>OW387136.1:25525926-35428426 GCA_936440205.1 Lepidonotus clava
TGACCAACGTGAATATATATACATTCGAAATAATCATATGAGGAGGAAAAAACTGTTGAAGAAGGAAGACAGCGGACCCGCGCGTAAGATTGCCGCGCGGATCCCCTGTGCCATTGTCGCGTTGACACTGTCATTACATTTTCTAGATGTAACTATGTCTTCCCATTGTTAAATTTCAAAATTCACTCACGGCAGAAAACATATTTAGGCTAGAATGGTTTATAGAATGAAAAATGAATGCACATCGTCTGCACCCAAACGTGATAAAGCTGCGTGCTAACGCGGAAGACACTTTTTTATCTGTGCAAAACTCTTCAATGAGGAGATTTCATATCAGGACTTTAATGTATATTCTAATGTTACCTATGATTACTCATACAATGGTTTACAGTGCTAGTGATGAGATATTTGTGCAATATAGCGAATGGAACGCCAAGTTCTAGGTATCAAAGTCTCCGCGCGAAGTGACAAAGTCTACGCGCGAAGTGACGCGTAGATTTACGCGCGAGGTAACGCGGCAATTGGTAACGCTCTGGGCATGACGATTTCGTCCGTCACAGGTTCTAATACGACCTACCTTGCGGAATGGAGAATGAGGCGGCTTAGATCTTAAAGACTTAAAGATTTATAGTAGGATTTTACTGATCTATTTATATATTGTGAGATTGATCTAGCCGCCTCATAATAATATTAGCTAACAGAGTAATGCACTAATACACCTTTATATATGTTATCTGAATATACAATGCATATATTCGTGTCCTGTTTCTTCGAAAAGTCTTACACGTATACTATATAGCTATATATGCATATTATATATAAGATGTACACGATGTTTTTGTAGCCTGTAAAATTACGATAATGAGTCATTCTTCGACCTAACATAAGCAAACATTTTTTTCCCTGTAAACTGACATTATAATACATTGATGTGAATATCAGGCGCGCCTGAAGATTAGATCAGCATATTTCTACCACAGGGCCCCCACACCTTCGGGGAAAGTTATGCATGAATATATTTTAAATGTTGGGCATGTGAACAAGGATGACCTTGGGTTCTCACTACGCAGTATCATTTTACAACATCAGATTGCGGCGGGCGCTGCTATGCATCTTGTCAGGTGTGAGTCCAGAATGATGCGTTAGGCAATTAGGATGACCTTTTAGACCGCTTGACCCCTACTCAAGTTACACTGTGTTCCCAGACCTACATCCTTTCATCCTCTGCACCTGTGGGTCCCATCTCAGGTGTCTGTAGGGGTGTTGAGTAGGTAGAGGGGGTTGAGGTGGAGGGCGGGGTCAGCAGCAGGGGCGTGGTGATAGAGAGGTATCCCATCTGGTCAGCATACCTTAGTGGTCACTGATAGCTCTCCAGGGTGAGCCTGCAGAGCCAATGGTATGTGGTCAGAGTGCCAAGATGAAATACCTTACAGTAATATTATTAGTAATACAAATATAGCATTTGGGACCTTACAAAACATGAGAATTAACCACTGATTATTATCGTCAATATTACTGGTCATATGGAAATTATCATAAAACATCTGATTCAGTATTTCAAAGATGATAGATCTTTGCAGAATATGTGTATACCCGCCTGTATTTTTTCGTTTGCACTTTTTCATAACAACATACAATACCTCTGGATAATCACCGTTAATGGACATAGATACATTGTAGTAAAATGTAAATATGATTTAATATATTATTGGGAAATCGTAAAACGAATATTTTACTAAAATTCACATTCGTTTAGTATACATAAGTAGGCACAATCAGAACACACACAAAATACCTCCTTGATGGTATCAAGAACCTCTCTGCCTGGACTATCAGAGCTAATGGATTTTTCATTCACTAACTCTGAACATTTGTGAATCGCTGCGACAACTAAGTGATGGCTAAAAATAATATATTCCAATAGCATATATGGCAGATCAGTTATAATACAATCAGCATGGGTGACTTATTTTACTCATGCAAAGGGAAACGGTATCTACAGGGAAAAACGGCAGGTTGTGTGAGAAGAATTTGTAATATGGCTTCGACAAAAGCTTGTGGCAGGTAGGTATGTCGGGGTATAACCACAGACGCGTTGGATCGAGAACAATTTTCTTTTTAGTAGGCTACGCGATGACAAGCAGAGATCCTAGGATCAGGATTTTGATTAAGTTTAGAAAGTAAAAACGTCGCCTCGCCATGAGAAGGCAAGTAACCACTGTTACACCTTTCTGTGGTTTGACCGACAGCCTTCCTTCCAATATCGCTTCTAGCAGCAACTACAATGCCTTGGTAAAGCTGTCTCCTTTCAAAAAGGCGACTGATAATAGGAACTGTTGTTCTTAATGTTCCTGATTTAGGTATTAGATTCTGCTTTAGGAAATGAGAAACAGATGTATAAATAGATTAAAGCAAGCACGATGCGATTTTATCAAAGAAAATTTGGAAATTAACATGAATGACTCTAAGAAATTCTGGCAAAACATTCAAAAACTTATACCTTCAACTAAAAAGGATACAGCCACTGATTTTATACTTTATGATGATACTACTAATTCCTATGTGGACTCAGATAAAACAGCTGATTTTATCAATGATTTCTTTGTTAACATAGGACCTACCTTAGCCGATAAACATAAGGGAAATTGGCATTATTATGGTCAAAATTGTGAAACCTCGTTGAATTCTTTTGTCACTGACGAAGAAGAGATACTGAATATTTGTAAAAACTTAAATATTAACAAAGCTTCATGCATTGAACACCTATCCAGTGAAATCCTACGTGATGTCTTTATAATAATCCCAGATAAGATTAGTGAACTTTTTAATCTCTCCTTTAGGATCGGTGAGATTCCAGATTCATGGAAAATAGCTAAAATTACACCACTTAAAAAAGGAGGTAATATACATGATGTAAATAACCTGCGTCCTGTCTCACTCTTACCTATGATTTCAAAAATGATCGAAAAAGTAGTGCATCGTATTACTTATTCTTACTGTAATAATAATAATATATTAACAAAAAAACAGGGTGGATTCAGACCAGGACATTCCACTGGTACTACAACAGCATGGTTTATAAATGAAATTTATGCAGCTTTCAACAATAAAGAATATATGGTCGCAACATACATCGATGCAATGAAAGCTTTCGATTCCATAAATCATGAAATATTATTGAAAAAATTATCAAAAATTGGAATTAAGGGTGAGGCATGGAATTGGTTTAGGAATTACTTATCAAATAGACATCAATGTGTAAAGGCAAATGATGCGATATCTAATAAGAAATTAATAACCTGTGGTGTGCCTCAAGGTAGTGTGTGTGGCCCACTGCTTTTTATTATTTATATTAATGATTTATGTAATATTATGCAAAATGCTGAACTGTCACTATATGCTGACGATACGGTGCTTTATGTAAGACACAAAAACCTACAAAATGCAATTGGTCAAATGCAAGTGGATCTGAACAATTTGGACACGTGGTGCTCGCAAAATAAGATATCAATTAATTGTAAAAAGACAAAATTTTGTATTTATGGTATGAGATCTTTAATACGTAAAATTAGAACCCCAGATTGTATATTATCCCTGAGTAATAAGAAACTTGAACGAGTTTGCTCATATAAATATCTGGGCTTCATTCTCGATGAGCACTTGACTTTCAATAAACATATAACAGAAATGTGTAAAGTAATAAACCACAAAATTTACCTATTGTCCTACATGAGAAAATACCTGACAAAGCATGCTTGTATCATGGTTTTTAAGACAATGATTTTATCTTTAATTGAATACGGGGATGTTATTTACTCTGGTACTTCTAAGAAAAATCTTGACAAAATATATAAACTTTTTTACAGAGGCTTAAGAATATGTATGGGCGATTTTGCACCTTTCACTAAAAATGAACTATGTACTGAGTGCAAACTAGATACAATAGATAAAAGATGTGAAACACATCTACTACTGTTTATGCATAAATTAAAAGGAAATGACATGCTACTCAAACCTAAAAGAGCTAATACAAGATTACATGATGCCCCTGTTTTTGACTGTTATAAACCCAATAATGAAAAAAGTAAATTGAATATATTTTATCGTGGAGCTAAGCTCTGGAATGTACAGTCAGCTAAAACCCGCAATTTGGATTTCGCTGATTTTAAGAAAGAAATTACTAAAACGAAGAAATAATGACATTTACATGTTTTAATGTATGAGCCTAAAATGGTTTTCCACTAGGTTCTTTTACTTTTTTAGCTGAATGTTCTGTATCCCCTACCATTGACCTGAGTTATACTGTGATAATATGTATCTTGTTTGTATTATTTTGCTTACAACCAGCTGCGCAGTTTTTATATATATTGTCTAGAGTATTTTATTAAATGGACTTGATTATGGTATTTTATGTTATATAACAGGGCCTTGGAGAATGCATTATTAAATGCTACTCAGGCATTGAATGTAAACAAGTGCTTTTGCACTTATTTTATGTCTGATTAAATAAAAGAATTTAAAAAAAAAAAAAAATGCAGAAAATGATATGGGAAAATAATACTCCCGTTCTTTGACATGAAATTAAAAATAAGGCCTTAATCGGAAATCCAAGGTAATTGTCATGTTCCGCAATACGTCCATTGTATCAGTTCCCCTTGTAGCCAAGACATTCATGTGAAAAGATTTGAGACTGCTACTATCTCTGAGCAGAAAGTACCTTTAATATGATTTACATCATGAGGTAGTGACAAATGTATACTTTTGTTTGAGATAATAAATATAATACCAGCATTACTGCGGCCCCGTAACGTTGATTACCCTGATTAAATCAAGGACGGGTGTTGTTTACCTTAAACCGCTATCGGTATTCTTGCAAATTGCTGATTTCGCACAGGTGTTTTTTACAGAGGATTGTATTTCTCAAAATGCTATACCGTGACTTACAGGACACTGTGGTAAGGTGTTTCCTGCTAACACTAGGCTTATCCAAATTCCCAACTGAGACCGCAAAGACCAGACTTCTGAACTGACTCATCATTGCACCCAACATGCCGGCCAGAAATATCACGTTAAGAAATACCTCAAATAAGATTTCTGGAAAAATGATAAATTCTGGAGTTCTGTCATGCTCCAGTGAAGACCCTAAAATAAGTAAAACTACAGGTAATGTTGAAATGAATAATAATTTAACTTCCGTGATCTTAAAAAAAACAGGGAACCAGTCCCCAAGTCATAGCCTTCCATCCAACTTTGTGGCTGAACTCTTGCTGACCTCACGTTAACATTACTTATACTTAGATACACATGCCTTGCTCGTGATGCATGTGTCAAGGAGTAAGAGCATCAAATGAGTAAGATACTGCAACGTGAGAGCAAGTGTATATCTATACACTTGTAGGATAAATAGGGGCCATTTTCATTTGATATACTTTACATGGTTATTATATAGATTAGCGTTGAATACTGGCCAATGAAAGATTGAGGAATTAGCATTTTATATTCTGTCTGCATCATACAGTTGGGCCAAAAAATATTGTGCTCAGGTTTCCCGACCAACCCTATTTTGTCCAAGAAGTTTTTGCAAAGTTCTTTGGATACAACTAAAATGAACAAAAAGAAAACATTAAATTGCATAAACTTCAGCAAAGGTTGAATTGCAGATATTAGGAATAACGGCATAAAGTTTATGAAGGACTTAATTTTCAAAACTTTCTCAGTCCATAGTTGGTAACCTATATAAAAATGAAAAAGAATTTCCGACCTTTCGATCCTACTAAACTCTATAACTTTTTCAGCCTTAGTAGGGGCTCTTTCTGCCAGAGAAGGCAAATTGCCCACCATGTGGTGCCACCTGCTTTATGCAAGGAACTGCGAGCCCCCGAATAGCAAGTGTTATTTTCATGGCACTGTGTTGACGTCCATGCATTCTCATCTCTACACCTAAATCAACCCCCTCTGTGTTTCTCCCAGTGACAACGCCTGGGATATCAAAGGCCTTGTGCCACCGGCTGTTGTGTGTCTGGCCCTGTCTATGGGACCAGGCACATTAAAGAACACCTACTTCGGTAAATGTGTAGGGGTATGGTCTCTACCTTATTATAGATTTGATCACCATCACCGCCCTTGATATGACCCTGGCAGTTGATTAGGGCGTAAAGCAACCAATAACCAACCAACCAACCTAAATCAACCTGCCGTTAACGTCCTTGCATGTAGAACATGTTATTTCTTTATACACAGAGACACGTTTATCCGCTGTCTATTGACATATAGGTATGCATGGCACTAACATGGAGAAGTAACTCATTACTTCCCGGTGTCAACTGAGTGGTTGGATCCGACCACTTGAACCAGGTAGCAGGCGCCGCATGGACAGATCAACCACTGACCACTATACCACTCGAACGCCAATACACGAGTGGCGGGCCATCGTCAGTCCTACCGGTCACATCAAAGGCTACCTGTGGCACCTGTCCTACACCGCTCCACACCGGAGGGGGTGGGCCGCGCCGTTACGTACCTGTACCCGGTATACCTGTATATACCTGCAGTATAATTGTACATTCCTATGGAAATGCCCGGGCCTGTCTCAGGTCGCCAGAATCCGCGCCGCCTGAAACAGGCCGGGCGCGAACTCCGGCGTTTTGGCGAATTTTGCGTCAGTTTGAGTTGTGGCCAAATAGATCTAGTCTGTATCATGCCATTTACCACCATCACATTTATTTATAGCAAGACCTTGAGATATTCTGATTTTTAGGTGCAGAGTAACTATATGCAATAATTCCTGCATGGAAAAACGAAACGTGAATTAAAGCCAACCGTAGTTCGTCAACAACTCAATCACGCAAGGTTACCGTATCATGAATTATTTTGATCCAATTATGAAAGGGAGTGAATATACAAACGAGGACAGTTTCCTCTTTTAGAAAAGTGATCATTTTGTGCAACCCGGGTCCCGTTATGCTTGTAGTAGACGTAGTACATGTGAAGACACTGTAGTTCGAGTGCCAGTTACATTTACTGCTTAAAGCTGAACTGCTCATATCTGTGGCATTTGACAACCTTCGCAAACAAAGTAATCCACAACTATAGTATATATTGTATAGTCAATTGCCCCTCAATATACTACAATACACTTCTTTATCATGTATCCCTCAATTTAATTCCGCCCTTTGATGCATAGATATTCCCAGCTGTTAACGGCACTCTCTTTTTGTCAGCGTTAACACACTATTAGAAAACACAAAAAGGTAACATTATTTGAGCTCTAGACATACAATAAATGTTACTCACGCTTTCAATAGGTCCAGGTGGTGTTTAATAATATAGGCCTGACCGTGTGGTAAACGGTCCGCTGTCCATGCTGTGTGTGTGTAAAAAAAGGTCACTGGTTCACAGCTCATACCTTCCGCGAACTGCCAGGAAGTGACCGCTTCCAGGAGAGCGTGTCGGGGGACGGCAAGTGGAACTAATAGGTCTAGTCCCCGTTCCGTCCGGCCGGTCAGATAAGGTTGGCTTACCTGTGAGTGTCTGCCGGTGTGACCGGACTTCACTTGGGCCAAATTACAGGGGCAATGTGTGGGACTGGAGGAAACCACCGGCCCTGTCTGGTGGTCTATGTAGTAGGGTGAGGTGGAAATGGTAATGGTATACCTGCGGTGGCTCCGGCCTTACCTATGCAGACAGGTGCTCTCCCACTGTTGGGACACCTGAGACACACGAGTAATACTACTACCCATCTCTGGTTACCTTTAACTGCCCCGGACGAATGGCAGTTGTGATTCAAATCGGTGATTAGCTTCTCAATAAGCGTCTCAGTTTCCCATATTGTTTTAATGAATGCGGGATGAAGTAAGTTAAACGTTTGATGACATCAAGGGTGTAAGGGCGATTTCCTTGTGATAGTATGACTCAAAGCCACGCCGCATGAAACCGCTGTGGGACATTTCTCCGGCATGGTGATCATATATACAGCACGTATAGAAAGGGTTGGCCTATGTTCAATACTACAGGAGGAAATAAACGGCCTGGGAACAAACTGCCCTGCTGTGAGTACACCTGATCCCCCTACACAGGCCTCACCTGTCCCTCCTGTAGCCAAGTTCTCACGGTATTCAGTGAGCCATGAACCTCCAGGTGCGACAAGAACATATCAGCAATGCCATGGAGCATCCCCTTTCCTCCAGTGCCGGTACTCCAGTGTGTAGCTCCCTCAAGGTTCTCTGGCAGTCGGTCCTCTCTAGGGGTATAGGTGACCTGGCGTTGGGAGCCAAGTTCAGGTGTACAGCAAAGTAGAGGGAGGGTGTTCTATCAGCTTATGTCCAGCTGGAGTGGTGTGAGCGCGGGCAGAGGTATTTAGAAGCAGGATGGGTATAGGGCAGACAGTTTGGCAGGCCTGTGTATGATGTATGTAAGCTACACCCTCTTCACTTCCCTCTTCCCTAACCCTTAACCCGCCTCCTCGGCTCTCCCACTCGCTCTGCTGAATGCCTACTCGGGTGTCCTTCAATGACAGTCACATCCCAACCGCAGAGTTCCCCCAAATGAGTGGGTGAGCCTCGTCACTCAGGGGATGATTCAATTGGCACTGTCGGCCCCAGTCAAAGGGACTGCCTCCCTAGGTGTGCCCTAAACTCGCACACAGACTGACCCACACACCAGCCCGGGGGTCACAGAGGTAAACACAGAGGCTGGCACACAGCCCAGATGACGCACACACACACCGTGCGCAATGAAGAAATGAACCGAGACTGGAAGAGAAGGCAAAAAAGCCCCGTCAAACAAACACAACTCCTGTCCATGGGCTAACGCTGATGTAGTCTTCCCACGTGAAAATAACCCGGTCGTTTTTTTTGGCTTGGGGTTTGAACGAGCAATCATGAATGTGGTGAAGTCCTCTCAATATGTACAGATTTCTATTAACCTGAGTAACGTACAGGTTAACCCTCCGTCACTTGCATGAATGATCTCCAGGCATGAGCATCCTTTGAAGATTAATGATACGAACAAAATATGTTCAGGTATGTATGTACATACGTTTATGTGTATGTTCATAATATGTACATAATAATGTGTCCTAAATTATGAAACATTTCCACATATCTTTGCAGCACCTTTTGAAAATTATACTAGAGTCAGGACAAAAATCTAGCAATCTGAACTCATCATATGTGAGTATAAAATCAAAAAAAGGTGCACTTCAATGCATCAATAATCACCATAATTATGTTGCTTTGTAGTCGGTTGCATTTCGGCACTGTGGTTTCACCTATGGAAATCAGAAAAGCCCTAATCAGCGTGTTGTATTTTTTACGTGTTCACTCACGTTCCTTTTCGTATTCTGTACTACTCTAGCCGACAGTAGTCCCTGTGTCACATCTTGAACCAGAGGTCGTTCTCACGGGATCTGCATCACTACCAAGTGTCCTCCCCTCTGCAGCCGCCTTCAGCGCCTAGTCAAAGGCTATGGGAAGCCTTCAGTCAGAACAATATCTATTTGACCTCTTCAAGAGGCTCAACCTATCCCAGGGGCTCCTTTAGTGTCAAAGGCTCTCTGTGCTCATATCGTATTATATATGAAAATATGGATGTATCCCATTGCCTCGACGAGGTTACATATTGTATAGATCTTAAGAATTGTAAAAGTCCTGTCGTTGAACTCCGATGAAAAGTTTTGCATAGGTTTTGGGTTAATACAAGGTTTGGCTCAAAAGGGAATTTCTTGATGTATTGCTCAAGGTGCTTATTTCTCCTTCAATAATCAATGCCTGTCACTTGGACGGTATGAGAAGCAGCTTCTGCAATGAGAGGCTATTCGCCTGATGTTTAGGTACGTCCACATCAGGTGAAGAGCGCTTGCCACCTGTTGACAAGGGTGTATCATTCCCTGCCACGTCCCGGTAGTGCAGATGACCCTTTCTTACTAGCTACACGTCTGCCTTGTGACAGTCTATTCACCCTATAGTCTCCTCCGAATGTTCTTTCGTTTCTGAGGCGAATACCGCACAGGCTGCTTTTTCACATATCTGTCCACATACATCTCCTCAGGGCCTCTTCCATAAATTACCATCCATGAGCCAGCCGGGAATGTCATTGGCGCTGTTCCTTGTACATGTATACTATCCCTTGTCCCGGTGGTCTTCTTGGCGCAATTGCTCACTCTATACCTCTAAGTTTTCCTCAATTCAAATGTTTCCATATGCCGTGTCCTCGGAGTAAACCATCCAGAATATGACCTTAGAATATGCATTTCGGATCACTTAACGTCTTAGCCCGGGGGTCATCAATTCAATTTGGTGTCCCACCTGCCATGGATCGACAGGTGAACATTATTATGGGTTCAATGTTAATGTAATTATATAGGACGGAAAGTGTGGCCTAATAATAATGACACATGTAGTCATATGCCTCGTCAGTTTCCATTTGGCTGTGATTTTAGTGTTGGACGCAACACAGCAGGCGCCTTTCACGCACAATTATTGTTATCAATAAAAAGACGAGTGCAAATATCTAAATAATCTGAACAGGTCAACCATCCAGAGTAATAGTATAAAAGAAACATGTAGACAGAACGATAAACATGTATGTTATATATACCTGATAGCTGAACGATGCGTTGGCCTGATAAAACTAACTAGAAGTCTACATGCATCGCAGTTTGGTAGGGTATTTTGACGTCTACCGATGGGTGGCTGGCTTTGATGGGTACGGGACAGGCAGATAATATGGTTTTATAAAGGAAGTGACCAGGTAGACTCAGGTGTGACAACGGTGGCCTTCCCTATACTTACTGGCTTCAAGGTTCAGCGCCACCTAACCCCGAGCTGTCCCTTCCCACCATTACCACAACGCAGAGGGTGGTAACCTTTTCCTTTAAAATTCAGGACTGCACGGACCCATGCGCCACAATAGGTCTGAGACGTTACTGCTATGTGGTTTATACACATGGCCTGGAGAGGCTATCATCCTTACAGTCCTATTGTGACCTGTGTCGAATCATTATTGTTGCGGGTCCCTGTGTTGGCTGTCGGTAGCAGATCTGCCTGGAGGACAGAGCTAAACAACAGGGGCATTATCTTAATCTTTATCTTCTTTTCTCGCACAATCCGACCTGAAAACTTAATGCTCACTTGAACCGTTCGGGGTGGGTAGCCAAGGGTATGCACACGACACAAATGATCTCTGATGTATTGGCTACCGTTAAAAGTACAAGATAGCAAAGCGACGAAATTTATTCAAATGTATTTATTAATGCAAATATGAAAAAATTATGCTTTGTAATAAACGAAGAGCAAAGGGCCGAATTAAATGCTCGAAGTTCGTAGTCTTAACATTAATACAATGTGCACTTAATGTGACATTTTTGTTTTGAAACTGTATGCGGACACCTTGGCTAATCTCATATCAAAGGCATAAAACGTTGGCTGAAGTGGAGAAATCGGCCATTTATGGGGCGTTTTAAAGAGTGGAGTGAGTAGTCAATAGAGAACAGTTACACATACATGGTGTTCAAGTGTAAACTTGCAGAGTGCTGTTCCCTGACTTAATACAAAGTTGTTTCTCTAAGACCTATATCGATGAACAATGACGATGTCGACAAACTCAATGACCAATCTTTATCAGTCATCTCGACAAATAATTAGAATGTAACCTAGAACTTAATTAACCAAAACTCACGTAATTAGTTTGTTTTTTTTAGAATAATCAAATATAAACATATTGGTCCCTGCAAACTTTTGAAGGTGTTTTTGTTGGGCAGGAGGGTACTGAGATCGGAGACGTGTCGAGGTGCATTGAATTTTTTCTTTTAAACGCTTGTACTTTACAAAAAATATTCCAAACACACATTTCACGTCTAATTATTTTGTCTGCATCATTCATGGATTAAATTAGCTATTGTGCTGATAACTGAGGCCTTGCGCAAGTCGATGCTATGTTCCGTTACGGCTGCTTGGGATCTGTGTATATCCATGGGGCTAATCCACAAGGCTGGTATTATCCGCCTTACGTCAGTAATGAGTAGGGTTTATCCTGATCCGCAGGTGAAAACAGTTAATCAGGTGTGTCCTATTTATCCTACTAAAATCAACATTGACCGCTGCTTGCCGCGAGTACGTCACTGTGGTCACACGTCAGTCGTCTACCTGCGGCTCATATCACGTCAATTCATTCACTCCCCAAGCACACAGTGCATCATAGCTGCGCCAATGCCGGAACTTACATGCAGAAAAAATCAAGGGTGTCTGTATGCATTAAATCTATATATAGAAAGACATAATGAGGACTCTGTTGAAATGTTCAAGGTGTGAATGTTTTTGGGGGAAATTCAGAAACCTGCCTATTTACGAAAACTATTGGTTCCTTATTAGGGTGGGGGTATGAGGTGATCTCCGAGTCCTGAAGGTGCTCCCATAAATAGCCTATAACGTTGCATTCTTCTCGTTGTTTTGATTGATTAGGTCCGCAGTGAAAACATGATATTGTTTAAGTATGGCGTAAACATCTATTCAATGGGCCGTTATAGAAAGGCGGAAAAACACTAAAGGACCAGGCTCAAACAGGCCTGCAGCTTTGTCTGCCTTATAGAAAGTCCTAACTCACCAGTTTGTTCTGCAGAGGTATTAACTGTAAATCAACGTATAAATAAACATATGTAACATGCAAGATAAACATTTCGAGTAGCCCGTATGGATCAATAAACTTTTAACTGTAATCTACTTGAAAATATAACTCAATTGAGACTATAAAATCTAAGCATTATGATACGCTATGGCAACATGAACTTGCAACTCCCGTCATTTCTTCACTGCCTACCGGTATCTAAGTTTGTGTCAGTGGTATGTATATATTTTTATATTCTTACCTACTGCTTACAATTTTTACTTACCTTGGTTGATATATAACCCTCGGCTATCGGTCTTTGCAGGCACCGGTAAGTAAAATCCACCTCGAACTAAATGATAGGCATTTTTTATCATGATATATGGTATATGCTCCCTGGTTGGAAAATAAACTGGTCGAACGGCTGTAATTTTTATCCTGAATATGCTAGTTTACTTTATACAAGTGTCTCGATCACATAATTATCACTTCATGTCTAACCAAATCAAACCTTTTAGAAGGACGACGAAAGCGACAAAAGAAAGTGACGTGAACATTTATAACTAAAACCTTTAAAACCCTCTGATGCATTGATGTACATGCTTAAACCTACCATGATTTATAATTGTACTTGTATATGTATAATATTCGTATTTTGATATCATATTTTGAATTATATAATGGTTAAATTGAAGAGTCTGTAAGTGACATATGTAAGATCTGATGGAAGAACTTGTGTAAACAGGAATCGGATTTAATAGAAATTCAAAAAAATATTAGGCTCAAACTTGGCAAATAAAGTTGTACACCTGACTAAAGAGTTATAAAATATACATGTCTATGGAGTTACATTCTAGGATTGGGCTCTTTCAGACACAAACCTGGAAGGAAATCTTGAATTGCTTTATGGAAAAAAAGAAACATATGCGCTTCAAAGTGCTTTGATGCACATTATGGGTGGAAGTCTTAAGGATAATGCCCACTAACTAAACGAAACATGGAAATGCCTTGTAATTTGGTACAATTGATCACCTGGTGATGTAGAGCCAATATATGAAAAGAAAAGTAGGGGTCCCGGGGCTAATTTAAGAGCTATTAGATGATACCTCGGGACAGTTTCAGATAAAATCAGAAATTAAATACTCATGAAATTAAGATACAAGATTTACATGTTATTAATGTTTCTTGCATGAAATGTATCAAGGAGGTGCTGTAGGTTTATTTTGTGGCTAAATATTGCATTTGATATAATATTTTACTTTAAGAAAAAAGTGTTACATGTCCAAGGAGGCCCTTTTTGAAGCCCTTATTTTGCCTAAAACCTGCTATAAAAAGATTTCTAATCATGGAACTTTTCTCAAAATCACTATATAAATACCTACATATGTTGTGAACATAAAACAAAAAAAATCAGCATAGGTTCCAGGGTGATCTACTGAGTTAGGTGAAGAAATATGTGTGGCAAATAGGAAAAAACATCATACCTTTTTGGCATGTTTTGCAGTGCAGAGACAAAAAAGATGCAAAATATATAAATCACCAAGTAATTTTCAAAGCAGCCAAACTTGTTAACACATTAGAACATCAGTTTCCTTTATATCCTCAGCAATTAGCTTGTAAGGATGAAATTTGTGAAAAAATGTGTTTAGTGCTACTTTTTGCAAAACAAGCATTTATAAGACAAATGGTAGATTCCCTAAACCAATCAAAATTTGGTTTAAGTTTCCAAAACAGACTTTTTAGAATATGAATAACATTTTAGATCAAGTTTTAGGACGTTTCCCTATGCCCCAGGGGGATTTTACAGTTTTCACCACTAGGGGGAAGCACTAGTTTGTGGGCATTATCCTTAAAGGGTATAGTTTGTAGGTAGAATTTAATGTGGAATGCCTCTGCAGTGAACGGCTGTTTTGCAGTAAGTCAGGTGGTGGCACCTTGTGGGTCATCTAAGAACCCACCTCTGGCTATTAATTGCCTGGCTTCTTCACCTCAGCTGACACTGGTTGACCTTACTCTTCCACTATAGCAGATAAAGACATTATTCCAGCTTCAGGCGGGCAATCTACAGAAGGAGGTATACATACATGTATGTTAGAGTAGGAACGTAGGCGACGCTACAATCACATTGCAACCTTCGGGGAACATCCATGCTCCTATTTCAGCGAACTGCTCTTTATTAGGCCGAAATTACAAGTTTATTGAATATCAAGACGTTCGTTTGTATAATTCTCAGGAAGTCACTTGCTACAGGGGCAATCCTAAAAGTGAGGGGTGCCATTGATAACATGCTGAATACGGAACCCCTGAGCCCAGCATTTTGTCACTATACTCAAAACAGTTGTAGCTTATCAGTTTCAGGAATTTTCGAAATATTCTGCACCTCCATGATAAATACATGTCACGGGTAAAGATCGAGTGCAAGCAACAACAAGGACATTGTCGATAAAAGAGCGACACACACAAAAAGAAAACGCGGTTTACCTTCGATCACAATAAGAATCATTGTAAAGTGCTGTGAATATAATTATAGTCAACCGTTTTACGACGTTCTTTGTGTGGTAAACGCCCTAAATATTCACACTCATTGCGATTTCATTCAAGAACCGCAATCGTGAATTCTGTTAATCTTAACACGATCTCATGTCTATAAATTATAGTAAGGCTTTAAGGTCTTTTTGTTATCGGGTAGGTTAAATACACAAAGGTCGGCAACTCTATAAGGTGTTTGTTAGGCGTACAATATTAGCTGTTTTATGTAAGGTTTTTAGTGTGTAAAGCGAACTCTAGATGTTTATCAGCAGGGACTGAATATTCATTGTGCTGCTATTATTAAAAAAAGACCTAATCTAATAAGACGAATCAGGCTTTTGTGAAGTCAAATGCTTCCATATTAATTTGGCCCATCGTATATCTGATGTGTAGCACTATTTCACTAGGTGTTGATAGCTCAAAAGAGACTGATGGATGAATCTAAAATCTACTACACTGAACTTTCTCGGCACCATTATGTATTTCAGTAACGTGAAAATTTCCATTTTTTGTGCACAAGTGCCTTGCAAAGCCTTTTATAGTTCTGTTCAATTTGAGTCAGAGTAGATATTGTGACCTTCAACAGAAATAGAAATGTTCAGAATAACCACATTGAATGTACCCACCCGGTGGCCAGTACTGAGTGGCCCAGTGACCAGGGCAGGTCAGGGACATGCACCAACACAAACCTGCAGCCACGTCCTCATGTCAGGTGATTTACCTGCGGGCATCAACATGAGGGATCAAAGAGTTAATTGGATCCCAGCAACCCCGCCACAGCCACAGTGCCAGCTTTTGGTATATCCAATTGCAACTACCTATAAACACTTAATATATCAAGATACATGGCAACAACCAGTATGGGTTGTGATTGTTTACACCAGACGGATCGCACTGCTCATGGTCGGTTGTCATGGTACAAATCAGAGTAGCACATAAAAAACGCATAAAACCAAATTCCTCTTAAGTGGCCTCACCTGGTTAGCACATGCCCACCTGGTGTGGCGACGGCAGAGTCCCCTGGTGGCCACCATGCCCTGTGGCCGTGTGATGAAGGTACATCCAGCCTCAGGTCAGCACGTCACATCCCCAAAGGTGGACGACTTGACTCCGGGTGACCTCAGCCCGAGACAAAAAAAACTCAAAAGGTCCACGGTGCCCTTGAGTACCAAATCCGACCACAACTGTGTTTTTTACGTGGCATGCACAGAGGATGCCGATGGCTGTGTGCGTATGACCATCCGTCAGCAGTTAATCAGATGGTCAGCAGTTAATCAGATGTTTCTATTATTTTCCATGAAAAAATAAGATGATGTCCATGTGATAGGATTTAGATCTTCAGGTGCTTATATTAGGCTTGAGGAAAAGAGCACGTTTGTCACTGTCAACGGTCAGATCTCAGGTGCATGGATCCTTGTGACCAGTCGGCCTCCCCTACACACCACCTGCCTGCCCTGGACCAGGTGATCAAGGACAGGTGTTGGATCATCCAGGGTTTCCATGGTAACCAATGGGCCTATAAACGGGACATTAGACAAAAAAGTTACCCACTATGGGTTCGGTGATGGGTCTATTGCCAAGAATGACGTCAGGGAGCATGGGTTCCTTCTCATCTGATTGCCAATGAAAACATAGTTATATAGCACGGCTGTTTGGTGTATACTTTGGCTCAAATCCCAATAGAGATTGATAATGCTATTTTGTCCAAAGTGTGTCCTAAAGAGATTTACGTACGTAACATGATTCAAAATATGAAAACATTTTTTTACAATAGAGCTCAACATTAAGGGCTTTAAATTTTCTCCCACTTGTGCAAGTATAGGTCAAATTTTACCCTCCTGATACTTAAACACTTGAATTCAGCTGCCCTTCTTAACTTAGCTATTATTATATGATGAACACTTTACCTGGTAGATTTTAGATCTCAGGCGGGCAATACTTAATGTCAATCCCTGCTTACATCTTAAGGAAAAAAGAGGAGGTGGGGGGGAGGGGGGAGGAGGAGATTTATTTCAATAATGAAAAGTTGTATTCCATCTCTGTAGCTCTTAATGCAGAAGGTATCAATTTAGCAGAATTGTTTCCATATAAATCTTGATACTTTTTCTCAACTGTAAGTTTACTGAATTGGCCGGTCATCCCAGTAGTCTTAATTCTTTGTTGAGTTCCTTTGATTAAGGACACTGACTTTTCCAGAGACAAAAGATTTAGGGTGATCTTTGTCCAGGGTCCATTCATTACAATGAAATGTCGACCCTCACAGGGACCTCCTTGGCCAGTGTCACAGCTGAAGGTGGCTCCCCCTACAGGCCGCCTCAGTGGTGCCACCTGGCGCAAATGTGACGATCCTGTTTCGGGATCGTACCTCCCTGACACCTGACCGCTGTTTCTGCCATACCTTGATTTAAGGATTGAAACCGAACACTACTGTTGTAGGAAGAGTTTCCGCAGCTTTCACTTTCGTACTTTATTTAAATGGTTATTGTTATACACCAATACAATTTTACGAGTGTGCGATGGCGGTAAATTGAGGCAGTTGCATCGCCCTAGAGCCTAGAACCGACCTGGTATATATTATATATTGAATCCGCCCTTAACCCAAACAAACTCTCCCTTCATGAAACGGCAAACCGATTAACACCCTATTTATATCACAAATTAACCAACACTTTGCTCTGAGGAAGGAGGGGGTGCGGTAATTGCTGCAAGTATGGCGTCAGTACCACACCTCCTGGAAAACTAGGGTAAAATTATCAATAATAATTATGGCCAAGCAAGATATTGTTCCAGTGCGTCATACTCTAATCATACCCTATCATTAAATGATTTGTCTTATATTTCAAGCCGTGGTGGAAATCTACGGGCGTGTTGGTCCCAATTTAACAATTTAAATCCTATAGTTATACTGGAATAGTTAACCAACCGCAAATTAAAAAATATATTTCACTTTTATTCTCTAAAATACTTGAATAGGGGGTCGGCATAGAAAATAAGATACATACCCGCCCGGCACTTACCCCCCGACACATAACTGGGGCACTTAACACTCAAAGATTTACCCCAAACCCCCATAGTTAAGGTGTGGGTCAGGGTCAGGTATTTGGGGAGGATGGGGGGGGGGGGGCATGTTATCTATCTAGTCCTAGGGTATGTCCAGGGAGTGAATCAATGTCTGGATTAGATATTCAGGGAGGATATCTAGGAATTTTTTTAATATTATGAACAAATCTTAGAACAAAACGTGAAAACAAAAAAAACACTTTTGACTTTGGATTCTTTCCTAACTCTACATTGGACAGAGGAAAAAAACACATTTAACTTGGTATAATTATTATAATGTTTATCCTATCACAAGTAATTGATTTATTGCATACCCAGTCCTAGTAGATTTGACTTTTGATCACCGGTCCCTATCCTTTTCACGAGGACTAATGGCTTCTGGAGGCCTGTGACTGTGCAGAGTAACAAGTGTGAAGTGGTAAGCTGTTTTAAGGGTACCAACGTGTTCCAATCATGCAATAAAAGCCACACAGTGGCGTTACCTGGCGGATCGTGAATGAACCTGCGATAGACCCGGTCTACCATTCATTTATCAAGTGCATGGGTTATATTTACCTACACAATAGATCGGACTGACTGTAGGGTAGTGATTTATTAGTTTTTACGTGGAGAAATCAATGGTATTTCAATAAATACCTTCGATCTAAGGAAAGAGACTCGAGAAAGAGTTCTTGTAAGGGCAAAATGACAGTAGTTTTCTAAAATTATAGGTAATGCAGTTTTGATGACCTCAGTCATATTGTAAAGGGATCCTACTTATCATTCAGTGAAAACACTAGGGCTGCACCATGGGCATCAAAACATAAAATGTCATGGTAAAAGTACAGGCAATGCGCCCCTTGTTACATTTAAGATTTCAGAATATTTTGGGGTATACAAGAATAACGTTGTCGGCGAGAATATGTCTCATTTTTTCTGACATTATCACTGATCATTGACTTCTTTCTCCAGAGTTCTGCCCCAGTTGATCCTATACCCTACCCTATGAGGGCCCTAGCCCCGGTATCTTTTCAGTGCAACTCTCCGAGCTTGAAGAGTCACATACTCCCTACTTTTGCATTCCAACCTTACCCCTTTGCACCCCGTGGCCGAAGGGTCCTTTCTTGGCCCTTTCACGAAGGCTGTCCATGCGGATCGGACGGTCATGTTCTTAACCTGGTCCCGGGGGGTGGACAATGCCTTAAAACATAAATCCGAGGCCTAAAGCGCCGTGCATCAGGTGACCACACTCACACTGGGAGACCACCTTGTCCCACGATGGCCATGGGCAGTGCGATTCATTACACACACTTTACTGCATCTTTGACAAGTGCACTTGAACCTTTTTGTGCATGTATGCTGTGGATCGGATGGGCAGGAAAGGCAATGTTACATTTGCTTAAATGAGGGGAATTGCTAAATCTATCAGAATAAGTTACTACAAACAATAATAACGTGCACCATAATATTGTTCAAATGTTCAAAACTGTCTCAAGTTTATGGTACATTTTCACATACACATTACATACACATGCTAATCTTTAAAGGGATAAAACAATTTGAATATCATTAGTTTGAGCACATTAAGTCTTACTCTACAAATCAGCATTTTTCAACAAGTTTAGATAAGATCGTTCGAAGGCCAGATCAAAACACTGATACGATTCTATGTTATGTATCTAGTGGAACGTACACCTAATTCCCTGTATTGTACACACAAAAATCCAAGTTTTATTATTTGACCCGTGCACTCAGAAGTCACAACCTTATCAGGGAAAATATGTTCCCTCCATGTTCCCTGTCCAACGGCCCCCATTTGCTAACCCCGTTCCCCTGCCACTCACACCCCTGTCAAGCTAGCCCGTTTATTCGCATCACCCCTCTCCCGTAGTCTACTACGTACACTACCTATATATTTATTTGGAGTCGTCTCACGTCGTTACTTGTCCCCTACTTTTCACGCCCCCCTGATCAGCTGGAGAAGAGGGTGGTCCTCGACCCTGCTGGTGTCACACCCTAGTTCTGTTGCGTCTTCAATGTCCAAATGCCTGAGTATGACCCCAACCTGATCCCGGCAACGTTAAATGTTAAATGAAATTCTGAAACCTAGTATCTTACTTGCATTCAGATAATGTACTGTTTGACCTTGTTATAGAGCGTGCATCTATTAATTACATTTTCTACGTTAACCCAGTTCAATGCATCATGTGTTTTTACTTTTATCCCATGTCATAAGCCTATATATGGCAAGTAGTCTGTCAGCAGTGCCTACCTACATAGACATGTAGGTTTTATTTTGTTACTTACGCTACGCGTAAATAATACACGAGGAGAATGTGGAAAGACAGTTTGATTGCAAGTGTACCTAATGATCCCTTGATACTGACATCAATTAGTCTAAAGAGCCGTCTGTTGGATCGTTGCTTCTATTATGTACTGGTTTAGAGTTAAACTTAATCTCGACCCTTTGGAAACATGACAGACAAGAACTTGGTCAATTATGTCTTGCGGATAATATCAAGTTCATCCATTCATTTGCAATAGCCTATTTCCCTTTCAGAAATACAGGATATGGAGTCTACTCCCTATAGAACAAAATGTCTAGGTCGTTAAAATGAGGGAATAGTACGCTTCTACAGGCGGAATACCGTGACCTACCGTGCAAGTATGAACGATTACCTAAATTAGTGTGTGATCCTGTTTTGCCCTAACCTTACAAACAAGCACATGTGTATGAATATTAAAACTGATATGGAATATCAGATATTGTTTATAAATATAAACTCAAACAGATATTTTGATAAGCAACAAATCCATTCTTCAACAGAACAGTAGTTTTTAATGCTCCAATTATAGTTGAAACGGTCATGGCCAAGGGCTGACCATTTTGATAATTATCTGACGATGTCATCATCACGTGGATGTCCCATAATTGTGATCCATGTGACCCGAGGATGCTTAATGCCACAATGCGTGTCAAAGCACATGGTTGCATAAGAGAGAGCCGATGTTCATTTATGTATGACACAACAGATGGCCAGTGGTCATTCACAAAAGAGAATTTCACAGGATATGACTTCTGTCCATCAGCCTATTGCCAATTGTAAAGATCTTTTTCAATAGTGTGGCGCCCTGCTAGTAATATAGGCCTAAATTTGGGAAGTGGAGTCCAATGGGCTCAGGCTAAAAGTTTTTTGGACCAAGGCCTCTATGGGGAGGTTAACCGCGCAGGTTTGTAGGAAAGGTGTATAGTTGTGTCGCTGGATTGGAACACCATCCGGTACATAGGTGGCTCTTGCAGCAACTGGATGGCCCATGGTTACCTGTTGGTACCATCCACTTTGTCTAGGGAAGCAGTGAGAGCTAGGAGAGAAATAGAGGTCGACATTTCTTGAACATGCAAGCCCCCCGTTCTTGGATATTCTTAGAAATCAGACCTACTTCAAGTACTTTTCTCGGGTTATCTTGAGTAAGCTTACTCGTATTGACCGTTTTGGCAACTATTTGAGCTGATATAAACCTTGTTTTTTTCCTTCTTCTTAAAATTGACATGATCTTGATGTCTTATCTTAGATTCTAAGTTAGAATGTATCCATACTACTTACGTATCAGGCAACCTGACCTACCATAATGTTTTGGCCCTATCCTAATTTTTGTTTAAGATTTTTCCCCATTTTTTTGGGGTCAAAATCCAAAAGAATTAACAAAAAAAACATGGAACAGCATAGAATAGCATACACATGCTCAGGGCTAAAAATTGTTTTTTGAGGATGTTTAAAGTATTCTAATAAAATCCAATTTTGCCCAGGTCTGTTTGGTAAGTAAAAAAAAAAAAAAAAAAGGGGGGGGGGGGGGGGCAAAAAACGACCTTCCTTCCCTTACTTTTTCAACCTATGTTACCACTTTGTTTTGGCCTTTTAGCAATCAGTTTCAAGTTATGGTATACAATATGAATAGATTAAATCCTTTTTACTTCATTGACAAATATTGTAATGTGTATGCTCTTGGGAACATGTAGCCTAGGATCAGACACATCTAACAGCACCTGGCACGTGTCCAAAACATGCATGGGACTTTATCCTATTAATAAACAACACTTTGGCAGCGTTGCCTTACAATAACGACCTTTCATACTATCGTATATCGTGGCTTAGTTTACACATGTATACACATGCAACTAAATTCCTATTTATAGCAAGTATATGATTTCACGCCGATTTCACTCATCAAGAAATCAACGCCGTTTTAACCTTGTGAACTTTATTGTAAGACTGACTTATTCAACACACACAAGCTCTTTATTATAAAAATGTTTTTTTGAGATTTTCTCAATTATCCCTTTGATAAATTGTAATGTGTATGTTCGTGCGGTTGTTGGGTACACTACTTGCATCTGGACCGTATTGCCCACTGTTAATGCTATTGCCAGTTCCATAAATATGATTGCACATTTCATATATACGGTGGTAGTAAATACATACTTTTTTGAGAATGATTCGTCCTTTTAGAACACACATTCTTTATGTCATAGTTGCTTCGGCCTGATTGTTAAGTAGGACCCTTATAATTACTCTGATCGCCTTGCAAGATTCCCTGGTTTTCCTGGGAAATTAGAGTTCCTTATTCCTAAATTCTATTACCTTCATATCAGGTGAATGCAGAGAAAGTAACACATTTTAAGTATAGCATTTGTACTTAGTATCAAAACTTTAAATTGATCAATTCTCGAATAACAATACATACATAACACACTGCGCAGTAAGTATCGTGTGGTAAAGGAGATCGGTAAAGCTAGTTAAAATCTTTGGTATAGTTTACAGCTCTCCACTAGGAAAACACTGGTTTTAATACACGTGGCTACTCGCAGTTCCATGCCATTTCCTTCCTCAGCACACCAGAGGGCAAACACGTTTTAAAAATAGAATCTTAAACAATAAAACCCTAAAGAGATCTTTCCATTTCTTTCTGTATTTTTACTACATATACTATATAGTATACTTAGATTAAATGTTCGTTTTATAAATATTTTCGACTAAATATTTCCCATGGTGTTTCGTGAAAAGAAGACTGAAAAAATTAGAAAGCAAAATATTCGAAGCAGCTATCACCGAGGGGTAAGAGTTTCAAATCTACCTGATTTGCTTAAGTCCTGTGGAAATTTTAATTGAAGCTGACTCAAAGCACGGCTTTGAAGCGCTAATCCCCTCAGTGGGACAGAATGGCGACTACAGATGGGCTGAAACCCTTTTAAGGGAGAAGTGTTGTTTGTGTTTAATCTCTCACCTGGAATGGCAGGTGAGTCTAAACATAGGTAGCCATCAGTGTGGTTTCAGACAGCCCTACCCGTCTGGTCAGCCGGCCAGCGCCTCTGTTTGTGTCCAGATCAAAACCCTCACCACTCTCAACAGCGGGCTAACAGGTCTGAGAATCATCACCCCGTTATTGGATTAGCAACTTTACCTTCGGGTGCTCAGACACTGAGATCGGGGCCTACTTGTCTCGAGGAGAGTACAATTAAAGGTTGACGTAAGGGATTTAACTTCGATGTCAATGGTAGTTAGATCACTGGGCCGAGAGGGGGAAATCACAATGTATTTCGATTCAACAATAATTAAAGGAATAAGTTAAAAATCTGACTCCCTCCCCTAAACGATGAACAGCTGCAGTCATCAAAAATATGCAGAATGATTGTTTCGATGTAGTATCCAAAATCTGAAATTCAGTTCCGAAGAAAATTACTAGAGTATCCAACGGCCCACTTTTTTCTCATGTTTGGAGAAGTATAGACATACAACGATGGCGGGAAGCCCTTTCAAATTAACCCTTTAGACCCCACAGGATGGATACCTGAATTGCTTGATTTCCCCGGGATTTCCCCGGATTTCCCTCCAGAATTCCCTTAATTCCTTGTACTTAATGAAGTTCAAAGACCAACCCTACCCCATCAATGAATGTTATTGAAATAAGACTTGTAGCATTGGAGAGGAAATTCAATCAGCTTTTAAACGATATATTGGCCGATTTTGTGTGTTGAAAACTGATGAAAGTGTTCTCATTGGAAAAATATGGAAAAATTATGGAAAAACGGCCATTTTTCCGGGCGGCTATTGCCGGATTGGGGAGTACACCCTCGGGCGGATGCGGCCGGATTGGGGTCTAAAGGGTTAAGCCCAGTGCGGCTTTTTTTAATCATAAGGGGATAATGCCCCCTCCCTCAGGCCGGGGCGCGCGCGTTTTTTACGGTTGTTATTGGCCTAACTTGCAAACGTCTAGCCTATAGATGCAAACTGTGGCTATCAGTTTGACAGTGGTTTCTTGAGACAGGAGCTCTTCACTACATCTTAGGGAGGTTGGACTATATTACAGAAAGGTCAACGTTACATATTTAGCCTAGGCTTACCCTTGTTAACCTGGATGGTGCAACATTTTCCCTTCTCAATTTTTCTTTTATTATTGTAGTCTGTTAGTTTAAATGATGAAGTTTTTATTTGCAAACATGAATAGTGTGCATTCCCTATCCAAAGTCTGGGCTACAATTTTCACTCAGATTTTTACCCTCTCACTTCCTGCGGTTGACACTGAACTACCCGACGCTCGTTTTCCACCTAACGCACACGTCGAACCACTACAGGATACAATTTGCGACACAATGTTTCTGGATCAGGAGCAATCCGGGGCCACCATAAGCATTCAGCTATCATATGCCACATCTCACCGGTGCACCTGGTCTTCTGATTGCCTATTAATACCCTCGTTTAGATTACTCTTATAACAGAATGTATCATGAGAAAAAAAGTGGCGGTCAAATTTAGAATAGTAGGTTAGTCATGATTATAAAGAAGGGATATTACGTATAGCTTAATCATGAGAATATATACGCAGTTTATTGATGAATAATGGAGGTTTTGTATGTCCCGTACCGGGTATTTACCCACTATTCATTGTAGGGCTATAGCACAGTCCTATAGATAATGTTTATCTTATTTTCTGGAAATTGAACATTTCTTCCTATTTTCTATACTATAGTTCACAGGTACGGATTAAGAGGGGGGCGCCTGAGGCGTGCGCCCCACCTAATCTTTGCCAAATTTACACTTTTTTAATACAAACAGTTTGACCTAGGATGGGGCGCCTCACAATTTCACATAATAATAAAAGGCCCCCCCCTTTTTTTTCAAATCCCTGGATCCGTCCCTGGCTCAGTGACATATTTTCTAGTATTCAGTATTTTATCAATTCGGCAGCCAGTATACCAAACGAGCTCAAACGCATAAAGTCCCAACTAACGAGACTTCCCACCATATAATTTGGGATTACACACGTTGGGTCCGGCAGACTTCACACCTGACCACCAGACTCGAGCCAGGATCCCCTGGGGACGCGTGTGGTACTCAGGTGTTGGTGGCCACCCGCTACATTACCATGAGTAGATGCCTATAGGCTTAAGGTCTGGCACCGTTACAAGTTCGTTTGAAGCAACAGCGGTGCACATCCTGCAGTTTAACACGGCTCATGACTGGACTTTTACATATGGTGCTTAGAGTACATAGTAACGCTGCGTACAGAGTATAGTAAAGTAGGCTCCAGTTACATGTTTTTCTTGAATTTCGATTTCAATTTCTTCAATCATCAAAGACCTACTGCAAGTAAATGTTTCCATCCAAGGTGATAGAAAGAGAAAATCAGTCATAGATTTAATCTAGTTTCTTTTAGGATGACCTAACAAAAATAAATGGCAAAGATCGGACACTACAGAGACTATTTATTACCAAGAAAACCTAGTTGCTCAAGCAAGCTTCAACAAAAGATAATTGGATGGACTAGACGCTGTGATGACAGCTGTTATATTGAGGTACACCGAGGAAACTCTCTGTAATGCCTCGAGCTAACGGCTGGTTCATGGGGCTCCAGGCACATTTGTCTGGTAACCACCTAGGCCTGTTGATAATTGCATACATATTGAGAGTTATTAACAGCCACAGGTGTCCCTGATTACATATTAGCGTGACTACTATAATCTGACCGATATACGTGCCCCAAACTATAAGCAACCTTTGTGATTGTTGTATATATAGGGGAAAAACAAAATAAGTATACATAATGGAATATAGCAGGTCGTATCAAACAAGACTCGACCATTAATGTAGGCTAACAGTACATGCACAACATAATGACAAGTTTAATGTTAACTATAATTATCTCAAAGTATAAATCTTCACCTGATATTTGGTTTTAATAATAATATTTATTATTATCTAAAGCTGGCATCTCTATTTTCGTATACGCGATGAATCAATGAGTTATTTCATATTGGCACATGGTTTTAAGACTGTTAAGTGTGTATTTTCCTACATGTATACATAACACTGGTGGTTATATATATATATATATACATATACTTATGGCAGAGACGATAAGAGGATTGTTCAGAAATTGCCCATTCTGATTAGGTAGCCGGCTGTCACCTGGGGATCAAAAGATCAACAATCACACGCTTATTAGTCAGAATGTGGAGAGGCTTATTCGTGTACCCACGTTCATACTATTGGCAATGGAAGGCCCGAGATTAGCGTGATGTCATGGGTATCCAAATTAAGCTCAAGTAAATGTAACAATTAGGGTTGTGTCTCGTAAATCCTTTTGAGGTTGACATTTCTAAAGCAGCAGGAAACACATTTAGTTGTTTGTCCCATAGCCCCATGCAGCGAACCATATCCGATACATTGTGATAGCATCATCTACTCACTATAAGTTTCCTATACATGTATACATTCCATTACTGAATAGCTGTGTACAAAGATAGATTTCACATTGTGTATTAACTTACATCAGTGGCTACATTAACCGACTATTTGGATATCATTAATTTAACATCTGCCAGTATAATATTGCATTTGTTTGAATCAGATACATATAGCTAGCGAACCCCTTGTCACATGTGGTAGAGTGACCACCCAGGGGCAACATCTCAAGATGAAGCATTTCTCTTGTTTGACATGTTGTTCATCTACCACGTTCTTCTACTAATTTAACGCTCCATATCAAGCCAACCTAAATCACAATGCAATAATCGGGTGCATCAAGTATACCTCAAGAAGAAAGTAAGCAGTGCCAACTCTCTGTATCGCAGGCTCATCCCCAATTAAGTCAGACTCCGGCAGCAGAGGTGGTGGAATGTGGAGTGTTCCTGTTTACTGCCACCTGGTGGAACGTACCCCCGGGGGCCCTCACATGGGTACAACACAATCCTTGACCTGGAGACGGGGAGGCGGGTGAGGGCAGCGTCTGATCCTGCAGACCAGACCCCCTTTGACCCTTCCCCGGGATAACTTAAGGTTATAATCAGAGAGGGAGCTGAGGATAAGGATCACATCTGGGAAGTGTGTGCCTTATGGGAACGGATATTTATACACACTTTCTGCCCGTGGCCAAATACAGCAGTCTGGTGGCCCTTCGGGTTCAGGGGACAAATCTACCTGACCTTTAGCATACTCTGCATGCCCTTTTTGGAAAACGATTTCACTTTCACTTTGAAATAAAATGTATGTTTCGTCTTAGGAAATGAAATATGATTAGGTATGTATAGGAATACGGTTTTAAAATAATTATAAAGCCATCGGTGCTTGCAACGAGACACCTGAGTACAACTTTCTCATTCAAAGCCTAGGAATTCGTTTGAGTCCAAATGAGTTGGTGTCTTTTGTTCCTTTCAAGTCAAGCAATGTTCTATTACTTTGAGTGGAGAAATCGTCTGAATACTGCATGATACTACTACGTAGAAAACTGTTTTCTTCTGGCAACGCCACACATTTGCCTCATTGAATTGTTAAGATCAATCTAACAAAATTGTCCTAACCCACTGACATCCATGCTGTGGTTTACATGTCTATATGTTTGCCTCATGAAGTTGGGCATTGTAATGAAGCAAGGACAAGAAATGCCTTTTGGTAAAAGAATCATAATGAAATTATGGATTTAGTAGAAATATAATTATATTAAGAGGTATTATGGAGAGTGAATACCTTACCAGTCAGGGTCGTCCTACAGAAGATCATTCGAGAAGAAAGCACGCTTTCATGGAAGTACTTAACCAATACCTATTCTGAGACAATCAGGTCTGGGCCGGTAGCACTTCCTAAGTCAAATGATGGGGAACCACCCAAAGTTCCATGCACCTGACAGTCGAAAAGACGCCCTACACTTATGCAGGCATCTAGCCGATGCCCCAGATGTCCACGTTTAGTGCCATCTTCTCCCCGACCGGCCATCGGATTATTCAGCGAGGAGAGACATTTGGACAGAGTCCAGTGGGTCGTTGGTCCTTCTACGTGCAACGCGTATTCTTTTCCAATACGGAATTAGGCTGACTTTGGGAACATCTTCAAATATAATGTTACTCACCAGTTAAAGCTGAAGTTTGGAAGACTTCATCAGCCAAGAATTGTTTTATGGTTAGCTGGGGGGGAAGAGGCTGAAATGTCCTGAATATCCAAGCTTTATTAATGATATTGGATATTTTTGAAAACAAAATACTGAAATATTCTGGGACAGTTTGTACACCATCTCACTTAAATATTTCGGACATACTGATTTCCCACTGTTCAACCACTGGATTTCCACTGATCTACCACTAAAATACTACTGCAAGCTGACATTGATTCTGCATGTAATAGTATACACTGTATTCCTACTATTTTTATGTCCCGGCCAGGATACTAAGATAATTATACAGCCATTGTTAAAACCGGTTCGCCCAAGTGTCTGTCGGTAAAGCATATTTCTTCCTGTGATAATTATTGATAGTTTTCTTCATTTTGCAAACCCACGGTATAGAAATCTATGGACAAGAAGGACGGTCCCAGCGTTTTGAGTATGTCTGCTGAGGAAAAAAATACAATCGAACGGTTAAACAGTAAAAGCGCCTCTCACGCTAGACATCACCTTAGGCTATAAGATTGCTTTGAGTGACGAATTTAGCATGCACCACCTAGAAAATTGTTAACGCTATTTGAAAGGTTTTAAAGGAATAGACAAAGCAACAAGTCTTAGAGAAACAGGAATTATGCGTATCAATCCATTGTGTCAAACATCGAACACTACATGCATTTCCAAGACATATCTCATCATGCAGTCGGAAGTTACCGAAAGCCAGTTACCAATGTGTGTAAACATGTAATCTTTATTGGGTTTGGAGACTTCATCTAAGCTATCCAGGGGCTAGATTACGGATTACATGCCATGTACCAAGGTGAACCCTGTCATTTACTCTCACACCGCCTTACTTCCTACCTGGTGTCATGAGAGGCACTCCGTGTGAGGATATAATAATGCGAGGGGTACAGATACAGATGCGTGTCAGGAAACATCTCCCTATTTACGTGGGGTAAACTTCCCTGAACTATGGCCTGGGACGTGTAACTGCGCCCTTAGAGGTGCACGAGGAGACACACATGTCCTCTCCGCGAAGCCGCAATCAGGTTCACCGGCGACCTGGAAATTCTCATTAGTCAATTCGGTGATCACAGGAAGATTGTCAAACATAGCCTATGATTATTTACTTCCAGCGTCTTGTCAATACTAATCATTCCATTGAAATGACCGAATTGTCAACAACTACATTTATAATTGTTATCAATTAACTCTAGAATGTCTGAAGGCCCTAGGTAAAATCGTTCTTCCTGTAAACATATGCATAACTAATCACTGACTTGACCTGACTATGGTAATATCCTTTATAATTCGCCTATGATCTAGGGTTTTAAATTGGTTTGGAGGGTGCCTTTATAATGGTCAGATTTATTAACGAAAACATGTGCACATAAAAAAAAATCAAATTCAGTGTCAGAGGGACAAGTCGGATAATCATATCTCACTGGCCTAACACAGCTGTTGAAAAGACAATACCGAAAAAAACTATTGATTAACCAGAGCGGATATGAAATATTTGCTCCTCTCAATCCCTTATTTCAATCAGACGGGGAGATTGACTTTTTTACATGTTCATATTGACAACTGAATAGTAGTAATACTAGTATATCCACGATAATTTCCCAACGGTGATTACCATTAGGGGAAAAATGCACTGAGGGTATGACTTCAATCATACTTGTCAGTAGAATGAACTGACAAGTCATACAATTTGTGGCAAAAACTTGCTTGAATAAGTGTTAGCCATCAGAGTTTTGCAGCGGAGCCATTCACTGAATGGCACCGTGGTAATTTTCAGACTGGCAATTTTACCGTCAGATCTAACAAATTAATTATACACAATTGAATTTACTGAATGTTTTTTTCATTTAATGTATTAAAATGCACTTTAGTTTCAAGTTACTAACCATGTAATGGGCCATCCGAAGGAACTAAACCTAAAAGGTATGTACAAGTTTTCTCGAGAATGAAGGGGATCCCGAGGAGGGCTTAAAGTCAGAAGGTTCCAACTTATTTATTGAATATATACTGAAAGAACTGATGCAAAAAGGAATAGTTGCTACTGCGACACGTAATTAGTCATTGGATATTACAGTCCTTATGAGATATACATCCCGTAATATACTTACTTTGTCAAAAAAAAAATCATTATTTCATTTAAATCTCTCGGTTCTAGTTCTATGGAAAAGGAGAACGCACACTGTTAATAGTTGGATAAAGCTTTGCTTGTCAATATTTCTTAAAAGATGCTATCTTTTAACAGTTTATACTTCAAATATGCTGCATTCACTGCACTTTTGAATCCGAACGTAGCCAAAGCATACCTAACGCAGTTATATTTGAAAGGGTGGTCCATCTGTTGGAGGCTGATTGCAAATGTCATTGATTCAGAAGTTGCGCCTTCACTCTGGTGTCACCCCAGAATCAACAGACCTCAACCTCTCACAATAAACAAACCCTGAGGAGATCTACATCCCCTTCACACCGTCAGGCTCTGCCTGCTGAGACCCACAGTTGTAGCTGCCTCTGAGACTGGCTCTTTGCCCTCTTCTCGCTGCTCAGGTTGCATCATTAGCACATAGCACCAAAGGCGAAGTGGGCATATGTAGATCGCTTTAATCAGCAGGGGTTGACAACATAAAGGGGTTGTCATTCAGGCAACACGCCCTTATTTCCTCTATTTGCATAGAGAATTGAACCACCTGTGGGTATTAAATCTAAAACCAGCTGGTCCATATATTAGCCGTAGAGTTCTACCGAACCTGTCTTTAATACCCGGATATATCTCGGTAACTTTAGTATACAGATTACCACAAGCAACATCTAGATTTTCATATTTCTTGTTGCTACCTTTTCCTAGATTTATCCCAGAAGTAACGAGCAGCAAAAAGCATCTTCAGAAAAAGAGTCCCAACATCATATTCGCCTCTGAATAGACTTAAACATGAACAGAAATACCCCGATACCGACATTAAGGAAATGCAGGGGGGGGGGGGGGGGAATCAGACGTGCAGTTCAAAATAAAAACAAATAAGAAATCATCAAAAAGGGAAGAAAGTGCCAACTCTGACGTTTAGGGATGGACATAAACGGTGGCTGAAAAAGTCATCCCCCAACCTGTGTATAGCGGTGAGATGAGAGGTGTAGGCCATAAACCTGGAGGCAGAACAGGAGGTGATGCCCTGCGAACACCTAGCGGGACAGACCAAGTAACTCTGTAAGATTTAGTAACAGGTAGACTACGCATAGGGCGTGGAGAAGCATCTAGCTGGCTTTTTGTGTCTACAGTTTTATCACTTTCCACGTGGCTGCTCTAACTGTGCTAGCTTCCTGAGGGGTACGGAATATAGGGGTAAGTGTTCACGAGCTATATTATGCGACAAAGATTGCAATGAGATAATGTCAAAAACCTTACATTTTCGCTAATAAATACCATGCACTTGAATCTTCTCCACTTGCAATACATAACCATGCATAGGTTTCCGTTTCAGTTTTTCTTATATGATTAAATGATCTCATCTATGGCATTATTACGCTCTTTTTTCTCTACTGCATTATAGGCCTATATATAGGCACGTGGCAGTTCACTGGATCTTTCATGGCATATCTGTGAAATACAATTCACGCTGCATGGGAACTTCTGGCCCATCACTCTGCATCAATATTCAGAAATATGACGAACAGGCGTCCTTTTAGGAAGATCTTCCCGCTTGTCACCAGGTTATCACTTACCATGCCCACCTGTAGAGCGAAAGATGCCAATCTATGAATAGGGGTCCGGTGTTTCTTTGGTGCGGAAAATAACTTTTATGAAAATAGCCTTATTCTCGTTCACCTGACTATCTTTCTCATAATGCAATACAGCATGTGATGGGGAAATGCCCTTGGGGTTTTCAATTGAGAGGAGAACGCAAGCAACGTCAACACTGACATCAAAACAGACCACCTGTGGATGGTTACAAAGGTCACCGCTGAGAGGTGCGGTGACGACGCCATTTGGGAAGTCTTGTGATGTAACAAAAGCTCAACACCCATCATTAAATTTCACCTCACTCTGACAGAAACCAATGACTTTACCGACACAACCTGTTGTGACTGAGGGGATGCGCAGTGGTGGTTCAGGGGATACTCTAAAAATAGAAGCGTACTGCTGAGTTTTTGTTTTATTGTTTGTGACAATCTGGATATTCAATATCAATTCGTGTAGAGAATTAAGAAGTAGGCCCCTATTGGGTGTCTTCCTTGTTGTTTATGACATGGTTACCTAAAACTTACACTTGAGTATTGCAAAAATATAAGGGCAATTTACTTTTATATTCCTCTTTCAATATTTATCTTCCTGATAGAAAGAAATCGAGACAAATGGTACATAAAAATATATATTTTCCACTCTCACGCAGTCTAAACCACTCGGAGTTTTGCAGTCGTAAAGTACAGAGACTAAACTACTCGAGTGATCACCACTTGTCTGCCCTTCCCAGCCTGGCACCCCCTTCAATGGTGATTTACAGCCCTCTCCAGCGTCCAGCCTATGTCAAAGCCATGTCACTATCAACACTCCGCAACTGTTTGTCATTCTCTGATAAACTACACCAACATGCTTTTAGAGGCGCAGCGTAATCAGGTTACCATGACCACCGGATTTTTAATTCTCCTAGCTCAAATGTAAATAAGATCAAAGTATTTCATTTCACTTCAAATGATTTGAGAAGCTTTCCTTATCATACAAGCATGAGTTGAAGTTACGTATCCAGCTTGTTCATTTATACTGACAGAGTGTTGACAATGTTTTTTTTTCAAACATTTCTCGCTGTATCGTCTGCACATTGTAGCAAGTTCAGCGTAAATTCGCTTTCAGGGATCCAAAAGCTGTCGTCTGGAAGAAATGTATTTATCGCATCACATGACTTACCAGTCCAGTAAAGTTGCGTCTCTTAAAATATAAGCACGTCACTCGTCAGGTGATGTTGAGAACATGCATTCAGAGAGCATATTATATCCCAGTTTTGAATGTTCGTGGGCAAACGGCCACGCAAAACGAATTGACCATGAAAATCTGCACACAGACTGCTGATATAAAATTAATCATATACATTGCGATATGGATGGGGATAGTAGAAATATCAATTCATGCATGATATATCATATGTAGCTCTTGCTGTCAGAAAGTTCAAGGCTTCTTGTCTGTATTATCGAATAGCTGGAGATTTCGATCTGGCAATGGAACTGCAAAGAACGAGAGTTAAAATTATATAATTATATGTTAAGCTAAAGAGAATATTTCACTGGCACAGAAGATACATATATATATAAATCTAATAGAATATCGAACTTAATTGAAATGTCGACTTGCGTTTTCTGACTATCCCTAGAACTAGAAGCATGCCTTGGTAAACCGTGTGGATACCAACGCTTTAGATTATCCTGAAGACCGCAACAAATAGCATTAGACAGTAGATTAGCTGTATTATGGATGAAATCTTCACGTCGCACACACGCTCAACTACGCACAGCAAAGATGTAAGTGTATGGCATTGGGATTTAACTCACAGCTTAACGTGGGGAATGTTCCAACAAGGGTGCACCTACTACCTTGCTCACTACATGGCGGAGGTATACAATTTATCTATGCCTCTTGTATGAGACAAGCATCATCCATGATAAGTCTGAATTTTCCCTACGTTTTAAAAAATAACTTTCATATCCTTTAAATATCACATGCCCAGATACCTTAGCCCGCAATTCTGCACAAGCTATTCAGGTGAGTTGTCAGAAGGGACACATCCCTGTCAACTGCCTAGATATATCAGGGTTTGATGCCGGTTCAGGATAATACTCATGGGTTAGGTTAAAGTGGTCCATTATCTAAAGCAATCTATCCCATTTAAAGCAACTTACATCCTACTCCCCACTGTGAGGGCTAGTGCCGAGACATACGGCTTAGAACAAGATGGATCAGGGTTGGGCAACGCTAAACGCACCAATCACGTCAGATTTAAAGGTGCTTGTCGGAGCTGGCTTTGATAACGTAGTGGGAGTAGTAGAAATGGGTAGGGACAGTAATAAACGACGCAGTTATCTACATCAAAGGGGAAGTCAAAGTCACTTATTATTTTCCTAAATCGAACAGGTTCTCGACTTGTCTTCAAGGACAAACAGGGCTGGTTTGAGCCTTATTCCAGGTACTTGCAATTATGGTAGTGTATTTCATCTCATGAGTTCCCATTTTCTGACATGACAATATCTAACAAATCAACTGTCAGACAGTTCTTTTCGACGAACATCATTGACACGAATACAATGGTTCATTGGTTTCTAAAGCCTGCATTAGTTAAACAGTGCAATCGTTCCGTTGATATCATATAGGCCTATAACACGACGGTTAAACACTGCTGCAGTTGTTGTCTATTTTATTTTGTTTTGTGACGTTTGGTAATTACCAAAATATGTGTAGGAGTTGCACTACAGTTTACAATAAGCATGCTCAATTAATATGGTAATAACATCTTTTTTTAGCGATTCTTGTCGCAATAGTGTCATGACCGCGTTACTCTCAGGCAGGTTTTTTATGTACGTGGAAAAAGAGGGAGAAGAAAAGGGCGATTTAAAAATATATAAAAAAAAAAGTAACCAAAACTCATTTTGTCAGGAACAGCTCAAGAAATCCAGTCAGAAGAAAAAATAAATCACATTCTTGGCTTCGATCCCCTTACTGCAGATGTCATCAGTGGCGGATCCACGGTTTTGATCTTGGAGGGGAAAAAAAAGCCCCCTCTAAATCCGCCACTGGTCATCTAAAAAAAGTTGGGATATTGCTAGAACATAACTAACCTTTATCAATGGTTGTTTAATTTTGTGTTCTGTTGTCAACAGTGTTGAAACTGACTGAACCGCATGCATTCTAATTATGCTGACAATCTGTGTGAATGTTTCGTACCTATACCTTTGCATTCATAATTCAATTATAACCTTTAGGTCCAATTTCTTTACACTCTACATAATAATTAACTAGGAAAACGGATTATCTCAAAGTACAAGAAAAAAAGGCTAATAGTGTACGGCGAAGACTGATGTATTACCTCTTTGCCGTGCCAATTGCCCTACGGCGGAGTAACTAAGTCTAAATATAATTTATCTGTCACATGATATCAATTGCTTCAATAACGTTTTAAAAGAAAGACTATAGCTAATAATTATGTTAAGAATAATTTAACGTGAGAGAGCTGTCGGTACACATACCACACATGTCCAAAGCATTATACCATCAACATGCTTGCATATCTATTATAGATATTTGCTTGTGATCATCCGTCAGGATGGAAAATCATTTTTTGGACCGGGTTGTCCACAATAATTATAACAAAATTCTCAAAAGTATATGCCTAGCTAAAAAAAAAAAAAAAAAACATATTTTCCTCTGTATTCCCTCAAGAGTGCAATTCGCGCAAAGTAAAAATGCTCTTCTGATAAATTGTGAGATAAATGTTATGATCCACCGTGACCCACTACTGTCCGTGAAGTAATTGTCAGATTTTAAATATACTTGACGTACATTCTAGTTCATAATTAACATATGGGCACAAGTGTACGTCTCTTGTGAAAGATTTCCCGTGAAATATTTAGTGTGTGAAGGGACAAAGCTATAAATATAGTGGGAAATACAACACCGCTTTTAAAGTCGTAATTTAATATCAACAATTTACTATTACTAATTTACATGTATTACTAAAAAGAAATCATCATCATCATACATTGTATGACTATAATCTATCCAAAGTCTTCCTTACAAGACATGGAGCATGTTTAGAATCCGTAGGCATTGATACCGTGTGGTGTTGAGCCACTTAACTATCACCAGGATTCTGCAGAAATCCCCCAAGATCCCATCGTTATATAAGTATTAATTGGGATCAGACAGAACTCCGCCACTCAAGGGCCTTTCAATCTGTGGTATGACGACAAGGCTACAAACCTCACATGTATCTAGCATAGACCCTAAGGGCATAGGCTGGCTCTGTATCGTGAGATTATGTAACATGTCCATGCTAACAGGCCGACAGCGGGATCACGTCACAACTTATCCCCTCAAATTAAATGATTACATGACAATATCAATGTCACTCGTGTAACGTGCATTGATAGAGCCAGTGGTTTATCAGAGGATTAGAGATAGGTGCAAAAAGAATCCATGTACTCATGATAGGTGCTGATATGTCAGCTTAACTTAGAGATACAAGTAAAAGTCGGCGGGCTTTATATCGTTGATTAACAGTTACAGATAGGTAGATGGTTTCTGTCAATAAATGATACCATTGAACTTATACGACTTAACCATGATGCCTACGGTTAACATTGTCAAGTGAATAGGACATCGAACCTTCTGTATGACTTTCCAAAGTTAAGGTGTCACTTCCAAAGAAAAAATGGTATTAACTATCAAAATTTATTCTTGAAAGATCATCCATGGAAACTATTGAAATATTGGAAATGCAGTTAACACTGCTCGGAACTATTTTGGTCTACGTGAGATCCATTTCTTTTGTCAATATGTCTATTTCACTCTGTGTTGAGTTTGCTTGGTCATAAAGATAATAGTCATATAAGAACGTCTTCCATCCACCAATCCTGATCCGAATCCTCGATTTTTATTGATCAGAATACCGTCTGTTCACCTACCTGTGGTTGTGAACGATCTACCACTAGAAGAATTGAGAGAACCGAATGCCAGGAGTCCATGATATCAGTGGCAATAAAACTAAAAAGTCAAGGGATAAGACGTTGGTACCCCAGTGCTAGGAATAACACCGTTTCCTTTTAGATTAGTGCAAATGAGGCTCGATAAAATCTGCACAGTGCAATATCAAGGTAAGGCCTATCCTGTAGACATTGGCCTACGGCTTTAATTGCGCAATCAAAGGCTTAAGCTACCACTTCATCATCAATGGGATAGACAAACCATCGGATCAAGCTAACGTCAAGGCAATCCGAGGGTTTCTGTATAAAAGGGTTTGGACCCAGGATCGTTGTTTTTGACCGATTTTTTTGGCTTCTAATAAATATTTAGAATCCGAGATAACAAAGAAAACGTACCATTCCCTGATTTGATTCACTGCTGTTAGGCTAAATATAGCAAGACATAGGCTATCCTTCACATGCAAGGATAGCTAAACTTCGGATTGTTTCAGTTTGAAAGCTTCCATTTTTAAAACTGTATATATATAGGCTCAAGACTTGATCACCGCATCTATCGCCTGGAACACCTAATAATTCGGTCAAGCTCATGAATTAAGATTATTTTCTTTTACGATTTTCAAGCTAAAAGAACCTATATTGACTGAGGATGGAAGGGGGGTAATATAGGCCTGTGCACCTAATAACCTGGACCCCATCATTTGTTCGGAGTTGGATACGAAGATAGACTTACCCTCGAGATCTAGCTCCTGATGGACCCTCTATTAGCCTGTCAAGCCGTTAGACATGGGAAAAATCAGATGATGCCTTAGGGCATGCTTAGGGTAGCTGCACAGAACGCTGACAGTTAGCAGTAAGGATACTGGATAGAGTTACTTAGTTTCATACGGACTTATGCTAGCTAGTGACTTTTCTCATATTGAATGTTTTTTTCTATATTTAGTGGTGCGAGTCATCTGTAAATAGAAACAAAGAATTTATGATCTATGGAGTTCCAAATGTACATATTCGTCTTTGGCATTTACCTAAAATCTGACCTTTGGGAATAATGTAATATGTAACATCAGTGTCACCGGGGTTAGTGTTATACCATCGCTAGAGTTTATCATCTGAAACCCAACAATCCTTTAAATCATGTCCCGTGGCTATATGCCCAAGCACTTTGCAACCCTTACTGCTGTGGCATATACAAAAGCTTTGAAAGGTTTAACACATGTCTCCCTTTTTGGCCTGTCCACTTAAAAAGAAACATATTGTTTCTAGATTAAAACCTGCTAAACAAATTGTCAATAAGGACTAACACGTGTACCATTTAGAAAGATCCAAACCTTAGATTTCGAAATAAATTTGTTTCTTGCTTACTTTCTACAGTCTGATATTACCTTAATTTATTCAGTTGACATATAGACTGGTAGTATTTTCAAACATGCATGCATGGTCCAGGTAGTACATGGACAAACGAACGCGGTACAAAATTATTACCAATATGCATTCAGTAGTAATTTAGATAATTTAGTTAATCTGGCACATTCCCTAGCTATTATGCCAGTAAGGATAATCTGAACCAAACCAGAACGAAACCAAAACAGAGCTGCACTGTTGCTACCTATACCGATCTTCCACACACAAAAATAGAACCCCACCAAACTTTTCAGCAAAAGTTCTCTTTACTCATACCCATCAAGTGAATGGATATGCACACGTATTACACTTCGACATTTACAGCTTACGTTTCCATGCAGGTAGACCGCAGCCACGATATTCACAAATACAGTTTCCACCCTTTGTGCAAAGTCTGTGCAAAGCCACATTGTTTGTATGTTGTTACTTGACCAGATTGACAGGTTATCTGATAAATAAAAGAATCAATTCAAGATAAACAAAACATGCTCTCAGTTTGGAAGGTCAAACACGCATTGATGAACGCATGTGTCACCAATTCGTGATACATCTGACTTGATATGTGCGAACATTTGAATAAAGTTCTTGACACATATTTAGTGTAACCCCCACTTAACCCAATAATGTATCTCACTGCAATATGTCACACTTGAAGTACTGAGGAGACCTATGCCATTGTAGGAACATCCCATTCTATATAATATAATTATAGTATGGGATGTTCCTGCAATAATCAATATGTTAAAAATTCTTGACAATAATCATAATATGATTATTGCCAAGATTTTGTTTATAAATTGGTTCCAGGGGCCATTAGAAAATAATATAACAAACTTACGGAAATATGAAAGCTCCATTTGAGAAATTGAATTTACAAAATTACTCCAAAACGAACATATCACGTATCATCTTTATCAAATTGAAAGATATCCGTTTCTAGAATTCATTATAATGTTCTCGTATAGGTATGGTACTTGATGTGATTTACTTTCCTGATCATAAATTATGTGAGCCACGGTTTCTGTCTTCATATAATACCTTCCAAGAACTCTGAAGAGGATTTGCCTCTGGATGTTCACCCCATTGGCTCCACTATAACGGCCATCTAAATCTACTAATCATCTTCAGTGCCTCGAGAAAACTCTAAGAACTCCCAACTTGCCTCTCAGCAGATGGATGTCAACGGTAATTACCCTGCGCACTATATCCAATTGTTTCACATAAACCATTCTCAGAAAACACAAAACATCGAGGTTAAACCACTGTATTTTGTGCGGTTGCTACACAACTTTGCAGGTTGAGTAGAACTATCATACCTATAACTTTATAAGTCACTATAAGGCATATCTTCTGCTAAAACATATGGAAACCGTAGGTCCAGTTGACGATTGCAAAAACAGACTATTGTCGAACACAGACATACCCCTAGTAATGCGATATAATGTTCAATCTGTATTTTCCTTAGCAAAATCAATGGTGTTCTTCTACTATTATATTATGTTGCTGTAGAGAATACTGATTAAAAATTATCTATTCAGAGTGCATGTGACTCGGATTCAGGTCATGCCCTTTGCTGGGAACTGTCATGAACTGTCTTTACTCAGACGGTAATCTCTATGGGATTAACATACAGATCTATTATCACAAACTCCCCACGACGTTTATATTGGGCTGTGCATTAATTGCCACATATTACAAATACTGTACTTCTGTAGCCCATGTAAAGGAAAACTTGTACACAAAACTCCTTGTGCGTTACCATTGATAATGGTACAACCATATTTGGTTCCCACCTTTTGGTGAGGTTGACTATCCTATTTGTCAGTAAGTTAGAGTCGAATAGTTGATAGATTTATCAGAAATAAATTATTATTGGGGTCTTTATATCAGCGCTAAATCTATCACAAACTATCTTCACAGAGGTAGGAATAGCTAGACGCTGAAACTATTCAACTACACAGCAAGTCTATTTCCAATTTAAAAGAAAAACATTGAGCCATTTTGCAGTCCGATCTGGCCTGTTTTCATAAAGAAATCCAATAGCCCAGGCACCTGTTTTCGCGGATTGAACACCAACCACTTGAGGGAAGAATACGATTCTCTTTGTATTCGTCACTCTAACTTCTTTCTTGTATTCTAGTTCATATAGATCTATTCAGAAGTGTAGGCGACATTTTCGTACCTTGGCCCTAAGGCTTTTAAAATACAAAACTACAGTGTTAGATGTGGCGATGGGTCCTTGATTACAGCTACCGTTCGAATGAGTCAGTTGTAGTGAATGGTTTTCTTATACCTACACAAGGCCTGCCCCTATTTACAAATGTTAAAGAGAACAAAAGCAAAGAAAAATAAAATGGAAAATCAGATTCTGTAATATCATGTTTTCGTTACTTATCATAGCGCTTATCATACCTAATATCAAAGTGTATTGAATTAAAATAAATCAAGACTTCCAATGGTATTACAAAGCTTACAGTAGCATGTCTTGAATTTTTTATATTTGGTAAGATGATCATCATTTATAATCGATTGATATCAACTTCATCATTTTGTTAAAAAAAACTGTGTATGTATTAAAGGGTAAAAAAAAGTTATTTGAACTAGTGGTTATACACGTTATGGCTAATAGGTACACCCAAACGGTGAAACCACTAATTCAACCTCTGGTGGGAACCTAAAGCCAGCAAAGGGACGATCTTATTCAACACTTTATGGTGGATGTGTCTTGGAGAAACGGTGGTTTCTACTTGCTTTTAGTTAAAGCACATACTATATACAGCTGGTGTACATGACTTGGCGCCTTAAAAGGCCCACGAAGACGCCCACACAAACAGGTGGGTGCTGGCTTACACTGGTTCACCCAGTACTTGTGAGACTACGTCTCGAGAGGTGTGCGCAGCATGCAACCTACTACTGTGTTTACTCGTAGTGCTTGTGACCCATAACATTTTATCCATCATTCAGCTGCCATTCACGGTATAAAGCTGATAACTCTAAAGAGATTGATTATTGAACGGGACCTTTAAAGCCATTATGTATTAATAATTATATATTTTTTTAAACTGGAAGATGAAGTTTGTTTGTAACTCTGGCAGGATAAACCAACCTAAATCTGAATACCTTGGTCAAACATGTCAAATCAATCAAAAATAACTATCTCACATCAATTAATCTGGGAATTCTCCAGTACTCGGACCAAACGACAGTGAATACTTCCCCAATCGGTATGTTCGGAACATTTAAATTAGCTACTTATTTGGTACTGATTTTACACTCTAGCCCATTTAAATATTTCGGACATACTGATTTACTACGTCCCAACCACTGCATTCCCACTTATTCTCACTGATTTACCCGGACCAATAGGCAGTAGACACTCCCTTAAACATCATGTCCAAAATATTCAACTTAACTACTGAAATGCTACCATAGTGCTCGTACACTCTTATCTCATTTAAATATTTTGGACATGCTGAGCTAATGCTTTTCAAGTACTGAATTCCTACTTATTTCTACTGATTTACCACTGAAATACTACTGCAATCCCCTAACTGCTTCTATAGTGACAAAATACTGAATTTCTACTGTATTTTGTTCCAGGAAAATATCACTGCAAGCTGACAATGATTCTGCACTCAGTATACACTGCAATCCCACTACGGTTTGTTCCGGGTAGGTATGACGATGATATGGCTTTACTTTTCTAATTCATTTGAAATGGGCTTTGCACAATTGATAGCTTGTGTTTTGACCAATTAACTTAAGCAAGGACTGGAGAAGATTAGAGTATAATTATGTACCGGTACAGAAAAGTCTGTAGTTTGTCCAGGCATGAGAGGGTTAGCTCTCTCTTCCAGATGTTGATGGTTTTGAATAAATGACAAGTATTTACCGTGTTTAGTCAGCAAGAGATCACTGAAAAACAATCTGCGGCCATGTTGACAAACCTGTGCAAGAGCGAAGTGTATTCAACTCAAACAAAGTGCAAAAAATATATTCTTTCTTTTTCAAGATTTTGTTCGTACACCATCTGTCACTGTTACTGTTGCAAACGTATGCGATAAAATTATTCAGGAAATTATTTACTTTTTTGAACAAAAAAGGATTACAGTATGATGCATTGCAGGGAGACCGGGTAAATAACTGATAAATAAATGTGTTAGACTATAATTATAGACCTACCATGAGTGGCATGACTTAGATTTTCTTTTTACTTCCAAGTTCTGCTTCTTTTCAAACAATGACAACTGTAAATCGGCTTAGATTGAATAAAACCATTTGACGCTTTGCTTCACGTAGGATATGGAGTCAGTCTCTCATGTATAGCTAATGATATCATTGTAACGGCATAAATAATCTAAAAGAAACTGATTTTCAATTAATAACAGTATCCAGGAATCCTTGTGCATACATGTGTAATATTTATAATAGGGCCTACTTAACACCAACTTTAATAAATTTTAAAAGCGTGGGTTGGCCTATGGGCCGCCAGCAGCGTTAATAGCCCATAGAAAATTGGACATCGTATAAGGAACATCATGCCTGATGAGATTGAGAAGGTATAACCAACGAGTAGTATACATAGAAAAAAATCTATGCCTAGGCCTATATCAAATCACCTAGATCTAGATCTACGGAAATTATAGTCCTATCCTAAATATGCGTCACAGTGCACTTGAAATTAAAGGGAAACAAATGTATATCATTTGATGGTTAATACTATTACTTTATTGAATGATTAGATCTAGGACTAGATCCAGTCCTATGGAAAAGCATAACATAGATCTAGATCTAAGCCTGTCAGTTCAATGTTAAGAGGCGCAGCATGAAATCTAGCAAAACATCAATAAAAATGTTTTCCTTGCTTAATTTTAAATAATGAAGAGCCCCCAAAATGGCTTTTGTTTAGGCTACAAATGGATATCTCATTCAGTGATAATCATCATTATCATACCTTAGGGTGATACACGTTTTGTAGTTAAGAGTTTAATGGATGCCTATAAAACCTGGGTGATAACGAGCCTTGTATCGCCCTGGAGGGCGAGAGAAACAGGAACTTTTATTTTTCAATAATTCATAAAAAAAAAAGAAGAAATCTTTAAGAAATAAAAAATCTAGCATATTTAGATATGTAGGGCCTATTGTCTGCACAACGTTCCTAGCTACATTTTACTTGCTTACTGTTTATGGATTTGATGGATATCAAAAAAAAATGTTTGAAGAAATTTAAAAACATGTGCGTCTGTGCAGCATCACAGCCCAACCATCACTGATTGCTGTGCGTCCTTCCTTTAATCATCAGACCTCGGGGATCTAACACAAAAGCCATAATAGCCATAACAAATCCATAACCAACCTCGAAGGGGGTCCTCGGGGGCCTCGGGGAGTCAGGCCCCCTCGTACCCCCTTCTCATGGTTATAGGCCTCTGTAGGCCCTAAGTAATAACCTAAGTAGGTATCTTTGCTTAAAATAGCTTCCCTAATAGGATTCGCAACAGAATTATAAATATTCCCCCACTAGAGTCTATGACTCCCTATGACTATTATGGGTCTGGATCCCTAAATTCGACACGGCGACAGGGGCATTTCTTAAGTTCGACAGGGCGACATGACTGTTTCTTAAATTCGACAGGCGACATGGCAATTAAGTGACAAATGACATGGCCCTGTTCTTAAATTCGACCTGCGACAGCAGCTTTAAAAAGATAGTGACAAGGGACAGGCAGGGGTCATAACGGCCTTCGGCAAAAATATAGGAATTTTTATAGGAATTTTTTAGCGAAAATATAGGAAAATATAGGAGGTTTTAGGGCAAAAATATAGGAAAATATAGGAATTTTCGGCAAATCTTTTTCAAAGATCTTCTTTGATTATATCAGATAGAGCCATTTCATAGGCATTTGGTCAGTTTAAAAACTAACTGCAATTTAGAAATGAATGTAATAAATAGTAATACAAATATTTCAGAAGACGAACCTACCTTATTATCCAATTTTATGGTTATGATGCCATAAATTTGATAAAGAATTTTTGTTTGATAGATTGTGGTCCTGACCAAGGATAGACCGCCACATTTACCACCAACCAACATTGAAATCAATTACTTCATTCACGATCCTTGTTGACATCTAGAGGCAGGTCCAGGATTTGTTTAGGCAAGATTTGGAAGTTGTGAAAGTGAAAACTTCGGAGGGCTCAGGGGAGGGTCTGGGAGGGGTGGCCCCTCACACTGGGGGGGGGGGGGGGTATGGGGGGCCACCCCGAGGAAAATTTTGAAAAATTAACCCCTCAAATATGGAATCTGGGACCCTCTGAGTGGATTCATAATCTATAATCTGAGAAGAATAACACCTATTAATGGAATCTTGGGCACTCTTAACCAACTCAAAATTTTGAAACTCAAAAATGAAATCTGGGACACCCTCACCTTTTTTGCCCTTACCCTCTCTTCCTGTCCTGAGGGTCCCCTGACCCTAACCTGGGGAACCTTACCCTCCCCTCAAGCTCATGCCCTGAGGATCCCCTGAAGCTTACTTGACAGTCCTTACTCTCCTCTCATGCCCTGAGGATCCCTTGACAATGACCTGACGGCCCTTACGCCTGAATTCCACTAGCAAACAAGAAGCAAATGACTATCAAAGTTCCGATCGTTGGAACGATCGATGTTCGCCCTTAACTAGAAATCAGAAATCTCATCATAGAGGTGGGGGTCCCAGTAGTGTCCATTGGGCAGTGCAGCTGTCCCGGGCAGCTGTACACTCATTGGTCAACCTGATTGACCAATAGGACTCCCTCCTATATCACTGTCCATGCGCCCAAGCAACCATGACCCCCCCCCCCCCCCCCTCTCCTCCTCCCCCTACCAGGCCTTGCATACATTGACTGCCTAGACCCTGACTGCCTCACCCCCCCCCTCCCCCCCCCCCCACTATGTTGAGTGGACTGTCAATGCCCCGGTCCCCTGCACCCACCCACATGCAGGTGACTGTGGCTCAAGTACTGGTTATGTAACCCACTTCTGGCTTCTCAAACTGCACCCTGCCCCACCCCCACTCCTTGAACTGAGTTCAAGGAGTGGGGGTGGGGGAGGGTGCAAGGGAGAGGCCTGCCCACTAAATTACACTTGATGCACACTAATTGTCCTGCTTACAAATGCATGCCGGTGGACAAAGGCCTGTAGCTACTTGTATGTAAGATTGTGTAACCGGGCAATCAGATCAAAGCCCAAATACCTACAAAAGACATGACTGATTGAGTGAGCCCTTCCCATAAGGTACAATATTAAAAACTATAATTAAGGGCTCACAAAAAAACTAAAAATACCAAAGATCAGGAGGGGTAAGGGCCAAACACTGTTAGTGTGTCAATTTCATTTTGGCATATGCCAAACATTGTTACTGACTTCCAATCTTAGGCATTTTTCTGCCAAACATCAGCAGGATTTCCACAAAGTGGGCCTTCTCCCCTCAACCCCTCATGCCCCTAGGATTCCCTGAAGGGAGGCACAATTAAGGCAGGGAGGGGGGAAAGGATGGGATTTCTCCTTCTCCTTTTTTTCCTTTTCTCCCCTCTTTCTCATGAGATTTTGTGATATTATTCTTATTGACTTCTCAAAATATTGCAGTTATGCATGAATAATCTGACTTTTCTGAGAAAAATATAGGAAATATAGGAATTTTTAGCAAAATATAGGAAAATATAGGAGTGCCAAAAAAATATAGGAAAATATAGGAAATATAGGAAAATATAGGAACGTTATGACCCCTGGACAGGGTCATTTCTTAAATTCGACATGGGACATGGCTTTAAACTGAATTATAGTGACAAACGACAGGGCCGTTTTTTAAATTCGACACACGACATGGGACCCCCCCATCTACCCCCACTATTGCTACTATTTAAAACTAGCCTAGACTACCTATAAAACACCTATGAAGACAGAAAAAACAATAAGCCCTAGATCTAATTGCCTACTCACCCATCTTGTGGTGTCGTCTGGCAGGTGGCATAGCACAGTAACCACTTTCTTTGAGCTGCTTTTGTTCATCTTCTCCACCACACTCCTTATCATCTGTTCAGTAACCGAGGCCGACCGACGGCCGAAGAAGCGGCTGACGGAGCGGGTAGGAGCCCGGCCGGGAGGGGGAGGCAGGCCGGCCCCGGCCCCCGGCCTGCTCCCGAGAGACTGCCGCCGCATGCGGATCATGCTCGGCAAGCCTGACATACAACAATGGTGAACTTCTGTCGATCAGTCCGTCTGAAAGCTCCTAATACTAAAGTATCCGAGTGCAGAATGAAGAGGGTGATCCAATAGTAAAGGCATGACGTCTGTGGACCACTGTATATCACCGCATCCTCCCGTAAAGTACAGCGGGTTGTTGTGGTTCGGGTGGACTAAATGTCGTCTGCCCACGGTCTCAGCGTCCGATCAACTTTCCCGCTTCGCTGATCGGGCAGGTCCCGACGCGTCCTCTAGTGGCGAAATCGCAAATAATGATGGGCGCGCCAGCTCTGGAGTGCCATGGCATCGATCACTGCATTGCCAAGATAACCAAGATAGCCGCAGCTAGTCTGATACTGTTGCATTATTACACCTTAGGTTGATACAAGTTTAGTAGTTAAGAGTTTAACTCAGGGCGATACAAACCTGGGTAATAACCAGCCTTGTATCGCACTGCAGTGTGATACAGAAACTTTATATTTTTCTAAAATTCATGAAAAAATGAAATCATTAAGAAATAAAAAATCTAACATATGCATCATCTGTACAACGTTCATAGCTACATTTTACTGCTTACTATTTGTGGATTTGATGGATATCAAAAGAGTTATATGAAAAAAAACTTTAAAAAAAGTGCAGCATCACAGTCCCACCATTACTGATTGCTGTGCATCCTTCCTTGGGAGCTCAGATCTAACAGAAAAGGTATAATAAATCCATAACCAACCTCGAAGGGAGTACTCGGGCAGTTATCACCCCTCGCCGGGACCCCGATATCAGCCCTCGGCCGGCCCTTTGGGCCCTGGCCTCGGGCTGATATTGGGGTCCCGGCTCAGGGTGATAACCACCCTCGTACTCCCTTCTTGGTTGGTTATATGTATTTATCATTGTTAATAATGAATATCTACTTTGAGTTGATATTCCCGCTATTAGGATCAGGCCTAAATGACATATTTAGACCGATACATTGATGAATTTCTAAAGAATATTTATTAGATCTATGATTATAGATTATGCAAAGATAGAGCATATATGTTGTTTCGTGCACCCTATATAATTATGAGGAAAACAACCTCATTACTGGGTAATTACAAAGCTGATAAAGTCACTTAATTAGGCCAATGGCCTATAGGCCTACGCATAATTAGGCCAATAGGCCCTATGTACAATCATGATATCCAACCGCGAATAGGCCTACATACGAAAACCAGGGCAACCTTGGTGATTATTACTATCTGATTATATAAGCCTAAGAAAAAAAGTAAAGTTGCATATCTAATTCAACTGGTCAAACGAATTCTATCAGATAAAACTCAATTTTTCATCCTCACTTCAATTTTGTCTGTATCTTAGGGCAATCGTAAAAAATGCAGGTGGGGAGGGGTTGGTCAAGGTGGGGTGGGGTGGGGTTGGTTAAGGTGGGGTGGGGTTAGTCAAGGTGGGTTGGGGTTGATCAAGGTGGTGTGGGGTTGCTCAAGGTTGGGTGCACATGGAGTTGGTCAAGGTTGGGTGGAGTTGGTCTAGGTGGAGAGGGATTGGTCAAGGTGGGGTGGGGTTGGTCTAGGTGGGGAGCGGTTGGTCTAGGTGGGGAGCGGTTGGTCAAGGTGGGGAGGGGTCGGTCAAGGAAGGGTTGGGTTGGTCAAGGTGGGGTGGGGTTGGTCAAGGTGGGGTGGGGTTGGTCAAGGTGGGGTAGGGTCGGTCAAGGTGGAGAAGGGTTGGTCAAGGTGGGGAGAGGTTGGTCAAGGTGGGGTTAGGTTGGTCAAGGTGAGGTGGGGTGGGGTTGGTCAAGGTGAAGTGGGGTGGGGTTGGTCAAAATAAGTCGGGGTCGGACAAGAAGAGGTGGGGTCAGTCAAGGTGGGGGAGAGGTCGGTCAAGGTGAGGTGGGGTGGGGTTGGTTGAAGTGGGGTGTGGTCTGTCAAGGTGGGGAGGGGTCGGTCAAGATAAGGTTGGGTCAGTCAAGATAGGGTGGGGTCCGTCAAGTTGGGGTCAGGTTGGTTTAGGTGGGGTGGGGTCGGTCAAGGTGGAGAGGGGTTGGTCAAGGTGGGGTGGGGTTGGTCAAGGTGAAGTGGGGTGGGGTCTGTCAAGGTGGGGAGGGGTCGGTCAAGATAAGGTTGGGTCGGTCAAGATGGGGTGGGGTCCGTCATGTTGGGGTCGGGTTGGTTTAGGTGGGGAGGGGTCGGTCAAGGTGGAGAGGGGTTGGTCAAGGTGGGGTGGCGTTGGTCAAGGTGAAGTGGGCTGGGGTCGGTCAAGGTGGGGAGGGGTCCGTCAAGATGAGGTGGGGTCAGTCAAGGTGGGGAGGGGTCAGTCAAGGTGGGGAGGGGTTGGTCAAGATTGGATGGAGTTGGTCAAAGTGGGTTGGAGTTGGTCAAGGTGGGGTGGAGTTGGTCAAAGTGGGGTGGGGTTGTTCAAGATGGAGAGGGGTTGATCAAGGTGGGGTTAGGTTGGTCAAGGTGATGTGGGGTAGGGTTGGTCAAGGTGATGTGGGGTGGGGTCGGTCAAGGAGGGGAGGGGTCCGTCAAGATGGGGTGGGGTGAGTCAAGGTGGGGAGGGGTCAGTCAAGGTGGGGAGGGGTTGGTCAAGGTTGGATGGGGTTGGTCAAGGTGGGGTGGAGTTGGTCAAAGTGGGGTGGAGTTGGTCAAAGTGGGATGGGGTTGTTCAAGATGGAGAGGGGTTGGTCAAGGTGGGGAGGGGTTGGTCAAGGTGGGGTTAGGTTGGTCAAGGTGAGGTGAGGTAGGGTCGCAGGGGCGGACCCAGGAATTTGTAGAGGGGGGGGCCCAAAAACATGAATGTACAGGGGGGTGGGCCCCCCATCAAACATGATTTAACAGGGCAAGGGGGGGGGCCAAGGCCCGTCCGGCCCCCCCCCTGGATCCGCCCCTGGGTCGGTCAAGGTGAAGTGGGGTGGGGTCTGTCAAGGTGGGGAGGGGTAGGTCAAGATAAGTTGGGGTCGGTCAAGATGGGGTGGGGTCGGTCAAGATGGGGTGGGGTCAGTCAAGGTGGGGAGGGGTCGGTCAAGGTGGGGAGGGGTTGGTCAAGGTTGGGTGGGGTTGGTCAAGGTGGGTTGGGGTTTGTCAAGATGGGGTGGAGTTGGTCAAGGTGGGGTGGGGTTGGTCAAGGTGGGCTGGAGTTGGTCAAGGTGGGGTCAGGTAGTTCTCAAGGTCTCATGAGGTCTCACTCAGTCTTACTAAGTCTCATCAAGCTGCATCACTTCTCCTAAGGTCATTCAATATGCTCTCAATATGATCATATTCCAAAATTTTCTATGTGGGGAGACCAGATGATATGTACAGAAATATATCATTATTGGTTGCATCACGTAAAAATTTGTACAGTTTGCCAAGTCTAGTGGTGAGCTCTTATATTGGACAATATCCTTTTCTTCCTTCTCCGATTGAGGTTTTGCAGCATGTTTGTATAGATTATTGACAGCATCTTGGGAACCAGCTTCAGCCTTTTTTTGCTGAATGAGAGGTTTGGCATTCAGGTTGTTTGGGCTTCTATGGGAGGCAAGTCTGAAAAGTGGTCGAGTTTCGCAGAGTAAGTCTATTTGTTTTGATGTGTGGAATGGGTGTGGAATGGATATGGAACAGGTCTGGAACGGGTCTGGAACATGTCTGGAATGGGTCCGCAATTGCAAATAAAGTGTTATGGCAACCTATTTGTTGTCTAACAACAACTCATCCCTCTACAAAATCTCGCACAACCCGGAGGTCATTTGGTAATCTATTTCAACACCAAATTTAAGAGCAAATAGGGAAGGGGGTGAATAAAGGTTGAAGAACTTATTTCCTAAATATTGCTCTCCCAGCGGCCAAAAGAATACTGTCAACTACACATGCGTGTCAAAATCTGCACACAGGTGTATTCCATTTTTTCAAATTGTCAGTCATCCAATTTTTCCTACAACGGATAGCTGATTTACTGTATTTTAGGCACCTGCAGGTTAATATGGACTGATTTTGTAGACAAAAACTCCAGAAAAACGATATAAAATTCACAAATATTTGTTAAATCTTTCTGAAATAAATAAATTTTCAAACCAACTTAAAAAATATTAAATATACCTAGATACATAATAGAAAAATTGTAAATGCTTGATTTCTATCATTATTATTAAACCACAAGTTTAATGATTATTGAAAATTTCTATAATTAACTTGTGACAGATTTCCCAGCATGCACCTAGATTTAGGTTTGTCTGCAGGTCAACTATAATAAATAATTTACCCGTAACGGGGAGAATTCCACTATGCAATAGTTCTTCTATTGGAATCTTTGCCGTTTTGTTTGTCTATTACATTACAACGGTAGTGCTTTGTTAACAATTGACACTAAATATTCTTATCAGAATTTATTTCCCGCAGAATCCATTCATTGTCCACTTTCAATCCTAATTACATACATATATATATTTACATACCGCTTCCATTTGTCCCGGCAATACAAATTCACAAACATTTTATGTCATTTTCTTTTCACATATGCCTCATTACAAAGGATGATGAACAATTATATAATAACATTACCAAATTGATCGTCTTTAAGGTTTTACATTTCTAATCTATATGTGAAGATTTTAAGTAATTTGAAGTTGACGCTGAAAGTGGCCGCCTTCTATCTGAATATCCCGCAGTAACCTGGAAAAAAAAAGAATAGTCTATGGTGAATTCAACCTCATGAGAATATATCTATAAGAAATTTTCTTGTTTTATGTATGAAGAGATAAAAATGTATTCCTATTACCACTTTTCTGTTAAATGAAAGTAGTATCTCAATTGTATTCCCACTAATCTTCGTTGATACTGATATCAGGATAGAGAAAAACGCGATTTCTTTCATTAACAATAAAATCGCTAAGTGGCTTGAGGCAGTCAAAAATAACAACCACAGAAGATTTGAACAGGAATGCCAGCACCTAACAGGGTAAACCAGATACCATTCGGGAAAGCCCTCAATCACCATGTATCACTTTCCCAAGTACCTGGATGAAAGTATATGATTGCATTCTGGTGATTCTTATTTGTAAAGAAAGCTAATTTTTAATAGCCTTTTGAAGTAGCCAAAAAAAATTTACCCTTAACCATTTTCAAATTATTCCAAAATACATCTAGAGATGATGGGTTTGTATTTGGAGGGGAGGGGGTAGGCTGTCGTTTGTCGAATTAGGAGGTATAGGGGAGGCATGTAGTTGGCATGGTTTACCGCGTTTGATACAGACACCTAGCGAGCTTGGGACAGTTTAGATGTCATGCCCACAGCTTCAGGTGGCCCATGGACCGACTGGCCTGACAGACCTGAAACGAGAAACCAACCTGTTGCGTCAGTCCAATAGTCTCTCGTCCACTGTAGAACTTGCGCTCTATCACCTGGAAGTGAATCAGACTTGTGTGGTGGATGTGGTCATGGAAAGGAAATTTTGGATCGTTAAGAAAGAGAATATACTTGTTAAATGGATGGTAGTTTAAGTTTGACTTAGTAATGTTTATTAATCTGAACTTTAATTTAGAAATACCCGAAACAAGTCACTTTATTTATAATTTTGATTTTAATTTTAACTGATAGAAGAATAATTAAGTACTGCACTCCAGGATCAATATTTTCTTGATAAAGCTAGCAACCTCAGGGCATACCCTGGTCTCCCAGACGATAAATCTATGGAATATTAATTGTACTTTAACGCGTAATCTTTGTTTTTATTGAACAAAGTTTCCCTATTGTAGCCTACACGGTTAGCTGGTTACAAGACTATGCAGGGAGAAGGTCCGTAAGAAGAATGAGTGGGCTACCTTGTCGAAGAACCTCGACAGTCGGACGGCATTCCCGGACCCCGGGGCAAGGTGTTTAACTTGAGTACAATCCTGAAGTCAGAAACAAGCAAACGGTGCATAAGTTATACGTTTTAGATCACAGCTACACGTGTATATTGTTTAAAAAAAAACGCGATTAATATTATGCATTACCATTTCAAAGTCATGATTCTTTGTTGATAACCAGTATGAAGACCGATCTTTCTGATATAGCCTAATTGTGGCAGCTAATTTTACTTGAAATGTCCAATACATTATAAAATAACACTGTCTTACTATGTTGATCTCGTCGGCCCCGCACTCCTCGGCGATCGACGAGGACCTTTTATTGAAGTTATTGCGCACCGTTTCGGCTAGGTCAACCTTGGTCCCGATCACAAGCATGGGAATGTGAGTGTCTGCAAACTGTTCTGGATCGTAACTGTAAAAGCCGACATCAAAATGGTAAGAACTGCAGGGTATTGTTGTAGCAACAGCTTTCGGAAAGTCAGGACAATACTTTCACCACACGGGAGAACGCTCAGCAATACAACGATAAAACGGCGATATCAACGAAAGCACATGAAGCGGCTAAGAAAACAACAAATGAGCATTAATGATATTGGTGGTGGGAGGTTTACATACAGTATTGGTTTTCAAAGTTTAGAGATTGAAATGTTGAGTATTAATTACTGCAATTTTTTCCCATTCTGTTGTTAACGTAATAACTTGAACTATTTGGTATTGATATAGAGTTGACTTATCATATCAATAGGAGTCACCGTTTAGTATCTCTGGTTTAATTAAGTATCGCATACTATAAGTGTAACATATCTCATGAAAGAGATTAAACTTAAAGAACAAAAATGTAAACTGGAAAGCTGTCTTTAATCGAAAGTAAAATCAGGAGACACGGAATGATTTTTAGTAAACATTACAGAGGACAGGATATGAAGACCACAGAAAACTAAAAATTAACCTTGCCAACGAAGGTGTGATCCAGACAGATACGTGTAATGTTACACATACACTAAATGTAACTTGCGGTTTTAACCAATCTACAACACAAGGTTTCGTGGATTAGATTGATTTAAAAGGAGAACTGGTGGAAGCCTGGTTTGAGGTCGAATAACATAAATAAAAATATTTTATCAGTCTGGACCACGTCTGATGGAAGTTTCAGCTTTTCAATGTTAGAGTAATAAATATGGTGAGAGTGATATTATGACAGGAAATTTAGTTTCATTAGGAATTGAAGTGATCTTAAATGAACCTATCTATTTGTCAGTGCTTTCGAATTCTTTCCATATTTTCTCCACCACTTAGACGTAATCATTCTTAGAAACTTTCACCAGTGATGATTCTCTGAGGTCAAACTTGGATATAACTGACTTATTTCAAACTAATCATGTATATTCACCCCCAAACAGATGATGCCAAGACTTAAGGCATTTTTTTACTTTTTGCTCTACCTTTATAAAAAAAAAAGTGCTAAAAATGATAATTACCCCCAGATTCATTAGAAACCCACAACGGGGAATGCTTTATAGCAAAGTTTGACTCGTCGGTTTCAGCAGCGTGCTTGCTAACAGGGACATTACGTTATAAAATACTAGCCGTGGTAGCAGGTATACACCGTGGGAGCTCCTACCTTCCCCTTGTGGTGGCCCTGTGAATAAGATCCCGTCTCTGAGCTATAGAACCGCCCCCTGGAGATTTCCTGGGCAGTGCTGGTGACCGACCGACGCCCCGCCCACTCAACATACTACGGGAACACGGCCACCACAAGGAACGCACATTAGACAACGGGACTGGTGTGAGACTGCCAGACTGTAGGTCAACACTAATGCAGATCATCTAAACTGATGTCCTAATTGGAAAAACTTATGAGGGATTGTATCATTAAAGGTCTATAACTGAGGCATTTATATGGTATGTCAATTATCATTAATAATGAGGTAATTTTAAACAATGGAAAACGAGATCTACATTTAAAGCCCATGTGCCTGGAGAACAGAGGTTTCTTTGGAAAAATTCTATTCCGGTATGAAAGGGAGAACTATGAGATTACCGCATTAAAAATCTGATAAAGTACGGATAGTTGCAAGATAACTCACTCTTCTCGTGCATCCTTTGCATCTTTATTCAAAACTTCAGCTAGCCATTTTCGCAGATTTTGCTGAGATTTCCTATTTGTGATGTCATGAACTAGGATAATCCCTGAAATATGAGGCATATACATTTAAAAAAAACTGGCCTACTCACTTCTGATTTAAATCGGTCATTATTGTATCTTGTTTTACTTTTACACGAATAAATCTCTGCTAGAAATCAAACTTCAAGATGTGTTGTAATTCAAAATGAACTAAAGAAATAAATCGTTCAAAGATATCGCTCCGTATTACCGTGGACTGGATTGTAGAAAATAGACCTGCTATTTGCATGGGATGTCCATCCGCCGACATCCCACAACTCCACGAAAAAAGTCTTTTCTGCGGGCGTTCCAGCTTTATATTCATGGAGCTAAAATAAAAGACAATTTAAATGTGGGTATTGAACTCAAGTCTTAAAAAAATGGGTTCGAGATAGGACGACTGTAACAAGCAATCAGGAAATTCAAGTAAATGTTTTTATCACAGTAATCATCTGTTTGTCAAAAAATATCGCAGGTCATTTACTATAAGCAACGAGTATAGATAGAAGCTTCTGTCTATACTCGTCGCTATGATTTAGTTAACCAGTGTACTTACTTTCACATCTACTGAACATCCTATCGTCCAATATGGATTATCAATGGGCGTACTTTGGCATATCAGATGTACTAAGGACGTTTTCCCGACACCTGAAAAAACAAGTATCAAATCACTTTGAAATCAAGGAGAGCACGTTTTACTACTATTGAAAAAGCGGTTTACACCCGTCTGCGAGATTTTTTTGTCTTCTTTTTGAGGGGATAAACGCTTCTGTCAGTCATTTAGACATATGCCTGCTTTGGGTCATCTGAGACAACATATCGTTCACGAAACGGATTTCATTGATCAACTTTTGTCTTTCTTATCATGTAACCTCAGTTTCAGCCTAGCTCTATCATTTTTTTCATTTTTTTTTTATCATTTATTTAGACCACATTCATCGTAGAATAACTATGTTCTTCCATATAGGTGGGTACCATATCAAAATTATATTATGCATATATTGTCATACAGGGAAAATATATCCATCATTTAATTGCATTGCATGCTAAGTTAAGCATGTATTTCATCATTGAAGTAGATCTATATATTACATTACTCTAATACCACAATGGGGATTATGTTACAGTGCAATGTTATCGTAATTAGCAGGTTTATTGATTGATTGATTGATTAAGCTCAGTTAAGCGCTAATCACCTCAGAATTTTCAAACTAGGATAGGATAAATCATATTCTTGAAGACAGGTGTGTGTCATAGCCTTATCTGGGTTAGGGAACCTTGGTTAATGAATAGAATGTCACCCATGCATGACTGTAGATCTATCTAAGCCTAAGGGCAGAGGGGGGACAGATCAGATACGAGATAAGGACTGACCAATCACAGGTAGATAAAACTGTCCCCCTTGGTTTTGCTAAGCAACCCTTGCCTGGGATTCCCCCTACCCTGTCCTCGAAAGATCTGCGAGACTAGAATAGATCTCTTCCTAGTCCTAGGCCTAGTCCTAGACTAGAGTAGTAGAGGCTAGACCTAGTCAGACTAGACTTGAGTGACACGTTGACAAGCACTCTATGAGCAGAACTTTCAGCTGGAAAATCACAAAGACTGTAAATTTATGCGCAATAAGTCCATCAGATGGATCTATCACTGTTTCAGCCACTAGGTAAAGTAAATAAAGGTGTAATTACCTGAATCGCCAACTACCAAAACACGTACTTTGTCGATTGCCGCCATCTTGTTTCCGTTTCGCGACGAAAACAGCGCGAAGCCAACCTTTCGTACGTGAAAATACTTCGTTAATTTGTTGAGATGGAAAAACTCAAAGACTTACAGTTCGGACCACTTATGTTTGTTCTAAATATCTATTTAACGTAGATTAGTACTCTATATTACCATAATTTAACAAGAGAGAAGTAGTGTTTTATAGCTTAAAAATATCTAATAATTCTCATCGCGCAGTAATACCGATTCAACATGGCAGCTTCCTGCTGGCGTAAAACGGCAAGCAAATTCGGTTCTCTTTAGTAATTGCGAATTACAGATAATCGAGCGTTCAGGTTACACAAGTTAAAGTGTCAAAGGTAAGTAGAATAAGTACTTCAATGTTTTCCACATGTTGCTTCAAGAGTGATACCCCTTGAACTAGTTAGATCTGATCTAGATCTGTCACGATGATGGATAATCTTGGCTCGCCACTCACTCTTCACTCAGAGTCAGACTTCAGTTTCCAGTCTACCTGGACGGAGACCACTCTCACAGGGTTCCCACGCAGGTCTTAAAAGGTCTTAAATTGATTTTCTCAAATTTAAGGCCTTAAAAAGGTCTAAAATTTGACAGTTTTGTAGCTAGAGGTCTTAAAAATGTCTTAAATTGAATTTTTTGAGGAGTTAAAATGAAGTTTTTGATTTTTTTTTTGGTCTTAAAATGGTCTTAAAAACAAAAGGTCTGAAATTGATTTTCAAAAATGCGTGGGAACCCTGCTCTCAGACCTCATGTCTAACTCAGTGATACATGAATCAGAATGTGACAACGCTTCTCAGCAATCTGTTCCTAGATAGCTATCAACTGTCGTGTGAAACACAGGGTCTGTTGACTTGTTAATCGCATAAACGGGCTGAAAAATACCCTGGCCAAAAAAAATAAAATAAATAAATAAATATTAAAATAAATAAAAATAGGTGATTTTTTCCTTACTAACACACATGGACCCTAGCAGTCGTGAAAATAGAAAAAAAACAACTAAAATACTCAGTCTTAAAATATCCTCAAAAATTATTTCTAGCAGCTGAAATACATGTCCTGAGACTTAGTATCTATTTGCTAACTTTATGTTCTGTTGATCAATTCTATTGGATTCGGATATTTATTTGAAAAAATATTTCTGAAAAAAGTTGGGGTGGGGCCAAAAATTTAAGGTTGGTCGGGTTACCTGAACACAACCATTTTTTTAGGCCTCATGATTTCTTTTCAAGAATTAGTTTTCAATTGATTATTGGGTAAGTCATGGCTGTATCATAAGTATCAAACTATATGTAGTTTGTTAACTCTTTTTCTAGTATATGATAGTTGGATTCTAAACTTTTGAAATCCTTTTTTCCCCTGTAATATGGAAAAGAAACCATAGTTTTTGTGCCAAAAATTTGAATAGGCATTTTTTATAGTGAAGGAAATGGTTCATTACTCTCCATCAGCAGCAATAATATTTTACTATAGAAGTGTATGGAGACTGAGAAAGGGGGTTTCACTTTGTCACAGCTCTAGCTGGTTCAAAGTGTTTTGACATTCTCCACATTTTCAGTAGCCATATAGACCTTGTGCAAATAGGGTCATGTGACCAGATAGATAATAATTGTTCATTATGATCCAATGAGGTTTATTTTGACTAAACAGTCAAAAATCTAAACCATAGGTGCTCTAGAATTGTAAATAATAGTTTAAGTAGATTTAAATTGATCACCAAGATGGCACCAAACACAATTTGGGAAGTGTGACGTCATGTGCACAACGTATATATAGGAATAAAGAGAAATAACACTTAGAAAAAAGTTGCAATTGTTAGCATGACTGTGCAATCATGTAACTTGTAAGGTTCTTGTTGTGATTCAAATTCATCATTTCTCTACGAATTCGCGGTTGCTGCTATTTTCGCCCGCCTCTTTTGGTATGTTGGTACCCGGATATCTTGTTGGACAATTTGGGGACACACTAGGCTACTAGCGTTACTTCTTATCTTTTTAATGATTTTTGTCAAATTTTAAGAAATGCCAGAAAATAGGTGTGGACAACGAAAGAATCGATTTTGTTCGTCTTCATAATGATAAGATGTTCTGTAGTAGACTCTAATCATTAACTCTTATTTTCTGCTTATTTTGAACACTGGATAAATAATTATAAATTTTCTCAATAACTTGGAACACCTAAAAGAGTCCGTGGAGAATTAGACCCTTGCTATTGGTCCTCCGCTCACGACCCAAATTCAGGCTGAATTTTCCTAGCTTGTAGCAGATGTTAAAATGAACCAAAAATAGGTGTATGTATCAAATATATTTCATCGAAGAGTGTGCCTTTGTCGTATCTCAATTAGAGATCTTACTGATGAAATTGAATATACGTTTTTAATTCATGTCATTTCGATGTAGATCATTAGATGTACTAACAACCGTTTGACATGTATATGAATATGTATATGTGGTAGATAGAGCACGAGTCAGGAGGGTTACGCGAAATAACCACGAGGCGCTAGCCGAGTGGGTATTTCAAGTAACCTGACTGACGAGTGCTCTATCTGACATAAACCTCGGGACAATTGGTAGGGAGGGGGTAGGGAGGGGGGAGGGAGGGGGGAGGGGGAATGGGGGGAGGGTGATCACCAGAGGGCTATAAAAGGGTTGTGGTCAGCCATAGATATTCAGTATGCAGTGGTCAGCCTTGGTGTGAGGATCATCTGATTCACCATAAGGTAAAGTGCCAATATGCATATATATTATAGATATTAGATGATATATGTATAAGTTCTGTTATGGATCACACATCCATTAAAGGGCACATGCAATTTAACCATCATCAATGGTATAGGGGTTTCATAAAATGGTCACTGTTCGTTACTTCCTATTGTGTAAGGTGGAGGTCTGTGTGTTTATCACCTTCACGGCCAGCGAGAGGTGCGTATTGTGGGGAGGGCGTATTGACAGGCCGTACGCACCACCCACTGTAGACTCCCTGCTCTTAGTAATTCTGACATTTTTTAAATATTTGATTGGTGATAAAATAAAGAAGTACCTTAGGGGTCGTCCTTGGGTGGCTGTACGACCCATGGGGATCGTACAAACCTCGGGCTTTGCCCTCGGTTAGTAACTATCCCCTATGGGTCGTACAGCCACCCTCAGACGCCCCCGGCGGTTCTTCTTATTATAGTATATCTATCCCTCCCCACCCCTACCAGTGGCGGATTTAGAGGGGGGCGCAGGGGCACCCCCCCCCTTTTTTTGGGGGGGGGGCCAATTTTTCTTTTTTTTTAATGTAAAACCCGTCCAAAAGGTAATTAAGAAGAACAATTTTTTCAATAGCCCCCCCCCCCCCTTTTCAAAAACCTGGATCCGCCACCGCCTACCCGCCGCGGATTTAGAGGGGGGCGCAGGGGCACCCCACCCCCCCCCCCCCTTGTTTTTGGGGGGCCAATTTTACATTTTTTTAATGTAAACCCGTCCAAAAGGTAATTAAGAAGAACAATTTTTCAATAGCGCCCCCCCCTTTTTTTTCCAAAAACCTGGATCCGCCACTGCCTACCTGCCCCCCGCCTCTCGCCTCTCGCCCGCCGCCCCTCTCCATCCCCCCACCCCCCATCCCCCCCCCCTCCCCCACCCCACCCATCACCCCACCGCCCTGCCACCCGCTGCCCGCCGCCCGCTGCCCAGACAGAGTGGTGCCGTGAGGTTATAAAGAAGCGTTTCGCTCCACTGGTGGATTACGCGTTATAATCACGGCCTAGTTCCTTTGTTCTCCCCGTCCACCGTGGTTTATGTGGTTTATGTGGTAGATAGTACACGAGTGAGTTGGGTTACGCGAAATAACCCACGAGGCGTCAGCCGAGTGGGTATTTCAAGTAACCCAACTCACGAGGGTGCTATCTGACATAAACCACGGGTCTTTTTTTTCATTTTTGCTCATGACTTTATCAATATTAGTTGTATTACAATACATTTAGGCGAGAAAAGTGTAGCTAATAACCATATGGAATTCATCAGTGTGTCAGTGCATGTGTCGTTTTAACATAGGTCCCTATATGAGAAGGCCTTACTTTTATTTTTTCATTAGATCATAAACAAATCTAAAAAGGCTACAAGTCAAATATCTTACACATGAAACAATTCCACAAGTTTCTTAGCTACATTGCCTCGTTTACTGTTTGTAGTTTTGATGAATATTGAATAAGTTATATATGCAAAAGTGTAAGAATATGGGTAGCCGCACAGCCCCAACACAAGCATAGGGTAAACGTACTGCCATGCAACCTGCAGTGAGTTTCCCTATGCTCCTGGAAAATAGTCTGTAGGACCGGTATCCTTAGAGAGAGCAGCGTATTGCAGAGTGGTTGCCGTGGGTTATACAGAGGCGTTCAGCTTCATTGGTGGATTACGCGTTATAATCACGGCCTAGTTCTTTTGTTCTCCCCGTCCACCGTGGTTTATGTATCAAGATTTGATACACGAATATGTTATAACGCAGTATTATTATTTAGGTATCACATTTCCCTTTGTACATTTTCCAGGCAATGTCCTTTACGGAGCAAGATTTTTAGAACTCTTCAAAAAAGGACGAGATGGATTCTGAAGCACTGACTGAGGTTCCTGCTACTCTAAAGCGACTCATTCGCTACATAGCGCGTGGGTTCTATACTATAGAGCATGCCCTCATCGTCGATATGCTTGTACACCACCCGTGTATGAAAGAAGATGACATGCTTGAGCTACTCAAGTTTGAGCGTAAGCAGCTCAGGGCACTCTTGGTTTCGCTAAAAAATGACAAATTTCTCAAATGGCGAATGAGAGTGGAAACAGACGCCGAAGGGAGGACAACACGGCACAATTATTACTTTATCAACTACAGTACATTTGTCAACGTGGTCAAATACAAACTGGATATCATGCGGAAAAAGATTGAGATGGAGGAAAGGGACTCTACGAGCCGAGCCTCCTTCAAATGCCCGGCTTGTAACAAAACATTCACAGATCTGGAGGCTGACCAGTTGTTTGATCCCATGCAGGGAGTGTTCTTGTGTACGTACTGTCAGATGGAAGTAGAGGAGGAAGCCACCTCACAACCAAAAACAGACGCACGGACCCTTATGGTGAAATTCAATGAGCAGATTTCGCCCATCTTTGCACTCCTGCGGGAGGTTGAGGATATCAAACTGGCGCATAATGTGTTAGAACCTGAGCCAGTGGACATCAAAGACCTCACAGGGTTTGTATTACATTTCATGACTCATGCTATATCCTTACAAAAATGTTGTCAGAATTATAACGGCATAATCAATGTTATCATTGTCTAACCCTTATTGATTTGTGTGAGCTATTCAATCTGACTAGGCTGGGGTAGATTTTATTTCTGATTGTACATGTACTTTAAACCGTGATTTCAACCTAATGTCATGTTTGAAAATCTTAATTTCATCATTAATAGTAGTTCCAATACTAGACAATTTACCTGACGGATAAAGTAATACATAAGGCCAAAACAATTTGTTGTGTTCGAAAAAATGTAGGGTAGGTTAAGGTAAGTCGATTTTTTTTTCAAGTTTTATTTAATTTACACAAGTAAACTAAGAAATACCCTGTACAAACATTTCTAGCATCTAAAATACATCTCTTAATAAAATATTTGTCATTTCCTGTTCGATAAGTCATATTTTAAAGGCATTTTAAAGGACTTTGAGACCTAATAGGAAATCGCAAATTCCGAAATGAAAGCGCGTACCTAAGCTCCGTATTATTCAGTCTCTGTTTTCATAAAGGTCACCTCCAAGAATCTGTGATCTAAACTTCTTGCCTCTGCCTTTTCTCATAAACTAAGTCGTAAAATGGTTTGTATTGGAAATGAACATGTTTCTTTCTCTTTGAAGTAAACACACGACACATGCCCCCAAGAGCTCATCAGGAGGAGCTAAATGGAGTGGAGATGCAACGAAAGGCATTGGTTTTGGTGATCACGAAAACAAGATCACGATTGATGTGTTGGACTCTGGTGAAGCACCCAAGGTAGACAAGATACCGTCAAAGGCTACCCCCGTATGGATCAAGACCAGCACGGTAGAGGGCGCCACGGCCGAACCTTACCAAGTGAGACTCCTTTATTCTCCGTCTTCGATGAGTGGATAACGTCGATAGTCCGATATATCGGAGTAATAGGTTGTCCCAACTCTCATAGAGATCAGTGTTAAAAATGGGGGGGGACACATCGTGCTATTTCTGATAGGAAGGATCTGTTTGGAGATTGAAAGTCGTTCCATAGAAAATGTCTTGAGAGTGTACTAATTAGCATAAATAAGTCTGTGTTCGGAGATTGACGAGATGATGTCATAATGATATTCTAAAAATAGAACGAAAGTAGGTCGGGAATACCCCTTTCCTCCACTGGGGGCGGCCATATTGAAAATCTGCTAGTTCCTCGGTCTCTCGCTAGGGGGATAACGTTGATAGTCCGATATATCGGAGTCTTAACTTGGCCCAAGTCCCATAGGAATCAGTGTTAAAAATTTGGAGGGGGACACTGCTATTTCTGGAGTAAAGAATCTGCTTGGAGATTGAAGCTGTCTTCATAGAAAATGCCTTGAGAGTGTAGTAATTAGCATAAATAAGTCAGTGTCCGGAGATTGACGAGGTGATGTCATAATAATATTCTAAAAATAGAATGAAAGTAGGTCGGGAATGCCCCCATCACCCACTGGAGGCGGCCATATTGAAAATATGCTGGTTTCCTGTTTCTCCGTTTTCGTCCAGTCGATAACATCGATAGTCCGATACATTGGAGTCTGAGGTCGTTGAGAAGTGGTCAGAGATGGGTCAGGAGAGGTTCAGGAAGTGTTCAGGAGTGGTTCAGGAGGGATTGTGAAGGTGTCAAGAGGGGTTCAGAAGGGTTTCAGGAAAGGTTCAGAAGGGGTTCAGGTTCGGGGAATGCAAAACTTCAAGTACATTTCATTTCGTTTTATAAACCAAAGAATGGATAAGACGGAGATTTTGGTTTACTAAACCACATCAAGAATCTATAAAGTCGATCAAACCAGAACTTGTATCGTTATAAGGGATACCAAGGTTAATTTTCGTTTGTCTGACTTCAGTCCTAAGAAGTATTTCTGAATTTGACGATACATAATAACTATAAAGTTAGAGAATCAGGAGAAAATCATTGCAGTCTATGTTGATGATCAGATATCTATATATAACATGGCAAAAATACTATTCTTTGGCATGTAAAAATCATAGTTTCAACTTCTTCACGCGCACTGCAAAGTGCATATCTGACATGGCATCGGATTTTCATTGGGTAGCACAGGACATTTCTTACCTGTTTTTATATGCAATCAGTGAAATCATTCATTCACTACCTCCTGGGTAGAATGACTTGTGTGATTCTATAATGATAACTTTTCCAGTCACATTTCTTTACTCTCGTGAGAAAAATATTATAATGATTCAATCGAAATATGAAAAGAATGCGATGTTTTTATGAACACCCTACTTCTATTAATAAGTTCTATAAGAAATAATTGTATGATAAAACGAAGAAACCCCTGATGTTAGTCATTTGGCCGCACCTCCCTTACAGAATGTTTGAGTAGGCTGCTTCATATACCCCGTAAGAAAGCATTAGAATTAATTTACAAAATGTGAATTATGTATTCTTGAGGTACAGGCATTGTCCAAAATTATCAGCATGTGGTTTTATGGCCAACGGTTAAATGAGTCCGTATTTAAGGACGCTTATTCTATTTTAATTTTTTTTTGACGTGGCTATATCAAGTTGTGAAGGTTGGCGGCTTATGATTGTCCGAACCGCAAGAGGTCCATGACGTTTATGCCCTTGGGGGCGTTGGTCTGTAGTCTCTGAATCCAATTGAATTCTAGGAGATCCCTCAGGTGCCACGTCCCACATACTTATTGTATCTTAAGTACGAACTCAAGGAAACAATGTGTATAGAAAATTTATTTTCCAGATAAACCAAGTATTCTATCCTTCAATATTTATTCGGTCTTTGCATTTTGATATTAAACTGAATTTGTATAACCTTGACACTGCTCTTTTCTTTCTAGAATGAGACGGTTACGTCAATGACCACCGAGGTGGAAACCAAAGCATCTGCCATGACCAATGATGATATCATGCGCACCCTATTGGCCCACGAAAAGAAGGGAGGCGTACCGGCCGTCCCATCCTCTGCCCCGGTGGGTAGTGATAACGACAGCTCGACCAGCGAGGAGGAAGACGAGCCCAGGCCCAAACTACAAACTGCTGTACAGGGTAAGGGTGTATTCCATGAGAGTCATTTTAACTTTGCCAACAATATATGCGAAACCTCAGTTATTGGGTTCCCGATAAGTAGATTCTTCTTCCTTTTTATCGTAAGTGACCGAGAAAGTAACGTTAGAAGTGGTTGACAATACTTAGCAAATAGGCATTTTCCTCGAGATATCTTTTATCTAACCTGTAGATTGATAAGATGTGTTATTTTGAATACATAGATCTTGTCATCTTTCCACAATTTTTCACATTTATTTTCCTTGCAAATTTCCCCTACTTCCTTACAAATGTTGCTTTTCTATAAATTCGTTTGAAAAAGAATCACCTGTACTTTTAGCCATCGGTGGCGTGGAGGAAATGGAGAGTGAAGATGACGAGGACTCCTCACCAATGGTCACTATCGGCACAATGAAGGTGCCCTATAATGAAGTCACCGAAGATATGGTAGACAAGATGACACCCGCCGAGAAGGACGCATATATCCAACTGGGACAAGAAATGTATGAAAACATGTATGACTGAAGCTTGAGTGTATGAAATGAAGCTGTAGCTGTTTCTTGAACAGAATTCACCAATCGATTATTTGTTTTTCCAGACAACAGTCATTACGAAATCAGTTTAAGTGCTCGGAAAGAATTCCTATACATTCAATTGAATTGCAATATGACCCCAAAACATCCCCTCATGTAACCGTAACGTATCTTCCATCTCAGCTTATAGATTTGCAGAAAACTATCAAGATGCGTTGAGGTTGCTAATGCTTCCTATTGATTATGTCAAAATGACCCTTTTATCAGGGGAGTAGCATACCAAAGGACGCTGCTATAGATCAATGTTGATGTAACGTTTACAGTACAAGATATTTATAGCTACAGAACTTGTTCAAATTTATCTTTGCTGCTATTTGTATCGTGACGAATTGATTGGGTTTCCACATAATGTTACCCGAGTCCACCACGGACTGTCAATAAAATGTAAGATCTACAACTACTACTACATGAACTTTACAGTACAACCTAAAATGGTGATTACCAGGCGTACCAAATTTATGTTAAGCTTAACCTAATTCCAACTTTTCAACTTTTACTTTTCTAATTGGCAGCTTCTGGGTGTAACAATTTTTTCCCCAAATTTAAAAAGAAAAAGTTTAATAACAAATTTTGTTTCACTTCTATGAAAACTATGGAATTAGACCAACAAAACTGATCCCGAAACATTTCCACTTAAAGATTCATAAAGTTGAAATTAATTATTTTCAAATAACAAAGAGTCGCGTTACATTCCCCTGCTCTTTTTATATAAAGAATAAGTTTAATAACAAAGAGTTATGTTACCTTCTCATGTGGTTTTCATAGTTCTGAGGCTATATGAGACTTATCTGAGAGTTGGAACCAGACATAATTTTACTGTATACGTTCAGTCTACCGGTTTCATATTCTAATTTTGGGCAAATTGGATATTACGGGGGTGAAGTGTATTTAGATCGGCAGCTCTGATTTGACAGCATATTCTTAAAAGAAGAAATGAACCAAGGTATTTTTTTTCTAAATGAAGTTCCAAGGAAGCGTTTTTTACTGTTCATTGTGAAAGGTTCGTGCAGAGTACGAGGAGAATCGTAGATGTCTGATGAGCTTGTTTGACTGTAACCATACAATAAACTATTGAACTTGAATAACGATGTTCCAATTTCTGAGTCTATGTGAAATCTTACCATGAGAAAAACAACATTTTTACATTGGCACAAAAAAAATCTACGTAGATGTTCAGTCCAAACTAAGTCTCATTAAGTCAATTAGGATATTGGGATAGCGAGACGTTTCTAGACATTTTATAATTTCTCCAATAGAGTTGGCTGTACAAAGCATTTAATGTAAGGTATCAAGGTATTTTTAGTTGGATCCTTCAGTTTATCTCCATCATCCGAAAAGGTTGATTTACTTGTAACCGGGAAACTAAAAAACAATCATCACAAGTTTGCGTAATTTCAAATAGAGGTTTTCGGATGAACTGGAGCTGCCATCTGCTGTTGAGCATCCGCAGCTCCTATGGGACAGCATGCTGTTCGGCAAAGGTGCCCCTCCCTTTTCCTTGTCTGATGCGGAATATTAAGCCAGACAGATGAATAGATATATATTGAGTACCAATATCCTTATGATGAGATAGATCATGCAATGTTTACAAATATTTTCAAAATGTTGATCTTAAACAGATCTTGAGTTGATTTCCCCAAAAAAAACAAAAAAACATTGGCACCCTGTTAAAGGCTACCGACGTCGATTCAACAAGAATTATTGGGGGCCAGAGGGAAGGCGGCTGGGACCCCGATCTGTTTTAGTTATGAACCAAATTCCTATCAGAAAAATGTCACATGATTTTAGTATTTAGATTTCAGTGCCGCCATTTCTCATACTTTTTCCGGATTTCCAGATTTTTGATGTAAATTGAACTTGTCTCTTTTCTAGATCACTATTCGCATTTCAGGATATTCCTTTAATAATCATAAGCTTTGTAAATACAAAATTCACGTGTTTATTTTTTTTGTATTATTAAATAAAAAGATCCTTATAGTTACAAAATACGGAAATGTCTTTCCTACTTTTCCCGATTTTTTTTTTTTACCCACTTTTCCCGATTTTATTTTCTCTCTTCTGAGTGGCATCTCTGTTCAGTGGCGGATCCAGGGAGGGGGTGCAGCAGGCACCAGAAATCGACTTTTTTAATGTAAAATCGGCGCCCCTGGAGGGGCGCGGGGGCCCTTTTCTGCTAGGTTTTTTTATATTTGGTTGTTTTCTTGTAATTTGGGAGACAATCCATAAGTTTTTTGTCACAAAATTGAAATAGGAATTTTCTATAGTAAAGGAAATAGATCATCACTCTCCACGCACAGCAAATCTTTTTCCTATATGGATGCATGGAGATTGACAAAGAAGGTTTCAGTGCTTAATAACTCCTCACACTCTCCAGGCACATGTTTAGTACTAAAATGGTAACTTGTTATAATGATTGTGCAATTTAAATTTAAATTTCACCCACCGCCCACCTCCTTCGGTACGGCAGTACCCGAAAATCTAGTATAGGGCCTACACCGGTACCTCTAACCCCCGGCTCTAACCCCAACTTTCAGGACCCATCCCTATTCAATCATTATTGCTTCTAACCATCTTCTTATATTATAAGAATCAAAAGAGAACGGAACAGAATATTTGTCTGAATATCTCTGTTCGTCTTATCCTAAGCAGGAGTCCTGTCTTTGAGTTTAGGCGTATCATCAATTCCTACGCATAATTATTGATCTAATCAATATTACACTAAAGTAAGTTATCATCGAAATTAACATGCATAACGCATCTAAATCGGCGGTTAGAAGACAGTAGATAAGTCCGATGTATTATCTATTCACACAAGATAAAACATGGTAACATCCTAACCTCACAGGTAGGGCTGTGGAAATAACCACCAACCAGCCTCACGTTAAATAGTAGGTCCTATACTCATGCCGTCTCTGAGACGTGTGGAGCCCCGAGGTTAACCACCCTCGGCCATAGGTCACCCTTTGTGGTGCCAACCAGCCTAATCAACATTCGTTCAGCCCGGGCCGGTCACCCTTGACGCGCTAACCACCCAGCCCCCTTCAGGGGGTCGGGGGACACGCGGGGCTGGGGCAGGCAGCATGAAATATTAAGCACACAGTCAGATGTTTCTGGGCCGAGGTGGCCGCCAACCTTTGTCAGACTCCGAACAGGCGTAATGTGGCCGATTGCAGCCCGCAAGGAGGCCGGAATGCCACCACCCTGACCTTTTCAACCAATCCACCGACATTTGGTTCGCTTGGCACTGAGAAGGTTGTATATAAATAGGTTTTTACCTATTGGTCGCCTCGCAAGGAGAAGGGTAGAGTGGATTCCTCCGTTTCCTGGTAATAAATCAAGGGTTCATTGGTAAGGATGGGGGCCTCCTAAGGGTAGAAAATTCATTTAGACTCAGTGTTTTGGGAACTTTTCTTCATCATACAAACCACTTTCAAATTTGAGGATTCTCTCTTTTACAACAAGGGATGTTCATTATTTGGCAGTTATTTGGTTACATGTCAAGATATATCATGTTAAATGACACATGCGTGTGTACTTGCGACGAACACAAATATATTGATTTCCTTCCCCTTGAACTATAGAGGTTAATTATCTGTTATTTGTAGTGTGCGTAAATTGTTGTAATTAGGTTATAGATAATAACTAGCTCCGTATGCAGTCTCCTCCTCGTCGACTGTTGTCGTCCAATACATAATTATAGTTCCCACATCATGTAAGAGATGAACACTTGCGTGAAAGGATATTGTTTGTTTATTATCCAGTGTATAGTCGCTTTGTGACAAGAACTCGATTGACCATGATCAGTCCCGAGGTAGGAATCCCCTCAAACACATTCAGTCAACGCTCCCGCGCTCTTACACGATTTCTATGCCTCTATCCAGAACCAAGAGTGCAGTTTAAAGGTCCAACCTTTCCAGGATGTTACTCACACAGCGTTACAGCGAACTCTGACTGACTGAGAGCAAACACGCTCTTTTCGTATGGTACGTCACACCGTGACTCCTCCCCCATTTCACTATTGACAAAGTGAAACATGGCTTGCACGTGCGCTTCTAAAGCTCACGCCGTAGTGCCTACAAAACATGGACTGGCCACCCACGTCAGTACACCCTCTCCCTATCTTTGCTGAATAATTTTACAGAATAAAACGAATCTATTGTTCCTTAACACAAAATGGATAAACAAAATAGAGCTAGGGAATGTGGATACCAGATGGCCTCATCCTATCGTTTCTAAGCAGCTTATATTAGGCAAGGTGTGCAAAAGTACTGGTCTTTCAGTGTTTTTTTTTTCATTTTTACTAAAGTTGCATAATTGAATATAGGCGCTTATTACCGTTTGTCAGAGGTCATATTTCTTGCAATGATGAAGTAAGGCTGCTGTATGATAATATAAAACCATCAGTCATTCGTTGGTCCATTGTCTTCCTGCACATCTACGCTGTAGCCACGAGATTATGGTAGGGGGTCAAGAAGTATACATAAAAATGGGGATTAGGTTCAGGTCTCGCTCGTATATCAAACATAGTGCTTACGTTTGATTTATGAAATATGGGAAAATTCTGTTTGCTGAAGTGAAGTCATGAAACATTGGCCTCACTTTTGAGAAAAAGTATCAACTATAAATCGGTGTAAACTTCATCAGTTTTGAAAAAACTACTTGTTAAAGTAAAGTTTAATGTTGATACTATACTATGTTTCTATGTGAATCAGTCGACTTGAAATACAATATACAATTAGTGTTCTACAATTATTAACAAAACACATCAACATTAAGCATCTATAGGCTGAAAGAAATTGTCACCATATGTTTTTTGAAAAATTGAATCAATGAAAATCATGGCATACAATGAAGCAGTATGGATTTAATTCAGCAACTTATACGGTATATGGTGACTCTAAATCCTCTTTTTACGTATGCAGGAGATGGTAGTAAACACCTGAGGTCAATGGTGGCACATGCTGTGGGAGTGATGATGGTAGGAGTAGGCACGCCATCAGGCAGAAGCAGTTATTAGTTTAATGCGTCTCCATCTGTTGGTAGCGTTTGAACGACCCGAGCTGATCCTCCGAGACGGAATGGGAAGGAATGAGTCTGCGATAACACAAGCACCTCTGAACCCGAACTCCTCTCTCTGACTGACCCCCATTGCCCTCCCAGTCGATCCTTCCACTAACTCTCCTTTTTGCCCTGGCGCAAGCCCTCCCACCCATTACAAATGTCATGTCGCATGGACAGTGAGTGTAATTTGTTGATGTAGAAAAATGCACAAAGTACATGTTCGTGTGTTTTTAAAGAAAAGTGTACCAGCGAACATATGATACCCACATTGAAGATAGACAAGTGTTGATTTGCTGTGATAGTTGTGGTAAATTGCAAGTTATCGTTTCTTCCATAAACACACAAAGAATTAGCCAATTGATTACCCGATATATCGATGTAAAATTTATGAAAACAGGTACAGGTATATTTCATTGGCGCTTGGCCACAGGCATACTGGTATCATTAAGCCGCGTCCCCACTTAGGCGACTAAGATTTTAGTTGTTGGTCGATTATATTAGTGTTAACGCTTTCTTACCACGGCGACTAAGGCCTCAAACAATCACCACTCCCCTATAACAGTAAAGGTAATATTCCACGGTGCGTTCAGTCCCTCCTGCGTTCCTTTAATCATGGAAACGAAATTAACTTGCGCAAATTTACCAACATGTTGGTATCTGAACGCAAGCGTTTCCATGATTAGAGGATTGCAAGAGGGACTGAACGCATCGTGGAATATAGCCTTTTACTTGTGTTCATGCTTGCGTTCATGCTTGCGTTCAATGAACGCAAGTAAAAACGCAAGTATTAACGGAAGCAAATCCTAAAAATGATTGCGTCAGCTTGTGTTTCAGTTGCGTTCATATCAATAAATGATGTAATGCAAGTACATGGACGCACCGTGGAATACAGGCTAAGGGTTAACACTAATCGCTCGGCTACTAAAATCTTGATCGCCCGAGTGGGGATGCGGCTTTAGATAGAGGACGAAAAGTTCATTGCATTTGATGTAGAATATGACAGTTCATCTAAAATATCTCTACATAAGAAAAACGAGCTTCTTTGAAACTCGCTTAATTAAGAGTTGTCTTTCCACAATCCATGATTAAATTTCCAGGTATGTTGTTGTGATGATAGGATAACTCTCAACAAGTGAACGGATTTGACCACTCTCAATGTAAAACGACACTAAAGTGTATACATGGATATGAAACTGTTTTGAGACTTATTTAGAATTACTTTTCGGTTAGGTGAGTCCGTTTCTTTCACAACATGTTATAATTTAAACCATTTAATGCTTCAGACATTTATCAAATGGAAGTTAGATTATTGGGATAATTAAAACTTGAGGCTACGTGATTTAATCTAGTCGTAAATTTCACCCCTTCAACCCCTCTTCCTTCCTTAGGGTCCTTAAAAGGACGTCTCACCTATCATGGATATATACGCGTACCCGCCTCCTTCCCGCCCCCTATTCCCCAACCACCCCAACCTTACACCCAGGCCTATCTACTTGTCCACACCTCGCGCCTATTTGTTGCCAAACTTAAAGGGGCAGGCCCGCAGGATCAGACCTGAGGGAGGGAGGGTTAATGACCGGCTGCAACTTTTGATCCCATCCGGCGACTTTGCTTAAAGGGGAATGCCGATGATAAGAGGCACACGGGGTGTCCTCGTCGATAAGTCGGGAAAACCCAAGTCCTCTTTGGCTATCAAACTACTGCGAACATTGGCTTCATTAAAACCATGGTCTTTGCCTCTGCAGCGCCATAACGATATATGCCCTCCCCCTGATCGCAAGTGGCTTCCAATAGAAGCCAGAAACACGCACAGACGTTGACAGAAATGTCCTCTCTGGTCTTCTTGGAATTACTGTTTTGGAAATATCATTAAGGAGTTAGCGATAGTGCATATCTTTAAAGATTAACATTTGCAAATTACTAACAAAAGGCGAATTGAAAAACATGGAAAGACATATCTTTTAGTAGTATAACACTCTAAAAAGAAGTTTTGTATGTCTATGTTTATCCTTTATGGGGAAAGCGAAGTGCCACATTACACTATAGTCTTTAAACCCCATTCAGACTATGAAAGTATATGTGCCCCCGTGTTATTTCAACATTTTCTCAATCTGGATTTGAATTAATTCTCTTGATTATCATCTAATGTACACATTCTTTCCAATTGTCATATAGAACCGATATTAATTTGCAAGCTTTGCTTGGGCGGTTCTATCTACCTGTGTGAACGACCTCAAATATATTCATGCAGGTATTCAGTGACTGACAAAACATCCATTTTTTCCCAATATCATTATGAAGGTACATGTGTATGCTGTATTTGTGTCTCATATATCTCATCAACCTCACCCTTTTCTGTCGATTTGTTGGCCAAGGCTAGGTTAGATACAATATCTTAGGGATAACAAGTGGAGGACAAAGCTAGGATGGGAAGGGACACACTTTATGAAATGAGATTGGTAAGGTTAGCTTGGCAATAGCAATTTAGATTTACTTCGTAATCAGTAATTGTAATTTGTATCACTTTTTTCCATTTTTTCATAGACACTTCGAATAATGTTAATCAAACAGAAAATCACTTAAGGATTTTCTTCTTAGACTTATGTCAGATTATGAGGAACCTTATTTCTGTGGTAAGGAGGTGACTGGATATAGAGCGAGAGCGACGGGACCAAAATAATGACTGCCGGGAACTGATTACTCCTTATTCCCAGACCACATCAGCTTTTCGAAGGGGAGTACATGTGCAAACAAACCCCGTGGCTGTGGTATTAGTCTGGCAGGGATAGGAGAACTAACTAAGTCGACAACCCATAATAAGATTGCCAATGAAGACATGCCGCTGCAGATGTATGATATTTGACGTTGATAATTGGCTTTCGGGTTAACACCAATGCATAAGGCTCCGGATTGTAGGGTCCCCATATAGCATATCGTATAATTCTGTGCATGCCAATGTCTCAGATCCGTGCAGCGTAATCGCTAATGTATACCATGTCTCCTATCTTTTTTTATAAATAAAAACAAGGCTGTCACAACAGGGAAAAGGTCCCGTCGCCTTGTCGCTTTTAGGGTCCAAACCAATATGCATGACACTGTCTGATAGGGAATTATAATCTTCAGACATTCTTGACGAGGAAGGAATATCTCATATGAAGAGCTGGTGGTGGTTGCTGTGATGGGGACAAGGTTTCTTCAGGGAACAGGTTGCCATGTTGTTCTTATTGAGGAGCCGATCGGTGCCGCCATCCCGCCACATTGCCGCGACGGCCAGGCGGCAAAAACAATCGACTGCGTCAATCTGCTCCTCAGTCGGGCCGCCTGATACGGCCTTGTTAGCGGCTGCAGATTGGGGTTGGAGGCATTTGTGGGAGGGGTGGTCAGGAGAGGCCATGTTATAGACTGGGGGTGGGGGTAATATCCGAAAGAAAAGTTAAGGAACATATAGAACTATAGAGATCAGGGGTCATGCTCCATCAGCCATACCTCAGAAAGGAGATTAGATTTTATGAGGCACATTTACTGGTACATGACTGTGGTGTCTATGTAGATCAGAATAATGATATGGTATCTTTATGCAGTAAAATAGACGTGGAGCTCATAATAGTTCCTATCATCTGCGCTAGATGAGTGAAGAGCTAAGTTGCATTAACATAGCTCGTGTTCTCGTTATATGGAATATGTTACTAAAGTGAGAATTGAATCGCAACTTTATGTAGCACTGACGGGAGCATAGCTTCCATTGATGCAATTGTAGCAACTGTCCCATGCAGATAATTATTCCCATGGTTCTGTGGCATTGTCTACGCATTCCTCCTTCCCATTCTGCTAACATTCAATGATGGAAAGCCTCCCACCCGCCCCCCGAAAAAAGTGGACGGTCCTTTAATGGGAAATGACACTTAACATATTCAAGTATGACAGCAGACAGGCTGATACTTCTGCTGCAGGTGATCTACTTCTCCAAACCCACATTTCCCTGCAAACAGATGCCTGTTATTAGATAGTCTCTATTTGCGGCAGACAATCGCTTATCATAAATCAGTGTTATCTTGGCCCCTTGCCTTGCAACCCACTCAATACAGATAGTTACCGCCCAAAGAAATCAGCAACGGGGGCCATTGTTTTCAGATGTCAATGCAGGACGTGTGCATAGGCGATGTGATCTGTCCTTCTTCAGCTTTTGTGTCAGGCCCAGTGACAGGTCTTTTCAAAGGCTGAGAAACTACATCTGTGAGGTATTTGTTATCGCGCCCCGAAGGAGGCTACATTTGAATGGACGACGTTGTTGTCTGCAAAGGTACAGCATGACAAGTCTTGAATATTCCACGTTATAGCAAACCTGCTGTAACATTTCATATAATTATGTATACTTATGTATGGCGCATTGCAGTTCGCCCACTCCCTACATAACAGAGGCTTGCTGCTGAAGGTTGTGTGGCAACGCATTGATAAACCATACTATTTTATTCACAGTTGATCTTTAACTCGATACTTGCCATACGTTTGTACGACCGAGCCTCTGACATTTCCCACCACGTTGGAGGACGTCGGTCAGAAGTAACGCCAATTACAATTTCGTTCTTATATTTGTATTAATATGTAAGACATGAGATCAATACTTTGATACTCGAAGAAAGTGAATTGCTGTCACATTAGAATAAAAGGAGCATTTCCCCTTCGTGAATTCTATTTAGGGAATAATAAGAAAAGATCCCTGTTCATAAGAAATGCTCCAAATGTTTGGACAGCCTAGTAAATCCATGGGACTTTGACGACATATACTCCATTCATTTATTCTTACATAGAATGTTCAGTCCAGGCCAGGAATTTTGTAACGGAATTCCACTCTCTATTCTGGAAAGCGCCATAGACGAATCGGTTATGTAAGTGCCGTCGTGTACCTGACGTCTGGTATACTAGGTAAGGTGTGCACACGACGTCGCTTGCATAAGATGAACAATATACGCAACAACAACAACCCATCTGTAAATTCCCATTTCCATATACTACTAACACATCGCGTGTAAGAGAATTATTCATGCGACAGCCTCTAGGCCTACAGGATGTCCAATGTATGCGGCATGCGTTACATTCTCATTTCTATTTATTACTTATGTTGTTGTGCATAATGAAATCAATTCACGCGATATTGTCGCCTAAATAGTGCAACTAACAGGCGTCGTCGCGTGTATAGGTTAACTGCGCTCCGACTACATCTCCTTGGGTTCAGTAAAATATGTGCATGGGATGGATTAAGTACGATATTTTGGTAACGGTAAGGGAAGAGGAGAAGGCTTCATAGAACTAAAAAAGGAAGGGAAAGGAGGGGAGAAGTAAAAAAAAAAAAAAGTAGGAATGGATTGCATGCCTCCTGAACCTACAGGGACCATTTCTGTCAAAGAGATCCCACCACCACTTCTCAGATGGTGCAGCAGGAGCCCGCAGTGGCTCATTGATTCTGATGTAAATTCTAATTAATCTGGTCTCATCTGGTCCTTAGTGGCTGAGAACGGAGGAATAGAAAACATGATTGATAGAATATAGTGTAACTCGTAGCACTATACCACAATATGTCCCTACTGTGTCGGCCTCAGTCTCTGCATTCGGCCAGTGTTGACAGGTAATTAGACCCTGGAGGAGCCACCTGCCCCTTTTCGCCTTTGCCCTCCGGCAGTATCGGCACATCCAATCCTATATCTGCCTCCCAGTCCCATAGGTACACTGCCATCTGAAATGAGTACACCACAGTGGCCTTTCATACGGAAATTGAGTGCTGCCTCTGATGCAATATTCAGTTACATTCACTTTGATTTCTGCAAGTCTACTGTAGAGTAATGTAGGGGAGCAGAAAAGTATCAGGTTTAAAATAACAAGCAGTGGGTGTGAAATATTAAACAAGATGAAGTGCAACTACATCGGACCGTTGTCAGCAAAGACTTTTTAAAAGACTGAAGTAACTATCTATGTGATGCACATGTTTAAAATTAAATAATGTAATTTCTGTGTGGGACAACATATTTACAACCCTCCCCCAACAGGTCAGAAAAAGAAAGAACGAACGTATTTTAATGCCTGTGTTTCGACATTAAAATGTTAACACTTTTTCCGGCGAAAATATTCTTTTTTGTTATCCACATGTTATTTTCACATATATATCCGGATAAGACAGCGTGCAGAATATTTTTCTTATTGCTAAAAGGTTTTCCCTACAAGGAATACTGTACTAGATTTTGGTTTCATTGTGAGATGAACTTTGATTGAAATAAGTATCAGTTCCCTGGCTCTTTTACACGTATTATACCTAGACGTAACACTGGCCTGTCTCTGCATGAGGTTTCTGATATTACTATCATCTAGGGAATAGATAAGCTTGTATTCCATCCACAAGCGATCTCCACAGGAAAAAAGGGTCAGGGGGACGCGATCCTCAGGGCCCTTTATTCCTGCAGGAGATCTGGAGTGGTTGTCACATTGGCCTATCTTTTCACGTTATGAGAAAAAATACAAATAGAAAAAACATACAAAATGAAATACATTTTTTAACCCAGATTATGCTAACGTCCTACTGGTAGGACACCTATACCATGGGTTTTGTGCTACTTGTTAAAGTTAGTCAAAATATGAATACAATCAAAAATTTTAGTGTAGATATGACCTCAACACCTATAGATCATGAAAACATTCCAAATGAAAACATTTACCACGCAACATCATGTTGCCATGGCAACAAACAATGAGGTATTTTGACAAATACAGATGATAGAAAATTTGAGAAATCAATGTATATTTTTCCTATGATATAATAAATATTTTGGGACAAAATTTGGATTTCAGATAGACCTTATGGAGCTCCATATGCATGCTAATTTTTATTTAAATCAAACAATAATGTCCAGAGATATTAAGAATTTTCTATTGCCGTCCTACATGTAGGACGTTAGCATAATCCACTACCTTAATTCTATGCCCTGCATCAATGTGGATACTACATGATATAGCATTATTTTGAAGTTTTGTCATCATTTTACTCACACATTTTGCATACAAAGTATGCAGTAGATGCCCATAGAAGTCCAGTATTTAGTACTTTAAAGCTCTTTCTGTATTTTAGAACAAATTTTTATTTTGCCTTAACCCTTTAATGACAGATAAAGGCATATAATCATAGATAACCAATAAATTTGGTTGTTGGTTACCATGGTAGCCCCAAAAATAAATAAGAAATAATATTTTTGCACCTTTAGAAAGTTGATTTCACAATTATGAGTGGTTTTCCATTAAATGGATTGCTAGAATACTTATTTTTAAAATTGATAGTATGATTTATTTGTTATCATATATTTGCCAATAAGGCTCTTTTTAGCATTAGCAAAGGGTTAAATACTATGGAAATTGTGGTAGTGGATTATGCTAGCGTCCTACATGTAGGACGCCCCATATCTCAGCTTCTACTATAGATAGAGACCTAAAATTTTGTATGTGACTTATTATCTCATATATAGTGCCAGATATAAGATATTTAGAGTTTTGGATCATAATTGGCACTTTAGTATATAATTTGGGTTAATAGTATTTTTTATTTCCTTCTAAAAGTTCTTCAGACCTTATCCTCTATGTTAAAAGGTGACTGTTGTCGTAGGCCTATCTGCTCCTGGCTCTTCCATTTCGAGGAAAATGTGATATCTGTTTGACCCATATATGATGCCTAAAAGTTTCCAATAGATAAGAGAGAACGAACCATATGTAACATAACAAGAGAACCTCAAAGTGAAGTAGAAGGTCTATTTTGTTCTGTCTGAATCATTAATTTTCGCTACAGATTTATAATGTCATTGTTGAAAATTAATGATTCCCAAATGGTGACAAATCAAAAGCATGAAAATTGTATGTGAGAAAAACAGTTAAAAGAACATGATACATGAGTTAACAGTACATGATATATTCTCGGAGTAGTGCTGGTAGATGTCTGTGCAGCAGGTGGATACGGGGTAGCAGTGGTGGTAGTAATAGACCGGTGTTGTTAGTGATGGTGATGGGGTGGGGATGGTGGAGTGGTCGTATTGCTGGAGCCAACCTGGCTTATCAGCAGACCAATCACACCAGCCTTCCTGGCAGATCAGCCATGCGGGTAGCAATATATTGCCGCAAATCATCCACTGAACATTCCAACTCAATATCAACACAATTATAACCGAAAACACATTGGGGCAAGGCATGAGCAAGATAAGCATGATATAGACTCCTTCCTTTATTGTTTATTCTATGGCCTTTCATAATTATGTCAAATGCATACTGTGATAATTTACTGTGATTCCACTAGATGGGAAGTGTGGGTAAGCGATAAGAGGGTCGAAAACAGGATGTTATTTCAAAGACTCTACTTGCTCGCCAAAAGTGCCTCTAATTACAAGGCTGTAGAGAATGGCGACGGCTATGGCTGCCAATTAACAGTGAATTACAAGTCCGGGAGAAAGTGATTAGGTTGGAATGAACTCCAGTTGGAAGAAAGTGAACATTTCAGTAAATTGTCATTACAGGCTTAGTAGGAACGAGATTGGACACACCACAATATGGATGAGGTAAGGACATACCGCACGATTCCTGTACTTATACTATAGCTTAAGTATAGGTATAACGAAACGTTAACGCAATATATTAAGTTTATGTCTACACATTGGCGAGTATTTGTTGACTGCCATTTTTCATAAAACAGGCTAACCTTTGAGATATAAATCCACGATCTCTCGATAAATATTACTTTTTTTTATCACTAAAACAACACCATTATTATCAGAAGCTAAGGAACTCGGTTCAATCGCTACCATCCTAATAACGTCCCTGTCCATTGGGAATAAAGGGCAAATTCTAACAGAGGTGGTATCAGGACCACCATCCAATCAGACATTGTGTCTAATCCGTGATTACTGATGACGAACATCTGGTTAATTTTACCACTTTCAGGACTAACGCCAAAGTCAAGTAAACTGGAGAGAACAACACCGGCTCCCGAAAGAACAGTGCCTGTAATCAGTAATCACCTGTCGGCGGCAAACACCCTGCATTATAGGATAACTCTGCAATTGTGCTACAACCTATTAACACCCTGCATTCTAAATATGATACCATACGTTAGTAGCTTCATATCCATTCCACTGATGCACTGCTTATGCCCCTTTCAGACGGGAAGCTCGATTGTGCCTTGAAGCTCATCAAATCAGTAAAGTTCCCTTTACACACTAGCCTTAGAAATACAGTTCAATACGGGCATAGTAAAGTTTGGTTTTCTTGAAGCTTCTTGAATGGAACCCTTTCACACTGGTCAAGGAGAGCAAAGTAAGTGATGCAAAGCGATATAGAACCACGCCAACAATTTATCTTGACCCTGGTGTTGGACGGAAGGATTCGTATACTAACACTTATGGTCATTATGGGAAAGCCTTCTGTGGATAAATCACATAATATTATACAGAAAAATGATGTCATTGCGAAATCACCACTGTATGTAGCCAGAGGCTGTGGAAAAATGTTTAAAGGTATATTCAGCAGTAAAACATGCAATTAAGGCTTATTTATGATAACTTAACACTGAAAACACAGAGTCGTTAGAGAGTCACTTTAAAGTTGTCAGAGGGTTGTCATACATGACTTTTGGGTTGTCATAGGTGACTTTTGGGTTGTCACAGGGCTCATTTCAGGCCATTGCTGCTGTGTGATGATCTTGTGACAACCCTGTCACAACTCTGAGGGTCGTCAGAGGGTTGTTATTGTGAATTTTGATACTGAATGACAACCCAAAGGTTGTCATTTTCTCTCAACAACTTTAGACCAAAAAGGTCGTCAGAGAAGCGAAAATGAAAATCAGGTTGTCAGAAGGTTGTCAAGTGTGATGTTCTCAGGGAATGATAGGAGCAGGGATGAGCGGGTGGCTCTTCCACGGTTTCCCTGCTGTAGATATTGGTACTCTTGACGGATCTCAGCCCAGTCACGCTCGATATCTCGAGAGCATGAGCAGGACGAGTCACAGGGGATGAATCGTGCTAGTAGTCATAGGGTTCTCAGAAATGTGCCCCGTGCATGGGGACCGGTGGTGGTTGGGATACAACGTGTGGGGTTCGTGTGCCACATGGGTCTTCGGTCCTAGAGGGATTGGGAGATGAGAGCTGGCATTATGGTTCGGTTCGGGCCAGGTTACGGGGTCTCATGCTAGATGCTTAGCAGCCTCGTGTAGCTGACTGTTCTAGGCTCAGGACGGGGACCATGCAAAAAAGAAAAAAAGGGTCCCTAATGTCGGTTCCAGGCTGAACTCGTGTTCTCGGTCTTTTCATGTTGCAAAACATGAAAGGGTTGTAAGTGAATGTTGCCAAAAAACATACAACTCATAGGCCTTCTATATGTAATGGCCATACATGATAACTAGTTATAACGTAATAGAAAGCCACTATTATGGACTATGGTATCTACAGCATGAAAATATTCATAAATAAGATTTTTTGGGTATAACTTGTGATTTTGAAATGTGCCTCCTTTTCATTTTGTAATGTGTATGTCCTAAAAAATATTTGATCAATGCCTAAGAAGATGCATGTTTCCATGGCCATCAAATTATAGTAACCATAGTCTCAGGGAAAAGCATGCTATTCATGTTCTAAATAACAGTAAATAACATTTTAATAGAATTCCTTTACAACAAAAATTGAAATGAAACTTTTCTTTCTGTGTGGCAGCTCTATGACAACTATAGGGTTGTAAATCTACACCTGACAGGGGGCCCCTCTCCCAAATGAAGCCCAGATAGCTCAGGGGACTGTGATGCCGTCTGCAATGCAAGAGGTCCCTGGTTCAGTCTCCATTCATTCTCAAGAAAATGCTAATCTTTCTGACAATGTTGTGACAACCCTGGGTTGTCCTTATACAACCCTTCAGAATTTTTCGACAACCTGAATTTCAGGCAGTTGCAGTTCCCATTTTTCCTGTGTTTCATGCACCTGCAGGCTAATTTTGGAGCATTTTGTTGACAAAAAATGAATGGGAATTTCATAATTTGTTGCTAATTAGAAATGTATAAAGAAAACATGTTAAATCTAACATGGGAAATAGTAAGAACATACAGATGCAAAATGAAAAAAAGTCCAAATGCTACCTTTTCAGAACCATTAACAATAGATAATACCATAAATAATGAAATGTTATATGCTAAAGGCTTGTGAGAGGAAATGGACTTGTCAACATATATTACCCACAATGCAGCTTGATTTAGCCTGCAGGTACATCAAAATACAAGAAACCAGAGAATCGTGTCTGGGAGAATTACCCTAGAGTTGTCATAGACAGAGCCTGTGACAACCTTGGGCTGTCGTTTTAGGCACCATTTTTGACAACTCTGTTTTCAGTGAACTTGAGTACTATATATCATGTTCATATTAGGATGCTTATCCTAGCTACGTTTATGAGTGATTAAGTACTATTAATATTACATCAATTTCGCTGACCTCTAATTTGTCATCCCTGATCTTTGTCTAAAATTATCATGTGTGTTGTTATATATGTTTAATTCCTTTTAAAACACCTACATGGAGGATCATTACTTGTAATGAATATGGTTTAATAAACAGAAAAAAGGAGAGGCTACAACTAGGTAACACTATAGGATTTCCTAGACAAGGGGTCAAATTATGGGTGACGTGTTTGACTATTTGGTTATGATGGTATGTGCCGAGAATTACATTATTGAATTGGTGTCTAACATAATACCTGACAAGGTAACAATCACTTCATCTCATCATCTCATCCCTTAATCATGAATTCACAAGTCCGCGTGTTGCCATTGCTTAAGAATATGTCCTCACTATTGTATTGGCAAAACATGAGAGGAACTAATGTATTAGATTAAGTTATGGCTGGCCGGGAGCGATAGGCCTACTGGAGAAATGCAATCCCCGACCGTGTTAATAATATCGTTTAAAAATCACAAAGAAACAAAGCTTTGTATTGGCTTCTTCAAGCACAAGCAGAACATTTACAGAAGATCTTTCCTTTTTTATCACTGTCGAAAGTAATCCTCAACTGATAGAGATATATGATAGCTAGATATATATGATATACATCCACTAAGACTAGGACACATACATAGAGAAGAAAATCTTATTTTACATATACTTGTTGCTGTGGTCCCTAGTGCAAAATGAAAAACAATCAGCCACACTGGGCTGCATTTGGTTACACTGTAGACCAAAACGAAGGGGTCGTGTTCCCCAAATATAAGATCTCAAATATATGGGCATTTTGCCCCCGGGTGGCCGCCTTCAATGGGATAATGATACTGTTATATAGAGAGGGCAAGTCAACCTGTAGCGCGGGCTCCCATTTCACTGCCGCCCGCTAGGGAGCGCCTCGGGCGGGTCCTGCCTCATTCTGGTCACATTCAGAGCATTGATCCGGCTGTACCACGTGAGCACCAAGCCACGCCCCCTTTTGTCCCCTTACACCAGCGCCCTCTGTGCGATGGGCCTGACGGTGGAACTATAGAAAGGGGTGGGGTGGTCCGCATTTCTTGTGTGAACTTAAAGGAATGGCACTGTCGCTTGTTTATACTCTTTTAGCCTAAAGTCCGCGTCCCGGCTGAAATCTAAGAAATGGCCTTTTGCTCGTCACTGCAATCTTCTGGCCATGTCACCTGGGGTCTATATTGCGTGTGGAATTTAAGGAGTCCATATCCCTGTGTCAATTTTAGGGGTATAGACCCAAGAAGAAGTTTGAAAAAAGCAACTTACATTCTCGCCCATACAAGGGGAAGAGTTTACTTCGGGGCCCCAACCTATCGACCCATCTCCCTCCCCCTTTAAGACCAAAATCCCTTTATAATATAAAATCCATGCCCTCATGCCTTTCTTAAATCCCTGGAACCGCCCCTGGTTTATATCTATTTTTAACGTAAGAAGACTCGACTGTTATGAATCATATGTGATTTATCCATAGCAGCATCTGTTGGTGCAGTTATTTTTAGGGGATAAAACCAGCCGTCTTTTCTCGTGTTGTTTATGCACATTTCATTCTCAGTGATTTCCTTTCCAATTTAAAGCCGGTCCGGCTGCCTCTGCCCGGCACCTCACTCTATTCCCAGGCCTCTACCCGCTGCCCGGGCTGCTGCTCTCTAGCGTGCATGGCTGCTTCCAGAGGCCTACACAGGGGAAGTTGAGAGGAAATGGGAAGCGCCAGGTCAACAGAATGGTATGACCGGCACGTGGACACTTTCTATACCCACCCAGACTGCGGGCGTGACGTGAAAACTGAAGCCGTCTCGCCTCCACCACTGCAGTCCCACTATAAACTCTCTCCAACTAATAGATTTTTTTTCCTGACCACGTCGCTGTCATTCTTTGTCAATTGGCAAATGACTAACTTAAAACTGGTTGTGCGAAGTAATTATTACTTTTTCGAAAAAAGTGCGAACAATTGTATTCATAGTTGAATTGTATTGACTCTAAACAATTAAATTCCATTCATTTATGTTCTTGTACACATTTACATGGCTTTTTCGCTTCGAATAAATTTATCCAAACTACATACAGAAATGTATATCCCAGTCCTAGCTGTACTTGTGAAAATTTGAATAATTCTAAATCTTCCCTATGCAACAACTCTTCCATGTTTTGCATAGGCCTATATCTTATCTTGAACTTGAATGTCCGAACAATGTATTGAATTAGAACTAATGTTAAACAATATCATTACCAGCCATAACGAGCATTCACGCAGATACATAAGGATATCAGTGATTCCGGTATTATCTTGCAGGTTATATGAGTCTTTGTAAACTGCCACTATAAACATCTGTTTTGGTCTGATAATTTTGCCTAAGTGTTCCCGGTCCAGGATAATATCTGTTATATGCAATTCTCTCTCATCATCCCAATGCCTACACTGAACGGGTCCACTGAAGCCGCATGGGCTGCCGGTACAGATGGCCCATTTTCCCTGCCATCTCAGAGTAACCGCTTGTCAAACAGCCTACAATCAGTGTCTTATTGTTAGAAGTCACTTGTTTGCCAAGATGCTGTTTTCTCAGCAGCAACAATTTTGATGATTCCACATTGTGGCGTGCAAAGGGACTGACAAACCACAATAATGATGTCCCTAGTGATGTCTATTCAACCTGACTGTCAGGCTGCAGGCCTTCCAGTCAAACAAAGGGTCATAAACATTGACGATTGTGGGTCCTCTAATATGCGGCAGAGATGCCTATATTAACAGACAGATTTATAAACGATGTTCCTATTTATAGCAGAATGACCATGCAACCATCACAAAGAAATACTTAGGGACAATAAACAATAAAGTAATTAACATCGTTAGGCATAATTATGTAGGTTAAGGGAGAATGATACAGTCTTAATTTTTCTATACATATACATGTGATTTGTGTTCATCACAGTAATGACATAGGTATCCAGTAAAACGAGTGTGCTCTAGAGTAAATGTTTACCTAATTAAGTTACTCTACAGTATTAAGGGACGGGGACTTTAGGTTGGTATTGAGTAGTGCTTTATTTATGTTGTTTTTGATTAGTTTTTTTTTTTCATACTGGTACAGCTCAAATACACGGTCATCCAATCCCCGGCTGTGTACAGTGATATTGATAGGACATTGTGCAGATGACGTCACATCTCTGAAAATGGGCTGGTGGCCATCTTTCATGGTGATCCCTTTCTAAAGTTCTTTATTCCCAATACTGGACCATTTAAACACATTTCGATCAAATATTCATTATAAACGATTGATATCATTTAGAATTTATAAATTTAGCTTTATTGTAAGGCCATGTGGTCATGATCAGCATGTGTTGATCACCGAAATAGGATCATGTGACCATGTCTGCACAAGGTCTATAATGTGAAAGCTTATTGTGTATTTCAGGATCATTTGATTATTTTTTCATAACCAATTGCTCGTTCTAAGGCGGCGGCAATATATAGAAAATTCAAAGACAGTAACCTGGTGACTTTACTATAAAGTGCGTCGACGTCTATAAACTATTCGTAGTTTGTAAAATACTGTTTGTTGACTTATCTGCGTATGTTTCTAGACAGGCTAACTTTTTGAAGTCCAAAGTTCATCTACTAAGGAAAAGGACAAGAATAACCCTTACTATTCAAATGTAGGGTCAACGCACACAGTATCTTATCAGATATATTCCTTTGTCGAAAGGCAACCGTAAATTACCCTATATTATCATAGGTATGTCTATGCGTCCTAGATATCATGTTCATATCATGTTTATTACATTATAAGGTATAGATGGGATAGACTAGGTATACTTGTAAGGCATACTTGCCACTTTTACAATAATTATGATGCATACCAGACTGGGCAATGATACTTTAGTCTATGGTTTTGGATCGGGCATGAGTATAAAATTGCGTCTGAAGTACGGCGATTCAAGTTCAACTATACACCCTCGCAGCATTCAAGTCCAATAATGAATGCCCAGACTTGTAATATGCAAGGGTTCCTTCCTTCTAATCTGCCATACCACAATCATCAAAATATAGCCACGTACATGTTTAGCACCCCTTTCGGCCGCTATAGCGGTGCAGGACTGTAGTTACTGCTCCTACTAGATATGGCTGATTGTGGCATTGGGTTGACTGACACGAGGCAGTCGGCCCCTAATGGCGGCCCCACCACAGCCCCTCTCATTACAGCCCCAGACGCGGCCCCACATTGCTAAGAGAGGTAATTTTCCAGAAGAACGACCGCCATCCATAAGACCTGGCAGGCTCAGCCAAACGAATCATGTCGCTAGGCTACTGGACATAAAGATGTGACATGCACCACTGGGCATCGATCTACGCTACAAGCTGGTTTATAGTCTGCTGCCACTCGGATTTACTATAGGAAAAGGGCCTCTTTACGCTCCAACTGCCCTCCTACGCGCAGCGCTGTAAATGGCCCTTACGACCGACAAGCTTAAAGTACCTACGCGGAAATTTAAATCGTCTGACGTTGATGGATATGTGTGGTATACGCGTGGCTGGTTTAGGGAAGGAATGGGCATTTACCTTGTTAATGTAAATTGGGTCTGATAAGGAATTGACAATATTGATGTTTCCTGTACATATACGCTCAACAAAATTTACAGCATGTGCTCAATAAAACCTTCAGTAGGGCAATTTTACATTGTTGGCTTTTGGTTCACGACAAGTAGTGTCATTGCACTTTCTTAAGTAGCGCACAGGCCCTTAAATACTGCCTAAATAAAGTATCCAGTTGCAAGTACCCAGCCAAGGATGTGACGTTATTATAAAGTTACAGCAACATTCTGGTTGGTTCTGTAATTGGTTCTTGTTACATTCTTTTGAGAACTCCCAATTGTGTCGCTGCAATGTACTGATGTGACGTTCCACTGGGATGTTATTACAACATTCTGGTTACGTTCTTCAACCCAAACAGAATGTTCTTATAAAATTCTGTGTTGGTTTCGTCCTAACCTCACCAAAAAATATTGTTATAATAACATTCTAATTTGTTGAGGTTCAACCTCACCATCAATAACATAATTGTTAGGTGCCATCTTACTAAGTAACAAACTGACTAAAAAAAGTATGGTCCTAGAATGTTTCTGTTATATCACAAGCTGGCTGGGTATACAGTGTTTCATTCTCACATAACTGCAGTTATAATATGGGGTTTTAAGGTGGCTCTATACTTATACTGATGATTTTCACAATGCGCAGAACCTACCTTTTTGACATAATAATTATAGACATGACGAAATACAGGGGATTCAGCCATCAAATTCAATTAAATGTGATATCTTAATATATCTGATTCAAGGGTCACACAACATCATTTAGGTGACGACTTTGTCACAGTACAATTCGAGATAGGCCTACTGACGAAAAATAGATTTCTTTTGGGAAACTGATCATGGAAACTTCCAATATTGAAAATGATACGGAGATGTGCGATATTGATCCTTAGGAGCTGGAACCCAATCTAGGGTAGTTTAAAGAAATCGGAAATTGTAGCCGATCGCGTGTATATCATAATAAGAACCGGCCACTTAAACCTGGTTTCCACCAACCTATTTAACTGCCGATTATTTGGTTATGTATTACTTTTAACTAGTATTATTATAACAAAAGATTATATATCTTACATACCATTTGAAAGAGAATTAAAAACGCTTTGTAATGGTTTATAACATGTTTGTAATTAACTTATCTTCCCACTGCCGATTTTTGGAATCAGTAGTAAAATCGCCTGGTGGATACAGGGCTTCAGGCGCCTATGAGTAGTACATGGAAATGTGACTTTGCTTCCTTTCGTGTACATAGTTTATTTCGTACTCGATCTCACGTGCATAGCCGGTTCAAATATTCGACAAATCGAAATGAGAAACTTGGGGAAGAGTTTTAGTTTTCAAAACTTGGCTTACAAGGACAACATTTAGAGAGATATCTTCAACGATGTTTTATTAGCTGCTTGTCAATATTTAGTACGAATGTCCTCATATTAACATTGTAATGGGTGATGTTCCATCACAACCATCCAGTTGCATATTTCTCTTTACTTTGGTTATTCCTACAGCGCCGGAGAGAAAAGCACACACATGACCAAGTTACACAGAAGACGTGATTAAAGATGAAAACCATTTTGTACTTCCGCCCTTGGCTGATTCCCAAAGGGATATAAGGTACACAGAAGGTTGATTTCTCATCTTGCAGGCAGATAAACACCAGACAAGTGCACGTCGGAAGGCCACAAATGTTTGATGTCTGTCGTCATCGGGGAGGGGCCCTTGGCTTTGATCGCTGTGGCTCTCCAGGGAGAAACCTGTATATCACAGGGGAAGGATTTGCTCAGCAAAGTCATCGCCTGGCTGCGCACCGGCATACATCTGACATCTTTTTCTCTCTCTGGACCTGGCTTTCTGGGATGATTCATGTTTGCACTGTTTACCTAGGCGCGCTTCTGTAGGTGTTATTATCTGCTGACAAATCCGGGCCGGCTACCCCTGTCCGTTCCTCCCATCAATTCGGACCTGGCTTGGTGGTCACGGAGGTCCATTGTCTCTGACGTTATCAATTATTCGGGTAATAAAGATGTCAGTGCTGTCTTCTTATCGCCCCTGTTGTATAGTTGGTCATTACCCCCATGGCTGCTGTATGGATTATACTGATGCTCTCCACATTGCAACCCAGGTCACTTAACTCCCCTTGTTATTGCCTCCCCCTCAACCACCCTCCCTCCCTGCATACAGCTACCACCTTTTCTATGAGCCCGTTATTCCTTCCGACGAGGGAAGAAGGGTGATGTGGCAGTAACGGTTGCTGTTTTTTCGTTGTTCAGATTGCTCCCTGACCCTTATGGGATAGAGACAGGGCACCATCCGACAGGGAGCTGTGGCCGAAAGAAAGAGCAGTTAGGAGCTTCTCTTTGACAGAGCAGCTCACACTGTGTGGATTGTGCAGTATAAGAATGGGCCTGTATACCACCCTACCTACACCAGTACGTGCCCTTAACAGGTGGCTTCGTCTGGCGTGCGCCGTGTACTAGTGCCTCCTGCTGACCAACCAGCGCCAGGCCCGGCCCATTCACCACACCTCCACCCTGCAAGAGGGCCTCTCACTGGCTCCCTGATTCTGGAGGCAGCCACTAGGGGACGGAGGGCGGGGTGGGGAGCAGGCTTACTCGGGGTAGTGGGAGTAGTAGGAGGACCTGCCGTATTACTGGCTCGCCACCACACAGGGGAGGCCAGCCACATGGATAAACAAAAGTCAACCAGCGACTCCTGTTTGGCGGCGGCTGGGGCAAGAAGGAGGAGGACGCGCTGCAAGGGCTTTATAACCTGCCACCGTGGAGGGATCAAGGCCTGAGCCCTACTCTCTATTTTAACAGCATACTAAAGGTACGTAGAATCAATACAAACCTACTCTTAATATAACGGTTTAAATTGCTTGCATAACGTTCCAAAGTGTTCATGATATATATGCGCACCTTTGTGGTAAACATGGATCCTGCCTGATCACTCAATCTTTATTGGGGGAGGGTTGAGAGATTAGGCCTCAGCCCTAGATGGGAATCCATTTGATTCCCACTAAGGCTTTTTCTCACGAGACGGTAAAGAAACGCTTCTCTGAAGAGGATGAGCAATTAAATCCAAAACACGTTCGAGTAATACAATACCACCATGATCTGTAGGAATGTCAGGATTCTCCAATTCCTCAAATGTGTTCTCACTTAATTGTGTGAAAACAAAGAGACTTATTGGTGTTCCGATACAACAGGGATGAGGAAAACCACTAGACTGGGGATCGCAGGGATATTCATCGAGTAGTCCAGTAGATAGACTAGGAGATTATAGTATTGAATAAAACATTATACAGAATGATTTAAACGTATAGCAGTCAGAATAAAACAATAATTAGATCAACCCACTTCCCCATGGGCGGTATCTGGAGGCCTCTTGATTTTGTGATGACCGGCTATTCAGCCAAAATACATAGAGGTTAAAATAATAGAAATAAGGTAATAATAGAAATAGATGTAAAGAACGAATATGTAAAGAACGAAGAACGAAATAGATGTAAAGAACGAATATGTAAAGAACGAATAACGAATATGTAAAGAACGAATAACGAATATGTAAAGAACGAATAACGAAAACGTAATGGAACGAAACCCGGAAATATGTAAACCGGAAGTGAAATGTAAACCGGAAACGGAATATATAAACCGGAAGTGACGTCAGTTGTAGGTCACGTGACCGAAGGCAGCCAATCAGGGCTGACCTCTCTAGTATATAAAGGGGCGGTGAGGCCCGAATAAACAGAGTTCTTTAACAGTTCTCCTGGTGTCCAGACGTGTCCTCTTTCCTGAAACAACCGCTAAAGATGAGCCGAACAGAGTAATTAAGCCGAAGTTAGGACAAAACAGTCGAAGTCCGAGATAGGTAGTAGAAACATAGGGTAAGGGGCCCGATGGCCCGAAGAACGAGGAACGAGGGAACGGAGTAGGGCACGAAGGCCCGAAGTAGTACCGGAAACCGAGGCGTAGTATGGTACGAAGACATGGGGAGCGGAACGAGGGAGCGAAGTCCGCGGGGACGAGGGCGCGGCATGCTCGGCCCCACGCTACCAAACAATAGGCGACCGTCGGCCCGTCGCCCCCGCGGACCGGAACTCAGGGGTGGACCGCCCCCCGGCCGACCCGTACCCCTACCATAATTTCCCTCCCCCGCAGTCCTCCGTCGACATCGAGTGCCGATTCCCGATCGATTCGCTCAGCCCCCCCTCGTGCGCGAGGCACGACTCTAGAAACACATCTCGGTTCTTGGCCCGGATTCCCCGTCCGCCCCGAGACCCGAACAACCCCCACGTTCCTCTGTCGTAAGAATCGGCAACCCCGACTTACCAGAGAACGTCACAATTTGCAGGCCTATGCGCAGTGAATAGTCGATTATTTAAGCACAGAACACTATAGTAATGTATGGTATACATTGAAGGCCCCTCCCGACCACGATGTGTTAGAAACAAATGCCAGCTCTATCCTTTTTACAGTGACTGGTTGATGAATCGATATATCGTCGTTGCTGTGACAGCTAGATTTAAACCACTATTCTATTTATCAATGCACTTTAAAAAAGATCCTTCCGACCCGACTTTCGCTGCAATCATAGTAATCGTATAGGCATGCCAAACCAAACTTTGCATGCCTATATTTTTGCATCTATCTACAAGGCATTGCCTTTATCAGACATGTCTGAAGGCTCGTTAACATAATTGATAGACAAACTTCTAATTCTATAATGTTCGGCAAAATCATGTACAACATTATTTGTCCCTACTTTGTCCGTCAATCAGCACTTTGAAGCATCTTAAAATGTTTCTGAAGAGGCATGAAAGGCCCGAAGGAGCATAAAGATAATTGCATTATTTTTTGTTGGCTTGATTTTGAACACTAATATTTCCTCATCTTAGAAATGCCTGAGCCTGTCTCTGACAAAAGGCAGCACAAGGAGCGGGAGAGAGTTAAAAAGGGATGTATGAGGAGTGACATGAGAGACGGCGGGGAGCTGTGTCGGGAGGGGAGGAGGGGGGGGGGGGGACGTCGATCGGTGGGGGTGCGCTCGGAGGTTAGGACACCGTCCATACAGCAACAGCATGTGATACATGGAATCAGCTGTGCATGGGCTGTGGAGCGGTAAGTGCCACACCTCCCTCCCTATACTACCTCTATCCCAACCCCCTCCTCCGCGGCGTGGATGTAGCGAGACGGCCACATTCCTGCATCCCCTGGTGCATCGCCCACTGCCCAGTGGCAGCAGCGGTATGTGAAAGGCCGGTCAGTTGGTGGCCGACGGACGCTGCATGCCGCACTGTAACCACCTGCTGTCGGCCCACCGCCACCCGCTCCGTTCGGCTAGGGGCAGTCGGACATCGCTGCAGGTCAACAGGTCATTTCTTACCCTGCAACCCTTTTACTTGGGTCCACCTTCTCACACGTAGCTATTGGGAGGCATGTAGGCTCAGCTGCAGCATATGAGGCTTCCAGGTAAGGCGGTTGCTGCACACATCTTCTTTTTAAAATTTGACTCCTTTCCATTCTTGTATGAAATAACGTACATGTTATTTTCCATTACTCAATTCCCTTACATCCTTGCTACAATGTTCAGTATTTCAAAGAATATTCATGGTCAGGGACCTACTGTATGGTAACGAAGTATTTCCTTTCGCGTTGCCCTTTGTTATCTTCATTCTGTGCATTATGAAGTTCCTTATCATGAAATGATAAATAGGCTAATCTCCCTTAGTCTATGGCAATGTTTTTCATATAGATCTCTTTTTATCAAGTGTACAATATGCATTTATTCTGCACATGAAAGGCAGACAACATAGAGCCGAACGTAAAGTAACCAGGTGTCTTACACGCACGTACAAGGGACAGATTGGGCACTCGTGCCTCCTCCAGTAGGTGATGGGTGGAGGGGCGGAGTAATGTGCACATGTATTTCCCCTTAGGGCTTAGGCCCACACCCCAGCGGTTGACAGCGTCCCCCTGGGCCGACTGTCAGGTGGCAGCCTGCAGGGTCCTGCCGTCACTCCCCGGCCCCCACCCCCCAATCACCCTGTCACAGGCCGCCTCCACGGCAACACGTGGAGGGAATACAGGCCCGGAGAAGTGGGGCAAAGAGGCCGTTATGATGGGTGGCGTGGGAACCATTTTGGGAGCAGTGAGATATATATAAGAGGGCAATGCAATGCGGATCAACGAGGCCGTGTTCAGTACTACAGATTCGCCTACACTGGCCTCATAAACGTAAGCTGATTACACTCTTAATACAATCCTATGGTACAGTTGTTAAATTGTCAGGTTTCTACCAAGAGAGGAACCAAATGGCAAATAATAGACATTTTTGGTCAAGGCAAAATTTTGACTAATTTAAAGGGCTCTAAAGCAAGAGTAAGAACAAGTAAAGAGAAGGAACATTGCTGAAAACATTCAGCATCCAGTAGCCATGCGCTCTAAATTGAAACAGGATACTGACACATAGTATTCAGGTAATATGCATAAAGACGAGATTTTGAATAATCATTTATTCAGAGGTTCATCGTTTCATGTGAATTCTCCTCTTCTCGACAGCAAGGCGACAAACAAGCAAGATATCGGTTTTAGGCCTATACCTTCTGAAGTTGGTCAGTAACTGCACGTGCAATAACAAAATAATCAAAATGGTATGTGCACTTCTCTGAGTGCACGTTCTAATAGGCATATCGCGCAATATATTTCTTCGAAAATTGGCAACGTTTCATACCACATCTGATGTGATGCTGATGCCAAAAAAGGAGGCTTTCTCATGAGAACCCTATGACTTGTATAATCCATTTGCTGATAGGATGCACTTTTCATGTCCGTTTCTTGGAAAAACAGCTGTTCCCTCATCATCTCGCTCGCGTGAAAACACAGTAAAAGACTTTCCGTGTTTATATCTTGTCTGAGAAGGCTCATCATCAAACTCACATATAGCAGCTTATGTTGATTTGATTGACATAAGGAATGCGTGCACTTAGATTCATGGTTTGTTGAAAGATATTTTTGTTAATATGATGGAGATATGACTAGCATCATATCAAAGAGATTGGCCATTCTTTGAAAACACTTACAAAAATATATTTTGTTCTAGTGACTGAAACTTTGAAATATGCATTTTCATAAACTAATCCTATCGATAATTTTGCCATATAGTCAATGTTAGAGCCTCACACTATGTGAAACAAAATAATATTATAACCAAATTAATACTGCCCATCTTCCTTCAGAGGCCGTGTAAAAATTACATCAAAGGAATTGGCGTTCTGTGCTTACTGAAGTAATGTGCCAAAACATTAAATACTTAGTATATTAACTTGGGTAACCTGCCATTGGTGCCTCCACGTTGTAACCTTCAAAAGGTTTTTTCTCACCCAAGTCAAAATGGTATTATATGCAAAAGACGAAATAGTAATTTCAGCTATCCGCGTAGTGATTCAGCATACATTTTTTATCCATAGACAGCCCAAGCAAACGCTAGCTGTATCTTCCTTTCTCTAATTAATGATTGATTGTTGTCTTTTATCATTTTCCAAGAACATGTATTCCAGCCCGTCGTCTGGCCGAATGTGTACCCGATGGAACCGGTGGTGCATGTCAAAATTGTGCAGGGACGAGTTAATGGGTTGTTAGCCTGGGGGAACTCTACTCCCTTTATGTTGGTGACAGCCGTACTGGTCCGTACAAGGCATCCCAGGGTTTTCTAGGATTGCCACTGGGGAAGTGACATCCTTCACGTTGGATACACTTTCCTGCTTCTTTGCTGGTTTGTGTAGTGTAGGTTTTCATGCTTCCTTAGCCGTGTTTTGTTTGTTTAGTGTCGGTTACCACGCTTGTGTTAGTGCTCGAGGATGATATCCCAGCAAAAATAGAGGTGATTGAAAGCAGTAGTGGTGGTATTGATAGCATCTGCTGCATGAGATACAGGTTCGTATGAGGTGATGATTGTAGAGAGGTAAAAAGGGAGTCCTTCTTTGATATCTCACTGTGCTGTACTCCAAGTTACCCAGGAGCAGAGGTTCCCACCCCCTAAGAGTTGGATGGTTCAGGGGTCAGAATTGGCACTCATAGTAAGCACGTGGGATGGTTAAAGGGTGTCTTAGTATTGTAAATGGTTTATAATAGGTGAGGTTTTCTTTTATTAACATCTTATAGTTACATTTCTCCTTGGTGTCACCGTTCCTTCTATCTTTGTACCAGTATCTCTAGTCAAATGGGTCGCAGACAATATTATGAATCTTATGTCAAAATTGGAATTGCTTTAATTCAGATAAATCCAAATATCTCTAATATCATATTTTATCGTAGCTTCCTCTCCCCACATGGTATTATATCCCCTGCCCCAGCATCCTATTACATCCCTCCCAACAACCACCTCCATACTTCACCTTTGTTACATGTTGATCCCCCGTTCTCTGCCCCTCCCCCGTCCCCCTCTCCCTCTGATGGCAGACCCATGTAGTGCCTCCCCACAGACCGATGCTTGGCGAGATTGAATAAAAACAATCAGGAGACATGGGGCTTGCATTAAATGCCGGCACTACCCAGCGCATTAAACGTTCCCGACAAGGAGGGAAGGGGCCCCGGCCCTTAAGATGGCTGTGCGCTCGTGTACCTCGATCGTTTGAACAGAAGCTTTTGTTATATAGGCCTACACCTCGGCCGGGGACGAACAATGTCATGGGCTTTTAGCACATACACCATTGTCACCCGACTCCCCAGCAGCTGCCTCTAGCTTTATCCGCTTGTCATCCTCAGCAAACGCTACTTCCAGGCACTTATGGTCCACCTTCAAACTTTCAGCATCTAACTTACTTAGTTATGCGTTCTTCCTTCTTTTGTCTCTTGCCAGCCTTTACACTTTCCTCCTGCCTTCCTGTCTTTCCAAAGTCTTTGACTGCCTGTGCTTCATCATTGCCTCTAGCAGATTTCCTCCTCTTGCATCTCCATCAGTCTATCACAGGGACACCCTTGTTTCTTCCCGTTGTCTTTCTTACATCCTCCCTACCCATTTGTTTCTCTACTGCATGCCCTCATTTCTCCAGCATTTTCTACTCAGCCTCTCCTTCCCCTTCCGATCTCTTCTCATTGTGGTTGCCGTATTTCATGGCGTTCCAGCGTACTCACCGTGGTTGGGCGTTCTATTTCATCTGTTTCTTCTAGTTTCTTCTCATAATTCAGCCTTCGTGTATTAATCCGCGAATCGATACTCCTAGCCATCGGCCAATAATTAATATAACCTCAAATCCTTCTCTCCAGTAAAACCTGCCACTATCCTCTTACGTACGAATTTTCCGAACCATATCTACTCTTATTGTTGAGGCGGTATTCCACTGTCCGATTTTACTCCGGATTTTGAAAATCGCCATTAGGAAAAATGCCTACTTTTAATCATATTATTGTGAATAGAAATTGAATAATGGAAAGGATTTTGAATTCTCTTCCCAATGATATGGAGCATGCATGGGTCCGTAATATTTCTAATGAAAGTTTAGAAATTACAGTACCTAATTCTAAGTTCTCAAAATCGCCAAGTGGAATACAGCCTTTATACTCATTAAGTTCGAAACCACCCCCTTTGATATTCACCCATCCCCTAGGTGCTTCCCCTGTCGCAGGGATTTAATACCCCCACCTCCGTGTAACTGAATTACTGCATGACTCGATTGCTCTGAGCGTGTTTGACACTGCTAGTTTCAGAGGCCATGAGTAGTATACGGCCCTGGGGACGTGAAGCAGGCGTCACCCGTCAGACCCGCTAATGACCGAGCTTACCCGACGGACCGCACTGACATGTGATGTCTGACGACAGGAACTGGTTGTCAACCTAAGAAACGACGGCACATATTCAAGAATTGTCAAAATGAAAAAAAAAGAAATTGTCATTTATCAAATTAGTCTACGGTGAATCGCATGTTGCATAGTCTATTTTTGAGAAGTTATGTGACATACTTCGTTTTTCTATCATTTCATTCAAGACCCGGGATAAATGTGGTCGGCAGTGCCGGGGAAATTGGCCCTAGTAGCCGTATGGAGTATATCCCAGGAGGGAGTTGGCGGGCGTCGATTTACCTTCGTTATCCCCTCACAAACTAGCAATCTGCACATGGAGAATAAGAACCTCCCCCTGCGGCCAGTCACACCCAGTACAATGTGTTGCCAGCCAGACTGAGAACTCCTTCTACTGCCGGATCAGTGGGAAAAGTCCAAACCTTTTACGCTTAGGAGAAACATCTCTGGAAAATATTATCTTGATTTTGTATGGCAGACCTAATAAAGTAAAGGTCACATTCTGGTGTGTTATCTTATGTAACGGAAGGTATTGAATTGGCTTACAGAATGTTTGATCTTTTCGCAATTGTTTTTCTGCTAAAGGCAATACTATTATAAATCTGAATGTCTTTTAAATGAATTTGAACAATACGTCATTATAATCTTCATAAGGCACGCAATTGTCCTTCTTTGATTTGCACGTACTAATCAGTTTATTATAAATGTAACATGCAGTACTTTTCACACGCTGTTTTACGAAAAGAAATCTTTAATTTGGCAAAGGTGAAGTGTAGTATAGATTCCCCTTATCACCAAGGGACTAGGTGATACGTCCCACTGTGAGTAAAATAATATTCGGGTTTAGGTTTCGACACCTTCCTTTCCTATAGTTATGTGACATCAATACCTGTCTAGGGACTGCAAGTTGAAACATCCAGGCTCGCGACGACATTGCGATGAAGCAACCACATCGTCGGTGAGAGGGGAAGTGTGGGCAACTTATCCTCAGCCCATATCGCTGGCCACTGGGGTATAAAACTAAGCCTGGCACACCTCTCCCTTCCTGGCCAGGCCACTCTGATAAGGTGCCCCCAGCCTGAATGCCCACCGCTAGGTGTCGTGGCACCGATCTGTCGGCCACCCGCTCACTAGAAATGATATCACGCCATGTGACATGGCGCGTACGCACTTCATTGAATACTGTCACTTTCTGGTGGAGTCCATATTTTCGATCATCATGGTCACACGTTGCTTACATCTTCATTATTGAAGAGACTGGCTATCCCAGTAGTGAAATCGTCGGCGTAAGACCATTAGATAGGTAAACTTCGGCTAATCTCACATAAAAAGGTGTTATTCTTACGTGTATGATAACCTATTCCGGACATGCTGAGTGTGCCTTTTACTCGTGATCGAAGTGTTTGCATTTGTTTGTCAATAGTTTACGTTTACAAGATTTTTAACGCTTGATATTAGAAAAGCAACAATATTTCATGCCTAATATGATTGACAGTTAGTGGCAAGTATGGCAACTCTCTCTGTATCAGTGTGCATTGGAGTTCTTTTTATATCAGTTTAATTGAAACTATTGACTTGTGCATTATACATTCAACTACAAAGTCTCATTTTCTGATATCTCATATAACTAGGCTTACAAATACTGAGCATAGATTTGGAAAAAGAAAAAATCTTCCGAAGGTAGACAGTTTCGAACAATTGAATAGTTATGTTGGCGAACAAATTCAACGGATTAACCCTTTCACTGCCAGAGGCCTCATATGGGGCCCTATAGTAAAATCCCATAGGAACACCATTGAAAGAATGCAAATTATGCTTTCAGAATCTGAAAGAATTTTTCAGAAATTCCAATTAGAACCAGAGATACAGGTATTTGAACATTGGACTATCAAGTCACCCAAAAATGTTAGAATTGCGATTCGAGAAACCATAAACAATGTATTTACATTTGAATTGCCATACTAATTAAAAAATCATGAAAAATGGGTGAATTTATGTAAATGACATGATTTTTAATTTGCTCTAACTTTTCTTTCATTTATGGTAGTCACAAACTGTCTTTTGCACAAAAAAGATAATGTTTTCATGTTATTTTCATAAAGAGTGTGATAGTTATTTTATGAATTATTGGTTACCATGGTAACCTGCAAAGTATGATAGTACGGACAATTACTCCTCGCCAGAAATTTGCCTTGTTGGCACAGTGCCAACATTTAGAACGTTTTTATCAAAATTATTGAAAAAAGCTTTTGATCTGAAGAATCTAAACTAAATTTGAGTTTTAGGGAATTTATGCACTAATTTTTGTATTTTGGGCAATATTTCAGTAAATATCAGTTATATTGTGATATATCTGGCAGTGAAAGGGTTAAGTTACTGCTGTGCAGACTAAAGATGTAGATTGCTTTTGAAGGTAACAGAACAGATCCAACTTATCTCTCCATAATTAACTTCAACTGCAAAAATGATACGTTTGCTCTATCGATTCCACGACACTATTACATTTTGCTATGAGTTACAGAACATTGGGATAAACAATTTTGAAAGGTCAGTTTGTTGGTGAAATTTGAAACACATAAAACGATTTCAATTTACATTTGAGCAATGACATCGTTTGTGGTTATCTTATTTCGAATGGGACATGCAATTTAGCCGTTGGCCAAATTTTTAACAGATATCATAATAAAAGAAAAAGAGAAGGTTATAGCCAAAAGGAGGTTACCCATTCAGCAAACCAGAATCTTTTCGCATCAATAAATGGATTCCCTGCCTTTTGTAAATGAAATGGTTAGCACAACAGTGACGTCAATAACTGTTGCAATCAAATTGTATATCTGAATAAGAATTCAGTATGCATGAATTACACCCACAAAATGATTATGTTACTACAATTATCAGAATCGTAAGGTGGTATAGCGGGAAGATAAGAGCCCACAGAATGAACAGCAAACAGCTTATGGTGAACCACTGTGCATGCTTTTATTTTACTGTATGTAATTATATACAATACATCTAGAGATATCTCACGTCTCTATTTCTAGGGTGCATATTTCTTTCTAGTTCTAGGCTACTGAGAGATTATCGTCTATATAACAAGTTTATATTTGGCCATTTCAATTCCAACCTTTCAACAAATTCCTAGGGTTCGGTTTTAGAATTTTTGGAGTTTATCATCTGTTTTGATACAATAATTATGTTTTAATGGGGAGGATTTTGCTTAAATTACAATACGCATTGCCTATTTGGTTGATATAACTGGGGTAATTTGTTGAGTATGCCCTATATATGAATACATAAAGGACCTTTGCCCTGAAGACATTTGCCCCCTAGGACCCTTGCACCCTTGAAAGGTCCGTTTATTTATGGCTGCTCGAATACATATTCAATTGCTTCATCGGCTATGGCAAATTATGATGCATTCAACGCTGACTGAAAAATTAAAGTACAGTATTGGGAAGGGAATAAGGGTATACTTTTTAGTGTGATAATTTCTTGGTCAGTAGTTTTTGTTCGCTTGTCTTTTCTTTTACTATCTTTATGAATGATTAATTTTAATAAATGTAAGTTTACTTTTATTTTAAAAAAGAACGATTGAATATATATACATTTGATAAGAAACGTCATCAATTTATTCAAGAAATAACCAAACTGAATATCAGGGTTCTAAATTCAACAAAAGTGGTGGCAAAATGAAGTAGCAAAAATATATTTTTTACAGTGTTAGTAGAGCATATAATTTCTTGATTGGAGCAAAAGTCTAGGTGAGAAAGGACCTAAGGAAAAACGTGTAAGGATGGGGTTAGGGTTGGGAGACAGGTCTTGGGACAATAGTCTTGCCACCCTGCTAGTTCAGTAAGCAACTAGGGAGGTGGATAGCGGGGGTAAACCTATGTAAATGTCACGCTCTTGTTCCTTTTTAATACTATCGCGTACATTTCCGAAGCTCGATAGCCTTGGAACTGAAAAATAAATTCCATCTGCATTTCCTACCCATTTGCCATCGCAACTACAGAAGCACCCAGTTAGTGTTTGCTAAACATCTCTCAAATAAGCTGAAGGGAGCTCAGTTATGGCAAACAGGCCCGTCATAGAGCTCACTCCTGAATAAGGCCTTTGTTTTATGTCTAATTACAACTCCAGTGACGTGGGGACTGCAGGATCTCCAGGCTTTGCCCCGGCTCCGTACTAATTACCTGGATGCTGTCTGCCTCCTCTATTTACATGTAAATGGGGGTGTGGCAAGACGGCAGTGGTAATTAGATGCACATTGTGGTGCTGGACACATGCGCGGGACCGCTCCTACAAAATACCTTCATTGCAATCTATGGGCGGTGCTTAGTATTCTCGGGGTAATGCGGATTAAGAGATATGTGGATGATACCATTCAGATATAGCCAAGGTGCGTTGGTATTCATAGCTTTGGGGTAACAGTAAATGGTCACAGGAAGAACTGGTTAGCTACTGAGCTTACTATTCATGAGTGTACTGTTATCAGTTATAAGAAGATATAGCAATATCAATGTATGAATATGTTTGTGAGAATGTAAAGTGGTTATTGAGTAATTGTGATAAGGTTATGGGATTATTTTTTATCTTAAGGTTGAAAAACAAATTCAAAAGACACGGAGAAAGCATTTGTAAGGAAACAACTAAATATACCTTCGAAAGCGTTTCTTGTTTAACGGCTTTGCAAGGAAGGTTACGTTTAGTCAAATTTTTCTTTTATATTCGCAGCCGCATTCATTCAATGAAATTAGGAGATGCAGATTAGAATGTGTTTTCCTCTAAAATGGGGATGATAAATTACCATTCACATAATTCGCTGAAGGGTCATCAAAAAGCAGTCGTTAAAAAGCTATGGCTCATTAAAAACTACGTCTAGAGGAGTGAGGTGATCAGAAGATAATTCTGTCACACACATTCCGCTAATGGAAGTTTGAGGAGAGTACTGAGGATTATCAAATGAAGATGTTTAAGGCGGGGATAGAGAATGTCTTTAAAATTTTAAAGATTAAAGATCTTTAACATAATTATGAGTACTTTAATTTTACATTTTTGCAAGCTTTATTAAATTTTCTGGACACCATATTCTTCTATATAATCATAATTTCATACCTGACCTGTAGGAATTCAAATGATAGCTTTGTTTAGATGCCTCATACAATTTGGGGTATGTAAACAGAAATACTCCCTACAGCTTAAGCCTTGCTGGGAAGGAACTTGCCTGAACCCTTTTTCAGCTTGGCCCAGTAGTGGTCAAGCAACTGAGAGCCTCGGGCTCATCCCAGGGTCTGTCCTTGGGGATGGATCACCATCATAACGTATTTCCCAAAGCACAGGTGAAAAACAACTAGATAACAGTTGAGCACCAAAAAGAACACTGATGGACTTTCATAAAACAAGTTTCCTTTCTCAGGCCTTTCAAGAGGTAGATAGCAGCTGATTGGTTGAAATGGATCATGTAATCAGAACACAAGAATAGCCATGGAAAACAATAGTCTGTGTTGTTCAGGGTGTTGACAATTGGGGGCACTCAAGTTTGCATACTGTTGAGTCAAATTTCGAGTATTTACCTATTTTCACGTCATAATTATACATTTTGAGTCACATTTTGAGCATCATCTACTTTTGTTTCATATTAATTTTACTTTAGTGTCACATTTTGAGTATCACTTGAATAATTCATCTAGTTATCACCTGATTACAGTAGCAAGCAATCGCAGGTACAATTGGTTGCGGTATAATGATATTGGAATATGATATCTGTATCTGTATATAATTTTATATCTGATATATCGGCACTCCGATGGCAGTAACAGATCTGTGATACCTTTGGCTGAAATGCGAGTAAGATAGCTTGTACAGGCTTTTCATATTTTCCACATCTTGTGACGTTGACGCTGTTGGAAATATAGCTCGATAAGAGTAACAAGGTTCTTTCTTTTTTATGTCAAGGAGAGAATGCTAATGTTATAAAGGATGCATAGCAGAGATTGCAGAGATAGGATCCATATTTAACCCTGAAGGCTTTCTCTCATATAGCAAGTCCTTACAGTACTTCTAATGGGTACTGCAGTCAATAAATCTAACGAACCTAATAAAATCGTCTGATGGTCATGATAAAAGTTGAAGTTCTAACAAGTCAAAACCTTATTGCGTAATTATGCAGCATCATTACAAGGGATAGGCATGTGGCATTGTATGTAATATGAGAAAAACACATCCCATATTGTCTTTAGAAAACACAGCAAACACTTTGGCCGAGGACTTTCGAAGAGCTTCTACTATTACTATTAGTCCAATGGCTTTATGTATCCAGCCATCAGAGAGAAGTAATTGTTTTGAAGTAATTCACTATGAACTCTCTTAATGAAAATTCACTTTTGATAGTAATAGTATCTGACTGACGATATTATCATCATCTCCAAGTAGTTAGAACTATATTGGAGAGGGAAGGAATGTACAATATCCGCTCTACACCCGTTCTCTGTAGCACGTAATAAGAATAGATATAAATCAGCTATTATTCATGATAATTGTTTTTATTTTATTGTCACCGACTAGAATAAATAGATACAGCGAATATATAAATGACCAGGAGTACTAGGTGAATGGTTTGGACAGACATGTGAACGACAATAATAGTTACAGCACGAGTTTATATAGTGGGCTGACAACAAGACTGTGGAACGGTTACATCACCATCACCTGATCACGCCAGAAATAACAATTTTGCCCAAGGTCTCGCTACACAAAATATTACTTAGCAAAGAACGATAGAATGCAGAAAAATGAACTCTGCACAGGATGCAAGGGATTTATAACAATATATAGGCCTATGCATCAAGTAATTTGTTAAGATCGCAGTTCACTAATCCATTTTCCGTGCGCTCTGAGAATTAATTAGGTACTTGCTACCCATTTGGGCTCAACTCGATTAATGTTAAAGCCACTTAAAGGCAGTGAAAACAATAAATGGTACGTATGCATTAGAAGAACATCATAGAATGCAGGAACAATACAATATTCAGTGTGACTGCGCCGGCGGAGAGTGGTTGTATGTGGCACAGGGTGACAGTTCTAAACGTCCTACCCAATACGACCCCCCAGGATTATCCAGGCTTCTACTGATGAGGCATAGACATAACAGCCCCCAGGAGGATACACACTGGAGTCCCAGCCGTTTGTGTAACCATTATATGATGCAGTACCTGTCACAGACTCCAGATTGCTCCGGAGCCAGCCTGGAGGAAGCGAACTGACCCATGAGGAGCGGGGGGAGTGAGGAGACTTTTAAGTTGGCAGAGCCTAGGGGCACAGCGGGTGAGCTGTCTGGGAAGTGTTGCTGCCTCCCTGGAGGAACAACTGGAGGAGAAAGAGCAGCTCATGTGACCACTGCAGGGGTGGTTGACCTGCTCCTGTCTCATGAATACAGTGTGTAAGACAGGTCATGGAACACGATAGGTGACTGAGAAGTGGTCGGCTTTTGGTATTTGCATTTCAATTTTGAATAACAATTAACTGATTGTGGCTTCAAGTTAAATGAAATGCTTGAGGTATTTTCATTTGGATTGGTATTATTAAGTACCCGTAAATTTAAACAGTTTACAACGAATAGATAAAGTTTAGGCCTATGGGCAGCACGAGTCGTATTTTAGGAGAAAAGCACACATTCTTTCACTCGTGTATTGGCTTAGTCACAATGAAGTATACCTACAGCGAAAGAGCATTATAACCGACAACTTCAAGATTAAGTTTGCAAATAGATATTCGCGAGACTAACAAGAGGGGTAACAGAATAGAACATACCTCCAGTAAAGATACAACGTTCCGCAACGAAAATTCAATTCAATTCTGAGATCAGAACCAATATTGGTCATGATCCATTTGCAGAAACTGAACTGTATTAGACAATAACCAGAATTGCTAGACTTATCTTTAACATGCTCTAGATACGAACGTATATATAAACCTTAGGGCTATACTGAAATGAAGGAAATACTGTTATGACTATTTCGACTGTCTAGATGCTAATTGTAATTGTTGAAACTATCATTATCATCATTGTAAGTACAATTAGTGTAACTATAATTTACTTCTTCCTATATCTTTCTTGCGTTCATCTTTATGTTATATCATTACAATCGCTACTGGATGAACACGCTGGATGTGACGTTTTTTTTGAATGAACAAAGAAAAGTAAAGGTTGGGACACTACAAGGAGAGGATATTCCAGATGTAGCATTTATCTTATAAACAATATTGCCTTTTTAAACGTTTGAGCAAACACCATTAACTTCGCACAACGTTTATGGGGAGGAATATTACATATTGCGCAAGCCTATAATCATGAAATACCAATACATTCACATTTTGATTATTGGAGATAATTCATAGATTTTATAATGAGAAGATAGAGTCAGAAAGATACAGACATAACTCTGTTTGACTGGGAAGACAGCAACCTTAAACATTGTTGAATGTTCAGAAGAAGGACTTCTTATCAATAGCTTTAGTAGTTACCAACTTCAAAGGGCGTGCTGGATGTAGAACATATGGCGGTGGCGTGCCGGATTTGAAGTAAGTCTGGTCAATTCACTTTTGATAAATAAACAAAAGTTGGAAGTCTCTGTGGTGCCTTGTTAAATGGAAATTACATTGTGTCCACAAAGACGGAGCAAAGACTCTCTCAGTCTCTAGGGCCACAGGATAAATCAGACCAATTACACGCTCTTTTTCTCATCTGGCCCGTTCCTTCAGATAAAAAATAAATCAAATTCATCTTCTTTCATGGATTTCAAGTCAGCCCTGTGGTTATCATTCTGCAATGTCAATTATCATTAAATGCATGGCACGAAAGGTTCTGCTTTGGCGTTTCCTCAGAGGAACTTCTCAAAGTAGTTAGCTGTCTGTGCACGCAACACTGCGGGTATGCGTTAGTTATCTCGGGGTGCCACGCGAGGGCCGTCAACGGCTTTGTTGGAGGGTGCTTACTCAATTTGATAGCTATTTAGCCTGCATGACTCTGGCCTAGAAAGGCGTTATATGTTGAATCAGAATATTTATTAGCAGTCAGCGATGCCCTACTAATGGCAAACAGATGCATATCCAGCCTGGCCATTTCCATCTTGAAGCATCCATTCCCAAACCCATCAGGCCAAGACTCTGAAGCAGTGCCATTCACTGGAGGAGGGAGTTCCTTCCTCCAGGGCCGGTGGTTCGGGTGCGAGCCTGATAGGGTTGATGGGGGTGCTGGTACCGGTGGGTAATACGGTATTCATCGACACATGCCATCACCAGCGGAACCACATGACATGTCCTCCAGGGTGGACACTGGAGGAGACTGCGCCTGGGGCAGCCTGATGAGGCTGACCCCTGGCCTAAGGTTAGGCCTAACAGACTTCAGTGCGCAGGCATCCCATTTCCATGCCGGATGCCTTTAACTGACAATAATGACCCTTGCACCCCACCTAGACAAGTGCGTATCGTAGAAGGAAGGAACAAACTGTAACAGTTTTTCAGGTCTTGGTCCACCCTGAAGAGTAAATGTTCAAAATGATATTTAAATACTTTTTCTTTTCCCATGGTTTATCACACCGGTAAAACTGAAGTGTATATATATTCTTATCTGAGCAGTATGGAGTGAAATAACAAACATAAATCTGTCCATGAACCCTGTCAATTTGAGACTAATCCCACAAATACCAAGAAAGCCGAATCTGTGTCCTTATAGTTTATGCCTTCACTGTCATTGATCTTTGACTCTTCAGATACAAATAGTAAAGGCCTAATCAATGTAAAGGTGACAGTAATTGTGACCTCTCAATAATAACATCTATTTTCATTACTTTTAGGTCGTGATCACAATTTGGTAGGAAACCAGAACAGCCGAGCATGAAGTACGAAAAGGAGAATGTGATGTTCCAAAGGCGTGTTGAAGGCAAGTATTTATTGGGTCAAATGGATGTCCACAGTACCTTTACCGTTCAGGTACTCAGATGAAATAATTATATTCATGGGGGCGTCACTCGGTAAAATTAATGATGGTCTTGCATCTCATTGCTATGATCACATTGACTGAAATATCGAAAAGGACAGGTTTGTCGATTCAAACACTGAATAGATTATTTAACATGGAAAGGTCGTACAATCTAAACAGTACAAAAGTACCTGGTCCTGATATCTGTGAAGGCATTTAGGATATCTGAGGCTATGAATTATTTTGTAAGTAACATAAGCTTGTTTTGTTAATGTTTCTTACTATTCTATGCACCATAAGATAATGCTTTTAGGGCTGCCAATGTGCAGAGTAACACGACTAGAAATCTCAGAGAACTCATTAAGATACAGTGTATCTTCAAAACAAGGCATTTTCTTAAAGCTAATGACAATGTTCAGCACACTGAATGTTTGTTTAGCTTCTGGTTACACACAAATAATTTTACACAACGAATATCCAATAGTAGTAATGACGGAAGGCCAATGCATACATGTTCATCCATATTAGATAAGGTGTTGTTCTGTGTGCAGGCTTATGAAATAAAGTTAAGACCAATATAAATATTATACTGATGACCACTGTAGGACTCACTACCTTAACAGCCAAAAGGTACTTGAAATTGCCTCTTGAAAATATTTCTTCGCACGAAGTCGCCTGCAAAGGGCAATTTGCAGAACAAGGAAAAATAATTTTCAAGAAAGTGGCCATTTCATGTCACGATAACTTTAATAATGTGATAACTGGCCACCCGTTTGATTTTCAGCCTCAATTATTTTTACGTCATTATTTCTCTCATCATTTAAAGTAACTGTCATCAGTTTCAATGACTGTGGCTCAATAAAACCCCACCATAATTAGTGTGCTTAATGAGGCAAAATACCGCGACAATGAGTGCAACACGAACAAGAAAGTTCTCACTTTAAAAAGCGATTTCCAAATTATTTGAGTTATCAATGTCGAAAGGGAACCTGGCGGTGGATACTATTACTATAATATAAGCATAAGTTCTTTTGTGAGACAATGAAGCACCTGAAAGTGAAAGCTGACTTTATTAAAAGTGTTACCTTTTAGGAGAAATATGCTCCTTAGTGAGGGGACATCTTTGGAAGTGTCATTAATGTGTTTGGGTTAATGAACGGACTATAGGGCCTCTACACTATTTACTGTCTTAGAGACTCTACATTTAGACTTCCATGAGAAACATTCTATCATAGTTTTCTTGTATGGTTTAGACATGCAATCGAAATGCAATAATTTTTTTTATCACAACTGGACAGCTACATTTAACATTCAAAATACATGTACTCATATCATGAGTCATTCAGGGTCACAATCAGGGTTTTCGAATTTGCATAATTAATCTGTATTCAACGCATAACGATAGAGTCAGATGTAATATTGCCGAAATACATACATAAACCAAACGAACTATGATAACAAATGATATATTCGACAACCTCAGCTCATCTTTTGTCCTCGTCCCCGTAGTATCCCGGTGTAATACATGCGTAGGGCGTCCTAGGGCTTAGCCGAATGAAGCCGCAGCCGTCAGTTGAGATTACACCCAGCTGGGACAGGGGAGAACTCAGCCCAGGAAGCAATCTTCATTCCAGGTGCACGACCAGAGGTAAAAAAAAGACAAGTGAAATAGATTGGAGATTTTTCCAGATATCAACATTGAAACATTGTCAGGATAGTTTATCCCAAGTCCCTTCTTGCAACATTTACTGGAATGATAATTATAGAGTAGGACATATTAACAGATTAATTAGGATTCTTTGTAATGTCAGGAAAGAAAGGAATCCAAGTAACCTTATCTATTGCATGTTACATTTGTTGACAGACCGAGAAATATCTTTAAAATCCACACAAGTGATTTAGCTTAGCGGCTTTAACATGTTTTTGATCCTTGTTTGGAATGTTGAAAATGGAATCTGATTTCTCAGGCGCCACAAGCTCATGTGGCATTGCCACGTAATTGTCATCACAATGGGGAGCCTTGTGTTTTGTTATAGACCCTCCCTGAATGGACATTTAAAACGGGCTGACACTGTCTGGACGTCCCGCAGCTCAGGTTTAACACCGCCGGCACAGTTGTCAAAGCTGTGAGGGGCTTAGGGCAATGCTTGTCGGGCAAATTGAAACCTGCAGCAAACAGTAACAGATCTTGGTTATGGACAAGGAGTATTTGTAATTTTTACTATTGTAATAGTTGTGTAACTATTAGGGAAAGTTTCTAATATGATATGGCTAGTATGAGCACTCAAGGATGTGTCCTGACTTGGACACGCAGCTCCTGAAGCAGCTCAAGCACCTGCCGACCTGAGGGCCACCTAACCGAACTTGGGGGCCTCAGGAAGGTGCCTTGAGGGTGACCACATGACTACCCGAGCCTTTAAGTAATTACTAGTATGTAACTTTTAAAGCAAAAAGATAGACTAGATATCAACACAATGTGGAGCCTTGAGCTTCTTTGTATTGACTCTACAGGAAATGTTTCCCTGATCCCCCATCACGATAATCCTTGAACCCCACAAATAAGCTCAAGGCACCCATAAATCCTGTAAATAAGCCAAATTTCTCAGGCGTATCCAAACATTGAGCTAGGCATTAACACTATAGAAAAAACACCAAATTCTAAATTGAATTATGCGGGCGGACTGTGTGTGTATATACACACACATAGTCCCTCCGTATGATATGAATTGAAGTTAGCAGCTCCTCCTGTCTTGACTTCCACAACCCAAAGTTATATAATCTTTTTCATATAGATCTAATGTACCTCCATGGTTACATAATTATGATTTGACATGTCTGTGGAGTTTTGACTCCCGATCACCTCTCTTTCATGCTAGACTACATAGTGCAAATTTCGATCGGGGCACTGGTGGATCACGGTGTGTCGTGGCTTCTGTGAAGGCATTCTTCCCTGATCACCTATTTGTCTCTGGGAGACAATGACGGCGAGATCATCACACCATCGGGCCATACATAAACACGCCATGCCAGGGGAACCCTTGATGAAGTAGGCCCACTTACACTGACGGCCGCCTTTATGCGAGGAGCCCATCAGTGGTAAAGTTAGCTAGGCTTTTGTCATAAAAGGAGGAATGACTTGCCAAAGTCTCTGAACATGAGGAGGATATATTTAATAGCTGTATAGCTCCTGTTTTCAAATTGGATTATACAGGAAGATGTGTAACTTGTCCGTAAACATTACTATTTCTGTACATAATTCATATTTGACTAATCCTAAAACCTTGAATCTTCTCCTCAAGGTTATCAACATCATATTCGTGTCAGGCAATAGGATACCCTACGTGTTCTGTCAATTTGGACTCCAGGGGCTAAAGATTCCTAGAAATCAAATTTACCAGTAGCCCGTGTATCACATGACATTGTGAGTGAAAAATATAATTAGGTTTTCTAATAGGCCACGTCTGCTTACTTCAGCACAGTTTGTTGTAGCTTAGACCTTTCACATATCGCCTGCTGTATTTACTTTCCTTACATAAGATTGACATTCTTTGCATTTATACCATACGGTTGTTTTACATTAATACTCCTCTGTGGCATGAGCGATATTTTCCAATAATGGCAAATGCCAGAGATGTAGTACTTTTTTCTTAACTACACGGTCTTTATTCACCAGCTCTAGAAAAGACATTGTTATGTACTACCAGACAATTCTCACTCGTTTCCAAATACTTGTAACAGGAAGATGAAATAGAAATGTAATTATTGCCATAGAGCGTTCATTACTTTTATTGGAGTCATCAACAGAAGCAATTGAGACTAAAGTAATGCAACACTTTATGTCCGATTGGTTCAGCAGACACAATAGTGCAGCCTAGCCGTGGTATACGAATCAACTTATTTGGTTTATTCAGTGTTGTATCCAGTTTTATGTACCTTGTGTTTTGTTTTCTCAGAAAAACGTAGATTTCTTGATAAAGTTTTCTTCTCAAACTGGTGTATCAGACTCATGTATTGTTTATAACCTTGTAAAAATGATAAATTTCTGCACTGATCATTCCAACGACAGCGTCACATGACTCCTGATGACTGCCCTCTATTCCCTACATCCGTTTCCCTTTACACTGTTTACCATCTGACCGAGGTCGATAACTTAAGGATACTAGTTACTACCACTTGGGTAACTCCCAATATGCACGAGTTATGTCCTGTCCTCCTGGCTTCGTCTTAACGGGAGAGGGCGTGGCTGAGGGCACAATTTATGGACGCAATACGTACTTATTTCGCTTCCCAGAAGCACCAACAAATGATGGAACTCCAGTTCCTTCCCAGTTCAATGGTTTAAATCAATATTGCCGAAGGTGTGTTATTCAGACGGTTAAGGCCCCAATGGCTACTTTGCCAGTTCCATGGACACCCACTACTCTTTTTTACCCTTTTGAATCAAGCTATTTCACTTTAGTGCTCTCATCTGGTACACTTCGATTGCTGTTGATCGCATTGCCAAAGGTCATTTAAAGAGATAATCACCTTGACTACCCCTTGCTCATGCGTTTCATTACTCGCAAATAAGAAAGCAAGTGCCAATATACAGTTGTAACAGAGAAACCAGTATAAACATAATAAGCATTATCTCACGAGTACAACATTCTATACAGCCTTAGCATCAGGCCAGATATGGAACATAACGGGAAACAAAGGAATTTCGATAGTTTCATCCCTCTTGTCTTGTCAAAATGTATTTCATGATCAATGTAAAAGAACTGAAATCGACCAGTGAAGTGGTTGTTACATCCCCCAAATTGATTTCCCAATTCTAGCATTCTGGTCCTGTCCCACCTAATACAATTTATGCCAGAATAGTCATAGTCCTCTTCTTTCTGACTTAACCAGTCTACTTGTCAGAACTTGAATGCTTGCAGCAACTGAAAGGCTGCCACCATAGATCAATTGCAGGGAAAACAGCTGGAATTCTAGAAAAGAACACCATCGTGACAACAATGTGGTTGTACAGGCTTAGAGGAGACGATTTTATCTGCTTAGATTATTGATCTGCAGTGAACAATACCATTTGTTTTGTTAGCCATTATCACCTGCTTCTATCTCAAACCCATTTCCTTCAACTTGCAGCCTGTCTTACACTCCCATCCTCCTGACCCTTAGCTTCCGACCGTTTGACACAATCTCCATGGCTGTCTATGTATGCATTCCCTGTCTTTGTATATTTCACTAGTTCCATTTTCTCCCATCTACAAATGTTACCCTCTGTCTGAGTAAATAAAAATATATTAAGATCACTATAATAATTATCTATTCCTTCTGCAAACCCTGTACATGTGTAATGAGTAATAATTATGTTTTGAAGCCAAAGAGCCAAAAATCAATACCAGTCGTCATTCATTTTCACTTTGTCTGTTAATTTGTTTGTTAGTTTGCATTTAAATTGTTGTTCTCTAGTGATTGCCTTGATCATTTGTCGATTCTCCTGTTTTGCATTTCATACGTACTTCGTATTCTTCTCATCATTTGATACAATGCTGTAGATCAAACATCACTTTCTCTGTTCTTTGTTGGCAACACTCAATCTACACTCTCCTGGCATGCCCATACCCAGACCGCTGTCCAGACTGAGAATCAATCAGCCCCAGCTGTGGCCAAAGCACGCCTACTTTATGACTCAATATTGGGCTGATGGTGCGCCCGCTTACTGCACATATCACTGGGTTAATTACGACTGGCCCGTGACCACAACGTTAACGTGCCGGCTACCGACAGGCTACTCTGAGCACCACCGTGACGTATAATCACGACCCCTTGTGGGCGAGCTGCTCCTCTATTTTTACGGACAGAGATGGATGGCACGGCCATGCTCCCGTGAATATTGTCTCCGGTCACTATGCCACATTCCCAGAGTATATAGGGTACATCTGACCACTTTGCATATCAGGCTTGTGACGCTATTTCAGAGATCCAGTGCTTTTTATAGATTTGATTTAGTAAATATCAATTTGATTTTGGTAATCTCACCACATTTATACTATGAGAAAAAGAGCCTTGCTGAAAAAGTAAAGAAAGAATAGTTGAATAAATCATAGATAAAATAATTATGCTGTCCTCATAATTATCTATAATCAATTAAAGCAAACCACAACGCAAAATTATCAAAATTTAGTAAATTTTTAAAATTTTCAAAATCGATCCTGACATCTTCAACTACACTCATATAAATCATATTGCCAGTTAAAATCAGATATTGGTGGCTAGAAGTCGATAATTATGATCCTTGGAAAGAGGATCTGTTTGTTTTTGTTTTCTGGTCTGCAATCAACTTGTTGGGGAATCCCCCCACGTGACCCAACTGCCCCATAATCAGTGATGTCATCTTCAGGGTCAATAGGTCAATTCCTCCCCTTTCCTTTCTGTACTGAGCCAGGCTCATCCATGTTTGCCTCCTCTCAATTCCCACATCATTCTCCACCCAAAGTAATACTCATTAGAGACTCTGCTAGCAGAGTGAAAATGCAGGGGGGATTCCGGAAATGCCATTTTGATGATGTCATCAGTTTTTGGGTAAACAATCTAGGTATTTGTGTGGACCACACAACAGACCAAAACAAGTCAGAAAATGAGTATTCATGACAGTCTAAATCTGTTTTTGAATAGAATTTTGCATACCATTCTGTTATCAGATGACACATGATCATACATGGTTTGTAAACAAACAAAGTTCACTGAACATTTTATTTGACAATATATAACTGATTTGCGTTGTGGTTTGCTTTAAACTACAGTCCTGGGAACAAAAAGGTTAGTTGTAATTAGGCCTTTATGAGCTTCATTGGTATATAAAGTGCAATGCATGTTTTACATTACTTTCAGAAAACCACAAGGGTCTAGTGCCTAAAGCTATGTCCTTAGATATGTAGTAATTTTACATTCGGAAGGCACGCAGACCATTCTATCTGTATTTCATCGATATATAAAAATCTATGTTGAAGCAGTGATATAGGCAGCACATGACATGGAACGCACAATATCCCCATTGGGAGACGTGGCGTGGTAGGTTTCCACCAATAGGAAAAAGCTCGGCCCTGGTCCTCCTCCCTGGTAGGCCTGGTAGGGGCTGATGTATGACCTGGGGTGGGGCGGGCCATGACCAGGCCTGGTAGGGCCCCGAGATGGATGACTCTACAGGGGCAGGCAGGGGGCAGGCCCGGGGCCACGGACAGCCAAACCAAGTCAGACAAATGAACGAATAACACACGGCCTCCAAATGCAACAATTGTTTGTGGCTGCAATAATCGGACTTGCGGGGCCTGACTGTCACCTCTATTTTGGTTTACATGCAACCTGCTGTGACTTTTACCACAAACAGTAGGCACTGCCCATCGGCCTCAATGTTGACCAATGAACCAGTGCCATGATACAAGTTGTAAGGAGTAACGTCTAGTAGTGGCGGATTTAGAGGGGGCGCCCCCTATTTCTGGCCAAATATTGATCTTTATAATACAAGGTTTTCAGAACCGGAGGGTCCAGTCAAAATATTGCCCCCTTCCGAAAATGTGTGGATCCACCTGTCTAGTGTCTAAGCAGTTATGTCTAATGGAACCAATTTTTTTTTTTTTTTTTTAATTCGTTTATTTATACTGACAGGTGATTAGCAAATTAATGCTAGTTTACATCAAATATCAGTCACATTTATACAGTAATTTGATAATACAAACATATTTACAATCTAGTATGTACAATTGTATAATAGATTTTAAGAATTCAATTTAAGTTGTATTCAAAGCATAAGTGGGTAAACATTGTCTACATATAGTATTAAAATATAGTAACAGATTTCCTATTGAAATTACAATTTATACATTAAACGGAATAAGAAAAGCATAGGTGCCAGTACATACACAAATGATAAATTTGATAAATTAAGCTAAGGGTTAATTCCAAGTATGGGTGGTGTAATTGTACCTTCCAACCAGTATCGCTGGGAATTCTTAAATTTTTCAAAAGTATTCAAGTTTCTCACATCACTTCCTAGAGCATTCCAGGCTATGGCACCTTTATACAACACATTTCTTTTATATAATTCACTCTTTGGTTTACATGTTAAGAACAGAGGTGCATCATGTGCCCTAGTTCTAATATTCCTTTTATTTACAATCAAATCATTTGATAGTTGTTTGTACATGTACAATCTTATATACATCAACCTTCTACATTCAAGTTTTGCAATGTGATTAATTTCATGGAGTCTGATAGTGGGAATATGTATAGGTAAATTTACACAAATTCTCAGCGCTCTATTTTGTAATGTTTGAAGTTTTCTAAGCAAGGATTTATTTGCACCATCATAGATTATAGAACCATACTCAATAATAGGCAAAATCATTGTTTTATAAATCAGTGTCGCTGTTTTGTTGTTTATATACCTTCTTATTTTAGAAAGCAAATAAACTTTATATGAGGCGTTTTTCAGACAATTGTCTAAATGTTTCTTGTATGTCAGATGCATATCTAGAATAACTCCAAGATATTTATAGGATGACACACGTTCAAGCTTGCAGTTGTTAATACTTAGGTTGTGGTTTTTGATTTTTCGTGTTTGAGATTTAAGTCCGTATGTTACATATTTAGTTTTTTTAATATTTATTGTTAATTTATTTTGATTACACCAGGATTTGAAATTATCTAGGTCATTTTGTATAGAAATGGTAATGGGTTCAACCTCACCTGTTTTATATATAACCGTGTCATCTGCATAGAGAAAATATGATGTATTTGTTAAACATGTTGCTATATCATTTATATATATTAGGAAAAGCAGTGGACCCATTAGAAATACAGAATAGTCTAATAGCCTGATGAGCACCACAATTAAGCATCAGTTATCGGAATCACTTCTATAATGACACTTCTCTATAATGCAATGCGTTTGATCAAGCTTGAGTACTTTTGTCTTGGATCCCATTGTGGCAGAAGGCAGGGTGGAGGAAAGAACGTCAGGCACTGTAGGATTGGAGGAATTATTGACGCATCCTGTGCAGCTATCTGACAGTTGTAGCGTGAACGAAGAGAATGGAATGGGAACTAATCAGCCATTATTGCCGAGCTGATGAGTTTCCCAGTAATGAAGGGAGCAGCTCACTCAGATGCATTGATTACTATGTAGAGTGTCTGTGAATTTCCACATTTAGCATCATTTCTATGCACATTTAGGCTTGTTATAAATGCCATTAAGAGGTTTTATGGGAATGTTAAAGCGTACCTATTGCCTTGACTACTTTAACTCTGTAATAAACATGAGGTCATGGGGACCATATTTCCATTACTAGGCCTACAACTTGGTGTTCTTTTACTCATGGATTTCAATTTCCATTATCGAGCTTGTTTAAAATTGAAACTATGTTTTCATCATATTTTAAGCGCACATTAATAGGTATGCGTTAAAAAAAATATCTTTAATTTTCTTTCTAGACTTAGCAGTAGACCTATATACAAAGATAAATCTTTACTTCTATGGTTCCACAATTGTAATGATACAAATGAGGCTAAGTGGCCCTAAACCATCGATTGTGGCCCGTTGCACAATGGATTTTCGTTGTGAGGATCAAACAAAGATATCTTTAACAAAGATTTCGTTGTTACGATTTTACAAAAATAGTAAAATCTCTGGTTCTAATGAATGAAATTGAATTCTGTAAATTGATGTAAAAAGGTAAAAAAATTAGGGAAAATTCAGTAAAAGTTACAGCTCTCTGGGGGCATTCTAAATATAGAAAAAAAACCATTGTACAATGGGCCATTGCCAATAAGTAATAGAGGACCTTGACTTTAATATATATACGGTTAGCGATGGGATACTAGTTATGGAAAAAAAATCAATCCTAGACTTATCAATCTGTCGTTTTTGTAAATCTCTATACCGTATGACAATCATATATACAAGTCTTACGGCGTGTAAATAATTGTAATATACCTGTACAGAACTGATTAGATCTGTATGGTTGTTTTTGCCTCGGACAAATAATACATCGCTGAGGAAAAATACTTCTGTAACATTGAAATAATTGCAACTGCTGATTTAAAAGACGTTTTCATTAGGTAACATATTACAGCAGAGTTGCAAACAATCCACTTTTAATATAAAGTCTTTCACTCGCTTATATATTCTTCCAAATTTTCCTCTTTCCTTCCTCCATTCTTCAAATTGTTAACATACTATTTTACTTGATTTCAGTCAGATACTAACAACGTCCTGCTACAAAAGGGGCACACCTAAAGGTTAAATGCTCAGGGCGAACTCCCCATACGGAAGAGTACCTAACTGCATCCTGGCTAGCTAGCCCATACGTCATGGCAATATGGAACTGGTAAAGGACATCCCTGAAACATCGAATTACGTACTGGAGCATAGCCATTATTTTCAAGGCGGAGAGGCATCCGTTGAACCATACTGAAGGATGAAAACGGCTTGTACCCTCAGACAAGACTCTATGTAGATGACTTCACAGAAAGGATGTTTGGGGTTGGAGACGACACGTGCCGCCATGTCAGGTTTGTGCAAGCTTAGGTAAGAATGTTGGAAAGCATTAAGCTAATTGATTTAATCACCGTGATCACATCCTCCACGTGTAGCACTTCATCCAACAATCTATCTTCCATGAAACTGGCTGGATATTTTACTTTCATCATTCTGGGTAAAATAATTTGTTCAGCATTAATTTATATAAGGTCTTATTTCACAAAGGAGTATTTTCCTGGCCAATCATTCTTGTGGTCTCTCTGTCTTATGGAGGACATCACCTACACGTGTAAAGTTTATCTTAAATGATCACCAAAGGTTTAAATATTACCATTCAATAAAGATAAACACTATAAAATTGCACAAAATAGACCTTGATGGCCTTTAAGTTTCTGTAAATGGGGCCATTGAGGTTTGCTAAAGGTAATGGAAAGCTCACCTTTACAAAACCTTTTCAAATCTTTTTCAGGTGATCTTTAAAATTCATCAAAGATCTTGCAAAGGTATTGGAAAGGTGACATATCCTATGCCTTTAATTAATGAACCTCGATGGCCCCATTTACACAATTAAAGGTCATTAAAGGTCTAATTTCGCACAGTGTAACATATTATTTCCCTGTGACAGTTTATTCTTTGTTTCAGGAAATGCAGAAGCAGATTTAACCAAACATTAAAACATTTGATTTCTTCCAGTAGGTATCTTCGCTACCTGTTTGCCTCCATGTTCGGGTCACTGCTCACCATCTTTGTAATGAGTCTGCGGGAGGCTGCCCTCTACGGCCACCTGGCGGTACAGGTGCACACTGAGTTCCGCCCGCACCTGCGCAGTACGTCCCTGCAGTCACCGTTTCCGCCGCCCAACAGCTGCCTCCTGACCCCTCAAACTCCTCACATCCGGAATGGTGTCTGGCATGTTTTCAGCGATGGGGTGCACGAGATGAGTATATACGGTGCCTACTATGATGACCGAAAAGGGTTAGGTGCAGCCGCAGTGGTTCGGGTATTTGGGGTATCATCTGCAGCCAAACGTTCACTTGTTCTGTGCCAGCTGTGGTACGCCAACTACTCGTCCAATCCTGTGGTCACAGTGGCTGGACTGGCTGTGCCTGGCCGCGGCTACCGTAACAATGCCTCCCATGTGTTATATCAGGAATTCCTGTTCACCTGCCCTGTTGGCAAGAACGACTCCTTGCCAGTGAACGTGTCTTTGGCATTTCGTCCGTGCCAGAACTCTACCATCCACATGCCAATAGTGTACATCAAACGGGAGCAGCCCACTGTACAGTTCGGAGTGTGTGTGGCTGCTGCTTATGGTGATATTCAGCCATGGCGCTTGACAGAATGGATGGAGCTGTTATCCATCTTAGGTGTAAAGGAAATAAATATCTATATAAATAAAGTGACAAATAGGACAGAACGTACCTTTCGCTATTACCAAAAAAAGAGCCTTGTGGTCGTCAGACAAGCCCCTTCTCCCATTCAAGAGGAGTCTTACTGGTCAGGAAAGCTGGCTGTTATTCCAGGCTTTAACGACTGTGTCTACAGAAATATGTTCCGATACAACTATACCATGATCATTGACTTTGATGAAATCATTGTCCCCCATATGCATTCAAACTATTCAGCCATGATGACCGACCTCACAACTTTCCACAAGAGACTCAAAGTTATCCCAGGTCTGCTTCTCTTTAGAAACACTTACTTTTTCCTAGATATGGGAAGGACAGACAATATGTCAGGCAATATGACTACCATGTCATACACAAGGCGAGTTGACATCAGCCCAAGGAGCTACTCAGCAAAGTCCATTTTCAACCCAAGAATCTGTGTTATTGCCTGGAACCACTTTTGTCTTCTGCGAATGCCCAAAACACCAGTACTCAATGTGGACCCCCTCTATGCCTTGTCTCACCATTACAAAAAGTGTCATTTCCCTAAAGATGAGTGTCAGCAGATGATGCAAAGGAATGTAACTGACACTGCCATTTTGAAGTTTAAGATTGCTCTAAAAAGGAGGCTTAAAAAAGTGCATATCACGTGATGGCATTTAGAGACATCAGAAAAGGACCAATTTCATAAGGGATAAATGAGATACTAGTTTTGTAATAACACACTTTTAATGGTACTCAGTGAATGCTGCCTGACCAAAAGCCTCTCACATTGGTGCTTAATGTTACATTCTGAGGAGATGATTATTTGACTTTAAGGAGTTGCTAATAGCCTCACTGCATATCAACGGCAAACAGCTACTGCTTGGTTGCTGATTAAATAAATGAAACTCAAATACCTTTATATTCATACATTTTTCATTTCAATAGCCTTTACGTTCATTGTTACCTTTTCATTATAAGCTGCTCTCACGTGTCTGGAGGAATTATTATCTAAAGTTGACAAACAATGTTAATTTCTTTGTCAAAAGTTGTGAGGAATATCATAAACGGTGAGCTAAACACAAGCAAGTCAATATATTTAATTCAAGGAAAGTATAATTTCTATTTATTGCTCAAAAATAATGTTGTTAATTTTTCATTCCAATAAAAGTGCCTATTCATTTATGAAATTCCTTTTATTGAAAAGTAAGTTACAAGAATGCAGTGAAACACTGAGTTTTTTTCTTCCAACTCGCTTACTGTTGATCAAAACGTTATTGTTCATACATCTTTTTATGCATATCTAAATGTTTTTGATTATTCAATAACTATCGATTTGTCTATATTAAGGTCATCTATAGTTAATATCGTAAAATGAAGTCACCATGGAAAATTAATTTCAGACATGATTCTACATGCACATCACATTATGGATGAAAAAAGTTATCATCCTTTTACATTTGAAAACTGGAAAATAAAAAGGTTTACATAAAGGTATTTGTGTCATTGTTGTCAAAATAACAGACTGCTCTCACAGAAATTGTTTCTATAAGTACATTATCAAAATTATACAAAATATGTGGAAAATTATAAAAGCTAGGGGCAGCACTTGAAGCCTGACTTGGCCCACCGACCCGAAGAAGCTATTGTCCACAAACATATTTTAACAAAAACTCACGTTCAACAAAACATATTTCACACGGTCCTTCGGTAGGGCAGCACCATCTATTGTTAAGACAAGAGCCCAGTCTTCCCGAGGTTACCCCTGCTCTGATTAATCCGAATGGGAATCTGAGAAGAATAAAACAGGCCATGTCATGATTCAAGACCCCAATAAGCTATACAGTAAGACTGGGCTGGTAACTGGGCTGGTTTGATACATCGTATTAAGATTAGATGAAATTTCTAGGAAAATAGCCTAATTATAAGAAAACTAAAATAATTATGTATCATCTATATTGCCTGAAAAAACAGATTTATCTGAAAACAGCTAATAAAAAAAGAGAAGAAGAAATACAAACGTAAAAAAGAGTTTGTCACTCGAGGCAATATATCATGCAGCGGCCAATAACAATTGGGATGGGAACAACATTTTGGTTTGTCCCGCAGGTTAAAGTCATCGGAAAACATTATCATATGCGGCGTTACATCTTCAGATTAATGAGGCGTTCAGCAGCCCTTAACACGCCCACACCTAGCAGAATGAGTCTTCTTACCACCTATTGTAACACGGACTGACGACTGGTGACTGGAGGTGGCAGGCCTCGGGGTGTCAGGTGTTAGAGGCCAATGAGTGCTTACATGGGGCGCCTGCAGCTGACTGGTGGTGTCCATGTCAAACAGTCATCAATCAACACCTTCCCCCCGCGTCACGGCACACCCCTTGCCGAGTGATGGATGCCTCCCCTCTGTGCCTTCCTGATTGCAGTCGCCGACGTGGTACAAAGCATCCTATGCCGACCTGGTAGGGAGCATGGAGACCTGGCAGTTGCTGCAACCACTGATAAGCAATTGGCAATAATTAAAAGGAATTCCACCCTGGCTAATTAAGGCGGTGCAGATTTGAGAGATGATGATGTATTAGAGTAGGTGGGAAAGCGAGCTGCTCATAATTGATTAATGGCTGCCCTGCTGTAACAGGAAAAGGCAGTCTTGGACTGACTTAGGGAAACCTGTTCTATTCTGGTTACCACCAAGTTAACTTAAAGAAGCAGAACCTGTGATAAGAAGTAAAGAATCAAAGACTATCGACGGTAACGCCACAGTGTTCCAAATAAAGTTGCCAATAACCGGTGTTTTCACCTTCAGTGGTAGTTAAGACTGAATGTTTATTAGGCTAATTACAATTTAAGTGTATCTAATATGCACGTGTATTCCAGCAGTATTGTCTTATCATAATAATTATTATACGGTCTGATTATGGGCAGTTTCTTAACCACACTTATATATGGAACACATAGAAAAGTATATTATAAATCATCAGGTATGGTATTCGGTAGAGATCATATTTGACCAATTTTTGTAACAATGTCATTGCTCCGTCTATTACATTATTAGTAGTTAGGGGCTCCAGGCCCCTAACCACAAAGGGAAAGTAATTTTTAAAATACATTATATGTATCATGCAAACAAAAATATCCAAAATAAGTTCCTTTTGGCGTTAATAGTTCTTCTTCTCCATCTTCAGCCCATTTCATTATTCTAGCCCTCAGATTTGTTCTAAATATTTCATCCAGATAAGAAGTTTTCATGATGAAAATGCTCGTGGCTAGGTTTTCTTATGTACAATGCCACTTTGTACTGAAGAAAGGTAGGGTTGGGTCACAAATAGAGATGAGAGTCTTTCTTTGATGTTGGTTAATCCTTCACAGCAGCAATTTGAGCTAGAGCCAAAGCATATGGCTAACTTCTCTCAAAACAACTTTAGGGGCTTTCCTCTGAATCACTATAACCTGTAGGGGCTCATAATTTCGGCTTAACGTCTTTACCCTTGGCCCACATGAAAATTGGCAGATGTGCTTCTGTAGAAGAAGAACAATTTCGTGAGGGATGTCGATATTTTTTCAGTTAGTCAACCAGTACTAAGTTATTTATGGCCTGGAAGAGTACAGCCTATAGACCTGAAACTACCCATTGTCAGCTTTTGAATTGGATCCGAACCTGCCTAGCGTAGCTCCCCATCCAGAGGTGGAAGGGTCACCTTAAACAACAATGAAAAATGGGCCCTTAACCCATCCAGATACATAGATGATTCTGATAGAGGCACCTTTTTACATGAATGCTATGACCAGGCAGCTATATCATAGGAGAATAATTCAAGAGATCACCCCAACACACTATTCTGGTCTTCTGCGGGTTCTATTTGACCTTCGTTTGACACAAACGGTCGTTGTTAGGTTTGTGAAGGCGGCTGGCCTTGTATTACATTCTGTTACATTTTGATGTACAAAAAAGGAGGTTTTTTTTAGGCTTGGCAGATTTATATTCTGGTCTTAACAAAACCGTGCAAACTTTCAAACTTAGAATTGACCCTACATCATCTTCACGCAGTAGTAACTACAGATATAAAGTCCTAACGAAATATCCTGAGTATACAGGATTCTTTCTTGTTGGCGCGGGGTTTAGCTTGATAGCTAATTCCATATTCGATGTAATATTCAATTATAATGTGTGAGACATTAATATACACAATTGTCTAGAGCTGCATAATTTTAGTTAGGCTTAATTTGATTTTACTAGATAAAGTCCTCCATGAATCATAACGGCTTTACATTAGTCTGTTTCATGAAGTGGTACCGCCCCTAATCTGATAAAATGTTTTCCCGTAAAATATAAAAGTCGACAGACCTATACCGAATTCCTAATGTTCCTTACGGAGCCACATACCTATCGCAAGTGAAGAAAATGTACATAAATTATGAAAAAAAATATGGAAATTGAAAATACATTCCTATAAATGCAAAAAAAAAATCGTGAGCATTGCGATAAAGTAATGTGGCTTCACATATGATAGTGTACATTAGATTTTAATACTTATTGATTCCTAAAAATATGGGAAATGCAAAAATGATAAATATTCGAAGAAATTTTCAGCCTAGAACTTACAGGACCACCTGAGGTCCCGTATCCTGTACATTTTAATATACAGATACGATAACTTTCGTTAGTAAATCATAACTTTAGGAATCAGCCTAAAGTTCATAATATGTCCGTACATTAAGGTGTTTTGACAGTGAAATGTACGAAAAATGTACGGAAAACATGTGAAAGAATTGCTCTAGTCCCGTACATTAGCCGACAGTTTTCAGGAACACAACTGCCTACTTATGAAACATCTGCACTTCTCCCGTATGTGTATCACATTTTTTTACACGTACATTTATCCTAACTTGAGGAATTCGGTACTAGTTGATAACGTGTTTCTGTACATGTGCATAGAAACAGAACACAGGGAAACCACTTAAATAACCAGAGTAATGCAACGTTAGGGAAACTACATGGGGAAAACTCAATCTTACAATTTATACTCATATGTGCTTCACCAGAAATGACAAGATAAATAAGTTTGACATTAATTCCACGTGTATTAATAAAGAAAACCATACAGCGCTCAGACTGGTACCTCTCACACGTAAAAGGATGTTTTGCCTAGACATCAGGATTTTTCGAAGCATGAAAACATTGTCATCTGTTGGAATAGGATCTGTTGTGCACGTTTATGATGACAGCCGAGCTTTGGACAAAAACTCTACTTTTGGAGAGGACGAACTGTGCTGTCATCCTACAGGGATGCCTGTTTTAATGGATCAGGTTTTCCAGAACTGCCATAATCCTATCTGCGAAACACACGTATCAAGCATTATTCAACATAGCAGGCAAATGATTACAGAATCAGAGATTCATCACAAATATAATAAGATATCAACAACAAAAAAGGCATTTTACCGTGAGGACTACGTAACCGTTAATCGTCAATAAAACAATATCTAATTTAAGATGTAGAACCTTATAACATCAACTTAATCACAGGCACCTTGTTCTTGCGCATACACACATAATAATGTTCCATAGTGTCTAAACATTTCATGCTGGTTTTTCTGAACCTACTCAGATTTAGACCTTATAACACCAACTAAATTACAGGTACCTTGTTCTTTGTTAATGCGCATACACACAAAATAATGTTCCATAGTGTCTAAAACATTTCATGCTGGTTTTCTGAACCTACTCAGATTTAGACGTAACTACTCCAAAACAATCTGAAACTTAATTAAAAGGAACTGCATCTAACATCAAGCCATCTCTCATGATCAGGTTGAATGGTCATACTGAATTAGTTGTGCTCTTGCCATTGGCCTTAAGTTCGCAAAGAGCATGTTGAAACCCTGTCTGTCGGAAGGGTTTAAAACAACGTAACAAAAACCGGGTGACAGGCTGGGCAATGTGTAAAACCCCTCGTCGGGAGAGATAATCCGATCGCCCAGGGACAGGTTGGCATCTAGGTGACCATCAGATTGTCAAAAAGCAATATTATTGGTGACATCCTCTGCGAAAAGCAGTCTCAAGGCTTGGAATATTTAATAAAGAGGATGTCTTGGGGAATCTAATACTGAAAGAATTACGTAAATATCTCAATTAGCAAAAAAGTTATGTTATCTTGAAGACAAGAAGGTCAGATATGCTAAATACGGTAAAATTGACTAGTCCTTGGTAGTTATAAAGTTATAATGTAGATAAACTGGGCCAAACAATGAAAATTCCAAGTACATTTTCACAAAATATACTGTCATTTCCTTTCAATTTAAGATATAGAGAATCTGTTTTCTGCAAATTGTAGCCAAGCAGTCCCTTGATTAAGAATTTCAGTTTTTGGAAACATAACTTTGTTCCATGGTTACCATGGAAACCATCATTTGCATAATGGTAGCATCGGGAGGTTTGGCCTTCTAGCAACATTCCGGTTACCATGGCAACGAACTACGAAAAAATCCCAAAAGTTTCGCCATTAATGAAAACTATGGAAAATTTGACTTATAGCATAAATTTAGCTTATTTTTCTTATTTTCATGATTTATAAGCTCAATAAAGGCTCTAGAGCAATGATTGTCTATTCCCATAAGGCTGGAAATCCCAGAAACTGAACAAACAATTTTCAGAAAACATGTTTTTCTCAAACCACATTAAGTATGGACTTTAGATGTTAAACAAGTAAAAATATTTAGAATTCAAGCTTTTGAACCAATGAGTGTATTTCCAAAATACACAAGTAAGGACCAAACTTATCCTAAAAGATGGAACATTACGTTTTTTGCTAAAAAAGTTAGAATGATTAAAAGTCGGGTCCTATTTTTCAACATATTTACTAATTCTTTCCTCAGTTTTTCAAGAGAAATAAAGTATATCAATATTTCAATACAGATATTAAACATTTTAAACAAATGTAGGGATGTGTATTTCACCTAACAGACTACAAAATTATCTCTTAAATGGTATCTAGAAGTATGAAATTGGATATTAAGTTATAGAGATACTGAGATTTTAGTACACTAATCATAAACTTCAAGGGCACAAACCCTAGGCCTATTCATTCTGAACCTGTACTGTAAATATTAAACCTTTCCTTATGGTGCAGTTTTCATATAATTTGGCCTTTTTCCAAGATAAGTGGTTAACATTTAAAATTTATCTTAGAATAAAGGTTCTTTTACATTATTTTTAATAAAATCCTTTGGCAGCTGTACAGCAGTTCTGGGTAATTTTATCTTAACATAATTAATTGTTATGGTAATTTTTTCTAATAACTACTTATCATGTTAAATCAAGGACAAAAGGGGTTAATATGAAAAGTCTTGTAGATACTCTTTTACTACATATTTGTCTCTAGAACCCTTAGTAATGTATCCATTGGCTTGAACATAAGTATATTGCCTGTTTTTCTGGAGGTCCAGGCTTTGTTAGCAGACACTTCTTTGTGTATGATCTTTTTGATACCCACCTTAAAGACACTATCCCCAAAATGTATTTTGCACCCCTCAGTCTCCATTACACTAGGCCCCCTATAGCACTTTGGATACTTTGAAGTTTTTAGTCGGAAGGTCCTGGTTAATTCTGATTATCCTATATTCATAAGTGTTTTCAATAAAAGTGTCTAATTCAGTCCAGGAGCCAAATATGAAAATCTTGATCTACCCTACATGGTGAGCCCCCTGGATTTTCTTGATTCTTTTCATCTTATAGCATCCTAGGGACCATGAATCAAGATGGTTCCAAAAAATTTAGGTATGCAAACACTGTCTAATTATGTGATTTGAGCTTAATAAGCAAAGATTGAAAAACACATTATTTCTTAATTTCTCAGCAACTATGTAAGATATGATAACACATATATACATGATATGATGTCATCTGAAAGGTAATCTTTTTTCAGATTTTTTTGGTATATTGTTCAATATTGTCATGGCAATGAGTAATTAAAAAAAAGTTATTTCATCTACTCCTCAGGAACACAGGTTTGCGGAATGCTAGTTTTTTGTTGTTGTAATCCAGCTAATCCTGACACAATCAGAGTTGACTTGTGCTAGTTATAAGTGCAGTAACAGTGACATGTTACTGTAATTCATACACAGAAGGAGATTTGAGATACAAAAAAAGGAAATTTTCAGCATTCGATAATTACACCAAAGCAAACAGCGCATTTGATATGAAACATATACCGATACTGGGTTTAATCATAAAAGTTACTCAAACTTGAAGGAAAATTGTTTTGATTGTACATGGCTCTGATACTAACCAGTGTCTGCAATGGGCATATCAAACAATGAATTCATCAGAACACTGAGATGAATTCAGGTTTTAACTATTAGTCACTGATTAGTATATAATTACCATGTCACGAAATGGCACCTATCCTTATTTCTCGCTTATGACCTTTACCTGATAACTGCACGTAAATACATTCTAATCCAATATGCCAGACTAAGGTGGGAACCCACTGAGCGATTTGCCTAAGATTCTGGTCGAATCTCAGATTGCTAACAACTAATAATAATTATTATCTTACATTGTTAGATATTTTCCAAGCAATTGACCTATTTCTAATAGATTTCTGGTCAAATCTCCAAATGGGAACACCATTTCTGGTGGTCTAAATCAGTTATGATCATTTTCAATTTGTTTTGAATGACCAGAAAGTAGTTTAATCGCTCAATGGGTTCCCGCCTTAACGTCGTTGATGCGTGCTTTATTTCCTAAGGTCTTTTCACAGATTTCCATACAACTTTATTTTATCAATCAACGTTGTATTTCTCTTTCATACATTTAACTACCAAAGATAGATAATTATGAATGTGAAATCTATGTAGCGTTTGCATTATGCACAATTTAAAACATAGCTGTACGCAAAGGCATTTCCTGATCGTACAAAGATCGCTCCCTATCCATGCTTCCTCGCAATCTAAAAAAAACATTCGAAAATGAGTTTCATCTTCAGTGGATAACATTTAGGTAATACAGCTTTCGAGTTTTAAGAACCGTGTATTTGGCCAAAGGGTAAGCGTGTGCCACAGTGATGAATAAAACACCATTCAGACTTCACTGGATGCCCTGTATTGCCTCATCCATATGGTTGGCCATCTAAGAATTGCTTTATTGATGTTCCCGTAAAACATCAAGAATAATTCATGCAATCATAACATGACATTTTCATCCATCACTTTCCTCGGCAAAATTCATAAGTGGATTAGAGAGTCCTTATGATTTACATAGTAATACACTGGAGGGAGCATTCATCTTAACGCTCGGAATGGCAGTAGCATATCTTTCAGCAGTCTTTCAGACAAAATAAGAATGTTATTTGAAATATGAAAAACATGACACCATGGCATGACATTGTATCCTCTTTGCATTATACACATTACTCAACCAAAGGCTTTTTGATTGAACTGCATTTCAATTAAAGAAGATTATTAAACTGGAAATTAAAAGCAAATATGCATCCACATAAAGTTATTTCCAGGAAGCGGGCACTCTTTTTAAAGGGTAAACTCAAAGTCTAGGCTGGCTGCTAGAGCTTCTATCTCCTGGGTAATCCTCGAGACTTGAAATGTTGTTTTTCCCCCGAGAAAAGTATTCAGCTGTTAAAAGCAAGTTAGGTGAGCCTTTTTAACACGAGACTCTCTTTCGGTCTTAAAAGCAGGCCTCAGGTATATGCGGCAACTCAACGTAGTGCTTGAAGTATTGGGAGTCAGCAGGTTATAGCTTTTAAGTCTCTGATGGTGGGGACATGGGCCCACAGGCCACGGCTGCTGCCGAGAGGCCAGTGCTGACCTTTGGTTGAGCAGCTCAGCAGAGCAGCTCAAGGGCCGAGTAACTCCCACTTGCTCAGTGGTTAGAATGGGGGGAAACAGCATCAGCGGCAGCGGGCCCAACCCAACCAGCACACAGTGCTCCCACCGACAGGCACCACAAGACACGTCCCAAGAGTGCAATTTTCGGCTGATTTCTTTTAGGGAAAAATAGCCTGTGTGGGTAATGGGTGCAAATGGCGGAACCTGTCCCCCTCTTTACCTCCCGCTGCCCTACACCCCCTCCCGCAGGCCCTCCATCACCTCCTGCCCTCTGTTCTGCCAACTGCCTTTTGCCACCAACAGCTATCCTCCCCTTTCCCCTTTTCATCCGACCCGCCCATTGCTCACGGCAAAGATTGACGTGGTGATTGTAAAGAAAGGTTGTCACCACCAGCCCAGCGGCCTTAGCTGACCCGCGGCTGCAATGTATGTCTAATAAGGTCAGGCCAAAAAGGACTTAGTGCGGCTCGGCAGGCGGGCACAATGGGAAGTCCTTAGGAGTTGATGTATGGGTTAGCGGGTGGCCATGATTTCAACAGTAAGTATGGAGTATGTATAAAGCAGGAAAAATGCCAAAGGACTTTTTGGCTTTTGCTTGTGGTAATGACAGCAGATGAAGACTTCTGGCGGTTTGAAACACAATGTATTTCTATACTATCGTATTTGTTCTTTTCTGTAAATGTTGAGTAAGAAATAAGGTTGCTATCAGCATGCAATGCAAATAAGCTCCTAAAGCATTCCCATATGTAATTAAAGAAAGCTGGTTCAATACAACAGATAGAGAAGTTATGATTTAGGTAAAACTGAGTAGAGCTCTATGAGTTATCTAATCCAGGCATTGTTTCCAATTGGCAATATTTCTAAATTTGTTAAGGTTTTCATGTTTGATTTTCATTCCAACATAAGTTAAGATTTGTTTGTAGTTGCCTTGTTTAGGGAATAACCAAGAGAAAATTATAACAATATTTCCTAAAAGTAATGTTGATTTTGTGATATCAACTTAGATGGACATTTTCCAATGATGCAGGGAACATCGTCTCATTTCTAGATGGAACTTTGCACACTATGTTAATTAGACATATTATTATAGGTTTATACGTGCTATGGAGTCCCTAAATGCTTAATTGACCCTTTACCAGCAGGAATTTATCAGGATATGCTGTTGCAACAAATTATAGGCGCAGTGTGGCACATATTCATAGTTATACATATTATATTAAATGTAAATGACTGCCTTCCGTTTTCTATAGATATACACACCGATGTTACCGCCAGGAGCAGTAAATGTGGCATTATGATTCTGCCTAGTTATTTTACAACTAATGCACTCCCCAGAATGAAAACGTTCCAATTTCAGTCGATATGAAGTGCTTGGAACAGTTAGCAATTGCATGATCACTAAGAGGTAAGTAAAAACTAAAAGTCAATATATATATGAGAACTGCTTCAACATTTTTATAGCAGGCACTGTGCTGCCAGAAACCCATCATCAGGCCTTTCTTCATTGCCTCCTGCCGCACTAACAGTTTCTCCCCGCTTCTCCGGGCCAAACCAGATCCGTCCTCGCCCAAACCAATCTCCCTTTAACTCCTGCCCATAATTATGTCTTTACCCGCAGTCTAAGCCGACCTCTTATGATAAACTCGTCTTGCAAGTGGCCGGCATTTGGAGGCCAAGACATCATGTTCAAATAAGATGCTGCTAGAATGGGCATCACGGGTGCCCCGGAGACTCCATAAATAAGCCCGGGCTAATAGGTGGTGACTGGGCGGCGTGGTGGGCGGCCGTAAGAAGCATATGGAGAAGGGCCCCGGGCCCGGGTTTGATGACCTCAGCGGGCGGGCTTTGATGGCCAGGGGCCACCACCAAGTAAGGACAGGCCGGGCCGACCAGCTAGGATTGCACTTCCCCTAAGGGTCAACCGGCACCAATCTTGCTTTGGTGAGCCAGCTGGGGTGCAGTATTGTTCTCCCGTTATCGGTGATTTATCGTATGACCAGGTATACACCCGAGCATACTATACGGTAAGGTTCGGTGCAGAGGAGGAGGCGAGGGGGTGATGGGGGGGGGGGAGCAGAAGCATCCTCATGAGAGATCATACTGCGACTTTGGATTGAATTTCATTGCTGCCTATATAATGGTTTGGCACGTTTGGTATGGGCTTCCTAGAGATGAACGCCACTATGGAATTACATGATTGTATATTGATAATAGGGGAAAAAGAAAAGAAAAAAACATTCAATCGACGATACAATTAAGAAAGATTAAAATGGAATGTTATCTTTTGAGTATATTTCGTGGGTTTTTCACAAAACATTCTGATCGCCATCAATTCCTATGAAAACCCTACAAAAAACAGGTAGTGGCTGCAAGGTCAATTACAGTCGTTTGAAATACTCTGCAAACAGCTTTGGGGGATTTTGAGTCCCTCCCTTATTACAGCATTTAACGTGTTTTCCCTCCCATTAGCACCTTCACAAAACTAGCTTCGTCAGTCTGTTCGTTTTTACTTCTTAAAGTTTTGCACGACGACGGTATTTTTGCATCAATGTTTTGGGCAATCAGTCAGTTTTGTTCTTCTCTTAAGAATCTCAAAATTTCAGGATCTAAAAGTATTACCAACCGTCCTGCCTCTCAATTTAAAAATCACTCTACTTACAAAATTATTTCATATTGAGTAAGTATATATACAGACTACCTTCCTCCCTACGGTGCTGACCAATCAATGGCTTTATAGGTTGGAGAACATCCAAGAAAACCACCGTCTTATCATGCTGACGGGGTCGACCCTATAGGTGACACCAACGTCACGTAACCTGCTTGTTCATCCCTTTAAGTAGCCCGATCTAGACTGGCTTCAACACCGTTGGGTCTTGGAAAAACCTCCGAAGACCCTGGTCAGGGGCGGATCAAGGGTTCCAAACACTATGAATGTAGCGCCAAAGGATTTAAATCTCGAAATACGGACAAGGGACCTTGACCCCTATAGCGTGTCTTCGCACAAGAGATTGGTTGGTTTTCTCACCCTTCTGAAAAATCGTCGGACACTGAGAAGAACATGACTGGACTTCGAAAACATACTTATTTAGTGAATTGACTAAATATTATTCTCAAAAATGAACAATATTTAATTGAAATTAAAATGGACCAGCTAATTTAAAACGAAGCACACAGATGAAGTAAAACCATTCTCATAATCATACACCCGTGCATGGGGTGAGGTATACAATATAACACGGTACACGGGAATGCAGTATGTAGTAAATTGACACTCATATCAGAACATTCTATGTGTTGAAAGTAAATTGGAGGTGGCTTGTCTGAATTGTAGATGATAAAAATTGCGATGAATTAGGCTAGAAAACCTTTGATTCAGAATTCCTATTTTAGCAGACCTATTTTTATAACATGGTTACCATGGAAGCATTTATTTGCTTATCAGTAGGCCTATTATGGAAAAATCTATACTTTTCTACCATTATTGTAAATTATGCAGACACTGTAACAAATATATAAATTTGAGGTAGCAAGTCCGAATCGTATGTTATGAAGATTGCAAAATTGCGATGAATCTTATTGATTTACGATAAAATATAAGCAAAAATTAAATGATCACAAATATTCCTCTTCTTGCCCGTGTGATGTCCTTCACCCTCTCTCCTATCTTTTTCTTGAGTTTCAGTCTTTAAAAAAACCTGTTTTGTCATTGTTTCTTTTAATGTCAGGAGCAAATTGATAAGGGTTCAGACACCAAGAAAAACGGGTCTCAAGATGACAAAGGTTCTTTTTCAAAGCTGGTCTGGAGTAAGTCCCGAGCCGGCAGCTTTTGTCAGGGGACAAAGGGTTGAGTGCATAAACAGCTCTGGCCTTTCTCAGCGCCGTCTGACTGCAGGTCACCAGGGCCACGTGGTACAGCCGTCCCTCTCCGGCCACCACCCCACTCCTCCTGGCCTTAAAGTCCCCTGGTCCCCTCTCTGCCGTTCGTCTTTGTCACCTAACACATTCCTGCACTTTCTCTACTTGTGTCTTCCCTTCTGCCTGACTCCTGCACCCATTCCTCATTCCAAGCACCCGTCCAGCTCCTATTTCAATCCAATTTCTCATTTTCCTTCGGGAACTTACGGATGTCATAACTGGGTTTTCCTACTATATATTACTTAATAATAACTATGTGAAATATTACTAATCAACTTTTACCATTTGACCGGATTATTGATAGAAATATTTATGTCTGTTATCATATGACTAGACATAAACTTGTATCATCCCATCAAAAAAAGAAATTCAGTTACTCTTATACCATACCTCCCTGCAGATGCCACCATGGCCATGGTCTCAGGTCGTGTGGGCTGCAGATGGTAAAGTGAGAGGGTGATAGACTCCGTGCTAATCTCTCCCCATCGGTGTAATGGGAAAGGCGAGGTGGACACGCAGTGCAGCCAGCCTGGGCGCCCCTGTCTGATAGTCAAGGCGACCATCTATCTGCCTGTCGTCGCTCATCAAGCAGTGCCGATTACCGCCCTGATCTACCGAGCTGCTCCGACCCCAGCCCGCCCGACACCTATTGCTCACCACCAACTGGCTTCATTTCTCACGCCAGCGCCCCATTTGCACGCCCCCTTCTCCCAACCTGCCCTGGTCAAATGAATTGGCCAATTGCTCGCCCTGCACAGTAGGTGAGCACCGCATGCAATTCTTTGGCTGCCTGGAGTCTCCAGCGTCCGCCTTGGAGGGAAAGGGAAAGGGCATGGCTCTCAAGGCACCGTGCTAAAGGACTGGATGGTCTAAAGGTATATAGCCAAGATGGGAACTTGAGATTTTTTCTATAATGCTTGAGATGCTTTTGAGACTGATGCATGATAGGGGTAAGGGTGCTCAGTCGACTAACTGCCCCTTTAACTACTACGTAAAAGGACATCAATGACAAAAAAATATGCAAAAGGTGTACACGTGTATATAATTGCAATCAATATTACAATAGTTTACCTACTTCTAAGCAATCAACCGATGACACGTCCTTGGACTTTACCTCAGACATGGTCAGCAACCACTGCAAACAATTACAACCGTGTAAAACCTACACCACCTACTTTAGCACATATTATTCTCTCCGCGTCAAACCCTAGTTACCTCCTTATTATTAGATTGGCTCTTGTTCAAACAGTAAGGTTATTTTTTTTAAACCTACTCTCTTTTGAACATTTCAAACGTCTACCATTTGCTGTCCTGCCACTTCCCTACTAGTGGCCCTAACCCACTTGGTTCATTAGGTCCCCTTCCTTGTCTCCTACATACCTTTACTACAGGGGACTATTCCATGCACGTGTCACTGGGGAAATTAACTTTCCTCCTGTGCGATTGGCATAGGAGTCGATTGGATTGACAGGCAACACAGGTTTTCAAAACAAACTTTCAACTTACTTTACCTAAAAAGGACAGGTAATGGCCATTGTTTCTTTAATTCAAATATACCATGGATAAAAAGTGAATTTGATGGGCCCTTACGGAAATAGCCAGAAAAGCTAGATTTAAAAATCTGATATTTCCCATGCACTATTTTCAAGCGTCAAAGATCTGTTTTCTGCATTCATTAACGTGCAAGCATCTACATCTGTCATTTTTCTAGAGTTAAAGTCCGGAATGACCATAGAATTCTTTTTCTGCCAAGCCTGACGATCATAGATCGTCTTCAAGTCAGATCTGGTAAAAGATGTAGACTGACGAAATAATCCCTTCAGTGGACTCCTGAAGTAAGGCTTGTTTTGTCTGCAAAAGCTGTAATGAGACTAATATTGGTGGAATGGGAGCCGATTATGAAAGCAAAGAAAAGCCTACTTTAATAAATTACCAGGAACAAAAATCAATTGATTCAGACAGATGTGCAGATAAAAAGTGCCTTGGTCCCCCGGGCAGGTAAGAGAACATGCCATGCAACTGTCACGTTTAATACCCCTTGGGGGCAGGAGATTCATAATAATGGCTACTTGGTCGGTGGGCCTAGGCTGGTCGGATTTACGTCAATTCCTTTTCACTTTGCCACACCCACTTCAAAATGATGCTGTGCCTCTAAATGGTATTTCTGGGTATAAATGGACTATTTGTTTTTGTTTCACTGCTAGGTTTCATTTACATCCTAGTAGGGTGTTACCATAAAAAGTGATGTTTATCAGAGTTAACATTGTCCATGGACCCTATGATGTATTTCAGATAATTGACTCTTGTGTTCAAAGGAAGCTTAAAGTTCGCAAATTGCAACAATTGCAAAATACAGCTGGTAAAAGTTATATTACAGGCACGATAATTTTAACACTGAAGAGATGGGAATGTTTCATAGTAGCATAATTAGAGCAATTACCAGAGTGGAGCAAACGGTTTATATTGAAAATAATTATTATTACGCACAGATAACTAAGTGACAATAAAGAAAGTCTTCACTAAAAAAAGAGAGGCTTTTAAGAAAACCATTCCCTACTTTTGTGGGATTGCTTGGATGAGACTGTGCAGAAGCAAGTACTCTGTATGCGGTTAATTAAATCATAGATAGGATGTGGATATGAATTGGTAGTGTATGTTTATAAAGATAACTATGAGATGGAGTGAATTGATGAATATCAATCATGTTTGTGAATTGTGTAATTTTGACTTACCTATTATTGATTGTGAATTGTTTAATAATTATAATGTATTGTTTGTTGTTTATCATTTAATGAAATTGTTTGTTATACAATAAAATTATAAAGGTCGATGTGCTTCTTATTTCAGGAGCTGGGTATTTATTATCGGAGGAATCTTTTGGATGTGATTGCAATTATGAAAGATCTTACCCGTTATCAGTTCAACTTGCCTTTAGTAGCTGTTAGTTTTGAATACAATATAATTACGAGTATAAATGCTTAAAATACGTATCATATACCTTCCCATTTCACTGCAGATGTAAGCATACAAACGGAAAAGTGTAAGCAGGTAAGCGTACCTGGACTTGTCCCAGTGTGACCAGCTAGTGTGGCTGAAGCGCCATTCGCCCTGGTCAATGTTTCTGTCTCAAGGATTATATTCGCAAATAACCTCGGGAACGATAAAATGATCGTAAGCTTGTGAAATTGATCATAATGTAGCATTCAGGCTGACAAGGAAGTTCCATTACGAAAATTTTTGCAAGCAATCTCCTGAATCGCACAGTTTCTCTATGAAAATATTAAACATGTTGAATAATTTCGCAGAGTGGTACGATAATCCAACGTTTCCAACGTTCGCAGATCGCAGATGCCTATGACAAACCACTTTCATCATGGCGAATGGGGCTTAATGCACCCTCATCGGAAACTTTCTTCCACCACAAACTTCAAAACGAGCGACCCCTATGCTACAGCATCCCTCTAGGATCTACCCAACGATGGTTCCCTCCCTTCAGATCCTTTCCCAAAGTGGCCTCATTATAAGGGTGCTCCAGCGGAGATGAGGTCCCGTCTCACCACCTGTCCAATGGACGTGAACAGGGACGTGGAGGGGGTAATTCTACAGACGTGTGACCGCATATATCCCGTCTGGTCGCGGCGCCAGGCGTGTGATTTGTAGAGGGGCAGGGCGTGCAGTGCCAAAGTTCTATGACTAGATAACAACGCTCATTCAGGCAAAGGATGAGTCTTCGTGCATACCTTAAAACATGAGGGGAAATCACAGTTACAATAACAAAAGACACTTTTCCCGATTCGTTCACTCATAAATTGGTGTACATACACATACATACATACATACATACATACATACATACATACATACATACATACATACATACATACATACGTACGTACGTACGTACGTACGTACGTACGTACATACATACATACATGCATACATACATACATACATACATACATAGGGCTTACATACATACACATACTTACATAATGATTATATGACCCATACGTTTCCAAATAAAACAGATCTGTTCCACAACTCCACAACTCCAGGTAGTCGTCGATCTCTTCTGTGCACGACCTGCCCTTAATTCCTATGGTAAAGTAGCCTACGCGAAGTTAGAAATAAGCATTAAAGTTTAAACAATGGCATCAAGGCAAATCTCGCGTTGTTCTGATGCAACTAAACAGATTACCAAGTTATGTTCACCTCATATTACTAACAAAGGTGTGCCAGCGCCCATGGCCAGTTCCATTAGGAACCAGATCCTGCTTCAGAGCCTCGACATCCACCGACATCCGCTGTCATGTGAACCATTAGATGAATGTGTGACAAAAGGTTGGGATTTGGACCAGGTGCTACAATGCTGGGCCTCCGAGAGTGTCTTGTGTGCCTCAGTATGCCTCTACAGAAAGTGTCCGGACCCAAACATCAACCCAGCTCTCATGAATACCGAAAGGAGAACGACAGAACACGCTGGTCGGGTGAAAAAGAGGACATTTAAGAGAGGAGGGGGATCGGTATTCTTTGAGAAAATCGAAAATTGTCCAGGAAAAACAAATGATCAGTGTATCTCTATTAACTGAGGGACATGCCTATACGACCTGGAGACTGTACATGGTGCAGGGAAACGTGTTTTAAATGCAAGGCTCAGGAGGCGTGCATGCCGAGACGGTGTATTTTATGCTGTGAGGTTTCTCGGGAGATGGGGACTGGATTAGGTAATGGTCTGATTGATTCTCGGCGGGGGGCAGAGGCCATTCAAGGCGTGTGAAGGCATGCTCGGCTGGAGATAGTCCCCCTAGGCACCCAGATCAATCTCCACCACGAAGACCAGAAACAAAGCCCTGGCCTGACGGGCTCATCCCGCCCCTGGCCTCCAGTAGGTGGCCTCCAGACCCCGGCCCCAGGGCCCGCCACTCCGCCACCTGGGACCCTTGCCTTAAGGATAGGCAATCCTATGTACCCTTATCACGCGTTTGCGCAGTGGACCCTCCCATAAACGTCTTGTACCCAACACCTCAGGCGCGGTTCTATATCGGTATACCGGTAAGTTTAATCCATACCTCAAAAACGTTATTCAGATATATCCGCTAGAGGGACGCTACATTAATGAAAAATGTATATATTGCTAGTTTAAAAACAAATTCATGAAGGATACATTTCCAAAGCTGTCCAATTATTGGTTATGGAGACTCGCATTGATATCAACCCGCGCCTTGTTACATACATCTCATAAAACAAACACATTAACACACAAGGTAAGGTTGGTTAAAACTGATGTGCAGAAATTGCAAGAAACTTTCATCAGTGTATGCATGTATGTATACATGGTATCAGGGCCGTCGCATGATTATGGCATCTAATAAAGGTATACTACCTATCTCAAATGCCTTGGCCGTCCTCCCCTGACTCCTTATCCCAGCCCGCCAGTAGACGCTCGCCGCACGGCTTTCTTCTAGGCTTACCCAGTCTCACCAGTTTACCAGTTTACCAGTGCATCAAAGATGACAAGTGACCGAACAGTAGCACTAGCGGCCAGACCTTTAGGCACTTTCACAGTTCCTGTAATCTGCGTTTCACGAGTAAGGATGATGGAGGGGGTTCGTAGTTGTTTTTGGAGTAGGGTGGTCGGTGAAATGTGGTTTGATGACCATGTGTTGACGGTGACTGCGAGCGGTGATCTGTCACATGCAAAACTTAGAGCATTCTAAGCTGGATATTGGGCCGGAGCCACGGATATTAGAGTGCATCGGTGGGGAGGAGGCCATCTCCATAATGATTAACTTACTAGCAGGCCCTAAACATACTTCTCTGCTGGCAGTGCATGGTGAGGTAAACTGAATTAAACAATAATCTTTACTTTACTGTCCGTACAGTAAATTAATTGGCGGAATTCTTTCTTACTTATAGGCCTAGTTCTAACTTGCATGCTTATGCAGTCTCGAAAAGTAGCTTAGTCGTATTCTTTCTAAGATACCTCCAAGTATCATGGAAGAAGCCATGTTGGGTGGGGTCAGTCAGCGATGCTGTCACTTACCTCAACCCGCGGCCAAATCAACTGAACGCGGCGTCACAGACAAAGATTACGCTCCCCATCCCATAATATGATTCCCGACAGCCTCTGGGAGGCGGAAGTACGTGTATTGACTTCCGACAGGAAATCTGGGTCCTGCGCAGGCGCAGAAGGCCGTGGGCGGAGGGACCGGCGAGGAGGAGTAAGTGGGCCCCGCGGAGGGGAGTCAATAAGATGTCACAGGCAAATAAGGCGATATAATTGTTGCCGCCATCGACGTCCCTTTGCCTGTGTCTGTTCCGATTATGCTTAATACCACCCCCAGGGATGAGTTGCTTGCTCCCCTTGCGGATCAATCTCCACCGCAGTTTCTTCCCTGAGTTATTGATCTCTCATTTCAGAGGGTTTCCTTTTTTACCTCACGACTTATAGAAGATTCTTTACAGGCGCTTGTGTCCGGGGGCCTGGGCGTGAATCTCAAAGCAATGACGGTATCAGCGGTGAACCACAGAGATAATGAAAAAGGTCAATTCCTCAATATAATAATTATTTCTTTTGTTTTAAAAATACACACTGAATCTCATGTCTAATAGGACAGTACATCATGTATATCACTCTTTCAGAACAGGTGAATTAGGCTGGGATGCAATGGTCGGGATTCGGCTAGAGGTCACCGAAAAGCCCTAAATGATATCCCAGCTGGACAAAGATGTGAATTGGCCACTTTTATTCACATACTTTTATGATTTGCTAGTTTCCATGATATCTCATGATACGGATGCGCTATTTCCTTGATATTTGAGCCAACCCATGGCAATCTCTCCATGACCAACTCATGTGTTATGAGTGTGAATAAAAACGGCCAAATCACATCTTACTTATTTCTAATCATATCATCTTTTCTATATCCCAAGGGAAATATTGGTAGTTTACTTCAAGTTCAACATATTCGCTGATTTATTCAGTCTCTCTTCTGTATTAATATTGGGCTGGATTTGGATAAGGGGATCAAATGTTCATTAGATTCAAGGTCAGTCTTTTTCACAATGTCATCCGACCAATCAATACATGCACACTCTTCTCAATACCAATAACAATGGTCTCCTTGCACAATTACTCCGTACTTGTAACAATTCGCCATCGTCTGAGGTTTACAAATTACACCAAGAACCTTTTTTCAAACCGGCTATATACGCGACGTCGCCTATAAAAGAGAAACAGTGTACCCGACAACAGTCAAATCATCTGAAAATTCCCATTTTGGTATACTACTAGCTTGTCGCGTGTATTTTAGAATAAGTTCTCGCGACAACGTCTGCTCATACGTACATCGCCGAACACGAACCGGCTATAAGTAGGCCACATTGCGTATGTGTTATAGACACAAATGATAAATAATGAATCTATAGACAGTCCTTGTCATGTGTATGAATAAAAAAAATCAATCCAGGCATTGTTGTTGTGTGTGTATATATATAGAGAAATATGTAAGTCACGTTGTTTTATAGTGGAAAGGGGCTGTCCATAAATGATGTAACACATAAGGGAGTGGGTGGATAGGTTGAATAATACTTGTGACACTGCCTGACAATGAAATATTTTTTCTGTACGGTTTCCAAAGTTGTGTGATAGCAGGTTTCATCTCGCAATGTTGATTGTTTTTCTGGAGTGAAAGACAAATTGTCTATATGTTCTGAATATATAGGTAGGCTTAAATCTTAAGGCCATACCCACTAAGCGATTTTTGGTAGGATGACGGCGATCAGTGAAGGCGATTGGCGTTGGCCTAAAATTATCAAACATGGATCGACAGTCCCATAAGTGGTCCTGTTGGCGCCAATTAACCGCCAACGGGACCACCGATTGTGCGTCACCAATGCCGACGGCGACGCCAATGCCAATGCCAATGCTGACGCCAACGCTGATTCCAATGCCAACGCCAACGCCAACGCCAACGCCAACGCCAACGCCAATGCCAACGCCAATGCCAATGCCAACGCCAATGTCAATTCAGCATTCTGGGAAATGTGTCGACAAACTACAAGGCTTAAGTATAGAGATCTTTATTAATCATGGCCTGGTATGTTGTTTAACATGATGAAAAATTGTTATTGACTATTTTTTATATAGTAAATGTACATGTTTAATATTTTAAGTGGGCTTAAAAATTCATTCATTATAGACAGATTTATAGCAAATATTTCTATTTTTTCTGTACGTTTCCATGTGTTTTTGTCGACAAAATTAAGCCAAATTAGCCTGCAGGTTCCTATAATACCTCAGATCAGCTTTCCATGGTAGGGAGATCTTAAATATCCACAGAAGAGAGTTGGTGTGGCAATTTGCTGTTTTTGAACATAATATAACAACTTATCAGATAACATTACAAATTTAACATGATCATGGGATTCTCCTCTTCCTTTTGACTCTTCCACCTGCTACAAATTACTTGAACCAGTGGTCGGGGTCAATGGCCCTTACGCCCTTCCTTGTTATGTCACCGTTCATTGGCCTCCTGCTCAGTTAACTCAAGTTTGTTGGCCCCTCCCTACAAATTGTGGGATCTGCCCCTAAATTTGATGTTTCTGATTAACTTTTGATAGGAATGCTTGTTCCACTTTAACATGGCACGTTTTCAGTTTTGAGAAGACAAAAACATTTTCTACATTACCTATGAAAAAATCTTCTTTTCATTTTTTATATTCTTTTTGATTATTTAGTAAATGTCATGAGAATCTTTAGAAAATGTTATATAAGTCAAGATGTTTCACAAAATAACATAAAAAATAGTTTTTCCCCATATATTTCATGATTAATGTAACAAAGAGTTAACTTCTACCAGATGCTGCCAGATATGGCTCAATTTGAGCATACTAGCCTGTATTGTAAGTACGATTGTGAAGGAACTAAATATTGTAGAAAAATTTATAAACAAAGAGCAAAAGAATCCCTGGGACATCCGAAACATTATGAAACATAACTTTTAGATTAATATTACGTAATTATTTCATAATATTATCAAAACTCCAAAATTGTTGGCCATGAGGTGGCCCTATATGACAATAGGTACCTTTTCCCAAATACGCTCCCATATAACATGTTCGTGATTAACTAATATTTCCACTGTCGATTTTTGAAATCGGTGGTAAAATCGGCTGGTGGAAACAGGGGTTAATCAGAATTAACTGATTAGACTAATCAGTTACAAAAATATGAGGCCTGCACATTAGTACAACTGTTTGATGTAAGATAAGGATTTAATGAATGACAAATGTTACTATCTCCTACCTGACCAAATTGATTTTCACTATTTGAACATTTCTGAAATTATAGGGCTGAAGCTAACGATCCGGTAATATTATTTATCATATCAACTAGAGTAGATGATACATATGGGGCGATCATGCAGTTATTGTCTATCTATAAGAGTTGTAACTCATCTCTAAGAAATGAAGATCAATGTTATGGTAATTTACTGTCCAGTCAAAAAACCAAGACCGTCTCATGCAGGAGGGATTTCAGGCACACGCTTATGGCTCCAGCTTATTCCCCATGATCTTAAGGGAGGTGGACTAAGCAAATCCAGGATGAACCGCAAGGGTTACTTGCAAGTATTGATTTTCTATCTCACACAGAAGGTGATTCTTCATGAAGTGAGATGTGAATTTGTCAGGCCTACGTTAACCCTCCTCTAGAAGGGGTTGATCTAGTAGGTGATGCGTCAGTAAAGAAAAGAAATCTTAGAAAGATGAAGTAGTTTGCAATAAAGATGAGACTTTGGCTTAGAAATAGTAGGGAGCATTTCAACGTATTGAATGCACAAGTTTCTCGCTGCAGTATCCATGTCTTTCCTCAAGGGTAGTGCCGTCGGATATCCAGAAGGGCGGGGTCCCCTTTCTTCACCTCTCGAGAGCCCTGTTGTAATGAGAAGTAGCTCTCTTAACGTGAAAGACCTTCCGGGGCGGGGTCACAATGAAAGGGGACGTGACCCTCATCAGGCACTGCGTCAGGGTCACGCGAACGCTTGTCCCCTATCGGCGTCTCTGTCCCCTTCCGGTTCTCTTTTCCCGGCCGTCTTGGTGCCAGTCCCACAGTGAATCAGTCATGATGTGCCTGTGCAGTCGACTCCAAGCAGCCACGCCCCGAACCTTGACGAATGTCCTTCCTACGCTGCCCTCCTCCCCGCACCACACAATATGCAGACTCCTCCTTCATCTAACTTGATATCTGAAAATATCTAATATGTTATGATACATTTCTGAAACTTTGAAAGAGTGGTTAAAAGAAATACTGAAAATTGTATTTGAAAAGACATGCACGGACTTTCTATCAATCATTTTGGACATAAATGTAACATAAATGAGTAAGCTTTCAACTGCCAAAAAGTATACTCTTTACTCTAGTCACACCTTGTTATACCAGGCAAGAAGTTAATTTTACAATAAAAAAATATGTTCTCAAGTAACTCAGCTACAAAATCGACCTACATTATTTTGACATATTATCCATGTTTCACACCATAATTTTTATGATCAGGAAAGAAATACCACATTTTATCATTGTTCGGTTTTGTTCGTCAGAAGAAGAAAACTATGAAATTATGGAAACTGTTTTAACTTTTGTCAATAATGTTATTGATTTGCTTGCAAATATCCCTTCTTTATTACAAATGAGTTGGGGGAGATAATGTTATCATCCAGATGGTCTTAAGTTAACCTACATATGCCCTTGGCGATAAAACAAGTGGGCGCTGCGGAAGGGGCCTTAATTATATATGCAGTTATCATTTCATATTTTGACAAACGCCTCTTCTCTACATTGCTCCAAGATTCGGCATTTTCCGGCGGACATTGTTCATATTCCTGTTCGTCCATCCGTATCTCCCAGCCGATCCTTTTTAGATCAAGCCGTCCATCTTCACGATCAGACCCGGCATACCAATGAAGTCCTTGTCGTGTTATGTGCACTGCGTTAAACTTTAAAGACGTGGACCGTCTATCTCCCAGTTCCACGCTGTGAAATATTTCCGTTTTTGTGACCAGAGAATTATCTGCCGGAACAGATATTCAGAGCGTATAATTTCCTACCACTATAAATCAAGGCAGAACTGGTTGATTAACTCAAAACAGGTAGGCTGCCAATCCAACATTTGATTCATCCTAGAGTTTTTTTAAATGCAAATGACGTGTTGGGTATTCGGTGCTGATGGTACGATAACAACTTTTAAACTGGGGCAGGGGGAATTCTGACTAACAATATTGATTAATGAAGAATCGCTTTCTCGTTCTTTGAGCATATTCTTCTTCTTAGATAGTCACCTGTATCTGTTATTTAAGTTATTACAATTTAATGCAATGAAACATATTCTAGTCTTGCGAATATTGAACTATTATGTGGTTTAATTAATGTCCGAAGACATTGGTTGTTTGTATTGTTTTGAACTAGGTCTTTGCTATTATTTAGAGAGTAATTAAATATCTTATTGTTTTAATGGACATTGTGAGATAGAGGTTCTATGGTTCTCTGGTCATTCTTAAAAGTAGTTCAGCTTTCAGCTTTGGTGTGGAAGCCATGTTTATGATATTATAGTGGTGAAAAAGCCTTTAGTATTACTTTGTTACACCCTATAGCCGCATTACTATAGCTGCACTTTTACTAACGCAATAACTAACAGATGGTACTTTAGTGCAGTATTATCATACATGAGTAATAATGTACTAAAAAGCAGGTAGTGTTGAGTTGTGACACATGGGTGTAGTTAGTCTGTGTAACGCATGTGCCATTACATCAAAGCTAATGATATACAAGGGCAATCCTATGTAGGCAGGTGATAGCATTCCTCCAAGGTTGTGTGGCATGGCAGTCGCTGTGACTAGACTGACATGTATTATAATAAGAAGGACCACGGGGGGCATCCAAGGGGAACGCAAGCCCTGAGTGGATAATGGTTAGATTATTCTTAGTGTGATTGCATGAGGGGAACATTATTACAATTATTGACCTGAGGGTGAAATATCTGGTATTGATTGATCAAACAATAATGTGACTGACTGACCTTGGATCAATAAACACAAATCCTCTTACAAGCCTGTGGTATCTTTTATCTTAGAAGAACTACTGAGAAGAATGAATACAAGGATGGAGATGATGAATGAAGATGAAGGACCACGGGGGTCATTGGGATCTCTAGATCTGCAGGATAATAGGTTTGGGTATTGTCTTAGATTGACTTGTGTCAGGGACACCCCAAAACCCACTTCTGAGCCCGTCCTCAGGTGTTGTCTACTTTCATAATGCCAAAGGCCTATAGCCAAGTCGAATGAACTACAAACAGGTGTTAAAGGTTGAACACCAAAGATGGCACTGGTTTATTTTCGACAACTGTCGCCTTCCACAGGCAGCTAGGATGATACATGTACCTGATTGGTCGGTCTTAGGTCACATGACAGGAACCATTAAAATGGTTGAGTCTATTAACTTTAAACAATATTCTCATTATAGTTTTTCTATTAGTGAAATCGAGCACATGACATATACCATGTACACTGGAAAGGTGTATTAGAGAGGAGCCTTCCATCAAGTATCAAGGGGGGGGGAGGGGTCTGAGATTTTTTAAAATGTGCGTATGTACTAAAATAGAAGACCCCACCCAGCCGGAGTGCGACGTAACGGTCACGTTATGCAACCATACTTTTTTTGTTAGTCTGTTACTTACTAAAGTAGCACGCAACCATTATGCTATTTTTCTGAGAGGTTGAGACCTAACTGAAAAAGAATGTTATCATAACGTTCTAATGAAGTAATGTCGAGACCAAATCCAAACATAACGTTAGAGTGACGTTCTGATAAGGGGAGGTTGAAACCTCACTTAACAAGAACTTCCTCACCAGGGTAGGTCTCAACCTAACCTAAACAGAATGTTATTGTGATGTTCTGATTAGGTCATGTCTTAACCTTACCTAAACAGAACGTATCTATGACTATCTGGTTAGGTCAGGTGTCAACGTTACCTAAACAGAATGTTATTGTGACATTCTGTTTTAGTCAGGTCTCAACCACACCTAAACAGAACGTTATTGCGACATTCTTGTTGGGTAAGGTCCCAATAATAACCTCATAATAACGTGGCAAGAATGTTACCAGAATGTCACAATATAACGTTGCAACAGTTGGTTGCAGCAACGTTATTCGGAGTCATCAAAATAACGTCGCTGCAAAGTTGCAATGTGACGTAACAAAGACCAAACCAGAACGTTGCTGCAACATTATTGTAACGTCAAACCGCCGGCTGGGCAGAACGTTACAAAGAAGTCCACTCGTCTCCATAGGTCCCTTTAGTTAGGATGGTCAAACCCATTACCGTATACTATTATGTCATTCTCGGCTTTGACAGCAAGGGCATATGGCATGTAAGATCAAACATACCTTTTCTAAATTGGCTGCATCGACGCATCTCATGACCACCTCATTCGCCCATATGCACCAATGATTTGATTTAAAGTGTGGGTCGTCAAGCCTTGTAATTGTGGCCTGACAAAAGAGGGATGAAATTCACGGCCCACGCCAGCTGTGGCCCGCCACTTTTAACCCGTTCTCTAAGACCTTTCCTTAACTCCTGATCTCTCTACAGTGGGGCAAAGTCAGATTGCCTTGGTAAGGACCTAAGGTTGGATGGGGCCTTAGCGAAAAGGCATTTAGGCAGAGGAGAGGGTCCCACTTAACTGCCTACACTGGTGTAATGCCCCTCTCTGGCATCCTTGCAATGGGTATACGGAGACCGTTTATGACCAGCCGGCTCCATTCACCCCAACAGGGAGATCAAGTCAGGGTTTAGCAGTATTCGAGAGGCTTTATGGCCGAGGCTCTTCCTCTGTTCTACCAATGTAGCTTTACAAATATGATATGATACATATGTTAGAGTTTAAACGTTTGGTAATCACTTGTTGTTTAATATAGGCTGAATATAATCGGCTTCATAGAGTTGCTTCCCAAGCTTTATATAAACAAAGAACATACACTGGGCGTACCCTTCAGAATTGGGCAATGTATCGCGCCTATGATGATGTACTTGATGGATGGCTGTTAATATACTGATCTAGACTACACTGAAAACACAAAGTCGTCAGAGAGCCACTTTATAGTTGTCAGAGGGTTGTCATAGGTGACTTTTGGGTTGTCATGAGGTGACTTTTGGGGTCAGAGCAGGGCTCATTTCAGGCTGGTGATGCTGTGTGACGACCTTGTGACAATCCTATGACAATCTGGGGGTGGTCAGAGGATTATCATTGTGAATTTTGAGGCTGGATGACAACCCAAAGGTTGTCATTTTCACCCGACTACTTTGGGCCAAAAAGGTCGTCAGAGACGCAAAAATGAAAATTGGGTTGTCATAGGGTTGTCACAGAAGAAAATGAGAAGTCAAAAGTCCTGCCTGACAACCCTAGGGTTGTAAGTGAATGGTGCCTAAAATGACAACCCAAGGTTGTCATGGCCTCTGTCTATGACAAAGTGTTGTAAGTGAATGGTGTCAAAAACCATACAACTCTTAGGCCTCCTATGTGTAATGGTCATACCTAATAACTGGTAATAAGATAATAGGAAGCCACTATTATGGACTATGAAATCTACAACATGAAACTATTCATAAATAAGATTTTTTGTATAAAAGACACAGACATCCTTGGGTTGTCGTTTTTGGCAGCACTTTTGACAACTCTGTGTTTTCAGTGATAATTTGCTTCACATTATATCTTGTGAAAAAGCTGGGCAGATTCTTCTTGATGCAAACATATTTATAGATAGTAAGATTTTTTCCATGCCAAAGTGAATATGATGTCGTAGCATTAGAAACCCATAGGCTGTTTACTCTTTAACAGTACAAAATACTCTCTATTTCACTTTTCATTAATTACTATTATTCTTTACCTTTATCTGGTTGAGTTATATTTTTAGTCAAAGTTATCAGGAACTAAAATGATGTTTTCAGTATAATCAATGCTGGCTGATTTAGAAGGAAATCTCCAGGGGCGTAGCCAGTCCAATTCATCGGAAAAACTTTATCAGATGTTTATCTATGTAAAGAGATGATGGAATAAATAGAAAAAAGTCAAAGGCGTTCCAGATAAATAAATCTAAGGGGGTTCCGACTTACATTTTTGACAAGATTTCGTACATTTTACTTATATCTTGGGAAATCTAAGGGGGTTCTAGATGCCCAGGAACCCCCCTTGGCTACGCCACTGTAAAATTCTCCACAAGTTCAGACTTGTTTATCTAAAATGTTAACTGGTTAACAAGTTGACCTATATCTTTGTCGTAGACTTTATGGGATCTAATAGGGTATAACTTGCATTTTGGAAGGTCATGGGAAAACCTGAGTATTAAATCTATAATATGGGTGTGGATGGGGGGTCCTGATGTCGCATGTCGAATTTAAGAAATGGCTATGTTGCCCACATGTAAAAGCTTCCCATGCTGCATGTCGAATTTAAGAGACAGCCAATGTCATGTCATTGGTTTTTCTCCTCATGTCACTAAGGCCCACGTCGCATGTCGAATTTAAGAAATTGCCATATTATGTCGCCCTGTCGATTTTAGGGATCTACACCCATTATAATGGAGCGATTGTCCTAAGTTCTAAGTTAAGATGTTTGATTTAAAACCAACTGCGCTTCACCTACCATCTAAACTTGTCTATAGTATCTTACTTTTTACCTTACAACAATCCGATTGCTGTTCACCTTTACCTGTGGGATATGAACACGGTTAAATATATCTCAACACCATGTCTATAACCATATCCCATAAAGTATGGACTCTTTGACAAAACCACAAACATTTATTTGACTTTCCTCATTGATGTCTCTTAAATCTATACCGGTCCACACCTTCTAAACCATCGGATATATGCAAATCCACATTGACTTAGACCTAGGCTCACCAATGTATCAAATAAGGGCCTGGGTAGGGTGGGGGTAGGATAGGGCCTTAGGGGGAATATCTCAGATAGGGAGGGGTTTCGGGGCCCTTTCCTCTGGCAGTAAGGCCTTGCGGCAGGGTCGTTAGGCATCATAGGCGTGGTGATGGAGAGGCTGGGGCTTTGGGCGGCGGTGGGCAGTTGGGGGGCAGGGTGAGCATACCTCCCCGGTGCACCATTCACCACCGCCATCCATCAACCCTCCCTGGCCCGGGCCGTGTGGCCGCAACCACTGTAATGATGATTCTTTAATTTGGCCCTATAAGTCCCTGGGTCGGTGACCGCCAGAGGCGCGGGTGCACACCGCCTAATGGCTCATAAATGTGATGTATCTGCAGACAATAATAAAAAGAGAAACAGCTAGGGCAAGCAAAGAGCCTTGAAATAATATCAAATTAGAGTCAGGAGGACAGCTCCAAATGTATGAAGTAAGTCAAAACCATCTCAAGGCCAGCCCACTTGAAGGTGCATCATCAAGTGCTTGATGCCAACACATACTTCAAGAGCTCGAGACTAGCGGCACAACTTCATAGTTTCTACAATAATGTAGAATTGGAAAACCACATGGAAGACCAAAGAAGAAAGTTAAATGCTTTAAAATTGTTTATTAACATTTGGCGGCCTACTACACATGACTAATTCAAGTCTGTTTTTACAACATCACTTATTGTATGTTAATCTTGAATTTTAAGACACGTCCCTAGAAACGTGCAGGGTGGGCTAAATCCAGACTAAGGGGGCCGCTTCAGCTGGTTTGATACCCTTGCCCTGGTCAGCATAGTCAATGCATGTCAGACACAACTGTGGGTTATGAACTGTTAGGTCAACAACCTAGAAACCGCCTTGGGAAACTGTTGAGCCGACGATAAGAGCCAAAAAGGGGAACACTGACCAGTGTCCATCAAGCACCAAGATGGGGCAATCTAATGGATCACTCCTGGGCATTAAAAACTTCTTTTAGACAAGATGTCTCCGTCTCAGAACACACAAAACTGGCCAGATTTCTTTACTTGCAATATTTGAAGTTGGTGTAGAAATGCAATTTGTTCTACCATGGGAGGCAAAACCAATTATCTCGTGAAATGTTTTGAAACATGGTTTCCATAAGTCATTGCAATTCTCCTTTTATGGCTGTTCCAATTGTAATTTTAGGGAAATGTGGAACCGATTTATTCTATTGCTCTTAAGAATTGAATATCAATATTATTTCTCAAAGATAAATGATCATTTAAATAGAATCTTATTGACTTGAGGCAGGCATAACATTCAGAGTCTGATGTGAAGAGAGATTTCCGAAAATAACTATGGGGAAAAGGAGATCAATCGTTTAAAGTTGCTCTCAGCATACTGTTATAATTATTACAAACACAGGTCTAATTCCGTTAGTCCAGGAGCCAAATCTGAAAATCACGATATACCCTACATGATGGGGGACCTGAATTTTCTTTAAGTCTTTCTTTTGATAGCATCCTAGAGACCAAGAATCAAGATTCATACGTAAGGCATGTTATTCCCATTCTGAGATAGTGAGTGTTGTATTGGAGTAAAGTCAAGCGAAGTAAAAGGTGTGGATGAAAGACAATAATGTGTATATAACCTGTAATAGTTCTCTTATACTTGTCTGATAACAATACTATATTTACGCAACGTCGTGAAACTAATAAACAGAACTTGAACCTTATTTTGTTGCAATTATGCCATGTTTTTGCATTGGAACTTGGTTGGTAAAAGAATTTGCAGATGCTTAAGCAAAATGATAACTTTGTATTATATATTATTTAGAAGTGAATGTACATTAATCATGCAATGCATTTCTCATCAAAATATAAAGGAACTAAACCTTAGGATCTTGACATTCAAGCAGAATAAGAAACATCTTCCCTGAGTTGGAAGGTATAAACAAAATTGTAATTTAGCTATTTTCTGGGTATATGACAGCATAATATAGTTATCACTATTTATATATATCTAAGAATAGCCCTTTTTCATTAGTGTTGCGCACCACTGGCGGATATGTCTGAACCAATGAGTTGGGTAATTGGTTCCAATCAAACTCGCAACGACATACACTTTGGGCGATTTTATATGTAAGATCATAAAATGCAGAAAAAGCAATTATACAATGATGACATTGATTAAAAATGATTGGACTTTAATAATTTAGGCCGTAAGGACCTTGTCAGAATGAACCCTGACACAGCCGGAAAATATGATCTTCGGGAGTGGAGGGTTGGGAGACATGCAGCGGTTCATCCTGTATGTTTTCTTCATCTCTCAGTGTGTGGAGGTGAGGTCTGCAGGCATATCTAAAGGAGTTGACCAGGGTCTGCCTCGAAAATGCAGGAGCTGCAGGTTGACAGGTGGTGGCCAAGGGACAGTGATTTGGCCGGTGGTGCCGCAAGGGTTGTGTCCACTGGCATGACTAGGTGGACGCTGCAGTGGTGCTGAGGGCAAGGCCAATTGATCACGGTCCCTCTAGTGGGAAGTCAAGACCCCTGTGGTCTGTAATAAACCTCAAAGGCACCTGTGGTCTGTAATATTAACCTCAAAGATAGTCACTGGTTTGGTTAAGCACAATTGACAATAACAATACAATGGAACCAGGCTTAAAGTGTTGGGTACAAGGTGCCCATGCAACAGTCCACTGTGCAAACTAATGAAAAAGCTATATTGTAGATCTTTTCTTTTTATCATCTATTTATTTATTGAATCCAATTCCTGATGGCAGGCACATGGTTGCCCCCTGCTGAGACTTTCCAAGTTGGCACTGGTTACCACTAGATGTCACTGAGGTAAAGTCTAGGTATACATCTATACACCCTTCTCACGACCCTGCGCAGTGTAGGCCTGCTGTGGCCCAGACCAAGGTGGCAGGAGTCCCCTCACTGGATCACTGCTATGCATATAGGCTAACAGAGGGACCATTCTGAACTTTTTTTTCTAAATCCCATCAATAGACTAACAAAAAAGCAAATTGATGATTTTTAGCACTCATATTTACATATACAAATATATGTTCTTTGCTACAAGTAACTTATTTCATGATACAAGATGTAGTTTAGATGCATTAAGGAATCTTTCAGCATAGCTTGACTTTTATTTTGAAAGGAGGTCAACTCTAAAAACAAGTTAATTATGTAAAATATACCAACAGTGATTGTGTTGGGGCTCAGTCTGAGTAGGTATTTAGGTGACAGGACAACTACCCATATGCATGGGACAACTACCCCTGGGACAACTACCCTGGGGACAACTACCCCCTAGGACAACTACCCCTTAGGACTATTACCCCTAGGACTATTACCCCCATAGGACAACTACCCCTGGGACAACTACCCCTTAGGGCAACTACTCCTTAGGACAATTACCCCTATGGGTAGGACAACAACCCCTATAGGACAACTACCCCTATAGGACAACTACCCCTCTAGATAGGACAATTACTGCTATAGGTAGGACAATTACTCCTTTAGGACAATTACCCTTATAGATAGGACAACTACCCCAATGGTAGGACAACTACCCCTATGATAGGACAACTACCCCCTTTGATAGGACAACTACCCCCATTAATAGGACAACTACCCCCATTGGGATAGGACAACTACCCTCATTGATAGGACAACTACCCCTATTGATAGGACAACTACCCCCATTGGTAGGACAACCACCCCCCTTGATAGGACAATTACCCCCCTTAGTAGGACAACTACCCCCATTGGTAGGACAACTACCCCTATTGACAACTACCCCCAACTACACCCAGATCAGCTCCCCATGGCCTTCCCCCTCTTTTGCCCAGCCCTGGACCCCCAGGGCAGGTCCTACCAATGGGGGTAGTTGTCCTACCAATGGGGGTAATTGTCCTATTAAGGGGGGTAGTTGTCCTATCTGTAGGGTAATTGTCCTATCTAGAGGGGTAGTTGTCCTATAGGGGTAGTTGTCCTACCCATAGAGGTAATTGTCCTAAGGGGTAATTGTCCTAAGGGGTAGTTGTCCCAGGGGTAGTTGTCCTATGGGGATAATAGTCCTAGGGGGTAATAGTCCTAAGGGATAATAGTCCTAGGGGGTAGTTGTCCCAGGGGTGATTGTCCCAGGGGTGATTGTTCTAGAATCGGTCTTTAAGGGCTCTGGGCTGTGGAAGTGAACTGGTATCAACAACCACAACTACCCACTCTCTCCCTCCCCTCTCATATACACATTCCACACACTACTAATAGGTACAGGTACTGACCACCTGAGTGGGCACCACTTCTTACTGCACTCTGCATCAAGCCTAGTGATCAGTGTTGCAGACTGAACTGGGCAACACTCCCCTCACCAGGGTTCCTATTTCTAAGAGGGGGCGGCACCCTTAATAAGAAGGGTGTATACTGCATTCCTCAAGTTAGGATGCATGTACATGTAAAAAAATGCGGAAAATGTGAACGAGAAGTGCAGATTTACCGTAAGTAGGCAGTCGGGTCCCTGAAACCTGTCGACTACCAGACTAGACTATGCCTTTCTCAATGCCATTTGTCCATAAGTATGAGGGAGTCTAGAAGCTATTACATAATCAATATGCAGATCCATTTTTAATTCATTATCCAATAGTGATCCTCATATGAATTTAACGTTTTCAACAAAGCACCATCAAATTGAATCTATATTTGAGATCTACAAAGGATTCACTGTAATCTATAATCGCACACTCTGTTTTACCTATTTTTTTGGACACAATTCTACCAATTTTTCCCGAGAAACTATTATTGAATTTTCAGTATTAATGCCAGGAACACCAGAAGTGAATCATAGTCCTTCATTAAATTGAAAGATTTGTGTGTTGGGTATAACCCGATGTGGCAGTTCCAAAGGCAACACAACCACAAGTGACCAGGTAAGGACTCAAATTTCCCTCCCTTACCTCTGTGGGTACCATGTGACCCTGGTTTGCTTAGTAGTAACCAAGGTCTTGTGTTTGTAACCAAGGTTTGAAGCTTCTAATTGGTGGAGGGCTGTTAGTAAGGGCCTCCCACTCTCAGGTCTCACTGGTGTAAGATCTGTTGTTTTGATACTTATTTTACAAATTTATTTTAAATGAATGAAATTCCTTAGTTATAGCAGTGGTTTTGACTGGGGTGTCTCATCAGGCATGTTTTAGCCTTTATTTGGAAAAAAGGGTTGTGTCTCAGGTTGTGAGTCTGGACATTGCCTCCAGCGGGAGTGTGTGTGTCAATACAATTATACACAGTCTTGACACAGGCGGGTGTTTATTTGTTATTTATTATGGTACTTTAGATACATATCATTTATGTATGGTCACAGTAGCTGGTCACAATCACATGTTATTTGGAAAAATTCAGTTCTTTCCATATTTTAGGCCCACTGAGGGTAATTGGTTTGTGGACAGAAACATTTTTTTCTGTCCACAGGCCCAACAGTTACAAATCCGCAGGAACCAATCAGGGTAGCAGTAGAAGTATGCAAAGGTAGCAGATCCTAAGTAGGTCAGGCAGACATCTGTAGCAAGTCAAACCACAGAGAGCAAGGATGGACAGTAGAAGGGTTCAATAACTGCCTTGCAAGTAGTCCTAGATCTTCTGTAGATGGCACTTACAAAGTCCTCTACACAACTGAATATCTCAGCAAACAAGTGTTTCAGGATCAAAATCAATGTTCCCAGGTGCCTGGAATCTTCATTTAGCTACCTTTTCTGACACCATGTCATAATTATGTACATAATTTACACATGAAACTTGGGTTCACTCTCTAGAAACATGAACTATGACTATTTAGTAGAAGCCACCGTGCCAATCTGTTTATTCAGGTCTCGCTTTACAAAATGTGTATTATATCACAACATATAGCAGTAACCAGGTTGGGGATACTACTGAAAAACGGGACGTCCTGGAAAAACGGGACGTCCTGGAAAAACAGGCAATTATGAAAAATTGTAATATCTAATTATATTAGATGAAATTAAACATGAATAGTACATAAGACAAACATAATATAATACTTCTACATATGCAAACAGCAAAAATTATGAAATTCTGCATTTAACATGAATTTGATAACACTTTCCATTTTGAAAATTACATAAATTAAAATTGCACAATTAATAATTTTACATAAATAAAAATGCTCAGAAAATTAGGAGTTTGCTAAATTCAAAAACTATTCTTAATTAAAGTACACATCTTTTGCATTAAAATGATCGTTGCATTTTCACATTCTATCGTTGCATTTTTTTTATATTGATTTTTATTTTTTAAAAGTTACAAAAATCATACCAAGAAAACAGCCCGTCCTGAAATAACAGGACGGTTTTGTGAGCTGTTATTTCAGGACGTCCTGTTTTTTCAGGCTGACTTTTTAAAACCATTAAAACAGTTATTATAATGATGGTATTCAATTCTAATTTAACCAATTAATTGCTTGTCATGTAGGGTTATATTTTGAAATTGAAAAAAATATAATGGAATGGTCTGAAGTAATTTAAAGGGTTGCGTCCTGAAAAAACGGGACGTCCCGATTTTCCAGTCGTAGCCTCAACCTGGTAACTCCTTGTACAATTGATTCATACAATAATCCGTCATCATCTGTCCAAGATTTACAAGTCCTTACTTATACATGCTAGTTAAGTCACATTGGCCAATGTATGTTCCTTGCTCCCTACATACTGCTGACAACATTTTATTAATAGCAACGATGCAATCCAAAAACATCACCTATACCCCGCCAATCAGCTTAAGGCCAGTTTCCACCGAACGACATTCTCCTCAAGACAACCTAAGACTTGAAAAGATTAGGAAATCGTTGATGGTCGTTCAGAAAATCGTTAGGTGGATACACAAAATCGTTGGTTAAGTCTTTCGCTAAAGACTGCAAACGACATTTAGTCAAGACAAAAGTGAACGATTCGCCAACGACCAAATATATTTCTGGACGACTTTTGCAAACGATTTCTTTAAAAAACAATTAAAGCCAATTAGATCCATTCTTCTCTGGGTTTCTGACTTTTGTTGTTATAAATGGTTATCCAGAATGTCAAATAGTCGTTCACAAATCAGTATTTTAGTCGTTTAGTGGAAACACTTCGAGATATTTACTTACGATTTATACTCAAGACCATGTTTTGAGGGTTGTAACTTTTGTTGTGACCCTTCATCATAGTCAAATCGTTTGGTGGAAACCCGGCCTTAGACTTCGTCTTTACACACAGTAGATCTTAAACCTTACATCTGTACATTTGTACAACATGTACCAGTAGACCATCTTTCAACTTGGAGTTTCTATACCAAGGTTTTTAACCCTTGAGGTGATATTCAAAGTATTTAATACATTTAATTATCATTATCATTAATATACAACATAATTTTCATTCTAATAAATTCTTCGTATAAGGGAAATATTCATTGAATAGGAAATTCTTAAACCACATTCATTGAAACCAGACCAAAAGATCATTGTGCACCCACTAATTATGTTAACCACAATACCTGTTGTTTACCCTGTCTGTGTTTTATGTGATATCTACAATCATGTACACTTTAGTCAGTCCCCTAACCGTTTGTTCCGATCCCCAGCAAACACACAGCGTTAAGACAACGTTGTGGAACATAACCTTTTTACAACTTTGTAGCAAAAACGTTGTAGCAACGTTGCCACAACACGTTTTACAACATATCCTTCCGTCATTTTCACAACATTCTCACAACACTACTTTCACAACATTCTCACAATGTCATTTTCACAACATTACATTCACCACATTGTTGCAACTTTGTAACAATGTTGTAGGACAACATAAAAGCAACAAACAGGTGGCACCACCATCTAAAAAGTACTCAGTTAGAAAAACGTTTTTAGTTTAATCCACTTAAAAGAATAATTTGAGATCTGCTATCAAATAAAATGCATAAATAAGGTGGCCTTAATCAAGGAACATTGTTTACATACAAAATGTCTAAACAGTATGATATATTATGATATAAGGAGGGTATTGAAATAAAGGTTAAAGTAACAAACATATTTGTAGCTCTTCAACATGATACAGCTTTTCCAGCTTTGACATTATATAATTGTAAATGTAACAGTTCACTAACCTGCCACGATCTAATAAATGTGATCGTTTTGTTGGTTTCTAGATGAGGCAACTGAAATATGTCAACCCAACATTATTACAAATCTAAATATTACCCGGTAGGTATGCAAATCATCAGTAGAAATAGCTGATTCTTTGGTTGACAATTGTTGGCTGACAATGATTGGCGGTTGCTGGTAAAATCAACTAGCGGGTATAGGGGTTGAAAGTCTGTTTGAGCAAGGATTTACTATAGTCACACGTCTTATGCTAAAATGAAGATACTTTTGTATTGCAACAATGCTTCAATCAGCTTCACTGTATTCATTTTAGAAAATTGGCATGTTAATATACAGCGATTTTGATCTAACCTTGTGATTGGACACTCTTTCATTTTACTACAGTCATTGGTTGGATTTTGTCTGAAATAAAATAATGGATAAATAAATGGTTCGGAAATCTTTGCAAAGAAGCATTCCTGGGGCGTAAATTGAAATGGCTCATTCCATTTAGATCTTCCTACACTTAAAGGTTTCAATTTCCTGAGGATGAATGGTCTTCTACTTTTATTTGCAGTACGAGCAGAGCGATACATAGGTTCACAATATGAGGCTACCAGATCTGTAACGCTATTTAAGTGTTTCACTTCAAGAAAGAAATCAGATGGCTGTTTCTTAAGAGAATCTGAGAAACTAGCCTTTAGGTGATTGTAAACAAGACAGTCATTTGGGGCCATTTCGCAGTATTTCTTCGAAAGTACCTCTGTTTCCTCTTGTTTGATCTTGTATGATTGCACCCTCACCTTCAGGTAAAGAATTTCTGAAAAGGGTAGGTGAAGTTTCCTTCTAAACAAAACCAATGATTCTGGGTATTTTTCTGTTATACCGAGAACAAAATCCTGCTTCACTTCCTCAAGTGTGTTCATTAATGTGAGTCTGTCTGTTGTCTGGTTTGCTTTGAAAAACCGTGCCAGCCAATAGGGTTCGAATAAATCCCATGATAAGTCTGCACTCTTCATCCACCCAGGTTTCTTGTATGAATCAAGGAAGAACTTGGCCTTGTCAACTGCCAGATGACGCCACTCTGCAGTTAGACGAGGAGAGCTATTCAGAAAGGACCTAAACCTAGAGAGAGGATGGCGGACGATTGTGAAATAGGCCACTGGAGGCTCTAGAACTGCATCTACATCCTTCCTTACATAAATAGAGTGCTCCGTGATATAGTTGTACCTCTTGCTTACGCCTTCAGTATATGCTGGTACTATGTTAGAAACCATCAGACTGGGTGATGTAATTGCCTTTAAAGTAAGCTTAGCAGGAATGGGTTCATTATGATACGTTGCCACTCTTTGCCCCTTCCACCATGCATTCTTCAGCAATAGGAATGACATTGTGCTTGAACCTGATTTGGATATTTTCAGGAAGTAGATGCTCTTAATCTGGTCGTTTCTGCCCATACTATTCCTATGATTACTTTGGTTACAAATGGTGCCCTCCTTGTGGACTAAAGGACATTTTTTGTGATAGTCAGGTGTCTTTTCTAAGATCTGGGTCTTATGTTCCTTCCTTACTAATGATGAGAGCCCTCTTGAATTATTGAGGAACAGGTTGTTAAAGAGGAGAAGTGCAGGTATTGCAATCAGTAGTAGCTTGACCATGCTCATCGTCTGAAAAAAAAAGATGAAAATATGATTATTGAATAATTGATAATTGAATCCTTATCTCAGTAAAACATTATGTCTTAATGCACACATTTCAGTAAGTGAAAAAATGATTAATAATTATATTAATAATATGTTGAGGTTAAGTCATGAACTGTCCACTAGCCAATTTTCCTGATATATTTCTCTCTTATCTTATCCTGGCCACACATTTTCCAGAAATACACAAATTGACATAAGTATAATTTTATAGTTATAAAACATCTTTTAAGATTTTACAAGACTATCAATCGTTTTGTGTACTCCCATTTCAATAAACAAACCTTTCATACGCCAAGTCCTAATTTTTACCAAAGTCGGTATTCGGATATCTCATTTTCTTCATGTCATGAAAATGAAAACTCATATTTATGGTCTGATCAATTATTTTACCCAACGCTGCATGAAAAGAGAGATTTAAGACCTTTAAGTTTCTGTAAATGGGGCCATTGAGGTGTGCTAAAGGTAATGGAAAGGTCACCTTTACAAGACCTTTGAAAAACTTTTTCAGGTGACCGTTAAATATTCATCAAAGATCTTGCAAAGGTATTGGAAAGGTGACATATCCTAAGCCTTTAATGAACTTCAATGGCCCCATTTACAAAATGAAGGTCTTAAAAGGTCAAATTTCGTGCAGTGCAAGTCCTCAAAATGACTTACTTCTTGAATTTCCTTATTGCCAACGAATATTATTCTCATGCTCATCTCTGTTTCGATTAGGTTTAATGACAATTGGTTTCTTTTTTTTCCCATTTATATAGTTAATTTGTTTTCACAGCTCCACTTAACCCTTTAGCCCCCAATCCGGCCATAGCCGCCCGAGGGTGTACTCCCCAATCCGGCTGTAGCCGCCCGGAAAAACGTCATTTTCCCATAATTTTCCAATATTTTTCCAGAGAAGAGCAGTTGAAAGACTATCAAACATACAGAAACGGCAAATATATCATTTTAAAGCTGATGAAATTCCCTAAACATTGCTTCACCTGAGACTACTATAATTTTAATTTACATGGGTGGATCAACATTTGAACTTCCACAAGTATAATATATTTAAGAAAATCTTGAGGGAAATCCATGGAAATCCTGGGGAAATCCAGCTATTTATAGTAGCAATGTTTGGGGTCTAAAGGGTTAATCAGGTTGGGCTTCTAAGATAATAATAATAATGTCTTCTTGATAGAAGACATTAACCTATAGATTTTCTTGACCAAAGAGCACCAGCCACAAAAGAGTGAAAACTACGTCTTAAACATTAGGTCTCGAACAAATAATAAATGAACCCACCAGACATTCTAATACTGCTAATACCTGCAATAACTTAACTATAACCATTTTTAACTGCGTAATAGCCATACTTGATCTAAACCAGTGGCGATCTAGCTTTTTGAAAAGGTGGGGCGCGCTAATGAAAAAAAAAGTGGGGGGCGCCCACCTTTCCCTAAAATTTTACATAAAAAAAGCGCCTATTGTCACTGTGTTTTTAAGGGTTGACACAAACCCTTTAACCCTTTAGACCCCACAGATTACACCCATAAATTGCCGGATATCCCCAGGATTTCTATGGATTTCCCTCAGGAATTCCTTAGTTTCCTTGTTATCTCTGATGTTCAAAGTATGACCGACTCCCACAAATTCAGGTTAAAGAAATCTGGTCTGTAGCATTGAGTAGGGAATTTCAACAGCTTTAAAACGATATATTGTCTGTCTTTGTATGTTGAATACCCATCACACTGTTCTCCTTGGAAAAATATGGAAACATTTCGGAAAAATGACCATTTTTCCGGGCGGCTATGGCCGGATTGGGGAGTATACCCTCGGGCGGCTACGGCCGGATTGGGGTCTAAAGGGTTAAGTTTGTCGTTCTGTAGAAACCTGCCTCAGCCAGATTGGAAATCTAGAGGTTGTTATTGTTCCCGCACCAATCAAACAAACCAACGGCACTATACTAACTTACGACCCATACATAGCCCGTGCCTTAACAAGCCTAAAGAGTGCTGGTCTCTGTTTGCTGGGATGGTCGCAGTAACCTTTTAAAAATATTATTTTTAGTAACCAATAATAAGTTGTTAAGATACACGAGAGACTGTTTAAGTTAAAAGCCTGTAGTAATAATCTATCGAATAAGGCAACCATGTCCCTTTTTTTTGAGTCCGTCAGATAATTTTTACCTGCTGGAGTCGAAATGAAAACTTACATGATCTTCCGGAGGCTAGATGTATATCAATATAATTATTATAGTATAGTAATATAGGATGGAATTTGCAAGATTGTTGAGCAATGAATAAGTTACAGATTCTTATATTCCATTATGAATGTTGATCAAGACTATCATTTTTTTTATTCACACAGTGAAATCCTTATCGTCTTATTAACAGTTATAATTCCAAACGTTGGACTTCTACGCTGTGGGCTTTCTCAGATATTTAGTACCATTTCTGTTAGAATCATTATCTTGATGAAAACAGTTACACGTTGATTTGACAGTTACTCCTTTTATGCAGTCTTTGTTTTGAATGTCAACTGATAGGCCTATTATGATAAATTCACCAGTCGTCCATGAACACTTTTGTCGATTTGCAATTGGGTAGAATTTTTGTATCAATGGGTTGTGTTACCATTTGCAACAACTATTCCTTTTTAACCCATGCAAAAATTACCTATAATTATGATTAATGACTTACTTTTTTCATGACGTAGAAAGGCGCCGAAGATATAATTGTATTCTTCATCTTCGTATCGATTGGTGGTTTTACAAGACGGTACGTTTTTTGGCTCTGAAACTGGCAATATGTATAGTCATCAGGACATTCAATTATAAATGACATTCTTTCATCTCCGATTATAAGGTTTGAATATAATACATATAAGCAGATAAGCTTAAGGTCATTTTATAGGTCATAGATTTTATATACGAATGTGGTATATTATAGTATTATTTTCTTTAATTCATCCAGTATAGGCCTATCTGATGAATTGTGGCCAGTCTTACACAAGTTACAGAGACTGCTACACACGGGTACTTTCAAACATACAATGGGTATCATCTACTAAAGCAAAATTAATAATCATAGATGACAATAAGCAAAATGGGCTTCATACAGGACCTCTCATCACCTAGGCCTATTACGAAAACTGAATTGTAGTTTGTACAACAAATAGAACAGAAGTATATATTATGCTACCAATAAGCCTACAGTATTCATTGCAACTTGCAAATAATGTTATGATAAATGCTGCTTTTCATAGAAATTGATAACTCACCTCTTAGACCACATGTACACTCGCCGACAACAATCTAGTTACCGACTGCAGGCGGGAGGGAAATCCGGACACGGCATTAAGGTTTCGTCTTAAGCCCACTCTGTCCCTCTGAGGGTTGCACAAGTCGACCCAGTGACCGATCCACAGACAATGACACACCACCTGATGTGACGCTTATAGCATCTCACTGGTGGTCATTTATAGCCCTTTGACCGCGGGGAAAGCGGGGGGCGGGGGGTATGCTTGGTGTGTATTTTAAGAACCTTTGCAAACCTAGGCCTAAGTTTAACCCGTTGGTTGGCTTTGATTACATTTTTGGGTCAGTCTCCGTCCCCAGTCGCGTACATGGCTGAGGTGCCATCCATGTATATTCGCCCTGGTGTTATAGGGAGTTTCAGAATCCACAACACATCAACGTCTCTCTAAGCTACCCAAATCCTTTAGATCTAAAAGTGCAACATTTGGTGATAGTAACTAAATTGCTATGTACAATATATACAATAGTATAGTCGTAATGATATGTTTTTGAAATACAGTATAGCCTACAATCTGAAATAGAAGATGTGTTACGTTTGCGTTACGTCATGTTTTGGCATTTTTAGTTTCTGGAACTCCCTATAAATACCCAGAGGCCGGGGTACGTACATGTATACGCACATTCATGAGGTAGGGGCCAGCTGGAAACCCTACGAATACGCAGAGGGGGGTATACATACGGACATGGGGAGGGGTCTGCTCCATCAAACACGCACACATCAACTTTGAACGATAGGCCCCCGCATCATGGCATCAACACACACTGATAATCATATGAGTTCAAAAGTTAGTCACTATTGGCTAGCGTGTGTTAGTCATTTAAGGTTTAGTCCTTTTGACCATGCTTAGTCATATATGACCAACCATGGTATCTTGTTTTATAGATTGACGTTGGTTAGTCAATACTGACCAACCATGGTTAGTCTGTAAAGCAGGTTAGCATGGTTAGTCATACATGACTAGCCTGACTCAGCATGGTTGTTCAGCATTGACTAGCTTGACTGACATTGGACAGCGAATTTTGCCACAGTCATAATGACCAAGAAAGTTGGTCCCGTATATATATGACTAACATTTTTTTACATTGAGATCATCTGTGTGCAAAGTAATGGACAGATTACATTGAATTTTCAAACCAATAAGTAGATGCATATTATTTGTGATTATGCTTATGGCTTAGGCCTATTGACAAATAAAACTTGATTTTAAGAACCGAGAAAATTATCAGACCACTGTGAACCCCTATGACGAGAATTTACCTTCTGTACCTGGGATACATCGTTTTCTCAAGGTATTCCGATTCTCTCCATAATAAAACGGGTGGCCCAGCAGCCCAAGGTAGGCCAGCTATATATCTGGTCCCATCGTCTGTTAATTATAAGGCGTGCTCAGCGGGGCGTGACAGCCTCAGTGGACACCCACATGTCACCCATACACGCTTTCATAGTGAAGCCTTACCTGTTACCCGCAAGCGGATCTTGATTCTTAACTATTAGATCATGTGTAATTTGATAGAGACTGAAGAGACTCAGCTGGACATGCGAACAAAGAAATGTAGATACCACAAGGTTAACTTATAGTCTGGCCTCTCTGAATATGTAAACCAATCTCAGTCTGGGTTCTTTTGTTCTAAATGCATCTGCATTCTCAGGTGATAATGCATTGCTGATTTGATAATGCACTATATGCCCCAAGTAATGTATTGTTGGTTTCAAATAATGCAAATTATTTCTTTCGTGTCAAGCTTATATCTCGGATTATATGAAGCTTATAATATGCATTTCATTTCAAATTAGGGGAAAATAAAAGGAATATGTTATGAAAGGATTGGTCATATATGTATACATGCATACTGGACTCTGTACATAGATTTTTCCTGGCAGGACTGTACGTCTTCTCAAATTTAATCAGATAAAATACATAGATTATGAAAAGCAAAAATGGCAAAATAAACACACCCTATAATCATTTGTTGCAGAAGAGACTGGTAAAGTCATATCCCATTATGATAATTTGTATTGCAGAACTCTAACAGGTAATAATTATCTTTAAATGTTCTATATATTCATATAGCTATCTGTATTTGAGGGCGAAACAACTTTTTCAAACATTATCTGAGCTTTGTAATATGAAATAGATGTAGTCATGCAAGAGGATGGATCCTCATACCAAATACCTCATACCACTCATACCAAATACCTTTCAGTTATATTAAACAGATTTACAAACTGAATTCACCATCCCATAACAGTCCTAAGCATATTAATAATCTAACCAGCTAACTGCTTTTGTGTTTATGTCTTAAAATGGACTGTAGCTAGTCCTGTTTGTTTGTATGTTGGGGTAGTTTAACGTCCGGTCCACCACACAAGGTTCTTTCCAGACTGCACAAGGTGATGCTTCTCAGCTTTTGGGTGATCATATCTATGATATGGTTTAGAAGAAACCCATCACTGGGTGTAATACCCTACTCTTTTCAAAAGGTGGCAAAGGGTCTTTCATGTGCAATGGCCCATAGAAAGGACACAACACACCCAGAGAATATTTCAGAATGGTTCATAGTATTCTAAAGTTTAGATCTAATTTAAGATGTTTTATTCTAGGATAGGAGAATTGTAGGGGTTAACTATGATGACCCAGATATGCTGTTCTAAAGGTTCTACAAGAACTACATGTCAATTTTTCCGTTTTATTCGGGCCCACATATAATTGCACACAGAGAAATGAGAGGAGGCTTGAGAGCCGCTGCTTGACGCTACCACCTATAAGCATAAAAAAACAACTATTGCACAAAGATAAAATGTGTCAGGTTTATTAACATGGCAATGAATACTCAGTAATGATGAGGAACATGTTTTATCTGGATATTTTGCGTGTATGTTCTTAACAATGGAGGGAACACTTTTTTCAGTGTATGTAGTGCTTAGTTGCCATGCAGTTAATTGCGTACATAGTACATCGTCATAGGGATCACCCCACTGCCACCAGATGTGATTCCAATGCAATAATTTACTAGGGTTCAAAAACATGCTTAATCATGTTACAGTATGTGATGTTGCAGTACACCCAAGTACATAGACTTTAGCATTGTGCTATAATATATATAAAACATTTCCATGATACTTTCATTTTTACTACACACTATACATGGTGACAGGACAACTACCCCTGGGACAACTACCCCTGGGACAACTACCCCCTAGGACAACTACCCCCTAGGACAACTACCCCTTAGGACTATTACCCCCTAGGACTATTACCCCCCTAGGACAACTACCCCTGGGACAACTACCCCTTAGGACAACTACCCCTTAGGACAATTACCCCTATGAGTAGGACAACTACCCCCATAGGACAACTACCCCTTTAGATAGGACAACTACCCCTTTAGATAGGACAACTACCCCTTTAGGACAATTACCCCTACAGATAGGACAACTACCCCTATGATAGGACAACTACCCCCATTGGTAGGCCTACCCCTCCTTTGCCCGGCCCTGAACACTAAGGGCAGGTTCTACCAATGGGGGTAGTTGTCCTACCAATAGGGGTAGTTGTCCTATCAAGGGGGGTAGTTGTCCTACCTATGGGGGTAGTTGTCCTATCAAGGGGGACAGTTTTCCTAAAGGGGTAATTGTCCTATCTATAAGGGTAATTGTCCTATCTAGAGGGGTAATTGTCCTAAGGGGTAGTTGTCCTACCCATAGGGGTAATCGTCCTAAGGGGTAGTTGTCCTAAGGGGTAGTTGTCCCAGAGGTAGTTGTCCTATGGGGGTAGTAGTCCTAGTGGGTAATAGTCCTAGGGGGTAGTTGTCCCAGGGGTAGTTGTCCCAGGGGTAGTTGTCCTAGAATCACTATACATGATGTACCTAGTTCCCGAAGTATTTCCTTTTAAAGGAAAATCCCAAATATTCCAAAGAGGCTAGAAGAGACTTAACATTGCAGCTGGTTTCATAATACACCAGTCGGAGTAGAGATTTCATACAGACAAGAGCTCTAGGGAGGTGTTATTAAAGGGGGCCCCAACTCAAATTGCAGTTTCAAATTCCCTATGTTTTCCCTGGGATTTCCCTGTCCAATGGCAATTTTTCCCTGTGCCATATGAAGCAAATTGTTTACATTCAAAAACCTTTCCATGTTGAAAAAAATTGGACGTTCCAACAACAAGAAGTCCAATCCCTAATATTTTGAGAATCAGTATATCAGAACCTGCATGGCCAAAAAAAGTTTCCTGTGTTTTCCCTGTGTTTGGTAAAATGTGCGAATTCCCTGTGTTTTCTGTTTGCTTTCCCTACTGTCAATTTTTTTATGGTTATTTTCCATGTTTTCCCTGTTCTGTGGGAACCTTAATTAAATACCTTAACACCTCTGCGAATTCTACCAAAACCGCTAGCCAAACCCAAATTCATAAATGAACCCAAAACCTCAGTTCCTCAGCTACAATGAGTGAGGAAAAGATCACCACAATCTTATAAAACAATATCTGACATCATTGTTTAAGTTACACTGTTAAAAAAAATCCTGTGAAATTTACGGTAAAGTACTGGCAACTATGTTGCCGAACTTTTACCGTAAATTTAACGGGTGACCGTAATTCTGTGTGACCGTATTTTTTACAGGTGAACACCGTTTAAGTTTAACAGTAATATACCGTAATATGTACAGTGGACTTTCATTCTTACGGATCGAAACCGTTTAAGTTTAACTGTAATACATACATCGGACTTTCATTCTTATGGATCAAAACCGTTTAAGTTCAACAATAATATACTGTAATACATACTATAGTAAAATGCCATACAGCTCACACTGGATGTAATTTTAGTAGCATTGAAAGTTTTATTTTTCCTGTTATCACACTACAGGATCATTTAGCCAATAACCAAGTACATCCTTTTTCTCTTGGTTTAGCCTTGCATGGGTTGTTTGACTGTTGGAGGTAAACCTACAGGGCTATAGCTGAGTTCTTGTACTAAAAAGGTGTTCAACATGTTAATCCTACTGAAAAGGTGTTTTAAAACATCTTGTAAATGTTTTAGGGTGTCCTGGCTGGTTGGCCATACCAAAAATAGCAGGCCAATGAGGTGATTACCTTAATAACGCTGTAAAAACCTTAAAATCTAACATTTTTAATCACAAAGTTCCAAATTCCTAAATGTATGAAAAAGATATTTTACTAATAATGGCAACAAATACAGAGGGCATACTGCAAACCACTACTACTGATAGTACTATTACTGCATAGTAGTAATTTAATAACATGACTAGCCGAGGTTTGAACCCTGGATCTCTCACATATGAAGCCTGTGCTCTACCGCTGAGCTATGGAGGCCTGTAGGTACACAAAGCCCAGCTTTGCTACTTAACTGAATAAGTTGGGGTATAAAAATAATGACCTAAAGTCTGTCTAATGTTGAACACCTGTGTAGTAGTACTGATCCTACTCATTGGTGCTGACTATGACAGTGCACACCTCATGCAGTCCAAGTTAGCTCAGTTGGTTAGGCTTCTGCCTTGAATGTGGAGAATGTGGGTTCTAATCCCAAAGAGTCTATTTTCCTTTTCCATACACTTTACAATTCTCAGATACGGTATATTACTGTCAGGCTAAAATTCTGTAATAAATACAGTTATATACTGTAAATTGCAATGATATTATGGTAGATAACCGTAAAATAAAATATGGTATTATACTGTTGAGGTTTACAGTATATAACTATTAAAGTTACGTTGTTTTTTTTAACAGTGTAGTATTAAATACTACTGATGTGTCCTCTGACAACCTATTGTGTAATCTTAAACAATAAAGCCTAAATTTGACCTAAATTTTAGGTTTTCTAAATTTATGATCAAATAAAAACCTTTGAAGTTAACCCATGGTCTAAAAGGTGTTATCAACTAGCATTTCTTTGTTGGAAAATGTGAAGTGGGTCTCCTCTCAACAGAGACACATCGCTTAGCTTCTTTATTCCAATAAGCACTTACATTTCCTTTGAAGTAATTCACAAGCAATATATTAATCGCTGACTGGTCATATCTATGACAATTTGCAAACTGGGTAAAACGGTTAGCCTTGAATCCACATGAAACCCTTGTGCCGACTGGAGCAATACATTCCCTGATTAAGCTACAGTTAACCCATTTCTTTAAAATGTTTTCCTGTATTTTATTATTATTATTAATTGCAATAAAACTTGCACCAATCATTTGTTTTTGCTTTAGCATGGTTATATTCACAGGCAGATGCTTGTATGTCCTTTGATCTGTAGTAGCAAAGCTTGAGTGGCCAGTATTATCAACAAGAGCTATTCCACTTTTCTCTAATGTTCCTCCAAGCAGTGTCATCAATGTTGGGCATTTGACTCTAACTGATGCGTCAAACCAGATAGCTCCAGGATTTGCACGAAGCACTTCCTGAAATGTATATAATGCATTGTTAATAAAAATAAGTCCATAAGGAAATAGATAATCCACTCTGTTAAAACCATTGAATTTGAATCTGTCATTAAATAGATCCAGTAAATATCTCACAAACCCTTTCCACTGCAAAAACATCAGTGTCCTATAGCAAACCAGCCAGTTATAACTCTAAAGCAGGTGTTGCGTCATCAAAAATAGGCCTATCATCTAACTTTCAAGGTGCCAACAAAGGCTAAATATATATATGCCAATTCAGGGGCAGATACAGGATTCCAAAAGGGTGGAGGTGGATTCAGCATAAAGGCTATGTACTAAAATGGCCTGCAATTGCGCACATGCGCTTGGTATGTCCCCCTCTTTTGTAGTTTAGGGTTTCCACCAAAAGGGGGAGGGGGAGTTAGGACCACCTGGACCCCCCCACCCCCCCCCCCCCAAATCCACCCCTGCAGTTGTCCCAGCTGCCCCCTCGCACCTTACTTTAACAGGCTAAATATGATTCTTTCATTGATAATGTACAATAATTTGAATGGCTACTTTGGCATAAATTGTAATGTACAATTAGTCTTGTGTCAAAAAGAAAAGAACATTTATTTAACTATACATGTTGTATGACATGATCTAAGAAGCATCTGAATTTACCTGAATAATGAGAGGCTTCCAAGAATAGGTCCTAAGGTTCCTAATCCAAGCTGGGTAACGAGAAAAGTTGAACTTGACCAAGGTCACCCCACACCAGTGTGACACCTGGTAAATGAAAAAAAAAATCTAACCATGAATGATTAAGAATGATTAACAATATCACAATGATTTTGTAAGTAGCAAAAAAGTCATGCAGGTATAACTAGGTTTCAACAAATGATATGGTGAGATGTCACGGTAGACAAACTGCGCTAGGTAGTTGGTTGTGAGTCTCAGCATAGCCACCAGGGAACCTCCTAGGTATGAAAGATGAGGTCCCACTAAGGATAACCTTTGTGGTAGACAAAGTTTTTGTTTATATATATATATATATATATATATATATATTGCCATTCCAGCGAAGAACCCTGCTCAAAAAGATGTACTGCCTTTCCCGTTGCAACAGGCTTGAGCCTAGGGAGTGGACATTACTTTGGAAGTTTGTGGCAATCTCCCATCAGGGAGGTACTATACTATATAGTAATCTACAAAATGACTGCTACCTTGAGAGAGGCAGTTTAAACTACTAATTCTAGGGTTGATATTAGTGTCTGCGTTTGGATCAGAACAACCCGATTGGACTGATCTTTACCCTTGACTAGCATTAGAAGATGAGAACTATGACAATATTAACTACAGTACGAACTAAATAACCTTTCTTGTTCCCCTACTTAATAACAGAAATATAAAAACACTTAAATTCAAAATGTTAGAAAATGTGTATAAACAATTTCTGCAATGTTTTATGTTTATACTAAGATTTTTGTCTTACCAATGTATATCACATCATAATTCACACAACAAATAGAGTTACAAAAACATAAACTAACCTCTTGTGCTTCAGGACCTCTTAATCCCAGATCATAGAACAAAATCTTGTGCTGTGGGAGGTTCTTCTGCATGGATGCAACACTGTCTCGAGATTCACGGAATTGGGATCTGTCTGCTGCTGTTACTAACACAAAACGTGTTTGATTGAGCTTGTTTCTCTTTATGGACCTATGTGTTGGTTTTGACACTGCCAGTTTCTCTATGCATGAATCGCCCTTTACAATTAAAAAAGATAATATATTTACTTAAAGTGGAAAGAACAACTGTCATGATCTAATGACATAATGCAGCATTTCAAAACAGCATAATTAAACAGTGTCTGAAATTAAGAATATATATTTTGTGTGCCTCTCAGGTGCACAAGCTCAGGAACTGTGTACCTGGGGCTTTGCCTTTGCACCCATCTGACATAAAGACACTATGCAGATTTGTTTGTTTGTTGGGGTAGTTTAACATCCAGCCGACCACACAGAGTTATTTCCAGACTGACGTTGTGCAGATGACATCATGATTCTCAGAATGATATATATGATATAACCACACCAATTGAAATAAGCTGTTGTTTGTTTGTTCGGTTAGTTTAATCATGTATTGTAAACTAAGATGGAGATTCAGCTCTGTGAGGTGGTATATCTAACAGATTCAGTACCCCTTATCTGTGCTAATTAATTTGACGAGGGGGTCCACATCCGAGTGACCTTACACCAGGCTGCCAGGATAATGACTTCACACCTATTAGGGGACCTGGACCAATGAAAAGGTTGTTTTGGGGAAACATGTGACAAATTTGAAACGTATGTCAGAGTCTATTGATTCTAGGGTTTTTCTTGATTAAAATGGTAAAGTTTCATTGCCAATATGTCATGTACATTCTAAGAAAAGTACTAGTTAAGGATAGACAACACCTCTCAGCGGCCAATTCGGTGAACTTTTTTTTAATAGATATATATTGTTCAATTCATACAACATGAGTATGGGCTTTATACCATTGAGTACATCTTTAATAAACCTTTCTAATGGTACTATTAATTTTACAATGTGTACATGTATATATATGTCTGTGCTCTTACCAGAAATAGAGAAAACACATTTTCAACTTTTATTTTTTGTACAATGATATCTCGTTAAATACTGAACATAAGTGTATGAAATTTTGTATATGCCTTGATAACATTCACATGGAGGGAAGAGTGTCTCAGATTCTTGATTTAGCCCTAGTTTTCATTTTATTAAATGAAGAAAATTAATAGGGAAAAAATCATTAAAACTCTCCCGTTTTTTGACATAAAATAAAAACTAAGGCCCAAATAAAAAATCTGAGACACGCTTCCCTTCATATTGATGTTACAAACAAGCTCCCAAAATTTCATAGAAATCCATGGAGTAGTAGCTGAGATATTCATGTTCAAAAAATAAAATCAATTTTTCTTCTCTCATCACTCCAATATTTGAGTAAAAACAATTAACTTTATATCAAAAGGTAGAGAAAAATATGTTCTATCATTTGATATAAACTAAATTACTGTGCTCTAAATAGAGAGAGCGCAATAGGGATTTCCGAAAATGGCCCGCTGAGAGGTGTTGTCTATCCTTAAGTCTTTATGATGTCAAGCTTTGAAAGTATTTCCATCTTCATAATCAGTTTTTTATATGATTGTCCCATTATACTACTACTCTGAGTGAGTGAGTGAGTGAGTGAGTGTTGGGTGTTTTATGCCATACCGACAGCCAGGGCCATTTTCACTGTAAAAACCAGTTGGGATGAATTCTGTCTTTTGGTGATTGAATCTATGAGATGAAGGTGACAGGGCAGACAAACAGCCAGGGATCAAAACCTGGAAATAGTTTTTGCTGTACCTCATCCCTTAGTGAACCCAGCACTAACCGGGAATTGAACCCAAAGAACCACTTGGTCAGTGCTGGGTCCCCCCTATCGTCGCCTTCTATGATCAGCAGGGGCTACTGGGGGACTATTCTTACCCGGACCCCCACTGCTCTGAGTAAATGAAATAACACTACTAACTTTTTTGGAGTAACTAAAACATTAAATGCGATCCGACCAGAGGAGCAGTACCTGATCTGCATCAAAACATAGAGAATTACATTACCTCCCATTTTTGGATCACTGTCTTAAATACAAAAACGTTTTTAATAATTCACCTTAACCCTTACTTCAAAGGCATTCTATGGTTCCAATATTGGGCCTCTAAACCAGATGTAAACCAGATGTAAAAGCCCTTCTCTGGCCACTCAATGACCACCTGTTGAGGTGTGACTTCCAAAACAAGCTCCAACATCACCCTCCTTGATAGCTGAATCTCCATCTTATTTTACCATCCATGGTTTAACATGCGGTCAACCCTTTAGGGTTCTTTTACCAGACTGCGCAAGGTAAAGCTTTGCAGCTAGTTTTACGCCGCATGGGTGGTAACCAAATCTATGAGATGAGGTGCCTATTGGTAGCAGCGGGACCCAATACCCTCTGTATAGTGCTGCCACGTGCACACTGTGACATCATGTCATAGGCCCACACAATTTGTTTTTCAGAATTCATAAATTTTAGATGAACCTACATGCCACTTGTTTGTGATGAGCACATGGTGATCACCAAAAAGTAGTCATGTGTTAACCACATCTGCACAAGGTCTATAGCAATGGTAACACATCTCAAAACAGCATATTCTGGGTGCACATGTGTCAAAATCACACAACCGGCCGCACAAATGTGGTTGTCAGGGGCAGGGCGCAAATTAATTTTGGACACTGCTTAAGACTGCCGTTATCAAATGAGAAACAAGTAGATGGACAGAATATAGATTGAAGTGTGTTAGAAGTGGCAACTCAGTCCTGTCAATAAAAGGCTTGTAAAATTAATGGTCATGTATTTTGTTTTGGGTTCAGTGACATAATCCAGATTTTTATAAGCACATGTTCATTCATGTCCAAGAAAAGGTTGAGGTTTTAACTTTAAAAATATGTGAGGCTTTTGAGATATGATTTTCAATAATTCATTAACCTAAACAAAACTTACATGATGAACTTCACTTTTAAAGGTACTTGGGCGTGTTCAACCTGATTTTTATTGACCAGTCAAATTTCTTAGATATTTTTTTAATCAAAGCTTATATCTATAGGAGTAAATTGAAACTGAAATTTTGATCTTTTACCGTTTGTGAAAGAAGTTACAGCCTAATTAAGAAAATTGCCTATACCATTGGTTTCTATGGGAAAAATGGGTTTTTGTAAAATCACACAAAAACTACCAGTGCAATTCCCACCAAACTCAGTGTACAACAAGAATAGGCAATTATACAAATTTCAGAAAAAAATAACGAACATTTATCTTTTGTGAGATTAGTTATAGTGAATAAACCTAAAAATGGGGGTATTTGAGCACTATTTGCTTGGATAATACTAGGAAACATAACTTGATTCAAAGAAAAAATGTGTGCATTGTATTTTTTTAAGTGTCAACATACTTAAGATAACATTGAAGGTGACTTAAAATCAGATTTTTTTTCTAGTTCTTAATACACCTCCCAGGTGGCGCCCTGAACGCACCCCATTACCTTTAACCACTTCGCCAAAAAATAATGTTTCAAATGCTAAAATAGTAGAAGCCCTCAAGTTCTCCAAGTGTATGTCAGCTTAATCTATGCATGGCTACTTACAATTTGCAATGGCTCTTACTTGGATAAATCATTATTACAGTCAATATTTTGTATATTAATTGTTATACAATATTAATTTTTAGCAGTGCTCTTTATAAAAATGGTTTAATAACAAATGTATTACTTGAGGAAACACTGAACTGGTAAATTGTCTGAAAAACTAGCCACTTCTCTGTAAATAAATAGGAGTCAACTTTCAATAGTTACCTTTAGGTAGATGCAAAACAGCATAAAAACCACAAGCATTGCTGGAACCAGTGCCTTCCATGTTGCCATATCAAAAAAATGTCATGCACAGCTGGAATGTGAAAAGAAAATTAAAGAATCATTATTTTCAGTACAGAATGACATTTTAGCAAATTACAAAACATGTACTGATTCAAATAACTGTATAATAAACTTTTCATTGTATTCATAGTATGTTCCAAAGGTGCAACCAAAAATATCCACGAAACTACATGGATAAATATTAATAGTCACAATTAAAAAATTCAGATTCATGGACTAGGAGCAGGGTCCCACCAAATTCATATTCAAATTCGGTTTACGCTGACATTTCCCAGCCCGTTTCGCCGCAATTTGTCCTTGTGTCATATTGAACACTTCTTCTGAAATTGTGTACCAAACGGCACACAAAATAAATGCTAAACTTCGGATACTGTTGCTTGGTCAATGCCTCAGTGTTCAAAAACTAATTTTCACTCTTACGCTCCCTACTATCAGTATTAATTGGTACATAAGATGATTGTATCAATTTCTTTAACTGCACTATGGCTCAATGTCAAGAAGTCAATGTTCAAAAGTATTTATATACAGTGAATCTCAGAGCTTTTTCAGCACACTTTTTTTTCTAACAGTGTGAATGTTGCTAAAACCCTTTTTTTATCACGAGAAATGTATCGATTTCAATATGTTTAATAGGCAAAGTATCAATTATTGTTGTGGGGCCGTTGGACGGTCCAAGTAATCTAAATGTTTTTATATTTATATGACCTTTTATTTACCCAGTATCACAACTTGATTATGTTGAATAAGAGAAACGTCATAATCCTGACAGTATTACCAAATTTGAAACACTATCAAAATATTGATTTTAATGCATTGAGTATTTTGTTCTATAGGCCTATGTTCACCAGTTCATTACATTATAATGGCATCTTGCTACGTCACAACATAGCGCATAGGCTGAGGGTGCAAGGACAGGTTGACACCTGGATGACCCAAATTCGGGTGAAAGAGGCTGCCTGCTAGGGGTCTTAATACGCCTGTCCAACATCTCACCTATGGCATTGCATATGCTAAGACCCCTTCTTCTCTCTGGTTAACTTTGTAATACATGTAAATATTGTGTCTCTGGATTAAGTGGGGCCCTTGATGGGGCGCCATGTCAAATTTAAGAGTAAGCCCTGTCGAATGTCACTAAAGGCTATGTCACCCCGTGTCAAATCCAAGAACAAGCCATGTCGCCATGTCGAATTTAAGAATAGGTCCTTTTTTGCATGTCATTAAGCCAAAAAAGGCCCGTGTTGGCGTGTCGAATTTAGTGGTCCAGACTCATTTTAGGGGGAATTCCTGGCCATTCGCACATCGCGCTGTGCAGATCATGACGGGAAATGCTGGGGTCAGCTCTGAGCACATCCTTCCTATAGCGCATTGAATTTCAGCTGCGAAAGCTCTGCCTGGAGAGTGAAAAGGGCATTCCCCATCAATTGTAAAATAAATAAGCTTTCCATGCCAATTTTGAGACCTGATTGGGATTCCTTGGGTAAATTCCCAACATTTTCTTGCTTACAGTATGAAGATTAGACCAATATTTGAAAAATAAGTTACAGCGTAATAACCACTTTTCTCTCATACATTGACATAGTCATTTGGTAAATGGCCCCAACATTTCAGATCCCGATTTCCTTATAACGTCTGTTGATGGCTTTACTCTAACTGACAGCTTGTGGCGGGAAGCCCCCTGGTGAGTGCAGTGTGAACTAGTGAGTGGACTCTCAAGTCAAGGAGGGTAATAAAGACAGAGAGGTCTAAGATGGCTACTGAGTCTGACTCCCTTTCTAAGTAATTTGAAACTCTCTCAAGTAATCCTTGATTCTTAGAGGCCCTAGGCCTAAGAATAACGTGGGTGCGCAATGGCCATTTCTCAGACCCTCATAAACAGTATACCTGATATAGAAAGAATGACGTTATTGGTAATGCACTGAAATGCATATTTCTTATCTTTTTCATACAATTCTTGTTTATAAGGGGCCATCTGGATCCATAAATGACGTCATGAAAGTTTGACCATTTTTGACCGCCACCCTCCCCCCTTGTCATGTTTTGTCATGCAACCCTTGACCCCCCTCTAGAAATGACATCATATTGAGTGGACCCCCCCCCGACCCACACACACACCATATCATTAGACAATAGAAAAAAGGGTGGACATAATAGAGGTACTGTCATATTTGCCTTTAAGACATAATGCGCTTCCGGCGCTTCCGGTAAGAACTGATTGTTATCATCACCTTGTGGTCAATAAATGGCGGTCTCACGAACCGGAGTTAGGTCCTATGTGTTTTAGCCCACAGAATATCACAGGTATAGGGGCCCAAAGCTCTTCAGGCCCCTTGATTTTGTGTAGAAGCCAGACTATAACTGAAAATATTAAATTATAAATTTCAGCATTCAACAACCTGATTTGACTTACAATTTTTCTCTGAAATTATTGAAATTGAAATTTTTTCAACATGATGTCATGCACCCAATGACCCCCCTCCCCCCTCGACGCCTCGTCATGTTTGGTCTATTTGGGAATGCTGAAAATACAAATTTCAGCATTCAACATCCTGATTTCAGTTACAATTTTTCTCTGAAATTATTGAAATTGAATTTTTTTCTCAACATGATGTCATGCACCATATGACCCCTCTTGCCCCTCGTCATGTTTGGTCATCGAAACATTAACCCCCTCTCCCCCCCTGCTGCATGACGTCATTTATGGACAGCCCCTACTACAATTTTATTAGAAAACAGTGAGATGCCGTGAAATAGGCCTATATTAAACAATTATGTGTTATTTCTATTTTAGGGATTTGGTGCTGGCTGTTTCTGTCCGAAAATTAATAGTAGCTGCATGTCCGAAATTTGTGTACCTGCGTTAGGCCTACAGCCCCACTTGGCCTACAATCATCATTGCAGTAAATTGCGATCAAAAACATTAAGTTGCCCTAACATTTTTCAAGGAAATCCTCATAATTCTTACAATTCTTGATCAATTTTAATCATCTTGGTATCATTCTTAAGCTAGGAGTCTATACATTATGAATCACGATGAAATGTGTTCCAACGGAACATTCCAAATAATTTGGAATCTTTGGAATGTCCTCCAAAATTTGCCGAAATTTGGTATTTCCCCTCACTTCCATCAACTTGATTCGGAATAAAAGTTTCACTTTACATTTTATCTCAATTCTCTCAATAGGGAGTTTAGAGAATTAAATTTGGAATCTAATGATGTGTCATTCACCTATATGCAAGCATTATTCAGCAAATGAACACAGTTGGAAGGCTGTGGTGAAATTATGAAATATCACCATTTTGCACAGATTTTTCCAAAAATCCATCTGGACGCTGAGAAGCAATTTGAATTTAGTTACAGAATGTTTGCTTATTTCTTGCCTATATTTGTTGTATCTTCTTATACAATTATCTATTATTACTATCTAATAGATTTTCTGATGGGAAAGTATAAAAAATATTGCAATCCTAACAGTTTATGAGGGTAACATGTACTTTTCAATCATGATAATGTCAAACAGTTTGCTTGTATCTACCGAATATAGCATAATTGACGTATTTGGGTTGGTCTCAGCGGTCAACTGTGCTCATTTTTTGCCTTTTGTCATGCTTATTGATATCAAAAGGTTGATATTTAGTTACACATAAAGGTCTGATGCTACATTGGCCATTATTCTATAAAAATATCTCAATATTAGTCCATAGTTCCATCAATCAGGCTTTGAAATAGAAAATATCAGTTTTCAAGTATGGTATACTTTTCACATATAATGTGCATAACTGGCCAGGTTTTGTATTATATTCCAAGGATAATTTGTCAATTTAATTAAAGGCTGGAAAATACTTTAGAATATCTGAGACTCAAAGGAAGGGTCCTCAGTACATTTATCTCTCATAATATATGCCAATAAATGATGATACGTTTCCTATCACAGTTCAAACCCTTGGAAAAGCTTAGTACTTCTTTTGATCGCTATTTGCTGCAATGATCTATAGGTACCGGTATCTAAGGTTCCTGAGGGCCTAGCATCGCCCCGTATCCTGCCAATGCCACCCGCGACATCACCCGATGCGTCTTCATCCTCCCCCCATTGTAAATTGTTCTGATTTAACCAAATATTCACACCCTTTCTTATAAAACAATTATTCTTTTAACAGTAGGCCTACTTATTTCAATATTAGTATATGCAATATCATCAGCCGTGATTTGGCTTGTTATTACCATGGAACTAGGCCTATACCCAGAGACTATGAATATCCCATGAATAGACATATTAGGCTACTTATTTGGGAATCACCGGTTTGACGCCCCATCTTCTGTGCGTCCACAGACGTCCTGTCACGTCAGAACAGTTACGTAGCTCTATGGCCTCTATGAGTATGACCAAAAATCTATAGATCTAATATGCTCTCTCTCCTCCTTGGTATGACGTGGAAGAATTCAGAAAGCAAAACCTTTTGGCTAAACACTAAAATAGTAACGTACGTAATCATTGCACTGGCGGCAGCCAGTCTTATAAATCGTCCTGACGTGATCGCGTTTCTACTTGCATTCAGAATGTTCACAGAATTATTTGTCACGATTCTCGTCTCAGACTGTCAGACACCGGCATTGCGATGCGAGAATCGCGATTGAAATACCCTGCATTGGCACCAGGGGCCGCCATGGCCACGTGACCAACAGGTGCCCGCTGCACAAACTGACCTAGATCCGTCCTTGACATACTTTATTAGCTCTTACAGTCATAATCACGTTGGGAAATAGTGGGTCTGTTGCGACAGACTCAAACTGACCAGCCAAGACAAGAGGAGCCTAACAATAGTTGGGAAATTAATGTTTATACGGAGCATGCGAGTCTGAGGGTTAAGGGGAAATTCCTAGTCCATCTGCTGACAGCTGGTGCGACCGATCTCCGCTAGGGCCCATCCTGGACGGGCCCCGGAACGGGCCTCTCCCAACGGATGGGTGAAGGATCGCGCTGCGAAAACAGCGACGGGAAATGCTGGGGTGTTTTAGCATTATCAGAGGCAGATCCAGGATTTCCAAAAGGAGGGAGTCAGCATATAGGCTAAGTACTAAAAACGCACGTATTTGCACACTCCAGTGTAACATTTTCCCTCTTTGCATAGTTTAGGGATCCCCGGGAGGGATCCACAAAAAGGAGGGAGTCAGGACCCCTGGACCCCCCCTCTGGATCCGCCCCTGATTATTGGGGCCTATATCCCACTGCCTTATATTTTTGTGATTAGTTTTCACGTAGGGGTTAATATTAATTTTTCTTAAATAAAATTCATAATAATGTCAGTTTTTCAAGAAAAATGATCATTTATGTAACAAAAATATCATACCGGTACATATCAGTTTTATATTTTATATGACCATTTACATATCCGAAGCATACAATTTCATCTTTATAATTATTAGAAATTAGACCCCTGTACATGTGTGAAAAATTGTAAATGGCAAAAAATCAGCCTGTTATATTTGTAAGATGAGTAAAATATTCAATAGAAAGAAAATATCATATATGAAGCATTAGAAAAAGATTATTTATTGATATATTAACCCTTTAGCCCCCAATCCGGCCGTAGCCGCCCGTGGGTGTATTCCCCAATCCGGCCGTAGCCGCCCGGAAAAATGACGATTTTCCTGTAATTTTTCCTTATTTTTCCAAGGTGGCCATTTTAGTGAATATTCAACTTACAAAAATGGCCAATATATCGTTTAAAAGCTGATTTTATTTCCTATCCAATGCCATAGACCCCATTGTTGGGACGACGCGCGAAAGACTCGCCTGAACCGGGCATTACGTGACCGTTTTGTGTGTGGCCTTAACCACGAGCGGATCCAGCACCGATTGTTAAACACGGAAGGATTAACTTTTGAACGTGCGTGTGAAATGGCCCGGGCCATGGAAATGGCCGAGTCCCCCGGCCGAGTCCCAAGCCAAGGAGTTTGTGCCGAGTAGTACTGCGGTCCATAAGGTCGACAAGCAACCACGTAAAGGTCAGGGTAACCAGCAGGCTAAGCCTAAGGCTAAGTGTAGTCACTGTAACAGTTTCAAACACCTGTCTGGAGACTGTAAGTTTAAGGATGCTTCGTGCTATAAGTGCAAAAAGCCCGGACACATTGTTCCTGCATGTCCGATTAAAGCCTCGGGGAAGGAGAAGAAGGGCAAGACCCACGTCCTAGTAGAGGGATCCAACGACGACGATACTCAGGTGCATTGAACGCAGACGTTGGGTGCCTACTCTATGTTCACGGTGAACACGAATCGTGGTTCGCCACCGTGGCAAGTGACTGTTAGTGTCAACGATGTCAACCTGGAGATGGAGATGGATTCGGAGGTGACCTTCCCGGTAATCGGGGAGAATCAGCTGTCCGACTTGGGTGCTCCACTGGTGCTCCAACCTTCACAGGTCAAGCTTCGGACCTTCACTGGCGAGGTCATCACCCCGAGAGGCGAGGCGGAGGTTAAGGTCGTGTACGAGGGTCAGACCTGCTACCTCCCGTTACTGGTGACACCGGGTAAGTGGCCAGCATTGTTAGGCCGTAATTGGTTACACCAGCTGCGACTGAACTGGAAGAAGATCGCGCAGCAGCACCCGGTGTACCACGTCGGTGGAGCAGCGACGGTAAAACAGCAGTTTCCCAGTCTGTTCCGGGAGGAACCTGGGAGACTTAAAGGTTTCAAGGCTCACGCGGAAGTCGAGCCTGACAGTGTGCCAATTTTTTTATTTTTTTTATTTTTTTTATTATTTAAACCACAATCATCACAGGTGATGTTCTTCCATGTAGGTATAGAATACAATCATTTGACAGGTATAATACATAGTCGTCATAATATCAATTATCAATGTGAATAAGAAATAACAACACACATTATTAAACCCCGACCTGTGTCCTACTACATGCGGAGTAAGCTGGACATTGAGTACAAGCGCCTGCAGGATACTGGGATCGTGGAACCAGTGCGCTACACCGAAAGTCCCTCCTTATCTAATTGAGAGTAACGCCTCTCAGTCGCGTTGAGCTTCCGCGACGCGAAAGCCACAGGTGTTTCCACACCATTTTCCACGTGTGACAGGACCGCTCCCACGCCGTAAGGGGAAGCGTCACATGACAATACTATCAACTTGCTTGGGTCGTAATGTGTCAGCACGGGAGCACTTTTCAACATTTCCTTAGACAACCTGAACGCTTTCTCACGCTGTGGAGTCCACTTGTACTCCACGCCCGTCCGCAGCAGTTCGTGAAGTGGCTCCAAAACGGTACTCACGTTAGGTAGGAACCGGTTGTAATACGTGAGCATGCCCAAGTACGACTTGAGTTCCCTGACACACGTCGGGGCGGGGGAATCCATCACTGGTTGGATACGCTCCGCAAGGGTCTCCAAACCCTCACTCGACACCTTGTACCCTAGGTACTGCACCTCAGGCATGTCAAACTCACACTTGGCTTCCTTGAGTGTGAGCCCTGCGTCACTTGACCGGGTCAGGACGTCCCCCAAGTTATGCTCGTACTCCACTTGGGTCCTCCCGGTCACAATGACGTCATCTAGGAATACGGCTGTCATCGGCACGCCCTGCAGAATACCCTCTTTGGCACGCTGGAAAATCGCAGGTGCTGATCCCACGCCGTAATTTAGCCGCTTGTACTTTAACAGCCCCTGGGAAAGGCGTCGCCGGCAGTACCTGTCCTTAAGCGTGACGGCTCTGTGCGGGTCTGTGGGGACTACAAGGTGACTGTCAACAAATCTCTGCGGAAGGAGATTTACCCACTGCCGACCCCGGACGACCTGTTCACTAAGTTGGAAGGTGGAGTCCGGTTTGCGAAACTTGATCTCTCCCACGCGTACCAACAGGTGGAGTTGGACGAGGAGAGTCAGGAGTTATTGGTGTTAAACACCCACCAGGGGCTGTTAAAGTACAAGCGGCTAAATTACGGCGTGGGATCAGCACCTGCGATTTTCCAGCGTGCCATAGAGGGTATTCTGCAGGGCGTACCGATGACAGCCGTATTCCTGGATGACGTCATTGTGACCGGGAGGACCCAAGTGGAGTACGAGCATAACTTGGGGGACGTCCTGACCCGGTCAAGTGACGCAGGGCTCACACTCAAGGAAGCCAAGTGTGAGTTTGACATGCCTGAGGTGCAGTACCTAGGGTACAAGGTGTCGAGTGAGGGTTTGGAGACCCTTGCGGAGCGTATCCAACCAGTGATGGATTCCCCCGCCCCGACGTGTGTCGGGGAACTCAAGTCGTACTTTGGCATGCTCACGTATTACAACCGGTTCCTACCTAACGTGAGTACCGTTTTGGAGCCACTTCACGAACTGCTGCGGACGGGCGTGGAGTACAAGTGGACTCTGCAGCGTGAGAAAGCGTTCAGGTTGTCTAAGGAAATGTTGAAAAGTGCTCCTGTGCTGACACATTACGACCCAAGCAAGTTGATAGTATTGTCATGTGACGCTTCCCCTTACGGCGTGGGAGCGGTCCTGTCACACGTGGAAAATGGTGTGGAAACACCTGTGGCTTTCGCGTCGCGGAAGCTCAACGCGACTGAGAGGTGTTACTCTCAATTAGATAAGGAGGGACTTTCGGTAGTGTTCGGAGTGAAAAAGTTCCACAAGTACCTGGAAGGCAGGAGCTTTAAGATCCAGACTGACCACAAGCCGCTACTCGGGCTACTAGGAGCTGACCGCCTGATACCCCTCATGTCGTCACCGAGGGTGCAGCGCTGGGCTGTGACCTTGGCGGGGTACAGCTATACGCTCATATATCGACGGGGAGTCCAACTCCCTGCACCTGGGATGCAGGTTGAGTCACCGGTGCCAGCAGATGTGATCCTGTCACTGGAACAGCTGGACGCGACACCTGTTACTTCCGCGATGATCTAGGAGTGGACCCGGAAGGACCCGGTTCTGGCGCAGATTGTACGACTTCTGCAGGAGGGCTGGCCAGATTCTGTGCGTTCTGAGGAACTATCGTCATATTACCATCGACGCGCAGAGCTGAGTCTGCAAGACGGATGTGTATTACTGGGATCCAAGGTTGTGATACCCGCTCCAGGCCGAGCGAAAATCCTGGAGGAATTACACGAGACGCATCCGGGCATGAGCCGCATGAAAGCTTTGGCTCGTAGTTATGTGTACTGGCCCGGAATCGATAACGATGTCGAGAAGCTGGTCTCGGGCTGTACGGTGTGTCAAGAGCACCGAAACCGCCCACCAAGCACCAAGATGCACCCATGGGAATGGCCCGAGAAGCCTTGGTCGCGCATACATGCGGACTTTGCCGGACCGTTCTTAGGACACATGTTTTTGATTATGGTGGACGCCCACTCAAAATACATGGAGGTGTTTACGATGACGACCATCACAATGGAAGCTACGATTGAAAATCTACGAAGTAGTTTCGCGACCCACGGAATTCCGGATGTTCTGGTCACGGACAATGGTCCCAATTTTAAAAGTGAGACTTTCCATCTCTTCATGATGACAAATGGAATACAACACGTGCACCTCACTTCCGCGCCATACCACCCTTCATCAAATGGCCTGGCAGAACGTGCTGTTCAAACCTTTAAGAGCGGTATGAAGAAGCTTAGTGGTGGATCCGTACAGAGCAGAGTGAACCGATTCCTGTTCAGGTACAGAGTCACACCACAATCGACAACGGGGCATTCACCAGCGGAGTTACTTTTTAAGCGCCGTATTAAATGCCCGTTGGATCTGGTAAGGCCGGATCTAAAATCCAAGATCTGTGACAAGCAGAGGAGTCACAAGGACCGGCATGATAAAAATGCCAAGAAGCGCGTTTTCAATGCCAGGGATATGGTGTACTACAAGAACTTCACCGGTCGCGGAGACAAAAACCTGCCAGGGGTTATTACCGAGAACCTTGGTGGTAAGGGCTACATCATCAGGGACACCCGCGACAACAAAGTGGTCAGACGTCACCCGGACCACATCTTCAGTGGCACCCAAATGCCACCACCTCTGGACCTACCTACCGAGGACTTGGTAGTCCAGCCAGCGCCACCGCTACCAGCTCCCGTGGCACATCAGCAGCCACGTCAGCAGCCACCTGCGGCTCCAGAGTCGCCCGGTCAGAGCCACAGCATCGGCTCCACCACCGCCGGTCAGATCGTCCCTTCGTGTGAACAAGGGGATTCCACCACCCAAAATGAATCTTTGAGTGGTGTGACTTATCTTGTATATATGTTGTGCTATGCATACCTGTTGTGTTCTATTAATTAGACTATTTAGACTTTTCAAGACTGACTCATATTGGGAGTCTCTCTCTTAAAAGGGGGAGATGTTGGGACGACGCGCGAAAGACTCACGAACGGCGCATTCCGCGCTGCCAGCCGGGAAGTCGTGAGCGGCAACATGTTGATGCAGACCCGCTCCCCGAGCCACGAGGATCGTACAGACAGCCCCATCATAACATGAACTTAAGGTCTATTTAACCTCTATCTACAACACCCATGCTTATAACTTTTATTGTTAAGGGTAGGTTAGCCTTTGAACTTCACCAATTAAAAGGAATTTCATGAATTCCAGAGGGAAATCCAAGGAAATCTTGGGGAAATCGAGCAATTCATGAATGCAAAGTGTGGGGTCTAAAGGGTTAAGCAAAGAGATTTCGTCTTCTTAGAAATTCTTAGAAATTTCGGAAAAATATGTGGAAAATGTGCAAAAACTAGCATCTGCATCATTTTCTGACATTAGTTTTCAATCAGGGGTCTTGTTATATATACAAAAATTCATTTCTCATAATAATATGACGGCACATTACATTAACCTAATATCCATAACATTCTGAGGCTTTAGTTATTTTTTTTTAATAAGAAAACAAATTTTTATTCATTTTTTTGAGAAAATATGACAATAAGGATCCCTCCAGTTCTGTAATTAAAAGGGACATGACTAATTGTTTTTGCTGCTAGATCTAGAATACTTAAAGGGAGGGGCCAGTGAGTGTAAATTCTTATATTGTCATAAACCATACCGCCCAGGTAATTGGGATGCCAATTTTTAAATCTCTGTTTCAAAAATTAAAGATTTTATTCAGGTTTTTCTTTACCCCATCCCCCTAGAATCTCCGTCCAGCACCTGGTGCATCTTGCACAGTGCATCTGTCTGTTTGTGACGTCACAGGATAAAGGAAAAGTAGAAAAATAAAGGAATATCCAAATATAATTTTCCTAATCACTTTTAATGAGACTTACAGTGTTAGTGCTGACAAATAACCCTGATTTACAAAAGGTTTTGGAAGATTAGAGGCTCCTTTGCACAATTTAAATTTCAAAATTTGAATTTAACTGTCATCTGCCTTTTCTGCCTGTGAGCAGCAGAATCATGACGTTTTCTGTTTGCATATCAATTTAACTCATAAGGAGTTAATTTTAGAAACTAAAATTTTAGGTACCATTAAAATAGCAGTCAACGTCCTATTTAACAGTAAAATAGAGCATATTTCATTTTTCACTGGCCCCTCTCTTTAAATATTTGCAAATCATCATTAAAAGTTCAATGTTATTTAACGTTCATGTCCTGATGGGTCTCAGAATGCAATAACGGCATTTGGATGGGTTTTGAAAAAATGCGTTCATAAAAATGTGTAAAATGCGCAAAAATAGTGATGCACGGAAACTGGCACCTCTTGTCTAGGTGTGAATGTTGTAAGAGCACCAGGTGGCGGCAGTGAGCATAGTATGCAATGACTGGTAGCGCCTAAGCAGACGATACAAGAACTAAAATTAATGTAGATCAGGTCTCACGGAACTAATTGTGGCGCCATCTGTAGTGTCATATACCTTTCTGTCCCGAGGTGAAGGGAATGACTGGATTTGAGTGGCTGATATTCAAATAAGGAAAACTGACAGAATTGAATGAAAGATCACAGGGTACCCCCTATCATTTGTGAGTTGTTTGGTAAAAATGAATCCTTGATCTCTGCTTGTTGGTAGGTGTCAGTGGGATTTTGAAATGGGCTCTGTATTCTGTGAATTTGATCACTGCAGAACTGGCAAAATGAGGGTACATCCACATTCAGGACCCCTGCTTTAGATTTTGATGGGGAACCTACCCTGAAATTTTGATATTTTGTGTGCCAAAGAGGCCACAATAGGTTTCTGTGTCACTTTCATGTGGCGCAAAGTTCTGAATATTTTTTTTCTCAAGATCTGTTATATTAAACTATACAGGAAAACAATTAGTTCCGTGAGACCTATAGTGAATAATGCCAATATAACTAAACCTGTTTTTTTTGTTCTGAAAACTGACTTTTAAGGTGATTTATGCTAAAATTAGAAAATTTGGGAAAGGAGTTCCCTGTTGCACCATTTTTTTTCATTTTAAAGGGAAGCTCGGGGAATTTGGTCAAATAAGTAGGCGTCAGCACTGATCCTCATCCTGAAATCTATTAAATCTGCTTATTTTCCCAGATCTCCCTAAAACAGATGTTTTGACCCTTTTTCCTCCTCAAATGACTGATTTGATGTCATCTTTGACCTGTTTCTTGTTCACTTGGGCTAGTTCAAAATGGCCAGAAGTGTTAATTTTGGCCTAGCGCTGGTCACTAAAAATGGATGAACCTGGTTGAAACTTTAAAAAAATAGTTCAAATTGTCTCAAAGTTGCAGGGGATGCCCTTCACACATGCTGAAACTAAAATAATACCATAAGAGTCTCTTTTCCTGAGAACTTTCCACAAAAAATCTGGAGAAAATTACAATTTTTACAATTTTCTGTGTTTTGGCACCCAATTTTTCAATATTTTTTCATCATTTCTTGCAAACTGGTTTCACAATTATCTAAATGGCTCTTGATTCTTGTTCAGTGATGGGGTGGGATCACTCCTGCCAATTTTCATGTCTTTGTATGACCAGTTCTCTAAATGAGGGTTAGGTCACAACGGTGATGTCAAATGGCGATGAATGCTAGGTTAACACTTATGGGTAGAGGGTTAGGGAAACCAGTCCTTTTGTAGCAAAAAGCAATGTGATGATGCTGAAACTGGACATTATTATTGAAAACAGGTGTCAGTCATAGAAAAATGGGTTTATTAAGAAAAAAGGCAATCTTTGATCTCAATATAGGTCTCACGGAACTAATTGTGGCGCCATCTGTAGTGTCATATACCTTTCTGTCCCAGGTGAAGGGAATGACTGACTTTGAGTGGCTGATAATGAAATAAAGAAAACTGACAGAAATGAATGAAAAATCACAGGGTACCCCCTATTATTTGTGAGTTGTTTGATAAAAATGAATCCTTGATCTCTGCTTGTTGGTAGGTGTCAGTGGGATTTTTAAAATGAGCTCTGTATCCTGTGAATTTGGCCACTGCAGAACTGGCAAAATGAGGGTACATCCACATTTAGGACCCCTGCTTTAGATTTTGATGGTCAACCTACCCTGAAATTTTGATATTTTGTGTATCAAAGAGGTCACAAATGGGATATGGGTCAATTTGAGGTGGCGCAAAATTCTGAATATTTTTTATTTCAAGATAGGCTACATTAAACTATACAGGAAAATAATTAGTTCCGTGAGACCATCAGGCTAGCCTACAGTTACACTGTTTTCCCGTGGCGGTGGCGTGTGGAACCAGAGTAGCCCAGGGGCGGATCCAGAAATTCCTAGAGGGGGGCCCCACAAACATAAATATAAAGGGGGAGGACCCCCCACAACCATGATTTAACAGGGGGGGGGCAAGGCCCGTCCGCCCCCCCCCCCCTGGATCCGCGCCTGTTAAGCATACAGTTAAAAGCAGGTAGAACAGACGAGGAGATTCATTTCGTGAGTGAAAATAAATCTGCTTTCTCACAACATTTGGGTGAATGCATGTCCACTCAAGCAGCTCCTACTGTCTGTCCTTCGATGTATTCCATATTCTCACTGGCTTGCAGGGCACCTCTAAGCTACTGCAAATAGTAGCTCTTACATGTCAGCTACCTTTCTGGACATAATGATAACTTTATATGACAGCTAAGGTTTTATTTATTTAATTTGCAGCAGAGATTGGTATACATATAATCAAAGGTTGTTAGATATGAAAGAAACATCAAAGCCTTTTTCAAACTGCTGGGTCACAATATTGTATAGGGATTTGTATAGGAAATTGTCATAATGCATCCCTAATGCAGTGACGTGGTGAAGTTGCCATCCCTCAGTTAAGCCCCATACCCACTAGGCGATTTTACCGGCGACTGGCTATGGGCAACATCAGAATCACTGGTCATATCATTACCAATTCAGATCAAATGTTAGTATGTAACATTTCAATGTTACATACTAACATTTGATCTGAATTGGTAACGATTTTACCAGCGATTCTGGCAGTTGCCCATCGCCAGTCGCCGGTAAAATCGCCTAGTGGGTATGGGGCTTTAGCTAAGGAACAATCAGCCTTGATTCTAATGCTTATTCTGGGATGTCTACTGAGGGTGTGAAAGCTTACTACATATACTTTAAAATGCAAGATCAACACTGATTGGCCAAGTGTAGGAGGGCCATAGATGGGGTTACCTTTGTTAAATACAATTTTCCTTTAAGGTCTGACATTCCTTGTATCATATTTGATGCTCCATCAACAGTCTTAAAAAGACACACATTTTACATTTACATAAACATTGCAATTCCAGTTATTTCACTTTTAATTCTGTGAAGGTATAGAGTATGTCATTTTAAATAAATGGGTATGTTAAAATATCAATTTGATGGTTTGGTGTTCAGTACTTGTGGACTTTAAAGAACTAGGATTAATATTAGGGAGAATTGGCAATCATAAGTCTCCCTGATTCATTGATAGTAGTGTCACCTGGATGGAGCTTACCCAGGGAAAGTATCTCATAGGCTCAGATTGGGTGTGATCACTCTTTATGTTCATAGCAGGTCTCTGGTTTGATTTTACTAGTCCACATGTATTCCACAAATCTGAATTGGGAATACACCCCTGGTGGATTTTTCAGTGGCTCCCCCTAGTGGAATGTTACCAGTCAGAAATTTTACCAAAATGGCGTCACACACAAGATTATCTTTTTCCTCAAAGTGGCTTCCCCTGGTGGATTCAATTTGCAACAACTTTTTAGTGGTTTTCCTATAGTTAACCGATACGTAGTGATGTGCCCCAGTTACCAAATGCCCAAAAAGTGGGCAGACTGGGGTACTGCACATGTTCGTGGGAAAGGTGTAATATGTATACTTGGGAAATCTGAAAATTCACTCTCTTAAAGCCAGTTAACCTAATATAGGCCTACATAATGTTAATCTATTGGTGCTGTCCATAAATGATTTACTATATTTGAGGTACTTTTTGATGGATCTGTATGGTTCCATTTTTAACTAGGGGAGTTTTCGCTAATGGCCTATACTGAGCAATGCTACAATCTACTCAGACAAACACATGGGAGGGTTTTACTTTAAAGAGGCATTTATTACTGTTGACATTTTAGACGAACTATTTCAGGGAGAACACATTTTGAAATGCAAATGTGGATTTTGACAAACACAATCCTATATGAGTGACAACATTCACACGTGGTTATATATTGGACACTATGCACATCCTTAGGGGGAATTCCTAGGGGCAGGGGTAAATTTTACCTACCAATAATTTCCTTATTATAACTGAATCTTATCAAAGACTCCCAAAAGGAACTTTGGGTCCATTGTTAAAACTGTTTGAGTGAAATGATAAAGTTTTCTGTTTAGACATTGTTGTCTTGCATAATGAAAAAGAAGGTAGTGGTTTTTTTGGTCGCTTATCATTGATAGAGGGGTCTGGCTTGTCCCCAGATGGAGTAGCCTTAAAATGGGGGACAGTGGCTGCCCCCATGGTACAACTCACTGCAGGCTTAAATGGAAGACGATTGAGTGACATCCTATGCATATAGAATTAAGTTACCCTCCGATCAAGTTCAATTACGCTGAAAGATCAATAAAAGCCACCTGCCTGTCCACACTAAACCAAACTGAGTCTAATAATATTGATTACATATGACAAAAGTTGAAAGTTATTAATCATATATACACATATGATGTCACTCACAGGATTTATATAGAGCTAGGCCCTGGAAGAAGATGTTGAGCATCAGCAAATGGGAGGGCTTGGGGAGGGGGTGTTAGTACTGTGCAAGGTGGCCCCCAGGTGACACCATATTAAAGGGCTAATGGGAGTTAGTACGAGGAGTTCCTCCCCTAAAATTGATTACATCAAAAATTATTGAATCCGTCTTTTATAACTAGGAGCACATAATATTCCACAATATTCAATTCATTTTATGCATCATTTGGGAAATTAAAGGAGGGGTCCAGACACCTAGAAAATCCATGTCTATACCACTGTGCACTGCTGAATGTAAATATTTAATGGCCCGAATCTCGGCCAGCGCACTACATCGAGGTCGAACCTATTTACACACACACAGGAACATACAGAGAGAAAAAGGGTTTCAGGGAACTAGGGTTGAGAAGATATTTGATGCGATATTCTGCTTCCAATAGATGTTTTGGCAAGGCTATATAGCATTTGCCCGTTGAGAAAAGCCATTTACGTTTATAATTTTTTTTTCAATGATGTTTTGGAGGTTTCAGTGCGATAATAGTTATAATGTAGAAAGCCTGTCCATATAAATTATTATGTTATGTTTAAAAATTGTTCTAATATTTCCTTATCTGCATATGGGCGTAACACATAAAAATGCGTATATTCGGAATGCACATGACATTCTTGTTTTGCATAGATGTTTATGACAAATATAATTATACCATAACTCATGATCATTAAATTTTGTTTCTTTTACACGGGGATGGACAGAGTAATGCTACTTCGGGAGCCACTACCTAGAAAATGCATACTCTGGCCCCAATAATGCTACTTCCGGAGGCGATTTTCGAAACGCCAGGTGCGGAAATTTGCTATTATTTATCACATTAGCAAACTTTCATGAAATATAACATGTCTATGGATTACTTTTGGGTCTAACCCTATCGTATTTACCATATTGTACTTACATGAGAAACGTTTGGGACAAAATACCTGCAGGGGGGAAACGATGGGTCCGAAAAAAATACTTAGAAAACCCACACTTTCCTCATGAAAAGGATAATACTGAAAATAGATTGAATGTTCTATGTTGTGTTTATAACTTGTAATACATTCCGTGGTTAGGTTAATATCTAGTAAAAATTTATTGAATGAAAAGCATCCAGTTTGTTCATGGCATGAAGTTGCGGGAGGCTCCGAAGTATGCATTATTGGCGCCGAGGTTAGCATTTTCTGTGCGGTGGCTCCCGAAATAGAATTATCCGTCCAGCAGTGTGTTGTAATAATAGTTTCTATCATAAACATTTATCTTAGAAGACAGATACCCTGTCTATAGTATCAGGTACGTATTCTAGATTGTGTGCGAATGCTTCTGATCATGAAGCTAACCCATAACCCATACACACACATAATTATTATTATTATCATATATATCACGACATATACGAGGTCCTTCTTTGCCTACCTGCCTCTCTTGATACCAGACTAAAACGTTGGAACCGCTTGTAGGACTAGCCCATCTCTCAGTGAACATATTTATTCTCGAATATTGAAATCTTGCTTTATTTGATCCATAAATCAGTATTGAAAATGCTTTAACAATAATACGTCTGTGATGCAAGATATAGAAGTGCTACGAGACATGTGAGCGTTGAAAATTGTAGTTTTGGCCCCAACCTCATAATACGCCCTTGTCAACAATTTTGGAGCTATCGAGGCACAGACTATTTTCTGCGAAAATAGTTTCTATTTCATAAAGGATTGAAAAAATATATTGACGTGTATTATTACATTGAACGAGATATTTACCAGTTTACAGGCTTGCGAGCCAAACTGCCAGACTTCATAGAACAATATTCTTTCATTAGGTTTTTCATCAGGCTTTTCAGTATTGGGAATCAAACACTGGAAACCAACACTCACGAAAAGGGATTAACAATGATAAAAATGGTCCCATTAGAAGCCTCCACTGAAACAACTCATATATATATATATATATATATATATATATATATATATATATAATATCTAAGTGGCCGCTTTTGCAAATCAGTTATGATGTGAAGGTCTTGCAAAGCTCAAATTTTGTAGCAAAGACCATTGTGCTATGTTACAAACGTCAGCATTGATTACTGCAGAGTTAACATTAACAGTATAGATAAAGTATGTTGCAATTGACAATTCTAATATCACCCCAGTTTCTTTTTCTTTGGATTCAGTACAAACCTTTAAACAGTAAAAACTAATCTCTCTACACTCAGAACGAACTTCTTTTTAGCTATATTCTACTATCATTTTTTGAACCTTGACACTATACTTGGCGTAGTTTGTTACTTACCTTTCTCAAACGGATTTTCTAATGCGAAGACACTTAAATCGTAAGTTTAAAAAATAAAATCTGGGTTCACCTATGTAGCTTCCTGTCTGGTATGTTCCCGAATGCTGCGATGGGTCGCTCTTCCCCACCCAAAAATCAATGTTAGTTCAGGACAGGGGGTGGTCAAATAGATGCAGCCAATAGACAGTCGCATACCATTACCCTTAACATAGCCATCTAGTTTGATACTAGATATCAGACTTGTGATACAAAGCTCGAATATTGGAAAGCTCAAACATTGGAAAAACATTTATTTTTGTGGCGGAACACTCATAGAAAAACTATAGGTTAATATGATGGTATGAACCAGAATAGTATAGGATCTGTAAATAAATTATGTCAGTACATTATAAAAGCCAAACTAGTTAGCTTATAATTTGGTCCGACTCACGAGGTTGACATTAATAGGGGTTGGCATAATCTGAAGTTGCAAAGGCATTTTAAGCTTTTTAACAGTACAATCCAGGTATTTTTTTGCAAGGGGACTCACAGGCCAAATTTTACTCGTTCCTTCACCTTGCGGTATACAATAGTATCATGTTCCATCCGATGGAACTAATTACTTGTGTCTTTGTTGTAAATCTTAATGAGTTTCCCTCTATTTAGTGACTGTATATAAGTTCCTTGCCAGCAACTCAGTTTACTCCAAAACCAACCTAAAGCCTATTGGTTGTTGGGGCCTCTGGGTTGACAACGAATACCTCCAATCAATGAACAGATTGGGGCTACCATGGGAACACGGCACATCATGAAATAACAACACGGTCTGATTTCCTTTCCCACCAGGTGTCACCAATAATGGGACATCCTGTATTAACAAGTGCCCTTTTATCTTATTAAAGCATTGAAATAGCAAATCTTTTAAAGTAAACCTAAAGAATATAAGGGGGTTCCTAAATACTAAAATAATACCTTATGATTCTTTGCTTAAGAACAGTGACCATTCGAGATCATTTCATCTATTGTTGTGTTTCTTCACAATTTAATTGTTACCTGTCAAATATAATCTCTATGTGAATAATATAAGGTAACAAGGTAACACTTCAAAACCTATCATTTCCCTTTTTCCTCACCCAGTTTACTCAAACAGCACTCCAACATCAAACCTGTGTCACTTTAGTGAATGAAATCATACAATTGGATCGATGTTGTCACTTCAAAAATGATCACCCTATGAAACATAGGTGTGGAAATCATTTGTTATTGACCATTCTAGACTGGGCTGAAATTCTTTAACATTGGTTCCTATGGGAAAAGGCCAAAATTAAAAGCTAATTTTAGGAGCAATTTGTCAAGCAAATTGCTTTTGTTAAATTTTTATTATGCAACTCTCTTCACGAAATAAGCGTGGAAGCAATTTTGAAAATATTTCATGGTAAACTTTGATGTTGGTATAAACTGGGATGGGCTTATTAGCATCCTGCAGCTGGTTCTGGCTCTGGTTCACACTCTGTCAACTGATGGCTAGCATCGAACAGATGGGCTTAGGTAAATATTAGAAGCATTGTTGCTTTGATATAAGGAAGGTAAATGCCACTATGGCACCTCTGTGTGGTGAAAGGAATGAGTGTTCTTTGAGTGGCAGCGCCATCTATCATAAAACGTTTGATTGGGACGCTGGTGGCCTCTAGTGTTCAAAATTGTATCTAACATTTTTCTCAAATTCTCATGTTGAAAGCAACTGTTATATATATCCGCTCTACTCCAAACAACCAACACTCTATAAGCTCAACCACCTATCTTGCTCTGCTCACTCACCCAGATGATAACCCGAGTTCGCTGAGCCCTTGTACTGACGCAGGTGGCCAGTCCATGTTTGTTTGGGCACTACAGCGGGAGCCTTAGACTAGCGCACGTGCTAGTTATGATTCTCTGTCAAAGTAGGGAATTAAAGGAGGAGTCAATGTGTGACGTATCATACTAAAAGCGCGTACACCATTCTAGCCAGTCAGAGTTAGCTGAACGTTTAGTGAGAAACTTTCCTGGAGGGTTCGGTCTTAGAAGCTGAGTCCTGTTGTTTGGAATAGAGTCAGTCAGACTGCGCTAGAAGGCAAGTCCAATATTCATAATCATAGTAATATTATAATCATATTTTCTATTTCCTATATTCTACATAAATATATATTAATCAAATATATACGTACAGTTCTATGCTACGTACAGTTCTATGGTTTGAGAGTTTTACAATATAAAAGAATATATATTGCACTTTGACTTCAGTGCAAAAGGGGCATACCCATTGAAAACCTTATCTATAGGTGTTTATGTGTTCCTTGTGACACTAGAAATTTTAGCCCAAAATTGAAAAAACTCATTAGAATTTTATATCAAATGATAGAAACTCACGTGGGGAATAACTTTTTAATTCTGAAAAAGCATGTCTCTTCCAAGTTTGGGGCATTTCTTGGAAAATTGGTGTTAAGTTACAGATTTTTAAGAAAATTAACTATCATTGAAATACGTTCCATTGCAACCATTATATAAGATGAAATAATGTTTTCTAAATCCTGGTACTGTGGTTTGCAAAATGGGACTCTGTATAAAAATAGGTCCTGTCGCATGTTTCTGTCACTTATTCACTTCAATGTTGCATGTGGGTTTTAAGAAATGACACGCATACATGGAAATAACCTCTTCGCATGTCACTAGTAGAAAGATAGATATATCACATGTCCCATATTGCAGTGTTGAACTATAAGGAGGTTAATTATCCATTTAATGTTAGTGTGTGTAAGTGGTATTTAATTCGATAGATAATAGCTAGCTCCATTCGCAGTCTCCTCCTCGTCGACTGCAGTCGTCCAATACATAATTATAGTTCCCTCATCATGTAAGACGTGAACACTCGTGTGAAAGGATTTGTTGTTTTATTATCCAATGTATAGTCATTCCGTGACAAGAACTCGATTGACCATGATCAGTCCCAAGGTAAGAGTCCCCTCAAACACATTCAATCAACGCTCCGCGCTCTAACACAATTTCTATATGCCTCACTCCAGAACCTAGACTGCAGGTTAAAGGTCCAACCTTCACAGGATGTTTACTCACACAGTGCTTGCAGCTACTCTGGCTAGCTAAGAGCGGAATACATTATTATATGGTGGTACGTCACACCGTGACTCCTCCCTCATTTCACTACTGTCAAAGTGAAACATCGGCTTACACGTGCGCTTCTAAGCTCACGTTATGCTGCCCAAACATGGACTGGCCACCCGCGTCAGTACAGTGTCCCATGTCGAATTTAAGAAACGACCGTGTCGCTGTGTTGAATTTTTTGGTGATGACCCACATAATGTCATAATACTTTCATTACCATCGAACTCCTGCTCAGAAAATCACAATAAATTTTGAAAAGGTAAACTTCCATGCTCATTCCCTTTGTTAAAAATCCAGGCGCGCCACCCCCGCCCCCCACAGAGGAAATTTGTTAAAAAGTTCCACCTTTCCTAGAGAGGGGCCAGTGAAATTGTCATTTTGTTAAATTCTCTTATTACACGTAGATATGATGCTTAAATAAAGGTGCGTAACATTATTATAAATATTGAGTGATATTTTGTATAGGAAATAACAGGCACATCCAAGAATTTTGGAAACGGGGGCGCACATATTATAAAGGGTCCTAGCCAACCCTCTAAGGTCTCGAGTTTTTCATTTAAAAAATTAAAATTTTGTCCAAAAAAGGATGGGCGCAAGCCCCATACGCCCCACTCTAAATCCGTCACTGGAAATAGTGTCTATATCTCAGGTCACACATTGAACCCTATGTCTACCTGACTCGGACATCTGTGCGTGACATCATACAAAAATAGCAGTTCTATTTGAACTACAGACTTGAAAATTCTTTAGAAAATACTTAGAGGAAAATATGCATGCATAAAACAAAAACTTCTAAAGATTTAGAGTTAACATTTCGCATGGTTATTTCCTGAATGGTAAGGATCAAGGCAGTGTGCTTATTTACAATCACTGGCCCCTCCCTTTAAAAATTCATCATAACTCCCTAAAAAAACGGGAGAAAATATTGAAAAGTTATATTCTGGGAACCTCGCCACCCCCTTTTGAAATTATTGAAATTATAAGCAAAAGTCCCACTTAGGGATTCTCGCCTCCCCCCCCCCCCCCCCCCACACACACAGCAGACCCTGGGTACGGGCCTGAAATCCATTTTGGTGCTGTCAGCAAAGGGTTAATTCCAGTTCTATTCTGGGAACCTCGCCACCCCCTTTTGCAATTATTGAAATTATAAGCAAAAGTCCCACTTAGGGATTCTCCCCCCCCCCCCCCCACACACACAGCAGACCCTGAGTACGGGCCTGAAATCCATTTTGGGTTAATTTCATTGATGTATGCAACTATGGTAACATGAAGATGTTGGTGTACGTTGTAGGTGTGTCATGCATACTTTGTACAGTGGCGGATCCAGCAATTTAAAAGGGGGGGGGGGGGGAAGGCGCGTTATTGGGAGAAAAAAATCCTTAATTACTTTTTGGCCGAATTTTACATTAAAAAATTCTAAAATTTCCCCCCAAAAATGGTGGGGGCGCGCCCCCCCGTGCCCAACCTCTAAATCCACCACTGCTTTGTACATGTATAATGATTAATACACATATATATTTCCATAACGTAGCCAGGACAATCAACAGCAGTTTTCTTAAATCCAGGGGCATAGACAGCCTTAAGGGGGTTCCTGCCTAAATGTTTCATAGAAATTCCTTTATTTGACTTATACTTTGCGAAATTTAAGAGGGTTTCCAGAAACCCATATAACACCTGTTAGACCGTAAAATGTAAATCTGACGCAAAATGACCCCTTGCAAGGCTTTTGGCGGTTTGAAAGGGCTTAAAGGTCTTATCAGATTTTGGGTTTTGCCATTAAATTTTATAAGGCTATTAGAAAGGTCTTATCTTAGGTCCAAAGGCCTGGAATAATGTCATGTTTTACGTCAATCTATATTAATTACAATTAACCCCCCCCCCCCCCCCCCGGCAGCTGAATGCACTTTCACGCTACTTTCACTCTACAGGGGGCGCTGCTGGTCCACCGCGGTTCAAGGAATGTCCTTATAATATTCTGTGACCACACGTGACCGATGACGTCGGAAGCAGCGTTCACGAAGCGTTCGGGTTGTCCATTCATCCCACTCTCTGCGTAGACCGGAGTCGTGTGTGTTGGTCTTGCTGCTGCTGCCCTGAGAGCCGTTTAGTGTCACAGATATTAGCTGTTCTGTTTTAATACAAACAAAACTACCATGTCCTACAGAGCTGGCAAGTCTGGCCTGGCCGCCGAGGCCCAGCGCAAGGTGAGTGTCGACGTATCGTGTGTATATTCTAGTGTTTTCCGGGATGTTTTCAGCCTGAAATTGTGATCTGAATTTGGGGACTATGTATAATCTGATAATTGTTGTGGCTATCCAGAAGTGTGATCAGTGGGTGTTACAATGGGTACTCTGAACAATTACATCGATCCACTCCAAATGCATTTAGCTGGAGGGGAGTGTGGTTTGATCAAAAGATTAACATGATATAACGGAGAGGATATATAATTTAATGATATATGTGTATATCATTGGTTTCCAGTTGTGGAATCAATACTTTGGAATTGTGCGGGGGAAAGGGGGCGGGGGGACTGGGCGGGGATACGTTTTTGGTAAATCTATTCCTCATGGACTTAAATCTGTGTCGAGTTTGTCATTACAACACGATTATACATAATTAACCCCCCTCTCCCCCAAAAAGGTATGTCAATTTCATGTAAATACATATGAAAGATATTGTTCAGCCAATTCAAATGTCCTTTATATAAGAACCCTATCTATTTGACCTGGGATTAGAGTTCCAAGTCTGGTCACGGTGGCCTTAGGGAGCGTACTGGCGTGCTTGCCGTTCTAATACTTTGAAAGCAATGTATGTAAATCCTTTACTCATGTCATGTCAGTGACGCTGACGGGATACTGGGTTTCAAAGGTAGGGTTAACCGATGCGACCCAAAGCAAAATCGGTTTATTAATACCCCACATGCACCCCCCTCCCCATTTGGCCCAATCATTATTTTTCAGGCGCCAACTATACGCGTACTTTTACGTAATTATTCAGGGACGGCATTGCCCCCCCCCCCCTATTTTTTTGACAAATTTAGATTTTTTTAATGTAAAATTCTAGCCTTCGGATGAGGCCCCTCAAATCCTATATTAGGGCCCCCCCCCCTTTTTTTTTATTTTCCTTCTTTTTCTTTTAATATGCATAGAGGGATACAGGGATATCCTATACAGTTAATCTATGAGACAGAAAGCAGTTATTATTATACATAACACTGTATGCCTATTGTATAAAGCAGCGACATGATATTCATCTGGCTATTATTCTGTTGATCCATGTATGACCATGTATAGCCATGTATGATGGTAATGATGCATCCTATTTATTTGATCTCTTTATGAAAAAAATCTAATGCAAATATTTAAGATATTCAAATATTCAAATCATTTCGGATATAGAAATGCTCAACACATTACTTTTAATTAGCTGAATTTAGAATTACACCAATTGGAATGGCTTTGGTTTGAATTTGAACAGATCAACTGACACGGTTGGCAGGGTTTATCCAGGTCATTTAATGTGGAAAGGTCCAACATTAACACCCACTCACTTACCAAGATCCCGGCTCATTCACCATGTGTCACACATGCCATCGGCCCATTGCCATCATTCTGTCACATCACCCTGGCCAGTTGCCTACCTGACTGAACAAAGTGATTAGGTGTTATCAAATGACGAACACTCTTCTCGTCAAATCACCGAAAACATGACGTCAGTGATATTGAAGAGGAGATGTTTAAACATGTCTATTTCTCTTTTTTTCTCGGGTGGTCAAAACATAAATCAAAAAGAAAAGAACAACATGGAACAGCATATATAGATGCTCAGGGCATGTATTTAAGATGTTAAAGATTGTTTCAGAGGATGTTTAGAGTATTTTGTTTATTTCAAAACTGCCTGGACCTCTTTGGTAAGTAAAACAGAAATAAAGGGGAAAAGATTGACCTACCTACCCTTATTTTTTTTTTTTATCTATGTTACCATTATCATTATGTTGTGTTTTACTGAATCAGCTGCTGAATCCAGGGCAGGGAGGATGAGTCACTTGAGTATTGTTTGTCATATACTGAGAGGTGTGTGGCGGCCAATAAGTGGTTCCGTCGCCAGAGGCCATAATGTGACCAGGTGTATAGGTGAAAACATGACCGGGTCAGAGCAGCTGGCCTGCGGGGCTCCGCTACTAAGACTTCTGTTGCTGTAATATCAAATCATAGAAGTATCTGTGGTTCTATTCACGATTCCTGCTTCTTGACTCCTATAAACTAATAGAAATAGACAGAATCCTCTGTCCAGGAGCTGTAATATAGCTGTCTGAATAATTATGGCCATCTTGTGTATTGATGATCTACTTTTGTGATGAATGACTTACAATCTTTTTCTATTATTTTGCACCCGCACGCATGCACACACATAGAAGTTCGTATGTGTGTGTGGGGAGGGGGGAGGAGGTGGATGCATAGTCGTAAAAGTTATAAAGTATATATCATACTAAGTTATACTATATCTATGGGATAAACCGATAATGCTCTACTTGGTCAACCCCAAAATAGGACTGATACAATGTCGACGGTTCCCCCTCAGTCATGATCCGAACAGAAATGACTCAGAGCCCAGACATGATTGTCTTGGAGTCTTGCGTACTAGCTGAATCATAGCACATCAAAGGCCTCTCCTAGTGAGCTCATTGGTGAGCTACCCATAAGCCTTTCCGATACCAGGGAGATTTTCAAATGATGACTGAGTGGTTTTCACTGTGAAATCGACCAATCACTCAGTCAGTAACCTGTGACTACATTAGTTTGATGAGGTCAATAGGTGGTGTGTGGAGTTTACATATTACCATAATCCATAATTATGTGCAGCTCAGCTTAGCTTGCAACTACCATGCACAAAGACTCATAGATTTGCATGGATTAGCAACGACAAAATGTGTTTGATTCCATGTTTTGCATGGAATCACGGTTTCTGTAACATAAATATTAAGCCCAAATAGTGTTGTGGTATTCTAAGAATAGCTAATCGGGAATGCTCGGTCCTTTGCCACCCGTCCACACGACTGCCCTTCGCCTTTTGATGCCCAGAACTGTCCCCACAGACGTCATGACTCACTCTGCACCAGTTCGCCCGACTGAGCATTACTCAGCCAATCCGTTGCATGCTTTAACCCTAGGTATTCCGCTTTACACCAGAAGAAAGGTGGCAACAATGCAAAGCTATCCATCCAGCTGATTTACATAAAAACCCACAATAGCTGTATAAAACACTGACAGGCCCATTGTAAAAGTGTTAGACTTGGATCCCGGAAATTTGAAGGCAAATGGGTGAACAGAATAACATGCCCATTTAAGGACACATATCTGAGCCGACCTCAAAAAGGGAAGGGGAAGGGGAGGGGCTGACTGAGGCCTCGTCGTCCCACCAACACCAGACCACACCACCCATGTAGGATCAATACTACACTCGATCCTCCCTTTGGGAGGGCGGCTATCAGGCTACAACTGTGTCGGAAGTGTCCCCATAGCAGCCGTCCCTATGGCAACGGGTGGGGTGTACTGGGTTATCCACATTCCATGGATTGATAGAGGGGAACGGTAGTTTACAGATTTTCAAGTTTTCAATTCGTCAATCTAGAAGTAAAAAGGAAAGGCTTATGTTATGTTGTTTACAGTTTATAATTTTTTGGAAAAAAAATTGTCGCTATATTCTTTAGAGAAAAGGTTAAAGGCAATCGCTGCATTTTCCAATTACCCCAAAATCAAAGTTGTTCAATTTTGCTGAAAACTTAGCACTTATGTAACTTCATTATCAGTTCCCAACATCATCGTCATTTGACCATTTTCGAATTCTCATTAAATAATACGATGTCAATTGTTAAAAAGTTACCACGGTGACATATCATTTTCATTGCATTTTTTGAGATCTATAAGGGTTTTACTTTTATTTTGGAAAGTATCAAAAGGATTTTAAGAGTAGATGTATAATGGCGCCATTGCCTTTAAAGAAACAGTATCTAGTTTCATGTGATATCTGCGATATTTAATATCATAGGAATTAAGCGCACTGTAAAATAATGTAGTTTTGATTCAATATGGAAAGAAAAATTATGATATTGCAGGTCTAAGATGCGATACTGCGTATATATGTACTACAGCCAGTTAAATCCGTAAAGACATGAACTTAGCTCAGACATACATTTCCTGAGTGACTAGAAGTATGCCCAGGTCAATAGGACTATGTGCAGTGTGTAAGTACGCCGATTACACGCTGTTTATGTCAGCCCCTTCATTATTTGATATCAGCCGTGTGATAAGGGATGGTATTATGGACTTCTCTAGCCTCCTAACAGCAGGCCAGTTATGCAGGATGTCTGTCTACCCCTTTAACTGTTTTACAGAATCGTGTCTGCTAACTGGCACATGCACAGTACCACATGATTGGCTCATGATTCAGACAGGCCAGCCAGATTATCCGTCAATCATGAAAGTTGTACCCCTTCATATTTTATATAAATATATATACTCTGTACACGAAAATACTTACTTTTCCCCTATGATTTTGTTGGTAATTTTGATTGAATTCGATAGCATCTTCAACATTAAACGTATTCATATCATATGAGTACGTTTAATGTTGAAGATGCCATAGAAATCAATCATTATAGGTAGGCCTATAGTCAAAGGCTGTCTAGATGTTCTTAGGTATGGCTATGCTGTATAACCACATAGATTAACTCGGGTCGCAGGGATCAGACAGGGATCAGACAGATCACCAGCTGGCCGTTACAACCTCTCCTAGTCTGACTGACCTCAGGGGGACCAGGTGGAAATGAAAGCATTTTACCTGTCCAATCTGTTAAAGCGCTGGTCCATACCATTCAATCATGGCAATGAAGTTTTACCATATCAATCAGGAGTTCCAGAATGCCTTTAAACGCAGTCATTTTAACGTCAGATGCGGCTTCACTTGGAATAATGTATCACAGAAAACAGGAGTATATAATTATGTCCATTTGGGATATTCAGATTAAGGATAGACAACATCTCTCAGCAGTGAATTCGCTGGAAATTTTTGAAATAGGCATACATTATTTAGTTCATATTTTATGAGTATGTGCTTTATATCATTACATACATTTTTAATGAAGTTATCTACTGATATAGTTCATTTTACAATGTGAACATGTATATGACTGCACTCATACCGGAAATAGAAAAAACACATTTTCAACTTTTTTCTTTGAACAAGGATATCTCCTTTAATACTGGATAGAAATGTATGAAATTTTGTATATGTCTAGATAACATTTATTTGAAGGAAAGTGTGTCTCAGATTTCTTATTTACGTCCTATATGGATTACTGCAAATAGCCCGCTGAGAGGTGTTGTCTATCCTTAAAATATGATTTTGGTGCCCCCATTTTCTCATTTGATGGATGAATCATATGATATCAGGCAATTCCGAATATTTTCTGCTAGTTACGAATCGCAATACACCACGTATGAAGGATTTTGGTGTGGCCTTGTATTTAATAAGCACTTAAATTTCATGATATGGCCCTGGTTCATTTAGGATCCCAATATCATAAAGCCTAACCAGAACAGCAACGCTGGCTTATGAATAGCATTTTCCCATTTGTAGCACTATTCCCATGTCCGTGATCAATATCCCGGAGTGGGGCTGTGTGTCTGTTCAGTGTGTGTAGACATAGAGGTCGGTAGGACCACATATCACCTAGGCCAACCCTTAAATAAGTTGGTTTCCTGTTGACCGCCTAAAATTGGGTATTTTAGGGTCGACTGGAAGGTTTCGTTTCTTTTGGGGGATTTTTTAAATGAAAAGTTTCATATATATGCCCTTACCAAAGAAATAGGTAATCAAAAAGAAAGAAAAGATTTCCCGACCTGACTGGTTATGTTTCTTGTCACCAGCTGGACAGGAAACAAAATGTTATTAAAGGTTGGCCTGACCTCTCGAGTGAGGGCAAGGGACCATAATCTGAGTGATGTATATATCCTCCACCAAACCGGGGACCAGTAATTTGGGGCCACTACAGTATGCGCACCTGTCTGAGTATGCAATGAACCACTTTATAGCTATTGACTTTTGATCGGTTCACAGGAATGCCGCTCCCTGCTTGTGTTTGTAAAGGAAATGATTTCGTAACATCAGAAGAAGAGCAAATGTTTATCATGCCATTATGATGTTGAGTTTTCCAAATACTATATTGGCCATGCCATGGTACAGGACGCTCACAGAAAATGCTTCACTATACTGTTATCTAATAGCTTTACTCTTCAATATTTAAACCTTACATGGGACCATTGTTATAATATGTTTTTCAAGATGATAACTTCAATACAGAATTACCATACTCTTTAAACACACTGGCAGATCTTTGAAAATGTAATTAAAGAACATAGGTTTCAGCCTTTGTGACAACAACAGAGTTATGGAAGGTCGCTAGAGGACCAAAGGCTGTTGTGTGCAGGGCCCTGTCTTTATGACCCTGCACTTTAAAGAACACCCGCCTCGGTAAAAGTGTAGCGGTATAGTCTCTACTTTCTCATAGATTCAATCAATCCTGGGAATAAATCACCATCACCGCCCTTGATATGACCCTGGTAGTTAATATAGGGCGCAAAGCAACCAATATCCAAACATTTTACTTTGGGTTCAGTCACCCTGACTCATGAGGTTCCCAATGATCGTTATTTGGTGTGTTCCTGCAGCTTAGAGACAAAGTGCATGTCACCCCAGACAGCCCTATTGATTTCTGAAGGGCGCAGAGTGTTTTCAGGAAATAACCAGGAAAGGGGAGACTGGACCGTGTAATTGGCACTGCATCAGGTTTCTAAAAACAGCTCGTATCTGGGGGGAAACCCTGGTTTCTACCAAAAGCGGAAGACTACAAAATCGTCTACTGTCAAATAACGGCAAGTTGTTTAACATTGAGGTTAGCTACATATGTTTGGACTCCTATAATATAGTACAATATGATTATGAGTTGTTTTCAGGTCAAATGAAAAACAAAGGTCTGCTTGAAAGGGGGCCAAATTATAATCACTTAATTAAGGAAAGCAGCATTTGGCCCGACGCACTTCTATAATTGCTAGTCTCTGGAGTGCCTACATGTGTAAGGGACTGATTAGAGGATCATGTGGTCCCTGATGAAACGCCATATCACATGTCGGATCCCATTAATCAAACATTAATCAGGCAAGTGTGGTGCGTAGATTCAAAGTCCATACGCCTACCAGTGAGAGTTATCAGGGGATATATAGAGCAGTTAGAGAGTTGTTCACACCGTCTCAGAACTCTCAGTTTCATTTGTATACAACAAATTCCTCTAATATAAGCCTACCATATCAGTCGTGCACGTTTTATTGTTACTTCTACCTACGAACATTATAAGCCTCAAAGTTTGGCCCTTTCCCTTTCTTATTAAGATTTGTCTAAGAAATATCAAAATTCAATAAAGATTACCTATATCCTGACCTGAAATGGCATATATTTGACCAAGAAATGTATTTTCGAAGCCAGAGATTGTTGTGCAGGGGCTCTTGTGTGATTTCTGAATGTTCAGAAATGCCTGAGTCTATTTGTGTTACCCATAGTTAAATACATCAGTCAATCAATCAACCTACCTATACCTAGCTTTTTTCGACCTAAGTTACCTGAACATAAGTATGCTTTTTGTTTTTGCCTTACTAGAAAGGGGAGAAAGCCGGTAGTCTTTTGTAATAGTATGGCCGCCATCGGAGAACACATTTGATTTGAGAGGCATGAGGGGTGTCGAAGTGGTCAGTGTGTCCGCCTGTTGTGCAGGTGGCCCGGGTTCAATCCTGGGCTGGAGTGGGCCGGCTGCTACTCCCCTCTACATGCCTCCCAGTGGCCATGACTGGGTTATCAAAGGTCTCTAGTAGACCACCGGCTGTTGTATGTATGGCCCTGCCTATGGGCACCTGCACATTAAAGAACACCTGCCTCATTAAGAGTGTAGGGGTATGGTCTCTATCTTCTCATAGATTTGTTCATTCCATAGATAAGATCATCAAAGACAGAATTGTCAAATCCTGTTCTCACTTTGATTTGACCTTAGATGTTGCTACGGCATTAAATCCCAATAACCAACCAACCATTTAATTTGAGACAGGGCCTTCCCTGAACACGTGTGGATAAACACTTGCCGGTGCCCGGCTTTGAACCAGACATCTTTTATGTCAATATATTTGAAGAGTTTTATCTGCACAAGTCCAATTGTGGCCTTTACATATTATGGAGTCTAGCTTTCATGGTGGTGCGGATATCAGTCCCAGATAAGCCAAATGTTCCTGACCTCCTGAAGTGGTGAAATGAGATATCATCCCATCACACCACCACAACCCCCCCCCCCCCCCCTCACCGGTAACCGCCCACCTTCTCGATTCCTTCAACCCAGACACCAAACCAACGCAAACACAACATGCACAAACACAAACAAACAGACAGGAACACTACATAATGATATCCCTCTTTGGATCCCTGGGTTAGGATCACCAAACTCAGACCTAGCCAAGTATGTTATGGACCATCCAGTTTGTCCTTGGGCTCCCCCACATTCCTTCCATTGACCTAAGATGCCCCAGCCAATGGCGAGGAGACAGCGAAGCCTGGGGCCCTCAGCCCTAACCAAGGAGACTACAGTAGACCTATCAATCTTCACCACCTTTGGTTCACTGTGGGCCTCTTATCATGGCCATTTAAGGTGTTACCAGGTAGTGGCCTGATGGGGCCGGGGTGGCCCCCAGACCTGGCTTAATGTCATTTGTTATTTGGTCCCAAGAATCCCAAGGGAAAGTTTGAATAAGAGAGGGGCTTGACATTCTCATTTGTTTAGAGTGATTTATACAATAATATAGGTTCTAAAATTGTATCATTAGTTTGTATTACAGTCTCCTTCTGTATCCCGGAAAAATAAATATTGCAGTGTGAATATCCTAAATAAATCTCAGCAAAATTCTATATAATAGATTTTATCGGAGATATGATAGCAAAGTAACCTTGTGAGATCAAAGTGATTTGAGGGTTATCCCCACAAATTAGTGCTCCCACCTGTTGGGCAAATCTTTAAATTAATGCCATTAAAATTAGGTAAGCATTCCAAATATTCTTATCAAACATTTTCAAATTCAAATAGGTCAGTTCTCACATTACAAAAGTAATAGTTATACTCTATTTAATTGAGTTTCCATGTCAGTTTCAGCTAATAGGCATTAGGTACTTAATTATGTCTGAACACATGCATGCCTTTACAAAGGTGCTGCTGCAATTGTAGGGTGTTTGATCCAGCAGCTAGCCATTTTTTTAGTGTGTGGTTTTTCTGCATATAATATATATTATATATGTCGACATACATGGTAGGGTCTAAACATGTCTGTTAAAGGAGAGCAAAGATGGGTTCCAAAACTGGTGGTGGAGAGGATCTAAGATGACCTGACCCATAGCCGAGTGACCTCTGTATACAGAAGGGACAAACAGATGTCAAAACATCACCGGTACCTAATAGAGGGATGGGTTTGTATGGGTTAGGCACAGCATTGTCATAGAGCAGACTAACCCATTGTTGTAGAGCACAGAATAATATGCAGCAAACGGTAACACGTTTTAGACGGGAATGTTATGGGCGAGTATTGGACAGTACTGGTACGTTTTACACTTGCTCGTAGCTTAAAAGGTCTCCGAAACTTTTAATAAGATGAATATGCGATGTCTAGTAGAATTGGATAAAGTAGGTTCCATTAGCAGTCGTAACGATGTTGTTTTCAAAGAATGTAATAGAAAAAAATATATAAAGCATCAACAATAGTATTGTGGGAATAAAGAGTGAAAGATAAACTGCATCCTGTTTCCATGGGCTATAGCCAGGTGGTGTTAGATACGATCTGGTGAAAGTATTATTTTCCATTCCATTGGAACAGCTTTTAGGGAGGTAGTATGAGATCTATGAAAATAAGCATTTATAACATGGATCTTGGTCGTCAATATCTGAACAGCCCAGGCTCATCTTATTTGACTTGTGAGGATTTTTCTTATCTTTGCGAGCTAGGGTAAGCCCAGTGTAAGATGTTCAGGCACGCGCTACAACTTTTTAGTGCAGGAAATTTACATTTCTGTAATAAAACGTACAAGAAACTGTTTAAATCATGTACAATTCTACTACAAAACTTGAAACAGGTATACCAGTGGAACAAGATCCCCCACTGCGTTGGTCAAAATCGTTTTCCGTTTCAAATAGTGATTATGGTGGAAATCTTGAGTCAGTATCCAAAAGGATTCTACAATAATATGGGATTTCACAGAAATTGCCATGAACTATTGGAAAAAATATTATCGAATAGATATAAATCTCTGGCAGCATTTGTTTTATTTAAGATATGAATATGTGTACACATAAAAAACACTAATATATGTAGCTAGGCTTGGTCTATACTAATCTTTCCTGCGCTAGGCCAAGGATGTTATCTATACCTTTCACCCACGTTGCGCCCCAAAAGCTCATTCATTCACAGACCCTGTCAGAGGTACCTTTGTTTGCAGATAGTGTCTTATTCAAGGCAATTTCCTGGATATGACACGTAGTGTACATTTGGCCACCTCCACCGAATTGACCGAATAGGAAGTTGTCCCTTATATAGACACCATTGTGTGTTTGCCACTAGCCTGCATGTTCTATAGTTTAAACTTGGGCAGAGGTACGGATTCTTTATCATCATCGGTATCTTACCTAGAAAAGTTTGATTTGGGTTACAGGGAAACAGACTTTGTCATACTCATATAAATCATTACTTAGTTAACGTTTTTTTAAAGAATATTCTTCATTAATTGAAATAAGTGGAATATGCAATTATATTAGATATATCGGATTGTACTGACAAAATCATGTCATAATTGTCTAACCTATTATCCTTTAACATTTTAATCTTTTTTTTACACGATTTCAAACCACACCGTGCGTATCAGTCATATCCTGTAACATTTGCTATGTATTTGGTGAGGCTTGTATGAGGAGTGAATCGTGGAAATAAGATCTAAACACCCCAAGTGGTCTTGAAAGTGAAGAAAACCAATTACAAAAACATAAAAGCCCCCCCCCCCCCCCCACCCCCGCCCCCTCCAAATGCCCACGCCAATGACACCTCCCCTGACGTTCTTTGGCCATGTGCCAGTTAAATGTTTGGTTGTCCCACTAGTGTTAAGACTGCCTCAGGATTTGTTTTTCTTTCCACTCTGTTTTCTTGTTCCTGGAACAACTAAGGGGCCCCCTCCCTCTCCCTCTCACTCTTACTGAAAGCATTATTGCCGCCCTGTGCTCGTGGCACGACGGGAAATAGGACCGGGGCGGGGGAGGGGAGGGGTGGTCTTACCGAGTCATCTAGAGTGGAAGATACTGATTTAGATACACCGAAATAAGAAATATCTGCGTATATATAATAAATGAATAATTAGATCAATCAATTTTCGTCTTCCTGGTAATCCTTTGAATTATAAAGCTTAAAGGGGCCTTCTATTGAATAAGTATGCATCAAGGGGGGAGGGGTACACAATATTTGAAAATGTGCATGTATACCCAACTTTGAGGGCTGACTACACAAAAGCTATGAGAGATAATGTGACAATTATATTTTTCCATTAAAAAAACCAATACTTGGACTATTTAGAAGCACCAGAGACAGAGCCCTAGCTCATTTTTTTGTTATCAAATTGGAAAAAGCAAATGGACCCATTTTCGCGAGAGTGGGTCTAAGATTTTAGAAAATTTGCGTACGTACTTAATGGAAGGCCCCAAATCCTTTTAGGTTGGATATCCTCTAAAGAGCATGTTTAGCGTATTTTATATCTGAGATTTGGAAAGCTGCCAAACGAAGAGTATAAAACTATTCAAATTAAGCAAATACAGTTTTTTACGTGTTTATAATCTGAGGTGTTCATACAAGTTCACGACCAAGTGAACATATAAACAGTCGCACAGGTTTCTTTTACAAAACATCAACTGGAAGTATTCTAGCCACAATGGAGAATTCGTCTGGAAAATGTTTTGAAGTTGATTGATCGCCCGCATTCTTACTTGTCACAGTCATCTCCCAAAATCTTAAGTTAGCTTTATTCTTATTTAAATCAATTTAGAGAATCTATTCAACAAAAATAAAGTGAGTGCTGGAAGTAATATATACATGTGATATGAAATATCTAACTGGTTAATGGAACTTATTATTCTCTTTGAAAAGGTGGATAAATTAGCCTGTACCTAAAAAATAGAGCTGAGTTTTTTTAGACGCTCGAGTGTAAGTGATTTGAACTCCTTATTAATGTAGACCTCTATCACACTGTACCGGTAATCTGACATTAGATAAATAATACTATATTGTTCCTGGTCTAAATTAAGTGTCTCACTACAGGCTTTCTTTCGAGCCACTTGGCTAAAGGTTCGACACAGTTCCTCTTTTTTTTCACCTCTCCAGACTAGGTCATATCCGTATAAATCTGGTGGATGTCTTACGCGGGTCCAGTAAAGAAGAGTATCTTTCCTTACATAAAGTATATTAAAAATATAGGTCCAAATCCACATAAGATATTCCTACATAACAGACTTTACTTCAGGTATTCTCTACTTCATGACTCAAGTTACGTAGATTTCAGTTATTCTCTTATAACTATTAGAATGTGATGTCGCAGGTAGGTTACATTGAACAGATATAGGTACGTTACAGGGTGCATTACCACCCGGAATAAAGACCAAGCAAAACTTTAAATGATTGTTATTTTAATTCAATTGATACGCTACTGTCGTTTCCAGACATTGAGAATGTTAAATGACGACATGGATAGAGGCAAGGGTCCACCCACTAGCACTAGTAGGAGATCAGTCCGTATACATATATCTAAGACCCCACCCACCTTAACCTCACCTCACCACACCTAATCTTAGGTGGTACAATCCACAACAAGATAAAGACTATGACTGTGAAGGAAAATCCGATTATTGAGAAACCATCGAATTTCTATTGATACCGCTTGTCATAAAATTCCTGGAGTATTTATAAGCCAAAATACGTGCGCAGAGTTACGGCGTGAGAGGAAGTGCCACCCACGATATCATCTTTTTATAATACAGTGTCTTGATGATAACACATAGAAACTATGGGGAAGTCAAACAAGTATTCCCTGTACGGGGTCATATTAAAAAGAACAACTGTGAACTTTCTTTGGATATATCACAGAGTAGTTCTGAAGACAAAGTTTTCAAATGTCAGGTATGTACAGGTGAGCAGTCCCCCCCCCCCCCCACCCTCCCACGTGCACACACATTCACCTCAGTTATTGATCAAGAGGTTTACACCAGTTCATGCCACCTGTTCTGTGCCGCCTGTTGAACCAGTGTATGGACGTTTGACCCTTGATATAAATTTAATCGACGTCCGAAGTAAGGTATATTAGGCCTACTTCCATGAAGCCTAGTGACATACCACAGGTTCAGGGGATGGAAAAGTCGACCAATTATCATTTATTGAAATTGAAATCGACGTCAGGACCCTTCTCCCCAACACAGACGCAGACACAGACGCAGACACACACGTCCATAGACAGACATCCACAAACAGACAGACATCCACAGACATCCACAGACACACACAGAGGCAGACACACAGACACAGACACACACACAGACACACAGACACAGACAGACACACACACACACACACACACACACACACACACACACACACACACACACACACACACACACAACCAATGAAGGGCCCCAGTGTATAATATCCAGGGTCCAGATAACGTCACCCAGGTCAGTGACAAGACACGTAATTACTTCCATATCAGTTCTCATGTCAGCGACAAACTAACAAGAGCTTCTTGTATTCCTGTCAGTGATGTAATCTACCTAGTAGTCACATTGACAGTGCCATTGTAACAAGACGTCAGTGAGGCGGTTTAAGTTAGTCACTTTTTTAAACATGTCGTCAGTTGGTAGGGCGGGGCCCTTGATGGGGGCTCCCCAATGACATGTTGAATTTAAGAGAAGGCAATGTTGCCATGTAAATTTAAGAAAATCCAATGTCATATGTCACTATCTTTTTGGAATCCAATGTCGCATGTCACTAAGCCCCAAAAAGGGCCACATCTCTGTGTCGAATTTAATGGTCTTGGGCCATAAGGGCGGGAGTTTGGGACACATATATATTAGACGTTCCTTGTCGATGACTCAGCTCACGACCACAGAGGACCTCCATCTGCCCCTGTCAGCAGCCCTCAGTGAACAACACATTCTCTGAATCCACCACCGGTGGGACCTACATACAGGCAGACCCATGAGTGATGGATCTAATATTTTGACAAGGTTGCGCCGCTTAAAGGCAACTATTTTGACCAAATTTGATATCATATGATAATATGTATAGTGTACATTTTCATCCATTTTTCTAGAATACGTACGATAAGTTATAACTATTTGGATACGGATTGGTCAAAAAAATACATCAAGGGATTTAGCACACAGTGGGTGACCCGATGACCTCCTTTACTCTGATTTTTTTTCTTTCTTCTTTTCACCATGAAGTGAACTGGACCGTGATAATTGTCCACAGCATTGGGGTGGTGGTAAACCACATCTAATTGTATGTATTAACCTGTCATTGGTAATGTGTCAAAGTTGCCGCTGACCTGAGTCGTTTTATACAGTTTACACCTGCATGAAACGTGTAATTTAGGGGCTAGATAGAGATTTTATTAAAGTTCTTTTTTTAGAGTGGTCTAGTGAGTCCACTAAAATATTTGATACGAGGTTTACACAATAATACAATTAGAATAACAGATAACGATATAAGGTGTAATACAACAAATTCAGACAGCTTTAAAAACTATATAGAAAATTGTGTGCTATAAATATCAGGTATAGTTAGTCAAATATTTGTTCCTACCAGCTTTTCCATTAGTTAATGCATTTGGCAATGGAATCACAATATACATGAATAAATAAATAACATAATTAATGCTAATGGTGCCGTGATGGATATTGATCTTGTAATAATTATAAATCTGTGGGTAACATCAACATTGAGCTAGATCAAAGATAATTTGTGATGTGAGGGTTTGTTAACGGCATAAAACAAGCATAGTGTAAAATTATTTGGAAAATTTAGTGAAAATAATGCTCTTCAATGTATAACAGTATCGCAATGGCTCATCTTTTAATATTTCTTCGATAATGAGAATAAATTGACTGGGTAAGCCAGTTTTCTTCATACAATGTAAATGATATCCGATATAACGTCTCATACAGGAGACCCATTGTAATCAATTCCTGCTTCCTTCCAATACGGCTACCACAACAAAATTACACGCCAACTAATACATAATTATCATAGTAGTACGTATTGATTTGACTTAACTCTTCTTACAGTATGGTACGCCAGAAAAAAACCAATTATTTCATATTGCACCATCAAATAAGTACCATGTTTTGTAACTTCTGGCCTCCAACCCTCTAATCATACTTACTCTCAGCTCATTCTCGCTCGTTGTCTGATTATACAGATTGAGGCTAACTACGATGAGGAGGAGGCCCGTAAGTGTCTGTCCTGGATCCAGGCCATCACTGGTACCGACCAGATCCCAGCCAGTGCCGACGCCATCGACGCTTCGCCCGACAACTTCCACATCCTGCTTAAGGATGGCATGATCCTGTCACAGTAAGCAAAATCATTTACATTAATAGAATAGCAGATCCAGCCTCTTAAAAAGGTGAGGAGTGCTTATTAAAACGAGGCGCACCCCCTAGTTTCCAGAAATTTACACTGAAAATAAATCTAAGTGATGCCAAATAATAAAAGAAAAAAGGAGAGGGTGCTCCCCCTAAATCCGCCACTGCTGTGTTTTTCTGAGTTTGGCAGGGTGGCTTGTTCCTTGGTGACAATATGTACTTAAAATTCGAAATAGGACATTGAAATTAAGAGACTGCAACTTGCAACACAAAAAACTTTGAAAGTCGACAGTGCATATTGGACCCCATCCGCCACACATCATGAGCTCGAGAGATGCTTGTATGGCCATGTATAATTATAGGTATATTGTATTCACAAATGTATAATGTCACATTTGCCCTACCAATGTATGGCAACACATGAAATATTAGGTCTTGCGCTTGGTGTCTTTGTCAGAAAACAATAATTATATCAATTATTGTTTATGATTTTTGTCAGTTTTGATTTAGGATTGCAATGATGTGCTCTCAGTATGTTAGGTAACTTTACTTTTATCTTTGGCAAGTACATTGTCTGTTTAATGAATTCATGCACAGTATATTTACACTACCCTCAGGCTTTTTTTTCGTGAGTGTCAGCCCAGAAACAAAAATACTGGAAAGACTTCAGAAACCGTTCACCCATATCTCTGCGTTTGAGGCTGTCAAAAATAAAGACTTGTCTCACAATATCATGAGACAGGTAGATTACCACATTCAATCTAGATTTGTTTACGGCCTTTCACTGTCGTCCTCAACATCTTTTAATTTTTATTATCAGCCTACGTCTTCTTTTGATAAACTGTCCTTAGAGTACAAAGCTCCTGTCATGCTGAGATGCCATTTTTCCTACTTTTGTAGGATTTCTTACTTTTCGGTGGTTTTGGATTGCATAACAAAATTTTTTCTACAGCACTTTAATATCTGTTTTAGAGTATTTTTTATGGTAGTTTTAAGCTACTGAAATACAAATTCTATATGTCAGGAATCTATTCCTGAAGGTAATAGTTGCTCTTGTTTGCTTCTGGAAAAAAAGTAAGAAAAGTGTTTCCTACCTTTCCTTCTTTTTCATCAGTTGGGAAAGGCATCTCGTAGTCCCTATACATCCAGTAAAAGCAACAAAGAAATAATATACCATTGTGAGGTATACACCTTAACCTACTGTCAAAAATGAGACTGCCTACGCCCACATCTCCTCATTCCTAAAACCTAAGCATGATAAATACATATAACCAACCAAGAAGGTAGTACGAGGGTGGTTATCACCCCGAGGGGTGATAACTTCCCGAGTACTCCCTTCGAGGTTGGTTATGGACTTATTATACCTTTTCTGTAAGACCTGAGCTCCCAAGGAAGGATGCACGGCAATCAGTGATGGTGGGACTGTGATGCTGCACATTTTTTTATATTTTTTCATATAACTCTTTTGATATCCATCAAATCCACAAATAGTAAGCAGTAAAATGTAGCTATGAACGTTGTACAGATAATGCATACATTAGATTTTTTATTTCTTAAGTATTTCATTTTTTCATGAATTTTAGAAAAATAAAAAGTTTCTGTATCACACTGCAGTGTGATACAAGGCTGGTTATCACCCAGGTTTGTATCACCCTGAGTTAAACTCTTAACTACTAAACTTGTATCACCCTAAGGTGTAATAATGGTAATTACAGAGGAGATATGTACTGAGAACACCTGGGCCTCCCGCTGGTGATTTATGAGAACATATATATCCTGTCCTATAGCCACAGGCTCAAAAGCTCCGTAATTTCTTAGGTCAAGGTATAGAAGTGTCTATACCAGCAAACAGTCGCATAATATAATGAACCAGTACCTTGGCTAAGCAGCGACAGATAATGACATTATTCACATTGTTCTTGTCGATATTTGTAAATATAAAAGGTAGAGTCTTTCAGTTATAAAAAAAACTTTAATACACTCCAGTTTGAAGTTAACAAAATATACCTGAGGCAGCAAACAAATGTATTATTGGCATTTTAAAGCTTTTCACATTTCACGTTTTCCATATGCGAATATATTCCAGTTAATGTATACTTTCATCAAATCAAATTTAGCAGTAGAATTCACCTAATATTACCACAATCAAGAAACTTAATACAAAACGTCTCAGTAACACTAAAAAGTACGGTGAATCAGGCAAATGGGAATCCCAATGTAGAATATATTTTTGTTTTGCTTATTATCATTTAAGATTCAATTTTCAAGAGAGAACCCTTATTATTCTTTAGACTCATGGACAAGCTGATGCCCGGTACAATCAACTGGAACGACCGCACCTACAAGACAGCCAAGATCGAGGCTATGAGGACGATGCAGGAGCGCGAACGTATCGCCAAGTTTTCCAAGATGGTGCAGGATTACGGGGTGCGCGACACTTTCACCTTCCCCACGGAGTCCCTCCACGAGCAAGGGGCCCTCAACCTAGCCCAGGTCTGCACCTGCATCCGCCACCTGGGCATGGCTGTGAGTCTACCTTTAACCTTTTCCATACGCCACCAACATTTCATTCATGATTAAAAATATCCCAATCTACTAGAGTAAATAGACCCAAAAGATGCTACATATGGCATAATTATCCTGTCTAGACCTATTACTTAACCCTTTAGACCTCACGGAGTGTGTTCATAAATTGCTGGATTTCCCCAGGATTTCCGTGGATTTCCCTCCAGAATTCCAGATTTTTTTTTAATTAGTGTTGACTCAAGCTTGTTTATTAAAGTTATATAAATATTATGTATGGCATTTATTAAGGAATTTAATCAGCTTTAAAACGATATATTGGTTGCTTTTGCATGTTAAGTACTCATGAAAGTGTTCTCCTTGGAAAAATATAGATAATAATCATAGAAACATTTCCATTTTTCCGGGCGGCTACAGCCATATTAATTGGGGAAAACACCCTCGGGCGGCCATGGCTGGATTGGGGTCTAAAGGGTTAAGCTCTAAATGAAATAAAGCTCATTATTTGGAGTATGTGTATTGTTAGGTATACCGTATTATGGGTCGTTAAATGTCTTCAAACAGGAACTGCTAATTGTTCTTTCATAGTTTTAGTTCACTATGATGACATATATAGAAAAGATGCATCAATGCAACTGTAGTGAAGGTTAAGTTTCTAGCAGACCAACCACTTACTGCCTTTAGACTAGATTTACATATATATGGTACACTGATTCTGGGGCACAGGCCTGAGTAGGGCAAGGAAAAGAGCCCCTTTAACTGTCGGATAGAAAATTGTCCCCTTTTTTACCCGGGCTCGCTGTATTATCAAGTCATCTTCGAAATATGATCGATCAAATCGAATCTCGCCCGGGTATATTGACTTGAACATTTAGGCGGGAAACGCCATTGAACGATAGCGGGACCAGCGGAAACAAGATCGCAAATTTAGACCTACATCCGGTTGTAATGCTGTGCCTATGGAAAGTCTACGCTGGAGTTTGACCATTGACAAAGCATTAGCCGAGATCGGGCAGGAGAGTGAGACGGTCAAACTGTATAACATCGATCGACGCATTAGCATTGAAAAGCCTAGCGTCCCGGATTGCCGTGTAGTATAATTATGTTAATGAGGGTGATGACGGCGAAGATGGCGGCCCCCGGATTCCGATCGGAAAGTCAGCCGGGAATGCTCGCCTATTTCGCATATTTCCCGCGCGTTTCAGTCGACTTAACGCGCCATATAGGTCTATGTTGATCTTTTATTGATGATGCCGATGTGTTGGGAAGCTAGATATCGATATAAACCCAGAAAATCGCATTTCTTTGCGGACTATATATCATGCGCAATTCCTTCCGGCCGAAGCGCATCTCGCGCATGGACACTGTCAAACCACAGGCCTCTTGCATCAGACGCCAAAGATGGCGCGCTCCGGTCAGGACACGTGTAGGCGTTCTCCGCGAGTGATAGCCTCTTACGCCTTAAATCGGCATCGTCAAGCCTCATGGAGTATACATTATGGATTACTAATATCAGGAGCTGGTCTGGGTCGATATATCGTGAAGAATTAGGTCGATATGACCGATCGGCATCGGAGAAAAGGTTAGTGTTCTCCACGTGCAGGTGAACGATAATAGAGGAAAATGGCGGGCGGCTCCACTCGCGCTGGCATGTGCATCTTCTTGTTTAAAATCAATCGATAATTTGCTCGATATTTCGTATTCCTATCCCCATATGTCATCAAGCATTCCACTTTCATATATAGAAAAAAAGACGATAACCCGGGTTTGTTCGGTTTTGTAACCGATACTTTTCTTCCATCCTCAACCTGTGTCCTTGTTTGGTTTAGTTTTTTTAAAGTTGTTATGTTGAAGCACAAGTATGCTCGGAATGAAAACATTGCTCATGTTTTTGTTGTTTGAATGACGTATATAACTGATTCCCATCGATATCTTGATGCTGCTCAGTACTAGTTTGTTTGGAAGGTCATTCATAATTGACATACTTATTTCTACATACCTTCCAAATGGTCGAAGGATGAACTAGGGGGTTAAAACGTCTTCGGTATTCTCAGTATTAGTAACGATCCTATAGCATCTTGGCTTCTGAGGTAAGCGCTGGCGACAGTGTGAATGTGCGATCTGTGATGTGCCCCTGAAGGGAATGTGCATAAAAATATAGTTGATTTAGAGCCTTCCAGCACATTGACATCATCAATAAAATATCAACATTAACCTGTCTTCTGGTTTAAATTAACTGAAACGCACGGAAAATAGCACATGAAATATCAAATATTTGTCACTTCATGATTAAACATTGAATAATGTAGAACACTTAAACATTAAATCATGTAGAACACTTCTTCTTTTCTTCATTTCTCAGGCCCAGGACAAGCCGGATTACCCCAGACCCGATGATCGCGCGTTCTGGCCTAAGAAGGCCACCTCGAATGTGCGTGACTTCTCGGCCGAGCAGCTCAAGGCAGGGCAGAATGTGATCAGCCTGCAGATGGGCACCAACAAGGGCGCCTCCCAGGCCGGCATGAACATGGGCAAACAACGCAAGATCATTGACTAGTGGCCGATCTATATGTTAGACTATAGCAAGTGTAGTATCGAACTCAAAACCACCTGATGAAAGGAAAGTATTATAATCAACGAAACAGGAGTATATGCAAAGTTCTGAAAATTGTGTAAATAGGCTGGATAAGAATAAATTATGTCTTGTCTGGTTTATATAAATGTTGTGATGTTATTTGCATTCTGTTAGGTGCATTAATGATGATGCTGAAATGCAACAAGTCTTTTTTTTTTTTTAAAGAAAATACATTGTGTACAACCATTTGAGTAAAAACAAAAGGATAGGCACGGATGGTAGGACTACATAGAATGAATGTAGGACATAGATAATGGCTCATAAGAATCATTGAACATGTTGATGTAGGCATTGTATACGATTTTGATGGTATAAGCTTTTGATATATTGTGAAGTACGGGTCACAGTCACAGGCTACAACTACATCTTGCTTAATTCATTTCTATGGTGTTGTCAAAGAAGCCTGTACATATGGATAAATTGCAGTCAGTCTAGGAATTCATATCCAAAGCATATTGTTCATTTGATTTAGGCCTATCATTTATAGGATTTGCAACGCTACAAAATTCAAGATTTGAAAAACAGCAACCTGAAGAGCTTTGTTCAGTACACATTTTGTGGTGGCCGCTTTGACAAGAACAATGTTTTCTTACTGCCATTATGCTATTGGTATTACATTGTTTTTAAAAATTGACAATCAAACTAGAGTTTAGATCTCTCTCGTGAATATTCTAACAAAAAAGACAACTGCAGACGTCAAATCACAACTTGAAAGTTGTACCACCGCCTAGCAATGTTGTGATTAATGTCAGAGCAATAACTGAGTGGTCTATAATTATGATTTCCGAAGGTTTACAGTGAACTACTTGAATGTAGGTTGAAGAGTCAGTGGTTACGTGTATGTAGATACAGATGCCTATTTTTCATTGGGAAACTTTAGCATAATGTTTATTCCCATGTGCTTAAGCTTCTCATCTTTTAAGTAAAGGAGAATTGAGTCAAATGACATCAATATGTACAGTTTGTTTTGTGGATTTCGGATTTCAAACTTTTCTCTTTACTTGTTCATTTTTCGACTGTTAGCGTACTCAGAAGTACATGTTTTCAAAGGTATTCATATTCATTTTCACATTGATGTTGATACTGACCTGTCTTGCCATTGGTGCTATAATTCACTCCTATTATATATATAATTATTCCTGTTGTTAACATAAGTTGTATTTTGATTCAGTTGACATTATATTGATTTAAAAGTACGATTTGAACGATGATTAGACAGTCACTACATGTATATGGTTATGCATTCCATTCATTCTTAGTTTGACATAGTCTTTCCAACGCATAGACTCCCTTTGCATTCCAGGTCCAACTGTTGCTTCCACTTTCCATTGGTATGAAACAAAACTTGAAATTGCCATACATGTATGCGGTGTAGACATGTAGGGAGTGTTGTTCTATAAGATAACATGCCTTAATGCTTGGTAACCTTTTATAAAATATTTCTAAACGCTGATGACACTTCAGCAAGTTTATAGAATCTATTTTCATTTTATAACTGTTCATCAAAGATGGTAAAATAAAACAAAAAAAATGAATGATGTGTCTTTGCTTCTTTTGATTATCACTTTGCAACACCTTTAAGCCATGTGGTATAGGAAGTCTTTCTAGGGCTCGTAGTTTTCTTCACTCAGCAAATGTGTTGTCAGGAATTTTAGGCATTTTCTATAATTATAAGCATAAATCTCTGTCACATTGTCTTAGCGCATTGATCTAGTGCAAGATTTAGGAGAGTCTCTTCAATATGGCAGTCAATGTGCCACTAGCAGTTGTTTTTTGAATATAAAATTTTCTGAACCTCCAGAGCCAACCAAAATTTGGCCAAAGTGCCCAACCCCTTTTAAAAGACTGGATAATGGGAATCAAACTTTCCAATGCATGGAATAGAATCCTTAGGTTAGATTAGCTGAGTTGTGCATAAAAGGTTAGTCTGGAACAGTTTAATCACTATTTTCTTAAAATCACTCATAATTATCTTCATATTAATCTGGGGCATATCCCCCTTGGAGAATTTTTTTCATGTGTTTAGTCACATACAACTTATGTCTTTTTGGGAGTCCCTAGTTATTCTCCGTTTTTCGTCCAGTGGATAACGTCGATAGTCCGATATATCGGAGTTATAAGTTGTCCCAAATCCCATAGACGTTAGTGTTAAAAAGCAGGGGGGGGGACACTGTGCTATTTCTGAAATAGAGAAACTGCTTGGAGAGTGATGCTGTCCTCATAGGAAATGCCTTGAGAGTGTAGAAATTTGCATAAAAAAGGTGTTACCTGGAGATTGACGAGATGATGTCATAATAATATTCTAAAAATAGACTGAAACTAGGTCGGGAATACCCCTTTCCCCCACTGGGCACGGCCATATTGGAATCTATGCTTACACTCTCAAGCCAAACATGGTTATGACATCATCAGAATGGTTGTAATAACCTCAAACCAGGATGTTAAACTGATTTCTGGGAACACATAAGATAGCGTTGTTCGTGAGTATTTGATCAATGACGTCATCAGAATGGTTGTAGTAATCTCAAACCAAGATCAGCTATTTAACAAGGTGGATAAGGCGGAGCTTTTGGGTTCTTTAGAACCCAGCATACTTGTATCTATATAGATATAGTAGCTGATGGTGGTGACTCCCTCAATCAGTCATGTCTTTAACCATTTAATTCTCTTTGTTCTCAATGACCGGTTACACAATCTCATGTTCAGCAATTGAAGGGCATTGTCCTTCAATTGTTGTTAGAATCAGGCAGTTTGAGAAGCTAGAAGTAGGTTACATAACTAATGCCTGAGCTAAACAGCCCTCACCCTTTCACATTAGGACCACCATTGTCACCTGCAGGTGGGCAGTCCCAGGTGGGTGAGTGAGAGGTCACTCAGTACTAGGTGCATTGCAGTCCAGGCAGGGACCTAGTAGTAGCCCTTTCTTATAAACCCCTCCCTGAGCTGTGTGTGACAGCAGGGGTGGTGGTGATCAGCCCCTATAGCCCCTATTACACATAGCCCTCTGGTATTAGGAAGAGTTTACTGAGGGACGACCATCGCCCATGCATGAGCGGAACTTTGCAGTGGTAGCAACAACCTGCAACGCAATTAGCCACGTTTCAATCAACTTATATCTAATCTATTTATAATTTTGATTACTTGTAATGTCTGCAGAACAGAGCTATCTGAAGACGTTCAATAAACATAGTGTAGTTTAGTTTTATTTCTCCACTTTAGTTAGTATTGGGCACCTTTAATGATTCTTTAAACTGTTTATCTACCTTCTCATATATGATTTTTGTTTGTATGGAAACCTATTTGATCCATCCATTGCCCTGGTGGCATGATGGAAAAGCAGTTCGAGATCTGAGCTTTTGAAGACATGCACACTAGCACATCCTGCTGCCACCTGGTGACTAACACTTAAACAATGAGTTTTCCACCTCAGTACACAGAAGTCTCTTGATTTTCAAATGGTAACATTTTTTGCTGATTTGCCTACTGTCTCTTTATCATGTTTTTTCTTCTTATTCTTATAATCATGAAAATGTAACTACTTATAATAGATAAGTGTAGTAGGTTGATTCTCACGAATTGGGGCCACAGGGCTATATTTCACAATTTTTTATGAAAAGTCGACAAATTACAATAAACAAATGAATATTTCACTAAATATCATTGCACCATAAGGAGATCTTTCATGGGAACCCTAGTTTAATACCTCCATCTTCAATATTTTAACATTTACAGCGTAAAATGTGCTGTTTTTTGGCATTTTTGATGAAGGGAAATGATTTTCATAATACAATTCTTTTAATAACTTTAATTTTTCTATGTCTTTGTAATTTTCTCTTTAATGTTTAAAAAAAAAAAAATATTTGGCATAAGAATAATCCATAAATATATTATTATTTCAGCAATTTCTAATGATTTTTGTCTGATTATTCATTGTGAAGAAAATGCATCACCGTACATATACAGGAATGGCATGTGGTATTCATAACTAACAAATATGTAAAATGCATTATAATATGCATCAAATAATTCACATTTACCTTGGGTTTCTTAGTAGCAATGATTATACATAGGAATCTGGGTAATAAGTACAGGAGAACTCTAACTGTGAGATGGGATATGGTTGGGGTAGTAAATGCGTCACCGTACATATACAGCTTTCAAAGCATGTAAAATTGTCGGTTTTAAATATTAGTGGAATATATTAATGATAATGATTAATTCAATAAATATTTACATGGTTCTACCAGAAAACATAAATATGAACAATTGGCATTATGATAAACATCTGCCAAAGGTCAGAAATCACCGTACATATACACCGGATAAATGCGTCACCGTACATATATAAGAATAGGGCGGGAAAAAGGCGGCCGCTTGTGGCGCCATCTGAAGTTAAACAAACGGAGACGGCCGGAAGTGCTAGAGGGCGTCCCGAACGTCAGTGCGGCCGAATCTAAGCAACAGTAAGTAGATTCTCATGATTTTTTTGATAATTCTAAATAATACAGACCCAAATTGCGTAAATAAGCATTGGGAATCACATAGTATAAGTGCCAGGTACCCTGTAATAGTGATTTTTAAGAGGAAATTTCGTAACTGTTTGTATATGCTGTGATTTTCATCATACCTAACTGGTTTGTTTATGTTTGTCTGTTTGGTTGATGCCGTGGTGGACATCCAAAGTTGAGGTAATTCAGTATATGTACGATGATGCGTATATATGTACGGTGACGCACTTACATTATCGCATGAAATATGGTAGCAGTAATGCCTGAGTAGGCCTGCTTTATTTCTAAAAATGTGCTCAATGCGATACATTGTCTTTTGTCACTTATTATATAGGCAGTTTAGCATATACATTGCATATGTAAGCATTTATTCCTATGTTTTGGTGTGGTGTGTGTGCAGAGTATGGTAGGTCAGGAATGAAAAACACTTAGGCCTAAATCTGAATTATTTCCCCACCTAGGTCACCTTACTATTAAGTCTGTGGCTGTACTGATTTTGCTTATTAGGCCGAGGTAGAGGCACCCAGGTTGAACCTTGCCATCCAGGAGTGTGGTAAGATGACAATGAAAAACACTTAGGCCTGAATCTGAATTAATCCTCCACCTCGGACCTCTTTTAAATAAGTCTGTGGCCGTACGTATATCACTTTTTGGGTCGAGTAAGAGGCACCCAGGTCGAACCTCACCATCCAGGAGTTTTGTAATATGACAATGAAATCCACTTAGGCCTGAATCTGAATTATTTCCCAACCTAGGACACCTTACTATTAAGTCTGTGGCTGTACTGATTTTGCTTATTAGGCCGAGGTAGAGGCACCCAGGTTGAACCTCGCCATCCAGTAGTCTGGTAAGATGACAATGAAAAACACTTAGGCCTGAATCTGAATTAATCCTCCACCTCGGACCTCTTTTAAATAAGTCTGTGGCCGTACGTATATCACTTTTTGGGTCGAGTAAGAGCACCCAGGTCAAACCTCACCATCCAGGAGTTTTGTAATATGACAATGAAATCCACTTAGGCCTGAATCTGAATTATTTCCCAACCTAGGACACCTTACTATTAAGTCTGTGGCTGTACTGATTTTGCTTATTAGGCCAAGGTAGAGGCACCCAGGTTGAACCTCGCCATCCAGTAGTCTGGTAAGATGACAATGAAAAACACTTAGGCCTGAATCTGAATTAATCCTCCACCTCGGACCTCTTTTAAATAAGTCCGTGGCCGTACGTATATCACTTTTTGGGTCGAGTAAGAGGCACCCAGGTCGAACCTCACCATCCAGGAGTGTGGTAAGATGACAATGAAAAACACTTAGGCCTGAATCTGAATTATTTCCCAACCTAGGACACCTTACTATTAAGTCTGTGGCTGTACTGATTTTGCTTATTAGGCCGAGGTAGAGGCACCCAGGTTGAACCTCGCCATCCAGGAGTCTGGTAAGATGACAATGAAAAACACTTAGGCCTGAATCTGAATTAATCCTCCACCTCGGACCTCTTTTAAATAAGTCCGTGGCCGTACGTATATCACTTTTTGGGTCGAGTAAGAGGCACCCAGGTCGAACCTCACCATCCAGGAGTTTTGTAATATGACAATGAAACCCACTTAGGCCTGAATCTGAATTATTTCCCAACCTAGGACACCTTACTATTAAGTCTGTGGCTGTACTGATTTTGCTTATTAGGCCGAGGTAGAGGCACCCAGGTTGAACCTCGCCATCCAGGAGTGTGATAAGATGACAATGAAAAACACTTAGGCCTGAATCTGAATTAATCCTCCACCTCAGACCTCTTTTAAATAAGTCCGTGGCCGTACGTATATCACTTTTTGGGTCGAGTAAGAGGCACCCAGGTCGAACCTCACCATCCAGGAGTTTTGTAATATGACAATGAAATCCACTTAGGCCTGAATCTGAATTATTTCCCAACCTAGGACACCTTACTATTAAGTCTGTGGCTGTACTGATTTTGCTTATTAGGCCGAGGTAGAGGCACCCAGGTTGAACCTCGCCATCCAGGAGTGTGATAAGATGACAATGAAAAACACTTAGGCCTGAATCTGAATTAATCCTCCACCTCGGACCTCTTTTAAATAAGTCCGTGACCGTATGTATATCACTTTTTGGGTCAAGTAAGAGGCACCCAGGTCGAACCTCACCATCCAGGAGTGTGATAAGATGACAATGAAAAACACTTAGGCCTGAATCTGAATTAATCCTCCACCTCGGACCTCTTTTAAATAAGTCCGTGACCGTATGTATATCACTTTTTGGGTCAAGTAAGAGGCACCCAGGTCGAACCTCACCATCCAGGAGCGTGGTAAGATGACAATGAAAAACACTTAGGCCTGAATCTGAATTAATCCTCCACCTCGGACCTCTGTTAAATAAGTCCGTGACCGTATGTATATCACTTTTTGGGTCAAGTAAGAGGCACCCAGGTCGAACCTCACCATCCAGGAGCGTGGTAAGATGACAATGAAAAACACTTGGGCCTGAATCTGAATTAATCCTCCACCTCGGACCTCTTTTAAGTAAGTCCGTGGCCGTACGCATATCACTTTTTGTGGCCAACCACCCATTGCTTGATACTGTCTAATGTTGCTCATGTCCGTAACATAGTTCAGCAAGGAAGCAAGGAAAAGATCTGAAATTATAACAATCATGCAGAGTGAGTATCATTCATACATCTCCATTTCTTGATGTTGAGTTCTCAGTAAAATGTATTGATTTTTGTTGTGTTGCCATTGACTTCCCAATACCTTAGCTTGTTATCAGTGTTGTGTTCTATTTACTGAACTGTATTAGTAAAACATTGTTGTGTCTAAGAATTGGTGTTTCTTACCAGTGACTTTTTCTTTGACAGCAAACATGACGAACTACCATACGATGACCCCCCAGGAGTGGGCTGACTTTAACAGGGCCTACCGGGCGGAATATTTCGCCACAGACGACCACCGGGAAGCCAACCGGCAACGGTCAGAGGTAAGTGCACTACAATTCTAACAGTACAGTAAACCTGCATAAATGTGTAACTGAATGATATAACGTTTAATTTTCTATTGATAAGCTTGTGACTGTAGTCTTTTATTTTTTATATTGACCACATGTCCATACATGTTTACTAACTGCATGTGACATTTTATCTCCAGCGCATCCGAGATGAGGAGCGGCAGGGGCTGCGTGCAGAGCCCGAACACCACAATGAGGCGTGGCACGCAGCACGTCGTGGCCAGCGTGCTTTAAATGCGCGGGAGAGGCGCCGGAAAGCTGGTGAGATGCATAAAATGACTTTCTGGTATTTAGAGCAAACAAACATGTTCATTATTCTATGTGTGGATGTATGTATCTAATTATGGCATGAATAAATGTATTTTAATGTGTATCATAACTGTAACTGAAAGGCTATTACATTCTAAATAAGTCCGTAGCCATATATATTTCATTTTTTTGGTCGAGTAAGAGGTATGCAGGCAGAAACTTGTGCCACCATCCAGGAGTAGTGCAAGATAATGAAAAACACTCAGGCCGAAATCTTAAATATTTCTCAACTGTAAAAACACCTTACTATTAACTCTTTGGCTGTACTGATTTTGCTTATTGGGGTGAAGTAGAGGCACCCAGGTTGAACCTCGCCATCCAGGAGTGTGGTAAGATGACAGGGAAAAACACTAAGACTTGAATCTCAATTAATCCTCCACCTCGGACCTCTTTTAAATAAATTCGTGGCCATACGTATATCACTTTTTGGGTCGAGTCAGGTTGAACATCACCCTCTAAGAGTAGTTTAAGATGACATGTATTGATTTTCCTTCCAGCCATAGCAGCGGGCTTTCCGCACGGCAGGCCCTTAGGGAGGCCGCCACGAGGAGGACACCGTGGCCGTGGCCGGGGGCCCCATAGCCTGTGGCGGGGCCTTGGAGTAGTCTTCGAGGAGGAGGTGCCGGTGCAACCTCGGGGAGGGCCAGGCGGAGGGCGTGGCCGTGGCCGCGGACATCTCCAAGGCCGTGGACGTGGCCGAGGCCAAAGAAGAGGCTGCGGACATGGCCAGGGGCATAGCCCTGTGAGGTATGAATCAATTACAATCAAAAACGATATTGCATTGCGAGCCTCACATTGCCATATTTCAGAAATCGAAAACCTGATGTTCATAGCAACTACACGTTCATTCATTTACACTAGTAAATTTATACTTAGGGCCTAAATCTGAATTATTTGTCCACCTCAGACCTCTTTTAGATAAGTCCGTGACCGTACGTATATCACCTTTTGGGTCAAGTGAGAGGCATGCAAGTCGAACCTCGCCTTCTAATAGTAGTGAAAGATGACATGTACAAACAATTAGGCCTGAATTTTAATTATTTCTCTACCTGGGTCTATGGCTGTACTGATTTTGCTTATTGTGTCGAGGTAGAGATCAGACACCTAATCCGTGGCCATATGTATATCACTTTTGTATAAACACCATGAATTATATTACAGAGACCCTGACACATCATCACCGTCGATGACAGAGAGAAGGACGCCCTCACCGCCCTCACCTGCCTCACCGCCCTCACCTGCCTCACCGCCCTCACCTGCCTCACCGCCCTCACCTGCCTCACCGCCCTCACCTGCCTCACCGCCCTCACCTGCCTCACCGCCCTCACCGCCCTCAGCACCATCACCACAGTCAGCACAGTCACCACCCTCACCACCCTCACCACAGTCACCGCAGTCACCAGCCGCACTGCCTTCACGGCAGTCACTGCAGTCACCGCCCTTGCCTCAACCAGTGGCAGGCTCCTCATCCAACATGTCAGACTGAGGGGTCCGGCGGCTCATGTTGGAGGAGCAGCAATCAACATCTGCCGCCACCTCAGCAGATGCCACACCAACAGCACATCTGACAGTGTGGCAGTCACCCAGGGTCCTGGCGCAGTTTGTGCCTCCCCAGGGGCAGCAAGTGGTGTGGGCTCCAGTCTCCGATTTCCCAGAGATTGTGAGGGCAGTGGGGGTGCCACACTCTGTCCCTTGAGGTTGCGGTACCCCTGCCATCCTCAAGTCCCCGGGGTCGGTGTCTGGATCACACTCCACTAGGTGCTGCCTGATGAGGAGGTGACAATCTGTGACAGGGTCCTGGGCAACAGCCACAGCTAGTCTTTTTGTTTCTTGCTGTGCCTTTTGTAAATAAGTTATTTGTGTTACGTTTTTATCTATACTATTATTATCTTAAGTAATTTATTTTTATTAGTGTGACATCTGCTGAGGGGAGCAATGCTGCTGCTCCTCCAACATGTAGTAGCCTGTAGTGTTGTAACTCCTGGAAGTGTCCTACTCTACGAAAAATGTGATATATGTATGGCCACGGACTTATTTAAAAGTGTACAAGGTGGAGGATTGATTCAGATTTAGTCTTAAGTGTTTTTCATTGTCATCTTACTGCACTCCTAGATGGCCAGGTTCATCCTAGGTGCCTCTATAAATGACAAAGATGTATTTTTTCCCTACGAATTTCATTTCATTATTATCTGCAGTGTTGCAACAACAGTAATTGCAGCTACAGCATAATTTCCATTTCTCGTACTGTATTAGAACATATAACAGGACAACCATTGTTTTAAAGTTCATATTTATACAAGCATGTCTGTAAACATTTACCTGACGCCAAGGTAGAGAAGCAAAAGATTTTGGTTTTCGTATGCATGACCAAATGCATTTAAGTTATATGGTCAATACAAAACCCTTCATTTCTTTGAACATGAATAGGTACTGCCGGTACAGACTGTTGTGTTCTTGATATATTAACCTCAAGTGTTCTATTTTCTTATCAGATCATACTTTTACAAAGAACTTATATAATAAAGATTATTTACTTTGAACAATGTTTATGATTGTTTTAGTTCTCATTTATCTGAGTGCACACACCGCTACACCATAAAATCCTGTGACATAAGCAATAGCAATTATTTCATAGTCCACCAAGACATTTCACAGCAATAACTCTTTGAATATTGCAGTCCATCATGTACCGCAGAGGGATGTCCCGCACAGAGTGGAATGCTTACAACAGAGTAGTGCAGGCTAGGTACCGCTCCAAAGAGTCGGTAAAGGAGAAGGCCAAGGTCCGAGCTAAGGTACATACAAGACCACGATAATGTTTCCAAATTATCTTAGACCGCTATTCAGAACATTTTTGCTTTCAACATATCCAAGTGTAATAAAATGTTAAACACAGTCTTAATGGGCAAGGGAATGTTTTTGTAGGAACACCGAGACATGCGGAACATCCATCCAGTGCGTGTGAGTAAAGCAAAAAGGGATGACAAAAAAGAGAGGAATCGGCTATCAGCACGAAGAACGAGGGACAAAAGGGGTGTGTAACTGTCGTTACAGTAGCTGTTAACAGATGTTTCCATTAGAGTATTTTTTAAATGCATGGCCATACATTTTCCATGTTCGAGATTGCAATTTTCTTTTTCTATTTAAATCCGTAGCAGTACATATATCACATAGAACTTATCAACAGAGATTGCCATTCAAGTTTTTTTTAAATGCATGGTCATACATATTCCACATGCAAGATTAAAATTCAAATCTTTTTTAAAAATCCGTAGCAGTACATATATCACATAGAACCTATCAACAGAGATTGCCATTCAAGTTTTTTTAAATGCATGGTCACACATATTCCACATATGAAATACCAAGAGATATTGCCATTACAGATTTTTTTAAATGCATAGCCACTTATTGTACCATTGTAGTTGCCAAGGGACTTGCCACCAATGGAAAACCGTACAAGTGTCCCACCAAAAAACCCAGGCCTGACGTACCCAGGCCTGAAGTCACATCTTCTGATGGAGCACGGAAGTCGGGCCGGCTGGCAGGTGTTCCAGCAACAGATGAGCAGGTGGGACGCAGGGTCCGTCGTTCTGGTGTACCACCAGAAAAGCTTCAACCAACGAAAATGTATGTACACGTACAAGTTATGTCTGTATACATATGTCTATTATGCCAGAGACGTCACATATATTTGTATCACAAATTTCATACAGATTCCAAGGAATAACAAAACCACCTTGATTTTACATTAATCTTTATTGTTGTTCCAGAATGGTCATTTCCAAGCCCTTCAGCCGGCAACCAAAGGCAAGGGCCCTGAAGAGTCAGCTGCAAAGCAAAACGCAACTGATCCAGAAGTTGATGAAAGAGCTTCGTGAGCTTGAGGGTAAACCAGAAGGGGTAGAGGAGGGCAGACCAGATGAGGTAGAGGTGTCTGTTGAGGTTGCTGCTCTACCAGAAGGTGCTGAGGCATCCCAGGTAAAATTCTTCCACTGAAGCAAGCATAGTGGTAACAGTATGATGAAATGTAGTTTATGAACATACACTTTAAGTATACAACTGTGCATGTTTCACTTCTGGTGTATATACGCTTTAAATACGTAGCCGTACATATTTCACTTCTGATGCATATACGCTTTAAATACGTAGCCCTACATATTTCACTTCTGATGCATATACGCTTTAAATACGTAGCCCTACATATTTCACTTCTGGTGCATATACGCTTTAAATACGTAGCCCTACATATTTCACTTCTGGTGCATATACGCTTTAAATACGTAGCCATACATATTTCACTTCTGGTGCATATACGCTTTAAATATGCAGCCATACATATTTCACTTCTGATGCATATACGCTTTAAATATGTAGGGCAAACCAGATGAGGTAGAGGTGCCTGCTGAGGTTGCTGCTCTACCAGAAGGTGCTGAGGCGTCCCAGGTAAAGTTCTTCCACAAAGCAAGAATAGTGGTAGCAGTATGATAAAATGTAGTTTATGAACATATGCTTTAAGTACATGGCCGTACACATTTCACTTCTAATGCACTGCAAATACGCTTTAAATACATAGCTGTACATTTTTCTCTTCTAATGCAGAGGCACTTTAAATACGTAGCCGTACACATTTAACTTCTAATGCATATATGCTTGAAAATATGTAGCTGTACATATTTCACTTCTGGTGTATATACGCTTTAAATACGTAGCCGTACATATTTCACTTCTGAGGCATATATGCTTTAAATACGTAGCCCTACATATTTCACTTCTGGTGTATATACGCTTTAAATACGTAGCCGTACATATTTCACTTCTGAGGCATATACACTATATGCAGCCATATATGTTTTATGTGTAATCCATGTACCCTTGAAATACATAGCTGTACATGTTTCACTTATGTCCATATCGCTAACCATAACTCAATTTCATTGATCAGGTAGAGGCAGTACGCCTCCTCCAGGAGGATCTTGGGGTACCAGTCACCAAAAGGCGTGTACAGAACCTGTTGCCATACACACAAACTGTTCACAATGTACGGAGTGCACCCATTGCCCTGCGGCGGCAAATTTTCAGCAGGAAGGAGCTGAGGGGCACCGCACAGGCCCTTGCAAAGAAGGTTGGGGTGAGCCGGAAGCACCTAAGGAAGAACAAAAGACCAACTTTCAAAAGGCGACAAATGCTTATTGCTGCCAAAGCCACAATGATCAGTGAGTTTCGGAAACGCCCTGACAACTCAGCTGAGTTGCCATCAAAACGTGCAACAAAGAAAGGTGTTCAGTTATATGCCATGCTGGACACACTACGTGGAATGCATGATCGTTTCATGAAGGAGATGCCCGGGGAGAACATAGCATTCTCTACTTTCTGCAGATATCGTCCCAGTGAGGTGAGACTCATCAAGAACACAAGCAGGAATATTTGTCTGTGTGGCAAGTGTGCTAATATGGTCTTGCTGTCCTAAGCTGTGGGGGTTCTGCCACGCTCACCAAAGGCACTTGCCCAGCTTGAGGATGATGAGATTGCTGCAAAGCTTGAGTCTGTGCAGAGGACCACTGTCTGCTACCGTCAGTGGCTGAAGACAGACGTATCATATGAGGGCCGTATGATAAAGAAGACGCGCCTAACCGACCTCTCCGCTTCAAAGGCTGACTTTACCAGCACATTGCTGGAGCAGATGGGGCCACATCGTGAACACTCCTCACGGGTTGCCTGTCAGTATGAAGAGCTGCACCGGCTGAAGAATGGCCTACCACCCTCCACTGAGGCCGTACTCCAAATCGATTATGCAGAGGGATGGGCCCCTAAGTATCGTAATGAGCCTGGCTTTGTGTTTTATGACCAACAGCCCATTTCCATCCATCCCATGGTGGTGAACTTTCGGAAGCCAGGTAGCCCTCAACTCACCAGAAGCTTCGCTGGCATCGCAGAGGATGTGGACCACACAGTACCAACCACATTCACATTCATTGGTGCCCTGCTGGCCGTGCTGAGACAGGAGCTGCCTCTCTTGGAATGGCTACACATTGTGAGTGATAGCCATACATCCCAATACCGCAATCGGTCTGTAGTGGCAGGCATCCGGCAGTTCCCTGCCATGTACGGTATGAATGCCACATGGACGTGGCTGGAGTCAGGCCATGGCAAGGGTCCATGCGACGGAGTAGGTGGAGCACTGAAAAGGAAGGCAGAAAACCTGGCGACAAAGGGAGAAATGCTTCATACGGCGACGGAGTTTGTAGAGTGCCTCCGTACAAACCATGTAACAGTCACACTCTTACCAGCAAGCAAAGCAGACATCATGGCCACCAAGCGGGAAATGAGGAGCTGGAACGTGGTGCCTGTGAAGGGGCTCATGACAACTCATGCCATAGCCCCAACGAGCAGTGGGGAGCTGTACATGAGATCCACATCATGCTTTGATTACTGCTGCTGGAATAATGCACAGTTCCACCCTCTTTGCCCTGGGTGGCAGAAGGTGCCATCGGCAGGGTTGGTCTCCCCACAGGAGGTTGATGAGGAGGAAGAGGATGAGGATGACAGGAACATTCCCCTGTTTGAGCTGGTGAGGCAGGAGGAAGAGGATAGGTGTTGCCGTGAAGCACCAACCAGGGTGATGTGGCGCCAGATGGCAGCTGTGGGACGCCATGCCGTTGTTGTGTATGGAAACCGGTGGTACCCAGTAAAGATTACTGGTACCGATGGAGAAGAGCTCCAGATCACCTACATGACACCATGCAGGGGGAAGTGGAAATGGGGGAAACGGGACGACGGTGTGGTCCATCGTGCCAATGTACTTTGCTACATCGACCCCCCAAAACAAGTCGGCAGCCTCTACACTCTGACAGAGGAAGACCTCGGAGAAGTAGTGAAGAAGTTTGCTTCTCTGAAATGAATTGTTGTGTAAACTGTTAATAGCGTGGCCATACGTATATTGACTAAAATTAATGCGAATGGGAGTAGCCCTGGAGAAGTCTTCTTCTTTTCAGTGAAGCTCGATTTGTGTCAATCTATTCAGAGTTGTTGTGTAAACTGTTAATAGCGTGGCCGTACGTATATTGACTAAAATTAATGCGAATGGGAGTAGCCCTGGAGAAGTCTTCTTCTTTTCAGTGAAGCTCGATTTGTGTCAATCTATTCAGAGTTGTTGTGTAAACTGTTAATAGCGTGGCCATACGATAATTTATTCAGAGTTGTTATCGGGTCAAGAATGTTAATAGGGATGATTAATATAATAGAAAATATTGTTACATAAATGACTTGCAAATGTTATTTGGCTCACCTGGTATGTTTTTTATTGATGAAAATCAAATGGCGACCTGCACAGTGCTGACACCATAATAGAGTGGCCGTACATATATCGCGTCATCGTACATATACAGTCATTGGATGGTACGAAGCAGTAGAAGACTTGCTTTTAAGCAATAGCACGATGTCAGATAAGTCATATAAGCCTACACTGCTTTGAAAGCAAGACTTTTCCTACATAATTCCAGAATATTATTCATTAAATAAGGATTCCCATTTTTCAAATGTACTCTTAAATGCCCAGAAAGTGGTCCAAATTGGCTAAATTGAAGAAACAAGTCGATAATTACAGAAAATAGAAAAAGAATTCATGCATAAAAATGCCAATTATATGAATAACAAACACTAATGGATGTTATTAGGCTCACCTGGTATGTTTTTTATTGATGAAAATCAAATGGCGACCTACACAGTGCTGACACCATAATAGAGTGGCCGTACATATATCGCGTCATCGTACATATACAGTCATTGGATGGTACGAAGCAGTAGAAGACTTGCTTTTAAGCAATAGCACGATGTCAGATAAGTCATATAAGCCTACACTGCTTTGAAAGCAAGACTTTTCCTACATAATTCCAGAATATTATTCATTAAATAAGGATTCCCATTTTTCAAATGTACCCTCAAATGCCCAGAAGTGGTCCAAATTGGCTAAATTGAAGAAACAAGTCGATAATTACAGAAAATAGAAAAAGAATTCATGCATAAAAATGCCAATTATGTGAATAACAAACACTAATGGATGTTATTAGGCTCACCTGGTATGTTTTTTATTGATGAAAATCAAATGGCGGCCTACACAGTGCTGACACCATAATAGAGTGGCCGTACATATATCGCATCATCGTACATATACAATTGCGTCACCGTACATATACAGTAAAGGGTTTGCTTTTAATTCCTCTTGAGCAATAGCACAATATCACATTAAGTATATAGGTCTACGCTACTTCAAAAGCGACACTTCTACACATATTTCCAGAATATTATTCATTATATAGGGTTTATCATTTTTCAAATATAGGTACAAATGCCCAGAAAGCAGTTCAAATTGGCCAAATTGGCGAAATAAATCAATAATTTAAGAAAATTGAAAAGCATTTAATGCATACAAATATTAATTATGTGAAAAACTGACATATATAATAATCATTATCTAAATGTAAAGATTATACCATATGATTTTCAATAATTATTAACAGATAAAGTGCTAGACTCAAAACATCAAAATAAAGGGAACCATAACATTATTAGCGTAAATGCGTCACCGTACATATACAACCTAAAATTTGTTATTTTACCATATATATAAATGATACTTCTACAATGAACATGTCTACATGCTAATATATCAAGGGGCATAACAAATAGATGATTGCCTATTTTTTTATTTTTTTCTAAATTTTCCAAAATTAATCTGAAATTCACTAAAATGAGGGATCAATAATTTGGACAGAAAGACTTCATTTCTCATATATTGTAAACTTTGTGGAAATTATTAAAAAAAGAAAAAAATTATATTCCCCAACTCCCTCATGAAGTAAGGCTAGAAATAAGAGGAAATACATCATTTTCAGTTTTACCTATAAAAAGTTATAATTATTTTTCAATTGATATTTTGCTGTATATGTACGGTGACGCGATTTCATGATGTTATTACAAAGTTAGCTGTAATACCATAAAAAATAAAAGTTAAGGTACCCAATCATCAGGAAACAATTTTAACTCATGTAAGCTACATTTCTTCAATACATAAATTCATAAATTATGAATTTTATTTTTCCCCACTTTAAACCCCCCTGTGGCCCCAATTCGTGAGAATCAACCAGACTTAGCAGAACACACTATGATTCATGAAATTATGGGAGAATAGTACGCGGCAAAAATCATGTTAAGCAAATTGATGACAATGGTTGATCAATTGCAAGTGAGCAGCATAAATTATATATTTGTCAATGATGCTACAGGAACAGACTGTCAGTTGAATTGATACATTTTATTCATTTTCATTAGTGTTCTTAAACATGTATGTGTGATTTCACCAATATAGATATTGTTTTATAAACAATGTGGATATGTGGTAGTGTTAGGTTAATACTGTAATGTCAATCAAGCAAAGTCGACACCATGGCTTAAATGATCTAGCCTTCTGTGCCTATAGTAAATATTAAATCCAAACATGCATTTTGATAACTGTTATCAAAACAGTGGGCTACAGATAAGAGCACCAATGCCCAACATTTGTCTTGAAATTATTGCTGCATAATTACGTTGAAAAGTTTGAGTAACACCCATTTTCAACTGATCCCTTTCTTGATTTAGGCCTATATCATACAAAATCTTCTGTAATACTTTTTTCAAGTCAAGGCACTTTGAGCAGTTTATGTTCCAATAATTCATATTGTATAATGCCTGCTTTGATAATGTATGGAGACTATATGTTAGGTAAAATCCATTCAAGAAGTTGTGCTTGCTTAGGTTCACCTGGTATATTTGAGCATATGATACATATTAAACGTATTAGGGTCGGTCAGTACAATTCAGGGTACTTATTCATACATTCAGGGGATCCTCAGTAAACATAACTGTTTTGATTCTGTAAAATGAAGTATTTCATGTATGTTGTTCTCATGCATACATGTAGTTCATTACAAGATTTTATTGTAAAACATCAGTAACGTTTTGCTTTAAGGGTACGCATATTAAAATTCATAATTTGCCAACATGCATATCATTATACAATTTTTCAAAACTATTTACATTTAACATTAACCCCACTGACCTAGAAAACTACTGGGCTTTGCCGGTATCAATAACGTGTATCAAATAACGACTAGACTTTAATAATAACGCTTTCACTGCAGCTAAACCCTTAAATGCAAACCGGTTTTTGAAAGGATAAAGGTTATCCTCCTCTAATATGAACACGACTTTCACCCAGAATCCATGACCAGGAGTTACATGTTCTAGTTAATATACCTTAAAATTCTACACAATGATTTTCAAGAATAGAATAAGACTTCCTACATGCACATGTGATTACAAATACTCATACATAAATCGTTTTGCAACAAAAGATCTGTGATTATCAAAAAGTATGAAACATTTCAGTTAATCAAAAAGATTCCAGAACCTTACCCGTTATATATACATTGTATTATCATTTAGAACCATTTTAGAGCATGCAGTTGTTTTTTCATATGCCAAGTTTTTAGAAAACCCCTTTCCTTTTAACGAAAACTCCACTTTTTCTATTGTTTCTCAAACATGATCTCTTTTTCTCTCAAGCCGGGTGGTGCCTTCCTGTAGGCTATGTGGGGTACAAGGTAATCCAGATGGCGTCCATCTAGGAGTTTGCGCCCGTTGTTGTGGACAAACCAGCATGGTACCACCTCCTTGGTGGAGAGGTTCTCCCTGTGGCCTGCAGTGACCAGAACCTCTGATCGGTGGTTACTACCAGTGAAGTATAACGTGGCCGTACTCTTTGGCTGAACATCGAGAATGTTTTTGTCAACACTGACGACCAGCTGCTTGAATTGGCCTGACGAAGAATAATGGACATAGTTTAAGTAATGATAGATCACCTTTGTTTAATAATTATTATTTGATGTTGAATGTCTTCAGGTAGTTCTGTTCTTCCAGATATAACATGTGATTTATTAGATTAGACATAGATACATTGCATCTAGTATACTTCTCTATCTGGTATATTTCTACATGATCGTTGGTGGTATTGGTATTGTAGATAGGTAGCAGATGATTATATACAATGGTGTAATATACAAATTAATCATATGATTATTAAATCAATAGGGCAGAAAAACAGACAACAACAACAGCAGACAACCATACCAAACTCTGTATCAAACTAATACAGAAGAAAGAAGGCATCTCTAAGCAAGGGAGCATGTGCACATGAAATAACCCCAAACTTATTATGTAAGAAAACGCATCATATTCAGTACCAATCATAAGTACTAGTACTGTCCCAGGTCCATATAGTTATGAGCAGTTTCGTTTTAATTATCAATCTTTTTTAAACTGGGGGCCGATCCAGGGACATTTTACGGAGCATTCGTAGGCCTATCTAAAAATCATCAAATACGAAGCATTTTCTTCAACCAGGGACAATTTACGATGCAACAAAGGTGGCATTTGTATGCTTCGTAAATTTTACAAAGCAACAAAAATGCGTTGTAAATGCTAAAATATACGATCACAAATATTGTGATCGTATATTTGAAAGTGTCAAAATCATTGAAAGATTCTCTTCCAAAATGATAGAAATGTATCATTTTACTAATTTTATATTGTATATCAAGAGGTATGAGGTCTAAACTGATTGTTTTAATGTTGTACAATTTTACAATTCATCACTCATAAATTTACAAAGCATCTACAAAGCATTTACAAAGCAATTTATTGTGTATTTTTACGAAACAGGGGTCTCCCTGGTTGAAAAAACATGAGATATTTGCTTCGTACATTTGAAATACAAAGCATTTCGTAAATTGTCCCTGGATCACCACCCTGAAATGTCTTTTTTCATGCATTTAAAAAAATATATCCGAATTTCTACATCAGGCTAGGAGGTAATTTGGGATGTCACCTTACACAATCACTCATTTCCGTAAAATAGAATATGAGATATCATAAAGAGCTTTGATCAATTTCTTCTGGTGAATATATTATATTTATAAGATATTAATTGTTACAAACATAATGAAGCTGCTACTTACCTAAGAGTCCATGGGCCTCCTCTGATAATCCGTTATCATTCTCAACATAGAAGCCCAGGAAACTGACTTTAACGGGGTGGTCCTCTCTCACAAGGTGGCGCATGATGATAAAGGTGGCATCGTCACCAATGCTAACCCTAACCTTGTTTTTGGCTACCAAGGTTAAAGACAAACGTCCACTTTGAATGGTTGTATTGGTCTTCCACCGGATGTCTCTCTTGCCATAACGAAGTTTGAGAGGACTTATGACGAGGGATATGTTCCTGTGATATATGGCGATTTTCCCAAAGTATGTCTTGGGCTTGTCCTTTTCGTTTTTGGGGTTAATCCTATTTAACTTCTTCCCAACGATAAGACCATTGACAACAACATCTGCAATAAAACAAACATAATCGCCATTGATCTCAGCTGAAAAGGTGGGTCACATCTGTGGTGTTCATTGCCAACACTAGAGTTTGTCACTAGTCATTTCATCAATCTAAAATTATGAAAATGGTAATTTTCTTTCACTGTCATTTCCTCTGACACTAGTAATCTGGTAATAACATCGTACTAACAGTGACCATTCAGGTGATTACTAAGATTTTGAAAATATGTGCATTGAAAATAATTATGTATACCTGTCCAGGAGAAAGTATGTTAAATAGCATTACCTGTTTTCCTATCGTGAACGAGGTTGTATATTTGGCTAGGAATCCCCATGACGTCAAAACAGATAGGGGCCTGAGAACCCCGGAGGTTCACAATAAAGTGAGGGTCGCTGTCAGCTGTGGAAAATGTAAATTGTAAGAAACGCGTTTAGAACTTAAATAAAAGCATCACACTTGACATATGAATATATCTTTGAATACAAAAGCATAGGGCCTCAGCATATATTGTATGATCTAAAAAGAGAACTGTCAACAGAAATGAAGGTTATGAATATAGGGATCAGCATAACAACACTGCAATCGTTGAATTTTTAGCCTTTGCGACTGTAGACTAGAATATATCATTCCAGACCTACCAGTATACTGCATGATTGTAAGTCCTTTTTTTGTAACAAGTTTATTAACATCTTCACGCAGTTCATATGTTCTTCCAGGTGTTAAGTGATAATGATAGATAATAGTTTATATCAATACCAATAATGTTATGAACAATGATGAGCAATGGTAAATGAGTATGGGAGTTGTTGGGATTTCTGAAAGTTATTCCAGTGTAAGATCGACAAAGTCATATCAAATTATATGTGCCAATTAGTAATTGGCACATATACGCTTAATCAGTTGCTTAAATTTCACTGTAGTTGTGGCTTAGGCGGATGACAATGGATTAATGTACAAATGATCGTATTTGTATCAATTGCTCCAATAACCAGCTGATAACAATGTGACAAGTTGTACTAATGGCTTAGTACTTTTAATATATTGTCATGTTATATAATCCAACAAGGATCAGGCTTAGCAAGTCTACTTCTAGTCTACTCTTAGAAAGAAATATCTTGCGCTCCTAGCGCCACCTGTTAACCAGTATAAAAGGTGTCGCAAAGTGGGGAGCAGTTAGTTTTAGTGAGAATGTCAGCTAAGTAAGTTTAGCCAAGGAGTTATACTTGGAGTAAGTACATCGGCTCCGTGTAACAGACTGGAGTTTACCAATACCCATTACCTCGGACATAGGATTGTGATAGAGCTGAGTACTAGAATGGTCTAGAAGGTGTTAGAGCAACTCGTGTTCTAAATGTGGTTGATTGCTGATAGGAGATGGGAGGTGGACTGATGAAGACTTATACATGGTGGCTTTGACTCGGGATGAGATGTTTATTGAATAAAAACCCTTTCATATTAAGAAGCTCCCTCATCGTTCATTTCTTTTGAACTATTGGGAAGTGAACGGACAAACTTTAAACGCAGTCTGAATTACTCAGGCATTCTGGAAAAACAACTCATGAAGACTTGGATATACACGAACCTTACGCAGCCTTAAATCAAACATTAACAATAGTTCATTTGGTGGAGATTACCCGAAACATGACTTGTGCCGTTTTGCTCATCCTTGATGTCAGCCACCGGTGACTTTGAGGCTTCCTCTAACCCCAAGCCTCAATCTTTGCGGCCCGCAGGACACGATGTGTCAACATCATATACAGGGAATGTGGAAAACCGCCACCTGGTAGGTAATCCCTTAGACGGGGAGGCACAGAGACAGGAGGTCGCAGCCAGACCCAAGCAGCTCTGCTCCGAAGGTGCACAAAATTACCAAACCCGTGGCAGAGGTAAACCATTTCCCTGGCACCTAGGGTCCAAAGATAGGCCGGTTCTTGACGAAGGACTTGAAACCCTAACACACTCGAGACGAGTTGAAGGGAAGAACCGTCTCACGGAATATCAGCAATATTGGAACCCAGGGTACGTACCACCTACGGACCACGAAACTGGTACTAGCTCTCGCTCCACCTGTGAATCCGATGTGAACAACCCGTGGTGTAACCAAAGTGTTCCTTATCGTTTACTACCTGCTGCGGGAGGCGAAGGCGAACAGGAAGTTTCCAATGAAGATAACCTATTTTCTTCAGGAAACCTAAAACAACGACAAAACACCGCGGACAACTCCAGCCCATCAGGGGGAAAACGCCCCGAAAATCCGGTAATCCTACCTGATGGGAGCTCTCTCACCTATCCATTACCCCAACGACTTGAGTTTATCAGTCACCCACTGGTAACACCAACTCACCCCAACCCGGGGGCGTCCATTCCTTATTCCACTGTAGCTAAGGGAAAAACAGTGGGAGGGGATAGGGGAGTGGGAAGGGAAGCAGAGGGAAACGGCGAGAAAGTAGGCAGTTTACAACCCTATCGATTAACTTACGGTGTAGAAACGAACTTAGACCAAGCTAGTAAAAGAGCGGAAGCTCGGGCCTTTGATCCAGCCGAAATATTAAAGCAGTGGGCAGACTCAAGCCCCGAAAAGCACATAGATTTAGAGAGGCTAAGCGATCAGGATAGTGAAGAAAATGTAACGCTCAAAGCACAAGATTTTAACACTCTAACTCATGAATCGTATGAAGAATACGAGGACGAGTACGAGGAAGAAAATAGCGAGACAGAACAAGCAGCCGCAGATGTCAGAGAGGGTAGTCCTGACAGAAAATTAGCTAGAGAAGATAAATCAACCTCGTCTTCATACGAACTTATTACCGAGGATGTTTTAGACACAGGTAAGAAAGCTAAACCAGAAAGTGAGGACGAAATTAGTGTAGAAGAAATACCTGTGAAAGAACAGTGGGACGATCACGATATACAAAACCTCCACGAAAATAATATGGCGGAAGGAGGCGTTCCTTTGATGGATCTAGTAGAAGAAAGAGAGGATAGAGATCAACGCCAGCAACCCGGTGAAGGGGGAGCTGGGGGTGTAGATCTGGGGGCATGGCATCCTAACCGTGGGATGAACCCTGGGGGACCTCAACAAAACAATGGGAATGGCCAGATCCTAATCCAGCAGCCGGGCCGAGGCGTGCAGGCAGGAGGCGGGATAGACCTTGGGCCCATACAACAACATATATTGTACCCTTTCATAAGGCAGGCAATGGCAGCCCCTATACAGGCAGGTCAAGGAGGAGGGGGAAACCAACAGGGTCAACAGGCCCAAGGAGGCCAAGGTAATCAGGCCAATCCTCCCCTTAATCAACAAGTTCAAGGGGGCCAGAACGATCAGGCCAACCCTCAAGGACTTATTCCTCCTCTTAATCAGCAGGTCCAGGGAGGCCAGGATAATCAGGCCAACCCACAAGGGCCTAACCCTCCTCAAAACCTTCTCAACAACCCTCCTCAAAACCTTCTCAACAACCCTCCTCAAAACCTTCTCAACAACCCTCCCCAAAACCTTATTAATAATCCCCCTCCGAATCAGCCCAATCTGGGGATAAACCCTGGGGGACTCCAGCAACCCGGTGAAGGGGGAAATGGTGGTGCGAATCCGGGAATACAGCAGCCTAATCCTGGGGTAAACCTTGGGGGACTGCAACAAGATGATGGGAATGGCCAACCAGGCCAACAGCCTGGCCGAGCCGTGCCAGCAGGGGGTGGGGTCGAGCAAAACATGTTCCCTTACTTAATGCAGGCGATGGCGATCGCAGCCAATCTTAACGCAGGCCGAGGTAGAGTGGGTGACCAACAGGGTCAGCAAGCTCCGGCAGGCCAGAATAACCAGGCGAACCCACCAGGACCTGGTAACGTTCCCCCAAACCAACCTAATCAACCCAACCCGCCAGGTCCGCCGGACCCGCCGGGTCAGAATAACCCCCCAAATCCACCGGGGCCTCCACCGCCCGGCCCGCCGGGACCGCCAGGTCCGCCGGGCCCACCAGGTCAGAACAATCCTCCGAACCCTCCGAACCAGCCAAATCTCTGGAGTATCTTCCCGCAACTGAACACGGCCTGGGGCCAAGTACCCTCACCAGTGCGGGAAACTTCCCATAACGGTCATCAAAGGGGACCAAATATTAGATTACCATGGTTTAGTGGGGAGGAGGATGAGCAGATAGAAAAGTATTTCAGGGAATTGAAGCGACTGAAAGCTATCTATGATTGGTCGGACGCCCATCTCCTGAATATGGCGTTATTAGGCCTGAAGGGACGGGCAGATGACTGGGCAGGAGCCTTAGCTGAAAGCGAGAAGAATACATTTGAGAAATTAGAAACTCAAATGACAAAGATCTTCGGCGATCGAAGAGCTAAGTGGCAGAAACACGCAGAGTTCTGTGGCCTTAAACAAGGAAAGGACCAGAGTGTGATTGAATTTGCAGGTGTCCTGAAACAAAAGCAAGTTAAGGCAGAGGCAAGTGAAAGTATGATGTTAGCTGTGTTTTTAGAAGGATTAAAACAGGGCGTAGCCAGACAGGTAGCTATACTGGACCCTAAGTCGTTCACCGAAGCGGTGGATTGTGCAACGAGACTAGAGTCGTTGGACAAAGGCAAAGGGGGAACTAAAATATCTAATGCAGTGAGCGAACTGGCTGGAAGCCAAGAATCAGAGGAGACCGCGGCCCTAAACTCCATCTCCGAACGATTTGGAGTGGTGCTGGCCCGACTGGAGGCCGCACCATGGTTCCAGAAACCAAAGCCAGGGCAAAGCGGGACTCCCCAGAGTGGTGGTAACTTTAAACAGCAAGGTTATGAGAGAAAAGATAGGTACGAAAATCAGAAAGGTGAAAGAAATTCAGATCAGAAGCCTAAATCCAATACCGCCCCGAACAGAGAGGCAGATAAGGGAAAGAATCTGCCAACTCAACAGAAAGTAGAGAGACCCAGGTTGCCTTTTGATGAAAGTAAGTTTTGTATCATTCACCAACAGCATGGTCACTCTACAGAAGCGTGCTTGTGGTTGAAGAATAGGTTGAGGGAAAAACCCCCGCGGATCTACAAAGATAGCAAAGCCAGTGGTACCGAACAAAAGAATCAGGGAAACTAGAGGAAGGGTCCGTTCATTCCACGATAGAATTAGGCGCAGTGGACGGACCGGCTAGGAGAGAGATAGGAGACGAAGCATTTTTCTTAACGTTAAGATTTGATGATCAGAAGGAGGTTAGATCTTTAGTAGACACAGGAGCGAGCGATTGCTTCATGTCCACCCATTGTAAACGGCAGATCCCTAAACAATGCATTTTAGATGAATGGAAGGTATCGAAGGGAAACATCAGTTTGGCAGACAACTCGTCTCAAGTAATACTAGAACAAATTAGATGTAAGTTTTCAATCCAGGGATCGGTGGTCTGCTATGATTTCAACATAGTGGACGATCTATGCCACCTAATAGTAATCGGGAGAAACTTATTAACAGTGCTTCGATCAGATTTATCTCTACCAGGCGCAAAGATAGAAGTGTTTTGTGGAAACCCTATAGTCAGCAAAGAAACAGTGAAAATTCCACCGGGAAATGAATGCATCATACCGGTTACCACCCGAGAGCCGCTGGGATTAGACTCACCAGTGGCTTACTGCGCACCAGCAGTCACTGCCCCGGTCCTAGTGGAGGGGTGCGTGAATACGGTGGGAAGTCAGTGGTGGATCAAAGTCATGAATCCGCTAGATGAAATGCAAGAAATCACTCCCCAGGAAGTGTTAGCTTTTGCGGAAGAATGCGCAGTGCCTGAGGTAAACCAAGATCAGATAGAAGAGTTCCTAGACTTGTGTTATCTAACTAAAACAGAGACCCCAATGTCCATCTGTAGGATTTCTGTAGAAGTAATGAAAGACGCAGTGCAAATGGAAAGCCAAACCTCTGAGGAGAAATCCCGAGGTAAAATGGATGAAAATGTAAGTAAAATAGATCTAACCGAGTCGTGCTTAAACGAAGAACAACAGGTAAGGTTTAGACAAATGCTTAATAACAACAGGAATGCACTAGCGTTCTCAATGGAAGAGTTAGGTCACTGTGAAATAGCGCCGATGAGAATCATTGTGGATGAGTCGCAAGGAGTCATAAGTTCTAGACCATACCGATACTCTCCACAGAAAATGGATATCATCGATGAACAGGTTAGGCAACTCATAGATATAGGTGTCATAGAACCCAGCGAATCGGCTTGGCGAAGCCCGCTGGTGGTAGTGCAGAAGAAAGATGGCAAACCTAGGCTCTGTACAGACTTTCGCATGCTTAATCAAGTCACTTTTAAAGATAAATTCCCCATGCCCACGGCTCGCTCGCTTTTCCTATATATGGCTTACAAGAAACCCACTATGTGGACAGCTTTAGATCTGTTGAGCGGCTATCATCAGTGTGTAATCGAAGAAGACAGTAGAAAATATACCGCTTTTGAAACCCCGATGGGTGTGTATCAGTATAAGCGTGTACCATTTGGCTTAGTTGGCGCGCCTTGGCAGTTTACCAAGGTAATGGCCATAGCGCTAAAGGGATTGATTCCTAGAACGTGCTTAGCATATTTAGACGACGTAATCGTCTACAACACTACATTTGAAGAACACCTGGCAAGTGTTGAGGTGGTTCTTCAAGCCTTGGCGAGAGCTAATCTCAAATTGAAGCCGTCAAAGTGTGAGTGGTGCCGCAGTGAAATCAATTTCCTTGGCCACGTAGTAAACGCGGAAGGAGTGGCTACACAAAAGGTAACCACAGAAAAGATCACAGCCTTTAACCGTCCGCATAATGTGAAAACTATTAAATCCTTTCTGGGGCTGTGTAACTACTACCGTCAGTTTGTCCCAAATTTTGCTGATCTAGCTAAACCGTTAAATCGGCTGCTAAAGAAAGAAGTCTATTTTGAGTGGACGGAGGCTTGCGAGGAAGCGTTTCAACAGTTAAAGAAACTGCTCACCTCGCCACCCTTACTAATCCATCCGGATATAGGAGGGCATTTCTATCTGCTAACAGATGCATCAGACGCCGCGTGCGGTGCAGCGGTTTGTCACAAACTAGATGAAATCTACCGTCCGGTTGCTTTCTGGGGATGTACCCTCCGAGACGCCGAATTAAACTATTCGGTAACAGAAAAGGAGGCTCTGGCGGTGATTAAGAGTATTAAGAACTATGAGGATATGTTACAAGGAGCTAAGATTACTATAGTAACCGATCACAAACCATTGATTCCTCTGTTACATAGTGCCTACAAGGCCCCGTCTGCTAGGCTAAGGCGGTGGGCTTTGGCGCTGTCAGACTTTGATTTTGAAATCACCTATGAGCCAGGAGCAACCCATTTCTTACCGGACTACCTGTCCAGAGTTCACCACGAACATGTCCCCGGTGAGGAATATGAACCCGCCGTGGGATGTGAATTGTTCGAGGCTGAAATTCAAGATGGGGAGCTTTCCGTGGCTGCGGTGATAAACGCGCAACTCCAAGATGCGGAGTGCGCACAACTAATTGACTATCTACAGGACGGAGACCTGCCACCAGATCCCCTCGAGGCTAGGCGAATAATGGATCAAGCCGACTTTGTGGGAATGGTCGCGCCAGGAGTGCTTTGTAGGTTCAACGTCAAAAGGTATAACAAACACCAAGACCAGTTGGTAAGGCTGAAACCACGAATGATAGTTCCGGGACAGTTAATTCCCAGAGTCCTGAGACTGTTGCATAATAATATCTTAGCTGGAGGACATGTAGGTATCAGTAATCTCACTACCAAAATCTCTGACAGATTCTACTGGCGCAACATGAACGCCGACATAGTAGACTATGTGAAGGCCTGTGAAACCTGCTCTCTAAGGAGACGGGCTCCGCATTTCAAGGCCTTAGCTAAGTCTTGGGAGAGGCCGACTCGACCCTTTGAGGTGGTACAGTGTGATTTCATCGGGCCACTAAAGAGGGCTAGGGATGGGTCAAAATATATCATGACCTTCATAGACCTACTAACAGGTTGGCCGGAGGCTTTCACCACGAAAGACTCCACTGCGCAAACCGCGGCCAACTGTTTCCTGACCGGGATAGTGTGTCGGTATGGGCGGGTAAACCGTCTGCACACAGACCGGGGGGCGGCCTTCCTATCAGGACTATTCCGGGAGATTACTACCCGACTAGCGTGCAAACAAACGTTCACTACCGGGCGAATGCCGACTGGCAACGCTCGAGTAGAAAGACTACATAAAACCATTGAAAACCTGATTGCTTATTATATCCCTGACGACCACTGTAACTGGATCGATCTACTTCCCATTGCATTATGGACAGTTAGATCCACAATCAGTGTACGGTCGGGATACAGCCCGCATACCTTGCTGTTTGGCAGAGATCCAATTAGCATGGGAATGCCTGAGCAGGGAACAATTCCTGAAACGCTGAACGACTGCGAGTTCTTCATGCAAACAAAGGACAACATTGCTATGTTTAAGAATATGGCAGAACGAGTTGTTCAAAACTATGAAAAAGATCTGAGGCTGCGAATTGATGAGCGGGCGCGGCCCACTCAGATGTACGAAGGTGATATGGTATACATGTACGACCCTTTAGCTAGTGAAAATAAAGCGTCTAAGTTCTCAAACAGGTATACCGGGCCATTCAGGGTAATTGAAACAAAAGGGGACCACCTTGTTAGACTAGTGTCTTTAAAAACTGGGAAACAGGTACCACATCTAGTAAACATTTCAAAACTCAAACCTGCACATGGGCCTTGGTCCCCCGCCGTCCCTCATAACATTCCCAAAATGGTGAGAGAAGCGAAAATCACTAACTCAAAAGGGGCAGATCCTGACCGAAACCCTGAATTGCATCACACTCCGACGGGTGAAATCGCTGAGGAAGATGGCGAAATAAGGGGTGCTGAGACTGAAAACTCAACGGGAACGACCGGTCCCCGTGAGCATGATGCAATTTATATGGCCAGGAAGGTACCTACACAAAAACCTGGTCCAAGTCCCACTGATTTAGCAGAAACGGATGGGCAAATCACTGATGGTCAGGGCGCCAGTGCGGACACCGCGCTGTCACCAAAATTATCCTTTGTTCCTAATAAAGCCGCCTGTGAACGGGGAACAGCTGGCGCTAATGGACAGAGGAAACGCAAACGAGCTAAACGAAGGGGCAAAAGCCAACCGTTGGAGGGGAGATCCCCTCCAGGCAACAACAAGCCCATAAAACTACCCTGCGGTGATGTGCCGATCTTGGATACATCGGAACAGAGCCCAGAAAAAACAGTAAAGGACCATGTCCCGACGAAAGGTGGCTATAACCTACGTCGGAACCGCCGCCCTAACTACGTCGCTCTGTCCAACGGCGGGGAAAGCGACGACATGGATGATTAATGCAGGAAATCTAGCCGCCCTGTGAAAATAAAGGTCCGGCGGAGCGGCACGGTTAGCATCAACGCTAATGGAACAGGTGGTCTACCTCACGGCCACCTCGCCGCGCCCAGGGGCGTGGCAGAAAGGGAGGGTGCGCACACCAGGGGAGATGCCAGTGGTTTGGCGTCATCTCCTGGGACCGGATGCAAGCGTTCCCCCCACCTGAAACAAGATACAGCTCCAAATATGGAGACGGCATGGACAAGCGGATCGGTTATAATTTCGTGGGATCCGCGCCGATCCACCAGTCGGTCCGCAACTCTGCTCCTAGACGGTCACCTCTGCTGCAGGTGATTGTACGCACAACCCAGCCCGGGGGGAGACGGAGATGGACATTGATTCTGTCTCTGAACAGAAGTTGGAGATAGAAATTGTTCAACTTCCGACTTCTCCTGGAAGGAGCAGAAAGAGAACTTAGCTGGGACACTGATCCACCGACTCATGGGGAACTGTCTAGCCCTCCGGCCACATAGCAATCCAAAGGGAACCACTACTTTCCCTGCGGACACGGAGGGAAGGATCATCGTCCCCCTGAGAAGGAAACGGATTAGCCGCCCCCACCAGAGGGCGCTACCTACCAAGGGAAGGTTCGTTGGGCCATTCTTTTAGGATTTTACCAAATGAAAGAAAAGACAGTCGAGAAGGAGAGTGCTAAGAAACGACCGGCTCAGACCCTTAGGCGGTGGAGTTGGCCGGGCCGGGGGGGTGTCCGTCCGGACTCAACCGACGCCGGGATTGCCCGGAAGAAGCCAAGGACACCAGCCCGGCGGCCCACCAGAACGACCACAGGCGGAGCCAAGAGGTCCGCTAAATCGGCTCCAGCCAAAAAGAAGACAGCAGATAAAGACTTCTACAATTTATCTGAGGTGAGTGACTCGGAGCCCGAGCCAAGGCTAACGGCGTTAGCCAAGCCGGTTCAGAAGGAGGAAGCGGCCAACCAACCGGTACAGATTCAGGCCGGCTGGTTCTGGGACCTTACGCAACCACTGTTCCAACTATTTGAGACTGTTGACGAAATTAGAAGGACAGTAGGACTGGATGTGCCAAAATCAAACAAACAGTTAGCTGAGATTAAAACTCAGGTAGCTCCTTTCATTCAAAGGACCACACAAAACTCTAAATGCGTCAAGGAAAGTACCAGCCTACAAACAACACGAGGCGGTCGACCTCTGCCCACTCTGGAAAGGCGATCGGGAGGGGAACAGCTAACCGTCGCCGCTCCAGGACTAAAAGTGGAGGTAGCACCCGTTCAACACGCGCCAACCCCACCGGTGGGGAACGGGCCAGCGGGAGCTCCCCTCCTCCACCACTTACAGCCTGCGGACCCCGCTTGTTTAGACTTGAGCAGCTTGACAACGAGCTGCAACGCCAATCCCTCACCACTGCTATGGAACCAGCAGCAGTGGACGCCAACCAGCCAGCCGGGGGGCCCACTGTGGCCGAGCCCACTCCCAACGACAAACCCACCGCAGGTACCGAACCCATACCCCTCGAGCCAACCGTCGTACGATCCAACGGGGGCCGTTTCGGACTGGAACCTACTAGGCCAAGACCCCTCAGAGCAATGCGCCCCTCGTCCTGCGAACGTATGAGAGGCTTGAGGATCACGGTCACCAAGGACGAGAGCGGAATCATCAGGCGAGTGGTAAATGACAACGGGCAAAACCTCTACGAGCATGTCCCAAACTAAACAGACCAGAGGACCCGGGAGGAGAGCATACTTCGGCGCATGGATGATAGTAGTGCGCAGGAAAATAAGGTAACTTTGCTGTGAACATGTTTTAGATAGACTGCAAAATTAACTTTCTCAAACTATCGCTAAGGCCAAAACAAAGACAATGAAGTGGCTAGTGCTGTCCGTATTAGCTATAATAGGGGGCATTAGGGGAGTGCATAACGACTCCAGCCCACCTGAAGGGCTAGCCCCTAACGCTGAAGTGATAGCTTTAGAACAATATGGAGTAGTGTTAAAACCAGGGAAGTTAATGTCCACCGCGGATATAACACACGTCCGACAAGGCTTCCTAATCACTATTCCAAGGAGGCGCTCCTTCAACAAAGCTACCTTTGGCCAAGTCTGTCACCGATATCTACAGGGAGGAGACGCCCTCGATCGGGCCTGCTACCATATCAGGTCGCTGGTCAATTGGATGGATCAGACGTCGCAAGCGCTTAAGGGTCGGTACCGGGAAGTTCTTAATGAAACCTTAAGTTCCCTAATAAAAAACACTCAACAAGACCTTCAAAATCAAGAGTCGGAATTAAATCCAGGTGGAAGGGTCAAGAGAATGAAGAAGTTGCCCACAATGCTGGACGATCCAGGATGGCCGACCTTTCCTCTTCCAACCTCATGGAACCAAGGGCTGGCAGCTGATGTCAAATATAACAGGGAATTGATTAAAGTATTGCAAGAATCTTCGGACCAAATGATCGAAGACTTGGCTCTGATGAATGAAAAACATGACGAGGCTGTGGAAAGGGTTAACCATGTCGTGATAGGCCTACTGGACAATCTAAGATCACTAAATAAGGCACACAACACGACTCGCCGAAGGATGAAACTCGTGCAACATAAAGTGGATTGGATGGAACTGTACCTGAATATGATACCGGTCGCTCTAGAAGACAAGCTAGGAGAGATGGTGTATCTTCAACTGATGGTAGAGCAAACTCGCGTGTTCAGGAAAGGTGTACAGCGCCTGACGCGGGGCCAGCTGACTATGGACTTGGTGCCCCGCCAATATATGGTCGGAGCGGTCCAGGAAGTTAACAGATATCTAAAGGGGATCCACCCCAGGTTCCATGTCGCGTTCACAGATCCTTCCTTCTATTACGAGAACAGTCAACCCTCGTTCAAATTCGATGAAACCACTCAGGAATTAATAGTGTATGTAAGGGTGCCAGTGGTGGCTGACGAACATTTGTTCAGGGTCTATGAAGTACTAACTTTTCCTGTGCCAGTGACAGTTAGAGGGCGACTCAAGAAGGACGCTCTCCAAATTGTTAATCTACCCAAAAGTGTCGCCATGTCCATGTCCCGCCAGTATTACGTACCATTGGCTAGTGGCAGTTGGTCAGGTTGTTATGGACAGACCATCACGCTCTGTAAGGATCTACCCTATATGAAAAAGATTACAGACAACACCTGCACTGCTGCGCTACTGAGGCGCGACGACCTAGCGATCCAAGAAAAATGTGAGCTGGACTATCTACTGGAAGCAGACTTTGGAGAGATGGCAGTGTACCTAGACGACGGAGATATGCTAGTGGTCAGCGCCGACACCCGAGGCCAAATGATTTGCAGAAACCAGCCTGCGGTCGGAGTGAACATAGAAAATTATGCAAGGGTTCAGGTGGAATGCGACTGTGCATTCCAAACACAAGGAGCATGGATACCGTATAGCTTGCGAAATTGTGACCGGCACACCAGGATCACCACGGTTGTGTACCCACATAATGACCTGTTGGAAGCAGCAAGTCGTGTGAAGGGGTGGGACATGAATTTCACAACGTCCAAAAACGAACCCACTATGTTAGAGTCAGACCCTATCCCTGAAACAATTAGGAAAGACCTGCTGGAAATCGAGGAAAGCCTGAAGGTCAAAATACCTGTAACCTCCTTGGCCAAACGAATACAAAAACACCGTAAAGACTTGGCCAAGGGTATCAAGAAAGCGACTGACCGTTACGAGGTAGAGAAACACGCCCCGTGGTTCTCTATAGGTAACTTCGGAGGCGGTTTTGGTCTCCTCACCATCTTCTGCATAGTGGTAGCTGTGACAATTATTGGATGTATCCTTTGGAAGTGCTGGCGGAACCATCAAGGCAAGGCTGCCCTAGCCGGACTAACCATGACTTTACCTCGGGCCATGGCCTTGGAGATGGCGGACCCGGAGAAACTGTTGCACCGTGAAAAGGCACTAACTGGGTGTCCAGACGCGACCGCCAACCCCACTGCAGTGGCAGTGCTTGCTATATTATTAGCAGTACTAGTCATCGCTATAGTGGTCCTCGTGTGGCGAAAGTGGAGATATATCAGAAGGAAGACTGTGGATGGACTGTATGTACAGTTTGCCAACCCACATATGATAGAGACAATCTTTCTGGGGGAACTGGCCATGCCTTCAGACCACACTTATACGGAGGGCTATGTGCTCATTAGGGATCTACTGGTGACCCAGCTGTGTCTGAAATATACTCTGACAGTTACCTGGGGGGCGCAGCTGATGGGAGCAGCGACTAGACCTGGACAACATCCATCTAGGGTACCACTACCAGACACCCTGAGGGTATCTAAGAAACTAGCCCGTCTAATGATGAGTAATTTAAAATACAATACCAGGGCCAGACTACTGAGATATTCCTCAGGGCTAGCCACTCCTGTACCCATGGGAGTACCGCGCCTCATCGACGCAGGCTGGTCCGATGTCGGAGCGGACTGGCCTCAACCGGTGATGGGACATGGAACAATGCCTAACGCTCCTCCTAGATCGACCACGCCCACCTCAACAGCGACCGGAACGGGATCTGCCCGAAAGACAGTAAGGCCAGGGACATCCGAAATAGATCCAGGAACGGTTTATGAAGTTATCATATGACAATGTAACGAGTGTTAAGACCTGACCTAGTGCTGTACAGGTAAAATTGGTGAATTAATAACACAAAGGTACGAATACTAAAACTAAAATGTTACAGGAAGTTCGCTGGGCAATACCTGTTTGGGTAGGTAGGGTTCTGTTGACTAACCTGATCAATAAGGATTCACCAGCCAGGGAAACCTGGGTCGGGTAGGCTGGTCCAACCGTCTCTCTATGGACCCATGGGTTATCTAAATTTCTCTCAAGTCGAGTGTCCCATGCCCGGTAGCCTAGCTCAACACTCTCATTGTTATCGATTTGGCAACTCTTTTAAAGTAGGGAACCATTTGGAACCGATCCTAGTGTCGCGAAATTTTAGCATTTAAAAATATACTCAAAATTCTGTATAAAACCTAAGAGCGCTCAACGGGACCAATGCTCCCAACGAGCAAAGTGAACTTCCCCAAGCAAGTACCATCTACACCTGACCCCTGTGCTGTTGTTACCGCTAGGATCGGGCTGCAGTACAGGAGTCACTTGGGGAACGCCACTGTCTATTCTTTAGCATGCTTACATATATAATCTTCCCAAAGATGAGGGGGCTGCACAAGCAGCAGGAGCCTGCCACAGGCCTGGTGTCAGTGGTGCCTGACAGGAGGCAGGACGTTGGGGTTACGCGTCACTAACGCTGCGAAGGGCACTGGGGTGGACGCCCGACCATGGCAGTCACTATGCCCCGGGTGGATTGGCTCCTGACAAGCGGTCTCTTCATCACAAAAAAAATCGACGAATAGAAAGAAATTTACCTAAAAAACTGAATATATAAAGCAACCCAATATTCATTTAACTAAGAGCCCTTCCTCAGGGAATTCTGGGCAAGTTGTGATAAGAACATATGAACGCAGAATAGTTAGTAACATTCTCGGGGGGAACGCTCCGTGACAGCACACGAGAGTACCTTATACGTGGCTCGTTTGCTTCTGGTATGGGTGCGCTGCGACGGGCAAGGATATGTACAATTCCTACCAAGGCGTGCTATATTCAGAAATTATAACGGAGGTCACAAGGAAAGGTAGTTACGGGACAACGGTGAACTGGTGACATTCACAGGGTAATCGGCTCTCTCTCTTACCATATCGCGACTCCCTCAGACTGGACAAGCCATCCCTGGGGCGGGAGAAGCCGTAGCGAAAACCCACAAGGCGGTGGAGCGAGGTGCTGTCCTTATTAATAGCCCCATCGTCTTGGTTATGTGTAAATGGCCGCCGGATCATCGTATGTCTTAAGTCGAGGGATCCTGACTTTACCATAAAGTCAGGATCCAACGAAAACAAGTATCAAAAGAAAGAGAATAATGAACAACTGCCCAAAAGAACAAGACTAAGTTATTTAGGCCATGTTTAGACCAGTTTTAACCGGGTCTGAGGCAAAACGGCAAGAAGTCAAGTTTCGACCCGGGTAAATTAGAAATAATTAAAATTAATAAAGAAGACGTGCGGCTTCAGAGTTGACCGCCGTCGAGAGAAAAAAAAAAAAAAAAATGAAATACTAGTCTTGACCGCCGTCGTGGCGCTAAAAAGTAACTGGGTCTCCGCTCAACAGTTGAGCTGAAGAAGGGGGACACGGTCTACTAATTCCCTAACGAACGGCTGCAAAAACTTAGTTGACACCCAGAGCTAATAGTCTACCCAATCTATTAGAAAGAAACTAAAATTCTAAGGTTGTCTTTAGTACTAACACATTCCTGCCCCGCATGCGCATAGTTAGGATAAGCTGGGGGCGGAGTTTTTTCAGGAGTAGTCTTGGCTCTCCACAAGAAAAACGGGCATAGACCTGAACAAAGGACGGGTTTAACCTTGTACTGTACTTCGGTAAAGGCCCGACTTACTAGGTGCTGTCTGGAAGTGAGTGATCTAAGGAGATGCATTTACACATCTCTATAATTTAAAGGGGGTGTAGGCTGCATATTAAAAAAAAAAAAAAAAAAAAAAATATATGCAGTCTGCTCCCAATTATAACAATGGGAAACTCGGTGCTGCCCATTCTGGTCCTATGAGTGGGAAGGTACCGACAAACCACGTGTAACTAATGAGGACCGGGAATCAGATCAGAAATGAACCTGAGTCTGAGACCCGATCCTCTAGTGATAACTAATGAGGAACGAATAATTTCAACCTCCTTTGTACAGTTAGTACTTAATGTCCTTTAATGACATTTATACCTTACGGAATGAAACGCTACCCCCACCGCTTGTCATGTTGGTTTTCCCCATGTGATGTAAAGTATAGGGTAGACAGTAGGGTGTTACTGTTAACATAGGTATAATATCTATTCAGTGAACCGTTTGGAGTTAGGGGCGCACCTGTTTGTCTCGTTAAAAGGGCGCCACTACCCAATATAAAGTGGAACTCGGTCTTCAAACCCCAGATTGAACATAGGGGGTGAACGCCGAGCTACCACCTGTAACTAACAAGGAAGGGAAGGACTTTGTCTTAATATAACCGTTCAATGAGAACAAACTCTGGTTGAAGTTGCACTTCACAAAAATGAAGTCGGTTATGACTGAACAGCTATCACCCTTGCGGGGGTGTTAATTTGTTTACATATAAACCCTTGGAGTGTATTGGAAAATTATTCTAACACAATGTACATAAAGTGTGTTGTCAATAGTATTGACTCTTGGAAAACCAAAATAGATTCTTAAGTAAATCACCAAAGACCCAGTTCCTATCATTATTCTTATCTCCTCATGTGGTCTGTGAGAGAGTCCAAAACGTGTGAGTTTTGCATCACATTTCGGACACTCGTGAGATCCTGAAAATGCACATTTTCATGGCAACTGAGCCCAGAACGATGTGTGTAACCGTTCCCACATAACGCGCAGAGATATCACTGTTTGGGATGTTTGGTAATCTTTGCTGCGGATTTTGGTGCCTTTCTAGCGCTTAATAAGGACACCATTCTCTCTCTCACAATGACACATCCAGAATCTTCGTCCGAGAGTTCATTCAGTGTCCTGGAGGCTTCATCATGGTCTCCTCACAGTAATATTTTTTCCTCTTCTGGACGATTCTGTACAATATTACTCGCTATAAAATTTATTCTAACACTATGACACTGACGACGTCTTGTCGTTAGACTCAACATGGGAAGGGTATTGGTGGTTCTTACCACTCCTTCTCAAACTTACCTTGGAGTCGCCAACAATTCGTTGAACGGCTCCACCTGTGGTGTCGCCTCACGTGGCCGACACGTCAATCTTTCCAGTACCCTGTAAGGGGAACTACTCATCAAAGAATTCTGTCACAGCCAATCTAATGCTGGGCAGTCTGGACCAAAATACTTGGTCACCTAATGTCACTCTAAACTTACCAGGTGAACACCCTAGGAAGCGTTTGTTACCTAGGGCACCCCATGTGAATTGTTTCCAATGTAGACATTTACACTAATGTCCTGTACGAATAGCGACTAAACGAAGAATTCTGTTACAGCAAATCTAGTGTTGTACAACTCAGACCGGAATCTCTGGTCACCCATACCTGATTCCACATGTGCAGTGTCAGTCCCCAACAGTTAATAGTATCAAATAATATCAGAATACCAATACGATACAAATCACCCACACTCCAGGAAGCTTAACTTAAATCGGTAATGTCAACAAACCGCTAGTCAGAAAAACCCTCTATTATCGCCCAACCACGCGCGAGGCAAAATGCTTGATCATGTTCGCCTAAACAATCCTCCCACTAAAATTATATAGCCTGACGCTTTTCAGTGCCAACCGTGTCACATTGCTTCATTTACATCACCCTAACATACCGCAGGACCTGGAAAAGATAATAAGTTTAGTACGCCAGATCCTAGTTCTCAGCCCGCGTCCACCATCTTGAAACCAAAAGTAAACACTAGGTGGCCGCCCATACTACCCGTTGCAAAAATCACCAGCGAAACACAGTTTCTGGTTCCGGGAGTGACATCAGCTTCCGGAATACGACAACGTGAAGGCGGACTGAGAAAATTGGCGAAGAAATCCTGACCAACAATCTCCTTAAAATTCAACAGTTAGTAGCCTACCTAACATGTCAAGAACTGTAGAAAGAAGACCAAACTTACCCGGTCCCGGAGCGGTCCGGACGGAGGGCCGTCTCTACGAGGAGGGCGGTGTCCGACGACAAGCCAGCAGGGCGGTGAAAATGTCTGTGTTTTCCCATAAGAACAGTCTGGAGCTCCGTCAAAAGTGTGATCTGCTCCTCTTGGATATATGAACTTAAGTGTACCAATCACTGGCCGGGAATTGGATCGGCAGAATCACTTGGCGAAACCAACCCGGAAAATTAAGTGTTCTAGGCATAGGCCGGGAATTAAATCATAAAATCACTTGGGAAAATTAATGAAAATCAATATATACAAGAAAACGAGTGCCGACGGTTTAGCGTGCTACGACGGGCAGACGGGCGATTAACCGCCCCAACACCCGCGCCCAGCGTCTGATGATCCTGTCTGAAGGTCGGTAGCCGTCCTCCAGCTCACGGAAATCATTCACCGTAATGTTGCCGTCGACGACTGTCCGTATGGCGTGGAGCACCCGCCCCGTGTCCGCGGTAGGCACGCCGAACCAATCGTTGGCTCGGCGCACCTCCCGACTGATTTTGGGTATGAGACGGTTCACCCATTTCTGGAGTGAACCGTCACTGTCAGTGAGAACCCAGCGCTGGACATCAAAACCAGAGGGGGTCGTGATCACGAAGGTCGACGGGGCCGGGTGCGACTTCACATTCAAAAAGGCCCGGTTGATGGTCTCGGCGTAGAATTTTGCTGCGGCATCGGAACTAGTATAGAGTGGAATATACAGTTCTAACTCCTCGTCCCATGTAAGAACGTCCAGCAAATTACACATGACTACCAGGATATCGTCTGGCCACATAACGTGGTGCGCAAACGCATATCCAGATAGTTCAGCCGTCGAGGCGTCTCGGCAGGAAAACACCACACAGGTGTGCTCCTCACCCGTAAGAAGAAGATCGGGGTACTCTTGAATTCCACCCTCTCGGTCTGAGCAAAAGATTGCTACGCGAACCATGGTGGGAGTCGACGAAATAATAAAAAGGGCTAAGCTTGTAAAAGTACGTCCACACGCGATAAAACAACCGTCGGCACTGATTAAAATGACGTCAAAACGAGGCTAATTTGGGAAACCCCTTTTTGATCCAAAAGATCCAAATTTTGAAATCGGCTAGCATGATCAATCCATCGCATAAATTTTTACAAAACCTGTGCTAAACTAAAGCTTAGGTCCCCAACCAACGTAATCAAGCGCCAGAATTAATTCATATCGGCCCAAAATATCAGGTCGAACCATCAAACTTGCAAATTTGTTCGGAAGAGAAATTTGCCATCCGGGCGCTTCGCGCCTGGAGGAATCAAATCGAGGTCAAACCCTGGAGGGGAATTCTAGTCAAGCGTTCCACTAAGTACACATGTACTAAGCATGACTGGTGGGCGCGCGACGCGGATGATAATATTTTCTAGACCCAACTGCAGAATGCTACTAGATTCAATGCAGGGACCTTGTATTTATTGTACATAGTGTTGTTCTGGTTGAAATTTGATTGAAATTTGACACGTATTGTATAATGAACTTCGTTCGTTCAAAATGTCCGAATCCTCTGTATTGACTTATGTTGTGTTAAAATGTCCTACAATTTGGATTTGATGTGTGCTTGTTACTCTTAAAGGGTTAAGACAACTTTACATTGTACATATGTTGAGTTCTGTTGACTCGTGTTACAAATTATAAATATCAGAAACTGTATACATATGTACTAAGTCAAAAAACTGACAATCATCACTTAATCTGGTCACCTTATGCACGAGTGACACAATTCTTAAACAGACAATAATAGGAGATCTTCCTAAAACCCTTCATGTTCATGAACATTTTCACTGATCTCAAGTCTTAACATAGACTACTGGAAATGTACTTAGGTATTAAGTAAAACTGAATGTATCTTTGTTTACAATCTTCAAATGAACAAAAGAACTTGATTAACATCACACTGTGTTGAATGTACCACGAGAGTCAAGGCCACCCCCACATTGGTTTCTCATGTTAGGAAACAATAATAACAAATATATCCAATCATCAAATTTGGAAACGTTATCCCATTTAATTAAAAATTTCCATTCGGTTTGAGCTATGTCGTCCACCTCCTTAAACTCAAACACCTGACCGCCGTCGAATGTACTAATGGCTTAGTACTTTTAATATATTGTCATGTTATATAATCCAACAAGGATCAGGCTTAGCAAGTCTACTTCTAGTCTACTCTTAGAAAGAAATATCTTGCGCTCCTAGCGCCACCTGTTAACCAGTATAAAAGGTGTCGCAAAGTGGGGAGCAGTTAGTTTTAGTGAGAATGTCAGCTAAGTAAGTTTAGCCAAGGAGTTATACTTGGAGTAAGTACATCGGCTCCGTGTAACAGACTGGAGTTTACCAATACCCATTACCTCGGACATAGGATTGTGATAGAGCTGAGTACTAGAATGGTCTAGAAGGTGTTAGAGCAACTCGTGTTCTAAATGTGGTTGATTGCTGATAGGAGATGGGAGGTGGACTGATGAAGACTTATACATGGTGGCTTTGACTCGGGATGAGATGTTTATTGAATAAAAACCCTTTCATATTAAGAAGCTCCCTCATCGTTCATTTCTTTTGAACTATTGGGAAGTGAACGGACAAACTTTAAACGCAGTCTGAATTACTCAGGCATTCTGGAAAAACAACTCATGAAGACTTGGATATACACGAACCTTACGCAGCCTTAAATCAAACATTAACAATAGTTCAAAGTGTGACAAAAAGGGGGTCTTTGACTGATATTGTAGCTCCTTTATTTCTGTTCGGTCTCTCACCAGATCTGGCCTTTCTTCATGGAATGAAAGAAGAGGTACTTTGTGGGGAGTCACTCGTCTGGGTTTTGGGCTCAGGCACAGGGTTGTGGACCAAGCATGAGAGTACTGAGTGAGTCACGTTTCTCAGAGTCATGCCTCATGCACGAGGGTGGGCTGAATGGTGCATTGTCATTGAAAGTAGCTAACAGATTCTGGTGATCTTAAGAAGGGGGGGCAGAGAAGGCCGGGCACAAGCCCATGGTCACAAGCCCATGGGTGCTCTAGTCTTTGTGCGGGATCTCTACTGCTCTACTTGTGCTACCTGCTGGGAACAGGTCATCAGGATGTCACTGAAAAAAGAAGGGTGGTAGTGTGCTGGCTGGCCGCACAATATCTCATTTTCCATGCCTGTCCATATGGTAGCGGTATCCCCCATATATATCTTTGTTCTTGTGCCTAGGTAGCCTATATTTTTCTAAGTCCAGTCATTGCACTCCAACCCCAAACTATGCTATTCTTCGTTTTCACTTGCTTTGTTTCCTGTGTTCTCTAATTTTTCTTAGTCCTGAGGTGGTTCCGACTAAGGAAAGGAAGAGGTGTTGACACATTGTGTACCATAAAGGGACTATTTATTCTCTTGCTTCATCACTTCTTATATCACCACAACACTGACCCCATTGGTCAGTTCAGATCACATGGACTAATTGACCCCAACAAAGATCATTTCCAGTAACATGTTACTCGGGATCTCAATGAACATTCATGCCTAATGAGCACTTATCGTGCCAAACATGTATGCTGCATGCTTCATATATTGACAATCAATACATGAGCAATTAGTTAGCATCTTTTACTGTATAACTAATACTGAATTCAGATTCTCTAAAACTGAATAACGAAGTGTTATCAGATTCATCACACAAGCTAACCTTGAATTGAATAAACATAAAATCCTCATAAAGTAATGAATATTTGGAGTTAGGAATAAATCCCCATAATTATAGTTCAATAGTAAAATGTTGCTTACCAAAAGAACGCGGCCCGCTGCCTCCTGCCCGCCTAGGCATGGAGGAGCTGCTGCCACCCCGAGCCTTGATTCCAGCAGGTCGGTATGAGTGGACCCCCCCACTTGACACCGTCTTGGAACTGTCACCAGGCTTGGCTGAAAGAATCGGATTAACACATCAAATTGAAGGTTACAACCAAACAAAATTGCATAATCTACAGGAACCCCTATACCCCCCCCCCCCCGGATCCGCCCCTGAACCCCCCCACTTGACACCGTCTTGGAACTGTCACCAGGCTTGGCTGAAAGAATCGGATTAACACATCAAATTGAAGGTTACAACCAAACAAAATTGCATAATCTACAGGAACCCCTATACCCCCCCCCCCCCGGATCCGCCCCTGAACATCGCTATTCTCTTCCCCTGTCGCCCCTACATTGCTTTTATGGAGTTAAGTTTGCCTGAGAATTGGTGTTGGTAAGTTTGCCTGAGAATTGGTGTTGCGCTGAATCCAATAGACGTGGGACCTATATAATTGGCACATTTTCGATAAACCATTCTCCTAGCTATAGTTATTTGATTACAATAATGGATCGTTAGATGGGACAGTGTTTAGCATTTTGCTTACCTGTGGGTGAGGTCTCTTTGGGAGCATCGGGGTCCTCTACGTCCTCAACGGCCTCGTCCTCTGGTTTAACCACTACCATTGAGGTTAAGGGGGTCACAAAGTGATACTGCCAAAGAAATGATAAAGGACATATGAAAACTGAACGTTTTGTGTATTTTCATTCTTAATCAGTCAACTCTTTCCCAGGTAAAACAATGCGACAGAGATATATCGAACATAATTGCAGCTACATCCTGCCAATAAGCCCATCCCACATTGGGTATGTCCCAGGGTTGGACAATGATTGGGCAAAATAACAGTATGCATATAAGCCTTCCTTGTATCCTAGAGTGAGGATTACTGAAATAGCGGCAACTGTATTTGTTTTTCAATTTTTGTAACACAAACCTTGCCTGCACCAAAAAAAGTACTCTCATTTTATCCACCCTTACCTTTAGAGATAGATCCAATGCCTTCTTTTTGAGTTCTGCCTTCTCAGTGGCGGAGGTTGTTTCTATAGACTTCTTGAGTAGACGTTTTATAGTCAGGTAGGCCCACATCCTCTCCATGTTGTTCCTGAGGCCAGCAGAAGGGGGGGCTACTGCTGGATCTTGGTCGGCCACAACGGATGCAACATTGTAAGACCACGACCCTCCCACCGAATTGGCCTCGACCTGTTAAAAATAGAAATCAGGAAATCAATTAAGAAAAACTTCTTTTTTTCATAAATATTTGGTGGGTCACGAAATACCACGATAGAGGAAAACATTGGCCGAATAGTGCTTTATCCTATTGGTGTGTCTTGTAATTGACACATTGTGGTTAAACTTTTGGACAAAGTTTCAGTCCATGCCAGTTCCAATACAATGACCATTCGCCTTGTTATTTGGTTAACTAATGAATTTTATGTGATTATATGGACGCGTTATATATATTACTGCGTTATGCACCGAGCGTTGTAGCCATAGAGATATGTCATGTCATGTATGTCTATGGTTGTAGCACATTATTCTGGCTTATATCTTTAGATGGTTTTATCACTCGTTTAAAATGTCGTCCCGGGCTGAATCCTAATTGCACCAACTGACCACTGATGGATCAATATGGGAAGGCATTGTACTGACGTGGATGGTCACTCAGTCCATGTAGCAGCTGTTGGGCTGGATGGCATTTGAGACATAAACCGTGGTTTCGTAACTGATATTTATTACTACTAGTTCTTGGATATATGAAAAATGATGAATAATATATACAGTTCTTCAGATAAATTCTTTGGTTCTTAGATTCACAAAATCCACTTTCTTGTTCGTACAACTTTGTTCTTAGTTCGTCTTTCGTATCAATAAAATATCTAACTTCGTACAAATTCTTCGTAGTAGTAATAAAATAACTTCGTAGTTCTTAGTTCTTATAGTACCGTACCAATAAAATACCGTCGAAAACTTTTGGCTTGTCCTAGCCCAACAATGCTTATTCAAAGGTTCTTAAACTTGGTTTTCTTTTGAGAACATTCAGGCAGTTTCATCTTGTTGTTTTGCCTAGGTCATCTCTCAGATCTCACTCCCATGAGATTTTCTTACTTTTTGTTCTAAGTTCTACATACAGATCAAAACCTATGCATAAGTCATGATATACAAAAATATAAATTACCATCGAAAGATAATCAAAAAACATTCAGTATTTCAAAAACTGACATGAACTTTCAAGTCTCACTCTCTAGAGAAGTAGAGGCAACATGGCCACCTTCTAAAGGTAAACAGCAGGTGGTTCTTAGGAGTGACAAGTGATACACCTGATTACTCTGAAATACAGGACTAACACTGTAAATATGACACAGTTACAGCATTATGATACCTATATGATATATCTGAACAAGTCTGACAGCCCAGAGGTAGGTTGAGACTTAGAATTTCGAGTTGGTTTGCCAAATGCTGTATTATCGCTCAGGCGCGTAGTTCGCCGGCGGCTACAGTCCATAGCTAGCTTAGCCATTCGTATGTAGAATCTAACAGCTGGGCTAAGAGTGTAAACTCTTCGTGAACTAAGGGTGAAGTGTAAGGGGCAGCATCACTGTATGTATAAGCACCTGTTAGCTGCAGCACCAGGCAGAACACTACTTGCTGTAGTTGGTAACACACTCTGGAAAAATCGGTACTAGACGCGGGGTTCTGTTATGGAATGACACATATAGACTGGTAGTCAGGCTAGGAGTGTTGGCTGGTGGGTTGAGCGGACACAACCCTTGGACTCTTCATTGTCAATGGGAGTTCTTGCAACTGGTATTGCATATTAGACATAATAAACTTAATCCTTTCATGTGAGTGTTGTGTCATCCGTAATGGGGAACTACATTATGGAATGGTCTTACAGACTTAGTGGAGTTAGACTGCCGTTGGAGCTGGCTAATATCAGGCGTGGCGTGGATTTAGGGGGGGGGGGGGGGGCATACCAGGCTTGCGGCCCCCCCCCCTATTTTTGACCAGACATTACATTTTTTTATGTAAAATTCCTGCCCTGGAGGGTGTGGGAAATGTTTTTGCTATAGCACGCCCCCCGCCTTTTTTTCAAAATGCTGTATCCGCCCCTGAATATCTATAGGAACTAAGTCATAAACTAATTACAAATAGCACCATATTAATCAATGGATTACAAACCTCAATAGTTCATGATCAGCAATATGTATTTGCATCAGTCATACCACGCATATGGTTATGGTTCATTGGCCCCAACCCATCTTGCCGCAAAGGAAGTGAAAACAAAGTAAATAAGCGAAAAGCTTCTCGATATTCATGTACACTAGTGTATACAGTATTTCACTAGGAAGTCTCAATTTAGGCATATACAACTAGCGATCTAGCCCCTACAACATTAAACACTCACTATATCTATTAACAAGAAGAAGAATATAAAAGCAAAAAAACCCATATGACCTGTGCATTGAGGACGGCGGTGTCAGGGTCCTTGAGGTGGCCGGCGATGATGATCTCACTGCCGTCAAAGTAGATGCGGTAGGACGTTTCAGTGAGGGTGGTGTTGTCCACCTGGTCGTCCAGGTAGGTCACCTCCACCTCCGACAGGGTCGGCGTACCGATCTCATTGTAGAAACCCTGCAGCTGCAGGTCGGCATCAGAGTCCTCGTAGATCTTACGGGCAAAGCCGTTGTTCTGTTGAGGAAATTTAAAGTGTATTGATAAGAGGACTTCTTAAAATTGTTCTTGTTATTGCAACAATGAAAGGATAAGTTTAGACGCTTTATGTTTTGGTGTCTCTTGACAACTTTATCACATAGGGCTTTTTCAAATTACGTAAATGGCCGGTATATATAATGCCTACGGGTTTGCATACGATTTAACATTATTCTTTGGTGTAATAGTATGTATACCAAGTGGATAAATAACACACACACACACACCAGTAATAATTCCTTTTTTTCAAATTCATTAGGAAAATCAGTGCACATGGAGCAAGTGATGGATTATTAGGTACTAAAATGATATTGAAGGTGAGCTGCAGTCTATGCTGAATGGGTTGAACACTAGGTGACAGCAGTCGGCTGTTAGGTCTTTGTAACTGTCTCCATTTATTTGACCAGTAATAATGGAATAAGTAATGGTTACACATATAATATATATACCTCAACCCTGTAGACCACTGGAGAATATCAAAAAGACATGTTAGTATAGCTATAACAGGGGTTATATTTAAAGAGTAATATGGTAGAGCTCGAATGCATACAATTCTTTTATAGTCTATAGTACAGAACGTTTTCTTTATCCAATTGCATTTCAAAATAGTTTTTCTCAAAGACAACCAATCACGTCCCCCTATACCTGCAATGATAGTTTGGTGAGGAAATTGAAGTTGACGCCCTGTCCAAAGCCGAGGGAGAAGAGGGTGAACCTCTGTTGGTTCTGCTCGCGGGCGTTGGCCTGTATGTTAGCCGTGTTGGTTTCGCCTACAGTGGGCATACCGTCCGTCAGGAACACCAGCAGGGACGTGGACGGCAGCGACGTGTTGGCCTGCCGCTGTAACATCTCCATGCCCTTAGTCAGCGCCACGTTAATGTTGGTGCCTGTATGTAGGGTGAAGAGAGTGTTTATGACGATAGATTATTGATGGGAGACATAACTATTCAGGGGCTCCTAAATTTGATTGTACTTACTGCATCCTCTTGGGTGAGAGTAACGGTACTTTGGCAGAAATTCAGTGTACGGACATGCGCTTTTTGCAATATTTTATATTAGAATTTTAAAATATGTTGACAAGTTAGTGTATGCATCATCCTAACTATCGAAAATAACATCGTGTAGAGCGCAATGAAAGGAACGATGACATTGTGTTGTAAATGATCTCTTAAGATGACATTGTATTACTTGCAAATTTGGACACTAATTCAAAAATACTTATATGATTTTTAAGTAACTATATCCAGGGAACCCTCTCACGGTCCCGTCCCTCGACCTGCCCCCCGTACCTACCCCCGGCGGCCCGGAGGCGGCGCGCCCAGCGCTGGGCGGCCCTCTTGTTGTCGGGCGTCGCCTGCACCAGTCCGTCCCGCTGCCAGAACTTAAAGATGTCGGCGAAACCCATCACGTTAAAGTAGTCGTCGGGACGCAGCTCCGCCAGGATGGCCTTCATGAACAACAAACAACCACGTCAAATGCTACACAAGATGAAACTCACAGAAACATTGAGATCAAAATCCTAATTTCGAGTGTACGGCACTTAATTTCTCCATAAAAATGTGTTCACATGATATCTAAGCGTATGTTATGCAGTGCGCAAAATGCGCGAAAATAATTATGTAGGCCTACCACGCAAAAATCAATACGTTTACAGTACTTAACATAATGAAATGGCCATCAGCGAATCTGTCATTGCCACCTCTGCTGATAATATAATAAACAGAAATGTATGTTTAAATCAACTAAGTGAACCTCAGTCATTACTCACTTTCATGGCATCCTTGAGTTGGGCTAACTTCCTGTTGTACATAGAGCCGCTGGTATCCAGGACAAACATGATGTTCTTAGGGGAGGGTGGGAGACCGTCGGGGGCGATGTAGTGAACAAAGTAACCATCTACTATCTGAAATGATATTGTAATAAAATACACTTATGATTTTAGCAATTCATCCATAGACCCTCTTCGTACTGGATTATGTAAGCCATCAGAGCTGGTGGTTTTACATTCTTTCCGACAGGCTTCAGTAAAATAACTGCCAAAAGTGGGTGAATAATAGAGCTGTATTGCCAAGGCGGGCAATTGTTCCTGTCCGTGCATGCTCAAGCCAATTTTGTGTTGTCCCTAAAATATTAAAAAGAATTCTTGGTTTACTTGATATAGGGCATATAGAATAGATCAATTAAAGTACAGCACGTGTGTACATGTGCCCTTAGCGGTCGTCATTGTTAATTGTTATTGACAGTATGTGCAAACCAGGACAATAACAAATGCTTCATGCCCGATTAGTATAGACCTTGTGCACATGACTTCACATATCCTAAATTGGGATGGCCGCCATGTTGATGATCAATTTAAATTCAGCATTAATATTATATCATTGACAATTCTATCGGATTTATAATGAAGATTGCTGTCTATTTTATCAATAGAAAGCTCTTCAAATCATAATTAGCGATTATTTTACTTAAAATTATGCATCATTTGATAGACACATGGGTGTGGTAACCACATGGTGATCACCAAAATCTGGTGACGTGACCCTGTCTGCACAAGGTCTATACATGAAACATGTCTGTCCCAGCTTAATTGAGGAGTACGGGTACCTGCAGCTCGCCGGCGTCGCGCGTCCTGATGACGTCGTACTCGACGACGAACTGGCCGTGCAGGTTGGCGGCGATGCGGTCCTTCTGCTGCTCGGGCGTCGGGCGGTAGGCGATACGCGCCTGGTTCGGGGCGGGGCGCGTGATCAGCGCGTACGGGTTGTCCGCTGGGCAACAAGAACGCAAATTGATCATCTTTAGAGCAGTTCTGATGTGTTTATCATTATATCAACTTGTGAACTCCTTCTGGAAATTTCACTTTACCTTCATTACCATATATGTTACTTACATTTTCACAGAACTCCAATACAAGAAAACGCGAGCATGTGGTCTTCATTGGAATCCCAATAATTTTGTCATATGATTATTAGTCCATGAATTAATCTAGAAATCATGACCTACTTTACAGTGCAAACCCCCCCCCCCCCCCCCATCAAAATAAAAACAATCTGGTAGAAAGTCACTCCCCACGGATGTCCAATTTCCGTTTATAAATACGTCGAACCACAAAGCCCCAAGCCATCCCAACCCGCTCGCTCTGTGGTTTGCTATTTGAATCTTGTATTCCACAACCCAGGCGATTTTTGACAACTGAGGTAATTTCTTAATTTCATTAGAAATAATTATTACAGAAACACATGCATGTCACATCCTGGTTTGAAGTGAATTCCAAATCCTTTCTAATAATATATAACATGATCAGCCCATATTTATACGTGCGATTTTCAAAATCGGGAGCTAAATCGGACAGTAGAATTAATGCAGCCTAAAGAAAATGGTTGTCTCATATAACCATATAAGGTGCATCTCTATGATAATAACCAGTTGGTGAGCTACTCACTGTGGCTGCGCACCTCGTTGAGCAGCTGGCCGTGGCGCTCAGGTACGTGCAGGTAGTCGATCTCCCGCGACTCGTGCAGGTTGACCACTACCTGCAGGTCACGCACCACCTGGCCCGGGTCAATGTGGATCACGTGACTGTAAACACCCAATCGGCGCGCGAGCAGCTCCTGGTAGACGAGCACGAAGGTCACCTTACTCTCCGAGGCGATGTTCACCGACACTTTGAACTTATTGGTGTCCCGGGGTCTGTGAACAATGAGAATGAGATAATGTTATGAGTTGCTAGGTTACCGTCAACAAGTGACAATAATTATAAATTGGCGGATCCAGGGGGGGGGGGGGGGGCCGGACGGGCCGTGGCCCCCCCCCCCCCAAAAAAAAAAAAAAAAAAAAAAAAAAAAAAAGGAGAGAAGAAGGAGAAAGAGGGGAAGAAAAGAGGACCAGCCCTGTGCCTCCCCTGCCGGCCCTGGGCCTCCCCTCCCGACCATATGCCTCCCTTGCCGGCCCTGTGGTCCTCCTGGTTCTGTGCCTCCCCTTGTTCAATGCTGGTTAATAAACAAATTTTGTTTTCTTATTTGTCAGGGAAAGGGATGAATTTGGTCGGGGAAAAGTCTGTGCTTGTGCCTCCACTGTGCCTGTGCCTCCCCTCCCGGCCATGTGCCTCCCCTCTCGGCCCTGTGGTTTTCCTCCCGGCCCTGTGCCTCCCCAGCCAAGGATATGACGTTCTAATAATGTTGCAGCAACGTTCTGGATTGATTCTTATTAGATCTATATTGAATCGTAAGGTTGAAGTGAAGTTCTTTTGATGAATGCCAGTAACGTCACTGCAACCAATATTTGCAATGTTAATTTGTAAATTTATGATAATCACAGTAATGTTCTTTTTAGGTAATGTTAAGACCTGACCTTATCAGAACATCACAAAAGTGTTCTTTTTAGGTGAGCTTAGGCCCTCCTCAATCAGGCCCGTAGCCAGCTTTTTTGAGAGGGGGTTCGTTTTTTGACAAATAGTTTTTTTTCAGAGGGGGGTGGGGGTGGGGGTCGCTTTTGAATTTTGGGCTAAAATATATTATTTATAGAGACCATAAGGTGATATTTGAAAGGAGGGTTCATCCAAGGGGAAACAAACGCCCCGAACCCCCCCTGGCTATGGGCTTGATCAATGTTCTGTTTAAGTGAGGTCTCAACCTCCCAGAAAAATAATGTAACAGTTAGGTCACATTTTAGTAAGTAACAGACAAACCTAAAAAGTATGGTTGCATAACGTGATTGTTACATCGCACCTTGGCTGGGTCCCCTGGTTCAAGGCTGGTTACTGAAAGGATTTTCTTATCTTATTTTTCAATGAAAAATTAAATTGGTCAGGCAAAAGTCAGGAAATCTTGTTGTCTCTGGTCTGTGGCAAACCTGCCTGTGGTTGTCCTGCCCGCCCTGTTGGTCCTCTCTCGGCCCTTTGGATCCCCTCCTGGCCTTGTGGTTCCTCTCTCAGCCCTGTGGGTCCCCTCCTGGCCCTGTTTCCTCTTTTGGGAACCCCTCCTTAACCTCCCTTTCCAATACACACCCACATCCCCTCTCATTCCCTGGAAGGATGGATATGAACATGAAAATAATAGAAAAAACTATCAATTCTAAACGTCACATAAGTGCCTCATAATGCTTCAGATTGCAGGAATGAAATGTTAATTTTGTTTTCCTGGGGGTGGCCCCCGATACCCCCCAATGGCTGGGAGGGGGTACCCCTTCCAACCCTCCCCTATCAATATACTTTCACATCCCCTCTAATTCCTTGGAAGAATGGATAGGTAAAGGTAAATAGTAGGGAAATAAAACGTTTTTGAATGTCACATAAGTGCCTCAGAATGCTTCAGATGGCATAAATGAGAGGTTAAATTTTCAAGATTTTCCTGGGGGTGGCCCCCCATACCCCCCCCCCTATGGGAGGGGAGACCCCCTTCCATACCTCCCCCCCTTCCAATACACTCTCACAACCCCTCTAATTCCCTGGAATAATGGATATGAAAAGGAAATAATAGTAGGGGAAAAAACGTTTTTGAATGTCACATAAGTGTCTCAGAATGCTTCAGATTGCATAAATGAGAGGTTAAATTTTCAAAATTTTCCTAGGGGTGGCCCCCCATAACCCCCCCTATGGGAGGGGAGACCCCCTTCCATACCTCCCCCGCTTCCAATACACTCTCACAACCCCTCTAATTCCCTGGAATAATGGATATGAAAAGGAAATAATAGTAGGGGAAAAAACGTTTTTGAATGTCACATAAGTGTCTCAGAATGCTTCAGATTGCATAAATGAGAGGTTAAATTTTCAAAATTTTCCTAGGGGTGGCCCCCCATAACCCCCCCTATGGGAGGGGAGACCCCCTTCCATACCCCCCCTTCCAATACACTCTCACAACCCCTCTAATTCCCTGGAATAATGGATATGAAAAGGAAAATAGTAGGGGAAAAAACATTTTTGAATGTCACATAAGTGCCTCAGAATGCTTCAGATTGCATAAATGAGAGGTTAAATTTTCAAAATTTTCCTGGGGCTGGCCCCCTATACCCCCCCAATGGGAGGGGGTACCCCTCCCATACCCTCCCCGTGGACGGCTATGCCGTCCACTAATTACGGATTCATATACTACTACATACTTTTTTAATCTTGGCCCCCCCCCTAAACAATTCCTGGATCCGCCCCTGATATTATTATTACTGTGTAATGTCACAAGGGGGGCACTGATTAGCATCACAGCAATGTTAGTTACTATGGTTAGAGTCTGTCCGTCAACTGATAGATTTGTGGCAGCGTAAGACTGGAATATCTATCCCAATGTTTCTCACGAGTTATGAGAAACACTTTAGTTGTTAAGACTATTTCATTCATTTATGTTCATATCTAGGCCTATCAAGTTTTGCTGATAATTTGAATCAGAGCATGATAGAGGGGTCCTTGATATAGCCCTAGACCCTCGACACGGCCGGCCACATGGCCCTTTTTGGGCTTAGTGTAATGCGACAGGGCTATAGTCTTAAATTTGACAGGGCGACATGGATCGATGTTTCTTAAAATCGACAGGGCGACATGGAAGTTTCTTAGATTCGAGAAGCGACATTAGTCCCCCCCCCCCATTAAGGGCCCCCTTTATGGGGGGAGGGGGTTGGTTGGTTATTGGTTGCTTTACACCCTAATTAATTGCCAGGGTCATATCAAGGGTGGTGATGGTGATCGAATCTATGAGAAGGTAGAGACCATACCCCTACACTTTTACTGAGGCAGGTGTTCTTTAATGTGTCCCATAGGCAGGGCCATACACACAACAGCCGGTGGCCCAGGGGCCTTTGATAACCCTGTTGTTGTCACAGGGAGACATGCAGAGGGGCATAGCAGCTAGTCCAGCACAGCCCAGGATCGAACCCAGGCCGAACAAACACAACAGGCGGACGCTCTAACCACTTCACCACCCCGCTAGCCTAGGGGGGAGGGGGTGATCCCAATGTCATGTGTTGAATTTGAGAAAAGGCAACGTCACTTTGTCGAATTTAAGAAAGGGCAATGTCGAGTTATCAAATGCCATATGTTACTATCTTTATGTAATCCGATGTGGCATGTCCGTAGGTATATAAGTCCGAAAAAGGGCCTTGTGCCCTGTCAAATTTAAGGCTCAAGGCTAAAGCCCCGTATCACCAGACCTATTCCATCGGCGAATTTATATCAGACATGTTCATTTCAATTGGCCTATATCATTCAGGCGGGCGATCAGAGAAAATGAGTGATCGCTTAAGTCCATAGGTCCGAGTGGGTATGGCACTTAGGGGTCATCATAACGGTGCATCACCAGGGTCGGATCCAGGAATTTGACAAAAAGGGTAGGGTTCTATAGCAACATTTTTGCCCGCGCACTCCGTGCGCAAGAATTTTATATTAACCCTTACACTGCCAGAGGCCTCATATGGGGCCCTATAGTAAAATCCCATAGGAACACCATTGAAAGAATGCAAATGATGCTTTCAGAATCTGAAAGAATTTTTCAGATATTCCAATTAGAACCAGAGATACAGGTGTTTGAACATCGGACTATCAAGTCACCCAAAAATGTTAGAATTGCGATTCGAGAAACCATAAGCAATGCATTTACATTTGAATTTGCCATACTAATTCAAAATCATAAAAAATGGGTGATTTTATGTAAATGACATGATTTTTAATTTGCTCTAACTTTTCTTTCATTCATGATTATCACAAACTGTCTTTTGCACAAAACAGATAATGTTTTCATGTTACTTTTATAAAGAGTGTCATAGTAATTTTATGAATTATCGGTTACCATGGTAACCTGCAAATTACGATAGTATGAACATTTACTCCATGTAAGAAATTTGCCTTATTGGCACAGTGCCAACATTTGGAATGTTTATATCAAAATTGTTGAAAAAAGCTTTTCATCTGAAGAATCTAAACTAAATTTGAGTTTTAGGGAATTTATGCACTAATTTTTGTATTTTGGGCAATATTTCAGTAAATATCAGTTACATTATGATATATCTGGCAGTGAAAGGGTTAAAACATATAATATTTGGGGGGGGGGGGGCAGGGTGGGGGGAGGGTGTGCGCATGGCCACCCCCAACCCCCAATTCCGCGCCTGATCATAGAAATGCGAAAGATCAGGGGAACACTTTTTACTCACACGGCAGCCACGTGACCTGCAGACTCGCCTCGTTTTCGTGCAGCTTCATACGTCTTTCTGGCGGCTTCCTTTTCCTTGACTTCACCTGCATACGGGATGTCATTTATAATCCTGAAATCAAATCAGATATGTCATGAACTTAAGTTTCGGACCGACATAACTATTAGCTAACCTACACCTAGGTTTACCAAAATAGCATCTACTTTTGGGTGTGCATTTATTGGATGATGTACCAAGCAGTGTTAAAAGTAGCAATGATATTGATCGATAAGAAAACAAACTGAGAAAGAATGGTTACAAGAAAGGCCTTAAAATGCTTAACTCAGCAAGGCTGTAATGGATATCACCAAAAAGTGTTTGACTAAGATAATGCCTTGTTATTTTTATATTGAATGGCGGACTGTAAAGTATACCACCATCAATATTATTGCACATGATGCTATTGAAACATACCACGCATACTATACATACATATAACTGTTCACACAATCTTCTATTACCTACATGCACGATCATCTTGATGATGAATGTGGTATACAGTTAATTGAAGAAAATGAAAAGGTTTGGACATTTTCATGAGGAAGTCCTTAATAAAAGAGAAGTGGAATAGACGAAAAAGAAATATGACACCTTGCAATTAGGCAATCTAAAGCAACTCACATGGTAAAGTTGGAGATAAAGGCGGCCTTTGGGAGTATGACGTTAAACGTAGCCTCTGTGCTGACGTTGAGTTTGTTGGCCAGTTTAGACGTGATGGTGGTGGTGGCGAACCGGAAGGAGATGTCCGACTCAATGTACAGCTCGTAGACCTCCGTGTTACTAGGCCTCTCCTGCAAAGGTAACCATTGCATTGATGCCGTGCATCGAACTATTATTATGTACATGCTAGTCTTACTCTATGTGTTACTTGAGTATGCCTATTGCATGCATATGGTACATGAACAGGCAATACCAAATTAAACACAGTCATGTCGGTAGAAAATAAATTCATTTTGTAATAAAAATGATTAATCGTTATAATTTTCTAACCAAAATTATCGAATTCGAAAATGACTTTTTATCTTGCAAATCACATAATATACTGATGTAAAATTACATGAATCATGCAGTAAGGCAGCATGCGCTTGCCATTGACTTTTATGGCTTACAGATCCATAGATTTGAGAAGAAACACAGAAAAAGTGGAATAATTATGATAAGTTTATTAAAGGGAGCCAAAAGCAATGTTGTGTCAAAAAATAACAAAATTTTGTAACTTCAAATAACTATGAAAATACATTCTGATAGTCTAACTTAAGCCATTAGTACAGTATAAATCATGATAACTAACTTTAAGTTCACTTAAATTCCATAATACTCATGCCATGTATACCTGAAAACAGCAATGTTTGCAAACAAACCAATTTTGGTGGGTCACCAAAATTGACCTGAGATGAGTTTTCATATATTCTAATGTAGTTAAAGTCTGTATTCACAGTCTATACTTTTCCACAGGCCTATGCTATGGCCATAGAGTATATTTCAATAGTCAACAGAATTAATTTGGCAAAATTTTGACCCGACATTGCTTTTGGCTCCCTTTCAGCTTGTGTATATCATTGTCTGAAGACAAACATGGAGTATCTTTATTCTTACCTCTACATCAGGAGCGGGTGTGGTAGAGGGCGCCAGTGTTGAAACGCTGGACGGAGATTTGGTGGGGTCGATCTGCGCACGCGTACTGCGTCGCACCGGGTTCTGCTTTAATGAACGGAAGAGGTTTTCCAGTTCCGGTGTCATGCCTTCTTTACGGACTTCCTCCTCATAGGCCTGAAACAGAATCAAATCTCAATGAGGACGTGAGTGAAGACATTGGCTTAGGTGTACAGTCATCATGAGGCTGAGCATATACTATGGAAAGTGATCAATTAGTGGTGCAAAAATTGCATTTACACATATCTAAACTTGAGAAAAAGATACCAGCAGTCCCGCTAGTGAATTAAGTACCAGCAGGCAGATCGTATTGCTGTGGTTGCTCCGTGGTAGAGAGATAGATTAACTATTTGGGAATCAAACTTAAGAATGTTTAATGGTTATATCAACCAAAAACTTACTCAATTGGCATATCTATTTTCAAACTATCAACTCGATAGTTATAGTAACCAGCTGTAACTATATCATTTGGTGTCTTCAGCTTAATGTTGAAGACACACATGCTTTTAGACTTATCTGAACTTACTTTTCATCCATAATTATGCTCTTTTAGCAGGGTTTAAATAGGATGCAACATACATAAGATAAATAGTAATTTCTTTCATTGCATAAACTTCTACCTTCTGTCAGTGTTTTATCCCCCCTCTCTCTACCCACCTCCAGGTACTCGATGCCGTGCTCGCGGTAGCTGATGGCCATGATGAACTTGATGATACTGGAGAAGTCGTCCAGCCGCAGGTAGACCCCGTCCGTCTTACGGGCTATGGTGCGGTAGAAGGACTCCGAGTTGTAGTCCAGGGCCCTGATGGCGTAAACGCGGCAACCCTGGAGAGGACGCCAGGGAAGGATAACATTTATGTGGCTAACTCATGGTATGTACATATATTTTCATTACAATTACATCATACCTTCATCAAGGGATGATCGCCAATTGCAAACTGTCTGGTGTCAAAAGTAACATTCAGATCCCCTCAACGTAACCACATGCATGTACAATTCGGAAGCAAAAGAATAATTCAAATGCAAGATGAGATATTCTTGGCAGTGTTCCTTCAACCCCCCACCACGATAGTCAGGCGGACGTTTTAACAATAGTTTTCTTTCCCCTTTTGAACATCAGTCTCTTGATCCGCAACTGTGATGGATCAATCAGCAATCTATATATGTTTTGCTAGTTTATTATTTTCATTGTTTTCTACCAAAAAATATTACAATGCCATGGAATCCGACAAACAGGATTCTTTCCTACAATAGTTCTCAATAAGTGTAACCCCAGTTGCCAACCCCCATCCCCTGCAGCACATACCATAGCCTTGAGCAGGTCGGCCTCGTCCCGCCAGCTGATGTTCTTGATGTTGGCGTAGTAGTCGGCCTCGTGGGGGATGTTGTCGCCGATCATCACCAGAGAGCGTCGCGACCCGTGGGTCCACGACAACTCTCGGGACACTTGGTGGAGGACGAGCTCGTAGGCCTCGGGTAGGTCGCCGCCTCCTGTCTTCTTCACCTGGAGGAGTACATGACATTGTATACTATGAGTATACACCTATATAGAAGGACCTATTACAGTACACGATTTTGAGGTATTGGTGCGATATGATAATATCCCAGAGAATTTTGCACACACAAGTGATATAATTGTTAGATATTGACAATTTGCAGTATTTTACACATGTGTAACCAAGAAATTTTCTCTAATATGTATAATTTCTCTTCAATATCGTCATATCGCAGCTCATATCATGCGCCTTAAAACCGACAAGTCTTAACCCAGTATTTGGTAGGGGTGTGATCGAGTGTATATGCAAATATGTGTAGGCGGGGTTTCCAGGTTTCGATACAATTAAGAGCAATGGGTAAAACACAACGGGTACTCTGTAGATACTGTGTTAAGGATTGCTTTCAATGTTACAAGAGTTGGGCAAGTTCGACAAAATACATTATATAAGCTATCTCAGTCTCCTCATGTGAATGGAATAGACAAAATATGACCTCATTAGTTATTGGCTTATCTAAAAGGCTTTAGCATTGGTTCCTATGACGAAAAGGCTATTTTATTTGTTTTCATTTCACATACCTTAGGACACATACACTACTGTCTTTTGGGAGTAAACCAAGAAGTAACTGTTATGTCATTTCACTGTAAAATTTCACTTTTTATCTAAACTGTATCTGGGATGGGCTTATTATCACTGATCATTGCTACAGGTAGAACGCTTTCCTATCAGATGTAATTAAGCATTATTCAGAACCGAACACTCGATACAAGCTGTCGAACCTGTTTGACAAAGTTCTGGAGGCGGCCCACGTCGGTGGTAAAGTCCACCCAGGAGGTGGCGTAGGTCTTCGTGGCGTCCTGCCAGTCTCCGTGTGCGAAGACGGCGATCCTGATGCCGGGGATGTCCGACTGGAGGCGGTGGATCATGTCCGACACCACCTGCCGCACCTGGAGGGGAGGCACAGAGAAGTTGGAGGAAATGTAGCAATTATTATTCTTATAGATGTGGTTTTGACCATTACACTTTAATGGGCTGAAGTCACAATTCTGTGGTCTACTTTTATATAAATAGCAAACACAGGTCTATATAGCTGATGGATACTTGTTAAGGATAGACAACACCTCTCAGCGGCCAATGCGCAGTGCTCTCTTTCTTTTGGAGTTAATTCTTCACTGCACAGGGCATCCTGATATAACATATATATTTTAAAAGCCAATGCAAAACCCTATCTAATGGTATAAGTTGTATTAGGATGTGAAAAATTGCAGCTATGTAGTTAGACTGGAAAGTGGAAAAATGCATTTTTCACTTTTATTTTTTGAACAAGGATATCTCAGTAACTACTGCATATAAATGCATGAAATTTCTTATACATGTAGATAACATTCATTCAGAGGGAAGCGTGTCTCAGAATTTTGATTTAGGTCTTAGTTTTTGTTTTATAAAATGTAGAAAATAATATTGAAAAAAATAACCAAAATCTTCCCGTTTTTTGTCATAAAATGAAAACTAGACCCTAAATCAAAAATCTGAGACACGCTTCCCTTCAGGAGATCATTATGGATGTGTCCAAGAAATTTCATTAAAATCCATCAAATGGTTACCGAGATATCCATGTTCAAAAATTAAAAGTGAAAAAATTAGTTTTTGTCAGGTAATTTCTAGAATTTTAAAATATTGATTACAATATGTATTCCAAAAGATGGAGAAAAATATGGTCTTTCATTTGATATCTAATATGCTGCTTTAGCATTACTGGTTACTGCAAAATATTCATTCTCGCAAGTGAAGCCACTCTGAGGTGTTGTCTATCCTTAAGGCACTAAGTGACAAAAAGACTCTAAATAGCAAAAGATGTATAGTGCCTTTACCACATAAGGACTCTTTTGTCACTCAGTGTTGGCACTAAGCGGTAGAATTTTGTCACTTAAATAGTGCCTTTCTTTACTTTGTGCCTTAATAACCCCCCCCCCCCCTTGGGAGACTTATCCTTAGACATAATTATATACCCCATAAGTTCAGGTTAGGGATTCAGTTAAGTTTTTTTCTTATTTCCAAAATCCAATTTCTGCGTACAAGTTCTTTCATCGGATTACATGCATGATTATACAAAAGTTGTTCAAGATAAACCCTTACAAAAATATAATATAGCACATAAATCAGTTGTCGTTTGGGTTAGGATTAGGGTAGGTTTAGGTTAGGGTTAAATTTAGTTTCTATTAGATTTGGGTTTGGGTTAGGGGCAGTGGAAGGGGTAGAGGTATTCTAGGGTGGAGTTTAGAATGGAGATATTCAGGAAGTGGTCGGGGGAGGGTGTACGTGTCCGGGGATATGACTTTGTCCTAAGGAGTAAGTGTCTTGAGAAACGTCTAGGGGGTAATTGTCAAGGGGGTGAGTATTAAAGATTGTAAGGATCCAGCTACTTTTGTTCCAGAACCAGTGGCACCATAGAGATACATAAGTCTATGGTGGCACTACCTGGCAAAAAGAACTAAAACCTAATGTCAAAAATTTGTCATTTGTATCAACTATTGTCTTGTGGTGGTACTTAGTGGTCAAAGTCAATTGATTTACTAAAATTAATGTTGTCTTCAATAGCATTTTGCGACTTAACGTCTAAGCAACATCCTTTCATGCCAAACTGCATAATGTGTTATAGCTCTATCACAGGTGGGGTTTCCATATTGCTTTGAATCAGCAATTGGTTACTCGATGATTATACTGGTTCAGGGCCAACTGGGAGGACAATGTATTCAAATTGGTGTAAACAGAATATCTAAGACGTTAAGTATTTTTTTCCCGGTATAAAAAGATGTGTGGCCCTGCCCATCCAAATGATGGGGAAGGCTGTGAAGTTTGGCACTCTACATGTTTTGCCTGAGGAGTTTGGATGGGTTCACCCAGTGGACATATTCTCCGCCATATAACAGTATAGTATACTACGGGTGGGAGTACAAAAAGTAACAGCACTCATTCAATATAATGTCCTTTTAGAATGTAACATACCACAGACTATTGTTTTCAACGGTTTACTCGTAACAATTGCCAAAACTATATGTTCTTTGAAAAGCATGACAGAAAGGTCGTAGAATATTAACCAATGTATTTCTCTTCAGTATTTGATTTTATTGAAGGAATATGAACTATAGAATCCAGCTGATGTACGATAAGTCGCATATGATTTTTGTAAACCATTATAAAGGAAGAAGAGAATGCTGTTAAGCAATCTCTGATAGAAAAAAACAACAACTCAATACGTGAATACATATTTACAGGTGCTGATGGGTGGAATGTATGATTTCCGGAAGAGATGGCACATGGTGATCAGTCTTGCCAAAACATTAATGAAAGATAAAGGTTCTTGAGCTATAACAGCTCTTGTGTATGAAACATTCAAAAGGCGTGAAAACCATAATGTCAGCGCTGTAAAAATTAGTATTGTGCAACGTCAGCTCTGGAAAGTATTATGTGTTCCAAGTCTATAGACGTTTCCAGCAAATAGCGACGAACATACTTATACCATATTAAGCTTTTCTAATGTTTTGAACTGTGATAGAAACAAACATTGGCAAAAGTTATGACGGGGAAACATATCAAGGAAATTTCCAATGAGTTTAAGATATTTTATAACATTTATTCTTGTCATTTAAATTCACAAATTGTCTACGGAATACTCCAAAAAGAATGCTGTAAATAGGCCTACATCTTAGCTATTATTATCAACATATTTGAAAAACAGTTGTCTCTCTCTCAAAGCATATAATGGAACTATGGACTAATATTGGTGGCTTTTTATATGATATAGGCAGTTGTATCATCCTCCCTCATATCCTACTAAATACTAAGATTACATTTCACTTCTTTGTCTTACCTGTACAACATTATTTGAATTTTATAAGAATTGAAGAATCTATAATATACAGATGATTGTTTGGTTGGAACAGAATATGTCCATTTTATCTAAGATATTCGTAGTTTAAAGATAATACGAAAACGATGAGAGCGACTGAATATTTATTGCAATTTGCGGCAATGATCTATAGTCATAAAATAAATGTTATCTGTATGCTACAATAAATGAAGGAAAAGTGTCATATTTAGTTCATTAAAATGTATAAACTAGTCGTACCTCTATCGCTGCACATTGATACACTGTTATCATTAAGTGTGTGTCTTATGAAGTGTTTTGCAACTTAATGATAATATCATATAATAATACCCGTGATGGATGAATGGCATTTGTCATAATAATTATGATGATTGCCATACATCAATATCACAGTTATCCTGAGGTTTTCATCATAATTCTAGCTGTCGTATTAAATCTGTGAACTATTATGAGATACATTATTCTGGTGCTAATGTATCACCCACGATTGTGTACATGTGTCTATCTGCTTTATGTGTGACACGTGAAGTGAGAATGGAAGACTATTCAATGAATATCTGCTACAGCTGGTTTGTATGCGTTGGTCAAACAAATAAACAGCCATACAGAAATTTATAGATACTATAAACTTTGAAGTAAGTATACACACTCGCAGAGTATAAAGTTATTCCATAACCTAGTGTGGCGGTGTACTTTCTTTCTAGATCATGGTTGTGTGCCTCATGTGGTAAGTATCCATTATAACAATGTCATTGCTAATTTCAAACTGATAAATGATTTGTAACGGATGCGACCAAATATAATCAAATACTAATTATAATAATATTTTGCCAGTGATGAACTCATTAGAAAAGTAGTTGACTATACTCAATACCACTGAGTTGCTCAACCACACAGTGGCTCATATGGCAGGCTAAACGAGGTTGTCCAAACGACATGACATTTTGACAGCTATAAATCACAACTAATGCACCAGGTTCAACGAAAAAATGTGTGTTTTTGTTAGACTAGAATCCGCCATCGGCTGGCGCGTGTATGTTCCGATAATGAGAATATGATTGAGTGCTTGTGTACCGAAACGGTCAGAAGATGACCCTAACCCCTCCGGCAGAGTAGAACATGATTGGCCTGTGGAAACCAGTGAGCTGCACCTTTTTTTTCACCAAGAGTAAACAGCTTCCTAATTCTTAGTCTCTGCACTATTACCTACATAAAAAGTGATGATGATGAGAATTTATTACACTCTCATGTTTTTATTGTGGTTAACAAAGTTGCAATTTAGGATAAGGTTAATATGAATTGTGCTTATGTAGTTTTTATACTGACAAGGTCTCATAGGTCGAATACTGAATAAGAAAGAATTGACTGTCACAGTTTTATCATTCAGGGCATCAGCCGATGAGTAGTGAGAAGTAATGGACCTGTGCTTGTAATCTTAGGCCATCAGTAGTTCATAAAAGCCATCAGTCACAACACATAAATCGGAAGTGACACCTCCTTTTCTTGCCCTGTCGACCCCACATTTCCTGCTCTGTTTTGTCCGTGCAGTCACCTAGCTGTAACTAGTTTTGTATGATACATATTAAAACTATTTCCTCCATCAGAAAAACAACTTAAGATATATGGCCACTTATTTCAATGGCATTTTGAATTTTACCTGCACACACCAGGATGTAATCTTTACAGAATGTGTAATACTAGTGTTTAGGTGGTTTCCGACAAGGCTACGATATAATCTATTGAAAGTAACACTTTAGGAAAGTGAACACTTTGTCATGTTTTTGTTTCACATAATGTTCTCTCTTATATAGTAATGCATAAACAAAAAGGGCGATAATAATGACTTGCTGGGCCTCTACAATAACGAGTCCATAAGTGGCAAGTTGCAAATTTATTTGCTATTTACGATAAATTCATGACTCAATTCAATAAATAATTGTCCGAGACACCGAGAACTTTTGCGCACTGTGCATATATATAGTTACGCGCATATGTATATGATGATGAAAACGTGGAGTGCATGTGGATAAAACCAAAGAACCAGACGAGATTAACAAAATTATGAACATTTACCGAAATCAGTGTTTGCTTGAAAGAGGACCCCTATATATATATAAAAGCCCGTTCATCAGCTTTTCATTAAGTTGAATTAAAATATGACGTACTTGGCCAATCACTGGGTACATGGAACCCGTTGTGTCGAAGGAGAAAACGATTTCAACTACTCCTGGTTCTTCCTCCTCTTCCTCCACTGACGAGAAGAGGTCCTCATCCTCCTCGCCATCCACGGTAAGCGGGGCCAGCAGCAGGAGGGCCACCTGGAGGACAACAGACACTGGAGGTTACCGCTGAGAGGGGTAGAGAGATAAATCACCATTAATAGCTGCCGTATGTCAGTAAATGGAAAGGCTGAAAGTAGGAATGGTAATGCATTGTATGTTTTTATATTTACATCCGAAGTTGAATTAAAAAGCTGAACATGGTCCATGGTTGCAAAAGCAAAAGGGTTCATGCACGTTTGATATCTTTATTTATTTACCGGTGCCTTCTCTGTATTGATAACACCATCCATAAGACGTAAAAAAGAACGATGCAATTGCAGTCATTCCAAATGTTAATGTAAGTATAATAATACTTTTCGACTCGTTTGTTTATGCATCAATATACCAAGTTATTATGATGAGTGGTACGTAGTTCCCAATGACAATGTTGACTTCAAGAAACGGGTACTTAAATTGATAAATCGTTATAACAAGATTAATAACAATGGAAAGTTGCTATCAGTAATGCGTAAACACCGTACAACACTAAAATAAAAATAACAAATAAAAGTTAGGGGCAGCTAGGAAATCATTCATCCTGCTGAACCTTCACCTTGTAAAAAAAAGAAGCCGTCAAAGCCAAGTACATGTGCACCAAAAGAAACTCCTGAAATAATTGTTAAGAATACCATTTATATATCATATTTCATATTTTGCAACAATGCACTATTTCATTACAACTAACTTCCTATCGCCCTTAAAGCTGAAGTTATGACTGAAACACAACAAAGATCTATCATGGGATAACGACTAAATAAAGAACATTACAACAGGAGTCAGGAGACAGTGCCAAGCATGGTTTCCGTCTGTTTTAACGTCCAAACCGGGGACATTCTGCTGTCACCCAGCACCCAGACTGTGGGTCGGCCTACAGCTGGTTGTCACATGTTGTGGTTCAAGGCCCTATTACACTACACGACATGAGCTGCGACATGATGGTGTCGGAGAGAAATGGCACACATCAGAGACAAAATTCCTTTTTTACCCATATGTAAAATACTCCAAATTGCTATTTGTAAACAATTATATCTGTCCTCTGTGTGATTTATCTGTAACAATCATCAAATTATTGCACCCCATGTCGCAGATCAAGTCGCGTAGTGTAAGAGGGCCTTTAGGGAAGAGGTTGGGGATCGTGGTTCACAGCCGTGACAGTTGGCTCACTCCACCACCACCACCCCCACCCCCAGATTGGCCTCTGTCCCCGGGGCAGATCCCTGATCCCTTCTCACTGAGCCCGCTGACGTCCGCACAATTTCAGTTCTGTTCCACATCCGCTGCTCTGCGGTTGTTTTCAGAATGAGGAGAATCACACGTTTTCCGTTTTGTTTTTGTGGTTTACACTTCGAGAGGCGATGGGCTTACTGTATTAGGTCTCTCCGAATGTTGGAGGTCTGATTTACAACACCTCCTGTGTCTTTTGAAATAGGAAAAGAATTGCAGTTATGCTACCCACTAAGGAACCCTTGTTTAAAGTGTCTTTTTTTTCAAATAGGATTTGGTGAAAATGTACACCTCAGACACTGAACTATTGAACATGAAACTTATTTCTCAAGTTTTTTTTGTTCTAATCCTTAATGTTTGAGGTAGGATAGGAGGAGGCTTAATCTCGTGCCCAAAGCAATCCCTTGTATAGACTCAGCCGTATTGTGATTCCCGGAACTGTCTGCTGCTGCACGGCTTCGTCGCACAGGGAAAAGACGTGGGCATGCTCAGCACGCACCCATTTCTTCAGGGCATAAAGTAAAATTGTGTTTACGCTTGAACATTTTCTTTGAATTTTACGTAAAGAAAACATCTGCCTTTTCCTTGTAAATAGATTTAGAGCGCCCACGTTCAGAAAGGAAATGTTGACGTTCTAATAAATTTCCTATCGATGGGTTAACCCTTAAGGCCAAGTCATATTTATAGACTATACAGTTTAGTTGAGTTTGGTCTCTCATACTCGTCTTGATATGTAACAATGGCATACGACTGAAGGTTAGGATTTGTTAAACATTGATTGGTATGATTTCTAAGTTTAAGAAGATGAGATTGGATTTATTCCACTGCAAAGTCTTGATTATGGTGCAGTCTTGTCTGACGTCCATTCTCCATACATGTAACCAGCTACAAGAGTGGATGGTTTTCAATGTTACAGTTTCTATAGGTGACACAGCCTTAGCTCAACTGCACTGAGTCTATTAACAAATCAGAGGCATATACCCAACACAAGCCTTTAAAGCTGTAGAGTTGAGTTCAGTTTTTATATATGTTACCGGTTCTATGGAGTGATTTGTGATCTGCCGACATCAATATAAAAAATACAACCCTAGCAATTCATCAGCTGAATTGTAAGTGGTTTAGTTTAAACAGAAGTGTTTTTGACTTCAAACATTTCACGAATTCATCAGATTACGAGACATGCACATGAATATATCGAATCATTTTGCACTATGGACTTTGATCAAAACTTATCTTAGAAAAGATAATATTAGTTAGAAATAGGGTTAGGTTATTGAAGAAAATGACATGTCTCTTGAGTTTTATTCAACTTTTCAAAATATCGCTCACTTGAGAATATATAAATGTGTGGTTTATAATGTTCTGAACGTACGTACAAAGCCTGACATTCAGAAACAAACTTTTTTGTCTAACCATTTCTGACAATGTCAACTGTGTCTCTTTCCGTTATCTATGTTTAATATTCATATCTTAAGTGGGCCCCTATGCTATGGACACGCAAATAAAATGTGTTTTGCATTATTTCCGAACAGGACGTACAGGAAACTACTTGTGGTATCCAGCAGAGCTTGGCTGGGTATCATGACACTAGACCGAACACCATCACATCCTTATTGCATTAGCTCGGAATTTTATTTTTAGTGGTCGACGCTTTGTGTAAATAGTATAGCAAATCTAGTTTCGTGTAATGCCATTGAATCATAGACAGAAGTGAAAGTTGTATGGGTTTGCAAAGTTAAAAGTCGCTCTTGTACAGAAGACGTTCCAGCTTCAATTATTTTGTACAATTTGAAAGCATCTTTTGCTGGTTTGTATAACAACTTCATTTAGATATTAAATGAAAAACATTTTTCAGTGAGTCAATCTAGCCAACATTATTATGCTATGTAATATTATAGATGGTCCTCATATAGTACAATCCAAGTAAAGGTGAGCTACATGTGCCTCGGGCAGTCATGTTTTATGAACCGCTGCACAATGCTAACTAGCATGGAGTCTGAAAATTAAGAAGTCGTACCACTTACAGCTCACAAAGGGGTGCTAGGATAAAAAAACAGTATTCTAAAGTATCAATTGCCTTATTACCGAAGTAGAGCCCACGGTATGCAGTAAATGTAGGCGTTAGAGGGAGTGGTTTGTGACTAACCCAACATTCTGCGACTCCATCACCTGATTTACAAGTGAGAAGTTAACAGACACCTTGTGTGAGGGGAGGACAGCCTGAGGGCAATAGAGACGGGTCATAAACATCTCTCTTAAAGGTGCCAGGCGCATGGATCAAGAGCAGGTGGCTTAGTTACACACATATATAAGGGGACTCAGGCTCTCAATTGGCCACTTGCTACCTATCATTGCAAATATTTACTGACAAACTTGGAATAATTTATAAAGGGATTATTGGAGAAGGAATAGGGGAACGAATATGACAAGGGGTTTATGCGAAGATTACCGCCGGCTGCTGGGGTATTCTAAAAGTGCAAACCAACTCTAGCCCATATGCTCGGGCAGTTTTAAGATTAAGTGTTTTTTGCTAGTTTTGACATTGTTGAAAGGAATTCGATCCCCACCTTGTATAAAGTTTCATCTGAGAATCTAACTCTGACTTTAAATGTGTTTAGAACTCAGATTAGAAGGGGGTGAACTAGTGAGAAGGTCATCCCTACAGGTGACAAGGTTTATAACTATGGGGGCATGTACTCGATTCTGCAGGTGGTAGATGGTTTTAGGACAGCTGGGTACCTCTAAGCATTGAACCATAGCTTGTGGTGACACACCTTTTTTTCATCCTAAGACATATTTCACAGCTGCCCATTGAACTCAGTGATGTTGCAAACGCCATTGAATGAAATGAACACATTTAGTGAAAATGATACAGATAGTGAGTTGTATTGATCTGTCACTATCTTTCTCTGCGTATTATCAACTTGATAGTCAGATCAGACAGGTACAGAGTAGTTCTGGGGTAAAATCTCATTAGATTCTGTCTATTTGAAACTAAATACCGGTATCTAACTTTGATAAATACACTCATTTGTACTTTAACCTGTCTTAGCCTTTATATCCTAGCACGTTTAAAGGATATAGAGTACAGATATAAATGGTCAAGTATAAATGCGTTTGAGCACCCGGAAGATGATAAATTATCATCTGGTCACTGATACCTACTCATACCCTTCTTAACCCTATATGACTTACGATTGTTGAAGTAGTGCCTTGTATCTTACTCAGACCCCAGCGAAAGCTTGTAGATAAAATCAGAATGAACTTTTCACTGTAACCTTTTTCAAGGCCTTCGCAAAATTGTAAGTGTTAAATAAGTTATCAAGAATCAGTCATGATCGGAATTCTAATCACTCAATCGCTAACATTTTATACTCCCTAGTATATCGTCTCATAAACATCTCTAGATCTGCAATACCTCCTGGTATTTTATGGGAATATGTTTCGGTGTACTCTTTGTAAAAGGTCGTGTATCTTTGTCAAAGCAGCATCTACACTTTATGGGATGTATCTGATTGGTTTGTATTGGAGAGTAAGATAAGGATCAACAGTATACAGCTGGTATATCGTCCCTGATTGTCAGTATAGTACTTCTTTGGCTAGGGCGACGATTGCTATTTCGTGTACCCAATTTAATGTTAGAGCACCACTTTAAAGCACACTGAGATACAATCAACTGCTAATATTCTGCTTGGTAACAAAACTTCGAAAGAACAACATGATATAGCCTATGTAGCTAATGTCGTTTCAAAGCATGAAAAGCGTTAACCAGCACGAAGCCTTCCAGATTCATGAACCTCATATGGAATTTCACTATTTTCCTTTAGAGGTGTTCAAATATTCATACTTTTTGACAGAATAATAATAACATGCATCTAAACTACAATTATTTGGGGGATAATCCAGATCTATTAAAGCAATATGCAAGAAGTAATAACTTAATTACTAAAACTGAACCTGAAATTCTTATTTAAACCTCCGGCCCACTAATCCTTCAATCAAACTGTATAAATATATGCAGTTTTGTAAGGCCAAATATTGCGTATTTTACCAAAGATATTGAATAACATTTGCAGGAAGAAATATTTACAAAATGATAATTAATTCCTGGGCATAAAGGCTCGGAAGGTAGACAAATATTTGATATTCCGACTTGAATAGACTATAACAAATAAATAAAGCATCCCTTATGCAAGACACCATGCAGAATTTCACCTTTTGGTTTTATGTCAAATGCTATTGGTGTTCTTCGCATGGCTATGTTATAATGTAAAGCTAAAGGTCTCATGGCAAGAGGTCATGTTGGACTAGTGCGCCCTGCAAGAGTCTAGACGTTTTTCCCAAGCTCTCCAAGTAGACGGACATTTGGTGGTTGTGTGGCAAACCATGTTGAACAAACCTCAGGCCAGGAGCCCCTTTTAGGTCTCTGCCCACCATCCAATCCTCCCCTACATACCACCGGGCCCATCTGTAAATATTGGCTACGGGCGGCAGAGTCTTACCACATCAGCTCTTACCCCATGGATGTCGATCCGTGCTAACACCTTGCTGAACCTTTCTGTATGAATAGAACATCTTCTGCCACCTGCGGCGACAAGCTTTGAAATTTTAAACTTATGGGAAGATCCCACCTCAAGTCTCAATGGTAACCCTGAACGTCTAAGAGTCCGCGCCACCTGTGAAAAGGCAGCAAAGTGGAACTAAACGCATTGACACCCCAAAAACACCTTTATGGCAGGATGCTGTCCAAATGTCAAAATATCGAATTTTATTTGACATGCGGCGGCTTGGGGCTTAGAAAACAAGGTGTTTTGACAATATTATGGATGCACTACCTTGACCTGTCGCCAAACTTAGAGCATGGCGAATAAACTTCCAGTTCACATCACACTGTGACTTTAATAGAGTCTCTGTAGGGTGCCTCTCACTAAAGCAGGTTTTTGGTCGGCCCGGGGGTTTTCTTTAATGACATGATATATGAAGTAAACTAGGGTATATGCTTCGATCCTGTTCATAAAGATATTAATATAGTTCGTTTGTCATTGGTATGTTGGCCGTTTACTTGCCTTCCTATGGACTTAATAATTATGTCAAGAACCAAAACTATTATCAATTTTAGTTGTATCAAGATATAGCTCATTTGGCATATAGCTCCTTTGTAAAAAAAATGTTTCACATTTTGATAACTATGAAAAAATAAATTATGTAATTGATACTTTAACATAATTTTGACATTATCACACGTTAGGCACATAGCTAATCTGGATGGTTTTGTTTTCTTAGGGAAGTGCTGCTCATGAATGGCCTTTGGCCTCTGCATCTGGAAACAGAAAAACTGGTACATTGAGGCGTAGATGTCAGACCGAGGGCCTACAAAGAGACACTGTTACGCCTGTGTACATGGCCTTATAAAACACCGTGTGAAATGAAACAGCAAATAGGTTCATGTTTAGCTTGTATACTGCTCAGAAATGTGAGAACAATGAGCCTACAATAAACCTTTAGGGTAAGAAAATGTTATGACTGATTCTTGAGAGGTTGAACGTCAGGATGAACAAATCCCACTCATTCCCACGCTTACTATAACCATGGAGAGTACTCTCCATGCTATAAAGACTACTACCAGGGAGAGATTTAGAGGGAGGGGGCGTATGGGGAGCCCCCACCCCACTTCTCTTTTGACCAAATAATCATTTCTAATCTAAAACCCAAGCCCCCGCAGGGGGTGCCAAAAAAGGTTACATAAAGGCGCCCTTCTCCTTTTGAATTCTTTGGATCCGCCTCTAACTATACAACTGCGGTGTAATGGAAATAGACTCCATCCAGTTATGGATTGGCGCACAGTGGGCAAATTGAATTAAATGCCGACCTGTGTCTTCTTTATTTTTTGATAATATTTGTATTTGTCATCTTCAGATCCTATCTGCTCTTCCAGATGTTACAAGTTATGAGTCATTAATATAGCACATAGAATAGTATTATCATTTTTCGGTATGTAATATGATATTTACAATGATTTATGAGTAATTATTCAAGCTTCAGTATATAAAAATCAATAGTATGCGATGAATGGTACGGATAATAATCTATACAACCATGTCCATGTAGAGGGAATAACGATGGATTTTGAATGCAATGCCAAAGTGAGCCTTTTCTACCGACGATTGCCATTATAAAATTGTTTGATTTTGGTCTTAAATTCATGGCTAGTATCGGCAGGCCTCAAATCCCTTGGGATTGATAACCACATTTTTGCAGCTCTGTAGAATGGGGATTTCTTTGCTTCCTCTGATTTAGGTTTGACAACTCTGAATTGTGTCAGTAATTGATTCCTTGTTATGCGAGTTTGTCTCTTCAACCAGAAGTCCTTTTCTTTGAATTTGTACATCAAATTAAGAAGATGACAATTTCTACGTGTTATAATGTTTTGAAATTTTCAACAATTCTGATCTAGGTTTATCCGAGGGCTTCATAATATTAGGGCTTCTGATTAGGGATTTAGTTGCGGTACCAATAAACTTGCATATAGTATCTGAGTCTCGAATCACAGTAGCTGTCATTCCCTTCATGACCCATGCTCTGCACATATTAGGACCCTTTTATCACTCCACTGCATCTCAATCAGCTTCGATGACCTCCAGGCCACGAATAAATGCCACCAGGTCAAGCAACAAACCCAGATAGACACATTCTATCAGAACTAGCTCACATGATCATTCAACCAAACATGGCGGTATGGAAAGTTATACTGTCAGGGTTCTGAGGGTGAGCAATCGTTTATCTCAATAATATATTGACGTGCCTTTATCAATTATTATGTTATTATCATTTCATTCCAACCATTTGTTTGTGTTCAGCAGATCTGTGTGAATGGGAGATTATGAGGACAAAATGTAATGATGAAATATGAGAACAATTTTGTCTCATTGTATTATGTAAATTAAAACCAAAGACGTGATGTATGCCCATGGAAAATTATGTTCCACTTATCAGCTTATACATAATACGTGAAACGTCTCAGATTAGTTGTACATGTAAAGCGGCATACCCACTAGGCGACGGGCTGGCCGCCGACGCCGACGCATACGCGTCGGCTTACGCGTCGGCGTAAATTTATCAAACATGGTTAATAAGGATCGGCGTACTCGTCGGCGCGGACGGCCGATGAGTACGCCGACGGGATAGCCGATTCTGTGTGGGTATCGAAGTCGGCGTACTCGTCGGCCGACGAGTACGCCGATGAGTACGCCGACGCCGACGCCGATTCAGCAAAAAGTTGCCTAGTGGGTATGGGGCTTAAGAGTTATGGGAATGATACAGAAGGAACACTGTGTTCCTTCATTGGCTATATTTGAAGTCCCTTAAACGAATCACAATTTTTACCCTACCATATCTTAATGATTATATTATTAAGTTAAGCATGGAGTAAAAAATATGTGTCTACGCAATATTACAATACTGATATTTATGGGTCTACCCTAGTGATACATGTACAGTTCGTTTAGTCTTCTATGAATTCTATGAATCACTCCAAATTTACACGGAAGTTGTATACTTTCTTTTCTAAACCAGAGAACAATCTGTGTGTGTGACAGGCAATATAGTGGAAGTAGTGCAATGTTCTATAGTCTCCTGGGTGTTTGCAATGAATGCCAAGTGAACAGAGGGTCGAAGAATATGACAAATATTCAATGCCTTTCCCATTGTATGTGAAGTCCTCTTCTCCACTTCTCCTTTCCATTTCCCTTTTCTGTATAGAGTGTTTACCCAGTCCGGAGAAAAGCCGATTCCATTAATGTCAGCATGCAGTTGTGTGTGCCCATGCAGTTATTTCTATATGTTACCCACTTGAAGATGCGGAGTTGTTAGAACAACCCCTGTGTTGGCTCATGATGTGTTGAGCGTATCAAAAACAATGAAAGAAAGTTCCTCGAAAGAATTTAACCCTTATGAGTGCGTGTATACAGAATCATTTTTATGAGTTGGCACAAGGAATCTCCCATAGACACCTTGATCCGAATACTTTTACCTTGCTCCCCTTGGACCCCATATCCCAAAATACAGGTTCAGGCCTAAAACGTTAATTGCCCCGGAACAATGCGTGGTCGGCAGTGGCCTCCTCTTATATCAGCCATGGCTGTAATGTAACTGTGCTCTTCAGTGATGACTTAAAAGCCACTGATTATTCCCTTGAAATTTTTACCCTTTACTTGAAATAACTTAACAGAAACTGAATAATGGTTAAAATCCCTTAAGATGATTTTACCTTCACTGATATCTGACTGATCTATCATAGTAGTCTGGGCGCTGGGACTGATCTAGGAAGGGGCCACTGAAACATAGCTGATGTCATGCCCTATCTACATTTGAGCTACTAAATAAATTTAACCTATAAAATGCCATTCTGGCGGGATTTGGCAGCCTTCCTGTCATAGACCTTATAAAGGTATGCAATATTCGATTCACTATTATTCACTAGGTATAGTGACCAAAAGGGACTAAATGGAAGAAAAGTAGGGGCAGTATATGGTAAATTATTCCAAATACCTTGCTTTGGACAAGCTATATCTGAAAGTGTGGGGCTATGTATGCAGGCTGATGGTGTCCGAAATTAATGTCTTGATTTGTACATTTACTGAGTGTACAAGTTGTGGAATTGTGTACCCTAAATGTCTATACACATGATATTCATGGATGTATGGTGTTAATCAAATAAACTAAATTGTGATACTTTCCTTAGGACCTACATGCACATCTTATCAATAAATGCAGTGTCTATTCAGAGACCCTCCTTGGCCTCTGACCAGGCAGTTATAGAAATCAGTGGCCACTGACTGGCTCCTGCCTCATTTCAATATTTCACACTGTTTTTTTACCGCTGATTATACACCGTTGCGTAGCTTATATAAGGGATTCACATACTGTGTAAATGCTAAGGAATTAACTTTATACAAAGTTTTCATACTAAAATATTCAAATATCAAGAACAAAACTAATTTTCCACGTGAGTATTTAAGATAACACTAAGACACTAAGTGACAAAATATGGATGGAATTTTCCCTCTGTATATGTTTTATTTGGTTAATGAAAATCAATTATAAATACATGTATATGGTGAATATTTCCCTTATTATACGGGACCCATGTTTTGTGGCATCATATCATGCCTCTATCTAAAAACGTTAATTAAATGGATAACATAAAGAGATATGGATTGATAATACCAACTTATTGTAACATTATGATGAAGGTTATGATGAGCCCCTTTTATAGAGGCTGTAAAGTATGGGACAGGCTACCAATTGAACTGCAATTACTCCTGAGATTGAACATTTTTAAAACACATTGAAAAGGATGGACCTTGGTACATACAGCTAGAGATAGGTATCTGTGTATGGAGGATAGATGCTATACTGGTGGAATTTCCCTCAGTATAAACCTAACATACTACACTACTAAGACACTAAGTGACAAAATATGGATGGAATTCTCCCTCTGTATATGTTGTATTTGGTTAATGGAAATCAATTATTAATATATGGTGAATTTTTCCTGAAATTTAATTTCCATTAAATGTATAACAGATATGGATTGATAATACCAACTTATTGTAACATTGTAACTCATTATTTCATTACATCACCTATACAACGGTATCAAAAGCACAATCATGTATGTGATACAGTAAGACTCAATAAAAAAAAGAAGAAGAATAACACACCACATATCCAAAGCACAGTCTAGCAGTATGCCCCAAAGATGCTTTAATATGAAAGTAAATTCTTAACTCTCCGCCCATTCCTTCTATATACGCAGAGTCATGCGAAAGGAGTTAGTTCATCCTGCATTCTATTCTGTGAATCCCAAGATTGATAATCAAACATAAATCCATTTTGGAACATCAACGAAATGTATCAAATGAAGCAATTTTACTGACAACATTGAACATTCATCAGTCTTAATGTGTGTGGGTGGGATGCACTTAGAATGGGCCCTTCCCTCGTCTGTGGACATACGTGCATCAGTTCGCTCTAACGCCCGATGATTTACTCAGAAATTATTTGTTCAACGTTGATTTATGCTCTAGATAGTACCTGCACGTGTAGGAATGCCTGAGGATTTGTATTTTAACCAGAAATGTACATAACAAAGTGACCCTCAAGACACTTTAAATCTAAGATTTCTCTGGAGCTTTGCATGAAGATGTTAAGTCCTTTGTGCAGGTATACAGTTCAACTTACAAACTTGTGTGTGTGTGTGTGTGTGTGTGTGTGTGTGTGTGTGTGTGTGTGTGTGTGTGTTATAGGAGTCATTTGGCAGTTTAATAGATTTGATGTTGGAATAACGAAGATTGATATGTAAATAATGAGTTGCGTAACATTATATGGTGGACGCAGATACATATATACACATATATCAATATATAACGGACTGCAACATAGAGCAATTTTTATCACACAGTGCCAATAGTAGTGTTCCTCCACAGGATCCCATGTTTTGCCAGTCAGACCAATCTAGGAGGATACAATGCATAATCCTAGCACAGAGGGTGTGAAAATCATGGGACAGGAAGTCGGAATGCAGATTCCAAAATTGTCAGCGAATCCAAGCTAAAGTGTAGATAAACTATAAGTTAGGAAACCTATCGGATATTGTATTCACTAACACCTTTTCGACTATTCCAAGAACATAAATAAGGGCCTTTGCTGCTCTCCTCCCCTTCTAAACATTAATTTTGCAGTAAGCGAATCAGCGCCGTTTGTTTTATTCATTTTGTTAATATAAAAGCTCCACTTTATGAAATTCACGAATACACCCTGAATAAAGAATGTCGAAGAGGCGTGTTGTGGCTATTGGTGTTCTACATCCAGCTAGAAGAAACGTCAGCATTTCCAAGTAACACGGATATCCTAGCTATTTGGGTTCTTCTCAACCCGAAGATATTTTTAACGCAATATTTATTACTACAATTGCACACAGAGAGGACTTCCACATGGTAACAAGAGTATGGGTCCATATGGATATACACATGAGCAGCTCAAAACAACCGTGTATATGGGGCAGGACCAAAGGGCCGACAGGGTAAATGACATTTGCTCTGGTAATGTTTCTGTTTGCTCACAATGTCCAGGCCAGACTCTGTCTGTGACCCATTCCTCTATTTCCCTCAGTTTGTTCTGCCAGGGATTTGGCATACACGTTCCACCATGTTCTTCGTTCTGTTCTGTTCACGACATAGCATGTAAGCTCTATACGGTTTCTCTCACTTAGACTAATGGGTAACTAGGATGCAATTCGTCTCAATCAAATGAGCTAGATTTAACAGTTAATTGTCAGAGACCTCGATATCTGTCCTGTTCGTGGCTGCTATATACGATTATGTAGAGGCCAGGTTACCAGGTTAAGATGCAGCAGGTTCTCTGCTATTACATGTCCATTTAAGTTTAGTAGGCAATCTAAATCTTTGGGGACAATTAGAACCTATTTAATCTAAATTGTTTTTATGAAGCTTCATTGTAAGTTCTGAAACGTTTTTCTTTGGAAAATAAAAAGCTATGACACTAATAAGAGCGGGGATATTATATCACACTAAAGTACGCCCAACACTCACACACGGACACTGCTTTCTCATGCCATTAATATGTTATACAATGATACATGCACCCACCGTCCGGTTTGCTGAAGTAACAACCGATCATCTCGGATTCCCTGGGTCGTGTGATATTATCACAATATTTTTAAGATTTCACATACATAATTATCAAGTTCAACGCACTGCCTTATCTCTGTTATATCAATACCGATGATCTGATAATATGGCCTGCCAACACGACCCAGGGAATCCCAGATGATCGGTTGTTACCTCAGCAAACCGGACGGTAGGTGCACTGGATCACAGAATCCGGGTTTTCCTCTGTCATGATTACACAACTACACAACTTATGTCATCCTTACGCACTATACATCCTGCTGCAGAATGCGATCTCCGAGAATCCTGCATGGCTTTACTTATACGCTGCATAAATGAGAGAGTCAATCAAACTAAGTTTGTAATGCAGCATAATGTAACATACATTATGGTCAGGTACTATGCATATGAAATTAAATCAATGTTCTTGTATGGGAACTTCTGCGAATTCTTGATAATTAATTTCTCACTTCTCCCATAAACCACAGGCAGGTCTATATCCTCGCGTACACCATACTGAGTCCAATGGGAAAAACTAAAGGATATCATAGCACAAGTACGCAATCTGCTCTGTTTTGCCTGGTAGCAATATGACAATGCGCATTGTTGTCTTTTTTCAACACAACATGGCACACTTTGATGTGGTAAAACAAGGGGCTCTGTGCACCGAGGACGTGGGAAAGCTGTGGGGGCCATTCAAGTGATAGTCAGGTCAGAATAAAAAGCCAGAGGGGTCTACCTATCGAAATCGTCTTAACCTATAGTGTTTGAAGGATAGACCCTGAGCATTGACCTTTAACTGTGAACAGATAAATCGGTGCTTCAATTTTTCACATATATCTTATAAACTAAAGCCCCATACTCACTAGGCGACGTTTACACAGTTGGGAAACGGATCGGCAATAAAAGCGGCAGATTCTTAAGGTCGCCTGTAAGTACTATATTGAAATGTGCATCGGTCGATTTTAGCGCCGATTGGTCGGCTAATTGTGTAAAAATGTCCTACTGGGTATAGGGCTTTACACACATCATATTTGTTTTTACAATCCACAATCCTCTATCTTTATCTTTAGACATGCATGCATCTATACAACCCGGCTTCCTATCACTTATCTCAGTATCAAGATAGCTCACACTACGTATCAACTGATTTCATACCAAGTGCAACTTGCCTGATGTATAATTTCTGGTATATATAATAAGGTGGCGTACCTAACACGAATGTAGGCCTACCGTTGCCTGAGTAAACAAGCTCGGTCACCTGGTCATAAGACTAGTGTACCTATTGACCCTGTAATATCTATTTCGTTTACTCAGCTCTGTAAAAAATCTAAAGAATATCATTTCACCTCAGTTCATGCGTTGGCGAAGCATTGGCACGCATCGTGTAACCTCTTAATCGTCGTTTGCATTCAGTTGAAATAAGTTATAACCATGACTGTTTGAGCAGTTCCACGGCCTCTTTATACTTGGAATTGTCTTTGACAATGCATATGACCGGTCTGTAAACACACACTATAATTACATTACATAGTTATGGGTCATCATACCACGTACCTTGGCCTGGGGACTTTGTGGCACCAAAACCAACAAAGGAATACTCCCCTATGTACGTATGTATATGTATGTCATTGCGTATTGTCTTAATACAGACTGGAGAGCTCTTACATAGGCCAATAGGAAATATGACTATGTATACACTCATCCATATGCTATCATATTATGTCGCCAGTTCTAACCAGACATAAGTGAGCCTTCATCAATGCCATCAAGACCGAGAGTGAATATATATAATATAGTACATAGATGTAATTAGAGCAATTAGCTTGAGCAATATAGTTTATAGCTAATTACCCATATTAAGCTATGCATAGATTCCTGGTAGGTCCCAGCAGGTCCCTGGCCCAGCATACATAGATCAACACCCACATGTGTGGGACTTGGCAGCAGGGTAACCTGTAGGAGTTAGCCCCTCACCTCACCACCAAACCCGGATGCCGCCCACAGGGGTCAGCAGGCCGCCACACACACACGGGAGGGCTGCATCTTTCTCAGAACTGATGAGGCTCAAACCAGCTTCGTCAGCAAGTTAGTTGAACCCGTGACCCTGGCCAGAACGGGGTCACTGCGGGGGAGAGCGGCCACTGCCGGGCCACTGGCAGCGGATGGCCACACCAGTTCTCCTCAAATTTCCCCTAACTCAGTCCCTTCTCTTCTAAAAGACATATGCCTTTTGGCCTTTAAAGGAGTTCTCATGCGCTGATGAGCTAGTTTTGGAGAGGACAGGTGGTAGTTTTTTTGCATGTGAAACTCCACCTAAGTGTGACGCCTCGAAAGTACCTTTGAATTCGATTCTATGAAATAACAATAGCTGTCGTATTCAGACAGCCTGCGCCAGCTTGGTTATACAAATAACTCATGAAATCCAGGCGACATAGGAATTCTTCTTGCACTTATAGTACGCTGTTTTTGCTATTGTTGCGCTCATAGTAGGTCGTTTCTGTTCTATTTTTGCAGTATCCCAGACTCAATAAATTATTTTCAGCAGTAGAATATTTGCTCAGTTCTGACTGAGGGCTTGAATCAGAAATCGAAGACCTTTATAGACAAAGTATTCGTCCGTGCATATTGCCATTCCAGGCTCCCTAGCGTAGGGGAGGGGATGCGTCGCAGGCTAAGACCTTTAATACCCTTCCCTGAGTGATTTCCAGTTAAAGCAAAGGTTATGAGTTTCTTCCTATTGGTTATTGTTTGCTACTTTGCAAAGATAAGTTGCAATCAAGGGATTTGAGACTAAAAAGAATAATTATATATTAGTATAAGTATATATGCCTAGTTGGTTCACAAGCCTTCTGTGAAGCCGTTTGTAGAAGCAGGACTTTTTCGCGCACCTACTGAAACTTTTATAACGCATACAAAATTAATAGAAGAGACGTAGGATAGTAATCGTATCGTCATTTTGGAGAGAAGAATTCTTTGGACTTCCCGATCCAAAACATACCTAGACGGACGTGACAAATTCTTTTAAACCAAAAATACTCATTGATAAATTGGTGTACACTCAGGTATTTAGGAGTTCGGTTCACCACCCGTGCATGAAAAAAAAAGCATTGTAAAGCAATAGCTCTCAAGCTGTGGTTGGTGGTTGAACCACCACATCCTACATAATATAGAAGTGACCCCAAAATGGGGTTGTCAATGGTACTTTGAAACCTGACATTAAACAGCCCCAGGACACATGCCTACCAACAAAAACTCCACCTACCAGCGTTACAGCAATCCACTTGAGGGCCATGTGGTTGTAGCGGTGCCCAGTTAGTGCCAAATGCTAGCCACTGATGTGTTGTTGTATTAAATCCTCCAAGAGCGTGATCAGATGTAACTGGCAAGCCGGGAGTTGTGTCTGACTATGTTTATATGAGGTCCCCCCAACTCGTGGCGCGTTCGGCCCCCACCATGCAGTTGTCGATTAACCAGGCGTGATGGACCAATCCCAGCACCCTCTCCGCCTCTCTCCAAGCACACGGGGCCCAATCCCAACAAGGTAGATCCGACCTACATCTGCTTGGAGAGCGCTCTTGTTTGACACTTTCTCCAATCATAATATATAGAGCTGGCATGGGGTGGCATGGCATCCGAATTGAAGGCACTGAACTTGAACTTGAAGTTACATCTGGCCAACGTCGTCCCAGGTTTACTTAGAAAGCAAGCTTTTTTCTCTTTGCATAGGAAGTGCTCCATGGTTAAAGCAACAGGATATGGGTCAAGAGGCAGACACCGAGGCAGACGAAGTTACCCCACAAGAGAATAATAGTGACCCACTACTTAATGGTCGTAAAGTTATATATCATGGCCTCAGGTGGTTCAACACAATCACATTGAAACATGAAACATTTGCAAACTACAGACTTCTTTTAGGCCAGTTATAATATAATATTATGGTGTGGGCTAAAATCGCATGATATGAAATCCTTTTCCACTTCTTATTAGTGACAACATTTTAAGTTAGTCTTTACACAGAGATACCTAAGTTATATATATATATATATATATATATATATATCAGATATATATATATATGTCTATGGTCTATATAAGATATAACTGATAACAACAACATAATATGATATCATAATCGAAAAGAAACCTCATTATATTATATGATAGATCCAATGCAATCTTATATAAAAAGTCTTTCCACAAGAATTGTGGTTTACAGGTGTACATTTAGACATAAACAAAATGGATTCAAGATATAGTATAACATTTAATGTTTCATGTTGTCACGATAGGTTCATATTGTTTCTCAGTATCACAGGTGCTTGGATCTTTCCACATGATTGCATTTATAAATGACTTCCAAAACGATTGTACTGACATTATTGATAAAGATGTCTATTTATATGTTTTTGTATATGTTCTATTATGGTTGTCAGTGATGACCCTTGTACTGACGTGGGTCTCAGTCCATTAGTTAATTTTAGCCATCTTGCGAAGAAAGCAATCTGAGGGCTAAGAGTGTATCTCTCTGCTGAAGGTGGAGGGATTGTCAATTGGAGAGCAGCGACATAATCATATGTTTGGGTTAATAAATATTATTCTTCCCCATGAGTGTTTGTCACCTCTTAATGATGGGCTACATTTAGAGATGACCTGCAGCGAAGATGGAAGGAAAAGCGGAATTAGAAAGAGCTAGCATACTGGAATACCTAATGAAACATAGGCACCCCCACGAATAACAGTAAAATAAAACCCCATAGTTCACCCTTTTACACTTTGGTTTTATTTTTGCCACAGAGACTTATAATTATTCATTTTCAGTGTTGAGGAATTTGAATGAATAGTGCTAAATTTCAATTAGAATTCTTGTATTTAAGACCAAATTAATTATTACATTTTTCTTGTTTTCATTTGAATAGGCCTATGCATAGTTCTCCAAATGAACATTATGATATCCTTTATCAGTGGATCATGCTGTGCACAGCTGAATACTTTATATTATTATCCGATAGATTAAGAGAGAACCTCTCCAGCCTAAAAAAAACATTATGAGGGATTGCAATTGACCACTTTCGTCAGCCAAACATACTTGCATCTTGGGCTTTCATTTTTATGAGATGAAATAATGATTTATACTTTGTGATTAATACCATATTTATACCTATTGCTAATTTGAATTGATCCTTATCATCCATATTTCGATTGTTTATAATTAATCTATAATGTTGCATTGGCAAACTCAAAATGTGTTTTTCTTGATATCGAAAATTATCTATATATGGCTATAGGCCTAGTGGTTTAGTAACTAGGCCTATAATATAATTGATTCTTTTATTAATAATAATGTATTGTGATATGTTTCATGTAGTCTATAACCAGGTATTGCAGGAACCATGGTGCCACCTGGAGGATCAATGTACATCACTGAGGGAACGAGGACACGCTAGCCTAACTGAAATCTGATGTCTTTGATAGGTCTACAGGTACTGAAAATTACCTCTGTACCGATATTGTTAAGACAGAATATAACTGAGATATACACGAACCCAAATAGCATTTCTCTAATAAGGTGAATGGAGTGGGGCACAATCATAAAAGGTAAAGCAAACCGAATGAAAATGAAATTGGCCCTTAAGTTAATAGGGGACACCGAACCTTTTCTTAAATAGGACTGGTAGGCTAGGATGAAAATAACTTTTACTACCATTCTGTATGAGGTTTTATGGCAATTCCCATCAACACAATGTTCTAAATCTCGCCGTCGTTTATCATGCGTTCTTTACTACGTTCGACACTGCCATCTACAGCCAAAATGTGTAATTCTGAAGTGGCCACTAGACGGCTAACACTTCCCTCCCCGACTGAATAATTCAAGGTCAAAATGTATAGAGAGCTTAGAATTACTTTTATATAATGGAATTGTCCTCATCAATAAATTTTATTTCAAGTTTTCAAAGTGTTGCGAGGATAGGCCTGCAAGAGAAAATACCAATAACTGATCCACAAAAAAGTACGCATGAAGTTGAAACACTATCCCACAAATTTAGATGCATTCAATAGGAAATTGGCATTTAGCATCTATCTAAGGACATTATATCCTACAGACAGATACAATTAAGAAACTGTTTATGAGAGTATGGCATTAATTAGCATCGATCCTGCATTTGAACATAAGGGAAAATAGATATGTGCAGAAGGAGGGAGTCAGTGGCTTATTATAATGAAAATGTTTCTTAAAAGACATCAATAAGCGCACAAGTTATGGTTATCAAAATGAATATACCCAAATATCTGTTGACTAAGCATGCCCTGGTGTAAATAATAACAAAAATACGGTGATACAACCTCTCCATTTAGATTGATGTGAAAATTCCATAAATTGGAAATACAAAGACAATTTCGGCCAATTTCAATCTGTTTTATAAATATTTTTGCCATTACTCCAAAAAGAACGTTTTTGATCTAGAAAGAACAATGAAAAGCGAGAAATGAATGAAAATTCTTCAAGCCTGTGTCCATCCACTGACCATCCTGGAGTAGTGACGTTTGGGAAGCCCCTCCCTGTTCACAATATTGAATTAAGGACGGGAGTGTATATTTACCTGCCATCCAAGGGTTAGATTAGATTAACCATTGGTGTATCGCTGCTAAGGGTATAATTCTTGATTGTTCATCCACCAATATACCTAAATATTTTACTCAGATTGATGGGATGAAACTGGTTATAATGATTACCTAAAATCTATTCCTAATTTTAATATAGGATAACTTCAGCTTTAAACCAAATCACCACTAAAGATGACAGACCAGCAGATGTGGTAATGAGGTCTTAACGACCAATTATCAGATTATCTAACTAGTATCATCACACCTAGAGAGAACCAGATGAAGTCGAGGCCAATTGGTCTTTTGAGGGCTCCTGTTTATGGCCAAGCCACATGTGGATGGTTGTTTATAGATCTGTTTATTTATTAGATGTAACGCTGCACTTCTAGAACGAAGGTCACATGCTCAGAGCCCCTCCTTCCTCTCAAGTCTCAAATGACGTGTGATCTCACGGCAACTCAAGATTTCTAGGTATATAAAGGTGTAAGAACCAAAGGGGTAGTTTCCTTAGTAACTTTTCACCAGGAATATGTTAATTAAAAGAAATTGGTGGTAGGGCCTACTTATTTAAATGCGCCCCTCAACATCGCCATTGGCATCTATCGCTACACTGACAGCATTAGAAAGAGAGTAGAAACGGAACGATTAGAATTAGGCTATATAGCGGTGCTTGTAGTCATTTCCTCATAATCAAAATTAGTGTTAAACCTGATTGATGTCAACCAGTATACTGTGGTGATTTCTTGTTAAATGTAAACTAAACTAAAGCGCCAATTTCTCTTCTGACATCATAGCCAACGTTATTGAAGGTCGATGAATCATTTGCGCTAACAAGATTGATTTTTCTTTTGTAATCATTCTATGAAAAACTACAGTGTGCAATACCTCCACATTTATAAACTGACGTCGACAAAGACATCTGTATTTACTATTCACGACTTTCAAGGAGAACTATACACTCCCCCAAACAAACCCGGAGTAGAATATATACACTGTAACACGTGTCTTTCTCCTTGAGCCCTCTAACCCACTCAATGAGTGACACACATAGGGTGAGCAATAAAGAGCAACTCTGCATGAGCATCTCTGAGCACTTTGTGGCCAGCCGCCTGCATGGGTCGACAACCTTGCCAGACAGAATCATGGGCAACAGTGGCTGTAAACACTTGGTCGTCCTCTCGTTCTTCTCGTCGGGGGTAAATGTTGATCTCTCTGTGGGGTCTTAAAAACGTTCTGTTGTTGTTTACATCCATGTCCCCTACTGCAGGGAACTGGAGGAGACTGCGGACACTGGAGGATGCAGAGTGTAGTCTATTCTCACTGAAACTCAAGGTGAGTACATGAACTCTGGGGAACCCGGGTATTTGGACAACTAATTTTCGTTGGTAATGTATTTTGGCTTGTGTCCAGTATCAGTTTGACCTGCAAAATATTTGTGTTATGTAGAAGGGGGAATGTAATATTTTCCAGCGTCTGACTTTCTACCAACGACGCAGTATATTTCTGTAGCGAAAAAAGCGCTCTCCCAAAATATACCATGGTGGCCGTAGAAGACCTATAGAAACCATGTTATGAATATCATAAACTGCTACCATACAAATGTCTATTGTGTTTCTGACAAACTTCTAAATGATGGTTGATAAATCAATATACGAGTAATTATAACAACTGTTCGTAAACAATATAGTTGGTGGAACTAAGCCTTCATCCAAATTTATCAAATAAGAAAGTATTAGTGCATTATAGTTGCCAGTTAATTTTCTATGTTTGTAAAAGCAATTAAAGCTGAATGGTTATTACTGTGATAACAGTCTGTCCAAATTAGTCCCGTACTAATTTGGTTCAATAATGTATTCCCTAATCAAAACGCTTGCTACTGATATAACAATGCATGTCATTGTAGGTCTATTTTCCCTATACCCTACTGCAATAATCCCCCAGATTTCAGTAGAAGTTGGGTTGTATAACATACTATGGTGTTGAGATGATTTCATTCTGACCTAGTCAGTGTTTATCCCAAGTTTCTGAGTGAAGGTAGGCCCACAATGTTCAAATATATTCAGTGAGGTAGTGTTGTGAACGAATGTTTGTCTAAACCTTGAGTGGCAGATTGACTAGCCAATGCGAATAACACAACAAAACGCTACAAAACGCCGACCGATTATTTTCTTAGATATTGGTCATTAGCTGGGAGATTTAGTTAGGAACCCACTTCCCTCTCTGTGATTACAATAGTTTAAACCCGATATATATTATATAATATATGAACATGACTTCTCACCTTTACTTCCCGGTTCAGCAGAATTGTGTCATCATCGCATCATGGGTCACTCCCCAATCATAATATTAGTCAGGTTTTCCCTATATCTAATTAAGACTTGAATAAGAACAAAATAAAGTGACATAATCAGATGATAATACAAATAACTTACTTAAGCCTATATCTGTAATCCGTATAGCTATCGACTAAGCTGTGCTTTGGTAATCGACCACAGCTTCCCATAAGCTATAACTGCTGAAGCCATCCACCTTCTCTCTCCATATTGGTATAATGTCATGAGCTGCTCAAACGACAACTCTGACTCAATCCACTCAAGGCCTCAGACTGTCATCGATCGTCGAGTGACTAACCACTATAACTGGTTCATAAAGTTATGGGTCATGCAACGTTGGACCAAATATTAAGAGGTAAACATAACATTATTCCTGTAATCAGGTAATTGTTTTTGCGTTGGATACATCTATAGGCATTTTAGGTTAGATTTTAGGTTAACTGAGAATATATAATAAGGACAATCTATGAGAATGGAAACTAGGTTTCTAGTTTATTGCTGTCTTGTGTTTTGTTGTGAGATGTACCCCATGATGTACCAAGGTTATAAGGAGGTCCTGGCTTTCGGACCTGACTGCAACTGTCTTGCTGGTTGTGTAGCTTCGTCCATGTATTCGTCCTACCAACCTTGTACCACATTCGTCGGTGATGACTCATAGTTCGCCCGTGTAGACCCATGTGTATTAAAACCCTGGTAAAGCGCAGGTAGCTTCATGGGTAGAGGAAATCCCAATCACATAGGAGGATGTGAGTTTGACTGTACTCAATGATATCTGAGTTTTGACGTTTCTCGAGGAAAATGAGATTATTTGTGATTGTTCTAAGGGAGGATGAGAATTTTGACTGTTCTCGAGAAGGCTATGAACCTTTAAGCTCTCTAGAAGGATGCAAGATCATACCATCTTCCTCAAGTTGGATGTGAGTCTAGCCAAGCAAGAGTTTAAACATTTGTATTTTTTGGGTGCACCTTATAATTATAACATTGGGGAATCTAGGATTTTAACCTATTTGGTGTGGCGAGCACCCCTGGCAGGGTCATTTTGAGCCACTTCAGATCATTGTTTTTTTTCTTCAAAAATATGAACTACAATTAAGCTTTCAATGAAATTATATATTTGTTACGGGAACACGTAACCAAGTATATATGTAAAAACCAAAGCACATAAACTCATTAGTGAATCATTATTCATCAGTGACAAAACAAAGTCAAAAAGGTGGCTCAAAGTGCCCCACTCTCCCCTATTTCTATGCCCACTGGCACGTGATGGTCGCCAGTGACGTGTTACTAGTTTTAACAGGATTAGAGAGGGCTGTAGTGGAATAGGTGAGGTCAGGGGTTGGGACCTGGTCAAACATGATGGACACAGACACGGTCATCCTGACCACGCCTGGGTCTATGGATGATGGATTGCTTGTCAAGAAGGTCACCCTAAACCCAAATAGAAAAAGAAAAATGTGAAACATCTGTACTATCCCAGCAACATATGCAGTCTAGGTCCAGACTCCGGGACAACATTCTTTCTCTGTTTAGAGAATGTCCTTTTGCTATAGCCATCAAAATTAGGTGTACTTCAATGAATAAATCAGGCAGCTGCATAGCCCATTCATGGAGAAATGTTTGTCTCAGTCATATTCAATGTCCCTTCATCATTATAGTGTATTCATACAGTGTGTGTTTGGTTAATCACCTAAGGTGTAAAAGGAATGGTGAGAATTCGCCATCATTTGGTACGACGTAACGTACCTCAGACCTTAGCTATATTTACCACAGGATGGAAAACCATTAGTCCCAGTCTGGATAGTTACATTACTTGTGGATTCTCACCACTCATTACTGTTCCATTATAGCATAAATTCCTATCAGAGGTTTTAGGTAGCTACACATGATAGAATAGGCACTGATATTGTAACTAGAAAGGGGTATAATTGGTTTGTTTAATTTTTAATAATTATTCGTGGTCAAAATCGGTTGAACACTAGCTCCAAATACTAAGATACAGATAAGATTTTAGGCCTGCTTTAGAGGTATTTTAATTCTGCATGTAAGTAGAAAATTAATTAATATAACATCTCGTTAGCGAACGCGTTCTTTTTAGTTTTTTAAGCACTTAATTTAGCTTTGAAAATTAGATTTTGCTCTAAGTAGTTCCTCGTGTATCTATTAAAACATATGGGATTGCAGCATCTGAACAACGTTGTCTTTTTACAGTTGCAAATTTCCAGTTTCTAGATTTCTTGTGCTCACTCAGAGGTTTCCTTTGAGGCCTTCTGGGGACGCTCGGTACCAGGCTCGGGGCGTTTTGTTTCAGTAGTTTTTTCTTAGATCTAACCTGGTTCATAACATTTAGAGGTAAGGGAAAGGGGCGGTGGAGTAGGGGTGTAAGTGTGCTGAGGGGAACTGAGGTGAGGATACAAGGTAGGTGAGAAGTACCTAACAATTCTAGTTTTGATCGACAGCTCGTTCCAAATATTGCACAGATAGTCGTCTGTGTAATCAATTTAGAATAAAACCAGGGTATGTTCATTATAATATTACTTCAAAGATTGTGATTGGAAACTCTTATAGTTTCTTTACACATACAATAAATTTTGCGTTCCTTCCGACCTGAGACTCCCGAAAGCTGCCAAAATTATAATACATGGATGTAGCCAGCTCTGAAATCAAATGGGATTCCTCGTTAGACTGAGGGGATAGCATTTGAATGAAAGGAGTTTTCATCCTAGATTTTCATAAAGCTTCTTATATTTTCCATTATTATTTTGGAATAAAAAATCGGGGTTCCATACACCCAGGTACCTCCCCTGGCTTATACACCACTGTATATAAACCAAATTCAACACTTATTGGTGCTAGCTTCATATTGGCTGGAGGGCGTTTCCTCCATAAATCACAACTTACTCCACAAGAAGGAGCGATACGTCCCCCCCCATGAGGTAAGGAATGGGGGAATAGAGTAGGCGCATGGGTGAGCAGAAAGAGGGTTAACCCTAACCTGAGGTGGACGGCAGGCAGGGATCATAATTCATACAGACAGGGTGTGAGGGTGGGGAGGTGAAGGGGTTTGATGTAAACAGACGGCCGTGTCGCCGACGCCGAGGGGCTGGCGGAACGCAGCACACTCTATCGACGATAAGGCGGAAGTCAGCGTGCCGCCATGATGGATCATGCGCAACAGGAAGTCAGGTGATTTGTGTCGGTGAGTCCCGGCGCCGTCGCCATGGACACGGGATGCCGAGAGAGGGCGCTGTCCGCTGCACCTGTCTGCCCAGGAGTATTGGGGGTTGGGGGTGGAATAAGTATTAAAAAAGGTATGAGTAATATGAGCAGGCAAAAGTAGCATAGTTGTTCCCCCTTCCTGGGTGCTATCGGCGAATGACATTTGGGATGTTATCGACTGAACAAAATTGTTGTTTTGGATTTACTGAGGCAGAACCAGGAACTCGATTTTTTCCCAAGGAATCTTTCTACAAACTTAATGAAAGTTAAGCTTAGAGTGTATGTCGAGGATACAATGTACAATTTATATTTGAATGTATTGATACCATACGCCACAATTGCACGCTACATAGAACTAGATCCACGGGGTCCTTGGGGTCAAGACCCATGTCTCCTGATATGATAAGCTAGATATCCAAATTCCAAATACAGGGTAGCTAAAAAGAATGATTGCCACCAATGTGCAATAAGCATAAACTCTGGTATCCAGCCTTGCTCGGTCTATACCTCTTGAACCAATCCACTCCGATAGGTAGGTGAAGCTCACACCTAGAGATCAGTACGGGAGGGAAGCCATGTCCTTGCATCCCCAGAATCTGTAAACAGGCCATGCCTCCTACCAACACTCTTCTCGGCTCTTAAGCCCACTAATAGATTTGGTCTGCTTCCTTCTAACCTGTCCACGTAGCCGTAATTCTCCATGGGGGTCCTTCGCTGGTGTTGGGATCGCCGGCGTGTGCCTTATGCCCGCCCCCATCACGTAGGGTCGCAGCGGGAAGTCACATGGTGTGGGTTATGTGATGTGCAGGGTCATGGTGCGTTGGTTAGGTGTGTGTATATAACGTCCTGGTGTACTGTCCCCATATAACCTCTCCAGGCAAGGCGTCTATTCCCGTGTAAATATAAACTGAAATATCAAATGCCATATCGCTCGTGTATGAATCTGCCGCCCACTGACTCTCAAGTTGGTACATATAATGTTACGTGTATCTATGAAAGTTGCCAATAACAATTACGATTTTGCTTACATTTCTTCCTGGCATCGTTTGGGCTTGGTGATATGAGAAAAAGAAAGGTAGTTACCCCTATATGTCATTTAGAAACGCTGGGGTAAATCATATCCCTTCTTTAGATTACCAATACGTTCCCTAGAATCCTTTACATTACAATGATATCATCGTGGGCCCACAAATCAAATTTCGAGAGTTACGTTATTTGAAATATAATTATTATGACTTAATTCTAAATCACTATATAAACTCTTTAAATTTACCTTTTATATCACCAGTTGATGTAAAATGTGTGGGCTCGTCCATTAGAGTATTCACTGTAGTGTTAAAACCTTGTATTGAAAAGAATAAATTAAAGCAGTCGAATCCTGGAATGCTTGCATATGGAATAATAGCAAATTTACCACATCTTGCACCCCACTCCCTCCCTCCAGCCGGGGGAGTCAGGGCCGCGTGAAGACAAAAGAAGAGGAGCTCTGCTTTTACGGGCCGCACGCAGCGTAAATCCGCGAATAAAAAGTATGTAGACAAGCTGCGCCTTGTCCCAGAAGAAAACTGGTAGGCAGGTGGGGCCCGGAAGGGGTCGATCTGCTCCAGGTTCGACCGGCTCTCAGGTGTGGAGCAACTCACCACTGACTCACCATTTTCTATGAAGAAATCTTCATGAGCTGCTCTAGCTTGGATTTGGTTGTTTTGCTAGCTTCTGCCTTGTATGTGCGTTCAAGATACATGTATGAGATATTGTTAATTTCACACTATCATTTAAATCGTTCCAGTTTTATTCAAAACTGCTTTCTAATTCTTTCTTCCTGTACCTCCCTAGAAAATGAAGTCTTTATAGTTAAAATTTGTTCAGTTGATAAGGTCTGACTCATTAAGATCATTTTTTGGTAATTCCCCAAAACGCAAAAGACATATGGGGGTACTGCTGACGGCATGGAATCCCAAATCGCCTTAGGCAGAGCCTCTCCACACCAAAGAGAAAGTCAAACCCTGAAGCAGCTGATCTGAGAGATACAGTGACCCCACCAGGTCTATAAACAACCACCATCGGGGAGATAACCTTCACTGCACCACCTCCTGCCCACGCCCACCTGTACAAGGCGTAGAAGGCCCAGGTAGATTTGTAAGCTATATAGCAGCAGAAGGCCGGCAACGGGATAGCAGTATAGGGGGTTGCCTTTGGATTGGGAAAATGGGGGAAGATGGCAGGGGGCAGGGGTACAGGGAACGGGTAAGGGATACAGGGCCCAGCGGGAATTGAAGATAAGGTGTCCTGGGTTGGGAAAGGGTTGGTTGACTTTTAGTAGCAATGGCATGGGATGGTCTCCAGGGTGGAAAGGAATGCAGGTTAATCTGCGTTACACATTGATAGCAGCGGTGTGTAGATCGTTATAGTGATGTATTGATGTATTAATGGTTCTAGGGATAAGGGGACAGAAAATATCATAAATTAGATCCCGACTGTGGAACAGTTAGTACGGTAGCGTGCACGTGCATTATATGTGTGTATTGAAGCATTTTCCATTATTTACCTCTATCTTTCGTTACGAATGCCAGAAAACTCAACAGCTTTCTAGAGGAAATAACATTATACAAGTAAAGTTGGAAGAACAGACCTATAGCTTGTTAGCAAGACCAAAGGGATATGTTTATTATAGTTCAAATCTTGAAGTATAGTCCAAGTATAACCTCCAAATACAAATCAGGATAAAGAAACGTACGTTTGAGAGGTGGTTTAGCTCCGTTCTATAAGTAAATGGTAACCAATTACCAAACTCCACCCACTCGTCTCTCTCACATTGGAAGTGTGTCAAGTCTGGAGATGGACCTGGCCCAGGGCCCGCTCCTTGTGGCTGTCTGCACTTGGATGAGCCTGGAGGAATAAACTTAATTAACTTCTTTGAGCCCTTTCCAGGAGCTTCCGTATAATGGCACCTAAATGTAAAAACTGAACCGTAAATATTCTTGTGTTTTGACGAGGACGTTTTTCAGATACATACAGAATAGAAGTAGAAGAAAAGACACAAATCCTAACTAGCAAAGTATTTAGGAAATATATCCCTAGAGATCAGAAAAAGGATAAAATTACATTACCTGTATACATATTGAAAAATCCAACATACATTATAAACATCTTGAAACAGTTACTGGCGCTGTATATCCTCCCCTAACACCACTATCTGGTAAAGAAACCATAATGGTTTCCCTCTGCTGTCCTTTTCATGTGACCTTTCAATGGATGTCTGGGAGACCTAGGTATAAGCATGATGTATGGGTGTATGCACTATCAACTTCCACCTGGATCCCATTGGATTTCTCTCGGGTGCAGGTGGATGGGGAGGTCTCAGGGTACAGTGGTTTTGTTGATATTCCCCTAAGCAAAATATATAGAAGGCTCATGTTTAGAAAGCAATAAAGCCCAACGTTTACGTATTTGGTGTTCATTACATATAACCTTTCTTTGTGGGCGTTTTTGTTATATATTCAGCACACCGTGTAGTTATAAAAGATGTATTATCGCATCGTCCCTTTCTCTCCAGGACCATGTAAAAGTTTAGTACATGGCTTTAAAGGAACTGGCCTTTGTTATTGTTTACTTCTGGGAAGATTTGCATGGATAGCATCGATTCTAAGGACGGCCTGAAGGTTTACCTCACCTTTTTTTCGGTTTCTAATTGGCTATTCTGCTTCTCGGAGTTCTCGGAAGTCTTACCTTAGGGTTATGCTATATCATAAACACGTTTATAATGCACCATAAACAGGCCAGCGCCTGCCCTGCCCTGCCCTTCTCAAACAGTTTATATGCAACCCACTGAATGTTGTAACTTGTTTTCCTTTCACTATCCAAATAAATAGGACATCCTAGCCGACCTAACCCCTTTGACCCATACCTCGGGCAAGGTGAGGGCCAAGGAGATGGCGATACTGGAGCCTTCCTCCAGGGTGCCAATGGGAGGATTCCTCAGCTGCTCCAGTACCTGGACGCCTACTGAGCTGCTCACCGCGTGGAGGCGTTATAAGCCTGTATTCCGCCGACTGGTATAAACCCACTTAGATCACGTTTCCCATCACACATTAGTCATCCAGGTAAAAATAGACCCTCATGCACATAAGGGGCCTATAAATCATGGCCATTGCTGGCGGATCTAAAGCCAACCACTGGAACCATTGAGATACACAGTCTAAAGTGATTTGATATGTGATTTAGGTAAGTTTCACCGAAGTTTGTCAGTGAGTTTCCATATATAATATGAATATGATTCCAAAACCTGAATCACAAGGCCAGACCCCTATTACCCTGACGAATGGACATTTCACGTCCTTCCAAATATCAGAAAAGGTGAAGGAGCCTTTCACTTAATGTTTACCTAACTGGCAGTCCCAGTGCAGTTCAGGAAAGGTAAGGCAAGCCTGCTTTAGTATGTTTTCCCTACAGGTCTGCGACTGCGGTGTCCCTACAGATGTTCAGTCTTGGGCCTCACCCTTTCCATCAGACCGACTCTTCTTCCACTAGTTCTTTCTCCTCCTGTCCATTAGGCGAACCTGCCCTGCTGAGGAGCAGCCTTTGATCGCCATGACGCCAACACTGGAGGAGTAGGAGTAAGATGAATGGGACCGGCCTGAAGGGTGTGGAGGACTAGTTGGGGCTAGGAAACCGATGGCTGCTGGATCAAAATAAAAATAAGCAGTATAAACACACGTCAAGTACTGACTCTAACCCGTCACAATATATTCTGACCCTTTTTAAATATAGAAGGAACATGGAATGGGAATTAGCTAAACTTTAGCGCCAATGTCAAAACTACTTGAAATTTGTTTTCAAATTCTAATACCTCTTTCTTCGAACGTTCATGAATGTGTATCGATGTAATTATATTGTAAGGTTTGGTATCTGCATGATCGCTGGTTATTCATGCATATGCATTTAACATTCAACTGAATCTCCTTGGCTGATTTGCTTTTTTGAAAGGGGGAAATGGTTTTCAAATGAATTATATTACTCGAAAACAATTAATATACCTTATTAAAAGAATAATTGCCACCCGACCTGGAACTTTACCAAAATGATTGTTATTCTAACCTTCAATAAACATCGATTGCCTCAGAGTTGAATGAACAGAGAAAACGAGGAAACCTGTTTTTCGAGCCAGCTTCCTTACCCCTGAGTGGGCTCAAATGACGTGTGAAATGGACTGGCGCTATATCTGAGGCATGTAGGCCATTGATGGACAGGAGGAGGCAGGAGGGGCAGGGAGGACTTCACTCAAACCGTCAAAGAAAGCCAAGAAGACCCTGGGCATGGTGTACAAATATGCGGGTTTGATTTCGCATGTTGTCAGGAGTAAAACGGCGGTGCCCCTTCCACACAGATGTTATCAGCTCTTTCAGCTATCTATAGATAGTTCTTGGGTATTTGAGAACATCGTGTTGACTTTGGGTAAGAGCATTCGGATTAATGACAACAATTATTGAGAGAATTCTGTTGACTGTGATTGATTTTAGAGCGTACGTAATACGTTATGAACGAAATGCGGAACATACCTTTGATATGCATAGGTGTTGTTTTACACACCACATAAATAAATGTCTTCACGAATGAGATCGCTTTTGGTATTTGGTATAATTTCATGTATTTCTGTCTATCGAAACGTTATATGATTATAATTGTGTTACGTGAGTCTGTTCAGGGACAGATAACAGTGTGCACAGAACGTAGGGTAGAACAGAAGCCAGCAAGATGTCATAATAGAAGCCATGGGTCAGAGGGCATACGTAGTCCTGGTCTGGGGTTGTTGTTACAGTGCCCACATAGATAGGGTGTTGGCCTGTATCTGACGTTGTCGGCCTGTAGTTACGACTGGTACCCATTGGGTGTGTGATCCAAGGCTTGTACCGGGCACCTGGCTCGCTTCGGGGAGAAAGGTCCCCATGGCAACGGCCAGCGACTTGGAGTGGATTAGGAAGGATTAGTCTGATAAAGTGGGAATAACTAGATTAAGAGGAATAACCCACCAGGCTACTGGATGCCCGACGTAGTTCCCAGTAGCAACGTTCTATTTGTAAGACGGCTTCTTATAATACCCATGTTTGTTTGTGTCGGCTAGGGTTATGGCTCAATATGTTAGTTTGATGCTAATTAACTTCGAAGCACACTTAGAGTACGTATCAGTATATTTATATGACTGCATGTATATATTACTTATTTGTTACTTATCAGAGTTGGAAAACAAACATACAATATTACCTTCTGTATGATGGATGGTAACATGAAATTTTAGGCTCTGGTAAACTTTAACAAGTAATGAGAGCTCGTCGTCACAGTTAAATCATCTGCAATCATATTGGTCACGTTTGATGTTTCAGGCTATAGCGAAGCTGGTCTTAGTCCTTTTCTTAATATTGGAGATAATGTTTTAGATCACACTATCTTCTCGCCTTTGATGAATGCATGACCGATGACTGGAACCTTTTTACTCAACTATTTTAGACTCTTTGATCAGTGCACAACTATTACTCAAAATGTTAATACGTATAATCTTACCCTTTTCCTATATTCTTTACATGAGAAAAGAGGGTGGGATAACCTACTCATGATAAGAAAACATAAAACAAATCTAAAAGACAAGCAGTATAAAAAGCTCGTCTGTCTAGGTTCAGGTCCGTCTCACGTCTAACCTATCCTTCCCTGAAGTCTCTCTCTCCCTCCCCCCTTCCCCTCCCCCTCCTTCACCTATTTTCCTCCTCCTAGAAGGTGAACCCCTCCCGCCTAGCCCTCCTGCCCCTGCTGCTGCTCCTGGGTGCTTCAGCTCCCTCCAGTAGGTAGGTGAGGCTGAGATAAATACAGCTCCGGGCTGCAGGCTCGCCAGTCTGCCTCAGGCCCCAGCTACATCTTGGGGGCCACCTCTCTCTTCTCCTGCAGCTCGGCACCCTGGAGACTCCTGTCGGTCGGATAGGTGGGTACCACCTCTACCACCAACACCCACACTAACAGCAGCAGCAGCGGTAACCAACGGGGAGAAAAAGAAGCCTTACTTCTCCACCCCGACCCCCTCATCACTTCTCCAGGGTCAACCACTAATTCCACTCCACTACTCTGTCTTCTTGCAGCGTACAAAGGCAGCTCCAGCAGACTCCTCCTGTGACTTCCCCCTGAGTCTACCTACTTCAAGGGAACTGGCCGGCTCCTCCAGGGTGGGCGCGGCTGACGTTGGTCCGGCCAGCTGTTTGTGTTGTGTTGACTGCGTGCTCCAGTCACTGTAGCCTGGGGGTAGGAGCTAAGATGGAGCCCTCCTGTGTTGAAGAGTGCAGCAGCCCGCTGACCACTCTTGCCACTTAACATTGGATACGTCAGTTGACCAACAAGGCTGGACTCAACCTACCACCTGCAGATGTAGGAATCAGCTGACTGTCAAAACCCGTCTGCCTGATACCTCCAGATAGGTGACGGACGGCCAAACCCCTGTACGTACTGGTCATCAGCAAGTCTCATCAGGAAGCAACAATAAGTGCAACAAGAGCTTTCCACTAAACAAAACTTGGAAATGCCCTGACGGAAAATTAACATCACCAAAATATTACCTCAATTGACATTAGAGTTATACAATGGGTCATACAAAAAAGTATGATGGCTCCAAGCGCAATGGTTCGCCAGCCACACGCCCCTCCCAAGCCAAGAACTGATGCCACTCAGGTTTGACAACCATGGAGGTAGAACAAACCTGCGCCAAAAGCCGTTTTTTGAACATCGTCCTGCGAGGTCGGGTTGTCCGGAGATGAAGTATCGGGACTGACAGACGAGATCTGCGCCCTGGAGGGATAAAAACCCGTCGGCCTGGTGATATTTGCGGAGGGTGTGTGGTGATGGTATCGTCGGGGTATGGCGCCCGGGGTGTATTACCAGGGCGTGCCAGGCTCTGTCTGCACGGAGCAGGTATCCACCCTGGGTTGTGAAGTGGACTATATTATGACTTAAACGCATATCATAACTGAAATATGAATTAATGTTTTAATATGAGTTGAAACATTAACTTCTCTCATCTAATTTTAAAGGCCCAGGAAGGGATTTGATAAAGAATCGATTGCAATTAGCTGTAAGTGCATTATCAGAAACTCAAAATGGCGGTTGCATTGACTTCATCGAGCCAGAAATTGATGCAGGAAATCTACGACCAGTTCCTGATTTGTAAAATATGCTTCGAGACGTACAGAAAGCCCAAGACGCTGACGTGCTTGCACATCTTCTGCACGGAATGTCTGGAAAAACACATGGACGCGGAGGTGGAGCGTTCTTACCGTTACATGCTCTACTCGCGAACAGTGACATGTCCTATCTGCCGCAAGAAGACCGATCTCCCCTCGGGTGGAATTCGCCGGCTACCAGACAACTTCTTGGTGGCCAATCTGACAGATATTGTCAGCCGGCGAAGGGGGTCGGGTAAACTGCCTCAGTGTGAGATCTGTAAGCCCGTGGGCTACCACAGTGGCAAGCAGGCCGAAGCCAAGTGTCTGGAATGTAGCAAGATGCTGTGCACAGCGTGCGTTGAGCTCCACCGCCGGACTAAGGTGACCCGTGGCCATAGTCTGGTGGACACCCAGGTGGAGAAGTCAATCGGTTGCAAGGTGCATCTGGACGAAGTGGTACGCTTCTACTGTGAACCTTGCGAGATGTGCATATGTATCTTGTGCACCTTCCAGGAGCATAAAGGCCACGATGTGAAGTCCTTCTCGGAGGGCATGCAGAAGTACCAGGACTCTCTGGACTCCCTGGTCTCCTCCTGTAAGGAGCGCATCACCTGTGTCAAGGACCACCTGGATATGATCAAAGCCTGTGAGTCGGAGATTCGCAAGGCGGAGGATGAAATCCGGGATACCACAATTGAATCCATATCAGCACTGAGGAAGAGTGAGAAACAATTGGTGGAGGAGCTCTATGACGTGTATGGTGAGGATACCATCCAGTTCCTCAAGGAGAAACATGTCCTGCAGGATATCCTAGACAACCTTATGAGTACCTGTAGCCTGACGGAGATCATACTCAAGGACAAGTCCATTGAGCTGCTCCTCCTGCGCAGGGAAATCCAGGACAAGCTCGAGGTCTTGCTTCAAGGTAGGATCCAACCTGCTCCCCAGAACTTACGAAGACAGGTAACCTTCAGTTCTGGGCAGGTGGCCTTTGGGCAACTGGTGGTGGACGGTACGACTGCGGTGAACGGGGACAGGCCGGCCGTCATCCGACCTGGAAGGAGCTGTGACTTTGGTGTGCAGACAACTCCAGAAGCCCTGGAGCCGTCGGAATGGGGTAATCTACAGACTGACGACGATAAGCTCAGGGGTACTCCAGAGATGACCGATATGTGTGTCAACACCTGTCCTCCAGACCGTCAGACGAGCACCACTATGACGGACAGCGTCCGACTGGAGCGGACCAGCGTACAAACCGAAGGCATGACGTTGGTTGAAAGAGGAATAACCACACAAAACACAGACTATTGGAGTCAGTTCACCAACACACCCTCCGTCCAACAAGTGGACAGGAGTACCTTAACGACTAAGATCAATATGAGTGACAGTCAGACTGAAACAAAGAACCTTGTAGATTATACATCCACATTATGTGGCCCTGAGCTTCCCACCCTGCACACGATGGGAACCCTCACTGACCCCCCTGATGTCCGCAGCAAGACAACCAGCACTGCAGTCATAGAACAAGCAGACAAAAAGATCGCCACCGCCAAGCTTATCACCCATGAGATTGGGACAGACACTGAGAGGGCCAACTCACATGACTTTGGAGTTATGACCAATCCTATTCCCGGAGTAGATAAGGCCATTGGCACTAAGACTATAGTTCTTTCAGACATGGGGACAGGCTGTGGTCAGTTGTTCATTAACACTGCCGATGCGTCAACGGACACGATATGGAAGGGCATTAGACGGGTCCGGCATAAGGCTACCATGCATGAGCTGCTCTACAGCACTCAAGAGACAAGTACAGACAGTTTAGTAAATACTCAGGAAAGGGCAAGTTCCCCGGTTCCAATTACAGATGATCTTGGGACTGCAGCTAGCCCAAAACGCAAACAAGCTACACTAGAAAAGCCTATCTCATGTGCGACTAGTGAAACACAAACAGATCTCAATTTGAACACTTTGACTCAGATTCTAATGCGCACAGGCAACAGAGCTTATCTTAACTTAGAAACCAAGGATTCAGGAGCCCGCACAGAAAAACGCCAAGTGTCCAGTCAGGACAGAGGCACCACTATGGCTTCTTGTGTCAGGGTGACCGATATAGGCTCAGGGACGGTTCAGGTGAGGATCATCGACCGTGGTATGAACACAAGGACGATCCACCTGACTGACTCACATACAAATACCCCAAAGGTTCGCCTCGTAGACTCGGATTCTGAAACTCCAACCAAAAGGTATGAAGATAAGGGAGTCACTACAGCTATCTTAAAAACTTCAAATAAGGAAACGTCCACAGTTCCTACAAAAACAAGAGAAAAGGGAACTGAGACATATGTTCGGTCGGTTGAAAAGGCAACCTACATGATTCAGCCGGTGATATTGTCCACAGGTACCAATACACCCAGGTTATTGACAAGTGATCAGAAACTGGAAACCGACTTTGACAGGAGAGATGCCTGGACCTCAGGAGTGTCCAGGTCTGCTGGGACAATGGCCAATTCTGCTGCTGCTGCTGCTGCTTCAACTTCTAAAACTACCACAACATTGACCAAGGATACAAAAAGGCCATCTACCACAGACGAATACTCCTTACCCGAATATACCCCAGGTGTGGCAAAGGACGTGGCAGGACCAGTGCGCGTCAGAAGAGAGAGGGACCAGGCTGGTAGTAGTAGTGTAGTTCAAGTCCGAGATGCTGCAACCTCCACACAATCCCTGGGTATAGCCGACAATGACACCACCAAGGAGCCCAAACGGACTTCTAACATGGCTACCATGACCTACGTTCTCATGTCGGACATTGGCGTCCTCAAGAGGCCTCATGCTGTGACCAGATCCAACAGCATGAAGAAGATCAAAACTGCCGATATCGACACAACTACAGAGGAACAACTCCAGAGAGATGAGTCTGGAACCTCAACTGACAACGCCTCAGCGGCATCTGACAAGACCAAAACGAAATCTGGCAAGGATAAACCTAAACAGAAGGGTGCTGGAGGAGCAGGGAAAAATACTGCCACATTCAAAGTGGAGCTTAAAAGCACCGGAGTTGGTACTCCCATTGTCACCTTCAGGGACAGAGAGTCCTCCCCCATCAGGATAGGTATGTCCGACAGGTCGACATCAATGACCAATGTGAAGTTGTCTAAGAAGGCCAAGGCTCACCCGTCTGTTCCCTACAGATCGGCACCTCTTACAGTAGATAGGGCATCATCGCCCGCGCGATTCCCTCCATACATAGGGGTCGGGGAAACGGAGACCAAACCCCCTGCACCTGAAGTTGTTGACAGAGGATCGTCAACATTGCCAGCAGACACCAAAGACTGCGGAACTGGTATGGCCCATGTGAGCTACTACGAAAAGGAAACTTGCACAGACAGAATAAGAACAATGCACAAGAACGTGGCTACGGAAAACATAGGGACGGCCGATAAGCAAACAGCTACTATAGACATCTCGGCAGCTTATCGGGACCTTATCAACCCGAAACAGGGTGAGGCAATTACAGTCTCAAGAGGCACATGTACGAGCCCTCCCAACAGAACAGATAGGGAGACATCACCCTTAAAAGAGCTGCCATTCCAAGTAGACAAAGGCACTACAACGATAAGAAAGATCTACGTTAACAAGGGTGTTTCTGTGACAAAGGCCGATCTCGTAAACCCGGAAAAGTTCCAACGGGCCGGCCAGGGCAGGCAAAGGATCCTCCCAAAGAACATGCCCAAGGAGGAGCCAGACACTACATTTGTTCCCATGGCGACGATCCAGGAGACGTCGTCAGATGATGAGGCGTGTAGCAGCATGGGAAACACCAGTCCCGGCATCAGTAACAGACTCAAGATGCTTGAGGAGTGCTCTAGAATGGACTCCAACAAAACGACTCACAAGGAAAAGCTCTGGATAACTGCCCCTCGGCTGGGGCAGGTTGGTGGAGGTTTCAGTGGTGGGGGTTGGGGTGTCGGTGGGGGTGGAGGTGGAGGTGCTGGCAGTGTTACAGCATGTAGTGGGGTGGGGGATGGGGCAATTGGTCGAGGTAACAGCACGCCTCCGACCCGCGACCAGGGCGGGCAGAGCACCTTCTCTGCTAATGGTAGCACCCAAACCTCCTCCATCCTCTGCAAGGTGGAAACGGGCACCTCCACTCCTCCAGTTGAAACGGAGGACAAGGCCATGTGTACAGAGTCCTTCTCCATTGACGGGAAGATCACGGAATGTATCAGCAAGCTGCGGACGGTGAGTCAACGCCTGGAGGCCCAGACCACCTCCTTGGTCATACCAGAAAGCATGCCCCTCGCCGGCCCCATCTACAGCAAAGCCGACTCGTTTCGCCGCGAGTCGCTGACCACACAGGCTACTAGCTCACCTGTACTCAGTGGGAAGGTGGTCACCAAGGCCAGTGTGGACGAAAGGAGCTGCTCAGAGCGCGAAGGGCTGGCTCCCTTACTGGGCATACCCAGGAGGCCGATGAGGAGGCTGGGTAACAACGGCAGACTCGGAGACATTGAGACGGCTTGCCCCCCTTTTCTCGCTAGGCGTGAACTACATTCCATAGACACGGGAATGGTTAGTGGGGCGGCTTCCAACAACCCCAGTGGCGGGGCTGTAACCTCGGCGATCACTCCAGGGGATGGATCAGCGTCCAGGTCAAAAGCCAGAAAACAACGCTTGGACATTACACAGTTACTGCACCGCCCACTTGGGGTCGCTGCCGGAGCCGCAGGGGGCATGATGCTTCCGCCGTCGCAGAGAACCGCGCCCTACCGACCCTCCCTATCCGGGCCCCGAATGGGCGCCCTGGATGAAAGCTCAAAACAACACATGGACGCTGCTCACAGAAGGCTTAGAGCCAAGATGAGCGCCATGGAGGAGGACGACCATCCTTCCTCCTCCACTTCGTCTTCTCCTATGTCGGAACGACGACGGTCCAAGGACTCCGGGGAGCTGGAGAGCTGCTCGCCTAAACAGCGCTCCGAAAAGCCCAAACTGGAGCGCATGCTGGGGCCGGTGTCTTCTAGTCCTTCCGGTAGCCCAAAGACAGACAGGACGGGACGTGGACGCCTACAACAGAGGGCGTCCCCGCCTGGAGTCAGAAAGCTGAGCAAGGAGAGGACTTCAAAGAGCAGCTCGCCTCCCCTGAGGAAGGAGTCGACCTGCTCGGATAAAGCAGCCTGCTGTGGCCTGGCCGGGTCGCCCCGGGTCGTCCACAGAGGGCTCACGTCTCCACGCGCCTCCAAAAAGAGTGTGAAGGAAGTTAGCCGACTGCGGAAAGGCAGTTCCGGTTCCTCTTGCTCCAGTAGCTCCAACGACGACGGGCGGGATAGTCCCGCCGACCGCGCGCGCAGACGGAACCGGAAAGACAATTAATAACTAGGTTACAGGTAAGACAGAGAAGAAAAGCACGCATCTGATAGGACCATAGCAATAGCGAGTGTATTCACTATTCATTAAAAACGTCCCAGTGGTTTTGATATAGAAAATGACTCTCCATATAAGAGTATATTTGTAACTGAAATTTGTAACATAATTATATGCATGCATTTTACAGAATGTTTTATACAACCACTGTGGTTCTCAACCAGAGCTAGTTAGAAAAGGATTTAAAGGTAACTGACATTTCTCTGAACGATAACGTAGTTCAAATAGATAGCAGTTGAAAGATATTTTTGAAGATCGTCTTATCTATAGGCCTTTTGCAAAGTACTTCTTATACTGATTGATAACACATTATTGTTTTTAAAAGTAAATGGAATCCAAAATGTTGATGTGATAACATGTAGCAACATAGAATAGATTGCACCTTTCTTTATTGCTATTATTTTTAAAATGAAATTACCCTATCTATTCTCCCTATACTAGCCGTAGGCACTTTTACGTGTACGTGATGCGTTACATGTACCTGTCAACAGAAACCATACGCATTGGGCCCAAGACGGAAAATCAACTTTATTAGAGTATACACTGAAAACACAAATACCTTCGTCAACATAAATAATTAGAAAATGTTGAAAGGATTTACTGACACCACAAAAATTAGAAGTCACAGACAGGCATTATTGCTCTGCAGGGCAATAACAGACAAATTATTTACCTGCTTTTGAGAGGGCAGTCCAATGCTGAAAAACGTAATTCTTGGTTATTTAAGTAACCCCAACTCTAGGAGACAAGGATGGCTTATACAATAATGTTGTCAAACCTTTGTCGAACCCTGGAATATACCCACTGTTGGATGGGCATATTGGTATTGCCCACACACCCCAAAATTAATGTCCTTAGCCTGAGACAGGTGTGTGCAATCTGGCGCAATAATTGTTGCTGTGTGTGCCCTTGGTCTGAACTTGATTTCTTCTACATCAAATACACTGAGGTTGTTAAAAAATGTCAATGAAAACACAAAAACTTGCATTGCTCTCCAGGGCAATATGTATACAGTCCTAGTTCTCTTGTTATCTTGAGAGGTGAGAGGGAAGGTCAAAAGTGTGGTATTGGGGTTATATAGAACGCAATTACCAGCAATTATTATGGTGGTTCAGACCTTTTGCATATGCTACTCTTTACCTTCATTTTTCACTTGTTTAGGTATGTTCTTGTTATTGTCAGTTATAATGATAAATTATAGTTTTACCACCATGGATTTAAAAAGACACCTGTCTGAAAAGGAAAAGGAAGGCGAGGGGTCTCAGGGCTCTGCCCTTGGGGCCATGCATTCCCTCCAGAAGAACGGTACATACATTGGTAATTCATAGAAGTGCCAATGGCATAACATAGAAGTTATAAAAGTTCCTATTTGTCTTGTTTGCATGATGGTGCCTATATAATTATATAATTATGTTGCTTATTCAGTAAAGAATCATAGAGGTTATGATTTCAAAATGGATTCACTGGTATTATGTCTAATGTTACAAATGTGTATACTCTTGAAAACAAGAGAACTAGAACCTATCTAACAGTTTTGAAATATTGCTCTCTACATAGATATATTGAAATTTCCGAATCCTTATCTTATTTTCATCAGAGGCTATGTTTCCCTAAAATCACTAGCAATAAACCTTTTCGACATTGGTTCCACCATACATACGCCACCATCAAGTACAACATATTCTCTGTAACTAAACTGACTGGAATATCAAAATCCATAGTATTCTTTTGTTTGTTTCATCAAAAAGATCTTCTGCGTGAACTTAAAGTTCAAGTCTTTTGAATGATCTATAGTGTTGTGAACCAAAAAAAGTTGTATCCAGCACAGTTCATGGTAGGACATTACGGGTAATGCTGCCACATTTGAGCATTGTTTTCTCTGGGATTTGGCTGTTATGTGAACCTTATTAGCAATTTCATCAACAAAAGTTCCTTGATCAGTTTATTTAAGGTTTATCTATTTTAGATTGATATTGTTAGTATTCGATATAGTAGTTCATGATAAAACCTTTGATGTCCAATCGGATGGGCCTTTTGCTACCTTTATAGGCTTGATCACCTGTGTCTTATCATTTACAGGAATGGAAAATGAGTGCGGACGTTGTGACGTCACTGTTGACTGGCTTGACGTCACACTCGGTTGGAGACACGTGGCGACGACGGTACATATAAACACATATCAATGCAAAATAACAGATTAAACCGGGAACCTAAAGGACGAAAACGAGTGAAGTGATACTGAAATGTGCCATGCCTCAATGTTATTCAAATTAATGATTATCTCTTCTGAAACATGAGTTAATTATCGAACAAGTCCTATGTCGACATGTTTGTATTTTTGGCTACAAGAAAAGTGCAGTTCATTTGCTGGTTAGTGATTCTTGCCCGAAGTTTTTCTCTTTCTGTCAGCACTCACTTAGATTCCTATTGCACGAACTTTTATTTGGTCATAGAAATGTTTTGTAACATTACACACGGATGAGGCGAGTAGGTCTTTAGTTTGAACACGTAGATGCCCCACTCTGGCTCCTACTCCAGTCTATTCTTACTCTGAGGTAGATAAAGGCTAACGTTCTATGTCTACTAACTGTTATAGTAACCTCCGAGCACTGAGTAACCTCCACACAGTAACACAGGAATAGCCTAAGCCTGGAGAAATCCAAGAAAGTATTGCTAGGATGACCAACGAGACTATTATAAGAATATTGCATCTATTCCTGTTTTTTGCCAAGCCTAATGTCATTAACAGCTAATTAAGGATACACATAATCGACGAGTATTTGATGTGAAATATTCATGCCATCTATCACTTGGCGTCCATATTTCACTTAATGGGTTTGTGGGTGTGGCTAAGAAAGTTTTTATCGGAAACCTATTGATAAACCGAGTTACTACCTGGGGATTCATACATCATTTCTGAGTCGTATGTTTTAGGGAGACACCTGCGCCACCTGTTGGTGGGAATTCGTACCAACCTGCTCCAGGTGCCCCCCTGGAGGTCTCCCACCCTCACGTCAGACGGGTGTCAGGGGGTGGGAAGGGGAGGGTGGTGGGAGGCCCCGCAGCCAGCCTCCACCATCAGTCCTCACCTTGAGGGGTTTAGGAGCAGGAGGAATGATGTCAGGGGGAGGGGTTAGGGGAAGGAGGAGAAGGTGGGACTATAGGCTTCTGGTAAGGGGGCAGGGTAGGGTTGAAGGGCAAAGGTCGAAAATTAACTGTAATGGAAGAGGAATGTGCCAAGGTGGATGCAAGTATGAGCGTTGAATGGTGAAATGGATCTAAAGAAGTCATTTAAAGATAAGAAATGATACTTAGGGATTCCTTTTGAAAATAGAGGGCGGAGGAGTGTGGGGTTGGTCGGTTAATGTTCACCTGGAGCAGCTCACTACGCAGTGCCCACGGCCTGAGCAGCTCAGTCTCTCACCGCCCCTGAACCCCACCTCTCGGGGGTCAGTGGGCCAGGTGTATACCTTTCTCCACCTTGTAATTATTTTACCTTTCCACGCCCTACCTTAAAACCTTCCCCTGAAGCAAACAACACTATTTACTTCACTTTCTGCATGCTTAGCCACCTCATACTGAAATCAACCAACTCGTCATTATGAACATAACATTTATATTTGATTTGGCAATTCGGCAGTTTTATTCTTCCGTTCCTGTCTAACCTACCACAGAGGACGATATTGAGCAAAGCAGTTGCCGGCAAAGTCAGACTGTAAAGTCCATCTGAGTTGGTATGGTAGGTAAGACTCCCCAGGTGGCGATACCTCTCAGCCAGCTCTCAGTTCTCTTATCACAAGGAGGTAAAATTAGTCACAAGTTGTACTTGGGTGGAGCGCAGCTGGTCGACGAAAAAATAGGTCGAAAACGACGTGAGAGTAAACTACAGAGAAGAGTCTGGATACGCTCTCTCGGCCTAGCAATCACTATCATGCCTCACACGAACTGTAATTCTTTAAACAAAATAATTACACACAAGTTCGTTTTGAGGTAAATCCATGGCTTTGGTTGCTATGCATGCCAGGGGTATTTGGTATCTACGGAGGAGTCTGATATCTAAAACCTATTTGGAAAGTCATGCTTGTTTAATGACCTTTTCCAAATTGTGTACCGTGTGTAGACCCGAGGTTTGTTGACTTCGTTTTTTAATAGGAATGCAAATGGAAGGCACTTTTCAAGGCCAGAAGCCCATTCACATTAACAGTAAGCAGATAGGAGGCATCGCACTTCAGCTAAAGTGAAGTCCTACCAAAATGTTTGAAAATGGTTTCCCCGAAGTTGTATAATGCTATCGGAAAGCATATGAATGCAAACTAGGAAGTATGTTTGCCCTTCTTTGATTCGACTTATTCTTAAATAGTAATTCCACTTGGTCAAGATAAGGAAAAACAAGAATCTTCATTTTTAACAGGTCGAATACAGTTCAAAACAAGGTATTTAATCATCTATCTTTTTAAGTATCTTTTAATTCATAAACTTGTTCATTGACTTAATGAAAAAGGTCACGTCAAACAGTTGATTATATGCTAAAGGCAAAAAATATATACTTCATTGTCATTTTGTCGCGAGAAATGAATAAACATAAGTATCACAAAAACAATGAGTGTATTTTGTCTAATACCAAACATCCCCCCTATTTTAAGTGAAAGTTGTGGGAATCAGATGGAAAACTTTACATTAGCCCCCCCCCCCCCTTATTTTAAATCCCAGATAGCCCCCACCCCACCACCCCACCCTTATTTCAAATCCCAGATCCACCCACGATGGTATGAATGTGATTGAAACTATTCATTGGCTAGTGGAGCATAAATTATACAGTCAAGCAATATAGGCCTTTCGGTATTAAGATAAGGTTCTACTACTGATACCACCATGCATATGCGGCATAGGCCTATAAGAATGGACTGTGTTGATAGACATGTGAGTTTATTCATCAAAGTTTGTAAAGTTTGCCAATTTGTGAGTGAGTACCACTACATGATTGCCATGAAAATAGAAATATCATTATCTAAATGCAGTTAGAATGTGTTCTTCCTATGGACTGAAACACCGTGTCTGAAACAGTACGAGTGCAATATGTCCGTGATTCAAGGGCCATCTGGTGTTAACCCATGAAGAGCATGCTTTAGAAGAGATAGTGTATCAACGTTGTTGACTTCTGGTGAAAGATGCTGTAACTACCAATCCATGAGAAACATTAAAAAAGATGATAGTTGTATAGGTCGAGAGAAGATGCTAAATATATATAGGAGGGGGCCAGTGAGTGACAACGTAATCAGAACTTCAGACAAGCTTAGGCGTTATCATAATAATTATAATAGAATGATTATAGAAGTATATTATACTTACATTGTATATGAGTATACTGATATAGTCAATATAAGAAAGGAAATGAAACTCGCCAATGACTACCATGCGTATCAAACGTATTTGAATGTGACACTTCACTAGGGCTGGTCAGCAGGTACCTCCATGCCACCTCATATCGCGAATTGCCTGTGATGTCAGAGAAACTATTAGGTTTAACTAATTAATGTTCGAATATAAGGGAATTGAAAATTCAAAACAATACATGAAAGATTCGTGGATATAAAACGCATTATTTTGTGACTTTGCATCCTGGCAGTTGATTGTGTATCAGATTTATATCTTTAGAGTATCAAGCAATTTTTAATTCAATTTTAGTCCGTTGGTGAAAGTGGTGGGCTGAGACCTCAAATTCTCGGGTCTTCTTTAACCCTTCACATTCCAAGTAATTGCGATTAGGCCTACGTATGGCTGCTTTCCTGAGACGCTGGTCAAATAATATCATCTTGCAAATCAGACATAGAATCAAATTAATAAGCCTATTCATTTGATATATCGAACATGATCTATGTGTCCTGATGTGGAATATTGCTCCATCTGCATAACCTGGTAAAAAAATTTTTTAGCAAAATGTCAATGCTATTCATAATATCAATCTCTAATTATCCTAAAGTGCATGTAGCTTATGCCTCTGGTGTTATTACATCTGTATCGAACAAATGAAATAGCTTTTTCCGCCATAGAGATCAATTACGATAGGCATTATCTCTCTCAAAAAAAAAGTACTTGAATTGCCTAAAAGCTATTCTGCACTTGAAGATGTTGTAGTACGTGTTGGGGCTGAAACCCGGATGTAAACATTCACTGACGCAGTGAACCTGGTGAACCCGTACTTACCCACCATTCACCTGGAAGACGTCCGGCAGGCCACTTCCGGTTCTGGGTGACGAGAAAAGCCGCCGGAGACGTCATTACCGGATCTACATGCAGTGGTTACGACATATCGATATCGATCACAGCGCAAATATATCTATAGTTAAATCCATTAAGTGGCAATATGCCAATAACCAAGGATTGGATAACTATGATTATTATAAGTTGAAGGACATAAAGAAGATAACAAAAATACATCTGAGAAACTGGAAGTGAAGAAAGGCTAAAAGCAGTGTGGATTGGGAAACCATGGGCGCGCGAAGGTCGCATGCGCCCTTGTACATAGCCAGTGTAAGAAATTCAGGCCTTTTCCTTACACGCCATGTTTTAACCCTTTATCTCTATACAGAGTATGTGACCCAATGGATTCCCAAAGATTTGGAAAAACTAAATTTACAGTATAAGCAATCCGCACCGTGCTCTCAGTTATCGACAAAATATTTTGGTATAATATTTTGTTGAGTTCGGCTGTTCAAACTATCTTTTTTGTTTAAAAACATGAAACAGTGGAGCCCGAATAATTCTAGTATGTGTTGAATACATTTTAACAGTTATAGGTGTTTTCTATGACTATTTTTCGAAACAGAAAGGTTTTTCCGAGTAGTTGATAAAACATGACCAAATAACTAATCCATTTGGACCGCCAGTGTTTTATAAACACATCGGATGTAGAGATATTATTATACAGAGGTGACATTGTTGATCAATCTATACATTTGCCCACAGAATGACATAAATCGATTTTCTGTTTATTGTAATTGTCAATTCTTGTTATTAAACCACAGTGAAAAATGGGGACAGAAGAAAAGCGTTTTCCCTGTTGCTTTTGTTTATTGCAGTTATCATTTCTCGGACTCGCACGACTTACCATGAATTGTAACAGACAAGTAGTTCTTACCACCTAAATCCGCGTGACATCCCAAATTATACATAAACTAAAGAAACCCCTCGATCTGCCATTGCTTTAATTTTCTTAACGAATAAATCATATAACGATGTAAGCATTGAGTGAAATAGATGTATGATATACACTTGAAAACTTATCCAATTCATTTCTTTGTATATTCTTCAATACTTGTGGCAAAGATACCTATATGCTTTCAGTGGTCAGATGCTACTCGAGGCTATAGTACTGAACATCAGCAGACATCCCGGAACCACCAATAATCCATATGTAACCCTGTACACGCTGGAATAAACAATGACGCCAAAAAAATGACTATTTCTGCGAAAGAAAACGTCAGCATTACACGTCCGGAACAAACGCTGAAAGGCGTGCGTTTTGACTGCATGCATATTCCAGAACCCGTTATTGTGTTGATCCACGTGTTACGGAGTGCATATTCTGATAACCGACCTGGCTCATGATATGCGCCTCCTTTTAACACAATAGGGTGGATCCTGTTTGATTCTGAGACGGAATGAGGAATGGTGTTGGGAATGTTTTGACAGCTGGACATACTTTAGTGGTAACTAAATATAGGCTCAGGTTTCGCTGTGTAGGCAGGCTGAGTCTCCAGAGGAAGGGGGTGGATCTCTTGTAAGTTGCTCCAAGCTGCTCGTCATTGGATATACGTCGTGACCAGGGACGACGTCGCTGGAGTCACACTCACTGACCTGCTTGTATATATGTATATCCTCTTGGTGCGTCTATGCGTCCCTCATACTTTCTTTGGTGTCAGCGCACTTTGTTGTGGATCAATATGGTGGCATATCATTCAGTGTATTAGAGAGATGACCGGAAACGGTTCTACAGGTTAGAGCGTCGCATTTGGATCAACCATCATAATTACTATCTTATCTAAAGGAGGCTTGACACTTTGCTGATAAAAGAGGTTGATAACCGTCCCTCTCAGGGTTGTTTTGTGAAAGCCATTATAACAGTATGAGGATCCCTAAACTGTTGAACATCACTATTTTAGCTTTAGCCTTTGTTGTTGTCGAATCTGAAACTTTAAACGATGGATTAAGAAGAACCACAAGACAAGCACGACGTGGAGGTAAACCATGGTCGCTTAATAAAGGTAAGCTTACTTTTTTTTTATTATCTGTTATCAAGGAATAAGGTACACTGAAAACACAGAGTTCTCAAAAGTGGTGCCTAAAACCAGAGCCCGAGGTTGATATGGATAATGCTAATGACAACGCTAGGGTTGAAAGTGAATGGTGCCTAGAACCACAGTCCAAGATGATCACAGGCTCTGTCTTGACACAGTTTGTCAAAAAAGCTTCAAGGGTTGTCAGGATTTACAAGGCCAACATGGTCATTAGAAAGGTTAGCATTATTCTTGAGAAGGAATGTAAAGAATAAATTTGAGCAATGCTGGTAACACATTTGGATGAATTCTATGTTAATTTCAATGACAATCCTTTTGACCCAAAGTTGTCGCTCAGCTTTGACAACTTTGAGGTTGTCAATTAACTGTAATATATGCCATAAAGACCTTGTGACAACCGTCCAGGTTAATCATAGGGTGTTACTTAACATCGGTCAGAGAGAAACCTGTATAGTATAATTCCATGGAGACGCCCCTGTTCCCCCCTTGGTGTGTCCCAACCTGAACAAGTAGGACTAGTTAGTTGCCGACTACACTTGTCGGCAGTGTTTGTCAGGCAAAGATGATGGACGGGCAGGCTCTTGCACCCTTGTGCAATGACCTAGCTTTGACCAAAGGTCAAATGAATATGGTTAACCCAATCTTAATCATAACAGTACCCATATGACTGATGACACAAGAGATAACAATTACTCTTCTCTAATATTTTTGCTCACCGTCTTAACATGTTTCCCTTGCCTTTAGCTGTGTGTCCTCCAGTGCTATGTGGAGCCGAAGCAGGACCAGTCTCAGGAGGAGACGACAGTCACTCCTCCTCCAGTGAGTAGCAGACTTTTGCTATTACATATGATTAAGTTAACCTTAACATGCCGATATTGGCTTAATGCTTGTGTTTTGTTTGGTCTTCTTATTCTGTTACACCAAAACGTGGTGTCTATATCTGGTGCATACTTGTAAGCCACATGCATGACTATTGTTTATCGTAATCAAAGCACATAACTACACACAAGGCACAACCTCTTTAAGAGCTTCATAGCTAAAGTAGTTCGTTAGCATTGTTATATCACCAAACTTGATGTCCCTAGCACGATGGTAAGGACGATTCGGATCACTGGCGGATCCAGGATTTTGAAAGGGGGGGGGGTGGAGGTGCGCGGCTAGAAAGAACTTTCCTTAATTACTTCTTGGCCGAATTATACATTTAAAAAATCACAACATTTTCCAAAAAAAAGGGAGGTGTGCGGGGACGCACGCCCCCCCCCCACCCCCCACCCCCCCCCCCCCCCACCTATGCATCCGCAATCGTTAAATGAATATCTTATCATGCACATTGTTGTCCACACCAGGGTTGATATTGATTCCAGTTGGCCCATGTCTATAGGCTTAGGATTTGAAATAATTGAGGCATTAAGTGCTTTTACTGATGCTTGTGCTATTTCAACTTATCAACTGACCATGCAGGCCGCGCCAGAGAAAGAAGTCAACCACTAAAGGCTTCAAGCAGTGACGAAATTGCATATGAGCCAAGTACTAGTTCAAGTAGGTAACGCCAATAATATGCTATTAGTTTTTAAACCACAAGGAAATAAAATGTTCCGTTCATTCTGTGACACAAAATTTAATCATGGTACATACAACTGTGCTAAAACTAGCTTTCTACCTGTTAATGTGCAATACGTATGTCTGTATTATACCGCGTTTGGGAGTCCTGGTCTGCGCATGCTCACACCTTTAGCGCCACTACCTGTGGGTGGACAAGCGCGACTTTTCAGCCTATCAGGACTCTGCATTGTCCAATATGGCGGCGCCCACTGGGCCTCTCTCGAACGCGGTATAGGCCTACCTCTATGTATAAGCATAGACATACATAATGTTATGTATATATGTCTATGGTATAAGTAATATCATATAAACATATATAAGATCTTATGTATTACTATGGTAATATGCATAAATCTGTAAATCTATAACCAGATAACCATAAGCATAATGGAATCGTATGCTCGGAAGCACACTTGATTCATCTTATGAATGTATACCTCTATAATATCTTTACCATTATCAGGTAGGGCCTTCCCGTTCTTCGAAGGGGATATTGTGCTCGACAAGGATATGTCAGATCGACTGGCCCGGGCCAACAGAAGGTCACGTGACCGCAGCAGATCACGTGGTCGGCCCCGCCGGTCTATCGTCCGACCAATCAGCAGGCTGTGGGAGTACGGCGTTATCCCCTACGTCATAGATCAGCATTTGTGTAAGTGGAGAAGGAATTAATTAGGCCCTAATCAATCTTTTGTAATATATGTTATAGTAGGGTTCCGAAGTCTAGTCTCAAACCATCGGTTTTACTTTTGGTCTATTTTCTGGTGTTGTAGATACCAAAGGGCTAGACAATATTTAATGTGGCAGGACACATTGTATATGCCTAAGACCTATGTTTCTGAATGCGATATAGGTATAGGGAGCAAGCGAGTGGAAATTTTAAGACCGGAAGTTGGTATATAGGCTATTGATAGCAACATTCTCCTCCGCGTGTCAACGACATGACGCGCACGTCTTTGGCAAGTGAGCAGAACAGAATTCCTATACCAACTTCCGGTATACCTCCGCACGGGATAGTTGTACCCGCTTGCATGACAGTGTTTTATAGGTCTACGTTAATTTTAACGTGCATAATGAATTTCCGAGTGATATAATATGACTATACTATAATTACAAATATATTTTATCTTTAGCTGAGAAGACCACAAACTACATAGAGAGAGCCATAGCCCACCTGGAGAACCATACCTGCATTACCTTCCGCTGGAGGAACGAGACCACGGACCCAGACTACCTGTACTTCATTTACCAGCCGGGGTAAGTTCACGGAGGTAACCTATGTAGGGGTTACTACTGGGTGTGAATGAAGTCTTCGAAAATGATGCCACATTGATTGACTGATCTGGGATCTTTGCATAAAAGAGCCAGAAACATGTTACCACTGGCAGAAATTCCCAGAAAATGAACCGATGAAGCGGCATTTGTCCATATACCTCCTGCCAGACACGCTGCCACCCCGATCAATCGCGCGGAATAGATAGTGAATTGCAGACTTCCGGCCCATAGGAGCAATGCAAAATAATCTTATTTTCGTGTCCTTTATCTTTCAGACTCAAGCCTTAGCAAAAATATGCATATATATATAGTTAGGCCTACTTGTAGCCAGAACCAAAAACTACAATATATTACAAAATAAACTTATAATTGTAGGAGAAAGAACAGAAAATCTTATTTGTTTTGGCCTTGCAATGCTAATGCATCGGGCGGAAGTCAACAACTTTCCGGCCATGTGAAAGAACTGGCCAACGCTTTATACCGATATCATTACGTAAACTATCATGTTCATCTCACCCTCAGACGTCCCCGAGCACCCCACGCGGTTGGTTCTTCTTTTATTATTAGGCCTACATATACAATGCACATTCTCCCTATGTGCCTCACAATTCTACCTATGAAAAAACAATATCCACCATTTTCCTCGCTGTAATAGGGCATCGAGGCCCTATAGCTGCGATATTGGCGCGATATAGGTTACAGGCAATTCTCACACAGTGTAAAAAGTCGTTTGAAATTGGCAATTTGGAGCATTTTACATATTGCTTCAAAAATAATTTAGTCCCTAATATGTGTGGTTTCTCTGCGACATCGTCATATCACAACTAGTATCGCAATAAGGTTAATAAGGCTTTAATTAACCGCGTGGTTGTTTCTCTCCATTCAGTTGCTGGTCGTACGTCGGTCGGCGGGGCGGGCCGCAGTACGTCAGTCTGGGCCGGGGCTGTAGTTACTTCGGGACGGCCCTCCACGAGACCACACACGCCATAGGATTCTGGCACGAACAGGTAGGCCGATACACCCACTGTGATATCATAATTATTTGTCCATATAGAAAAGGTTTGATTTCCAACAAATATAGGGCCTATATGCATATGGTTGCCCAGGCCCTGATTTTCGCTTATTACACGATCCAGGATTTCGAAAAAGGGGTGGTGGGGGGGATTGGGAAAGAGAATCTTCCTTAATGACATTATGGCAGAATTTTACATTAAAAAAACAAAAATTGGCAACAACAACAAAAAAACAAAAAAAGAACAGTCCCTTCGTGGCTCCCTTCAAGGGACCACAATCACCTGTGTGACTCTCTTCCTGTTTTACCCCCCCCCCGCCTCTTTCATAAAAGGGCCAATATTTAAGTCCCCCTCCCCCTTCGGAGGCTCCCTCCCCCCTCCCCGAAAGAATTGAGCCACTAATAATTATCGTCAATGGACCTTTTGATGCTTGCAACATTTTGCTTTGAACATCCCTGTGGTGTACCCTATGCATATGAAGCAGAATGAATGATACATTATCATCAGACTAATAACACAATAACTTGGCTCACTCCTTCCTAACATAAAGAGTCTACCAGCATTGTGTATACATAGGCCTATATTGCATTTCAATCTTGCAAACAAATTACTATTATTATGTTCTACCAATAATAATTTTCTTTTCTACTGAATATCACAGGCCAGTGAGCCCGGTTAGCTCAGTCGGTAGAGCATGGGACTCTTAATCCCAGGGTCGTGGGTTCGAGCCCCACATTGGGCGAAGTCTTTTGCCTCTGTTTAACAAAAAAAGTTCAATAGGTGCAACACAACGTTACTATTTCCTCCTACTTTATAAAGACCTTTCTGGCTGTAGAGAAAGAACACCGAATGAGCGAAATAAGGAAAGGTATCCCAGGAAAAAATAATTTAGGTTCCGCCGAGATTTGAACTCGGATCGCAGGATTCAGAGTCCTGAGTGCTAACCGTTACACCACGGAACCGGTTCTGAGACCAATTGTAGCCTTATTTTATGAATGGGATGCTTGGAACCGTTTTCTTAACTTAAATACTCATGAATATTTTAACATGCGGTATTGTTAAATAGGCCTATACAACTTTCCAACTATTTCCATTGAGACCCATATCCCAATCGATTGTTTAGGCCTATTCCGCTAGCAGGGCGCCACTCTATAATTATAAGTCTCTTGCATATCGCCACATATAGACATATCGCTGCATTGTAACAACTCTTCTATATGCGGATCATCGTTTTCATTTATCTTATTCATCTGAATCTAGAGAGCACATGGCTATAGCCTACATTGAAAAGAAATGTTCATAACTATAACCATAGAGATACATTATACAATATGCATGGGCATTTCAATTGCCATTCTCATATCATGTAATACACTAGAGTGTTTTCTTTCATTTCCTTTATTTTGTCCTGGTATAATAAGTTAGTGTATGCCTATATTGCTAATTTTCATTTTATTCCCATATCAACCAACCATTATACCTATAGGCCTATATACATGTAAACATAGGAATATTGGAGGTGCCCATATAGACCAACCATACCTATGTAGGCCAAGTACTATTGGGGCTATGGATGGGGGGGGGGGGGTCCCATGTCGCGTGTGGAATTTAAGAAAATAGCCATGTCGCCTGTCACTATATCAGAGATTAGACTCATGTCACATGTCGAATTTAAGGAATAACCATGTCCCAGGTCAGTATCTTTTTAAAGCTCCTGTCGCATGTCGAAAATAGCAATGTCATTTGTCGTGTCGCCGTGTCGAATTTAAGAAATAGCCATGTCGCGCTGTCGATTTTAAAGGTCTATACCCCTACTGTTGTAGGTCTATATAGTATATATATATATATATATATATATATATATATATATATATATATATTATAGGCCGATACATTCTCGGATTTGGGACCCCCTTGTTGCCAGATGTTAGGCCTTATCTCCCCCATTCTAGAATGTTCACAATATCATTGCACATGCATGTAATTAAGAACATATCCTAGTCTACAAGAAGGTTCTAGCATCCTTAGATCTTTCACAATGTTGAAAAAAGGATTCCTTAACCATGCATGCAATAAGCCTATGGGGTTGTACATACATACATACATACATACATACATACATACATACATACATACATACATACATACATACATACATACATACATACATACATACATACATGGAGGGACTACATACATACTATCAATTCCTACCCCTGTTTCCTACTCTGTAGAGCCGCCTTGACCGTGACCAGTACGTACAGGTGGTGACGGAGAACCTGGCCCCCTCGGCCGTCGACCAGTTCGGGGTGCGGCAGACCACGGAGAGCACCTCCAGGGGCTTCGCCTACGACTACCTCAGCGTCATGCACTACGGCACGCACTTCTACTCCCGTAACACCAAGCCCACACTTAAGGTGGGCCTTTTACATATAGTACATACCAAGGGGAACAAAGCAATTGTTATTGCCCTGCTTTGAATATAACGTTGAGGGCTTCATAGGCTAGGTCTTGCAGACTGGGACAATAACAATTGCTGAGTGCGACCGCAGTCTCTACTTGATGTAATCTATATCGATGATTAAACAGAAAATGTCAAAATTTAACTGATTAAAAAAAAAATTTGGAATTAGCATTCACAGCTGTAGGCAGGCGCCAGCTTTTGTCCTCCAGGGCCATAACAGATCTTTTATATGCCAATTGATTATATCTAGATTTACCAATTTCAAATTGATTATTGTGATTATGGGCATACATTAATTTTCATACAAACCCCCTTTTTACTTATCTATAACCTCATCTGCCATAGCTATTGTGACACGTACTTACATGGTGTTTCTATTATTGACACCTTGCTGGGAATAATGCTTTGTAGATCACATTAAGAATAATGAAGAATAAAAGTAAATTGGTGATTTTGTTTTTCTATCAGGTTATTGGCATTGGTGCGAAGCTGGGATTCAAAATAGGTCAAAGAAAAGGTCTAAGTGACTTAGACATAGCCCAGCTTCGTGACATGTATCATTGTAATGAAAAGGACGAAGAAAAAAGAGGTGAGACTCATTATGCCACTGTTTATCCATGCATTGCGTTTCACCAGGCGCACATCCAATATTGAAATGATAGTTCTATAGTCCCTTTAAATAAAACATTGAATGGTGAGCAAACGGTCATATCATTAAGTAAACAGACGACTTTATACCATGACGTTAACTTTATAGGAAAGGTTGCAAACAAATTACATTATTTTAATTGTACACTATAGTTTTTCCTCTTATTTCAAGGAGATAGAAAATAAAACTTTTGTCTTTGCCATAGTCTATAGTCTTTGTCCACTTAGTGTCAATAAAAGTTCTTTACTCAGTGGCCCCATCTGGTGCACTTTATCGTGACTATATATTGTCCTAACTAATTCCCCTCAGGTTGTCACTATCGCTATACCTCTCAGTCATTGTCTTGTTTTGAATAATCACAGATGAATTGCAACACTTTTTGATAACAGAAATATATAATCTATAATCAAACATTATGATATTGTTTTGATCTCCCCCCGCCTGTCAGCCTGTAAAGCCGGGTGGAAGAAGTACGGGTCGAGCTGCTACCTGTTCGTGACGTCCCCCCGGGAGCAGTTTGGGGCGGCGGTCAAGCGGTGCCAGTCTCAGGGGGGTCACCTACTGAACATCGGGTCGGAGAAGGAGGACGCCTTCATCAAAGGCATGCTGATCAGGTCCTTCAGTAACCACACCACCTGGAGGACAGGTAAGGGGCCCTGGAGCTGTCGGCAGAGGTAGACTGTAAATGACTATATGAATGCTGGATTTTGACCCCAAGCTAATTAATATGCCTAATGTATAATGTTTTGATATCATCAACATACTATTGCGGTATTCACATGAAACAACAACATTTTTAATGCAATCGTTATGGCCGACCACTTTAATAAAACCAAGAGTTGTATAGGCCTAATAGATAGTAGGCAATTTTCACAAGGTGATACCTGGAAATAGATACATGTATATACTTCCATAGGTTCGAGAATTTCATGAATCTGGCCACTTATAGACACCAACAAGTTCACTTCGTTAAGTAATACTGCCTTCAAAGATTAATGACCTCATCTACCCGTGCAGGCGGTGTGCGGCGGGGCGGGCAGTGGGTGTGGCACCGGCCGGGGGCCCGCCACCAGACCCCGGTCAACTACACGGCCTGGGCCCCCAACCACCCGGCCAAGTACTCCACCCTCAGCCTGGTCAGGTACGACGGCACCCCGCCCAGGTTCGTCTGGAGAGGCGCCTGGGCCGGCTCCAAGAAACAACTGCCCAAGTTCACATACCCTTACATCTGCGAGGCCAAAGCAAAGGGTAAGTAATCATTTTGCGTTTCCTTACGATAACGGGAATTTTAAATGGGAAATGTTCTTGAGACTATATCTATGTGATCAGTTACATAGAAAACTCTCAAAAGAGGTCACAAATAGAGCTAAATTTGACTGGGTCCAAAAAAGTCTTTTAAGAAATACATTTCATATAATCCGCAATGAAGCGCATGTAACTCGAGTCGATGCACCCATCAACAATAACACCCATAGTAAAATACTATTTGATGTAGTAAGATAAAAAGGAGACAGTTACTGTGTTAGCCTAGGTTTTACAATAACGGCGCTATGACTGACACTGAACGTTGCGATTAGATAGTTAACTATCCATAGAAGGTTTACTCTCTCTCCTATTACAAGAAATAAGATCAAACAGTGTTCCCTTATATTCTATTCACCAACCACCCATTCATCTCCCTTCTCCAAATCACTCCCCCTTTCAAACAGTGGAGTGCGTGGTGAGTCGGCGTCACGGCCGGAACTACCGGGGGACGCTGAACTATACCCGTGACGGCACGTCATGTCAGCGGTGGACGTCGCAGTACCCCCACAGTCACCGCTACCTGACCGGGGATCGGAAGGGGGTGGACGAGGCCCGGCACGGCCTCGGCGACCACAACTACTGCCGTAACCCTGACAGCCCTAAGCGACGTAAACCTTGGTGCTTCACCAACCTGGCCGCCAAGAGATGGCAGTACTGCGACGTACGCGTCGTCACTGATAAGTGTAATTAGACTCAGTCCGTAAGGCGTCCCCACTGAGCAACATCTTGCGGTGAGTGTGGTGCGGTATGAGGGGTTGCAGGGTGCATACTGCACCATTAATTTTGTAAAACAATGCGCTACATCTCATTTTAAATACCTCGTTCCTGTGAGGCAGAATTACTCTTTGGAAGCTTGGACAAGGGTTGGACAAAAAAGACAATATTAATTATAAGCCATCCTTGTGTCCTGGAGATGGGCTTAAGCTTATTCAAATAAACAACAACTATATTTTTCTATATCCCAAAGTACTACTAAAACAATATAATTTAAAAAAAAACACCAATTGACAGATTTTCAGGTTTGTCTGCCAATCAAAATGCTGTATTCAGGGCAAAATAGGGTTGTACATTTATTTATATGTTGAGCTGACAAGCTTTACCATTGGTTCCTATGGGGAAAAGTCAAAAGTTATGTTGCATTTTAGAAATGCATGAGTAGTCCCTGTTCAAAACCAAAGTGCTTTGGTTAATTTTGTATTATGCAACAATCTTCAGGGAATTAGCACAGAAGTAAGGTTGAGAATATTTATTGGTCAATTTTATTGTTGGTGTAAACTGGGATGGGCTTATTACGCTCTCAAATTTAACAATTCTAATTCTAGGATAGCTTCTTAGGGTAAATGTTAAGAGCACTTTTTGGACATATATTTCGATGGTGTGAGAGAAAATAAAAATCGAAGTGCCACACTTCACACCCCAACATATTGTTCCCCATCTGAGTTTTGGAGCTTAGGTGCTTTAAATCAGATATAACATTGCTTTGTTCACTGTTTGTCAAGCAAAACTATATTACTGCCGATTATCACGTTACCAGTATAGGCCTAGATCAATTAATTTTACTTTTTTGTTTCTTCTATGAAGAGACAATAGAATGACTGGTCATTTACACAAAGCGGTCATTTCATTAATCATGTAGTAATTTATGTCTTACATTTGCTGACTAGTATCAATACAATAGAGTGATCGAAAAACATAACTCATGTATAGTAGGAGAAGAGTTTTCTTTATTTAAAATTATGTACACGGTTTGGCATCGTTGACCTGTATAACAATCCGGTAAACTTACAGTCTTGCAATGTATTATCATCTTATTCAATAATTAAAATCGATCTTCAATAGGTATCACTTGCTCTTGTGAGTTAATTACTGTACAACAGAACTAAGCAGTCATCTCAGGCATAACATCATGACTATGAATAATCTTTCAAAACACTGTTAATAACTTTAATTTGGAACGATTTGATATGGTATCTTTCTCCTTGCTGGCGGAGTTATAAACATTTATATTTCTCTGCATCAGTGAAGATGTTTTTCAAAAACATCCCTTTATTTCGAAAAGCCATTACAAAGGCTTATTTATTTGCAACATCACACTCTCAGAAAAACGAAATAATCCGAGTTACTTTTTGTGTTTGGCAAAGATTATTTACAGTTAAAATATCCCTCCGCAAAGGGCGGCACATTCATGAACATCGTGATCATCTACATTACGTCTTAAATTTTAAACGCAAATAACCAATCGTTATACGTTCATTATTTACATGGGAGATATAAGTTTCAAGTTGTATGTACATGTAACAGTTACAATAGTATAGTTGACAGTGTGACGTTTCGTGAATTATTCCTATAATCATTACTATTCAAGAAGCCTTGTTGACCTTTCAAGTCCAAACGCAAAAACAGCAACTTCCACAAAATAAGAAAATATAACGAATTACATTGATCAAAGAATATGGAATGTAATGTCAATGGCAGTAATAGTGCATAATTTTTACACAAATCTTCATAATCACAAAGCAGCTAGCATGCTTGGATATTGTCAGTTAATTTCACTGGAACCTTCAGCTAGGCCTATAGGCCTATTGCATGCCTAATTTGAAACAGTAATCTCAAAGTGTACATTGTATCGATTATAAATTGGGCGACCTAAACCTGTAGAGATGCATGGGAGGCACTTCAGAAGAAAATTGTGTTAGGCCTAATGCAGCATGAAGGCACGGGTGATGTTAATGCTATGCACAGGGATACATATTCAAGTGAGTAAGTTATAACACGCAATATGATTAAATATATTCTATTTACACTTACAGACAAAAGTTGGGCGATGGTAACACTACCTTACTAACGTCACTGTCATGACGTCAGTATCGGTCTCGTGTAGTACAGTGGTTTGGGGCAACCATGGAAATTTCCGTCAATATTAGCTCTCAGAAGAATGAGACCATAAACCTGGGACGCATACATTGACAGTTATCTTAATGGTCTTTTACTATCTACTACAGATTCCACATGGGCGTGGCGACTTACGTCATTTGTGCCTGTCACATAATATAATTATATGACATCACTATGACAGTAGGCCAAGATACACAGAATTTGGGGCGACCATTTATACTTAATTTCCACACATTTTCCAAATAAACGTGGCAAGTTAATTAAAGTGGTAATTAAAAGCAGACTTTCATTTTTAAGTATTCCAGGCTTAACCTATGCACTGTTCAGGGGAATTAAACTTCCATCGTCAACTTTGTCAATTATCTAATAATTCTAATTTTATCATATTACTTTATAAAAGGTTAGATGAATGCAACATGCATAAAGATTTGTTAAAGTATATAAAACCAGGATGAATAGTGCGAAGTTTGTAAGCCTTTTTTTCAAGTTCGATAACACATTTACACATAATCTTTTTTCAATAAAAGAAATTCACATTAGTCTGTTAATCTAATTTCAAGTTTTAGTTCGAGATAAAACAAACGTGCAATGTTACACTATTCAAATGGTTGTCAAGAGAAGTACGCTACCCTAGCCAATATAACAGGTTATACATCCCTGGCACGTTTTGATACATTCAGGCAGTGCAATATATTCAATCAAACTGTACAATTTATCAAAACAATACGATATAATTATCATAATGATGAAACATCGGATGCCTATTACAAACTTCTTAAATTTTTATAGAGGGAACCATTTCAGTTGCTTAATCAATGTCTGGACTTGAAGGTTAACAAGGCTTTAACCGTCAACATAAAACATTGAAGGAAACATTAGAACATTAGCTATCATCTAATGTTCTAATGTCACCTTAAATATTACACAGTAGAAAAATACATCTGTAATGTATGCAATAACCTATAGTTATTGGAGCAAGTGCTTCGTTAATGAGGCGGTATATTTCGGACCCATTAAATCTCATATACTTCAGTGGTTCAACCTTAATTTCTTCAACAAAGACACAGGTAACCAATCGCTCCCATTAGTAGGTGACGCTCTTTTACATTAATGATTTCAATCTCACAGAATCAGAATCCAATCACACCCTAATGCTCACACTCTTTCACTCCATAACAAGCAGACATTATTTTGCAATGCAACAGTTATAAACCACTGGCATTTCACCTTAAAAAGCTTACGTTTCACTGGTGACTGTAAATTCTTGTCACTTTTTCTCTATACTAATCTCGTCAGTGACGTCACTAACACAGTTAATGCTATGATCAGCCAGCTCTGGCCTGCACGGCTGGCACCAGCGAGGCGGCACTTCAGGGTGTCGAACCTGAAACAAGGGGGGACATAACAATGTTATTGTAGTTGCATACTAACCTACCAAAATTATTGAGATTCGGGACCATGCCACTTAGTGTGATAGCCAGGCACATAACTGGCAGTCAGACAAAGCATGGAATTAGTTTCTCTTTCAGTCTTTCTGATAAGCTTCTGTTTAACCACTTACAACTTTGGTTATAGGTAACATTGAGAAAAGCTCTCTGAATAATCCAATGGCTTGGTAAATTGAAAGTATAGGGGGGCCTATAGTAACTTAGTCCTACTGTCTCTCTAAATCCCATCTTGCAGCTTCAACAGTAAACAGAAAGGATACTCATAGCTGATAGCATTACAATACCAGCCCACTATGTCAGCCTACCCGGCCCTCATTTACCCATCAATCTGAGTTTGACCTATACCTCATTTGTTAATCTTCCCCGCCGTCCTAAATTGAATAGCGTTTACACCATGAGAGGTTCATAATACCATTAAGGATGGGAGGAGGCCATTGGCCGGACCTCTGCTAGGGAAGGTTTTACATATAAGGTCTATCAAATGACGTTACTTCAAATGTCGATTTTACGAAACGGCCATGTCCCCTGTCATTGCCAGATTACCGCTGGTAAATGGATATCCAATGGTGTGTATATATAGGCCTAATTATATAGGTGATGAGGTTTACATTTTGCTCTGAGATGAGCTTTACATAATGCAGGAGTTTGCTCACCTGGCAAAATGGGTGAATCTATATCTCAATGGTTCCTTTTTGAATGACGGTTGATATGCTCTACATAATGTACATGATTAGTCAAAATCACCATAGGCCATAAGAATAGGTAAAGCTATTTTGACAGTAGGAAATTGTTAGTGTTTGAAACTTACCTGGTAGGTTGGCCCTCTACCTTCTTACGGAACTCCTCCTCCATGGTCTGGCCACTGAAGTACCAGGCCCTATCGTTGAATGGATACTCGAAGCCCTGCTTACACTCACACTTGTAGGATCCCTTCTCGAACCGCTTACCCTCCTGGTGGTAACACTGCAAAAGGCACGTTGAAATGAACATTATGACCTACTGGAATTAAGTATGCTATTGAACTAGTTTGAAAACACTGGTGAATAATTGTATTCAGATAAAAATGCTTTTTTCAGTGTCTTCCGAGGACACAATATTAGTTTTTACAATGTAAAAGTACAATTGAAAAATAAGCCTATTGGTTGTAGTATGGTTTGTAATGTAATTGACCACATCTGCAGTGTAAGTAACAACAACATCTATCTGCGTTGTTGAACCTAGTGTGTATATAATTTGCCAAAGTACAGGAAAAGTTATGAAACCGATTAGTGTATGTTACAGTAAAGAATCGTTCTGTCCTAACAATATGGGGTAGATACAGGGATACAAGGACAGATACTCGGGGATAGAAACTTGCCATTTGAGACCCTTGTAGTCTAATAGTATACCTAACAGGGAAATCATATTAAGGAAAAGGAGGCAGAAACTATCATAATATATGTGTTGGATGTCATTATATACAGAGGTGGTCGGAGGTCACAGGAATCAGCAACAGCAGAGCAACTACACCCACGAGAGGCATGACGTCACGCTGGTGACATCAGCAGCGTCGGTGACGTCATGTTTTGGGGAGAGGTGTCGTCATCTAGCGTGAAAGGACGCAGCCTGACGTGCCCCGTTTGCCACCAGGAGAACATCACTTAGATTGAATCACGTGATTATTCCGCCAGTGCCAAGCGGCGCCCAACAGGGACGACGTACGCGGGGTTATGTTGGGCCGTTGGACAGCCCTTCACTCTAGCATGAGGCGACGCACGTCGAGTTTGGCTTGGTGAGCCCTACGTACGCCCAGGCAGGGGCTACACTGCACAGCGGCGGTGGTGGATCAGGATGGGCGGAAGTGTAGCTGTGAAATGATGGTTGCGCACAGGAAGACAAGCGAATATAATGCAGGGAGTATTATCACCATACCTTGGGGTCTGAGACAGAAGTACTAATTGTATTGTGTCATATGAGATAAATGGCATGTGCTTTGTAATTGTACATGTGGAGCATCTACAAAAAGATGTCTGTCTGTTGCTAAACCGTGTGGCTATACTTTAAACCCTAGCTAGTAGGAATCAAACCTAAACATTCCATATTATCAACTACCAGTCACAACAGAATGACTGGAAATAAAAGAAAAAACCTCGGGGATATAGGCCAATCATACAGCAATAACACTGTTAAGTGTCAAGAAAGGTCAATAGCAAAACAATAGGGTTTTTGGACGCTGAATGTCAATATCAATACTTGTGAACTACTTAACGTCACGCCTAGAACTAGAATCTAATAATATGGCCAATCCAATGGTAAATTACAGATTTTTGGCTACAGAAGTTTACACGGAGGTATTCATGTTTTGCTAATTTCTTAGCCTTAAGGTAAATTGAATTACATCTTACATTACACTATGTAAGTACATACTATGTGTATATACTTGAATACTTTGATTACTTTTACGTTGATTTCTGTTCCCTAGATCCAAAATGCCTAGATTCGCCACGGTTATCACCGATGTAACATGACGTAGAACCAGACCAGCTGCGATTTAGAAAACAATATGTCAATATCCCCTCTAAACCAAGTGATAGCTCTAATATTACATTGGGTAATATGTACAAGGTACGGTCATTCTGTACACACGTTAAGTCTTTGGTCCATATGAATGATACTCACATAGGTGCTGTCGTAGTGACATCTGGCCGTGTTCTTGAAGGCGTTGGGCACATGGAAGTCGGCCGGACACTGGTTGATGTCCAGCTCGTCCAGCTTCACGTCTACAGTGACCACTCCCCTGTGGGCAAAAACAGAGGAGGATATATTTACTACTCACCTACTGTTTTGAGATTTAACAGGGAATGAGAATAAGGTTCCATAACTTAAGAAGGCACAAGAAGGTTGAGCAGTGGCCCTGTGGCCTACTTTGCCGAAGGAGCCTTGGTTAATGTATAGGAGTAGGAGTACGAAGGTCGCCCGGCCACTTGGTGTGAATAGCAGGGTGTAAGTGCGGCCGTTTTTAACCCCCTACTATCTCCTCTACACACCGTTATATAACACCATCCGGCCGTTCAAGGAGGTACCTCGAGAAGTGTCGATAGAGAGCGGCTTTAAATATATCACACATATTTAAACACCAGAATTAATAACAGCATCTTATATGATTTTATCATTAATATTCAGAAATTGTTAGTATTATTCTAATGCCCCGTCCCCTCTCACACAAAAGAAATGGAGCTGACACAATTGTTATACATTTCGTTTAGTAGATATAAACGCAGATTCGAAAAAAAATAGAATCAACGAATGAAGGTAGTATCTACAAAGATAAAAGAAGTACATAGTAACCAGTAGGCCCCTATTATCAATCATTAATCCGCAAGTTTTCCCTTCTGATATCACCAGCAGGGGCAGACCTAGCATATTTCCGAAAGCCAAAAAAAAAAAGGGGGGGGGGTCAGTATATCCTACTCATAATGACGCCTGAGGCGCCCGCCCTCCCAATTTTTTTTCAAATTTAGTTTTTTTTAATGTAAAATTCTAGACCTTGGACAGGGCGCCTCAAATTTTACATAAGGGTGCCACCCCCCCCCCCCCCTTCTTTTTTTCAAATCTCTGGAACCGTCAATGATGACGTACTTGCGTCGGGTACTTATAATTAATCAATAAAAAGCGATGGTGATCCGACAGAAAACACGAGTTGCGTCACCGGAACCTAGGTATTTGGCATATCTAATATGTTAACATAGGCATCCAGCCTCGAAGAGTTGCACGCAACAGGGGCCCTGTCGGCTCCTATCGGATCCATCTCTCCCAAACATTTTGCTTTTAAATAGACAAAATCCGCAGAATAGAATAGAATTCTCGTTACATCACAATTCCCTTGGACGAAGTCTGATACAGGCGATAGAGATAGCTATTTGCTTACTTGAACTCCAGTCCGGACCGGATACTGTTGAGTCCGAAGAAGGGGATGGAGTAGGTGATGATCCAGTCGTTGATGTGGCCGTTACAGTCGAAGTAGGGTGGTGACCACCAGCCGTCCTCCTCCTTGGGGGCCCGGTAGTACATCGGGTACATCTCGAACCGCTTCAAGCTCGTACCCGACAGGTCCGACCGGATCATGGGCTTCTCCGTGAACTTGGTCAGGCCGTAGGTATTGGACTGCCAACGCTCCTGTGGGCAGGGAACTTACTTATTAATAAATGGTGTAGAGGTTATGCATAGTATTGTGGAACGGGATGTGATATGGGACATCGTTTTAATAACTAATGGGCCTGCTATATGGTGCTCACATGGAAATGTACACTTTAGCTATCTTTATCAACACGATAAGTGTTAATTGTTCTTGTGTATATCGGATGCATAATCATAATTGCCAACTCCAGCATTGAGTATATTGTGAGACCGCATGCCCTCATCCCAAAATAATATTGTTCTATCCCCCTCATTCAAAACCAATTGCCTTATCCCTTCATCCCAAAACACATTGCTTTATTCCCTAACCGTAATCGCATTGCACTATCCCCTCACTCTTACAACACAGTCATTGCCTTGTACTATAACCTCAAAACGCATTGCGCTAAATATCACCTCAGCCTCAAACGCATTGCCCTTTCCCCTCAGCCCAAAACACTGAACTATTGTTAGTTTATGCCCCCCGCCCCCATGGTAATAATTGTTTTTAATGTTAAAGATGTATAACTATTCTGTTTTCAAAGAGGGAACGAAAAGAAAATCCATAAACCCTAAACCGGTCTTACCTTGACGTTCTTGAACCAGGGCTCGTCGAGGTAATGCTTGGGGAAGCCGGCGTAGTCGATGGCCCGATAGTGGGTCTTGGCCCGTTCTCCTGACGGGCCACCGGCTGTCGAGTCCTCCTCGTACCTGTGGGGGAGAGAGACGACTGTTAGAAAAGGCTGAATAACCAATAATGGTTCATGCAAGTGGAGGAAACGTATAACACGATTGGGGCGGTATTGTCTTGAAAATTGGAAATTTAAAATACGATCTGTTCTTTCTTCATGCCTAAATGATGCATGGGAGTTCTCATGGGTAATGGTATGTTTGAGATTTCATTAAGTGATTGCAGTGAGGTATGTTCCTCATTCCTATATTTAAGGTTGGTAATGACAATTTGAGATTGCAGTGAGAGTATATATGTTCCTCATTCGTACACTTAAGGTTGGCAATGGGACTTTGAGATTGCAATAAAATACAATGAATAAGTCATATATATGTTGCTCATACCTATAAGCTTTTGGTCCAAAGAACTGTCGTGCTTCGTATTTGGGACCCTCAAACTTGTCGACGTCGTAGAAAACACCCGAGCCCTTGATCTTGAGGTCACCCATAACGTTGGCGAGCACCTCACCAAAGAGTTGGTCAACGTTGAGCATGTTGTCTCCTCTCAGGTTACCATACTCCTCGTATCTGTCAACGTTCTGAAAAGTAGGATGGTACAATCAAGCCATTGTCTAGAAATTAGAATTTAACATGGATGTGATCATCACATTGAATGAAAGTTAATTGGCAGCACCTATCATTTCTTCTGTTTTAGGGTATCATAGAAATTGAAATATATTCAAGTAAAGATAGTAATTCGAATAACAGGAGTTTTAATTCAGAATAACTTACCTGCAGGAAGTTGGAGATGAAGTGGGACAGGCGCAGAGCTGTCCTGGCCTGTGGGGAGAACTGCTTCTCCACCCCAAAGGACACGTCTCCGGGCAGCTCCAGGTCCTCACGCTTGAAGGTCTTGCAGTTGTCCTTGGTTACACGTTCTTTGTGGTTTATAATGTACCTGATGGATGAGAGAAGTTCTAGATAGAAAAAATCGGCCAAGTAGAAGGATTCCTTCATGTTGCTTATAGTGTAATGAGATTTTAGACCTAATGATATCGGTATTCCTATAATATTCTCTAGAAATTAGACGGACTTCAATTCATATCTACTAGATTCAGAATGCACAATACATCCGAAATCTGTGATTCAAGAGAATAACTCACTTTACATTATGTTATTTCTATGCCTAGGCCATAAATGATTAAACGCAGATTTACAACGAGAAAGTATTGGACATCTATTTACAATGTGTGGAAAAACAGATACATCTGAAGATAATCAACAAACCTACTAAAATCAAAACGGAAAATAGAAGCGTTCATAAAATGAGTAACTCACGCCATACGAGTGAAGGCCACCTGGTCGAAGGTCTGTCTCTTCTTACGGATCTTGGCCACGTCCCTCTTGTACCTGGGTACAAACTTCACCTTTTTGCCCGTGGCACTCAGCCTCTCAATAGGCTGCTGCCTGGGCACCAACCTCTTCTTACGGCTGTGGAAGGCGTCCTCCTCCTCCTTCAGCTGCAGGAGGCGCAGGAATCGCTGCTGCTTGTTGAGAATACGCGACTCCAGGGTGGTGGGCAACTCCCGGCGGGCCACGTAGTGTTTGCGCACCCACTGGGGCTGGAAGTGGTCCCCCAGGGAGGCCATCAGCTTCTCATGCTCCAGCTTCTCCTTCTCCAGCTCCAGGTCGCGCTTGTTACGGGTGAAGTAGGCCACGTTGGTGCCGTTGTTGTTACGGATGAGCGGGATGACAATACGCACTGTTTGGCAGGAAAGAGGGTACATGTTCTTATTTGGCTATTGTTTTCCGTCTTCTTGTGATTCAAATACCAACGATTGCATTTTTAAAAATAGATTGCGCTTTTCCCGCATGATTTAATTCATTCTCGGTTTGGTATATAAAATACGGGATGTGTGCAATACATTTCTTTTTTGCATAAAACATTTCAATAATAATTACTATAATGAATTGCTATAATTAAAGAGATGTTAAACCGAGAGTTGCAATTTCAATTTTAAGTCATTATAGGGCGTTAAAAGAATATCACGTACACCCGATTGTCGTTTCAGTGCCATTAAATTTTAGTATTGTTTGTTTTTAATATAATTATTTATTACAACAGGAATTTACATGGACAATAACTCACGTCCTACAGGGATGCAATCGAAGCCATTCTTATACTCCTCCTCTGTAGCGCTCTCTATGTCTCGGCCCAGGAAGGGTCCCTCCTGCCACTTGGGGTAACGGAAGCCAGGCAGGCAGACACACTGGTAACCGCCTCGCCTAAATCCCCATCCGTATAGCGGCTCACACTGAAAAATACCACCAAGCATTACTCTCATGGACATTCATAATAATTAATAGTCCATGTGAGTGAGTGCAGCAGTTCTACTGTGTCTTGGGATATAGCCCTAGCCTGTAGGGAAGTGAACGGAACTGAAAATTTCCTTTAGTCGTCTTAGAGTTATAGTTTTTGTTGTACATTTACTCTTTTTTTCAATAACTAAGCAACACAGGCATGTAATACTAACCCCGTTATACCATGGGTAGATAATGTAAAATGTTGAAATATTACAGTGTTTAAAAACCCGACAGGTCTGACCGGATCATTTAGATTTATAGCTGTTGTGTCCCAATGTATAGAACATCTTGAATAGTATTATAGATTAGTAATTTACTATCTGAATCATTATGATTGCAATCAGATTAAAGATATTCGAAGTATAGACATTGCTATGGCAGTTTAATATGTAAGCGTCAATTAATCTCCTGATGCATTACTACTCACCATAGTAGTGGCTTCCTTGCAACGTGCACTGCCGGCGAAGTGGTTCGGTGGTTCGTTACCCACCCCCTTAGGACACTGATTCATGTCTATACTGAGGAAATCCATGTCCATTGTCACTACGCCAACGAATCTGAAACAAGGGCATGACACTATAAGACACAATTATTCGCAAGGCAGTACTTCATTCCGAGAGAGAAAACACCGACGTTACGTATTAACCCTTTCACTGCCAGAGGCCGCATATGCGGCCCTATAGTAAAATCCCATAAGAACACCATTGGAAGAGGGTGAATCCAGCTTTCAGAATCTGAAAGAATTTCTCAAAAATTCCAATTAGAACCAGAGATACAGCTATTTGAATGTCAGACCGTCGAGTCACCAAAAAATATTAGAATTGCAATTAGAGAAACCATTAATGACATACTTACATTAGAACTTACCATACATGTCAAAAATCATGAAAAATAGGTAAATTTGTGTAAATGACATGATTTTCAATTGGCTATAACTTTGCTTTCATTTATGGTAATTACAAACTCTCTTTTGCATGAAAAAGATAAAGTTTTCATGTTATCCTTATAAAAAGTGAAATAGATATTTTATGAATTATCGGTTACCATGGAAACCGGTAAAAAGCATATGGTAGGCATATGACACCTGATAAGAAATTTGCCTTATTGGCACAGTGCCAACATTTGGAACATTTTCATCGACATTATTGAAAAAAACTTTCCACCTGAAGAATGTAAATTAAATTTGAGTTTTAGGCATTTTTTAGACTAATTTTCTTATTTTGGGCAATATTTCAGTAAATATCAGTTACATCACAACATATCTGGCAGTGAAAGGGTTAAAGAATCCATGAAAATATTTAGTATTTGTTAACTTAGATGATTGTAAATACTGTAAGAGGTATTTTGGTTCCATTGAGTCTAGGTAATCTGACAAGAATTATATGTGTATTACATTGCTTCGTTGATTTTGCTTGAGAGTAACATCTCCAAGCTCTCAGACATTGGTACTTTGCAATGCATGACATTCTAATAATAAATTCTTATCAGATTGATTTATAATGCTACAGATAACCAATAACAAAAAGGTATAGTCTGACCATCTAACCGGTAAATATCTTTTCCTCCAAATCGTTTGTCTGTGTTTGATTATCTTATGCAATTTAAAATTTAGGTCACTCGAGGATCCAATTGCAAAGAACCAGTAGTATCTCAATACTCGTCATATTTTTGTATAATGTAATACAATTTGAGAAGACAGTAAGAACAATAATTCATTGCTGTTAGATAATTTGATTCCTTCGGGAAACCGACATTGGTAAGAAGAAAACAATGTGCACATAGAGGGAATTGTAAGTCCATGAGGATTTACCACTGCTAGCCTCTTAATTAATCGTATGACAATCTAAGGTAAAAGAATGAACCAGACATCTTAGTATAGGCCCTATATGTTTCTCAAACTCTATGTAGCAGGAGCAGATAACACTACATGTAAATGGAGTTGTACAGAAAATTAAGATAGCTGTCATCATTACATTCCTGAAGAAATGCTAAATTATATGAAGGTTTACTGCATGCATGTGGGGTTATAGGTACATCTATAAAACTGGGCCATCTCGAAAACTTTACACTGACCTATTTTACCTGTGTTACCTGGTTGACTCACCAGGCATAGGGCAAGGTGCAGCTGACAGGTGTGCACAGTCAACTGAAGCCAGACTCCCGACACTTTTTATTTTAGTTTACAAAACACAAGTACCAATTATCATACAAATAGCATATTATCAATGTTTAAAAACTGTCATACGTACTTCATTCTTCTCAAATGGAACCACTCCAGGTATCTTGGTATTTGATCCACAATTGGAGAAACAGCGCTTACAATCCATTTATTTGATTTTCCGCAGTCAAAATAGGGTTCTGTCCAAACTACTGGTAGGATATCCTTTTCTTTTTGACCGGGAGAGGGAGGACCAAAGAACACTTTAGCCACATATTCATCATCCGTAAATTTACCTGTCTCATTGGAATACATGATTTCTACTCCATAAGAGTTTTTATTGACAGAATCTTTTCCTTCTTTCTCCCAGCCATCGGGTAGCCAAAACCTGTACCAGCTATTGGTTTTGAAGGAATTTACTGTGTAATTGCTCTGTGCTCCTGCTCCATAATCGACTATGTTAATTGTGTTATTTGTGGGCTCCCTGAGCCAATTTGTAGGCTCGTTATAGTCGTCATCTCTCCAGGCTCTGGGCCCAAAAAGTGGAAGGGTGTTGTTGAAGGGAAGATTAGTGTACCAGTTAGCATAAGTGCTGTTATTATCAAAGAATACAGCCGATCCGTTGATATTATACTCATTAGCAGATACATCTGCCGCTGTAGAGAAGTAATAATACATCAACCCCGGTTGGTAATCAAACTGATAGGTTTCGTTCAATTTTTGGAAGGCATAACTGAAGTAGAAGGCCCGGTTGAGGGCCATGTTGTGTAAGTGGAGCAGGTTCGTCCTGTTGGGGTAGACGATGGAACTGAGCAACCTGTTGAAACGGGGCATTTGGGCCAGAGTTTCTTGGGGGAGATGCAGTTCGTCGCGCGGCTTCGACTGGCAGTTTTGCGCGTCGACAGAATCCATTCTGTCGGTAATTTCGTCGAAGGCGTCATAGGTAGCCCAGTCGTAGACACTTTTGCCCGTGTCGGTGGCCCCCGTGGTAAGTTGGTGTCCGACGAGAGCGACGACGACACAGGCCCCCAGTAGGCCCCATGTCGGTCGGATCATGGTGACGTCCTTTACTGTCCTCCTCTCAGTCACCTGGGCATCGGGAAACGCACCTGTAAGTTCCTAAAGGCAAAGTAAAGTCCCAGGATCCCTCCAAGTCGGTAATACCTGTGTGTTGACAGGCCCAAAGAAACTGCCTGGCCGCCCAATATGGCGGTGTGTTTCCCCACTGATACAGCACACCTATTCAAACTAACTGACGCCTAGTTAAAGTAGGTCAGTTTGTACAGGTAAGGCTGTATGCAGGTGAGGCGACCTCGATACCTCGCTCTATTTAGTACGCGCTGTCGCCAACCTGACCCTCCCCGATTTAAATGCTGTAGAAGTGCATTCACAGTTTCTCATGTTACTAATATTTTAAGAACATCTATTACTCTTCAAACTTTTAATTTGGGAAACAATAGTTCGGGTCGAAGTCCACCTGGCCTTTGACAACTTTGGCGACCCAATTACAGGTAAACCACGTGATCATGTGACGTCATATTGCCTGGCTGACTTTGGGATTCCCCGCCACATATGAGTCAGGTAGGACAAAACCAGCTGTGAGCTGATCACAGGCAAAGCATGGGGCTGCGTGTTTTTCACAGGCAGATTCAGTTAATTCCTCGCCAATTACGCATCATATTAATCACCACATAGTCACGGCCGTGCCACCAGTTCATCAGGCCTGCAGCCAGATATTTTTTTAAAGGGGGAGGGGGGGAGGGTCGTTTTCTGACAAAAAAAATTCCCAGGGTTTTTTTTCGTTTTTTGAATTTTGGGCAAAAATATATGTATAATTATATATATATATATATATATATATATAATTTTTGTAGGTACCATTATACGTTATATTTTAAAGGAGGGTTGGTCCAAAGGAGGTTGAACCCCCCGAACCTCCCCTGGCTACGGGCTTGATTCATTATCAGAGGCGGATTTAGTTGGGGGATGCAAGGGAGCACGCTCCCTACCTTTGGCAAAATTTAGTTAAATGAAAATTCTCAGACCCGGAGGTACTGGCGGGAATTTTTACAATAGGGCACCAAGCTAACCCCTTTAAAAACTCTGGATCCACACCGCTACGGATCGATGTGCCCCTCCATTTTTCGGAAATTTTGTTAATGTAGAAATAAAACCGGATTTAGCCAAGCCCCGGCCCATTATCTGAGGCATGAAATATGAAAAATACTTCAATATGAAACCCATGTGCCTGTGGATGATCAGAGGTATATAGGCCTACATAGAGATACCGCATATAACCATCACCCGATGGTTGGGAGACACTTCAATTTTGCTTTCGAAAATTGAAATTTGATAATGAAAAAAGTCTTCGAATTAGATAGGATAAGATAGCTTTAGTATACATATAGGCCTATATAGACTAGCACTATACGGAAGAAACCGTCATTATCAGATAATATTAATTTGATAACTTTTAACTTGATTAGGGATAAATCAAGAGAAGGCAAAACTAACATTTTAATGGATATCGAAATGCATAGAGGGATTTCTGTTTTTCCTTTTAATGGGAGTCTGGTTTGGGGGATGGGGCGGAGGAGCTTGGTAGGTTCCTTAGTCATAATTATTGTCTTGTATCAATAATATTAATACAATTAATTGTCTTGTATTAATAATATTAATACAAGACAATGTCTCATATTCACCCACGTGTCGCATTTGGAATTTGAGAAATGACCATGTCCAATATAAATATCAATCTAACATATAACTATACAGGTATATATAATTGTGTGCTTTCATAAATTTGAATGCATATCAAATAATCATAATCATGCGTCATAAGCACTGATGATAGGGTATTATTGTAACCGATTGATATGCCCTACTGCCGCCGATCAGTAGACACATTAGCAGAAGAGTCTATAAAATAAGTCACATAATTGAATTTAACTAATAGGTGAAGTAGCTGTGTAACTTTTGCATACATGAATTGAGTTTTAATAGAATATCAGGGACGCATGGGGCGTGCGCCTCCCGGCCCCCTACCCCTGTCTTTTTATCAAATATTTTTTTATTTTAATGTACGACTGGCGCCCTTGGAGGGGGGGGGGGCTAGGACCTTTTTTTTTTTTTATATATGGGCGCCCCTCTTTCTAGAATTCCTGGATCCTCCCCTGCCAATCACCCTGACCCCAAACGTCCTTCATTCAATGGATCACTTGGTTCAGTGACGTGTACGAGGCGGTAGATGGCGTCCAAGTCAAGTAGATCACCACTGCGCCGTATTATATTCAGCAGTTCTATATAATTTGGAAGCGGCATTATGATGGCATGAGCGGACAAAGAGACACTGGAGACTGATCATTTTTGACGTCCGAGTCAAAAGCACATGACTCAAACTATATGAGCGGTACAATATAGAATGCATTTTGTTCAAATCTAAGCCCTATTTTGAAAGCCAATTAAAATGTATCCTTATACCGCGTTTAATGCAATTACAAACCTGTACAAATCGATTCAGGATCAAGATGGGAAGGGCAGCACATCACGAAGATAGTAATGTAGAAAAGTATAATTTGGCTAATTTTTTCTCCTAAGGGCGTCCCAACCCTGTTTGTAAATATCTGGATAAGCAACTGACCCCAACTCCCCCATCTGAAATCCCAAGTCTGCTATACCAGTTATATCCGGTAGAAATTATCAGTTTCAACATCATTCGTAATAATATAACTGTTGTAGGCCCTATATATCCTTGTAATTTTGGAAATACTATTCGTTGACACAGCACAAGCGAAATGTTGATTTCTGTATTGGAATGACTATGCACATGAATATAAACTATATGAGGAACATGCGTTAGACATGTGCATGGTTGTTAATATTATTTTGAGGCCATTGTTAACTATAGAATATCGCCACGCATGGAATAGCTTCAGCAGGGCACAGCTGATAAATTTCGTCTCATAGTATTCCACCTTTTAGCACAGTAAACATGCATTATCTCACTATGTACTCGCCGTCAGCAAGCAAAGGTATTCTCATGAACAAGGAAAAGGAGCGTTTTATAAAATTGAGCATTAAAATCGACAGACTAGGAAAGTATATGCATGGTCTAGTAATTAGATAGACATTGAATTCATATATGTATTCCCTTGAAAATGTACAGTGTATGCAGTACATTCCAGACAGACATATTACACATAATATCATATGGGGGTAGTGTTTATGTTAACAATGTAGCAGTTGATTACTGGCAACTGACGTAAACGAGCGAGCAAGCTTTATGGAAGGTGTAAATACGACGCACCGTGTCCAGGGAGTAACTGTGATTGTTGGACGGGGCAAGTGGAACCGTTAATGACAGGAAAACAAGGTTTATATTGGGACTGCTAGACAAAAACTGTCGCACACGTTCATTCCGAGTGTGAAGGCAGTACACGATGCAGGACATTCTAGAGCAGCTAACATATATAGGGTGATTATATATGAAAGATCTATACTTCGACATACCTTCCGTCCTCATTAGAATTAAGTTTATTGCAAAGGAAAGCATTGTTGACAAGGCAATAAGTGTATACAATGTATGATAACGTTTTCTGAATTTGAGATCAATTACATTTACTACTTAATCATTGGATGCACACCATGCACGTAGCCTCCCAACATGTACATCTATTTGGAAGTTATCACACGGAACATGCAATTGCTATTCTTGCCGGAAGTAGTCATAATCTCAGAGAAGGAAGGATAATACATGTAACTCGGACATATACACGCTGAAATGAGGACCAAATAATCACAGTGGAGATCACATTGAAGGATCAACATAATCTGAGCGGAGATCAGCCAGCACCACCTGCTACATGACCTGTAGGCTTTAGCCTAAGTTAAGGCTACCTTACCACCTTTTAGGCATACTCACTCCGTACCTTACCAAAATGAATGGCTAGGGAGGAGCTGTAGGTCGGGATCAGCAATGATACGCGGAGAGCTATCAGTTGTGTATAAGACTGTTTGGAAGTCAGATGGTTGAGTACCTAGCTGTGTTGACGACAGAATAGCAATTCGTGATCATTGTTGTCCATATAGAAACAACAAACAAATGGTATATGCTTCTATTGATATACTTATCATGCTATATATATCTGGCCGACCAGAAGGTAAGCAATTCTGTAGGATTTGTACTTATAATACTATAACAATTATAGGCATATTACTTTGTTAAACGATATGTCAGAGACTTGAGGGGAATCCCCGGCCTTTTTTTAAAATTGCGGAGGATAGATATATCTCATAAAGGTAATAACGTGCAACGTCTTTAACTGAATGGTCGGAGAAATCTTATTTCTATTGTAGCATACTTTCTAGTCAAAGGTAAAGGGGATAATTACCATTGTTCAAAAAATAGAAGTGAAAAATTCTGTTTTAAATCACACTTTCTCTAATTTTGAGCGATTAAGCTTTGGAATATTATGTATGTAACCATAGGGATACATGTCTATGGTTCAACTTAGGAAGTGACTGACCAATAGAAAATGAAAAGGGAGATTAAATCTATGTGCAGCCCTGCCATGCCATGCACTACCCTCCCTGTCCTGTCTTGCCCTGTCTTGCCCTGGACTGCCCTCCTCGCTCCCATCCACCATGCATAAGTCTTACCTACACTGTTCCCCTGTGGTATTCCGCTATATTCCCCATATTACCAAGACCAACTGGTGGCACATGGGACCAGGGTATACACATTTCCCACGAACCTGCGCAGTGAGCCCTACCATAGACACCTTGTACCCAACGGTTTGAGCCTGGTCCCATAGGAAACCATACCCCAACAGTTTGGTTCATGCAATTCTGCTAGCAGGGCGCCACACTATTGAAAAAGGCATATAGTCTTACCCCCAACGCCTCCCAACTGAGCTCTGAACACAGATCGCGATGACACCTGGTTGAAATTAGATAAACTTTTATGACGACTTGTCCAAAAGGGAATATCGTCTTATTTCACAGGTAACCCTCTTTTCACCGGGACGGCTTTCTTGGTTTACAGATCGCGCCACGTAGACAGTAGATATCTTCTTATAGCTTATTTCAGGGGTGTGCGATAAATTTAATCTATAGGGCCTATACTGAAAGTCAGATTGTAGCATAATCATTAAACTATTACCGTTAATGTTCACCGTTTCAATTTTGTACTGAAGTATCAAGTATTGTTTTTTTTTACCCAGGTATTGTAACTATGAGTCGGAAGAAACTAGGAGTCAACGGACGTCTATATGGACCTGGAATATCTCACCCGCAAAGTAGCAATATTGTTACGGTCAAACAATAATGGATTAAGTCGGCCATAAATACTACCACAGACCCGTAACAATGTAACATTACATGAGCCTCTGCTGCTGATCGGGATATATTTATTTCAATAATCTCTTTAACATGTAATGTTATTCCACTACATACTATGAGGCATACTTGGCACGTCTTATTGACTTACATATACGTAATCCATTTGGCAATGGAAATATATTACTTGACAATATGATACTTAAGGTATACATCGAGTGACAGCCACATTGATTCAACTTTGGGCAGACACGCAATTTAGTGGATGTTATAAATGCAGATTACAAACCTAAATAGAGTCTTCATTGAGGAGTACTGAGACACTTACCTTTGGGGATAATGCAACGTATCTTAATGGTTTAGTAAGCAGGACCCATACATTTCCAGAATGAAATCCCACATTTACCAGGAATAAATGATATCTATACTTCCTATACGATAATTATCCTGACTTTGATTAAGGCACACATAATCCCAACATCATGGCGTCCTCGCCAAGTGAACTGGAGAGTGACCTGACCGATCTGACCCTGGAGGAGACGCTCACAGACCGGGATTACGTGCTGGAGCGGTTCATCGACTCCTACATGGGGCAGGACCAGTCCTCCCGCGACGAGCGCGACGTCTGGACGGACGGCAACAGCCGGACAGTGGTCAAGCTGCCCAGGATCAGCTGCTCCAAGTACACGGTCATCGGCAATCCGTCCATGGAGAAGCGGCGTCGGGGACGTGATGACCGCGCCGTGTGGACCATGCCGGACTCCCAGCCGCCAACACAGACCGTGAAGATAACGGCCACGGTGAGGAGGAAGAAGAAAGGGGGCAAAGGGAGCTGTAACAGCTCAAAGACATTGCATTCGGCCATCCCGCCCATCGACGACGTCCCACAGATAGTCACACATGCACTGAAAGTTACTGATCAGGGAGCGACAGTTTCTAAAGTTGCATCTCAAAAATCACCCCGGAAAACGTCACCGCAGAGGGCAAGCCCCGTGAAGGCAGTTAAACAGCAAAAGGTGCATGCGAAAGACGGGTATATAAATCCGCCGAGAAGCATGCACGACATGGAGAAAGACAATGTCTTCGCTGCAACTAAGGTCAAGAAGTTGTACCTGAGGATGGCCCAGCCAAAGGCCTGCGCCGCTATGCCGGGCCCCTTAGAGTGCTCGGAGCGGTTTCAGGACCTGCACCTCCAGGTGGAACCGCAGTTACTCCATGAGAAAATGCTGGTTCTTGGGGATTACCTCCAGACGTCCAAGCTCCAGCGTTACCGCCAGGACCGAGCCGTCATCCCCTCGGGCTTCAACGACGTCTTCAGGTCCAAGACCTTCACACGACACTACGTCACGGCCATGTACGTCGACGACCATGAGAAGAGACTTCAGCGGGAGAGCACACGACCAAGCTGCATCCGCCGGGAACTTTCAAAGTGCCATTTTTGTGACGTTATTGGCAATAAATACTGCAAGTCTTGTATAGAGAGCAAGAACAAGTGGTTCGGTGCCAACGTCGAGCGGCGGCCTCAGTCGTTGCCCTTGTCCAGCTTTCACATCCCCTGACCCCATAGAGGGCGGCACATAGCAACAACAGTTTACACATAAAGGTAGCTTGCTTATCATGGAATTGGTGTATAGGCCTATGATCAGCGCCCCTGGGAGTAACCTCCTCCACAAGCCCCTCCCTGTTCTGGAATAGCAATATCCACAGACAAATACTTTAGAGAGGACCTTTGGTACTGCGACCCTTACGATAATGCCTCCACTGAGATACTGAACCCTGTTGGTAATTTAACACTTTAGCTATCTATCGGCCACAAATGGGACCAAAAACTGAATAATATTTTTTGCCATTCTTGGTGAGACTATATCTGCCCCTTCTGACGGAAATCGCTATTTTGCTAGTGAGCAATGATTCCATAGCCTGTAGCTAGAGTGTTTTGCGCTAGTGATTTGTCATAGAGTTGTGAAGTTGAAGAGTCTCTAGACTCATCAATCTTTACTTGCAAGTAAAAGTTAATAATGCGATGCACTTGTCCTTGCTCTTAATTGATATGTGTTACTCTGTCAACGATTAAGTGAAAAATTTGCATCAGTAGTTCATATCCAAACATAAAAGTTAACTTTAATGAAGTGATCTAATTAGATTTTAGAACACATCATATAAGCCTATATTGCAACTTGGTGAACCATCCACAACAAGAGTAGATTATCAATTGACGTTTACTTAAGAATTGGACTTGGAAAAATAACGATAACACATGTAATTTACTTTGCAGGCTGTATGGTTACGTACCTCCATTTTCATTATTGTTCTTTATTTTAAATTTCGTGTAAATTACTCCAGAAAAAAGACCATCTAGCATTATATTATTACATACAGGTCTTAAGCTATACAAGCTAGTTAATCAAGGAAACCAATGAAACAAATAACATGTCGGAGGGAGACAGACAACTGTACTAGTACTTGAGGATATCGTTCTCTGAGGTCCCCGAATAACACGGGTACGATAACTCTAGATGGCGCCAGACTGGCCTGGTGTGCTTCAGCAGTGATTCAATAAAACTTTGATCATTTTCAGAATAATATCCTTACATTGATATTCGACGTTTTGCAAATGCAATTGAAGTGAAGCCATTCTACCGCTCGAATAAACTAAGGTTCTCTAAATGACTAAAAGTAGAAGATATATATATATATATATATATATATATATATATATATATATATGAGCACTGATAATCCCAACATTGAAAAAGTTAGTCATATATGGCCAACTTTCTTAGTCATTATGGGTGAGCCAGATTAACTATCCTGAAATTCAAGTTAGCCATTATATGACTTATCAAAGTTAGCCACTAGTGACCAGGTTGGGGATACTACTGAAAAACGGGACGTCCTGTAAAAACGGGACGTCCTGTAAAAACAGGCAATTATGAAAAATTGTAATATCTAATTATCTTAAATGAAATTATACATGAATAGTACATAAGGCAAACATAATATAACACTTCTACATGTGCAAACAGCAAAAATTATGAAATTGTGCATTTAACATGAATTTGATAACACTTTCCATTTTGAAAATTACATAAATTAAAATTTCACAATTAATAATTCTTCATAAATGAAAATGCTCAGAAAATTAGGAGTTTGCTAAATTCAAAAACTATTTTTAATTAAAGTACACATCTTTTGCATTAAAATGATCGTTGCATTTTCACATTCTATCGTTGCATTTTTTTTATATTGATTTTTATTTTTTAAAAGTTACAAAAATCATACCAAAAAAACAGCCTGTCCTGAAATAACAGGACGGTTTTGTGAGCTGTTATTTCAGGGCGTCCTGTTTTTTCAGGCAGACTTTTAAAAACCATTAAAACAGTTATTATAATGATGGGATTCAATTCTTATTTAACCAAATAATTGCTTGTCATGTAGGCTTATATTTTGAAATTGAAAAAAATATAATGGAATGTTTGGAAATGATTTAAAGGGTCCCGTCCTGAAAAAACGGGACGTCCCGTTTTTCCCGTCGTAGCTCCAACCTGGTGACTAACCCTTCAAAGGTGGCAGGACCAGGCTGCCAGGGCCCACTCTAATTCAAGAAGAAAATTATTTTACCACCTAAGAAGTCATGTTAATGCATCATAATGGCTAGGAAACATCCTTCATCATCAAATGTGGTACAAGGTTAGATGCACAACATGAGTTAAGGATGAGGATGGATAAACTTACCAATCTGTGGAATCTGTTTTCTTTTGTATGCCTTTTTCCTGGTGGTCATGTGATCTCTTATTTGGTCACATGACCTCTTAGTCATTTTGACTAACACCAAAAATGTCAGTCAAATGACTAACTTATAGTTGACTATCAGAAGTTAGCCACTACTGATTAACTTATAACATCATGGGATTATCAGTGAGGTAGAACCATAGCTCAAACACTCAGAAGACAAGACGTGTGCCCTCGTGCGGAATTTCTTTGGAGATTAATGTTTTATCTAAAGCATGTTTTTGATACCTTCAATAGGATATCAAGCATGTCGGGATCAGACAATCATTGAAGAGGTTATAGTCATCAAAACATGGCATGGTCATTAGCTATAGGCACGATTATTATTGTCAGTCTGACTGTCCTTCGTGTTCAAAATTCATTGGGGGGGGGGGGGGGGACGTGGGCGCAAATCTAAATTTTATTAATGTAAAATTCTGTGGAAAAAGGTGCCACTTTTCTATGAGCTTGTCCCCACCTTTTCCAAAAGCCTCATCCGCCAGTGCTGTTCCTTATACAATGCCGCATCCACATCAAAAACAAGATGAAGAATAGTCTGATTACTCCACTCCGTTCACATAGCAGATTCTCTTATTCATATTACATGTATTTAATATTCCCGTCGTCCTTGCAAAATTGCACAGTGCTGTGTAACAGAACCTTCACAGTTCTTTATTAAGAATCCTGATGATTTTATCTATCTATTTATTCTAATGTGTGCTATGAAGAGGCATATATGACAAAAATTAATTAATCCAATATTTTCCAATTTCGTTATTGATTTAGCATTCTACTTTATAGGAGAACATGATAATTATAACATTTTAGGTAGTAGGTGAAGGTTTATTCATTAAAAAGTCTAATGGTGGCGCCACTAGTAATTCGGGCATTATTCTTATGGTGCTTTAGCGAGTGCTGAAAGAAAGCATATAAAGGGCCACCAATTAGAAACATAACCATCGACGATATTTAGCCAACTAGTATTGAAACTCGCTGAAATTATATCTTCTAAAATCTACATCATTTTAGACTCCTCTAGAAACTTGGCTAGGCTTCAGATGGCCAACTTGATGTTTTGCCTTGTGTCTAATGTCTGTTGGTCTCCAAGGATGCGACTCTATATTAAGGAATTTGGGAAATTTGTAGTACATAGTGATACAGAAAATTGCTGAGACTGAACAAATCCCAAGTAAATTATAGCTCAACATTATATTATTTGTTTCTATTTCAGGTGTTAGTTTGTATGGTTTCATCTTCCTTCTTTGCCTCCATTCTTCAAGTTCAATCATTTATCCCAGTTGTTCCTCTGGAAGAAAATGATGGCTTATAAATGAGATATTTGTGTATATTTGATCAAAAACACAAATAATAATGGCAAATACTCCACTGATTACAGTAACATAGATTTCCTCATACAGCCACTAACACAGATCTATATGTTCCTTATCCAACACCATAACAGGTTACCCGTCTACCATGATTCATTTACATGCAGCCTAAGCATGAGGCCACAACGCTCACCCTGGTTCTTACTCTCTATCGGCTGTCTACATTAGACCTCCCTTGAACAGGGGTGCATAAATAGACATAGCCTCTTCCTTTTATGACACACGATGCTATTATTCTTGTAGATCGTCTCATTTGTCCTAGCCGGTATTCTGCCCTCATCTATAGAGAAAGATTGTAAACTTGATAATTATGTTTGCGCTGCAGAATTTTAGCATAGCAAGCAGTTGAAGCCTCTTCCGCACAATTTTTTTTTTCGAACACCTGGATGGATAGTGCTACGTAATGTTCGATAATATTGATTAAAACATCTTTAACGCATTGGAAGGAATAAGCGAAAATGTCTGCAGTGTGAATATCAATAATGTTATCATACCGCTTGTATATCAATAGTACACATGTAAGAGCCAGTAGAAACCACCTTCACAACATCGTCTATGGTTTTATAATTGAAAGTCGAGCACACCTCATCCATATGATCATTAACCGAAGATTTATAAGGCTGGCGACAATCCGTAATAGGACGGATCTTGCCGGAGGGTTTTAAGATAGCACCCAAAGCATGAACACAATAAGGTTGCTCCTGAGAAATTGATAATTTTCCAGCATGTAATTCCTGTGAAAGCAAATCTGACTGCTCAATTTGAATGGGATCGAGAGAAGATATGATTGATGCAAAGACTCTCGTCCATCATTCCAAAGGGTCTGCACTTAATGGATTAATCTATGCCATCACCATATTGATCAACTCCATCTAAAATAGCGTTCAATGATATCTTGTCTGTATTATGATAGATACATAGAACTACAATATTTATCTATGATTTTTGATTCACCAGCAACTTCTTTTTTTAATGTTTTCTTTTTGGAATCTTCAGATAAATCTGTTCTTTCAGATGTCACGGATGATCATGATTACCTGCATGGTTATTTTCGTATCACGATATCATCCCTATTTGATATAACGCGATCACAATAATATCATTTAGTAATATGATGTAGGCCTATGTATTGCAATAAACCAGTATAATCTATCGTTTTAGTTGTATACTCTGTATAATGATGTTATTTATGGAACAGTTACTTAATGCTGACTAATTGGTTAATGCATTAATAAACAATACAAAAGAACTGGTTTACAATAATGGTTGGTCCGGCCCAATTGAATGTTAACTTCATCTTTCCCCTGTTACAACATAGTTGGTGGCTGAAATTCCAAGTTCAAGTTCAAGTTCATACCTTTAACTGGTTTACATAATGGTTGGCCCGGCCCAAATGAATGTTAAGTTCATGTCCCCAGACCAAAATATTTCCCCCGTTACAAAATAGTTGGTGGCTGAATATCCAAGTTCAAGTTCAAGTTCAAGTTCATACCTAACCCTGTCGCCATGAGCACAAATTGGCCTCCAATGTCACGGCCAATGTCTGCATCACCTTTGTCTCTCTCGCCTATAAATACTTTTAAATACCTAGCAGGTCTTTCAAAGCAACTCAACCGAAAAGGATTTCGAATGCGGCTGTCACTGGACCTCCCACTGACCAAGGAATGGTCTATTGGATTACAGAATTCGACCCTATTTAGGTCAGCTTTGTCTTTTTCTCTGCTGTCTGCGCAGAAAAGTTACAAAACCTGGATGTCTAGGAGGGGGCCCCACTCATACTCAACTTGCTCATGTTGTGTTTACCGTGAATACACATGTGGGCTTATTTTCTCGTTTTTCATTATTTTAATTGTCTCAAAACTCCCAGGATAATTTGCATTCTCAATACACATGCAGATTTATAAGATCCGGGGGTTTGAAAACATACCCATGCCCATTTAGAAGTAATAATTCATTCCATTACTTGATACAACTTCAGACATACAAAATAGCTCACCACAAATACAACAGTAGAGCTTCCAGTCAGAGGTTGTCATGAGCAGTAGGCATGCAATGGAGTGCAATGGTGCACATCTAAGTAAGACCTAAACATAACTTCGGTGATGGATTAGAAAGACTTAAAAACCAGAGTCCCTTCATTATGGAATGGTTGTTGAAAGTACGATTGGAGAAACTTTATAAAAATATTATGTGTGCAATTGAAATTGACCATTTATTGGATTAAGATTAATAGACACTTTTCAAAAATACTTTATTGATGGAGGCATCTATTGCCAACCTAGAGGCGGCTAGGTTGGTATTGGTTGGTTGGTTATTGGTTGCTTTATGCCCTAATTAACAGTATGGGTCATATCAAGGGCGGTCCATCGCCATCGGTCTAAAAATCATTAGTAACCAACATTGAGCTTTAGGCAGGTTAATTCACTCCCAAAATGAATGATTCAGTAATTAATCTTTAACACATGGTCTGGACACATTGAGTGCTAGTGCCCTCCCCGAAAACAAGACAACCATGAAGGTCAAGTTCGACTCTCTCAAAGGATCTCGTCATCGAATGGCTGCTTCCTTATAAGGAGCCACCAAGTTCAAGTTCACCTTTAACTATGACGTTCACTGGACCGTGAAGTTCAAGTTCACCAATGCCTTACCTTATACAACCCCGTTTATATAATCTGTCTTGGTATCTAACAGCACGATTAGCAAATCACTAATGGCCACTACCAGTCCATCAATGTGAATTGATGTAAAGATATTGGGTGTGCGTGCTTGCCACCATGTTAATTTCTTGCATTTTTTCAGTTCTCTTTTTCCCCTTTTCAATAGAATGAATCTGATATTTCATAAGCCTTCACGTGTACACATGGCGGTGCTGCCAGACAGTTCTTATGTAATATTTTTGAAAAATGATATATCAAAATATTCCCAGACTTCAAGGAATCAAGGGTTCAAGTTCTTCCACTGAATATAATGTAGTAGTTCTATAATAGTTATTTATTTCATAACATAACTATTACCCGTCATGATCAATTAGGGGATATCTGGCCGTATCAGGATATGGGAACATTTCACTTAGATAAACATTTCTAGATATGTTGATAAGATGTCACAATTTTTAGCAATGAAGAGCTGTTTTCTCAGAAATTCTTTGTATATGGCTAATAAGCCTAGATCTGGGGGGTTTCTACTGTAACAGAAGTTGGGAGTATCATAAAGCCAATCTCAGCATCTAGAAAGAACATATTATAAAATAATTATCGTACTTCCCGATTCCTCAAAGCTATAATAATAAGACACACTTTGGTCAAATTTATTACCACGGTTCAATAGCCAACCCAGAAGCGTAGAATGTTAATCGCTAAAAGCGCCTCACGAGAAGCATCAACATTCCACTGCACACAGGCGGTCTCGACTGTCGCCGCTGGCTGAGGCCAAGCTAAAACCTGTCGAGTTCAGAAAGTTGACCGCTTAAAACGGGGCAGTAACAAGAACGTTCTACATGGGGCTACTTACAGTAGACATGATCAACCATACCCACATTTTCTTAAATGTTTATTATTTGCTATAATTTAATCCTGATGGTAAAATATCGCACTGAAGTGGCTTTGAGGCTTGTAAGAAATGGCAAATATACAACATGAAAATTACTACAGCTGATAAATGGATATGTCTAACTATTATTTCAAATGTATCTTTGTTCGTATTTCGTATAATTATGTTGGTTGAAATAAACATTTCTTTTGGATATTTCATGATTTAGTTTTCTTTCTTTGGTTGCACTGAGGCTAGCTCATGTATTATTCGTAATAATTGCAGTAAAGTAATTGTCATCAGATGCTATAGTTCATTATAGTTAAAAGCAAAGGCAATTAGACCAGGAGCAGATATGTGAATAATTGGATAAGCTGTAAGAAGAGCAATGAGTTTGAATGAAAGATGTGAAGAAAGGAATCATATGTTTCAGATATAGAATTGTTTTTGAGACAGTTTTATTGTCAACATCACATTATTACATGTTTTTTCTGTTGATCGAGGTGATGCAAATAGTGATGATATAATGATGCGAGATAAGAAAATAAGGTCAATACGAGATAAGACAATAGGGTGGTCAAGAGAACAGTTCCATAATATATCATTTGCAGTAGAGTTTCAATTTTGATAAGACTCTATCTGCAATAATTGTAACCTCCTTTTTGAACTTTACCTTTGTGGTTGCTTTTTGTACTCCTTCAGGCAGTTGATCCAACATTGAGATTACGCGCAGCAGTGGCAACTGGTTTAGTGCCACCTGAGTGTCACAGATCTAGAATAGGTAAACTGCCACAGTATAAAATGAATAGGCAATGTATCAACAAAAGAGTTTTAATAGTTTATAATGCACGTTTGATATAGTTTGAGCCTGAATCCAATACAAATCCAATCACAAACACATTTGTTAGGAAAATGTCAACATTAGTGAATAATGAATAACGGTTATGCACACCAGATATCAGTGAACTCTCAAAATTACTATTCCCATAACAACAATGGATCTCAGCTTCAATATAATCTCTGTGCTCATCCGTTATTTAATAATTAATTCCCCATATCTAGATGTTGCTCTGGGTTACATTGGCCTTATCTGGCTAAATTGTAAACTCCCAGTATGAATAAAATATTCAATAGAAATATTAACAAGCTGCCAGTCAGGATAGTACATGTAGTAGAAGACCTAGCGGTGATGTGATAGATGATGAGTACAACTGGGCTGACTAATGTTGGTTAGCACATTAAAATGGGTGATAGCTGGTTGAGGATAGGATGATGCCATTATTTCAGCTTTATTTTGACTGAAGTGAAACCTTACTCATGAATTGAACCAGCAACTAGCTGACCATAGTGAAAATAACATCAATCCCATACAGAAGGAGGCCCTTTTGTATGGAAGGTATGGCTGAAAAACATCATGTGACAATGGTTATAATCTGAAGGTGTTTGAGCCTGGATACTATGTAGAGGAATATACCATTAGAGACCATGGTACCTTGCTTACAATAACTGCCAATAAACTTTATTTGTAACTCTGCAAAGTGAGTGATCATTCATTTGGACTTGAATTACACGGATGGTGATAAATCTACCCCAAATGATATAAAGAAAGACTACTAATTGATTTGGATACATTTATTAGACTTAATAAAATGGATATGTACCATTGCCATATTTGAGTATATAGCAACCCTGAAACATGAACATCCACATATAAAATACCCTTACCATAAATATGTTATGTTTTAAATTTTAAGGCATATCCAGACAATGCTCATCTTTCAACCTCTGAACATGATGGGTTTAATTTATTGTCAGTTTATTAATCCAAGTTAAGATAATACAGGGAACTGCTATCTGTCATCTTTGTATTGTTACTTATTATCTGTGCTATTGTTCACTATAACAAATGTTCAAATGAAGTTTGTTTTAAGTTAAAATATTGATATTAGGGTAGAGTCCTCCTCATCTAGTTGGTTCAAGTCCGAATGAAGACACTCGCTTGCAGAGGCACAATAAAGTTTATTATATCATAACAAGTATCAGCTGAACGGTACATCCTTTCGCTGAAATGATATTAGATTGGCCAAGTGACTGGACTGCTTACTGGTAATGTTCACATGTCATAAAACTTATGACATGTGAACCTTAAAACATGAAAAATGTAGTAACATGGAAAGTTTTCAATCAATCTTTACAAAAGGGTATCATATCCCGGCGGATGCAGCTTGGTCGTGTGCTCTCCCGCTAAAGTACTCTGCTGGCTAGTGTGCGGACTGCGCCTTATAGTTTTATGAATGGTTATGCCTATACCTAACGTCCCCTCCTACATGTACACTCTTCATTCAACATAGTGTGTCACACTCTTACCCCTGATTCTTAGTTTACACTAGAATAGCTAAGTCAAAGTCTGGACTGACCATCTGCGTCAGTACAATTGGTCTATTATCCGCATGAAATGGGTTTTTTAGAGTACTTTTTCGAGCACATATCATTGCCTTGGTTTTCTGTACATTGATGGGATTACTTGCCATACAATATATATATAGCTAAAGGTAATCATAAAATAAATTACCCATCTAGCCTGCCATCTGCCGTGAAGTTCCCTAGCTACGTACATTTTAGCATTTTCTAAATTCCAGCTCATGAATGAGGTTAAGCTTGACCTCTATGCACCACTGCTCAATGAAAACAAATCATTGTAATAAAATGGAAGGTCATCATAGAGTAATCTACGACTTAAATCTCCTCTCCTCCATCCATTTTAATTGTTGACGTCTAGATTTCATTAGCACAATAATTACCTTAGGGACAATTGTGTTTTATAACAGACAATACATTTTTCAGAGAGGTATCCATACTTCAGTGAGCATTGCCCTCACACGTTCACTAAAATCCTGTAAAACGTGACCTATTTGGGAAGAGCGCGTGAGTGTTACCGTTACTGACCCAGGTTAATACCTGCTCTAAGACCTGTTTGGACACACACTCTTAAATTTATCTAGTTGAGAGTTTGTAGTTAGAAATATCGTTTGACTAATGTTTATTGCATAAGCATACCATTATTTCTTATTGTTTTAATGCTGAAATGGATGTATATATAATCCCTATTATTATGCAACACATGGATAAAATTCGCATTACTTAATTGGTCCCTATATAGCCAGCATATCCTATACCTAGAGGGTATTCCCGTGTTAGGGAAACACTGATATTAGAGCAAGAATATCATATGTATATTACATATCGTTTCATATAGTTCTACTATTATCATACTCATTTCATCTCAAAAATACCTATAAAGGATAATATTGTACAAGATTATATTTCTAAGATATTTATATTGTTTGTACCGTCTGGAAGATCAGACAATGTTTGAAGACCTCAATAAAAATATTAACAAAAGAAAAGGTTCTATGTGGTCCGCAATGTGACTAGAAAGAGCGGTATTCTTACTATCTTTAATTTCCATGCATGGACCTTCCCTATGTCCGTCCCATTATTCATAAGCATATGAAAAAATACACATTTTTCTCTTTTCTTTCCGACACAGTTAAATGGAAAATATGTGTTGGCTATTCGACATAAGGGACTTTGAATTTAATTACAGTATGTAATGCGTTTTTGCAAATAATCACTTTTCAAATTGTCGATCGTTGATAACTGTGTGTGTCCCGTACGCGTAATGCTTACCAACCTATTCTGACACATTTTGTACATGTGATATGTATGTGTGAATAATTCTTGCAATCAAATCACAATCTTGAAAGGATGATGAAGAGTTATTGTTAACGTTTTATAGATTATTGAGGGATATGATGATGGGGGTGCAACCCATGCGACAAGCGAAATCGCTATATATCTTCCATAACACATCTGATCTCTTATCAACAACAAATCTGTATTATAGTCACCAATGGCCAACTCATCCATAGATATGTACGAAAAATATCAAGGCTTTGAGCCATTTCCTATATTTCCTACAGACACACCCTCCCTTCTTTACACTGCAATTCCCTGGGGTTAGATAATGTATTTCAAATATGTTCAGGCCCTCGCGTTTTTCCAGGAAGTTTCGATTAATTAGGCATATCACCCCTGTTAGGCTTACACCCAATTAATGACAGCCCTCTGTATACAGATTACTCCATCTCGGTTCGATCCCAGGAATATCTGTTTTATGCCTTCTCAGTTTGACCCCCCACCCCCTCCCTCTTGCCCTCTACCTCCCCCTCCCCCTCCCCGCTCTGTCGCAGCCCAAACGGACTCCCTATACATATAAGTCCCACCAGCGTATAGGTGTGGCTTCACAAGCTCACTGCCAGACAGGCATGGCAGGTGCGCAAGCTAACGTGCAGTCCAGCAAAGTAGTGTAACAGCAACTCCAAGACACGGTTTTCGTTCATAATCCGCATTCTTAACTTCGTTCTATGAGAGAAAACCATGGGGATCAGAAAACAGTTGCAGTGTGTTAGTGTCGGGGCGGCCTTGGCATGTCTGTCCGCTGTACTGTGGTCCTTTTTTTATCGGAGCGATGGCAGCGTCATGTTCACCCGACTATTTTCAGGTAAGATTTAGTTTGATTAAACACAATGCTTACTACACAAGGGGCCATTCTGTGCATCAATATTGTCGTTAAATTCCGGAACAGTTGCCACTTGAAAGACGTTTTATTTCATACTGACAACCCTTATGGGAGCATGCCATGCGTCTGGCGGATTTCAAGAAACTAGTATTAGGCCTACCGATAATTATCAGGGACAGATAAAAGATGATTTTTCTTTTTCTTTTGAGATGATTCCGCCTTCCAATCTCAAATAGAAGTTAAGTCAGATACTTTGATGACTATGAAATACTTACCAGCTTACTTCACGTTAAACACATTTTGAAAAACTCGTCTCTGTCAGTGGATTTCCTAATAAGCAGATAAGGTGGGCTGAGCAAAATTAAAATGTTGCAAGCACCAAGGCACAGAAAAGTATGGCATATGTCAATATTATGATATTAAAACTTAACAGCGTAGTTCTGGACTCGGGACACCGTGAGTAGCATGTCACAAGCGTGTATATGTATTGGGGAATTACATAACGGGATTAGTACACGACACCGTTATGTATTCGGTATGGCCAACGAGGGGTCAGAGAGGAGGACGGAAGCTTTATCACTCATCAGAAACATCACTTTGTTACTCTGGAGCTGCTGTGATAATGTTTGAACCGGACCCCTTTATACTATAAATGCCAACTGCATGGCGTATTGTCCAATTGCATTTCAGACATCGATCTTCACATTACAATATATAGATATGTGATAGAACCCCAAGTCATGCGTTCAATATTTAGAAGTTTTTAGTTTAAGTAAGCGGTAATGTTTTGTTTTTTTAATTTCAAGTTTTTGTTATCATTATTTCAGAAACTGTTAGCATAATGTGTGTCTACGCCCAGGATCTCTGAAAAATACTCGTTAAACAATAAGAGAAGGGGCTTTAAATTAGGTAGGCCTATATGATTGAGTGTAAGTTTCGTGACAAAACTCTTGTCAGCGGTTTGACCACTTGGTGATCAGCAAAACTGACGTTTATTATCGCGAGGAAATGCGTCTCCATGCAGACAAGTATTTTGAATATTTTTCTTCTTTTTTTTCTGGGTAGTTCATCTTTCCAAATATCTGTTACCTTATACGTCGCAATGTATAGGTCAGTTGATTATATAAGCGACTGAAATAAGTCCCTGGATCAAGAATGAGCAGGCCTTTCGACGCTGGAATGCCTTGTCCTTGCAATACATTTTTTAATTAAAGGTTCTAAGACTTTCGAGTTCCCGCGGCCACGGGTGTTGCAAATGCAGAGACCGTGTTACCGCGAACTCTCCTAAAAAAACATCGCTAAATATTACAAAGAACATGTCGAATCTCCCTAGCGGTCTTCGTCAATAATTTATTTTAATTCTGTCGTTTCTCAGAATTCGCTCAGATTTCAAGTGGAATTTATACTCTTCAGCGGACTAGTCTTTAATCACTACATCGAACTTTAAAAATTCTTATAGTGCCCATAGGCATATTGACAAATAAATAGATGAATAGATAGATGGGTAGATAGATAGATAGATAGATAGATAGATAGATAGATAGATAGATAGATAGATAGATAGATAGATAGATAGATAGATAGAGAGATAGATAGATAGATAGACACAAAAATGTTATAGATATGACCCAGGGCTTTCAGATAATAATCGTCGCCCAGTTCTTCCTTTTGATCATTTTTGTTTTAAAGTGACAAGAATTCCCCCAAAAAATGGTGAAGAAAAATTTCCACTCGTACCCGTTTTCCAAGTCATAGAATCACTCAGATACTGATTTCCGATAGAATTAGGGAAAGTGCACTGTATTTGTCCCGTATCATGATTATTACTAATGCAATGATAATTTCCAATGTTACACTCACCATTGGACAATAGGACCATTAGGTGATCCGTACAGTGCGTCGAGGAAGAAAAAAAAACCCGGTATAGGCCTACTTGCATTCTTAAGTAAACGTCAAAAAACAAGAGAGAAAATGTCGGCACAAAAATGTGTCACTCAGTCTGTCGTCAAGACACTTTTTTTATAAGAGTAGCCTGAAACGTAAGGTTTCTGATTATCTATCCACAGACCATCAAACGCGCGTATAGGCTTACGCTTCCCGATTGGACATCTGACCTTGGCCGACCGGCCTGGAATTAGGACATATATATAGTCTTAACCAGCCCGGTTACATAACGTAAAAGTGACAAGCTAAGTGCGAGTAGCATGTTGCTTAGGTAGGGATTAACGGTAGGTGATTTTAGGTGACAGTTTAGTAAGAGTAGACAGGAGAGATATATAGATTATATGTAATTAGAGGCGCGGCTATGGATGGGGTCCGGTTCAGGGGTGTTTTTTAAAGGGAGGGGAGTCCAAATATAGCCGAAGTAGTAAAACATCACACATTCAAGCATATATGCACGTTTTTTCTCTTTATCAATTCTAAGTCCCCCCCCCCCTGCCCAAAAAAAGAAGGGAGCATCCCCACCCCGACTCCCCCCACTCCTTCCCTTACTTTTAGTACTCATACATTAGTCAGAGGCCTACTTTAAAGCTTTCCCAAACAGAAAACATTATAATTATATATTATATATATATACGTGTATATATATATATATATATATATAGGCCTATATATATTATATATATTTATATATTTATACAGGACTAAGACATATGCCAAGAATTGCCTTCAAACATCAAGTATAGTGAACTATTAAATTGAGGTGACAGATTTCGCGGGAGGTGCGACTGAAGGGTTGACGTCACATTCACACACAGTCAGGTGACATTTCAGGCGATATTCAATTGTGTAAGAAATTATCTAAGATGGATGCATGGTCTAGCAGCATGCGATACTGACAAGGAAATAGATATTCCATGATATTGTGCTGTATATATACGTGGATTACAACGCATGCATGCCGTCCATGTACAATATTTCTAAGATTACTGCGTAATTACCTTGAATAGTTATTTGTTGATAAAGGTAACCGTCTATGCAATATTTCGTATACATAAAACAGACTTGAATTTACGTCTTTCAGGCTGCTCAGCACTGGTCTGCTCCCTCCTGGCCTTCGCTGCCGTCGACATCTCCTTCCGCCACCCAGCCGACAGCCACACACTCATGTCACTCCTCTCCCAGTACGTCATATACTCCGTCTTGAGACTGGACGGCATGATCGCATACAGACACTTCATGAAACTGTGCCAAAACGTGGCTTCTTCTCAAGAGAAGGCCCTACTCAGCTTAGCCATTTTGCCTAACGTGGACACGGAATTTGGCCGAAAGTATGACTTTAAAAACATCAAATCAAGAGAGGATTACCGGCGTAAGGTACCCCTCTCCACTTATAATGACTATATCCCTTATGTGAAACGTATTGAAGCCAACCCGGACGACGCTAAGGGTGGGCTCCTTACCAAGTATCCTGTAGCGTTCTTGGCTGTAACCTCAGGCAGTACGGGTAATAATAAAACCATCCCTGTCCCAGGCAATGTCAAACGAAGAAGTTTGTTCATGAAGTCGCTGCCCTTGTATCTCACCTGTAAACAGACTGGTGGTCTGCGTCTTCACAGGCAGCTGAGGTTAGGTTACAAGCCTGTGGTCGAGAGGACCCCGTCAGGTTTGACGAAGGCGCCGATAAGCTTCCACATGAACAAAACTCTCCCATTTTCCATTATTCCACATGAGGTGTATCAAATACAAAATGAACAAACTGCCTTATACACTGAAGCCGTCTTTGCTCTAGCAGAAAGAGAGCTTGGGTCCACAATAGGCTTAATGGCCACATTGGTCTGGGCTTTCTGGCGAATCATTGAACAGAACTGGGAACAGATGTGTGACGATATTGAGAGAGGGTCTATCCACCACAGCGTTAGAATGGAACCTTACATTCGGAGAGCTGTTAATAGTAAGTACAATTTTATTCCATAAATGTAATTACAAACTACAAAACAATATTCCTGGGTGAACAAGTTTTATTGTGAGATATTGGTTTACTGAGATGGAAGGTCATATTCCTTTAGCGCATTTTCACACGAAGAGAGTGATTATGACATCACATGCTTATGAACTGCATACCTTCAATTTTCTAAACGGATTTTGCAGAGTGAAAAGTCTTCCTGTCCATTGTTCTTATAGAATGCATCCAAGTGTATCTCTTTTTGTAGCAGTGATGTTGTTTGTGATGCTATGTACAAGATTTAAACCTCTGCATTTTCAACACACCACTAATGGTTATAAGTTGTTCATTTGCTTCAGAACACATCACAGCCGATCCGAAGCGTGCAACCCAGCTTCGAGAGATATTCCGTGATGGTCCACAGAGACTGTTCAAGAGACTCTGGCCGGGCTATCAGTACACTGTAATGTTTGTGACAGGGGGATTCAGTCATTACTCCCGAGTTTTATTGGGCAGTGTATTGGACGGGACCTTTGTAATGTCTCCTTTTCATGGAGCCACGGAGGGAATCTTTGGTATGAATCTATCACCCAGTTTTGACAATTCACTAAAGACTTCGTACACTTCCTGTATAATAATGTTTCAGGAGTATATCCCGATTTCCAATTCGTTAGAGGAAAACGATAAAAACCAAAAGCAGCCCCAGACGGTGTTTGCAGAACAGGTACACGCTCACTTTTCTTTACCCTTCCAGAACCCAGCGGTGATGGTATTGACACTAATCCGTGGTGATGGTATTCATACTAATTCTTATCATCCTTTATGATAATTGACTCTTCTTATCGAAGGTTGATAATCATAAAATCTACCTTCAGTTCAAACGCACCTTCCTACACTGACTCATTTCCGCATTGCAACAGGTTTACAAACTCATGCCATTGCCTCAGGACTACCAAACTATGCCGTTATAAACCTACATACTGTACTGTTATCATGCAGTGACTACCCTGATAGATAACTTCGGTTCTGAGGTAAAACAGGAGTCCTGCCAATGCGAAAGAGGCCTGGTGCCATATCTTCGTAACTAATTTGGCTGATCAGGGAAAATTTGATCAGGGTCCCATGATCAGTGATTTTGCCCTTTACCAAAATTTATTGTGTTATTGCAAAATAGTGTCAAAGAGGAATTATTATTTGTAAAATTTATTCATGATTGACAGAATTTCTGATCATGGGACTCTGATCAAATTTTCCCTGATCAGCCAAATTAGTTACGAAGATATGGGCCCTGGTGTTTTATATGATAAGTTAAGATAAGTCTCCATAATATATCAAGGTTGATCATTTATAAGCTCTATTGCTAATTATGTATCCTACCAGGTGGCGTCTGTGTGGTGAAGTTACTAACACCATTCCATCTTGTTTTTATGCCTGTAATTCAACTCTTATTCTAATTTTCATTTCTTAAGAAGACATTTCGTATCCTATTCATATTTGCAGTAGGCCTACCATCTGTAGATTATTGGCTGTTATTTATGGCTACTTCAACATGACAAATGATGTCATAGCCTGACAGACCCATAGAACTGCATATTGAATTCAGCAACGGCTTCATAAAAGAGGATTTGGCCAGAATTCAAATGATTACATCTTGGACATTTGCAAATTATGCAACCATTCTTCGCTATAATCTACATGAAGGACATTGTCCAGCTTTCCCCTGCTCATGCGAAATCTGAGTGTTTTATGGGTGTGAAGATTCATGACTTCTGGTCCGAGAGTGTCCCAAAGCAAACTCTCTGTGTAACTTCGACTTCAATGAGATTTTACCAGTGGAACAAGGGACAGAGGAAAATCGTGAAAAAGACGAGTTTAGAGCAGATTCCTGTATACCCTGGAGAGGTACTGTGATAAGAACTGCTTGCTTAGTTAACGTGGAATGGCCAGCAGCATGGCATTGCATAGAGCATTACATTCCTGTATGTATCGAAGATTACTGTTTGAAGACAAGCATAATAAGTTTGCATATAATATTATTATATATTCTTGTTGCTTTTGTCTGTTTCATAGATACAATTCATGCATGAATTGCATGCTCTGCCAGACAGAATACTTAAAATTTACTTCCATTGATTTCTTGAAAATCAATATCGATGGTATTTCCCTTTTGAGTTTCCACATTTCATATTTCTTCAAATAACTACTAGCTACTTTCTAATCGCATGTATTCATCTTCTTTGCACGCACATTACATTTACAATAGCATGCACGATTGACAAAGATTAGTCGGACCTGGCAATAATAGTTAGCTTTTAGAAAAACTGCAATACAATTTGTTTTCATATGCGCTGGTTTTAAACTAAAGGCACGTAGCAATATATTGATCCTTGATCCATTTCATGATTCCATAGTTTCCGGTTATCAAAGTAAAATTGATATTAGGATGCAAACTTCCAAAAGAGGAAAACTTTATGACATTCACACAATTACAATTTGATTAGAATTCTATTAACATTAAAACGGAACCTTCAATTGATTGTTACCCTTGTTTCAATTGATTGTTTACCCTTGTTTATAATAGGTCAATATGATAGCGGTCAAATTTCTAACTTGTACCATAATTATATAGAGATATACATAAGATATATGTCTATGCTTGTACTAAAATATATATGTAAATTCAAGGTAATACAAGTCTGTGCTTCGTTCTTCTAGCTTCAGATCGGAGAGTGTTACGAAGTGGTATCGACTTGCCCAATAGGTACTTACAGATATCGGATGGGAGATGTTATCAAGGTCGTAGGCTTCCAAGGTCAATGTCCGATCTATGAGTTCCAATATCGGTAAGCATAGATATAATATATGTTTTACTTGCATAGCCACCAATACATGTTTTATGAAATATATACATAATGTAACACCCACATGATTGTGTATTGATACACACATATGTTCTCCGGGAAAGTATGGATAAGTGTGAACGAAAAAATTAATCTGCAGAACAATTTAAAGTTGTCATGTCTTTCTGTTGCGTTTGGGAGGTCCCCCAAGCAATACAAGTCATGTACATATGTCCCTCTGGAAAGTCAGAAAAATATCAATGTTCATTGACGGATTCAGAGCTTTAAATAAAAAAAAAAAGAGGGGGAGAGGGGCTAATACAAAAAAAAAGGAGACGCCCAAATAGGGGGCTGGAATTGTACATTAAAACAATCTAAATTTGGCAAAAATAGGGGGCCCTCTAAATCTGATGTTGCAAAGTAAACGGCAAAGTAAACGGCCTGTCTTCGAAACCGACAAGAGGTGGCAGCACAGAGAAATCGGATGTGCATGTTATACACCTTTTTCAATAGTGTGGCGCCCTCGGAATAGACCTTAACCAAGCGTTTAGGATATATGGGTTTCTATGGTCCTAGGGGTGAGTAGCAAGGCGACTATCGGAGGGCTCATGATCCTTAAGCAGGTTCTTTTTTTTATTATTATTATCATTAAATTTTGACCCATCGTCATATCCAGTAAATGTGCTTTTCACGACGACACAACATTGCTTGCTATTTTAGCACAACATAATATACCATTTCTCTTCATATCGGTTTTATCTTTACACACGTTTGTCACATTAGCATACATATGTTTTGTACAATTTCTGTAGTAATTCAGTACTTAAACATCTTACAAATCCCCCCTTTGTGTCCTTATTTTGTATATCAGACAAAGTATTGCCCTTCCGTTTCCTATGTGACGTCCATGTGACATTTTCATTCGAAAATACTAGTCTAAATTCGATAGAGGTATCGAGAGGCAAAAGAGACTTATTATCGACTCAAATGATACTATTTTACGTGGTTGTACATTGGTGCTACCTATTCCATCAAGACATGTTCATCCAGTGATATTTTACTATCTGATCAAAAGTGTTGATGAAAGAACAAAATATTCAGCTTAATGATAGTCAGATAGCAATATTACAATTTGTTTCAGGATGGGACACGTGCTGAATGTATCCTGGGAGAAAACACCAGAAAATGTAGTTTACGAATCCTTGGTGGCCGCTTGTACCAAACTAGAACTGAAATTGACGGACTACACAACTACAGAGGATATCAACATGGTCACCTTTCCCGGTAAGCCTGCTTCTATCACAGTTTGAAGATATTTTGAGCAAAACATTATCTTAAATATTCATCTTAGAAGCTTAAGCTTATTATAACAACACAAAGAGCCCCCAAAGATCTCAGATAAATGACCAATTTTCAGTTACAATTCTACCACACCATTATCTATTTTCCATTAATTAAAACGCGTTACGGTTGCGTAAGAGTTGACTTTGGACTAATTTAACTCTCCTTTATTTTAGAGTACGTGACTAATTCAGACTGCAAGCACTATGTTCTGTTCCTTGAGTTCACACGGGTGAAAGGATCACCGTCTCGCCTTACTTCAGAAGAGAAATCCCAGGTAAATCCCATTCTATAATACAATGCACATTGCTACATGACATGAATAAAACAGATTTATCATTGTTTCAAACACAGACCTAGGTCTGCGCACAATTTCGATAAAAACGATCGAACACTGTAAAATGACGGTTCGCAATGAAACACAGGTTTAGGTGTCATCTGTTTAATATCTAAATGTATGTTTATATTTAAAACGCATGTCTTTAGCGGCTGAAAATAAACATTGTTTAATTTCTAAGCGTCGTTTTTACAGTTATTTTTTTTCAACTGCATAACTTCCGTATTCGTGCAATATGCATGTATACATAGATGATTCATTCATTCGAATGAGATATTGTTTATACATATCTATACTTGTTTACACGTGTATTTGTCCATGTTGGAAAAGAAGAACATTTTTAGTAATCAGTATTTTTTTCTGTTGACAGATCGACAAAGAACTGTGTGAGCGCATGGAGTTGTACACCACCCTCCGACAGAAGGGAAACATTGGACCTATGCATGTGGTGGAGGTGACCCCAGGCACGTTTGAGTCGTTACGAGCCCACCTGTTGTCTTTCCTGAACAACCAGCAGGTGAAGATGCCTCGTGTTCTACGTGATGGGGCTCTCCTGAAAAGACTTCTCGGCCAACAGGCGGCGCCTGCCAGGGACACAGGCTGAACCGCCCACTGGTAGGCAGCTGGACTACACTGGTACACCTAGAGAATATTATAGACCTTTTTAAATAGTGTTCGCCCTGTTAGCGGTATAGGCCCGAACCTCTGTCTTGGGATATGGAGTCCAGTGAGATCAGGCTAAGGTCTTCGGAACAATATCTGTATGGGCAGGTTCACTGCACAGGTTTCCCTAACGTTATATTGGAAAGGGAAGATTATGTCTAAAGCCAAGGGTGTAGCTAGGACAAAATCAAGTGTAATCATCGAATTATGTCACTTCATTCTAGTTCTTAGATTGCACTTCGACTCACAATTAGTGTACCTGCTCCTGCTGTGTGCCAGCAAAGCTATGGCAATGACATATTGACTGGAAAACGTTTATATAGAATAATACTATAGGATGAGTGGTGTGCTGGAGACGTGTACTGGCTTCTATCATTTGTGCAGCGATTGTTAGAAGTTCAAGTCTCAAGCTTAAGAAAGTAGAAAGTGAGATGAACTATTCATAATTTTCAATGGAGAATATACTTCGAGCCCTTCATCACCGCACTTGCTTCAGATGTCATTGAATGGTTACTGCTTCCACAGGCATTCTTTGTCCTCTTTGTAATAAGCCAAGTAAGATGCAGTAACCATAATTAGGACTATTGGTTTGAGCGAGTGGAATGTGAAATAGGAAAGTATTATATTAGAGATACATGTCATTTGGAAAATGTTTGTGACTAACAAATTAGATACGTATACTAACAATCAATCTCAATACTCAACATATTGTGTGATATGGGAGCATATTTGGGAAAAGGTACCTATTGGTATATTTGGCCACCATGTGGCCACCAGTTTTGGAGTTTTGTTCATATTATGAAATATTACTTGACATGTAGCCAAAAGTTATGTCTTGTAATGTTTCTGACGTCCTAGGGATTATTCCACTCTTCGTTTTATTGTTTTACGATATTTAGTTCTTTCACAACCCTATTTACAACACAGGCCATTACACTCAATTTGGGCCAAATCATGCAGTATTATGCAATGTGGCGGCTGGTGACAATATGCATGTAATAATATTACTTGAAGTAATGTCAACAGAGGACATGAGACCAGATTATGGATATAAGTTTCAGGCGAACAGATTTAAAGCAAATTCATGATTTCTAAATTCAGGCTCTTGTTTTTGAAATGGGAGATGTGTTGGTCGCTTACCTTGCTGGATGGAACTGCAGTGACAAGTCTGCCTGTGGCGAAACAAGCATGTACCTTATTCCTTGAAATGTTTCTCTTCTATTTTATAATAGGCTTGTATGACATATTACCTAGAAACCTACAACATACGATTCTGGCAGCAGAATACATATTATTTTAGATAACGTGTAGTGTGTTAACCCTTTGTATTGGAAGATTAGCTCTATGATCTTCCATCCTTTATTATGGTATGTATACACCATTATGTTATTGTTATTACTTTTAGCAAATAGATTTTATACTAATATATCAACTTATAGGTGAAGGTGCTGCAATAAACACTGATGTGCTTACACGATTGTAACTAATATACGGCTGCAAAATAAACGAATTTCCAAATATCATCCAATGTCCGTGTCTGATTAAAAAAAGGTTTGACATCAAATAATAGTAAATAATGCCAACAAGAAACGTTGGAACCACAGTTTCACCAATTTACCTATAATGTGTGGCAATGTTCTAATGCTTATACTCAGCCAAGAAAAAAAGACAATACAAATCAATTCAAGACGCGCATGTTAAGAATTACACGAATCCATGAATCCATTGTAACAGCAGTGTGCGATACATAAAATGCTGGAGGACTGTTTCATTTCAGCAACAGCCCATGCAGGTACGGAACAGTTAATTATAATAGGTATTGGTTTAATACCAATGCCAAAATTTATACGCATTGCCGACACTACGAAATTGGGGAAGAAAGTCTGTAGATACATTGCTCGCAGTAAGCCAGTTACAAAAAAAAGATGAGATCTTTGCAAATAATTATGATTTTTATTGTTAATTACGGGTCTCCTATTGAATACCTTACCTATTGCACGTATTATTAAACATAATGATAAATGATGCCAGGGTTCCGAAATTGGTAATCAAACGGCTCAATGATCAAACGACAGAAAACTCTCTATTTTACCTAGAAATTCAATGACACACTTTAAATTCTTTAATTTTCTTAAAGATATTTGTAAAATTTTCCCTTTAAGCCATTTATCTGAAAAACATTATATACAGTTGTGCATATAAGATTGCAGTACACGCGTGTAGTTGATCAAATAAGCATCAATTGTATCTTTAACTTAGAGCAAAGTGCGTAATTACGAGCTCACTGTAATCATGTGAGTAGGTTTCAATCCGGCCTTGTATGATGAAGGTAGCCATAGCTGCTCTGGTCCGCTACATGATCTCTTTGAGCAAGTATTAGTCCATTCTCGTCTCCTGAAGGCAGGCATAACTGCTCAGGTTCATTACATGATATCATTGAGCAGGTCTTGGTCGGTCCTCGGTCTGCTGAAGGTGGCCTTAGCTGCTCAGGTTCACTACATGATCTCTCTGAGAAATTCTCGGTCAGTCTTCAGTCTGCTGAAGGTGACTTTAGCTTGGGTCTATTACATGATCTCACTGAGCAGGTCTCAATCTATCATTGTCTGCTGAAGGTGGCCTTAGCTGCTCCAGTCCACTACATGATCTCTCTGAGCAGGTCTCTGTCGGTCCTTGGTCTGCTGAAAGTGGCCTTAGCTGCTCGGGCAGCCTGGTCCACCTTGCCTACGGTCACCACAGCCTTTACCCTCTGCCTCACCTTCCTCATTCTCTCCTTCTGGATCAGAGTTTTGACCTCATAGGTGTGGTCTTTCACCATTAGGTCTAACTTCCTCTGACGTTCCACTTTAGACATAATTACATTGACTTTGACCTCAGACCTTGTGGAGAATAGACCTGGAGGCGCCTCCTTGGATAGGTCTCTCCTCCATTGGGAAACATGCTGGGAATCCTCCTCCTGGTCCTCTCCGGAGCCCACGCTGTCGGCTTCATTCACAAACCTCGTGTGATGTTTCATGTCGTTTTGACCGTAGGCTAGGTTGATCGTCTCGCCATTGCTGTGGCTGCTTTCAGAATCTGAATGGATAACACCTAATGTATGTATGTTATTTCCAGAGTTAACAATGTCAATTTCATTGAGGTTTCCTAATGTTGGTGGACGGCTCTTCCACTTTGGTTTGACTTTGATTTGCAATGCTTTAGGCACCAGATCATGTCTGTCTATACTTCCCTTTGCTTCTACTTCTGTTTCATTCGGTAGGGGTGAATCACTTTGAATCTCCCAAGCAGCCTTTCTCTGTGTGCTTTTCGCTGAATACGTTTCAATCTCGTCCTTTTCTTCACAATCCCTGTGACTGGTGGTTATATTTCCCCGCGTGTGGCTTCCCCTTTTGTAATATTTAGATGCAGTTTTTAATGAATGGAACACAATTGCAGATTGGGGTCGCTTTGAATGTGCAGCTTCGGATGAACTTTTATTGTTATCTTTCATCCCCCGAGGGACGTTAACAGAATGTGGCCTAGGCTTGGACGACCTGGACTGGTGTTTGGCAAAGCGCTCGCAATCAGTATCCAAATCCACTATAGAAGAGCTGTGCGCGGATTTGGCTTGTTTCTTTGTATGAGCAGGAGCGCTGTTTGGCCTCACATGAAGTTTTTTCTTGTATTTTCTTGTTCCTGCAATGGCAGACGCAGGACGGCTGGCAATTTTTACGTAACTGTCAACCATGTCCTTTTCCCATTGGCGAACTGAGAACGATGAGGCACATGGTGCACTTTTTGCTCTAGATGAAGTGTTTCTGTGTCTATTTCTACTATCGGTTTCTATACACTCGACATCAGAAGCCTCTCCTGGTCGTGAATCCGATTTTAAACATTCAAACACATCGACAGGTTCAGTGGACAATTGCGTAGGGGTAGCATTTCTATCCTTGTCCCTTTTGCTCATAACAGTTTGTTTCTGTATGTCTCTGTCGTCTCGTGTGACACTTGGTGGGGGAGGTGGCAACGTTAATACCGTGTTATCCTCTCTTGAATCCTCTGCCCTGGAAAGCCCTAGCGAGTTGAGCATTTCCAGGAACTCTTTGTAATAGCCCGAGTCCCTCTCGATGTCGGACGGAGGGCAGGACGCCTCCTGTTCCCTGAGCATACGCTGTAGCTGCTTCTCTTCCGCCCGCCATTTGCAGAGTCTCCTCATAGTGAGTCTTCCAGGGTTGGTGAAGTAGGGAGAGGTCTCATGGCTGCGGTCATTAGGTCCACTTGGTGGTTGCCCACTCGGACTATTACCTGAGTTCTCCATGGTCACCCTCACAGCGTTCAGCATCTCCTTCTGCTCCAGTTTGATCATGAACTTATTTCGCATAATCTCCTTGTCCAGGATCTTTTTTTGAAACTCCAATCGGACTGCCTCGCTCCGGTTTTTGATCTCAGCCGTCACCCTCTTGTCATTTGGGGTGGCGACTTTTCTCCCCTCTGTGGTCAGATATATCATGTCCCTTGTCCCAGACATGCTGGATCTGCTACCGCTACCCATACCATGCTGTATGCTGGGTGTTCTGTGCCTTGATGATAAGTTTATCTGAGCCATTATGAATTCTATTTTTGTTGTGTTTTATTATATAGAGAAAAAATAGGCACACAAAATACCGTTAGCGTAGCTCGCACTGGACCTTCAATATCCGAAATATGCTGTGTAGTATGATGATATTTGTCGGACGTACTAGACCTCCTGCATGCTCCCTGCAAATCGTAATTTCACTTTGTGTTCTCTCGAAGGTACGAAATCGTTCACAAACCGTTTATATATCCCTTGTTTCTCTCTCTTTCCTGGTCAAATCTTGGTGCTGCGAAAGGCCGGTGAATCAATATGTAACCGCTTCAAATAAAACGTCTGTTGAATCAGCGAGGTAAACTCCTTTTAAGAGATCCCTTCTTTAGTCTATTAGCTGAACTACTAACTGTCATTCCGCGTTCATACTCCATGTAAGTAAACGTGAATTAAAGTTTGGTCCAATAGAACGATGTTCTATTTGTCTATTGACAACAGATTACAAGGACGTCCTATAAAACCACTCCTGAAATCCTCATTAAAAGATGCCCATTGCTTGGTATCCATGCATCCACTCGGACTGGTCGTTTACCACTTTGTCACTTGACCTAAGTCGGCGTGTTTTCGTCGCGCATTTGGGCTTGGCGACACAGCTATGCTACTTCTTTGGATGACTTCAATATTTGTAAGACAAACTTCGCAGCATTAGAACAGAGTCGGTGAACGGAGTGCCGACAAACATTGCCCTCTCCCCCCGAACGGAGTGGGACACTTACATATGTATGTGAACCTTTTGCCAGTCTATCTGCGGCTTGGTGGCGCGCGGGACAGATGGCCCGGGGACTAATCGAATCTTTGGTAAACTCATTTAGTTGCAACAGTTGGGCAAGCCTACAGGGACAAAACCAACTCCAATGAATAGGGATCCCCGAACTGGGACTTCGATCCTGGCTGTATTGTTTACCCTGCATATACATTCATCCACTAGGACAATTCCACGGGTATTTAGCCAGCTCTGGCTAATACCGAGTGATCAATGAGTCAATTCTCAGGGGGGGGCGCGTTAGGCCTCAGGCCACCTATTTGCCTTATGATACTTGCCTTCTTGCCAATTGTATTAGAATATGTGTCATAAGCCTTTATCAAGAATATACCTGGCCAGCTAACTGGTCCAAAACACAGGATGAATATTGCTTTGAACTTGAGATAAGCTTCTACAAGTAACAGGATTTCGTGAAGTTTTGGCAAGGGATCGCTATTGACATTATAATTTGATAATCCCAAACGTTTCCTGTCACTTCTCTGAGAAGCCGACGAACTTAATCAACATGCAATGCATAAAACAAATTGATACTTTCTGTAAAGCAAGTATCTCCATAACTTTCAATGTATCCCCCAAAAACACGTACAGGTAATCCCGTGATCTGGTAGTATGAAATATTGGTGAAACGAAATTGCGGCACATGAAAAAAGTGGAATAAATTGATTGCTTATAATTATATAGACATATTGATTTATTTTGACCGAGAAAGACCATGCGATGCTGCCTGAAATTAATCCATTAAGTAATTATATGATACATATTAAGTTCCGTAATTAATATTCTTGTGTGGAGCACAAGAAGTAATTAAAGGGCATAATGTCGATTAATTAACATAACAGTGGACACAACATTGGTAAATACACAAAGTGAGGACTATTGTCATGATTTTATTATTCTGCGACTTTTTTTTCGAAAAAAAATGTATGATGTTTTGAAATCCAATCTAATTTAGTCAATTATAAATGCATTTAATTTACCCGGCTGCCCGTTCCCAATTAATGGGAGGATGTTAAAAATTTTGTGTTCATACAGTCGATCTGCTCATCAAATAATAATCGTTGATAATTTTATCCGTTTTATTCTTTATTACAGTAGGCCAAAGTGCTAATATAGAAAATGCCAATATGATACTTTTTCCATTATTACACGGTTTGAAAATCAATATAATATAAATCAAGCGTTTTCATGTGGTTTATTGTTTAAGTGTGCGCAACAAAAGGAAGTAGATTCAATTAATAAACTGAAGGTAATGCATACTATGTTATTATGTATATGTGTTAATTGCTGTATAACTATTGGACACAATTTATCAGGCCGAACATGATCAATCGGACATCAAAACTTGATCAAAACCCTTAAATGTCTAAAAGTTGGCATAATAAGGAGGAGTAGGCTATTTCTTGAATGTTTTACAACAAATAATTCATTCTCTAACATCTGCACTATAACCCATTTTAAGGGAGGTCATCAGAATTATACAACTTGTAACAATGTCTTGTTTGATGAAAGGTACCAATTCCTTGCTGTTCCAGTCCCGTCCATTTCAGATTGAAAATTTATTTGTTTTTCTTGATATCGAATTCAACAGTTCAAGTGCTCATAGTAGGCAAGCATTATGTCATGCGTGGAATTGCCTAAGCAAACTATAATGATACTTTCTCCCCTTTTCTAATTTTGGCTCACAAGAAAGTTTTAAAGGTTCAGCTTTAAGATATTTAGATGTAATTATCGGACGTAACTAAATACTAAAATCACAGACCAAATATCAACAGGCAGCACATGAACATCGTAACGTAGGATTTCCTCGGTACGCTGCAACAGATGCAATTGTATATCTTTGGTCTTGTATCGGGACTTAGCAGCTTAGACACTTAACCCAAATCCAAAGAAGCTATATATCAATAATATTGATATATAGCTTCTTTGGATTTGGGTTAAGTGGGCTAATATTATTAGTTTGATAGTCTGACTGACCTGAAAGTGTGCTTGGGGTAAATGTGACATCTGTTGGCACTAGACTGTACCAAACATGATATCCTAAATCCTGCCATTGGAAAGAACTGAACTAGTATTGAACTATAGGGTTTACTTTTATTGTTTCCGTTGACTTATGTCAGTTCTGATAGATGGTCTCCTCTACTCCATACAACCATTACTCCTGAGCTCATCCTTCAGGCTCCGCTCACTCACCGAAACAATAGCCGAGCTCGCTAAGCCCTTACTTCTCAGACTTGCTTTACAGGCTGCCTGAATCACACTGAACAGCACAGGCACAAACTGTATATATATGTTATTCACCTTGTTCCTATGACATCATCTCTATGCTCTCCAATCACATACTTACTCAGAGAGCCTATCTTAGCCCAATCCTTGATTCTAACTAAAGCTAGCTAAGATACACCCACATCAGTACAGTATTGACTATGACCGGGACTATTGAAAATTGTGCAGCCACGATGAAATAATATCATCCAATTGATAAATATCAAATAATAAAATTAAACTTAGAATATCTGAATGGATGTTTCAAAGTGTAATCAACATGTTACAAGTGAAAGTAATACCCTTTCCTATCAAGAAGCCTTCTCATGGAATAAGAATTAGCCCTTTAGACCCCAAGGATTGCAATCATGAATTGCTGGATTTCCGCAGGATTTTCATGGATTTCCCTCCAGATTTCCAGAATTTCCTTTTAATTAGTAGAATTCAAGGCTTGACCCATGCTTATCAATTAAAGTTATGGAACTATTTTTTGTGGCATTGGTAATTAAACAAGCTTTAAAATGATATATTGGTTGCTCTTGTTTGTTGAATACTTATCAAAGTTTCCTCCTTGGAAAAATATGGAAAAATTATGGAAAAACGGCCATTTTTCTGGGTGGCTACAACTGGATTGGGGAGTACATCCTTGGGTGGCCATGGACGGATTGGGGCCTAAAGGGTTAAAAATAAACACATTTGTGGAACTTGCCTGGCTGTTGGGGCCAATTGGAGCTGGTTACTCTGGTTTAAACGATCGACAATGAAAGTCAAAAAAAATATTTATAAATGTATCGGTATGATGTCCACTGCACAGGTAACAATTTTTAACAAAAACCCATCATAAAAGATTAATACTTCCTGGTAATGAATTGATAGTCATAACGATTTCCGGGTAACCATGATCTTTCTATTTTTTTGTTTTATTGTACTTGTACATTCAATTAAATCACCTTACACAACTAAAAGAACATTAAACTGTAATAAAAGCTATATATTTAATATCAAAGTGTTACGGGTGAAACATCACATATTATTGATCATATTCTATCAAATTCCCTGTTTTCCCTGATATTTACCACTACCACTGGAATTTTTCCCTGCATCATATCCAACAAGTTGTTCGAATTTAAAGCCTCTGCATGCAGAAAAAAACTTGGACAACCCTCAAACAAAAAGGTAGAATCCAAAATATCTTGAAAATCAGGAATTTCAGAATCTGGCCAAATGAAATTTCCTGTGCTTTCCCCGCATTTTGGCAAAATTTGCAAATTCCCTGAGTTTTCTGTCAGGGAATCTTTTTACCATTTTCTTTTTTCCCTGTGCTGTTGGTACCCTGATACGTTTCCAATGAAATCTTCAATTCATGGACTCAAGTTTCAGGTAAACATGAAATGAATTCTTTTGAACACCTTATGATAACCAAGTGCTAATAGATAATGGGGCATCTAATCAATTCTTACTGATCATAAGTTGTAAACATTAACCTTGTGACTATCTCACTTTTATGCAGAGAAATACACATTCTGGAATAGGAAATATCCTTAAGTGTGGGGGGTAATACTCAAAGTGATGCTTAAACGATCAATAGATCTGCAGGCCTTCACGAAAATGCTTATATAAGGGGATGGATAACCAAACGAAATTTTGTTTATCCTTTTTTTTATTTATTTTTTTAAAGCTCTTTTGCCATGTTCAAACCAACCAAACGAATTAAACACAACACATGTTAAAGTTTACCTTTATCAATTTATTCATTAAACAGTCGAGCTGTGTCTGAGAGTGGCACCAGCTATGTAAAACGCAGTCGATAGAAGCTGATATGTACAGGTGCTCGTGTCTATATCCTTATGTACAGGGTAAGAAAGAGTCTACTAAACTAGAGTTTGGGACTAAGACCTGCTTTTCTCTGCTACGGAACACGGGGATGATATGATGTATCACAGTTGAAGGGGAGCAAAATGTCTCTAAAAATTACAATAATTATTTGAAAATACTGGTTTCTTTCTGATTAAAAGACAGAGATAATGAATAAGTTCCATCCATAGTTTTAAATGTTGAGCATACACAAGACACCATTTTACATGTGAGTGATCCCCGACACGTATTGTGAGGGGACCCGAAAGGTAGAATGGACTTTGGACTAAGTCTAGCGAAAGTTAACTGCGATAGGATTGTTCAGATATGTCTAACTTCATATAAGGTGTTATGGTAAAATATCTATCGGTTTGGAAACGGATTTATCACAGACATTGCTTTAAATAAGCTCATTTGTATACCACAGATAGATCGACTTTGTAAATAGTTACAATATCGTGGGACATCTATTCACATTATTTTAATAGAATTAGATATTCAAGGTTTTCAAGTTTAATCCGTTGGTGTTGGAGGTAATCTATCTAAAAGTACACACTAACAGTGTACCATTTTTTCATAGGGTCACTCATTCAAGTCGATACTCACACATTTTAACTAATTCGATAGTCTAGAACATACATTGAGTAATACACGATTTTACATATCCCGATACGTTTTTTAAGACCAATTCATTCAATAAGAGAAAAAACGAAAATCTCAATGTTGTAATTAAAAAACACAAATAGAAAACATACGTTAAGAGCTCTCAAAAATACCGGCATATATATATTATATAAATTACCGCCTGTTCTGTATATCATTCACAGGCGTGGATGTTTCGAGATGAAACCTCGATGCATGATAAGATAAATACGCATACATTTCGGATGAAAAGAATGCAATGCGAGTAGTTAGATGTTAGTTGATAATAGCCGGCCGGGTGTCACTAGACCATAAGCCGCGACCCGGGGATGTAGCGGGACTCTCTCCAGATGTTCGACTCGCCACAGTTGCCCACACGTCGCTTGCACTGCGCGCACCGGTCGTACTTGTCGCACTGCTCGTGGAGTAGTGCCCCTGGGGACTTGGCCCTCTCCTTCTCCTCAGCCTCCCGGCCCTTCTTCACGTCGCGCGACTTGGCCCAGTGGTCCTCCAGATGCTTACGGGTGTGGAACATACGCTCGAAGCGGTTGGCGCGATCCTCCAGTAATCTGTGGGTAGAAGGTTGGTTGGATTTGGCGGTGAGTCATTTCAAATCAAAATGTTTGTGGACATTTAAGTTGTAGCAGAGCTTTTGATACTGATACTTAGCAGATAACAAACTACGAAGTAGGTAATACATACAATAAAAGGAAATGTTTATCGAGGGACATTCATATCTTCCCAAGTGTCAGATATGTGATGAAATTATGCTCCAATTTCTCTTTACCTTTCTAGACTGAACGTTACCGGTTTAATCTCCTCAACTAAAATTACATACACAAGAAGAGCATTGTATCTGGTTACCCTAAGGAGACCACCACCACCTCTCAAGAACATAACCATTCATTTACACCCTATCCCCAACATTTAAAGTGACTCACTCGTTCTTGGTCCTGTTGAGCATCTTCTCCTCCTCCTTCTGGTCGGCCAGTCGCCGCAGGATGGCGTCCCGCTTACGCTGCTCCACGGTTTGCAGCTGTTCCCGGTACAGGTCGTGGGCCCGCCGGCGCCGCTCGAACATGGCCTCGTTGGTCATGTCGAACTGCCCAAACACCGGCTCCGACGAGTCGGGCACGCGGGCCGGCATGGGGAGAGGCTTGAAGCGCACCTGTGTGATGGGGAGTTAAAGAGAGAGAAGCTGAAGTATGTCGCACAAGAAACGCTTTTATAATGAAATACATGGGAAGGGGTGATACTTCTCGGTGACATATCACTGCGAATGTGTCTCTCTTTGATATAAAGGTATTTTTCATTTATTTTTTTTATATTTTTTCTTTTGGAGAAAAAACAAAAACAAAACAAACACTTATTGTCTTTAATACGTTTCGAACGTCAAAGAGTAACGTTAGGTACGGTTAGTAATTGCAAGAGCTGGGAAAGTTACTAAGTAGTATATGGAAATTGGGTGTTGTGAGTGGCTCCCATTATTATTAAAGCGGCTTGTAGGGTTGGCTATGGGATGGTGAGATGAAGACACTTATAGGTTTGTGAAACGGCCAGAACTTGTAAAATAGCCATATTTAGTTAAAAATATCAATAATGATTTGGTACCTCAGTATAATTTTGAAAGTATGATCAAAGTCTCTTGCCTTGGTCACTTCTCTTTGGGTAAATAAATGGTGGACAGTACGGCATCCAGTGAGTATGAGTTCATGAGATGGGTGAATTGTGTCTGTGAGCAAATGATATACTCCAAGATTTGAGTCATTATTTAATTAAATTTGTAAATGAATACCTTTGTGAGACATGTTTTCTTCCTGTCTTCAAATATCAATTTTGCCCCTTTGTTCTATGAGTTTATGAGTGTGTTAAGAGTTTATGCACCATTATATCATTCCGAACACATAACAGGCGTTACCTTCCTAAACGACTTCTTCTACCCCTGATCACGGAATACCTCATGGTATCCATATGAGCGTGTGGTACCTACCATCTTGCCCCCATAGTTGTCTGGGCCATCCCCGTCTAGGGCGAATGGGGCGATGACCCGGGGTGGGGGGAGGCTAAGCCCGGGGGTCTGCTGCCGACGTAACACCCGCCGGTTACGTAACGACTCCCGGCGACGTAACTTGTCCCGTACAACGATCTGGGGTCATGGTGGGTAGGAGGGCAGGGTATGGGAGGAACCGAGGGTGAAATGAACGGTGCACGTGATGATGGTATGGGATGAGAAATGAAGTATGAAGTGAGTATAAAACATGGGGTGTCAGTGAGACATATGAATTGTTGTGAGCAAAGTATAGAATGGTTAAAAGCAGAAGAAAAGGATGACAAAAATAAAACTGTGAACTGTGGGAAAGATGGTCATGATGGTTGACAGCTCAGGTAAAGGTTGGTACTGTCGAGAGGTCGTGGGTATTAGACACACAAATACTGACTTTTCAAACTAATCTACAAACAAAAACACCCTTGCATGAAGAAAACACGTTCATTGATTGAGACCAGGTGAAGTAAATACATGTAAAAGGTGCCTGTGAAGGCCCTTTAACAGCCTTTTACTAATCCTTTGCTGCTCTTACTGATTATTGCAGCGCCCCTACCTGTGCTGATAATGCCCTCTTGTACTGCTCCTGTTGATCTGCCTTGTCCTTCAGATATTGCTCCCGTTGTGCCGCCAAACTAAAAACCAAGTTACATCAGCTTATTATCGCCAGATACCAAGCAAGAAGACAAAATAATTGATGATTGATTAGCCAATTATCTATACTCATGTGTATTATTTCGTTATTTGTTTCTATGATATACCAACTCAGAATAACTCACTCTTCAGCCAGTTGAACTTGCTCCAGTCGCTCCAGGAACTCCTCGTCGGCTTTCCTCTTCTTGTGAGCATCGTCCTTACTGCGTACCTAAGAGTAGAGAAACCCATTATATTAGGATTAATCTATACCTCATATCATTAACATACAATGATTGTAGTCGAAAGGGTCTACATTGCATTGACTACTGTTTATGGGAAGGCAATGAAGAAACACATTTTGTATTTTATCCGTTTCTTGCTAAAAAGTAATATATAGAATTTGATTTTATTGTAATTATCAAACAGTATTCAATGTGGCAGTTCAGGTAGAAATCTAATACCATGAGGTCTATGTCACCCCACCCAGACTAAAAGAAGCCAATATAGCAAGACCTTAACTATGATACACTGATTATACATGGTCCACCACATGTTGGTACATTAAAATTCCAGGAAGATGTACCTGGTCGGCCAAGTCCACGTGGTACTGGTCTTGTTTGATGAACCTGGGCGGGGTGAGGGGGCGCTTCTGGAAGACGTAGGACGGGTGGAAGTCGAGAGGCCGGGTCTTCTTCTTGGCGGTCACGGCGTCGGCCACCCCGAGGTTAAAGGCAGCCATCTTCTGGTTGTCATGGCGCTTCATCAACTGACCCTCCTTTAAAAAGAAAAATATTGTGAACAAGCGCTTCTAAGAAATAGAGACATTTGTTATTTTTCAAAAAGAACGAAAACGTCTGGGGAACAATTTTCTAACTTTCCCGGTCCGTGTTATCATACAGTATTCGTTATTATATAATTGTGTTTCCGTGATTTAGAGATGTAAGACATAACTGATGTTCCATGTACTCCGGGTAACTGTTATGGATTTAAAGGTTGAAATGGAGTGCATACCTTCAAGACATGCGTCTATAGTGGGTGGCCTATGAAAACCCTTATCCTCAAACACATAGTACATTTTTGATATCTTGAGGCAAACACATAACCTATGACGGCTTTGTCATACATTTTAATGTCTTGAGACAAACACATAACCTGTGACGGTTTTGTCATGTTTTGACTAAGCCCTGATGAGATCATCCAGTCACCTCACCTGCTCCTGGAGGATGGCCTCCGTGTCCTTCATGTGCTGGAACTGCTGGAGGAGGCGGTCCTCCTCCTGCTCCCTCAGCCGGCGCTCCTCGGTGAAGTTCACCGGGATGTTCATGCGGTCTCTCTGGTGACACAGGTAGCACAGCTCCTGGCCGGCGTCCTTGTGGCCGCACCTGGAGGAGGGCGGCTGTGGGGTCAGCCCCTTGGCCGCTGGAGGAGGGGCCGGCTGGTAGGCGTCCAGGCTGTTAGACCGGCGGTAGTCCGGCTGGTCACCACTGGCCTCCAACATGGTGGGTGGGGTGCCGCCAGCGATACGGCCGGTGGCGCTGTGCCTGGATGCGGAGAGGAGGGGTGTGTTAATTTGGGGTGGTTGACAAATCGTCGGGTTTATAATGATTATACATATGGGATGTCTATGGGTTGGAGGGAATCGGTTGGAAATGACAAAATGAAAAGTGGTGAGGGCAGTGGACTTGAAAGTATATATCCTCGAATGTTGAAGTGAGAAATAAGAATCGTGGAAAATTAAAACCATGTAGAATATAATATGTATTTAACAAAGAACCAGAAAACCCAACAATAATAATCTTATTTATGTCACACAAACGACATAAATATTTGATACCTGCATTTCTGCTTTAAAAAGATACTGTCATTGTGTTATCTATATCAGCCGGTTTCGCTTTTTTTCTTTTTGGATAGCAGAAGCCAGATAATTAGGCAGATGGTATAAGCTACGTTTTCATACCTAAATAGCATGTCAATAGTGACTACATAATTCATGTGCCAGAAGGACCCACGCAACGCCATAGTGGCCGGGCAGATCGTCTAATCTGCTCTATCTGTTTGCTAAAATAATACCTCTCGTCTGACGTCGCTAAGCTCAGAGTTATCTCATTTTTATCAAAAGCCGAGTGACATTAAGCATTCATAACATAAGGTCTAGTCGTCCACTGATCTGAGCAGCCTACAGTTACTATTCGCATAATTATAGTACTGTTCTTGTACTAAACTAATGAATGTTAATCAGAAATAACAAACGGTGTAATGGCCACAAATTGTTGTTGGTTCCTGTATTGTGATTTTGCACGAAAGGAATAAGTGTGGCTGGGTTTTAATTGTTATGGGTGAAAGGATGTATTTTGTTATTGGTAAAAACGAAGAAGTATGACTTATGCTCAATTTTCACTCGTGTTTAGTTTATTCTTTTTATATGGGAAAAACACTGAAGTTGATGTATACCTTATGACTATTTCCATGTGGGTTAGCGCATAGAATGTTAGATTTCAAGTTAACTGAACCAAAGTTGAACATAAAACGTAGACTGTAGAACTGATAACCGATGAATATACATATTAAATCATGTGCCAAAATCAAACACACAAAATCATGTGCACGTTTCATGTGAAAGCACATAATTAATACAGCAGACACTCAAAATTAACCATCATATAGCTTGATAAATATACCTAGTCTCGATTTCACTGCAAAATATTGTAAAAGTATACGACATTATTCCATTGTGTTGCCATGTGTCATGTTACTTCTTTCTCAATGAAACAATGCCAACATACAATGATCGGTGTATGTTGACAGTGACCTTCTGTGACAATCACTTTATATTCATTTCGTGCCAATTTATGTGTCTATTCAACTTGCATAATGCATAAGTTACAGCGTACAAAAAGTATCATTGTGCATTTGACAGTGACCACATATATATGGTTTCATGGTATAAGCTTTTACCATAAAGCTGGTGTACTCCTTGCAATTGGCCTGTAATTATGGCATTTGCATTAATGTAAATGGAGAAGGTTTTATTATATCAAATTACATCAATTCTTTTTGTCGAAGAATTATTCAATAGGCAAAGCATTTCTATAACAGATGATTCATGTAGGAGCGATGTTTCTTTGGTGAGCCCAGATAAAGCCAATTGCCAAACTCATCAAAATGCAATTTTCAAAATGATAACATAGAAGAAGGATGAAAAAACATAAAGGATATACTGAAACATTAAGACCCAGTAAGCCAGACCATTAAATTACCGTGTCTTTAAGTTCAAAGAATGGATCAATATTAGACAATATAAATGTAACACTCACGGTAGGTGTAGGGGAGACAGGGACCGTCTTATTGGGCCGTTCGTCGACTTGGCCAGCGCTGGGCTGCCTCTCATGCCCTTAGGGGTCATGGACTGAGGGACGAGGTCCTCGGCGAAGTACACCCCGCTGGCCTTGGCCATGGGGATGGCCATACGGGAACCCTGACGTTGGACAGGGATCGGCCTGGGTTCTGAAAGAAAGGGATACTAATTATTGACATTTCTATATGTTAGCTGCCTTTTGTCTGAAAGGAAATATGCAAAGTAATGACGTGTAATGTTTTTATTCAACTATTTCACATATAATGTCACGATCTCTCAATAGCTTTGGTTTGTTAGAACATTAGGTACGGACAGGTACATATAGATTTGGTATACATAACAATACCAAGGAACTCTGCATATACAATACTTTAACAATGAATGAAAGCCTGAGCCATTCAATGGTCCTTTCACATTGTCAAGTCTTTTATATATACAAATTTATACATGAGATGAGGTCTTCAAATATTTATTTAATATCTAAATGTTTGACGATTTCGTTCGTAGTGTTAACCGGTTCATTGGGTGTTCCGAATCACGAAGCATATTATTTCATACAAATACAAATACATTGTATTTATTTATTTATGTTGTTTCTAAATTGCTGATGCGTGCTTTGAACCCTTTCTTATCCTTTTTTGTTGCACCCCTCTTAGTACCTTATACTGTCATTTCTATCTATACATTTGTTCAAAGGTATGTGCACACAGTATACAGCTTCTAACAATGGTTGATTTTTTTCAACTATAACTGGAAAAATGCCACGCATTGATCATTTGAGGAAAAAACATACATTTGGCAGCTCTGCAAAGAACATTTCAAAGTCTGCTTCTGAGAATTGCATTGTACATCTGTTGGTCTCCCGCTGGTACACCTTGACTACAGCCCAAACATAAACTGCCTCTGTGAAGCCTACACTGTCTGGGTATTGAACCAGAACGTCATCCAAGTGCCACCCTTGTCCTGTCATCACCAGATCAATGCCAACTGGAGGGATCCAAGTGCTGGGGGTAGGCGTAGAATGACCTGAAGGCTGCATTAAACCTCCCAGTGACAATGCATTGTTGATGAGGTTAGCTTTATATTGCGCATATGTTCCATCCGTTATTACTTCCTGGTTTGTAGTCATTATTTTATGAATGATGGTACTGTATATGTTTAACCGTTCATGTGTAAAATGACTGAGTCGTGTTGCATATAAAAGAATTGCAAATTGGTTGATATTGTTAAAGTTGTTTCATATTAAAATAGGGTATCGAAGGGTGAGAGTATGGACAGCGTCAAAGATAGAATAAAAAGAAAGTGCATTTGGAGGAGGGGTTTAGAGAAGGTATCTCGGATCGTCAAAATCTGAATAAAGGAAAAACGTATGAGAAATTTTCATTATTGAGAGAAAGCAAAGTGAATGAAAATAGACCTTAATTAAGCAAAAGGCATACTAACCAGAAAGAATAGAAGACAATGAATACTATATAAAGAGAGAGAGGGTAACAATGGGTTAAAAAAGATTTAAAACGTTGTGAAAATGGACAGAGAAAGGACAGGAAATAAAGCGATGAAGAATGCATGTGGCCAAGCGAGGGACAATCAATGTGAATGCATTAAATATTGTTCATCGATTACTATTTAGAGAGCAACACTGGTAAATCACTCATTGAAAAACTAAGCAGAGGTCATGCGATCTTGATTGTCACCTATACTGCACAAAAAGTTCAGTTTTACTGCTGTAACTCATGGACGGGTAATATCGACCTTATCGACCGATGCCTGATCGAGTCACCCCCATTCAGTTTAGAACATGTCACTGTGTAGGAAGTTCATGGGGATAGTAGTTTGACTGGCACAAAGCCTGTGCTACAATATGGGCAAATATGAAATGCATAGCTAAATGTTGCATTGACATCCTATAAAACATGTTAGATTAACTTATTAGATGAGAAACCTGTGTTACTATTTCATAAAAGAAGATGCATAAAATGTTGTTATTCATTGATTGATAAGTACAAATTTCTAATGATTTAATCTAAAACGTCTTATTGACATCTCATCTCTTAAACTTACATCATTTCTTTTGATGCCAACAAAAGTAAAATGTTCAGCGGAGCATACATGATAAAGCTCATTCTTCTAGTAGAAATTATACAAACAACTTTGACAAATTGAATGGAATTTCGTTGTTGTTTTTTTAAGGACAAAATGCATAAAAGGAGCTAACGGCAAACAAACAAAAGAATATATACTAACATCGGTGTCATTGTTAGCATGTCTCTCACATAAAGTAACGCCAAGCATGCTTTGTGGGGCAGCAATATATCGATTGGCATCTCCCTAATCCGTCCGGTCTATCCGATTATGTGTTAAAGTTAAATTGGCCACGAAAAAAGTCCACTGACTACCAGCTTTGGTTCCCATGGCAACCATGGCAAACAAGCTTAAGGCACTCCATAACATTGAGTTGTGAGTGCCCTGATGTCAGATAAAGTAAATGTCAATCTACAATACAGATAAACATGAACCAAACACAAGTTTCCCTTTATTGAAACGAAACTTGTACTACGCAATGTCCTTTCTAGTTCCAGCACAAAAGGCCAATGATGAAGACTTTACACTGTTAATTAATGTCACTGTAATAGAAACTGTACATCACGATTTGAAAATAATGTTTGCGACAGTTTTAGAAAATAATCAAGGATGTAAATCAGGACCACTGAAAGAATTTGAAATTATACAGTAAATTATCAAATGGCCTTTACATGTGATTTCTTTTTCATAGGATTTTGGCACATATCTTTCTTATTCGTCATTAAGAAGGAAAGAGTGAACTCATGTAACCTGATTAAAAATCTGAAACTGACATCTCTAGATAATCGACTGATTTCGAAAATATGAAACATTGGTCGAATTTCAAGAGCAACAGCCATGAATATCACCTTCAGCCTTTGGAGGAAGATCCATCCATGTGACGGTCCGTCCCATATAGTCCGTCGTCTTGATGATCGACTTGGGTTGAACCTGCGGTACTTTCTCCGTTGAAAGGTCGGGCGTTTGTAAAGGAGGAGTTTTGAACGTTGCCTTTTTCTTCTTGGGCCTCCAAGTAGGCGCCCTACTTGTGTTAACCAGGGGCTTCTGGTAGTTGAAAGCCTTACCTTTCAGAAGTACCATCTCTGCGTGTTTTTGAAATGGACTTTTCTAATAGTTTGTTCCTTTTGTAATTGAATCCCTGAAACTTCAATTACTCCGTTGGCATGTGGACTTTATCAAACTTCCACTGATTCTATGCGAAACGTGAACCTTGGATGGGCGAAACGATTTGATATTCCAAAGTCACCACTGTTTGAAAAGCGCGGGTGGCGTGAATAAAGTTGACTATGTTTGTAAAAGTCCAACTTTGGGTAGGGATACTGAGGCAGCGACTCTGGAGGAGCAGGAGGATGGCTGTGGGAGGGTGGCTGCTGTCCCCATGACGCCATGACCAGACATGATCAATTCATCCCACCTCCGGTGTGCTCCTCTCCCATTGGCTGACGCCCACCCCCGCCCCACCCTGTTCCCGCCCATCCAGGTGACGATAGCAGGAGGAGGGCTGGCACTGTTACCATTCACCTGCCGAGTAGTGCCAGCACTCTGGGGTAATCTCCCTCTCTCCACTCCGCAATACCACTTGGGGGTTGACTAAGCAGGTAATTTGTATGTGCGTGAATTATGGTTTCTAAATAATCTATGAGGTATGAATGACACTGCCTAAGCCGGTGTTGGGAGGGCTTATTTGTGTTGATATGTATTCACGTTTGTATATCCCCCCCGCCCCATAAAAAAAGAAAGAAAAGACACACACAAAAAAGGGGGGGGGGAGGAATCCGTCCCTGAAAGCAATTTTCATTCAGCAAGAAGTCAATGAAGAAAGCGAAGCCTGTTGCATTTTGTTCTCTCCTTGTATGCAAGGGAGAAAGGGGAGAAAGTATCTCGCAGTAACAAACAAAACAATAATACATACCTCCTGACAGCCTGCCATCGTCGTCAAAGATGTCCTCGGCCATTTCGCGGTCCTCAGGCCGTAGTCCGGTGTCGTACTCGTGGTCCGGGTCGGGGTCAGTGGGCATGATGTCGCCGACGGGGTCCCGGCGGGCCTCCTCCTCCTCGGCAGGGGTCAGGTCGTTCACGTCAGGGGCGGCGGGGGCAGGGGCCGTCGGCTCCTCCCGGATCGTCGGCATACCTGCGTCCGAAGGGCCGAGGGCAAGGCCGCCATTACTGATCCTAAATTGCAAAATTACAGTGAAACATTAATTATCATTTCAAAATGTGTCCGTAATGATGTCCAATTTTGCGTTATTCAAAGTGATATCAACAAAGAAGGAAAAAAGGGGGTTAATAGATAATTATGCCCACCCACCCATCGTTTATAGATTTTGGGTAGAGATCAATTAGATATTTCAGATCTAAGAAAGGTTATTCTATGACATATTACAATTTCAGTAAACATAACGAAGCAACACATGTAACACTTAGATGCATTCAAGTCAAACCGTAAAAAAAAAAAAAAAAAGGGGGGGGGGGGGAGGAGGAGATTACATGTACATGTACAGTCAATTCTGTTCACTGTGGTATAGCTTACAAATGGGAGAATATCATATCCTAGAATTATTTCAAAGACAATCCTTACCTAGGTAAAATCAGCGTACTCCCTGGTCTTGACGGCGTGTTACGTTCTGACATGACTGAGTCGACAGTTCCTGGTCTCTGAAATCCAAAGGCAAACTTTTATGTTTCAATTTCTTGGTTCGTTGGTTTCTGTTGCGTATGAAGCGATACCAGCGTTTAGAACATGATTATTTGTGTAAAAAAAATCATGTAATATGACAATTGAACGGTTAATGTAAACAATTCGATGAATACGAGGAGTTATATCTTTATCTAATCTTTTTGAAATAGAAACCGGTCTAAATGATCTTGTACTTAGTGTAAAATTCGATCCGAAGATGGCCTGAAGAATATTTCAAGGCATCAATTTAAAGTTCTTAGAAGGCAATGTAATGAAAAATAACGAAAACGTTCTTGAAAAGCGACAAGACAAGAAGATATATATATCAACATAAAACAACCCAGTCAGCAGTTGCATTTTGATATACTCACGGACAGAATCTGAGAATTAAACATGCATGAAGTTTATAGTGCTGAACAAACTATATATGCATGTGCCAAGTTTTACTAAAAGCGTTTTAAACCGACAAAGCATACCGATGTTCTAATATTTATGGCAGTTGAGACAGTTGACAACGGAGTATTCTAGTTTTTTTTTTGTCACAGTGACTGTTTAAAATACTCACCTATTCCATTAACGGCTGAATTCGACATTTACAATTAAAGCAAATACAGATCCAAAGTGTTGATTTGATTCATGCTATTAACACAAAGTGTTTATGATACAACATTTAGCGTGTCTCGTTCAAGAAATGTTGTATGAATGCGTGTGACAACTGATTTTAAACACATACCTATATTTCCAAATCAAACTCTTGATTTTCTTTGATAACTGACAAGAAGATACGATCGAATGAATCGGAGGTGTAAAAAGATGTTAAAGTAGTAATGAGGTTTATTATATCTAAAATAGTCAACAATGCTAAAATCATGACTATTTATATATTTTATACACACTGACGACAAATCGTTTCGAAGCTTTTGAACCTAGCTTATTGTTGTTATTGTAACTTAAGTCTTAATGATAGTTTATTTATGAAGCAGTTCACAGTTTGAAAGACAACTCAGATAAAGTACTCACATCCTTGAGTGCCTCCACTAGCCGACCCGACCCGTCCATACTGTTGATGAATTCCTTGTAGAACTTCATCTTCACCTTGCTGTCTCTGATCTGAAGCCGTCCAATGCCGGCAAAGGTAAATTCGACATTTTTCTTGGCGGCCACGGACCGGGCGAGGGCCTGCATAACCTCCTTGACGCATGCCTCCACTGTGTCGCGGTCAAACGGACTCTCAAAGGACAGCGCCGAGAAGTTGAGCTGAACGATGGGGATCTGGCCTGAGAACCAAGGATAACCAATATTAGCAATACATTATATTTCTTATAGATTGTTTATGGCCGTGTATTTGGGTTGCATGAGCCGATGCTGATTTGTCAAAAATAAGGGAGTAAAGTAAACTGCGCCCTTCAACTGTTGGGGCCCTTGATGGGGGGGTCCCAATGTCGCATGTCGAATCTAAAAAAACGGCCATGTCGCCCTGTCGAATTTAAGAAAAGGCCATGTCGCCCTGTCGAATTTAAGAAAAGGCCACATCTGCCTCATTAATACTAAGTTCGAATCACTTTAGCTTAATAGAAAATATCTAAGTCATGAGAAGTTACACACTCGTTTATGAAACATATTTATTTTGTCTGTCAATTCACCCTTTTGACCCAAACACTCATGTCACTATACAGTCAAACAGAGCGTTTCCCTCCAAATAATAAAGCTGCAGTTTGCCGCCAGAGTCGCAATATTAGTAATGCTGACACTGCAGTGCTAGTGGACGAGAGCCGATCTGAACGCTTGCTGGTGGAAAGAAGAAGTACTACGTACTTTCACTGAATCGACTATCTGATACTGAACTTGCGCCTTTACAACGAGTGCATATATCCTGAATAGTACACTGTATTTGTTTTCAATATACATTATCAACGGAGGATTTAGAGAGGGGATTAGAGAGCGAGTTGATGCAGAATCCCCCTCTCCCCCCCCCCCTCTCCCTTTATAATATTTTTTTGATAGAGACCGTTTAAGGTGAATGTTCGTCTAGTGATTAATGATTGGTTCAGAGTTCTTTTCAACTTTGTTTAACCGGTTTTATGTACCATTTTGTTCAATTCAATTGGAATTTGGATAGGAAAACAAAGCGATAAGTGGTCTCAGGGACGGATCCAGAGATTTATGAAGGGGGGAGGGGGCGCAGTTATGTAAAAGATTGAGGCGCCCCTTCCATGGTCTAGAATTTTACATTGAAAAAAAAAAAATCGTCCCTGGGTCCTATGAATGAGGGAGGCAATGGCCGTTCTTGCCAGCTGACAAGCAGGCTCCTCTTATCACAGCTCCCCGCACGTACCCGGCGTTATACCCATACACAGGTAGCGCTGGCCAGTGATCGGCGAACCAGAACGGCCTCCTGCTCCCCCCATTTTTTTTTTTTTTATATAAACATGTTTTTCTCTGAGGATCCGGCTTAGCAAGACTGGGATGGGTTCCATACAGAATGAGACATCCTAAAGGTAATAATGATGTTCAGCTTGGAATGTTGACTTACTAACCCATGAGGTTACAATTCAACTCTAAGAGGGATCAAATACATGTGGCTTCATACTTACGTATGCCGTCAGCACTGTGAATATTGTACATTTGACTGTTAAATCATAGTTGTTTTGATATAACCTAACCTTTACTGGAGATTGCTCTGAAGAAATTGAAGAAAGTTTTATAGTACATTTTGGTCAGAGAACTATACGTACTGGTGATTTCAATGTATTGACTCGCTCCATAAGAGGGGGAAAACAGCTTAATCAACACTACGGTTTTCAAGCTTTTAAAACAATTTTTTAGGGGATATTCTGAGCTCGACAGTTTATGGCGAATTGATTGCTTAAACCCAAACCAGACTATAATCATCAATTTTCCCAATCTTGCGGTAGCGTCCCAAAAAGGACCGATTCTTTTTTTTAATGATAATCGGGAACAGTTAGCCTTAAGAAACTCAAGAAAAGCTAAATAACTGTAAATTTGCCTTCAATATCTGATTAAAAGAAAAGAAAAATAAGAGGCCAGTTGAAAGGTTATTATGTTTACTGCATTTTTTTCCCCTCAGTATTCTTTGGGAAATTGAACATATGAAGTATCGTGTTGGATCTAATTTAATGAAACGTGTCCCTGCCATTTTCTTTTACAAAACCAGCCGTCCTTAACATGAACGTGTATTAAGGTCATCCTTTATTTCATTTCTTTGTATAAAGTTCTAGGCTGTCTGCCCTACCAAGCCTCTAGTGGCAGTTACTAAGCCGTTAATAACAGGTTTACAATGTTTGCATGGCTGTCGGTTTCTGGTTGGAATATCATTCACCCACCGATTATATGAGCAAATAAGTTGGCCCAGTACTGAGTCAACATTGCCTCCGGCTAGAATGGAACGCGTTTACGAGTTGACATTCATGAACGTCCAGTATTGGTCAAGTCGCCCAGCGACCACGAGTCAGCGTCGCAAAGTTCAATATTAGATCGCCATAAGCCACTTCCACTCCTTTCTGAGCAGATCCAAGTCCATTTCCTCTTCATTAAACGGGAATCAATAAAGTTTAGATACTCAATCTTTATCAAATAATTTGGAATATCAAGCACCCAATTAGATACTCTCTAATCGAAAACTTCTTTTAAAATAGCAACTACAAATATTGACGGCAGCGGGATTGTATCAGTTGAAAAATCTAATAGTCTCCAACTACTGTAAGACTAAGAACTGTGTGCGGTGTTTGTAAATTGTATTTACTATGGATTTACGGTAGTAGTACACGGCGGACCACTGTCCCCCATGAGATTAGTGCTATAGGAACAATACCGTTGTGCCAGTCCCAGACCCACTGCGTGCATGTGCCTACTACAAAGTCCCTGCCGACTTATGGTGGGAAAGCCGGCCGTCTGGCCCAGGGAAACCTTCAAGTTGGGGGGTCTTAAGAAGGTGAGAAGTACGACTGTTGCTACCTGAGACTTAAAAGTGTGCTTAAGGCATACATGCGGTGGGGCCAAGACTCGCTTATTATGGTCCTAATTTGCTTTTGATCCCGCTCTTTGAGCCTTATTAATGACTGAAGCCTGAGAGTAATTGGAATTACTTTAGTAAAATGAAGAGGTACTACAAATTACTGAAGAATGCTTAACTACCAGTGAGCATATTTGTAAAAATTAACGCAAGGGAAATTCAGAGACAACGCATAAAATCACTTAGATATCCTTTCCACTTAGAGAATATCTGAATCCTATCAATCGGCGTTGGTGTTTATTTTCATTTTAATTGCCCATATATTCAATTTCAACGATTCGATATGATATTGTGCTTTTATGAGTTTTAATCAAAAACGTGTACGCAGTTATAAGAACTTCAATAAAGAAATATAGAAGAAGTACAAAGATTAAGCAGAGTTGTAACCCTAATGTTCTGTAGGCAGTATTAAATTAAAGACAGCTAGTGATAGAGTTAGGGCCTTGCAACTTGCTGGGCCGTAAGCCTCATGTACTTAAAACAATTATATCTATACTATCATTATACATTAAATGAAATGTCATATATGGTTCACTAGTCAATGGTATTATACCAATTTCGCCAGACAAGGAAAAAAATAACTTGAAAAGAATATATTTTGACTACTTTTTCAGCAGCGATTTCTCAGAAACTATCCAAGTTAATGATTTGTAATGCTGGGTATCAGCACTTGAATCCATCTCGAGGAAAAAAGGTATGGATGTGAAAAAATAGCATAGTTGTAGTTACCTTGAGTATGATGTTTTGTAGCATTCAATCCGTGTGTTTGGGCAAATTTTTCGGAGAGAATGAATACTGGTCGTTGGATTAAGATGAATTTGTTATTGCCTACATCCAGTTTCTTTTGACTGAATGAAAATGTCCCAAGTCCAGGAATATGTACACCCTACAATAAAACAAATTCTACATTATTCAACTGCAAAATATCAAATTAATCAACTTGTATGGCCATATTGTTTTAATCTATGCTTGATCAGTATACGCAGGGGATAATAAAAGTATGTGTACACATTGAATGCATAATCCTACTCAGTATTCCAAAGAATATAAATTCTAGTCTTTTCGCTTTTAAATCTTTCCACGTTGCTTTTTTCATCAATTAATATATCATGCAATCCAGAAAACAAGTCATTTTGAAGTTTTTGAGTAAACCTGGAAATGAAAAATCTTTGCTTAAACACAATATTGAATCAGTTGATTTATTTACTCAGATGACTTGTATCGTTATGTGACTGGGCCCAGTCTTCATTAATTGCGTATACGTTCTAAATAGATAGCTATTTGACCTCAGTCATCGGTGCTATGTGTCCTTTAAAATTGTAAGATATCATAATGGAATGAACGCATGTGGAAGACTTTACTCAAAGTTCACAGCAGTATGCCTACCTTTTGTGTAGACATTTGTTTTTCAACGAATCCCGACACGCTGTCCCACACTTGGACGACGTCTGAAGATAAAGCAACGTTTCAAATGATTTTACTTGCTTGGATTAAAGACCTAGGCCTCTGACCTGAGTACTTTGTTCACATGCCATACAGTTTTAATCCGTAATTACGCATTATAGAATAGCCAATAGAATGCGAAACACTTTTTTTTTTAACTAACACTAACAAGATTTAGAGAAAAAAAAACTATACCGGTAGTCAAGGTTTCAAAAGGGCTAAAGAGAATAAAATCATGTCCTCCCTATGTCCAAATTCCGTGTTAGGAAATGATGAAAGTATCATAAATTGATCAAAAATAGATATGCAGTGTCCGAAATTAAGCGTTTTTCTTATGCACCCGTCGGGCGCATTGTTTCTTAAGTTGTGCACCCGAAATTTGGTCAGTGCATCCCCCTAATATATAGCAATGATAAGAGGCCTAAAAATTGTGCATATTCCGGGTGCATACCTGCAATATCTGTGCACCCGTCGGCGGAATTTAGCGCGCCGGGTGCAGGGCGCAGCTTAATTTCGGACACTGATATGTTAGTTGAACCCAATAGCAGGGGTCGAAATTAAATTTTCAGGCTGTCAGCCCGGACATACTAGAGACTATTACAAGTGTGAAAATTCCGGGCTGATTTTAATGTAATTTTCTCAAAATTTGTCAGCCCTGGCTCAAAACTATCAGCCTGGGGCTGACGGGCTGACATTAATTTCGAACCCTGCAATAGTGAGTAAATTTCATTGTACTTTGCTCTTCAGGGCTCACCAAAACCAGCGTCCTGGCCCTGGGTGTCCTGTCCATCCCCGAAAAGGCACAGGAAACCCAAGCAGGACCCTCAGGGTGTCCCGTGAACACTCTAAAATTCATATCTTTATAACAAGGTTGAGCCAACGGGACCCCTAGTTTTATCTTGTGAATCGGCGAATACCAGTGTATCCCAAAAAGTTTCTGAGACAGCAGACAAATTGTCCGTCATTTAAAGGGTTTACATCAGACATTTCCATACAATACTATTACTGGACATGTATTAAACACATTAATGTAAAGAAGGATTTGGCAGAATAAAAAGGGCAAAAAAAAGTCATTTTAGAAAGCCAAAGGATGACAATTTTGTCTGACATAATATCCAACGTTCAAGGGTAAAACGTCAGACATTGTCAGAAATTTGTCAGACATGTTCAGATGTCTGGGATACACTGGAATATTGTGACGTTATTGTCAAATCATGTTTAGTAGATTCTATTAGGTGTTGAAACTTTTTATGCCTATAATTGAAGTATAAAGCACTAACAAGATCAACCTTGAGGGGTTTTCAAGAAATATCCTGAGAAAAGGATAAACCATTCAAAATGTTTAAAACTTAACTGTTAAAGGAAAACATGCGAAATTTCGTTGATAGTTGTTTTCCTAAAAATACCATCCCGAAACGTTTGTCATTGTTGTGAGATTTTCACTGTTAACTAATTGGACTTGTTTGTTGTTAAGTTACAAACAAACAGGACTATCATGTTGATTGCAGAAACCAGCAGCCATTGCTATTGACAGATATCTTGTTATTGTTTTTGTAATTAGGCTAGACTTGTTTGTTGTTACAAACAGGACTATCATGTTGATTGCAGAAACCAGCAGCCATTGCTATTGACAGATATCTTCAGGACAAAACAGAATTCTTATAAAAATGTTTTACAAAATCAACTTATCAAAACTCAACTTGAGTATTCAGAAATCTTGTATTTGTATGCAAAAATACTTTTCACTGAACTACCTTCATGTAACTTAGTGGAGAAATACCCCGTTCAAATTAGATCTACTTTTTTCTTTTTTTAAGTTTCTCCATCAAATTAGGTAGATCTAATCAACATATCAAAGTTATATCTAGAAAAAACCCAACCTTTTGAAGGGTAAAGTGTCTAGGCAGTACTAGTAGGCTGTAGGCCTCAGTAGATCTATAGCAGAAAATGTCCCAAAAGTTGGCAAAACATCCATGCTAGGCCTACTGGCGGGGTCTGGGTCATGCACCCCCCCCCCCCCCCCCCTGAACATCTTCAATTTTTAATAAGGTAAAACATTTTCGAAGGTAAAAACTGCAGTGGCGGATCCAGGGGGGGGCAAAAGGGGCAATTGCCCCCCCTAGACAAAAAATGAAATCTCGTAGTTTTGACAAATCCAAGGAGAAATTTTGCAACGTAAATCATAGGGGGTGGGGGCAGATAGATTGCCCCCCCTAGAAGACGGACTCTGGATCCGCCCCTGAACTGGGTGATATTTCTCCGTTACTGTCATACTGATTTTGGGTTTATGACAAAATGAAATCAAGATTTCAGACAAGAACTTGAAGAAGTGAAGAAGAACTGAACTTCTGAAGTTCTGTCCTGAAGAAGTCTATCAATTCTTGAACTTATTTTTTTCGGGCAGTTGCACCGATTTTCTTATTCATCTTCAATATTGATTCTTCTGAAACTATATTCAAGGAGTATCTTAAGTTTTTATCTGCCCTTAATAGAATGCTATGGGTAAACTTAGTCCACATGTCCTTTTTCGGTGTGGGCTGTGTTGACAAGGAACGGAGTGATAAGGTATCGTTGTCGTTGATATGCTTACCATCATCGGACAGTGTGTTTCCGACCGCGGAAAACTTGTTTTTCTTGGCCTCAGAGACCAGTCCTTGCATGACGTCCGCCATTGTCACTTTAAGTGACTGACGATCTTCTGTCAGGCTTCTTATATCCCAAGGGAAATGGTCTTCTTCCCCAGTTAAATATTTAATTTACTCAATCATTTGGATGTTAACCCTCTACCATTCAGTCTCCACAGGACGCCTCCGGGGTTGCTAGGGTAAAGCGAAAGCTGATTGGCTACTGCATTGTGACGTAGCAATAAGGCTGCTATACTCTCAAACACATATACTTTTGATAATGTTCAAGATTCAGGACAAATGTAGAGTATAAAATGACAATTTTTCTGAATATTATGAAATAAATTTATATTTCTAGGTAGCTATTATGCTTGATTAATGATTATATAATTTCAAAACTCAAATAATGTATGATTGAGTATGAATTATTCGAATCGAGAGTATTCAACACGCTCCCACGTGAAGCGAGGACGGTCGTGTTTTGATATAGTGTTTCAAACACTATAATCAATTATTTAGGCACAATGGTATTGCAACGTATTGTGTAAGTATTGTATTTATATATTAGGAAAGTATAATAACCATTTAGAGTGTATTCAGGTTCCTGAGAGTAAATGGTAGTGTCTTCTCTCACGATATCATGGACGATAATAGGTCGATCGAAGCTAAGCTAACCTTGCGCTGCACTGGCTCACACTGTCTACAGACTCTTCTCTGACTCTGGAAGTTAATCATTTGAACAAATTGGGCACATAGTGTCCGGACAGTGTAGGAATAGAGTTATACAAGTGAACTGAGCACCTTTTAAACCTTTAATTTCCTCTCGGCGACTTTTAATAACCTTTTTTTATGTCAGTTGACCGATAACTTAAGTTAAGAGTAAACATTTGTTGTAAAAAGACTATATCTGAAGAATCTGGCTGAACACATGAAATTTTTTGAATATATTTCATGGGTGATATGGCCCCCGTGGGAATCCTGGGTGGGGGTTCCTTAGGGAGCCTCCTGGGAAGAATTTGTCCTCAGCAGCCCCTTGCTGTTCGTAGGAGGCGACAAATGGGGAGACCAGTGAACTATTGGTAATGTTTGATTTAATACTACGTGATGTGTATATGACTAAGTATCCATGAGTCGTTTGTCCAGGTTGTCTGAGTCAATCAGACTGCGTTTAAAGTTAGTTCGTTCACTTCCCAATAGTTCAAAAGAAATGAACGATGAGGGAGCTCTTAATATGAAAGGGTTTTTATTCAATAAACATCTCATCCCGAGTCAAAGCCACCATGTATAAGTCTCCATCAGTCCACCTCCCATCTCCTATCAGCAATCAACCACATTTAGAATACAAGTTGTTCCGACACATCCTAGACCGCCCTAGCGCTCAGCTCTATCACAATTCTATGTCCGAGGTAGTTGGTATAGGTAAAACTCCAGTCTGCTGCGTGGGAGCCGATGTACTAACTCCAAGTAGCTCCTTTGCTAAACTTACTCAGCTGACATTCTCACTAAAACTGCCTGCTCCTCACTTTGCAACACCTTTTATACTGGTTAACAGGTGGCGCTGGGAGCATAACATATCTCTTCTAGAAGTAGACTAGAAGTAGACTTGCTAAGCCTGATCCTTGATAGATTATACAACATGGTGATATATTAAAAGTGCTAAGCTATTAGTACACCAGACTCAATAGCCCAGTTAGTAGAGTGCCCGCTTTGAGTCTGGGAGGTCTTTGGATTTATCCCTGGTCGAGTCACACCAAAGACTGTAACGATGGTAGTGGTCCCTGCTTGCCTGGCACTCTGTATAAAGTAAGAACCACGAAACATGACTGGTCAGCCCGGTTCCAGTATAATGTGACTGGGTGGGGTATTGTGTGGGCCTATGACATATGATATCTCAGTGTGGCAGCACTATAAAGAGGGCATTGGGTCCCACTGCTACAAATAGGCACCTCATTTCCACGGTTCCCACGCAGGTCTTAAAAGGTCTTAAATTGATTTTCTCAAATTTAAGGCCTTAAAAAGGTCGTAAATTTGACCTTTTTTTAGCTAGAGATCTTAAAAAGGTCTTAAATTGAATTTTTTGAGAAGCCAAAGTGGAGTAGCCTTGAAGTAACTAAGAAAATTCCAGATCCTACTTTCTACTTAGTGCACTTAAATTTGATCAAAATCATATGATATATTCTGAAATTTTTCTTTGCACATGGTCAATAGGTCTTAATTTTTCCGAATTCTGGTCTTAATTTGGTCTTAATTTGGTCTTAAATCAATTTTCAAAAATGCGTGGGAACCCTGCATTTCATAAATTCGGTCACCGCCCCTGTGGCGTAAAACTAGCTGAAAAGCTTTACCTTGTGCAGTCTGGTAAAAGAACCCTAAAGGGTTGGCCGGACGTTAAACTAATCCCACAAACAAACAAACAAATGGGTGATATGGCTCATTAAAATGTATAAATTAATAATGGTTATGCCATTTTTTGCATACCAAACAATTCTGACCTAATCATGGAAGCACTCTTAAAAAACATAAGTAGAGTTTCTGAAAAAGAGAGGTTTTGAAACACTGACTTATTGCTGATCTGGCTTTGAAAAAAAAGATGGGTCATTTCTAGGGCTGTAGGGCTACCTCAAATTCTTAGGTGTTATTCGAACCAACAAAGAGTGTTTAGACAACTGCACTGACCCACCCTTGGATAGTCAAAGTCAGTGTTGGCGACTAACTTTTTGGCCTGTTGGCCAACAGGGCCGACAATACCAAGATATTGTCAGCCTTGATAGCTTTCTGTCAGCCCTGATTTTTACTCCATAGGATAGGGTCCCAAATATGTCAGTCTCCATTTTACAGGTTAAACTCAAATGATCAGAAAAATACAGAGAAAACATCAGAAATTGCCTGTCGACCATCAGGGCCTATTTGGCCCTAATTTTGCTGAAAATTGTTGACCCTGTTCTCAAATTGTCGGCCATTGGCCTACGGGCCAGTGTTAGTGGTAAACACTGCTTAAAGTGAAATTAATGTTAAAATCATTGAAAGGGAGTAGCACCAAGCATAAAGCAGGGGTGGACTGAACCACGGGCCCGGGGGGCCGAGGCCATTAAAAACAGGTCGGGCCCCTAGATTTTCTGGCCAAGGGGCCCGACTGGCCCCTAGAAAATATTGGATAACAATTACAGATTTCTATATATTTTACAATAAAACATAATGTTTTCAAAGACAATCTGATGATATATACGTGAGGGCCCCTAGATTTTGGTGCGGGCCCCTAGATTTGGAAAGCTGGGGGCCTGACTGGCCCCTGGATTTTTAGACTTATGTCCACCCCTGATAAAGGGACAACGATTCATGTGGTTTTGATCTAATTTTCTTTATTATTATTATTGTTTCGACCAATTCTAACACAGTTAGTTCTTCCTTGGTACAGATGATAATACAATAATATCAACATCTTATTGCTAATGTAATGAAAGGAGATGAGTTTAGGTGAATATTATCGATACCCATATCGGCAACAATAGTTTTTATCAATGTTCATTCTTTAAAGAGATATTTTTTATCGCATTTTTGCTGCGGTGGCGTTTCTAATGATATCAGATTAAGAGCAACGCCAGCGAAGCCTTACTGTCGGAGGTTTTCCATTGTATAAAGTCACTGAGTCATGAAATCACTCTATTGTGTTGGCCCCTGCTCAATTTGTAACAATTATAGGTTTCAGCTGGGTGTCATGGCTGGTTGGACTTGACTGACCACTCCCCACCCCCTCCCCCTCTACCCCTCTACCCCTCAGGTGTTTACCTCTCCTCTCATTGGTCACAGGTAAGAAGGAGGGGTAAGAGGTATGACTGACAGGTGAGGCACGGCTGGCTGATTAGTATGGTGGGCCATTGGAACAATAAGGAGTGTTCAGTAATAGCAGCTGGAAGTGGGTCCAGCCGACCACTATGACTACCCATAGTGTTGATTGCAGGTACAGGCGGTGGTCACTGGTAACATGCCTCACTGCGCAGATCAGTAGCAGTGGTCGCTGGTCAGGGTGTGTTACCTGTACACACCTGACTCAGCCTAGGGGGAGGGGGTGTGTTTGGGGGAGGGAAAGGTGGCCGGGACTCGCCACCGCAGATACCGGACCCCAGTGCAGGGGTCCGGGTAATTCTTGTTAAATTCTATATTTGTTGTCAACCGCTGTATTTCATTGGGCAGTTGTTGCCAAAGACGTTGTCCACGATATATGATATTGGATGAAACTGTCAATATCAATTGACCTTTTTTTTTTTCTTATCAGACCTTTATTTCTCAAATTGCAGCCTTTTAAGAGGACCTTTTTTTTTCATGACCCCCGCTTTGAGGCCTGTACACGTAGTATATATACTAGCCATAGGTCAGGGCCGTTCTTGACTACAACTTACATAGTTATAGTACACGCTGATCTGGTTAGGGATCAAGTTAGATATTAGGAAGATATTCAGAAACTCTGTTAGCCTTCCCTGTACCGTCAGGAAGGTACTGCCTTAGTAGTGGCGTCGATGGTTCGGCTAAGTATTCACTGAATACTGAGTGTCTAGGCCTAGGCTACTGAGTAACAAGTCAGTTGGTCCTAGCCCGGGGGCAGGAAGTTTTTTTTAAAAAAAGGGGGGGCGTGCTATAGCAAACTTTTTCCATCTATGTGCATGAGTTTTACATTTAAAAATTGCCAAAATAGGGGGTGGGGGCCTTGTGCCTAACAGGAACACCACCTTCCCCCCAAAAATCCGCGCCTGGGTCCAACCAGTGGCACCACTGGCCACTACAACTTCAACTAGCTCCCAGGCATATGATATTTGCTCCAAATTTCCACTGCAACGGACACTTTCTGTAATTTTTTCACACGGGACTTGCGAAATTTCGATCACAGTGTATTTAATAGAACATCCAGGGTACCAACCACACAGGGAAAATGGCAAAAAAATTTCTCTGACTGGGAAAACACAGGGAGTTTGCAAATTTTGGCCTTGTTTTGAAATTCCTGATTCTCGAGATATTAGAGATTTGACTTGTTGTTGTTGTGTTTTCCAATTTTTTTCTGCATGCAGGGTTTTTAAATTTTGAACAACTTGCTGGACACGGAGAAAAATTACCGTGGGACAGGGAAATCTCAGGGAAATACAGGGAATTTGAAAAATGGAATTTGGGTTGGTACCCTGAACATAATTCTACCCACAGTCTGTGTAATCAACCGAAAACAGCTTCTGTTGATCAGTTAGGCTTAGGGCTTTCAGTTTCACTTTGAATTATTGGGACGGTAGGTTAAAAAAACAACCAATTGGTATAGGAGCCTCGATGGGCTCTAATTTTGATAAATGGATATTATTATATGATAGCAACTAACGATCCAAACGTCTACAGTCCATGGCCGTGGCTAGTGTTGAACATGAGATTCTGCCCCGATCAAGATTCCCATAGGTTTCTATAGTAAACCATATCTGATGCCTGCTGCCCTATTGTGGCTAATATAGTTGGAGTTAGGAAATGCTTCCTTCTCCTACAGCAACAAAACATATTTACCTTTATGCTGACAAAAGCATGACATAATTTTCAATTAGTTTTTGAAATGAACAAAAAAAGTAGGAAATGTTTGCCCTTTAGTTTTATTTTCAGTCAGTTCCAAACCATGGTAATTGAGATTAATGGGCGTTTTAATGTTAACCTAGAATAATTATTTATATTGGAAAAGACGTTTTTTCTTAAAAGATGTATCGAATGAAAACTTTAATTTTAAAAGGCATGAATCAAAATTAAAAACCTTGAACGTCTCCGACATCAACCTGACACTTCCACCGCATACCCGCAACCCTTCCAAACCGGTTAGAACCCCTGTAAAAGTACAAAGGGGGCAAACACAAATTTGTTTTGGAGTACTTGATCAAGTGTGCTTCACCTGTTTAAATGGTATGAGTCAATTGCCATCTAAATAATTGCCCCAGTCTGAGAATTACCTCCAGTCAGCCACTGTTACTGGTGTGTTGTGAGACAACCAGAAGGCTCCCAAGAATATCGGTGACTAGAGATTGTCATATATGTTGAAATTCAAATTTTCCGTTTCTCCTACCAATCTAATTGTAAAAGGAAATGTTGCCACCGAGTAAAAAAACATAATTAGATTTAAAAAGAAATATCTTTGCGTTTTCTTAGTTACCTCTAGACTCAGTTTGGTAGCTTTCCTCTAGGTGGCAGGTTAAGTCCATTTGGTGTAACCTGGTGAATATAGGGTGAACTTAGCATGTGAGTTACTGTAATTGTATTTACATTCAATACAACACAGATGCATATTGTGTTGAGTCAAATTTAGGGATTGACAAATTGGGTGTCTGACCTCTTGGGTCAAATTGGATTCCCTGCGTATCCTCAGGACGGGTGCGGCCTTTGGCCAAGGGCTTCATGGAAGTTTCCCGAGAAATATCACTTGAGACTCCAGGGAAGCAAGGGAATGAGATACCACAAATTATTGATCCTATCAATATATTTTTCTCTATTGTTGGCTGTTTATGTTGATGATTTCCAGAGATATTTCTTCGGAAAAATGAAACTCGTTGTCATAGAGATCTGAATATTATAATTAACAATTCAATCGTTACAATTACGAGATATATACGATAGGAGGAGAGACATTATATTATGGCCATGTTGGGGGTTTTGTGATGCGCTCCTATTGATAGACATAATGTGACGTGTGCCAACCTGCCCATGCCTCGCCCTATTTGTTCTCACCCCGTCCTTGGACTAACCCTGTATGAAGTCACCATCTGGGCACATGTGGTTCTGCTGCCTTCCCCCATCCATATTTTACCCTTACTTAGTGTAAAAGTGTCGAGGGGCTTCGACTAATCTGTTCAGGGGGTGTCGCCACCTGGTGTTACTGAGACCACCAACGCAAAGGGCAACGTTCTGCAAGTAGTACTAGGATTTATTTACTCCCAGACTTTCCTCTGTGCATAAATTATTCTTTGTTTCTGTTTCCATTGATGTAAAATCAGACTTCAAATTCAACGTGCATGTATATAACGATTTGTTATAGACTGGAAATGAGAATTCCAACATCCTGTTCAAGCAAGCCTATACAAATTGTACTTTTTCCTACTTAACAATATGTATTGTACAACTATAGTCACCGTTCTGGCCTCTTCATCCATGTGTATATGAATTTTTGTTGCGTATCACATCTGAATAAAAGAGAGTGAACTTAATAGATTTTTTATCTTTAATTTCAGCAAGCCCAAAACTCGGCGGGCTAAGCGGGCTTTGGAGAAGCGGGCCCCAAAGTTAGTTGAAAATGACAAACAGGCCATGGTCATTCGTGGAGGTCACACTAGTGACGTTGTGACACAAACACTCAAGGAAGTTGTGAGTATAACCTGATAATGCACTACGTTCTAAAGTTGTCTTAGTAGTTAGACCTGTTTATAGATAGGCCTACTTTTGAAGGTGGTAATAAGTTTTATGTTTTACAGCATAAAACATATCTTTTGACACATTTTGGTGATGGCCTTGAGCTCATGGTTATTTCTCTTATATCGTAGAATTGTATTCTCGGAAAAAAAGTCACCCAACAAAAAATAATTTTGAATATTTGAATTGGGCTCACTAGGTGATGACCTCAAATTAACCACATGTTAAAATAAACCTAAATAAATTTGAAATTGCTGACAACAGCAGACAGGCAAAGCTGCTAGAAGATTACTTTTTGTTGGTTGGTCTTGCATAGGAGAGATAAAATCTAAAGGCTCAATCTAAAAGTTTAAAAGGTGAACAGAGTTTTGTCTGGAGACAAATACTCCCCCTGGCTTCTTTTAACGGCAGAGATGTATTTGATCCTACTAATATTTGAAAAAGATATTTTTCAAACTGAATTATCTCAGAATGCAACTTTAATGTCTTTCTCTTCTTTTGCAGTATATGCTTAAGAAGCCTAATGCGATAATGTTTAGAAGGTAAGTTAGCCTTTTTCACAATCATTACCTGACCGATAATTTTTATCTGATAGCTCTAAGGGCTTGAGTCGTAATCTCTAAAATTCTTCCCGCTGACTTTTTGTTTAGATTATTTTTTAGTCTAGATAAACTATTAAAAAACAAATCCTATAGTTCAACTGATAAACTAGCAGGCTTCATTATACCTATAGCTAAATTCGACTTCGGGAAATCATTTAATTTCATACTCAAAATCCTTGATCCTATTCTTCATGTCATCTTATTTTCAGGAAAAATATGCTCCGGCCCTTTGAAGACCAAAACCCAATTGTAAGTAATCAAATATTTTGCTTCCATTGGTCACTTATTAAGACCCTCAAAACAAGTAGTTTTTTAAAGGTGCTTAGGGGTGTTTGGCATAAATTCTTATTACCAATGCAATCTGCTGCAAATTTGTAAAAACTTTAGCTTTTATATAGAGCAATATAATATATTAACAATATAAACAATTTTCACTGTTTCTGATAAGAGTTACAGCCTGATAAAGAATTTGACCTCTACCATTGATTTCAAAGGGAAATACAAGGTTTTTTTTCTCTGTGAAAAACACTACCAATGGAATTCTCATGAAACTTCTGAGATTTTTAGCCTTTACCCAGGAGTAAATATCTAAACCCAAAAATTTAATAATCACCGTTTGTGAGAAAAAGTATACTGAAAAACATTGAAAAATTGAGGTATTTTGGATATTTATAGCATGGTAATTTGATACCCTGTTATTCTAATTGAGCAAAAACACTTTAACTTTACTTCTCCTAGCATTAATGAACATGTAAGATGTTTAAAACAGCTTTAACAGAATTTTTTTTTTGTAGTTCTTAATCTATGACCCAGGTGGCGCCCTGAACAGCATCAAATACCTTTAAGATTTGAAGGTTAAAGTTGCATCCAATGAGATTATTGCCTTTGTTGCGCCTGGTTAAAGTCGTTTTATTCTGCTTTTAGGAGTTCTTCGCAGGGAAATATGACGCTTCATTATTTCTGTTTGGTTCTCACTCCAAGAAGAGACCCCACAACCTAGTCATGGGTAAGTGTCTGGTAAATTCCTGTATAACGTGTTGTTATGTACGGTTTTGCACCCATGCGTCATTACTGGACAGGATGTCCCATTTTATTGTTGTTGTTGTTGTTGTTGTTGTTGTTGTTGTTTTGTTTTTTTCTTTGGAAAAGAAAAATCATTGCAATTTCGCTTTGTTACCAAGTTCTACTGTGTATCTGTCCATGTACATCCAGAGAAGCCAAACGTAAATGAGAATATCTATGAATAGTATTATAGTGTGAACAAACGTCAGTATAGAAACTAATGAATTATGTGAATTATGTTTCACCATAGGCCGGCTCTATGACGGTAGCATATTAGACATGATTGAACTTGGAATCGAAAAATTCAAATCCTTCTCAGAGTTTGAGGTAAGTGTGATTTTTTCTTCTATCAATGGAACTGACATTTTATTATCTACTTTGTAATACATCCCTTTCTAATTGGTGGGAAACAGAACAAACCTATTCATAAAGTGTGTATACATATTCCTTAGTATGGAGTAATTGATATACCTTAAAAAGTTTCAGAAGGGCAGATATATTCTTAGTTTATGCCTATCATTATCAATTGTTTGATTCCTCCTTTTTTCACAAGATGGGAATGGTGCTTTTTTTTAATTAGAAAACCATGATAAAGAACATCTAGCTGGTTGCCGTAAACCATCATTTTCTATCCTTAACATAAAAGGACATGGTCATCGTGGTAAGAATTGAGTTACAATACATATGATTCTGTGTTTGTATTTATAGTCATACTTTTGTAATATTTCATTATCTGTAGGCACCAAAATGCTCACTGGGCACGAAGCCCTGTCTTATATTCACCGGGGACCCATTTGATCAGGACCACGAGCACCGGCGGCTAAAAAGTCTCCTGATTGGTGAGTAACGACCGTATCAAGTGAGCGTTTGCCGCAGTACTTTGTGGTTTGGGGCCCGAATAAACAAATATCGGGTGCGTCTTCCCTCAAAGTAATCAGGTTTCCCACTGACAGCGGTGAGTTTTTTCTCCCTCGTTTACTTTTGTGTGACCAAGGCCTGATTAGTTCGTAATTGGCGTGTTTGTGTGCCCCGGCCAATCAGAGGCGGGCAATGGGACAAAAATAGAAAGTGACTGGAGAAATACTCGGCCCACCTCACTAAATCGACTCGTAGAATAGAAATGGAACCGTATTCGAAGAGGATTCATTCTGCTCACCCGAATTCTGCAGTTCAACCCAAATGTTTTGAGAAGTATGATGCTTTAAAATACCCCAGGGGGCGCCTACTACATGAATGCTGTTGTATTGTTATGTTGTTTTCTTTAAGTTTTTCTTTATTGAACCACACTCCCTTTTGACAATTGTCTTAATTCCGTGTAGTAACATTTCTTGTTTTGAAAATTAAGAGAAATATAATGTACAATAATGTGTATGAAAGATTTCTGACAGATTTTAAAAATTTCTATTCTATTTTAGTAGATACATTTATATATGTATACAAGGTTTGACGCCGATTCTACATGTACGAAAATAATTTTGATACAAGAAATAACATTTTATAAACGTCATCACCTCAGCATCGCCGTGAATTGAAAGAGGGAATAATACTGATAAGTAGCTAAATCCAATTTATCCTTTTGCAGATTTCTTCCGCGGACCTGTCGTAGAAAAGATCCGCCTCCAGGGTTTGGAACATGTCCTCCAGTTCACTGCCGCCGAGGGCAAGATCTACGTCCGGAGTTACATGTAAGAACTTGTAATTTTCAATTTGTATTCATATAATGTTCAAGAAAGGAACTATGACTATACCAGGGGGACAGCACTGAACCCTGGGTGAGCCCTAACTACAAGGGAAAGAACCCCATCCCCAACTACAACCCACACACTAACCAAACCCAGGGCCAAAATAACAGGGGTAAACTCACACAAAAGGGTTTTCAGGGACCCAGGCAGTCGAGAGGGAACGGTCCCTCGGACCAGTCTGGGGACTGGAAACTGGTAAACAACAAAAGAAGTCGGTCAACAAGCATGGACCCCAATCATCAAAGGATGACCAAAGCAAGAAAGGGCCCCCCCAACCACCAAGATGGACCCCAAAACAGACGGGGACCAGGGAACTTAGTTCTCACAGAGAGGGAGAAAAAGATTATAGAGGCCCTACGGTCCTAAAGAGCCGCATGGCTCTTCTTCTTCCCCCCACCTGCCCCAACCCCAACTCTGACCAAGGCTTAGGGAGGGCACCCACCGGAGACATCCTCACGGTACACATGGACTCAGACCTAGACAAAGACATGTTTGTCTCGACTGACCACACAAAAATTGTTGTCCAGACCATGGACCACTTACAGAAAGGTCCTAAAGATCCACCAGTTGATACTTTTTATCATGTTTATCCAAATGACCCAATAATACAACAAATACGAAAAATTGACCTTGATAACGTTGTTGATGTTGCATGTTTCTACTCCAATAAAATTGTTGAACCGATGATTGAAAACACGACTTCAGTAGTCAATCTTTCTCATCACGTTTTAACAGAAACAGAACATACTGTACTCACTAAGGGTTTAAATTTCTGCCCCACCCCGGGGGAACCCCATCAAGGTGACCTTAAAAGGGATCTAGATAGCTTCCATAGACGACTTCGTCTCCGAACTTTCTTCGACAACCCCTTCTTTAAAACTAACACTGATCTATCCCAGGGCACACCTGATTCCCAACCGGTAGACAACGACACCAACCTCACTAATTCCACCCAGGGCACTCAAACACACAATAAATCCCTAATGGAAGAGGAGATCAAAAAATCCAAAATCCTCAAAAGAGATAAAATTTGGGAACCTCCGATGGGCCCTTTGCCCTTGGAGGCCTTTATTTTAGCCAATGACACAGACCTGAACAAAACTTTTGTCAGGGCCCCACACTCCCACAACACAAGTAAATTAGAGAAACTAGCTCTAAAAAACTTAGCAAAAAATAGGGACATAGTCATCAAACCGGCAGATAAAGGAGGAGCAGTTGTGATCCTGGACAGAAAAGATTACACTGATGAGGGCCACAGACAGCTAGCAGACAATAAATTCTATCGAAAACTCCCCATGGACCCCACGAAAGAGAACAATCTCAGGGTGGAAACCACAATCAACAAATTAAGAAAACAGGGGGAAATAACTAAAAGTCTAGAATCTAGATTAGTCACTAGAGAAGCTAGCACACCAGAACTCTATCTTCTGCCCAAAATACATAAAAACAAATTCCCCCCGCCGGGGAGACCAGTGGTTTCGGCAAACAAATGCCCGACCGAAAAAATATCAGCCTTCGTAGACATTTTCCTACGACCGCATTTACACAAAATTAAATCTTATCTCAAAGATACCACCCATTTACTCCAATGCCTTCAAGGACTACCCGCTCTAGGCAAGGAGACCATTTTAGGAACTTTAGATGTAACATCTCTTTACACTAATATACCTAATTATGAGGGACTTAGGGCCACTGCCCTGTTCCTGAGAAAACATAGAACTATGGGGGCTACCCCCGAACCCTCCAACACAAGCATATGCTCCCTGTTGAACATGGTCCTCACCATGAACAACTTTGACTTTGATGGAGAACATTATCTACAAGTGTCAGGGACAGCAATGGGCACCAGGGTAGCACCAACCTTTGCCAACATCTTTATGGCAGATTTTGAAGATAGACATGTCTACTCTTACCATAAACAGCCAACCCTTTGGCTACGTTTTATAGACGACGTCTTCTTCATATGGAACCATGGGGCAGAGGAACTCGACAAGTTCCTAACACACCTCAATGATGCGCATAGAACCATCAAATTCACCCATGAATGCTCCACATCCAGAATCAATTTCTTGGATACATGGATCACTCTGGACAAGGATGGTGAACTGAGTACGGACCTGTACACAAAACCGACAGATTCCAACAATTACCTCCACTACCACTCAGCTCACCCCACACACAACAAGAAAGGGATCCCCTATGGACAGTTCCTCAGGCTGAGGAGGATATGTTCAAACAAGGAGTCCTTTATCAAACACTGTATTCTCAAGGGCCAACACTTCCTAAGAAGGGGATACCCGGAAGAACTCATAAGTAAAGCCTTCACAAAAGCCCTCACTAGAGACAGAAAAGAACTCCTACAGGAGGACGCACTACCTGATGGAGATAAACCCAAGAACATTCTGGTATCCACCTTCAACCCGGGCTTCCAAGGACTAAGCACCATAGTCCACAAAAATTGGGACATCCTTGGCAAATCTTGTGCCACAAGGGAGATCCACAATACCCCACTCATAACGGCCTACAGAAGACCAAAGAATCTGAGGGAGATACTGGTCAGAGCCAAACTCCCGAAGACACAAGAAGAGGTCACTGACACAAACAGTGGGGGCCCATGTAACCCGTGCAACACGACTACTTGCAGATATTGTCCCAAAATAAACAAATCCAGCAAGATAAGAAGCAAAGCATCGGGGAGAGAATACACAACGAGATACAATGTAACATGTAAAAGCTCCAACATCATATATTGCATCTCCTGCAAACAGTGCGGGATGCAATATGTGGGACAAACCAAAAACAGGCTAATGGACCGGTTCCAGAGCCATTTTTACCACATAACTCACAACAGCCCCAACATGCCGATTGGCAAACACTTTAACCAAAGTGACCACCATGGATTGGACGACATTGAAGTCCATATCCTGGACTTCATACATGCCCACCCCCAGGGGCAAAAGTCCAAATATTTAAGGGATCTGATTGAGTTCAATTGGATCCAACGCCTACATACCAATGCCCCCTCAGGCCTTAACCTGACGGACCCTAACGCAAGTTAGACCACTAGATATGTCGTCCCATTGAGCCTAGCCACGTCAAAAAATTTTTACTTTTTTCAGCTCCATGGGACTCCTATACATATCACACCCCAGAAAGAAAACCCTTCTTCTGGGGACAGTCTTCCACCACTCCCCTTTTTGGGAGCATTCTCCAATAATTTTAGACTCCCTGTCTAAAAAATTATCAGGATTTTATCTCAGACCAAGAAATAATTTCCTCCACATGACATATGTGGTACCGCTTTAAACTCTCAAATAATGATGCCTGAAGATCCTCTAAGGTGAAACCGTGATCAACTTTTGGGAAGCTCTAGACTCCTAGCATTTTCCCATAAATTCAAGAAAAGGGACCAAGATCCCCATATTACACAGACCCAGAGAGATTCTCCTCTCCTTGAGGGACTCTTTCTGGGGCAGGGTTACTAAGACCACGGTATCTTAGCAACCCCCATTGTCTTTACTATCTCCATGGAGAGGTGGACAGACTGACCAATCAGGAATAGCCCCCTAGAGGGCCTCCTCACATTGCGGTAGCATCAAGCAGAGAGAACTGGCCACGTTTTGATCATATGACTATAGTATTAGTCAGCACGAGTTAGACGGCGTGATACTCACCAAATTACGGTTACACGTATGTTTGTTAGTCTTCTTGTGGGACGTTATTATGGTTTCTGTTATTTCATATATGCGTGTACCGAAGTTTTCATAGGTAGGTCTTTTGTGGTCTTTCAAAATCTTCGTAGGGTTTTGATATTTATAAGGGGTAGGTCAACTTAAAAGAAGACGAATTTTATTTTGTAGGACGTCTATTCATATGGATCTTACTTTGATAAGCAGGTTCACATAAAGGCTTATTTTTGAACACTGAAAAAGGTGTGGGCACCCTCGTACCAGTATTAGAATCATATCAATATTTTTCTTCTAATATTTATGTAAAATTGTAATAATAAGTATTGTTTACACAAGATAGGTATATTGATATGTTTCATGTCACAGAAAAAGTGTTTAAAGGGTAAATAATTGCAAAACAAAATAAAAGGGAAATATCTAGCACATAATCTAACAAGAAAAGCGACAACCGTTTGTGCCCTTACAGATTAATTTTTTCCAATGCACCGCTGAATGCATTTAGGTCTCTGCCATTCCTGAAACGGATAAATCTCAACGAGGTTTACAGTTTTTGAAATCATTCGCTTATTCCTTCCTCAGTGTTCAACTAAAGAAATCCGGCTCGCGAACGCCTAGGGTAGAGCTGGAAGAGATGGGCCCATCTCTGGACCTGGTGATGCGGAGAACGAGAGTGGCCTCCGACGACCTCTACAAACAGGCGTGCAGAGTCCCTAAGGCCGCCAAGGTAAGCACCTTCACAGGGCCTAGGACTGACAGAAAAATACTTAAAGACCTTACGTGAGCGAGTCGATTCTAGTCTGAATTCAGTGGGAATACATAGATTCTATACGTCAGCTTTGGCATTCCGTTCCTAAAATTTCCTACGGCTCGCTTCCCAATGATTACCTTTAATTTTACACTCTATCAGATTCTTAAGATAGCCCAAATTTTGGTATTGACGTCAGCTGCCTTTGGGGGACAGCCTTAGACGGATGTCCTTTATGAATAATGCCTTTAAGCTAGCACCGTTGCCAGTCGGGGAGATGGAAGGCCCTTTGCCGTATAAACCCAGGGTAGCCACGCGTGGGTCGACCTGAAATAAGCCCCGTGTTGGCATTGTCGTTGGGTATAGAGAACGGCCGTCAGCAAGCCCTTACAAAGGTGTGTCGGGGAGGGAGGGGGGGGGGGTTGTAAAACGAAGGGGTGGTGGTGGTGGCGGCCCCGGGATGACCCCCGCCCACCACACCCACACCCACCCCGTCAGCAGCCCCTAGCGCCGTCCTTGTATTTCCACGTGCTATCGATTCTCCTTGCAGGTGGGGAAGAAGAAGAACGTGTCGACGGACCCGTTCCGCACCCAGCACGGCCGCATCCACATGCAGAAACAGGACCTAGGCGCGCTGCAGACGCGCAAAATGAAGGGACTCAAACGAGGCCGCGACGAGAAGCCCTCTGCCGGCGGCAAGAAGAAACGTCAGGAGGACGGCGACGACGGCGGCGGGGAGGAGGGGGAGATGGAGGGGGAGGAGGACCAATAGTGAGAACAGCCGAGATGGGACGTAGGGGGATAGCGAGAGGGGTTTGAATGGGAACAGGGGAAAGGTAGCCGGCAGCAAGGGGTGTGTAAGGGAGTGGGAGGGGTTTAGTAACATTGAAGGTGTGGGAAGGTTGATGGGGATAGGGTATTGAGGGTAGCAGCACAGAATAGCGAGCTTGGGTGGTTATCAATAAATGGAACTAGTTGTATTCATTGAAGCCCAAGTTCAAATATCGGGGTCTTAAATCAATGCTAAGATCGACCAGCACAACCGTATGGGATCTTTTAAGCAAAGGCATTCACAATAAATGGAATTAATTAACAAAGCTCTTTTCTGTTCCTTCTTCTTAAGGATAGACAACAGGTGATAAGGGGCGTTTTGCCATGGTTGCAGTAATCATCTCCTAACTCTGCTATTTCATATCTCTTATATATACAATTTGCAACTGTAAAAAGATAATCAAAATCCCTATTAGTTGATATAAATCATGTTAATATGTGAAGACGCACACCTGAGAATGGATACCGAGAATTCAAAAAAGTGATTTTTGACTACTATTTTCTGAACAAGGAAATCTCACTTAATATTCAGTGTAAAGACTTGAAATTTTGAACATATGTAGATTAAGATCATTTGGAGGGAAGCGTGTCTCAGATTTTTGATTTAGCGCCTAGTTTTGGTTTTATGAAATCTAGAAAATTAAGTTTTAAAAAATAACAAAAAGTTTCCCGTTTTTTTAAATAAAATAAAAACCAAGACCAAAATAAAAAATCTGAGACACGCTTCCCTGCAAAAGAAACTTCTTAGGAGGTATACAAAATTTGGAGTGTGTTACTTATATATCAAAGAAGATATCCATGTTCAAAAAATAATAGTCCAAAAATAGGTTTTTAATTTATAAAGTCGAAAGTATTATTTTGACTTTAACTTGATATGTATCATTAGATAGCAAAAAATGTGGCCTTTCATTTGATATATGACATGATATTGTACTAAATATACAACGGAAAGGAGAGAGGTTAGCGAAAATGGCGCCCTGCCTACTGTTGTCTATCCTTAAGTTGCAATACATTTAAATAAATAGGGGCAAAACGTTGACTTAGAAAATTCATTTGTAAAAGTTTTGAGGACCTAAAATATTTGAAGAAATATTTTGTGCGTCGTGGTTGTGAAATCTGCACCATCATGTGCAAATAAAAATGCCAGATGCGAATTGGTTCCAATTTACGTGATGTCATTTACCTGATTAATTAATGATAACTTAAATTAGTAGACATGTTATAGACGTTGTGCAGATGACGTCACATCATCCAAAATAGGCTGGCCGCCATATTGGTGATCATTCTTTTATCTGGGTTCTAGAGCATTTTGAACAAATGTTTGTGTTCGATTTCATTAAAACAATGTTAGTAAATCATAATCAACAGTTCTTGTCCCTTAGAATTTGAAATTCTGAATTAATTTCATAGCCATGTGGTCATGACCACCACGTGGTGATCACCAAAAAGTGATCACGTGACCACATCTGCACAAGGTCTATACCTTGGTTTGATTTTCACCTAAAAATAGGGTTTATATCCACTTCTTAGCAATTCTTTTTTTTCTTCGGAAATGACTATCCATGAGTTACATGCCTTAATATAATGGCCTCTAAAATTCGTACAAAGCAGTGTGTAGTTGCTAAGATAATGACTATCAACACGATGGATTATTCCATTATTTATCTTCTCATGGTATATGCTGCTACTGCAGTTCCCTTTAGTAGCAGGCTTTGGAATTGCAACCCTTTCTGCAAAGTGAAAGCGCCCAGTGGTGACATTGAAGGCGAAGTTCCCTATGATTTGAATCCTGCAATTGATCTACGTAAGTTGATACTTGTCGATACCCAACCCTCTAGGAATCGGCCAAGCTGAAAAGGGAGAGACAGAAGCCGGAACTTCATGGCCCAGAAAACGAACCATGCCTGAGGCTTGTGACAGATTACTGAACCTCCCTAAAAGTCAGTCACCGGGACCAAACCACAGAAAGGCCAAAATATAAATTTTTGTGTTCAGGTAACCCTACCTACTCAAAATTTTTGGCCCTACCCTAACTTTTTTTCTAGGAGATTTTTGAATATTTTTTTTCCAAAATCCAAGACGACCTATAATAGCATGGAAAACCATAAAACAACACATAGATGTTCAGGGCATGTATTTAGGATGCTAAAAATGTTTTTGGAGGATATTTTGAATATTACCAACACTGCCCAGGTCTCTTTGGGAAGTAAAAAAAAAAAAGAAAGCAACATTTTTTTTTTTAAAAAAAGACCTACCTACCCTAATTTTTTAGACCTATGTTACCTGAACACAATTCTTTTTTTTGGCCTAATCAATAGCAATATTCACCCTAAAATAGTTATATAGCAGAACAAGAGAAGAGGACGGTTATCAATTGGCAGGGTTGGCCCATATTCCACATACCGAAAGTGCACTACCGATTTGGAGCCCATCTTCAGCAGTGACAATATAAAATCAGTGGCCATGCCATACAAATTTTCCAACTTGTTGGTAAATATTTGCTGCCGATTTTGGATGGTGTGGCACTTTTGGGGGCCAATACAGTACTTTTGGCGGCCGATACGACACTTTCAGCAGCCGAAATTGCGCTGAAATTAAGGGTCGCCAATATAGAACGTTACCTTGGAGAGGCTCAATTTCGGCACCGCACACTTTTGGTACATGGAATACGGCCTTTATAATTATTGTCATTTCTTCTTGGCACATCATTCTTTAAGATAATGACATTTGAAAGTTGAACAACTTGGGATCAGAAAAAATAATCATAACCACAACGAAAATTTACTGTGGGACAGGGAATCTGATCGCAAATTTTGAGGGCAGACCATGGTAGGAGATCTTGGGATAAAATGGCCGTAACATTTGGAAAGAAACCCTCTTATAGGTCAGGTGGGGAAAAAGACTTAAAAATACTTTTTCTTGACCTTCATTACTAACTTTAGAATAACTTTTCTTGCGTCAACAATATTGAGTAATATATCAATTTAAAGATATGAATTTACTTGTTTTAGGGGTGAAACAGGCTGAATTTTGGGGCCAATCTTTCTCATAATTTATATGAATGACCTATTGTAGATTTCCCCGCGAAATGGCATTCAAATAACCTTATATGCAGATGACACGGTATTGTATATACAGAGGTAAAAGGCCTCAGGAAATTACCTGATATCAGGAAATCTGAAATCTGGCACCTTTTCTAATTAATTGAGAAATTATCACACAATATTTCAGTTCAGAAACACTTTCTCAAACTTTCCTTTTAAGAATTCTACAATCAGAATAAACCTGTCCTCTTTCTTACCTTGCCCTAGACTATCTCACTCAGAACCATTACCATCTCTAACTCTGTGTATGCTACTGGGCCACAGGTTAAACTGTGTGCACAGGCAGCCAGAGTAGAAAGTTCTGAAACTTGTCAGTCAGGTAAAGTTCAGGGAGAATCCCCATACTATTCAATAGGGACTACCTGAGCCAGATTTCAGGAAAATCCAAAAACTGCAGCTTTTAATAGTGTGGTGGTAAGGAGAACCAGCTGTACTCTACAGACACAATAGACCCTTTTATCTTTACCACAGTGATAAAACTGTCACCAAGGGTCACCATAATGACTATGGGGGACTCAGTTTCTGATTGTTTTCCCTTATGTTCTCTCCCCCTATGTGGATGGGGGCTGAGGTGGACGGGTGTTGGAGGTGTGATGTTCTCTGCGGGGGAACACTTGTGGTTCCCAATGGAGATATTAACCCAGATTATGCTAACCTTCTGGTAGGACACCTATACCAAGGGTTTTGTGCTACTTGTTGAAGTTAGTCAATATATGAATATGATCTAAAATCTTAGTGTAAATATGACCTCAACACTTATAAATCATGAAAACATTCCAATTAAGAACATATAACATGCTGCAACATGTTGCCATGACAACAAACAATGAGGTAAATTGACAAATACAGGGGAAAGAAAATTTGAAAAATCCATGTACATTTATCCTATTATAAAATAAATATTATGGGATAAAATTTGACTTTTAGATAGACCTTATGGAGCTACATAAGCATGCTAATTTTAATTGAAATCAAATAATAATATCTAGAGATGTTATGAATGCCGTCCTGGAAAGAACCCATAAGGGTTGGCCGGACGTTAAACTACCTCAACAAACAAACAAAGCCGTCCTACATGTAGGACATTAGCATAATCCATTACCTTGATTTTGTGCCCTGCATCAATGTGGATACTACAAGATAATATTATAGCATTATTGAAGTTTTGTCATCATTTACTCTTACATTTCGCATATAAAGTATGTAGTAGATGCCCATAGAAATTCAGCATTTAGTACTTTAACCCTTTCACTGATGAATATGCTATTCTACAGTTCATTATTACAGAGATATTGGCCAAAATAGGAAAATTAGTCTTAAAAATGTCTCAAATCAAACTTTTCTCGAGATTCTTCTGGTAGAATTAGTTTTTATGTAAATTGGATGAAAACATTTCAAATGTTGGCACTGTGCCAATTGGCCATACTTGTCAATATTGGTATTATCTGCATTTAGTACTTTAAGGGAAATTGTAATTTTATCACATCTTTGAACTATAGAGAGTTAATTATCCGTTTATGTTAGGTGTACTTAATTAGTCACGTTATTTTATGGATAATAGCTAGCTCCTATCGCAGTCTCCGCCTTGTGCAACTGCTGTTGTCCAATACATAATCATAGTTCCACATCATGTAAGACGTAGCACTCGAGTGAAAGGATGTTCTTTATTTATTTATCTCCTGTGTATTGTCGTTCCATGACAAGATCTCAATGACAATGAACAGCTCCAAGGATAGAATCCCCTCAAACACACTTAGTCAACGCTTCCGCCTTTCTATACAGTCTATCAGCTTCTATTCCAAATCCAGGACTCAGCTTCTAAGACTCAACCTTTCCAGGATGGTTACTCACAACAACGTTCAGCTAAACTCTGACTGAGCTCAAGCGCTGCGCGCCCCTTTAGTATGGTACATCACACATAGACTCCTCATCTAACGCCCTCACATTAACAAGGAGTTACAGCTAAAGCGTGCACTGATGTAAACGTAATGCTGCTAAGCCTAAAGAGCATGGACAGCTGGCCATCTGCGTCAGTACATCTTCTAAGTGAATTTGATATGTCATGATACCTATTTGTCAATTCTATCAGGAAAAAGAAACTTAACAAAGGAATACATTGTATTGATCTTGATGTATATAGTCATAGTTTACGCTTAAAATGTTTATGTACTACAATTGACACTCTTTGTAATATTACCGAAAACCAGGGGCAACATTGAAGTAAATTACTAAATGATTAATAAAAAAGAAGAAGAAGAAGAAGAAGAAGAAGAAGAAGAAGAAAGAAACCACAAAATAGGTAACTACACAAGTCCCCTATTTGCCCATCTGACCTATAGTAGCTACCATCAAGAAAGTAATGTAAATGCAGTAGTTTCATCTCTACAAATGTACCTGACATAATGATAGGAAACGAGGACTCGGGTTGAAGAGCCCAAGATGAGCAGCGCAGGTGGTGGTGGCAAGCACGTATCCAGAGGGGGGGGGGGGTGACGTGGGGTATGCGTCACCCCCCCCCCCCTCCTTGGCTAGGCTAGGTCCACTTTCTGGAAAATAGTTTTCATTATCTGTTTACCCATGCCTCACCGAAACTAGCATCCTGAGTGTCTTGTCCACCCACTTAAGGCTCAGGACACCTGTCTACCTTTATACCTGTTGCAGTGGTGGATTAGGGGTGCAGGGGTGCATGCACTCCCCCCCCCCACCATTTTTGGGGGCAAAATATTGACTTTTTCTAATGTAAAATTCGGCCAAAAAGTAATTAATGAAATTGTTTTCCAATAGTGCCCTCCCAGAATGATACAGCTTATAGATGCTCAGGAGTGCTGGAAATGGTTTAAGATGATTTTTCTAGTTTTTTTTTGTTTTCTTTTCCAACACCGCCTGGGTCCATTTGGTAGATAAAAATAAAAAGGAAAAGTAATTTTATTTCTAAATCGACCTACCAACCCTAATTTTCTTTTTACCTATGTTACATCAACATAGCAATTCTTTTTCTTTTAAGCCCTTCCTACACTTTGAATTTGGTTATTGAAGAAAGGTCCACTTTTTGTATGTGGTCACCCCCACAGAAATTCCTGGATACGGGCCTGTCAGGTTGGGCACTAATAAAGCTAATTCGGGTCATCCACTGCAAGCACTACGCTAAGCGGCTATTATCAAGAACTTATTAGGATAATGAGTTTGGGGAAAATATAAAGGCTACCAGAATATATCTCTGCGTTCAGCAAGTGACACTCAGACCACACTCAGGGGCTGTTCCAGGAGGGGAACCATAATAAAGGGGGACATGCTATAGCAAAGGTTTTGCAAGAATTTTAGGTACACAATTTTAATATTTGAGCAGAAAAAAGAGGACCCCCCCTCAAAAAAAAAAATAAAAAAATAAAAAAATAAAAAAAAGATAAAAAAAATAATAAAAAATATGATTATGTACTGACGCGGGTGGCCAGTCCATGTTTGGGCAGCATAACGTGAGCTTAGAAGCGCACGTGTAAGCCAATGTTTCACTTTGACAGTAGTGAAATGAGGGAGGAGTTAAGGTGTGACGTACCACCATATAATAATGTGTTCCGCTCTTAGCTAGCCAGAGTAGCTGCAAGCACTGTGTGAGTAAGCATCCTGTGAAGGTTGGACCTTTAATCTGCAGTCTAGGTTCTGGAGAGAGGCATATAGAAATTGTGTTAGAGCGCGGAGCATTGACTGAATGTGTTTGAGGGAACTCTAACCTCGGGACTGATCATGGTCAATCGAGTTCTTGTCACGGAACGACTAGACATTGGATAATAAACAACAAATCCTTTCACAACGAGTGTTCACGTCTTACATGATGAGGGAACTATAATTATGTATTGGACGACCGCAGTCGACGAGGAGGGAGACTGCGAATGGAGCTAGCTATTATCTATACAACGAAACATCACAAACATGCATTAGCTTTAAATGGATAATTAAACCTCTATAGTTCAATTACAAAAAATTGCGCCTGACACTCAACACACTGATTCATTGTTACACTTTCTATACGGCTAATGTAGGTCCCGATCCAACATCATTTAACAGATAAACTGGAGCTACATTGTTTTTAACAAGAACTAGTTCGTGAAACATGTATATTCACAGTTTGAGAATGTTCATATATGTACATCTTAGGTCTAATTAATTGTATGAATTATGAATGTGATAATGAGCCCTAGCTCTCTGAATCAATATACTTAGATCGAACAAGGTATGAACAAACAAGACGGTGGAACCCTCATGGCCAGTATACAAATCTCATTTTCAAGTAATACTGCTCTTCCCCATATCTCCCAATTGCTCGGAGCAATTCGCAAATGTCCGTTATTGTCCACTCTTTCCAACCCCCATGGAGACGGTCACGTCGTCCCACCGGGACGCCAACAGTTGAGTTTTGTCCGACGCCCAGGAGGCCCTCCTCCAATAATGGCGGCTTTCCGGGCGTGTCCTGGAGGCCTCCCGTCCTGACGAAGCTAATCACTCAGGTAGGGGCCTCAGGTAGCCCTGGGCGTGGTCAGCGGTCCAGTAGACGTCTACACTGACAGGCGTGGTCAGGGGAAAAGGTCAACGCAAACAGGAGCATGTGGTATATCAATCCATCCATAGGTGCACTGACCGCAAACAAGTAGAAAAGCAGGAGGCAATCTGATCCAGATATCCGCCCTATGTGCTTGAGCATTTTGCTAATGGTATAGTAGTACTATGACTTGTTATCTTGACTTCAATTATTTATCAATTTAGTACCAGTCATTTACATCCAATAGATAAGTATTGGCCGCATTCGTGAACGCATTTAATGATATATTTAACTCTACCATAATTATAATTATATAGAAGGCGGGATCCAGAATGTCCCACAGTATCAACATGCATTGCCTATGGTTGAAATAATTATGGTCTATTAGAATCAGGTGCAATGAATGTTTACCTAATAGTGAGTGAGCATTTTTATCAAAAGATAGAAAACGATTTGAAAAATAGAAAACATCTCTAGAACTAGCATAACAAGAAGGATGATCGCGGTGCAAATCGGTCACCATGCATGCAGATCTGCCATCGAGGATCAGTGAGAAGGGCACCGTATTTAAAAGCATTGGCTCGGCAAACCTAGGTCAAGTGAGCTGGCGAGGGCCTGAGTGTACGGTGAGTGGGACCCAGGAGGAAGGCACATGGGGCAAGTACCGACAGACCCCTCCACACTCTGATCAGCAGATGTACGAGTGGACGGAGGTGGCTGGGGAAAACACATTACTAAGGCCAGGGCTGGATTAATTCCACTCCCCAATCCCCCGAGCTCGAGACCTACTCCTGAGCCATTCGTCTGAGCTCCTCAATTGCAAACCACGAGGGAGTTATTTCCTCGTGTATTATACCCATCACAAATGCGGGCAATTAATATTTTTAAGCCGCCACGCCAATGCGAGCGTTCATGGTTTTCGCTGAAATTATTGGCAGATTGGGCGTTCGTGAAACCCCCAAAGAGCGTTTTTCTCTTAGCAAAGGCAATGATCATGACATGTTTGTTCTGCTCGCTTTAATTTCAAACCACTGTTTTCTCCTTAATGACAAGGACATGTTTTCGGAGGGCCTTGGTCTAGTTTAACCATCCGGGGGATGCCGGACCAATCTTCTCGTGATGGCTATAGCCCTGGCAGCAGAAATAAAAGGCATTCCTTTTTTCAATTTCACTGTGGTATTATTGACTTTCGAGAAATGCTCGTAGCTTTCTCATGTTTGAGTTGGTCGTATTTTTATCTGTAGGCAGCCCGATCACATCAACTCCACTTCCAGTAGTACCACAAATCATATATTGACAGCTTTGCTTCCTATGTGATCTAGCACGTGTACCCGGCCTATAATCGACGGAATAAGAGTCCATGTGTTTGTACAGTCCGGGCCAAGATCGGCTCTCTGTCATCCATCAAGGTTCCAGGGTCTCAGTCATCTGTAATAATCCGGTCCTTTTCCAAATCACGCCAACTGAACCTATCTTCATTTGTTGCCCAGAGCAAATGTTTCTCCTTTTGTTTGCGAGGGGAATCAGTCGGAAAGACATTCATGTGCATACATGTATATAAGTTCTCAATTAGATGCACTGTGGCAGTAGTTAGGTAAGACAGCCAACCACGTTGGTAACTGTATATCGCATCCCCTAATGTAGAAAGGTTGGCAAATGTTAGCGCATGTTAATACCAGGATTTGATATTATGTTAATGGATTATGAAAATAAGCAGGGTATAGAGAGGTGGGATGGACAGGGTTATCAAGGGGGTCTTGTAGTGGTTAGGTGCCGTAGTGGTGTGGTGGTATGGGTTTGTGGGGGTGTGGTGGCCCACAATTCTAAGCTCTCTGTGAAGGTGGGAAACAGGTTGCAGGTTAAAATACCCCCCCCCCCCCCCCCACGGACGTGTTCGACCAATACTGACCGATGCCTCCAAGCCTTATTCTCACCACTGTGTACACACTCACCTTCGCCATACATCCACGTACAGATGTACGTGTAAATGTTCCCAAGCCCCTGCCTTGGGGGACGCTATCCTTGGGGGTCTATACAGTAAATGAGAGATGCTTGCTTCTTGGGTGAAGACAAAGGAAACTTCTTTGAAGATGTATACGTAGCCTGCAATGCTGCTTTAGGCACACACGTATAATATAATAGATTGAGATCTATTTTCCATGAATAACAGGTTATAGACCTATGCACAGAGTAGGATAATTGAAGGACATATTGTACTAATGGCTTAGTACTTTTAATATATTGTCATGATATATAATCCAACAAGGATCAGGCTTAGCAAGTCTACTTCTAGTCTAAATATCTTGCGCTCCTAGCGCCACCTGTTAACCAGTATAAAAGGTGTTGCAAGGTAGAGAGCGAGCAGTTAGTGGTTAGTAGTCACTAAAGTTTAGTGAGAATGTCAGCTAAGTAGGTTTAGCCAAGGAGTTATACTTGGAGTAAGTACATCGGCTCCGTGTAACAGACTGGAGTTTACCAATACCTATTACCTCGGACATAGGATTGTGATAGAGCTGAGTACTAGAGTGGTCTAGAGGGTGTTGGAGCAACTCGTGTTCTAAATGTGGTTGATTGCTGATAGGAGATGGGAGGTGGACTGATGAAGACTTATACATGGTGGCTTTGACTCGGGATGAGATGTTTACTGAATAAAAACCCTTTCATATTAAGAAGCTCCCTCATCGTTCATTTCTTTTGAACTATTGGGAAGTGGACGGACAAACTTTAAAAGCAGTCTGAATTACTCAGGCATTCTGAATAAACGACTCATGAAGACTTGGATATACACGAACATTACGCAGTCTTAAATCAAACATTAACAATAGTTCAATATGTCACCCTGGTTACCCTATTTATTGTTCTCTATATAAATCACCTTTTTTCATTTTTCATGTTTGTAATAGACTGAAAAACAGAGGTAACTCTGATGTTTATTACTTAATAAAATTGTGCACAAAAAAAACCCCTGGTGCAACAACCGCCCCCAAGAAAATCGATTCGCTGTATAAAGTATCTAATACAAGTATATTCAAACTAGATTAGGTAATAGATTAGATTATAAAGTAGCCTATGGCTACGTAGGCATACAGAAATAGACAAACTTACAAACATCATCGTTCTTTTGCGAATAACCATGAATAATACAACAAATAATATTGTGCTATATCCTAAACGCTTGTTATCTGGTTATGGGAAAAGGGTTTGTAGACGTATTACCTATACAATACACCTTGATTTAGGCTCCATGTATACCAGCATCCAAGGAATCGTAGATTCAAGTTCCATCTACCATTACACGTGGTAAAGATGTAAGAAATTCTGGAAAAAATGGCAAATAGTCAATATTTCCTGAATGCATGGCCATCTGCGGACCTAGGCCGAGACACACTAAAGATTTTGTTTTTTACAACCAAACTCAATGCATTATCTGTAAGCTAGACGTCAACCCGAATGCTAATATTCGTTTTTTATTCTTAACGTGTCTGAATCTGTGTAGAGCCGGATAGAGGTTTTATCAGAACTATTCTATAATCTTCCACGAAATGGATATCCCTTATATAGCTGTAGAAAAGCAAAAATGGACATCAATTGAATTGTATTTCGACCATAATTGATCAAGAACAATAAATGTTCACGGTTCCCGTTTCAGTATAGGAGGAATTAATTAGTTTTATTAAAGCCCCAAAACAAATAAAAATAGAAAACAGATAATTTTGGCATCATAATGCAAGGACGCATGCAGCATAGTGTGTTTAGATGTTTTCAATGTGAAATATAAAAACATTACCTTGCACCTTTACCCCGTTTCACCTGTCATCTTTGAAAATTGCCAGCTTGCACATTGCCAGCGCATGCGGGGAATGCTCCTTTGAAGCGGGGCAAACATCTTTAGCGATCCTCCATAATTGGCCCATATAGAGAGACCCAGGGCGCCACCACTGTGCGCAGGACTAGTGAGCCCGTGCGATGCGCCCGGCCGCGGCACAAGGCCCTATGGTGGAGAGAGAAACCTGGGCATCAAGCTCCGGAGGGGTCGTTTCTCCAGTTCTGAGAACCGAGCAGGTCCGATCGATCCGAGGCCTCCGTGCGGGCCCTGGAGCCGCCCGCCGCCTGTGTGGCCAGTCTAAATACCGTTAACTCATCTTCTCACCCCAGGCCTGGGAAATGATAAGGAAATGGACGTCTTCTGATACTGTCAATGGGTGTATCTTTATGGGTCTTTTACATGTGTGCCAGTGGTTGCCACACGCACACTAACTCCGCAAGTTGAACCCCTGATGCATTGCCAAGGTAGGCTACTGGAGGCAACCAGATGGCTGTATCATAAAATGATTCCACATGGCCCAACCCTGTTCGATCGCGCAGTTTAAAGTAAAATAGCCAGGTCCTTTTGAAACATCAGCGTACAATTAATTATTCATTTTCATTTCAGTCATTTAAATGTCATTCTTTTACTCCAAGCTCCACATTTAAACTGTGTTACTGATTAGGTAATCCATTTCACCAAATCCTTTATTCGAAGACCCTGCAATATACCCCTTGGTATGGCCCTGGACGGAGATGCCATGCACTGGTCGCTCCCATCAGGGCATAGCTGCCTGGGGATTTCTTTCAACAGTAGACTCATAACGACCAGGATTCAACACTATAACTATGTCGGTAGTGTGGGTTTATCCACTGATTCTCTCTACCACGAATAGCTTATTCACGGTACTTTAAGCACCTGCAGGCAAGGCTAATTTGAACTGAATTAGTATTCAAAACCTCATTATTATAATTCCATATGAATTTTCAAAATACTTAGACAATATTAAACGTACATGGATACAAATTAAGGGAAAAAAAGATCTCTAGTTCTAAATCACGTCTAACGTCTAATTGCAACGTGGTTCATGAAAATTCCTGTACTAAAGCCTTATTATTTGTCTACATATCAGTCAGCAATGCATCCTGATCTAGGCTAAACTGCAGGTAAAACTCAAGAAATTAGGTATCCGTGGTTTAGAGAATTCCCTGCTATTCCCCTGATTAAATGCTGTTTATTACTTTTCAATCCCCCCTTAAAAAGCTGTTTTGGTAATGCATAAAACAATAATAATGACTGCATTATGAAGGACAGGGGCGGATACAGGATAACGTAAAGTAAGGGGGGAGGGTGTCAGCATATAGACTAAGTACTAAAACGTAGTGCATTCGCAAAAAAGCGATGTTTTTTCTGGTTATCCAATATAAGTGTCCACCAAAAGGTGTAGGGGGGGGGGTCAGGACCCCCTTGACCCCTCCCCTAGATGCGCCCCTGAAGAAGCATTATACAATGTACTTCCAAAGAAGAATTGTATCGTTTGTGTAAAGCCTTTTGTCGTTCTGTTATCAAATCACTTTTTATTCTCATTTAAGGGGAAGAAAATGTCTATAAATCTTGCATCGGAGATAACTAGACCCTATATAACGAAGTTATACATTCTTTCATGTAACATAAAGGCCGTATTCCACGTACCGAAAGTGCGGGCCGCCGATTTTAGCCACTCACTGCCGATGCTGACCCTCACCATGGAAACATTCTATACCGGCGGCCCGCACTTTCGGCCGCCGATTCGGCCGCCGATTACGCACTTTCGGCGGCCGAAAGTGCGTAATCGGCGGCCGAAAATGCGTTATCGGCGGCCGGTTTATAATCGGCCGGAAATATTTACCAACATGTTCGTAAATTTTATCGGCAGTGCTGCCGATTATTGCCGAAATTGTATCGGCGTCAAATCGGCAATGCACTTTCGGTACGTGGAATACGGCCTTAAGGCCGTATTCCACATACCGAAAGTAGGCCGCTGATAATCCGCCGATGTACTTTCGCCAGTGCCGATGTATTATCGGCAGCCTTACCGATAATATTTACTAAAGGCCGTATTCCACATGCCGAAAGTGCGCCGCCGATAATCCGCTGATGTACTTTCGGCAGTGCCGGTGTATTATCGGCAGCCTTGCCGATAATATTTACCAACATGTTCGTAAATTTTTCCGGCCGATTTTGGACTGGCCGCCGATGACGGACTTTCGGCCGCCGATGACGGACTTTCGGCCGCCGAAAGTGCGCAGAAAGTACAGACCACCGATATAGAATGTTTCCATGGTGAGGGTGAGTATCGGCAGCGCGTACTTTCGGTATGTGGAATACGGCCTTAACATGTTGGTATTTTTTTCCTGCCGATTTTGGACTGGCCGCCGATAACGCACTTTCGGCCACCAATAACGCACTTTCGGCCGCCAATAACGCACTTTCGGCCGCCGAAAGTGCGTCATCGGCGGCCGAAATTACGGACCTCGGGTATAGAACGTTGCTATGGCGATGATCATTATCGGCGGCGCTCACTTTCGGTATGTGGAATACGGGCTTTAATATATTTAAGAAAGGCTTTAAGGCGAGTGAATATGATATTTGTGACTTGTTTCATAACAATAAGGCACGGTTGAGAGACAGAAGAACTTTGCATCTGGTCCGCCCGTGCAAATTATAAAAAAAAACAGTCATGGACAAAGAGGGAAACCTTGCCCTCGCCAATCTCTTTTTTATTTCTCTGAATAAGGAAAATCGAAACCCCTTCAATTATCTCGTAGTGTTTCCGTTCCTCGTGTAACACTGCTCCCATTCATTCAAACCAGGCTATGAATTTAGTGATGTTAAAGTTTGAAATTCAACGTGATCATTATAACAAAGAAACAGATTAGGATAATAAGACTATGTATGGTTTCCTACTCTGAGAAATACACAGCACGCCGTGCTGCATGCCGTCTGTCCTTGTGAAGTGGACAATGTGAGTTGCTCTCCTATGCAGAAAACAAAGTTTTTCTTCTTTAGCCTATATTGATTGGTGTTTCTCAGATAGTTGACTTATGGCACATATGCATTATAAAGTTACAAAACCTTAGCTTGTGTCTTGGGTTTCAAAACCAAATTTTTGAAAGCTTATTTTCTTCATGGATGCTTACAATATTTATTTCTTTTAGTCTCATGGTGTACATTTATATTTCTTCTACATTATCCAGTCTTTGAGAATGGTACTTTAAAGCTTCAAATGTATTTTTGATCTTAATAAAATTCATCAAATTTGCTTTCATTTATGATGGCGACTCTTATAACTTGGGGTTTCTCACAAACAACTTATGACAACCTGTACAGAACTAACCTTTCTTCATGCTTGATTGGTCCCACCTCAAAATTTCTGTCCTCATTTTGTAGTCATTAATTTTAATGTATAGATTTTTCTGAAATTTTCACCCATATTAGTTCTTTTGGTGTATTGTACATTCTCTTACAAGTGACATTTATGCTTTTTTTTATATATATATAAAAGAGATATTTGGGAAAAAGACAATATTATTGACATGACCTTGACCTCTTGATTCTATTTACATTGTAAAATGTTTATGTGATACACATTGGCTCCATCTGTGAGTAAAAGAGGTTCATGCTCACCATCCTACTTATATACCTGTTAAGATAACATTGTGGTAAGGTGTCTGTCTTCTGTGCCAGAAGCCTGGGTTCAATCCCCAGTAGGTGCTCCATTTATAAACATAGATCTACCAATTATAAATTCATTTCGCAGCATATTCATTGAGATAACAGCCATAAACAAAGCAGTAGAGCTTCTTTTAATGATATATTGCTATATTCTATATCCAACAGATGGCTGAGATCTTTTTAAAAGAAATCGAATGTGGTTAAGGGAAGATATGCCAAAAAAAGAAATTGATGTCACTTTTGGGATTTGAACTGCCGACCTTTCACAGATGTGTCTAACATCTTGACAACTAGGTCACAGAGACCATTGTTCAACTCAAACATCTATTTCTTGTGTACCTGGGTTACAAGGACCTTGAATAAAGTAGAAAAGTATAGAGTTCTCTTTATCATTGTGGTAAGGGAAAAAGGGTACAGGGTCATGAAAATATTGACCCTACAAAGAAGTCACGGTTGAACCAGTGTCATAAGGACCTATGATCAACCAAGCAAGTTATGACACTGCCTCAGAAACAGGGTGTCATTAGTGTACTGTGATATCTTAAAGATTAGTTATCAAACCATGGAACTCCCCCATTATGGTTTCTGCAGCGATGCATTCCACTATTCATATTTTTATAACCTATAGACCTAATGTTCGGGTTCCTATCTAAGAAAATGTATCAGCTCCCCCTCTCGGATTTGATCCCACAATACACCCACTGCACGGTTGGAGGCACAAAACGCTTAAAAAGTTTATACCTTAGTTTGCGACTTGTAATTACTACAGGGATGACTTAGCAGATTCCAGGCACATATCAGCGGGGCTGAGAATGGACGTCGGGTGGGAGGTAATGACAGCAGATGATGGGGCCGTGCATGGCTGCCCTTGGGTACAATAGACAGATAATTACCGGTCCGACACCCGGCCCCTCTCCCCCATGTCGTGAGTTGTCATACCTGTTCTATGGGCGCGCCACCCAACTAACGTAGCCCTATAAAGAAACCTAGACGTCCTGCCCACAGAAGAAATGTACAAAGTTTTTTTGGTCTGTTTTTTTGTTACATTCAGCAAGTCGAAGTTAGAATGTGAAAAACACATTCTTCATTGTTCTCTATATCCTAATTATGGGCTTGTGGTTATAGCTAATTTGTATATCTGTAGCTGAAGAGAGATGGCGGTCATAGTACTAAAATGTCATAAGGCATTACTACGAACAGATTACAGTGACAGGCCACACTTGCAAACATGTCCTAAATTTAGTTATAACAGCGAATATAAGAGAGTCCTTCACATAATCCAATTTTGGCCCCCTGCAGCGAGAAACAGACCGACCCCGTGCCAACCACCGCCCACACGTTTCAGTGACGAGAATGGCAATTGCAGATAATGTGTATCCACTGTAGAACAGCTTCCATACTCTGAATATAGACTCAGATAAATAAACTTCCCAGAAAGGAAAAAAATGTTACAGGTAAAATACGGCAAAACGCTGTCCCTCACCCAAAGTCAGGTTTGGTTTCCTGCAGTACCATGCATACAACATGAAACCTCACCATGCATGCAGTGACTATCCGTCATGATTACAGCCGCGTCTCCCAACCTGGAGTTCACCACCTCCGAGGTGTGCAGGGGGAAGGGCGGGTGGGGGATGGTGAGATAAAGGTCTTGGTTCTCATCTCCCCAAGGCTGGGAGTGGGCCTGTGATACCCGTGGGGATACCGCGTGGCCCCGCCGACAACATGACAGTGTTATCTGCGTGTTATCATGTTCCTACACGATGGACGATCCGTGTTCTTTGTGACACCCCTTAAAGGACCCAGCTAGTAGTCTTGTAGTTTTTGTCTACGACTAGTAAGGAGCCAATAACGTGCGTTAGGATACCGGTAATTCCGTCAACATTTCTTTTCTTTATAATATATGTGGGATTCAATGAGGACCATCAATGTATATGTGGAATAGTTATAAACTAATTTAGCTCTCAAATTAACGTTGCTTTTTAAAGCGAACCCCTAATAAATAATTCTAACGGTAAAAGCGGCCATATTCATGGTCAGACTATAGCCTATATATAGGACTGATAATAGAATGAAGCAAAACTCGATTACCTGCATGCACACCATACTGGTGTTGCAAAAACTCTTTTCATTGCCTACCAGTAAACCAGTGAACAACATGTTTATTGTATGGGAGGGTTGGTTATTGAATTTTTGACAATTCTCTTTACAAACACTGTACATCAGACACGGAATTCGTTGCAAATTATGGACATAGACTTGCGTGCGCACATGGTTGCTAGCTTTATTGACATTTGTTCTATTATGAATTTTTTATGCAGAGCTTGGCAGCTGAAGGATTGATGACACTTTTATTCAACTAACAGATATATCCTGTGTAATTATCTGACATAGTTATATATAAGCACTGGATCACAACCTATCATTTTGATAACATAAAATTGTATGGTATTCACTTAGCGTCCAGCATTGCCTAAAGGGACCACCATTTTAACCCTTTTCCTGTTCACCTCATTCAAATAATGGAATGGTGTTTTTCATATTGGGTCCTATATCTAAAGACATAATATTATATATCTTTCTGAATATATAAATGTCAATTAAGATGTGCCCATTACATATGTAGGTCTGAGATCACCTGAAAATGCCTTGGGCAATCTGTAGGCATGCTTACTAGAATAAGTACAAGTCAAGGGGTGCTACTTCCGACAATTGCATATCTTTTGTAAAAGGTTGCCATTGATTATGAGAAATAATGATAACCGATTGCTTGTAATCAAAATCAAATTGTAAATTGGATTTTCACAAAGTAGAATAGAATAAAAATCTTCTCCCAAAGGTTCTCCTTGGGGAATTAACAAAATAGCTTCTACATAAAAAGAAATCCTCAAACATTACAACAGGGATTTATTTCCTTCAACTAGGACATGGAAATACGTATCTCGAACAGAAAGGCCAGTTTAGGATGATTCTTCGGTAAGTGGATAACTTCAAGTATTGGATGAATAATTCTCAAACAGGTTAATACATACACTTTTCAATTGTATGTACGTAGATGAATTGACACTTTATTTGCATCATCCAGTCTGAAAACACAACTCTAACCTCCCGGTGCCATATTTTGCTCAAGGGAATGGTTACAATACGCCCACGTGCCAGCAACCACAACCGATCAATGTGGCCCCGATCAATAGTCATTACCACCCCCAGCCACAACACCTTTACCCCGGGCTGTCCCCCACTGCCCGTCACAACTATATAGTTATCAGATATGACAAATAGACCAAATCCAGGCAGAGAGGGACTTTATTTCTGTTCACATTCCCCTTTACTTTTAGGTTATAAATTATTCCAGGTATCTGCTCAGATCTACAATGAAATGCTGAAAGTTCATGTGTTTGTATCAGATTCAGAAAGATACAAAATATTATAGATTGTATGCCAGACGATCGTTGCTAAGACATTTGTTGGGTGTAAAAACAGTATAGTTTGGACCTTGTCATGGACCTATTGGCTCGTGGTAGGCCTTGATCTAAAGCAAGTCGTTCTCTATAAACCATTCCGTCTTAAAGGCTACAGGAGTGGAATGCATATTGCTTGGATCCTTGAATCAGATGAGGTAACCCTGGTCGTTTGAACCAGCAGATCAGCTTCATAGTAAATGGAAATATGACTCCACTACTCTTGTATGGTAGGGGAAGTGGCAATTTTGATTAAGTGCCCGAAAATGAATGCTCCAGAAAAAGAGCAATGCATTACCTCTGAATGTAATATTCACAATTTAAATGCATTCATAAATGGCCTCGACCGTCATTGTAATCGTCTTACTCTCATTATCTTACCAAAAAAAGATGGATGAGTCCGAAGTCGATATTGACCGATGTGAACTAAGGGAGAACAGTCGTCGACAATTGACCACTTGGCGTAGACTTTCACTTTCAATTTCTTTTGTTACTCTCTAACAAGATTTATGAATGGATCTCGATGAGCAGTATTTCCATTCGTTCAGGCGATTTTTGAAGCGGAAAGTCCTTCTCCGTCCTCCGTACACTGCCTGCACTGAAGTTAAAATTAACAATGCGATTCATTTCAAAATAGTAGAGATTAAGGTAACAGCAAGACGTAAATTCCAATCAAATATAAGCCTAAGGTGAAAGACTCCTATAGACATACGTGGCATTACTCTTTCTGCGTGTCTGTGGTCAACTGTAGTGGAATTCACGTAAACAATAATTTCATAATTGAATTTTCACCAGGATATGTTTGTGTGTTGCGAGGCAGAGAGTATGCAATATGATTTCTACCATGTCTTCTCTCAATTATATGGCAATTATAGATATTTCTTAGTGTTTGCACTTACCATTAATTTGTAATTCGTTTGGAGAAAGTACAATCCAGCATTGAATCGGTTAGATATTGCGTCCATTCATGAATCGACAAATTTTTGCTCGCCAGACTGGGGCAACACTATGGCTACACTGCAGCGCAATGGTCAGTATTTCAAGAAACAGTTTTAATTTCAAAGCACATGCCTGTGTGGGCATAAAACAACTGATAGACAAGGTGATCTCATCCATATCTTAATAATGGTGGTTGTGATGTATAATTTTCAGGTTATGATGATTCTGACATTGATTAAGATCTGCTGAATTTATGCTGGCGTTGCATGCATAGTTTGTTTGCGGCTGCGTGTCTAAACAATAAATGGCTTACCAACTTGTTATAGCCATGTTATCAAACACAAGACCAATTAGCCAATGTCATAAGTTCATGCTATCATTTCCATATTGGTAAAATTCTTTAGTTATGACAATAGGAACAGAGTGCCATTTGAATCATTGCTGCATATTCAAAGTTTATCTTGATGGCTCTAGAGGGCATTTCCTTAAGTACTTAGACACTTTTTCCCACTTAGGCTATCGTACCACATTTGAAATGGTCGACTTTTCTCCTTTAGAATTGAATTAATGTATGGATATGATATATCATTCCTGTATCCAATTTTTCTCAATAGGAGATACCTGAAAGTGTAAGTAAATATCCTACACCTAACTTCAGACTGAGCCCTCACAGCCAATATCTAGTTTGCTAGCCTATTTTATATTCATACATCATCCCGAGAAAACAATTAGGTAATACATATTATCATGATTTAAGAAGTTGGGCTTCTCCCGCGAAGTCTTTAATTAGCAAATGGGAAGAACGGGTGGAAGAGTTGGTGTGTCCCCAATCAATTCGATAGCCAAGCTTGGTCGTACTAAGGGCAACCTAGTAGGAGGCATAGAACGTCCATAACCGAGTGGCACTAAACTTCTTGATGATATTCCAAGAGGTCTTCATTTTGTACGCACCAGGATTTCATGCCTTCCTCCATTGTCCCTTTGGTTAGAAGATGCATTGGATTTGTTGAACTATAACGGGTGTCACCTGGTCACCAGCTCAATATCATAATATATAATTGTAATGTCTTAACAGTAATATTTGTTATTACTGTTATGCCATTAATTCTGCTTGTATTAAAGTTTATCAGGAATCCTTCTCGTGTCCATCCTTCTACTTTGTCCCCTCAGGTTGCTCAAATCTAAAGGAACATATTTGTGATAATAAACAAACCGATTTTTGTCATTGTTTTACTATCAATTTGTAGTCAAGAATACATGGAAACTATTGGTTTTCATGTTTACCGTGGATCATAGGTTGGGGACCGATTTTAGGACCGACGGTTTTTTGTCGGTCCTAAAGTCGGTTTGGCTATTAAAGCTTTTGGTTCAGAAATTGGTCCAAAATCAGTATCGGTCCATTGTCGTTTTAAAATCGGTTGGAATGATTTTTTAAATTTAATATATATGCTGTGAAATCGGTTTGAAAAAATCGGCTGACATGATCCGTGAGCCGATTTCCTATGCAAAAAGTGGACCGACGAATGTTTTGGACCGATTTTGGGCCGATTTTGCAATCGGTCCACTATCGGTTCACTTTCGTCGTGTCGTGGATCACCGCCTTCACAATATCCAATTTTACTCTCTTCTCCTCCCAAAGTTCTCAGCACACCAAGTATACTTACTGAGGCTAGTTATACGCACCATGCTCTGCTGAGGATGGACGCTTGCCTCTACCTACATAATTTAGTAGATATTAATAATGGAATTGACACAGGCTTACAGAACAGTGCCCGTGCTTGGCTTCCATAAGAAGACTGCGCCTTGAATAGAAGACAGTGCTTCGACGATGTTATCACTCTACATAAGTGCAGGGATCACACAAGGACGTACATATAATTATTTTCCTGTATTTCTGACTCTTCTCTGCCCCTTTGATACGTACGTACTATATTGATCTACTTCATTATGTCCAATCTGTGTGACACAATATTAAGGAGGGAATAGAGGAAAGATACATAACAAAAAAATACATTGTATTGATCTTGATGTATATACTTATGATTTACACTTAAAATGTTTATGTACTACAATTTATATTTATACTCATTGTAATATCACTGAAACCCAGGGGCAACCCTGAAGTGAATTCCTCAATAAACAATTTTTAAAAACATACTTATTGGTAGGCCTAGGAAACTAATGACAATAAGACCTATGCATTTCGGCCCAATGTCGATCTCATTTACTTAGGGACCAGTTGTTAATAATAAAGGGAAAGATGAGTAAATACATATTACTAGAATGATCAATGAAAGACATCGGTATTGAAGGCGTGAACGGTACGACCTTACAGAACTATAAAAATATATTGTGCATTACGTAAACAAATGATGATATATATCCTCCGACTACCTTTCTGTGTGTGACTCATAAGCTATGATGCAAAAATGATTCCACAAAGCAACTCTTGACCATTTTGCTTCAATTAGCGTAATGTATCACTCTTTCTGTAAAACTGAATATACATACTCTTTGCAACCGCGTAATTTAACTAAATCCCTGGCCTCATATCTTTCCCCTTTGTCCAGTCACATGTATTGTTATGGTTTTCTTAACTATAGAGGTTAAATGTCCTATTAATGTTAGGGGTGCTATTAGATGTCGTATTGTTTGTGCCCATGGATATAAGCTAGCTCCATATGCAGTCTGTTGCTGACCAGACTGTGAGTCCAATCCATAACATAGTTCCGTATTATGAAGGACATAACACTCACATTAAAGGATGATGTTTATTAATATCCAATGTATGTCTGCTAGTTACAAGATCTTCCAATGACAATGAACAATCCAAAGGGGTAACGTCCACTCAACCACACCCAGCCAGCGCTCCAGTTCAACTACCTGTCTATCAACTTCAATTCAAATTCCAGAACCTAGCTTTACCAGCTGCTTTACAGTACCGATCTTTCCAGCACCTTATATATGAATGATTCTGCCTACCTAACGTCCCCTTATACACTCTCCTCTAACATCGAGTGTTACACTCTTGCCTTGATTCTTGGTTCTACACCTTCTACCAGACTTCATATCCCGTATTTAAAAGTTCTGAACACAAATATCTCACTTAACCAATAATTATCAATAGCCTTAAAATTGATATATTTCTTCCTTATACAAACATTTTAGGGAAGTAAAAATGTATCTATTTATTGCATTATAGGTCTTCCTTTTTGTTTTATGAAATGTAAGAGGATATTAATAGGGTTCAAGAGAAAGATCTTGGCTACGCTTCCATATACATGCTGTCAGGAAGTTAGTTGTCGTAATGTTGTATTTGTGCCAGTTGAATAACAAAATATCTCAGATTTGAGAAATAGAGATTAAAAGATACTTTATTTGGCAGAACTCAATTGTGTAACTATCATTAAAAGTTAAAGATTGCACTGCATGTATAGGCCTAATATTGCATTTTGCGTTTGCCTCTCTTGTATGTTTTTTGGTCCATATTAATGCTTGCATTGACAATGCAAAGATTAGTAGGCTGGAGCGTTTAATAGGTGCAAGAGGAACGCTAAAGTTGTCTGTTTGAAGGCCTACGGAAAATTGATTAAAACATAATTGACATAAAATTAATTACGAGAATTACTTTTCTAAGATCCAATAATACAGTTAACATAAAAAAAGGTCTGCAAATTAACTACTCAAACAACTAGTGATCTGATATACATGTAAGCACGTTATCATTTCAATATGAAAATTGACTGTAGGTGTGTTTTATGCGAGCGAGCACTCTGGCTTGTCATAAACACATTAGTCATTGGTACAGAATCGTCCCCCAGTGGTCCAGGAGGGGGCTTGAGCGCCATTCCAGAGGAAGGTCAAAGGTCGGCGGATCCGTCATCGGCAGTACGCCGTCAGCGGTGGGCGTTGCGCGGATGATTCTCAGGTCGAGGGGCCCGTCTATATTTGTGCCTACCTACCTCGCCCCCTTATGTTCTGGGAACATACTTGGCAGCCACTCCTCCTGCGAAACAATTTCCTCCCGTATGTGCCCCACCACTACTTGATACAGCCGAAGCACTTCCCGATGCGCCGTCCTTGAGACAGTGCGTCGAGGGGCGGACGGCCTATAAGGAGTAAAACCCCATCCGGCAGGAGATGCATGATGGGATGAGAGATCCCGTGCCCCCTCCCACCCTCTTCTCGTTATAAGGCGTTGGGGAGTGTGGGTATGGGGCGTGAAAAAGTAAGGTGGTGGTTGGGGGGGGGGGGGGGTGCTTCAAAGGAGGGAGGGGGTGCATGCAGGGGTCGGATGTACAGATACCCTTTGTCGGGCTCCGCCAGCGCGCCTGTGTCCGGCGGGAATTAAGTCGAATCGGAGAAAACCATAGAGACCCTCAGTCCGATCATGATGCGCGCGCCGGAGCAGGCTGACCTTTCGGGGTCAGCTAATCGATGCGCAGACAGCCGCATTGACTTCAAAGAGATGGGGAAATGTCGGCCGACGTCGGCGGCAGCCAGCCGAGCGGCCGAGGTGTGAGGTGCGCGCGCAATCAGACGCCGGAAACACGCGGCTCTAATGGATGTCGTCTGCTTAAAACGAAAGGTCCGCTGAAAAGCCCGCCAAAAATTGACCGTTCTCTCTACGTAGGCTACAGGAAAGGACCACGAAGATGTCTTTATTTCTCAAAGAACATGAAAAGGGCAAATAAACGAGCAGGGGTTTCATTTCTTGCCATTTGTCCCGGGGGTCCTCCTATTCACCGGGCCCAGTATTGACCAGGAGAATAGAGGATTTTCCGTACGACTCAGGATAATAATTATGATGTTGTTTGTTTGAATACGCCACAGCAACGTTGACCTTACCCTTAAAATACAACGAAAAACTCTGTAGCTTAAATGGAGACAATGAAAAGGTACCGCATTAGAAACCCTGATTTGGAATCAAAGCATTCGAAATGGATACTTCCTATATACTACTTAGGCCTACAAGTTGTCACGGCGACTGAACCTGGCAGTAAGGAACTTTGTCATATACTACGCAGGTAATTAATGCACATTCCTCTGTTACCAGGGATCGGGTAAACCATTTGAGCTCACTCAGGCTTTTGTCTTGAACACCGTGTATTATCACGTCGGTATTTCCCTTCATATAACTAAATTACTACTGAATGCAATTGATGCGGTATAGTTAGATTCATCGGTGAGGACTTAATTAAAGATGATACAGATAAAACTGAACTTTTTTAATGTCATTCCGAGAATCCGAACAGAACGGTACTGGAGTTTATGAAACCATTAAATCACTTGCAGGAATAATAAACAGTGTTGAATACCAAAATTATTTTCTGTCATTAAAGAAAATATCACTTTTCTTAGAATAGAGTAGCTTATTATGGATGCATTACCTATCACATTTTGGTTCTATTGCACACCCATGAGCAATGACGTCAAACAGCATAAATTTGTATGCGCGAACATGCTTCTTTTGCCGTTCCTGAGAATATTATTACATTTACGCTTTACATAAACCCTGATCCTTAACCGAAACCTTACCTGTACCCCCAGCGTCAGGATGTCAGCATATCTCAGAGAATACGTCATGATGGGTTCGTGGGGTAGGGAGTGGGTGGAGGTGTCCAGAGAAATAAATATCTAGGGATAAATGTCTACAGGGAAAAGGCTCCCGGGGCTTTATATCTTGGGGGAATTTGTCCTTGAACCATTTCAACTGATATCATATAAAGCCGATTTGATAATAATAATGATGCAAAGTCTTGTGCAAATTACATTGTGTTGGACCAAATTCACGGGCCCGACTTTGCCTTCCCTAAGGGAGACAACCTTGAGCTCAAACGTTGCCACCAGCACGCCTCCCCCTACTGAAGTCAGTCTGCTTGTTAATGGAATTTTCTTAAGACACTTAGTCTTTGAATCAAGAATTTCCAGCGTCTTTGATTTGATTATGTCGAGGCAATATTTCTGGATCTAAAGCAATGTCCCACCTCCTTTCCCATTAAAAGAGAACTTAATTAAGTCTGACGGACGGACATCGTATTTGGGCGTGACGAATTACAAAAATTGAAATCCCCCAAAGAGGACCAATGAATGTTTACCATTTGAAAAGGATAAAGAGAAGACTCGTTTGAATCTCAGTTATCCGAAAGAAGTTGTTATATCTCATTGTGATTTTTGCATTGCATCCTGACAGATGTATGGTGAAAAGACATTTGTATTTTTAATTTTGAAGCTGTGTTATAAGCTTTAAGTTAAAATTTCAGTTCAAAGTGGTGTGCTGTTTCTGTAGTACTTGTATACTCTTGTACATTTAATACCATATTAATAGAAATTTACTTTAGCTGAAACCAAGATGGGGAAATTGTAGGCTGTGACGAGGAGAAAGCGCTGAAAGGGAAATGCAAAGTAAAAAGGAGGGGGAATCAATATTATAGATGGGACATTGTCCTAGCACAAAGAGCGAGACTTTATTCGCATCTCCTTTTGTCCATGAACTGTGGGTATCATTGGGGCAAATCTAATGTTTTTAGATATTCTACGGAAAGGCTTTAATCTTTAGAATCGAATGCAAATGAGTTATCACATTGACATGTGCTGCATCAATATAAAATCCAATGAATTACGATAAAATATATTTTATAGGTTCAATGGTGCACATGAGTGTAATTTTGTCTTTATTAATTTTAAAAGAAATTATGAGAAAAGAAAGTTATGCAACGAAAAGCCCCTCCTTTCTAATTACTATAATCTCAGATTCCAAGAAACGTGTTCTGGGAACGCAGGTAATTGGTGCAACGAAGAATCCACCGAGAAATTCAATGCATTATTAGATATTTCAATTTCGAGATGAATTCGTGGAACCTGCACTGTGGAATTTCCAAACTTGTGTTAATAAGGGACTACGAAGGTTTATTGGTTCTCTGCTCCCATTCATTACATGTTTATCCCTTTCTTTTTCCATTTTTCTCATCTAGTCGGTAGAATGAATATTTCATATGAACATATTTATCATCTAACCAGACTATTCATAATAGTACGATTAATTTCATTGGATGAGATTCATTGTAATCTATATACGTTTTGAATTTAAATCTCTTCAAGAAAAACAATTTTGCCACTCCATTATATTTATCTTTATAACCAAGAAATATTCTAATCATACAATAATCTAAAGCAAAGTCATTTTGATTCAAATATCTTTCTTTCATATCTTGATATTATCAGTACTCGAATTTTGAACTGCATATATGCTCTTAATTTGAACTGTCATCATAGTTGTTAAACAATAATAGCATAGCACACTGTATAATAGTTTATTTTAATAAATATATGACGTATCACATTGTATATATAGGGTCACATTTTTATAGGGGCCAACTTTCATTTTGCTCGCGCGATAAATCGAAATGCCACCAAGTTCCCTATGCTCTGTTATTGTTTTCAAATATACAAACAGGATTTCCTTCCCGATGACCTCGATATAGGCACGACCTTCTTATTATTCCCGAATTATCGTCCATGTGCTGGAAGACTTGGCCGGACATGTCAAATACTGAATGTTCTAGGTTCGCTGCGCTCGTAAATGGGTTGGTGAGAAGACAGAGATGCAGTCTGACGGCTGTCATCCTGACCACGCGTGAAGACGTCGATAGGAAGTATAACTATAAGCCTAACGTCTGGGGTGCCGGCACTAGGCACGGAAAGGTATACTCGTGAATAGAAAGAGGAAAGAGCTTAAATTGGAAGGCATTTTCAGTATCAAATTCAGCAATGATACTTGTATAATGGAAAAATACCACACACGACATTACTGTAAGTCAGGTCTAGTCTATGTTGAAGGCTCAAGGGTATCACACCTGATAGGATAACGTGATGAGAAATAGGTGGTTGATTATTGCCATATTGCACTAGAAACTGCGCATCTAAAGGAAGATCTAGTATAAAAAGGATTGTTTATGTTATTCACCAACCATCATTCATTCATCAAGATTCCTTAGAGTGCCATTACCCTCAGCTATGATAGAAACTAACAGCTATTGCAATTGCCACCTAGATTAGATTCGACATGACAAAAACAGCTTTTCATGAGCTATGATATGAGTATAGGCCGCTGGGAATATGATTCTGTCCTGTTGATGGCTTGACTGCAGCGCCCTGTCACGTTTCTATTCTCAGGTAAGATTTTTGCTGACCCATGTCTTTTCTTACACGTTTATAGACTAGACACTGGAGGAGGCGCAGCATCCAGGTCGTCTCCATGCCTACTGGGTCTTCGTTAGACAGCCCTGGTGTCCCCCGTGTCTCCGCAATAACGACACGCAGCCCTGTAGGCTGTCATCACGCAGGTGCACAGGGCCTTGTCTCTAAGCACTCTAAGATTAGGTCTAATATGAGATGCTCGCAGCTGGCTTGTGCGCGCACTCTCTGGGTATAGCGCTGCACGCATTGTCTATCGTATAACGCATGTGCTCACGGGAAGGAAAGGCCCTATAGTCTGTTATGTCAGACATATGATTACCACTCTTACATGCATTCATGTGTTTTCGCGGGATCTAAATACACGTACATGCATTTCCAGAGGGTTGCATTGAAGAGCAGGAGCGTGCTCGGAGGAGCTCATGTGTAGGCCTGGCACGTACACGAGGGCCTGGTGGGAGGCTCACGTCAGGGAGATAGAGAGGGACGAGCGCGCCCGCCCATCATGAGGGCCTTGGACGCCTTGGAGCAAGGGAGCGCCATTGACATCAGCTGCTGGAGAAGGGCCTTAGCGTAACCGGCAGAACAAGGACAGGGCGTCAGGGGCTGCAGGAGGAGCTTCCCGTGGGACAGAGTGGTGTTGTTGGCTCTGGCCTTGCCCACATCAACGACGACAACAGCGACGTAGACGTAAGGCGACCGTCGCGCCTCTGTTTGCGACACGGAGCGAGGTGCCCATCGCCGTCTACACGTGTGTGTGTGCGACCAGGTAGATCTCTATCTCTGCATTTTTGATGGGGCCTAGAGAGCAGGGTGCTGCAGGGGTAGGGATGCGGTGGTTACTACTGTGTGCCATCCCTGGCAGAAGCCTCATTTGGTGCTGGTGGTCACCTGCTTAATGACACACCTACAGGAGGTAGACCTGCCCCACACACCTGGAGCTGGATATTCCAGGTGACGCGCGCGGCCGAGTATAGGCCCTATATTATAGTGAGTTACCCACAAACACTACCCATTCATCTCTTACTGCTCTTCCCGCTCCTCCCACGACTACCTTCCCAGTGTGACACACGCTTTCAGCCACCACCACCACCACTACGCAGCGCACGGCCCCACTCACACACGCGGTGGGCTAGCGGACCGCGCGTACCAGCTGCCACCTGCACAACATCAGGTTGCGACGGAGAGGAGAGAACACCTAGAGAAGCGTCTAGCCCCACGGAAAAAAAACAACCTTCTCTTCCCCCTGTCTCTCCTCCTCATCCCAGTACCTCGGCGGGCAGACAGTGAAATTTAGACAGGACCTCAAGGGATTTGAGTCCCTCGTCCCTCCAGCATTCTAACCAGGGGCTGAGGGGTTCTGTATGCCGCATGGTAGTGGCAGCGGCGGGGACGGCGGTGGCGGCGGCGGACCGGGTAACGGGAGCAGCGACGGCGGCGGCGGGTATGAGGAGGAGGACGCGGTGAATACGACGTGTACGCGCGGCCGCTGTGCACATTGATTATAGGAGGCTGCGCGCTTCGCCGGGGCCGCGATGGAGAAGGAAGGTGACGCGTCCCAGGTAGGTCTCTGTCTGCTGCCTATTTCTCTGATATATCATTTCACCTTTAGAAGTTAGATTCAGTGGGCAGTGAATTTTCATACTGATGTATCATTTGGATTTTCCGCACGTGCTAACATAAATCGACCCCCTGCCATTATGGCAATGAATGAGGACTTACCCTACCATATGTATCCCCTGTGGTTACTTACCGCGGCGAGGTGCGGCCATCGGATCTTACTGCCGAGTTACTGGACCCCATCCCACCTCATCTGGCTAATCTGCCGGCCAGAGGACGACAAGTAGGGCTGTGCCATCAAAGCCCGCCATTCGGCAGTATATCATGTCCACTGCCGCACCGAGACCTGACCCCCTGTCAAACCGCCGCTCGGCCGATTTCAGCAATCAGTTCAGCGCATTAGAGCCAGGAGGGCAATGGATTTGAGTGGCGTCAGGTGGGATGAAGTTGATTTACCATTGTGGCGGGACTGGGCCGAGAGTCGGGGGGCTTTTTACGCTCTGGAGACTGCGGGAATTCTATCAATTGAGCCCAAGCAATGCCTAGAGCCACCAGCCAATGCTTAGAGATGCTTCCCCTATGGTGGCGCGCATACTTAAGGGCAGTTGCCACAGTGTTGTAACACAATTCAAGCACAATACATGGTTCTATCCTTGCTCTTTTGGGTTCTCACCTAAATGGGGAGTTCAAAGTTGAGCCTGTAACCCTGCGCGACCAGAGTGTGTGAGAAAGGGTGACCAGGGGGCGACAAGCTAATATAAACAGGCATTGAGCGTCCCGTGCCGTTGGCATTGCTAACATCAATATTACATGCACGTTGTCAACTCGGGGGTCGACCATGGAGGGATGGCCGACAACACGCGAGGAGCGTTTTGCGGCCGGCGTTTGTCGGCGGCTGTCGGGTGTCGGGCAGGGTGACACGGCAGGTGTCGGCACCCTGATTGATGGTGATCGGCCACGGCAACGGCCGACGGCCGACACGAGGGAGAGATCGGCCCAGCCTGGCAGCAGACCCCCCTTTACCTGCTGCTACTACTCGAACCCCCACCCCCTTTTAGATGAGGCGTATTAGCATAAGTAGGCGGTGCGCGGCTCGCGCGCGTGTGTAGCCGGCCCGGTCAGTAGCATGGGGAGAGCAGCTCACAGGCCCGAAGGGGCAAGTCGCGGCCTGTATGTATGTAATAATATGCCGGTAAGGGCTATTGAGTTACTCCCCTTCTGCCAGTACAAACACCACCAAGAAAGCCGCGCCCTTAATAAGTGACTGCCCTCACGCCCAGCCACGCACTCAGGTAGGCCTGCTCTCCTTTCCCTCTGTTCTCCTACCTATCGCACCTGGCCAGTCCGAGTGTTCCCGCCGTGGAGGAGGCTGGCGAGCAGTAATCCTCCAGGGTGGGCAAGGCCCGGCTGCTGTAGGTACGGGTAAGCAGCCGTGCATGTCTAAGGTGCTAACATATGTATACCACTGTCACCTCGGCCGAGGCTACTATGTCGACGTGACCAGGCTTAATCAAAAATGCAGTTTGAACAAGACGATATATTATCATCGTATTGACCATGGAGCATAGCATCTTTATGGGCACACATGTGACTCCCCACACAGAAAGGATGCTCCAGGCAGGAATTAAGCATTAAAGAGGATGTTTTGAACTTTCAAATGGCACCAAGCACATCAAAATTAGATAATTTTCAAGGAAGTTACAGCCTGTTAAACAAAGGACTGTCAGTTTCCCTGAAAATGGCAAAAACCCTGAATATTGAATATTTATCTAATTATTTAGAAATGAATTAAACTTACCCATAAATAAACAAAAAACCTTAAAAAGCTATTATCCAGATGACTTTTGATCTAGAAAAGATAATCTATTTTAGTTTGGACTGATGATATAATGAAGTCATGTTTTTCCAAATTGGTTACAATTTCTGACAAAATCCTCAAAATATTGTCGTTTCCATGGTAACCAAACATCTAATGTTAGGTAATATATGGGGGGAAAACATTCCATTAGCATTCCAAATAGAATGTTTTCCCAACAATATGGAATGTTTTGAGTGGGATAACTGAATTATACACAAAAAGTTGGTTTAAGACATTTTCATCCCTATTTTTCACAAATCTACCCATATCTCCCTTCATATTAGCCTTAGAGCTTAAGATATAACCCCCTCGGAGCATCCTTTCTGTGTGGGGAGACACACATCTTGTCAACGCTCACCACAGATACACTGTCTGTATGTGAATACAAAACAATCTTTTTGCAAATACAAATTTATATCCTTATAAATTCTTATAATTGAATATGTTCATATGTAGAAAATACACGACAGTACACGAAGCTTTTGTGTATTTGGTATTAAAAAACATACTTTATACGAGGCAGACTGCAACAATGAAATACACGTCAACAATAGATCAATGTACATTAACATTAACAATATAATGTGCATGTTTCTTTTCATGAAAGATCTAAGTATGAGACAATGCATATATAAGACATGAGACAACACAGACGTCAGTATTCACTATTGACAAAGCATGTTATGCCTGCCAGTCCACACCCAGTCCTCCTACCATTCAATTAAAGGTTCCAGCTGTGTTGCTGCGTGATGTAATACGACACCACCAATGGAATAAGTTACGGGAGTATGGTGTCTACTATTTCACCACTATTGTAGTGCACCTCCGCAACCTTACGTCATAGGTAATAATTTCATACCGACTGGTGGCGGAGCAATACCAGTTAAAGAGTCGATGTTGGCATAAGTATCAGGTATGTTATCATTATCAGTCATTCACACCTATAACTGTACGACCAAATGAGGTCATCATTATTTATTAGCTATTATATAGCGTGTTCGACTGCATCAGCACGATAAAATTCGTCGAAGTCGGGTTCTTCGTGGTTCTACTTTTCAGAGACTACTCACACATTGATGCCTGTCTAAAATATCAAAGTCTCTATACTACTTACATAAAACATGGCAAGTAGTTCGTCAGATAGGATTATTTGCGGCCATTAAGATAGCTCTTGACATGCACTTGACATCGTATGGGATCATTCAATTATGTCTACTTTCCATAGACTACTCAGACATCGATGCCAGTCTAAAACATCAAATTTTCTATACTACTTACATTAACATGGGGAGTAATTCTTCGGATAAATAAGATTATTAATTTTGTGGTCATTCAGATAACTCTTGCGCTTGATATCGTATGGGAATCATTCAATTTTGTCTTTGTGCCAAATTAAACATATGATATTATATGCACTGACTAAATGAGTTTACGACAAAAAAGTATTGACAGAACTAAAAGGGTTTAAAATCCCCTTCCTTTTGCAATAGTGCAGTTTATCTGACATAACAGTTACAACGAAAATGCACCTGGATGTATCACAACGTTGCTATGGTTTCATTTTGCTTGGGCAAGCTCCCTGGTCACAAATTGCAAGAAGTGAGACAATACCAGATTGTAAACTCTATCATCCATCTCACCTGGCCTCAGTGATCACGCACTGGACAGCATGATTTACCCTAATCAAATGACGGCCATGCAATATAGAACAGATCACTTTGGCGATGATGGCCATAGTAATTCAGGTCAACATAATAAATCTTTGTCTCACGTGGTCCTTCTCTCCATTCTCTCCATCTCTCCATATTTATACCCAGTACACCTATTGATTTCCATGTGTCAAATAATGCTTTTATGGTATATGAATAGCCGTTATAATGTCAGAACCACAGCTGCATGTACATGACTAATTGTTAAGATGTACACACACATACATAGACACACACATATATATGTAAATTCAATGACTAACTCTCTGACCGAATCACACTAGGTTGTTATTTCCTGATCAGCGTCCACTGCCCATGCAGAGGTCATGCAGTGACGTCATGCCCCTCCCCATGTCGCTGATGACTGGCGAGATGAATCTCCACGGGAGATAATATATTGATATAGACCTCCCGTCGGGGGCAGCGAAGAACGACTGTGTTTTGACCTTCGTGGTGTTTGGTGCCCCAGGGCGGGTTGGGGATGATCTATAACTGACGAGAATAAGGAAAGGAAATGGATTTATATCTCGAAATGCAGGAATATATGGGGCAACGAAGATTTAAAGGAGAAGGGGAAATTAACTAAGGGGTATAAAAGAAGTATTATTTAAAAGCAAAATCATGGATTCTGTTTCGTTAAGGATATAAGATATCATATTTGATTGTTTTTAAAATCTATGAACACTAACTTTAAAGAAGAAACCAATTTATTTTTCCCATCACTATGTGAGTTCTAAGGGTTTAAAACGAGGTGGTCAAAAGTCTTGAATAGAGTGCGTGAGCGACATAAAAAGACGTGACGCCTGAAGTTGATTGTACGGACAGACCATGCTAAAAGAGGGAGAAGGAGCAGTGATAATGTTGCCGGACGAGATGAAATACGGGCTGGCTTAGGTGCGACTTGGTGTAGACTGAAAGAAGAGGTCAGTGCGGTCAGGGGGGTGGGTGGGCACGCAGGGGGTTGGGGGGTAAGGGTCAGCTTGATTGACCGTCATAGGAGGCGATGTGACCGCATCGGTAGGGTCAGTGCGATCATGAAACCGGACTAGTGCCACTACAGCTGCACGCACAGGGAGGTAGAAAGGTGAGCTAGGAGCCCCTGGGCAAACTACATGCCCGATCCGTCCATTACAGTAACATGGCCTCAGCAAACCCACGCCGAACTAGCCTAGACTTGACTTGTTTACGCATGGGATTTTGAGTTTATTTCATGATCACCAGGGGAAGTCGTAACAATTATGGCGGGGCTTGCGTATGGAAAGCTCTCGCTCCTGAAACTACTTCTGAAACATGCTTATATTTCATAACTGAATTATTATCTTTTAAATCTCGGGGGCATTTTCAACTGTAAAATACTGTGGTTAATTTGTGAAAGTACGTTTGGAAATTATTATTTGTGGACCAGAGTGTTCGTGTTAGGATCATCGGTACAGGACCTGCTGAAATTCAGTTGGCCTAACTGAATCTCCATGTAACAGATTTCGCTATTCATGGACTCGACTACATGATTTCCGAATGCTCCCAGCGTGGACGTGGAGCCGGTGATCAAGGCTTGATCTAGCTTACTCTGGCTCGGTTTGGCATAGACGAATCTGCAGCCCATCGCAGCAGTTGGTTTTGTAGAAGATAACCTCAGCTCATCTCCAATCTGCTCGGCTCACTGGGCTCTATTGGCGATGAGCTGGGGCGAGTAGTTAATACGGGGGCTGAGGGCAGAGCCGAGCTGGTGCTAAAAGCCCAGGATGGACTGGGGGAGTCGCTCGCCTAGGCCGTCAATGGGTCAGTATTGTGCGAACAAGAATAGGTCCTGAGAGCCTCCTGCGGTAGGTCCGGCATGGAATGGGTCCGTATCACAAGCAGTGAATGGGATGGGACGTCCTATCACTGACGCAGCATGCTTAGTGTTATGGGATTACAATTGGGCTGGCGTTTCAACAAGAGAGTGAGATGGGTAGAGAAATTGGACGGACGAAAAGCACTGCCATACTAGGAGTCCCATCTGTGTTCAAAAGAAGCGAATGTGTTGAGCTCGAGGATGAGTAGATTTTGCCTTGAATACCTGATGGGTAATTGGAAGAGGTCATTGAAATACGTTTGACGAAAACTAATAGAATCGTCTTAGTCAAATAATTTGGCCAATATTTTCAATTCTCAACATGTATGATAAAATATATATATTTAAAGCCTCACTTCAATAATGATCTAGATTATTTCTAGGAAAGTACTTATTATTCCTGAAACTGTCACTAACTGACAAAATAATTATGTTGTCTTCACATTTTTAAGAACAAACAGTTAACCTTTACATATACTTATTAAACCTACAGGCAATGGAAATAAGCAAATGCAAAAAACTGAAACGGTACAAGCTAACGTGGAAGGATCAATCGAATTTATCTAGAATCAGTATGATCAAAGATGGTGTCCCCATTGACATCCTAGACATTAGTTGTATTGATGACACGCCCTTCTAATAACAATGACTTATTAGAGTAATGGCGTCCTTACTATAGAGTGAGGGCGTGTCACCAACATTCAGTTGGATATCGACAATTTGGACCATCTTCAATATTGGCTAATTTGATTCATCATAATAATCATGATATTCAAAGGGCTGATATCTGGATTTGCACCTGTATGTCTCTGATTTGCAAACAGTCATACGGGATAGGTTATCAGGTTATAGCACCCTTTTCCCCAAGAATTACCGAAAATTCTACGAAAGGTAAGAAATCAATAGCTTATCAAAGAATATTGTTAAATGAATAAATGAAGTTTCGTTTTAGTTTTCCTTAGGTCCACCGGGAATCGACTCTAGTTGGACTTCTTTACGAATGCTTATGCACATAAATGGCTGTGAATCAATTCATAAAGAAAGTTTTGTGCACAGGTCATTATATGTAAAGAAAATATCGGTTCCTAATAGCTCGGAATAATTGTGTATTTTTTCAGGAGGCTCAAATGAAAGGAACATTTTGTACACGTCTTTTCATGTAAAGTGACCACACGCGCATCAAATTAATATATACATAACACGACGGTGGGCTCCAACTTGAACATAACGGTGAAAAGTATGTCCAAAGCGAAAAGTTGAAATCTAGGAATTGCATGTTATGAAATACAGGGTAAGATTTGATCTTTTACGTACAGAAAAGAGATCTACCAATAGCCAGATAACCAAGGTACATTTACCCAAATGTAAGAGTCTCAGCTCCTGCCTCTTGTCATGCAACATTCCGAGAAAATGTCACGCAAAATCTGAAGTCAACGTCAGTTACCTGGTAATGCCAAAATTGGAACTAGGAAGGGATTCCCAATAAGATGTTATTAGAGATATTTCTGACTAAATTAGCCGAGTGGAAATAAAGGACCAGAATTTAAAATGGAAATCATTTTCATACAGTCTTAAAAGCCTCCCACTGCATCAGTTTTAATATCATTCATGCAAAACTATTAATCAGAACGCTGCAAATGGTGCATTTTATCCGAAAAATATCTGCACATCAAGTATGATTACTCGTTTATCAATATAGCATTAAGTGCATGGGATATGTCACCTGACGAATGGTCCTCATTGTTTAGTGACTGAGTGCAAGTGCTTATCCAGGTGCAGTGTGGATGGCGACACTTACCGGCACCTCGTGTATGCCTGTCGTACTGATGGGTATGCGGGGAACGTGTGCAAAGTGCTCCTAGGTGTGGTCCAGGATGGGAAGTGTCCATAAATTGCGCCCACTCGTGAACTGTTTACATAGGACTGGGCGTCCATTGACCTGGCCGCCTCGATGAGAGTGCTTCCCTGGCTAATGGCATGGGTCAGCTTTGACTATCTCCAACCCCAATCACCAGGCCAAACGTGGTGGAAATATCAATAGCAGAACACACGTCTTATCGCTTTGAACTCCCACATGCAAACTGCCATGGGTTTATCGGAATATTCACCGGCCACATTTGGCCCTGATAAATGGGCAACATAATTAGTGTGACGTCTATAGCACTGTGACGTGGAATGTTGGCATACAGGTAACTGAACATGTTTCTATTTCCTCTGTCACGCAAATTTATTTTTATTACATTTCGGGGCGCGTGTTTTCCATTGTTGCCATCTAAACTGGAGTAAACTTCTTCCTAGTCAGTGGAAGTGTCTTGAGAGTTGAAACATTAAACGAGGATTACGTTCTCCACCGTGTTTCTCATGAAAAATTCAAGACTTCGTATAAAGAAGTAGATCTCTTTTATTTGAGCCGTGCAATGTCCTTTACAACCATTGACGCTTGTATACCCAAGGCGCTGAGTACTTATCACACACTAAACACTGAACGTGAAAAATTACTTAGATTTGAAATTTTATCATACTTTTATCATAGGGAAATCATAGGGACTTAACCTGCACTTCACCATATATCTAAAATGCTTGTTCTGACTTACCAGCCTACATGCAGACCATCTTCCATAATATGAATAAATCAGTAGTCATCAGACTTCATTTATATGCAAATAACATTTCATCCAATAACATCACTTGCGTCTTGCTTGGCTATCCCTCATTTCTTTGTATTCCATAAATCTAAGGAAATCCATTCCATTAGAAGACGCCGGTTTTTCCCTCGTTGGGAATGGGGCGCTTATTTGCCATGCAGTGCGGTGTGAAGACCCAGAGGGAGGAAGGGAATGAAATCATTTCACAAATGGTAAATGAGGCCTGCGCGGGGAGCTTTATGGGCGAGCGAGACACACGGCCATGTAAAATGGAGTCGTTTCTGTCCTATTGAACCGCTTTGTCAGCAGAATCGTTGGCGGGTACCTGGGGGAGGGGTTTATTTAAGCGGGATCGATGCGGCCGTGGAGAACCCCCCTGAGATGGCCTACTTCCGCCCGTCGCCTTTCTAACTGGCCGGGCAGGTGCGCGTCGCCCAATCGGCGGGCCGAGTCAAACTAGATTACACTGGCTGAATGGCTGGGCTGCTGAATCATGGACAGAGAAGAGACAGTTCAAGAGGAAAGAATGGGGGTTAACGGGGTAAGAGAAGGAGGGAGGCAAAGTGAAATGGAATTAGGGGAGACTTGAAAATATTAAGAGAGTTAGGTATGTATGTGGTAAGAGTGGGAGAAAAGGAGAGAGAGGGAAGAAGGGAGGGGATGGAAGCCAGGATTAAATTAGAGATGAGGGAGAGACATAAATGTATATCAAAAGATTGCATAATCAGTACTGTGTGCGGTTCATGAATCTATTCATATGGCGCTTAGTCACTGTATGACCAGGATAAGACCATTCGTCACGTTCTGATACGCATGGTGGCGTTATTGATGTGTTCATTTTTTAAGAACCTTTTTTTTCATTTTGAACAATAGGGAATAGATGAAACCCATCTTGATAGTTTTAATTTGGGTTGCCTGGCACCACTTGTTTCTGTCAGGTCTTCATCCTTGAGATGTACTACAACAAAACGTTTTGGTACATACATGTATATCTACATGAATGTGTTCCAGCAAACAGTTTTCCACAGCATACTTCGAAATGTAAAGACTTATAGATTAGAAATGGTGTACCGGGCTATTGCCAAAGAATTTGAGCAAACAGACATAAAAGCACCCAGTAACACCTGCTAGTGCAAAACGACCCCATTTCTGTTAACAGAGATAAACCATATGGTAACTATAGACAAGCATTTCTGTCATTAAATTGTTATCATTGGAAGAATATCATAATTTATCAATGGGCTATTAATGTTTATTCCATTAGTTCCTTGTGCCAATTGTCATTTATTATTAAATTCCATATGGGAGATCTATTTATTATGTGCAAAATAATTTGTCACAGTCCTCACATTAAAAGAATCAATAGTAGGCCTATAGATGACCATAGATACGACAGTGTTTAACTTTGATGGGTGTATTTCAGCATTTCAAATGATGTTGATCGATAATTTGAATCAGACCTAAGAATAACTAGTTTTCATGGAGCCTGATTAGCATGTATCTACATGTCAGTATACACCCATGTCGATGGTAATGTACACGTGTTGACATGCATGAATGGTCGGTGCAGTCAGGCGTAAAGTAGATTACCCATTCGGGTCGTCCCATCCCAATGGTAGGGGTGCCAAGTCGACTCCCAGCCGTCTGTCCCATGTCCCTAATGCCCGCCGAGTGGGGGAGAACGTCCCCTGCTTCTGTCCAAAGAGAGTCCTGTAATATAGTCATGAATGATTTAGTGCCTGACTTATTGAAAGGGCTGCTCCGCGCCTCCCTCACCCCTACCCACAATACGCGCCATTGTGCACTGACTTGGGAGTACTGCTGGCCGCCTGAATAAAACATAATTCTTTACTCGAGCCGACGCTAATCCTTTTAATGGCCTCCCAACTCGAACCTATACGCCGTCAGACACCCAAGGACGTAATGTAGGCAGCGACGGTGTTAAACCGCGGGTGAATTATCATCGTAATAACTTACTTCGTCCTTAATCCTCGCTTTGCCAGGGAAAAAACGGCCTGTAGAGTTGCAGTATAAATGCTGTTTGAAAATGTAATGCTTCGTACCCTGACTACTTTAATCAATAAGTAGGAAGGTTGCCACAAGTGCACGCATAGTTTGTAGTGTCACGGTTGTTAGTTATTGGCAAAGACGCTTAATAGTAAGCTTTGTTTACATGCTACTACCGAGATAATATCCGAGATCAAGAGAAAGAAAGAAACGAATTGTAGAAAAAAGGTAAACTGTAATGTACTGTTTAAAAACATTTATAATTATACTATAAATGTACGCTAAAAAACCATCTCATGCCTCTTATTATTTTGTTTTGTAATTGCTATCAGTATGATTATTGTCTGAAGACAACGTATCGTTGTATGTTAACCAGCCTTTAGCGTTTGGCTACAGAGCGTCCGCTAGGGGAGGGGGAGGGCGGCCCGGGCCGTATGCCTTAAATATGTGTGCCACATGTGTTCTCTTCAGAATCCCCACGGATTAGAACTACACGTATAAAGGGTCCCCGTTGAGGCATCCAAACATATACAGTGCTTGTGAAATATTGATGACCATAACACACGGCACACATTCGTTCTACTTCACATAAGCTAGACTGCCTGTTAAATATGAAAGGCCTTTTGCACTCGACGTACCCCCGCATGGCTCAACCCCATTGGGGCCAATGACTCAATCATCATTTAGGGTCGGGTCACGCAATCGGTTTGGGGGTTTACAATTACATACTTTAATGTCGAAAAGTATTTCAGGTTCAGTACAAAAGTTTAAATATTCCATGGTGTTTTAATGCAATGACTATGGTCCACCAACAAACTGTCAAAAATGGCTTTTTTTCATTATTATACCTAAAATGAAACATTTTTATTCCAACTGTTTATATTGCTCACTTCCATTAATTCAGTCGTGCACATATTCTATATTGAATGGACCACAATGCGTAAAATGCAAAAGAGAGCTTTGTTTACTTATATAATTAGCTAATCGACCCAAAGTAAAAACAAAATATAAATAAAAAGGCACACAATTCATTTTCTGTTGACGGTGGTGGTACTGTGATGATACCATGACTTTCCGTTTGAGCTTTTGTTCGAGAAACACTAAGCATTGTGTCTCTCGTTTCAAATTCAATTGGAAATTGCATTATATATCATCCACCTTCATAACAATAAAACCCATCCGATTCAGGTTAAAAGGAAGGTTAAAAACAAAACCAGGACACAGATGTGCTTCTGAACCTACACCAAGTGCATACCTATATAATAACACATCTAATGCACTAAGGTTTTCCACTCTGTAATTAAACAAAATGAATTATACTTTTTATTTATTTATTAATTTTATCAAACAACTTCGTGTACATCTGGTGGTCCATGTCTTCCAGTTGAGTCATAGTCAGAATGATAAAGACACAGATGTGCTCCTGAACATGGATCAAGTACATACCCTTATCATAATTCATGTAATGTACTAAGATTTCCCACCTTGTGATTAAACAATATGCATCATACTTTATTTGTTTATCTTATTAAACAACTTCAGGTACATCTGGTGGTTCATGTTTTCCAGTTGAGTTGTAGTCAGGACCATGTTGATGGATTACACTGAGTTGACAAAAATGAGGAGAAATAACAGCTAAACACATATAACAATTATATTGATAATTATCTTCATTCATCAGATTCTTATAATTGAGAACCTGAATTTGAATTGTAAGGTGGGCTTTACTTCAATATATATATTTCTCTTATTAAAGTTTTATCTGTCATTTTGTTCAGTGTGAGTTTGGTGACGAGGTCTATACTTGATACTTATAGGAATACAAAATAAAGCCTATTACCGAAGTCGCAATGCATGTGTTCTATTCAAAAGTCAACGGTGGTCAGGGCGCGTGTACCATTGCGGGTCTGAAATTCTCATACAATCATACTTAAATTTAATACCTTTTAAGACCTGCTCCGCGATTTTGAGGCTTATTGGCATCGATGAACAAAAAGGTCCAAGCTTTCTAGCAACACTTGAGTATTCCGTGCAGACGCTAAGCTCTAGTTCTCTGATAACCTGAAACAATGTTGATAAAATGCTCTAATTTACCCTATAATTGAGACAGCCATAAGATGTTCTTTGCACATTTTAGATTTAAAGTTCGTTTTTAAATTCTTCATTTTAGGTGTAGGGGCCTATTTCGCACGTTTTGAAATTCCATCAACCTCATGGTTACCATGACAACATTATGTAAAATGCTTGCCCTTCTCATAATCACTTTCTCTGTTATTGTTGACTTTGGACCTATTGAGGTGTGCGCTAATTAGGCCCAAAATGTGTTTCTTAAGTGAAAGCAGTGTCTTTGCTTATAAAATATTGACTTCAGGGACAAAGCTACTGATCAATTTATGTAGTTCGTGCTGAATTTTAACAAAGGTGACACGTTCATCTGTCCTGAGTATTATTAAATCCTATAAGAATAACAGTATTTTGAAGGTTTTTTTTGCAGCTCTTTAAGAGATATTTGTAATTAATCTGTTTATGGTCTTTCAAAATTAATGCAGTTTTGATATGCAGTCAATTATCTACAAATATTTAGGAGGCAAGATGAAAACTACTACCATGACTATTTAGCTGCAAAGACATCACAATGAACAAAATCGCTCATGAATAAGGAGGTAAATCAAATTAATGAGGAAATGGAGAATTTAGCTTGCAAAAGTTCACCTGAGACTTTGGAATGACAAGTAGGACGACCATCAATTTGGGTAAATTCAGCACGCGACAAAAATTACAGGGCCTTCCCTCAATCTAGCGCCTCATTATGTTTTTGTAATGGAACAATCTGTATGCATTTTGTAGCCCCGCTATTAGACATGCAAATGCCTACCGTCACCCATTATATCCTGACAATTTCAGGTGCCAGTTAAGGCTAACACAATAAACATACCTCTTCGTGATTTTAGTGAATACAAATGTATTGGAATATTTAAAGAGCTTGGCACAAGACGGCGTATTAGACAGAAGTATTGGGGAATAACTGTGACAAGATCATCTATACCGAGTACGCCAACGATATCGCTATGGAAAGGACAATGAAACAAAATCAAATTTACATAGAATATTTACAATTTCCCCAACGAATACGCAGTCTAGGATTGGAAGTCGCAGAATATTATTGAAATGAAGCAAAAGCGTCACAGATCGTAATTAGAACATTACAGAATTCCACAGTTATATTTCCCTTGTTTCTTTAGAAAGGAGATGCTCTTCAAGAGAAGGTATATGCAGCAAGGTAAAGGCATCTTGTGACGTCATAACAAGGCTATTGGGAATAGGTATGAGAATCAAATATGACATCTGGCTGATCCATATACAGTGGTTATTCTGACTTAATCTGGTCCTACTCGAAACATACCTTTATGAAAATATTTCTGATGTTACATTCTTTACTGTCCTTTTTTGTACGCATGATTCTCATGTCTGTGTCTGGATCTTTAAGACTGGAGAGTCTTCAGTCTCAAGCAGTTCTAAGGCAGATTCTCTATATGTGACATAACTCAACCGTCTTGAGTCCGAGATCTCATCAGATAAAGGCAAAAAGACACACCTCTTTTGCCTATATGTGCAGGGGCAAGAATACTTAAGACTATGTAGTCTCAATATGTGACTACTGATCAGTTTTTCATTAAGACTAGTTACTTTATAACTATTCAGTCTAGAATCTTTAAGACTGTTGCGTTGAGTTTCGTCTCTATATGTTACTCAGCCTTTACTCCCATTAGGAATCCTGCATTTTTCACTTATATTTAAAGATTGTTTAATGTAGTCCATATGTCGGTCCTTAATATAGTGGATATGGTTTCTATGCCCATAATTCTATCCAGAAATGAGCCCTGTAGTTGTGTGATGTTTAAGTCATTCTTAGAATTTTAAAACAAATATGGACACAGGGAGACAATGCTGTTTTAGTGCTATAGTCAAAATACATGTATACTTGAGTCCACCCATTATAGAACTTTGATACTTCAAATCATCAAATACCACACTTCCCATTTAGGAAAACCCGTGTTTCAAATGTGATGAAACGCATGTGATGCCATTGAATAGCCGGTTAAGTCATAGTTATAATAATGACCCTTTGGGTACTGTTTACAACATATTACATCAAGCTGTGAACTAATACCTGGATCACTAGGCACAGGGCAGTTAAGCCACATAGCAGAAAGTATCACGGAATACCCAGCGTGTATACAGTGATATAATAATCATATAGCCTAGTGTCGACTGGGATTTATTGCAGTTGTACTTGCATATGATTGTAATGACGAGACCATTATAATGAAGCTTTTTGCTTCATTGCATAGGATTCAATATTCCCTCCTATACTGACTATTTGAAGCTGATGAAATATTCCATTTACTTATTTATGATGCTACCATATTGCTTAGTCCTTATGGCATAACTCCTTAATAGCTTTAATTTTTGGTAAAGACCATTGAAGGTTTGCGAATAAATGCTTTTTCTAGATAATATACGACCCTTATACTTATATAGTTAGTACTTCAAATGTGGTTTCTCCTAGCGCCAAGCCACTTAATCGGTTTTATGACACAACCCGCCGGTTCTCAGATCCAATATGTGAATCTATATAGATGTATTAGCTTTATACGCCAATTCCTATCTTGTACTTCAGCGGCGCACAACAGCCCTTTCCACGACATACACAATTCATAAATCTAAATCCAAGATAGTGTTCTATACATTTTCTATCTAAGGCTCGTGCCCCTGTTACCAGAAATATGAGTCCTGGTACACGTGTGTGTAGAGGGGATGGGGGTTACAGAGTACCAGTAAAGGCCATGTTACACTATGCGTTAGCTGGCTCACGTTGGGGCTGTTTCATTCGCGTTTTTGCCGACGGGAATACCAAACGCGAATCCCATTGCCCAACGTGAAGTGTATTACAATAAAAAAAAAAAGCGAAATAATTGTCCAACGCGACCCAACGCGACCCAACGCGACCCAACACGACCCCCAACACATGCCAAAATGCATAATGTAATGATATTTCGTGTTGGGTATGACGCATAGTGTAATAAAGCCTGAATGTGAATTGTTGGCTTTGGGCTACACCACCCATCGCGACCCTTGACCCGACGCATAGTGTAATTAGGGCTTAAGTTTTGCCATTTTTTATCAGGCTGGGACCCTATGAACCCTGCACTAAAATTTAGTCTTTTTTATTTCTGGTAAAGGGAATAATAATATAAGTAGGGAAAACCAATTTCCCTTTCTTTCGATGAAATATGTAACCAAACTGATAATTTTACAAAGAATATTACCACACTGCTTCATAAATGAGCATGCCTGTTCACCTCAACAGGCCAGGACCCGGGAAGACTCCCTCAAGCTGAGGTCCCAAACAATCACTCTTGGTGAGTGAAAATAATTAACTTGTGTTTGTGGTTGAACTGCATTTACAATAAAAGTCAGCCACACCTGGGACAGCCCTTAAACAACTGGTGGACGTATGGATCCCTACATTTTCTAGGCTTCAATTTGTCCAGATGTTACATGTAAGAAAATTGATAACTCTGAAAAGATTTCGGCTTTTTTTTCTAGTATAGTAAGGAAGTCGGCATATCAAAATACCAATTTCCTTGTTATTAGTGGAACGCTGATATTTAAGTGGAAATTAGTCGACAATAGTCCTACTCCACTAGCGAGTTGAGGGGAATATAAAAAAAAAAATTACATCTTTTATTAAAATTAATTGGACCCTCATAGAGACTTGTAACGGATGTTATAATTCATAATTTGTTTAGGCACATTTTGAATCTATAATGACACAAAAGAACCCCATTATAATCTTTTTATTGATTCATTTCTATATTATTCAATCGGGAAAGGGATACTATGAACTCTGATCGATTCTGATCATTAACGAAGTGGACTCCATCAGTTAACATGGTCCGGCTAAATGAACACAGACAACATTGTTAACGGACCAAAATTTAGAAACATACCCATGTGTCTGTTTCCCATTTCATATGAAATTATAAAGGGTAATTTTCTAATATCTTAAGTTTACAGATTAATTGTATGTTACCAATGACATTGTCAAGGTTACGCATTTAATTAGAAAAGTAAGTCAGGGACAGTTTATTTACGATGCACATGCAGCTTCAGCCTTTGAGAAGTCCATGTGTATTTTAAGAATAAAATGAGCAGCCAGAGTAAATGGGATACTTCTTTTTTTCGACGCGTTCGTTAGCAACATGATACTTTTCGACGCCTGCCTCGACTTTTCGCCATGCCTTTTTATTGCCAACCACCGTCAGGGGGCTTGCAGCTCTCGGTTTTCTTTTAGTCCTCATCTAACATTCTCTTTTACCACCGCAGAAACACGTTTCTCTTATCCATGAGCACTTTCATATTTATAAGTTGACAACAGAAGCTGAAACTCATAGAATTTCTGTGAAAAGACTAACATTCGTTCTTTACAAACAAATTGTATAAATTGTCTGATAACTTCAGTTCCGAAGTGATGAACCAATCTATGTGAATTACCTTATAAGACTGATTGAAAGTTTAGGGAGGATGTGTAACAAATTAACCCCTAAAGCACTAGAAGCCACAAAAAAGGCTCTATAGTAAATTCCCATAGGAACCACCTTAACAAAGGAGGGATTCGCCTCGGGTTCTAAATTACATACAACACCCAAGGAGTGAACTAACCTATACATTTTATTACTTTTATTCCATACTCACTCATACAAGAATGGTCATTCGTATAGGTGCAATGATGAAAATAACGAATATTATCCATTATCAATATTTACAGTTAGAGTAATTAGCCCGGTCATAATATCTGAGATCAGAATCGATAACAAAGGCTATATACATTACATAAAGTCAATGCCAATTTGTCTTATGACATAGGAACCACCTTTACAAAGGAGGAATTCTCCTTTCAGGAACTGACAGAATTTTCCCGAAATTCTGATTGAAACCAGGGATATGTATTTTTTAATATTATGACATCAGTTTGCTAAAAAAAAATCATAGAATTCCAATTTAACAAACTTGTAGCAATAGAAACAACTATGAATTTGCCATTTTTATTCAAAATCATGCAAATGAGCTAATTAGTTATCAATAATCTTAAAAAGCTCATGGTTTCAATCATGATAAACACAATCTGTTTTCAGTGGAAGCAAGACAATCCATTATCTTCTCTCTAAAGCAGATAAGATAGATATATTTCACAAATCGTTAGTTACCATGGAAACCAATAAATTGACTTTAGGCCCTAGTGCTGCTTTGACCAACAAACTCCAGTTTTTCCCATTGGTAAAGTGCCAATATTTGGAATGTTTTCATCCAAATTACATAAATATAAATTCTACTAGAGGTTGGCTGAGTAATAAAAGGTCGTATCTGACAAATGCTCATTTTGAGTAATTGTCCATTAAAGAAATATGACATATCTTAAACCTCTGTATGATTCTAAATATCTGCTCAATCATCACAATATTTCATTTTCATAAGAAGAATAATAACTACAAATACTTTAGTCACAATTATGAATATATTTAGATTATTGGGATGTTACTATGGTAACATATACACATTTTTTTTCCGGATACGACCTTTTATTACTCACTTTTAAGGAGAAAAGTTGGAAACCAGTGAATAATAAAAGGTCGTATCTTACATATTCAAATGTTAAATAAACACTAATTAAATTGGTTAAACTATTAAAAATGACACAAAATAATATTTCTTAACTTGAACAAATATGCTAGTATTGAATTCACTTGATCGCTCTTAAATAGTAAAGGTTTATGTGATATTTAAACTATCAGATTCAATTACAGCCCAGATACGACCTTTTATTACTCAACAGACACACCAGAACTTCAGTAAACAAAGGTCGTATCTAATATTTTGCAATTATATTCCCTTGTCTGCTATTGTTTCCCAAAATTTATCCATAATATTTTACAACAAGGTGCTCTTGATAGTTATAAAAAAAATCAGAAGCACAAGATATGTTAATTTTGCATTAATTATCATTTTTTTCTAAGAAAATCAAATTACTCTTTTCAGATACGACCTTTTATTACTCAACCAAAAGTGAAGTTTTGCAGATACGACCTTTGTTTACTGGGTTACAACATTCCAAAGATTTGAAAAATTCCAAAAATTCCAAAATTTCTAGACACCTTAGGGGGTAGAGAAACATATTCAAAAATAAAAATAAAATTGATTTTTTTGAGATACGACCTTTTATTACTCAGCCAACGATTATTATTTTGGCCAATTTCTCAGTAATTATGAACTGTAGAATGACATATTCAAGAGTAAAAGGGTTAAATTCATGTTCTTACATACGGATTTTGCATTCCCTTAATAAAATATGTATCTCTGAACAAATACGTTGAAAGTTCCTTGAATTCACTTTTATTTGCCAATTACCAACAATCATTTTCCTGGCTTGCTCATTTCATATTATAAGTCATGTATATAGCACTACATGTATCTAAGTGCATGTGCGTCTAACTGAAGAAACAACTCAGGTGAAAGAGCATTTGAATTCAAAAAATAGTTTTGGTTGTCTACTTCTCAAGCAGACAGACATTTCTTGTAGTTTAAGTGAAGTGGAAAAGCAGGAGTCTCGACACGGGATCATGAACTTGTGGCCTGTCACGTTCAATACTGCTGACAAAAGTGTGGCCCTGCTCCAGAAGACATCAAACGTGGTCCACAGGCTTCAAAATTGCATGACTCGAAATGACATGAACAGGAACCGAGACTAAGAGGATGTTTTAGCATCAGGCAATTTTATGGGAGGCAAATTTTTAAACCAGATCACAGTGGTGCATCCTGCAAAACAGTCCCAATTAAATCGTTGGTCTTCTTCTATAAAGAAACCTTACGCAGCAATCCAATGAGGATCTATTATGATTGTCCCTGACAAGCAGTCACTCATACGTCGTGATGGTATGCATCCCTCTACCACATCCCAGAAAGTGACCTTTAATAGGAGAGATCAAGAATGCAGGATAAGATGAGGCAGTTCGTAGCTTCTAATAGCTTCTAATAATTCATACACTCATGGTGTACGACTTTGTTAACCTATTCCAGTAGGGATAACTACTTTCACTAGTCATGGGGATATCGACTAGTTGTGTACTTTGTAGTACTTTTTACCTATGTTTATCAAATCCTGTGTTCGTCATCTTAGCCACTACTAACCCAGAAAAGATTTAGGCCCAAGCAAGTTAAATAGTACCTATTGACATTTGATGAATTGATGTCCTTTGATTAACAGTTTGTGTTGCCAGGTAATAACTGATAATAAGATTTAATGAGTTATAGATTATATTTACGTCCGTCTTTAACGGTGAGCGGTACCATGGGTATTGTTGTGCAATGACACACCTTTCTTAGAGTTCTAGTCAATAGAGTACTAATAGATTTGCCAACTTTCTAATAACTCAGCTATAATTCACCAATATCAAAGTTATCCTGTCTTTTAATGTCTCAGATTGATGGTTTTTATTAGTCCCAGAACTTGTTCAATGAAGTGTTTTTATATAGGTTATGTTCACCTTACATTGAGGGATCCTATTTCTAGTCTGTAGTACATGGATACCTCCTGCGAGGATGATAAATGGCATGGTGAAAGTTTTAACATTCTGTTGCTCCTGCCTCTTTAGCGTATTGGTCTATGAGATACTAGATTCTGACCTTAGATAGTTACCCTCCTATATCTATAAGTAGGAGTACTAGGTCCTTCCAGGTTAATGGACGTGCAGTGCTGAAACCACACCGATGAACAGTGGTCATGACGATCGGTCTTTTGCGAATTGCAAGGTACCGAAGAGACAAGTAATCAATAGAGAGCTGACATTTATCGCCATCTATTCTTGCCCCTTAGGATTAGTATCGACCCTTTTTATTAGTAATGGTGGACGTATGGATCATTTTCGGCCAAACGCTGGGACCTAGTCTCTAAAGACCGATGCCATAACGTTTTAAATTACAGCCTTTATATACTGACCCAGTAGAAGTCCTGACAGTCGGTGGCATCCATCCTTCTATTGGACTCGAGGCAACTGTAAAAGCGGGCAGAGCCAAAGCGTTGAAGGCCTGTCTCGTTTTTGGTGGTCTAAATTGACAGTTAGATGACTGATCTTTCCCAGCCTCTCGTCCGTCACCTATTACAATGCTTGCCGGCTGCGGGTTTGATTAGATTAATTTTTCACCGTGAAAAAGAGGACTTGTGCTAATTCGGTAGTAATTGTTCCTTAATCTATGCTTGTGCAAATTTCACATGTTTGATCATGCTCTGACAACGGTGTCCAATTAAGGGAAAAAGGACAACTTGTAATTAGCGCCTTTCTGAATGGAAACGACTTTGGCTCTGGGTGCTTGGAAAATAGTTAAGTTTCTTATTTTGCTGATCTAGCGGAACATTGAGCATGTGACGATGCTTCTAGATGATACTAGGATAGGCTCAAATTCTTTGTACCATAGGAAGTTAACCCATTGTAGATATCCTGCAACTAGCGTTTGTTTGCTGTCTGTAGAGCAGCTTGGGTGGCGTTCTGGCCCAGGTTCTCTACCCTTTAGACTTTCTGCCATTAATAATACATGTCAGTCGGCCAAGGCCTGGGGGACCTCGCAGCGGCCGACAGGAAAGCCCCGCCAGGCCGTTTTTTCCTGCCATTTGTGTCGCTACAATCACTTCATGTCGCATTCCCATAGAAACACTATCAGATATTATATGTGCCGTGATAACAGCGGCCCGCGAGGCATTTCTATAGTTGGCCTGCCCCAGCGAATGTTGCGGGAAATTGTATGGGAGTGCTGCGCGCTGCTGCCGGGTGCGGCGTCGACAGGGGCGGGGGTGCCCCCCGCCTTGTGCCGGCCGCCCCTCCCCTCTCGTCGTCGCCGCAGCCGCCGCTCCCGCATTGTGGGTCGTGCTACTGTCAGCCCTGGCCCTCTGTCAGTGTGGCTCTGCAGAAACGCCGGTGCGTTCGCTAATTAATCGCCATTTCTCATACGGCGACTTCTAACATAGCTCCACCCTTTCTGCATCTAGTACATCACAAGTGGGTATTGCTGATTACAACGCTTTAGAGAAAATCGCAGATTAAAAGTTGCGGTGGTTTTCTGGGATGTATTTCCAAATGCAGAATGCAAGATCTCCACAACAGTGGTGTTTCCGAATGCAGCCAGCATAGTGGTCTGCGCAGGCCTGCTGACAGCTGCAGTGTTCCGTGCAATATGGCCGTGCCCCGAGCGCGCCACCCAGCGGCCGGCGGCGGCATCAAGGCCCGATCTCGGAGCGTATCGGGGCCGCCCCGAACATTACGGACGTCCCCTCTGGTCAGCCGAGCTCCTCAAAATAATCAGGCGGAAGGTTGGTTACATGATAAAAGCCCCATGATTAACTCAAAGTGGCGCCCCGACGTACGCTGTATTAACTCGATGTAATCGTCCCGTAGTGACAGTGGTATTGGATTTAAAGCACATCTTACTTACATGCATCGTGTTATCCTATAGTACACAAACAGCAAAATAGCATTTGTTTACATAGATAACGATATAATAGCCGTCAACAATCAGGTCTTGGTATAGCTAGTTACCCCCTGGTTCATGGTGAGTTTGAGACTTAGTGAGATCAGGGTCTTATCATAACGAGACCAGGGTCTTATTATAACGTTATTTTTGTGATGTAAAACCCCAACCAAAATGTGACATTATGACAATATTCTGTTTGGTTGATGAACGAAACCAAAATGTTGGAATAATGTTATAGTGTGACATCACGGCAGTACATTGCAGCAATGTTATTGGGAGCCATCATAATATAGAGCATCAGAATAACCAAAGCAGAATGAAACAGAACGTCACTACAACGTCATAGGCCTAATAACGTTGCATGCTTGGTTGGTTGTAGACTATTGAATGACCATTATTCAATTTGCGTATACATTTGTGCTGCTCCTAAATGTTTTCGTTTCATGTGACTAGACCTTATCATGAACAAAATTATTGCTGCGGTATACTGCATAAGTAACCTGCGCTATGGAGGAACTTTAGCTCATAAAGGAATCTGAGGCAGATGGTTAGACTATGTGAAAATGGGCTCGTCTAACAAACTTCTATGACTGTGAGTTCTTATGAAGGTTATCCGGGCAGGCGTTACGACAGCGAAGCCTAAGGACTGGCTCAGCCTCCTCTGAAGGGGAAACTGTGATCTAATTAGTTAGTAAACCTGTCTTGGCTTCGTGGATGCTTGAATTCATAGAAGCACGTTTCATCCAAATTAGTTTTGAACAATCCTAATAAGTCTTGCCTTCCCTACAAATAATTATATTAGGAATAAATGACGTTATTTTCTAAAGTAAGAAACTGTTACTGAAAAGCATTGTTTAATGCTAAATTGGGGGCAAAGCTTTACCATTTACATATAAACAACATGTTTATGACTATATTTTTCTCATTCAAATAGGTCACTTAAGAGAGTAAATTGTGGATGCTGTTTTTTATGATAAAGTGTGTCTAATGTTTTTGTCATCCTAATCACCCCGACAAGCTGCTGTGCGTACTATTTGTAGATCTTTATGGCTGAATGGTTGACCGAGCTCGAATACCTATGATGGTTTCTAGAAATTAAAACTACAACAAGATTATAATTTGTATTTGTAATTTGTATGACCGTATGTCAAAGGAAGTTGGAGGGGGGGGGCATGCCAGGTACTGCAAAAGACATGAATGGAAGTACACGTCATGTATTAAAACCATGAAGGATTCCCTTATGAAAACTATGAATTGTGACCTTATATCCCCCCTGCCTTAGTAAAACATAGCAGTATAATTCTCATGATATCTACATGTGACACTTATATGCACGCTTGATAAGTATTTGCATATATATGGAAATCTCTCTGTCATATTTCTATCTTTTGCAAGAGCATCTATTTAGTTAAACATGTATAGACACTTGCTTTTCTCTATCGTAGATAAGAACACCAAAACCGATGTCATTGGGGGTGTTATTGGCATCTGCTTATTTAATATTAATAACATTAATGATTATCAAATAGCTATATTTCTTCTATATATGAATGGCATACTGCGTCTTTGCACATGGCTAACAAACTTAATTCGCCGGACAGGGACATAGATTATATTGAAATAAATGAAACACGGACTGATGCTTCCCCTTTCAAGTATCGCCAATTTTAAGACAATCGCGATCGATACTAACTCTTTTATTGATATTGGATTTCTCTAAAAAGCATCCTGCAATTGAATAAACTCCTTGCTTTAAATAACAGTTGATAAAGATAGACATATCAATAGGCTATTGCCAAGGAGGTAAGTGACAGTCTGTTATAAATAGCAAACAATGCTTCTATCTCATCCTTTCATAAAACAACAATGCTTAGGGAAGACATGGATACATTCTACTTCGCACATCCCGAGGTTGTCTTCCTGTCCTTTGTGCTTATCTAAATGTCATCCTTTTAGTCTGTCACTCAACGTGAAAGAGGGCTTATGCTTGTAAACTGTTACAAGGAAAGCATACTGACTTTTTTCCTAAACGGTATCCGATCTATACAGTATTCACATACACGTACCATGAATATCAGAGTGTAAGAGGTCACTCTAGCCGGTGTTAGTTCCCTAGTGATTTACGTCTCCTGAAACCAAACCAGCTGTACCAATGAGGATAGTATCTTCCGTTGTACAGGTCATTCTGAAGTAAAGCATACACATGGGCAATATTAACACCTGATTTGATCTATTATTCTTCAGGATGGAATAGATTTCTGTAAAATTATACATGCATAGATCTATTTTATATATACACTTATTTCACTAAGTCAAAGGCACAAACGTCCCTGTGCATGTCGTTGACCATTGTGCACATGAGGGTGTTATTTACCCTTATGGATGGAGTACATCCCCGCGTGTATATCTTATTCCTCTAAAAAGGGTGTACGTCCTCTTGCTTTACTAGATAATACATTTCACTGCATTCATGTAAGTGTGCTCTATATTGGTAAACAATGGCCTATAGTATTAATGCAAGGGTCTGGCACCGGTCCTGTTCGGTCCAGTAACAGTGTTATTCTTGGGCTTGTTGAATTTTATTGATGACTAGTTCTAAGGTTGCATACTGTATGCACAACCGCCATGTTTCTTTGAATATGTACGTCGTGAATATACTGAAGGCCATGTGCAGTGACCATATCATTGTCTTGTAAATAATATTATGCAACGACTTTCTTCTTCGACCATATTGCATACTACAGGTTCTTTTTTTCCCGTACGTAGCCATTTAACATTATAGACAGCTATTGGTTGGTGTCGATTATCCTCTCAAGAAACGTTTGATATATATCTGCAACCAATATTGTTCATACTGCATCTCATGGTTCTTTAGTGTCCACACCAACTCATGTTCTAGTTAAATTAAATGTAAACATGCTAAAGTCTAGTAAATAGATATCACCCCCCGTACATGAATCTATGTGTATTCACAATATATACAGTCGTGGTGCACTGAAAGGCCAGACTAAAGTGCACCTGTTGGTGCTTTTTTCCTCTCCCATGGACGCTGTGGACGACAGCACGTAGTTGGGGGGAGGTGTGTGTGTTGGGGGAGTGCGTGGGAGGGCCGGTTTGTAACCAGGTGTGGTGGGGCGGCCCACCACCGCCACACGCACACGCCAACACCTGTGGTCAGCCGCCCATCGATCCCAGCCGGCCGTCCTCCGGTCCCCCCGGTCCCCTGGTCCCCCGGTCCCATGCCAAGGCCGCTGAAAGCGTCTCTATTATTGATGGCATAATAGTAATTTAGACTGTAAACACCCGACCAATTGTAGGCCCCGACCGTGTTGACACAGGCTCACCCGACGTCCGTCTCACACGCTGTTAAGCATTGTGAACGGAGGCTGTTTGATTAGGGCTCCCTCTTTAGGCGATCAGTGCTGTGTACTGGGATCCAGTCTGCACACCTGAAATACACCTTGAATACGTCCGCTCCGGAGGCAGGCTGCGCGCCGATAGTCCGTCCCCGGGAGCTGCACGAGCACGTGTGGTGAGAGTTTTGGTCGGGGATCAAACCAATCATCACTTTTTTATGCGCATGCAAACACGTCCCGCTGGCGATGTTTCCTGGGCTGGTGCCATTGGTTAAAGTGTTCCTCGGATGTTATAGAGCGTTCGCCGAATAGGCATGCTTAGTTATCCGGGTTTGTTTTCATAGAAGAAATTAAGTGTTATTATACCAATGAAGTAAAATATGCTGAAGCTTCTCAGCCAAAGACATTTTAATTGATGACAACTTTAGAAACATTTGCCACTTTATTGCGTGCATATCATTTCCGCACCTTTTTTTATTAATGTTTTTATGTGCTCAATTGGGTACATCCAGAGGATCAAAATATTTTCATCCTATATGAAAAATAATCGTTCAGGTTACATGTGCTGTATTATTGTTTTATGCAACTGTACAATAATGTGTCTTATTTGTTTATATCAATAGATACCATCTACACCAAATGGATTGGGTGAGTAACCACTAGACACATTTTTTCCCTTACATGTCCCTTGTAGCCGAGTGATCTAGTAGGGTCCGATTTAGGCCGCCTTTGCCCGACCCCCCGCCCATCACCCTGTGCCTCCCGGAAAACCTCCCGCCGACCCATGCAGTCCCTCAAACACCTCCAATGTCGTCAGGGTATTAGGGTATTAGGTGCTAGGCACGCCCTCGCCGCCATCGCAGCCCGGATCTCATCTAGATCAACTATAATCCTGCTAACGACTGCAGCCTAGACGGGTTAATGCTTCATTGAGACCTCTATTAGCGTTAGGCCCGCCTCCCTCGCCGCCGGCCGCCAATATGGCCAAAGCATCTTCCCGGGCCTTTTACCTCGCCGCAGCCGGTGCCGCCGACCAACGCTGCGGCTGTGCGCTTATTAGGATAAAACCGGGGACAGCTGGATGGACCGCCAATCCGCCATAGAAAAATTGCACAGCTCACTAGGCAGTTAGCCTTATAAGGACCGGGGCAATAAATGAGAAAGAAATTGGAAATTGATGGATTATTTTGGCGAAGGAAGGGGGGTTGTGGACTCGACTCACCTTAAGGCTTGGGTGTCGGGGAAGAAGGGGCTGGTTATCTGAAACACCAGTACACCTTGAACAGCCAGGGAGTGAAGACATCAAAGTGACTGGGCCCGCCCCGTGCATGTAGCCCACCGGGAGGAGCTGCTCGGTCGTGTCATCTAGACACTGTATACATCTACGCGAGCAGCTCGTCTGTCACGGCCTATTGATTGCGAAGCCATGCCTTCTTTCATCGCTCAACACGAATGTGATTTGTCAAAGTACATTACGGTAGCAGGCACTTATTTCAGGATTTAGAAAATTCTTTGACATAAAACCAACCACGTTTTGATAGCAGGTACTGATTTCAAATCTAGTAAGTTCTTTGATAATAAAGCAAGAATGGAGGGAACTTCGGACATAAGAAATGTGCGTGCTAATGCATGTGACACAATTTAGTTTTCAGTATCTTATTCGACAAGATAAAAAAAATTGGCGTGACATATATACTCACATTCTGTAAAAGAAGGACAGTCATAAACAAGAATTAGCCGTTAAAATAACACACTTTTCGTATACTACTTAAGTGTTGCCAGCGGCGACGGTACCTGAGAGCGTGGGACTTGGCCATAGACTACTCAGGTTATTACTGCATATTACCCCGTGATATAATGGTCTGGTGGCAGAGTTTCATTTCCTGTACTCCTGCTGCTTTCTGATTAATTACCAGGCAACGGGCAGACTGCTAGCTGGGAGGGGCCGATAATGTAGAGGAAGGTATTACGTGATACGGAGATGATGAGGGCCGGGAAGAGATGGCTGAGTAGTATATGGAATGAACGTATGTCCCAGGACCGGACGGAGCCACATAGTCGACGGGGACAGATTTTATCGTTGATTAATATGGCAGGTTAACTAGTTAATTATGAAGTACTTAAACGTGAATTAGCAATTATAGGACTAAATGACTATGAGGTGTAATTAGCACAAGTCCCTTTTCTTAGAAATGGCGTGCCTTTTGTTTTTTAATCAAGATTAATTTTTATATGATATTGACAGAACATGGAAGGATAGAAAATGATTCCATAAGAGCAGTCTATGAAGGAATAATATTGATTGAAAAGTGCAGAGAAGAAGATACGAGCAAACTGATACTTATGATAGTTAGTTTCTAATAAGAAACAAAAAATATTTTGAATTAGTTATTGTTTATGAAGCAGATTCAGCATCTACATTTGTAGCAAAGAAGCCATCATGTGAGTTTGCCGTCTAACCAACGCTCTTCCCTTTTCTACGAAGAATATTTTAACAATGGTTGGTTATACTCTAAAGGAGAGTGTATGTTCCTAAAAGTCTCCCAGATACATAATAGAAAATAACACCGTTGGATATTGTCCCCAAGATGGCCCCCGGATGGCTTGGTAATGAACCTTCAGTATCATGCTGATGGGGAAGATTCTAAAAACCCTGTATACTGCAGTCACTTTGAGTAGGCTACTATTTCGCGTGGTTGTGTATCGAGTTACACGCTGCTGAAAATGACATGACATTGGCACTGTAATACTACTACTCTGTCCCGCCGAGCCTATTTTGGAAGGCAAATAAACATGTTAATCCCCACCAACTACGGATATGTAGGCCTACAAAGGGCTATCCAGAAACGTGGTTTACACAGTTTACGTACGATGATTTGAAGGGAAAGGTTAAATGGAACAGTTCTGCACTGACCTGACACATGTTTTCATAAACAGTCTCAGCTAACCTGATTGTCTCATATATAGACAATTTTTCTTAACAAGTCTGTTGTTGATGCTGTCCTTACGGCTCTTGAATCTAGACCGTGTTGTTAATATGCTTGATACTGATGGACAAAGGGAGACATGGCCAAAAATTACTATTGGATTAAGCTTGAACGTTACTTTATTGGATACAGGCACGGAGAACACAAACGCAAATAACGTTAACATGTTTTAATGGAAAGGTGCCACAATGTAAGAGAACTGTTGTGTAAACGCCCAAGCTACGGCTGTGTTGACAGGTGGCTCGTTCATTGAATTATCGCTCACCAGTGTGGACTCAGCCATTATTCGCCGATTGGCCGGGAATTTTAAGAGCCACTCCACAAAAGTATAAATTGGGCGTAAAACGGTTGATTTATTACTCCTTCCTTGGGAGTGCAGATTGCAGTCCTGGGAGCCAACGGGGCCCATTAGCAATCACGAGTTCATAAGCGAACAAATTGAAGCAAAGACCCGATGTTATCTCTAGATACTAGGCGCAAAACATGGTGGTTTGCTGATGACAGCAGCACGGGTGTGGTGTCCCGCAAGGGTGTGTGGGAGATGTTATCGGCCTCTCCTGGGGCCCCTAAGCTTAACGCTGCTGCCTCGACTACCGCTACTGCCGCCGCCCCAGGTGCTGGAGGGACTGGCCACGAGCAAACGGATGGCTACCCCGACGAAGAATGTGTCTTTGATGAGGCAAGGGAGAAAATTGCAGGCATTGGCCTGAACGAGGCCCATGTTACCAGGGTGGGACGTGCGAGGCGAGGGAAGCCAAGCTGGTCGGAAGCCATAATTTTCATGGCTTTCCTTATACTCCGTCTCCCTTCACGTGCCGCCCCTTCACTGCGCGGAGAACTCCTCCGTCTGATCATATTATTTTAGTAGAGAGGTCACATTAAGGCTAACCATTTGGGTAAAAGAGTGGGCGATTTGTCACGGCAACCTAGTTAAAGGAATGAGTCACCCAGGCCACTTTACGAAATTGATCCAGATTCTGCCTTTATAGTCGTGTGTTCTATTTTCATTTAACCACATTCATCTCCCATGGATAGGTAGAATAACCGCATGGTACAATTATGGTTTACAGCTTTGAATAAGGTAAAAAGAAATAACGTAGAGGTTAATAATATATAATTCGTTTATGTAACATGCAAATATATATATATATATATATATATATATATATATATACAGAATCAAAATGCATAAATTATTAAGCATAAGACATTATTTCATAAAGACCGACATGAAGACATTTTTTCTCTGTATGTGTCTTAGCCACAATCTAATGGCATTTCTAATGATTTCAATCTATAGTTAATTAGTCACATACATGTACTCATCCTATTATTTGATAATCAACTTGAAGAACATGAACTCTATGTACGTGAAGTTGAAAAAAATACAATGCAAATAAATGATGCACTGCGTCAAATGTTGATTTAATTAAAAATGGTCACGATATTCATCTTTTGTATACCTAATAAATATACACATTACCTGTAAGCAGACCTTTTTCTTATGCCTCTGGTCGTCGTTCCTGCCAATACCTTATGTCTATAATTGTACACCATGCATTTGGCATAGGCCCTACCTACACAACTCTTTTCCTCGGTTTATTAAGTTGTTTTCTTAGTTTAATGTCCGTGAATGCGTCTAAAACTGCGACATAAGGCATGCGGAGTGGGTCTACAGAAGGCAGGGGAGGCAGGGATGGCAGAGAGGCAGGGGAGGCAGGGGAGGCAGGGGAGGCAGGGGAGGCAGGGGAGGCAGGGGAGGCAGGGGAGGCAGGGGAGGCAGGGGAGGCAGGGGAGGCAGGGGAGGCAGGGGAGGCAGGGGAGGCAGGGGAGGCAGGGGAGGCAGGGGAGGCAGGGGAGCAGGGGAGGCAGGGGAGGCAGGGATGGCAGGGAGGCAGGGGAGACAGGGATAAAGGTAGACGGCGAGGGGTGTGTGCTAAAAGATTACCTCCTGATATCCGGGAGGCCCCCCACCTCCCCCCGCTCCCTCCGTCGGGATTACTTAGCCGCTGGGTCAACAGTCTTTGCACATACGTCTAGATGCACGGCCGGTGAGCTCGGTGGTCGCTAGGCGGCGCACGTGTTTGTGGGGGCGACTCTGGGGAGGGAGCAAATGGCATGGCAGGCGACTGGTGTGGTAACCGAGGGGTGTGTGGTTTAAGGGGAGAGAATGAACAGATGAGGGTGGGGGATTCGGTAGGAGTTGGGATATAGATAGAGCCCGACAGGTGAGAAGCATGGCAGAATCTTAAATCAAGGCAAACTGTTTCTTGGGACAACGTGTTTTCAACAGAGATCTGAATATGAAGCCTCAGTTAGTTACTAGCGGTTTAACAGAGAATCAGAAAAATCCCAGACAAAGAGGTGCGAATAATTTTAGATGCAGACGGTTTTAATGTAATAAGAGAGGAAAAGAAAAAATAATTCAACATAAACAAATAAGTGAAAAAGCACTGATAAGTGGGAAAGAATAACAGAAGGTTGGAGCTTTGGAGGAATTGTAGATCTCATCATGATCTCGGGATGTTACTCATGCCAAAGGATGGATATATTGGGTAGGGTGTCAGGTGGTATGGGTTGGTTGCAGTTGGTCACGCTACCATCCGATTGGAGGGGATACATATATTATGGTTGAAGGGAGAGGCCAAAGCCTAGGGGAGGATGTTATGCCCTAAGCATTCAACCTATGCTGTTCCATTCTTTCAAAATATTTAAAGTGTTTCATAGGCCTATACAATCGTTATATCATTAGAATGTCAGATCTTCTTATATTAAATGTGAAAGACTAGGGAGGTCATAGTAGAGAAAGACTAGAAGGTCTGTTTTATTGATGGGCAGTTATTGAACATTGTGGACAGTCAAGGAACAATATGGACAGCCATGGAACAATATGAACATTCATGGAACATTGTGGCCATAGGACCGAGGAAACTGGAAGCATGGGTAGACATGGTCACTTCCTCCCTTTGCAGAAAGGACCAAGGCCTAGAGATCATGGGGGAATTCCCATGCTCTGACGTATAAGGATAGTTCGGCAGGTCAAGAATACATGTGTTTTGAGCCTTGCTTTAATGTGAAGGGGTGCGATGCATGCATGACATAAAGACAGAATGGCTACAACGTGGTGGGTGGGATATCAGGAGGTCCAGACAGCAGGCAGACATTTATGCTTTCTCTCAGACCAGAAGGTCAGCCTGGTTGTCAAACAGATGGCTGGCATCTTGTCTGGCCATATGATTGGAAGGAACAGGCGGTCCGTGTAACTCGCCATTTGTCACTTTAACGTCTCATGCAGAACAAAAGTCTGGGGCCTGGAATAGATACCAGGCTGCCAGGTAGGGGAAGGACAGGGGCATCTGGACGACTACCTTCCACAAACCGCAGTGGCAACTATACCATGAATAGAAGGATATTGTCGGAAATGGATTTGGGGATGGGTCCTTGAAGTAAGGATCATGTCTAATAGAGATATAATGATAATGGATTGAGAGTAGCTTGTTATGCTCCTACTTGATTTCGTAATGTGATTTGAGGTCAGGATCATAGGTAAGCGGTGTGATGGGTCAGGTGATGAGAAGATCCGTCAGGTCTTGACAATCATGAATGGATGTACTGCCATGCACAATATTATATTAGTGGGAGGGAGGGGTGGGGGTAAGAGCTGTGGGTTGGGAACAAAGGGCTCTATCACTATGCAAGGGGAGGACGTACAGTATGGCGGCACGGATACACGGCCTGACGGTCCGATCGGCGGGCCCGGTGCCGACGGTTGTTTATGGTGGACCCTGACTGTCAGCCAACATGGCCGTGTCAAACGGGTGACATTAATACAGCACCAGAACATACAATGCCAGCCCCCCAACACCGCCTCCCACACAGAGACCAGGGGCAGGGGGGCCGACGGACAGACAGACCCGTCACCCTCGCCGACGCCACGCTGCCATTTGTGTCTATTCAACGCCGGGACTTTTTGTCAAGCACACAACAACTTGATCGAGCACGCGGTCTCAAATTTGTCCATGAATCTTCGCCGGCGAATGGGCGACGTAATGCGCGCTGTACTTATCATGGACGGCTTGCTCCGACAGTCTAGGCAAACATTGGAGGTAGTGAATTATAGATGACAAGCCCCCTTAATCTCGTCGGCCCATCACACCTTATTAGGTGGAGTATGTAGAGGTTCTTCGAGCGGAATTGACCAAGGCTCGCCGTGGTCATCACGTCATGCGGATAGCCACGAAGAATAAATACATAATAGTGCATAAAGTCATGAATACCTATAGTAACAAAACGGTATATATGTTAGCATCATGTTTACGTGGGAACTGGCTATTCAAAACAATATAGGCCTACGCTGCATAAGTTCTCGGAATCAGAGGAGATTAAATGGCAAAATTTATTTTTGCTGATTATTACGCAAACAATAATAGGAAGACTTATTTTAAGGAATGCAGAGGATATGTACTGCTCTCGGTCAATAAGAAAGGGTACAAAGGAGACTATTGGACACAAACCTCAATTAAAATTGGTAATGGGTGCGAAATTATAGAGGTAACAAACATTGAAGGGTATGAAACCCAAGGCATGAAATTCAACACGTGGTTGCAATTGACCAATCAGAAACTAACTTCTAATGATGGCGCCATTATGAAATGATGGCTAACTGCTTGAATAGAGCAGTAGCTCAGTGAGACACACCCTGTTCCTCTCATTGAAGGTATGTACATGAAGATATAACTATACAGAGACGGAGAGAGACCAGTGGAACTCCTGACAAAGAAGGGGTATACAGAGATATACAAAGATGGAGGACAACGGCTCAAAAAGCTGGCCCGGGGACCGGAGGGTATATCTCGTATCCGCAAAAGGAATACCATCACCTTACCACACACCTCTCTTTCTTTCATACTGTGTGTAATCCTATCTTTCTGGCTGCAGACCCAGGCCATCCTCTACTCCCTACTACTGTATCAAGGCCAAACGTAGACCTCCTCAGACACAGGTGAAGAGGCGTAGCAACCCTATGCGTCTGTCTCCTCTCTCTCTCGGACGCACCACACCACCGTCCATATATCCTACCTCTGCTTCTACCTTCCACACTGTTAGGTACAAACTACAGAAAGCACGATCCAGCTGAATGATCTATTTGTTTCAAGTTTGGCATATTCCAGGGCGCATTATCAGATATCTACAGAATCTTAGATCGCGACCATCCTTAAATACAGGTTTCACCAAAATACATCACAGGCAGCCGTAGAATTGTTTGAAAAGTTGCAATCTTTATGACCGGATAACTTCATGCAGATATTTATTTTCAAAAATAACTGATCATAGACTCGTCTCTCGCAAACTCGCAAACTTTGCACGACAAGCATCAAAGTCCCATTTACGTATACTACTCACAATGTATTATAATTGTCGCCTATACAGCAAAATCTATTCATGCGAGGCACATAAATACTATCTCGCATGTACATAGTCTCATACGCGGGATGTTCTGTGCAGTTACTCATTCAGTCATAAAGATCATAAATAAGATGTTTTTCTTCAGATAGGTCAGATAAACAAACATCTGAACATTATAAAGAATCAGCAACTATACATTGTTTTGGCTGGATATGAGAAAGGGGAAGGTGACAAATCCTAAGGAACATCAGCACGAATTCATGTGACATTGATGATGCCGACGAAACCCCCTTATTCTACAAGGATGTTCATTCGGGTAATACTCTTCGTCGCTATACTTCCTCCGAATGGCCAGCATTGGAGGGCCAGCAGATTTTAGTGGCTGTACGCAGTACGCCGCAGAGTGTGGTATAGCTGCAGCCACCAGGGAGCGGCCCCATACAAGGGGGCCGTCATAAAAGCACACAAGGCAGCCCCCATTTCCCCACTGGGTCTGCGGTGTCGCCATTAGAAGGACGGACAAGATAGGAGTAATCATGGCCGGGCTTTGCCTGCGCCGGGCCCACAGGAGGCCCCCTGAGCCCGCCGGGAATATAAGGCCGCCACAGCAAGATTGTTAGCGATCATCTTGCTGCCGTGCGGCCTGGGCCTTTCATCCCAGCACCTGTCATTTGGGTCCCCGGCCGTAGTCGCCTGCCACCCACGTAAATAACCCCATCCCAGTGTTACCCGCTCATTAGAATCTCCGGCAAAAGGTGTACATGGACATTTTAGACTTTAATCAAATGGTTTAGGTAAATCTAACGTTGATTAGATGGCATCTTTTTTTTCTTTTCTTTTTTAAAATTTAAAGTGGCATTCTCTCACGAGGTGACTTTCAATGATACCTTATTCAGTTCCCTCAGTGGTGTCGTGTTGCTGTCGAGTAACAAAATGCCATATAAAGATAGCCTGGTTGGCATAAGTAAGGAGCAATTCCAAGGCCTTCGTGGGATTTGGGTAGATTGTACTTCACTGCTGACAGCTGCTGCACCGAACCATATTAACACTGCACAAATACCGAACAATGCTGTCACACTCTTCGAATGGCAAGCACACTTAATACTATTAGACTCACTTAAATGTACCACCAACTATCATTTCTGTTACGCTTAACATATCATGGGATTTTCAGTCTCCCTGGTTTTTGTTATTAGACGTCACATGTGTATTATAGACGATATAGTAATCTGCTTAGTTCCTCGCTGTAATAATATTGTTTTTCTGCTGGCGGGAAGAGAAAAAAACAAGCTTCAAGGCAGTCTCATTAGAGTTCTAGTTCTGTTATGTATATTTGACTGCACCTTGTCTCGCGCAGGCGCACTAGGCCCGGGAAGCTGCTTCCGCTGACGGGAGTCATTACGGCGTAGGCAGCGCTCCTAGTGGGGCTTCTGTTAAATGATGTCGTCTAGAAGTTATTAATCACTCGGCGAAGCACAGAAGTCATTAGTGTGTGGAGAAGATGGCGACATGAGCACCTTAATTAAGGTGCGTGCTATTGGTCCAGATGTGGGGCAGGCGGTTGACACTCACGCGACCAGACCACCATATGATTAATACAGAACAAGGGTTAACCGATAACGACATATCAACTCAATTTCTGTTCTTTAAGTTGTTTTTTCCCTTCTCTGGTCTGCTGCAGAAAGTGGATTCTGTCAGAGAATCAGCATAAACAGATTTTTTTTCGACTCTAGTTCTTCATTTGATTAAGATGCTTACTGCCTTTGGGAGGCTTCTTTCCTTTCCCTCTTTATAAAAAAAGGAAGAAGAAGCAATGCTTTGTATTCATGTGTACCTTGAGGCAATTTCCTCCTTCACTATACTTCTTACGGCGGTCCATATTCGACTGAAGCATGCACTTCACACCCATCCCCAGTGCCCAGCACTCGGCCAGCCTCGACGGGCGGCAGCGGAAAAACAACATGCTAATATTCAGCCCCCCGCCATCTGCATTAAGCAGCCGTCAAGCAAATGCGTAGCGCACACCTTGCAGCTCCAGTGCGTCATTGCTTCTAGCGGGTCGAGAGTGAGAATGTGTCTGTGGGGTGGGAGGGTGGTCGGGGAAACGGCGCTTATGGGAGGGGCTGGGCCGTGTGGGGAGAGGGGAGTGGTGGGAGGTGGGGGAGTCATCCCCGGGGCGGCGCTGGGTTGATGGGAGGGGAGTGCTGACTGAGTCCCCGGCGTAAGCGGATGCGGAGAGCGGATACAGTCGGACAGAACACACACGCCTCATGCCGTCACATTGCATTCACCCCGCACGTTAACGGCCACCGTCATGCAGACTTTCCTAACCCGTACATACTAAGAAGCTAACTCATTTTATTCTACTGTTCCCTTTTCTAGTCATTGCTTGTAGCTTCTCCAGCGTTCCTTTCTTCTTTACAGTGATCAGTCAATCAGACTAATAGACGATTAATTCCTCACGTTTATACTACGAAAATGCTGATTTGAAAGACAGTTCTTCAGACATTAGTCCCTCACATAATGACCTAAATTCAGCCAAATCGTACAAACTCAGAGGCTACCAGGGGACGTAGAAAAAGCTGAAGAATTACCTCTAGGCAAAATGTTTCCTGACTCAAATGACCCTCCGCTGGGAGCATTATAGAGCCGAGCCGTCTTAAGGCTGACCACCGGACCTGTAGCCAGGTGCCCCCTCGTCCCGCTGAATGACCTCCGTATTGCTCCCACACCACACATAATCCCACAGCCACGAGTAGGGATATTTACATTCCAACCTCTCAGGCTTGGCTCCCTCTACAACGAGGAGATTCCCCTTTTTACCAGCTAAAATATTGATCGACAAATGGGTCGTCTAATCTAAATGGGGTAGAAATAAAACCAACAGCGCAGCAAAGTGGCTGCAATATTCTAATGGGTAGAATTAGTTTAATTATGGACCGACGCTGTCTTAACAGTAGATTAAATTATATTTCTGGGATTAACAACCAGGCGTGCATTTGTACGGTTGATTGTGTCACACCTCGGGCGGCGAGTAGAGGCTCTTGGGGCATTTCATTACCCGACATCGTTGAACAGGAGTTGTCGAGAAACGAAGGGATTAGGACGTTGAAAAGGATCGGCTGAATCCTCTCGGGTGACTGGTTACTGTAGTCTTGCCCGAGGCGGGTGGAGGAGGTTGTGAGGAAGGGCCAGCCGGGTAAAGACCTTTAGCTACTGGCCCCGGGCCTTTACAGCGACTGGGAAAGCGACCTGCTGTTGTACACACGTCTACTGAACTATGCCCGTCTATTTAGAAGGGTCTGCTTACGTAGGCCTATAAATGTAAATTTTCCCGGTTTGTCTCTACTTATTTTGGAGAGGTCAGTTCTTTGTGATTTATAGCAATGTGTGCATTGTAGAAATAGATTAGAGAGGATATAATAACATTCAAAGAGGGGAAAATAGATGGAAATGTATTTATATACAACTGTTAGCGGGTATGCTAAAATGAAAAATAGAAGACTAACGATGATTTAGAATACACCTTGATATAGAACTAGGTATTAAAGTGATCATCAGTTATTCGCGTGGCACTGCACGGAGTGGAAATACACAGAGTGGGATACTCCTTGAGAATATTAGTTCTTTCACTCCTTCGTCGTTACCACAAACCCTATTCCCTCGTCCCTCTTTTTCTCCCCCTCTTCTCACCAGCTCATCTCAGCAGCCAATAGACATTGACTGGTCGTCGGTCTAATGCACCATCTGTCCGCCGCCTGTTTAGCGGCGGACATTGGTCAAGCCCTGTAAGTGACCACGGTCAGACTGACCGCCGAGTGACCGCTGCCTGGGATGCTGATCTTTGACTCCCTCTGCGCCAATGGTCGATCGTTCTGAAGTTAGCTCTTTCCCCGGCACCCCCACGCTTAACCCCCAGCCATACGGGCCGGGCGGCGGTCATTATTTTGTCAATAAGCATCGCCATAAGTATACCCTGACAGTGTGACGCCGTCTCCATCCACCAGCCTCTCCCCTAACAGCTGAAAAAGAAAAACCAAAAAGGAAACACCGCTGAAACTATATAGACAATGAATATACCCACCCCCGGTGCAGAGCCGTCAAAATAATCGCACATATCAATGTCATCGGCCCCTGCTGTCTTGCATGCTGCGGGAAATGGAAGGGGTGCTGTTGGGATTGGGGGTTACGCCTCTGGAAACATCGGACAGACCGTAATGATAATACATTGAGTTATTCACCGGTGGCCAGTGCGGACGACTGGCGGTGATTGGCCGTCCGCTCGGACCGGCCTGCCTACCGCCCTCTCCCACTGTCGTTACCACCAATTCATTTTGGGGGCGCTCAGGGAGGACAGAGTCGACTTCCAAAGGCCCGCCGTCGACGGGCTAATTTCCCCACAGGGTTCGATTGATACAATCCTTGGGCCAAAAGTTATTGACCTGTGACACGAAGCACGCCCGGGATGGGGGGATATATACAGGCAGGATGAATACTGATGCTATAGACAAGGTTACAGATAGCGCTATAAAGCTGTCTCATCGCGCCCTTTCAAATCCCTCCACCCGTTTACCCCCCATGCTCGGTGGACGAAACGCATTAGCACTGGTTCGAAATGGAAGCGAAGCGCGGGGATTGTTTACTACGGAACGACTCGACTGAGAAATGTCCCCAAATCGGCATATAACCGAAGCACGCTAGTTGAACACTGCTGGTTGGCGGAACTGCTTGTAGCTATGTGATATTGAGCCAGTGTAATTCATATTGAATGATCGTTGAAGCTCAACATCGATTACAGTGTAGTATTGATTTTATACAAAGACGGACACCCTTAAGGTAAATTCATGAATATCACATAGGATGAACAGATCTAGTGCTTTTTCATTGACAAGCCCTATATATTGTTAGTCTGAATAGTTAAGCAGCTTGGCAACATAAACGATCTGACGCCATAACTTGGGTCCACTTGACATACTTACTATGTAAACATAAAACCCCGAAGGCATCAGGCTGTTCACATATCAACCTCAACCACAGTGGCATCGGCTTTGAATTACCAAGCACAGCGGTGCGCTTCACCAATAGCATAAAATGTGCCCAAAGAACGCGTGCAAGTAGTGATTGATTAATACGGAAGGGGCACAGCTGGAGTTTAAGCAGACAGGTGATCGCCAATCTGTGCCAGCATGAATGAGTGGGGCCGCGTCGGTAGGCAGATTCGGAGACTACTGATTGTAATGAGGACCAATATTTGGGCCCACCCCAGGCCGATCTGCCTGCTCAAGCAGAGACTGGTCATTAGCCCTCCTCACACCACCACCACCACCACCAGTACCCCCCTCTCTCCGCCTCCCACGTTCCAGCCCTGTACCCGCCGCCAATTTACTCCACCACAGTATACCTCCCACAGGAAGACCCTCAGCCGAGGTGCCTCGCTCTTCCACCTGTTATCCACACCCCGCCTCCGGTAATGGCCATGCTGATGCCATAATCACAGTCCTTCCTGTAAATTATCTCGGCCCGAGCTCTGCACATCTCTGACAGGTCCTACAGCTTTCTGCTCGTTTTTGCTGTACTGTGTATCTACTAGGATGTAATATTCAGCTTTAAATTAAAATTATGATTTATGCTTTAGATATTTGCTTTTTGCTTTTTGCCTTTCCATATCACCCCATTCATATTCCATTCTTATTTAACTGGTGTTTATGATCATTTGAATTTTTTTCTCCTTTCTAGCATAGATTTTACTCTAACCTAACTAAGGTATTATGCTTATGACCATGCAGCTGTATCTTGTTGCAGTATAACGAAAGAGCATAGTATACGTAGAATCATTGCTTCCCTATTTTCCACATTATAATTATGATTTAATGGTATCTCGGTCTATCTACCCTGAGGCCTATCTATCTATCTATCTACTTTTGTACTTATTCTGTATCGTCACCTGCATCCCCAAGCCCATGAATTAATTTGTGTCTCAGCTTTTCGGAGACTTTGAAGTGCGTCCTTGGAAGCGGACCTAGCTGATGAGCTTAGCGAGCTGCTCTCTCAGAGCAGAGTAGCTCACCGCTTGGACCATCTCACATAGGGCTCACATACGAAGCCATCGGATTAGTGTCATGTCGCAACCAGTCTTATGGCCATATTGATAAACGCTGATGCTGGCAATATTTCCACGACACCATAATAATATTAATACATAGCCTCTAAAGACATACAACGTGCTATATGACTATCGTCTCTATAAATCTAAGTAAATAAAACCTCTAATCATGAATAGTTATCATTGACCATGGTAACCTGTAACCTCCGTTAATGATTAGAATTCTTTATTTACATCAAAGTTGTATTTCTTTATTAGCCAAACAACTTCACGTACAATGAGAGCATGTATAACGTAACCAGTGTGATGTAATACAGAGATGTGAAACAGGATGAGAAAAACAAGATGCTAGGAAAATGACATTTTTAGATCAAACTCAGTTGTTTGGTGTTACCTATTACAATACCCTAGGTATCGTCAATGGTCATGAGCGATTCATTTAGTTTTGAAGGGCTAGGACTTTATTCTTTCAGCCGCTTATACATGATAACAGTGAAAAGAAAAACGAATATCTAGTTCCATATTCTGTTGGGCCCGTGTCAAGCAGCAGCGTCAGTGTTTGGTGGTTTCTATAATATTATAATTTCTTTTTAAAATTTCACTTTAGTTGTAGCTCTCTGAATTGCGGTTGGTAGCATGTCCCAGGCCTTCACTCCTCTATAGAGCGAGATATTCATAACATTTAATTGTGTTAGCTTATGGGATGATACACTTGATTTTATTATTACTCCGCAGGGTTCTACTGGATTGGTAATTTTGTATTCCCATACCAAATTGACTTGTCTATTCATGACTAACAATATATGTTCACGACGACATAGCGTTAGTCTATCCATATTATAAGTAGCCATAGTAATTGGTCATAAGATGGGCTTTTTGTTTCCCCTCAATCAATAACCTTAAGTGCTCGTATTTGGATAAACTCTTTTTAATTTTTTTCTACTTTTTCCTTAGAACATCAATCAATTAAGAAACCAGGATAATCTATTAGCGAGAAAATGCATGTCTTATGGATCAGTATAGGCACTTTACATGTAATATGGGGGCGTAGTCTTTTTGAGAACATACAGTGTGTTTTTTTTGCCTTATTAACACTAATATCTGCCATTATCTACTTAAACCATTATCTACATCTTCTTCGAAATGTCTATAAACCGTCACATTTTTCATGTTAGGATCATATAGCGAGACATGCTTAGGCCTATATTCCATGCTATGTTGGTCTTTGGCTGTCCGTGTAGCTAACATAATGTTTTGTCTTTTTAATATTGATAGTCAACTTGTTTACAAAACACCAATCACTTAAAATCTTCAGGACCTCTTGTGCTTTCAAAATTGAATTAACCCTTTCACTGCCAGAAAATGAAAAAATTAGTGCATAAATTCCCTAAAACTCAAATTTAGTTTAGATTCTTCAGATGAAAAGCTTTTTTTCAATAATTTTGATATAAACGTTCCAAATGTTGGCACTGTGCCAATAAGGCAAATATCTTGCGCAGAGTAATTGTTCGTACTATCATAATTTGCAGGTTACCATGGTAACCAATATTATTCATAAAATAACTATGACACTCTTTATAAAATATGTGATTATCATAAATGACGGAAAAGTTAGAGCAAATTAAAAATCATGTCATTTACATAAATTCACCCATTTTTCATGATCTTTTAATTAGCATGGCAAATTCAAATGTAAATACATTGTTTATGGTTTCTCGAATTGCAATTCTAACATTTTTGGGTGACTTGATGTTCAAATACTTGTATCTCTGTTTCTAATTGGAATATCTGAAAAATTCTTTCGGATTCTGAAAGCATAATTTGCATTCTTTCAATGGTGTTCCTATGGGATTTTACTATAGGCCCCATATGAGGCCACTGGCAGTGTACTGTAAGGGTAAAGGGGTATCATTTCTGGGGGGGGAAGTACATTATCATCTGCGTACATTTAATGTCATTGGCATTATGTTCTATCATAATCACAGTAAAGTAGATTCGTTCACATAGATAATGAAAAACAAAGGCCCAAGAGTCGATCCTTGGGGCACGCCATGAGGTACCTTGCTTCAATTGACATACAGTTCGTACTATTTACCACACAATGCATACAATTACCCAGATAAGAATTCTACCTACTGCACAGCGCTCGGTGAGAAAGAATACCATTTTAATTTCGCTAATAGCCGGTGGTGGTCAATAGTTTCAAAAGCTTTAGAATAGTCTATAAAATACAACTAGTGTGTTTCGACAAATTCTAGTGTTCATAGAGTTTTTTTACAAACTTACAAATTACTGTTGAACTCCCCTGTCCTTTCGGAAAACCGTGCTGATTATTGTCTAAAACATTATTGTCCTCTAGAAAGTCACATATTTTAATGTGAACATACTGCACTGTAACTGTAAAGGGCTGGGGTGTGCTAGGTATATTCCTAAGTTAATATGATCTCAAACGCCATTCTCGTCCAGTTCCATCTAATCATACCGATGCAGGCATTAGCAGGGTCGTCTTATCAAAGTAATACGCTAGATATGTTCTATAAATACACATCTGCAATATCACATTAGCGTGCGTGTCTGTCCCAAGACTGAATCAGGTTTCTTACAGTGAAAAGCCTATACCTACATATGACCTTTTCCCCGCTGTCCTTAGCACCACCCACTTTGGTATGGGTTTCCTCCTCTTGGCATCCGTGTGTGCCCCCTCCGTGTGTGTGACGTCACTTCTGCTCCAGTGGCAATGGCAGCATTTCTCGTGTGGCCATCCCTGGTTGCGAAAAGGCCCTGCGCGGTAGGCCTAAATCTCATTTCAGAGGCCGGCGCCAAAAGCAAATAAACCGCCATGAAATCAATCGAATTTGAAAGAGGGGAGGGTATACCCATGGATCTGATCAAATTGTTCCCAACCTTTTGGCGGTTATTCTGGCGTGCGCGGCCGGCAAATATTTGATCATTTCTGGCTGCCCACGGTCTTATGAATGGCCGCCCTCTATCGGAGGGGTCTGCAATCAGTGCAGCCTATATATATAAAAGGCAGGGCCTCACTTTGAATGGATGTACTTTCACAATGCAGCCCGTTGCAACGGGTTGCGCGCCGTCACCTCCGCTCAACAGAAGGCGCCCAGTGCTTCCGGTGACAGGCTATTAGACTGGGGCTTGAACCAATGTGTAATGATCTATGCAGCGCGAATAGTTACTCTCCTTGACTCTGCTCAAAGCAGGCAGGCCTTTACTGGGGGCTGAAATTCAAATCTTGGCTATCTTTGTGTTCTTGTGTTTCAAGGAAAGCCTACTCTGTGAACTCAAACTACCTCCTAATGGACACTTCGTCGAATCAATACACTCTCCACATTTTCACATCTCATTATGTCTTGTCTTGCATTTAATTAATTTGTTTGGGGAACGTTTGCTTTTAGTGGGCTGATCTTTTTCTTTGAATGCTGTGCTCAAGTGGGCTTTGAAGTAGCTTAATCAGAGCTTGCCAATGTGTGTCAAGGCACTGCAACGCTTAACCAGTAACCAGAAAACGCCAAAATCGAGTATAAAAAGATTGCATGCATGATATAGGACAATGTTTTAAATCAATTCCAAACAAACCCCATATTGACCCTATACGCAAGCATGGTTATTCTCATATTTGTAAAGACGAGGAGCAGTACCTCTGGATTAGATCTTTGACAATCTGTAATCAATCAAGACATGAAGAGCATCAGGCCGCCCACGGCTTTCCATTTCATACCCTTTTATCGGTAACAAGCTCTGATGGCGCCCCCACCTGTAGCCAGGGCGCCTGCCAGTCCCTTTTTGTCCCGGGCCCGAGCCGTGGGTTTTAGAAGAAAGCTGCAGCCTCTGGTTACATACTACATTAATTGACATAAGATGACATTTTAGGGGTATCAAATCTAATGGCTATGGGTACATTAAGGAAAAGCACCGGTACCGTTGTATCTTTTATGCACAATACGCCATTCTGCGCAATATGACCAAATGTGGTACTGGCTGTTGGAACTCTGGAGTGCTCCCAGTAACTCAATCATGAAAACGACCATCTTAAGTAAATCATGTATTTGAATATTTTTTGCGTGAATGCTATAAATACCTTTTTGAACAAGGCAACTACTTGGCTACAGTAACACGCATATAACATTGGCATGAATTATGCATATCTGTTCAACAATATACAGTAATCAATAGTCGTACCAGTGCCTCCAAGGTCAGCATATAATATGCCCTCTTCCCCCTTGATGAATGGGCCTAATCAATAAAGGGGACGAAAGATCTCCGCCTAAAGCCTTTGATGAGGTGGGGGGATGTACCCACTAGGGTTGACGATGAGCGAAAGTGGCCCCTAGTTGACAGATGACTGGGGCGTGAGAGATACGGGCTTGATTCGGGTAGGCGGCCACTGAAGCCAAGCAGGAGCCCCATGCCGGGTGCCTCTCTGGCCGAATACCTACTTGGCCTCTGTCGCCGTGCTGATTATCACACCGTGCCGAAAGCACGTCCGCCTGACCCCGACTGCTCTTATCGCCATGCATACTTCGCCAATGGTGGGATTAGATTCCTACAGGACTGCCCCAAATGCCATACAGACCTCCTTGGGGTCAGGCGCCGTCTAGGAAGCGATCTCAGGCATCGGTTAATAGGGAGTTTTAGCACCCCCCAACGCATCCCAAAACGCAAACGCAACGTATCTCTTATCTCTGGTGTAACGACTGATACTAAAATTATATCTTTAGAGGAATATTTTGTTACCTGTGATATCAATAAATATGTACTTGCATTTAATGAATATTGCACTGGTAGTCTGTAATGTGGCTTGAAAGTTTTGAGATACGTCAACGTATTGAGATGCGTCGTGGTTGCTAAAACTCCCTATTATTCCTAACGACAACGTATCATGAGAGAGCTTCCGTATATATAGGAAAGAAGATTTCACAAACCAAATAATTGCTTTCAAATATGTATGACCGGCCAATTTAATATATCTGGCTTGACATTTGAAAAGGGAACTCATGCATAAAGCACGAAATTTCCGAAGATGATTTCCATATCTATTCTAAAGGTAACAGCAGCAATCAAAGCAATAGGGAGTCAAACGTCATATATATCTGCATACATCTTACTGTAAACACATTTTTTACATGCTAGGATCTGATGTCCAGTTCACAGCCCATTTAATATATGACAGGTGTAAGTCAAATATTCTATATGATGCTTTTGTGTGAGAAATAAATGAGTTGAACGTGCATGTGTACATAAAGGGGGGTTTACACAGGCCGTCAAAATCCTTACGATAGGTCCGTGATGTAAGCCTTACGATAATCCCGATAGCCTTACGACAATCCCGATAGCCTTGCGATAATTCCGACGACGTTATCGGCCTGTGTAAACCCATTTTGTCGTAGAGAATTCATTATCATAAGGCTGTCGTGAGCCTTACGATGATTTAACGGGACTAAAACCTTAAGATAATGACAATTTCAGACATGTTTGAAATTTTTTGGAAAAAGCTTAGGAGAATTGGCCTACGACAATGAAATTTGGCTTAGGATAATGATCTCTCTTGTCTTAAGGACCTCTGTCGGACTGTGTAAACCCTCTTTTCTTAGGTCAAAGAACACATTCACATACAAATCTATTAGACACGTCCATTGTCGTAAGCCTTAGGTCATCCTTACGATGACCTTTACCAGACCAATATCCTAAGCAAATTATCGGGCTGTGTAAACCCTTCAGGATCAAATATGTTAGGATAACTATTTCCGATAACCTACGATAATGACCTATATATTATGTTTTTACCCTACGATAACTCATTAACCTAAGGTTAACGTAAGGGAATTTTCGTAAGGACCCGTTGACGGCCTGTGTAAACCCGGCTTTATGCCCATCGCCCCAGACTGTATTCTGATAGTAACAATAAGCGTTTGACAGATGATTATTTGAAGCCAGGCAGAGATGTCGAGGACAAAACAAACATATAAACCTTAGCATTCAAACAGCAAAGGTACTTTTCCAGGCACGTGTGTATGTTATCGTACATGTGTAGAAATCTAGACCTGTGTATATATACGTGTGGTCCGTTTTGAATGTGTCTATTAGGAAAAGCAGCAGTTACTTCACAAATATTCACTCAGGGATTGCGTTGTCTTTCATCCTTTCGTCTCGCCTTCCGGGAACAGCGCCCCGCCGGACCTTGCAGCGTCCCCTAGCGGCGATTGGGGGCAGAAGCCGCCATCCGGCGACGCCCATGTGCACTCGGCAGAAAATTGGGATTATGGGGGTGTGCAGCCAACATGGCAGAACGCCGTCGTCGGCTGCTCGTGGGCGTTGCCTTGACGACGATTCCCCACGACTTCCTCATGCCAAAACATACAGGAAGAAATCTAGCCGACTTCGTAGATCCAGCGATTTCCGATCTCTAGGGAAGAGGAAAGTTTTCGCTTGAACTAGGAGTAATTGTAGTAAAATTCATATGTTTTGTGCAGTGACAGCATCTGTAATGTCTTACAGTCCATTTACTACGTGTTAACCTTGGCAGCGCATATAATATGATGTTTCCGTGTAATATTTACATGGGTGGATATGAATCTGGCATGCTATAATGGTCATTATATATTATTAAGCGAATGGAAGGACGCATTTCTATTGTGTACAGGTACAATTGAGAAACATGTTAGCATTACCAAGGTCACTGTAGCTCTAAGATAGAAATGCGAGAGATCCGGCAAAGTAAGCATAAGGAGAGTTCATAATTATCAGAAAAAATGGAAACATAAATAGAAAAAAAAAACGCGATTCTGTCAAAATAGGTCAACTTTCAAGTTTCTGATAGTGTTTTTGAGCGTGAGGACTTCAGAAGAGGTTCAAGAGCAATTGAGGTATATGCCTATTCACTACTTGCACGAAGCATAGGCATGTATATTATATACCTCGAAAGAGTACCTCTAGGTCTGGGCAGCCAGCTATGACGGTGCCTACTGAGCATTCACGCAGCCCCACAACTCGGTCAAAGACAGTAACTCGATTCTCCGCTCTTACGCTAGTTGAAAAATTCTACTAATGACCAACGTCGCCGTGGTTTTCATCCGGGGTACCCCCAAGTAGGTATCAGCTGGTAAGATATATTATAACCACTGGTAAGAAAACATAACTTCTGGCAAGTTCCCGCCATTCATGAAATAACAGTACTTACACATTAGGATAACTCCTGACATAAATCAATGTATTTGCTCAGCCTGTTGTGTGAAGTTACCAAAGGTTACGAAATGACGTGTTCCAAACCAGATATCGAGATAGAGCTGACAAATCAGAAAAGAAGAAGAGAAGGCAGAAATTGAAAAGATAGATAAGCAAATAAACAAAGTAATGAAGGAATGGGCTTCTTCACTGCCAACACTAGTGTTCGCTCTCTCTATCCTCCACCAGTTTGATTGAGCTCGTTAGTGAAGCAGCTGAATGCTTGCTTAGCCCTCGTCAAGGAGGGGTCTGCAGCCAAGACTGCTGACCCTCCAGGGCTTCTCCAGGCGTCCTCCTGTTACCTAGAATGTAGTGAATCCCGGTCTTCAAGAGAGCCCAAGGAGACTAATCAGCGGTTCCTCTGCCAGGCCTCTGATTCCCGACTAGACGAGCAGGCTAAATTACTCGGTGAATGAGCCTTCTTATTGATGTGGCATTGATTCCCTGATTGCGCCATTTGCCTGGCCCAAATCAGCTGAAGGTAGTGGCCATGCAGGCATCTTATCAGCTTTAGCTCACAGATAAACCTCACTTCACCAGGAAATGCATATCACTTTGATTGCTGTTAACATCCATATATTATGTATTGATTTATTTTTTAGGCTTCGGTTAGTGTTTATGCTTTGGCAAACGTTATATGTTGGCCTATTGCCACCAGGTGACCACCTGTTCACAGATAATTCACGCAACCATGAATTATGCACAGTTATCTCTGTATGTCTTGCCTCGAATGTCACCCTATTGACTTACATGCATCAGTATATCGTCGCCTGTGGCATGGCATCCCACGCTGATCTTTGAACATACAATGATGTAGCTTCTCAGGATCTATACATACAAACTCGTAGTTTTTATAAAGGTGGTTACATACGGAATAATATATACTTATACATTTAGCATAGTCCTTTCTAAATGTAAGCCTCAGATTTAGAATAAATGGTTTTTTTATAGTATCTTATGTCACCAAATGCATGGTTGTTTTGACGTAAAAGAAAAGAAGATAAAAAAAGGTATTATACCATGACGTCGATTGTATTTTAGGGTTGTCCTTTTCAACCGGACATTCAGCGGACTGGTCTGCAGGAAAAGTAATCTTCCCTCTGACCAGAAACCCCAATGTATTGGCAGTTAGGTGATAAAACCAGTATTGCCAAGTGTTGGCCATTTCTTCGGCGAACTAATCCCTCTTGCCACTGACTGCACCATACGTAAGTCATACAAAAGTCCCGGCGTTGGCAAGGGATGAGCCGGCCATCAGCGGGACGGGGTGTCGACCCTTAAAGCTGCATGTCAACGTCCCACACTTTCTGTATTGAGCGGTGTACTCACAAAGATTTCCCTCTCTGCCCGTGGCCGCTGCAAATGTCGATAGGTAAACCTTAATGTGGCCGTTGTCAGGGGAGACGACGTGCACAGGCCGGCCAAGGCAAGCATGTCAAACGAGGCACTTCTGTCAGGCAAGGCTATATCTGCTGAATGAGGCATGGCTCATGACACCATGCAGGTCAGGTATAGACGGGCACGGTTAGTTAGACAAGGTAACCGGAACAGGTAGAAAACAAGGTATGTAGTTGGTTATCAGTTTGAGGTCTGATATTATATTGTATAGCCCATATCGGCACTTAACTCATTTTCTTAGCTAAAATTTGAAAAACATGTAAAAGCAAGAATTGGCAAATCATCTTTAAAATGATGACGAAGAGATTTTTTTAGAGTACAGATCTTTACAAATATGTTTTACTTATCCAAGGGTTGCAGTTCAGTTTCATCTATTGTGAGTACTGGTGGATAGTTAGGGCAAAGTAGGCTATAGCTTCGGCCAGCTTCTTGGAAAATTTGAAACTAAATGTCTTTCTCGGGAACCCCCTAATAAACGTCGAACTCTAAATTTGTCCAGAAATATTGATCTTTCCCTAGAATCAAAAGCTAATTCTCTTGCTGTACATGTGGTTATGACTATGAATTTATTTTAAACAAAAACAATTGTATTAGATTTACGGGGCGCGGGGCGCACTTCGGTTGATAACGTTGCCACATTTAGGCCTATATCACGGAATTCAAACTATCAATTGCCATCGGTAAACGACCGAACGCTTATAGAAAAAACTGAACTGTTCACATTCAAACAAATACTCAAGTCAGCGAGTGAAATTTATCTATGTCTTTAGGTGTGGCTGGAAATCAGACACAATTGCAAAAGAGATAAATTTAATTGAAAACTAGGCAGCTGAACTTCACTTTAGTTTAAATAAATCGTCAACCAGAAGAGCCAGGATTGTCATCCTGGTCAGACGCAGTTAAAAGACTAGTCAGTCAATCTGGCCAATAACTCTAGGCATGGCCAGTCAAATAGAGTCATTGCGGGCCACAGGCACCATTAGCCGTGACGGGGGAATCGAAAATCACAAACAAAGTGCCAGTGAACGGCGGGCGGCTGTGGAGGACATGCTATGAATTATATATGACCGCCCCCTTTCCTTCCTGCTGTTACTTGAGCGTGGAGCCCCCACATCACATGCTCCCCAAGGTGTCGGCCTCTCGGAGGGTGGGTGGGGGTGTGGACTCGGGCAAATACGGCGCAGATATGGTGTTGAGGGATGGCAAACCGCCGGGAAGTTGGCAATGGAGACTGGGGAATGGTTGCTGTGCAATTACACCATATTTACTGAGGAATGGCCAGTTTACAGCCGAATGCATCTCTGTGGTGCTGTTTAAACAGTGCACGGACTCGGACTTTGTGTCGATCTATTGCTCGTTTGATCAGTTATGCGCCAGGAGCCATACGTTAGGTATAATGCATCACCTGAATGCCTGGCTTCGAATAGTACCAAGAGCAGTGAGGGAATGAAGGCGCAGTGAGATGTTTAATGACGTAGGCATTGGGAATACAACGTACTTATAAATCTAGTCGTTTATTAAGAATAAAGATGAAGAACAGAGCACGAGATTGTACATTCTCTAGATTTCACTGAAAACACAAAGTTGACAAAAGTGGTGTCAAAATCGACAACCCTATGACAACCTTCTGGAAACCTTGATGTCAAAATCAACAACCTTATGACAATATTCTGACAACCTTGGTGTAAAAATCAACAACCCTATGACGACTTTGTGATCACTTAATATGAGATCATGTGGGTCTCTGTGATGACCTCAGGGTTTTAAGTCAATAGTGCCAAAAACACAGCCATGGATTGTAAAATTAAAGTCTCCAGGGTTGACTTGATCTACTGGAACAATTCAGGGTTGTCACAGGGTGTTCAGAAAGGTTGGTAAATTTAACGATGAATCTACGTCTGCTGGGTTCCTATTATGTCAAATGGTAATAATTATTATGTATGCCCATTACACTTAAGAGGCTCAAGTTGTATTAGGCCTTAGGAGTTGTATGGTTTTTCGCACCATTCACTTACAATACTAGGGTTGTCACAGACAGAGGCCATGACAACCTTGGGCTGTCATTTTTGGCACCACTCACTTACAACCCTAGAGTTTTCAGGCAGAACTTTTGACACCTCATTTTCTTCCCTGACAACCTTGTGACAACCTGATTTTCACTTTTGCTTCTCTGACAACCTCTTTGGCATAAGGTTGTCAGGAGAAAATGTCATCCATCCTCGAAATTTGCAATGATGACCCTCTGACTGCCCGCAAAGTTGTCACATGGTTGTTGCAGGGTTGTCACACAGCATCAGTGCCCTGAAATAATGAGCCTTGCAACAACCCAAAAGTCACCTATGACAACCAAAAAGTCACCTATGACAACCCTCTAACAACTTTAAACTGGCTGTCTGACGACCTTGTGTTTACAGTGTTTGCTTCTCCAAAACAAAATGTGAAACAAAAATCAAGGTACCCGAATTGGGCAAGTTGGAGGCACGAGGTCCATTTTCGTGTTCCCGACAAACTTTAACGATAGTTTTGGCTCAGTGTTTTGCCATTTTCTGTTATTTTCTAACCAAAAACAATCTGGGTGATCGAACTAGGCAAACCTTACACGCCATGTCTAAAGCCAATATCATAGACAGGGTATTTTCTCAGAGAACACACGGATTTTACACGATACTAGTATGCACAGTGATAATAACAATGTTATTATCACTGTGCATACACATGTCATGTGTAAATCCAGTGTGAGATATATACCTTCCATGATGATTGTCACTTCGTCAGAATACAAAAGGAATTAGGCCCCCGAGAATGCAAATATTATTAATGGAAATATATAAAATATTGTTTGCGGATCATTATGCCGAAATATCATACGCTTTAGGTTCAAAATATGTATCATATTATACCCTAAGCAATTCTAGGCTACATACAATACGCAGTATCTAAAAACCCAATTGGGACTAGGAAACCCCTGCAGATGGTTTCATAGAAAGACTGTCATTCAAAACAATAATGGTGTATTTATTTTCTATGAAAAAGGTTGACGCTTCATGGGACCAGCATCATGACATTGAGATGCTTCCGAGACTGCCAACTCTCTAATGAAATTAAAGCTCCAGCTTTTCTGAAGGATGTTCTGACAAGCCAAATGAAGTTGGCAGCTGGGTACTGACAAGAAAGACAGTGAACCATGTTGACAGCGCTGTTGGTTAAAAGTACTAATTAAAATTTTTGTATAATTATTTATTCACTAATATCGTATGCGTAGATTTAAGATTTTTGTTATTTCCTAAAGAATCGATCGTATGATCTGTTACTACAGAAAAGGTCAATGGACATAGTAAAATCTGTCAATTGATTCTAAAATCAAAGAGGATATAAGAATATTAGAATGAACGTACTGATTAATTACAGAAATTCACGTTTATAGTAAGCAAATTTCTTAACCCTTTAGACCCCATAAATTGCAACTAGGATTATCTGTATTTCCCCAGGATTTCCGTGGATTTCCCTCAGAATTTCCTTAAATTTCCATTATCGAGAGATTTCCAAAGGTCACCCATCAATAGCAATTAGAGTTGTAGAAATTTGGGTTGAAGCATTGAGTACAGAATCAAATAAGCTTTCAAACGATTTATTTGCCGTTTTTGTATGTTGAACAGTTGTAAGGAAGTATGGAAAAATTCTGGAAAAATCATCATTTATAAATCGTTTACTTGCATAATGCATTGAGAATCTCGATGATAATGATTCACTGAATTGGACCTGTAGCTCAATCAGGTGTAATTCTTGCTCCACTGAATTGGACCTGTAGCTCAATCAGGTGTAATTCTTGCTCTGAGTACTAAGAAATAGTAAATCCAACGCTGTAACCCTTTGTAAATACCAAGGAGAAGTGCTTTATCGGAGAAATATCACTCAAAATGTGATCACTCATTTAGGTGTCCTATTTTCTTATTGATAAGACCTAGAGCTGTTATTGCTTACCCTTTCTGACCCCGGTAACCCCTTTGCTATCCGCCCACTATAGGCTGTTCGTGATGGCTTTATCTGGACCCCTTCCCCCGAAATCGACAACTTTATAGGGGGAATATTCACAGCCGAATAGCCTTTCCGGGTTTCCTGCCATCTGTCTGGTGCTGGATGCAGAGACACCTGGTCTCTTCGAATCCATCCTCCTCCATGCTCCTGCTTCTCCTCCAGGGACCTAGATACGGGAGGCAGCACTAGGAGGACAACCACCCAACCCCCTGCTGTCACCGGCACAGTCCCTCTCCTTCCCTTCCCTTCCCTTCCCTTCCCTTCCCTTCACATTGCCGCCAGCCCAAGCAACGGCGATGAAATTCTCTCATCAGGCGTCAATGTAACCAGCAAGCCGTAGATTCTACCTTTCCAATCTAAAATTCTAAAAGGGCTATTAGCAGTCCTTCCATACGGAAAGCCCAACTGTGAAAATGAATTGCCTTATTTTTTTAGAACATCCACGAATCATGTTTAGCGTTGTTGTTATTTCTTACTTTTTTTCACGGAGAGCGTTTGAAAAGCTTCTGCTCACCTGTAGTGGTCCACCGATGTAGAGCAACTCAATTAGGCTGTGCGGCTCGCTAGAGTAGCTCCCAACCTTTGTTGGCAGGGGAAACCTGATTCCTACAACCAAAACTAATAAGGCAGTCAGGACGGAGGGTAATTGACCGCCTATCCCTATCTGACGACCACAGCGATCGGGCCTCGAACCCCAACCATAGACATTTCAAGAGCGAAAATGCCAGTTAAAATGTACCCTCACTGCTACGGGGATAATGTCAGCTAGACTATTGTCAAGACTGAAACGATACTAACCATCCCTCTTCCGGGCCAAAATCTGGATAATTGAGGTGTAGAAGATACTCTCATGGTCCATTTGTATTTAGACCTTAGTCGATATGATGATTAGGCGTACACCTATATATTGGTTTGAGGAGGAGGCCTATATTAAAGTAACATTTTTACCATACAGTGAATATCATATAGCCTATAACGTCCATACGATGTGAATAGTATTCTATTCTGCCTATGTCTTAACCATAGATAGGCCTACATGGATAAAAGTTGCGCATACATGATGGTGTCATTATTGTCCCATGACTACAACATCCCACTGTCGTAAACTTATGCACGGAGGACAGGGATACTGGCAAAGCTTACATAAGTGTCATTTTCTTAGCCTGGGATTACAACACGCTAACAAACGGCCCTGTAACGGTGCATAACGAGAACTTTCTGTGATAATTGGCCAAATTATTACGGCCTTTCTACATTGCTCCCATAGGCTGAATTGCCTCTATAAGCGCCGGTAGCTTTAACGTCACTAGACCTACGACGTCAGGCAAAAGAAACAATGCTCGTTCGCCTGCGCCAGCCTTTCTGTCCTCATGTACAAGTATCAATACCCCGAGATTGATGACGTAATATGCATTCAGGCTGATTGATCGATGGCCGTCAGGTGTAGAGTAACGGGGCCTGCAACGGGCAAAATCTCACGAGATCTCGCGAGATCTCGCGAGAACTCGCACATCCATCACCGGGCGCGAGAAACGACGAGACCCTGTGCAGCTGGCGGGTCGTGGCGAGACGTGTCAATTAGTTCCTCATTTGCAGCAGTCATTATGGACTCATGAACGTGATATTTGTTGGGCATCTTCCGAACGGGCTTTCTCCCCTTCCTCTCCGACATCGCTCTAATTACCGGCGAACTGAAAGCTGAAGATCCTATGCGAAATAATGCGAATTAACTCAGAAATGATGGTTGCCAATTCCCGCCCTCTCGCTTTTGCAATGATGAATATTAAAAGCCTTCTCTCTTCAGGTGCACTGTTTTCCCTTTTTGAATGAGTAACTTTTCTATTTTACCGACCATGCTTATAATTGAGTTCAAATGTAGTATTCTGTTTCCTTCTTTAATTTAATGGCACATGTTGTTGCTGTCACAGAACGTGATGCAGAAAAGGGAATCTGTTTATTTAGGTCGGGTGTTAACCCGAAGCTTTCACCCATTAGCAATAGGAGAACCAGAGGTCCCCTTTTTCAAAGATTCCATTTCATTTTTGTATAATCACATCCTGATTAGTTTAAGTGTAATCTTGGCACCGGAGGTATGGCCATCCCTCCTCCACAACGGTCAGCACCTTCCCCTTGAACACCCATCGAGCAGCTCAGTCTCTGTGCTGAGCTGCTCAATGTCCCTCCCGAGCTGCTCGCCGGGAAAGGTCATAAATCTGCACCATATCGACTTACATCCTATTAATGTCACAGCATTTTTCGTGGCTTGCCTCATTGTTCGGGTTTCAATTCCAAATCAATGTGTCCACCCGGGAAGCCCCATGCAGCCAGTCCCCGGCCTGACGCTGGGGAGACAATTAAGTTACCCGACGACGGGCCCAACCGTATGGACGTTGTAAATTTCTCCAACACCTCCCTGATTAAGAATCAATACTTCGCTCGTAGCTATCTTCTCTCCTTGTCAGAATATATATCACCAACTTGTTCTGGATCTCCTTTTTTCGCACTTGTATCGTGATTAGCGTGTCAGTGATTAGACTTTTGGTGGTTCGCTAGGTGGAGTTAACCGAGGCTGTACGATTAGCATGTATCAGTCCTATATATGTCAAACGTTCAATTTGCTGAGGTATCGTCAACCTAGAGGACACAAACATTTAGCTCTAAGGTTGTTATAGAAACCTTATATTGGGGAGTAGGGATCATAACCACTAGTTTTCCTTTAACCCTCTGCATCCCGAATAGATAAGTAGATAAATAGGCCTAAATAAATCAGTAAATTTTAATGGCGATATACAACTTCCTTTTCAATTTCTTACATGTTCGTTTTCTGTATAGGTCTAGTGCATCTGGAAGACCTGAGGGCAGCCCTAAAAATGACTCTATGAAACTAAACAATGTGTAACCGAAACTGTATAAGATTATTCGGGTCCGTAAGCCAATTTCCCACATTCCTTACTAAGTTCATGTGGGGCCTCTGGAGCCGTCCTGATCGTCTGAAATTAATTTAAACATCTAACTATGGGACGATTCTGAAACGTTGGACTTGTTTATTGCCCAGCCTCCTGTTATACACAGCCAACAGAACAATGTTCAGCCTTTGAAAGGCAGAAACAGCTGATCCTGAAGGGCAGGGGGCTTTAAACCGTGCATGGCAGGTATTAAAATCATCCACCAAGCACGGCATCTAGATGAAAGGCACATTCTCGAACCAGACAGCACTGGCTTTGATTTAGAAGTGGCCTTTGTTAAAATCGTATAATTTCAAACTTTATGGAATCATACCCATCGTTCCAACTCACTGCATGTATTTGTTAAGAGAATATATGGATATGTCAAGGGATTCCTATAGAATACAATGTCAAAATTATGTTTATAACACATGACAATTCAACGTTCTATCATAGATATAATAGTTCATAGGTAATGAGCAATATAGATGCAATAATACATGGAGTGCGTTTACGCTCACTAGATAAATCTGTTTGGGCAAACTGTCATATTATCCAATGGCTAGTGACGGCACGTTATCGACCATCTTTATAGCAGTTCACGGGGTTGATTTGCCATGTTTTATTGATCTTTACCACCTGGTCCCTAGTCCATTCAACTGGTACACTGTATATCAAAAGCAATTCAAAAGCATGCTAACGGATTTGTATCTACGCACGTTTGAGAGTCACATCTGCTATTTTAAAGAGAGAATCACCATTTTCCAATGTGGATCCCAAAGGTGCCATTCACTGTGCCGCTCTGCAAATATGGTTATACTTATTTGATTATTGAGTTTGTTTCTAATAACTGGTGGACATCAAATATTTAAATGGCAGCTGGATTGACTGTAATATAATTAGACACGTTAGAATTATCTACCGCCTTGCTTATTTAAAGAATTCATAACACTACTTAACTGTGCTCATTCTTTGCTGTTGTCGCCATGTGCTTATTGGGCGTTCTGCCTTCAATTTTTGCTGAGCTCACAGAAATTTAACCCATCTCATTCTGGCTCCTTTCAGACGCTGTCCTTCCCATGATGTTCAGGCGTGGCGTCCGAGCTGTGGCCAAGTAGGCCGATCGCGCCGTCGTCGTCGTCGCCAGACTTCACTCGTTTGTCGCTGCTGCTGTTGACCCTCCCCCACCCTCCCCAGCACAGAAGCCCTTCTATAAGCCACAGGTTGCCATGACGACCATTGTGGAAGACCCCGGCATCCCGCTCGTCGGTCGCAACGGCGGCTTCGCCATGTACACGCAGGACAGCTCAGAGAAGCCGGAGCGGAAGTACGACAACGTCGGCTACCGGCTGGCCAAGCGGAAGGAGCTCTTCAAGCGGAGGCGCGTGGTCTGCGACTTTGCGCTCTTCTTCGCGCTGGTCGGTATAGTGCTGATGGTGGCCGAGACGGAGCTGATTATGAACGACGTCTACAGCAAGTCGGACACGCCGTCTCTGCTCGTCAAGTCGTGTATCACCATCTCTACCGTCACACTGCTTGGCTTCGTCATCTGGTACCACGCGCTGGACGTCAAACTGTTTATGTGCGACAATTCGGTAGAGGACTGGCGGCTGGCCATGTCCAAGGCGCGCATCCTGAAGATCATGATCGAGCTGACCACTTATGCCATCCACCCGATCCCGGGCGACTACGACTTTGTCTGGACTGTCCTGCGCAACAACCGGATAATCGAGTCGCGGGTGCCGATCGATGTGCTCTTCTCCCTGCCTATGTTCTTGCGCTTGTACCTGTTGTGCCGTGTGTTGATGCTGCACAGCAAGCTCTTCACGGATGCTTCCTCGCAGAGTCTGGGCGCGCTCAATCGTATCCACTTCAACTTCAAGTTCATCTTCAAGTCGATGATGACGTTGTACCCGGAGTACGTCCTGACGGTGCTCATGTCCTCGGCCCTGATCATCTCGAGCTGGCTGCTTCGCGCCTGCGAGATGTACCACGACGAGGTGCACGCTAACTTCCCCAACGCCATGTGGGTGATCGCCATCACCTTTCTCTCGGTGGGCTACGGCGACATCGTGCCCAGCTCCTACTGCGGGCGGGGCATCGCGGTGCTGACGGGCGTCTTCGGCGCCGGCTGCACCGCTCTGGTCGTCGCCGTGCTGGCCCGCAAACTCGAGCTCTCCAGGGCGGAGAAGTACGTCCACAACTTCGTCATCGACGTCGAACTGGACAAGCGATACAAGCACGCTGCAGCTAACATCCTGAAGGCCGGCTGGTTTATCTACAAGAACAAGAAGCTCACCAAAACGAGCGTCGTGCGCAAGCATCAGCGGAAGCTGCTTAAGGCCATTCACTCCATTCGCGAGGTGAAGCAAGAGCAGCGCCGCCTCATGGACAGTTCCATCACGCTGGTTGAAATGAGCAAAATGCAGAACAACACCCACGAGGCGTGTCTGAAGCTCGACCTGCGGCAGCAGGAGCTCGACACGCGCGTGTCGGGTATGGAGGAGCGGCTCAAATCCATGGATGAGAAGCTCGATCGGCTGGTTGAGCTGCTCAAGAGCGTCGGTCGACGATGATAGAATCGGCCGGGAATAGCCATGGATACAGCCTATAGGAGTTAATTCAATCCAGCGCCTTTTCAGGCCAGTGGATAATAGAAAATTGATTGAATCTTAACAGAAAGACTGAAAGAAGGATGTACGACAGTCACAGAAAAAGAAGACACGACCCATATACAATATGATATATATTCCAAAGATATTACCCTCTCCGTGGTCACTGCATCTAAAAGTACTATATACCTACATGCATCAATATCATTATTCGAGGACAAAAGAATAACACGTTGGGTTTGACTTGAGAGTAAAGGTAGTGACGAATTATCCTCACATTGATATGACAATGGTGTGTCCAAGGATTTTGAAAGAATTACAAATACTGCAGAGAGGAGGATATTGCCCCGATGATAACACAAGTGATAAAACGTGCAGTTTGTTTTCTATTTCGCTCCGGAATTTAGGATGGGTATATTCTACCACCACAACAAGAACTAGGCTGGAGATTGCCCCCTAACCACACTGGATATTTAGTTCAGATATACATGTATCATGTGCTATTCGGTGACAACCCAAAATGTGCAACCTCCATATACGTATATGTAGGCATTATAATATATCATACGGCATATATATTTTTTTCAAGTGGAGTAAATGATAGAAAAATATTCCATTATTATATCCACTGATAGAGATATGCCACGTCGGCCAGATTGTAGCAAAAAATACTTTACTTGTTCCTCTAAATATTATGAAATACGATCAAACTTAGTATCTGTAGCTCAAACCAAATCAGACGGTGTGGTACGAAGGCTATACAGAGAAGACATCACATTATACTTGGCGCTTCCGTATCGAGGTTATCGACCGGGAACATTATTTTACAGACCTAATCTAAAGGTGCAACACACTAAAAGTTCTACTTCATCCCTCTTTCATTATATCTCCAGTACATGCCTCCTGATAAATTCATACACACATTATTTTTCGATACATTATTCTCAGATGTCCTACATCTTTGACAATGCCTTTTTTATTTGCTTCGTAAATTTTGGCTTAATCATATAATTTAATGTGTCCCATGAACAACACAGGAATAAGACGCAAAAGAAGAAAATTAACTCATGAGGGAACAGTTGGTAAGTTGGCAGTGATTGTCCATGTGCAATTGAGCTACAACGATGTCCTTTAGGACAAATCTATGTAAGATGCTTGATTGCCTCAGAAATGTTTGGGACTGAGGCATACGAAACTATTGTTTTACATGTACAGTATTATATGGACGGTACCTGTCCAACTAGAAATAACAGGACAGTCTATCTATATTAGCTATTCTACGTATTACTGATTGGAAATTGTATAATTTCGATACCATATCCATTTAACGGTCCCCAGTAGTTATGATAATGTTAAAAAGTCGGCAGAGACACAGTGTGAATGACATTCACATCACATGGTATTCATTATTGAAAGTTTAATTGAAAACGGCCGAACCAATAATTTTCATTTCTCTAATTAATCTTGTATTGATTCTAAAGAAACTGTATTTCTTTTCTCACATATTACCTTCCAGTATGCCTTTAAGCGACTTACAGATTATCCTGCTGCTTTATTAGCCCCTGTTAACTCGTCTATTTCCTAGCTTGTTGGAAAAAACAAACATAATCAAATTACGTTGAAAAGAAGTTCAAGTATTGGTTAATTGCTATCATGTAGATGAACCGTTGACAAAGACGTTTTCTTCTACCTCCCACTTGAGATATGGATTAGTGATCACGTTACTCAGAGACACCTCCGATGACGTCACCGACATCCAAACCGGAAGTCAGAATCGGAAGTTGACCAAAAGGTCTCGATCTGGATACGTCCCTCGCTGCCCCGCCCTAGATAGAATGGATTCTCTGTTCTTGATCAGAAATGTGATTGTACTTGTGCTCCTGCTGCTATTAAGTTGTCTACACGTTAACGTGAACATCCATACATATACGAGTATATAGCAATTTACGATATATTGTAGGATATGTTCAGCTATTCCTCTTTTGTACACGGTCTACTCGTAATACATTACATAACAACGTGCAATTTCAGGCGCCAGTGTAGCTCCAAAAATACCACTCGGTATGAGACATATCGTACTTATGTTTACACTTATCCATGTATTTCTAGAGCAAGATATCGGTTTATTTTCGCAGGCATGTTTTTGCAGCAACACGGATTTTGACGTCAGTGGTAAGTTTTTTATGTCATCGGCAAGATATCAACACCTTGGATCGTTTACACACTGTAAGGCCATATATAAAGTGCTTGAATTGGCGTCACCAAGGGCATGATAATGTTGATGTGCAAAAGTGGGGTCAGGGTAGAACCATAGTTATGCCACGGGATACTTTCATTTAAATATGAATCAGAAAATAGAAAGCTGTCGTTTGGCATTGTGCCACGCACTATAGTGATATGTATTGTACCTTTAATGGCGTATTAATATATGCTAAGTTGCCAATTTGAGAAGACATACGTCTGTTTGGGTTACTAATAGGCATGTTCCATGGTCGTCCTGTATTATTTACGCGTTGTCCCTGAACCCCACTACCATATGCAGGATGTCCATTCTGAAGCTGCTCGTTCCGTGTCGCCGGATATTGTCTGGTAATCATTTCAGTTGTACATGACACCAGGTGATCCCCTGCTGTTTACAAACGGTCACATCGGGCACCTGCTGTAGGATATATACATATATTATACCATGATTTCATTCAGTACAAGTGTCGCTAGGTTATTAACAGTAGCGAGTCCGTTTTGATTCTTCGTCGACCGCAGAGTGGTTGTTTTTCCTGTTAGTATAAGTACTGTTGCAGGTTGATTCCTGTTGTTGTTTCCTACTCCGGTTATACTCTATACTCTCTCCCCACAGTTATAGAGAAGGATTTAACTGTGATCCCTTTGTAGTCTGTTCATACCGCGCCTCCTGTGGATGGTACCGAAAGAAAGAATTGCGCATGCGTGGCAGAGGCCGGAAGTCAGGTCTCCACCACCCGTGGAGTCGGCTCACTCAGGGAATGTATGTGTAGGGGCACGACCTGCGCCCGACCACAGTGAGGTGTAGAATCAAACACAATTATTAATATCATCATAGAGCTGTTGATGGTAGGGGGTCATCATTTAGTATCGACACACATTGAATGTATTATATATCGATTGTGTTCTAGACGTTGCCATGATGTTCTTGCGAAACCCTATGGTAACAATATGAATAAAAATGTTATAATGGATCGACGCAATGCAACCGGTGTTGATTTGTATTTTATACTTACTCAAGATTAGCAGTTTGGTAGACCTTATTCATGTGTACCTGCATTAATCACTATAGCTGTTTCCGAACGACACACCAGGACTGGATGAGGAAAATCTGAAGGAATACTATGCTATAAGGAATACGTCTGGCGAACATTAAACGCATAATAATTATAACTGTAGCTAAATATTTTGACAATTCATGATATTCACATGCAGCTGGCTGAAATATTTATATGAAATTATCCGTAAGCTTATCCGTTTCTTGCTCAAAACTCTCTGTATGGGCTTATACTCTGTCACTCAACACTAACCGCAGTTCAACCAAGTGACTTGCATAATTATGGTTATGAGGTTGATGTCATATAGGCCTAGCCCTATGGGATAAAAAGATGGTTTAAGACAGGAAGGTACCTATTTGACACAGCACATGCCCATTTATCTATCTCACTGATTTAGGAAAAAAATAGAAATGTCATGTTAATTTCTGCTAAGATCCCCTCAAATCGGTTCCTCATCTGCCATTTTAGCCGGCGTCTGCACTATGCCCTTTTCTCTAGAGGCCCCTTCCGGCACGGCGTCCATGTCCCAATGACCTTTGGTGCTTGGTGCCAGCACCATCCACCAGAGGGCGTCCCTGCAGAGGCAGCACTGCAGAGTGGTAATACTTATTATAGGCATCGACTAGTACTCGACCGCAAAGACAGTACTCTTTGTATGCTATAGGCTATCCTTCGGGAAGTATAGGAGCGGAAGCCGCAATGCGCATTGGGCATAAGGATGTCACCGCTGGGCGTGCACGTGCGCGAGTGCTGTTGAGAAAAAAGGAAACCCCCAAGAGGATCTATTTCCATGAACAGACACCCGTGGAGCGGTTTGCAGCCGCAGCCCAAAGTGCAGACGACGCTGGGAATTCTCTGGAGGACCAATTAACATAGATGTCAAGCGCCATTTCCGTGGAACTTTGAAATCGCATCGTTGGTAATGTCTAATCTCGTCCAATCAGATCGTTTCTATAGTCCCACATGTCCGGAAGGAAATACCCCCAATTACTAGTCATTATATATGTAAAATGGAATTTGAAAAATGATGTCGAAATTGGTACATCTCTCTCAGCTCTATAAATTGATACAAGGATACGTTGCAAAAGCATTGAATCCGTCGTCCAGGTTATAGGGAATGTGACGGATATGATTATCATCATCAAAATTAATGTAAACTTATCCCGGGTAAAATTCTAGAGCGACGTATATCAGGCTTAAGATGGTGGACACATTTTGCAAGATATAAAAGGTCATCTTCCTTTCCAGAACACATGTATTATATATGTATAGGCCCTACCTCCGTTCTTGTAGGTTTTATTCATACATGATCAAGTATTAAATTTTATTGATATTGTCCATTATATAAACCTGAATTACCGTAATATTATCTATCATTCTCATGTTAATGTATGAGTCATAGGAACCTTGAATGATGACGTGTACAATGTATTTGATGTTGATTGACAAGGATCTATTTTAGACATTGTCATTATCGTATACTGAACATTACTTGAAATTTGCATCAAATGAGCCAAATTGTAATTAATGTGATCCAGTATATATTTTTCACATATATGATTATAAGTGTAATAACTCTGAAAAATAAGGAAAATATTGATGATTATTACTAATGAAAACCTTTAAAAGAAATCGACTCGACGCGCAGTATCATCGCATAGTTTAAAAGGTTACCAACGCCAATGGTAAATTATTGATCACGAGTTAATGCCATGCAGGCCTACATTGAGTAGAATCCATTGAAACCCAACAAACACCGTCAATAATTGATATCCTCACGTATAGTGAGCAGCTGTTGAGGTGTCGACTCTTTTACTCAAACTAAATTTTCACAACTTGGGCTTGTATAAATTATCGGCCAGCTATCTAACCACCAGGCCTAAAGCGGAACATAAAAATGTTATTTATTTGCTTCATTTCTTCGAATGTAGACTGTACAGGCATGGTGTCAATTGATGAAAGCAAAATTATCGTTTGTCATAAAAGTAGGCTGTGAAATCAATTTAGAGGAATTGGATGGGCGGGGAAAGGGGTAGTGTACAGACGCCGAGAACCAACTACCCAGAAGGTTAAAAAGAAGTAATGGCGGATGTGCGAACTGCCCGCCGACCTGCGACATCAACTTGGTACCATAACCACTGGGGATCGAGCGAGTTACAGCGGATGACACCTAGTGGGTTTGAGATGGGATAATAATGGCGAGGTGAGACACTGGCACCTGATTCCTTCCGTGTGTACGATGCCCAGGTTTCACATACAGGTAACAATGTTTAAGCAAGTTTCATCCTTCTGGATCTTTTCAATGCGATCAGTACCGATATATTAACATGAACATCGCATCGAGCTGGGGAGTGTTACCAGTTGATGGTAGCAAAAGAAGCAGTGATCCAACAGCCTTGTGATCTTGGAATTCTGAATTCAAGTTATTAGTTTGCAGTATTCTAACTTACACCCAATTATGTTTTATAGTGAGAACAGAATAATCCATGCCCTTTCAATGGGTGTCAACGGGATGTTGTCTATAAAGGATATTGATGAACGTATCATTTTTTCAGATCGATAAAAGCCAGATAGATTAAAGTGCATTTCATAGAAGCATCAGTCAGATTAAGTTGAAAAGTAGCAGCATAAATACGCCTAAAGGTAATTGTGCGAATATAATCGTAGTAATTGTGCGAATTTATGCAAAAGTACCAATTGGACTATTCATGTGAACACAAAGACCCGTTGACTTGAATGCGCTTGTGCTGCCACCTAGGGAAGTAGAACGACCACTGAAAAGGGGTTCATGTATTTGGTTAGCGAGTTTCCCATATTGCCATTACACCTACTAACTATACTCCCTGACAAGAAGTAGATTCAACCTAGAGTAACAGGTTTTTAAAAAGTCCATATTATCATTAGGCCCTATATAAAACCAAAATGATATAATGTAATTTTTTTCTCCGATAATATTATCATACTTGGAGAAAAAGTTAGAAAAAAAGAACACTCATAGTTGGAGATGTTTGTTTTCCAGCAATCTTTGGGTCTCCTGCAGATAATTTGCTCGTTTACTTTTTGATATAATTAATCTGTTTTCCATATCTCTTTTGTTAGTGATTTAATAGAGAACATCAGTTTTGAAAATGTCTTGAACATGATCAAATATTCTCTATAAACTCATATAGGCCTAGTTTGTTTTGTAGGAAATGGGTATCCTGAATCAAATGTGAAAATATGAAAGTGATTTTCTATCTTCTTTGAATGCCATGTTGAATGTCAGAACCGAACATTAATAATTTTGATATTTTAAGAGAATAATATTAGGAAGACTCATGAAATTGATGTACAATAATAAGGGAGATTTTGTCGATTTTCTGTTCCCTGTTGTATGCAGCGAAGATTGTGGCGACTTCGGTGCATGGTGTTTCTCTAAAATAGCACTAGACGGCGACAGGATTTGTTCAAACTAGGTGGCAGCACATGGCACGAACACCATGTAAGTAGTATAAAGAGATTGGTCATTGTTTGGTTTTGGGGGTGGGGTGTGCGTGGGAGGAGGGGGGGTGTTCCAAGGTTCTTGCCTCCACAAATTTCGAAAAGATCAAATTAAAAAGAAATTTAGATAAAATCCTCAGCTGGAAATCCCAGCTGATACTAACTTGGAATCCCCTCTAATTTACCCCATCAGATTTCCTTGAAACCCTTCAGATTTTGGAGCTGCATCGGTAGACCTATGGCACAGGAAAGAATCACTCTTTTCCAGAAACCTTCATTGGACCACGTATTAAGAGCGTGGTATTTGCCGAGCCCTGCAGGTCTTACCTAGATTGAATCTATCCCTTTCGAATTCCGATCCTACCAAAAGTAGAAATCGTCACTCTCACCTGCTCACGTCCCGTCATTAACATGGAAAAAAAACAATACACAATTATGTTTTAATGTCATGTGCGATTTTGTAGACATGCAGGCGTGTGTAAACATCCCATATTGTCCTGTATGCATGTTTTCCTTGAAAGACAGGGCTTTACAAACAAGTTCAATCAATCAAAGGGCCAGGCCGCAAGGTAAATTGACAAAACCTATAACAAACAACAAACAGTGCTGTGTTTAAAAACGGAAGTTTTGTGTTTGATAAGAATCCCACAGCTTCACCTTTCACACACAAAAGTGCTTTTATTTTCCCCCTAAAACTGTTCTATAATTAGATTCATAATCAGCCAGGGAGCATGTAAAACATGGTTACAGGCTGATTTGCACAGGATCAAAGTCGATTTAGGACTTGACACGGATCGACCCTTGGGCAGGCACGTGGCTGGCGCCTGCCTTTAATGTGGTGTTTCACAGCCCTAAAGTCAACAGGAAAACGGAGGAAAACTTCATCAAACGACCCTGACACAGAAAAAGTGCACCCTCCCGTGGCACGACAAGAGTTAAGGGCCGTCCGCCATCTTGTCAACAAGACCAATAAAATTAAAGGCGTGCGTCGTGTGTATTGTTTTTCGATGGGATTTGAACATAATGCAAATGTCATTTGCACAGTCAACACGGTCACAATATACTCAGGGCGGACGGAGTTTGCGCAGGGATATTGTTTCTCGTCCTGTGGCCATGATGCATTCGCGCAGACGCCCTGGGTCCTGGATTAGGACATTTGCATAACGGAAGTTGCGGCCGAAAGGAGTTGACGCGAGAATTAATTAGGCTACCGGTAGGGGTCCCACTTCAGTCGGAGGGTCTTTGACGTGGGGCCTGTTTTGTTTTAGGCTTGTGTACACCCCCGGTAGTGTGTACCTCTGCAGATACAACACTTAGGAGGAAGGGGTGGCCACTTTCACGGGTGCCACCAAATGGTGACTAGCCACTAGAAGATCCCATTAACTGGAAAAGAAAATTAACCTTCAAAATCATTAATGTAATCACACTGTCCTCCTCCGTTAAATAGAAAGTGATAACATTACTTATATCAGTTATATAGATCTTAGATTGTGCACAGCAAGGACGTATAAACGCATCGAACGATGGTATTGTATATTTGAGGAAAGGAATTCTATATATGCAGCACTTTCCTTTAAAAACAAGATATTTCAATTGACATTCTGAAAAGCATGAGCATTATCTTGTTTATCGTTTGTCCACTATGGGTTCCAAATCAAATTGCCATACATATATATAGAAGGTCAAGAAAATCGGAAAACAATTGTCACCTGGTCTTGCTAACTGTGACGTGCATATCCCAAGGACAACCATACTTATCGGACATCATACCTATTCTATGAAAAAAGGACGTCCATAAATAAACAAAACAAAACAACTATATGCAAATGCAAAGTATGCCCTATTCCCGATGGTTCAGCTGCCTGCATCCCCTGCTCAATCAGCCCGGACCGAATCTCAGACAGTGTAATTAGACGGGGTCCCCCGACAGGTAATTCACAGGTAAATGTGAAAGTGAACATCAAAGAAGCCGCCTTCATTAGAGTGTTGATGAGAGGCTGAGCACCAGACGTGCTAAGTAAGGCGGGGAAAGTCTAGGACCTGTACTCCTATTGTTTAACAAGCACAGATACCACACAGTCGTCTTAAGTTTCAGCGAGCTTATTAGTTTAATCTTTTCAATATTGATTCAGTTTATGCCTATGAAAGGTCAGTTTCTCAGTGTTTAAATGAAAGTATTTTCCATTTGTCGTGTGTGATGTTATATCGCCCTTTGAATAAGATATTGTAAGAAAACTATATAAAATAGAAATTTATTTTACTCTCCATGATAAAACGAAAAATCCTCAAAACAAGTTCTCAAAACGCGTAGGCCTGAACAAGTTAAGCGTTATCCATGCCAGTATTTTGAAAAATCTCTAAAACTCACGACAGTGGGCTTATTTTAAAGTGTGATGGTCCAAATATTGCACAGCTTTAATTGCAACCTGATTTATTAGTGTTTGATGATCATAATACATATATGTATACGTAAACCCTATTTATTTTCCTATCTACAACACATAGCACACCTCACCCCCCCTTTCCTGACTACCTCTACCTCGTTAAGCGGTAGGTGATGTGTCTATCCCGTTGTCTGACCACTGAGGTGGCAAACACTGGGCCTACGGCTACACCCCCCCTGTGCGTAGACGCCAATTGACAAAGACCTCTCCGTCCTCCCCAAACAACCCCCTCGGGGTGGTTACCGTTAGTCCGTGGTGATATTGGAATTTACTACAGATTACTGATTCAGTTATCAAGTATTAAATATTTGGGTGGGCGGGTCCCTTGCAATTCATTCTATAAATTTTAGTGAATGGCAAGAAACCCGCCTACCTTTTAGATAGAGGTCAATTGTACGATGCTCGTTAACTATAGCAACTTCAGCGTCCTCCCAGTTTTGGAAACTGGCGTAATCAAATTAGATGCAAGGGTGGATTTTCGCTTTGAAAGTTGTCTATTTCTACGAGAATGATATAGCAATAGCAAATTGGACGATTAAACAAATCATTTACAAGAGAAGTCACGGAAAACCTATTACGGAACACAGTCGATAATCTTACTGTGCATATTTCATAATTACAGTGTTAAGGAATCATTTTCCCACAAACAATAATGGGTTTTTGATTAATTTTGTAGAACTCATTGGATGATAATACATTGCATTAAGTATACTGTTAAATGTACCTCAAAATGGGCGTACAGAAGATCACAGTGTATAGAAACTTTCATGATTATTAATTATAATTATATCATTTGGTAATTATCAAATATTAACACGGTGAATAGTATACGCAGATGATATACGAATTAAACGATATAACGAGCGGTATCAATTAAGCTTTACACCATTATATTTAGTGGTGGCCGTGACAATGGTTCTCAGGTAAGACCAATGACACTAAGTATACTGGGCGTAATTGGCTCTCCCCTACTTGGGGATTGACACATCCCTCGTTAGCGGCCTTAGTAAACCGCTCTCGGGGATGTGATTATCAGGGTGGAAAAATGCGAGGGTTATACCATTAAGCTTGCAGTATGTGAAGCAGAGCAATCTGGGTAAGATTATAACAATAATCTAGTCATAAGAGGTATGATATTATATTCCAGCTCAGTCTCCAGTGTATATCGTTATTTGATACTCTTTTATGATCACGCATGAGACTACCGCAGCCAGCTATGCTCGGGTTCTCCTTTGTCTCGTTGACAATGCGTATTATGTTTTCTAAAAACTGAATCTATATGGGCAATGACACCACAGAAAACCTGGGAGTGCATGAGAGCTAGCCAATAATGCATTGAGTTTAACAATAGCAACATTCGTTATTTAAGATATCAATCCCCGATACGATCTTTTATTAACATCCACTTATCAAATAAATAGGCCTAATTATGTGTATTTAAGCATGCAAATTAAAAAATATATGTTATACCACACTTTGTATATTGAGAAGTCATCGGGTGAGTAATGTTTTATTTTTTCCGCATTGCGAATTGTTACTTGCAACAATTTTCCACGCGTTGTCCTATTGTCTTTCTCGGGTTATACGACAAGTGTAGGTCTCTTGTGCCACCTTTTGGACCATGGGGCGTGTAGAACAAAAGAGTAATTTGGTCGTTGTAAGAGTATTTACAAGTATCCCACTTGAACCCCATGTCCGCTCTTCATGCTTCCCCTTGTCCACCCCTACCCTAATGAACTTAGCCTTAATTACCCGGCATGTGGCTATGTACCAACAAAACCAAGGGGTAAACAAAACCTGCCAGATGGACGGTAGTAAAGGCAATTGTATGCACCACAACTCCCCATTCTACTTGCTCAAAATTAGCTATTTTATTTTCATACCTCCTGTCTTCTCCTTTTTCAGTTCCTTTCTTCCAGTCTGCCCTTTCCCTCTTCTCTTCTCAAGTAACAGATGGGGCGCCTGGAACTGTCCGGGATTTCCTGGCAGACGCTGGGAGATTTCATGGAAGGACGTTCCGGTGGAGTGCACGCGCCGGAAGATGTCGATGAGACACCCTCACGCAACACGTGTCACGGGAAATAATGGCCGCCGTCATGCTTCGAGTACGGGGGAACGTGCCCCTTTAATGGGTCCTTCCCTGACAGTGCATCCGAGTAGAGGGTGCCCTCGGTAATATGGCCCATGATGACATGAAAATAGTGTATCCCAGATTTGTATTGAATCCTGACACCCTGCAATCAGTCTTGCACATACACGCACTGTTTAAAGTTTATCGCATTTTCTTTTCAATATAGCCGCATTGGAAAGGTATCATGTTGTAATATTTTGGGTTCCGAGACCTCAAAATTGTTATTTCCGGGAGCAGGCGGTGACGTAACCTCTTCCATCACCGTGGTTACGCGGATCCGTTGACATGTCACTATATAAACTCGGAGCGTAACCGTTGTTATTCAGTTGCTCCCGCACCACCGACCTGCTCACATCATCAAATTTTAAATTTTAGCTTGTTGTAATAGGAGGATTAAATAAATATTTCCCATATTTATCTATGTCCAAACTTAATCACTTGTTACTTGTTATTCCTATTCTAGCAAATTTAATAATCACGCATCGAACCGGTAAATACATTTATAACATGGGCTAATGCGCACCATGTAGTATGGGCTTGCATGATAGTCATACATAATGTGGTGTGCATGGGAATTACGTCGAATGCATGCACCCATCTCATTGATACACACGCTCATCCACGGCATAATTATCATTTATTTGGTATTGACCTGAGCAATGTTACTCACACGCTTACATCGACGCACCTGTGGGGCTTTCCCGCCATTATTAGTGCCAAGCCTTCATTAGATATCGTGTTTGATAGAATTTAAGTAAAACAAAAGCCGTCGCCTGCATGTTTCTAAAATTCCTCATTTTCCCAATCAGACGTGTCTCATCAGTGCCATCCACGGTCTATGTCCTCAGCAGGTGTAGGGGTGCTGGAGGCTGGGGGCTGCAATGCTAGTCCCCTATAGGAGGTAGGCAGGGATTGCCATAGGAAGAGTTTATAAGTAAAACCAATTGGGAATTGTGATTTTATTCGTTGACTAAGCCTGTGGCACATGTGGTACAGATCATTATATATCAATCGGAATTACCAGTAATAGATTATATATACCAATACCAAGTTTAAAAAAATGGGCAGCATAATTATTAACACCCTAAAAAAAGCCTGTTTTGCATCCTGTTGTTACTTAGCTGCACGTCAATCCTTAATCGGAATGTATCTCATCCAGTTCTTCGCTTATCCAAAGCATTCTTTCTGTGTTTTACCGTCTTCACTGAAGAATTTATCATGTTACTGCCTATTTTTCCGTTAATTTAATTGCGTGCCCATTTGTAACGTAAGTTCATCGACGTGCCCAGTGATACCGATATAAGTAGATGAATGCAAAATGCCGTTTGGAAATGGCCACAGGTGAACAGGTGACAAGTCTGTGTCTGTGTCTGTGGCCCTCTCCGTACAGGTGAGAGGTTAGCCCACAGGTGATGACCAGGTGAGGAGAGGTTACCCACCCTCCGACGTTTACACCTGTATCACGGTCTGTGAGCAGTGGTGTGCGTGGTGAGGCTGGCTACTGCTGCAGTGGTGAATTCCCCCAGCCAGCCACACGACAAGCCAATTATATAACATGGCCACACGCAAACAATTGTTGCATCCTCCACAGAAACATTTTTACTTTGCTGCGTGGTACTTCCTACTCATAATCATGAACACGCGCGGGTATGAATGTAATTGTAAGAATCTGACACTCATTTACTCTCATGCTAATAATAAACGTGTGCTCACATGTCAATATATATGCAGGGTAAGTACACAGGTGCATAAGAAGATGACACGGAAATAGCTGTGGCCTGCAATTGATATTTCACAACGTTAGTTATTTGGAGTCAAAATGTATAAACCATCATTGCCCTTTTCTCAATTCTTCCAACCACAAAAGGCTGTGAAGCATTGCGTAAAAGAAAAAGAAAACACTGTGAAAGTCAGGTTGTGTAGTGATGTGAAAGACAAACTATTCTTCTACAAAAATATTCACGGCTATTCACTTGTTTCTTCTCAACATAGTATTGGTGTCAGGTTGACATGGGAATCTGTGGAGAAAGGTCTTTGTAAAAGATGGAGGTGTGGGAAGGGCGTGTCATCTTCTCTCCGCAGACAATGCCTTGCGTCATTCCTTACGTCAGAGAAGTGACAACTCAAGCCGCCTACTCGAAAGCCGAGAGAGGGATTTTCACCCGATAATTTGGATATGGGGAGTGGAGAATATGGAGAAAGGATGCAAACTGGTGTTTTGATGGGGGATGAATACCACTCAGGGTAACGAGAGCCATTGTCCCAGTGTCAGAGAAACATTACCGCGGACTTGTATTACTTGGTATAAGCAGACGACTTTCAATAGCTTTCGCGCGCTTTGGTCTTTGTAGTCAGTTTAGACTATGCGGGGCGCCGTCGGATCGTGCGTTTTTGTCAGATGTCCAAGGTTGCAGACTGGACGTCGTCAGAAATAAACAACACGCAGATATTAATTAGGGTGTTAATGTGCGGTTGTCCGGTCAGTGTATCACGGCATGGGTCTTGACCGTCTACGGCAGGCGCCACTGGTGAAAGTGACCAACAGTTTGACTCTGCGCCCAGTAGGGGGTAGGAGACCCTTTTCTTAGTCCTCCATTCGTGTTTCTCAGCAGGTCATTAATCAAGAAACCTCACCTTTATGTAGCTTAAAGACCTGGGTGGGGATATTGCAGTGATAAAACAATAAGCAGATGACTTTCTATTCGAAGTGATTATGGTATGACTATCTAGAATAATCGCCATGTATTGCTGTCATAATGGAATTGTTCGAAGGGTCGGATTCACTTCTGTGTAGAAGATCATGAATGTAATACTATTAAAAGATTACTGAGGCCGTGTAACTCATTTCAGGAGGCTATATATTTCGATAGTCACCGGTATGGGATCAATAATTATTATATCTTTTGAATCCGAGTAAATTGTAGGCATCCGCCATGCTTTCCCTGGTTTTGTCAAGTGGCATAATTATTTGGATACAAAAATTTATTCGCATGCTGTGAAAAGCATTTCCGTAGTAGGCCTATTAGAGATAGAAATGGTTTTAGAGCTCTGTTTGAGAAATCCTCAGGACATAAATTTGTGGTACCCAAATTGATTAATAGTCAGTGGCATCCCCCCCCCCCTCCCCATCAGCCTATGTTTGTTTTGCAAGGGGGGGGGGGGGGGGGGCAGATTGCTTGACCCGCCCCTGATTACTCATTTTACTTTCACTTCTTTTTGTGAAATATGTCTATGCGTTCTGTGCCCTGTCCGCCTAATGGGTCTCGCTGTTGTGGGGACTTGCGCCAACAGTGGGAGTTGTCCTTGTGCTCTCGGAACAGCGACATCACTGGGGTTTTAATGTGGAACTGTGGTGGTTTTATTAGGCCGATTTTATTTCTGTAAAGAGTTTTGAAAAATATAGATCTAGATCTAATATTTCTGCAATTTTGAAATGGGAAAATTATCATAAATGTGTGACAAATGATGTTAAATTTTCGCAACAGCAAGGGGTTTGGGGTCAAACATTGAGACCCAAATCTGAGTTCTCCTTAAACTCTCGCTATTGTGACAACTTGATTATGCGACGAATCACTGGCGCTTCGCTCATTTTCACATTAGATACATACAATATTATCCCCAAGTTGATGAATAAGTTAATTTCAAAGATACCGACCCAACAGTACACAAAAGCAGTTAGGGGGTTTTGCCTTTAATTTGTCACTTGCTCCGGTCCCCGTGCATGCAGCCAGAAATTCATAATAACGGCGCAGAATGTCACAGAACGTTATAAGAATGTCGCAGAACGTTACCGTTCAGTAGGCTGAGTCAATAAAATGTTCATCATGATCAACTTTCAAAAATTAAACAAAGGTCGAGTGCACAACCATGAACAAAGGCCTCTGGATATTTGTCATGTACCTCAAAACATGAAAGTAAGACCAAAAAAATAGTTGTGTTCTGGTTTTCCGACCGACCCTATTATCTTCCCCCGACCCAAAACATTTTAAAATAAATTCTAGGGGAGATTAATTAAAAGGTGACTTAAATGGGTACTCAGTCTTATCAGTGCAGTTAAAAGAAATATAAAAAATGCTGACCCTATTTTATTTAGGAAATGAAACCTGAACGCAACCATTTCCTTTTTGCCTAAATTCGATGAACCAATCTTTTAAACCTTCTATAGTTATAAAAGAATGAGAAGAACACTGTCCTACGAATAATCTATAAATCGGATGCACGTCACACATATTTTAGATGCATTTTCAATGCTCATCAACAACTTATGTACACTCCGTCAGTTTGTTGCCAGTTCGGCGAGCTGGCACACGGTGGCGCCAGGTCTCATTGCGGGGCCTTCCGTGTTGTCCTCACGTGGCGCTTACTGAGACGCCCTCCAGGCGCCAGCCTCCTCCAGGGGGAACGGCAGGTACAGATAGGTGTGGTCAGCAGACGGGCAGGGGGCACAAACTCACCAATAAATGTACGGTAAACACCTGCACAACCTGGTCTGGCAACCTTATGGTTTTAGGCTCAACAGGCCTAGGTCTGACGCCAGGCTGGTGGTCAGGGTTACCGTTCTGGTGCCGTCCGTCTGCAGCAAACAAACACAGCCGACCAACCAGGAACCAGCGTGCCCTACTCTGACATTCCAGTTAATTGGTTTATTTGCCAAAATGTGTGATAGTTCATCGGCGCCCCGCCCAGGGCAGCTCCAGTGCTAAATGCTAATGAGAGCGGGCGTGCGCGCGCAGGTCTATTGTCGGTGGCACGGGACCGGAAGTGAGGCGCCCCTCGGCCCCGGGATATACCCGGAAGTCCGGGTTCTGCCGGTGGCAGCGATGTCCGGCACTGAGAGGTGTCAGCGGATTGGGGTATACAGCGGAAACACCCCAGATTTCAACTACCGGACTCTGTAGCTGGCGTCTCGCCCAGTGATGAGGGGCTTTGTTTGAGGGGGTTCGAGGACCCTTAACTGAGGCCCTCCACGCCACTAACAGAGCAGGAGTGCCAGGGACACTTGGTTAACCAGATTCACTGCCTGCAAAGATACCATCTTGTTATATTATTTGCATGTGACTTTAAAAGTTATCAATACCAAAAAAATCCCTTCTTGTAGAGTCAGTTTTCAGATTTCAAGTGATACAAATGAAGTATGTCCACAAATTATAATTATCAAGTGACATAAGTACACATCAAAATCTGCCCGTACAGAAAAATGTTAGGAAACCTGAAGGATGAGATATAACTCATTGACATATCGAAGTCATAGTTATTAAGAAAAATGAGCCTGAGGAAATTGTCGAGAATGGCTCATTAATTTTATCAGTTTGTTATCAAGAAAGATATATTAATTTTATTATTTTCGATGAGAACATCATAAAATGTTTTCTGGCATGTTTCAATGGGAACGACATAAAAGGGACGTCAATGAAACTTTTAGATACAATGTGTGCGGTATAATGTAGCCCTTTATCTGTTTATGTCATGTTCTATATGCTCCCTCAAATACGGGCAGTACCTCGTTTGAAGGTGCCAACCTCTATAAAACTTCTTTTCGAAATATCCACGATCAAAAGATCATAAGAAAACATACCCTCGCAGTTGGGTTTTTCATTTTGCTAACAAAAGTGGGAACTTAAAATGAAAAGTAACGCAGTTAGGATTTGCATTTCTATTTCTTCAAGGAATCGTTTACTAGTTGACCATATTATGTCGAATACTAGTGACTCTGACTGCAAAATGCTGATCCATGCGAATGAGTGACAATATAGACATGTTATAATTTTGTACAGATTATCTTTTACAGAGTATTTGGTCATTATAATAAAACAACACATTGTATTATACCTATATAGGGAAGATTATTTGAATATAGAATAACATGGTTTAGTAAATGACACAAGAGAGTTGCAGTTGAATATTTGCGTTCTATAGCATAGTATTGGTAGTCTATAGGACGAAGGATACCAAAGGCATTGTTACGGCTGATGTGTATACATACGTATTTATTTTAGTTGTGAAGAGAACACCCTGATTATCGCTTATCGGACTTATTGCATTGACGTGTACTCTACCTAAGGCGTGAGCATCTTAACCTGGTTAAATAATTATAATATAAACCAATAGAATATAATGCTTGATTGTACTACTTCTAAAACGGTGTCCCTTCACACGTTATAGTCTACACACTGAACCTACTTAAGTTCTTACCAAGAACCAGCAAAATAGGCTGTAACCAGTAAGTTCATTTGGTTGCTGATTTGTTAAACTGTTTTTTAAAGGATATTTGGAAACCAGCAAATTAGGTCATGACACCATCATTTAGTCCACAATTGGGGTTAGCAACCTTGCATCAAAGCCCCTGTGTGTTGTGGGTTCGAATACTGAAGGGATTTTGTCCCTGACAGTCTTTCTTTTGCCTGGCGAAGCCACTTCTATATGGCTGAAATTAATAGCTTGTTTGTTAATATTTCTTATTTTCTAAATAACTGTTCACATTCTCAATAATGTTTGTAATATCACTGAAAACCAGGGCAGGGGGGGGGGACATTTGAAAGCCTGGAGGGTACGGGTTTGCTTGTGTGTTTCATAAGCTATCTAAAGGTCCTATTTCCAGTCTTACAAAAACACTCAAACATGTCAATAATGCGAGATTCACATTATGCTTCGGAACCATTTTTCTTTCAGCAAAATACACACAAAAAGCCCTAATTTGTAAATGAATGCATACATATGGAAATAACCCATTCAAATCGTTTGGTAAACAGGGTATTTACGACGTACATTAGGAGAGTAAACTGGGCCTTTGTATAGATGACATTTGAGTTATTGGTCTAAAAAGGCCTCGCGTGGACAGGATTATGTGAATAAGCTATGAGGGTAGCATGAATAGTAACCTTATATGTCCCCTCATGATATGGCATCAGGCTAGTTAGGCGAGTGGCCATGATATACGTTTTGAATAGGCTCACTCAGCTTCCAACTGCGTCTCATGTTTCCAGCTATTACGAGGCAGTGGTCAGTTAGTAGAACCTGACACTGATTTCAAGGGATAATACCGCCGCCTATAAATGGCCCTCACTATGGCCACGCGCGCATCAAGCCTTTGCTGATAACTATCAAAGGGATGGAATGACATCATTTATAAGGAAGTCTTCTTTGTCCGAGCATTGGCATGTTCTATACAAGGCGCATTGTTTTTTCTTATTTCAGTTGGGCACGCGAGCAGGAGTTGATTGACAGGTGTGTTGGCCAATGGGAGCGGAGGGGGGCGTGGCTAGGCTTGCGCCGGCCCCGGGTGGCGTGCGCCTTGGCCAGGTGTGGTATAAAGCAGGCACGCGAACGGTGCAGGTAGGTAGTTGTCACCTGACCACAGTCCAAGCTTGACTTTACGCTTTGGGAAAACTCCAGATATCGGAGGGAGTAATTTTTTTATACAAAACCAACTTCATTCACGGACAGAAAAACCTACTCTGTTCATCATGTCTGCGGCAGCGCTGAATTTGCTGATGATGAACTTCAACAACCAGAACAATCTTCACATGAACGACAGTTCCGTCCCACAGCAATCACATGGGGGTCACCCCCAGAACTACAGCTACATGCAGTCGGCCTACCAACACCAAGAATACCCCGAGAACACCATCCTGGCTCCCACCGGTTCTCCAGTGCGTCAACTCAAGAGGCTTCACCCTGGAGCAACCAACACTGCCACAGAACTGCTGCGGTGCCGACGACGGATTGACATGGGACCCTCCGGTCCGTACGGCTATGGAATGCCCCACCCCTCCTCCAGGCAGATGTCTTCTGTGGCCAGGAGGAACGAGAGGGAGAGGAACAGGGTGCGCCTGGTCAACCACGGCTTTGCCCTCCTGCGTCAGCACGTGCCCTCCACGTCGGGACGCTCCAAGAAGATGTCCAAGGTGGACACCCTCAAGGCGGCCGTCGACTACATCCAGCAGCTGAGGGACATCCTGGAGGAGGCCGACAGCACGGTGTCTGACGACGCAGCTTCCACCACCTCCTCCTCTTCCTCCACCTACCCCGAAGGTTCACTCCCCACCTTTTCACCCGCCTCCAGTTCGTCCGGGTCCTGCCCTGATGGGTCCCAATCTCCAGGGGGTTACAGCTCAGACGACGCCTCCAGCACCTCTTCCTCCTCCATGGTGGAGACACAACGACAATCTCAAATCTTGCAACACACACGGGAGGCTGACCACGACTCTAACAGCCTTGACCTGATGGACTTTGCTTCTTGGTTCTGCTAAAAGACTGCCTCTCAAGATGTCGCATTTCCCAAATTAAGGTAAATATCAGTTCTATATAATTGCTATAATTATATTCATTATTCTTTATATGATTAAACTGTTATTGCTACAGTGATTAACATATTATAACGCGTACAAGGCAAGTCTTGCACAGCATTAAGTACAATATATAAATGGGTGATGGTTGCATCCTACTTACAATATGTTTACAAGGGAACCTTTACGGGTAATTTAACATGGTGTCAAAAGAGGCAAAAAAGACTGACGTCTGATGTCGGGAGGGCACGGTCGACGATCACAACGTGATCTCTGCCACCTCCCCACACAGACGCCCAGTCATGGCGGCCTGATCCACGGTCCCGTCAACTGGGATCCCATTGTCGTCTGCTTCTGATTGAGGTCTTTCGCGCGCTTTGCTGATCTTACTTTGACAGTCAGGATGGTGATAAATCTAAAGTGAGAGAGTGCACGGGGTCGGCCTAGCATGGAAATGATAATTGGTGTCGGGGAAAGTGTCATCATTGGGTGGAGCGGGGTGGGGGTGGGGTCAGGTTGAAGCGTGCCACTTGGGCGGTAGGGGGGGAGATGGGGCGAGGGGTTGTAGGGTCGTTGGCAACATGTCACAGACAGCATGCCAACATGGTGCAGCATGTCATCATCCTGTCTTCGTCTGCGTGCGGGAGCCTGATTTAGGGAGGACATGCATATAGGTAACGAGGGGGTCCAGGGGCGGACTAAGTAGGAGGGAGTTGGTAGAGGCACTGACCAGTGCTGTAGGGGTCAAGACCTCGGGGTCGACCTCTTGGACGTGATACCCCCATCAAGGCACGAAACTGCAATTACCGGCTTGGTCGCTGGGTCGTTAGGACTTGTGGCACTGAACAATTTCAAAAATTTCTCGAAATCCTGTGAGGGCCATAATAAAATGTCGTTTCTGTACCAATATTGAAGTATAGCCAATAGAGTGTGCTGTCACCGCATAGCAATGTGGCCAGCCTGGGAACTGCCGCAGGCCATCTTTACCGTAAGTTGGTTCTTCAAACACTGAAGTGAGGGGACGGGGTGAAATGATAATACTCTGTAAAGCCTGGGGTGGTTGGCTTGTAATCGCATTCAGTGAGCCATGCACTGTGCTCTATGGGAAAAGTCCCCTTGTCAGCCAAGTGTTTACCCTCCCTGGGCCTCGGTGGGCGCTCAGACCCCCTCTGCCCAGGTGACCCTCTCTCACGCCCCTCCCCTTCTTCCCGTTCTACTTCCCTTACATACACTTACGCCGAAGAAAACGTGTAATCAGTTAATACTTCCATTCTGCGCGCGCCGCTTGGTCGCCCAGATGGAAACGAGTTTCACGCTCAAACGCAACGAGCGCGCCCTCTACTGGGACGCGACGGTATTTGTGGACGTAGCACAAAGAGGCAACTGGTCACCAAAAACTGACCATTGTCCACTGACCACCTCCCACTGACCATTGGTCACTTTCCCCCGGGACATCTTGAGACACCAAACATTGATTAAAAAAAGTCGCGTACTTCAACAGATAATTAGGCATATACCGTACTACACATTGCGTTAACGTTATTAAGCCTTTGCTTCATTATCACCACATTCGCACTGTAACTTGATGAAAGCTGTATCCTCACTGTGAAACGTAGCTTATGATTATTCATTTTTGTCTTTTCAGAAAATATCTGGCCAACTTTAAACCAACTGGACGAAGACGGACCCACCGATGGGTGCATCGGTCCCAGAATGACGTCGCCCACGCACTTACCCTGTAGGCCGGTCTTCAGTGACGCTGACGTTGTTTGGACGCAGTCGGAGCAGTGAATCTCAAATTAAAGAGGCCTAACAGAAAAAGAGACTTCTGTATAAGAAACAATAACCATTAAGACCTGGTCACATATACAGATCGAACCAAACCAAATTCGACAGTTGGTTTTTACCTCAGACTGAAGATTCGCAAATCATACCGTCTGATTGAATTTTACCCGTTATGAAGTTGTTAAGTTGTGACAGAAGGTCCGACATATCGTTGCCTTATCATTAACGTCCTACACAAGCTGTATATAGAGATACAACATTGTTATATTGTTACAGACCTGGCGAGCTTCCAAGAATAATTTCATGGCTACTACCCTTGATACATTGACAGTTCTTGCTAGATACTCTATTTATATATCATTATTTTGTACATACCTGTTGTATTTTCCCATGTTTTCAAATGAGATGAAGAAGACATGTTGTATACAGATGTTGCTCAAGCCTTTTTGGCCATTGTATATATTTGTATGTATTTGTACAAAGAGGGGAGATATATATTTTCATCCGATGTGATTAAATAACAAATAAAAATCAATAATCTAAATGAAAATAACTTGTTGTCCAGATTTTGCGAACGTTTATTTAGAAAAACGCACTACTTGCATAGTAGCAAAGCCTTGGGCTGTTCTACTATAGGAAACGACAATTAGCCTAAGCAATTAAAATTTGGTAGCGTATAGTTAAACGGCGGCGAACATCAAATAATGATACGCGAAAGTAAAACATGAAGTAGGTTAATATTGCAGCGTCCCCTTTGCCAATATTCATTTTAATCATTACTAAATCTGCCAATTAATACCGAGGTGTATTTGAATTGAAAATTAACATTAAGGTGCACGAAATACAAAGTATAATTAAGATATAGAATTCTGAAGAAAGATACCTCAACGGGGACGTCATAGAGGAATATCACAGAGGAAAACCAATGGATGGTCCTATTGTGGATATCAGTCTAAACCATAGCGCATATCCAGTCTACATTTATTATGATAGAAACCTACCCACCCTCCCCGACAAACAAAAAAAAATCAACCACCACTCATCATGCATTCTTGGTCTTTGATGATAGAAGAAAGTCCCGTTTTCTTAGGGACATTACGCCATCTTACTCATACATAATGACGGTGAAAATTCATCAAAATTGTCCAATTGTCATTAACTCATTAGATCATCAAAGGTCCCGTGTAAAGCACGTCTTCTCCCAAAGGCTGAGATGAAAGAGGTGAGCTGGAACCCCCACCGAAGGACAGTATGGTGCGGGCCCTTGTTATCGGCCGGTGTGGTGTGAACTCACCCCGGGACCCGCCCAGGAGACGATGGGGGCCGACTGAGATAGGGCCCACAGGTGAGAGGGGCCCCTCGCCGGACGTGTCAGTCTCCAGGGCGATAATACGCACATCAAGGAACACCTGGACGTAGCGGAAGTGGTGGCCGACGTAAGAATATACATCCCAAGATGGCGGCCTGGAGGTTGGTACGTCCGTGGTGGCGCAATACCGGAACGGGTGGGACAATGTGGGGGTAATAAGGGGGAGGTGGGGTGGTCCGTGGGGGGTCTGAGGGGGGGATGATTGTTACAGGTGATGTGGCCAGATTACACCCCCACCCCCCATTAGTGAGGGCCCACGGGCCACCATTGTGGGGGTTTACATAACCTGGGACCCCGCAGTAAGAGCACTGAAAGCACGCACGCCACGCCAAAACCACTCTTAACCGGGCTCAAACCCAACCCCTTCGCTCTCCCAATCACCATGGCGACGCGAAATAATCGTCCTGGCCGCAGATTTAGAAAATTAACGCGCCTAAAAGATACTGAGTTAATGGGCGTGGTCCACCGAAGGGGCGTGTCGATGGGCCTTGTCTATAGCCCTAGTAAATGAAGTTAATATAAGCTCGTCCCTTGGGTTTCAGAAAACCATCTGAGGTTTATGTGGCACTATTGTCCAGCATCCATGACACTATAATAAGCTATGGTTAACATACACTTCTTGATTGAAAGTGTCCATACTTGTGTATAATTGGATCTATAATACAAGAATTGATTTGATAATTGAATCTCTAAAGGTTTTATATAACAGCTAGTGCACTGGGAATGTGCATATTATAAAACATCCATACGCATACAGTTTTCTTGAACTTTTATTGGTAATAAACTTCAGGGTTACCCCGGGTTTTCAGAGTATAACAATGGAACATAGGAGATATGGGAAATTTATAGTGTTGGGGGTTATTTATAAAGTAGAGATAACCCATGATTCAATAGGTCGCCAGAACAAAAACCGGTTTACCAAACTGTTGCTTTTTTATTTCCTATCATTATATTCATTCATATTTCTCATCTAATGGTTTTCATAATGTGTTTTCAATGTTGTATAGCTTGAAATTGATTGATTGATGTTATTACCCACGGAATTGAAGTGAATATTGAGGGGAGGGGAATTAAAATCGTCAATGACGATCCCTAAACCCTGATAAAAATGAACACAAAAACCCAACAAATTATAATGTTATGATTAGGGATAATTACTGTACATGTTTAGAACCAATTGAAAGTAACCAGTAGATAAGTAGACATTCCAATCCAATACATAACAAATGGTAGATACAAGCAGACTAAAGCGATAACCAGGTCACTGGAACGATCAATACCTATAACATTTATATACCTCAATTAAAGAATAAATGGCAGATATCAGCGAACAAATACCAGTCATAGTACAAGGGCAATCAGTATAAACATAACTATATCTCTGCTCAGAATAATATGCATTAGAGGTAAGTTTGCTAGGTAGCTATACGAGGAGATCCACATAATTCATGTAGTCTTTTCTAACAGTTACTTTAAATTGTTTCAAGAATGGCAGGTTCTCAATACTAAGATCAACGAGTATAGAATGAACATTCTATACTCGTTGCTAAGATCTAGCAGATTCCACGAGTTAGTACCAGTATAGAATGAGCTTTTCATGTAGTCTGTTGTCAGCTTTTTCGGAAGAATAAAATTCCTTTTTGCATTATTCCTAGTACGTCTTGTAGGAATTGATAACATTTCTGGTTTTTGATACAGTATCTAGACGTTATGTAAATGATGTCACATGTCCCAAAATGAGCTTGCAGCCATATTGGTGATCAACTTATAAATGATCATTATTATTTATAATTCTGCAACATTTCTATGACAAAATTTAATTTACTAATAACAATCTCATTAAATTATGATAAACCATTATAATCATTATTTAGATTGATACATTTAGGATTTTGCTATGGCCATGTTGTCATGACCACATAATAATGGTGATTATGGTGATCATGGTGATCATCAAAAAGTGATCAGGTGACAATGCCTACACAAGGTAGGTATCTATTGAAACCTGGACATACATCATTTATTCATACACCTCGTATGTTATGAAAGTATATTCTTCCCGACATCATAACACCGGAAATAAGTGTGTGTCATCTAAACGTTATATTCTTCACATATCTTACTATTCGAGGAGCTCATGATTTGTGAATTCTTATAATTTAAACAAACTATTTTCACAATACACTTTAATGTAAAAATTGATAGTTGATTAAGTGGAAAAATAATGACTGTTAGTAAATCAATGAGCCCATCCCAATTTAAACCAGCAGTAAAGTTTACCATGAAATGTTTTCAAAATTGCTTCCGCGCTTATTCCCTGAAAACAGTTACATATTATGAAATTAACCAAACCAATTCGGTTGCCAGATTGCTCCTAAAATTTGTAAAATGCATCCTTTTCAATTGGCTTTTCCCCCATGGGAACCAGTGCTAAAGCCTGTCAGCCCAACCAGTAAAGTCCAACCCTATTTAGCCCTGGAATACAGCATTTTGATTGGCTGGAAAACCTATTAATCTGTCAATTGGTAAGATTTAAGTAATTTTTATGTTTTATTAGGATTTGGGGATACAGAGAGATATAATTCTTGTTAATTTCAGTAACCCCAAGGTTGGCTTATATACAGTAATTTTGTCCAACCCTTGTCCAACCAAGGATATATATACCAAAAGTGGAATGGGCTTATTGTTACTGATTAAGGTTCGTTTTCATGATCAATTCAAATTCCTATATCTTAAATATTTATGTGTAATGAAACTCCTATTGTACAGAGCCGACAAGTATTATGCAATTCTGTGGTTTGACGTGCATGTTGTGTCCCTTATAAAAGCTAGTGACATCCTCTTTCATGGCGCATTTTTATTCACTTCCGCACGGGTGTATACTCTCCTGTTGCCATGGCAAACATCATTTTGCATTAAGAGATAACAGTTTGTTATTTTCGATATAATGGTTGATCGACTCGGACCAGCATGATTAGCCTATGTTAAGAGAAACTAATATAAACTATAGCTTTCCCACAGCCTTAGCACACCATTTGCATGACGAAATGTGCACGCGATCGCGGATACATAATTATACAAAAACTTAGTTTTCTTCATTTCATATTTCTATCAAATACTAGGCCAAGTAGTGACATCTAGTATGTGTGATCCACCTGTATATCTATTTAGATGTGTTAATTGTTTGGTGGGAACTGCTAGGGGCTGGGGGTAGGGGAGTAGATGTAATTGTCCCAATATAGGCCGAGCGTGAGTTTGACCATGGGGCCCGCCATTATCGGGGGACACAAGGGTCAAGGTGACTAGAAGCCAGACTAATAATACCTGTCAAAATGCAATGAATGAAAGGAAAATTTTCAAATTTTGCACAAGAACAGCTAGGGAAGTAATCTTGATATTAAATATTTTTTCATATTTTTCCTGTCATAAGATAAATTTTCCTGAATTTTCAAAGTTTGACCTAGTTTATTGGGAACCCCAGTCGCGCCGGCCACCCCCTCCCACCTTCCCTATTACATAACGTGTCGCGCGGCTTGTCCCCCAGTTGAAGTCAACTCACGCTAGGCTTATAGAAGGAAACACGTGAGGCAGGTCGGTAGGAGGTCTCCATACCTCGGCTACTTAGCCCACCCCCTGGTGTGGGTGGGAGGATCCACCCACGGACGCTCATTAGCGAAGAGTAATTAGCATCAGGCACGTGGACAGTTATTTTCGGTTCATCATACCTAAAATTATAGTTGGAACATAGATTATTGGGATATATATATGGTATACATATATGATATGTAATGTATGTATGGGTGTGTGTATGTACACGTGTGTATAGTGAGATTTAATATGAAGGGAAATATGCCTGTAGATATTATTGCAACGACCACTGGGAGCATATTGGAATTTTCTAATGACAAGAGACTACCATTATAAGGTTGCACATAAATTCACAGTAGAAGAAGGCACCGTTCTATAAACACTAATGATTTGTCAAACCCGTGAAACAACCGATACCAAATCATTCAACTGCTCCTAATCCTTGATTCCACTTGTGATAATTATTTTTTCAGTGTATCCTGAAAAAAATAATATTACATAGAGAATGAAAGCAATTTTTTCCTATGCATGTTCCATACAGGAGACATAACACTACTTCTAGCGTACGGTGATATTCGCCTGGTACGACACAATGATTCGTCAAATCGATGCATATAATATAGGCCTATAATTAATTATGCAATAGTTTCATATTCCATTTATGCAATGGTTTCATACTATAAGCGACAAAATGGTTTCATATTAGGAATGCTTGTAATTAACATACAATGATAAGCATGAACTATTCAAGCATTCATGGAATCAAAGCCATTATTGGACGGAAGACCCACACCACAACAACTGGTGGGGGCTACTGGTTATTTGCACAAATTAACAAAGAATATATTGCACAATCTAAAGCCCCCCCCCCCCTTCAATGAGTTTTTCTGGGGTACTCATAGCATACCTCTGTACCTTTGATGTTGAAGTCTATTGCTGTCTTTATAAAAACAAACCTTTCTGAGACTAATGCCGGGAAGCCCTGCAGGATATTTCATATCACAGCGGTCCACTAATGACGTATCGCACCCCGCATTGGATGACCTGGGGTCATTGCGAACGCCCTCTACCTCCAGCGTCCCCATGGTTTCTGCTGTTACGTCAACCATTGTGTCGGCGCTTTGATCCGTGACTGCTGCAATAATTAAGAAGTAATCAGAAATGTAATTGCATTTTTAGCTCGTGTGGGGTCTTGACATCAAACGCCGCTTCGCCATCCGATAAGAGCCCCGCTAGAAAGTCTCCACCTTTAAATGGGCGGTAATTCGGGCCCTGAGGGGACACCAGTGGGTGTAGGCTCGACACCTTGGTACATTAATCTCAATATGTGGAGGTAAAGAAACAATAGGGTGGGGGTTAAATAGACCATGACTTGAGAATAATGCCGACTGAGTGACAATGCGCAAATAATTTAGGTTGTTTTAGGCATGTGGGTGTGACTAAAACGGTCACTAAAACTACATGTGTGTGATTGGAGACCAGCAATTATGTCGAATTAGTATGCATTTATACTGAATGGGAGTTAGTGATAATTTATATGAGTGACTCCGAAATCAATTGCTAACTACTAATTGAGGAGGGGAAAGGGAGGCTTATCCACCTCATTTGTTTTGTTATCAAAAGAAAATATTTATAATCTTTCCAATTGAAAGAAAATGGACAAATTTCGATCAAATGTGAAAAAACGCACACATAGAAACTTTGCCAGTCGATTTCATACTATAAGCGACAAAAGAAACTGGCTGCGACGTAAAAATGCCCTTTCTGAATCAACCACTCAATGACCATTCACATGCAGCGACCGGTCACGCTTGACGCGGTCATCGTTCTAAATGCAAACAGTAAAAAGTGGGAAACCCCGCCGCCTTATCCCGGCCACTCCAGGGCGCGCACGTTGGCCGCGCGCCGACGGCAACAGTTGTTTGTCTGGTCGAGAGGAGAACGCCGAGTCCACGTCTTTCCCAGGCTGTCCGTTTTGACGCGGCGCATTTCCGACACGTGGCCGGCGCGCGTACGGGGACGAGGTAGCGGCCGTCGGGTGGCCGCGGCGGGGAGAGCGGGCCGAGGAGCCCGACGCCAAATATTGACAGGGAGACGGGCGGCGGGGGCACGCTCCTCTGTTGTCGGGGGGTGGCGGTCCAACCACCCGGCCTGAACCATTATTATTGTGACCAGTGGGTAAAGTGTGGGAGGGCGGCCGGCCACAAGCCTGGGTTATGTGGGGGTGATGTAACCACCCCCTAAAGGAGCTCCCCTCTCTGGGCCTCACTCCAAACAAGGGGGCGGCGCCGGGGCATCTTGAAGTGCGCCGTGCGGGCCCACCCCTCCCGGGGGGCGCCCTCAGACCGTGACAGGTCGGTGAAAAGCCCCACCCAGCGGTGACCACTCATCAACGCTTCTCATAATGGGCGCTTATTTTTCAACAAGTTTTAGAGGGGTCGGGTGGCCCCCATCTACTCCGCCCATAGAGTGATCAGTTCGGTAACACGTCTTGATTGGAGTATACACATCCTCAAGGATGCTTGAAGGTTTATATATTCCCATATAGAGCAAATAGCGTCAGCCCAATATACCCGATAGCCGTTTGTCCCCAAACCATCAGACAAACTGTACTAAAAGTCTGAGTGGGCTGCTTCGGAGATCATTAGATAAACCCCTTTGTTGGGGTCAACCGAAATTCCTTAGTCCAGCATATTTGTTCAGTTTCAAGAATTCAATGCAGCTTCGCACTCCCAATAACGTTTTAATATTAAACTATGTGATGCACTTCAAACATACTAGAATTACATTCTGCAAACTCGCCGGTTGAATTGGTACAAGTACATTTTTGATGACAAGAATTTCATAGACTATCGTATATACTGTCGTAAAACAAATACCCCAAAACACATACACTATTATTTTATATGAATAACTTTCTGGTTTTATCAGTACATACAGAATTCAAAGCGGCATTGAACACTATTACTACAAATTTGTAACTTAAAGTCTATATTTGCCGACGTCTCTCTTTGTACTATAGAAACCAATAAGGACGCTTATTAGTAGCGTATTTTTTCTAATTGATTCAATAATGACCTCCATTACCAACTCATTGATTTCCATCCCCTAGGTTTGAGTGCCCCGTCGGTGTGACGTAAGCATTGCGTCACGGTAGGAAATGGAAGAAGGCACAGTGCGACCTCCCAACCACACGTCTCTTTAATCTTCCCCCTTGATATTAATGGTGGTTTATCAGCGTATATCTCTTAATGGGCACACAATCAAATATAGATGAAGGGACTGGCTCTTGGTCTGGAGTAACAACAAGTGCCGGTTGTAAAGTAGCGTAAAGATACCGGTAGTCTTCACAATCGACCTCTCATTTCCCGAGTTAGATTAAGTGTTAAAGCCACCTAACCTTAATCTATATCAATTTTGATGTAGAATTGTTCGTTCTTAAACAGGGATGACAACTGTAGTAATTGTATCTAGGCACATAACTAAAATCGAGATTTACGTATTATATCTGTATTTAGAATGTACCTTTGTGTGTTCACGTACCGTATCAGCGTATGGCAATATTTATTTTTATTTGTCGTCCAAGGGTTCTAAGTTTCGCATTGTTCTCTTGTCTCTCCTTCGTTTGTAAGTGTGTTTATTTATTGAATTTTGTTTTGAGTTGTTTTCTATTCTGATTTCAACTTGTAAGGAAAACAGTATGTTTTCAAAATATAAAGAAAGAGCACCTGTCCGTAAATGACTAGGTAAAAAATTATTTGCATAAACTAAGAACACCTCTGCATATCACCATGGCATTTCATCCTGCTCCAAATGAATGTTATGGACAAATTAAGGCATAGTTATGTGTACATAGCAATCCGTGAAAAAGTGATAAAATAGGGATATGAGCTATGGTTGAAGATAATTATGCCATATCTGAATTCGTGGCTAATTGGTTTGCCTCAGTTTTTTGGCTTAGATTTTACTGTGTAGTCAATGATCCGGCAATAATGTTTACATACTAAATTCTCACCTGTCCACTCCTTTGTTGTCATGGCTACCAGCGCTAACATTCCTGTTTTGTATTACTGCTATGTGGGCAGAGTAATTTGGGAGGAATGCGCTGTGCCTTAAATACTTTGTTTCTGTGATTGGCTTCGGTGACCAGGCCAATTGCCGGGAAACACGTTTATAAATGTACACATATCTTAGAAACAGCCTGGTAAAGCATGTGTTATGGTATACTAGTGTATGTTTAACCATATGCCATATACCGGGCAGTCCAATCTTTTTTTTCATTTCTTTCTTTTCTTTTTTTGTATAGAAGATTTTTCCGTCTGTTGCATTAAGAGGTAATTATTGGGACATGTTCGCGTTAATAAATAGGTAGTTACTTTCCTTTTATCAAGCACTTCTGAATACATGTTGTGTAACTTACAACATTGCAGTGAAAGCGGTCTAAGTAATCTATAGTTACAGAAAAAGTTTATGTATTCAATGTTCATGGACGTGATTTTTTTCCACCGACAAAGATATCAATTCATTTTACACGTATACAAATAATCTAATAATGTTATATGACAAACAAAACTAATCCTCTTGACACATTCCACAAGAACTCTGCCAGTAAACAGTAGTTTTGTACTTTTGTAGAGAAAAAAGGAAGTGAGGAAATATAGTCATTGCATTATTTCATAGGCTTTACAGTATCTATGAACTGTAGCAAATATTTCAGCTGAGATCCAATCAATTGGAAGATCCCAGTGCTCCATAAAACGTACACACAGAAAATCTGCAAGCTGTATTATTGTTCAGTCATAAGTGACCAATCATTCAACTGCTAGGTCAATAAGTACAGTTTGAATATAATAATTACCTCTAGCTATATAGGGCACCAATTGATGTCAAGGACAAAGCATTGATTTGGTCACATCCCGGTATAACTGGATTATTTCCTTTAACCCCACCATCATAATTCCCCTCACGAGTAGCGGTTATTGACGGGGTGACTTCGGCCCGGGAGAGGCGGCCTTCCCTGGCGCGGCCCCTTTGAAGTTCCCCGTTGAGCCAATCACATCAAAGACTGCCGGGAAATGCCGCCAGGTGAGACAGGAAGCGTGCCGCGCACGCGCAGTCGGGTTTCTCACTAGGAGGTGCTGTCCCCTATGATTGGCACATGCGTAATGCTCAGCCGGGAGACGGTGGCACTTTTTACACGTGCCACATATGGACCTCCCCGGTCGGTCCATGGGGGTCTCACAGCCCTTCCTCCTATTCCTCCACCTGCCCTGTAACTACCTGTAATTAATGACCAGGGAGGGTTCTCGGCAAGAGAAATTTGGTCCAGGTGTAGACTTTGGGACGTCGGGGTAGACAATACCTACCACGCTGGCGACTACTATTATTTCAGCCCAAGCGGTAATCATTGCTTTCTAACGAGTTTCGAAATTGCTTTGAAAATTCGCCGTTAGGATATATGTCTGCAACAAATGGACCATTTCTCAGTTAGAAGTAGAATGGCAGTCCACATATTTTCATTGATTTACTATAGGCCTAGAGGCACGTAGGCTGATTCAGTAGGTAGTATCACAGCCAATGATATCATTTTCAGCAAATTCAGAGTTGGGATTTTATAGCAAAACATATTTTCCTATAATTGTTTTAACAGAGAATTTAGGTAAAAGTTGATAAGTTACAGGCATCTAAAAACTCACATCTATGGATTCAAACCCTTGACTGCACGCATGTAAAACAAGTTGTATAACCTCTTTACTTCAATAATTGTTCCATAATGGCTCCGAATTATTGAAAAGATATTTAAATAATAGAGACTACTACGATTGGGGGCCGTTTTATACTTCTCACATTAACTCAAAATTATAAAGTCATGACCAAGGGTACTGGTATGTATGATGAACTAGCTATTCAACGGTCTGATTAGATAATTATAATACTATGACCTTTAAAAACAATGTGTTGTGATGTGCTTCCGTCAGGTGACCATGGAATTTGAAAAAAAAAACACACACAGGAATACCCACTTAACACTTTGCCTACCTACACACAATTTTGTAGGGGTATCGTTGACATGAATATGTCAATTTTGCATCAGAGTCTAGCGAGTCCACAGTTTTAGTTTATGAACTGTAGAAAACGATTTGTTTTAAACTTAGATAGTGTTTCGATTAAGAAGGGTCGACTAATAACAAATAACTTTGTAGACAAACCATTACGGTTAATTACAAGTTATTGAAGATCAATCTGGTTTGGTCAAATGCACTCGGATGGCATTTGAAAGTTAGACCGAGAGAGAACAACCCTTCTTCTGTCTTGGTTAACCTACCACTTTTTCATAATATGCAACATAGTCTCAAAGTATAATGTACATCACCCCGTCAGAAGACTGCCGAAATGTATGCTACTATGTCAACACTGCAAGTCCTCTTTATTATGGTGGGATTACCATTGTAGTGCTTGGGGTCAGCCGCAGGGTCACCCGGAGTATTTATTTGCTGTAAGCATAGGTTCTCCAGTCAGCCTTAGCCCTAGGTGGGTAGCCCCCCACCTTACCGGTATAGAGGTGGGCTCCCTTGATCCTGTCGGTGCCCTTGATCTGTCTTTATTACCTATCCACGTGGTCAGTCTCGAGTGCCCACCACTCCAGACGGGTCGATCTCGTCGACAGGTCTCGTGTAATCACGTCATCGACGTGATGCTGGTTCGAGATCCACACGCGAGATGGCGTAACGGGAGCCAGCGTCCCGGGGAGTTCCACAAAGACGGGGCAAAGAGCTTCAAAGGAAAGCACCGCCGCTTCTTTCCATTTGGTTTTTACTTTATTTCTGTTTAGACTGTGATGTCAAAAGGGCAGGTGCTGGTTCCAGACAGCACCCCGGAAATTGAGTTCCAGGGTTGGGGCGATTACGTAAGTTAGATTCCGGAGACTTAGCGGCGTTTATGGGCGGCGGAATAAAAGGGGTAGATGGGGTAGGACAATGCGATGGGAGCCAATTAGAACGGGTATGGCATATCGACCCAAGAGCCGACAGGAATGACCAATTTATTCCATTCTTAATGAGATGTTAATCTGTAAACCCTGCCCTGCCCCTGACATCCTTCCAACTCCTAACCCAAGCCTACTAATGGATGGCGCGCCTCAGTTAGGCTCGAGGCCGTTTCGCTTCCCCAAAACGATTAATTCAGAAGGCGAATGCAATGATGGCGTCACCCTATCGCCACCTCCCATTTTGCATTTATGACCCCCGCCCCCTCTTTATTATCATTTTCTCAGGCACTATCGACAGCGACAGAACAGAAAAGAACGAAAACTAATTGATACTTTGTGACAAATTATGTCTGGATTGTGCCTTCGTCCCTGCTTGATAAAATCACATTGCTTTGTTGAGAGCATTCCATTCAATGCTTGTTGGTTGTCATAGCAGCGTATAGCTACAACCCAAGGGATACGGACTTTGATTACTGGTAACAAAGGTTAATGTTGGTTTGGCAACATCTAAATAATTTGCTAATAAGATATATCTAGTGATTATTTCTAAAAGAACGTTTATCTGAGCATTTAAAAGGCCGTAAAAGGATGCAATTTCATCGTTAACTCTTAGAACCTTGTGCATCTATATTTCCTAAAGTAGCATGTATTTCTACCTTTTTAGTGCAGGGTTAAGATTGTTAAATGAACGGCTGATGTGTGTATACATAGGCCTATACCACTGTATACCATACCGTTTTAAGAACATAATGCCTGCTTGTGTAAAAACACTAGAGACATATCCTCCCACAAGGACGTGGGTATTATGAACAATATCAATACTATATCCACAGGCATTACGTTAATTCCTCCAAACACCCATAACTGGACGATTTACACCTTCCTCCTACAGTCAAGGATCGGAAGCCTCCCGAGGGCCCTCCAGCCACCCACCTGACAATCACCTGCCTCCTGTAGCCAGGTACACCCGACATCAAAGGGTTGCCGCCCTATGAAGCAGGGATCAGCGTTATCTGGATCCTCCAGGTGAGAAGCGGGTCGGCCGATCCCGGACCTACTGGATACATCGGGGTCAGGCGATAAGGGGCTGGGGCACAGAGGTGACTAATTCACACCTGATTACACATGTAACATTGTTTCTTTGATGATATCTGCATTCCGAGAATTGTAGACATTCTATGCATACAAGGAAGTGTACAACAACAAAGGGTTGTATCGTTACGAGCAGGAGGAGTATGTCAATATGATTATTGTTATAGTTGTCAAGAATATACTCGATTGCAACAGAGGTGGTTTGTTTTTTGCTTGTTTAAAACAAAATTGTATTCGTATTTACGGACACTGATAATTTCAGACCCCGTTGATCCTTGCGTTTCAACACCTTAGCCAGATGAATTTTCCATCTGTCTACCAAAATGTTTTTGCTATTATATGCAACCTAACTTCCATCCTATTCATAGAAACCTACTTTTATTTTTCATTCAACTGAACATCGTCACAATTTTGTGATAATACTCTGATATCACTCACTTAAACACCTTCCAGGCCTTGATATAGTTTAATATAATTATAGGGTCCTATACCGTATTTATCTGCAATCAGGGCCGACATAATGATATATACATCAGCAGATGCTTGCAACATAATACACATTGTCTGTTCATCAAGAAAAATCCCATTTTGTGTTCTCTTTTTGTGTGTGTGTGACATGGGGATAGTTGGAGCTTTGGCCTGATATTGTATCATATTTCAGTTTACATTAACTGCTGCGCGTCAATAGACGTCTACTGTTGCCAGACTTTACATACACTAAACTTGCAGGTTGTTGAAATTACAAAACTACAGTGAAAGATACACTGTCAGGAGATGATATAAAATCGTCAGATTGTGTCCCAGATATAATTATGTAGGAGCATGTCACATTTTCAAACGTGGGAAGATTTGAATGTGGTGCACTCTTGATGTTTCTATTAGTTAAATCCACTTGTGTTTGGGACACGCTACTTGAGCATCCAATGAGATATTCCCATTAAACCCCTCTGAGCCAAGTGTGACAGGGACGTGAAGGTGGACAGCCTCAACCATGACTGTTATCATTAAAGAGGAGCTGTCACCAACCGTCATCAGCCGTCAACCCACCTCCGACCATTGTGACGGTACGTCTTCCACCCCTTGACAACAACGGCCGGCCATGACAGTCTCAACTGCGGCCACAATGCGACTGCGCGTGTTCCAAGGACAACATGGCTGCCGTTGGCGCCACCTCGTGTCAAATGTCCGTGATATATAGAGGTCAGAGGTCGTGACGTCAGTGCAGCCAGTCTTTGTTGTCCGGGGTCAAAGAGGGCTGGCTGGGGCAGCGCGTGGTCAGTGTCTCATAAAGGGTGTCATGGCGACCAGGGTGACAGCCATGGCTGGGGACTGACCACTGCTGACCACTGGGTGGCATAGGGGTGACCACGCATGTTCATGACTTGGCATTTTGAAAGGGAGCAGTTTTTTGAGGGCCTAATGGCGCTTGTCGAAAATTACACCTCACAAAGAAGGGATCAATACATGCCACAGATAAGCTTAAGCGGACGTCAATTGCAGGTTTCCTAATTGTAGGTTTTGTAAAACATGCCCAAACTGCATATTTCACCTTACCGGCACAATGAAGCAAACAAATAATGTTATATTCCACCGTATGTTGTTTTTCAAAAACCCTTGGATATTCCGAGTAAACATGATTAGGCCGCCAGTTACTTGTACGCAAGGTTCTAATCCTTCAGGCTTGTATTACTATTATGGACTACTCATATTTACTCTGCAGTATTATGGCGGTCTATTTTCGGTTTTCTTCTAAAGTCTGAATGGTTGAAAAGATGGACATAGCCTTGCACTATTGATCATTATTTTAACAAATTATATGCCCATAGATTCTAGGTTCATAGTATTCTGCTGTATTGCCTCCCAAATACAACACATAAGAATATATATAAAATAGTTCTACAGACTAAGCCATAACAAACCCATTGAACATTCCTTAAATAGCTGTTACCCTTAATTGGCAATTTGCAGTCAAGTTCAAAAATCTTACCATAGTTAGTCATATACAACTTTAAACAGTTAGTCATTGTTGACTAATCAGTGTTACTTTAGACAGTGAATTTTGTCTCAGTTAATTCCCTATGATTTACAATTTTAACATTAAGATTATCAGTGTGAAAGATATGGATAATGTAGTGTGTTCTTGGTGTTTCACAGGTAGGCCCACGATTGGCCCTTTGTTGCAGAAATGTTCCTTTTTTAATCCAAATATCAATAGTGATATTTTTCCATGTAAGTGAACCATCCGTCGTTTAAAATCCTTGAGGTAAACTCACTTTAATTGTAGTGTAATTGTCTGGTTTGTAAGATCGTCGGTCCCTGGCACGACCGGTGGCTAAATAAACCCAGCGTTTAGCCTGCAGGTGGCGTCCGTGTGCAATATCAGGAGTTAGGCCTATAGCTGCAAGAGTCATTACTCCTGCGAACCACTAGGGTACGCCACTGAACCAGCATTCGATAGTCATTATTGTATGCCAGTTCTATATTGTCAGTATTAGATGACCGGAAGTTCCTCCAAAATAACTACAAGATTTCAATGAACAGTTTGCAAGACTTATTTTTTCCCTCTCTGCATACTGATTGAGTGGTTTACTCATTAATACAATATCTCCTCCGTGAATGGGCCATGCACTGACTAATGCTGGTAGGATTTGGACCAATAGGAATGGGAGTGCCATGTCATTCCAATAGAGCCTGGTTTACATATTATGGTAGTTACTGATCCTGCTGATAAGGGATTCATGAAATTAATGATATTACCGAAAGAGCTAGATTTCAGAAGAAATTGAGTTATACAACTTCCCCATAGATTACAAGAAGTGGGGAGGCACGGTCATCTCAACGTTTACAGTAAGCGTATGGTGTCAATACTCCTAACGTTTCCAATATAGGCCAATATAATTATGATGGACCCAATAAAGTAGTCTCATGTGAATAATGTAGGCCTTCAGGCATTGAACATACGGTGTATTGAAAGATGATTTGAATTGCGTGTGGAGTGTCCCTCGCACTGCCACTGACGGTCCCAATCTTAACTAAGCCTCTGAATGTCGCCTGTTTTATTGTCATCTGATTGTCGTCTGCGCCCCCAAGTCAACGACACAAACTGTGAGCCCGCCATCGGAGTACTCAGTCTGTCACCAAAACCTCGTCATGACAACTCCCAACTGATCATGGTCACCACGTGATCGGTTCAACAAAGTTCAGGGTAGGGGTCACTCCTCGACGTTCTCCATTGTCCGCCATGACGTCTGACGTATGGAGACGTGCGACAAGGGTTAATTTGTGTCTCCAGCCACGAGAGGGCGCCTTGATTGGTCATTATGACCGAACCAAGATGGCGACCACCCCTGGCGGAGGGCCCGTCCGTGTGACCGATAATGATCACATGACTGACCTCAGGGTCAAATGATGACTGTTGGCATGCGCTCAGAGCCCAGCTCGTTGCGTGTGCCATGCTTGGACTGCCAAGTTCCTTCAACAAACCCATTGTTCATGCTCATGTCTTTAGGAATGTATTCAGACCAATTCCTTCTAAATCAACTATAATTATACTTGGAAGACACTATGTATCCGTAAAAAAGAAAGCAAATTTCAGCGCCGTCTTTCTATCAGACAATACCAGTGCAATGATCATACTTGGCCATACTCAATTTTCAGAGAAATTACAGAAATCGTAATATAGGCATAAAAAATATATGTTCCCGCAAACGTTTCTGAAGCCATCTTAGTATATTAAATCGATAACATTTCTTCGATTATGCCTGTTCAGTTATCTAGTTAAGGATAGTTAACAAGATTCAGTCGGATGTTATAAACGACAAATGCCTTTGCATTGTTATTAGCCTACGTACTTACACATTGCGTTTCATGGGATCCTATTATCAGACTGCTGAGCATTTAGTCCTATCATTTCATGATTATGGAATTCGTAGAATGATATGGATATTTTACCTGTAAGAAACCACTCATATAACGGAATAGGATATATGATACACCGCGGATAATTATATCCTGTCTCCCTGGGCCGCATGCGAATGGGCGCACGTCTTGTATTGAAGAAATGAAAGGAATGTGGTCTCCGTTTCTATGACAACCCTATAGAGGGTGCAACTATGTTTTACTTCCGCTTCCATTAGTCATTGGAGCATTCTAGACAGTGCATGTGTAAAACAGGATGCGCTGAGAAACGCGTATGAAGGAATTGCAATTAGCAGTGCATGAATGCATGGTCGAACGGTCTTCAAATGATATTTATGATAATACCATCCTGTCACTGCCAGAGACTGCTGTCAAGGCCCCCATTGGAAAATTACATCTGATTAGTACATTGACTGAAACAAAATCCCAATTCAATAGGGCAGCCCGATTCAGGATAACGTGAAATTGAAAAGGCAGGAGACAACATCCCAACATTGCATGTACTTTACCATCTTACCTGGGATATATTGCTAGTTTGGTGTTATGGATACGATTTCATTAATTTCACTACAATTATGCATATACTATGTACTACCTGCTGCATTAGTCCTCTTTACATTTTAATAACTATCCAAATGTCCACACATGTATATAAACTGATAAACCATTATCATGATGATGTATTATTCTAGTGGAAGAAAAGTCAATGAATTTAGCCGAAACGCTCTTAGATGTGTAATAAATGTTAAATGTTCCGCTTCAAGACTCTAATTAATAGTCTCATATATGGTCTTATCAATAGACATCTAAGGATGTGATTAGCTATTATATGACATGATTTATTAAAGTAGATGCAGAGATGATGATGTATTATTCTAGTGGAAGAAAAGTCAATGAATTTAGCCGAAATGCTCTTAGATGTGTAATAAATGTTAAATGTTCCGCTTCAAGACTCTAATTCATAGTCTTATATATGGGCTTATCAATAGACATCTAAGGATGTGATTCGCTATTATATGACATGATTTATTAAAGTAGACGCAGAGAAATAGCTATTGCATAGTATAGAACAACAGAGTTGATTACAGAGTTGATAGTAGACTTTTTGTTGAAATTTACCAAACATAATTGCAAATTCTCACACGACATGCATGACTGTTCATACGATTGTTATTCATCAACAATTTACTTTTGTTTACTTTGGTGCTCATCAGACCTGATATTTACATCCATAAGAGGATACAGTTCAACCTGACCCTACATATAGTGACTGTCATAAGACTAAGTTATGATTGATAATCCAACCCAAACACCTCAACAGTCTCCGAATATCAAAAGGGTATTATCTCTTAATACAAAACGACCATCATCAATTAGGAGAGTCCAGTGGGGTCTAAACAGTAGCTTTGTAACATGCCACAAAAGGAGTGTCTACACCATTGGCCTGTATCGGGTTTAGCCCTGGTCCATTCAGCAGGGTTGGCGAGAGGCCAGTGCTTGGTCAGGGCCTGTCAGGAGGAACCACACCCTAAAGCCTTACCCCCAGGAGATCAGACGCCGCCGCCCCCAAAGCCACTCAGGTGTGACCAGGTGAGGCCACTAATTGATTTACTGAACCTTTGATGAGTTGGGACCCATCAGAAAAACGCAAACAGCAGCTTCAATGAAGTTGTCAGGGTGAACATTGATGTGATGGTCGCTCGTCCCCCGGGAGCGGTGGTCAAGGGCCGCGCATGTAATTTTATAGGGGAGAAGTCAGTGCAGCGGTCAGTCATCATGGAAGTTTGACTGGCGGCTGGAGAATGGGAATTTTCTGCTGACCACACCCCTCATAGAAAACCCACATGGTGGTGTAGACTTGGAGTCGTCAAGCGCTCCGTGAGTTATGATTATAAGGTGGCCCACTCATTCGGCGACTACAAAGGGTGAGTATTATAATGAAAGGTGTCGGATGTGGATTGCCCTCTATGGAAGAAAAAATCACATGCGACATTTGACTTTAGCTTATGAGATTTATATTCCGTACAGGCCTCCTTCAAAGGGAAAGTTAGAGTGAGCGGATTATAATTCTAAGCCTGCAGTTCAGAGGTCCAATGACATTTTTAAGTTCAGTGCAGTACAAGTACGTATTCTTCAGGGAGTGCACTTGGATACATGATACAGCAAATTAAATTCAGTGCTAAATTTACGGACTTTACTTTAGTGCAGCTTGTCTTTGTTTGTCTGTGCTCTTTTGTATTTATTACCTAGTCGCCCCCTCTCATCCTGTTTTTATAATTTTGCTATGCTTTTTAAATACTTTATGTTGTTGTCTATGAGTTCGTTCATGCCGCTATCAGGGGCGTAGATCTGTGTGCATGATAGTAGTTGGGGAGTGCGTTGCATGTGATGGGTCGGTGGGTACGGGGGTGCTGGGCCCATCGCCCCACCCCTCTTGCCCCCTCACACGTCCTCCTCATCTTACACCCACCTGAGCGTCCAGCCGTGCTGTCTCCAAGCACACTCTGTGATGATAAGGCATCACTTACATGCCTGTGGCACCATCCCCCTCTACACCTGGCTGTTATCTGCCTCCCCACCCCCACCGAGGGGCAGCGACTCCAATTAAAGCCCCCACCTTCATCTCCCTACATCTCACCTGACTGAATAGCGCCCTCAGATCAAAGAAAGGCCCTACCCGGGGCCAACGACTCATTAGCGCTAAGTATATCGCTTCACAGGTAATTGAACTAATTATATTGGGCTGCGGGTAAATATGGCAGTTATGATATGAAGGGACGAGCAGCTGACCTGGCTGACCGCGGCCATGATAGTGGTCAGTGCCACGCGCGGGGTGCCCCGGCCATGTAACCTGTAATCTGGGAGTGGGAGGAGGCCGCCGCCGGAGAAATGGACAAGCCCAACTAGCATGGTTCAAGTACCAGAGTACATAGGCCTACTTATCTGTTTACCTACTGAAAGAAGGGAGATGTATTGGATATCTATATAGTATTAACACAGGACAACAGATAGGGATAGTACAGATGTTATGTTTGTTGACGCATCCTTTTTGTAAAAGAATAATTTTTATCCCGTCTGAAATATTAGTCCCCCCACTTTTGAGAGTGACAGGTAATCTCTATAAGCATCTGAAGAACATTTTTTCCCTGTCTTTTCATTTGTAATATTTTGGGTTCCGAGACGTTCAAATTGTTATTTCTGCAAAGCGTGAGTGACGTAACCGTTCTGTAACCACATAACCATGGATCTGTTGACCTGTGACTATAAATATCATGATTCAAACATTTGCATTTCAGTTGCTCGCTTGCCACCAAGCTGTTCACATTGCGAAATTTTAAACTTAGAGTTGATGTAATAGGAGGATTAGATCAATATTCCCTATATCTATTCATGTCCAAACTAATAACCTTGTTTATTAGTATTATTCTTATATTCTCTCTAATCAGTCATGATCAGCAAGCAGTAAATAATATGTATGTGTCAATAAGGCCCAAATGAACTATAAATATGCAGGTGTATAGGTGAAAGTCAATGCATATAAAAGATATGGTCTCAGACAGTTGGTAGGACGGATGTGTAATGGTTTCAGTAAACACAGCCAACACCATGAAAGGATGGGAGAGCACTCTTTGAGGGAGAATGATCATGGCAGTGAATGTGACTAGACTAGCATATAGGCCTAATAATTATTATGTAAGTAAGAACTTGATTTTAAGTCTTGGGCAGAAGACAATGGATTATTGTATAAGTGAATGTACAAGTAGACTGTTGTTATTGGTGTTGAGTGGAGTTCGACACATCTTTTATTGATCACTCGGATGATTAACTGAACTACCAAGGAAGGTAAATTAAAGGATGAAATGAGAAAGGAGCACAAATCTTACCTAATATTGACATAGACGAAAGACTGCATAAATAATTAAAACTTTGAGTTGGGAATAAATCCCAATATAGCTCAGAATATTTTTTCTAGCTTACTTTCTTATATTTTTATTCCATTCCTTAATTATATCAAAACAGCATTGCTTCCCATCTTGACCCTCGCCCCATCTGTATAAAGCTATCCACTATTGAATACAGAGTGAGCCAGAGTGAGGGACAGAATGCCAGTTGAGATAAATGCTGGTATATCCACCCATATATGCCACTATAAAAGACCATTCAGAACACTAGCACCCAGCGAAATGACCTTCCATTCCAACACTAGTAATGTAGGTCATCCCCATGGCCATACCAGTTGTGGCTTAATAGGTAGAGTCCCGGATTTTTCTAATTGAAAATGGTTGGAAATCCTGTTTAACATTGGATCAAATAGAATTATGTTCTTCAAATGTATTCCCATAAATATCAAGATACATTGATATAAATGTTCAAGGGATTACTACAAAGCACTGTGTTGCTTACTGTAACCAGCATTAAAAGATAGAGTTGCAATTTGGTAACCAGGCAATTGATCAAATCTTACTGACTTTACATGTTTTTTTGGTCAGAAATTGCATGCGTTTTATGTAATTGAAGTAACATTAAAGTTAGTTTTCATGTTTGTAAAAGTTGTGACTTGGGAAGAATGTTCTATTTATTTGTGAAAATTCCATAATGGGTTATTTCAAATGGAACCTCATTCTTGAAAAGGGTGTCAGAAGAACATGATGATGTTTCCATGGCAGTTTCCATCATTGATAACATTTCACCGTGGGACTGAGCTATAGACATGGAATGCATTTCAATAGTTTAATGTATCTTTAAAAACTTTGAACCTACGTTACTTTTGGCTCTCTTTAACCGGGGAAATTAATAATGATATTTCTATTATACATACCGGAAAAAAACGGACAGTGAAGGGAATTTTGTTTTAATGTAAATGTGCATAATCTAGATAAAAGGTTCATGTATCTCTTTATTGGCAAAACAGATTCGAGAATATAAACTAACAATAAAGTACATATTTGCTACAGCTTTGCATTGATCCATAGTTGTATCAATGATCACCGGCAGTCACGATGTGGACGAAAAGATGAGACCAAAAATTGAATTCAAATTCATCGTTCATCTTCATTTTTTCCCAGCAGAATTATTGGAAGAATCCCAAGGCGTGGCCTGGTGGTTCCCATGGCCTACGAACACAGGGCATAACTGTTCTCCCACAGTGTGCTCTTCTGGGACGACTGCCCCACTGAATGGGAACAAAATCTTTCTGGGCTAAGCTTCTTGTCGCGGAGCCCCACAGAGGTCACTGAGGTCTTTGTGGTTGGGCCATGGGCTGGGCCGACTACACCTACATACGCCCTTCACCCCCTACCCCCTATATGTATACCCGCAGACCCCTTGCACAGCCCGCAGGCTACACTCACCCTCTGGTAAGGATAATGGAGACTGGGCCATCCTACCCTTGTATTCGAGTCGTCAATGACAGTCCCAGGCACCTAGAAGTAAAGCTTTTGGTGAGACCAGCCTCACTTTTATTCCCAGGAGGGGGTCTTGAGGACCCCTTAAGAAGTCCCTTAAGAGCATTTTACGATAAGTAAAAGATTATTTTCTTTGTTGTGCTGATGGAGATTGAACCCGAGCTTTCCTTAATCTTTTTATTGTATATTTCATTCAGGTTGCTTCTAGCTTAACTCGGGTAGGAATACACACCGTTAGTTTGAATGCTATAATATAAAACTCATACGTTATTATTAGTTTGATATTTTTTGTTTTATTTCCTCATGGTTAAACTTGCCATGTAAAATTAAGATTGAGAGTTTAATTCTTCCCTTTGAAGAGTCCCCTATACAGGTTTTTTCTCTAGTGCTATGGCATTTGCAATCATTCTTGACAGTTGTATTCATGATGTCCTGAACCTTCCGATCGGACAGCATTTTCAGAAATAAAATCATCCGGTTCATTTCATATAATATATAATTATTATATAGCACATTTGCCATTAAAATAGAAACACTGTACAATATTATGCTATGAGGTAAACTCCCATCAAACAAAATTAATCATACTGTCATCATAACATTGATCATTTAAGGTGCAATATTCTTAAACGTTATCGAGTATTATGCACTAGGATTCCAAACTAACTGTACCAAAATTCAAGGGAGTCCAATTTTAAGCTTCAAGAAAGTTAACATCTTACTATGCTTTCCAAAATCCTGTCCGCCAATTTATCACAGTTATGAAAACGACTAACGGAGGGGACGGTATAAGCCACCTCCGGCTATAATACTCGTGTGGTTACCGGGATATTTGCGGGCCTCCCTACGAATGTGATGCTGTGGTATGGGGGCTGTAGGGGGAGTCAGGTGGGGCCTGAGGGGGTATTCACCTGTCTCTGAGGGGTGGGGCCGGGTGGGGACACCTCGCCCTGACCCCTGGCGGAAGGTGTTGTTTGCTGCCCCCTCCGCCCCTCGAGGCACCTCACGCGACCCTCTGTGGGAACTGCCTATCATCTCAGGTGTTCTCTATATATCCTGTCCGTTTTTCATGTTTTTTTTTTATATTTCTGATGTGTCAGATTATACACATCTATTTATACGAGATATTCTATTTTTTATTTAAAGTTTTTTCCGCCGAAGAACTATTTTCATTGTATGAAATCCCTTTTCTATAATATTTATGACAATGATCTATATTGTATATGGTATCGTAAGAGCGTTACATACTAAGTTCTATAGGCCTAATGTTATTGAGCTTTTTCACTCTTATTTATGATTATAGGTTTCATTCAAATTCAAATCTTTGAATTATATCTGTATGAATTTAATGGATATCAGTTAGTTCTCAGTTGACAAGGGTGGCACGAAGGTGTCAGTATACAGGGGGTATGCTGACAACGGAAACTTCTCTGGGTGAAGGTATCTGGGTAAAGGCGTGATGAATGGTAGACTCGGGTTCCGGATACACACAGTTAAAGGCACCAATGTCCATACCATCTGTGTGAACCTATTCAGTGGCACCTCTGCTACCATAGAGATTCAAATGTAGAAGACATGTCCTCAGCTATGCACGACTATACATCACTCCGCGTCAAATTTGAATGTGCTCATTTCGGCCGAAAATGTTGTTATAACTGACGGAGAAACTATTCAGGGGGAGCAAATCGGAATGGAAAGGTCATAAAAAAAAGGTTTGTTTAATCGGATTCATTATATCAATATAAATGCAAAAATATAACGTCATGTATTCAAACTTAGATTGATTTATGATATCGACCTTTACTGTCCTTAGTTAAATACTTTACCATGAACCAATTTATTTCCGTTCGTAAATTATATACGGATGAAAGGTACAGAAAACGCAACCTGATATGTATTTAATGTTCTTTTAATCAAAACAGTTGATCAACGAGAAATACAAACGTATGTGGATTTAAATAACAATAATATTGATGAAAGGAGATTTAAAGTTCTTAAGTCTTTGTGAATGCTCAAGGCATAACACAGCATCGAACGCATGCGCATGCAGCTACCCCCATGCTTGGTTAGTATAGAAACTACAAAATGGATATAATGACATGGTGATCTATATGAAATATACAATGATGAAGAATATGTCCGAGGCTTTCAATGTCTATCTTAATACTGGTTCGTTGGAATGTCTTTTATAGCCATTATCACGATCAACTCCTGACCTTCTGAAGATCCAAGAACGCAACTGCAAGGATAAAGATACCAGTCATAAGTATTAAGGCATTTGGTGGCATAATCATGTTATTAGAAATGATGATACTATCGTTGACATGCACCTGTTTTACACAAAGTTGTATATTTCTAAAATGTTCTTTTTATTTGATTTTATTACATACATCGGCTTAGGGATGAGATACTGAAATGTATATCTATAAGAACCGATGCTTATAATTATCAGAGAATGATAATTAGCTTTATTCAAGCGAAGACTATCCTTGTTAAAGCACACTCTATACATTAAACTAGGGCGATTTGACTATCACCGGTCGTGTCTTTGCCTAATCACCGGTAAGCATGTAGTATTGCTATTCAATAATTAGTTGATTGAGTTGATCATTATTATGATAATAATAGTTCAGCAGTATATTTAGACTTTCCCGTGTTATGTAAACTTTGGAATTATCTGATTTACAAAATTAATAGTGCCTTGGCACAGAAAAGGAAACCTACCTTTTCTCTAATGTCTTCTTCAAAATTGACATCCTCCTTTGGTGTAAGCTTTGAGACTTTATTCTTCAGTTTATGGCACGTGTTGTGTTCCTCCTGTGGGCGCCGTCACGGTCACCAGAGGTGGTCTACCCTGTCACCGTGGAGTAGTGACGAGTCCCGCTCGCCAGGTGGAGCCACAAGACCAGCTTGGGCCACTGCCGCCCCCTGGCGTCAGAAGTGTGAAGCTGTGCGGTTTAGTTTTTGCAGGTTAGTAATGAAGCTCGTTTGCTGTTTTACAGCCAGGAGGAGTCCTCCTGTTAGCACTTTAAGTGTACTGCACTCGTTATCTACATGATAGTTAGCATCCATCTTTTAAGTTTGGCACATCTGGGAATGTCTGGAAACTGTTAGTCGTCGGTGGAAGATTTAAGCGCTGATGCAGGCTTGGCACCAGGACCACATCTCATGGTTTGAGTCTTCTCCAGTTCAGACTTTTTTCAGTTCCAGTGTTCAGTCTTTCTTTTCAATTTTACCCCGTTGCCGATTCCATTCCGAGACATGTTTATTTGAGGTGCGGTCCTTTCTCATGGTCATAGTTCCACGGTTCACCACTGGTGGCGCCACCGTTCCGTCCCTGCTCAGTAGGCCCAGCACCCTGCTTCTGCGTAAAGTCTCACTTTCCCTGAAACGCAAGAAAAACACATGAAACAAGACTTCAAAGACATGCATTATAGCAGTATTGCCATCTGAACTGACAAAGGAAAACGGAACACGGACCATTTAGGGCAATAATCGGAGAGAATGACCCAAGTTTTATGACGAGGGGAAGGGGGAAGATTGGGCCTGGGGTCGTCCACGGTCTGCTAGGCTTGCGGTAGAGGTGGGGTTGGGCTGGGAGGGGAGGGGGTGGATGATGGTGGGGCTAGGTGATGGGAGGGGGTGCTGGTGGTTTACCGTACAATGGGCGGGAGGGGGGAAGGCCAGGTGATCCTGGCGTCTGCGGCCGAATGCAACGGCGTTTCTGATTGGCTCGCTGCTCGTGCCGCAAACAGGCCTAAAGCGTGCCGCCGTTTTAGGCGCCAAGATATGAAATGATATCTCATGACCAGTTTGAGTTTCTTCATCCCTCTCATATTTTCTTACCCAAGTGGCAGCTTGGTTGGTTTTCCAATCAAAATTAAAGTGTTTGACCAGATCAATTCAAGGAAAGTTTAAGTAAAAGTTGTGTTTGCTCCCGGAAGCCGTGCTAACGTCGGCTTTGAAGTCCTATGGCCTTGTGTGGCGATAAGCAGGGCAGGTGCGAGAGTTGGGACCCTCTCAGACTGCCATCACCTGCCTTCATTAAATCTAATCTGAGCTGAGATTAGGAAGGGAAAATTACAATAGTGAGGCGGGATACCAGGACATAAGGGTTTGATAACGCCCCTCCATGGTCTCTTGTCTCCATCTCATAACCGGCAGTCAATAAAAAGTTTAAACAGAAAACTATAAGATTTCCTCGAAGTTGGCCGTGAGCGGTGGCCCCGCCAAAGTTCAAATTTTCCATGCGAACGCTCCACTAAACGCAGTTTTAGCCCCCCAGTATTGTAGTACATCCAGCAGCAACCAATATAAAGACTATTCCTAGAAACATATTGTATTCAGACATAGTAGACGAAATGTGAACTGTGCAGTGAAAAGTATATTAAATGCGAAATTTGTTTCGGCGCTGGCAGAAAACTTTTAAGTACTGTTAGATACAAATCTAGATTTACAAATCATTGCAACATTCAAAAATATTATACTGTACGAGCGTTGGATTATCAATTTTGCTTATAGCAAAAACAAGTTCCTTAATATTACGTTAGCGAGCTTGCATATCATTACTTTTACTTGTATTTCCATTACTGAGAACCTAACGTACCTTTCGGAATATATCCTGGAGCCGGGGCGAGGGTAAAGTTGCATCTCTAACAGAACCAGTCCGCCAGTTTTGTGAGATCGTCCTCCTGATCGCTCAGGGGCTCAGCGTCCTCCTGGCTGTCCCCGGAGTAGTGCGGCGACCCGGCGGGGGACAGGGAGTCGGCCTCAGACTCGGTACCTGCCAGACTGGACGCGGAGGCCGCTCCTCCAGGTGGGGAGCAGGAGGAGGAACTGGAGGTGCTCAGGGGGGTCAGGCCGTCGCCGAGCACGTCCTGCAGGTCTCTGATATAGTCTATGGCACCGCGAAGAGTATCCACTTTGGACATTTTCTTGGCCTTTCCCTTGGAGCCCTTCCTGGGCAGATGCTGACGCAGAACGTCAAAGGTGAAGTTCAGGTACCGCACACGGTTCCTCTCGCGCTCATTCCTCCTGGACATGGTGGGCGCGCGGTTGCGGCGCAGAGCGGTCAGTTGGTTTAGGTCGGCAAGGTCCAGTTTGGTCTGTGCGCTTGTGGTATTACCCGGTCCTGCGTTTTCATCATTGACCGGACTCATATTGGGTTGGATCTTGCGCGGCTGCAAAGGCATTCCTCCAGAGTTGTTAGCGTTGCTGTTTGTGTTACCGTTGGCATTGGCCGCCTGCAGTGACGCAAAGGTGTTGGCGCTTACTGCATGCAAAGCATTGCAGCTCTGCAAAAGCTGGCTCATCGACTGCTGGTTGATTGTGTTGGAACCGTCCATCTCAAGCTGTCCTAGTGGCACCCTCTGCATCTTCAATATAAACTCCGAGTATTGTGCATTTAAAAGAAAAGCGCGCCCTGTGACGTAGGAGGTCCCTGGTCTTCCCGGCAGGCTTTGGTGTCAAGAAATGACTGACAGGCCTCAAATGGTAGGCCTAGTCGTCTGAGGTGGGGCGTCGGCCGGGGCGGTGGGAGGGTCGGCGGGTGGGTGGATTGGGCAGAGTCGACCAGTTCTACTCACCGATAGCGGGGGCTTCTACGTCAGGGGGGCTGTTGCCGTTATAACACTGACTGTGGACGTTGGGGTGAGGCTGAGTTTTGTAAGGGTGTGCCCAGGTGTGTAGGCAGGCCCCGCCCCTCGGTCCCCCTCCTCCCCAACCCCTAACCCCCGACCCCCCAACGACTAGGACGACCTCTAGCGGCACGTGCCCCGGATACGGCCCAGTGGGCAGAGGGGGAACCCGGCACACGTCGGCACAGGCCGCCAGCCAATCAGAGGCCAGGGAATATTCACCGCCCTCCGACCCAATCTCCACCTCTGGGAACAAACAAGCACCCCCCCCCCTGCCCTAACCTCATCCCTTCTCCTAAATCCCCCTCCCCTCCCCCAAAACCCCTACCGCCCACCCCCTTGCCCGTTGGTTCCCGAAGCCATCAATATACCAGGTGCAAGGAACGCTTCTATAGAATGTCAGACGGAGACACAATCACATACCCCTAGATAATGCGTCCTACCACATCTATAGGCCCCTACACAGGCTCCAGGCTGTCCAACCCGCTCCTCAAATTCACTTTACTCCGACTCTACTGTATATCATTGCATCAGAATTACAAATGTGTATAAGATGGCTATCTCATCAAAAATGAGGTCATTTCTGTATAGAAATCATAATGCATTAGCTTATCATTCAGAAGTAAAAATGCATGTACACCTGCTGGTGGTTATGCCACGCACACATTCCTATAGTCAAAGTGCAGCATGCATCAGTAGTGTGCATGCATGGCAGAAATAGTGAGAGCGACCTGGTTGAAGAAGGCTAGATCAAAAATTCAGATTTTCATGTGACCCAAGTAAGAGTAAGGTTATTTCATGCCCGAGCTGAAAGAAACTTAGTACCGTTGCATAATATAACGAGCTATTAAACGCAATGCTATGCTTCATAAGATTCAATTTTCTTTGTGGTTACGGACAGGCCTTCTGGTTACGCTTCCAGGAATATTTTTCAACGCGTCGTCTGGTGAGCAACACCACAGAATCATATTACCTTTCACACACACAAAAAGCAATGACACCCACAAACAATGCTCCACGGCCTGTTTGTACAGCCTTATTCAAGCAAGGGTTCAGGGGTCGTTACGACTTTGTTGACCAAGTGAACTTCTTAGAATGCTTTGCGATGATGCTTACCGCAGATGACATTTTTATTCCAAGATCAGGAGACTGCCAAACAGTGAAGGTAAAAAATGTTGACAGAGGGTGTGTTTTGTGGTGTAAGTAGACTGGTGAATAGGCCAATCAGAATCCTTGGTTGGTGGACATTACTATTGGGCATATTTCTCTTAGGTGCGGACTGGGCATCCCCGTGAATGAGTCAGTGCAAACTAAATAGATCACATACACACATTTAATCTATCATCTTCCACGTTAGAAACAACATTCACAATTTCATTTAACTGTTTAGAACATCGTCATAACCAGGGCGAATGACCAATGTAGGCCTACAAAAAAATTATTTGCGTGGTGTTTGCTTGACGAATGTGTTTGCTTGACGAATGTGCTCTATGAAAGCCTTTTCCTGCTCTGGACACTAGGACCCACCATGATTGAATTAAATTATTGTCCTTCAGGGCCTGCCTACAAGGGTACAGATGTGACCGGTGGGGAGGTGACCACTAAGGGAGTGCTAAGGGACCCCTAAGGAAGTGACGATAATCTCGCCCTGGGCAGGCCCACCTCCTATAAAGGTGCTATGATTGTTTCCCGGTGGCCGGGCAATGGCTGGAGGGTGTGGCGGGGGCCTTTCCGTTATATTGGTCGTTGATATTGACCCCCGCTCGGTCAAATTAATCTGTGAGTCGGGGGAGGGCCGGGAGGCGGCGACCGGGCGATCTCGGGAGGGAAGTGGCCATCTGTCCGGTCCTCCGACCCACGTCTGTCGCCCCTCACATCTAGCCCTGCACCAGTGCACCGCCTATAGTCACCCAGTGGGCGAGCTGAGGCATCTCACTCAGTCTACCTGGCTGCAGGCACCAACAGTTAACTGATGGCCTCTCATGGGGGCCTTTGATACGCCACCAACCCCCAATACCCGTCGCTAGGGATATGTGCCGATAATGACCTCGGCGTTTAGGAAGAGATCATCATCTTCGAGGTCATTTCTCATTGGCGGATTTAACTGTCTCTGATTGGGGATAATGATTGTGACCCCTGATATGTAGGAGACTTAAATCTCAGCCCCTGCCCAGTAAGGTTGCCCGGCATAGCGACGGACGTCCTTCTGTTGCTCTCGCTTCCTCTCGCCATCTGTCACGTGCCCCGAGATCTGCGGGCAGCCATCTTGGAGTAGCAGATTTGTAGGCTGCTCCATCAGGAATTTGACACTTACTGTGTCAGGCAGAAAGGGGGAGACACATTAGGGGCTTTTAACCTTGACACAATTTCAAATTAACCACATGCTCCTCTTTAGAATTTTTGTTTTGAATTGAGGCACGGCAAGGGGTACTTCATATTTCTGCCTGAATATGTACATTGTATATCTCCACTATGGGAAACATTGAACTCAAAGTACAAAGGAAAGAAAAGAATCATCTTTATGGATGGACTTATCTGATCTCATGCTTATAGCAGCCAACATTATGCAGCTATTCAGGCTTTATCTAAAAAAGAACACTTAGCTTCATACAAGGTACCGAACCATAATAGCGAAGCACTAGTTTTGTGATTGAATTAGAAAATCTTGATTATTCACTTTCAATGTAGAACACATTAAACTCCATTCAATATGTCTACTTTGGATGGTCATTTCAAAGTGTTCTTTTTATGTGAATGCGGAACTATATGTGAGTATAATTATGTAGCCTGTCCCACATACGCCTACCTATATTTTAACACGTAACGGTCGTAAAAACGACTGAAAGTCGTGATGCGATGATTGATAGCTGTGAAATAGAGAAGTGACAGCTAAGTGACAGTCTTTATCCTTTAACTTATTTTGTGGATCCTAGGGTTCACACTTGGACCTGTCACAATGCATATATCATAGAGGAGAAAGATCTTGAAATATTATTGACTTGCGTAAAATCTGAGTGCTTCTAAAGTATACGCAATGATGATGAATGTCATCAGTGTGATTCTGTGTTACTGATTTGAATCAATCATGAGTTAAGGCTTTACCCTCTAAGACCCATCGAAGTTCTCTTAAGTAGATTTGGACTTGGCCAAATTCATTATACTACTAAGACCCAATCGACTCGACAGTTGAATTTAATCTTAAAGGTGAACAGACATGACATTTTAAATTCCACTAGTCAATACTAGACGTATTAAAACAATATTGCTGAAGGTATGAGCCTTGTTCCTCCATAGACAACCTTGAGAAAATATATTTAAGTCTGGGCGTGTCTAGTATCCCAGCACAGGGTGGCCTGTCCTCTCACAAGCTTATCTCTTAGATCTGTGACGTCACAGTATGTGAAAACATTAATAGTTTAGCACTGACCAAATGTTAGAAAACAATGGGAACATAATACAACAGTCACGTCACTGCATAATTAGTACCTTCCGATAGCTGAGATGGTCAGCTTTCATTTGATGTATGATAATTTCTTGTACATGTAATAGTAGCTGAGTAATTAAAAAACTCGCACATGTGCACTAAATTTCGCACACACCCTGCTACTTATCATAGAGCTTGCACACATACCTTGACGTCACATTTCTCACCTCAGCCTGGGCCTTGTGCCTTGGCTGGCTGGGGTATGAGAGTGGTTTCGCACCTGACAAAAATCTATTTATAAACAAAGATTTAGCTTATACAACCCAAGTAGTTTTTAATATGTTTATAGTGGAACATGACACAATGATTTCCAGACATGGCAAAGGCTTTTGCATTTTCTTGTCAGTTCACCTTTAAAGTGTACCCTGCCCTTAACAGATATTATTTTTATTCAGGTAATTTATACAGCATTTGATAACCTCACTCTGCACGAAAACAGACCTTTAAGACCTTGTAAATGGGGCCATTGAGGTTTGCTAAAGGCAATGGAAAGGTCACCTTTACATGACCTTTCCAACACTTTTTTAGATGACCTTTAAAATTTTATGCCTTTATTGAACCTTAATGGCCTCATTTACAAAATTAAAGGTCTTAAAGGTCTTATTTCGCACAGTGGATCAGTGTATATGTACACTGGTCTTTTGGTTTGATACTGTGCCTGTAGTTCAGCACATTACAAAGTTGCATCATGTGAGGTAGAACCTTACAAGATCGATGTACAGAGGTGCTAAGTATGTCATAGAAGTTGTACATGCACAAGTTGATGCTGATAGTTGGCAACGTAATTGCAGAAAAAAGGAATCCTATTAATTAGAATGTTACCAAAATTAAAACACCATGATAATGACCGTGTCTCCCCATACAGAAAGGATACTCCCTGAGCGAATTCAACAATTTAGAGGATGTTTTTAGGTTTCAAATGATACCAAGCACATCAAAATTGCATAATTCTTAACAAAGTTACAGGGTAATGAACACAGTACTGTTGGTCCTCCTGAAAATGGCAAAGCGCCTGGATATTGAATATTTATCTAAATATTTAGAAATAAATCAACATTTTCTCCGTAAATTAACAACAAAAATTCTTGAAGGCTATTATGCATATAACTTTTGATCTAGAAAAGATAATCTACTTTAGTTTGGACTGATAATATAATCAAGATATGTTTTTCCAAATGGTTACAATTTTTTGACAATATACGCAAAATATTGTTGTTTCCATGGTAACCAAACATCTAATGTTAGGTCATATATCAGGAAAAAACATTCCACAAACATTCCAAATAGAATGTTTTACAAACTATATGGAATGATTAGAGTTGGTCAACTGAATTCTACACAAAAAGTTGGTTTAAGACATTTTTAACCCTATTTTTCACAAATCTACCCATATCTCCCTTAATATGGAATGTTAACTTAAGAGTTTAACCCTTACACTGCCAGAGGCCTCATATGGGGCCCTATAGTAAAATCCCATAGGAACACCATTGAAAGAATACAAATTATGCTTTCAGGATCTGAAAGAATTTTTCAGATATTCCAATTAGAACCAGAGATACAGGTATTTGAACATAGGACTATCAAGTCACCCAAAAATGTTAGAATTGCGATTCGAGAGACCATAAACAATGTATTTACATTTGAATTTGCCATACTAATTAAAAAATCATAAAAAATGAGTGAATTTATGGAAATGACATGATTTTTAATTTGCTCTAACTTTTTTTTCATTTATGATAATCACAAACTGTCTTTTGCACAAAAAAGATATCGTTTCATGTTATTTTTATAAAGAGTGTCATAGTTATTTTATGAATTATCGGTTACCATGGTAACCTGGAAATTATAATAGTACGGACAATTACTCCACACAAGAAATCTGCCTTATTGGCACAGTGCCAACATTTGGAACGTTTATATCAAAATTATTGAAAAAAGCTTTTCATCTGAAAAATCTAAACTAAATTTGAGTTTTAGGGAATTTATGCACTAATTTTTGTATTTTGGGCAATATTTCAGTAAATATCAGTTACATTGTGATATATCTGGCAGTGAAAGGGGATATAACCCCCCTCAGAGCATATTTTCTGTGTGCTGGGCCCCGTGTTGGGTCAGAGTATTACATGTATGAAGATGATTGTGCAATTTGCCATTCAGATGATAAACCGACCTATGTTGTTTAATCGATATAATCAATGCTCAGTTAATAAACACCCGCTGATTTTTTATTATTATTATTTATTTATTTATTTCTCAAAGTTTACTTCTCAACATGTCATCGAGATCTTCCAGTAAATATTACATTCTTGGTAAATTAGAAGAGAAAAAGATGAAGAATGAGATGAGATGAGGTGATACGGCTTAGAAATTCCAGGCACTGGTAAGTTAATAATAATGAGATACAATTTATTATTCAATTGTCATACAAGTAATTATGAGATACAATTTCAGTATTGAATTGCATTACATACAGATGTGTAAATAAATTGAATCTCAATTATCCAAAACAAAGGTTCTGCAATCTAGCAGTCCTTGTAGACATTGTGTAGATTACGTCACACATCCCAAAAATGGACTGGACGCCATATTGGTGATCAATTTGAAATTATTACTATTTAATATTTAAAAACTTCTAGAACATGATTTATGCTAAATTCATCTTAGATTTTCTTTTTAGGTCATAATTCCCCATTTTCATTTCGTAGAATTCATGAATTCTAGACTTATCTAATAGCCATGGGGACGTAATTAGCACATGTTGATTACCGAAATATGGTCACATGACCATGTCTGCACAAGGTATGAATGATAATAAATAATTTGAATAGATTTAGGTAAAAAATAGTAATGCTAATACCATCAATCCCGTCGACTCGTATAAGTAAAGACCTTACACGTCATGTATTGATGGAGTGAAAAAGTGTCTAATCTTGTCAAAACTCGAATAAGGACTCTTGAGACAACAGGAAAATGTCAAGATCAAAGTTTATCCCTATAAAGGAGTAATTATTTGTATCCCAAGAACACGTGATAGCATACTCTGCGACAGATTGATAAAATATGAGTAAACGGCCTCAATTAAACCTAAATTTAGAAATTCTGTTTGGGGAAACGAAAAGTATACGCAAACTAGACAAGATACACTCTAAGCTTGAAACTGGGTAATATACTCAGTTGTTACATCATCCTATTATACTTGTTTAACATAATTCATCTTTCGCATGGACTTGATCGTCAGCATGCAGAAAGAAGCCTCAAAGTATTGTGAGTATGGATTTGTATTCACCAAACCTGGGTGATACTGCAGCGGCACCTAGCGAATTTCAGAACGACTGACAACGAGATTCTCAGAATGTTTTTGTTTGCACAGGGCTGGAGTTGAGGAAACGTTTTGCATTTTTGGCGACTCTGATTTTACTATATTCAAGTGTTGACTTTGAATCATACGTAACTTGCAATTGGTTTGAATATCAGAGTAACGATCTGAGTCAAAGTCAATAATCGAGTATATTGACTTTGCGCAGTTTTGAACAATTATCATATGCATGTTCTTTGTACTGGGCTTTGTATAACAAAGTATCACTAAGCTCAACCTGTACATATCTTTTAATTCGTATTGCCAGGTCAATATGGTTAAAAAAACAATGTTTCAGTTAACCTATGTTTTACGAAATATACCAAACACGTCCGTTTAGTAAGGCGTTATAATATGATATTCCCTTGTCTAGATTTAGTTGTCTGAGAAAAGAAAAGTACTTCTCATCTCACCTTTTTCTTTGAATTTTCTTTTCTATACTTACACTTAATGCGAGTGTATGAAGATTACTATGATTGGAAGTGCATATGTAATAAATTAAGTTATGGCTGGAGATGAGGGAAGAGAGGATTTGACCCTTCTCGTCCCATGGTAATTGAAGTTGTTTATTACTCGTTGCATCACATGTTGTCTATAGATTTTTGATTTGGCCCCTTGCCAAAGACATGATAACCCCACAGACGTCACTAGCTATGCCCAGAATTGCCTCCTCAAATCCCCCCCCCCCCCCCCTTTTTTTTTTTTTTTTTTTTTAAATCATCCATTATAACATATCATAGGGTATTCGATGCGGAAACCCCTTTTCAAATTGATTTTGAAATCGGTCAAGAAATGGCCCACTGCTGCCTTGTGCAGTTTAGATTATCTGAACGGACTAAGACCCATCAAGTGAGGCCAACTAAGCAATCGAACAACATTAAGAATCAATGTTAAAATGCTATTTACTATAATTATTATCATTTTTATTCTGACATTTTCTGTTTCCCTTCCATAATGATTCATCATCGGTAGATGGCTTAATGAATGATTGAGCCTGGCTAAATGACGTAAACCGATATTTTCTTGTAATGAAACCCAATAGTTTTGGTGCATGACATCAATAGTTGTCATGACTGTTATGATGTATCGTCTACTGCACCGTTAAAACCATCCGTCCGTTTTGCGGGTTAATTGGTACGTGTGTAGGCAAGAAGTCAAGATTACTAGGTAATGACAATGTGCAGACTGAAATGCCCCAACGCATGAGTAGGGAAGCGGAGCATTTGAAGACATCAGTAGATAAGTTTTTGTCCTGGGCCCATCCATTTCGTCCAGCCACACTTTTTTTTGCTACATCATAAATAGTAAGTCTTATTGACCTAGCACTCCCATTTCGATCTTGCATCTGCCCGAGGGAGCATTTTGATTGGCCGATGCTTGGTAATGGTGAAAGGGCCCATGGGTATAGGCCCTGTGTCCACCCTCCAACTCAATCCCACACACCCCTTTATTTTCCCTCTCTCTGCTCCTTTTTTTCATATTCTCCCCGTCCCCTTTTTCTCTGCCTCACTCCCCCCTCCAGCCCCTTTCACCCTTCCCCCTCCCCCTCCCCTTTCTTCTCGTTTCTACATCGGGGGGGGGGGGGCATAAGGGGGGGGGGCATGAGGTCCTCCTCTTAATTTAGATTTTCAATGTAAAATTCTAGCCCTCAAAGCAGGAGCCTCCAATTTGTACATAAGGGTGCCCCACCCTAATCCCTCCTTTTGAAACCTCTGGATCCGGCAAAGGATCCATCCCTATACCTCCCTTGTTCCAACATTCCTTTGCCTTTTAACACTTCCCATCTTCTTCTCTCCTTCCCCCAACAATCCATAACCTCTCCTCCTCCCCCCAGCCTCCTCTTACAACCATCGTCGCCAGAGCTATCAGCGAATCGCCCACTCGTCTGTCCGGAAAGGGCCCAGGTAAGCACCGGCACACGTCTGGTGGTTAATCCTTAACCTGGGCGATAAAAGGTGACTCGACAACACTTCTGTCTCACCTTGAGTCCTCAGGGTGGTGGGTGGTGGTGATGCTATAGGGGATGGGGGTAGGGGGTTAGGGTGGGAGGGTGTTGGGAGGGGAGTGTCTGGATCCTCCTCCTGCCCCTCGGCAGGTGGTGCCTGTCATCCCATCCCACCTGGCACAGGTAGGCAAATCTTAACCACTCACCAGATCACTGTCAAATGTTTGTCTTTGATTAGCCCACCATTCACTTGCATATATGGCCGGCGCGTGGTTTCGAGTGCCTATATATGGAAATAAGTGTAAATGCACCTCATAATAATGTCACCATAACGCCAGCGTTTTAGTTCTCAAATGTGTTAAAAGAATTTATAAGGTAAACTTTCAACCTATGTGTGGATCCATATTGTGTCTACATATTAGATTCACAGTATTGTTAGGTTTGATTTTGAATAAAGGAATTGTATACAGCAATTCTTTATTATAATGATAAAATACTTATCTATATCATTGAAGAGAGTTTCTCGAATAGAGAAGAGGAAAGAAAAGGGGACGTGATGCATGGTAGGGGTACACGCCCTTTCCAACAGTGTGGTGCCCTACTAGTCCTGAGAGAAGTGATTGGGATATGGGTCCCTATAGGCCAAGTCTTAAGCAGGGTCTCCACTTGGGCGATTAACAACGGCTATTAGTGAAAATTAGTAGCTTTCACCAGCGAGCAAGAAGAAAAAACTAGTACTAGTAGACGGGTGCCTAACTAGTCACTGGGCTACTAACAAATTAATCCCCAAGTTGGGACGCTCTTGCTATAAATCGGCTGGCAACTAGAGGACGCATTGGTCCCCCATCATGGCTACTAACTGCACTAATTGCCAGCAAATAGAGAAAAATATCAAACATGTCAAATATTTTGGCCACAAACCATGGCGACTAGTGGTTTAGTTGCCAAACATGATGGCGCCACTTTTTAGAATGTCGCTGGGCAACTAACCACGTTAGTAGCCGCCGATTTTTGTAATCTAGTCGCCCAAGTGAGGACCAGGCTTTAAATGGCTGGGACAAGCTGTTTAGGGGAGGGTTCACTGCACAGGTTCGGGCAAAAGGCTTATACCTGATGATTCGTGTTTGACATTTTCATAGATTGCTGTGAGATAAAATCCTGTAAGGATTTATTGAAGACATATTTTTGGAAAGGAACAACTTATTAGGTGGTCGAGAAGCCATAATTATCATATCGCTTGGTGATTTCCTACGAAATGGTACCCAGGCATATCAAAAAAGAGCTGCCAGGAGAAAGTCAACTCTATAATTAGCTTTGAAGAAAGGCTTGGGGTGAGACATTAAAGTAAGATCTATATAGCAAAACATGTTTTCCCTGAACTATGATATTATTTTTAAACGTTCACCAACGTTCCATAGTGTCACGGAAAACATATTTCTCATGGATAAGAAGATGCTTTAAAATGTTGTCAAACATAAACTCAAATGGAATATAAATTTCAATGACCCTCAATAATATTCACTTGGGATTGTGTGTATCAAGAATTATTTTGTTCTAAGTGTTTCTGATTATATTTGACCATGTACATTATTTAACAAATACACAAATCTGACTTACATGATATAATGATGTGTGTGCGTAATTAATTAAACATATATGACTCCTGCAAATATACATTCATGATAATATTAACCTATGAAATAATCCAACAGAATTTCAAGGCTCAGCCCACTCCCCATTTATCCATGCGTGTAGTCAAGTCTTGTCAGAAATATACGTTTTTTCTTGGCATGTGAAATTCAAGCACCCAGCGATGGGACCCTTCGCCATTGAAAGTCGATTCAGATTAGAATGTAGTGTCTGGGGGAGCCCGACAAAAGTCGACGTGTGCTCAGAGTCAGAGGTCATATGCAGATGAGGCTTACAGTGAATGGTGGGATGCAGGGGAGGCCCCGGAGAGCGTGTGTTGATTGTATGTGGTTTTGTGGGTAGGGGAGTCTTCTGAGAAGGAGAAGGAGTAAGTGGGGGCTCACTGACATAACACGAAAAGATCCACCCCGTTATAGACTTACCCTGAGACTACTAGTTGAAGTAATAGGGATTTGCTGGTTGCCAACCATACTACCAATAATTTGGGGGTTCGAGGTTGGACAGTGTTGAAGGTAGTCTAAAAGGAGGTACTGTGTCATTCTCAAGATAACTTCAAAGGTTACTGTGATCATCATGTTACACTAGATGAGGCTGTTTTCGGAGCATTATGTCAGAAGTATCGACCTGAAAATGATGTCAAACTAGGTTGATATGATGACTGATCATCTTTAGTTTCTGTATCTCAACCCAAACTGATACACATACAAGCAAGTTAGTCATTTTAGAGCAAAGTCTAAGATTGTTTTGCTTGAAGATCAAAATTGTTTTCTGTATACATTATTTCCTTGGACAACTTCAACTATCTTGGTCAGAAATTATTGTTCATTATTACTCAATTTCAATTCAAAGAGTTTTTACAGTCCTTTCTTTCTTGAATCGTACACATAATTACACTTTCATTTTAATTGGCCAATTATAACAATTATTGTTCGTAGATTTACAGAATTATGTGGTTATGTTTTAAAGTTGTATTGAATGCATATTATTTTCCATGTGATTTTTAAGGATAGCAGATAATTATGTACCTGATTACATTATTTTTTCAGATTTTTTGTAAAAAGCTTTATGGGAATTTCTACAACAACAAATATAGGAAAACACCTTATTTTCAGTACAGATTTATAGAAGCAAAAGTGGTTACTACCAATGTATGTTTCTGCTGATATGAGAGAAAGATTCTGAAAAAAACTATAATGGAATATTTATTGGAAGTTCCAGATGATTATTATAAAGGAGTAGCAGAAAACCTGGGACAATAGTTTGTTTTTGTATACATCTTTTTGTATCCATTTTTAATGTGCACAAAAAATGGATCCTATTTCTCCTGGATGTGCCCTGTCAGCATTATTCTTGCCCTATTCTTATCCACTCACAATACTTTCTATCGCACGCTTTTCATACCCAGTAGACCTTGAACTAACAAACTACAAAGTTCTGACACGTGTAATAATGGGAAAGAGCCTGGGGCAAGTCGAGGATCCACGGCTACCACAGGTAGACTCACCTCCCCCATCTCGTCTAGCGTCTCAACTTGGCCCGTTGCCAACACCTGTCACCCACACGCCAGGCACGGGCCGGCCTCACTCCACCACCAGTATGTACCGGTTGGAGGAGGGGGTGGGGCCACCGGGAGGACAGGTAAAACACTTCACTTTTAACTGCCCGAGGAGAAAAATCCACTATAAAAGTTTTTTTTACATCATCAGTGTTGAACAGAAAAAAGAATTGATGTCCATGTGCATGTGAGTTTCAATCGATTGGAGGAGTCTGGCACGTGATATAAAGTATGACACAAAGTGTATTATTGTTGTAGAAGGTATGTGTTTATTTGAGCTTTGGATTTCTAAAAACTTGCCAGGGTAGAAATATTTACTTTTTTTGACTAACTGATGTGAGGGTAATCCCCTTACTTTGACATCATGATCCCAATATGTATGGTAATGGACTTTTATACATTAGCAGATTAGTTTATCCTAATGATCATTATAATAATAGGTCTTTGAAAAACAAATCAAGAAACAGTCAAATAACGTATGAATGCTGCTCTGAACTATTACACTACTAGTACTGTTTGTGTCAAGTTTGTGTCTTTGGTAAGAAGTGACTATGATCCTGTTTCCTCGGCTACCCATCTGTCACCCATTCAGAAAGTGTGCAGAGATTACAAATCTCTAAATCCCCAATACAAGTGGTTAACTGATACACATATCACTACAAGTCGGGATTATCAGCAGAACAAACAACGTACGTGACACTCTGACGTCTGAGCTTCCAAATCACATTCGCCTATATCGGCCATATGGGCTCCACCATCTTGTTTGTACATATATATATATATTTGTACCCAAAGTTCACTGATTTGTATAAAGAATAATTTCACTTCTTACCTATTGCTTACTTTTAATAAAATATTCTCTTACCATCCTAAAATAACTTGGTTTTAGATATTCATGAAAATAATTATATCTAGAGTGAATTGCCTATAACTCTGATTAGCTGAATATGGACCCACAGGCCGTAACAGAGGCTCCCAATTGATGCCGAATAACGCGGGATATCTACATGTTGGGACTGTTCCCAACAAACCGTTCGATTGTGTTTTCTCCTTTCTTGTTTTTGAACGTCTTTCTTTTATGCCTCTGATCACTCAGCGAAAACCCTCTCCAAAACCTGTATATTAAGAGGTTGGCCGTTATCTGTATACTTTTGTTGCCCACTTGGGATCTCAATAAAATTGTCACCAATTTTAATAGGGGACAAAAGGTTGTTGAAAACTGTTTTTGGTACGATGGTTAAAAGCTTAGTTATCACAAAGAATAGATAATATCGCGAGCATAATATCAAACGATACTCCATCGCAACCTATCGCAAGGCATAGTGCTACTATCGCAAACGTCTCATCGCGAATACATAGGCCATCTTAACAGTGTGGCACTGCCTCAGGATCAACTGATGTAATGTGTATACGAAAATTCTTCCAAATGGCCCCATCCGTTTATGATTTCATTTTGAATTCAAAGACACATTGTATGTTTTAAGTGGCTTGAGTCTTCCACCCCTGCACAGTAAATAAAGATCACCCTGGAGTAAAACACCGTGATGTTGGTTCCAAATGTATACAATGCTCTTGGGGACCAATACCTGTTTTGCAATACGTGTAATTCCAAGGTGCCAGTCAAGTATCGCGCACTAACAATGGAGAATAAGTTAATGTCCGTGTTCCGTATTTCTTATCATTCTTTCGCAAACGTACGCACGATTTTCGGAGTTTCAAAACATCCCTAAAAGATGCTCAAGAAAGGCTAATGAAGATCAATTATTTAAATGTACACTAAAGGTAATAACCTAACTATCCCCCAATTGATTTCCTTGTATTATGAATTTCCCATTTCCTTTCAAAATGATATATTTTACTCTTTTATATTGGAAACGGGCCTCTCAATTTCGGCGCCTCTCTGCTCCAATAAGCACCGCATAAAAGTATGGTAATAACCAAGCTAAGTGGACGTTTGAGAAAGCCCCACGACACAGACAAATGGTTTCTCTATGAGGTTGGGGAGAGGTTTCCCCTGCGCATGCCCAGTGAGTGTAGCGGCACACTTGATCCCAAGGTTATTGATGGACGCCGCCCATATTATCACATTATCTCCTCTAAGAGGTCAACTAAGGCGGGCCGTACCGTGACGGGTTAATTTAGAACTACCAGACCTGGACGATCGCTCACCTATCTGGCTTTTAAATGTGTTGAATGAATGACACGTCTTCTAATCCTTTTTTTTCTAATTGCTTCCAATATAGACCGTCAGGTGGGTGTCTTTGACTAGTCTGAGGGCCCAGAAAGGGAATTCAGCTAGCCCCATACATCATGTCTGGTGACGCCTGAGCAGGCGCAAACTACTTTTACACAAATAATAAAATGTTGAGTATTTTAACGCCCTTAATAAATTTGCACTCGTATCTGATTGTATCTGATCACTCACAATAATGCGATATTATCTGCTCACTCACGATAAATGCGATAGCACTAAGACTTCCTTATTTTTTGTAATGGTCTGATAGTATGATATCATAACATCTTGAACTATGAGGTTAACTAAAAATTTAGATAATACCTCATTGTGTAGAAAACTTAAACATTAAAAACTGCAAAGTATAAGATATGACAAAATTTGTGAAAGTCTTAAGACTCGGTCGCTGATCAAACAGAATTGTTGGGTAAATAATGCCGACTCCCCACCCCTACCCCCACCCCCCTAGTTTCAGCTGCTTTTGTGTTTGCCCGGGTGTATGGCTGTAGTATGGGTTGTAGAAAACACTGGGTGCCTGGATAACCAATGACATCGGAAAGTGTGCTCAACTTGCTGGGCCGACGTGACTCCCATCTTATGCATCTTTTTGCCTCCCGCCCCTGATGCCCACCCTCCATCACCTACAAAGCAGCCCCCTCCTGACACACGTCCCAGCCCTCTCCTGTCAACCCATCCTCAGAAAAGCTAAAAAGGGGGAAATAATGGACCAGCATGAGCGCCTTAGAAAGTGTCACCACAGCTATGTGTTATTAGTTCTACTTTAAAGGGAACATCAAGCTTTTCTGTCAGTCCCCACGAGTCAGCCGTAGGAGACTTCTCTTCTTTTTTCTTCTTTTTCCTTTTTTTTGTTGATAAAAAGGGACCATGTCCCGATGGTTTCTTTAATGAATTCCTGTCGCGGTTATAAATTCAATTCAAGGGCAGTTTGAACCACCATTGGATTTTTATCCTGACATTTATTGAAATTGCAAAGACTTTAGTTGTTCTTTATTTCCCTTTCCTTTTGATTTGTAGAAAGGACAGGCGAGCTAACAGAAAATGTGCAAGTTGAGACTGAAATAGCAATAGTTACTTTTCGATCAGTGTCCTCACTAGAAAGTCTATAGTATGATATGATGTACCTGATATAGTCCAGCTCCAGCCACCAATGAGGGAAAACCGTTTTAATTTGTACATGTGTTGGCATCGGCAATAGTTGGAGGGTATAGGTTGCATACTATTAAGGCCTTTCGTTTGGACATTTTCATGGACTTGTGAGTTTTTGTAAAGTGCCCTTTAAAGGCTTATGCAACCCTATCATTCAAACTAATCTAACTTAAGAGTCTTAAATTGGAATTCATAATAAACTAGGTTCAGTTCTCTTCTTTTTCCTCCGGGGAGTTACATAGTGGTTTAGTCAGTGTTTGGGTATTACCAATCATTCTGCAACCTCAGTGAATGCTGTCCGAGTGATCATCGATTGTGTCTGTGATCTTATCAGCAAGCAGCAGACATTTGGCTTCCTTTTCGCGCGCCACTTCAGAGTGACATCCAATATGATCATTTGGTGTAATCGTTGGGGGATCAGACTGTCTGGCTGCAGCCTGACTGACTCTTATGCAGGGACTTACTGATGGTACCGGCGAGTTACATCAGTCACGCTGCGGGCTATTCTTTTCCCGCCAACTGCCAGCCACCAGCCGGATATGCCTGGCTGCCCGCCACGCGCCAACTCGTGGATGTCGTCTGCTGGGTGCATCAAACCACCAAATTATGGCCCACAAGCGACAGACAAAATTACCTCAATATAGGCCCTAATTGAGGTCAGGGTGCTGTTTTTACACCACAAACAAATAAGAAAACAACGTATTTGTACCTAATTGTAACTGGTAATATTATTTTCGTACTAACAGTTGAGTGGGAGATTCAGGGAAGTAGGATAATTGGGCCTGAGGGGCACTGAGTATGCAGTAACCATATAACTTATCGTTTTGATTCAAAAAGAAAATTGACAGTTTTTCGTATGTGGAAACGAACTTTATTTATTCCGCCGAAGGAGTTAAACACACACGGTGTACTTTCTACAGCAAGACTTTGAAGGTTTAACCGGATCATTTTGGGTGTATGGCTCCATTCTCCGGTTTCTTCCCACCTTGTAAGGCTTTAAGCAAACTTTGAAGTCTCCGCTATTCAGCCAAGCCACCGTTTTAAGCCGGAGCAACGGTAAATACGACCAAAGCAGCCCTTTGTAAGCCGTGATCCTATTAAGTGTTAATACCTCTCAACAGGCCACTATCACAATGATGAGCCTAACGTAGCATTCTGGTGTCCTCTCATCTGACCACCAGGCGGTCATTAAAGGCTCCTATAGACTACCAAGTGGAGTTCTACTATTATTAAAAGCGGGTTTCATTATGGCCGCATCATACGTGCACATTCCAACAATAAAAGCAGTCTATTACTCATCTAAAATTGTCGTTATCTTATAGGTGGGCCGGGGCAAAAAATCCTCCTTCGTGATTTTAAAAAATATGTACTTTCAGTATTCGCTTTGCAGTGTCATTGAATGAACTTTAGTTCACTGCAATGAAAGGTGCTCTTAGTTGGTTGGTTTGAGTTTTGAGGACTTCATTTCAAAAGAGAAACACGGTACCAAGTTGCTAAGAGTAGTTGTATCTTGATGCTGATATCATCAAGTCCCAGTATTCTATACCCTTCGTTTTCATGTTCGTTCAGAACATTCAACATCTAATGTGCCCTCCTTCTGCTATCCTATTGTCATCGATTCTTGGCCACATATCAATGGCTTTTACATGGACCATTAGAACACCAAGCAGGGACGGAGTCACATGATGCCCTTTACATGGCTCTCCACTTGTCCATGTTAATGTCCCTCTATCTCCTGCAATGTCCCTCTATCTCTCCCATCTCTACAGAGATTTACCCTGGACAACAAGGCCCATCTATACCCTCCCATCTGTCCCTGCCCAGCTCAACTGCTAGTCAGAGACCAAACTCGTGCCTGACACCACTCTTAACGCTCGGCGAACCTGACAATGCCCAATGCGCATTGACACTTCAGATATCATATCAGAGGGGGCTTTGTTCACTTCACTGTTAGAAGCAGTGCTGGTCTTTTTGGCCAGGTACATGGGCGACCACCTTCAGGTGTGAGTGCCCATCACCCCTGTACTATCTGTCGACACGTGCTACACGTGGGCAGATATTTAATCTGCCAGTAGCCCCAGGGCCTGTGGTATCGATGTGGGGTTTTGGGGGACAGAACGGGCTAGGAATCCATGTCATTCGTCTGTTTAATAATGCCTCTACTACGGAAACCTGCAGCATGGGGTGGCGTTCAAATCGGCGCATAGAGGTGTCATTTTACCACAAAACTGTTCTCCCACTCGATGATATGACCTGTTTTATGTCCGTTTCGTTTCTAAACATGCATTTCTGTTTATGTTCCTCAACAATAAATCGTTATCAATTAAATAGTGAGTGACATCCGTATACGCAGGAAAGAGTTCTAAGCTGCTGCTAGTTTGTTTATACATGTATTTAATGGTTATTTGAAGCCCAGTCGACAATTCCGCGAAGTCTTTTAGTGCTAGGTTTTATCGCAAAGTATAACGGTATCTTTATAAAGAGTTTAATGCCTGATTGGTCACGCATATAAAAAATGCGAAAGGCCTAAAAAGTTTTAATTCTTTTTAATCCCTGGTATTTTTTCTCACGGTGCTGAGAGGGTGCTACATTCTCTTAGAAGGGAGCCCGGCGCCAGATTAGTGTCCATCGAGCGGTCAGCGACCAGGTGAGGCCGGAGGAGAAGTGGACAGTTGGCGGGTCAGTGTCGGGGTGACGGGCACACAGGAGGGGTTGGAGGACCCCCTCCGCCCCCTGACAGCGCCGGCTAAAAGGGCCCTGACACCGGGGCCACCGGAGGCCAGGCTGTTTAGCCCCCAAAGCCGCGGGACTGGACTGTGGACGGGGTCGCGACCTCCCCGGCCAGGTCCTTGGGGTCAGAGGCCCGGCGGACGGTTTGGGTTACCACCCCCTCCATGGGTGAGTTTGGACCCCCGCCCACAGGGACAAAAACGCTCCAAGGACCGTCCCCATAATGAAGGGCCACCACTGTGTCACCCTATCCGCGCGGCACAGCAGCGCATCTTTTTATGTATTAATTTGGCGCTGGGCATAACGAACTCGCCGTGGACAAATTATGAGCCTGCCTGTATCTACCTGAGATCAGATAGGCGGCCGTGAGAAGCCACTGGGCCAATAGGTGAGTGTGTGGTGCACCTGTCCAGTGTCCATTGATGTGGACAGCGCTGACGGACATAGGATTCAATTAACGGATCCTCGGCCCGACATCAGAGGCGGCGACGGGGACCTCGGGGTCACCACCGGACTATGGTCAGTCTGACATGTTAAACTGACCACACACAACAAACAAGACAGGATGACCACCCACTTCGGTCAAGTGTAAGGCTTAAAAAGACACCAAGGAAGGCAGCAAATATTTGCTCCTCTATAATCCGGTCTTTTTCCATTTTGTCTTTTTCCATTATGATGAGGGTGTTTCAAAATCCTCCGGGATACCGGTACCAGTAGACAGAAACGGCTATTTTACAACATAAAGAGGATTTTTTTTTGTCATCAGATTACTTCGTATATCCACTGGTGTATAATGTGAATACGAATATTTCATCGTTTTACACGTGAGGTATCAACTAAACTCTGCTTTAAAAATCGGTATAACGCATTTTTAGAACAGTATGACTAGACATCTTCACAAAAGGCCCATCCCACATTGGGTATAGGCCTATCCTAGGGTTGGACAAGGGTTGGACAAAATAGACATGTATGCTATCCTTGTCACCTAGACTCTGGATTACTGGAATAACTAAGAATTGTGATTTTTTATATCCCCAAGTACTAATGAAATGTTAAGAGTTCTTAAATTTTACCATTTGATAGATTTACAGGTTTTCCAGCCAATCAGAATGCTGCATTTTAGGGAAAATAGGGTTGGACATTATAGGTTGGGCTAACACGCTTTAACATTGGTTCCTATGGGGGAAAAGGCCAACATATAAACCTGCATTTTACAAATTCTAGGGGCAATTTGTCAACTAAACCATCATTTTTCATTTCGTTTTAGACTTCTACCTTTTGGGATTAAATCAGAAAGAAATTGCTATGTATTTTCATGGTAAAATGTGATGTTGATGTATACTGGGATGGGCTTATTGTGTTTGCATGTATATATATTTTTGTCCTTCAGAAACAGCTTTCACAATGTTAAAAGTCATTGTATTCTCAACAAAACTTTGTATAAGAAAGAAGGGCTATGTCCGCGGCAATGGTTAATTTAGGACATAAGTTTGTGAAGAAAGACGGGTCCACCTAAATGGGCTTCTAGCATTTAGACCAGTCTGGGAAATGTATTTCATTAGAAGATCACCCTTCCTTCAGTGATGGTGACACAACGTTTTGAGAAATTAATTAAAAATTGCTACATCCCAAACACGCGAACGTCCCTTTGTAGTTCAGTCCTGATCACTGTGTTATCTGCACGTGTCCGCCATGTGGCTTCAGTCGCAGAAGCCATACGTAAACATAATCCCAAAGCCGCCCTGAAGCCACAATCGTGTTTACCCCAAACCACACGGCGCGGTACGGTTTCCTTTCCTAGGAGTTATTTCAGCGACCGACTTTATCGACCTTCTCTCACCAGCGATTGCTTATCAAGAAGGATGAATATTGTGGGTTGTGAATGGTTCACAGACGTGGCAGTAGCTAGCTCACACGACCACAAATGACCTCCTGGGCTTTGATATCTAAAAAAAAAATTCAAACCTCATAACATTGGGACAAGGGAAAAGTGCCCTATACCCAAAAATCTGAGCAAAGAAAAAAATACATAAAAAAAAAAGAAAAAAAAAAGAAGGATGAATATTGTTGTACATAAGATTGCTGCAATACGAACATTAATAATCATGTTATATGCATACGTTCTATGTGATTTTCGGAACTTGGATTATTGCTATACAACATAATGAAGTAACAACGATTTAGCCATTAGTGTTTAGGATTTGAGAGTAGACGTTTTGATATACTTGTACGCGTATTGCAGTGCTATCGTTATGGGAATAAAATTATATCTACATAATGTTTCAATTCTTCGTGTTCATACAATACACTATCTTCGGTGCAACAATAAAAACCACAACCCCAATACCCCAGTGCGATACTTATATATGCAGGGTAGTTTAAACTACATGAACTATATTATTTTCATACCTAGGCTGTACTTTACAAAAATAGGATCTTTCAATATATTCAGTGACACCTGTACAAATAACACTTTGTTGGTGTCACACCCATCTCCAATACATTTCTATGCTGGCATGAATTATGAAGCTAGAGAAAGGCATTTCTAAAAGTTGAGAAACCATCAGCTGCAATGTAGAGGAACGATATCCATCCATAGAATTCTCTCCCCTCAAACACTTATCACATCCATGTGCATCTGAAAAACGTTGATTGGTAGTGCTAACCACACAGATCCTGGCTCCATTGAAAACCAGATGCTCTTTTAGAGGCGACAGAACGGATGTTAATAATCCTGCCAGAATTTCAATATGTGGCCCCCGGCAGTTTGTTTACCAGCGTGTGCATAGGGGAGAGCTGGCAAGATAGATGTCTTTATATAGCAGGGGGAGAGAGGGGCCCAGGTATGGTCTAGACCTGTGTATGATTATGGGGGCCCTCCACGGGGGGCCCCTGCTCTATGGGGGTCGGGGGAAGGAGAAGGAGGAGGCGGGCACGTGTCGCCCGGCCACCTGAGGACACCAACAGACAAAGGTGGACTTAGAGCGGCTTTGGTCGTAACAGGCGCTCACCGGCCTCGGCCAATATGTACAGGGATGAGCTGAGTTAATATTGACCCAGGAGGGGCTGGAGGAGACGCCTGTATGAAGGGGAGTGTATGGGGAGTGTAGAGGGACAGGGGGGTGTCGCGTGACTCTGTTTACCTGGGGGAGGTGCAGTGGCCAGGACTCTGGGCTGGGATCGGGGACAGCGGGCACGGGCCACCCAGAAGTCTCAGGTGAACACTCATACCTGACGCCCATTCACCGGTATATATCTAGATCTCTGCTGTCTGCAGGTAACCCTAGCGAGGTCGTCTTGCCGCACAGATCAAACGCAAACATGCAACTGTGTTGTAGGCAGTTAGGACAAACGGATGTCCATGCCTGCAACAATGCACACTTCCCTAGAGTAGCCTAGACATTCAGGGCCACAGGAAATTTTATAAAAATATATTGTTATATTGTTGAACTAAGAACGACCACAAGAAATGTGAAATTAAAGGTATTTTCTTCAGTAGTGCTATCACTGTGCTTTAGTTTACTGCTTATATAGAGCATGGCCGTGGGGTCCTTAGTATATAACAGTCATAGCGCGCTTCATCCAAGGTCTAGACGTACGCCTACGGACAAAGCTTTTCCACTCCGCTGGTTGTTTGTATAGCTCATCTTTGTGAAGGTACGACTAGCTCCACCTGGTCCACGTGTAGTTGTTCATTTAGAGCCTTTCCATCACCGACACCGCCCTATTATTACTACTTTCTTCCACCACCATAGTTTCGCCTGAATGAAGCCAGTCTAATTGGAGTTACACCTCCTCTAACGTGCAGTGCCCTAACCCCCTGCTAACGACCTTGTACCCGGCCAATTAACACTGCTGCTCCATCGCTCCCATCATTGCTTGGGGAGGTTACAGCTCGTTAGGGCTTAAGGGGCCCCAGCGTCTGCCGATCCCATTAGGGCCTTACCCGCAGGGGTGGGAGGGACAAGCCCAACCAGAAGGTCCCTGTCATAAGCCCTTCGCGACGACGAGGAAAGAGACGAACTGCGTGCCGCGACCCTGGACGACCATCGCCTCTGGCGGACGTGCAGCCTCGTTGCGCATGCGCCATACGTTGTATAGGTGGCGCCACGGCGGGCTAAGACAAGAGATGAAGGGCATCAAAGGTGGGGAGGGCATCAGACCCCGATAGGGCCCCACAATAGACCTTGGGTCATTCAGACGGACAGTAGCCCTTGATACCCCATTGTGGGCAGTGAAAGACCTCTGACGTGTTTCAGCCCCGCGCCGCCGGAGGGCGCACTCCGCAGGAACATTCAAATCGGGACTTCTGATAAGCTCCCAGACTACATTTGAAGATAACCTACCGTTTTCTAAAAGCCTGTGATATCTGGTGTTAAAGATGTGGCGCCCGCCCTCTTAAGTAGATAGCGCCTGGTGAAATAGTTGAGACAGTAAAAGGCCGGCTTTGGATTTAGTAAGTGGTACACGCACGATGTTAGCTGGCTAAAGTACAGTTCTTACAAGGACAATCTAAACTGCTATACAAAAGGTATCTGAAACATAATGTATAGAAATTCAACTTCAAAGAGTGACATCTAAATACATCCTTATAGAAGTAGGAAGATCCGGTTAAAGGATATACAGATTAACAGTCAGGAAACATATAAAACCAAACTAATTAAAAAACGCCTGAAGTCACCAGGGGTCTGTATTTGCTACATATGATGTATATTTCCCTCAATACTATCGGCTGGCAGAATAACGTCTTAGAAATAAAAATGTCATAATTAAAATAGATTTTTTTTTACATCGGTATTCATTTTTGAAATCCTGATAAAAGAAATTCATGAAATCTATAAAATAGGCCTACAACCAGAAATATAAGGATATTCTTACCTATCATTGGGGACACACAAACGGACATTCTATGTCATTATTTTCAGACTTTCTCAGGCAATTTCTGGATTAACAAACGCATGCTCCTTCGAATTCACCTAGAAATATTCACCATTGTGACATTTGTACGAGGAGATGTATGTAACTGTATTGAGAGGACTAAGAACCATCTTGTATTGATCGCTCCAATGAAATTGTGACTGGTGAACCTTGGATCTAATGAACACAAACCCTCCCATAATTGCATTCTATCATTTGGTGACACGCCAGTTAATTGTGTTTAATGGAGAGACACCAAGCGCCTACTATCCCCCCCCCCCCCACTCCCATCGCTGGGGACCCTTGGACCACATGCATACACCCCCTCCAGGGCAGTGGGAGAGGAATCAATCTGGATGCTTGATTGCCGGCCATTAGGCCCTCACTGACAGGTTATATTTGGACTTGGATACGCTTCATTGGGCAGCCGCTGCCCATGCGCAGGGCAGCTAACTTAGCCCGCCAAAACTGTATCCGCGCCATTCTGTCTTCACATGCCAGCGGACTATCACGTATCGATGTTTCGGGCAGAATATGACAGAGAGATGCGTGCGGAAAAGTACTAGGGACCTCAGACGCTGCTACCCGAATAGCCCAAGCCACAGAGGAACCAAAAGGAAGCACGCGAAGCAGATCGTCGCGACGCCAGTCGCAAGGTACCTCCAGGTAATCGAACCTCGATTCCCAGCACACCTGTCAGTACCGGCCACCAACATGGCGGATGGAGACGAAGGAGCTTCTAAGACACCCCCGGAGGGCCCGGAGGGCGAGGACGATCAGTCGGGCGCCCAGCCCGTCCCGACTCCGGAGAAGAGCAAGGATGCACAGCAGGACCACCCGGACCTTGCCGAGTACGTAGCACGACTCAAAAAATTGGAGGAAATGTACGACAAGCAGTCGAAGAGCCGAGAACCCTCACGCCGGCCCCGCTCACGTGACAAGGCACGCCGGTCCTCCTCGCGCCGGCGCTCCCACAGGTCGCCCCCACGCAGCACGCGCAGGTCCTCCTCAAGACATGGGTCGAGATACAGCGGATACTCCCCGGCCAGCCAGCGCCCCCGCAGCCGAGACAAGCACAGACGGTCAGAGAGGAAACGTATCTCACGGTCCCGCTCCCGATCACCTAGGGCACGACGGTCACGCTCGCGACGCCGCCGCTCATCGAGGTCGACGCGGAGCCCTACCAGGAGTAGGTCTCGGACCCCACGCCGTGAGAGGCGGACCCGTACACGGAGTGCCGACCGCCGATCGCCGTCAACACCTGGGCACCGCCACCGGTCCCCCCACTCCCGGAGCCGCCGAGCTTTCTCCTCGCAGTACCCTGACATGGGAGCAGCCAAAGGTAAACCCATGCCATCTCACAGCCTTACACTTGAACCGTACAGAAATCTTCCGCCCGATATTAAGAAGGTAGCACGGGCACGTAAATCTAGGCGGGACTTGTCATTTCCCGAACATATGTGTGGTCTTCTATTTACTGTCGTTAAAACACTAGATCCAAACACCGAGCTCTATGCGGTCGTTGAGCATGCCGCTCAGGTAGCGCAGGACGCGGCGACTATACGCTGGCCTGCCGTCCGCGACTGGTCACAGGCCGTAATGGCCCATATAGAGGACGGCAAGGCCTCCTGGCTGGATACTGAACTCATCCATAAGGAGCGCACGCGCCTCTCCTGGATTAAGGGAAAGGATAAGGACGAGATCATCCCCTGCCATGAGTACAACGTCAGAAAGTGCCCCATGCCCGACGAACACACATCAGAAGGTGTGCAGCACCTCCATGGCTGCGCCGTTTGTTTCTACGGCCGCGACGACCGAAACACGACACATACCTCAACAAAATGCAGGCGAAAACCAGGCCTTAACCTTGTCACGGACGACTCACGGCCGGATAATAGGAAGAAAATGGGAAAACAGCCAAGGAAGGAGGGTAAGGCTGACAGTCACCCGAACCCAAAAAACTAGGTCAGGGCCCGGGCGAGGGCAATCAACGAGCCACAAACGCCCCGGCCCCCCAATCACAACACTGCCGCAGCCACTTCGCGACACGCTTGACCGCGGCCCCTACCTCAAGCCCCAGCTGTGACGACCGCAGCCCAGATGATACAGTCTCCGATCCGGGCCCCTCCCACGAACACAACGTGGGCGACGGTGCCCCCTCCCCTGGAGGACGGGAACAGAGTGCCCCAGCTGAAGATGGCCGACAGGACACAGTTCCAGATATCCCCCCACCCCCACGTGAGACGTCAGAAGACGACCCCGCGCGACAGGAGCTGGAGCTCCCCTCACCTCGCCCTGGCTCATTCACAGCTGGCGAGCTTACCTCCCGACGGCTACCCGACGACGCCGTGGTATGCAGCGCTTCTGAGGCAGGTGACCCTTCACCTTGCCCAACCCCCCCTGCCACCTCAGGCCCCATGCATGCGGTGAGCATGGGACGTGCCCCTGACGTCACTTGTCACACACTGCCCCCCGGGGCTCTCAGCCAGGACGGACGCAGCGGCCTCGTGCTCCCCCCTCCTCCTGCTGGCGCGGCACATGGTCCCCCGTGTCATCACGGCCCGCGACCCCATGATGGCCCACTTGATGACGGTCCTCCCCCCCTCGCAGCCCACGGCCCGGATGTGGCCTGTTGGCCCTTCCCGGCCCTGGAGGTGGACGCCGCCACTGCCAGGATCTACGATGCGGCCCGCGCCGCCTGCACTAGTGGGGTCACACCCCCTAGAATGGACCAGGATACGTCCCTCAACGTTCATAACTGGGATGCGGAGGCCACGGGCCACCCCTCGGACCTTATTGTCCTCCACGGCATAAGGTACGGCTTCCCTACCCAGTATAAAGGTCCCCCCCTGTATGGACACGCTGTTCATTACAACCATTCTTCGGCCACCGCCTACCCGACGCATGTCAGGGATTACATCGACAAGGAGGCCGCACTTGGCGCCCTGGCGGGCCCCTTCCATGACCCCCCCTTCACGCCCTGGTTCGTCTCCAGTCCCATCATGACCAGGGAGAAGTCGGACGGAGAGAGCCGCCGTGTCATTGTCGACTTGTCATATCCGGAAGGGGGCATTAATCAGCATATACCTCACCACACATTTAATGGAAGTAACGTCGCACACAGTCTTCCCAGCATTGATTCAGCCATGCGCACCATTGCCGCAACATGCCCGGGTGGCATTCACATGGCAGTGATTGACTTGTCTCGCGCGTACCGCCAGTTTGCTGTCACCCCACTCGACTGGCCCCTCCTGGGCATATCCTGGGATGGGAAGTGGTACTACGACCGCCGTCTCCCGTTTGGGGCCAGGATGTCGTCCTTTATCATGCAGACGGTTGCCGAATTTATTGTGAGAGCAGCGGCCACACGAGGCATCGCTGCCCACATGTACTTGGACGACATCATCATGATCAGCCCCACGCGGGATACGGCCGTCAGAGACTACAACCGCATAATACACATGCTGAATGGACTGGGCCTTGAGGTGGCCCGCAGCAAGCTCCAGCCCCCGGCTGAATGTGTTACGTGGCTGGGCATTGTCATCGACGTTCGATCCAATAGGATATCCATCCCAACAAAGAAGCTCGCCCAAATCAAGAACTGTATGGCGTTAGCCTCCAAGAGCACAACGATATCTGTGAAGCTCATGCAGAGGCTGGTGGGCCTCGCCAACCACCTCGCTAAGGTGGTCCGGGCTGCCAGGATCTTCATTGGCAGACTCCTGGCGGCCCTCAGGGCGGCGAAAGGCGACTTTATACGAGTCACCAAGCACGTCCGTGCCGACCTTGGATGGTACGACCGGTACCTGGAGGAGGCTAACGGCCGCGCCATCATCCCCTCCCATGTGGTGGTACGTCGCATCTGGGCTGATGCCTGCCTCAGAGGCGCAGGTGCGTCAGACGGCACTAGGTATTACGAGCACACCTTTGGTGATGAGGTTACCGCCAGGCACCATATATCACAACTGGAGGCCATAAACTGTGTTGCGGCTGTCCGCACGTTTGTGAACGCGGGGGACGCCGGGGGCACTATCTTAGTCCATTGCGACAACCGCTCAGCTGTCGACGCGTTCTCCTCGGGGCGCGCCCGGGACCCGGTCCTGGCGGCGTGTACCAGAGCACTATGGCACCATGCCGCGGACACAGACACTGACCTGATGTTCGCCCATGTCCCGGGCGAAGGTATGTTGCTCCCTGACGCCCTTAGCCGCGCATCGCTTGACGACACGCATAGAGCACTCGCTGACCGCCTCATTACAGACATGAAATTGGTAGCTGTCCATGTTGATCAGTCTACTTTTATGTATGATTGCTTCCTATGATTCCAGACCCATTCCTGGCCCCCCTGGTGGCTGCTGCTACTCGCCGCCAGGAACAGGCTCATCGCCCAGGGACCCTGGCTGGAAGGAAGTCAGCAGTTCACTTGTTTCTCCAGTTTTGCGAAAGGGCACGTCTAGACTACAAACGTATCACCTTTTGCCACGTCTGTTGGTATATTGAGCACATGGTCGGGCTGGGTCACTCCCCGGGCTCGGTCTCAAACTCTATCTCACACCTGAGGACGTATTACAAGCTTGCTGCCCTTGATCAGACTTCTCTACACCACTATAGGGTTGGGCTGGCTCTCCGCGCTGTATCCATCACCGTCCGCCGCCCTCCCTCGCCCAAGCTCCCTGTTACTCCTCACATCCTTAGGGGGGCTCTCTCGGCCATCCCGCCGGGCCCTCTCAACCAGCCCTCAAGACTGGGGTTCCTCCTCATGTTTATGGGCTTCCTCCGCCAGAGCTCTCTTGCCCCAGCCACGGTAGCATCTTACGACCCGACTCGCCATCTTACAGCAGGCGACGCCTGGCCCACGCCTCGAGGCCTGGCAGTCCGCCTTAAGTGGACGAAAACTCTACAACGCTCCTGTGATCCTAAGGTTCTTCTACTTCCGTCCACCGCAGACTCGGCCCTCTGCCCCAAGCGCCACCTTATGGCCCTTAGGCGTGCTGCTCCATCTCCACCTCCAGATTCGCCCCTCCTCTCCTTTCCGGACGGCAACCCCATAACTGTCACCACCCTGGTGCGCGTGTGGGGGGAGGCCATACGTTCCCTTGGTCTCTCTCCCGCCCACTATTCTCTCCATAGCCTCCGACGGGGCGGGGCCGCGTATGCCTATAATACGGGCCGGGCGGATCTCAATGATGTCATGGTTCAGGGCACCTGGAGGACACAAGCTGTCCGGGACTACATTAAGCCCCAGGACCTATCCTTCAACACAGTCCACAAAGCCCTTGCAGCTCTTTGAACCCCTGGTCTGCCTTAATGACTGTGCTGACACTAACTACCCGAGCACTAGGACGGGGAGAAGAAGAAGATGGACACATATCTATGTATTATATATCATCGGCACCACTCAGGATGCCCCTGGAGCTATATATATATTCATAGTCATATTTTACACTACTCCACAAAACGGACTAATAAATGTCTAAATTTTATATACTTGTCTCCCCCTTGTCTCTTTCCTAATGGGGAGAGGAATCAATCTGGATGCTTGATTGCCGGCCATTAGGCCCTCACTGACAGGTTATATTTGGACTTGGATACGCTTCATTGGGCAGCCGCTGCCCATGCGCAGGGCAGCTAACTTAGCCCGCCAAAACTGTATCCGCGCCATTCTGTCTTCACATGCCAGCGGACTATCACGTATCGATGTTCCCGCCCACCACACCCTTTATTATACTCCCACTACCTATAGTGCTAAAACGGTTATCCTTAATGACTGTGCTGACACTAACTACCCGAGCACTAGGACGGGGAGAAGAAGAAGATGGACACATATCTATGTATTATATATCATCGGCACCACTCAGGATGCCCCTGGAGCTATATATATATTCATAGTCATATTTTACACTACTCCACAAAACGTTAAATTTATAAACTTTTGGCGCACATAGACTTATCACTGCACTTACCTATAGCTGTTTATTTAGAAAAAAAACTTTCTCTATATCACTGTCGAACTCATTAATCAGAACTACTGGGATGGGCAATCTAAGGATGGAGATGAAGAGGGAGGACAACACCATACTTAAATGACATGAGACTAGGAATCGAAATAACATCGATAATAATAATTATGCTGAGCTAGTATTTAATATTCTATATAGTTCATCACCTCACCATGTTTTGCTTCGTTTTTGTCTGCAGGTGTTTCTCAAGTGCTCTTAAAACTTCTTTAGATGAGGGGCAAGGGTATAAATCTATGAATGAACTCAAAGATTTGATGCAATAACACTTATTTTACGATATGGAATTTTTAGTAAATCAGCAAATATTTTGCAAGTTAAGTGAACAGTGTAAATATTAACAAAGAAATAGGGCGTATCTGAGTACATTCAGGCAGCGGAAAAGCAGTTCAGAAATGTGTCCTGAATATCATGCAACTCAATTGCCATCTTATAGATCCCTATGCAATCAAACATGTGATATTATTATGAGTGTCATTCTGCATGGAAGCAGAAGCAGATCTTTGATAATTTTAAGGTAACAGACATGGTGATAGAAAAATATACCTACATAGATTATCTGGATATACTAAATTTCCAGACAACAACACACAGTGTTATTATGCAGAAAGCCTTATATCGTATGTTAATCTGCGGTGAAGAATTAAGTGACAGAAGAGTTTCTTTGCACATTTCAAATCTAATGCAGGAATTCTCCAGAGCCCAACGTTTCTTAGGGATTTCTACTTTGTAGGACATAATCCCCCATCAGAGAGGGTACAGGTTCGTCTCAACTGGCAAAGGCTCCGCCTTGATAGACTATTACATAAGGTGAAGTCCACCTGATCCGATCAACACCTTACGTAAATCCCAGGTGATGTCCCCTCCCAATTGTCTCAGTAAAAGCGATCAGATTCTGGTCGGAACACCTGACGAGCCACACGCCATCAGGTACAGTAAGGTGGTGTAACAGGCGGCACGCGAAGGGCAGGTAAAGTTGTACCACAGAACCTCTAAAAGCAATAATTATTGTCTATCCATGATCTTGCACATAACCTCTTTATTCGGCATATTCAGTAGCTTCTGAATAGTATTGTTCAACGATTCGTCTGAACTAAATTATGCCTGGCTTTCCATAAAATATAAAAAAAAATGAACATAGAATGATTGCATTCAACTAGCAGTCGTAGCTCGATACTACCAGAAGAAAAATGTGAATAACTTCTCAGAGAGATCTGTTCAGGACTACCCGGTAGAATTGAATAATTATACGATTTCTGAAATGTGCAAGTTGGTGAAAAACAGTTCAATTTGTTGATTTGCAGCTCAGAATGTAATGTATCATTCATCTCATCTATAGTATTGTGTTTCAGAAATATTTGATATTGCTATGATAATGTACTTCATTCACAGAACTTTTAGCGCGTATTCTTGTACATGCTTTGGATGAATAGTAGTGCTTTTAGATTGCTAACGTGAAGCTGCATCAAATAAAAAAGAGAAATGCAATCTGACCATTAATACATAAACCTTCCTTAATATTACGAGGCAATTGCGGAGATTTAAGGGCGTTACGGTATTCGAGCCCCTGGCCCAGAAGCAGCCGTTTGGGTGTTCTGGCTATCAGTATGGCATCACCTCAGGTATCATCTCATCTCCAGGCGCTTAAGGACCTGGGCCCTTTCCCGACGACGTGCCATCGATAGCCCGGGTGGTCGAGGCGCCCTGACCGCCGGGACAAAGCCCTGCACGAGGGGCGGCAGGCGAAACAATGGGCGCAAAATGACGCCTGAAATGGAAGTTGGCGACCGTGGGGAGTCTCAGCGACCGGTGTGAACCTCCTAAATGGACTAATTACCGTGTTCAGGGGTTGGCGAGAGGGGATGGGGGCTTTGTGCCCGTGTCAGGACTATACCCGGAGTACTGGACACCAGTCCACCAGCCCTCCACACTCCCACCGTTGAAGCCCCCTTCCTGGTGGCCCATCCTCGGACATTGGGCGGTAATTGAAGGGGACATGGGCCCTTTTAGGTGCTGATGACCACTCCTGCTGGTCAGTGGTGACCGCTGATCGGCTCCCCCATTGCTCTCGTCCCGGGAAGCGTGTCACCCACTTGTCGGGTTATTGTGGGCCTTCAAAGCGGCCGTGATCAGCAACGCCATCGAGTCGCGCAGCGCTGCAGGAAGGCAATCGCGGCCATTGTCTTTGGCGGGCGGGCCGTGCTGGAGGACTGGTACAAACACCGACAGAGGGCATTGTTAGAGGGAAGGGGCGCGTGAGATGCTGTAAAATATAACGGAGCCCGGCCTCTCAACAGTGAAAGGCCTGAGGCTAACGGCTCACACGCCTGAGTGCCATTGAAGAAGTGCTGAGTTCGTCGACGGTCTTTTCAGAAAGTTGATAAATCTTATACAAACTGTGAGATTTTTAAACGGGAAAGTCTAAAGTGATTCGAAACAAGACATGGCGGGAATAGGTGCAATTAAAATCAGATGACATTATTAACCTTGGTCCCTACAATTCATTGACTCTCAAACGAATGGTTTAGGTGCATGCTGAAGTCTCATTACTATAGCATTTCGTTTAGATATCATTATTATTGATAATTGGGGGGGGGGGGGAGACAATGTTTATTTATGGTCAATACAATTGTATAGTAATTCATCAGAATTTCATGGTGATTATTCCATCTATTTTCTGATATGATAGAAAGCAATAATTACTGGAATGAATCGTGGCTTAAAAAACTTGATGGGACAATATTCAACCCAGTAATTATTCTGCTGCATGTACATGTTCTTCACGCAAAGAACATGTTCTTCCAGTAAATGGTTTATAGTATGGTACTGAGAATAGAATAATAGGATGGAATGAAGTACAGCGACAAACTATACAAAGCACTGTGTATTCAAATTCTTAATTTAAATACATTTTAACGGAAAACTTAAGTTTCCCAACTTGTGACTGTATTGGAGACCATGTGTCTGCATGTACATTGTGCATGTTACGGTATCGGTGCCACACAATTACCTCCCATAAAGCCTCAAAATTCGGTTTTATGGCAGTTGTTTAATGATATATAGCCCACGTTACAATAGGTGTTTCCAAAGGTCGTCTCCTTGTCCACTGTTGCGGTAAATCTCATGAAGAATTTTGTATGAAGGAAATTACAGATATAAAGTCCATGTCTGACCGTAATCAAGTGTACCCAGTGCTACTAGGAGAGGTCATCTGTGTCATCAGCAGTGGTCAGTGGCCGTTATCAGCGCCAACTGACCATCAGGAGTCAGCCTGTAGCTTTATAATCACCCCCTGTCCCGCTATGTGTCCCCATGCACTGTATGACAAGACGTGGGCATGCACGTAGCCCTGAGGTGCACTGATCGGGGTAAAACAGGACCATTAGGGACTGGGTGGGCAGGGGTAGGAGGACCGGGGTACAGGGGGTTTGGGGTCAGGGCCAAGGGGTTGAAGAAAACTGTACTTGATGTCAAAGGGCGACATGGCGTGCTGGGGGGACGTATAATGACGCCTGGGGTGAGGCTGGAGGTATAAGGACAGGGGTGTTAAGGTGGTGAGGGGGGGGGGGTGGCCCTACCTCATGCACGCGTGCTGCATGTCGCCAGAGAGAACATGCTTTGTGTGAGTCTAATTCATAATGAGCGCGTCCACACAATGCTTGCACATACCGTGAGCTCGATCTCAGTGAATGGCGCCATGCACGGAAACCTTTGACCCTCCCCTCCCTTCCGCTCCTCTCTCCCCTCACCCCTTCTCAGACCTCAGACCACCCCCTTGCTATGCGCCCTCAAACATGAAACGGGTCACACAGGTAGAAACCCCAGAAGTGTGCTCCGCACGTGCTAGCATGTCTCATTTGCATAATGCATGCGCAGGTATGCCTGGTTTCAGTACAACAATGCTAATGGCCGTCTTGATTATTGTCGCCAAAGTGCACTTGGTATCTGGCCTTTGGATAAGGAGAGATTGACATGAGGTACATGGGAAGAAATTGCCCATATTTCATACCAAATCTGCATGTCATGGCTATTTTAAAGTTCAGGAGGTTATTCAGGTGCTACTCCCTGTATTTCTTTATGCGTTTCATGAATCACAATCAAAGTTAATCTATATTGATTCCGATGTATTTTCAGCTACATATTCATGTTATCGGAGTATAATTATATATAATGATATGCTATGGTTTAATGAATGAAGTCTTATGATTTCCGAACGAAGTCTGATGGTTTACATTTGATTTATTGATGAATTAAGTTCCAATTTTGAATAATGGTTAGGGCTTTGTATATCAACAGGTCTCCCAAATATCTATATAGTCTAGTTACAATGAAAATAGGTGTTAATTCCTTTCACCATAGTGGATCTAAAGTGATATACGTATCACATGGAAGTATCTAATGTCTAATTCTATAGTGAACGATAGTCCAATAGATAAGTATGCAACACTCAATTGCGATTGTGTAACTTACGGCAAGTCTTTGTTTAGTGATCATACTTGAACAGAGTTCGCAGAAGAAAACAAAATATCAAAAGCCCCATTTCAAGAACTCGCTGTTTATAATAATACATTCACAATGCGTACGGCCGGATGTATCTTCTCGAGATTATTTATATGTTTGCGGATCGAAGATCTCTTGGTCATGAAACAAGTTTTAAGTCCCATCCCAAAAGTGCAAGTGTAGGCGCTTCAATAGACCAAAGCATCCTTCAAAATGTGTGTTGAGGCTGGCCCATGTTGATTAGACCTGAACATCAAAGTGCATCAAACATCTCTGAACCCCATCCCAGTAAGGATCCAACGACAGTGATTGTTTGATTTGCGCGGTCAAGTGGCTGAGGCTAAGCCTTTATTGTATCCTCCTCTACCCTCCAGCTAACCCTTTAAGCTGACAGGTAGGATATAAGTGTTGACCCCATACGGCCACTCCGGGAAAGGATTGACCCCTGACCATGGCTCACCTGGAAGTACAGGTTATCAGGTACCCACTCACGTTCTCCTGTTGGCCAACAGACCATGATACTCCCCCATCAAATACCTTTTTTAAACTCAAATTTCTGTGTCTATACTGTAACCTTTTATTGGTTTCCTCTTCAGAGGACCGAGTCAGGATCAAACACTTTACGGGTAACTGTCAAAACTCACTGCACATGTTCGTTGTCTTGCAGTTGTAAAAAGAAACAAAAAGTAATATTCTTTCTTTAACACTATCTCTGCATGACGGTCACGTTCCCTCGAGGTTTCTATTCAATAGCTCATGTATACACAGGGTTAGTGGTTGGAGTCTATATGGACACAATGAAGATCAATGCCTTGAACACGTCTAGGTATTTGGTGCTGATAGGAAAAGACCCCACTGAGCCTCCGGTGTGCCTGTCATGTCTCTATCTAATCACCTGCCCTCAATGCTTTCAGGGCATCCTTAGCTGTCACCCTACAAACAGAACTCTGTTTATTAACCACACTCTCTGTTTGTGTGATGCAGCTACTACTCCCTTTGCAGCCAGTCGCTAATGGTGTAGCGGATAGAAATTTGATTGTGAACGAACTCCATTGTATCTTCCAGAGGTGATTTATTTTGTAAAGGGAAAGGCTCGCATGTCCTTTGAAGTCTAAAACGATAAATTTGACTAGTTTCTATGCTCTTTCAGAATGGCAGAACGAAGTGGAAGGGTTCCTTTTGTTCTACGAAGAATATAAGACAAGTTAATGCCATTGCCCGAGGGGGTGTCAAATGCCCCCCTTCCTCTTTTTTTCGGATGATACGAAATGACACAAAAGAAAAAATATCGAACTTATTTTGTTTGAAGACTTTGATACTCTTTCGAGTAATAATGGTACCTGGATAATGGATTGAAGATATTTCAGAAAATCACGTACAAAATTAATAGAAGATAATTGTCTTTATACTGAAAACCAAATTCCCGAGGATGCCAATATGCTTTCTATATACAGAGCAAAGAGTTGAATTGGATGGTTCGGAACCATGTTCCCTGAAAGTCCCACAAGTCAATGCTTCCAGGACTCAGGATAATGAATGACGGACTTCCTTGTAAATGTACCCATTCAAAGTCCTCCGAGAGATTACACTACAATCCGTCCGGTTGAAAGTATCAAATTTTCATAGGATCAAAGCCTCTAATGAAATTTTGAAGTATTTGAAATAAAGGTAGACCTGAATGTAGAGGCTTTGATGAACAGAGAAATAAAATTTCTCCATTCTTTGTAAAACAAATAATACTGTTCTTTTTAAACTGCTCCAGAATTGATCCGCCTTTGGAAGTCTATCTTCAGGTGGCTAAATAAAGCAATTAAGATGGATACCTGTGACACACTAACTCGAACGAGGACTCATTCTTAGTGTACCACAGCACACGAAGGCCTGTTATAAAATTACCGTGGATTTGTTGAAACCCCGTTTACAGACAGTGTCTATTATCATAAATGAAATATTCGCACAATGCAGCAACAGATGGAATTATTATTATTATTCTAGCTGAAGAATATTACATGTTTAAAAAAAAGGAGTAATATTGGAGAAAATTTGTAATGCTCGGATATCTTGTCATTTGACAGTTACCCCTCTGCCGGCAGTGCATGTATCCATAACAGCATGGCGTGAAAGGAAGTATCATTGCATGTCCTTCCCACCGGACACGTCCTCAGGGGTCATCAAGAATTCCTCAGCATGTAGCGTGCCAGCCCCCGCTATCTGTGGCCGATCATGTTTGTCGGCCGTAGCCCACTCTAACCGCCCCACCACTGCCACCACCGCCGGCCGTCCCACCTGATGACGGACTGTTCACCTTGATTGACACTAATTGAGGCTCATTACACGGGATACCTAACGAGGCCGGAATAACTGTCTACCACGACATGTAGGGTGTGGGCCCCACGCCATCCGACCGTACACTATCCCGACCCCGCACACTATCTGTGGTGTGGCCCAAGAAGATGTTGGGAAATAAAGGGGAATACCCTGATGTTATATAGACTTTGTCGGACTTAATTTTGTTTTGTTTTTATCTTTTCATAGAATTTGAAGTCAGTATCAGCTGTAGTGATGATACATCGTTTTCATTATTCATATCAGAAATACAGTAGCCTATTTATTTTGCTAGATGTGCTGGATTTACCACAGCAGATCTATTCCATGGTGAGGAGGATACTTCAACTCTTGCATGGGATCAATGCTTAAAAGTTTCCACTTTTTAAATATCCTCGAAATAGATGTATTATTTTACTAAGTATTCAGAGATACGGAGAATCCAACACTATGTACCAAGGTGATAATAAGGTGGCCTAAAGGTGCTGCAAGAAAAGGCTGTGTACTATCACCTTGGCCCCATTTTGGTGCGACTGCACTATTATTGGCTGGTTCGTCATTACATGTACATGCCACGCCAGGAATACAGACAACAGTACACTGGTACAAGCACCGACCAAAAGGAGAAAGTGTTACCATGCCTAGAAACGGGTTCACCAATAAAAATTCTGTCCCACCAACAAGCACCCTTTACGCGTTGTTTAATCGCTACTAATCTTCAACCGGAAGTCGCGTGCCCCCTCCTCTCAGCGCCTCCTTGTGGCCACCTATCCCCGATACGCGTGCCAGCTAGACGGCGCCACGCTTCCGCTGCGCGTCTCTACGGTCACATGACCGTGTCCCTCTTGATCCGGCGGCGTCCTTTGATCTCTTTGATCAGGTGGACGCGTGCCGCCACCTCCTGTGAGTGGACTGGATCCTCATGTTGAAGGGTCACTCAATGGTTTCACTATGTCTGAGTGAGATTGGAGAGATTTGTCTGCCATCTGCTATCCTTCCAGCTAGATACATATATTCAGGGATCATGAGGAAATTAAACACAGCAAAATACAAAAGAAAATTGAGTACAATGAGTAAGTGATACACATGTAATACATTGATATAAACCGTAACGATATCGTATTTGATTATAAAATCTTAATTATTTTGAATAATAAGGGCGCTAAGGCTATCATTGCTTCAGCTTTTTTCCTTTATACAGTAGCATTGACGTCGCTTATACCTATATAAATCATAAATTATTCTAACTTGAATTACCACACATAAATAATTATCAAAAAAATCATATTTTTTTCCATGCTTTATAATCATAACTACTTGTCCGTCCCCTTTTAGCAATCGCATGGTCTCGGGTGTATATTTCTTATCGATGTCCCTGGTATCATGTACGTGTGGCGCCCGCAATACTGGCTGATCCGCCACGCGTCTGCCCAAAGTACTCTCCACAGCCAGTGATAGTGGGCGGCACTTCAAGGCCCGATCCCCTTTGATCCTCAGTTTGTGCAGTTATTGATGATCTCTTGACCCTTTCCCTCTGTCCCCTGACATGGAAATAATGAAAAAGACCATTCGGAGCACCCTACATAGATACCGTGCCCCCGGGGCGTGCTTTCTGATGTGGGGAACGTCCGACTGTGACAAGTCAATGTCGGTGATCAGTCATAATAGATAAGCCTTGAGTCGTTGAAGTTTGATCAATGCTTACAGAAAGGGATATGTCTGGCGTGCTGTATGGATGGTTATTTATGGGGATACTTATTACAGAAATGTTACCGAGAAAGCTCTCGTTACCAAATCGACGTGGTGGCCATCCACTGCAAGGGAATGGGACATTCATACTCACCTTGTTGAAACTCCCCAGTTAATTTTTATGATCTTTCTGCTGGGGCATAGGATCAATATGTCAACTGTTTTTTAACGCTGGAATATATAAGTTTACGAAGGTTTTTGACAATCATTCGAGATTGTGGATGTTAACTAGCTATGAATATTATTTTGTTAATTGCCATATAGGATTAGATATGAATTCATTTGTTTCTCGGATGATACCTGTTTTACTGTTTTCCTACGTTATGCTACATTTACTGGCTAAAATCAAAATTAACGGGAAAAGGTCTAATACACCTGGAGGTGATTTCACCCTGACCCTGAAAACGTGATGGAGAGTGTCATTTCCTTTAACTTGGGAAGAATGGAAGGGGGAAGGGGCATATGAATTAACAAGTACAAAAAGAAAACATTACAATAGACTTTTTCAAGAAGAAAATCGTAATTATAGATTCTATTTCTCTGTTATAATAAGATTTTCTTTAAGATAAGAAAGGTTTTAGAAAAAATAGTTGTTGTAAAAGCTCTTTATAAGAAATCTTTGTTGTTGACTACCATTTGCTTCATGTACCTTCTCCCTAAAGAAACCTAAAATCTAATCTTAGACCCAGGATGGTCAATGTTATATCAATGGCAAAACATAAGTAAAAAAGTAATTGTACCTAGGTATTCCATAACTTGATCTAAGAAATTATCAATTCTGTAAAAGCATTTTTGCTCAATACAACTTTATCCACTTTCTTAGAGGTGAATTCTTTGCAAAACCCTTTAACAAGAATTCTTTATTTGATCCTCTGAGTGAATGTATCTATCACAAGTAGTGGCTCTGGTTCCTGTATTCAACATGGTATGACCCTTTTGTAAAAGACTGACCAAGTATCTAGAAGCCATAAGATAGCTTTTTCTAAAGAAAGTATCCATGAAATTTCGTTTATTTTCTCTTTACTTTTAAGAATATCTTAAAAATTCATCAGTTTCTTATAACTTGTTATGCAATACCCTCCAGATGTATTACAAAATTTGGAATGACAAAGTGTTCATTAAACAATTAAGGAAGGTCCGGTCTTTCCTTCTACGTAACTCATTGGGCATATATGTAAAAAAAAACAAGGGCTTAAAACAGAAAATTCTCCGCCGACTTTAATGGGCTTAAATAGAAGGGTCAAATGAAACAACGTGGAAAATCGCACCGGTCAGTCACGACAATGAAGGCTCATTAGAAATACGCACTGTTTTTCCCTTAGCAGTTCAGAAAGACTAGTTTCTTTGTGGTAAGGTCTTTTACACCCATTCTCCCGGAATGTTACTGCGCACGCGCACTCCACGCGACCTTGACTTGAGGTCAAGGCCGGTGACCTCAGGCACGTCCTGCATGGTGTTTTTTGATCCGTATGCAGGTCTTGCACGCGCATGAACCTCGGAAACCATTGAGTTCTTGCAGTCAGCTTTAAAGCGCGCCAACAAAGGCTGGAAAACACGAGCAGGCCGACTGTGTAGTGCTTCAGCGGCGCCATCGGGGCACACAAACATGGCATGCTTGATGAGCTCGGTTCATTTCGGGTTGAGGTATATCAAGTACAGACGTATTTACTAAGTTTATATACACAATGGGTATGTCTTACTATATTTAGCTTTTCTGTTATAGGCTGAGTATTCCTTTTATGTTTTCTTATCCATCCTTTGTAAAAAAACATGTTGACTGCTTTTTTGGATGTATTTATTGACTTTCTTAAAAACTGTTCATTGCCTCAACGTGTAGGCCCATCCGTATCTGAGAAAATAAACTGCTTTTGTCGTTGTCTTTGTCGTAAGTATAAGTTAAAACTGCTATAAATTGGACAATTCACAGAACAAAGGATTCTTTTATCTCTAGGACGTTTATTTATCAGCTGCTTTTTACATCATCTATTTACCTGCAATTTTATCAATGCACATAGCCATACTTGGTTAATTGGTCTTATTCATTATAAATGGCGCCATGCCGCTTAGGTGCCTGGGGCATAACTAAACACGCAGCTTTACCTGAATAAAAATTTGCAGCAATTGACAATTTTACGTTTTTACTCATCCTCTTTGCATGTTGCCAGGGGTGCATCCGTTGATTGGCCTATTGAGTCAGTGTAGATACAATGCAAGCAACTCACATTATATACGGCCTTCTTTCGCCTATACGGTTCTTGCTGCATGTTTGCATGTCGGGCTCACTTTTCCTTGTACACATTTGATGTAAGATAATGTTACATAGCATGATGAAATATTCTAAAAAGCTGATTGCTACATTCCTAGAACTGGAGTATTCAAGTCCTAAAGGTTATATCCTGGACTGGACTTTAAGAATCATTGTTTTTGTGAGATTAAGAAAATAGCAGCGCCAATATCATAAGCCTCTTTAATTCTGAACAAGAAACAATTTTCGTGAGTTATAAAAGTAATCTGCAGACTGAGATTTTGCCAAGCAAATGTGTATCTGCTTCCAAGAGGAGCCAATATTAGGGCTTAGCCCAAGACCATGCAGGGCAATCATGTAAGGGCTGGAAGCTGGGGGTGAGCAGGATACTTCGCTGTTAAAGGTATAAAGGCGGCATCATTCGGCATCATCAAAGCAAACTCACATTATAGGGTAAAGCATGTGACGACAAAAGCCCCTCCCCCAGTTACATGCTACTCTACACGCCATGTTCCTCCGTATACCTTTGTGACCATGGAAACCAATCAACCCGTGAAATCGACTTTCTTAGCTATCGGAAACTTGGGATCCCCTTTGAAGGACTCTTGGAGTACGTGGCCCCACCTTCAAAGGACCCCTCTGAAAATGCCATACGGCCATGGCATCTCGAGTCGCCACTCCGTTGGTGTGCCGAATATAAAGCGCGCATTTTTCTTTCTTCCTCATCAGAAACACGCATATCAATTTTCACATTTCGCCCGCGATAATTTGCCGGGTTTTGACTCTTTCCCGCACGCGCACAACAACTGCGTATTGTGACGGCCAACGTCCTAACGCCCCGGTTCACCTAAGATTGAACTTTGTACAGAAAGGAAAATATCTTCAAAGGAAAAAAGATTCAAACAGAAAGCTCTGACTTGTGCGTCGACTAAACCTGGGGTATGTGGTAAATGTGGTTATACCGAAGTGCCGCCGGCAGGTTTGCTGAGGGGAAAAACGCTGGGCGGCGGGGCCATTATTTGGACCAGTTTGGGCCATGCATGCAATCTCCCGCTGCCACTATGACAACCCGTTACAAAGTCCAGGGTGGCTACCCCTGGGACCCCTGGTGGCGACTCTATCAGCTGTGAATGGTCAGGGGCAGATATGGCCGCGGGGCTCCATGCTTAGATTGAGGTCAACACAGGTCAGTGTGGCGAGCAGACGACAAAACATGTCCCTCAATGGTCTCTCTCACCCAGCGTCTGTAACGTAGACCACCGCAGTGGCGCCCTCTGGCTGACAGGACCATGCAGAGGACACTCCGAGTCGTGGATGAAGGGCCTCTGACCTTGGAGGGCCTCGGTCGTCAGGTCACAAGGTCACCATGGCCCCCATGGCCCTGATGAGCCAGAGGATGAGATCTTCTGTGGGGAACTCGACACCATGACAACCAACAAACTCAGGTACTGTGCTAAGAAAAGAGCCCATTGCTCTCACAGCAACCAACTATTATTGGGCCTGCTTGGTATCTATAGAAGCCATGAATGGTGATATGCTCAGAGTGTTTGTCAACCTGCTAATGTCTCATCGTGTTTCAAGTCATGCCCCATGCTTGTGAATAGAGGGGTAACAGACACGGCATCGACCAAATAAACCCTCAGCGAAACAACGGTAGAACATTTGTGAATCTTAAAGCCCATTTTGTTGGACTTTGAAGAATCGGGGTTTCTAGGCCGAACTTAATCCAAGAAGATTATAGGTTAAATGGGGTCGAGACAGAAAAGGAGACGACATGCATGTCATGGAAGATTCCTCTACCTGCCTTGGAGACCTGAGAACCGATCCACATGGTGACAATAAACACCGCTTGAGCATTTTCAAACATGAAAGGGTCACGTCGAACTAGACTGACCTATCCCCCTGTCAACACGCGGCGGCCTCACCTACAGGTTTGCCCCGTGAGAGCAGGAAGGGTCAAACACGGGGGCAGGAGGGGCTGTATTTCATTTTGGGTTCGATCAAAAGGTTACCTTCCTGAAATCTATCCAGAAATTGCCCATTGTGTCCTTGGACCTCGGGGTGGGTTGCCGAACCCTTCTTGGCTTTCTTTTAAGGTATTGTCCGGGGGGCGCATCACGCTTCATTGGATCGTCGGCGTTTCCGCCGGGCCGCATCGTCGGCCAGGAAGTACACGGCCAAGCATGCTAACCGCACCTCACAGACCATCGCCTCTCCAAGCCGCCTCCCCTTTGTGGCTCTAATCGCCTACATGGCGTGAAAAATGCGTACAAAAAAGCGACGGTCGGCAGTGTGGTTGACCGGCGGGGAATCGCCAATAGGGTAGAAAGGTATTGGGTGTATTGCAAGCCTGTGTTGGTATAAAAAGTGAGGTGGGGTGAAGGTTACGGTAGAAGTCCTGGGGTCGGGGAGTGGGAGGGTCCCGGGATCTTTGCAGTGACCCACCGTCGGGCGCCGCCTTTGGGAAGCCAAAGATCCCGGCCACCAGTGTCAGGATCAAGGAGCCGTGGATGAGATGTGACCCCGAGGTCATGTCAAGGTCATTCCGACCGGCCGCCCCCTGGTGAATGGTCAGCCAAACAGAGTAAACATGGGCGGTGATATACAATGGTCACGTTGGGGCAGGGTGTCCGACTGGTTGAAGGGCTTTCACGATCAACTGGTCATTAAACCGTCCAGAAAGTGCCCGTTTAGCCCAAAATAAGTCTGCCAAAAAATGTTTCAATCCCAAGTGCAGATAATACTTATCATCAAATTCGTGGACGACTGTGAGAAAAAGATTATTTTGATAAGACTACCAATCTTATAGGACTATGAATTTCAAAATGCATAAAATGAAATGTGCTCCATGGTTAGTACCAAATTTTGTTACAATGTTCGCTCACTTTCCGGATTATGTTTTATGAAATGCCCCCTATCATAAGTAAAGCACATCTTAGAGAAATGTCATAATTATAAACATAGTTCACCCATCATAAGTAGGTACCATCTCAGATGGAAGTGTCACATTATAATAACGTTGCAGCAGCGTTCTGGTTTGGTTTTTGTTACGTTCTTTTGATGATTCCTAATTACGTCACTGCAACCTACTGCTGGGACATTGCACTGCGACATTATTATAACGTTCTGGTTATGTTCTTCAACTTAAATAGAATGTTCCTATAACATTCTCTGTTTTGGTTTTGTCCTAACCTTACCAAAAATATTAATGTTATAATAATGTTCTAATTTGGTGAGGTTGAAACCTCACTGTCAATAACATAATTGTTACATTGCATCTTAGTAAGTAACAAACTGACTAAAAAAAAGTATAGTTGCAGAACGTTTCTGTTGCGTCACAAGCTGGCTGGGATTATAAGGATGTTCTTTACTATCAGAACCTAGTTTTTGTGGACAATATATATATCTGCGTAATAAACACCATTATTTTACGTTCTTATTGGGGCCTTCCCATCACCTTGACCCAAAAACCCTTTAATCACCGCCTTCAGGTCATAATTATGATGCATTGCATGTAGGTGCTGTTATGTTTGCGGATTGGAACCAAAGAAAAGCACACAATGTAAGGCGACGCGGCAGCGTGCATTATACTATAAATTATGGCCTATAACGTCAAAGGCAGAAATGAGAGAGGCCTAGCTTTGATACGTCGGCATAAGAGATGCGGGTAGGGGGACCTACTCGATGGGGAAAGTCAACAGGGTCCGGGCAACTCAAACAGTGAGAGCAAACACGGGCCAGCTGCCGGCCTCTGGACCCCCAGCCTCCATCCCCTAGTACCAGTTCTAAACTACAATTCCCAATACCTTATCACTACTCACTTCCCAAGCGTAGTTTTTATCCTCCCACGCTCCCCTCCCTACCTGGTTGCCACGGCAACGCCCCATATCAAGCTAATAACACAATATCATTATGTGTTACGCCATGCGAGACCGAATGTCAGCCGGCAGTCTAGGCAATGGGACGCTGCACCTGGCCCCGCAGACATCATGCTGCCAAGTGCAAAAAAGAAATAATCACATACCAACACACTTAATGCTGAAAGGAAGGCCCTTTTCTGGGAACATTGTCCTGTCCTGATGACACCTGAGTTTGCTCACCTGCCTGGGAATAGACAGGTAAATAAGTAGGTAAAGGTCATCACAGGAACATGTGTCATTATGATAAACAATAACTTTCTATGACTTTAGTATCTGAAACCAAAGTCTTTATCAAAGGAGTAATTTTCCTTTCAACAAAAGTTTATGATTTTGTTCACTTTTCCCCTTGAGTAGTGAAGTAGAATCAACTATTCATACAGTGAATGCGCCGAGTCCTGTGATCATCCATTTCTATACAAATCCAATTTTAGATCAATTACAACTTCAGCCATTTGACTGGTCGTTTGATTTTGCTTATTTTAAGTGGCACTACATAATCACTTCAAATGACGTAGAGGTGGTAGATGAATAGGGCGTCTGGGAGTATTATACCACCCCGGAAACTGAATTATGCAACTAACTTGTGCAACATGGCGACAGTTGGTCTTACCTGCTCACTGTCGCACCTGGTGCGACTATATGGTAGTCCCAGCAGCACAGGGTGTCCTCTGAGCAATCTGATAAGGATTCACAGGTGTCAGTTGTTTTCTAAAGCCAAACAGGATAAGCATTATATCGAGGAATCAAATTCAGAACATGAAATCTCTCTCCTCTATGACGCGAAATAGAATGGAATTATGATTGCATTTACTGAAAAGAATAAATAGAATTCCTAAACTACACTCTATTGAGTTACCGTGGAAAATGCAAGTTCATTATTATATCACATATAAAGTTAACTCATCTTTCAGGTGCCAATGGATCTAATGATTTAGGTCTAATCTAGTTGATATTCCTATTCATCTATCCTTTGTCGGTTGGTCCTAGCTAGAAGTTTTCGAAAAATGCATTTATTTAGAATATCACAGAACTAGCAGTAGGACTCAATTGAGGTAGGCTATAGTAGCTTACTAAAAATCAACAGGTTTCAAATCTGTTGGTTTCACCAACGGTATGCAGGTCCCTCATTATAGGACATTACTAGGGGCGTCGCCCTTCCGAATGACTTGCCAATTTAAGCTCCTTCCGGTCACTCCAACCATGTCCTTAACCAGCGGAAAATGATAACCATCGCCCCTGTAGCGATGACGTCACTATGACGTCATGACGTAACGTCATTGTTGTTGTGGCTTGCGTGACAGTGCGCTATGCTGATGGCCATTCTGGGAGGGGCTGGGGCCTCCTGGAGTGACAGTGAGGGGGTACTTTAGTGGCCCCTCAGCAGGTAGAAAGGTGCCCCTGTGGGCCCTCAAGAAGGGTAGCCATCAGCCCAATTGGCCCTCTACGTGACATCCATGATGTCACCAGGTCATCTCCAACTTCACCCATTGAATCAAAATTAACTTTAGATGCCACGGCTACATTGGGCGAAACTAGCATCAGGAATAGCGTCTTTAGAGGGATATTCAGTCAGAGCTCATCTCAACCTTAGTGATTATGCACCTGGCCTTTTGAGCATGTACACTCGTCATGTTCATGACGTATGACATATTAATTCTGTGACTCAAACTGCCGAAACCGAGTTATTAGGATAATGATGTTAAAAAATCTAAATGTGTACTCATTGCCAAGGGATAATATCAATTGTAGGCCTAATTATTCAGTTATTAACAGTGGCTATTACGTGTGGCCTCTCTGCAGGTGGCCAACAGTGTTTTATCTCAGTCGGTTTTGGAACGTGATGAAGTTATGAATGTTATTTCTCTAATTTTCATTCTAACATACCTGTGGTGATGTGAATGTCAATGAAGTGAATGCTAATGGGCTGCGATGAAAACGTGTTATTTCTTCGAATTGATATTTGTCTAGACACAGCCCCTTTCCGAAATATGCTAAAATAAAATAACTGTGAAGATACCCCTCGATTAATTGATTATGTTCACTATCTCTTTTGTGTCAGCATGAAAAAAAGAATCTTCAACTTTTCAAACTTAACGACGCGCTTGTACATTATGCAAATGAGTTTGAATAGAATAATCTGTATGTGCAGACTTATCTTTGCAAGCCAGGATTTCCACAAGGCCTGCTTCAGATATGCACTGGGGCCAAGTGTAGCAAATGTCAACATTTTGCAGGCCTATTTTGACATGGCCTTGTGCTAGGTCATCGGAGCACGAACCACTCATTTGTCATGTATTGGAATCCGGTCGGATGTGGAGAATCCCCACTTGAGGGCGCTCCTCTAAATGTGGAGCATGCGCATTGTGTTCCCTGCCTGCCCCGGTGCCATCTATTGTCCTCGAGAGCTTGAGCCTGGGCCTTAATTCTAAGCTCAGGCTTACTGTCAGTGGCTCTGCATGCTTATATAGAAGTTGCTCTCCTTGCAGAGGCGCGGGGATGTGAGGGCTGATGGCAGATGAGAGGTGGGCTGGGGGTGCAGCAGCCACGCCCCTGGTGGGGTCGCCATCTGTAGAGCACGGGGGCCCACGTGCTGTGTGAAATAGAGTGTGACCAAAGAGAGGGTCTGACTAATTGGCGGTCTGGGAACGGTAATGAACGCCTAGGGAGATGTCGGAAGGCCCCTACCTGGAGCCTAACGGTAAATGATGTGTGTAATCCGTCATCGTTCACAGCCTAGTTCACTGTCCCGCCTTTTTTTTTAATAGCGAGCCAAAGAGAAAATTGGGAAACAAAAGAATGATGACTTATTTGCAAAGTTTTCTGGGTGAGTTTCATAATGAAATGGGAACAAAGATGCGGGAGGTTTGTATTGCATGTATTACGACCACCTTTTACCCTCGTCGTTGGTACGAGAATTGGGGTTTCCTTATGCGAGTTTGGCGTACATTTATGAGAGTTTGGAGGTGTATTTAGGTGTATTTTTAGGTTTTCTTGTGCAACATCATTTTCAAACTTCTGTGCGTATACAGTTTGTGTTAGAGCGTTAATACCTTCATAGCTATAGAACTTCTTATGGAGCACCCAATTATTAGAATTCATAGTGGTATTCAAATGTAATTAGACCCCAGTCCATACATGTCATTTTCTCTTTTTTTTTCTGTCCCAGTGCTTATTTATCACAGTCATGTATGAGTTGATACAACTTATGTTACCGGCTTCTTTACATTCTTGTCGTAGCAGTGCTTGTCATCGCTGTCTGTCTACAATTCAATAAAATTCCCCTACCTTCTCCCCCAAACCACACAGTGTCCAGCCAAACCCACAAAACAATCATGGAATTTGCAGAGATAAATTTCCATTGAAATCCTACCATGGGAGACTACACAGGAGGCCCCCATGGCCGACGGGGTCTCGGGTTTCGGCTAAATCAGAGCAATAAGAGGCCGGGGGTGGGCAGTGTCCAGGCGGCCAGTGGTTATTACCCCTTATTTACGGGGGGTAACCATTGGGTGTGGGGTTTCATCTAGGTCTCTGTGAAGCCTGGCACCGGGCGCCGACGGCTGTGAGACAATGCAGCTCTTGTTTCGTCTCCAGCAGGGCGCTGGCCGGCAATGAGTGGACGTGGAGGGGGCTGGAGGGACCTGGAGTGGCGCTAATGGGCAAACATGCGGTGGTCATCCTGCCTCTCATGCTGCAAACTAGAAATTGCCGCCAATAACCCAGCGGCAATCCGTCGCCTGATTATACTGCCCATTCCTACACAGATGGCCACTTGGCAGTACTAGTTTTCGCTTTGTTCAACAAGAGTAGTAGGGACTTAAAGTTTTGGATCTGCCTAAGGGATTCTCTCTCAGAAACCGACAGACATCCTGCTTAGTACATAAATAAGATAGACTGTACGGATGTTGAAAGAGTTTGTCGATAATGACTTTGTAGCCAATTAGGTCTACGCAAATTACTAGCATATAAATAATGTGCATTCCTTCAATGTCCTATTAACTTTGACAAAATCACTTTTTGAAGACGGTTCAGAAATATAGCTATATAATGTTTGACAGAACTTGTGTAACCACTTTCATATATCAACATAATTTTATGGAACAGTATTGTAAATCAAAAAAATGTAATCAGAAACTCAGAAACTGAAATATCCTGCTACACCTTGAAGCAGCAAAATTCCACTGGACCATACTTGTATATATGAATACGTGTGTCTCCTACAGCCAGGTGGTTGTATGAATTATAATGTTCTGTATGAGCATAATGTGATTCAAGACATAGTTATGAATGCTTTGTGTCTTTATGGATTCCTGTATAGGTATTGATTAAAAACCACAGAGTATTGCTTAACGTGCACTCACCATTATTCAAACTTTGTATAAGACTGACACTTCGTGATCGCTATCATATGTGATACACAACTCACTGATAACATCTCTCAGTCCAACTCCCAAAGGGGCTGACCGAAGGGCGTCGGTGGTATATGGTTTACTGTGGCTGCAGCGAATAAGCCTCATACAAGTCGGGCATAAAAGGTGTCATTCAGAGTTATTGCAGTTTCATAAATGCTGCCCTAAATTTCAACTCTCCATTGTGAGAGTGTTGGCATTTTGATAGTGGCAAGTGGCGTCTGATGCTGCGATGGACCAGGGGGGCCGACCATAAAGTTTTGACGAACCCAAATTCTTGCAGTTTCGCCGTCACGAATCTAAAGTACGTCCAGAAAAAAGTTACGAATCTCCGCGGTCGCGAACCGTTGTCCAGAAAAAAGATACGAATCTCCGCGCAGAGGATACGGACCTCTCGGAGGTTCGTATCCTGCCAATTTGACGAACCCAAATTTTGGGTACGTGATAGCAATAAACGTGTCTTAAACTATCTAATTCGTATTATATCGTGCATCCGGGACCTGATTCAGGATTTACAAGTCGGTAGCAACATGGGTGAGTGTCAAAACATGATATATTGTGTCTATTTCAAATTTTTTTAGATTTATAAGACACGCGTGAATTGACCGTATCGCTTAGCATGTGATAAATGTCATATCATGTCAATATCATGTAAATATGATACTTGTTGACTGTTCGACGTTCATTTTGGGCGATAATGGGTTGATTCTAAGTAATTTTGAGAGTAGCTTACACTGACCCAGACAGGTACGCCTTATGAGGGTAGGAATTATCACTTTTTATTAAAAGTATGTGGGAAATTGTATCCCCACTGAGCTAATAAGTCTATATCATTGTTAATAAATAATCTACAGTAAATTTTTGGTCTTGAATGAAATAGAAATATGAAATATCAGTGCAATATTTTATTTTTTTCAGTACGTCCACCGAAACAGGACAAAAAAAATGCAAGAGTAAGGCCATTTCAGGACTTCGCCCTCAAGACATATCTGAACAATAAGAGCTACCGGAGACAGTGGGGGCAGAAGAGATGTCGGTCAATGAAGACCTACAGAGAGCGCATCGACCCCCGTGTTGCGTATCCCCGCATTGCAGACTTCGAGGCACGCTATCGACTCCCTCCCTCTTGTGTTGAAGAACTGACTGAGGAGTTCGAAAATAGTATCTTCCGCCCGGGCAAGGGTAAAGAGGAGAAGAGAGGCTCACCAATACCCCTTTTCCACAAAGTAAATATCGTAAATTAATGTAAAAAAATATATATAGTGCTCGAAAATCCGTAATTATGACATGAAATACTACAGTTAAAAAAATAATACAATGAAAGCGCTCTCGAAGTAAAAGTCAATGAAAAAAAATATTTATATCGACCAAAAAAAATTGTCTTTTTTTGTACCATGCCCTGTCGGTGCTGCCACCTAGCAATTAAAAAAAAGAATGAAGTTAAATACTTCTACACTAATGAAAAGCCGTAATTGTATTTGAAGAAATCGATAATTTTTTTTTTTCAGGTTTGCTATGCGTTACGATATATGGCGACTGGGTCAGTGTATCAAGTGATCCGAGACACGCAGGGGGGCGTCTCCAGATCGAGTGTTGGACGGGCTGTTACAGCATTCATCCGATTTCTTGCATCTCGTTACAAGAAGCATGTCATTTTCCCAAAGGTATTAATATTTTTTTTAACTCTACACTTTGGAATACATTAATTCCTACATACCTCTGTGAACATTTATATTTACCAAGAAGAGCCACAAACAAACATATAAAATTAAAATAATCTTTATTATAAAAAACCTTGTTCCTTTTCATAACTTACTACACGGAAGTCTTTAATCATGCTGACAAAGTTACAATCCAATTATGTTATACTAAATTGCAGGGACAGGCCATGCACGAAGCTGCAGTGCGTTTCGCCCAACGGCACAAGGTGCAGCAGTGTATAGGTTGCATCGATGGGACCTATGTTCCAATCATGCGGCCATACAGGAATGAACACACCTACGTGTGTCGTAAGGCGTACCATGCCCTTAACGTCATGGCAAGTAATTCAGAATACTATTATATAATCGTGACTACGAACTTCTGAATAGTGTTATAAAAATCGTCACTACGAACCTTTCTAAAATTCTTAGTTTGTTTAACTCAGCTGTTGTATACAAGTCGGTAAACCCATTATCATATACCTATATTTGCGAAACTCGGCCTCAAGAAAGTCAATAATTTTTTCAATTTCTTGAACAAACTCTTGATACACACCATGGAATAAGTAATACCTTACAAACGGATACCATATAAATCTGTATTTCTAAAAGCCTTTTTAATTTTCAGATTGTCAGTGACTTTGAGGAGCGAATCCTGTATGTCGAGCCATCCATGGCTGGATGTCACCACGATCAGTCGGTGCTGGCCTTCTCCGATCTCGGACACCACATGTCGTATCGGCCCGAACGCATGGGGGAGTATTTTCTCCTAGGAGACTCAGGGTAAATATACTCAACAAATCTTCTTACATTCAAAATAATGTTAACGCCTAAGTAAGTGTATGTCAGCGCTTCACATACAACTTGTCCGTGCTCTCTAATTATGTATTTATAAAAAAGAGATCGATCGAAGTCTGAATAATCATCTCCTACCAAAAAATATTAAAATTAATATTTTACAATTCAGATACAAGCTGACGCCGAACGTAATGACCCCCTTCCGGTGTAACGTGCTGACGGACCTCGAGCCTCATCAACAAAAGTATCAAGTGGCCCACACCACTGCTCGCAGCTCGGTCGAGCGCTGTATTGGCCAACTCAAGAGTCGTTGGCGGTAGGTTTTCAAATTCAATCGCAACTCCATAATATATAACATTCTCACTGAGAGACACGCGTACTAAATAGCCGTTAATTATTTTTAACAGAATCTCTATTAGGGCAGTGTGGAACATCAACCCTCAACGTTAGACGACCATGTACATTATCTTAAGAATGTAACCACATTCCTATCATTACACATTTGCACAGAAATACATAACTGTTTTTCCCTCTCTCTTTTAGGTGCTTGTCCAAATCTGGTGTTGGGGCAATCCACATGCAGCCTCTACAAGCATCGTGGCTTGTCAAAGCGTGCTGTGTACTACACAATCGCTGCCTAGACTGGGGCCTGCGGAAGCTGAAGCCTGGACAAAACAGGGATCCTACGCATGAACTTAGGATCCAGGTCGAGGCATACGCTCGTTTCCTACGGGCAAACAGTCGAATCGACATCGAAAGCGTACCAGAAGACGAAGGTGTTGTCCGTGAGACCTACGGACCTACACATGCCGGTCTGCGGAAGAGGGCGATGTACATCTTCAACCAGTATGGAGGCCCGAGACCGGAGTTCCCGCGAGCAGCTCGCGGCCGCGGCGCTCGCGGTGGACGAGGTCGAGGCGCAAGGGGACATACAAGAGGCCGTGGCCGAACTGGCATCGTTTAAACTTTTCAATTGACAATATGTGACTCAAAATATAGATTTTGTACCCGTTTGTTCTCATTTACCTCCTGACACAGTATCTTAGAATCGTGACCTCCTGACAAACATTTTTTTTCAGAAGTTGAAACACATTTTTCCAAATACAAAATACCTTGACCTCGCTGCTGAAACTGACTAGACATGATAGTGCATCTAACATGCTCAAGTACGGACAAATATTATCACAATAACGATACCTTCATGTTATTGACCAGCAGCAGCAGTCACATTTTCAATAATATCATGGTCGTTAACAATCTAAAAAAAAGCACCGAGTATATTATTAGGTTTTCTTTTCCAGAAATAAGCCTGTACAGCATTTAAGCCGGTAGTTTCATTATGTGCGCGTCAGTACAGACTCAACTAAATATAAGAAAATGTGTCGGTACCAAGTATGTCATCATGGAGTCACAAACACAAATCGCAGATAAAGTATGTTTCTATTGAAAAACAGTATCTTAGAATCGTGACCACGAATCTTCATTATCAACGAACTTGTGTGTTAGAGATAGACTCTATAATGTGAGCATGTAACCATTTACTGTCCGAACACCCCCAGTCATTTCACTTTAACGAAGAGAAATTAATCGAATAAACTGAACAATTATTACTGAAACTCTGAATTAACTTTTGCATACTGAGTCTTATAGAAGTGAAGCCTAGAACTGTCTAAACCATGATCTACTCCTGTGGCTGGTGTGGCTGCTGTCCCGCCACTTCTTGTTGCTGCCGTGCGTGCATGGCACTTACAATTTCCTCACTGACGTACCCAATAGTTTCCTGCTGGTAAAATTCGCCAACACTAACAACTGGGATCAAACCAGCCGCACCTTGAGGTTGAAGCTCCGCCACAGTGACTGGAGGAGTGTTAGATGTTGTAGGAGCTGCCGGGACAATGAGCTGCTCCTGCTGCTCTGCCTGTTGTTGTTCCCCTGTAGTGGGCCACGTGGAGGAGTCGTACTCAATTGCCTGGGGTTCCATAGTAGTCGGTAAACTTATAGTGCACGGAGGGGTGTCTAAATTGGCGGGTAGATGTGGTGGCGAATTTAAAGAAGGCGTGTCCGTGGATAAATTAAACATCATTTCACGTCGGGCTTTAGCGATCTCGTCCGCCGTCGCGGTGCTCCGTGCATATGTATGCGCACCTGCCGATGGCTTAAAAGTGACCTCTGAGGTATTGGCGCTATTTCCTTTGTCAGTGACAGGAGTGCTCGTACTAGGCATCGGTGGGCTTCTCCTTCTTGCAGATTCATTCTCACCCTCCGAGTCGGACTTGATACGAATTCCAGGATGTGGTTCAACTGATCCCAAAGGCCCTCCCATTAACAGGGATTGGACCATAGATTGAACAACGTTTAGTGATTCCTGAATTTTTTTCTGTTCGCACTTGAACTCTGATCTTACAGCATTGAGTTCAACAAGGAGCACCCGATTTTTTTGTTCCAAGGAGTCCATACCCGATTTCACCATAGTGATATTGTTGTTCAGTAGCTCCATGTCCGTTCTTATTATGTCGCTGTCACCGCTGATCACTTGTAACTCGTATTTCACAGTGTTCACCTCTTCATGAACTTTCTGAAGGAGATTGTCATTTGCAGCCTGGCGCCCCTTTAGACTGTGAGCTTCTGTCTTCAAAGCGTTAGTGTCGCACTTGAGGTTCTTGAATGAGCCTTTAAACCCGGCCATATCCGCAGTGACAGAGTTCAACTTCTCGTCGGCGGACCCCATCGACGACTTTAAATCTGTAATGTCGGAGTTAATAGCTTTTATGTCACCTTCTAGGACTTCCAGACTGTTTCCAATGATTTTAATATCGGCGTTCGTCTTTGCCATCTTCTGTATATCACCTTTGGCCGCTGTGACAACTTGTTGAACCGACGCTAGCCGTGTAGACTGACCATTCAGCGTAGCTATAAGAGGCTCAATTTCCACGTGCACTTGATCTTGAACTCGGCCATCGACGTACTGTCCTATTCGTGCAAGTGTTTGCTCCACAGTGTTAAACACGTGCTGCTCAGTCAGAGTATGACCTGTCGTTTGGCTCACTTCTGTGACAGTCACTACTTCGGCCGCCGCAATACTAGCCTCTGCACCAGCACCAGCACCCCCCTGTGTCGATGGAGGATTGCTTTCCTGCTGAACAGTCCCTTCCTTCTTCCTCATCTCCGCCACTTTTTCTTGAAAAGTTTCAGTTCTTTCCAATCTGTAGATATAGTTTAGGCTGTCGTCCACACCTTGTCCATGACCGAGATCGCCAACTTCCTTCAGAGGGGTGTCGTTCAAGTCAGGGAGACCTTCACCTGCTGAAACAAAATACAAAGTAAGAACAATTTTATTCTATTTTTAAGACACTACCATTTTTAATTGTTAGAACGATAGTCTTCAGAACGTTTCCCAATGTTGTAAGGTATTAACTCTGTGCAGACCAAAACAGTTACACAAACGCTAAATTAAAATAAAATATACTGAACCCTTAACATTATAGGTTCGCAAAGGATTTGTGTCCACGAATATTTGGTTTCACTTATTTACATATAAACTCTTCAAGCTAGTTAGTATGATGAATAGTTATACAAAAATTGACATAAATACCTTGCTGGAAACTGTCTTCCAAGGTTTCCTGGGTATAGTCGAGTGACCGCTTTGCCATGGATTCGTCAGCGGCAGCACCAGGTGACCAGTCAAGTTGGGAGAGGGAAAGGTCTATGGACGGGACGGGTGTGGCTTTGCTTGCCAAACGCTCGGAGGTTCGTCGTTCCTTAGGCTCACGTGAACGCAGCACTGGACTCGTGAGTACTTCTGTAAAATATGATATATAATACCATTTCACGAACATTTTAAACAGTCGAAACATGTTCATCTTTACGCAACATCTTTAGACTATGATTAATAAATAACTACTCGTCCAGCCATTTCAGTAAGAGCTAAGGTAATGAAGTAAGATATATATTACGTTCAAAGAAATATTTTTTCACAGATATTTATAGTTAGATAATTAATACCAAAGATTACTTTTGAATTATTTTATTAAAATAGACACAAAATGCTACTCACGTTTAGCAGGTGTCGCAGTGTCGTCATCGTCCTCGCTGTTGACCAGAACAGTTCTCGGTTGCTTTTTCCTCAGCCGGAGTCGCGACGCCTTGCCAGCAGCAGCAGGAGAGGACTCAGAAGGTGCTGTAGAGGTCGTCGCAACCGCAGCCGCCTTTCCTTCGTCACCCTCAGGCTGCGGATCAATATCTGGAAATGGTACACATTGTATTATTTATTTCATAAAAGATTTTTTACTACATTTGTTAACATCCTTACGCCATTAAGTATTTCAAGTATACTTCCTACCAAAAATAAAATAGTATCATTTAAATAGGTTTAAGATGAACCGTTGTTCTTAAGTCAACCTTATTATCTGGAAGAATTACATCAGAAAAAAATCATTAAATTACAAGATATTTTTTAGTTGAGTACTACAATCAACAGTGCCACAGCATAGCTATTCTATCATTTTCTCATTTTTCTTATGATTCAAGTCCTAAGGTGTTTCTAATACTATAACTAGGCCTATAGAGGAATAGTTTTTTATGTTATTTACATTTGGCGTACTTGCCCTTGATGTGGGCTATGGTATCCCTCGGCTTCTTGCGGTACTGCGCATGTGCCTGCCTCTGCTGCTCAAGGCCGGCTTCCTGCGCTTCCGCTTCAGCCGCCGAGTCAACGTCCGAATTCGACACATCCAGTTTTGTTTTCGTTGCACCGGCAATAACTGTAAAAAGTGTTAATATGGCATACAAAATTATAAAACATTATTAGGTACTTGTTCAGGTAGAAAAACAATGGTGACATTTATCCAACATTCATGACTTACAAAACATATGGTAGTTACAAATGATACTAATTTATACGGCGTCGAAATTTGAACTGTTACAAGCATTTAAATAAGAAAAGGTTCGCTGTCACGATTCTAGTAATAGTAGACAAACTGACAGGTTCGTTTATTACTGTGTCAGTGACGACGAATCTGATTTGAAATGTTTCTGCGATATTTCTCTATAGTTAGGTATTTGTTGCTTGAAGTGAATAATAATGCTTACAGCCTGCACATTCCACACCCCAAAAAGCGAGACATCGGAGTTCTATGGGAAGGAGTACTCTCTCTGGGGGAATGGGCGCAGCTCCCGTACCCCCAAACTCATTCTCCAACTTCCTCATCTGAAATAAATTCGGAATTATCGTCTTAAGAACTCTTAAACAAGTGTGTAATAAATAATTTCATTGAATTCTATAACGAAAATTAAATACAGACCATTTCGCTACACAGAATCATAATTACACTTGGTCAGATTTGTTCTTTAAATAACTAATTCTGAAGATTATTTGTGGCTATCGCGGCTTTCATTACATTCACAATTAACAAATAAGAAATGAACAAAAATAAATAGAAAAGTGAGGTGCTAATATTTACCTTTTCGATTGTTTTACTTTTGTGGTCCCTTATTTTAATGTAGATGTACTTTTTACGTCGCTTCAGACCAGTGTGGGCGTTGACGTTCTCCTGGACCCTCTTCAGGATCGCCTTACGCTTAGCTATCCGCTGCTCTGGAGAGACTTCACCTTCCTTCCAGTTCCCCCTCACAGCTTTTCTATAGAAAAAAAAAATCACATTTAAGTTATGTACAACTAAGTGGTTTGGAAGTGGTTTTTCCTTTTATATAATTTAATCTTAAGTAACTGTTATGGGACATTCGAGATGTATTAGAGAATACTATGTTTTAGTCTTGTTTCCAAATTATTCTAACGTACAATGAATTGTATTTCTATAGACTTTCAATAAAGTTTATTTTGTGGTTACCTTAACCTTCTTGTTCTTTTCTGTGTTTCTGGTATAGGACTACTTCAGCTTGTTTTTTTATTTCTTTTCTTAAAAAAAACAATACGATAAATTATAGGATGCAAATATACTTACGGGTCCTCATCCATGGTATCGTAGAGGATCTTCAGCTCCTCAGGGGTATACCAGTCGGAGCTGCCGGGTCCGTCTGTCTCAGTATCTGAGGAACAGAAGCTAAAGTCTTTCCGGCGCCCCGTGAGGCGATGACCACCAATGGTTGGAAGTTGGTCAGCATTACCACCTGCTGCTACGGCTGCGGCTACTTGCGGAACTTCTTGGATGGCTGGTTCACTTTGGACCGCCTGTGCTGCTGCCGCCTTCTTTCCTCTCGCGCGCCCACGTTTCGTGGCTGGGGTGCTCGTCTTCGACTTGCCTTTTCCCCGACCACGACCCCTACCAGCTGGAGTTGGCGAATCTGAAGTGTCTGCTGCGGATACGTCAGTGGTTAAGGCTTGGGCTGGCACTCCTGCGGCTTCGACTTTGGTTTTTTTTCGGGCCGGCTGAGAACTGCTGCTCCTACTAGCGGCAGAGATAGCCTTCTGCTGGGCCTCTTCGGCCGCTTCCACAAACTGAAACTTCTTAGGGGGTGGGCTGGGAGTGGTATCCTCTACCGTGATGATGTCGATGTCATCCATGCTCTCTTGCTTAACGGGCTTGGGTTTAAAAGCCGCAGCACCAGACTTAGACGGTGTGGAGTGTGGCACAAGTTCATATTTATCGAGTATGTTACCGTAACGTTGTTTCTTCTCCTCCATGACCTCCTCGAGTAGTTGCGTGAGGCCGACTCGATCATCTGGGGGTAAATCGGTCCTCTGCAGAATGGCCTTGATACTCCGAATCCGGTAGTTCAGAGTCACCGTGTCGTCCTCGAAGAACGACGCCATCTGTGAAAGGAAGAATAGAAAAATTATAGTATTAGGTTGAACCAAAATTAGAGTTCACTGAAAGAATGACATCAGCGTAATGAAAGAGATGTACAAAAATAGGATCTCGTGCAGATAGCGGCTTATTTCACCGAAATTTGGATTGATGTTAAGGTTCACACTATCAAATCTTCGATATAGATAATCTACAACTCGGATGAAAACATATGTACAAGGTTTACTTACCGTGAGACGGCAGAAAATGGCGAAAAAGATGAAGGGAACAAGAAGCTGGATAACAACGCACGCCATACGTCCAAGATGTCGGTGGAGGGGGTTGCTGGTTTCTTGCAGGTAGATAAGCTTTTCGTATGTACAGACGATGGTAACCAGCGGCGACGAAGATACCCAGCGAGTCGGCTAGGTGTTACATACAGGTTCGCTGGTAACCAGCGCGTTTCCGGTAAAACCGGAAGGACGAGTTGACAAACAAGGCGGGGAGACGGGTTGACCCGGATTCGTGAAATGGCTGACCTAGATTCGCGGCCACGGACCTCGTTAGATTCGTGACGTTACTCACGAATATTTGGTATGACGAATCTTTTACTTGACTGACCGTTTTCTGGACAAACTTTTTGCTGAGGTTCGTGAAGTGACTCGGTCTTCACGAACCTACAAAGCATTTTCGTCAAAACTTTATGGTCGGCATACCTGGTCCTCTGGGGGGTGAGTGAATGGGCGATATTGTGTGCAGGCAAAGGCCACGCGACTTGTTGACTGAGGCCTGGCTTTGTTAAACCAGCAGGGCATTGTACGGGCACAATCGAGGATAGCAAATGATATCACCTTATACGACAGGTCTGGCCCGGCGCTGGGCTCTCTGACACGGCCCGATGGTCGGGGTGGACCAGCTGCCTCCTACTCCACTGCCCTCACTAGCGCCATCTTCCTCCATCCATAACAAGGCGCCCCTCACCGCACAACCATTTTTATCATGAATTGATTCATAAGGGGAAAGCGCATAGCTTTCAATTCTTGTGGTTTCATCCGAAACTACATGTACATGGCCATCTTGCTTTATGTGTATACGCAATCCTAGCTGATATCATGTACCCTGCTGAAGAACAAGTGCACGTGTATAATCTCGTATAAAACTGAAATCGTTATTAAAATAACGAGATTCTTCGCTTGTTAATGAAAAAGAAACTAAAATATCAATGATTGTTTGTAAATAAAATATATGCATGTTTCTCTGATAAAAGAGGTCGTCGCCGTTAAAGAAGAATTGGTAAAAATGGGAATGGGATGTTAATATTACATGAGAATATCAAATGTAAGATACAGAGTTTTATAAATGCAATTTTATTACGATTCATCATAATCACAGTAACGTGGAAGCAAAAAGAAATTTCATGAAAACAAAAAAAATTTGAAGTTGTTTTTGTGCACTTGGCGCATCATAAAAACATGGCTGCCATGCTGAAAAACATATCTGATGACCTTGTCTAAAACTTGTCTTAAACTTGGAAGTAAAGAGAAATTTGATGAAAATAAAAAAATTTTGAAGTTCTTTTTGTGCACTTGGTGCATCATAAAAACATGGCCGCCATGCTGATAAACATGTCTGATGACCTTCTCTACAACTTGGAAGTGAGAAGAAAAGTCCTGAGAATAAATGTTGAAGTTGTTTTTGCACACTTGGTGCATCATAAAAATATGGCTGCCATGCTGAAAAACATGACTGATGACCTTGTCTAAAACTTGTCTTTAACTTGGAAGTAAAAAGAAATTTCATGAAAATAAAAAAAATGAAGTTGTTTTTGTGCACTTGGTGTATCACAAAAACATGGCTGCCATGCTGAAAAACATATCTGAAGACCTTGTCTACAACTTGTCTTTAATTTGGAAGTAAAAAGAAATTTCATGAAAATTAAAAATTTTGAAGTTGTTTTTGTGCACTTGGCGTATTATAAAAACATGGCTGCCATGCTGGAAAACATATCTGATGACCTTGTCTAAAACTTGTCTTAAACTTGGAAGTAAAAAGAAATTCATGAAAATAAAAAAATTTTGAAGTTGTTTTTGTGCACTTGGCGCACCATAAAAACATGGCTGCCATGCTGAAAAACATGACTGATGACCTTGTCTAAAACTTGTCTTTAACTTGGAAGTAAAAAGAAATTTCATGAAAATAAAAAAAATGAAGTTGTTTTTGTGCACTTGGCGTATCATAAAAACATGGCTGCCATGTTGAAAAACATATCTGAAGACCTTGTCTACAACTTGTCTTTAATTTGGAAGTAAAAAGAAATTTCATGAAAATTAAAAATTTTGAAGTTGTTTTTGTGCACTTGGCGTATTATAAAAACATGGCTGCCATGCTGAAAAACATATCTGATGACCTTGTCTAAAACTTGTCTTAAACTTGGAAGTAAAAAGAAATTCATGAAAATAAAAAAATTTTGAAGTTGTTTTTGTGCACTTGGCGCACCATAAAAACATGGCTGCCATGCTGAAAAACATGACTGATGACCTTGTCTAAAACTTGTCTTTAGCTTGGAAGTAAAAAGAAATTTCATGAAAATAAAAAAAAAAGAAGTTGTTTTTGTGCACTTGGCTTATCATAAAAACATGGCTGCCATGCTGAAAAACATATCTGAAGACCTTGTCTACAACTTGTCTTTAACTTGGAAATAAAGGAAATTTCATGAAAATTAAAAATTTTGAAGTTGTTTTTGTGCACTTGGCGTATCATAAAAACATGGCTGCCATGCTGAAAAACATATCTGATGACCTTGTCTAAAACTTGTCTTAAACTTGGAAGTAAAAAGAAATTTCATGAAAATTAAATATTTCGAAGTTCTTTTTGTGCACTTGGCACATCATAAAAACATGGCCACCATGCTGAAAAACATGTCTGATGACCTTGTCTAAAACTTGTCTAAAACTTGGGAGTAAAAATAAATTTCATGAAAATAAAAAAATTTTGAAGTCATTTTTGTATACTTGGCGTATCATAAAAACATGGCCGCCATGCTGACAAACATGTCTGATGACCTTGTTTAAAACTTGGATTGAAAAGAAAAGTCATGAAAATAAAAAAAGGTCAAGTTGTTTTTGCGCACTTGGCGCATCATAAAAACATGCCTACCATGCTGAAAAACATGTCTGATGACTTTGTGTAAAACCTGTCTTTAACTTGGAAGTAAAAAGAAATTTCATGAAAATAAACAAATTCAAAGTCATTTTTGTACACTTGGCACATCATAAAAACATGGCCGCTATGCTGACAAACATGTCTGATGACCTTGTCTTTAACTTGAAAGTAAAAAGAAATATCATGAAAATAAAACATTTTGAAGTCATTTTGGGCACTTTGCGTATCATAAAAACATGGCTACCATGCTGACAAACATGTCTGATGAATTTCTGTAAATGTTGGAATTGAGAAAAAATGTTATACCAATTTGAAATTGTCAACTTGTTTTTTCTCATTTGGCACACCATAACAACAGAATGTAAGGGATTTGACACTTCTGTTCCAGTCTGTTCCATGAGAGGCAATTGACTTTCACCAGGGTTCCACTCACGCCCACTACAGTTGGCCAAAACTCAAAGTTGTTTACTTGACACTTCTATTCCAGTCTGTTCCGGTCTGCCGCACAGCTAAATACATGAGAGGCAATTGACTTTCACCAGGACTCCACTCTCCCACTAGAGTTGCCCAAAACTCAAAGTTGTTTATTTTTGTTTTAACTATCCTGAAACTTGTCAATTTTAATCAAATAACATGAACACAAGAAAAATACATATAAACTTATAAGAGAATTATGTAAAATACATTTAAGGTATTTTTTTAAAGAATTATAACAACACAAAATCCATTCTAATGTACAAATTGTCAAAGGCCATAGGACACATCTACACGTAACTAATTGTAACTAAATCTCTCTCACAAGAAAACCCATGCATCCACTCTCCAAGCATAGGACAGGAACCAGGGGATTAAATGTGTGATAATAGGGTGAACTGGCTCTTTCACTTAGTCAAAGAAAAAGCCATCCTATACTTCGCCTATCAAACTTTATACCATTGGTGAAACTTAATACAACGCGAAGAACAATATTATATTCCATGAGCATTTCTCTATTCATTATTCAGCATATTTATACTGAATCGAACCTCATCACTAAGGGAAGGGCACTATATCTTCTATGGGATAGAACAGCGTTCCAACATTCCAACCTCAAATGTACATCTTGTCGCAGTGCAGTTTTCCATTGTTCTTGGAAAATTTAATTTTCCATGAAATTAATAAGGAAAAGAGACGCAGTGCTATTTAACCATTCCATACCATTATTTGTTAAAGCTTCGATTTCTCCAGATGACATTGAAGGTCATGGAATATGCCCATTTGTTATAATTTACATGGATATTCTATCAATCTACTGAGGATATCAGAAAAAAAATGGTCATAATTATGTTCAGAAATATCATAAGCATTGTTCATTTATACTCGCTGGAGAATGGTTTAATGAAATGCCAATAGATAGCATCAAGTTATATGTTTCTGATTTAGTCCTACTTCCATTTATCTATACAGGTTGTACAGGTGGTAAGACCCCTCTACATACAAAGGATGATGTCTAATTCAAATAACTGTACATTAGGCTTAAAACCCCTTGGGGATTTTGTGTGAATGCATGGACGTCTGCATAGATAAAACTAAAAAGTTCTTTCAGTAGACTATCTGTGAGTACATATATGGGCCATCAGAAGTTCTATCTGCCTCAATTCCCTGGCTGTCAGGTGCCCAGTGTAGTTCCTGACAAATCTCCCTCATCACTATGGGAATGCTCAGATGCCACCCCATTGTTCACGTGCCATGTGTTAAACAGCAGCCCCTTTGGCGAAAAGAAAAATTGATTTTCACCAAGGGGACCCTCCCCATTCCTGATAGCATCGAAGTGGTAGGAAAGTATTGTATCTTTTCGAAGATGCTCCATTCAAAGACCAGGTGAACAAGAACACCTGAAGGTCCCATTTGATGTGTTTCTTTAGTGAAAATCCAACATATTATATTCAGTGGGAGTTATACTATCTCCAGGTGCATTGTTTTGATGGTAAACGATTTAGGGGAGTCCCAGGACCTGTTCCGGCCGACTAGTGAGGTGTCTCGCTTGGTTGGGCGACAGGTAAAGTAATGTTGGGCAGGTGCTAACCACAGACAGGGCTTGGCAGCCCCTGGGGTCGGGCACGGCGCCTCCAATGTTTACCCTTAAAAAAGGAATAAAAATGACTAATGTCAGCCCAGATAGGGCGGTGTCCGATGCTAGACGGCTCCACAGATTGGATTTCCCACGGCCAGTCATAGACAAATTTGTATGCATGAGGGAACGATGTTCGACATTCAATCATGACTCATACTAGGGTTTCTAGTGTTTATCAGATATTCCCTTTACTCCGCATCACTTTGCTTTAATGTAATTTGGGAAGATGAAGACCCCTTTCCCTGATTAATGGGTCCATATATAGCCTACATGATAAATTGTTAGTAGCAACAGTATCAAGTTTTAAATTTTCATCCTTATTTCATTGCATGAAACCACCGCAACGAATGGAGTTGCTTTTTGACGTTTGTAGAAGTTATTGAAAACGCGTAGGAATAAATAATTTGCGGATTGAAAATACATTGTAGGTATCGTTCTTCGATGACATCTTCATAATGTAGAACACACTATTGGTGGTTTTCCTGTGACAGTCACACAAAACCACCTGACAGTCGGCATGCGACAGCACTCCTTTAAATGCATTTTCTTGACCACAGTATCCAATTATCATTAAATGCACGAATGCGCACTTTAGTCACATGGATAAACCAATCGACGAATATCGTGAGGTCTCTCGGTGAGCACTTGTAGTACCTTCTGTGTCACAAACCCGTGAAAATAAAAGAGATTATAATCACACCAACGCCAAAAGATTAGGCTTATGATTAAACCAATGCCAAACAAACAATCAATCGAGGAGTTTCTTTCTTGAGAACTTTTCAAAAAGCGTGCATGCATTTTGAAATGAATATCGGGTGTCGTCCTAATCCACTCTATGAAAGCAAAGTTATGTGTCTGTTTTGAAGAGAAATCTCAACATCAGTTAAGCCTAGTGTGTTCATATTAGGACAAAAAAGAGGAGAAAAACTATAACTCGTATTCTGGTGACCTGCACGTATTTAGGTTATGCAGCATGGGCATTATTCCAGCGACTATTATTAGTCCTACTATTCTGGTCTCCATTAATGTCAACCAGCAGGAGAAAGGAGAAAGATAGTCTGAATGCCAACGTCACGCACGAGCGGCCATGGCGACAGAGCTAGGTTGCCCCTAACGACGCGAGCGCGGCACTCGACCAGCACGAGACCGGGGCTTACCGTCGGCGGCCATCTTTGTCAGGGGAGTCTTTTCTCCCCTCCGCCTCCGCCACCGGAGAGCGGCTTTTGTCTGGTTTCCCTTGCCGACCTAGCAACCTCTCACCCCTGACCGGCTTTCACGTCCCGCCCGACGTGTCTTTTCTAACGGGGCGCTTTTTGAAAACACGGTCAGCTTCAAAGTGAGAGCCTGACACACACCAATTCCGAAAGGTGTCGCAGAAGGTCTTTGTCCGCGGCCAAAACGCAGTAAAATGTGAAAAGCATGATTGTTTGCTATTTGACGTAAGATTTGAGTTTTAGATTAAATTGACAACCTTGTCAAACTGGCTTCATTGCTCGTTTTTGATATTGCATGATAACATCCCAGGTAAATGCTTTATTCTCCATATTGATTATGCTTTAGAATCACATTACAATCTCTCAAATGTTCTTTCCAACTGTACAGGCTAGTATCTTGTGGAAATTTCTATTTGCACAGTTAAAACATCAGCGCGAATAAAATTGATACAATTACGAATCTTTCATTTGTGTCAGATTCAAATGTTCGTTGCAAACGCTTATGTCGATGCTTATATTGGCAGTAAACAAACAATCTATGCTTATATCTTCTCAGTTTTACGTCATTATAAACCATCAAATATCGCACGGTCAGTTACTAATTCCAGGGATGCTGCTTCCTAAGATGGACAAAATTGGCGCACATTTGATTTGTGGGATACAAGACAACAGGGAAGAACGTCCTCTGAGAATCAACCCAAGCAAATAAACATGCACATTATCAAAGACTGGTGCTTAGCTTCATGCAGACTTATCTAACGGTTGTCCCTGTGGGACAGGGACTATTTGCCGTGGCTATAAGTGTGAGTATTTAATAGCGCTCTCACAAAGCAGATCAAAGAGATGAACTCCGTCGCCGCCGCTACTGGTGGCCGTTGTGTCCGGCCTCCCAGGTCCCATAGTGTTCAGTGGGGCGTGGTGAGGCCACCCCCTTCACCTGAGGGACTGATCATATTGTTCCAGAACACAAAAGCCGTCTGCTGGGTCTAATCCTGTAAAGGGCCTGTGGGGCTGCAAAGGCCTTCTGCTGGAGGATGCCGCCACATGCATGCACATCTGTGAGTGCCGCTCTTCAACCCCTGTGCTGTGAGCGATGGAATTTTGGCGCCCAAACTTTCAAAATTTCGTCTGCGCCATAAACTTTCCCAAAAAGCTTCACAATTGGCACAAAGTTTACTAGGCTCTTTTACTTGTACTAAGATGTATTTGGTATATATTTAGAATTATTGAGGTAATAGTTGTTAATGAAGAAAAGTACGGTTTAGTGAGTGAGTTAAGTACACTTCTTGCCTGTTGCAGTGTGACACCAGACCCGCTTTGTTACTGCGGTCTTCTAGCACGGCCAACGCAGACATAGCTCCACACGCGAAGCCTTTGTTTCACCCAACCTACCTTCCGCTAGAACAATTATTCGAATTTCCCCGAACCACACATGCAACAAGCTGCTAATGAATAATACATTAAGGCTGCGATTTGCCATCAAAAGAGGCATAATTACAGTCTATTAGAGTTCTAATGGCGCCCTGTCCTGACCCTAGATTACCGGAGCTCCGACCTTCGCTGAGGGTTGAAAACAAAAGGTGATGCCCTTCAAATGAAACCTGATTCATCAGGGAAGTAATTGGGTGTGGAGTGAAAAATTACACTCAAATGGCATCAGGTTCTGGTGGAATGTTTACTGTGGTCTCCTCGTATAATCAGTCATCCGGTGCGACAAGGACAGACTAATTATAATAATTTACCACAAATTCCCCATTAGAAGTATATAAAGCATAAATACTGTTAATCCACACACAAATGGGATAGATAGAGAAGTTTGAAATATTGGTCTTTGTTTAATTAAAAATGATTAATCATTCTTCGCCTTAGGGCATTTCTAGGCATTGGTGTCAAATAAACCCTACCTAAGCAAAGTAATAAGACACCACCCCAGACTTTTCATTTCGAGCTGCTTCCTTCACACAGGTATTAATTGAAGTCATTCTACTGACTTGTGAAGCCCTATAAAAGGAAATATGAGCACCTTGATGACTCAGGATCACAGGCGGATCCCCCTCCTGGAGTGCCAGGTGAGGGGGTTGGTTGGAGCCCCCTACTGACCCTTAGACCTGGCCCCAGCTGCCAGTGGTAGAGGGGGGCACGAGGTACCTGGATCAGTGCTGGCGACCACAGATTACACTCACTCCAGGGAGTGGACTATGGGATTGCATGTTAGCAATTCAATCCAACAGGTCACCACCTGCACTTTTTGCAAATAAACCTTTTCAAAATTGTTTATGTTCTGGAACTGAAACTGGACAATATGCAATATAATTATATTGCATATTGGTATATCTAAGCTGCTTTACCGGTAACGCCCCCCCCCCCGTCCAATCCCATGGATCCGGTTCCATTTTGTTCTAGATTTGCAATAAGTTTCTTGATGTGACATTTTTCTCCCAAAAGTATGTGTCCTAATTAACATGTTTACGATTATCGGGCAACATATCGATTTGTCTCATCAGTATTTCAAATTACACAGTGATTTAGTGTTTGTACCTTAATGGAACACCCTAAATGAACATAATCTTATAAAGGGATACATTAGAGAACTTCGGCAGATGGCGGTACTAAGCCAGCAGCCTGGCCTTTGGTGGGCATCAGTCCTATTCACTGCACAGTGAAAACTTCACTCTAGCCTACATATCTCAGCACAGGTAACACAAGTACAAAATTGCAATAATGGAAAAAAATGAAAAACCCTCTAGGAAAACTTTAAGCTTAAATATTACCAGTTCCATAACCTATGTTACCTGTACGGACTTCAAAGTATCAAACAAGAACAATTGCAATGACTGCGAGTTTGAGCATATTATACTGTCTGTAATTGCTGCAATTCAGTATCCAATGATCAAACACAGAAAAGTGCTTTCTATGGTGATCATGACATGATTTTAGAATATCTAAATTCAAATCATACAAGTAAATTTGTTGTAATGCTCAAGACGTATTAAATGAATCATAATGGGTTATCACAAATCTGATTTGTCCCAGATGTATCAAAGCGGGATCAACGCACACTTATATTTGATTATCCTGTGCATGTCTTCCTTACTGGTGTTAAACGGCACGATTCGAACATCCGCCAAACACAATCTCAGATTTTTGTAAAAATGATTATTCAATTATACGTTCTATGTGTGTTCATTTATCTTCTTATCCAATGAATCTAAAGAAGTATTATCTGTAAAGCTGAAGCAAGCTTTCTCGAGATTACTTATCAAAAAGCCGTTGTAAATGACATATGAATTGAGCATAAGAAAGGATTGTTAGGCCTACCCTACACCACTTTATATAACTAAAACCCGGGACTAAAACGTTCTAGCAAATGACCTAATACTATGTAGTCTAACGGCATCAGTGCACTGCCCGGTGATTTTGACATTAACATTATCTCATCCGTCCATGCTTTATCAGGTTTGTTTGCTCTGCAGAGGGGAAGCATTGAAAGTGGCCGTATCAGCGCTGGGCCGAGATGCAATGAAGAAGCCACGCATCATATATCTCTTCAGCCAGGGCCCTCTTAGGGCTGCATGCTTGACGGATCCCCGCAGTCATTGGCCACGTGGCAGGGGCGTACCTCTCCCACTTACACTTGACCTTAAAGGTCATCCAGCACATTGCGCCCATCTTTTCCAATATCAAGAAAAATACCACTGAACCTGTTTATGAGCAGGGCAATTGGATCCTCTTAGTGTACATACAATATATACGTATAGACAAAAGGATGTTTGGTTGGGGAAGTGGAGTTTGTGTTGTTGAAGAGACTGACAGAGTCACAACAGATAACACCTTGAACACTTGTTTTGTTTTCCACCAACGGTGCGTTTTGGTGGCTGGTCGAGATGATCCGCCAACCAGGCCGGGCCTCACGTACACAGGACTGGGGACATTGAGACCGTTTTCTGGTTTACACACAAAAAGGGCCATGTCCTTAAGAGTACACTCCCCGCTCTACTACCCCTACCTACTCCTTCCTCCCCCGATCCCCCTTCTTCCTGTCTTCTCTCTTTCTACCCCCACCCCTGGCAGGGTAGCTTGCCACCTTGTCAATATTGACCATGCTTCCAATATGAGCCTCCCGGTGCAAGTTATTCAATATACGCTGGGGTTTATATGAAAATGGAAAATACGCCTGTCCCAAGACAGTGTACACTGCGTGCCCACTGCCCCCTAGCGCCAGAAAACTCAACTAGAGACGCCAACAGGACCATGCCCCCGTCGCGTGCCATCCTCAGCTCGGTATAGATAACGATTCGGGTAAGTGTCCCTCAAGATGGCCAAATCTACCAAGAGTTTCCGTTTACACCTAGAGTGTGATTTCCCAGGGCTCGATCAGCCATTGAGGAGTCAACAAGAATGGCGCCGATAACAAACATTTCATACCGTTTTTCAGGTAAATCCTGACAGATAGATAACTCTTGAGTCTGATGAAGATAACGCTAGCCCCAAGAGGATTTAGTAGGGTATGGTATAACGCCACCAAACTGAGCCTATGTTTAGACCTTCGAATTCATGTGGCGGGGAATGGAAAGCCCTTCACGACAACTTGGGACAGGATAAGTTATGTCCCAGACCCCGGGCCCAGACCAACTTCTATTCGTTTGTCTATCTCTATTGGCAAGTAGTACAAAACATTGGAGATAAATGGGCTTGGTAGGATGGAGGGGCATATTATGGTCCATGGAGTCCTGCTTAAGCTTAAAGTTTCGGGGAGGGGGTAGGGGGCAGGAGGGGGGCAGGACGCTAAGCCACGCGACCGGGAGTCGACGATACTCGTGCCAGGGCCTTGAGTGACAGGCGAGTCGCGGGGTGGGCGGGGCTTGGCTCAGGTGGGTATATAGGGGGTGCAGGCGGGTCGGGTGAGTCAGACTAGTTTTGTTGTATCGGGAAGGGCATTGGAGTGTGTCTGGTAGACAGACGTGTGTAGAGGTGGACCTATTATACGCCAAGGGTGGCGCATGCACTGACAAGCCAGGTCAGCCACTCTCTACCGATAGACATATAGACGCACCCACCCACCCACACGGCTGTGTGTTAGGACCTTTTCTCCCTATCTATATCTACCGGTGAAGTGTGCCCCGCTCGCGCCACTTCTGATCCCGACTCGCGCCGCACAGGAGCCCGTCCCGTGCCCTCCACGCGCCCCGCACACACCTCCCAGTCTTCACCTGAAGCACGCCCACCACCTTGACCATGGAGAACGCCCAGCCCATCCTCACCACCACTCCGGTGAACTTGATTATCCTGCCGGCTTCCTCCAGCCTGCAGCCCCTGCAGCCCCTGACGGTGATCACGACGACGGCCCTGAATACCCTGTGTCAGCCGATGACCACTACTACACTGACCAACCCTGACAACAATAACAACAACACGACGACCACCAGTACTGCCCTCACGGCCCTGCCCCTCACGGCGGTCACCACGACGTCGGCGCTGACTGCCAACAGCATGGCCACTACCCTTACCACGAACCCGGTCAGTGCCACCAAGACCTTCTCCGGCACCCCGCCCCTTAAGCCGGCGAAGAAGTTCCGGTCGGAGCAGGAGGAGATCCTGCGCTGTAAGCGGCGGCTGGACTTCATCGGGTCTCTGGGCCTGCAGCGCCCGCACGCCACCACCGTGCTCCGACGGAACGAGCGCGAGCGGAACCGCGTCAAACTCATCAACAACACCTTCGTCCGCCTGCGGGAGCACCTGCCGGGGACAACAGTCAAGACAACCAAGGGGAAGGCCAAGAAGCTGAGCAAGGTGGACACCCTGCAGAAGGCCATAGACTATATCAGCGCCCTCCAGGACATGATCGACGAGCACGACGCCGTTAACGCCGCCTTTGACAATGGTGTCCTGGCGCCCGCCCTGGAGCAGCGGCGACCTTCGCCCACGTCCTCCACGTCGTCGATGGACACGAACAGTTTGCACTCTCCAGGGTCTGCCGGGGAGTCGGAGGTGTTCAGTGACGAGGCCCCCCTCAGCCCGGAGGAAGCCGACCTGCTGGACTTCGCTAGTTGGTTCTGAGGGGAGCGACTAGTGTGCATAGCACGCTCCGACAATATTAGGTGAGTCCCGCCTCCTTTTATGACATTTCATATTTTATATCACATCTCATATGATACCCTGTCATCGTAGGGCTTTGTCAAAATCCGGTTTATGAAGGTCTTTTTTAACTCATGGGGCGTGCCGTTTTATGGGGGTAAGCTATTTCAGGCCCTCCTACCAAAACTCATCCCGTGAGCATGTACTTAGTCATTGTATTTTTTTTATAGTATGCGTCACAGGGAAGGACCAGACAAAAACCTTAGCCCAGGCGTATAAGACATTAGCTGGCATATTTCACATATCAAACGTAGCATGCTCTCCTGGTTGCATTATCTTCAAGTACATGCCCCTTTAAGAATAAAAAAGCTACAACATTCAGACCCCGTAGGGCGCTATATGAGGGCTTTAGTGTAGCATGCCCTTTGCGTGCGGGGCCTTGGCTTGGGAGACTTGTGTGCGAGATGAACTCGACCTGACCCCGCCTACCCCGCAGCCCTTATAGCGGGTCCTGCAGTCCCCTCGGCCCGGCCTTTACCGGGTGGTGGCGGGGTGGGTATGTGGTTTGGGCGCCTTTTATAACTCTGGTCTACCTATTGTAGGCCCCAACATGACAGCTCTGCAAAGCCCTATTCCCGTCCCCTCTACCCCCCCCCCCCCCATGTTCTTGCCACCACAATACAACCCTCGTCAGACTGACTTAAGATATCTCACAATTGCTCTCACTGTCAAAATACCTTATTTCATGCAAGTATATCATCCCTTTTGCTGTTTTTTTCCCTAAACAATCGTTGTGTTGGAGAGAACTCCAAGTATTCTGTAGAGATTGCTTTATGCTTTTTTGTTGCACTAATGTGTCTATGTCAGTAGGTGATATTATCTCATATGGCACTCTCTAATGTTTACTGATGCATTAAAGTAATATACAATGAACTGCTTGGTCTGCTTCACATAGGGTCTTAGGGACGCGTGCGTCCCAGGTACATATTGGAAATGAGACATGGTAATCATAGATTGGTCTTAATCATCTCCTTAATTTGATCAATTGTCGTTCATTAAGCCTACTTGGCGGTTAAATAAGGCATTCAGCTGAGCAAATTGGCGGGGGCCCCTTTCTCGGTCTACTGCTCCTGTATCTTTGATTACGTCTGAGCGTCCCCTCCCTCTGCCTACCCTGTGGCAGGGAGGGGTGCTAGGTGGTCGCGTGCCGGCCCCGATCCTGAATATTGACAGTAGGATCACGTCCCACCAACCAGCCAGCCATTGCTAACAAATGTCTGCCCCTTTTGCTTCTTTCAGACGCCGGTGACAGCCCACGCGCCGAGTGAAAGGCAAGCCTTGAGGGTTCCACAAGACTGCGTCGGTGACACGGCGCTGGCAGTCGCGGGGGACGCCATGGACGCGGTCTAGAGGACAACCATGCAGCTACTCGACTCCTACTGCCCTCTCCTCCTCCTGCTGTTGCTGCTTAGATCGCCCTCCGTGGAGCGGGCTCCTGGAGGGCGGCCATCTTGGAAGAGACGCTGGAGCAATCTGAGTGGCGACCGAACCATTCGGTGGCGCCACCAAACAGGCGCTGGGACACCGACTAGAATGAACTTAAAAGATCCCCAGTCCCCAAAGAGACCGACTGCCTGAAGGTGCTTCTAAAACCATCCCCACCGCGGGGTAAACTTATAGGGCTTCAGCGTCGCCATGTTGGAATTCAGAAACCTGATTCCTAGAGACAGTTGTATGGGAAAGCTTAATGACACTGCCGAACTGGGCTTCAGTGATATACTTTAGATGAGATAGTCATTACAAATTCTTTCTTTGAATGATTTGTGAACTATTTATTGTTGATTAAAACCTCTATTTATTGATGTTAGAGTCTTCCATGAGCACTTGTTATCCCGTGAAGACATAGTAACGTTATGTTTGTGACTTGATAGTCATGGCACCTCTTTGTAAGGCTTAATTTCTTGTAAATTTAGCTTTCATGAAATACACTTGAAACATAATGACATCGGTCGGTGCGTCGACCTACATTCCAATCTATATACAAAGACACATCTTGGCTGGTTATTACCAAGAAAAAACTTAATGTGTTAGTTTGTAAATATGAACATATCACTGTACATTGACATTGTATATCGAATTGTAACAGATATTTGAAACTCGATTCTATTTTTCCAATACAGATTAAGCATTGAAGATCTCATGAATTTATAACTTTCTACATTGATTTCACTTGAAATTGAAACAACTTGCATACACACATTCCACGAATACAAGGACTTCTGTAGTTCTCATGCACTCAATTGTCTTCCATATAGTTGCATAAAATGCTTGTATATAACTTTTGCAATTGTAAATAAGATACATAATGTTGACTAATTACATATTCTGTGTACATTTCAGAGCTATTTTATCTATACATTATTTTTCCACTTATCATTATGTTTCCAAATAAAAGCAAATATGAAAACAACTACTTATTTTGTTTTGGTTATGTACTCCCTTTGAACTTTGCAGCAGTAACTTGCCTTGCGTTGAATCATTATACATTTACATACATGTAATACAAGTGTGCCATATAAAGCATTTTAGCTTAAACATCGTTTCATAAGTAAATTATTATTTTGCACAGGGAGATTAACGTTTAAGGCTACAAAATAGAATTTTACAATTCTATGCAAGCAATTTAATAGAAGGAGGCAATTCCATACATTTTTATCCACGTAAAATAAGAAAGAGGCAATTTCAGGAGGTGAACCCTATTAACCCAAGGGTGTGAGTATGAAAACAATTCTGCATAGTAATTTCCCAGAAGTGACTCATCGACAAAAGGCGGTAATATTCCTGGATACCAGGTCAGTAGGGGGTCCAAAGGGGGTAACAAGGGCTAGTAATGGGCGGTAGGGGGCGGACAGGTAGACGGGGCGTCTACCCTGACCCCTTGTTTGACCCCACACTGACCCCTGACCCCCACCTTCCCACGGATCCCCTGGTGCCCAGCCCAGTCGATCACCTCCCCGACCCATCCACTCGTTGCGCAACTAATGGCACGCCGTTGCGCAAAGTGTCATTGGTCGTCCGCTAGAAATAAATCTGACCTCGGCCAAAGAGGCTGCATAACCACGCTTAGTATATTAGGTTATGAAATACTGTGAGGTAACCAGGGAGAGTTGGGAAAGTCGCGGCCTCCCTGGTGAGAGGGGAACAAAACCAGGCAAGCAGGCAGTGCGAGGAAAGCAAACGAAGCACAAAGAAGGCTATTACATCCTTTTGTTTGTTTGTGTAAAACGGGTTTGGAGGGAAAGGAGTTGGCAGACGGATCCCTGGTGATCCGCCTGTAGGTGGGCAGATCCATTAAAGGTGAGGGGTCTGTCTAGGGTTCACCCAGGTGTTGGTGATGTAACCTGCCGCTTCTTATAGAAGACCTGCAGATGACCCGTGCAATCTGACCTCTTCTATTTCCGATCCTTGTCTGCCTTACATTATGCCTTTCACTTGTGAATTTAAGTTTAAAGTTTTGTGAACATCATTGCATTTTTAAGGAGAAATTCCTGATTCATACACAGGGAATGTCCTTTTCTCATCAAATCATGATCTGTTTCTCCTAACAATCAATATTGTATCCTTGTAAATGGTTTTTATACTGAGACTGTTTATAAGTATCATATTTTGATATAAAAGAAAATCTTGAAGATGGCAAATGTGAGAGAGGACGAGGCTTTATGTGCTCAGAACAAAAAAAAATCTTGAAGATGGGAATGAGTTATGAAGAAAGGGGTTTGAACTATTGTAGGTTATTTACTCTCCCGACGTTAGTCAGAGGAATTTCATTAAAATGGTCATTGTATTATTTGTTTATTCTGGAACTATTCTGTTAATTCTTTCTGTTTTTGGATCCTGCCAAATTACACAAAGTACAGAATATTTCCAAGACTTTGATAGCCCAGTGAGACACTAATTTTAGATATAGGAAGAATTAGGAGATGGTGGTAAACGCAAATGAACTTTGCACAGAGATCTAATTCCAAGCTTGGTATGAGCATTTATAATCAAATGTAACTGTTAGTTCTAGACTTTGTATTCAACGTACATGCCTGGACATTATCATACCTTATGTCTTGGTCCATGTCATCATTACCTGAGGGTATATCCATATTACTGGCCATCCATGGACTTTTCCAGAATAAGGCATATAATATTATATAATATTATTTTGCATCATACCATAATCTTCTATTTAGTTTATTGAATTATGCATGTTTAGCGCAGTTTATTGATGACTTTGGCAAATAGTTATTTATTGAAGATTATGGAAAAGATGGACAGTTTGACATCTTAGGAACTCAATATTATTACCTTATAACCTTATTCCATTATTGTTTTTCCTAACCAAAGATTTGCACCTCAAGAAAAACAACTCACTTGAGTATGTGATTGTTAACTTATAATTACAGATTAATTTGATCAGCTATACCTTTATCTTCTTGTCATGTCATTGTCAAACATAAAGTTGGAGAAGGAGTTGACTGGTTTAAAGAAATAGTTAACAGGTGCTGGCACCCGAACCGATTGTTTAAATCTAAAGTAAAAATACAAAGTTCGCCTGTATTTAGATTGCTGAACTTCAGTGAGATTCAAAGTATTAATTGAAATTCTACAATTGCGTTGCTTTCCGAAATGTAATGCATGTAAACCAAATAAAGCCACTGTGCAACAAGTATGTAGTTGTTGGTTTGCCAGGGGTGGATCCATTTGAGGGGGGGGGGGGGGGGGGGTCTAGGGGGTCCTGACGCCCGCATAGGCGCGAATGCACGTCGTTATAGTTCTTAGCCTTTATGCTGATCCGCCTTTTCAAAATCCTGCATCCGCCCCTGGATTGTCGAGGTTGGTGGTCTCATTAACATCATGCATACAGACCCATGTTCTTTGCAATAATTACACATAAATGTACTGGGCATGATCATGCACGATAAGGTAATGCTCGGGGTAATGCTTTATCACAGATCTGTGTCCCATAATGATCCCCCAGGATTTATACGATTATCTACACGGTAAAAAATCTGATACGTTCTTTGAAACCTATAGCAATGAGAAAGATATGCACAAGCCTATTAAATAGAAAATACCTACATCTTACTTGTTTCTATATTCGAGGGTTAAGTCAATTAATGTTATTTGTATTACTTGAAAGTTGATTATCTATATTAGAAATCTGAAATGCACAATTATAATGCATGTATAAACCATGTACAAACAAACCTATATATATGCTAGTATTTCTGATATAGTTAATCAGAATGTTCACTCGCCTAGTTGATAAACTAAAGAAAGATGGTTGTTGCTCGTTTCGCTGGTTGGTTATCAGACCTAGATCTACAACGAGTTATCCGGGCACTATAGTGGCTGGATGGGGCTTCTTCTTCTAACATTCTACTTCTACATTTACACAATATTTCAACGTAGTGTATGATGCACCTGGCCAGTGAAACACCAGCATCATATCCTGTACATAGTATGATATATTATATATGCTTCCTTGTGTATGACCACTATCTCCCTCCAAAACAAGATAAGACAAAATTACTCTCGATGTATCATAATCTAGTTAACCGAGTATCACTTTCGAGACTTATCTCTGAGAAGTGGATAACCAGCTGCGAGAGTGTTCCTGGTTACGTCAGCTTTAATATACAATTGTTACATCAAAGGGCCGCCAGGGGGCATCATCCGGGCAACTACAGGACGTGACGTCACCTGACGTCACAACGACGTAAGGCGACGTGAAGAGCCAATGTCGAGCAGGGACATCAAAGAACGCTGATATCCCGATTAAATAGAACTTTGTGAGATATACCACGTCTGGAACAAGAGGCCTATTGCACTCGTGTATATCAGTGGCTGGGTGTTGGGGGTATTGCAGGTAACACGGGCTTGATGGATGCCGTCACACCTGGATGTCGCGCGCCATCTATCAACGGCTTAGGTAACCATTTCCCCCTCCCCTCTCAACACCTATCTGTATACCATTGCTTGACTATTACTCTTTCAGTGAGTAATAAGGTACTGGGTCATGAAAAACCTCGGGTTCCCGAATGTTACCTGTAGGATTATACGTAAGGTGAAGCATGATGTATCCATAATTGATTGGGGTTTTGATCTTTTATTACCGCTGTTTATCGAAAGGAGTTCATGAATGTTGTTGCTTGTACATTTTCATCCTTTGCACTATAGTAGAGCTTTTACTTGCAAGAGAGACAAATAGTCGGAAGATAAAAAAAGTTCCCTTAGAGGTGTGCAACTGACGCTCGTGCATGTCTGCCACTAGGCTACGCCCGCTATTTGATAAATAGAAATAGGCCTCCATGTACCGCTTTTAGACAGGAGGACCTCGAGTCAATGACAAACATTTTCAAAATGATTTCAATTCATAGTTTAATAGAGAACAAGTTTTGAGTGTTGTTCATGAGTGGTGGCCAAGGGATGGTCATTACTACTGTATATTTAATGTGATGTTCCTGGCGGTTGCTTGGAACTTAGACGGGATATGTCCAGGTGGCGCAGTGGTAGTACATAACTAGTTTGCTCCTGGCTTTTCAATTGAAGTGTTTGATTGTACAAGTAGACTATATCATTTTGTCCTTAATTTAGGCTTGCAAAACCTTCAACTTTCTAAAGTCATGCAGTCAGAGAATATAGGCTTGTGTAGTGTATAGCGCTTGTTATTTACTGTCTATTCTTTTTTTCTTTTTTTTTTATTTATTAACTATACTCAATTTACATAAATTGATCTTCCGTATATTCTCAAATATGCTGTACATGTTAGGCAATTCACAACATTCAGAAACATCCTGGAAACTGTTTGAGTCATGTTCAATTTTGATGGTAAAAACAAATCATGAACATGAATTGCCATATATACAAGTACTGCTGATTTGTTGAATTTGTTGAAATCCACCAAAGTGTACAGGTTGGACCTTGGCGCTGTAACCAACTGTTATCTCGGCGAGTTCGGGCGATAAAACCTCCTGTTATCACTGGTTTGTATTTGCGATGGATAGCCAAGAAGTCTAAAATCAAATACACGTACTGCTTAACGTGCGACGCTGCCGCGCGACCAGCGTCCGCAGCAGGCACGTCGACGGCGTCCTCACCTCAAGTGCAGTCGAACCTAGCGATAGTGACGGGGCCACGTCGGGGGGACGTCACAGGTCATCGGCGACTGGCGGCGGGAGGGGAGCCGAGTCGCCATAAAAACGACGTGAGAGTGTGACCAGTGGGATATTTATAACCCAATTGGCATGGGTCTCCCTGTAAAAGTCAAGATGGCCATCTTGATAAAGGGCGGCAGGGAGGACTGCCTTTGAAGCAGTCGCGTGGCCAAGAGGTATGTGAGCGGGGTAAACACTTAACTGTCGTTGACATGTTGTCTGGGGGTCTGCTCACCCCCTGGGCCTCGATCCACGACAAAAGGTAAAAGCCAACCAATAGAGCTGGCAGACAGGGCAGCGGGCCCATTGTAGGCTTCTTGTTTAGATTGTATCTGGCATATATAAATATACCTGGTAGAGGTCCTGCTTGCTTTCAACAAAAAATGTCAAGGTAACCCGAAGCCAAAAATGTACGTTTTATGCGTTTCTAGCTCATCTTTCTTGCCAATGGCAGTTTCTTTTCGTTGAATTTGAGCTTATCATAACTGTTATTATGTTCAATTTGACTTGTCGCTTGTATTTTTGATATGAGGAAGTAACAAGGAAATAATATTTTAAAGTGAAGAATTATGTCTTCTCTAGTATTATGTCTTGCGATTGCAAAAATAAAAAGGAAACAGAAGACAATCGGAACAAGTGTTCTGTATCGCCTCGCAACTGCTTTGAGCGATGAAAGTATCAAATGTCTGTAAATTTAGATAGATTTCCAAGATAGGAAATCGACAGGTGCGGAGTAGAAAGGCAGTAGACAAAACGAAATAGTGTGTTTACTTTGTCAGCCGTTATGGGACACCGAGGTCCAATACCTGCAATGATTACGACCCGTTTATCTCTGTCCCCTCTACAAAGCAGGGATGGGGCGAGGGGACCCAGCAAAACATGTCAGAAGCCATAATTAGACATAATAAGGCCTAATGACCATGGTGACTGCCACCACAGCAATTAGGACACGATGCACACACGACACGGCCCTACCAGCCCAGATTCCCCGTACACCATCCCTCCCCCTACTACCATCAAAAAGGATCTTCGCGGGTAGGAGGAGGGGGTGCAGGAGCCCCAGTCCTACAGAGTGGTAACCCGACCCTGACAGACACTTTTTGGGGGGCCGCGCGATAATTTCCCTAATGAGTGGTTTATTTGTTGGCCGGGAGGGGGAGCTGGGTGCTGGCATGGGCTATCATGGCCCCTCCACCGTCAGGACAATGCAGGGTTATGGCGGGGGGAGGGGGCCCAGGGAGAGTGACACGTGGAGAGTGACAGCCCAGGGATCCTTTTTGAGCTGTCATGGCTACCTGAGCACTCCCCCCTCCCCCTCCCCTCCACCCCTCTACCCCCTCCTGGCCCACGTCTTGACGTGGAGGGTGAGTAGGGGGCCCGGCCCAGGACGGCACGTTCCCCTCGGCCCCCTTACACACTCCCAGTGAAGGCGACCCGAGCGTGAAGACAGCCTACAAAAGATGCCATGTGTCTTGTCACAGGATCCGCACCCTCCGAGGCAGGCGACGGGCGGGCGACGGGCGGGCGACACCTGCAGGCGACTTCCCGGGGATCCAGGCCGCTGACAGACTCCGGAGACCGTACATGCACTCTTATGGTAAAAAAAACTTCGGGAGGGGGGGGGGGGTCTTTTCTTGAGAAAGGCTACCCTTATCATAATACGTAACGTAAGCCTAATGTATCTTTCATCTCAGACTTCAGAAATAATTACAAAAACATTTCATTATAAAACATTATTATTTCTATAATTTATCATGAATGACAATTTAAATAGTCTTCCGGTGTTGGCACCCACGGTCTCAAATATGACTGCAAAGACCAGTTGTTCAAAGGGTAAAAGGAAATTTGTTTTAGAGGAGAAATTTCCGACAAGAATGTGTATATTCTTATACATGAATAAAGAACACGAGGTATATATCCGGATCCAGTTGGCGATGATTTTCTAATGAAAATCAAAGCGATGGACGACAATGAGGGATCATGGGCTTGTGTATTAATAAATTATTAAAGATCAGTCTATTAGTGTATTCGACATCAGACAAAATATTGTGGATGTCAGGCTTTATCGCAAAGGTTTCAATCATTTTTGTGTGTCTCTAGTGTTATACGCCTAGTTGGCTATGCATTAATTTCATGATGATACAGGAGGGACAGATGAAAAAGTAAATCCCTACATAATAATAGATCTTTAATGACATATGAGTTTTGTAAATGGGGCCATTAAGGTATATTGGCTAAAGATTATGGAGAGATCTTGAAATGGTGACCATAATCTTTAAGGGTAATTAAGGTAAGTTTAAAGGTCATCTGAAAGACTCTTTAAAGGTCTTGTAAAAGCCTTGTACAGATGACATTTTCATTACCTTAATTACCCTATTTACAAAATTAAGATTCATTACATATCGAATTTTCTGGAGTGTATAATTAAGCTAATATGTAGAAGTAATAATTATGTCCCTATATAAGTATGTCAATACATAGTTCAGCTAGAAGGTAAACATTTATATACTGTGTATTCTCATTGTGTTATGCTGTACCATGGAAGAACTTACATTGTAAGAATCGGTCGCAATACAATTGGTAAAAAAATACTTCTTATAAAAAGCTTGGCACCTTGGTGCAGTGCATTGACTTGTACTGGTTATCAAAATTCTAATAAAAATAGCATTAAGTAACCCCTCCTTACATCAGGTGTGGGGGTAGTTAGTTGGTGGTGGTCTTGGGTGTTACAGCGTTGGGGTGTCATGGTAGTGCCCTTGTGCGGAGGGTGGGGGTGGTATTCGTGGTTTGTGGGGTGGTTTCTCTACCCCCAAGGTGAACCACAACACTCACTTTTCTCCCGTTCAAGTTACGGCCCATGTCTAATCAGTCATACGGACCGCGCCCAGTGGGTCGACGCTGTGCAGTCATTCAGTCCAAAGTACAAGTAGTTGACCAAACATGGGCTGCTGACAAACTGCATGTGGCATGAATTATTTCAACAATAAATCCTGCACAACAAGGAACAAGGAAAGACAACAAGTATATATCAAAGGAGCCTCAAAGAATTCGAAAACATCCCAGTCGTTATTTTTAGATCTATTGTATTCCGAATGATGTCATGGATGATAATAGTTTGTTGGATTTTATGACTATAGGATTATGGGACAATTTTGATAATAGATCTCTGAAGTTTTCCCGGACCAAAATAGCATATTTTTTAATGGGAAAATGGAAGTGGGGGTCGATCTATAGTGGATGGGGCTGGGGTTGAAATGTCAGATAAGGATGTTATAAAGGAAGGAAACTCGGGTTACCAGAGCCCGAGGCTGCCCTAAAGAGGAGCGTGCCTCGTTGTCCACGACCAAAAAAGAAAATGGTCCTGTCCTAGAGCTGGTGAAAATAACTAAATGGCCATTAGAAAGAGGTCATGATCCGGCGCGTCCAGTTAATTTAGTCAGTCATAATGTCCGACAATGGCGAGTATTACGCCCTCTGTGCTGGTGGGATTGAGGCTGTTTTCATGGCACCATTGGGGGACTCTTGGGGGTCCAGGCCATGGGTGATCTGGTTTTTGTGAGTCGCCATCGACTAGAGCGGGGGTCAGCCAATAGCGTCGGTCGCGCGTCGTGTCGTCGGCGGGAGGGCACCAATGGGCCGTCTCCATGGTCGCGACCTTTAACCCCTGGGTATCCATGGCAACAATGCAAACAGCATGCCACGCCTGCAACGCTGAGAGTGGTCGATAGAGACAGCTTCAGCCGAACCATTAACTCGGGCTGGAGGGGGACGGAGGGCCATGGGTGGTTGACGGCGAGTGACACTCACAGAGGAGGGTTACCATTGAGCTGGAGGAACAATCGCCCACAGGGGAGAAGGCAACCAACAATAGTCGAGGACGTAAGCTCATCGGCCTCGGCCCAGACACGCTCCAGGGGTGGGCAGGAGGGGAGGCCACACGAGGCCTCGTCGGAAAAAAAACATGAGTGTTTGGGCACAAAAATAAAATGAAAAAAGTTATCGCCCTTTCTTCTGCGCGCCAACCAAAAACAGTTACCAATAGAAAAACAGCGGCGGATCGTCTGGCTGGATGGAAAATTTCGTTTTTAAGCCCTCAGTTTCAATGACTACTTTTTATGAGTAATAGAATAAGTGATTTCAAGTGCCTTTGACAATATGAGAATGATTTACACAAGTACTGCGATTTTAGGTCATTATAACCATTCGCTATGCATTAATGCCCCAAAGTATATGTGTTTAAATATCGACACATCCCATTCCTTTTCTCACTCAAGCGACGAACGTTTATCGGCACTTTCCATGGCCGTACCAATGGCTTTTATTCCCCAGCTGACCTTAAAGAGGTCTACTACATCAGAACTGACATTCAATAGACAGAGAACAAAATAACTAATAATTTATGTGGGGAGAGTAGGGGCAAAGACCACTGGTCCTGGCTCAAAAGTCAGAGTTCACCCCTCCACAATTAAGGGGCATAAACGGAGTCGAGCGCTACTGGACACTTCCATTGGCCGGTCTCACGACATGGGTATTGTCCAGCAAGACCTGGATGTCAATAATAAATTTTACCACCCTGGCTGACTGGGGACATTTATATGGTGGTATCACGGACTTGTTCCCATCCCCGGAGAGAGGGGCCTGCTGACCTGTGGGTCTCGGGTCAGCTGGACGTTTGTATGGGGGAGGGGCGCATGGTCAGCCGACTGGAGCAGTATGTATAGTGAACCATTCAACTGTGACGGGTGACAAACGCAAGACGTGGTCATGGTTCACATGAATCCAATCACATGCGAGAGCCATTCTATTTCAGTAAGCATAGATTTAAACGTTTCCATCGATGTACATTGTATGCCTAGTTTGGAGGTCATGACATTTTTCTCATTTAATTTTTTTAACGCGTTCGAGCCCAGAGTTTGCCTGCTACACTGCTTTGCACTGGCGTCGTTTCTACCCACAGATCCGATCCTAGAACTTTGTGCAAGCCAAAATTGTGAGTTAGTCCTGATATAGCTGAAATACTGCTATATGGACCTTAAAGTCCAACAATCATCATAATATACTTTTAACAGGTAAGGGTTATACAACGGAAAGTATAACGTAAAAAATTAAATTCTACTTGTATTGTTAGATTTAAGTAGAATTTAGTGGGGAAGTGAGAAGGACCTACATCCTTAAAATAAAAAGGAAAGCAGCAGGTAAGACACATACCTGTTCATCCCTGATCCAGGCATCTCGATATTTTTGTAACTGAAAGACGGGGATTCCCCTACCCACCGCAGACTGAACATCCACAGTAAAAACTATCCACCATAGTGTTGATCCACCCCTGCACGAAGGAAAGTCAGGTCACTTTCCTACATGCCAACATGGGGCTGGCAAGATCTCTTCTTCAAAAAGCCATAATGTTAACTCTAAAAGTATACAGTATGTCTCCTTACCTGAATTTAATGGAGCCAGAAAAGATTCATTACAACGCTATAGGCCCTACATCTAATGTCCCATTGATGTTGTTTTAACCATTTGAAGGTCCCTCGAAGTTTTGATAATGCATAGTTACACTTGATACTATTAACTTAAACATTAATATTAGAATCGATGATTATGCGTTAACTCTCCTAAAATAATGTTCAGTGGAAATTCATCAAATCTGTGAAGTATAGTTATAATAGTTTTACTGCCATAATTTGAATAATATTTTCATCAAATATATGATCTGAAACAAAATAGAATTGTTCCTTAAATGTAATGATAAAAGAAAATGAATTCACTGGGCCCTATCAGGACTCTACCCAAGTTGGATGTGTGAAGGACTGTGCGAGTGGGCATATGTCGAACATAAGCTAGACACTGCAGCTAAATCGTCACTGAGATTTACCCATCTAGGATCAGCCCATAGGTATTTGCAAAGGAAAAGCACAACAAACTAGGCATTCTATCTGGAGAGTGTCTCTTGTGCAGACTTGAGGTTGCTATGGTATCAGGGTGCCTTCTTTACAAACCCATATATCTTTTTATTACAATTCTATGGAATGGTCACAATAATTATTTATACTATAACCAAACTTTGAATCATCTAAATTACGTATACAGATACTTTTTAGCTCAATTTGCGAATAAAATTGCCAAATAAATCTTGGTTATTGTAAAGTGTTATATGCGTGTTCCACAAACCCCGATTGCAAAAGCTTAAGAATTTCATTCTCCCTGCACCCAAGCGGTGTCATAGATGCAGCGATGCATGAACATAGATAACCATCATTTTAGATAAAACAGTGCAATTTTGAGGCGAAGAATTACCACAGACAGTACCTAGTCTATTAAGTCTATGATAAGATCCCATTAGCCATGATAGCCCACGCCACACGCCAGGCCTGCATACATTCACGACCTCAAGACAACATGTGGTGCTGGCAGGGTCCCCCCTAACCTCCGCCACTTGTCCCTTAATTAAGGATCCAGGTAATCTGGGGCACGAGTCGTCACACCTTTGTCCCCTCATTAGTGCCCTCCCCCTGACTCTCACGGATGTGGATGTCATACCTGGTCACTAATTACAGGTAGGTGGTGCTACAGATGGGCCAGGTAAGGGCGAGGTAGGGGGTGATTAGGGACTGGAGGCACGCGTATATATATACGGCGGTGGCAACCTGGTACATTCCGTGTGCTTTGGCATGCCAATGATGACAGGTGTGTCTATCAAGGGGCGAGGACAGAATAAAAATATATATTTAGATATGTGTTAAACATATGTGGATACGGCTACGTGGTAAGCTGCAAATAATTCATTTCGTGGTATAAAGTAATCAATTGCAAGTGAGTACGTACACACTACTAGGGTGCAGTCATTATGACTCATTTCGTCATCTCTTCTGATTACTGTTTTCTATAATTATCACACGAAAGATCACGCAGTTCAAAGGAATTGTTAAGAGCGACGAAATTATTTTGATGAATTTCTATTTCTGATACAGGAATGATTTCTAAACCCATCAGTAAATGTATTATGTCTGTAAAAGTACCTGTTTTGTGAAAGGGGACTATTATGGTTGAGTGAGCTCAACGTAGTTGTAGTTATCGAAGTTGTTATAGTTAATTCAATAAAGCATAGTTTTTGTTTTCCTTCTTCACCACCATCCTTCACTCATCCATTTCAGTAGGTTACCCAGAACAATTGACGGCACACACTTATGAAAGGATTTGCATTTTTTTTATCTAAATCTCACCAGTCACATCTATCACTCAGGCAATCGTTATAAAATGGTAAATACTCCACTCAATACAGTAACGTTGCTCTCCTCGTACAACCACTAACACAGATGATGTCCCTTATCTGTCATTATAACAGATTACCCTTCCAGCAAGATCCATTTACATGCAGGCTTAAACATAAAGACTGCAATGCATACTCTGGTGGTTACCCCAACTGATGGCTCTCTACATTATACCTTTGAATTACAGGAGCGCGTGTGTTACCTGATGTTTATTTGGAACAACTTGGATCATATCACTTCAATGCTAGAAATAGACATAGCCCCTCCCTTTACATTACAATATAGCCGTTTCTCTGGTTGCAGTAACACTTACGTCAACTTGTATCAAATCCTTTAACAAATGCAATGTAATTTTAACTGTACTTTAGTACAGTATAATTATGTTGATCTGAAAATACTATGGACTGAAGGGTATCAGGATTAAGAATATGCACCGCATTAGACCAATAAAGATGGTAATCCATCATTCCGTCAAGAGAATGTGTGCACGCAGGGAATATAGTCTTCATTTTGGACGTGTTTCTGTAAAATTCATTCGAACATCTCTAAGATTTTTCTGCGAGTCTGATGTGTGCATGTTCTTAGACTTATCCTCATCTTCAAGTAGACTTGAGCTTTGAATATGAATATGGAATAGGACAGCAGTTCACGTCAACGTCAACTGGGTGTAGATTGAGATAAGCATGGGCAGATGGGGATGTATGACCGGACAGCTCAGGGTGTATTAACCACTGTAATATACAAACAATAGGCTGGACAACCGCCACGGCCACACCCGCCATTTGTTCAGTCTGCCGACAATTCTATATTCTCCGCCTCACCCCACTGCCTGACAACCCTTCTCAATAGACTTGTTGCTCAGACTATACATTTTGAATTTCAGCAAATGAGACTGTGCAACCATTAATACTGGCAACCGGTATGCAGAAAAGACATGTGATGGACATTTTCTATTTGGCATAGAACTAAAAACTCGCTTCAATGGTGAAGCAAGAAAAATATATATATTTGACACTTTCTAATTTTAAATTTGAGTGGCAGCATTGGTTGCTGGGGCCTCTCTACAAGTCGATGCAAGATGAGACTGCCTCGAAACCCCGCCCGTGTCCGGACCGGCGCTGTGGCAGGAGGTGACAGGCGGGAGGCCGGGGCTGGATGAAGGGGTTTTAGGGAGGAGGGGTTAAAAGGGGGGACCCCAGCCCCCGCCCCAGAAGGCGGCACCCACCTCGACAGATGGCGCTCGGCTGAAGGAATGCCCAACTGCTCGGCGCTGAAGTAGCCCGAACTGTTTACCATAATTATGAGTTGCCGACGGAGCCTTTCAGCGGCGCACCTCGCCCCTTTTACCCCTTTTACCCCCGCCAGCCCTGGTGCATATTATTGACGACCCTTCGGTTGAATTTTCTACGCTTGGTCTTCGTTTGCGCTCAATTGACCGCTGGGTGGAGTAAACCAGGGAGTGGAGATAACAGTGTGCAGGGTGACCATCTGATAGTTGGGGCACAATAGCCCGGGGTGGGATCACTTTGTGTGGTTAGTGGGGGAGGATCCAGTATCAGCGATGGGCCAAGATGTGATGTCCTCCCGATATTACCTGTACCTCTGCCCCATCATTTTCGGGTCTATTTTATGTCTCGAATGTTCCAGGGCAGTCTCGTATGTCAAACCATAGAGATGTATAATACATCTCTCTGGTCAAACATGCATATTGCAGGCGCGCCAGTCCAGTCAATATATCATCATATGTTCCTCTCCCCATGTTCTTTCTCTAAAGCGCTTGTTGTGGTTACATAAATATGTGTATTGTTTATTTTCTGAGAAAACTGTGCAAATCAGTGTTGTCAATATAAATACTTGACTTTTTACTTATTGAAATACCACAAACGTCTAGAAGGTCAAGTGTATGCGTAAAGGTATTGAATAAAAATTTCACACATAAATCTACCTCTAACAAGATGAGACTATCCCGCAGCTTTTCCCAACAGGTTGCCATTCCCCTTATAAGGCGTCAGAAACCTGTTGGACTACCAGGTTGGTAAACCATATCTACCATACCGACACATTCTTTTTGCACCCACACAAAACCCCTCAAACAAAACTGAAAGGCCGTATATTCCCATATGCCGATCCCAGCTGGTACCTGGTAGGCCCCACTCCTACTTATGACACATGTGCCTGGTCCCCGACGTGCTGATGGGGGGAGTCCGACCCGAGACAGGGTGGCGACGGCTGGGGAGGGTCTCCTCGGGTCACCACTGATGGCCTGACTCAGGAGGACTCCCCGAGAAAAGGGCAATATAACAATCCCGATAAATGGGCATATATCGGTAAATGGTTTTGAATACTGTATGTGTGTGTGTTGGAAAACGTTAGGTCGTGGGGGCGTCGCCCTCCAATATTTCTCTATCTGAATACCGTTTCATACAACTGAAAATGTGCATAATTAATTTTTTTCAAACTTTTAGACCTCATAGATATGTATTTATACTCAGTAACCATATGGGTTCACCAACTTGCAGCTTTTACTATAAACGTGTCTTATGTGCATATGGATGAACATCGCTGATAAGATATTCATGAAATACCACAGTAACACAATTTGTGTCAATATACCATTCTTGGTGTATATTTTCTTATATGGAGAAGATTATGTAGGCAATTTATACTGCAGGTGTTTTGCTAAGCTCGTTCACAAATGTTTCAAAGTACACAATGGCGTGATTATGATTCATCTCACACAGCATGTATGACCTGAACTAAAGGTATGTGGGTCATGATTATCAAAACTGACTAGCATGATAATTATTGAAATAATAACCTTTATAGAAGATTTGAAGCCAGGCATGTTTTCAGAGAACATGCAGGGGTTATTACTTCGGCTAGCTTGTTGCCGCTAACCAGTTGCTGCCCGGAGAATAAGGGCTTCTGTGGGACCGCAACAAGACTGCTACAGCCGACCACAATGTGGCTATCGGCCCCACACCTGACATGCTCTGAGATCAAGGACTGGCACCATCTGCTCGCTACCACTTACGTCTCATTTCGGAACAAAATATTTCACAGCAGCGCAGCCAGGTTTAAACCCAAAAGTGTTTCAATCATATTCGAAATGTTCCATTTCAATCTAAGTGGGTCGTATATTCGAGTTGTCAAGAAGAGTTTATGATCATTTTGCCTGAAGATGGCAAATGAAGTTCAGGCCAGCAGTCTAACTCACCTTTCCCGAAACGCAATTGCTAGGTATAGTTTTATATCAGTGAAGATTGAAAATTCCGTCATACCTGTAAAAAGTGCGCACACGTACTTGGAAGAGGGATGTACAATGGGAGAAGGGGAAGTTTATTAGAAACCAAAAGGAAACTTTGAATGTCTGATGTAGTCAGACATTAAAAAACACTTGTTTTGGTTTCAGTTATGGCATTCGTTTAAGGCCGGGACACATATACCAACTCGATCGTCGGGAGTCCTTGAGACCCGATCGTCGGGGACTGCCCAGTTGTAGGGATGTTCATGGGGGGTGCCACATATAAAGACCAACTGGTCAGAAGGACATGAGTACCTCCTGTCAACAATATTGCAAATAAATAAATACATATCAAGGCTTTTATTTACCTGCTGTTCTAGGAGATATTTCAAATATTATTATAAGGAAGTGGTGTCTATTCATTTGTTCATTTTTCAAATTGGAATCATATATTTATGGAAATAATGGTCGGATATCAACCTACAATATACCCCCTAAAAGCCTATTTCATGTGGAATCAGAATCTGATACTTGTTTTCAGATAAACCTGTATTTGAGAAATGTCACTTTGGTAACTAGGCCTTCAGACCCGACAGTCTAGTTGTACATGTTCAACATGAAATGATTCCCGACCCGACGGATCCGTCGGGAATAAAGCCCGACCATCCAGTTGTAGGCTATGACACACAGACCAACTGACCCCAACTCAACTCAACTCAACTGTCGCGTCGGTATATGTGTCCAGGCCTTTAGAATGGCCGGCATGATTAATTGGGAAAGATGCATACGTGACTATTGTTCTTAACTCCAACCTGAACCATCCCATTTGTAGCAGCTTGCCTGTTCAGGTCCAGTAACCATCAATGGTAACATTGTGGTTTATTTTTTTCATGTTTGTTTGTTCAGTTTCTGAGGTTAGTTATCGACCCCAGGGAGCAGAGAAGGCCGACCCGTGCCGACTGAGGCCGACTCGTGCCGAAGTCCACCGACCCGTGACGAGGCACGCGCCCAAAGTCTCTGCATGGAGAGCGACAAGCAGAGAAGGAACCGTGTCAGTTTGGGCGTCTTTACACCACTATACCAGGGTCGTCCTACCCCCTAACCATTGTCTACCCGACCCCTTTAAGGCTGCCATTGGGGACTTTCTTTGGCCATTATTCAAAACCCGAGCATCCTAGAAAATAGACCGTAAAGATATGATTCTCGACGTGGACTTCAATCTTCCATTTTTCTCGCCCGGGGCATCCTCTGCGGGCTGGGAGTTAAGGTGGTGTCTCGCATCATTACTGCCTCGCTGAAGAATAACCAACCTCAATAAATCATCATCATGCAGGGGTGAAAACCACACTAAACACCCACCCAGGTAGCTAGGGTTAACTAGGCTATGACCTTAGCTTACATAAAGGATGGCGTCAGCATCCATGCATAGGTGTGCGCGCCTGTCGGATGGGGAGGGACGTGTAAAGTTGGGCGAGGGGGGAGGGACGATTTTAGGAATTGTAGATAAAATGTCCCTGTTGATGGGACAAAGTTGGACACACTATTTTCTGACGGTCGTAATGAACGCTATATGGGAGGAATTGGGTATAATCGGATTGTGGGTTTGGCATGTTGGGGACACTTTAGAGGCTACGGTGACGGATGAAGTATGATAAGATAAGTACCATAAGAATAAATTATTATTATTAGCAACTCATAGGAATCTCAATGGTAACGTAAAGCAGAACTTCCTAAGTAGATGTAGGAACATCTATTGAAAATCAAATCAATTCTTCCATATAGTGCCTATGGTATTGCTATATCTACTACAGCTTAGAAAGGTCCTATATTACTTAGTCTTAGTCTTCGGAAACCATTTTAAACGGATAGGGATGGTGGGGACACGACTTCCTCTTCCAGAATATTGGCACAAACTTACTAGCAGTGAGCAATTCCTAGGGTGTGCAGCCTTTTTTTTTTTTAGAATGTTTGATTTGACAGTGATTGTATAAGAAGTAATACAATAATATAAGAAATAATACAGCCTGCCAACGCTAGTTCTTTTCAGAAAGAGTATGAGTGACGTCACCTTGTCATTGATCGACATTCAGCCTTGCTCCACCGACCTCCAGACCCAAACACTCATGTCTGCATACAAATAGTCATGCACTATAACTCTCCCTCTTGATGTTACATTTACATGTCAACCATCAATCTAATCTCTAACGATTTTCTATTGGAATACATGTATGTCCTTCGACGGATAGGTCGTAAAGGAGAGATATCATGATCCTGAGTAATAATATCATAATTGGAAAGAGTTGAGATATTTCTTTGTTGAACTATGAATCAAAACTGTCTTGGCGTCACCCAACTCTGTATGGAATGATATCAGTTAGGGTATCACTATGGCACGTCATTGGAGGTAATGGCGGTGTGCTTCTATTATATAAAGTGACAAAAAAGGTTTGGTTCCTTTACCTCGGGCCGCCCCGGGCTAACATTCCGGCCGGGGCCCTACATGCTGCGGCCCGCGGTTAGACATTATTTACTCTGTGAGTAGGGGGTGAACAATGCTACTCGCCCAGAGGCCAGCGTCCACAGGTGTGGGTGTACCCATCAGGTCGTACCGTTAGTATACCACGGCCTTGGGCCGCGCACCTTTACAGATGTACCTGGGAAAGATGAGGGTGTTTGTAATTGGTAGATCCGCGCAGCAGGCCGGGTTCCCACACCTGGGGGAGGTGGGGGGAGGTTGGCGAGGTGTTCCGACTACCCGCCGCGCCGGCTGGCAGGTTCCCAAAGTTTAGTATAATTCCACCCCCGGGCCCTTTGCCCCAGGAGTGAGGAGTCCAATGAGCACACCTTTAGCAGGCACCAATTTACCCGCTACTGGGTTGTGTGTTCGTGCACTTTGTTAATCTATATGTGTCATGGGAAAAAACACCATGTAACTTTGGCTGAATAGACCTCCATCAAAGGCAATGAACTGGAACTTTTCCACTTTTGTGGTGCAGCAAAACGGTCTGGTGAACACTGACAGCCACGTGATCTATTCTAATGGTAGAATTGGTCTGTGTGGGTCTGTTTAGCGTTTTCTGCCTTGCATAACATAAGTCTTTTCGTAAAGTAATGATTATGCTGAACCAAAAAAGAAATGAACGCAATGAAAAGTTTCAATTTGAGGCAATTGACTAGAATACTTTTATACAGAAAGGTAGACATGCATGCCGTCACTGCTGTTGCACAGGAACTGGCCATTAAAACTTCCTTCACCATTGACAGCCTAGCCATACATGTCAATATGGCCATATGGCCCATTCCTTTGCCAAAGTTTCATCAGTATGTGTACAAATCTGTCGCCTTTTCCTGTTTACAATAGGCGCCGACCATTGACACGTGTCGGCGCACACTTCTCGTGGTGTCCGGGACTTGTGATCAGAGGGCACATACAAACCGCATGCCCACTTTCTCTCCAAGTAATTTAACCCCCCCTCGTTACTATTTCATGGCCTTCCAATAAAACTTTATGTGGGAGTAAAACGTTGCGTGTGTCACAGGCTAGGGCTTCCGGTCTGAATGGAGTAGCATTTCCGGTTGACTGCGCCTGCGCCGGGAAAATCGTCTATCGGCGCCCTTCTGGGCGTACACATGCGCACTGCGCGCCGACGCATGCATGGAATGGCCCCCTATACCCATGAAGTGGGTATATTGCCGTGCTTATAATATACTTGGCATGGTCATAGAACATGTGACTTGCCCATGTGCACGCATGCCCACTTCATTCTACATGCATCACCAGGAAACAAGCGTGCGTTTGTCCAGATACCGACGTCCTTTGCACCTTAACCGCAGAACGTTCTCACTGAACCCCAGCTCTCCGACAAAAAGGGGGACCTGGCCCTTAGAGGAGAACGAGAAGGCTTTCTTATAGCTGTTCAGTTATCCCCATAATTTCTGGCAGCGGGCCATGAAGGCAAAGCCAGGTCCAAAAGGTACAATTTGCCGACCACAACCACGAACAAGTCCCTCTAAAACCCTGACCTGTGCAGGCGATGGTAGGCAGCATGCAAAGGCTGCTGGCCAGCCCCTGCAAGGACTCGGAGTGTCGCCGCCTTCCAAGCAGTCTTATAATGCCCAGATGACGCCTAATGTCTTCTGACATCCCGGCTCCACAGGTGCCAACACCACATGCCAGGTATCAGGCCAAGGGCACTGAGGTTCAATCTTCAAAGTGCCAGCCAAAATGGCAATGGAATCTAACAGAGGACATAATATTTACTATCGCTCTGTGTGATGTCTTTGTCTTGTATGTTATCCCTGAGGTTGACCTTAAGTGCAACTTAGCCCTAATATTTGTAGGTTTTCTACAAGACAGAAAAGGACATAGGCCTATAGTATATAATATGCATAGTGATATTAGTATGTTAGTGTCACATTGGAATGCGTAAACGTTATGATAATTGCTTTATAATGCTTATTCTTTAACTACCCCATCGCAACAACCAATACCGCTGCTTGGCAACGGAAGGCAATTCAATAATAATTTCTATAATAATCTAGTAATACTTGTCAAATTCTTGTCAAGACTTTTGATAATTTTTCCACAGATGGTTCTACAGTGTCAGAACAGAAGAACGCTCTACTGGTGCGTATTATTTGAACAATTCCTTCCCTAATATCGAAGGTAAAGTATGGCAGGAGTTACAGGCCAAAATCTAAAGGGATAATAGCCTCGTTTTGTGGTATCGAATTTCCAATATAGCGGATGCATGCAATTACTGACTGTTGCAAAATGTAGCAACCATAGTTTTGTATTCGGCTCAAATAGATTTTTATATACAATCATTAGGCCTATATTAGCGGCTTTGGACATTGATGAATAGCTCTGCTGAGCATAAGGTAATGACAAAAGAACAGTTCATGAGCAAATTATTTTATGTTCCTGTCCCTCAAATTCAGAAAATGGGAATTAAAGTGATGACTTCACGTACACTTGATATGATGAAAAGAAGAAAAATAATCCCCACAATAATACAAGTCCGCGCCTTGAACTTTTTCTTCGACTGCTCGGTAAGCCTTATTGTAATTTTGCCCTTCAGACCTGTCGCTGTATTCTCCATGTTTTCAAACAATTCACCTTGACAAACATCACCTTTCAACACTGAGGTGCGCGCTTCTATACATGCAGCTTAACGTTTTCAACTATCTTCATGATAAACCTCTTCTTGGTTGACATCAATGCAAAAGCATTTCTAATATTTCCAGGTTGGGAAACTGACAGGTGCCATGGCTTTTTCTAACAAGTGGAGCCCGACCCAGAGCCCAATGCTTTCCACCAACCCCGACCCCCGGACAGATTCCAGGCCCTGATAACGCGGGGGCCCGGGACCATGGATGTCGCCCACATTCTGACAGAGGAACCCAAGCCATATCATGTTCTCTGGCCTGGGGAGTCTTGGGTGTCCAGGTTAGGGGCCCCCATCTCCCGCCGATACCTTTTCACAATAACGGGGGGAAATACGACCCCCTAATGGCCAACCTTAGACGGGCGCTTACTTTTTGCCCCTGCCTCTTTCCCTCGGTGAAAACATATGTTGGTGACAGCCGAAGTTCGTCCCCGCGACCAGTGAGGCGTGAACGCGAACGCACCTGGCGGCAGTCGCGCGCAAAACGAGATCTCGCTGAGATTTGTCGGAGGAAGCCGTTGCCATGGAGATAGGTCAGGGTGATAGGAAGCAGCCCTTTGTCATGACGTAAAGCCCACAGTATCCATTCGTTGAGGCAACGTTTTGAAATAATGAGAGGAGGGCCAACTGCCCTGTCACATTTGAATTTTATCAAATGCATTGAAAGGGATTGATGCAATGATGATGGATATGAATTTCTTTTTGTTATCTTTTACAAGAAAAAAGAGCTGAGTAGAAAAAAGAGACTGGAGCTATATGCACGAGGTAAAAACACGAACTATCATTGTTTGCATCCGTATGAATCAGTTCAAACAAAATCTTGATTTAGAATATTTCAATTGATAAAAATGTATGTAGGAGAATACTGGTAATGTAACGGTTCTTGGTATTCTGTCTATAACAGAGAATTATGGTAGGTCGAAATCTGTTTTTCTCCTTTTATTTACATAATCATCACCTTCCCGGAGTATAAACACCCGATGCAAATACAAAATTCCATATACTACTCACACCCAGGAGGCCTCCAGTACCCGCGTAGATCCCAACATTTCATATACTACTCGTTCTTAGCCTGCTCAGTAAGACCGATTCATTTACTACTTACCTAGTTCTTTTAATTGTTCTTTTAATTACTATCTCATGAATTACTACTAATCGAGTTTAATGTCTACTATCATCATTATATTCACCAAGAAGCTAAAAAGATTATAAACAATAATTATATAAGTCAAAGCCATTGTCAACCGTATTGGCCAAGCCTAATTTGTTTTAACTAGCGCTTAATGACAGACTCTGAGGTACAAGTAACAGTTACTTTTACACGTGAGATGTAAACGCTACAGTGCTAATGAATTGTTCATCTGGGAAATTCTCAATAGAATAGAAAGCTTTCCTAGATGACGTACCTGGGGAATGAGGACACATGTCTATAAATACGAATATAAAGAGTGATCGATGATGCGACAAAACCCAGACCAATCTTCTTCATATAGGTAGGGTAAAGTAGGGTAATATGGGCACCTTAAGGATGAACAGCTATAAATCAAAAACAAGCTATTTACATGCAATCTTTTGTTGTTCATATCAAAACATGTCAATCAATGAATATTTATTCAAGTTTTCAAGACTTTAGTACCAGCCATTTTTTGATAAGAAGAGAAATAAGTTTTTCTTAAAAGTGCCCATATTAGCCATCAGAGAGGTTAATATGAGCACTATGCCCATATTACCCTCGGAAGAGGGGTGCTCATATTAGACTGGTAATAATACTATGGTAAACTTCCCCATATTTTTGGTGTTAAATACTGTAGATAATATTATAATGGCCAAAAGTAAACAATGAACCTTTGATGAGGTCAGGCTGTTAGGTATAAGATGACAGTACCAGTTGCATATCATGATGTAATAAAAGTATTTTTTATTTACTTGAGACAATAGAATACATGCCCATATTACCTTTATTGATTAACAATTGTTATCACAATAGGGTAATATGGGCATAGGAGATCAATTTTACAGATCTTTTCAGATTTTCTAAAGAATGACCACACTAAACTTCAGAAATATATGCTTTTCTTTCTTTAAAGAGGTAAAACAGGTATTTTTCGATAAGAAGCATATTCAATTTGTTATATTCTATCAGAGAAAAATTGACAAGTTTGAGCATCAAAGGCAGTGTATTAGGTGGAAAACACAGAATTTTGATTTTAGATCCTGATCATGAATGGCTGTCGGGCCATACTCATTAAAAAAGTGGTGTTCAATTTAACACTCCTTGTAGCCTTATATGTTTTACACATTTCATATATTATGTTTAGACAGAGAACTGATAATGCTTTCTGATTATTATGCCGTATAACATGATATTATGATAGGAAACCAACAGGAAGCTAAGAATTGAAAACAATAGAATTTCACCTTAATTTTTCTAATCATATATATCTCACCTAATATTTGATACAGATTCAATGAACATATCTACATAGAGAAATCATTCAGTATTTTCCTCAGATTTATTATAATTTTTAGTCTTACTGGTATACAGTAAAAGCTTGGACTAAATGTTACATCTGAGATATATCCCCCCAAATTGAATGTTTAAATGAGGAAATTCTAACGGCTGGTATGAAATAGCTATATGGAAAATCAATTGAAATGAAGAGAAAAATGGATATGGATTATGATCAGAAATTCATAATCCATCAAAATTGTTCTTATAATCAAAGAGTAAAGAATGATATGAGCACTCATGTGAATGGGCATCTAAGTCATGGTAGCTTTGCAACACCACCACAATATGGTATTAGTATAACCTTTTGATTTGGTGAGACCTCAACCTCACTCAAACATTATGTTACTGTTCCATCTTATTAAGTAACATGGCCATAAAATATCGTTTAAAAATGGTATCGTTTCAATGCAACTTGGCTGGGTAGGCTTAACAAAGGTAGCAGTAAAGGAATCCAAATTGATACAAGAAGCTAGTTCTTTCCTGCCAGTCCATGGTTCCTGTTGAATAAAGACTCTATTCAAAATGTCAAGACATGTCCCTCTAAAGACGAAGGACTTAATAGGTTAGGGGCAATCTGAAATACTTTCAATGATGCATCATTGTGTACCAATGCATGATATGTTCAATGAAATAAATACATAATGCTTTCCTTGATTCTGTAAAAGTTAAATAAAATTACTTTTCCTATTTCATATGATAAAATCAGGCAAGATTTTGCTCTAAAACATGAAAAATATGTGTAGTTTGGCAAAAATGCATGCTATGTTGTTTGGATTTGTCTACACCATGTGGTACAAATGTTGAATTCTTATCAGTCATAAACATATATTGTAAATGGATAATGAAAATCATGATTATGAAAAATTGTAATTATGAAACACTATTTAATTAAATGTACTCTTTGTTTGCATATTTTTAAATTTAGCAGAAAAAATATTAAACAGTGTATTCTGTTAAGAAAGTACCCCTAACTAAAATTATGATATTGAATTAACAATGATGCAAATATTAAGTGGCCTGTCATGTAATGTTTAGCAATGATGTAAAGTAAGCCCCCATTGCTGATTTCAGTGTTACTCCTCACCTGATTTAGAATGGCAATAACTCAAGTTCTAACTACTCCTTTCAAATACTTTTTTCAGCTATGTATTCCTGAAGATTTACATTATTGACTAATATTTATTTTTTAATAATCTGAATGATCGCCAACCTTATAAAGTTGATGTATCTATGTCTATACCTTGAATGGGGGTAATATGGGCACCCTCAGGCTAATATGAGCATCATGCCCATATTAGCCTTTTCACCTATGCCCATATTACCCTTTTCATATAGGTTTACTAGATACATTATACTTAAACACTATGCTGACCATTCCTTTCCATTCCCCACCCTTTACATTCTAAAGGGTTTATCCTATTTGATATAAGTTAAATGGTCACAACATTTTGATTTCTAGAGATTTGATGAATGTTCAAAGTCTGACGTATCTGAAACAAAAAGTGTCAGAAACTCATATGGCCATTTAACTAAAAAATAAAATGTTCCATGCCTCTAAAAAAACATGCCTGGGTAATGTTATCTAACCCTGTACACAAAAACACAACAATAGACCACCTAAATCTGATAGATTTTTCAAAACCAGGGGTGCCCATATTACCCGCTATGCCCATATTACCCTACTTTACCCTATGTATTTTTCATTTGATTATGAATACATTCTAGATCTACCGGTAGGCAATACCTGAAAAGTGGAAAAATATCAACGTTTATAAGGTATTGAGAGTGTTCTTATACTCTCTTTTGTAAACATCTCAAACGTTGGAACAGTTTCGTGGAGGTGAATCCCAGAGGAGTCAAATGTAACGCCATCGGTCATGTCACTAGGACTTCCCCATACTAGTAGTTTAGTTCTCACACCCTTTTAGTTCCCTTGCCACCAGACCTCTAACTAATTATCACATCTGAAAGCAACTGGCATCCACCTCCAAACTGGCAATTTCTAAATTATACCCAATGTACCTTTATAGCTTGGGAGGGTGTCATTACCACCCAAGTTTGTCTTCACGCTGCATCTGCCTCTCCCATCCCGTAATCACTCTCCCACCTCCACCTCAATAGCAACCCCCCTGAGAACAACACTACCCCTCTCAGTCTCCTTGGCAACACAATCAGTGGTTGTCAAGACAACTCCCGCTGGGCGATAATTGGTCTTTTTGGAGGCGTAGAGTGACAAGTATTGCCTGTCATCGCCGGTAGAGGTCGCCTGTCTGACACATCAACACGTTTCCGATCGGCCGGGGGTGGGATATCCCACACCCAGGAGGGAACCAACCCACCACCTACACCCGGTGATCACCCTCTGGAGAAGGGGTGGGAGGAGGGGCAGGCGTCAGGGATTAGGGCTCAAGAGTTGTCAACACACCTTGTGAATGCCCACTGGGTATTGGTCACTCAGGGCGTCGGGCCACCCGAACGCTGACCGCACCTCTGGGGAGCATTCAACTGACCAGACCAAACACCTTCTCCTACTCGATTTTCCCTCCTCCTATTGTGTCTCTTACTCACCTTTCGAAGCGTATCTTGTACGATATACCTTGGGCGTCATTTGTATGGGCGGGGGTGTTGGTCAATGCTTACAGACACACAATAGTTCTAAAATAGACTGAGTGGACACTTTCTCGCACTGACCACAGCTAAACGCGCTAAGGGCAATTTGATAGCACCCTACATGACTATTAATAGATGTCGGTCTGTCACAGAAAAATGCGATCTCAGTTGTAGAATCCAATTCTGAGATCGGTAAACCTGTATCAAAACAACTCAATTTAGCCTTACTTTGACGATTTAGACCTTTGATATAATTGTTCATCAAGCCAATAACTACCACGTATGAGAACATTCTATAGTAATATCTTTAGGATTATTTTATGTTATACCAGTATTATGAGCAATCACTTTTTGTCAAAACACGATGTCCATACCAAACACTCTCGTTGTTTGTATCCAGTGGCGGATCCAGGATTTAGAAAGTGGGGGGCGATATTGAAAAAATCTCCCTTAATCACTTTTCTGTTTTTGGCCGACATGAAAAAAGTCTAAAATTGGCCCAAAATAGGAGGGACCGCGCACCCTCTAATCCCGCCACTGTTATCCACAATTATAAGATGCACTAGGACGAAAGTACCATCCATCTTCAAAATAATACCGACGGCTAACAGACGACAAGTCTATATAATCGATCTTTGCTGCAATTGCAGTTGTGATCTTCGTTCCAAAATGGCATTTGCCTTGCCAACTCAAGACTTACGACCACAAGCTTTTCCTAAAAACAGACACAGATGTTGATACCAGCGGGGGACCAACCCAAAAGAGGAAATATGTAAAATGAGCTCACGTTGTCTGGTGTATCGTATGACGAGCAGTGTCCAGGCCGGACACCCCCTACAAGGTGAACCTGTGATGATCCCTGCTGAATACCTGTAATCACTGCTCACCTGGGCGCCACACCTGACCAGTCCACCCGCCGAGCTAAACGTCACCTGACCACTGCTCTACTCACCTCCTACCACAGGTATCCCAGAGAAAACTACCTGTAATCAAGGAAGGGCCGTTTAATGACCACCTAGATGACCTCTGTCGAACACTCGCCCTTCGACTATGTCATGTTTTACGACGCAAGTGATCTCAACTCGAGCCTTTCAAATCAAGCCTTTCAAAATTCAATCAAAGGTGAACAGCTTAATCTACCTTCGTATTGATACTGTTTTTGGACAACAATATACTATTTTTATTTTTATCTATTATACCAAAGAGTTATGTGCAAATTTCCATTCCTTACACAATGAAATTTTTTTGCAAACAGTTGGAATGTCATTTTATAACAAGCCGCCAACAGTCGAAACAGTTGAGACATACAATAAATGCCGATACCTATGCCATGATTCCAAGGCTTGGTGGATAAGATAAAACAACTTGCAATGGTAGGCTCATATGAGAGAAATACACGTATTGTTATAATATGGGATCTTAGAGGTGGAAATCGTAGACAATTCAGTGTTATGGAATGTAGTGTCGCTCAGTTAAAGGCCTACCTAATTTCCGCCCCACCTGGGCTTACCTGTGATGATTGGTAGCACCCCTCTGATGAGTGGTCATTACAGGGGAGGTGGACAATGGCGTGGTGGGGAAGCCCCCTGTCCGGCCTGTCCTCACGTAATGCCCTGTTTACATTACACACATGCTGGCTGGTCATCAGGGACCTCCCCCAGGTAACCATAGAACACAACAAAGTGCGGCCTCCAGGTGAGAGGCGCACGGATAGCCTGCTATTAGCAGAACCAGTCCCAGATTGGGCCTAATTGTAATGACAAACCTTTGAGGCGGTGGGGATAACTGTGGCCAGGGTGAGGAGGAAATGAGCAGCAGGAAATAGTTGATGGTTTCGTTTTATCGATCATTCTGAATTGCTGTACTTTCCTGATTGGCTGGAGTCTGACACCGTCCAATTTCTTGAAGGACAAAAGTGCTTTTGGAATTGTAAGCATACGTATTTTACTGTTTTTACTTTCCAGAATATCAAAGTGCCCATATTGCAATAATTCATATGAAACAATTAAAAAGAAGTATATTTCCTTGGAGAAGGCATTGCTGTGCGTTGGCGTATTTGCGTATTTAATTAATATTGTCCTATTCGAGTAGGCCTATGGACTAACTTTTCTCTCCTCATTGTTCAATTCTGTAAGAAGCTAATGGCCACTGGCTTCTCTAGTTGGACCGAAACTGCTGACGGTCTTCCAATAGTACAATTGACAATTCCAGTATGTCTAATCAGATGAGTAATTATGTGATACAATTCTGCAAAATGGTTACATCAGTCCATTCGAATATAGGCCTGCCTATGCTCTACTATTCTGGGGCTTGTTTACAGGGATGATAGATGTTGAATAATATAATGCTTTCTATATAATAATGTAAACAGCTCTTAGATATTCCTAGTAAAGCTGAGCTATGGGCTTCTGAATACCTATGATAGGATCAGAAACCTTAAATCAACCAAAGATACTTTTTAATACTTTGGGGTTTGTTCTTATGAGGATAGCTACAAACTATAAATATTCCGGTTACCATGCATGGCATCAATATGATTGTGACATTTTTTGAAAATGTAAAAAATAAGCTGCCTAACAGTAAAATGTCATCTTGTTTTTAACAATTTCTGGCCATTTCCTCTGTAGCTATTGATGACAGACCTATCAAAGCGTATGTAAATGAACCCAAAATTCGCAGAGTGATAAGATATATTACTCTGCGAATATTATGTCATATGTTATGCGACCCTTTGAAGCAGAATTCTTTTATAATCTATGTTACTACAATGAAATGCAGAATATGGTTATAACAGGTTTGTTTCCTCCTATAACTTCAGAGGAATGATTTACAATTTAACTTTAAGTCACCTGCTGACCACAATAAGTAATAGTTGTGAGGAAAACCACAGCAATGACAGAACATGCCAGCAGGCACAGCCCTGGGGGCCCCACCCTACACCCAAACTGCGCCCCGCCCCCCGCCGATCCTAACGGGTGGCAGTTGTTAGCCTCTGAACCCAAGGCCCAGGGTCAAACCTACAGCGGCGAACTGGCCGCTGACCACAGGCCGACCAGGTAGGGCCGTCTCCATCACTCACCGGCCAATACCTGTGATTACAGTCCACCCAGATGACAGGGCGCGGCCCCTAGCGGCCCTGCCCCCTCCGACACCCGACACGGAGATCGGCCCGGCCATAGCCACACCATTATGTCATTAGGGCCCGCCAGGTTGCGACACTGTCCCTGAACCATGGAGACCCGGATGACTCCGCAATCGCAGGCACTGGGTAGAGGTTATGGGCGGTAATAGGGGTTGTGGCCTCTGGTAGATGGAAGCGGTTGCCAAGGTGACGTTTTCCTCTACAAGGCGCACTGACCTCTGGAAGGGGTAATGACTCAGGGTCCCGACCAGTCTCAATATTACCGCGCGCAGACAAAGATGTCCTACAGGGAGAGGGTTGGCAGTGAAGTGAGGTCCGACAGCTCGGGCTAAATGCTTTTGGGATTAAAGGAAAGAGACTTAATCACAAAGCCTCCACTCTAAAAACGGTAATCTATAGAACACAGGCTGTCTAGAGTTACAAAGGATCACGTCCAAGGTGCTCCCCCTTGATGAGGTCATAACCACTGCAATCCCCAAGGTTGAAGAGGCCATAGCACATAATAGATGATTTGAGAAGGAAAACTATAGGCTACAAACATTATGGGCTGAGCTCAGATGACCAATAATTTTCTTTCCCATGGAAACATTTTTCTTTTTCTAAGTAGACCTACGAGAAGCACACGTCACGTAGGGATTCCCGGGACAGGACGGTGTGCCGTATCTCTGATTTGTTAAACAACCAAAATGACTTTCATACATAATTTACAACAAACCACTTTTGAATAGGATAGACCCTGTGATTTATTTGAATAGGAAAATTGACGCTAACGATTTCAAAAGTCACGGTAAGACAACTTCGATCAAGATAAGAGTGTATATAGGCCTATGTAACCTATTGTAGCCAGATATTAGGGGTATGATCTATAAAAGATATAAGAATCCAGTACCGGAAAGTAGGGAAATAGTTCCATACATGTATGGCAAATCTCTTTCATGACTAATTTAAGCCAATACAAAAGGTAAAACATCAGTTTATGCCCTTTCCATACCTTGACATGCGCGCATATTTGAGATGACGGACTTTCTATTGTTGTCCGCTATCTTTAGAATAAGAAACACAATACAAGTCTTTGACAAAAACATTATAGTTTAGATCAATACGATGAGGCTAACCACACATATCATGCAGAAACCACCGTTCTCAAATTCACCTGTCGAGAGGGTTTGCTATTGCGGGGATTCAAATGCAATGGTAAGACGATAGCATTGTGTGTTCCTCCGTGGAGAAAGGGGCATGTGCATTGAATGGACACTCAAACTGACCCATACTGACCCTGGGGAAGATTGATATTGCCATGATGCATTATCCCATGTCCAGACCCGTTCATGCCAGTAATTATCAAGGCGTTCCTCCTTACAGAAGGGCAAAGATAGCCCCACAAAAGGACGTGCCTTCCGTCTTGACCTCGGCGGTACCAGTGGCCAGGGTCAAGAGATCTTGATCAGGCTGACCGCCCGGTGAACCAGGGATCAGGGGGGCCCCTTTGTGTCCGGGTTACCTGGGAGACAGCCAGGTAAGCAATGTAACATCACACTTGAGGTGGCGAGGCCGAGGGCCGAGAGGAAGACTTTCTACACTGAAAGAGGAAGCTGGGGAGAGGGTTTAGTCTTTGACCCCCTGACCCCCTATACAGCAGTAGCAGCTCCCCGGGCGTGTACTGCCTCCAGAACGGGCCACCAACCCATTTCTGGAATGCGTACCGAGCATTGTGGCGCTTGTTTTCCGCCATGATGAGGCCAAATATCTGGCCTCGCTGAGCACACAGAGATGAGTTACAGCGGCTTTGTGGCGGTGATTGGTCGAATCATCTGGCCGGGCACGGACCATTGAGGCCGGGCTTACCTTGGCCGGCCGGTGGTGTTTGCCGGCCGTCACCCGAGCCCTGCCGTCCGCCCGCCTGCCCCTGCCAGCCGCCGGTCAACAGGCACCTTGGGCAAACCCTGCTGATAACTTGTCAACATGCACATGCCAGAGGACAGCTCCTCTATAAGCAGATAAGATGGGGTGGAGAATGTGTACAGGAGGAGGAGGAGGGGAGATGCCCCCAGAAAGGGCACCAAGCACGGGGCACGTTGGTGGAGGGCACGGACGACACGCGTCGCCCGTCAGTCATGTCCTGGGGTGTAGGTTGGGTGGGGGTGGGGTGGTCAGGGGTGGGGTCCGGTGGGAGGTGAGAGGTGGGGGCAGGGGGTAGTGGCACTAAATACACCCCAGGCTCATGTTGCCATGCTGACCGGTCCACTGAACGCGCGTGACCGCCACCTGACCAGCACGATTCAGATGACGTCACATCTGATTCAACATGCACGTAGAGTAAACAGACACGAGAACTTCGTACTCAAAGTAATGGGAGTACTTGGACTATAACCGTTCGGGTAAATTAACATTGAACGCATACAACCTGTTGAAATATATGATCCCCATGGCACCAAGTGATAGCCATCAGGACGTTGAACAAACCCTAGACCTAGGCCCTATATCGACTTTAACTTAATAATTTCATTCATTCAAATACACCTCCATCCAATTCCCTACAAACACAGAATATTTTAATGATGGTAGGCCTACTTAAACACCATTGATGATGGGAACTACATGTATACATCTATATGGGTGCACTTGTAGATATATATATATATATATATAATATTATGAATATTAAATTGTTTTGGTCTCATCCTTGTATGCAACATAATAATGATGTAACGAGGGGCACTTTCCTATAATTCTTTTAGAAGAGCTTATACACCCTTCTCACGAACCTGCGCAGTGCAGGCCCCGACCAAGGTAGCGGGAGTCACCAGGCTGGGTCACTGCACTGCATACAGGCTCATAGTGGAACAAGTTAGAACGTTTTTTTCCAAATCTCATCAATACACTAAAAAGAAAGGAAAAGTATCATAGTTGATACTCATAATTGTATGTAAAAAAAATTGTTCTTTGCTACAAGTAACACAATTTCTTAATAAAAGATTTAGTTTAGGTGCATTAAGGATTTGTTTCAGCCTAGCTTGATATTCATATTGAAAGGAGGTCAACTCTAAAAACAAGTTAGTTACAGGTACTCAGCAAGAATGGTTGTTGTGGACCTCAGGTTGAGTGGGTGTCCAGGGAGTCACTGTGGAGCTGAACTGGTATGAACAACCACAACTATCCCCTCTCCTACCCCCTTCCAAACATACAAACCATGAACTAATAATAATCACAGACCCTGGTCATCTGAATGGTCAATCGTTCTCACTTCATTCTGCTCCAAGTACAGTGGTCAGTGTTGCAGACTGAATTGGACTGCACTCCCCTCACCAGGGTTCATATTTTTGCTAAGAGGGGGTGCCACCCTTCATAAGAAGGGTGTATAATAGGAAAATTACTTTAAGAACATAGTTCTTATGTCTTGTTTGTACCTGAATGTCTTTAAACTTAAAACAAGAATATTCTGATATGGGTGTATGAGTGATAGTGAAAAACATGCAAACTCGACATCACCAAAAAGTAGGAGATCTTAGAAAAGTAGGAAAACTAGCATCCTTGTACATGTATCATGCAACCACTAACAATGCAGCCCTGATGCACCAAAGTAAATAGTAAAATGATGGTCTTCAGGAATTACTCGTTCTTTGAATTTCGCTGTAATGGGATAAAAATGTCTAAGTAATATTCCCTATTCACAGGTTTGAGAATGCCGATGTTATTTATTGTACAACGCCCCTGAATACATAATAGAATGCACCGAGTGGCACTCCCGCCTCCTTTGGAATCTGGCCCTAACAGATGCGTCAAACCCTTCTCGTAGTCTTGCACAACTATGCAGTTCTTTTGTCAACATGAAATATCACATCAAACACCTAACAAAAACTAGGCATTTCTGAGATGCTGATAAAAGTGCGAGGTGCCAAGGGCTTGCCTGCTTTGATTAATATAAGTGGCCTAGGGCATGGACTTGTCTTGCTGGTGATTAATTATGAATTATGCCTGCCCTTCTGAAGCACTTGGCCCCACCCCAGCACCACCCCACCACGAGGGCCCCCACCACCAGCAGGGAGTGGCCGCTCGGTAGGGGGCGCAGTGATTGGTTCTAATGGTGATGGATGCCCCCAGCCCCCAGAGGGCGCTGGTCAGCGGTACGGTCAGTCAGTCAGTCCCAGATGGACTGGAGATAAGACAAATTAGCACTGCCGCAGTTTGCACTTTCTAATCAACGGGTTGCGCACGAATTGCTCTCAAGACAATGTGGTCAACCTATATATATATATGGGTACTTCCAAAGACTTTTACCAAGGAAATCTTGGCAAAATACCCCATACATTTTTCGCTGGTAGGTCATTTCCATTCCAATGAAGGAAATATTGGCAACTGTGAAGATATCAATATTATCTAGCAAAGCTGCTTCATTATACAAACAGCCAATATGCGAATCTTTCTCGTATATAAATAGAGTGCATGGTGCATTTTGAAGGGCAAGCATGATATATGACAGGCCTGAATAGTAATTTTCAACCAAAATACTGCCCGATACCCCTGCCTCTTTTTTTTTTTTTACTAGAGTGCCTTCGGCCCGACACCCGGATAATTAGATATGGAAACCTCTTCATATTTAATGAGTCACAATGTATACAGTACACATCGGACGTTATTAGCCTTTCGTAGAATATCTCTTTGGTTAAAATGCCTAAACATCCCATTCTTTCTACATTCAGATTGCAATCTACATTGGGCTATCTGCATTTCAATGGCGCATAAACCACAACATAATTGTCAGCTTCAATATCATCCTGGACACCTAGAAGCCGAGAAGAATTGTCTTGACCCCTTGACCCTGCCCACCTATTGACCACTCTCGGACCTCGGTCAGTCCCTCCGTTCTATACATGAGGACCAGACTTGGCATCTAATTGGCTACATTCTATTCACATCAGGGATACTTTTGAGACGTTTCATCATAAAAACACCATCAACTTTGACAGGGCCATCAATGGCAGGTACGACGACCTCGGCCCTGACAGGGGCACCTCTGACAAAGACCTTCGGAACTCTAGGACCAGGGTGGGAGGGTCGCAGAGAGGGCCGCACTGGACATATGGGCTGTGGTTCACCGTTAGGAGTGACCACTAGATTGAACCGGACAGCAGGGCTAAGCATCAACTTGGGATGCAATCAAGACCTCAAGTTTGACCACTGGTCAACCCCTCGGAAGGCCAAGAGAGGGAAGTGATGGTCACTAAGTGAGGCTATTCTAGTCGAAGCTGTTTGGCCCCGTAGAGCTGAGGGATGTACCCAAAGTGGACAGCACAAAAGGGCAATGTCTTTCGGTTTATTGGCCAAAGCATTTCATTATCCATTCAGGCATGAATTCTGTCAGTTATTAAGCACAGATGGTCTGGGAGATGAATTTGTATCGTTTAAAGTGTGGAGTACATATTATGTACGTTTCGAGCCCGGTTTCGAGGCAAACATGTTACGGCTTAGAGTAGACTTAATTGACTGTATACCTATAAAGTAAAACTTATAATCTTTGATTGTATATTCTCGGGTTATATGGTCACTGAGGTTTGTACTTCTTTTTCTATATAACATGATGTTAAGGGCAATCTGTAGTTGTCTAGTTGCTGTAGCAAAGTTTGCTTGTATCTTGTACACGAACAGCAGTATTAACAATAATGTATTTTCGCAATTTTGATATTTGGAAGCGTGTTTACATATACATGCATGTCATTCTCATATCATCCATTAAATGTAAATCTATATTTATTCAAACTTTCAGCTACAAATTTATATTACTCTCGGCAACACATTTCTTGCTGGCTATCTAATAGTAGATTATCACTGATTTAGAAAGAAAATCACATTTTTCTCTCTATCTTAATAACTTTGGCCGCAACGTCCATTTCGCTCAAACGAACTAATTTTGGAAAGTTCTAATCACTGGTCAATTTGTTCTGTCGCCGAAGCCTATACTTTTCTGTAATCAATGTCCACTTCTGCTGATAAAGTCACCAACCTAAACTACCCCCCTTCCATGACTGCCTAAAAATGCAACACCATAATTGGTGAAAGTCAGCCCGGCCTTTTGTCCCTAATTATAGTGTTTTCTATCAATTACTTCCATCTCCGACTGAATTGTTAATTCCACTTCCTGTGGGCAAGGTTTCCATGTTCTCTTAATATTCACCCTCGCGTTCCAACACGCGCTGGGAAATCCACACCCAAACAAGATTAGAAAGAACCCGCAAGTATGAACAGTGCCGCGGGGTGGTTCATTTCATATTTCATGTTCATTTTACCTATACCAGAAACATGGGTGTCCCTTTCAAGGCAGGATTGTCATGATTTACCATCAGTAGATAAGGGCCTGGGGGCGGGCCTGTGGACAGGGTTCAAAGCCCTTCGTGGAGCTGGCCGCTGGCCAGAAAACCAGCAATGTATTCAGTGATGCGTTTGGCTGCCCGCTGGTCAGCTCAAAGACTGACCAGTCGGCAAACAGGGGGGTGGGCCAAGATCTGACAGTGGGTCGGACTGGTCACGCAGGGCCCTTTGGTCAGTGCGGATCGTCGGATAACCTTTTGATCTGTTAAGAGGGCGGCTAAAGCACGATAAGGGACGAAACCCACAGTGACATGCGACGGGGCATCTTCAAACTCGATGGGGGTAGTCCCCGACCGACATGTCTTTAATGATAAATTCAAGAAAGATTCTCCTTCATTTTCTTCTATAATAATTGTTAACACGCCCGTCAAAACACGTCTAACATTACTTTGTAGAAAAGTTACATGATTCTGCATATAGTCGGGGTATGGTTTTAGGCCTATAAATAAAAATCTCCTTGATTCAAATCGTTTGAAATTTATGTTCACGGGAATCGTAATTATAGTCACTTTCTCCTCTTCAAAATGCACCTCAATTTTCATTTCCTAGATAGAATTCAATTCCTCATCAGGTGGGTAGTTACCATTTTAACTGACCAGCCGTCTGTTGGAATTCTAAATGTACGACAGATGTGTATAAAGGAGGACCAGGCGCCCCTCTGGGTACCCCGAACCTCCTTCTTCCGACCAGGGGTACCCATAGACAACATATGGCGGCGTGCGGCCGGATCCCTCGGGGAGGAGAGGTGGGGGTCGGCCGGGTTCAGACCCGGGTGCCGTCCGCATCCTTCTCAGAGGTAAATCTCCGGCTAATACGGGTCTATGGGGCGCCTCGCGGCACTCCCAGCATGGCACGCTCATTTGAGGGGTGTGAAATAAACTATAAATGACATTTAGGGGCCACAGGCATCCACTGGCAGAATGGCGTATAATTATTGGACGTCCGACAGCTCCGGGGTATCCTAGAACAAAGCTCGGGGAGCCCCTCGGCCTGCCGCCTGGTGCTAAAGCTCCCACCAGAGGTTGGCACTGTGGGGTGTAGAAGGGGTCTCCCGTTGTGGAGGAGATGTATACCTTGGGCGGAAATTTGGAATTTTAAGTCGGTAGGGAGACTTTTTCTGAAGTTTAGGGCCTGAGGTGGGCGCGCGAGCGGATAAATACACCCTAAATGACGTTCTCTTGGGGATAAAAGACTTCGACGTCCACGCCCATTTTGTCAAAAAAACAACAAAAAAAGACGTGCCAACTGTAACTTGTGTAGATTTGTAAGTAAGAAACTATACGTTTTGTTTAGTTTAAGAATACCCATAATATCTATATATGTTTTTTTTAAAGAAGAAAATAGGTAAGCTCGGTGTAGACAATTCACTCGTGGAAACTCTGCTGTCTGTTGTGGTGGTTCTATAAGAAAGAATGCCATGATGCATGGGCACAACTGAATGGGACTGACCCATGTATAACAAACACATTTAGGCAACCACCGAGAAGTGGTCATTAAATTGAAAAATTATCCTCTCAAGTAGATTGGTCTGAGAGGGGACCGAGCGCTATAGGAAGGCTTGGCACAGAAACGTGATCCGCCCGGCCCTCCCCGACCCCCCGGCCTATTGTCCGGCGCACGGGGGTGCACGAGATAATCTGACGTCCCCAGAATTCATGTTTACCTGCCACACTCCTGTCTATGCCTCTATAGCTTTCTTTGGGTAATGGTAGGGGGACAGGTGGGCGATCAGGGCGCCACCTGGTTGTGTTGATATCATTCTCTGGGGTTATTGCAATCTAAGCCTGACCTCTCGGACCCCAAGAGGGACGTCTCCTAAATGACAGTTTGCCGTGGTGATATCTAGTGTCAAATTTATTATTTAGGAGTAGGACCTTGGATTGTATGGCTTCTGTGCATGTCAGCTTTAAGAAGGGGGTCAGCAGAGTGGGCAGGACACCTGAGATGGTGGGTGGGGGTTTGGTGGTTACGATTATAGCTGATCATGTAGCATGTCATACAGCCACGCGCCCCTTCTCCTCCTTGCACCCCCTCCTCCCTCCGTCATTTTCCCATGTAGGCCTACCGACTTACTCTTCACACTCTCTGTATCTCCTGTTTAAACATTACACTGGCACGGAAGGAATTTTTACTGAATGGCATTCGTTTAAATTTGTTTTATTAAGTGCAACTATATATGCTTGTGAGTACTGCAGACCTGCCACTGGGTCTCATACAAATGTAAGCCTCAATATAAAGCTGACGTCATGGAAACACTGGGCAGGTAGACCACAAGAACAATCATAGGGGGCCAAAAACGATTCCAACTACGTATTAGGTTCTTATAAATTTGACTCACTAAATATAGGTCAATTTTCTAAAAATGATTAGGGGTAAACATAGGGCAATAAAAATATTATTAAAACTGTCGGTGGCCGTCACTGTCGTGGTATTGTAACCAGATGGGCTGATCCGATATTAATACAATATTAGTGAAAAGAGCTCGAATGAGCATGGAAGCAGTGGCGGATCCAGGGGTGGGGGGTGGGGGGGGGGCAAAAGGGGCAATTGGCCCCCCCCCTAGACAAAAAATGAACTCTCGTAGTTTTGCCAAATCTGAGGAGAAATTTTGCAAGGTAAATCATAGGGGGTGGGGGGCAGATACCTGCCCCCTCTAGAAGGCAGGTCCTGGATCCGCCCCTGGGAAGGTTGGTGAAAACTGGTAAAGTTGTATGCAGTTTCTAACAATCTTTTGTTAAATTCAATTGCAAAATAATGTCTATAAAACTCACGATCGTTTCAGAACGAACCTTCTTAGAAATCTTTTATTGGATATCTTTTCATAATTGTATCAAACCGTGGGTTGATCATCCCTTAGCAGAACTTCATCTATAAAATCGTATGTCAGAGACAAGTCAGTTGTTTTTGACTTGCATTGCTTATTGGGACTATTGGATAGATAAAGGAGCTATGCCCTTACCATTGTAACCATAATTATATATACTGGGACGTACAGGGTGATACCCCAGAGGTGGGTTACTGGGAACGTCCTCTACATTAAGGATGCATTGCAGTAAAATGCAAATGTCCCCAAGCGCTTCTCAGCAGCATGACACTTTCCTTTGTATGCCCATCTCATGATAAAGCTATTAAAAAAACATTAAAAAAAACTATTAAAAAAACATACATAATCTTGCATGTTACATTTACATTAGAATGAGATAAATTCCCTGCTACTCATTCAATTAGAATATATTATATGGGTTATGATGTATGCCTCTAGCCTTACATTGGAATATCTGCCATCATTGATGAATAATGCCGTACTTCTTTGAAAGACCCTTCAGTTGTAAAAGAAGCTTTTATTTTTGGGCTAGGCCCGACCATCCGGATTCATAGGTCACTCTGACTTCACTTGACTACACTAAATAGGCATTAGGGTCTATGCGTCATAGGTACACAGACATTTATAGGTCTTCGTAATGCTGGGTAAGGGTAGCCCTGACCTGGTCATTATAACATTGCTTTGACACTCCCAGGCCCATCACTCGGGGGTATAACCTACACCGAGAGTAATTTTGTTTTCTTTAGTATTTTACATCCCGACGGAGGGGCCATGTCCAGGGGGCAGTGACCAGTGGTCAGTGGTGCTCTGTGACGTCCTCCCCCCACATAATGTGCCTAACGTCCATTCACCGCGTCTGATCAGCCGGAAATTACCCGGCCCTGACAATGGTGAAGGAGGGCCCAGGTTCATTGGGTAGATGACACTTGCTTTACCGTTGTTAAATAAACAACAGGTCAGGTCCTGCCATTAGAACCAGGGCTTTCAGGGGGCGCTACCACCGCCCCAACGCCCCATAATTCATCTTGGGGGGCTTCTAGCTAGGGGGTAGGAGGGGGGTGCAGTCACGTGTGAGGGGTGAGGGGACAATGCTGGGACAAATGACATGGGTCGGACAAGGGGTGGGGGTTATGAGGAGGGGAGGAGGGGAGGATAAGACATGCTGATAGTAAGAGAGGATGACTGCCCTGTCTATTGTGCCCGCACGCGAGGACGTCCCCGAAGCCGTTAGGCATGGTGATTTCATACCCCCATACCCCATACAAGTGCGTGCGAAGTACTTCTCAGTTATATAGGTCTATATATCCCCACCCAACCCCCATACCTATACTTAACCCTCATCTGAGCCCAATTCAAAAGGCTTCAAATTTACGGGACAGAATTCAATAAGTATTACGGGGTCCTCTCACATAATGTTTATTCATCACGCAAGGTAATGTCTGAAACCTTAATACTTGGTAATGCGCTTAGGGTGAGCAACGGGACAGACCTGGTGTATAAAGGAAAAGGGTGAGGGGCAGCGATGAGGAAAGACACGGTGGTGTCTTAACGTCCCCCCTGCAGGCCCTGGAGGACCATCTGCATCCCCGGAGGGTGAGATATGACACTTGATCCGGGGGCGGGCGGTAGTGGAGAATGCCCCACACCCTGCCGCCCGCCGTCACGGCTATTACGCGCACATTTCCGCATCGCATTACCTCATTGCTCAATCCTTTGTGACCGCTCTCATTGCCCAATCTTTTGTTAACGCTAATATTACCCCATCTTCAATGCGCCTAAAGTGCCATTCGGGTGCGTGCACATTGAAAATATGCTTATTTAGGCATGGAAATTATAACTGGGATTCATCTTCAGGCAAGATACTTTTTTGAGTTACGTCAACTTTTGTGTCGTTTATTGTAAAATATAGAATACCACAATATGTATCAACAACAGCAAATATACCATCTAAAATCACAGTTAAAACAGAGTGAAACTGAACGGACATATTAGAGACCTTATTAAGCACTGTTTGCAATGATACGACCAACAACAAAATTGGGTTCATAAATTTGTAAATATTTAAATATGAGATAAAAGAAAATTATATTAACTTATTGCACAAATATGTACATGTAACTTAGTGTTAACAGCAGCACTGTAAAGCATTACAAACTGAATACATGATTAGCTAGTTACTTTAGTTACCTACTAAAAGTCCTATGATTTTCGATCTTTACATTGCAAAATGAATTCAATCCCCGCGTCAAATAGGTTCACTGATACTAGAAGACTAACCAAGTCACATATCTAGAACAATGACACTAGACCTCAAATCTATTTTTCTTTTAGAATAGACACATATCAATAAACTCGTATATCTCAGCGCAAGCTTGATTTAAACATAACTTTCAACGTGTACTTCAAATTAAACATCTCTAAACCTCAACAACGAACGACGTCCTCGACACTGTTTCAATATAAATGTTACTGTATTCCAAGACTAACATCCATTAAAATTAGGTTTGACCTCATTCAATCCACTTCACTAGCATTAGTAGCAACATCATCTCCTCAGTATCATGCCTTATTCACAATAATATTACGCATTAAGTGACTTAACCACGCGCAACATCAGAGTAAGAACCTAGATACATTTTCATAACATTGAAATGGGAGATAAAAATAGCGACTTCAGGAGAATGGTTAGCCCCTACACGTACGTGGACATGCAGAAAGTGACCGTGACAATGTGATTTCCAGAGAGTCTCAGTTCTGTCGTTTACCATTGCGGATCCTCTGAACCTCCTCCTCCTGTTGTCGTTGTAACTCCTTCAGCTTCCTAATCCTCTCCCCTGCGTCGTTGAGACGTCGGGGCCCGGGGCTATGCTCATAGCCAGCCTCAAACTGTTGGGCGGCCACTGCTGTTGTGGCCAAACTCAGAAGTGGGTTGTTTGTAGTGGGCCCCTGAGCAGAGGGCGAGCTGCTCTGGGTTGGTGTGAGGCTGACCGTCTTCAGTGGGTCAGCGATAAGGGCGGACGAGGGGACGAGTGGTAGTTGAAATGTAGGGTAGGTGCAATCCTGAGTAGCTCTGGGCGGAGGGCGGGGGTATGGCGGCGGCCTCTCACAGGTACAGTGCTGAGGGAGCAGCTCACTGGGTGAGTTAGTCGACCTGCTCACACTGCTCCTGCCGCCGTCACCGTGCGGCCCGGGCAGGTCGTGCCCTGTACCAGCCTGGTAGTTAACTCCTCCTGTACGACCGGGCTGTTCTAAGAAGTCCACTCCTGTACTGGTCATCAGCGGGGCTGAGGTCAGCGGTCCTGACGTCGGACCAGGCCTGCGACAGGCGAACAGATTAGCTCGGGCGTAGAACTGACGGCCGTCCTGGGCCTGAACTAAGATGGGCCCGACCGTCCTCACGGCGGGGTGTTCTGTGTCTGGGCTCTGCTGGACCTGGAGGTCCAGGTTGACCTGTTCCCTGCCCACCCAGTGCTGTCCTTGGAGGTCCGTATTGACCTGTTGGGGCTGTCCCTGGATGTCCGTTTTGACCTGTTGGGGCTGTCCCTGGAGGTCCGTATTGACCTGTTGGGTCTGTCCCTGGAGGTCCGTATTGACCTGTTGGGACTGTCCCTGGAGGTCCGTATTGACCTGTTGGGGCTGTCCCTGGAGGTCCGTATTGACCTGTTGGGGCTGTCCCTGGAGGTCCGTATTGACCTGTTGGGGCTGTCCCTGGAGGTCCGTATTGACCTGTTGAGGCTGTCCCTGGAGGTCCGTATTGACCTGTTGGGGCTGTCCCTGGAAATCCGTATTGACCTGTTGGGGCTGTCCCTGGAGGTCTGTACTGACCTGTTGGGGCTGTCCCTGGAGGTCTGCACTGACCTGTGCCCTGCCCTCCTGGGTCTCCTCCCGCGGGGGGTGGATGGTCATCATGACGCGCCAGCCGGCCTGTCTCACTTGAACCATCCAGGCCTGCAGGTCCCTCGGTATGATGAGCCTGTACACCTGACCACACCTGTCTCTGGCCACCACCACCGGCCCGCCTCCAGCTGCTCCAGGGTCCGCGGAACCCACACTGGAGTCCCCGGATCCTCCAGGGGGCTGTAGACTACCGTGGTGGGCCATATGGGAATCTACTCCCACTGTGGGTATTTGATTGATCTTCCCGTACCCCATTAAAAAGGCAACAGGCCCTTCGATATTTTCCTCTCTTTCTGACCCATACGGATACGTGCGAGGACGACTAACCATTGAAGCTAGAGGGTCCTCGGGTTGAGCTCGGGGTTCTGGTCTATACCTAGAATGAAGGCCTCTTGAGTCAAAAGATGCCTCCTGTGCGGGAGCGGAGATTAATTGAGAACGATCACGCAAATATCCTAAATAGCTAAACACTCTTTTTTGTCCATATGCGGAATCCACATTTCTCATGGAATTTTGAGGAATGTGGTTTGGGTAGGAAGGTGAGGCCGATTGGGACATTTTCCAGTGTTCACTCGTACACTCCCCACCTAAGTCCCGCATGTTCTCATCATTTCTCATCGACCATGACGGTTGTTGGTGTGTGTTCAGGGGAGATTCTAAACCTCTTAGGATCCTATTCTCAGGGTCGCCGTCATAGGACAGCCCAGGGGAGCTGGCCGTGTCCGTTTCCTCGGGGTCCCGGTAGGGGGCGACAGTGGGCTCGGGTGTTTTCAGGTCCTGCTTCCAGAGGGCGCCAGCCGCAGAGTAACACCAGGGGGAGCTACCGCCGTCCTGCTCCCAGGTGGCGCCACTGGCTCCTTCGTTCTCCACCTCGGCCAGACTGAACACGTTGGCGATAGTAAACAGTGGAGGAGAGCTGCAGTCGTCTGACCGGCTCATCTCTATGTCATTAGTCTCCTGAGATTCGATTGGGGAGTTCACAGGACTGCAGTAGAGTTCTTTCTCTATGTCCATGGACAGAGTCATATTCATCTCTTGAGATTCGACTGTGGAGTTCACTGGGCTGCAGTAGAGCTCTGTCTCCATGTCCGTGGGCAGAGATATATTCAGCGACGTTTCGGGTTCTGATGTATTTTCTGTTGTCGCTGTTATCTTTGGCAATGTTTCTAGTTCTAGGGTAGCTTCTGCTGTTGTCATCTTGGACGCCATTACTGGTTCTAAAGTAATTTCTGTTGCGTTTGTTGTTGTTGTTGTTGGACTTTTAACTGTTTCGTACACATTTTGACCAGGTGAAGTACTCTTGGTCTGGTTAGGCTTTAAATTATCAGTCTTTTCCAAAGTTTCCAGGGTCGGATTTTGAAGTTGAGATTGTTCTTCAATTCCTTGAAGTAAAGCGTTTTCGGAAGCGGGGTTTCGGTTCTCAGACTGAAGGTTACTAACTAAAGTTCCAGGGACGAAAATATTTCCTTTATCGTGAACGGAGATCGCCGGAGAAGACGTCAACTTGTGCATTGGGTCCTCGTCAGACTTGACTGAATCTTGCCCAGTTGTTGAAGTCTCAGACTCGTTGATTTTAGAAGTGGTGTCATTTTCAGTGAACTGTTGTGTGTTTTGTTTAGTTTTATCGTCTCCTGTCGCCTTAACGTGGGCTCCTAACCGCCGTCTTATTTCCTGGATCACACCTTGGAAATTGAATTTTGATACAAGTTTGACTCTACTCGACTCTGTATCTGCGTTATCTGCGTCATCTGCGTAATCTGCTGCAGTAAGGGTATTGCCGTTTGAGGGGGATGAGGCTGGGTGTGTTGTGGGTTGTGACGTACTGTCCATTGTCCCTGGGTCTGTGTACACCTGGTGATGGTGAGTGGTGGTCAAGTCGTTTGTGGTACACGTCACATCGCTTTCTGTACCAGTGTCCATGGCCATTTCCATACGTTCTGGTACATTTCCAACAGTAGTAATGGGCTTTTCCTTTAGTTCTGATACAATTTTGGCAGTGTCATCTAGATTTCTTGAGGGTTGTGAGGTGATTCCTGAGCCAGCTTTAATCACGCTAGGTAGGTTTCCCTCAGAGGTCAATGCTGATTTTTCAGACTCGAGTCTACAAACGTTTTCTATATTGTCTTTTTCCATTCTAGAAGTACCTACAGTATACACACTGACAAGCGCCTTCAGTCTGCTAGCCTGAGTTTCTGGGCTTTTGGTTGGGTCAGATTTAAGTGGGTCTAAACAGTCCATGGAAAGGTAAGTTCTGCTTTTGTCCACATTCTCAATAATAATACCAATATATTTTCTTTTATCGCTGGCTCTCTGCTGTGGGCTGCCTATGATCTTCTCCTCGAGGTCTGTGGCCATTTGCCGGCTTTTGGTTTCGTGAAGGATACTACCGACATTAGACATTTCTGCATCGGATGATTGTACGTCAACGTAAGAAGACACTGGGTTAACTGTGCCGCAGCAATTCTCGTTGATCACTTTTGTCGGACTAATGTCCGAGACTACGTTCATTGCGCTGTAATTATCCTCTACATCAGGTTTTGTAGGGAAAGGAACTTTGACAACGGGGTTGACCGGCTGGCCGTCAATTTCAGGGCTCATGATGTTTGATGGACTCCTTCCTTCATCGTGTAACATTTCTGTTCTTGTTGCTGAGAGAGAGCCAGGAGATCCTGGCTCAACATGGTCAAAACTATACTGAAGTTTGCCATTTGTTGGAGAATTGTTCGAGGCTAAATTAACTATGTTTTGAGGATCCTCTGGGCCAGCTTCTGTACTACCATCAGTTTTCAGGGACAGGTTCATCATGCTTTGTAGGTTCAACGGGCTAGGATGATCCAACATAGGGCTGACGGTGTTTGGTGTCTCGATTCCTTTATAGCGCCCACTTTCTTCTTTAGGTATTGAGTCAGAATCTGGAGGTCCCGGGTCAACGTCACCAACATCTCCAGGCTTGGCTTCTGTGGCAATCGTGCTGAGAACCGGATTACTGGTGTCTGGAGCATTCGAAGTACTGGCCTTTGTTGATACAGGAGATCTGGGGTCTGCGTTTCGAAAAACATAAGGGGGAATCATCTGATAAATAAGGTATTTGTTTTCTTGTTCTTTCATTATTTGGTCAAAGTCAGGGGATGTGGGATCCTCACTCTGGACTGGATCGAGTGCATCGCAACCATCCATTAAATAACCCACTCTACCAGCAGGGCTGGATGGGCAACACAACTGTACATGAACAGGGTCCTGATGATGGGTGGTTTCTTCAGGGGCACTAGTGCATACTGTTTCTTCCCTGGCTAGAGTCTGAAAGTCAAAAGACACTATGTCGACAGTGCTGTCCCCATCTTCAGTACTGGCTTCTGTGGGAGTTGTACTGGGGACTTGGGCCAAGTTGTTTGTCTTTGAAGAAACAGAAGTGCTACAAACCTCCATATTATTGGTGTTTGTAGGGAGCGCCTGTTGTGGTACTGCTACGCTCACGTTGGCCTGGGCTTCTGGGTTTGATCCCGTCACTTGGTCAGGTTTTACCAAGTCTGAGGGTAATTTAGCAGGTGTAATGTCATTCTTTTCATAACAGATCGGGCGGCATTTTGTTTGGCTATCTTTGGTCGATTCAGGCTGCTGTGGGTGTTCTGGGGCCACACTTATCTCCGCCTTCCCTCTCTGGTATTGGGTGTTTGTTTCTGAGGATTTCGTTTTTTCCTGTTGTTTGTCACGTTTTAGTGGGCTGGGTTTTAGAAGCGTTTTTAACATTTTGTTTTCTTTATAATCCACGTGTGTGGCAGACTGCTGAGCAGATTGGGGACGTTTTTCTTCCATTGCTTTGTTGTTAGAGTGCATTTTACCGAATACGACAGAACCATCTCTTGCCAACCCCAAAATACGTTGCCCTGGTGGTGCCACTATGAGCTTGGGGGCTTTCTGTATCAGCCCAGGAGGTAGGGGTCGATATTGGGAAGCTCGAGCAGACATGTGAGCAGGGTTTGGGACACCTCCCTGGGCATTGGGTATCAGAAGAGACTTGAGGTTGGTTTTCTGAATCGTCAAAGCAGGCCGTTTGGTCAGAGTATCCTCTGCACGTTTCAACACCTTTGGTTGCGACGAACCTTCTCTTTGGTTTAAGCTGTAGCTTTCTGTCACTGGCATCGTTCTTTTTCTGTCATAAAACAACGCCGTCGATGACTGTTTCTTCTCCCTTTTTGATTTGCTTATCTTGCCTGGGACTGACCTTGATTGTAATGCTATGGGCTCATCATTTTGCAAAGTGTTCTCAAGATCGGCATCGGCATCGTCGAATACTGACGAAAACAAATCCCTATCGCTCGGCTCAATGGGAGCATGCATTTCGAAGATGATACTATTCCCATTGGTGTCGACTACTTCAAAAGAAGTACAAATCTCATTCTTCCCCACGGAGACGTCGATCAGTTCAGGCTTCATCAAATCATCATCTTCTCCGTCTTCTTCTTCTTCCTGGGGCTCACGAGAAAGACGTTCAAACTGTTGTATTGTCATAGGGGTGGGAAGCGGTAGACTGGTCTGCAAGTGCGATTTAGTCCCAGAAGTAGAAAGAGGTAGACCGGTCTGTAACTGCAATGTGGTTCCAGGGGTGGAAAGCGGTAGACCGGTATCCATCCCACAACTTGTAGATTCTTCAACAAACTGGGGGGTGGCCAATACAGACTGATCATAGGTTAGAAGTGATGGGGAGACCGAGAGAGGCAGGTTGACGAGTGTGGGCTGGTCGCTGTCATTGATGATCATGAGTTGGAAGTTGGCCACCTGGATGGGTAGGTGGACAGTGGCCGTGCCATCGGCCGTGGGGATTACCTCACACAATTGGTGGCCCACACCCTCTGTGCGGCGAAAGAAGGCGTCTAATGGCTCCATGCCCAGTCTATTATCTGAAAGAGAAAGAAAATGTCTTTCATGACAATTTGTATTCTGGCAAAATGTTAGAGAATAAAGTTTATTATCTGACGGTATGCTCAATTTGGCAGTATGTATAATTCCCCGGTTCAGGTTTTTTTTATTTTATTTTTTATAAACAAACAGTTATAAAGGATACAATGATAAGGTTTTCAAAAATGAGTATGCATGAGAGATGTATATAGATATAGTGCACAGTTGATTAATTCTTAATTTTTCAATAGCGTTACTGTTAGATTAAAGGACTTACAATGATCTTTATTGATCTAGGCCTTGCAGGGGCGGATCTGGGGGAGGGGGTCCAGGGGGTCCTGGGCCCCCTTTTGGTGGAGACTAAAATTTCACGAGGAGGAAAAAAAGTTGCATGTGTGCGTGCAAATGCACAACAATTTAGTTCTTAGCCTACAAGTGGACTAACCCCCGACCCTTTTTTTTTCTTTTTTTCTTTTCTTTTCTTTTTTCTACGAAATTCGGTATCCGTCCTTGCCTTGTACACTTTTTGTTTAACTCAGACGAAAGATCGTACTTTAGGCAAAAACAGTTCCCTAAAGGTTCAGCCAATGGTCTTGAGACATTTAGGGTTCCCCATGGGCTCTGAGACTGTTTGACTGTGCCTTTTCCTTGGCCTTTAGATTTGCTTGCTGTCCGCCCGCATTTTCGAATTTTGTAAGCAGGGACGGGAGTGGAGGGGGGGGTGCATGGGCCCCTCTTTTGATTATGCAGGCCCGTAACTAGGGGGGGGGGGAGGAGGCGGGGGGGCGCCACCCTCCCCCCCCCCCCACCAGAGAAAGTTTTTCAAAAAGGTCCACCTTTTCCTTGAAAAATTCAATGTAAATTTTTTTTTCAATATTTTATTTATACTGGGATGATACAATTTGGCCAAAGTAGGCCATTTTTCGTTGTTCCCCAAATTCCCTTAAAAATTGAAAAAAGATGATGAGAGGTTTCACCTGGTGAGCCTCATCACTGATCTTTTTGGGTAAGAATTATGGAAATTATAAAACTTAAGGACCTCGCCACCCCCCCTCCTCTCCCATCCCCCCTCAGCAGAACCTGTTTTGGGGTGGCAGGGGTGGCGCACCAACCCCCAAAGAGGATATTTCTTTAAAATTTTCACCTTTCCTGTGATAAATTATTTAAAAAAGAAAAAAAAAATCGAGGAAAATATTGAACAATTATACTAGGGAAATCTCTCCACCCCTTTTTAGGTTTGAATTATTGTCATTATAAGCAAAAGTTCCACTTAGGGATTCTCGCCACCTCATCCAGCCCCCCCCCCCCCCCACCCCCCCACAGCAGACCCTGGGTACGGGCTTGTTATGTTAAAATTGTGGAAAAATTCTTAAGTTTAATTTATCTTTACCGTATACAAAAAGCAAATGAAAGATCACTGTAATTTTATATAGAAAAATGAGTAGAAATAGATCACAATGCAATGGGGGGCGTACATTAAGTTGCATTGCCGGTGGAAAGCAATTCAGGAATTTCCCATCACGGCATCAAAATAATATGCTTCTGATAAGTGATGCAGGTATAAATCATGTCGTTGATGCAGAATAAAATGTCACTTCTTCAAATCGAATCTCTTGTTTGAGAACGTGCTTTCAAGTTTCATACATTTTTCAGACAATATTGTGGAAGGTAGCTATAGTCACATTAAAAGTGAAAAAGTCTGAAATCCGATATGTATCCAAAAATTCACTTGGACCTTTGCACCAAGAAAGGGTGACCCTTTGCTTTCAAGACGCCACACAATTTTCAAATATTACATAATAGACACCAAAATAAATTATTTAATAACCAAGATCAAGTATGCTGGGTTCTAAAGAACCCAAAAGCTCCGTCTTATCCACCTTGTTAAATAGCTGAAAGGGAGAGAGAGAGGGGAGGGAGGGGAGGGAGGGAGAGAGGGAGGGAGACAGAGAGAGACAGAGAAAGACAGAGAGACAGGTACAGAGAGACAGGTACAGAGAGAGAGAGAGATTTATCGGAGTATCAAGGTTAGGGGCCTTCCATTTAGTACATATGCAAAAAATCACAAATTCTAGACCCCCCCACCCCCCTTTGGCGAAAATGGCATCCCTGATCCTGGCTTGAGATTACTACAACCATTCTGATGATGTCATTGATCAAATACTCATGAACAACGCTATCTTATGTGTTCCAAGAAATCAGTTTACCATCCTGGTTTGAGGCTATTACAACCATTCTGATGATGTCATAACCATGTTTGGCTTGAGAGTGTAAGCATAGATTCCAATATGGCCGCGCCCAGTGGGGGAAAGGGGTATTCCCGACCTAGTTTCAGTCTATTTTTAGAATATTATTATGACATCATCCCGACAATCTCCAGGTAACGCCTTTTTTTATGCAAATTTCTTCACTCTCAAGCCATTGTCTATGGGAAAACCATCACTCTCCGACCAGATTCACAATACCACAGATACACACGGTGTCCCCCCCTCCGCTGGTTACCAGCGACCTCTGCTATCTCCCTACAGATATTTTCGCTGGTTCCAGCAGTTTGGGACAACCTAACACTCCTATGTAAAGGAATATCGACGTTATCGACTGGACGAAAACAGAGAATAAGGGAAATTGCCCAAAAGACGCCACTGATACCATAATATTTTTAATTAGACCAATAAAAAGCTATAACATGACATAAATTATTATTTCCCAAATGGCAATTTTTAGATAGAATATAATATTGTTCATTTCAGTCTTTTTAAATAGAAACAAAGTTTTTTTTTATGTTTATTAAGCTTCAAATTGACAATTCTGACATATGTGCTATGTATCTCTCAGGCATCTGTCGTCTGGGCCTGGTGATGCTTGAGAGATACAGGTGCCAAGAGATGGTGATGCCTGAGAGGTACTGGCGTCCTTAAAGGGTTAAAAAGTTATGGAAAAAGGCATTTTTTTCAAACAACCATAACTTTCTAGGTAAATGAGCTGCAGTATGTCTACTTCATATACCATAGGATTCAGAATGAATTGGACAATCCACCCAGACTTGTTTTGTAAAACATATCTTAGAATGAAAACATTCTATTTAGAACCCAAATCAGAAAAATGAAAAAAACTTTTACCATTAAATTAAGGGACGTTCTCGTCCATAAGACCTACGTTATTTGATGTGTTGTAACGCCTGTACATTGGTGCCAAATTTGTGACGTGACCAATAACATCGCTGGATTACGTTCCAAAAGTGAAAAACGCGTCGCCGGCCATTGCGTTGTTAGGTAACGTCGGCGTATGTAAGCCTAGTGACAGGAGGACGAGAATGTCCCTTTAAGAGGCCATCCATAAATGATGTCACACTTTTTTACGGTACTTTTAGGACCCCCCCCCCCCCCCCCCGTCACACTAAATTTTCTATTTTAAACATGAATATATGGTCTGTGTTCATGCGCTGTCAAGCTTTTTACCCTACCCACCTACCCCCTAGTGTGTGACATCATTATGGATGGCCCCTAAGTCCTACAATCTGATTTGAGGCTCTATAGAAACAATGTAATGTTTGTGATATGTGAAAGTAAATTTATTAGGCATATCTGTCTTTACTTGAAGATTACATTTACAATGATGTTAGTGGTGGTTATGTTTACATTCATAATTTTACAGCTAAATCTTTAAGAATTAAAAATGGCCAAAAAGTGCAAAAATTTATTATTTCAGTGATTCTCTATGGGAATTTATATTACTATTGAATTTGGTTGTAAATGTGAAGATTTGTGATATAAAAGGTCTTTTGCACATCAAATCATTAAGAACTGGACTACAATGTTATATCTGACCACTTAAATTAAGTTAGACTAAAAGTTAAAGGAAAGACAATAATGTCTTCTATATCCTCAGGCTCAGACAGGTATCCAATAAATGAATCTGAAGTTCCTATGGTGTGATTTACATGCTTCATAAATGGCTGTCAAAGGATGAAAAAGTCAACCTTTCTTAGAGAATGGGTCTACATGCAGCCTGTTTGCAGGCGGCACAGCCATAACATAAGATGATAAGTCATAGATCTAACCTGGCCTTGCCGTGACGCGTGACGACTGACGTACATAACTCAATTTCCAACTCTCTCTATGTTCTTGCCAGATCTTGAATAGTAAATGTAAACTAAAACAAAGCCTCATATCAACGATTATCAAGTAAAACAACTCGTAGTCACTAAACTGCCTTCCTACCTAGCATAATCTTCATCAAAATGCACCACACGACATTGCTCCAGGGTTTCCCTCCGTCATTTGCTGCCACCTAGCGTTTGTCATGAAAACAAAACGCAAAGTTAAAACGTCAGATGGCGCCACCATCGCTTCTCTAGCTTGCTTCGGCGTTTTACTACTTGTATGCTGAGAACCAGCGGCGAAATCATCCACACGTGCGACATATCAAGCGTCAACATGGATGGTTCACAGTAAGATTTCACCTCTAAATACACGTTTTCTTACTAGGAAATTTGTTGTTTGATTAATTGCAAACATAAAGCATCTTAGAAACTACACATTGCGCCAAATCTCTATTTTCTTTTAGCGATAAAACTCAACTTTTTGGATTAAAGTCTGAGCGATATTAGGAGATATGGGCAATCTGTGTCTTTTTTTCTTGATAAATCTCCCAACGCATCAACTCAGGGTATCGTTTCTTTTTCAGGGTTGACGACGAGTTTATTCAAACACCAAACGAACTGGAAGTCAGTGACGAGGAGACTGATAATTACAAACATGCAAAACTTCTACAATCCATAGGAACTCTGGATGGAAAGAAAAGGTGAGACCAGCTGTGTAAGCCTCAGTTTTAAAGGTGAACGGACATGCTATTCTAAAATCTACCAGTCGATAATAGACATACCTAAACAATATTAGTGAAAGTATTAGAATTATTTCAACATGTACCACCACAAGAAAATAATTTTAAGTCTGACCATGCCTAGTAACCCAGAATGGTGTGGTCTGACCCTTCAGAGGCTTATCTCTGAGATCAGTGACTGACGTCATAGTATGTGAAGGCATTAACAGGTTGACCACTGATCAGTGATAGAAGACATAAGGGATATCATAAAATAGTCATGTTACTGAATAGATGGTACCTACAGATAGTTGAGATTGTCAGCTTTCATTTGATATATAATGTATTATTGTGCAAGTAATGAGTAATGAGTGCTGAGTAATTAAGAAACACGCACACTTGCACCACATTTCGCGCACATTCCCCTACTATCACAAATTGTGCACACATACTCTGACGTCACACTTCTCACCTCAGCCTGGACTGGTCACTCAGGCTGGCTGGGGTGTGAGAGTGGTTTCGCACACAACAAAAGGCTATTAATAAATGGAGTGTTAGCAGTACATCCGAGGTTGTCTTGTATATGTTTAAGGTGGAACATAACACAATGATTTCTGCCTATGGCGCAATTTTTAGCATTTCCTTGTCACGTTCTCGTCCATGCGACGGAAGTGAATTGATACGTTGTAACCCCCTGAATCCCCCGCCAAATTCGCGACGTGACCAATGACGTTGCGTTATTACGTTCTGAAAGGGCAAAACACGACGCCAGTAACGTCGTTGTCAAGCTAACGTCGGCGGGTGTATCTCTGAAATCTCAAGGACGAGAACGTCCCTTTAAGCTGTTATTGTTAAGCTGTGCTAGAGTTTTAGAGCTAAGCTAGGGGCTGATCAGGGATTTGTAACAAGGGTGGTTGGGTTGGGGGCTAGAATTTGATCATGTGAGTAGTATACAATAAGAAGTAGCTGCGTTTGAAAAGGTAAGCTGTTATGTTGATTATATGACATCTGGGGAATTTTGCGTCAACCTTTATTAGGCCCTGGTACTGATATTTTGGACACTTTTCCTAATCCTTGGTAATGCATTATATTCAGTTGATCCAATCCCAGAAGCATTTCGAAAAAAAAGACCCTCATAAATGAAATCTGGGGCATTCTGAGTCACCTTAATGATTAATCTAGTATTAGTTATGGGACCTTGTTATCTTTGACTTTGGTAGATAGGTATATAGATCTAAACATATCTAGGAAGAGGTTAGATTGATTCCAAATGTTGTGAAAGAAAATAAGTGCAATTCTATTATATACATAAATTATAATACTTGGAATATTCCGCAATAAAACGTCGTATGCACATTGCCCCCTGAAACCTCCAAAGACTCAATGCAGGGGTATTGCAAAGGTGCTGGCCTAGACTTTTTGCCTGGCTTTGCATATGGCGTTTGGAGTTTGCAACTTTGCATCTGGAGTTTGGTTTGATGTTGTAACAACGATTTTAGACATTATTTTGGTATTTTCATCTTATTTTTGTGCGTTATTGGAGGTGTCCAGAATGCACAAAAAATTCTGCCACGCAAAATTAAACTGCTGATAATAAGGGACCAGTCTCTGTGAAGTTTAAGGTAGGACTGTTAATCGCTGGTTTCAGATTATAAATTCTGCTTGTCTACTATGATATGAACTTGGACGTTTGTCTTCTTACAGGGCAGTAGAACTACAAAGAACAGAACCCGCAAACAAGGCCTCAGAGTTTCACTTGGCACCAGGGGCAGGTAGGCGCGTCAAGCTTATTGTATTAGATTTAGACACTATTTAACATCTATTTTCAACGTGTATATGTACATTTTGTTCCTCATTTTAAGGGTAAATAATGAAAACTGAAATGAAATGTATCTTTGATCGTTGCGACACATTGGAATTAACACAGTCTTGAATGAATTCAATACAATGTAAATATTCATCTTTGGAATTGTTAACACCCTTGTGTTGCAGGCAAAGTTGATCTACATGATCTAGTCGGAGCTCTACGAAATACCACCGGTCATGGCGTGGTCAAAAAGCAGCTGGGGCGGGTCCAGGCCAAGCAGAAACTGCTCAACACACCACTACCCCAAAACGAGCTGGACAAGGTAAGAATACAAATTGTGTCCGTCATCTGGTCTCGCACAACTTCTGGCTTGCTAGATACAAGACACATCTTCTGGTTGTACCATTCAGAACCAGAAATTAGTGGCGTAGGAAGTTTCACATGTGTACATAGATAACCGATCGCTGATATCCAGCGGCCCAGAAAGGTATTCTCCTCATTCTGTTCCAGTTGTCCTTGCGATAATGAATAACCCTTTGCAGGGAATGTGAACATTACTTCCATGGAAAATTATTTCCAATACTCATACACCCCTTACTTTCCCATGAATTGAAACACAAATAATCTTCTCTCTTAGAGTTTTCTTTGTTTTTAATGTTATCAAAATCTTTTTTCAATGAAAAATGCTTTAGAGTATTGTACATGTGCTGAATCAGTAAATATAGAAAGTTTGATACTTTTGAGTCACATGGCAGTTAGATATTCTAATCTAGAGCAAACAAATTTGTCCTCTTTTGCATACAATGACACATAAATTGAATGACTATCTTTAAGATCTTCCTACACTGATTTCCCATTGATACTTTCCAGATACAAAGGAATCTTGCCTACGAAACGACCCGAGCTGAAGTTTCTAAATGGGATCCGATCATCTCCAAGAACAGAAAGGTGAGTCAAGAGTGACTGAAATGAAAAATGACCACTTAAAACTTCCATTTTGAAAAACCCATATCTTGACATTTATGAATGTCTCGTATTTACGGATTCATCAGTAAAGAAACCTCATGGTGAGTTGATATTCCAGTGAACCTTTTTTCGAATTCCGTAATGTTTACTTTTTGCGGATTGCCATTGAAGTGTAAATTGGAGTCAGGATTCTATTCCTGAAATAAAAATATCAAAAGTGCATTGTACTTTGTCATCATCACACCATGGCATATCCATTCTTTATCGAACGCTTACTATTTTGAGTCAAATGTAAACTTTTTCGCTTCATTTCCCATAGGCCGAACAACTGCAGTTTCCTCTTGTCAAGCCAGCTGTTCAACTACGAACTACAAAGCAAATGGCCAAAGGATACAAGGTAAGTGACCCATCGAGTTAACACCGATTCTAACAGTTGCTAAATAATGTCTTGTAGATTTGTTTTCGATTTCTGCATTATCTAAAATCACATTGAAAGATTCCATAGAAATGAAAAGATATTTTTTCTGTAAATAAGATTATAGGGCTGTTGTAGATAGAACTTTTTTTAAATGCCGACATTAAAGTTTCAAATTTATTGCAGCCAAGAACGCCCCTGGAAATAGAGGTTGCAAAACTCCTTGCTGACAGTAGTAACGTTGGGTCGATGAAGAACGAATTGACGCCGGCAGAGGAGCGTGCCCTCCAGGCCATGAGCATCGAGGAGGTAGGAATTGTTCTAAGTTACACTTAAAGTGAGGAGACAGTGACTGTTCAATTCAGATTTTTTTTTTCATCAGAAAATGTCCTATATCCTATAGTATAGAGGATCTGTCATCTGTATGTGACATCACAGGGATAGCCATGTTCTCTTGTTTCTGTCAGGTGCTTTAAAAGGCCTTACGTTGATTTTCTTAAATTCAAAGTCTTTTTTAAAAAGGTTTTTAAATTTGTAGTTAACGATCTTAAATCACACTAGTAGCAGTGTAATTTGTAATGACACCTGTGTATTCTGCTATATACCAATAGAATTGGTTGTTTTGGTTGTTTTTTTTTGCATGGGGTTATAGTGCATCAGAACACATACTTTCATCCGCAAGTATTTTATCAGGATATGTTTGAAAGACTCCATGTACTTCAGCGTTTTACTTGTTTACTTTTGAAAAGGCAAAGGAGAGACGAGCGGAGCTACAAAAGTACCGTGCACTTTTATCGTACAAAGAGGCCAAAGCTAGACGTCAAAAGAAAATAAAGAGTAAAAAGTGAGTCAGTTGCTAGTCTTAAGTCGGGTACTAGTTGATCTGTAGTATTTACTTAATCTGATAAATATATACAATCTATATCATACTCGGAAGATCATTTTTTTATTTATGTAAGTAGTTTAATGAATTTAAAAAAAAACTTTGAATAAGGCTGTCCTTAAAAAAAATTCTGTTTCCGGTCCAGCGGGTGGGGAAAATAAAGGACAGCCGGGCGGCCGCGATTTTTTTTTTTTTTTTTAATTTTTTTTTAAAGGTTGTGTACTAATAGCTTAGCACTTTTTATTATTTCTCATGTTATATAACCTATCAAGGATCAGGCTTAGCAAGTCTACGTCTAGTCTACTTCTAGAAGAAATATCTTACGCTCCCAGCGCCACCTGTTAACCAGTATAAAAGGCGTTGCAAGGTGGGGAGCGAGGCAGTTAGTAGAGTTTTAGTGAGAATGTCAGCTGAGTGAGTTTAGCAAAGGAGCTACTCGGAGTAAGTACATCGGCTCCCGCGTAGCAGACTGGAGTTTACCTATACCAACTACCTCGGACATAGGATTGTGATAGAGCTAAGCACGAGAGCGGTCTAGAATGTGCTGGAACAACTTGTATTCTAAATGTGGTTGATTGCTGATAGGAGATGGGAGGTGGACTGATGGAGACTTATACACAGTGGCTTTGACTCGGGATGAGATGTTTACTGAATAAAAACCCTTTCATATTAAGAGCTCCCTCATCGTTCATTTCTTTTGAACTATTGGGAAGTGAATGAGCTAACTTTAAACGCAGTCTGATTGACTCAGGCATTCAGTCGCGCAGTATTAAAACAAACATTAACAATAGTTCATTTGGTGGAGATTACCCGAAACATGACTTGTGCCGTTTTGCTCATCCTTGATGTCAGCCACCGGTGACTTTGAGGCTTCCTCTAACCCCAAGCCTCAATCTTTGCGGCCCGCAGGACACGATGTGTCAACATCATATACAGGGAATGTGGAAAACCGCCACCCGGCAGGTAATCCCTTAGACGGGGAAGCACAGAGACAGGAGGTCGCAGCCAGACCCAAGCAGCTCTGCCCCGAAGGTGCGCAGAATTACCAAACCGGTGGCAGAGGTAAACCATTTCCCTGGCACCTAGGGTCCAAAGATAGACCGGTTCTTGACGAAGGACTTGAATCCCTAAAACACTCGGGACGAGTTGAAGGGAGGAACCGTCTCCAAGAATATCAGCAATATTGGAATCCAGGGTACGTGCGAACCTGGTACGAGCTCTCACTCTACTTGTGAACCCGATGTGAACAGTCTGTGGTGTGAACCCGATGCGAACAATCCGCGGTGTAGTCAAGGAGTTCCCTATCGTTTACTACCTGCAGCAGGAGGACAAAGTGAACAGGAAACTTTCGATGAGGATTACTTATTTCCCATAAAGGACAAGAAAAATCGACAAAACACCGCAGATAACTCCAGCCCATCAGGGGGGAGACGCCCCGCAAATCCGGTAATTCAACCTGATGGGAATTCTCTCACCTATCCACATCCCCAACGACTTGAGTCTATCAGTCACCCGCTGGTAACACCGACTCACCCCAACCCGGGGGCGTCCATTCCTGATTCCACTGTAGTTAAAAGAAAAACAGTGGGTAGGGACAGGGGAGTGGAAAGGGAAACAGAGGGAGACAGCGACAAAGTAGGCAACTTACAACCCTATAGACTAACCTTTGATATTGAGGAGAACTTGGACGACGCTAATAAAGGAGCAAAAGCTCGAGTTCCAGATCTGGGGTGGGGAGGGTATGAACCTGACCCGGCAGAAATAATAAGGAAGTTAGCAGAAACAGGCCCCGAAGAGCATGAAGAGTTAGAAAGGTTAAGCGATCAGGACCCAAAGTGAGAGACCCAAAGTGATAGAGAAAGGGAAGATAGAGATGAAGAAGGTAGTGCGGTAAAGAAAGCTTATCACGTAGGAGAAGGGGACATTGCAGCCCCTGAGCCGTATGATAAATACGAAAGCGAAGACGAGGAAGGAGACAGTGAGACAGAACAAGCCGTCGCAAATGTCAGAAAAGGTAGTCCTGATAGAAAACTAGCTAGAAGGGAGAAATCACGCTCGCCATCGTTTGAACTTATTACCGAGGATGTTTTAGACACAGGTAAGAAAGACAAACAAGAAAGTGAGGACGAGATTAGTGTAGAGGAAATACCTGTGAGGGAACAGTGGGACGATCACGATATACAAACCCTCCACGAAGATAATATGGCGGAGGGAGGCGTACCTTTGGTGGATCTAGTAGGAGAAGGGGGTGACCAAAATCAGCTCCAACAACCCGGTGAAGGGGGAGCTGGGGGTGTAAATCCGGGGGCATGGCGGCCTAATCGTGGGATGAACCTTGGGCCTATACAACAAAATATGTGGCATCCGTTCCTAGCGCAAGCAATGGGAGACCCTTTGCAGGCAGGTCAAGGAAGAGGGGGTAATCAACAACCTCAAGGAGGCCAGAACAATCAGGCCAATCCTCAAGGGCTTATTCCCCCACTTAACCAACCGGCTCAGGGAGGCCAGGATAATCAGGCCAACCCACAAGGGCCTAATCCTCCTCAAAACCTTCTTGATAATCCCCCTCCGAATCAGCCCAATCTTGGGATAAATCCTGGGGAACAACAGCAACCTGGTGAAGGGGAAGATGGTGGTGTGAATCCAGGAATGCAGCAGCCTAATCTTGGGGTAAACCCTGGGGGACTGCAGCAAAATGATGGGGGTGGCCAACCAGGACAACAGCCTGGCCGAGCCGTGCCAGCGGGAGGTGGGGTCGAGCAAAACATGTTCCCTTACCTATTGCAGGCGATGGCGATCGCGGCCAACCTTAACGCAGGCCGAGGAAGAGCGGGTAACCAACAGGGTCAGCAAGCTCCAGCAGGCCAGAATAACCAGGCGAACCCACCGGGGCCTGGTAACCCTCCTCCAAACCAACCTAACAACCCTTTTCTAAACCAACCTAATCAACCCAACCCGCCAGGTCCACCCAACCCTCCAGGACCGCCAGGTCCACCGGGCCCACCAGGACAGAACAACCCTCCAAATCCTCCAGGTCCACCGGGCCCACCAGGACAGAACAATCCTCCAAACCCGCCAAATCAACCAAATATTTGGGAAATTCTACCCCAACTAGGTTTGGCACTGGGCCAAGTACCAGCGCCAGGGCGTGAAACGACCCACCATGGCCACCCGAGGGGACCGAACATTAGGTTACCATGGTTTAGTGGGAAGGAAGATGAGCAGATAGAAAAGTATTTCAGGGAATTGAAACGACTGAAAGCTATCTATGACTGGTCGAACGCCCATCTCCTGAATATGGCGCTGTTAGGCCTAAAGGGAAGGGCAGACGACTGGGCAGGAGCGTTAGCTGAGAGTGAAAAAGACACGTTTGAGAAACTAGAAGCTCAAATGACAAAGATCTTCGGTGATCGAAGAGCTAAGTGGCAGAAACACGCAGAGTTCTGCGCCCTCAAACAAGGAAAGGACCAGAGTGTGATTGAATTTGCAGGTGTCTTGAAGCAAAAGCAAGTTAAGGCAGAGGCGAGTGAAAGCATGATGTTAGCTGTGTTTTTAGAGGGATTAAAACAGGGCGTAGCCAGACAGGTAGCTATACTGGACCCTAAGTCGTTCACCGAAGCGGTGGATTGTGCAACGAGACTAGAATCGTTGGACAAAGGCAAAGGGGGAACCAAAATATCCAATGCAGTGAGCGAACTGGCTGGAAGCCAAGAATCGGAGGAGACCGCGGCCCTAAACTCCATCTCCGAACAGTTTGGAGTGGTGCTGGCCCGACTGGAGGCCGCTCCATGGTTTCAGAAACCAAAACCAGGGCAAAGCGGAGCTCCCCAGAGTAGTGGTAACTATAAACAGCAGGGTTATGAAAGAAAAGATCGATACGAAAATCAGAAAGGTGAAAGGAATCCAGATCAGAAGGCTAAATCTAATAACGCCCCGAACAGAGAGGCAGACAAAGGAAAGAATCCGCCAACTCAGCAGAAAGTGGAGAGACCCAGGTTGCCTTTCGATGAAAGTAAGTTTTGTATCATTCACCAACAACATGGTCACTCTACAGAAGCGTGCTTGTGGCTAAAGAATAGGTTGAAGGAAAAACCCCCGCGGATGTACAAAGATAGTAAAGCCAGTGGCACAGAACAAAAGAGTCAGGGAAACTAGAGGAGGGGTCCGTTCATTCCACGATAGAATTAGGCGCAGTGGACGGACCGGCTAGGAGAGAGATAGGAGACGAAGCATTTTTCCTAACGTTAAGATTTAATGATCAGAAGGAGGTTAAATCTTTAGTAGACACAGGAGCGAGCGATTGCTTCATGTCCACCCATTGTAAACAGCAGATCCCTAAACAATGCATTTTAGATGAATGGAAAGTATCGAAGGGAAACATCAGTTTGGCAGACAATTCGTCTCAAGTAATACTAGAACAAATTAGATGTAAGTTTTCAATCCAGGGATCGGTGGTTTGCTATGATTTCAACATAGTGGACGACTTATGCCACTCAATAGTAATCGGTAGAAACTTATTAACAGTGCTTCGATCCGATTTATCTCTACCAGGCGCAAAGATAGAAGTGTTTTGTGGAAACCCTATAGTCAGCAAAGAAACAGTGAAAATCCCACCGGGAAATCAGGGCTCGCACAACCCGGTCGCCACATCGCCAATAGCGACAAATACAGCTATTTGGCGACCAGATTGGTGATATGGCGACATATTCTGGCGACAGGATCCATATGGAAAGTGTGTGGGGGGTGCCTGTAGATCTTACCTTGAAACTAGTAATTTCTTGTAAGATAATCATTTTCATTTCAAAATTCCTTTACATGTATGAAAGTTACGTTTGAAATCTTGAATTTTCAGCAGCATAATAAAAAAGATGCATTTGTTATAAATTATTCGATTTAGTACAAATATGTTGTGGCTTCCCTAACTTAGATTTGGCGACAAAAACGGGATTTTGCGATTTTCGTGGCGACCAAATTCAAATCCCTTGCGTGAGCCCTGGAAATGAATGCATCATACCGGTTACCACCCGAGAGCCGCTGGGATTAGACTCACCAGTAGCTTACTGCGCACCAGCAGTCACAGCACCTGTCCTAGTGGAGGGGTGCGTGAATACGGTGGGAAGTCAGTGGTGGATCAAAGTCATGAATCCGCTAGATGAAATGCAAGAAATCACTCCACAGGAAGTGTTAGCTTTTGCGGAAGAATGCGCAGTGCCTGAGGTAAATCAAGACCAGATAGAAGAGTTCCTAGACTTGTGCTATCTAACTAAAACAGAGACCCCAATGTCCATTTGTAGGATTTCTGTAGAAGTAATGAAAGACGCAGTGCAAATGGAAAGCCAAACCTCTGAGGAGAAATCCCGAGGTGAAATGGATGAAAATGTAAGAAAAATATATCTAACCGAGTCGTGCTTAGACGAAGAACAAAAGGTAAGGTTTAGACAAATGCTTAATAACAACAGAAATGCACTAGCGTTCTCAATGGAAGAGTTAGGTCACTGTGAAATAGCGCCGATGAGGATCATTGTGGATGAGTCGCAGGGAGTAATAAGTTCTAGACCGTACCGATACTCTCCACAGAAAATGGACATCATCGATGAACAGGTTAGGCAACTCATAGATATAGGTGTCATAGAGCCCAGCGAATCGGCTTGGCGAAGTCCGCTGGTGGTAGTGCAGAAGAAAGACGGCAAACCTAGGCTCTGTACAGACTTTCGCATGCTTAATCAGGTCACTTTCAAAGATAAATTCCCAATGCCTACAGCGCGATCACTTTTCTTATATATGGCTTACAAGAAACCCACTATGTGGACAGCTTTAGATCTGTTGAGCGGCTATCATCAGTGTGTAATCGAAGAAGACAGTAGAAAATATACTGCCTTTGAAACCCCAATGGGTGTATATCAGTATAAGCGTGTACCGTTCGGCTTAGTTGGCGCGCCTTGGCAGTTTACCAAGGTGATGGCCATTGCGCTAAAGGGCTTGATTCCTAGAACATGCTTAGCATATTTAGACGACGTAATCGTCTACGACACCACCTTTGACGAACACCTGGCGAGTGTTGAGGTGGTTCTCCAAGCTTTAGCGAGAGCCAACCTCAAACTAAAACCGTCTAAGTGTGAGTGGTGCCGCAGTGAGATTAACTTCCTCGGCCATGTAGTAAACGCAGAAGGGGTGGCTACACAAAAGGTTACCACAGAAAAGATCACAGCCTTTAACCGCCCGCATAATGTGAAAACTATCAAATCCTTTCTAGGGTTATGTAACTACTACCGACCGTTTGTCCCTAATTTCGCTGATCTAGCAAAGCCTTTAAACCGGCTGCTAAAGAAAGAAGTCTCTTTTGAGTGGACAGAGGCCTGCGAGGAAGCGTTTCAACAGTTAAAGAAACTGCTGACCTCGCCGCCCTTACTAATTCATCCAGATATAGGAGGGCATTTCTATCTACTAACTGACGCATCAGACGCCGCGTGCGGTGCAGCGGTTTGTCATAAACTAGATGAAATCTACCGTCCGGTTGCTTTCTGGGGGTGTACCCTCCGTGACGCCGAATTAAATTATTCGGTAACAGAGAAAGAGGCTCTGGCAGTAATTAAAGGTATTAAGAACTATGAGGACATGTTGCAGGGAGCTAAAATCACAATAGTGACTGATCACAAACCGTTGATCCCCCTACTACAAAGTGCCTACAAAGCCCCGTCAGCCCGGCTGAGACGGTGGGCTTTAGCGCTATCAGATTTTGATTTTGAAATCATATATGAGCCAGGAGCGACTCATTTTCTACCGGACTATTTGTCTAGAGTCTATCATGAACATGTCCCAGGTGAAGAATATGAGCCCGCTGTGGGATGTGAGCTATTTGAGGCCGAAATTCAGGATGAAGAGCTTTCTGTGGCTACAGTAATAAACGCACAACTCCAAGATGCTGAGTGCGCGCAATTAATAGACTACCTTCAGGACGGAGACCTACCAACAGATCCCCTTGAAGCTAGGCGGATAATGGACCAAGCTGATTTTGTGGGAATGGTAGCACCAGGGGTGCTCTGTAGGTTCAACGTCAAAAGGTATAACAAACACCAAGACCAACTGGTCAGACTAAAACCCCGTATGATAGTTCCAGGTAGGTTAATTCCCAAAGTCCTGAGACTATTACATAATGACATCTTGGCTGGGGGACATGTAGGGATCAGTAACCTTACTACCAAAATCTCTGATAAATTCTACTGGCGGAACATGAACGCCGACATAGTGGACTATGTGAAAGCTTGTGAGACCTGCTCTCTGAGGAGGCGGGCCCCACATTTCAAGGCTTTGGCCAAGTCTTGGGAAAGGCCGACTCGGCCCTTTGAGGTGGTACAGTGTGATTTTATCGGGCCACTAAAGAGGGCTAGGGATGGGTCAAAATATATCATGACCTTCATAGACCTACTAACAGGTTGGCCGGAGGCTTTCACCACTAAAGACTCCACCGCGCAAACCGCGGCCAACTGTTTCCTAACCGGGATAGTGTGTCGGTATGGGCGGGTAAACCGTCTGCACACAGACCGGGGGGTGGCCTTCCTATCAGGGCTGTTCCGGGAGATTACCACCCGACTAGCGTGCAAACAAACGTTCACTACCGGACGAATGCCGACTGGCAACGCTCGGGTAGAAAGACTACATAAAACCATTGAAAACCTGATTGCATATTATATTCCTGATGACCACTGTAACTGGACCGATCTGCTCCCCATAGCGCTATGGACGGTTCGGTCTACGATCAGTGTGCGGTCGGGCTACAGTCCTCACACCCTACTGTTTGGCAGAGATCCAGTCAGTATGGGAATGCCTGAGCAAGGAACAATCCCTGAAACGCTAAACGACTGTGAATTCTTCATGCAAACAAAGGACAACATTGCTATGTTTAGGAATATGGCAGAGAGGGTAGTTCAAAACTATGAAAAAGATCTGAGAGCAAGAATTGATGAGCGGGCGCGGCCCGCTCAGATGTACGAAGGTGATACGGTATACATGTACGATCCTTTAGCCAGTGAAAATAAAGCGTCTAAGTTCTCAAACAGGTATACTGGGCCATACAGGGTAATTGAAACTAAGGGGGACCATCTCGTTAGGCTGGTGTCGCTGAAAACTGGGAAACCAATACCACATTTAGTGAACATTTCAAAGCTCAAACCTGCACATGGGCCCTGGTCTCCCGCCATCCCTCATGTTATTCCCAAACTGGTGAGAGAAGCAAAAATCACTAACTCAAAAGGGGCAGATCCTGACCGAAACCCTGAATTGCATCACACTCCGACGGGTGAAATTGCTGAAAAGGATGGCAAAATAAGGGGTGCTGAGACTGAAAACTCAACGGGAACGACCGGTCCCCGTGAGCATGATGCAATTCCTATGGCCAGGAAGGTACCTACACAAAAACCTGGTCCAAGTCCCACCGATTTAGCAGAATCGGACGGGCAAATCACTGATGGTCAGGGCGCCAGTGCGGACACCGCGCTGTTACCAAACTTACCCTTTGTTCCTAACAAAGCCGCCTGTGAACGGGGAACAGCTGGCGCTAATGGACAGAGGAAACACAAACGAGCTAAACGAAGGGGCAAAAGCCAGCCGTTGGAGGGGAGATCCCCTCCAGGCAACAACAAGCCCATAAAGCTGCCCTGCGGTGATGTACCGATCTCGGATACATCGGAACAAAGCCCAGAAAAAACAGGAGAGGACCATGTCCCGACGAAAGGTGGCTATAACCTGCGTCGAAACCGACGCCCTAACTACGCAGCTCTGTTCAACGGCGGGGAAAGCGACGACATGGATGATTAATACAGGAAATCTTGCCGCCCTGTGAAAATAAAGGCTCGGCGGAGCGGCACCGTTAGCATCAACGCTAATGGAACAGGTGGCCTACCTCACGGCCACCTCGCTGCGCCCAGGGGCGTGGCAGAAAGGGAGGGTGCGCACACCAAGGGAGATGCCAGTGGTTGGCGTCATCTCCTGGGACCGGATGCAAGCGTCCCCCACCTGAAACAAGATACAGCTCCAAATATGGAGACGGCATGGGCAGGCGGATCGGTTATAATTTCGTGGGATCCGCGCCGATCCACCAGTCGGTCCGCAACTCTGCTCCTAGACGGTCACCTCTGCTGCAGGTGATTGTACGCATAACCCAGCCCGGGAGGAAACGGAGATAGACATTGATTCTATCTCTGAACGAAAGTTGGAGATAGAAATTGTTCAACTTTCGACTTCTCCTGGAAGGAGCGGAAAGAGAACTTAGTTGGAACACTGATCCACCGACTCATGGGGAACTGCCTAGCCCTCCGGCCTCATAACAATCCAAAGGGAACCACTACTTTCCCTGCGGACACGGAGGGAAGGATCATCGTCCCCCTGAGAAGGAAACGGATTAGCCGCCCCCACCAGAGGGCGCTACCCACCAAGGGAATGTTCGTTGGGCCATTCTTTTAGGATTTTACCAAATGAAAGAAAAGGCAGTCGAGAAGGAGAGTACTAAGAAACGACCGGCTCAGACCCTTAGGCGGTGGAGTTGGCCGGGCCGGGGCGGTGTCCGTCCGGACTCAACCGACGCCGGGATTGCCCGGAAGAAACCAAGGACACCAGCCCGGCGGCCCGCCAGAACGACCGCAGGCGGAGCCAAGAAGTCTGCTAAATCGATTCCAGCCAAAAAGAAGACAGCAAATAAAGACTTTTACAATTTATCTGAGGTGAGTGACTCGGAGCCCGAGCCAAGGCTAACTGCGTTGGCCAAGCCGGTTCAGAAGGGGGAAGCGGCCAACCGACCAGTGCAGATTCAGGCCGGCTGGTTCTGGGACCTTACGCAACCACTGTTCCAACTATTTGAGACTGTTGACGAAATTAGAAGGACAGTGGGACTGGATGTGCCAAAATCGAACAAACAGTTAGCTGAGATTAAAACTCAGGTAGCTCCTTTCATTCAAAGGACCACCCAAAACTCTAAATGCGTCAGGGAAGGTACCAGACAACAAACAACACGAGGCGGCCGACCTCTGCCCACTCTGGAAAGGCGAACGGGAGGGGAACAGCTAACCGTCGCCGCTCCAGGACTAAAAGTGGAGGTAGCACCCGTTCAACACGCGCCAACCCCACCGGTGGGGAACGGGCCAGCGGGAGCTCCCCTCCTCCACCACTTGCAGCCTGCGGACCCCGCTTGTTTAGACTTGAGCAGCTTGACAACGAGTTGCAGCGCCAATCCCTCACCACTGCTATGGAACCAGCAGCAGTGGACGCCAACCAGCCAGCCGGGGGGTCCACTGTGGCCGAGCCCACTCCCAACGACAAACCCACCGCAGGTGCCGCACCCGTACCCCTCGAGCCAACCGTCGTACGACCCAACGGGGGCCGTTTCGGACTGGAACCTACTAGGCCAAGACCCCTCAGAGCAATGCGCCCCTCGTCCTGCGAACGTATGAGAGGCTTGAGGATCACGGTCACCAAAGACGAGAGCGGAATCATCAGGCGAGTGGTGAATGACAATGGGCAAAACCTCTATGAGCATGTCCCAAACTAAATGGACCAGGGGGGCCGAGAGGAGGGCATACTTCGGCGCCTGGATGATAGTGGTGCGTAGAAGAGTGAAGGTAACTTTGTTGTGAACATGTTTTAGTTAAACTATAAACTTGACTCTCACGGACTAGCGCTAAAACCAATGACAATGAAGTGGTCGGTGCTGTTCGTTTTTGCCATGATAGGAGGCATTGAGGGGTTGCGGAATGACTCCAGCCCGCGTGAAGGGCTAGCCCCTAATGCTGAAGTTATAGCCTTGGAACAATATGGGGTGGTACTGAAACCAGGGAAATTAATGTCCACCGCAGATATTACTCACGTCCGACAAGGCTTTCTGATCACTATTCCCCAAAGGCGCTCCTTCATCAAGGCTACCTTTGGCCAGGTCTGTCATCGGTACCTAAAGGGAGGAGACGCTCTCGACCGAGCCTGTTACCACGTCAGGTCGCTAGTGAATTGGATGGATCAGACATCGCAGGCGCTCAAAGGTCGGTATAGGGAAATTCTCAATGAAACCTTAAGCTCGCTAATTAAAAACAACCAACAGCGACCCCAAAATCAAGGGTCAGAATCAGACTCAGGCGGAAGGATCAAAAGAATGAAGAAACTCCCCATCATGCTGGACGACCCAGGATGGCCGACCTTTCCTATTCCAACATCATGGAACAAGGGGCTTTCAGCTGATGTCAAGTATAACAGGGAACTAATTAAAGTGTTACAAGAGTCCTCCGACCAGATGATCGAAGATCTGGCGCTGATGAAACACGACGAGGCAGTAGAAAGGGTTAACCACGTCGTGATAGGTCTACTGGATAATTTAAGGTCACTAAATAAGGCGCATAATACCACTCGCCGGAGAATGAAACTCGTCCAGCATAAGGTGGACTGGATGGAACTGTACCTGAACATGATACCTGTAGCTCTGGAAGACAAACTAGGCGAAATGGTGTATCTCCAATTGGTAGTGGAGCAAACGCGCGTGTTCAGGAAAGGTGTACAACACCTGACACGGGGCCAACTAACCATGGATTTGGTGCCACGCCAGTATATGGTCGGAGCGGTCCTGGAAGTCAACAGGTATCTGAAAGGAATCCATCCCAGGTTCCATGTAGCGTTTACAGATCCCTCTTTCTATTATGAGAACAGTCAACCCTCATTTAAATTTGATGAAACCACCCAAGAATTGATCGTGTATGTAAGGGTACCGGTTGTGGCCGACGAACATTTGTTTAGAGTCTACGAGGTACTGACTTTTCCTGTGCCAGTACCGGTTAGAGGAAGACAAAAGAAGGACGCTCTCCAAATTGTTAATCTACCAAAAAGTGTGGCTATGTCCATGTCCCGCCAGTACTACGTACCACTGGCTAGCGGCAGCTGGTCAGGCTGTTATGGGCAGACCATCACGCTTTGTAAGGACTTGCCCTACATGACAAAGATCACGGATAACACCTGCACTGCCGCCCTGTTGAGACGCGATGACACGGCCATACAAGAGAAATGTGAACTGGACTATCTTTTGGAAGCGGACTTTGGAGAAATGGCAGTGTATCTGGACGACGGAGATATGCTTGTGGTCAGCGCTGACACCCGGGGCCAGATGATTTGCAGAAATCAACCCGCGGTGGAGGTGAACATAGAAAACTATGCGCGAGTTCAGGTGGAATGCGACTGTGCATTCCAAACACAAGGATCATGGATACCGTATAGTTTACGGAACTGTGACCGACACACCAGGATCACCACGGTCGTGTATCCACATAATGACCTGTTGGAAGCAGCGAGTCGTGTGAAAGGATGGAACGCTAATTTCACGAGGCCCGAGAATGAACCCACTATGTTAGAATCAGATCCTATCCCTGAAACGATTAGGAAAGAGCTACTGGAAATCGAGGAAAGCCTAAAGGTCAGAATACCTGTACCCTCTCTGGCCAAGCGGATCCAAAAACACCGGAAAGACTTGGCTAAAGGCATCAAGAAAGCGACTGACCGCTACGAAGTGGACAAACACGCCCCATGGTTTTCTATAGGTAACTTTGGGGGCGGCTTTGGCCTCCTCACAATCTTCTGTATAGTGGTAGCAGTAACCATTATTGGGTGTATTCTCTGGAAATGCTGGCGGAGGCACCAGGGCAAGGCTGCCCTAGCCGGACTAGCTATGACTCTACCACGAGCCATGGCCTTGGAGACGGCGGACACGGAGAAGCTGCTACGCCACGAGAAGGAACTGACTGGATGCCCGAACACGACCGCCAACCCCACTGCGGTGGCTGTGCTCGCTATATTATTGGCGATACTGGTCATCGCCATAGTGGTCCTCGTGTGGCGAAAGTGGAGGTACATTAGAAGGAAGACTGTAGATGGACTATACGTACAGTTTGCTAACCCACATATGATAGAGACAATCTTCCTGGGTGAACTGGCCATGCCTTCTGACCACACGTATACGGAGGGTTATGTGCTCATAAGGGATCTACTGGTGACCCAACTGTGTCTGAAATACACCCTAACAGTTACCTGGGGGGCGCAGTTGATGGGAGCGGCGACTAGACCTGGGCAACATCCATCTAAGGTGCCACTACCAGATACCCTGAGGGTGTCTAAGAAACTAGCCCGTCTAATGATGAGTAATTTAAAGTACAATACCAGGGCCAGACTCCTGAGATACTCCTCGGGGCTGGCCACTCCTGTACCCATGGGAGTACCTCGCCTCATCGACGCAGGTTGGTCCGATGTCGGAGCGGACTGGCCTCAACCAGTGATGGGACATGGAACAATGCCTAACGCTCCTCCTAGATCGACCACGCCCACCTCTACAACGACCGGACCGGGGTCTGCCCGAAAGACAGTAAGACCAGGGACATCCGGAAAGGATCCAGGAACGGTTTATGAAGTTATCATATGACAATGTAACGAGTGTTAAGACCTGACCTAGTGCTGTACAGGTAAAATTGGTGAATTAATAATACAATGGTACGAGTACTAAAACTGAAATGTTACAGGAAGTTTGCTGGGCTCTGCCTGTTTGGGTAGGTAGGATTCTGTTGACTAACCTGATCAATAATGATTCACCAACCAGGGAAACCTGGGTCGGGTAGGCTGGTCCAACCGTCTCTCTATGGACCCATGGGTTATCTAAATTTCTCTCAAGTTGAGTGTCCCATGCCCGGTAGCCTAGCTCAACACTCTTATTGTTATCGCTTTGGTAACTCTTTTAAAGTAGGGAACCATTTGGAACCGATCCTAGTGTCGCGAAATTTTAGCATTTTAAAAGATACTCAAAATTCTGTACAAAACCTAGGTGCGCTCAACGGGACCAATGCTCCCAACGAGCGAAGTGAACTTCCCCAAGCAAGTACCATCTACACCTGACCCCTGTGCTGTTGTTACCGCTAGGATCGGGCTGCAGTACAGGAGTCACTTGGGGAACGCCACCGTCTATACTTTAGCATGCTTACGTATATAATCTTCTCAAAGATGAGGGGGCTGCACAAGCAGCAGGAGCCTGCCCACATGCCTGGTGTCAGTGGTGCCTGACAGGAGGCAGGACGTTGGGGTTACGCGTCACTGACGCTGCGAAGGGCACTGGGGTGGACGCCCGACCATGGCAGTCACTATGCCCCGGGTGGGTTGGCTCCTGACAGCGGTCTCTTCATCACCAAAAAAAATCGACGAATAGAAAGAAATTTACCTAAAAACTTAATATATAAAGCAACCCAATATTTAGTTAACTAAGAGCCCTTCCTCAGGGAATTCTGGGCAAGTTGTGATAAGAACATATGAACGCAGAATATTTAGTAACATTCAAAGGGGGAACGCTCCGTGACAGCGCACGAGAGTACCTTATACGTGGCTCGTTTGCTTCTGGTACAGGCACGCTACAACAGGCAAGGATGTGTACAACTCCTGCCAAGGCGTGCTACATTCAGAAAGTATAACGGAGGTCACAAGGAAAAAGAAGTTACGGGAAAAATGCGGTGAACTGGTGACATTCACAGGGTGCTAACTCCCTTCTTCATAAAGGCGACTTTCACCTGTAAAAGGGCCTTCTCCCTGTGGGGGGGAGTTCTAGCTAAAACCCACAGGATGATGAGACGAGGCGCTGTACAAAATGTGTAGTCTCGTTGTACTAATAGCTTAGCACTTTTAATATATCCTCATGTTATATAATCTATCAAGGATCAGGCTTAGCAAGTCTACGTCTAGTCTACTCCTAGAAGAAATATCTTACGCTCCCAGCGCCACCTGTTAACCAGTATAAAAGGCGCTGCAAGGTAGGGAGCGAGGAGTTAGTAGTCAGTTAGTTTTAGTGAGAACATCAGCTAAGTAAGTTTAGCCAAGGAGTTACCTGGAGTAAGTACATCGGCTCCCGTGTAACGGACTGGAGTTTACCTATACCAACTACCTCGGACATAGGATTGTGATAGGGCTGAGCACTAGAATGGTCTAGAAGGTGTTGGAGCAACTCGTGTTCTAAATGTGGTTGATTGCTGATAGGAGATGGGAGGTGGACTGATGAAGACTTATACATGGTGGCTTTGACTCGGGATGAGATGTTTATTGAATAAAAACCCTTTCATATTAAGAAGCTCCCTCATCGTTCATTTCTTTTGAACTATTGGGAAGTGAATGTGCAAACGCTAAACGCAGTCTGATTGACTCAGACATTCTGGACAAACGACTCATGGAGACTTAGATATACACAAACATCACGCAGTCTAAAATCAACATTAACAATAGTTCATCGTCGTCTTGGCTATGTGTAATGATCACCGAGTCACAACATATCCTAGTCGTTGGATCCTTTGATTTTACTATAAATCAGGATCCAGCGAAATGCGAAAAATAAAAAAACAACTGCCCAAAGGTACAAGACTAAGTTATTTAGGCCATGTTTAGACCAGTTTTAACCGGGACTGAGGCAAAACAGCAAGAAGTCAAGTTTCGACCCGGGTAAATTAGAAATAATCAAAATTAATAAAGAAGACGTGCGGCTTCAGAGCTGACCGCCGTCGAAAAAAAAAAAAAAAAAAAATGAAATGCTAGTCTTGACCGCCGTCGTGGCGCTAAAAGTAACCGGGTCTCCGCTCAACAGTTGAGCTGAAGAGGGGGGACACGGTCTACTAATTCCCTAACGAACGGCTGCAAAAACTTAGTTGAAAAACCCCTAGCTAATAGTCTACCCTTTCTATTAGGAAAAGAATTAAATTACTAAAACTGTCTATAACATTAATAGATATTCCTGCCCCGCGTGCGCATAGTTAGGATAGGCTGGGGGCGGAGTCTTTTCAGGAGTAGTCTTGACTCTCCACAAGAAAAACGGGCATAGACCTGAACAAAGGACGGGTTTAACCTTGTACTGTACTTCGGTAAAAGCCCGACTTACTAGGTGCTGTCTGGAAGTGAGTGATCTGAAGAGATGCATTTACACATCTCTATAATTTAAAGGGGGTGTAGGCTGCATATTTAAAAAAAAAAAAAAAATATGCAGTCTGCTCCCGATTATAACAATGGGAAACTCGGTGCTGCCCATTCTGGTTCTATGGATGGGGGGTACCGACAAACCACGTGTAACTAATGAGGACCGGGAATCAGATCAGAAATGAACCTGAGTCTGAGACCCGATCCTCTAGTGATAACTAATGAGTAACGAATAATCTCAAACCCCTTTGTACAGTTAATATTTAATGTCTTTCATGACACCTACACTTTTACGGAATGAAAACTACCCCACAATTTTTCATGTCGGTTTTCCCATGTAGCGTGTTGTACAAAATAAGACGGTGAATTATTACTGTTAAAATATGTATAATATCTATTTATGGAACTGTTGGTGTTAGGGGCGCACCTGCCTGATGCGGTAGGAGGGCGCCAACTACCCAGTATAACAGTGGAACTCGGTATTCAGACCCAGGTTGAGTCTAGGGGTTGGACGCCGAGCTACCACCTGTACTAACAAAAGAAGGGAAAAAGGTTTGTCTTAATATTAACCATTGAAGTGTGTTGGTAAATTATTCTAACACAATGGACATAAATATGAGGAAAGGAGAATAACAAGGGAATTTACCGTTCAGGTATTGGCTCTTAGAAAACCAAGTAGTCTCTTAATTAAACCACAATAAACCCAGTTCCTATCATCATTCTTATTCCCCATCTGGACAACACTGCACAGTAATACTAATTATCAAACTTATTCTAACACCATGGCACTGACGAAGTCTTCTGAGACGTATCAGTTCATTGCGTGAAACTAGATCTTAACTGGAGCCTGTAGCCTTTGCTACAGACCCAGAACTTACCATGGGACCCTTACAGGAGACTAAATCACTTCACCTGGAGGGATCCCCATGAAGACCTTACACCTTGTGGTGACGCCTCATGTGGTCTGTCAGGGAGTCCGAGCGAGTGAGTTTTGCTTCACATTTCGGGCACTCATGATATCTTTCAAGGTGGGCCTTACCTTATAAAGGTGACAACTCATCAGAGAATTCTGCCACAGCCAATCTAAAGCTACGCAGTCTGGACCAAAGTACTTGGTCACCTACAGTTACTCTAAACTTACCAGGGTGAACACCCTACGAAGCGCTTATACCCTTAGGGCGCCACCATGTGAATTGTTTCCAATGTAGACATTTACACTAATGTCCTATACGGGGAACGTCAAAACAAAGAATTCTGTTACAGCAAATCTAGTACTGTACAATCCCGACCGGAATCCCTGGTCATCCATACAAATCCATTGGTGCAGTGTCAGTCAACTAGTAGTTAATAGTAATAAAATAACATTCTAAGGCCAACGCGGCACAGTCTACCCATACATTGAGAGCCTGCCTGAATCGGTAATGTCAACAAACCTTTAGTCAGAAAATCCCCTATTATCGCCCAACCACACGCGCGGTAAAATGTTTGATCATGTTCGCCTAAAACAATCCCTCCCACTACAATCATATAGCCTGACGTCTCTCAGTGCCCCAACACCACCACCTTATGCCGTTCATATTATCATCAATAACCACAGGACCTGGAAAAGATAATGAGTTTAGTACACAAGGTCCTAGTTCTCAGCCCGCGTCCACCATCTTGGAACCAAAAGTAAACACCAGGTGGCCGCCCACGCTACCCGTTACAAAAATCACCAGCGAAACACAGTTTCTAGTTCCGGGAATGACATCAGCTTCCGGAATACAACAACGTGAAGGCGAGCTGAGAAAAACTGCTGACTAATTCCTGACCAACAACCTCCTTAAAATCTACGAGTTAGTAGCCTACCTAACGTGCTAAAAACAAGGAAAACTAGGAACAGTACTTACCAGGCGTGGGGGCGGTCGAGATGAAGGTCCAGCTGAACCGAAAGGAGGGCGGTGTCCGACGACAAACCAGGACGGTGAAAACGTCTAAGTCCTCCCATATGAACAGTCCTGCTATCTGGAGCTCCGTCAGAACGTGTGGGCTGCTCCTCTTGAGTATATAAACTTAAGTGTCCTAATCACAGGCCGGGAATTGGACTAACAAAATTACTTGGTGGAATCAACCCGGAATTAAGTGTCCTAATCACAGGCCGGGAATTGGACTAACAAATTACTTGGTGGGAATCACCCCGGAATTAAGCTATGTACACGGGGGGGAGTGCCGGCGGTCTACTGTAAAACGGGCAACCGAACAAAGACCCGGCCCAAGGCCCGGGCCCAAGGCGCAACACCCGGGCGGACGGCATGTATCCGTCTTCCAGTTCGCGGAAGTCATTGACGGTCATAACACCGTCAGCCACTACCTTTGAGAGGTGGAGGGCATGACCAGTGTTGACCGTTGGCACATCGTACCAGTCGTTCGCCCTTTTGACCTCGCGGCTAATCCGGGGAACGATCCACCGTTGCAAAGATCCATCGCTGTCCGTGCGCGCCCACCTGCGGGCATCGAAGCCCGAGGGGGTCGCTAGGATGAGGGTCGCTGGAGCAGGGTGGGCCTGTATGTTCATGAAAGCTCGGTTGAAAAGTTCCGCGTAGAAGTTAACGACGGCAACCGGGCTAATAAACAAGGGAAGATACAGGCGTAGCTCTGGGTCCCAGGTTAGAATGTCGAGTAAGTTCGTAATCACAATTAGGACGTCATCAGGATACATCATATGGTGGGCAAAAGCAAAGCCCGCCAGCTCCGCCGTCGTGGCCTCTTCACTCGGGAAGACCACATAGATGTGCTCTGTGTGGTTCTGGATCAAATCAGGATAATCCTGTACGCCAACCTCCCGTTCGGTACAAAAAATGGCGACGCGTACCATGATGGATGATGTTGTGAAGAAATAATAAAGGAAAAGAGCTAACTATAAAAAAACACGTCTTGACACGTTGAAATTACCGCCAGCACTGATTAAAATGACGTCAAAACGAGGCTAATTTGGGAAACCCCTTTTGATCCAAGAGATCCAAATTTTTAAATCGGCTAGCATGATCAAACCATCGTATAATTTCTTACAAAATCTGCGCTAAACTAAAGTTTAGGTCCCCAACCAACGTAATCAAGCGACAGAATTAATTCATCTCGGCCCAAAATGTCAGGTCGAGCCTTCAAACTTGCAAATTTATTCGAAACAGAAATTTGCCATCCGGGCGCTTCGCGCCTGGAGGAATCAAATCGAGGTCAAACCCTGGAGGGGAACTCCAGTCAAGCGACCCGCTAAGTACACATGTACTAAGCATAACTGGTGGGCGCGCGACGTGGATGGTAATAGTTTCTGGATCAAACTGCTTAATGTTACTAGATCAGATGCAGGAACCTTGTATTTATTGTAAATAATGTTGTTTTAGTTGAAATTTGGTTGAAACTTGACACGCATTGTATAATGAAATTCGTTCGTTCAAAATGTCCGAATTCTCTGTATTGACTTCTGTTGTGTTAACTCGTTCTGAAATTGGATTTGATGTGTACTTGTTACTCTTAAAAGGTTAAGACAACGTTACACTGTATATATGTTGAGTTTTGTTGACTTGTGTTCCAAATCGCAAATATCAGAATTTGTACATGTATGTACTAAGTCAAAAACTGACTTTGTCACCTTATGCACGGGTGTCACAATTCTTAAGCCTCACTATGGGCTGACAATTCTCTAAACTTACTTTGTCACCTTATGCACGGGTGTCGCAATTCTTAAGCCTTAATATAGGCTGACAATAACATTTCTTCATTCTCTAAAACTGACTTTGTCACTTTGTCACCATGATTATGTCACCATTTACTTTATCATACAAATGATCATGTTATCATTCTTTAACACTTACTTTGTCACTTTATGAACGGGTTCCGCTAACCTTGAGCTTCAAGATGTGGAAGCCAACTCGATAAATAATTCCATTTATGAACTTCCCTTGAAACTTTATGAATGGTTTCACTGATCTTGAGTCTCAGCATGGGGCTACCAGCAAAATTGTACTATGTACTAAGCAAAACCGATCATATGAATGCATCTTCGTTTATACTTCTGAATGAACAAAAGAACTTCTGATTATATTGACACTGTGCTGAATGTACCACGAGAGTCAAAGCCACCCCACATTGGTTTCTCTATATTAAAAAAAAAAATAATAATAACAAATATATCCAATCATCAAAATTGGGAACCTATCGCATTTGATTGAAAATCTTCATTTGGTTTGAGCTATGTCGTCCACCTCCTTAAACTCAAACACCTGACCGCCGTCGAATGTACTAATAGCTTAGCACTTTTTATTATTTCTCATGTTATATAACCTATCAAGGATCAGGCTTAGCAAGTCTACGTCTAGTCTACTTCTAGAAGAAATATCTTACGCTCCCAGCGCCACCTGTTAACCAGTATAAAAGGCGTTGCAAGGTGGGGAGCGAGGCAGTTAGTAGAGTTTTAGTGAGAATGTCAGCTGAGTGAGTTTAACAAAGGAGCTACTCGGAGTAAGTACATCGGCTCCCGCGTAGCAGACTGGAGTTTACCTATACCAACTACCTCGGACATAGGATTGTGATAGAGCTAAGCACGAGAGCGGTCTAGAATGTGCTGGAACAACTTGTATTCTAAATGTGGTTGATTGCTGATAGGAGATGGGAGGTGGACTGATGGAGACTTATACACAGTGGCTTTGACTCGGGATGAGATGTTTACTGAATAAAAACCCTTTCATATTAAGAGCTCCCTCATCGTTCATTTCTTTTGAACTATTGGGAAGTGAATGAGCTAACTTTAAACGCAGTCTGATTGACTCAGGCATTCTGGACAAACGACTCATGGATACTTAGTTATATACTCGTCGCGCAGTATTAAAACAAACATTAACAATAGTTCAGTTGGTAAGAACATATAGTAGAACTTTTGAAAAAAAAAAAAAAAAATTGAAAAATGAAAAAAAAAGTTCCTCACCCGGCCCTAAAATACCCACCCGGCCGGTCCACCGGAAACAGACTTTTTTTTCAGGACAGCCTAACCGATACAGAGAATCAACAGAAATAGATTTAGAAAAACCTTTCCCATTGTTTTAAGTGTACAGTATTTTCTAACATCAAGTTGATCCCTCGTATTTCCAGATTTCATCGCGTTTTACGGAAGGAAAAAGAGAAAGCTGAAAAGAAGGAGCTTGACGAACTGCAGAGGAAAGACCCCGAGGCTTATGCCGACATGTTAATAAAACTGCAAAAGGACCGTATAGAGGAGCGAATGAGTCTGAAGCACAGGGGTGGGAGCAAGTTCATGAAGCGACAAGCCCTGTATGGAAAGTTTGACGAAAAGGTAAGATTACACAGATTTCGATTTTGTGAAACTGCATCGTATAGAAACCCATTTCCTCATTTGCCCAACAGCTAAGAGTATATCGAAATATTAATATAGACCTTCTGAAATTGTTTTCTACCGCGTTGGACTATTGCTACAGCTTCACGTCCTTTATGGTGAATTAGATTTTCCCATACCTGTAAAATGTCTTTCATAGTCAAGGCAAAAGCTTTGATGTCACACATAGTATTACGCTCATCAATATATGAGTGTCGGTGGAAATCAAATTTAAAGCATAGATAATAAGCGTTTGATTACTATCAGAATAAAAATCCATCAGTAGTGACGAGTGTTCTAAGCAGGATAGATTAAATAAAATGACGGTTTTGATAGTAATTTACTTTGAAAATTACTATTCATTCCAGACTCGCCAGTCGACGGCTGATATGCTGGAGAAGAGTAAACAACTGCGTCAGAAGGTGGAGGTGGAGGAGAGCAGCAGTGGTGGGGAGGGGTCGGGGGACAGTGACGGGGAGGACGGGCCGCCCGCCCGCTACACACCGGCCGGACAGCCCCTGACCGCCGCCAACCCCTGGATGACGGCCACTACCAAAAAGCCCGACCGCCCGTATGCCAAGCTACAGGCTGTAGTCAACACACAGAAAGAGGAGGACGAACAGGAGGAGTCAAGTGAGGGAGAAGAGAAGGGAGACGATGTTAAAGAGAAGAGGGCGGATGAAGAGGGAGAGGAGAGCGACGGGGAAGAGGATGATGGAGAAAAGGAAAAGAGCAAATTGTCTGATTTAGGTATCGATGATATTTTCACCGATGCACAGCGGAAGATACGGAAAAACGCAGAGGCCAAACAAGCACAGAAAAAGGCAGATGCCCTAGAGGCCAGAGAGAAGAGGCGGGCCGCCAAAGAAGCTCACAAACAAAAACTGAAAGAGAAAGAGAGAGGTAAAAAGAAGAAAAAGGGGGAGAGTGACTCTGACCTGACCGACAGTGACTCCGACTCGGAGGAGGAGCAGCTCGTGTCGCGACAGGCCAAGGACCGCGGGGACGACGACGACGGTCAGCTGCTAATAGACCCCACCGACCAGGGGTTGAGCGGCTCACTCAAACGTAAACAAACCCTGGAGGACTTTGAAGGTGACTGGTCAGACGGGGACGACTCTAACACCCGCCAGTCAGCCTCAAGGGACACCACCTCAGCCCCCACAGCGGCCAAACAGCAGAAAACCTCCTCCAGTGAGCCGCAGGTGGACCCCAAGAAGTACCTGACCGTGGCCACCCGCCTCCAGTCGTCCGCGGCCCCGGAGCTCATAGAGGGTGATGGCGATGCGGAGGACGAGCAGCGCCTCACCATCGCGCAGGCCTTTGCCCAGGACGACGTGGTGGAGGAGTTCAGGCAGGACAAGGTGGCGGCGGCCGAGCGGGACAAACCTAAGGACATCGACCTCACCCTGCCCGGCTGGGGAGAGTGGGGAGGCGCCGGGGTCGTCATCTCCAAGCGTAAGAAGAAGAGGTAAGCAGCTGTGTGGCCTGTTTGGTTGCGATTACCAGACTGATGGTTCAATGTAGCTAGTGTAACAAAGTATTCTAGGATAGGAAAATGTTTTGTCTATTCAAGGTTTGGGACCACTGTTAGTAATCGAGCTACATGGGACCACATTTTCGCAACGGATTAGGTTTAGTGTCTCATAATATTTTATGGCAAAACGTAGTGCCGTTATCGAGAAATAACCCTGCAGTGGTTAGTTTTTGATGCTATATTTGGTAATAAAAAGGGTATTGGTAGGACACAATCCTTTGGGTACATAACATTTTACCCTATTAAGAATTGGAATTTATACTTAGATTAATGACTTGTAATGTTTATGTTTTTAAAGTAAAGAACTACTGTTATAATTGCGTTTTTTACAGGAGTTCAAAATCTATAATCAAATTGATTGTATAATCTTGATTTTGTGGTAGGTTCATCATCAAGGCACCCAAGGGCCCACCCCGAAAGGACAGTAAACTGACAGGTGTAATAATCAGTGAGAAGAAGGACAATACGATCAGCAAACACCAGGTGAGTGCACCCCACCCCAGGCCTGGCTACCACGGCCCTTCGACAGGGGGTGTTTAATCCTACCATAACATTTGACTAAATTTGACAATATGACTAAATTTGACAATTGACTAAAAAAGAAACTCTTTAACTTAATATCACTCAGGATATTGTAGAATTATATGAGACTGTTGAAGTAGAATCATAATTCTTACCGAGGACAACGCGTAGCATTGTAGGGATTATGTGAGTATATATGTAATTAAAATTTTAAACTCGACATCAGGCTTTTGGACCTTTATATATATGCATGAGGGAGATTATATAGTACACATTTAGAACAATCAACAAAAATACATACCACCTGATATGTATGAAATATTATTTTTCATCCATCCCATTTTTCTCTTTGCAGGTTAAACGCATCCCCTTCCCCTTCACGAGCGTTAACCAGTTCGAGGCCAGTGTTCGAGCCCCTGTCGGCAAAACGTGGAACCCGGAGTCGGCGTACAGGAAACTGATCGAGCCTAAGGTTGTCACCAAGATGGGGACGGTGATTGAGCCAATAGACAAAGCCCAGGTGTTCAAAAAACAGGCCGGACAACTACCAGACAGTAAGGGCCAAGATACCAAGAGCAAACAAGTCAAAAAGGGAGGGCACCAACAAAAGAAACGCAAAGCAAAATCGTGATGTCACAGAAGTTTACAAATAGGTGATTTAACGTGTAAATAAACAAACATTGCCTAATATCAGAGATACAATTATATTGAATACTGACATGATATATATTGTCCACGACGATATCAGTAGTGGATATAAACATTTTCATTAAGGAATTGATAAAACGTAGTGTAATTACAAATTTGTTAAGTATACAAATGACATGTATCTGTTATTCTCTGTTCGATATTAAAGTCTAATATTAGAATATGATTTGGAGTTGGTTCATAATACCTCTTTGTAAAAGTGAAACTTCCTCGAAAGAAAAGGCACTGAGCAAGATGTCTATACATTACTGGCCACTTATAAATCATGTATTACATGATTTTCCGGACCACGCCACCTAGTGTAGAACTCAACCCTGTCTGGCTACCCAGACAAGCTTGGGGGTTTTCTCTCTTTGAGCATGTGTAAATTGGCTATATTGACATACCTATAACTTTTTACTTACAAAAGTTTGAAGAATCTAGTAACAATGGTGATATAGTTAAGAATCTGATCTTTTTATTGATATATAGAACATGGTTGTGAAAGGTCGTCTTGTATTTTAAATACATTTTTCATTATTAAAAGTTTTGATATATTCATTAGCCAATGGGAAGGGTCTCCAGAGGCCTTATCAGCATTATGTAATGACCCTCCACCAATCAGGGGGTCGCACTACTCCCACCACCTGGGTTTGTTTGTCCAGCCTTCACTGGAGCATGACGGTCACCATGGCAACACCCAGACAAACAAACCCACTAGACCATGACCGCCAGGTCGGGAAAAGACTATTAAATTAACTCTTTTTTTTACTTCAGATGGCTAGATTGGCCACAATGATTAGTATTATGTTTGAAACAATGTTTTGCAATTATTGACTAAAATAAGATTTTATGTCAAGTCACGTGCACTTTCTATGAATTTTGCGAAAATTTACTTTAAGTGTAACATTTCTGAAAAAAAAAAAATTAACAACACGGAAACTAGATGGAATATGGGAGGTGGTTATAACACAGACAAGTTATAGCACTAGAAGACGTAGGAAGGAATTTCCCCGAGTCTGAGAATCATATTCTATGCTTCGGAAGGGGCATGTGTGTTTGTCGGACATCGTGGGGGAATCCCCGTAGTTGTCAAGATTAAGCAGCGGAAATCGAAAAGTAACTCAGACCCAATTTAACCAGTTGCAGCATAACGAAATAATCACTTTTCTCCCATAAGAGTAGACCCATAAAAAAGAAATGCCAAAGAGACTCAACGTTTTTCATAGCGAAAAAAGAACAACTATACTCCACATGTATTATCAAATGGATCTTATTTATTGTAGAAAAATAAGACCAACCTTTTATTCCATTTACAACACAATCTTTACATGCATAATTACAATGTACAATGAAAATCCATTTCGCATGTAAAAATATTTGTATAAATTGTGGTCATATACAAAAAAAGAAATGCGCACATTCTAGATGAGCAATTCAACAGATCTGTTTCTCTCTACTCATCTCACGCTGATCGTGTCAACTGATGCCTATACATTATTACATGATGTACCATAAGGTAAAAGTAGCACTGCAAGGACACTGCATTTAGCTTCTTGCGATGAACACATATTTTTCATATTAAGGCATCCATGGAGGGTGGTGGCAGTGTACAATCGGAATGGCATCATTTCGATTTGCAGCATACAAGTGACTGTACATGATTAAACGTCTTCATCATTCTATCCAAGCTATATTCACGCAGTGGTTGTGCGTCTCCGTGTTTTCAAGTACACCCCCATGATTATGAATATTAAAAGGAGCAGGGCTAGTCCGATTATTATCATATGCCACCATCGGATGATCGACTGACTGCTGCCACATCGATGTTGCTCCAGCAGAATCGACCTAAAATGTAACCATGAAAGGACATTATGGAGATAACAAAACATGATGACAACTAAAGGTTATTGCATGTATCAATTTTCTATGCTAAAATCAGTTTGAGTATATTTACATAACCTACAGCATGGCACAATTCATTATCACCTCACTGCACGCTGAGCTTTGGGGGGAGAACCCAGCCACCTGGTTTCTGTGCATCATACTTACAGTCAGTGATGCATAATAGGTTAATCTAATTAATCAACATAAAATATTGTACTAAGAAACTTTACTAGGTATTGGTTTTAACTATTTTAACTTAACCTTTTTGCACTAAAATATGGAATTCTATAGGATTGTGTCATCTTTTCTTACTCTGGAATAAAGAGTAAACTTAAAAGGAATTTTCACGAAAATGGATTAATTTATCCTTATTTTCACAAACTTAAAGGAAATTCCGTTGAAATAAAGGAATAGTATGCTTCTCGCCGAAACCAGTTTAACATAAATGACTAAAGGTCTGCTGACCAAGAAAGGACTGAAAAACTTAAAACTTAAAATATGTTATCCCTATAATAAAAGCTGATTGCAATGTCATAATATGTTTCTGTGAATGTCTAATCTATATCTGAGAATGTTCAAACATATTTTCCTTGTGACATTTTGTCCTGGTGGTATATTTAAGCACTCACAGTTTTATAATCAGATCCCTTTGATTATTCATAAAATAAAGTCACATGAACAAAATCGGCCCTTTCTTAATCAGCGGACCTATAGTATGGTCTTACTTGAGGTGGGCGAGAGTGAGTATGAGTGTGTGGCCCGTTTCGCCGGCGTCCACCCCCTCCCTGTAGCGGTAGTTGGCCTGTAGCTGGCACTGCAGGTTGAATAAGGGCCGCACCGACTCCCCCACCGACATGTACATCTGCCAAGTAAACTGGGACTTAGAAAGTATATATACCTGGCGAGCCAACTGGGACTAAGAAAGTATGCCTGCCAAGTAAACTGGGACTAAGAACGCTGCAGTAGGAAGCGTGTGTCCTGGTGACAAGTCTGAACATCGATCGCTGTCTAGCCAGCAGATCTGTCCAGAAGTAGTGTCCCGCTAAACACGGTTTCCGCGTACTGGAGCCGGCCTGCTGCCACCTGCCGCACAGCGCTGGTTCACAAAATTCATAGTGAGTGGTAGAGTTTCTACTGAGGGTATACGTAGCTAAACTCGGCTTTCCAAACAAACAGCTCGGTATTAAGAACGCTGCAGTATGCCTGGCGTGTCAACTGAGACTAAGAAAGTGTACCAGCCAAGTAAACTGGGACTTAAAAGAAGGGGCAGAAAAGATATAACTGCTCTGGTAATAACAAATCTGTAGTCTGAATGTGGCCCTCTCATTAGAGGGTTCTCACTGGCCCCCGCGCTGATCCGCCCGTTAAATGTCCAACCCCTTTCATCAAAAAGGCAATATTCTTCTTATCAGTCCTTCCACTTTTACTGATCTAAAATTTCTTAAGAAATGTTACACTTTCGGGGTACACCTGGTGGGGACGGTGTTTTAGATGGCACAGTTTCTTAGTTTTAATGTAATTCTATAAGGTCCCCACACAGGCATCGCTGCCTACCGATATCACAGCATTAATGTGTCTACAAGTGTTAATAGTGCATTCTAAAAACATTTCTCAAGTTAATCGTATTACTGGATTTGGTCTTTTTTTCATTGCTCGTTTCTTTTCTGCAGACATTGTACTGAATTACACTTTACAAAAAGGAAATGAAATACGTACATTTCGTCCTCTTACAGAGAGTAATAGCACCAAGTCCTCGCCACAGGTCCCCATCTTCCAGTGCAGACTGCGGATGTTGTTCGCCACCCCCTCTCCCAGAAACCCAGTGTCACTGCGGAGGGGCAAAACAGATTTTTCTTAGAATTACTACTCGAAAAATCTGTATAATTCTTTTAAAAGATAATGTAGATTTTACACCACCTAGTATATTCATCGACTTCCGCGTTAATTGAGGGTTCAAAATATGATCATTGCTACGTTTAGAAACTAAAACATTACATAATCATTTTGTATCAGAAAATAGTTTAAAGGTATTCACACACTAGATGGTAAATGAATTGCCCAAAGAGAAAAAACGTCACCAAATAAGAAGTATAGAAAAGAACAGGTTTGGATCATTAAAGAAAGTTATTTCACTTACTTGAATTCTCCAGCCAGGCTTTGGACGACAGCGACGCCGACCTTGTACCCGCCATAAAACTGATCACGGCAGGCGTCCTGTGGACACGGGCATACGGAGGAGTTCCGAATTGTGTCAATGATAGCGTCAGCCTGGAGAACTAGAAAAATAACACACAGACGTGTTGTTCACCAATAAAATAAATCACTTTTTCAGATTTATAATTGAATACCAGATTTGTTTTTGGTTAGAAACTCCTAATGCAAGCTCTTATTCCGAATATGTGATATGATTCAATAATATAAGCTAGAAAATGAACGACACTGTAATCATACCCAGGAGAAACAATATCAGGGGCCATATTTTCGTACCTAATCAAGGATATCAGGTGAATTTTGATTAGTAATCATGTCTAGGACAAAAAAGTATCTACATTTGATAATTGATTTGGGTTCTTTTGCAATCACATTGCTAGTTTTTGTGAAGTATAGAATCTCAAAATATTAGACCCTTATGAAAATTTACGTGATTAGCCTAATCAGTTACGAAGATATGTCCTAAGAAAGTCAGTGCCAATTTTTATTGTTAACCTAGTCACCATTTTGAAACTTGTTAAACTGATTGTAACCACTTTTTCGTGTTTTGTATAAATGTTAGAGATAAGCTGTGTTATAACTTACCGTTAGTATAGTGACTGTTAATACAACGTAAATGTCTAATGTCACCCTAGCCCTATATAGATAATAATCTGAACAAGAGAATGTAAAAATGACATATAAGTCAATCTTTACTTCCAGAGTGTCAATAAAAAATTACTACTACTTAATGGATCTGGAATGTATTTTGGTTTGGGATGTATTTCTTCTTTATCTCTGAGCAGCAGGACCTATATTTTGATGACCTCCGTACGATAGGCCTCTACAAAAAATATAATTATTTATAATTCTTACTGGTTTCTGGTCTCAGCTCGTTGGCTGTGTCACACACCCAGCTCGACCGGCCCGCCTGGCCACACTCTCCTGGCTGGGTCTGGGGGTTGGGGAAGTAGCCGTCCACCCTGGAGGGGTCTTTGGTGGTGGTCAGTGGCGCCGGGATGGTGGTCAGGAGGCCCGGCAGTGACAGGCAGAGGGCCAGCCGGAGCAGGCGTCCACAGCCCGCCACCGGCATGGTGGCATGGCCGCCCGACACCCTCTACTAACTGAAATTAAAATTCTTATTTGATTTACTTTTATATTTTAAGAATGAGCAGAAATATTGCATGGGATTTTACGGCTATAGTTTGATACTGAAAAAAATGAATTTATAAACATCTTGTGGATGTAGATATATAGTCTGGCTTATATGGGCTGTTTGGACCAGCCTGTTTCTCGTTCTATAATTTTCATGATTTGTCGCAATTCACGCGAATGGCATGGAAAACGATGGGAACATAAATAGTGGACACAACTGTGACAACACATTTCCCCTACTTTGTTTTCTCTGACACATAGACAGTGTTTGTGTACACAGGTAAGCCTATATATAGAGATATACATATATATATATATATATATATATATATGCCTATTTGACGACCTTACAGATGATGCCACTCTTGATTATTACTAATAATATTAGGCATTTCATAATGTAACGTACTTCTGGATTAAAAGTAAATAGGTGAATCATCACCGCAAAATCACGACATATTAAACCTTGTTAGGAGTAGCATAGAGACTTCATTTAGCGACCCAACGGGGAATTTATATTGAATAATGACAATGTGATCTCAAAATCTACCTATAATATTTATCAGTGCTAACCTTGATTCACGTTAAAATGGCTTCCTAGTTGTGTTTACCAGCCTGCAGACTACATTTATCAGTGACTCTGTCAGCTGTGCTGTTGTGCTCCACCCTGGACTGCCTCTACTGTTTATGTCTTCATCTGGTCGGTCTATTCCTTCTCGGTGGTATGATCGATCCCTCAGAATCCGATGTTGTTCACTAACTGTCTCCAGGTAATTAACCATATGCCTAGACTGAAACTTAAGACTGCCTCCGAGATAATGAAAGTTGTTGTGCGCCCAACGCATTCCTCCAACCGGCACGACAGCCGGGGAACCTGAAGATAATTGAACCAACGGCCTCAATAGATATTTCATTAAAATGGTAATGTTATAAATTCTCTAAATTCTCTGCTCGTTGAATTAAATATAAGTGATAAAACACGTGCAACGATACACATAAAAACAATCTCATGATGTAAAGTTCGATATTGAAAATTTAAAAAAGTGATTTCATGAAGGTACATTTTATAACTCGGTATGAATATTTGTCTACTCCGTTGGTTGCCCGCCAGGTACATGACAAAGAGCCATGGCCGCGGTGTGACAATCAGACCATGACGACCCGATTTTCAGTCTGACTAAATTTGGGGTGGCTTCATTGCTTGTGTTCACCAGCTGGGAGGGGAATCAGAGACCTTGTATGGACAGATATAGATATATCGAGACTAGAGAGCCAGGGGGAAACCTGTTATGTGCATAGGCATGCCTGGTGACTAAGGCTTGAAATGTACCACTAACTATTCCCAAAATACGTTTGTAATGATCAGACCATAGTCATGGTTGAATGGCTGGGTTTTTCCAACGAACAACCAGAGGAATGATATACGGGAACAGAGAGGAGCTTTCCAGTATTAGTTATCTGCGCACATACTAAATGGATATAGGCATATAGGCAGGTAAAATGTGGACAGGTAAATCGCCGTCCAAACCAAATCTAAACCTCATATATTATGTTAATTAATTAGCACAGAAAACACTTCCTAATTTCGATCAGGTAAAACTAATATTTCCATTGGGCTGTCTGGGACAGAGCCTAGTCATATTGAAACGCTTAATGTTGAGCCCTGAAATTTATTTAGTGCTTTCCGATATAATTGGAGTAAAAAATACGGAAATCCGTATTTAGATCGAAAAGTGGCATCTCTGGATACTGTACGGGCCCTGTACACAACTATTATTTTTTTTATACTTTTATTTTTATATAAGAATTACATGCATAAGTCTGATAATAAATTGCACTGTCCATCCCCTAGCTCCGCGGAGTGTGCGCCCCGCGTGGTTTACCGGCCGGTGCAGAAGCGGGGGTGTGGGAGGTGGAGTGGCGACCGGGTTCGATATCCGCTGAGGACATAGGGAAGCAGGCAACTTGTTTGTATAGTTTGTATTTGTTTGTTGGGTTAGTATAACATTAGGTACCACACATGATTTTTTCAAAACGAGTTTAGACTTTATCTGAGTTGATAACAATAAAGTAGATCAAAAGACATACAAAAATAGCAAAATAAAGATATTTTAAGTTTTTATTCTTTTTTAATGATTTTTCTTTGAATAAAAAAATTAGTAAACCCCAAAAAGAGGTTTTGGCTTTGCGCACTTTCACCATAGAGAACTGAAATATGGCAACTATACAGCAAGATAGCCCATGAGATAAGCTTTCATTTGATACCAAGCACGTAAATATTCATTAGGTATAAGTATCTCTAAATACCAAAAAAGGGGTATAAAAGTTGACATTTTGTCAAAAATGAGTGTTTTTAGCCCTCCAAACATCCCTTTGCGCATTTTCACCATAAATAATATAAACAAATATGGGAGCCCTTTGGCCAAATAGATCCTAATTTCAGCTCCAATTTGGTGCCAAACTCGACTATGTTTATCAAACTGAAGTCCTTCAAAATTAGCATGGAAAAAGAGCTAATCTGTATTTTGTACTAAATTGCTGATTTGTTCATACCTACTTGAAAAACATGTATTAAATCAAAATGTATATTCACACGAATAAGCTCTTGAAAATGCAGGCACTCAGACCTTTAATTTGATACCAAATATGAGTATGTATCTGACTAAGAAGTATCTTAAAATCTAAAAAGTGAATAGAGGAAAAAGTTCAGAGGAAAATCAGGCTCTATTGTGGTACCTAATAACGTCCGGCCTACCCTTTAGGGTTCTTTTACCAGATTGCACAAGGTAAAGCTTTTCAGCTAGTTTTACGCCACAGGGGCAGTGACCGAATCTATGAAATGAGATACCTATTTGTAGCAGTGGGACCCAATGACCTCTGTAAAGTGCTGCCTCACTGAGATATCATGTCATAGGCCCACACAATACACAACCCAGTCCTTTTATACTGACACTGGGCCGACCAGTCATGTTTTGTGGTTCTTACTTAATACGAGTGCCAGGCAAGCAGTGACCACTCCCATTGTTAAAGTCTTTGGTGTGACTCGGCCAGGGGTAAACCCCCACCCCGCCCGGATCCCCATGGGGGGCATTTGCATACAAATTGATGAGGAGTTAGTATTCTGTTCCTATCATATTTCATTCTTAAGACGCCAATGAATGTGAATTATTTGTAGGCTAAGAAGTAAGACGGTTAACACATTGGCATATATCATCAGGATTGGTATGTGCATAAAGCACCTGGTGTTCAAATGGCCCTGAAATAATGCACTCTGGATTTTTCTTTGTAATCATGTCTAATAATGTAAAGGTATTCAGAAATAGAAAAAAAAAACAGGTGGGGTTCAACCTTTTCAAACAAGTGTATTATGATCGGCATCCTTTACACCTATTCTGAGATTACAAAAATTTGAAATGATTGTGTGCTTTTTATGGGATCTAATTTAACTAGTAATTTCTATAATTTAATACAATTCACTACTCGAGGCATCATTTGATGTTACAGTCTATAAACAGACTATAAAGGTAAGTCCTACAATTGTGTCAAACAAAATGTCCGACGTTTTTAACTCAATAGTCGGACAAAGGGTGTAAAACGCTGGACATCTCCGGCATTTTGAGGGTTTTCACAAACACTGCTACCTCATAAGGAATATGACATCAGGCTACAACATTATCAATACTTGGTGTATAAATACTAGATTTTCTTAATTCTGCCCAAAAATATTATCTACCATGCCTTCTAAGCGCCCTAGAATAATCTCACTCCAGAATTTAGGTTTATTTTTGAAAATGTGGAAGTATGTGAAAGTGCATCGTTTTTCCTGGGATATTCAATCTTAATTAAGCGATTTTACACAAACTGAAATTTGGCTTGTCCTTATGTCAGATAGATTGCAGTGGGAGTGTTATTACCTGTAAAATAACTTCTTACTAAGTTATTTTTGTCAATTCTTGTTATATCTTTCATGTTTTCAATAACCTATATATAAGTAAGCTAGGTCACTGGTTTCTTAGTTTCATTTTAAAAACAGTTATCTATCCCTGCCAATAGTACAAGGCATACACATAGAATGAATTATATTATCTGCACCCATGTGGTTGAACTTATTTCTTTGTTCACAACAAAGATTTTCATCTAACTTGTTCTTTTGACATATTCTAAAATCAAACTAATACTATCTTTCTTTATTTTGATGGTTAAAAAATGAAATAAATGCACCTATGTACGTTAGCAAGGAGGATAAGGTAGTCACTCATAGATAGCACACTGTGCACACCGTGCACACTGCGCACACCATGCGCACTGTGCACACCATGTGCACTGTGCACACCGTGAGCACATTTTGCACATTCTGGGACACTATATAAGGAGCTGCGCTGCAGCCATTCGTTGTCATTTGGCCAATAAACTTTGCCGAGTACACATCTAAGAGCACTTGTCTCTCTCCTTCTTTGGCACTTGACCCTGCCCTTAAGGCAGCCACAGCCACAACCCCCACCTGGTGGGCTCACTGGTGAACTATAGCCTGTGGACTACTACCCTGCTTCCTCCCTGCTCCTACCAGCAGCCTACAGGTCGCAGCTTATAGTAGATGACGATATAGTGACGAAAATGACACGCTACCAATATAACGCCATATAATATCAGTTAATTACCTCAGAGTCGTAACAGGTGCGCCGACCCTATTATAATAAACCAATTCCTGTTACAATGGTGGCAGCGGTGGGATAGGCCTGTCCTATTTCAGCGAACCCTTGACTTCTGAGCTGTCACAGAACGAGTCACAGTATGACGGATACTGCCTTGACAGGTGATAGGCCAAAGACTGCCAAAGCTACGGGGTACTCCCTACCTGAGGGAAATGGGGATCCTAAAGGCTTGCCCATTACTCCTACTGCAGAGGTCTCCCTGTCTCAAGCAACCTGGGAGAGGCTAGACAGATAGGGTTACCGAATGGGTATAACCCAGGAAGAGGTGACCGTGCCCCGCGACCGGCAGCCAAATAGGGGTCTATATGACTACCTTGGTAGAGCCCCTGCTGAGCCGCAAGGAACACTCACAGAGGTGGGTGTTTACCAGGGAGCTGGGGACCACTCCATGAGTGAGACAAATCCATCAAGAGGCAATGGGGCTGCACCCTGTCCTAGGGAGGATCCAAAATGGAACCCGTCGGAGAGACCCCCAACGCAGGTTGAGGAAAGACTATTCGGGCTTACGGGACCCCTCCTGGAGTGGCCCCGCACTGTCACTATGTAACAGTCAGGGAGAGCTGACCACTTGATGTCGGCATCAGCCTGCATAGCATAAACGGGTTAAGAACACTTACCGGGACACTCTTGTAGGTTGTGGCTCTGGGACGCTGTTGTACCCATGCGCACACTTCGGTTCCACTGGACGATGCTTCAGGGTACCCAGAAGGGGCAGCCTGGGACACCTGGCCGGCCTCCGATCTTGCAATGGAGGGGCAGCGTGCCTGAGACACCTGGTCGGCCTCCCATCTTGCGTAGGAGGGGCAGCATGCCTGAGACACCTGGTCAGCCTCCTACCTCACGGTGGAAGGGTAGCGTGCCTGGGACACCTGGTTGGCCTCCCATCTGGCATCAGAAGGGCAGTGTGCCTCGAACAGCCTGTCGGCTCCCATCTTGCCGGCATCAGCCTGCAAGACATAAACAGGTTAAGATTACTTACCTGGACGCTCGCGTAGGCTGCGGCCCCAGGGCACTGTGGGGACGGTCATGTACACTTTAGATTTGGTCAGGCGATTCTGTAGAGAGCTCGGGAAAGGCTGCTTTCTGACGCGGCAACTCAGGCGTCAACCCTCCACAGCAGTTGTGGTCCTGTCCGACAGCTACATCGGTGATAGTGCGATGTGATCCAGCAACCAGGGCCTCTGTTGTATCAACCAGGAGTGGCATCAGCCTGCAGAACATAAACAGATTAGGGCTACTTACCCAGGTGCTCTTGAAGATTATGACCCTGGGATGCCATTTGATGGGAGATTGACATTGGATGACCCTATCGGGAGACCACTCAGCAGCCGGGTTCAGCCATCACGGGATGTGATCTGTCTCGTCAGATTGCACACTCAGCAGAGACAGCAGCAGAGGACTGCCTCCTAGGAGTTCACTGTCAACCTACAAAATAGAACAAGATCCCCACCCCCCAACCCTGGCCATGTTTATCGCTATTATGAGGGTGATTTAATATGAATAAATAACGAAAACACAAGAAGTCGTGAAAAGAGGGGTTTATTAAAAACCCAAGAAGACACAAAGTCCCAAGTCCTAAACTGTTAGGTGGATGGCCTGGCCCCCGGCCAGGGGTATGACGCCGCCGGTCCCCAGGCGCCGCCGCAGCCTCTGAGTGCCTCCGCTGAGGGGCACTACAATGACGGTAACAGCAACATGCTGCTGTCGGCAGGGCAGCCCCACCGCCGCGCTGGCGAAGTACCCCTCCTCTTGTTGGACTTTGGGGTCCACGAGGGCGATGACGCACCAAGGCCAGCCCTGACTCACCAGACGAAGGGGGATGCGGGGTGTGAGAGAACAAGGGGCGGCTCCCCCCACGCAGCGACCACACCGCGGCGTCCCAGGTGAACTCTGTCCACTCTCGGAGAGTGATCACCATCCTAAAAAAAAAATTATTATATTATCTCCACACCATCAGTGCTCCACAAGACTAGTGCCAAATGATAGTGAACATAGTCTTTACATAAATCTACATCTGTACATTTTTACCAGAAAAGCACAAATTTATTTTTGATATCACGAAATGTCAGGGGTGCCGATAATAAACGCCCACCGATAACATGCCACTGACACTGCTCTGTATAATTTGCAGAGAAGAACTTTTCAGATTCACAGAATACAGTCAGGTGCAACTTAATCACATAGAGTAGAGGAGCCAGATTTCGCGTATCACTAGTTTTCGCGCATATTGCGCATTTTTATGGACGCATTTTTCCTATTTGTAACAAATAGGTGTTTTTTCACCCCAAGACCCAAAAATACGTTGTAATGGACCAAATTTGTAATTTTTATGATGACCCATGTATAATTATGTCTTCCATAGCCAAAAATATTATCAACGTCCATGTAATTCAGGGACATGACGGAACCCTTAAAAAACTATTTTTTTCTGAAATAATGACACTACGATCATTTTTACAAGAATTAATATTTTTCACATAACAAAAATGGCATAGATATCAGTTTAAAGTGATATATGATCATTTAAATATCAGAAACTTAAAATTTCATCCCTAATATAAAAAATAGGCCCCTGCGTGAAAACTAATGACCCACAATAAGGCAGTTGTCAGTTTTCGCGCATTTTTCACAGATTTTTCCGATTTTTCCGAATTTCCAAGCATTATTTTCTTATGTAAACTTGAAAATTTTTTCAAGAAGGGCTTTCACATGTTTGAAAGACAGTTCCCTAAATCATTTAAACCCAAGAATCAATGGTTAGATATTTTTGTCTTTATCTAGGTGAATTGATGCTTCATGTTGTCATTTAATGAAAATGCACAAAATATGCGTATTTTCTACTATTTATTATAATTTCTATTCTTTAGATTTTTCCAGGCAACATAGTATTTCTGATGTCTACATAATCAATTAAGATAGATTTATCTATTATTTTACATAGCGAATATTAAAAAATAATCTTTTTCTGATTTTCCAGAGATGACATTTTTTATCTATTGAAGATTTTACTCATTTTTTGCCTTAAAGGGATAGTTTACTTTAGAATCAACAAGAATATGATGTTTACATGGTTCAAGGTATCTATCATGTGCAGGTATAAAAGGACAATTGTGCAGGGTGTATAATTAATTCCAATAAAACATCCTAAATCAAAGCTTCCTGTCTCACCATACTCTACCCTCATGCCCCCTGGTGGGCTTTCAGGGTGATGACATCACACCTGAACCATATATGTGACCCGTTTTGGCGAAATGAGTCGGATGTCGCAGAAAGTCGAACTGAGATATGGGGCTCTGAAGTCGCATTTCGCATTTTTTATCGAAAATTGGTTTAATCTTTTATTCATATCTCCTATATCAGAAGTCTTCCCCAAAAAATATTTAGGTCCCAAAGCCATCTCTAAGTCCCTCTAAATAGGCCCCAAAGACGCGCAATGCCTCAGTGATCTGAAACAAAAGACCCTCGATTCACGCCATTTTTTCCTAACTTCGCGGCTTGCCTGTCGGTCTGGATCCCATCCCAGCCCCATGTTCTGGGTACCTGCTGAAAGGGCGCGAAGTGAACTGGCCAATGACAGCCTCGGATTTTGAATTTGTGCCGGCATGGACCAATCAGAACGTGTTTTCCCGATCGTCGTCCCGTAAACAATCGTCGTCAAGGAGGTCACGTGTGCGGAATGCGGCGCGCTGATTGGCTGAGAGGCCTCGCGTGCCTTCTGGTTTCAGTTGTTGTGGAAATTTAAAGGGACGCATGGCGAGCAGGACGGACGTGCGACATCACTTCTCCGACGGATTTAGCTGTTTTAATCCTGGATCACTGCTGGATTTTGATGTGGATTACCTCCCAACATCGTCGGGAAGGACATGGATCGCGAGGAGGCTGTCGCGGATGCCCTGAATACGATAAATCGGGCGAATTTACGTGGTATAGCCGAGCCACAGCAATGGCGGACTTTGGTCGACGAGTACTTTCTCTTCGCCGACGGGGAGGAGGGGCAAGACGATTTCCCCGAGGAAGAAGAAGATGTTCAGGAGGATCTAGGGGAACCGGAGGATGCTGAGGACGATGAGGATGAGCCACTAGTCATCCCTGACCCCACGGACGACCTTCTACAGGCGGAGTGGGACGACTGCGAACGCTTCATGTGAGTTTTGAAAAACTTTATAACGGCCGACATGCGGTCGGTTGCCGTATCTCTGAAACAAGTACGCAAAGTGCCTAAATCCCTTTCAATGTTGATGAAACTGCCTACGATTGTGCCCTAGTATGTATTCTAACTGCCTAACTAGTTTTTATCAAGTTTCAAAGTTGATTTCATGCCATAAACAGGGATGATCCATCGGGGTTGTCCGGTGACCTACTTAATGGCGTCAGCTGATCCGGCCGGCCTGTAACGGTTATCAATCATGTCTCATGCCATTATGGCCCTCAGGAAGGTGAACTAAGTCTAATATCATGTATGTTGTTGTCTTTAGATGTTCCTGCAAGCACTACAAAGACAAGGAGTGCAGTAAACAGTTCACGACGTTGGAGCTGGTCGCGCGTCGGCAGGAGGTCTTTCAGCTGTCCTCAGGTAAGTTTTTCATGAGATACATGTTATGCAAACCTGTCGCCACGACCATGTAGCTATGTCGTTCTCGCTCAAAACTATCCCATAATCCATGACGTCTTGAAGTATAACAGACAACTATTAACACTCAACCAGACCGTTTTTAAGTTAGTATTTAGGGCGTGTTAACCTAGTTCATGGGTCAATCCAGAAACCTCATTCCTTGAGTCACATGCATATCATGTACAGATTGTTATTATCCTAATCTACTTTGTTTTCTAGGCGAGAAGGACATGTTGCTACTGGGCATCGCCAGTACCTGCACAGACAATAGCAGCAGGCTGTCCACCTGGAAGGGGATTAAGGGGAGAGGGGAGAGGCAGCACCAAAGAAGCCACTACCTCGTCATTTCTCGGCCAGTCTGCAGGGACACTTTCAAGTTCATGTACGCGTGAGTAGCTTTGATATTCAACTTCTTTGCTCAACTAAGGTCTACCTAGATATCCCTACTATTATTGTACTACTTGAGGTAAATTACAAGATGAACTGTAATGAATCATAACAGAATCTGATCATGGCACTTACCTTCACAAATCGTCCATATTAATATTACAATACTTACCTGTACTTGTTGCCTGTGTCCAATAATTATTGGCCTAATGTAACTCTTACCTTGTGACCTTTCCAGCATCAGCCAGAACAAGCTGACGTCCATCATCAAGTGGTACAAGTGCTACGGGGTGGTGACCAGGCAAAAGAAGTCTGGCGGGCGACAGGCGACGGCAAGGATCCTCCAGCTGGAGGACATCAGGTGGGTCGTGGACTTCATCAACTCCTATGCCGAGACCAACGCCCTCGTCCTGCCTGGTCGTGTGTCTTCCCACAAACGGGATGACATCCTCCTCCTCCCCTCCTCTTCCACAAAGGCCGACATCTACAGGTTGTACAGCAACGCCATGGAGGAGGCTAACTTCAGGTGTGTGGCTGACTCAACCTTTAGAAACCTGTGGCTCCAACTCCTCCCTCACATAGTATGTTCCTGCCCTATGACTGACCTCTGCTGGGAATGCCAGCGCAACAACAGGGATATCTCTGCCTCTAGTAACCTACCGGACATTGTGAAACAGGCCAAGCTGAAAAAGCAACAACTTCACCTGGAGGTGGTGGCTCGGGAGAGGGCCTTTTATCAGGACATGGTCAAGTCTGCCAAGGCTGCCGACAAGAAAGCAGAGTCCCCTCCCCTTGGCCCCCACCCCCCTTGTTCTTCTGACACGAAGGTCCACATCAGTTTTGATTATGCCCAGCAGGTCCACCTTCCCTCCTTTCTTATGCAGCCTGGCCCATTGTATTTCCTTGTCCCCCGCAAGGTCGGCATTTTCGGTGTCTGTGCCGAGGCCATCCCCCAACAGGTGAACTATTTGATCGACGAAAGCCATTGCGGTAGTAAGGGGTCAAATGCAGTTATTTCATAACTGCACCACTATTTTGAAACGTATTCCCTGGGGGAGAAGGCGGTGGACATGTACTGTGACAACTGTAGTGGTCAGAACAAGAACAAGTTTGTGCTAGCGTATCTTCTCTGGCGGGTCCTGACTGGCCGGCACCAGTCCATTTCCTTAAACTTTTTGATCACAGGGCACACCAAGTTTGCCCCGGACTGGTGCTTTGGTTTGCTTAAACAAAGGTTTCGTCGTGAGCCTGTCTCGAGCCTCTCGGAGATGGAGGCGACTGTGGTGAAGAGTACCCAAGAACGTGTCAACCTTGCCCAACTTGTGGGGGACGAGAATGGGAAGGTGTTTGTCGAGTCGTATGACTGGCAATCTTTATTGACCCCTTTCATCAAGCCAGTCAAGGGCATAATACAGTATCACCACTTTGTATTCTCTGACCAGAACAAGGGCCACGTCACCTTCTGGCAGTATGCAGACTCGGCCCCCGAGACCTTCAAGATGCTGACTGTCGCCCCTGAAGCTGTCCCCCAGGAAGGCCCTCGGCCCACCGAATCCCCTGGCCTCCCGGCCAAAAGACAGTGGTATCTCTTCAAGAACATTCGGGATTTTTGTACTGAGGACACGAAGGACATCATGTGCCCTAAGCCCTCTGTACCAGAACCAGCACCCGGCCCAGGCCCCCGTGCCGTACCTCCGCCAGAACCAGATGCAGAATCAGAGCCAGAGGCTGGCGAGGGGGATGGGCCAGGCAGGGGCAGGGGCAGAGGCAGGGGCAGAGGCAGAGGCAGAGGCAGAGGCAGGGGCAGGGGCAGGGGCAGAGACAGAGGCAGAGGCAGAGGACAGACTCCAGACACATCATCAGGATCGGAGGGGGAGGAGGAGGAGTTGGTCAGACAGCTGGAGAGGGAATCAAATTCTTCATCTGACTCAGAGGAGGAAGGCCCCCCACCCCCACCTAAGGGCAGGGGCCGTCCTAGTAAACGTGCTAAACGTGGTCGTGGCAGGCCCAGGACCACCTGAGAACTATTAAGAATCCATTTTGAACATTGTTAACTTATTTTTAGTTGTTAAGACTTTTTCTGATTTTAAGATTTTTACCTCGGTGGCTTTTCACTATTTTAACGACCAAAGACAATCATGAACATTCCAAGAACTTTTATAGACACATTATGGATACCCAGGGTACTTAGGGTCATCACAGAGTCGTTTTTAAGCAGCCAAGATGAGGTATTGTGATCCTTTATGCTTGCCGTTCTAGGTTAAGTTGTTGTTTCAGATCCGGATTTTTGTCACTTTTTGCAGCGCCGGCATGAATAAAAGTTTTGTATATAAACGCATGAATTACTGGTATTTTTTAGCTAGAATAGTGTAGAATGACTATGTAAAGTTTCAGGACCAAGGATTGATTACAAGTGTACGTTGCTAGGGCTTTATCGGAGGACCGCGGTAGCGCGCGGTAAGAAAAACTTTCAACTCATTTATCTCAGTTTCTTATACCCGCATAGGCGCGGTTCTTTTTATTTTCGTCGCAACTTATCTCAGGCCCTAGATATCGGACCTAGACATGCTATACCTCGTTTTAAAGCTAATAATTAGTATTTTCTGATGGTATACCTAACTAAAAATCTTCCCCGTGCGACATCCGACTCACTTCGCCAAAACGGGTCACATATGCTAATTACCCCTCCCCCCCTCCCCCTCCCCCTCCTCCTCCCCATATCCCCTAAGTGTGGTCACTCACTCTGTGCTGTGACCAGTGAACCGTGACCCACAGTCATGTACATTTCACCCCACAGGGCCACTCAACCTGGCTACTCAGGGCCCATCTTGTACATTTCACTCTATAGCTCAGTCTGGCCACTAAGGGTCAATCTTGTACATTTCATGTAAAGGGTGGAGGGGGCAGTGGAGGGGGGAGGGGGCAGGGGGCAGGGGGGAGGGGGAGGGGGGAGGGGGGAGGGGGGAGGGGGGAGGGGGGAGGGGGGAGGGGGGAGGGGGGAGGGGGAGGGGGGGGGGGTAATTAGCATATATGGTTCAGGTGTGATGTCATCACCCTGAAAAGCCACCAGGGGGCATTAGTGGCCAGTATGGTGAGACAGGTAGCTGGTAATTCATCAGAATTAGTTATAAAACCTGCACCATTTTACACTTTACCCCTGCTTATAATAGGTACTTTGGATCACATTTTCATCTTATTTAATTTGTTTCTTTAGAAAACTATCCCTTTAAATATGATTTAATGCGCGGAAACTGACGCCAAAATGCGCGAAAATAGGCTCAGGTGCGCAGAAACTAAAGAATTGACATAAGAGAATGATTTGATGAAATATCAAACATGAATAATTATTCTGAAGTTTTTGTGGTGAAATACGACAAGCCTACCTTATTTTCCTACAAATAATGAAAAATCAGTTTTATAAATTATTTTTTATCAGAAATATGAAAAGAAATTCTGATTTTAGGCCATAGTGCGCGAAAACTGGCTCCTCTACTCTATGGCAGTATAGTGCCTGAAAGCATTTTGGCATGGTGACGCCATTTTTGGTCACAAAACCAGGCCGAATAAGGCTTTTATTATAATAAAGTTGGTTAGGCAGAGGTGATTGGATCTAAAGCGACCTTGGTTATGACTACATAAGTACAAGTTAACCTACATTAATACAAGTGCCACGTGTCAAAACTGTTCCAAACATTTTTGCACATTTAAAGATCAGATTTATCTACATTACAGACCTGTCAACTCTCCCGGATTTTCCGTGAGTCTCACGGATTTTGACCCAATCTCCCGACCTCCCTGAAAGGAGCAAAATCTCACGGAAATCAAGGAGATAGGGCCCAGGGGGTATACGGATTAAACGGGTTAGCGGTATACTCGGCATTTTCGACGTCGCGCGGTGAAATATTGGGCTCTAGAAGTGACCACACTTAGCATTGGTGTCTATGGGGAAAAACGGAATTTTCGTAATAGTACGGAAAATTGACCTATTAGGAAAATTTGAAGGCTTGTATGGGGTGCCTGGGATAAATTTACAACTTTTATTCATTTACTGTATAAAGATTGGATGGATATTTAAAAAGTTAGAGCGAAATAACATGTTTTCTCCCATAGAAGCCAGTGTTAAAAGCACCCCCAACCTCCGTTCGCGATTTCCGCGAAAATTCGCCGCGCGATGCTCTATTTTTAGACCCGCATATGGCGTATATATGAGGGCAGAATGTGTAACATGGGGGGGGGGGGGGGGTAAACGGAATATGCGGGTCTGAAAACGGAGCATCGCGCGGCTAAATTTCGCGGAAATCGCGAACGGACGTTGGGGGTGAGTTTAACATAGGATCCTATGGGAGAAAACATGTTATTTCACTGTAACTTTCTGAATATCAGTCCAATCTTCAAACAGTAAATGAGAAAAAGTTTGGAATTGATCCCAGGAATGCGATACAAGCCTTCAAATTTTCGCAGTTAGTCAATATTTTGCATAATCACGAAAATTCGCGTTTTCCCCATAGGCGCCAATGCTAAACAGGGTCACTTCTAGAGCCCAGGATTTCACAGCGCGATGTCGAAAATCGCGGGGATACCGCTAACCCGTTTAGTCCGTATAGATGGAGGGTCACAGTGTCCCGTGTCGAATCTAAAAAACGGCCCTGCATGTTGCCTGTCGTTATACCTTACTTAGTTTAGAGGCATGTCCCCTGTCGAATTTAAGCCACAAGGGATTGCCAACTTTTGAAGAGCTAGAATTACGGAAAATCTTTTTTTCTTGCTACAATATCTAGGGGGTCTGGGGGTTTTAGACAGAGGGTGCCCATGTCACATGTCTAATTTTAAAAACGGCCCTGTCATCTATCTCTATAAGTTACTCAGTTAATACCCATGTCCCATATCAAATTTAAGAAATGGCCCAGTCCCATGTCACTATCTTTTTAAAGCTCATGTCGAATTTAAGAAAAGAGCAATGTCATTTATCACCATCTTGCCATGTCGTCTGTCGAATTTAAAAAACAGCTGTGTCAACTTTAAGAAAAGCCTATATCGCTGTGTCGAAGCAGGGGTATAAGAGGGCTGGCAAGGCTATGGTATGAGAGGCCTGGCAGGGGTATGGGAGGGGAGACAGGTAAGAGAGGGCCGGCAAGGCTATGGGAGGAGAATCAAGGGTATGAGAGGGCCGGCAGGGGTACGAGAAAGGTTGCAGGGGTAGGGTAAAACAGGGTTGTATTGTGCACAGTGGTATGTAGCGTATTTTTTGTTAATTGCCCTTAGATATAGAAAAATATGTGAAATTACGGAAATCATATGATAAATTTTGATAAACACCATGACGGTTGGACTAAAGTATATCACTTTATAACCTCTGTATATAGTTTGTATTGATAAACATTGTATTTTCACATAAATAGGGTACGTGATACAAGCCTGAATCAATAGATCTATTTCTAAAAAAAAAAAACATCATTTTTCTCGTAAAATTTTATGAGATATTATATCCCATGTGTCCGCAGATCCTATTAACCTAAACATGGAGGGTATGAATAAAAGGTATAAATGTATAGAGACCTCTATTCAGCATTTAATTCATTTTCATTATGAAGTCATTAATATTTCATATTTTCTGACAATTTTCCTAAAATGCGGAGAAACTCTTAAATACCATTGGCAGACACCCCTAATATAATATGATTCTATATGATATTTAAAATGGGAGGTCACACCTGAAAAAATGAATAAATAAAAGAAGAAATTTGACTGTATGGAACGTGGATTCTTTAACATTTCTATGAAATTAAGATGAAATTTTGAAGAATTTTAAGAGATATCACATCATCAATGTTTGCCAACCCCGCTAACCTTGCCTTGAATGGTATCAATGACGAATATTAACATATATATTAAGTCCGCATTGAATAACATTTTTGTAATATTTTCATTTTCATTTTATTTCGATTTTAAATATAATGGGTGATACTAGACATGACGATAAGTGCACGATAATAGACTGTTATGTGCAATACAAGGCCTAAAATTAGTATTTTGCATTATATGTGCCCATTAAATAAGGGTTAGAGCTTGAGGGAAAAAAATGCCATCAATATATTATATGCATCATGGCGCTGCATAACACCAAAAAAAACCCGGGTCTTCCAAATTCAAAAGCCAAGGAGTCTAAGAGAAAAGTATCAGCAGATTAAATATAATGCGCAATATACCCACTTTTTGCCCTATAAGAGGGCGGCAGGGGTATAAAAGAATAGGTCATTTTCAAGGCGAAACAAGGGTATCAGGGGTATGGGAGGAAAATAAAAGGAATGAGAGGGCCGGTAGGGGTATGAGAGGGGAGACAGGCCTAGGGGTATGAGAGGGCTGACAAGGCTACGGGAGGGGAATAAAGGTTATGAGAGGGCCGGAAGGGGTGTGAGAGGGGAGACAGGATAAAAGAGGTCGAGCTAGGCTGATGGAGGCCTAGGGGAATAAAGGGTATGAGACAGGCCTGTACACAGGGTCTGCAGTTGGGGGTGGTGAGATCAGAGAATCCCTAAGTTGAATTTTTGCTTATAATTTCAATCATTTAAACCTTAAAAGAAAAGGGTGGCGAGGTTCCCAAAGTGGAACTTTCCCAGATTTCATATCTAAGAGGTTGATTTTTCAAAATTTTCCAAGATTCAATAAATATGAGGTTATTCTCCTCAGATTATACTTATAGATATTTGAATAGTTAGTGTTCGCCAATAAAAGTTGGAAGAGGCTCAAGTCTGTCACCAAAGTACCTGTCATGTTGATTACTGGTACTAGCGGTGATCACTGGTGACACACCTGACTGCACATTTCACATGTCCCAGCAGCCTGTATATATGTCCACCTGTATATGCCTGACTGGGACCAGTCAGGTTGGTTTGCACTGCTATTTGCCTGGACATGCCCTATTCACTCAGAGTGTCCCAGATTTCATATTTGAGGGGTTAATTTTTCCAATTTTTTTCTGGGGGTGGCCCCCCATACCCCCCAGTGCATAGACTTTCTCAAAGGAGATAAATGAATCTCAACATTAAGGAATTGATATTCTTATTGGGTAAGAGTGCCCAAGATTCAATAAATGTGAGATTATTCTCAGATTATAGGTATCTGAATTCACTCAGAGTGTCCCAGATTTCATATCTGAGGGGTTAATCTTTCATAATTTTCCAAGGGGTGGCCCCCCATACCCCCCAGTGCATAGACATTCTCAAAAAATAGAAATTAATATCAACATTAAGTAATTGATATCCTTATTGGGTAGATCTAAGAGTACCCAAGATTCAATAAATGTGAGGTTATTCTCCTCAGATTATAGGTATCTGAATTCACTCAGAGTATCCAGATTTTGTATTTGAGGGATTAATTTCTCAAAATGTTCATAGGGGTGGGCCCCCATATCGCCCAGTGCATAGACATTCTCAAAGGATAGAAATAAATGTCAACATTTTAAGGAATTGATATCCTTATTGGGTTAGAGTACCCAAGATTCTATAAATGAGAGGTCATTCTCCTCAGATTATAGGTATCTGAATTCATTCAGAGTGTCCCAGATTTCATATTTGAGGGGTTAAGTTTTCAAAATTTTCCTGGGGGTGGCCCCCCATACCCCCCAGTGCATAGACATTCTCAAAAAATAGAAATTAATATCAACATTAAGTAATTGATATCCTTATTGGGTAGATCTAAGAGTACCCAAGATTCAATAAATGTGAGGTTATTCTCCTCAGATTATAGGTATCTGAATTCACTCAGAGTATCCAGATTTTGTATTTGAGGGATTAATTTCTCAAAATTTTCATAGGGGTGGGCCCCCATATCGCCCAGTGCATAGACATTCTCAAAGGATAGAAATAAATGTCAACATTTTAAGGAATTGATATCCTTATTGGGTTAGAGTACCCAAGATTCTATAAATGAGAGGTCATTCTCCTCAGATTATAGGTATCTGAATTCATTCAGAGTGTCCCAGATTTCATATTTGAGGGGTTAAGTTTTCAAAATTTTCCTGGGGGTGGCCCCCCAAACCCCCCCAGTGGGAGGGGTCTCCCCTCCCACACCCTCCCCTGGGATGGCTCTACCATCCCCGATGGTCGTCCGCGAAAATCTCCCTGAAACCAATCCTCAAAAGTTGACAGGTCTGCTACAACTACAATAGGCTTGTCATCCGTCAGGGGGTCGCAGGCCACAATACAACCGTAAGAGATGCAGAAATAGCATTCCAATCTAGAATTCATTCAAGAAGCGCGAACTTACCAAAGAAGTTGGACGACACGAGCAGTTCTGTTACGGCGGCCATTGTGATCCCGAGAGTGCTCTCACATTGTGACCTTTAACCTTTAACCTTTGACCTACTTCCATTAACGCGTCACGAAAGCCACGTCACGAATTGGGCGGATATGACGTCACGTCAAGATGTCGTCTGGGTTACGTACCTGCCTACAAGTAACCATATCAACACTGATGAAGCGACCCTTCATCTGTTTACATCGGCGAGCAGCTCAACCTCCCAAATTTTCGCAATTTTGTATTGTGTATCCTGTGCAAGACGTCCAAACTTGTAATCATGGATAAAGCTCAAGGAGATGGGTGTCCCAAACCAGAAAAGGTTGTGGAAAAGGCTGAATCAACCAAATATTCCGGCTGTCTTCCTCCTCTTCTGTCTGCGTTGAATCGGCTCCGCAAAACACAGTCGAAAAAACGACACGCCAAGTTTGATAGAAACTTCAGGAATGTACGTTGATGAAATCTCATGTTATTATTGTCTGTTTATGGCTTTTGATATAACAAGTCCTACTACCTTATAACTGTTACTATCGATATGGCAGTTTTATTGCAATGTATGAAACTATTTCATAGATAGATCTAGTTGATATTTTCGATATCTCACAACTTGACACAACGTAACATTATGTCTATGAGTATCAAGTTAACACACGTTAGCCTGTCCCTAATAGTAATGCCTTAATTGTTTCCACCAAAAGATTTTTCTTCAAACGATTAAACAAAAAAAATAGAAAAATTGAATGGATTTCAATGGACAATTTTTGACCTTGTCAGCTGACAAAAATGCTGCCACGGATGACACTGACAGGCAAATTATTTGATATGTTAATTGTTTGGATGATTTTGATAGACAAATCTTGCATTCATCTTTTGGTGGAAATAGGATATCTTTGGACGATTCAGTAAATAACAAATGTAATAATAAGATAAAATGAATATCAGATGAAAAATAAAAATGATATATGCTATCTTTAAAAATCTAGGGTCGGGGTGGCTAGCGTCGAGTAGAGGTGCTGGTTTTCGCGCATCACTAGTTTTCGCGCATTTTACGCATTTTTATGAACGCATTTTTCCATTTCATGTCTTACCAATTTGATTGTAGTCCTATATCCACGAGGGCATTATGATGCATGTATTATCCAATTTTTGTGATGATTTATCGAAAATTGTGCGTTTTAGAGGCAAAAATATGTTATAGGATTCTGAATACTAAGCAAAATGTCCGGGGCCTTATAAATTGTTATTTTCTGAATTAAAAAGCAAAATACGAGTTATTTTAATAAAAGGACCACCAATATACACCAAATTTTCGGGACGTTAGTTTAAAGTGGTAGTACACCATTTACACATTTAATTAATATATTGGCATGCCAAAAATGTCAAAATAGACCCCTGCGTGAAAATTGATGTCTTAAAATCAGGCTGTTGCCAGTTTTCGTGCATTTTTTGTTTATTTCTGTAATTTTGAAAAAATATTTGTCATCATCTATCACGTCAAAGTCTTCAAAATTATTTTTAAAACAACCTTGATGGCTTCTAATTGTTGTGAAAACTCTTTTCTAAAATCAGTACGAGCCACCAGCTGATGGATGCATTATTTTGCTTTATATTCAAGAGACTTGATTTTTCTGTCAATTAATCAAAATGCACAAATATGCGCATTCTGGAGTGTAACCTAAGAATCTGACCTTTCATGATTTATTAAGCAACATAGCAGAACTGCCTCCTATTTTATGAACATTGTAGAAGTCAACAGTTATTTTATATGACGGGTATCACTCAATAATCTTTTTCTCATGCTCTATTTGTAAAATTTTCTTGTAATTTCATATTTTACTAATTATACAGCTTAAATCCAATAAAATGCGCGAAAACTGGCTACAAAATGCGCGAAAATAGGCCACAGTGCGCGAAAACTGGCTACACAACATCATAAACTAAAGCAGTTGCTACTCCTATGAATAATTTCATTTTGGAATCATATGCATATCATATCTGACATATTCATTACTCCTGTTGACACTCAGTAATGTATATCAACTTGAATGACAAAGCTTTTTCTATTGGAATATCCTTAAATCCTTATTTTTCATCCTTAATGCGCGAAAACCAGCACCTCTACCACTATTTGGCATTGGCACAGCATGGGTTTCGAGTCCCATGCAGTGCAGCATGGAAAAAGGGACATTTGAATGACCCCTGCACGGAATTGTGCTCAAATGATCCACAGGACTGAAGTGGAATAACATTTAATCAAGTGAACTCAACCTGTATAAAAATCCAATAGACCAAAAAAAATGCCTTTGCTTATAAAAAATATTGTCTGATAAGCCCATTCCAGTTTCCATCAACATTAAATTTTACCATGAAATATTTTCAAAATTGCTTCTGTGCTTATTCCATGAAGACTGTTGCATACAAAATAAACTAAAGCAATTTGGTTGATGAATTGCTCCTAAAATTGGTAAATTGTAGCTTTAGATATTTGCCTTTTTCTCACAGGAACTAATGTTAAAGCCTTTCAGACCCGCCTATAATGTCCAACCCTATTTTGCCCTGAAATACAACATTTTTATTGGGATGCAAACCTGCAAATCTGTCAATTGATGAAACCTAAGAAAGCTAATGGGGATATAGAAAAATATAATTCTTGCTCATTTCAGTAACCCCAACTCTAGGAGACAAGGACGGCTTAGCTGTAATTTTTTTCCAACCCCTGTCCAACCCTAGGATATATCCAATGTGGGATGGGCTTTTTAAATCCTTGGTAAAATCATCTGTCTAAGCATTCGATGGTCATTTGGTGGACACAAACAGACAATCGTCCAAGTCTACCAAAAAAAAAAAAGCGTTCATTGGTCGTCCCCTGAAGTTGGTTCTAAAAATCGTTCATTTTCTATTTGTCTTTTGGTGGAAACGGCATAAAGTTATACAGTAATGTACATGACTCACCTAGATCAATTTTAATAGTTATGTTTTATCATGCTTTTTTTCAGGTCGAGAAGGCAAAACCTAAAGCCTCCAAATGGGCCAAGATAAAGGCTATCTTCCGTAAAAACAAGGTGGAACCCAGCGAATTGGATGAACCAAAGGCAAAGATTTACCCGAGAAAGGAGATAGAGTTTCCAAACTGCTGGCCATTCACTGGACTGGATGAATGGTCTTGGGACGAGGAACACATAAGTGCATTCTATGCCTATGTTGATTCCTTGGTACGTAACGTTATCATATATAATTCTAGATCTATGAATGTATTAGGCCCATACCTGATTTAAAAAAAAAAAAACGAGCTGATATATATTTTTTTAACTCATGCCGTGTGCCATAGAAATCTGTACATTACATACACGATTTTAATTCATTTAAATACGTTATAATATGGCGCAAAGAAAGGGTTGATAAAATAGTTTATCCTAAAAAGTAAACTTTTTTGACCCACTGATTTTATTAAGTGTGGTAAGTAAATTATTATTTACCAAAGTATGAAATTAAACGACATGCAGCACTGGCTGCCCTTAGTCTTAAAGAGAACGTTAGATCTACATGTACCCATATTAAACGCACTATTGACTAGAACATCGTTTTGTCTTCTAGGAACCACATTTTGCACTGATGCTCGTCAACAAATGGTGCATGTATTGGTCTGCCAAGGTTAAAGAGGAGGAGTGGGCAGAGAGGAAAAAGGAAATTGTTGCCCATAGAGAGCGGAAGAAGGAGCAACTCGTTCTTGTAAATGCTGAGGACGAGGAACTGCTCGACAACTTGGAACCTACCAACCTACCCAACGATCTTGACAAAGGCAGCAAAGTCAACGTCTTTGAAAATGAAAATGCCAGCCAGGATGATTTGGGTGACAATGTTCCTATTGCTAACTGCTGGGAGGTTGTCAGTGACAGCAGCAACGGGGATGTCTGCAGCCAGTGTAGTGACTCAGACAATGTCAGTGATACCGTTTGGTGGACTGACGTGGAAATCTTTGATGATTCTCGCCCTTGCTACAGTTCTATCAGCCGGGGTGGCATCCTAGTGGACTACAAGGCCTGGGAGACAATCAGTCTCGACGGTGACTGCGACTGTGATTGCAGCATTGGTAGCTGGGACAGTATCAGCGAGATTGACTATGCCAATGGCGACATTGCTGCCGAGGAAGATAGCTGGTCTGTGGTGTTGGATTTCTAAACCACACACGCAAACGTCAGTAAAATGTCATCTGTGATAGACCATTTATCATCACAATCTCATCCCAATTCATATATTACACAAAAATCACCCAAAATCATAGACAATCATGTATAACAAAATCCTGATTCATGATAATCATGAAAACGTGAGTCACACTGTGCTTATACTAAGCACAATGGTGCTCTAACTAAATAAACTGTTATTACTTTAATTCTGTTGTGTTTCGTTTTCGTTTTCATTCTAGATCTAGATCTAATGTCAACTCGATCACCGGTAGTGCAAATATATATTCTCCCAAAAGCCTTGATGATCACGTACATTTTCTAAATGGAGAAACTGTAAACGCTTGCATATATTTCCTTCTGTTCAAAAACCTACATTAATTATATCAACCTAATTTAGATTACCTGAATAATCTTATGCCAGAAAAATACAATTGAATTTCTATCAGGACCCTAGTGCATTAATTATGCTCTAAAATGTTTATGATCAAGGGATCGTAGTACGATTTGTTAGGAATTGTAATGTATTGTTATCAGTTTGTACAGACAAAAATCCTACATCTAATTAAAAATCTGAATCAAGGTGACCATTATTCAAAACTTGTATTCAAGATTGAGGAAGAATTAAGCCTTATAGAATTCACTGTTTTTCGTTTTAAAATAAAACAAAGTAAATGTTTTTGCCTTTTGTATAGGACTTTTGAATTGTATACTATGCATGGGTGCACCTTATTAGACATTCTTGAAAGTCCAAGCCATCCATACCCCAAGAGTAATGGGACGCCCTCAATAATTATCATAAGGCCAGAACCGCTAGCATATCTGCTAATCAAGACAAATGAAAACGGCCGCCACTCTCCCTAATATAATATTATAGGGTAACCGTTCTTTTAGGTTCTGCATCGAAAAAACAGGAAAGAAATACATATAATAAGTAGATCCATTTAAGATGATCAACATGAAGTAAAATTGTCATAATAAACTTACAAGAAATGGCGTAGGGCATACCTACTAGACGCTTTTATTACTTCTTCACAAGGAGCGCCATACCGTATGAGGCATTGCTGACGTTATAAAGGAAAGTACCTGTCTCCCAGAAAGTGACTTCTTGATGCAATCTCAGTTTACAACCTTATAACAAAACGTTTCAGTTATCTTAGACATCCAACAGAAAAAAAAGAACGATGATATGTCTTATTATGGGCGTTGGTTTCTTAATTATGTGCGTGGACAAAAAGCTTAAGGGAAACTGATTCTAACCACACCTCTCAGAGGTCAAGCGTGGGTCAAACAAGATAACACTTCAAAGTAGTCAGATGGTATTATTCTGTTGTTTCGAGTGCTCGCACACAAAATAGAAAGGTAATCGGTAATGGAATATGATATAGACCTTCGACAATTGCCTCTTAAGGATAGACACCAGTGGTTGGCGGCCTTTTCAGGAAACCAGCTATGAATTCGTTAATAACTCTCTGATTCTAACATGCTATACATCATTTAAAAGCTTGTATTTTTCTCTTCCTATTGATACCAAACAAATTTGAAATAAGTTCAAAATTGAGAAATTATGAATTTTTATTTGATTTTATCACATTTATTTTTTGAACATGAATATCTTGCTTAATATTTAAGTGACATGTACACGCTTTCACACAAACCTTTATAACTATCATATGCAGGGAAGCGTGTCTCAAAATTTTTATTGAGGTCCTAGATTTTATTTTATGATCAAAAACAGCAAAAAACGGGAAACTTTTTAAGATTTTTATAAAATTTCATTTTCTACATTTCATTAAAACACAATGAAGACCTATATCAAAATTCTGAGACACGCTTCCCTGCATTTATATGTCAAGAAGATGTACCAGAAATTTCAGACTTTTAAGTTTAATATTAAATGAGATACTGATGTTCAAAAAATAAATTTGAAAATTAAGATTTTTAGGTTTGTGACTCACTAACACAGCTGGTGTTGTAGCTATTTCTATACAAGTTATATCAATAGATATGGTTATTCATTTGTCATTCAATGATGTCCTATATAAAGTAATGATACTAGAAACAAATCTTATAGTTGTGATGAAAGGGAGCAGCGCTATTCACGCCCCAACCACTGGTGTCTATCCTTAACACTTTATAAATCACTTTGCCATACTTCAGTGAGACAATTTAAGAAAATACTGTTCGTCTACATAATCACATGTCATTTCTCTGCCATTAGGCCTAATCATGATTACCGGCAGAAACAATACTTCATTGGTCATGTCACCAACCACTTTAATCCGTGCTGATAAACATTTATAATTATTTTGTTGTCATGGGTCATGGTTGTTTTGTGTGTTTTTCCAAATGTATTTCTTCTGCGATAAGGGAATAATGAGAATTAATGTCGAAAAAATAACTGCAAGGGCTAGGATAATCATGCCGTGTACGAACAGATATTTTCAACATAATTAGAACGAATTTCTCCTGACATTTAGGACTAGGGATAGACACATAGTGTCAATAATTACCTATAGGGCCTATTATGTTAATGATCCATAACGTGATTTTGGACCGATTATGGACCGATTTTAGAAATCAGTTTAATAAATCAACTATTCATATATACTACTCTAATTCCGAGGAATGATTACCTTAAAATATATTTCTAAATATGTGGAAAATGCATCCGAAGAAAATCGGTTGGCGTTGGGTCGCATCGTTGATCATTAGCTTAACTTGAAATGTGCAATTATCATTCATGACGGGATACATTTTGGAGAAAAATAAAGGCAAAGTTCTACGTTAGATCGATCGAAATGCGTTCAAAATAATTTTGATTAAAAGCGATTAAGATTTCTGGCAGTGCAGTGGACCCTGTGGGAGTGGCCCTAACTGCTTAAGTAGTATCGAGCCCGAAGGCACTGCAGCGTTTTCCCTCACATCACCCCCTTTCGAAACATGCGCGCCGGACACCACTCTCAGTATCTCCCTGACAGGCGCTGCTTCAATACACCTTGAACTAGATTGCAATGACTCTGGATACCTTTTGCGGTGAGCCTCTCTGGGTAAGTTAACTTGCATCATTCTGTATCAATTAGAATAGTATGATATTTATGTAGTATGTATAATCTCATCTTTATCATATTGTTCATTGGTTCACTAAAGGATTTCATTAATGGATTTCATAATGTGGTTTCGCCATATTGTACACCGTGAACTTTGTCATGTTCCTTGGAGACAATACTCTGTAATTCAACTTAAGAGGGAGGGGAAAGAAAATCGTCTATGACGATCCCTTTACCCTAAATAACAATTTTTTTAAAAGATGATATTAATTTACATGTTCGCTAAAAGAATAATTGACTGAACTTAGTATGAAGATAAGACAAAGCTGAGTGAATTTTGTCTTAATTCTCCAAACAAGTTTAAATATTCAGGTACATTTTTTTGTTTAGAACATTAAAGTTGACCAATGATGTCAAATGCTAATGGTAATTATTGAAGTTAGGAATTGGCAGATTGCATTGTCAAGTGTTTGAGGTTTTCTCTTGATCGAAAACACGAAAACGATTTTGAATCATATTGCATTATTCTAACTCATGATCGTGCCAAAATCGTACCCTACATCACTTCCTTTAGACAATGATAATAATGGCATTTGCCCACGGACCAATTGGCATGATCAGATGATAACAGTGATGGTAGACCGTGTGCGTCTAATGAAATGGCTGACACTCTTTTAAACCCAGTCCGCGTTTAATTAAGTTGCCAGAAAACAATCTTCTGGACGTAGCCTATTTCCATCCATGTTCTCCTCCCTGTCGTGTTGAGCAAAGGCGCCTATTTCCTATTTATCTTGTTTGTTTTTTCGCCAAGCCGGAAAACTCAACATGGACACAACAGAGTCCAGAAATGACTCCATGCTTTCTTCACACGTTGATGCCCTGGGTTTCCTGCTTCATTCTGTGGACCATATGCCCTTTTCATATCTTTAACATCATAACCAATCCTAGAGCCCCGACTCCACGGTCCCCGCTCAGTATGGGGAAGATGGTAAGTTCCCTTGATTTAGTTTTGTTCAGATCATGTAACCTGCTGTGTGTAGCAGTGTAAGAATCTAGTTTATAAAATTATAGTTCAACCCCTTAGTCATCAAAGTGAAAGTGCACTTTTTCCTTGGTGGCAGGTGGGGAATATATTGCTTTGCGGATTTATGAGTTTCTCAATCGTGTGACGCATGCATTTCCCAGATGTCCTATAATTATAGGCATATAGCTAAGCCTACTGTGACGGCAGCTTCCATGCATACCGAAAGTTGCTGTTATACTGAGATTGAATTTGAGGCAACTTCTGCATGCATACTAAATTTAAAGCAACAAATAGAAACTTAACTGTGACTTTCCTCGTTTTTCTCTCAGTTCTTGACAATGACGCTAATTCTTCTGGTGGTATCTGATGTAGTGGTGTCGGTTTACGACCTAATAAGGCCTGATTCCATGACTTCATCGTTTGTCGTCCTCACTTACTCCATTATAAGGGCTGCAACATTTGTGAGTTTGGGTACAATTTACACATAAGCAAATTAGAATTGTACCATTTTAGTTCATTGCAAATTTGATATAGGTTAATAAAACTACGAGCATGTTGTATCATAACATAGTTATTATTTTAGGTATTCCTATGTTTATTGCTTTGTCGATAACAAAACCTTCTGAATTGCGCACTTTTACAAACACGTTGGACTTCTCACCCATATGGGTCATCCTGAAATTTAAACTTTAATTGTTTTATCCAATTAACTGCAGCTGTTGGCTATAATTCTCATGGAGCTTGAGCGAAGGTCAGGTCTGGTGACATCATCTGTTCAGTGTATTTTCTGGTTCCTTCAAATGGCCGCAGGTGTACCAATGGTGTACGGCTACAGCAAAGGATTACTTTTTGTGAGCAATTTCGTGAAGTTTGATTTTAAAAACATACATGATATACATATTTCGATTTAAACAAGAGGCGGGAAATGACATTTAGAATGGACGAAATATTCAAAATGTGTATTTTGCTATTGGAATATGATTGAAGTTATAGATTGCCTGTCTCAAAACCAGAAAGATACCATCTAATATCCGTCCATACTATTTTCATTCAGAGGTGGCAGTCATCATCTTATTGGTCCATCATGTTTTATGTCCAGTTCGGTCTCATTGTCGTAATCCTGGTAATGTGTTGTGTGGCGGAGAAGCACCCCGAAGATACCAAAGTACAGGTAAATCTTCATGCTTGTCTTCTCAACACGAATTTCACAGAAAAATAATAATGATAATAATAATAATATATTATCCGATTATGGAAGACTGATTTTTAACCAAAGGCTATATACTTTTTAATAGTTTCCATAATTACAACAAACAAATAGATCTAATACAGAATTACATGTTATTTTATTTCTTTTACAGAATACATGTCCAGAGTACCGCTCATCATTTTTGTCAAGGGCAACATTTTGGTGGATGAATAGGTACATGTACATGTATGTTTTGGCTTAAACTTAGCTAAACTGCTTAAGAGTAGTTCTCTGTTTTGCATTGAAATAGGTTGATTTAGCTTATAAAAATATGTCAACATTAAAAATTACACCACGAATATCCCCGTGAGATATTGTATTATCACACCATTTATGTAAATACAGCAACTACCTCCATTAGTCAACTTTCACTTATAAAGGGTCGGTCATGATTACTTTGAGCTCATCATACATGTGGAAGTGACAGATGAACATGGTTTCAGCTATGGCCTTAAAGATTTACCAAGAATCATTTGACCTAATTGTTAATCTTACACGGTTAGGGAGTATAGGGTCTGTTTTCTTTTCTATCCGGGAGGTAGGCCCGGCCCCTATATGTCATTGATACGGCTAAGGTAGTTACTGTGCTCTTACATACAGTTTGGTCTTCACCGGATACCGTAAGCCCATGGAGGAGGAGGACATCTGGAACCTTGACCCACGTGACTGCTCATCTACAACAGGCCAAGAATTAGCGGACTATTTAAAAAGGTAAGCCTGTTTGCAAAGTTAGAACAATTCCGAACACGCAGAAATCAGAAGATCTAGAATGTTGAATATCAAAAAACCTGTGAAAACATTGTTGTGACCTCCTGACCAGGGGAGGCCCCAACTTCACCTAAACAGAATCTTATTGTGATGTTCTGATTACATCAAGTCTTAACCTTACTTAAACTCATGTTACTGTGACTATCGTATTAGGTTAGGTGTCAACCTAACCTAAACAGAACATTATGGTAACCTCCTTATTGACAACTGATTAAGTGAGGTCTCAATCACACTTAAAGGAACCAAAACCAATTAATTCAACTCTAATAATCATGGAAATCCTTTCCTTGAGCCTATGCATGGCCTATGTTAAAATCTGAACCATGAAAAATATGGTAATAAATCATTAAAAACACATTTTTCTTGTTCAAATCAATTAATGTGGATCCGCAAAAATAGGGTTTGTTTACAAACAAATGCAAATATTACCATCTCTTGTGGCATTCTCCTTCAGTTTGAGCTAGTTGTCACAGCTAATACTTTATCACTGACCTTAACTGGACTCATCTAACATATTTCTATGCTTATCTCAGTTTTGAAAATGTTGTCAATTGGTTTTGGCTCCCTTTAAGCAGAATGTTATTGTGACATTCTTATGAAGTATCAGCCTCATAAATAATGTTACAAGAACGCTATTAGAATGTCACAATGTAACGTTGCAACAGTTTGTTGCAGCGACGTTATTGGGATTCATCAAAAGAGCATCGCTGTAACATAACAAGAATCACTCCAGAACGTTGCTAGAACGTTATTAGAACATCATATCCTTGGCTGGGGACTGTGAAAGGAAGTCAAGATTTACCAGAGAAAATTCCTTATGTTAATACTTTAAATAAAAATGTCTCTTTTAACAATTGTGAGTCTTCTCTATAGGCCTATAAGATATAGATATCCACATTGAGAAACTGTCGGTTTTGTGACGTATGAATAGTAGTTAGATGCCATCTTAACCTATAATGTACAATGATTGGTGGACAAGGAAGATATCCATACATGCATTAATCTGGAACCGTTGATTCATTGCATATTAGCGTAGGAGATGTGATTCGGATTCTCATTTTGTTTTGTAAGTATGGCGCACGTCCAATGAATATTGGTGTAATATATCTATTGAATTCCAAAGTTACGTGTACCATTCGAGAGCAGAGATACCATCATTAATATCATCTGTGTTATAGTGGCCGCGGAGAAGGAAGTAAGCAAACGCCTCTGGTTAGAACCCTGGTCCGCCTGTACGGCCCCACCCTGCTACAGGCCCACTTCTGTAAGCTGGTCTGTGACATACTCGCCTTCGTCGGGCCCTTCTTACAAAGGTGAATACAGAATATATTTTCATAAAGAGTGTGAATACAATTAGTTTGTTCTATATACATTACGTTGTAATGGCCTATTATAGGTATTACGAATGGCGTTGTGATGTACGTGTGAACCTGGGGATATATCTGCAGCCCTCAATAGTGCAAAAACATATTTGAAACGACGATGACTACTGCTGGGCCCTGAGTACCAGTAGCTGTGAGTGTAGGCCTTACGTGTGCACTGCTGCTTTACATTTTTGAACCATCAAATATTAAGCGAGGAAATGTGTGTACATAAATCGCAAACGACACTATTCAATGAAACTTAAATTACCAAGCCGAAACGTAGTATTTTAGTTTTCACTTCGAGCAAGTGATGAACCATCCGTACCCCTTATAGGTTTTACGTTCGGTAATTACAGTCAACAATAAAGCAGTGTGTCAATTCGCGGCTGTTGCAGTGTTACAGAGACATCCCATTGAAAATTACAAAAACGTATAATGTATACAACATGTGTATCAAAAAGCCAGTAAATAACGTCAATTGAAATGTATTTCCTTGATGTTAGGAAGTTGATCGTGTTCACGGCGGATGAGACCTCCCCTGATTGGGTGGGCTACCTGTACGCCGGGTGTTTCTTCCTCACCTCCCTCACCAACGCCTTCTTCTTCCAAGCCCTCTATCACATAGGGCTTAAGCTGGGGATGCGTATTAGATCGGCCATCGTTGCTGCTATCTACCAAAAGGTATTAACAACTAGAATTTATTAACGGTTATCAAGAGGATTATTTGGCACTTTTACAATTAAACAGCTATCTTGTTATTGCAATCCGGCCAGTCCGCTCTCCATAGAGTATAGTTTGTTTAATATTCTTCATAAGTATTTATTTTGTCATGTCCTTTTCAAGAAGTCTCATTCAAAGTTGTTGTTGTAACAAGGCTTTGCTCCTAAGTAATGATTCAAGGCGGGAAACAACGGTGGGCGAGATAGTGAACCTGATGTCAGTGGACGCCCAGCGCCTCCAGGACGTGACGGGCTACCTCTGGATGGTCTGGTCCTCCCCACTACAGGTAGACTTAACTTGTTTTGCTGAATGGTGCAGTAATATAACCCCCTATGATTATCTCCTTACATACGGAAAACGGAAATTAGATAATCCAATATGTGTGCGTATTACTATTCTAGAAAGGCCAGTGTCACATCTAAAATCAATTAGAATCAACTTAATTATTGCCACGAATAATCAAATGTCAATAGGAAATAATAATCTTTATAATTTTTACATTGATGTTGTTTCACTTGTACCTTGTTTTATCAGCTTCAGGAATGTATAATTATTAATAAAGGGTTATGTATCAATAGTAATAATTTTAGTTTAAATGACAAATGATGCTATTTCCAGGTGGCAATCTGTATATGGATGTTGTGGGACTTGCTTGGACCGTCAGTGGTAGGGGGACTGGTAGTAATGATCTTGCTTATTCCTCTGAACACCGTCATCGCTTCCAAACAAAAGAGTTTGCAGGTACATAAATTAACCGCGGTAGGGTCAAGGAATATCTATAGTGCAGTTCATTATTTACCGTCTATACCCATTTTGTGTTCTTATTAGCTACATATACAAGGGTATTGAGTAACTTTCTGAGAATTCATGAGTAAAGACTAAAACATTGTCCGAAGAGTGTCGCAATGATACATCATTTGAAAGGTGTACGAAGTCAGCTGTAGGCAAATGGATCTGCTAAAACTGTAAAGTCTATGACAATATAATTATGTTAAGTAATAGAATGAAAAACTGGTGCATAATAAGTATTATGTTCTTTGAACAATTAAGCAAATTTCTAATGATTAGACTATCTTTACACGTTTTATACAAAACTGTTGTTATTCCCAGGCAATACAGATGAAGCATAAAGATACGAGAATAAAAGTGATGAACGAAATTCTTGGAGCCATGAAGGTAATCTCACACAAAATGGGCTGGCTAGTTCACAATCCTAAATCAATTGGTTAATTCATGAACCATATAATGTCAGTCTTTGTTCGGTATGACTGTGTAGGCGTGAGGCGTGTACAGTATAACTAATTTATGTCATCATCGCATAACCTTCATTATAATGATTCAGTCTGCTGTAAGAAAATAAAACGATTATGTATAACTCAAACAAAAGCCTAATTATCCACTTTCTGATATGGAAGTTCAACATTGGTTACCTTGTAAATTATACCTGTTGCCATTTTCTTTCAAGATCCTAAAGCTGAATGCCTGGGAGCTCATGTTCCAGAACAAAGTCTCGGGCATCCGTGACAGAGAGCTCGATTCTCTCCAGAAATACTCCTACCTAGCCGGAGCTGGAAGCTTCTCCTGGACGATAGCTACTTTTCTCGTAAGAATAAAACAATAAGATTTATAACACTGTCCAATAAAATCCTTTAACGCATGCTTTCTTATAAATATAATTATTTTTCTCCAAAAGTAAGTTACGTATGGTTGTGGGTGACTAGGCCTATCACAACGTACGTGCTTCTAAATACGCACTTAGCTTATATTATATGTGCTCCTTCTGGTCCACAAATATAGAGTTTCTACACGGCTTTTGACATGTTTGTTCACAGGTGATGCTTGCGACGTTTACTACCTTTGTCTTGACCGGTAACCGCATGACTCCGGAAACAACGTTTGTGGCCTTGTCGCTGTTCAACATCCTGTACTTCCCCATCAACCTCCTCCCACAGATCATCAGCTTGATTGCCACGGTAAACATCAATATGCAATAAACTATATTTCATATGTATGTTAACGAATTTAGAGTTTTAACCTACTTTTCACCAGTAGAAACAATTGGGAAGATCCCAACTTTCAGTGTGTTTCTTACGTTTAGACCAGCGTTTCAATAGGCAGAATAGGAGGCTTCCTGCAGAAAGAAGTAATGGACCCTGAAGTAGTATCCCATAACGTCAGAGAGGGTAAGGAATTACATCAGATTACATTTAGAGCTTATATAACTGGTAAAAAATGACTGTGACAGCTGATTGGCCCCGAATTGATCATATGCTTACTTTTGATTATTTATCGTTGTTGAAAGTCTGAGTTAGCCATTACTATTGATTTTTGTGATAGATGTTCATGACTTGCCATGGTATTTTTCGCAAGCGGTGATAGTCAAGCGGTGATAGTTATTATAATAATTATGATTTCCACTGTGGATGTTTGTTAATTTTACAAAAGAAATATTACACAAAATTACTCTCTGTGTCATTTCTTTCGCAGACCAAATTTCAATCCAAGAGGGAACGTTTGCTTGGGGGAGGTCAAAGGAAAGTCCTCCTATTTTGAAAAGGTATTTATTGACCTAAAGTGTATTACATAATTATACATACATTTTTTATATATTTATTTATACAGGATACAATTCAAACAGTATGTCTGGTCTCCCATTGCAGTCCTGTAGATCATTTGAGCACAATTCCGGGCAGGGGTCATCCAAATGTCCTATTTTTCATACTGCATTTCATGGGACTCGAACCCATATTGTGACAATGCCAACGAGTGGTACCAACGCCTCAATGACGTTGGTCACCCTGACTCACCATTGCTTTGAATATCATTCTGTTATCTTTGGTTAATAGCAATTGTGTATTTTTTAAACATTTAACATTTACTATTGTGTCTTTCTTTAAGTAAAAACATCCAAGTCATACACATAAAATTTCTCGGGCCCTGTGCTATAATTTTCTAATTATGTTAATTCACAACTTTACCATTTTACCACCTCAGCATAGACCTCAGCATTCCGAAGGGGTCCTTTGTAGCCGTGGTGGGTAGTGTGGGGGCAGGAAAATCCTCACTCCTCTCAGCCATCCTCGGTGACATGGACAAAGTTTCCGGGAAAGTAAATGTTTATGTAAGTAAAATCTATGTATCATTTATGCAGCTGCACCTATACTACAATTACACTGTTGACAAGCATTAGATTGATAAACCCCATTAATAAAGTATATGAACGCGTATATACCAAAGTATGTAGTAACAGCCTATCATTATTTCACTAGATACTAAGGGCTGAAGGAGTAGGGCGGCAAGGATGTTTGTCAATGGTTGACAAACATCAGTTATATTAGTTGGGAAGGACTTGATAGGTGGAGGAAGGGAGGGGCCAACTAGTGTGAGACATAATAGTTCAATGAATATCAATAAAAAGAGTCAGACTCTTTTTCGATATTATGTTTAATTTCAATATGTTTTTTTTCAAGAATTTGGAATATTATGGTGAAACTTTTATCAATGAAGTAAAAACACGAAGGATAGAAATAGTCAAATGAATAATATTTTCAGGGTGTAGGATTGCGAACGGTACTGTATTTCCGATCAACATATATATATATATATATATATTATATACATATATATATATATATATAATATAGGTCCTATGTCCAAAAGGACTAGGTATCGTAGGTCACGTCATCCTTAGTTCTATTCAAACACATTTCAAGATTTAATCTAGCGTTGCCCTCGATGTGAACTGTAGGTAACACGTAGGGACATTTCAATCAATCCAGTATTTCTTCGATTCCAAAGGGGAGCATAGCCTATGTTGCACAAGAGGCCTGGATACAGAATGCCACCTTGAAGGACAATGTCGTCTTTGGTCAGACTCTCGACCAAACAAAGTATGAGAAGATCATCAATGCATGTTACCTCGGCCCGGATCTCGAGTCACTTCCAGGTGGTGACCAAACTGAAATCGGAGAAAAAGTAAGACTATTTTTTGATGATTCACTTTCTGAGCTATTATTTCATACGCTGTATTTTATGCTCCATCCTATTCTGGAGCTTGTATTAACAGAATTTCTTTCTGGCATACATATCGCTATCAATTAAAACTTCCCAACATGAGCACTTTGTTCCTCCAGTAGGAGAATGAAGGTTTATAGAAAGCCTTTGCCAATTAAAGATACTATTTTAATCTAGGTTACTAAAAGAATTGTTTTCACCTGTTTGACAAATTCGGTGCCATAAGTCTGAAATTTGATAATCATATTGAATACTATGCTGCACAGGGCATCAACCTGTCTGGGGGTCAGAAGCAGCGGGTGTCGTTGGCCCGTGCTGTGTACAGTGATGCTGACGTCTACCTCCTGGACGACCCTCTGTCTGCTGTAGACGCTCACGTCGGTAAACACATTTTCAAAGAAGTCTTCAGCAGCAGTGGTCTTCTAGGAAATAAGGTACAAAATGATATATGTTAGTTTTCACGATACCATATATTTACAATTACCCATTCTGGAGAAGACACACGCACCTACATACAGGCCTACATACATATCCTTTGTCATTACCTTCCTTTATATGTCATTGGCAACCTAGATTGCCATTGGCAATGCAATTCAAACTATGCCTACACATGGATTTGGCAGGTGTCAAAAACAACTACCTTATCTTTTGATATCCTTCCTTGCCGTGTTAATCCCCTACCCCAATATGTCGTACAGCTATCCTTATCTAACCCCAGACCCGTTTGATGGTGACGCACGGCCTGCAGTGGCTGCCCTCGGTAGACCTGATCCTGGTGGTGGAGCAGGGAACTATCTGTCAGCGGGGGACCCACGAGCAGCTCACGGCGGAGGGCGGGCCGCTGGCCGAGCTGCTCAGCGCCAACCAGCGCGGGGACGTGGAGAGTGAGACAGAGAGCCTGCTGGACGCCACCATCACCCTGGACAAGGGGGAGGGAAGTACTGAAGGGAAGGAGAAAAAGAAGGCAGGGGGAAGCAGCAAGTTGACGCAAGCTGAGAGGTATTACTTTAACATTTTTTCCCCATTTTGCAACGGTGGCTCTAATAATTAGAGAAAATAATTATTATTTTCATTGATATTTCTTTTATAGATTATGTTATTGAAGCTATCCGTAATTTCAAGCGTATTTCATAATAACCTATACCTGCATTAGAAGTTGACTGTCTAATTAAAAACAACTTACCATCAGTTTGAAGTTGGTACATTTCTATTATTCCTTTTGATAAAAAAACTAAAATATTATTTGATTGTTCATTAACAGATAAATATGGAATTGTTATCATTATGAGATTGCTAGATAGTTATTAGATAGAACTTTGATCTACATACATTTAGTTGATCATATTTTGTAGATCAGAGGCTGGAGACGTAAAGTGGTCCGTTTTTCTGACATACGCTAAAGCTCTCGGTCCAGGGAGCGCCTTTACATTAGTCATGTCCTACACGCTCTACAGGTATGATTTCAAACATAATCTGTTTAATCAACAGCTAAATCATCACATTTAGAATAATTAGTTGCGCATAAAATGATATTATTTGCGTAGATGTCTCATATACTTAAAATCTCTAACAGCAAATGTAAATTCCCTTAAAACACTAAATATAGAGCTGAACGGTGCTATTCACCCCAGATTTACCCAACTAATTTCACCATCTTTTATCATATGTTGTGTCAAAAAGTACACCGTCAATTATAAATAACAATGGGGCCTTTCTTGCCTTTCCTAGGGTTGCGTCGATTCTTACCAACTTTTGGTTGACCAGTTGGACAGAGGACCCCCTGTTTACAAACTACACCGTGTTTACCAACAGTACCGAGTACAAGGAGAGGAGGGACTGGTATCTGGGGGTGTATGGAGGATACGGAATTCTACAAGGTATAGACCAGAGTCATTAGGATTAAACTACTTAACAAACTGATATTACCACATTGTATGTTTGACGACGATTTTTTTAAAAACAATGTTGCCTATTTTTCGAAATGTTCATGCTTAACCGCAATTCGATACACCCCTATACTTTGGCAATGAGAATGCTATTCAGACGTCAACGTCTCTGAAACAGCCAGGCACTTGCTTGTAAGTAGTATCATGAAATGCGGCATTGTGTATGGCAACGCAATTGTTGGAAAAGTAGCCCTATCTGCTTTTAAAACCTAAGTGCAACATTATTATGTACTAACTAACTAAATGTTATTTTGTCCTAAACCAGCCCTGTTCACCCTGGTTTATGCCCTCGTCTCGGCCTTCGCCATGGTGCGCGCTGCGGGGGGTCTGCACACCTCCATGTTACAGAACGTGCTGCGTTCTCCCATGGCCTTCTTCGACACGACCCCTAGTGGGCGGATTCTGAACCGCTTCTCCCGTGACGTGGACACGGTGGACAGCGCCCTACCCAGCCTCATCCGCAACTGGATGAACACCTTCTTCATCGTCATCAGCTCGTTTGTCGTTATTGCTTACGTTACGCCAATCTTTCTGGCCGTTGGTATTCCTCTGGCGGTCGTGTACTTCTTTATACAGGTACAATATTTCTGGAGTAGTATTTCTGGATTTCTTATTGTTAATCATCTGTACATATTATATTCAAGTTGAACCTAGTTTGTGTAAGGCTGGTTTTCTTGGGAAATACACTGTACATATAATGTGCATATATACTCCGAAAGAAGAAATGTGAAATGAGATTATTGCTGGGTCTTCCATTAATCATTCCATAAAACTTTCCATTAAGGTAACGTAAGGGTGCTTCAGACGATGCTGAACATGAACATTTTTAATCTTAATCATTAGGTTAGGTGCGCAATGCACAATCGCGATACAAGGCGTGTTCCCCCTATTGGATTAAAGACATGTATGTCATGTTATTATTCTGCTCTGGTTATAGCCTAAAGAGGTAGTGGTTAAAATACATTTTCAACATGTGTTTAGAATCAAACTTGACCCGTTTTGAAAGTGAACCTTTTGATTGATCACACATTGTTATTCATTGCATGCATTTATCAACAACATAGAAATTCTACATACCGACCTCGCGCCAGTTAAAGCGTCTGGAATCGACGAGCCGCTCGCCCATCTACGAGCACTTCGGGGAGTCACTCACAGGGGCCGCCACCATCCGCGCCTACGGCCACGGGGCCCGCTTTCTGACCAGGTCCAACGAGCTCGTCGACCAGAACATCGTGTACCACTTCGCCAGTATGTCTGCCAACAGGTGAGGCCCAGGGATATGAAAAATTGCTGCAGCAATGTTTGTAAATAATCCAATTTTGGTGAGTCACCTAAATTGGCTAGGGACATGTTTTATTGTATTTAGATGAAGTTAAAGCATATTTTCACTATTCATATTTTATCATGGGTCTGAGTCATTGTAATAGAATGTAATTCAATAGTTAATTGAAAAATTTGCAAAATTTTGACCCGATATTGATATTGGTTCCCTTTAACTTCAACAAAATATTACCATAATAGTAATAATCCAATTTCTATCTCTGAACATTTCATACAATAATACGATTATCTTCTATATTACCAATAACATGAGGCCCATTGCGTGATGAATGATGTCGTTTCGGTGAATTTTCAGATTTAACCAAATTGTGTTGTAGAGGAGGTCCACCCTGAACATATGTTCTTAACAGAAGATCACCTGGGAGGACTGTTTTGGTTTTCAGTTTTAGAATGTGATTAGGGTTGGTTTGCTCTGGTGCTGTAGTGGCATGGTCATTTATAAAGCTATAGGTAAACTGGTCCTATAGGTAAATTGGCATGAGTAGGCATCTAAAATTTTACAATGTTTCTGTGTTCATTTTGTCCTATAACCCTGCATTCCTCTCACCAGGACACATAATTCATTTCTGCTAAGAGGAGGCCCTACCACTAATGAGAATGATATATAGACCGCATGACATGGATAGCATATATAATTATGATGGAAAATGACATACCCGAGGCCGCTTTTAATCCACCTTAGTCAAACTACCTACATTAAGAATAGTCTCATATATTAAAATAACACAGAAAGGTTCCATATGTCTTGGCTTGAGTTGCAATTGTGCACTTCAATTGCTTTTAGCCTCATGATTTTACATTACTTAATTTGTATAATAGTATGGTCTTTTATGTAGAAAAGTGTTTTTTGAGTGGACAAGGTAATTTGAAGACAGTTTTTGTAATCTTCAAAGTGTCTGCTTCTAGGAAAACCCAAGAAATAGACTTACTTAGCAATCCTAATAATTATACTTAGGCAGAAAATAGTAATCAGAATACATTTCATGCAGGTGGTTGGGTTTACGGCTAGACTTCCTCAGTTCCGGCGTTGTTCTGGCCACCTCGCTATTCGCCGTCATACAGCGGTCCCAGCTGTCAGGAAGTATTGTCGGCCTCGCCATATCCTATGCTCTGCAGGTAAGTATAACCGGATTTGGGATTTTCCACACACAAATATTAGGCTTTCCAGTCACTGGTACGCCTAAGTGAAAGCAGGTGGCGCCATTGTTCTATGGATACCATCTGTATAACTGTAAGATGTATTATGAAAAACTATCTTTTGCTATAAATACTTATTTGAGATCTTCTCTCCATCATTGGTACAAGGACATTCGGTCATATCTATCTTAATTTCTGTTTTCCATTCCCTTTAGAACAAAGATACCATCTGGTCCACCTGTTATGAACTGCTATGGTTTGCCTGCCTACTCTCACTTTATGATTTCCTATATGATAAATATGAGGTGCCTCTCTTATTCCTATAGTCCTTACCATACAGGGCCCAGACAGGAAATTGAATAATCCGCCACACAACAAACTAACCTGATAATACATCTTGAGGGAACCAGGAAAATCCTGCGGAGAGATCGCACAGTACCTACTGTGGAGACAGATTCTTAGGTCTCCTGGGTGCTCATTGTGCAAACATATACTTTTATGTCTGACCAGCTAAGTATGGTGCAGACATAATCTTAAGTCTTCATTGTACTCACAAATTTGCAAAACATAGGAATTCAAGTGCTAAAGGCAATTTTGTTATCACGAAAGTAAACGAAATGGCAAAACTCATATAATTATATGCACTGAATGTAAAGAACATTCAGAATAATGATTATATCATACCGAACCGGCTATGTACGCGACGTCGTGTATGTGCCGTCATATATACTAGGTAAGGTGTGTACACAACACCACCGGAATAAGATGAAAAACGTGTGCGAAAACAATCAAACCATCTGTAAATTGCCATTTCCATGCACTACTAGCAACTCGCCTACCGGTCGCCTAACAGAATCGATACATGCTATGTTTACACTAATTTGCTACTCTTGTTATCATAAACTGTTGTGTATACACTTAATTCAATTCACATGATATTATTGTGTAAATAGTGGAGCCTTTTGACGCAACATCATGTGTATTGGCAGTGCCATATGTATGTGACATAGAGTGTATAAAACAATACTCAAATTGCCGTTTCGTATACTACTCATATTATCGCGTATACAATTAAGTCGAATTACGCGATATTGTTGTGTATATTATAGTGAATAATTGTTGTCGCGACGTTGCGCGTATATATATAGGAAGTGCCACCTTTATGAGGTATTTTGTTCATGTGTGCCCCTTAGCTTCACTGAATTACACTGAAACTAAAATAGATATAGGCCCGCGTTCGTGAGAATTGGCCAGGTGCTGTATCATAGGAGAGTGAATTCTACAAATGCATTAACATTTTTGGGATATTTTGTCAAACACTCAACGACAATCTGACAAAATAAATGATTTTTTTAGCCTAGCTTGTAATGGAGTTGAACTATTCTATAAAACTGATAACGATTCAATTTTACTATATAAAAGGTAACCTCGGAACTGAATTGGATGGTTCGAGTCACAAGCGATCTCGAAAGCAATGTGGTATCAGTTGAACGCATGAAGGAATATTCAGAGACACCAAACGAGGTAAGCCTCTACTGCACTACCAAAGAGTCTTTGATGTCCATTAAATTGTGTTTCCATACAGGACACATTGATATGAAAGTAAATGTATTATGATTGACTTTATCGTTTACAAGTACAAGACCGTATATACTAAATAACGTCCTGATTATCAAATTACATCTCTTGCAACGTTAAAAAGAAAGTGGTCGATGTATATTAGACATGCTGGTTCTTACTCCAGGCGGCGTGGCACGTGGAGGACACCCGGCCGGCCGGAGACTGGCCCACGGAGGGTCGGGTCACCTTTGACCGCTACTCCACCCGGTACAGACGGGGCCTAGATCTAGTCCTAGCCGACATCACCATCGACATCCAGCCCAAAGAAAAGGTAGATTGGGTTGAATAAACAATCATTTTATTTTTATTTTTCCCGTCGGACTTATTGATTGCGGTTGTTCTTTAAAAGCGAACTGGAACACATATTCAACAATGAAAGTTGTACAATCACATGTTTAACCGAATGCGTATTGCTACCTATTTGATTATTACATATTTACGTTTTACGTATTTGGTTATTACATTACCGCCCAAACAATTGTTCCCATCTGCTCAGATGGGAATAATAGCTTTGGTGGTAATATGATATAATATATATTATGATATATAATATACATAATATAAACAAATATCATTAGTTTATATTCCAATATTATCCGTCACTAGGCCTATATCCATATTCATTATACTCAAAATATTTTGTGGCTCGTTCAGATTGGTATTGTGGGCAGGACCGGAGCGGGTAAATCGTCCTTGACGTCGGCGCTGTTCCGTATCATTGAGGCTGCGGGCGGCAACATCAAGATTGACGGCGTTAACATTGCTGACCTGGGCCTCTACGACCTGAGGGCCAAGCTGGCTATACTCCCCCAGGTAGGATGGACAGAGAGAGATCGAATAGTATAGTATTCAATTATAGACTGGAAATAAACACTCCCGGAATTGGAAGGCAACCTTGTTCTATCGATAATACATGAGTAGGGCCTATCATGCCTAAGTGTTTTTGCATAAACCCTATGAGCTTAAACGGTTCGATGACAAAGAATTTATTAAGGTCTAAAGAGAACAAGAGCATGTTATGTTCACATCATCCGGTGCAACTCATAATCCCATCTAATCGGCACACGAACAAAATGACATCCACATTATGAAATATTGAAATGCAATTATGTTAATAATAGCCACATGAACTAAAGTATCCATAATCCCTTTGTTGAACATCTTATTGTTGTATTATGTTATACCATCATTCAGAATACATGACATTGACTCACCGTCTTATGTAAATGGCTGCAGGATCCGGTTTTGTTTGCCGGGAGTCTGCGGTCGAACCTCGATCCCACGGGGCAGTACGACGACAACGCCCTCTGGGAGACCCTTCGTCAGGTACGGCTCTCCAACTTTGTGTCCGATCTACAAGAGGGACTCGGTTACGAATGCGGCGAGAATGGACAGAACCTGAGGTGGGTAAATCAATATGTCCTAATTCATGGTCTATTCTGCCCTCGGAACCTCAGGGATGTTTCACACTGGTCGTAACTCTAAGATCGTATTTTTATTTACGATATTTGGACTTTTTCATGGATGTGTTTCACACTTACGATCTTATGTTCCTGTTGCTAGTTATATATTATTTAGAGCTAAGATCCTTTATCTTCAATTTTGAGATTATTAGAAACGGACTTATGATGCTACTAGTGTCAAACGTGCCACAGGCTGGTTCATAACTGTTTATGATATATCTTTATTATTCATGTATAATATAGCATCATTACCAATATTTTTGGAGATCCAAAACTTGATAATGAAAAAACAAAACAAAGAGAAGCAGGGACATAATATATACCCTCAGGCAGAAATGGTCTACGAATTTGTGCCCAATAGGCCTGAATAAGATATTAGAAACGGAAAGATCAGACTATAATAGTATGTTATGAAACATACCCGTGTTTCAGCCTCGGGCAGCGGCAGTTGATGTGCGTGGCGCGGGCCCTGCTCCACAAACGGCGGGTGTTGGTTCTAGACGAGGCGACAGCCGCCATAGACGTGGAGACAGACGCTGTCATCCAGACCCTTATAAGGGAGCAGTTCGCCGACTCCACCGTCCTCACTATAGCCCACCGACTCAACACTATCATGGACAGCGACAGGTGAGGACTTTAGAAAAAGGGAATCCATACTAGAGTTCGAATATGAGAAATAAAAGAAAAGGGTGTCTGAAATATCAAAACTACCGCCGTTGTGTAAAAATATGATATAATGGTCCTACGGAGAGAACATGATGCCTACTTAAGGTCGTTTTGTCAGTTCACTGTCACGTTATTTTTGTATTTCGATTAAGCAGACAAAGGTGGCCAAATTCATATTTCTGCATAATGGTATTCAAAGATATGACTGGTATTTTGTCTTCATCACATGTAACACTCACAAAGATTACATAGTATAATACTTTATGTATCCATTTCTATACTTATAGATCTATAGGCCAAACATAATGATACATCAATGATTTCTATTCATACTGTAAGTTGGTGTGGAAATGACTTCAGCGTCTATAGATACATATTTAAACACTGAGACAAAAATGACCAAGAACATAAGAGTAGCCTCTTTGCTCTTGAGTAATGTATCACCAGTACCGTTTGTCATGTTTATTTGGGAACACAGACGGCAGTTTGCTTCTAAGAGCAGACTTCATCCATACATGACAGTCCCCTGGGCCTCGGATATAGAGGAGACGTCCCATTATAAACCAGTCCCTATTTGTTACCCTGTGGTTTTTACCGGCTGTTCACAATGGAAACACTAGAAAAGTATCAAAGGATGAATCTGGCTCCGAGTTCCTTTGTTGACTTAATATTTTATTATTTTACTATTGCTAGCTTAATGATACAAACATAGGCCCCATTGCGTAAATAAAGTATCACATTTTCTTTATTCTTAAACTACTTATGAAACTGCAGGATATAATGTTACGTTTTATTGTTTCAGAATCTTGGTTCTGTCTGAAGGCCGCGTCGCAGAACTTGGACCCCCTCAAACCCTATTGGCTGACCCCTCCGGTCGCTTCTACGGCATGGCTAAAGATGCTGGTCTCATCTAACTGTTATTGGTTTAATTATCACTACAGTACTTTGACGTTATACCTATTTGTAATGAGACCGTGTCACTCTAGGGGGTAGGATCTCATACTTTCCTTAATTTGGGAAATTTCTGGTAAATACATTGTGTTATATCTATACTACTGATGTGTAGTCCAAGTACCAACAATATTGCTACAAGTTGGTTACAGTTATATCCGAGAATAAGTCCACGATTTCTTGTCATATGCGTAATGATATAAAAAAAGAACCTGATCTGTATTTGGAAAGACTGGAGACAAATTCAAGTAGCTGATGCCGTTCCCTGGTTCATTAATTTCTAAGGCCTCTGCATAGGCTGCCACTGGCAATATAGTCAGTGGGTAGTGTCGTCCTTCCTGGCCCAACTGACTTCGGGCAAAAGGCATAAAATAGTCTGAACGGTCTGAATACGCCGTGTCACAAACACTCTCCTCAAATGTCCTGTCAGACGAAAGGCTCAGCTGACCTGTGCTTAATACGCAACGCGCAGGCCTACAGTGGTGGTGCCACACACCCAGCAGGTCCCAGGGGGAGGGGTGCCTGGGGACATGGTGTACAGAGAGATAGTAACCACGTCATCCAGTCAGTTAACCTGCGTGCATGATTTATGTTATTAGTAATTGTTCCGCTTTTAGAAGAGTATCACATCAAATCGTGCGTGTAGAGGTTTCGGAAATGTAGTGCTTTAATTCACAATTGTCACGTGACTTGTAAGCAATTAACAACATTGAAGCCAGCAGGCGAGTAAAGTGTAGTATTAACAAGATTACAAAAACTTCGCAAAAGAAATTTCATGTATGCCACATTCTGGTCCATGATTCAGGAACGATGACTATTCCTTAACAACTAATATACTTATTTGTAGAATGAGGTAGAAAGAATGGACTGTAATTAAATCTGAAAAGATTAAATGTCTGATTGTTGGACAGCAAAAAAAAAGAAGAAATAATTTGCCCCTCATTCATATCCTTGGGTACATTTTTGGATGAGGAATTGATTCATAAAACGAACCACAATAGTCTAGTAATGTAAGCTATATTCTCGGTAACACGATATCTCGAAATTAATATTAATATCAGGAAGGCATGTTAAAATAATAACTGCTATTTCAATGCACAAGCTAACTGATTTACCTTTTGATTGATAATGGTGTTTTTTTCATAACTGTCTTGTAATTTCAAGTCATCGGTGTTCATGCAGGGTGGCGCTGTTAGGATTCCTAAATGTTCAACAAAGTGACCTTAGCACTACATCTATGGGAGTCCCTTCTTCCCGGGGTACATCTGGAATAGTTGCCTAAGGAAATTGTCTAGCCAGATCGATTTCAGATTAATCAGGACTCCATATCCTCTGTTTTGTGATATATTAAACAGCTGAATCACCTTACTGTTTGTATATTGTTTATCAACTATAAGTACTTCATTTTATAGTATTTCCTTCATGTAATTCTTCTGAAAACCAAAAGCAACCTTGAAAGGATTAGGAGATAGCTCCTTTAGAACTATAGCTAATATATTCCTATCTACTGGGACACAACTTATGTCCTCATTGATTGATAAGATACATATATTGTGAACTACGAATAGGTGTTAGAATTCTACAGAGATCCTAATTAAATGGACAAAAATATAAATGGATAGGTTTTATATCCCTCAACGATGCGTATTGTTACTGCAGAATCACTTCCAAAGTATGTCAAAGTTGAATGAATTCAATAATATTCCAAAGTAAATAATCTCTCATTAAAGAAATGATATTTCAATCAACTGAAAATCCAAATGTTCGAAAACAACATGTGCATGCTTTGTTGATCTTAGCTTTTCATACACACAATATATATGGTCATATTTTTGCAAGTATGAGCAAGTGCGACGCAAGTGCGACGCCCCAGGGACCAATGGCACTTGGGCACGTTTTTGTTGAGACACCAGCCTGAGTGGAAGCCAGACTTTTGGTGTGTAGCCTCATTGAATTCGGTGGGCTGCCCTGACCGAACAGCCGGGTATTAAAGAGGCATTTGCCTGGTAGCAGTGGCTCTGGCTGGGTGTGACTTGGTACTGGGGATTCACACTAAGTATTCATGTGGGCCCAGCGCTGTCGCACCACACTCTGTAACCAATCCAACAGAGTCAATACTCATAGTATCGGTGATATCAGTATTGTAGAACTCATTTTATATAGACCAAACTAGCTCTTACGTCACTAATTGTTTTGTAAACTGAAACCACCTGCAGACCTCCCCTCGTCGATCCAAAGAAGCAATCCACATGTATAATTGTCATGAGGTTAAGCCCAAAAGACCTTTAGCTTTGATTTTCCTCATAGATTCCTCTGAAGTAAACAATCTTTTCTGAGGAACATTACTCAGTTATATGTATGTATGTACATGATGATGATGATATAGGTTACGAATCAATATAGTCACATTTCCATAATAGGACTGATACAGGCGAACAGATAAAGATGAAAGATGACCTATATCTTAAACACAAGTCATTTAAGGCTTGGCTTATGGCTAATCCTTATAGAGGATTTAATCTGAAGCCAAAGCATTGAAGTGTCAAGTGCATGACCGTGTACAACTATACATATTTTGATTCTCGAGCACCATGATCAAGCTGTTGCAATAAACTCATACAATGCACAACTAACAACATCGACACTATGACTTACTATTACTCAATATCTGCTTTACCCTCTCCTGATTTAATTAGTTCTAGATTAGAATCATCCATCGGGAGCCATCTGCAATGCAGGGATTCAATAATCGGGAAATGATGTGCAGAAGGCAGATGTAATGTAGTTTCACCTGCGGTATTTGCCAATGCTAGATACATCAAGCGGCATTCTCCTATTTCATTATGGCTCAGGTGTTAGCTTCCCTTACGGGATATCTTGAAGCTGTAACATACTCGTGGCCTATCACTTTTGACGCAGATGGAGATGGCAACCTTAAGATAACAATAAGAACGTTGCCTTATTATTTCGTTTAAATCTTGGCGATAGAATGTGTGATTATTGCTTCCCCTTTTATATCAGAAAAGATCCACGTTTACAAGACATAGATTCTCTCAGCTGAAGACTAAAATCTTGGATTAAGATCGGATGTGTTGCCCAGTCTTCTGGTCACTAATTATGGAATATTACAAGAGTTGTCTCCTGCCGCCCTTAAATGAGCTCATACGTTGACCACATGGTCTTACCCCTCTGAAAGAGAATGATGAAAAGGGCAGGAAGTCCTTACGTTTTGTAGTACTCTTAGGCTGTCATAAGTCAGATCTTTGCCTGATGTCCCTTACGTAGCAAACAGACCTACCGCAGCAGTTCTATTTTTGTTGTTGCTCATTAAGTGTGTCCTATTTCGTGCTTCGACCCATCATAATTATAATTAGTAAATAATGCAACGCGTCGTTATGATTAAATTGCAATTTCAAGCTGTAATTAAAATTTAATGTGTTCTCGACTATAATGAAACTCCAATAGGAGAATTTAAGATTTTTACCAGTTGGCTTATACTCAAGTGGTTTTATATCAATTCCATGAATTCAAGTAAGATGACACTTTCACCTACATAGCATTGCATTTTATCAAAATGGCCTCGCAAATAAAAATACAGATCTAAAACATTTTTGATGATTTATTATTATTATCTCCTGACACTCTTACAAAGAGATTTATTGTTAGCTAACTGGGGTAGCGTCTCGATGGTTTATTCAAGTTCATCAATACCAGAGTACCTGTAGACAGTAGACACACGTGTTTACCAACATTAATCAGTCTACTACAAAAGCGATTCTATTGTTGATCCATCCCATACATCAGAGCTTCACCAAAACTTCTCATCTCTAGCTTAAATATTTTTAATTGTTAGACTATAACACCATCTGGAATCCATTTCCAACTCTTCTTCTGCTACATATACATGACTACACAAATGTAGTTTCTATTGCTCTCTAAGCAATATCTGTAATCAGTTGATGTTTATGCATCGAGTTAAATACCCTCACTGGTGCTACTCATTTTAAGTCCTTATTTACACCTTGGCTGAAAATATTCACAGTGTAATTCCACATCATCTTAGGGCTACTTCTATCCCTGTAAGCCAATAAGTGTATCTATAGCTCACTCCTTTGTACCATGTTTAAGCTTCTATTTCTTAGCTGTGAACATAGATAATGTAAATAACGTAAATATCATAACATTGGCTTAAGATGTCTCTCTTAAAATACCAGCTTTCCATGCCAAATAACAGCCACCTAGAGTTAGCTGTCCTCCATCGACCCGCTTCCTCCCATATTGTCTGTAATCTGAAGGTCCCATGCCGGTGACGTTATTAGCCCTCGTTGGCGCACCTGAAGCCTCACGATAGTGTACTCGATTAGGTTGAAACAGGGTTAATCAACGTTGGTTAAATCCAGGCCAGTCCTGAGTAAAAGCAGCTGGAGACTGACCTAGCTATGCATAGTTCCACACAAATATGGTCGGCATTTCTAATTGACAGAGCAGTAAAGTATTGTTAAGACAACCAACATTTGGCTAAGCGTATCATAATTATCATGGAAATTTGAGATTCGTTTGAGTAACGGCCACGTGATATAGGTTGGATTTACCTCATGAGTATCTTAAATAACAAAGCTAAACACGAGACAATAGCAAGTGGTAAGTTTTCAGCAATACAATAAGATAAAAGTTGGAGATAATTATTGACTTTTCACCCCATCTATAGGCCTACATAGTATGTATTTTGCTGAAAACTGAATGAAACCTTTGACCAGCTACAGACATTAGTATTGCAAAGCGGCGTCATTTCTTCTAGTTTAAATATACTTCTGTCTTTATACATTTCGTTTACCGAACGATGATGACGAAATATGAATAAAAAATAGAAGGGGGATATTTTGAAAATGTTAAGTTTTAGAAAATTCTTTGTTTAGGCGTTTTAACTTCAGAGAAACCATGGGTTTCGTAAAACTTTCCTTGGTATTGGCCGGACCAGACTAGGGTGTGAATATGACTTTGTTAATGAGGTCAAAAAGACCCTATAGGCCCTTGTATTCATTACCCGGCCCAGTGCAACATTCTGGGAGTAATCACGGACAAAGTGCACTTCATTAATTTTGTTCCCCTCATTAATGGCCAATAATGGAGGTTAGTGGCAAAGTGCTATGTTATATGACGCAATCATCATTAATGATACATCAAACAGAGCTAGTGGGAGGTTTTCATTCCTTTTTTCTAGAGTTACCGTAGGTATTCTAGAGCCGAGATAAAATGGGAATCGTGTGAAGCAGACAGAATAATCTCCATCCAACGATGATATTTTTCTCTTGAAAAGGAATTTCGATATGTAACAACCACCATATCGTTTGATACCACTAGGTGCAATAAATCACCTAATTTTACAAGGTGCTTTAACAGTTTAAGGTAGAGGGGAACACTTATGGAGAAATCCAGCGTATGTCTGTGTGCAAGGATTATGACACCATGCACAAATTTGTGAGTGCCTGTGTTAGCTTTGTGATGACGTCTAAGGACCCTGCAATTGCTTATTGCTAATGTCACGCATGACAGTCGGTGCGCAGTGCAGGTATACAAGGTCGCCGTTGTCTGAAAGAATATTTTGCAGGGACGGATGTGGGGGAGGGTAAGATGAGGCGTCCATCCCCCGACCCTAATTTTTGCCAAATTGAGAATTTTTAATGTTTCTTGTTCAAATAGGGTCTGGTTCCTTGCACATAAGTTTACAAGAGCACATTTCTCATTCAATTAACTTCTCTTTGGTAATCTAGAAATATTGCATAAGAAAATATTGGAAAATGTTGAAGTATTATTGAATTAGAAAAGAAATAAATTAAAGATAAAATTTGGGAATTCCCTTACTTCTTGGCTTTTATTACTGTCCTTGCTACGTCATAATCAAGGGAATATATTCCCTTAAAAATAACCTGGGAATCACAGATTATTGAATACATTTTGCTTAGCAAAAGATATGATTAATGATAGCCTGTATGGGGCCAAATAAATATTTTTCATGCTAGAGCTCAATTTTGTTTCCATTTATTTTTGAGGGATGGGGATTCCTTTTTATTGAGAGAAGGATATATTCTCAATTTTCTTAAATCCCAGTTACACGATCGCTTGATTAACGATTCTGCACTTACGTGATGCCCCAAAAATAACTACCATAAGCTTTAAGCTGCAAGCTGTGATAACTGCTCGGACACCATCAGACCGTAAGGGGTAAATCAGCTCACTTAGAGGTGCAGTGGAATGGTCCGTGAAAGGGTCTGAATTACCCCTGTTTACTCGTCCAACAATGGAGGGAAAAAACATAAGTGTATTTATGTCCCTTCACTACATGGACCTCTACCTCCTCCTCATTAGTTCACATTCTACAATTTATTTCGGGATTCTCCCTTAAAATCTTACTTCTTTGATAGCAAAATTTCTGATTTTCTGTAGCCGTTAAAGACTAGGCATTAGTATGACATAGAACTAATTATCGAATACGGCGTAAAACCCCAATAACCAACCAACCAACTAATTATCGAAAGCCCTCGGTCTCAAAAATATTACCGTTCATTCTTGATGCATGTACTGCTAGGGCACTTCTGAAAGCACGTCAGTATAATCAAACAGTGTCGCTGCACTACAAAACCACCATTTCCCATATATTTACAGGTTGTTTATTCCGCACTGATATTTTCTGCATACATTTTTGTACCTATCTCACAGGTATGTGCACCTGATAGGAATGAGTTTTATACACGCACCAAAATGTTCATCTACAGACCTTCCATATTGTACACCAATGGGAGACGAGGCAAAGGTTACGGTGATCTGGGCCTCGTGTTCTTTGAACATTATCCTGTCCGCTTTTAGATGGTGATAATCACTGTATTGCATGTGACCTAGTCTAGGTCGTGCCCCTACACTATACTTGTAAAAAATATACGTACGGACTGTGTTGTTAGCGATGATTATTACATGTTCCCTTTCAGTGGGTAGTATGAAACAGTGTATCAATATTAAAGTACTGGTGAGTCAATGAGGTTGAAGAATAATGTTGGTTAAAAGAACAGGATCACTTGAGATAAAAAGGGAGAAATAGCTTAGGTGTAAGGAAACCCCACATGCACGGCTCATAATCAGAGAAGAATGGAATGTTTATAAAAGTAGAATTATAGGAACCGAGCTATATGGGTCCCAGGTCGGGCTGACTAGGGGCCTGGAAGGCTTTTAAATACTCCCAAAAAACAACCCAAACATTAAAAACCAGGGATTGCAAGTACCCACGCAGATTTTCTATGGTAAAGGTTTTTCTAAGCAGTAATAGGACAACCGTGTTACTCCAGAGTGTGGAGACACGCACCTCCTGTCTCCATAGTTTGGTATGTGATACACCAAAGTTGGATTAGATGGAGTGTAGCGGATCAGACGGACTAGACACAGATAGACCATCATTGTAGAATGGCCATTGCGGAGATGCATTGTTATACTGTTACGTGCTCTCTAAGTTTATTATAAACTCATTGGAATAATTTATAAAACACCACATAGGATTTTCGATATAATGTTGTTGTTGTTTGTTTGTATGTTTGTTTATCGAACCATGCTCACAAACGGCGCGATCTTCCGCATAGGTCGATATGATAACAATTTAGTCAACATAATTATTGTCTTCTGTACACAAATGCTGCAGGTAGTTAAATAGTAAACGTCGCCGCTGAGGGAGTCTCCCGAATAGGCCATTACGACTGGAGCCTGTCCTTAAAATGACAACATAGACAGCATGCATCCTTTGTACCTATTACTATAGACAAATGACCAAGGTTGTAAATCTTTTTCGAAGTGAAGTGTTGATTACAGGTCCATAAGAACCTATAGGCGTTTCCATTACACTTGCAAATGGGTTAATCGTAAAAATAAATGATGTAATGAGATCTCAATGGAATTGGAGTTTCATTAAAGGCCGAAGTGACACATGCCATTTGCCAGATGGATAACAGCCACTTGTGGATGGAATGAGGACAGAATTGGGTAATTATTGCGATTGTTTTTAAAGATGTCTCATTTTAACATATCCAAGAGTGACGGTTTGGGCGGATCAACGTGAATATGCCGGGGATTGCATTTTAAGGTTAAGGTGCATTAATTTGAAACCTTTAATACCTCCATTCTAATCGTCGTCAAAATAATTGAAGAGACTACTGGTTTAAACAACTAAAAATAATTTCGACCACGAATGCTTATAAATGCATTACAACACTTAATGGTGTAACCAAATATAATATGTCCATGTAAAGAGAAATATGGAGAAAAAAAACCTGCTTAACATGCATGTTCCAGCTTAAATCGGTCATCTGGTTCTTTAGGTGACAGGCAGATGGGAGATGTCTATAGATCTCATAATATGCTGAAATAGTGCGTCCGTTTGGCTGACATCCATAGGAGACCTTTATATCAGGACCCCAAGGAGATGACAGAGTGCTGCTGACAGGTACACAGATTAAAGACTTCTGGATCACAGGCCTTAGAGACCACATAGCCCCAATTCTCATGATCACATGGGCACGATGAGCGGTACACTCTCCACTTACAGATGTCGGTCGTCGAACATACCAAACTTATGAAATGTTATTTTTAGTTTCTACTTTATGACAGAAGTAAGCTATTGATTTTGTGACTCAAAGGCGGTAGACTCAATCATTCAGAGATTTATTAGCATACTGCATCAAAATAGATTAAATAAACAAATGCCCAGTGTTACTCTTACCAGCGTTTGTAATATGACAATTCCCTTAGGATGAGAATAACTATTGAATAATGCCATTGCCGTTGCCATGTTGTTAAGACTGCCTGGACGCAGAAAATCTCTGGTGTGTTGCCTGAATAGACCCGAGAGATCGATATCACGTTATCTCAGGTTTTACGAGGGTCTGACTTGCTAAGATAAGAAGGACTATAAAGCCTTACAGGCCACCTACAAAGCCTTCATTATAGTTATATTACATAACCATGACTGTGTTTCATTGGAATGAAAATCATACTAAAGTCATTATGATTGACAAAAGATTAATTAACCTAGTTTACTCCCTCACTTTGGAGCTAAACAGCTAAAGGTAACACAATACCGGATGTTCAGAGACGTATTAGACTACTGATTAGATTATGCGAATTATTATCGATAGAGTTAAACTTCTGATGGGTAAGACTCACACATCCAGCTTTCCTTTTTGTACGTGGATATGAACAACTTTGTATTGGCTGTCTTTCTATTGCACTTCTTCGATTGTAGTTGCCATCCAAATAAACTTAACATTCTTGACTCTTAAATTTAGTGTTTTGTTTAAGTATTTAAACATTGCTTATCACTACTAATGACCACTGGCCAGAAAGAGACGGTGTAATAGAACTCAGTTTGCAGTTACCAGAATATTGTTCTTTATGACACTGCTTTAGTTACGCCGTATGCCATTCTGCATGACCAAACCTGTTCAGTTAGTTTTAAAATGACGATAACTCATAAACTCTCCAGAAGTGTTCGTTTGGCTTGGGTCAGATGAGTGAGAGTGGCTCACAATCTAACTATGGCAGAACTTACCTATCTGCCATCCACATCAACCATATGAGTTACATGTGGATGCTGAGATAATTTATCGGCGGCGAATTGTTCAGCGCATTGCAGGGGGGGGGGGGGGGTTAGGCCTAAATCTTAGAAAAATTATCATGAGCCTCATTGGCCAAGTGGGATCTCATAGTCCTTTCACCAGTACGCATAATGAAATAAATTGTTGGGTTCTGTCAGATTAGTTGCCTGGAGCATTGTTACCCTTGAGGGTTGAGAGCCCTGTGTGGACTGGATTGTCTACATTGAATGAAAAAGTAATCAATTTTTCATATCAAAATAAAAGTGCGATTAGTGTTGTTCTCCACGTTACGCTTTAGGAAGGTCACTTTTAGTAAATGGAAGGGGAAGACACTGAAGATGATCATTCCATACTGATATGAAAGACGAACCCAATTGGAGTGGTCGACAAAATGTGGCAACTAATATCTACAATTTCAGATTTTTAAAGCCATTTATTACACAACACTTATTAACCTAAACACAGCAATAGTTCAGCAGATACATTTTTCATTATTAAAATTAAATGTTATCCCTGAATACTACTAAAATATCGATTGCCCATGATGTTTTTTTTCTCCAACGGGAGATATCAATGGAAGTGATTATTTCACTTGGGACTTTTGGCGATTCTCCATCGAGTATCTCACTAGTACTATCTTCTATATTTGGATGCTTGTTATGTTGCAAATTAGGGCGATCAACCAAGGATTGTCTATTTCTTGAGTATTGTGAGTGTCCTCTATGATTGATTCTATCCAGAAACCCTTTGCTTTAGTCAGCCAAAAAAGTCTTCTTCTTTCTCAATGTGTTCACCATCACGCTGCTATGGCTCAACCAGAGGTGCTAGATTAAGCCTGGATCTTGGCGAGATTATCCCTCTAAGGGCATTCCCCACTCTCCTAATCGGCTCTCCTTCTCATGCGGTGGACCTGGGCAGACATTCCATCCTATGATTGCCTTTCTAGAAGTACCTTTCGGGAGGATCAGACTTATGAGGACATTGATCGTTGCCATGACGTCCGGAATGAACGTCTCCATGACGTCGTAAATGTGGCCGTCAGGAATGGAGTAGTTCAGATAAGCCTCTAAGACTGATCAGGTGGCAGAGAAACTGGTGAGGTAGGTTCCAGGTCATCAGGGTACGTCCTTTTACTAAGATTTGACTTAGATATTTCCTGAATTAATGATATGCCCATGGGGTGCATGGAATGATCAAATCGTTATCAACAGAAACAAAGAAGGCTGTCATTACTGTAATATATAGGTTCAAACTTTGATTCTCTGTAAATGCTTTAGAGCTGATTGAACATGGAACAAAGGGTTACTCATATCAGGTACTAGTGCATATCTTTCCGACCTGTATCATTTTCCAGAAGCCAGCTTATTTGCCTAGCGTAATTTATGCTAATGCCATTTGTCAATTTTTGTCAACAAATTTTACTTGCTAAAATTCCAGTGCACCTACTCAGGACTAGTGTGATTTGATCCAGGCTAGATCGGCAGATATCAGCGGTTAGCGGATACAGACCTGGATGGATAGGTGGGGCTAGGTGCTACTTTAAGTGTGTACGATAGGGGCCTTCAATTTAGTACATAAGCAATATTTTAAAAAAGACCCCCACCCCCTCTTGGGCTAAAATACGCATTGGATTTATATAGGAACGTACGCACATTAAATCAATATAAGATTCCCCCCACCTTTGGTGCGTACGTTCTTAATGGAAGGCCCTATACCACTATACTCAAAATCTTACGGAGCATAGTATTCTCCTTTACACTCGACTTCAGAATCCTCTTTAGAACTGTATACAAATAATATATGAATGGGGTGCAATAGGGCCCACTGCCTCAGATATTCCACTTCAGTAGTCCCTCTAGAATCATCCCATTTCCCATCGACTATTATTCTTATCAGAATACGATGGGCGCAGGAGAGATAAGAATGCTTTATGAGCAAATGATAATCCCTTAGACGAAGCCCCAAGGCAAACTACAAGCAGCCTGGAATTGGGATTCTTGAGTATCACATTGCAATACTGTTGGCTTTGTTTTTCATTGTTTATCTCATCATAATCGACTCGGCTTCATCTGAACCGTAATGGCTGAGCACAATCCGTCTACATCTTCTGATAAAACGAATCGATCATTAATTTTTGCGATGCCCCCCAAAATCCTACGATGTCAATACATTTTTGATTTCGAGACTTTATTGGGAGTTTTGATAATGCTATATTATGAAAAGAGATTATATAGATCTAATCGTTTATGTATGCAATAATTAGGAAAATGTTTTGTATTCGGTATATCAGATCCATTTATCATTAAGAAGAAAATTATATCACACATTATCATGTAGTTAATGATACCCCATACTTCTATTCTTTACCGACATTCTATTTTTGTTCTTTTTGCTAAAATGTCTATTGGATAGGGAATGACAATGATTGCAGCATGCTGCTTTCAGCTGTGGAAACATGTGGGTGGGCAATGACATGCCCGGAGGGGATACATGTTCCTAGAATAGACGTAGGACATTTTGCTACCTCTCTGGAGAGTGGAGGAGAGGGGTTGTCGGGGTTGAGGGTAAACCGGCATTGCTGAACATTGAGTTGGGTCAAAGGCCCTTTTGTACTCAATCTAGTTTCTTCCGGTGGGCGTCACATAGCGTGCATTCCTCCAGCGCCTGTCACGAGGCATCAGCTCAGTTGAACTCCAAACTAGGGGACAAGGAATGGACTGAGAGGCGGATAGGGGTTAGGATAGGGTGTAACCAAACCCTCCTACCACCCCTGACAAACAGCCGTCCCCCCAATGCCTTGTAGACGTTAGGTGCCTGCCTTCATCGACTATGCCGTTCCCCTTCCCTGACTATGTCCACTGAAGGCCCTCTTCAGCCTGACAGTGGCTGGGTGTGGGACTGCCTGTATGAGCGGGTTTATAGAATGTAAGGGACCAATAGGGGTCGGGACTTGTACCGCACCGGGAGGAAACTGGATCCGCCTGCAATCCCAACCTGACATGTGAGATCACAATGGTGACTATCAGTAACGATATCGATCCGCACCAGTCCATGCCCCATGAGTAGGGGTTATTATACGATGGGAATTCCTCCGACATGTACCATAATGTTATATGAAGACGTATTGCCAGTGGATTGCCATAAAGATAATAAGAAATAGAAGAATATGCAATTCACCATAATTATGCAAATGAAAAGAAGAAAGTATTGCCAGTGAAATATCATAAAGATGATGAGAGATAAAATAGTGTGCGATTCACCATATGCAAATGAAAAGAGACCACGCTTGTAGCTCACAATAATTGTATCATAAAATACTATTTAAGTGTTTACCATTAAATTTTATGTGTTAAGTAAATCACGCTTAGCAATCATGCCAATTATCCCGCGTTAAAATTCATTGGCTTTCTCAATCGAATCATTGTATCATTTGTTCTTGTGAGATGTGCTCCTTGTATTCCTCCACACTTCTGGTAAAGTCATAACGATAATAATTCAAAGGAGTAGACAAAAAAAACGACGCCTTTTCGCTTCGCCTGAAAAGGACCACATCGTGCGACCAATCAGTGTTTCCCTTTGCAATAAAGCAACATTTAAGCCTTGCGCCGGAGACAATACCAACGGAACCGTGATGAAACCACTTTTTTTTCCTTCTCTGATTTGCCCCGACGGGACTTGATGGTGCGTCTGGGGGAGGGGAGGGAGACTGTGTAATTAGATTTTCCACCAACGTTGCAGGCATCGCTGATGCAAAATGGATCGAAGAGAGAAGCCATCGAGAGGAGGAGCTGCAGTTATAATAGGGGTTATTTCTGGATGCCAAACCCCACCCAGGCGACAAGGCAGAGCGCTGGAGTCCCACCTATTACTGGGCTGACTGAGTTGGTTCCACCGTTACCGACGACGTTATTAGCTCCCAATCATGCCTGCCTTTGGTGCTCGTTCCCGTCGTTATGGGAACTTAGCTGCTTCGTCGTGTGCGACAGAGATTTTTTACTCTATTTTTCTTTGTCCCCGAAGGCTTCTGTTTTGACAGTAAAACCTGTGATTTTGGTGATAGCTCCCGCCTCCACGGAAGACGGGCAAGCATTAGAAGGCTATAGAAATAAGGTGGTGCATGAGGAGAGTGGGGAGATTATATTTAGTTTTGCAGAGACCACTGTCTAAAGTTTCATTTTATATATACATAAATATATATATTTTAGCATAATGCTAAGTGCATCTACATTACAGGTATTCGATTCATAAACAGGCTAATTTCAAATACATTATTAAGCATTCGTAACCATCAATATGCCAAGATGGAAGTACGCAAACCTTTTTGACAGTTATATTTGTTCCAAAATAAAAGTCTGTTTTTAGTCAATATCAAAAGCAAATGAATCTTAAATATTACTGTTCACCCGTGATGTCTGAATTTGAATAAGCACAAGATGTAATTAATCAAATGTGTTAGTGCTCCAGAAGTCCCATTGATAGAATTCTGACACATGCAATTAAAGAAGCTGATACCCCGACAATAATCCTTGGAACTTGATGAAACGTTAATTGGAATAATAGAGACGGTACATCCCTGTGATGCGAGGCTTATTCTCTCTGGCCCGAGTGCTGGCTCTTCGGACGTGATATTGCTTCCTATAATGATGTATATATATATATATATATATATATATATATATATATATATATATATATATGACCCGCAGGGTGCCATGCTAATCAATTGATGACATTACACTAGCAGGGCAATTAAGAAATACGATAGATCCGTTGGCAGGGAATATAACATCGTATGTACATATCGTATGTACATATATAATATAAAGGTATATATAATATTGTAATTTATGCCAGTCTGAATCTTGGCCAAGGAATAGGAATTTACGATGTCTCTTTACTTCTTTTTCTTTTTTCCTCTCGATATTTATCATATGGGTTTCATTAATCATAATTGGACATTCAATGTCTCAATGCAAGTTAGTGGTTCGTATTGTCTGCTCAGCCTAAAGTAATATGCATCCTGAAAATAGAATAAATAGAAGTAATGATTGTATTTCAAATGATTCTATAGTAGTCTTGTCATTGAATTATATTTGAAAGGCCAAAACTAATGTAATTTGGTATTCATTGGCTGTCCTTCCATTGCGTTATTCAGTTAAATGATTGCAAGCGACTTTCTTTAATGGCCTTAATCATTGTCCAATCAATAACCCTTTGGAGTCGTAAAAGGTTTAATGGAATTGAAAAAAGTTCCATTATGTCATCCAAGGGCATCAATTCCGTTAGCGTTTTGTCCGAAATGTCGCAATTTGCAGAGATTTTGCCCGTCCCTTAAACCATCCCCTAGAGCCTTATGACAAAAGAGGAAGATTGACCGCTCCATGCCTTAAACCTCTGTAGGATCTTCCCGGATTGACTGCCTCTATGGGTTCATCAGGCCGGTCTGTGTGGCATATCCTCCAGGGCCTAATGTTATGAGGCCCTCCACCCCATTCAGGTAAGTCTCGGCCCTGGAGCAAATGCCCGGGGCGGAAGGACAGTCATCTTATATGGAGAGTTTTGTATGGACGTCATACCATTATACGCCTGGTCTTATAGATATAGCGGCTTTGGGAGAAATCCATCTAAAATGTCCATAGTATAAAACGTTGAACAATTTATCCTTATAACACAAAAGTAAAATAACCTGCCGGATAGGGCTGTAATTTTGATATATTTTATCTGTGTTTGAATAAGTGGAATCTATGGTTTTTTTTACATATCCCGTCGGCTTCAAGTCGATATCTACAGGACATTCGAAAATTCATATGAGTCATCTATATCGTACTTCAAAGTAATGCATAGGCTCTCAGTACGTCGCAGCCAACTATTACTTTTAGTGTTTTCTAGAACATCGCACAAAAAGATGCATTTATGATGACGTAATGAAAGACCGTAGTTGTCTGGAAGTGGAAAATACAGGGGTTCACAGTAGCTGTCGACAGGTACAAACATTCAGTTTCCAGCGCGGTTATGACTTTAAACGTGATTTAGCAGAATTGGTAAAATGAAAAGCTTATCAATGTTTTGAAAGGTCCATAATCATAATAGAGAAGACAGATAGGCTTACATTAATAATTGCAATTTATTTATGGCTAAAGTGTGAATATAGGCAATTAAATATTTGTATTTTGTTATCAATCAATAGATGTGCTCCGAACCATTGTCCGAGCATATTCAATTACTCTTTGTTTACCACATTGCGACAACATTAGATGTATACACAACAAAAAATGGCAGCCATTGTCTGTAATGATACTTAATTGAAATTTTTTAACCCATGATTTGTTCCAGCAGTATCACCGTATGCAGAATCCATTTATTCATCAAGCTCTTCTATTTTGATTATCTGACTGACGCTAAAGGCATTTGTGTGCTGTTGGTTGTCGCCACAATGGGGAACCCGTTCTGAAGCGTTGGACTAACCGCGCCATTGTGGGCGATAATGCACCTATTCTGATAATGTGCACAACCAGTGGTGCTGGCAAACGGCCCCGTTGTCCTGGATTGATAGCGCTACTGTGCGTGGACAATTACAGACCTGACTGGTCAGTGGCCATCACTGATTATCTGCGGCATTTTTGTTTTACTTAGTCTTTTTTCATTTTCAAGATCAGTATGGTTGAATGCACCCTTGATATAGACCTATTTGTTTGTTGTTTTTAATCTCGCAATACGGACGCCTGGGTCTATATAATGGTGTATGCTTTGTGAGATAGAAGGTAAACACGTTTTTTTTGGTGCAATGTGAAGCTAAACACTTCAATGGGTCAAACCTCCCGTATCTGTGCGCTCCTGGTGGTATACAATATAAATCGATTCTCTATCTTATTTTTTTCAGTGGATTTGTATTGGCAACAAGGATGAAAATCTTATCAGCCTCGGGCACAGCTGCAGAGAAAGTATTCCATTCAATCTACCTTTTTTTTTCAATGGGACTTCTGACGTGTGCGTCCACAATAATGTCTTTTATGAAACAAGTGCTTGGTGCGGCGACTGTATTAATAAAGGTTGTGGACCGTTTTGTGTTTTTTTAATCTTATGAAATGAGAATAGTGATACTTTTGGTTTGATATAATGTCTGATGTTATATGAATGGTTGTACATCAACAGAACACATATTGCCATTATATTTTGTGTTGACCATCAAGTTGCTCAGAATTATAAGAATTCATAAAAAGACACACTGTAAGGAGGTGACACGATATGTCCAAACTTTCTAGTGGTCTCTTGTGATCCAGATCTATAGAAATATAAACTCGTGGAGTGTACATTGCCAACTGTAAGCCAAATGCCTATTCACTCTAGATGGAGGATGGTCTACAATAACCAGAGTGCAACGAGCATTGCGCTGAAGTACTCGGAAAGGCATGATGGTTTGGGCACCAATAGATTGAATTCACAGTCAGGGGTGCGATACGACCTATTACTCAAACCCAGGATCGCTGCATTGTCCAATACTACCTCTGACTGCAACCGAAAGTAGATTTACATACAACTACCGTTGAAAGAGCATCAAATGGGACAACAATAGGGAGAATAACAACTTTTTTTCTTTCTTCTAACGCTACACGGCGTGGTCTCCTACATAGGTTGACTGCAGTGAAGTTCTTTATTGCCGTGTCAGAGATCAACTCCCAGAGCAGGCCGGACTTCACCCAGCCTTTGTCACGCAGACCACTCGGGTAACAAACCAGTGCAGGGTAGAGCAGCTCTGAGCCGCTCGTCTGGTCTGGTCCAAGCCTGCCAGGGATCATCTCCGATCCCGACGATCCGGTCAGATAAAAAGGGCGCGGGGCCCACCGACGGTCATTTGAAGCCCTGTGCCATCAGCCAGGAGAAGCTCCGAATCCCCTGAGATAGGGCCAAGATAATGTTCTGTTTTAGAGGGACAGCTGGCCTGAATTCCTCTCAGAAGCAGCTCAGAAGCGGCTGAATGCCTCGAGTCTAATGGTAATCGCGCCATCACTTTATATAATTCTGCTTTTCAGTTGATTAGAAATTAATAAAAGATATGAAAATTTCACACATTCTACAAAGTAGATGCTCAACGGTATGAATTCATAATTCTGTTGTTCAGTTCATTCACAGATATAGAGAACACTTCAGATCTATGGTTAATTGAACAAGATATAATGAAATATTTCAACTTCTGCAAAGTAGATGCTCAATGGTATGAATTATTCGGACATGGTAGTGAATTCATGATCAACATCTAAAATATTGTCAATGCTTCTCTCGGCCCCTGGAACCTGTAATAAACATGAGTGGATGTGTAACTTAATCTTCCCTAATGAAAAACAAATTGAATATTCGTCTTCCCCTTAATACCGAGAAATTGAAATGAGAACGTTGCTTCTCAACTATCCAAGACATCAATCTTTCCAATTCCCAGTCTCAAAATAAGAAAATCCGATTCTTGGAATCAGTAAAAGAAATAAAACGTCATTTTTATTGAACTTGATTCCCTCGAATCCGGTCGGATTCCACCCAGTAATGTTTAAAGAGGTCCGTCCTTAGCTTCAACAAAAATGAGACAGCTCACAGAAGGATTGAAACCGAGGCTAGTGGTTCTCCTCTATCCTATTAGAACGCTGGGAGGAGCGTGCCGCCAAATCCTATTGAGCCTAGCCCCGCGGATGTTGATAAGGCGTAAGCAGACTTTGTGCCACCCGCCAGAGTTATTCAATCAGGGTAACGGACAAATATTGTCTCCACTTGTTACAGTAGCTATCTGAGTGACCTGGTGTTTGTGGCCAGGCAGGCGACGAGTAGGATGTGTAAACAAGTACTGATGCCAAGATTCTGAGCAAATCAATCCGGCCACGTCTGTCCACCTATCTATGATAGATCTTAGTCCCAGAGTGCTTTTTGTGTAACAAAGAAGCTTTTTAAAGTGTGTGCATGTGGACAGAAAACGTAGGGTACGGCAGTGACAGCTTGTTCCAAAGAAAAGATATGCATTTGCCACGAAGGTGGAAAAGTGAAACATGATATTCAAGAGAATTTCGGAGTGTACTGACATTTCTCTCCATGGTCCACTTCCAGGTTCTGATGTTAACTCCTAAATATTTTCTGCATCCAGAGTATGTATGTTTCGAAAGTCATCATCGAATCTTTGTGACAAATGAAATATTTAGGGACTTTGTGTAACGAATTAGCTATAGATTGGACTTCAGTATCATAGTAGGCACTGGCATATATAGACAAAACTCATGTAGGCCAATACAACAGTAACGACCTGAAATATGGGATCAAAAGAGGACTGATGCCATTTCAAAACGAACGAACTGTTCTTTCATTTCGAGTGTTGGACCTGATACAAGTCTACCGTCATGCCTCACATCTGTTCTTCCGCCAGGAGGCGCGCGTGGTGCGGGCCGAGTGCGGGCCGGCGGCGGGCAGTTCACTGTTGGATGTTACCTGGCAAAGTGCTACTTCTGGATCCCACCCAAAGCCTGGGCGCTCATGGCCCAGGCAGCACGCTCAGTAAGGACTATGAGAGGCCCAGACATCTGCTGCTACCCTAAGCGTGCGGGAGGATATACCACCAGATCGATCATGGATTAACACAGGAAGGGGCTGTTTATTACTACACCCAGCGTCTCACTTTGCGGCGGAGGCCCGGCCGCAGGTATCATGGTGATAACAATGGTTGTCGCGCTCTTCTGAGATCAAATATCCATCAGTCGCAAGCATTAACACCAAGAGGATCAATGGCTTGATTGTCATTCAGAAAAGTGGTTGAATATCATACCCATATTGCCATGGCAACAGTTGAAATATATATGTTTGTGCTACTACTGGGCAGCTTGTATATAATTGGTTTCACCCAAGGTATGTCTGTTTTGTTTTCATACAATGTTGAACCCAACCAACCAATTAGATCAATTACTTTCATCTTTCAGCATGGGTTGTGGCAAGATTGATCTCAATTCATAAATTCAATGGTACATGCGGTAACTACATGTGCGCGTTTAGGTATTTTTCTGTCAGATGACTAAACTTAATCAATCGAGGTAGAGAGTTTAAATGGTCCACATAACAGTAAATTACGCACCTCCATCTATCTCACTATCTCTGTAATGAGTGTAACTGTTTTCATTGTTTAATTTTGTGTTACCGAATCACAAACGTTTTGAATGGCCATAAATCATTAGGATGGGGAGGTGGTGACGTTAGTTGCGCATTTAACAGACCCTTTACAAGCCCCCGCTGATAGCGCACTAAGCGGACTGCCAATCCTATCGGCTTCACCCAGCGGGAGATTGCGCACGACAATGACTCATGAATATTCATAGATCATATCGTGTCACGTGACCCTTGTTGATAGTCGGCGAGAGCTGCTTTGAATACTGACTGTTGTTTCGGGTTTCTTTTTCTCTCCAGGCCTTGCCCACCACTGCCGGGTCCGGTCCACACACTGCTGGTCGGCCGGCCTCAACCAGACGACATTTGTCTGCCCCGCCAGAGGGCACTTTCCTCATCCGGGCAACACGCTCTTCTATTACAAATGCCCGTATGCGGGTATGCTGGCGTGCACCTGCAGGTGTCGCTACGAGGGCATGTGCTTTCACCCCGTGAGTCTGCGCTGTGAATTCTCCTTCCTGACGGACATCCACAATTGTTCTGTCGCCAAACCCCCGAGTGTTCAGATGACGGGTTTTCCCCGGGAGAACGTGGGCGACCTCTCTGGGGGCTTCGGGAGTAAATCAACCGTCATCAAATACAGAGCCAAGGGTGGTGATCACGAACATTACTCACACTTGTCGGCGGTGCCATCACCCCCATCCCGAACAGCCCCTGGAGGAGGCGACGCCAGGGGAGGTCATGGGGGTGGGGGTCGGGGAAATGATGGTGGAAATACCGATAAGGGCAGCAGTCATAACGACCTGCCCGTGATGCTCTCGTCCACAGATAGACTCCAGCGTCTCGACGAGCGTCCCCCACAGGCCCACCGCCAGGTGGGGCGACACGCCACCTTCGCCGCGCGCCAGTCGGGGCTGGCGCCTTCCGGGCCGGTCAAGGACAAGGTCCACTTCCCCATCTGGGCCGTCGCCATCGTCGTTCTCAGTCTGCTCGTCATGCTAGTGCTTATCGTCGTCCTCATGTATTAGTTACCCTTCAACATCAAGCCCCTAAGAATGAGAACGATATAAGCTAGAAAACGTTCGTAAATATACCTTTAATATTGTACAGGTTATAGCGGTTATGCCTTCTATTTCGTTGAATTATTATGGTGTGATATTCAAAAGGATACTTCTTATGTGCCGCAGAATTACATGGGCTGTTGAATGTTCATTTGAGTCTTAATATGAGGCAGGACAAGACTACAAAACAACTATAGGCCTATAGGTTACGAGATATATGCCCGTCACAAAGGTTCAATTGCCTATACTACTCGCCGTCGGACGTATTCGGGCGCTGCGCATCTGGCTCCCAAATAACAAGAAACTAAATGCCAGTTAAATCGATATGTGCTCCACATTAGGATATTGTGGATGTTACTTCCAAACAGTTATTTGAAAATAAATACATGCCACATTAATCGCTAAGACATCCTTTTTAAAATCTATAACACCTCTACAAATACATATACACCATGCCTTGTGTACTTGATATCTGTTATAGTGTATTGTTGATGGGTGAGATACGACGTATTTTGATAAGAATAAAGTTATGATAGAAATCTGATTTTGTCCATTCTCCCTATCCTTCAAAGGTATGCAAACGGTATAAATGCAGTTGGGAGCCTGAGATAAAAGTTCAATTTCATATACTACTAATGACACTCATCACAAAGCGGGGTTTAGTCCCCAGATACGACGCATCGTACTTTTTAGCCGCGTTATTTAGTTAAGTTTATATTCCTCGCAACGAATACGTTGATGCAGCAAACTGAAATAAGCCTAAGGCGCAATTCAATGAAGCAGGGTTATTAATGTCAATTGGACAGCTAAAGAGACAATTTCGAATTTACTATCAGGTAATTTCTTCTTTTTGATAATATTTATTCCAAAACAAATCTTTCAGAGAATTATCTTTAATCTTCCAGGATGGCCGATTTTGGTACATATTAGCCATACATCATAGGTTGTGAATTAAATTAAATAATCAAGTATGCTCGGTCAATTCAAATCAAACAAGTAGGCCTACATAATTATACAATTAGCATGATTATACATGAAATTTCATCCTTCACCCATAGAATTTACATTATTCAGGAATCTCGATATCATACCTTACAGACTGACATCATTCTTCCTTATAATTAGTAAAATCCTTTTTTATATTATTTCTAAATACAAACTTATCTTCACTATGTTCTTCCGCGATGGACGTTTCGAAATACCTATCTATGTCGTGAAAGTGCGATTATTGATATTGCCAGCATATTAAAACATGATACTGACATGCTTGAAACAAGAACAGTCAGACGTCAATCATAGTATCTCACATCATGTTGCAATAATTTTTGTCATTTCCCATCGCCAAATGATCTTTTCAGGAATACAGCTGTATGAGTAGGTCCTAATATGTGTGCCTTCAAAAGAGAATAATCACAAATCATGTAACAAACGGAAATACCATGGAAACAAATCTAGAAAAGGCAATATGACTTCTGTGCATGCGGTTTTCCGACCTGATTCCGAAAGCAACACGATGCACTACATTTACACGCGTGTCCTAATAGCACAGCTACGTATTACCCTTCAGCATCTACAGACACTGATAGCGCAGTTTCTTAAAGGAGACATTCATATCATTTAAAACTATCACTCAAATGCAAAAATCTTTTTCCCTCTGAGTCATTTAATTGCAAGTTGTCGTGTTTGTTTTTCGTAAAACCTCTCCAGACATAATTAAGTTTTGATAATGTTAATAACACATAGGGGGCCTATAAGTTCTCATTTACCATAAAGAATCAAACTGACTCATAAATACATAGTGTACGGGAAGAATTGCATATATTATGGTAGCTGAATGGTAGCTGAAGACCAGTTAAAATGACTTGAATTAAATAAGTCGTCTCATTGAATCTCAAATAGCAGTGCACTTAATCAATATACTTTTCAAAACAGAACGAGGAGGCGTACCAAATATGCTGGTGGCCATCCGCCTTATTCAAGCAGCACTTTTTACCATTGGGTGTACACGAAGCTCCCCCTGGTGCCTCTGAGTCAACAACCAAAATGAAGATAGTAGACACTGAGAAGGGATGCGGAATGCCTCATCTCCAAGGATTCAATATTGATCCAGGGCAACACGTGATTAATTCTGGATCGAAGCAAAAGCCCCATGGATTACTCTAGGATCCAAGTGGGGGATCTAACAGGCAGACGTCGCCTTAGTCGGCCTAGACCCTGGTTACTTCCTATACGATCCGCCATCTTGTGGCTCGCTGTTGAACTGCGATTTGCAACAGCAGACTTAAATCACTACTCTTAGGACATATTTAATATCATTTGTCTTTTAATTTGTCTGTGTGCATCAGTCGAAGGCACCGCCAGAAATGTGCCAAAAAATCAAATCTAATCTAATTCATCAAGATATTTCTTGAACAATAAAGAGTTATTTATGAGAAAACTAGCCAATTTTTCATTGTCTGATTGCAGTTTTGTGTCTGCTTTATAAGCATTTTATTAATGTACACTTATGATCTTGCGTCGTCATTAAAAAGGGTGTGAACATTTGAAAGGAACTCGTTGGTCCGACAAACGACTGTTCCTCAAACTAAATCTAAGGCATTTTGACGAATCGTCTTCACCTGAAACAAAAAGTATTTTATAATCACATTAACTGGCAAAAAGTAAGAGACATTTATCTATAACATCTGCAATTCTATAAAATATGGAATAAGGCATGTATTCTTGTTACACAGGACGAGGTGCACGGTCGTCAAGGCAAAGCAATAGCTTTTCACTTAAGTATCATTTAGGTCATACATAGGGCCAACGATCGAACGGCTATGTACACGACGTCGCGTATGCGTCGCCTGTACAAGAGAAACAATGTACGCGACAAGCATCAAACCATTTGTAAATTCCCTTTTCAATATACTACTAACTCGTATAATAGAATCAATACGCACGACAACATCTACTCATACAATTATGCAGATAAGCGAATTCACATGAGGCCGATCGCCAACCTTCTATGTACGAAACTTCGTGTACACATACAACATCATGCATTCTTGGTAGGGTCTCTGCATGACGTCGCCCAATAAGATGAACTTTGTACATGAGATCAGTCAAACTATTCCCAAATTGCCATTCAAGTATACTACTTACAATTCGCGTGTATAACACAATCAATACAGACGACAGTACAATGTAGCCGAGCTTTTTTGGATTAAATATACTGAAACATAATCGTATCTCTATATACATATATAAATACCATATATGTTGATATCATTATTTTGCGATCGAAGGTTTGGTAAATAACGAACCGAGTCCTCCCATTTATCTTAATCAGATAAGTTATACGTGTAGGCCTACATATACTTTTTTTCAATGAATGCGACATGCCTCAAATTACCATTTCTACATACTACTTACACCACTATCATTTGTCGCGTATGTATATATTAAGTCAATTCGTGTGATATTGTTGTGTAAATAATGACGCTGTGTATATAATAATATATATGCAATATAATGCAGGCAAAATGTCCTAAATGTCACATATATACAGTAGATCACATGAATATAATCGACCATCAATAAAAGAATATGTGTGCGTATCCTTCATTACCAATACTTTGACTACTAAAAATGGTTATGGGAACATGTAATGGACTAAACGGATTTAATTACAATCGCTTTGGGACACATAACGACACCCACGCGGGGAATGCAGTACTGTTAGTTTTACCAATTAGTCAATCCAATTAACGTTCAGCAATAGATCAAATAATTCTGTATTCGAGATCGAAAAACGTTCATCTATGGAAGTAGCTCAAATACTCCAATAATCATGTTCTAATAGTGAGGATCTGTCGAGGCAAAAGCATGCAGTTCATGAACGTGTAATGTTTCTACTCGACTATAAATTATTTGTGTAAATACAAATTAATGACGATGCAAAAAAGGCAGAAACGGCATTTGCATGGCTAGCAGAAAAATGTACTAAATTATGGTGTCCAGTGTTATAGCTGAATATTGCTATGAAATCGGAAGGAGAAATACAGAAAAATGTAGATTTCTGACAAGTTTGAGACATTTTGAAACATTAAACCTTTCAAGATTTTGAATAGGTCCTTTTCACTTATTTGTTTTCACGATTGAAACTGCAAAAGGTATCTGTATTACCGTAGGATGCGTTTCAAACATGATTGAAAAACCAGACTGATTTGTGCAACTATTGCAAAATATCAACATATCAAAATTACAGTTGGTTTTCCTGTTCTTGAAAAATTGGTTGGATACTAAATAGACCTGATTCGAATTCTATTGATTAAGATCAGATAGACTGTATAACCCCAAATCTTCCTTATCATTCTTTTTGTATCATCTCACAATGATGTCGGTTTATAGAGTCAATTATATTACCCAATACATATACAGTTATTCGTTATTCACTTCATTGCATAATAACCGATCGGTACTATAGAGTGAATGTCTTCGACCATTTTGATAGGAGTAGTCTCCAAGGAGAGTGTAAGCAGTCAGGCCAAAACACTTCCAATTACGCGACAGACCGTTATAATGAAAGGGGAAGATCGACGAGGCGTATCCGATAACCTTTCACTGTCAATAGGTATGGTAGAACATACGCCTGTAGGTTGATTTGGTATGCATTAGTGCTGGCTTGAATTACGCTAATCATTCACCCGGTTGTCTCTAGGAGGAACTATCATCCCTAGCTGCTCTACCCCTAGCAAGCGCAACACACTAAAACGTGCCCATCCAATCTCCTCCCGTTAACCAAAGAATACATTGATCCGGAGTAGCACTAATGTCTCTAAATCAGCTCAACTCAATTACGACGCCAACACTGCTGCCTACACAGCTACTGTTTTTATTGCATTTTCTTATTCCCCATCCCTACCAAGACTCCCACGGGTAGTGATTTTATTTCAGCCGCTAATTAATACAGAGAATGATCAGATAATGAGGCAATAACATCCGACTGGTTGGCGAGCACTGATTGCATTTCTTGTCCCCCGCCGGACATGAACAGGCTGTCGGTCGCGTAAGAACTCGTCTAGTTCTCGTTAAATCCCGTCCCCACATGCCCTACCGCTCTTGCGCTTGCCTATACTTTGACCTCATTACTAAGGCCCTTTCAGCGCTATCCAATCAGCGGTGATTGGTTACTGTAGTCAGACATGCGCCCCTCTCGGCCTTCTCCAGGCCTACCTGCACACAACCGCCCGGCTTGCCTGCCTCCCGCTCGGCTCATTCATCTCTCTCTACCTCCAGTAGCCTGATCCTCCATTGTGTTGCCACCAGCGCCCACCCGGGCCACTGTCTGTGTATGATCAATGACCTTTCATCAGCCGCCAGTGGATGCGTAGTTCCAGTGTCGTCCGAAAGAGGGCGCGGCGGAGAAGCGCGGCAAAAGGCAGACGACAATTTGCGGCTGATCAGTTGGAAGCGGCCTGCGGCGGCGAAAACATCGACGCTGGCTTTCTTTGGGACGATTTAGGCTGCGAGAAAATTGTGCCCGCTGTCTTTGAGACAGTATAAACGTGGATTTCTTATTTATTCAGTTTTATTAAGACAGGAAGGGGACTTTGGACTAATCTTCGATGGAAGAGTTCCAGTCATTCCTGGTTCTCCCAACGTTGACCTCAAGTAACAGTGGGAAACAATACTCAACCTACAGACATCGCTTATTCAAATCGTGAAGTGCTCACCTGGCCCAGGTGCATTACTGGATATATATACATTCGCAACTGGATTTTAACGAAACATCGAAAGATGCGGGTCCTTGCTTGATAATTTGAGTTGTCGGTGTGCCATAGCCTTAAAATGAAGCTCTACTTGGATACCGGTACCATGAGGTTGATATTACAGCCTATCCTATTAATAGGATGCTTTAGTATTACATGTGGTAAGTAGCATTGGTATGATCACGACCTCTGTAATAACGATACTTAGGCCTAAACCCTTTCATAAATCAAATAAGTGTGTAGTTTTCCTACATATTTACCATAGAATCTTGGCAACAGTCGATGTCAACGAACACGTTCATTATCAATCCAGCAATGCAGAATTTTTTTTCGAAGGTTTGTTTCTTTTGTGTATCTTTTATTTACAGAAAAACTAAATATGTAATTTTGTGTCTTTCCGACCATTAGCCTAAGCCATAATAACAGTGATGTATAACGAACTACTAATGTTCTTAGCATTGGAAATGTATGCACCTTCTCCAGCTGACCCATATCTTGAAAGAACATCTATATTATTTCGTCATCATAACTTACTTATGTCGATGCCACTTTATTCAAATTCAATAGTTATTGTTTCACATCTAACGGCATAGCGTATACTCAAGGCAAGGGCAGTGTGTCCCATATTTTTCACATATTTTAGATAGGGGCCTTCTGTTTGGGAAATAAAATATGGAGTACAATGGGGGATGTCCTTGTGTGCCTGTCCAGCCCATGGTATTAATACTTACTTCGGTCTGTGATGCCCCCCTGTGGTACTTATATTTAATTTGGTACCACAGGGGGGCATACATAGTGCAAACGGACCAATGTAGAATGAACTGGCTAATTTTCCGGACATCAATTTTGAATGAAAGTAAACCACTCCATTCATTCACTTCCTAATGAAACTAGATGTATCTGCCTAACTTTGGTACAAGTACTTTGGTATGTTCAGGATCAAAGCGTGCCACATATGAGAGTTGATTGCCACACACTGAAGTGTTCTCACCTTAAACAATTAAGTTATTTTCTAAGTTCAATAATCATTGCTTCACACTTAATGCGAATGCATTATTACCCAACGATGAGGGGCCTACCGTTTGGGAAATAGAATATTGAAATAAATCAAGGATTTTCCCTGTGAGGCTATACAACACAGGGGATCCGTACAGACCTTGGTCCGTGACCACCCCCTGCAATTTGGGACGATACACAGTGCAATCAACTCCATACAGAACGACCTGGGTAATTTTTGGCTAATTGACATCAATTTTGAATGAAGGTAGACCACTCCTTTCATTCACTTCCCAATGAAATAAGACACATTTGCCTCACTTTGGGACACGTACGTTGGCATGTTCAGATTACCATTGCCCCCCCCCCCCATATTAGTTTCTCTGTGTGCTAAATGATGGCCCTCATCCTAAATGATTAACAGCTAATATTTCATTATTCTATACAGCTGGCTAGGGGAAATCTATGATTATCTACCATGACTGTGACACATTACAAAATACGATTCATCAAATCTATCTAACATACAATTTCATTGTTTCTATACAGAGTTCTGTCCGTGCAGATAGGAGATACTTTATAATGTATCACACACATGGGCAAGCGTATGGAAGATCTGACTTTCGAGTAAAAAACAATGAACTCGTTTTTGTCTTAGATGTTTTTCATGTCCCTTTTATCGGAAACGTGATCGATGACGTCCAAGAGCGCGTTACAGCTACAAATAGGAAGGTTTATATCAAAAAGAGCAATCTTAAATATACGGAATAATGATAAGAAAGACAGTAAGAGAAAGAGATAATTCTTTAGATGTCCCAAAAGTATCATTCAACCTGTTATCTGTTTGCCACGATTTTTAATCACAAATAATTCTATTGCCTGGTTGCAGTCATTAGGGACAATTTTCCCTGCACGGCATGGTTCCCTGAAATAGTGCAACGTTGGAAACATTCGAATATAAATTCCCTAAAATCCAAACTGTAGATGCCAGAATTACAAGAATGTAAACATCTAACGTGTTGGATGTTTAATTTTCACATAGTGGAAGAGTGGAGAGATATTCATTGCCAAAATGACTATTTCTAATCAAAGAGGACCTTAAGTGGCTAGTGTGAGTTCTTTTAAAGCCAATTTCCCCTGGCAAACACTCCTCATTAATAGCGTTGCAATAAAAAGAAACATTGTAGCATAAAGCCTTTGCTGTGATAAGATCCTCTCAAACATTAGGCAAGAGATTACGTGAAATAACGTCTACACTTTGCAAAAATACTTAAAGATCAATCCAACAGGGTTGATATTTCCGTTCATTTTATTCTGGAACCTGGTTCTTGTAGGTAATACTCTAATATTTCCAACATTGCACGGTATTGAACAGGTCAAATATGCCTATATATTGACACCAAGCGAGAAAACCAGGGATGTAGCCATGCAGCCCTCAAGACAAAGGGGGTTCCAGGTAAATCTAAGGGGGTTCCGACATACATTTTTGGCAAGATTTCTTATATTTTACTTATAATTTGGGAAAGTTAGGGGGGTTCCAGACACCCAGGAACCCCCCCCCCCTTGCCTACGCTACTGGAAACATGCCTGAAAGACTGCAATTGGCTAGATGGCACACCAAGGTTTAGCAATGTTAGCGGACTGACTATTCCAGTATAACTTGAATTTCAGTATAACGCCCGCATGTATATGCATGATATAAAGTTATTCCAGTTAACATAGTATAGAGCTACACTATCTCTGTACTAGTTTTCTCTTCTTGCTGCACAAATTGCGTGTCATGCAACTGTCTATGTTTGCGGATATATTTATGCACTATCATGTATTGATTCCTTTAATGGAAGTGCCCGCATTCCAACCAGTCCTTTTATGAAATATTTTTCAAGAGAAGTTCATTTGGTACCAGCATGTCATTTTAACCCTGACAGTACAGAATATAGCCATAGAACTTTATATATGGTACTACAAATAACGCTTTAAAAAACTCATTATGTTTGAACTCTTGCTACATTACGAAGAGGTTCATGAGTCTGTTGCTCTTTTAGTTTGATAAATTTACATCGTATTATTTTACCTTTTACAAACTGAAATTCCTTGCACATAAATATACAAAAAGGTATGTTTTGTGTAATCAATTCCCCTTAAGCATTCTAGAAAATATTTCACAAGAAAAACTAGGAAAGTCTCGAGGTATTAGAGAATTACAAAGATTTCTCTTGAAAAATGTAATAAATGCAAACTTTTTAATGTCCCATAAGTGTGTCTAAAGTTGGAATTTCCCTTAGAATTTTCTCACATTAATAGGGCGACATGTGAATGGCATGCTGAATTGATTTAATTTAAAACTGATTATCCTGTAATTACGTACAAAGTTTCCTTTAAACTAGGTGTTTATTTCTTGACCGGAATATGCCGCAGGCCCGTTGACCAGCTTTTCCCAGGGGAGGGTTCGTTTTCTATCGTGGGAGAAAGTTTGAATTTACAAAGTTCGAATTCAAGAGAAGAGCGTTAACTTACTGTGGTTTTTGTTCTTGTTTTTCGTGAGGCTGTTGAATATCATATTTAAACGCATTATGGCAAGATCATTTTGATAAATGATTGTACCTGGCTACATGTTGAAACGGAACGTTATCCAACAGAGAATCTTCAAGACCCGGAGACACGCTAAGGGCAGGAGCTAATAAAAAAAACAGTCGTGCTCTGGATCAGCTGATAACCACTAACAATGGGAAGTTGGCCTCAGTAGGATCATTTGTACTAAGCACTATATGGTGTGCTTGTATACAGGCGCCATGTTTACCCTGCTGCAATGCCCAGCCTTTCGTGCTGGCTATACACAGGGTTCAATGGGGCTTACTGCTGGCTGCTGGTCTCAAATGGTGTCCTGGCAGGCAATGCCTTTCATGTGGTGGGGGACAGAGAAAGGGTCAGATGAATGGCCACCGGAAGTCAGCAGGGCCACCAAAGGGCGGTCGCCTTGGCCGTTGTGATCTTGGAAGGTCGCGAGGCTCGGATTACAATTTCCAGCGTATGTCAGAAAGAGAAAAGACAAGCAAAAAGTGCAAAGGCAAACTTTAAAGTTTGGAAGGTCGATGGTCTTTACAAAACCACAAAAGGTAACTTTAAAAAACACGAAGGTTGAATTGCAAGGGAATAATCGCGAATAATGTTAAAGTTATCATGTAGTACCTTTGTTATTTCCAGACATGATTGGTATTATCTTAAGCTTACTTCACATTTATCAAAATTTCACATATATCTATGCAGTTGGAACGAACGTTTCGAAAAGCAAATACTTGTTTACATAGGTCCAAAGCTGTAACAATTGTAAAATGAAGAGGTCCTTGGAATTGATATATTCTAAGACATTACTAAAAGCCGGACAAATAAGACTGATATTAAGGTTCAATGTATAAAAGGATTCTATGCTACAGATGGGTATCATAAATGTGATTTTATCATTAGATGGCTTAACCCCCAAAATACTGTCAGATTTACGTCCTTAAATCTCATCTTAACGTCTATAGATAACGCCTGGTTTCTAACAATTACAGGTGTTGGAAGCTTTGTGCTCTGTGAATTAATAACTTAGCGGCTGTATTCAGCCTCACGGAATCACGTATTTAGGAGGAAATCCTTTCAGATTATTCTTTTCTGTCATATTAGTAGGAGCCAGCCGACGTCCTTTTTCGTTACCTCACTATTCATCCAGGAAACTGACGCGACAGCTTTCTTTTCTTCCGGATAAGAAAAGGGTTAGAAAAGCAGATCATTTCAAGAAACACAATTCAGGCGAGAAAGTAGAAAAGAAATGGAAAATAAAGAAAATGAGTTCCTTCCGACCGCATCAGGCATGTTGACCGCGCGGCTCTGCTTCCAGGGTTCACCGTGGGAAAAGGGGGGCGCTACCAAAGCAGCATTCCCAACACCTCCTGTATTACTGGACACACCCTGGAGCTGAGGAAACAATCGTCGCTGTGCCACTTACAAGCCAAACAATTCCGTCTCCCCAGCCATTACCAGATCCCTCTTAGGCTGAAAGAGAAAGATCAACATTAAAGAATGGGTTTCAATTCTATTTGAGAGTTCTATCAATACGCGGAGACTTTAGAGTTTACACTGATCTCATCACTTTCTTGTCACGTTCCCGTTGAACGGCCAAGATACACCAGGGCAGGATCCCAGGGACGATGTTCAGAGTCAACATCCCGCCCATCTTTAAAAAGTGGAAAACTTAACACACATGTAAATGAGGGCTTTCCATCAGTTATAACCCGTAGTCGATTGGCGATAGTACTAAACAGCTAAGGGACCTTACATTAAGTATGTTTTTTTCATATTCAAATCAACATCACGTACATGTGTATATGTTCTTTCAGACGATCGGTGAGAAGATTAATATAAGTAATGGTTATGTACAATGAATGCTACACGAAGTGACATAACATAATATATGACTATATTCAGTTATTAGTTTTATAGTCAGTATAATATTGATTTCTAGATTGATGGGCCATATCATTTTAAAGATGTACACGTGCTCACATTTTCAAAAAAATCAAATCCTCCACCCCCCTTGGATTAAAGTTTGCATTGGATTTGTTCAGGAAGGTACGCATAATCCCGAACCATGGGGGGGTTGATTATGCTTATGACCTCTAATGAAAGCTCAATGCCAGATTTTGCAGACCACCTCAAAGACATTATATATTGCTGATATGGATTTTAGGTGAACAAAGAAGTCTCAAGGGGTTGTCAGCAAAGGAAAATGCCGTACACATATATGCTGGTTAATGGCATTTCATGCAAGTTCCCTGTAGTTAGCTTTTAGTATAGCACAGCTGTACTGTTCCCACAGTGCGCTGCCGCACATTTTGTTGATAGACAGATGGCCTTGGGGATTAAGCATTAAGCACGCAGTCATGCAGGCTATCAGGTTTTATATGTTCGACATAAAGTTTGTAATGGGACTAAGTTAAGCACCGATCAATGTTTATCAAATTGTCTTTGCTGTCATAGAAAATGAGTCTCTTCTACGTAGTTGTTTCATGGGTCATTGCCTATTGGATCGATGTCGTGTCGTTGAGGAGAGGGTTCAAACCATCTTGACCCAGAGAAGAAGCACACAGCTATAATTTTGCAGACGTTTGGTATAAATACACTAATACAGGTTAATAGAGCAGTCCATGCATTCCATCGGGCATACCTATATAGATAATTACTATATACATATATTACGACCTGATATACGTTGGAACAATCCTTTTTTGAAAAACCGAAAGACCTAAACATAATACTGATCGGCCATTAACAGATTACAACCGTGAGTGGCAATACAAATGGCACATCACGTGTGCTTGTTTGGATTAATCAGGAGTTCTCGATTACTGTGTTGACAATTAATACAAATCAGATGCATTAAGGACAGAATCCTTTCAAGTGTGTTCTTCATCATTAATTATTTTTTCAATCCAAATGGCATCTGCTTTTATATGCTTGGCTGATTATGATTTTTCTCTTGATGTCTCTCTTGTTACTATATGAACTAAGGAACATCAACGTGACATACAAGCTACTGAATAGAGGGTAACCTTCTTGTTCAAAGTTTGTGACCCGGGCCCCTTGACAAAACCGTGCGGAAGCATAATAATGTATTAGAACAGGAACGGCCAATACCATCGAAACGGAGGAGCAATTTACAAAGCTGCTGAATAGAAATTGGCCTATAATAGGGTGATAAAGGCTTAACAGAAACAATCCCCTCCAAACAGGAACTTTATTTTGAAATGAATCATATGAAAAGACTCGGCCCGTAGAAGGATGTTATATATGCAATCAGCTGGGGTAATTTCAGCAGAATGAATAATGTGATGAAGTGAAGCTTATTCCTGCGTGAATCTTTTTCTTCTCGATATTAATTTCCATTGATTTCCGCATTATGAATATAGACGTAGGCCTAAATCGCTATGAGTTATGCAGACATGCCGTTATTGTAATCATGATAGCCTGCATGACTACGTGCTTAATGCTTAATCCCCAAGGCCATCTGTCAACATCAACAACATGTTCCTATTCAGGCTAAGGTACATGCTGCCGGTTGAAAATCAGTTACAACGTTATAGGTTTACTACCCCATGTTATTGATCTAGTCATTGGATAATGTAGCTTCACTATGATGTGTTCTCTGTATAATTTATATGTTCGTTGTGTTAAGCTGAATTTAAGGCAATATCTTAAAGTCAACACTTATTAATTAATAAACTACCAATTGAAATTTGTTTTTCGTATAGGGCCTACTATTCATATAAACATTATCAAATTGTCAATAAATGTTTGAAATTTACAATTAACAGAGGTATGTAGACGTTTTTAAGATAATATTTTATGACGGATTTGGTTTAATCAGCTGTTAACAGTTAATGTATTTTATGCAAATCTATCAATCAGCCATAATAGAAGAAGATGAATGCTTGTTCACCTGTTCACTGGATGTCTTTCTTTTCATATTTCACAGCACTGAAGCCGTGCAAAGTTCGTGCCTCCAATTGCTTGGCATCAATTGAGCAAAAGGACGTGTACGCATGCCCGAGAAGGGGGCACTTCCGGCATTCAACCAGCGTCTTCCGGTACTACAAATGTCCCGGTCCTGGCTACGCGGCATGTGACTGCGCATGTCGTTATCGAGACATGTGCTTTGACCCCCTCGCGGCCCAATGTGCGTTTGCCTTCTTACCAGAGGTTCACAATTGTACGCCCATTACAACCACTATTCCCACCACTTCTACCACATCTACGACGACGACCACCAGGCTGATAGAGGCCATCACACCGATAAAGAGAGCACTAGCAGTGAAGAAACCCGTCTACGACCCTCTTCAGGACGCTAGAACATATGACCTGGAGTATCGCTTCAACCAACGAAACAGACACCGCCCGGCCGTTGTGGCAGCGGCGGCGGAAGCCTCAAGGAAACGAGCATCCGAATCGCACGCGCGGACCTATAATTTGGCACAAAAGGACATCCTGACGGCCCAGGAAGCCTTGTTGGTTGAGAGGGGCATCAATCCCAAGATGGTCGACGATGTGTCCGTGTTTCCTGCCTGGGCCGTCGCTATCGTTGTCCTCTGTGTTGTCATGTTATTGGTTCTCATGGTTATCTTTCTCTACTAGCTTACATGTACACACAAGTACAAAACACAACATATTCATGTCTGGAATACTTAGGCAGGAAAGCAAATGCATTCATAGTGTTACTGACAAGCATAATTATACTTGCAAAGAATTCGACTGCAATTATGCCTATTTACATGGTTAATAAGTTTGAACATGTGTAACGTGAGCATTAGGGCCCCACCAGACCTAAACGCCCACAAACGTTCAAAAGCAATGAATGCTCCGCGTTGGATATGACTTTACGTAGTTGGTTGAGACAAAGGTTAATATGACGTATAGTCAGTCCGCCAGACATCTATACCAATTGTACTCCCTACTCTGCACGATCACTGTCAGAGGTAACACACTGGGAACTTCTATTGTAAACGTTTCAATATCACTCTTCATAAAATGTACTGCCATAATTAATTTTTAAATGTTAAACATGAGGAGGGCACCATCATACAAATTGTACCATTCAGAAATTTTCCTAACATCCCAACAACAATCAGTTCGTATGTTGCAAGATGCATCCCCAAAGAAGAAAGGGTAGTACATTAATAATTGGAGTGTCTTAAACGGGGATGAATGCATTCAATTGGCCGCAATGAATGTAAAGCAATATGCATATTCATTTCATGTAGTTATTTAGGTGGTAGTAGCAAACCTTCAAGGGAATATTGTCCCAAGCAGGTATTCAAAGATGTTGAGGTATTCAATATCCAGAGATATCACCATACTTGTACGTCGGAGCAATACTTATTATGACAATTTCACAAAGGTTTAAAACTGAAGCGCAAACATTCGAATTATTTTTCTGTGTCATAATTCTGCAACTACTCTTTTTGTCATAAACGGAAAGACCGCTTCTATTATTGAAGAGAACCAGCCATCATGATGGAGCTATAAAAAGCACGTGCTGAACCTCCGCTGCAGCGGCGTGGACGTTGCCATAACAAGTGCGGCTGGAAATATGATTCAATACGCATGGGCTCCAATGTAGTCTGAATACAATAACTGGTACAAAAAGGAGTTTCAGTATGGTAATTATCTTAGGTAATGATCTTGTACCTTTGGCCCCGAGATTTCATCGAAAACTGGCACGTGAAATTACAACTCGCAAGATTGTCAGAAATGAGGTATAACACAATACGTACTTTCGTCTTATTTGTAGTTTTAGAGGTCATAATATAGGTTTGCTTCTAGAATATGATATGTAGAATTGAGCCCCTGTTGATGTCCTTAATTGTGAAAAACGTATCTATAGTCATACATGATTGCTACCTGACTGCTTTTTCTTGTTTTCTGATATATATGTACGTGTTTGATTCGGTATTTGAATATGGGGATCTCAGTGGAATTTGCCTATCTCTTATCATAGGCTCAAATCACCCAAAGGACCAAATGTTATATCTGATTAGGGTGCACAAGGTGTTTTACAATTTTAAGCCAAATTAACATTAATTGATACTTGTCGATTTTGAGAATGTCAGATTCGTTTTACAATCAAACACATGGCCTAAACATTTATTAGAAGCTAAAGATTGTTCTATGTTTTTTTCCAAAAATAAAAGGCTACAAGAAAATGATTGGAAGCAATTCATGTCGGCAGGTCAATAGTGATGTGCATTTACTGTAAAAAAAACAACAACAAAAACGTAACTGTATTCTCTTGCAATCTTTTAGTTCCCAAATCTGGTCATATTGATGGACCGCCTGCTGGACATTCCTTACTCAGCTTTAAATGCCTTGAAAAGATTTTCGTATGCTTTCACAATGAAACGCGTGGACGATCGGACAACCCATGATACATGTTCTGCATATCAAATGAAAGCTAATATAATCATCTGACAACCTATTCAAGAGGACATTATTTTTCAGAAAATTGTAACTATTTCAGGACTTTCATGCAAAATTGTCGGGCCCTTCTCTATGGGACCAATTGTGACTTGAGCGCTTAACTGCGATGGTTTGCGTTAAATAATGAGCTCTCATGCCATAGGATGTTGTGACGCGTTGTGATGCAATTGTGCCTTGAATATTCGTTTGCTCCAATGCAGCCTTTTCATAATTTATAGTTTCAGAAATTAACACGTGTTATGTATATTATTGAATACTTGCAGATATTCTTCTTCTTAAATGTTGTAGTGGATTGTGTGTACATTACACGGAATAAAAACTATTTTCTGTATACGTGATTTAGAGAAAAGAATTGTCGGAATTACAATATGATATTGATATTACCTTATACTGTTCTCATTTATTTTAGTGAAAACGTCAAGCAATATTACCAATTGTATCAGATAAAATAACACTGTTGGGATGATTTGGAGTCCTAACGCTGTTTTTGAGTATATGACATAACTATATATCGCTGCCGTACGACCTACCTTCTTAGCTGTAGAGTAAAGGCAACCAAAAGCCAAATTGTTTGCCCTTATCTTTGCTTGGGTTCATCAATTATATATAACAACATACAAAACACAAAACCTTTCTTGGCAGGGGCCCTTTACTATGTTTAGAATAATGAAGGATACCTGAGCCGCTGACTAGAACAGAGTGTTGACATTTCCATCGCAGGAACGCTGGAAAAAGAGTACAGTGTTAAGTTCCGATGAGAGGGGGCGGAGTGTATCTTTGGAGAGGAAACAGGGTTGCCTTTCTCTTGATGGACGGTTGGCGGGAAAAGCTGTATGACTGATGGAGCGGGCAGACGACTTCCCACAGACGTATGGAGACATATCAAATGTCACTGAAGTAGATGAGCTTGAAACATCACAAAGGCTTCACATAAATTGCGAAAGAGATGTTCTTTCATAATGTATTCATTTCCATTAAGTCTGCTCGCTGAGCAGCAGTTATCTTAGAAGCTTTTACGAACGCTAGGCCTATGCTATCCGACAACTAGAATATAAATCGAATGTGATTGGCACTCTAATTGTCATCAACATTATGTTGTTAATATAGGCCTAATACCCACCATGATATTCTACCCATCGAACCCACTCACCAAAACAAATTAATTTAATAGGCTAACAACTATACTTTAATTCAATCTTACATCTATAAATAACGTGGCAGAAACATCTTTTAGGGATACCTTTAGAATATAATTCTGATTTAATCTTTTAAGGCTGCTTCACAGATGGCAAGTGTACATGCTTATCCTTTACTCGCGATTCACTCACCAGTCCGAAATGCTGATGATCAACTCATGACGCTATATTCAATGTGCTAAATACTTTGCATGCGATTGTTTCATAACACCGTGACTTCTTACATGCAGCTTTCTTAACCTATTCTAAAACTATTTTCTACATTGGAATAACAGGAAATAAGATAGCCTCATTTTAAAGATATTCAAGAATTTCAAAAACAATATATATATACGAGTGTGCACTTATCATTTGCAATTGCTCAATGTTTGCAGATCGCAAGCAAAAACAGCAACGTGTAGCAGGACCTTTGCTGTCACCCACATATCTCGTCTTCTTCACATCTATCACTCTTCAGCATGTAACATTCAGGGCGCTATCTCTGCACGATGGTATATACGCAGCACAGTGCCTCCGATCCCATGGAGCCTGGGCTTTCCCTAGACGACGTATTGCATGAGTTTTATTTTGAAGTCTTTAATATACATTGTGTCTACTCTTTGATATGATTTTTTAGAAACATTCGTGAGGTATGGGAAATGTTTGAAAAGATTATTGAACCACTGATCGAGTCATGAGCCCGTTAAAGCGCATTTATATTATAGGCCTTATTATAGTTACTTCACTATTAGACGGAAAACATGATATTATGTTTTCCGTCTAATATATTGAACATTATATGCGGGTTCTGTGCGCGTGTATTAGAGCATGTGTGTAATTAACCTATTCTAAAGCTGGACACACCTATCTATATGATTCCATGAATAACATCGTCAACTAAAGATAGAGAACACTGCGAACACCTAGTTACCGATAGCCTCCCTTTGTGAAAATGAAAGTTCCACCTTTGTTCTGACAAAAAGACAGAAACGGGAAGTTGAACCTACGTTTGATGTTTTTCCCATTTCTTCTACAGGTCTTTATTGTGGAGACATATCTCTTATCAGTTGTAGGTTATTACCGGAGATAACAACAAACGTTTACCTCTTACACATACAGCCTCTAACGATACTGTTACATGTTAGTCGAAGGTGTGTGAGCGTTTCAGACGGTACCGGTCTTGGAGCAAAAATTTGCTGGGAATATGTTAGATGGCTTTGTCAAGTCAAATAATTTCTTTCATGAACAAAGCTCCAGGCTCCCCTTTCAGCATTGTTAGAGTCAGAACATTCCAGCTGACACAGGAGTGGAAAATACCGTAGAGGATGGAATGGATAAACTATAGTTTACCGCCTATAGGCCTAATTTGAGCCCTTTGTTATGAAGTGGTATTAAAAAGAATCCCCCTACAGAAATGGATTCCAGATGTACAGTTGCCGATCCCGCGACTGAGCAATATGTATCAGTCATTGGCTAGACTATAAAGGTATACTAGTTGAATTTAGTAATATCTCGCTTTGTTTTCTGACAATTTTGCATATATTTTGTTTTTGTCGTAGGGATTTTTCTTGGATCGATATACCCATTTTACCCTCTGCCAGTTGGGGTTAAATTTAACAATGTCCCCCACTTAGTTTTGAGAAAAGGAAAGCAAGATGTGTCGGTAGACCTCTCTTGTCACGAGCCTGGAGTACCTACTGCAAAGGACCTGCTGGATCAATGAACAGGGCTTGAAGGACACCTTTTCACACACAATATTGTCGTTCGCAGAGTTTTGTGTGTACAACTATTATGATTTTCGAATTTCCATGCGGATCCTCAGTGTTCCGTGCCAGCCATATTTTAAAGGTAAATTTCCATAATACTTTGAATTGTTACTTTATACTTTGAAATTTTGTCACCCATGTATATAATTATATACATCTACAGTGGAACGTGGAGACGCGACGTCGCCCGTGAAGATGACTTATATAGAATTGGCTGTATATATAAGCCTGACTTATGTAATTTTTGCAATAATTCCTAACCATGGAAAATAATCGACATATTATTCAAAGTGACCACTCTTCTAAACATCGTAAATGTTTGATACCTATATTTTTTTTTTATTATTTATTTAACCATACACTGAAAACACAGAGTTGTCAAAAGTGGTGCCAAAAACGACAACCTAGGGTTGTCACAGGCTGTGTCTGTGCCTGTTAGACAAAAAATCTTATTTATGAATATTTTCATGTTGTAGATATCATAGTCATTATAATGTCATCCTATTATGTTATTACTAGTTATTAGGTGTAGCCATTACACATAGGAGGCCTATGAGTTGTATGGTTTTGACACCATTCACTTACAACACTGGGTTGATATAGACAGAGGCCATGACAACCCTGGGCTGTCACTTTAGGCACCATTCACCTACAACCCTAGGGTAGTCAGGCAGGACTTTTGACTTCTCATTTTCTTCTGTGACAACCCTATGACAACCCATTCTTCATTTTTGCTTCTCTGACGACCTTTTTGGCCTAAAGTAGTCGGGAGAAAATGACTACCTTTGGGTTGTCATCCAGCCTCAAAATTCACAATGACAACCCTCTGACCACCCCAAAGTTGTCAAAGGATTGTCACAAGGTAGTCACACAGCATTGATGGCCTGAAATGAGCCCATGTGATGACCCAAAAGTCACATATGAGAGGCCAAAAGTGACCTGTGACAACCCTTTGACAACCTTGCAGTGGCTCTCTGACGACTTTGTGTTTTCAGTGTACTCACATACATGTGATCTTCCGCATAGGTGAAAATAGTATTAGCATAATCAACAAGACATATATATACACACATAAATGACCTGAGAACATAGGTTTTGGTATATAACTATATATATTAGCAGAGGGTAAAGGCGGTGATCCACGTGACGACATTTTTTCAAAACGATGAAATACCAGAGGCAACCCGATTTCAGGACCGACAGATTTTTTTTGTCGATTTTGAATCAGTTTGACAATGAAAGCTTTTGGTCCTGAAATCGGTCCAGAATCGGTACCCTCACCATGATCCATGATGAAGTTGAAAACTCATAGTTTTCTTGTACTCTAAACTAAAAGTCAATAGAAATACTATAGAAAAAAAATCGGTTACTTTGATTATTAAAATTGTGTAAAGATTTTTACATTTCATGCTTAAATATGTTGAATACGACTAGAAATACATAATATTCAATTTTGTTGAATAATAAAAAGCAAAATAGTAATTTAATACCTATTGAAAAGCATTAACAAATGTATCCGGTGAAAGAATATTCATTCTTATACATTTTAGTAACATTGCCGATCTAATATACCCAAAAATGAAAGAAATAATAATGAAAATACATAGACATAATAATATCGGTCCTGAATTGGTCCAGAATCGGTCCAAAGGTATTCAACATGATAAATAATTTCGTCGGTCCATTGTCGTTTTAAAATCGACTGGACCATATTTTTTTTTTATTTATCTCCTCTCAAATCGTTTTGAAAAAATCGGCTGATATGATCCACAGAACGATTGTGACCCACTGTGGATCCATTTTAAACCCATTTGCAACCCATTTTTGAGAAAATATTTTAAGCTGATTTTGAAATCGGTCCACTGTCGGTCCATTTTCGTCGTTACGTGGATCACCGCCTTGAGACATGATTTTACATCATTGCACGAAACATTCTTGGAAATCTTACTGCTTGTATCAATAAAACATTTACAAGACATGTACAGGGACAAGTCAGAGATATGATCAACACAATTCTATTTGTACATGCACTTTTTCATAACGTTCTAAATTTTTTCCCGTGGCGTGCATTTGCATACCAACTTCTAGTTTTAAGGGGGGAATCCATTGAGCGATTCAACGAGAATTCTAGTCATTTCGGTTCTGGTCCCTTATTTCTGTTCAGAACGACCAAACTGGTCGAAAATGACCAGAAATGATGTACATTCCTTTTGAGCGATTCAAACAGAATTTGATAAAAAAAAAAATAAAAAAAAGACAATTGCTTGGAAAATATCTAACAATGTTAGATATTGGTCGATAGCAATATCTCTTTCGCAACGCACAGTGGGTACCCCCCTTAACCAGTAACTTAAGACCAACATTAAATAACATATTTGTTTCAAATGACTTTGGGTTCTAAAGTAATTAACTAAGCCTCCAAGATGGTAAAAAGAACATACTACAAATTGGACCTACAGTGCCATTTACATTTTATTCCTATCTGCGAACGGCAGCATTCATTCTGTAATTCTGAGCCGTCGATGCATGCAAACGTGCAAATTAGGAAAACTGTGCAATCATATTACCGGTATCCAAGATTGAAGATTCAATTGAACATGACACACGGCTGAAAATAACGGAATATCCTTGACCAAAGCATACGTTATAAATAACCGTCAGACCATCAGTAAGGCATCACTTGTCAGGTGAGGAAAACATTGATTCATTTTTTCAGAGATAACGTGACTTTTGACCAAACACATCATCACTGATAGCTTCGCTTGTGAAACAGTTGTGTAAAACGAAACAACGCGAACTGTTGGAACACGACTTTCATTTTTGCCTGGATAACACACCTAAATCTGAGTGCAGTTCGTCCATTAGGCCAGTATCATTACGCACTGGCTGGATCCAAACGCATTCATAATGTAGTCCGACTCTCGACAATAAAACCAGCCGGAGTTGTCGGGCATGCACGCCCACGGTACAGCCTGATCCTCTTTACCACCCATCACACGATACCTCCATCTGGCTTCCCAAAGGCTAAAACAATGTCACCGACACCACCTAATCTCGTTCAAACATTGAAAACATTTCAATCCTGTCCTATTCTCATTTGAAGGACCTGGATCCTGTTTTGATTCCTTTCAGGTCCAGCCACAATGGGAAGCTGCCAGATTGTTCGGGGCCCCCAGCTTTGAGTGTGAAGCGCCCACTGCCATCAATCAACACCACAGGGCGATATTCCCGCCTAACAAGATAATCGCTGGCGCGTCACAGCCTGCAGTGGTAGAGATCAAGTTCTGATGGGTGGCAGTAGAGATGGAGCCTTTTTCATCAGATCCTATTGCTAAGTACGTCTGATGGATCGCCTGACACGCACCTCTAGGCCTTTGAGATGCAACCATCCAGCCATCCAACCATCCACCGTGCTCCGTATCTGCGCTTTAAGAAAGCACCGTCTTCACATCACAGCGCCCTCTTGAATATGTCATATGGGAGTAGGCCCCAGGTTGGGCATCTGCAGTTGCTTCATAATAGAACATTACAACTTATTTTAAAGTTTTTCATTCAGATAATAATTATCATGCATATCTCAACAATAACCCGGAATAGATTTTTATTCTCTAAAAGATAATGATATTCCAGAAAATGTAGAAAGCTTAATGAGTGGCTGAAAACGTGTGCAAATATAAAGTTTGCATTATCCTTCACCAATGGTCTACATCTATCTAACCTCTCTGATTATCAGCAGATATAAATTTCCCCAAACGGCAGCGCCACTGTTCTCTCGCTAAGAAGAAAATAGTTGCCATAGTAGACTAAGTCAACACAGGAGAAATGTCAATCACCCCCTCCAGTTGATTGGGCTGCTCGAAATACACCGAGGCCGTGAGCTGCTGGATGGAGGCCCCGCATGGACCCGCCCCTGGTTACTGGCGCCTGGTCCCCTAGCAGCGGGTGGGAGGTGTGCCTCTGAGAAACGGTGAGATTCACAGGGAAAAAAATCTAAACACGGTACCGATTTAATATTGTTGTGAAATCTAAGCATTAAGCCATAGGCCTATAAGGCCATATGTATATTGGCCTTTAAAATAGATAGATACATATGTATAGACAGCCCCGTTAACCTCCAGTGGGCCTACCTATTTCCATAGAACTGTAAGAGACGTACAGTTCTATGCTATTTCAAAGGCCAACTATATCTATCATAGGTAAGTTAAGATAATTACTTTATCTATTTCTTTTGCCAACTGCATGTATAACTCATCAGTATTATTTCCGTGTTACAGTTCTTGTAGTCTCTTTCTCGTCCTAATTGTATTTGTGGTCTCAATTAGAAAAAAACACGCGTTTATATATATAGGCATATACCTGTCTATATAATATGGGTATGTTCTGTATTCATCATCTGGGAAAACGTTCGGGAAAAGAGTCATTATAAAAAGAGCTCGTTTGGGGAAGGAAAGGAATATGACACTGTTGACGCTATTACTGCAATGAAATGTGATTCCCCCTTTTTGTATGCATGTCCAATGTTCTTGGTTGATGAGCCTCATAAAATGTCAATCTACTTGGGCTGTTCGCAAATGATCTCTCAGGATTCGTCCTATCTTAAGGATGAACAACTACACTTTCTTGATAAAAGTGTAATCTGTATTTTATTCTAATCAAAATTTGAATCAAATTGAGGGCAGGGTTCTTTGCTTTTTAATCGAATTATTAACATGATGAGAATTTTTTGTTTTATTTTATGTCGAAAACTTTCATCCTACAGGTTTTTCTAGAATCCCAAATTCCTAAAAAAAAAAACAAAAAAAAAACAATACAAAGTGTCATGAAAGGCTCCAAGACATTTAAAGCAGTTTAATAGTATTTCTGGTGCAGTTACTGGATTTATAAACTAATTCTAAAGTTACCCTGTAGAAGCCAATGCCGAACAATTTCTCTAAAACCTTAATATTTAGCATACAATTTAAAGGGTTACGACAGCATACCCCATCTAGCAGATTGCCAGTTTCCTCTTAGAATGGAAGCCTTCGGGTTACCAAATGTAACTATGACTAATGTGGCCAGAACGTCTGAAACCACTAACAAAACAATACTCCTGCTATGCGACATGGAATGGCTGAATCCATGGCCTATGGCAAAATGGAAGTTACATGAGAAACTATAAATCAGCCAGCTAGCCTTAATACTAGAATTGGACCTTGTGATGAACAAATAAGCCCACGAGAAGCGCTGAACCAGCTAATGATGCACTGGCAGACGTGTACAATGGTCTTTCCAATTTTCTTGATTTTATAGCCCTCTCATTTTACATGCATTTTCTCTCTAATCAAACCATATGAGTAGAAGCAGGTATATATGCTTTTCTTTAGTTTTTCCATTATTTTAAGGTTTTGTCTTTGTTTTTATCTTTCTCTTGTTAAAAGAACGACTGCATGAAAAGCTTACATTATGAGATGAACACTTCAGGCCCAAACATCCCTGGTCATGGTTGCTGACACAACCAAACACAAACTAGAACACCTTCGGCAGATAAAGAAATAGTCGAGGGAAAGAGAATGTGGAAGCACGATAATTTCCTCTTCAGTTGCTTCTACTATGGATGACTGATTTCCTTTTTTAGGCACCTCCAGGTCCCATATCTTCGTAACTGATTTTACTGATTAGGCTAATCAGGTGTAATTTGATTAGTGTCCCAAAGTGTCTGATTCTGCCTGTCACCATAGAAAGTGATGCAATTTGAAAATTATATTGAAAAGTGTCTATCAGGTATAGTTCTAACTTTACTTGATTGATAGAGAACAAATAAGAATGAGACCCTTATTTAAATTCCCTGATTAGCCTAATCACTGGAATCAGTTACAAAGATAATAATATGGCGTCAGGTGAATTTGGCAAATTTCGCTATTTTGCAGACAGACAAATGGGAAAAAATATAATGCAAATGCTTCCTGTATATGGAAAGCCGGGATGAAATGAAAAGGCAATTGCAAAATATCCATATAAACTTCAAAAATATAAACCATAAAGATACAGGAAGTGGTGGCAATCACCAAGAGAATATCAAAACAGGCGTGGGCATCTGTAGGAATCAACTAATGACAAAGTTGTAATATATGCTATATGGCGACCGCAAAGGGGTGTCGACCGTCTTTAAAGGGGAAAATAATAATTATGCAGGAAAAAAGAGTCACTGTTGTCTTTCGTCGATTTTGTGATATAGAATATTACCAACCAGGCATATAACTAGCTTTCCTATCAACGTCAGACCTTCCATCTCAACAAAGAAAAGCTGGCATCTTTTTATTCTTTTCAGAGCACAAGGTTGATAACTCTTTTCGGATGTGTTTTTGTTGCCTTTCCTACATAATAGTCTTTTTTCATATAGAAACACGATTGTTGTTCCCTGTGCCACCATCCTACTCTAAAGTGCATACAGCAGATCGACCAGCTTAACCGTCTACTCTCCCACCACACCACACCACAACAACCTCGAGCCAGCCACCATGCACTCTCCCCACCACCACCCCAGTCTCTCTTCCCTAGATTGCCGGCCCAGTCGGGAATGCCCTTGCCTGCAGTGGTTGCCTGTTGCTTTAGAGGGCCCGCGGCAGGCTCATTACCTGATCAATAGTGGGGATTTTAACGGGCTGACAAAGCGGGTAACCGGCATGTTTTACCTACCTCACGTGTCCGCACTGATCCCTTTTAGCCGGGTGCCATCCCACACTTAGTCTCGGAATCAATGAGAGAACCTCATTAGGCTGAGACGCTTATGTAAATAGTACCCGCGCAATGTGAACAAATGCAAAGCTCTATAGAGGTCGTACCTTAGTGCTTGATTGCTTCGGAATACCCAAAACGATTGCCTACTTTACAAGGTGATGCGCCATTGGTTTAGAACATTTCGATTCCGGAATTGTCCGGGAAATTGTTGGAACTGCCGCCTCATGCCCGGTTGGAATTTTCCGAATAATTACAAGATTTCTGACAGGAATGTGGAATGCCAAATGCAGTTATGGGAATCAATTATTACTAATAACAACGTACACTCAGTCTTGGTTCCAGATAGTGGGTGCATATATATGTACACTTATCTTTTTTTGTTATTTTATCTTAGGGTCATCAGGTTTAAAAAGTCACTTATGACTTGTTATACTACTGACAGACCTTTAGTTTTGATCTAAACTCAGGGGGATTGTTTCTTTTCGAAATGCACTTTGCCTTAAGTAGGTGCACGTAAATGTCACGCGATACACACGTCCCTCAGAGAGAACTTAAAATCACAGTGTCGGTTGCCGGGGAGGACTTTTTCGGCGAACAATGTGAACAATGAACAATATGGAGCAGTTCTCGTACAATTTTATTCGTGATAGGGTTATAATATCTACGGAATATTGCAAAATTTGTGTATTCCTTTGGTTGTTATCATTTATATTAAATAGAAAGAAAGGTGAAGGCAGCAGAGTTGACAAGTAGGGTATTCGGAGAATTTCATTTACCCATCACATTTCAAATTAGCAGTAACTGGATCAATCTTTTGGCAACCAACTAAACTTAGCAACCTTTCTTTTGATGTCAGTGCATGTGTATAAACTGATGTATCACCCTTGGACTTTAGGCGGCTAGGTGTTCTCCCAAGCTGGCAATAAACCGGGATTGGAAGAAAGAAAGGATACAAATAAAGGATACAAATAAAGGAATCAAGGATTAATGATGTTCGTAGTAAAATGGAAAAAATAAGTGGCCATCTAAGACAATTATAAGATGCTATTGATGAACTACAGATATTAATTTTTCAATTCGACATGCACTTTGTTACTTTGGTGCTGCTTTTCATAGCTTCTGCGTAGAACCGTTTAGAGGGAAAAGTGGAGGAGTTGATGCCGGAGTTGATGCTCAATCTCGCTTTTCAGATTCCATACGTGCAAGGGTGCACCTCTCTAGACGGAGGTTATCTATAGACGGGGCACCAACTGTCTGTAGCCCAACCAACAGGTAAAACCCATGCAACGACCGTCTCATTTGGACCCACTCCCTTTACAACCAGAACTGTAGGCTCAACTCTAATTCCATATGCTAGATCCATAAATGCTTGTATTATTTTTGTTTGTGCTAACGATGCTGGTTGGTGTGGAAGCCTTTCAGGAGAAAATAGTTCCTGAACGTATACCTAGCTCGATCACATGAATAGGCCTACATGAGCAGGGACTAGGCCTATTGCCATGGTGATAGGCCTATATAATCTAGTGTTCATACTCAGTCTATGGAACCAATGAATACAGAAGGAATGTGGAAATATAGAATTTTGCTTCCATTCCTTTATTAAGCAACCTATCATGTTTCGGCCCATATGTATTTCTTGACGCCATTATTAGATTACCTTACACTTGGTTTCGACCTCTTGTATTGTGTTTTTAGGGATTCCTGCTTTGTTTTTCGATCTATTGGCTATGCCCAGAAGTCATCTATAGATGCAATTAATAAAATAGTGCATGCCTAGGAAATGCTACTAAACACAAGACAAGTCAGTAATCTATTCACAGGGAAATGACTGAAGAAGACCTTTTCTATTTCTCCCTCGTCCATATAAGATAGATGAAAATCGTCCTCCTGTCGAGAAGCGTCTTAAACTTTTTTATGTCCAGTCTAAGCAAATGCGTCTCTATCTGTCCTTTTATTACTTAGCCTCTGGCTCATTTCCAACCATTGTGCTTTTGACAAGGTCATCGTGTTATTGTCAGCCATAGGCATTACCCGGCCCTGCCACCAGGATCGCCCTGGTCAGTTTCATTAACTGCCCGTCGGGCCGGCAGGTGGAGCTTCACGCCCACCACTGCGGCGCGCTTTAGGACCGATTGCCTGCCGGATATTGTGGTTTAGGCGCGTAATTGAATTCGGTGGGGAACCAGATGCTGGTTTGGTGGATGGATGACATGGTTTACGGTCCTGTTGGGTGGTTGGGGGCTGTTGGAAGCGACTTTGGTGGCTCTTGGATAGCTCTTGAAGGGAACAATCCATGTCATTTGTTTTTCTACTAGAGCCTCAAGTCGAATGTAAAGACTTCAGACAGTTGAAACTCATTTCCTCAACTAATTAGTTGATTTCTACATACTTTTGTACATTTTTCCCCTTTTACATACTTTCTTTTTTTAATCAAATGTAAACCAACTATACTCTTTTATTAATACTATTTACTTTTTCAACAAGCAAAATCTACAAAGAAGAAAACATAGAAACAATCTTCCTTCCGTTACAAAACCTCTTACATCCAGTCCTCTAGGTGGGGGGGGGGGGGGGGGGGGCAAACCTTGACCCCCCTTATAAAAAGGAAAATTTAAAAACTCCATTTTTACACAGATCTGCAAATTGTAAGAATGATGCCAAAATCTTGTTCTTAGGATCTGGGCGTGGGGGGGGGGGGGGCAATTGTCCTTTTTGCACCCCCCTCCTCAGTGGGTCCGCCACTCAATCTATTTTTATAGAACAACTAGAACCTACAGATGTACAGATGTAAACCGTATCCATATCCTCAAAAAAATCGAAGACGAAGACATAGATATTATAATATAAGGTAATACAAATATGCATATCATAAAGGCTATAAAGTTTCCCAAACTAAGTTACATCTTCGGATAATACTAATTAACCATAACAGTTCAGTTCATAAGAAATATCACAAAGATCAGCCAAAGATAAAAGTCAATATTGTCCTAGACATTTGCTTCCTGAAGGGTCATTCTCCATCGACGGTTTCTCTCTCTAAACCAACGAGATGTCAATTGGTAGATTATTATAATATAATAATCTATGATTATGACTCAAAGATTATGCTTGATAACGATGTGTAATCATATTGATTACATATCGTACAAACCTTGTGCATTGATCATCTGTAATAGAGGCTCACTGCAAGGAAATGAATAATTGATGATAAGAAAATCCACACATTGTTCTTTCTTCATGAAAACTACGTTGTTTACTTTCTGAAAGAGCTAAACTAGACAGTTGATCTTATGCATGTACATGTAGACCCTAAACATTCATGGAGTCCCTTGATCTGTAGATTCAAATTTCGCGGGCCTTGTTTCTGTTTAAGAAATGCCTTTCATCTTTGCGTGTCCAAACTCTCGAGCTCTGTACCTGGATTTGGCTTTGAAATATTCAGTCTACATGGTTATCTAAAAATATATTCTGGTCGTATTACTGTTCTGGGACCACAAAACATGATGAGATGGAACTTAAGTACAATGGCCAGTAACAACTGCGCATATATAACTCTATAAAACATACAAAGCGTGACATGTCTGCTCAAAACCTATCCAGAATACAACTTCTATGCTTACAAAAGGTCATTTTAATTTAGCAGAACTAACCCACAGAACAACACGGCAACTGATGCATCTGTACTCCACAGTGCATTCTCTGAGTATTGTGCTGTGTTGTAAAGCCATAAAACAACAAAAATGCAACCAACTACATAGCGACTCTCCACTCTCTTTTATCAATAAAAGTGTGAAACAGTGTTTTGCTTCCATTTTGTGGTGGCTGAACCACCGCAAGGTGGACAAGGGAATTCTTTGTATTGACACTTAATTGTGTTGGGTCAACACAAGGGCCATCGAAGGCACTTTTCTAATGGTTTTCTACCATTTGCTTGCATTGACACATATAATTTTCACACAGGCACAACCCAAGTCAAAGTGTAAAATGGCCATTAGACTGGACCTATACACGTGACGTTTTGTCAACAATCTCCACTATAATCATATATCATTATTATTGTACACAATACTATCCCTTGATTTAACTTAATTGACAACTTATGATGATGTCAGTAGTATATGAAAATGAAAATGTGAGTATTGTTGTATAGTTTATTGTAGACATATGATCCGGTGATCTACACGTGATTCTAACGAAAATATCATGTGTACACAACATCGCCATATACTACTAACATGCCGCATGTATAATTGACTTGAGTGTATGTCCAATACACTGACCAGATTCATTTCACAATACACGCGGTTGTTGCCTGTATTGATTCAATTATACATGCGGCATGTTAGTAGTATATAGAAATGCAAGTTTGTAGATGGTTTGATTGTTGTCGCATATATAGTTTATCTCATTCAGGCAATGTTGTGTACACATCCTACCTAGAAGACATGACCATGCATACACAACATCACGCACATAGTGGGTCCCTAGTATTCAGCATAGTAAGCTGAACAAGCAGCACAAGTGAGATGCTTTACAGATTTGGGATTCATAATTAGTATGACTTACAATAAGATACACTTGAGTACAGTCTGTTTAGGTAGGCTTCGGAAAAATATTTAGAAATCACAATGAACTGATGAAGGGATGAGTGTTCTTTTAGTCGGTTCTAGGGAAACGGTCTTATGGGCACTGGGGCGCAATGTTAATGGTACATCAAAATACTGGTGTAATGAAATAAATAAGAACTTAGCTAAAAGTGTATACCTTTTGGCTTACAGGGAGAACCCCCCCCCCCCCCCCAAGAAAACCTTCTGAAATTAACCTCTTATCAATGTCCCTAATGAGCTTTTAACCGAATAATCCATTCAAAAGATTCCCTTTCTAACCCCATACCTTACCAATTTAATCCATTACTGAGAAAGCGAGACATCTCATTCTACAAAGTGGTCAAGTGATGTTGCACTTTTTATTTTACTTTATTCGTGGGAATTCTGGCCACATACCAATTAAATATATGTTATATAACAATAACCCCCACATGTGAATCTCTGATCTTGATATACAAGACCTAGATCATGCTCAAACTGATTTAAAGATCCATCAACTATCGGAGACAGTAAATCGCATATCATGCCTCCTTATCTATCCTTAAGGAGGAGCTGGCTAGCTGAATGAAGCGGGTGTGTGCAGAAGGGGTTAGGGCAGGATATTGATTTCGGTATCAAGTGACACATGGAGACGTAATGCTTAGGTCACGTCAGGCGCCTTCTCTGACAGAGTCCTTCTTTTTTTCCCCGTCTCCCTCTGCTGACTGGTTTTACGCAAAGAGAGATGGCTTCTCTCCCCGTGACTTGCTGCCTATGTACCTTGGAAGGTTCGATTACTGCTGATGTTTGGATGGCGCATGTCTAGGCGGCAGGGTTCTGATGTCACATTCTGTATGTCTACATCCATTAATTTGAAATGCATGATTTTTGCAATGATAAGTATAGTGCGCTATCGTGTAAAAAAGCATACTTGTCGTTAGTGTTCTCTGGCATGCAAGCTATGTTTCCGTGTGCGCGCGTCATGTTTATTTTCTATAAGAGAAGGCTTCTAGGCTCTTCCTTGGGACTTTCCCTCTGTATATAAATTCGACTTGTTTTGGTAACAATCAAGAAGGTTTCTTTTTTTTCTAATTATTAGAGCTTTCCTTGCAAACACTTTACTGAGATTGAAAAAATAGGGCAATATTCGAGATACTAATGGAATGCATCCAACATTTAATTTTCTAAGCCGTAGTAATTGTTGCTAAACCCATTAAGGCAATTACCCACGATGCGATTATGGCGTGATCCCGAAGTGACTACGGAAATCGATTAAAAATAACTGATTACTGGTAATCTCATAAAACATAGGCCTACAGATTGTGCAACGTGGGAAGAGTAATAGTGGTCCTGTAAAAATGAAACTTTGGCTTGCACATTATTACTAAAAATAAAAGAATCGCTTAGCCGCGAATTCTGAACTGTCATGAACTAGGGGTCTGCAAGTTTTACTTGTATACTGCTAATTGCGTCATGGTCGAACCCAAAAAAGCTGCTAGATATAGCCCGGTGCGCGTTTGTCAAAACAACTGTTCTTATCAGAGGCACCGTACTCGAAGCGGTCCGTCTGTTTACCTATATATACACAAGGTGGGAAGGTTGCCATCTTCCCAGTCGACCTGTGATGTAAGCACAACTTACTCTGACCCAGCAAAGTGTTCAAAATATTTGCAAATACTAACCTACCTGGGATGTCGCCAACATATAAGGGTATGATTTCATGAATGAAGGTCTCCCATATTGTTGGTCTTAATAAGGAAATTCGAAGAAAAACATCACAGGAGGAGTAGTGTGGATGTTCGCCGGGCCTGTTTCCGGCAGTGCCTGCTGTGCAGAGCCCTTCCCAGGGCACCAGCAGTTCATTCATGCTTAACCAGCCCTTCCAAGCCCACCTTAATGTGAGGTCAACAGCTAATTTGCATTGTTTAGACCAATGAAATCTCACTTCCATCCACACTGATCTGTTAAATAGCAGAGAGGTCAACAATCCGACCTCCCACCTTTAGTGTATATAGGCCTATCAGATATATATATATATATATATATATATATATATATATATATAACAGACCTGTAGTCCAACTCGACTACGGTGCCTGTGGTTCTTATATACTCCGCTTAGGATCTAAGATCAAAATTCCGGCATTAGAAGCATAACAACAAATCTGGAATCAGATTTAGTCTCCCAGAAGGTCTTACTGGGAGAAAAGCTGCCCTGGGCCTTAAAGTACAATTTTCAACAGCCTCCTATGAATCTGTGCTAGAATCTGTGGTAGCTACCTCCTTCGTTTTCTTATAACTACCCTTAGGAAACAAGGCCAGGGGTACCCTCTATACCTGATACCTAGTTTGCTAGGCATGCATGGCTCTTAGGTTGTCTTCTCAGCCCTCCGATTGGTCAAGGCGGGTCACCAGGTGATGGGCTCTGCAGCGTCCATTAGGTCTAGATCCCCTTTCACTCTTCAAGCAGATCTGCTGTCACCCGTCTCGTGATGCATTAAGTAACTTAGTATCAGAGCAGTGCTTGGAGACCACATACCAAACTAGGGCGCCCAACATGTCGTTAATTCCCACAAAGCCGGCGTCCGCGTCCTTCCGGTGATTACCGGTAATGTGGCATATGGGTTCCCCCAACAAAAAGGTAAAAGAATATTTATACGTTGTCACTGTTTTCACCAAGTATGTATCACCTTCATAAGCAATGGATAGAAACTGAATGGGAGTTTTCTTTAGCACTGAAGAAGAATGTATTTTTCGCAAACTAGATCCTAATGACTAAACAAGTCTTGCAGTAGTGCTTGGTTCATTATCCCATGATATAGTCATTATAGAAAAGGAATTATAACGTATGACTAACTAGGGTCCACTTAACGAGTCAATCAATTGGCCAACCAGATTCGCTTACCAGGTTATTGGCGTAATTAGAGATTCCGATTGCTGTGGAGTCACATTTAAATGGGGATGTATAGATGAGGGGGGGGGGAGCAGCCGGGTTGCTGTGTCGCATTTCAAATTAATGACTAAAAAATGCGTTCATAGTGTTCCAGTTTACCGTATACCCTGCATGATGCAGAGACAAAGAAACTGAATTATCAGAGCGGTAATAGCTTTCCTCGTTCTCTTAAAATGAACTTACAAGCTTTCAGCAGGGGATTCGTCGAATAAAACCCGGAATGGCCGTGACAATTTTGAAAAGGAGCAATTTGAGAAATTGCCCTTTTAACAGTTTAAAGTATTCACTTTTTACTACAATTTTACCCCGACGCAAGGAAGAGTAATTTGACTAAGGTAGGGACTCTGACCTTCTTCACTGAATGTCACCCTGATGACAATAGCTTGACACATAAAACGTAAATCAATATATAATTGGCTGTTTGACAAATAACAAACAACTCCCTCTATTATTAGGTGACCGTGGTGGCATTGGGTGACGGCTGGACGGCTTACCTAAGGTAATCGGGTTGACACGCCAACCGGCCAAAGCCCCGGCCCAATGCGGACTAACCCACTAACAGGGGCGTGCATCACACCCATTACACCCCAGTCCCAAACCCTGCCGCCAATCGGCGCAGATTGCGGCTCCGAATGGCGCTAAATGGTACCAGGACGCCACTGGCGCCACTACCCGGCCGCTGCACCGATTCCCCCAGACTACTAGATGCTAATATCCTACATTCAGAGAGGGGGTAGTGTTACAGGGAGGCTGGGGTGCTTACAGCTGCCGTCAGTGGCCTCACATCAAAAGCGCCAGGCCTCTCCCTTTCCTCCAGCTAACATCTTCTCCACACGATCGGGCCTTTAAAGGTGGGTGTTGATCAGGAGGATGCCTCGACGACAGTAACGCGATCTCAACCCGTCCATCACCACCACCCCGCCGCCCCGGGGGCCCCCCTCCAACCATCGTCGGTTCCGGTTCCGGTCTTGGCCCTGCCGCAGTGAGATGGGCGTTTATAACCGACGTGGGTCTATATAGCGGCTACCAGGGGGGTCAATGAGTGATCCACAAAGTATGCCTTGTGGGGAGTGGATAGAAAGAGGGCTCTGACGTCAGTACCTTCTTTAAGACACGCCTTTCTACCTTATCGCTTCATGTTCCGTCAAGGGGAAATGTGACCTTTTGTTTTATAAGTAGGAATAGGGCAGTGATGACAAGGGACGGTGAAAAGGGTATATTCCACTCCAGTTGAATATTTGTTGCAAGGAGCTTGCTGGATTTAACACTCTTAACATCAAAGAAAATATATTTTCTGTTCCGAGAAGCTGTGATGCCTTTAGTTCTGACAGTGAAAAGAAGAGATCTGAAGATAAAACCAAATAAATCATAGAATGTCAGCAGTAGTGGTATTATAAATGTATTTCTGCGATCCGAACCTATGATCATCAAGAAAAGAGTTCTCCAAAAATAATTTTGCAAATATATCAATGTTATCCACAATGTAAATGGCCACATAATCATTCGAAGTACACCATTTCTATAAAATATTCAGACATAATAGACTTAGCCCGCCCAAGCAATGTCACACAGAGATACATTCTGCAGATCATCTCAAAATGTCCATAACACGTAGCGTTATGACAGTGCCTCCGTTGGGAACCAGCACATGTTATATTCTTTTCCAGAAGAGTTGTAGTAATGCAGCAACGTGATTCTACTACCTGTGGACTAGAATTTTCACAGGAGAGAGCCAAACACAGCACAGTATTCCTTTCGATTTTTATAGTATGCGCTGAATTGTTGGAAGTGATTACTACGCACTATCTGACTTATGTTTTTTCCTGTTCAAGTAGGTTGATGGCTATTTGTGACTAGGACGGCGTGAGTAGTATGCGGGAAAACGGCTAAGCTGCAGGGTGTGTGTTTGCCCAAGCACTTAGCACGCAGAGTAAAGGGATTTCTGCGACACTGTTTACATGCTGATGCTTCATCAGACTAGTCGGGTATTTAACAGCCCGGTAAAGAGAATAGGGCAAATGCTGAACAGACCGACCAGCACATTAATTGAATATCACCAGGATTGTATATTGTATTATATGTATGCATGATGTATCTCTGGCTAGCCTGAAATGATAACAAAGCAATATACGTTATTTTCTTATATATGATATGGGACAGTGGTAATCTGGCAATAGCATATTCATAAGACAGTTCTACGGAGAATCATCCATTTGTGTAACCAGTAGGACCTACTAATTTCGTACAAATAGGCCTAGATAAAGTGCTCTATTCGTATAAGTCCAATGCTAAATAAGTTGTTGTTTTTATTTGGAGGCGAACAACGGAGATTCTGTTACGTGCATATAGTCTATTTCTTGTTTTTAATCGAGGGTAAACACGAGATGAAAGAATCAGATTTACTCCTAAACTGACGGCATGTCCCAGAGTACAAAGCATGCCTTCGTATAGACACATGTTTCCAAACGCTTTGATGTGATGTGTCACGTCGAGCTACTTGTGTGGCAACGATCAGCAAGAAGACACATCAATGCATTACATATCATTGGGGATAATATAAGGGACAGTGAGAAAAGCCCTGTCTCCATTTAATTAGACCTTCTCTACAGCTCATGTTTCCAAGCAAAAGAGGTTGATGCAGCTAATGCTGTGGCAGTTAATGAAAGAAGCTCATCTTTCACACGACTACTGCCAGCCAATCCACACATTTACCACATCAAAGGGTATGTCTCATGAAATGATGAATATCATAGAAAGAAAAGAAAAGAAAATATGAGGCCTTTTTGGATTTTTTTTCTCTAGGATATGCATGCTATAAAACAATATAACCTTGTAATACTAACCCCGAAATTAACCCTGTTTTATATGCATGTATTTTAAAGCATACTGGGAAAAGACTCTCGCTTAAGATTTATGATTGGAATAGTTTTTATATAGAATGTTAGAGTGTTAAGTAATGCTGTGCAATTAGTAAGACACTACCTCCAATGAAAGTCATCATTCTTCCCAGACTGAGGGACATCCCTCTCATTAAACATAATCTTGTCTTACAGTTTTGATGTAGATTGTCATAGGGAAGGTTTTATGCTAAGGTTATAACCATTTTCTAGTCACTATTTTTTTCTGATGCAAAGTGATACTCATATTTACACTAATGACAAGGTGCGTCAACCATTGAATTTAGTTTTTCCCAGTGATAATAATTATATTTTTACCTTATATTCCTGATTAACATGCCACTGTGAATGCAACTCATTTCGTTAATGAGAATCTGCAAGAAAAACACCTATATATAGATGTCGATGTCTTTGATATCTGCAGACACTTTCTAATGGAGCAAGCGTTTGTCTATGCATGTCTGCACATATATATACACATAAGCTTTTCTTTAAGATTCAGCAGGAGAGTAACTCATACAAACACCTACCTTTCATCAGATCCTTCGTCCGTCCCATCTTTCCATGTGACTATAGAAAACCTCTTACATTCGCAAATACCGAGGAGTTCCGCCTCCTTTCTTTAAAAGCCTCGTTTACATCTTATGATTCTTATTTACAACGCTGAGATCTGATATGATTTCTTATTTTTTGGCAAAGGCTAAAATCTCTGATACATGGCAATAGTATTCCACTGCACATAATTGAAAACAGCTTTTTTTCATCTGATTCTATCCCAATGATTGAGATTATAGGCCTATAACCAGATAACCTTCTAATATGTATTCATAATATTATCTGGCCCACGCTATTTTTCTAGTGCACTGTTTTTCTACGACACTGTTTTCAGGCATGCTTTAAGCTTTAATGGGACAAGTCTTCACGCGTGAAGCTGACTTTGCCGACAGCGCCGGTCGGTAGCTGACGGTGGTTTGGGGCGCTCACTTCCGACCTCCGGGGACAACTTTCGACCGCTGGGGCTCCACTGACAGTGACCTTCTCCATGTTTCATTATGGACGTCCCCAACTACGTACTCGGAAAGGGAAGTGGCTGGGGGAGGGCGTTGTATTTCGGGATCATGAACTTCCGTAGCGGGTAATTATAAGAAGGTAAAAGTCAGCGGCAGCTCGCAGTGACTCGTCTATTGCTTATGGGCCACAGTCGGCCCTTAACATAATATACGGGATAGGACGGCAGGTTTTCTGCTACTAGAAACGTAAAATTCTTCTGTTAAGTCCACTATTGATTCCTACATCGCTCATTGTTGCATTTCACGTACTATCGTTTCACAAGAATCTTGTTTTCTATCTTACTATCTTTATGGAGGGTGTATTTCCATATACTAGTGAGGATTAATGATATAGGCCTAATCATTTCCGGGAGTAGGTTTGGCAGCAGTGAAACGATTGGCCTTCCATTAATTTTGGATTGCAGCAGAACTCAATTACAGGTTTGACTTTGTTGAATGGAAACGCCTAATTAACGTCAGCTATAAGCCCATATCCCACATACGGTAACTCCCAGAGTTGGACAAGGGTTGGGCAAAATAACTGTATGAGCCATCCTTTTCTGATATAGCTTGAACTACTAAAATAATCAAGAATTATATTTTTCTATCTCCCCAAGGACTGATAAACCGAATGATTTCTTGAATTTTACCAATTGACAGATCTACAGGTTTACCAGCTGATTGAAATACTATATTTTAGGGAATAATAGGGCTTTAACCTTGGTTCCTATGGGAAATAGGCCAATAATATTAAGTTGCATTTTACAAGCTTTAGAGAAACTCTTCAACCAAATCGCTTGGGTTAAGTTTTTATTATGCATCTTCATGAATAAGTATAGAGACTGCTTTGAAAATATTTCATGGTAAACTTTTATGTTAGGCTAGTGCAAATGCGATGGGCCTATTGCTATGCGTGTTACAATGTACGTTATTGTGTTTTTCACCTACAGGCACCTTTGAGTGAGTGCGTTATACAAAGTCTCTGAATATGAAAAATTATTTTACCCCCATCAATTTGAAATACGCTCTATTAATGTGTTGTGACGTTATGAGACACCATAATGTACTAGTTCAAGTTGTAGGGGACTTAAGCAAAAGTCATCAAAACGAATGTCCAAATGAGAAGAAGTACTAGGCCTATAGTCTTTATTCCTGTACTAATCAGTGTGATCTCAGTAGTGACAAGTAATATCCTGTAGCATACACACACAGCACTACACAGTTCGTCAAATCCATCTAAATACTGAGTGATCAGCCTTATATATATATATATATATATATATATATATATATGAGTTGCTTGTGTCTGCTGCAATTGGGAAGGTCATATGAATAACATAGGGGACTTCTAGTAGGGGGGATGTTCTTGTTATGTCGGTAATTGAAGGTTGTGTGTGCGGCTTTAAGCCCGTATTCCACAGACCGATTTGGCTGCCGATTTTGGAAAGTCTTCAATATATTTTTAATCAGCAATCCCTTTTAATCTCAGTAAAATTAATACTGGGGACGAGTCTGGCTTAGAAACATTTCAAGTCAGTTTTGCAAAAATATTATAATGGCATCCTCTAATCCCTTACAGAGTGGATATACTTAGAGTAATCTACTGTCCGTGCATCCTGCCTAGTAATAAGAAATGCTTCGTTTTAATCTGTTTCAGACATGCCTCTGGCAGTTCAAGCACTTTGAATATTACTCCTGGTGCTGAGATTCAAAAAACTAAAACACCTGAGGCCCCTTCAGTCCGGTACACTGATAGAAGACACGACTAACAACATTGCCACAGTCTGAAAACAGACCGATCCCCGATGAGCCTTTGTATCAGTAGATGTATGCAACAGATTGCGATCAAAAGCTTATCCCCTCCCACCTGATATAGTCATTTCGGCCACCATGTGGCCCTTAATGAAGAGCCGATTTGTTTCCTAAAGAGATATTATCTCTATGTTCGTTCCAATGCTGCTATCGCAGTTTGATCATATTTAGTTCTCCTAGAATCACAAATTCATTGTGGGTCATTATGACCATGTGGGAAGTTGTTCTTTTTCTTTAATTATTGAGAATTAACGATTTATATATCCTCTATTGTCAAAAGGGATTTGGTGGTATTCCTAAAAGTACAATGATGTTGACAACTAAAGCCGGGTTTACACAGGCCGTCAACGGTTCCTTACGAAAATTCCCTTACGTTAACCTTATGTTAATGGGTTTTATCATAAGGAAAAACCTAATATATAGGTCATTATCGTAGGTTGTCAGTGATAGTTATCCTTACACATGTGATCCTGAAGGGTTTACACAACCCGACAATATCCTTAAGATAATAAAACCATAATCTTTAGCAGAGGGCTTACGACAAAGAAAGTATCTAATACATTTGTATAAGAATATTCAAGCAGGGAGGGTTTACACACACCGATAGAGGCTCTTAGGACAAGAAACTTCCCTATCGTAAGCCAATTATCATTGTCGTAAGACAATTATCTTAAGGTTTTTCCAAAAAATTTCAAACACGTCTGAAATTTTTGTTATCCTAAGGAAAATTTTGGTCCCGACAAATTATCTTAACCCTTACGACAGGCTTAAGACAATGAAATCCTTAGGACAAAATGGGTTTACACAGGCCGATAACGTCGTCGGGAGTATCGTAAGGCCATCGGGAGTATCGTAAGGCTATCGGGAGTATCGTAAGGCTAACCTAAGGGACCTATCGTAAGGATTTTATCGGCCTGTGTAAACCCCCCTTAATGCAAATATCCTTGAAATGCAACGTTTTCAGAAGAATCCACACTTCTCAATCGTTACTGTACTATGCTTTTCTCGAGCAAACGGCTAAACATTCTTTAAAATGCCTAATCCCTGTTAAAAGTGTCTTAACGATATTCCTCCTTTATAATGATTGACGATAAAATGATTTCAAAACTCAGGTAACTATAGTTCTACTTATTGCTATTTGCTGCATATATCTATAGAAAACACCTATTTCCATGATAATATGCTCTTACGAGATGATTGGAGTTGTTGAGTGGTACAATTCCTCGCAGGCATTCGGGCTTTTCAAGTCCTAATCTATTCCTTGAAATGGCTTGCGATAATCAAGTAAACCTATCGTCGATCAATCCGTTTTTCATCTGTCTTGTCATGAATTTTTACCTAATTGATCTTCCTCAATTATACGGGACAGCACGGCCAAAGCTATGACAACGGTCATAGAAGTCCCTGACAACATTCAGTCCAATTATAAGAATATCCAACCCCTGGTATTTTGCCTGGCACAATGGCGCGTTGCTGGGTATTTATGTGTCTCTTTTTCTCTTTCTTTTTTTGAGTAAATCTGAGACGTCATTTCCCTTCCATTTTCTACAAATGACATTGCCCTTCTGTATTTCCGTCGTCCTAATGGCCGTCCTTCTAACAATACAGAATTGCCGTAAAACACCAGCTATAAGCCACGACTTAAAATCAAAAGTAGGATCACTGTAAATGGGGGTTTCCAGCAGTATAGACAAACTAAAGGAAACTGATCAAGCATATCCCAGTTTACATTGAAATTGTATGTTGAAATACCATAGCAGTTGTTTTAGGGCTTAAACGCATAATAAAGGAGTTTTTGATTAAATGAACTGAGGTGATTATGTTCAGGTATTACAGCTGAAGCATGCAAAACTCTAACTAGCCCTTTTCCCATCACTAAAAGCCTCTCAGCTTGGCTCATAATGGCCAACCTTTCATTGCCCTGTAATACAGCAATTCAATCATGTTGTAATGGTCTGCAATCATTTGACTGATATGCTCTATATCAAGTCAGGGTTTTGTAACAATGCTTAATGAAACAGGAAGACACGGTTTTGATCTATATCCACATCCCTTCAGCTGTGAAGATTTGAACGTGCTACATGATGTATTTTGTCCAACATCAAGAGTGAAGTTATACTTGTCTAATGTATTTATTCTTTGGAAAAACGAGAAATCTAGGGTACCCCTTTTAATTAAAACGAAACACCGAAGTAGGGGTAAGGCGGTTCTAGGACATATACCCCCCGGACACATACCCCCCGGACACTTACCCCCCGGACACTTACCCCCCAGACACTTACCCCCTAGGACACTTACCCCCTAGGACACTTACCCCCTAGGACACTTACCCCCTAGGGCACTTACCCCCTAGGACACATACCCCCTGGACACATACCCCCTGGACACTTACCCCCTAGGACACTTACCCCCTAGGACACTTACCCCCCAACCTTGGCTTATAATGTAGAGGTAATTATGTGGTAAGAACTTAGTCTTTCTAATGGAAAGCAAACTAGATATATATCCCTCTCTTCTGATAGGTCTTTAGGATTCATATCTAAAAGGCTAACTCGTCCCTATTCCTAGTCACTATTTTCCACAGTTTTTAATAATGGGGAGAAAACTAGATATATATCCCTCTCTTCTGATAGTTCTTTAGGATTCATACCTAAAAGGCTAACCTGTTCCTATTCCTAGTCACTATTTTCCACATTTTTTAGTTTTGGGGGTAAGTGTCCTAGGGGGTGAGTGTCCTAGGGGGTAAGTGTCCAGGGGGTATGTGTCCTAGGGGGTAAGTGTCCTAGGGGGTAAGAGTCTGGGGGGTAAGTGTCCAGGGGGTAAGTGTCCGGGGGGTAAGTGTCCAGGGGGTAAGTGTCCTAGGGGGTAAGTGCCCGGGGGGTAAGTGTCCTGTCACCGGGTAAGGCTTTTTGAGGATAGATATTCCTGTCAGCAGCCAGTCTGCGACATATTTTTAAATTGAAGAATACCCATGAAAGCCCTTATATCATGGATATGACTTATATCGTTAGGTTACTCCTTGATAACCTTATCGACATTTTTGTAATTTATGTTATGTCATACCATTATTTCATTTGATATTTGTTCTATAATTCTACCTCTATAAGTATAACGTACTGCAAAATGCTAATTACCACAATTGATGCTCCGAGGGGTGTTCTCTTATTATCAAAGTGTTCGGCTCAAAAACGGGAGGCCTAGTTATTTCCTCTTCGAAAATAAAAGCAAAGAAACTCATACATAGGCCTATATATGCAGCTGAGTATGTAATAGGGTCTGTGTTTCTTATTGCTTTGATGAAGTTTTAATTTGATGAGATTGCACCTCTAAATATTATAAGATGATGGCAACCGAAGCTTATACTTACATGGCAGTGATCATATTTCAATGAAAGCATCTTGCCTTTCCCAGATCATTGAGTTGGCGGCGAGTGATGGGTGCCATCATTCATCAGCCCCTACAGGCCCACTTAATGATAGCGACATCCATCCTGCTCCTAGCACTTCTTCCCTGTTTACAAATACAATTTCCAATATCACTACTGCGATGCTGAGTAGTTGTCTCCACGTTCCCCTTAGTCTCCCACGTTCAACCCGAAGCAATATTCCAAGGTATTGACTCAATCGCATTAGTACCTACCATGACGCAAAAACGCAGGTGTGTAAACCATGAAACCATAGAAAGTCGATTTTTATAATAATAGATCAAGTAAATTACTTTTCAAATATACAACTTGGAACTTTCGCTTGATAAGGGAGTAAACAGCTAAATACGGGACTATCCAGTTCAAGACCTGGCTATTCTCCTAATGGTCCATAGAACATGTACAGCAAGACATGAGAGTATACCTTCAACAATTGTCATTTAAAAAAGTATGGTTTAATGAAAATAAACACTTATATGGTTTACTGAAATAATCGTATGTGCCTATGCTATCGTGATTGATTAAGCAGGTAAATTTTGATAAGTGTTTCATGATTTATTTTTTCAAATTATAGGCCTATATTCTGTCTATCATGCAGTAACGCCAATTAGACCTAAAAATCGTTTGAGATTAATTCACAAAACATAAGCACTTTTTGTGACAGGTGGAATAGTTGATTAAATCTGATTATCCAAATCAGTAACAAAGACATGGGCCATGGCATCAGCGAAAGTAAATCCTCTTAATCTCGAGCTACTCTCGTTAAAGAAATTAAATCCCTCTGGCTATGGAACTTGTGCAGATGTAATTACGTGTTCACTTTTTGGTGGTCACCATGTGGCGAACATGACCACGTGTCTGTGAAATAAATCCAAAATGTATTGTTATAAATAATATTGATGGTAGAGTATGATTCAGTGAAATTGGTACAAGTAAATGTGCCATTATAATTATTCTAAATACTTTATAATTGAAACTAATAGTGATCATTATAATTGTAATGATCATCAATATAGCGCCCAGCCTACTTTGGGCAAGTTTCACGTCATCTACAAGACATCTATATAGATATTCACATAAATCCATGTGCAAACCATTTCAGAGTAGCGAATATCCAATCTGGTTAGCTCCACAGTTAAATAAATTCTCCCAACAAACAAGGCGTGCCTGGTGGTAGCTCCATGCAGTTGGAAAGGGTGGGGGGGGAGGTATAGCAACAATGGTCATGCCACCGCCAGTGCCTGTCGTACCGCCCAAGGGACCACCGAAGGCCAGGGCATCTATTACCCCTGTCTCCCGTTTGGCATTTACCTTAACAAGTCCTTTGTTTGACGAGATAGCGAGGCGGTCGACACGTTCGAGGGGACACATCCAGGAAGGTGCAGGAGAAATACGGGCGGCACTAAGGCCTAAGACGGGGCCCTATATCATGGAGGCGACCAGCGGTTTACATGCAGATTGGCTGACTTAACTAGAGGAAGGTATATGGCTTCTCCAATGCCTCCGAAGCCATAGATTCCATCAATAAAAATACCCCTGAGCTGGCCTTTCAGTGAGGGCACCTAATAACAAAATCAATTAAGGGTGATAAAGTGGCCTCTAGTTTAAGATGTAATTCACTCCTGGCTGTGTGGAAGAGAGAGAAATGTTCTATAGCACTTCGTGTATAGTAACAGTACCACACTGATAATCCTAAGCTTTCAAAAGTTAGTCAGTAGTGACTAACTTATGTTAGTAAATTATAAGTTAGTCCTTGTTGACTAACTTTATTCATAACATGTTAGTCATAGAGACTACATGGTTGGTCAAAATGACTAAGAGGTCACATGACCAAATAAGTGGTCACATGACCACCAAGAAAAAGGCATACAAAAGGAAACAGTCCCCAAAGCTTGGTAAGTTTATCCATTCTTATCCTTAGTTCAGACTATGCATCTAACTTTCAAACACATTCTATTTGAAAGAATAGATATCAAGGATGATTTCTAAACTCCTTTAGATCAATTAAATGGTCAATTTAGCTGTTAATTTGTTTACTTGAGTGAAGTGAAAGGAGGTGTATCATAGGGTTAGTCAAAATGACCAACCTTAGTCAAAATGACTAGGGCATTGTTCATTGTGACCAACTGGTAATTTTGAATGTCAGTTGAAGTGAAAGTATATATATATATATCTGTTTAATGATGCCATGTATACTAACGAATTGTAGTATTGACCCCATTTCTCTACCAAAGATTTCTTTAAGGACACCAGGGACAATTATCATTTATGCCATAATTATCAACACATTATGTTGCCTGATAAAAGAGGTAGTCCCAGTTGAATCAATACAAGTCACAAAAAATCATAATAATTATGCTTATTTTCACACATGTAAAAAGAAATCTGGGAATTTTAGAAACTATTTGGGTTTTTATGCAGATTTTAAAGAATCTTACAGTTGGTGCACTTATGCAACTGACATCTTTACTGTGGTGTTGCATTTATGCAACTGGCATCAAGAGCATGGTGATGCATTCATGCAACTGGTGTCATGAAAAGGTTAAAGATTATTTTCATATCCTGATCCCCAGGACCAGGTCCTGATGTCTAGGAGGTGGCCCTCGTAGCTGGGAGGTCACCATAACAGCTTGGGAGAGGCCCTGATGGCTGGGAGGAGACCCTGATGGCCAGGAGGAGGCCCTGACTGGCAGGAGGAGGCGGAAAGGATTCTGAGAGCAATCAGTGATAAACTCTATGTTAAAAAAGTTAGTCATAGGGGACCAACTTTCTTAGTCCTGTTTACTGTGGCAAAAGTCACTGTTCAAAGTTAGATAGGTTAGTCAATGCTGACCAACCATGGCTAGTCATATGACCTACCCTGGTTAGTCATAATCAAGGCAAGGTTGCCTAGTATTATGACTAACCAGATTAGGTCATATGACTAGCCATGGTTGGTCAGTGTTGACTAACCTATCTAACTTTGAACAGTGACTTTTGCCACAGTAAACAGGACTAAGAAAGTTGGTCCCCTCTGACTAACTTTTTTAACATAGAGATTATCAGTGCATGTACCATGCAATAAAGCCTTCCCTCTAATGTCATATTGGATATCACAGAAAACTATGCGCGACAAAAGAGATTATCCTGACAATTATGGTTTATGGTTTCGTTCATTTGTAGTCGGTTACCGCCATATCTTTTTATTGCTTGAGTACGCTTTTGAATTACAAATGTATGCCTATAGGGATAGTACCTACTCGTAAAAAGGCTAATCGTTTCGTGCCATTATGATATCTTACAGATTCGAATAAAGATATTTTTGCATGTATCAACATGCAAATACCCTTCAATTCTGTATTTGATTCCAGATGAAAATGATTAAACATTTCATCTATAGAGCATACCTAAGATGTCGGTTAAAGTAAACGGAACAAGGAATTAGTACATTGCATTCTAAGTCTTGACACCTTAACCAGCTGACACAACATCTATCTTATTTGGAAATTGGAAATCGTGGTGGTCAATAGTATAAAGTCCCTTGCTTCCTATTTCTCGCCTTCGCTTTCTTAATAAAATTATTTTAATGTAGTGTCATCTAGAGTTGTAGTACATATAGCTATGCACGCTATACGTCGTGTATATGACGTTACGGAGATAGGAGAGATAATGCAATGTACATAATAATAACTACGCAGCCAAGGAGCGACATATAGGCTAACTGTAAAGTTCTGCAATTTACTGATAACGTCATGTGACGTTCTGCGACGTCATTAGTGGCTAGAGCTCTTCAAATTATCATTTCCACATGCTACTTATATGTCGCACCTACATCTAAAACGATGAGACCACAAGTGGCGGATCCAGGGAGTGGGGGGGGGGGGCTTCTTGGGGTCCTGATCCCCTGGAATTCTAGTTTTCAAACTCCCTATAGTTTATTTAAATCATAGTATTGAAATCACCAATGATGCAAGATAATATGCCACCTGCGATGCAAGATATAGTAATGATGCAAGGTAAGCCACCGTTGCTAATTTAATTCTTGTCCCAAACTTTCATCAACATAATACTCTCAAAATGTCTGCAATCAATATGTTTTTCTCAAGCATTTCCAGTGTTAAGGCAGAATACAAATGCTTGTTTTCGTTCTTACCTCCTTGTGTCTGACCTCGGCCGATAATAAGACTGGGACAAACAACATTACCACTATTGGAGTTCACTGATAATCTTAGGATGTAATAAGTTAGTCAGTAGTGGCTAACTTCTATTAGTCAACTCTAAGTTAGTCATTTTCACTAAGATGTGTTAGTCAAAATGACTAAGAGGTCACATGACCAAATTAGAGATCACATGACCACCAGGAAAAAGGCTTACAAAAGAAAACAGATTCCACAGATTGGTAAGTTTATCCATCCTCATCCTTAGCTCATGTTGTGCATCTAACCTTTTACCACATTTCATGTGAAAGTATAGATATTAAGGATGTTTTCTAAAGCCATTATGATGAATTAAAATGGTTCTTAGGTGGTAAATTATCCTCTTGAATTGGAGTGAGCCCTGGCAGCCTGCAGCTGGTCCTGTAACCTTTGAAGGGTTAGTCACTAGTGGCTAACTTTGGTTAGTCATATTTTGTCTAACTTATGTTAGTCACTGTGACTAACCATGGCTAACGTAGAATAGTTAAATTTGCCTCAGCCATAATGACTAAGAAAGTTAGCCATATATGACTAACTTTTTCAATGCTGGGATTATCAGTGTTCTTTGTTGACAAAGCATCGAAACAAGGGCGATTCAATCAAAAACAACTTCCAGGCTTCAGTGATGAATTCATAAAACCACGTCCATCATTTTCCTGATTCTATTCCTGAAAATAGGCCGTATTTAATTAGAAAAGAGTAAGTGCATCGGCTGCACGTCATTAGTGCATGCATTCGCTAAAGTTGCCATCCATGGTGAATACATATTATTCAGCTGCTCTTCCATAAGTGTATGTTAGATATTAATTTTAACAGTCTTCCTTTACAAATGTGCATTGAAATATCTGTTTATTCCCCCTTCCGTCATTTTTCTTGGCTAACAAACATCCATGAAGATGTTAAACTTAATGCTTCTCTATGACCCTGGCAGGCTGAACGTGACACCCAGGAACCCCATTAAGGTTTCTTAATTATGATAGATGAGGGTAATTTCAATTATGATCTTGCATAAAAACACGGCGCAAATGAAGTGTCTGAACATCAGTTAACAAGATACATTTCATCAGGGATGGATCCAGAAACTTGGGCCGCCGCCTATATTAAAAAGGTCCATGCGTGGCCTGCAGGGGTGCCAGTAAAAAATACTATTTGAATTGAAAAAAGGTGTGGTTGGGGGGAAGGGGGCATGCGCCTCCCCTGGATCCGTCCCCGTTTCATAATGAAGCAATCCATCATATGATTTATACCAATGGGATGGCGGATCAGACATTAGAAGATTATTTTGGACGGTTTCATGCAGCTTACACCAAATAGTGATATAACAAATTGGAATGCAAGGACATGTACAACAACAATAATCTGTCATTAAAATAACGGGTTTACCTACCTGGTAGTTTGGATTAATTAGAGTGATACAAGTGTAATCATGATTATACATAGAATAAGTGTTCATTTTTAGGTGAAAATTTTAGTGTAAAACCTATGTTACCTTAATAACGGCGCTTTGTACAAGTTTGTATGGCGGTATTACAACAGCTAAAATAACAACGATCCTGTGTTTGCAAACGCCAGATGGCGCGTCGGCTAAGCGGGACTCAACAGTGCCAACCCTGTCACTGAACGTGACCAAACCATGGAAATGATAACCTAGCCGGATTGAGAGCAGTCTACCCTATCATTGTACAAAAAAAGAAACATCCCGAATTTTACCAAATACAACGTTAAAGTGTCAAAGTCACCAATTGATTAACCCCTATAACATAATAATCATAGTAACTCTTCGTATCTTACTTGCTTTGTTTCGAGGATTTTAAATTTGAATGCACAGAATAGTCTCATCGTGCATGGCTAGCATGCTACCTTGATCATCATTCAGAAGCAGAACGAATAATAATTGTCTATTTATAAGATCATTAGTTATACTATGAAGATAAACTCTAGATCTATCACAAGCTTAAGTAGGATGATTTATTGAAGTAGGAATTATCCACAGGGTAGTTATGAGATATTCAGTTCACATGGAAACATAGTACTTAGGGTCCCTGGGTTACAAGCGAAGCCTAAGAAAATTAGAGTGTTTTCTATTCGGAACGTTTGAAATTAGAAATTATTAAAAAGTTGCGCTGTCGTCTGGATCACTACAATGAAAAATACAATAATTTCATTATTTAATTTGAATATTCAACTTCTTTCTGTCATATCGCTACTAACTTATTGAGTATTGATAATAGCTGACCATAATTCCCACACTGCAGACACATTGTAAATGTGTCTGTACAGTGTGGGATTCGTGTTAAATGGATAAGGGTGTGTCATATAAATATTGTGACGTCTTGACCTGTTAACGGGGGTTGTCTCTTACACGCCAAGGTTACTGCAAGAAAGACTCCTTTTACGTCACGCCTGTATAGTATTACCCCAATAATAAAACATTGAGCTGTTCCATGACAGACGGCGCTTTGGATTTTTTAGGTCATTTCCGTAACACAAACGAACGCAGCAGGAAGTCGCTCTGAGAAGGGTCAGGAGGTGAAGCCTCTATGGTCCACTTCAGGATGTAGCCTGGGTTTCGGCACAGCGACGTCGACAGCGTCCGGGAGAATATTATAACGATATGAATTATAGGCTTAACCAGATGGTCTCGATAATTATGATTTAGAGAGGGTAAACACTATCAGAAAACATTTTGAATCTTAACTTGTCGAATAGCTGGATTAGGCCTATATAATATTATATATAATTGTCTTACAAAAGACAACGGGCATAGTTTTAATCATGATATGTCTAGATACGCAGAGTTTTTTACAGTCTTGGAATGGCGTCAGCAACATTAATATTCTTAATTCATGATTCACTAATTTACTGCACTGAGAGACATGTATTCTATAATCTGATATAGCTTAGGATGGGAAAGGGCGAGCAAGCCGCATGTACCAAACACTTCCAACCGCAAAACATAAGAATACGTCCATCCTACAGGTTGGAATGCCACAGAGTGTAATCATATTATGGGGGCCAAGATTTTTTTCCACATATAGGAAATGGGATGAGTCCATTTCCGTGCCGGATATGTACTAAACATATACCAGCATGGGACCACACCTCTTCTGATAACATGGTGAGTTTATAATGCTCTGATGATGAACATCTCATATTAAGAAGAGTCTCATGATAATTATTCTACGAAATATAGGCCTGACGTACACAAAACCTTTGCAATCACCAATACATTCGTACCAGCTTTTACGTACATGTCATTAAGTAACACGTTTATTATTACTTTGGGCAAGGGAAATGCGTTTCAACAATTAATTCTGTAGTTAGATTTAGATCTTGCCTGTGTGACCTGCAATAAATGTGACCAATCGTAGGAAATGGTAATATGAGGGGGAAAAGTATGAATTACAATTCACAATGCCCTCTTTCAAATGGTGCAAACCATTTAAAAATATTCTTATTAAATTGTTTGAATGTGCCTGTTCTGGACTGATGAAATAACCTTAATTTAGCTCCTGCGCTTTGTCTCCATATTACACCTGGTAGAACCAACAAGTCTTTAGTAGAAAGTGTAGATTTTTTTTAATCATCACAGTTATTGGAAATATTCAGATCTTCAATCTACCAGCTTTTTTCACTAAAGGGAAGAAAAATAGTTTTGTCAAAGGACCTTGGGGGAAAATCTACTGCAATCTGAAAATCTATTTTGTTGTTGGAAAATATGTATGGTTAACACATTTTTATCAATAACTCACTTAATAATGGGTTTAGAACAAACTGCTTAATATCTCTCTAGGCTTCCATTTCCCACGATGGGTCACATAATTAGAAATGAAAGCAGGCAAGGTCGAGTAAAAAGGAAGGCAAGAAAATCTACATCTTATGGGCCTGTATGTTTTGAATTACTTTGAGGATTTGTCAAAAAAATTGCTTTAAAATGACTCAATATGTATGACATACTTATGGAAAGTCCTAAGATGGGTATTTCAAATGTAATGATTGAGTTCACCATGTAGTTTTACAAGAAAAAAACTAAAGTACAGCTTCTATAACAATGTATACATATTTACAAATGCTTAGAAAATAGTTGATAGTCCATTAATTACCCGACCTTCCCAAAATATTTGCCCTCTATCACTTCATTGATCTCTTTATAGAAATGTTTTTTAATCAATTAACCTGACTTCAGCCACTGGCGCGCGATTATACTTCTATTACCCAGATTTTGGAAAATGCACGTTAAAATTATACAGCTACCTCTATATAAATCCCCAAACACGCGCACAAAAGGCATAGATCAGTATGACAACTTTCCAGTCCAGTCAGTTTCATCCTGTGGTGATTCTTAAAAAATCAGTCATGCAAGTAAACTAGAAAAAGATTATAAATAGACCCAGTAGAGTAATTTGCATTTTTGATCTTAAAAGACTCAAATAAATACAAAAAATGTGAAACCCAGAAAGTAATGAATATCCATTTGTACTATACAGAATGTTGTAGACTATCATCTAGAAAAAAACACAACGTAACATAAGCCCCATACCCACTAGGCGATTTTACCGGTGACTGGCGACGGGCAACAGCAGAATCACTGGTAAAATCGTCACCAATTCAGATCACATGTTAGTATGAAACATTTCAATATTACGCAGTAACATGTGATCTGAATTGGTTATGATTTTTCCAGTGATTCTGCTGTTGCCCGTCGCCAGTTGCCAGTAAAATCGCCTAGTGGGTATGGGGCTTAAGGGTTCTCAGGTAAGTTCTCAAGGTGTGTAATTAGGTAAACTTATAAAATTTCAAAACAGTGTCAACCCATAAGAAAGAAATAGAAAATAAATTGGCCTATTAAGAAAATCTGACCCACATACAGCAGTTTGCGACAAATATTATGTAACACAATCAATCTTTTTGACCCAATCACAATTTGAGGGTATTGAATGTATATTGGGAAAGATCAAAGTTACTACACAATGACATAAATAATACACAATAGAATGAGGTGAATCGTTCAATCTTTTATATTCTCAAATATTGACAAACAATATGATTACTACACGCGTATACACATGATGAAATATGCTTATGATACATGGATACAGAAATGATATGATTTTTTACAAGTTATTAGGAGTAGTTGATAATGTTATAATGTAAATAGTATTGTTTGGGACATACATTATCCAGCTGTGTGCTGATTCCCTACTGAAGGGGGAAGAATAGGTTCTGTGACCGTTCTATGAATACAAAAGGTGCATACAATCGTTCTATGAACATAAAAGGTATACATACAAGCCTCTGAATGGGTAAAATAGTCAGCAGAGCGAGTTCATGTCAACATGGTATTATGCCTTTGTATACGTAAGCTGCGAATATACAGAAGACATAGCTTATGAATAGCATGATCCAATTCATTTCACTTCAGGCACGACCGCACTCTTAGGTAAAATATAAATATAGATGTCATTCTCGCATTTTGAATGTTAACTTACAATAAAGAAAATCACAATTGTCAGTTGAGGAATATCAAAATATACAAACAGCTTGGTATACTTTACACCAGAACACTGGTTGCACCACCCCAAATAATCCAAATTTATCGTGACACTAGAAAATAAATGGAATAAGAGCTTTTCTGTTAGAAGGATACAGTTCCTTGCCTTCTTCTCCATTGAAAATCTCTTTGTAAGATTTATGCTTTTTATAAGCATATATGACAAGGGTGATGATTGAAGCGATGAGGAACAGTGCGGCAGGGAGGGTGAAAACGGCAAGTCCGTATCCTATCCACGTTATAATCTCAAAGGTGTAGTTGGGGCAGGACACAAACCGGAAGAGCGGCCCCGTCGGCATGACGCGGTGTCGCGGGGACCCCAGCAGCGGGTTCCGGTTCCGGGACACACGCATGCGTCGTTGCGCGACATGGACGGCGCAATTGCCGACCTCTCCGACGACAAAAAGGACAATGCCTGGGACGAGTATCCACAGGGTGGGGCTGTAGTAATTCAGGTGGAAATTGGCCGAGTAGCCGATCCAAAAGCCAAAGCCCCAATAATATACAGAGGCCCCAATGGACTCGCCGCAGGGCATCCGCCGGGTGTATTGGTGAACGAAAAGCACCTCTGTGAAACGCCGGATGAAGTGCAGCGCCCAGAGCAGAAGGGGGACAATGGCCCCGACGTCCTCGTTTTTGAACCAATAAGCCGACGTTAGCGCGTTGCCGATGACCGGAAACGGCGCGGCGGGCAGGAAGCGGACGTTAACGGCGGCGATGAACCAGACGGCGGCCCCGAAGTAGGCCAGGTTGTTGGCGAGGAGAGGGCCACAGCCCCCTCGGCCACAGTCACACTGGTCCTCGTCAGCTGAGGGCCGAATCGGCTGTCTCTGGCCGCTATGGCGGTGTGCATGGGTTTGCCCTGGGGCTGATTCCTGGATGCCATCCCCTGAATGGCGGTGTTGACTGCCGTTAATGTCCAAGGAGTTGTTGCGACCGTTCATGTCTATGGCTTGGTGTAGTCCCGGTTTGTTGTTGTTGTCTGTGGGGAGGTAACCGCCACTGCTGTTGTGTCTCCCCGTACCGTTCTCGCCCCCACTGGAGTATCGATTGTTGGCCATCGTCTCCTCCTGACCCTATCTCCTCGATGTAAATATATATATGTGTGTCTCTGTTCCGTCCGCTGCCAACTGTATAGATCCTCCCCTGACCTGGTTGGAGAGAAAAAGAAGAAAATTATAGTACGATGCCTGGACCGTTTCCAGAACACGTCCTGTATTCATATATAGCCATGATAAAACCTGTCCAACTGCCAAGTGTGCAATACACAGGTATGTGTTATCATGCAGATATAGGACATGTACATAGTTAGATGCTAGAAGGTACACTTGTTGATCCCAGAACTCTTATCTACCAGTACCTGATTAAGTATTTGCTCGTCGATATCAGAGTAAGGTTATCGTTTTCACGGTTATCTTCTGCTAATCATGCAATCAATAGTACTATCCATGGGCTATTCATGCTCATTGACCCATTTACTATGAACGTAATCATTATCATTGTGTCTTGTGTAGGCCTATAGGGTAAAAAGGTGTAATATATCACGCATCAAATTTAATGCAGCCATGCATACTTCTTTTTCATTTAACATTTTTTTAATTAAGAACTTCCGGTTTGGTTTTAAGCTGTAAAGCTATATGAGGCGTACCTATGGGTATTATTTTTCTGTCTCTAGCCTTAGCTCCCATTGATTAGGGACAGGTGCTGTGGTGTACTAATGTTATGCGTTATATATCACGCATATCAGCCTAATACCGCGCATTTAGCATGCCAAATATCGCGCATCATACTTAAATATAGATAAGATAATATAGGTAAAATTGAAAATCTCACTGTTGACTCAAGGTCCATATTTATACGTTATAATTTTCAATCAAAATCGTTCATGCTCTGTTTGACCACCATTGATATTTATATCTCATAACATTCTACAGACATTTTAGAAACATTGAAATAGGGTCTGTAGATATCACGATATTTCTATATCTAAGGGCCAATAACAAAATATGCGCGATATACCACTGTGCCTGATACAACCCTGTTTTACCCCAAGTCGCGTACATACCAGAATCGATGGCCTTACGGTTTTATGGCAGCATCCACTGTTCTGAAACTTAGGACCGACTGGGTCGATCAGCTGACTGGACGCGAATGGCCAAAGTGGGGATAAGAATAGAATGTGACTGTATATATTACAAAAGAGCTTACTCACCAGCTCTCAGGCCAAAGAACCAAAGCCTGTTGAGTCTGTGCAGATTAAGGCTGTCAATGTTTGGCGTGGTTAAACAGGTAACAAGGGCCACCTGCAGGCTGAACAAGGTGCGTGGTCTGGGTCGCCTTAGTGTGTTCACCTGGATTTAGGTTATCGCTCCGTCCTGTCTTGTGTATCGTTACATTCTGACCAGAGGTGGTTCACCAGTTGTAAAGTACACCTATCCGTTACAAAGCGTCACTGGTTAATGCCTTTGTGAGTCCAGACGCTGAGAGGAGAGTCTGACCTCAAGGTAGCTATGGGATGACATCAGCCCGCTCACACAACCTCCACGGTTTTTTGTTCCTACAGGGAAAATCAACCACACCAGTCCACAGAGGCAGAGGTTTGACACAATTCCGTTTTTTTCCCCTGTAGTGTGCCACTGTGATGATATCATCTATCCACCAATGATTCCGACTGTTCCCAAGTGGTAAGTATGCAATGACTGGGAGTTCTATGCACGAGGTCTGTTAGCTGGTTAGTTGCAGTCTGCATACATGTGATGCGTTCCCATGTATACACAGAGGAAACCAGAGGGGACGCTCGGGGACCACATCACTAACCGGGCCAGTCCCACTTTCGGCCGGTCACGGGTTCACCATCTTTTGTTGTGGGTTACAACAGACCTGACCCAGAAAGCCGACCCAGAAACGAGACTCCAGAACCGGTCACGTGGATTTGTTATTGCCAACATTTTACCGAAACTGACGGCATTGACCGTGACGTGTGATGTATGCTGGTAGAAAGCTGGCTGTGGTTACTTGGGCCTTACCCACGTAAAAGGACTAAATTAAGCAGTGTTCTCCTTATGCCTAGATTTATGAGTCATCCAGATGGTTAATACTCCACATTCACATTCAGTCTTATCGAAAGGCCTAGGCTATATTCAGAGGGAATACTATTTTCGTTACTCTTATGGCATATGAACTGTGAAACTCCCAACCTTCAACCATGACTAACCAACATGCACCTTCACCCCTTACCAAAATTTACCAAATCAGTAGCAGCTTTATCAGGATTGCATCATATTGCAAAAACGTTCATTTGCACAACAAAACTAACAAATGAAATAAACCTTTCATGCTCTTTAGTGAAGGAACCATGCGATGGCTGGTGGAGGTTTGCATGCTATTCAAAGAATTCTCAGCAATAAACCTAAGCAGGATCACAGCAAGTATCATGTGATGTCAAACTTGTTAAGAAACGCCGTTGAAAAGTTATTCAAGGTTATTTATTCAGTCATGTAAGAATGGACTGGAACTTTCAATTAACTAACAATTTAATTCAACTTGTTTGTGAGGAGGATCATTGAATGCCATTTTAAATTGCACTTTCTGGTTTACTGGGTATAGTTAAAGGGTTCCTTCCATATAGTTGTACAAATTTCCAATTTGTGTTTCTATTCAGTTATGTATTCTAGTAATGTAACAAAAAAGGGCGAAATGTCAGGATATGAGAGAATGATTCAGGAAAATATATTACATATGGGAATTCCCTAAATTGTGGTCTGTCAGTTCTGTCCTTGCTACGTTATAATAAAGGAAATTCCCTTTCAAAATATATTGGGAATCACAGTTTATTGAATACACTTAGGTAAGTAAATAACACAAATAATAAAAGCCTGTATGGGCCTAAATAGAAATATTTTATGCTCAACCTCAGTTTCCCTTCAATGTATTTTTTAGGATGGGGGATTCCTTATGAAAATTTGAGGGATACACGGGATTCCCCATTGACTCACTGTGTGACGTCACAAATTTGGGGAATTCCCTTTAAATCAAATAAAATCAAATATTTTTGAATGTCCCTAATTATTTCCAAATAAGGAATTTTCTTTAGATTTTCCTGAGATTATAAGTGCGAGATGTGACTGATATGCTGCCCTGATTCTATTGAAAAAATTAATAACGATCCTTACTTATGTGTGAGGTTTCCTTTAACAATAATTATAAAAGATTCTGGTTCAAACATTGCTTGTAAATTAGACAAGAACAACATTTGGATATCCTAGATATAACTAGAAGTTTGCAGGATAAGGTTCATATGAGAGAAACTAGGAATCTCGTAAATACATCTGTAAAATGTGCCAGGGCAGATTACGTAAAAGATCAGATGGAAAAGCATAAAGATGATCCAAAGAAATTTTGGAAACATATAAATGCACTTCTACCAGACAAAATTGCAAGCCAATCTTTTAACCCCTTCCACCCCATAAGGCCATATTTGGCCACCACTTGAGTGTTACCCATAAAATGGCACCTCTTTTAGGGTTTTATGCTGATTATAAAATGGGTAATTCACCTACACTCATGAGGTAAATATCAAAATATTCCCAAAGTTCCAAGGAACCTTACACTTTTTGTATTATTATTCTATGATGTTTAGATTTTTCAGAACATGCATCCCAGTATAGGCCGTTATGGTCAATATAGGGCAAATGTGCATATTCTGGGAAATCAGCCTCTTGAAGGCATTAATTCAGGAATTATCGATGAAAAAACATTTTTTCATGTAATTCTGTGGAAAAGTTTGACTTAGATAGAAATTTCCTGAGAATTTAATGATTTTCATGGAAATATCAAATCTTTTGAAAATGATGCATTATGGGAAATTTGCAATGGAATGTTTTTTTCACAGAAATCCTTCATATTATAAGGTTGTTAGGTTGCCATGGTTACAGAAAAAAGAACATTCAGAGTCAATGGAACAATTTTCATGGTAATGTAGGAAATATCTTTTTCTGCCTTATATTTCAAACAGCTAGATAAAAGACAAAGTTAATCAAAAGTTATTGTATTTTAAACATTTTTCTGAATAAGAAATGCTTTTTATTCTAAATATACAAGGTGAAGTTAAAGTTACCATAACATGGAAACAAAGGTGACTATCAGAACTGGAGGGTTTCTATTGTACAAGAAGTAGGGAAGTTCAAACGACCATATCTAAGCTTCTAAAAGGAATATTTTCAAATGGTTTGCAGCTTTAGAAAGCATTTCTTCTGTAGTCCACACATATTTTTATCTATTATCCTCAGGAATAGAGGGTTGAAGGGGTTAAGAATATCAGAGACAGCCAAGGGGACCTGATAGATGTTTCCATATTGCCTTCTTATATAAACGATTATTTTGCCAATATTGGAAGTAAACTAGGTAATTCAATAAAAAACTTAAATGATAATACTGTACCACAAAAAACTTTACCCTTATTAACAACTCCCCTCAGTGCCTATACAAATATTGATAGAGCTTCCCTTGCCGCGGAAGTTAAAAAGATTGCAGTCCACAAATCGTCAGGTATAGCTGAACTACCCACAATTGCTTTGAAGATGTGCTTTACAATTAAAGATGAATGTATTTTGCAAATTATGAACCTGTCATTAAAAAACGGCTGTTTTCCCACTGCATGGAAAAAGGCTACTGTTGTTCCAATACCCAAAATTCCCATACCAACTGAGCCCGGGGACCTTCGCCCAATTGCCCTAACTCCGTTACCTGGTAAAATACTTGAGAAATTTGCTCACACACAAATTTATAATCATCTAGTTGATAATGAATTAATTACAAATCATCAAAATGGTTTTAGGCCCAAACATTCAACAATAGATACCATATTTAAATTTACCACAGACCTACAACTAGCACGTAATTCTAAAAAAGATTCTATAGCTTTGTATATCGATTTTAAAAAGGCTTTTGACACTGTAAATCATGAAATTCTTCTACGAAAATTAAAAACATTATATATAGACAAAATAGCCTTGAAATGGATTGATAGCTATTTAACTGAACGCTCACAACAAACTAGAATAAATAGTAATATATCCACGAGCCTTCATGTGGGATGTGGGGTCCCCCAGGGCTCAGTCCTCGGGCCATTGTTTTTCTTATGTTATGTGAATGATATTGTTAATATATGTAAATCATGCCGTATATTATTGTATGCTGACGACACAGTATTGTATAAACACCTGTCACTTACCCAACCATTTTTAGACTGGCATAATTTTCAACAGGATATAAATAACTTGTCATTATGGTGTAAACTTAATAAATTGAGTATTAATGTTAAAAAGACCAAATCAGTTTTCTACCCATCACTGAACACTAGAAGAGACAATTGTAGAACTCTTATGATTGATAACAAAACAATTGATTTTGTGGAGTCATATCGTTATCTGGGAGTTGACGTAGATGACAAACTAACTTTTAAGAAATATTATAACAATGTTATCAAAATAATTTCAGGAAAATATTCAGTTTTAAGAAGAATCAAATGTACTGCTGACCATATTAAATTCGTTGTCCAACATTAACAGGACCGCAATGGGAGAACAGGCCCATTATTGCCTGAATTGTACCCCTGTATAAATAAATTGAATAAAAAAATAAAATAAAATAAAATCCTAAAGTATTGTTGTCAGGCATTGATTTAGGGGGATGTGCCCCCTCTATTTTGGGCAAAATATTATTTTATGATTCAAAAATCCTGTGCCCAAAGGGTGCAGGGAAAATTGTCCCTGTAGCACGCCCCCCACTTCAAATTCCTGGATCTTCCCCTGGTTGTATTTGAAATAGCACAGACCAGTGAAGGATTATTTAGCTTGATTTACTTCAAATACCTTCTATTGTTTTTCCCCCAATAAAATAGAAGAAACATTGACTTGGGATTATACCAACATACTGTGAAGAATTACCCAGTTTCAGTTTATTTTGTAGGTCATCCTTTGCAACGGTTATGCGATCATACCCACATGACTAATTTAGGGAGTCACACTACATACTCAGTTTTGTGAAGAGTGACTTATGTTGTATGACAGGGAAATATGTGTATTTTTTTGCAGTAACAGGAGGGACATGGGCATTTCCTAATAATATTAGGAAATGCCCATGTCCCTCCTGTTACTGCAAAAAATACACATATTTTTTATAAAATAATTGAATTGTTCATTCTTCTTTGACATCATTATTATAATGATGTCAAAGAAGAATGAACAATTCAATTATTTTTATAGGAATTATTGTGTGGATGATGAGACAGATGTATATATTGTTGATTTGTTTAGTATCACAGAAACTGTGAAGCTTTGCATTTCATACAACAGAGGTTGCTATACCTATTGCGACCTCTGACCTCTTTTACCTATAAAGACCCATATAGTTGTATGGTTATGAATGTATTGCAGTCTCATAATAATTGGGTTATATTGGTATTTGATGTGCATGTATTGTCAGTGACACTGGTATTATGGACAAGGCAATACGAATGGTGTAATAGATCTATTTTTTATCCTATTGGCTGAGACTCTATAAGGTTTATAATAATCAGCACTCTACTGACTGTGGGATGACTTTAATAAGGTATAAGGTATGAGCACCACTTTGTGGTCCAACGTCAGCTTTACTGAGACTCAAGTTGAATTGGTAATTCCCAGAAAACACCATCTATAGGCAATGGCCAACATCGTGGGGGGTCCCCGTGCAGATGCCACACTGTCATTGCCTGACGTCATCCCTAAACGCCATTAGCGTTATAAGCCAAGAGTTTTTGTTCATCATTAAACATTCAAGTGCTTGTCACCTGATTATGATACATATAGTACGATTAATGTGTCCTGTTTTTGACAAATAAGATGACAAATGAAATAATCATAATCTATTTTATTTCTACATCATCAATTGTGACCAATTGAGAGGAAAGGATTCTCCCAGCAAAATTTACTTTGATTCCAGTAATGTAGAGTATGTTCTTAGCTTTAACATAGTACTAGGTATGTTAAAATGTAATGATTATCATGATTTATAAAACTAAATATTCATAATAAATTATATTGACAATAATTAACTATAATAACTATGAAACACATGGAAATACAATAATATTCATAAATCTTAATCTAGAAAGGATTTTTGCATTCTGTTTTCAAAGTGAAGACCATAAAGGAATACTTTGTAGGGCCCTATTTTATTTAAAATCTGAAGATTCAGTTCCCATGGTAACCAAATACAAAGATTGAAACGAATTTTCAAATTCAAAACATTGACATTCCAAATATGGAATTATTCTTTGTAAGTTGAATGTTTTGAGTATAATAGCGGAATTCTACATAAAAAGTTGGTTTAGTGAAATGTTTTCATTGTTATATAAAAATCTACTCATAATTGTGACCCAACACACAGAAAGGATGCTCTGAGGGTGTTATATCTTAAGCTGAAAGGCTAATATCAAGGGAGATATGGGTAGATTTATGGAAAATAGGGATGAAAATATCCTAAACCAACTTTTTTTATACCGAGGTCGGGAGTTTAGGTCTGCACATGCGTGGTGCTTTGACGCCACTAGATTTCGGGGGTCAAGCGTGACCTCCAGCCAATGAGTAGTGTTCCATTGTACCATGTGACACAACATGGCGGCGCACACTACAAAACTCCCAATTGCGGTATAGGATTCAGTTTGAGGATACCACTGGAAAACGAGACGTCCTGTAAAAACAGGCAATTATGAAAAAGTATCTTATCTAATTATCTTAGATGAAATTATACATGAATAATACACAAGACAAATATGATATAAAACTTCTACATTTGCAAAATGCAAAAATTATGAAATTTTGCATTTAACATGAATTTGATAACACTTTCCATTTTGACAGTTACATAAATAAGAATTTCATAATTAATATTGTTTCATAAAATAAAATGCTCTTTTTTTACTTACGGAGAAAATAATATTATCTTATTACTAAATATTTAGATAGATATTCAATATCCAGGCTTTTTGCCATTTTCAGGAAGACTGACAGTCCTATGTTCAATTATCCAATTTCAATGTGTTTGGTATCATTGGAAAGCTAAAATAATTTCCTATAATGCCTAGTTCCCACATGGAGCATCCTTCTTGTGTGGTGAGACATCGCATTACAGCAAACATAGAAACCTCAAAGCATTCTTTCCCCTAGATGGAGCACAATTGTTTTGATGAAGATATTGAAATGAAGCTGCTGCACTAGTTGTGTCTATTAAATCATAAGTTAATATAAACTAACCCCCAACATGCATACAATTAAGGATTCAGTATGAAACACAAGTTGCATTTTTTTTGCATTTATTAACATGAGCTACAGTCAAACAACAATACAGTCTGTTCTCCACTTTCACTCAGGAATATTAAGTCAATGTCTTTACAAAATAAAATGTGTTTTTTACCGGTTCTGGTTAAAATAGCTAGATGACAATTATTCATATGATTTATAATGATCAGGTAAGGGGCCTTCCATTAAGTACGTACGCACCAAGGGGGGGGGTCTGATATTTTTTTTAATTTGCGTACGTTCCCATACAAATCCAATGCGTATTTTAAGGCAAGGGGGGGGTCAAAAAATTGAGAAATTTTGCATACGTACTAAATGGAAGGCCCCTAATGGGATGAGGTGATTAACATTTGAATATGTATTCAGCTACTTCAATTTAACGTAATAATAGCCATTATACAAATACATAGCTTAAAAAATTTCACATTACTTTAGCAGGCTGGGGATACTACTGAAAAACGGGACGTCCTGGAAAAACGGGACGTCCTGTAATAACAGGCAATTAGGAAAAAATGCATTATCTGATTATCTCAGATGACATTATACATGGAAAATACATAAGACAAGCATGATATAAAACTTCTACATATACGAAATGCATTTAACATGAATTTGATAACACTTTCCATTTTGACAATTACATAAATAAGAATTTCACAATTGATATTGTTACATAAATAAAAATGCTCAGAAAATGAGGAGTTTGCTAAATTCAAAAATTATTTGTTATGAAAGCACACATCTTTTGAATCAAAATGGTCGTTGCATTTTTTTATATTGATTTTTGATTTTTAAAAGTTACAAAAATCATACCAAGAAAACAGCCCGTCCTGAAATAGCGGGACATTTTTGTGATCCGTTTTTACAGGATGTCCCGTTTTTTCAGGCAGACTTTTAAAAACCATTAAAACAGTTATTTCAATGATGGGATTTGATTTTAATTTGACCAAATTATTGTTTGTTACATACAGTCAAATTTTGAAATTAAAAAAATGAAATTGGAATGTTTTGAAATGCTTTAAAGGGTTGCGTCCTGAAAAAACGGGACTTCCCGTTTTTCCCGTCATAGCTCCAACCTGTTTAGGTATATTTTAAACATACTCTTTAATTTCAAATAGTTGTGCCCTTGCTCAGAAATCTAGGTAGTTTATTCCATATAAAAGCAGTCATGGATTGCTTTTCTCAGTATGGTCCCAGTTAATGGAAATTATCTTCCCTTTGATGGTAGAAGGACTTTAATAGCAGATATTCCAACAAGTATAGGGGGTTTTACACCTGTGCAACTTGTGTATGATGTGAGAATACCTCAGAAAATTCACACATATAAATGCTATAGAATATCATCTCTAATGTGTGCAACGTTACTGCGACATTGTGATATAGCTGATCATATTGTATAGTGTAAACCCTCTTATTACAACACTTGGCTAACTGCTGGACTATCAAGGGAAACGATTTGGGGCACGAGCCACTTGGTCGGTAAATCAGTAGTACAAAGGTGCCGCCATCTGTGAAATACTCATAGGATATGATGCTAGACTCATACAAGGTTGTAAGAAAGTAAAACTATTAATTTCATCATTTTGCAGCTTAATCATTTAATCATCTTGTTGTCTATGCAAACTTGTTGGAGCGTCCATGTGTTTTTCTTTTATATTTCTTAACATAATGTCCACTCATTCACAATATGATACATGGCCTAGATGTATTCATCAGCGACCACAACGATAATCAATTCTAAATTCAGTTTATGCAAATCTTTACAAGCAATATAGATTAGCTGAACCTGTACTGATTTCATACTCTAGCTCATTTAAATATTTTGAACATTCTGATTTACCACTAAAATCTTACTGCACGTTGTCATTGAATCTTCACGTAGTAGACACTGTATTTTTGTTCCAGGCTGTGTTGGGATATACTTTGCCAATGAGGCAGTATTTTATAGAAAAATTCGCCAAGATTTTAAAAAAGACAATGAAAATGACTTTCATTGTCAACTTAGTTACTCTCTGAAAATATTAAATCATTGTACAAACTGTGATTTGGTGATCGTTGATCCCAGACCCCTAATAATCCCCCAAGGTTGACCAGCGAATGGCACCCATGTCTAGGCCTTTATCAAGATTCAAACATGACATTGTATCTAAGATAACGCCAAGATTATGAGTATTGTGTCTTTAATCTTTTTTAACTTGCACTGAAAGCCTGTGTACATTTTTTGTTAGTCATAATGTAGTCATAATTTAGATTTTTATTCAGGGTGCAACAAGAAGATATTGAATTTTATCAAACTAGTAAATTTATGATAGTTTACACCTAATGTGTGTTTCTGCAAGTTAGACATTAGATTGTCAACCACGTTCAACAGTAATGGAAACGTTGGTAATTGTGGCAGTTTACTGTGTTAGCAAACGTTTGCCAATAAAATGTGTAAGTCTATTAATTTTGTTAATTGATTCAAAGGCAAGAGTCTATAGATAGATGTCAAATGAAGTTTAAGATCTACAGTAGGCTTACTTCAGATCTATGTTATACCTCTCATCTTAGCTTATAATAATCTATGTCTCACAAACACAGATGGCACTTACATTCCCTCATGTTTATAGGAATCGTAACTGTAGTCGGTCAATTTGGTAATATTGGAATTTCTCACAGTAAACATAGTTTCTTTATCAAGCAGTACACCATAATGTACACTTTCTTTTGCATTTTTTATTTTCTGAAGCCGTTTACAGCAGAACGTTTGTGGTACCTCTTCTTAATTAACCCTTTAGACCCCATCGATTTTGAGGATGAATTGCTGGATTTCCCCAGGAATTCCCGGGATTTCCCTCAGAAATCCCTTAAATATGTTATAATTGAGAAGTTGAAAGGGTTACTCACCCTTAAATATCAAAATTAATGAAATCTGGTTTGAAGCATGGAATAAGGAATTAAATCAGCCTTTAAACGATATATTTGCCATTTCTGTACCCTGAACACAAATTAAAGTTTTTCTTTAAAAAATATGGAAAAATTAAGGAAAAATAACCATTTTTCTGGGTGGCCACGGCCGGATCGGGGAGCACACCCTCGGGCGGCCATGGCCGGATTGGACTCTAAAGGGTTAAATTATTTTTTATAGAGCTTTAAATGGAACCTTCTTTTCAGCTGCATTGAAAACATAAAGTTGTCAGGGTTAGTGTCAAAAACCACAACCCTCTGCCGACTTTGAGGGGCCTTCTGACGATCTTAGATTTGTCACTGAATGGACCAGCAAGGTTGTCACATTTTACAATGACAACCCTGGGTTGCCAGGGTTGTCAGGGACATGAAGAATTTTGTAGACTACTGAGGAATTCCAACCCAGGAGGCAATCAGAGGCACTTTTCTACCTGCAAAACAACCTTTTGACAGCCCATAAAGGTTCACGACCTTACATTTGATATCAAAATGTGGGTTGTGGCTGTTTAAAATCATTGTGTTTGAACATTTGATATAAAGCAAGGTCTTATATTTGAGATTGCGATGTAATTTATGTCACAACATACATTTATTTAGTTTTCCTGATGGCATATAATTATATGAACATAACGCATACATAATATATCATATATAAAAACGCTCCATAACAGAACAGAAAACAAGACAATACAATTAGTGGACTTGGAGTCGGCGGCGATAAGTGTCCGCCCTTTTTTTTTCCATTTATTGAGGGAAAAACCGTGTGTATGGAGTCAGTGTTGGGCGGGTACTGACACAGGGGTGGAACCAGTGTCCTGGATCTAAAGCAATACACCAGGTGGCAGCAGGAATCTAACTGCCAGGCCCCTGTACCTGTCCCAATTTATATGACCAGTAATAACAAGTAATTAATGGTTACATATATATATATATATAATGTACCTTTCTTAAATACAAGTTAATAATGAACGAGATTAGTGAAAGCAACATATTTTGATGAATTTCATATATATTTGCATGTTTTAAGCTTTCAAATGATACCAAGCACATAAAAATCAAATACTTTTTAAGGATGTAACAGGCTATTGAACACAGGACTGTCGGTCTTTCTGAAAATGACAAAAAGTCTCGATACTGAATGTTTATCTAAATATTAATTTAAGCAATGAAATAAAATTGTCTCCATAAATTGACAAAAAGCGCTAAAATCTATTATGAATATAACTTTTGATCTAGAAACGGTAATTTATTCTAGTTTGGACTAATAAAGGAAACAAGTCATGTTTTTTCAAATGAATTACAATTTTCTTTTTTTTTTCTTTTTTTATAAAATCTGCAAACTGTTGTTTCCTTCCCAAATGACTTACAATTTTTGACAAAATCTGCAAACTATTGCTTCCATGGTAACCAAACATCTAATGTTAGGTAATATATGAGTAAAAACATTTCATTAACTTTGCAAATAGAATGTTTTTCAGACTATATGGAATGTTTAGAGTGGGTTAATTGAAGCCTACACAACAAGTTGGTTTAAGACATTTTCTTACCTATTGTTCACAAATCTGCCCATTATCCCTTAATATCAGCCTAAGAGCTTAAGACATAACCCCCTTGGAGCATCCTTTCTGTGTGTTGGGTGACAAATACTTTTTCATAATTGCCTGTTATTACAGTTTTTCTGTGGTATCCCCAACCCGTTTAGGGGCTCTCTGACAATCTTGTGTTTTCAGTGCAAAGGTTGTTTCTAGTAATTCCTCATTGCATTTCTCAATTGGGAGAATGCTCAATTGTGACTAATCATTAAACCTTACGTTATACATGAAAAGGAAGATGTAATTTCTAGCACCTCATCAGTAGTGAATACATGAAATTATCATAAATAGATTTAAAGTAGATAGTTAAGTTTAGGTTTGCCCTATGATCGTGATGACAAATTAGAGTAAGGTGCTGTTGGCAGGGGAGCATGTGTCACTAACACTTCTTCAATAATAAATCTTTGATTCACAAAACCACTGAACAATGGAAACAATTCTTTTCTTCTACCAAAAAATAATGATCATGAACACATAAAATGATATGTACCATTCACTCATGTTACATTGAAGTGGAAGGTGTATCTCCTTTTTTAACAGGAGCATATAACCTAGAAGGGTGACTGCCTGATGAGAGTTCAGTTGATGACGTCATAGCAGTACCAGAACGTGTTGGGCTCTTTCTTAATGTTCTAATCTCACTAAGTACCTTGCGATTGAAAACAAAGCTTATAAAAATTAGAATACCTTGGGAGGCATTGAGTATGATAAATATGATCCAAAGAGCATCATGACCAACAAAAGCAGCCACAAAGCCAAATAACCATGATATACCCATTAGAACATAAAGTCTGAAATAGATCCAAATTTGATGGGATTGCTTCTCTGAAGATGCTCTGGCTGAAGAATTCATTGTTTTCCTTAGATATATTACAGTCAAAATGAAGAATACTGTTGTAATGACTATAAGGAGGGCAACAGGAACTCCAAAATAAACTAGCAAAGCGTAACGCTGATTAAACCAACAAAGATGTATGCCAAATTGAGGTTTGAAGCGGGGGTCCATGTTTGAGAAGTCCAGGCATGTAACAATGACTGCAATAACAGCAGGTATCATCCAACATGGTAGCACATACTTGATTAATGATTTGTTTGTGTTATCCACCTTAACAAAGGTGGCGGAGGGTCTGAAGACAAGCCATGTGTCAAATGTTACTGCTGACATCCAGAAGAAGGCTGTAAGGAATAGCCAGTACATAAGTGTGCCAAATGCTGTACATAGGCCTGCTTGCCCCTTCCCGAATAGAAAAACTACACCCCCAAGGATCAGCATCAAAAAAGCAAGGCACAGAGACAGGCACAGGTTAAAATGGAGTTTTCCAGCAAAACTTGCATAATAAGTGACCTTGAACTGCAACACAAGTCTAACTGCCAAACAGAGTATTGATAATGTAATTAGGACAAGTGTGAGAATACCTAATACTTCAGATACCTCCAATCTCACATCATTCATGTTTTCATTTGGAATACATACAAGAGCTTCATCACTGACCAGCCTGAACCTCTCCATTGTATATACATTTTTGGTAGATTTGATAATAACAGTACCATTCTCCTGTGCAAATTCATCCTTAGAAAATGAAAACCATGTACAGTCATCTAGTAAGGGCTGTCTAAACACCACATTTTCATCTACCATTATGACAACATTTCCAAGATTAACATCCAACCTTTGCATTAGAAGGACAAGCTCATCATCAAAAGCTTCAATTGAGCGGTTAGAAAAACTTTCCAAGTCTGATTCGAAGTTAAAACTGGAATTCTTATGGAAGAATAGATGAATCCCCAGTGTAACATTGAGCTTGGAATTTGAAAACTTACTATGATTGAATGAGACAATTATTTCATCATCCATAAATAACAATTGCTTCAGTTTTTGATTGAGACTGTCACTCAATAGAGTGTCAGTTTCAAGATTTTCGATTACTGAATCTAGATCCTTAGTAAGATTAAATAACAATGAAGCAGATAATGTCATGTTCAGACTAGCTGGCAAGCAGGCATCATTAATCAAACGCTGGTCCTCTGGGCATGCCACCTGTCGACAGGCCCCTGAAGCTGCTATCCACTTTTGGCCAGCAGAACAGGCTTTTCTTCCTACAGTAACTCCCTCTGATGGATCAAAATCAAATAGTAAAGAGAGGGAAAAACTCCCTCCTTGTCCACCAGGTAATTTGTCAAAATATTCAATTTCTGTACATTGAAGAGTGGCTGCTATTTCTCCTGCACAAAGTGCACAGTAGTGGTTATCATAGATATCAAACCTACTTCTTGTAGACACGACATAGTTCACGATGTAGGAGTTCTCACAGCGATCTACTAGATCAGTGTTGTTGCAACTAGGGGAACATTTCCTATTGAATCCCCCACAAAATTGCCTTCCTGTCACGCTTGCTGGTATCATATAATTTATCGAACAGAGGGAAAGGTACATCTCTAGTTTTTCCTTTGTGTCTATGTTAAATGTGCTATTCTGATTGTCAAAGTCGACTCTATCAGAACTGCAAGCCATCTGAGGAATCCATGGTGTGACCTTTTTCACATTGTTGCACTGTGCACATTTGAAGTTCACATAGCTGATGCCAGTCTCTGGATCAGTTACGGGAATGGCAAGGTTGGGCTCCAATATTCTATATGGATACGTCCTATTACAAACAGTGCCTGTCTGACCACAAACAGCTACAAAATTGTATTCATAGAAACTAGGTACAATAGATCTGATTCCAACAATATTTGCATCTGAAAGTGGCACTGTACGTACTGTATAACATTCAGTCCTCCTATGCTTAAAATGTCTCCTCAGGGAGCCACTTGCATTGAACTGAATGGGACATGCTTGCTCAAAATCAATGCAGCAGTCACCATAAGCCACGCAGTTTGTGTCACAGGAGCAAAACGTCTTGATTCTGAAGTTTTTGATGTCATTACATCTGTTCCTGCATGAGCTGCAATTCCGGTGTATTGTTTCAAGAGGTACTGTTGCATCACAGTAACCAAATGGACTAAATTCTGGTGGTATTGGGAGAGGTGGTGGTGGGGTGAAAGGTATAGGTATCGGCGGAGGGCTCTGGCCAAAACACAATGACGTCAGTGCAAAGGCCGCAATGAAAATGAAGCTTCCTGACTCCATTCTTAGAAATCCTGAAAGAATTTAGAACACAAGTTAGTCATGATACAAATAAATATCATTCACCCGAATTCCCCTTTCATTTTCAGGCTTAATATTAGGGATTATAAGCTGACCAGCTGAGGGGAAAGGGTGCTCCGTGCGGGATTTTCAATTGACCAATGTTGTAGAGCATGTTTTTAGCTTTCAAATGATACCATGCATGTTCAAATCTGATAATTATTAAGAAAGTTATGGACTCCTTAACATAACACTATCAGGATACTGTAAAATGAGGAAAAGACTAAAATCGTTGTATTTTTATTGAGATTTTTGCATAAATTATAAAGATTATGATAATTATTTGTTGATGTCCAATATATAATTTTATCCATGATTTTTTAACCATAAATGATATATCTATTCTGTTTTCAATGTGCAGACCTAAAAATCATAAATTCTCATAATTTAAATGATTTCATGAAAATTTCATGAATTTTAGTTTCCCTGGCAACAAAATAGAACGAATTGGGTGAATAACCCATGTCAAAACGTTCCACTTCCACTGATATTCCAAATATGAAAATATCCTAGTATGATGATGGAATGTTTTGGATATCATAAATGAATTCTACATGAAAAGTTGGTTTAAGACAAAATTATCACTATTTTTCACAAATCTACTCATATCTCCTTAAATATCAGGTTTAAGACAGCAAATATTGACACCTCGAGGTATCCTTTCCCCTCGGCTGGTCACAGCTATTGATGTTATTGCATTTACTTAAAGATAGTAGTCCACCAGTAAATAGGCTACAGTATAATCTAGTCTACAATTTCACAAGTTTTGCTAAACAAAAATGTGGTAATGCATCAAAAGAAAGGTTTTTCTGAACTTGTTGTCATATTGTTCAGAAAAACAGCGTTGGGCCTCTGAAACAAAATAGCAAATCACACATTTGTAAAGTGCACACTGTCACGGTCGGTGACACAATTTGGCAAATTGGAGCATTTCTCCTATATGGGTCAGATCTGTCCTTGATGTGTACATTGAGACATGATCAATTATGTTTCATGGAATATCATTACACCATGATTTGTCCTTTTAAATCATGTATGGGCATATAGTAAGATGAGGCATCAATACATATGTGAAAAAGGGGAGCATGTACATATAAGTTCATCCATGCATAGCCTCCTCTGATATCATATCCTTAGGACAATCAAAACGTTCTGAATCTTAGTAAAAAACCACCTGTACTCTAAATGCCAGTACATCCTATCTAGGGGTAGCCAAAATGTACTGAAACGTTGTAAAATAATGGCCCTCTGAATGCCAGCATAATATCAGTTGAATTTTATAATTTTATAAAATTCTAAAATTCAACTGATGATATCATCTCCTAATATCAAGCTAAGACTATTATTTGTTCACATAGCTCATATTACACACCTATAGTTTTAAAACATCCCAAATTATGATTATGTATGAATTAGTTCTATTCACTCTTTTGACTGGAATTATGTTGGTAATGTATATTTGCCTCACTTTGATGGGAAAAAAATTCACAAATTATTTGTCAGATTACATAATTATCAAACATTATATGCATAAGGAATGAATATGTTATGATAAAGGCTTCGAGTATGATACAGGTTTCAAGTATATTAAAGTACATTAAAACGTTTCAATACGTTTTGGCACTTGTTCATATTAGAAAGTTTTCAGGTGTTTTCTGATGTATACTAGAAAACATCAAATACCAGTAAAAGTGCATTGTGGTATAGTTTGTTAATGCAGATAGCTTTCAATCAAATTAGTTTAATTCAAAAAGATAAGAAGGACACTGAAGGTACAGTAGGAAAACGTTTCAGTACCCTTTGGAATAGGGGTAAGAAAGAGATATTATTTCCAAAACGTTCTGATGTGTCTTGAATACCATTAGGTACTATTCAAACACAAGGTAAAGATTATATTTCTGATGTATTTTACTTGCAACTGCACATGTACATGTTTAATTAAATTTGGAGAAAAAATATGTTTTGATTACATATCAGAATGTTATCTTTAGGACAGGAAGAACTGAACACAGGGTTCCCACGCAGGTCTTAAAAGCTCTAAAATTGCTTTTCTCAAATCTAAGGTCTTAAAAAGGGATGAAGCTTGATGAACCTTAAAGGGAGCCAAAACCAATATATTCAACAAAACTTTCCAAACTCAAATAACCATGGAATTCCATTTTTTGGGGCATTTTTCTGGCCAATGCCAAAATCTAAACCATGAAATAATTATGGTAGAGCATCATTAAAAATAATGTTTACAAACAAAATGGAAATATTACTTTCTCTCATGGATTTCTACTTATTTTTGAGCTAGTTTTCATAGCTAATACTTTACCACTGACCTTAACTAGACTCATCTAACATATTTCTATACTTATCTGAGTTTTGACAATTTTGTCAATTATATTGGTTTTGGCTCCCTTTAAGAAACCCCCTCTATATTACATTAAAGAAATATTAGAATTTCTAATATTTGTTCTGAAAAGACAAATATCATATTAACACGGTAAAGAGTAGAAAACGTGTATATTCTTTTGTAATATCCAACAACAATAACATTATCCAAGTTCTGATATTTATAATGACAATGAATTGACCCCTTGCCACCCCCAACCCGTGCAAAGAAGCTAACTACATACAATAAGATAACCCATTCTTATATAGATATAGGTCGGATCTAGTTGCCCTTCTGATACAGTGGAGTTCACTGTATATCTAACATACTTTCAGCCTATACTGATTGACCTCTGACCTGTGGGTCAACATCAGTGGAACTCCATTGGGAACTCCCAGGATGGAACCCTGCAGATAGAGCTTCCAATAAAATATTTGGGGTAATTGGGTCTGATCCCTGAACAATGTCCTTCTTTGTTTTAATGGCCTCTTAGTGACCTTTTTAAGAAACATATGGCACGTCAAAACTGCCTTGTAATTCATAGCAAATTAGAGTTTGATAACGTTTCATTATAGGCTTACTTGGAATAACACTTAAGGCCCATACCCACTAGGCGATTTTTTCCAGAGTCGGCCGATTATTGTTGCTAAAATCGGCTGACTCTACTCTAAGAGTCGGCCGATTTTACTATCGATCCAGATCAAACATGTACATTTCAACATATCATACTAACAGGGGATCATAAGAGTCGGCCGATTTTCCTAGTTTCCTGTCGCCCATAATCGGTAAAATCGCCTAGTGGGTATGCCGCTTCAATTTTCCAGCAAAACTTGCATAATAAGTAACCTTGAACTGCAACACAAGTCTAACTGCCAAACAGAGTATTGATAGCGTAATTAGGACAAGTGTGAGAATACCTAACACTTCAGATACCTCCAATCTCACATCATTCATGTTTACATTGAACCCTTTACCCGGTATAGAAAATCTGCATCACCAGAAGGGTCTAATGAGTAATGTGCAGAGAATGACCAAATGTCAGGTGTGTGTGATGTGTATAAGTTATTCCTTTGCACCAGAAGTGCCAAGACGTTTTGAAACGTTTCTTCACTATTTCTGTTTTATGGTGTTTTTTTTTCATGAAATGAGATTTTAAAAAATGATTCGGGTAATGTGTATTGGATATATATTCAGAGCCGAAATGTGATGAAAGTTCAATGGGTAGTAGATGTGAAGACCTTCATTAGAATTGAGGAAAACAAACTACTCATTACACATTAATACACTCGGTCATCAATGTGAAAGAACTACTCTTAGATGTGTTAAACCCTAAGAAAAAAGCGTTATGATCTGACATGTATTCTTGATAAGTAGATTTAGTTCCCAGATAGGCTGAATGTGTAATGAATGTTATATTACATGGAAATACAAAAACGTTTCAAAACGTTTCGTACCTAGAAGTATCCCAGCCAGAATGTAATAATGTGTATTGGACAAGTGGAATTACATTAAAAATAGAGAGATAAACACTGCTTATTACACATTGGTTCCACCACCTCTCCATGGATTCAAAAATTCAATACTCATAAAAATATTTTGGTTAGTCCTTGGTCGATCAAGCTGGCATTTAAGACCCCATTTTTCCTCAATATTAAATTGATGTTGATGAAATTTTCAGAACATCCTGGTTCCTCGCCAGCAGAAAGGGCTGGCAATGCTAAGGATATTAGTTCCTAAACTAATACATTCAAGTAATTGCTTTGTGTGTGTCACTGGAAGGAACAGCGAGTTTTAAAGAGGATCATTAAAGTTTTGCTGTTTGCTTCTCAAAATCTTTACAGTACAAATTCATACTCACTCGAACTTCCAAGCATAAAGGTACAGAGACTGGGAACTGCCAAAATATGGCTAGCTTTTGATGGTCTTCAGATAATCAACCTCCGTCCAAGGACATCGCTCAAGCAATTACGGTTGTTTATACTCCTTGTAGCCTCAGAGTATTCCGGAAATGACTGTGTGTATGACAATGTTTCCCTTCTTTGAAATAGCTCTGAAAAGGGTATAGACCATTTTAGCAAAGGTAAGCCTTTACATATGAGATTTCAAGAATTCACGGTGTACCAAATTTGGGAAAGCAATTAACTATATAAAGTATATTGAGCATTGATATAGTTTTAATACCCATGCAGTGCATAGTCATTGTCTAATGTAATGTAGATAAATAACTTGGCAACATTTACTGGTTGTAAACATAACTATATTAGATGATTCATAAACAATGTCTATCATATGTTTCTATAGACAAACAAGTAGGAAAACGTTTGCTTTTTTTATATAATTGTCCAATAAATCCCTGTGACCTGGTGTGTAGAATATTGTCTGCAAACATCAGGGCTTTTCATGTTATTTATAAATGGCTTTTCTATTTCTTGAAATCAACAGTTGACACATTCCCCCATATACGTAGGCCCCACCCTATTTTTGGGTCGGGCTGTAGGCTAGATGTGGGTACCAGTGCGGAAACAGTCTATAGTAAAGGAGAGTGAATACCATGACCCGGATCCAGCCAGCTCTGACTGGACCTAGTTAAACTTTATTTGGGGTCGCTTCATGAGTCACTTAATTGGCGGAAGGACACTAAAGTCACTGGTGTCATTGGTTAAACAGGCTCTAAGGCAAAAGAAAATGTTGTGTTAAGGTAACATATAGGTCTTATAAATAAGGGTAGGTAGGTTGATTTTATTTTTTGTTTGGGGGTTTTATTTTGACACAAGGCCCTGGGAAGTGTTCAAAATAAAAAATACCCCATACGTCCTCTACAACAACTCCCATCATCTTAAATACATGTTTAGAGCATTTATTTGTTGTCCTTTTTATTCATTCTATTGAATTTTGAAAAAAAAGATAAAATATATCTGAAAAAAAGTTAGGGTAGGGTCAAAACTTTAGGGTAGGTCTGGTGACCTGAACACAACTTTTATTTTTTTGGCCTAAATTATAAAACAATGTCATACGGTACCAACTATCATCATGTATATATAAATAGTCCCGGATTAAGATGTATGTACAAACATGCACTTGTAACATCATTTTTAAATAGATATTATCTAATTAATTACCGGACCCAATAATTGTGCGTAAATGTCCCTATGACTCACTCTTGAGGGAAGGATACTAAATACTAACATTGCTTTTGGTGATTGCTTGCATTTTATGAAGAAAAAAGGTCATCACTGTTTTCCACATGAAATGTTTCTTTAATACTGTACCCTTAAAATGAAGACTCATTATATACCGTTCAATGACCTGATTATTGCAATGGGTAGACCTTTCAAAACCCTTTAGGCCATACGACAAACTCCTTGAGAAGGCTTGAATATCTGAGATATCCGAGATATGCATGAGCTCAATGGCCCCTTTCCAAAATGAACGATTATTAGGTCTAATTCTGTGGACTCATTAAAAATAGATATAATTTTTCTGTATGAACATGTAAGACATACTAATTGCCGATATAATTGTGTATATAGATAGGCCTATAACGGAGCTTTTGGAGTCACCAGCAATGGATTGAGAAGCAGCACTGATTTATTTGACGAATTGTCTTACGATTATGACCCTTGCCCTCATAGCTTTTACTTCTTTGACCATGGCTTTGTGGATAACACTGTGGTTCCAGATACTGATTTCTATGTCAGTCTGGCCATGGGGAGTGGAGAAGCTCAGCTACCCAACTACACTGGAGACTATACCTTTCATGGACGGCAGTGCCTCCCTGTCCTGACCATAGTGAATGGACATGTAAGCAATGAAAGTGAGAAATATGACAATGGGATCAGCGTCCATGATTGGTCTAATCCACAGGAATACATGTTTAAACAATGCCAGAAACTTACCAGTGTCTCCACCACAATTAACCTTTTTACTGCCAGATATTAAATAATATACCTGATATTACTGATATATGGCCCAGAATACAAAACTTAGTCCATGAATTGCCTAAAACTCAAATTTGCTCTAGATTTTTCTGGTGGCAAGTTTTTTCAATAATTTCCATAAAAATGTTCCAAATGTTGGCACTGTGCCAATAGGGCAAATTTCCCATCAAGAGACATTTTACCTACTATTCATTTCATATTTCACTTTTCATGAGGATAACATGGAAATGTTATCTTTTTTCTGCAAAAGACAGTTTGTTATTATCATAAATGGAAGCAAAGTTATGGCTAATCAAAAATCACGTCATTTACTCAAATTTACCCATTTTTCGTGATTTTGAATGAGTATGGTAAGTTCAAATGTAAGTACATTGTTAATGGTTTCTCCAACTGCATTTCTAATATTTTTGGGTGACTTGATAGTCTGCTGTTCAAATAGCTGTAACTCTGGTTCTAATCAGAATTTTTGAAAAATTCTTTCAGATTTTGAAAGCTGTATTTTCCCTCTTTAAATAATGTTCCTATAGTAAAATGAGATTTTACTATAGGGCCTCATACGAGGCCTCTAGCAGTATAAGGGTTAAAAGTCAGCTGTTGTTTCTCTCTTTCTCTATCATTGTAAGCCTAACTATACATTAATTATTGTTTCTATTGTATCATCGATATAATTGTATCAATTGTTTTATTATGGTATTATTCTGGGTTGAAAAATAACATGACATTGTAAATATCAGCATGGGTTGCTTGCAATACATTTGTCCTTTAGTAGAAAATGTCACACGCTAAAAGAATGACATCTAGTAGATGTTTATGAAAATCAAACACTTATGATAAACAATGTGATTCTGAATGATATAGGCGTATCAAGGCAGTTCCTAAATTTTTAACACAATCTGTGTCTTTCATGCCTGAGCCTATCATGACTTTGAAGAAATATTTAGAGCAAAAAAAGAAAATTCCAACCTATCCCCTATTTTATTGAGGTACAAAACCTGAACTCAAGAATGCTTTTGTCTTGTCTGATGATCCACAATGCAATATTTTCCAAACCGATGAAAAAAGGAGAAGCAAACTGATTTTAGGCCCAGCGAATTTTTTGTTTGTCTAAAGTCATGTAGGTAATTAAACCTGTTGGTCCTAAAAATGGTTCAGAATTGGTTCTCTACTTATGTCCCATGATGAATTTGAGAAACAATTGATATTTTGTGTTCTACATGTACAATAAATTTATAGAAAGGCTATATAAAAGAAATTAGTTGGTCTGTTTATTGAAATTCTGCAAATATTTTTTCATGCCTAAATATAATATTATCAAGTTGGGGTTACAACGCGAAAAATGGGACGTCCTGCATTTTCCAGATACAACCCTTTTAATAATTCTAAAACATTTCATTTTCATTTCTTCTATTTCAAAATATGACCATATGGGACCAATCATTTGGTTAAATAAAAGTTGAATTGCATCTTTACAATAATAGTTTTAATGGTTTTTAAAAGTCTGCCTGAAAAAACGGGACATCCTGTAATAATGGATCACAAGGCTGTCCTGTTATTTCAGAACGGGTTGTTTTCTTGGCATGATTTTTGTAACTTTTAAAAAAATACGAATCAATAGAAATAAAATGCAATGATAGAATGTGAAAATGCACCAATCATTTTGAACAAGTGTGTTGTGTATTATTGCTCATGATGGGGAGTATATAATGAATGGTTTCTTCTTCTAAAAAAAAAGAAGCCCATCCGACATTGGATATATTAGGGTTGGACAAAGGTTGGACAAACTACTGTGTATGCCATCCTTGTTTCCAAGAGTTGGGGCTACTGAAATAAGTAAGAATTATGTTGTTCAATATCTTTAAGGACTGCTTTGTCATTATGGTTTCATCAGTTGACAGATTTGTAGGTTTGCCAGCCAATCAAAATGCTGCATTTCAGGGCAAAATGGTTGGACATTATAGGCTTGGCTGACAGGCTTTAACGTTGGTCCCTACGGGGAAAATGCCAAAATATAAAGTTACATTTTACTAAATCTACAATTTAATTTGGAGCAATCTGTCACCCAAATTGCTTTCGTTGATTTTGTATTCTGCAACTCTCTTCAGGGAATAAGCAGAAGTAAACCTAAGTGTTGATGTAAACTGGGATGGGCTTATTACTTCATGCTTTTGAGTAATCTGTTAGTTAGTGTCCCTGCGTGAATGTTATGATATGCTAGACAGTGGTAGAAGGTTATACTTCATTCAAGGTGTCCAAGTATTTTTAAATGAAGAGACTCAATTGCAGAGGTTCAAAATGTTTATTAAGAATCCGCAGAAAGGTGGAGGTACAAGTATTTCACTACATGATCTAGTCCAGCTCCAGTGAAGTTGGTATAATACCTTTCAATCATTGACCATAGTCCTAGGCAGTCACAATAGTAGTCTAACTCCTCAATCTGGTGTTATAGGTTACTATTCCACCAATGAAGGCAGACCCCACAATACACTGCGCACAGGTGTTTTTCCTGTAACAACTTATGGTTATCATGAAATGCCACCAGCACTGACTTAGTCCACCTAGCTCCCACAAAGGTATTACTCTTTTAGCTCAACCTTTTATTTCTCCTGCTATGACAGCATTTATATATTTCCCTCTATATTGATTCTTTCTCCTCCTGGCATGGTACCTCCATACGTAGGTCACAATACAGTTACACACATCAGTTTTGATGACAGTCTCAGCTCTGAGCATTTTTATTAATGTGAAAATAATTATTAATTGTGAAATTCTTATTAATGAAATTGTCAGAATGAAAAATATTATGTAATTCTTATGTAGAAGTATTATATCATGTGTATCTTGTGTATTATTCATGTATAATTTCATCTTTAATAGTTAGATAATGTACTTTTTCATAATTGCCTGTTATTACAGGACGTCCCATTTTTACTGGACGTCCCATTTTTCTGTGGTATAACCAACCTGATATATTCAATACAACCAGGAATATATCATATTTAATCTGTTTGAATAATAAAAAGTGAAATAGAAAAATACTTATCAAAAAGCATTAAAAAATGTATAATGTGAAAGAATATCAATTTAACTATATCTTGATAAGATTCATATTCTAATGTACCCAAAAATGAATGAAATATCATTGAGAATAGATAGACAAAATCAAATCAGTCCAGAATCGGTCTAGAAATATTCAACATGATTAATGATTTTGTTGGTCCATTTTCGGTTTAAAATTGGTTGTAACATTTTTTTATTTAATTTTTCAGCCGTGAAATTGGTTTTAAAAAATCCGTTGATGTGATCCATGAGCCGATTCTCAAGGAAAAAGCAAACGTATTTTGGACCAATAATCAAATCGGTCCACTGTCAGTCCTACTAATTAGTGTCATATCATCTGTCCAGGGAGTACATGGCTTTGAGTGACTGTAAAGGATATAAGAGAAAATGTCAGAAATAAATCAAACTCAAAGTGTCAATCCTTTGATAGATTTGATCATCAAATAGACAGAACTGTAAGACCTTGTTCTCAGCATGATACGACCATAAATGTTGTTTATTATTAATACTTGTATTAGGCCCTAAAGAACCCTATTGGGCGAAGACATATCTGTTGATATGATCTTTTGTCTCTTACTCTAATCACCTATCAAAAACGATCATTATAATGCAGTTTACAAATCTTATTGCGCACAAAGCACATACAGTTACTTCATAGCTTTGGCAACTATAACAAAATATGCGCGATATTGGGAGTCTAGTACTGTGTGCAATACAACCCTAATTTACCCTCCCATACAGTTAAAAAGGTTTTTGACAAATTTGAAGATCTCGGTCTACCTAATAAAGTTGCCATATCAATAGATGTAATAGGCCATGTATACTACATTATCTTATATTTATCGTTAGTGGCAATAGTGACATTCCTTTTTGCTAAGTGACATGTGACATAGCCTTTTTTATAATCGCCATGCAACATGGAACCCTTATAATTATGGCAGATTTAGATGCTGACTGTGTGGTTCGATGATTACATGTGTTTGACAATTATTATGATGTTGGGTCATTACTGTGTCATGACATAAATGTCACAAAAAAAGTGTAAATGTAGGCCATGGGTCTATAAGCTGATGGTATATTGTTGTGCTTGGTTCTTAATACTCTACTTTATTGCTGTGAAGTTGGAACTGATCCTTAATTATTGGAATCAGGAAAAGGCAGGCTTCCACATTGAATTTGGTAATCTCAATATAAAGTGGTATGAATAGAAGCTATTCCATATTTTCTATTGAAACAGTGACCTGAACTTAGATGTTTACCTAAACAGCTAAAAGGCCGCAATTGTGTCTTTGAAAGTGATACACTTATGTCAAACTGTCATTATGCTTGCACTATTTTTCCAGCAACCAAACAACTGAAAGTTTTGCATACTAGCAGAGTCCATCATGTACCAGCTCAACCTACCTTTGGAAAGATGTCAGTATGTAACCTATAATCTGTAGGTTCCCTCTTCTGATGTACTCACCCTTAGTAGCAACCCTAGCAGAGAAGGTTGGTCAACAGTACTTATGGTTATACCTATCTAGACGTGTCTTCACACACATTGACCTTTGCCTAGACCACCAGGGAGGGTTACTGAGTACTCGTGAAGTTTTCCAACAGTGCAAGATGGCGCCACCCCTTTCAAGTGCCAGTTGACATTTTAACAGAATTAAATTGATACTTGATATAATGTGCACTCCTTTGAATCTACAAACAGTGCTGAAACCAATACAGAACCGTCTAGGTGCCACTAAGCCCAGGAACCAAGTTATTGAATTGTGTACAATTTACGGTTCAAAAGTCATTCCACCCAATCCTATTAAAGGTTAATGTAAGAAAGAGAGAGAAAACAATAAGAGTAACTAATTCCAAGAGTAGTTTCTCTGAAAATGTATGAATTGCTTTTATGAATTCATTTGTCATCAATTCGGAGTTTTCCTTTACCATAGTCTTGATAAAAAAAATCATATTTCTTCTGCGACTTTTCTAATATCTGTTGCAAAATCATCCCATATCTTGGTAAGCAGATCAGGCTGGTAGAGCACATCAATGGCAGTCATTGCCAATACCTTAGCTTGGTCTAGGGTGTATGGCTGGGCCTCATCAGCACCTGTCCAATTTGAAATAAACATATAATTGCCATAACTAGAAGGTTGGAAATAATTGAAAGTGAACAATTAAAGTGAGATATAACTGCCGTCCAAATAGAAGCGAATCTATGAAATGGAAGACTTTATATCTTTCGGATTGCTAAGCCATACCTGCAGCCCTAGTAAATGGATGAGTATGGTTCATAGCATTCGTTCCAATGTTGAACGTGGGGTGGATGCTTGGCACTACATGGGACACATTTCCCATGTCTGTACTAGCAGTTCCCTCACTTAGTTGGGCCTCATCAAGGGATACATCCACTCCAATATCACCGGCATTTGCACCAAAGAGACAAGCGAGAGTTTCGTTTGTCAACATATTCTCATATGTAGGCTCCCAATCCAGCAATACCTATAGGGTCCGTGAGTGAAGTGGAAAATAATATGCTCATATCATCACAGCAAAATTGGAATTTTCTAATTGACAATTTGAAGGATCTATTATTCCATCAATCAATATTATCCTTATTTTTGTTCAGGGCTATGAATTTCAATAATCGAAAGTTATGGCCCTAGACCCCTAAATGGCGACAACATCATTTTCTTAGAATCATGCAACATGGAGTATAGTGACATGAAGAAAAGAATAAACGGCATGAGATGGCCCATTTCTTAAGTTTTACATGGGACATAAGGATTTCTGAGAGGCAACATGGGACATGGGGAATTAAGTGACTGTCGACATAGCTTTCTCTTATATTCGTCATGTGACATTCGGAACCCCCCATCAAGGGCCCCAAAGTAGAGATACCAAGCACTGCAGCACCTGTCAAACCAGGAGGTTATGCGGATAATATTTTCAGTTTATTTTGTTGGTTCTTTAGAGAGTATAACTCTCATTTGCAAGTGAAAGTCGAAAGTCCTATCACACCTTACCTCACAGCCAGTAGCAATTGCAGCAGCCTCAAAACATTTAATCATTTTCTTGTTCAAGAATGATACCTCGCCGATAGTTGGAGCTCGTATGTAAAACTGCATATCAGTTTCCTCGGGTACCACATTGGGTTTGACTCCCCCGTTAGTGATGATACCTGATTATAATGATAACACAAGATTTTAAAACTATTTCTTGCTATATAACAAGGTGCTGTGACATTTCTTTGTGTTTAGCAGATTATTCAACATTAGAAAACACGCTTCTATTATTTCAATTTTGAAGTAATTGATAACTATGAATCAATAATGTTTATGGATCATTTCTCAAGTTAATCATTATTATGACACTGACCATGGACCATCCAATATGGCTTCATCTGCTGCCTCAGACAGGACACATTGTTGTAAGCCATCACTGCAGCATCCAGGGCATTTAGCCCCAGCCAGGGGGCACCAGCAGCATGGCTGGCCCTTCCAAGGTACTTCACATTTAACCTGAATGTTAGAAATATTGCTACTTCTTTGATAAAATGTTGGTTTTACAGAGTATGAATTGTAGATGGAGTTAGGGATACTACTTTAAGAAATACTTAGACATTGTATGTGCAATACTATTTTCATATTGAAAAGCAAAGTACCAAAGTATTATGAAAAGGATAAGGTAGCGGGGTCAAGACTGAGTTACTTTCCCTTGAAACATTGTGAACATTTTCTTAGCCATAGAACTCCAACTCAAAAAGGGGGAGGGAGGTCTGCATAATCATTAGGCAAAGTGCACGTCGCGCATTTCTGCACACACACACCCACCTTTTTTTCTCTATGTGAAGTCTACACCAAAAGGGGGTATCAGGACCCCCTCCCCCCTGGATCCATCCCTGGTTTTCTACAGTTCTTGTAGTAATTTAACTAATTTAAGCAATAAATGTAGGGGTCCCAGACTACCTCGTTCCTCCAGAGCTCAAAGAGCAATGCTAAATAAAATAACTAGCAGATAAATATTACGATACTGTTCCCCAGTAAATTGAATCGTTAAGCAGTTGAATGACTTACTTTGCTCTTGACAAGAAATTTGAAACGCGTATTTGAGTCTTTATCCCCGGATGGGCAATCATCGCAAAAGAAATGTCTTTAAAAACGCCATGGTTGATAAGTAAGACCTTTCCGGCCCCTCCTTCTTCTGCTGGAGTGCCCAGAACAGTGATCTAGTAGGGAGTATTGATAGTGATAATGGTTTTAAGCTTAGACATAATTATACTACTTCTGATGCTACCTCTTCACAAAAACTAATAATTGATTTTATTTGAGAGCATTAAACCAGGTAGTTCAGATATAAATAGCCGATCAGGTGGTTATAGGTGATGGTAGGGAGAGTTTAATTCGTTCACCTCTTGTTCCAGTGATTATAATTTCAACCCACACATACTATATAAGTCATATAACTATAAGCACTTATGATAAATTGACACTGAGGGAATCGCCCCACATAGAGGGCGTCATATGGATCTTAATGCCATAGCCCATCGATATACATAGTATAATGTGTAGGGTGTAGATCAAGAAACCTTATTGATGTTACAGTTTCACTTGAAAGGTTTTTAATGCCGGAAGCCGTATCTATATATGTGGCATCTTGTGGCATCCAAGGGTGTCTTTTGCCTTTCTTCAAAACACACATCCATTTTTACCATACAAAAAACATTAATGCTAAAGAAACATGCCTGACTTACAGATGGGCAACCTACCTGGCCTAGTTCATTCCCATGCTTCTTGGCCTCTTGCAGGGCAGCCTTGATGCCTACACCAGCAGCAACACCTACCTCAGCAATAAGGTTATGGCCACAGGCATGGCCTATGTTTGGGAGAGCATCATATTCACAGAGAACAGCCACATTAGGACCCTTCCCCATTTCATAAACAGCACGAAATGCTGTTTTTAGTTTGTACTGCCTCTCCACAGAAAATCCTACAGGAAAAGACCATCTGTTTATTTTAATAACATGATATCTCCTTTCATTAAAAACTACCCACATTCTAATTGTCTTAAGGAGACTTAGAAGTTAATCAAAGGTTTCGCAATCAATGCTGTACAATTAAGAAATGGATGCAATTAAACTAAATCTGGATGCAATAACTTTCCCTCGATAAGTTAGGTTATTGATCCAACTTTAGAAAAGGTACAACTGAGCCATGCATAGTGATAAAATACAGTCTAATGTGCTTGAATATTGCACACTAGCTTTCGATACAAATGCATTATAACTAATCCTAATGATTAATGCATTAAACATGAAAACACTAACCACCAAAGAATCTCTTTAGTGTGACCTATGACACATTAGATGTTATAAAGTTTTAAAATCCAGTAAAAAGATACAAAACAAAATTACCCTGTTTTTCAAGAAAGTTGCAGAGGATATCATGGGCACTGTGTTCCTGGAAAGCCAACTCTGGTTTGCTCCATATTGCCTTACTTATGCCATGTAGTTCACCTGACAACTTGTCAATGGATTGGCAGGCTTCACTTTTGAGATTGTCTAACGATGCCATTCGACAGCTGTTGATAATGCGCAAATTGATATTGGTGTTCGTGGTTTGAACCACCGGATTCAGTGGTTCTGTAGCACCGGGTTATTGCACCCTTGCTTCTGGATGATTAAACTATGAGAAGGTAGATACCATACCCTACACCTTTACCGAGACAGGTGTTCTTTTATATATATGCAGTGTCCCCAAACGCAGGGCATGCTAATGTTAACGTTGATAAGTGTATCAACATTCATATTAAGTATAGGGGTCCTCATGTACAGGAAATAGTGACACTCCCTACCAAGATCAGTCTTTGTTTTGTTTACATTATTGTTTACATTAGGAATGTATCACCAGATCCCACCCCTTTACTACTACTAAATACCCTGTAATAGTACCGATAGAATACTTTCCTGTAAATAGGTATATATAGTCACATCATTACAGCTGCGGCCAAATTCCTTCATCAAGCATTATGCTTTTCGCAGAGACTGCCACATACAGTGCACTTTGCCTATAATGAACCCGATGGTGGCGTGTGTTTAATTATTTCGATATTTTACAGTGCAAGTTTCAAAATTTTTGACCATGTCATTGCAATTCTACCAATTTTTTTCATTGCTAGGTACAGTTCTATGGTGTAATTATAAACCTAACATGCAAATGAGGCCCCATCGTCCAGAACAGGGCGAGGAAGGATTTATTATAGTGACATTCCATGAGATTTGGTGCTTAATGACATAAATGAATTTAGAAGAAGTCTAATCCTTTCTGTCAATGAAAAGAGGTTTTGAATATTCCAATTGGAAGCTGAGATATTGGTTTCTGAATATGATCGGATCGGACACCACAAATCCATCAAAAATAGATAACAAAGAGTACCAAGTGAGGTACAAAGGGTTAAATATGGAGCAAAATGCAAGTAGTATAATACATAACTAGAACAAAATGCTGATATCAAAGCTGTTTTTTCGCGTAATATAGCTTGAAAGTCATTTTTTTCTGTTTTCCTAATTTTAATTTTTTTTTTCACATGACCTAGTTTCCATGGTAACCAATTACTTCATCTTAGGACCATATGTATGTTTTGACATCTTTCAACATTCCAGTAACCATGGCTACAATATGCAACATTTCTTAAAATGTTACCTATGAAATAAATTACATAAAATTTCATTTTTAGACTAGTGATTTTAGCTTATTTTACTATTTTTGGTCATTTCCTATGTAAATATTGAATGTAGACCTATCAAAGTGCATGTCAATAAGCCCCAAATTCGCATGAAATGTAAATGTAAAACTCAAGCATGTGAAGAGGGCCTTGACAGAGATCATATCAGGGAGCACCCCTCCCCCCACCCTTTAAAAAAACTTCTGGATCCGAGTAGCTGAAAACATCCAATTGTGAATGCGATGCAGACTGTATTTCCAATTGTCTTATAACTGATCAATACTTAAAAGCATAGACATACATATTATGTATCTCTATGTTAAAAGGAATGAAAGGATGTCAGAAAGGAGGTTATCACATCGGGGCTGATAATAAATGGTCCCGCATTTTGTAAAATACTTCATTGAGTAAGTTTTATTGTCTTTTATTGTCAAGAGTTGTGTGACGAATTCATTGTTTCCTAACACATCACGCATTCATCAGCAATTGCAGGCTTTCATTTCAAAACAATCTTTATTCTTAGTACTTCATGCAGTACAGTGGTCCATTGTATCATTTCGTTGGTAGACTTCACATGGTCGATATTTTACACTCCCTGGTGATCATACATCTATGCTACGCATAAACAGCACAAGATAATGTCACTATCATGTCACTGCCATTTCTACAAAAGTGCCCAATAATGTTCTTCAGTACTTTCATAGTCAGATACATGCAATTACTTTCATAGTTTGTCCATATTATGTGTTTCAACGGATAACGTTTCTTTCTTTTTATTTGCAGTGTACGTGTTTTTCCTTTACACGGGTTACTGACTCCACTTCATTTTTTTAAATCATTTCAAAATTAAATCGTTTGATATGTCCAGGCTTGATGCATAGTTTAAGCATTAGCAGCATCTTTCTTAACATCTTCAGCAAAATCAGCTCTGATCTTGGGAAGCAGCTCTGGCTGACAGAGGACATCGATGGCCGTCATGGCCAGAGCTTTGGCCTGGTTCAGGGTGTATGGCTGGGCTTCATCAGCACCTGGGGCAGAATTGTACGTAATGATATCATTATTGTTTTTACTATTGCAATAATTGTACATGATATGCATAATTGTACATAATATTGATTGGACTATTGAAATTGATTTTCTATCCGTAATATAGGAAGACCATTCAAATTCATACTAGACATTTTTTTTAAGTGTCCGTTATTGCCATATCTTTATTTGAACAACTTTATTTACCCTGGCCATGAATGGGATTGCTTCAGTATTCCTTCACGACCAGCCATAACTTAATCTAATATATCAAATCTGCTTTGATATACGATTATTCGTTGTAATACAATATCTTTGATGTAGATGTCGTCTAGCTTATAAAATATTATCAAATGATCGCTAATAATAATCTTACTAGATTTAATGTGAGAAAAGGAAACCTACAAATTATACGGAAATAATTGGCTTGGCTTTACGTTATTAAGCATGAAATGGCTTAATATTGTCAAAAACAAGGTTGGAGAATAAATCGTGCGAACCTGCAGCTGCAGTGAATGGGCGGGTGTGGTTCATTTCCTTGGTCCCGATGTAGAACATTGGATGGATGCTTGGGACTACATGCGAGACGTTGCCCATGTCCGTGCTCCCTGTGGCCTGCTTCATGAGAGCCTCGTCGCGGCAGAATTCCACCCCAATGTCAGTTGCATTGGTGTCGAATAGACTGGCTAGAGTCTCGTTCGTCAGCAGATTCTCATACGGGTTAGGCTCCCAATCAAGCACCACCTAGGGATTGAAGGCAATAAATATGTTGTTTACATTGTTAAGCACCTTCGGTGGACACAGAAAGTCTCTAAGTAGGTTCTGACCTGTTGACGAGTGATCCTTTTTGGTGGCATTTATATTGCTGTTCAATTATGATTCCGATGATCTAATTCTATAGTAATACTGACTCTGATTCGATTCTGCCACAGACCTTTTAGCCAGATGTTGACCACTGTTTAACTTTTGTCCGCTTGCATTCAGTCGGTGTCAGAACCGGAATCAGAATCGGAATTGTGAATGCTGCTTTTGCAACAATTGGTACAAGTATAATTGTTTATTCAAAAATCTATTGTTGCCATTTTAAAGTTTACTTCATATATTCTAAATTGTGATACATGGAATATTTTGTGTGTATTACCTCACAGCCTGTGGCAGTAGCAGCTGCTTCAAAGCACTTCACCATTCTCCCCTTCAGAAGCTCTAGCTCGCCCATGGTGGGTGCCCTGATATAAAACTGCAGGGCAGTCTCCTCAGGGATAATGTTAGGCTTTGCTCCTCCATTAGTGATGACACCTGAAAGGAGAAAAAAATTACAATTATTAATAGTAAAATGTAACAAATCTTGTATTTCATGGACAATTCTTTTTGTGATCTTTCTTCTAGGACTGATAGTGTGTTATATATTGGCGATATGACCCTTAACACAAAATGCTGTGGCTGTTTTTAGTCAGGTTTAATTTTACCAGATCATGAGTTTCACTAACCATGGACTCTCCAGTTAGGCTTCATCTGCTGCCTCAGACAGGACACATTGTTGTAAGCCATCACTGCAGCATCCAGGGCATTTAGCCCCAGCCAGGGGGCACCAGCAGCATGGCTGGCCCTTCCAAGGTACTTCACGTTTAATCTGCATAATGAAAACAAATATACTCAAAGACCACATCATGTTACTGTGTCAATGATGTCTTATGAGTGAAAATTAAATATTGTATAACATTCATTTGTATTAAGTAAGAAATAAGAACTTGATTATAGCTACACAGTAAAATCTGATAATGCGATATTAAGCTGTATAGTAAGTTTGATCATACTTAGCAAGAAATCATGTATGTATTATGAAACTTAAAGGTACACAATGCTGTTCAGGGCGACACCTAGACGAAAAATCATAAACCAAGTAGAAAATATTTTTTACAATATTTTCATATTAATTTAAAGTATCAGGGCATTAAAAGAAGACCATTGGTCTTATTTTCCCTTAATTTGAGTCAATTTGGTTCAAGTAATTAAGTGTTAAATAAGACAAATCGCCCTTCTTTTTTAATTTTCTTGTGGTAACTTTTTTCAGAAAGGGTGAAAATTATTCTTTTATTGTTTATATATTTTGTGTATTTACGTTCCTAGCATAACAAGATAATGTCCAAGTTTGAAGAAAAACACATTGTTAGTTTTTTCACCATGTGAATGTTATTGATTTTCCCCATTGAAACCAGTGGTTAAGCCTCAATATCTTTTATGACAAAGAGTGAACATTAGTATTGATTTTTCTTTTCTATATGAACTCCTTTAGGTATAAGATAAGCATAGTAAAGATATTTGAGATATCTTATTGGCCATTCTAAATCATCTTGAACAGCATCGTGTAACTTTAATCGAGTATACATATTCATTTCCGTGTTTAACCCTCAAAGTAGTTTGGCAAATACATTCTATCACTTTAATTCGGAAAACTTAATTTTGGAAAAAGCATGCTTAGGCCGTACAAGTATTAATTAGATGTGGATCAAACTTAATTGGTGGAAAGCAGGGAAATAGAAAGGTGTGAAGCATTATTTTCAATGTCATTCTTGAAAATAACTGAAACATATATTCTTTTCAGTTGATTTTACCTGTGTAAATTGTCTTCTCTGTAATTTGGAATAGTACCTTATTTGTAACGTAGACATGAACGATTTAGTGCTTATTAGGAATGCCAAACAATAATTTTGTTCATATTTCACTCACACTTCCATGGCAAACTTGATTGGCCTGGAGTAGGTGATGCGGAAAGGATGGGAAATCAAAGCTACGTTGAAATCGGTGAAGGCGTGGTGGTTAAGGAGAGCTATCTTGCCCCCACCCCCACCCTCTTCAGCTGGACTGCCTAACACCGTCACCTTAGCAACAAAAGAAGGGGCTGATCAATCCATGATAATGTTTATTTGTCATTCATACCCTTTGAAATAAAAACTAAAATTATGTCTGAAATGACGTGCTTTCTCTTCAAATTTGCCCTATTGTGGCGTTAGAACGTTAGAAGGTGCTGCGTCCATGGTATCTCCCAATGTTCAATGCCTAACTAATTAGGACGTCAAAGTTAGAATATTGCCTGCTCTATCTGTCTATAGACAGTTTTTCACACCTGCTCTACAACTTGTTTTCGTATCGGCACAATATGTGTCTCCCTTGCTTACAATACATCTTAGCTTACAGTAATGGCAAGAAGCGATGGTCAATCAGATATAATGTACAAATAATTATAGAAGCTGTGGCCTTGCTACTTCTGACTATGGGCATACATGCAGAGGGCAAGTAGACCCATTCTTGTATTGTTGGCAGGGGCCGGATGGGCCATGAGGGCGGCGTCCACGGCACGGAAGTCATCCATCAGGAAGGCCTTCCCCGTGCCGCCCTCCTCGGCAGGGGTGCCTATCACCGCCACCTGGGTACGAGCAGCAACATGTGGGCACTACTTCTTACAATCGAAAGCTGTACCGGCCAATGGGATACCACCATCTTATTTATTGATGCCCCGTTTGATCTTAGTTCATTGAACATTTTCAAACTTACCATACTCATTAGACTTGAATATATCCATATGAACGTTGACAAATTAGTTGCATTTTCAAATCAACTAGTGATGTTTTAGAGTGGCGTCATTAACAGATTATAGTTAAAAACAACAATGTAGTTCCGGTTTCTCTGATAGGCTGAATCAGGAACCTCATGGGCCGTCTGCAGGTTTTGGAATATACAATGGTCACAACTAATCTTGGAATATATTCTCATCTATCTGAGGGGTTTACATGCTTATCACTAAAACATTGTATGTATGCATGTACCACACACTTCCTCTGCTCATGAATGGCTCTGTGAAAAGGGGGTCTCACCGTTGGATCAGCCCCTGAGGACAAGTGACATGTTACCTGAGTACCTTGCTAATCTAGTAGCGTAAAATAAAGACATACCGTCTCCCCTTCATGAATTTTAGTAACACTTTTTTTTTCGTGATTTTAGTCAGTAATCAGAGGGGCATCAACAGAGAATCAGAAAATCAGAAAATATGGTCGCCTAAAAACGTTTGTGCAAGATACCGGTGCAAGATACCGGGGCAAGATATTAGGTATATATGTGCACTATCATAATATTATTATGCTTAATGGGAAATGCAATGATTGCATGTGATGGTACCTATTCACTAAGAACATATAAGCAGCATTCTTAGGTGTACGTGTGTATACAGATTTTTTGTAATAGGTACTACCCATGGCAACTAGTATACTTTCGTCTATTTCCTACAAAGACACGTACGTATCTCTGGCAAGAAACTGCTGGATTGTGACATCGGCAGGGCATGGATGGGACATCATTGAGAAATCGACCCCACTGAATGCACTTCCCTGCATAAGAAGTACTTTACCACCGCCACCCTCCTCAGCAGGTGTGCCAATGACTGATACCTATCAGAAAACAATTTTTTATTGGGGGATATCTATTTGATGTATCAAGGTATAAGATTTCATTTCAGCATTGAGAAAATTAGTCTCTAGTGATGATCTTCCATTCAAGTGTGTTTTTCCATGTATCTAAATAAAAAAAAAGAAACAGCATGCTTTTTAAACCTAATAGAAAATGAATTGCTAAGTAGTAGACAAAGTTAGAGATAGCTGTTGTTTAGATGGGTTAAAAGAACCACTGTGTAGGGTTTCTGTTGGTCAACATGCTGTAAGGGAATGAAGCAAATCTGTATGAAACAACTGTATAAAAGATTATGCGCAATTTGGGGCAGACCCAGCCTTTATAAAGTGCGGTAAAATGCCGCTTTTATCAATAAAATTAGTTTTTTCTCAGCCGTTTTTCTATGTTTTTCTTGCTTCTCTTATTTTCCTTTCTCCCGGTATCATTGGAGAACCAATCCCCTCTTAATTAACTATTCAAATTCTCATTTTTGTTCAAACCCTCACACAGGAGGAAATCTTGAAATCAGAATCCTTCCATCATGACAACTCCATTCACCCCCTATAATTATTTCATACATATTGCTCAATGAGAAGAAGATATGTTTTGAAAAGAGTGCTAATAGCAATAATTATAATATTAGCGATCATTGAGGTTCTAAGTGTTACGGTCCTTAGGGGTATTTATGAATACCCCTAACATTTCAATATTTTCTTCCTACTTTTAGGGGTTTTTACATTGAATTTGTGTGGCAAAGGTGAAGCTTTTCGAAAGATTCCCTGCCTTGGGACGGGGGTGGACTGCCACCCCCGCCACCCCCTATATATATAGGGGCCTGTAGGGAGTGCAAACTATACCTATACCGTATTCGGGAGTCCTTATTGCGCATGCGTCTCACCTTTGGCGCCACTACCTGTGGGTGGACAAGCGGGCCTTATCAGCCAATCAGACTATCCCCTTGTTCAATATGGCGGCGCCCACTGGGCCCTCTCCCGAATGCGGTATAGGGAAGTCGGGAGTTAATGTTTGCGCATGCGCAAACCTTTCCCGCCACTACCTGTCGGGGGTCAAGCGCGACTTTTCAGCCAATCAGGACCCTCCCTTTTTCAATATGGCCGCGCCCAGGGACAAACTCCCGTCAGGCCTATAAGCGGGCCTGGTCGAAACCACCATACTCTCCCGCAGGGGTACCTAGCACCTATACTTAGTAAATCAAAATAATGATATGGTTTTAGGCCCTCTACTTTAAATCATTTGATTGATGTCCCATTATTGATTGTTCTCATTATCTGATTATGTAAGATGATTAGCGATTTGGATATGTTGTTTTGATAGTTTTAAACAATCTAATGTCATGACCTTCCAGATGCGCGTGTAGAGAGCAAGTAACACAAATTCATCACAAAAAAAGTTTAGAGGATGAGAAAATGTGGTTTTGCAAATGTTCCATCATGCATCGAAGTGACGTATGCAAAATGATTGAACCATGCATGCCCTAATAGTGACTTTGGCCTAGCCACTTGGAAGACAAAATAATACATCAGCTATGACTAATAAGGAGAGGTAAGTGCATTGTTTGGCTATCAGGTGGCGGGAATTTTCAGCCGATATGCATATCACTAATTACTTTTCTCTTTTAATGATCCAACGTACACTGTGATTGCAAGGGACGTAGGACGGGTGTAGTTTTCTGGTGACGGATGGCACATCATAGAGAAATCTACATCAGAGAAGGCCTGAGCCTGTACCAGGGGGATCTTACCCCCTTCGTCTTCCTCGGCAGGAGTACCCATGACTGTCACCTGATAAGTACATGATAGCTTTTGAAATTAATGGTTTCATTGATACCATTCAAAGCTGAAGTCCTACCATGAACAGACATTGACAAAAACTCTAAATTGTAGTAGGTATTTGTCCTGCTTTATGAACTGTTGAATATCATCTGTGTTTTGAAATAACTTATCAGTAGTTAGAAACCACCTTCAGTGAATTGTGAAAGAAAATATGAAAAGCATTGTGAATTATGAATTCCAAACAATATGCTTAACCAGTGTGTGCAGGGCTGTGAAGGGCTAAGATGCAGAATTTAGTATATCATATTTCTAGAAGTAAGGAAAATAATATTAACAACGATGGTGCAGCTGTCTACGTCTGTCTTGTTATATTATACAGGAACCTAGTGACATACTCTACTATCACAAGCATTGTTGGAGCGGTACAATCATATGATGAAGGATGGCACATCATTGAGAAATCTATATCAGAGAAGGCTTTCTGTTGTATCAATGGGTCCTTTCCCCCACCATGCTCCTCTGCAGGGGTACCTATAATTGATACCTGTTAAAACCAAATGTGATATATAGGATTTTGGTCGTAGAAAAAGAATATGGCATAGGCCTATGCTTTTAGTTTTTAGTGATTAAACATTTTTATTCTGTCTAATAAAAATCTATTCACTTCGTATGACATATTCTATTTGTAATGGTTGTATTCAATATTCTATTGAAGAGTATACATGTATATATGGTATCCAATACTTTTCACAATTGGTAGACCGTGGATTATGTGGGACTTAGAAAAGTGTAAGGAAAATGTTAGTATCTTTTGAATTGCCTTTGATGAATGAAAATTTAATAACAAGAAGGCAATTCACGTTGGCTATAGGCAGAGCAAAGCTCCCTTTGTGTCAGGGTGGTTATTGATCTAAGGTATTAAGGGTAAACTTGGCTTTTATTAGACATCTATTTTTTTAATGAATGGAAGGTTAGATATTAAAGTCCCCTACCATCTCCCTCTGGAAGGTAGTTGTATACAGTATACCAACTCTTTGTTTATCCATTGAAGTGCCGACCGCAACAAAAGTGGATTTGTTCATTTCAGTATGCGATACAGCCACACTACAGATATATACATATAACCAACCAAGAAGGGAGTACGAGGGTGGTTATCACCCCAAGCCGGGACCCCGATATCAGCCCGAGGCCAGGGCCCGAAGGGCCGGCCGAGGGCTGATATCGGGGTCGAGGGGTGATAACTGGCTGAGTACTCCCTTCGAGGTTGGTTATGGATTTATTATACCTTTTCTGTTAGATCTGAGCTCCCAAGGAAGGATGCACAGCAATCAGTGATGGTGGAACTGTGATGCTGCACATTTTTTTATGTTTTTTTCATATAACTCTTTTGATATCCATCAAATCTACAAATAGTAACCAGTAAAATGTAGCTATGAACGTTGTTCAGATAATGCATATGTTAGATTTTTTATTTCTTAAGTATTTCATTTTTTCATGAATTTTAGAAAAATAAAAAGTTTCTGTATCACACTGCAGTGCGATACAAGGCTGGTTATCACCCAGGTTTGTATCGCCCTGTGTTAAACTCTTAACTACTAAACTTGTATCACCCTAAGGTGTTATAAATTCACATACAACATACGTATTTTCAAGCATGTGCTTTTTTAAATCCACTCGCTGTTTTGGGCACAAAATTGGCTTCCCAGGCCTCCCTTACAATGCCTGTGATAGGGGAAAAAGGACCAGGAGGACGTCACTGGTGGTCACCGCTCCCCATGGCCAGAATGTAGCCCCCTGCCACTTAATGATGATAATAATAATAATAATATTGTGCCAACTGCACTACCGAACAATCTTACGAATAGGGTCTATAGCGGTGTAGCAGGAAATTGCAGATAGAAACTGGTCATAAACAAAAACTGTTAATCCCTTGTAAGAATGCAAAAAGTGTATTTGCAAAACTACTAAGAGTTCAACATGAAAATTGCTGTCCATGAACAAATTAGTTTACTCATCAAAAATAAATATCAAAGTCATTTCTTCTTACTTTGTATTTGCGAGGACATTGGGTATAGGTATTTGAGTCTGAATCCCAGGGTGCACCATCATAGCTAGTGACAGATTGCTGAAAGCGTCCTCTTGCATAAGTAAGATCTTCCCACCCCCTCCCTCCTCTCCTGGTGTCCCAAAGACCGTCACCTTCCATTGAAATTATATGAATGTTTCAGTATAGACTTTTAGCATATATGCTAGATTGATTTGCCCAAATTACATTTTCATTTAAACAATATAAAAATATATATGTGATAATCATCCTTTCACTATTATCAGCAATGGTCAATATGTGCATCGATTTGTTATTTCGGAGATACCCTTATCTCGATTACAATAGAGGTCTATCTTAAGCACCCCTTCTGGATGAACTTAATCTTAAATCAATGTAAGTTACAGCTTACATGGATTTAGGATTATGAACAGAATGAATTCAAATTACTCAATCATTTTCATTTCACAGCATACATTTGTACAAAGGTGTTTGTTTAGAAAGAATTGATATCTGTTATAAACTAAATTAGATGTAGGATTTTGGTCTTAGAAAAACAATATGGCAAATGCTTTTAGTTTGTTAATTTCAATGATTAAATATTGTTATTTTGTCTGATTAAAATCTATTTACTTTGTATAGCATATTCTATTTGTAACTGTTGTACTCAATATTTTATTGAAGAGTATATATGTATATAATGTGGCATCCAACCCTTTATGGCCATATTGGTAGACATGGATTATGTGAGACTAAGAAAGTCTATGCAAAATATTAGTATCTTTTAATTACCTTTGATGAATGTTAAGAAAGTCTACTGTGCTTTAAAACTGCTTTTGTTATGTCACCAATTTGCAACCATTTGAAAACTCGCACCCCCCCCCTCCCAAATCACTATCACCATTATCCAGGGATGTAAGTCAGGCTTGATGAAAAAATCTGAAACCTTACAGTTAATGCCAAACTATATGATTATGAGTGTGCAAATCTCTGCTTGGAGTGGTTGCCTGTGCTTGGAGAGTGAAGAGTGGAGCATGTTCAAATATATTCATTCTCCATTCAAGCATAATAAATGATAAAATTATAACCTATAACTCTTGCTCTTATGGGATTTTTTTTATCAAAGAAATTTTAGGAGTAATACTTGGAATTGCATTAATTCCAACCAATCAGAGACCAGTATTTATTCACTGCTCAGAAAGGTTTCAGACTATTCTGATAATCTGAACTTAGTCTGAAGAAGGTCTGAACTGGTTTCAATGTTTAGAAACTGTATTCAGAAGTGGATTATCAAGCCCGTTGCCACTGTCAAACATGTCTTTGGATACTATTGAGATTTTATCCATGTTTTGACCATATTTGGTCAAGTTTATGCCAGTTTCCTTAAGTCTAAAAAAATCTGAAATCAGACTAAAATCTGAAAACTGACATCCCTGATTATCATAATATATCCTGGGCTTGCACCTGTTTATACAAAATTAACATTAATTTTGTTTGTTGGGGTAGTTTGATGTCTGGTCAACCACAGAGGGTTCTTTCCAGACTGCACAAGGTAATGCTTTTCAGCTTTTGGGTGATCGTATCTATGATATAATTTAGGAGAAACTCACCACTGGGTTCAATACCCTACTGCTTGTGAAGAGTGGCAAGGGGTCTTTTATGTGCAATGCCCCATAGACAGGACACCACACACTCTGCCTTTGAAAATTATCTGACATTCGAGGCACCTAGATCCATCTACACATAATTATGGAAGTAAGAATTGCTGAACAATCATATGAATAGGGTCCATAGTAGTAAAGTGGGAAATTGCAAATAGAAACTGGTCAAAAACAAAAACTTTTACTCCCCTTTAACAATGCTGACTAAAGAAATTTATTTGCCAAACTACTAAGAGTTCAACATGAACACTGCTGTCCATGAACAAGTTAGTTTACTCATCAAAATTAATATCAAACAGTTATTTCTTCTTACTTTGCTCTTGAGAGGAAATTTGGTACAGGTATTTGAGTCTGATTCCAGGGGTGCACCATCATAGCCAGTGACAGATTGCTGAAAGCGTCCTCTTGCATAAGTAAGATCTTCCCACCCCCTCCCTCCTCTCCTGGCGTCCCAAGCACAGTCACCTTCCATTGAAATTATATGAAAATCATATGTTTCAGTATAGACTTTTAGTGTATATATGCTGCATTGTTTTACCCAATACCTCTTTTTGGTTTAATCAATATAAAAAGATTTTAAAATTTGTGATAATCGCCCCATTGCTCTTATCGCGATGGTCAGCATGTACATTGATTTGTTATTTTGAAGATACCCCATATCTGGATTACAATAGAGGTCTATCTTAGGTGTCCTCTGGATGGTCATAATCCAAAATTGATGTGAGTTATACATTCACTCGGTCATTTTACATTTTACAACATACATTTCTACATAGATGTTTGTTTAGAAATAAAGTAATGGTCAAACAATAAATAGTCATTCTTCTGCTAATTTTGTTGTCCAACTGCTATTCACCCTTAAAGGGACGTTCTCGTCCGTGAGTTCACTGAGATAAGTCCGCCGACGTAAGCCTAGCAACGACGTCACTGGCGACGTGTTTTGCTCTTTCAGAACGTAATAACGCAACGTGATTGGTCACGTCACGAAATTTTCGCGGGAGTGAGGGGGTTACAACGGAGCAAATTACGTTGGTCTCACGGACGAGAACGTCCCTTTAAGTACACCACTTTATATAATTAGAATGATTATTCAACATCCCATCAATGTCGTTTGATATGAAAATGTAAGATTAAATGTTGATTTCTTCAAAACTTGCTCTGATCAAGTATTGGAAAATCATGAATATGACGGTGAGCAAGTAATTTGCATGAAATTATAATGAAACTATATGTGACATCAAAATAATGAAAGGTTGATAATGTTGAAGTATATAATACATATATATCACATATAACATTATATCATCCACTTTTAACCAACGATGTGCTACTTTTTCTACAAAACACACACATTATTTGAAATCACAAGAAATTACAGGAAGAAACGATGAGTGTTTGGACAGCAACTATTTTGCTTTGCTCCCAGCCCATCACAAAGTGCAACAAAGCTCTAAATCAGCCTTTTTCAATAATCACTTTAACTTTTAAATAAAATGTGACAATTATGGAGAATAGTCTAAATGAACCATTAGCATATTGAAAAGGCCTATAGTCAATATGGTCGTCATTTCTATTTCTTGTTAAAAAGTCTTCCAAACACAAAATGCCAAAAGTTAATACTAAAACCCTTTTTCTGTCATGTATGTACACGTGAACGAATGGGCATCTCAGATATAATCTGAGATAAGTGGCCAACCCTTATGGGCATGGCCAATTAATTTCCATTTTTTCCATATATTGTAAATGGTACAACCTTAGAATGTATTTATCGGTACAAAAGGAAATAGTGCATTATGTTTTTGTGTTTAGGTTACGATAAACAAGACTTAGTGACTGTTAAACAATATTGCTTAATGTGAAATGAAGACATGTGGAATAATGTATTTCAGTGTAGATATTAGAGTGAAATATATATGTACATAGTAACTTTTAAGATTAGTCATATTAATATACCATATATAATAATTATGTATTTATCATGATAAAAATACATTGAAAAAACATTCCAATTTTAGGCTTCAAATTTATGTTTGACATTTGAGGGTGTGGGAGCAAAGGAAAATATATTGCTACTCTACACATGGATCAAAAATGGTCTGGCTTGCAGATAGATGACCTACCTTGCCTAGTTTCTTCCCATGCTTTTCGGCCTCTTGCAGTGCAGACTTGATCCCTACACCAGCAGCAACACCAACCTCGGCAATGAGATTATGACCACATGCATGGCCAATCTCTGGTAGGGCATCGTATTCAGAGATCACAGCAACATGGGGACCCTCCCCTTCACCATACACTGCACGGAATGCAGTGTCCAGCTTATATTTCCTCTCTACAGGAAACCCTTTAAGATAGGAATGAAAAGAAAAGCATGTTTGAAAATACTGGGGTCAAGATGATCAGTCAGTTTTGCGGTATTAGCTATGACCATATATATATTGATACACACATTTTGTTCTTTTACTATTATGATCATTGTTTATGTTATGTAAATGCATGGACAAAAGGAAAGGCATGTTTATTTTGGTATAATTATGATAAAAGCATTAAGGTGTTATCAATAAGTCGTTTAAAAATTGAACCTGAAAACAAATGAATGTATACCTTGTTTTTGGAGGAAATTGCAGAGGACATCATGTGCACTATGCTCTTCAAAGGCCAATTCTGGTTTGCTCCATATAGCTTTACTGACGGCATGTAGTTCACCAGACAACTTGTCAATGGTTGCACATGCTACACGTTTCAGGTCTTGAAGTGATGCCATTTTTCAGATGAGCACTGCAACGAGAGTTTTAAGTTCATGTACACATTTCTTACGTGTATAGACTTTACGGATTCACATAATTATGTAGTTTGGCATGCAAACTTAAAATACTTTGTGATAAGAATGATCCTTCGGAGGTAGGGTGATATAGCAAGTAATGAATTGGAATAGCAATAACCATCGGCAATAACCTCTATAAATATTAATGTTTGTCTTAATTCAGTTTAATGTTTATTTATTGAGGAATAATTATATTTCACAAGAGATGTGCACACTAGGAAAGTAGTCCATTTCAATTGGCAGATTTAGAATTGTAAGAGATCGAATGCTCCATTGACAGTTAACGTGCGAGGCATCTTTTGAGTTATGCTCTCACACCATACAAATTTATGGGATCCTGACAATTGGAGTTGTTGTTTACACCACACAGGACCTTCATATATTATATTGATAACAATAGGATACTGGTATCTGTAAAATCATGAAACAACTGTTACAACAATAGGATTATCCGAATTTGAACAATGGATGCACACGTCCATATTGCTTACGGCACGGGCCTATACGTGTGCGTTAATTCAATAGATTAAATTTTAAGATCATATTTGTGTTTCAAAACGTGGATCTTTTGATCATATAGTTTGAATGATTAGACATAGAAACATATAGCCTAATGCACATTTGAATCGGATGCATGAAGATGCATGAAGATGTTTGCATGCAAACTCTACAATGAATGGAGATAAAGAATAATTGACATAATGGCATACAGTGTAAGTAATATTATAATGTGCGCACGCTTACATCAAAGTTTTAACTTTCCCATGCAACCTACCTTGCCTGTTCAATGAAATTCAGGAAAGAAAATGTAGGGAAGCTATACTTGGACGTGTTTGCGAGGCACAATCAATAAAGATAACTGAAGTCCTACTTGTGTTGGTGAAGCAGTATCTGTATCGATGATAAGCTAAGAGTATTTACTGATATTTGGTATATATGGGGAGATTAGGTGATATTTTACTATACACAAAGGCATGCTTGTATAGCAATCAATAGAAGTAGCATAGGGGAATTGTCCTGTTTTTAATGTGGATGACCTAGGTTCTTCACACATTGTGTACAATAGTCTACAATACTCTTTTCGTAGAACTGACGATAATTACGGTAAAATTACATAAAATTGCCGACGGGATATCGTCTTTGAAAAACATGCTCTTCCTTTAAACGTTTTTACAAGCCATTCATATTGATGTATTTGACATTGAGATCAATAGGCTAGTTCCCTGCACCGTTAAATAGCCATTATGCGTTGAATGATCTCAGTGGTGACAGTGGTGGATTCAGTGGCGCCCCCACCCTGTTTTCATAATACTCTATCCGCCACTGGAAAGAGATCAATCTTTAACACATCTCAGTGTAGCCATGATAATTTTGATTACATTCAACTTCAATGTTGGGCCCCGAAGTAGGGTATGTTCGCCCTATGCGCCTCGCCCCGACAATAATCTTGGATTTAATTCTAAAAAAGCCTTTGCAATCTTTGACCTATAATTTCAGTAAGGTGCCTTGATAATGTGCAGCTGCATGAAGGGTGACCCTAGCCTGCCAGTAAATAGGCCTATGTGGCCTATATGTGTCTATTTAAGAATTCGTGAAACCTTACATCCAGGGACGGGCATGTAGGGGGTGCCTCAGATTTTAACATTAGGGAGCCCCCCTTTTGAAATCCCTGGATCCATCATTGGTTATTGACCATTCCTTACACGAAAGGGGAGGGGACTCTGGATAGGATACCTGCCCCCTTTCCCTTGAGAATTTAACATTTTTATGGAAAAACTTGAAACCATTAATATAATTTAAATTGAGTTTAATCTATGTAACACGATTGTTCCCCTTCTGTCAAGTTAGTTGAAGTAGAGTCTGGTGACGTCACTTGGGGTTGAGATGACCTCTCTATTTATAACACATCCAGGGATACACCAGAGGAGGGGAGTACACACGTGAATGTACTGATCTTTTAGAGATGTCTTCCTAGTTTGTTAAACTAAATTCTTCTTCTTGGCCTTAACTAAGGCAACAGCAAGTTCCTGGGTGCTTATCTGAGGTATAAGTACAAGAAAAACATGTATACTTACAAACCATTTACAAACTGCACTGTATACTCCAGTGGACTATCATAATCCTTTGGTCCTCTGGCGGATTCGACCTGAACCGTTCACAATACTCGTATTGCGCCACCTGTTGAAATGCACATTGACATGCTTATTAGAGTCTTCAGATCATTTTCATGTAAAGTGAATCATGAGTTATTGAATGGCCGTGGCGTAACGATCCAGCTGAAGGGTTCTGCAAGTATAGGATAAACCAGGGTGCATAACGCACATGGTGTTTTGTGCATTTTAAATAAAAGGCCATGAAATAAGGAAAACTTCATAAATACAAAAAAATGGGCTGTCCATATAAATGATAATATCATGTTATTTTGTTCACAGAAGAAAAATACTCAATATCCCCAGCACATGGTTCTGTATGTATAAAATCAATCGGAAGCCTCTCCTGTAGAAACTAGTTAATATAAGACCAAAGCTTGACTATATCAAACATAATGCACGCTATACCCCTTACGTGGCAACATCACCTATGTAGGCCCCTATAAACTTTGTCAAAATATCTGCACCACATAAATTGCCATTGCTGGATTACATGACCAGTGCTAGATTCTATGTACACTTACTCGAACGAGAGTTAGCCTATAATAGTATTCAATGCACAATCGATGGCTATCAAATACACTACAGAACTTGTACATAACGAAGCATTATCAATCTTCGAATTGTTATAATCAGAATTAGAATTTTGGAAGAAAAATATCGGTCGCACTTTCTGCATTCAATCCGTTCATGCCTAATCATAATCGCCTATAGTTTATATCCATCATGACGTCATCTCGCCCAGCGTTGATCGTGTATGGAATTCCCACTACACCTCAACACTGCCACCAGTCAAAAGCTCCACGTGGTCAGGGCCAAATAAACAAAGGCCCGGCATAGCGGTAGAGTAGCATATATAACGCTACGCCGAGGAACCTCCCACTCACAATTCAATCTTCTCCCTCAGCAGAAATACCTAAAAGACAGGACACCTATTGATTTGACAACATTCGAAAAATACAGCCAGGAAACGTATTTCTAGTATACCAGGCGAGGCATTTATCAAAGGAAATTGCTTCAATCTTGACGTGCTGTTTTAAGCCAATAGAAATCACATTGGACGGAAAAGGATCTAATTTCTTTTGTCTTAATAGTGAGGAACATCGACATAATTTTGATAAGATGGGTTTACTCTTTTCCCGACTCTATGACCTTTACCAATCACTGGGCACCACGCCTGCTAGAATCGCGATGCTGGGACTCGATAATGCAGGTGAGTCGATTAAGGATGTTTTAAAGAATATCAATGGGCCCTATACGCTTTTACTTGTAAAAATTTAAAATAATGCCTTAACAAGGTGTCAGTTAAACAAACTTTGCAAGTTCAGTTTAAGATCCATGATTTTGAAACGTGATTTTTCTTTGTTGCTTTTGGTCCACCTCTTTTTAGAGTAAATTTCAGGAAGGGGGGGGGGCACTCATGTAATTATACTGTATAGTTTTGTGTTTTTACAACTCCCTACTGGGGCCGATAAAGGATTTCCGAAAGGGGTACGGAGTGGGGGGTTAGCATAAAGGCTAAAAGGTTAAAATAAAGGAGGGGGGGGGGGGGTCAGGACCCCCTGCACCTCCCTGGATCTTAGGATGCCCTAAAGCAATAATATTTCCAGTGATGCCACTTCTGACTGGTGGAAAAGTAGGAAATGTAGGAAACACTTTTCCTAATTGTTTTCTAGAAACAACTAGGAGAAAAATAACCGTTAGGAATAGAGACCTTGATCATCTATTTGAATAGCTTGGAATCAACACAAAAATAGTCTTTAACAGATATTTAAGTGATGTAGGAAAAATCAGTTGCGCAATCCAAAATCACCCAAAAGTAGAAAATCCTACAAAAGAAGGGAAAATAGCATGTCTGCATTTCGCTTGAATATATCACCAAACTGAAAAAAATGTTGTTTCTTCTCTAAGGAAAGACGACGATTCTCTACAAAATCAAGCTAAATGAAGTTGTGGCCACTATCCCGACTATTGGTTTCAACGTGGAGACGGTGGAACCAGTGAAAGGCGTCTCTTTCACAGTGTGGGACGTGGGTGGTCAGGACAAGATCAGGCCCCTCTGGAGACAGTTTCTTCATTCCAATGATGGTACGTGAAATGATTATTTACATCTAAAAGAAAGGAGGATTCATACGGATGGCTACAAATTGGGAGTAAAATTCCTGTCCGATTCTAAATATTTTACCAAAGGTTGGCCTCAAAATAATTAATCAAACTAAATTGGGTCAATCATGTATGGCCTTTAATCATTGATACACGCTATATATTGACAAGATAAAACGTGAATTGATCCATACGTATGCATATACGTAAGGCCCTTTTTCAAAACTCAAAAAATCTCTCATTTACTAGTTAGAACAGAATTGTGGAAATTGAGCTGGACCCATATCTTCGTAACTAATTTTGATAATCAGGGAAATTTTGATTAGCGTCTCGTGATTAGAAATTCTGTCTATCATGAACAAATTCTACACCTCTTTATAGCTCTTTGATATTATTTTGCAATACCACTATCAATTTTGGTAAAAGACAAAATTGCTGATCTTGAGACCCTAATCAAAATTTTCCTGATTATTGAAATTAGTTACAAAGATATATTGGGCTTGTTCAACATAAAGAAATTATTATGTTGCTCTTTTGCCACCAGGTCTGGTGTACGTGGTGGACAGCAGTGACCGTGAGCGGGTGACGGAGGCGGCGGCCGAGCTCCACTCGATGCTGGCCGAGGACACTATGTACGGGGTTCCCGTGGTGGTGCTCGCCAACAAACAAGACCTGCCAGCGGCCATGGCCCCCAGTGAGCTCATACAGAGGATGGGTCTGAGGAAGATCACCACCAGCCAGTGGCACGTGCAGGGAACGTGCGCAAAGCGGGGCAACGGAGTGTACGAGGGACTCGACCTTTTGGCGGCAATGGTGAAGGAGTTTAAACGGAAACATAATCGATGAATGGAATGACTTTTTTTGTATAAATGTGCGTGTGTATCCTCTACGGCGTCTTTATAAAGCTATGCCAAAGCGGACATTATCTATCAGACCTTAAATTAATAATGTTGTCTACAAAAACTCTAATTGGAAGATATTGGATTTGGGAAGATCATATCGCTCCATCATTTTACTTTGCAGATTTAGAGGGGACGCGGCTTGCGTGCCCCTGTTTGGGGAAGCTTTTTACATTTTTCAAATTCAAAATTTGGCCAAAAGGTTATTAAGAGAAAAAGATCCACTAGCGGTCCCCTGGACAGGAGGGTTTCAAGCGTTTCAAAAACGTGAAGTTGAAAGTGCAATTTTGTCACATATAGTGCAATGTTAACAGTCCTGTTATATAATATAGGCCTAATACTGATAAGAAGAGTGGAACTGCGTTATCTAGACGAAGGTGTCGGACGCCCACCCTTTACAACAAAGAATTGTTTTAATGAACATGGACGTATGGGCTTGACAACGCAGTCTAGGCACTGGTGTACGTAGGTGATGGCATGAAGCTCCAGTCAGACATGCCATCCATTGAATGAGCTGGCTAAAATTTATTGTTCAAATTTATCGTTATCATCTCATAATGACCAATTTACAGAATCAGTTTCATACCATGCTCAGTTATAATCCCCATTATTATGTCATGTGTTAATACCTCAATACTCATCATTTTTGTCGCTGTTTTTATGTATTTATTTATGTTTGGTATATTTTGAAATAAAAATCTAAAAGATTACTTTGAATGACTTACGTTAATTTATCTGAACAATTACAGAAATTGAGGCCTCAAAGCTGTAGCCACTAAAAAAAAGTACAAACAATTGTCCATGTAAAAGATTTGCATTACAAAAGTATAGAGGTAAATTATAAAATGTAGAGCGAGGCAAATCTACAAGCTCGCCTTTATATACATACAAGTATGGTGAGTTTTTGTATATGCAACTTTCTGGGCTGAATCAGACAATGGCATGACTGTTCAAATATTCCCAACCTGAAAATCGTCCAATATTTAATAATTTTGGAAAGTTTTCAGGCTGGTGATTAAAGTATCCAAACCTCTAGAAACCACTAGGCCGTACTAGTGCTTTCCGTAAAATTAAAACATAATGCTACGCGACACAATTACAGTGAATAATATGTTCTAATCTTATAGCTAATCCAACATCATATCTCGAATAGCAATAGACATACATTTGTATTCTAGATTCAATTTCCAGATATACCACTTAGTATTCTATGCATTTAATATTTAGGCCCTTATCCTCATATTCCGACCCCATTCCTAATATTCCGACAATGCTATATACATAGTATGTCAAATCATAGATCTGTACAAGCTCCGTACAGTTCTATGGTCAAATATACATACGAGATTGATATGGTACATCCTACACGAACAATTAGCACCGTTATAATAACATATAACATTAAAATTGGGCGCTTTCTACCCAGGCATTTTTCCATTATATCGTTTACAAGCTCAATCTTTACATTTCCCAGATAGGCAATCAAATGGTCGTCAGGGACTTGATAGCGGTGGGTCAATTTTATCAAAATCTTCCCGAATGTATTTCTTTCCTATCATCTTGCAATGTTCTGTCTTGCCTCTTGTATCATCATGTTGGCATAGTTCATTTTTTTCATACGGTGTTCTTATATAATTGAAAAATAAAGCGGACAATTTTGTGAGGTATGACAAGATCTTCAAGCAACAGATCAGAAACATTTCCTGTGTACCATTGCTGGGCCATATTCGTCATACTCGTCTTTGGTAATGCACATATCCAGGAAGGTAGACATGGAGGCTATCACAGAACCCCCGTTCCAGGCCGCCCAGCTGTGGTCGGACGGGGAAACAACGTTAACTACTGTACCATCAGGGGCAAGGGAAGAGACGTCTTTCTTTAAACGGTCAGCAAATCCTGGAAACATGGTGCTACCACCTGATAGCACAATGTTGGCATAGAGCATCTCGTGAAGATCTGAGTTGGCTCTCCTGATCGTGTTGACACAAAACTCGTGAACGCCGGCCATCTCCATTCCAACAAGAAATGGATTGAAGAGTGCCTCGGGGCACTGGAACCGTTCACTGCCGAGCACAACGACCCTGCCATCGGGCAGCTGGTAGGACTCCTCCAGGGACCTGCTGGAGGTACTGGTGGCCAGATCCTGCTCATAGTCCAATGCCACGTAGCAGAGTTTCTCCTTGACCTGGCTCAGCATGTTGCGTTCAGCGGTGGTTGTGAAGGAGTAGCCCCGCTTGTTGAGCAGCTTCATGAGGTGGTCGGTGAGGTCACGCCCGGCGACGTCCAGGTGGGAGACGGTATAGCGAAGGGCATGGCCCTCATAGACCGGTACAGTGTAGGTCACCCCAGCCCCTGAGTCCAGCACCGTTCCGGAGGTACGGCCACTAGCGTATAGTGAAAGCACAGACTGAGAGGCAACGTACAAGGCCGGGGTATTGAAGGTCTCAAACATGGTCATTACAGCTCTTTCACGGTTGGCTTTAGGGTTCATATCCGCTTCAGTTAAAAGAAACGGATGCTCCTCTGGGTTAACGCGAAGTTCATTGTGCACAAGATGGTGCATCAGTACATCGTAATCATCCCAATTCGTTATAATGCCGAATTCCATGGGATATTTCACCGTGAGGAAGCCCCGCCTCTCCAGGGCTTCTTGTCCAACATACGGACCAACCTGTTTATCTGACCCTTCTTTAACCGCCTTAACACGCAGACGGCCTACGACGGTAGGGAATGACACACACCTGGCCTCGTCTCCAGCAATGCCGGCTTTGGTTGTATTACTCCCGACGTCCACCACCACAGGAGAACTGTGTGTGTCACACATGTTGAATGGGTTACAAGTTACCTATGGTATCCTCTATCTGCCTACATCCGTGTACCTCCTGGAACGATATACGTAAAATATTATGATTTAGGTCAGTCCTGGTGTGTTGGGAGTTCATTTGAAGGAAATAGCAGGAAATAGCATTAATTTTTATTCGCCGTTTTTAGGACGCCAGATTTGTTTGAATGACACAGTACTAGTACCAAACCTGTTAATAAGAATTACTTAATGATAATCAGTGTTCGAAATTAACGTCAGCCCGTCAGCCCCAGGCTGATAGGTTTGAACCAGGGCTGACCAATTTTGAGAAGATTACAATAAAATCAGCCCGGGTTTTTCAGACCTGTAATACATTTAAGTATGTCCGGGCTGACAGCCAAAAAAGTTAATTTCGGACCCTGGATAATGCAATGCTTCTTAATCTTTTACTTCAAATTTTTTAGATTCTAAACCTCACCTAACACTAACAGGGATGCACTCCTCAAATGAAAAGACCCCATGTACCACAGGATTAAGAATGAAATGAACAGTTGTCCCACTAGTACATGTATATATACAGATGTGTTCAATTAAACAATATCATTCTAAAAAAGAACATACGTCAGGATCATGAAAAGAAAACGTTTGCATTAACAGGCACGGATTTGGGGGGGGGGGGGTCGTGCAGGGCACACGTCTCCCCTTTTTGGCCAATTTTTTTTTTTTTTAATGTGAAATTCCAAAACTTTTACTATAGCACGCCCCCCCCCCCCTTTTTTTTTTTTTAAATTCCTGGACCCGCCCCTGATTAATAACAATTAAGGCTCGCTATCCAATTGAAGGCCCCCAAAGTTTTCCTATTCTCCAATAATCATTTTGAGATTGCATCGCTGGACTAGGGGATGACAGACACTCAGGAAGCCTCAGACCAATGTACCCATGTGCAAAACAGGAAGTCCCTAAATCCCTCTTTTGGAACTGCTCATCACCACACAAGTACAGGAGGCACGTTTACAGAAATATGCATTCAATAGTCATCTGTATCATATTTGAATGGATATATATATATATAAAAGGTAGTGACGGTACCAGTGAAGAATACATGACGCCAGAATCCAATTGCTATACTACAAAATTCTTAATAAGCCTTCAAAAATGTTAGGGTCGGGGCAAATTCGTAGAGTCCGTTGGGAAACTGAGACAGAACTTCCTTTCCCTTTAGTCTAACTTGACAAGTAATTCAGATTGTTCTCAAAAATTAATCTTTTTACTGATTTTGTGGAATTTTCTTGTTAAATTGGCTTATAAGTATATCTACTTGGGTACGTTTACAAGTATCAAAAAACCTTTTATGGTTACTTTGGTAACCAAAATCAAAGAAAAATTCAAGAGATAAAAACAAAATCATTGGATAATGAGCTACATGTTGCTATGTTATTTTGTCATAATATGAATAACTAAAGAATCAGAAATTGATCATGAAAACTCTAAAGCCCTTTCTCTGATTAAAGGGATAACGTACTGTTCACCCCAGTGCCCCCTAGTGGGAAAATTTTAAAGTCTTTAAACTTGAAAAAATCACATCATAACTTGATGATAGTTGACTAAGAATAAAAATGTAAAAAAAGTCAGATTTTTTTCATGATAATTGAAGGAGTATTTGATATTATAGTGAATCAGGCACATATGCGCCCCCTAGTGGCAAAAATGAAATGCCTCAAAATTTAGAAATTTATCATTTTACATCAGCAGGGATTGAATCTACAATAAAATCAATAAATTTTGGTTGCTTCAACAAAACATTTAGGGAAATAGCAAAGATAGACCTATAAAGGATTATACAGAAATAATCACATATCAAGGTTTCATCAACTTCCAGCAGTTGAATCACATCCGTGACCCATATGTTTTTTGGCTTTAACAATTTGCTACAGGCCTAAGTTACATATTCCTAAAATTTGGTAAGGCTCTAATGGATTTTGAATGTTATATGTTCATTTGAATATCACTAATTATATTTTCTCCAGAGACCTCTATAGTTAAGCATATTTTCTTCCTTAAGCTCTAATTAAAAAATAAGCACGGTGACACTGAGATGTTTTTGTTTTAATATGATCCTTTTGCATAGGTCTAACATAAAATTTTAGTTTTGGGACACTGCAATGGATTTAGAATTGTGGTCAAACAGTCCGTTATCCCTTTAAATCCCGTTGGGTGCCCTCAGCGTTTTTAAAAAGATCTAGCAACGAAACTAGACTATAGATGGATCAAACAGATTCACGGACAGATATATGTCATATATTTGTCAGTGGCAATTGTGGATACTAGTTAGGTTGTACAATGTGTCAGGTACGAAAGCTACCATGACTGTGAGCCCGTAGGCTCACAGTGACATGTTACCTAGTTGCCTAATTTATGCAGCCCTGTGCTGTATGCAATGGCCCCACTGCTGACCTCTCATTTGCATATTTTGTTGACCTCCATAGGTGGCCAGGTGGTAAGGAACCTAAAGTGGTCTGTCGATTTGGGGTTCACAGACAGTGAAGAAGGCATGAAAACACTTTAAACCAACCAAGTTATTTGCTGGTAGCACCAGGGGACTGTAACACGGTTCAGTGCAATATCTCATCAGGCATTATTATGTACTCATGGTGTCCGCTTGTGAAAGGGAACTTGACAGTGACTACTTGAGGTGGGGCAAGGTGTGCTGCTCATGAAGGGATCAGTCATCAGTTCTCTTGGTATACTCGGTGTGTGAAGTAGTGCTTGTTGCTTATGCAAATGTAGGTCGGTTCCATCCCAAGGTAAAGATAGTTTTATCATAATGCTATGCAGCGCATCTGGGGAGCGGGTGTCCATTTCATTCTATATGTATCTTTGTACCATGTGTGGCCTTGCATTTGAAGCTTGACTAGTGATTAGATTGGTAGCGCATGTCAAAAGAGTTAAGGCCCTGTACTGACCATACCTTAGCTTAGCCATTCTAGTGTTACAACTAAGATTCAGGGCTGAGTGCGTTCTCTTCGTCAAAGGTGAAGAGTAAAGGGAGGGGTCAGGTCCCATATGTGGTTACATATACCAGAGAGAGTAAAGTTAAAACGGAGGTCCGGCTCTCCATGGCGGTATATCTGACAGTTTCAGTAGGCCTTATCTCTGCTAATTGGTGTTACCAATGGCCCTACATCACAGTGTTCCCTGCTAGGCCCGCCATGCTAATGACCTTACCCCCTGGAGGGAGGATTCTACCATAGGTTGATGTTGTTTTGGAGAAACCCTTACCAATGACAGACAGATGTCAGATGCAAGGGTTTTCTAGAATTGATATGAAAACTTTCATACATCTTATGCAGACAATGATTTGGAAATAATTCCCTAATCTGAAGAAAGATTTTTCAAACATTTTTTTAGGGTAAATTAATCATAATAAATTGACCTCTCATGGCAACAGTTCATGACTTATATCAAAATATAGAGAATTTTTCCCTTTCTATAATGAATTCACATTTGTATTAGTGCCATAGACAGATCATATTTTGAAATAAGTAAAAAGTTTTTGCACTTAACCCTTAACCTAGTTAATATATAGATATAGTAGGACTGACCCCTGGCCATGATGTAACTCCAGATGTCAGGGTTCCTCCATGACCATCAAATGACCACCTGCAGAGGTGTGACATCCAAAACAAGGTCGTGCACTCCCTATTCTATGAGCCGGACCTCCGTTTTATTTTAGTCTCCATGCATATACATAGCACAGTCCGTGCAGCACTTGGCAGAGAGCTGTTAGCTTTTGTTGGTTTAACATCCTGGAAAGGTCGGTACTAGAAGCCTGTTGGAATAGAAGCCGATAGACTGAGTAGTTGGCTGGAGCATTGGCTGAGTGTGGTTGAGTGGATCCTACCCTTTGGATTGTTCATTGTCATTGAGAGATCTTGTCATGAGTACACACACACATTGGATACTAATAAAGAACATCCTTTCATGTGAGTGTTACTGTTATGTCTTTTCATAATACAGAACTATATTATAACTCTGTGATCTATGACTCGGACATTGACACTGTCCCTCTGTACAATAAGATGCAGAGTAATGTTGATCAAGTGAGACTGTGGTGTAATATTCATAAAGTGACCATCAATATCAGTAAGACCAAGCTTGTGTTATTCTCCTAAAAAATCCAAATGTGCCAAATGCAACCCTGAACGCCTGCCCAACTGTTACCCTTGATACCAAGGAAATTTCTAAAGTAAATACATTTAAATACTTAGGAATACATGTGGAAACACATACATTTTAAATAATCATTTAAATGAAGTACGAGTCATCCTCATCACTTTCTTCTTCAAGTTCACTGACAGCTTGTGTCTCCTTGAATGGTTTCTTCTTTAATGAAGTTTGACGGTGTTGATTTGGTTGGGGAGCATCCTTAGATGAGGTGCAGTTCTGCTATGCCTCACACAATTTGATGAAATAGTTCAGGTATCCACAGGATGAGCACTTTTTACCATATTCGGGACACGCTGACCTAGATGCTGGATGGTCACCTCCACAGAACCTGCAATTACGAATAGGCTTCTTCTGCAGGTAAGACTTTTTGATGTGATGTACGTCACTTCTTTTATTTGCTAGATCCTTTATGTGTTGCTTAGACACTTCGTTGAGCTGGCAAATTTGAATTGCCTTGTATAGAGTCAGATCCTTCTCATTTAGAAGTTGTTTGCGCACATTGTCTGATCGAATGCCACAAACTAGTCTGTCTCTTATCAGATCATCCTTGAGATCTTTGTATTCACATGTATTCACTAAAATACGAAGATTGGCCACATATGCACTGGTTGATTCACCTTCTGCTCGGATGCACGTATTGAATTTGTGACGTTCCATAATGACGTTTGTCTCAGGTAGACAAATTTCCCTAAATTTGCGTTTCAGGACTTCAAGTTTTTCTCTCGATTCTGCTTCTTGGAAGCCACAATCTCCTTCTTTGACTTGGGGAGCGTATATGAACGATTTTTCCTATATGAGTCACTGATAACTCCTAAATAATGCATTCATGAATATATGCCTACAGAGTCAGAGTATTGCATTACATGTCCTGATAGCATGCAGGTTTCAATGTCCTAATCTGAGAGTTTCCCAGGCCATCCACTCTTCCTTTCTGTAGATCTTCACTCCTGACACCATGTTGATAGAGTAGAGTAGAGGTGCCAGTTTTCGCGCATCACTAGTTTTCGTGCATTTTACGCATTTTTATGAACGCATTTTTTCTATTCATATCTTACAGATCTGTTCACACTCAGATGTCTATGGGGGCACTATAATGAAGTAGATATCCAATTTTCAGGGTAATTTATTGAAAATTGTGTATTTTAGAGGCAAAAATAGATTAATTGATTCCTGATTTTAGGAAAAACGTCTGGGGCCTTATGAATTGATATTTTCTTAATTAAAAATCAAGATACGATTTTTTTAAAGAAGGAGATGACTAAGACACCTTCAATTTTCTGGATATTAGTTTAAAATAATATAACATCATTTGAAAATCAGACAATAGTTTTTTTTATGTACAATTTTCAAAATAGACCCATGTGTGAAAACTAATGACAGGGATGTAAGTCAGGCTTGATGAAAAAGTCTGAAACCTTACAGTTAATCCCAAACTATATGATTATGAGTGAGCAAATATCTGCTTGGAGTGGTTGCCTGTGCTTGGAGAGTGGAGAGTGACCAAATGATAAAAGAATTGTAATATATATGTATTCTCAATTCAAACAACATAATAAATAATAAAATTATAACCTATAACTCTTGCTCTTATAGGACTTTTTTTAATCAAAGAGATTTTAGGAGTCATACTTGGAATTGCATTAATATCAACCAATCAGAGGCCAGTATTTATTCACTGCTCAGAAAGGTTTCAGACTATTCTGATAATCTGAACTTAGTCTGAAGAAAGTCTGAACTGGTTTTAATGTATAGAAACTGTTTTCAGAAGTGGATTATCAAGCCCATTGCCACTGTCAAACATGTCATTGGATACTATTGAGATTTTAACCATATTTTGACCATATTTGATCAATTTTGTGCCAGTTTCCTTAAGTCTAAAAAAATCTGAAATCAGACTAAAGTCTGAAAACTGACATCCCTGTAATGACAAATATTTGGAGAGTCTCCAGTTTTCATGCATTTTTCACATATTTTTCCAAATTTTCCGAATTTTCAAACATTTTTCATGGAAAAATTTGAGATTTTTTTTCAGAACAACCTCTTATAGGATTTTAAGATGCCTTCAGTAATTAATAATATCAACCAAACAGTCAATGTAAACATTTTTGTGCGTCTTTTACTTACAGGAATTAATACTTTTGTCATTTAATGAAAATACACAAATATGCATATTTTCTACAATTTTATTATATCTTTTCTTTAGATTTTCCAGGCAACATAGTATTTCTGATGTGTATATATTGAATTAAGATGAATTCAACTCTTATTTTACATGGCGAATATTAATAGATACTCTTTTTCTGATTCTCCAAAGATGACATTTTCTAGCTATTGAAGATTTTACTCATTTTGTGACTAAATATGATTAAATGCGCGAAAATTGACGCCAAAATGCGCGAAAATAGGCACCAGGTGCGCGAAAATTGAAGAATCAAGCCTCTGAAAGTAAAACATTGTTATATGATACAAAAATATTTTTAAACTTTTTTTTATTATGATTATGTTCATAGACGTTATTCCACTACGTAAAGGTAAAAAAAGATTAAATGAATTCATTTTTTCTCTAAATATTTTGTTGAAATGTTAATTCTGGCCCTTAGGCTTAGTGCGCGAAAACTGGCTCCTCTACTCTATGTTGTGGGCTATGTGGAGTTCAGTAATGATGTAGACCAGGTTATTTAGATGATTTATTGTAGCTTGAACTCAGCAACTGCCATGTAGCATGGACCACCATAATAATAGTGATTAATATGAGGAACAGGGCCAAGGTGGGATTTACTGATCAAATAGTACAATGCAGTAAGAATAATACCAATTATTCTACATTACCTAGTTGCAAATCTAATGGTCATATTTTCAAGTTTTTTATCACACAAAAATCCGGGCTGACAATTCTTTTTCAGGGCTGACACATTGTCATGAATGTCAGCCCTGATCGCCATGGCTGACTTCAAAAACAGTTAATTTCAAACACTGTTTAGGATTAAATACCTTTTTAATTTTTATGACAATTCTTTTTTTCCCTTTTTTCTTCTAATTAGATATGTACAATGCCATCATAATTCTTTTGGCCGTATTTTCTTCTTTTTTTTTTACTTTTTCTAATGGTTACCATGGCAACAACAAAAATCGAATGCTTATAGAGAGCTTGCACAACGTCGTTTGCTGCGGAGCAGTGGAGGCCTTCCCGCCTATCTTTCAGCGTTGGGAGCAGTAAACAAATCTCATTTCCTAATTTCCCTCCGATAGATTAATGTTCATTTTGTGATATTTTGTAGAAAAAGCCCCAAGCTATCAATAACCATTCATATTTTCTTTAAGAATTGAGTTTAAAATATACAGGGAACCAAAGTATCAGCACCCTTCTCTATAACCTATAGTCGAAAACGGACCAGAAGTTCTCCAATCGACGGTGTCGCACGCCATAATACGTCCCGAAAACGACGTTGCGCAAGGTGCCTATTCTCATAAATAAAATCCGTTCTAGTGCCGTCAGGAAAGGTTAGAACCTTATTTTTTGCCGTCAGCAAATAGTTAGACAAACAGAGATTTTTTATTTTTGTACTTCTGGGCCACCGTAGCACAAGGCTGGCTGGTACTGAAAAGACAACAATTGTGTCAGTTAATTTCAGACATTCAACAGCAATTAATCAAGTGTATCTAACCTTACATGCCGTCGGTTGTATCAAATGAACGATCTCTGTTACTTGTGTTGAACAGTTCCGTGTTGTGCGATACGTTTTCTCGTTCACTGTCCCGGTTCACTGTTCCTCCTTTTCCACCTGAGTTCAGCGGGGGAACTCCGGAGAGCGGAGGCATTCTGCAGTGAGATGAACTCTGCCCTGGTAAAAGAGCCTTTCTCGCAGCGAGAGAGACGAAGTGGCAGAGTGTCGACGGGAATACCCCTTTTTCGACTGGTCCATTATATAGAAGGGGGGTCGCGGCTAGTGAAAATGAACTGTTCCAAGGAAGGTTTACCCTGGTGAGCGTTATCTTCCACAACAAAGTTTTTGACTTGAGTCTGAGAATGATTGCGAACGTGTTTTCGCTAGCGGTGTTTACAAACCACAACATGCCCAACAGAATCTGATACATTCACCTACCATGTGCAAATTATTAACAAATATTTTTCTGAGATATTCTAGATGCAAAAGTCTAGGGAATTCTGGTAAACAACTTGTTAGCAAGGGCAAGGCCGTCTCGGTTGGTAAACATCCATCATTCGCCGGTCCGCTGCTCACGAGGGAGGCAGGAGTTTGCTTCTCAACGCTCAAGTTTCCAAAGATGTCCAAAACAACGCTTTGTCTAGAAGATTATGATGCTTATGGATTCGATGTGGACCATACATTGGCGACTTACAACGTTCCGAATCTACTTGAGGCAAGTCATGTTTGAAATAACTTATTATCGCCCACCAGGGTCAGTGAATGTCCCAGTGCCACTGCCAGTCTGCCCACCCCTTCTGAAGTTACTGAGGTATCCATGCAGGTTAATGTATGCCGCAGTGTACATCTATTTCAATTTGTCTGGCCCATAGACCAATGTTGCGGTACCGTCTTTTCGCACATCTACACATCCACACAAAATCACGCATCTAAAAAATCACACATCCACTGGCCCATGTGTACTGACTATTTTCCACAATGTGGATGTGTGCCCATGCTCACTGACTATTTTCGTACCCTTCTGCACTAGAAAGACGTGTCTACCCTGCCGCTGCCGCTATATCTCCCCAAGAGAGTTTCGCCGTGCTGTAACTATTGTGCACTGACTATTTTCCATGACGTGGATGTGTGCCCAAGCTCACTGACTATTTGCGTACCCATGTGCACTGACTATTTTCCACGATGTGGATGTGTGCCTATGCTCACTGACTATTTTCATACCCATGTGCACTGACTATTTTCTGCAATCTGGATGTGTTTTACGGAGGACACTGTTGGGGCTACACTAGACCGATCAAAAACATATTGGCCACAGCAGCCCGGCTCCCAGAGCCACCGCCGGGCACCGGTCCTAAACTTGATTCCCAGCCATGTAGGAATCCCAGGTAACGAGGCTGCAGACCGTGCAGCAACCATGCCCAAGAACACCTGCCTCCGTAAAAGTATTGGGGTATGGTCTCTACCAGGGTTCTCCCCAGAAAAACAGCGCAGTCAAGCAACAGGACTTTAGATTAGCTTTAAAACGATATGTTGGCCATTTTTATGGTTGAAAGATCATAGGAGATATGGAAATTTTGGCTCAAAAATGATTTTTTTAATTCATTTTCAAAATTTACAGCCCTGCGGCCTTGTGGAGAACCCTGGTCTCTACCATCTCATAGTTTCAATCACCATCACCGCCCTTGATATGACCCTGGCTGTTAAATAGGGCGTAAAGCAAGCAAGCAAGCAACCATACAAGACTACCCCTTCCCCAACTCCAATTTGACAGTACAAAAACCTTAGGAAACCTCGGCATTTCCCAACTAGGCCATAATTAGGGCGTAAAGCAAGCAAGCAAGCAACCATACAAGACTACCCCTTCCCCAACTCTAACTACAAAAAAAAAAGAAGAAGGAAAGGCTGAGCTCAGTCTGATTAGGCTGGCTGTAGGGTTTAGACTTTGTTAGGTAACCCTGACCTTGATGTTGATTGATGTTTTAGGCTTAGCCCAGATTTGGGCTGTTTTTTGCTATACTTGTCATGGCATGTGAGTTATACCTGGGTCTTTAAGGCTAGGTGAGTTTTATTTACTCTTGCCTTAGGTTTTGAGTTAATGGTTTGCCCCAAAAGTGGTTCTTTTTATAATTGAGTGCTCTCCACTGATGTTTCCAGACTTTGACTATACTTGGCCTGACTGTTTAGTGGGTATTTAACTTAGATCTTTAAGAAAATATAGTTGACCAGAAGGTCTAAATAATAGCTTTTGTGGGAGCACTACATCGGCACCCCCAACATAGATTGTGATAAAACATTATAAAAGAGTCAACTTCTGCTAATTGAATTTTGATGCATTGAAAGACGAGTTTTACGAGGGTCAGGGGTAGGTCGGGAGGGGGTCAGTCACAAAATGACACTAAGTAACAAAATGTGAATAAGTCACACAAGCCACTAAGTCACAAAATTACACTAAGTCATAAAATGCAGGAGGTGTCAGGCAGGGGTCAGGAGGGGGCCACAAAGTCACAAAATGCAAATAAGTCACAAAATGCAAATAAGTCACAAAATGACACTAAGTCACAAAATGCAAATAAGGCACGAAATGCAAATAAGTCTCAAAAGCCACTAAGTCACAAAATTACTCTAAGTCACAAAATGCAAATAAGTCACAAAATGTGAAAGAGTCACAAAATGACACTAAGTCACGCTAAGTCACAAAATGACACTTGGTCACGAAATGCTAATGCCTGATTGTCATGTTTCCTGTAGAAAGTTGAAAACCAAACTGAAAGTAAACACAAGTGACTCTTCCCACTGGCCTTTAGTGTGCATACCTTAACTCTGAGAACAGGGTTGCCATAGATACCACTCCAACATGAGTGCTATCTAGTGAAAAGGGAAGAAACTTAGTGATGTTGATTCAAGATCTCATCAAATCTAACAGTCTCATCAGGTAATATCTTCTACATATCAAAAAATCATAAACAATATTCAAAATTTCAAGTTAAAGTCTAGTGTCGACCTCCTTGTTGTCAAACAACATCTTGTCGATCTACAAAATCTTGCACAACCCGTAGGTTATTCAATATTATTCTCCTGATCGCAGAGCGATCCGGTGGATCCTCTGATAAAAACGGATTTACCAGTCATGGAAAAAGGCAGATAATTTGGTATGCTATGATCTTGTATTGTGGGAACCAGCAAGGGTGTTTTTACCTTTGTCGGTTCAGACCAAGAATCTGCTGGAGAGTGTAGCTTTAACATAGGATTTCTATGGCGGGAGTTCCCTTTCAAAAAGTCTGATTCTGCTTGGCGAGTGTATGGATGATGTCATGAAAATTCTATAAATAGATTTGGGATATCCCTTTTACCTACAGGAGGCGGCCATATTGAATAAATTTGCATATGACCAATACAAATTACAATCTCCTAACACAATTGAGCTCAGACTTTTAATCCATGGTGTATGGGGGTAAGGGGGTGAAGAGGGTAACGGGGTGAAGGGGGTGATGGAGATATCATGGAGATATCATGGGGATGTCATGGCAATGTCATGTTCAACACTAAAGAAAAATCTTTAGTGAAAGCTAAATCTATATCTAAAATCAAGTTCTTTCAATGAAATTGAATAACCAGAGCTTTTCGGTTTCTCAAACCGATCGTCAATGCTATCCATTGATCACCTTGATCTAGCGTGAAAACATAATTTAAAAAAAAATATACAGCTAACCACCTTGATGTGATTAGATTTTAATAATTTGACCTTCATTTATACTTATAATGTATATACTTTATACTTTCTTTGCAGTTGCTTCATACCGCGTTTACTCGTTTCCTAGTGGACAAGAAAGGTTATCATGAAGAATTGCTGGAACCATTTCATAAATATCAAGAATTCTGGTAATTACCACCTTTTAACATGTAATCAGAATTGTGATAAGAGGTGATATTATCAGGCCAAAAAAAAAATAGTGTTCAGGTTTCCCTAGCGACCCTAATTTTTGGCCCTACCCTAAAAAGTTGGAAATTTTTTTTGAACTTTTTTTTTGTTTATTGAATTATGAAAATATCAATTCAATAGATATAATCGATAAATAAAATGCAAAAACATTCATTTTCCTTTACCTTGCTTCACAAAAATATTGTTGGCTGAGGTTGTAACCCTGTGGGGGTACCGGAGTGGGGCTTCTGCTCCTGGGAAGAATATAGGCCCTTGGTACCCCCTACTGATCATATAAGGTGACAATAGGGGGGACCCAGCACAGAACCAAGTGTCTTTTTTGGAATCAATTCCCTGCTGGTGCTGGGTTCACTAAGGGATGAGGTACAGCAAAAATGATATCCTGGTTTTGGTCCCCTCCTGTTTGCCCGCCCTGTCACCTTCATCTCATAGATACGATCACCAAAGACAGAATTCGTCCCAACTTGTTTGCACCATGAAAATGACCCTGGCTGTCAGTACGGTGTAAAACCTGTATCACTCACTCACTCACTCACTCACTATTAAACTACCTCACCTTATGATTTTTAGCAAATTATTGTTTCTAAAAATGGAATGCCTCACCCTTCAGTTTTTTCCAAAGAAAAAAAAATTTAGACCATAGAATTAGGTAAAATGAGAAAATGGGCATTAAATTGCCTATATATTATCAAAATACGTGTTACAAATGTTAAGAATCATTCAAGAGGGTGATTTGAGAAGGTTGTAAGTTCTTTATGTTTAACCGTATCCATTACATTACAGTTAAAAAAAATTATCAAAAAAAAGAAACATCCTTACTTACTGACCATAATTTTTTTTTAGGTATGGAACCTGAACACAAGTAAAAAAAATGTGGCCTCATTCAAAATGTCTGTAGGATCAACGTATTGTGTTGCTGAGTAGATCATTGGATGTATGAGCTTTCTTTCCTGAGGGTCCCCACTAAGACTCTTTGTTAGTAACACGGTTATCCACCTCTCAACACCAAGTGCCCCAGATGTTTATTTCCGATATATATATGCACCACACTCTAAGAATTAGCATTGCCTGATAGATCATCCCATAATATAATCAGAAACTAAACTAATGAATAGGATATAAATATTTCTATTTCTATATTTTTATTTAGTTCACGCGGTTTGGTGTTTGATGTACAACATGGTAACCTTTTAAAGATTGCTGAAGATGGAACGATATTTCGGTGAGTATAAGTCCTTTTTCTCTAAAATCTATTGTCAATCCAAAGTACTTTATTGGAAAAAGGTGTGTAGACATTTTTAAGCATATAAAAGTGTAACCTATTGTTGTCACTTATTATTATTTTACTGCTAAATAATGCATCTAGTGCTATCAATGTACATAGTTCTGAGGCGAGTAAATTGCATAGGCGGTCGCATTCGATGCACTTATTTGTTTACATAAAAATAACTATAGAGATCTGTCCACAATTTCATTCTATGAATTTTATTTCTGACCATTCAAACCGTTTGATTCCGTGTATCCCATAGAGTTAGCCATGGAACAAAGTTCCTGACAAGCAGCGAGATTGAGAGCAGATATCCAAACCGCCATTGGTCTCCAACAGACAAACTCATCAACCATGTCGACAATATTGGTGGTACGGTTCTTTGTAGATGATGTACTTTTCTACTAAAAACAAGCAATGTTTCTGTGCTATCGATAGGATTATTTAATCATTCTTCATTTCATGTTAGGAATAGTTTGGGGACGGCTGGGCGAGCCCTAGAATTAGATGCACTGACTATCAACTATCGCACCCAAATATCTTAATTCAATGGGTTAATACAGGGCTCACTCAGCCGTCCAAAAAATGTTCCCAATATTAATCACATTTAGCCAGGATGGCCAAGTAACCCATTGACATTAAACACACCTCACGGCGTCCGGACATAGTCTTATCACTTTATACCAATGACGTGATGAGTCCTTGTCATATTTAGTGCCATATGAAAATCTGACATTTACATTCAAGTCTCTTTATCATTGAAATATAAGTAGCAGGGCTTGACCTTAGCATAGTTACTAGTACCAGGTTAGGTACTAGTAAAAATCTAGTCGGGCTAGTTAGATTTGTGAGCATCTTGCTAAATATCTTAGTGTATGGACCAGTGGAACTTTGATTCGGACTAGGGCAAAGACAGGACCACAGGCGCGGTGGGCTAGTGTACAAAATAATTAAGGAAAGCCCTCAGAACATTGAGTATTTAACCACAAGCTGAATCTAAAATTATATAATTTCCCAATAATATCAAACATAAGTTTTAGATTAATTTCAAATATTGCTAATATTCATAATGTTCAATTTCACAAGTAAGATTAGCACCTGAAGAGCATTAGCGGTGAAACCACAAAAATATCAACTCCATTTTCAAGTCTAACACCGATTCCGTTTAACAATCAGTAGCTTCAGCGAAGGCAACCTCACCAGCCAATCAGATCACAGGATTCAATCTACTATGTTAATACATGTTAACATGTAAGACAACATGTAATACCTTTTCAAGCGATGCGCTAATACATGTTTTATCCACCAGTTCTCTTGCCATAGTTCATTTACCTACGAATAAAATTTTTGATATAATTCTCTAGTGTACAGATGTGTCTGTGTCGTGAATTTCTGTCCCGTTACACTATTAAAAAGAACTTTCCGCCTTTGTTCCTTTCCAGATGGAGAGTACATGATATTTGATAATTTCTTTGACATGATCGGAACAGTCATTTTGTCAAGAGTTGTAGATATTGTTGACAAAGAGGTTAGTAGTATAGATCTGTTTAAGATGTTTTCGTCGTGTATTCTTCAAGTTGACGCGTCCCTCTTGGTCATTTTCTTTTTCTTAAAAAGAGGACCGAATGACGATTTCATCATACTAATGTAATAAGTGATATTATAAAGTGCTGAATCTAAGACATGGTTCTACACGAATTACAGCTATGTGTGAAATTACATGTATCTTTTAAGTACAAAGCCATGCAACAGTTTTTGTATTTGCAGCAGTTATGTTATTGTAAATGTAAAATGTGAGTACCTGGATATCTATTCTGTTCTAATTAATTATTAAGTAAAAGTAGATTTCTGAAGTGATTATTGAATCTGATTACATCAATTTAATTCTAACAGGCAGCGACCCCTCCTAAGGATTATACTAAACAGTTCAGACACGTCAAAGAGGCTTTTAGCCATTCGTACCAGCACACTGCCTTCGATGGTAACCCCATTTCCTATTTGGTATAAGGCCATGCTATCAATTAGTATCATGTAGATTGAAATTACTCACCTTATAAAATAATATCAGTCGCAAACCAAATGACGCTTATGGAAACAGCCTTCCGTATAAATTGACTACTCTGTATGAAATTCAATTTACCTGAGGAAAAAGGAAAAGCTATATCATGCAGGGGTCATAACGTTCCTATATTTCCTATATTTTCCTTAAAAAATTTAGCACTCCTATATTTTCCTATGTTTTTCTCCAAAAAGTCCGATTTACTGTGCATAATTGCAATATTTTTAAAAGTCAATCAGAATAATATCACAAAAATGAGAAGTGTGGATTGTGAATTAAGTAATTGATTTGAATGTTATCAGTCAAGGTAGTGTTTTGCACAAAAATAATTGCAAGGTAGGTTCCTATTCTGAAATATCTGCATTATTTGTATTCCACTCATTTCTAAATTGAAGATAGTCTGTAAACTGATACCAAATGCTGATAAAATGGCTGTATCTAATATAATCAAAGAATATCTTTGAAAAAGATTTGCCAAAACCTCCTATACTCCTATATTTTTTGCTAAAAATGTCCTATAAGAATTCCTATATTTTCGCTGAAGGCCGTTATGACCCCTGTATATGGAAAATATTATTTTATTTTTCCATGTTGATGTCTTTTTGAGCGTGTTATTTTATTCATATATGGATTAACTTATTTTGAGTTAATTTACAGCAAAAACGGGAGATTTCTTTGGGCCTCTAACCAACGATCCCTCAAGATACATAGACAAGTGCTCAGACGATCTAAAGGCGTGGTTAAAAGGTCTTCGTCGGGAAGGGAAGGTTGTCTTCTTTATGACCTCCTCTTTCGTAGACTTCGCTACGTTTTCCTTAACCTACATTCTCGGGTAAGACATTTTAATGAATGTGAAAAATTGATTGCCTCAGTAGTAAATTACCCTGGTGGTTGTAAATGTTTCAACAGTACTTTACTAGGGTGCCCACGCAGGTATTATAAGGTCTTAAAAGGTCTTATTTTAGTTTTGTCATTTATAAGGCTATTAGAAAGGTCCTCTTTTGAGTCCAGAGGTCTTAAAAAGGTCTTATTTTTGGTCAATCTGAATTTATTACAAGATGTAATTTTTCCTCCAATCACAACAAGGTATTATAAAGGTCTTATTTAGGTCTTATTTTGGTTTCTGAAAAAGCGTGGGCACCCTTTTTACATTTCCGATTGGAAATTTGAAGTGAATAACACTCTTCCCACACGGAGTTCAGAAACGAAATAATCTTTGGAAACATCGGCAGAATAAACTAAAACGTTTTACACTATAGACATTTGTCATTTATCTGAAGGATCTGCGATATACTTTCAATATGAAATGGCAGTCTTTATCACTCATTCTTTAACGTTCCTTGAAGCTATTGTTAAGTTTACAGGTATCGTCTACATTTTGTAGATTTGCATGGCCTCTGTTAACGATTTTGATCTAAATTGAAAATGATTTCCTCCGTAATAAAATGAGCAAGTCTAACCTGAAAAATATTTGCATTCATCTTTATTTCTAGAAATGACTGGAAAGATTACTTTGATGTAGGTCTTACGCTGGCGAAAAAACCCGGATTCTTCCATGCTGAAAGGCCCTTCTTGGAATTAGGTAAAAGTGATTAGATCAGTTGTTATTGTTTCCTTCAGCAAAAATCCAATGAACTTTCAATATTGGGTACGATTTAGAGGTTTATACTACATTGTATCACCTCAGTGGATTACAAGGTATTAAACGTCTGTTTCTTGCATTTTTAGATGGATTGGAGGAGAAGAAAACAGTAACTGAACTCAAAAAGGGAGAGATATACTCGCAGGGCAACGTTAATGTGTTTGAAGCGTTTATATCTAAGACGATTGGAAAAGAAAATCCCAAAGTGAGTAATTCGCATGAACTTAGTAAAGGATATTGGAAGTATTAAGGTCCACATGTTGACTTAAATGCTGGGGAATGGATTCGTCAGTTTTTCATTATTCATATAGTGATTTATAAAATACTTATAAAGAGCAAAAGAAAGAAAAGGGTAGTAAAGACAACAGCCCCAATTTCTGTGCCTTCTGTGCCGGGAAATAATCTAAACGTAAAAGGTTTATAGAATGAAGCAGTAATATCAGGTCCAAAAGTCCCAATACCTTACAAAGTCTTTTTGATCCCGGGTCTTTGGCCAAACCTTAAAGAAAAGACTAGCGATAATGACTATTAATGTGGGCTAAATGGGTGCCCCCAACAGGGTCATCAAAGGTCAGGTGTGTGGTGTCCTTTCTATTGGACATTGCACATAAAAGACCCCTTGCCATTCTTTGAAAAGAGTAGGGTATCAAACCCGGTGGCAGGTTTCTCCTAAATCATATGATAGCTTCGGTCACCTCCCATGTGGTGTAAAACTAGCTGCAAAGTTTTGCCCTGTGCAGTCTGGTAAAAGAACCCAGAAGAGTTGGCCAGACATTAAACTGACCGGTTACAACAAACAAACCATAGTCTTATTCAGCACTTCAGGCTATAACAATTTTTTTTTCTATCAACAGGTGATATATTTCGGCGACAGTATCAGATCTGACATCTTTCCCTCACGCTGCTATGCTAACTGGGACACAGTGACGATTCTGGCTGAGATGGAAGATGAGAATTCTAAGGAAAAGACGCCAGTAGAAGAAGACAGCGGACAGCCTGCTGTCAAGCGCCCACGGAAAGATGTAAGAGTCTTAACAGTTCAGGTTTTTGTTGCGTTGGTACATATAAGTATTGATCATATAAGTATTAAGTTACCAACGCAACCAAGGTATAGGTCCGTTTTTGAAGTGGGTCTATTGTTGTGGACCAGTGGACCGTGTAATCGTTTAATTGGTGGGCCCCCTCCAACCTCATTGGTCAACCTGATTGACCAATAGGATTCCCTCCTATGCCACCGTCCGTGTGCTTCGCATACCGCCCCAGCCGGTCACCCCCCACCCCCACCTCTCCTCCTCCTCCCCCTACCCGGCCTCGCATACCGCCCCTGCCGGTCACCCCCCACCCCCACCTCTCCTCCTCCTCCCCCTACCCGGCCTCGCAAAGCGCCCCGGCCGGTCACCCCCCCCCCCCCCCCCCCCCCCCCACCTCTGTCACGGATCACGGTAGTGGGGAGAAGACGCGGGGCGGTGGGGGGAGGAGTTGGGAGGTGTGATTGTCGCGCAGGGGGCCGGTCACTCCAGGTGTCATAGGTATGCTATGGAAGTTCTGGCAAGCACCATAACCTAAGCTCGGCTTGGAGAGTGCGAGTGGAGGCCTGTCGGAGGGGTGGCGTTACTCTCCGACCGGAGTTTAGGACCCAGCGGCGGCCAGCCAGAAATGCAGCGACCTGCATAACCACCAACGCAACATCGGCCAGTTTCTGGCCGAAAATCTTCAGATTTCTAGTTTAAAACAAGTATACCCTGTATGGTCCACATATGTGCTTGATTTCGCAAGAATTGAAATTATGGCTACGAGTCAAAAAGTCCCAAAATGTGCAGGTGTCTGCCAGTGTTTATGATTTTCATAAAAAGGAGTTTGATTTTTTTTTCAAAAAGATGAGAATAACAATGGTATAAGTTTTCTTTGTGGTGTGGGAATAATTTGGAAAATCCACAATTTGAGGGGGTCACGTTAGGAAGCAAACCAATGGTCTGCTTTTTCATTCCAATTTCATCAGTTAACCATACAGTTGAATACCTCCGTTTTCATACCGTTTTGTATAACCTGTAAAACCAAGAGAAATGAAATATATATACAATTTTTAAGGACTACTTCCTCATGAGAGGTGGCTACGTCCCAAACTCTCCGTGGGGTTCCTTCTTCACCGACGACATCCCCAAAAAGAACAAGTCTTCAGAAAGAGAAGACGCGGAAATGACCAAGCCGACCCTGAACACTATGTGGGGCCACATTTTGTGCAAATACTCAAGTATCGCCGTACCTTCACTGAAACATTTCATAGGTAAGCCCATTAAGATAGGAAAAGTCATTGTATGTTCCCGATGGTTCCCTATTTATCGACTCTGTGATATTAAACATTTTACCGAACATATAACTAGATTTTACCCATGTAGCCAGGGTTGCCACGCGTTGACATACTTTAAAATCGCGTATATAGTGGCGTATTAGTCCTTTTTCTAAAATTGACAATTATGAGAAGCAGTAACCATTGGAAATACACTGTATATTTTAAGTCTGTGGAATGTTGTGTCTATTCCCTATACATCCTGAATGATCACGAGTTCTTGACTTTGGTTCGTTATCTTCCAGGGCTCCCGCTTGATCATGTATTCAACGTCTTTCACTCCGAGAAGTCCGAGCGCTGGGGATTCCATCCATCCTGTCCAAGAGCGCTCAGGCAGAAGCAACAATGATGTCAAAACTATGTCTCCAATTTGCATAGTTGCACAAGATAAAACCAGGTCAACCAAACGTCTGCCAGTTTTTGAGGCTTGATTATAGCTATATAATATATTAACATGAGGGTATATAGCAATTGGTTTAATGTATTTTTTTTACATGCAGTTTTATACTTGCTCCGAACTATCCCACTTAAGGATAACTAATTATACGTGATGTTAAATTTGATTCCCAGAGGAAATATACTTATTTATTCGGCTGTTAGATGGTTGACGCACAATTATAGATGCACCTGCCAAAGTACTTTCACAGAAAGGGGTCGACGGGACTCGGATCTTAAAAGCATAATGTTCAGGAATATCTTGAATCGCTCAGGAGAAATGCGAACTTTGTAGAGTAAAAGCTAGGATTTCCAACTCTCCGCATTCTACAAACTGCTGTTGGGAAAGAGATTGAAGTGCAATAGAAACTCAGAATATAAAGAATGCACAAACTTGTATCTTTCTCATGATCTTCTGGTTGTAAGCTTGTGGAATATGCTGACTGCTGACATACAGTACAATGTTTTTGACATAATCTAATAGTTCTATACCCACATCAAAAAAGAAATTAATATATACTAAATATATATCTATACTAAGTTCATTTTTAAAACGTAGAGTGAAGGTCCATCTCGGTAATACAACCTCGGTAGTAATTATATGTTTGTTTTGTACGTGTTTTTAAACATCGTGCGATTTTCAGGTATTCTGATAATAGCCGGTCTCCAAATTTATCTTTATTTATATTATACTCTTTTTTAGTTTGCATCCTTTTCTCAGGGATTTTATTCATGACGAAATAAAAGTGCGATGCTGAAAACGGTTGTTTGAAAATATTTTGTTTCTGCGATTCAAGGCCGTGAGCCTTTTGTTTATTCTGAAATAGATAAGACATTTTGAAAATTGTAAAAATGGGTAACTCATAAATTGTAAATGTAGGATTCATTCATATCAAATATAAGAAATTACTATGTATGACCCGCTTTATTTAATTACGTCTCATGTCAGTTCCTAAAAAATTGCATTACAAATTATAGTTGATATCCGTTGCGTTAGACTGCTAGATCGACTCTGTCGTGGCGGGGGTCGGATGGTCTAATATAAAGAATGTCGGAATAAAAAGGTACTCTCCTCCGCAGAGTCACACCAGAGGATTGGATCGGTGGCGGAGAGTAATAAAAAGGGGGCGCGAAAGAGTAGTCTTTCGTACTACCGCTAGATGTCAGGAGTTTTCAGGTAGCGCCATCTAGTGTTACAATAGAACAACTCAGATACAACATGGCGGCACTTTGAAAATATTGCATAGATTTACCACCCGTAAACATGGTAGTAATGGATTTACGAGCAGCCTGGGATACTATTGAGACAGCTTTGTCTATAAACACACATAAGGTGGGTGGATAGTCCCTGATTAATTTTATTATTCACTTCAAAAATCGACTTGTCTTGTAATTTTTGGCCGAATACCTGAACGATAATAACAGAATTCAACATCCCCATCAACTTGATCAAGGCATCATGATCAACAGAGGCCTCTCTACTCCTAACCTCGTATGAGACACTGCTTGCCGTGAGAGAAGGGTCCTGAAGGGGACTTAGCAAAAGATTCGTATTGCAATGGCTACTTCTATAGATCTGAGCCTGGGGGAGTGACTCAGTGAGGGCTCAGTGAGGGGCGGATCGCAGTAGGCCTAGCCCTAGGGCCGTTGGTCCAATAAACAGCTGATAAAACCCTACTCAGGCTACTGCAAGTAGGGTCTGCAAAGCCTACTTCAAGTAGGGTCTGTGTGACAGCCAATCAGAATGCTGGAAGCCTACTTGTCTAGTAGGGGTTTGGACTTGGAGTGTGCAACTCAAGGGCTATCTGTGGTGTGGCATATGATTATAAGGCTACTTGTAGTAGGGTATAGAACGCCTACTTCTAGACTAGTAGGCTTTGGGTCCAGAAGCCTACTGGTAGTAGGCCTGGTAAAGGAAAGCCTACTTGTAGTAGGGTTTGAGACCTAAAGCCTACTGGTAGTAGGGTTCAGGACCTAAACCCTACTTCAAGTCTAGTTGGACAACAGTAACCTACAGGGCCCATATCTTCGTAACTAATTTGACGAATTAGGGAAACTTTTATTAGCATCTCATGATTAGAAATTCTGTCTATCCTGAATAAATTATACAACTCATAATCCCTCATTGAGACTATTTTGCAATAGGGCCATTCATTTTGGTAAAAGACAAAATTGCTGATGTTGAGACCCTAATCAAAATTTCACTGATTAGTATAAGATCAAACATTAAGGAGCTTGATGTAGACTAATGCATCTTCTAAATTTTCATCGATTATTACTCAAACTCTTTTTGGGAGTCCCTAGTTATAGTCTATCTATATAGTATTGTAGCTACTGGTGGGGACTCCCTCAATCAGTCATGTCTTTAACCATTTAATTCTCTTTGTTATCAATGACCGGTTACACAATCTCATGTTCAGCTGTTGAAGGGCTTTGTCCTACAATGGTTATTAGAGTCAGGCAGTTTGAGAAGCCAGAAGTGGGTTACATAACCACTACTTGAGCCAATTAACCCTCACCCCTCCACACTAGGACCTCCACTGTCACCTGCAGGTGGGCAGGTCTAGGTGGGTGAGTGATAGCTCACTTTCCTAAACCCCTCCCTGAGTTGTGTGACAGCAGGAGTGGTGGTGGTGGCCACTACTCTTAGCCCATATAGCCTTCTTGTTGTAGGAAGGCCTTCAGTTTATTGAGGGACGACCATCGCTCATGCATGAACTTTGTATCTCTTTTGCTTCTTGTTTTTTTCTTTCTTTTCTTTTTTCAACATTATCCTGAAAGGGGCCAAGCTTTCGCCTGTTCTCCCCCACCTTCAGCGTTTACATTATATCTACTAGTTCATAATGTACATATTCATTTCTTAGTTAACATTGATTTACCAAGGACAGGACTATAAAATATTATAACAATATTCACTTATAACCATCCATTAACTCTGAAATTTCCAACTGAACTATCTAATCTTCCTGGGACAGTGTCGTAGTCCAGGGCGGGAACGTCTATTTTCTATGATATAAGAGGTAATATTTTCGTATATAGTCTACCTGAGGGGCCCTGTGCTCCCGCGCTGAACATGGCGCATCTCCCGATTGTAAGGTCTGTGTTGTTGATACTAACTAATATAGAAGATTAGAAGAGTACTGATGTCTTCCTACTACTTCAAACTACCACAGACAGTTTCCAATCATATTACTTGGTTTATAGAGTCTGATTATCTCATATCTTTGAAATAAATGCCTGAACATGAGGTGGACTATTTCAGTAATTTGCCTCTAATAACAACAGAATTGCACAACACAGACACGGGATTATATGCAATATTCATAACAAGTAGAACCAGCAATGAACTCCCATTTCTCTTGATTCCTGTATAGATACTGAACATGTGCTTGGAGAATGTCAAAACACGTTGAGCCAGCTACAGCTGTCATAAAGTGAAACCTCCTGTGTCAGTCTCCATACCTTTCTATAATCAAACATTATTGCTGTGCATAGAGATTGATGAACCATTTCCTTCACTATACCGCTGATGGGAGTTTGTCCCTGGGCGCCGCCATGTTGACCAAGGGACGGTCCTGATTAGGTGAAAAGTCGCGCTTGTCCCCCCAAAGGTAGTGGCGCCAAGGGACCACGCATGTGCAGACCTAGACTCCCGACTGTGCTATAGAAGATGCCTATTCAGATTTTTTACATAAAAAACTATGGTTTCTTTTTCAAAAACATAATGGAATTTAAAAAATTTATGACCAAACTACCGTATACTAGAAAAAAAGCTTATCACGCAGCTGTTATAAAGAAAATTGTGACGAAAAAGTAGTCACAAAATCCTAACAACCTTTGCTGCTATCTGAGAAGTGGCACGCGAGAATTGGCATGCGAGAAGCTGCCTGCGAGAAGCGACGCACGAGAAGCGACGCACGAGAAGCGGTGTAACAATAATAATTAGAATAAAACCTAAAAACACAAGTACTAACCAAAAGCACAAGAAAATACATTTAATGATGAATGTAGATCTAATACTTTACATTAGTCAACAAGATATTTATATTCATATTCATGTTTGTATCAAAATACTCAACCAATGAACTAATACACCACCGTCTCTCTTACGATCAGGATGCCCCAGGCGAGGAGACGATGCTGGAGGCGGCCCACGTGTTGGAGCTTCGCCAGCTTGGGCACATCATTGCCGAATGGTTCTTTGAGAACTTCAAGCGGGACCTACAGGAGCGGGTGGCCCCCCAGTTCTGGCGGCAGTTTGAGTCGGCAGTGCCGGGGCCGGAGGTGGTGGTTCATGTCAGTAAGGCCATCAGCGGCCTCTATGACCATGTGGCTGCTTACTCGTCATGCTTCGAGAAACTTGCCACCATTCAAACCCTGATGCAGCCTGATATAGAGGGGGGTCACAAGGCCAACGTCGCCCTGTCCAGGGATCATGCTCAGATGCTGCTGAAGGTAGACCAACTTCTTACTATTTTTTACAATTACAAGTTAACAATGATAAAGAAAGTTAAAGAAAAAGAACAATGATAAAATATATTGAATTTTGATAATATTCAAGGTAAAACATCCAATATTTGCTTTCTTCATAAATTAGTAGTTTTCTGTCATAATTATTTCACAAAGGTAAATTCAAGTAGATTAATAAAAGAATACGCTATTTTACTTTTCTTTCTAGGCTATCATCTTCTCCAAAACGACCCGTCACTTCCAGGACTCCTTCCATGAATTCTACAATAGGGCCTTTAAATCGTTTGATACATCGGACTTAGATGACTTAGGTACTGAATATCTGTTTAAAAAAAGATAATGTTCAACAACCCATCAAAAATGTAATATCAACGTGTGCCCCTCTCGTTTCATTAATTGTTTTTGGGGTAAACCCGTTAACAAGTCTATCCCACGGGAAGGACCCTAGTCATTAAAAAATAACCTGGCTTACCTGAATAGATCATCATTTAATCAAAATAGATTTTACTTTCCGGGTTACTTTCGTCTAGAACTCGAGCTAATTTTAATCCGATTAGAACGAGGGCCCCTGGTCCACTGCAATGTTTGTTCAGTGTTTTCGGAGGGGATTAGCTGAGGTCTACTTGCCCAGCCTTTGCCCCAGAAAATGTAGGTTCCCGGGAGAGGGGCCAGTACTCCCCAGGCAAAACCACAGTTTGTAAGGGGGAGGAAACTAAATATAATCCCTCTCTTCAGATAGATCTTTATGATTCATACCTAAAAGGCTAACTCGTTCCTATTCCACAGTTTGTAAAGGGGAGGGACCTAATATATATCCCTCTCTTCTGATCTATAGATCTTTAGGATTCATACCTGAAAAGCTAACTCGTCCCTATCCCACGGTTTGTAAGGGGGAGGGAATTAAGTATATATCTGATAGATCTTTAGGATTCATACCTAAAGTAAAAGGCTAACTCATCCGTATTCCACAGTTTTTAATGGGGAAGAAACTAAATCATAGTAAATGTATATCGCTCTCTTCTGATAGGTCTTGAGGATTCATAAAAGGCTAACTCGTCCCTATCCCATAGTTTGTAAGGGGGAGGGAACTAAATATATATCCCTCTCTTCTCTTTAGGCTACATTCTCTGGGGCAAAGGCTGGGCAAGTAGACCTCAGTTAATCCCCTGCACAAACATTTCCTGGAGGTGGGGGGGGGGGGGGAATTAGGACGGGGGTTGGTCAGTCGAGGGTCCCTAAGTAAACTTGAGGAGATTAGCCAAGGTCTAGTCGAAGACATCCCTACTTTACCACTATAGTATCTCAGAAGACGTTTGCTCCTAGTAGACCGAAAATGTTTATGAACAAAGAAACTGTAATATACAAACAGTATTGTGGTTCTATAAGTACATTATTATTTGTGCTGTGACAGATGAATCTAATGAAGGAGAAGAACCCCTCCGGTGTGCAGGCTGTGAAGAAGACCGTGACAGTTGTAATTGTGACGCCATAAGGGACGCCTTTCATACCGTCAACAAACAACTGTGAGTTGATTTTTGGCCGGCAGGATCATTAATCTTTTGGGTGTGAAATCAAACGTTTTTGTGGGACTGCGGTAATAGAATATTCATATGTATACTTCTTCCCTTCCCAGCTTGACGTAGCCTGGACATATTGTATTTAATTTTTCATTTTTTAAATTGATTATTTAAATTTAGTACTAACAAGAAAATGACTTAGTCTCTTTGGTCATGCATAATCTACTCTTGCCTTAAACTAGATGTGAGCTGGGACTGTTAGACCGGTTGTCCGGAGGGCCTGTTTCGGCACTCATCCACCATCGTATACGTCACCACGTAGAACACCATTGTAAGGGCAACTTTGAGACGTCCTACCTCAAACAGATGGAACAGGTATGAATATAGTCAATCGCATCGTACCTTTCAGTTTGATATCGTTTGATATTTTGTCGTCTTTAAGTATCGATTTAATAAGAAGACATGATATTGAAGAAAGAGGTCATTTATGTTCACTGCTGATAAGATATGTAAAATACAGATAATAACCGATATGTATGATGTACAAATGAACCAACTGATATATATTCTTTTACTTTATATGCATGTTGTTATAATGAGGCGATAAGAAAAGTTCTGATTTCAGATTAGTTTAATTGACGGAGTAATCTAATTTACCTAAACTGTCATGTCTTTTTTTCAAGTCATGTGTTCATGTTATCAAATAATAATTTCAAAATATTACGAGCATAACAGTAATATGATGGAAACTGATCATTTCAACAGTGGCTGGATACTAAAGTAGTTGGATGGCTGGAAGTCATTTACGGAAATGGTGTCGGAACCACATCAATGCCAGCCAGTAAATTACCCCGGAGCCCCAGCCCAATCTTACCACACCCTGAAGACAGGACCCTGGACCACAGCCTGGAGGCCACCCCCGAGATCCCCCGGTCAGCTGCACTCTCCCCGGCCGCCACCCCTGGCACGTCGACCAGGCCGGTGTCCCAGGACAGCCCGGTGACTGCCCACAAAGGCCGCCTCCACCACTACTTATACACGGTGTATGCCGACATACGCATTGAGCAGCTGTTTAACATCATCGTGGAGTTCCCTGACTCTGAACCTGCCCTCGCCGACCTCCGTATCTGCTTAGAGAAAACCGACCGCCGCAGTAAGCTGGTGGTCATGTTGAAGAATGCACTGGAGACCCGCCTTCTTCACCCGGGTAGGTACATTGACAACAAATCTGATAATCAAATTTTGAGAAAGTAAAAACAAAATATGATTGTATAGAAAATACTAAGCTCAATATTCTTTTTTTCCCGGTGTCTTATTATCCTGAAATTATCATCTTAATTTGAATATCACCATAATTTCTTTCGATACTTAAAACAATATTGCAGAGTGGCTGTAAAAAATACAAATTGTTCTGAGACCTACAGATAATTTTTGATTGACGTACAAGTTATTGATAATACACCCATTTTTCTCCATAGGTGTAAACACGGGCGATATTCTGACAGCTTATGTGTCTGCTATACGAGCATTGAGAGTCCTTGATCACACCGGAGTCTTGTTGGAGCTGGTTTGCGAACCAGTTCGCAAGTACCTCAGGTTGGTATTATCCTAATAATTTTTATTCAGACTTTATTGCAAGGGCACATAAAGAAACAAAAACCCAAATATCATTTGGCCTTGACTGGCTAACCTCCCATTCCCTCCTCCCCTTCCCGCCTGCCATCCTGCAGGGGACATACAGGGGTTAGACAACCTGGCCATAACATTATCAGAGGGGATAGGAGGGTGGTCTCACAGGTCATTGATTATTATAAATGATACATTTTGAAATTGTATCTTCTTAAAATAAACATCGATCGAACAGTATAAGAGGTTATCTGAATCTTGAAAGTGTCTTTTCATGGGAGCATTAATGAACCACTCACAGTAATATTACTTATCGGTTTCTTCCTTTCTAGGAGTAGAGAAGATACAGTGCGGCGAATAGTGTCCGATCTGACTGGCGACTCGGGTAACGAATTGTCTGAGGAGCTGGTCAAAGGCCAACCTTTGGTACTGGACAACAGTTACCACAGCGACGAGGATGCCAGTAACTGGGAATCGTGGCAACCCGACCCCATAGACGCAGATCCCAGTAAGACATTCACTGTTTTGCCTATTTTACGTTACTAATTTTTGTTAAGCAGAACTGTGGACATACCGATTGTGATATACACAGGACCAACAGTAGTGCTGTTCAAGTCTATGAAAGCGTGATTTCTGTCGTAATCATGAGATTGATGATGGGAATGATATCATTAACGTCTATCCTGAAATAAAAACAGTTAACTTACAGTCGGAGAGACAGGGAAACAGTTACGTACAACGACGTACCGTCATATCATAATATTCAATTGTGTTGTACATATATTTTGATTAATTTATATACATGTTAAAGGAAAGGCATATCCATAGACTTCCTCCTAACAATACACAATTTCTATTGAAGGTCGTGTTTCCGCAAGCCGCAGAAGTTCAGACATTATTTCCATGTTGGTGAACATCTACGGATCCAAGGAGCTGTTCGTCAATGAGTACCGCACTCTGCTCGCTGACCGACTGCTCGCCCACTTCCACTCAGCCACCGAGCGCGAGATCCGCAACCTGGAGCTGCTCAAGCTGCGCTTTGGCGAGCAGCAGCTGCACTACTGTGAGGTGATGCTGAAGGACGTGGCCGACTCCAAACGTATCAACGCGCATATAGCAGACCATCAGCTGAAAGAAGAGAAGAACGCCGCCGCCAGGAAACACGCCACCCAGGACGAGAACAGGTCTGTCGTGAAAATGGTGACTTCTTCTGAGACAGCCAGTACCTCGGGACAGTCCGGGGCGGCTGGTAGGAGTGTTACCGGGGCTTCTACCAGTACGGGGAGTAGTACAGAACCCACGTTTGGTTTACTAGGCCCCTCAACTACTACACAACCACCTGACACGCCCACCCCCACCCCTACGCCGAGCACCTCGGCTGAGGTGGAGCAGCCCAAACCGCCGGAGGGAGCTGCTCCCGAACCGCCCAAGGTGGACCCGACGCCAGCCGATACGTCAAAGAGCGAGGAAGAGGTTAAAACAGAGGAGAGTAAAAAAGCCACCCCAGAAGTCGAGCCAAAACCTGGATCGAGTGCCGCCAATAAAGAAGAGGTTAGATAATTCGTTCATCCTGACAAAATTACTCTGTTCTGGGGTTCAAATATTTGATGTATTCTTCATTTGATACTCATGGGACCTTTGGTTTCCTTAGGCGTTGATGTTTTAAAATTCAATTAATGTGTATGGGATTCAGATGAAAAGTATAATTTTGCATACGTTGGTTTGCATCGATTAAGGAACACCTTTTTTTTGCATTAATATAATTTACTAATGCTTGTACTTTCCCCGACCCAGGAGATCCCGGTGACGGCGATGATCCTGTCGGCCCAGTTCTGGCCCACGTTCAGAGAGGAGAAGTTACAACTACCGGATGTCATGCAGAAAGCATTGGACAAGTACACCAAGGGGTACGAGACCCTAAAGGGCAACCGCACGCTCTGCTGGAAGAACCACCTCGGTGAGAAACAAGGCATAATCGTGTGAAAACGCATTTTTATTAACTATAAGTGGTAATTTATAATGGATCATTTTTGTTACAGTAAAAAACAAATATCGACTAATTGTTGATAGACTTTTTAAGGTATTCAGTAAGAGACGTAAATGTGATCTAATATGTTCATTGCCTACCGCAGAAATAGAATGAATTTGCACTACAACTTAATTGACATCATTGCATGTTCTCCCAGGTCTGGTGAATGTAGAAATCGAGTTGAAGGACGGCCGTAAAATGGACATTAACGTGACCCCTGTCCATGCTACCATCATCTGGCACTTCCAACATAAGTGTAAGCAAACTTATTATTGAGGAAATGATTTTGACATAAAAGTTTAGTAAATAAGTCGGTATTATTTGTTGTGTTGACGTAGTTTACCAGTCCCCGAGTCCCTTTACATCTCCTTCCAAAATGGTCAGCCGATAAACAGAGTTACAAAAATGTTGTCATTTTAATTCAATTTAGATAAGTAAGCTCAGGCTAACCTCCCGGTAAGATAAATAAAAATTCAGCTTTTGCTATGCTAACGTGTTGTCCCTCCTCACTTTAAAAGCTAAAGAAAAGACCCCAATATTGGCTTCTACTATTTTACACTATCATATCTTCAGCCCGGTGGACCGTGGAGGAGCTGAGCAGTGTCATGCACATGCCCACCTCGGGCGTCCGTCGTAAAATGGCGCTGTGGCAGAGTCACGGTCTGCTGCGTGAAGAGACCACCGACACCTTCGTTCTGTCCGAGGACAGCAGGGGGCGCGGCAGTGCTGACGTCATCATGGACGAAGACGAGACTGAATCGGCGATGGCATCGGCCAGTGACCAGAGGGAAGAGGAGCTTCAGGTGAGTTGATAAGTTTAATTTTTTACATATTGAGGTTTTCATCTTCTACACATTTTCCATATTCAAGAATTTACAGAATTACACAAAACTATGTCAGATCGATTAATCTGATTAAGTGTCAACCCAATTAATTTCTCATTAATCTAATCGTCTATCTGTAGAAAGTGTAAATTGTCTTAAGTGGGCAAATTTTACTCCATATAGTTTGCCATACCGTTGACGGATCGTATGTTTGCTACTCGGTCCTCTTTGCTATATAGCTATTTTATCCAATTCTATTCAACATCCCGAAATACCATAGTTCTGACAAGTGCTCATACTTTTCGTTACAAATATGTAGTTATTCCAAGAGGATTTATTTTTCAGGTGCTGTGGTCGTACATCGTTGGTATGCTGACAAATCTCGAGTCGCTTCCCCTGGAGAGGATCCACTCCATGCTGAAGATGTTCATGATGCAGAGCCCCACCTCTACCGAGGTGTCACTACCCGAACTCAAGGCCTACCTCGACAGGCAGGTTAAGGATCAGAAACTGGTGTACTCTGCCGGGGTCTACCGGCTCCCCAAGCCGGGGTCTTAGCAGTCAGGGCAGGGCGACTAGTGCCATAGGTCAAGTCCCATATCTCAATGTGGTATTTGGTTTTGTATGAATGAATGCTATTGTTATCTTGCTGCCAATTATTATCGTAATAAATATATACTGAAATATTATTGTGTTACGTTTGATATGTTTATAATGTAAATGGTGTATGTACATTTTATACAAAAAGAAATGTCACAAGAATTAATTAAAAGTTTGCATTTTATTATCATGGTTCATTTACATATGATTCAATAACAAATGCCTCAAGCATTATCACAAATGACACCTTTGACATGGTGCCTCTTCTAACGAAGCTTCTTGACTTATTTACAACGGCTAGGCCACGACTCGTTAACCAACACTGCAGTCGTTGCAGTACAACGATACATCGTCAAACAATTCACCGACGATTCCTTTCATCGACTTGCTGAAAAAGTTCATTTTAGACCTTACTTCTACAATCAGTAGACGCTTGGCACAATTGAGCGATCCAAATATTTCAATATTAAAGTCGGTCAGTCATCACCAGGTCTATAGGTTCTTCATTCTAACCAATAACAAAAACATGTTTGAATACATCAGATAAGTATGATAATATTCTGATTCCATCTCTTATCAACAAGGACATGCATTTCTTGACGTCAATTGAAAACACTGTTTCAAGTGGAGATCACATTCATAATATGTGATTCATAATAATTAGGATAAACGTGGCAGATGTGTGTGATAATGATTCCTATTTTAGTTATGGTATGTTTTGGTCTGTTGCAAAGGTAGGTCCTTGTATTATATGATTTGCCTATCACTAAATAGAACAATGGGTTAAAATATATCGTACTGAAAAAGTTGCTTTTACAATACGAATGCTTGACCAGGCAGTTGTCAGAAATATTGACAATTCCTGCACATTAAAGATCTAACATAAAACTTTCAGTTCAGGCCCCATGTGACAATCTCTTCTGGCATAGCGGTTGTATCACAGTAACCACGCAGTAAAAATTGTTTCCTATTATAAAATGGCGTTGTCAACACTATCGTAATAGTGTGAAATTCAATCAAACAACTTTCAGTTCATAACTGCTATCACTTTGGCATAGGTAATACAAACCTACCCTTTAAATATCAACCGTGATTCCACCATCTCCAAGACCTCGGTCCTGAAAGACCAATTATTCACATACTTGTACTCCCCTGGTTAGGAAATTTAGTTTCTTCATTAGTCTACTGATCTGACAAGAAAATTACAAGCAACATACAGGTGAACTTGTAAAACTGATACGCGACGCCCTTTTGGCTTGAGAGTCGAAACTTTTTTTTCTACACTAAAGGACACAAAACATCTACTGTCGCGTATTTACATTGATTTAGCTGTATTTACATGGTATTACGATCTACAAGAAGTCCATGAATGTTCATTTTTAAGAGACAAGATCTCACGATTAGTGAGTCACCATCCAGGATTGTTAAACTTTCCTTTCTTTTGGTGTGCAAAAGCAGGCTTAGCCCTATAAATAGTTCTATTGCGGCTTGAGTTACTTTCAGTGACACATACATGAAAAGGTAAAAACCTACAACTGCATTTAACAAAGAATTGAATATTTTGAGAGGAATGCGTCAGACATCAGTAGTCAACATTCTGCAAGTCGCTTTAACACCAAACTTTTCCTTTTATTTTCTACAATCTTTATTTTCTTATCTCAACCCTTCCCTCAGTAGACCGCGAACCTTAGCGCCACCTACACAGGGCTACAGGTGGCGCTACGGGCAGCCGTCAGGTTTTGCTGGCGGACAGCCTCTGCTGTAACTTAGCGAACAGGTCGGCCGCCTTGGAGCCCAGCTTGGTGCGCCGCTCCCTCAGTTCTTCCATTCGGGAGGAGCGGTCGTCCCCGATGGCCTGGGCAGGGAGCGCGTGTAATTTCTCCATCTCCTTGGCCACCTCCATCACATCCTCGTCGTACTCCATATGACCCATGTCGTAGTCCTGTAGGCCGCCGTCACTGTACCGGTGGTGCTGGTGGGCTCCCCGGGCCGAGGCCGCCCCGTCCGAGGCCGACCGCAGCTCGTCGGCATGGCCCATGGAGTGGGGCCGGCCTCCCCGGGACCCCTCCGCCTTGTCTCCGTCACCACCGCTTGAGTTCAGGTTGCGCCCGTAGCAGCGCTCCAGGGAGCGGCGCACCAGGGCCGCCTTGTCAAAGGTGATGCCGGTAGACGGAGGCGAGTCGTGGGAGCCAGCTGCTTCATTCTGTGACGAACGCGCCTTGGCCTCAAAATGACCAACGTCGTGAGACTTGGCAGCTTTCAGAGTCTCCTGCAATTAGCGAGATTTGGATGTTAGGCAATGTAGATATAATATATATTGCGGTTGCCGTTGGGGTTGCTGTCAACTACACCACATAGCCTCGTCCGCAACATATTTATGTAGATATAATATATGTTGGTCTTTGGAAAAACCACAGTATATGGAACGGTTTGTACAGTGGCGTATCGGACTAATGTGACTAACATTATAAACTGAACGTAGAAACAATTTCGAGAATTGCATACTTTTGAAGGGAAAATAATGTTATTTTGTAAATAGCAAGCTCAAAAATGGAATAAATATTTTTTTGTTAACTTTGCAAGCTAATTGGGTTAAATTATGTGGTCCGGATAAAGTACAATATGTCTCGAGAAAACCTTCAAGTCTTCAGGAATCCCATAAGAAGGAAGCCACAAGTTTGAGATTTCAGTCTTTTGAAGATCCGTCTGTATTCTTTGTTTAATACCTACGAGCAGTTAAAGGTCAGTGTTCTACATACAAGTGTATCATGCTCATGTTAGCCAATGTAGTCCCAAAAAAGCAGTTGTTATAAACCAAGCTTCATTAAGGAAGGGGATCATGGGACTAATACGCCTAAGTCATATACTGCAAACAGCGGGGAAAAAACAAATATAAGCTTGCTGAAACAATGCGCATGACCTTTATACGAATCCTTGGGAGTACCAATACCCGGAAATAATCAGAAGGAAATTCATAAGGCAAAATCTAGTAGTCTTTCTCACGAATGATTTCCTTTATGCCTACATGTATTAATTCTAGATAAATGCCAAAAACCCATGCAGAATCATAGTTCAATATTTCACCATGCAAAATGATGTTTCAGCTGCTGAATCGCAAAGCATAATCTTTAGAAAGTCCCTGGGGTTTTTATCAACCTTAGACCTTTATGGTAATCTACTTATTATATCTAATCCAAAATGGCACATCCATGTACCCCTTCATGGAAAGCGAACATAAGTAGGCATAGTAAAAGTTTAACCAGTAACCAATAATGAAATAAGAACGTGTCGCGTGACATAAGAATGAACATAACATGCTAATGAAGAACAAACTACCTGGTGTTTGTGTTCAGTGCAACTGGCCCTATTTTCTGCGAGAAACAGACCAAGAATACGATTTTGTGATTTCATATTGGCTTATTGCAAGTCCACAATTGAAGCAGCGACATAAAGCGTAGTCTTTGATGTATCATATGATCAGAGTGTTGTGTTTAACTCCAATGGCAAATTTCTATTACCTTAAAAGTAGTGATTTTCAGATTATGAAAGACATCAACTTTTCAGATGTATTATGTTTAGGCTTTATATACTTCTGGCAGAATGGTTCTAGTGCAGGAGGAATTTATGTGTACAGATTGAAGCAAGCGATTTTTTTCGGCTGTATAACCCCGTTTGGTATATTCCTACAAACTCATATTTACAAAAGCAAAATACTGAAAAATGTATGAAGCCAGAGTTCAATTGATGTATATCGTCCCATGAAACTTACCAGAGAAATGCATTGTCGTAGTAAGGCGTCAGGACTGCCTTGAGAATGGTCCTGCTGTCGGAAAGGAAATGGGATATAGAAAGAAATATATTATAAAACAGCCAACATTGTGTGATGCGCCCATGTGTGCAGCTTCAAAGAAAATTGGAACACAAGGCAAATCGCCCCTTAAAGAAGGGAAAAAAGTACAGCAATGTGTTTTCTGTCTACTTTAATTACTACTGTCTACATACAGGTGAGTTCGAGTCCTGGATGCTACTTCCCCCACAGCGCTGCTATTCTTCTACACTTTCCGCCTCTGATTTATATCTGTCTCCTTTAAGTTTTCCCTAAAAGAAGTTAGGGCCGAAATCTGAGACACGCTACTCTAGATCACATTCGTAGATACATGCTCCGAATAATTAATCTATTAATGTGCATTATTACCACAGTTATGTACGCTAATGATATAATACTGGTATGCTGGAAGCGGAGCAGCAGGAAATTCCCCTTATTTATCGTGACTTACCCCTTGGTGAACCTTGCTGAAGCTAGAGCTCCTGATAACTCTTGGGGAGCTGGGGGCCTGGTTGGGTTTAGTTGGCGTGGACGGCTTCCAGTCTTTGGGAGCTGGGGACTCAGGCCGGTCGGGGAGGGCCTGGATGCCGGACATGTCGGAGTTCGATCTGAGGTGAGATATTAACAATATTGTTAACCATTTTGTTTAAAGATTATATCAACGTGATTTTGTAACATTCATATAATAATGTTTCAATTTTCTGCATTACAAATATACTGTTTCGTGTATTCGTACTGCGAACATATTCAAAGGAAACCCTGCCTAACCTTGAGTTATGAAGCACGGAAAATTATTTCTCTATCGACTGATTTGTGAAATTCCCCCCCTCAAATGTATGTTCTGAAACTATTTATTATGTTGAAGGTCTTTCTCACCCTAGACCACAGGTGATATGTCATGAATACTCTTTTAAAATAGTTACCTCTTGTGTTTGAGGAGTGGCTTCTTCTCCCGCGGGGACGTCTTGGCCGGGGCGAGGAGCGCCGCCTGCAGCGCCTCCGTCATGTCGCCGCTGCCCGTGCTCCGCTCCGAGCTGCTCTTGCGCTCCCCAAAGCTCTCCCTGGAGGCGGAGCGCGGCAGGCTGCCGTCGTCGTCCTCCGAGCTGCCGGCCGCACTCTGCTCCGAGTGGGTCCTCCGGCGGCCCGACGACCGGCGGCCCGACACGTCCTCCTTGGACGAGGTCCGAGAGATGGGCGGCTTGTGGGAGGAGACGTTCTCCCGGGACCCCTTGTGCAGGTTCTCCCGGGAGCTCTTGTGGCCAGGCAGGTTCTCCCGCGACCCGTCGCGCTTGGCCATGGGTGGCTTGTCGGTGACGATCACTGTGTCGGCGTTACAGCAGCCGCCGGTGATGCGGTCGACCACGGCGCCGACAGAGGAGGAGCGCTGGCCCACCTCCACCTTCTTGTTGTTGCGGGGCTCCCGGGCCGACCGCCGGCCGCGGGAGTGGCGCACCATGTCGTCGGGGTGGGTGCCCGAGGTGGTGGGTCGGTCGGGGGAGGGCGGCGCGCCCCCTCGTTGGCGGCCGGCGCCGTGGTCGGTGGGTAGGGGGATGCCGCTACCACCTCCTCCAGGGGAGGGGTGGCGGCCTGCAGAGGGCGACTCGCCGCGCTGGGTCGGGGCCCTCGACGACCCGCGGCTCTCACTTCGACTCTCAGAGCTGGAGTATTTGGACGTTGATGAGTAACTCACTTCGTCTGAGCTCGACTTCTGGGGGCTGCTCCCCCCAGACCGCTGCTGGTCGTCTACACCCCCCGCCTCGGACCCCGTGCTGGGAGTCCGACGGCGCAGGGATCCTCTCCGAGAGAGGCTCTCTCCTCCTGGGCTGCCCTCCTGGACCCGCTCAGATCTGCTCCTCGTCCCAGCGGGGCTGGCTTCCCGACTCCTCTCAGATCTACCCTTCATGGGGCAAGGACTGGTGCACCTGTCCTTAGCCCGTTCTGCTCGACCACTGGGGCTCGGAGACCGCGCTCGCAGACCGGAGTCCTTCAGACTTTTGCTTGGTCTGGGTGGTACGGCCGGAGGGGTCCGCTCGGGCTTGGCCCCAGCAGATGAGCTGCTCACTGAGTCTCTGGTCCTAGATCCCTCACTCGGTGGGGTCTCGGGTAAAGTCCGTCTCTCCGACCCAGCACTGGCCGGAGACACTTCGGGCCTGGAGGGCGAGGGGAGCCTGGATCCCGACAGTCGTCGTTCAGGTGTAGGGAACACAGTGGGCCTTTTCTCCGCCGCCGTCGGGGAGCCTCTCTCCATGGGTGACCTTTTCTCCAGGGTAGACACGGGAGATACTCGTCTCTCATGTGTAGATACTGGAGAGATTTTCCTCTCGGCTGGCGGTCGTTCCGACTCTGCCTCGAAGGGGGAATCGTCCGATTTGTGTTTGTTCTCTCGGTAGGACTGCAGGGCCATCTTGACGGCCGGGGTGTCCTTCTCCGGCTCCACCTGCTCCTCGCCCCCACTGTTGGTTCGGACCCGCGTGCGGCCCGTCATCTGGACCCGGTACCGCAGCGAGTTATGCCGACTGAAGTAGGCCTTCAGCTTCTCCTCCTCGTAAACACTGCGGGCTTTGCGCCGCTCCCCTAAAGGGTCCGACACATTCTCCAGTTTGGAGTCTGAAAGGCGACGTTCTTTCGACTCACTAGTAGGCTGAGGACTTAATTTAACCTCGCTCTTACTCGGAGACTGGTCGTCCTTTTTATCAGCTGTAAGGGATCTGTTTGACTCTGACTTTGTCTTTGAGGGTGGAGTATTACCCAGTTCTAGACTGGAGTCCTTAGATTTAGGCAGTCGCTCGGGGGCTTCCACTACGACCCCCGACCTAGACCTGTGGCCGGCCACCTCCTGGTCCCGCCGACTGGTGATGTCCGAGGCGATGGCCTCAGCACGGTTCACCTCGGACGGGATGGCCTTCAGGGGAGTGGGGCTTTCTATTCTCCTCCTGTGTATCTTAGCCGCTGCGTACTTGAGCTCACCACGCATGCCCTTTTCCCGCGTCTGCTCCAGGCGTTTGATGAGTCCCTCCTGGATTCTGGGCGAAGACCCCGAAGGGATCCCTAAGCGTTCGTTATCTAGTAATTTGTTCATCATGTTTTTGTTGTCCTGGGTGGACGTGGGTGACGCCTGCTTGGCGTCCGTAATGTCTTTGGGGGTTTTGAGTTTCTGCTCTAGTCTCTCCAGGACTGTGGCCCTTCGTTTGTTTGGCTCCTCTGCCACGGTTTCTATAGCAACGCTAGGAGCTATGCTAGCTTTTGTAGACAGACGACTGGAATTACAGAAAAATCAAAAATCAAATTTTCCTATCGGATTCAATGTATTGCTTTCACGAAGCCCCAGTTGCTAAAACTATTAAAACATCCTAAATATTCAACATTTTCACCATCATGCACTCCTACCGTACACTATAAGAACTGTTGCCTAGCAATGTACTTTTCCCGGTTATATATATGCACAACACTTCGATCATCAATAAGATACTAGTTTACATACCTGTCCTGCTTATGCCCTAGAGACCCCAGCGTCGTTAGATAACCGCTGTCCGACTCCAGGGTGCTGCCCTTGGTGCTCCCCTCCAGGGTGGTACAGCTGCCCTTGGTGCCGTCCAGGTTAGTACTACCTTTCGAGGACTCCAGGTCGGCGGGGTCAAACTGCACGTGGAGGAGGTTCCTGTTCCTCAGGGTGGGTATCCGGGAAGGGGTGGTGTCCCGCTGGGCTGAGTTAGTGCCCGGAGCTGGGCCTTTACCTGTGGGACCTGGGTCTGGGGGATTGGAGGAATGGCCGCCGCCGCCGCCGCCGCCCCCAAACTCTTTCCTTTGGTCTGCATCTGTAAAAGATCATTTCATTGCTGTTATTCTATTTAGTTTTTATTCATGAATTCCTCTGAATCCAATGTTTCGATGTTAAAATACTGTGTATTCTCAATATTACTAAATCAATCAGAATAAAGAATATTTGAACACCCTTGGCACAAAAAATAAATTTATCCTCCAAAGTCTTTTTTTCTTCTTTTTTCTTTTTTAATTTCAAAACTCTAAACACCTGAATGAAAAGTCTACCTGAGCTGGGCCGACCCTGATGGTGACCGTCCGGCGAGTCTCCGTCTCCGTCGTTGTCGTCAGCCACCTGCGACAGCCGTATGTCGTCACCGGTGTGTGGAGCGACGAGTACGACGTTGGAGTCGGCCGACTCGCCCAGCGCTGACACACCTCGCAAATGTACTCTACAATGGAGTACAATGGAAATGGAATGATGTATAGAACAGAGATGCCACTCCTGACTGATCAAAAAGTAGGAAAAGGTAGGAAACACTTTTCCTACTTTTTTTCTGGAAGCAACTAGGGGGTAACAATCTTTAGGAATAGAGACCTGACATTGAATTTGTAATTGATTTGCTTGAAACTAACACAAATATACTCTAAAACAGATATCAAAGTAATGTAGGAAAATTATTTGTGCTATTCAAAATCACCAAAAAGTAGGAAATCCTACAAAAGTAGGAAAAGTGGCATCTCTGATAGAAGAATGAATATTGCTAAATTTTCTGTTAACGTTTTTTTGAAATATTTAAATCATGTATGGAAACTTAGAAAAGCCCAAATGAGTTAAGGAAAATAGACGTTCATAAATTTTCCAGTCTTTTAACCGTGTTAGTATTTTGAGTTTAAGATAAGTTTTATTCTTAAAAGAGTACAGAAATATCAGGGTTTTGATTTGTTAGATGAAAATTGAAAGATAATGAGTGTTTGTCATGAACTTACCTGTAGTGTTGGGTTGGGCTGAGACCTTCCAGGAGAGACTGGTGCTTGGTCCCTCCGACCATACCTTTAGCCTGGTCATTTACGTACACACGGTATCCTAAAGAGTAAGAACACATTAGGCAAATTGTCGTCATGAACCACAACGAGTGACACCTATGTATAATAACTCGGGTATTTTAAAACAGATTTTATGAACGTTTCGATAACTAGGCAGTTATCTCATATTTATATTTATATATTATTTCTTTGATGGTATGAATATGTCACTGTTAATTGGCAGTGATGCACATATTATTTGTGTAACATTTATCACTCAAGGAACTGGGACTTGCCTAACACAGGTTTACTGGTCGGTTGTCCTTGCGAGTCGAGGATGACAGAGGGGTTCCAGTTTAAGAAGACGGTGCCCGGTCCATGGGAGGTGGCTTGCAGACAGCCCGGGGCTGTCGGGATCCCCTGCCGGACGGCAGTCTGACTACTGCTACTAGGGGGCACCACAATCGGACCTGTCAACGAGAGGAAAACCATGTATTCTGTCCCTTTTACATCATGTGTATGCTCTTTCATACATAAGATAAATTTATAGGGTTATTTATTAGTTAGAAGGTGCATTTGTCATATATTTGTACTAAATAATCAGATTTATATGATCACATTTTACCATGATATTGTCAGAACTACAAAGCAAGAGATCAGCTACTCATAACAGGAATTGCTTTGGGAAGGCCCATAATCCACAAAATAACACCTTTCTAATAGAAATCACGGTAAGAAAATCTCACAAAACAGTCTTATTTTTCCACTTTGTATTCCTCTAGTCTAATAAATATTTAAATGTAAAGACCGTTATAGGCTTAGACTGTAGGTGTCCCATCATTCCATAGAGAACGACAAAACAAAATGTATGACAGATGGCAATATCCAATACACACAATTATCCGGAAATCTTCCTTTTAAAAAAAAGGCAAAACTAAACAAGCAATACTGAGACAAAGATGTTAGATAAGAGACAAGTACGAGCGCTACATGAGAGGGGTGTGTAGAGGACACACCTTTGTCCGGCTGGGCCGGCCTCTGGTCAGGCCCGCGGTCGGTATGGCCAGCGTTGGCACTCACACGCAGCTCGTCATGGAGGGCTACAAAGACAGCCAGGCGAGCCTTGGTGTAACCAGATCTTATCTTACGTTAACACCTCAGTTTTTGTGTTTTTTCCTAAGCAAACGTAGAAATTCACTGAACTGTTGGTGTCAAAAAAAAAAAGTTTGACGAGTGTCTCGTAAACCAGACACAGGGTTTCTGATGGCATTATTATGATGAGGCGAAATAACTAACTTTGATTTAAATGTTCCTAAGTGGTCCATTTTGGAGAGGCATATGCATTATGACAAAACACATTTAGAGGTTCTTATAACTATTTGGCACAGAACACACACAAATACAGGATGGGGGTCTGAATGCCTACTTCTATTTTGTTTTGCATTTTATCACAACAATCATCAGCTACCTATTAACCAAAAAAAATGTTGAAACAATAAATAAACTGACGACCAGTGATTAAGTCTGAGAACTGACCTTGGCCGACCACACTTTCGCCTGGCCCGCTGTTACTTTGAAAGACAAAGTTGGAGACGGAGGTGAGTACATCCTGGAGGTGGGACACCTGCTGCTGGAGGTGTTTACAGGCAAACTCCAGCTCCACCTCCTTCTGAGAGGTCTGAGCAGCCGGCAGGTCCACAGAGCGGGCGGGCGCCGGCTGGGGTATAGAGATGTGGGGTGATCGCGTAGAGGCAGTGCTGTGCGGCGGGACACCAGCTTGGGTCGCAGAGCTGGGCAGTGCACCAGCCTCATCTGTGCTGATACTGAGGAAAATAAATATTGATTAGTTTTCGAATGATGAAGAAATTTTTAAATATCTCTGGTTATGAAATAAGGTTGTGTAATAATATTTTCAATTTTATTACAATATACCCTAATTTATTTTTATTTTTTTTGTAAAGAGGCAAGATGCGCTGTAAAGAGCACATCTTGCCTCGTCCTACATCAATATGCCCTAAAAAGTTTGTTATCATTTGATTAAGAGTTTTTAAGGAACGCATTTTATCCTCATTAGATTTAATTCCCCCAGTCATTTCAATACCGTACATAGATCATATTGTCTCTGCATGATCATCCTGTCTCACCTGGTCTTCTCCAGCGTGTCGATGAGCTGCTTGGTGGAGTCGTTGAGCGCCTCCTCCTGTGGGGGCGGGACGTGGCCGCCCAGGTCCTGAGACTGGAGCACGTCCTGCTTCCACTGCTGGAGGGTCTGCACCTGACGCCATAGCTGCTTCATGGCCTCCAGCTGCACGGCCCGCAGCTGTTTCTCCTGCTCGTACAGCAGCCGCTGCCTGAAACCACAAACCATACTTGTACAAGTTAATATTTGATTTTATTATCTTTATTTTTATTGCATCTTTGAGACCTCGAGTAATGCTAGACACTAGTCACTATAGCCTAATGAGATACCGGACCATAACGGGATACATATATATCTATCTGGGAAGTGTGAGTTACATTTTAACTATGTAAACGATTTTTTTAGAGGAATGCCACAAACAAGTGTGTGCAAACTGGGGAACAATACCCTTATACCGGGCAAGCCGATGCATTCAAATCAACTCACACTGTTCTTTACACTACAAATTGGTATCAGTGAACTTTAGGTTTCGTTTTTTTAACACTTTATTTGCATTGTTTTTCCTGAGTTTTTGAACCTTCTTCATTTACCGATTTCTTTGTCATAAACCAAAGAACCGTCAGCATTTTGTTCTTTTAATTATGTATAGAGCAATACTACTGACCTCTCTAACTCGTTCCGTAGATAACCGATGTGGTCTTCAGCCCGCCGTGACCGTATCTCCCGGCGGACCTTTATGGCTTTGGGATGTCTCTGGCGGGTCAGGTAGCCGCGCCACGACGCCTGCAGACGGGTCGCCGCCAGGTGACGCAACTTCCCTGGTTAGGAGTAACAATAATTTATAGCTGATTTTCCATTTTAGTATAGTATGTATGCATTATCCAGGGGGCAAACCAGCTTCAGATTTTTTATTTGAACCCTTCTAGGTTCCAATTTGAAACAAATATTTAACACAATTTGTATTGAAAGTTTAACCAATATGTTAATGATATAAATGTTTCTTTTGAAAATACATCACAGGAAGGAGTGTTTTGTTGACTAATCCTGAAATAAATTTATTTAGAACTTTTTAATCACCAGGTGGCAAACTAACCATGCTGAAAGAATTACCAATTGACACTTTTGTCTCTATCAGGTTTCTAGGGTTACAAATCATTGGCAACCGGATTTGATTTCTATGTATGTTTTATTGGATAAATAATATTTTGAGAGCTTACTTTCTGTATCATAGTGGTTCCTGTCGTCTCTTCTGCTCATCACTTGTTCTACCTCAGCATCTACCCCAGTCCTCCAATTTTCCCCGTCTTCTGTATAACCCCTGCTCACAGAAGCAGGTCCCCGCTGCTGACTGTCCCTTGAACTGTGTGTGGACGCATCATGCAGCGACTTACGTATAGACTTCTTGGTCTTCCTATTGTGAAGTATAGCCTTGAGTAGTTGCAGTTGCAGAGTAGCACTCCCCTCTGAGGCGAGCGACTCCGAGTCACTGTCTGTGGTTACAAACTCCTGGCCCCGGGCTAATGGAGACACACTCCGCTTACGAACCGCGCTGTGAGACTGGGGGTTCAGCTCGGAGTGGGCCGGCCTCACCTGGCCCGACAGCCCACCTTTGGGGGAGGACGGAGGGAAATTGGCAGCCATCCTCCGGGCTGGGTTGCCTCCTCCAGCTGCTCCAGCCCCTCCATGTCTCAGGTACTCAGCGCGGTCAGGCATGACGTCCATGTCAGAGGCCGGACGTTCCGAGTCATCGTAGGGCAGAGCGGCCCCGGAGTGGTGGGGGTCAGAGGACGGTGGGGCAGTGACCGGCCGGACTGGGGCTGGGGAGGCCCCTGACCCTTCAGTCAGTGATGTGAGTGGTTTGGTGGGACTCATCACAAGTTCAGAGGTATGGAGTGGGATGTAGCGTGTCTCACTCTCCAGCATACTAGGGCTATCGTCTGAGAAAAAGAAAATAATAGAATTACTCAGAAGTTCAGTGATGTGGAGTGAATATTCTTAAGACAGGACAGTCAACATTTCTTTTTCAGTGTTAAATATATATACATTAAATATTCATCTGCACTTTTCCAATTCCTTTTTATTCAAACGCTTCTTGTAATATAAAATGCAATGTATTCCTTCATGATATACAGTAAAGCTACAGATATGAGAACATTTTATGTGCAAAAACTTTCTATTCTTTTAAAGATATTCGATTATTTCATCGTCTATGTTTTACTCTTTTAAAGACGGCTGATATAAAATGGATAGGTAGTTGCAAATTAAAATCAAAGGGTTCCAATTATTTTTTCAATTTAAGTATATAATCTACATACCACTGCTGGTGATGTCCTGCACCTGGAGGTCGGCGGCTGGGTGTCCGGTGAGGCGCGACTCCCTGCTGACGGAGGACGGACTCCGGCCTGCATCTCCTGTAAGACAACGTCTCAAAGTCAGTAATCCAGTAGGACTAACAACATGGACTAACTAAACAAGGCTGTGTATCATTAAGTAGAAGATTAAGGAGTTCAGCATGCAGATTGTTTATAGGGGATTAGCAGACGCAAACACTTAACGTCCATGTCTAGCGTATATGTAACTTAGGACAGACATTATATAGGGCGAACACACGCACTTCGAATAATCCTGCCTATAGTTGGTCGATGCTGATTAATTGGCTAGAATTGAACATGAATAATCCGACCTGGCAAAGAAGTAACAAATCAATGTTCGAAAAAGTCGGAATTAAATTCTGTTCTCATATTCTTACTTAAAACCTGCATGGCTTAGACATGGTATATCGTGTTTTTTTTAACAGCGTAAAGTGATTTGGGAAATAAAGAAGTCAAATTGTTAACATTCAACAGAAGTTAGGAAATTTTAACAATGTAGGAAAATTGTTTTCTCTGTTTTTAATGTTTATCTGCAGCAACAACCGACAAACCTAGTTTCATTTACGAACTTTTTTCCTGACAATGCCGCATTAAGCAAGATTGGTTGTCTAAAAGCGACACACCTTACTAACCTTTCAAAAGAGTTGTAGATATACATATAATAGATTTTTGTTCGCACCAAAAACAGTTGACTTCATAATATACCTTAAGACTATCTCTGCAGTTTTCTATTGATCTATTTATCTCTGCTAAGAGCGATTGTCTTACATTATATAAATAGAACACACTGCTGGTGAACTTCAAACTAGGCTAACGACCTCAGTGAGTAAAGTGGCACGTTTACGCACATTTTTCGGTCAACTAAGCAGTCCAATAGCCGGGGGGTGGGAACACGTCTGAACATGCCTCTAAAACTAACCCCAGTCCAGTCTATCAAGGAGGAAAACATGCCGATAGCAGTTAAACTTGTCGATAATACATGGATATCTAAAATAATAATCCACATATCTTCATTTTGTAAAATCAGATTTTCGGTACAATGGCACGTCAATAAACGTTAAGTCTTGGATCATCATTGTGCATTCTTTGTTTCTCTTCTACTAGTCATACTCATGTGTTTTGAGTAACTGCTTACCAAACATAAAGCGTTGTTTTTGTAGCATGATTAATAATATGAAGTCAGTCGGTACGCAAAGCCCTGCAAAACACTAACTAACTTTGGGTATTAATAACTCGTCTATGCGTCTGTCATTCTTTGTCTTTCCATAAACCAGTCGACACGACTGCCTTTGTGTGCTCCCAACAATACGTACAATCAGGAGCAGGGGGTGCAGTGATTGTGAGTGTGGTAGAATGGTAGTGAGTCAGACCTACTACAGCCACACACGACAGGTCTTGTCCCGGCCTGTGTGTCACATACACACCACAATATAGCTGCATATAATGATGGGGAAACAGGTGGGAGGGAGGAGGGGGGAGCATTGTGTCCCAGGTATTGATACATGGCATTAAACTAGCTCTAATAAGCTTACTGACTGCCCACTCACGCCTAGGGCTGCCATTGTTTACAGGCGGGTAGGTATTGGGCGGCAAGCCTTATTGGGAAACTAAATTATGCAATGAAAATGTTCCCCTTCATTGGAGTTGTGAAATTTCCTTTTCCTCCTATCTACATAAAATTACTAAATGTGCTCATATTCATTGACATCTTTTCCTTTAAAAGTATTGTGAGAAACAGCCTGTCGGTGACACCTTTTTAAAGTTAAAATCAAAGCATCGTTTCTTATTTCAGCACATTTCTAATTATCTCGCAATATGACTCATGTGTCTAATACCCAATGCAGAAAACCAGGATTCGTCTTGAACTACATATCCAAGTTTTAACTTCCGTTGAAGAACAAGTATGATGTCAGCAACACTTGGTAACGAACACTATAGTAAATCTGTTCTGCTCAATTTTTAGCATAATTTATCAGTGTAGAAATGGTTTTGGGTAACGTCAGCATTTTCACAATAAGCAATACAGTGCAATAAAATAACTGGCGTCATCATATATAAATATTCATCGTGCTTATGATCAAGTCAACAGGTAAATATGGAAATACCTCTGTAGTTTTAGAGTGAAGAGTTTTGTCGCAATTTTGTTTATAAGGTAATACATTTAGACGGAAAGACAGGTTGCAACTAGGTTCTGGACAAAACTGATTTGCGTATGGCCTCACATGACATTAGTCATCATGAATTTAATCCTTTTTGGTCTTTTACAAAGTGGGCACGCGTGTGTTTAAGTATCCATGCAGTTAAATCCCTTATCCAATCATTACTCATTCATATATCGGTGCGCGGTAGCAGGTGCAGTTTCTTTGGAAGTTGCATACTGGTTACATCAAGTTTGGATGAGGTAGGGGGTACTGTTCGAAGGATTAATTTCTTATCATTAGCAATACTTTTATTTCCTTATGCAGCTATTAATAATTGGCATTCTACTACTACTCTAAATCGTATAACTATGGATTGTTGATAAGGCCACCTCCTAAAAATGAGATGTAAAAAGGATTACAAAAAATATTAAACAAGTAAAGAGCATCGGAGGAATGTTTTCAGCACCAGTAATTAACGTTACATTCTCGGCCCCCCTCAGAACCCTTTCAGTAAGCACACAATGACCATGTCTAAGTACATAACTTACACAGACGTAACTAACTTTCCCTACCTGTGGGACCCACCCACTCACATTCTTCACTACAGGGAGCCGTCCCCCGCCTCGTTAACTCTCCTACCGCAGACCCCTGTTTGTCTTGGTGATTAATTGGCTGTAGGGATAAACCCCTTCCTCTCAGAATTCCCTAAATGCCACTGTATATTCATGTTCCCACTCTCCTGGGTGTTGACATGGCTCATTCGCTGCGACATGTTATTGACTTTCCCGCTCCCGTAAAAACCCAACTTTCTATGGCTTCCACACTTGAGACTGTCGCGGTAATCTGTAAGGATCAATTCCAGGCTAAATGGTGTTTTAATTAAAGCTGCAGACGGCTACTTCGAGATCATTTTGTGTTGATCTCAGTCGATTTCGTACTTGTGTGTGATCCATTTTTAATGTTATCTAAAATACTTGGGCTCGATTATCTCTTTTCCCCCCAAGACTTTTCCATGGCCAATTACAATTTTCATGAATGTGTTTTCAATACCTAGCTCCGTGCAAATCTTACGTCTCGGTATTTTGTGTAAATTGTCTGAAAACGTGGACCTTGAAAACTGATGCATTGGTTTTCACTTTAAGAAGAAAACATATATAATTTCCTGTAAATTCCTGGTCGAAATTGATAAAATTCCATGACGTTTTACAAAATTCCATGACTTTCCCATAACGAAATTCATTTTTTTACTGGTTTTAAGAAAAATATGACTGGCCCCAGATTCTATATCCAAGGCGCCCAAATGGCCCTCAGTAAACCTTTCATTCTACAGTCGAGAAAAGGGATGGATCTCTTAAACTTCTGGCACCGGAATGTTCTAAACAAGGGACCCGACTGGCCCCGGAATCCTTAGCTGGGGACCGGACGGGAGGAGTGACTAGGTCTTGTATCCAGTTTGGTTCTGGTGACCAGGTGGGGTCTGGTGTCCAGTTGGGGTCTGGTGACCAGGCAGGCATGCCAGTGACAGAATGTCATTTCCCTGGAAAATCATAACATTAATTTAAAACGCATTATAAACTCTCTTTTTTTAGGGAAGAAATCCACAAAATATGTTGTAAGGAGGACCTGCAAAACGGTTTCTGCACTAAATAGAGCAAGAAATCACTCCCAAAATGTATCATATTTTTCATTTTGCCAGTCAAAATTTATCAAGGTGGCCCCACCCCCTATATATAAAAAAAAAGCTTTCTCCTCGGATTTGGATAACTCTGAAGAATGACACAAAATGTTTCAAAAACTGCAGAATTTCGCGGATCCGCGGAAATTTGGCATGCCTGCCAGGTGAGGTCTGGTGACCAGTTAGGGTCTGGGGACCAGGTGTTGTCTTGGGACCAGGTAGGGTCTGGTGACCAGGTGGGGTCTTGGGCCCAGCAGGGGTCTGGGAACTAGGTGGGGTCTGAGGCCAAGGTGGGGTCTGGCGACCAGGTGGGGTCTGGGGTCTTGACGGACTGAGTGCGTAGTACCCGGGACCAGTCTCACTTACATAGGACTATTGTAAACACTCGTCTCAGACCGGGGACATCCGGTTTGAGGGGGGTAATGTACTCTGAAGGTAACACAAAACAACACGACCTGAATCTCAATCCCCACCTACAGACTATGGATTGGGTGGAGGGTCGGTATTCGTACCAAGCACCAAATACCCTATTGACCGTGCTGAACTACGTGTATTTTCTTAGTACATAATCAGAAGATTACATAAAGACTTTACTGAAGTACGTGACATGGTGCTTGGTATTTCTATCGTTTGTTATTTCATTTCTGGGAGGAAAGGGCATTCAATAACATCTTCATGCCACATCTTGCTTTTTGAATTAAGGATGTTTTAACGATACACAAGAGCCTCCGGCTCTAGGTTCTTGAAACAAACGACTTAACCTCTTTTTCAATCTCCCCAACAGCAGAGTTGCCTAGGTTCCCCTACGTTGATGAGCACTAGATCGTGGACGTAGATGTACCAAATGATCGACCGTCAGTGTCAGATTGCACATTTTGGCGCCAACAAGCTCCACTCTCCAAGCAGACTGGGGTGTAAACTTGTCTGAGCATACTCTGATTGGAGAGTGATGACGCTTATTCTATAATGTCACGGAAATATCCTTTGTACAAATAGATTTTGATCTAGAACCTATTTTTGGGATGGGAATGTAAACTGATAAATCTGTATACGAGCCAGAAAAGAAACAACTTTCTAAATTCATATCTCATGTTCATGTGAGTTCCTCCCGCTGGATGGAAGTTCAGCAGGTATGTCTTTTATGTTGCAAAAGTGGCGGCACATGGACCAAATCTCGTTTCAAGGGGGGAAAACAGCTCCCTTTCAAACCTACTGGGGTATTTATACAGCCGTTTCCACATTTAAGGTCTATAACTATGGTAACGTCAATCACCAGGCACATTTTACTATTGCTGGAAAATATATATGCGTAAGAATTTGGATTGGTATGCTACCCAAACTTGGCAAGCTGGTTTTTTTTAAAACATTAAACAAGGTAAACGTTTTTGACACCTCCTACCCCATAATAAAATAATATTGAGATTTTAACAAATCTAAACGTTTAACACGTTATATTATTTGAGAGGCACCTTGTTGTAATGTCAAAAAGCTTATAAATGAGCTGGGACTCATATAATGGGCGGGGAAAAAAATGTTTCTTTAATTGTCCGTGTTTCAAATTGCCAAGATCTATATTACGCCCATTGTCGTATTGTTCTAAATGTATGTAAGTATACAGAAACACGTCGACTAACGAAGCGTAACACTTTCTGTTAATATCAATGCTGGACCCAGATGTGTTCCTCACTACTTGCATTGATTCAAACTTTGTTTCGGTCAAACTATCTAGATCTATATTGTTATTTTTTGAATTCTTTTATTTATACTGACAAATGATTAGCAAATTAATGCTAGTTTACATCAAATATCCAAAACCCAACTCAACGTGGGAGAGCTTATTAACGTGTCCAATCTCAGTATTTCAATAAGAAATATATCCATGAAGATCTGATGTCATGGCTTCATACACATCCTGATTTTTTAATTGCAGATTTTTTTTTGATTTTTTTTTTACTGCTGCCTTTGGCTGCTTTTTCCGCCCTTCCCAATAGGGAAAAGAGGTAGCCGACCCTGGTACTTATTCAGCCTTGGTATTATTGACTATACTTTGTGTATTGTATACAACGTAACGTGGTCTGACAGGCTTTGTCGCACGTACATGCACGGACGGGCAGTTATTATTAGATCCCCGGGATTCCCAGCCCCTGACGGCAGTGCCAAATGCACGTGTGTACACACAGTCATAAGTCTGTGGGTGGTTCTTTGCCTAACGACAGAAAGACATCATCGCTTCAGATTATTCAAAGCCTGTTTATCATACACATTTGAATTAATCAACTAGAACACTGCCCGATACTGGCTTATCCTCATGATTTCGCAAAAACCGTAATAGATGTATATCTACCTTTATATATAAATCAACCTAGATATTAAATTTACATGATTAGCCTAGGTATATCAATACCTGGATTAAGCTATAGGAAATGCCACTTTGAAATTTCATCAGCCAATCAACAAACCATTTAGGTTAATTTACAGGTGTCATTCTCATATCCTTCGACCATCTGCGCGAAGATTTCAGTTATTATCGGTAAGGCAAACACAAAATTATCTCATTTTCATATCAAAGGCCAGTATTTGGGAGATGCTGACTGAATCAGAAAGATTCTTCATATTGCTTCAGAGAAATCAGGGTCTAGTTTGAGTAAACAAAGCTCTTGGGCCCCCCAAACAAGTTCAGGTATCACGGGATGAAAAAAAAGGTAGGATTTTTCTTTATTTTTGATACATTTTTCCTAATAATATAATGGACTCAGGTAGTGTTAACAAAATAAACAATTTCCTCTTTACACTTTCTGCAACGCTTTCTAACATCTCCATTAAATGTTTTTGTATGTGATATGACATTTTGTATTCATTTGCTCATTTTAAGGATAGACCCCAGTGATGGGAGTGTAAATGGCGTGACTTCCTTTAATTCTGATCTTAATATTTGTTTCTTAAAATATCATAAACAGAAAATATCATTAGATAGCCAATAGATAATTTTATCTATTGATGGGCCTATAATTAAAATAAATATGGATATGACGGTAAGTGAGTCATAAACTTACAATCATGACTTTCAACTTTAATTTTTGAACATGAATATCTCAGTCAATTTTCAACTTAAAGTCTTCAAATTTTCAGTATATATTCCTGGGATATATATGGAGGGAACCGTGTCTCAGATTGTTGATATAGGCCCTAGTCAACTTTTTATGAAATGTAGACATTTTTTTTAAAATCTCAAAAAGTTTCCCGTTTTTTGCTGTTTTTGATCATAAAATAAAATCTAGGGCCTTAATCAAAAATCTGAGACACGGTTCCCTGCTTATGAATGTAATAAAGATGCATGCTTGATCTCCTGAATCTTAAAAATTAGGAAATCCAAAATTTGGGCAAACAGAATGTTTCTGTGTTTTGGTCAAATTTTAAAATTCTCTATGTTTTCCCTGACAGGGAGTATTTTTGCCATTTTCCCGGTTTTCCATGTGCAGTGGGGACCCTGACTAGACCAACCCAAATTATTAGAAGTAGGAAAATTGCATCTTTGTGATTTCTCATCAAATAAGGATAACTTTAGGGCGATACACTTACCTTGTGCCCAGGCCTTCACTGGCTGTGCTTTGAAGGGTGAGGAGTACATGGCAGGCTGTGAGGTCATATCTTCGGATGTCAGTTGTGACCCCCTCACTGGCGAGTCCTCATGGGAACTACGTCGTCCGCCTACAAGAGCGACGTTGTTCATTAACATGCTGTACATCCTCACATTCATGGTAACTGATCTTAGCAGAGACCTCCAAAAAATGGAAAACAAAGATCATGTATCCTAAAGTGTATGGGTTTGGTGGGATCTCTCGTTCAGAACCCTCAGTTTTTCTTTCACCAGTCTACTTCTGAAGTTGGGTTCTTCAGTCATGATTATCAACTTCACATGGTGTGATCAGTGCAGTAGCAGGTGCGTCATAGCTTATTTGTTGTAGACGGGTTGCTTATGAACTGGGTTTGGGATTGGTGTGACATCAACATCATTACACAACAATTAATGTTTGGTATAAGCACGGCCTGGAAAGGTCTATGGTTTGGGGCCCGCAGGGCTCCATAACAGTCTCAGATGATCATGACACCCCTAACTCCTCCAGGTGATCAGAGACTGCCTCCAGGGCTCCACATTGGTATATGACTATCCTCCCATGATATATCTCTCCTGTATACGGCGCACGTAGTAACTGTCTAACGCGTGGGGCACGTTTGTTAGTATATTCTGGTTGTGTGTGAGTGACGTAGTGTTGGTGTGTGTTCTGGCACCGTGTGTTGTGTTGTAGATTTGGGTTGGGGGAGGGGGCGGTTAGGGGGAGGGGGGGAGTATGCATGCTAATCATTTGTGGACCTCGGCCCTATGGCTTCGTCACCTTAGGGGCGGGTGGGTGGGGTGGGTTCGATTGAGGGAGGAGGGCGGCGCCTCAGGCCTCAGGCCTTAGAGGCAGGGAAAGTTCCAGACCTGCCCAGACGAGGCGACCACCCCCAGCCCCCCTTCCCCCCTCCTCACCTGACCGTCGTACGGTCCCACCTGGAGGTTAACACCTGTTTCCCGCCGCGCCGCTGGCTCCCGGCGGACTGTCTACGGCCTAGAACCAATCAGCATGGAACCGACCACCCGCCGGGTAACAGCCAATCCCTCGCGTTAGAACTGGTTCTAAGATAACTGATGACTGTATTATTACTTTCACACTTTTTTGATTTAGTTTTTCTTGAAATTGAGACCACATCTAAGAAAACAAATCTAACCGATGCCAGTAGAAAACAAGTAGATAATAGCACGACCCCCTAAGGAGATCAGCCCTAGCACAAAGCAGAGTGAAAGGCCTAGGCTAGAACTGGTGTTTTTCTTGTCCACCATTAGGTGAGCTGGGTAGAGTATCAGGTTTCCTTGACCTTTCTCTTTATGGTAACTATTTTACCACAAGGGACCTCCCCCAGAGGTACATAATACGTCTGTTGTGATGAAGAACAGCATTTTACATTACATACTTAATATGCCATTTAGGCAAGTCATGCACGTATATTAACAAGAAGAGACTGTTTCAGTAATTTTCTTTATACATAAATGAATTGTTCTTCCCTGCCATCCGTTAGAAAATACAAGTGTGGCTATTAATCTTAAAATTTGAATAGCACAAGATATATGCAGGTTTTCTTTTTCCCGAATCACAAAGCTATGAGCCAAGACGGTTCCAATCACCGTTGTGGGTGTTTCAAGATTAGATTTCTATGAAATTAATGTACTTAGTGGATAATGTAAATATTACAGTGAAGGGAGATTAGCTCGAAGAAGCCGTAACGTTAATCTTAAATCGTATTAAATACAGAAGTTATATTCGAAAGGCGTTTTTATGAATTATCATTCGACTAAAAGAATAGAAAGCAAATTTATCTTTTTTTGTTTAATACATTTCTGCATCTGATGTACTGTGAAAACAAGCAATACACTCAACACAATTTTCAATATGGTTTTATCCAAACAAGATTTATAGCACAAAGCTTCTTTACTTATCAGACCTAACAACTACCAAGTTTTTTTTCTCTTATTTCTGATGCTGCTGAATCTGAATATAATGAGACAGTGATCTATCTCTTCACGGGTAATTCCCTTTACCGATCCATATAGTAGGCGCGGCTCATATGCCAGTTAGTGGAAGACTGGGCTGGGGAGGCAATAATCGACTGGCCACACCCCCTAAGGCCTGGCCAAGGGTTTTGTAAGCTGAGAGAGCCGACCGCCGTCCGAACGTAAACATACCCAGAGGATATAGACCGCCCGGGCCCGGCCCTTGCGTCACCTGACCTGCTGCCAGTCGACCTGGCCGCCCGCCAACTCCGGTTTTGTCACAGGTGATCAAACTCAGATCGGGACAAAGGATCCAACGGACTCAATAGCACCGCGTGATTTTAGACATTAAACACTGACCCGCGAAATACCGCTAAAGTAAGAACTACAAATGAGCCATGTAGGAATGTTCCTGGTGTGGTAATTTGTAATTTGATGAGAAAGAAACCCCGAAACAAGTTGCAGGTGTTGCATACCCTGATTGGACAAGGTGTTAGGGGCCGATAGGAAATCGATCTATTTTGGCCTGGTTCCATTTCTTTTCTACCTAGTTTTAGTCGTGTCATATTACTAGCATCATTCAAGAACTAGATCAGAGTCCTAGTAAAGGTAATGAGTAAACAATTCAAATATAGCTCAACTCAAGAGTCTATGTAATTAATTTTTTCTAACGACAAAAATAAAGAGAAAAAAGCATTCACTTAATATATCAAATGATTGAGAGTTATCTCACATTGACTTACAAGTAAATCTATATGCCAAGGCACTGTTCTTGGATTGTCAGAGTGGTTTGAATTAGCCTGATTTTTTATCACGTATTGAATGAAGGGCGTATAGAATCCGAGAACTAGATTCTTGTACTGATCTACTGTGGACTACGTTTTTATCTATATTAGGTTCCGAAGTACGATCAGGTCATGGGGTCACCCATTGTGAGGGGAATCAAAGTCCACCTCGCCCCGATCAGTAGGTGGAGGCTGTCAGTGAACTGTCCAATCACTGTACGATTGTCATCGTCTATGTAATCACAGAGACCACGTGTATTTGTTTTGATACGTAAAAGGCATTCATGTGATTGACACTGAAGCTGACACCAATAATCACAAACATGATCTGAAATTGTATGAACTGTTTCTTCAACTATACAACCTATATTGATAATATAATGTCCATATCAATGCTGCCACAATAATGATAATTGGCAATCGCCAATATAAACGTATAGCACTGAGGGAGGAGGGCTAAACCCTGTTTTAACTTTGAAGGTAAACATTACGGACCAACTGAATCAAGGGCCATTTCCTTAAATGCTCAGATCGACCGTCGGAATCTTTGAATAAATCTACCTATTCAATACTGCACATCAATGTTTTGCGTTACAAGGTATTGCGTACCTTAAATATTCAAGGCCATTAAGAAAATATTGCAACAAAAGACTTCCTTCTCTGTGGGTACTCGCACCCTAGCTGGCACAATGCTTCCGAGAAAAGCGTTTGTGAAAATATTGAAAGTGGATTATGTAGTATAAGTATATACTCAACTGCGTAGCCATTAAAGGTACCTTATCAATAATGCGATTTTAAGGCGACATTTCTAGAGTAATCCCTTTGCACTGCCCTAGATTTCTATGGTGCTGCGTAAGGACAAAGGTCTGCTTTCTTTGATTCTTTTGTTTCTGATCGATGCTTCAATGTGAAGCGGGTGTTTGCACTTTTGGGTCACATGTCAACTGGCCTGGACGCAAAATGTCACTGAGGGAGTATGACGAAGCCCACCAACGATAAGAGAAAAAGAGAGCGAAGATTCCCGTGAAATATCAAAGTGACTCACTGTCTGAGAAGTACAGCTTGGCCATAATAATTTATCAGCATCTTGGAAGGCCTGAAATCCTGGACCAGATAAACAGCGCATCAACACTGTATTATTTACTTATATTTACCTAACGAGATGCTCTCAATGCCCCTAAAACTCTTGGGTGGGGCTGGGATTTTTTAACGTACAGCTTTCCTATGCCCCCCCCCCCCCTCCCTTCACCAATCTAATTATACACACAGGCCGGGGTCCACCCTCCACGGTCCGCATACCGTGCTATTCTACACCCAGGAGGACGCTGGGGATTTTCACCTGTCTGACTTGTTACTAGCACACAGCGGACCTAACGACGACTCTCCGTTGTCTTGGTAACAGATAAACATATCGACCGTGCCTCTGACGCCCCTTCAGACACAGGGCTGTCAGTGGGGCGGGTCGGGACCCGTGCAGGGCCTACATACGGCCGTGCATACTCTACTAGTGTCAATACCATATAAGCACACACAGCCGGGTAGCCTGGAGAATGACAGAGGCAGATTTATTTTAGGAATCACTGCGGAACACTCTGACAATGCATGCTGTATCAGGATGAGACCTGTATCACCTAAATATTTCAAAATCAGCCACATCGATGGTCATCCAATTCTATCGTGTTAAAAAATGTTAATCGCAAACGAATCGAAAAATAAAGAACGAGACGACCAATTATTTGAGCTACCTGCTTCAATATCGTTATGTTATTGTCATCACCTTGTGGGGTTAGTCCCGGAGGATCACCGAGGAGAATCAATATCTATATCTATCTGGGTAACGCTGAGATATCTTTTAATCCATACAGGCGGCCACATCATGGATCATACCAAGTTATCTTTAGACGATTGGTCTCGATAAGCAGATGTTATTTCACATATGAAGCTTTTGTCCCCGATGGGGGTACCTGGGTGGGGCCTCTGTGCCTTGGAAAAATATAGGCCCCCAGTAGCCCCTGCTGATCGTAAATTAAAAGGTGACAATAGGGGTAACCCAGCACTGACTAAGTGGTTTGTTGGGTTCAATTCCCGGTTCGAGTCTGGGTTCACCAAGGGATGAAGTACAGCAAAAATGATTTCCAGGTTTTAATCCCCTCCTGTTTGCCCACCCTGTCACCTTCATCTCATAGATACGATTACCAAAGACCACTTATCAAGCATCATAATAATAGTCATTCGCTATCATTCTCCTGTATGTTGTAAATTTCTAGCCACTTAGATACATGCATTTCATAGTACACGTGGACTTAAAAATGGATTTCTTTGCAGGTAGTAGGACTCAATCAAATCAGGAATCACACTGCACTTTTTTTTATAAAGTAGTGAAGCCTATAAACGCCAATGTTTGTGCTTATTTTAGGTCATTTAGGGAAACATGATGAGGTAAAGCTCTATGGCAAACTTTTAACTAGTACTAGTATATGTTACATGGATGAAACTATACATTTAAAGCCCCGGACACATACACCGACCCGACCCGACGGTTGAGTCGGGTCGGGATGAGTTGGTGTATGTGTCATGGGGTTACGACTAGTTGGTTGGCCTTATTCCCGACGGATCCGTCGGGTTGGGAATCATGAGAAGTTGAAGATGAACAACTAGACTGTCGGGTCTGTAGGCCTAAGGAGTTTTATTATGTTTCTCAAATTCATATTAACCTGAAAATAAGTTGTATATTCAGATTACACATCAAATAAGCTTTAGTGTCATATGTTGTTTGTTATAATCGGATCATTATTTCTATGACACTAAATTATGAACTAAACAAAGACATGAACAACTATTATCTAGCAACAATATATAAGAAAACCCCTATAACTAAAATATATCAAATATTGTTTTCTAGCCTAATGAAATATTCATTGATTGACTTCAATTATGATAGAATTAGGCATGTTATTGCAACTGGTTGGTCGTTATATGTGGCACCCCCCACAAATATCACTACAACTAATTAGTCAGCGACGGTCGGGTCTTAAGCACTCCCGACGATCGAGTTGGTATATGTGTCCCGGCCTTAAGACTCGAATATTGTTTCAATTTCTTGTAAAAAGTCATGGTTACCAAACTTTTGCAGACTGTGATAACAAAATCGCATGCTTCCTCCTGATCTGAGTAATTTAGCTGCAAAATGAATGCAACAATGAAAACTGTTCTTACCCGACGTGCCAGGTTTGGGCGATTCCTTTTGTAAGAGTTTGGGCGACTCTCCCCTGGAGGGGGTGTGAGGGCGGCGTCCCTGGCCCTGACCGGGCCGGGTGTCCTCCTCCAGGCTGGCCTGATGGAGGCGCTGGTGCTGGAGGATACGGGCCAACTTCTGGTCCTCCATAGACTCCAACTGGAGGGTAACAGTTGAATATAAACTGTTTTATTTTGTACATTTAGATCATTGCACAGAGAGCGATGTAAACACATACTAATTCTGATAACAGTGCTCCAGTAAGGTAACATGAATCAGTTTCACTACCAGATTTTTTCCCCACTGGAATTAGGGAACCGCCAGATAGTATTTTAGCCTGTGGAAACATGACTCAGGGCATAAAAACTTGTCTTGATGACATCACAGGTCCAAAGTGGTTTGAAACATAACATGTCACCATGACATGATTCCACTTGTTACATGCTTCTTTAAGTTTATACAAGGAAAAACCAATATGAGGCTTTATACGAACTTTTAAAACCTGTTTGTAGCTCAACATGAGTAACCTTGAAACACCAAATAGACTACACTGTATAGAGAAATCTCTAGACCTGTTCTTTAGACTTTTTGAGTTTACAGACTAGTGTCATGTTTTTCAACACAAAGTAATCCGTGGGTACGTTTACATATTTCTACCTATAATATAACAGTCTTTGCAATAGGAATTTTCCTCAGAAAGCACGTTACTCCCATTCTTTGATTCTTTCAGGTGCAATGTAAAGTGATAATCATGTTTTTACCTCGGCGGCGGCCGTGAGGGGGCAGACTGTGGCCAGGTATTGAACGACAGCGAAGTGCTGGCCCGGACGGTAGTGGCGCCCTTTACCTTGACTGTAGAGCCACTCCGCCTTCAGTCTGAAAGACAACAAGGACGTTAATCAAGGAGACCGAGACTGAGATTATACAAGTAGGAGGCGATGTTGAGAGAGTATGCGCATCTTGTGTCCTAAAAATCTGATGCCCGAAGAATTTTTTTCTTTTAACATCAGTGCCCCGTCGCATAACGGGTCTCGCTGTAGCGAACATTGGCACATTTCAAAAGACCTCTCCCTGTTCAACAGGGAGCGAATGCACTTTTCATCCTTACAGGGATGGTTTGCACTCCCGATTTTTCAATTTATCAGGGGGACATTTTGGGGTTAACATTTTAAGATTTTGTTTTCAGTAAATGATAGATGTGTCCTTTAGCTTATAATTTGTATAGGAGGCAAGTGGCGGAAATGATTTATTAGCCAATTAAATTAAATTCAAAGTGTGTACAAAACCATCGCAACAGGGAGGATTGACACATCCCCAAAACAAGGAGAGAAAAAAACAGCGAGAAAAAAACAAATCCATCCTTAATCGCTCCCTCTTGCGAGAGTTTGGTTATGCGACGGGCCACAGTAGATGACAAAAACAAAGTTACGTTCAGCGAATGTAACAACGTTCATTGAACTCCATAAATTCTCTTTGTAGAGATGGTTTTGATAATTCAAAAACTTACCTAGTATCTTTTATAAGTTTTGTTTAATCGCCCACTTAATGTAACGCTTTTTATATCCAAGCTAAGTGTTCAACTGGACCGACACACGCCACAATGATTAATGCCTAACCCTAACGCTTACTTTTAATGGTCTTTATACATGAATTAGCTCAAATTCTACATTACTGTTTGTTTTGAAGATTGACTTTGGCGCAGATTAAACTCTTGGAATATGATTAACTATTGTCAGTGTTAAAGCAACCCATGGCTCTGTTTGATATAAATTTGGATTGTTTGCTGTATGGGATGTGATGGTCGGATAGGGTATCACACCCTTGCCAGCTGACCTAGAGGTGACCACATAGTGGACAGTGCCTGTATCCTACAAACACTGATTCCCAAACACTCCAGGACATGACCCCGTACACCTAGGTCACTTGGATGACATAAGCCAAACACCTATAGTGCGAGCTTTGGTATGGCATTACATTTCATATGGAACATTATATTGATCCTTTAATTTATTACATGGACCTGTGGTCATAACTATGATCAGCCGCCTGTCAGCCTCACTAAGAAATTGTATTATTATTCCTAGGTTTTAGGGCCTCGTGTGAGATGTGTAATTGAGTAATTGTTTGAACATTGATACCTTAGTGACTATGCAACTTTAAACTGCAATTTTGGATATGCACACAGTAAATCGCAACCCGTGATACAGTGTATCCATAAATACAATATCTATCCAATAGTCTTCAAATTTAGAAAACGTTTATCTGGTACGTTCTATATTCGGTTAAGAATTGGGTGAATTTCTGATAAGTAGTGTATCGGCTCTCCAATATTCCTTTAACTAAGTTACTTAGGACATGCGTCAACCATAACATTCTCGGTACTATATAGATCTGGTCAAGTAGGGCCCAAACCCTGAGAGCAGAGAAAGCAAACATTTACCCCTTGGTTGTGTTTATCAAACTCGTTTTATGGCTACTTTGTGTCTGGAGCGACCTGCAGTAAATAGAGGCCAATATATGCGTAGAGCAAGTCAGGGACTAGCAGTGCTAGTTCCCGTGGAAGATCCCAGTAGCATATGGAAATTAGCATTTTAGGCCGGGTACTTGTGATACTAAGGCAAGCCCTACTTAGGAGTCTTAAGCAAACTGATTAAACGCCAATGCGAAGGAGGAAGCGCTAGGTTAATTTGAATCCAACTGATTGAATATAATGAATTCATTTTTAACACAGAATTGACATTGGTTATGAATGTTGATGACCGTTGTTAAATCAATTCTGAGTCAATCGTCTTTGCTCAACTTTCCAAAATAGCGTCTGAAAATATTCGTAACATTCTGATACACACTTGTTGCAAGTAATACACGTATACAATTTTGGTAAACGAACCAACAACACGGGCTGGTTTTTAAACCATTATGCATTGTTACAAATAGTTCTTTTGTTTTTGTTATGCTACTTTTAACCTTATAGCTATTATACAACTTTTTTGATAAAAACTGACTACATAGCCTTGCATCAGTCCAACCCTCAAGGTTGCAGTGTGTTTAGAATCGGAAATTGCGTGACACTCTACACCCTAGTGTCAAAGGTAAGCAGTCACGGACTTTTACATAAGTTGGCAATTTGTAAAAATAATCCTGCGCCCATGTAATACCTTGTGACCGGCGTAGCTCTTAACAGTCTTATGGAGAATCATACAAACAGATTATGGTGAAATAGCTGATCCGGAGTTTGCTGAGTAACATGACTAGGTCCTTTAAACTGTACTACCCGGTAGATGGATTCTTCAAACCACCAGCCATTTATTGACAGTTTTATGGTAACTTAGCAATCGGCAATATGCATGTTCAGTCAGAGAGACAGTTAGATTTGGCCAAGGCTAATCCTTATTCCATAAGATTGCGGCAACACGATTCACGGAAGGTGAAACATTGAGTCTACTTTTCTGTTAAATTTAAGATTTATAAGGTTGTTGTTATACGAGTAGAAATATTTTTACAAGTATGCCCCGTCCTCTTTGGCTATCTAATTGTGTATATTGACTGGATATCAACTATTATGACAGACAAGACCTCTTTGATATCAAGTAGGTCGGGTAACTCAAGTTGAGATACTTTTTTAAAAAAATTAAACAAACTGTTTTATAGGCGATTATCATGAATATCTTAGTTAAATTTAGATAAATTATTAGGATGGACAATTTTTAAAGAATAACTTTTAGGCACTTAGCTTCCGGGGGCCAGGTAATTATCTTATAAAAAGGAAAACTCAGTCAAAGCCATAATTCTGATTCATCGAGTTATAGGTATTTGAAATAGACACTAATAATATTGATCGATTGCGCTATCTTTAGCCCGACGCTTTTGTCAGAACTTGATATATAACTAATATCCTAACACGCCGCTATCAAACAATCATAGCTCTAGACAGGTAAAGAACATGTCCGGACTTATCTAGGTTCAGACTAGACACTTACTTCAGCCTTTGCCAAGTCCGCTGTCTTGCCAGATTACAACCAGTTTTTAATAGATATATCCCTTTCAGTAAAAAAAAACATTATACAATTCGTGACCTGAAAAAAAATGAGAAAGGAAGACATATATTGGATAACTTTGATGGATGCACCTGAAAAAAGACAAGTGTCTTTCAAGTGTTGACGTCGGGAGGTCTACCTGTACCAACATTCTGGCCCTTCGTGAATAATTGACCAGGTGTGGCCCGACACTGAGTAGGGCTAGACAGGGTGTGAGTCTCACGGATCATGTCTGGGCGTGAACCGACGTTTTATAGTCATGGACTGGAGACTGACGGAGACTTAGCCAGACAGGACAGGTGTGTAGAGTGTCGGTTCCCTTACCTCTAAGCCACCCTTAGTGCTGAACCCTAGTGTAAACCACCGACCGAGTGTTGACTTACAACCCCCTTTGGATTTCGTATACCATTACCCCTCCCCCCCCCCCCCCCCCATAGCACAACATTCCCCGACTCCCCTCTACCCTAGCAGTTCTCCAGGGTCCTATGAGGTTGTTGAGGTTTTCAGCCTCACCTGTGTCTTTAATCAATACCGCCCGAGTATACCCATCGACCAACAACCCGAGAGGTACAAGTGTTAACTTTAGTACTTAGTCTGACAGGTACACAATTAGACCTGGGGCAGGATCGCAGGGTTACACATGTTCAACTGCCAGGTCCTTGTACATACAACGAGCAGGCGTATCCTAACCAAATGCGACGTTCCTTTTTGAGTAGCTCATCTTGTGGTTCTACTTTCATCATAATTGGGTTTAGCTTAACCAGACAAGAAACATATTTCAAAACTCTTTCAACTTTGAAGAAGGTGTATGTTTAATATTTGGTGAAAATGATTTTCTAACCTAGCATCTGTTAAGTTGTCCAATTAACTACGTTAAAGAAATGTTACTTTTATGCTGTGGTAGGGAAATATTTCGCTGCTACACAGAAATAACACTCAGGGGAAATGAAATATCCGGGAAAGTAGGTTGGGTATTTCAGGATTGTCGGAAATATTCACTAAAAATAATGTAACCATCTAGTTTGAATGACTCAGAAGCAACATAGGTATATCAAAACCAAAATTGGTGACCTGGGTAAAGTGAAATGTTAATCTTATGTTTACACTTAACCGGCGAAAATCCGGAAATTCGGAAAAAGGGAAAATGGTAACTGTGAAATACAAAACAAAGCAATAAATCAACCTATACTCGAACATGTGAAGTAAGCGAACCGAAGCAGGTTTTATGTGAGCCAAAATGAATAGTTAACGTAAGCGGTGATGATGGCTGTAATATAGGAAGATGGCTGGTTGAGACTGTGAGTGACCTACCTCTCCTTCTCTTTGACCTGGTAGCCGTCCAGGAAGCCCAGCGTCAGGCACCAGTTGACGACGAACGGCCGGTAGTCAAAACCACTGGGGAACCGTTAAGGAATATTCATCAAATAATACGCCTTCACTCGGCCTCAGTTTCCTTTTCCTACTTAAACTTTATTTAGTTTGCATCCCTCATATCAACAGCTGTTGAGATGCATGTTGTCCTTAGCGAAGTTTCTAAATTAGAACGTCTCAGGATTACAAGCTTAAACTGGTTTATATTTATTTGTAAAAGATAAAAAGGATATTTCAAAAATGAATTTCGGGTTTGATTGAAATGCACATATATAAATTATTTTATGTATTGAGGGAAACATTACTTTGCCCTAATATGTGGTTATCAAAGTGACGTGCCACAGCTCTTCTGTGCAAACCGGAATCACAAAGAACTGTCAAATCCTAAATAAGTAGTAACATTGAATATCTATATCAACACAAGTGTATCTGTACTGTATTTACAACCAGTTAGAGGATACGGGTTGGGCCCGGTCATGATGACACAGGGGTTGTTCATGATGGACAGCTGCTCCAGGGTAGGCAGCATCGACAGGTAGGCCACCTCATTGAGGTCCTCCAGGTCGTTCTCGGCGAGTGACAGCACGCTGAGGGAGGCTGTCAGGTGTGTCGGGGCCGTCTGCAGGGACTTGATGAGGTTACCGTGAAGCAGCAGGCTCTGCAACAACAAACGACAAGAGGTTGGATATCATTGCAGGTTAAATTTCCATTTACAATTTATATCCAGTATTTTGCGTGTTTTAGATAACCTGACATCTGAGTTAAGAATTTAAATACATCAGGGCACCAACACAAATTCCATTTTCAAATTCCCTGTGTTTTCCCTGAGATTTCCCTCATGTAGGCATGTAAAGCAACTTAAATTCATAAATGAGGCAAACAATTTATCTCGGGCTTCATCACACAATAAATAAGGCGAAAATAAAACTATGCTGAATAATGTTTTTCACAAAAAAAATCGTATTGCTTTGATGATGCACACAACACTGTTAATCGATTAACCCTTTGCAGCAGTATCGTATGAGACAAAGGACTATGTAAGAAGAAGAAATTGTGACAAAGTTATGTTTCTCTGCAGACTGAAGAGTAACTTTACTGAATTTATGTTTTTCCACAGACCGAAAAGAAACTTTACTGAATTGATATATTGGGATTTTGATGTAAGCCAAGAGGTCATTGAGGGCATACTCTGAGGATTGGGCGCGAGTCTTTGAGCAGCTCACCTTGAGGTGTTTGAGGGCGGCCACGTCGGGTAGCGCCGTCAGACTGTTATCGGACAGGTCCAGGTGCTGCAGGTTGACGCTGTACTGCAGGTTCTCGGCGCTCTGTGACCATAGCAACACAACACACACCTTGAAATAGGGGAACTCCCCGAGTCACGGGCACAGGTAGCTTTGTATGGGATATGAAAGGAACTATTTCTAGCTGCTATGAATGATAATAATTTGCCTCTTTTTAAGGTGCATTAATAGATACAAGGATAGGCGTCATACAATTCATACAAGTCAATTTATGTATGAGGTTATTGTAAATTACAGACACTCAGAGGCATTTATTTAGTCAATCTCTGAAAAACAACCTGTGTAGTGGTTGGATTCCATTGAGTACTCTGTAGGCTAGGATAGGTTTTACCACACTTTAATTTTTTTTATCGGTATATAATTGTTTGAGTAAGCACATAAATAAATCAATTTCTGTTTTTGCACTTACCTTCAGACAATTTCCGGATAAGTTGAGCCATGTTAATCGAGTGAGGTTTTTCAATCCTGTATGAAAATGGAAACATTTCAAAAATAAAGAACCAAATGTGAAAAACCACCATTCGGGTCCCCTGGATAATGATCTGGTTGAAAACCAATAGCTCAGGAAGCAAGCTTCTGAAATAGTATCTGACCAAATAAGATATCCTTATTATCTATTAGGTAAGGGCACATTTAACCATAAATAGATATATTTGTATGAATATTTGAATCCACTTTTGTACATTTTGGAAACTGTTTGCAATTAATGCTATAATGATATATCTTTTAACACTGCAGTAGCTCAATGTCAACAACAATTTGAACTAAATCTTTATGACAAAACAAGAACGCTGAAACAAGAAAAAATATATTCTAAATCTAAATGTTCCATTCTAGTATACGCAAGTTCGTAAAAATACATAAGATTTACAAAAGAAATATGTCATTGTTAACATAGATTTCATGGATACTAACCATGTTTTTCCTACAGAAGAATTTTTAAAAGATTGAACACTTTTTCATAGTTGCCATGTAAAACCTTGACTCGGTTTCAAGTACTTGAAACTGCATCAACTTTCTAGGTGCCGTATAACGTAATGAGATCATTCAAACACTGAGGACCTACGCGGGAACCCTTGAATAGCATTGTGCCTGAGGCTTGTCGAAAGGACACGTTCTTACAAAGTGGACTGGCAAAGACCTCGCACATTTGCTCTTTCTCAGTAAATACATTTCTATTCGATACCAATACAAACCTAGGTATGCGTCTACGGCATATGCACTTCCCTTCTTTATACTCTAGGAGAAGTAGGTCGTATCAGAGCTCTTATCTTTGTCACTAAATGTCTGTTTTTCTTAAATTGCGTAATAGGTGACGCTTTCAAATGTTTGCCTCAACTGCTGCCACCAAATACACGTTTCATTTCCTGAACACTTTGAGAACTTTCCTTTATCCATCCAATTCAGACGCATATAGCATTTAGAGGCTTTATTGGCTCTGTAACAAGTATTGGTCCATGTGGTTCCCTCAGGGACTGCTTTAGGGGAACTTTACCTTAGACAGAATAATGCAGAGTGGAGCGGGTTGAATAAGCAAATTTACATTTTGAGAAGTTGATCAAATATTTACCTATCGGTCGTGTTGACCAACAAAGTTCGTGAAGACAGACGCACATTTGAGTATTTATCTAAAACCTTCTACCATTTCACACCATTACTTCTTTCAAGAAGCAGTTGAGGAATTCGAACCACGAGATATATACCTACAATAATGGTTTTAAAGTGAATAATGCCACTTGCGAATTGAGGCCTACGGGTACGATTTTTGCATGTCTTTCTAGACCACAATTTACTTCTTTATTCCTAATCTCACTAATTTAAGTTGCGCATAAGCCTGTCTTACCGTCTATACTGGTAATGGAGTTGTGCGGCAGGTTGAGCATCGTCAGCGAGGTGAGGCGCGCCACACCAGTCATACGGGTCAGCTGGTTCTCCCCGAAGGACAGCTGTAAGAAGGAAATGAGTATGGATACCTAGAAAGGGAAGTCTGTGAGCAAAAACGGTGGAAAAATACTATAATGAAAAACAACGACCAAAACACCTCAATTATAATCCTATGATATTTCTATTTTGATACAAAATTGAATTTTCTTTTGTCTTGCATTTACAAGAATATTTTGATGCTGCAAATCTTAAGGTTAATCAAGGCCAGGAAAAGGTTTCTGTGAGGGTGGCTGTTCGGGTACCATTCAGTTAAATGTACCGGTAATGTGTTTTGAACGGACATAAATGCTAGATATCGGCCACAATTAACACTGATGATTGCCAAACACACTTTGCTGTATATTTAGTTCAAAGTGTGTCTGTCATCGTAAAATTAAAAATTCTACCAACGACAAAAGGAAAAGTATTCTTAGGAAGACGAAAAAGAAGGATCTGTCACCTTCTTTGGTACCTTTGCCTTACTGTGATGCCATGTCCTTGACGTCAATTAAATATTTCAAAACCATTCTTTGTATTCTTATTCTTTTCCAGTGTTTGACGTTCAATCAATAAAGACCATTACCTACATGGCCCCTTTACTTTAGTTCAGTTTTGTTTGTTTGTTTTATCTGCCATTTCAAGGTAGCATCCAGCGGGAGCAGGGGGCTTTTTGCCTCGTCACGGAAAGTACTTTAGTTAAGTTAATTGCCGTTTTCAAATTTCAGTACGATTGCCAAAATCGACTTGGTATCGCTAAGGTATCGATTTATACATCAGTAAATTTTCGCATATCTAGTACCAATGTCCATTTATATACATAAAAATATTCGCGCCTTTGCTAGTTCTATCAATCTCTCATATACATTTAATTTCGGTACTCTAAAAAAAATTTTGGAAATAGCATGTAAATCATGCTGTTTCAAAATAATTTTTCAAAACTAATTTCGGTACTCTCGTCTTATTTTCGAACATTGTTACTGTCAGGTGGGTGCGCAATGTGTAGATAACGAAATGTAAAAATGGTTGACTGGTAAGGGTTTCAGAGGGGTTTGAGTTGGGACTCTGCATAGATACATGGACCTATCTTTTTTGAGAAAGGTAGCAAGTACTCGGGGCCACTTTTAAAGTATTTGGCAAAAAAGTTTAACGACCCACCTGTCCCCAACCTTCTTTAATGATTGTATAGGGGGAAACATGGTCAATTCTAAGCAATTCTTGACTAATGGAAGCATCAGTTTCTGTAAGGTTAACCTAGAATAACAGTGACAATATAAAGTAGGTGTCTTTAAAAAAAAAATTAACGATACGTTTGGACAGGACTCATAGGTAGTTATATTTATATGATTGAAACTGCTTCTAGGTGAAAATATTCAATCGATCAATCACTCCATTATCATAGTCCATATTACAGGGTGGCTTCGTGGCTGTTTTACAAAATGACAGAATGGATTAATTTCTAACTCAATTGTGGGCCAAAGCCATTTTATGTTCGCGCAGCTTATTCGCATTGCTCAGTTAAAAGGCATGCCGTGCAAGAACTAGGAAAAATTGATTCAGAGAGGGTTTTGTTGGACATTTATTTTCATATTACATGTAAGTAAACAGTACATACATTTAAAACAAATAATCATGGATACATATATTCCCTGGATAAAAGCTTCGAAAGGTAAGATGCTTCGAATGTATCTCTGGCATTTTATGCCAGGCTGATGATGCAATACTTTTAAAATACACTATATATCATTATGCCTCAGAGCATTACTGTCTTACATCAGCTTCTGTTGGTGTAACTTTTCATTTGTTCTACGCTATTGCCAATCTTAGTAACCTGTTATCCAAATCGGTCTCCTTAACACTGATATGGTTTTATTATATGCATATTAAATCTGTAACAATACTACCCGGTAATGTTTGTTTTCGAAGGGCATCATTATACAATAATGTTAGGTGACTAAAATTTCTGGGGAATTCTCCGATTTACATTTCTCGTACATCTTGGTAATTTACACAAATTGGATAAATCGTTAAATAATGGAATAATGCTCATTTTCACCATTAATAATTATTAAAGTTTACATCTCGTAGATTTTACTACGAAACGAATAAAGTGAATAAATCTATACTGAAATTGTGCTATCTACCCGACTAAGTATACATGCATGTCAAATATTTATGATACAAATAGACTTTTCCTTTAAAATTCCTTCATCTGATGTGCCATTAATATGAGCCGAGTTGAATTTTATGTAAGACCATACAGACATAATTGCTCTTACTTTGGATGCAAATATACTGGTATGGTCCAAACCACTTTAATAAAATCATATATGCTATGCCTTAAGAATAGGAATAGTGTTATCAATGTTGGCCTAATCTCAAAAAATATCTTAACATATTGTTTTATTTTTCGCTCAGTCTTATGCAGTCATATCTCCTGTGGCTCTATCTAAGCTTGGATTAGCAAACCCTGTTCCAGAAGGTTTAGTGACAATCAGCAATGGTTCACCCTTCACAAATTTGAAAACAATAAAACTGCTGGCCGCCACAATCAAGGCCAGAAGCAGGACCCCAAATACGATGGCCGCCACCGCCCCGCCCGCCAGTCCTGAGCCCCCGCCTCCTCCAGCCTGAGAAACCGTGGTCCTCTGAGTGGGAGGAGCGAGGGTGGTGAAGAACGGGTCAATGGGGGCCTGGCAGACAAAGCTCTTGTATTCATTGCAGTGAACACTCTCCCATTCCGAGGTTTTATAGTTCGCCTGAACGCAGTTATAATCGACCTTGTTGCTGGGCTGCTCCGTACCCCAAGCCGTGAAACTGGCGTTTTTGCCGTCGACCCAGTTGAAGGGAGAAGTGGCGTCTTTGCGGGCGAGGCCGACCCAGTAGTTGAGAGGGGTCGGCAGGTGGTTGGCGGCCATCATACCTTCGTGGATGAAGTCGTTCTCCGTCCAGTCCCTGATGATAGCGAGGTGACCGTTGCCGCCGCCCTCCTTGATGCACTCCTGCATGGCCAGGTCCCAGGTCACCCCCTCCTGGGCCATGAACAGATAGCAGGTGTCGCCATAGGCTTTCCACATGGGGCCTGGGCAGCTCCCATTGACAGGCGCCCTGGTAGGGGACAGTTCCAGCTTCTCCATTTTACACAGGCGGCCTCTGGAGAGTGTGCACGTGTAGCTTAGCCACTGGCCTTGTGGGGTGCTCCTCGCATAAATGTAGGCGCAGTCATACCCTGGAGAGTCTGTGGGATGGTTGGGTGCCCAGTTGGTGTATTCCACCGGAGTCTCATCCATCCACTTCCACGTGTAGTCTTGGCGGGAGCGGTACAGTCCAATCCAGGCATCGGCATAGGTGTCCTTGGCTTTCATGGCACTGATCAGCTGATCGTTGGTGGCCAGGTCGTGAATAGAGGCAATAGTGGCCGTAGGGTGTAGTTTTTTACACTCCACGGCCTGGTCAGCCCAGTCATCGTCGTACGGATAGCCGGTGCGGGCAAAGTAGCAGTGACCGCCGATGTCTATCCACTCCTTGTTCAGACAGCGCCCAGGGGTTTTCGGCGGGTGGGTGATGGCGGGCGCCGACGTCGTTTTACAGATGACGGGCAGACTTTCCCTACACTGGTGGTCGTACCACTCCCCGTCGGCTTTGTGCATGGCCACACACCCGCCGCCGTCCTCCCGGTCCGGCTGGCTCTTACCCCAACGTGTGAAGGACACATACCAGTTGTTAGACCAGACGTACTGCTTGACGTCCTCCTTGAAGTACAGCCCCGTCCAGGCGACCTCCACCTTCTGGGACAGCAGCATGTATTGCACGGCAGCAGCCTCCTCGTTACTGTGCATGTCGAGCAGGAAAGTCCCTTCGGCGTTACAAGCCTTTTTAGCATTCTCCCAGGTTTTGGCGTCTTTGATCACCTTGTAGCAGCCCTTTTCGTATGGGTAATAGCCTGATGTACAATCATGGGGCTGTGTGGGTGGCGGTGAGTTGATGATGTTTGACGGGTCCTTCAAAACCTGGCAAACATAGCCCTCCCTGTCATAGTAACAATCGTTATTAACACCCCAGCTCCCAGAGGGGACTAACGCCGTCGATATATAGCCGCAGCCATCTGAGGTACTCCTGTAGGAATCGTACCAATTCGTCAAAGTAACCTCGGAGTTATCGGCCCATTTCCATTCTTCGTTGTAGTAGTAGTCACGATATATGCCGATGTGGAACTCGTCGGTCCGTGAATAACCTGAACTAAGCATGGTGAGAAGGAGCACCTCTTCGGGTAGGGTAGCGGCAGCAAGGTCCCCGCCCCGATAGGACTGCTTCTGGCATTCTTCTCTGGCATCATCCCATGATATCTGTGTGGCCAGTGGGCCAACAAACTTGTAACACCTATTCCCAGTTGAAGTTCCTATGTATCCGGCTGGGCAGTAGCCTCCCACCACTGGGGTTGTTAATGTCGTTTTAGGGGTACGAGTGCTGATGCCTTTAGGTCGTTTACACATGTACGATTTTATCGCGCCACAGTTCTGACTTGACCAATATCTGGTTCTTGGGGAATGTCTGTAGGCACAGAAGAGATCAGCTTTAGGCTGGCTGGAGTACCAGTTATCAACCGATGACGTTTTACCATCCGCCCACTGCCATTTCCCACTTAGCTTGTTCAGTCCGATCCAAATGTTGTAGCTGTGAGGATAAACCTTGCTCGATATCCAATCATCCTCCTGCTTTGTTTCTATGGTAATCAGGTCGCCTCCATCCTCCATGCATTTTCCTCGTGCCGCATACCAAGACAAATAATATGTTTTTGAACTGGAACTGACATGGTACTCATACCCGTTGAATTCGTAATTCCAATTCAGTCCAGAGCAAACTACACCAAGGCCCAAAACCATCAGCAGGACACGGGTGGTCCCCTCCATTTTGTCTCACAGCTGCGCGCGGTATGAACTTGGGGATGAATTCCTTTTGATATTTTATACTCAGAAGTCACAGTAGGGGAGTGCCAAAAGTAACCATCACCTGACACCGAGTTATCTCCCAAATTGACTTTATGACGCTTTATTATAATGATTGTAACACACGGTGTCAATTTAGCGGAGATAGTAATCTTGATTAATGTCGGAGAAAATCGAACGTTTCTATCACGGATTTTCACACTTTCTGACTAAAGTTATTTTTCTGAGCGACAAGAATTCGCATTTAGTTTGAAAAATAGTATGCATCACTCAGTAACGCTTTTTACCATTTTATTTTAAAAACTAGGATCCAGATTGCTTTGATGCGCAACTTAAACCAATTCCTGCTCATATATTTCTAAGTTACTAGCCACCAACCCTGTTTATAGATTCTGATAGTCTGATGAAATACAGCCAGGTTATGAATTGCCAACACTGGCACCAGACAGATCTACAATTACCAACATTCCGAATGTCTTCAGCCTATTTATTTATAAGTGGCGACATAAAATTAGTCTTGGTTTTCTTTGAATCTGCATCTAATATTTGATCCATGAAATATGTTGCTATCAATATCAAACAATTCACACGCCAAAGAATTAGATGCAATACAGTGGTCTTCCTATATCATGCATATAAAGCAAAATGCACATTATCCATGACCAAATGTTTAAGTGTTAATTCTATTTTTGCACCACTGTGATTTACTTTTGCCATATTCTTTTGTACATTATGATTTGTTTGGGCAATGACATTCTATACGTATTTTGCACGAACTAACATCAAAGGGAATACTGCCTTAAGGCAAATATATCCATATTAACCTTGCATGTAAACTAGCAAATTTTGCTACTATACTTACACGGTGATGTAACTATATCAAACCTTAACCTAGATATTTGTGAACAATTGCTGATTACAGTTCGAGATAAATACTATTACGCATTTATCATTATTCTTCTCGAAGTCTCTCAAACATTCAATCAAGGTGCACGTGTAAAGGGCCTACCTGCTGTAACGTGTCCTTGTACTGGTCGAGGTTCTCGATCTTGGAGATGGCATTGCGGTCGTAGATGAGGGTGGTGGGCCAGGCGTTGGGGATGGGCTCCACTCGCCGGATACCCTGGCCCGTGAAGTCAAGCACACTACTCTCATTGCCTGTAACAGAATACAAAGGCACTCATTAAAACAAGCTGAGGTTAGGATTGAGGATGAGGTATACATCTCCGTATAGGACAAGCGAATCCTGAGATCCAGAGACAGAAAGAATTTTAACGGCATCATTCGAATTTGCTGTCGTTAAAAAAAAAACTATGCTCAAGATCCAAGTCTTGTTCTTAAGCATAATGGGAGATGGGCATACGTCTCTGTATAAATCGAATGCGTTCATCACTGTGCAACAACTACATGGTTCTCACCAACAGACAAATATGTTTACCTAGTTAGTGGTGCGTTTAGCATTTTGAGTCATATGTTAGGAAATATTTATTTATTTTTGCTACAGATCGAGATGCCGCTCCTGACTGATGAAAAAGTAGCGGATTGTTACCTTCAAGAAAAAATTCTTGACATAGAATTTTTATCTGAATAGGTTAAAACTATCAGAAAAAACTCCGAAACGGATATCAAGGTACTGCAGGAAAAAATAGCTGTGCAATCAAAATCAACAGTAGGAAATCCTACAAAAAGTTGGAAAAATGGCATCTCTGTTGCTAAAGAAATTATTCGACGTATGACAACTTAGTTTCATTATTCAGTTGGCATCTAATAGACCTAAGGTTAGCTAAACAAAGTATAGATCTATGGAGTCAGCATAGATCTTTGTTTGCAAATTAGCTTCAGCCAGGGTACCTACGTGACGTAATGAGATGGAGTCCACGAAACGCAATGAGGGTAAAAGGTCAGGGATTCTAAAAGGTTTCGATATTTTTAGGTAATATTTTATCCATTCATACTTCATATGGACAGCAAATGGTATTCTAATATCTATAGACATCATGTTTTAAGCCTAACAGGCGTGAACATGTACCTGATTTGAGGTGGCTGAAAGGCAGCCTGGTTGGGTAAGGTGCTAACCTGACCCCATGGATACTTCAACAACGGATCGATGCCCTCTGCCCGGCGCCCCTCGTCAGGTTTCCCAGGGCAGGGTCAGCGCTGGGGCAGTAGGCCCGACTGGCTGGGTTACATATAGGTCTCTACTTTAACTACTCTCAAATACGCTCCTGTCCTAAAACTGCTATTTTAATCGGTTAATTAATGCAACTCGACTTTGGAACAAGACAGGGGCATGTTTTTTTTTCTAATTTGAGCCTTCATTTAAATGCTAGTGATGAACACAGTGAGCAATAAAAGAATTAAAGTTCGCCCTATGGATGATACACCTTGTACCAGCCCATACTCCTCAACCAAGTTTTAATACTGTGGTTAGATTATGTCCTCTTCTTATACGGCTACAATTACTATACTATTGGAAACAAGAAATACTAAACAGGATGGATGCGACTGAATAGCTTAGTGTAGGAATATTAAATTTGAGGACAACTCATATTCTATTTCTGATATACATTCGTTACGAAAAGCTTCAGGACTTTTTAGTAGTTCAAATTGAGAACAGGTCCGTCCATTAAAACCGTCATGCTGGGAACATGATGAAAAATTGCGAGAGCAAATTCCCTTTCTTTTTAATGATGAATCCATAGTGGACGAATTTGATCTCGATTCAAGGCGGCATTCGATCGCGGAGGGGGATTACACTGACATAAACTGCATGTGATTAATGTACTGGACGAAGATTTTCTTCCAGAAAATAAATCCATGTTGGTACCGGTGTATTTTCCCATGACATTCTGTGTGACGGAGCTGAGATATCAACATAAACCTTTGAACTATGGGTCAATACGAACAACCTGTTCATTACAAGGCAAAATCTACAAATCTAAGAACGTGATTTGGACCATAGAAATCGACCATATTCAGAACACTGCCACGTTCCTGTTTAAGTTCATTAGTTGATAATGCATTGATTTCATGCACCTTTACTTGTCTAAAATCGACAAGAATGACGCAGTACCTTATTTTCCACCAACTCATACTTGTTCGGCATGACTTTACTTAGTAATCAGTTTCGAATGATCGAAAACTGCGATTACGGCGCAATTAAACCTCTGTTACAATTGGCAGTATTATAATTCAAACATTATTAGTGTGGAAATAATACACATCTTAGTAGTGAATTATTTTGTGGCGCATTTGTGAACTGAATTTCTTAATTAGTGAAGATAGCACGATCTTCCTTTTCACCAACCTTTCAATAGATCGATTTACTTAATAGTTCTAAAGGTCTTCTTCATTTTTTGAAATTCTCATCAGATGTGTCCGAAGTCAAAAAATCGAAAAAAAAGACTAAAATTTGAAAATTTATACCCCTGCTAACTCTATGTAATACTAGGAATTATTCAATTAGCATCTTGCAGTCAGATGGTTCCGGGTAAACATATAATTTCTATTGACTGACGCATTCCGTCTGCGGATAGTGGGGTGGGAGGAAAGGCAACAATGCAAGGCTAATCGAACACCCCCATCGGCCTGTTCGTAAGATAACACACCTCTCTGATATCTCTGTGATGCTGACATAATCCAATCCTCCCCCTGAATTTGCGGTCAGCCTTATCTCAATTTCAGAATATCTATAATGCTGAATTAATCTTGCAACGTTTTGTAAATTGCAGTCAATAGGACCACGATTCACCAATGCCAATACGTCGTGACTTATACGCTTGAATTTCATAGACAAATTGAAATGAGGGGCCACCTACTGCAAATTCCTACTGAATACTTAATACTTATCGCCCGTCCACTCACCATGACAAATCTTACATAGACATTTTGAAATAGTCTTATGTTGTCCATAGGTTTCTATATACCCGTTATTAACCTTGTGTAGGTGCCATGGGCCATCTTTCTGTATGTGACTTTACAATACATGTACTAGTGGCTCGAGATATTGAAAAGTAAAGAAATATCAAAAGAATAGTTCTCTCAGACATGATAAAATCGTAATGATTGCTTTAGCTCATTACAATATTTGATATAAAAGGTAATAAAGAACTAACTCCTTTCGAATTCATAACTTTTAAACTCAAATATAACGGCTCTGTGTGTAATGGTAAAGAAACAAAAGATTTTGGGTTTTTGCCAGGCTAGTGCTTTTTCTGAGCAACTAGCACGGTGGGCTAGTATAAATAAATATTGAAGCCTTAATAAAGGATTCATTTTTGACTTAGTTGTATCTAAAAATCTGTGAAAAAAAATCATCTTGACTTCCCTGGTAGTAATCTTTGACTCAGGCTTGTATTTAGCAACGAGCCTAGCGGGCTAGAGTACAAAAAAAAGTTAAGGATTACCACTGCTGTGGCCTCTTTAAAAAGAGAATATGCGCAGTTTATACAATGTGAGTATTTGCAAAGCCTATGTCTTGTTTGACTGCCTTTGACTGACCAGTTTCTTAAAATCCCTCTTCCATTGGGCTAGCCCCAGATTGGTAAATTTTGATGCCGCGTTTATTTTGAACCCATGAAATAGCTCAAGCTTCTGTCTTACAGAATGCTTTTTGATTGTTCAAGCTTACAATAAATTTAGACAAAAGGCTTTCCCTGGGCAACTGATAGTTTGATGGATTATTATTGTTCTGATGTTTTTATGAAAAAGATACTGATGACTGTTGCGTGGGATACTAATGATCACATCTGAAATTATTAAGATAATGACAATGTTATTTGAGAAGTTTCGAAGATAAAAGAGTACCACCGCCGTATGGCTCGGTCGTGGAATGTATAGTTAGTTCTATGCATAATCTAAAAATTCAGACAGAGGAACGCGACTCTATTGGTTCTCTTTAATATTGAGCTATGCTTTTTTTTAAATGTGTCTAGGCGTATGTCGAGTTTTACTAGATATGTAAGACTGCCTGTTAAAGACAGTTTGAGCAGGGCTAATATAGCTTATCTAATTGATTGATTAGGTTTTGTCATGTTTGGAAGAGTTAGGCCCATAACATAACTGCCTAATCACTGATAAGGGGATACCCGCTGTCACCTTGAATTTTAAGGATTGTTAAAGTGTTCGCTATTTTTAAAGAGATATTCCTTTACGTCTGAATCTGCATAAGTCATCGACTGCCAACAATCTAAACACAATTAAAAGACTGTCAAGGCATTGAACAATCTAAATAAGTTAAAAACCGCCAAGGCATGGCAGATATCAATGTGTCTCGATGTGTCGTAACTTACACAGAAATGCAAGAACGTGATAAAAACAAGTCAATGTGCTTGCAATGATAAGCTAAACAATAAAAAATAATAATGTGTTCGCCATGTCAGCGCCATGAGCTCCCGAATACTTATGTTGCTCAGGAGTATCTGCTTACTTAAGATAAATCAAGCAAACACTTGAAGAAGAACGTGTCAATGTGTTTTCAATGATCAAGAGACTTGGTCACAAGTACCGTCAATCACAGGTCCACTGAGTTGGTCCCCACGTAGTCAGACTGTGTACTAAAAAGTCACTAGTCTGTCCTTATGTCAGACTAGCCCAGCAGACCTTCCCCAGAAATAGCACTGATAATGCCGGTACTATTAAATATTATATTTATATGGGATGCATAATTTCTAATCTAATTTCCAACAAAATCGTGACCGCACTTTATAGTTACGATCAATTAATAAACCATTATAACTAATACCAGTTCCCTATTTTTTTAGAACATTGACAAAGTGCTCCTCACGATTCAAGTAATTTTAAGCGATAACACATTGAAAAACTCTCCAGTCACCTGATACGCTGACCATACGTCCCATCCGGTCCCTCCTCTTGATCCTCATCCTGGCGTCCTCCAGGGTCTAGGCTGCCCTAACCATTGCTCTATCCTCCGCGGACCTAATGCTGTTCTGCGAGGCACGCCTGTTCTTCAACAAACGGTACTGGACTGGCCAAGCACCTAGATGTCGTTTCCTGCTCTCACAAACCCACAGGTTCTCTCCGGACTGGAGAACACGGAATTTCTATTAATTGAGCATGGCGGAATTCGAGGGACTGGTTCTGGACTAACAGTAAGTTTTGTCCATTGCTCCTCAACAAAAGAAACTCGAGCCTCAAGTGTGGCACCACTCCAGCGTGCCCCACGACAGGCCGAGTTCCCGATTTGGGTTAATTCTCCGAGTAAGCTGTGTGCGGTGGCCTCGCTGACCCCCTCCACACTGCAGTCGTCTATACAATCAGCAGCCTATAGAAGCCTATGGGGGTAGGGGTTCCAGGTAGGGATTTAGGGTTGAAGAGGCAGTAGTAAGGGGGTTCCGTCCCTATAGGCAAAGGGAACCTTTGTGGTAGCCCTGCAGGTGGGCAGGACTACGGGAGGAGGTGGGGTCCCAGTCAATTGGGAGGGTCAGGTGTCAGAGCTTTACCTGGTACCACCTCTCTCCTACAGGTAAACAACCGTGGCATCACCACAACAAGCCCACCTGGCTGAAGAAAACACAGGACACTCAGGTGATACCAAAGTGCACTCGGGCCAATACATCGTTACGGTTGAGTACAAGAGGCGGTCGACTCCCAGGATGCTGACTCACGTATTCCTACTGCTGACAGCGGAGAAATACATCCGACCACACCAGTGAGCCCCTCCCCATCCGGCACGGGTATCCATGGACGCTAAACAGACATGTCTGCTAGTTACAATGACTCCAATGTATCACACGTTGGGGAAAATTTATCACACGTTCTTTCCACCTTTCATAGAAACAGGCTCCATCATCACGGACAGGTTCTTTACTCGTCACAGCCTTCTGACTCGCGTGAAGCCAAGATGCTATTCTTCCATCTTTTTTACCACAACACTAAGCGGCTACCTTACATTTTAAAAACATGAAGACCTGCTAAGATTCTTGGTAGCGACATGGATGGGATGAAACTATCTGAATTCATTTTCTTTCTTTTGAAAACAAAAGGTGTCACCACGTAATACATTTTAGAGCATTTTGTTAAAAAATTATATATCTTAAAATGTTTCCGTGCTAGATTCTAGCAGGGACTGTGAATGCGTAATCCTGTTAAGCATTATATTATATTTTGAAAGATATTTCCAATCCAGTGGAAGATGGATGATGCTCAGACTCCATGAGATTCGCAGTGGGTTGAATCAGGACTAACGTTGCTTCAAGGTGTATCCAGGGTGTAAGATCCTACTGCAGCCGCTTAGGTGGAGGAGGCTGGATCTGAACGTTCTCCTGTATCAAGCAAGCTACTAGAACAGGTAGCTATTAGTGTGTATTTTCTGCCAGTATTGGAGGAATACATAAAACGCTTTCTTAATGATACAATCCAGTGTTATCGTGATGTTTTCTGATTTTATATCCTCCTTTCAGTCGAATAGTAAATGCCCTGCAGCTTTGCCCCCTCCGTCTCCTCGAAGGATACTGATCTAATACCTAGTGGAGGGTGACCAGCGTAGTCCAGAGGGCAGGGAGCTATTACTGGGATGGCAGCTATAGCCTACCTGTCTGCCTACCTGCCTGCTTGCCGTCCTCAGGCCAGGATACCTGTCCAGGCAGGTGTGTTGGCACGACGCCAACTTTCTGCTCTCTCCTCCAACCTTGGGTGCCCTATCCCCGTCAGCGCTACATGCACGTGTAGAAACGCGCACGCACAACTCGCAGCGGGTCGCCGCCGCCCACCCCTACCCCCCACATTAGGGGTCTCTATCTCATGCTGTGCACATTGATGGTGTCACACTATTGTAATATTAGGGCAGGGTCGTATCAAGGCTACACAGCAATCCTATTTCTGTGACTTTGATAATGTCAGGGATGGGGACGATATGCATGCTTTTGTTCGTGAAGTTCCTCCTTACAGAACAATTTATTTCTTTCTAAAAGAGGAAGAATCATCATGTTTTTAAAAGACGGTTAAATATGAACGAAGCATAACATGTTCGTGTATGTTTTTCTTTTGTAGTTGATGCCTTGGCTAACGGGGAGGAGGGGATGGGTCAAGATCATTTTCATTAATCACGGTACAGAATGTGTTCTATCAAGTTTGAATGATCTTGAATTTAGAGTTCATTGAACTATGCACTGTTTGTTTCTTTTTTTTTTCATCGTGTATACCATTACTTTCAAAACACTTTACTCTCGTCAGTCACAGCCGCCATGGAAGTCTGTAAATAAATATGTTACACACCTCTTTGTGTACGGCTTATCAATGTCATTGTGATAATTTCTATCTTTATTGATAACAAGGATTAACCTATTCTCTCTAAGGGGTCCTGCTTATGATAAATCTTCTAACTGATATACAGTTGAATAGGCACATCAATAGCTTATTGAAGGAAGGACATACATATGCGGTGAGAGAAAATCAAACGGTTCTCTTACATTAGCCCGTTGCACCCGTCTTGTTAGCGCCGTTCAAGTGCGGCACTTTCTGTAGTATGGTTCACAGTTAGTTTCTTACACATAACACGTGCCCTTGACTACTTTTTTTGAACTCCGTATCTGGAAGCGCACATTTTCTGGTTATTGACAACCGTTCTAATGTGACGCTCCTTGGTAGGTTGGGGTTTCCGGGTCCTACAGGGAAGAGGTGTGAGGGTTGTTTCAATCTCGAGCCGAACGTAGAGTTCGAACAGGAAACCGAGGTGTGAGATTAAGAGTCGTGCCTCGCGCACAAGGGGGAATGAGCGGGACGGTCACTCAGGGAATCGGTATTCTCGGATGAGGGGGGGGGGGGGGGGGTTGTGCTGGTTGTTCTGGACATCTGGTGGAGGTGGATGAGTTTTTGGTTAGGGGGAGGGATGGATGTTGGCTTTCCATTTGTCCGGTCTGCCATGGGTGTCGGGTCGCTGCTTGCCTAGTCAGTGTCCGAAATTATGCTCAAAACTTATGCACCCGTTGCTTAATTGTGGACAATGCTAGCATCATCCATTTTTAATTTAGCAGACGTGCTGATCTGACTTCATGGAATTATGTACAATGACGTGGTTAATTGAAATGTCAATCGTAATAAGTCCAACATTTGCCAAGACTGAAAATCGTTGCAAGCATGTCATTATGATGCAGTAAATTCAGCATGGGGGCTAGAGGATAAAAGCTTGGTGACAATAACCTGTAATTACAATGATAATGTAGTGATTAGGTTTAGGAAGCATCATGCGTCCTAGGCTTATTTAAATGTATGTAATCTGCATGCGATTGGTCTTGATTGAAATATAAAAAAAAATAAAAAAATGGCGCATAGAACAGGCGGAAATACATCTATGACTCGGACCAGTTTTATTGTCCTTTATAATTATATTTACATTATACTGAAAATAAAACATACGTCATTTTGGCAAATCGCTTTTTTTTCTGACCTAAACCCGTATTCCTCATACCTATTTGATGCTGGCGATTTTTTTCCTCAGAGAATATGGCTTGAAACCATACTTCTATATACCATTACCAACTTAGCTGGCCATTTAGGAGTGCGAAAAGGTATTCTGCATATACTTATGCTGTTCTTTAGAGGGCAGCGCAGTGCAGAACTTTTTAGTGTAGCAGACTATCACACACAGGGCTTGACAAATCGGCTGTTTAGTGGCCCAGGACCACCAAAAAGTCATACTGGGCCACTGAATTGAGTGTCTGAGTTGCCCAGTGGGCAACCAGAGTCAAGGTCCAAACTTTGGGTTTGAAAATGAATATCAACCCTTTGCCTTTCAATCTGTTGAATGAAACACACCAAAATCCTTGGTTATTTGTCATCTATATATTTTACATCATTCTCTTCAAATGTTACTGTGGTCAACCAGATTTCAAATCGATTTGTCAAGCCCTGACACAACTGTGCAAAGTTATGATAACACATTGGGGCTGGGAGAGTGGTCTGGTGGTTAGCATCTTGGCTTTCGCCCCCCCCCCCCCCCCGTGCTGATTGTTAGATCACCTTACCTTGCCCTCGTTTCCACCCTCATAGATGCGGTCATTAGTACTTGTTACAAAAACAAAAACGTAAGTTGGTCTTGATGTATAACAGTGTTTGCCATTAAAGTAGGCCCATCGGCCAATGGCCGACAATTTGAGAGATGGCTAAAGGCCTGGATACATATACCGACCCAACCCGATGGTTGAGTCGGGTCGGGATGAGTTGGCATATGTGCCATACCCTTGCGACTGGTTTGTTGGCCTTATTCCCGACGGATCCGTCGGGTCGGGAATCATGAGATGTTGAAGATTAACAACTGATCTGTCGGGTCTGTAAAGACAGGAGCCCTAACATTTTTTTAAATATAAATGCTAATGAAAAAAATACATGTATATTTAGATGCAGCATCAAATAAGCTCCCAGACGGTATATTGCATGTTATTCTACGACAATTCTTACTATGATAACTAATGTAGTGTAATAAATCATATTAAACGTATAGGCCTATAAGTATATCTTTGACTGTAACAGAAGGAACAGAAAGACAAAAACATAACAAAAAATGCTATGTTTTCAAAATATTGATCTTATTTCTGGTTTACATTCAGAAATATACCATAGAACTACGATCAATCAGTTGTGCTATGTGACACCCCTCAGAAAAAATCCTACGACTGTTTAGTCCCCGACGATCGGGTCTTAACCATCCCTGACAATCGAGTTGGTGTCCGGGCCTTAACAGTGATCCTAGCACTTTTTTTTGCACCAATAATCTTTTAATTATTTTTTCTGACTATATTTTACATGTTTTACTTTGCCTGTTATGAGAGCAAAAAAAAGGTCAGGGCCAACCAAAAGCTGTCGGGGCCGACTGCATTTTGGAAAAATCGGCCCTGTTTCCAGCACTGAATATAGCTGAAGAATTGCTGAATAGACCTTAATTTACATCAATCATCATCATAATGATAGCGCGACTGCCTGGATTCCAAAATGGTAACTCTGTTCAGAGATAATGGATAACACCTAAACTAACCACAAGGTGGCAGATTAGCGGAGTATTACTTTAGATATTTGTCATCAGAGGGAGTTACCAGAGGTTAGTTGGTTGGTTGGTTGGTTGGTTGGTTGGTTGGTTATTGGGGTTTTACACCGTATCGACATCTATGGTCACATCACGGTGAGATAACCAGAGGTTATAAAATTAGATACAGGGTTATCAAAGGCATGGGGCCGTCTTTAAAAAAAAAATTGTTTAAGGTTCAGCAGGTGACGAAAATCAACATCACCCAGTCGGCCGGGTTAAAGGCCTTTAATTTAACTTTTTATTTATCACAAGGACGGGGGTAACATTTCAGCCTGTATGTGACTTGTCTCATCATTTTTCTTTTTAAAGTAGACAGCAGTGTTGTCCTTTCAGTGGCCATCCATTGATAACGCACACATTTTGACATGTTTTCTAGATCTCCTTAACCCCCCTTTATTGGGCTTTGGGATGTAAATCATAACACGCAATCTTATCCCCCCCTTCTGCTTACGTAATAAATGGCATTATAATGCACTGGCGGATCCAGGATTTTGAAAAGGAGGCGCTCTATAGGGGGAAACACTCCTTAATAACTTTTAGATAGAATTTTACATTATAATAACGCATAATTTTCCACACAAAAAACTGGAGATACCCGCCCACCCCCTGGATCCACACATGGACTAGTAATAGCCTTGTTTTGTTGCACTATTTAAGATTGCAACTTATATTCATTTACTAATATTACGATCTATAACGAAAATCAACAGCATTTGTCTTCTGTTGATGTTAAGGATAAGATAAGGGATGCAGCGCTCGTAGGCCTACTATTACCTCTATTTTGTCATTTGCTTTAACCCTTAACCAAATATATCATATTTGCTTTCTGTACCATCGTTGCTCTGACAAATGGTTATGTTACTTATCGCTTGGCCTACTAGTAGGTATGTTATATTCTGCAAGTTTTTCAATCAAAAGTGGTTCCTATTTTTCCAGTAAAATTTGTGACCAGGATTCACTTGTAAAATAAAGACTAAAGACCAAGAAAATATTTAATGAAACTAAAATAATATTTACCTACATCATTTTCCCTTCAAAATGATATATTACACTTGTATGTAAGTTGCCCTCAAGCTGAGCAGTATTAAACTTAAGCCTCCTAAATTTAGATGTGTAAAGAGAGCCAGGGCAGAGACAAAGCACCTTGTGGACTAAAACATAACATACAATCAAAATGGAGATGTGTTGATGGGAAAACATTTGATAGATATACGTGTACTGCACGCTCCAGATGGCCCTGAAAGAATTTATCAAATTTTTATTTTTTATGAAAAATGCACCTTCTTAGTCGAAATTGGCACTATTATAGTATAGATAACATCACAAATTAAGGTGAATTATCCATTAATCAAAAGGGTCAGGTAAAAGAAATTAAAATGATTATGGGATATGGGCTTATGTTGCATGTTAATATTATGATAGGGAGTTGTGGTAGTTGATTTTTTTGAGGTGACAAGAAATACTGAAGTCCCCTAGCTATAGGACATAAAATGCAACAACATATTCATGAAAGCTTTCTATAATTTTTTAATAAATGAAGATAGACATAATTCGAAAAGCCGAATTAATATTCTACACGTCTAATTATATTAGTTTCATGATCCTCTGCATTTTTTCTAGACTAGTACATTTCTAATTTTATGTACTGGCTTTATTATCACAAAATGATTTAAATACGTCAAATGTATACACTGGTCAATGTAATGTTAACTTCAGTATGCATGATAATAAAACGTCGACATGTATCATGTCATGACGGACGGTAGCTGACAGTGGCAGTGATTTTGAGCGATGACAGGAGTCGAGATCAAAACATGCCTGTACAAGTCTGGTGGAGAAAGGCTGTCACAACAAATCAACTTGACAACACAAGAAACTGTATCATCTAAAACTACTGTACTTATTCATATATCCTAACACTTAAACATTAGTTACTACATCGATGTTAGTGGTAACGGGTGTTAATTTCCAATAAACGTTGAAAGATTAGGTGTTTTGATACCAGGTGAAACCAAAACACTCACCCGGCTCCGCCATTTTGAAACATTCCCGCTAACTTCACTCGGAGTCTGATTGGAGGAAAGTCATATGAGGCGACTCTTTATCCGTTTGCCAGCAATAAAGCTTCGCATGAAGTCAACTTATCATTCTTTTCTTATTCTTTTCGGCCTGACAGTTGATCTATGCTATGTTAAATCCAATTGAAGACAACACACCGTACGCTGGCTTTTGTTTTGACTCGGTTGGTGCGCCGGAAGTGACGCTGGTGTCTGAAAGGAAATAGTCGAAACGCCGGGAACCAGTGAATAGCCTGGACACCATAAACTCTCCAAATTACAGAAATCAAAGGGTTACCTTCAACAAAATTCCATTCCACCTCCCATTTGATCCAATAAAGATTCATTTTTAAAACCTGATTCTCTGTTTATATCTACGTCCTCTGTAGTTCCATGAAATATGAGTGAATACATCAGAGTAACGATATAAATTAATTTCTGACTCTTACAATCATGATGACGTAACGTCGCGGAATAAGTTAGGTTTCCCGGCAGGGTTCCATGGCAACATCTGATCCCATAGATACATTCAACATTATTTTGTTGGGTATTTTCATGATGGTTTAGGTACAAAGTAATCATGAACAAAGAAAAACGGCGCAATACTTACTTACAAGTCAAAAACTATGTAAAGCATAGAAAGAAGAAGTTGTGCTTCCCCCTTCAGCCAAGTCTGGAAAGGTATGAACAGCTAAGAGATGATCTAAAGTTTCTGAAGCAAGTGAACTATGAAACTCTGAGTGGCCGCCAATCGGAGATATGGGCCCAGCGTTGTGATAGAGAGGAACCAGTCCATGTGAGCACGGCCACTCTAGGTAAGTAGTATATGAAAAGGAGACATTTTCCCTGGCCTTTTTCCGTTTGTATGCTAGATTTATTACGTTGACAGTGGCATTCCCGGACAGGACACACACAAAATAATAACTACCATGATTTTATGATTTGCTAATTGAATTACTTTAACCCTTTGCTGTTCCACAGTTTTGACATTTTCCATTGTGAGATGCAACATCTCCCACTTTGGCTTTGGGTTTTACCACCAAAAAACAATGCAATATAAGCAATCTATATGTCATTTGAAAGCTTATTATCCAAGGTGAGTTATCAAAAGATCAAATTTCTTAAATATCTATTTTTGGGTCATGTGACCCAGGTCACATGACCTAAGAAATATCAAAATTTTCAGTAAATTTTCATCATTTTTTGAGAAAATCAAGGAAAAAACGATTAAATATTAATCTGAGAGAAAAACTTTGCTGAAGGAAACTATTTAATTATCTATAGAAAAGCTTCTCAAATCAGAATAGAGTAGGGTTGCCAGTTTTCGCGCATCACTAGTTTTCGCGCATTTTTATCGACGCATTTTTTCTAGACTAGAGGTATCAAATATGTTATTTTGCACTCCCAGATCCGACAGGACATTGTGATGGTGTAAGGTTGAAATTTTTATAATATTTCATTTGTTTTTATGTATTCTGGAGACTAAAATACGTTATAATATCCATATTAGAGTAGAGGAGCCAGTTTCCGCGCATCCCTAGTTTCCGCGCATTTTACGCATTTTATGGACGCATTTTTTGTCTATGTATTAGATATGCTATTTTTAAAATGCAAGACCCAAAATAATGTTCTTATGCAAGTAATTTGTCATTTTTAATGATGTTTCATACATATTTATGTATTCTAAGGCCAAATATATGTTTCAATGTCCTTATTATTAAGTAAAATGACAGGATCCTTAAAAAGTTAATATTTCTGAAATAAGGAGCATAACATCATTTTCTTCAAGAAAAAATATAATTTTCTCTTAAAAAATATCATGGATATTAGTTTAAAGTGATATATGATCATTTTAATGTCATAAACATAACATTTCATGGATAATATAGAAAATAGGCCCCTGCGCGGAAACTAAGGACAATAAATTAGACAGTCTCTAGTTTCCGCGCATTTTTCACCTATTTATCCGAAATTTCCAAATTTTCAAACATTTTTCCAAAGAAACTAAAAAGAAAAAATTTTCAAAGCAAGGTTCTATATAATCTTAAGACACTTTCCTAAAATAATATAAACCAAAGACTCAAAACTGAACTTTGTCTCTCTCTTCAACTGAGGCGAATTAATGCTTTTGTCATATAATAAAAATGCATAAATATGCGTATTTCTTCCTTCTTTTCATGAATATATTCTTTAGATTTTCCCTGACAAGGTAGCATTTCTATTTGCATTATTAAGAATTTTTAAGAACTTAACAAGTATTTTGTATAACAGATATCAATAGATAATCTTTTTCTGATGCCCCATGTATCATATTTTCTTTCTATAAGATATTTTACTCATTTAACACCTAAAATATGGGAAATGCGCGGAAACTGACACCAAAATGCGCGGAAATAGGCTCCAGGTGCGCGGAAACTGAAGAATCAACATGTTAAAGTAAAACCTTAAGATATTACAAAAATATTTTCAAACTTTAATTTTTTTTATTATGATTATGTTCATAGACATCATTCCCCTGAATATGGAATAAAAAATATTAAAAATATAATTTTTTTCTTTAAATATTTTGTTAAAGCTTAACTTCTTGCCCTTAATGCGCGGAAACTGGCTCCTCTACTCTATTAGGGAACATGGCGGGACCCTTATAATATTAATATTTTCTGAAATAATGAACGTAATATGATTTTTTCAAGAAAAAATAATATTTTGATATCAGAAATATTATAAATATTGGTTTAAAGTGATGTACGATCATTTTAATATCAGAAACATAGGATTTCATGCCAGACATAGAAAATTAACCCCTGCGTGAAAACTAATGACAAAAAATAAGGCAGTAGTCAGTTTTCGCGCATTTTTCACGCATTTTTCCGAATTTCCTGAAATTTTCAGCCTAATTTTCCAAGAAAAACTTGGAAAATTTGTCAAAATAAGCTCCTGCGGATTTCCTGGGCCTTTCCTTAGAATTATATCACCCAAACAGTTGATGCATACATTTTATCCCTTTTACCAGGTTGGGGCTACGACGGGAAAAACGGGACGTCCCGTTTTTTCAGGACGTCCCCCTTTAAATAATTTTAAAACATTCCATTTTCATTTTTCTAATTTTGAAATTTGACTCTACATGACAAACAATCATTTGGTTAAATTAGAATCCAATCCAATAATTATAATCATGGTTTTAAAGGTTTTCAAGAGTATGCCTGAAAAAACAGGACGTCCTGAAATAACAGGTCACAAAACAGTCCTGTTATTTCAGGACGGGCTGTTTTCTTGGTATGATTTTTGAAACTTTTAATAAATAAAAATCAATAGAAAAAAAATGCAACGATAGAATGTGAATATTCAACGATCATTTTGATGCAAAAGATGCATACTTTCATTACAAATATTTTTTTACTTTAGCAACCTCCTCATTTTCTGAGCATTTTTGATTATATAAAAATATTGATTGTGAAATTATTATTTATGTATTTGACAAAATTCAAAGTGTTATCAAATTCATGTTAAATGCAGAATTTCATAATTTTTGCAGTTAGCATATGTAAAAGTATTATATCATGTTTGTCTTGTGTATTATTCATATATAATTTCATCTAAAATAATTAGATAATACACTTTTTCATAATTGCCTGTTATTACAGGACGACCCGTTTTTACAGGACGTCCTGTTTTTCAGTGGTAGCCCCAACCTGTTTACTTAGGCGAATTAATCTGTTTGTCATTTAAAATGAGTGCACAAATATGCATGTTTCTTATCTTTTTATCATATATTTCTTGTTTAGATTTTGCCTGACAGCATAGGATTTTTAATATGTATATTATGAACTATAAGGAGGTTACAGACTGTTTAACTTATCATATGTCAATAGATAATCATTTTCTGATGCTTCATAGTTTGCATTTTCCATCAATCAGATATTTTACTCCTCTGACACCTAAAAAAGGGTTACATGCGCGAAAACTGGCTACAAAATGCGCGAAAATAGGCTACAGTGCGCGAAAACTGGCTACAGAACCTCTACAGTACATGAGCATGATATCACCCAAAAGAAATCGAGTTTTAAAATTTTTTTTTCATAATTATCTTCAGGACCTTTATTTCACATAATATAAAGACCAAACGGTGAAATGAATTGATTTTTTCTATATGTAACCTATATATCCAATTTAACGTCCTTAGTGCACAAAAACCGGCACCTCTACTCTATATCACTATTACCAATATAGTTTCATTCATTACAGTTGTTAACCAATATTTCAAAAGTGCTGGCACAATTTCTTTTTGGAAAATTTAAGGTTGTTTTTTAAGTTTTACACAAAATTGCTGAAACTGAACCTTCAGAGTCCTCAAAATCCTATCAGTCGATATCTTTTTTGAAAATGTAACTGTCTGAGGATGTATGACAGGACTTAAGGATGGATTGGGACTGAAAAAATTACTGAAATTCATTAAATATTAAAAAAATTATGCCAATTTCAAAGTTTCAGACACATATGACCGAAATTTGCATTAGGGAACAGCAAAGGGTTAATAGTTAATTACTTGCAATTCTCTAACCCTTTGCCTCCCCACAATTTTGATAATTTCAGAACAAAAACATGATCAGGATGATTTGGAATGACCTTTTAAGCATTATGTCTCCACAATATTGACAAACTATACATGATTGGAAAGCCCATTTTCTCAGGATTCATATCAAAAAAATTATTTTCAAATTTTGAAAATCATCAGTCACATGACCTAGGTCACGTGACCTAGATTTTAACATTTTTTTCTATTTTCAAGATATTCAAGAAAAAAAATGGTTAAATATTAATTTCAGAGAAAAACTTATTATTGACATACCGGTAAGGTAGACAATACATTTAGGGTTCAAATGGTATACTGTGAAAATATATTTTAATAAGATCAGTTGGTTAATTATGATGGGGAAAATTGAGGTGCTTTTGTCAAAATAATACAAATTTCCTATAAAAAAAAGTTGGATATAGCATCATTTTAGGCTATCTTTTTACATGAATAAATCTTACATAGACTACAATGGATGTCAAATAACTTCATGCAATTATGGTGTAGGAGTTTATATGCGAGTCTCAAATGTTTGGGATACATTTTTCTCAAAGCGGTTGCCATTTTATTAAGAAATTGCATGAATTAATACTGAGAACACATCTGCCATAGAATTTTGGCTTTTTTTCAGTAGAGTAGAGGAGCCAGTTTTGACGCAGCACCAGTTTTGATGCACTGCTTTTAGAGTGCTTAAATTATTAAATTCAGATTTTTTTCATCTTACAACAAAAAGTCGTATTTTTTTTCTATTTGATGGTTGATTTTAGACAAGAATTTATCAAAATTAGCAATTTCATGGAGGAACATGTATCTTAGGTTGATACATTTTCGTGATATTCCTGAAAAGCTTATAAATCCTGCATTTCTTGGATTAAGGCTAATTATATCAATTTCTCAGCCTAATATTGCAGTGAAATTAATCAAAATTCCTGTACCTTAGTTTAAAGTTGTATTCAAGCATACAAGAATCAAAATATTTTATTTTATTTCATACCATTAAAATTAGACCCCTGCGTCAAAACTAAACACAAAAATTATGACATGCTTCAGTTTTGACGCATTTCCGCCATTTTGAATTTCCGAAATTTCCGGATTTTCCGGAATTTTCCATGAATAAAAATTTAGAATACAGTGTTCAAGTATCCTAGCCTCTTCAGGACAACTGCGGCAATCTATTTTGGACTGCAGATTTCATATCCATTTTTTATTTTTTGAATAAAAGGAAAATGTTAACCTAAAACACAGGCAGCTGATAGCCCTAAATATCCATACATTTATGGGCTATCACATGATATTCATGGTTTGGCCATATATGATTTGACAGCGATCTTTCAATAATGGTTCCCACTAAGCCCAGCAACAGATAATTGATTTTAGGTGAATGCATGAAATAATCGAGCTAAAATATATTTTGTTACTTTTTTGTAATTTTTTTTTTTTTTTTTTTTTTTTTTTTGATTCTTTATTAACATCTCTTCGTATACACAAAGTTCTTCCGACGTATTATGATTATACATATATATATACAATTGATGATCGATGTAATGCACAAAATGTTATACAATAATTCAATGATACATCATATCAGACCAAAAACTTTCCACATCGTACATTCTACAAGTCATATAAATTGTCTTGCGTATTTCCTAAATTCGTCCACACTCACAGCATTCTGAGTCATTTTATCCAGACTGTTCCATAATTCTATACCCATATAATAGGGACTCTTCAGAACCCTCTCCTTACTCGTAAAATCACTCTTGAATTTAACCTTACCATCATTTCGCAGTATTCGTTCCCTACGTTGTACATCAAAATTATCCTCTACATTACTTAACTTATACATCATTCGCAACATGATTTCATTCACACGCCTGTCAATCATATCAAGAGATAACTGTACATGATCACCCTCCATTTCTTCAGTGGAAACATAACGATTTTTCAACATCACAATTTTCACAGCTCTATTCTGTAACGGCTGTAACCTAGAAACCTTTTGTTTATTACTCGAGTTATACAATATGACAGAATAATCTAGTAGTGGCCGTACCATTTGTTTATATAGTAACACTGCTGTTTTTTTGTCAATAAATTTCCGGATTTTACTCAGTGTTGTTAACCTATTGTTCACCTTTGCTATCACATTATCAACCTGTTTTTCAAAAGTTAGAAATTTGTCAATATATATACCAAGATACTTATAATGATCAACGTTCAGGATAATATTGTTATCAACAGCAATACAACAATTATGTTCCCTAATCTTTTTTCGAGAGCCAGACAGCAGATGTTTGGTTTTACATTTATTCAGCGATATTTTATTCTTAGTACACCACTTCCACGTGCGCTCCAGCTGCATAGCACTACACTTTACCGCTTGTTTCTGCGTATTCGCTGTACATATAACAACCGTATCATCCGCATAAACATTACAAATACTGTCCGTCATAACTCTATTGTTAAAATATGATAAATAGGTGGAAAAAAGGTTCTGGTGTGCCAAAACTGAGGCTCAGATGGGCCAAAACAGGCTCCAGGTGCGTCAAAACTAAAGAATTAACCCCTCAAAGTAAAATAGTGAAATATCACAAAAAAATAATGAAACTTAATATATTTTTTAACAATTATGTTCATTAATATTTTTCCACCATATACAGATGGAAAAGTTCTACCTCTTTTTATTTCCAACCTAAATTTTGTGCTATCATTCAATTTCCTTTCCTTACTGCGTCAAAACTGGCTCCTCTACTCTAGATCTAATTCAGTAGCCTATAATGATGTCAGTTTTCAGTTTTCCCTAGATTATCAAAATTTAGGAATTTTCAAAACCTAATTAGTTCTTGGACCAACATACACCTTTACAAGTAAAGGTATGTTGCCAATATCTTTAAAATTTTGATAAGAAATGTAATAACATGAAATTTTCTCTGATTTTTTTGCCCAATAAACAACTGAAATACTATGACATTTTCCTGTTTTTCAATAAAATTGCTACAATTGTCCCTTCAAAGTCATAAAATCTATATTTATTGTCGTTTTACAATCAAGAAAAGTCCCTGTTTGTGTAAGGCAGGATTCTAGCTTTAATAAGCACTGAAAAAAATATTCAAATTCCTTAAAAATCAAAAAAAAATATTCAAATTTTCAAATTTTGGTCACATATGACCGAAATTTGCACTGGAAAGAGGCAAAGGGTTAATGACATTAGTAATGTGACAAAATCATTTTCCTTTTTGAACTTTGTCCCAAGCTTTATTAGATCTAGGAGCTGATCGAGATATTTCAATTTTTGTCTTTTTATTAAGGATAGACCCCAGTGATGGGAGTGTGAATGGCGGGGCTTCCTTTAATTATGATACTTATATTTGCTTCTTATAGTAATATTAAATGGAAAACACCATCAGGTAGTCAATAAATAACATTTTCTATCGATATAATTTATATAAAAATATATAGAACACTAGCTCTGTAAGTGTGTTGCAAAACTGAAAATCGTGATATTCTCATTTATTTTTTGAACATGAATATCTCAGTTAATTTTTCATTTAAAGCTTTGACACTTTTAGTATATCTTCTTGAGATATAGATGGAGGGAATCGTGTCTCAGAACTTTTTTATAGCCCCTAGTTCCATTTTTATGAAATGTAGAAAATGGTATTACAAAAAAATCTTTAAGAATTACCCGTTTTTTTTCCGTTTTTGGTCATAAAATAAAATCTAGTGACTTAATAAAAAATCTGAGACACGGTTCCCTGCATATGAATGTTCTGAGGATGTGTGTGAAATTTTACAGGTATCAGACTTATATTAGCCAAGATATCGATGTTCAAGAAATAAAAGTTGAAAAATCACTTTTTATTTGATGAAATCCGGAAATTCAGGTACATTATAACTTTGAATATATCAATAGAAAGAGAAAAATCTTATCTTTAACATGATGTTTGGCATGTTATGATGAGAGCTTTAATAAGAGAGTTATTAATGCTTTCCTGAATGGGCCACCCATCACTGGGGTCTATCCTTAAAGGAATAAATGTTCCTGTCACTAATAAAAAAAAAAATGGACAAAAGTGCATAGAGCAGGGTTGCCAGATTTCGCGCACTAAGAACAAAAATTATGTAATAAGCAAATATTAAATGAAAAATATAATTCAGATTAATATTTTTCTACCTATACACCATGAAATAAGGTATGTGAACTCAATCATGAAAAATATCTTTTTAAAAAAAGGAATATGTCTGTGATAATCAACTGCATTAGAGTAGAGGAGCCAGTTTTGACGCACTTAAGAACCCCAAAACAGGGTTCTTTCTCCTAAATTTGTAAAATAATCTATATATATTAATGATTTTCAATATTTCTAATGTAGTTGGGGAGTGCATAATCTAATGTGGTTGTGCATTATTCCAACAAAAATTCTAAAAATCAGGTTTTATAGTGGAGATATGATCAAATCATCCCAGGTAGCAAAATAACATTCTCAGGAGGTCCATAAAATGGTCCAAATGACGTTGGCTGCCCATCCAAATGACGTAATTTGGACCAAATGTGGTCCAAATGCCAACCAAATATGGACCAAATGTGTTTTATATATATATATATATATATATATATATATATATATATATATATATGAAAGATATATCACTGAAAATGTATTATATCTAGTCGGGAATGTTTTTAAAGGTAAATCAGTAGTATAATGGAGTCGCTGGCGCGCATAGTCAATGCTACTAAGTAGGTCACTAGGTCGGTACGAGTGGGCATCGGGTGAAAATAGGTTCATAAACTAATAGAGACTTTGAATAATTGAGTCATTACGACCTACTTTTTTTGACCTACTTTTTAAAAATACGTTCAAGCAACGTATGTATTATATCGTTATTTTTTCATTTTTTATATATATAGGCCTGTAGGGAGATGCACCATGGGGGCAGCCATTGTCCCCCAGTTCAGGCCAGTCGGGGAAGCAATGTACTGACGCGGGTGGCCAGTCAATGTTTGGGCAGCATAGTGTGAGCTTAGAAGCGCACGTGTAAGCCAATGTTTCACTTTGACAGTAGTGAAATGAGGGAGGAGTCACGGTGTGACGTACCACCTTATAATAATGTGTTCCGCTCTTAGCTAGCCAGAGTAGCTGTAAACACTGTGTGAGCAACATCCAGTGAAGGTTGGACCTTTAACCTGCAGTCTAGGTTCTGGAGTGAGGCATAGAAATTGTGTTAGAGCGCGGAGCGTCGACTGAATGTGTTTGAGGGGACTCTTACCTTGGGACTGATCATGGTCAATCAAGTTCTTGTCACGGAATGACTATACATTGGATAATAAACAAACAAAATCCTTTCACACGAGTGTTCACGTCTTACATGATGTGGGAACTATAATTATGTATTGGACGACTGCAGTCGACGACGAGGAGACTGCGAATGGAGCTAGCTATTATCTAAAGAATTAAATACCACTTACACGCACTATTATTAAATGGATAATTAACCTCCTTATAGTTCAGCAATTTACCCCTGCCCCTTCCCTCTGAGGGACCCCTAAGTAGGTTGTATGCAGAGTGTCTAATCTGTAATCAGGTGAGCATGTTGTTTTAGGGCCTTAGCCATCAAGTAAGACAGTGGCTGAATGGGTTGGCCACATAAAACGTGCTACCTTCCCCAGCTAACCCAGACCAGTACAGGTGGGAAGAATGAGCTGTCCCCGAAGGAGAGGCCGTTTATTAAGTAAAAGTAAAACTAAACCTGCGCCTCAGATGCAGTCTGAATTATGAATGAAGTGTCAGTTGAGGGGAATTACGTCATTGGCATCTGTGACGTCACGGGCAACGGTGGCCACGCCCCCTGGTGTCGGGCAGTGTTTATGTTCGCTGCCCATGGTTGTGGCAGCAGATAAAACGTGCTACCTTACCCAGCTAACCCAGACCAGTACAGGCTGGGAATAATGATCTGCGAGTGATAAGCCCCCCCCCCCCCCCCCCAAAAAAAAAGAGAGGCCAGACTGCCCAACCACAGACGAAGGCTCCATTAGGGTAGATGAGGCGAGATGAGAGTGTCTTTGGCATGAAGGGTCTCATCTGAATAGTGTGTGACGTTCCTCGGTAGTTCGGGGTTTCCGATTTCTACAACAGAGGGACGTGGGGATTGTTTCAGGTCTCAGCCGGACGGGGAATCCGGGCAAGAAACAGAGATGTGATATTTAGAGTCGTGCCTCGCGCACGAGGGGGGTTTGAGCGGATCGATCGGGAAATCAGTATTCGTCGACGGGGGAGGGGTGTATCAGCCGGGCTGGACCGAGGGGCCTCAGCCACCGGGCAGGGTACAGGTGGAGGACTGCGGGGGAGGAAAAGTGGTAGGGGGGCAGGAGTGGGCCGTTTCTATCTCTATAGTGCCGGTACTCTCTTCGGGGTCTACTGCGGACGATCCACCCTCGTTCGTGGTCTGCGGGGATGTCGGGCCGACGGTCGCCTATTGTTTGGTAGCGTGGGGCCGAGCCGGTCGCGCCTTCGTTCCCCCGGATCCTGGGTTTCCGTTCCCTGTTTCGGGCCCTCGTGCCAGTCCGGTCCTTCGTTTTCGGGACTCCATCCAGGCCAGTTTTGGGCCTTCGTGCCCAGTTTCGGTCCTTCGGGCGAAGTTTCGCCTAATTTCCTCTAACTTCTGCTATTTTACTTAAACTTCTAGTCAATTAGCCTGTATTGGATCATCTTATCGGTTACCATAGGAAGAAGACACATGTTGACACAAGGAGTACTGTAAAGGAACTCATTTATTCTCGGGCCTCACCGCCCCTTTTATAGTCTAGTGGTCAGCCCTGATTGGCTGTCTCTGATCACGTGGTTACAAATGACGTCACTTCCGGTTTACTTTATCACTTCCGGTTTACATATTTCTCGGGACTTTCGGGTTTCGGGCTTTTACAATTTTGGGCCTTTCGGGCTTTTCGGGCTTTTCGGGCCCGTTACAAAACATACTTTACTCTGTCGCATTATCTTACTTTTCATATTTCGGTCTTACCAATTGATGAATAGACATTCATCACAAGTGTAAGTAACGGAAGATGGCTGATGACGCCCAGGAGCCCCGGGCGCGAATGTCTATGATGTTGCATTCCAGAGACGACATGAAGGAGGCACCTCCATGACGAAGTGAGTGGGAACTAATGAGGGTAGGGTCAAGGCCTACTTGGCTGGATAAGGTCTTGAGGTGTTGGTTAAACCAGCTGTAACTGATAGGTGCCAAACCGTGAGGTCCAGCTACTCTGAAGATGAAGTCTGATTCCGACTGTTGGTGGGCACGGGCAAGCTCCGACAGCCAGTATACAGGGCAGAGTTTGGATCCAGGTGAAGAGTTCAAGAGATTCTTGTGGGGGTGATTACCAAACTGGTCAGTCTTGGACGTTGGAATTAGTAAAGTGAGGTGGTCCGAATATATGGACACTGACGACCAGCGCAGAGTATGAGTGGAATGGGTGTAGTGGCCCTTCCGCAGGAGGGCGCGGAAGGCCAGAGTCACCGCTGACCAGAAGGCTAGATCCACGGGAAGCAGGGTGTTGAGATCCATGAAAATTGATAATAAGTCAGTAGTGGAAAGTGGCCAGCATTGAGGTCTAGTAGAATTGGGAAAATGCTTGATGCCTCTAAGAGTTTGTTGCAATCGGAAATCCGAAGAGTGTGAGGGAAATCCCAGGGATTGTTGTTTATGCCATAAGGCTGAGAGACGATTGACGATTGAAGAGGGGGACATAAACTCTGTTAAAAGGCTGCATACAAGCAGCTCTGATTGGGAGGGCAAGGGAAAGGGGTTAATCCGTAGCGTGTGCAGAATCTATAGTAGCAGTCCAGTTGTGACGCATGTGGCCTCCTCGTTGCAGGGGCCAGGGATGAGTCTTGCAGATTCCGGCATCTCAGGTCCAGGTCGTTCAGTGAAGGTGCTAGGTGAAGATGAAGAGGAACAACACATATTAGATGATTTGAGAGCTTCAAGGCATTTAGTCGGTATGCCTGGGTAGGGTAGACGAGATAGAAGATCTGCAAGGGTGTTGTCAGCAGATTTGATGTACGACGCCCAGATGTCGATGTTCCAGATGAAGCAGATCCAGAACATTTCACGGAGCCACGTCATACAGGTCTTATTAGAACTGCGCCCAGTGTATATCATGGCCAAAACTTGCATATTGTCTGTTATGAAGTGAAGTCTGGAATTCCTGAAGTGTTGACCCCAACGTTTGAGGCCTACAACAAGGGGCCAAAGTTCATAAACGTTGATGTTGGGCGTTACAGGGATTTCTGGCAGAGAAACCAGATGTGAGCATCCAGGATCAAAGCTGGGCGTAGTGCGTCATCTACCCAAGAACCGTAGAGCCAGTCTTTACCCAGCCAGGCCCCAAACCCAAGGTACAAGGAGTCTGAGTACATGGGAAGGGGATGGGTTTCCCTGATGATACAAGCACGTCCATTTAAGGTACCACAAAAAGATAACCACCAGTGGTGGTCGCCCAGAATGGCGTCGTCCAATGGGATGGACTTGCTGTGACAAGTGTAGGAGGCTGATAGGTCGAAGATCCTTCTGCTAAATGTGCGACCACCGCGTACCACATATGAACAATAAGATACAAGCCCCCTAAGCGTTTAAGCTCTTTTTTAGATGTAGAGCATCGATCGATGACTGAAGTAATAAGGCTCTCAAGTTTATGCACCTTTTCCATCGGGAGGGATAGTTCCATGGCTATTCTATCTATGGTTATGCCCAAATAAGTGGTGGTCGTGAAAGGATCAGAGACTTTTTTCCAGGACACATCAAAGCCCAAGTGTTGAATGACATCAGTGAAGATGGTTCGAGCAGCAAGGCACGACTCTGCATCAGGGGCAATTACAAGGAAATCATCTAGGTAGTTGATGACACGGTAAGCACCCTTGGCAATGGCGATGGCCACGATAAATCTTGAAAGGATGTCAAAGATGTTGACAGCAAAGCATAAGCGGTTGTCGACCAAGAATTGGGCCCCCAAACCAAAATCCCAGGACAAACGTTGAAATTTAGTATCATTAGCATGAACACTTACAGTGCAGTAGGCTGCGGAAATGTCTATCACTGCCATGTGATCTCCTTCATGTAGAACATCAACAGCGTTCTGTACTGAATTATAGGTGAAAGAACTGAATGTTGTGTTCATGAAGTTGTTAATTGAAAAGCCCTCTGGTCTAGAACAATCCATAATGGGGCGTAGTTTGCCATTTGATTTCCAGACTGCCCCCAGTGAGTGAATGCAACGAGGGGGCGTGTCCACCAGCGAGACTTTATGGTCAATGAGTTCCTGTTGTAGGAGTTGGGTCATTTCCACATAAGCCTCTGGTGCAGTGATGGAATCGTAGTTGGCACATGAATAAATTGAGGGGCAATCATCATCAACAATGTGGAAGCCCATCATGAGTCCTGACCATAGCGTTGTACGCTCGTCCTTATCCTGGAAGGACACTCGGCCATCGCCAAAGATGAAGGGAGCGGCGCGACAGGGTTTAAGTTGGGCAGGCACACCGCCTATAAAATGAACACAATCGCAGCTACCATCTATACAAGACCGGTACACAGCTATAGAAGGAACTGAGTTGGTTGCCGGAGTGTTGAAAGCTAGAGTATCAAGTTGAGAGTCATGTGAGACAGCAATGCCCACAGGTCATCTAACCTAGTTTGGTCAGTTTCCTGGCAACGATCATGGCAACCGCATTCTTGAGTCTCAGATGAGAGAGTGGACTGACCTAGATCCGATGCGTCGTTACAGCTTCATTTTTGTTGATCGTGACTGGCCTGGCGTTTGACGTTCGGGCAGTCGGTGTTGATGTGTCCTGAGCTGAAGCAGGCTGAACAAACATGACGATAGTCGCAGTTAGTGCGACAACATCCTCCATTTGAGAAATTAAACTTGAAGCAAGCACCACTCGTAGCACCCCCTTTAGTTGATGTTTTGTTGTAAGATCCCCGTTTGGACGAAGCGGCATTTTGGGTACCGTCATACGAGAGGTGCTTCACAATGTTTGCCGGATCTATGGTGTCGAAAGCTTTGATGCCCTTCTCCGAAGCTTTTTGTTTAACTGAGTCGTCATAGCGGACAAGAGCATCGCTAGTGAAGACTTTGGTTTCAGCTTTTTCGGCCAGTAGGATGACATGATCGAGAATGCCCAAAATGTCACAACCCTTCTTAAGCAGGGCGCGGCACATACGGACGTTCGCCAACATTAATCTTTCGTAAGAAGTAACTTTGTCACACTCCGGTAGATACTTGAGAGTGGTGTACTTGCCATGTTTCTTGCGCTTGCTGGATGACTTCTTGCTATGACGATTACGAGATCTAGAGGTGCTGGAGTCAGACGATGATCTAGAGGAATCAGAAGAAGCTGACGAATCGCGTGAGCGATGATGTTTTTCTGGAAGAGGCTCGGCGGCGGCAGCTGCAGAGGGTGCCGTTAGGTGTGAAAGTGACGATCTGACAGTAGAAGCCAACTCGGAAAATTGCTCATCCATCCTTGCTTCTAGTAGGCGAAAGGCTGAGTTAAGATCCTGAGATGAGACGACAGGTGGGGCAGGGGCCGGTTTGGCTGTGGCCACAGGAGCGGGGGGTATGACAGGCGCTGCAGCCGGAGCCGTAGGCTTCGCCGAAGTCCCCGACAGCGAACGTGTCACTATAGGTGAGAAAGGTGGAAGGACGAAGTGGCTCGCTTGTCTTTTAGACACTGGTTTCCTCCTCTTGCTGACGCAAGACATGATGACAAAAAGCGATAACACTGATCTCAAATACTAAACCTGCGCCTCCAACGCAGTCTGAATTATAAATGAAGTGTCAGTTGAGGGGAATTACGTCATCGGCATCTGTGACGTCACGGGCAGCGGTGGCCATGCCCCCTGGTGTCGGGCAGTGTTTATGTTTGCCACACACGTGGTTGTGGCAGCAGCACAACAGAGAGGTGAGAACCCCAGTCTGCCACCCTTATCACACCTCTGTCTACACAGGCCTTATTATGTTGAGAGGTGTGAGGTCACTGGGGCCAGAATGGGGGATTTGAAAAGGTGTACCATCATACAACTCCCTACCTCCCTGTACTTTATATGTATATTTTACCGGATAATTTAGCGGATGTTCTATGATTTTCATTATTTTTACATTTTTTTCTATATAGTTTGTATAGTATTGTATTATGTTTACGTCGTTTTATGATTTATGAGAGATAATAGAGAAATAAAAGAAACAACATTTTTTTATTTATTTTTTTATTAAAATCACAAAGCAGTTTATAAATTGCTATATACAAGGCGCTTGTTTTAGATTTAAAAAGTCATAAATATAGCTGGTTTTTTTTTAGATTTTTCTATATTTTTCTAATTTTTTTTTTTTTTTTCCATACATTTCCTATATAGCGAAAATCCTTCAGTTTTTTATGTGCAGTTCATTGTCCTTGGTCAGTCTTTTTTTCTTAAATGGTAAAGGAGTTGTTGGAGCATGAGAAACCACAACCTCTAGATTGCGCTGAACGTTCTGTGAGTTCTTCCAGTTTACTTTGCAAGTTTGCAAAGAGCAGTCGGTCGACATTGGCTGACAGGGCCTCCACACAGTCGATGGTGTTCTCCAGATCACATTGCATGCGTCCTAGTGTTATGGGACGTCTCTTAGGCATGTCCAGTGCTTCATCTTCCTCTGATATCTCTCCTCCTTTTTCCTCTGTATCTGTAGATAACCACATTTGTAGTGTTTCAAGATCGGGTGTTTCCTGCTTCTCCATTTCCACCGGTTTAAGTTCATATCAAGAAATCAACTTTTAAAACGTAATTCCCTTGAAAAATGTATAAATATTTTGCCATAATTATATTAGGTTATATATTTTTAACTCTTTTACAGATATTCATGAAAATATCAAAATAATTTGCCCCCAAACTATATAAAAAAAAATCCAAAATATCTTTCCATTTTATAATGCGACCATTTCTGACCAAATTGAACAGAAAGATGTGCAAATGACATCATTCAGATGGGCAGCCAACGTCTTCAGCACATCCTGCCAACTAAATTACTGACTATTTACAGACGTCCTCTGACCATTTGCCAACATCTTTTAGACGTCAGACTGCTACCTAGGTCAGCACTTGTGCCTATTAAAGATTCCTGACAAAATTGAGTAATTTCTTTGTATCTTTTTCACTACTGCGCCAATCTTCAAACAGTAAGCAAGAAACAGTTTGGCATTGATCCCATAGATCTACAGGTCATAGAGGGCTTCACTTTTGCGTGAAATCTTTGGATTTACCACAATCCTAGGGGATTCTTTTTTTTCCATAGACTCCAATGCTAAAGACATCAACATTTCCCCCAGACTCTCCTGATCAGGGATGTGCAAATGCTCCCAAATTCACACAAATGTGCGAACTTTGTCATAGAACGCACAAATTTTGGCCTCAAATCTATAAAGGAAGTTGAAGTTTATATAATTAGGGAGTTGAAGAATAATGCCTAATTACGCTCAACAATTAATAATTATAAAAGTAAACCTCCATAGTTCAACTATTTAGGCCTACTACGAGATTATCATGATATCCATGAACTGTACATTAAATATGGCATACCAACTCTGCATAGGCTACAAGACGTACTATCCAGTCACTTATGTTAATGTATGTTTGAAGAAGTATGAGTATTATCTAGAAAGTGAATGTGACTTAAGATCAATCACAATACATAGCAATGCCAACATAAAATTTGTGCATAAATTCACATCATTAACATAGGTGCAAACAAATGCTATATTAATCTTACAGGCAGCAACTTTTTCATAATGGTTTTCTAGATGTTTATCAATGGATACATGAGTTACGCTGTAAAATAGCTGCTGAGAATGACATATCTGTCAACGAGAATATAAAAAGAAGGATCTGCTTTCTAGAATACATGGTTTGTAATAATATATTTTGCTTATCTAAATATCAAATGAGTGTGTTATGTTGACCCTCTTTCGTATATGTATGATGCACAGTTATTAGAAAATAAGGCAGGGTACAAGAGTGCAATTGCACAAATCTTATCTGAACAAAAATGAAATTGTTATCATTCACTTCCGTTTCCATTAGGCCTATTCCATTTCATTGTTCATAAAAGAATCAAGGAAGAACTTACGTAAGATTGGTACTTTATATATATATATATTTATATATATATATATATGCATATATATATATATAGTATATATATATATAATTCATGGCTTTCTTTTCAATAGAATCTATGCGTTACATAGACGGATTGTCAAAACCTGGATGGAAAGGAATGTTAATCACATTTTTCACCCTCTTGCATGCAGATACCTTCTGGGATCTTCTTTATTCCAAGGATTGGAAGCAAAGTAGTTCGCTGCGGGTCTGCGAGGGGGCGCTCCTGACCAAGTTGGTGGAGGAGTTGTACTGGTTGCACCACCACGGGTCGCTGGCCACTTACCGCATGGGACGTTTTGATGCCTGTTACTTTCCCGCTGCTAGGCCTGGATTAAAATCTTCAGATATAGTAAGCACTTTAGTATTTTCCTATGTTAGCCTTTGAAAATTAGAATTTTACAACCAAATAAAAGATGTACTGTGGGGATTACCATTCCAATTGTTTTTTTAAGGTGACCGCCCCCCCACCCCCCCCCCCCCCCCACCCATCCCTTCACATTAGGTTTGGTCCTTTTTCTCCAATCAAGAGGTCAGTTTCGAATATTTCGTTTTGGTTAAGTGTTGGAAAGAGTACTCATACCAGTTATGATGCCAATAGCGTGTATTGTTCATTGGCTTTTTCCCCCAACAGAACAATGCCGTCCACAAACGATATTAGTTGTACTTTTTTTTTATATTTTAGGCCCCACTCATACTTCACGTACCTCTGCCACTACCCTTTCGTTTCCATTAAAGGGAGGGGCCAGTGAATATAAAATAATATATTAATATTGTTATGATCCTCAACGCCTAGGGAGTTGTCATACCAATTTTTAAATGTGTATCTATAATAGTTTCTATTTTATTCATATTTGTAAATTGTACTGACTGGGTCCTGTGTGCAGCTCTTGCACCTTACACAGAGCATATATCTATGTGTGACGTCACAGACAAGTCATATAAAAATTTAGAAATAACAATTATTCTGACAATCATAACTATTTTTTAAATCCTAAATAACTTTAAATTATAAAATGAAGTCATTTTTGGCAAAAATTTGCAACTCCAATGTCTTCTAAAGAATATTTCAATTTCGAAATTTGAAAATAACGTCTTTTGTGTGACGTTTTGTGTGACGTCACACACAGATTTGTGTTTTCCTGAGGACCAGAGGACTCATATGTTCCTTAAATATGAACCACATTTAAGACAGGAAGGCCTTAACTATTGGCATGGAAATTTTGCATAGTTCTATACAAGCATTCAATCTAACGTTTGAGGTGTAAAAGAACCAGAATTGAAATTTCACTGGCTCCTCTCTATTAATTAATGTTTTTACCATAGAAATTAAGAAGAGAATCTGCTTGTCTATCTTACCTATATTGTCTTTATGGAATAGATAACAGCTCCCCCCGACCCCCGACCCCCCCGGCTACGGGCCTGGATAATCAGATACATACGAGAAACATAAGGAAAAGCATGTATATGGTTTGATTTTTGAGCCGTAGCTTTCTACCAACCCATTGCACAACCTCGGCTTTTAATGATAATCATTCAAAAGTTATGAATTCTAGATTATCGACGAGATTCCCAACTATCAGGCGAGAGAGGAAAGGGTGCAAGTTTAAGTGCATGCGGTGCTTAGTAATTGGCACGTATCATATCATATTACACAAACAGGCCCCTGCCGAACCTTAGGCATATATATATATATATATTGTTACGGTATTGCCACCGGTGCTGCCGTAACACCGGAGCCGCCGGAACCGCCGGAACCACCGGAGCCGCCGGAACCACCGGTGCCGCCGGAACCACCGGTGCCGCCGGAACCACCGGAGAAACATTCTATGTAAAGTCATGTGACCTAGGGTTTACTATAAAAGGAAGCTCCTTGGAGCTGTTGTTCAGTCTGCAATAAACCTCCAAACAGTACACATCAAATGCCTTATCACTGAAAAGCCTCTCCTGGCTATAGTTAAGCAAGGCTGTATACTGGCTATAGTCCAGGCTATTTAACCTAGCTGTAAATGGTTTTCGCGACACAGTGCATTAACTTATAGTAGATTGGCTTATCCTGGGCTAGTGGTAATTTGGATATCACTTATATTACTAGTATTTAAGCGAACTTTAGGCTAAGTCGACTGGACATTGGCTGAGAAGATCTGGCTCACATACATTGGCAATCAACACTGGAACTGGAAATGGAAGCTGGTAGCAATACCTTGGTCAAACGTAACAGTGGTGGCAGCGGTGGGATCTTGGTCCCGGGTGATCAAGATCTACTACAGACTGAGGATACCAGGCCTTCATGGGGGTTACCCTTGACCCCTTCCAAGGAGGTTGAGATGTCCAGATCAGCTTGGACTCAGCGGGAGCAGGCAGGTTACCACCTGAGTATGAAGAAAGACATCCAGCAGCCACTGACATGCAGTGGAGATCAGTTAGGTCAGCAGGATGGGTCCAGCAGAATGAGGTTTGGGGGAAGGTCGTCAGGTTTCCCAAACTTTCAGGGCCAGCATGGTGATAACCGCAAACCAAAGGTGATGCCAGGCCATTATGATGGGACTACGCCATTGTCTGAGTATCTCCATCACTTCTACCTGGTAGCAGATGTGAACAGTTGGACAGAAGAGGAGGCTGGGCTATATCTAGGGGTCAGTTTATCTGGCGCAGCCCGGCGGATTTTGACGCAGACTCAGACGACCGGACCTGGGGGATTTCGGCGACTAGTTACAGCCCTGGAGCGCAGGTTCCAGCCCCGTGACAGGGTGGCACAGTACAAGGCTCAGCTGAAGGCAAGACGCCAGCATAAAGGGGAAACCTTAGAACAGCTAGGAGATGCAATAGAAAGGCTAACACACTTGGCCTATCCTTCAGTGGGAGCAGATATCTCTGATGATTTGTGTCGTGATCATTTCATGGCGGCCTTGCACCATAATGACCTTCGGCAGTGGGTGCATCAATCCAGACCCCAAACCTATGGGGAGGCAATGGCCTCTGCACTACATGGTGAGGCTTACTTCCAGAGTGAACGTGACAGGAGTCACTCCCATGCAGTGACCCGTGTTGCATCTTATGGGGAAGAACCCTACATGGAAGAAGAATTGGAGTCTATGCACCTGACTGTAGCAGCAGCTGGGGTACAAGGTCAAAGAGGGGGTTCTACTTGGACTAGCAAGAACCGGACCCAAGCGTCCCCATCAGCAGGTCAACGACCTAAGCAGGAGGAAGCTAACCCAGGAGTCGATCGGCTGTTAGCTGAGATCTTAGTAAAGCTCACAGAATTAACGAAGAAACAACCTAGGTCTCGTAACTGCTTCAAGTGTGGTTCACCTGACCATTTCAAGAGAGATTGTCCTGAGCTGGTTAGCACTGAGCAGGAGGGAAACGGGAACCGGTCCTCTCAGTAGACCCGGAGGGGACCGTAAAGCAAGAGAGTGGTCTGGTAAGGTCGCTAAGGCGCATAGAAGGGAAGCTGGATCCATTGACAACAGGTCTTCTTGTGGGAGGTACAAGTGGAGGGCAGTACATTCAGTGGCTGGTGGACACTGGCGCTTCTACTTCCCTACTTGGAAGAAAAGCATGGGAAAGAATGTCTCCCAAAGGTCCCTTACAGGGTACAACAATGCGCATTTTATGTGCAGATGGAAGGCCCCTCCAAGTGTATGGATTAGCCCAATTGGTGATTGACTTTGGGAGATGTAAATTACCTGCACGTGCTGTTGTGGTTGAAATGGATCTTGAGGGCATCATGGGCATGGATATGCTGAGGAGATGGCGTGCTACAGTAGATACTCATCGTGGTCAGCTAGTGCTTGATGATGAAGATGACCCTGTGGCCTTAGCAGAACACCAGGATTATGGCCAGCGGATGGTACAAGTTACCTCACCGGCCTGGCCTATGAAGGAATCTCAGTTGCAGATTGTGCAGGATGGGGAAGGTAGTCCAAAGGTGGCGATGGTTGGCGGGAACCAGGAAGATGGGTCAACCGGGGAGGTCGCAAAGGTGGACAGGTCCTCAAAAGACACAGAGGCAGCTAAGAATTCCATAGAGAAGTGGACTATGGTTGGCGGGAACCAGGAAGATGGGTCAACCGAGGAGTTCACAAAGGTGGACAGGTCCTCAAAAGACACAGAGGCAGCTAAGAATTCCATAGAGAAGTGGACTATGGTTGGCGGGAACCAGGAAGATGGGTCAACCGAGGAGTTCACGAAGGTGGACAGCTCCCCAGAGGGGACAGAAGCAGTTAAGTCTATGGAGGAGCGGACTAGTAAGAGGTTGCTTGAAGACAGAGCCATCCCAGAGCATGTGCGAGTGATACTTACAGGGGATCAGGTTGTCCCTGGGGGCTCAGTGTTGGATGTTGAGGCAGCCATTGAGGTTGAGAGTTCCCTCCACCGACTGGGTGTTGTGGTAGGGAATCCAGATTTTGAGGCTCGTACTGGACTGAGAGTAGCCAGAGGACTTGTGACTCTTGGTGGAAAAGTAGTCCCAGTAGGGTTACTCAACCCAGGGAGTACTAAAGTGACCCTGTTTGAAGGAATGGCTATTGGAGATCTAAATGAGATTGAGGACTCTAATTTTGTGCGAGTGGCTACCCAAGTTGAAGGGCCAGGAATTAGTGTACCAGAACTAATGGACCATTTACTGCAAGACCTACCTCCAGAAGTCACATGTGAAGAGAGGCTCCAAGTAGAAGAAATGCTGAGGCGAAAAGTTGATGCTTTTCAATGTAGTGCAACAGAGACAGGCAAAACTGACCTAGTAACCCACAAGATTGACACAGGAAATCATCCCCCTCTGCGCCAGCCTCCCCGTAGACTACCCCCTCATAAAAGGGAAGTGGTTGAGGCGGAATTGGAAAAGATGATTGAGAAAGAGGTCATTGAGCCTGCTGCTGGGCCATGGGCTTCCCCAATTGTCCTAGTGCCAAAGAAGGATGGTGGATGGAGGTTCTGTGTTGACTACCGCAGACTAAATGGTGTTACTCGGAAAGACGCTTACCCGCTACCACGAATTGATGATACACTAGATCTGCTCCAGGGGGCCAAATATTTCAGCACGCTTGATCTAGCCAGTGGGTACTGGCAGGTGCCAGTAGATCCTGGTGACAGGGAGAAAACCGCGTTCTGCACTCATAAGGGTCTTTACCAGTTCAAGGTAATGCCATTCGGGCTTTGTAATGCCCCTTCTACTTTTGAGAGATTAATGGAACTTGTACTGAAAGGTATGGTAGGAGTCCAATGCCTTGTGTACCTAGACGATATTATCGTCTTTGGGAACACCATAGAACAGTGCTGCAACAACCTGGAAGAGTTGTTGGAAAGATTGATCGATGCTGGACTTAAGGTGAAGGCAAGTAAATGCCAACTATTCCGAAAGGAGGTGACCTTCCTTGGTCATGTGGTATCAGGAGAGGGTGTCGCTACTGATCCAGACAAAGTGGCTGCTGTTGCAAGATGGCCAGCTCCAAAGGACATTAGGGAGGTGCGGAGTTTTGTTGGCTTCTGCTCATATTACCGTAGTTTCATAAAGGGGTTTGCGAGCATAGCAAGACCACTCCACAAGTTGGCTGACAAAAATGCTCCTTTTCTCTGGACATCTGAATGTCAAGAAGCATTTGAGACCCTCAGAGAAGCTCTGATTCAAGCTCCAGTGCTGGGCTATCCCCGGAGAGAAGGGCAACTAATCTTAGACACCGATGCATCCGACCGAGGCTTAGGGGCAGTGTTGTCCCAAATGCAGGACGGCCATGAACGAGTCCTATGTTATGCCAGCCGAACGCTTGAGAAAGCTGAGAGGAATTATTGTGTGACCCGCAAGGAGCTGTTAGCAATCATTTATGGTGTGCGCAAATTCCGGGCTTATTTGGGTGGTACCCCTTTCAAGGTGCGGACCGATCACAGTGCTCTCCGATGGCTGATGACCATGAAAGAGCCAGAGGGTCAAGTAGCCCGATGGATGGAGGAACTAGGACAGTACCAACTTGAAGTAGAACACCGGCCTGGAAAGAAGCATGCAAATGCAGACGGGCTTTCACGCCTTCCCTGTCGCCAGTGTGGTCAAGGATCAGAAGAGGGTGGTGGTACTGATGAAGTAGGACACGTTCGCCTTATCACCTGGACCAATCCAGAAGAACAGGGAAAACTCAACAAGAGCCAATCAGAGGATCCACTGAGTAAACTGTTTGTGTCTGCAGTGGAAAATGGGGAGAAGCCAGGTAAAGAGCTTCGGGAAGGTCCTGGAGATTTTGATCGCCTCTGGATGGAATTTGATCAGCTGACTGTGGAACAGGGCCTGTTGGCTAAGGAATGGGTGAGTGGAGATGGAAGGCATCATTCTCAGATCTATGTCCCTTTACCCTTACGGTCATCCATCTTTCAGGAAGCGCATGGTGGTCGCTTTGGGGGACATCTTGGGGCCGAGAAAGTAACCAATATGCTGAAAGAAAAGTTCTTTTGGCCCGGTTTAGCCAGGGATGTTAAGCTCTGGAGTGCAGCTTGTGAGCAATGTCAGAGGAAAAAGCCTCCTTCACGAAAGTGCCGGTCTAAGTTACAGGTGTACGTTCCACAGGGACCCTGGGAGAGGGTGGCAGTGGACATTGCAGGGCCATTTCCAAGAACAGATCGGGGAAACAAATACATCCTTGTAGTAGGAGATCACTTCACAAAATGGGTTGAGGCCTTTGCCTTACCCAATATGGAAGCTGCAACAGTGGCAGATGTGCTGGTACGGGAAATAGTTTGCCGCTATGGGCCACCAAGATCTCTTCACTCGGATCAAGGCCGCAACTTCGAGTCACAGCTGATGAAGGAAGTTATGACACTACTGGGAATTGAGAAGACACACACGACTCCCTTTCATCCACAAGCGGATGGGATGGTCGAACGGTTTAATAGGACCATGGAAGCAATGTTAGCAACAGTAGTAAAAGAGGACCAGACAGACTGGGATATCCACTTGCCCTTCATGACAGCTGCATACCGAGCAACCAGCCATAGCAGCACCGGGTTTTCCCCAAACTTCCTCATGCTAGGACGTGAAACTACAATGCCACTGGAGATGATGTACGGGGTTCCCCCGAATACCGAGTGCCTTCCGCCAAGTCAGTATGCAATGAAGACCAGGGAAATGATACAAAAGGCCCACAGAGCTGTATTTGTTCAACTGAAACAAGTAGCTGAGAGGCAGAAGAGGTACTATGACTCAAGGGTAAAAACCCAGCGTTATGAAGTTGGAGCACAAGTATGGATGTGGCACCCAATCAAGAGAGTTGGACGCTCACCGAAACTTCAGAGCTGGTGGACTGGACCATGGGAGGTGGTCAAGGTAATTTCCGAGGTGGTCTACAAAATCAAGAAGGGCCCTAAAAGGAGGGTTGTACATGGAGACTTGTTGAAGCCTCGACTGACACGTGCTGTGGTGAATGCCAACCAACAGAGAGAGCCGTACTACATTAGAGGGGGCTGCAGTGAGTGCCGTGCTGTATGAAGTGATGATCAACAGAGACAGAGCCATGATGCGTTGAGTAGTGTGGTGCACACGAAGAGCCATCCTGTATGGTACCTGATATTGAACGAGCTATAAGTAATTTCCTATCTTTGAGGCAGGCTGGCCTAATAATACAAGCCATGAGTAAATTCTGTTTTAAGGCAGGCTGGCCTAACAATACAAGCCATATGTAAATTCTATGTTGAGGCAGGCTGGCCTAACAATACAAGCCATTAGTAATTTTCTATTTTTGAGGCAGGCCGGCCTAACAATACGAGCCCATCAATTTTAAAATAATTGATAAATTGCATTCATAATGAAACTGTTTAATCAAAATGTGTTTTAATGTAATTGCATGTTATGCATTACTACCCTGTTATATCTTGTTATATGATGTACTCTTAGCATAGTTTAGCTACACATGACTGGTAAGTAAATTGTAATTAAATTCAATGGTGGTTAAGAAGTGGACATTATAGCTTTGAGGGCAAAGCTTTTTGAAAGGAGGGGGTGGTGTTACGGTATTGCCACCGGTGCTGCCGTAACACCGGAGCCGCCGGAACCGCCGGAACCACCGGAGCCGCCGGAGCCGCCGGAACCACCGGAGCCGCCGGAGCCACCGGAACCACCGGAGCCGCCGGAGCCACCGGAGCCGCCGGAACCACCGGAGCCGCCGGAACCACCGGAGCCGCCGGAACCACCGGAGCCGCCGGAACCACCGGAGCCGCCGGAACCACCGGAGCCGCCGGTACCACCGGAGCCGCCGGTACCACCGGAGCCGCCGGTACCACCGGAGCCGCCGGTACCACCGGAACCACCGATGCCGCCGGAGCCACCGGTGCCACCGGAGCCACCGGTGCCGCCGGAACCACCGGTGCCGCCGGAACCACCGGTGCCGCCGGAACCACCGGTGCCGCCGGAACCACCGGAGAAACATTCTATGTAAAGTCATGTGACCTAGGGTTTACTATAAAAGGAAGCTCCTTGGAGCTGTTGTTCAGTCTGCAATAAACCTCCAAACAGTACACATCAAATGCCTTATCACTGAAAAGCCTCTCCTGGCTATAGTTAAGCAAGGCTGTATACTGGCTATAGTCCAGGCTATTTAACCTAGCTGTAAATGGTTTTCGCGACACAGTGCATTAACTTATAGTAGATTGGCTTATCCTGGGCTAGTGGTAATTTGGATATCACTTATATTACTAGTATTTAAGCGAACTTTAGGCTAAGTCGACTGGACATTGGCTGAGAAGATCTGGCTCACATACATTGGCAATCAACACTGGAACTGGAAATGGAAGCTGGTAGCAATACCTTGGTCAAACGTAACAATATATATATATATATATATATATATATATATATAATTTTTACTTAGGTGAATCACGTGACACTTAAGTAAACGCCGCTGTATTATTACCTGATTACATGAAACAGAACAGTAATGATATACCGTTTTCATTTTAGGAACCCCAGTTTATTGCCGAGCCCGTGAAGATCAACTTTAACGTCTACTTCAGGCCCAAGACCAGGTGGAATTCTGGAGCCACCAGTCACTCTTCTGAAACGCGCAGCGTCTCCAAATATGGCTCATCATCGTATTCGGGATCAATGCACACTCGATCTGTTGATGCCGGCGTAGCGTCCGACGGACCTGAGGATTCTGCATCCATTTCTTCAGAAGCCAGATCATTACCATCTGTTGCTCTCTCAGTTAATCAGATGGACACTGTTGGCAATTGCATCAACCTTTCTGCGCTTGGGCAGGACAATGAATTTGTGTGTGATGATGTTGAGTCGCAGGAACCTGATTCACCATACAGCCTCAGCTGTCTCGAGGCAGAGAAGAAATCCAGTGCGGCGTCCACAGCTACTTTTGCCACAAAAAGCTCCATTCAGTTTAAGCCTTCCCATGAGAGCATGGAGAGCTCTGAAGTTGTCTTCATTGACCATAGGTACTGTCGGGAGAGTGACCCAGGGTTTAAAAAAAATCTGTTTGGATTCGATGAAGTAGATGAAGAGTGGAACACAAGCCGAGACAGAATCATTAATATTGACAGTCAACTGAGGGTAAGATACATTGCATAAAATACTTGTGTTTAATGTTAAATCATAAGGAAGTTATGTCAATGTAGACCTACTTTTTCAATCAAATGGGACAAAATGCTTTCAAGAATATATGTACTCAAGGAATAGTTACAACCATAACGAGTTTTTCATTTTGTTACCTATTTGATAGAAAAAGGACAGGAATATGCAGTGAACTAGGCCTATACCAAATTTCATGTAATTCCTATATTTACATGATGAAGATGATCATGAAAAAGATTATACACTTTCACAACTTTGTTGCAATGATCAGTGGCGGATTGGGGGCGCGGGGGCGCCCCCCCCCCCTTTTTTGGGCCAATTTTACATTTTTTTAATGTAAAACTCGTCCAAAAGGTAATTAAGAAGAAAAAAAAAATAATAGCGCCCCCCCCCCCCCCTTTTCAAAAAGCTGGATCCGCCACTGATGATGAATGCAAACTAATGTCAAAATATTGCTGATTTCCTTACAGTACGGCTTCAGGGCAGGATTGTCCTGGCGACGAGGCGCCCCGGTAGCCGTTAATGTTAGTGGCAGCGCGGAATCTGTGAATAAAGGCATGGCTTACACTACTGTTCCCGTAGGCAGGTCACCCTGTGAAGAAATAGCGGAGAGTAGAAGTGGAGCAATACCTCCAGCGCCCAGTTTCACACCCACCCTACACAAAGTCCACCCAGACAGGGCTGCTCTGACCCACAGGTTCAAGACAGGTTCACGTTGCACCTACTTCAACATCAAAGGCAAGGTGCTGTCCACCAATGACGATCTTCGATCCGAAGAAGAGGCCTCGGTTAGGTATTCAGATGAAAATATTTGGAGCGGCCCAAAGGCTGGAGTTCATGTCACTGACAAAGAACACGCGCCAGGTAGCGAGGCTGAAAAAGCACAGAACACAGTTTTCGGTGAAAACGACAAAAGCAAAGTTGTTGAAATTCCACAAGAGCCACAGAAGCGCCTCGATACGAACCGTCTTCATAAGAGTTACAGCATAGACAGAATGAGACTGTGGAACCTGCGCAAGAAGCAAGAGACTGATGAGCCGTTACCGACCCTTGACGGCTACAGGAAGAAATACGTGGAGTCAGCACTGAACGAGCAACTCGGATCAATCTACCAAAAGAAGGGATTGCTCCCGAAACAGGAGTCTCACAAAATAACGCTTCTGTTTGATTGCCCAAGAATGAGAGAAAAAGCGCGGCAGATATCCAACTACAGAAATTCAACGGCTAGGGCCTTTCCGCGGCCACCCTTCCCTAAAAACGATGATCTTGATTTCAGACAGAAGCTGCTCCAAGCGGCCCGCGACTTTGTCATCAGAAAGGAGTTGGTTACCTGCAAAGGGCGTCCGACAATTACATCGGTCACTTTCAACAAGATCCAATGGGCACGACTCTGGGAATGATAACCCCCTTACATACCTCTCATATACGTGCAACTTCTATTACTTCATCATGTCAGTCATGTAGTTAAAAAACCCATACCCCTTTTTAAGAAGTGCCACCTATTATGTGTTTTTAGGATGTTATATACAATGTCATGACAACGCCATAGATTGACCCAGATTATGCTAACCTCCTACTGGTAAGATACCTATACTATGGACCTTATACCTACTGTTGAAATAAGTTAAAGTATGAATGCAATCTTAATAGCCGTAGATCATGAAACCATTCCAAATAAGGACATTAAGCACGTAATGTCATGTTGCCATGACAGTTTTCTGTTGCTGTCCTCTGAGTAGGACATTAGCATGATCCACTTCCGTAAATGTGTACCCTGCATCAATGTTGATAATACAATGATATTACATTAGTTGGCGTTTTTTGTCATTAAAATTTTACTCTAGAGTTTTATATAATAAGTGTGCAGTAGACATCTATAAAGGCCCAGTATATCATATTTTAACCCCTTAGACCCCAATCCTTCTGTAGCTGCCCGTGGGTAGGTTAAACCCACAAACAGCAATTTTTCCATAGTTTCTCTTGGTTTTTCCAATGACAACAGTTTTATGATTATTCTACAAAAGTGACCAATATTTCTTAGGAAGCTGGTTTAATTTCCTGACCAAAGCTACAAACCCAATTTCTATAGGATTAATTTACAGGGATGGATCAGCCTTTGAACTAGCTCAATCAAAAAAGGAATTTCGTGAATCTTGTAGAGAAATCCATGGAAATTCAGAAATTCTAGAGTACAATCTGTGGGGTCTAAAGGATTAGAGCTCTTTCTGGACTTTAGAATGAATCATTATTTTGTCTTAAGGACAATCGCGCCATTTTCCAGGTATCTCAAAATTGAAAGTTCTTTAATCTTCTTCATATCTTGCAAAAAATACTCATGAACATATGTATAATTCGTAAGCCAAAAATAGAATTGGCTGAAAGGAATAGTTTTAGAGATAGAAACTGAGAAATGGTGATGAACTATAGAGGTTGATTATCTTGTTATTCGTAGTGTGCTGTAGTAATTGTAATTAAGTTGTAGAAAATAACTAGCTCCGTATGCAGTCTCCTTCCTGTCGACTGCTGTTGTCCAATACATAATCATAGTTCAATATCATGTAAGACATGAACACTCGCGTGAAAGGATATTGTTGTTTATTATCCAGTGTATAGTCGCTCTGTGACAAGAACTCGATTGACCATGATCAGTCCCGAGGAAGGAATCCCCTCAAACACATTCAGCCAACGCTCCTGCGCTCTAATACAATTTCTATGCCTCAATCCAGAACCAAGACTGCAGGTTAAAGGTCCAACCTTCCCTGGATGTTACTCACACAGCGTTTACAGCTAACTCTGGCTGGCTGAGAGCGGAACACATTATTATAAGGTGGTACGTCACACCGTGACTCCTCCCCCATTTCACTACTGTCAAAGTGAAACACGGCTTCCACGTGTGCTTCTAAAGCTCACGCCTTACTGCCTAAACATGGACTGGCCACCCGCGTCAGTACAGTGAAATTTGACTATTTATCTAGAAATTTTCTGAACGACGAAACACAATTTTAGCAATAAAAACTACCTTTTATCCTAAGTCTCTTTTAATATAGGTTGTATAAAGGCATATTATGCATCCAATGTATTGTCAGGTTCTCAGGGGTATCATAGAGTATTGCAAACACTTTTAAAGTATAAACTTCAGTAAATTTATGGAAAAACTAATAAATACCCAATTTAAACTATTTTTTGCATTTAATATGGGTATTCAGTTCTGCTGGCCAAATTAGCCCGGTGACCCCCTATTTTCTGGCTGGATATGATAGCTTATATCCAAATACATGTAATATCAGCTTTTAGGCCAATTTTCAATTATAATTTTTTTGCATGGGTATTTATTTTTTGTACTTTTAAAATAGTTTATTTTCAATACTTTCAAATTGAAATAATAAATTACGTCATATAATTTTAGAAACTTGTTCTTTCTCACTTGAGAACAGATGATTAGACATATAATTAGACAATGTTAGCTGAAAAGTTTCCATAACGACCCATACCTTTTTTGCATTTTTGGAATCAATACAGGTATAGCTCCTATTGTGTAATATTTGAAACAAATCTTGATATTAGTTCTATAATGGGGCGATTGTGTGAAGGATACTGGCAAATAACCATAAATAACTAACAAATTGGGTCATGTATTGATTCAACGTTATTATTGCAACGCTGTGTGTTTGCTGAGAGATAACACTTCAAAATCACCAAGAAACGTGAATGATATGGTTACTAGGGAAACCGTATCTTTCACTTGCCTGTAAATAAATGCCTGCGGCGTCCACAGAAAACAAGTTTCTGAGAGATTGAAAGAAGAACGATGTCAGTTTAGCAGGTAGGTTACAAACGTATTACAGAGATTGGTTGGTCAAAAGTTGATAGAGAGTTCTATTTCTTATAAGAATATGCTATTCTAAACTTACAAAAATATGGAGATTTCCATCTATATCCTGCATTTTCCGTGTGTAACACAATGAGGCCATCCCAATTTACATCAAAATTGATATAATCATAGTTGATAAAGGGCCAGCCTCCAAATAAAGTAACCATAAATGAATTAACCAAGCTAACTTTGCTAACGAATAACGGATATTGCATGCAGAATTCAGACAAGTGCAATAGCCACTTTCCGATATAGAAAACAATACTCAGTCGTAATGTCCAACTTTTTTTTCAATTCAGTCTTACTTACATTAGTTCTTCTGTACTGACGCGGATGGCCAGTCCATGCTCTGTTAGCTTAGCGTTGTGTTTACATCAGCGCATGCCTTAGCTATTACTCCTTGTCAAGTGTGTGTAGGAGTTAGGGAGGAGTCAAGGTATGATGTACCATACTAAAGGGGCGTGTAACGCCCGAGCTCAGTGAGAGTTAGCGGAATGTTGTTGTGAGTAACCATCCTGGAAAGGTTGTGTTCTAGAAGCTGAGTCCTGGATTTGGAATAGAAGCTGATAGACTGTTTAGTAGGCAGGAGCGTTGACTGAGTGTGTTTGAAGGGATTCCTTTCTGGGAGCTATTCATTGTCAATTGAGATCATGTCATGGAACTACAATATGCAGGAAATAAATAAAGAGCATCCTTTCACGCGAGTGTTATGTCTTACCTACTTACATAATGCGAAACTATGATTATGTATTGGACGACAGCAGTCAAACGAGACAGAGACTGCTATAGGAGCTAGCTATTATCCATAAGGCAATGCAACTAATTAAGTACACCTGACATTAAGGGATAATTAACCTGCTATAGTTCACTTCCATGGACACCGATGATCAATGAAATGTAACGAGGTAATGCGTACATGTCACACATCTCATTACACATATCATATCAGCAGGGGCGGATCCAGAGACTTTCATAAAGGGGGTGAGGCCCTTTTGTAAAAATTTTCATCCAGAGAATTTTACATTTAAAAAACAAGTTAATATTTTGCCCAAAATAGGGGGGCCCTCCAAATCCGCCATTGATCGGTTTCTCTATAGCGCTTTTAAAATCAGTCTCAGTGACCTTCATATGCTTGAAGCCGGTGATCCACGTTGCGATATTTTCTGGACCAACGAAAAAACTACGAGCAAACCAATTTTAGGTCCGACGGTTTTTTGTCGGTCCTGAATCAGTTGGGTAATTAAACCTATTGGTCCTAGAATCGGTCCAGAATCGGTCCTACACCCCTGATCCACAGTGAAGATGAAAACTGATTATTCCCTTGTATCCTGGTTCAGAAATTAATAGGAAAACAGTGAAGAAAATAATTGGTTTAAAAAGTTAACAAAATTTTCTAAATATTCTAAATATGGTTATTAGGACCACAAATATATATCATTTAATCTGTTTGATTAATAACAAGTAAAATAGTAAAATACTTGTTGAAAATCATTTTAAAAAATATCATGTGAAAGAGAATTCATTTTGATATCTTTTGGTAACATTTTCGTTCTATTATTTCCAAAAATGAATGAAATAACCTTGAAAATTCATAGACATAATAAAATCGGCCCACAATTTGCAATATTTTTCAAAAGTGAAGCGATTTTGAACCAATTTTGGAGATTGAAATATTTTGAAAATCGGTTGAAAATCGGTTCAATTTTGTTGCAACGTGGATCACCAGCTCGAGGCTAAAGCCCCATACCCACTAGGACACTTTTTTGCTGAATCGGCGTCGGCGTACGCGTACTCGTCAACGCGGCCGTTGGCTGACTGATAAACAACCCATACCCACTCATAATCGGCATACACGTCGGCGTACACGTCGGCGTACTCGTCGGCGTCGACCGCTGACGAATACGCCGACGACTACGCCAATCCATAATTTTACGCCGACGAGTACGCCGACGGCCGTCAGCGTCGGCCGTCGGAAAAGCGCTTAGTGGGTATGGCCCTTAAACTGTTAAAGCAGATGAATAGGCCTCTTCGCCACGGTATGTTGACTGGCTTCAAAAGGGAAGGAATAGTTTGATTTACTTATCAAATGTATTGATCAAAATTATTCAACTGCACCTGCCGAACCGCTGAAACGAATAACATGGTTGCAGCTACTTCTATATCACTTCAGCTGCTGAAACTACGTACATACTGATATCTTCCATATATCTGTTCAACCTCGGAAATGAAGCTTATGGGGGTTTGCTGATTGTGTTCTGGGATTGTCTCAGCTTAGCAAAACGATAATGCAGAACTATTGTATGACTTGTATAAACCTAGCTACCAGCCTGGTAGAAAGATAAGGATAACAACATCCAGCCTGTTCGTACCTATTGACCACGGTTAAGGGCCTCCCTTAAATGTGTTGGCCTATCTCGATAGATATAGCTAGACGCCGATTAGCCTTATAGCTGCAGATTACGATGACGCGTCACGCAGTGAGAATGGGAGGCGTATGCCTATAACAATTACTTCCGCCATCATCTCATTACAATGGAAAGGACCCGATCTCGCCATGTTTTCTTTTTAACTGTATGTCAGAATGATCTAAACTGTAATAGGGTTTGGTGTGCAGTCTTACAGTGATAACAGGATAAACTCTTTGTGAGTATAGCGGTTAAAACTACAAACATGATGCACATAGATATAGGGTATTCAGTTGTTAAGAGAAGCCCATATACTATATAGGAAAGCTAACGAAGTACAAGAAGTGCGCTCAAATGGTCAATGAAAAGTGCCTTTTCTATACCCTTCCTCTCTCCGATCGATGCATACAATATCTTTTATGTTAGCTGCTTATCTACCAGTAATCACGAGGCAGTTTTACAGTATCATTTCGCACACCTTAGTTTTATATAATGTGTTCACTCCCATCATATATATGATCACGCAAAATGCGCAAACAAGTGCTACGCTATACACGCTTAGATATAATAAGAATAGTCCAAAAAATGAAGAATTGTCTGTTTGTATACTGCAATGGAGGTATAAGCATCTATAAATCTTCTTAGCTTAGACAGTTGAAATACCTTATCAACAATATTCTTCCTTACATCAACCACTATACCGAGGTATGCATAGTGTTCAACCCAGGATATAGGCCTATATCTATTGCAAACCCCGGGGTTGCAAACATTAAAAGTGGGTATGGCACCTAACCATGGATTTAGTTTTGTCAACATTCAGTACCAATCCAATCTGCTTCCCCCATTTAATGAAGGAATCCAATGCTTCCTGTAATGTTACATGAACAAAGTTCCAATCTATGTTACTACAATTGAGGGCACAGTCATCAGCATACATGTTTAGCTGAACATTATGTAATACATTAATTACATCAGTTATATAAAATATAAACAAGGTTGGCCCTAGAATTGTTCCCTGACCTATGCCAGAAATCGCCTTCTTTGGAATAGCTGAACACCCATTGAATTTTTCTAATTGGTAATGATCTAGATGACTTCTAAACCAATTCAAGATTGTTCTACTTAAACAAATCTTTCTTAACTTTTCAATTAACACTGGACAATTTAAAGAATTGAATGCTTTGCGGACATCTAAGAAAATCACACCTGTTACCAGGTCATTATTAAGGCCTAGGTGAACATCCTATAAAAAATGGCTTCTGGTTTAGAACGACCAGGGAGAAAGCCATACTCTTTTGGGTGCAAGTAGTCAATATTATTAATGTAGCCCATGAGACGAGACAGATTTAATTCTCTAATATTTTTATACGGGTGTTTGTGTAATTGGACGCCTTTCTGGGCAATTACTGTAGGTATACATACTGTACATGGAAGGATGCTGAAAGTCACTAGACTTTTATGACCGCCGTTCAAGGAATTATCGGTCGTATTTTTTTTCGCAACTGAAGTTGAATTAAATAATACCAGAAAAAAATTGCAATAAAACCTGTCTACTGCTGTTTGCTTACCCTTCGCCTCTCTTTCGCATGAAAACCATATTTTGTGGACAATTGATAACATTTATTGAAAGGTCTTGTCGCAAAGTGGGCACCAAGGGGAAAGTGACGGTTTTATCAAACCGCTGAAAAAGTAATGAAGGGTGGTCTTGGTAGATGCCAGACACCAGATAACCCAGTCCTCGTGACAAGGCACTAGCGTCCAGTTTCCCACTTTATCGGTGGAGGTTATCTGTAATAAGACACTTAGGGTGTCCAATCAGATTTCAGATGGCAATCGGACGATATGTGGGATATGCGTTATGGTATACGCTATTAGACCTACTCGGATTTGTATCTGTAAAGTATCAATAGAAATGCCACGAGGAGCGCTGTTTTTGCTATCGTTATCGTGACTACATTATACAAGGTGTTTCTGCAATCATTGTGAGGGATGCATAACACGCTAAACGTTGGTTATATGTCAAGATACAGAGTGCAAAACTGACCTATTGAGACAAGCAGAACTCTTGGTAAGTAATACAATATAAATATTTAATATAACACGCTCATTTATAAACATTCAGTATGCATACATTTCATGATCCATTTCCGAAGGATTTTTCCAATGTTCCCCCGGGATTTCCTTGGAATAAATTGTAGTTAGATATTTCAAAAGTGTGATATATGTTTTCAAGAAAATAGCAAAAATAGGCCACATAAGGGTTTCATGGTTTTGTAGGCTCATAGAAAATTTGTAATTCTATGTGGAGTGTATGTTTCTATATTCATGATATTTAAATTAAAGAAATTATTCTGAAAATGGATTGATTTATTAACCTCTGCTCATTGGTCTTTAGCTATGATCTGATGATAGACCGATGTATTAATTGTGGAATTCTATGAAAATTGAAAACTTCAAAATGGTACCAAAGCATCCCAAATATGCGATTTTTGGCAATGTCACTGAACAGACAGATGGAAGGGTTAGATTTAGAGTTAATCGTCTGCACAACAGCAACACTATTTCTGATTTGCCTACAATTCTGTTTTATGTTTATTTGCTCAGTGTACCCCATGGGATGGGTTAAGGTAATCCATGCCCAGGGCAATTTCAGAAAATCATGATTATCAGCAATGAATAAAATGATTATGTTGGACATAGAACAAATAACCAAATATACATAGGCCTACATACAAATCAAGTAATATGTGAATGGTGAATTACAGCAAAATTATTAACTTTAGTCTAAAAAGTGGTTCGAGATCCCCTATTCTCTGCAACATAATATTGCATAATGTAAATAGTTAGGCCTATATATTGTACAGATTCTTTTTTATCAATGGTCAACAAACTTTTCCTAGGCCTATGGCCGAATTCTTTCAAATAAATATTACTTGTATGTATTATCGTAGAGCCCAATTTTGGTCTGTACGTCTTGAACCGTCACATATAAGTACCAATATTTTTTACATTTAAGTTATTTTGCACCTTAAATAACATAGCAAAGTGCGTAGGCATAATCCGCTTAGGCATAAATGGACCCAACCAATTCCCCAGTTTGTTGGCAATAAAACTCTTGACGCCATACGTAACCACCTCCTGGCCTCTCAACATGCTGTGCAGCAAACATTCTCGTACAAGAGCTCTGACCACTATACATACCGATATGCAGAACCTTGGATCACTAACCAGAGAATTCTTGGCCCCCTTATGTCGCTGATGACATAAAGAAGGTAACATTATATTTAGCTTATAATGAAAATATTATGAACATTTATTAAGTGTGTGACTTCAATCCCGCTTCATTTCTATCATGTACAATCTATGTTATTCTAAATGTGTATATTACACGCTTATACGAAAGGCATACATTCTTACCTAAATTAAAGCAAAATGTCAAGGCAGATTAATAGATTTAGGGTCGAGACTACAAAGCCAACGGCTAATTAGAATAATATCCGACTTGTTAGATTTGTCATTCATTCTGAAAATTATACATTTGTCTACAGCACTTTCAAGTGTGTTTGATTTTGTAACAGCCATGTGTTATTGTAATATAGTCAAAATAAACGAGACAAAGCAACGTATCTAGGGAAGTAAAGGACACGAGGCAGTCCACTCTTTCTTTTCACACTGCACCTTTTTGCAAGTGGGTTAATGAGAGATTTTGTAAAATCAATTGGTCAACACTGTTAGTTGTATTTATTATTAGTTAAGTTGGTTGGTTGGTTATTTAACTATCAGAGACATATCAAGGGTAGTGGTGGTGCATGGTTAAATCTATAAGAAGGTAGAGACCATAGGCCTATCCCTATACATTTACCAAAGCAAATGTTTTAATGTGTATGGTCCAATAGACAGGGCATACATACAGCAGCCAGTGGCACTAGGCCTATGGTAACCCTGTCGTTGCTACAGGGGAAGGCACAGAGGTTTGTTTTTTTCTTTTTGATAATTTTTGACCGTCTTTAGAGACGTCCAATCTTCCAGACAGTACAATTGAATAAATTGTTTATCATTGTTGTTAATCTTACATACTCAAACCAAAATATGAATATGGGAATATGAATATGTGAGTATGTACATTTATGAAAGATTGAATATAATGATAATGATTACGTGCATTTCTGGTGACCCAAATAGAAAGCATTGAATTTAATTCATATAATATATCCATCACTGTCCAAGTCCTGGTGTTTATAGGATGTATGTTGGGGCTAATGCTTTAGTTTAAGCATTTTACTGGTCTGAGGATGTAGTTATTATAATTATATCCGTGTAAAGTAAGATGTTTGCTTTAGTTTAAGCATTGACATCTCAGATAGACACATTTGAGATCCGTACAGCCATATTTTTTTTTTTTTTTTTTTTAAAGAGCAGAGCTTCATTCACTTAAAATCTTTACAAACAATGCCTTTTAACAACCTGCTTCCACTTTTTTCTTCTGTATACATAAAGTATCTAGAATACTATTAACATATATCAATATTTCTACAGAAGTGTTGAAATATATAAGTAAAAAAAAAAACATAAAAAGAAAAACAGTCCAAGTGGTATTTTAAACATACAAGTCTGGTTATGGTTCACTGGCTCCAATCTATCATAATGTAAAAGATTTATGTTGATAGTTACACAGGCAACAATATTCACCAATTATATACTGTGATACACATTCTACCATAATCAATTCCAAAGAAATTACGAAGCATGTATTCTTGACAGCAGCTTGTCTGATGGTACTTTCTCTTTCCTCTTACCTTCAATTCTTCCTATATACCTTTCAATTGATAATTTACAACTCAACTCATAAATCCATTGATATACATCTAGATATCCTTTATGAAATAGCCGTTGTCTGTATACATAAAATTTAGCCCAGAGAAATATAAAGTTTATAGTTTTAGCCCTTTCTGTCACATCTAGCAACCCCAAGAGATAGTCTGATTCTGAAAATTCCTCCAAACAATACCCTAATACATTTCCTACCCACTGTTTTATTATTTTAAGAAAATTGTGAACAGCTGGGCATGAAATGAAAAAGTGGGTTATGGTATCCTTTTCTCCACACACTTTACATTTATCATCAGCAACAACTTTTCGTTTACACAAATAATCTTGACATGGGACAATGCGATGAATAATTTTGAATTGTAAAGACTGCACTTTAGTTTCTCGAGAAGCTTTAAATGCCATACAGTATACCTTCTGCCATTCTTCAACACCAAATGCAATCTCAGGGAAATCCCTCTGCCATTTTTCATGCATTCGAAGATTGATTTTTTTCCCACTACACATAATACTATATAGGGCCTTTGAAGTACAATTTAATATGTTCCAAGGTTTATCCTCATGGTTTATGTATATATCTCTAAATGACACGTTTTGAACATCAATAGTCTTATTTTTTACCCATGGGATAGCTGCCCTAATTTGTAAAACTTCCAAAAAATTGCACCTAAGGCCATATACTTCCATAATCATTTTTTCATCCATCAACTTTCCCTGCTCTGAGATTAGGTCTGCCACTTTCACTATACCTGCACTCTTCCAATTATGCCAATCTACCACTTTTTTACCTATCAGAATTCTCTCATTTTTCCATAAAACCTCATTTTGAATTTCTGTATCAGAGATAGGACTCTTGTTATAAAAATCATTCCAAGATACCCATAAGTCTTTGTAAAACAAGTTACAAATATCTTTTCCTAGCCTTCTATTTTTTGTAGCAAAGGTTATATAAAGTGAGTCTTCAACTTTAAACATTTTCCTAGGATAGAAGGTCCATGATTCAAAATCATTACAACAGAGTCTCTTAACCCAGGATATTTTAGAAGCCGAAACCAATGTCTCAAGATCAAGCAATCCCATTCCTCCTTCTGTAACCTTTTTGCACATTGTAACATATGCTATTCTGTTCACACTTGAAGACCATATGAAAGAACATATTAACTTTTTAAATTCATCAAAAACTCTTTTAGGAGTAAAAGTAATAGTTGTTGGGTATAGCAATATTGGTACAAGCAAACTATTTATTACTACCACTTTTCCTTTAATGGACAAATTCCTATTATTCCAATCTTGACAGATTCTTTCACACCTTTTCAGTTTCTCCTCAAAATTCCATTTATATCTTATACCCTCATCACAAACTTTGCCAATTCTTACACCAAGTAACACCAAACTTTCTACTATTTCAAAGGGCATATTTCCTTCTACAAAGGAATTTTCTTTCCCAAGGGGTAAAATTTTTGTTTTGTGTTTGTTGACAGTCAGACCAGAATACCTTCTAAATCTTTCTAGGCAGTCAAGAATACGAAACAAATCAGACTTACTTCTACAATAACAAGTTACATCATCAGCAAAGAGGGAAATCTTTATCTCTCTAGTACCTAACATAATCCCTCTGATGGTCTCCTCCTCCCTTACCATAATTGCCAGGACTTCTACTACAATAACAAACAAAAATGGGGATAAACAACAACCCTGCCTTGCACCTCTTGCTGGGGAGAACCAAGATGTATTATAGCCATTATTAGTAATACATGTTTGAGCACCACTAAATATAACTCTTATCCACTGTATAAAATTTTCTCCAAACCCAAATAATTCCAAAGTTTCAATCACACACTCCCATGATACTGAATCAAATGCTTTATTAAAATCCAGGGCCAAAAGCCATGGTTGATCCTCTTCTATTATAGAGTGTTCAATCAAATCTTCTGCAAGTCTTATATTAGTTCCAATGTATCTGCCTTTCATGAAGCCTGTCTGATCGGAATATATGATATCTTTAAGATGGATCTTTAGTCTGTTTGCTAGGGCTTTAGTCAATATTTTATAATCTGTGTTCAATAAGGTTATGGGCCTCCAGTTTGATAGTTTCTGTTTATTTGTTGCTTTTTTAGGGATCAGACGAATAATTCCCCTTCTCTGTTCTTTACTAAGGATACCATTATTATATGAGAATTTAAAGCTTTGAATCAAAAGATGTTTGATGTCTTGCCAGAAAAATTTATAAAACTCTACTGTCAAACCATCTGAACCAGGGCTTTTATTACTCTTCATAGAACAAAGAGCTTTATAAAATTCATCCTCAGATAACTCCCTATCAAGTGCATCCTTTTGTCGGTCTGATATCTGGGGAATTTTAGATTTATTTAATGCACTTTCAAGAGCAGCCCTATATGACTCATTTGCAACTGAAGAGTAAAGCTCTTCATAAAAATCTTTCAAAGTGTTCATTATACCCTGAAAATCTGTTGTTATTATCCCATCTTTAGTCTCGATAGCTGTGATCTTCTTCTCTAATGCTCTGACTTTTTCTAAATTTAGAAAATATTTCGTAGGTCTTTCACTATGGCTTGCCCAATTAACCCTAGATCTCAAGATTGCAGCTTGAGCTTCCATGCCTTTTCTCACTTCAAGTTCCCTCTTGTAAGACCTAAGTTCCTCTTCTACATTTTCTCCCTCATCAAGCCTATAAATAAGTTCAACAATTTTCTTCTCAAGCTCCCGTTCTTCTTTCTTTTCTTCATTTCTCTTTTTTTTGCTATATTTAATTGAAAGGCCTTTAATCTTAAATTTTGTAAAGTCCCACAAATCATTTGGATCTAGCTCTTTGACAGAGGTCATCTCTTCCATGATATTCTTGATCTCATCTACATACCCTTTATCCCTTAGCAAAGTACTATTAAACTTCCACCAGCCAGGACCTCTGGCCACATCCCCCAAGGAAATTTCCAATGTAATAATGCTATGATCAGAGAATATACCAGGTAGAATACTTGTTTTCCTTGCGTTTGCTGATACACATTCTGGAATTAACCAGGGCCCATATCTTCGTAACTAATTTGGTTGATCAGGGGAAATTTGATCAGGGTCCCATGATCAGTGATTTTGCCTTTTACCAAAATGTATTGTGTTATTGCAAAAAAGTGTCAAAGAGGAATTATTATTTGTAAAATTTGTTCATAATAGACAGACTTTCTGATCATGGGACCCTGATCAAATTTTCCCTGATCAGCCAAATTAGTTACGAAGATATGGGCCCAGAGATCTATCCTAGAAGCTTGAATTTTCCTATGAAAGGTATATCTTCTCAAATTTGGATTATTCACCCTCCAAATATCTACAAGACCCAACCTGTCAATCATATCTAAGAGACATGACCTATACCTTGCAGCAACAATTGGGTATGAGACATTTTTACGATCTAAATGTGGATCTAACTGTATATTAAAATCCCCTCCCAAGAAAATGGTATCTTGGTCTCCCCGAACAAGTACTTCTTCAATCAAATTTAAGTTCGAGATCTGTTGAGGTTCCTCTTGCTGTGTAGGAGCATAAATATTTCCTATCCATAGACATTGATCAGCTATAGATATATTTATTATGAGATATCTTCCCCCAATATCACGTACAGTATCCAAAACTTCACAATCTAAACCTCGTTTAAATAAGATTGCAACTCCTCTAGAAGCAGAAGTCCCATGTGCAAAGAATGCCTTACCACCCCATTCTGACTTCCACAATGAAAAACAGCTATCATCACTGTGAGTCTCCTGTAACAAAATAATATCCCACTGACCCTCTCTCATTTTCATAAAGATAGACTTTCTTTTAATCCTACTTCGGAGACCATTCACATTCAAAGAACATAGTTTCAAAGTCTCACTATTCATAGCCCATAAACAAAACCTTTTTCCCCCTCAGCCGCTGATGCAAACACAGTCCCTGCTTCAAATGCTAAGACAATGCTTATTAGAATTGCTTCACAATGTGAATCACCAACATAAGAATGTGCATACAAGTTTAGTAAAAATAACCCTAAAGCAAAATGTACCAGATTATACCATGTATGAAGTGAAATATGAAAAATCAACTTAAGTAGGAGCAAACAAAATATTTCCTTTGACACTGAAATATACAATTTTTCCATTATTACATACCACTGCAACTTCTCAAATAAAATATCAAAAGTGTCCTTAATCAGTCTGATACTGTAAGAGACATTGTGTTCCACCATAAGTATTAAAAAAAACAAAAAATAAGGCATCCTGTTTTTTTAAAAGCTAGTTATTTCAATCGAATTAAGGAAAATGAGAAATAAAAACCTAACCATATGCAAGAGGAGTTAGATGCCTTAAGTTACCTTTGAGTACTTTTAAAGATTGAACTTTGCCCTGATATAATTACTCCATATTGACAGTATTGAGAATTAGAAAAATCAAATAGGGACAGTAATACGATCAGAAACAAATAGCCTAAGTAGAACCCTATTAATGATAAGCGCTTTGCTAATCACTTGAACCAATTATGCGACTCTGTGAGAACCTGCAAAAGCATACTTAAAAAACATATATGAACTCAGTTCAAAACCATTACAGTCTTTCCAGATGTTTCAGTTATCACCTTTCTTGAAGTAGTCTCTCACTTTGGTCAGCATCTTCCCCATCAAGTTGTGACTGGTCCACAGCCGAACATTCAGAGTGTCTTTCTTCCCCAGGGTAACCCCAGTACCCCAGAGTTTCGATGGAGAAGCCTCCCCCAAGACCCTGTCACCGGTATCCAAGAGGGCCCTGCGGAGTAGGGGATGTTGCCTGAACTTTTCAAGGAGAGCTGGGAAGATGAGCTCCTCAACGACTTCCTCCCACTTTGATTCCATACCATCACTTGACATAATGTGCAAAAGCCCTTTCAGTTCGGGAGGGTAGTGTGTTTTCCATGCACGTGCCTCCATTTCCTCATTCTTTGCAAACCTTGCCCTCGCAACAGCAATGAATTTTTCCATGCAGTTATACCGTTCTCCATGGAAGGAGAAAGGAGTGATCCTGTGGTTTGAGAAATGACTAAACCTAGTAAAAAATACCAGGGTGAAGGCATCATTGTCAGTGGCTAGTGTAGAAGGTCGGATCTGCTGTGGGAGAGATTCAAGATCCTCAGGCTTGTAGGCAATCCCGTCCAGCACCAGTTTCCCTCCAGCGATCTTAACTGATTTATAAAGTTTAGACTTTTCTGCAGCAAATCTACATCTATACAACAAGTTGGCTGTTTCTCTGATGGTTTTTGGAAGATCCTCTTGTATAAAAAGCTCCTTACACATCCTCCTGGCACTCCAGACCCTATCTCTATCTTTCAAGCACACAAAACGAACAAGCACAAGGTTTGGATCAGGCAAGCGGTGTGCTTTGTCGATGTTCAAAGAGCTGACACCCAATTTATAAAGGCAATACTGCTCAAAATGAGTTTGGATATCACTGTTTGTTTCATTTGCCTTCCTTGGGATGCCTTTGACCACAAGGTTGAAACGCCTAGTATATGCCTGTTGCTTCTGTAGTTCTTCCCTGAGTTTTGCAATTTCCCCACTTTGATCAAGGTCACCAAAAGCCCCAGGTCCAGTGTTGGATTCAAGTTCAGTCAGCCTTTTCTCATGCCCAACCACCTTTTCTTCCAAGCTGTCAGCCTTCTTTTCTACACTGTTGATCCTGTCCTCTAATTTCTTCTCCACTCTACTAAACTCAGCCTTCAGGGCCAGAATTTCCCTGTAGATATCAGACAAGGTTGGTTCCTCCATACTTTCTTTTGTTTCTCGCACTACCTTTTTAGCTGACTTTTCTTCATCAGGCCCTGACTCCGACCACTTTCTCTTATCCACAGTTTCTATACCTTCCATTAAGTTGTCAACCAGGCATAAAGATAGTAATGCAGGCTTTCCTACCGGATCACAATAAGGTGTTTTTACCTAAATTGGATAAGTTGGCATCAAACCGTCTCAGGTACAAAGTTCAGCAGGATTGAAAAATAACTCCTCACCAAGCATAGTCTCTCATATCCTCAGATTGTCAGTATTAGGAAAGCCTCACATATTTTAGCAAGCTGACATCAAAAAGGTGGAACAACTATGAAAATATGATTCACATGTCCAAATTGGTCAGTAGTTTCTGATGTAACAAAACTGAAGCTTCCTGTGGCACTCACTAGATGGCAGATGTAGGTCAGCCTTTTGTCAGTTCACAGTGAGAAGATTGCAAATTTCTCCTATTACCGCTCACCTAAACTCCAAGATTTTCCAAGACTCACAGCATCAAGACCACGTTCCACACAGCAATGAGTCTTTGGACATCAGGTCTTGGTGTGCTTAACTTGCTTTTTGCCGAAAATGGTGATGGTACCTTGCAGGAAAACCAAGAAAATCCGCCTTGTAGATGGAGTGTGATATGGAGTGTCTGATAGCAATCCAGCCTCGTTCTGAGATCTCGTACAGCCATATTTTAGTTTAAACATGACAGTTATTGATAACTGTTCTTACAACATTGACCTGAATAAGCTTTTCATCTGAAATGTCTGTTCACTGCCTTTTTAAAATCAATACTACTTTGCATTGCCTTAATAGTATTTGGTATCTTATTCCACAGTTTGGCACCCCTGTAGAAGGGTGATTGTTTTTTAGCAAATTCAGATCTTGGCTTTGGTTATTGAAACTGAATGTTCACCTGATTCCGGGTTTTAACATTCTGTTTGGTATGCCAGCCAGCGCACCTCAGCCCAGGAACGAACCCGGGTCATCCACATGCAAGCCATTCATGCTGATCAGGGCTGCATTCCTGACTGCCTATTTTAACCCTGTTTTGGCTAACTTATATTTTTAGACCCTATTTTTTAGGGTTGTGTTCTTGAGTGTGCAGTCAGCTGGCCTCTCTTAGTTGGCTGCAAAAAATAACCCTCTAAATGGCATTTAAAACCGTTCTCAAGTCGGCCAAAAATAGTTCTAAGCTAGCCAAGAACAGGCTATTTTTGACTCAATTGTAAAACTCCTCTCAGGCAACAATATTTGTCTATGGATGTGTACAAAAATGTGAAACTATTAAAGAATGTGTTAAAACATTAGAAAGATGGCACTATATTCTGAAAGCTGAGATATTATGCTACAATTACATGTAAAAAGAATACAAAAATCTCAACTTAAAACCTAATAAATAGTGTTTAGAAAACCTCTGTCCCATTTTCAGTGAAGATAGTGTCTGTATGCTAAGATACCTCTGTCATGCCCAACTTACTGGTGGCCCTGAAACGATTATGTAACACTGGTGCCAGTGGTCATTGAGACTGTTGCCAGTAATTATAGCCCCTCAGTAGTCAACGAGTCTTCACCTGTCAATCACAATTACCTGTCTACCTACTGTTTGGGTGCACCAGAAGGGCCCTGACAATGGTGATGCTCTAATGCACACTTCAATTATTCCTGACACATTTTGGTATCTAAATCATTATGAAATGGGTGAAATCATGCACCAATGGAAAGCCACAGGAGTAAGCTAATTTTTGATATAGCTTATAACTAAAATGATCTAATATCTCAAGAGAAAATATGTGAAATATAGAAATACAATGTGCTTAGGGAGGAGAAGATCCCCCAGGAATTATTAGCCCTGTGTGTGTATTGCACCAATTGCCCTTAACCCAATCAGGTCTGACTTATTTTTGGCTCCTGGCAACAGCCCCAGATAACTTGGCAAGTTAAAAATAAGTCAGCTCAGCCAGCAATGGGGTTGAGTCAGGAACGCAGCCCAGTTCATGACCCTGTGTCTCGTGTATTAGTTAGGTATTTGTAATAATATGATTATAAAGTGTTACAATTGTTACAGCCCCAACGAGTTATTGTGGTGGTATATTTCTCTGTGTTCTCACATATATATTGTGGAACACTTGCCATTGTAGTAGGCAACGCAACGTCCATTTACACAATCATTTTTTATGTAATTTTGGACGTTAATTTCGATTTAATCACATGCTTTCTGAAACTAATGATATTTGCCTATTATAGTCTAACTCATTACTTTTGTTACAGAGATGCAATCGTCGAAATTATTGACTACTATTACGATTCTAATCACACTGCTACACTGGCTATAAAATGTGCTTTTTAGGCAACCATGCAAAGGTGTTCCACATGAGAACTGCACACACAATTGAACATGGAATTCTATCAACAACTCAGGGCTCTGTTGTTAGGGGCATTGTTCATACTTTAATCCTTTTAGTCATGAATTCAAAGTACGCTCATATATCTTTTAGCTAGCAAACTGATAAAGAAAATATGTAGTTTTTTTCAGTAAGTGTCTAGACTGACCTCGAGCACACACTTCTTGCCCTGCATGTTTTTTGTACAATATACATATAGTGAGGAAACACGTTTATAGCAATTGGTATAGAGTACCTTTCAACTACGATAGATCTAGTGTTTACAAATAGTCCCCAACATTGTTGATAGCGGTACTGTGGTACAGTCTCTGTGTAATCATCAGAGTTTGGTTTTCAGAGTGAAAAATCAACCACGCAGGCTGTTATGACTCTTACTAAATTTATGTTTGAGAACAGGGGACGTATCTATGTGGATCGGTCCAAAGCTTTTAACTTAGCAAGTTATGAGGTTCTGATATATAAACTAAAAGCAGGTGGTGTGATGGGAAACAGTTTGGAATGGTGTTGTTGTTATTAATTTTGAACAACAGGAAACAAACAACCAAGGAAAATAAACAACTATCATCCACCTACAATGTAATTTATGGTGTGCCACAGGGCTCGACCCTCGGGCCATTATTCTTTATTTCATTATATTAATGACTTGATTACCCATTTGAATAACAAACACGTGATATTATTTGCTGATGGCGCTGTACTGTTTGATGCCCATAGAGAACCTGCACAATTAGAAAGATCCCTACAGTTGTTACTAGATGTAACCAACGAGTGGTGTATTGACAATGGAAAGCGATTAAAGAATAGCAAAACTAAATATATGATTTTGAACAACTCAACAGGGTACAATTTCAGTTTCTCTAATGGAGGGAAATGTCTTGAGCAAACAGATAATTATAGATATTCAGCAGTGTGGTTGGACAGTAATCTGACTTTAACTAAACACCTGGATAATGGTTATAAGTTAGCCTACCAAAAGGTGTATACATAAACTTAAAAAGCTGAGAAGATAATTATATCGTCACAAAAGCTGCGTTTTTAGTGTGTTAAAAACTGTGGAGAAACTGGAGAAACTACAGTAGTATGCCCTTAGAATAACACATATACGTAATCCACATGATATTAGTAGATTGGAGCTTCTGAAAATATCAAAAATAAGAAAGTTGAAAATTCTGAGGGAGTGCCATTTTCTCAATCTTATGTATGGATTTAAAAACAAAGGAACTTGGTTGAAATTACAAAAAAGAACAACGAGAAACCAGGTTTTACATCAATTTTATGTAAAGAAACCCAGAACTGAATTTGCCAAAAAATCACCCTTTTATAGGGGTGCATTATTATGGCTGAAGCTACCAGTTGCTATCAAATCACTGGAAACCAGTTATAAATTCAAAGAAGCTGTTAAGAAACATTTTACATAGAGGGAGGGATGCCAATTCGTTGAAACTATCCAATCTATTTATATATCATTTCATTGTACAAACCATATCATCATCAGAACCAATCTACCATGGAGTTACATTGTATTTACCATCTTGAACATCTTTTTTGAATCGTCACTGTAATATCTGGAAGAACAGATGTATCTGAAGAAAGGCCTATTCAATAAAAATATTTTTAAAAAAAGGAAAAAAAGAATGGGAACAGATAAAACCCTCAATGATGAACGAGTTGCAATATGTGAAACGTACTCAACACAAAGATCTAGGAGATGAAGGAGATGAAGGAGATGAAGGTCAACAATTGATGGACGCGTCCCGTGACTCCTTTTGGGCACTGGCTGCAGCATCATGGATCCAATGCTCGATAGGCGTGAGTTTGGGGGCAGTAATAAATTGGGTGAATCACTAGAGTGACATGCAAAATCATTACATGAAGAAAATCAAGTTTTGATAGATCTCTCGGGTAATGACAGAGGACCAAATGCCAAGCTCAATGAACATGAACATCGAGGTCAGAGTCGACTGCAAAACCCGGACGCAAAAGTGAAAATATGGAATGGATCCAAGCTGCAAGTCTATGTGAACCTCAACAGTGAACCAGACTGACCAGTTCACTTAAGGCGGTGATCCACGTTGTGACAAAATTGAACCGATAGTGAACCAATTTTCAAAATATTTTCTATCGTCAAAATTGGTTGAAAATTGGTTGAAAATCGGTTGAAAATCGGTTCACTTTGGAAAAAATCATTAGGTCGATGATGTCAACCAATTTTTTCAAACCGATTTCCAACCGACATATATGTGAGACTAAATTTCTCCAACCGATTTCCAACCGACAATGGCCCGACAAAATTATTAAGCATGTTTAATATTTTGGACAGATTATGGACTGATTTTGGACCGATTTTAGGACCAACAGGTTTAATTGCCAAACTGACAAAAAAAACGACAAAAAAACAACGGTTCGGAAATCGGTTTGGAACTGCATTTTTTGGTCGCTTCAGTTTTGTCATGTAAAGTGGGTCATCGCCTTTATTCCACACACTCACACTACAGATGCAGCACTGTGCAGACCTGCATGCCAAAATACTCACAGATAAACCTTCAATTCCTCCAGCCCAGCAAGGTCAAGTGAAGCAAACCAAAGCAAAATATACTGAGATTAATTGAGGAGGGAGGAGGCACCCAGCAGTCTTTTGACACCCCAGAGTCTGAACAATAGAAAAACAGTTAGGATCTACATATGGAGCCCCCACAAATTTGTGCAGACAAATAGTTCTGAACTGAAGAAAAACATAAAATAAAATTACATTTGACTAATATGCGATGTATGATCAAACTTGAGACTCACAGACCGGCAATAAATCGAATTCAATGTATTTTTTCCACTAGGACGACTTCGTGGCCCACGTGGAGGGTGCATAACTTAATATAATATTATGTTCTTCGTGCAATTTAAGTACATGCCAGGAAACGGGAAATGGGGACGCAAGTCCGAAAACAAGGAATTGGTGAATAACGTCTTGGGTGAATATAACACCAGATGAGATAAGAAATCGGCTTTGACATAATCTAGACGCTTAATATATGCAGCATACAAACAAAACTTGAACACAAACCACAACCAAAAGATCTCATGTAATAGTGATAACACTTGGGCCTTCCTTTAGGCAGCATGATAGTGACATGTATGTTGTCTGTATGGGCTTTGACCAGCTGTTGATGTGGAGATCTTTGAACTTATGTCCCTATCTGCGAATGGCAACTAGAATAGCCCATAACTCCTTAATATTAATAGAACTCGATAGATTATGATTTTTTGAGGCTGAACACGATGACCACATGGAAGCTGAGAATATTGTTGCCATGTCCCCCAGAAATAATCGGAGAGATTATCCAAATAACCGAAACCTGAACCTGATGCATGTGGGTAAATAGTCACTGAATATTCAGAAGACTTTAATTAATTTAAACTAATTCCAAAAAAAAACACAAGACAAAATGCCAAGTGTATAACCTATCATGTTTTGGTAAACAGTCACGGCGGCGGATTTACAGGGGGCGCACGTTCCCCTATTTTTGGCCAAATATTGATTTTATTAAATTTCGAGACCCGGAGGGTTCAATAGAAATTTTTACAATAGGGTGCACCCACCACCCCCCTGTGAAAACGTCTGGACCCGCCCCTGAGTCAGGTGACTTGGGTAGCAACGAAAAGTAGAGACATTGTGATTGGCTCCTACCTAAGGGCCCCTTTCCTACCAATATAATCGCATAATAATATTTTTGTATATTCAACATAGAACACGTACACCATTTGGCTAGCTAATAGGATAATATCATATTGTTTCTTAAAGCCATGGGTCACGTGCTATTAACTTATGGCAGGATACATAGTCTAATAGATGGACTACTCTATGAATAGATGAAAATTAAGTTCATTTCAAAGTGCTAAATTATGATAAATATATAAATACGATGTTGTCGTTGATGTTTTAACGCATTCAACATGTTCTATTTCATGATTTGCAATATAAGTCAGTTCTCCCTCATTCCTCTTTATTTCTCCCTTACAGTTCTATAGGGTACGACGGTTTCGTGCACGCCAGCCACAATGCCTCGGAATCGATTCACCGCAGAGTTCCAGGCTCGCAACTTTCTCTTAGAACATCCAGATTCCAGTTATTTCACCACCACCGAGGTATATCAATTGTTTTCAAAGTTGTCGAAATGAGCCTATTATAGTATGTCCATTTCATGATATATACTTGAAAGAATCTTAATTGCTTTTTTTTCTAAAATGAGTTCACATCATTTAGACGGTATACAACAATCAATTCATACTGCATGTGTTTTAGAGCATTAGGCCTTATCAGTACATGTATTGAATATCGTTTTTCCTTATTTTTATCACAGTGGAAGTGGCCTCCTATCATCTACGTCATATATCGTCAAGTTGTAGCTGTCTATTTCCTCGTGTGGCTGATTTTATCGGCGATAGGAGATAATGGACCACGATGGTTCCTCTATCTTACCAATTGGACCTTCTTTATGCTTACTCTTCTGACCGTTGTTCAGGCTGGCACATCGCTATATGACTACATTAGAAAAACAAAGAAAGTGAACACCGAAGGTATCGTCAACTTTTAGCTGAAAAAGTTTCAGCAATACATGTGATAATGATCATTCATGCTTAAAAATATATACCGACATTTAAGTCCATTAAGTGAAAATATCAATATACATGCAATTATTGTTTCCCGGGTTCAAATGAACCGAGGGAGTAAGAATAGCAGAACGTATGCAAGACCTAGCTATAATATAATCCGGTAATAGCATATGTACTAATTAATAGGAAACGATGCTGAAACCTGTCATTCTCACTTATGATGTCCTATTTATCGCACTTGATGAAACAAAATCACTTGGCCCCTGTGTGCTCCAACCACGTTAGTAAGGACAAAATGGATTGTTATACATGACATACGATTTTTTTTTATAACCATAACTTGTTATCATCTGTCATTTTTCAGATACAACTTTGTCAATAGGCGACATGAAATGGTTTTTGAAGGCACAATGGGTGATCTATAATATTGTTACGTTTGGAGCCCTGTATGTGACGGTAGCTTATTGGGGTCTGTTATATAAAGGTAAGTGTTGTCAATACAAAAATGAAGCGAGGCATTATAATAGATAGAATATGAAAATAGCAGTTGCCACGACAACGAGATTCCACAAAATATGCATATTTAGGCCTATTTTGAAGACTTTGGTTGCCACGAAAACCAAAAGGTATTTCTATCGGAATCGTCCTAATGAAAAGAAATTAATCCTATTTAACCTTTTCATTATAAAAGACTATTTCAATTAATTTGGCGAAGTAGTAAGAGAAATATAACAATTTGAAATAATATTATGATATAGGCCTAACCTATTTCTGGAATGTCATATTCATGACATCATAACTTATGTTTGGCCTGTAGGAACATTGAAATAGTCACCTAATTCCTTCAGTTTTGGAGGGCTTTGTTTTTTTACCGAAAGTTAAAAAATGGCAACAACAATTTTTTTTATCGGAATCACCATAATTATTAAGAGGAAAATCGACTTGTATTATAATCAATCATTCCTTAATAGGATTTCTTTTCGAACTTTTATCTATGATTTTCTTCATTATCCTTTAAATCACCGAGAGGTGTCACCAGGAAACCGTACATATACAAGATATTTTCCTTAGATTTAACACGAAATTGCAACAACAAAAATCTAATATTTCCTAGAGTTGATAATACCATTATCTGGACTTTCTAGCTGAATACTTTGAAATGAACAGAACCGAATGTAACACATTATGTTAGGCCTAAGTTCTAAAACATAGTAAAATAAAGTTGCACACAGAGATACAAATAATAGTCGTCATACAGGTGTTACAGGTGTAATAGATCCATAACACGTACATCACCATTAATTTTATTGTTTCAGCTGGCCAGCCCATCAGCGCAGTTAATTTCAACGTCCATGCTGTCAACAGTATATTCTTACTGATTGATTTCTTCATAACGGCCATGCCAGTGCGTATTCTCCACTTCTGGCATGGTGTCCTCTATGGCCTTCTTTACGTCATATTTTCACTGATTTATCTCGGCGCAGGGGGCACGGACAAAAACGGAAATAACTTCATCTACCCCATCCTAGACTTCTTTGGGAATCCTAAAGTTGCATTCCTCGTAGCAGGACTTTCTCTATTTGTTGGTGCACCTTTACTGTGGTTCTTCATTTTCGGGATCTATAACTTCCGTACTTTCATGAGTAGGAAGTGCTGTTCTTGTGGACGTGATTATCAGCAAGAATATTCAGTGTCACAACTTCCCTCGATTGAAAATCCATCGTCTAACCAAGGACTCGCGAAAGAACAGCCCACTGTTTGGACAACTTCAGAAAATAAAATGGCCACATCTAGCGATGTGGGGAACGGCACTAACAACAAGGCAATCGCAAACGGCATTGACAATACAGCTTTTGAATCAGAAAAGGAATAACTTAACTATAATATATAAATGATAGTGTTTCTATTCTAGAACCCCTTTTTGAAACGACATATTATATATAAAAATCACTCCTGCAATTTTTGCTGAATGTTAGACTCATTCATAATACCCTTTCTGTCCCTGACCCTCCCTCCTCCTCCTCCCTACCTTGCTTCGATTGAAATAAATAGCAATCTAGATTCCTCGATACGTTACACTGTAAAAAGTACTAATACAGCAAATTATACAGGATATTTACAGTACTTTTGGCTGTTGGAAAGTTTACAGTTGAACTTTCTGTAGAATTACAAAATTTGTACTGTAAATTTGAAAATACAGAATCAGCATTTATTTTTACAGTAACTTTTCCTGTATTAGCAGTTGCCACTGGGGGAGCTAGATATCATTAAGTGAAAAACGTTGAACATTACTGTGCAGTGGCGGATCCAGGTTTTTGAAAAGGGGGGGCGCGCTATTGGAAATTTTTTCTTGTTAATTATCTTTTGGGAGAGTTTTACATTAAAAAAATGTATAATTTGGCAAAAAAAGGTAGGGGGGGCGCCCCCCTCCCCCTCTAAATCCGCCACTGCGTGTGCATCATTAAAAGCCTTTTACAGGCTGAATTCTTTCAATCAAATGATGTTAAATGGTAATTAATAAAAACACCATATCTGTCACAAGATCGAAATCCATATAAGTCATTTTAATCATTAAGAGATAATGATACTTTGTATGTGTAAACACCTTTTTGGTGTAAAGCCCAATTTAAAGTTAAGACATAATATCTTCAAACTTGCTGTATGATCACCCAATGCATGTATCTGCTAATAAACTTTTGCTGGCAAAAATGTTTACAGTACTATATGTGCTGTTAATGCACAGCAAAGTTTGCTGGAAAATAACCCCAAGCTTGTCTGGCCTACACTTCCACACTAGGTGGCGTTGTTGGGATGGAGCTAAGGGGCCTTAGGGCAGATGCAAGATGGCGGCAATCACCGCATGACGAGTTGTGTACTTCTAGTGGCAGTAAAGCTTAAATCTACCCAAGTTCTTGGAGTTTGTCCACCTTCCAACTTGGTGTCAGAAGTGAAAACTAAATGTTGATTGAACTGGTAGACTTTTCTGTGCACAAATGTTTGTTTGAATGTGGTAATGGCCCAACTGTGGTGAGAATCAGTGCTTAGGGCCCTTTGTGATCATCATAATCAGAGTGCACATGTTGTTTATTGTCAAAGTTTGGGTATGCCCAGTGGCTTTATTTGTTGTTCCATGGTTTGTCACACAGTTCACAGCTGCTAGTGTCTGTCTGGGTAGCAAATACAGAGTTTAAGACACAAAAGTGCCAGCAGTGTGTGAGACTGTGAAGTGAAAGGTGTCAGACCTAACAATCTATTTTTCAGTGACAGGGTGACAGTGTTTATAAACCCTAGTTGATATTTTACCAGTCATGTCGCGTCCAAAAAAGCCCGAGCTTAAGCTAACTGGCAATGTCGCCGAAAATTTCAAAAATTTCGAAATGAGATTCCATGATTATTGCATTGAGTCTGAGTATAGGGACCTTGCTAAGGACCCAGAAACTGAAAAAGCGGCCTATTATAAGAAACCTCTCATTGAGATCTCAGCCCTGAGATCTGCAATGCCCGATGAAGCACTGCAGGTGATTCGGTATACTATTGAGCCGCAGATCCCAGATGGTGACAAAAAGAAGCCATGGGTCTGGATGGAAAAGCTTAGAATCCATTATGCAGGGACAGCTGCCACGTCCCTCATGACTGATCGGTTCAAATATTGGACGACTAACCAAAATGCCCATGAGTCGGTCCAAGATTGGGAGACAAGAGTCAGGCAAAGTTGTAGCCTGTGTGATTATGGGGTGCTTACTGATGAGATGTGTCATGACAAGTTTGTGTTTGGTCTGCGTGATAGTGACATTAGGACTGAACTATTGAAATCTCATCTTAAAGCTGACAACACCAAAAAATCTTTGTCAGATGTAGTTGGAGAAGCTAGGGCCCTTGAGTCGGCACGGCAAACCAACAAACTGATAGGTGATACAAACAAAGGCACAGAGGAAAATGTCAACTGGGTCGCAAAGAAGGCTCATAAAGACATGAAACTGAAAAGAGAACCTGACACATGCCAGTGGTGTGGGGATCGTCGTGGTCCTCATCCCTGGAAAGACTGTCCAGCTAATGGGAAAACCTGTATGAGGTGTGATGGGAATGACCACTTTGCACGCGTGTGTCAGGAGACACCAGTTCGGCCGTTCCAGCCACAACAACCGACAAGAGGTCGGGGCCGAGGTCGTGGGGGACCTCAGTGGAACCAACGCGGCAGAGGGGGCTATCGCATAGATCAGACCCGAAACCAGGGCAGGGGCCCAGGGGTACAAAATACTGTGAACTCACTCCAGACTGAGGAGAATCAGGACTTTTTCACTGATGAGGGTGTGCCACAAGATGATTATCAGTATGACTGCTATGCAATAGAGCCAGTGCAGATCTTCCAGGCTAATGCCAAAAGAGGGAAGAAATACTTTGCTCAGTTATCATTGTCGACAGAAGGTAACTCCTTCAAGGAGGTGCGTATCCAAATCGATTCAGCAGCCAGTATGAACACTATACCGGAGAAATTGATAAAAGAGACATTCCCCAATGTTGAGATGAGAAAGTCACTATATTTACTGAGCCCGTACATGAACACCAAACCATTCAGACCCTTAGGTCAGGTAGAACTTGTGTGTGAGAGGAATAGTAGATTCCACACTCTGCTCTTCCAGGTCATAGCTGACAAAGACATAGGTGACAAACCTGCTCTGATCTCAGGGGAGGACAGTGAGATCCTGGGATTGATTAAGATTAATGCTGATGAAGTACTTTGTGTGTCAACTGAGCTGGAAGACACCAATGACTCAGGACCACCAGCATTTCGTGTTGTTAAAACACTATGCAAACAGGTAGACACTAAGGATGATCAGGGTACATTCCTAGTAAGTCAACAACAGGGAGCTGGGTTGGAATCAGTCCAATCTACCCCAGTTTGTCACCCGGTAAACAGAAAGCTGGCACCACCAGGCCAGCTGACAAAAGACAATATTCTCGAGACATATAAAGGCAATTTTGAGGGCCTTGGTTACCTTGGACCACCAGTTCACTTTGAACTCAAGGACAATGTGACACCAGTTCAGGTACCTGTACATAGGGTACCGGTGGCCAAACGTGAAAAGGAGAAAGCTGCATTAGACCGTTATGTTGAGCTTGGAATCATGTCAAAAGTTGAAGATCCAACACCCTGGTGCTCAAATGCACTTATAAGGGAGACACCCAAGAAGGTCAGGGTGTGCATAGACCCCAGCCAAACCATAAACAAGGCAATCATGAGACCGACCTTCCAGATACCTACTCTAAATGAACATCTCCATAAACTATGCAATGCAAAGTGCTTCTCACTTGTAGATGTACGTGAAGGCTTCCTACACATACCTCTTGATGAGGAATCTTCACTCTTGACACCAATGCACACCTCCTTTGGGAGGTACAGGTGGCAGCGGCTACCCTTTGGTGTATCAAGTGCACCAGAAGAGTTCCAGAAACGTCTCTTAACTGCCCTTGAGGGCCTTGAAGGTATCATATGTGTTGCAGATGACATACTGGTGTATGGGGAAGGAGACACTAATGAGGAGGCCTTGAAAGACCATGACAGACGTATTGTGGCATTGATGGAGCGGTGTGCCTCCAAGAACATAAAACTCGATGCTGAAAAGTTCAAGTTCAAACTGCGGGAAGTCAAGTTCATGGGAAACATAATAACTGACAAAGGGATGCGACCAGATCCAGAAAAGGTATCTGCCATCACACAGATGCCGGCTCCCACTGACAGGGCTGGACTGTTGAGATTCATAGGCATGGCAAACTACCTCTCACCCTATTGCAAGAACCTTAGTTCTGAGATACAACCATTGAGAATGCTCACCAAAGATGGCATGGCATTCATTTGGTCCCAAGCCCAAGAGAAGGCTTTTAAGAAGGCAAAGTCAATCATAGCTTCAGCCCCCACACTTCTGTACTATGACTTACACAAACCAGTGGTGTTGCAGGTGGATGCAAGTGAGAAAGGGCTAGGTGGAGCCTTACTGCAGCTGAATGATGACGGTTGCCCACAACCTGTGGCTTTCACTTCTTGTAGCCTGAGTGAAACTGAACAACGCTACTCACAAATTGAGAAAGAGTGTCTGGCTATCTGCAATGGGTTTCATAAGTTTGACCAGTGGCTGTATGGGAAAAGTGACATCACAGTACACACTGACCACAAACCCCTTGAGACTATTCTGAAGAAGCCTCTGAATAAGGCACCGGCAAGGCTACAAAAGATGATCATGACTCTTCAGCGCTACAGTTTCAAACTGGAATATAGGAAAGGCACAACTCTTCTGATAGCAGACACTCTGTCGAGGGCAGCTCTGTCATCCCCGGTTAGAACCAAAGTGACAGGTTTCAATGTGTTTCGAGCAGAGTTTGAGGTCATGGAACGAGACCCTAAGCTCTCAGTGTATTCAGAGTCTGCCATTATACAGGAGACAGCCAATGACCCAAATCTTTCTGGCCTATACAAGGTTATATTGGAAGGGTGGCCAGAAGACAGAGAAAATGTCTCCCTAGGACAACGCCCTTATTGGGGATACAGGGATGAGTTATCCATACATAATGGAGCAATCTACAAAGGACTGGCTATACTAGTACCACCAACCATGGTTAAATCCATGCTGGAAAAGATTCATGCCAATCACTATGGGTGTGAGTCTAACTACAGGATGGCGAGAGATGTTCTTTTCTGGCCAGGAATGCGAAAGGCCATAAAAGATATGTGTGAGGCTTGTGATGTGTGTGCACGGTATGGGTCATCTGCACCAAAGGAGCCAATGTTGTCACTCCCGATACCAACACGTGCATGGGAAATGGTGAGCCAAGACCTCTTCTCATTTGGAAAGGAAGACTATCTAGTGACTGTGTGCCACTTCTCTGATTGGATAGAGGTTGACAGGCTCCCTGACACACTTTCAGTGACTGTTGTAGATAGGACAAAGTGTCATATGGCATTCCCAGGATAGTTCACACTGACAATGGCCCACAATTTATCAGCAAGGAGTACAAAGACTTCTCATCAAAGTGTAACTTCCAGCACACTACCTCATCCCCCTATTATGCCAAGGGGAATGGAAGGGCAGAGGCAGCAGTCAAGGTAGCAAAAGGGATGCTGAGAAAATCTGAGGACTTCCAACTCGCACTCCTTTTGTATCGGAATACACCCCCTGCAGGGCATACCTATTCTCCAGCACAACGCATGTTATGCCGCAGGACCCGTACAAACCTACCTACCGCAGATCAACTACTCAATCCCAGTCCCCTTGATCTGAAGGTTGTACAGGCGGAAATACTAGCAAAGCGTAAAGCTTCCAGGATCCAGTATGATAGGTCAGTGGGCTCAGCACATGAGCCATTATGTGTTGGGGATTATGCCTACCTAAAACCACCCCAAACAGACGTGGACAGGCTTGGACTTATGGCCAGATCATGCGAAAGGATGGCCAGAGGTCCTATACCATAACTACTCCACATGGAGAGGTACGTCGTAACCGTGTGCATGTGCGACCTGCAGCACCTCCACCAGGTAACCTTGTTGCACATCCTGGTGTACTGCATGTGCCCCTGAGGATCCCCCAACAACAGGCTGGCAAAATTCCCATGTGTGCACCAAACCAGTCTCCATGTGCGTCTGACAAGCCTCAAAAGGATTCTGCCACACACTCTGAGGGCAATGCTGATCTCTCCACCAGGGACTTACGTGCGGAGAGAGCCCTCAACCAGAGTGCACCTGCTCCTACCAGACCAAGTATTCTCAGTGGACCTGACAACCACACTGGGTCTGCTGCTCCACCAGAAGGACTGGTGGGGAGCCCTGCGAGAAGGACACCGACACGTCCAAGGCAAACCAGAGGCCCCCCGGCTGCTTCTGAGTGTGTTCCCACTACTAAAAGGGAGACTAGGACGAGGCAGGTACAGCCTCATCCCAAATATGCTGACTACGTGATGGGATAAAGATATTGTGACATTGACTTTTATCGGACTATACATATCTGCTGGGAATATCTACTCATAGTTTAAAATTTGTGTTCATCTTACTTTAAAAAAAAAAAAAAAAAAAAAGGAGGGGAGATGTTGGGATGGAGCTAAGGGGCCTTAGGGCAGATGCAAGATGGCGGCAATCACCGCATGACGAGTTGTGTACTTCTAGTGGCAGTAAAGCTTAAATCTACCCAAGTTCTTGGAGTTTGTCCACCTTCCAACTGCGTGGTCTGGAATATCATTTATTGCTTTACGAATGGTGACACTTTTTGTTCCTACCTGCGGAAAACCCTTGATCCTCCACTCGTATTTAAAGCAGTCCCAATCGAGACCTGCATGTAGGCCTATACAGGGGACGGAATTGAACGCTTCCCCTATTATAGTTTTACAGATGTAGACCCATTGAACCGGCAATATAAAGTTGACACATATGACTTTCATATGTGCGTGTTAAACTGTTACATGGTCACCTAGAGAGTTCGAGCCTTTGTCACAATCAATGCCTCCATATGTGGCACACTATCAGCATCACGCTATACTGAACATGAGGAGCCTATGTGTAATACATGCGTATATGTCTATCCTTTGTCAGACATTTCTGTAAAAAGGAGTAGCATTTATTGAATGTAACGAAACAAACTATTCTTCTAAATATGACAGGACAACGGGAAATACGTTTTAACATGAATTTAAATACCATTTTTCAACTTTTATTTTTTGAACCACAAATATTTGTAAATGACTGTACTTCTTTATCCAAAACCTTAAATCGTAAAAGGGATGCAAGTAATTTCCTCCGGAGGCAACCACTGGCAGCCATTCATTGGAAATTCTTTCTACCTGAGGGACAATTATTAATTACGTACCGACATGAGGGGGGGGGGAAGTACATTTCTAATGTGTACAACATGCTTTAGGAAGTTGGGGAGTGTCAAAATGCTTGCATAATGAACGGACTTCAATCTAGAGAGGACTGTCCGAATTAATTTTGGAGTCCTCTGACACAGAGCAGTGCCTTCCCTCTAATGAGTTCGCAATAACACTATTCATCTCAGGGGCGGATCCAGAACTTGCTGGGGGGGGGGCACAAACATGAATGTACAGGGGGAGCCCCCCCCCCCCCCCACAAACATGATTCAACAGGGGAGGGGGGGGGGGGGGGGCAAAGGCCCGTCCGCTCGCCAAACTCTTGCCAATCCAGGCAATTTTAATCATATTATACTTGCTTCATCATAGAGACTCCTCAGTCAGCAGTAAGTTATGATAACGATATGGGCTAAAACACATGTTTGTGCCGGCACGCAGATTATACTAAACCAGTATCAGTACATACGACGTCCCCGTGTTGGTCCTTCTCACTGAGGGTGGTGCCCCCTCTTAGTAGAAATAAGAAACATGGAGACGGAATGCAATCTGCATCACTGACCAAAGGCCTTGTAGTAGAACCAAGTGATTTTGTTGCCAACTCAGGTGGTCAAAGTTCTGTATTTACAAGGTCAAGCTTGTTGGGTTCTAAAGAACCCAAAAACTCCGTCTTATCCACCTTGAGGGAGGGAGGGAGGGAGGGAGGGAGGGAGGGAGAGGGGGCTCCGGTTATTCGATTTTATTGAAAGAACTCAATTTTTTATTAGACTTACCTTTTACTAAGACAGGCTGATGACATCCCTTCACCCCATCCCCATCACATCACCCATCACATCACCCATGACTTTACCCCTTTACCCCTTCACCCCCTTACCCCCATATACCACGGATGAAGAGTCTGAGCTCATTTGTGTGAGGAGATTGTATTGGTCATATGCAAATTTATTCAATATGGCCGCCCCCAGTGGAGGAAGCGGGTATTCCCGACCTAGTTACAGTCTATTTTTAGAATACCGTAATGATGTCATCCGATCAATCTTCAATCATGATTTGGTCGATATGAAAATTTTCGAATCTCATAGAGATCCTATGTTAAAACTACACTTTCCATACAGAGTTTGCCTTTTTGATTTTGTACAGTGTCCCCCTTCCGCTTGTTCCCAGCGAGAGGCACTACAGAGCTACACGATTTTACGCTGGTTTTGACTGTTTAGTCCAACTTCCTACTCCGTAGAGTAGACTTTATCAACTTAATCAACTGGACGATTACGAAGAATAAGCAGTGCGAGGAATGTGTAGGGCCTATGTGGGGGGGGGGGGGGGGGGGGGGGGGGTGGGGGTGGGGGGTTGCAGTGACTAAGTCCAAAACAATCCCTCTTGGTAAGTACCTGCAGTGCTTAATTAACTTGTTGTTGGTATCTAAACTAAATCTTATATCATGAAATAAGGTTACTTGTAGCAAAGAACAACTATGTGTGTATGCTCATATGAGTGATAAAATGCTTTGCTTTCTTGTAAGTGTTTTGATGGGATTTGTACAAAAGGTTCAAAATGATCCCAGTGTTAGCCTATATGAAATACATCAGAACATCCCTGTCACCTGGGCCTGTTGGAAAGTAATTAAAGTAGGGCTGCACTGCACAGGGTCATGGTCATTGGCCATTTGTGCCACTGGCGGGGTTGCCTTTTTTTTTCATGTTATACAAAATTTCAAATGGAGAATAAATATGTAGACAAATGCGACCCTGATATAAATGAAAACAACTTACCATGGGACCATAGAAGTATAAACAGCTGATAAAAGGCAGTTGTACGAGACAATGGAGAAAGAACAACATATTTGTTTTGCGTAAAAATATATATATTTTCAACTTCTGCCCTTACGTGAAGATTACAATGTTATGTGTTAGTGGCTGTTATGCATCAGTGGTGGGTTTAGGGGGGAGGTGGCACATGATTTATCAATGATCGTAAAAACAGATGAAAATGTCAACCTTAAATTTCTTAGTGGATCGGTCCTTTAGAAATTCGCACAATGATGTTGAATACGAATGCTTCATTCAGATTCCACCAGGGCAAAAGAAGTCACATGTCGGCATTGTATGGCACAGTAATCTATATATAAATCTATATGATATAGGATACCGAGTATCTTTTCATCCTAATTCTCACCTGAGCATCATTTTGCTCATCCATTGTCATCCAAGGTTGTACAAATGGAACCATTAATATAGAGTGAATATTACTCTAAATGATCAGTTGGAGAGTAAAAGCCTTAAAGTATTTTTTTGGATTGTCCAAAGTCAAATTAATAAGATGTATTACATAAATATTTATCTCAATAAAACCAACGCTGATACATAATATTATGCTGATTCTTGTTGCATCTTGGCTCAGGCCCGAGATTACCGCTTTATCGATTTTGTATCGATAAAACATTATTCACTAAACTGCTAAATAAGGATAGACAGAAGAGTTTGCAATGTATACAATATCCCAAGAGAGGTGATAGGCTTTCTTGTTACATCAAAAATACTATCCCATTTTCCCATTTGGACTCTGATGCTTATACGATAAGTCCCCTGATTTAGAAAATTAAACATATAGATAATCTAGGTGTGTGGGGTGGTGAAGTGGTTAGAGTGTCCGCCTGTTGCGCAGGCGGCCCGGGTTCAATCCTGGGCTGGGGTGAGCTGGCTACTCAACCCCTCTACATGTCTCCCAGTGGCAACAACTGGGTTATCAAAGGTCTCTGGTAGACCACCGGCTGTTGTGTGTATGGCCCTGTCTATGGGACCAGGCACATTAAAAGAACACCTGCCTCGGTAAATGTGTAGGGGTATGGTCTCTATCTTCTCATAGATTCGATCATTCCATAGATACGATCATCCCAGACAGAATTTTCAAACTCTGTTCTCGCCGTGATATGACCTTAGATGTTGCTACGGCGTTAAACCCCAATAACCAACCAACCATATAGATAATCTTAGACCGGTTTTTATTACAGGAATGAATCTACAGACCTCCCAGTGGAACAACATTACACTTTAAGGATAATAAATTATTAGAGCCTTACTAGATAATTCAATGCTTTACAAGAAGGCAGACTCTTACCGGGGGGGGGGGGGGTTAACACTTACTACAAAAATCAAACCCATCTCGGCAACTTTTAAAAATTGATTGAACAGAGATTCGGAATACATCAACCAATATCAGATAATAGTCGACCGTTATACAGTGATACTAGTGTTGATCTTATTTTTACAAATAACAAAGAATATACAGACCCAGAGATACTGGACTTTAATATAACCGATCATGTACCTGTATTCTTAACTAGGAAAAAGATTAGAACCAAAGTAGCAGAGTTCATGGGTAGGGCTTTGATAGAAACTATAATCCTGACTTATTGGCTGATATATTGTTAGGATCAAGCTGGGACGCCATACATATAATTGTAACGATACTATAATATCTGTGAGAATATTTTTTGTTACACTGTCATGGCGATTATTGATAGGCCTAAATCATGCCCTATTACAAAATCTAAATACAACAGATCAAGACTGGAATGGATCACCAATGAACTGATAGAATTAGCGAGGGACAGGGATGAAGTCATGTCCAGTGCCAGAAAACTGCCAACCTCTGATAATATTGCCTAAGCCAAAAGACTAAGGAACTCAGCCAAAAAAGCCTTTAATATGGTTCCTATAATACCTCAAACTCTTCCGGTTGCACTGAAGTCCAGTGCGAAAGAATTATTATATTCTTTAGAAATTAATATTAACTGTCGTAAACTCTCTGGTACTGGCAAGAGTGCATAGTGAATCAAGTGACGCTAGAGTGTGAGCTAGGCGCCAAGTGGCGCCACTGTCCTGTGGCCTAGGTATAGTGTATAGGGTTGTTGTGGATGATGACGCCCCCACGCGGAAAAGATTGTAACTGAGTTAGTTCGCTCCTCTACAGGTATGTACAGGTGCGAAAGGGACACTAGTGCAATAGGAAAGACTGTTAGGGAGCGTTATGATTTCGGTGTATGGAATGCCCAGCTTAAGAGAATACTATGGGATAAAGGATCTTGTCATCTACAAAGCTTTTACGTAGAATTAGAATTAGAATTAGTTTAATGTAATGTAAGGAAGAATGAGAAGTATGAAAGATAGAGAAAAGACTATTACAGGTGTAAGAGTATATGCCTATAGCGCCAAGCCTTTGGCTAGCGCTATATATGAAGTATGAGACTTAGGATAGACGAGCAAACCAATATAGACTTCGACCAGAACACATGGGAGCAATAGTCTAACAAACGGATCATAACGGGTAGTGCTGATACTGTAGTAGCCGCTGCAATAAGGTGATAGTAAGGATTGGAACAGCTTAGGCTTAGCCTTACGGTCGGAGTACTGGATGTGACGGAGACTCTACCGATGGTGTCCGGCACCAGTAGACGGGAGGTGACTCCCAACAGTCGCTGAGTGTATAGTCCTAGAAAGGGGAAGCTTAACCATAGCTATACCTGGTTGGAATGTTACTGATGTTGTTATAGTCTAGTGGCCAGAGAGGTATACCTTGACTTGGTGTCCATACAATGTTTTTTGATTGATTCTTTATCTCCTGAATCTTCTGATTTCAAATCTGCCGGGTGCCAAGCTGAAATCGTTGGGCAACTCAGGTTATTCACGTTTTAAGATAAAAAGTTGAAAAATACAATTTTAATCATAAAAAATGCATTTTTGATGAAGAGTTCACAAATACAGTATTGTGGAGCATGTCAGTCTATGAAATAAACCGTAAAACCCCTAATTTAAGCCGCGACTTGAATTAGGGTTAGTTTCAGAAATAAAAGCCAAATAGGCCTCCACTTTAAGGGTGCCGCTTAAATTAGGGGTTTACACAAGCTTGAATACAATGACAGCCATGAAAATATTTCATGAAAAAATACCCAAAGTTAAACCCAAAAGTTAGACATTTTTTTTGAAACAGGTTTATTTATCCTGGGGTGGGTTGGATTGCTCCAGTCTTCCCTCACCTCCAGCCTTAACTTAACTAATACAGGTACTTCCAAGTATTGATATTTCTGGATATATTATATATACACATCAGGTAGAATGATAATGATAATGAAGATGAAGATGTGATGAAATATTGTACATTATTCCTCAGTACACATACAAATAGAAATAGAAAGTACTATGTTACAACACTCAAGCACAATCCATACATTTTATACAGCAATTTACTTCATGTAAACAACCCAGCTACCAGCCTTTGTAATTCTGAGTCAATATATGCATTTTCAATTACTACTTTATTCATTGACTTATAAGTTTCATATGAGTCAATTTGTCGCATATTCACTTGTTGTTCATTCCACAAACGCTTGGCTGTAAAGACTGGTGATTTGGCTATTGTCTCATTCCTTGCAACTGGTAATTCGACTAATGTACCCTGGTTAGCTCTTGTTGGTCTGATTGGTACATTTATTTTTATTTGCTCTGATTTTATGAGTCTATAGACCATATTTAATAGGAAATACCTTCTTCTATATTCGAGTGATACCAGATTTGCCCTTCTATGTAAATCTAGTAAAGTTATATCCTGTGGATCTAATATTCTAAACGCCAAGCGTAAAGAAGTGTTTAGAATGACCTCCAGGCTATGTAGCTGAGTCTTATTACATGCAGTGACATATAAGTTTCCCATGTCTAAATAGGGTAATAACATTGACTTAACTACAGTTAGACAGGTATATTCATTCATAATGTTCCTTAATCTCCGAAGCATCATCAACTTATAAGGAGCCAGGCGATAAGTTTCTTTCAGTTGATAATCAAATGTCAAGTTTTGATCCAATTGAATTCCCAAATACTTGTAAATCTTCACCTTGTCCAATGGTTGGTTAGACATTCTCACAGGCGGTAGTTCATAGTGATTTGGTTCGTGAAAAGTCATGTACTTAGTTTTCTTGACATTAACTGTCAATTTTGCATATCGACACCATATACTCAACTTGTCCAGATCTCCCTGTAAATGCTGACTCAACAGATTAGAATTACGAGTACTATAGTAGACAACCGTGTCGTCAGCATATAACAAGACATTTGAGTGGGAAATCACCTTTGGCATATCATTCACATACATATTAAAAAGCAGTGGGCCCATAATTGAGCCCTGAGGTACTCCGTGTGTAATCATGGCAGTTTTCGATGTAACATTATTAGCTATTGTTTTCTGTTTCCTGTTTGTTAAATAGTCTTGCAGCCATAGTGTTAATGATTGCGATAATCCAAAATTAGTTTTTAATTTACTTATAAGAATATTATGGTCTAAAGTGTCGAATGCTTTCTTGAAATCTATGAAAATGGCAGCAGTAGAGATAGAAGAGTTTTGGTTTGTAGTAACATAGTTTAGTAATTTAAAGATAGTATCATGTATATTGTGTTTTGCCCTGAAACCATTTTGCTTATTACAAATCAAATTATTTGTTTCAAGATGACTATAGATTTGTTCGTGCACTAATTTCTCAAGTAATTTCCCAGGCATGGGAAGTAAAGTTATTGGCCGCAGGTCCTCTACTAGTTTTGGATTGTTGATCTTAGGAATTGGAACAATAGTACCTATTTTCCATGCAGTTGGAAAAGGATTGGTTCTCAAAGATAGGTTGAAGATGAACAATAATTGTCTATCTAAATGAATAAAACTATCTCTTAATAGTCTCGACGACAGTCCAAGACCTGACGATTTATAAATATCAGTTTCCTTTATAACCCGACCTATCTCTTCTAGGTTAAAATCATGTATCTCAAGTGTTTGTACACCTGTTAAGTCACACAGAGGTGAATATATAGAATTGATCTCATCGAGTGTAGGTTTCTCTATTTGGTTTGCAAGTGAGTGTCCTATTGTAGTAAAATAATTATTTATATAGGTTGCAGTGTTATCAGCTGGTATTGGATTGTCATCCTCATCCTTTAATTTAAAATTGTTTGTTTTATTTTCCCCTGGTATTACACTTTTCAGTGTATTCAAGAACTTGTTGGGATCCCTCCTGTGCCTCTCCAAATTTTCAAGTACAAAGTCATTTCTTGCCTTTTAAGTTTAGTTTTACAGAGATTTCTCAATTGCCTACCAAGGGATATATCTTCAACTTTTTTTGTTGATCTTGCCATCTTCATAGCAATATCTTTGTCTATCGACAGTTCGATCAGTTCATTGGTAAGCCAGGGAGGTTTTTCCTGTTTGTATTTTGATCTACGAGTAGGACATTCTCGGTCAGCTAGGTCAGTAATTATATTGTACATATAGGTCCATGCCATGTCAACATCTGTGAGGTTAAAGAATTCATCCCAATTTTGTTCTAGTAGCATGTGACCAAAGGCAGCACTATCATAGTTTCTATAGCTACGCCCTATAAATTCTATTCTTTTACTTTTTGATTTAATTTTCTTTCTTACTACAAATTGTGGTGAGTGGTCACTTAGGTTTACATCTAAGTTTCCATATGTGCAGTCAGTACTATTATTTGTATAAATATGATCAATGATTGTATTTGAGTATAACGGATGAGTTATAGTGGATATTAATTGTTTGAATCCATACTTATTCTCAAGATCCTTCAATTTAGTCCTACCAGAATTTCTGCTTTGATAATCTATGTTGAAATCGCCTCCAATGTACGCATCACTTTTTCTAGGCATTACAACATATCTCATCAGGTTATCTATGTAATCAGTACACCGTAGTGGGTTCCCATCAGGCGGTCTATACACAGTACTTATATATATGTCTCTCATATTTTCAAGACTAAGTTTGAATGTAATGTTCTCAATGAAGGGTAGACTCCAACTATAATCTTCAATAAGGTCATAATTTAAGTTGTCTTTGATATAGATACACACACCTCCTCCCCTTTTAACTTTACCATTTTGCCCAAGGATTTTTCGATCATTTCTTATTAAGTTGTAACCTGGGATATTAACAAAGTTGTTCCCTATTGATTCATTTAACCATGTTTCCATTAAACCAAGAATATCGGGGATATAGTTTTGTATAAATAATTCTATATGGGAAAATTTGTTTAATATGCTCTGTACATTTCAGAAGATTATTTTCAGACCTTTCTTTTGTCGAAAATAAATCATAGATAATTTATCACATTGTGCATACAGTATAGATGAGTGGTAATGTAGTAAATGAACGGGGTGATATGATGATTGATGGATCGTATATCTAAATATTTAGTACGACTCCACCTGTTCATGATTATACTTGAAATATATGTCTCGGCTAGAAATATATGCCTCGGCTCCTGAGGCGAGAAGTTCAGTCACTAATTGTCTTTCAGTACTCTATTGTGTATAATTATATCATAGTTGAATGGATAAGTACTGGTAGATAGGTTGATTGATATAATGATGATATTTGTGTGATATTCAGTATGAGTTATCCAAGGTTATCGTGTCACAAGAAGGGAACATTTGTGACCCGATCCGACAAAATGAGTCGCAAGTCGCGCGCAGTCAAACTGAGATATGGGCCTCTGAAGTCGGAAATCGGCCCCACCATCGAAAATGACTTTTTTGCATTTTCTTAATCTTTTATATCAGGACTTTCATTTCCCAAAATATTTTGATGAAATTAATATTCTCAGTGTGTTAGAATGGCCCCCAAAGTCGTTTTTCTGCTTCAGTGAGTTAAAACAAAAGGCTCCTGAGACGCCGATTTTTATCAACTTTGCCGACTTGCAAGCCGCTTTTAGGAGTCGACAACCCAAGAACTTTTGGTACCGCCGAAAAGCGCGGGACCTCTTCTAGCCAATCGCATCGTCGGATTTTGAATTGGGATGGGGATGGACCAATCAGAAGGCGGATCGCGAAAGCCGTCGCCGTAAACAATCGTTGTCAAGGAGGTCACGTGTTGCGATCCGAGCGCTCTGATTGGCTGAGACGCCCTCAGCGTGCCGGAAGCGCGACTGTTTGTAAAATTTAAAGGTCCGACCGACAGAAGCAGGTGCGCGTTCAATGAGGCCTAACGTGTTAATTAGCGTGTTATTTTTTGAACTGCAAGTGCAGTTTGGATCCAAACATTGTTAGGATTACATGGCTACCCCCAAGGAGCGTGAGGAGGCTGTGGCAGCCGCGCTAAATACAATTGTTCAGACTAATCTTCATGGCGGCGCCAACGACCAGCAATGGCGAGAACTCGTCGAGGATTACTTCGTCTTTGCCGAGGACGATGGGGACTTATCCGAGGGGGAGGAGGATGCTACCCTGTCGGAAAAGGACATAGAGGATTTGGAGGAGGCTGAGGAGTCACAGGAGGACGAGGATGAGCCCCTGGTTATCACTGATCCGACGGACCAACTGCTGCAGGAGGAAACTGACAGTTGCCAGAAATTTAGGTAGGCCATGCTTGTTTGCGACTTGCGATCGAAATTGCCCAAGTTGTGTCGTTTGAAAATTCCTATAAATACCAAACCGTTAGACCTGTCCGGCCATCAGAAGTTGCCCAAACATGTTTTCTAAGATATCCCGTAATTATTTTCATGTTTCTATCTGTCTTTATGTTCAAAATCGACATTTGCTGAAAGTATGCCGCCGTGACCTCCTTAATGGCGTCTCGCACTTGAACGATGGACGGCCTTGACCGTTATGCTCTCTCAGGCCTAATTAAAAGTTCTTAGCGGCCATCTAATGAACCTAATTCAATCTATAGGGGTGCCCTCACATATCTTTGACATTAATGTGGACTTTCGTCATGTTTAGGTGCTCGTGTAAGTACCACAACGACGGCCCGTGTTGTGTCCAGTTCTTAACGGCGGAGCCTCTGGACAAACGGCAGGAGGTCGCCCAGCTGACTCCAGGTGCGGCCAATAACCATCCTATTAACCGTCTTAAATGAAGATAGTTTGTCATCTATAATACCTGTATGACCTCCTGGAGGCTGTAACTTTTCCTCTGTGGCATTGACATACGATTTTCGGCCAAGTAACCTCAGTGACCGCGGGGGTAGACCCGGCCGAGAGTAATGTTCGTAAACTTTCTTAAACTTTTTTTTTTTTCACAAAGTCAGTCGCTCGTACATCACTAAAGTTCTGTGTCGGATTTCCATTCCAGGGGAGAAGGACATGCTCCTGTTGGGCGTTACAAGTGCCTGTACTGACACCTCGGTACAGCTGTCGACCTGGAAGAAGGGGAAAAAGGGCAAGGGTGCCAGGCAGCACCAACGGAGCCACTTCACCACCGGGGGCAGGAAGGTCTGCCGGGACACCCTGCTCTTTCTCTACAGGTAATTATTCATCTCTGCAGCTAAGATTCTCTGTCTAAGTAGTTCCTAAACCTGTCTCCTGCTGTAACTTATTAACATGTACACAATATTTTATGTAACCAAACATTATTTTTATGTAACCGAACCTGGTATGTCCAACATTATTCCATTTCCAATTGTAAGTTGTGTGTTCTTGTTTTTTAGCTGCAGTATCAACAAGATGACCGCCATCAGCCAGTGGTATCGGGAGAACGGGGTCGTACCCCGTACTAAGAGGTCAGGCGGACGCAAGGCCAACACCCACTCCCTCGACCTCGCAGACATCTGCCGCGTGGTCGACTTCATCAACTCCTACGCCGAAACCTATGCCCTCGTCCTCCCCGGCCGAGTCTCCACGCACAAACGCGACGACATCCTCCTCCTCCCCTCCAGCACAAGGAAGGTAGATGTGCATAAACGTTATCTACAGGCCATCGGGGACGCCCATCGTCAGGTTGCCGTCACCACCTTCCGTAACCTCTGGCGCCAGTTGCTACCCCGTATTGTGTGTTCTCGCCCCATGACTGACCTGTGCTGGGAGTGTCAGAGGAACAACCGTGACATCTCCTACTCCTCTAACCTCCCCGAAGTAGTTAAGCAGGCAAAGTTAAAGAAGCAGCAGAAGCACCTGGAGGTGGTGGCCAAGGAACGGGAGTTCTACCAGGAACTGACTACCACTGCCAAGCAGGCGTATGCCGAGGCAGGCCGCCCGGCGCTCGGGCCACACACTCCCTGTTCCTCTGACATCCGGGTGCATGTATCTTTCGACTACGCACAGCAGGTCCACCTCCCCTCCTCCCCCATGCAGCCAGGGCCCCTCTACTTCCTCGTCCCACGCAAAGTAGGCATCTTTGGCGTGTGTGCTGAAGCCATCCCCCGTCAAGTAAACTATCTTATTGATGAGTCCCACTGCGGCAGCAAGGGTTCAAACGCTGTCATCTCCTACCTCCACCATTACTTTGCCAACTACTCCCTCCGTGAACGCCTCCTTGACCTCCACTGTGACAACTGCAGTGGGCAAAACAAGAACAAGTACGTGATTGGCTATCTCATGTGGCGGGTCCTGACTGGTCTGCATAATCAGATCACTCTGAACTTTCTCATAACCGGCCACACCAAGTTTGCCCCCGACTGGTGCTTCGGTCTCCTCAAGCAGCGGTTTCGCCGTGCCGAGGTGTCCTGCCTTGCTGACCTGGCCAAGACGGTCCGGGACAGCACCCAAAAAGAAGTCAACATCCCTCAGCTGTGTGGGTCAGAAGATGGGGCCGTCTTTGTCCCAACCTATAACTGGCAAGCCTTCCTGACCCCGTTCACCCGGCCAATAAAAGGGATCAAGCAGTATCACCACTTTATCTTCTCATCAAACAGCCCCGGGAAGGTAACCGTCCGACAGTACATTGACTCTGAGCCAGAGGAAGTGGATGTGCTCACTGTGGACCCTGGAGCCGTCCCAAAGGTCCTACCACCGGCCACACCTTCCCCTGGGCTTCCCCTTCGTCGGCAGTGGTACCTCTTCAAAAACATCAGAGACTTCTGCACAGAGGAAACCAAAGACATTACGTGCCCCAAGCCCACGGAACCTGAGCCTGCAGCAGAGGCACCAAGGCGGCGGGACCCATCGCCAGATCCAGGTCCAGGGCCCTCAGGAGCAGGTGGAGGTGGAGATGCAGGGGAGGAGGAGGAGGAGGAGGAGGAGGAGGCGCGAGGAAGGGGACGTGGTAGAGGAAGGGGGCGAGGTTGGGGGCGAGGCTGAGATCGGGGGCGAGGTCGGGGGCGAGGTCGGGGTCGAGGTCGCGGTCGGGGTCGAGGAAAAACCCCTGACTCGGGCTCAGAGGACTCAGACGCAGAGACAGCAGCCCAAATGCGACGTGAAATGGAAACAGACTCAGACTCAGACACTTCCCCTGAGATCACTCCCCCAACCAAACGTAAACGCAGCCAAAGTCGGGGGCGGGGGCGTGGTCGGTCTACATCCTCTAGCAACTAGAATCATAGACTAGAATACCTGTATATAGTTCGAATTTTAATATTTTATTGGTACTTTTGTGCCTTTTGAGTTGTTTTAGACTCACAGTTTACTGACGTTTTGTGATCTTTCAACTTTATGGAACTTTTATCCAACTTACCTGGAACTATGACACTTATTATTTATGGCAAAACAGGCTGAAATACACTTGAACATTCCCATAGACTCTTTACAAGTCGTTGTGACTTCAATTCAGCCTTCTAGAACAGGTATTGTGACTGTTTGAGCTTGCCCTCTTGCTTCAGTTTTTCATTTTCAGGTGCAGATTTACAGGAATTGTACTCTATCTTTACAAGGCCGGCATGATTAAAGTTTCCATTTCTAAAGCATGACTTCACAGTATTTTGTAGTTCAACTAGTCTAGAATGTATATTCCAAGTCTCAAGTCGGTGGGAGATAAACTTCTTGTGGTATCCAAGGAATTCCGACCGAGTCTAACCAAAACCGCACATAAAAACTTCAAACGCGTTTTTCTCAGAATCAAGTTTCCAGCCTACCGCGTATAGGGAAAAACCTAACTTTGGCCCTAATCATCGTACAAACACAATCTTGGTATCAAAATGAAGCTCTTTTCGAGGTGAGGAACATATCTTACTAACTCAAATTCGTATCTCCGCGACTTGCGACTCATTATGTCAGATCGGGTCACAAATTTTATGACACACCCATCCTATAACAGGTGTTTCTATGTTCTCAGAAAGTTTGTCAGTATACATTTTATTAGTATGAACAGACTAACTATCCACCGGTCCATCCTATATAGGTCACTTATATAGGTCAAAAGTATGACATATTGTTAATCATTTTAATGAATGAGAATAAAGGTTTTTTGCATGTCAGGAGCCAGAGTGAATCACTATTGATCTTCACACAAGAAAGGTTCTTCATATATATTAATATTTAATGCATAGTTATCCATAATAGACTTGCTCGTTCTCCTCATACATATTATATTCTTGGAGACAAACAAACATGTAACTAAAAATCTTCCCTTTGATATTTCCTTCACTGGATATAGATCTTGGGGGCCTTCCATTAAGTATGTATGCACCAAGGGGGGTGGGGGGGTCTACAATTTTTGAAAATTTGCGTACATACCTGTACAAATCCAATGCGTATTTTAGCCCAAGGGGGGGCGGGGGTCTAGAATTTCAGAAATTTTGCCTACGTACTAAATGGAAGGCCCCTTGGCAATGTGGTATTTTTTTATAGAATCATTATCACCCAGGGAATTAGACTTGTTTATATTCTATAAGCAAATACTGTGATATGGCCATATATTACAATTCTGAAATTTACTTTTTTTTGACCTGCCAGACTAATGCCATCTCTATTCTGAAATCTTATACTTGTTTGGTACTGCTCAAAATATAAGCTCTTAAGGGAGGCAACTCGCATAAATTTGCAGACAACAACATAGTAACTGAACAATAATTATTAATGCCCTTGACTTACTGATAATGAGAGCTATTCTGTATATGAAATGAAAGTTGAATAAGTGTACACCAACCTAACTCTATTTGTGCAGTTTTACATTTCTCTGTGTTTGGACTTTTTTCCAGACCTTATGGTATTCCCAAGAGTTGGAAGAGTATCTCTGATAGGTCAGCTGTAAATATCTACAAAGTATCATGCAGCTGAGGTGTGGAAATTAAGGAGTATTACAATGTCCTCAGTTGTCATCAGGATAACCTCTGTTTGGCATTTACCAGTTCTACCATTTCTTTTTGAATAAATAGTTGAATGTTTTGGCCTAAAGCCACCTTGCTTGCTATTCAAAATATTAGAACGTTCAAGATAATCATATATATATCTATGTACTATTTTTTCAATTAATTTAGAAGTTAAAGGCAAATTCGACACAGGTCTAAGATTAGTCACTAAAGTTCTATTACCCTGCTTAGGTAATGGTGTTACTTTTGCAATCTTCCATGAGTTAGGTATAAAACCACTACTAAAAGACAAGTTAAATAGTATAACTAATTTTAAAGGTATTGCTAGAAAAGCATCTCTCAATATTTCAGCTGAAATATCTTTTATGCAAGAAGCCTTGTTGATATTAATGTTCTTACATAATTTTTTAACTTCTTCCTCATTTGTAATAAATCATTCACCTGATTAAAATACAGCTGACCATCATAGGACCAGTCCATATCGCAACATCATCCTTAGGAATACTATCTCCAGTATCCATATCAACCAGAATTTTAGTGTCTTGAATAATATTTGAATTAGTGATAAATAAATTTAGGCATGTGTTACCAGTGCCAGCATATCTGGTAGGTCCTTTTATCAATTGCCTAAGCCCGTATTGCTTAATTAGTAATTTAAAATCTTTTACTTTTTGATTATTGGAATCAAGCATATCTAAATTCAAATCCCCCATAATTATTAATTCAATTTTACTAAGATCCAGCTCGTTAAGTACATCATTCAGCTTATCGATAAAATTGTGAACATTGCCCTGAGGTGGCCTATAAAAATTACCAATTAAAATTGTTTTACTTGGCTTCTGTTTGAATGAGACCCACTGCATTTCATAATCAATAGTACTATTATTCATATGTGCATGCGAAAAATTCACAAAAATCCAATTTTGAATTAATAAATACACAAAGACCCCTCCCTTTTTATAAGTTGAGGAATGTATATCAGTATTGTCTTTCCAGGTTCTATCATATCTAATGCATCTGTAATCATCACCCAAAGAATATAAGTTCGCTGGGAGCTGATCATGTAACCACGTTTCTGAAAAACCAATTACGTCAATATTAGACTTCCCAAAACTAGCCTTTAATAGATCCCATTTATTTACCATGCTTCTAACATTTAAGTGGGCTATGTGCATTCCCTTACCTAGGTTATAATCAATCATTACTATAAGTCGGATATATGAAAATGCCATTTACTTTCTCAACCCCTGTGCAGCAGCAAGCCATGTAGTCATAGTGAGATCAGAACAATAATCCCTCACTATATTCATAATGTGACATGATTTTAATATTCATCACAAATGGTATTCACAAGAAATGAGATCACGGAAACAAAAGAGAGCAGACTACCGAACGTATATACACTTGAGTATCAGAGTCACATCAATCAAAATATATTTAACTCGTCCTAAATTACTATTCTGCTCTATCATTACATTTATTGAAAATTTGTCTATGATCTGTTATAAATTTCATATCAGAACTAGTATAAGATTGATTCGTTTCAATGCAGGCACTGCCCGACGATACAATCCAGATATATACCAACAATTCAGCACATAAATCTCACAATACAGATCATTAATACAGACATATCAATGAACATAGACATCTAGTACTTCATACACGACATTTCAGAATGTTCTCAGTTAACAATAGCATCTCTATATTCGCATAGGATTTTTCCTAGCCAATTTTCACCGGTGATTGTGTCTTTGTTGATCAAGTGAGCTTGGGCCAATGTCATTCCACACGAAAAAGAATCACCTTTGGTGGCCTCATACAAGAAGCCTTTGGTTTGCAGTAGCCTGTCCCTAAGCGAGTCATTTTGATCAAATTTAATTTTAATCACTTCTCTCAGATCATTAGACTGGAACTGAATCAGATTTACAGCCTATAACACATGGTGTTCCTCAGGGATACATTCTTAGCCCACTATTTTTTAACCTTCATATAAACGATTTGCCACTATGTTGGAATATGAATAATTATGCTTTTGTATGCGGATGATTCTGTTATTTATAAAAATGGTGATGATGTTAATGCAATGTGTAAGAATCTACCGCTTGATTTGCATAAAATTGAATTCTGGTCTGATATTAAGGAACGGCAAGAAAAAAATTACTTTGTTCCTACGTTTAGATATTTAGGAAATAACTAAGACACCCCCATTAATTTTACATCACAGTTCTCAGATACTGCCATATTTAGACATGGGAAATATGTATTTCTCAGGTAAAAATGCATTGAACCACAATAAATTGGATATTGTATTAAATACTGCCCTAAGGATGACTTCTGGTGTTAGAAATGAACATGAATTTCATTGTGTCAATTTATATAAAAATGCAATCTATTACAATTGGATTATACACGAAGATACCTCCTGTTGAACTTAATTCAAAGATTGATATACTCAGATAGTATTAATGTTATCATACCCAACAGAGATACATGATCTTTACAGGCACCACTAGATAACAAGATGCAAATTAGCTACAAAGTTTCGCTCATGCATGAGCGATGGTCATCCCTCAGTAAATTGAAGGCCCTCATAATACCAGAAGGCTTTGTGTAATATGGGCTATAGGTGCTGAACACCACCACTACTCCTGCTGTCACACATAGCTCACGGAGGGGTTTAGGAAAGGGCCACTACTAGGTCCATGCATGATCTGTCAGACACCAAGCACTGAGTGACCTATCACTCACCCACCTGGGACTGCCTACCTGCAGGTGAGAATGGTTGTCCTTATTTGAAGGGGTAAGGGCTGTTTGGATCTGGCAGTGGTTATGGAACCTACTTCTAGCTTCTCACACTGCCTGATTGTAACAACAATTGGAGGACAATGTCCTTCAATTTCTGAACATGAGATTGTGCAACCGGTCATTGAGAACAAAGAGAATTAAATGACTAAAGACATGACTGATTGAGGGAGTCCCCACCAATAGCTACAATACTACATAGATATAACTAGGGACTCCCAAAAACTATGTACCTCTGAATAACACTACAGCTAGATCACAGATAAAAGGATTCCCATAACCTCTTTATACTAATCACTATATTACTAATGTATTTTCACCCATCTGAAGAGATTAGGCGTGTGGGGTGGTGTAGTGGTCAGCGTGTCCGCCTGTTGCGCGGGCGGCCCGGGTTCAATCCTGGGCTGGGGTGGGCTGGCTGCTGCTCCCCTCTACATGTCTCCCAGTGGCAACAACTGGGTTATCAAAGACTCCTAGAGAGTCACCGGCTGTTGTGTGTGTGGCCCTGTCTATGGGACCATGCACATTAAAGAACACCTACCTCGGTAAATGTGTAGGGGTATGGTCTCTATCTTCTCATAGATTCGTTCATTCCATAGATACGATCATCAAAGACAGAATTGTCAAATCCTGTTCTCGCTGTGATATGACCTTAGATGTTGCTACAGCGTTAAACCCCAATAACCAACCAACCAACCCATCTGAAGAGTGATAATTGTCAACATGGCTAGTCTACATCAAATACTAGTTTATTGCCTTACAACGAATTGCAGTGTTTGTGAAAAGTCCGTTTTTGCCGGACATGTCCGACGTTTTGACCCTCATGTCCGACACATTGGCTTAAAACATCGGACACAATGTCCGACCATAATATTGAAATATTAGTATATTATGTTTGAAATGTCCGAAATATATACAAAGATGTCCGATATTAAGCCCAGGAACGTCGGACAAAATGTCCGGCACTTCAAAAAGTTTTTCACAAAGACTGGAATTGTACTAATGGCTTAGTACTTTTAATATATTGTCATGTTATATAATCCAACAAGGATCAGGCTTAGCAAGTCTACTTCTAGTCTACTCTTAGAAAGAAATATCTTGCGCTCCTAGCGCCACCTGTTAACCAGTATAAAAGGTGTTGCAAAGTGAGGAGCAGTTAGTTTTAGTGAGAATGTCAGCTGAGTGAGTTTAGCAAAGGAGCTACTCGGAGTAAGTACATCGGCTCCCGCGTAGCAGACTGGAGTTTACCTATACCAACTACCTCGGACATAGGATTGTGATAGAGCTAAGCGCGAGAGCGGTCTAGAACGTGCTGGAACAACTTGTATTCTAAATGTGGTTGATTGCTGATAGGAGATGGGAGGTGGACTGATGGAGACTTATACACAGTGGCTTTGACTCGGGATGAGATGTTTACTGAATAAAAACCCTTTCATATTAAGAGCTCCCTCATCGTTCATTTCTTTTGAACTATTGGGAAGTGAATGAGCTAACTTTAAACGCAGTCTGATTGACTCAGACATTCTGGACAAACGACTCATGGATACTTAATTATATACGCATCACGCAGTATTAAAACCAACATTAACAATAGTTCAGAATAGTTATATTATTACTTTAAAGAAATATTTGATGTATTAGATTAAGTTATGGCTGGGAGTAAAAGAATAATGGAGAAATCCAATTCACGACCAGGGTAAATAAACTTGTTTAAAAAAAGTAATGGAAAGGTGGCAGTACTTAATTGTTATACAGCTTCACACTGCCAGCAGTTTGGTGGCCACTAGAACGTTCAGGGGCGGATCCAGAAATTTTCAAAAAGGGGGAGGGGGCCCCTCTGTGCCCCCCACCTCCTCCTCACAATCACGTGTTCTTCCAAGTAGGTACATAACACTTTAAATGATATGAACATTTCAATTCAGTTTTCAGTGCATGGATCATGTCTCAGACATAGCTGTCATCCATTAGGTCATAAAAACCTTGTAGTGGAGGATTATGTAGCCTTGCTTGGGCTTGAAGACCCATGCCTCCATCACTAATGAACGTACCTACTGGGCCTGCCAAATAAGACTATATACATTTATTCTGACTAGCTATAGGTCCCTTGCTTTACCCTTTTAGGACGGGAAGCCACCCAAGTGAATTTATTCTAAATTTCAATAGCAGATCTACTGTAAGGAAATAATAGGTTTCCCCCAAAGAATTTCAATAGAACCAGAGATCTAGTCCTTTGAATATTCTAGGTTCACTAGCAAAATAAAAAAATCCGATTCTCCCTACCACAGATAGCTGATTAGTATTTTAGACACCTGCAGGTTAATAAGCCCATCCCACATTGGGTATTTCCAGGGTTGGACAAGGGTCGGACAAAATTCACATAATTTTTATAAAGCAACCTTGTCTCCTAGAGTTAGGGTTACTGAAATAAGCAAGTATTATATTTTTCCATATCCCCAAGTATTGATAAAACATGATTTCTAAAATTTTACCAGTTGACAGATTTACAGGTTTGCCAGCAAATCAAAATTCTGTATTTCATGGAAAATGGGGTAGGACATTATAGGTTGGGCTGACAAGCTTTAACGTTGGTTCCTATATTATTAGGGAAAATTGCCAATATTATCATGAAGTTGCAATTTACCAATCTTAAGAGCGATTTGTCAACCAAATTGCTTTGGCCATTTTTGTATTATGCAACTGCCTTTTTTGAATAAACATGGAAGAAATTTTGAAAATATTTTCTGCTTAACTTTAATGTTAGTGTAAACTGGGATGGGCTTATTTGGGCTGATTTTGTTGACAAAAAGGCAGGTAAATCGATAAGAAATAATTATACAAATTAATCTTTGCTATAAATCTATCTGTAATGAATCAATATTCACAACATCTTGGAAAACATAAATTATATACAGAGTATATGGGATGGAAAATAGTCAATGCTGGTATTCCATCACGTTAAACAAGAAATTACCTAATGGTTATTGTAATTTCTATGTGACTTGTCATCATATGGATCATAATGGGATATGGCAAGAAAGTCGTCAGTGTGAGTGTGAGATCCGCTAAACTTTTGGACGGCACCTCACCTTACGGCTTTACCAAATCTAATGTTCAGTGTTTATTGCCAATACTGGAGCAATTTCTGATTGGCATTGGAGAGCATAGATTATATTTCCATTTGCCCTTACCTTTGATACATGGATGGCATTTCTTTTGTGTTTTAGCACAACTAAGGACAACGATCCATCCACTGTCAACACCAGTCAACACCCCCACGTGCGTTTGTTTATACCGGAAGTTACAGCTTTGTATGTAGTTTAGTATGATGTTAAAATTTTGTTGTACATTTATTTTTCTAACAATATAGTTTTCTCGTGAGAATGAAAAACCAGAACTGGTGGTTGAAACAAAAGTATGTAATTTTATAATTGATTAATAAATGTCTTTATACGAAACAGATTCGACAACGCCCAGCCTGAATCCTCCTTTTCAACATCCGGCAACATGAAGTAGGTTACACATTTTGTGATTCAATTGATGAAATCGTCAAATATCTCTCTAAATATGCACCATCCATCAAATCTGTCTTTGGATATATATTAAAAACTATTTACTTTAATATATTATGTTGTTATTTTTCTTGACAGGGTCGAATTGTGCCACTTCAGCGGGTTCAAAATATACCCCGGCCATGGGAAGAAGACTGTCAAGTCCGACGGCCGCGTAAGTTACTTTTCTGTCAAACACGTATGTTTTAAATCTGTCAGTGGTCAGGCTTGATTCTTACTGTTATGAACGACACAATTTGGTGTTTAGCAAGACAAGAACTTGTTTGTATACCTTTCACGTACGCATGAAGATGGAGATCATTGGGAAAACATAATGCAACTGGGTGTCTGACACGATAACATTGGTGAGCGATAATGGGAACTTTGAAGTTATTCGGCGTGGGTGTCGGAGTGAGTCCGATAACTTATACTTCATCAAGATCTACCAGAAATATATTTTCTTTTTACTACAAATTTCTATCAAAATTTGAATTTTCCTGTCAGACAGCTGATCATGACTTCATGTGCTGTTGTGTGATCCGATCACGATCATCAGACATTACTCTACTTGTCTCTACCAAGTGAAGTGAATTGGCAGACTTGAGTCCAAGACTCTGAATGAGAATACGTCAGATCCTGCACTGTAGTCCAATATTTTTCTTGAGGATATCCTTAGATGGAAAAGAAAAGGCACTCAGAAGTTCGTCACGCCCATATACTAAATTAAAGGGTCCTAACAGAACAGGGAAAGGGCAACAACAAGAATTCCCTGGCAGAGAAAACCCAGGAAATTTGCAAATTTTGCCAAAACACAGTCACAGGGTAAATGCAAGGAATTTCATTTGGCCAGATTCTGAAATTCCTGATTCTCTAAATATTTGGGATTTTACTCTTGTTGGGTTGTCCCAATTTTTTATTTTCTGCACACAGGCTTGAAAAATTCAAAATTTGAACAACTTGCTAGATATGCCACAGGAGGAAATTGCCACAGGACAGGGAAATCGTGGGGAAAACATTGTAATAATACACTCAACTCAAGTAATGACTGTGAGTGTCTTGTCCAAAACTAAGACCTTGCTTATTTCACCTTCTGTAACAATTTTACCAAACACATTTTGATAGCATATAGGCCATTTAATGTTCTTTGCTGATTAAAGTGTCATTTTAATGAGTGTCCCCAATTTTTTCTTAGGAAGAAAAGAAAAACTTGTTGGTCAAAATAATATTGTTGGCAGTCTATGTGAAAACCCATTTCAAAACGTCGGACATTATGTCCGACGTTTTCCATCTTTCTGTCAGACATTAAACTTCACTGTCAGACATTATTCACAGAGGAACCATTACCTATGTGAATTGATCTACAAATTGCAGTACTATTCACTATAATAGAAAATATTATGAAAAACATGGGCAAGACCTGTAATTGTCAGACAAAATGTTGGACGTCTTTAGCTCAGTAGTCGGACATAGCAGTGGTCCAAACTAACTTTTTGGAATGAGTTTGGGCCGACTTTGCATAGGTATCGTCGGCCCTGATGGCTTTCTTCTAGCCCTGACGTGTGAAGCCTCTACATAAACTGTTAAAGGGTGGAAGAGGATATGTTTGGCCTTTTAAATGTCAAAATATTTTTTGTATTAAAATGTTATTGAAAGATTGAGGAAAAATTGAGGAAAAATGCCAGAAATTTTGTTGTCCATCCGGGCATTTTTTGGTGAGGGCCCCCACACTTTGGTGAGGATCAGCATTTTCTATGTAAATTTTCGATCACTGGCAGACGGGCCAGCGTTAGTTTGGAACACTGCACAGGGTGTAAAACGTCGGACATGTCCGGCATTTTGAGGGTTTTCACAAACACTACAACTATTTGTAACGTATGCCTTCTACCTTTGCCATATTGCCAATATCGATGATAGGACTAGGGGGGGGGGACGAGAGAAAGAATCGGTATTCGGATATTGCAGATTGTCCCATTTGTTTTTCGTGACATGATTTCAGAATAAACAAAAGCAATGGGAGGATGAATCCAAATTGTTTCAAATCAAGGTTTGATATTGGTAAACAGAAGTATTGATGAACAGATCTTGCAGCCCCACCTGATAATTTGTGTTAGTACCAAGATTACTTAACTTTATGACACACAAGAGGGTCAAAAAGATTGACTCCCATTTACGTCATTGACTCAAGTAGCTGGTGATGAAAAGTGTACCTCCAACAGTGTCCCTGTTTAACCAAAGAAAGCTTTCTATTCGGGTACTTGAATTACCTGTCATGGGAGACTTATGTCACTGCTGTTTGCAGCATTCTTACTGATAATGGCTACTACCCTACAATTGCAGGCTTTCACCTTCATCAACGCTAAATGTGAGAAGTCATTTGGCATGAAGCGTAACCCCCGTAAGATCAACTGGACTGTCCTGTACCGTCGTAAGCACAAGAAGGGTCAGCAGGAGGAGGTGACCAAGAAGCGTACCCGCCGTACCACCAAGTTCCAGAGGGCCATCACTGGTGCCACCCTCACCGACATCTTGGCCAAGCGTAACCAGAAGCCAGAGGTCCGCAAGGCCCAGCGCGAGCAGGCCATCAGGTAACGTAACTTTTCTTCCCAAGAGAAAATCTGGAATATCCTGCAACTTAAAGGGATAACAGACTGTTTAACCACAATTCTAAGTCCATTACAGGTTCCCAAAAACTGAAATTTATGTTGGCCCAATGCAAGATCTCATTAAAACAAAAAATATATAAATGTCACCATGCTTATTTCTGAGTGAGATGATAAGAAAGGATATGCCCTTCAACATAGAAGTCTATGGGGAGAATATACTTAGTGATATTCAACCAAATGTAGAATATTCAAAATCCATTACAGCAATACCAAGTCGTTGTAATATGTACCTTAGGTCTATACCAAAGTTTTAAAGGTGAAGTGACAAGCCAATTTAAACTTCCTCAAATCGTTCTACACTTCAAAGATATCCTACTGTATACACAGTATACATTAATGTATGAGTATTAAATGAAAATAAGCATATTGAAATTTGTGTGCTCCAGCGGTCCTGCTGAGACTGTCATGGCCGCCCATACCCATGATTCATAGCACTGTGACGTCAGAGTATGTGTCCTGTTGCGCACTTTCATACTTCATAGTTAGGTTATAGGTCCTAATCATAATGGGGAGACTAAGTAAAGGCCTTATTACTAGTGGTAATATGAAATTGAATGCTCTTGTGTTTGTTATGGAAATGTAATACAGTATCCTGTAGTACGATTTATCATATATGAAAGCTTGTATCATTGAATAACTGGTAATTATGCCCTACTGTATTACTAAACTTTGAGTGTGTGTGAGTACAGGCCTGCCAACATTTCCTCAGCCCTCCCCGGGATATGCTCTCAAAAATGCTCAGAAAAACGGGACATTTACATAAAAAACGGGATTTTTTTAAATAAGGTTTGAGCACACATGATTGAATGTTTCTCAATGAACATAATTAGAAGCATATTGCTGTATTAGTTTTCACCACAAAGTAGTTTTTTTATCAGGAAAAACAATTCAGAAAATTTTGAAATGTCTAATCTATGCAACGTTTTCTCCAATATGTTGTAAAAAAAAACGGGACATTTTCATATCCTTACGGGACACACGGGACAAAGGTTAAAATACGGAACTGTCCCATGAAATATGGGACAGTTGGCAGCCCTGTGAGTACAATTCAATGTATTTTTAAATCTGAAATACTAGATTTATTTTGAATTGTATCAGTTTAGAAATCTAGGAAACATTTTGTACATTGGGTTGTTTCACAGTGAAAGAATACCCAAGTGCGACACCTACATCACTAAAGTTATATGCTAACAACACATACTCTGACGTCACACTTCTCACCTTGGCTTAGGGCCGGCCTAGGGTAGCCCAAGGTGTGAGAGTGGTTTCGCACTAACAAAAAGCTAATTCTGATATAAGTGCAACCCTTCTACACCATCCACTGTTTCATGTCTGCTCACATTTGCGGAAAATAAGCCACTTTCTGTAAAGAAAACATATTCAAATCTTTTCTTGTCATTTCACCTTTAAAGCCAAAAAAGGTAGGGGTCACCGATCTAATTTAATCACTGGGGGCTGATAGAGCCGTAATAAGTGATTATTTCTGTATAATCCTTTATAAATCTATCTATCTGTTCCCCAAAATTTCCTATTAAAAAAACTAACATTAATTTTATTGAATTTATTTCAAAACCAACCCTTGTCATGTCTCAAGAAAGATTCTTTAATTCTTAGGCATTTCATTTTTGTCACTAGGGGGCTCATGTGTGCCTGATTCATTTAACATAAAATTACCTTTTCAATTATCTAAAATTTATGATTTTTAAACATTTTCATTTTAAGTCGACTGTCATCAATTTATAATGTGAAATTTTAAGATTTAAGGATTTTGAAATTTTGCCACCAGGGGGCACAGTTGTGAACAGTACATTATCCCTTTAACTTGGCAACTTTGCTTCCCTAGAGTACCTTTCCTTTCTTGGACCAGGTCAAGGGGGGATAGGGGTGCGCAAAGACTCGTAGAATGCCTTGAATTCCTTGCCATTTTCTGATTGTATCACTTGTACAATCCTTAAATCTCATCTTGAGCAGGTTAAATAATCTGCTCAAGAATAAGATTAAGTTTGAAGGTCGTCACTTCTTTGGATTAAATGTTATATATGTGAAGACATATGTCTAAAACAACTTTTAACTTTGCTTTACAGGGCTTACAAGGAGAAGCAAAAGGCCAAGGATGCCGTGAAGAAGGTCAATAAGGTATGTACCTTAGATGGAGAAGATTTATAACAATTTATTGTTACTACAAAAATAAAGTTTGGTAAAATTGGCCAATACTGACATTCAGACCGAAATATATTTTGAATTTTGCTGTCTTCACAGTTACCAAAATCATAGTGGGGTTTAGGTTCGGGTTCTCAAGGTTTGAAGACGTTGAGTTTATCGCCAGGTTACTCGTCAATGACATATTATTTAGGTTCAGATCATAATAATGTGAACATTTAAGTTCATGGAATTAGTTCAAAATTACGTATTTGGTGTTCAACGTATATTTATCCATCGTTATCTTTATTTTGCATGGATAAGAAATATACGGTGTTTTGTTTTGTCGTCAAAGATACTTTTTTCTGAGAAATTAATGAATAATCAATATGTATGAATATACGTTGTATTTGAAATATTCATTTACACACTTGAGATCAGCGGATGTAAAATTACTATTAAAGATTTATATAATGTGATCTTGAACTGCAAAATATTCATGGATTTTTTATATTTGTTTTGCAGCAGCAGGCAGCGAAGGTGCAGAGCAAGCAGAAGACAGCTCGCCCCATGCCGAAAGCCCAGCCACGTGTAGGAGGAAAGCGATAAATAATGCCTGATGATAAATACTGTACAAAAAAATAAAAAGACCTTCTAAGTATATGAAACTTTTGTATTTATTCTTAAAGTAAAAAAAAAACTATTGAGGTGCCATTTTCCCTTTCTATGATTTCTGTTTGAACAGGGTACAATTTTCAAGCTACTAAAATGTAAGTTTTCCGATTTTTGTCTTCAGACCCCCGAAAATTCAGTTTCAAAATTTGAGATTTAGAACACGTTTAACAACAATCTAGGATACATCCAGATTTTCTCGAAGCCATTTCCGATTTTTTGACTCCCCTATTTACACCCCTGAAATCTCAGGCATACAATGCAGTTAACATTTTGGGGTCACCTTTGAATCACTTGAGACACGAACAAGAGTTATCGGGAGTTAAACCATCAGAACGAACCTGGAGTGGTATCAATGTCCGTCGACCGTCTAGGATTAAGGATACATCGGGAAGCCCGTAGAGTTGAAACGATTTAGGCCTTCCCCAAGGTGTTCCCAAAGGCCTCATACCCTAGCTCCTGAGGGGACCTAGTCTGTAGTAGTGTTTTACTGTTATACAGGGTAAACGACAAAAAAAATCACAATCGTGGATAAAAGGGAATCTTAGGCTTGCAAATTTGATCCGAGACTGGGAATTTTGTTTGCCCAATTTCTTGATTTTCTGATTCCTAAGATTCAGGAAATCGCTCTTTTCCGAAAATGATGCCAATCTGTTTTTCTCGCCTACCTCATATTTCCTGACATTTATAATCTTTACACTTTGAGATCACAACAAATAATTGAAACCGTGACGGAATATTACTGTGAGATCTCGATAGTCAATTTTGGGAAGGGACCCTGGCTTATACTGAGGGGCCTTCTATTTAGTATGTACGCACGTTTTCATAAATCTCAGACCTCCCCACCCCGCCCCCTTGTAAAAAAAGATACGCATTGAATTTGTATTGGAACATAACGCACATTTTCAATAGTCTCCGACCCCCTTGATGCGTACATACTTGATTGAAGGCCCCTGAAGGGAATCAAGGTTGATTTAACTACCGTGAAGCCCCGTAATATAAAGAGCCACAAGCAATGAACGGTCAAAATTTGTCAAATTTGAAATATATTCTATGGCCTGTGGTAAAATGTAGACTGAATCGGACTTAAACTACATCCGAAATACACTACATTTTGTGTACAAAAAAAAAAGAAAAAATGTCATAAAGGAAATTTACCTAAAGGTACTTGAGGGTATTCGGCTTAAATTCTAATTTCCAATGCAATCTGCTTCAAATTTGTAGGCAATTTAGCTTCTATATATATCTATAGAGGATTTACATAGAAACAATATAAACAATTTTCATCGTTTGTGATAAGAGACTGATTAAGAAATTGACCGTCACCTTTGATGTCAATGGGAAATATCAGTTTTCTCACTCTGTGGGAAAAACTACCATTGGAATTCTTATAAAACTTCTGGAATAATTAGCATTTACCTGATAGCAAATATTTTAAACAAAGAAAATAAATATTCCCCATTTGTGAGAAAAATCATTTGAAAAATGTTAAAAATTGAGGTAATTTTGGTATTTATACCATGGTAATTTGATACCTTATTATTCTAATTGAACAGAAACACCTTAGGTAACTTTGTCTCCTAGTATCATTGGACCTATAAGTAGTTTGAAACGGCTTTAAACAATTTTTTTTGTAGTTCTTGATATAAAACCCAGGTGGCACCTTGAACAGCATCGAGTACCTTTAAAGCCAATGTTGTAAAACTATTATATAAGTATTTAGAGACCTTTAGGCACGTCAATAGATGGGATTTGGACGACAATGGTGAGCAAGTGTCAGTCCGATCCAGATGTGCTGGAGAAGCCATGCGAAGAATAATGCCAATCCACCGGTGGCACCCCCTTTGGTATTACCCTGCCAGGCTGGTTCCCGTGGCCAAACGCTCTCTGATAAAATGTTGACGCGTAATTACACTGGACGCCCGTGGTATGCTCACATAAACTAGTCAGCGGGGTCAGAGGGACCAGACTAACGCGTAATTCGCCGGGAAGAGGTTGTGTTTCTCGTCCGTGAGAATGTGCGAGAGAAAGGGGTTCCGGTCACTTTTTCCTATCACTGAAGTCATTTTCAAAAGCTCATAACTAACTGAATATTTCGAAACAATAATTAATTTCTTTAACACAATAAAGCATATGTAGGCTATTTTATTTTTAAGATATTTTGGTAAGCTAAATGTCAATATTTCACACCGTATTACGCATTTACTTTACATTAGATTATAGAGGGAGATGACCAAGAGAAGCCAGACCCAGGTTTTCTGTCAAAATGCAATAAATCAAGAAATAAACCTTTTTAAGATTCCTTATTTACCATATGGAAAGAAGAGGTTATAATCTTCACATTTCATATTTTTCAATTCATAATTTTCCTACGACTAGAAATATTTTTTCTGTGGGGGTTAAAGTTTGCATGCTGGAACCAGAACACTACTCGCGCAAAGGATTATGGGCTACTACTGGGCGAATACTATCGCTCTGCGTAGTGGGCCGGCGACCAGGCTACTTTGGTATTTTCCTTTTAAAGGCACAAAATGAGACTCCTCCGAGATTGCTCTCCGTCCAGACAAGGGCATTTAGACCTTCAACTACATATCGGCATTAAAAGATTTCTATGCCCTCGGAGCCTCACACAGCTCCTTAAACAAGGTGGGTGTCCGTCAGGGCCTATACTGGCAGGCACGGTATAAAGAACTTCCGCAAGTCTATAACACAGTGGGGAGCTCTTCTCTCACACCACTGTCAGGCGCCAGGGATACCCATCCCAGGGCTCCAGTGTCCCATTGGGGACACAAACCACAAAAAAATAATTCTATGCCCTGTTGCTCAAAAGTCGTCCAGCCCTGTTCGCTGGCATAGTTGTGGTCGCTGGGGGAGACCAAATGGCGGCTTATAGCACAATGTGATGTGGCCAAGTTGTAATGGCGTGGAATTAAGGCAGGTCTTTAAAGCTATGTTATAATTGTTGTTTTATTTGTTATGTGCTAGGAAGGATCACAGGTCTTTTTTTCTGTTCCCCAAAAGGAACCTCACAGATGTTCTAAATGTATTTTGTACATATATTTATTAAGATTAATGGGATAACGTACTGTTCACAACTGTGCCCCCTGGTGGCAAAATTTCAAAATCCTTAAATCTTAAAATTTTACATTATAATTTGATGACAGTTGTCTTAAATGAAAATTTTTAAAAATCATAAGTTTTGGATGATAATTGAAAAGGTAATTTAATGTTAAATGAATCAGGCACACATGCGCCCCCTAGTGACAAAAATTGAAATGCCTAAAAACATAAGGAATCTTTCTTGAGGGGTTGGTTTTGAAATAAATTCAATAAATGTTAGTTTTTGAAATAAGAAATTTTGGGCAACAGATAAGATAGATTTATAAAGGATTACACAGAAATAATCACTTATTACGGCTCTATCAGCCCCCAGTGATTAAATTACATCAGTACATCCTTTTTTGGCTTTAAAACTTTGGTATAGACCTAAGGTACATATTACAACGACTTGGTATGGCTGTAATGGATTTTGAATATTCTACATTTGGTTGAATATCACTAAGTATATTCTCCCCATAGACTTCTATAGTTAAGGGCATATTCTTTCTTATCATCTCACTCAGAAATAAGCATGGTGACATATATTTTTTGTTTAAATGAGATCTTCTTGCATTGGGCCAACATAGATTTCAGTTTTTGGGAACCTGTAATGGACTTAGAATTGTGGTTAAACAGTCCGTTATCCCTTTAAGAAATTAGCAACATTGTACTTTCTTTTCCATGTATACCTATATACGTGTAATTTCATCTTAGATGATACAAGATCACGAGTTATGACATGAATGTTGACACCCAATTTCCTTGTCACGTTTCCCTTATTCACCTAAAAATTTATAAGTATGGAGGATTCCCTCACCCCAACCTTTTAAAAAATGTATTTGAGATAGGGGGCATTGTCATTAAACAAGTCCAAAAGCAGTTAGGGGTCAGTATTGCTTTCTGAGAGTATCAAAAGATACAAAATGAGGCGATGAATCTTATGCCTTTGTTTAGGGTAGGTGTAAACTGATAGAATAGGCCTAGATATGTCTTAGATTTTGAATCAGATATTTTGATGGTAGGTCTGGAAAAATGACACTATAGTGACAAATTCAGAAATAATTTCATCTTTGAATCATTTAAATCTGAAATCTGGGTCCGACACTGACACTGACAACACCAGAGAACTTATTGACAGTGTGACGCCTATGTTTTAACATTGAATGGGAATGATTCAGACACTGACAGTGACCTAGGCCTAGACATACTAAATTTCAGATTGAATATTTTGGTGATAGGTCAGAAAAAAATGACACTGTATAGTGACAATTTCACAAATAATTTAATTTTTGAATCATTTTGAACAGCCAGCCTCTAGGGCTAAGACTGCACCATCTGTAAAATATTATTGCAAGCGTTTCCAGACCTAAAATGATCAAAGTATATGCTATGTAGGACCCTCACATATATGAGAACATAGATATATACATGAATTTCATTTTGAAAGGCCTAATAAGGTCTAAATAATTATTTTTCAAATTGCCAGTGACCGTCCAACCAATGTGTGTTAGGCCTCTCGCCGAGTTTAAGCCTATTTTTCAACGGCCGGGTTGACGCCATGTAAGGCCTGACAGTGTCAAACCGCCTTGTGTCCGATTGATCCAATGTTTTCCATTCGATAAGAACGCATGTTTTCGACCCCTTCATGCGTTAGTATGCGTCCACAGGTCCACATAGATTTCATTAATATATATTGAAAGCATCAGATACATGCGGAGGAGAGAGCTCCCGCCGTTTTCTGATTTCAAAGTATCGATGCAGGGAGAGAACCCGGCGAAGGGTTGACGCCATGTTCGGTCTGACAGTGACAGTGCCTCCACGTGTCCGATCGATCCAATGTTTTCCCTTCGATATGAATGCATAGTTCCCGCATAAGTTTTCAATGCGTTGTATGCGTTTAAGGGGATCCAGACGTCCAAAATATATATATTGAAAGCATCAGATACCGACGTAATCCAGGCGGAGAAGGCGCAGCCCCCGGTAACGACTGACCGGCTGGGACGACTGCTCCCAGCCGTCTGCCTGCCCGAGCGGTCTGACACTGTCAAGCCTCCACGTGTCCGATCGATCCAATGTGTTCCCTTCGATACGAACGCATGTTTCAGGCCACTTCATGCGTTAGTATGCGTCCACAGGTCCACATAGATTCCATTAATATATATTGAAAGCATCAGATACCGCCGTAATCCGGGTAAACAGGCGGTGAAAGAGGAGCCTCCCGCCGAAAACGTCCCACCGCGGCGACTGCACCCGGTCGAGTGACAATGACAGGGTCCGAAGGATTACCAAGAAAATGGCGCAATGTATTTGCGCAAATTATCGCGTTATTTCGCAATCTCTGAATTTCTGGACAATGAGGTGCCTATCTATGGGTCGAAATCTATCTGTTGGTATCAATAACTAAAGTTAGATCGACCGTTTTCATGGTGAAATAGGTCTGCAAATTTGATGAACTTGAATTGAAAATCTTCCGGTAGACTGTAGTACTAACCGTTTTCGGTAGGTATCACAGTGAATAGATGCAATGAGGATGGGTCAAAGACGGACTAAATTAAAACGTAGAACAGAAGCTCAACAAATCGTAGACCGCTTTCTAAGTAGATGAATGCGCCGATGGCGGTTTTAAGGCCTAAACGAGGTCTAAAGCCTAAAAATGTTTTATAACGCCATCGCCTCATAATAAGTTTAGATCAATGGTATTCAAACACATGGCTTTACCATGGTATGTCTGCAATACAATTGCTAACATCAGCTTGGCGAAAATCAGTCCATCCTTATATTCATTTCATACTTTTTTTTATTCGCATTATTATATATTTACACGATTCGATACATCAAAATCATGATAACTGGCTTTGCCTGAGGGCAAAGTATTATGACTATATACAAAACTTCATAGGACTATCTTTTCTTCAAGTTCTCTTCTCTCCTCGCTGAGAATTCGCAAAGAAATATAAGCAAATGCCTACGAGTTATATTTTTCAAGGGTTAACCTTGGAACAATGTTCATGGACTGAAGCTCTTGGAATAACAGTTTACAGGCGTAGGGGATCTTCAGTGAAGACACGTTGGTGGAGGACTTGCAGTAGTGGCACCTAAAAAGACAGACATACAATGAGACGTGTAATTTAAGTTCATTCGGCGAGATGCACACATATACAGTCATAACGTACTGGGAATAAATAATAAATGCAAATTCTGCATCAAGCCGAAATATTCAACTACAATTTATACCGCAAACTTATATTAGGAGAGTCAAAGTACCATACAACATTTTTGTGTACAAGTAGTTCGACATAATATATCTAACAGATATGACAGGTGGTGAAAATAATAAAACATCTAGAACTGGAACTATTTAAACCAATTCTGGTTGACTTAATACTCACCAGCTGGAGTAACCAAGCAGTCCGCAGGTATTGCACACATCTACCTCAAAGGCGTCACTAGAGATCATCAATCTCTCCAGTAGCAGCATGCTGCAAAAAAACAAAAGCCATACATTGCGATATAGTACATTTCTCTTTGTCACTCATTTGAAATAAGTTGGTGGATTATCACTGTTCCTTGTGGCAGCATCTTAACTTCCCTTTTGTCTGTTATCGTAAAATTAAATCAGTTAGGCTACTTCCATGGAATTAAACAAATTCTATTTGAGTTGGGGAAATGCAACTTGATTATACATTATACGAGGGAAAAATGAATCATCTGGCGAAGCAACCGTTACTGAGTTGTACACATTTATTTTCGAACATTCTTTATAATCATATGACCCACTCACCTGGCACCATAACCTATCAGACAATCTCGTTCCATCTCGCCGAGCCGCAGCCCGCCGTCCCGGGACCGGCCCTCAGTGGGCTGGCGGGTGAGCACTGCACGCGGACCCTTAGCACGGGCGTGCATCTTGTCCATCACCATGTGCTTCAGCTTCTGGTAGTAGATCGGTCCGAAGAAGATGTAGGCACTCAGGGGCTCTCTGTGACAGAAGAGAAAGTGGTTACTCGTCTATAGACTACAGTGATGTCTATGTTATATATGTCCTGTATCTGTTAATTTCGCAGTGAACTTGTTTTTATAGCAACAAACTGATTTTAGCGGAGACAGAGGTATTGTTATGCAAAATTGTCTCGTCAGTCACTTAATGATTGTAAAGCTTCGTTTGGTGTCCAGCAGCAATTTTACATACCGTAGTTCTTTTATATATTTTTTCTAACATGTATATAATTTGCGCCTCTAATTGAATGCGGTAGTGGTGTTCTTACAACTCAGTCATAGTGATACACGTGTTTATGGTTAAGTGAATGCTTTCAACATCTCAAAAACCTACCCTGTGATGCCGGAGGTGAGGTAGTCTTTCCCCAGGTAGTTATAGCCGTGTTTGACGAGCACGTCCGACAGGTCCGTCACTTTGTCCCCGCCGAAAGCTGTACGGAGAAAAATAGTGTTTTAGGCCATTTTTGACAGAATTTCAATATATTCCTTGTACATCTACCTCCGCCATTAGAAAGACGATTAGAAAAGAAACTCGAATAAAACCAACTGATGCAGGTTGGCCATCTTCAAAATTTCCCTCATCATGAGTATACCCGGGTCGTACTATCGCTAAGATTACGAAGTTAATAAAATTATCCAAACGAACATCAAGAGTTGAAGAAGTCAAAGATCATGTTAAACACTTTTATTAACCTACATGCTTTGCTTTTTAACAATCTTTTTCCGAGTTCTGTATGGGTTATGCTAAGCATGGTTTACCTGTGCCGTAGTGGAACTTGCCCTCGACGACGCCGGCCTTACTGCCGAGCAGCTCCATCAGTTTACCCACCGTCATCCGGGAGGGGTAGCCGTGGGGGTTCATCACCTGGAGGGTGGGTAAAGGGGGGTTTACACAGGCCGTCAAAATGCTTACGATAGGTCTCTATTACGACCCTTACGATAATTCCGATAACCTTACGGTAATCCCGATAGCCTTACGATAATTCCGACGACGTTATCGGCCTGTGTAAACCCATTTTATCGTGGGAAAATCATTGTCTTAAGGCTGTCGTAAGCCTTACGATGATTTATCGGGAGTAATTCCTTAAGATAATGAAATTTCAGACGTGTTTGAAATTTTTGGGAAAAAGCTTAGGAGAATGGGCTTACGACAATGAAATTGGGCTTATGACAATCAAGTCTCTTGTCCTAAGACTCTCTGTCGGCCTGTGTAAACCCCCCCTGTCTGAATACTCTTATACAAATCTATTAGATACTTTCATTGTCGTAAGCCTTACATCACCCTTACAATGACCATTATCAGCCCTTTATCCTAAGGGAATTATCGGCCTGTGTAAACCCTTCATGATCAAATATGTTAGGATAACTATTACCGATAACCTGCGATAATGACCTATATATTACGTATTTACCTTATGATAACTCATTAACCTAAGGTTAACCTAAGGAAATTTTCGCAAGGACTCGTTGACGGCCTGTGTAAACCGGGCTTAAGACACCAACTTCACTAATTGCAGAAAGGTTTATGTAGTATTCAATGTCTAAGGCGAGAGCTTTCTTGCTAACTGCCTAATGCTAGCAAAGCTTCGGGTTGAATCAGAATTGATTGTGGACACTGAGGCTTATCCACCAATTAAATAATATCATATAGCTAAGGATTATTGGTGGGTACTCACAATGTCCGGACATATTCCAAGGTCGTTGAACGGCATATCTTCTTGGGGTACAATCAAACCGCATACTCTGAAATTAAGAATTATTCATCATGTTGTAATTGAGATTCATAATACAAGTTTAAAACAAAGGTTGCATTATAAATAATAAAAAAATCCCAATACAAGACGGTATAGAATACGAATGCAACATGCTAAATGAAGAAGATAAACCAGTCTATGTAAAAATAAATGTCTCACCCTTTTTGTCCGTGTCGTGAACTGAACTTGTCTCCGATTTCTGGGCGCCGGGTCTGTCGTAACAACAACTTGATGAGGAAGGCCTCATCGGCGTTGGACGAGATCATCACTTTCTCTATCATGGACGGCTCAAGACCTTTATAGCTAAAGCCATAAAAATCAGTGTTATTTCAAATCATCTATAAATGTGTACAATAGGAAAATATTACTGATATTATATGGATATTCATACTAGAATGAAAATAACTTAAATATGCGCCGACACTCCATCCAATACACGTGAATATTTTGAGGTATTAGTATCAGTAACTTTAGGCATTAGTCGAGGATCATGGATGTCTTTCACATACATCACATTTCTTGTTTGTATATCAACTTAAATATAATTAGAATGCCAGTGAATGGGAGGACATGTATCAGAATGATACTCATTTTTCCATGTTCACTGTATAATGACTAGGGTAAAATTGGATCTATCACTATCTGATATATCACTCACCTAATGGGACACTCGCGGTACTCGGTCTGCGGTGGGGGTTGTCGCGACCCGCTGGGCCCGGGCTGGACAGGGTTCATGGTGACCACCGTAGGCATGGACTTGTTCACCAACAACTGCTTACTCTGTATCCTCTCACCTTTAACAAATCGTTAAGTGAATTAAGAGTTTTTCTAGCTACCGAGCTCTTCATTGTATCTTAACAAAATCTATATTCGGGAATTGCTTGTTTTATAGGATTTAACTTAGTGCGAAGTTACTGTTATGAATTAAATGTCACGTCTTTTCTGTTACTTTATAAACTTGCTGTTAGCAATAATTTGGTTTCATAAATGCAAGCTTTTAACATCTACTGTTAATAAAAGGATTACATTTCTCCAAAAGAAAGATGGCATGATGTCTGTGACATGAAAATCCGAGCAATACTTATGCACTGAAGATTCTGCGATCTCCACTAACCTGGAGCGACGATACCGTCCTGGTCGAGCACCTCGTGTCTCCAGATGGGTTTCTTGGTGGTCGCGTCTACCATCGGACCCAGCACCTTGTCAAACGTCTGATTAGGGTACCGCTTTAGCACCACCTGAAAAACAAGTCGATAACCACCAATAGTCTATTTGCTGATTATTACTGAAACAAATATTGCGTGAATCGCAGTTTAGTACGTATATACCTAACAATACCCAGGATGAACCCTGTATATGCATTATATTCACGACGTTAGAATCAGGTCCAATCATTAATTCACTTACCTCTGGTCCCTTTGTCCCTTTATAGCAATATTTCGGAAAAGCATTAATTGTAATATTTGTTTAATTTTCAAAATTCGATTCATGTGTGTACAAGTTCTTCCACCGAATTTCAGCATTTCAATGTTATTTTTGTATTACGCTACCTTTTGGTTGCGGTAGACGAGGCAGCGTCCGAAGCCTCGGTCCACGGAGGCCTTGTTGAGGACGAGGGCGTCTTCTATGTCGTACCCACTGTAACTCATGACGGCCACCATGGCGTTCTGACCCGCCGGGATCTTATCAAACTGGATCAGGTCTATGGTCTGTAGACAATAGAGCAAAGAACTGTAACTATCTGTTCGTAAAAGTTAATCGAGTAATCATATCTTAATGTTAAACATGGGTGCAGGACACAAAATGTGATCAGTTAATACTCAAGATTTGAAAGTCAGACATTTAGTTAACAAGATAATTGATAAAAAATTATGTCAGATAGCACTAAAATAGTTGCTTGTTTGGGATGGAGTTATACTTACTTTCGTTTTAACCATGGGAGGTTGGGGGTAACACAAAAGATACATCAAAGTGTCGATGCGGTTTCTTTGGTTGTAGCCAATAGTACCTGAAAAACGAAAAGAAACTTAAGTACATACCAGAATGAGTCTTTGAAAAATTGTAAGGTAACAGTTTCTTTTCTTTATTTCTTTTTTTTAATTTTTTTTTTAAATACACAAACAGCTAGAGGGAACCATATTTTGTTCTGGCATAGCAAACAAAAAATAAAAGCCGAGGAAATTATTCATATTTTCGACCTTTTTCGATGGAATTTTAGACCGCTGATAAACGTACCCATGGCCTGTTTGCCCATGGCACACTGGTAGGTGTTACGTGGAGACTGGTTGTGGTGGGGGTAGGGGATGAGGCCAGCGCACACTCCGAGGAGGGTGAAGGGTTCGATCTCCAGGTGGGTGGTCTCAGGTATGATATCAGCCTCGTAGAGCGCAATGTGCGCGTCATTCTCCTCGTTCACGTCCAGATACTCCACCAGACCCTCCCGCAAAAAGTCATCGAACGACCTATAGTTTGCAAGGGGAGATGGAAATTTTTTCAGTTACACAAGATATTTGTTTCTCTTTTACATAATATGAATTCCACTAAGCACGGATTACGTTTTCTTACAACACATTTTCTACAAAACACTTTGACAATAGTTGTTCATACTGAAGCAAGATCATTACTCGTCGAGAGATGGCCAAATGTGACTCAAATCTATACAGAGTGTGTGCATTAGAAATCATTTACGCGATGAATTATGGCATTGATAAAGATGCTGGATAGTAGTATGGTACTGTTCTTTTTACTACTTAAGCCCCTACAAAATGACTCAAAACTTTTGAAATGCGTTTGATACACATTATCAGTATGTTTATCCTTTTTATACATCCACTTGATATGGGTGACATGTAACATGTATGATTCAAACTGGTGGAGCATCTCTGGGTGCACAGTTTAATGCCTACCTGACGCCCTGCGTGAGCTCGTCCATGTGGCGGTTGGTCACCTTGGGCTGGCTTTTCTCCACAATGATGTAAGGCCTACACACCCGGCCCCCGTCGGTGGAGATCTGCACGCACCGGTAGCCATGGTTCGGGAAGATGGACATGAACTCGTTGATGTAACCCGCCCGTCGCATCTTACGGAACGTTCGTACCAGTCGTTTGTAGTCTCGTATTACTCCCAAGATGTTACCTTTGAGAGGATATGCCATGTTATTGAGAGAAATCTGATTTGGAAGATTACCGTGTCGACTATTTTTCTGTTTTAGCTTACAGAACATGATAATTTTAGTACAGAAAGACTAATAGTAAATTTCTGTAAACTGGTAGAGGAATCGGTTAACAACATTATATGAAGATTATAATGAGAAGAGGTTGAATTCATATTAGTTAATAAAAAAAATATCAGAAAAGCATGTGTTCTTACCATTGAGGAAGATGGTGTAGACTTCGGGCGATGTGAGCTCCTCCCCGGTGAGCAGACTGACGTCCTCCACTCCCAGGTTAAAGAGTAGTCTAATGATGCCGTCTGTGGGAAGGTCGGTCGTGATGTTCGACATGAGCGCCAGGTTCTTTACTAGCCCACACGCCTATACAACAGGGAAACAGACGTCTACTAAATCTACTGAGCAAATGCATTATTCACTTTCAATATAACTACTGCCGAAATATACGTTAGAACTTTTACTAGATTGCGTACTGCAAAATTATCCGGAAAATCATTTATTTATCATTGTTCTAGAAATGGTCTTTTGAATGCTCAGTTTACGTCTTTGTATCAGTTCGTACACAGCTCCTCTTTTAGTTTATTTTCTAATTCTACACCAGGGTACCAACCGAAAGTCCATTTTCAAATTCCCTGTGTTTTCCCTGAGATTTCCCTGTCCCGCGGCAATTTTTCCCTGTGTTATGTTCAGCAAATTTTTCAAATTTAAAAGCCTCTGCATGCAGAAAAAATTTGGACAACCCAACAACTAAATGTTAAATCCCGAATATCTTGAGAATCAGGAATTTCAGGACCTGGCCAAATGAAATTCCCTGTGTTTTCCCTGCGTTTTAGCAAAATTTTCAAATTCCCTGTGTTTTCCCTGTCAGGGAATATTTTTTGCCATTTTCCCTGTTTTCCCTGTGTGGTTGGTACCCTGTACACATGTATTTCAATAGGAAATGAAAATTTAGTCATACAGTTTTGTATAATTCCGTTTTGCTTTGGATAATGTTGTGCACACTGCGCTTACCTCTCCTTCTGGTGTGTCTGACGGACACAACATGCCCCACTGAGACGGCTGTAGGGACCGTGGACCGCTCACCTTCCGGGTCTTCTCAAACTGTCAATAAACCATGCATAACTTTTTCAACTCTGTATCAGTGCTTTGGAACAATTAATGGAGGGAGGGGGGGGGGGGAGCAACACAATATATCAACGAAACTGAGATACTAATACTTCTCCCATTGCTGATGAACAAAAACAATTGCCACTGATGATTTCAGGATCTTATTCAGTTAGATTTCTAGTTTCGCATGCTACCTTATTGTATTTGGCAGAGGAACTTTTCAGTTAAAAAGACATACGAAAGCACATGAAACATAAAACCTACCTCCACCAAAAGCAAACACATCGTTAAAACATAGAACTATGCGAAGGTGGGCGTTCAAATGCAAATCTGATATTTACCTGACTTGTGATTCTGGTCATGTGGCCCAGTGCAGAGATAAAGGAGAGTCGAGACAGGACTTGCGTAACGCCCTGTCGGTCCATACGGAAACGTTTGATGCACCAATTTCCCTGTAGAACAAGGACACAGGTGGAATTATGGAAGAAAAATATCGGTTACAAAACCGAAAAAAACCCGGGTTATTCGTCTTCTTTTTCTATATATGAAAGGAATGCTTGAATGATGAGATATGGGGATATGAATACGAATTATCGAGCGAATTATCGATTGATTTTAAAGAAGGAGATGCACATGCCAGCGCGAGTGAAAGCCGCCCGCCATTGTCCTCTATTATCGTTCACCTGCACGCGGAGAACACTAACCTTTTCTTCGATGCCGATCGGTCATATCGACATGATTTTACATCTTATATCGACCTGGAGGAGCTCCTGATATTAATAATCCATAATGTATACTCCATGAGGCTTGACGATGCCGATTTAAGGCGTAAATAGCGGTTCATCACGGAGGAGTGCAACACGCTGTCCGACCTAGCCAGCGCCATCTTTGGCGTCTGATGCAAGGCGCTGGGGTTTGACACTGTCAATCCGCGAGATGCGCTTTGGCCGGAAAGAATTGCGCATGGAAAATAGTGCGACGAATTTCTTTATTTTCTGGTTTATATCGATTCTTTCTTCCTAAATTAAGGTGGTAACATCAATAAGATATCGACATGAACCTATATGGCGCGTTTAGTCGACCGAAACGCGCGGGAAATATGCGAAATAGGCGAGCATTCCCGGCTGACTTTCCGATCAGAAACCGGGGGCCGCCATCTTCGCCGTCATCACCCTCATTAACATAATCATACTACACGGCAATCCGGGACGCTAGGCTTTTCAATGCTGATGCGTCGATCGATGTTATACAGTTTGACAGTGTCAATCTCCATCCCGATCTCGGCTAATGCTATGTCAATGGTCAATTTCTGGTATAGGCATTACATAGAGAAAGTACTGCCAACCGGAAGCAGGTCCAAATTTGCGATCTTGTCGCCGCTGGTAGCGTTTTAGTTCAATGGAGTTTCCCGCCTTTTTGTCCAAGTCATATACCCGGGCGAGATTCGAATGATCGATCATATTTCGAAGACGACTTGATAATACAGCGAGCCCGGGTAATAAAGGAATATTCAATATAGTTTCGGATAAAAAAAATATTATGCGCAGTGTCAAACTCTTCAAAAGAGTTTGATATATCTTCGATATTGTCTTCATGGAATGACAAATAAGATAACATTTAATTTTGTTCATGGAATGACAAATAAGATAACATCAAATTTTGTCTCTAATATTTAACAAATAATTCAAAATCGACCTAAATTTTTTAACTGAATTTTAGATTCATATCTCAAAATAAAATCTCAAATTACTTACGGATGATATGCAGTGAATAAGGCCGTTTGTGATCTGGTCTTGGCGCATGTGTTTCACAATGTCAAATTGTGCGGCACGGGGTTTAGGAATAATCTGATCGGCAATCTTCTTCAGCTAAGAACAAATACACATACGTGACATTTGATTATTACACATACAAACAGCACACACTAAACTAACATCAGTATTTTTCTCTTGAAATGGAATAGAAGCAATTTCTTTTACGAGGGAAGGGTTGATAGAGTAGTCTCAAACCTCGGCGTTGAACTTCTTGAAGAGATCCTCGAAGAGGAGTGAGAGGAAAGTTCCGGCCAGTTCGAGCCTTTTGTTGCCGTAGTAGTCTCGGTCGTCGACGCGGGCTGTCTCGCCCACGGCCAGCAGCAGGCGGCGGGTCATCAGAGCCAGGTACACGCCTTTCACCTTGAAGTTCCACTCCGTAACCTAAGCGTGGAAATATGCGCAATTAGGGATACATTTTCAAACCTGAACCATACTATGGTTTAACATTGAAAATGGTATAAATATGTTACTGACTATAAATCCTTTAAAAATTATTGACTTAATAAAGTAAAATACAGGGGAATTACTTACGGGTACATGGGCGAGTATCAATTCGGCGAGCAGCTCACGGACCTCCTCCATCTTACTCTTCTTTGGTCCCCACCGACGTGTGCGAATCTTCCCGCCGATATACTTTAAGGCCTGAATAAATTTAATACGAGAACTAGGTTAAATATGGGATAGGATGACAGGTTATGACACATACAGACGATTTTAGACAAATGGTTTTCTCCTTCCCCCCTATATCTATAAAATATCCGTGTCTATAATAGCAAAAGGACTTATGAAGTGATGTTGGCTTTTCAATAATCTATTTTGCGCAGTCGACTATTTGAAACTTAAGACCGGTGTACAAAAGCAGTCTCACCTGTTTTTGAGTGAAGGCTTGTGCCTTGTGGCCTTCCTCGATGCAGTGCGCCATGTGGGTCAGGATCTGTTCTTCTGTGCCCACCATCTGCACGATCTCTTGGTCCGATTCAAATCCCATCGCTTTGAATATAATCGCGATCGGTACATCCTATAAAACAGACAGATTTAAAACAAACAAGGATAACTTTTTATCAATACATTTGTATAACGCGCAAATTAAACAGACGCATTTATTGGGTAATTTTAACTTTTCGTTAAAAATAGTGAAATATATACAATGTAAATAGTTTACCTCAGTGAATGCATTATGCCGCATGTACACCTTCCCGTGTTTTGTTAATAAATTTGTCTTGGTTTTCTTTTCGTGTGTGGAACTGAAAAATAAATAAACAAGACATTGGAAAGTCACTAGATGTGGCTGCTGTTGACTAAGTCATAGGCAATTACAAAAAGACATGATTTTTTCGAACTTCTAAAAAGAAATAAATTTTTATCTAACACATGAAACCTTTTAAATCGTTGAAATAAAAAGTGCACCCTAAAAGTATAAATCATCAAAAAATAAATGTAATTCAACGATAGAGATTGTGTATTCACGTTTCTTTCGAGAGGACCGCACTAAAACATGAATGATTCATGCACGGGTTGTTACTGATGTACAATTTGTCATACATTATGCAATAAATATATATATATTGTTAAATGTACTACTTTTGACTGATTTCTGCATTAAGCTTTTATCTTCATGTCATCTCTTTAAGGATGCCCACGTTTTTTAAAAAACAATTCATACATCTGTTTATTATTTATTTAAGGCAGACTTCTTTAAAATTAAGGACCAATAAGCCCATCGATCCCACGCAGGGTATATCCTGGGGTTGGACAAGGGTTGGACAAAATAGATATAAATACCATCCTGGTCTCCAAGACTTCAGATTACTTGAATGAGCAAACAATGTGTTTTTCTATAACCCCAAGTACTACTAAAACATTATCATTTCTCAAATTTTATCAATTGACAGATTTGCAGGTTTGCCAGCCAATCAAAATACTGTATCTCAGGGCAAAATAGGGTTAGACATTATAGGCTGGACTGAGAGGCTTTACCATTGGTTCCTATGGGGAAAGGTCCAAAATGTAAGGTCAAATTTTAGGAGCAATCTGTCAACCAAATTACTTTGGGTACTTTTGTATTTTTCAACTCTCTTGAGGGAATGAGAATGGAAGTAATTTTGATTATATTTCATTGTAAACTTTATTGTTGGCATAAACTGGGATGGGCTTATTGGCCACATCTATAGAAATCTTTGTGGACAAATGGTTTATGATAATGATGACTGTTGGAGTTTGGGTTGTACAAACTACTGGTGATCGAATATATGGGGGTGGAAATGACGGCAGGGTGAGGTGATCTAAAAGGTAGCAACCGGGATCTAACCCGTACCGGCCGCATGCAATACCAGGACACTAACCCCTAGACTACCCCACCCCGTCAGATGGTTTGACGTATTATTTGTAAATACACTGGCTTTCTGAGTTTCAGTATTAATGGATATTCTTTTTCAAGTTAGTGCCCATACTGAAAGGCAAAGCCGTCAACTCAAGATTTGTTATGGCCTTAATCTTGCAAGTATTGATTTAACGCCTTCAAAGTCAAGCGTGGGGACCCTGTTTTGTTTAAATAGCCGAGCCATTAGCCAACACTGACATTTTTTTAAAAAAACACTTAACTTCGCTAGATATTCCAAAATATAGAATATAAGAGAAGGTGTACTAGTACAAGTACATATCTCTCATAGGACAGATGGTCAGCCATAAACTCCTTACCTAGTGACAGAGCAGGTGACGAGTCCCTTTCGGTCGATGTCGACGATCATCCTGTTCTTACTGAGCTGCTCCTGGATAAGGATCACCTTCTCCACACCCTTGACGATGAAGTAACCGCCCGGGTCGATGGGACACTCATTCAACTTGGCCATTTCAGATGGAGTCTTCCCGCTCAGCACGCAGTTGGAAGTGCGCAACATGATGGGCATCCTGCAAGGAATATTAAAGTTAAAGTGCATCTTAAAAATATCGGATAAGCCTTATCTGGCGGGGTAGAACAAAAACGTTCAGCAATGTTTTCTGTACACTTTACGTTTATCCACATACAACAGTAAGAAGGTTAGGAATATATTTCTAAACGCAATCTAAAATATTACACACAGTATTAAAATTTACCATCGTTGTACCACATACCCGGCGTTTACTTATTTCAGGGTTGTGAAGACCATTTCAAGCCAAATCTAAGACTTTTCCTTTACACATTACGACCTTTCTTATGCATTCTTTGCACAATTCATTACTTTTTAAAACACAACAGGGATATCATATTGTGCTGTTCATAAATTTAGAACCTCTAAATAATCAGAATATTGCTAATCTGAGACTTATTCCCGAATCTAGCTGGGACGATTTGAGACTTTTCGTGAAATGTAGTCGGCCGACCACCAGTTAAGAAAGCCATCAACACCATGGATCGGTAGAATCTGTCATACAGATGTATAGTTATAATAGTTGGTAAACCCATGCCAATCAGCCGACTCCAATTGTTCAGCTTTTGTCTCAGAATGTCGCACATTGTATATTGATCCAAGATCATCGGTTGTCTTGCGGCAGGTACAGCGACAATCAAAGGATGGTTGCTTACCTCCCGATGGGCAAATTGTTCCTTACAATGCGCTGGTTTCCCCTAGTGTATTCAACGTCAACTGTGATTGGAGCTGAATAAGTCATGTCCCTAAGCCGACACTAGAAATTTGAATAAGAAAAGCGTCTTATCTTTAAATGATCTTTCATCGCCATGTTCACTTTACAAGGGTCGATATCATAAACAACAGTGAATTTTTATGTATAGATGTAATCGTTAGTATGGTAGGTATAGATAAAATACAAGGAGTTACTTATAAAGAAATACCCTGGTAACAATTAAAGCTACCTTTTTGGCCTATACATAAGCAACATAATTCGGTCGATTTAGCAACACATCTTTAAAACAAATTTATGTAAAGCTAATGTGTCAATCTACTTGGTAAAATGAAACACTGAATATTACTCATTATAAAAAATGTATGCATAGCTATAACAATGTCAAATAGAAGTATTTGCAGGGCCGGAGGGGAGGGGGTGTAGCAGTAATTGATAATTCTTGCATAGACAGGCAGCCACTTTAACATATTACAGCAGCCAATGAACGAACCATGAACAGTTCCCAATTAGTGAAGAAATGCTGACATAGAACATTCCCCCCATAAGTAACACTTACCTCGTGGGGAGATATTGGTTTGGTTATGTTGAATCCTTCCTCAACGTCTGGTGTGCCGACGTAAATATTAAGGTACCTAAGAATACAAATTTGAAGTTAGTGGTCGAGGAACCTGCGTTACGTATGTTAACTTGGTGCGCGCCATGGATTCAGGGTATATAACACTAACATTGTACATTAAAGCAACACATAAATCTATCATCCATTGGACCAAAGAAAAATAGTTGTGTTCAGGTTTCCCGACCGACCCTGTTATTTTGCCCCGACCCTAATTTTTTTTTATAAAGAAAATATAAGGAAAATTAACTGAAATATGACAAAAATGAGCACTCAGTCTATCATTGTTTTTTTTTAATGCCGACCTACCGACCATATTTCATTTGAGGTATGAAACCTGAACGCAATTATTTCCTTTGGGCCTTGGCATTACAATGATTTTACATATCAATGGCACATAAAGTAGCCGAAAACCATCGAAATACCTGCGAAGTCTCATTATGCATTTTTTTCTGAACATCATTACTGTTGGGTTCACGATATTAAAGCAATTCCTATAATTGTTTTTTTTTTTTTTTTTTTTTTAAATTTTTTTATTCCTGTTTCGGTTGTCTTTTGACTAGACTTTTGGAGGTCAGTTTACACCTAGTTGCTGATTTTAGTGCCTGTCACACCTGGACCAATTTTATTGGCCAACTTCTCACCAACTCTAGATTTTGATGCACTTGCACCTTACATCAATGAGTAACACCCCTCCTATAGAACCACCTATGAGGAGTGACTTTTTTCCTAAAAACTATTTTAGGTACCGTTTTTTCCTTTTTCACATGATGCCTGAAGAGACACTTGTCGAAACCACTTGCCGGGGTTGGTTTCCCAACCACCCCTTTTGATCAGCCCACCCCACTCACCCCGAGTCTGGCTCTGGGCCCCTGGGCAGTCCCCTGGCATCACTGGTGCCTGGATGACTGCACCAAACCAATTGTCACCAAGGAGACAGTGACAAGGCACTTAAGGGCTGGATCACCAGATACCAGCTCACAACAAGCGGTAGCATCAGAAAGGAGACACGACTTGCCACGTTTTACGTCTGCAATTCCTATAATTGAAGCAATTTTAGGAATATAATGAAACAGGCAACTGATAAACATAAAATCGTCTTACTTCATATAGAAGTTTGGATCAGCATCACTTGTTATTTTCTGATTGGCCTTCATAATGTTTTTTATCTGAAAAAATAAGGATGAAGAAGGCATAGACATATAAATGACTATCAAATATAAGGTGACTAGATATCATTTAACAATATATACGGACAGATATATCAATCACATATAGTACTCTTGTAATCGGTATGTTAAAGACATATTAATTTTTAAAAAAAAGTTAGTTTAATTTCATGTGCTTCATGATATATGGGGTCCACTTTCATTGATTCTTAACGCGACAATCGGACATACATCAACAACACATGATCTAAAACAAAGGTAACCAAATGGTCCTGGGAGGTCAAAATATAGTAATAAAGTGATAACTGACCTCGACATTGACGAAGTAGTTGAACGAGTCTATATGTTGTTTGACGAGACCTTTCACTTTTAGAAAAGCTGGCAGCAATTTCCATTTTTCCTGAAATTCATCATCGATAACATATTGGAAAACAATTGAAAAATGTACAGATTAATCAAAATTACACAGTATCATATTCAGGATATCAATTGTTTTTGTTTGTGTTCAGAGCAAGGTTTGATGAACAACTGTCAACATATATACCAGATTGACGTGTAGGGGTATGGTCTCTTATCTTCTCATAGATTTGTTCATTCCATAGATTCGATCATCAAAAGACAGAACTGTCAAACCCTGTTCTCGCCATGATATGACGAACCAACCAACTAAAAACATTTGTTGGGAACATGTGATTACCCGGAACATTAGGCCCCCCAAAAAGTTGTGTTGAGGTTTCATGCTCCCAAAAATGTAGGGTCGGTGGGTCGGGATTTAAAAAAACTAACTGAAATAGACTAAGATAGTGCTGAAAATTAGGAATTTCCTTTTTACACCTTCTGTAACTGCTCATTAAATCTGTAATGTATATTTTGATGATGTAGCAGCCACTTGATATTCATTGTAGTCTTATTTCAATGATTTTTCTAAATATTTACTTCTTAAAAAAAACTTTAGGGTCGGGGCAAAATAATAGGGCCGGTCGGGAAACCTAAACACAATTACTTTTTTGGGGGGCCTTAGTGAATAGTGATTAATGGTTTTGCACAGCAGATATCTCATTTCAGAAGCCGCCGGTGATTTGGGGATTCAGAGAGCGAAAAGAGACGCAAATGTGTTAGGATGGTAGTGGAAGACTTAGCGGTGATGTGATAGGTGACATGTACGCTCGGGCTGACTAATGTTTGTCTGGGTTTTCTTAAATTCTAGATGTCACTAGATATATCTGAGCACTCCTAAATCCAAGCATTCATTTCTGGTATTGGAATTTGATTGAAACCCTGAAGCCCTTTGCTTTTAGTCATAGACTTATCATGCAGATGTCTATGTTCTCTGAGGTAGACTACTAGCTCTGTTTCATTCTGAATTTAGATCTACATAGACCATCTAGTGATAGATCTAGATCTAACTGCCTTTAGTGTGGTTTCTCCATCTATGTGGATGTAACCATACCTCCTGAAAACCGAATACCCCGAATACACAGAATATTATCAACCGTTAACGTTATTGACCAGTGGTGGTTGTCTACGTTCATGGTAGCCTTCACTACCGGCGGTACCACTATGAAGGTAGCAAGCTACAGCCTACACTAGGCTACTGTACAGGATACCGGCTACAGTGCAGCACAGGCGGGTAGGCCTAACGTTTGAGAATCAGAATGGCACTCGGTCTTGGTGAAGCCATTAGACAGACATGTGATTATGTAGCTCTATCATGGTGCACAAAAACAATTAAAACTGGAAAGAAGTTCCATTTTACAGTACAGTTTGACACCTTGCATCATACAAATATTACAACACATAAGGAGCTTTACATGCACGGAGGTTTTCAGTTGTTCAACTTGAACTTGTTGACAGCTCGCTCTCAGACCGGGTGGGTAGTTAAGAAAACCACTGCTACTTCTCTTTACCTCGACAGTTTTCACTGGTGCTGCCAGCTTCTCCTTGTCCATAGTCATCATTTCTTCTATTGTCTCCATTGTGTAATTGATGTTATCCGCATTTAACCTGTAAAATATTGAAATAACACTTCTGCATACGCGTGGGGCCTCCGCGGCCGCGCCGGAACAGGAAGTTGTCAAGAGGCGCCGTCTAGCGGGAACGACGAAAACTAGAAGAAATAGTCTCAAAGCCAGTTTTGGTTCAACTTTGGGGATAAAATGCTATGAAATATAAAATAAAATATAGAAAAATCATAAATAGGTACTTCTATTTTTGAAATTGTCATATATGCTCTATAACATCTTTTCATGCGAAAGACAACGTGTAGTACGTCATCCGGGCACCTGCTGTTGCTACCAAACAAACATGATGGCGGCTTGGTTGTCGAAACCGCGCCACAGGTCTTAAATTTTTAATGTTTGCAAGTTAACAGAAGTTGAAGATAACAGGATCACATTAATAATTCATCAGACAGGCGCTTGCCGCGCTCTTCTACCGCAAGGATGGATGAGAGACATTGGTGGATCGCTGGTAAAATCCAGGAAAGCTTTCACATCGGCGGGTATGACAACCCAACTTTGCTGGAAGATTTCTTGTGTGAGCCAGGCACTTTGGATATGATCAACCAATTCCTTGGTCCTGGAGGTCCAAGTAGATTGTTTCTGTACTGTAACAAACCAGAAACTGGTACTCTGTCAACCCGGCAACTGCATATAACAGGCTCTATTGGTGTCCTCAAAGAAGTAGAAAACATTGAGAAAGTTATAATTCTGTACTTTCTCAGGCATACCACTGATAAAGAGGTTGATGCACAACACATTGAAAGAGATGTTTATTGTGGAGAACTGAAGGGTAACACAATAGAGAATCTCAGCTCGGTAATATCTGAAATCTATTTACCACTCTTTCGTACACAAAAAAGTTGGGGACAGTGCACTAGTGATAATCAAGGGCAGTTTATCCACAGTGTAGAAAAGTTCCTTGGTACACTTCAAGAGTCTAGTTCCATCATCCACGGCTCTAAGCAATGGGTAAGGATTCAATCGACAAATAAAAGCCCCATATATTTAGGCTATCAGTGCTAATAAATACTATATGATACTGTCAAGAAGACGAACATAATTGATGTATCTACATTAATACAATTTAATAAACAGCTTGCATCAGCACCGTTACATAATGACTAATTTGGAATTTCTGCTTACAATATTGTCTTTTCATTTTATACATTTTCTTCAATTCAACTTAATTCTGATTCTACATTAATAAAAACTAACTTTAATGTTATATTCGTTTGTTCTAACTAATTATTGGAAGTGGAATGTCCGGTAACGTTGATATGACATTTACTTAAGAAGCCACATAACTATGTAACAAACCCTTTTGATTTGCTGGATTTCAGATGCTAAAAGCCCCAGAAAATATTGTCGGTTCAGACTTCAAGCAACACCGACTTGCAGCCCTGGATCAGTCCATCATTACAGAATACGAAGAGCTGGTCAGCGAATGGATGACAGCTATCGAGAACATTCTAAATGATACAGCCGATGAGAGGTATTCATCCATTCAATTGGTTGTATGATATTTTCTCGTGTCCAAAATAATGAAAATACGATAAAGCAATTAGCAGTTTGAAACAGGACACATAATAGAAACAAATTAAAAAAAAAAAAAGAATATAGTTGTATCAGCTTTATTAATGTGTAACTCCTAATTTCTTTTAAAACTCGTTAATGTTTTACAGGTTCCAGGATCCTAATGCAGGTCCCTTATCTGAGCTGGAGCGATGGAAGCGACGACAGCGTCTGCTCATCAATCTGACTGAGCAACTCAAGGGTAAAGAGTGCAAGTCGGTCATTGGGGTCCTTATTACTGCAAAGTCCCGCATCATGAAGAAGTGGAAACTCATCGACTCCGGGTAAGTCTGGGGATGAAAACTGATCACACCTAAACAAAATATCACACCTTTGTTAGGTTTAGTGAGAAACAATGCCTCCTAAATTGAATCTGGTTGCTTATCAACTTGTTACACAATAATAATACAAAAATACCTGAATAAAACAGATAATAACTGCTTCAATTTTAAAGTACATGTGAGCAAAAGACGGCATAGCATTTTCGATGGAACCGATTCTAATCTCTATTGTATAGTCTAGGTTAATGGAAAAAGAAGTTAGTATATTTCAAATGCATATATTAATATATCACATCTTGTCTCTGTATGATGAAATCAACTTCTTATTATTAGCATTACCGAGGCCATGAATGAGACCAAGGACAAGGTGCGATACCTTGAGTCGATGAAGCGTCATATCGACCAGCTCTATGACAAGGCGTCTCCTTCAACCATTATCAACAGCGCTCTCCCCGGTATCATCACCTGCGTCAAACAGATGGACTCAGTCTCCAGGTTCTTCGCCCGACAGGGCTTCCTAGGGCTACTTTTCTGTAAGGTAATGCATAACAATCACCTGGTTATAGCGCTGAGCTTTGGATTTTCTTTTTGGTAATCCAGACATCACAGTTTATCTTTACAACATGATTTTCAGTAGTTTCTCGATCTTGGCATGGTGATGGCAAAATCAAAGGAATCGTACAAAAGGCAGTGAATCTACAACTTGGAAAAATTCAAGTCAAATTATCTGCCCATTTTGTTTGGTTCTCTGCCAGAAACATCCGTGCATATGAAGCCCTGGGGAAATTATACGTAAATATCTCAACTCAATTGGACATGATATAACCAACATATTTTTGGTCAATCTTTTTCGCTTTAGATCACAAATCAACTAGTGCTGGCCTGCAAGTCCTACATCATGTCTTCAACCCTGGACGAGGACGATGAGGATATTTGGTCCAAGATACAGAACGAGATCCTTCACCGTGACGAGCAGTTTTCTGCAGACCTGAACATGCGCAACTTCCAAGCCCAGATAGAGAGCAGACTGAAGGTTCGTTTCCGAATTTTTAAAATATGTATTTTTACCACTTGGGTAGATATAAACTTTTCTTTTGCGCTGAAAGGGGGAAATATTGAGTTATTGAGAGTTGGATATTGTTGTCATTGTAGTTCCTAGGAATTCGAAATGTGAATAGATCGTGAATAAAGTGGCTTCTTATTTTTTCGCGATGAACCTATAATTGGGATATGTTGTCTACACGCAAATGTGAAGGCTGTAGTTCAAAATCATCTTTTTGTAAATTATGATGCACTCAGAAATAGACATCTGCTTTTCGGAAATTTAGATGTATTTAGATACATAATGACAAGTTACGACTCTATAAAGAAGTAGACTGACTTTGTTTGAATAGCTCCTTATTCATATATAAGTAGCTAGCTTCCCTACCCCTCACCCCTGTAACATGTCAAGTGGTGTTCTAACCCCTTTCAGGGTTCCCCAGTTAGAATGGACCACCCGTATGGATCGGTGAGGCTTAGTTGGCATGGCCCACTTCTTCTTTTGTTTTACTCCTTCATTGTCCTTTTTACGCGTGATTCTCTTCTGTCAAGAGTGTTATCGAGAAAGGTTCAGAAATGAAGAGCACACTGCTAATGATTGACCAACAGCAATGTAGTTTTGTAGGGGATAGCTGTTATAACCAATTTTAGCCCGACTTCAGTGATGCTCACTTGCCACGAACCTGACATTATATGGATCACAAAGCCTTTTTCTATTCATCACACCTTACAAAGGGCAGCATAATAACAAAAGAACTATTTGCACCAATTCTACTCTCTTAAAGGTCTGTAAAGGGGACTTTGGTACTTCGGTATTTTCACTTTTCATATATTCTATCTCTTTGTTTTTCAACATCTTTTCATGACCTTCAATTTTACTTAATCAAGAAGACATGAGACTTCAGATTCGGCTCTTAAGAATCCTGCTTTAATTTCCCTCATCATACGTTTTTCGTATCTTGATGCTGCATCCCATTACAGCCGTTACCTTCTACTCTTCCACTTTGTCATACATAGCTAATCAAAATGTGATTCACACAATTTTGTCATTTCCTCTTGATCAACTACTTTTTGCCTTGGATTGTATAAATTTGAAAACGAAAATGTCATCTAGAACGTTTGATTCCTTATAGAAATATAAAATAAACACTGTAGAAATAGGCTGAAGTGTATGAGTGGAAATAACATTCTTATTCACGTATGTCAGTGTCTCAAAATATACCAATTTGATTGAAACAACATTGATAAAGGTTTACCTATGTGTTTTTTATAGTGAAAAAAAAACCATGTATCCAGCAGCAAAAATAAGCTTTTCGGAATTCAAGAGGAAACAATTCTTTTTGTTGCGTTATCGATGAGCAGTATACAATTTAAATCACGGAGTAAAAGGTGCACCAATAAAAAACAAATTTTCCGACTGAATGATGCTTATTCCTTATCCAACATATTAAGACGATAATAAAGATAAAGATAATATTTGTTAATTTTCTAAAATCATATTGTATATTAAAGTCACGTTATATTTACATGTATATTTACTTATGTATTACACTTAACAGCAAGCTTCCAGACTGAAGACAAAGGAAGGTCGCGCCGTAGAGATCCCAGACGACACGTTGTACAACCGACTGAAGGCATGCCTGACGGTTCAGGGCTACTACCGCGACTGTCTGCTGTCCCTGCGCGACTCACTGGGCACTTCTCAGAACCTGTCCAACTTTACATCTATGAGCAGTCTGCAGGCCCCAGCCGGAAGCATGGGGATGAGGCAAGTCGGGTTGGTTGAGTGTTTTTGTTCTCTAGATGTGTACTTTACCTGGTCGCGTCACAAGGCAATTATGAATGTTCGAGACGTTCAGCCCTACTAGTATACGTCCCATGGTGGTCCCAGTTCAGTCAATCAGAGAATCCGGAAGTACATTGTTTTTCGACCAGAACTAGTTTGTGAAGCCAAGCTTAAACACCACGAATTTGATTGATAGTTGAATAATCGTTAGGTCTTATTAGTAGGAAAATTACGAAAATAAACCCTCTCTGAATCGATAAACTTAGATCAAACCGGGTAGGAAAACCTCCATGGGACCATATATAGCCAAAGGCATTGTTAATATGTTGGGTGCGTGCTTTTAATGTATTTGTTAAATGAGCATGGGTTTGAACCTAACAGCTATCGTTACACTTGTTAATCTAGAGAAAGTGTTGATATGTTTTGCCACCCTTTAGCGGACTTTCATTCTTGGCTTGTTGCTAAAAGCTCATAATTACAAGTTTATATATACATAGATAAGTTAAGAATTATTCAACATCGCATTACCAAACGATGACCGTGGTAGGAATTCTATATAATTATAGCGAAGAAGAATAATCTTGCATACTTCTTTCAACAGTCCTTCACTATTGAACAACAATTGAAAAAAAAGATCAAGAGTCATAAATACCAGTTTATTAACTATCTTTTCCGGAAGACTGGTAACGAAACATTTTATCAAATCTAATCTTAAATTGTGCATTACGCATGTAACTTAATAATGACCCTATTGCGGGAAACATGTACCTCGGCAGTATATCTAACTGCTAAGATGTAATCTTCCAGGCGTGTCAGTGTGGGGGGCACGGGGAAGGGCAATCCTCGGGCCAGCACCAACACGTCCCCCGTGAAGAGAGCCAACTCTGTGATGGGGGACTCCGACTGTCCCGGAGTGTCTATCGCCGATGAAGACACCATCATGGCGCACCTGGATGCCTTCTGTACTCGCATCCGACAGGTGTGCGACACCATGAACACACTCAGCCAATACAACAAGTGAGTGCACTGAATTAGCAGGCATTAATTCGTTAATTCCAAACGTTTATCTTCAAAATAAACATGATGGTGAAGAGAGTTTATTATAAATTAGACACAGCATACAATATATTGTAGAACTGCCTTATAGTATTTTCATGATGCTTGTTTTAAATCGAGTGTGATAAACCTCAGCCAAGCTATCTTTTCCATCAGATGAACGACTGAGAAGAAAAGATTTGGTCGTTTTTGGTGTGTTTGAATAAGTAATGATTCATGCGAAAACATCCATTCCTTCTTGCAGGATGATCAAGTGCACCGCTGGTCTTCCCCGTCCCCGACGCGAGGATCTAGTGTTTGATGCTACCCAGGAAACTGAGAGTACAAAGAACGAGACATCTCCTCCTGCCCAAGAGAAAGATCAGGGTAAGTTATATCTCTAAAATAAGGCAATTCATTTGGAAACACTCATGGTTTTAAAAAATATACACTGCCATTATGAGAATATGATTTGAAAGCATAGTAACAAACTACTTAGGTCAAAATGTTTAAAATGGGGCCCTTTGATTATCATTTGAATCTTAAATGGATCACCAACCTTTAAATTGTTTTCTTCTGATTATATGCTTTTGAATAAGATAATTAGATTGACGAAGCTGTCAATAAACACTAATTAAAAAAAAGAAGAGTAAACGACAATAATATATTATGTGGCCATCAAGGTTTACTAACAACAGTGTACCCTGGGGCCATCATGACCTAATTCCTGTCTGTACCCTCAGCCCGTCCGACCACCATGGGCGGAGACCCCACCCGGGAGCGGAGTAATCTGGGCATCATTGAAGAGGCTGACGAGACTCAGGTGGTGCCCACAGATGGGGACGGCGACAAGGCAGATGGGGAGGACGAGGAGAAGAAGGACCAGCCGAAGAAGGAGCCAGCCGCAGGGGAGGACGGGCAGGACATCGTCAACATGCAGACCGGCCTCACTAAGGCTGACGTGGAGATGCTGAGTAAGATTTATTTGTCTGGGTTTTCGTGAGGAATGTTCCTTTGTTTTCAAATCAGTCCATACCGGGACTTATGGAAGAGGCTTGTTTCAGTGTTAATTGTATTATGAAATGAGAGAAATACGATATGAATTTTCAAAGAAACATACCCAGGACGAGTGTGCCAGATTAATACAATCATGAATGTAAAGGTGATGTACTTTTTCTGCCCTGAATCATGCTAAAATTAATGGTATCAACATTATCATTTCTAATAATAACATTTTAATAACGTATCATTCATATACTACAGAGCGATACTACCCGGACAATCGGCGTGATGAGGGACCCAGCGTTAACAGCATTATTGCCGACCACGCCAAAAAGTTGACAGTCATTATGAAGGATGGAGTCACCGTCAAGAACATGCTCGATGTGGAAAGTAAAGTAAGACTCGTTGCAATCTTTTCAAATTCAGAGTTTTAAAGTGAGAAAGGAAACATTTTACCATTTATATCATAATCAGTATTTGTATAATAATACCGCTTTAATATCATGTGATCCTCATACAAATTGTATAGCAGGCCTGACTTTTTTTTTATATCCAAAACGAAAACCTTACAATCTTCGCTGAAAAAATAATCAAACTCTTCTATTTTCCTTGGAGTTACTAATCCGCCTTTACATTTATGAACATATCGTTGTCTCCCTTACTACTTACATGTTTTTTAACTAACGACACTAGTATTTTTAGTACACCACCAGGATTCTTATCCTTCACCAGTGTAGTATAGCATAATCTGATTATAGTTTATTGCTTACACCAAAGCGAATACTAGAGATGATTCGCTCAAGCGTATGCACACACAAAATGAGGGGAACAAGAACATTTTTTAGGTCCATTGAACTTTATCCAGAATGTGCACGTTTACATGATTGTATGTTCCATTGAGAGGGAACGAATCGTTCTTATTGTTTATCATTGCTTCTTTCATTTCAGGAAAAGGAGAAGTTTGAAGAGATTTACAACTCCTTCCAGTCGACTGTAAGTGATATGGAGCGGTTCCTTGGCGCTTACCTTCATGCTATCTTTGCTCGCAAAATGAAGACTTCAGAAGGCCTTGCAATTATGAACAGGTTTGTTCAATACGTTCTTATTTTTTACTTGCAGTGGGGTCTGCGTCATATTGTATGATCAGAAACGTAACCAGTAGTACTACTGTGTATTGTGTAAAAAAAAAAAAGAGTCTCACTAATAGCTCTCGAAAGGTTGTCTTCTTCCTTTCAGCTCGAAGATGAAAGTCCTAGGTCTCTATCAATTTGATCTCAGGTCTCCTATGCTACTTTTAATGTAGCAATACCGCAACACAGACCTGACTATGATCACAATTTTTGTATACTACTTGGGATGTAGCACTGTGCATACCTGATCAAAATCTCCATTTTGATATACTACTTACAGCGTGTAAATGTTTCCTTAAATACACTTTTCATATACTACTTGCGATGTAGGTACATACCTGACCATGATAACATTTTTCATGCACTACTTGCGATGCAGAGTATAAATGTATTCATATGTGTCTGGTCGTTGAAGCTGGGGAGGAAGTACATGTATCCAAAAGTCACATGACAAAATGAACCATCTGTGATGAAAAAGGCACCTTCCGATAGCATCACGTAATTTCATTTTCTTTTGCTCTTCAAGCATTTTCCTAAAATACATCTTCTGTTGCGGGGTCTATAGTCAACTAAAACTTTTGCTGTAATAATATATTTGAACATTTTTCACGTTACAGATTTGTGCCCATCCAGCAAAGGCCGTACATTCGAGTTGTTATTTCTGAGAAATTCGTTGAGATCTTCAACTGGTACGAAGGTGACCTTGACGAGATCCAAGTTTTGTACGAGAAACATAAGGTGAGTCACATTTACCATACCCATTTTGAGATTGCATGCAGACCTAAGGCAAAAATTAGCACTATTGTAAAGGACATACCGTGATGCTTGTTCCAGTACAATCCTTCTGTATTCAAAGGTTAATTTTCATTTCTAAATCCATTCCAACGTATCCATGTAATCGTATAAAGAAAACAAGAATAGTAAAGGTTTTGTATTATACTGTTTGACATGGATGTGTTACAGGAAGGCCCACCTCTTCTGAGAAACGCTCCTCCAGTGGCCGGGGCCATCTCCTGGTCCCGCCAGCTCCTCAACCGTATAGAGGAGCCGATGAAAGTGTTCCGCGACAACAAATCTGTCACCCAGCTCAAGGACTTTGGTCGGGTTGTTAAGGTAGTTGTTTTCCTTAACATAGTTGGCAATCGTATAATATTCCCTGAAAGCACGGAACTATACTTAGATGTAATAGGTAATAAGGGCATGTATTGTAAGCGTTATTTCAGTACGAATAAGATTTGACCTTAAGAGTTTAAAAGAAAAAAAAACATTCTACCTTGGGTTGTGTTAGATGAGATGATTATATTTTCTTTTTAAATTTTTATTTTGCAGATCTACAACCGCCTAGCAACTGCATTGGTCACATTTGAAAGCCTTTGGTTCACACACTGGAAACAAGGAATTGATCACGCAAAAAACGGACTCAAGGCTACTTTGTTCGTCCTTCACCCAGACACCAAAGATATCCTAGTGAATGCGGACGAAAAGTAAGTGCATTGCACACCTCACATGGTTCTTATTCAATATAAAGATTGTCAAACTTAAATGCCAAAGTTTAAATGATTATTCGAAGAACATTATGGTCTCTCGATTACATAAATTATGATATTTCTATTTGACATATCATGGACAATTAATTAATTAATTAAGTTTGGGCAAAATAATATAAATACCCCAGAAGTATTGTTACTCTCAATGTTTTCTAAAACAGTTTCTATTTCCAATTGCTCACAGAGTTTTGGAGCTGATTCATGAGGCCAAGTGGTTGTCTCGTCTCTCCATCGCCATTCCCGACTCGGCCAAAGAGGTGCTGCAGCAGGAGGCCCGCTTCAAACGCTACAAGGACCACCTGGAGCTGTGCCTGAAGGACTTCTCCGAGGTGTGTGCCTCCATCCCACAGGAGATGGGCAGCCTCTTCAAGATGCACGTCGACCGCGCTCTGCAGAACTTCCACCCCGGACTCAGCACCCTCGCCTGGAACAGCATGAATATTGGTCAGCATAACCTACATGTTGAATGCTATAAGGGGTTCTTCACCTGAAAAGAACAATTCCATTGGAAGGAAATGTTTATCATGCTTGGTTTTTATCGCCGACTCATTGTTCATATGGTCAGAGTAAATTCGTATTGCCGGGCATGAAATAATTAAACCATACTATATATAGGAACCAAAGAGGTATAAGAACATGCATGAAATTTTTTCGAGTTATAAATAAAAGTGCCCAAACAAAATCTGATGATTTTTTTTTATGATTCCATTGAAAACGTGGGCAATTTTTCAGATATTTATTGAAAAAAAATGCCATAATGCAGTGTAGTGTCTGCACACGCCATTAACCTCAACTATGCCCGTTGCAGATGCCTTCCTGCACCAGATCCACACGGGCACGGCGCGCCTCAAGTACCTGGTGGACCACGTCAACACGGTCATGAAGACCCGCGTAGAGGGCGCCATCCGCAAGATCAAGGGCATGATCTTCTTTGATTATAACCTAGCCTTCTCGAGATCATGGGTAGGCCTATGTTTTATTTGGGAATGTTAAGATTGAAATCAGTGCTTTCACGAAAACTTCCATTGTTATGAGTGGGGCTAAACAGCACAAAGGTCATCAAGGTTATGCTCAGATATAGAGTTGGTCTGGGTGTAGCATTGGTTCCAATGAGAGGGGACCTCAGAGTTGTGGCTCAGAACGCGTTACTTCCTGTCTACTAGAATTGTGAAGGATCCTTTTATATTTTAGTTTTACCCAAGTGCAAGTGATTTCAATTATCCTAGTGTAAATAGGTCTAGGTATGCCTACTACTCAAGTCTACCATGACAGGTGAGAGTATCCTTAACATTAGGTAACAAATGGATTACTGACTGGCAGTGCATGCAGCCATGTGAAACAAGGTGAAACCTGTTGCCAGGACGGACCACAGCTATGGTGGATGCCTTGACTATAATTAGAAGCATCCTGCATGGGTACAGGGCCCAGTGACAACACAGTCTAGTAGGTTTTGATGTTGTGGGTGTTGGAGGTAAAGGGGTGAAGCAGATGTCATGGGGATGTCATGGCTTTTAACAAATCAAAGAACCAGACCTACATCCGGAATAAGCCCATTCTGGTTCTCCCAAAATATTGTAAGACCAAAATAACATTAAAACGGTTAAACTACGTAGAACTTGATCCAACAAGTTGTCTGCATCTATTCTTATCCATGGACCATCTAAATTGACGTCTGTGAGTATTTAAAGTGTATGGACCCCACAAATGGACTTAATAACCATAAGTTCTTTTGGAATGTACCAAACGTTTTTTTCACTTAACGTGTCCACTCTTCTTATAGCCTCCGGAGGAGTTTACCGACCTGATGCAACAGTCAATAAGTGATCGTGCCGAAGACCTCTACGACTGTATCCGTGAGATCGAAGCAGGTATCAAGGACTGCGCTACCATTCTCACCAGCAAGAAGGTACATCCCACACATCTTAAAACATCCTAAAACTGAATCTGTGTCGGTTGATGTGATAGCCACAAAGATCAGTGCTCTGATATGTTTTTATGTGATCATTTCCCATTTCGCTTTAACTAAACCTTGCTTGACATACTAATCAAATTGGCATTTGCTTGACTTTTTGAATAGATAGGTTGAAGTATTTTGTGTGAAATTTTGTACTTGATTCACTATCAATCTTCAGACACGATCATAGTTTTTAGATTTAGCACGGATAAAATATGAGTATTGAATTGTCTTAAATCTTTTTGCTAGTTCGAGGCTTTACATTCTCCTGCTTATATTTCTTCCCCTTAAATCATTATGCTAATGACAAACAGTCCCCTTTTCTGACAGAAAGCTACGTGATGTTACCTTTCAGAAATTCAGCTCGGCGGCAGAGCTAATTCTCAGCTCAATGAAAGCAATACAAACATGGAAGCGTTTCGCCAAGCGCAAAAATGTGAAAGATGACAAATCGACGTCCACACGCGCCCCTAATGTGGTGCTCCATCTTTACCTAAATTAAACTTTTATACATTGTTTTCTAAAGCAAAATCATGTCGGCGTAATCTAGGATAGTTATGCACGAATAGACTATTTTTTCCTTTCAAAAACATGTAAGGAAGGCCTTTTGAAAACTTTTTGGAAATCATATGGTAACACGAGACATGATTTTGTTGTTATTCATGTTCAACTGTTTGTTCTACTATGAAACATTTTCCATTGGCTATTTTATGTACGTCACTTTGAATATAAAACATGACAAATTCATTATACAGTTTCTTTTTTTAAAGATTAAGACATTTGTTCTTTTTGAAAAACATTACTTTTTATTGATATTTATCCGAAACATTTAAGTTTGCTTTCTCTTAATACATAATTTGAATCAATGGAATATGTTAACATAGAATTGTGAAAGCATTAAGATTCAGGGTTAAGAGTAGCTTACGTCTTTCATTATTTCATAATGAACCATGAAAATAATCTTTTGTGCTCGTTGATTCAACAAAACTATTTGATTTATCTATATAAAGTCCATTTTTATCCAATTTTGTTATCCGGCTCCTGTTATTTTATTGTAGTTTTGAAAGACAGTGTTTTTTAAGACTTAATGCTTTCATGATAAATACTGTTTTAAGCCATTTGTCTTTAAGATAAGGTCTCAACTTTTTCTCATTCTCGGGGAAGTTTCGGAAACGAGAACTACACAATTCTTACATTTTAAATTCTTGTCCATGATCTTTCATTTAAGGGAGACTTTAATTGTTATGTGTACAGAAATAACGAGGCTTTGTGTACATTGGACATTTTGTTTTGCTGTGTTTGTGTACAATATTTCATTATTATTTTCGTAATATCTTCGATTTAAGATGATATTGTAGTTGGTTGGCATTATGTTGATAGCCTCAAATACGCACCAAGTGTGAGATTGAAATTAGCGTCACTAGCTGTAGAACCTTTGTCTTACTCTTAATATTCTTAAATTGTTTGAAACTATTTGGTGTCCTTTTATCGCTATTTATATTGCACGATTTACATTAAATAAGAACAAAATTACATTATCTTTGGAATACGTTAATGCCCTAGTTATTTCAGTACCAGTGTATGGTATCCTCTTTTGTTGTTTTCGTTCATATGTTTTCTCTATTGCATCAAACATAGTTTTCTTATTTTTCTGAATAATAGAACTTTCCATATAATATTCACATTTGTAGAGTCGCCACGGTAACAAAGCGGACGTTTTGACATTGTCCTCTGAACACATGGCTGGTGTACCGCACAAGATGTCCAGTGACGAGGAGCGCATGGTCAACGAACTCTTAAGTAAGCATTACAGATCATTACTGCATAGCGGATATATTGATCTATCAAATTTGGCACGTTTTTTTCCTTTCATGCAATGTACAAGATTGATAATCTATCTGTTTCTTAACCATCCTCAGCTTCCTTGTTTGTGGATGGTATCTTTAATATTCATAAGCCCTGTCATACCGAAACGGTATAAAACTTTCCTATTGCTAATCTGAATTTGTAGTGTCTCAGTGTTTTCAGAAAATGAACCCTTTTTTCATTGATAGAGTAATATCATTATGTATGACATCAAAACTAATATGAGCTTGGTTTGAATTGTTAGGCACGGTTTAACGTTTGTACAATTTGAATCCTATTGGAAAATCCACTCTCTTTAATTTTGATACAAATGTTCGACCTTATTTTTCTTTTTTATTTACGACTTGTGTTGCAACGTAGACTTAGTCATGACCGTTTTTCTCGCTCACCCTGACGCATTGCCTATTCTTATGGTAGTGTATCAATAGACTTTATATCATGAATCAAACAAAATGCTTTTTAACAGTTTCAATATACTATATATATTTCTTTCAATAGTCAACTGTTATACTCAAGCAGAAAAGGTCGTTGGTTTATAATGAAGGGGAAAATGTTATCTTTTGACAAGCGTGTCTCAATTTTGACTTGTTCAATTCTACCTAAAACCGTCTAGATCATAGTAATTATATATATATCGATATTATAAGAAAGTATTCGCAAATCTACCATAATTAAGAAAACAAAAAGTTCTACTTGTCCCATGGGGTGGGGACAGGTTTTTAACTATCTACTCTAGTCGGTATTATCGGAAAGAAGTATAATAGATAGGAACTTTTTCCACGCCCGCAAACAGTATGGTCTATTCGTCATAGTTTGTGATTAAGTCTGCGTGGGTTTGGGTGTTTTCAGAGAATGTCATGGGAGGTAAGTTTCTTCTTTTAGCAGGTTATAAGGTCGCCGCGTACAAATTTCTTATCATGAAAGGGAGAGGAGGAGTATGTGTACTTTAACCAATTATGTTATGTACCAAATGAGGATTTTACTCAAGAACTGTTGAAACGTTTAGTTTTACATAGTTGTTGGGTCATGTCTATTATTTTTCCTAAACGTGTCCTAAATTTTGGAATTTGAAAAGATTTTGGTTGTAACTTTACAAAATGAAAAAAGACAAAAAATGAGGTAATATGAACAAATGTGTAAAATCCTCATATACCAAGACGTCATGTCCAATGATACATGTTTCTTTCCTTTTTCTCTGTTTCTTATTTGTGTCCAGGAAATGGTTGGTCAATCACTTTTGTATAAATACTTGTGATCTTGTGAATTTTACCCAAGCTAAGTGCATCTTCCTGATATCATGCAAACAAAGCGGAACTACAAGAAGAGATTACAATGAAACTGGTTTATAGAAAAAATGTGTATTGTCCAAACTTTGGCGCGATATTTAGGCCTGCTATCACCAGGGCCGATATCTTCGTAACTGATTCCAGTAATTAGAATAATCAGGTGAAATTGATTAGTGTTCCATAATACCTGATTCTGTTTTCTCACCAAAAGAAGTGCTGTCATTCAAAAATAATATTGAAAAGGGATTGTCAGGTGTAGTTACTTTGATTTACAAACAGGATCAATATAAATGAGACACTAATCAAATCACACTAATCAGCTGATTAGCTAATTACTTAAATAAGTTACGAAAATGTGGCCGCTGCTCAAGCTTTACACAGATACAGTTTAAGAAATATGTAAAGTTTGATCACCTAATATAAGATGACATTTGGCATCTCTTCTTGTAATAGTTCAGAGTTATACTGATGCTTCTCCCATTTGTTTTAGAAAAGCCAAGAACCAATAACGTGGAGCGTGTTTGTTTCTAAAAAAAAAAGTATTGCATGCTATGATGATAATTTCAAAATGAAATCGCAGTGTGAATTCGCGTGTCACTAGTACAATACTCACAATATGCACAGTGTGTTCCGTAAAGATATCTTCTCTATACACGTGGTGATTCTAATCAGGAAAACACTGACAGTCTGAACAGTTCACTCCATTTGACTGCTATGATAGTTTGTGCATTCTGGCTGATGTGTAATTTTGGAAAATATAATAAATTAAACGATGAACAAAACAAGCAAGAACCAAATATCACAAATGGTTTTACACTTTCCTGTACGTGTACCTCTATTTTTTAGTTGCAATGTTGAACATGCACAAAGGATGAATTTTATTAACGTAACTGCACATGTGTTGGGATGATTTTACTTGCAATAATGTGTGAAAACACTAATGTACCAATACATATGTTATGTATTAAAAACAGAAACTGCATTCAAATACACATTACACCTCTGAATTTACCCATCACTTTACTTGAATTGAAAATATCATTTCATAACCCTTTTCTTTACACTTTACCTTGATATCCGATCGTAACATAATACTTAATCAATGTTAATTAAGAATGACAAAAGATGTTTCTCCTTGGACAGGCCACTACTGTGACCAGATCTATGCGGCCATTCTGATGGCGACCACCCGGTCTCTGGTCACTCTGGCCGAGTCCTCCGGCTGTGACGGGGAGACCATCCGGGCTGCCAGTGCCATGTCCGAAGCCCCCAGCCGGGAGTCATACACCCCGAAGTCAGGCAGCCACAGTCGTGGTACGTCGGCCGCTTCTGAACGACCAGTGTCTGTGCTGTCCATGCTCTCCAACATGACGTGGACCACCGACAAGTCCAGCGAAGTCACCTACTTACAGTGAGTTGCTGAAGTTCACTCATTTCAATATTTTCAAGAGCTTTTCATATCCATTTCTAATTCTTTATTTACTTTTATGCTGTCATGAATATAATAAAACCAGAGTATTGTGATTTGAACATGTCAAAATTACATTTTGCGCAAATTCATATAACCCATGCTTGACATTTTGTGCTATGTCTAAACGTCGAGACAATGATTGAATATGTGACAAATAGAGCCATAGTCCATGTTGAAGCATAATTTGTGTTCTACTAGCTTGGTCGTCTTGGTCCTTTTCTTATTTTCTATTTTTCTTTTTTTTACCAGTGCATAATTATAATGCTTTATAATCCATGAAAGCATGGCATTCAATATTTCATTTTGTTAACACAATACTGCCTTTATAATATAACAAACTGTCGCAGGTATCTACAGGCACAATATAACAAGTTGTGCGCTTTGAAGTGAGTTCTCACCAACCAGAAGGTTACACTTTACTTTTAAGAATACCAGTATGCAACCCCACCTCAATGAACATAGGTCGCATAGATCCATCCATCAAAAGTAGTATGATTATCCTCCCAATTTCGTTTTAGCACAGTGTATTCAATAATAAAAGCCCTGTCAATAGGATCAGCAAATTCTTTTCAATACATCGATGTAAAGGACATGCGTACATGCACGCTTGTCGAACGCAAAACCATATAATCGTATAGGATCATAGTGATGTTGATTTATCAAATTTTGATTTTGCATGTAGATTTAATTGCTTGCTTTTTGTTGTAGAAAAAAATATCCAAACTCCAACATGTAGTGCATGCGTACATAGCTTGGGAAAATATAAATACATAGAGTATTATAAGTTATTTTGAAGTATGTCCATTCAATGAAACCCAAGCAACTAACTAAAATTGCTTTTTGTAAAACATTCTATCTCATTAACAAATGTTTTGTTCAGACATGTCTAAGTAAGTCTTTAAAGAAGATAAGAATTGTAATTGTTCAGAATGTGCTCATCTATACATTTAGAATGTACCATACACGTTTCCTAGCTTTGCCTATTCATAGCGATAATGTGTCATTGAGGTAAACTTTATACTTTGGACATAAACTATACTCTGTAAAAAGTACTTGAGATGAAATATTTTTTTACATCCATTTTAGGTTCGAAGTTGGTGTGAACTTTTCTATCCCCAACATCATCATTGAGCCTGGTCTGGACTCGATCCAACAGGCCCTGAACAAAGCCGCCAGAAGTATCATTCTACTACCAAAAGGTACGTCAACCAGTCATCATTTATTTTGTGACGAGACAACTATGTATCATACTTACACATACAGGGATCTTTTCATTGCCTGAGCCAAGAATAGTCATTTCAAATATTTTACGTAGAAACTTCACATAAAGAAGTTTCCTTTTATTCAAGTAAAAGTTAAATTAGACAAATTTGCTTGACAAAGAACATCTCCGTCCTTTGTTAAATTTTGAAATGTTGCTTTATATTCTTGTAAGTTTAGAGCAAGTCGATCTTTTCCCAATTTTCTCATAAGAACATCATACATCTGGTTCTATTTGACGTGTTTATTAGGCGTGCAGTGGTGTGAGTCGGACGACCTCGGTAAACGCTTCATGATGGGCATCCAGGAGGACGACACCATCAACCAGATCCTCCAGCAGGTCACCGCCGTCGTCGACGGTGAGTCACCCAATTCCTCAATGATAAACTGTATTTCTAATGGCCAGATAATTTGTGTATCGCAAACTAAGCAATATCCCTGTAAATGAACTGTGACACTGGATTTTGTGACAATAAATCTAATTTTCTTGAAAAGATATTGTGTCCCACCATTCATAGTGAGCACCTGGTTACTTCACATGAAAAAGCCTAAATACTCAAGCCGTAGTAGAAAAATATCATTCCGTTCGAAAAACTCTTTCTTCCAAAGCGCATACCTAAGCATCCTCTCTCTTTACCTCAAATAGCGAAATATCTATGTTTAAATCCCACTTACTCACAGATCTCCAGTCGATCGTGAAGCAGCACTTGTTCCACTTCTCCCTTTACGACTTTCTGTGGAAGGACGACATGGCGGGTAATTACTACGAGTTTGTACAACACAACCCGGGCATGGACTCCATCAAACGGGAGGTGGAGCGGCTTCTGAAGATCGAGCAGAAGGTGAAGGAGATCCCCGAGAACCTGCCCGTCGGCCCCATCTGCCTCAAGACGCACCCTGTTAAGAACGCCCTCCACGGCTTCTCCATGGCTTGGAAGACACAGTACGCCTCGGTCCTGCATGAGGAAGCAAAGGTACGTTTTTTAGATTAAAACTTCTCAAACCAATAATGAGTAGGCCTACGAATTTTTCAATTAATCTCTCATAGTACTGAATGAATATTTAGGGTAGTGTATGATTTATATTAAAAGTGATCAGTTAGGTATTGCTTGGACGTGTGACATTTTATCAAAAAACGAATAACAATCACGTGAGGAAACCCTACGATTCGGCTCAGTATTCAAACGTTTTGCTCATGCATATTCACAATACATGATTGATTCTGGATGCCCGAAATGTTCTGCCAATATTTTTTCGGATTTTTGAGTTGGTTTTCATATCAAGCTATAATTCATATTCCAGAAAAAGCTGGACAATGCCATAATGTACCGCCAAAATGTCCAGCAGCGACTTGACCTCTCTGTACTGAATCTGGACCAACTGAACTCCACCCTACACCTACTGGAGGAGCTCCGCGATATGCAAAACCAGATCGACGACATATACCTTCCCATAGAGACCATGTATGCTAAGCTCAGGTAAGAAACACTTTAACGCCTCTTGCCCATTTAGATTACATCTGCCAAGCTCAGTCACGTGGTAATTAACAAAAATACTACAAGAAGAGCAATTCAGATTTATCCAACTTTTACACATATAGTTAAGTCCCTTACCAATACCCACGGGGCTACTTTCATGGAGTCAGTATCTTTGAGTCGGCCAGCTAGGAGTTAGCCGATTCAAGAATTCAGTTGCGATCTATGGTTAGATATTGCTCTCTGATTGAGAGTTGGCCGACGAGCTGCTCAGAATCACCCCACTAGGTGTTCAGAGTCGGTTGAGATGAGGGATACGCAGCAGCTATGTTCTAGAGTCGGCTCCTAGTTGGCCGATATGCTATAAAAACGGTCTGCTGACTCACAAACGTCTTAGTGGGTATGGGGTTTCTGTCATTTTGACACACAAAATTACATGTATATTGAATACTCTCTCCCTTTTCAAGAACTCTTCAATTCCTTCTCCTTACAGAGAGTTCGAGCTGCGGCTGCCTCGCGGGGAGGTAGAAGAGGTGGACCATCTCCGTGAGAAGTGGCAGGAGTTGGTTGACCTGGCCGAGCAGGTCAGCGACGTGCTGCTCAAAGAGAAGCGAGGGGCTTTTGAGCAAGAGCTGGATAAGCAAGTCAAGGTATGCCACTCGAGTCACAATATACGGCAGGTGGTAGCTGGGCAAGGCTGGTTTAATCTAACTTTTTTGTATGCTATTCTGAGGGGTTGTAAAAACCGTTTAAGTCAAATTACCGATGCCATAAAACTTTATGACAGTTTTTCCATATTGTCAAATTTGAAAAGAATTTGTGATGGCTTGTAGGGTGAGGAGCAGCCTCTGAAGTTTCATACATTGTTATGTAAAACATCCATAAGTTGGAAGAACTGTGGAATAAACATAGCATTAATTAAAATGATTGAGCATTGTATTTAAATTTCAAAATCAAACCGTTTGTTATGTAAAGTTTCCTTAGCTAGTAAATTGGGCCTCTTGGAACATCAACGTTTTGTCTCCTTTTCATTTAACTGTACTGATTGTGCTTCAGACGTTCGTGGTGGAGGTGATCCAGTTCCGTAACGCTTTTGACGCCCAGGGTCCGGCTGTCCCGGGCATTCCCCCATCGGAGGCTGTGAAGAGACTGCATGATTTCCAGCAGCGCTATGCCCTCTACGACGCCAAGAGGAAAACCTTAGACTCGGTTTCTCAGCTCTTTGGTATCGTGGGCAAGCCCTTCCCAGAGCTTGACAAGACTGGAGAGGTGATGAAATTTGATTTGGTTAATTAACCCCTTTTCGCTATATACAAACCAACAGAGTATTCCATGACTGGCGTGTAATTTGATTGGCTCGAAAATTAAGTTTTTGTTATTGAATATATTACGTATTAACATGACAGTGCTTTCTGAGATCACAACCAATTATATCTTTTTTTCCTGAAAACAGGAGCTTGAACTACTGGGAATGCTGTATGGACTATTCCAAAAGTTCATCCGTTTCGACGACCAGTTCCGTGACACCCTGTGGTCAGAGATTGACCTACAGTCGTCTAACAGAGAGGTAAGCAAGGGAATAGATACCTTCAATTTATAAAGTAGTAATAGTGGTTTTCATAGGTATTTCTATGGCATAACGATTCTTGTAAAATGAAAATAAGTGCGGTACTGGGTTGAGAGAAAAATGAGGTAACTCAAAACTAGTTTTGTTTAGAAAAGCTAAAGAATTTCCCACTTTTTGGATTATACAAGTGATTCTCCTACGTCCTTTCAATGTCTATCGAAGAGTATTTTTGTTTCAGTTTTAAACTATTTAAGTTCAAATTCAATGTCGGGACTCTATTCCTAAAGTTTTTTCTCCTGCTAGTTGGTTCTAGAAAATTATTAATGCACGTAGAAGATAGGTTCTACATTCAGTTAAAATCTCAACCTATGATTTCTCAGGTGGAGTCCTATTGGGATGAGTGCCTGGCCCTACCTAGTAAACTCAAGGACTGGGACGCCTACAATGACATGAAGGGGTCAATTCAGCAGTACTTAGATGTATTCCCCCTACTTCATAAACTCGCATCCAAGGTAAGTTTTATTTAGACTTTTCAGAGAATTCTTATGTTTTTCGGAAGAGTTCATTTGATACTCATCCTACCTGAATGTATATAATTTTTATTTGCTCTTTGTTTTTCTCATGATTAACCTTTTGTAACAGTATACCTACCTCCACTACATTGTGTTCAGCGAAATACAAACAAATAAAACATAATACTTATCAATCTATACAAAATGGATTACTATTAACATGAACAGATGAACACATGTGGTCCAGATCTATTCATATATTTGGCTCAAGAGACTGCATCCACATTGTTAATATATTAATGCGTCAAAAAAATCCCTTTCCTTGGGTAAAAGCAAACGGGTAACATAAAAACACGAGTAGCTTAGAGAAGTGAAAACTTTAATGCTCTATTAGAATATATGACAAATCATAGGTATTGAAAAAGGTATTCATTGTGTTTGAACAGAGAAAAGTTGTACGGCAGTCTACACCAATGCTCGTAAACGTAGGCTAAAGAACAACATTATTTGATAAAAAGAGATTGCATCCCTCCTGCTTACTATCCCTTACCCCCAATCCTTGGTGACTGGTTTATATGTATGTAAAATTATGTTGTTTCCCCCCAAAAGTTGAGCCCAAATGGACAGATTTATTAAAGATCAAGCATTATTGATTGAAATATCAAACCTTTTGACAAACAATGCTATGATTATGGTCTTCTGAATATAGCATTGGAAGAACATGTACATCTTATATTTTACCTGAGAAAATGTGCAATCACGTCAGTTTTAAAAGAACACTATATTTGAACGGGTTGAAATCAACAAATCAGTTAACCTCTGAGTTAACCAGTTAACTAAACTGTGCATAATTTAAGCTGTGTTTATTAAAGAACTAAGATGTTTGTATATAAACGATTTTTGAGTGAGTTGTTACTTTTCTTACTGCGTTCCTTTCTTGTAATATCCTTCTGTAAGTTTTGTGTTCAGCTAACCATGTTGCCCTTCTTACCAAATCAGTGGTATTGGAGCCCACTACATAGCGTCGTAAGTGATGACCTCTACCCCCACCCAACACCCAGCAATGGTTGCTGTGTTCCCCGCAAATCCCTTCGGTACAAACCCCCTTAAATCATCCAAATAGTCTATACACAAAAAAGTTTTAAATTTCTGGTTCATTCACTTCTGCTTGCACAGAGTCTAGGTAATTCCCACTGCACTCAGCTTCATAAGTTCACACATTGAATGTCAGTATATAAGACTTGATACTCTGATAATGTATTCGAACTATTGCACTGAGACGATTCTTGTTTAGAATCATTGGTTTGGAGTCATGATAAAAGAAAATAAAGAAGGTTAAAGTAAAGAAACTGGGAAAAATGCAAAATCACAACATTGTTTTGTTTCCTTTTATACAAAAACAACAGTTCTCTATTGTCTGTGTATGGGCAATCAAGACAGACTATCCTTGATGGCCACTCGAATAACTGGTGCATATCAAATTCCGGTCTATTTCCAAGTTTTCAACACTATTCCTGTTTCCCGCTACCTCATGCTTGATTCTCTTGTGTTGGTGACTTTTAGACAGATGCATGTGCAGTAAGTTTTATTGGCTTTAGTTACATTTAAGTTACTCATAGTTAAGGCTTCATTGATCACATAGCGTTTTCACTCAATTTCAGGATCGTGCAAAAGTTCTAATCACTAGAATTCATTACAGTAGGATGGACAATATTATGTTTTGTACACACAGTGATAAAATATTCTAGAAATCAGAACAATCTTAACAGTAACACGGTAGAGTTAGTTCAGTCACCGGAATGATATGGAATGTGCATAGTACTAGAGCAGTCATAGAGGACCTAATATATCTAAAATATGTAAACGATTTGGAAAATAATTTCGCGTACTTGAAATTTATCATAAATCGTTTATTCAATGTATATGATACCAATATAGCACATCTTGTAACTCTGAAAGTACATGATTTATAGTTTCAACATAATATCTGTAACTCTGAAAAAATGAAATACAATATTCGAAGGGTACTCTTGATGATTTATGTGTGGTGGTACTCTTGATGATTTGTCAAAGGGACTAGTGCTTACACACAAAAATATAGAAGAAAAGCAAGAATGTTATTTGTTTTTTGCTATACATCTTTATGATTTTTTTGTGGCTTGCAGGAAATCCGTAACCGGCATTGGCTTCAGGTCATGTCGGTCACAGGCAGCTCCTTCCAACTGGAGGCCAACGTCTTCAAGCTACACCACCTTCTTGACATCGGACTTATCCAGTAAGTATCCCCGAGTACACAACTTTGACCAAGGTTAAGAGTTTGAGTAAATGCTCAAGATTCTGACTATGATATTGAGAATCTTTGAAAACTGCATAATTCTTTTTGATTAATGTATGTGTTCTATTATGTTGGTCAGGTTTTCAGTTTTTCTAAAATACATATTTCGGTCATATTCCTGGGAAAGTTTGGCTTGAGTACCCTTGATTCCATCTTACACATCTCTCAGGATGTCAATATATGGCTTTCTACGAGATGAATTCTTGCATGTCAGGAATTTTCTCGGATTTTGGATAAAGTAAAGTTGCTACAAAGTCTGAATATTGCGTTTCAGACACCGCAGTCAGATAGAGGAGATCTGCAGAAGTGCGAGCCGTGAACTGGAATTGGAGGTGAAGCTGCGTATGACTGAAGAAGAGTGGACAGAACAGGTATGGCCAGTTCGACCTGATGACACTGTAGCTATGAGAGAATGTCATTCCTACTTGTCATGAACGTTTCACCAGAACACTATTCTTTTGGATTCACCAGGTTTCTGATCGTTCTCCTAAGATTCCGAAAACTAAGAAATGTTTAACTTAAGAAAAACAATCTAATCTGTTTCTTATTTCTTAAGATTTTGAGTAAAGGAATGCACGTACACACTCTTCTTTTTGGCAGGTTCTGAACTTCGAGCAGTACAAAATGCGTGGCCCCATGTACCTAGACAAGGCCTTCACCGAGCGGCTCCTGGAGCAGCTGGAGGACGCGCAGGCCCTGCTGGCCCAGATGTTGACGTCGCGCTACATCGGCCCACTCCGGGAGGAGGCGGCCAGCTGGGCCGAGAAGCTCAAGGAGGTGGGCGAGGTGCTCGAGTTGTGGCTGGAGGTGCAGGACCAGTGGCAGTACCTAGAGGCCGTCTTCAGCAATGAGGCCACCAGCAAGGTATGTAGACATAGATCAGGGTCATGGTGAGTCAGCAGCTTCTTATGATTTCAGTGTTAATTTAAGCACCATATTCAATCTATTTTTATTTTTAGGTCATATAAAAGCTGTTCAGAACTTGTACAGCAGATATCCGTTTGATCGTAATGTGTGCGATATAGCAAAGATATTAGTTTCACATAAATCTTTTTTAAAATGTTATTTACAAAAAAGTCACACATTTATTAAGAACTTTTTGACTGACTGGAATGTTATAACTTGATACCCAGGAATTGCCCCAAGAAGCCAAGAGGTTCATGAGAATCGATAAGGGCTGGACAAAGATGATGAAGAAGGCATTTGACACCAGGAACGTGCTGCAGGTGGGTACCTCAGCAACTTTCCGACGTGCAATATTCTTGACATAAGCTTTGCGATTTCTGTAAACGAATAAGATATTGTCTAAATAATTTTCTGCATCCAATTATCTTAGAATGGAACACAAACAGTATAAAATCAGTTGATTCAAAAATTCAATCACACAAAATCAAAACTAAAGCATGCGTGTCCAATCTAATACAGTAAATATAACCCTATGAAATATGATCCGAATAGGATCCTTACTTTTTGTTTGTTTTAGATCTCCAATTCAGTTACCTTTCTTAGGTCTAAATATAAACATAAACCAAGTAGATCACTAACTCTGCTTTACACTCCTGACAGTGCTGTTACGGGGGAGAGGTCCCCAAGGGTGTAGTGCTCCGCCACATCGGAGAGGAGCTGGAGCTGTGCTTCAAGTCCCTGATGGGTTACCTGGACAATAAGCGCCACACCTTCCCCCGCTTCTACTTCGTGTCGGACCCCATCCTGCTGGCCCTGCTCAGTCGGCCCCAGGACCTGGAGTCCGTCAAACCACACCTCAAGTAAGCAACACCTTGTCTCATCTATAACAAACCAAAAAGAAAGAAGTAAAAAAGACGTACTAGTGGTGTTGATGTAGGTTCTGCAATCTATGAATATCTCAAGTTGTTTCATCATTCTTACCCATACTAACCTACTTCTACGTATCAATATTCCGGCTCTGAAACTAAGCAATTTAAAACGTGGTTAAAGTAAATGAATGTCTGTATACGCTTTTAACATCGGGTTACTTTTTCTTGGTCGCGATCTTTTAAACTTTTGCCTCCTCAAAGACCTCTACGAATGGCATCTCCACTGCTTCCAATGAAAAATATACGGTATGTAGATAATGTGAATATTTTAAAGTATTCTAATCCAAAACTTTGCCACGGATGCATATACGTCTGAAATAAAGTTACTACCCTCACTTTTTCTTTTTCAGGACGATTTTCAGCGCTGTGAGCAACGTGCGGGTGGAGAGGGCCCGAATCAGTGACAGTGAGAGTGACCTGCATGACCCGGAGACGGAGGGCCGTCGGTCCAACATGAGCCGTGACCGGTCCCGCCAGCACCACCACGCCCACTTCGGGGCCTCCACGCCCCCGCCCAAGATGGACAAACGACTCACGGCCATCCAGGTAGGCTTTAACACCTCCACCCATTTGTTCACCGATTTATTAGAAGTATATAAGAGGATTATTTTGTCTTCACGCCTTGTTTGATTGTAACTTGGCCAGTTGATCGTGAATTGTTTTTGCCTTTGATACCAAGCATTCTATTGTCGATACTATTATATATCTATAAATGCTAACAATGGTTTTCGTTTTGCAGTCTGTTTGAGAATAATACTATTCGAATAAGATGAACCAAGATAGGAATGAACCAATTGGAATTACATCTAATTTGTTTCGAGAAAAACGATAATAGAAAACTAGAAAAATCTTTTGCTACCTCTGATCTGTGAATGGTGTTGGTCACACTTAAGGGATAACCTAAATTCTCGGACTTCTTTATGGATCTATCCTCTGTTTCAATATGTAGAAAGGGATTCACGTAATCTAATTTCTCATATTCTCACAGGCTAATGTAAGTGGATTTTCTCTTCAAAAGCTACGTTTTCTTTTTTCCTCTCCTCATTAATAAAGTTATACTCTTCCATTCACTGTTCATTCTTACACTGCGTTCTTACAGCATGTTTCTTAATCTAATACGAGAGAATGAATCACGTTATCTCGCAGTGAAATCATACAATATGAACACAAATCAAAAGTCCTTTGGCCTTGAAACTGGAAGGAACGATATAACGAACGCCCCTTTATACGAATGCTACTCAAATTGATATATTTTCCTTCCCATATACCCTATCCCTTTCTTTTCTTTCCCTTTTCCTTTCTCAGAAGAAGATAAAGGCAATGTCCTAAAGAGGGATTAAGGAAGACGATACAATGAGTTGTGATATAATCTTGAGCAACTTAAAAACTGAATTATTTGAAACCTATATTATACGCAGTTCAACGTCATGGGAATTTGAGAATAGATAAACACATTTCTTTGTAAATCTTGATTCTGAGCCCTGAATCTGTAACAACTGTTCTTCATGTTCACCATCTCCAACTTTTACTAACCGTGTGTAAGCACCGACGTTTACAGGTGTTGAATATATCTATGAATTGCTAGTTATCACCGATGCTCACAATAATTATTTCTACAAGGGATCAAAAATACAAAGCGCATTTTCAAAATGTTCTGACAAGCGAAGCTCCGCCATGATCAGAATTAGGTGTTTTAAGACTATCTCCGTCTCTCCCCGGGCGACATTCCCCACTTATGTCCATCACCAGTCCCATTTCCCTCGTGATGCTGTCCATAATCAAGTCTGATAACCATGTGTACCTTGTTGTGTTTGTGTGTGCACCCCACGTACTCAGGGCAGAGAAAAGGAAGCCGTGAAGGGGGCTTCCCAGAGGGCCGGCCTCCGGGCGCGCCGGGATGTAAGTTGAGCCCTCCAGGGTTAAATTGGTGGTGCCGGTCCCTATTCCCGCAACATACATTCAGGGCATTGCAGTGTTATACCCCATTGACCTGTCTGTATACCGCTAACTACCCTGGCCTGTAACTGCCATACCTACAGCCCTCTACCCACCCCGGTGTGAATGGTGAAGGGGCACCCTGCATGGAGGAGGTGCACTGGTAGAAATGTATAAATGTTTATGATTTCCAAATGGTATGTTATAGTTTGACTTAATTTTTGTAGAAAAAAAGAAAGAGTAGGTATTTAAATCGATCATTTTAGGTATGGGGATACTATCAATGTGGTGAATATCTTACACAAAATGAACAATAAAGCGCCTATGTTAACAAAGTTACGGGTTCTAAACGCATGGTATGCTTGTCAAAACTTTTATTCCACAAATTTGTTTATAGCAACTTCAGACTTATCATCCTTACCATCTAAAGCTGATTCTAGTTAAACGAGAAATGTCTTCCTGAGAATATCGAAGCTTCTTGTATTATCATCTCAGAAACTTTACACTGTCGTAGAATACCGCTTTTTATGTAAATATTTAATGTAGGTATGCTATGCATGTTAAAGTACCTTCCGTAAACAATTAATCAACATTTGTTTATTTTCCTTTTATAAATTGGATTTTTTTTACCTAGGCCCTTGTGCCATACTCATAACAAATATTTGCATGCACATGAATAAAGATAGTCTAGCCATCTGCACAATGTACACATTTCTAACATGTTCTTTTATTTTACCAATTTGTATTTAACTTGGTGATTTTTTTTCAAATTATAGATTTTAAGGTAATTCATTTTGTAAACTGTTAAGACTAAGATTAGCATAATTTCTTAATTGAAGAGTCTTCTAAATAAATCTAGTCACGATAAAGTAAAGGTAGTTCCATATGATAGAGTATAGTTCAGTATAATAGACTAGCAATCATAATCTGTAGATTAGTTATTTAGACACGGTTAAAAGACAACCTAACTCCTCAAAAATCAACCTCTGTAAACTTAGACAATAGTTACGTCATAACAACATTTTTCAACACATCAATCACAAAACGAAAACAAAAAAGAATGTGCTGAGGGGTTATACCATATAGGGAAGCGATCAGTGAAACTACCTTTTAGTGAAAATGCACTACCCTTATACAAAACCTTTTGGCTTTGTGACTATCTGTGGAATCTTACCTGGCCGTTTGTTTGACAGACCCTGGACCCCCGCGTCCAGAACAGCCTCATCCCAACGGCGCTGCCCTCGGAGACCCAGGTGGAGGAGATCATTCACCTGGAGGCCGTGGCCGTCATCAGCCTGGAGGGGGAGGTACTCAAGCTGCAGGAGAGAGTAAGTTATCGTTTGGATATATGGAGGATTTAAATAGGATTTCAGATTCTGTAGAAATGAAATAAATAATAAAATAGATAAATGCCTGTACAGTCTCTCAGTGAGAGACACAAAAACTTCCGTTTGTGGCCTCAAAACCTCTGTAAGAGGGACTAAAACCACATTGTATTTTCTTTCACAATTTTCTACATCATGTCGATTTTTACAGGCCGCTGATAAATCTCTTAGCCTTGTGATTGTGAGTTTGGCTTTGCTTCGAAATGGATTATCATGGTCAATTATTTTTAGAAGTTGTTCCTATCTTTTGAAGGTGCCACTCACAGAAAGTGTGGAGTCGTGGTTGAATAACCTACGAAATGTTATAACGACGACCCTACATGACATGTTGCTGCGCGCCATGGAAGACGTCAACAATGGCGTACCCATGGAGGACTGGGCCTTAAGGGTAGGTTTCCATAAACCAAAAGAACTGTTACAATTGTTCTTGCCATTTATACAAGTTCTCCATTTGTTTTAATTATCACATTGAATATTTCCATAAGTTTTTTGGTATCAAATCAGTTCGTCCTTAACCAAACATATATATCTGTTTTTCTGAAATCCGTAATGGAAGCCTTTGATTAGCTCTGCCTTTTTTCTTTGAACAATTCGCGGTGAATCAAAGCACTTCACTGCCCTTACCGAGGGTGATAAATTCTTGAATATGCATGGTGTTCTTTGGGCTATTGATACAAGACTTTAGGCTAACTATACACACATTTAGGATACAGATATATAATCAAACTGTTGGGTGCGAGAGCGATCCGCTTTGGTTCATTCGTTTTGCTATGTCGTCTAAAATGTGCCATATCTATAAAAAAAATTATAAAAAAAATAATAAAAAAAAGAAGTAAATGATTCATTCGCCGTTTCATCTGTGTATCAATAATCAAACTAAATTTACATCTTTCCCTTCGTGAAGCATTTACCGAAGTGTATATCATTTCATTCACACGGTACTTTCTCTTTGCAGTACCCGACCCAGGTGTGCCGACTGGCCATGCTCTACTACTGGACCAAGGAGTGTGAACAAGGCGTGGCCGACCTGCGCTACGACCGTAAGGCGCTGGCCAACACCTCCAAGAAGTACGGCCAGACGTGCAACAAACTGCCGCTCATCATGGCCAAGGGCTCCTGGAAGTCGGTCGACGAGACCATGACCGTCATGCACAAAACCAGACTGGAAAACCTCATCACAGTAGGCTACCCCTTTTAGCTGCGACAGTTTTTTTCATTCAATCAGACTTATAAAACGTTAAAATGAATAACTGTTACTGGTTTCCACATCTACAGTAGTTCACACGGAATCTTAACATTGATATATTGCACCCAGGAATGCACATTCTCTTTGCATGAAAAGAATTATGACTGTTTTGTTATTCTCGGTATTATTCTCTTTGTTAAAAACAGCTTGTAAATTGTAACCCTTTTGAAGGTCCACTCATATAACTCCTTTTCCCCACAGCAATCCCTGTTCCTCCGTGACGCTATTGATAACCTGGCGAACAGGAAGCTGCGGGAACCAACCGACTTTGAGTGGAGACGTAACATGAGGGTTTATACCGTAGAAAGAGGTAAAGCTTACTCATACCAGTTACAGTAAATACAATTAGCTGAGCTCCATAAAAAATATTACATCCATGCATTAACAATACTTATTTATGATACATTAGCTCTTAAGACTAACTAATCAAAATTCCAGGATAAACCACATTGAATGATCCTGTAATTTTAAGTACTTCAAGAAATGCATAAAATCTAGCATGCAAATGTCTACAAGAACGACTTAATGGTTTAATGATTTTTCCTACAGTTGAATTTATAGATATTTGAAATAAAAATAAGTGTTTCAACTATTGGTCAGAGTGCCTTCAGCACAGTCTAATGCATTGTTGAAGTTGCATATTTAAGTATGATACATCCAGGTCTAGCCACCTCATATCATAAAGCAATACCTGTTACTCAACTCTGGTTTACAGAGGATGGACTGCACGAGCCTCACATCTACATCCTGGACAGCCGTTACCGTATTGGCTGTGAGTTCTACGGCGCCCAGCCCACCATTGGCCTTACACCACTCACCGACAAGTGCTTCTTGTCTATGTCTCAGGCCATCACAGTTCACAAGGGGGCACTACTGTCGGGTCCTACAGGAGTGGGCAAAACTGAAACTGTTAAGGTAATGTCCAAAACTATAATGTTCTTAATTGTCCTCAAATCCTTTCATTTAGATTTGTTATTGGCGTCTGGTCGTCGGTCCTCGCATTTTATGACCCTTTGGTCTCTTGCCCATTTATTAGCTGTGCATCCCCGATAATGGCTGTTACTACAATAGGAAATAGCAGGGTATCCCGATATTATATGGATCGCCTGGACTTTCCTTAATTCATGTAATGGAAATGGTCTAACAGGTTTATGCATGAGGTTAACTATAATGTTTATACTTTATTTGCCTATAGGGCTTTGCGCAAACACTTGGCAATTTTGTGGCTATGTTCCAATGCGCACCAGCAAGTGACCCACATGCCCTCGGCCGCATGCTCCAAGGAATTTCCATGGTGAGTTAGTAGCCTTTTTCAACTGAGTTGAAATAAATTACAACGACTGAGCTTGTTTGCTCTGATCAATCTTCGTAAATGTTCAAACTTTCCTCGATGCAAATATTTCTACTACTTGAACCCATGTTCAAAGATTCATTTCATTATACTACTCACACTTGAAACAGCCAGTAGTATATTGAAATGGGTTCTTGTTTCATGTTTTCTCCAACCGCATGGGTAATGTCTCTGTTCACAACCTGAGACTTAAACTTTAACTTTTATGTCCTAGAAACTAATCTACTTCGGGTAGTTAGATGTTATTTGATAAATCGTCCAATGAGTGACCAGATGTAATACACTTCCTATGCTCAGAATCATGTCGTTAGGGGTATGTACATGAATATGATAATAAAATTTATTTACGTACACTCTGACAGGATGGCTGCTGGGGATGCTTTGACGACATTCAGAAGCTGAGTGCCGACGGACTGGCCACCCTGGTGGACCACATTCAGTCTATATTCGGGGCACTCCGGAGTAAGCAGGACTACTGCTTTATCGCTGACGGTCAAGAGGTAAGAATCCAATATATTTTTCTTTTGCAATTTTAATCAACTTTAAATCATTCAGGTAAAATAATTGTAGTAAACAGATATACATAGGCTATATTAAACGGCCATTATCTGATTCAATTTTGTCCCCGTGTACTAGTAATTTTGGGCGTCAGTGGTATAGTAGTATATGGAAAATGGGCATTGCATCGGGATATCCTCGGGTTGACCATCTTGTCTGTTCTCCTCCTGTAGGTGCCTGTGAAGCAGGGCGTGTCCATCTACCTGACCTTTAACCCGGCCACCGCCCTGCCCTCCTACCACCTGCCCGGAGACATCCGCGCCAACTTCCGCCAGGTGGCGCTAGTGAAGCCCGACCTGTCCCTCATCATGAAGGCCAAGTGTTCGCAGCTCAACCTCAAGGCGCCCGGCGTACTCAGCCTCAGGCTCAAACTGCTCGCCGAGCTCACCAAGGACCAACTGTGAGTGTTCTAATAGGGTCCCCACGGCACAGGGGAAACAGGGGAAATGGCAAAATACATGCCCCGACAGGGAGAGCACAGGGAATCTGGAAATTTGACCAAAGCACAGAGAAAACACAGGGAATTCTGTTTGCCGATTTTGTAGATTTTCTAATTCAGGAATTTCAGGAGATTACACTTTTCCAAGAATGAAAGTTCATTTTTTTCCGGAAGCGTCATACACCTCTAATGAAATTTTACACTTCCTGATTAAAAAATATATGACGGAAAATTTGCCATGGAACAGATAACTTTGAATTAATCAATACTTACTGACGGAAATAACCCATGTTAACATTTGTCTTAGGAAATAACTAAAAGATATTTTGCATTTACAGCCCAGAGGAGGTGCAGCACAATTTCAGCGTGGCCTCTATGGCAGGAGTCCTACAGAGGGCCACCCAGCGAAGAAAGTACATCAGGGAGGACCGGTCCCTGGAGAAGGCCGGGCCAGAGAAGTCTTTGGAAAAGAAGCTGTCTGTCAATGTGGTTGACACAAGTGAACAGTCCCGATCCAACAGTCAGATGTCGGTCGGGGCGTCAACGGTTTACCAACAGACCGTGTCCGCATCAAACATGATTGGTGAGGACCGGTGCTTTCTGCCCGTCAAACGTAGGCACACTTTCTTTATAAATACCTCTCGGCGATGTGAGTGACCAGACCTATAGCTACCTCTACTTCACACCCACCTAGACTACTCGTGGCGCGACCCATGCTCCAATAATCCTATAATCCCATCGGACATGCACTAATCCCTAGTTTTATGAAAAGCGCGAAGTGTAAAACCCGCCCCAAAACTAAAATTAGGAATTCAGTTGACAAAAAAGCTGATGATTTATTTAAACATAAGTTAAATAACAAATGTATTTTTATGGGGCAAGATTAAAAAAAAGAAATTAAAAAACACCGTTTAACGTGTACTACCAGAGCTTGTCAACTTGTGATCAGGTTTTACATGTGCGCAAACCCTCTGGTATTTCTCCTGAGTAAAGTAACTCACAAATACAATTTTTATATTGAATGATTCGTATTAATCGTGTTCAAAAAAGAAATGTATGGGGATACTCCCAGCAATTCCCTGTAGCCTTCCAACTTAATTTTCTATGAAGGATTTCCCTATAGATTTTCCGAGAAATGTTATGATGTAGCTTAACGGGTATAGTTTTGTTTAAGTGAATTGCATGTTGGTTAAGAATAATGTGCAGTTTTGGATATTCCTTGGTACCTTACATTCACTAACAGATTGTTTAAAACTACTTTTTTGGAACCAGATTATATACAGGGTTTGGTTATCCTTCTGATTTTAACTAACATAAACTAAATGATTATCGTATCAATCAGTATCACTAAGCACTGCAATATAATTTATCATATTCTTTATGCTATTGAGTTTGCCGCCTCAAATCTATATCTTGTTTCTACCCGAGATAGAACTGTTTTATCAATATCATAGCACGAGCATCAGTTTAAGGATGTAAAGGATATAGATAATAAAACAACAATTTATACAGGAGCTAACGTACATATTTTTACAATTGCAGTTAACTAAAGACTTTTTGATAACACTTTTATGTAAAAACTTCTTGATCTCAGCAAGTTTTAACATTGTTATAGACGACTGGGTATACCATTTAAATTAGGTCCTACAACAAACAGTGGGGGACAGAAGGCGCTCGGAGGGCGTAAGGCTGGCACACCCAATCCACTGTCCTCAGCTGCCAAGATGGAACATGCCATCGTCGCGCAAACCCTGATCGACATAATAGGACCGCGTTTGACTGAGGAGGTAGGAAAGAGCTTTAGCAAATAAGTCTTAATCTGGGAATTTGAACTCTCATTGACATGTGATATATATAGAACACTGGAAATCTTTTGGTGAAAGTAAATCAGTCATCAAATGGTTTTCACATTTCCCTTATTATAGAAAAATATTGCGTACATAAAAAAGAATATTGTGTCATCCATTCACTTAAGAAATTAACGTATAGGTATCAATTCACCCCGAATCGACGGTGAAAAACCTCAGCCTATAGTAACTGTGAAAAGGGAGGATCAGACGCACTTCCATCCACTTTTCTCTGCATTTCTCTAATCTCACATCATCTCTTCTTGTTTTCAGAACCAGCAGATCTTCCAGCAGGTGGTGAAGGACGTGTTCTCCGGGCTGCCCACCCCTCCACCCATGTCGCTCCGGGCTGTGTCGGCCCATTCCCGGAGTCAGGACATTGAGCAGGCCCTGGAGGCCACGGCCCAGGAAATGGGATTAATTCCCCACAAACCCTGGATAGAGAAGACTGTTCAGCTCTACAACATAGCTCAGGTCCACCAGGGTAAGTAAACCTCAAAGCACAATCCTTGGTTTCACTAATAGATTGGTCCGTTTTTTGCAAAATAGTCAACTTTTATCAGAGTTTGCACCACAGCATTCATAGCTTTCGTGGGCGTTTCCTGTAAAACAGCAATTCCATGGAAAAATATACATGTACAAGTATCTTCTGATTCTTCATCCATGATGCAAATAGTTACTAGCTTTTATATCATATTTCAATTTTTAAATGCCAGCTGAAGTCAACTTCTAGTTAATTGCAACGTCAATACCTAACGATTCCTTTTCCAGGTATCATCGTGGCTGGTCCTCCGGGCAGTGGTAAATCGACCATTATTCAGACACTGGTGGATGCGCTTTGCGTCACCCCGCGGGGTCTGTCCAGGGCCTCGACCCGCACGCGTCTCACCGACATGATGGAGACAAACCACAAGCTACAGAAACTCTACCCTCTGGTGGTGGACGACCTGGCCTCTATCTTCGGCCACCTGAACCACAACCACGACTGGGTGGACGGCATCCTCACCTCGGCCTGGCGCAAGGCCAGCAGGGTAAGCTGGACTTTTTGTTATTATTCAGCTTTCTTTTATACAGGATACAATTCAAACAGAATATCTATTGGTGTAGGTTTGTGTATGGGTTCTAATAAGAATGTATACTCTTTTTATTTATATTTTTGCCCTTGCCCTGATTCATCTTCCATTCTTTATTGCCGTGTAGAACCAGAGCACGACATGGCTGTGCATGGACGGCCCTCTGAATCCCAGCTGGGTCGACAACTTTAGCAGCGTTCTGGATGCCAACAAGGTTTGTTCCCTAAATAGATTTGCTCATTAAGAAAGTGGACGTGTGACGTTTAGTTATTGATTTTGAGATGATTCGGTGCATCAAGATGAATTATACATATCTATCAATCCGATGACAAAAAGAAGTCTAGCGAATGTAAAGAAAAACGTAATGATCATGTCTATCCTAATCACATGAATTTAAGTTCACCTAAACCACAAATTGATGTTCATTTTGATAAGCTTGTAATTTGAGTTTGTTTTTTTAACTATATAGGTATTAAATCTGGCAAACGGTGACAAGTTGTTCCTGTCCAACAACATGAAACTTCTCTTTGAGACGGATGACATTCAACAAGCTTCTCCGGCACTCGTCGCCCGATGTGTAAGTAAAGGGTTGTATGGTTGTAGAATGAAGTGACTTCACTTTTGAAAATGTATACAATATATTTCTCATACATGGTTCATTGACTTTAGATAATCAGGTTTTGTAGACCTGTTGAAACATGATTCATTCTACAGTTAAGTAGGTTAAAAAAAAAGAATTTTATGTATCTCTAGATTTGTGCGGAACACACGCCATTCTTTTTTCACATGAACATTTGTTCAAAGTTTATTTCCAACAAATGAAGATGATTATGAACATGTATAAATTTACGGAGTTCCTAAAATCTACTACTATCTTATAACACTATAATATTATGGTTTTCCTTTCGTTGTAGGGTGTTCTCTACGTCGACAAGAACGTGGTTGGGTGGCAGCCAATTGCGAAGGCGTGGCTGGAGAACCGATCACAACAGGAAATCCATGTGAGTAGTGATAGTGTGTGACGGGCTGACCACAAACCTAGACGTAGTAAGCTGCTGTTAGTCCCCAGAACACGGACACTGAGCTTGGGCATGGTACACAACCCCCTAAGGCAGAGATGACATATTACCTCCCCACCATATGGACACATACAATACACTCCCTGGTACATCCATATCCATGCTCTTTTGTCCAACCTCAAAAATAGTCATATGGTGTATAAAATACTAGTAGGAATTCGAACTTCCCACTAAAATACAACTTCCTTTCTTCAAATACTTATGAATAGGCCAGTAGAAATTAGCCAATACCTATACATGTACATACACCCTCAGAAACTTTAGCTGGTGGAACATCTAGGCAATCTAGAAATTAGTCTAGCAAAAACAGGAATTTCATTGTTTTCCCCCAAACAGCACTACAACGAATTACAATATGTTTGCCATAATTCCTCTTTGATCCAGCACATTTTCATCTACACATCAAACAATATCCATCATATCAGAGGAAAAACATATTAATACTCAAAGAAGTCAAATTCGCAATATTCCTATTACATATACAGCCATTAACTTTATCGATCTAATCAAATTTGAGTAAAGCATGCAGCTTGCGATGTTCTCCCATCTTTGGTTTGATTTATAATGAACACATGCAATATATGTCTAGTACCAAGGCATCATGTACATTGTATACACAATACAAAAGAAACTTCATTAAGTCAAGGTTAGGCTTACTGTGTATCATGCTACTTCATAAGGAATGCTTTATGTTTTGAAACGTAACAGGTTGTTCCAAAGGTACGGCTGTTATTTCCAATAAAGACAGAAAAAACATAACTTTGCTTAGGTAAATGTTACCTACTTAATATCGTTCTTTCCTATGGGAATGCTTTGAAGATGGAACAATAAGATAAACCATGGAAACTTTTAATTTTTGTCACAAAACTTCCACACATTTCATACTGGACTGTGCGCTTTGGTCACTCTGTTCTTTTCCGGATAAGGCTGACCAGAGCTACGGTAGAGTGAAAAATGGTCTATGTTTGTGGGAATAGTTCGGTCGCACACCATCACTGCCCATACGTGACTTCCTGTGGTGATAAGTTCTTAGCATGTCACAAGGGCAAATCTACTCTTTTTCAGATGATGCCTTCGTGCATATAGATTTAAGAGTTTATAGTATAGTTATTACGTTTGTGTATATATAAGGCATGTACAGTAAATTAACGTTAACTTATTGTGTTATAACTTATTTAACAAACAAACAAAAACGAAGCAATTGGTTTCTTTTCTATTTTTCCTATTATCTATTTGAATTGTATAATCGATTCTTTTAGACAGAAAAAGATATGAAGTTTGATGCAAATAGAATGACACGTTTACAGTTGTGCTTTCCAAATAAAGATTGGTGTATTTTGTTACATTTGTGAATATGTTTCTGTAACAAACAAGTTATCCATTTCAAGGTCTTACAAAGAGCATTTGATAAAACGGTTGATGCAGTAGCACAATATGTTGCAAATGAGACAAGGTAAGGAACTCTATCATATTCATTTTGCCAATGGCAACAATTTTTAACAAAAATCATAGCAGACTCCATTAATTTCTGGGGACTCGATGTTTTAGTAGATAATATAGAAACTGGCGGCATAGCATACATATTTCTTCTACTCTATAAGCGCATGGTCGTAATATTCAGTAATTGACCCTCAAGAATCCATAGAACTTGTTAATGTTTGTCCGTGTATGACAGCGCATGAGAACGATGTAATTTCCAGCTGCTTAAGATAGAGCGACAGAATTCATAAGACTATGATAAGACAAAATAATTTCCTAGAAATGTATACAATTTAGTTTATGAAAAGCTTGCATATTGATCTTTTTTTAATGATTCCATGCAGCTGGAGTAAAATCAAAGAGAATTTAAATAAAAAAAATCGGAAATCTCTTAAAAAGTATGTATCAATTTTAAAGGCTTTTGGTTTCTCTTCATGCACATCGCTTTAGACACATCATAATGTGAGGGGGGTGGAGTGGTGTAGTGGTCAGCGTGTCCGACTTGCATGCAGGAGACCCGGGTTCAAGACTGGGCTGTGAATGTTACACCACCTTACCTTCTGTCGTGTCCATGCTCATAGATACAGCCATAGAACTTGTTAAAGTAAAAATGTGAACGGTCCTGATACAGTTGAAAAATTGCTGAGCGGACATTAAACTCCAACAATCATCATCACAATGTGACTTAATGACTTAACATAATACAAATACCTTCTTAACCTTCCGTCATTTGAATGTTGTCTACCCTACCCAGACCCAAGCTGCGGCTGTGTGAGGTGGGGATGTTTAAGACGTGCATCAACCTGCTGTCTGCTATGCTGGCCGAGAACGTGGAGATCGGCGGCGAGCTCCACATTGAGCGGCTCTACCTCTTCTGTCTCATGTGGTCCTTCGGCGGGCTGCTCGACGAGAGGGACCGCAAGGGCTTCAACGACCTGCTCGCCACCCTCTCCACCGCGTAGGTCAAACGTACACTGTGTTGTATGACTTTTCTGTTCAGTAAAGTCCCTGTTGATATGAATTGTTTTCATCGTTGTGCATTATAATTCTGAAACAGAGCTGATAAAGTTAGGGATCCTTTTGAACCATAGAACAATATTTTTGTTTTAGTCAACAGCAACTGTTCTAGCGTCAGTTTTCGCTTCACAGTGTCCTATTTTGTAAATGAAATCGGTATTGGTTCCGGATATGTAATAAGGTTTTTTTCTCTCGTTTATTTCAGTCTTCCGGATGATGATCGCGACATCTGTTTCTTTGACTACTATGTTGACGAGTCAGGAGAATGGGACCCATGGAGCTCAAGGTAAACAATTGATTATGGTATTCCACAGCATGTTAAATAAGGTATAGGTCATTTGTCACATTAATGTACGATTATGTTACATACGTATTTGACATTTAGTCAACGGGATTGAATTCTTACATGTGTGTTGCTTGACTGATTTCAGAGATTTAACAGAAATATCACAATAACTTGCATTTAAATCACCAATGCATCAGTTGTGTGTGTGCTATATACAAAGCAGTAATTTGTTTTAAGTTTATTAGCACGCTTAAACTTAATAAAGACACCAACTTTTGACTGTGATTTTTGTGGACGTGGAAAGCGTATGAAAAGAAGTCACACCCCTTTCCTGAAGTCGAAACAAATACTTTGAGAGCACTTAATTTCCACATGATTTTATGAAGTTCACACCAAACCCACCACGTAGTGAACTGTATATGTTATAACTCAAGTCATGTAAAGTAACGTCACTATACTTCGTGCAGATTGGAAGACTTGACGGGGTAAGTTAGGATTGGTCGAGACATGTCCTTATTCCCCCAACCCAAATAAAACCTACCTTACATTCTCAAAACATTTTACAACTGAATACTTTTCCCTGTCAAACCCACAGTCCAAACAGGTTCATTCTGTATATAAAACTAATTTATTGAATTTATAAATAATTCTAGTCTAATATTGTCGTATTTTTGGCTCACATCGTCCCCATTGGAGTGTATTTATCCATGGATACATACCTACTTGCCATTTTTTGAATTTTAGATTAAAAAAGAAATTACTTAATGTATTAATGAGAGGATTTAGTAAAGACTGTACTTAAGTATATTGCCAAGTTTCTTTTACACGTGTACATACGCAACCAACAATTACTCATTTATTTTCAGATTGCAGCATATTTTATATTAATTCATAATGAGCAAAGGAAGTTCTACTCATACAATGTACCTAGATTTTGGTTTGCCAATGGGTTGCTTCAACATAATATCATGTGTCTTTCGGTCCTGACGTCCATTACAGTGATGCGACTAGTATTCAAAGGCATATTTAATTGTATGGGTAGAATTTGCTTCATCAAACTTCCCACATAAACAACGTTAACAACCATAACCATCACAAAAGTTTACTTATTACTGACAATTTAAACTTTGTCCCACTCTTGTACAAACCTTCATCAATAACTTAGACAATGTTTCCAGGTCTGAACACGTCAGATCTCTTCACAATAAATACTTTCTCATTATTCTTCACCATATGTATATAAAAGCACCCAATCTAAGATGTTCAGAAAGATATGAACCTGAGGAAGGAAAAAGACCGTCAAATAAGACAATTTTCATAATTCCAATTCACACCAGAAAAATAATCTATAAAGTACATTGATAAATATTCACGCAATTCATATTTATTGCATTTAATTAGTAAGTTTACACTCGTATACCTCACAAACAACTGAGTCCTATCATTCCCTCTCTGTGATACTCTGTGATGTTTCATCTAAATTTTAGACTTTTGGTCTTCACGAGCATACTTGCACCGGAGATCCAGCTGGTGTTTTAGGAAGGACTTTATAATCAATCAAAAATATATCAAGCTATGTCATTCCATGTAAATATGTACGTCAAATATGACCTCTCACTATGGCTATAATATTATGTGCGTCATGTTACTTCTTCCAGAGTACCAGAGGCGGTTTACACCGACAACCAGGACCTTCTGGGTGAAGTGTTTGTCGACACGATAGACACGGTAAGTCTACACAAGGACATTGTAAAATGCAGTCTTCAGTTATAAATAGATGCATCGAATTACTGATTGAATTTTTAATCAATATTTTAGCAGGAAATATGTATGAGAAGTTGATCACTCAGACTTATCGAAGGGGGTGGGGTGGTCTAGTGGCTAGTGTGTCGGCATTGCACGCGGCCAGACGGGATCAGTTCCCAGAGCTGACTGCTAGATCACCTTACCTTGCCTTCGTTCTCACCCCCATAGATACGGTTATTTGTATTTGTTACAATAACACAAACGTGAGTTGGTCTTGATATAGCTGAAAAATTGCTGAATAGACCTTAAACTCCAACAATCATCATCATCATCAGACTTATCGATTGGCAATGCGTTGTAGGGTTCAGCATTGGAAAAAAGACACACTCTATAATCACTGCTTGGATCAAAACTGTCATTTTCATCCTATTTTTATCAGATCCGTACCCGCCTGTTGATGGAGTTTGCGGCAGCCTCCGGCCAGAACATGCTGCTGGTGGGTCCTCCAGGGTCCGGCAAGACCTCCATGGTCAATGACTTCATGGACATGCAAGGTATACGGCCTACTATCTAATTCTGACCCGACTATAGCGGTGCATGTGTGCTGCGAGGTCTAGACAACCAGATACACCTTTGAGACTTTTTCTGTATTTCTGATACTCCAACTATTACTCGGAAAATTCCAGACCTAATTACATGTATGTAGAATAATTAAGTTCGACATGGTTTTGATGGAATTGCTGTACTGGTTCTGTACCCCCGTTTCTGTTTTTTCAGATGCCCAGGCTCAAGTGTCGAAGCGCCTTGTATACTCTGGGTCGTCTACGGCCAAACAGCTCCAACAGTTCATTGAGGCCAACATTTACCACAGACAAGGTATTTGCCAAGAACAGATAATATACTATTTATAACAACCTTCTACTTTGGAATTAAATATTCACTTTGTCTAATGGGCAATGCACAGGTCTTTTTCGGTTTACTTAAGGTATACCCGGTAAACTCCTGTTAGGATATCCTTATAAAAAGAGTAACGTCATTTTGCTTGACAAGCATTTTACAAACATTTGAATCTGCTTTACGGTTTCTTTCAGGTTTTGTGTACGGTGCCAAAGAGAATAAGAAACTACAACTCTTCATTGATGACTTGAATCTCCCTGAGCCAGATGAGTGCGGTGTCCAGAGGGTTAATGAGGTAAAATATCTTAACTTCCCTGTAACTAGATTGGCTTTGATCTTTTTTAAAAAAAAAAACTACCAGGGGAAACATGCATGTTTATTACCTGTACATGTGGCCTTGCCATCAACAAAATCTGCCTAAAATATGATGTATATAATATTGCATTATTTCACTGTGAGGTTGTTTTTGCCGCCAGTTGCTGCGCCGTATGCTCGATGACAAGGTGCTGTGCACCATGCAGCGGCCCTACGAGTGGCGAACCATTGAAGGACTTGTCATCTTCTCCACCATGAGTATGAGTGACTACGCCTCGGTCAGCAACCAGATCCTCGCACCAAGGATGCTGGTCTGTACTCTTACCAACCTTTACAAATCTCTCATAACAATCTCCCTGTCTATAAAGCTTAAGAATAGATTAAATTCTAAAGAAATTAATCAAATCACATGAAAATATTTTTGAATACTAGTTGGTGTATAGAATATCAAATTCAACAAAAATAAGATCTCAAGTGACTTGTTTACTTCACAAATTTGCTGCAGTTGACTCAATTCAAATCAGGAGTTGTTCATCTGGCACTGTAAACTTACACTGTTTAACCAACTCTTTCATACAGCGACACTTTGCCGTGTTCCATTTGAACGAACCAAGTGATGACGCACTGAGAAGCATTGTTCATGGAGTACTAGAGGTAAGAACTTTGAACACACCAGATAGATTACCCCTTTCAACAGCTTGCTAATTGAATTCATACTACTTTTTAGTGAAAAAATCCTAGTTTAATTGTAAATTAGTGTAAATTTGCAGAATTATGGAGGATTTTTTCACTTTAATGGGTTGTGAGGCCTGGCCTTTGTTCTTTTTGGAAAGTAACGGATCTAAAGTACTATTGTTCACACTTCTATTGTTGGTACAATTGTCTGCATCGCCGCCTTCACGGCTGGATGCATCCATACACTGTGCCTAGACTTCCTCTACCCCCCCCCCCCTCCCCTCCCCCATCCCCCCTAGTACCTGCTTGACTTTGCACGGCGTGGCAATATGCCATTGACCAATGAGTGCAGTGGTTACAGCATGCGTCCCTCCACTGCGGACATGCACGGTCCGTGTCGACGGGTCTCACTCAGAGTTGACTTGTCAGTCAGTACTCTGATGCCCACCTACAAGGGCTTACACACATGCACGGTGACTTCAACACCCCTCATGCTAATGGTCAATCAGCACTTTAGACTGCCCTTTCCAGATTTGCGCATGTGGATGGTTACATGACACTTGATTATGTGACTGCTTGGCGGGGAAATCACCGAGTGAGACATGTGCCTCTCTGTTTGGCAAAAAATACTGGTACATACCCCTGGACCTCCGATTGGGCATACCACAATTATTTGTAAAAAAAAATATGTCGACATTACTTCATAAAATTAGAAATGTGAGGCTGGGAGCCGACCTGGGGAGGTTGAGGAAATGGAATGAGTATCCTTCTCCGCTAGGTCGGCAAAGGAGTGCTAAAAAGTAGGACTAAAAGATGTTCTGCATAAATGCTGCATACCAAATCTTCCTAACCCGTTTTTCCTTCGTATCGCACACATTTTGAATGGCAATATTTAGAGACAAATACTTTGTGTAATTCATATGATAAGTTAACAACATTCTTATTTTGAGTTTTTCCCCTCGATTCAGTTTCTGATAGCCTTTCCGGTTGTCTCGTCAAATCCCCCATTTCTGTTTACATCGGAGGTCTAAAATTCTTTTGTCCATTCACATCTGATACCTTGAATTGTAAATGCCAGGCTAATTTTCATATGAAACGGTGGAATTATGGAGGGTTTGCCCACACTGGAAGATACAGAACTAAGGCATGAACGGTTTTGCAGTTTAATACTTTAATCGTGCAGAGATGCCAGTTTTCCGTTGATCTTTTTCACATACATATATGTTTCATCATACCAGTGTTTTGTGTATCTTGACCAACATTTCAATTTATTCTGATTGTACGAATAATATTAAAAATATCAGTGTCAACATTCTTTATGCTGGTACTCTCACAGTGATCTGCTTGAAAACAAATATTTTAAGAAATTATCACTGTAATGCCAGCGAGGTACGGTAGGAGGAAACACATTTGAATTTCTTAGATTCTATCATTTTTAGGCTTGAAAAATGTATTTCCTTAGTTAGATATTCCTTGTAGTGATTCATGTTAAAGTTATCACGATTTTTTCACTGATAGATCCTTTACGATCTTCATTACATGTTTCTTGTTGTATATATGTAGTGAGAGTTATCCCGACGTGGTGGTATGGCTACCCGATCACCTATAGTGACTACTACAGACCATAAAGGGAAAATATTTTTTGCCTATGTGCTGTACTCGTGACGTTTTGTCCTGTCCTTCTTCAGGCGAACATGCTGCAGGGCGACCACCCTGGGCTGGAGATTGAGGTACACAACGCGCTGGTGAGCGCCTCCTGCCGCATGCTGTCGGCCGTGAAGAACGTGCTGCGGCCCACCCCGATGCCCGGCAGGAAGCACTACCTCTTCAACCTCAGAGACATCGTCAAATGCTTCCAGGTCAGAGGATAGAGATGTTACATCCCAATCTTGTATCACCCTCGGTTCTTTCAGAAATTGACCTTAATGAAGGTTTTGTTCAAGTTTTTGTTTAAAGTAATAATCACCAAGGTTGCTCTTGGTTATCAGATCTACTGCACTGTTGAATATGGTTGCATACATATATTTTTAGTATAAGTAACAGTAAAAGTAAATTGGTTAAGACAGTTAAGTACTTAAATTAATTGTTTAAAAAATGTCTTTCATTCTAGCTTCATTATAGGTGGACCTGTTTTCTCCGCTTGTTTCATGAAACTGAGGTTTGCCATGTTGTTGTATTTCAGTGCCTGAAGAGGCTGCCTGATGAGAGTCGGGCCGACGAGAAGGTGGTGGTGTCTCTGTGGAAACATGAGACTGAACGCCTACTCCGGGACCGCATCTGTCGTCACGCTGACCTGCTCTGGTTCGACGAGACCCTCGGGGACATCACCAAGGAGGTCAGCATCTTAACTGATTCTTTAAAATCTGAAAGTATCATTAGTGTTTTATATAACGTTTCACATAAGAGGTGTAAATTGAAAAGAAACTTGGTATTGTAATTGGCGTTCCAATTTGGTTCTATTCCTCTTTATTGTTCACATTGTGTGTGTAAGTAACAGGGTAAGAAGCTTTTTTTTGTAGTGGTTCACCCAACTATATGAACTTTTATGTGAGAAAAGGTATAGTAGTATTAATGATGGAGTGAAAGTAATAGTGATATCTATTCCGTTTATTCAATAAGTTACAGAAAAGAAATTTCATTCTTTTGCAGATTTGGCCAGAGTTTGCTGAAAGTCTCCACCAACATTTTGTTACGTTTATGGTCGACCCCCGTATCTACCAGCGACCAGTTACATCCATGTCCAAAAAGGAAGTCAAGGTAGGCACAACTTAGATTACTTTTAAACATTACTTGGATGCATTTTATTGTAAAACATCTAATATTTTGGTGTCGTTTTAGAAGAAAATCTCTTTCATAAAATACCTGGTTAATAACCTACTGACGAATTTCTCTTTTAGAACTTTAGAAATAACAATGACTCAAGTGTAATGGTGGCCTTCACGTGAAGTAGGATAATCGACATCAGTTTGCATAATAATCAATAATTACAGAACATTAAAGATAACGTCAACATATGCCATCTAACAATGGCTACCTTTGTGAAAAGAGTAGTCAGGAGGACATTTCCTCGATTGGCTTGGGGTAATTACAGAAGTATTAGGTGTTTAGTTGTCGTCTGTAAGTCGAGAAATCTTAATTGCTAGTGTTTTGCAGCATATATAATGTAAATATATTTGTTGTATCACATTCACCTATAAGTGTTTAGAAATAATTATTGTAAATAATGTCCCAGTAGTGCAATACGTTCCTTCTAGTTTGAAAAAGACCACCAACCCGCCTAACCCTAAATTTGTAAGTTAATTGCGAACACCCTTTGGTTCTTGATTTATTCTATGTAAGATGGATTTTGAACCATCTTCTTCTGTGAAAAAAGGACTCACAATTTTTCACCTGTTTGATGGAATTTTTCCCTTTTTTGTTTTCCTATTTTCTTGTTCTGTCTGGTATCATAAGAGGCCAAGATCTCGTAAGCTGGAAAAGCATTCAAGCTTTGAGCCCTATGCCAAGGTGGATCCGGTAGGAAAAACTTACAACGAACCCTCCAATCTTTTTTCTGTCTAACTAAAGGAAAGTTTGGAAATAAACATTCTTCGTTATTAGGGGAAACTCGGTTCCATATGTCTATACAGTATGTACTTATTGCTTCAATGAATCCTCGTTCTCATTCTCATTATTAACACTGAACGTCTCGAATATAAACGTAAAATATATTGAATATAAGATATGTGATAAGGACAAAAATTCTAAAATAATTCTATTGTACCTTGTGTACAACAACTTTTCGTTCAACGGGCAGCAACACAGCCAGGGGGAGGGTAATGTCACTACTTGAGCGTATGAAAAATTAATCTATAAGAAAATATATCACCGAATATCACAGAATTTTCTTGTCTTAATTTTGATTATCGAGTTAAGTCAAACGTTTATATTTGAAGTGTTACGATCAAAATGCTTCAATCCAATAATACCAGTTATCCAGAAAAGAAAAAAAACAAATGTGTGATGCAACAGAACATTTAACTGACAATCTCTAATCTCCCATCAATCTTTGACTGAAGACGACTCTTGATAAAATTCAACTTGAAACTCGCCTAGCATTTTCTATGTTCATCGGTAGTCATAATCTGTCCACATCTAATCCAGCAAAGCGGAGGTGACTGCATGATTGAATTATCTACATTGCCAGTAGCTTTTTAATCTTGGCCTTGATTCAACGTAAACCGATGCTAAAAAAGCACATATATAAGGCCAATACAGCTACTTTACCAAAGAGTTTCTCCATTTAATTGATTCTACATTAAAATATAGGCCATCAAGGCCTCTATCGTCTTGGAAACTATCGACTCTGTACTGTGTACCACAAGATCTGCCCTTTGTCTACTTTAGACTTTAACTTCCGTGTCCTTCTGTGTTGACCTAATGTGTTATTAAGGAACCAGACCGAATAAGCAAAATACAAAACTAAGCACGTTTGTGGAAAATGGGAGAATTTAAGAAACCCATCCTATCAAGTAAAGCAACGTTGAGATAACAAACATTAATAGTTGTATAGTTGCCATGAATGTGGAGCCTGTCTGTTATGGGATTCTACATGTTCCTTGTACAGGTTGTGCTGCAGCCCATAGAGCAGCTGAAGGACGTCCACAACTGCCTGCAGACCCACCTCACCCGCTACAACGAGGAGTTTGGTAACGTGCAGCTCAACATCATGTTGTCAGACAGCATCATCGCCCACGTCATCCGCATGCACCGCGTGCTCAGCTACCACCACGGGTACGGCGCAGGGATTTGCGATATCTATAGACTATTCAAGTTATTCAAAAATAAAAATCTGTCCCAGTTATCATAGGCCTTCCAAAGTACCCACCACAATCCGTTCAAGTTATGTTTTTCGGTTGTCTTCTTTCACGGGCAAAATATGACATTTAAGTCTACGTGACGTTGTTTCATAGCTGCTATTCTTTCCACTTATTCAGGTTTTTAGACTGTAAATTTTGATTCAAAGTGTCTGATTTTCTATAATTTTAGTTGTGGTCAATTCGTTTTAGATGGCCCACAAATTGTGTGAGGATGATTGAATAGATGTGATATGAATCTCATTGCTTATAACAGAATGTTTACTATCGTATTAGAATTATGTCCATCGTTGAAAATGCTATGTACTTCAAAGCTATACGGAAGATCATTTTGTTTAGAAAATAGTTATGATTTGATAGACAACAAAATCATGCACACATCCACATACATGTATAAACTTCAGACATAAACAAAAAAGCTCTTTAGTGTTTTTTTAAAAAGCAGATACGGATAATCAGTCTTTTACTTTGACTCCCTGAGACCACTCATGACCTACCCTTTGCTCCTCTCCCTGACAGAGGTAACTTCCTCCTGATCGGCCCTATCGGCGCCCACCTCACCATCCTGGCCAAGCTGGCCCTGCATGTGGCCGACATCCCTATCCACAAGGTGGACACGTCCAAACAGAACACCTTCCTCGACGGGCTGCGCTCGGCCGTCAGACTCTCCGGGGCCGAGGGCAAAATGCTCACCCTACTCTTCACCGTAAGTAGAGGATAAGTCTTACTTTTTTCCCTTTTGAAGCCACACAGATACAATGCTATTTCGGTGGGACTTTTCGTTTGGAGATCATAAAAAAAAGGAAGAAATGTGCCCTGATGCAAATCATTGTCTTTTCCATTACATTTCACCTTCTGCAGGAACATCGTCTATGATCAGAAATAAATACCAATATTCTTTTTATCCTCTCCCGCCTAAGAGTAAAATAGTATTTTTTCATGTTTTTAATGATATCAGTTTGAGAACAGGGTAAGCTGCCTGATGTTTGCTGAAAAGCTATAGTGAAACTTCTTCGATAAAAGCCCAAAGTCTTTTATCTGACGGATCCGACTCTTCAATGACCTTCTCCTCCGTTTCCTCGTTCTCCAGGGTCGCGACCTCCAGGACGAACTCTACCTGGACGCCATCAACTCGTTGCTGGTCTCTGGCGACGTGCCACACCTGTTCACCAACGACGAGATGGAGGGACTGCTCCAGGCGCTGGCCCCGGCCATGAAGAGGGAACACCCCAACCTGTCGGCCGACCTCAACAAGTTCTTCATCTCCAGGGTCAAGACCAACCTGCACATCCTCATCTGCCTCCCACCCAACCACCCGCTGCTGGAACGCGCCGCCAGGTCAGTTGGTTAGGGCCGTTGTGGGGTGTTGATGTTGCAGGATGTAGCGGGAGGTTTTCTACACTACAATAATTTGATCTGTGAACAATATGACCGAATTGTATGGAAACGTTAACATGGAATTCTTAAGTTAACCAGTGTAGCCAGATAAAAGGTATCCATGATAATATTCATTCTTTTGAACGGTTCTTCAAAATCTCCAAAGCCTGAATGAAGACTGGTCTACACCCTTCATATCTAAACCCGTCACCATCAGAACCCGTCACCTTTTTGCTAAGATTTTAGCACAACTGCACGACAACATACAAAACAATCGCTAATCTTATCCCCTTTGAATATCACGAAGAAACGTTATTAATAAATGAAAACGAAAAAAGAAAGAAAGACCACACTACATTTTAAGTATTGCCACTATAAATGTGATGCTTCTCGTCTGACCTGTGATGTATTCTCCCATGGCAGCCACTACCCCGGCCTACTGACCGGCTGTCAGGTGATCTGGATGTGTGACTGGCCCAAGGAGCTGCTGCTCGGAGAGGCTGGATACTTCCTGAACCGACACAAACTCACCAAGGACTGCAACGCCGATCTCACGTGAGAAGACAGTCTTACTTGAGTTTCCTTGAGTTTTTGGAGATATTATCTGGGATTCTCACCTTGTGATTCATATGCCGTCCACTAAGACGACTAGGGTTAACTAACCTTATGGACGTTGTATAGATATCATGGAACTCTGGAAATGACCTGCCACCAACTTGGTGATCAATTGATGCTAAATACATATCATCCTTTGCAAACATTGAAATACTGTTTTCATGATTCAATTTATCTTTTAATTCAGCAATTAATCAGTTGTTGTTTTCATCAAAATGTGCTGTCACTTCTTTTCATGTATCGCAATTTATCATGACGTAGATGAACAAACACATTTTATACTTTACACAAACCTAATGCGATCCACTTGTACTTGGTCTTCAGGGAGAAGGTGATGTCGGTGATGGCCAACGTGCACAGCTTCGTGCTGCAGGACTGTCGGCAGACCAAGTGGGCGGGCGACACGAGCGAGGAGGTCAGCCTCACCCAGGTCAAGGTACACGAGAAGAAGAAGGACCAGCTGAAGCACACCAACGTCAAGTTACCCAACCGGCCCTACTCCAAGGCCATCATGCTCGAGAACATCAAGTAAAAACACTTGTTTACCTACTGTCTATATATGTATGACGATCTTAATGGGAATTTATCAATATCCTATTAACACTGAGACAAAAATCAAAAGGATCACTGTAGCGACATAATACCAATTGTATTGCCTATACGATCCCTACCTTTTAACGCCGTGTGTATGCATGTGTATATTATTTTGTCTTACTGATTGTATAATTGTACTGACTCCTGGGCCTATGGACACCCGACTTGTCAAGCCCTGGACTGTCATATATCTCTGTAATATCTTATCATATACCTATGTATAGCTTTAGTGTAGTGTAGTGTAGTGTAGTGTAGTTGTTCACATATGGAAATGACACATAAGCCTCTGTAGACTTAGAGTTGTCAATAAAATATATTATTATTATTATTATTAATATCTATATATGAAGCATTTGACCCTTTATCATCTGAATGGAAATACATTATTACATATGGAGCATTTGACCATTTGTCATTTGTTAACAGTGTCTAACTTAGATGTGCATTAATTTTCAATTTCATTCATAGGGTTTCGGAAGGAAATGGTGACATTTAATGGATTAATTCTCTAACGATGGGTCAGATCCATTATTCACTAAAAAATACATCTATAGGTGTTATTTGGGAAGTCATACATTATAGCGTCTGCCATAAAATCAAGAGTGGTCGCTCAATGGAATGTGAAAATATTTTCTTTCAGACTCCGTCATCGTGACATGTCCGACCCATCCAGTACTGAGCTGTTTGTAGGACCCACAACCTTCTACCGATTCATGGAAACCTTCCGCTGTACCTACACCAACAAGTCGCGAGAGCGGACAGAGACCGTCAACAAACTCAAGTAAGATGGTCGCATATAAAACTCAATAAAAGCATTAAAAAACAACAACAAAACTTTAATGATATTTACTAATGAACGTTCAGATTGCACATTCCTACATGTTTATGATTAGTGTTCACGAGAAAAGAAAATTTCTTCTTTTTTTTAAAATTTAGAATGGAGGGTAGACAGTTTAGTGTTATCCATTAACTGATCTTTTTTACATGTTATCTCTAAGACTCTTTGACTCTGAAATGATGTAAACACAAGTAACTGAACCTTTTCAATTGTAGGAAAGTTCTGGCCACTTTGGACATGACCCGCAAGGATGCCAAGAACATGAAGGAGCAAATCAAAAACATCACCAATAAGTTTGAGAAATCCAAGGAGCAGACGGCCAGTCTGCTGGTGCGGCTGACGAACAAGGCCACCATCCTGGAGAAACTGAAGGCGCGCGGCGGGGTGTCCACCTCCCTGAGCGCCTTCCTCCAGATGAACGAGCTGAGCGATGAGGACGAGGAGGACGACCACCTCCTGGAGGAAGGTACGCAAAAACTACACCTCTCACCAAGAAATCCCTTATCAGTTTTTGCAATAGCTGTGAAATTTATTTTATTGATTTTCAGAATTACGTAGTGCCCCTCTTTACTTTCTCGCCTGAACGAAGCACTAATGGATATGTGAGCAGAAGGGTGCACTTTCAATACTATGCAAACACAGGATTCATTGCCTTCTTGTTCTTATATTTTATGACGGCACTTGAATAAAAATCCGCTTCTCTTACAAGCTCATTAGCCGAGCTTCAATCCGAAAGTTTTAGGCTGTGTCTATTTTCTTTGTACAAAATTGATGGCTTTACTGCTCGAACCACAGTAGAACCATGGTGAAGAAACATAATCCAAAGAAAAACTATGTAACCTCATGATGTTTGTTTTCCAGGGAAAACTGTACTGTAAGAAGGATTAATCTTACAATTCGTTTTTTTTTATTTGACAGAGGAGCGTGACGAGTACGACGAGGAGTTTGACCGTATGCGGGAGGCCAATCTGAAAACCCGCCAGGTGCAGGCCAAGGAGGAGTACTCGGACGCCGTCAAGAACGTCGACAGGTGCCGCAAGAACCTGGCCACCGCCCGCGAACAAGTGAGTTGGGGGAGCATTTTCTTCAATATCTTGATAGAAATTCTCGGCTTATTTCATGGTATTTTATATCTTACACAACTATTTTTCTACCAAAGGGTATGCGTTCGTGCACCCATTCATAATCTTATTCTCAAATTATTTGAAAATCTTCATTCATTTAATCCAGGCATGTAAATTACATTTACTCAAATACCTAACCAAACCACACCCTCATCCTTTCCTCTAGGTCTTATACTGGAAAAATCGTGTGGACCGGCCGTGCATAGAGCGGTTGAGGGGTTTCCAGAACCCGACCATGTTGGTTGGTCAAGTGATGGAGATGGTGATGACCCTGATTGGTAAGCGTTTGCCGAGTCAGCGCTTTGACGGTGGTCGTGACCTCTACCCTGCTCGCGACATGGAGTCAGGTCGCTTCTCAGCCAGCTCTTCGTCTACCAAATTCACCACCACAGTGAAGAAAAGTGAGTGTTTTTTTGTTGACAGTCTCTATACAGCATTTTGTAATAAGGTATATAAAAATAGAATATTAAGCCGATATACGACTCAGTTACAGAAAAAAATCAGTGATAGTACATAAGATTCCGTTGAATTATTGGCCCGTTGGTCAACTGTCAATACATAATCTGGCACACTTCTTAATTAGCCTATGTAACTTCTTTTTTTTTAAATTGTTTTTTATTGGGTCCACAATAACAATATAAGAAACGTTAGAACAAACGAAATACAGAGTGTGCTTTGTTGTCAGAAGAAAATATCCTTCGCTGACAGTGGTACATTTATGATCTACGGTAGACCATTTATTGGAATACAACTTTTTTATCCTGAGAACTGCGTATCTAGAAAAGCACCTAAGTATTTTGCCTCATTCTTTACCTTTCACAGGAGGAGCTTTGAGTGAGTTGTATTCATATGTTATGGGGGAAAAGCATTTTAGTCATATCATTACACTGTAGTTTAGAAACATGGCGCATCACGCTTAAAGATTCAAGACGCGATTCTGTTAATTGTATTAATCAAATAGAAATGCTAATTATAGATTGAAAATTTTGAATACCATATAAGCACAAGCAAGCTATTAAACCAGCGATAATACTTATCAAAATACATTTTTCGTTTTGTGATTACATCATTTCCATACCTGTTTTCATCCCACTTTTTTGCGGTTTGAAGTTTTACCTTTAAAAAAAAGGTTTTTGTCGAATAACTCAACTTTGTCTGAAACCCCTTTTACTTTTCCTTACTTTTCTATTTGGAGCTGTGTGGAGGTTGCAGATTTCTGATTTGATCATTTTTTTGTAGGAACTTTTTATGGTGGTTAGAGTAATAGTTGCTTATAATTGCTGGGGAGTTGAGTTTCTTGGACGCGTGATACACCTACAGGGTTTCGAGTCTTGCTCAATCAGTGCGATACAAAGACTGTATTAAGAATATTATTCTTTAAACCAAATAATAATTTACGACAGTATCTTGCCAAACGTCATGGCCCCTTAAGCTTTTGAAGACTGTCGGAAACATTTCATATTAAATCATATAATAAAGAATTTTGCAATTGCATTAGCACATAGTTGGTAAGCTCGGTTCCCTGTGGGTATTGAACGGTTCGAGACGGGCCTCTGTTCATATACCGGTAGCACTAATCTTGATTCATTGATGACTCGGTGGTGAGGTGGTAAATGGTTCTGTTGTGTACGTTCAGACTCGGATGGTAAACGCCAGTCGTCCGCGGGTCTGGGAAGTGGTAGGTGCCGGAGATGTGTCCCTCTGATATGTATATTTTCATCCCTTGTACTTTTTGTGTGCCAGATTTGTCTGATTGCATAGTGACTCCCCTTCCCGTTCTTACCCACCTCCCTACCAAAGACAATGCATGTTATTTAGTTTGTATTGCGGTATCCCATCGTCCAAAAATATGTTGTAGTTGTCGATATCCAGTGTTATTTCCTTTTATGGTGCCCAAAAGTTACGGTTATCAAATTTCGTTGATTAGCTACATAAGGTTCAGTATAGAATTAAAGTAGTTCAAGTTATTTATTAGTGCCCCCTTTAAAATAGAGAATTAGAATTATGATTATGGTATCCAATATTGAGATTAACTCCAAAAGAATACGAATAATGGCTTAGAATATTATTAGACATACCACCATTTAATTGGAGACCTGCAATATTTTTTCCTGACAGAAGTATGCTTTTGTCAGTTGAAGTCGAACTACATTATAAATGAATATTAAATTATTTTGTTGGTCGGTATATATTTGAAGTTCATGATAGGAGTCGTACTGCATTGGTATTACCCGCTTTGCCAAGAATATACTAATTATGTTGGTATAATTTGTACAGCTGCTTTTCGTCATATTAAGTATTTAATTATCTAACCTATATATGATAGTGAAGGCATATGACAAAAACAATTGAAATTACCATACATGAGGATAATAAGAGTTCGATTTTCTTTCGTTCCGCACATCAACATTAAATATTATGAACACATGAAAAACAATGTATAATTTTTCATATGCTTCGTGGGTAAACAATATGTTACCTCAAAGGTCCTACTGTAAAAGACGCCTCTTCCATTTGCTTTTTAAACAAAAAAGTAAGTTCATATCATCCTTTCACGACGTTGTAGATAACCGTGCGGTGCCATCATTGAGTATGGCCCCAGAGGTAGAGAGTGACTTAGGTTTGTACCTGGAAAAACAGATGAGAAATTTATAACGTGTTTCCTTTAAATAAACTTTTTCCAGGGAGTTTTGTAACTCTCTAATCCCCTAACGCGTATTCCATTTAATGTACGTCGAAAACTTTAACGGCCAAGTTTCAATTTTTGATGTTTCTTTTTTCCTGATACAAGGAAAATACAGACTTTCCAGCAGAGGTTTGTTTTCAAATTAATCAGAATTATTTCCCCTCGCAATCAGTTTTTTTTATCCAAAGTTTTTCCAATTTCATCCCATTGTGACGCATGCGTGGATGCAAAATTTTAAAACTTTTGTACTGTTTTGAATTCCACAATCTTTTCCGTTGATTTTGGTATGCAAAGATAGGGATAACTCACATCACATTTGGACCTCTTATTTGGCATGCCTTTTTTTGTATTTTGTTTCAAGATGTGGACTTTTCTTCCCCACACGGCAGTGGTAGGTACCGCAGACCAGATGCACGCAGAGTAGAATACATTTGTGGTGTTGTTTCGTAAACTATTTTTTTCCCTTGATTACATGTTGATTTTTAGCATAAACTCCTTCTCATTTTTGCAGACTCTTTAGCTGTGTCGGGAATATGTTACTTAGTTCGTTGTCTTTCATTTTGTAAACACTTTCTCTTCTGTCATTATTTCTCCTCGAGTGATGTCTTTTTTCCCTCTGTGTATGACTTCCTTTGATTTTCAGATCTCTCTATGCATCTGATACATTCCCATGGTGTTATCTAGGCAAAACAAACTTAGCCAGAAACAAATACTTCCCATGACAAAATATCTGCAAATTAATCACAGTGATCTTTCCAATTGAGCTCTCCTCTTTGCCAACAAGCTTGACACTGACTGATTATAAGCAAAACCCATAATCAATGCTCTAACAAAACAGACGTGTTTTACTGATCCCATGTATTTGCAACACCCTACCTAAGCACCTCTACAAACCTTTTACATGACTGACAGGCACACCTTAATAATTCATACATAAACACTGAATTCTTCATGGACTATCCTTGGTAAAATATACCAAATAAAACACATCGCGTCAGCATTTTAAAAAAAATAGAAATCTAGAAAATTAAAAAGCGAACAAATTTTTATTCTGCAGATGTAATGTTCATCAGTTTGCACCTAAATATACTTACCTTATATCGAGCTACATAATAGATATCCGTTGATTTTTCACTGCAGTACTTTAAGAGACGCTATGTAACATCAAAAGGGGGTTAGCTTTTGGTGGCTTTGAGATTAAAAGGAAATGATTTGTAATGTTCTTCTCTAAGAGCACCAAATACCAGCAGTGGATGAGGAAGCTACGCGGACCCTTGCTCCACGTGGGGTCTCTTACCTTGAGGTCCCTCTAGGTATACCGCGTACTGAATGACGCTTCTTAAACACTGAACATCATTGGTATCCACTGCTTTGCTTAGATTATGGCTCACACATCAATAATAATAAATAGTGTGGCGTTCTCAGTCGAGCTTATCACATGTCTTTGAAATATGGACGCTCCGACAAATAATGCATGTGGCGCAAAGAAATAACACAAATGTATAGCTTCCTTACAATTTTTCCTTTTTTCCAATTTCTCCTGTGTTTATTTGATTTGTCTGTTCTGAATGTAAATCTTATTGTCATTAACAAAATAAATGTTTGATGTAGAGTAGTAGTGATAGTTACTGACGTATAGCTAATAAAAATGACATCATTTGTATCCCTATATTCCCTAAATAACCAATAACCTCATCGAAGTGCTGTTTACATATAGTATCTCCTCGTGCACAAATAAATCAGTTCAAACAGAACGCTTTTCTATGCCTTCGCAGATATACCAAATAAAGTAAGGATGAATATAAGAAAACAATTTGTCTTGTATTAACTTGATTTTATGTTGACGCTTTCTAGCTAAGATTAAGGACTCCAACGAGCGCTTTGACCGCCAGCAATGGAAAGCCTTCCAGATCACCATGAACGACACGGCCAAATTCGTCGACATGATGCACAACGTGCCGTGGGAGGACGGGCTACCCAAGGATGTGGTGCAGGGTCAGTTCCATCTTAGTCCTAAACCTTTAGGACTGATTCAGATGCTTTGGATTAAAATACACTTCTCAGATGATCTGCACATATGTAATAAGTTAATGCAAAACACTTATATACACACTTCACAATTATACAAGGCATATCGCTTTCTATAAAGGCGATCACGCAGCTCTTGTAAGAGATTATTCTTAAACATCCGTGTAATCTAAGGCATGAGTAAAAGATGCAATCTCCTATACTACTCACTATCTTAGTTTGGCCATAAGTAGTATATATCGAAATGTGACTTGTCTCAGGTTGACCTGTACTCCTAATATTACCTGTTTTTTCACTGTATTCATTACTGGTAACTTAGCTTTTAAAACATAACTTGAAGAAATGTTCATCCCGATGTATACTTCATGATTAACTCTTTCTTCGTTCACAGCTGTAGAGGCCTACCTGGCCTCGTCCAAAGACGGCGCCCTGGGTGTCACCGGGGAGGGGTCACTGCTCGATAACGCAGCGGGTAAGTTAGGTGTTGATAACACTTATTTTCCGATAAACTGCCGATCATTCATAAATATTGAAGGGATATTTGCTACACGGAATAAAACCCAATAAAAGATATATCATTATCGTGTACACGAAGAGAAGGTGATAACTATTTCAGACAACATGTGTTTTGCATTTCTTCTACAAATAAATAATTTTCCCTTACAGTGGGAGTTTACGTTCTACCCACGGGTACATGCTGTAACCTTTGGTTTTAATTTCATTCACCGATAAAGATATAGCTCGAAGAAGTTTCAGCTACTCCCTTTTATCTTAATTTCATGCAGCTTATACTTGTTACTGCCGGCTCACTAACACAAGTAATATACTCACCTTAATCTACATAAATCTGCATTTTCCAGAGTTGGACAAGACCCTGAAAGCCAGCCGCCGCTCCCCGTCCCCCGATAACTCACGCGGCATCACCTTGTCGGCGGCCAAGTACTCGAGTGAGGACGCGGCCACGCTGGTCAGTTACACCATCGCCATCGTGGAGTACACACGCCTCTGTGGACCCCTCAAACAGTCTCTGGAGCGAAAACACGAGCTGGAGCGGGAGATTGAAGAGAACGAGCGACTCCAGCGGGAGCGGGAGAACGAGGTGAGCAGCTCAAGTCAGATACAAAATGTTAAAATAGTACATGCTGGTACTCAAGATATCACTGACTTTATTCATACAAGAATTTTTATTGATATCAATAAGGAGGGCACAAAAATATTAAGTATGCTATATATTATTTGATACATTTGTCTTAGTTTTGGGAACTCAACAGTTACTCTAATCAGTTGGCTAATGTCGAACGTCCTTTCAAACCATGTAATCTGTCCGTTAGATCTAAAAAGTGTTCTGCCCTTTGTTACTCCCTGAACTGTTAACTTCATGAACTTGATCCCAAGCTTGGCCATAGTAAAGTAACTTTTTCCTAATATTAGGTATTAATAATTTACTATTCTACCCATCCCCACCCATCCACTATACACCCATACCCTTATCTCTATACCTACCCTACCCTTTGTTGATACAGTTGAGTCTCTGTTCTCTATCTTTTCCAGAGGCAATATAATTTGCTTTTACTTAAATAGTTTTCAAGCGTTTTACATTCCTGTAAAAAAACGTTTTTTATTTTACCAAATATGTTGAATGTAACCGTTATGTGAAGCTTCTCCATCATAATCAATGATGTAGAGTCAAAATTCGTGTGAAAGAATGGATAGGCTTTCTAGAACTTTAAAGCTTCACTTATATCCCCAGTCAAATTTTGAAGTAGCGTACAATACACTGCCTATTTTAGACAGAAACTTTCAATCTTTTCATCTATTTTCTACTCACCAAACTTTAAGGGCAAAGAACCAGAGGTTAGTTTTTCAATACTTCAATACTTCAATACTTCAGGGCATGCTTTTTTTTCAAATACTAAATAAGTAACTACTAATTTAGGGGGGCGACAATCGCAAATCCACTTTATAATTACATTTTTTGAGCTTCTAATTTTGCATGATGTGACATAACATTCATTTGATTACTTTAAGGATTTGAAAAATTATTTTGCCCTCTTAATTATAAGCCGAAGTAACAAGAATATTATAGACTGGCCGCAGAGCTGCGGTTCACCAAGATTCCTGTGGGGAAAAGAATTTGATTACGTTTTTCACAACTTTTTGTTTCTATCCACATTAATAAATTCTCAGGGCCAAAATCTTAATCGGGAATTTATTATAGATAAACTTCAAGAGCAATTTATTGCTTCTGCTCTGGAGTATTTGGAAAAATTATGATGAGATAGGAACTAATCAGCTGAACAGATGCAATTGTTAAAAATAGATTGTTAGATGAAGGGATAAGTTCTAGTTGTCCGCTTAACAATGTGTCTGTGAATTAATATTGCTGTGGTGGTAATGTCCTTTTAATTTGTTGTGGTGTTTCTTCAGTATTATGTGTATGTTGTTGAAGAATAAGAATGTGTTTTCCGATTATTTTCTGCTGAATAATCAGTATAAACGGAGGTATCGAAAGGTGAGAAATGTAATGGTCAAAATGTAAATAATTTGATGCAATCTGTCGGTCTGTTGGTATAATCTAATGTACATACTGGTGTGGGGCTTTCCACATTCATCCATGTAATGTCCGTTTCCCACCAATTTTTATCCCTCCTCCCTTGATCATAAGGTTCCAACCTGGTTTAGATGCAGTTAAAGGTTAGGAATATTCCTTTTGGTTTTAGATAACACGGAGAGAATCTCAGAAGCTTAGATGTGCCATATTTTCCTTCCCAATTAATGAGAAACAACAGGTCCCTATACGAAATACAATCTTGAATCTCGCACTAAGCAAGTAGTTTGGCGTTTTTTCTGGGCACATAAATGCTTTTTCTGTATCATGTTACCCCAAAGTGTGCATAACCATGATACAACTGTATTTGCGACGGAAAGCAATAAACTTATCCTTACCTCTATCACAATAAAACTGTATGAATCTATCAGGTAATGATTGCATAAACATTCCTTTGATAAAGTTTACATGTAGATCTAGTCAGGTTAAGAATAAGAACTCACTAATAGAATTAACATGATATAGTTCTAACCATTTTAATATACGCACAACATTATAACAGCACAAGATAATTCACGTATATACCTTAGGCTTTTATGAACAGACTCGGAATATCAACTTTTTCTTTGTAACGCTATAGTCGCACTGTTAAATGGAAATGAATGCACGCTGGCCCACAAGTATATTGTACAATAGTATACTAGATATATCACACAGCAGCACATAACAACCATAAAAAAACCACAACGATTACGTTTTAAATAATTTGAGAAACAATCTTACATTATAATCGCACGTCCAGATAACACAATTACAAGTATAACACTAAAGGCACGATTCTGTACCATATCACGCGAAATAAAACAATAATGATAATAAAAAATAATAATAAAGAGATAAAAAGACAAAAAGTTACCCCATTCATGCAACGAACACTACCTCAGCACCCACTCAAATACACCTTATCCATAGAATCAAATCTCCATTAACATCCACCGTAACGACCCTATTATTGACCCTGTAAACTTGGTTTAGCCGGACGCCGACGCTGACGCCGACGTGGAGGAGCCGGAGGAGGACCTGACGGAGGACGACCTGCCGCGCATACAGAACGAGGTGGACGACCTGCAGGCCCAGTTCGACGCCAACGTGGTGGAGAAACACAGCCTGGAGATGGAGCTCATCTCCACCAAGGAGCGGCTGCGGGCCGCCTCCGAGGTCATCGACAGGTAGGTGTTTTGAGGTCTGATCAGAACAATTAATCAATCGGTAATGGGTGTGCCGAAGCTTGGCAAAAGCTTTGGAAGGACGCAAAAGTGACTGACGGTAGTTTCGGTTTTACAGCTTAAAAGAATTAAAACAAGTACCCAGGTTACCCGACATTAGAAATATTATTCATACCCAATTCCCCTAGTCATGATCGTTGCAAAATATTTCGGGATTTAATTTTCCTCGCTATCGAAAGTAGTTCACTAATAAAGCTACCACTGAATTACCATTGCCAAAAGCGTAGGAGGTAAAATCTAGGAATGATAAAACCTGCCGAGAAGCATTAATAAGCAAGACAACCAACCGTTAAGCAGTGATAAACCAATGTCAAATGTAAAATTTCCGTGAAATATAATTTTAAATTGCGCCCAAAAATTAGACAAAGTATCCGCCTTAACATACCCCAATTGATCAATACAAATAGTTAAACTCGACCAGCTCTGAAAAGACCCCCTTTTATTGCAGCCTGAAGGACCAGGAGGCCAAGTGGCGGGAGTACGTGCGGGAGCACGGTAATAACGACATGCTGGTGTCCAACTGTCTGACGGCCGCCGCCTTCCTCGTCTACTGCAGCCCGATGAACACGGACACCCGGCGGCGGACCGGGGCCTTCTTCATGTCCGTCTGCGAGCACCACGGGCTGCCCATACCCACCAAACAACTGTTTAAAAACACCGAGATCGTCAACTACCTCTACGCACCCGTGAGTTCAATGCATTGATTTTTTTTATATCTGTTAGCGTCTCCATGTTGCTTATACTTTCTAAACAGTTTTTCTAATTGTTTTCATTGGGTATATGGTGTAAAAAGAAATTAACTGTCGTCAACAAAGAGGAGCAGATTCAGCCTAGCATAAAATCTATGAGATTTTCATAGGAGTTTTAGAAACCTTTTCAGCTGGTGGCAATGTAAATGATAATGTTTCAGAATGTATTTCCTGGATTTAATTTGTTCCCATCTGCTCCTCTTGACAGCTGTATATGCAGGAGCTGGAGCAGAAGAAGCTGCCCATGACCCGCCTGCACCTGGAGAACGCCACCATGTTGATGCAGACGGAGAACATGCTGGCCTGGCCCCTCATCTGTGACCCCTCGTCACGCATCATCGACTGGGTCAAAGACTACCACAAGAACCAAAACCTCGTCGTCGTCAAGTACAATGTAAGCAATTTCTCCGCAATTTTAATCAACGTTGTTTACGTGTTAAAGGGCATGGCTGTTCACATTGCATGAAACGCATTTAATTCAAACTAAACCTTATGAATTTATAAAAACGGGCATGAGTTGATGCATCATTTTCAAAAGAGATTGTTGTGACATCTTCTCCATTATTTTCACTTTCAACGAATGGAAAAAAGGTACGAATGTGAATACTCTTAAGTTTTGGATACGATGGAATATGATTTGTGATTGATACCATTTATATTATATCATTCTAATTGCGTGTCTGGACTGGGGGAATATGGCCTCACTCTGTGTGTGTTTTTCAGGAGCTGCGGTCTCAGTTCGACACGTGTCTGGCCGACGGTCTGTCCCTACTGGTCACCAACTGTGACGTCACCGACCTGGCCAACGACGCTCGCTTCCTAAACGTTCTTCTCCAGAGACAGAACTTTGTGCCCACCAAAAACCCCTTCAAGATCATGGTAAGTTGGGTGATTTGGGCATGTGAAAAAGTTGTAGAACCCGACACATCGCCCATTTTCCATATACTACTTAGGCCATCCATTCGGAGTAAGAAGTATAGTGAAATGAGTCTTTTAAGCAACGGTTTAACTATAGCGACTTCACTTAAGATCAGTTGTCGAGACAGATGTGCTTCTTTTCATGGCGGACATAATTTTAGTATTGGTTTACGGAAATAAACAATCTAATGAGCGTTTATACGACAGGGAATTTGATGTTCGTCACGAGAGTTTACAATGAGGGTATAGCAATTGACATACTGGTTCATATTGACGATTCGTCGATGGGATATTGATATACTAGGCCCCATTTAGATAACTGAAGCGATACAAACATATAAAAACGTCTGGGGTAGCTAGCATTCAACAGTAGAAAGCTTTCTCGTTTATATTTACAACTAACCACCCTGGATCTTAACTGAATTGTCCTTCATCTATAATATTGAAACTTAAGTAACCCACTCGCACTTTTAAAATATCCCGTTTTCAGATTGGCGACCACGAGGTGGAGTGCCAGCCCCAGTTCCGCATGTACCTCCACACGACGGCCATGCCGCACCACGTGCCCCCCGAGCTGATGGCGCACGTGGCCGTCATCTACTTCAGTCAGACGCGCGCCGACATCGAGGAGGAGCTGCTCGACCGATTTATGGCACACGAGAAGTCGCGCATGGATGAGGAGAAAACTGCATTACTTGAGGTATCATGAATATAGTTAGGAAATGCCCCAAAAATGTCTAAATTGTGATTGAGTTTAGACAAAACAAATGTATCTGTAATCTATCATATCCTGTTGTATAAGTGCGAAAATTAATTCATTCCGGTATAAGGTCATATCTCACCATATTCAATACATACCAGGAAGAAAAAAATGTATACTGTCTTGTATAAAGATAGGAATTTAATAATTGATGGAGCTTTATAGTTGTATTATGAAATGCCAGAACTATTACAGCGTATTTGATGCCTGAAATAAGAGTACTATAACAATACATTACACCTCGTTGGCCCTACTCGCCGTTGCAGGAGAAGCTGCAGAACATGAAGAACCTGCAGGGCTTGGAGAAGCAGATGATCGACTGTTTGTCGAGTGACGCCCGCCTCCTCAACGACCTGGTGGCCACCAAGAAACTGGCCGAGCTCATGAAGCAGTTCGATGAGACTGTCGAGAGGTGGGTGATTATGGGACTACTATAAGCATAAAAGTGGCAAATCTGGGCAAAAAGTGTTCCGCTTGTATTTGTTTTAAAATAAGATGGTAAGGGATAGCTTTTTGTGTGTGTTTAAAAGAGGTTATAATTGAGCGTCACAAAACTTAAAATAAATAATGGAGTCAGCATAGAAACTTGAAATGATCTAATTTGATCTCACTATAAAACTACTGCTTATAGCTATTTTGTTTATAATTTGTCTTCTTCGTAGCTCACTTCGTCATTAACACAATCCTGTTTTTTTATATCCTAGTCAAGCCCGTGTGGAGGCGGCAGAGGACAGTATAAGTCGTGCCCGGGAGGGTTACCGCATGATCTCTACCCGGGGCGCCGTGTGCTTTGACACCACCCAGTACCTAAGGGAGATCAACCCGCTCTACCAGACCTCCTTCAACCAGTACCTGGAGCTCTACGACGCCGCCATAGCCCACTCCGACAGGTAAGGCTACGGATTAGTTGAAAGGTTCTGAACGCATCAAGCCGTTTCATAGTTATGAAACTTTGCATTATAGTAAACGGGTTTTGAGTAAAAACTTCTCATGATTTAGCGGGAGTTAAATTGAGTTCACTGGGTCACGACGTCTGCATTTTTATGAATTTTTTATCTCTTTAATCCTACAAATCGTTGCTCAATCTACAAGTATTAAAATGGAATTGGCCATTTGATACCGTTTTCGGAAGCCCTTACTGGCTCTCTTTAGTATTAAAGGTAATGAACAAGGCTCCCTCAATCAGTCACAAATTACCAGACTACACAATTTCATGCTATCTTACTTACTTATTGAAGTTGACCCAATATGAATAAGGAATATTCTATGTTTGCAGGGCGGCGGTGAAGACAGTAATAGAGCGCCTAACACACAGTACCTTCCTGGCCACGCTGAGGATGCTGCTCGACAGGGACCGGCCTCTCTACTCGCTGCTTCTCGCACTCGAGGTACGCCTGACGCCATCAATAGCATAAACTAACATCTTTTGTTCATTTAATCTTCACGTATAAGTCCCCGAACTCAAAATCTGACGCATTTGTAAATGTTAAATATATTGCTGTGATCTCTGATATTTCTTCACATGCAAGATGTTAGTGGAATAAACGCATATCATTGCTTACTTCATATATAAGATTAAGTTACATAACGCACATGCACCCTTCTATAGAATATCCACACCTGACATTGACTATATCTGGCTATTCAGGTGGAGGACTCCTCGGGTCGTGTGGGTGTCGGTGAGAGGGAGTACCTCATCTCGCCCTCCCTCGGCTCGGTCACCATGTCGGCCATCGGCCATACACAGCCCGCCGACAGTAAGTTTGTCATCGCCAAGAAACCGTTTGACTGGATGACTGATGAGCAGTTCAACAACCTCCAGATCCTGGCCATCCACTATGAGTGGTTCCAGGAGATGTTCGACAGGATGCCTAAAGTAAGCGGAACTCTAGGGATTCGCATTTTCCGTTTTCTAGACCTTTTGATTTGCTCATGCCATATAAGAGAAGGATTTTTCATTGATAAAATTGAAATAATTGACACATGAATACTTGTCATTCAATCTTTGATCCAGTAAAAATATAAAACACCTTGCCTAATAAGATAAAATAAAAGATGTTGTGAGACGTGGCGAGGGTGTGCTCAGTTCAGCGACCGCATTTGAACTGACAGGTAAAAAAAGATAAAATAAGATATAGATTGCCTAGTAAAGTCCTGAAGACTCATAAGATATATCACTGTCCGCTGTTCCCCCGCAGGACGGTCGGGAGACCCAGTGGCGCATGCTGTGTGAGAGCGATCAGCCTGAGAACCAGCCGTTACCAGACAAGATGGACGACTCGTACACGCCCCTACAGCGACTTCTGGTGGTGCGGGCAGTACGCAGTGACCGCCTCATGCAGGGCACTGCACTCTTCATCAATGCAGTGCTCGGCAAAAAGTAAGTATTTAGAACAATTTACTGAAACATTGCAATCTTTATTCAAAAATCGTCATTGTTATCTAACCAAAAGTTAAAAGCTAATCTGGTACAACGAATATCTGCTGGTTTGGTTTGAGTGATTGTATGGGGCGCTCCATAAAGGCTACTCTTGCATGCTTCATTATTTATTGAGAAAAAATAGGTTTGACAAATGTTTCCCGTTATCAGAAGAAGAATATAGCGTATAAAAAGGATCAGACAATTAAGTCAGGCATAATCTTTTTTCCACATAATAATTTAAAACTCATTTTCCTAGATACAATGGGGAGACGACGTTAGACATGAACGCCGTGTTCCGTCAGACCTCGTCCACCACGCCGGTCATCCTGCTCTACAAACAGGAGCGGGAGCTCACCGAGCGTATCATCGACGAGTTCGGCCAAAAGAAACAGGTCCGTATCCTGACCGTCACCCTCAGCGGCATGGGTCAGGGCGAGGACCGTGTGGCCAGAAAGTACCTGCACAAGGGTATGGAGGAGGGCCTCTGGGTGCTGCTGCAGAATGGGCATAACGCTATTGGTCTGCTCAACTCGCTGGAGACGATGTTCGCCGAGAAGGAGGTGATCGACCCGGCCTTCAGATGCTGGATCACGGCCGAGGCGGTGGATGCTATACCGACCCGAGTGCTGCACACCTGTGTTAAGGTCATGATTGACGTGCCCAGGGTAAGCACAAAGAAAAGAGTGTTTGTTTCTCTTGAGTTAGAACAAGTAACAAAAATAAGAAGTACTGTATCCTGCTAAATATTAAAAGGTCATATCTGGTTTACATAGCGTATTCAGTGACATGGTTGGTTGGTTGGTTATTGGTTGCATTAGGGCGTAAAGCAACCAATAACCAACCAACTAACCATGTCACTGAATACGCTATGTAAACCAGACCCCATGTAGCTTGCAATATTGAAGAAAAATAACGTGTTTCATGTAAACGATAGCCCTATCTGAGCGATATAATGAAAAGCTCTGCCTCACATTTATATACAAATAGATAAGTGTTCCTTTCCACATTTCACTACAAACTCATGAGTTTTGCCGCTATTCTAATTGACAATATATCAAGAATTCAGTAATGCTTGTTTACAGACCCTGAAGGAGACGATGCTGCGCAGCTTTAACTGGTTCGCCTTTAAGGAGGCGGACATCCTGAAGCAGTCGGCCCGGGCCGAATGGCCCGCCTTCCTCCACAACCTGGCCTACCTGCACGGGGCCATCCGCCTCAGGGCCCGCTTTGGCCGGGGAGGCTGGAACGTGCCCACCGACTTCAGGCAGATCGGAAACAGTGAATTCAGGGTAGGGTTTCTGTGGTTTTCTTTATTAGATTGACAATTCAAAGAGTGGACTGTCGTGCTAAACTGTGTACATGGAATAGTGATTCGTTATTCATGCTGATATAGCTTGACTTTGCAAATTCTTTTGAGCACATATTCATTGGTCTAATTTCGTTAAAAAAAAGAGAGCAATACATGTATCGATGAATTTATCGACTGATTGGTTGGCCATAAAAATATATAACATTTTGTTGTTGATATAATTTACAGCATCTTACTGTAAGATTGTACTCTTCTAATAGGAAGCGCTTCAGATGGGCCTACACGAGTTCCAGGATCAGTTAACATTCACCACGCCCGACGGCCAGGTTCTACAGAGAAACACATCGTGGACCGGCATGAGGTTCCTGCTGGCCGAGGTAAGGACTAGTTTAGTGCTATCTTGGATTTTGGCTTTTTCCTGTTTTCCAACTTTGCCTTGCAGTATAAACTTTATTTTAAAAGGTGATAGAAGGTGCCAATGGAGGTATCGTCCTTGGTACCTTGTCCAAAAATAAACTCTGCGCTGAATTATTTCACACTGTTTGTTCTTTTCGTGTGTTTTGAGGCATTGTTCAGTAAAAGATACACAAATAAGAAATTTCGGTTCTTGGTCAAAATATAACCTTGTGTCGTTGGTCGCTTGTCATACTTTATGAGTAGAAAAGAAATCAAAATATGTATTCCTCTACAGATAATATATGGAAACTACGTGACGGACCCTGTGGATCAAATGTGTCTAAATGCTATGATCGACTATTGGATCTCGCCCAACGCCGTCAAAAAGGACTTTGAAGTGGCCAGATGTAAGTGTTACATTGCCTTCTTGAAATGTATATTCCAATACAAAGAAAACATGAATTCCATTTGAAAGAATGAAAACGCGATAAAGACCTCAAGCTTCAGGATTTTATACTTTTAGAAATGCTGCTTTTTAATCAGTCTAAGCAAAAAGATGCTCAGGAAAATATTAAATCATCTCTTTCATGGAAACAACTCTAACATTTTGTCTGATACTTTCTATTGCTGTTGCTTTCTATATAAAGATCCCTCTTTCGGAAAATATCTAATAAAAGCCAGTAAGTATGGTCTCCAATTAGAGTATAGAGATTTAAAGAGTTTATAACCGTTTATTTTGATTAATTTTGAATGTTTAATTGTTACTATTTCCTCATGTTGAATTAGTGCCACATTGTTACTTTCCATTGCTCCAAGAGTATTTTTTCTGATCCAGCCACTGACGCATAGATTTTGATAAGTAGCTCAGCACTTGTTAAGGTGTTTTGCTCTTCATGATTGTGTGCCTCTTGGTTGCAGTAAAATACCGCCACCCGCCCGCTTTCTTCGCCAACTTCCCACGGTTGAGTCAGTTGGTGCAGGGGATAGAGAACCTTAGCACCTACTCCCTGGAGGTACCTGAGGCCTGCAACATCCACCCGTCAGTGGAGGTAAGTTGGGAATAAACTTATCAATGTTATAGAAGACCTACTGCACTGCAGTTTATACTGCAGTATAGAACAATATGTTGAAGTCTTTCCTTATTTGTGAAAAGAAGTTGGTGTTCTTTATTTTTATGTGTTCTCGGTTTCTACCTCGAAATCACATTTTTGCCTAGAAATTCTTCCACTTCTATTCTGTTCTAATAAAATATATTCTATTAAAATATGCATTAATGAACGAACTGATTTTATGTTGCCTTCTACTTGATAACTATAATTAATAACGTTGGTTTGTTTATGTGGCTTCAGACCCTGCTGGGAGATGACCAGTACGTCTTTACCCGGCTGAACAGAATATTTGACGCCATGCCATCGTCACAGACTCTCAACCACGAACTCTTCCCAAGACCGCCTTCACCCTTCGATGGTAAAATAACAAACAATTTATTTATCGGTTAATTGTAGTTTCCTCATAACAATATAATCATGTTTGATATGAGTATGATATAGTATTGTAGAAAGTTAGAGTATAAGAAATAGAGAGTTCTTCACTTCAGTTTTAGTTTATATTTACACTCATAATTTTTCTTAGATGTCTCATTAGTAATACTCATTTCGTTGATTCCTAAAATATTTTGTCCTAAAAGATTAATTTTCTAGTTGTAAAATCATACGTGCTGATGGCCAAAATAATGTGCATACTGCATTTGAATCTTTACTTATTATCATCATCCAATACATGGCACGAACCTGGCGCTGTGCATGCATTTGATTATTCTCAGTCGACTGCAAATCAACCGGCATGTTCATCCTTTTAATAATTAAATAACGAACGTATTCATATCAATATTTTGCCATCACTGTGCCCTAATCAGCATAACCCACCAGAAACTATTAGTTAAGGTAGAAACCACCTGTAACCATACTGTCCCCCGGCTGACCTTTATAGTCTATGCCCCATCCTTCTGGGCCGACGACCTCTGGGAGCAAGTGGCTGAACTAGGGCCTCTGTCCCACGTACCTGTGCTGACGGACGCTCTTTGTCACAAAGCACACGTCCGTCTCCGTAAGTAACGTCTGTCACGCGAAGGCTGATTCATGAAACGACCGACCACTCTTACCCTACACTAACCCCACTTTCCCTATACTGCTTTTGTTGTGTTTGTATTTGTTCGATGGCGATACTGTCTCACACAAATTTGGTTGCTTTATCTGTAAGATTTTTCGCATAGTTTTTCGCATTTTTCTGTTAATAAGCAACTTTCGTAAGGCAATATCTAAATTTTGCTTAAAATTGCGTTTTAGTCACCTCTGAACAAGTTTTGTGACATGCTTTTTATTGTGACCTTCTCCGTTTTGTGTTTTTGCTATCATATAAACCATATACATGTAGTTCGAACCGTAATAAATGTTGATATATTTTATATATGATAGAAATAGCACACTTTTGCTTGTTTTTGAGGGGTTGCGTCAGTAATATAGTGCTTGGCTGCAGCCATTGAATAATATTATCAATTAATTTTTTCTGGCATACCTGCCGAATGTGAGAACCAATCCAACCAGATGATTCGACATGACCACTGAAAACACCTTGAAAATATCCAGATCAACCCATATCTTAACATTGCATTACAATCTCCTTTATACCCAAAATCATCTCACCACTTGTAACTACGAGTCTATCGTCACCACCTTGGGCATAGCAATACAAGTTGCTTCTAGATACACAAGTCAACGACCACTCCGACCACTGCTGATCTGACACTGTTGAAAACACATGTTGTATTCCATACTTACCACCCTATGCCCTGTTCCCCTTAGGCCCACCCTTGGCAGGAGTCAGCACCAACAGTAACTGTCAGCAGGTGGTCGACCACGGTATCTTCTCCAGTGCCAGCTTCGCCGTGCTCAAGATGCGTAAGGAGGTGGAGCTGTGGGAAATCTGCCACACCATGCTGGCCAAGGTGCCGCGCGCCTACAGCAAGGTGAGCCGCTCTGTTGGGGGTAGGGCGTCCCAAAGGGGCAATCTCCCCCCCCCCCCCCCCTTTCTTTTTGGTTTTTGTATAGGACTTCCTACTTTTTTTTGTAACTTTAGATTGCAACACCGATTTTGCCTACAATCCTTAAATATGAGTTTTTATGTCATTTTTTCAAAGCTATATACTCTAAGAACAAATTCAAAGTCAGGACTATTACTTCAGATTCTTTTCCTCCTAGTTGCTTCTAGAAAAAAGGTTGAAAGGTGTTCCCTACTGTTTCATCAGTTGAGAGTGGCATCTTTGACAGTCACAAAGACCACCAAAGAACTTATGTAAATATGATACAGCAATGGAATTGCGCGCTCACAGGCTTTCCTATTTTCTTGCCAAAATGAAAAATAAAAAAGTTGAAATAACTTAAAGTTGATGATTTGGACTCAAGTAAATGGAATTTACATTGGACCTAGTACACCATCTTTGAACTTGAATCTTTGAATACTAGCGAGGCATTTGAAAGATTTGACGTTATGTTTTATGATACAATGTGTTGACAACTGTTCATGTTACCCTTTAGGAGTACGTGAGTGAACGCCTGAAGAAGCTGGCCAACAACCCGTCCTTCAACCTCTACCTGATCAAGGAAACCGACATGATGTACCGCCTGCTGGTCGAGATCAAATCCACCTTACAGGTTGGTGAACGGCTACTTAACGTTAACTTTATGTCAGTTGCATTGGCAATATATTTAGACTGTTATTTTAAATCATTTGTGTATTGCATTTTGCGAGAGGATTATAAACACATCTAAATTACTGATAACAACGTAATCAAATGCAGTTTACTGGGTTTAATACATTTCTCTTATAGATATTTTAGTATATATTTTATGAAAAAAGAAACAGTTGGTTATTACAACATAAATGCACGTATCTTGTCTATGTCCACAGGCCATCAAGTCAGCGTGTGAGCTGGGCTCCATGGGGGACCAACTGTCTCCGGAGGTGTTGGCGGCGGCTGACGACCTCTACCACCTGTGTCTGCCGGCCACCTGGTGCCGCCTGGCCGGGGCCACCGCCCCGCCCCCGAACCACAGTCTGGCCAACTGGTTAACCGACCTGCAGAACCGCTGTCAGCACTTTGAGCGCATCCTAGTCATGGTAAGTAGCAGGATTACAAAGACAAATGGGGACATTAATTTAGTACGTACGCACATTATAGAAAATGTCAGACCCTCCCAACACCCCCCAGTTCGGGCTGATTTACGTATTGAATTTGTACAGGAACGTGCATACATTAAGAACAAATCAGACCCCGGGGAAGCGGGGGGGGGGGGGGGGGGCTACTTTATGGAAGGCCCCTATGCCACAAATTTCATTTGTTCTTAGTATTATCCATCCAGCATGGTTCATGGTCCTAGAGTGCATTATTCTCTGTGTCTGAAGAAAAAGACATTTCCGTGAAGATAACGCTGAGTTTGCTGGTCATCAGCTACTTTAGTATGAAAGTTGTAAGTAGTCTTAAATAAATGCAAACTGTCGAAAATGCAATAGACGGTGGTTACCTGGGCTTATACTCTCTCCTGAATTAGAGCAGCTGTACTTCTGTAGATTTAACATATGTTATTAGGGGTCTTTTGTGTTCTCTCTATTGCAAACTCAATACGTTTTTTGTTTCACAGTCTCCAGTACTTTTGTGTATTACACCTTCATTTCACCCCTTTCCTATCAAAATACGTCAATAGCTCAATCAGTAACATCCATAAAGCATCAGCTGGCATGTGTGGCCCTTCTATAACTTAATCCCCACCTGTTGTAGGGCCGGGACAAGATGCCGGCGTACTGGCTGGGCGCCTTCTTCTACCCTCGGGGACTGCTGGCCCTCCTCAAACAGGAGAACTACCGACAGACCCAGACGGACCGCAGCGGGAACCTGGAGCAGTTCGTCATCCAGACGGAGGTCACGGCGCGAGATAAGGACCATGTACGTCACAGAGCAGTTTTAACCTTTATTTTACCCGATACTTAGTCATAGGCTTATTGTTTAACACTATCTCCAGACAATATAAAGTGTGTAAAGTGTGTAAGACTTTAATATTCTAATATGCGTCGACTGTAACAGTTCCATCTTATGCTACACACCGCCATCACATTCACAACCTTTAAGCATTTCTACAAATTCCTCCAACCTCTCTCACCCTACCAGATCCGCGACCCGCCGGCCGAGGGCATGTTCGTCTTCGGGGTGTACATCTGGGGCTGTGCCTGGGAGAAGACGACGGGCGACCTGCAGGACGCCGCCCCGCGTCACTCGTGCACGGCGCTGCCCGTCATCCACCTCACCTGCTGGCCCGCCTCCGAGAAGCCCATCCTACAGGACCCACTGCGGGCGGCCGAGGTGTACGCCTGCCCCGTCTACCAGTCCCGCATCTCACAGAGAGAACCCATCATGGAGCTGGACGTGACGCACGCCGGTATACAGGCCACTAGATGGGCCCTGAGGGGCCTGTCTGCCACTATCAGGCAGTATTAGAGACTGAGGCCTGTCCGCCACCATCAGGCAGTATTAGAGACTGAGGCCTCCCCCACCACCAGGCAGTATTAGAGACTGAGGCCTCCGCCACCACATATATGTTGGATATAAAGTGGGTATTATACACTGCGCGGCCTTCCGCCACCAGCAGACAGTATTAGAAACTCACATAGTCACGTGGGATATAAAGTGGGTATTAGACATGCGGGCTCCTGGTGGTGAATAAAACATAAAGCCTTTTGGATAGAATTACTATCAGAAACTCACGGTTAAATACAAGTGCTATTCAGAACATTATGAACCGTGAGATACGGGAAGACCTATTTTTGAACAAAGTGTATCTAGGCAACAACAATTTATAACTAATTAATTTGATATATCAAAGGATCTCAATACAAAATGCCATACTTACATTGACTGAATGCACTAATATAATTATCAGCTTAAATTAATTTTGCATGGGATTTCTAAACGATTCCAATACAACTTCTGAGCTCCACATTTGACCCTTAATTTCGTTTGGAGATGGTAATAGTGAAGCCAAAAATTAGCTTTTATGAAAATCTGTTCATAGTGGGTTGGGACTTATTTATGTGATTTGGTATCTAGCTGTTACCAAGAACCGTTATCTGTTAACCTTCTTTTCATCTGTGATATTATATATTTGTGAGGACACGTTCCTTGTATGTTCAACTACTCTGTTGTCCTTAAACTGCTGTACTATAAAAAAGCAATAAAAGTGTTTTACTGCTGACTACACTGCTGAAAGTTATTTTGAATGCTCCGAAAGCTGACTTGTATAAATGGGAAATTGAAATGTGAGCGCAAAGTGTGTTAATACAGCTTGTTAATTGTTGAAGCTTCAGAAAATAAAAACACGTTTTTCTATTTATTATCGACTCCAGTTCTCCTTTATATTTGAGTTCACTAGTCATTGGTTATTTGGCATAATGTGTAAAACAAACGACAAACTACGGGTAGTGTCTATAGTTTCATATCGCTGAAATTGTTCTGCCAACAATGGCTGAATGCTTGGAGGTTCACTGATAGGCCATATCTATGCGATGTGCGCCAGATGGGGGAAAATGAAAGTTGTGGTTACGGGTAGTCCGGGTAACGCATCATATTACTTCTAACCTAAAGTTGAAAAAAACGTCAGCAGGCAATATTCATAATCATAGGTTAATAAAATGTAGAAAACCAGTAATCTTTGCTTCCAGAAGTCGTTCCACGACTTGTTTATTTAATTTAATAACGTTTCTTCATGACATGAAACAAACATACCAAAATCCTTCAAGACAAGGATGTCTTTCAATCATAATTCTTGTGTTTTACCGTCTATATAGAAATGTAATGCACTAGACAGGAAAATCTCAAACTAGTTGTGAATTCGCCACGTGTGGGATGCTACCACCATGACCCAAATTACCACTTTGTATGGACAGCCGGCCAATGTTACAAAGCCTGTTAACAGACTCTGACATGATGAACCCGTTGTATATCTAACCTCTGTGCTAATACGAGTACAATGTCCAGTAAGTTCATCCCATCACTTTTAAAATGAACACAGTATTCAATTTGTTATTCCATCCCTATGCTTTTGTAAGTTAACAGTCAGTACATGTTGCAAAATGTGAACATATAACAGCAAATCAACGAGACGTTGCACCTCCCTAAATAAATTACACGACTCAATCATATGCAAGATTCATTCTTATTACCAGATTACAGAATATTCCTTTATCGCACGAGCTATCTAATCGCTCAATCCTAAATAATGATATTTCTCCTGTTGAGAAGTAAGCCAGAACCTAAAGGTATAGCAACTCAGTGCAGCACTCTGTAAGAAAATTAATTCTTAAGTCTAATGTTTCACGTACCACAGAATCTTCCGTGCAATTTGCACATACCGGTTCATCCATTGTGGGTTCATATTCTAAAATTCTTCACTGCCAATGTAATATCCAAGGTAGATATATTTCTATTTGATGCCCTTCAAATAATGAAGGGTTTGGAGGTACCTTGTGATGATTCTCTTATGACACTCCTATGTATTTCGAGTCAAGCTTACAATGAGAAACGACTGAATGTAAGTAGATACGGAAAATAGCACTCGCATAATGAAATGACCAACTTTAAAACACCCTGAGAAACTTAATCAAATCTTGACAGATGCACCTGTTGTTACAATAATATTAACTTTGATTATAATCTCGTATGGCTCCAGGTAAAATCACTAGATTTGGTGAGTTCTCTTAGTGATTTACAAGTCTTATTACATAAGTAAATTAGTAATTATATAATGACAGAAAGATAACTTAAAAACGTAGATCGTATTTTATATGAATATCGAAGTTCATAGAACTAATTCATATAGGTTGCAGAAATGAATAATCTATAAGTTAATGGCTGTTAACTACTACACGAACAACCGATCATTTTCACGGTGTTCTTATTTTTTCTTGAGAGAAAAGCATCACATCAACGATTCGAAAACATTTGTAACATAAACAACAGTGTAACTGGTAAACTCATTCGTACTATGTAACATGTTAAGTACTAGTAAGTAGAGTGATAGCCCGAAACAACACAATTGAAGTGCTATAAATTATTCTATGGTTACGGATCTAGAAGTGTCAGAGTTAACTGCAGTTATAATAACAACCATTCCTCCCAGAAAAATTGAAATTGCCACAGCAAAAACAACCTATGGTAAATATTCAAGCCAACTGCAATTTTTCGATAATAACGATAAGGATGAATCCCAATACAATGCATGGATATATTTTGTCTTAATATGATTACCTTTGCTAATTACTTGACTTTTTGACTTGAGAGATTTTTAATAATTATCTAGACGATAACTAAATTGTTTTACCTCACGTATTCTTTCCACTTTAGAAATGCACAACTACATATATTTCATTTCACGGAAACATGCACAATTCACTTTCATGTCAAAGACTTAGATCTCATTATCAGAACTATCACAGAAAGAAAACTTCAACAACAAAAAGTCACCCAGAAGGGGAACATACTTAAAATGACATGGATGCTCGTTAAAGTTCAGACCTTATTTGCTTTTCCAGAATATGCAAAAACATTTGATTTTTCACATTGATAATCGTCTTTGAAACGTTAATCAATTATGATATTTTCCAGAAAGCAAGAGAGTGGTTCTTAATAACATTTGAAAACAATCGACAATTAAGTACTTAATTTATTTCTTGCTATCAACTGGAGTATCTTTCTATACACACTTAATAGGTTGATTGTTTTTTTTTTTTTTTTTGTTTTACTGTTTTTGAGATTCCATACATACAGGGTAACAGTTTCGGCCAGGGTGCGCAATGAAATAAAATCTGTCAATTCTGAAACTAAATCCATGTGTTAAATCCTAGAACCTACAACCATAAATACCCCAACTTCCACTTACACCTACATATTGAGGTACTAAGCTACACGCCCTGCATCAACTTGATTAAACAACAAATGTTTTGTTGTACATCAATAATTGATTGTAAAATAGCTTCGTTTTTACTTGTTTTCTTACGTTCTCGGAACGCATTAAGAGGTTAATAAATACAGGAAGATCTATGCAAAATTTCTTCCAGCATGATCTGTATCACACGTAGTCTTATTCATATAAGGACACGACTAATATAATACAGTATTATATAATCCAAGCACGAGCCTAGTGATTGCCATCTCATGAAAGTGTAAGTCTGATATACAGGAGTGTAAGTGTATGGCGTCCCACCATCCCGTTTTCAACCCATAACAAACACATTAACGGTTTATATTCCTAGTAGATACAGGTTATTAGAATATTCTGAAAAGCGGTAGAGAACCAAATGAGTATGTCCAACCAACAATGTGGTTGTAATATTTGAGCCTAGAAAAGTTCCCGTTCAGTAAATAACTGTCAGTTTATAAATAGTTCTCAGTGATTTGAACCTATCAATACTTTACAGTCATATAAGTTGTTTTGTAGGATGTCTGTACACTATCACATTAGAAATAGTTGGCAAGTGTAAGAATGCCCCGGGACGTAAATACTTCAACTGTTGTATACTACTATTACTAGCAGTGCCGACCTGGCAGTTAATGTATACGAAGAGTGTAAGATTTGTATATGTGACATATGGAAGGATTCGGGTTGACAAAGGTAGCGAGTCCTAGGAATGTTATATCTATAAAAGTTGACGGAGTGAGGACAAAATGTGGCATAAACATGAAAAGAAATGCTACCTATAGAGTGAATTCCTCATTGATAATTTAAACCCCACTCTAGTAGAGTAAACTACATGTCAATTGATGGTCCCTAAAAGCATGTCCTACTAGTACGTGTATTTACGACTGAACAGTGGCTTAATGAGTAACGTTCGAATGTTATTATTAGATGTAAGGAACTTCATCTACCTTGGAAGAATGACATGATATTCATAATATTTTCTCATACTTTTACTTATTAATTGAGCATACTTCGAATTAATGGATATTCCATATGAATTTCGACAATTTTGTCCCATTTGGATTAAACTCTATATAGTATTCATGTATTCTGTGTACAGCCACTATTCATCAAACCACTATCTTTACAAATAATGACAAAACTGTTGCCTTGCACATACATGTATGCCAAATAATATGAGACGCCTAAATGCTCGCCAAAGCATTGAGTGACTGCACTCATTTTTCATGATTTAACCATCAGGAAAGAGACAAAGTGATAAATCTGTGTCTCACTCTTCAATACATAACTGGGATTCTGCACTGATGCACGGAGAGTGTGGCTATTGCGACGTAGAGAAATGCCGTCCCAGTCTGGCCTAGTTAAAAGCCTCCTCATCACTATCAAATGACTGCATTGCTTTTCTCGTTAATGCAGTTTCTTCGTGATCCGACCTGATAAAATGAAATAAATAATATAATAACTTATATTTTTCTTTATTATGACAATAATTCAAAACTGATTGATATAACCTGTACATCTACAATTCATTTTAGTCGTTTTGTAATAGCTTCGAGAGGGATTATGTTAATAACTAGAAAATGTCAAATAATTAAATAGACTGAAGAGTATGCCTCGGTATACAACAGTGAAAAGAAGAAAGTCTTTCTAACAGAGGAACATTGGAGAAACTTACCCATAGACAACTTCGTCGTCGGAATCATTCAACATGGATAAAGCAGGGTTGTCTTTGAAATGTGATTCTGAAACAATAAGATGATTATTAGTGAACATTTCATGATGAATCTTTGGTGAGATACATGTTTTCCATGGGCGATGTAAGCACTTAATTGAATAGTTTGTACCTCAATTCGGAAAACAATACTGTGCATTAAAAGTTTTATTACATAAGTATAGTGAATTTTTTTATGGTTGCACTTTATAATTTTCACATTTAATGATCTTAAAGACTGTCTTCTTGGTGAAACTACAGCAAGATGTCGGATCTCGCTTGAAATCATGGAGTAACCTTTGAATGGACTGTCCAAACCTAAATGCCTGAAGTATATAGGTAAGGAAATACACCGTTTACGGGCTTCTCAAATTATCACAACCAACTGCTACAACATTGCCACAATCAGTACAATGAAAAACGACTTACCAAAAACAGCGTTTTTAGAAGGCGAATATACAAAAGCCATTGTGTATAGGTAAAAGTTGAGAAGGCCATAAAAAGAGAGGAACTCAGCCGAGTTCTGGTAATGTGTAGATAGCTCAGCCACGAAGTTGTCCCTAAGTGCCGTGCCTCCAAACCGAAGAACCATAATGGTGACAGATATGGAGAGAACAACGACCATGAGGAACGTCATGAACTTAAGCCGTATATCTGAAAAGAAGGTAGGCGATAATACAGCTTATACGCACATATGAAATACGATTTTCTGTTATTCATCTAAAACTGAAAGTTATATATTCCGAACAATACTTGCAAAGCGACTCGTTAATAGAAATGACTTAACATTAACAAGAAACTATAGGTGATGATTAAAAAAGATGGTTTAAATGGGTTGGTGTTATGTCAAGAAGAGAAAACTTACCAAAATAGGGCATGGACCTTAGCTCTCCGTATGCCCGTACTAATAGGTAAATTAGGTAAAGGAGGTATATTGCACCGACGGTGAAGAAAAATATTTTGAATGCCTGCAAGAAAATAATGTTTTGGGGGTTAGATAAGCAGAGTCTCCCACATGCTGAGCAATGTGTTACAAATATATATATCGTGCAGATTTAATTAGCTTAGGTTGGTCTTCATGGACTTTTTCTCAGGAAATGTTCCTTCTTCAAAGGTTTTCTGAAATATCTATAAAAGCAATCTGGAAAACAGATGCTCTTAAAAGTAAGGATCACTCACTTTTCTTTTTAAGAGGTATCGGAAATGTTATCAAAAACACTTGTATTAATAAATATCATTATTGTTGTAAAATATTTTCAATAGATATATTTTTGACATTAAACATTGTAAATGGTCCTTCATAACATTAGAGGACATAATACCATAATTGGAACCACTAAGGATGGTATCAGGAAACTGTATAAAATGCCCACATGGGCGGCCTAACTTCAAAAGATACAACCATGGCTGGCAAAATGATGTTTAGTGGAGGGAACGTCTATAGCAATTATGATTTAGGCTGCTGGAGAGGTCCCCTATAATAATAGACCATTTGGGTTGACCGAAATGGTTATAAAGTATTTGACTGATGTCACTTTGCCTACTGTAGCTAATTCAGCAGCTGTTCAATGGTAGAGACAGTGGGTTGGGCTACATGGGACTCCCAGTGAGGTAGAGCTCCCATTTAATAACGTACCAGGAAGTTGCCCGTGTCCAGCCTGTAGTTGTAGGTTGGGTCCCTCAATTCGTTGTACTCCTGCCATGAGGACAAGGTGACTGCCGTGATCCATATTAACCCAACGATGATCAATTTTGGCGCATAAAACGTGGCGAATAACCGCTTATTCTGAAGAAAGTAAGAGAGGGATGGGTTAACATGACTTTATTGAAACGATGATTAAATAAAATCAACATTTGGAAATGCATGATGACAAATGCAAAATGACTGTTTTATTAGCGTAATCCAATTAAGAAAAAAAAAACGTCCAGGATCCCGCTAAACCATGCTAAGTGCAAGGATCTAACTGAAACTAACAATCTGCTACTGGAGCAGAACTGCGTAACATAAAAGAAAGAAATGAAGAAGAACGAACAAGAACAGGAAATATTTACTCATGCAACCAATACAAATGAAGAAAACAAACCAAAGTATATCGGGTAAATCGCTTCCCCTTGTTTTTGTTTATAAATGCAGATTAAACTCTGCTACGATGAAATTGCTCCAATTGAAATCAACAGTACTTTAAAGAAAAACATATTTTCTAAATCTTGGCACATCGCTCAACATCTTTTGTTACCTTTCTAAAAAGTGCTAAAGGCATATAAGTAATAGCCCCCACGTTGATGGTTTCACATCTAATGTTAAATACAACCCCATCTTGAAAGATTAAATGATAGAAATGCTTCACAGTTACACACAATTTGACTTATGAAAATCATGTCAAACACCTAAATAAAGAAAAGGGGAATTCATAAATGAAAAGTTGTTGATGTCTGGCCAAACAAGGAAACGTGCACCAAGTCCACACTGATACTATGCAAGCCTTTGCTCTGGGTAGGGAGAGGCACGGATCTAGTCAGGATATATATATTATAGGTGCTCTACCTTGGTATAGCTCAGATCAGTGTGGCCTATAGTGTAGACACTCTTATGAGGCTATAGCAGAAACACAGCACAAACCTAATATTAGCCGGACACTTAAATTCCAGAACAGTTTATCTTGAACTTAATTTGGCCAAAGATATTTTTTATTAAACCATTTGTTTTTTTATATACATACTGTTAATTGGAGGCTTGGACAGAACAAGACGTTGTGTTTCTGTTTTGGTGGTAGTCTAACTATCATGCAGCTCTAATCTACTTTAATATGGAGCATGGTGGTGTGTTGGGAAGTCTTTCTATGTAAGATTATAATGCGATAGCAGGATATATATTACAACAAAGCACAAGACACCCAAACGCCTCAGAGAATTTTAAATAATTTCAAATAATTGATCCGCGTTGAATTGTCCCATCAGATATGTAAGAATGAATTACATCAAATGGAAGATCAAGATAAAGTAAAAGCTATTATCAAAATAATAAAACCAACATATGTCACTTATTACAAAGTTATAGCGTGTGAACAGATATAAATGTAACCCAAATAGTCCGTTCTTTCCGCCACAGAAAAATCTTTAAGATGCATAGAAACCCATGGCTAAGTAGAACAGGCGATTCCGGAAGGATTCTGAAGCGCTTACCTGGCGGACGCCGTGATAGAGACAGAGCCAGAAGAGGAGAAGTCCACCCAAGAAGGTGGCCTGGAACATGGCGTCAAACATGCCCGGCACCCAGCTGTTGACCAGGAAAGTGAGCGGGAAGATAGGGTCTGCAAGGACAACATAATACACATTTTGTTATTTGATTAATAAATACGAAATAAACGGTTCTAGCTTGTGACGGAAAACGCTTAATAGATACACGTAATTTCAATAGCGTACGCAGCAGTTGTTTAGCGTGTATAGAACTATCACACTTTTCTTGCAACGCGCATATGTATGAGAATGGGGACGCCTTACATTGCACAAATGTTGTTTTTTTCCTAAAATAGCATAGGGGGATCCACAGATTTTCAAAAGCGAGGGCGCTTCGTTGTAAACATTTTTGTTTAACTTGATAAGACAAGTTGGTCCTTCTGTTTTTGGTGTGCTAGCATCCGTTTAAAGTATATCATTTACGATGAATGATTACAAATGTAAACCGTTTTTGACATTCTGACCAAGAATTTCAATTTTGACCAAGAATATATTATACACAACTTACTGTTGTATAACAGAAGCAGCGGTAGAAGAACTGACATCCACTTTTGCTCGATGGACCAATCACGTATAGAAAACTTCCGTAGACCGTGAGCAAACAAGCACTAGAATAAAAGACAAATATAAATTGGTGATTATCTTTCACTATTCACACTCTGTAAAGGAAGGCCTTTCAATAAAAAGTGATATTTTTTGTGTTCAAATTATTAGCAACGTCTAATAAATATTTGTCAATACAGATGGTGCTGAACTCTCCCAAATATAGGGTAAGAAACTGAGACTCAATTTTCATATCGAAGTCATCTGTTGATACGTTGCTTTTACTTACCGTGGCAATAAAAGTGAACACGAGGAAAACGAATCTAAACCAGATCTCCAATTGTGTAAATGTTGGGTTGTAACTCTTGAACTGTAAAGTGAAGAGACAGAACAAAATCAGTTTGAGTAAGTGCCAACGGCATTCACTATCGTTAATAAGAATTGATAAATCGATATTTATGTATGATAATACCCTATGCGATCTTAGAAATCGGATAGTTACGATGATATCACTGACGTTTGGTGACCAACATAAACTGATCAGCTGATAAGATTCCACAATATAAACATGTTGATGATGTAGTTATTATTTCCAAAGCTTTGTACCCAACAAAGGACATTAGTACAGGGTCTCCACTCGAATTTCTAATGAAATATGATACCTTATTTCATAATTCTATCTAGGAAAGTAGCTAGGACATCTTAAGAAACTTACTGAAAACTTAATGTCCTTGATGTTGAATTTGATATTTTCCAGACCGTAGAAATGGACCGTAATAACGTAGTTAGGGTAATCGAGGTATCCAAGATGAAGTAAAATTAGGTCATCACATCTCTGAAAAGGACAAAAAAACTTTCAATTACGGTAGTACAGAATGTAGAAGACATACATTTCTCTTTTTGATTTCAGAATATTTACAATATGTCAACTAGAAGTACATCTCTCACCAGTAACTTATTACTTAAAGTAATAAGAAATACACATCTGAGAATTCAAAGGACAAAAATCCGTCCCTAAATCTATGTAGTATGCAAGTTAACTTAAAGGTTCCATGTGGGGCTCCAACCTAGATATGACCATTTTATATGTAGTGTACTGTTTATTTTTATATTCCGAATGTAGAGAGCCATTCGCCTCTTGTGAGAACTGACCGTGTTACAGCGCAGAGTGCGGCTCCGGTTGTGAATGTGCCCGTTGTACACTAAGTCCGACTTGTTCTCCTCCAAGAGGCCCCGTATCTGGATCCCAACCTGGAAAGTCTGCTGGAAGGTCGTCTCATCTGAAAAATTGTATTAGTACCATTCATTAAACGCACATTTATTTTACGCGTCCTTTTCCACAGTGATTCTTGCGTAAATATCAAACTTTTTTCCTAATCGTATACTGTTACTTTTTTTCCATTACTATTTTCATTTGACTTATGGCATAGTATATGTTTAATGTAGGCAGTATGTTATAACCAGGGTACCAACTGAAACGTCACTTTCAAATTCCCTGTGTTTTCCCTGAGATTTCCCTGTCCCGCGGCAATTTTTCCCTGTGTCATATCCATCAAGTTGTTCAAAATTGAGAGCCTCTGCGTGCAGAAAAAATTTGGACAACCCGACAACAAAAACTTGATTCCTTTATATCTTGAGAATCAGGAATTTTAGAACCTGGCCAAATGAAATTCCCTGTGTTTTGGCAAAATTTCCAAATTCCCTGTGTTTTCCCTGTCAGGGAATTTGTTTTGCCATTTTCCCTGTTTTCCCTGTGTGGTTGGTACCCTGTATAACGCACTAGCGCAGAAATATTTCAAATATAGGGTTAATGGAATCACATACTTTTCGTCAGATTGGGATTGTTATTCTCATGAGAGCCGAAAGGAAATCAAATGACTAAATTAGGATGGCTAACCTTGGTCATTGTCAGTGATGATTTCGGCGACTAGCCACAGCTGTTGATGGAAGGTAGATACGGGTGGCGACTTGAGAACAAATGGCCCGGTCTGAAATGGAAACCATGATCTTTAGGTACATGAATATATCACAACTCATATATCTCACGTTACTTTAATCTTTGATTACGAGCCTACTGTCCAGCTCATCCATGGACCGAAGAATGTATATCATGTTGATTCTGGTAGATTAAACGCTGGTCTATGCAAATATCTACGATATCAAATTCTGGATGTGTCGAGCCTGGTGTCAGTATTTCCATTCAGCAGTTCGGTGAACTAAGTTAACAGTATAATAATATTATGTTCTTAACATATACTAGAAGAATATGATATAATTATGACATTAGTTACCCTGTAGTTTGCAGGGGGCGGTTCAAGTGTGCTTGCGTTCTTGTTGGTTGTTTCTGTTATTGGAGGGCCTGTGAAAAAGACATAACATACAGTCAATTATGTGCAGAAATAGAATCGTAAATTTGCATATAACTATGATCTTACTCCACAGAACTGAGGTTTTTTTTATCATTATCTTGTCAGAATAGTGCTACGGCACCTTTGCACCCTCTCTTTCAATAAACCGTTCACATACAAAACAGAAACACACCAATAGAATAGAATATCTCCTGTATTTTTAACGAAAGATGTGCAACATGAAAATGCTAGTTGCTATAAAAACTCATATCTCAGGCTGTGAATGTATCCAAATACGATTTACCTGTTAGTCCAACGAGCACCGTTATACCAAAGCATATGAAGAATGTTAAGAAGACTAGGAAGAAGTGTCGCTTGTTGAGAGTGTACAGTCTCATCTGGACGGACCTGTTGAAGATACAAACTTGAATGTTAATTCAACGTTGACCCTTGATAAAAATAATTATACTCTTTGTTTTAAGGTCTTATAAATCAGTTTAAGAAATTAGGGGTTTATTCACTGCATTCACCGGGTGCACAGGTTATAAAATTGTGCATCTGGGGACATTTCAGTGTGTACAGTGCTATAATGACCTATTTAAAAAGGTGAAAATAATGTACCATTATGCTCACATTTTAAAATCGTGCATATGGCTGTATTATCATGTATACCGGGTGCAGGGTGCATCCTTAATCAAGGACACTGTTTAAATGAATTGTGTGTATAAGCTAACCACTGTTAACAAATAATGACCAGGAATGACCCTTTTGCTATAATAACCTGATAAACAACGAAAACACCTTGCTCTATGATTAAGTAAACTCTGACATACGAAAACTTGTTTTTCTCTATGCATTCTTATTCATCATACACAATTACCCTTTCCTCTTTTTCTAATGACAGCTGTATTCAATGCGTGTTCGATTTCCACACGTTGTGACAGACATACTTGACAAAAAAAACCTTGATAGATGATATAGTATGAATCATACGGGTCGGTCAGAGGATCCCCGCCTGGTCAAACCGTTACTTTTACAAAGCCTGATCAATGGAGGCGGACATGCTATAATAAAACTTGGAGAAGCGGCTCTCAGGTCCAGCTGTCACAATCTAGTGGTATTGGACCGACATGTGCCTGATAAACCATCAAAGTAGTGTGTCTGCTTGCAAAGTGTTAATACTTACTGTAAGACTTATACTAACACTGTTATTGAGGAAACTTCCAATTCTTTTTGTTTATGAGTGAAAAAACACATCAGTATTTGCTTATACTTCTACGGATATTAGCTCCCTATTCCATTAAGAAGCTTATAGTATTTATCATCAACGGGATATAGGCAAAGGAAAAATAATTGTTGTGTTCCGGTAACACACCAGTGCAAAAAATAGGGTAATAAGATTGGGATTATTTTTTGTTGTAATGTCATAGTTTAAGAATCCCCAATTCTGTTTTATCTGGGCAAATTCTGACATCTTTCTCTAAAAAGACTATGAAAACCTTCGGGTCGGGGCAAAGAATTCGGGTAGGTAGGGTTACTGGAAGGCAACTCTCTTTTTTCCTAGGCCTTATCTACTTGTGAGTTTGCGTTAGGCAATGATTCTATATGGTGGAGGATCTTATAGGAAAAATTACTTTGCGATACGAAAGCAAGCAAATTAATGTTGCATTATATATAAATAAGAGGACCTAAATGTAGCTTAATAGACCTTGTATTTACTAGGCCTGTCATCGTCTGGCCCCACGTGTCGGGTCGATAAACAGTTGGACAGACCGGCCATTGATTGAGGTGACTAATCGGGAGCACGAGGTCACAAGTGGTCGCGTCTCTAGTAGGAGGGTATACAATAAAGGTCTACACAATGAAGTATTGGTCGATGCTTTAGATCTGACAAAAGCAACACGTTTGCCAGGCCAAAAGAGAGGCAACACTTACAAGATCGTGTGTTTCCGGTTGACCGAGTAAGGAAAATTAAACTTGCACAGATGGCCAGGAATTCTTTTTTTCAACATTTTTTTCCAGAAGAAATTTTTACATCGACAGTGTACGGAAATTAAACCAAGACATGTATAAAACCTTGCAAAATTGACTATCGCACCTGAGGTGTGACAATTAGCGCATACATGTGTAGTATTTACGTTTTTAATTCTCTCTATATGCTTTGCTCGCCAAGAGAAAAAGAAAAATTGCGGTGGGGTTGAGGTATAAAATCAATTAATCTGGGCGGTGCACAGGAAATGAACTTATCTTTGAGTGTCCCTAGATGTCGCAATGACAAAGTATGTGTAATATTATTTTACATGAACAGCAAGGGTTGATATGGTAGAACAACAAGGCCTCTCCTCCTTCTTATAACCATTTTAAAACAAGGAATACAAGATTTGAAATGCTGGGGAATGTGTTAATTATGAATTAGAAGGCTGTTATTTTCAGGTATACTTGTCGAAAAATTTAGGGTAGGTAGGTCGAATTGAACTATAGAGAGTTAATTATCCGTTTATAATAGGTGCACTTAATTAGTCGTGTTGATTATGGATAATAGTTAGCTCCTCCTCGTTCGACTGCTGTCGTCCAATACATAATCATAATTCCACTTCATGTAAGACGTAAAACTTGCCTGAAAGAATGATCTTTATATTCTTTTCATGTGTATTGACGTTCCATGACAAGATCTCAACTGACAATGATCAGCGCCAAGGATGGAATCCCCTCAAACACACTCGGTCATTGCTCCTGCTTTCCTACAGTCTTTCTGCTTCTATTCCAAATCCAGGACTCAGCTTCTAAGACTCCAGGATGGTTACTCACAACAACGTTCAGCTAACTCTGACTGAGCTTGAGCGTCGTGCGCCCCTTTAGTATGATACGTCACACATAGACTCCTCCTCTAACTCCCTCACTTTGACAGAGAGTTATTGCTAAAGCATGCGCTGATGTAAACCTAACGCTGCCAAGCCTAAACAGCATGGACTGGCCATCCGCGTCAGTACAGAATTATTTCTGTTTTACCATACAGGCGCAGGCTCATACATTGTTCAAAACTAAGAATTTACAAAATGTACTATCTGCAACAAATTCTAGCACCTAAAATACACTTCCTGATCAAAAACATGTATATGTCATTTCCTATCCTAATAATCATTGTTAATGACTTTTTTTTTTCTTTTTTGTTGTTGTTGATATTTAGAAAAACAAATACAAATTGAAAAGAACGTCAGAGTAGGGCCAAAGTTTTTGGGTTGGTAGAATAAGATTTACCTGAACACAGCAATGTTTAGTGGTTGTGAGTTTATCCAAAGGTATTATAATATAGACTAATGAAGGATACTTGACTTGACAGATCTAAATAACAAGTTCTGGTTTGATCGACTTTATAGATTCTTGATGTGGTTTAGTAAACCAAAATCTCCGTCTTATCCATTCTTTGGTTTATAAAATGAAATGAAATGTACTTGAAGTTTTGCATTCCCCGAACCTGAACCCCTTCTGAACCTTTCCTGAAACCCTTCTGAACCCCTCTTGACACCTTCACAATCCCTCCTGAACCACTCCTGAACACTTCCTGAACCTCTCCTGACCCATCTCTGACCACTTCTCAACGACCTCAGACTCCAATGTATCGGACTATCGATGTTATTGACTGGACGAAAACGGAGAAACAGGAAACCGGCATATTTTCAATATGGCCGCCTCCAGTGGGTGATGGGGGCATTCCCAACCTACTTTCATTCTATTTTTAGAATATTATTATGACATCACCTCGTCAATCTCCGGACACAGGCTTATTTATGCTAATTACTACACTCTCAAGGCATTTTCTATGAGGACAGCTTCAATCTCCAAGCAGATTCTTTACTCCAGAAATAGCACAGTGTCCCCCTCCAAATTTTTAACACTGATTCCTATGGGACTTGGGCCAAGTTAAGACTCCGATATATCGGACTATCAACGTTATCCCCCTAGCGAGAGACCGAGGAACTAGCAGATTTTCAATATGGCCGCCCCCAGTGGAGGAAAGGGGTATTCCCGACCTACTTTCGTTCTATTTTTAGAATATCATTATGACATCATCTCGTCAATCTCCGAACACACTTATTTATGCTAATTAGTACACTCTCAAGGCATTTTCTATGGAACGACTTTCAATCTCCAAACAGATCCTTCCTATCAGAAATAGCACGATGTGTCCCCCCCATTTTTAACACTGATCTCTATGAGAGTTGGGACAACCTATTACTCCGATATATCGGACTATCGCGTTATCCACTCATCGAAGACAGAGAATAACACTTGATTCTGTGTGTATAAGCTTTAATGATAAAACGCATCGACCTACTTTGCACTATGATTAGAATTTACTTCATTAACGATATTCTTAGTACCGTGCTACAATTTATCATGTAATATTACAGTTTTAAAAGAAAGACTACGGTTTGAATGTGGAACCACTGTTCAGCCTGCACTCTCGTAAGGCATCTTGCTACGTCACAACATGGCGACTGAGGAAATGGTGTGATTGGGCAGGGTATGGCAGGCTGACCAACATGGAGGTGTTAGTGGCAGGCGTCATGGCCAGGTGTTACAGCCGCTCAACACCTAATCCATGTCAATCTTTTTTAAATGTTTCATACTGTGATACAGGCAACTTCATAACAGACCAAGATATCATGTCTCTGGATCTTTAAGAGCTGTGCATTGTGATGCTACCGCAGGCCAGGAAAATCTGCGTGTCAGCGTGTCCTCGACAACCAGAAAATGGATATGGACAACCAGAAAATGATTTCTGGTCGTCCTCATGACAACCAGATATTCTGAATTAAACACAAAAATATTCACATATAAAATATTATTTTTCTATCTATTTCGATAGCTTGTTAAAATATAAGAAATTGTCTCTGTATTGTGGGCAACCTGAAACTGTATGTGGACAACCACATCTTTGCTAATGGTCGTCCTCTGACGACCAGAAATTGGGCCAAATTTTCTTAGCCTGTACCGTGTACGTGGGCTGGTTCCCTTGGGGGACCATTATTTATAGTGACTTGTAACTTCTCAATTGTAACCTGGGCTATCCCAGGGATGACCTACGTCTCACCAAACTAATAAGGATAATACAACTTAATTATATGAATATAAGATGTGTGAAATAGTGTATCTGAGATCAGAATCCACCACTTCACCAGAGTTACTTATTTGAAGTTAAGGCCCCCCCCCACCCCCCAAAAAAAGTTGTGTTCAAGTAACGTACGTCGAAAAAATAGGGTAGGTAGGTCGAAATATTTTTTTTGGGGGCTTTTTTTTTCACTTACCAAAGATACCCAAGCAAATAAAGAAAAAATTCCGATTTATCCTCCCAAAAACATTTTTAGCATCTAAAATACATGCCATGAACATCTATGGGCTGTTTTATGGTTTCCCATGCTTTTTTAGGTCAATTCTTTTGGATTTTGAGAAAAAAAATAATTAAAAATTTCCTAAAAAAAACTTAGGGTAGGACCAAAATTTAGGGTAGGTAGGGTTACCTGAAAACAACAATTTTTTATTTTTGGCCTAAGTATTGCCGTTTCGAGTAAGGAAGTCCGTGACTAGAAGTCTTCATATTTATCGAATTACATTCCAATATGATTTAAGCACATTCTTAAAGGTCTTAGTTTTAAAATTTGTTTCCATATAGAATAACCTTTGGCGCGGCCCAAGGAATATCTTTTGGGAAAATAATATATAGGATATTGTACTGACGCGGGTGGCCAGTCCATGTTTGGGCAGCATGACGTGAGCTTAGAAGCGCGCGTGTAAGCCAATGTTTCACTTTGACAGTAGTGAAATGAGGGAGGAGTTAAGGTGTGACGTACCACCATATAATAATGTGTTCCGCTCTTAGCTAGCCAGAGTAGCTGCAAGCACTGTGTGAGTAAACATCCTGTGAAGGTTGGACCTTTAATCTGCAGTCTAGGTTCTGGAGAGAGGCATATAGAAATTGTGTTAGAGCGCGGAGCGTTGACTGAATGTGTTTGAGGGAACTCTAACCTCGGGACTGATCATGGTCAATCGAGTTCTTGTCACGGAACGACTAGACATTGGATAATAAACAACAAATCCTTTCACAACGAGTGTTCACGTCTTACATGATAAGGGAACTATAATTATGTATTGGACGACCCCAGTCGACAAGGAGGGAGACTGCGAATGGAGCTAGCTATTATCTATACAACGAAACAACACAAACACGCATTAACTTTAAACGGATAATTAAACCTCTATAGTTCAATATATTGAAATTCCGGTTGGAAATTTTTTTTAAAGCATTGTTTTTACACTTACATTCTTAAAGGTCTGTTTACAATTCATTTGTTGCAATTCTATAGGCAATTCATCCCAAAGATTTGCATCAATATAAAATGGGGATCTACGTTACATGTCAGCCCTTACGATGTCAACTATGAAAATTGGTCTATCTGCTAGTCTTGTATGCCTAACAGGAATAATTAGCCTAAATTTATCAAAATGCAGCATGAACATTATACAGGCTTATTGTATCCTGCATCCACTGCCATTGTTAAAGTCTTTGGTGTGACTCGGCCAGGGATAAATCCCAAGACCTCCCAGACTCGAAATGGGATTTCTACTAATTAGACTAGGACCTTTGGCGATTCACTGGGAGAAAAAGGAAGATTGGAGAAAAAAGCCTAGCTTCTCATACAGGTTACAAGTACTTAGTGCCAGTTACAGGAATCTGGCACTAGAAAGGAGTGTCCTAAAGACTCATGGAGGCCCAGCCAAAGGTTAAAAAAATCTTTTTAATGATAACCTGATTAAAAAAAAAAGAAAAAAAGACTACAAATAGATGGTAAAAATGTTTATACTTTTTTTTAGTTATCTCAACTTAGTAAGGGTCCCTGGGATGTAGATCTATATTAATATATCAAATAGATCTATAGACTATAGAAAAACAACAGAAATATCTGTCAGATATCTGGACCAATTTAACACAACTTTAGGAGGAAATTTTCGGCCCTGCTTTTAAATTTTCGGGGACTCACCGATGGCCCAGCATTAGTAGCAAACAATTGATCGGTATATAGTCCTAGATAATAAATCTACCTAGAAAGATATGGCTTATCAGGACGGCATTTCATTTCTAGGGGCCCTAACATATATATCTACCTGGGCCCTGGGGTAGACATAACCAGGGACCACTGATTACTTTTTACTTGCGAAACCCACGGCTCCCAGATGAGTAGATGCACTTGGTGTAGCTTCAAAACTTATGTTTTAATTCGCAAATATTTAAAGGCAGTAATTGTACAGACAAGTTATATCAATTACAGATAAGTTATCAATTATTCAACATCATTCTGGACACATAATTAAATGACATCGTCATGGCCCATGCGCCATGATGCGGGCGTTGAAACCATCCTACTATAATTCCTAGTTAGATACTGTATCGTAACAACTATCTAGTACCTAACACTCAAAAAGAGACACTCAGACAGCAACGCCAACTTATCATGTCTATAATTTAACAAATTGCTAACTTGAACTAAACTTGGTTTGGCACTTTGGGGCTTAGACTCAACTAGATCTATAACATCATTAAACATGTGGCACTTGTTGGGCACCTTGTTTTGGCCATGGATGGATGTGAGGGATGGTGTCGAAGCCAACTTGACCCTATCCACGACCCACAGGCGTTTTCATGAACGATAACTGCATCTAAACTGACTTACGGTTCTATTTCTGGAACCATGATGCTGTGTAGTGTTGAATACTTAGTATATATACTCCTAATTCATGATTCCTTCCACGGGTTACATCTCTCCGACTGTTTTCATTTTCGTTCTCGTCTGCCGTCTCAGCCGGCCGACGTGTGCGCATGCGTAACCGGAAGTTTTGGTTTGACATAACTGCCACGCCCCCTTCAGTTACTGTTGGCTTCACCAGCTGTTCACAAGTCTAGTATCACAAGTCAAGGACCCTCCCATTAACTTTGTTATCGGGTCCGACAATTTGCGAAACATAAAGACAGTGTAGCTTTATTGCAGGTAAGGCCTAAATCTTTGCATTAATACTATAGTATATAGGCCTATATAATATTATAATGACAAATATAATTTGTGTAGATCTAGAGCTTACGTTGAAAGAAATAAATCTTACAAGAAATAGGGGGGGGGGGATGATGCTCCTCAGGGGCCCCTTCCCTGATCACAAAGTGATTGATCTTACACCTGGACCTGTTTCTGGTCTCTGAGATACATCGGGCTATTATTGAATTAATTTGCACAATTATCTTTATGTATTTTTGAAGCAAAAAAGTGTACTTAAGTCCCTATTATATGGTGAGCAGGCGGGATCCATATAAAATCATATTTTCTTAAATAACACCAAGAATAATTATTTCTTAAAAAAAGAAAAAATATGTAATGACTCGATATATTTCAGATATTATTTGAGGTGATGTATCATCATAATATGAGAAATGTAATTTTAAAAATAGCCTATAGGCCTATATCTTCGGGAAAAAAAGAACCCTGCGTAAAAATTAATGACACAAAATTAGGCAGTTGCCAGTTTTCGCGCATTTTTCACGTATTTTTCCGAATTTTCAATCATTTTTCCATTGAAAAACTTAGGAAAAATTTCAAATCCAGCTTCCATATATATTTCTAAGACCTATCCCTGAAATAAGCCTATCCCACATTGGGTATATCCCAGGGTTGCACAGGGGACAGACAAAATTATATTATAAGCCATCCTTGTCTCCTAGGGTTTGAGTTACTGAAAAAAGCAACAACGTTAACTATGTTTTTCTAAATCCACAAGTAGTTTTTGAACATTATGATTTCCCAAATTTAATCAAGTGACAGATTTGCAGGTTTTCCAGCCAATCAAAATGATATATTTCAGGGCAAAATAGGGTTGGACATTACAGGCTGGGCTGACGGGCATTAACATTGGTTCCTATGGGAAAAAGGCCAAAATATAAAGATGCATGTCACAAATTTTAAGAGCAATCTGTCAACCAAAATTGCTTTGGTTAATTCTGTATTATGCAACTGTCTTCATGGGATAAGCACAGAAGTAATTTTGAAAATATTTCATGGTAAACTTTGATGTTGGTGCGAACTGGGATGGGCTTACTATATCTTATTTTTGGCCTTTTACTTAGACAAATTAATGCTTTTGTCATTTGATGAAAATGCACAAATATGCGTATTTCTTATCTTTATATCATAATATTATATCTTGTATCAATATTTTGCAAGAAAACATAGTATTTCTAATTTGCATTTTATGAAACATCAATAAGTCAACAACTATTTTGCATAGCGTATATCAATTATAATATATATTCTTTTTCTGATGCTTCAGAAATTGAATTTCATATTTATCATTATACTTTACTGATTTTATACAGTAAATATTGTTAAATGTGCGAAAAATTACGCCAAAATGCGCGAAAATAGGCACCCGGTACGCGAAAATTGAAGAATTAACCTCTAAAAGTAAAACATTGTGGTCAGTGATCATTATACAAAAATATTTCCAAACTTTTTTTATATTTTGATTAGATGTTTGTACACGTTATTGCACTACATATAGATGAAAAAAGATTAAATGAATTCATTTTTCTTTGACTATTTTGTTTTCTTATATATATTGCACGGAAACTGGTTCCTCTACTATATCTAATGTTGTCATGTGAAAATTAATATATATATATAGGACGATGTTTTAGAAACTTTACTTTTTTTCAGAAAAAGAAAGATAAAAAACAAATCAAAGCAGATACAAGTAGGCATGTGTGACGCTCATGCTAATTGCTTACACTAGGCTAGTCTTTAAACTTACCATACTTTTCATGAAGAATTTACCGGGGCACACACACACATTTTTTGCCAATCTTCGATTTCAATTTTTTGTTATGCAAAATGCAATTTAGACGTACCAGGAATACAACTGTAGCCTGCACATTCCTGTTTACATTTGTTTATTCTCAAAAAGAAATGATAGGACACCACACACATAAAACAGTATTGCAGCACAAAAGCCACATTGATATAGGATGTAGGCCCACACCGATGGCACACCGATATCTATAGTTTAATCAGACAGATCGGGGGTTTAATTTTGTCAAGAAATAACCATGTAACTGTAAGTAGAATATGAAAATGATCGTTAGACACGGGACTTAGCTTTGAAGACAGGACACATTCATACAGGTTTTAGGGCTGGGTGCCTATATGAGAAAAGGATGATTTTATCAATGCGATAGTTGCCGTTAATTATAGATCAAAATTGTGTCTTAGCAGAAACATTTCAAGGGACACCCTATTGTCATGCATGCACACACCCTTTAATTACCTAACATTCTAACTACAGTTCCAGTCCGTGCATGGCCAATCTAACATATGCTTGGCAATAAATCACGGTAATCCACTGTTGTGCGCTTTCTACATAAGCAACGTCCATATAATTGCTTGCAATTATCGTATTTCTGGATAAAGTGATTTCGGGAATTTTTGGGAATTTAGAAACAGTCCTTACAAACCCTATTTCGTATTACCTTTCACAGCGATCATGTCGATATGTTGGAGCAGTGTAGCCTCCGAACTCACTGAACAGGTCGAAGAACTGAGAGAAGAACGCTCGGACGCGGAGGGTCCAACCCGGCGTCTGAAATGTGTAGCCCAGAGAATCCATGGTGCCAGCAGTATTGAAAAACTAGAAGAACTTGAAAACTGGGCCTTGAAATAACATAAAATCAGGTAAACGGCGACAAGCTGGTCGGGTTCAAGACGGCGTCCTAGGCGCAGACATTTTGAATAGCGAAATGAGGGATGAATAATTAATGTACGTGCGAGCGTCCGCCTGGCGTGCGCACGACGCGCTTAGTGCTGGACAAACTATGACCAGCTGCATGCATGGTGGATATGCGCGTGAGGAGCAGGTGTTTAGTACAAAGGCAATTGATATATGCACTGCAGTAGTAAAGTTAACAGCTCTGTACTTTGATTTTTCCATCGGTATTTCTGAAGGGAAGATACCAGTTACGGGGCCCCCTCCTCTCCTACACTGACTTAGTGACTAGGAATAGGGACGAGTTAGCCTTTTAGGTATGAATCCCAGAGATTGTTTAGAAGAGAGGGATAACTTATCTAGTTATATTCAGCTCTAGATGTAGTTGTACATAGGAAACATTGTGCCATTCAGAAGGGGGCCCCTATTCTGAAAGTGTCCCATTTCTGAAATCAACGTTACAAGCATGCAGAGATTTGTTAATTCACCGATTTGTATCGGTAAATTTGCCAATCACACGCTGTTTATTGCATGTACATCACTATTGCATTCATGGAAACTGTTATTGTTACATAATAATGGCAAGACAATACAGTTTATTAAAACTGCACAAGCACAATTTATCTTAAACTCGGGAGTAAAAGAATAAGTCAAACGCCGGCCTCAAATAAGCGCCGAGGGTATATAGGGTGCCCCCCCCCCTTGAAAATCTCTGGATCCGCCCCTGAGGCCCTCTAGTTCGCAGAATTATAATCTTAATCATGTTTTTGTATAAGTGAAAAAACACAATTTCAAAATGTATAAAGACCTAGCTTCGAAGAGAGTCCGCTTGCCTTTCACGTTGTTACCTGAAACAAATAATCTTTCATGTATACTACTGACATTACCTTTAAATTGGTATGGCGTTTATGTTGGCGCCATCTCACGGAAATGTACTGAGGCTATTCTTTCTAAATAGGCCTTTATCAACTCCAGTAAATGCTCTTTCAGATTTTTCTTAGGCATACACTAACAATAAAACAGTTACAAAATTATGTTAACCCTTTAGACCCCACAGGCATTTTTCATAAATTGCTTGATTTCCCCGGGGTTTCCTTGGATTTCCCTTAAGATTTCCTCAATTTCCCTTTGGTAAAAGGTGTTCAAAGGTCTCTCGATGCTTCACAAATCAAATTATAGACATATGGTTTGTAGGGTTCAATATAGTATTAAAGCAGCTTTAGAACAATATATTAGTCATTTACGTCGCGGCTAGAACAACTTAGAATAAATACAGGACAACAAACAAGGTAAATTGATTTGGACATATAATAAATAACATTTGTTTTAATCCTTCCTGTAACAATAATTCTAAAGTTTAAAATTCTGCAGCGATGGTGAATCTCTGGTGGTTAGAACGAGAATGACCAACGGTCAAGCTCGGGCGATTTATATAGTCGAGGTACAACAATCTCCGTAGCGATGGAAACGGAGGGCGATGACGTCACGCCTGCTCCGAAATAAATAAATTGCTTAGGTATCGCTATACAATTTAATATCATTTACGTCGCGGCTAGAACAACTTAGAATAAATACAGGACAACAAACAAGGTAAATTGATTTGGACATATAATAAATAACATTTATTTTAATCCAATTCCTCCAAATCAATTACCTAACGTAGTGATAAAAATTTATCATAATTAATTTTATCGGAGATGGAAGGCCTGATATATTTGTAAATACAATCAGATGACCACTGGCCTCTCTCCTTAATATAAGTTAAAGAGGCACCCTTATTATACAAGTCTGTTGTGCCTCCTCTCCTTAGAGAATGAGTTGAAAAATTACCCTGAATTTTTGAACTTTTCAACATTTGTTTAAAATGCTTGTTAACCACAGTGTAGGATAAATAACTAACTTTACCTGTGGAGAACAAAGGATCATCCCTGGACTTTGGATGAATTTTATACAATTTTTCCAATAAATACACAGCGCAGACCCTTTTATTTTCTAATCTATTAATAGGTATCTCATGTACCTGGCCTGGCTTTTTTGTTTTTGAGGATGTAACCTTTACAATACAACCCCATTTATGAAAAACAACATTTTTTCTCAGAAGCATGTGCTCCGACCTCACAGTGTGTCCTACTCTAAGTAGTGTCCTAAACAAAAATACAATTACAATATATATTAAAATCCCTAACTGGTCGGACCAATCTACCTTCCTATACAACATTTCTAGATGCTTCTCTTCCAGTGGTTCTTTACTATCCACCTCACAAAAATTGGAATTTTTAATTCCTTTCACAACCATTTTTATATTTACATCGGACCAGCCTGCGACTGGCTTGGCCCTTACATTGTGATAGTAAATTACCGCCTGGTAATAATTGATAACGGAGGATGCCTTCATAAATTTTGAAAGATAAGAAATATACAGACAACCCTGTTTAGAGTTACATTTATAGGGCGCCCAATGAAATTTACTACATACCTTTAGGTAACATTTCCATTGCATCCTCCGCAATTTCTGGGTATTTTCCCCTACAGCGGCTTTTTTCAACGTCACAACGCGCCTTTTCAGGCTTATTTTCTCTGCAAAATTCAAAAATGGCGTTAGCACAACACAAATTCGCCCCTAGGATACATTTTTTAACTGCGTCCTCACTTTTAAAATATAAAATGCGTGACAAAGTGTCAGCCACTAAGTTATTTTTTGTGTTGATGTAGTGAGGGACCAGTCTTATTTTATATATTTTGCAGATCCAAAAAATTTCCCTAAGCCAACTCATGCAAGTCGGATTAGTACTTATTCCTTTCCTAATCATATGAAAAACTTGTGTGTTGTCTGTATAGATATTTACACTGTGACCTACAAGTTGGCTCAGCCATTCCTGTAGGCCACGTACTATAGGGAATAATTCTAATTCATTAATATTTTTTTCATCATATATTATATCTGTAGGTGCTTGCAAAATATGATTACAACCCGACCATGGAAGAACAATGCTATTGTCCCAGCTACCTGCCCTCCAGTCACTTCCCATATATACAGCAAAACCCTTCATAGATGAGTCTGATACCATTGGATATGGAAATTCTTTGTATTCTATTTTTCTTTTGCCATTGAAATTTTCCAGAAATTTTTCCCACCATAACAGGTCATCCCTACATGCCTGTCCTATTTTTATTGCTTTTAAATTATTATTTAAAAGGACTTTATATAAGTTATAAACCCTTCGACAGTACACCCTGCCTCCATCTACAACATGAGCGCAATGGGATAAAAGACCCCCTAGACTTTCTAGTTCTTTCCTGCCTATTGTCGCTTTTTGACTGTACTTTAATACCAAATTCTTTAGTTTAACCAGTTTTTCCTTGGGTAAACGAATTTCCATTTTAATGGAATCAATTTCCAGACCCAGATAGGTACATACCTGGGATGGTGGGGTCACTTTTCCCCAACTTATATGAAAGCCTATGTATCTCAATACTCTTATTACTACCTGCTGAGCCCATGTGGCTTCCTCCAGGCTTGAACCAATGACAATAAAGTCATCCAAATAATTTACAGTTTGAATCCCATAGATATCTGACAAAATATGGTATATAAACTCAGAAATTTCATTAAAATACATTGGTCCTAGTCTAAGACCAAATGCCAAGCGGGAATCCTGTAAATACTCAGTCTTTCCATCAATTTCCCATCTAATTCCCAAGTATTTCTGATGTTTTGGGTATATTGGTACTGCCCTGTAAGCCGATTTGATATCAACCACAGCCATATAGTCCCCTGGATTTAAAACAGCCACGACATTATCTACACTTTTATATTTAAATTCCTCAATAATATTTTCACAATAATTATTTACTGATATTTTTTCCGGCATACTACAGTCTGTTATTGGTCTTATGTTACCATCAGGCTTTGGGACTGCTCCCATAGAGTGAATACAAGCTGGTTTTTCCCTTACTATTTTAAGATAACCCTCAGCCAATTCTTTGCCAATAATTTTGTCCATTTTTTTTCGATTATCACCTTCAAAAAGAGAATTGTAATTTCTGCAATCATAACTCAGACCCCCGCTTGGCACCGTATCATCAACAATTTTAAAACCATCTGTTATCCCATCAACCATAGGTCTAAATCTGTTTTTACACTCATCAGACCCCAATGAAAGAAGATATTCGAATCTACAAGGCCTAAGCTGCGCCAATGCGCCATTAATATAATATTCGCAAGTGCATTCCCCACGAGCGCATTTCTCGAATACATTGACAGTTTGACCACTCGGCGAGCGCGCCGAGACAAGAAGATTATTTTCAAAATATTTAATATCTCTTGAACTACCCGATGGAATTTTTTCAAACTTGGGGTAATTGTCGACAAGGACCTTAACTCCATCCCTATCGACCGTTAGATAAGAATTATCGGCTAGAATTTCTATATTTTGAACAAAGTTACCTTGCCGATTGACATTTTCCTCCTCCTGCACCGACACCGCTTGTGTACTTTCGACACGGAAACCCGTGACGTCAGCGGTATCGGTGCTTTGACCCGGGCTTGACCCCGGCGATGCAAAGTACCGGCGTGTACCGATCGTACCAACACTGGAGATAATATTTGAACTACAACACGAATCGTCGTCAACCACGACTGGATTAATATTTTCTACCTCTAGAACACGGAGGAAACTACCATTACGACCAGAACTCCTGGAATTACTGTATAATTTAACATTTTGAGCTGGCGAGCTCGGACACGACTGAGAAGAAACCCATGTACCCGTGACGTCACTGTCAGATAAGTGTTTACCGCCTGGAATCTTCTCAGATTTTTGAACTATATCCTATTTTTTATCGCTGCCTGCCCGGCCACAATCTTTTTTGCTGTGCCCTTTCTTGTCGCAAATTATACAAGCATGGTTGAGATTACACTTGCCATAGCATCCGCTGTCGGAGTTGAAGCGAAAACAAATCTTTTCGGAATAGGATCTACCATTTCCCTGGCTTTGTTTACCTTTGAAACCCCCTCCAGATTTGCTACTGACACCTGCCTTGAACGTGTTGTCGATTGAAAAAGATGACATTATCTCCTCCTGATCGAAATTGCCAAATTCATCATGTCCCAGCCTCCCAGCTCTTTCCCTTACTGAGATATCATATTGATTAAACGTGTCGAACGTGTACAATCGCTTAGAGGCTTTCTCTGTCAATAGTTTTACATGCTTGACAGCGGGGAGTGGATCTTTTTTATCCAAAATTAATCTCTCGATTGTTTTTAAACCAACCAGCAACACCTCCTCTACATTTTTAGGCTTATCGCCGCTTTTGCAATACAATTTCTGGGCGTATTTCTTTGTTTTACCTTTTTCTTTTGTAGGCGAAGCGGACCTATCGCTGGAGCGGCTCGATTCATCGCTTGACGACTCGACGGCGGGGCTGACCGGCTTGGGCGATGCTTGCACCTTCCCCCTCTTCTTCGTCTTTGGCCTGGACTTTCTCGGAGATACTTCTGTCCATCCATCGCTGTCATCATCAGAATCGTCTCGTGGAGGTACCATGGCCGCCTCTTGCTTCTCCGCTAACCGGTTGACAGCGCCTACGAGTTTAGAGATGTTTTTCTCCATTACGCCCATCCTATCGTTGAGAACTTCAGTCTTCGCAGCCTTCGGAGGCGATTGGATCGCCGCCGGGAAATTGCCCAAAGGGCTATTCCCCATCTCAATTCCACCACCATCATCGCCGAACAGGTCATCCGACCCGCCCGATGCAGAATCATCGCTCGTCTTCAGGCGATTGCATTTCTTCCCCGTCGGGGCGACGTGTCTAGTTTGACACTTTCTGCAAAAGTTCTTCTTCTTGGACATCTTGGTAAGTCTCCGTTAAATATTTTACGAAGATTAATCGACCTAAACCCCTTAAGATCGATGAAATAATTCAAATAATCGTCCACAACTAAGTTTAAAATTCTGCAGCGATGGTGAATCTCTGGTGGTTAGAACGAGAATGACCAACAGTCAAGCTCGGGCGATTTATATAGTCGAGGTACAACAATCTCCGTAGCGATGGAAACGGAGGGCGATGACGTCACGCCTGCTCCGAAATAAATAAATTGCTTAGGTATCGCTATACAATTTAATATCGTTTTTGTAGGTCATATACTTTTCAAATTGCTCTGCTTGGAAAAATATGGAAAAATTATGGAAAAACGGCCATTTTTCCGGGCGGCTATGGCCGGATTGGGGAGTACACCCTCGGGCGGATGCGGCTGGATTGGGGTCTAAAGGGTTAAGGTATCTCTACCGTATCCCAAATTTCTTGGCCCTAGGCCTATACCTAACTTTTGTTGGATATTTGTAAAAGAAAAAAATAAATTCAATACAAATTAACCACTTAACTGCTGTGCTCTTGCGGGAATTTTAGGCTAAATGGATATACTTGTGATTAATCATATTTTTCATGCTTTTTCACTGATGGGCATGTTATGGTATATCATTCTTAAACTTATGACCTGAAAATTTAGGAAACTGCAATGAATTGTTTTTTTGGTTAACATGGCAACGTTATGTTGATTTTCATTTCTTAAAGGTTGTTCTATAATTTTAAGCTACAATCAAGTATTCGGAGCCCCATGACCATGCCATTTTGTACTTTGCTTGAATATAATTGACTTTTTTCACTAAAATACGATATATTTATCAAAGTGTCCGTGGCAATTGATATATTGTTAATGTACCGAATTATTTCTTTTTCAGAATAAATTGTTAAGGAAAGTTTTGCCATGATTACCATAGATAATGGGAGGTTCTTAAACCAAACCAACATCAAAATCATAAAGCTGAAGGGATGAGCTTTCCAACAATAGCTTATAACCCTACTTTTTGATTATCTGTCAATCTAAAATTATCATGAATTTTGGACCCCATGGGGGTTCCGGGTAAGAATAGGCCCCCAGTAGCCCCTGCTGTTTGTAGAAGGCAACAATAGGGGGGACCCAGCACTTATCAAGTGGTTCTTTAGGTTCAATTCCCGGTTAGTGCTTGGTTCACTAAGGTATGAGGTACAGCAAAAATGATTTCCAGATTTTGATCCCCTGCTGTTTGCCCGCCCTGTCACCTTCATCTCATAGATTCGATCACCAAAGACAGAATTTGATCCAACCGTTTTTTTGCCGTGAAAATGACCCTGGCTGTCGGTACGGCATAAAACACCCAACACTCACTCACTCACTCATGGATTTTGGTGTATTTTTGACTAAAATACCTTTAAAAGCCGGCCTGCAATAGAGTTAACTCGGACTGGGGAGCAGCAGTTAGGTGGTTTATGAGTAGAAAATTATATGTATTATATCAGAAAACTCATACTGGATGATAACAAGTGATGTGTAATGTAAATGAAGGAAATCATTAATGTTCATAACCATGTGTCAATAATTGGAGTCGGTAACTAATGTTTAAAAGAAATCCAAAATAAAAGGAAACGACCTACCCACCTTTGTTAGTGGTCAGGAGGGTGTGTATAAATAAGGCCTATAGCCTGTCACTCTGCCCTGGAAAGTTGCATGTCTGGGCCCACATTTATTGCATGATGTAATAATTCGAGGATTCATTTGGCCTGGTGTCACCATACGCCAGACATCATGCCTCCAAACAGGTTAGGGACAAGACGTGATTCTTGTGATGTTGCATGCACTATTGTGCGCCGATACAAGAAATGACAATGCCCATCATTTTTTCTAAATTTGTTTTAATATCTGTGTGCCGTCGAGGGAAAAGGGTACTCCGTGCGAGTTTTCATTGAAGTTTTATGTTGTAGAGCATGACTTTAGCTTTAACATGATAGCAAATAATGTAAGAATCGGATAATATTAAGCAAGTTATGACCATCTAATAATAGAATGGTCATGAGACCAATGATAGAATGGTCATTGGTTATGCTAATAAGCATGCACACATTCACGAATACAAATTTATGCATAACTTTTGATGCAGAATTGGTTTTCCTTTTCTGTTTTCAATGGGTATCCTAAGATAATCTTTTATCTTTATGTCTCTCTTAGTGTTTGTCTCCATGGCAATTGAATTATAGTAAATAGGCAAGTTTTACACGGACGAATTTTCCAGTGATATTCCAAATCATGTCTCCTTTAAAATTCAATTAGCTATAGAATATCAAATATTGAAAACATGGAGTAACCTTTCCCCTTTACGGGTAAAAAGAATCTATATTTCCGTCCGGGGGGGGGGTCTGAGGATCCCCCCTGGATCCGCCCCAGTTACAATACAATAGTCAATGACATATATATGTACAGACTCCCCTAGGATTACTATCATCTTAGCTACTTGCCTTTTTTTGGCCCTTACTATAATTTTGCAATAGTATGACAAATGCTATATCCCCCCCCCATATGTTATGGAAATGGCACTTTCTACAGATGCGACATTACGTCACGAGGCTGCACTATGTATGAAACAATAATCATATGAGTTGACTTTACTGTATAGGTGACAACATCAAAGTAAACAGGTAAGATGATGTGAGCTAGTAAGTATATCAGAATGGGAATTCGGATAGTGCTGCTTACATTGTACGTCTTGAACATACGTCATTGCTTGTATTACATGAATTACATAGGCAATGACATGTATATGTCCGTAAAAAGTATTGTCTATATTCGTGGTGTTGCATGAATACATTCCACCATTTGATATACACAACAATAATCTATAATATTATTGCACGCATGATTGACTTTACAGAATGTGCAACAAAATGACATCAATTGTACCAAAAGTTGGGATTTTGTGCTTGTCACGTACTTTGCAATCCGTACACAGGCAACATAACCTTAATTTCTTGCATTACACATGTGACAGATAAGAAGCGTATGAAAAAGATAACTAGGATAGAGTGATGTGCACGTGGGATATACATCAATTATTGGACAGTATTAAAATCAACGCTTTATGACTTGCCCATACATTGACAACGTACATCGTACACTGCACATTGCATATACAAAGCACTAAATTTGACACAATACATAATATTGTCATTGTTCATTGGTTGTATACTGTATTTCATCAATGATAATGACTTTATCACACACTACTCTATACTACTCGATACGCTATACTACTCGAACAAATTAGAGGGAAATATTGAATATCTAGTAAATTGTTCGAAAACAACTTCTAACTTGGAGCAAATGTGGGTATATATATGTAAACCTCACTTTAGGAAACAAGTGATAGGGGTAATATATAGACCTCCGACCGGTAATGTGAAATCTGCGATGGACGAATTAACCTCAACGATGAATTATATAAATGGTCAGATGAATGTTGAGATGACTGTGGTTGGAGATTTCAATGTGAATTATCTTAAGAGAAACACAACAGACTTTAAATTATTAAAGGAAATGGAAAGGGAACAAAATATGTTACAATTAATCAACTGTAATACGCGTATTACGGATAACTCAAAAAGCTGTATTGATTTAATCTTTACAAATATGGAATACGTATGTGACTCAGGTACAATTGACATTACGGTCAGTGACCATATGGCAGTATATGTAATAAAAAAGAAGGAGCGGGAAACTCATTCGTGCACTCAAATTGAGGGACGTAGTTTTAAGAATTACGACAAATATTGTTTTCAAAGAGATGTGCAGGAAAATATGGACTGGAAAGTCTACTGGGATGAAGAGAATGACGTTGAAAGATTATGGGATATTTTATATAAGATTATTCTGGAAACAGCAGACAAGCATTGCCCAAAAATTAAGATCAAGGTAAGGGACAACTGTCCATCTTGGTATAATGGGGAAGTATTAAATGAACTACACCAAAAAGGGGAACTTTATAAAAGGGCAAAAAAGGAAGATACTAAGAAGAGTTGGGATGCTTTCAAAAATAAAAAGAATGAAGTAAAAGCATTGTTGTATCAACGTAAGAGGGAAGCAATCCAAGAGAAATTGGATGAGTTAGAAAAGGATCCGAGGAAGTTTTGGAGATTTGTGAATACCTTTTCTGGACTGGGGAAGAAAAAATCAAATAAAAGCTTTAGCTCTATAATAGATGAAACTGGTACAGAATTAAGAGAAGGGGCTGCAGCAGAGTACCTGAATAACTTCTATGTCAATGCCGGTCCAAATTTAGCAAAGAACATGAATGATGCATGGAATGTTAAAGAGCATTGGAAACTGGATCATGACTGTATTTTCCATTTTGAATGGGTCTCTGAAGAGAGGGTAAAAGCAGTTGTAAAAGAGATTAGTATCACCAAATCCAGTGCAGTAGACGGATTGAATTCACGAATTCTAAAGGATGCGATGGAATGTTTAACAATCGAATTGACCCATCTATATAATAAATGCCTTGAAACGGGGAAATTTCCAAAGGGGTGGGGACTAGGCTGGGTTACACCAATTCCCAAAACCACTAAGGATAGTAAAAACCCTAAAGACTGGCGTCCTATAAGTCAAATTGCATTACCTAGTAAATTGTTAGAAAAAATCATACATCAGCAAATCACCACATATCTCTGAAAACAATATTTTGAACCCACAACAATACGGGTTTCGACAAGGTATGAGTACCTCAATCGCTGTTTTTGATGTATTAAAATCACTGTATGACAAGTGGAATAATCACAACATATCGTGTTGCACATTTATAGATTTTACTCGTGCGTTCGAGACTATTGATCATAGGATAATTATGCAGAAGTTTAAATGCTATGGTTTTGATGAAACTGTATTGTCATTTTTTGGAAATTATCTAGAACATAGAGGGCAGAAGACAATTGTTAATGGGCATGCATCAAAGGTGGAATCTTTAACATACGGCGCTGCTCAGTGTTCGATCCTGGGACCCTTAATTTTTATCCTCTATATCAATGATATGTTTCAAGAAATAAAGAATAATGAGGAGATGTATGTATATGCTGACGACACACTTCTTCTCACTACTGGGGAATCGACTTTTGAGGCTCAGTTAAAAATGCAGCTGCTACTTGATAAAATTTTTAATTGGTGTTTTGCAAATAAGTTATCTATTAATAATTCAAAAACTAAATACATGTTAATTGGTTCTAAGGATCGAAAAGAGGGTGTGGATATGCGAATTGACACAACTGTAATACAACAGGTACATAGTTATGAATATCTTGGTATGAAATTAAATGATAAATTGGACATGAATCAACATGTTGATGCAATGTATAAACAAGCTATTTCAAAATTGGGTATCTTATGTAAAATTAGGAGATATATTGATGAAAGAACCGCTGGAAAGATTTACAAGGTTATGATACGACCTCACTTAGAATACATTGACTTTGTTGTAGAGTCAGCAGATATGTATTTAATAGAGAAGGTCCAGAAATTAGAAGAAAGGGCTATCAGACGAATTGAATATTGTTTTGACTTGTCGGCACGGAATGATATTGGAATATTACGTAAAAAGTATAACATTGAATCAATTAAGATTTGGAGAAAAAGGTCTTTATTAAAACATATACATAGATACTGTCAGCAAACTGAACATTTGGATAACTATCGACCAAGCATAAACTTAAGAAGTAAAAACAAGGTAAAATTAAAATGAAAATTTACGGTACAATCAAAAGTACAAAAATCCCCCTATTATAGAGGGTTTGTTTATGGGATGATCTTGATGAAAGCCTACAAAAGGAAACAGATATTGTCAAGTTTACGCAAAAGGTAAAGGAATTATACTAATTTGAAACATGTTGGTATGGACTAATGTGAATTGGTGTGAATTTTAAAACAGAAGTTGATGTACAGTCTTATGTAGATTGCTCAAATGATATTATTGTATATAACTAAATACTGTGTTGATAAGACATGTGAAATGTAGTTGATATGAATATTGATATTGGTGGTGTAAAAGCTGAAAGGAAGAACTTGTGTAAACAGGATTTTGGCTAAATAAAAAAAAATAAAAAAACAAAAAAAAAACACACACACACACACACACACACACACACACACACACACACACACACACACACACACATACGCACACAACCATATATGTATATATATATATATATATAATAAAGAATGCTATTTGATTCGTTTCATGTACATTGCGTACAGCTGACTCCATGCACACTCTTTTTACCATGAATACGATGGATACCCGATGTTGCATACAAACCAAGAACCCAAGGAAATGCATGGTTTAGTTATTTTTCGTCTGGAATAGTCCCCGACTTATACCAAAGGTCATGGATGTATTGAACTTCATCCATTGGCACAGGATGGTCCGAAATTCCTATTCTGATATATCTGTATATCGGCATAGCATTGAGTGAATAAGAGAACATAAGTGATACTAAGAAAAGGGATTACTGCACAGTAGTAGCTAATGATTTCTTGATTATATTGGGGAAGATGCCATTGTTTAATGTTTTCTGACTAGAAAAACACAAAGGTTTTCAGTTTTGTAAAATCACTAAGGGGGGGGGGGGGGGGGGGGCGTACGGAGTCTGGATCCGCCCCTGCCTTTTAATGTCAGCGTCCCTCTTTCTAAAATTCTTAGTTCCGACCCTGAAAAATCTAACATGAGGGAAGGACAGCAATTGCAAACCTATACCCGAGGAGGCTGGTGCCATATCGTTCTTTGTAAAAATTTTAATCAGTGTACGTGGCTCTCCCTCTTTGGAACGACGCCGATGCATCAATTGGCCAGTTATCCAGAAGGTTGTGTCAGAAACACTAGGTGTCAGCACATTATCATGTCGCGTTCAGCACTCTTTCCTTGCAGGAGATTTCATAACAATAATATTGACGTCAATTTAAAAACAAAATAATTGATAGAAAGTCGGTATCATTCAATACTTAAGATTATCCAATGATTTTATAAAAGCGTAGTAACCCATGTCATTTATCCCTAATGGTTAAAAACAATGCAAATCATGGGATAACACTTGTACAATTAATATTCAATTGTCAGGACAAATTACGTCTAAACAAGAATACATTGATAACAAGACGCGATAATTATGTTAGCAAGCACTTCATTTTTGCACTAATAGAAGTTTTCGTGTGATTATTCAAAGAATCCAGTCAGTGTGGAATAAGTATGATAAACATAATTATAAAGATCCGCTTACATAGGCCAGATAATTGTTTATTGACGATAAAAGAATTCGAAAAAAAAAATGGGAAAGCGGTCACTTACGGGCGGTAAGTGCTAACACGATGCGCCCTTTGCGTGCATACGTCGTGTGGCATTGTCTTGTCACTTTGTAATTTGCGCTCCTATCGAGAAGCGGGTGGAATACTAGGGTGCCGTGATGCTCCTGACCTGGATCCTCCCATGAATGTCTGAAGTCAACTAAACAGTTGAGTTGAAAGTTGATTTAAGAATTGAATTTTGAATTTTCAAACTGGTCAGTCATGAACCTCAAAAGTTTTGAGATGACTATGAAGCAGTTTTACAGCCATGTATTTTTATTTGACATGGCTTAAATTTGTCAATCAGAAGAAGCAATAATTATAAACATGCCTAATAATATGGCTGACTGAAATTATAGAAAATACTTAAACCTGGTCCCCACAGGGCGACCGAAATTGTTTTTTCACCAGCGACTAAGGTTAGTTAGTAGCTTGTTGATTAACTAAACACTGGCACTGTGATGTCTGATGACTAAACAACTAGGCCTGGTTGCTCTGGTTTGCGGGTGAAATATTAAGCAAGATTAATATTTTATCCATGCCAGCAACCAAACTACGGCAACTATAGCTTATCGGCAGGCAACTAACATGCTTAGTCGCCTGTACTTAGTCATCAGGCGCGTCACAGAGAGGGAATTAATTATCAATATGTCCAAAATACGGGTATACTAGATGATCATTTGTCTGATCATTTTCCAATATATGTTATTTGAAAGAAATCTGGAGATAAGATTGAATTTACCACTAAGGAAATAACTAGATTCACTTCAACTATGACTGTGATATGTTCAGTACCCTTTTACAAAATGAGAACTGGCATGGCTGTTATAGAAATATTGATGTAGATAAAATGTGGGGGACTATCCTTCTAGGACTGAGAGTAAAGGGAATTCTGTCTATTATGTGTCATTTGTGTAAAGTGCGAATCAGGAAGGTAAAGACTCCATGGATGACATGAGAGATTACAAAAAAAAGGGAATTTCGCGATAAATGTGTACGAGACAATAGAATTTCTTTAACTCAATCTACATATGAAAGGATGAGGAAAGCATGTAATGCTGTTAATACTATATTTCGTAAAGCTTGATCAAATTGCATAAAACAGTATTTGCATGAGACTTCTGATAATCCAAAAACATTCTGGAGACTAACTAATTCCTTACTAACATTGGTAATCTTGTTGTCATATTGGTTCCTAAACAAAACTTAATAACAGGGTTGATCTTTTTAGATGTGCACAAGGCATTTGATTCCCTTAATCAGCCATTGTTAATTGAGAAACTTAAACAAATAGGTTAAACAAGAGAATCCTGTGCTGGTTTATGAGTTACTTAGATCAATACCAAACAGTTAAAGTCAAAAGTCACTCATCTGCTCCTAAAAAGGTTATTTCAGGCATAGGACAGGATACAATCCTTGACCCAACCCTATTTATCTTTTATTATAAATGATATTGTGAACCTTCTTAAACACTGTTAAAGATGTCCAATCGAATATGTATGCTGATGATTATGCACTTAATGTTAGTGATGTGAATTGGAACCTTGTCCAGATGAAGCTACAAAAAGCACTAGATTCATTCATAAGCTTGGGCGATGAGAATGGATTAGGACTCAAGGTTGAAAAAAAAAAATCTATGGTTATTAATGTAAAAGGAATTTATATAATGTAATAAGTGCCACACCCACTTTCAATGTGGGTAATGGATATCTATCACAGGTGGAACACTATACCTATGTTGGAATACCGATTGATGTGAATTTAACGTAAATAATCATAATAACTCTTCTTCTATGTCAATAATGATATTATTCTTCTGTGAAGAAATACATTGTTAATAAAATATTTTAGTTGGCTAAATTGAGAAAATATGTAGATACCATGACTGTTATAATGATCTATAAACAGAAAATGCTACCCTTTATTGGTTATTCTGGATTTCTGTTAATAGCTGCAAATCTTGAGCAATAGAGGGAGAGAGAGAAGATTTTGCAAAATACTGCATTACAGATTTGTCTTCAGATCTTAATATATGATCATGTATCTATGAGTGCGTTGCATGCCAGATTTAACATGATTAGCCTGGAACAACATAGAATTATTCGTTTACTGAGATTGATGTACCTCCATGTAGTAATAAGCCAAGTCTCCTAGTTTCACAGATACATGCAACCAGAACTGTTGCTAAGAAAGTTTTAAACTCCCTGCCAAAGTAACTACCAAATTTCAGGAAAGACACTTTTATATAGACTAGGTTTTAGTCACTGCGAAACCTTGAGTCCAGAGATACAGCACTCTGTGAATGTTGAAGGTTTAAAGGGACAGAAACATCTTCTCCACAGGATCTATTGAATTAAAAAAGTCGCTTGATATTTGCTTTTCTATCTGGTATATTTCCACTGTCTAGATGCTGTGGACTTTCACTTCTCATCAATAGTGCTAGAGTTGAACGGTAGATTTATATGTACTGTTATAGTAGTTTATTGTTTGCTACTGCCTTATGTATATATAGTTTTCATTATTATCATGTTCAATGTAATAATCTGAAAACCTGATGCCTATTGTAAATAAAACCATTAAAAAAGATAATAAAAAAGGGGGGCTCCCCCGGATTTTGCAATAAAACTAAATTTAGCAAAAAAGTGAAGGGGGGAGGAGCGGATCTAAATCCGTCACTGGTGGAATATGGCGGCCAGTCCATTACGAGCCATGTGACATCATCTACATAACGTCTTTTTTTCAACTAACAAGTTTCAAAACCCTAACAGTATACAATATTCAAGTATCCAGATTCTGTGATGACCTTTTGTAGGCTTATATTCTTTAAAAATGATACGGTAATAGGAAATTTCATTAACATCCCGTAAAGAAAACGTAACGTATCTCTTACCTCAGCTGTATACATTCTCTTCTGAAATGCTTTAATCAAGTTTATTACTTTGTTCCATGATATCCATGTAAATGTTTCTAGATTGGTCGATTGGCGTTTCTAGATTGGTCGAGCTTGCTAAAACTCTCTAATGTTTATGGTATAAGCCCATCCCAGTTCAGACCAACATCAAGGTTTACTATGAATTATTTTCAAAATTGCCTCCACTCTTATTCCCTGAAGGCAGTTGTATAATACAAAAGTAATCAATGTAATTTGGTTGACAGATTGTTCATAAAATTTGTAGAATGCAGCTTTATATTTTGGCCTTTTTCTCATAAGAACAAATGCTAAAGCTTCTCAGCCCAGCCTATAATGTCCAACCCTATTTTGTCCAGAAATATGGCATTTTGATTGGCTGGCAAACCTGCAAATCTGTCAATTGATAAAATTTAGGAAATCATAATTTTCAAGCAGTAATTGAGGATATAGAAAAACATAATTCTTGCTTATTTCAGTACCCCCTACTCTTGGAAACAAGGATGGCGTATAATTATTTTGTCCAACCCTTGTCCAACACTGGGATATAACTAATATGGGATGGGCTTATTGTGGAGTACAGTTTGAAAGACCAGCATTGTAACTGAAATGTGATCAAAATACATGTCTTGACGAAGAGTACCTTTTGTGTCCATCTTTGTATATTCAGTTAACCTCTTCCACGAAGCAATTAGAATTGAGTTGTTCTAATCTATGTGTATTTGCTGGCCCGAACAACCGTTGGTACATTATCTGATTATGTGCCCTCCGGTATAAAGAGCGTTGAAAGGCAACACCCAGAGGTGAGTGTAGGGGAATGTAGCGTTCATGAGTATCGGAATAAGGTATACTTATACTACCTGTACATGAATATTATGATGTTTGCCAATATGTTTCCTTGGGATGTCCAATGATTAGTACAGCCAAGGGAGAAGAAATCTCTAACAGGCTCAGAATCTTACTTCACTGGATCCTCCTGAGTGTGAGGATGATCATAAACAGGTAACCCCATACAGGTACATCTGGGGTGGACAACGTGCCAATGGCCATTAGCCAGCGAAATAACTTGGGGAGATCACTTTCAGGGGACATCGGGATTCCTTATCAAAACAGCACAACAAGGGGGCCTATGATTTGTTACTTATAAATTAACGTTATCATACTGTAATTAGATTTGAGAAAGTATTAGACTGTTAGATGAATTCTTATCAAATACACAAAGGTATGGTGTATCCTTAATAGACCCATTTACCTTTACAGACTCGCATATTTGTATTATGAGGTTCATCTAATTTTACCATATAGTAGTTTTGAAAATGATTTTTACAGATAATGCATTGGTAATATTCATCGTATCTCATAACATAATTATTGTTGATGGTGTAGCTAATGTGGAATTCGTCCTTTTCGCATGGTTCATTGGGATATAGTGATACGCAAGGCTAAACCCAAGATACTACACAAGGGCTTTGCTTGGATTCCTGTTGTAAACTAACCTCCTTGGATTAAGAGAATCACACACTAATCCGTGTGGAGATAGGGGATGTAGACGTACTGTGGGAGGGTTTGCGTGGGCGTCCTCGGCTCATCAGCCCATGAGTCATATTACCCTCCACCCCTTCTCCATAACTACCCCAAACACTCCCAGGTTTGTTTGCCCTGCACATTATTTCAGCTTTGTGGACCCAGCCAAACATCAGCCCGATTTGTTTCTATATCAAGTCTCGGTTGAAAAGTTGGAATGAGAGAACTGGGAATTCGCTTCTCATTGGTAATCATTCCATTTGCCAAAGTGTATTGAAGGTCATACCTAAAAAGTAAGCTTTGTCTGGTCTAACCATTGCATTGGTAGGTGGAACCTATACTAGTTATAACCTCTTTATTATGCTGTTGACCACTGTTGTTCAATTATCTATATTTTTAAACGAGCTGGATAAGTACCAGTTAAAATTCATTGAATATGCTTATACACAACCATGAAAAATGTGCCATTTTAATGTTAACTAGTTGGTATAACTGTATCATAAAAAAAGGGGACCGAATTCATGGCATGAAATCTGATACCGATAATGTTGGGCCGAGTAGGAATACGGTAATTGAAATGTTTGAAGTATACAAGAATTGTGCTAATTTTTGAGACATAAAAAATGTTTCACCGGGCTGGGAATACCCAGGGAGAACAAATTGTGCTTTGATAACATGACAGACTGGTATTTAGGGCTGCCGGAGGTCCCTTTACAATGGGGCGTTCTGTAGCAACAGTATATGAACCACAGACACTGTAGTCAAGTCGGGAGGTTGGTGGTAACCTCCCCCCCCCCCCCTAAAAAAAGTAAAAAAAAGGGTCAGATTTGTATGAATCAGCAAATGTAGTTAATTCAGAAAAAAAAAAATCCACTCAGTCTAGGGGGGGGGGGGGGGGTCAATTGCCCCTTTTGCCCCCCCCCCCCCCCCCCCCACACACACACCACTGACTAATATATTCACGAATGAAAGTACTCCATATCTCTGGTCTTAATATTGAATTTCCAAGAAACATCTCCTGTGAGGAGTAGTGTGGACGTTCACAGGGCCTGTTGCAAGCAGGTATGACTCTGTAAAGTCATTCTTAGGACACCAGCCGTCATTCATGCTCGACTAGTGGTCACCTGAGGCAGTGATCAAGCCCAATATGACGTCATTTATCAAGGGATTTACCTAATTAACATAATTTTAAACCAATGAAATTCACTTCCACACTGCTCTGATCACGGACAGGGACATCAACAATCGGACCGTCCCACCTTTAGGTATGATATAGGTTAACAGACCAGCCAGCCGACTCGATTACGGCGCCTTTGATATGAACTGTTGGATATCATTGCCCCTGCTAATGTTTCAGAAGTATCATTTGATAAACTTTAACATTAGTTAAATCGCGGTCTTCATTTTATCAAAAGGTGTAATCATAGCCCATGAAGCCTTGGCAGTTCATCTGACTTTATTCACCAAGGCTCACGCAATGAATTGGTTCACTAAAGGCAGCGCCGATTCATATCAAATATGTTTAATAATTTTGCACTGACGCCGACACCGACACCGACGGCTGATGTCCGTCGGCGTTGGCTGTCGGTCCTTTGGTTAGTGGGTATGGAGCTTTACGTTAAGGCGGGTTTACACAGGCCGTCAACGGGTCCTTACGAAAATTCCCTTACGTTAACCTTACGATAATGGGTTATCGTAAGGGTAAATAATTAAAATTACATAATATGTAGGTCATTATCGTGTGTTATCGTACATGTTTGTCGTAAGAGTTGGCCCATCAAAGTGTTTACACAGACCGATAGGCACCTTACGATAAGGAGCCGTTAACGGTTGTCGTAAGCCTTACGACAACCTTACGTTAATTGACGTAAGGCTAACGTAAGCCTTACGACAAAAGGGGGTTTACACAGACCGATAACAAATTAACCTAAGAACTTGGTTAGAGATTAAAATTATATGCTAATAAGGAATTATTTATTAGATCTGTGTCGAGACTATTTCGTCACTTCCTGTGCACATGTTGAAGATGAATAGGAGGAGGTTAGCTCGCCTTGCTTTGGCAATATCTTTAATGATAGAAGAGGAAGCACAGTTCGAAGAAATATGTAAGAAAAGAACAAAAAAACCTGTCGTAAGAAGTATCTGGCAACAACCCTGGTTCTCTCTAAGAGATGAATACCCTGAAAGGACAATGTATGGTCTACAATTGGAACTGTTTGCCGTAAGTATCGATAAATATGAATATAATTAAAACTACAATTTCAGTTTGATAAAAAAATGGTCTTTATTGTTTTTTAAAATGGTAATTTATATCTAAAATGAAACAATACATAAATATAAATAAACATATATTTTATTAGCGCCCATGATCCTAATTTTTAAACAAAAAATATTAAAGAAAGGTTGATAACGTGAAATTCAAAATTTATTTTCCAGATTGACGACACTCTAGAGATACGGAATATGCTGCGTATGGATAGAGAAACATTCTACTATCTTTTGGAAAAAGTAGAACATGCTTTGTACCGTCAGGATACACACTGGAGACCTTGTATCAAAGCAAAAGCCAGATTGTCGGTGACATTACGCTATTTGGCACACGGTGAGTTTAAAACAATAAATTAAGTTATCATGAAATATTGAAACAATTAATTGGTTATTTGAGAAAAAAATGTTTTGGTTTATTAACTTTAAAGAAATGTAAATGAAAATAATGTTACTAATTTTTGTCAGAAAACACTAATGTGCTCCATGATATTATTATTAATATGCAATAATATTTTTAATCAACAGGTCATTCTCAAAGATCGCTTGTGCCACAGTACTACATGGCCAAAGGAACTATTTCTGTGCTCCTGGCGGAAGGGGCACGGGCTATATACGAAGCACTGGAGGAAGAGTTTCTTTCCGTAAGTTTTATATTATAAAAAAAAATATAGTATATTTCTAGAAATTATTAGAAATAATTATTAGATCCACTGATAGTCAACACTTATACGAAGTTTATTATTTTTATTAACTTTTAAACCCAATTTGTAATCATAAAAATATCAAAAATTGTATAAGAATCACTTGTATTTCAGACGCCACGTACTGCAGAAGACTGGCAAGATATAGCCGAGTTGTTCAAGAAGAGGTGGAATTTCCCTAACTGCATAGGGGCCTTAGACGGGAAACATGTCCGAATTATCACACCAAACAACAGTGGTTCCGATTTCTTCAACTACAAGCATCAATTCTCTATCATTTTGATGGCACTTGTAGATGCGAATTATGTTTTCCGTTACGTTGACGTGGGTGCTCAAGGAAGGATAGGAGATGCGTCAGTCTGGAGGAATTGTAGTCTAAGTAAACGACTCAAAAAGGAGAATTTGGGCATTCCTGACGGTGAAGTTCTTGACGGGACAACACTATCTACACCGATGGTCATCGTGGCCGATGATGCGTTTCCGATGGGAGAACACATCGTAAAGCCATTCTCCAGGAGGCATTTGACAGTGCCTGAAAGAGTGTTCAACTACCGTCTCAGTCGAGCCAGAAGAGTATCTGAAAATGCATTTGGAATTTTGGCCAATCGTTTCCGAGTTCTCCTAACAGATATTCGAACCACACCCGACAGAGTGATGAACATATGCCTAGCTGCGGTCGCCCTACACAACATGTTACGTCAACGATGTGGAAAGAATTATCTTTCCCCCAACCAAGTCGACTACGAAGGACCAGATCACGTATTGGTTCCTGGAGAATGGAGGAAAACTGGATGCATGCAAAACATGGCACGTTTGGACAGCAGAAACCCAAATGTATTCTCAAAGCAGTTGCGCATCATGTTCCAGGACTATTTCGTGTCCTCCGTCGGAAGCGTTCCCTGGCAGTGGGACATTATTAGCAATTACTAAATTAAAAAAACAAAATGACAAAGAGAAGTCATGTAGTTCCTTAGTTATCAGGCTGATATGTTGACTCTCAGAGAAAAATACTCCCGACAAATGGAAATGTCGTTCTTTAAAGAAGTTACATTTATGAAATGATGAGATCTTTTTTTAATGTCATACTACATTTACTTTTTAATGAATAGAAATTAAAAACAATAATTTTAATTCTCGAACTCAAACCATTTTCTCTAATTGAACCACACTTTATCATACTTCTATACGATACAAAAATGATAAACGTTACATTGACATTGAAACAATCTTTTATTTCTTCAGGAACTAACAAAAATTCAAGAGTCCTTTACATATTACGATAGTTACCCTTACGACATTTCCAGAAATAACATCAAAAGAGAACAATAGAAAGATTGTCAAAATTCTTATCGAAACCAAACATACACTATCTGCTGTCATAAATTTGGACTCTCATAAGGCTGTGAGAACCCTTAGGTTGAATTGTCGGTAACATGATGAACACTGTCGTGATCATTTTAATGGTATGTGTAAATTCACCTTGATGAAACTTTTATAAGCTGAGTTGCAATGTTCAATACCGGGCAACACTTCAAAAATAGCCAAGCCGATGTCAATTGCTACGATAGTATAACCAGCAAAAAAAAATACAATGTTAACGCAATAGGAAACTTTATATTTTAAACTAATCTTGTGGGACAGTACTTTAAGGCTTTCCGAAGCCTTGAAACAACTTACATAATGCAACGGAAAAATCACAACTTAACATGATAATGATACGAACTACAAATAAAGTAATAAATGATTAATTGTCGCCGTAACATAGTGAGCCACGCCTTTGTGTGTTGTATGTTTCATACTTTTATCTTTATGTTCTTAATTCGAGATATAAAGCAATATTTAGTTGCTATTCCAAGAGAAATAATAGTACGATAAATGACATTTTCACATAACGCCAAGCAAAAATTGATAATGTCTTTAGTCTTCGCAATACAAAACTATTCAATAAACCTACTTTTTTGAAAGAAATAAAGATTGATCTTCGCCTACCTCGATTATAACCTCACACATGGGTTCTGAATATTAACAAAAAAAGTTCTCTCTTTTCCTTATTAATTCCAAATCCAGTGAAAAAAAAAAAACTGACTCAACTTAAACTAATTTATATGTTTACGATAACTCTTATCTCTAAGTAACCTAATGAAAGTTAACTTGATGTATAAGTGTAACCTCTCCCCTTACGATAATTAAGTCAACGTAGTTAACTCTTTGTTTTCTGGCATCTGTTCTTCCTGTTGAGCTTCCGTCAAAGCTATTTTTTCTGGTTGATTAGCGTTCATCATTGGAATATGAGGTCCAGGAAAGTGTTGACGCGGATCCTGGTTCATCATATGTCGAACACCCATAAATGGAATGTTTTGTCCAGGAAAAGGTGCATGGACAGGTTGATTCATCATATTTGAACCGGGCATGTAGGGATGATGTACGGGAAAAGGTGGTCGTGGCTGCTGCTGCATCATGTTTGTATCCATCGGAAATGGATGGTTAGGACCTGGGAACATGGGAATTGGCTGCTGACTCATCACATTTGGCCCAATCTGATGTGGTTGGTTTTGTGCAGGAGGTACTGGAATGTTTGATGGATTCTGGAGTCCATACTGATTGTAGTTTGAGCAATATATAGTGGTTGGAGATCCCGATAACAGTCCCATCATCGTCTCATTTCTGGAAGAAGTAGACTCACCACTTAAGTCATTCTGTCGTGACGTTGACGGCAACACTGCTTTCCTTTGAGATGCCGGTCCTGAGTTTGTTTGCGACAAAATTGTCGGACGGCTTTGGAATCCTGGATAATGACTTAAGACCTGTTCAGGTTCATAATCATCCTTTTTGGAGTTGTCAATGACCGTCACCACAGGTGTCATACGTTTTACACCTTCTAGACTGGCAATACTGAGTGACTTTAAATTGTTATTTCTTTTTTCCTCCGTTGTGTTAACCTTTCTATCGGAACGCAAAGTCTCTGCTCTTGCGTCAGGTGATGTTGATCGCATTGAGCGTGTACTCCGTCTGTCGGGAGTACTTTGACATGACGGCATTCTCCGTGAAATAACTGAAGGTGATCCTGGCTGTGGTTTTCTCTTCTGTTGAACCTCTGACGACTGCATTTCTACAGCTGGTCGTTTTCTCGGGAGTCTATCTATTTCTTTTTGATTTTTGTCTGAAGAAGGAAACATGAAAGTACCCCTTATAGCTTTGTTGCAGCTTGATAGAATGTGTTCCATCACATCCATTTTCTGGTCCTGGTCATCAACCTGTCGTAACTTAGCTGCTATCAGATTTCCAAAATGAAAAGCTTCATCTTTTGGTTCTTCCGTATTCTTCTCGGTTGTCTCACGAACAATTCTGAGTTCTGGTTCTTTTTCTTCACTTATCGCTCTAACCGTTTGTGAAATATCTTTAATTAATTCGAGCCTTTCATCGGATGGAGTTACAACTTTCTTGGCCAAAGCATTCGATACTTTTTTGGGTGCAGTACCTTTCACTAAAGTTTTTCCCTTTGTAGCTGTGTCCACAACTTTTGCAGGTGGTCGTGGGGGTACGGGAACGGAGAAAGGATCAACTCCGTCGTCATCATCGGCAGATTGAGTAGAAACCAGATCTTTAAGACGATTTCTTGCAATTTTTCCTTCCGATCTCTCATTTTTTTTGGTGATATCTTTCTCAGGTACTTTGTCTTTCCCTGCATTGTTCGAGGTAATGCCTTCCGATGATGTACCTTGTTTACTTTCATCACTGTTTTTTCCTTTAGCTTTGGGAGGTATTTTTTTGGGAACAGCTTTCTTTGTAGGCACACCACTACCTGATGGAATTGGTGAAATGCTTTGTCCTCTAGGCTTACTAGTTTTGGTTGACGCAACATTCACTTTCTTCGTTGCTGGAACACTTTGTGATCTCTGACTGGAGTCATTGTCGTTTTCTCCCTTATTAGATGATGGGTTTGTGGAAGAATCCGATTGTTTCGTCTTATCGGAAGGTGTGGATGAGTTTCTCCGTAGGTTGGTTGCACCTTTCTGCTTTGTGTTTTCTTTCGTTGAAGATGTTGCTGGTTGTTCGCCGTCATTAGATGTTTTTGTTTGTTCAACATTTTTAATGTTTTTAGGTTTAGACCAATCTTTCTTACAAATGATATAAGAACGTCGACTGCCTTTTGTTGAAGACGGTGGTTTGGGACTTTCATCTTTGGAACCTGTTTTTTTTTGTGTTTGGTTTACCTTTGTCGTAACCTTCTGCTTCACTTCTTCACTTACGACATTGGCCGACACAGTTGTAGTCGACTCTTTGTCATCTTTTTTCTCAGCCGCTTTTCGGCTGTTCGCAGTCACTTTCGGAATTCTTGGTCTTCCTCGAACTGGTTTGTTCACATTTTGATTTGAGATACTTTCAAGTTCATTAACTGGCGAGCTCTTACCTGAAAGAGAACTACGTGTTCGACCACTAATTGGTGCTTGTGTCGGTAGCTTGACGGTTAAAGTTTTCTTACCCTTTTTTTGTGTTTTCTTCACCTTATTTACTGTTGGTGACACAGGTGTGGATTGAACTAACGGGGACACTGGATCTGACTGTACTTTCTCAAACATATCCTGTAATACACCCTCTAAATCATCATCATTACTATTGTCGCCATCATATACTTCAGCATTTACCTGAGCTTCATTGCTGCTAGATAAATCGGGGAAAGGAGCGTTATACTCTTCGAATGAGTTCTGAGATTCAGAGACTACACCTGACTGATCAAAGTTATTGACATTTATGCTCTCGTTAACCGTAGTGTCCATATTTTCGTCATTACTGGCTTCTGGAGACGGGGATTGGACTTGCTCCTCTTCTGAATTCTCTTCCACCATCTCTTGGTCAGAGCAGTTATCGTAGCCATCAGACGACTGTTGACCCTCTGGTTCAGGTTCTTCTTCGTTGTCGTCTTCGTTTTCATCCTGTTGAGATTGGACTGGCTGCGACATTTGTTGTGAATCTTCTTGGGATGGCTCTCCTACCTCGGTGAAAGACTGCAAGAAAACAATTATTTATTTTTAATTGGCTATAATGTTATATTAATAATTCATGGTTTAAACATACCTATATTTACACCTTACGTTAATGATTTAAATAGTAATGATTTGATTTAAATAATATTTTAATGTAGTTACATCTGAACGTCAACAATGAAGCAAATAGTTTTAATTGCAGTTTACGGTATAGTGACTTATCGGGACAATTGTGAGAAGTGTAAGTTAAATTAATTATTTTTTAGTTGGGGGGGGGGATTGTGCTTGTGTCAAAATACTTAATAATAATCAATAGACCTATTTCAATTTAAATAATGATTACACAGTATTAACTACAAAAATAAATTTAAGCTACTGAATTAATATTTTTATATTTAATATTTAAATGATATTTTTTGTTAACCTCTTCCAAGTCCTTTAGCGTTGATTTCGTTCTCCGCGATTTCACGTAAGGGGCCAAGAAGCTCAGTTTTTTCCGTAGTAATGCCACTCGTGGAGTATCGGGAAGAGGCTCGCTCCCACTCTTTCCGTAATGAGGCTTTCGTTGTGAAGTTGATCTCATGGAGTTGTAATGTTTCTCTATCTCCGAAGCTGCCAAAGAGGTTATCAATAAAATAATTAAATTATATTCTAAATTAGTAGAAAAATATAGTTGAGAAGTATGTGTAATTACGAATAAACATAATAACATTTCCTTTGATTGATTACTACATAAAAGTCGGAATTATCAATATAGAAATTAAATTGCATCGTAAGGTTAATGGTTACATATTGTCGTGACATAGGGAATGATAAATTTATTTTCAGTTAAAGCATACTAACAATAAGTATCACTGAAGTCAACAACGTTATTAAAAATAAACATTAGAATAAAATAACTTATACATCTATTAGGTGAAGTTTTTTGTCTATCGTAAGGCTTACGGTAATATCATGATTATCGTAACGAATGGTATTAAGTTATCGTTAACGTTTATGAATGAAAACATTATAAAACGGTTGTAATATGATTTACTAATGCATATATCAATAAATATCAATCAAAACAAAACACAATCTTATTCGAACTCATGAGCGATAATGGGGGATTTACCGGTAACGTTCAGTGTTGCACCAATTTCGGCATATAGGTTGAACCTCTTCTTTCTGTTAGCATATCCAGCCGTGTCTTTCTTCCACAGACATTCGTTCTTGAAGATATAATCTATTAAAACGTCTTCACGTTCGTCTGTCCACGCAATAGAATCGTCTTCCTCCGCCATGTTTGTGTTTTGTTAGACAGAACTGATCACGTGATCAGCCGCATTCTGATTGGCCAATGCTTACGTCAACTTACGACAACTCACGTTAATACCATTTGAAGTTGTCGTAAGCGTCTGTACATTAAATTATACAGGATGGTTTACACATAACATTTTCAGACGTTACGATAGAAATTTGGGTTATCGTACGTTAAATTCCATTGTCGTAAGGCGTTTATCCTAAGGATTTTGCCAAAAATTTCAAACATGTCTGAAATTCGAGTTGTCGTAAGAAAATGTCCCGACAAGTCATCGTTAGCCTTACGACAGGCTTCCGTCAACAGCCTTACGTCAATTTCCTTACGATAAAAAGGGTTTACACAGACCGATAACCTTATCGGGACTGTCGTAACCCTTACGTCAATTGTCGGGACTATCGTAAGGCTTACGATAATGACTGTCGGGGAGTTAGCGTAAGGATTTTATCGGTCTGTGTAAACCCCCCTTTACCTGGACATGTATACCCAAGGCCTCAAAGCGGGACCTTTAAAACCTTTAGAACCTTTTTTTGCCTCTTGGACCTTTAAAACCTTTATTTTCCTCTCAACGACCTTTTTTTCATTTGAAGTGACTGATAAGTCTAAAACCTTGTAAGAAGGACAAAATTCATGAAGAATCTGTGAATCTGTGAAAAATTATGCATTTCAAGGGTAATATGACTCATTTAAATGTATAATGAGTGCCATTTGTGCATTTCAAAATATTCTGACCTAATCATCGTGGATAGCATTCTTGAAAAACATGAGTGAAGTTTCTAAGGAATACAAGAACCCAGCCAGGGGGGGGGGATACCTGGGTTACCCATCACCCCCAAGCTTTGCCAGATCCATATGGTCCATCATTTACTACCTTATGTCTGAGAATATCTACCTGCCCTTTGGTACCCCTGCCTAACTACATAAAGACATTTACATTGTGAAGTATTCCAGTCGTGTGACAGGTAGAGTGTCAAAAAATTTGGTGTCTGGTATACCCATCTACCCTATGGTATATCTGTATGCCTTGTGGTCCCCCTGTAATCCCTTTGGTACTTATCTGCCCTTGGGTACCCCTGTCTGCCTGCTCTGGCCCATTGCATAAAGGGTATTGTTGTTTCAATAACTTGTAACCATAGTTATTGCAATAAATCAAACAAACGCTTTAAAGGTCTAACTTTAGTGTTACAAAGTCATCATTGTTTAAATTATAAATATGTCTATTTATTTTCAAATCAAAAGAGGTTCTGTGGAATAATCAGCAAGGACATCCTTGTTATGTCTGCCCTGACAAGGATATCCTTTCTTTCTAAATAACTACTTTCATTGGTATTTTACAACAAGGACCTGCTTGTAATGTGCAATGTAACAGTGGACAATGTCCTTACAAGAACATACTTATGTTCTGATTTCTGTATAAAGGCAACCTGAGTAGATTGTGATAATCCAAGATTAAACCAAAATATCCCATATCGTAGTAGCACCCTTCCCCTGGGTGGGAGAGGCAACCCACCAAAATCCTTCTCTATAACCAGCTTTACTATCCACTCAATTCCCAATTTTATATTACTCACATTTTCTAAGTTCTTGCACCTCCCTCCCCAAACTGATCCTGACTACTATACTTAGTTCCATAAGCTAAATGTAAAAGGGTTTCATTAAAGTCTCACTAATGGTGGTCTCACAGGTTAACTCTCGATCCGGTGTTGGGATACATTGGTCCTGTATGCACAGGGTACATTCCAAGTTCCTCCTTTAACCAAATAATCCTAGGTTTGTCCAGTAACACTGAATGGTAATTCATGGAAATAGGTATCAGTGCTTCACAGCCAAACAAAGCATTGGGCACAAAGAAGGGATCAGTGACCGCCAGCCAGAGCTGCTGGGTGATGTTTTGAAACCCTTTATACCTTTGATAAACACCCCTATTGCCCTGAGTGAGCGTGATAATAGTAACTTGCGTGGCTTTCTGTGTTGTACAAATATCTAGAATTCATTCTTCCCTCGTCTGTCTCTTACAAATGGTCATACCTTTGATAAAATGAAGTGGATATTTTTTACATTTTCTAAACTATAATATATCTTTTGTGTGTGTGTGTGGGGGGGGGGGGGGATTTATATCTCACGTTATATCCCATAATAGCCAAATTGATTATGCTATTTTTGCATTCAATTATACCTTTATAACATTGAAAGTGGACCCACTATGGTCCATTCAATAAAACCAGGACCAGTACTAGACCTTTCAAAGGCTCTTTTAGGTGACCCATAAGGCCATATTTGGCCACCATTATGGCCGTGCCCTATGAAGATGTCTATAGTTTGGGGTTATTTTCTTACTTTAGAAATACTATATCTAACAAAGAACACCTAGAATGATCTCAACTTCCTGAAGACCTAGTGATTTCTGTTCATCACACTTTGATGTTAAGTCCTTTCAAAATCATCGATACAATGAATGTCATGTTGCCCTGTGACAGGTTCAACCATAGAAACGAGAGTGATGGAAAGATTAATGCTGTTCCAATGTATGTGGAATTTGCAATTTTCAACAAAGATGTCTCTGCATCTATTCTGAATACTTTAGAATGCTTTTTCATTTTCTGAAGGGTGAATCGTCTACCTCAGGGACAAACATGTCTCTCTTACCCAGAGAAACTAAGCTTAAATCGGTTACGATTCTGAAAAGGTATTGTAAAGGTGTCGTAAAGATATCAATAATGCATGTATATCTTTTACCTGAAATGATTTTTACAGAAATCAAAGGTCAATAGAATAATCTAGTTGTCTTGGCACGATTCCTTCAAATAAATCTCAAGAGTATCTGCTAGTTAAAGAAACAATAATGTTTCAACATAATTTAAAAAAAATTGAGATGAACTAATTCTGCAAACTAAAGATTCTTTCCAGTGCGCAAGTTTTCTAATGTCTTTGAGAAATGATCCACTCAAAGCGTGTGAGATCCTGACGTCATCATCTGTTTGACACGTAATACTTCGCCTGCATGTTACATGGGACACGTACGTTTCTATCGAGGTCAAAAAAGACGCAACGGTAAAAACACGTTTTGCACTGACTGAGAGTAAGATTCTTATTGAGGACGACCTTGATGTTCCCCTTAATTAGAAGCCTATTGAATATCATCGTAAATTCAAAGTTTGATTAGGGGCCTAGTATCATTTTAAAAACAAATATTTACATGTGATTGAAATGAAGCTAATTCGATCCATCTGCTTTCAGTGATCATTTCAGTCGAATAAATGCACATTTTCCAAATCTATAATTAAACTCAGCGTACACACAAATAACGCCTGCTGTTGGCAATTTCTTTAACCGCAAAGATGAAAACTAATCTACCTCTATTACGGTAAATGTTATGTCTGCTCTCCATTGATACAGACCAAGGACCTTCCTATTATTCTTTCTTCGACGAGCAGGTGCTCTTGAGATTTGGTATAATCATTTGAACGTATGACCAACGGTAAATTCTCGTACAGTTGATCTTGATTGGCGTAATCATCCCGTAGTCCATTGAAATAAACTCCATACAAAGGAAATATATGTAGGTATACCAGGTATAGCGTCATATAGAACTTTACATTATGCTTTGATGTTGTTAGTTTAAAGTGAAAGCAGCAGCTATATAGACCTAAATAACAGTTTACTTATCCCAGGCCAATATACTTGGCCTCATCTGCTTGATAAGAACGCAGTCGAAAAGTCCTGCTTAACGCTTTCATATACTAGGCTATAACAGGCAAGCATTTTCCCGGGTCATTCTACTGATGACTCAGCACTTTATGTTCGTTCTTCTGTCTCTCGTCCTTCATATCCGGTCCCAGAGGACCTGACTTCCGGTATCCAGGGGACGTCAGATAGCGACTGTCCTACGTTGCGTCGGAGGGCCACCGGAGTGGGTGGGCACGGGTGGGCTTAGGGTGGGTCTACAATAAGCCATAGGGTGTCTGACGGCGTTCGCAGCTACAGCTGTTGTAGTGGGGCAGTGGCATAGTCCCCCATTACCCCCACTTTCGGAAATCCCGTATCTGCCTCTGCGCAGGTGAAGGATTGTAACCTACTCTGTCTTTAGCCATTTATAACCAACTCAATGCCTAAAATTGTAGTGGTGGGGGACGTGGCGTGTCAGTTCCTGTGTAAGGTCCACAACGGAATGAGTAAGATTCAAAATGGTGCCAATTCACATACATCATATTTTCCATTAGAAAATTCAAGTATCAATGCCTAAAATTGATTGATTCTGTGTTGATACGCCTTGTTTCTTTAACTTGCAGCTCGTCGCTTCTTTCTTTGTTTTGAATGACAAATTAAATACTAGTAGCTCTGGACTGTCGGGCGATGTAGACCCATATCATATTAAAGTAGAAACTCTTGTTGTTGATGTGTAGAATATATTTTTGATGTTCGCAACCTGATTAACAACTTGCAATCTTGTCAGGCCCATAGCCAGCTTTTTCCAGAGGGGGTTCGATTTTGAATACCAGTTTTTACAGAGGGAGGGGGGACGTTTTTTGACTAAGAGGGCTAAAATACCTTTTTTATTATTTGTAGGGACCATGGGGTCATAATTATTTTAGAGGAGGGTTCGTCCAAGGAGGGGTTCGTATATGGGGAAATACATTATTGAATTTGGATAGGACCTTCTGTTCAATCCTTTCTGGATCAACTATTGCCGTTAAATGGTCCATATGCAACTGTAAAATAGATACTTTGTATGAATGGATTCCCCTAAAGGATAGAGGATAGACTACGGCAATGTAGTGCCATTTCGCCACATTCTTATACAAATAATAAGTATTTCTATTGCAAGTTGATCCACAATACGGCATTCTATAACTATTCAACCACCTTAACGACACACACTACCAGATCCTGTTGACGGATGGACTGACGACAGTCAAAATTTAGTGTTGATACAGAAGTCATACGTATAATGATTCACGATGGTGCCCCAACATGGAATGCTTGCTGCTGCGCGGAAACAATAGCCAACGTCTTGTAATCTATTGATAAGTTTCATTTTATGCGAATGTTTATACTGAAAGCGCGACACACAGAACATTATCGTTTGCCAATTAAACATGTTGGAATAAGTTCTTAACCTTCACCTACAGAGGTAATTGAATGTCAGTTATGCTGTGGAGCATCACGTTTCTTTTTATAATTTCATTTTGATTTGTGCCAGTCTTTAGTGGATGAACGGAGTTAATTTTAGCTCTTTAATTTCCTGTAGCTTATTTTCTCATTATCCGGCTAGAAGTGCATGGTTGAACCCCACGTCTTCCGTCTCCTTACTCTGTCAAGGCGAATTGATGTTGTCGTCCTCTCAGAATACGGAAATGGTAGACTGCCTGTCCAATCTTCTCTAGATCAATCATTACCATCATTTGGTTCATATATATATATATATATATATAAGATTACTTGTATATATTTGGAATTTCTTTTAATTCTTGTAATCCCTCTATAAAGTGCTTTATAAAGGGCACGCATTTGTTACGTTCCCAGATTTAAAAACTATGTTAACTCTTGATATTCATCAGGGTCTTATGACTGTGGTTATGGAAATTGTAATGCTAAAAATGGTAGTTATGGAAACCGACATTGTGACCTGAAGCGTTGATGTCTTTTTTTCTTGCGTTAGTACAGTTCTCGTTATATCAAAATATTGCTCTAGATTTCTAACCTATGCGGGTATTCTGATTAACATACCAACCTGCAAGGGTTTCAATAACGCATTAACATGCTTCTTAAGGCAAGATACCTTTTTATAAAATGACTATTAACATTGGCTTTTTGCGACAGACTATCGTATAAGCTATAGGCTACTGTTGTTTTGGGGTAATCATCTTTTAGACGACGAATTTCTGGGAGTATAGTTTTAGCCAGAATCCTGTGATAGGAAGGTGTTCTCTCACTCTCTCTGTCTTCCGTCTTCATTTCCCATGTTGTGTTTTTGTTTGTTATAAGATAAACTTTTTTCCAAAATAGATTATTAATTGGTATTTATCAGGTTACATTACTGTGACCGCATTCAAATAAAGAAAGTGAAGAAATTACAAATTCCTGAAGGATTAGTTTCAAAGAAGCTTTCTAAAAAAAATTGTCAGTACGTGGTGCTATTGCAAAATATCAATAAGTTATCAGTTTTGGGAATGAAAAGTAGGAGCTTGTAGAATTCACAAAGTTTACGTTAATCACTAGTCAGAAAGAATTGATTAATCAGTGATGAAGCAAAGCTCTGTTAATTGATTTTGTCCCAGCCTAACGAAGTTTCCTTTGAATGAATTTAGAAAATAACTATGTATTGTTGTAAGACAATAGTCACAGTCGACTAAAGCACCAAAATATGCACATGGGTTTTTGACGGGATCCTAACAAGGTATCAAGCTCCCTGAGACAAGGCAGTCTAATGATTAGTGCTGAATTTATGAGGTATAATTCAGCCTTAACGACAGCTTTCAGAACCTGTTTTTGATAAAGGCGTTAAGCGCCGTTATTGATAACTAGCATTTTTTGTTACACGAGTTTCTTCCATATTGTTGACATGCATGATATTCGGAGATACAATGCAGGTGACATTTTTTTTGAGAAAGCATTAAGAACAAAGACACATTTACCTTCCTATTATCACACTGCAGGGGTTTATTTCTCCTTCAAAGGTGTAGCTCTCAATGCACATGAGTTTGAAATCTTAAAATTTTCTCAAACGTCATTTCATTTACCGTGTACAATATTCATAGAAAGATAATAAATTCCTTTCCTTTGGTTTATATCAATACTCTATCACGATTATGATCATTCCCTTCCACATATCGGAACCTGCTAAGAGAAAATTTGTCAGAAAACTGTTTCGCTTATAAGAAGAATGCATATTGTATAAATAAAATAAAATTCTTTATGTTCAAGGGACTATATAATTCTATTCAATTGCAAAGGCTGCAGAATGGAAGAGGTCCTTACTGTAAAACTAGGCATGGTGTAGCTCTAATATCTAAATAGTACCTGTTCTTTTATTCGGAGAATTTACTTAGAATTATAAAAGGATGTGTTTTACAATAACGTCGTTGTAAAATCGTATGTCTTTCACATGGTTGTACCTCTTCTATTCTGTTTTCTCCGATGCTTCTTCATTGAAAGTCCCCCTTCTGAGTTTTCATTTCCCAATTTGATGTCTTGGATAAACATGAAATCTAAAACTGCGATACTATAATTTCGGAGAATACAAATTATATCGTTGCCCGTTGTAGTTCCCTTGAAATCTTTTGGTTATAAAAAATCAAAGATACCTTATAAGCATTAAAGGGGAAATCGTAGCCGCAACAGACTTTGCAGTACAGTTTCCTCAAGTGTCCTTTCCAGTTGACTAATGACTACGGCCTGTAGATGTGGCTAAGCATTACAGTCTTTTATTATACGAAATTATCAAGTGGTAATAAATGTCATATACTTTGTAACATTGAGAGTATAGACTCTCACATACGAAAGATATGAGGAATCTGTGTACATGGAAGTGTACATAAAATCTTACATTACACGGATACTGGTATCTATAAAGTCTAGATTACATTAATAAAAAATAGTATCATGTCAACGCCATCAAGATTGCATTTGCACACGTAACGGATATTGCATTCAATTTAGATATCCAATATCTACATGAATTTTGCATTCAGATAATGACTATGGAGTAAACCATAAACACATGCGAATTTCCACAAATGTTTTTTTTACCATAGAGTGAATACTGCTTTTGATTGTAGAATCTTTAAACATCATTGAATAAGTTGTATTTAAAAAAATTAGTCTATGTGCAAATGTGCTTGTGATTGACTTTCTCTAGATGGCAATCGGCTTCGTCGGCGTCAACAGAAACAATCCTACGTTTAGCTTTGCTTCACCACTGTCTGGGGCCAATAGTCCTCTCAGTTTGCAAAAAGGGGAAAGGGTTGGGAGAAACTGTAGACATTTTGCCCAAAGCACACAGGGAATCACTGGGCTTCTACGGTCAGATCACATGACACCACCTAAAGACGCTATGGACACAACGTTTCTAATGCTATGTGTGCTACAGGCTCAGCAGCCCCCAATATACAAGCAGGCCCTAGGGACCCTGCCCCTGAGGGTCAAGTAGTAACATGGTGGATGGCAAAAGACGCCCTACTCATTTTTTTTTACTATCATTCAAAAACTAAAGAGAAAAAGATAGTGAAAAATATAGGAGTCTATAGATGCATATCACTTTGTTTAAAAATAGGATTAAGTCTACTGGACACTAAGCTAGCCTATTCTAGCCTAATGCAAGCAGAATGGAATGTAACAGATGTAATGGGAAACCGGTCACGATTTTCAAATTAATATAGGCAAATATAAGAACGTCTCCTAAATAGGGCTATATCAAGATGTCCTACCTGTACATTTAAAAAAATCTACGTAATAACAATCGTCAAAACATTCGTGTTTGATAGATTTGCCCTCATACGCACACTACTTTGGGGAGTTACAGAAAGTGAACAAAATAGTTCATGATCTACTCTTTAGTCATCCTTGAATTAATTACAATGTGAAATAGACAGTAAACCCAGCCGGATTATCGTATGAAAAGTTACATACATGTCCTTGTCCTCAAGAAAAATGTCGATCAGAATTAGTCGGTTATTTAACAAGCTTTCTCTGTAAAGAATCACAACCCGTCTGTGTACATAATTTGCTGAAGTAGATGGGCGAGCCCCCAAGCTGGGACAAAGTCGGTTCTAAGGACTATGTAGCAGCCGGTGTGCTGCCCACACTACCATGTTTTACACTGTGTCACAAGGTCAAGGTCATACAGAACGTTTCTTTGGTCCTCGAACCCTAAAGTATGAACTGTTCCAGGTCACCAATAGGTGTCTAGGGTGCATTGCCACCCTCCGCTCACTGCCTGGAGGTCTCTCCCTGTTGTTGACAAGCTTCTTCCGTCTGGCGCAGGCAGCGCCCCTCCTTGCGGTCGCCATCCCCGCCCATGCGCAGCTCTATTTTTTCCTTCGACCCATCTGAACACACAGTTTGCTTCCGAAGATGTATATGCACTCTCCTTGGCAGCAGCGCTGCTTGTCACAGTATATCTTGGAGCACACTCGATTTCTGTACGAAAAGAGGTAAAAAGAGAGAGACCAATGTCAGATGAGAACTGAACCATAACAGTTTGTGGCTATGTGAGCCTACAGTCAAATTATAAGGTCATGAGCAGATAGATGCCTTCCCGTTTAATAATACTAACTGCAATTATAAGTAACAAGACATTAAATCTATACATGGCTATATATATAGGCTAATTATTGTGCCACAATGTGTGACAAGGACGAAAATGATCTGTCATTTCCTACTAATGTCGCCCATTTTAGGAAGTTACCAAACCGGTTCTACAGGCTAGAATATATTATTAAGTGTCATTACAGTGAGTGCCCCGCAGCAAACATTCACACGGCCTCCCATAAATAGGTACACAATGTGAACGCTTATACGTTATTCAAACTTCCAGGATTTGATTATAACAAAAATAGCTTGGCGGTTGTAAAATATAGAAATATGCGCCTGGTTGAACCCTACGGCAATATCGACAGGGGATTTCACGCTGAAATGAACAGTGTAAACGATTGAGCGAAGGTTCTCTGCCAAAGCTCATGGGAAGCGGCGCAACCTTGCCAACCGGAAATGACCCCCGGAAGTAGGCATAGCCCAGGAGCCGTCGCTTCCGCTTTGAATTGACATTAGGCTACGCTTTGTTCGATGATAAATGATTGTAAGGTACTATCATGCTTTACAATTAGTTATAGTATGAAGTCGATTTAGGTGCATATCCGAGGAACGTTCTGAGACGAAACACCAAGAATGGACGTTGTAATGGTAAGGCGTTCCTATGAATCTGAATGTTAGGCCTAATCAATTATGAGTTCTTATTAAAGGGAGCCAAAAGCAATGTTGTGTCAAAAAATGACAAAATTTTGTAGCTTCAAATAACTATTAAAATACATTCTAATAGTCTAGCTTTAGCCATTGGTACAGTGTGAATCATGATAACTTGCTTTAAGTTCACTTAAATTCCATAATTCTCATGCCATGTATGCCTGAAAACAGCAATGTTTGTAAACAAACCAATTTTGGTGGGTCACCAAAATTGACCTGGTATGTGTTTTCATCTATTTTAACATAGTTAAAGTCTGTATACACAGTCTATATTTTACCACAGGTCTAGGCTATTGCCATAGAATGTATTTCAATAGTTAACAGAATTTGCAAAATTTTGATCCCACATTGCTTTTGGCTCCCTTTAATTGACAACAATTATGTTTGGTCTATTTGCATCTGGCCATGTGTCAATGTTTCTAAACCTTTCTTGTTTTGGCCCAATATATAATGAAATGCACCTATGCTGCTCAGTGAAGAAATTCGTGTAGATTTTCAATCACCTAACATAGCAATTAACGACTGGATTCTATAGATATTTTGTGAAATAACGAACAAAGATTTTTTTATATTCATTTTATCACTGCATGATTCGTGCTCAATATGTCATTATAGGCCTAGTTCTATATCATGTTAACAAATTTGTATACGTAAAGACAAAAAACTTACTCTTGAAAGAGGTCTTCAGTCCAAATATGGTAGGCAGGCTTGGAGGGTTTGTCTGGTCTGATCTTAGGCTGAGGAATTTCGTTTTCACCAGTGTATACATCATCTTCATTTGGCACTGGAATGTACAATAGTAATGAAGACTTGTAATGAAAACATTGCAAAAACACTGACGCAATGGCAGAGTGCTCAAACGTCGCACACACGCATATGGTCCGCACTTTCCCAATACTTTGTATAACTCAACGTAAGGTTTACAGGGGTGGGTTGGGGGCGACCCCCTGAGCCCCCCCCCCCTCCCCCACCTCTACCCTGAATCCACTCCTGCATGGTTCAGAAAATAATTTGAATAATATACTTCGTGAGATCCCAAACCCAAACACATTGGTTTTTTTTACCTGACAAACTTGCATGGTCGTCAGCATCCAACTATAGGCCTTTATATAGCAATAGATGTCAATATAGGATGTGTGGCGGTGCGTTTGTACTCTCTGTGCAATTATAGCCACACAAACACTTCAGTTAGTCTCATCGTTGATCCTTCAAACAAAACTCCATGATGAATTTAAATACATATAAAGCTATATAAAATTTATGTATCACAGTTTTATAACACATTCCCAACTATCTCTCGGTCAGAAGGATCAAAGAGATAGACAAAAATATTAATGATGAGAAAGTTCTCCGGAGAGCACAAGAGTAGTATATAGAAACTGTGATATGAAGCAGGTCCGTGCAAGTAGTATAGAGAGATTTGAAAATGGAACAGGTACAATTTTCTAAGTCGGGCAGAACGTAACTGATAACATATGACATATGGGGGCTTGCAGCATGTTGGCTGCCTCCGTTCCGGAATTCTAACCTGACACAGCGGACATGATGAAGCCATAATGTTCACGTATCGGTGTCAGCTGAGGGGGTGGGGGGGGGGGGGGGGGCTTCATGTGGTCTGCTTCCCAGAAAATCCTTCCCTAATTCTGTCCCGTTAAAGATCATCGGGAACTCGCATTTCGACGAAAGATGGAATAGCATTAATGGAAAAGTGAGTACGTGGAACGACGATAAAACAAAGTAAATCTTGACTTTCTTTAACTCTGGTAGGGCGAGCATGTGATTAAGGGGGATTTTGGAAGAGAGGCCACTCGTGACAGAATTGTCTGCCAGGTTAAAAAAAAGACAAAGCTATACCTTCCCCTGGTTTGAATAAGGGTGTATATACTATGGCAAAATAGTTATTGCCATACCATGAAGAAACAGTCAAAGAAACCAGTCCGGAATCATGGGTAATATGAAAAGAAATCGCTGGATAACATAGTATCACATAACGAATATTTCTAATATCACTCACAAAAGAGTTGACAAGATCCAGATGAAAAGTTTCTTGAGTATCGCCCGATCGTCATTGTTTCAATGGCGTCGTTTGGGATTATTATGTTATCAACTCTATTTGTCATTACTGTGATAAAACAACGGTCCTCATCGGTAAGAGGTCAGATTTGGGGCATCTAATTTAGACCAATTGTTTTGGTTATGCCCTTATGATAAGAATAAGGTAGGGGCGAGCTGCTAATTCCTACATTGTGAGTGTAGAGGAGTTAGGGTAATAATTTATTTAGTTTGCTTAGTAATTACATGTGTATAGTGAGATGTAACATAACTTGATAATTATCCCATCATTGTTCAAACTGTTTTCTGATTATTAGAGGAGATCTTTCCAACATTAGAGTTAGTAGAAAGATGAGAGCACTGTCATAAATTATCCCTGTTTGTAATATGGACCAATTAATATTAATCACTGTATAGAGTCATAAATCATACTATAACATGGTAATGATCAACGGCCAGCCATAACTCTCTTGATTTAGCTCCAGAGGACACTATCTGGATGGCCCAACAGCCGTAATTCTGTCAGTAGTGGAAACTCTTGATGGATAACAGTCTGTTTGATAGAGGAAGGGGGAAAAGGAGAAAAGGGTGTTGGGGAGGCGGGGGGGGGGGGGGCTTCAGGGGAAGGCGGGAGGGGGGGGGCTTCAGTGGGGAGGTAGGGGAGGGGTGCAAAGGAAAGGCGTGGGCGTGTGTTGGGCTACTGTTAGATGCCAGCTTTTAATGAAGAGTAAGTGTCTGGGGAGTGGCCCCCTCGGCCCTGTCAGGGGCCGCTCTGTGTACCCCGATGCTATTTTTAGCTGCTGAGCAGCTCTGACGAGGGCTAAACGTCGCCGCCGAGACTGCTCACTGGTGTTTAGCTGCGGATTATTAATTGAATAGAGCTCTGTCCCGGGGGACCGAGCTCATCCAGCAGCCCTGCCCCGCAGATAAATCGCTTTGTCACCGGCCTCCGATAAAGCCCATCGCCGGCCCCTCTCTGCCACTCAGCCGGCCGGCCGCGGCCCATGGGTCAGGTTGGGGCTGACATTTAAACCGTTTTGATACCCCCTGCTGGGCCATCGTGTGACACTTCCCTACGGGTATACGACGTGTTGATGGGTGTGCGTGGTGCGCAGGTCACACAATCTGCTCGCTTTGTTTTATTTATGTATGTGTTCACTGTGCCCTCCTGACCACGCCAGGGGTACATAACCAGCTACTCCTGGGGCCCTCGGACCACTGGAACAACAGAGACATTGTATGGAGTGGTTGTAAGCGCCGATAAATAATGGTAAAATCTTACGATCACTGGCCCTTGAATGACCCATCAGGTCTACGTTAAAGTCATCAATCAACGAACAGGTGTCCAGCAACGTTAAACATGTATACCAGTGGCGAATCCATTGGGGGAGGGGGGTTACAGGGGGTTCTGACCCCCCTCCTCCTTTTGTTGGACCCCCAAACTACTAAAAGAGGGGGGAAATCTGTGCGTGTGTGCGCAAATGCACGCGAATGCAGGCCGTTTTGCTCCCCCCCTTTTGAAAATCCTGTATCTGCTCCTGTTTACTGATACATAATTAGAGGACATTAATACATAACAGTGTTTGAAATTGACGTTAGTTCGAATTGGGCTGATAATCTCGAAGAACAATGGGTAAGCCAGGACGGTCGACATTTATCTTATACTTTCGATGTATTGAACCAGTCCAGTTGGCTGACAACCTAAAAAGTTAGTTTTGAACACTGCATAACCCCTGGTTCTAGCTGTAATATTCTTTTGTAAATCAAGTGAACCCTGCGCACGTAAAACTTTTTGTGCAGTGAACATGTCAAGAAGAGTACTATAAAACTCCACTAACACTCAATCTGGTTTCTTTTGCGCAGTCCACCAGTTATTAAGCATGCAGAGGACATATAATTCCAAGCTCTCAATAAGTATTTGGGCGAAGGATGGCAGACTTACCACATCTCTGACCATCATGGTATCAAACCGATTGTAATAAGCAGGGATTGAATCACCACATTCTAAGAATCTGTATAGCTGGTACGTATAGCATGTCCAATGTACGTGCTGCAGCCTGTTGGAAATGTTATGATCTGAAGTCCGGAGTTATCATGGACATGCATTTCATGGGATTTTGTGAAAACAGATTTTGTTATTATGCCACGAGTGAGTTGGCCCACATAGATACTAGAGAACAACACTCGTGTATTGGATCACCGTAAAGATGAAATAATAACGAAGACCCTCGACTTAACTCCATGTAAACGCAAGCTGGCTCTTGTTCCTTACACAACAGGGGACGGATCCACAGTCAGTCATCTGGGGAAGGAGGTGGGGGGAAACCAATCCCCTTTTAAAAAAGGAGATAGTATACCGGTAACATCAGAGTTATCAACGAATGTAGGTTAATCACCGAAATCGTTACTCGGTCAGGGGGTGGGCAACTGCCCCTTAATTTGCGCCCCCCTCCCATCCTCGATCTGTCAAGTGCTGCACAAGATTTAGGTTACACCAATAACTACTGACCCACCAGTTAGCCTGCTGTAAACGTCCAATCAACGTTTTTAAGGGTTCTCCCAAAGTATTCGTTGATTGAATTTAAAATGTGCCAGTCCATTTGCTATAGGCATGTCTATAGTAATTAAGATTGAAAAAAAAATGCTTATACTCGGAAAAATGTATGTGGACCGCTTTGATAGGAAATAAGGCAACCGCCGGTCTTGATAATAGTTGCCTTTTCAATTAACCCAAAGCGGCAGGGCCTAGTCATCCACTGAGGAGGAGTAAGTGATATCTGTTCCGTATGTCCCAGACACCGCCCTAATGGGAGGCCTCTATACCGGTAGTAGAGTGTGGGCGGGCCCCGGTGACCGCCGCCAGGGGTCGGTCAATCGGGCGGGCACCGATGGCCTGTGACAAGTCATATTTGTGTCAAGTGGCGCCGCCTACAGGCAACCATCGACATCAGCAGAGGCCATGACCCCAGACTGGTGGCTCTCAATCCAGATATGGCTTAGATAATGAGTGGCCGCGACCTGCGCGTCGGACAGTTGGGTGGGCGAGCAGATGCCGGGGGACAACTCAAATCACGGTTGTAATGTGGGCCATGCTGTTACTATTGGAAGGATTATGTATCAATACAATGTTAGAGGACATTACACATTAAGTGTGTGCGTGTGTGTGAGGCAGTGGTTGTGAAATCCCTTTTCTATTGATTGCAAATTTTACTTGAATGAGCAAATATAACTCGTAAAAGGGGTCATTACCCTTATAGGGGCGTGTCTGGCATGTGTAAACCTAGATTATCTGTCGAATATGCCTGAAATGGACTACATTTTCCATGTATTACTTGAGTATGTATTTTTAGACGTGTAGCTAGCTATTCAAGCTATTCCTGTTCAAAAACTGTATGAAAAGCCAATCTTATGAGAAATAAGTAATTTGAGCTAGTTCATAACATACATCTGGTATAAAGTAATGGTTCCTTATTCTACTTAGACTTGTACTAATCAAAGAAGTCATGTTATAGCTCTCTTTGTCAACTCCTTATCTCTTGAACTTCTTAATGGAGCGCAATTCCTGAGCACAGACACGAATTGTAAAGTGTTACAAAACCCTGAGGAAAGAGCTTTGCTGTTGTTTATTCCGATAGCCTTTTAGCTTTTGAATGTATCCGCAGATGAGAGAAGGTTATTCTACAAAGGATCTTTATGGGATGAATCACGTTCAAACGCTGTGATTTAGATATCCACCTTTTCTACGAACGTTTAAAACATATACTGAATGAAATCATGCATATCCTTAGACTGTTATTTCATCTACCATAACACAACGATAATAATTGATATGATAGAATTGTAAACTATAATGTCCATGTACCCTAATATAAGTCCAGAAATACAATGATAATGAGTAATTTTGTCCATCTAAATCCTACGTTTCTTGCATGCAATTCATAGTACAATATTTACGTGTTAGACTAGCAGTAAGATTATAACACCCTTCCCCTAATGTCAACTGTGGCACCACTAGATCGTCACAAACACCCACGCCGGTACCTCCGCTTTCTGTGCTCACGAAACATGCGTCAACTGGACTTCCGGTCACGTGCGGTGGCTGCCGACAGAGGGCTACAATAAGGCGCGGTCAATTAGAGGCCAGGGTCATTAAGGGGTCGTTCAGCGTTCCCCCTCCTCCCTCGCCTCCCTTAAGACTCCTCCAGGGCGGACGCCTTCTACACATCAACCTCCAGGGGCCTTCTCACGCAGCCCACAATCGTCTGCTGGTACCAGGCGTCACGGACCGTCGTTAGCTCACTTTTCACATGCGCGCCGGTCACCTGAGTCTTTCTCAGCCGGGGGGTGCGCGTCTCTGCCGCGTTGGGTGGGAGGAGACAGGATGGCGGCGGGGGTGGTAGTAGGCACTGGAGGAGGCTGCCGAGGGCCTTTGTGTGTGTACAGGGCCCCCAGGGACAAGGTCAAGTGTTGGTTGAAGGCCCGGCGGCGCCGCTGGCCAAACCCTACAGGTGTTGTTAAGACCTCATCGCCCCATCTCCACAATGATACTTCCCCAGACAAGGTGGTGAGTAATGGCCGAGGGGAGGGGCCGCCAGGAGGCCTCCCCGGGCGGTCTACTGCATCCTCCACGGTTATCAATCACGACCTAACTGACACAAGGACCAATCAGGCCGTATAACAAACCACAGCCGCCTCCCGGGGACATGGTAATGAAGCTGCGCAGACATGTATGGCGACTTTGTTCTGGCACTCGGGTTGTAAAAATGGCCATATTGCCAGGGAATAGGGGCTCAAACAGAATCAAGCAGCATTGGTAAATATAATAGATACGATGCTCCCGCTTGATTAATGTTTTATACCTTCCAGACAATAGACGGACAAATATATGCCAAGTATATCGAATGTGAATATAACTGCCTTTCCTATCAGGGTTACTCATAATTTTCTAATTCAAATTTCTAATACACTCATGGAAAATCTTTCCTTACACCAAGAGATGAACGATTCATGACGCATGAAAGGGAATACAATGTCATGTAAAATAAGCACGTGTACATTTACGCCATATAGTGTATGCCGTATATATATATATATATATATATATAAAATATATATTTGCATAGCGTAGACCATCCTCTATTACTGTAACACCAAGCTGGTCTCATTACGGCTATTTTAAAACCCTCCACAGTTGAATACCAAATTGGCCATATATGTATACACCACTAACGCAATGTGCACGCACACTGATTGTGAGCTTGTTATCGAAGCTCCGTAGGCTGGGCGTTTGGTGGAAACATTGCCCCCTGTCATTAGGAGAGTTGCTCACTTTTATTAGCCTAATAAACGCGGCCTCGAGCAGTTCACCCACCGGCTCGCTAAGGGCCTAAGATGGAGCAATACGTTAACGTGGCCCGACCGCTCGCCCACGGTCGCGAGGCACATTGTGTTCGGGTGGTCGGGACATCGTTATTGGTTCGTTTGTTCCTGTATACCATCTCCTTAATTTGATCTTGTCAGCAAGACTGAAGTGCCTAGGAAGGGCAGGCCCTGATAAGACACTGTTAAAACAATCAGGAAAATGTCAGGATGCATCTTAACGGTAGGATATTTGCTTACATTGCAAATTTTTATTGTTCAACCAGAGGCCAACTAGAAGGTTATACTTCCGGACTTTGTGTATATAGCCTGGTTATTCCATGCTGTGGGTTGAAGAAGGAGGAAGCAAACAAGTATCGCTTAACGTATCTTAATCATAGTACCTGTGCACATCTCGTAATTCATCCCAATCTCAAATGTCTTCCATGTGTTAGAAGCTGAAAGATTCATCTAGTTGTGAATTAGTCTTTGATCAATGACGTTTAATTTTGTAAAGGGGACAATTAGGATCCATTAAAGGTATAGAATGTGTACATGTGCCACATTTCTAACAGTGACCCACTGAAAATAACTCGAAATGTAACTCCAACAGTGATCCACTGAAAATAAATCAAAATATAACTATCAAATGAGGCTAAAACGGTATGGTGCATTCATAACTATCCTATAGTGGGTAAGAAACCCATACGGTATGAATTTGTGAAAGGTTTATTACATTCTCCACATCTGACCTGTATGTTTTAAACTTCGAATCTTTACTGACACTCGTTATAGGCTAGGTCTATCCCTAATGACGCACAGATTACGACATAATTGTTCTCAAATCTTACTATCTATAGCATCCGTGGACAAATAGGTCTCTGGCCTAGCAGATTATTTGGATGCCTGGAGAGCATCCGGTAGAGATTATGGGGCAGGTTCAACACAAACTCGGCCTAGTCTTAATTTGTCGCTCAGACAACCAAAGCATTGTGCTAAATATGATGCTTTGCCATTGACCGTTTCGCCCATGCCTATGCCACTAATCCTGGCTCCAGGGAGTAATTACCTAATCGACCAATTTGTGCCTGGCTTTATTGTTACCTATTAGTCGTCTCCGTGTAACGTAATTATTCCCTCCACCCCGCTGCCGGTCGCACTACCTTCCTAGGATCATAGCAAACACTGATCCTAGTTCGGTAACCAAGAGGATTCAATAAGCTAATTGTAGCCGTTGTGTTTCTGCTATATAAAGCAAAATACTATATGGATTGTTATGTTTACAATTGGTTCAGGATATCACTAGAACATATCCTACCTAAAGCCCCATACCCACTAGGCGATTTTACTGGCGATAGGTGACGGGCAAATGGAAGAATTGACCGATTCTTATGATTTCCTGTTAGTATGATATAATTATTGGAATGCACATGTTTGATTTGAATCGGTGCTGAAATCGGCCGATTCTAGGGGCAGAATCGGATGATTTCAGTGTTGATTCGTCGGCCAACTGTGCAAAAATGTCTTAGTGGGTATGGGGCTTAAAAGGCGAACATTATTGCTAATGATGTAAATTATTTTGAGGCTATGTGAATTTTACTTTTTCCATACAATTCTTCAGGTAACCTGGACTGTATTGTTTACTCTAAATTAGATCCTGAGGTCGAAGGTACTCCATATCCAGAGCAGGATCGATAATATTCTGAATTGAAGAGAAATGGTGATCGCTGAATCTGGGGTATTCCACAATACAATAAGATGTTCCTGTATTGGAGGATATTGTGTAATACCCTTACCAGGATGGTACATTACCTGATGCCGTTCATAATAGTAATAACCCTTTACATACTAACTCAAGAATACACCTCAATGAGCTGTCAACATTAGCCTGTATGGAGTAGTAAGGCCCAGGGTGTTTCATGGTATGAACTATAATATGCAACCACGTCTATACGATACATTACTGCGATGTTGAGTGCGATGTTGAGAGTGGTTTTGCAGTCTCTATTAAATTTACTGATATATAGGTAATACAGCAGGAAGTCACTGTTACTGCGTTTCCAAGAGTGATACATAGAAATGAGCTGAGCTACAAGCATCAACAAAACAAGCTGAGCACACCGTTATTAATATTGTATTGCCTTGCAAAAATGACTACCATGTATATCCAGTGCCACAGGTCGACCTCCGAAAAGAGGGGTAGTGGTCGTTATCTGGAAATGGGTCCTTCCTGATAAAATGATATATTGCCCCAAAATGACACTGAAAACCCTAATGCTGTATAATATGGTGTTATTGTCTATCAGAGTGTTTCTACAGTTGTGTGCGGTTGATTAAGAACTAAAATCCTCCTTTTGGGTGTGAATGTGGCAAAGAAATTAGAAGGGCGCGATCTGGTTATCTATCGAAAGAGTCTATTGATTCTCATGTAGTCTTATGACTACCTCTCATGTAGTTAGAAGACATTCTCTATGTTATTGATGCTATAGACGTTGTGCAGATGACGTCACAACTGCCTAAAATGGATGTCCGCCATCTTGGTGATCAATCCTTTATCATTATCATTCAGAATGCTGGAACATTTAGAACAGGTATTTATGGATCATTGAGCTAAAACAAACTCACTGAATCATTTTCATCAGTTATTACAACTTAGTATTATAAATATTGAAATGTTCCCACAACCATGTGTTCATGAATACCACATGGTGATCACCAAAAAGTTGTCATGTGACTACGTCTGCACAAGGTCTATAGGTAGACAGCGATCAGAAGGCAAATACATATTTCAGAAAACACAAGAACGATTTGACTGTTCTGCACTGTCTTATCTAGATGACTTAACAGCAAAATAACAAAAAGTGTGTAAAGTGAGTGTGAAGTCGACCTCCTGACCCACGACGCGATTGCACTGAGATAAAGCTAAAATAACTAAAAGGTTCTACCTAAATTTGGCGTTCACCTTGCGCTATAATATTTTGCAGACCTGTAAATTCTTGGAAAGGGAAATATTAAGGTGCATTAAAAGAAAAGGGTCACGTCTCCAAGACTTTGCCAAGACTTTAATGTGACCTTTAACATTCTGAAAATAAAAAGTAAAGGTATATTGTAACTTTTGTATTTCCTTTACTTTAACTGGCCCTTAATGGCCCCAACTACGAAATAGACTGGCTGATTTTGTATAGTATTCAAACGCCCCTTTCCCTGAAGCAGCAGATGCGGGTAGGTAACTGCCTTATGACAGCATTATCCTATTGCTATCTATTCCCCTATACAGTGACACAGCCACACCCAACACCAACTAGTCGGGTGTCTGTTACAATTATGACCTCAGACAGAAATCGCCACTGTCATCGTCAGTAGCCAAGAGCGTTAAGGTGAAGTGAAGGGGATCACATATACTCCTCACATATACTCCACCTTTTAGCCTACAATACAACTAAGTAAGGCTTTGCACACAAGCTTTAGCCATTGCCGATAACCAACGAAATACGGTACCTATTCGTGGCACTCCTTTAATTAACACATGAAAAGTATTTCTGGTAATTGATCATTATATTAGATAAGCCCTGAAGAGACAATTTCTCATCTACCGATTATTAGGAAAAAAACACCAGTCAGCGGCGTCTCCCAATTTGTTCATGATCATGTCGGTGGTCTAGGTTGAGAAATGGAATGATTAAGCTGTGACGTTGAATGGTTTTATCCTGGCAAGTTAAGTCGAGACCTGGAATTGATCGCAGTGAAAGTAGATAGTATTCTTTGTGCGCTTCTAAGTCTTTCCTATGAGGGATTGTGGCGGCGATGATGGGTTGGTTGCATTTATTTCACGGCGTTGATTTCATTGCGAATCGATATTGTTGAGGAGCTATACGCTCATTAATCATGGTAATCACTTCAATATATTAGGTAAAAGAGTAATATCCTGAAGGGTGAAGTGACAAGTACAGCGTATTCTGATGGTTGGTGATGAAATGTACTACTCGTAGTTCTTTCACCTTTTTGCCAATAATCCATCCCATGCAAGTTCTTCATCCAGTTTTGTAATTGTACAGGGATACAAGAGAATAAACTATTAATTGGTATAAGCAATGGACATTATATGGAGACCAGGCGAAATTAGCTATGATTATCTCGGCATATACATTCCTATTGCGCTTCATAGTCTTGAGAAACGATATACTTACACTGGTTTAATAGTTAATAGCGTCAGTGGTGGACTTAGTCCTAGGAATACGTAAGACCAACATTTGATTCTTTCAAGACCTGTCTAATACACTTTATCAGATCTAGACTGGCCTAACTTCTGGGTTTCAGTAGCCCTTATTTCTTCTGTGACTTTGCATCACTCTTTAACCATACCCATTGTTAACGGCAGTCCGTGGTGGGAACGCAGCATAAACCATACTTGTTGTCAGTCAACTAGTGTAAAGCCTTTCCAATCACAGCGTCAAGTGCCACCAAACAGCATGAGGATGGGACACACATTGCCAGGCAACAAATCTAGTTGCCAATGTTTGTTGTCCCAGTGGGGATGTGAAATTAAGTGCAAATGGGATGGGGAGTGCACCTTTTGCAGTGGCCTGAGATGGGACACAATGTTATTGTATCAAGATGGTTGGAAATAGTTGGAAGTATTTATGAAAGTTTGGAATCTGTATAGCAGCAATTGCTGGTATTTGGTAAAAGGGGTAAAAACTGATGGTGCAATAAAAGAGTGGGTGTTACTAAGAGAATTGTGGGTTACTGGGAATACTGGTATAGAGGTGGAAAGACCTAAAAATTAGAGCCCTCAGCAGTTACACGTTGCTATCATTTGAAAGCATTAACAGGTACTAAACTAGACATAGTGTGGGGTCCAGACTAAGAAAAGAGAGCTATAGAGTGCTTTAGAATTGCGCTCTTCATGAGATATCTCATTCAATATTTAAGTTAGGCACTTCATATCTGGTACAGGAACACTGTAGGCCTATTAGATGCATTTAAAAAAAAGGTAACATTGACCTTGGCCAAGTTCAAGGTCATTTAAATCAATGTCAAATGAAAAAATTGGTCAAACTGTTCAAACTTCTTTCAAAGTGTCATATTCTGTGGAATATGAAAGTTTATACCAAGCCAATTTTGATGCCCTAGAGGGGCTGTTAGACCGTAAAATGTAAATGTGACGTAAAATGTAGTTTGACGTATAATGTAATTCAAATTGACATAAAATGTAAATCTGACGTAAAATGTAACTCATATTGCCATAAAATGTAATTACAAAACCTGCCTTAAAATGATGAAATGTGGCCAAATGTAAATATATCAACTAACGTAAAATGTAATTTTAAAGCCTCAGATATCACAATTTATGATCTGGATAGATCTATCCTGATCCTGTAATTAAACATTATAATTGACACTTAAAAATTCAACACTTGCTGAGATGTAATGTGTTTGATATCTAATTGCCCCCCCCCCCAGCTTCATGTACGTATTGGATTTACATGCAGGAACCTATGTTCAAAAACATCAGACCCCCATCCCCACCTTGATTTGTATGTTAATGGAAGTCCCTTAAATGTTTTAGCTATTTCCTATAACCCTAACACTATTGAATTACATTTTACTTCGATGTATTTCATTTACATTTTAGGTTGATTTGTTACATTTTAGGTTGGTTCGTATTTATATTTTAGGTTAAATTGGTTTACATTTTACATTACAATTACATTTTACGTTGTTTCCATTTACATTTTACGTTGATTTACGTTTTACGTCACATTTACATTTTACGGTCTAACAGGGGCCCTTTGGGTAGAAGAATATGTCAATTGTCTCTCTGTAGATGTGTGCATAACCATCACCAATGCTATTTTGTTTACCAACCTTCTGATATTTCATCCTTTCAGAATAAAACTTTTTACGTGATATTTTATTTATTTGATAAGATAGAACATTAATGGCGAAAGGACACTTACCCCCTTGACACTTACCCCCAGACACTTATCCTCAGACACTTAGCCCTGGACACTTACCCACTGGACACATACCCCCTAGGAATTACCACCTGGGACACTTACCCACTAGGACACTTACCCCCAACCTTGGAGAACTTGATTCAATGATGTTTTGACACTTCCCCATCCACAAACTGTCAAGTAGGGATGAGTTAGCCTTTTATGTATGAATCCTAGACATCTATTATGCTTTCCATTAAAAAAACTCTTACCACATAATTTCCTCTACATTATACTCCAAGAGGGGGGGGGGGGTAAGTGTCCCAGGGGGTAAGTGTCCCAGGGGGTGAGTGTCCTCAGCAGTAAGTGTCCTGGGAGTAAGTGTCCAGGGGGTAAGTGTCCGGTGGTAAGTGTCTAGGGGTATATGTCATAGAATTACATTTAATAACTGAGTTCCAAGTTTTATTATTCGAGGTGTTACTTTGAGAATTGTGGGTTACACGGAATAGTAATATACGGGTAGAAAGACCTGAAGTTTATCAGAACCCTCAACAATCACAAGGCACTATCATTGGAAAGGATTAACACCAACTAAATTAGTCAGTGGCATTCATCGGCTGGTTGAGGATGCAGCTAAACCTGCACTGATGTCAACCTACTAGAGTTAATCTTTTCCAACCGTGGGATGAAGTGCTACCAAAAAGCATTAATCACCGAGGATGGAAAGAGTAAAAACTTGTTGTCAACTAAATTGCCTATAGTTGCCGGTGTTTGTTGTCTGAGCAGGGATGTGAAATTTAGTGCATATGGGATGAGGAAAGCTGAGGTGGGGCACTGCAGTGAGTTATTGTACCAGGATGGTTGGAAATACTTCACAAATATGTGTCAGGTATTTATGTAAGTAAGGAGTCTGTATAGCAGCAATTGCTGAGGTTGGATAACAGGGGTAAAGACTGATATTGAAAGATATATTTCATGGAGAGTGCAAATCTAAAAGGTTTTAATTCTAATGAGGGTTGGCATACAAAATGGACGTTGTCATGGCTATGCACACCTCTACAGGGTGACAACCAGCATATTTATGTTGCCAAAGGACCCCTCTAGGACCCTTCTATGGTAAACTTTTCATGGCGTTGAGCATATCAAATTGCATGGCTTGGACCCCAGGCTATCAGTGGCAATTATTGGCCTGGTGGTACACAGCTTAAACTGCCGTAGTTGTCAGTCAACTAGTTTTAATTATTTCCAACCATGGTGGTGTCAAGTGCTGCCAAAAAGCATTAATCACTGGGGATAGAATGAGGTAAATTAAACTATAGTTGCCAGTGTCCAAGTGGGGATGTGATAGGGGATAGGGAAGGCACCTTGCAGTAGTCTGAGATAGGGCACAGTCTGTATTGTAGCAATTGCTGGGCATAGCTAAAAGTGGTAAATGATTGGTGAAAAGCAGTCGATATTTGCACTAGTCATGAGAGATGAGTGTTGGGGGGGGGTGTTAAATGTTCAGATGTAAATTTATCTGTTCATGTATAAATATGAAGCTATGCTCAACGGAAGGCCTGTTAGGCCTACATAACCTGGCTCATTCAAACGACTAGGATCACGTGGCGGTTTTCGTTACATCAGAGGGCTATTAAACCCGTGCAGGTACCCCACATACAGCAGAATTTGGCCTGAGGGTCAGGCCACCCACCAAGTTAACTTGGAAAGGAAACTTGACTCGCACATGCGCAAACAACATCAACGTCCGCAGAACACCGGGTGTCCAGCCGAAAATCGCCGTCATTTTCTAACCAAATGATAACTTCTCGATTTCCAGAGGGCGTACAGATTGTGGGCCTCGGTTTTCGTAAAGTGTGAAAACCAATAGCTGTTGGGCCAGCTACAGCTAGTGCTGCGATGACTGATGATGGTACCAAACGCAACCGAGATAAGCTACCTCGGCACGTTCAGTTTATGTTTAATAGAGGCCACTAGGGATAAGGTTGGTACGCTATGCCATAAGTTTCAAATACCCTTATGAGTTTCGTTACATGTGCGACATGTATCAAAATATAGTCCCTTAAAGCTCTCTTATACAAAGTGGACTTGTTTTAAATAACAAAATTTTAATGTTGACCATTCAGAAGATCAATATGTAATTAATTAGTTTAGAAATCGAAAATACAAATGAAGGAAGAATAACCTCCAACCGCTCCCCCTCAGTTGGGTAGCCCCCGTCTTTTAGTCTGTATATCATATTGCAAAATGCAGGGGCAAGTTTTTGCAGGAAACCCTCGTTATGAGTATGGAATCCCTTACACACGTCCAAATAGGACACTCGATGATGGATATGGTCGCCCTACAAAGGCCATGGCGATGTTAGATAATCTATGAATATGGGGAGTGGACGCCAGATAGAATATGGCAGGATAATGTAGACAGAAATAGCTCGCATCTTTCCCCTCTCATCAACGAGTCCTCACTGAATATCGTTACCGACTGAGGTTAATGACATTGATGAGTCCTAACAGATAGTGGCATGGTAACGAAGAGATGCCCTTCAAAGATCTGTTATCCATGTTACAGCCCCTGACTGGACCCCTGGACCTCTGAATGTCCATAACCTCAGTCAAATCATATGGGCATCTAATAGTATGCAGAGCCCTCTAACAACAGAAGCATATTGGCAGAGGCCTAACATCACCGGGGCTCTTTCCAGCTGACCTCCGGTGGCCACCGGGACAGACCCGTATAACACAGAGGGCATGGGTCTGTGTATTCAGGGGCTTCCTTTACTAACATTGGACTCACTGGAAGCCAATTCCTCTCGTCTCGCCTTATCAGTTATGAGGGCAGCATTTCGCCGTCCCCCAGTCGCGGTGACGGTCGTTTAGGCCACTGTCCACTCCGAATGGAGCCCTTTGGATGCATTGGGGATCACTGGGTCCCCGCCCCCACTGCACTGGATTAGGGACTCATGTCCGGAGGATTTGAATGAAAGCCGCATGTATCTTGGCGATAGCGGCCGTCCGCCCACGGCACGTCATGTTTGAAGCCCTTCTCATTGTTTTACCCCATATCATCTAATGTGCCAGGGCTCGGTTACTTGGTTCCCACTGTGTGGCTCTAAGGATGCTAAGCTCTCAGTCCAGCTTTACAAATGTACTATTTGACATACAAATTAATGTGGATTATGTTTCAGTGTATTGTATTTCATCAGGAAAATGAATGTGCAAAATCGACAGGGTATCTGTACACAATTATCAAAGTATAGGAATATAGTATGATTCGTTGATTGGTGTAACAGTTCAGAGAAACGTTAACACACTGGAAAAACCAACAAGGGAAAAAAAGACAATAACAATACTCAGATAATATCATTTTACCTAAGGACTCGAGACATTGTAGCGACCTTGGTATTGAAGATCCTGATTGGTGGTTGTGATATCAGCCTATTGTTTTACTATATTAAAGGTACATGGCATAGTCCATGCCACATAGGTCGGGTATGTCAACTAATTGGAGACAGTTATTTAATTATTGGAATTTACAGTCACGTGCACTGGGATCTTCACGGGTGCGTCTTCTCAAGATTGTTTGATTTTAAATCATATCCTTCTATACAACATTTATGGTAGCAACAAGAGGGCGCCTGTCTTTCCTGGCCTCAATGACAGTTTCATCCTCCTTGTATTATCAATTGGGCCGCAATGCTGATCGCCTAGGAAATAGGTCCCCGTTCCGGCGGAAAAGAAACAAACACTTAAAAAACGTTAAAGCACTGGCAAAATGCTCAATGACAACAGGGGCGGACATGGAACCCTTCAGAGTGCAACCTACGCTAGTCAGAAACACTCAATGGCTTTGATGGATGTCGCATTGATGCTGACATTGAGTCACTTTGCTGGCATCGCCGTCATGTCATTTCCATTCGATCAGCTTACTGTTGGAGCACACAGTCATAACATTTAATACGTTCTGACACGCTCGGCCTAACTGGACTTAATTGAAAGTTGTCAACTGCATACACCGAAGCAACCTTTTTATGCTGCTAAAAAGCAATTTACCGACGTCTCCATCATTACTTTTTTTCACGAACGGTATATGGTTATAGGAGTAAGCTCAAGAAGCACAGGGAACATATGTACGTGCTATTTCAGTACCAGCATCTGACAGATACCAGCTTCCATTGACTTAAGCATGCTTTATAGTTCCTAGTTTGTTGGGCTTCCAATAAATAACATTTCACTCAAAGGACTCTATTAAAAAATAAAAAGAGTTTACAATGAAAACTTAAAGTTTTCAGAGGGCTGAATTGTAATTGGATGATTTTAGGCTTGGGTTGTCAAAATATGATATGACCCTAAAGTTGTCACTTTCAAATGATAACATTGGACCAGAAAGGTTGTCACAGAAAAAGATATGAAACGATTCAAATATCTCAACTTTTCGCAAAAGCTACATAGTTGTCATAGGGCTGTCACAGAATTGTCATATGCATGTTTGTATTAACAGAAACATATATACACTAATTAAAGACAAGTTTATCAGAAAGTGACTTGCAGAATTCATGTCATTATAAAGAAATATATTTGATTTGGCAATTGACAGAGAAAGTGAGTAGTATCTGCCATAACCTTTATAGTCTAATGTCCATCGTTCACTAACGAAAAATTCTACACCTATGCATAGAGTTGGTACGTGTTGTATAGATACATAAGAGAAAGAAAACAAATAACATTTTCACAATTTCTAGCGGCAACAACATATATCATATATGAAGGAAAACTGTTCTAGGATATGTAATCTATTAATAAAGGGCCTTCGATTTAGTATGTAAGCATCAATGAGGATGGAGGTCTAGAATTTTTATCAATGTGCATAACTTCCTGTACGAACCCGAGGCCCCTAAGGGAGAGGCCTTCCTTAGGATATTTAAAACGATTAGTAACTAAACGTATTAAATATCCTAAAGCTAGGTCTTTTTAAACATAGTCAATACAATTTTAAGATCTGTAAGAAGTAAAATAGTGTCACAGGGATGAAAAAATCACAACCCATAGTTGTCTTGAGTGTGCCACATATGTACAATAGGAAAGACATTTCAATAGCTATATTTATAGATTTTAAAAAAGCTTTTGATACATTAAATTTTGACGTACTTTTATCCAAAATTAAAAGACTAAACTTTTCAGACTCCCTCATTACATGGGTCCAGAATTACTTAACAGATAGAAAGCAGCAGACAATAGCAAACGGTATTACATCTAGCTCACATCCAAAAACCCATGGTGTTCCCCAGGGCTCGATACTGGGGCCGCTGTTCTTCAATTTATATATTAATGATTTGCCAAAATCTGTCTCAAACAAAATGCTCCTGTACGCAGACGATTCTGTTATTATAAAAGAAGGATCTGATATAGACTCTATCTGTAGAGAACTACAACAGGACCTGAACAGGATCAAGTTATGGTGTGATGTCCATAAGCTGACAATTAATGTCAACAAAACGAAGGCTATGCTCTTTTAAATGAAAAGATTCCCTAACCGAATCGTCACAGGACCTAAAGTGGGGAAGAATCATATAGAATTTGTACCAACATATAAGTACTTAGGTATTAACCTTGATTCACAGCTGAATTTTAATACACAGTTTGCAGAAACTTATAAACTTGCATCACACAAATTACTAATGTTGAAACGAATAAGAAGGACAATAACTGAATTTACGGCAATAACGATAGTGAAAACTATGATTCTTCCCTACCTTGATATGGGTAATATATACTTTACTGGTAAATCGCTTCATGATAAGAACATGCTGAATGTGGTTCTTAATACAGCTCTGCGAATAGCTTATACAGTGAGAAACCCACGGGATGCACATTGTGTAGAATTATATAGGAAAGCCAACCTATTTTCCGTTGAGTATAGAAGGAAGTACTTTTTATTAAACTTAGTTCATAGACTGTTGTCTACAGGCCACATTGAATTGATAGAACCAGTAAGAGAAACAAGGTTTACGCAGGCCCCAGTTGTCAGATCATATGTGCCCTTAAACGAGACTCTGGCAAAATCTCCTGTATTTCATGCTAGGAAATACTGGAAGGAGTTATCAGTACCACTTAGGTTAATAACGGAACATTCACTTTTCAAATCTACTATAAGACAAATTCTGATGAAAGAGTATGTTGATATAGAACTCCTCAAATTATATGGGCAACAACTGCAACTGTAACTGATCTTATTTCTCCTCAGGAATATATTTATACAACTTTCCCTAATTTGGTGTAACCCAGTGTGTAAGTATGGTACATAACAACAGAGATACTCGTACGCCTTCACAAAGCTAATAGTTCGGACCAATCAACATTACCTCATCTCATCTCATCTCATTAATTCATCAATCCTAAATATACTTGAATGTATTTAAATGCTAGCTTGCATCAAAATTTGAAATGTGATCCACTTATTGAATACTTTTGAAACGGTACTCATATTTGATGTAATAGAGTAAGTTATAGCTGGGCGTGAAGGAACAATGGAGAAATTCAATTCACGCCCAGGGTAAATAAATTGTTCAAAAAAAAAAAAAAACATGTATTAGTTAGTACTATTTTTAGCACAGCAAGTTGGATACAAGTTGCCTAAACGTTGTTATAAAGTGGTTATAGCAACAACTGAACTAAGTGTAGTGGTGATTGTTGTCAGCTTTTTGTAGCTGCATACTGTTTCTTTAATAGGATCGTTTTTTCTTCTGTTCAATTTCCCCTATTTCTTATTGTTTCTGGAAGAACTTTATAGTGTCCGTTGTTTTTCATAGACTGGAGCTGGAATTATATATAAATGTAAGCAATTTCCTTCCTTTCATCTAGATTCCCCAGGTCTCACGCATCTACATTGATATAACACTAATGTCCTGGTCATTCGTGCTTATTGATGCGCAGTGGTGGATCCAGGATTTTGAAAAGGTAGGGCGCTAATTAAAAGGTGGGGGTGCGCCCCCCTTTTCCCAGAATTTGACATTAAAAAGGTCTAAACTTGGCTCATTGCTGACTATTTATGACGTCACATGAAGTGACGTTTATATTGGAAAGTATTGGACTTGAAAACACCAACCCAGCAACCAGAAAAGAACAGAGGAGTAGTTTTAAGTAAGGGTCAGAGTATCTTTTGAGGTTTAGGGCTTACCTCACAAGTTTTAGGATAAACAGAAGCCTCAAGTAAGTATAATCAATTTTGATAAAACTTTGGCCCTTAATGTATTCTATGTAAATGTATATACACATTGTACTCCAATTATTATAAAAAGAATTGCAGATAACCGGTCAGAAACCTTGATACACAGGCACCTTTCTAGTTGGTTTCCAGCTCTGAGGGATGAGATGTGTGCTGATAAGCCATGGATTGTGTGTAGGGACGGTAGATGGTTATTGGGGCTGTGGTTAGTGTCTGGGGGCCGTGGTGTGTCTCTGGAGCCTGTAGTTCGTGTCTATAAGGGCAATAGTATTGGTGTCTTCTGCTTAACTAGACAATTAGCAATCCTTTGCTATGTATGTCACCACCCTTTAACACATGACTAATCATGTTAGTTATCCTAGTCACCAGTGACCGGACTGAGGTTTATCAAAACTAGCATTTTCACTCATAGGATTATCAGTGTATATGGCGATGATAGATGACATTTAAAAACGTCCCAAAAGCTTCTTGTGATATATAATTTGTTTTTTCCTCCATTTTCACCTATTGGCGACCCATGCATATAATAATAATGAACCTGTGATTCACTATTTATCAGTTTTGGGTAAGTTTTTTTTTGCTGCAAAATACACTGATAATCCTATGCTTTCAAAGAGTAGTCAGGATTGGCTAACCTCTGTTTGTCGATAAATGGTAAGTCCACTTTGACCAAATAAATGAATTTCATCAGGGGTCTTTCATTAAGTATGTAAGCATCAAGGGGGGAGGGGGTCTGAGGTTTTTGAAAATATGCGTACGTTCTAGTGCATATCCAGTGCGTATTTTTGCCCAGAGGGCGGGGGTTGGGGCCTGAGATTTTTTAGTGTGTGGCCCCCACTAAACAGAATGGAAGGCCCCTTATCAATGTGTTAGTCATTAGACTATATGATCAAGCAAAATGACCCATATTGAGTATTGATATATCCATAACGGGTGTCTTTCATTAATCATTAATTTTGATAAACCTCAGATGTGGTATTTTCATATCCACATCAACACATGTAGTTTTATTCCACTCTCTTACTATGTAAGATGCTTAATGTATATCAGGGACAGATCCAGGGGGTGGTGTCAAATATTTGATTTTTTTATGTATATTATAGGCGTCCCCCTTTCTTGAATTCCTGCCCCTCCCCCCGTATACATGTATATGTAAACATGTACTCATATCTACAAAGTGGAATCTGTATGTACCTAATGTGGAGGCACATTGACTGTAACCTTTTTGAGAAAACCTATGTTTCTACCTTATTCAGGGACGGATCCAGAGATTTCATAAAAGGTTGAGGCGCGCCATCCATGGTCTAGGATTTTACATTTTAAAAATTCTAAATTTAGCAAAAATTAGGGGGGGGGGACGCCTCAGGTGCCCCCTCTAAGTCCATCTCTGTTATTTACCCACGCTTCTGATGCAAGTCAGCTTGTGGTTTGATAAGGTGACTTAAGGGCCGTACCCACTAGGCGATCCATCCACGTCGGCGCCGACGGCCGACGACGACGACCGTGGACCGTCGGCGCCGACATCGGCGTAAAAATATCAAACATGATTCTCCTCAAAATCTCTTAGTGGGTATGGCGCTTAATAGTGTTCTTTGCACACTTTTAGTGCAGCTGGCTCTTAATTAGTTGAAATTGTTGTTGGTTTGAATAGAACTAGATATTAGACAATTTCCTGTTTCTGTCCCATCTAATTCTATTCGATTGCTCCTCGCCTAAAAATCGGTACCATAACAAATATCTACAGGCTTTAAAACGCACCGGACGAAAGAATATAATAATTATTCAAGAAGGGCTTCTATCAGCCTTGGTCAAAAACCATTGATAATGACAACTCAATAGACGCATTGGCTAAGAATAATCCTTGGATTCCAATTGATATTTATCTCAGTTAGAGTTAAAGGTTTTGACCTGACTTTTTAATTGATCAAGTATCCCTCAAAGTCTTTAACTCTGTTATCAAAACGCCTGGGAGAATTAGATCATGGATCCTCGGATGCTTACCTGGGACCATAAGAATAACGAGATGAGAGGTCATGTGCATACACTGAGTAATATGATAGACAATCTGTACACATTGGAGTTGTTGATTGTCAACGGAAGACACTAATGGCCACGGGATATAACACTTTTGTGAAGTGTGCCAATCATAAAAAGTGAAAGTGAAACTGTCGGGTGTTATAACCAACAATGAACTGTCACCACTGTCACAACACGTGTTGAGGCCGGGCGGCATACAGTGAAGGAACAGGAGATGTGGATGGCGAGTTGGATTCAGTAAGGGTCGGAAAGTGGAGCCCTCTTCCATGCCATGGCTTGCACTGCACGTGCGTGGCAGAAAGGCCATTACATTTCGCGGTAACATGTAGCCACCACAACCCATCAACGCACATTTCCCTCCTTCTGACCGAACAGCCTCCTCATCACCCGTTCACCCCGTTGCAATGGGCCCCCCCTTCACAGTTCCAACACCCTGTAGGGCTTCAATTAGGACAGGACGCGCACATCCGGACGCCCACAGCGTGAAATGCCAACACCCCGCCCATGGGGTTAGATGAGGATGGAAAGCTAGCGTGATACCCTGTGTACCCAGGTACTAGAGTCTTCATTATGACACTTAGAGGATCAAGATAATTGGTTGCGTTAGTCTTAAAAAGGCATTGGTGCACGGAGCGGGGCTAAAGCCTAGAAACTGAGTCGTAGATTAGTTTTCTTACTCTATGGGCAATTTGTTAAAGAATTCTTGCTGTTTAGTGCATAAAAATATTAGGTTTAGATCCGGCCTATACGATATTTGACACGACAGCTAATGGAGAATCTCTTTTAATCTTTTAAAGGAGCTAGAGACTGTCTGGTATGTTTTGAGAAAACCGTATATAGGCCCATAGCATTTACTGAAAGGATGGTGTGAAAGGACGATGGGCTACCATGCTTTATTTTTATTAAGACAAGACTATTGCAAAAGCAGTGTTAACTACATGAATAAGTTTTCTCTTGAAAACCACACCTTCTAATTTATTGAAAATGTTACCATGATATTTGAATAAAACTTATTAAAACATGAAGTTTTGACCAACGTCTAGATTTTAAAACAGGAAAAACGAAAGGGTCACCGAGGAATAAACTGATAGCTGTCTATTCTAGGATTTCTCAAAGTATGTTTAAGCATGCCATGATCTAACAACCCATTATGAATGGGATTCGAGACGATAACTTATCTACCATTACACTTTCTTAACATACTTAAAGCAACTTTTTACTAAAGCTTTTTCAATGCCACTCAAGACCAATATTATAAATGCATATTATCTCTCCTAGTAAGGAGCATTCTTTAGTCATAACAAAAATATTATAGCTACACATAGCGTTGGTCATAAGAAACAGGGATCATTTTCTCTATCTTGCGTTCCTACTGTACCTTACCAGTGCCAAAACTTAAATACATGCAGTCCAGACATTGACACTCAGATACAAAGAAAGAACCATAATTAATGATACGGTGTTCAGTCAGAAGAACTGCCTTCAAGAACTATCGTTATTCTGTGTGACCATCTCACTGGAGAGTCCACAAACAAGTCGACTGGCGCGATAACTAATTGACTATCGGGTTCTTTGGCCGCACCTCTGTCATTGGTATCCCCCACAAGAGTGGCACCTATTTTTGGACCCTCAGAAAGGTATTGTGCCTCACCCTTCATGTAAAGATGATCGACATTGATTTTTCTCACTTTCTTCATGAGTCATATCCAGAGAAAAAGTGCCTCCAAACAGTGGATGTTCTCCAGACCAGGAAACTTTTGATCAGCGTGATTTTGGATCGAAATCTAAGGCGGTGATAACGGAGGCAAACTCCTAGGGGGTTCAAAAGAAAATCAATCTCAATATCACGCCTACACTCATTCATTCTTTCCCCATACCAGGTCGATACTTTTGTTCGTTTCGCTATTTCTTAATTAATGTCTGTAGCCCCAAATGCATGGTCTATCTCGGTTTATTGGCTAATCAAGCTGGACCATTAAGCTTTAGCGTTTTCATAAGTAAAACTAAGACAAGATGTCAACGATCCTTATTTTCCACATGTATCATAGGCCTAATTATGAACATGAATGAACAGACATCTAAGAGGAGGAAACGATGACACAATGTAAATGAACTGATTGGATGTCGTCCAATAGGCTGAATGACCAGTTGAATGATGTTTTTCTCTCAGAACTATCCAAAAGACATGAAATCATAAAAAGTTTCACTGGAGGACAAGCTATTATAGCTAATACTCTTCTATGCACATTCATTTATGAACCGTTTGATTACGATGTACAAGCAATCCGGCTAATGGTAGGCCTATGCACTCTTGATGATGAAATAAAATTAATGGAGAAAAGTAGACATGCGCGCACAATAAATATTCAAAAGTAATTTTCGAAGACAAAAAGATTTCTCAAAACTTACCTGTGAACCAGGAGACGTCGAACGACCTCGCTAGTGGCCAGACAATGGTGAGTATTAATAAGCACGCGTTTCGCATTCTGTGGGCGCTACGGCTGGGCTCTGCAACAGTTGGCACACTACCTAGCACCGCCAAACTCGGATAGATAGCGAGGAAACCAGGGCTCTCTCTGTCACTGGCTACTCATAGTCATTTTCCATTATAATAAGGGCCAGGCCTTGAGTGCGGGGGTTGTAAGAGTTAATCGGAAAATCAATTTAGTGTGATGCAACGCGCGTCCAGCGAAAGTTGTAGCCGGGCACTGGTCGGTGGTTTCGGTGGTGTCGGCGGCAGGCTTGGTCGGCAGGGGTCCGTGTGACGCTTGATTGGCCACATAGACTGGGCGGGGGCCTCTACCAGCACGGCCTGTTAGCGGGAGCACGGAGGCCGCCACCACCAAATACCAATGGAAAGTACGCAGACGACTGGACACAGACTACGGTGCGGGGGAGGATTCCTTTTACGGGCGTGCGGGGGAGGAGGTGGGCGGGGCTTGTAGTGCGGGGGCGGATGTCAATCACCACCAGGAAGTCACGCCCACCGCCCATTGACTGACCCAGCCCTAGGCAGTAAACCGTGGAAATCCCGCGCCTCTTGAATGGCAGTGGCAAGGCGAATAGACGAAGGGTATGGAAAGGGGCTTGGCTCATTTGTTTGAGGCAAATCCTTTTTGCGTTTACTTTTCATTTCTTTTATATCCAATCTCCTTTTCTTGGAAAATTGAAATAGCGTTATAATCTTTATGTAAAGCAGCACTTTCAAGGACGGGAAATTGGAAAACGGCATAGGGGGGCCTATAGATTTAGAGAATGGGCCTAGTTCAATTATTAACACAGAATGATTTCTGGAATACAATATCGATCATTCAATATGCCATTACCTCGGCCATAAGAATAACGCGGATATACAGCTAATTTGCTAAGGTTAGTCGCATTTGTAATCCTCCATGCGTTCAACTTTTATCGGACATCAAGCTGTATTTTAGAAAGTTCTTATCTTTTAGGAAAGAGGAATGTCATATGTGCACATTATCTCGCCGCTTAGGGCACAACCCACATGCTCTGAATTCCCCCACTGCATCTGAGACCGCTGTCGTAATACGTTTTTCTACGTAACTGGATAGACCGTTTCCATTCTGGCTGTTTTAGTGTCGAGCGTTTGGCGCTCATCTGTGTATTTGTGCGGATGAGGCGGCAGGCCGGAAGCGGTTCCCGACGCGGCTACACGAGGATTCCGTCTGGATTTGGAGCGTCGCGGAGCCCGGAGCCAGGGCTGGTTAGCGGGGCATTGGTTTACTGATCCCAGCCGGCCGACTGACTAACGCGCCGCCCTCTGCCCGCCTTACAGGCTCTGTCTCCCCCAGCCCGTTTTTACAACCCTCCAGTGATGGATTTACCAGTTTACAGGGGCCGCGCCCCCTCCTTCTTTCGGGACATTTCACTGTTTTTTTTTTAAAACCCATTAAGGAGAAAATTTCCTTAAAGCATTCCTGTTTTTAAGGTGATGGACCCACCCATGCCCTCTCCTCCACTCTTGCTGCCTTTGCTATAGGGACCCTAGCCTCGAGTAATTGCCGATTCTAGGACTACTATAGCTTGATCGAATTATCTCTTGACTTTCGCGATACCGATTTTTATTTTATTCGCCGCATTCGTCTCCTACGCCAAATTAGAAGAACACATCATCTATATATGAAGATTAATTCCTTAAGCTTCGTTTACTTATTTCAAAACCGAACTTTATTAACCCTTTCATCGCGGAAGACACGGCGGTGGCTTCTAATCATGTGAAAAAGGAAGCCACATTGTTCGGAAATATAGACCAATGTGTAATTTATCTGGCCAGCAATGTTATGTATTAATAGAGAGATGGAATTCTTTATTTTGAACCATAAACATTGATATCTAACAACGTTAAAATGCGTAAGTCTAACTTTACCCTGCCTCATTACAACTACGATTTCCACAGCAATTAACCTGTAACACACTATACCGTCAAAGGACTCCAAAAATATTGCTTTTTTCAAGTTACAGTGTCATAACATTTATATACGCATACGCTTTACTATTCTCTTACCAACTGGCTAGCCCAACCTTGAATTCCGTTTCAATTTAGGATGTTTAACCCTAACTTAATGCCAGGGATCAGAGTCCAGGAGCAGATCCAGGGGGTCCAGGGGGTCCTGACCGACCCCCCCCCCCCACTTGTGCGAATGCACACAAATGCACGCTATTTTAATACTGAACCTATTTATACTGGTCACATATGCTAACAGACGACTTATGGAAACTATTGCAGCCATTTTTGTTTCTTTTAGAAGTGGAACTAGAATGCATAAGTTATGTCAATAGAAATACTGATGAAACACTAACATTTCTTTATCCTAGTCTCTAGATACCTCCAAGACTTTCTATAACCACATGTGGTTACCGATGACCACTTTTTATCGATGACCAAGAAATCATAATATCGTTATCTAAAGACATTGTATTTCCAATGATTCAAATGCATAATGTGATAAGTTGCCCATGTTTGTCTTTGGGATCTTTAGGGCGGCTTTCAATATCTTGATTTCTTCTATTTAGGGGCTTACTTAGGCCCTATATATATATGTGTCCGCGAAGTCCCCCTCATCAACTATTTCATATTCAAAACACTGCATTTCCCAAAATCTAACTCCAGCTTTTAGCTAATACCTATTGTGTATTATAAAGCCATTGCTAATTCTGATTTTGGTATAAGGATGGAGACAGGTCTCTATGACTATTCATAGACTTCGGATATTTCTTGGCTTAACGTCCCCGTGCAAACCCGGACTGTTTGACTCTGCACCCCTTTCCATTGCCTTCCTGCACGCGTCTGAAATCATGAATGTCGCTGTTTCTTCTCTATCACCAAAGCCCCTTCCAACCATCGCCCTTCTTATTCGCCGCCTTTATTCTCTGCCACATTTCTTCTCCATTAAGTTATAAATTGTTTGGCCCCTCTCTTTACCCTTCATTATTTCCCCTGTTATCGCCATAGATACCCATCTTGGCTGTGTGTACCTTGTCATCCCTTCTCCGTGTGTGGCGGCTTGCCGCTCCGCCGCCCTCCCCACGCGCCGACCTCTGTAGTCGGAGGTGTCCGCGGCTAATCTCTAGTTAAATCGCTAATTAATAGGTGGTGCGTGGGCGGTCGGATCCCGGCGATGCGCCCCAGGCCCTGCTTCCCTAATCAATACACATTTTCCCCGGCGATGGGCATATTATCAACGGCCGCCCGGACAATCAGCAGCGCCGCTGATTTGCGCGCGCTTTGCTTTTCAATTTGGGGGCGGGGTGAGGGCGCGGTGGGGCGCTCCTAGGGGGCGCTCTGAGCAAGGGACGCCCTGTCTGACATGACTTCCGGTCGGCTGACCCCCACGACCACGTGACGCAGGAGAACTGTTCGTCATGCGGGGACGGGGCAAAGAATGGAATGGGTTAGAACTGTACCGGGGGGTTTGTCAGCTTGATGAACGGCATGTTTCGGGGATGGGTCATGGAGAACTAAATACCGACGAAGCTATTTTATCTCCGTGCAAGTCTGCTGTCTTTGTCAAAATGTCTATGGTATATGGGAATGATTGGCATAAAGGACAAGGGGATTGGGAATACTCTAATAGAGACGGCTTTCAAACGACAAAGTATGAAAAGCAAATATAGGCCTACTTTGAAAGCATCAATCACTGTTTCCGACACGATTAAAGCATTTGACACGTCAGCAAGCGCGCGTCAGTATTATACATTAAAATTCTGTCCTCTTGTGATAATGGAACAAATAATTAGGCCTATATATGGCTTACCGAAAATATATATTCAACTATATAAATCGGCGCATAATCGGCGCCCAATTAAATAGGTCGCTATTCAACATGAACGTTGATGTGCAGTCAATCAATCTGACCTTGTTCTGCAATTTTGAATAGTGACTCGCTTCAGACAAGTCTACCCTTTCAGACAATATAGAAGTGGTCTTCAGGTATGATAGTCACTGTTTTACTCTATATCAGGATTGCATCCCCTATACCTTCACCATTGTCCCGCCCTCACAGAAACTGGTAAGTAAAAGATCTGTTGAATATTGCCCCGGAGGGCAACACTGCCTGTCTGAAAATCTAATGTCAAGTTTTGTATTGTCAGTAAAAAAAAAGAAAAAAAAATTTCCTGTGTTCGTCTAACTGATAGAATAAATCAACTGCAAACCCTGGGTGCACTCAGCAATTGTTATTGCCCCACTTTACACACACCTATGTCTCGGGCTTAAAGCCCTCGAGAGTATGTGCAAACCAGAGCATAAACAATTGCTTTGTGCCTCCTTGGTCTGTACATTGCAAGTAAGCAGGTAAGTGTAACTATGTGCCTGATCACATTGATGTGATTATTTACATATCATGTGGACGTTACCCTGAAGGGTAGATAGGAGAGGAGTGTGTGAGCAGCAGCTTGTAGTAGTTAGACGATGGTGGAGGGGGGGGGGGCGTCAGCGGGTTGGGAGACGCGTCGATTACACCGGATACTCCCCAGTCGACGAGGCACCGCGTCTCCAAAGGGCATCTGCGCACGAGCAATGAAGGGGAACATCCTTCAGACAATCCCCGGACCACCGTGCCGCCCCAAAACCACCTTGCTCGCCATGATTAGGATGCTGTCTTATTCTCGTCACGGATTATTTCAAAGACAAAGACAGCATCTATTGCACCATTGTCCCGGGTGGATTCTATATGCACGCTCGTCGTCATTGCGAACAGTCATCCGCGGGCTATTCTGACATCCATGCCTGTCTTTTTATTGGTTTATTGCGTTGACGAATTTAGACTTTCATGGCAGCAGAGTGGGAACAATTCAGTTAGCTGGCGTTCACACAATAACACATACCGCGAAACGAAGTACGTTCTCATGTCCAAGCAACAGCAGTAGGAGCATTGCAGCTGGGCGCTGGTCGACAAACGGAAACTATTGTTCCCACCATGGCCAGCCAGCATCGGGCAGGGTAATAAGCAAACACGCGTCCCACAGCCACCCTGAGTAAGCAATTCTGATCCTAACCGAGCGGCATCCAGGCAGGGAAAGACTCTTTTACCTCCACCTCCTATCATGTATACGCACACGTCTTTCTGACAAGGAGTAAAATCGCACAATCGCACTACCTATAGCGTTTGGAGGCGCGTATGGCAAAATTAATAATGAAATTCATGTAATAAGCGCAAAGAAAAATAAAATGCCGTCGGTCGGATCTAATCAAAGTGCGTGTGGTTGTGATTGGCCTTTATAAATTGTCAGATTCCAACACCTCACTATTTTTTTCTCTTTGTTGACACTTGTTGACATTCGACTTACAGAACCAATAACTGCACGCATTGCATCACTCACATTCAATCAGCAAGGCTCCACCAGATACTAAAAGGTTATTGCACCATTCAGCCGACGCTATATTCCGTTGAAATCTATGCCTTTGATGGAAATCAAAGTGTTGTCTTCCTAAACATATTAAATAAACCAACTCAGGATTTGTATTTGACATCCGAACACTCGCTTGGAAAAACAGGAGGACAAGCAGATAGTTACACAGAAATATCTGTCCTCGAGCAACCGTGGTTTCGTATTGCATGTTATTATGGCATTCGAGCATAACTATGGTATATTATTTCGTAGAAACAAAATAATGAGTTAAGATAAACCGGGGTTACAATGGTCATGGTAACATGTATCTCTGATGCCAACCACTCTGTAAACAGATCCATATACAGGTATGGTAACCCCTCATTTAACCCGAGGGTGAGAAATAATAATTAATTGACGGGAATCACAGGGGGATTCAATCAAGTAAAAAGGGAAGCTTCTGAGTATCTAACCTTAAATTACACAAGGTAATGCAAGGTAAAATTTTGCAATACATTCTATGGCCATAACCAAGGCCTATGGGAAAATATGGATCATGAAACAGGTCTGAAACTTCATGAAATATGGTTAAACCTGTCCGTGGTCAATGTTGGTGAACCACCAAAATAGGTTTGTTTACATACATTTACTGTTTACAACCAGAAATGACTGGGGTGATCTGGAGTTCAAGAGAATTTAGAGTTAATATGTTCTAAACTAATACCTAACGCTAGACTCATAGAATGTGTTTTAACCCTTTCGTGACGCCAGTTGCATAAATGCATCACCACGGCCTTGACGCCAGTTGCATAAATGCAGCACCACATTAAAGACGCCAGTTGCATTTATGCAACAATTGTTACATTGTTAAAAATTACTATAAACACCTAAATAATTTGCAGAGTTAACCCTTTAGCACCCAATCCGGCTGTAGCCGCCCGAGGGTGTATTCCCCAATCCGGCCGTAGCCGCCCAGAAAAATGACCATTTTCCCATTATTTTTCCATATTTTCCCAATGACAAAATTTTTATGAGTAATCAACCTACAAAAACGGCAAATATATCGTTTAAAAGCTGATTTGATTCCCTATTCAATGCCGCAAATCACATTTCTATAACTCTAAATGATATAGATTGGTCAGCCTTTGATTGTCCTCAAGTATACAAAATTTAAGGAATTCCTGAGGGAAATGCATGGAAATCCTGGGGAAATACAGCAAATCATAACTGTAATTTGTGGGGTCTAAAGGGTTAAACAAATCTTGTTTTAATATGTGTAGTTATATGTGTATTTCATTCTCTTTATGATCTATGTTAATTTCTGCCAAAATTTCTTTTGCATTGGATAATATGTTGCATGAATATTTGGTGCATAAATGCAACTGGCGTCATACAGGACAACATTGGGCACAAACCTGGCGCCAAATGGTATACCATGTATCTATATACCTGGCATCAGGAAAGGGTTAAAAATTGTTTGCGTTTGTAAATTTTTTCAAAGTTGTTTCAACACACCATTGCTTTTGACTCCCTTTAATTATAAGCAGCTGATAAGTGACGGAATACCCCCCTTGCGGGGAAGATGCATGCCTCCAAAGTGTGTCAGCTGATGAATGCCTGCAGCACTGTTAGAAACGTTCCCACAAACTTACAGTGACAATTTCATTGTCAAAGAGACAAGAACTTACTCAACCTTAAGTGACGAAATGACCCCTTGGTCGTTCCATGAGGGGAAGGTTTTGGTAAATCATTAGCAATAGCAGTTGGTACTAGCTTCAACAATACAGAGATACAGAGACTTGATCCAGTAAGTGAAGAGCTAGGCCAATTTCATCCATATTATGAGAAAATACCCGATGACTGAATGAAACACCTACAGAAAGTATGATTTCCTTGTATTACAGAAAACAAAGAACTGATTAGTCACAATTTCAACTTTAATCTTATCATGGTTACATACAATATGGACAAACAATGATTATTCCATAATGATAAATGTTATACTTGGCCAAGAGCAATAGTACACTTAAGGACAATAGTGCCATTTCCAGATACCCCAACATTAAAAGTTCCTCAATTTAATTTATATTTACAGAAACACTCAATAATTGATATAGGTAGAATTCATAAATGGTATAGAAAAATTGGATAAAGGGAATAGTTTTCAATGTAGAAGTGGGGAAACATGCCTTATTTAAAAAAACAAACTTTTATCAATCAAACAAATGCTGATAAATAGGATTTGTCACTCTTTTAATATAAGTTTTATAGAGACATGATCATGAAAGGTCTTATCTCTGAATTAGTTCCATATATCGGTGTGAAAGACACAAAGAGATCTTACCTTTCAAGCGGCACCGTGGCTGCAAAGCCAGCATGCACGTGGAGCAAGACCCTCTTCTCTAACTGCTACAACATTGATAACAATACGATTGTCGACAGGTTAATTAACGACGCACGTAACAACGGCGTAACAACAGCGAGTCGCCGGCTTGCTACTGATTGATGGTCGACATTTGACTATAGCTGGCTCCTCCAGTCAAGGCCATCACATCGTTCTTTTATCGCACAAGCTGAAATAGGTGTGCTCCAACGGTCCATGGTCATTATCTTTTTACGGACGTCCTCTCTGCTATGGCAGACAAAATGTGTAGTGTCATGATACCGCCGCAGGAACAAAGAACCACATCACTCCTCTCACTCTGAAATGTTATCAGGACCACACTAAAGAGTCACTATAGCATGGGAAAGCTGTCAAACCTTGGGTTCTCGAGGATATATCTAAAGTATACGACAACGGTGCTTAACCAGTATTTCGGCATTTTAGATAAGTATGTGGGACGCTATTGGCAAAAATACCTTTAATTTGTTTACAGAGTATGTAGTATCGTTACCATGTAATGTTTTCTGGCCATGGCTTGTCATTTATACCACGATAGCCACATATTTTCCACATTTCTGTCTGTCAAGATCCGTTTCTTGTTTTCTTATCCCACTCCTGCTCCTGCCCCCCACCCCCACCCTGACTCCTTTGTGCACGTAATTGTGACGTTCCTCGGTAGTTCGGGGTCTCCGGTTTCTACCGCCGAGGGACGTGGGGGTTATTTCGGTTCTTAGCTGGGCACGGAGGCTGAGCAAGAAGCCGAGGTGTGAGATCAAGAGTCGTGCCTCGTGCACGAGGGGAGCTGAGTGGGTCGGTCGGGGGATCGGTCTTCGTTGAAGGGGGGGAGGGTGTGTTGGTCAAGTCGGGCCGAGGGGTTGCAGCCATCAAGCGTGGAGGACGGCGGAGGGCAGAATTGTTGTTGTGGTAGGGGTCCGGGCCGTTTCTCTTATACCTCTCTCAGGCCGGAACTAGGGGAGCTCTACTCCTTCGTTTCCTGACCGGGAGTCTCGGGCCAATGGTCGCCTATGTTTTGGTAGCGTGGGGCCGATCCGGTTGCGCCTTAATCCCTCCGGTCAGGGGGTTGCCGCTGGTTATTTCGGGCTTCTTCATCTGGCTGGTCTTCCTTCCTCGTGCCGTCGGTCGGACAGTTTCGGGCCTTCGGGCCATGATTTCCGGTCCTTCGGGCCTTCGGACCCCGCTCTATTTTAAGCCTTAGTTTTCTACAACTTTACCAATATTACGTCTATTTCCTATTTATCTAGTCCATATTAGATCATCTTATCTATTGGAGTCCTCCTAAGGAGCTATCAGAGGAAGAAGACACGTGTGAACACCAGGAGTACTATGAAGGAACTCTTTATTTTCGGGCCACACCGCCCCTTTTATACCTTAGCGGTCAGCTCTGATTGACTATTTCATATCACGCGATCATAGTGACGTCACGCAGTCATACTGACGTCGTTTCCGGTTTACATTATTTCTCGGGTTTCGGGTTTCGGGCTTCGGGCTTCGGGTTTCATTCCCATTACATAACAATATACTTAAAGATCTACCGCATCGTTTCACATTCACATTCTTGCTTTGACACCTGATGAATACCCATTCATCACATGATCAATGGATGACACCTAATCTGTAGACTTGTATGTTGTACATTCTCAGGGGCGGATCCGAGGGGGGGGGGGGGGTCCAGGGGGTCCTGACCTCCCTCCCTTTTGGTGGAGACTTAAACTTGCCAAAGACATGCACTCATGTGCACTCATGCACACCATTTTGTTAGTTAGCTTATATTTATACACCCCTTTGCAAAATCCAGTATCCGACCCTGGTTTTCCACCGGGAAGATACCAGTGCAGTAAGCGTCATAGTTATTGCTTGTATTTTTGTCCAATGTAGCGCAACACGTGGGCTTTGACCAATGGACAAACTGCAATCTGCTACCACCAACAACGATCGTTTGTGGCCATCAAAAACCAGAGATTGAATGCTTATCATCCTGAACGCAATATTCTGACAGCGATGGGAAACTCGTCGCAGGCCAATCATTGATTTAACTCCATTGCTTTTTTCATGTGAAATATTTTACTTCACTTCAGTCTTTGAAGCTGAAAGCTTAATTAATATCCATCGGTAGTCCGTTGACCTCATTTGAATAGCCAAAAAGCAAATTATGGTTTCCGCGTGATCAGCATTCCTTCCAATATGTACTACCCTTTACATTTCGATCAAATGTTCCCTCTTTGACTATATATAGCGCGAATAGCCTTTTTTGATACATACATTTACTTACCCTAAAAACATGATAACAAGTTTCGATTGCTAAAGATGAAGCATCAATATGACCACACTAAACTAGTAGGCCTACCCTTTACAGATTCATCACAGAATTCACATGTATATTGCCGTTTGAATAGAGGTACAATGCGCATTTTTAGCCTGGTCTATGAAGGGTATCACTCTAAGGAGAGGCAGAAAAAGGTTAGCCACGAATGAACATCAAGAATCATAAAATATATAATGGCAGTTATCAGTGGTCATAACTATCCCAAACTGACGAGAAGAGTTGGAAGATTCAAACAGTTGTGAACAAGTTTGATTTAAACCGACATGTTTCGCCCTTTTACAGGCTTCTTCGGGATTCACACAATAGTACCCTTTACAGGCTGGCACTAGAATGTCATCATGTTTACGATGTCTACACACTGAAATGTCAACACATAATCATTAAAGGAACAAACGTGGATCCTCGCCGTCCACGAACCATGAACCAATTTCCGAAAACTCCTTCTTGTGCGATTTTTTCTAATCCTACTGATGTTTCGAAACAAACCCAGTTATACAAGAACAATTACCCTTGAAGGGAGCACCCGGAAGGCATTTCAGTACATGTAATTCTTACATAAATACAGGAGGAAATGAGAAACCACATTATTATATATATAAACATGCAATTTCAGAGTATCATTTAGTTTTCTACGTCTTTTTTCTCCAACAGAGGCACCGGAACGGAAATTAGCTGACATAGTCTGTGATCACCATGGCATCAGGGACAAAAATGTAGTTTCATCATACGGTCTCCCAACAGATATGTATCATTGTTGTCTGAGCTCGCAGAGGTAGATACGCTGATAACATAACAACATAAGGCATATTCATCGGTTAACACCATTCGAAGAATAAGAGTACCTTGCTATTGACGTAAATCATTCAGATACAACTGCAATCATCTCTAGGTATCTTATAAACGGTTTGTCATTAATTTTGGTGAAAATATTACGCAAATTTCTGACAAATATATCAGGATGGAGATTCCAAGTGGTCGAGAGGTCCGATCAATAAAAGGTTTCATGACATTTATTGAAAGATATATCAAAGGGGTAGGCCTACTGAGCCAAATTGAGTGGACAAAGGCATAAATCTTTTTAAAGATATACATGACCAGATTTAGAGATCTGTATGGAGATTGGGCATGACGACACGCGTGTTGTCATTCCGAGCCCCATAATTAGACAAGGAGCACAAGAAGCAGAAAATCAGTCTTGCTGCATACCTTGATCTATCTGTAAGAATTATTTGAAAAAATGCTAAGTGCAAGTAGTATACAAAAGTGCCATGTTGTGAGTATCATAATTATACTATTACCTTGCAAAATAGAAAAGATTAAAGTTTGGACATTGGACATACCCGTCAGTAGTACAAAAAGGTAGCATTTGTTTAAACAATAATGAGATCATTCTTGCAGCAGCTTGCAAATAGAATGTAGTATGGCAAAGGTAAGATTTTTATCTGTAATAAAGTCCGTAAGTAGTACATCAAAAGTAGCCTTGGTGTGCGGCGATATAATTCTGCCACCACCTTCAATGTTGAATGTAGTATAGAGAGTAAAGTTTATATTTCCACACAATCTGTAAGTAGTACATAAAAAGTGTCATTTACATATGGAAAGATCAATCCGCAAGCACCTTGAAACTAAATGTAGTATGGGCCGATGGAAAGTAAAATTTGTATATTCGACCCTCTGTAAGTAGTACATGACAAGCAGCATTTGAATATGGCGGGATAATCCTCCAATTACCGTAGAAGTTGAATCCAATATCGAGGAATTAAAGTTTGAACCTTCAACCACAGGCGTTAAATAGTACTAGCATTCGTATATGGCCAGATAATTCTGCCAACACCTTGTATATGGAATGCAGTATTGCAAAGATAAATTTGTATGGGTGACACAGTATTTATAAGTAGTATATATAAAGTAACATTTGAAAATGGTGAGATAATTCTGCCAGCACCTCAGCAGTAGAATGCAGTATACTGCATCCGGGAAAGGCCCAGTGGGCGCCGCCATGTTGTGTCATGTGGGACAAGGGGACACTCCTCATTGGCTGGTAGATCACGCTGGAATCTCAACCGCTGGTAGATCACGCTGGAATCTCAACCGCACCTAGCTGGAAACATATTTCCGTGAGAGTTTGGGCTAGTCATTGGAACGGCAAACATGTGTTCTGTCATTCTTAAGTTTCGGATTATTTTTACAAAATTTAATTTCTTTGTGTGGCTGTCGGTTAAAGAATTATTAGGACTAGATCTTTGCATTACTTGATAAAATTTAATGCTGCGCCATAAGTAGTTCAGCAAGAATTAGTAACACAAACTGACCAGAACGTCATGGTTTTCCATAGTCTTTCAGTACCCTCAATAATAATTATGTTAAATCATATAGATGACAAATATATATATATATATATATATATATTGGTCCTTTTGTGTATTATAATAAATGAGTATGTTTCCCATAACTTTATTTTCTTTATGACACATCCCTGGGCATGAATGGATTTGCACTGCTTGATAAGAATCCCTTAATTACACATTTACTTGCTGCCAACACAATGGATATTGCAAGGCAGAATGCGTGACTCAATTAATTTCTTGCCACTGTCAGCTTATTGGGCAAACCCCTCACGATTCACACTCTGTATAACCGGTGCTTGTCCTATAGAAACATCACTCGTTAAGGACCTGGGCTTTCTAAATTTAGAACGTCGAGTCTATTTCTGCGCACACCATTTAAAATGAGCAGTGGAGGGTGAAACGTGGCCGAGTCCCTGTAGGGCGGGTGTCTGTGGGCGCCGGGCGACCGAGTGGTCTCTGCCGGGCCCTGATCGACAGGTGCAATAAAGCCGTGTTTAGTTGGGGTGTTCATTACGGCACGCCGACATCTTCCCGGTGCTACAAATGGTGCGACGGCGGGGCGTTATCACTGCGACATGAATGGCCCTATATCCCCGCGGCCCCTCAGCAGCAGCTCGCCGGCCTCTCGGCCACGTCCTTAGCGCCGTCCTTAACGTCCACGCCGCCCTGGAGTGGTGCTGAGATACGAGGGGTGGCGGCTGGCGTTGGCCGGGAGGAGGGTGGGGGCGGTCTGAGGTGGGAGGGGGAGGGGCGGCAGCGGGAAGAAAGCGCTAAGGGGCGGTATGATAGCGTGGGGCACATTGCGGTGTGGGGTAGTTAGAACCAGATAGGTAGATAGCTCTAGGGAGGGAGCGGGGAGAAGTCAGTCAGAGGGGCCAGGGTGGTGGTGGGGGTAGCCAGCAGTTAACTTGGATGGTTAGCGCCCTCCAAGGGCTAAGGACATACGGCGCGCGACGCCCGTTACAAACGCGCGCCACCAGTAGTCCTGGGGGCATGGATCTGAACGGTGCCTACGGGCCGTAGACCGGACGCCTGGAGAGCCATGCGGCAGACAGGGAGGGGACATAGGTTCCCTGCGGGCCCCTCTGACCCCCTTCTCCCTCTGTGACGACCTGCGTGGGCGGGGTGCGCATGTAGCTAGCGACGGTCACGATAGGCATGCGCCGTGACCCAGCGGGGTCGGGCGGCGGTTATCAGACCACCCCACCCCCCCGTGGCGGCCGTGTGAAGCGCCTAGTCTTGATACCCTCAGTAATCTCCCTCTCCCCTTTAATGAAAAACCTCGTCCTTTGAGTCTGGGCCATTTTAAGGGGAAACGAGTCTTAAGGGGAGGGCGGTTTGGAACGTATGCATGAGTGGGTTATGTTGGACCATATACCTAGATATGGGCCCAATATTTGGTGAGGTGCTCAAACAATGAGTATAATTGGTGGCGGGTGGGGGAGAGCTTAGCTCGGGGTGGCGGGCGGGGCGCCGGGAGACGAGCTGCGTGCGGGAGATAAGGCGCGGCCAGCGGCCGGCCCCCCGTGTCACCACCCACTATAAAAGGCCGGGTGGCCGCCGCCGCTTCAAGAAGCACCTATCTGTGAGCGCGCGGCGCTATCCCACGAGAGATGGGGGTGGTATGTTTTCCTCGTCAATCCCCGGTGCGTCGATAGAGACGTTATGAAATGTGTAATTAAAACTAGGCGCCCCACCCTCTTCCCGCTCCCACACCCGTTTCATTGCCCGACTCCCAATCGGAACACAACCCACCGATTGGCCTACGTTTTAATTCCCTTCGCTGAGCTGATCTCTAAAAAGAATCAAATACAGGCAATCTGATTTCAATGACAAGTAGTAATCGTTCTGATGGAATTCTACTCGAGTAATTCATTCCTCAGCTGGCTTCTGAAGGTTGGTTAAGTTTAAATGCTTTGTTTTACAGATGTGGATAGATTGTCCGGCGAAAAATCTGGATGTTTTACTGCGACGCAGACCGAGACTCAACCGTTATATATATATATATATATATATATATATAATGACCAGAAACAATAAATTATCGCGTACAAAGTGGATCAAATGCAAATGATGTAGCCTAACCATTTATAAACCCCCCTTTCCACATGCATCTAACATATCGCGAGAATAATTGAAGTTATACATGCGGAAATAGGATATTGTCATGTAGATTGAGGAGACTATCTGGCGACATCATACATAAAGGCAACGCAAATTCTATCTATATGGTTTTGTCGCGTAAATAGTGATGCATGTCTACATGACGTGGCATGTATAGGATGTACAATGTATGCGACATGCTTCAAATTCCCGTTTTATATACTGCTTACATGAATACATATTGTCGCGTATACAATTAAGTCAATTCACAAGGATGTACAATGTATGCGACATGCTTCAAATTCCCGTTTAATATACTACTTACATAAATACATATTGTCGCGTATACAATTATGTCAATTCATAAGATATTCATGTGTAAATAGTGGAGCTTATTTTGGCGACGTCGCTATAGGCAGTGCTCAGTGATTTCAAAATACACTCGACATGTTAGTAGTATACGGAAATTGGAATTTATTATGGTTTTATTGTTATTGTGGACATAGTTCATGATATTCAGGCGACGTCGTATACACACCAAACCTAGTAGGCCTATACACGACGTCACCAACATAGCCAGTTTGTAGAAGACCGTATACGTACATTATCTGCCTTCCGAGAGAATCGTGCTTTGATAGCTGCATGTACCAGTGTACCCCAATAATGAAGAGAAATGGTACTGAGAAAAAGAGACCATTAACAATCGCAGAAGGTTTCCGCTTGTAGCATAATTGGGTCGTCACATTTCCAAGAATAATAGGTATGTCAATTCAATTTTAATGTTTTATGATAATTCAATTACGAGTTGTTAATGTTGTACCGTGCATAGATAGGATTTCGCCAACAAATTTGACGTTTATACCGGGAGGTTTCTATGCAATTGCCAAATAAAGTAATTTAAAAAAAAAAGTTTCTGTGCAAGTGAATGTCTTTTAAAGACATCAGGCTGATAAAGAGAATTCTGCAATTATTCCTTAAACAATGTTAGAAATGGAATTCAATATATTTCCAATAAGGTCTAGGTAACTACCCACATAGCTATCTTTTCCATATAGACGTGTGTTAAGCCCTATACACAGAGGATGTCCTGGTCCGTAGTAACGGGTTGACAGGGGCCCCCGCTCCGCCCCCGATCAGCCACTGATCAAAGAGACGGAAGCCGATCACGCGCACGTTATGACGACGCATGCGCCAACCGCAATTCGCTGTGGCACTTAAGCATCCTTGCTGACACTCCAGTTTACCCTGGGCATCAATCCTCTATCCCTAAACCGCAATGACATAGCCCCTAACCTCCCCATTCTCCACCCTTATGGCGCCCTTCCTCCTATTACATTGCAGTGGGCTAGAGTCACTGATACCTCCATGCACTGTCTACCACAGCATAATCCATCTTCTCAAGCCTTTCTTTTCTAGTCTTTAAATCCTTCATGTCGCAATATGAACCTTGTAATACCATCTGAACATGGAACTCATAGTCTAACCGAAGTCATTAGGAGACTGAAGATTAAAACCTTAGCTGAGGGAGCTGTGGAATGGGTGGTTACAAAATGAGGTGCTCCAAATTTTGTATAGTGATCGAAAAGTTATGTAAAGTCACTAAACATATTGCCGATGTTATGGTTCCTATAGTAATTCCAGTGTAGGACGACAAACATATTGAGTAGGCACAACATATGTTTCATTTTTCAGAAGAATTATTCAAATGAAATATTAGGTGAATGTATTTCTGCATTGTTTGGCTGTATTTCGGATACCGCCGAAACTTAGCCAGGAATATTTCGGCAAGGCATTTGAGTTTTGAATAACTTTCATTGACCCTAACTTGGCTTCTGAGGGCTGTCATATTTATTTCTTACGTGCATTTACCCAGATCAAGATACGTTTTTACATTGAATATTATTCAATAATCCTTAATTTTTAAGGTCTGTCGCTCATACACATTTCCCAATTTGAAGTAAGTTGCACATTGGATACGTTGCAGTTTTGTATAAACCAGCCTTCCCCTCATTGACACCAAACTTAAATGAGATTTTAGATAATTAATGACCCAAAATCAAGTTACACATATTTATTGTAATTGTATGTTTGAAGTGCATGTATGTATTTTTTTTATTGAATAAACATAAACGTATTTGAAACTGGTCTTTGATTGAAATGATATTTACAAACTAGACACCTAAGAGGCCCCACTACAGAGCTCGAGACGCAGAACCAATATTTGGTGTAATTACTTTCCTTCCTTAACAACAATTAAGGGAGTACCTGTAAAATCTTGCCAACATACATAATTGTAAATAGAACGTTCCCTGAATACGGTGGCGGCTGTTTTCACTGACTGCTCCTGTCTTTACCCAATCAGTCACTTCGGTTGAAATGCTAACGTAAGCACTTTTGTTTTGAATGTTCATCCACCCAGGAAGGAAAGGCAAACAAACTGGGGTAAAACCACACTGCTGCCCTTCCCTGCGTGTTCCAAGGACGTCAGGGCCGCCGGTACCACCCAAGATGCTGACCCGTAGAATATGAGACGTGGAGGGCGAGGGGTAAGAGCAGGAGGGAAAGGGGCCATGTCCTAGGTACAAAGGTGGTGTTAAAAGAAGGGACACTGATCAAGGTAATGGTGATGTTAGAAAAAGAGATAGCTGTCATGGCGTGGGGGGCGGGGCGTTTTGCGGAATGGGTGAAACATGGAATCGGATGTATGGAAGGGGGGGGCGACTGTCGGTCAAGCGGAGGTGACTGGCAGTCTTGAGAGACGCAGATAGGAAGCGTAGGAGTAGGCCTACAGGGGCCGCGGCAGTTGAGGCGGCGGAAAGAGGTGGGATTGTGGATCCGGCCCCCGGCGCTGGGGCGCGGCATGTTCCGCAGCTGAGGGCACCCCGGTCGGCCGTCCGCGTCCCACCAAATCCGGCGACACGCGCGACCACGCGTAAAAGCGAATTAAGCAAGGAGAAGCGGGCGGCAGGGGGAAAGACAGCGAAACAATTACGACACGTTTCCCACAAGGAGTGGTGCGGGGGAGGGGAAGAACGTGTCTGCCATTGGTAGGCGAGTTATTGAGGAGGGTAGACGAGGCTAAAACTGCGGAAAACGAGCGATGAAGGAGGTCGGTGAATAACGGCCATCCTCTAAGCGCCTCCACGCGCGCACCCACGGCCCTGATTGACTGCACCCCGTGATGACGGACAAGGATGCCATCGCTCATATTTATGACCTGAATCTGCCTCTGGGTGAAACGGGCCCATGATGACAACCATCCGGCTTTAGACATGTTATTGGTCTCTTTTTTCCTTAGCACGGCTAGGGGTAATTGATTGTCCATTTGAAGAAAGGCAATTCACACTCAGTAGTTTGTTAGGCTCACCGGGAAATAGAGAACAACCAATCAATTAAAACTATGTACATACATCCTGGAATAATGGTCATCGTTAGGAATAGACTTAGCCCTTACGGCAAAAGGGGAGGGGGGTCTAGGGGGTCCTAATCCTCCTTTCTTTTGGTGGACACCTGGAGTTCACAAAGAGTGCGAATGTACAACCTTTTATTACTTAGCCAAGCCTATTTTGTCAATTCCCTGTTTTCAAAATCATTAATCCGCATTGAAATTTGATTGATCATGGTTGAAAAATTATTCCAGTCATTGGAGTCTATCATATGGCGGTCTACAGAGAAAATCCGTTTCGCGGAGTGAACAGATACAGAGGGGGTGCATTTTTCAACGCATATAATTAACATGCCATTTGTTCTGCAACTGGTCGAATCCATATAATATATGTAAATGTTATTTAGGTTGCAATGTGACTCTCTAAAGATGTTTCCGTAGAATTAAGATAACCTATCTGCTCAAATCTGTTAGTGTTCTCATCAAAGCTTCAAAGCTTACCGAGCCTCCTATTAAGCGCTCAATACCAAGTTCTGCCTCATTAGAACCATCTGGTGATTGTATCAAGAATAATAAAGTGGTCACCCTGTAACATTTCGTACGGCCACTGACCGTTATGGTGATCATCTGTTGATAGTTCATGTGTCACGATAACGAACAGAGAAGATTGGGTTCAAATGTCATGTATAGACCTAACCAACTGCAGAGGCTGGTTGGTTGAGAAGACGGCGTGCAGAGGTGAATACAAAAATATGCATGTTTTTCCCATAATAAGGTTTCCATACTTCAAAAATTAAGAAAGAAATATAAAGAACTCAGAGAAACCTTAAAGGGAACCTTTCAGTTTCACATAATCAAAGGACGAAAACTTTCCTATGAAATTCCTTGAGCATGCTATATACATCAAGAACTAGTATTGCTAGAGATTTAAAAAAAATAATATTCCGAGTGTAGGGATGTTTATGAGACTTCAATATTTGGTCAAGGCTATATAATGTGTTTTAATGGATATCCCGAAATCTGTGACGTCACAAGGACACTAATGGGGAAATCCCTGCTTTCAGTAAAATTCAGTCTGCAGCACTGGCATCTACGCCCGGAGCAGAGTACAGTGACAATTCGTCTCCACTCAGGTGGTCAAGGGGCTGTAATATTATTAATGTATGTGTGGCAGAAAGGGGGGGGGGGGGGGGGGGTGGGTAGTAGTGGTTCTTCACACCAGCTCAGTTCCACAGCCCAAGACCCCTAAACACCCACTCAAGGTAAGGTACAAAACAATTCCTGTTGGTGAGAATGTACCTGTAAATGACTTGTTTTTAGAGTTGACCTCCTTTCAAAATAAAAGTCAGGACAGGCTAATAGTTTCCCTAATGTATCTAAACTACATATTATTTATCAAGGAACTAAATGACTTGTTGCAAAGAATAAACGTTTTTGCATGCTAATATGAGTGCTAAAAATGGTACATTTGCTTTCTTGTTATTGTATTTGTGAGATCTAGGAAAAAAGTTCTAAATGGTCCTACTGTTAGCCTATATTCAGGGTAGTGATCCAGTGAGGGGACTCCCGCCACCTTGGCCTGGGGCTCGGCAGGACCGTACTGCGCAGCTTCGTGAGAAGGGTGTACAAACACTTGTATTTTTCCCAAGTTATTTTGAAAGGTATTTCCCTTCATCAGGACGTAGCAAGGACAGAAATGAAAGACTAGAAATTAGGGAATTCACACAAAAAAAATATTTCCTTTATTTTCCTTTACTTTTCCATTTTTTCCATTTTTTTCTTTTGAGATATCTATAGAAGACGAAAGAGTAGTTAATTAGATAAAAAAAATATGCTCATGGAAATGTCCAAGGAACCCTTTAATATACCAAATGATCTTCTCTTTAAGCCTTTATATTGCACCATGCCATACAAATGTTCTATAAAATTAATGTACGCAGGTGTCCTACGTGTACATACATACATATACGGGTAAATATTACTTGGCTAAGTGCTATCTTTCTCATGTCTCTGGTCTTCGACGATGACAGGCGACCATGTATACATAACCAGCCACTGAATTTGAATGATTGTAATATATAGCGTGTTAAGTAGTGCTAAACACATTCAAATATCACCCCGTGTGACATCACTCTAATGATGTCATACAATTTGGCTGTCAATAAACGCGTGGGCAGTTCCTGTAGCAGCGACGCAGGGCGTTTCGTTGGAACTGTCATAGATTTCCGGTCAGGAAAATACGCGTTGGTTCGCGGTTGATTTCCGGTTGACGACGACGTGCCACCGGCGACTGGTGTCGGTGAGCACTGACCGCGGACATTGACTTCTCGTGACGTCAATGGAATATGTATCTGCATAAAATAGGCCTAGGTCTACATTAGTCATATTAGAAAACAGCCAAACTACGATTTAATCTGCTTTGGATACACAGGCAGGCCAGTTGTATACACCCATATAACTAAGTAAGCCGTCAGTAAAGAATTGATTAATAAAGAAGAGTGAACAAAATCCACCAACCGTAATTAATATTGACCTTATTCCGTGTTCATTGTTATACTAATAGCCCTACTCGAGCATACTTGTTATGCTTTTGTATACTGCTCAGCTCAATTTGTTTTTGCGATGAAGATTTCATTATTTCCATTTGACAAAGTAAAAGCAGATAGTAATTAACTTACGCGAAGGAGGAGGCTATCTTTCCAAGAATCCATAAGGTAATGAGACATTAGGATCTATATTTCTGTTTTGTTCTTGATATACAGAATAAAATGCAGTCCGACTTCGGTATGGATGGATTTATATGGTTATGTACGGGGATTGCCTTTGGAATACCTTTGGAAATATCCCTGGTATTAGGGTGATTGGATGAGCTAATATCCATTAGATTTTGCACTGAAACGACGACTTAGTATGAGGAAACTTTTCTATCTTAATCTATGTGTCTTTGTTATGCACAGATACATAGAGGGGGTACCCTGTCGCATAAACAACTATTGTAACAACAGAATGGCCTTAATGTACAATCCATGCGAGTAATAGCTCTTCGTAACGAGGGGGAGGGGGCAACGTTCCTTTTCTCATAGCCAATCACTTAAGAGGGCTAAAATGAGAGCAGTGGACAGGTACAACTACAAACAGCGTCTGACAGTATTTGAATAGGCTTATAAGTTATATATCAATTCTTCTCTTGTTACTCAGTTTGTTAAAACCTCAATATAAAACAGATTGAATCTTCCAGAAAATCTATCGTTTGTTCTCACCCTACCTTCAGAACGTAAAAGGTATGTTATTTTTGACATGCCATTTGGAGACATACGGAAAATACATAATTGACAGTCAATTTATTACGATTACACCAATCTTGCAAGGTAGATAACGAGATCATCTACATAACAAAGGACATTTTAGTGCAAAATATCTTCAATTATATCAGTGATATAAATCAAGAATAATAATGGGCCCAGAATACTGCCCTGGGGAACTCCACAGAATGGAAATGGCTTTGGACTAATTCTATTGTGTACAAGGGTATCTTTCATTGCTGATAAACGTATATTTTTGTTACTATAACGTTATAAGTCAGGACACCTTAGCCCATTTCATAGGCAACAATAAAACGGTGATGGTGATGATGATGTGTTGGAGTTTAAGGTCTGCTCAACAATTTTTCAGTTATATCGAGACCACCTCCGGTTTTTGTTTGTATCAGTTGATATGACCGAATCTATGGCGGTGTAAATGACGGCAAGGTAAGGTGATCTAATAGTCAGCACCAGGAACCGATCCCCAGCCAGCCGTGTGCAATGCCTGGACGCTAACCACTAGACCACCACCCCCCCTAGAAAACGTTGATTAACAAGATAATGACTGCATGCTATCTCAAAACCAAAGAGTTTTTTCATAATTTCATATACTTGCAGCGATAGACTGTAATGCGTTTTTATAGTCGTTTTCCTTTAGCTCATCATGCAACAAGTCTTAGTAACAGGTGTAACTTTAGAGGACATTTTTCCTTACAAGGTCCCTATCATGGTTATTCACTGTGTAACATTTGTAGCCATTATAGTGGTTCGTTGATTAAATTGACACTGCGTTAATGCTGAAATGTGTAATAAAATGTTGTTTGGAATTTGTTCGCCAAAATTATGTCGCTATAGGACCCGAAGCTTGCTTTTTCCATATCAGCTATTAACACAATTCAAATGAAGATATATAGTACGGCTACAATTACAAAAAGGATATCCAGTGAAACAAAACATACTTCTGTAGACCCCAGTCCGGCCGCATTCGCGCAAGGATAGAGTCCCCAATCCGGCTGTAGCCATGGCCACCCAGAAAAACGGCAATTTTTCCAGAAAACTTTGACAAATATTCGACCTACAAAAGCACCCAATATATCGTTGTAAAGCTTATCTAATTTACGAATCAATGCCAGAAACAAGATTTCTATTACTGAAATCCATGGAAACCTTGGGGAAATCATGCATTTCATTAATGCAATACGTGCACAGGGTCTAAAGGGTTAGTGCTTGAATGTTTTCATTTTCGCCTTTTTCCGGACCCAGTTAAGTGAAGGATATAGATTTATAGATTGGGCGATTAGTGTCTGCTTCACCAAGTATATAACTGAAAACAAGAAGGAATTAAAAAATGAACGACCACCTCACTCATGAATGGAGATCGTTTCACCTTTCACGCAATAGTTTGCATGAAAATACAGTGCAAAATTGATCATTTAATATTGTTAGAGTAGACAGGTCGGGTACTTACAAAGCAATTAGAACCTCCGGCACGTTGGTAAATGTCTATATTTACTTGCCTCTTTATACCTATTGTCGATGTAATTCACAGAAACATGGCATTAAGTTGTCATCTATGTTTGGAAAGTGGTTCGAACACATTGTAAATAGACATGTGCAATCTAATAATAGGCCAATATTGACGATATATGCCCGGCGGGCTGAGCTGTCTTTCAAACACCCTGGGTGAATCCCAACATAAAAACCCATAATGACGTGCTGAGCATTACTTGTCATGGCTAATAAATAACACGTTAATAATAGCATTTGGGGTCCAAATGGGCATTTGCTATAAATAGATCAAAATCATGGCACTCTCAGCAGGATGGGAATAACGGGTGTCTCGGTGCCGTAATGGATGAGCCATGGCTCTATACCCGTAAGCTGAGCAGTAATCCCTAAAATCAATATGTGCACAGTCCAGCATGGAAGGCCCAAGCTTTATTTAAGTAGTAGATCACTGCCCGACAGTCGCCAAATCCCTATCAATAATGATGGGGACTTTATGAATTAGCAAAATATTGACACTGCTGGTTTTGCCAAATTTAGCTCTTTAATCAAAAAGTATATAAACGAGATGCTGTAGTTGTACGTTTCAATTCCGGAAGAATCATAAGCTTTTCTCTTTGCAGAATCAGCTCCAAATCATACTTGATACCACAATAATCAAAACCTATTTCAACTTTTATCTCTAAACGTGTCCTAAAAGGTAAGATAAATTCTGTCCGAAACCAACACGTCGTATTTAGTTCTCGTGGGACCTCTTTTCCCCGCGGGCTCAGAGTGACGTCATTGTGAGTGAAGTCGATTAGGGTTGTCGGCTATTAGTGATCGGTCCGTGTTCACCATGTTAATGACAGTCTTTATGTCATTAGCAGAATGCTTATTTAGTGAGGCAACTCCAGAGCACGGGTAAAGGTCTGGCATGTGTCGTTGGAGTGGTATCTCGACAATACCAGAATTAAGAGAGCATGGGTGACGTACGCATGAAACACTAATCACGTAGGCGTAGGTGTTAAGAGGAGGGGAGATCAATATGATTACCTGATTACAGCTATTATCTTAAAGTGATACCTGCCTCATCAAGATACATAATACGGTGGACCATGAACACTGAAATAATATTGTTGAGAAATAAAAGGTAACTATATATTACTTGAATTAAATTACTGGTGCTCAGTGAAGACATGACTGGTTTTGAATTGTTCTTAACCTGTATATTTACTAGGCCTGTATATATTGTGTAAAAAAAATTCTGCAGTTTTCCTATACATGTATTACTTTCCTGTTCATTATGTTCATTATGACATGTGAACTTGTATTATATTTCATCCTATAATAACACTTGGTGTAATATCCTGAAAACCAGGCCCAGCCAAGTTACAATGTTCTGCAACCATACTTTTTTAGACAGTCTGTTGATGGCATGTAACAGTTACTTTATTGATGGTGAGGTTGAATCCTAGCCAAATCAGAATGTTATAATAACATTATTTCTTGGTGAGGTTAGGACAAAACCAAAACAGAACATTAAGAACATTCTGTTTAGGTTGAAGAACATAACCAGAAAGTTATCATAACATTGCCGTGTAATGTCATGGCAGGAACTTGCATCAACATTATTGGGAGCCATCACAATAACGTAATTGTTATGTGCCATCTTAGTAAGTAACAAACTGACTAAAAAAGTATGGTCTCAGAACATTTCCGTTACGCCACAAGCTGGCTGGGTTATTTATTGTAGTTCACCCGCAAGCTAGCTTTAATCAAGGTGCATGCTGGGAAACATGTCGATAAGTTACAAGGCTTTAGTTTAGAAATTTTCAATAACCATGGCATAATTCATGGTTTAACAAAATGGAAGTTGTGAACTTAACTTGTTTGTTTTAGGTATGTATGATATTTGCGTATATATCTCTTTATATAATAAAGATGGGGAGTTGTTGTTAGCTCATTTATTATGTTGTTTGATCTGTTTTCCTCATTTATGTCATTTAATTACTGTAAGGCTAGATAAAGTTTCTTCATCAAAGGTTACTCACTGATGTTGTTTGCGTAGTGGTAGAGAAATCTCTACTATGGGGGTTCAGGCCCACACAAAGAACCCTCGTTGACAGAGGTAAAGTCAGTTTCATCACACATCTGGTCTATCTCACTATCAAGCTCCCATACGTACTTCATGAAAGATGTTTTAAACTGCCACCTGTTACAGAAGGTGTCTTGCTCTTATATACTTACAACTACTCTTATACCTAAACAGTGCCTATAGATATAGAGACTTTATGGCTAAGATAAAGCTGTAGATCCGCTAAAGATTTTACTACTGATTAGTACTAAACCCTTTATGTTATGAGACATAGATTCCGTGAGTCTTAAGGTCTCTTTTAAGATGAATGATTTTACATAGTATTCTTATGTCTACTGGTGTTAGCGTGATGACTCATGCAATGACTCATCCTTCCTCTCTCACCTGCTTACTATAGGAATCTCATTGACTGACCTGATCTTCGCCTAATTCTCATAAAGCTTGTTTGGGCGTCAATGGTCATTACTTACTATGCTTCATTTCCAATACCTGGTATGCCCATGACACACTACATCTACTTATAATGCAAAATTCACAGCCTGCAATTAGCATCAGTACAGTTGGTTGAAAATTCAATTCAATTCTAGAAAGATTTAAAAAGAGTTCCAAAGTTTAAAAATTGTCTACAAAATCAGTCAAAATTAACCTGCATGTGCCTAAAATAGCTATCGGTGGTAGGGAGAATGGCTTTTACAGACTAGCATCAGAATACATGCTTATTCTCCATATTTAAACCCACATTCTAGCATGATGTTCATTTCATACACTATACAGCTGCTATAATATACTATAATTATAGTGCTCGTCACTATGGTGCAAGTTGCTTCTCATTGCTACACTTAGGCTGTATGTAAACACCTCTAACTTCAACGTTTGACTCGGCCACGGCACTCTTCTCATCTGAAAGGCCTCTCTCGGGACCTGACCAACCCAAAGCACCAAATTCGAAAGCCCTTATCTTATGGTAGATCCAATTGAGTACTCGTCTTTTGTACGAGAAATCTGGCACTTTCCAACTAGTGCAGCTGTTCATTCGGCAGCTGTCCACTTGGACATATATCAGTGCCTTCCAAATTATATGAGTGCCAAGGTTCAGATCCCCTCTGACCTGAATTGCGACATATGGGACGCTCTTCTAGCAGCATTATGATGACAATATCATCTGCCAGTTCTTTAGGTATGGCAGGACTAGTAACTACACCACCCCCACCCCCTCCTACAAAAACAATCCTAGCGCCTTGGCATTTTCTTCTAAAGTTGATCGTTTTTTTGCCAAACAGCTATCTAAAGGTGCCACCCTCGGGCCTTTTGTGAGACCCCCATTTCATCCATGGTCCCAGGTCAGCCCGCTCTTAACTGCCCCCAAAAAAGGAGACACAAATTTCTTCCAGGGCCAGTTCAGGGGGTTCTCCCTCACCACGGTCCATGATCGGGCAAAGATTGTGGTATCCCCATATTACTATGTAGGGGTGGCCTGCTATGGAAGATGGATCTCAAACGGGCATACTGCCATCTCCGGGGCGATCCCCTGGACTATTCCCTCCTTGGGATCAGTGTCAGACAAGCACTATGATATAGATATCTGCCCGTCCTTCGGCTGCCGTGGGTCGGGGCACTGCTCAACAGCGCATCTCCACGGCAGTCTGCTACCTGATGAAGGGGGCATGATGTCCTCGCCTACGTAGACGACTTATGTGGTGCCCATGCTACTTACACTGAGGCCACAACAGCATTTGCAGACTTCAAAGCTCAATGCGCATGCCTCAACCTTAAACTAGCCCCAGACAAGTCCGCCTATCCCCCCACCCGCATGGAATGGCAGGGCTTCGTCTTTGACACCTTGCAGATTACCCTCACCAACCCCGAGAACAAACTGCAGGAGATACTTTGGTCTTTGTCGACCACAGGAAGGACAAAATGTCAGCAGCTCCCTTCGGGGCGCCCCCCTTATGAGGTGGACCATCCAAAGAACTTGGTGGTGGGCTATCCTGGAGTCAAAGTCCACAGCCTTCACTGGACTGGGGCAACGCTGGCCGCTAGGGCCGGTGCTCCCCTCATTGAACTGATGGACCATGGGACCTGGCGCTCGGGAGCAATTCACAGCTATGTCCCCCGCGAGCTTCAGGCCTCCATCACAGTGTGCTTGGCGCGCAGTTTGGCTAAAGGTACAGAACTCTGAACACCCTAATCCGGACTGTCCTCACCAAAGAGACTCTTTTATCACCGTATACTATTTCTGTACATTGTTGTGAAGCGCCTCAGGCCCCCCCCCCTCTAAATCCATCCCTGGTATAGTCTCAAAAGGGCATGATAAAAGCAAATCACTGAATGTCTTTTTTGAACTGTCAAAGCAAATCGCTGAATGTCTTTTTTGAACTGTCATGATATCCCCATTGCATCCCAGTTTATAGTCCAGGAGCCAAATCCTGAAATCTGTCAAAATAAGGATTTACCCTCCGCGGTGAGCCCCCTGGATTTTCTTGATTTTATTCAACTTATAGCATCCTAGGGACCATGAATCAAGACGGTTCCGAAGAATTTAGGTATGCGAACACTCTGTAATTATGTGATTTGTGGTTAATTAACAAAAATTGAAAAACGCGTTATTTCTTCATTTCTCTGGAACTATGTAAGATATGATAACATGCTATATGTCATCTGAAAGGGTTTTTTTTCCTGATTTTTTGGTATATTGTTTGCTATTGTCATTAGTAATGGCAATGAGTAATTAAAGAAAAACTGTTGCTTTAGTCAAAATCATTAGAACTTAAGGATCCAAGATTAAACTTTGGAATTGATTAACCAAGTCCTAGGTATACTTAGAGGGGATCTTTAGGCAGTTTTTAAAGAAGGTTGCATCTGATTTCATTAGAAATATAATGTAGAAATCATTTTTTGCTGATTAAATTCTAACTGACTACTGGTTCATTTTGCACTTATATTCTAAAAGGAGAGATGATATCATGAAAACAATACAAAATATCCTAAAGAGAGGTGGAAATGATAATCACTATCTCCTTAAGCTGGTATTTCAGTGCTTTCTGAGCCATTTGGGCACATCGATCTAATATAGTGGCTGTTTGCAGAGCATTGTTGGTGAGTAAGATTTCTTTCCTCAGTAAAATACCATGATTATGTCTCAGTTTTATTACAAACCATCTTATTAGGGGCCTTGCATTAAGTATGTATGCATCAAGGGGGGCAAGGAGGTATGAAACTTTTGAAAATGTGCATACTTTATAGTACAAATCTAATGCATACTTTTGCCCAAAGGGGGTGGGGGTCTGAGACTTTTGAAAATGTGTGTACTTACTAAATGAAAGGCCCCATATAGTTCTCTCTATTTCATGCTGACAAAAAGAAAAGAATAGCTCATAGTAGACTCACCCATTACCTGACCCCAAGCCATGTTTCTCAGGATATATACATGGGGAGCCTCCAAGTATTACTTAAAAGAAGGGATAAGTCCCAAAAAGACTGTTGTCATATATCAAGGGTTCTGAATTTAAAAAACAGTCATTGTATCAATATGCTAATTGCAAAAAGACCAGGAATGCTATTTGTTAAACTTGATAGGTGTGCTACTTTTGTCAAATTGTTGGTTTTAACAAATTACTAGATTGTTCTTTAAACTCTAGGATTCTAGACCCATGTGCTTATAAAAATGAGTAGCTTGGCTTGACCCTACACAAAATGGATATCTTAAATTCTATGGGTTACTGTTATTAGTAATTTTATATCAAACTATGACCAGCCTATGGTCATGCTTCACTCAGATTCATCCTACCAACTACTAGGATTCTGCCATATATCCAATTTTATCAGGAGGTGTACCAGGGGGACTGAGACCTCTGTGTGTGTATATATATATCAATATCATTGGCAAGTCCTCAAACAAATATCAAGCCCTGAAACAATGCAGAAGTACCTGGTATAGCTTTCTATTTCAAAATTACAAGTTCTTGGTATGGCCATTACTGGTTTCCCAATATTATCTAGTAGCATTATTACATTGAGCAGCATGTGCACAGCACCCTTGATTTGAGACCATAACCATGGCACTATGGTATTAGGAGATTATACAAGAGCAACAAATTGCTGTGATTCTGGTTGTAGCCTCAAATTTTCAGTTCTTCAAGCCCCAGAAACAACATTATTCCCTTATCAAAATATATCCATTTTCATTTCTAAACTGCTATGAACAAGGATCCAATTTCCTTAACCTACAGCAAGACACAGTTTATAGGTACTAAGGGAAAGGTCAATTATGGTAAATACTCAGAGACCAAGAACTAAGGGAGTCATTACTCAAATACATAAATAATCTTCTAATGTATGATCAGTTCTAATATACTATCCAACACTGAATACTTAGTCTTTGATACAAAAGGGTATAAAGCTAACTGAGCACTGAACCCATACAGCCTGGATCTGCTCTCAAGTAAAAGCAAAAGGATGACAAAGTTTAATTAGGTAGATTGGTGGGAGGATGTTAACAAAAGTACAGCAGGCGGTCAGCAATCCCACAATTTACAGCACACTATATAGGTCTGTAGTGTGTTGTACTATGGGGGCTGCCCTTAACCCCCAGTTCAGGTCACTCTGGGGAAAGGCGAGACCTCTCCACCACTGATAAGTTTCTAAAGATCCACTACATTCATTTCTCTGCTGTTAGGCAGCATTGTCTAAACAGTTAAAGTTATCATTTTATCTTACCAGTTGCAGTGATGAATCCCATGCTCCTTTTGGAATTATGTGATAAAATGGAATAATAAAACAGTTATAAGTAGCCAAAATTTAAGCCTGCCCCACCCTCTGAGGGATCCTTTATTAGGTTGTGCACACAGTGTCTTATCAATGGGTTAACTCACACAGCAGGGAGATAAGAACCCTAGTCTGCCATCTTTATCATTCCCCTGTCTTTCCAGGCCTTATCTGTTCCCAGGTATGAGGTAAACATTGGACACTGGGGCCAGCAATGAGGGGATTTAAAAGAGTATTATGGCCTACAACTCCCCCCCCCCCCCTCCCTATATGAATAGGGTTTTATGATGAGTGGGTACAGGGATATATATGTAAATAGAAGTTTGCAGCACATTGTTATGTCAATGTGTGAATTTTTGGCAATATAAGGAGCCATCCATACCCTTTTGAGTAAATAAATCAATGACTATCCTAGTTTGATCAGGCAACAAAAATGAGCTTGGCTGCAAGTTACATGGACAAATATTTCTTGCTAATGTAAATTTATTTTACAGCTCCAATGTTGTCTACAGTGGACCAAATAGCTCAGAACGCACTGAACTACCAGCTTAGGGAGACAATGATTATTCTTTTCCCATCTCTTTAGGATATATTGTGTTGTTTTCATGATATCATCTCTCCTTTTAGAATATAAGTGCAAAATGAACCAGTTGTCGGTTAGAATTTAATCAACAAAAAATGACTTCTATATTATATTTCTTATGAAATCAGATGCAACCTTCTTTAAAAACTGCCTAAAGATCCCCTGTAAGTATACCTAGGACTTGGTTAATCAATTCCAAAGTTTAATCTTGGATCCTTAAGTTCTAATGATTTTGACTAAAACAACAGTTTTTCTTTAATTACTCATTGCCTTGATTAATGACAATAGCAAACAATATACCAAAAAATCAGGAAAAAATTACCTTTCAGATGACATATAGCATGTTATCATATCTTACATAGTTATAGAGAAATGAAGAAATAACGTGTTTTTCAATTTTTGCTAATTAACCACAAATCACATAATTACAGAGTGTTCGCATACCTAAATTCTTCGGAACCGTCTTGATTCATGGTCCCTAGGATGCTATAAGTTGAAAAAAATCAAGAAAATCCAGGGGGCTCACCGCGGAGGGTAAATCAAGATTTTCAGATTTGGCTCCTGGACTATTAGCAAAAATTAGAGGATGCGTGCGCCTCAAGCGCCCCCAACTAAATCCGTCCTTGGTATGGTCTGAAAAGGGCATAATCTGATTATAATGGATTCATAGCAAATTCATAGCAAAATGGTATCGATAGGTCAAATGCCTTTCAAGATTAGGAATACCAGTGCATTGGCAAATTGGTGGAGTTGTATTCTTTCTCCAGAGCAATTAAACATTCGTGATATAAACTGGTAGAAATTCAGATCAAAAAGTGATGCCGATGCAGGGAGAGAAGCAATTAATGTGGTAAATACCTATATATATATATATGTATATATATTATATATATATATCAGTTTTCACCTACGCATACATGGGTGGTCTTTTGTGTGGGGATAAGACATCTTTATATGTGACCCGATCTGACATAATGAGTCGCAAGTCGCGGAGATACAAATTTGAGTTAGTAAGATATGTTCCTCACCTCGAAAAGAGCTTCATTTTGATACCAAGATTGTGTTTGTACGATGATTAGGGCCAAAGTTAGGTTTTTCCCTATACGCGGTAGGCTGGAAACTTGATTCTGAGAAAAACGTGTTTGAAGTTTTTATGTGCGGTTTTGGTTACACTCGGTCGGAATTCCTTGGATACCACTAGAAGTTTATCTCCCACCGACTTGAGACTTGGAATATACATTCTAGACTAGTTGAACTACAAAATACTCTGAAATCATGCTTTAGAAATGGAAACTTTAATCATGCCGGCCTTGTAAAGATAGAGTACAATTCCTGTAAATCTGCACCTGAAAATGAAAAACTGAAGCAAGAGGGCAAGCTCAAACAGTCACAATACCTGTTCTAGAAGGCTGAATTGAAGTCACAACGACTTGTAAAGAGTCTATGGGAATGTTCAAGTGTATCACAGCCTGTTTTGCCATAAATAATAAGTGTCATAGTTCCAGGTAAGTTGGATAAAAGTTCCATAAAGTTGAAAGATCACAAAACGTCTTTGTCAGTAAACTGTGAGTCTAAAACAACTCAAAAGGCACAAAAGTACCAATAAAATATTAAAATTCGAACTATATACAGGTATTCTAGTCTATGATTCTAGTTTCTAGAGGATGTAGACCGACCACGCCCCCGCCCCCGACTTTGGCTGCGTTTACGTTTGGGTGGGGGAGTGATCTCTGGGGAAGTCTCTGAGTCTGAGTCTGTTTCCATTTCACGTCGCATTTGGGCTGCTGTCTCTGTGTCTGAGTCCTCTGAGCCCGGTTTTTCCTCGACCCTGACCGCGACCTCGACCCCGACCTCGCCCCCGACCTCGCCCCCGACCTCGGCCTCGCCCCCGACCTCGCCCCCGACCTCTACCACATCCCCTTCCTCGCGCCTCCTCCTCCTCCTCCTCCTCCTCCCCTGCATCTCCACCTCCACCTGCTCCTGAGGGCCCTGGACCTGGATCTGGCGATGGGTCCCGCCGCCTTGGTGCAGGCTCAGGTTCCGTGGGCTTGGGGCACGTAATGTCGTTGGTTTTCTCTGTGCAGAAGTCTCTGATGTTTTTGAAGAGGTACCACTGCCGACGAAGGGGAAGCCCAGTGGAAGGTGTGACCGGTGGTAGGACCTTTGGGACGGCTCCAGGGTCCACAGTGAGCACATCCACTTCCTCTGGCTCAGAGTCAATGTACTGTCGGACGGTTACCTTCCCGGGGCTGTTTGATGAGAAGATAAAGTGGTGATACTGCTTGATTCCTTTTATTGGCCGGGTGAACGGGGTCTGGAAGGCTTGCCAGTTATAGGTTGGGACAAAGACGGCCCCATCTTCCGACCCACACAGCTGAGGGATGTTGACTTCTTTTTGGGTGCTGTCCCGGACCGTCTTGGCCAGGTCAGCAAGGCAGGACACCTCGGCACGGCGGAACTGCTGCTTGAGGAGACCGAAGCACCAGTCGGGGGCAAACTTGGTGTGGCCGGTTATGAGAAAGTTCAAAGTGATCTGCTTATGCAGACCAGTCAGGACCCACCACATGAGATAGCCAATCACGTACTTGTTCTTGTTTTGCCCACTGCAGTTGTCACAGTGGAGGTCAAGGAGGCGTTCACCGAGGGAGTAGGTGGCAAAGTAGTGGTGGAGGTAGGAGATGACAGCGTTTGAACCCTTGCTGCCGCAGTGGGACTCATCAATAAGATAGTTTACTTGACGGGGGATGGCTTCAGCACACACGCCAAAGATGCCGACTTTGCGTGGGACGAGGAAGTAGAGGGGCCCTGGCTGCATGGGGGAGGAGGGGAGGTGGACCTGCTGTGCGTAGTCGAAAGATACATGCACCCGGATGTCAGAGGAACAGGGAGTGTGTGGCCCGAGCGCCGGGCGGCCTGCCTCAGCATACGCCTGCTTGGCAGCGGTAGTCAGTTCCTGGTAGAACTCCCGTTCCTTGGCCACCACATCCAGGTGCTTCTGCTGCTTCTTTAACTTTGCCTGCTTAACTACTTTGGGGAGGTTAGAGGAGTAGGAGATGTCACGGTTGTTCCTCTGACACTCCCAGCACAGGTCAGTCATGGGGCGAGAACACACAATACGGGGTAGCAACTGGCGCCAGAGGTTACGGAAGGTGGTGACGGCAACCTGACGGTGGGCGTCCCCGATGGCCTGTAGATAAAGTTTATGCACATCTACCTTCCTTGTGCTGGAGGGGAGGAGGAGGATGTCGTCGCGTTTGTGTGTGGAGACTCAGCCGGGGAGGACGAGGGCATAGGTTTCGGCGTAGGAGTTGATGAAGTCGACCACGCGGCGGATGTCTGCGAGGTCGAGGGAGTGGGTGTTGGCCTTGCATCCACCTGACTTCTTAGTACGGGGTACGACCCCGTTCTCCCGATACCACTGGCTGATGGCGGTCATCTTGTTGATACTGCAGCTGAAAAACAAGAACACACAACTTACAATTGGAAATGGAATAATGTTGGACATGGCAGGTTCGGTTACATAAAAATAATGTTTGGTTACATAAAATATTACGTACATGTTAATAAGTTACAGCAGGACACAGGATTAGGACCTACTTAGACAGAGAATGTTAGCTGCAGAGATGAATAATTACCTGTAGAGAAAGAGCAGGGTGTCCCGGCAGACCTTCCTGCCCCTGACGGTGTAGTGGCTCCGTTGGTACTGCCTGGCACCCTTGCCCTTTTTCCCCTTCTTCCAGGTCGACAGCTGTGCCGAGGTGTCAGTACAGGCACTTGTAACGCCCAACAGGAGCATGTCCTTCTCCCCTGGAATGGAAATCCGACACAGAACTTTAGTGATGTACGAGCAACCGACTTTGTGAAAAAAAAAAAAAGTTTAAGAAAGTTTAAGAACATTACTCTCGGCCGGGTCTACCCCCGAGGTCACTGAGGTTACTTGGCCTAAAATCTTATGTCAATGCCACAGAGGAAAAGTTACAGCCTCCAGGCGGTCATACAGGTATTATAGATGACAAACTATCTTCATTTAAGACGGTTAATAGCATGGTTATTGGGCGCACCTGGAGTCAGCTGGGCGACCTCCTGCCGTTTGTCCAGACGCTCCGCCGTTGAGAACTGGACACAACACGGGCCGTCGTTGTGGTAGGCTACTTACACGAGCACCTAAACATGACGAAAGTCCACATTAATGTCAAAGATATGTGAGGGCACCCCTATAGATTGAATTAGGTTCATTAGATGGCCGCTAAGAACTTTTAATTAGGCCTGAGAGAGCATAACGGTCAAGGCCGCCCATCGTTCAAGTGCGAGACGCCATTAAGTAGGTCACAGCGGCATACTTTCAGTAATTCTCGATTTTGAACATAAAGACAGATAGAAACATGAAAATAATTACGGGATATCTTAGAAAACATGTTTGGGCAACTTCTGATGGCCGGACAGGTCTAACGGTTTGGTATTTATAGGAATTTTCAAACGACACAACTTGGGCAATTTCGATCGCAAGTCGCAAACAAGCATGGCCTACCTAAATTTCTGGCAACTGTCAGTTTCCTCCTGCAGCAGTTGGTCCGTCGGATCAGTGATAACCAGGGGCTCATCCTCGTCCTCCTGTGTATCCTCAGCCTCCTCCAAATCCTCTATGTCCTTTTCAGACAGGGTAGCATCCTCCTCCCCCTCCGATAAGTCCCCATCGTCCTCGGCAAAGAGGAAGTAATCCTCCACGAGTTCTCGCCATTGATCGTCGTTGGCGCCACCATGAAGATTAGTCCGAACAATTGTATTTAGCGCTGCTGCCACGGCCTCCTCATGCTCCTTGGGGGTAGCCATCGAATTCTAACAATCTTGGGATCCAAACTGCACTTGCAGTTCAAACAATAACATGCTAATTAACACGTTAGGCCTCATTGAACGCGCACCTGCTTCTGTCGGTCGGACCTTTAAATTTCACAAACAGTTGCGCTTCCGGCACGCCAATCAGAGCGCTTGGATCGCAACACGTGACCTCCTTGATGACGATTGTTTACGCCAACGGCTTTCGCGATCCGCCTTCTGATTGGTCCATCCCCATCCCAATTCAAAATCCGACGATGCGATTGGCTAGAAGAGGTCCCGCGCTTTTCGGCGGTACCAAAAGTTCTTGGGTTGTCGACTCCTAAAAGCGGCTCGCAAGTCAGCAAAGTTGATAAAAATCGGCGTCTCAGGAGCCTTTTGTTTTAACTCACTGAAGCAGAAGAACGACTTTGGGGGCCATTCTAACACACTTAGAATATTAATTTCATCAAAATATTTTGGGAAATGATAGTCCTGATATAAAAGATTAAGAAAATGCAAAAAAGTCATTTTCGATGGTGGGGCCGATTTCGGACTTCAGAGGCCCATATCTCAGTTTGACCGCGTGCGACTTGCGACTCATTTTGTCGGATCGGGTCACATATTGGCAGATATTCTCTAAAGTAACAAGATTGACTTAATATTTTATTCATCACAGTTCATAAAATTCCATATGGTTGGAAACAGCGACAGCCTTATCAGGGTAAGGTAACCTCCAAGCTATCAGCATGAAAGAAATCGTATGGTTAGCTTGATGTAACACTTCCCTGTTAGTCATTGCAATAATAAATAACACAGGATATGTGGCGAATTTTGCTGAGGTATCCTGATATTTTGATTATTATTGGAAGAACCATTGTAGCAGGGTTTCCAAATACCACAATTGAATTTTGCATGCTATCTAGAACATTAGTGAATATTTCGATGCATTGTCAGTCAAAAACCAAGTAAGGAAATTGTTTACACAAAATTGCACTCGTTTCCTCTTTACAATCATGATCCGTCATGATAGACGCATTATCCGCTCGTTGCAGATATTGTATGTTGACCATAGCCTATACAAACTACCCGGAGAAGCTGCGTCAGCCCTTGTTTCACATTAGGCGTAGTCTGGTCATGCCCTTCGATTTGCCTCCCTTCCTGTCGTTGGCGGCCAGCGGCTTAAAGACCGTGTTGCAGCCCATCTCTGCTTAGCGGGAGACGTCACACAGATTTGTTTTATGAACTCTAAGCAGCCCCCGCTGCCTGCACCCTCTCGATCCTCGCTCCTTCTACCGATCCATTGTTTCGAGTGTGGGTCAGATGAGTCTAACAGCGGCAAGGCGTGTAAGCCACGGTTCTCCCTATTCAAGGCTATAAGAAAGGAGGAATTACACCCCCCCTACCCCGCCCCGCCCCAACACCCTGCTACTGCCGCCTCCTCCGTCGGCATTCAATTGGCCTCCTCCAGGCGCGCCTCTACCGGAAGTTTATGGTGCCGGCATTGGACAGATCCCCAGTGAGGGGCTGCGGCCATCTATCACTGGGCGGCGGGCGGGGGGCGGCCCTACGTCAATGTCGGCCTCCTGGCCACATGCTGATCCGATGCTAAAATGATGAGGCGAGGCTATTGTGCCCGGTCGGCCGTAACGCACCCGCCTCGCCATTTGTCATTACACGTCGGGCCGGTCAGTTTTCCCGCCAGTTTCAGGGCTTTCGTGAAACTGAACGGCGCAGACGACATTCCGCGTCCCACATCCGCTGACTGCTGTCTCCCCGGTCGCCGCAGTAGGGCGCTGGGATTCTGAAAGACACCGGAAGTAATGCGCCTCGACTGCCGTGTCGTCTTCTCATGCGTGATGATCAGTTTCCGGTCGTCGTGCCGGAAACGCTGAATGTGTATTAAACCAAGTACCTTCATCGATTTTTGAAGAAACCACACCAGGGTACAAATAGCTTACTCTATGGATATGTATCTTGAAAAGCATAATAATATTACTCGGCCCATTGGTATATTGATAAATATCAAATAGGTCTATCCTATAAAAGTAATACATGAAATATCAAGCTTATAATGTAAAGTAGGTCTACATTATGCCCATGGACATAACAAAACTGGGTTTTGCTGAATATGCGTCCACCTTAATCAAAATCAATTAGGACTCAGACCTCTTATCAAATAAGGCATTCATTCTGCCACAGAAGAAGTCTTACAATCGGCGGAACCAGGCTTCACCCTCTAAAAACTGGCCCCGTCTTAAATCTGGTTGGAAACAGGAATTCGCCAGGTTCATTTGTCGTCTGCTGCCACCCAGCAGCTATTTGAGATGACACGTGGCTCCCCTCCCCCGCATCGGGGTGTGCTCAAGGCATTTGGTCGGCCGGGGATTCCCTCAAGTCAGCGGCCCGCAATCGGTTCTTTGATGGTACTCCTCTGACTGCTTTGGGGACCGGATATGGGTCCACAATGTTATTTTTAAATGATACCGATAACGTGGGAGATTTATTAAGGCTTAGCTGAACCAATTGCTAGACAGGTAAAGGGCTAGGGGTAGGCCACATACGTAGTCTGGAGTAGGAACTACAAAAAGAAAATTGAGAGCGGGAGGAGGGATGACGAGGGGTCAGGGGGTTCACAGCACCAGTTAATGAAGCGTGGCCGACCCATTGATTTATCCTGCTACTCTGATCCCCACGACAGCCGCCGTGCGTTGCCAGCCACCCAACATCTAATTGATTATGGTGCGTTTCGTTTACAAACACAACCCGCGCCCAAAAATAGGGAGATCGATAGAGGCGCGCGTCATTACAGGGACATTAAAGGCCGCCTGCCCTGTCATAGTCATAATTAGGCTGCGGTAGATGTCTGACGGCGGCCCTATGCAAAAACAGTCATTGCCTTTAACATCAAACGAAGCTGTCTTATGGCCTTACCACGTGACGGGGGAAGGAGGAGTCATACAGCTATCTTCTCTTCCCGATTAGTTCTAATCTTCCTCCCTCGCACCGTACCCCTTGACCCCTTATAGACATCCTCTCTCCTCATCTTTAACTCACCAGTCCCTCCTCAACAACCTCTGAATCTAGCAATGATATAAACTACACGTACCCTTTGCTACCGGATTGTCGATTAAAATATCTGGTCGGATGATATGAGACGAGATATACTATAACTGGCTTAGTTATACGAGGCAAAAAGAGACGTCTATTCTCAAAATGTTATAAAATTGTATCATATGAAATTGCAAAAGGTGCACCATAAAGACGTAAAGTACGTTAATGTTCAGCAAGCCTCACAGTACAACACATTTTGCAAGAATAAGTCATGTCAATTTATATAAAAATTGCAAGATTAATTCGGTAAATTTGAAAATACAACGTGGTCTTGGATTTTAACTGTTTAAAGGCATATTTTCGGTACAAACAGAACATTACAGTCATCAACTGCAGGTGGTGCAAATTTCTATAAGGGGACAACGTTGGTAGTCCTATACCATAAATACGTTTTTATCAATAAGATTCAAATCATTTAACTTGATTAACTCAAAATATATTAAACACCTATTTTTGTTTGGAATCTATAAAAGTCCCTTTATATTCCAAACAAGTGGTATGGAAAGCTTTATTCACACCCACATCCAATATGTATGGTGGGTGTGGGATGTACTTATATAGGCCTACAGCAGCTAATTTATGATTGGAATAAGGTCACAACCAGTCTCTAAAAATTGGGCACTTGCATAGCTATACACCTTTCTCATAACCCTTCAGAGTCCAGTCCTACTCTCCAGCTGACCAAGGTGAGGAAAACAGTCTAACAAGATCACTATATTGCACATAGGCTAATGTTAGGACCATTTAGCACTTTTTTCGTAAACTTCAGGATTGCAGGATAATAGAGCGATCATTTCATTTTCAAATCTCAAATTGGCGTAGAATTATATATATAGGACTATTCTTTGCTATCAATAACCTGATTCGATGATAAATAATGTGCGTTAGATACATTGAGGGATTTCTCAGATTTGATTAACATTTAAGGCTGGTCAACCATATAAACAAGACAATTACAGGTACTCACCAAGGGGGGTTGTTTTGGGCTCCAGCTTGAGTGATCATGAGTGTTCAGGGGTTCTGGGCTGCGGCAGTTAACAAGCATGAACAACCACAACACCCCCTCAAACACACACACACACATTCTACACGCTGCACGTCCAACTCCTTGGCCATTTGAGTAAGCAGCCTTTTTCGCCAACTCTGTTCCCAAGCCAGGATACAACATTGCAGGCTGTATGGGTCTGCATACCCCTCACCAGGGTTCATATTCGTGCTGAGAAGGGGCGCCAGCCTTAGATAGAAAGATGCTACCCGACGGTTACTTATAAAGGAAAGGTGCAGTTGAGGATGGATTCATAACAGGACGGCGGTTAAAAAGGAAAATTTTACGTGCAATTGTGCTTAATCATTCCTATATGAAGTGCGAAATGTATGATGAAAAGCCAGCCAGTTGGAGTGCTTCCTTTGATTTGAAAAATTTCAAATATGGAGTTACCTGTCTGCGTTTGACACAATATCCCCTTACAGAATTTGCATGTATGTACGGTCGAACGTCTAATATTCAGAATTCGTAAGTTTCAGGACAATGACGGAAGTTGCTCGAAAAGTGAAAAGAAAGTGCTAATCAACTGAAGCCAAGTGCACTCCAATAGTCATTATCGGTTTACCTCGACACGTTTTCAGGTGGTGTTTTGTGATTTTAGTTCTTAGAATCATAGACCTGTACGTAGCCTCTCATACATTTCTATGTTGGAACTGAGGCTATCATAATGTATACCTTATTAAGAGATCATTTTCACGCAATGCGTGCTAATAAGACTTCTTCCACTGCTGTCAACTGGTGATAGATTTTGCGGTCCTAGAGTATCTATAATGTCTCGAAATAATCGTTTGGAGGGATAACTAGCGGTGGTACCAATGGCCATGTTTACAAACTAGAATGATATTTCTAGTTATTCTAAAGATATTAAGTCTCAGCGTACCTTACATTGAAGGTATTAGATGTGAAGGTAAACGGAGACGGAGATTTCGCCATATATAATTACAGAAGTAGTATAAGCTCTCTCTCCAATGCAGTTAACGAACTTATTAAATTCCATAACCTCTAGTTAACCTATTTTATCATAATATCCATCGTGTCTACATTTTAAGGGTTGAATCCATGACAGCCAGTGGCGTCTCGAAAATCAGTGCCCTCTGTAGCCTAGAGGACAAGACTTTAGATTGGCATGCAAGAGGTCCAAGGGTCGAAAGTCATCAGAACCGTGATCCAATTCCCTTTTCCTTTTGTTGTTTTCTATACTCTTATAATCACGATAACATATTGTGGTAGGGATTTAAGGTAGCTTTCAACATAATAAATGATAATCATTAATTTGTAAATTGATTTTTTTTGTTTTATACATATTTTCCGTATGATGTTACAAAAAGAATATACTTAAAACTGCAAAAACTTCCTCCACGACTAGCCTCTGTAGTTTAGTGGATAGGACTTTGGGCTATTATGTAAAAGGTCCAGGGATCAACCCCGGCAGATTTGATTTTTCATTAAAGGGAGTCAAAAGCAATGTTGTGTCAAAATATGACGAAATTTTGGAAACCCAAATAGCCATAAAAATACATTATAAAAGACTAACTTTAGCCATTAGTAAGGTATAGGTCATGATAACTAGCTGTAACTTTACTTGAATTCCATAATACTCTTGCCATTTGTTACCTGAAGACAGCAATGTTTGTAAACAAACCAATTTTGGTGGGTCACCAAAATTCACTGGGGACAGGTTTTTATGTATTTTAATGTAGTTTAAGTCTGTATTCACAGTCTATATTTTACCAAAGGCCTAGGTTATGGCAGTAGAATATATTTCAATAGTTAACAGAATTTCCAAAATGTTGGCCCAACATTGCTTTTGGCTCCCTTTAAGATCAGGCGCGGCTTTGGTTGGGTGGGGGGGCCCTGCCAGGCTCGCGCCCCCACTATTTTGGCCCAAATATTAAATCAATGTAAAATTCAAGCTCCCAGCGGGCGCAGGAAAAATTGTTGCTAAATGTCCCCTTTTCAAATTCCTGGATCCGCCCCTGATCATGATGTGGCCTACATATATCTTTATCACAAATGTTTCCATGAAGGACCATATATACCAACCAGAAATCTACTAAGAGAACAATAGAGGGACGTACCATGAGTATAAGGGAGGTTGGGAGTTGAAGGCTGGTACATCTTCTCAAATCCCCCATTCTGGTCCCAGTGGTCAACGTTTACCTCACACTTCTCAACAGGTAAGGCCTGGGTATAGACAGAGGGATGATAAGCTTAAGGATGGGAGACTAGGGGTCTCACCTTTCTGTTGTGGTAGCTAATCCATTCACGTATTGACTAGATGGCTAAACCTCTAAAACAACAGTTATCTCTGTGTTTGAAACGTAACTATATATTCGACAGCTTCTGTTACAGACTATAAGTAGATTCTTAACTTAGGGCAAATAAATATCCTGTTTTCCTGTATATAGTTTAATGTGCTTTGGGTATCAATATCTCATGAGCTATAACTTTTAGTATTTTTCAATGAGTATAAGCCTTTTATTGCAGCTAGTATACCAAGCATTTTACTATGACATTAATGCCTGATCCATAAAGACAAGCCATGCATCGGCCAGGGAGTAGTTGTCAAACATCAAATTAAATAGATGAGGTTTGGATACCTCATTTCCCTACTGTCGAAAAAATTCTCAGAATAGCATCTACAACGTGAAGAATGATCAGATAATGTCCGGAATGTACTTTAAAATTAGTGCACTGCGTGTCTTTATATATAGACACCCATTTATGATATATACATACAATTATTAATCTTATAATCTCCATACACATTTGACAGTCCCTAGCTGTATGTTGGGGTACTGTATCATGATTGTCTAATTGTATAATTACCCCGCCCCCACAATAATTGTTGTGACAAGAATCCGAAGGTTTGGTATGTGACTCCAGAATGTCAAATCACATGGTATGTTCCAAAAAGGAAGTGAAGCCATGGAAGTGCCCTCCAGTCAGTTATTATAAGGAGGGCGCCCAGAGCGCTGCCCGGAGGGTGCAAGTAGCTGACAGCAGGGGGAGGCTGGGCCTAGTTAGCTGTATTCGGTGTTAGCCGGCAGCAGAGGCTGCAGGTTATGGAGGGTGGGTGAGGCTGAGGGATGGCAGTAAGGACCGGGGTTACGTTGCGGGGCCCTCATCCCATTAGGAGTCAGTGGACAGATCGGGTTCGGTCCGTGTACACAGGCCCAGCCCCGGTAGAGCGGCCTTTCCTGTCCGTCGTCGGCTTTGTTTACGGCCGCCACCTGTCCGCATGGAAAACAAGCTTCGTGCATTGAGTGCACAATGACTATAATCAGTCCTGACTAGGCCTATAGGCAATGTCATAATATCTCTTGGACGCACGATTATCTATCCAAAACTAAAAAGTAAGAAACGGATTAAACGGGATCATTTTCCATGAGCGTGCCGCTGAACTAGGTTCACATTGACCTACTATAATGAAGCATGCAGGTATGCACAACGTACAGGGTTTTCCGGGTTTCAAAACGATGGACATTGGCTGTGTATATCAATTGGCATTGCAGGCCCTATGTCTATTTTGCCACATTTCTTTCTTTAATAAAATCAATATCTTTTAGAGGAGGGAGAGGTCGAGTATCGCTTTATTGCCACGATTAGAAAGAAAATTGATGTTGATAACGTATTTGATATACAGCGCTGGCATATTGTTCCATATATGCCTATAGATATCATAAAAATGCTGGATAACCTTTTCTACAACAACATTGTGATTATGGACATTAATTAATCACCACGCTACTGTCTTTTCACAAAATTACTATTGCACTATTACCTTATTATATCTTAGTCACTATATATATTTTCGTTGCTTTCCTGATTTCAGCAAAAGAAAAACGTGAATTCCCAACCCCGTTGCCGGTACACCACATAGGACACTGTAGGAATCACCCTGCAGCACCAGATTCCGACCTTGGGCACTTGAAATACTATTGACAGTGTTGGATCGGCTGTCACATTGACAAAACCACGCCGACATTCACTATGGTACCGGAGAACTATCATTAGTTGCGTTGGCGTTCGGAAGACCGTTATCATGGATACACACACACGTTATCGTCTCTCACGCAGATAATTAATTACTGCTTTTTCTCAAATGTTCAAAGCAGAATGATAACATTCCATGGCCAGCGTTGACAAGCAATTTGAATTGATCGTCATTGACGCTACTGGCTAATCGTATTGTAACATCGGTGTTGTATGATCCGACATATTTTACTTATCTATACATGCATGCATGAACACTACTGTGGCCATAGGATGGGGAAAGGTATTTCGAAATGCGCACCGAATTTGCTCAAATATTATCATAACAGAGGATCTTCTATCCCTTTAACTGATATCAAGCAAATTACCGTGTTCATATCCAAATACGATCATCATGAAGTAAATCATGCATATTAGGCTAAACACAACCCTTTAAGTATAAGGCAGGGGATCTGAGAATCTTTTTTGAGATCCCATAGGCGCATGGATACTGATTATGATCGTGAAGTCAACAGTATTATATAGCACAGATCTATTCATAATTTTGATCGGAAATAAAAACATTCATACTGCTTTCAAATGGAAGGTATTAAAGTGATATATTATATATATGAGATTTTTTTTATTATCAATGCAGTTCGTTAACCAAACAAATAGGAATGGTTGAATCTTCAAAAATAAAACGTTTGCTCGGGGACTAAAATGGGTGTGATAGCTGAGAACATAAAACAATTATGATAGGATGCAGTCATGAGACCTTGTCTTTCCCTCAAAAACTGCTAAAAGTCACAGCATATCAGCCCTAAAGAATACCAATACAGATAATCCTACCACAACACCATGATAATTATACTCAAGTACAATTATATATACGCTTATCTGCTTATGTTCCTGAATTATTTAATTTCAGTATCCTACCTACTGAAATTGCATGAGCCATTCTCAGGTGCCGATATATAATCAGCGGCATTGCCAATAGAAATTACCAAAATGTTGGCAAATATTTCTTTGCAGATTATATATTGGAAGCCGATTTGACAAGCGTAAATTAGTGGCCTGCATTTTCGGTACACTCTCAGCCACGAAAATATATTTATAGTGTACCGAAAATGCATCCCGCCGATTTTGAGTATTCCATCATATATTCACCATGGACACGTATAGCTGCCGCTTGATTTTGCACAATGCTCAAAATTAATGATACCATGAAGACCTAAAGGTACCATGAAGACTCAAATGTAAAGACACCACAAAGATACAAACTCATACATGATTGAGATATTGAATGTCAAATTCGAACGTGAAATGAACTTTTGGTGATTGCCTCACTAAATCTCACATGAACAGTCACATGATCTAGTAATGACCAATCAGTGGCCTTTATCTCTGTTGATTCACCTATAAAATGTGACGTTTGGCTGAATATGCATAAAACCAATATTGCGTGAAAACATTCTATCATACATGGAAATATCGCTTGGATTAACATTACAGTACGCATGACAAAATGACATAAGACCTATACAAAAACTGTGCATTTGGTGCTTGTAATGTACATTGAAAGCCATATACATACAACATAGCCTATACTTCTTCCAGGATACATGTGACAGATTATTAGTATAACTATGGAATTAAGATCCTCTTGCAGATATCTAAGTGGGCCATCACTTATTGAATAGCTTGAAAATCATTAGGCTAAACGAAGTTGCCCATCCACATATGCCATACGTCGCAAAGCATATTGCTTGTATCCTATATTTTACAGAAAATATTGTGTTTGCATGGGAAAATTCCCTATATAAAAATGTTAAAATACTTCTCATGCGTATAATATGAGAAGTATGTGAAATGAATACTCTGAAACTTTTCATAGTCCAGTTTCTATAGGTGACATCATGTACACACTCATTTTGGTATAAATGACGATGCATACATGACGTATGGGCCTAAAGAATAGAAAACAGGTACAGATAGAAATACTATACATCAGTTTATAAGACTCCCTAGATAAAATTAATTCTGGCTAGGGAATTGTACTAGCTGATCGACTGATAAACAAAACGACACACCAATACATGACATAAAGTCCAAACGAAGGAGAATCAATAATATTATTCAGTAATACCTAATGTAGTGAATGAACATTATTTACCCACTATGCACTGTCAGCCTGCAGCTACCAAACGCAACATTCAAGGAAGGAGATATGTGCATCTCAAATCATTACAGCGAAATTCTGAAATACCACACGACATTACGAAGAACAACGCAATACTGTGTGGTTGTATAGGTCTGCCATCCAGTCGTTGTGCAACCATTGCCAGGTTGAGTAATTTGATAATTATGTTATCGTATAAAGATGACGCAAAACCTTTTTATATTCATCCTACATCTATGACAGACAACTAAATGCCAAAACTTTGGAACGAATTGCAATTAAAAAAACATTCACTCTATTGTGGTTATGAATTAGTAGGCACCTCTATAAACGTTATTTATATTTCAATCATCCTATAGCTGTCATCCACATAAAGTTACAGTTTCCGTAATAACGTATCGTCTTGTATTCATAATGTATAATTTGATAGATATATTTATAAACAGTTTAGTTGAGAAATAATGCAAATATAATTATGTGCAGTAACAACATTTTCAGCACAATCATTCAATGAACCCCAGCTGCAGATGTGAATCCTCAGGGTCCGTATGCATGATGGACAAAACAAGTTCTTTGTGCCATGAGCCTTGAGGATACTTTGGGTGAATGTGAACTGAACGTTCGTGGCGTCACCTGGTGCAGAATAACGCCTATCACGTCGTACGTACACACATTTTCAGAAATGTCTTTAGATCTAATGGAATAATTTTGACATGAGACATAAGTTGAACACATAACAGATGTAAGAGATAGTCTAAACCTGTCATGTTAGCTTCTAACCCTCATCGGTCATTCATTTTCATAAAATGTTTACATAAATCAATAAAATGTATCAGCTCAATTTGAAGTTGTTGCCAGTACGGTATTGTCATTGTGACGTTCTTCGGTGAGTCGGGGTTTCTGAACTCTACGACGAAGAGACGTTTGGGTTGTTTCAGTCTACAACAAGCACACGAGGGGGAACGAATGGGATGGTTGGGGTGGAGTTCTCAAGGGTTGAAACGGGAAGGGTTTTTGGTGTACAGCATGTCTCGGGCATAAAAGCAGTGTGTTGATTGGCCGGCCTGTCCAAGGAGTCAGGTTATCGCTTGCTTTTCGTACCTTACATTCTTATTATCGGATGACATTCATTATACTATTATTCGATTATTTCACATTGTAATTCATTATAGTTTGTACCTAAAAGAGATGAATGGACAATTCATCACATTATGATCGTACAGATCTTAGAGTATTTGGAATTCCATGAGATATATCTTTTAGCATGGACGTGGAACTCTTGCATTCAAAAAGCATGAGTGTCAGTTTTGGTTATTTGACTCGTTTGTTCTACCCTCATATAATACTGTGAACGATTCTTTTGAGTGTTTATCGGAGATCGGCCCTAGAAGATAAATTCACAGGGATTTAATTTCGCGTTACCTAGAGTAATTAAGGCCCTCTGTGTGGTATGGTGAAAGACATTTTCAAGTTGTACATGTTTTCGCGGAAATTGCATGAACGGGAATTAAGCGAAAATATGTAAAGCGCGAATATAAATATTTTCACAGTAAATGATAATTCGTCTAATTTTCAATTTCCGGTACATTCCTTGGATATGGAATTTAATGTAAACGGTATTTTGATCATGAGCGTATTACACACTTCCCTACCATATTGACAATCCCAAATTAGTGCTGTTGGCATTGTGCTGTTGGCATTGTGCTGTTGGCATTGTGCTGTTGGCATTGTGCTGTTGGCATTGTGCTGTGGCATTGTGCAATATCAGTCTAATAAAAGTATGACACAACAGTAGGCAACTAAGTTTCTGTTAGGTTCTAAACACCTGGAGGTACACACGATTGGATTTTTTCATCCTAATTGTTTCTTGGGGCAACTTATAAGGCCATATTACACTACGCATTGGGTCACATTCGTGTTTGGTTGCATTGCCCAACGCGTCTGATTCGCGTTATTTTACCAAAATGTTTGCAAAAAACGCATCCCAATGTGACCCAATGCGTGCCAACATAACACAATACATGCCCGACGCGACCCAACATGTGACCAACGCGTCCCCAAACGCGGAGTACAATTTGCTTCACGTTGGGTGGCGTTGGGACCCAACGCCAACCAACACGTAATGTAATATCCTCTTAAAACAGCCCCAACGCGAACCAGATGCGTTAGGTTCTACCCGCGAGATCGCCTACACATGCCCCACTATTTATGTAACAACGTCGCATGCACAAGCCACACGTTAAAAGTTCATGCAAAATAGTTCGTCGCTTATATAGAACTACGCGTCGGGTCGCGTTGGATAACAAAACCACCCAACGCGATCTATATTATACTACGCGTTTTGGCTCGCGTTAGGTCACGTTGGGCAAGAACCTCGCGTAGGGATTTACAAACATGTTGGTAAAATAACGTGAATCAGACGGTTGGGCAACACAAACAGGACAGGAAGCGTAGTGCCTTTTCAGACGTGTTTGTAAAAAAAAAAAAAAAAAAAAAAAAAACGTGGCCCAACGCATAGTGTAATATGCTCTTCAGACAGCCTAAACGCGAACCAGACACGTTGGACAACGCGACCCAACGCGTCCATCTACCCAGCGCGTAGTAGGCCTATAATTAGGGCCTCACACTATATAAACGCGACGTTGCTCATGTTGGGTGAATTATATTGGCAATATCATGTGTAAACTAAAAGCTTCATCGTTTTGTGTGAAATCACTGCCTATACACACAACGTCGCGTCAAGAAGCTCTACTATAGACAATATCGCGTGTATTGAATTAATTGCAGGCCCATATCCAGAATTTTTCATGTGTGGGGTCGGGGGTAGCCATTCAAAAAAGTGGACTTTCTAGAGGTATAATAGCTCAAAGCCATGCAGGGTATCACCCATAGGTTATGAGGGTTTGGGGTTCAGACCCTTAGCATAAGGATGTCGTATAGCTGGCAATGTATTTTGCAATGTAAGGGCATAATCTGGTGACGTTATTGGTTTTCACAGGAAGATAAGATGGAGGAGGGAAAACTAAAATATTGGTTTCAGAAAGTGGACCTGGCCCAGCTTGGGGGGGGGGGGTGACCCATACCCCCTAGATGCGGGCTATAACCTACAATTCATAGTGATGTAAGTAGTATGTAGAAATGGGAGTTTGAATCATGTCGCATTCATTGAACATCTTTATTCGGACAACGTCACCCATACTTGTGTCACAAAGCACCCGACATGTGAATTTATCACATTGTATATGCAGCATGTTAGTATTATATGGAAATTGTAGCTCGTTGGTTACGTTGCCTTTTTGTATAGGCAACGTCGTGTATACAGTGTCTCTAGTATAACGGCTAAAGCCGGTTTGTCCTTGGTGTGATCAGCAGTATTGAACACTGTTAAAGTAAAACCCGAAGATGGGAGTCATGCCGAATTACTCTCCATGCCTATCTATATATCCTTAAAGCACAACCTCATTCTCCTCGTGAAGTCATTTTCTTACTTCCTACCATCTTTTTGATATTGTTGATACTATTATCAAGAATCAACTGTACGATGATGTTTTTTTTTCAAATCGCTGAGACCCATTAAACCCTAAGACTTTCCATGCGAGAATTCATATATCTACATTTGACAATACAATTATGAGACCCTCCCTGTTTCGCAACCTCGTTGAGACACCTCACAATTATGGGTTCTGCATGATACAGTCCATGTCAAAATTGTACTATGCAATAATTCATTCTCGCCCCCTCCCTACAAGACTTCCGCCTTGCCCTGCCCTCCCCCGCCCGCCCTGGAGGTAACCTGAACTGCTCCTGCCGAGGTCTCTCCCACCTGACGGCCGTGGAGGAAGCACGGGGCTCGTCATGACACTGCCGCAGCTTTTAGTGCTCGTTTTTGTCACTTCCAGCCCTCCCGTTGGCATCACGTGTCGACACGTGCCTCCTCGGGGATTCTACACACCTTCGCTAACGTCTGTTAAAGTGACATGTGAATGAGCCGCAAGACCTTTGGTATTCGGATTATTTTTAAATATTGTAGGTGTCGGCTGCGTAGTATCATGCATGGTAGATGTTATGAATTTTAGCAAGATGATACACTGTGCTACCTTCGTTATTCAAGGAAACGTTTATCAATTCCTTTTTGTTTTGTAACATTTTCATTTTGCTGAATACACCACCATGTAATAACTTGTCAAAAAAAAGAGGCATATTGGCATATTGTGTGATAGGCCTGGTTATCAACTCTTAATAGGGCGTCCGACTAAGGTCAATCCAGATCATGACTATTCCGAGGAAGAGTATTGTGCTGTCAACAGAGGTATTATTTTCTATTTGTTATAGTGAATGTCTTTATCTCAGATGACAGTCCCTGACCACCGTGGTCAAATTATTTGATGGTTTCTTGATGAACTCGGATTGACATGGTTTCTGCGATGGGCTTCAGCTCCTTCTAAGAGACCTGATGAATTTTCTCTGGATATTATATCCAGACAGTCATCTGGGATTTCCAGCCTTATGGAGTCTTTATTTAGCTTAGAAATCATAAAAATCATAGAATGAAGCTAAATTTATGCTTTAAGTGAAATTTTCCCTAGATTTCATTAATGGTGATTTTTCTGTTGCCATGGTTACTGGAATGTTGATAGAAGGCCAAACCTGCCGATAGTACTGCTATGCAAATGAGGGTTTCCATGGTAACCATGGAACAAAAGTAAGTTTCCAAAAATTGGAATTCTGAATCAAGGGACTGCTTGGCTATATTCTTCAAAAAACAGATTATGAATATCTTGAATAGAGAGGAAATGGCAGTAATGTTCCATGAAATTTTATTTGGGACTTCAATATTTGGCCCAGATTAACGATGTTATATCTTTACAAATACCAACAACTGGTCGATTCTACCATATTTAGCATATCTGACCCTCGCATCTTCAAATTAGCATAACTTTTTTTCTAATCAGAATATTTACATAATTCTTTCAGTATTGGATTCCCCAAGACATCTTCCTTATCCAATATTCCAGGCCATAAGACTGCTTTTCGCAGAGTATTATGTTACTTGAGTCTCAGATCATAGAATAACCTTTTAGAGGATCATAAACCTGTCGGCACCCCTCCTCACAGATTGTAATGTTATCTGTAATGTTGATGGCAGTTGAGAACTAATACCAGAGGTAACATTAAACTCTTAGAATTACCTAAAGTATCACAGAGTATAGTGTATACACATGTTTAATGTATGTGCACTTTACTGCTCAAACATTATTTCTAAGATTTAATCAATTGACAGATTTACAGGTTCACCAGCCAATCAAAATCCTGTACTATACCAGAAATATCAATAGGGCGGATGTGGGGGCAAAAAACCAATATTGCTGAATTTTGCTATAAACAATCTTGTATCTCACTTTCTAAAATTACTAAAAAGATATGGTTGGTGTCAAAATTGAGAAATCATGGGTCAGGGAATTAAATTCATTTGCATTTGAAATTAATGTGGAAATCCAAAATCCAAGATGGCTGACCTAGAGGGCTCAAAAGGAATAGGCCTAATATTTATCCAATGCAATACCAGAAATTTCAAGATTGCTGAATTCATTAGAATGATACCCCTAATAACGACCTTAGAAATCCAAAATAATCTGAAAGAAAAGGATTTGAACTTTAATCTTTTTTCACAACATTTCTTCATTCCATATGGTATGATGATCCCCTTGGACTCCTTCATTGAATCTGAAAGGGGAGCCACCTTGAAGTTGAACTGTCAATGTGATGCCAACAATCCAAAGTAGCAGAGTTTTAGTGAAATAATCTTATATCTGAGGTTCTGAAAATCTTTGTTAGTGCCAAATTTGGGAGATTAAAGGACTTTAATTATTCACCTTTGGAATCTACACAAGAGACCTTGAAGGTGATAGAAAGAGAACTTTGGATAACACTTACATCTTCACTGTTGTACTCATAGTATGCAGCGAAGAAATTATGTAAATTGCTTGAAAATTCACAAAGTTATTGACATTTTCCTGACATGACTATGCTCTAAGTGAGAAGTGAGACAGGTGATGAGGCACATACCCGGCCTGATAAGACCTGTGAGAGGTATCTGTGACGTCACATGTGCCATACTATACACTTAGAATGCATACACTGGGTTCATCAATTGTATGGCTACATATATATATGTATGAATTCAAAGTGTTCATTCTGTATTATGACAGTATGTAAGTATGAATTGATGTTCCCTTTGCTTTAACATAACCAGATATTACCAAATTTATGAGGATGGGGGACTAAAGTTCACACACATGCACCTTAGTGCAAGGGGTGCCAGTGAGTATGGCACATATTACATCACTAGATTTGACACCCTGCGCCGACTGGTGAGAAAGGATAAACACATTTTGCAAGCTGGAAATCAAAGCTGAATAATGGGTTACCAAGAATAAATCACCCATTATTTGTTAGGACAATTTTTGATGGTCTTTCCAATACAAGGAATATGTTTATTGATTATATGGCTATTGTGAAAACTGGTTCAAATTATTTCGTAACGTTTCTCTTTCTATCACCTTTAATCCAAGATGGCCAACAATTTTTGTTTGATGCCCTTAATTTCAAATGATAAAAAGGTAGCAATTTTTACCCATATTTTATCTTGATATTTCAAGGTGGCTCCCTTTCCAGAATTGAGAGATATGCCCAAGAGGTGCCTCCTATAAACGTTGGTACATTTATCCGTTCTGCAACAATTTCTCAAAAATAAATTACCGTAACAGACCACAACCAACGATTAGCAAAGTATCTATAAAACGAAAAGCAAAATTAATACTTTTTTATGGCCCCAACGCGGTTATTCATGTTTATTTATCTAACAATTTTCTAAAATTTCGTTCTGATTGTTACATGTGGGGTGTTTTTATTTCAAACAATGGATAGGGTGAAAGGGCCTTCAAATCTTTAGGCCCCGACCGCCCATTTTGTTTCAATCTGAAATAAAAAAATAGTAATCCAATATCATTTTATAGTTTAGGTTAGTTATTTAAATCTTTTGACTGTGCGATAGTGTCCTGTCCCTCAACAAAGGAAATTTGCTGAATAAATACAATCGAATGGACCATGTACCAACACTGACTCACTATATGTGAGCTAAATTTCATGAGATATACAATAACAAAAAAATTGAGGAGGTACCGTACAAATCTTGTGTCACAGTGTCTCCCCACACATTAAGGATGCTCCAAGGGGGTTAAAGCTTAAGCTCTAAGGCTAATATTAAGGGAGAAATGGGTAGATTTGTGAATAATAGTGATGAAAATGTCCTAAACCAACTTTTTGTGTAGAATTCAATTAACCCACTCTAAACATTTCATTTTGTTTGAAAAACATTCTATTTTGAAGGTTAATGGAATGTTTTTTCCCCATATATTGCTTAACATTAGATGTTTGTTACCATGGAAATGACAACATTTTGAGGATTTTGTCAAATATTGTAACCTATTGTGAAAAACATGACCTGAATATGATCATTATCAGTCCAAACTAACATAGATTATCTTTTATAGATCAAAAGTTATATATGCATAATAACTTTTTATGTGTTTTTTTTTTATTTATGGAGAATATTTTATTTTATAAGTAAATATTTAGATAAATATTCAATATCCGGGCTTTTTGCAATTTTCAGGAAGACTGACAGTCCTGCATCCAGCAGCCTGTAACTTCATTGAAAAATATCCAATTTCTGGTAGCATTTTAAAGCTAAACTCCTCCTCTACAATGCTTAATTTCCGCATGGAGCATCCTTTCTGTGTGGGGAGACACTGACACAGGAGACGTGTTGTACTTTATTGCCATAAATATCAACCACATCAAGAGATTTGACACAAACGGTCAAGTAGTCACATCCAGGATACCAGTACTTCTGTTGCGCTCTTTGCGCAGCTTCTCTTACCTTGCACCTTCGGTTGAAAATAGATATTTAGGGACACTCCTGACCCTTAACCCTTTAGACCCCAAACTTTGCTATTATAAATAGCTGAATTTCCCCAGGATTTCCATGGATTTCCCTCAAGATTTCCCTCAAGATTTCCCTAAATATATTGTACTTGAGGAAGTTCAAAGGCTGATCCACCCATATAAATTAGAATTATAGAAATAAGAATTGAAGCATCGGTTAGGGAATTTCATCAGCTTTAAAATGATATATTTGCCGTTTCTGTATGTTTAATAGTCATTTAACTGGTCTGTTCTGGAAAAATATGGGAAAATTATGGAAAAATCGCGTTTTTCCGGGCGGCTATGGCCGGATTTGGGAGCACACCCTCGGGCGGCTATGGCCGGATTGGGGTATTTTATCACAGTTGATGATTTCTTTATCTATTGCTTTAAAAATTTGACTTTATAAATTCCACGTGGTAGGGAATTTCAAAAGTTTGAATAAAACCCTAGCCAACCCTGTCCAGGAACACACACATCATTGTGTTATCTAACAATGGTAATCATTGATATAGGCCCTACCTAGCCATTCTGACGGTAATCTTTGAGGAGGTTAAGTGTGAAGTAGACATAATCTGAGAACAATTCTATAATACTCAAAAGAATCATGCGTTTAATTCTCAAAGGTACTGCCTTGTCGTAAATTACTTAAAGGTATGGCGTGTATGCATGTTCTTGGTGATGAAATGGCATCAATGTGAGTGACTCAGAGCAATCGGGGGCATTGAAGGAATTTAACCCTTTAGACCCCACCGATGGAGTTCATGAATTGCTGGATTTCTCAAGGATTTCCATGGATTTCCTTCCAGATTTCCAGAATTTCCTTTTAATTAGTGAAGTTCATGATTATTATAATCAAAATTATAGAAATATGGTTTTTGGCATTAATTGGTTAGGGAAATGAATCAGCTTTAAAAGGAAATATTGGTTATTTTTGTATGTTGATACTTATTTAGATCTAAGTGTTCTCATTGGAAAAATATGAAAAAGAAATTATGGAAAAATTGCCGTTTTTCTGGGCGGCCATGGCCGGATTGGGGAGTACACCCTCGGCCGGCAATGGCTGGATTGGAGTCTAGAGGGTTATAACTACCCCAGCACTGCAGATAAGACGCCAAAGGAATTTTAAAAACAGAGGCCTAATGCCCTCCCCTCTTCCCTATCCAAATCGTAGATCATCCACTATTCCATACTCATATACATGAATGCTGATTCCCAATAAAGATAGCCAAAACGTAATTTAAACACTTAAAAATTAGGTGATACATGACGAACGTTTGTATGGCCCTAGACCCTTAAATTCGACACGGCGACATGAGCATTTTTTAGGCCTAGTGACATGCGACAGGGGATCTTTGAAAGATAGTGACATGGGACATGGCCATTTCTTAAATTCGACAGGGTGACATGGCCATTTCTTAAATTCGACACGGCGACACACCCATTTTTTAAAGTCGACATGCGACATTAGGACCCCCCCATCAAGGGCCCCGTTTGTGATGTATCATGTTGACAAAAAGATTCCTAGGTACACTGTCATGTTGATCAATTGAAGCGGAGCTAAAAAGTGAACTTCCAATTTTCTTGAAAAGTATATTACAAAATAAATATTAATGGCAGTAGGGCCTATCTTTTATTTTTTAACTATTAGGTTGTGTTATGATAATTGACTATGTATGCCCTATTTAGTTAGATAAACAAATGATATATCCGAAATGCACAATTTCCTGTCCGGAGTTCCGAGTGACATAATTGACTTTCTAGAAAAACGCCACCGGATAGAAATATGGTTTAAAAGGCTAGATCCTTAAGCTAGCTCTTGAATGATCATTGTTTCACAAATCATGTGTATCTTTCGCAATCAGCTATTGGCCAATGATCCCTGAATTACCAAGAAAAACTGATATTGTATAGAAGATAATCCAACTATGTTCATTTGTGAAGAAATTGTTTCGAAGAAAAGGGTCTCTTCATACGTGACCAATAACACTGGTACCGTGTGACATTCGTTTGTCCGATTCAAGTTGGTGCAATGGTGGTGAGGAGAATAGTGGCGTCGTCTGTCGAAGAAGCATTGCACTAGTGGTGAATAAAAGGATCAGTCAGAGCAGCGTTACAATGGATACAGGGTAACAAGACGGCACAAGACCCCAATTATTGGACAATTATTGTGATTTATGAAAAATAATTATCATAGCCTTCTGAGGGGCGCTGGTAATTTTTACATAAGCCCCTCTTCCCTCGCTTCTAAGCATTCTGGAGGTCCATTCGCGTCATTAATTTTGTCTTCCAGTGGTCTTTTTGTAGGCACTCTGACAAGCTGAATGAAAGGTATTTTCTAGTTGGAAATATTTTCGTCATTAAAATGGTTGAGTGAAAAATATTGCTATTTCCTTCAGAGACATGTAGCCTATCGTGGTTTGTTATTGTTTCTTTTTTTTTATTATTGAAATCCAATGCCTGAGTAAAACATTCTTCCATCGGATTAGAACACTATAGAAAGTAGTATTATATATAGCTGAACATACAGGCATTAACCGAGTCAACGACATGGTTTACGACAATTAAAATACATGTAGGCCTATACAAAATTATACCTTTTCAACAATTTCTTGAATACATCTTTATCCAGTACATTTTGCATTTCCCCGGAAGTTTGTTCCATTCATTTAACCCTCGACAATAGGGACTTTTCTGTATTTTTGTATAATGGGTGAAATTTGTTTTAATCTTTACCTTCTTAGTACTGCGTAGATTTTTACTATGAGCAGGTATACTTATTTTTACAGCCCTTTTACTTGCGGTGTACATTAATTTCAGTAAGTTTCTAATTCAACCGGAATCGCCCTTAAAAAAAACGGCCATATATAGATAAACGGCAATTGGTTAAGATTCAAACATTTTATTTCAAAATATGTAAGCCTGAATGTACAATATATGCATTTAATCCCACAGGTAGGCTACATCAAACATATGATTTATACTTATCAATACATGTTGATATAATTATAGCAAAAGAAAGTTGTCCTCTGAAGAGATTAGTGCATTATGATGATAACAGAAATCGTTGCATTCATATGACATTATGTATGCAGAGAAATATACCTCGTACCATTCAGATGGACTATAAACTGCATTTGGTGCATCAGGTGGAGGATTAAAAGGGGCCGGGGGGGGGGGGTCTAGGAAAACCAATCATATAGGACAGCTAGCTACTCCGAGTACAATTGCCCCGACAATTGCCCTAGACACAGCTATTACCCCTGAAACAACTACCATTGTAAGACATAATAATTAAGCCTATGCATACTCCTGAGACAAATCTCTTGAGGACAACTCATCCTACTGCACGTACTCTGCGTACTTGCCAAACTGATGTAGGTTATTGTCCTATCGATGGGGTAAGTGTGCTAGAAATGAGGATAGTTGTCCTGTAAATTGTCCCATTCATTTGAGTAGTTATCGTAATAATGGGAGAAGTTCACGAAACCCTACTTGTTATAATAACTATTATCATGAGATAAACTCTTCTATTCATGCATGGTCCATCTAGTGACTTCTACAGTCATTATGTTACCAGCTGGTTACGCCAGTGTTGTGAAAGCAGTTCCCTTTCCACACTTTGGTGAATTATGCCTGATGCAACGCACTTACTCAAGTTGAAATGGACCGTCAATGCTGCTTGCATAACTCCGCTGATGAAACTCGTGGATATTTTTCATCCCTATAAAGTACCAGTTTCTAAATAATTAGAATCAGCTAAGATATCAAATTCCGTGAAAATTGCCAGAATGCTTTTCAACTTGATGTTTTATTGTAACATTGTACATGCTCATACTCTAACTAATTTGAACATACTTATTTCATATACCTTTATTCTTTAGGATGTATATTACTAATGTATTGAGGAGTTTTGACAAAACCATAGCTGACACTTAAGCCCCGGCTCCACTACCCAACTGACCTCAACTCGACAGTCCTAGATGCTAGGGGCGCCAGAGCCTACGACTGTCTGGTCCTAGTTCATATTTCCAGCCTGATGAAGGGTTATAACCCAACTGTCGGAGTCCATATCAATTTATATGCATGGTTATACTACTGCACACCCCCCTAAGACCCGACGATTCAGTCGTACATCTTCAACAACTCAACATGTAGGACCCGACGATTCAGTCGTAGCAAATAGCTGCGATTCCAGTCTTAATACCGGCTCCACTATGAGACTGAGTCCAACTCAACTCAACTCAACTCGATCGTCGGGTAGTGGAGCCGGGGCTTAAGTACCACACTATGCTAAAGAGGTTCCAAGGCAGCCCTACCATATCTCCCAGTCTCAACACGCCACGTGTGTTTGTTTACCGTGAACATCAGTAGGCCTATACAAGGTGACCTCATTTCCATACGTTCCACTACTGCCGCTGCCAATCGATAAATAAGCAATTGCCTTGAGTTGAACGAAACTCCGTTGATATAAACTAATGTTAAGATGTATATAGTTTATATACAAACAATATTTTGATATGCATATTCCCAATCCGTGATCCACTAATAATAAGGCTTAGGATTACTATGCACGGTGTGTTGGGGCAGGTGCCAACAGTCGGTGAGCCCGCTTGCCTAGGATTGTGCAATGCCAAAGAAGAGCCGAGACCGTGTGGTGCAAGAAATGAATGCTCTATATTAGTAGTAGTATTCGCCTACGTGTATTCAGTACTATGTGACCTGCAGACGAAGAAACAACAAACAGGTAAGCACGGTTCTCAATTTGATTTCGTGAATATTGTGGAGCGGTGTGCAGACCTATAAAAAGAGGTAGATAACAAGCACACAGAGTATAGCCTTTAAGGCTGCCATACACTATCATGTTCCCTTCTGGAAACCTAAGGTACGTAACCAAGTTGAATGGGATGGGTATTGAGTGGAGGGAGTATCGGCCTGTTATTCTTCCCTGGATGGGCGAGAGGTAAAACTGTACTGACGGATGTGCTATGCAGATTACGTATTCAGGGGGAAAAAAATTATTTATTGCAACAGGAAATGACATTGAATGTGAATATAGAACAGTACCTAGACAACCTGCATTATGAGATCTAGGCTGCATTACAGAAAGAAAATTTTCAGAAATAGGCCTATCTTGAATTGTGACCATCAGGGTAGACAACACAGAAGGTCTATAGTTTATTGATCATTTCACAATTTCATAGCAATAGATAGCAATGTTAATTTGTTATGCTGTCATAATATGTTCATATAATAGCAAAACCTTCATCTATTACAGATACGGTCTACCGTGCTACTCCATTATATGACACCTCAAGTGTGAGGCATCAAGTTCACAAACAGTGCAATATAATAATATAACCGTACAATAAAGATGCCTGCACGAGGCCGCGGAGGGCGTGGGAGGGGCCGTGGACGTGGACGCGGCCGTGGCCGTGGAAGGGGGCGTGGCCGCGGGGGGAGTGTGTCCCGCGAGGAGACTGACCAGTGGGCTGTAGAGAAACCGACAACGGAAGAAATGGAAATTGACATCAACACGGATGTCAACGCGTTATTTGTCGGCCAGGCTAGTTTTGACCAGCATTATAAAGGACAGGAGGACAATCGGACTCGGTACGCCGCCGCCGTGTCCGTCTTCAAAGACACGGGACTGGAAATATCCCAGAGTACGTTTTTCAGTGTTTCCATTGAGACTTGCTTGAATTAGTTAATGTTGCTTTTGGATAAATAAACCGATAGCCATCTACAATACACTTAGAATGAGTTAAAATTTGGGCACTGAAAGTTGTTTTTTCCAAGGCTGTTTAACCCTATAGCTATGTCGTAGAGGACATCGTCAGTCTGCTATTGCATTTTCATCTGCACATCTCTGATTTCGAGAACTAACCTAAATCAGTGACATCATAATTACACTTTTGAATGAATAAGCAAGCAGAGGCAATGATGCAATAATCCTGATTGTTTAAGTGGTCAGAGGTTATATATATATATATATATATATTATTTTGTGTCAATATAATAATAGTATAAGTTTGTTATTATCAACAGATGCTCGTGTTCGGGCACTGGCGGCGGCCTGGGCCCGGCAAGACCACGAGTTAGCGGACGCGCTCCTGGAGGACCGCAGTACCTTCGGCCTGGTGGAGGTCCTTAAGGCCGCGTCTGTTCTAGACGCCGGCAGGCAGATCCGCGCCGTGGAGAAGGTCATGATGCAACTCCAGATCCAAAACAGCAAGGTCAAGCCTAAGAAGTTGGGCAAACTCAAGTCAACCATTGATAACCTGACTGCTATCAAACCAAAGGTTGGTTCATTTACGCTAATAATCCACGGGGTTGAACGAACAATAGTGACTGACTTTTTGTCAACTATCCCAGTCATTTGTGACATACCCGGTAGTGAGTAACATGAGTAGTGAAATCTGTATGGCCAGAGATGCCACTCCCAAACCATCAAAATGTAGGAAATAAGTAAATATTATAATAACAGTAGTTAATACTCTATAACAATATTATACATGCCTCAGGTGGTTGGAAGTTCAGTTGAAAGCAAAATATTATCTAAGCAATCTGAAGTTTCCTATTTTTGTGTAGGAATTGTAACTATGGCTATGCTGCTGTCTGAATGGGAGTGGTTCTCAATTTTACCAATTGGGGTATGATAGAGACTTAGTTTTCTATATCCTTGGTGGCAGAAAGGCTGTACTAATTCCTACTTTTCTAGTAGGAAGATCATATCATACTGTGTACAGCAGGGTTCCTACAAAAAGTAGGAAATTGAGAAATACCATTAAAATCTATGTCAGATTAAACTTTAAGCTTACAATTGGCTAAAGCAATAGGGTAATGAATGTTTAATAGAAAAATGTAGGGACTTTAACACTCTTTCCTTTTTTTGAAAAAGTAGGAAATCCTACAAAAGTAGGAAAAATGGCATCTCAGATGGCTTAGAGTTAGACATATTTAGGTAGGCCCTAAACTATTTTCAATATGGTTTATCCCGATAGGCCTATACATAAATCCCAAATTTACTATGATAAATTTAAAAAATAAAACTTAATTTCCCCACATCTTCAGTACATTAATAATGGTCCACCCAATGGGCGATACTTGAGTTTCTAAGCTCCTGGCCTAATTCAATTTACTTTTTTTCTTTCGTCAGGTCGGGTCAGCCAGCGGGGCTGTGTGCAAACGGATCAAGAAGTGGACGACTAAGTTCACAAAGGACGAGCTGGAGTTCTTCGCCTTGTTCTACCCCGCCGAGCCATGGCGTCGACTGGCGGACATTGTCCACTTCAATCCCGACAAAGTAAGAGTGCTTTATAAAAAATCTTTATAAGAAAGAAGTGAGCAATATCTAGGTATAGGTAAATCGATTCATACCAATACAATGTTAGTATACACAATTTGATGATGATATTGATTTTTAGTTCAGAAATATCTATACGAAGTTTAGACCATCTTTACCTTGAAATGAGGTAAAGTTTATTATTATAATTATTATATTCAGCGGATTTGTATCGAGCGTATCTGTTTTTTTCTCGTATCCGTATCAAACAAGAAAAATACCTCATAGGGCCTAATAGAGGAAAAGACACGCAGTACAAGAATACTAGAATTACTAATTATATCATCATGTGATTCGAACATTTTGTAATGTCCAGAACGTCAGCCGAGTCTGACTAAAATTGACCCCCAAAACAAAAAAAAATCACCTACAATCATGGGGAAATTATTACAACCTAAAACGTTGCTCTGTTTACAGGACTTCCCTGCCATGCCGTGGTTCTTGAGCTACTGCTTCGGTAAACCGGCACCAGATGACAGCATGGTGGCCCACTGTAAGGACATCACGGCTGAGAACGTGAACGACCTGCTGAAGGAGTACAACATCCCCTACAGCCACATCAAACAGCACACAGCCGTCCTCACCACCGAGTCCAAGATCAAACTGGCCAACGTGGAGAAACTGGACAACATCCTTTGGTAAGGACTTGGTTTTATAAGGGGGCGGATCCAGGAATTCTAGAAAGGGGTGGCGCTCACTTTAAAAAAGGTCCCCGAAAAGGTCACGGCGCTCAACTTGGGGGCGCCAATTTTACATGTTAATTAGAAAATTTAATATTTTACCACAAAACAGGATGGGCGTACGCCTCGTGTCCCTCTGAATCCATCCGTGGTATAGTATATTGTTGAAAATATAATTATTTTATTTGCAGTATTCATCTATTTGTTAAATGTCGTGATGTCTAAATACCTGTGTGTGAGACTATTGATATTAGTAGAGCTACTGTAAAGGAAATCTAATTACCAGTTATTTCAGATCAGCTCCAACCGAAATTGACTGAAGAGTGACATATATAATTATAGAGTCTAACAATATTTAACGAAAAATGTCTGGAGAATGAATCTTCATTATCTTACTTTTGACTAAGTTGAACGAAATGAGTAATCGAAGTCGCAAGTTGCTATGACAAGTTGATACAATGCACTACCCTAGCACCTGGGAAATGCCACTTTTTTGATAACTAATTTTGAAGAATAATAACCATCCTCACCTTAATTAGAACACGATCCAAGTCTTTCAACTTCATACTTATATACATATTGGTAGAGTGAGGGTGAAGTCTCCCCCAAAGATGGTAATCACTTATCGAATTACATCTTTTCAGGTATTATGAAGACCTCCAATGCGAAGAAGTTGACGCCATATTGGACAGGCGTCTTGAATCAGGAGAACAGGTGACCCTCAACAACGGCAAGTTACTGGAGCGACTGCTGACCATGAAGATGCTCCGGGAGGAGATCCCTCTACGACCCAGTTACTCCTGGGGGAACCAGGCCCCGGCCGAGCGCTGCAAGAACCCGACGAAAGCACCCTTCATGCACAGGCTCATCCCAGGGGCGCAGGAGAGACTGGATAAGATAAGGTACCAGGGTCGGATCCATAGAATTTGGAAAGGGGGAGGGCGCCTATATTAAAAAGGGTCCCGGCGCGCCGGTTCTACATAAAAAAAAAAAATTAAAAAATGAATTTGGCCGAAAAAAAGGGAGGGGGGCCGCGGCCCATGCGCCCCCTGTTAGACCGTAAAATGTAAATGCGATGTAAAATGTAATTTGACGTTAAATGTAATCAAAATTGACGTAAAATGTAAATCCCCCATCTTAGTCCGTCCTTATACTATTTACACTATTAGCCAGTGACGCTTTCGTTCTATTTACTTTTACGATTATAAAAGAATTTAACCTCATTAGCAACAATATTCGATATTATTTAGAATATATATATACTGTATAGGCCTATGTAGGCTATGCGTGTAATGTAGATAATGTAGATAATGTCGGATGTTATTGGTAATGAAGTTGGTATCATACAATTTTCGGTTGTGTTTGTAGCCCCATGCGAATGAAATGAGGAAGTTAATTCCTCACTCCTGCTCTAGCTTTTCAACTGGTTCTAACTATGCTCATCATAATATCTCATACAGTTTGCAGTTAGAGGCGCCAATCGTGGTGATAGGGGACAGGTCGGGATCCATGCAAGTGGCTATCAGGACCAGTACAATCCTGGCCAGCATCCTGACAGCCATTGCCCAGGCAAAGCTCGTTTTCTTCAACACCAAAAACTTGGAGATCGGCTCGGAGGAAATGCCCCATGACATAGAAAGCGTAAGTTTATATTCTAATATCCATATCTAGCCCTGTTGTCCGGAGTCTATCGCCGTAGACCTCATTGCTACCCTTGAAACAATAACTATGCAGATAACTTGTAGTAAAAGCCCTACAAGTAGGAAACTGAGACGCGCCACTAAATTGAGTCAAATGATATAGGAATTAATTAAATGTTTGTCTGCGTGTCAGAGCATCAATGACAGAGCATAATTTGCTGTAAGGCCTATAGCCGCAGCCGTTCAAGCAAAACGCTGTGTGCGACACAGCTAACGTTTTCATTATTGGTTACAGGTTATGCTCCAGTTCACTAAGCAGAGTTACTTCAATCTCAAACTCTCTTCATTGTAATGATGCAAAAAGAAATAAATAGGGCAAAAAGCAAAAATTACAAAAAAGACATTGTATCGGACACGTCTTCTCAACTTTGACCTTTGACCTGCAGATTCTGGAGATGGCTGTGACCATAACAGCAGAGGGAGGCACGGCGCCAGCTGCAAGTCTTTATCCCTTTTATGAGAGCAAGGAAAAAATAAAGACATTTATTATTGTCACCGATGAGGAGGAGAATCAACGATACAACGGAGATTTGTAAGTATTTGAACCTTTACTTTTATGACTGTACATTAGGGGAAGATTCAGGGGGTGTCAAGACGGTCCTGACCCCCCCCCCCCCCCTCCACTCCCTCTTTGGTGGACCCTAATCAACCAAAAGAGGGGAAAAGTATCAGTTCATATGACATTGTGGAGAGGCATCTGAGCTAAAGTCATATGGCTAATTATCAAATTGAGTCCTTGAATATTTCAGTTAGGTATCGAACTGCCGAGGTGATTGTGACTGTATTAGTATATCAAATAATACTCAAGTAAATAGCAACAGCCTTCTTTCTATCAGCCTTGCTGTAAACTTTAATCGGATAATGCCATAAATAAGTACATGTCTTTATCTTCCAATCCAGCTTCGCAGCTCTATATAAGAAGTACCACGATGAGGTGTACCCAGCCAAACTGGTGTTCGTCTCCTTCCTCCGGAGTCAGCACACTAAGGGCAAGATGGTCCGGGACCTGGAGCAACTGGGCTTCAATCCACTCCAGTTCAAGCTGGACAGCACTCGGCCCGACCTGGCCAAGCTGGATAACCTGTTTGGGCTTCTGTCTTCAGAGTCCAAGCTTACATTCGAGGAGGAGCTAAAAGCTAAAGAACAAGCCATTATTACCGAGAGCCTTCTTAGTGTCTTTCAGGCGCAGGCCGCCAGTGGACAGACAGCTGATACAAAATAAGGCAGCAACCGTGTATTTAATTCGAAGCACACATCTTATTGATTTGTGATATTGTACAAAGTCCTATTTACATTTCTTATCCTCTGCAATCAAATGTGCCTTAGTTGATAAATATCCAAGCTATCATGCCATATTGCTAATCGTCATGGATCATGCAAGCCACTGTACTTTTATTTCGAATCGGGGATAATGTTACGGTTTAATTTACACTGCTGTCGTTGGTGTATCAATGTTGCTATTTGATATATGTACAAATTTGTATATTGTCCGTGTTGTTTCGAGTTATTCATATGATACCATGGAAAAGGTACTTATATATAAACAGGTGATAAAGCAGTTGTATACGATTCGCCCGGTCTAAGTAAGCAACTGTCCCATCGAATTAAGACGAAAATAATTAAGCTATAGGCCTCCTTTTACTGTTACTGTTCACTTAAGGAACCGCTGTATTTTCATGTGCACATTTAGATAAGAATGTGTGTAATAATTTAACTGTCTATAATCCGGTGCAAGTGTGTAATACATAATACGTAGGTCTTCTACAGCACAACTGTGATACACAGAAAAACTTATTTCAATTATCATTTCTGCAATTTATATATAATGGAATTGGCATCTATAACTATCATAGCTATGTGTCACGGTATAGACATCTAGGCAACAGGCCTACTTTTGCTGTTAATTGATATACCATGTAGATAAAGAGTACGGCATCAACTTTATATTTTAATCGCTATCTGAAATATCAAATGTGAACATATATGCTGAATGCACATGAACTTAAAAGATGATCATATCTGAATACTTCAGGGATTCCGAAAGTTTATATCCATCTGCAATCGCATTTGTCGATGTGTTCATTGTTGTTTACACAGGCCTCATTTACTTCACCTGTTTATACCTATGTTGAGATTTTATCATATCAAGTTGAAATAAAAACCGCTCAGAAACACAACAAACAAACAAAAAACGATTTCGTCTTGCTACATTAACAAGTATTAAAACACCTGTTGTTATAATCTTTGAAGTTAATCGCATATATTATACGGTTCTAATTTCGACTTCATTAATGGCAGTTATAAAAGGATGTGACAATTGAATGACCCCCGGCGGAATATTCATTATACCTTGGAGTAATTGTGTTTCACAATAATTAAGAAAGTGTCAGGAAACGTTTAATCTTTCTATTTTTGAGAGCGCACTATAATCCCAAATGATGTCTTACTAAGTGATGTAAAACAGTTCTCTTATATCAAGGGCTATACAGGATTGAGGCAGTAAAGAGATTGTTTTCCAAGGAAAACAAGATGAAATAAAAATCTATCAATTTTCGTTTATTCTCTCTCGTTGAATCTGTAGGCATATATATTAAGCTGCCACGGAGCATAACTGATATTGCGATGCCCATAAGGCAAACTAGAATGTCTCTTAACGGGTTATCTAATGCCCCTCGTACATATACTGCTGAGACGGTTATCCATCTTTGATGTATCAGTAATATATCCTGAATATACAAATTCAGTTTACAACCCTATAGCTTGAAACAGTAATAATGTTTACAATAATAGGATCTTAACTAAATTTGTTAGACATCGATCGAGATTAACCTATCTTAAATAAATGTCGAGCTCGGCACCCATGCTATCCGTGTACTCTCAAACAATAAAAGAATATTATATTATGAAATACAAGATATGTTACTTATCATCCTTCATGTAGGGCTGGTGGTTGAATGATGACAAATACAGGCAGGATAGAATCTTACAGTTATTTAGCTCACATGGCACTGATGATCGCGCCGATCATACTAGTGGAAAAGAAGGATTGCAAATGCTATAAACGAAACGGCGGTGTACAAATGAAACGACGTCGATACACTACACCTCACCTTTGAGTAATGTTGTTTATGTTCATACAGAAGTAAACTAAGTTTAGTGATATAGAACTAAAGTGTAAATCTCTGATGTAAGTGTCGAACCAGCACGTTCAAAGTCAGATTTAGTATAAAGGTATGAAACATGAAAAAATTGAGCCTATACTAATAAAGAACATAGATCTAACATACAACTAAGAATACTTAATTACATCGATCCCAGACATCGCATCATTTACAATATACATTGTAAAAGAAAATAACTGTTATCATGCAGAACATTAGTATCTTTTGTTTAGAAACAAATACGTACGTACGTACGTACGTATGCACGACTGGTGTATAATTTGCCAGCTTAGGTTGACGAAATGTAGAATTCGTATACAATATAAAACATCATGTCATGAACAAAATAATCTGAGTAGATATTTATCAAACAACATCTATATCTTCGATCACAGTTGAATACTTTGACATTACTACTTACGTTAAAACAACACCATAGTGCATACAGGCAAGATGGTTAAATTAAGCTCTGTCATGTCAAAAACAGTCTAGGATATTAGGGCAATGGTTATGACGACAATAACTCGTATGTTAACGAACCTGGTATTCCTTAGTTATTTCATACCTATAAAGTTGATGAACAATATTAATTTTACCTTGCTCCTCAATATTTCTTTTGTGAATCCTCTTCAGTTGTTAGCACTGGCTGGTGTTCAATTTGAAGTAGTGTTCTCTATTGTCCAAACACCAAAATAAGAGCTTTAGATATTACTGTGTCCCCTGTACTTATCGACGGCTTAGTCCCGGAATCTTTGGGAGGCGATGTGGTCACACTGAGCCCCTCAAATATACATTAAAATTAATGTTCAGACACAGTGGAAGTACAATTGGGTGCCTACACTGGGGGCTTTACGGTCTAATGTCCGCAACTTCTGGGCCGTCAGTTGTAGGTCCTTCTAAAGTGGCCCCCTCGGCTAAAGGTCTTTCTGTATTGGTACTGCAAGTTGTAGGTCTTTCTGTAGTTGACATGTCAGTTGTAGGGTTTTCTGCTGTTGTCCTATCTGTTGTAGGTCTTTCTGTAGATGACCTTTCAGTTGTAGGGCTATCTGAAGTGGTCCTGTCAGTTGTAGGTCTTTCTGTAGATGACCCTTCAGTTGTAGGACTATCTGATGTGGTCCTGTCAGCTGTAGGTCCTTCTGTAGATGACCCTTCAGTTGTAGCACTGTCTGAAATGGTCCTGTCAGTTGTAGGTCCTTCCGTAGTTGACCTGTCAGTTGTAGGCGTTTCTGTAGTTGTTCCATCATTTTTAGGTCTTTCTGTAGTTGACCTGTCAGTTGTAGGTCTTTCTGTAGTTGGCCCTTCAGCTATAGGTCTTTCTGTAGCTAATCCGTCAGTTGCTGACCCTTCATTCACACGTTCCTTCGATGCAGTCTCTTGTCTCATTACCCCAGCCATCACAGGAATCTTCACTTCTGGACGTTCCGATACAGTATCTGTTGATATGGTAGTGCCTGTGGGTTCAGATCCCTCAGTGCATGATCCGTTCAAAGCCATGTGGCCAGCCGTAGAATCTTGTATCGTGGATCCTACAGGCGCCGTCCTATCATCCCCAGTCTCTTCACGGCTAGGTTCTGCAGTCATAGGCCCCTGGTCATTGGATCTCTCCCCCGAATCTCCCACATCTCCCATAGGCCCTACGGGCGCTGTGTTCTCGACCATCAGCTCTTCCCTCACCTCCTGCCCTGCCATGTCATCCACTTCAAAGACCATATCCTCCTCAGCGTCCTGTCCCTGCTCGCCGTCAGGGTGGTCGCGCTGACTCTGCAGGTAGAGGGCGCGCAGGTCGCTGATGGTGAAGGGCGTGTCGTCGGCGTGGTTGGTGCTGACGCCGGCCGGGGTGCGCACGGCCAGCAGGTGGTGCAGCCGCTCCTCGATGGTGCCGCGAACCAGGAAGCGATGCACGAACGTCGGCCTGTGAAGGGACAGGAGGAGGTGTGTGAGGGAAAGCTAAGTACGGTACTTTACAGGGGATGGCCTTTGACGTTTTACCCTTGGTATTAGGCATAACAGAATAATTGGTTTGAATAGTGATAATATAAAAATTATAAAATAATAAATACATTATTATATTATAATAATTATATTATTATATTATTGCTTCACAACAAGTTTTGTTTTTAAACTATAAAGTTACCATAAATGACTTTCAAGTTTGAGCTGGTGTAAGGCACACTCATCCTGCAAGATCCTTTAGTGACATACTACGTGTTCTGTTCGATTGTGGGTGTTGCTATGGCTGCTACAATCAATCTCATTGGAGATGAAAACTACGAAAATATACCACGGTTTAAAAGGTGATGGTTTAGTCCTCAACTTCAATCCAAAGCTCACTCAAATGATTAAATTCCCCCCCCCCCCTTTAATTCATGTGCCCTTGCAGGAGGGGGTGGTGCCTCTGGTTGGCGCGAACAGTATGTCCTGTCACTTACTTTGTTTGGCCGATGCGGTGGATGCGGCCGATGGCCTGCAGCTCCTGGCTGGGATTGAGGATGGGCTCGACGAGCAGCACGTGGGTGGCCTCTATCAGGTTCAGGCCGTTAGCCCCGGAGTGGACGGGCAGCAGCAGCACGCTGATACTATCCAGGGTCTTAAAGTTCGTCAAGTTTTTCTGTTAAAAAAAATCACAAAACGTATTACAGTCATTTAAAGGTTCCAGTACGCTACAGTAATGCTCGTCTCCTACTACGTAAAGTACAAATGAAAAATAATTGCCACACTCTATCAAAAGAACATGGGAAAAACTTAAGAATTTCTGCACAGACCAATTTAAAACGATCTTTGATTGACAGTCGCAGAAATGCCGATTTTTCTCAATGGAAAAATATTAGACTTACCTGAAACTTGTTGTTGGCCAATAGAGAAACGTAATTGACATCGTTATCCTCCAGGGCCTTGGCGAGAATAGTAAGTACGTTTTGCCACATGGTAAAGATCAAGATCTTTGTGGTGGGATCGTCCTTTAGAATGTGCAGCACACAGCGTACCACCCCCTCCATTTTAGTTGAGTGGTCACCCTGAAAGGATGAAACGTAACTGTTCAAATCCTGTCGGCGAGGCACCAATGTCTATAGATATTCTACGACCACATTAATTTGACATACCTTGTATTATCGATATACATATATACTGTTAAGTACGAGGAACAAATCGTCAGCGCTCGTTGGTGCGTTGGATGGAAACATCCTGTGTTGGACGTGAATGGTCAAACATCTCCCCTACTATGCAGACAAAGAGCAAAGGTAGCGTTCGAAACGTACATACACGTAAAATTTAACAAAATCTCTGCTACAACTACTGAAAAACAGCCACCATATATCGAGTGAGATTATTGTTACATGATGTGATCATGATTGGATACCACTCAGAATAAAAGTTGTTCCCGGTGCACAACTCCTAACCTTGATGGGGGTTTCCTCCTGTTGGCGCTCGACGCCCGTGCTGACGTAGCTGATTTCTGCGTAGCGTGTGAGCTGACGACACATGGGGCACTTGAGTCGGGCGTTCACCCCGCCCACACTGCACTGGGTGACCAGCACCCGCACACAGTCCAGGCAGTAACAGTGGCCGCAGCTCAGCACCGCCCACTGACAAGACAGAAACCGAGACGTTGTTTGAGAGAACTGACAAAACGCATGGATTAAAGAATTGCATAATATATGAATAGATAACGGACAAGGCGTTTTGATATTGCCAATGTTTCACAGAATGGGAAACTCATTCATTTAAATTAAGTATGTAAATTACCGAGATGGAATTACTAGAAATATGTACCAATGATATGATTTTATCAGTAAAATGTGGGTATAAAAAAGTGCTTTAACAAGTTTCCTAAGTTTAAGCGTCATTTACCTTAAATGCTTCACTTTTTTTTTTTTTTCAGAAAATCATCTATAAATATAGGTGATACTGTCACTCATTTTGTTCACATCTAGCTGTATTACCTTTTTGCCGAGTGTGCGCTGGCAGATAGGGCAGGGCTCTGGGTTCTCCCCGCTCTCCATCCCTGTCTGCACCTGTAGGTACGTCAACAGTCTTAGAAATGTTCAGATATGGTAAGGGAAAGCAATGCTCTAGCCACTCCATCCGATCAGCTCGGACATGGGACGATGGTCCGATACTTTGAATAATGTGTGTCTACGATGCATAAGTCTAAGATACAAATTAAATTGCTCCTTTCGTCTTTAGAAATCAAGACTTGATTTCGAAGAAAGAAATGAAATGTTCAAAAATCGATGATGTATTATATCTAACATTTGAATATGCAAAGCTTTAACAAAATGACCTACTTTCGCGAGATTTTTGAGGTACATGAGTTGGCCCATCATTTTCCGCAACTGGTTCTGCGCTATGATTCGGTCGGACTGAACCTTCAAACGCTGGCTGTCAAGCTGCAAAATAAAACCACATAATAATTTTATTATTTTCGATAATATTTTATCAATTTACACCATATGATCTACATTAATATCATGATCAACAGGCATCATAATGTATTAAAATATTGTAGATCTTGATTTTGGAGGGAAAAAGGAGGCGGGGTCCCTTAAGTGTTTTTAAGATAAGGTAGAATTTGCATGTTTTCTGTTTTGTAAAATTACTTCCCAAATCATTAGATGAGCACTTCCAGACTCAGAGTCTGATAACATTACCAATCTAATACTATATTTAGTATATACTACCAAGCGTTATCCATACTGAGTAAGCAAATTTATCTGTAAATTGACTACAGTAAAGCGTAGACTCCAGTCCTTACCTCAGCAGGCTCCAGGATGTTTGGCTGTGGTGGGTCGGGCACGGGCTCATCAGGAAGGCGCAATCTGAGGCGAGTGGTCGCCATGTCGAGCTCATCGTGTGCAGAGACCTGGGCACGCAGCTCGATCCACAATGTCCGCACCACCTAGAATAATTTTATTATAAACGATTAGGGCACTGTTGTAAGAAAGATTGTATTGAACTATAGAGGTTAATTATCTGCTATTTGTAGTGTGCGTTAATTGTTGTAATTAAGTCATAGATAATAACTAGCTCCGTACGCAGTCTCCTCCCTGTTGACTGCTGTTGTCCAATACATAATCACAGTTCCCACATCATGTAAGACATGAACACTCGCGTGAAATGATATTGTTGTTTATTATCCAGTGTATAGTCGTTTTGTGACAAGAACTCGATTGACCATGATCAGTCCCGAGGTAGGAATCCCGTCAAACTCATTCAGTCAACGCTCCCGCACTCTTACACGATTTCTATGCCTCTATCCAGAACCAAGACTGCAGGTTAAAGGTCCAACCTTTCCAGGATGTTACTCACACAGCGTTACAGCGAACTCTGATTGACTGAGAGCGGAACACGCTCTTTTAGAGTGGTACGTCACACCGTGACTCCTCCCCCATTTCACTACTGACAAAGTGAAACATGGCTTACATGTGTGCTTCTAAAGCTCACGCCTTAATGCCTAAACATGGACTGGCCACCCGCGTCAGTACAGTATTTCTATGCACATGATTGCCCAAAATTAGAAAACAAATTCAATAAACAAACTATGTCGACAAAATGCATAACTGGAATTCATTCTGAACTTATTTTGAATGTGAGATCAATGGAAAAACATTACATGTTTACTTTCTTTAATATCAGCATTAATAGCTTTTCGACATCGGCAATCTCTTGTAGTATAAGAGAGTTTTCTTTTATCAATATGATTATTATATCATTACCAAAGATTGGACTCAACATTCTACTTAACCAAGCATGGAAGAAACTTACTTTGAATTCTTTTTTCAGGGCATCAAATATCTTCAAATGTATGCTTCCTAAATCCACAAGTTTGCGTCCATCAGAAAATTTCGGTGTGCCTATATAAACAACAGTACATTCACTATAGAATTATTTTCTTAAAGTATGGTTAACGCTATAAATGTTGTCTTACATGTAACAATAATGTGGTAAAAAATGCGATAGCGGACAGTAAGATTTATTTGAAACATGTTATATGAAATCATGTAAGTTAACGTGAATGGCATGTAACAAGCCTTTCAATTCTACTACGACAACATCATCTCGTCAGGTAGCAGTACTCGTCAAATACGTAGACAGCCAATAACTACGATTAGCATACTAGATGGATGATAACTTACCTCCATAGCCCTTGGCGAAGCTGATGAGAGTCTTGAGGATGCGCTCTGTCTCGCTGTCGGCCCAGGTCCCCTGTCGACGTGTACCCACCTGGAACAGGGACTCCCCTTCTAACCCACTCACCTCGCTCACTCCTCTGCAGATTGACAATAAAAGAAACTCACAGTCGCACGTTTTTCTTATTATTTTATCGAGATGAGGATGAACTAAATGTACCTGATATACTTGGATAATCCACTCATCATATATTAGGATGTTACTGATTAGATTTCATGACAGACGTGACATAATATATTCTGTAACTAGGTATCTAACATCTATGAACGGTTTTGTGTAACTCTTTTCGCACAATAAAAACACTATAGTATCCATTGCTCGATGAACTCGTAATTAATAGAACATTCTCTAGAGATATCAGTCCCTCATATCTTCATCAATTGTAGAAACTCGTAACGAAAAAGTGGACGACACACTTACTTATCGGTAAATGAGAATAACTTGTTTTCATAATCATCAAAGAGTTCGTTGGCCTTGCAGAATGGGCAGCTGTAAAAAGATATTTGTAAAAATACAATTACTCAGTTATATATACATATTTTGTATTAAATGAAACAAAAATATTTTTTCTCGAGGGAATTGGTTTGTGCTCAGTGATATTGCACTGTCTGTTATGAAGATTCGTTTTAGTATTACAAAATTTACATGTAACATACTAATTTTTCCTCCGCGGGAAACAATAGTCTAAACATATACGGCCTTTGAAGAAAAAGCATACATGTATGTAACCAATCAAGATAGATAAGCCCCTTACACTTTGAGCGGCTGGAGAGCGGGCCGCAGGCAGCACTCTACGGTCTGGTTGATGAGGTCGGTGGACGGTGCCCCCTGCAGGGCCCGCAGACTGTCGATCAGGGTCTCGTGGGCCGAGTCGAGGCCCTCCAGCTCACCCGCCACCACGTACTCCAGACCACGGGCGTCACGGAAACTGCAACAACATTGCGTAAACAATCTTTACCAGTTAACTTCACTAGTACGTACTCACATATTTTGGATAGTATCAACATTAACCGTTAAATGCGGCACACTCTATTCATTTCGCGACTTTATGTGACTGCTTCAATGAACTTGCATTGATCGCTAAGATATATACTCCAGAGAAATGGATTTTCAATTAGAAGAAACTTAAGTAATCACAACAACAAAATAGAGGCCTTCAAAAAACGAACAACCCCTCACCTGCTGGCCAGACTGACTGTGCCAGGCGTGCGGTTGTCGAGCAGCTCCGTCTTGACCCGCTCTATGAGCAGCTCGTCGGTGCCGATGTAGATGATCCACTGGAGGAGGTCGGCCCACCAGTCGTCGCCCTGCCCCAGGTCGGCCCTCAGCTGGCGGAGAGAGGCCCTCAGCGGGCTCCACGCCTCCTGGGCCTGGTTCACAAAGGACGCCGCCTTCACCAGGTAGGTGTGGCGCAAGTCTTTGGCCTGAAAATGACGCCAAGGATTAGAAAGAGGTTTCATGAAGGTGCGTGCTTCTACTAGAAGCACGAACCCCCCTTAGCAGACGCTGCAAAATAAAGTAGTTATCATTCCTATACGTTTTAATGTTTTTATCACTCGAGCTGATTTTCCATGACTCAGGTCAAAATTCCCTGACTCTCGGTCAAATTTTCTAATTCCATGACCACCTTCAGTTTCCAGGTTTTTCAGGTTGTGTGGGAACCCTGTCTAGGTTCATTACATGAACTTAATGAAATATCATATAGGTAATTTGTATGGTCCTTTTTTTCGGGAGGATATTCAAAATAAAACTGAGGCCCTCACCTCCTGCTCGAGCTTGTCGTCCCTGAGGGTGGGAGCTACTCCCGGCGGCCGCTGACTGAGCACCTCCCTCAGGTTGTGTAGGGTGTGCAACTGTTGTAAGGGGTCGGTGCGGAACTCGGTGCCGTGCTCCACGATAGACCGCAGCACCTCCCGGTACATGTCCACTGCCTCCACATGCTGAAATGTTATACAGGAGACCGGATAAATCAGATGACAAAGAATATGGCTTTTTACCGTGAAACTCATCTGAAATCTCGAATATAAATACATCAAACAGGAAAATATCCAGCAAGATCAGAAAGTGTGCCAGATTATGTAGAAATGTGAGGAAAGGGGGAAATTGGGTGGAATCTGAATGGGTTCTGGAAGAAGCTTAGGTATGACATGACATGGACAAACGTTTCGGGACAGATGAACAAGAGCTCTCATTTGTATTATAAACAAAAAGCGCAGCTGATTTAAGTGATAATCTTTGAATATAGCGAAGTCAATTATTAACAAAATCAATAGGTGAAACTATTAACGATAATTTATAGGTATACCAGTGATTATTAGGATTATTTTTATTCTTCATTTCCACAATGCTTTCAGAAATTCAGCTAACACACTTCAAATCTTCGCTACAAGTTAGTGAATAAATTATTCCCTATACAACTTTTAGTATAGGATAGTTGAGAGCACAGACCTTGTTGTGGATGATGTGGAGCCCGGCCAGCCCGTTCATGGAGGCCACCAGCTGACGGTGGGCCTCCTCACACTCTAACCGGGCCTTCTTCGTCATCGACACGAGCAGCTCCTCCATCGTCATCGTGCTGCAGGCAAGTATTCAAATACGGTAGATCGTCTTCATTTATTTAGCTTTATAAATTCAACTTTAATTCTAATTGATTACAGTCTTTGAAAAAAGAATATTCAACGTTTATAAGACAAGGTTAGTTGATAATGTCATCAGAAAAAGAATTGGTCATGTAGGCTCAAGGCAATGAGTTGTACAAGTACGCATTGAAGGGAGATTAACAGACGGCAAAGCGATTCAGAAAATAACAACAGTATTTTGATAGTACATACTGATGGACACGTGGTATATAATATTATAAATGAAATATATAAAAGAATGCCATATTGCTCGGTTGAGGATCATTATGTCACAAATTCTCGATGCATCGATTGTAATGTATTATCATTTTGCTGTTCACATCAATATAAGTAAGCTTTAACAGAAATTCAGTTGCTCAAAAGTAATTCAACATACGATTTTTGAATGGGGAGGAAGGATCCACGCACGGCCTGTGGGTGACAACACGCCTGCCTTATCTTGGTGAGTGGACCGAGGAGCTGAAAGTAGGAAGCCAGGTAATTTAAGAGATTTTAACTCACCGTACTAAATTTATCTTTTATGAAATCTCCCTAAAGCACACAACACGATTATAGCGCAACCGCATATAATGTAAGATCTATGGAACATTTAAGAAATACAACTATAAAAGACTAACACAGGTAGTGTTGGACAGTAATAATTCTAACTTACTGAATGTAAGGTATACCGGTCAACACTGTTCAACTTGGTAGTGCCATCAGGCCACTTCGATAGACTCTGAAAATATAAGAAAACATATACAAGAAACCTAAGACGTTTTCGAGTTAATACATCAAAAGAAATTAATTTGCAAAACAGTTTGGCTACAGCTTACAATGACACTCGTTACCGGATACTTTTGATTTGTGATTAACAAAAACGATATTGGTATACACGACAGCTCAGGCGTTGTGGGGTAGTGAAAATCCATATTATATTTTGACAAATTCCTTCAACCCCACCTTCAACCCCGACCCCGACCCCGTAAATATCAGAATTGTATCGAGATGTATTAGAATTACTTACAAATTAAAGTATAACTTACGTTCAGACCGACCCGTGCGCACTGGGAGAACGTCCTCTTGTAGAAATGCTCTTCCACAGGAGAAAAGGTCAACCAGTGCACTTCCTCACTCTGGGTTGGCAGGCAGATCTGAGAAAGAACCATTGGTAAATTGTATGTCTTGTCCCATGGATAACAACTTTTTCTATATTCTTTGGACGGGTTGAGACCAAACGGTATTTTCCTGGAATTAATCCATTAAATTTAGACCCAGTGGGACAACAGATGATAAATGTTGCATCCATCGTCTTTCTTGAACGTCTCTCTCCAACTGAGCTTTATTAGAGTCTGGCGGGGCCAAGATAAAGGAGAGGACTGAAATGCTAAAGCCGTTAGTCAGGCTTGGGTGGTCAGCTGGACAGCTGTTAAAGTGCCTAGCTGCCGTTGTGTCATTGTTTTGTTTAATGTCAGAGAAATGGCATTGGAATCGAGTTAAAATTTGATTCTTTGTCTGGCCTACGTATTGGATGCCGCAATGGTTGCAAGTGATTAAGTAGACTAAATTGCTGCTTTGGCAATATATTTGGAAGAGTGGAGTGAACAGACGGCCATCCGACTTAGAAATTAGTTTTCTAGATCTGTTCATCAACGGACAATATCTACAGGTGGTTGGCCGATTACAAGGGTGTCCACTCAGGCTCGGTTTTTGTTTGTGGTTCGGGTGGAGGCCCCGACTTAGGCAGCGCCAAGATTCTTATTCCTTCTTAGACCAAAAATGATCTTTGAATCTAAAATCTGGCGGGTCGTTTTTGAGCGTCCCAAAAGGGACCAGTGATCTCATACAATGTCCACAATGGGCGGATTCTTCGGGCTGTGTGTGGTGATACAATAAAATGTGTCTTGATCTGATGTGCCCTTGGTTTTAGGACCAGTGAGTAAATGTTTATTGAGAAGAGTCTCCCTATCCAGGGCTTCCACTCTCTCTAAGGATTTGTGGACTAGGGATTTAGGGTATCCACGGCGTATGAAATGAGAGCTGAGCATAAGAGCATTTTGAGTGAAGTCTGCATTTAGAGAACAAATTCTTCTCAGTCTGAGGAGCTGAGAATATGGTATACCATTAAGGATATGTCTGGGATGTTCAGAGGAATTAAGTAAGTAGTTGTGACTGTCAGTGGGTTTACAATAAAGTGTAGTGTTAATATTACCAGAAGGCTGTCTCTTCACAGTTAAGTCTAAAAAAAAAGTTGACCTCTGTTATTGAGGTTTCCACTGTGAATTTGATTGTAGGATGTTGTGAATTTAAATAATCCACAAAATCTGTTAGGCTTTCAGTACCATAGGTCCAGATGAAAAAGATGTCATCAATGAACCTTTTCCAGATTAAAGGTTTCAGTCTGTATGAATAAATGAATTTCTCTTCAAACGTGCAAATGAGTGTAACTGACACTTTGTGTGGTAGTGCAAAGCAAGCCAGACATACAAAATCCGTCTCCTGCAACTTTTTCTATATAATTATGATATTTTCCCGTTCGCTATAATATTATGATATTTTTCCTAAATCTTTTTAGTTATGACGCGTTTATTTTAGTCATTTTCTAGTGAAACGTTATGACCGCAAATACTTTACTGTATTTGTCTTTTTTTAAAGCAAATTCAATCAAAACTTACCTGGTCGATGACGTCGCTCTTACATGTCCTCCACATGACCTTGGCCACGGCGTCGTGCATGGGTTGTTTGATTCCGTGAGTGTAGGGTTTGTGGAGAAGACGGTGCCACCAAGTCTGCACCCAGTAGGGGTCCTCCCCGAGAAACAGCATCAGGCCGTACAGATCTACAACAGAGTTAAGGTTCATCAATCATACGAGAAAATGAACTTAACATCTTGTATCCGGCCAATGGCCTATTCAGCGATTTTTTATTAATTCTTTTTTTTTATTTCCAATAGACATCTTCAGGTCAGTGATAAAAATCTTAGAAAACATAATATGATAACGGATGAAGAGAGCGCGGGGAAGAGAGCTATGTGGTTAATTACTTGTTTAACGATTGATAGGTTGCCAGTTTGCCCAAGGAAAATACATTGGGGCATATTTACAATTATCTTGTTGTAATACAAAAAAGGGTAGCTATGGTCGCATTCGTCCTGAGACGTATCTACTCACCATTAAGACCCTTTTGTATGGGGGTGCCGGTCACGCACCAACGGTTTACAGCTGACAGGCGCAGGGCCATCTCTGCTGACTGACAATTACCAAAAAGGAAGGAGGATCTCATACATTTCAATAATCATGACTTAAAATAATTCAAGATGATGTTGCCTACTCTGTAAAGATGGGCCTATATGACTTGTAATGGTCCAGCTTCAAAACTATGTTGCCTCGTTAAAATATTTCTTCATGAAAACGTTATGAGCAGATTGCCCATTGGGGAACCAGGACATATATTTTCTGGTTGTCCAGGGCTATTTGATTCGTAGACAACATCCTATTTGACACTCGATGATGTAAAAAACTTTTAAATCATCTGATACTTGTTTCGTAGAAAATCCGTATGATATGTCAAAATAATATGGAAATGAAAAATAGAAATCGTACGCTCACCTTTGTTGTGGTACATTCAACCATCTGTGCTTCATCTAGACAAATCTGTTGAGAGATGAATACAATAATGATTTATTCGAATGACGTGGCTATGTGTAAAATTCGAATCGTAGCTACTGCTTAAGTGTCTGGATGCCAGGATCCAGTTCTGAAATATGTATGGGACTTGAATAGTCTATAGAGGGCTGTAAAACCCAAGAACCGTCGGTTATACCCAACGTGTCTTTTTCATATTTCACCGAGATACAGTAAGAAATTGAGCTTACCCTCCACCACTCAACAGCTATAATAGGACTCGGTATGGCCATAAACCGTTTTGGATGACGGAAGCGGCGCCCAGCCTGACCTATAAGCATCCATTCAAGGAAAACTTTAAATATAAGATGCTGTTAATCAACATTACGTCGTTCTCGGTATATCGATTTATTGCGTACCTTATTTTCAGAATTGTCAACCGAACTGACATTACATGAAACCAAACTAGATAAGACGTGTCTATTATTTGTTACTAAAACCGTACAATTTACATATTCTTTTATTCATCATACGGTAAATGCAGAGTACAAATGGCGATCTTACTGTTGCTGTGTGGCAGGTCGACATAGTTGATCTCCTTCTGCAGCGTTTCATAGGTGGTTATGACGATGTCGTGACGCGCCAAGAACTGAGGCTGGAGAAACCCGTGCGAGTGGACGCCTCCATAAACCTGGTGTAACAGTCACCCAGACAGGGACTCACATATTTTGGTAACATTGCAAGAGTCTTATGAATCTGAGATCTGAGATCATGCGTCATTGCATATGAAGGAGTTTAAGAACGCGGATCCCGAGTCCCAGTATACTAGTTAACGGTAAGCAGGCATATATCTACCCAAAGTTCTTATGACAAGCTGAGGTACCGCCCTTACCTAGTATAGAAGACCAATAAAAATACTACTGGCATGACACATAGTTTTTCCTCTTATGACATATAGATTTTCCTCTTATCAACAATCGCTGATTCCTAGACTGTAAATGTCACGAGTAGACCGTCGCCAAGTCTAAGTCTTAAGAAATAACACAGTTCATCAAGAAAATGGAGGTTTGTAGTACATCATTTTGTTTACTGGAATTCCAAAAACTAGAAAGTAGATGAAAAAGTACATGGTACACAAGGGTTCTACCATTTTTAATCCCATAACAATCAACCCATGACTCGTGTGGCACTACGGTAAGCAGTGTCCGAAATTAAGGTTTTATTTTAAGCACCTGCCGGGAGCAGAGGTTCTAAAAGTACGCACCCGGAGACATCTCTGTATGTAAAATGATGAAAAATCATGCACCTTCCGGGTGCACACACTTGAATATCATGCACCCTGCCTCAGAATCATGCACCTCGGATGCAGTGTGCTCCCTTAATTTCGGACACTGGTAAGGTATTACATAATTTGCATATACTTAATATTCTTTGATAAATGGGATATATATAAGTTTAAAAAATATCGAATTATTGAAGTGAGAACATAGCTTATACAGTTAAAGGTTTGTATAGTCTATGTCAACCATTCGGGAACTAGGAACACTCACGAGGGTAGATGTCTATGTTAAAATATTGATAATTCAAACGGCGAGAGGCATGTAATGTATATTCTTTAGAATAGATTAAATTAGTAAAGTGGTGGCATCTTACCAGGACTTTCAGCCTTGCTTGGTGAATATGTTTACGGATCTCATCCACCCACTGATGGCAAATGGAGTTCGGTGAAATGATGAGCGTCGCACCAGACGGGACCGGTGTCTGTAATAGAACGATTTATAAGAAAACGTGTTTGAAGTGACACATAACGTTGGGATAGATCCCAACGAAGATCTGAAATACTACCAGTAACCAATAGATGGAAACTAATGTTCAACAAGGACAGATATTTTTCTATGAGGGTTAGGCGGAGGTGGTTAGAAGAAAACGAAGCATATCCTGATGATCTTACTAACGTCTGAATAGTCTACTACTTGCGCATGGAGATTTTACTTCTATCAACCTGTGTATGAGTTTAGTACGTGATGTACTTACGGAGACGACGTGGCAGTGCGGACAGAGGTAGGGCCCGCGGTAGGCGTCCGTCAGGTCGTACTTGACACACTCGGGATGCTGCCACAGGCCGCAGCTGAGACACTGCACCCGGCTCTTCTCGTCCTTCTCCGCCTCCACCGAACTCTTCAGGCCACAGATACACTCAAATGCCTCCTTCGGCTTCACAGAAGTCTGTCCAAAGTAAGTAGCCCCAGATACCTCCTCCTCCTCCTCTTCTTCTTCTGTTACAATAACATACCCCACGCGTTTTCTTTTACTGCGTTCCTTTTTGGAAGAATCTTTCGATTCCGACACATCCTCTTCTTTGGTTGAATGGTGACTGCCTGTATCGAAGGACGTACCTACATCACTGTCCTCTTGCAATATGTCGTCATTTTTCTCTGCCGCAACATCACTTTCTGTTGGTTGATTTCCAGATTTTTCAGTTTCGGCCGCCTGGTCTGATGTCTTCCTACGTCGGCGTGTCTTTGGTTTCTCATTGCTTTTACCTGCAGGTTTCTTTCTCCCTTTCTTAGGTGGAGTGTCTTCTGTTACTTTTTTGTCTTCCTCTTGCTTTTCCGTGGTAGTTCTATCTTCCCTTGCTTCGTTCTTCCCCCCAGCACAGTAGTCGTGGTCAAGTTGTATGACAACGGGTCCCGGCATCGTTTCCCCAGAGTTGTCTTCTTTAACTACAAGTGCCACACCGTTCCCTGAGCACGTTGGTGTCACTTCTTTTGTATCTCCGCCAGTATTTCCCTGTTCTTTACCTGTGCCCTCTATTTCCAACTCGTCCGCCTTGTTTGCATCCTGAGTCAGACATTTTTCATCGGTATCCCCGCCATTTGAGATATTTGATTCTTTCACTCCAGTACCCTTTTCAAGGTCTTCCTCCTCATCGGACGAAGACTGGAATTTCGCACGAGAAGCAGTATCATTAGGTTTATCGTCTTTGTAATATTCATAAAGGCAATTATTATATGATACATGTTAAGTTTTATAAGCTTAACCAAGACTTTGACGCTATTCAGATCACGAAGGAAACCCTCGATACGCGGACAGATGTTTTGTAGAATATCTAAAAAGACTAGTCCAATTTACTTCTAATCAAGCGTAGACAACATCCAACCCAATACCTTTCAGCAATATGTAATTAAATCTGTTGATACGTTTCTTAATGGTTCACCTCTGAGTCGGGTAAAATGACGGGTAACTCCTCCAGGGCGGGCAGGTCCCGGCGGGGGTGGGCCATCATACAGGCCAACACCTCGACCGTTTTCCCCAGCCCCATTTCGTCCGCCAGGATCCCTCCAGGGGGCGCCTCCACACAAAGCGGCTTCTGTCTCACCAGGCTGTAGTATAAGAAACAGAAAATTGTAGCTGTAACAATCAATAATAAGGAATGATAGGAATAATAAGGAATAGTAAGGTGATTAGACCTGAATTTTATTTCACATCCTACCGTCCAGAATATTAAGAACTATATAGACTACGAGTGTTTTCATGCGACCTTAAATAACGAATAACATCTAAGACAAGGTTATTGATTCATTTTTTTCACAGTGTGCGCTTTAATTAATTATATATATTTGCGCATAATTATAATTAATCAAAATCAATAGCGACATGTTGAATTACTTACTATCCTCCATGTCTGTTGTAGTATAAAAGCTGCCCGTCTTCCGTACGGAATTCTTCGTAGAGTGAATGAAGTTGGTCAGGGTCTGTGGATTTAAAGATCATACGTTAAACTTCTAACGTTCACAGTATCTTCTTGGTGTTGCAGAATAGTGATTGGGAAAAGATTATTAAATCCGATACATTCATATAGATAAAAGAAACAGTATACTCAATGGAGGATTGAGTTTAACTAGCACGTCTGATAATTAAGAAATTCATTTAACGGTCGTTGTTAGATAAGTTACCCACTCTGTAACGTCAGAAAAGCTGTGATGGTGTGTAAAACCGGGTCCTCACTTGGCCGACAATAGTTTAGTAGGCAAGCGAATAGTGTTAATCTTTTCGGAACACAGCTACTAATACCAACAACAAGCACTTGTCGCCCTGGATAGAAAGGGTTTGCACTAGTCGGCTATTGTTTGTCGGCCGAGTGGGGACTTTGTTAATTTTGACCCGGCACCCACCAGGTTTGACGGCCTCCCCGTCGACCTTCTCCCGGTGTAACATCCAGCGCACGGCGTCCTTCTGATACTGACGGAGGCGGGGCCGCAGGTTGGTGTGCTGGACGTTGATATCCGACCTGAGGTTTTCTGCAGCATGACGCGCCTTTATAGCGGAAAAGAACTCCGACACGTCGTGTTTTGTGTTAACTGTCTGGCCGTGATGATCTTAAAAGTTAAAGTACGAGACATATTGTAAGATAGTATGGAACAATTTTCTTTTATCATTATTACAACAAAGTAATGATGTTCATATTGTGTGCTTACATCGGGATGGGGGTGGGCGGGGAGTTGAACTTTTTTTGGCAATATAGATTAGAATTTTTCGAGGACTACTAAAAACCTTCACTAAAAAAGTTCATAACCAGCGGTGTAGGTGGGGGGGGGGGGGGGGGCGTCCTGGGTGTCTGGACCCCCCTATGATTTCACAAAATATAGTTAATATTTTAGAAATATCGTCAAAAAATGTTGTTCGGAACCCCCTTAAATTGATCAGGAATCCCTTAATTTAACTTGAAACCCCCTTTGACTTTAGGGTTAGCAGATTAGCTACACCCCTAAATCAACTATAAAATTATGATACCATAGGGTATCTCACTTAAGGATACGAAGTAAATATAACTTATATCCACCTGGAACATGGAAGCCGTGTAGTTCAGACATGATCACCTGGAGGGAAACGTTTATCTTCTTACTCCGTATCCCTTCACTACTGAACTGGAGCTGCATTATAGCTGCTTCCGTTGCAAGGATCTTGATTTCCAATCTACGCTTATCTGCATTGTAGTCACCAACCACCACATTGAAAGCTTTCAACTGCAGGCCTTCTAGGAGATTAAAGGACACATCCGTCGAAGCCTGAAAGTACATGACTTTTTTGTCGTCCATCAAAACCATGTCTTCACGCTCGGTGTCCTCACTCTCAAAATAAATCAAATGTTTATCAGGAGTGGAACTGCCGTAAAACCAGATATCCGCAGCTGCCGGTAGCACTCCAGGCAACTCTTCGTGACTTCCTTCGTTGAAAATCGGGATCTCAAGGTAAAAAGATCCGAGAAGACAATGGGTTTCATTTTCCTTGAAATCCGTGCTCTGTCTTACTTTAATGTAGAACTCACACTGGTTTATGCGCAGGGTTAAAAGATCATTGTAAGAAACTTCACTGCTTGCCTTTCCAGCCGAGCTTGTGCCGGCCTTTGGACTGGCATATTCAGCGTTAGCAGCCTCCAGTTGCAAAGAAGGGTCGTTGTCGGCTATCACTTCGAACCCCTCGGCACCGAGATCACTCAGATTCCACGCTAAGCGGCGTTGTTTGGTTGGATCCAGCCTTTCAGGGACACTCTTTCTTTTGCGCCCCATCTTGATTTCATTCAACTGTAAAACAAGAAATTCCGATCATAAATCACAATAATCTTCTTTTCTGGTGGCAATAAAACTAACACTTGACTTGAACTCTGTAAAAGGTCTAAAACCTACTCACTCAATTTTCTACAGCGTTACTGATTTTAATAGCGTCAACAGTTGATATACCAAGCAGTATAATATGATGTTATAATCTTGATGAAGGTCTTTGCCGACCGAGACATGTTGATTCGTACCTAACTATCAAGTAATAAAAACAACCTTGAGACCATTAACCGGAGTTGCTTTTGATACAGTTTATTTCGTTTTAAATAATACATGTAATTTTCTGGCTGTAAAGCAAGTTTTATTGAGTTTCAGTAACATTTTGAAAAGATAATCATTATCTTTTGGTTATTGATTTAGTAGAAATGGGAAAAATTGTCTGGATCCATATATAAGATTACAGAGATTTCAAAATAAAGGCTTTTAGCTTGTGCCCACGATAGAACAATATTTTTTAAATCATGTGCCTGGGTTTTTGATAGTGGACCAACCAATAGAAGACCAAATAAATATATTGCCCTTTTCTTAAGTAATGGCTGGCTAAATATAAGGCTTGTGAAAGTGATATATATCTCAGAGGTATGAGGAAAGGTTTGATACATTCTTGGGTATGTAAAATTGAATTAGTGGGACCAATATTCCTTGAATATAACCTCCTGAAAAGTTTTTAATCTATGAAAAAAAGATTTTTGAAAATAATGATTTATGTTAAACAATCAGAGATGCCACTCAGGAGAGGTGAAAAATCCGGAAAAGTAGGAAGGATATTTCCGGATTTTTAGTCATAGATACATACAATAGGGTCAAAATATCCACTAGAAAACGTAAATGTATGATATAAATTGCTGTTCCTAAATGTATATTTTTCCTAAATGGCTTAGGAACAATAAAGCAACAATTTGAAAAGTTTTTGAGTAAAGTAAAGAGAATTGTACTTTCCATTTTTATACTGAACTTGCAAAAATCCGGAAAAAAAGAAGGAAAAATGGCATCTCTGAAACAATGCACACAAAAATGCCTACGAGGAGTATAATATAACAAGAATTTCAAGAATGTTTTTATTTTTCATATCGGATATAAGTCTCACAAAACCATATCACTGTAGCAGTTATATCAAACGTCATGAACAAAATTGTCATCATAGCAAGAGGGTAAGATGTAACTATGACCTCATGTTGGATATCTATTACCACTAATCACTTAAATCACTGTTATTTTAGTACCTAGGTCCTTTTTTTTTCTAACCAAAGAGACCCGGGCAGTGTTGGGAATAAACAAAAAATTCCAAATATCCTCTAAAAACATTTTTAGCATCTAAATTACATGTCCTGGGCATTTATGGGCCGTTTTATAGTTTATCATGCTATTTTAGGTTAACTCTTTTGGATTTTGAAAAAGAAATTAAAAATTTCCTAAAAACAAGTTAGGATAGGGCCAAAATTTAAGGTAGTCGGGTTACCTGAACACAACAAGTTTTTTTTCTTTGGCCTAAGCAATACTTCGACAATATTAGCCAGGGATTCACTATCAGTGTTTGAAACTAAAATCCGCCAGTTGGCCAATGGCCGACAATTTTGAATCAGGGATGAAAATTTTCAGGGAAAACAGAGTAAAACTAGCTGGAAACATTTTCTTATTCAAATATCAATATAAAGTCCATCAGCCGTAATGTCTGAGACCCTAAAGAGTTGATTTTGACTACTGGCTACATCTTGAAAGTTTAAGATACTTCCTGAGCTACCTTAAAATATCTCGAAAAGGCTCTTTTTTAAGATAAAGCATTTCAAAATTCCCAGTTTTCATTAATGAGTTGGTTTTTTTTCCCCATAAATTTCCAAAAGAACCTAGCTAGGTACAGATTTTGTTAAGGTTCATTTGTATTGAATGTCTGGGCTTTGAATCAACTTCATGTACATAAAATAGTAATGATCTAATCAAAATACATGCTTTTGATCCCGAGCATTATTGTGAACTTTATTTTGATCCTAGCAATCCTGTTTTTTATTGGCACTTTTGATGGTAAACAAATACAGGGAAGTACGTTTTTGTTGGATTTCCGTTTTTCCTCTCATCAATTTCAATATTCAGCGATTAGAATACATTTCACAATAATTCAAGCAACCAATAATCATGATAAGTACCGTAAAATCTCTAATTTAAGTCACACTCTAATTCAAGCAGCGCCTTAACTTTTGGGTGTAGCTTTGTAAAATTGTGCATAATATTTTTTCATGAGTATTGTTTTCAAGCTTGTGCAAATCCTAAAGGCTATTATCCACGATGCGTTGCCTCTAATTAGGAAAGTTGACTTACGTTCAGATACCAACATGTTACCAACATGGTATCCGAAGTATTGTTCACAGCTATGCCAACAGTGACTTTCAATGATTGTGCAATAATTATACTAAACATCTGCCTGGAGTTTGTGAGAAGTGAGAAAATTTTTTTTTTTTTTTTTTTTTTTTTTTTTTTTTTTTTTTGAGACACATCCTAGCCACGTCCACGCTTGAGAAGTGAGAAAATGAAACCTTCTTTGTCAATCTCCATATAATACTATGGCATAAAGATTTGCTGTGCATGGAGAGTGATGCACTGGTTCCTTTAGTATAGGAAATTCCTATTCCCATTTCCTGCCAAAATAATTGTAGTTTCTTCTTCAAATTACAGGAAAGCAACATGACATCTTACAATTTTGGAAACAAACTACTGAATACTAGAAACAGAACTGATAAAATACATATAGCTTGATGATTATAATGCTGCCATTACTGAGAATGGTGGAACGAAAAAATTGTCAAAAAATTGTAAGAACTTTTGCTGGTACCCATCATGCTGGTTAAAATAAAGAGACGAACGCCAGGAACCAGCAGCCTAAAAAAGTAGTGTAGAGAAGGTTGGCAGCCTAAGGCCCGCCTCCCAATTATAAATGATTATACAGGAATAATCACAGACTAAAGTTTTATCAACCTCCAGCCCTTTAACATCATTGGTGACCCCTACATTGTTTAGCCTTAAAATCTTGCTACAGATCTACATATTCCTTTGTTAATTAGTTACAACTATGATTTGGATAGCTATAACTATATCCTTGCAGCAAATAGCGATCAAAGGACATACTAAGCTTTTCCAAGGTTTTGCACTGTGATAGGAAAAAGTATCATCAATTAGTGGCATATATTATGAAAGATAAATGTATTGAGGACCTTTCCTCAGATATTGTAAAGCATTTTCCAGCCTTTAAATTGACAAATCATCCTTGGAACATATGCAAAACCTGGCCAATTATGCACATTACATGTGAAAAGTACCATATTTGAAAACTGATATTTCTATTTCAAAGCCTGATTGATGGAACTATGGACTAATATTGAAATATTTTTATAGAATAAAGGCAAATGTAACATCAGACCTTTATATGTAACTAAATATCCACCTTTTGATATAAATAAATATGACAAAAGGCAAAAAAATGAGCACAGTTGACCCCTGAGAGCAACCCAAATACGTCAATTATGCTGTATTCTGTAAGATGCAAGCACACAGTTGGACATTATCATGATGTAAAAGTACATGTTACCCTCACAAACTGCTAGGATTGCAATATTTTTTATACTTTCCCGTCAGAAAACCTATTAAATAGTAATAATAGACAATTGTATAAAAAGATACAACAAATATGGGCAAGAAATAAGCAAACATTCTGTAATCAAATTCAAATTGCTTCTCAGCGTCCGGATGGCTTACTGGAAAAATCTGTGCAAAATGGTGATATTTCATAATTTCACCTCAGCCTTCCGAATTGTGTTCATTTCCTGAATAATCCTTGCATATAGGTGAATGACACATCATTAGATTCCAAATTTAATTCTCTAAACTCCCTATTGAAAAAAATGAGATAAAATGTAAATTGAAAATTCTATCTAGAATTAAGTTGATGCAAGTCAGGAAAAATACCAAATTTCGGCAAATTTTGGAGGACATTCCAAACATTCCAAATTATTTGGAATGTTCAGTAGGAACACAATTCATCCAGATTTATAATATTTAGACAGTGTCCGAAATTAAGGGTGCACCCTGCACCCAGGGTGCATGATTCTGAGGCAGGGTGCATGATTTTCAAATGTATGCACCCTGATGGTGCATGCTTTTTCATCATTCTACATAGCTCTTGATAGTTTGCTGCAATGATCTATATAGGAGTAGGACTTGGTGAAGCTCCTATAGTTAAGGACATTATGTTTCATAACTCCTCACTCAGAAATAAGCATGGTGACATAACATAGGATCCTACGGGAGAAAACAGGTTATTTCGCTCTAACTCTTTAAATATCGTTCCAATCTTCAAACAGTAAATGAGAAAAAGTTCAGAATTAATCCCAGGAATGCGATACAACCCTTCAAATTTTCGCATTTTGTCAATTTTTCACATAATCGTGTAAATTTGTGTTTTCTCCATAGGAGCCAATGCTAAGTAGGGTCACTTCTGGCGCCCAATGTTTCACCGCGCCATGCGCAAAATGACGCAAATTCATCCTCAAACCACAAACCCGTGTGCTCCGTATACCGCAGACGGGAGTTTCGCACTGGGCGCGGCCATATTGTGTCACATGGTACAATGGGGCACTCTTCATTGGCTGGGAGGTTGGCTTGACCCCCGAAATCTAGTGGCGCCAAAGGACTAAGCATGCGCAGAACTAAACTCCCGACTTTGGTATAGTAAACTACAGTTGGTAAGTGCACTTGAGCCACAATAGCTGGGTAAATAATGATTGCTTAGTGACAGTATACATTTTCAGTAATTTTCATCAAGCTCCTAAATTAACTAAACTAATCAAAGCATTAATTAAGACTACATGATTTCTCTAAACTATTTGAGTTAGTCTTTCATGTAATACCATATTTTATCATAAGTCAGGTACTGTGACACAGCTACAGCCAACTAAAAACCTGAGGAAACCATGAAAATCGCAAGGTGCAGACCTCAGACACATGTTTCCATGGGGAGTGAGTGGAGCAGCGGTACCGTCCTCGCTCAGTGATCGGAAGGTCGGGGGTTCGAGTCCCGGCGATGCCAACGTTTTCGCTCACTCTCCACCCCAGTGCACAACAACTTGGTCATCAAAGGCCACCAGGGCCACCGGCTGTTGTATGTGATGCCCTGTCTATGGGACATTGTATATAAAAGACCCCTTGCCACTCTTCGAAATGAGTAGGGTATCACACCCAGTGGCGGGTTTCTCCCCCAAGCATAGCTCCACAGAAGGGAACAGCTCACCATACAAACCATACTACCATACAACCATACAATGCTGTAAACCCTGATGTGTGAAGCGCCCAGCAATCCGGGAATATGCACGAAGAAAGAGAGAAAGAGATTGAACTCTATAGGAATAGCTGTCAGAAAATCACCCCAAATTCTACATTTCAAAGTCTCATAACTTTTTTTATATTTGGAGTAGAATGAAAATTTAAAAACCATTGAATTGCATTACCTGAGATCTCTATCATTACCTGTATGCTCACAGATATGCTATTGAAACAAGTCACCCACCCTAGGCCAGGATCTAATTCGCCGAGAAGAGGTCCCAGTTCTTGTCCGCGAGAATTGCCAAGAATAATAGGTTCCGGTCACTTTTTTCTATCATTCAAGTCATTTTTAAAGAGTAGTTAGCCAGGGATCTCCCTAGGCCTGCGGGATGGGCCATTCCCGCATCAGGAATTTAATTCCTGCACTGTATTAACATTGAAGGGGCTATTCCCAGATTAATATTTTTCAAAAATGGAAAATAATGTTCCAAATGGCCACATATTTCCAGAAAATGGCCCTGTAGGAATTTTCACGATGGGGTTTTTGATACTTAAAATATTTCTAGGAATATCCATGGTTAGCTCTACAGAAATATTATGCAAAATTATGATTAGTCCTTTGAATATGATGAAAAATATGAGGGCTATTCTCTATTTCAGTCATTTTTTTTTTATTAAAAGGTGACATTTAGATGCTGAAACAAGCAACTACTTTGCATTAGATTATACGCCATATGCGGGTCTAAAAATAGAGCATCGCGCGGCGAATTTTTGCGGAAATCGCGAACGGAGCTTGGGTGGACGTTTAACATAGGATACTATAGAGGAAAACATGCTATTTCACGATAACTTTTTAAATCTGGCTCCAATCTTCATACAGTAAATGAGAAAAAGTTTGGAATTGATCCGAGGAATGCGATACAAGCCTTCAAATTTTCGTGTTTTGTGAATTTTTCACATAATCACAAAAATTCGCGTTTTCCCCATAGACCCAGTATTAAACGTGGTCACTTCTAGAGCCCAGGATTTCACTGCGCGATGCGGAAAAGGCTGAGGATACCGCTAACCCGTTTACTCCGTATAGAAGAAACAGCTTCAACGAAGCCAGACCCCTAAAATCTGTCAAAATGCAATAATTTTTTAAAATAATGTTTTAACAATTTCATTTTTTGCATATCAATAGCAGAGATTATAATCGGAATATATTATATTTTTCCAAATTTTTCCATTCCATAGATTAATTAATAGAGGAGTTTAAAGTAAACAGGTTTATGGGCTACCTCTTCCCGGCAAATATAGTAATAATTAATGGTCTATTTCTTAAATTCGACATCACATGGGACGTATGCTCTCGTTCGTATTCAATCCCTACTAAGAAACCGCTTTCTTCTCTGCCCCCACATGATAATCTCATGATGAGTATCACTGCACCACCAAGTCAGTGGCGGGGATTGCATAACTTAGCGGCAAAGGTGAGCGATAATAGGTACTTTCGCCAAATATTCCAAAAATTAGCCACCTTACTTAACAATATCTCAGCAAACACTTATGCAAAACAATAGTATAAAACTTACTTTTTCGTGTTGTCAGACATTTTGCGGTGAAATTAACAATTTTCTGTATTTATTCGGCGAATACTTTGTGATTCCGATGAAAAGCCACTCCCCGCGCACACCCTCTGCACAGGAAGTTTAGCCTGTAGAACGAAATGAGGTCACGGTGAGCGAGAACGAGGCTCAGTCAAGATTGAATTGTTTAGAAGTTCGGCCATATTTTGAGTGCAGTGGCATATACGTTAGGCGCTCAGAAATCCGAATCATCCTCCATTCTGAAACATCCTACAATCACGCGGAGTGTTTATACGTGAACTAGAGTCTTTCTTCTTGGGTTTGATCAACGTTTGAACGTTTTATAAACCCATCTAGGGTACTAACTATCCCGATCAAGATGGCTTGTGGTGCCACTCTGAAACGGAGCTTAGAGTTCGACCCACTACACAGTCCGTCTGCGCGTTCACCAAAACGACGAAGATGTGTGCCAATGACACTTTCACCATCAACTCCACCAACCAAGCAACATCAGTCAAATCCTTCACCTTTTGGGGAAGTTTCACAGAAACTTACAAGTGGTGAGTTTTGTTTTTCTCATTTTAAAGGGCCTGTGACAGTGCCCTCCGCCATAGTGACCGACGACCACTGTCAGTCGTTGGGCTCAATGTTGACATCGGGATTGTTCCTCTAAAACGCAACAAATTGGACTATGCACCATAATTTACATTTAAAAACAGGACTGCTAAGATAAAATAATTAATTTCACAAAGCATAACCTTCATACGAAATAAGATATGTATGATTTTAACCTATATTCTACTTACTTACCGATTTCATTTGAACAACGGAAACTTCAGAAACAGAGGACATGTTGCGACAGACCTCGGCTTTACCAAACTGGCCTCAGCCTAACCCAAACTAAGGTTTGATTTAAGCGTCAACGTTAGTTGTAATAAGAGGAGCAATTGGATTTCAGATTATTCTTGACTAGGAAGGTAGTCCAGAGCCAGAGGAAGGCAGGGGTTAGAGGGGACCAGGGTTCCCACGCAGGTCTTGAAAGGTCTTAAAATGTCTAAAAATTTGATTTTCTCAAATTTAAGGCATTGAAAAGGTCTTAAATTTGGCATTTGTGTACCTAGAGGTCTTAAATAAGATTTTTTTGAGAAGTTAAAATGAAGTTACCAAATCCAACTTTCAAATAAGTACTCTCAATTGAAATTTAAAACATGATTTTTCTTAAATTGTTCTTTGCATGCGGTCGATAGGTCTTAATTTTTCCAAATCTTGGTCTTAAAAAAGTTTCGATAATGCGTGGAAACCCTGGGGGACATTTCTGTTGAACTGTTAGCTACACTGGGTAACACGAACATTAATTAAGTGACTAACAGTAACAGTATGGGCCTGATGGTTGGAACATTTTGTTATTTTCTTTAGATCTCTGTACTTCTTTCCATACAAAACATTTCCTCATGAATATCAAAAACAGAAAAGTGAGAAACCATCCTTTTAGTTATTATCAGGGGTTTTCCTTAACTATTTTGTCCACTAGTCCACCGGGCTTGTGGTGATGTCTTTCCACTACTAGCCGGAGTAGCCAGACCTAGAGAGTCACCGGCTGTTGTGTGTGTGGCCCTGTCTATGGGACCATGCACATTAAAGAACACCTACCTCGGTAAATGTGTAGGGGTATGGTCTCTATCTTCTCATAGATTCGTCAAAGGCCGGGTGTGTGGTGTCCTTTCTATGGGACATTGCACACTAAAGACCCCTTGCCACTCTTCGCAACGAGTAGGGTATCGCACCCGGTGGCGGGTTTCTCCTAAACCATATCATATATTCAGTCACCGCCCTTGTGGCGTAAAATAAGCTGAAAAGTTTTACCTTGTGCAGTCTGGAAAGAACCCATAAGGGTTGGTCGGACGTTAAACTACCCCAACAAACAAACAAACAAACATAGATTCGTTCATTCCATAGATACGATCATCAAAGACAGAATTGTCAAATCCTGTTCTTGCCGTGATATGACCTTAGATGTTGCTACAGCGTTAAACCCCAATAACCAACCAACCGGAGTAGGCAGATCTACAGACCACTAGTCCTTATAATAACTGAACATTGTAATTCCAAAGCTTTTCACTAGACCCCCGGGCTAGTTGCTCACAAATTTCACTAGCCCGGGCTGATTTTTACCAGTACCCGGTACTAGTAACTCTATGCTAGGGACTAGGGTGAAACCCTGATTATCATTCCATAGCCAGCGAATGTCAATCATCCCCTCCCCTGCTCCCCCACCTTCGCTAGGGTAGGTAACGTTAGATAACATAAAAATTCAAATGCACTAAAATAAATACTTTGAGGCATATAACGAGTGAAATTTGTCGTGCAGAGTGATATGCCTTTTGAATTTTGTCTCTATCTGCATTGGTTCTCAAGTTACAGAAATTTTTCATTGACAATTTGTTGCTTTTTTGTCCCATTAGATTTCAGGATTCACCCAGAAATATAAACTCCCACAAATTCGCTTCTAATTCAGATAATGAAAAGATCAAGGTGTAGTATGACCCCCAGGCCCTTTATAATGTGAAAAGGATTGGTCCTGACCTGTTAAATAGCAGGGAACTCCCTAGGCGTGCAGGATGCGGGATTCCTGCACCAGCAATTGAATTCCTGCATTATCTTGATTTGCAGGGGGCCATTCCCACAATAAAATTACAGAATTTTGATTAAAAAAATGACCCAAAATTTTGAGAAAATGCCCCCCCCCCCCCCCCCCCCCCCCCCCCTGAGTATAAAGAAAAAGGGCCTTTTGATACTCCGAATCTTTTTCTAGGAAGAACCCTGAGTAGGCAGATAAGTGACCTAAATTTGAGTTCTGACCTATGCTGACAATTTCAGTTAAAAGGTGTATTTCTTAAAATAATAAAGGTATATTCAAATAATTTTTGGTATAGCCTGAGAATGAAATATGCCTTAAGAATGCATTCCTCTACAAATTCCATCATCCATCGTATACATTTTGAGTACATGTGATGCTTTATTACACATGGTGAATTTAGACTGTTAAATAACCAGAAGGGAAATTTCACTGGCTCCTCTCTTTAAGGAGATACAGCAGTATCAAATTGATGGTTCAGATTCAATTTATTGAAACTGGTTGCCTAGCAACCCACACTTTGATATCAGGTAGGAAAGTTACCATTATTTCTGCCAAACAACAGACTATTGCCCAGCAACGAAATAACAGATATGGTTGCTAGGTAGCCAGGATATATTGTTTGAGTTCAGTGTTTAGGGTTTTGGGTATTCTGATAGCAAGAATAATGTTAAGATGACTAGTTGCTATGGGTATACTCAATTATAAAAGTGTTATGGAATATAACACCATAGTTACGGTTTCTATGTAGTATAAAATATTTGGACATACTAAGTTTTCATCACTTGGTATGAAAAATTAGGATTAATCACAGGGCTCATGAAATTTTAAAATGGCTGTGTGGAAACCCGGCTCAGTAATTAGATGACCCTTAAATATCCCATACTCAAACAGGAAGCACAAGTTGAAGTGCATGCTGGGTAATATCATATGAACAAAATGGCTGCCCCCAGTGGAGAGCTGTATATATCCTTATTTTGCCAATAACTTCGTTGCTCCAATTTTCATTGTTTTCACCATCATTTATGGAATTTTATATTCTATGTCTGGAAAAACTTTCTTTTTTTTTCACTGGAGTTCCCCTTCAAGGGAAATACCATAGCAGTCAGAGTGTCCGAAATCAAAGGCGCACCCTGCACCCGAGGTGCATGATTTTGATGTCCAGTGCACAATTTTCAATGCTGTGCACCCGGATGTGCAGTGCTTTTCCTTTACATTGAATGCTGAAATGAAGACAAGATGCATGATTTTCAGGGTGGCTGCATACTTTTTGATGCTCTGCACCCGGTGTGCGTATCAAAATAAACCTTAGTTTCAGGCACTGCATAGAATACTTTATGTTCCAGGGATTTTCATACTATAGTTTTTATCATATCATCTTTATTAGTTCCTTTAGGACTTTCTGTACAATACAGGCCCTATGGTCAGTTTTGGCCAATTTAGCCATACCTGCAGTTCAGCCCCACCTGCAGTTCAGCCCCATAATTCTATTTTTTTTAGGAAATTATTGTGAAAAAACGCCACCTATATGCATTTTTGTGAAAATTCTTGGTTAAACGAAAAATCTTGGATATTATGATAGTATTTTTTAAAAGAATATAGTTTTAGGAATTATTACATTATGGAAAATTTCCAATGGAGTGGTTTTTCAGGTAAAATCTTAGTATTTGAAAAGTTTCCAGGTTACCATTTTTACAAATAAGAGTTATATAGACATTGGAACTGATACTTTTCATAATAACTTTAGACGATTTCTCTGCCTTTTAAACACTGCAACAATTTGCCTAATTAGACAATTATATCAAAAGTTATTGCATTTTCAACACTTCTAAAGGTTAAATAACTTATTTTTTTTAGATTTCTTTGTCTATGGTTCAATTTAAGTGCGAAAAACACTGGTATATTACGGATATACAGAATCATGGAGTTTCACTAGACACCCAATTTGTCAAGCCCTGTCGCACATAAATAACCGGATTTGTAGGAAGATTATATATGAAGACACATTTCTTGGCACAAAGTTCCTTATAAGTTTTAGAATCCCTATATTTACACAATTCACATAGGCTTGACCCTTCCGTTAGTGACATCCCCTATTACGTAATTTTATTAGAAAATAACGATAATACTAGACTGATAGTGTACATATTACAATGAATAGAATAATCTCTACCAATTCATTGCCAGTTATGCTATCTGAAAATTATTCGAAAACATAGTTCAAGTCTGGCATAACTACTGCATCTGAGCTTCTAGGTCAGAACAACTACCAATCACATTTTATGATGATCACCTTGCTCATGATCTGTATTTTTATGTGCTTTCAGAACAAATCGCCGCTAACATAGCTGCGGAAATAAAGCGAATGCAACGAAGAAAACAGTTGATGTACCCAGGTCAAAGTTGTAGTCCGCCCCCCATGAGTAGCTCCCCACCGCCACAAGACGCCAGCTCAACGCAAACGAATCCTTCCTCAGAATTCTTCAGCGCGTTGTCACCCAGCAAAAAAGAAACCCCCCTCTTCACATTTAAGCAAGTCAGTTTAGTCTGTGAACGGATGCTCAAAGAACGGGAAGACCGGATAAGACAAGAATACGACAAGGTGCTGACGTGTAAACTAGCAGGTAAGAAATACGAACGACAAACCATATGTGATCTGTTGTAATGTTTAAACCTTTTCTCTGATTATGAGGTTAAACTTAACACTTGCAAGTGAAAAGGAAAATCTAGTATGGTCAAATTGTGTCCTTAAAATCCTTCTCCAAATGTCGTCGTACTTGTTTGAGAGCTTTTCATTGACATTTTCATTGTCACTAGCAAAGATGACCGTCTTTTAAAAATCTGAGAATTAGGTGGAAAGATTTGTATTCAGTGTGAACACATATAGTTATTGGTTAGTTGCGTTATTCTAATTGATATCTATTATCGGCTTTTACAGTAAATTATGGCTGAAAACTTTGTACATCCTTCTCTTTCTTTGTTTTCAGAACAATACGAGGCTTTTCTTAAATTCAATTACGACCAGATCCAGAGACGATATGGAGAACGGCCTGCAAGTTGTAAGTACAACATGAAAATATTATACCATAAGCATAACCTAATGGTGTGACTTAGCAAACAAAGGGCATTATATCTTAATTAGGTACAAGAAGTATAATGTGTAAATACATGAAATTGATACTTGCAAAGGAACTGAATGGCAAGTCTGAACAACTTTAGTGAGGTGTCCTGAAAAAAAACAAATTTGCCCGATTACTGACATTTTTTTCATTAGTATCGAGGCCGACAATCGTCGGGGAAAATGCATTAAGATCGGCCCTGATGGCCGACGATTTTAAAAGATTAATGATTATTAAAACTTGATAAGTCTGTGTGCTAAAACCTTACCCCAAATAAACGATTTGTTCAGGTAACCCACCCTAAGAATTGACCAGAAAAGCATGGAACAGTATGGGAAAACATAAAGATGCTCAGGGTATATAATATTTCAGATGCTGACAATTGTTTTAGAGTATATTAGGAATATTTTTCTAAATTTAAACACTGCTGGGTGTTACCTGAACACTCTTTTCCCCCCTAATATTTCGATATAGGTAAAACCGCGTCGGTTATTGAATTAATGGTACAACTAGGCTTCGGGGATGAACCGTAACCCCACGTTGAGATTCATAGAATGGATAAAACTGAATATCACTTTCTCAGTCGTAATTTTTTTTCTATTTTCTTTTTTCAGATGTATCATAATAGGACTGCGTATCATGGGGCGGGAGGGGAAATAGATAAGTGATTTTTGGAAGCTGCTACTACTAGTACAACTACTAATACTACCGGTAAGACTCCTATCGCTGTGGACTTTGGGGTCCGGGAGTTGTAGAAGAGGGACGAGTGAGTGGCACCTGTGTCTTCGCCTTGCCCGGTGACCACTGCCTCAGCCCAGTGCTAATGGGCGTCTGTCGTGGACGGAGGCCGGCCACTGACCGATAGCCAGCCGTCGCTGCCTCCACATTCTAGAAGGCCCAATGACTTGTTTGTCAACCTGGGGTTTATAACCATTCACCGTGTTGGTGACACATGCTAGGGAAGCACACCAGACTCGACACATACCCCGTCGGAGGCCTACGACTTGCTGAACTGTATACATGAACAGACGTGGACTGGATGAGTGGATGCCTTTTTATTTAACGTTTTCCACGCATGTTCAGATACGGAACAATATAGGAGGACGACTTTGCGTTGCAATAGCATGTCGTAGACGCCGTTGGCATACCCGACTTTGAACATTAACTTATTATCTCTAACCTACTTTGTGAGTGTTAACAGAGCAGGCACTCCGGCGCATTTGATAACTCAGTTCATAGATGGAACACTTGCAGGCTGGTTTAACCTAGGTTATTATTATTTTATTAACGTGAAACGAATTGAAATGCATACAACGCAGGATGAAAGTTTTTTAAGTAAAAAATATTCAGCTTTATTTTAATGAAATGATAAGGAGACGGTGACGCCCGTAGACGGGATAGCCGGAAAGAGCCTTATCAGTTCTTAGGTGTTATCAGTTGGTAGTATTAAAGTTATTATCATTATTATCATTGATCATCATACGATGAATACGTACTAAGTGAGAAAGAGTAAACTATTATAATTGTGTAACTGTATAGACATTATGTTCTTGGTTTAATAAAAGGCCAATGTAGGAAATAATGCGATTGCCAGTGTGAAAATATTAAGGGTACTTTGGGATCCTACCTCGCATCTACCAAGTCCCCCTTATCACCTTTTTATTTTCAACTCTTGTCAAAGGCCTGTGTTGCTGGCATGGCGTTGTATATAAGTCAGTATAGCCACACCTCTGGCAACAAGTAGAATCTAGTTAGCAAACGTAGACCACTGTAGCTCACTGTAAAGCTTTTTGTGTTGCTATGAAAACTTAGCTTTTTTCTTCGCAAAATATTTTATACGGCTTTCAGTATTATGTCGTGTAAATAAAATTTGAAAAAAAAAATTAGCATTCACGCACCAAGGTAAAAAGGTTTAAGCTGTCGGTTCAGGTGCCCGCAGTTACGTTAAATTAAAGAACTTGAATGTTTTATCTGGATTTAAAATGAGACTGGCCCTTGTCAGCTACTATCTATAATTTTTTGTATTAAAATGTGTCGTTGAAAATGAGGAGAAATAAAGGTTACATCAAAAAAGTGGTTGTTGTGTAATTCTAGGAATTAATGGTCCCAAGGCCTGACCTCACGTAAATGCAAAGGTTTGCCATGACATGTTGAATTTTATATGGAGGTTGCCAGGAGAGCAGAATATAAGTTAGGCCTAATGTCGAAACCCTGTAAGATCTGGAACTCTAGCAACCACCTGAAAGTTCGCAACTAATGACGCATGCAAAGTATACTGGTGTGTTCTGTTGATGTACAACACTTCATATAAAATTAAATATAGTATCAAACCACGTGTTTATATTTCACAAGAACAAACAAAACACGACTAGATCTATGCGGTCTGACACCACACATTAGCTGGTGTCAGCTTTCTGTTAACAAAGATTGCGTTTCTACAAATGAATATTTGTGTGAGCTGTGTTTTTGTATATTAGGGGAATATCTTGATATTTGTTTCGTTTTAGGTCTCGCTATGGGGAAACTCAACCCTAGAAATTGTAGGGGCCTTTACTTTCTTCCCAGCTGTAAACGTCTGGATCTCCCCGTATATGCATACAAGAAAATGGTTACATATTTGAAAGAACAAAAAAGACTTCCCGGTATCACAGAAAGAGAAAATATTAGCCTTTACATCCGGACCCTTGTATGCTTCAAAAAGATTCTTGATGAATAGGATTTATGTAAATAAGATCTCGGGATTTTTTCTTCCATGTCAATATTTTACAGGGATAATGGATTGTTCACACTTGTGCCCCCTGGTGGGAAAATTTTAAAACCATTAAATTTTTAAATCTCACATCAGAAATGTGTGACAGATAACTTGGAATGAAAATTTTATAGAATCAGGAAAGTTGAATAAGAACTTAAATTAGAAATTAATGATTAGCACATCTGGCACACGGTGCCCGTTAAGCCTTGGCCACATTGACCAACTCAACTCGACTGTCCAGTTAAGTTGAGTTGGGCTCAGTCCTTGAGTGTGGCATAGGTCTACGACTGCAGTCTTAGTGTTTTCCACGACAGTTGAGTTGAGAAGAAGATGTAAGACCCGATCGTCGGGTCTTTAGGGGCCCAGTCGTAGGTGTGGCATAGCCTAAGACCCAACTCAACTTGATTCCAAGCATTTAAACTGTTATCTATTAATTCTAGTGACCAAACAATTAATTTCGTATTTCCCTAAAGAAAAATTTCTAACAACTAACATTTATTCAATTTATTTCAAAAAAATATAACTCCTCTCATGTCTAGTGTGAGATTTCTAGATTTTGAGGTTTTCCATTTTTTGACTGTAGGGGGCGCATCTGTGCCTGATTCATTTAACATTAATTGCCCCTTTGAATGGTAATCAAAATTTCTTATTTCTTAATTTTGGGTTTTAAGTCAACTGTCATCAATGTATGATGTATGAATTTAAGATTTGATGATTTTGAAATTTTCCCACCAGGGGGCACACCTGTGAATATAGGCCTACGTTATCCCTTCGATGTTAAACCTCTTCTTTGCCCAATTCACCCTACCACGGATAGCTGATTTACAGTATGTTAAGAACCAGCAGGCCAATTTGGACTGAATTTGTAGACAAAATCCCTTAGAAAACTATAGAAAATCATGTAAAATTCTTAATAATGAAATAATTCATTGAAAACTCCCATACTTTAAAGCCTTGTGATTTGTCTACATATTACCCAACATGCATCCTGATCTAGGCTAACCTGCAGGCAAAACCCAAGAAATTGGCTATCCGTGGTAGGGAAAATTCTGAATTGTCTTATGATGGCTTTTCATGGTAGAAACCTCCTGTGTCGAATTAGCTCAAATCAACCTTGACCTGGTAAAATTGATAGTAGATTTCCAACCACATTAGAATAAATTTGAGTTTGGTTGATTATGGACCTCGACATCTCCGTATTGTCATAAACCAGGGAAACAACGTCAACTTAACTAAAGTAAGCTAGTTGAATGAAAGCAGAAGGGTAGAGTGATTTCATTAGTGGGTTTTATTTCTTAAGGGATTTTGTTTTCATTTTCTTGATTTTCCATCTTAATGATTGCATTATCTTCTAGTGAGTTATTCTTTTATGGTACACCAGGAGTCAGTTTGGAGCGCTAATCAGTGTTTTGTAAGACAGGTATCGTGCAAACGGGGGAGTTATTAGGGTGGCTGAACGTTACCAAACGATTGGACTTTATTTAGAAAGAACATGTGAAAGCAAAAGAAATAAACAATACCGCTTTGAATAAGTGGTTTTATTGCAACGGAATAACATTTTTGGATAAATACCAGAACATGTTTTGCGTTTGCAATAGAGAAATATTAAATTCAGGTGGCAGTTTCCGAATTGATGGACCAGTATATCTGCATAAATGTACGACAGGAACATAGTCAGCTAGTATGTCTATTCCTTAATATTGCCTCCATCTCATCACAATATTAGGTCTAACAACCTTATTTATTTTGCATGTCCTATAAACTGATAAAAAACAGACCGACGTTCTCAATGCGATCCCTTGACCCCGAAAACACAAATTTGGTAAAGGGAATTTTAAGGATGTGAAACGTCCTATCTTAGATAATTCCGACGGCGAGTTCTACAGTTGGTACCTACTATGGCCCGAAATGAGTATATCTTAGGTCCTTCCCTCCACAAACAGTTCATTTAACTCAGGTTAAAAGTTGCCTGTAACTAAGAAAGTTGAAAGCTCCGAAACTCCATATCATTGATCCTTTCCTTTCTTTGTAAGGAAAGCGAAATGGGAGGCCGAAATCATGCATTGGAGGTGGGAAGTCCATGCGTGCAGTGTCCTCATTCCTTTATACGTCATTGGTGTCCTCATTCCCTTAGACGTCGTTTATAGGCGATGGCATACCTTCAAAATATAGAATTCCTTCGAAGTTCAATACCAATTATGCAAATCATATTATACAGAAACATAAGTTAGTTAGTACTCATCCTCCCCTATTAAAAACTAACCCTTTCATTAAAAACTTAGGCCATTTAAATTAATGTATACCTGTACCTACCTCCTTCCAATTGATACACAGATGACCATACAATAGCCTTCCGCGGCCCTACTATTTTTAGCCCCTGGCGACGTCCGACCCTCCAGGGTCGGACAGTGGGCTTGGCCCTTTACTATAGAACCCTATGGGACTTTGACTGATACCCAACCCAGGGGCGGACCCAGGAATTTGTAGAGGGGGGGGCCCAAAAACATGAATGTACGGGGGGGTGGGCCCCCCATCAAACATGATTTAACAGGGCAAGGGGGGGGGGGGGGGGGGGGGCCCAGGCCCCGCCGGCCCCCCCCCCTGGATCCGCCCCTGCAACCTTTAGGTCAAGTTTTCCCTATGATAGTATCATATATACTATAAGAATGTTGAATCAGGCCCTTTGAAAATATGTTCGTTAGTTTTGTTAAAAGGGTCTGAAATGCACTGACCAGTGACCCCTGGTTACCATGGAAACCAGAACCAGGTCAGGTCAAGTTGAGGTGTCCAGGGACATTAGGGTGTTGATGGACATAACACCACATGTCCTTATCTCCAGATCTCTGTGAAGTTTAGGGGCCATCCCCCTGAACAGTGGGGTGTATGTCATCAAATAAACATTAACAGGCCCATTATCTCAATCACCCTTGCTTGGAACTGACTGAAATGAAAACTAAAGGACAAACTTTTACACCTTTTTTTGGTCATTTCTGAGATGAGTTCAAATTCATGATTTGATAAGTAGAGAGACAAATATGTTTTGTTGTTTTCTGAGAAACAAGCATTTTCATACCCTAATTATATCAGTCACAATAAGAGCAGATATCAGAACTGGTTTACTATAGAACCCTATGGGAATCTGGAGGGGGGCAGAAGCCCATGTCCAACCCTGGCCGCCACCAGGGGCTAGTGACGTCTGGGTTGCGCCTCCCTATTGATCGGGTTTGATTCGACACAGTGATATGTCCAATTTTTTAAAGGGTACACAATGCTGTTCACCTGGATGAAAAATTATAAACTAAAGAAAAAATATTTTCCTACAATATTTTAAGATTAATTAAAATTACCAGTGCAATACAAAAAGACTATCAATCATAATAATTATGATTGATAGTATTATTTTCCCTTAATCTGAATGATCCTTCTTCAAGTAATTAAGTGTTATGTAAGCAAAATCACCCTCTTTGTCAGTTATCTTGTGATAACTTTTTCCAGAAACGATGAATATTGTTTTTTAGTGTTTAATATTTGTGTTCATAGCATAAGAACATTATTTCCAGGTTTCAAGAAAAACATTGTTAGTTATTTCACTATATGAATTTTAGTCGTTTTTCCTATTGAAACCAATGGTTAAGCATAATTTTTTTTAAAGGGCAATATCTTTTATCACAAACAGTGAATGTTGATTTTTCTTTTTTATATGAGCTCCTTTAGGTATAAGATAGGCATAAAGATATGTAAGATATCCTATTGTTCATTCTAAATCATGTTGAACAGCATCATGTACCTTTAAATCGACACGCGACATGGGGTTTGGTGGCATGAAGAAAAAAATCAACAAGACGGACCGTTTCTTAAATTCGACATGAGAAGTTGTTAGAGGGGACATGGGAAGTTAAGTGACAGACGACATTGCCATTTCTTAAGTTCGACATGCGACTTACAGACCACTCCTCCCCCCTCCCCCCAATCAAGGGCCCCACATAAGGGCAATTGGACCAATAGAGATCTTATACTCAGATTTTCTCAAAATGTTTCACAATGAAAGTTATACCCAAAAAAGCTTAGGTCACCATGGAAACTTTTCAGTGAAATCACTTTCTTTGTGTGGTGATTTTGAAAAAAACAACTAATTATTTTGAACAAAATTTAAAATAACACCTTAATTCCATATTATTTTCAAGTAAAAGATATGACAAACTGTTAGAAGTCAGTATTCAGGTAATAGGAGGACACTGATATAGGCAAGTGAATTAGCGAGCATTTGTCATACCTAAAATAGAGTAGGACATGTCTATACACAAATCTAATAAATTATATTATATAATCATAACTATGGGAACACTCATAATATACATGTTTTACGCTATTATGTTAGGTTTTTCAGTAGTTCAGGTGCAGGCTTGTTAGCCACCCTGTCTTTGTCTAATTAAGGTCAAATTCCAGGTGGAGCCACCTGCCCTTCATTGTAGAGCCAGGGAAATTTGAATGCTCCACTGGGCAGTGGGAGTCTGGACACAATTAAAGGTGGACACATGTTCTTTGTGTAGCAGCCAGGGCTATTGCCCATGGTTTATAACCTGTGACTGAAGAAATAATACATCATCATCAACAACTTTTCCTGTCTTCCAACTCCTCATTACTCCCCTGAACAATATCCATAATCAGAAAGTACTACACCACCAAACTTACAGGACTTCACATTCAAAAATTGTGTAGGGTAATACGCATTTTCGTTGTTGAAATCTTCAAATTAAAATGGAAAACCTGAAAATAGGCATGCATACAAAAAAATTGAATATATTCAGAAAATCATTAAATTGATACATTATCATGGAGAAGGATATAGGCTATTATTTTTAGCCAATAGAATAGAAGGTCACCAGATGAAACTGAACAGAAAAGTTGAAAATTTGTTGAGAATTGACTGAGTAAATGAATCAAAAACATAAAAATGATTTTAACTTTTAGTTTTTGAAGGTTGATATCTGACTTAATATTCAAGGTACTTACTGGAAACCTCAGATGTTTGTTTAAAAAATTCGTATGCAGGGAATTGTGTCTCATATTTTCTATATAGATCCTAGTTAATTTTTAGAAAATATTAAAAATAAATAATTAAAGATCAACAAAAAGTTACCCGTTTTTTGACATAAAATAAAAACTAAGATCTAAAGTTTCAGAATTCCAGGGAAAAGTATTGATGAAGATATCGACATTCAAAAAATAAAAGTGAAGAACTCACTTTTTCATATATATTTTTTCTAATCCACATTTCATTAAAAATCCATCTATATACTATTAGATAAAGAAAAACCTGCCCTTTCAGTTGATTTATAGTACATCAACCAATTAGCAGTATTTACAAAGCTGTTGCGATTTTACTGGAAAGCCTGTTGATAACCCTTCTCTATCCGTTTAATAAAGGATGGATATTTTACCCAACAAACTCGCAACCATATGGAAGCATGTTATATCTTTGTACAGTATACATGTGTTAAAAGAATTACAGAAAAAAACTAAATTTTTTCTGTTAAAATATTTTTCTGAATGTACAAAGTTCCAGTTAAACTAGTCTTATTGGCCATATTTATCTCCAAAAGTATTTCTGATTATATATATTTTTCTATTTAAATTATGATTTTCCAAACATATTTGAACGTTCTCGCAAGATTTGAAAAAGATTAAGATACTTTAATTTTTGAGTATTTGGAAAGATAGCGCGAGTGTCCTTAAATGAAAGCCAATTACATATTATGTTAATCTAATATTAGATTACTTGCGACCTTATAAGTCAGTTCATAGGTTAACACATGTACATCAAATTATGGACGATTTTGTATCATGAGAGCCCAAAGGCAGGGAGGTCAGCCCAACACGGTTCATTAACAATATTAAAAGTAGTGAACAATAACTTCCCTCTGATAGGTTGTTAAATGCGTGTGGAGTTTTGTTTTGGGTATAACGGTTCCAGGAGTGTTTGTTCAAATAGCGCTTCCCTCCTCCATTCAATATGCCTTTTTACAGGTATCTCCCGAGGTATCTCCTGACACTTTTCATGACTGGCAATATTAGACTGTAGTTACAGCAATAATTCATTTCAACGACTTTGTATATAGTATTCTGCCTACAGTAAAACGTTATTCATTATGTAACTTGTTATACATGCACGTAATGTTTTATAACAGCTCTTACTCACCTGATCAAATTGTCCAGTTATAGATTTCCATCACATTTTATTTCGCGGTTCGTTGTAGATAGTCAACTATTTAAGGTATAAATAATTGTAACTATTTTCTTCATTAAATTCTTCCTATTTGGTTCCTCCAACTTGCAATCCCCTCACTGTTGTTCAATCCTGGGATATGTGTCTCTTTTACGGTAGAACTGCATAAAACTATAAATGCCTATAGTTTGTATTGTTATATATTCAGGGAAACGCATCGTGCACCTGCCTGTCTGTTTTAAGCTCTGCATGTGTCATCAACTTATCCTCTGATATTTGAACTGCAGAATCAATTGTTGATGACCATTACAGGAAAGAAGAAGGGAATATTAAAGATTATTAGTACTTTTATGATCCTAAGCGAAAAATATGGAATTAATTAAGAGTAGAGAGGAGCGCGCTTATACTATTCTTTGTCGTTAATTGGGTTACACAACATTTTTCCAATACACAAGTTAAAAACGATAAGGAAGAGGTGCACACAACGGCGCATCCCACTAAAACCGTCACCGATGAAAGGCAGGAGAAATGTGTACAGTCTATCATAATTATTGTGCTTATTGTAAAGGGAGACAGTAAGAACACAACCTCTAAACCATCTTATTCTATGTGGATTTTATTGCTGTTATCATCAACAACTTTTGTAAAACTGCACCCAGATAAAAAATCAGTTTATCAAATTTCATTACTTGATACTAAAAACTATCCACGAGCTATTGACAATTCATAAGACTTCCACTCGAAGAACACACATTTATGACTAACGCCTGACGAATCTAAGATAATGTCGAAACATTCTAGAAAATGTTAAAGTCTTCCAATGCCCCACAGAAAGCACTTAATTGAAATCGACCACTTTTTTTTTTTTATAAATTCATCTTTTTTGAGTAGTTAGTATAATTCTCCTGTGCATAAAAGGAAACAGTCTAGAAGGCTACAAGTACTACGTAATTCTAATACCACTCCAACTATAGTTAGTCGCCGTTTCAGCATTTTTAGGCCTGAGCAGTTATAAAGTGGGAAATGCTTTTCAGGAAAGATCCGACTTTAGCCTGGACACTGAGGCACTGTGTGATCCGTCGTTGCTTGGCCTCCATTGTCACGGTCCTCATGTGATCCTCCACCATGTCCTCCAGGGCGCGACCCCTCGACGTGCGCGAGGTGGACGCGTTAACCTCTATTCGCAGACCCCCGGTCATTCCTCCAGGCGGGGGTTCCTTGGCCACCTTCAGGTTGCGCTGAAGCATGCTCCGCTTCCTCATCATGAACATGTTCTCGGTGCGGTGGCGCTCCTGGGGTCGCACGTAGAACTGCAGTTCGGGCTTGGCCTTCCTGCGTTTGGCCGACCTCCGTGGGGTGAGCGCCGAAGTCGGGTCGAAATGGCGTTTTTCCACTTTGGATAAATCGACGTCGGACTCGGAGTCTGAATCGACGGTGACTCGGATCTTGGGGCCCAGGCGGACGCGGTCCGGGATGCCCTTGACGCTGGGGTCAAAGGTCACCCGGGGGCCTCTGGCGCTAGGGGGCGCCTCGGACAACTTGAGGATGTTGATGAGCTCGGCGCGCTTCTCGGGGAGGGTTCTCTTGGCGGGCACGAGGCCGTCACTGCGCGACAGGGACCTCTGGGTGGTGGGCAGGAGGCTGCCCTCAGAGAAGGGCGACTCACACCCTAAGGTGTCATCCCTGAAGAACACGTCTGAGTACTCGCTGTCGAGTCGGCCGCGCGGAGTGGTGGGCGCGTGGAAGGACAGTGTGCCCATACTGGCCTGGCTGCGGAGAGGTGAGCTGCTCCTGATCAGCTGCTCAGAGGCCCTCTGCTGCTGCTGCTGCCGTCTGACCTTCACAGGCCCCGTACTGAGAGAGCGGACATAGCGGGTGTCCTTGGTGGTGAGCTGGGTCACCATGCCTGGGTTGACCTGCTTCACATGTACAGCTGGCTGGGATTTTGAGTTGCTCCTCTTTGTCCTATCCTCCATGGTCGTCTTCTCACTGACCTTCCTAAATCTCATTACTGGTATTGGTGGCGTTGCCATATCACTCTGCCCCGCCTCAGAAACGAAACTGGCGGTGACAGTGCCTGGCAAAGTCAGATCGTCGTTAGTAAGATCCAAATCCGAACTTCCGGCGTTCAATTTCACCTGCGACGTCTTGGGACGATCGCGTTTTTCGTTTTGGTCGTTGCCGGAAACTTCCTCCTGTGTCGGGTGCACCTTCCTGCTACGGCGGAGGCGGACAAAGGTGTCGGCCGTCTGGGGCCTGCCCGACGCCGCTGACTTGACCAGTGGGTGGCCCGGAGCGGCACCTCCAGTGGTTCTGGACTGACCCTGCCACGTATCCAAAGTGGCGCTGCCAAAATAACTCCAGGGGGTGGCGCGGGTCTGCAGCTCGTGCAGCATCTCGGCCGTGGTGCGCTCATCGCTAGGCAACCCCTGACGGCTGCGCCCACTGTTCTTCCGGCAGGTCCGGATCACATCCTTCACCTCCAGTGTCCGACGGAGATGGTTTTCTAGGAGACTCACCTTGCCCCTCTCCAGGCCCTCCACCTTCTCCTGTAAGGTATTCCCTTCGAAGATGTTCCTCATGTGGGCGCGGTATATTTTGTTCCTACTGCTAGTCTCCATGGTCTCCACTTTTGTGAGCATCTCGGTCTGCTCAAAGTACACAGATCTTGGGATAAGATCGTTCAAAAATCACTTCATTATATCGGATTTGACCTGTAGAAAAAACAATCTCTCCTCAAGTCGGCATAATATATCCTTGAAATCCCTGTAAAGGTACTTTTTTTCATGTAAAACTAGAATAGTCCATTGAACTGTCTGGCTAGTTATATGGTAGATGCGTCCTTACTGCTTGGCGTTTAATCCCAACTGGAAGACGGACTTACCGTTAAATGCCTGTCAGTGTTTGACCACATCTAGGGTCGCCCATTCCATGACTCATATTAGTCTGAATGACTAATTTAGTAATTTGCAAAGTGTAGGATCTACTCACGATCCCAAGTGTAAAAGTCAGCTGAAGTTTTGTTGTATATCCTCCTTCAAGATTGCTCCCACTTTCACTAACACATTTCTCTTCGAGCAAGGGCCGGAAACGCAAATATTATTCAATCACGGGTTGGGTATGAGAGTATGTTCATTACACACAAACGTTGAACTACTGTGTGGAGAACTAAAATGAGCGGCGGGCATCGGTGTCAATAGGAGCAACGGCACAAATGTAAGCGATTCGAGGACGATTTGTTCTCTCATAGGTCCCCCGATGCCAAGACAAACAGGGTCGTGCTGGATACCTGTCTCGGGCTGACCTCCCTGCCTTTGGGCTCTCATAATTATGTTTTCGCACTGAAATGGATTTCCTAATCATGAGCCCTCTCACCACTATGGGGCCCTTGGAATAATACTCGGCCATGATCTTGTAACAAGGGATCAAGCTGAAAAGGGTACGGAAGGAATAACAGTATCGTGGAGGACTTCATTTTGAAGATACTAGGCCATGATCTACGTTGCGATTTTGGGCCGACTCATGCATTTTTCACATATTTGGAATCAATTTTCCTGATGAATATACATTTTTTCTGATATGTATTATTCTAAACTCTTTGGAAAAGTGTATGTTGTATAAGAAAAATGATTATTTAACAAACAGATTTTCAAAATCAGTTCAAAATCGGCCCAAAATCGTAACGTGGATCATGGCCATAAGGATTGGGTATAGAAGTTTAGCGCAATAGTGTATATACATACATGTATAATTATAGCAAACACTATTGCGCTAAACATCATAAGTGCGCAATAGGTTTCTGTTTCCTATAACTTTATTGAACGAATCCACAGGCGTTAAACGATGTTACTACGGACGTGGATCCGCGTCATAAACTAAAAATCTCATATTTATAAAATTACTGCTGCGTAAGTAAGTATGGATGGTAAACATCTGTCCCGCAAACGCTTTGTAGCGGTTGTTGGGGATTTATAGTAGATCGTTCAGAAATGTTCAGGTTTCATTTAATCGTTTAGAATATGAGGGATTAAATTTCATTCTTTTAAAATAGGAGTTGAAAGAACCCTATACATCCATTTTGATCCTGGCGATTATGAACGTGCGCTGAAAATCATGGTATGAAACCATACATCCTATAATAAAATATTCGAAAGAGAATTATAAACCTTTTTAGTGATTGATAACATACATGTACCTGCATTTATCTTCCCATTGTCGGCATGACAGAAATTACCTTATAGTCATTTCCACACCCTGTTCAAGTGCACCCATTTTATGGCCCTAGACACCTAAGTTCGACAGGCCGGCGCCAGCTTAATTTCTTAAAATCGACATGCGACATGAGCCTTAGTGACATGAAGAGAAAAATAAACGACATGACATGGTCTATTTCTTAAATTCGACAAAGAACATGAGGGTCTCTTAGAGTCGACATATTGAGCATGGAGAGTGAAGTGACGATCGACATATCCTTTTCTTATATTCTACATGGGACACTGGGGACCCCCCATGAAGGGCCCCCAATTGACTAACTCATATTCAAATATTACAAGCATAACAACGTAAATATACATGTATATAAGGTTGTTTGTATTGTTACTGATATTTTAATTCACCAAACAAAAGGGAAAGGATAAGGAAACCTTCTATATAAAAAAAAGTACAGGTGAAAGTTGTCCATTGGTAAAAGTTATGGAAAATACCCTTTAGCAGTTTAGGTTATAAGCCTATAAAGGCTATTTGAAGAATGTGCGGTACATGTATTACTATTAATATGAATAGTTTGTATGTGGGAACGTATTTCGATTCTTTTAGGTTTTATCACAGGCCAAACCTTTCTCATATGATTTGTTAACACAATTCAGGTATTCTCGACTGCTTGACAATGAATGCAAACCCAACGTGGTGCACAGCCAATGTAGGCCAATGTACTTGTTTGTGACAACCACATAGCGCAGTTCGCATTTCAGAAGAATCTGTTCTGTACTATTATCATTTACGATCTCAATGAACATTCTTTGGCTAATCGCATACATGCACGGGAAGAATTTGATCAAATACATTAGACAGACTCGGCCGTGTCTGAATCCACTTGCTCTAAACCGTGTCAAGAAGTGTAAGGGATGTGTTCACACTCTTGCAGTGTCAATGGTATGGCCCATTACATAAGTGTCTCACAGGGGGTCCCCCACCCACCCACCCCCGCCCAGCTGGGGACATCTATAATTAGCACTATGTTTGGTTGTCTCATTTTAGTTATTTCCCAGCCCTTTCTATGTCTGACCAGAGGTGTTGGTAAAGGCCTAGACTGCAGAGCAACCCACGGGGAGACCTGCAGGGCTATCCCCCTGACCTCTTCCCGGCCCCCTACCCATCCTAATCCCGTCAGTCCCACAGAGTAACGCACAGGGGCTGATGACTTGTGGAAGAAAAGAACCTTTTGATAGGGTTTTCATGCCGATTTGAGCACTTTGAAAAAAATCCAAATTTAAAACATTTATGACTCCCAGTAGGAGTCAACTATGGGTCAAATGTGACTCTTAGGTTGTAGCCCCGAGTGAGAAGGACAATTCTATACATGTCAGAAAATTCTGTGATGATTACAACATTATCTAGAAATTTAGAAAGATTTTTCACCTTATTTTTATACTGAAAGACTCAACCAATGGATTTTGCTAAAATCTTTCAGAAATGATAATTAGGCCCATCTTATGCCAAAAATGTCCCCTAATTGATGGAAATCCTTTTACATATTTCCCAGCCTTTACTCCATGTCCCTGACCATCCCTCTATGAATAGCCACCTCTAGCCTCCTGATATTCTCAGGTTGCAAAGAGCTGATGACTTGTGGAAGAAAAGAACCTTTTGATAGGGTTTCCATGCCGATTTGAGCACTTTGAAAAAAATCCAAATTTAAAACATTTATGACTCCCAGTAGGAGTCAACTATGGGTCAAATGTGACTCTTAGGTTGTAGCCCCGAGTGAGAAGGACAATTCTATACATGTCAGAAAATTCTGTGACGATTACAACATTATCTAGAAAATCACAACGATTTTTACTGTTTTTTTCACACAGGAAAACTCAACCAGTAGATTTTGCTAAAACCTTCCAGGAATAATAATTAGGCCTATCTCATGCCAAAAATGTTGTTGAATTTACAGGCATTGAATTATCAGGGGCCCACCTCAGGGACCAAGGATAGGTGCAGGTACCTGGCCCATTACATTATAGTGGTGGTTGGTTACCAACCGTCCCCCCTCCTGTATTGTTTCTATCTTGATTTGAGGCTCAGGCCTACCAGAAGGACACATCCAATCCCACTATGATGTATTAGGCTGGCCACCTGCACCCATCCTTAACCCATGAGTTGTCCCTGAGAAAATTTGCTGCCCATATATCCGACAATATTGTTGGCATGAGATAGGCCTAGATATCATTTATGCAAGTTTTTAGCAAAATCCATTGGTTGAGTCTTTCAGTATAAAAATAAGGTGAAAAATCTTTCTAAATTTCTAGATAATTTTGTAATCATCACAGAATTTTCTGGCATGTATAGAATTGTCCTTCTCACTCGGGGCTACAACCTAAGAGTCACATTTGACCCATAGTTGACTCCTACTGGGAGTCATAAATGTTTTAAATTTGGATTTTTTTCAAAGTGCTCAAATCGGCATGGAAACCCTATCAAAAGGTTCTTTTCTTCCACAAGTCATCAGCTCTTTGCAACCTGAGAATATCAGGAGGCTAGAGGTGGCTATTCATAGAGGGATGGTCAGGGACATGGAGTAAAGGCTGGGAAATATGTAAAAGGATTTCCATCAATTAGGGGACATTTTTGGCATAAGATGGGCCTAATTATCATTTCTGAAAGATTTTAGCAAAATCCATTGGTTGAGTCTTTCAGTATAAAAATAAGGTGAAAAATCTTTCTAAATTTCTAGATAATGTTGTAATCATCACAGAATTTTCTGACATGTATAGAATTGTCCTTCTCACTCGGGGCTACAACCTAAGAGTCACATTTGACCCATAGTTGACTCCTACTGGGAGTCATAAATGTTTTAAATTTGAATTTTTTTCAAATTGCTCAAATCGGCCTAAAAACCCTATCAAATGATTCATTTCCTCCACAAGTCATCTGCTCCTTTCATCCTAAGATTATCAAGGAGCTACTCCCCCTAACCCCGTCAGCATGACAGAGCAACGCACGGGGGGACCAGGGCCGTCCCCCTGTCCTCTTCCCGGCCCCCTACCCCTCCTAACCCCGTCAGCATCACAGAGCAACGCACGGGGAGACCAGGGCTATCCCCCTGATCTCTTCCCGGCACCCTACCCCTCCTAACCCCATCAGCATCACAGAGCAACGCACGGGGAGACCAGGGCCATTCCCCTGAGCCCTCCCCGGCCCCCTACCAATCCTAATCCCGTCAGCATCACAGAGCAACGCACGGGGAGACCAGGGCTATCCCCCTGATCTCTTCCCGGCCCCCTACCCCTCCTAACCCCGTCAGCATCACAGAGCAACCCACGGGGAGACCAGGGCTATCCCCCTGACCTCTTCCCGGTCCCCTACCCCTCCTAACCCCGTCAGCATCACAGAGCAACGCACGGGGAGACCAGGGCCGTCCCCCTGAGCCCTCCCCGGCCCCCTACCCCTCCTAATGCCGTCAGCACCACAGAGCAACGCACGGGGAGACCAGGGCCGTCCCCCTGTCCTCTTCCCGGCCCCCTACTCCCCCTAACCCCGTCAGCATCACAGAGCAACGCACGGGGAGACCAGGGCCATTCCCCTGAGCCCTCCCCGGCCCCCTACCCCTCCTAATGCCGTCAGCACCACAGAGCAACGCACGGGGAGACCAGGGCCGTCCCCCTGAGCCCTCCCCGGCCCCCTACCCCTCCTAATGCCGTCAGCACCACAGAGCAATGCACGGGATTTTTTTGCTATATTATCTAGGGCATTGGGTCAACTTAAGGAGGTGAAAGTTTAGTGGCAGCTCCAGGGTTACAGGCAAGGTGGGGGGGGACCCCCTGTGAGACACTTATGTAATGGCCCATACCATTGACACTGCAAGAGTGTGACCACATCCCTTACACTCCTTGACACGTTTTAGAGCAAGTGGTTTCAGACACGCCCGAGCCTGTCTAATGTATGAGTTCAAATTCTTCCCGTGATGTCGAAACATCGACTCGACTAGGCCTATAAGATTAGATATACATGGTTGTTAAAAGCAGCGACATATCAACTGGGTAATCTTGATATATAGACCTGATTTACAGCATTAAATTTGAATAATGTGCGTTGACAGCTCGATTTTAGTATGAAAGGAAAGATAGCATTGAACACACAACAAAGGCAATAAAGAATCGCAAATCACATAAAATATAAAGTGTGCTTGATCCTGCCAACTAAAATCGCAAGTAGTGGGGCACTGTGAGGTAATGTTTGACCTTAACTCGTGTCGTATGAACAGTGATGCTGTGCATCGTAAAAAATCAGCCACATCACCAACATTTCGAACATAATCGGCATGAATATTATGAATTCACACATGTTCAGAACACTATCGAACGTTTAAAACAAGACCCGGTAATCACGATGTAGACAACGAATTATCTGTATCATGTACACTAATGATTCTACAAAAAGACGAAGTAAACTATACGTGTAAGAATTGATATAGGCCCATGACGAGTTATACACTTATGAATATATAAATTAAGCACGTAATTGTTTTACCTTCTCCAAATCTGCTTACGTACACTCCATGATAAGCATTCGTATTCTGATTTTCCCCCAAGCCTTTTAAACAAAGAGATACAATGTAGTTGTTGTTATATAAACCTTTGTTATTGCTATTTTGCCTCTTAAAAAGCAATTATCTGCCATAATGAAATCAATCATTTGGCTGTTTGTTCAAGACGAGATGCCTATACAACAGTCATACATATTGACAGAGAATCTGTCCATCCATTCGTTTTCATTATTCAGGCTCTCATGCTATTCTCGGCCTATTGCCTGGACCTCCCGCCTGTAGAAAATTGACCGCATAACGGTGAAAATCCACCCCTGCAAACCAGGAGAGAGCCCCTTTTGTGAACGGTTACGTAAGACACCATGTGGTGTTTCTGTCGACCCTGTGTTTTCCCTTGACCACCTGTTTCCAACCGACGTCCGGAAAGGATGGCCATATTCGGGGCCCTTAATGGGGTCCCCAATAACACATGTCGAATTTAAGAAGCAAGCCATGTCATGTCCTTTATTTTGTCACTCATGTCGCTAAGCCTGTCGCCGTGACAAATATAAGGGTCTAGGGCCCTATATTTAAATATTGTTATTCAAACATGCATAAAAAAAAAATTCTTAACTTTTTATTTCAACTGAAAACATTTCAGGCCGAGGCCTGTTCTCCCGCTGTTTCCAGTAGGCCTACAGGTCTGGATTGACTTCTCGGATAAATACAGGTTTACAATGACAGTTATAGAAAACGGACATCGGTTCATCAGCGCGTTTTCCAGTATCAAGTGATCATGTATTCTCGAACATGCTTACAAGGGTGGTGGGTATGAGATGTAATGAATTTTAGGTCATAATGTAGTGTGGTCTATATCACTATCCTTAATACTACCGACTCATACTGGAAATTAAGTATGCGTTGCAGTTTTCCAAATTCGAGCCTATATTTTATATAATATTTAAGCCTATATGCCGCGTATGTATGCCGGTATGTATGTAGCCTATATACTTCTGCGATCATACATTGTGTTATAAAATTTGTTTACACATTAGTATAATGTTGCACGACAGGTTGAAAGTTCCACGCATCGGTATTATTTATATTGTTGTAATCTCTAAATGTAGTCCCTTCTGTATGAATAGCCTTTGGAATAATTACAGTATCCCTATCTCGATTCCCCGGAGACAGAATTTTGTGAAACCTCCCCAACCTCCCTGTATCTCCCGTCTAAATATATTGCTTAATTCCCCCCCCCCCCCCCCCCCCCACTTCAATGCCTACAAATACACACAGAGAGAAATCCCTCCAGTGGGATACGGAGACAAAGGTCCACCTCAAAGCCCCACCAAACAAAGCCGCAGGCAAAGTCTCCCCTGACCGATACCAACACAGCTGCCACCTTACGGTTAACGTTTGTTGGAAACATGATTGTGCAGTTACTTGCATACGTAGATTATGCATACACATAATCAGAAATTTCCGTATAAAATTCGTTGGGATTTCATCTTACGTGGAAGGGTATCGGGATTTATTAACTGAAAGTCATTATTGCTTAGAGGATGCATCGCCCATTTCCCTGTCAGCATTACATATTTATTATATACCGATATAATAAAAAAAAAGTGACCTTAAAGTTTTGCATACGAATTTGAATGGCCCTGCAAAGATATAGCACGATTATCTAGCTATGTCTATTTCTTACTATATCAGAAAGAATAAGATATAGTATTTGGAACCAAATAATCGAAATGAACAACCTTCACATTAAAATGAAAACAAGACCCATTAAATAAATATAGTTTAACGTGAATGGCAGAAGTAGATGGACTGACGGGTCCCTACTTACCTTGAAGAGTATCGCATTGATGTATGCACATTATCTGTGTTTCATATCTTATACTTACATATTCAAAAGATTGATTTCGTCTGAAAAAACAATACTAAAAGGGATTTGGGACTTTTTGGCCACTTTAAAATCCGTGATGAACTTCTATACCACGTTTTAAATGCTGATTATATATTTTGGAAGCAAATGAAACAAAAAATAAAAAAAAAACACAAAGACATGTCAGTACTTGTGTTCAAGTTTTGCCACATACCGTTTGTATGGAAAACTCAAAAGCTGTGATAAACTCACCTAACTCACAGAAAATCTACTTTCGGCCAATATCATAATTCAGGATGAAGTCGTTAAGCAATTCAAATTATCTTATCCCACCAAATCCTTTAAAGAAAGTAGTGGTGTGAATTTATTCATACATTATCTTTTCGTCTATTACAATTCTCTCCACGATCATTGGTGTGCCCCGTTAAATAATGCAACTTCCTCACCAATTACATAATTATGTCATATTGCTAAAATCATGATGTATAATTTCTATATAGAATTTGTATTATTGAAACTGAAATTTGATAAGAAGTAAAGAAACATAAGAGACATTGCAACTCGCGATCGCGATCCAGCCTCAACCCGGATGTTAGGACAAACCCATTTATTTTACAACATTTCACATACCGTTTAATTTGCCTATATGAGAAATAATTTCCTAGTATGTGACAGATTGGGGAATACTGTTACGTAGAAGATATTGGCGGTGTCGATTATGAAAGAATTTTTTTTTTTTTTTTTTTTTTTTTTTTCCTTAAATTTCTTTTCTTTAAATTTATTGTTTATTTTCAGATTGATGTGTTTCCCCCCCCCCTTTTTTATTTTCTCCCTTTTTCTTTCTCCTTTTCTTTTTTTTCTTTTTTTTCTTTTTTTTTCTTTATTTTTTTTTTTGGGGGGGGGGGTTTGTTGTTGTTTGTTTGTTTGTTTGTTTTTTCTCCCTTCCTTTTTCTTTTCCCCCGAAGGAGCGCTCAACGTTTGACCATATCTCTACATCTATACATATTACTACAATACATATACAGTCAGGGCAAAGCCCTGTTCTGTTGTCCAAAGGGCCCAGCTGGTGGCCGGCTCTTCCATTTATATATATTCGCTCTAGTTCTAAATTTGTAATATGAGGTTACCATGTAATGCAAATACAATAGCAAATAGTCCTGGATTATCATTTGTTCATTTGAATTGTAGAAGTATATATAATAAGATTGATGTAATTAGACACACCTTTAAATTCGCCAATTTTCTATTCTGCTCTGAAACCTGGCTTAAACCTTCATTTAATGATGTACTTATATCAATTTATGGTAAGAAGCTATTCAGGTTAGATAGAGCAATGTCTGAGGTTAATTCTGGAATACCGTCTCGAGGAGGAGGAGTGTGTATATATGTTGATGAAACTTGGTCACCGTATTGTAAAATTCTGCCTGAGTTTACTAGAATAACCAACTATCTTGAGGTTATAACAATTCTGGTTGACCGTCCCCAGCATAGAAAATTAGTCTGTTCATGTATGTATAGACCACCATCTGGCCCAGTGAAGCCATTTATTGAATTTTTGGATGTCATGCTTGCTGATAAGATTATTAATAGATCCGAAAAGTGGTTACTTGGTGATATTAATATTGACTTTTCCAAACGATCAAATCTGATTGTTGTTAAATTATGCGGTATTATGAAGAAGTTTGGAGTACGTCAATTGATTAACTCTTATACTCGTCTTCAACGTGATGGTGGTAGTATTATTGATTGGATAATGACAGATTCAAACTTTGTTAGTTCCTATGGTACTCTAGACGATTTACTATCTGATCATTTTCCTGTTTATATTATCAGAAAAAAACGAAGGTGTAAAGTGGCCTATATATATAAAAATGTTTGTATAATGAAAAACTATGATGTTAAAAGATTTCAAAATCTTTTGTTTGACAAGGATTGGACAAATTATTTCAATGTAAATGATCCTGATGCGCTATGGGATCAGTATATTAGGTATGTCTTGGAGATTTTATCTGTCATGTGCCCGATAAAAAGGGTAAAGTTGCGGAAGAATAAGACTCCGTGGATAACCCCACATATATTGTCACAATTTCGTTATCGGGATAAATGTGTTAAAGACCATAGGCATGACAACACGGTATTTTCCTACGAGAAGATGCGTAAGGCCCGAAATAGAACCAATATTATGGTTCGTAAATCTAGGTGTGATTATGTGAAAGGGTGTCTTTTAACTTCAAGAAGTGACCCAAAGAAATTTTGGAGATTAACCAATCAGCTGATTAAAGATTCGAATTCTGGAACGCAAGATATTATTTTTAAAGATCCGTCAACTGGTAACTTAGTCCCAGAAAGTGATTGTTGTGATTTTTTGAATGATTATTTTATCAAAATTGGGAACTCTATGTCTACTGCTAGTGATCTATTAGAAATTATCAATAATAGTTCAGTGGGTTACATTCCAATCTCCACTGTTGCAGATGCAGATATAGTTAAATTAGTCAAAGAAATTGACACCTCTAAATACAGTTGTGTTGAGGATATTTCCAGTGGTTTGCTTAGAGACGCGTTTTTATCTACTCCTGGCCAGTTACGACATTTATTTAATATTTCTATAACAACTGGAATTTTTCCTAGAAGTTGGGCAACTGGTTTAGTAAATTTGATACCCAAGGCAGGTGACCAATCATCCCCTGGTAATTGGAGGCCTATTACGCAGACTCCGCTACCTGCCAAAATGATTGAAAAAATTGTATTGAATAGTCTATTATATCGCCTAGATCAAATAGATTATTTGCATCCACAGCAATACGGTTTTCAAAAAAATAAGTCAACACATGAGGCAGTTTTCAACCTAGTAAATGATATACATTGGAATTATAATGAGGGAAAATCTGTTTGTTTATTGTTTCTCGATATTTTCAAGGCTTTTGATTCTCTAGATCATAAATTGTTAGTAAAGAAACTTATTGATATTGGATTTAACCGCCAGGCTATGATGTGGTTTGCTAGCTATTTGAATAGAGTTCAGGCTGTTAGATTTAATGGCAAAATGTCAGAATTTAAACATGTCACCTCAGGTATTGGTCAGGGAACAATTCTTGGTCCAAGTCTCTTTATTTTTTATATTAATGATGTGGTTCGAATGCTAAATAATGTTAGAATAAGTCTTTATGCTGATGATTGTGTGTTACATTATTCCTCAAAAAATTGTTATGATATTGTTAGCTCGATCCAATCGGATATTGATTGTTTTATAAATTGGGGAATAGAGAATAACCTGCGATTGAATGTGAGTAAATCCAAATATCTTGTTGTTGGAAGTGGTGATAGTATATTAACTAGAAGTGATAAGCCTTTGTTTAAGGCAGGTAATCGCTCTTTATTGCCAGTAGATCAGTACTGTTATTTGGGTACTATTATTGATAAGGATTTATCATATGTTCCTAATTATAATAATACAAAGAGACTAGTATCTAATAAGCTATTTCAATTAAGAAAGTTAAGGCGATATCTTGACACTTACACTGCTATTTCTGTTTATAAGCAAACGATATTACCGTATTTTGACTATAATGGTATGTTTTTGCTATGCTCTACTCTAGAGCAAAAACGTGAACTTCAAATTCTTCAAAATAATGCTCTTAGATTATGTTTGAATATTAAACTAATAGATAGATATACTCGTAATGAAATTCACCGCATGTGTAAATTGAACTCACTTGAACAAAGACGCATTGTACAAATTTTGAGACAAATGTATAAACATAGTTTGAAGATTGAGGCTATTAAAACTCCTGTTCGTGTAACTAGACAATTTAATAAGAAAGTGTTTGTAATTCCATCCAAAATTCATTGGTCTTTCAGGAAAAATCCATTCTTCTGTGGCCTAAAATATTGGAATAATTTGACTGCCGATCAGCAAAATTCAGAAAGTGTGACTGTCTTTATGAATTTTATAAAGTCTATTAATAAGGATTATACTGATTTATTGGACATGTGATTTATAATTGTTAAAAGATTAGAGTGCTTATCTTCAAAGCCATTGTGATTGGTTAGACATTTGACTGTATTTGATATTTTGTGTAATATTTATTGACCCCTACTATTATTTATTGTTCTCTATATAGTTCACCTTTTTTCATTTTTCATGTTTGTAATGAACTGAAAAACAGAGGTAACTCTGATGTTGATTACTAAATAAAAGTTTATGCACAAAAAAAAAAAAAGGGGGGGGGGCGTGCTACAGTATAATTTTCACTCTCTGGGCGCAGGAATTTTACATTAAAAGATATACTTTTGCCCAAAATAAGACCTAACTCCACTAGATAAGTTGCTGGGATGGTTGTGGCGGGAGTGCATGTAACTGGTAGCCGTGGGGGTGATGGTTATGGATCACATAAAGATATAACTGGACTTCATAAGATTTTAGGGTGGATTCACGAACTACATGTAGTTCCGGTCATCAACAAGGTAGTTCTCTTTTTTTCCTGAATGGGTACCCTCATGCGCCTTATGATTATATCGATGTGACACCAGAGAGAATTATACATGTGTTACATATGGTATAGGCCTAATTCTCTCTAGCGGTAGCGGAGGCGGTAGCGACATTGACGGGAGTTGCACCACGGACGCTGCCATTGTCCCCCAAAATTCCCCTGCGCAAGGCCTGTCGGGGGACTACAGGTACACTGTCCTACAGATTGCCTTCCGAAACACCACTGCAAGCAATTTTACATTAAAGTAACCCCATGCAAGAGACATTCCGTGTTTTTATTATTAGATCCCCTTTGTCCAAATAAAACATTCTATCTTTGGTTTTTAATATTCTGATCGAAAATAAGAAACGTATGACTATGTTACGTTATATGATAATTTTACTGAACTATAGGGCCTACCTTCATCCAGTGAAGCCCCTAATTGGATTATGAGCATGGTGCCTTACCTGAAATCAAGTGTGAATGTTGGTTTAGTGGTCAAGCTATCTGTCCCTCTCCCCCGTATCACACCTATACCCATAATCCTTAATCTGTAATCAGGGTGCTAAGTAAATATTGATCGTTGGGGTTCCGAGAAGGGGATTCATAAGGTGGGGCGGGGGAGAAGTTACAATTCCCGACAGGCCTTACATATAATGGTCCGTTGCAGCTACTGCTGCACATATATGGAATACACGGGAAGAATTTGATCAAATACATTAGACAGACTCGGCCGTGTCTGAATCCACTTGCTCTAAACCGTGTCAAGAAGTGTAAGGGATGTGTTCACACTCTTGCAGTGTCAATGGTATGGCCCATTACATAAGTGTCTCACAGGGGGTCCCCCACCCACCCACCCCCGCCCAGCTGGGGACATCTATAATTAGCACTATGTTTGGTTGTCTCATTTTAGTTATTTCCCAGCCCTTTCTATGTCTGACCAGAGGTGTTGGTAAAGGCCTAGACTGCAGAGCAACCCACGGGGAGACCTGCAGGGCTATCCCCCTGACCTCTTCCCGGCCCCCTACCCATCCTAATCCCGTCAGTCCCACAGAGTAACGCACAGGGGCTGATGACTTGTGGAAGAAAAGAACCTTTTGATAGGGTTTTCATGCCGATTTGAGCACTTTGAAAAAAATCCAAATTTAAAACATTTATGACTCCCAGTAGGAGTCAACTATGGGTCAAATGTGACTCTTAGGTTGTAGCCCCGAGTGAGAAGGACAATTCTATACATGCCAGAAAATTCTGTGATGATTACAACATTATCTAGAAATTTAGAAAGATTTTTCACCTTATTTTTATACTGAAAGACTCAACCAATGGATTTTGCTAAAATCTTTCATAAATGATAATTAGGTCCATCTTATGCCAAAAATGTCCCCTAATTGATGGAAATCCTTTTACATATTTCCCAGCCTTTACTCCATGTCCCTGACCATCCCTCTATGAATAGCCACCTCTAGCCTCCTGATATTCTCAGGTTGCAAAGAGCTGATGACTTGTGGAAGAAAAGAAGCTTTTGATAGGGAATATCAGGAGGCTAGAGGTGGCTATTCATAGAGGGATGGTCAGGGACATGGAGTAAAGGCTGGGAAATATGTAAAAGGATTTCCATCAATTAGGGGACATTTTTGGCATAAGATGGGCCTAATTATCATTTCTGAAAGATTTTAGCAAAATCCATTGGTTGAGTCTTTCAGTATAAAAATAAGGTGAAAAATCTTTCTAAATTTCTAGATAATGTTGTAATCATCACAGAATTTTCTGACATGTATAGAATTGTCCTTCTCACTCGGGGCTACAACCTAAGAGTCACATTTGACCCATAGTTGACTCCTACTGGGAGTCATAAATGTTTTAAATTTGGATTTTTTTCAAAGTGCTCAAATCGGCATGAAAACCCTATCAAAAGGTTCTTTTCTTCCACAAGTCATCAGCTCTTTGCAACCTGAGAATATCAGGAGGCTAGAGGTGGCTATTCATAGAGGGATGGTCAGGGACATGGAGTAAAGGCTGGGAAATATGTAAAAGGATTTCCATCAATTAGGGGACATTTTTGGCATAAGATGGGCCTAATTATCATTTCTGAAAGATTTTAGCAAAATCCATTGGTTGAGTCTTTCAGTATAAAAATAAGGTGAAAAATCTTTCTAAATTTCTAGATAATGTTGTAATCATCACAGAATTTTCTGACATGTATAGAATTGTCCTTCTCACTCGGGGCTACAACCTAAGAGTCACATTTGACCCATAGTTGACTCCTAATGGGAGTCATAAATGTTTTAAATTTGGATTTTTTTCAAAGTGCTCAAATCGGCATGAAAACCCTATCAAAAGGTTCTTTTCTTCCACAAGTCATCAGGAATTTGCTTTAGTAACAGAGCAACGCACGGGGAGACCAGGGCCGTCCCCCTGACCTCTTCCCGGCCCCCTACTCCCCCTAACCCCGTCAGCATCACAGAGCAACGCACGGGGAGACCAGGGCCGTCCCCCTGACCTCTTCCCGGCCCTCTACTCCCCCTAACCCCGTCAGCATCACAGAGAAATGCACGGGGAGACCAGGGCCATTCCCCTGAGCCCTCCCCGGCCCCCTACCCCTCCTAATGCCGTCAGCACCACAGAGCAACGCACGGGGAGACCAGGGCCGTCCCCCTGAGCCCTCCCCGGCCCCCTACCCCTCCTAATGCCGTCAGCACCACAGAGCAACGCACGGGGAGACCAGGGCCGTCCCCCTGTCCTCTTCCCGGCCCCCTACTCCCCCTTACCCCGTCAGCATCACAGAGCAACGCACGGGGAGACCAGGGCCATTCCCCTGAGCCCTCCCCGGCCCCCTACCCCTCCTAATGCCGTCAGCACCACAGAGCAACGCACGGGGAGACCAGGGCCATTCCCCTGAGCCCTCCCCGGCCCCCTACCCCTCCTAATGCCGTCAGCACCACAGAGCAATGCACGGGATTTTTTTGCTATATTATCTAGGTCATTGGGTCAACTTAAGGAGGTGAAAGTTTAGTGGCAGCTCCAGGGTTACAGGCAAGGTGGGGGGGGACCCCCTGTGAGACACTTATGTAATGGCCCATACCATTTACACTGCAAGAGCTCTTACACATCCCTTACACTTCTTGACACGGTTTAGAGCAAGTGGATTCAGACACGGCCGAGTCTGTCTAATGTATTTGATCAAATTCTTCCCGTGATAGCACCTGAGATATTGATACAGTCCCAGACAATACATTGAGCACTGTGTTCCAAATTTGTATAGCATCAAAACACGCTTTATGCCTGTTTTAATTCAATATACACAGTTTAGGGCTAGTTTATTAAAATTGATTAAGTTTAAATGAGGGTATTTGCACCCTCTGAATTGTCCATGATTGTAAAAAAGTGCTTATTGGCTGTATACGGTAACAGCTGGATTCGATAATTAGTCCTATAGATAATTTCTAAGGATTACACCAAAACTAGTTTTCAGTGTCAAAGTACTGAGTTAGTCGCGCGCAGAGAACCAGTGGTTCAGTCAGCGGTCGGTCGAGATTAATCAACGGGGATCCAGCTTAGCACACGAAGAGCCGTGTTTGTGGCGGCTGCTATGCTGCCCGAGCTTAACATGGTAATGAGTACAAACACCCCCCTCTGTTGGCAGAACGGTTCAGACTTTTTCACATGCAAAGGACTGCAGCTCTATATTATTCTGATAAATTATAGAATTACAGGCCCGTACCCAGCTTCTGCTGTCGGGGGTGGGTGGGTGGGGGGGGGGGGGGGGGTGGCGAGGTTCCACAAGTGGAACTTTTGCCTATATTCCCAATAATTTAAACTTGAAAAGGGGGGTGGCGAGCAGTAAAAGTGGAACTTACAATATTTCCTACTAATTTTAGTCTTTTTTCAACATTCAATTTTGGAAGGGAAGGTGGAACTTTGGGGGGGGGGGGGGGAAAATCATTTGTTGGCGGGGGGGGGGGGGGTGACGAGGTTCCACAAGTGGAAGTTTTGCCTATATTTTCAATAATTTGAACTTTAAAAGCGGGACTTTTCAAATTCCTTTTTATTTTAGTTTTTTCACATTGAATTTTTAAAGGGAAGGTGGAACTTTTGGACAAATGTCATTTGTGGGGGGGGGGGGGGGGGCACCCCCGCCACCCCCCCCCCCCTCCCCTAGTTACGGGCCTGGAATTAAGACTTGATCTTTTTTTAGCTGGGCGACGAATATGAATCCATCAGCATAGTAATAATCAAACAATTGTGGGTTAAGGTTCTCCGGTATAGACCTAAATAGTATGCTGTTTGTTTGGGCCATACGCGTGCATGGTCTGGCTTATTACACATAACGTTGATATCTGCATCTTCTTATGCCTCAATGCCGTCATGCAGAGAGTCTATTTTCCTTTTCTTTTTTCCGGTATACGATATTCCATAAGTGTATCTTATCGCAGACATGTAGGTTCGATATGTATCGTGCCTCATAATTTGGTAGGCCTACATTTTTGGCTGAATAATAAAAGGTCGTATCTCAAAAAAATCTTCTTTTTTTTACTTTTGAATATGTTTCCCTTTTGTCCAAGGCAGCCAGAAATTTTTGAATTTTTGAAATTTTTCAAATATTCTGAATGTTATAACCAAGTAAACAAAGGTCGTGTCTACACAATTTGACTTTTGGTTGAGTAATAAAAGGTCGTATCTGAAAGAAGGCAATTTGATGTCTTAGTAAAATATGTTAATTAATGCAAAATGGCCATATCTTATGATTCAGTTTTTTGGATAACTATTATGTAAACCTTCTTGTAAAATATTATATTTCAATTTATAAAATCAGTAGCAGATGCAGGAATATAATTCCAAAATGCTGGATACGACCTTTGTTTACTGAAATAGTGGTCTGGGTGTTGAGTAATAAAAGGTCGTATCTAGGGATGCATTTAAATCTGATTGTTTTAAAGTCACCTAAATCCTTACTATTGTAAAGAAATCATATAAAGTCAATACTAGCAAATTGGTTTTAGTTCAGAAATGTTATTTTGTGTAATTTGAATCATTCACACTGATTTAATTTGTATTTATCTAAAATTTAAATATACCAGATACGACCTTTTGTTATTTAATTATTTACAATCTTTTTCCTTGAAATGAGTAATAAAAGGTCGTATCTGAAAAAAACTATGTATATGTTACCATAGTTACATCCAAATGATCTTAATGTTTTCATTTTTATAACCAAAGTATTTTTACCATGTTATTCTTCCTTGAAATAAGATATTATGATGATTGAGCAGATATTTAAAATCATACAGGGCTTTGAAATATCTCATTAATCTTTAATAAGCAATTACTCAAAATGACCATTATTTTTTCAGATACGACCTCTTATTACTCAGCCAACGTAATAATTGTTAACCAAGAAAATCAGTAACCCGCACCCGGAATTCGCATCATTATGGAAACGTTGCCTCTAATAGGCCCTATAGAAATTAATAGGACTGCACAGCAATTCAACTGTCACTGTACCCGCTGTCGGAATACATGTTGACTGATATATCTTTATTCGTTATCATTTTTATACGTATACAATGATAATGTCTACAATAGATATAGCAAAATGAATGGCACAAGTGTCTTATAACGTCAAGAATTGTGAAATACTGTCCATGATTGAAAGAGAGATATCATTTTGCTGGTTTCGAATATAGATATTATTAATATTAGAATAATATAAAGCTCATGCAGTTACAAGTATAGACGTCCGGTAAATATAGAACTCAGGTCATATAGCAGGCAAATAGCGATGCAAAGGGTCTGACCGGTACAAGCCAGGTGTACCCAGGTGGGACACCTTGACCAGCGGCCACTGGCACCTGTGTTCCGTGCAGTCAGGTGTGTCACCAGTGACCACTGCTTGTACCTGTAATCAACACATTGTGTAGTTTGGTGTCTGGCTTGAGCCACTTCCAGCCGCTATTGGCGAACACTCCCTAATGAGTACAATCGATGTAAAACATTGCATGCATGCGCCTCAGATATTAGTATCTCCGCATCGTTTTGGTCCTACTAGGCCTACATGTAGCACTTTTGATTGATCTCCTTGTATCAGCTCGAGCCTACCCGGATAGCTTTCTATATACTTGTGTATTTCAAATCTGACACATCAAAATTAATTAACTTCATTTCGGCAAATCGCTGAAGTAATTGTCTTTCATTCTTAAGACTATGCCATATATTCCACTATACGGCGTTTTGCTCGCGATAGGCAATCAACTTGAGCAGTTTGACCCACCGCTAGTAAAACTGGACACCACAATGTGGAATATGGGTATCTGCTTGCGTTCTTACTTGCGTTCTTACTTGCGTTGGCCCACCGTAAGTGCCAACGCAAGTGAATTTATATAGGTTTTCTATTGAATGCTTGTTGTGGGGGAAACCAACATGTTCGTTTCTGCAAACTACTAACGGTGGCAAAAACGCCCACCGCAAGTGGTACCCCACCGCATAGTGGAAAATGGCATTAACTGTGGACACAATTTTATATATATTATATATAATTCGTTATAAAGATGTACTATCGTTCTAGTAGAGGAGCAGTTTTTCATCCAACCCTCTCATGTCCCAGTGGTTCTGTTTGGTTGTTTTCCCAGCCTTAGCACTGGTACCTTTAAGTTTCTCATAGAATGAATCTAATTTGTCCTCAAATTTCTTCATCTGTGTCTTTTCTCTCAGAAGAGCGCCGTGAATACTAAACCCTTGCCGTAATGGCGGTACCTGAGCCGGCCCACGACGTCGCTGATTGTGGAGGTCGCGACTTGCGCCTATGGACGCTGACCTTGCAGAAAAGGCTTTGGGGTGTGTGATGCCCCTACCTTCCCCACGGAGGGCGTTGGAGGAGGGCGTGGCTATTCTATCAATACCAGGGCGCTGAGACAGAGATGTAAAGGAACGGAGGGTTTCTCTAACATCTTCACCATCTGCGTCCGGCCCCTCTTCGCCAATGGTGTCAATGTCAATGTTCTCGTCTAGACTGTCCCTGGGGGTGTCTTCCAAAGGCTTGTAGTTGCTGCTGAAGTTAGCCGGCTGGCGCAGGCCAAAACCTTGACTACGGGTCATTAAGGTGAATTTCTTTTCTCCCTCGTCGCCTGTATCAAAACGCGCATTGATGACCGCGTCTATATCCGCGTCAAGGCTCTTTGACGCGTCCAGTACGGCTTTAGATGATCTCAGTCGACTGGAAGAGGAAAGGGAATTGGCAAGGATGGCCATCAAAGGCTTGTGTTTGCCTCCCGTGGGCTGCTGTTTTTGTTGGAGGTGCAGAGAAGACCTCAGTCGGCTGAGGGGCTGGTAGGCACTTTTAGTCTGTGTGCTAAGGTTTTGGTCACTTGTTTGTTGCCGCCCCAGCCTTAGCCGTGGGTTATTAGCGCTAGCAGGAACGACCTTAGCAGGTTTCCTAAGTGTACTAGTGTCTATGTAGCCTGCGACATTACTCCTGGCGCTTGTGGACGGACCCAGCATAGACTTCTGGGGTCCGCTGATAGGGTTTCCTGAGGGTGCATGTTGGTACACTGTCTCTGATATGAAGGTAATGGAACGCGCGCCCGGACGCCCCGTGCGGCGCAGAGTCCCGCCAATATTCGGCAATTCCAGGGTGTCCTCATCTTCAGGGTGGTTAGAGTAATAGCCCTGAAAGGTGCTGACGGACCTGGAGGGCCTGGAGGTGTTCCCCGAGGGCTGCCCCAGGGGGTGGGTGGAGGCTGGCCGACCCCGCGGGGTGCGCGCCCCGTCGGCCGCCAGCCGCGCCCGCTCGTCGATCCTCGTACTGCGCACCTTCATCACGTTCACCTCCCGCTGCATGGTCTTGGAGGCGACGGAGCGCTGCATGCCGATGTGCTCCAGGGCCATCTCCAGGCGGGTCTGCTCCGTTCTGTTGCGGCGGTAGGCCTCTCGCTCGTGGTCGGAGTTGTAGGTCAGGGCAGCGTACAGGCGCTTGGCCTGCATGTCCTTGGCCGCCGTCTGAGCCCGGTCCTCCTCGTCCTCTTCATGCTGGGACCCTTCATTTTGGTCGAATTTCGGGGTCTCGGACTTGGTGTCTAATTTCGGGGGCTCTGACTTATCGTTGCTGATTCTGCTATCCCTCCGTTCCACCTGTTGAGGTCGTTCCCGTGGCGTCCTCTCTCCGGCCGTCCGACTGCCTACCCCAGCCAGTACCACTCGTCGCCTGCCCCCGACCACCCCCGCCAGAGGCGCCTCACCAGCTGCCCCTACCCCGGCCACCGCCACCGCCGCCGCCATAGGGCCCGCGGGGGAAATGTCAACTTTGGAAATAGAAACACAAACTTCGGCTAAGTTCTCACAAGGGCATAGCCGGGGCAGGCCGAGCCAAGGTCAACACTGGACGCCCACGGCATTGTTACATTGACCTGGGTAGTCCGGCCTCCACGGCAATGCCCTGGCAATATTTGCTCAGGCGATTCTAAAGGCAACTTTTAGGGCCTCTACTTAAGTTATATGTGTCGCACCTTCCTGGATCAAGTCACAAACCAGTCACCGGCGTTTGAGACATGGGGTATGTCCAAAAGTGATTGTGAATACTCCGATCCGTTCAAACGACTGGTCTTCAACTTTCTGTTGATGGCCAATACTTGAAACTTGGCGTGCGAACTTGGGTCCTTTGCTTGTCACACTGCAGTGTGTAGGCTGAGCGTTATTGCATGCATGGCGTCCTGCAGAGAAGAAAAACATTATTAATATCGGCGATATATATGTAATAAAGGGAACCTATAGGGAAATCCACCCCCACAAAGCCATTGCCTGACGTAATGCATCCTGGATTAGCTTGACTTAAACTCATGAATATAGAAGGATTAATCATGTTACAGTCAGTTGGAACTGGACACATGTTGAGACACCAAGTGATCAACATGTAACTCGATGTATCGATCACACAACACCCACATACCCACATAATATTGTTAATTATTAACTGTTCATGAAATACTGTACCTCAATACAAATCCACATTTCAAAAAATGTGTAGTTACAGCAATGGATTATTCTACAGCAACACTTTAACTTACCATCAAAGAAATTCGTGAATAGTTGAATAATTGAAAAAAGGGAGACGATTAGCATGCACCCCCCCCCCCCCCCCCCCCGATGTAAAGGCTGTTGCAGTAAAAGTTGGCGAATTATCAAAGAACATGGATTAGGTCTGATACTGGTAGATTAACCGCAAGGAGCCGATGTGTAGTACTCACAATTCAATCAGTAAGACATACAGGGGTTCCGCTAGCGTCTCTAGCGTGCACTTTCAATATCATACACAATCCTAGATATTCGGCTGTAGTTCGCAATTCAACCCCTCAAATAAAATAACACTTCCAGGAGAGAGAAAGGGACACAAAGCAATGTATTGCTAGAAATGGAAAAATACTGCTCGGTCAGAAAACGATGGGAATCAAGGTGCCCACGCCGGTCTTACGGAGACTTGTGATTATATTGTTGTATTGCTGCATGTTTTGATTTGTAATTCCGTAACAAAGGTCATATTTTAGGTAATTTTTTAATTTAAGTCATATAAAGGTCTTTATTTCAGGTCATGATGAAGGTAACAACATTAGGGTTCGGGGAACTGGCCCTGAAGTTGATAAAAAAAATCCGTCTAGATTTTCGAGAGTCACTACGATGACCCAAAACACGACGAATGACCCGTATGGCCCTCTGCTACCCCTCTCGGCCCTCTGACGTCCCTTTGGGCTCTGCTAGGTCTGCCGACCCTCTATTATCCCCTTAGACCGCCTGTTACACATATATTACAGGTCCTCTGCTGACTCTGTCGGCCATTCACTGCCCTGCAGATCCTACCGCTTCTCCTTTATTACAGGGACAGGTGTAATAGTAGCCTCATGCTAACAGACGTTGACATTAAGCCTATACACCTTTTTGATAAGAGTGGCGCCCTGCTAGCGGATATATGTCACATTTTTCGCATGAGTTTTAGTACATTTAATGTTTTAGTACATTAAAAACATATGAGGAAGTGTTAGGGTGTTGGACAACTTGCCAAATTTTGGCAAGTTGTCCAACACCCCAACACTTCCTCATATGTTTTTCCCGTTCCAACCGATAAGGACACGTTTGGCTAATAGGTGGATGTGACCCATAAAAGAAAGGCTTTTTTCATTAAAGTGGCGCCCTGCTAGCGGAATAGGTCTGGACAATCGATTGGGATATGGCTTTAAATGGGAATCGTTGGGAACAGGGCTTCTTTGGGAGGCTATAATGTTGATTTAGGAGAGTGAATTTGCGTAGAGATTTAGCATTACATTCCTGACATTGAAATTCTCTTACAATTTATGACATATGGGAGCATTTTTCGGAAAAGGGACCTATTGGCACTTGATCATATCATGAAATATGACATGATTGTAGAGAAACTACTCTTTCAAAATGCTACAAACCATTTTAAGATATTCCTGATAGAAGCTGAGATATGATTGTCTGAACTTTGCTATCTCTTGCACATTTAGATCTCCCTATTCCCAATTGTGGTCTTTGTTTCAATGTAATGGCAACTTAAAGTTAACTATATTTTATCAAAACTGTAAGTTTTCTGATTATTATAACATCTTACAGGGGTGCTTGTTCCACTTACTGTTTGCAATATTACCAATGAAAATAGTTTTTTTGCATTCTTTACACAGGGATGTAAGTTTGGGACAGTGAAGAAGTCAGGAATGGCAGTAAGAAGATCTGATATTATCCTTAAATGCTGGGAAATGTGTTCTAAACATCAAATTCTGAAACTGATTTTGGGGTTGCTGGAGAAAAAAAATCGGAAATCCGACAAAAATCGGAAAACTTACATACCTGTTTACTTTTTTTTCTGTAACCATGGCAATCTGCTAACTTCTATTTTACATTTAGATTTTTCCACGATGCCTTGGTTATGAAAATTCTAATATTTTCAGAATTGTCATAAGAATCTCATTTCATGTAAGTCAAAGTTTTCCACAAAATAATATAAAAATTGTTTTTTTGCCAAATACGCCCACACCTAGCGATGAGTCCTTTTTGCTTATTGATGTGTTGGTCTTTTTGCTCTTTTAAAAAGCTGACTTGGTTTAAAATATCTGGATGCTTTAATGGTATTATTCAAAATATGAAAACTGTCAACTCTTTTAATTTGAATCATTGGAAAATAAGTAATGGAACGTTTATCAGAGAAATTCTCAGTTACATTATTGGTTGAAAATGTCTGGAGGCTTTAATAGTACAATTATATTGTTCTATATTTAACGTGGTTACGAGAAAAAGGAATTACAAAGAATATTTTCACGAGACTTGTAGAAAATGTCTTTGTCTTTTCAAAAATCAAACATATTTTGAATCAAACTTTTCTATGCAAATGACGTTCCTTTTCAATTATATTGACAGTTCTTAGTCTGAATATGGTTCAATTCAAGTTGCAATAAACTGATAACATATAGATCCAATGAGGATTAGTAGAATGGAGGCTTTGCAGGAAGTGACAGGTCTCAACTGCAAAAAGCGGCGTTAATGTAACATTATCAGGAAATTATGATCGGGTGGTTTAAAAATCCTACATAGAAAATGATAACTCACCTTAGAAACTGAAATAAGTAACCCTAGTTGTACCCACGGTCTCCTAGTGGCCAACTGACATCTAGTCAAACCATTTGTACAAAAACCATTCCCTTTTAACAATCTCTAAATAGCACGCCATTGTGTGCGTAACCACGGACGGCTACGGAAGTGGCAAATTGATCAATATTTGCTAAATATAAGTACGATTACCGGAACATATAAGATCTTGTTAAATATTGATTTACTTTACTATAACCTCTCGGTGCAGAGCCTGAGGCGTAACACTTCAGCACTTGCCTTTACCTTACAGGTACTGGAAGAAGAACAACTTAGGTGGACGTGATTTACATCTTGTATGTGGCCGCCAATTCTTCCAGAACCTCTGCTAAGTGTTTGTTAGGCCTGACCAGCCTGAACCAAAGCCTCACTTAGGCCTTCCGGCAATATGCATAGTCTCTGTGTAATGCCACACTTTATGTTTGTGATTCTGTCGATCAATGGTTTACATGATGGTTCAACTTGCAGCGTTGGGTGTGCATGAATCCATGTAGGCTTACTGCCAATATCTAGTAGGGCAGCCTCTATGCATCTAGGATAACAATTTTACCATACTTTTTGGAGACGTATAATGGTCAAGGAGGATGTGTCGTGAGTCCATCTTCGTTTGTGTTGAAAACCTTGTATCTGCATTACATTTGGTCCATCATAAGCTATAGGTACAGATAGTTCATTGCAGAAGCTCGAGGACTTGCTAACATTAGAGGTAGCCTTCTGGAAGAAGAACAAACCATTAATGCAATAGGAAGGTAAAATGAGCTAAACCTTATGGAAAGTACATGTCGTATAACATTAAGCCTGTGCTGTAAAATCAGTGCACAAGTCCCAAGCTGCATACCTGCTTTTCGAATCTTAGGACGATACATGCATAATGTACAAGAGACGGTTTCAATGAGCACAGTGCCCTACAATAGTGGTCTACGTGTACTTGCTTATCAATTTATAGGAAATTCGTTACCAAAGGCCCATATCTGCCAAGGCGCTTTTAATGGGTATATTATACTGTTATATGATATAGCATTAGCACAACAGAAAAACCCGATGTCATTTAGAATGAGAGAACATTCTTGCGATAGGTCTACCATCTTGCATGTCTGGCCAATGTGGGACCATCCCGGCGGCATTTGTATAGAATAAGTGATTTTCCTCGGGTGATTCTATACATATCGTGTCCACTCTTTCTTGAGGAAGCTGCGCATCGGGGCTCATGGGTTTAATTACAAAAAAAGGAACAATACGCGCGCGCGCTCACACGTGCATAGTGACAAACACACAGTGACATACACACACACAGTGACATACACATGCAGTGACACACACACACACCTTTCCACGAACCTGAACTCTCCCACTATGCTTATACCTGTTGAAACAGTCCTCGGCCCATAGCACGGATATGTGGGCTGGTGTACCGAAACAGTCGACGGTTGTTGTAAGTAGTACATGCAAATAGACCCATGTTGAAGGCACATGTTAAATTCTTGATATTTCTACCATGGCTAATTGATTAACGTCTTCCTGTTTTTAAAAGTGAAATTTAAAGGGATTAATATAATAGTTCAAAACATACCTTAAATGTGATGTAGATCTATATCGTTCCCTGTTATTCCACACGGTCATTTCGGTAGCGACCCCGTCATCCTTCCGTCAACTGACGCATGTATTATGGGTGTTGTAGTGTTTATACGTTAGCTTTCGACATATGTTGGGAATCGCACGATTCATTGATTTCTTCCAATTACGTGGGGAACATTTTCCTGTGCTAGAGATAACTAGATGATTGCCTCTGAGTACCTATTATTACACGATAATTATAATGATAAATTAGATTCAACAACGCCATTTTAACTTAAGAATTACAGTGGCAATTAGGGTATTTTCACGAACTTTATGCGCAAAGATGGATTTGTAGCATTATATTTTGGTAATATTATTTCAAAACGGAATCAACTGACAATTGAATGGTTGAACTTAAATATCCATTAAGAGGCTGTTTATCGCATGCATGTAAATAACAAAACAAAACTATTACTTGTGTAAGATTATATGTCAAAGGCGTCAGTATGTTGTGGTACATCGGCTATATTGTTCAATTATTTAGACGCGTTCACCCACGTTAGTAATATGTTAGTTTACTCCTATGAAGAAACTGGTAGGCTATAACACGAGTTCAAACCTACTAGGCCCACAGTCTGTGAAGGACGCGTTACTTAAATTAAGCACCTGCAATGTATACTGATGCATGAGAATTATATTTCGAACCCATTTGAACAAATTACAAATTGAAGCCGTAGTTGAATTGTTCTAATTATCACTTAGATCTACCAGTCCAATATATTTTACAACATTACAATTTGCATATTATAAATGTGAATGACCTTAATGTATTCCTTTTCTGTAAATAACTATATTATTAAAACGTTAAAGGCCTACAATCTATAACGACCACTTGACCCTGAAACCTAACGCGCTAAATATGCCATAGGCCTGTATGCATAACAATATGTGGATGGTATTGATGTCTGAAGGGCGGTTTCTTTGTCGAGCTACAAAATGATCAAGTTTTATGTCGATTTTAAGAAATGGCCGTGTACTCCGTCTATGTTTAGGCCTATCACATTCAGTCTCATGTCACTATGCTGAATGCCCTGTGAAACCTATAGCTAACTACTGCTGAAAGAATCTGGTTCACAAACCACACCGGGACTGGAAATTGCAAGTGGAAGCAATACCTTGAATGTCAATTTATAAAATACTAAAAGAAGCACAACCGTTTAACAAGAATTGGGTAATCCTAGACATATGCCTGACATGTCTCTGGACAACCCCCCCCCCCCCCCCCAGGCTCCAGGCGGCCAGGCTAGGTCAGAGTCACAAAAGGAGAGACGCCCCCCTATATGTCCTGACAGACGGAGACGCCGGGCAGACGCCGGGCAGACGCCGGTGGGACGCCGAGGTCAGGGATCAATAGTAGAACCAGACGCCGGTCTCTGCATCTCAGACTGCCACAGTCAAAGATAGGGGAGGGGGAAGGGGGGGGGGGGGAGAAGGGAGTGGAGATGGGGGTGGGTGTTGGGTGCTTGGTGCCACTGGGGTCTATTTAATCCGTTGGTGGTTGGACTTGGAGGTAGGGGGGCTAGGTCTGTTTTTATCTGTCAGTGGGAGGGTTGGGTTGGGAGTGGAGGATAGTAGGTTACTTTTTTTACAGCTGAGATGTCCATCATTGCCATATCATACTAATACCAAGGTTTACATTGTATTTACTATTCCATGCAGTCCGGAGGATATCTTACTACTTTTGGTACCACAATTAGCATTGGCTATAGCGATCCCACAAATCTATCTCCTGATTAAGCCAACAGCTACCCTATCAACTATCTCCACTTATATTCCTTGACTATACCCTCAACCATCTCCATGACTATCTATGTGGGTTGGACGTGACTTAGTCTGTAGTACTGACACAAACCGCCAGACACATATTTGAGTGCTCCTGTGGAACGGAATTGGTGCACTTGATGGACTAGACGTGGCTGTGATCTTTCTCTGGACTAGACCATTTATCTTTTATGGCCGAAATAATCCATCAGGTGGATCATAAGAATCATCTACATAACTTTCCCCTGATATAGCCCTGACTATCCCCCTGACTATCTCCCTATTATGCATGCATACAAATAGGCCTATATCACTAATCATCACAACAATTATGTCCATTACTGTCTGCTTGGCTATATGGCCTTGACTATCCCATGATATAGCCGGGATATAGCCCTCAACTATCCCCCGACTATTCCATTATTATGCCTATGACTATTCTCACAACTATCCACCTGACTATGCTTACAACTATCCTCCTGACTAAGGCAATGGCTATCTCCATGACTATTCCCCGTCTATGGCAATGACTATCCTCTGACTATCCCCATAACTATCCTCCCACTATGCCCACAGGTGTCTCCCTGAATATACCTATGCCTGAATATACCTATGCCTGCAACTATGCCAATTACTATTCCCTGACTGTCCCTATGATTATCCCCATGACTTCTTCCTATGCCCATAATTGTCAGGCCCGTAGCCAGGAGGGGTTCAGGGGGTTTGTACGAACCCACCCTTGGAGGTTTTTTTCTCTACTTTTTAATGTAAAATATGACACTTAATGCAAAAAATATGTATTTTTTCAAAAAACGAACCCCCCTAAAATAAAAAAAACTGCTTTCAAAAAACGAACCCCCCTCTGAGAAAAGCTGGCTACGGGCCTGACTATCCTCCCGCTATGCCCACAACTATCCTCATAACTATGTCCATGACTATGCCAACAACTGTCTCCCTCACCATGCCTATGTCTAATGACTAGGCCTTTACCCACGACTATCTTCCAAGATCCTATAACCACGCTCATGACCATGCCAATGTGTATCCTCTCGACTATGACCATGACTTTCTTCAGATCAAAGATCATACAGGCCTGGGGCGGTGGTATAAATAATCTTTGCTCAGACTATGCCCAAGACTATATCCTCACACTTATGCCCGCAATTATCTCCCAACTATGCCCATACTGTATCCCCTTGACTGAACACCGAAAGCTATGGCTACCACTATGCCCACCACTTTGCACACGGCTATCCGCAAATCTCCACTCCCACCCCCACCTACACACCGATGACCCACCCCCACATACATACATAGTGACATCTGCTTTGGATCACTGTCTGCTTGTGAGATGCTATGAGCATGAACCCCAGAATGCATTGCAAACTCCCTGAACAGAAACAGGAAGATCATCCTATGAAAACTAAGCTTTTTGAACATACAGGTCTTCTTTGCCTAACAAAATAAGTAAGCAATAGGTTGGCACCAGCAACGGTTTAATCTGGATATATCTGCAGAGATGCCCCTCCCAAGCCATCTAAAATTAGGAAATACGAAAAATGTCATAATTAAATTTTGTGTTAGTTTGTACACACCAACTACAAATATACCTTGGGAGAGTGAGTAGAGTTGTATGCAAAAGGTTATCTAAACAATAAAAATCCAATGACTCCTAGTTTTGCGTAGGAGCTGTATGAGACTATACTGCTTTCCTAATCACAGCAGTTCTTTATTTAGTCACTTAGGACATAACAGAGACTGGGTTCTTATACACCTAGTGGAAGAGTGGTTGTACTAATTCCTACTTTTTAGTAAAAAGTTCATTAGGGGTAATTCGGGTATTTTCGCGCACCTAGTGCGTGAAATTGCAACAGTAGAATACTGAGTATGCATTTAAATGACCTGTCTTTAGGAATAAATTTTCAAACAAGAACATCAAAGTATACACATCATTATAACTTATTTGAAGTAATCATGAGGTGCAGAATATCGATTTTCCTAATGAATTTTGTATTTATTACATGGGGGAAAGATATACCATGTGAGAACTTGATAATATAGACCACTTAAATGGACCTGCGTGAAATTAGGACCAGTGATAAGTCTAATTTCACGCAGCTGTTGTAATTTCACGCACTACACATTCCTATGGCAAAATTGGACAGAAATGATAAAACCCACTGTAAAATAATGGCTTAATCTATGTGAGTAAAAATTTCAGATCACTTTCCTTACTGCTGAATCTCAATTTTCATTATGTTTAAGTCTTATCCATCCGACCTTACTTTAAAATATCAAGCAAAATATAGAATACTATGAATATACCAAAATAGACATCAATGACAATGATTTCTAATTGAAACATCTTGATCATTCCTAAAAGGTGTGTTGTGTAGTAGGTTCATTCGACATCACAAGTGGGCATAATATTGATTAATCCAACTCACTGGAAATTCCTGCAAATAATAAAGCAAAATAATATTTTAGGCTGACATTGGTCTAATTTCGCGCATTTGGGTCATTAACATAGGCTTTATCTGCGTGAAATTAGGACAGATATGCGTGAAATTAGGCCTAAAATGTTATCAATATTACCCTAAATGTGTTCACTCATAAACTGGCTCCCTGTCATTGTTATTCTAGGTGACTATGCAAAAACTCTCCACATCCATGCTGGACCTATTACTTATACATTATTTTCAATATTAAATATTGCAGCCTTGATTAAAGTAGAATGTATGCTTATAAAACAATATCATAAAATCTATAAAAAGTCGTTTTTATCCCATTCTATCACACAAATATACTTATTGATCCTACAATTATCAAAGCAATTAGGGATCAAGAAACAATTATGATTCACATTTCCCAAAATAATTTTTTCCATTATCACTGATTACTAAATTTTTAGGCTCAAAAAGCATGTGGTGCGCGAAATTAGACACAAGCGCGAAAATACCCTAATTACCCCTATATGCATGTATCGTAGAGTTCCTACAAAAAGTAGGAAATTCGGCAACACCATTTTAATGCATTCTAAATAAAAGCTTGAGCTGAAAATTGACAAAAACAATAGAGAAAGGAGTGTTTAAGAGAACAATGTAGGGTTTATCACACTTTTCATATTCTATCAACAAGTAAGGAAGGCAATGATGGTAAAAATAGCAAACTTATCAATTATTTACAATAATTGAGACCTGGGCCCATACAAATCTTAGAAAAAATAGATAACCTATGTTTGGATTTTAAGCATATAGAATCTTAAATCAAATTCAAGTTGTACAAAATCCTCAAAAGAGGCCCTTTCAATGTTCATAATACCTCTGAAAAACCCATTACCAGAAAACAATGCAACTAACACTCCTTGACTATGCCCCCCACCCAACTAACTGCAAAGTATCTTAATGCGAATCAGGGAAGCCAATCAGGAAAGCCAATCTGGAAAGCAAATCCTGAATGCGAATCTGGAAAGCGAATCCAGAATGCGCATCCAGAATGCGAATCCGGAATGCACATCTGGAAAGTGCATCCGGAAAACACATCCGGAAAACTCCAGGAACCTGTAACTCCGGTAACTCTAGGCGAATCCGGAATGCAAATTCAGAAAGCCAATTTGGAAAACATATCCAGAAAGCATATAACTCCAGGAACCTGTAACTCCAGTAACTCTAGGCAAATCCGGAATGCAAATCCAGGAACCAATCCGGAAAGCATATAACTCCAGGAACCTGTAACTCCAGGAACCTGTAACTTATATCTGTACCTAAGTACATAATAGTAATACATACAAAGTGTCGTCTGCTAAGCATCACTGTGTGCTTGTCAAACGCAATGAACCTGAACCCCAGAATGCATTGCACAACTCTCAGAATTCCTAATATCTTTGTTTTCTGAATTAGGACGGCCTATGAAAGCCTTGCTTGTACCCTTATGCCTTTTAAGCCTATGAGAACAAGCAGGAACAGGCTGGCAACAGTGGCAGCTCGACCCATTCCTATCTGTCCCCCAGGACAAACTTAGCAACTTCTACAATCACAGCAAACTTGGGCCCAGAAAAAGAAAGAAATCCTACAAAACAAGAAGTCTGACTCTCCAGACCCCTGTGGAGACACTGTTCTCTCCAAGATCAATGGTTTGCCAAGGAGACCAGAGTAGTGCCCCCACCCCCCATCCACACACCAGGCCAATCGGCTGTGATGCTGTGCACAGCCAGTGGATCTACAGCTCTGGCTACACTCACCACTTCACCAACTCCCATCCCCCTCCCTTCTCCCTATTCGCTGTGCCTCCTCTTGTCTGTTGAGGCAGATCCAATGTTTCCCACTAGTAGCCATGGACTCTGGTAGGAAACCTGACATAATTATCATGATAGGTTATGTTATAGTAGTTGAAAAGGCACGAAAACAACAAAATGTATTGAGTTTACTCTGCATGCGGTTTCCAGTAAATAGGTACATTTAGAGGACTCATTTCAGCAAATAATAAATTCATTTATCGAAAAAATATACTTTATTTTGATAGAAAAATGTGCAGGGTATCCAAAACACTGATATTTTTAAAGTACATGTACAACATATATCAGATGAGATATATCCAAAGATTTCCTGTGTCGCAGTGAATCTGTGACCCCCTTAGAAAGATCCCGGCCCGATAACAGCAACTGAAATGTATGCTATTGGAGCCCAGAATTACAAAAAATATTTTGTCATAATCACTAATTGTTCGTTAACCCCTTCAACCCAATAAGGCAATATTTGGCTTCATCATGGGTAGAGCACATATGGATTTTTATGGTTATTGCTAATTATTGTGAAAAAACAATTATTTCTATGTATTTTCATGGTCACTTCTTACTTGGGTATAATTTCTCAGAGATTTTCTTAAAACTAATTTTACGAATTATTGCATTCTGGGAAACTTGCAATGGAACGTTTATTTTGGGAAACCTCTAAGTATGTGAATGGTTGCCAGGTTACCATGGTTACTCACAAGAAAATATAGACATTGAAATTAAACAGACTCATGATTTCTTTTGAACAAGTCTCGAACTAGCCTAGCGCGCAGGCCAGGTCGGAGAACACAGGCCTAGTATTAGGTCCCTGCCAGAACTACTTGAAAATGTGGTGGTTCTGCTCAATCCTTGGGCCAAGTTTTTTTTTGTCAATAAATGACTTAGTTTTCGATTCACAAATCAGAAATGACTTATTTGAGAGAACCAATGTCTCTTGGCTGCATATCTATTGCATTTGAATGTTGTTGCAGTGTCCCTATTTTTGGACTATTTTATGTGGCATCATGACTCTGGGTTACAGGGCACTACTTTCTGTTGGGATCCAATTCTGAACTTTGAGCTGCAATTTCACTGAAACTAGATGACATAAAATTATACTTTTTGGTTGATTTCTTAGTTATATCATATTGTATGACCTCGTAAAAGGAATAGCCTGTAGGATTCTTCTGAATATGTGAACTCCAAATGTAAACAAACCCTAAAAAGTTACGAAAAATCAATGGCGGACCGGCGTTACCTTGGTCACGCCGACCTTGGCCTCGAACCCCCTACCGGCCGGTTGTTGTAAAACCCGGTCGGATGCCAGTCTAGTCTCGAACTTTTAAATACTGCAAACAATTCCTAGAATAAACAATTCTATCAAAAGTTTATGCATTTCCAACAATTCTAATGATCAAAAAACGTAATTTCTTGTTTGATTATGGTCTAATTCAAATTGCAAAAACATTGATATATATATATATATATATATATATATATATATATATATAAAATTATATATAACTAAGGGGTTTCAAGCATTATATGAAGTACGGAGATTCAAAGTACGATATCTCACCTTCTTACTGGAATGCTTCAAAACAGTTTGCAGCATTTAAAGACGCAGAACTTAAAAGAGTCTTTTTAATCTTATATTCTGGGCAAAGGAGGGTTGACGATTTTAAAGAAGTAACATTAATCATACACACATAAAACTGCTATACATGTATATTAAAATGACATCAGTACCTGGACATAATATTCAATAGATCAAATCAAACTAGTTATTTCTTAACGTAACAACGCTTTATTAAAAATCAATATTTGCTCACTATATACCTAATAATATGTCTAAACTGTACAACTTTACAAAATTATGTACAACCTTGGTAAAGATACAAGCCCAACAAAGTGTCTTGCTTTACCTATCAAAATAACTTTAGATCGGACGTGAAAGACTATATTTTTGTAGCAGGGACTGGGTGGATATATCTCAGTTTATTTGGATGGAATGTCGTCAGTAAAACTATGGAAGCTATAATAGAATTTCAAAAAAATTAACACACAAGATTATCCTTCCATAGAACACAGTGCAATTACACATCATAAATCATTAGTTATACCTACAAAAATTATCACTTTAGCATGGAAACTCCATTTCTAATTATATTTACTAATATTTTTCTTTGCCATCAGGATGTATCAGAAGTTTAGTCCACTGACAACACATCCCAGTCATATCACAGCATAGGATCGACATCTAAAGCTTTAAATGTCGATCATCAGAACAAGGTCACAATATGGACGGATTCTTTTCTTCATTCAATTTCCTCCCCTTCTTTATAATTGAGTTCGGCACCTGGAACACCGGACTTAGCACGCCGTTTTTTTGCACGATGAAATGCAGGAGTTTTTTCAGGTCATACTATCTCTGGTGGAAAACGAGATGTTCTGATCTTGATCAGGAGAAAGTGTGTGCGTTCACACCACGCTGCCTGCGTGACTGGAAGTGGGTGTGTTGTGTGACTGCCGTGTCGACCCTTCACGCATCTGACCAGACACAGTAAACTCATAAGGATCGTTTCCAGAGCTTGTCAGATTCATCCGCTCACCTGGAAGCATGATTTGGGAAAAATGATATATGTTAATGTAGTATTACTGGTAACCTAGACTAGTTGTAGCTTCCCCCACCCCCTTCCACACTCTCCTCCAGAAACACATGGGGAAACATTCGCTATAGGTTTCTGTGGTGAAATAGCCTTCGCTAATTGCAATACAAGTAGGTATAGTGAAAAGGAAGTTTATTGGCAATAACCAAAAACTGAATACAACCGGACTAGTAAAAAAAACAACAAAAAAACCAAACATGAAACCAATTGCCGTAAATTTCAATTTTTAAGCCGGACCCGATTATAAGACTCAATCTGACTATTAGGTTATTTTACAACTTGTGAACGAAGAAACCCGTTATGAATTATGCCAAAATACTCCATTAACTACAATATCTATTTTTAGTTTTTTTTTAATGATTTACGGCATGAGTACTGTTTCAAATATAATTTTAAAAGATTAGAATATGGTGTATATCTATTAAGGCTGCTCATGTCTAATACCGTTCAAATATAAGTACTAACGAATGATACCAAAACTACACTATATATTCACCTTTTATAAGCCTGACCTACACTTGTATACAATCAGTCTTCCATCAGAAACTACGTTTATTATATAGGTCGCGGCTTATAAATTGAATTATATGATACGAGGTTATTTCAATTCAGAAAATACTAAATAGGTGTAAAACTTACACACGGGTTTTTCTGAATTTGCGCTCGTCGCAATCTCCTTCCAACCATCGATGTATCTAAAAGAGAAAGGTTGAGAAGGTTCTTTCTTAATAAAATGTGTACCATATACAAATGAAAAATATAGAATTAGCGGGCACGAAGCAAAATGAAAGTAAATTTTCAATGTTATATGAACTTTTACTGGTTTCGTATGTAACGTAAATTTGACGTACATTTTAAAATGAAATAGCTTATTTCCACTAAGTTTCTTGTTCTTGTTTCTGACAATAGAAAGTTTCTCCCTGCCTAATCAAATTATCAAATGCGACAAGTAGCGATCTACCCTCTTCACAATCTACAAAAAGGATGACAGAAGCAATGTTTATTAGTTATTATATATATTTACTCTTCAAAGTTGAGGCTGGTGGTCCACTCGAGCAGCTCGTCCACCTCCCAGTCCTGCACGGCGCCTGCTCCGTGTCGCTCTATGGTGGCCACCATGCCCGCTGCAGCACCCTCTATCAGGCCTATCGTCTCCTCGTCGTCAACCTTAGCCTTTAGCATCCCTTCGTGATACCTTCAAAACGCACCGATTACATAAATTATGATGTTACAATCTGTGTAAGTTTTTTACACTATTTTTTTTTGCTTCTTTGCGTTAATGTCTCAAAATCCACTTTCCTATTTCTTTCATTGCCTTTCTCTTTCTGGACACACACAACACCTGATAAGTTTTGTTTTACATGTTAATGGGAGCAGCCCACTAATTCGACTCAGAGCTTATTCAGTTCCCCTCTCAGATTTGTATCTGATAACAAGGTTTGGTTCCTTTCCGAACGAGTTCAATCTTGATACGAATTTGCATAATTCAAAGTTATTAACCCTTTAAGGACGCCAGTATCTCTCAGGCATCACCACCTATTGACACCTGTATCTCTTGGGCATCACCAGGCCTAGACGCCTGATGCCTGAGAGATACATAGCACATATGTCAGAATTGTCAATTTGATGCTTAATATACATCAACAACTTTTTTTTCTATTTGAAAAGATTGAAATGGACCATATTATAATTTACCTAACAATTGCCATTGGGAAATAATTATTTAAATTCATGTTTTAGCTTCTTATTGGTCTTATTTAAACCTTTATGGTATCAGTGGTGTCCTTTGGACATATTCCCTCAGTTATTTGGTGTCCATTTTGCAGTATTTGAAAGTTGTGTGGAGTCTTGAAAGGGTTAAAGGGGATATGTTGATAATACACTACTGTATATGTTTACTTACATCTTTTTCATCCAGTCTATCTTCTTTTGTTTCTTTTTTCTTTCTACGTCTTCCTTCCTTTTTAACTGTTATGTGAAAATCATAATTAGGTACTACTAACGTAACAATAATTTAATTTCAATGAATTGGCCTTAATTTATCCAACCCTTTAGTTTACCAAATAATCACATTACCAGAATCATAATACTGGAAAATCCGCCCTTGATATGACCCTGGCAGTTGATTAGGGCGTAAAGCAACCAATAACCAACCAACCAACCAACCTAATACTGGAAAATGACCCGAGTACACTAAATGAACATAACTTTTATCTTTATCAGTAAATCAGAAAAAGTATATGTACTTAGCTTCCTAGGAATAAGGAAATATATACATACATCTGATAATTGATTACCTCCTTTATATGTAAGGGTTTTTATAGATAAAAGTCTGTGAAAGACTCACAGTGTTGTGGTGAAATTCTATTTTCTTCTTGGAGGTATCCCATGTTACGGGGTCGGAGAGGATGTGGTGAATGAGCCTGTCAGATACCAGCCGCCATCCATTGTTCTCCCAACGCTGGTACCAGTCAATCTTTTCTATATAGGACAGATAGAAAACAGAGAGTAAGTGCAACTAAACTGAAGAGTCGTTCTTCCATACAATTGGTTATATCCAATATATTTTTGTTGATAAATATATTTCTAACCGTCGTACTGTTTCATTAAATAATTGAGGTGAGAAGTATTTGTTGATGTTGGCTTTCTTTGAAGTAGGGGTAAAATGGAAAGATTATCTACAATAGCGATACAATAGATTTCTAGTTTTGCCATTCTTTATAATATCTTAAAAAGAAATAATGTTAAGTGCATCCCTTTCTTATTGGCATATGTATTTATAATATTGTTTAGATAGATAGATAGACATATAGATAGATATGCATTTATAATATTGTTTAGATAGATGGAAAGATAGATAGACAGATAGATAGATGGATGATTTGATCGATCGATGGATTATATGAATTGATGCCAGAACCACATTTTCTCCTAAATGTACTAAACATGTGCAAAAAAACGCTGAACTAACCAAAATTAAAAAACAAAACAACAACACTGTACTACTCAAAAAATAAGAATGTAAAGCGTAAAACGGCATGGTTCAAAGCTCGACTTACTCTTTTTGGGCACCCGATTGCCTTTATTGTGAACGTCTCTCGCCAGTTTTCTTTTGGTGTCGGCCACTGTATAGTTCTTAGGGCTGTTGGCACATAGGTCTTGTATAGGTCGATGGGTGAAGATTTTGTAGTAGATATTTGGCGGAAAGCGATCCTAAGCGCATCAAAGAAATCGTACTTAGTATTTTCAGTTGATAAATTAATTAACATTGGCTAATTGATGTTCATTTCGTTACAAATATCGTTTTCAGTTTTTTAATGGAAAAACTTTGGAAACACAAATACACAAATGCCCCCTTCCCTCCGTCGTGTGGCCAAGTACGTTTGATAGTAGTTTATTGGGAGTAAAATAAATCTAATATTATAGAGCTTGTTCTTCAAAATTGTGGCCGCACGTGAGGAGTGGTCGCTGTTGAGAGTGGCTGTATACGGAAGACCCACTCTATGTCAAAAGGCCATAATTTTTGTACATAAACTCTTGAAATACGATTGAAACATCAACATTTTCTAAACAATAAAAAGAACAAAGAGAAGGACATACCCCGGCGAGCCTAAACTTGATGTGAATACCGGCGGCTGCGTCCAGCAACTTGGCCTCCTGTGGGTTGATGCACCGTAACATCATGGCTGGGTCACCACGACTCTTGAAGTTGATCAAGTCCCGGTAGTATCGATACACCTGGACATCCTGAAGAACACACAAACATGGAGAGTCATTTCCTTGTACTGTGAATTTTGACTGCAGCAATGGGATGTAAAAAGAACGTAAAAAGATAATCTTTTTCTTTGGCAGCTTAATGAACCTGATAATTCAAAATATTATTCTGATTTCCTGATTACTATTCACCTATCTGTTCAACATGATATCTAAAAAGTAATGTTAAATTAATACGTCTTGGATCGCAGGACAGTTTATTCTTTATATCGTCTTAGTTGTTAAAGACTACTCTTTTCAAAATCAGGTCTAGCAAGTAAATATGGACTGCAGATAAGTGTGCATGGTTGTGGGACCGCCTGTCTCCAGACACCCAGAAGTCAACCACTAAGGTGAAATTTAAGCATTGTGAACGAAAGTTTGCTGCTCGATTACAAAGTTATACCGTCAATGATACTAAAATTGACTATGTAAACTTGAAACTATCATAAAGACCAATTTATAACTGATATCATCTCATACTCCATCAATCATGTTCAACTTGAAGACCATGTATTCACTTGATGCTGACAATAAAATGCTAAAAAAAAGTGTTCATACTATGTGTCTTCTCCATGCACGTTGGATCGCAGTCGCTGCCTCATTGTGACCTAAGGGACCTTCTCGGCGCTTTTTCTTTGCCTTTCTTTGAGATGGCGCGGTTGTGGTCTTTGTTGAAGCTACAGACGGTGCCTCGGATGTTCCGGTTCGCCCTCTCAGCCACCACTTTTGTATCGAGCGGGCGCAGAAGTCATCAAACCTGAATAGTAAATGTTTATACATTGCAATTTATGTGGACAGTCAGCAGGGTTGTTTTTTTTCTAGAAGAGACAATTGAAATATTAATCACTGTGAACTAAGAGGCTATTATCAAACATAAATCAGTAAATGGGTAGAATCAACGCTACCTTGTAGTTTTTTCACGAAAGGCTAAAACTGGGATGCTGGTGATGATTAACGACATTTGGGAACAAAAATACGAGATTCTTTATGACAAAGTCAATGTGTTATTTCACTTACGAAGGGATCTCGGGGGATGAGGGATCCATGCCAGAGCCAACCAACATGTTAACATGGTTGTTGTACTGTTCTTCAAGCTTTTGGCGTGCAACATGCTTTTCCTTAAAGACGCATAATAACAAGATAATTAGTAATAATTGACGGTTAAGAAATAGAAGTAAACTTAACATATTTCATTTAAACCAAATCTGGTCTTTGAATTGACTGTTATGTTATGAAATTTTAATTGAGGAGGGAGCATAAATGGGATGTATTTGTACATCTAACTCGGATTGTGAATGGGTAATACGTTGCCCTGACCTCTGTAGGAGAAGGCACTTCCTTGATTCGGTCCGTACCCGTCTTACTGACTCCGTATGTTGCAACATTGCTGACTTTTCCATGTATAATACTTAATAGACGACATCTGAAATCGAAAAAATAAACTTTCGAAATTATGTATCCTGCGGTTATCACGTTGGAGATACAAACGTAAAACAGTGTAAACAGTATGAATTGTCATTTTTCTGTTACTGCAAACTATTTCTTGTTCACATTTACCGGTAGCTTTAGTGTACAAAAAAAAATTTTTTGTTCCTGACTTTTCCATAATAATCAGCGAAAATAAATAATTTATATTCTCAGTAACCTCAATCGGTCTTTTCTATTAAAAAAGCAAAACAAAACTTAACTTGTTTGAATGAAAGGAAACTACTTGTTTTGTTTTTTTAAAAATCTACTTCCTAGAGTTGGCGTGCTCTGCTATAGTTGCCTCAAAGTGCGTCCATTCTTTTCAACACTAAGTCAACTATAAAATGTTTTCTAGCAATCACGAATGATGGTTAAAACCATATTAAATTAGCATACAGTGTGAGCCTTTTTTACCACTAACCTTGCCCCGTATGAACGAAAGTGTCGCTGAATTTCTATTGCTGCCGCATGACGGCCATCAACAGATTGTGGAGAATTTCGGATCAGCTCAAAACGCTTTGATTTGGGACTAGTTGCCAAGAGCAGAACGGTTGATTCTTCTCCATCTGAAATTGAAAAAGAACATTGCAGACATATAGCTAAATACCATTCTCTCTCCTACCACACAACACACCCTTCTGTAGCTTTAGTGTTAACTTTGAGAGCCTATATTTCCACAAAGGATCAAGATAAACCTTGAAATTGTGACATGAATTTGATATAAGAATGACGATGAGGCCCTTGTTACGACTCTGAGCCAATTGAATTTAACAGGTACTGATGTGGCTGCCTTAAGTTAAGGACAGAGTGTAACTGATATTCAAGAAGGAGATACCAGTGCTCTCAGATGTTGACTCTAAGTAAGTTCATTAGGCCATAACAAATGACAAAGTCAAAGAGTGACTGATAGCCTAAACCTAGTGTACAAAAGGATCCATACATATGCAAACCTGACTTCTTGTCACAATACACAAATATCCTGAAAATGGAAAACTTAAAATTCAAGAAAATAAGTAGGCCTATTAGGTTCAAAAAACATACTTTAGGTTCAAACAGAAAAACTGGCACTTTGGCAACCAGGGGTGAGCTGAGAGAGTACCCTATATCAATTTCTATTTGGAAACAGGCTGTGCAATATTGGATGAATATGTCCGTGGGTCTAAACAAACCTTCAATGGTAGACACATACATGGCAAATCTCTCTCCAGAAAGAAATGGAATACAATGTTGGCTAACAAATGTAACAGGAATTGGTAAATATAAATTATAATAATAGGTTCGGCGCACCTGTTACGACTCTGAACTAATTACCGTGATATTGGTAGCATGTCGTATTCGATATCAAAACATCTGTGGGCTGCTGGTGTGAGCAGGGAGGAAGCAGGGTAGTAGTCCACAGGCTATAGTTCACCAGTGAGCCCACCAGGTGAGGGTGGTGGCTGTGGTTGCCTTGAGGGCAGGGTCAAGTGCCAAAGAAGGAGAGAGACCATTGCTCTTAGATGTGAAGTTGGCAGAGTTAATTGGCCAAATGACAACCAATGGCTGCAGCGCAGCTCCTTATATAGCGTCCCAGAATGTGCAAAATGCGATCACGGTGCGCAGTGATCACAGGCGCACTGGGTTTAGCTAATATCCTTTGACATTGGTTCCTAGGTTATTTGGAATTATAGGGGTGCTTTTTTACCAATTTTAGGGGAAGTCTGTCAACGAAATTGACCTGGAATTATATCCTTAATTCCAGACACTGCATATTCTATCAAGCCTAAGTGATCGAGAAGGGTAGTGGAGGTGACGGCCTACCATCGAGTAGGTCCAGTGGGGGTCTAAGTGACGGGGCCTAAGTGGTGGGGGGCCTAAGTGACCGTCTACCGCCTCGCCCCAGGGCTGGCCTCGCCCTAGGCCTGTGACTGTGTCTGGAAAGGGTTAAGTGCCTGAAACAAAATGCCGAAGGACAAGTGACCGATATTCAATTGCTTACCTGCAATTTCTGATGTTCTTAAAATATCCAGAGCTTCCTTCTTGCTCAACATTGTTACAGGTTTACAGGAGCGATAATGAAAGAAATAATGATTGTTTACACGTATCCAAGACTGGCTCCCAAGCCTCTGGCAAGTTCCTTACGCAAAACCATTGACGTCTGCAAGTTCTGGCTTTGAAACTTGACTTAGGATTTGTTATGAAAATATCATATCCTCATATACATTTTCATTGTGTTTATACTGCAACGAATCGCCAAATTTCGTCAAAGTTTTTTCTTGAGAATCTCCTGCACGACGGCGGCGGCCATCACTAAGAAGATCACCCGCCTCTTCTGATTCATTTACATAAGAATCTGCTTTCGGCTCGGGAACCAGCTGTTGCATACTTCCGGTGAAAACAAGCGAAAAGCAGGGCGCAGAACAGAGAAGGGCTTTTTGATGAAGGGCTGACCAACTTAATGGAGCATCTACGGTAGTGGTTTTAACTAGATGGTATTATTGAACAAAAGAGTCCTACAGGGAGACCACTGTTTAGACTACTACTTATCGGGATTTTAGTCCCCGTTGAAGCCTCTCAGTCTCACTTTAGTTTCGACGGTACCCGGTACCGGAGGTTCACCAGTTTGAATTTCACAAATTTCTGATATGGTTGACTTGAATTTCCATCAAAAATGTTTTGAACATATCAAAACATACTTAGGATAGGGCTAAATAAGGCTTAAGGATATTAGATCTACCCAATAATTTGAACTTTGAAGTGAAAAAAGAACGTTCCATTTGAAATGTTTACACCATTTTAATTTTTATCCATAAAATTGCTCACAGATCAGAAATTACATAAAAACTGATGTTAGATGTTTAGTATTTCACTCCATCTCAATGGGGAACTTGAAGATAATGGACAGATAGATCTAGTTGAAAAATCTGAGATATAATTTTATTTTTTGAAAATATCCTTTGATTGGAAGTAGATCTATAAAGTGTCTGAAAATTGGTGAATTTGTGTACAAGTGCCAATTTATTTCGGGCACCATCAGTACATTGGAAGGCCTTTATTAAGGCTTTAACATTATTTCACCGAATCCATTTTAACAGATTTTAGTGGAAAAATAGTAGAGATACGAATCTCCTGGACAAAAATGCTTTAGATTCTGATGATTTCTATTTCAAATTCTAATTTTATAAGAAAAATTCAATAAATTTACGTGATTTCTTAGAATAAATTAGATAAAATAGATCTAAGTATTTTCACATATCTAAACTGGGTGAGACCAGTTAGTCAGAAAAACAACAAGATATTGATATATATATAAACTGTCTAGACCATGTAAAATTCAGATACATTTGTTATGTTATCATTTTGGGTTAAAAAATACAATCTTATGTTAGATCTATCTAGGGTAGCAGGGTAGTAGGCTAAATTCCACTAGTGAGCCAACCAGGTGGGGGTAGTGGCTGTCTAAAGGGGTCACCTAGCTATTCAAGGAAATGAGACCAGTCCTTCAGATGTGGACTCTGCAAGGTTTATTGGCCAAATGATATAGAGTAGCTGCAGAGCAGCTCTTTTTATAGTAACCCAGAATGTGCACACTGTGATCACAGTGTGCACAGTGCATACAATGTATACTGTGCACGCACAGCAACACAAATGTAAAAGGGCACAACAGAAGGGCAGTTCTGTTACAATACTTAAGATATCCAGGTACAATACAACGTTGAAGACCTCAATATACAACTTCAATGATCACTGTTGAACATAAGATTGCAGCGACTAAAATGACTTACAATAAAATTGTTATGAATGATGAAACCATTGGTGTTGTTACTAGAGATAAGTAAAAATTGAATTTTGTTATACCCTTTACTAAGTTAACCAGTGCAAATGAGCCCATTATATCAAGGAGAATGTCTCTTCATCAAGTACTTGATTTAAAGAAATATTCAATTAAGGAATGAACGTTATTAAGATCTAATGATGCTAATACGGCATAGAGTAGAGGAGCCAGTTTTCGCGCAGCTCTAGTTTCCGCGCATTTTATGCATTTTATGGACGCATTTTTTCTATATGTATTGAATATGCTATTTTCTAAATGCCAGACCCGAAATAATGTTGCTCTGCAATTAATTTGTCATTTTAAAAGAATTTTCATATATATTTATGTATTCTTAGGCCAAATATATGTTTCAATGTCCTTATTATTAAGGAAAATGACGGGATCCTTAAAAAAGTTGATATTTCTGAAATAAGGAGCATAATATCATTTTTTACAAGAAAAATTATCATTTTCTTAACACAAATATCATAGATATTAGTTTAAAGCGATGCATGATTATTCTAATGCCATAAGCATACAATTTCATGCCTAATATAGAAAATAGGCCCCTGCGTGAAAACTAATGACAAAAAATTAGGCAGTTGCTAGTTTTCGCGCATTTTTCAGAGATTTTTCAGAAATTTCCGAATTTTCTAACTTTTTTCCACATAAAAAATTCGATTTTTGTTCAAAGCAAGGTTCTATATAGTTGTAAGATACTTTTCTAAAATAATATCATCCAAAAACTTGATGCATACGTTTTTTGCCTTTTGCTTGGGTGAATTAATGCATTTGTTAGTTATTGATAATGCACAAATATGCGTTTTTCTTATTTATTTCACACATCTCTAGTTTTTATTTTATTAGACAACACAGCACTTCTAGTACGCATATTACTAACTACTAAGAAGTCAGCAATCATTTTGCATTATAGATATCCACAGATAATCATTTTCTGATGCTTCAAAAAAAAAGAAAGAATTTCTATTGAATAATTTTCTCATCCTAGCCCTAAAAAACACATAAATGCGCGAAAACTGACCCCAAATTGCGCGAAAATAGGCTCCAGGTGCGCGAAAACTGAAGAATTGATATAGGAAAAAAATTCTATGAAATACCCAAGCTAAAAAAAAATTTCTAATTTTTTTTTGGTCAAAAACGATTACCCTACATATTTTTCAACAAGTAATGAAAAATGATTATCATAAATTCCTTTTTCAAAGAAATATGACAAGAAATTCCGTTTTGGGGTGCTTAGTGCGCGAAAACTGGCTCCTCTACACTATCAATTATATTTACCTTAATTCATTAGCAACAGGATATACTGGGTTACTTTCTCTTTTTTTTAATGATTATTTCGATAAGCCCATCGCAGTTTACACCAAAGTTTACCATGAAATATTTTCAAAACTGCTTCCATGCTTTTTCCATGAAGACGGTTGCATAATACAAAATTAACCAAAGCAATTTGGTTGAGAAATTTCTTCCTAAAATTCAAAATGCAGCTTTATATATTGGCTTTTTTCCCATAGGAACCAGTGTAAAAGGCTTTCAGCCCAACCTACAATGTTCAACCCTATTTTGCTCTGAAATACAGCATTTTGATTGGCTGGCAATCCTGCAAACCTATCAATTGGTAAAATTTTAGAAATTGTAATGTTTCATCAATACTTGGGGATATAGAAAAACATAATTCTTGCTTATTTCAATAACCCTAAGCTAACTCTAGGAGACAAAGATGCTTTATATGTGGATTTTGTCCACCCCTTGTCCAGCCCTGGAAATCCCCTATGTAGGATTGGCTTATTGGTTCCATGCTGGTAGAAATAATCTTCAAATTTCTTTAAAGCAAATATACCCAGAAATGTTCTACTAAAACAGCTTAGATCTACCTACTGCTCATTTTCATTCCAAAATTCTTTGAAATACCATTTAGTATTAGTTCTATTCAACAGTCAGCTCTTCATACATGTTCTCCTCTTTTACCATAAATCCTTTAACACAGCAAGCAAGATGCTGGCGCTATCAGACTTACTAGGACCGGGATTATAAGCTAATTAAATAGTCTTGACGATAAGGGACAACTATGGCATAAGCCAACGCCTGGTAACTAAAGTTAGTCCCTAGTTATATCTATATAGTATTGAAGCTATTGGTGGAGACTCCCTCAATCAGTCATGTCTTTAGTAATCTGATTCTCTTTGTTCTTAATGACCGGTTACACAATGTCATGTTCAGCTTTTAAAGGGCATTGTCCTACAATTTCTGTGAGAATCAGGCAGTGGGAGTACCCAGAAGTGGGTTACATAACCACTGCCTGATCCAAACAGTCCTCACCCCTTCACATGAGGACCTCCACTGTCACCTGCAGGTGGGCAGGTCTAGATGGGTGAGTGATAGGTCACTCAGTACTGGGTGCATGGTAGTAGCCTAGCAGCAGCCCCTTTCCTAAACCCTCCCTGAGTTTTGTGTGACTGCAGGAGGGGTGGTCACTACTGGTAGCCTGTAAAGGCTTCTGGTTGTAGGAAGGCCTTCAAGTTATTGAGGGACGACCCTCGCTCATGCATGAGCGAAACTTTGTAGCTCTTTTGCTTCTTGTTATATTGACAATTAGTTCTCTTTTTTTAAAAAACATGTTTATTCACCCTGATCAAAGATTGGGTTGTCCCAGTATTCCTCTTGTGATCAGACAAACCTTGAGCTAATACATCAATCCTGCTGTTATAATATTATGATCTGCAGTCTGTAGATTACCAATTTTGTGATGTATAACTAGCTAACATATTATATAAGTCTGTAGCTGATATAATGATAATGATAATGGTATGTCAATGATGAATAGGAAATGGAATTATCTTTCAACTAGATTAACCTATTATTTGCGGACCCAGTCCACAAATTATGGCCGCCAAGCTAAGAACATTAGCAAAAGTCGATTGTGACATCACCACTGCCCTGTATAAAGCATAGGAAAAAACCCTCAGACAGGGCATTTCGTCAACAAATTCGGAGGTAAAGTTTATGCACCTACAGCCTAAAGAAAAATATTAGTATATGTGAAAACATCTCTAGTTCTGTACTTGGGCATATTGGAAAGAAATATCAAGTATTAATACGGATTCAGCCTATGTTTCTGAGTTTTATTTTCATGGGGAGAGCACACCCAGTGGGTATTGTGGTAACATGTGTTATCCATCACTGTCACAGACCGGGGGCGGGGGGACCTGTAACCTGAGTAGGGTGATAATGGTTTTTGTAGGCACACCCAGTGGGTATTGTGGTAACATGTGTTATCCATCACTGTCACAGACTGGGGGGGGGGGGGGGACCTGTAACCTGAGTAGGGTGATAATCGTTTTTGCAGGCTGAGGACTGTGGAAAAGAAATAGTACTACCAAAATACTTGAGAAATATTAAAACAGGGGTCCACAATGGGGAGCATGTATGCAATATATGCTCTCAGGCCTTCTTGTATCTATTCACAAGTGAACGCCCGCCCAAAGCCTAGCTATTTCTTGCTGAACATACTCCTGTTGAAGATCTCTTTTAATTGTTTTTTAAATACATCCATATCTTGGATATTTCTACATGTCACATCCAGTTTATTCCAGTAGGATCTCGCCATAAATACTGGTGATTTAGATATGGTTGTATTTATAGGTACTTGTTCTTTTACAACAGGTGCTTGGGTCAACTGTGTATTTCTAATTAGGTCCATCAGGATAATACTCTTAGAGCTTATCGTAAAGGTATTTAGTAAAAAGTATTTTCTTCTGAATTCCAGGGGAATCATGTTAGCTCGTAGGTTAAGATCGAGCTTGTGTATATCTGTGTGATACCAAATATTAAATGTCACTGTAAGTGTTAGTGCTTTATTTAGTATAGCATCGAACCTGTTTTTGTCAGCGATATGGTAATATATTTGAGGGATTTTACCTGTGCAATTTTACCATTGCTGAGCACCATGTCCCCCAATGTGTCTCTATTACGGTCCTTTTTAGTAGAAAAGAGTATGCTTTTGGTTTATTAATATTTATAGTTAATTTATGATTATCATACCATATTTTCACCCTTTCGATTTCCCTTTGCATCCTGTTGTATAGGTTTGGTACAGACACATCAGATTGAAAAATAACAGAGTCATCGGCATAAAGTAGGATCTTTGAATTTACAAAGTACGGCAGGTTATTTATATATAACGTGAAAAATAAAGGCCCAAGAATGGATCCCTGTGGTACACCATGAGTTATAGGTAAAACAGATAACATGTCATTCGCAAAAGTGACTTGTTTCCTGTTGCTTAGATAATTTATGCTCCATTTTTTTTTTATGAAATATTCAAATTTAATTTACACATTTTGATATAAGTATTTTATAGTCTAAAGTATCAAAAGCTTTTTTAAAATCTATAAAATATTTTTTAAGTTAAAATTATCAGTTATTTCACTTATTAATTTAAATATTGTGTCAGCAGTGCTGTGATTTTTCAAGATTCTGTTGGTTTTTCTATAGAATCTCGATGTATATTACCTTATAACCTTATTTTATATTTACTTATCAATGATAGGATCTTTAATGTAAAGGTTTTCCATGAACCCTCTCGCACATAGTCGTCTACTATTGCACCACGACTTTAGATTACTTAGCTTATGCTTCAGATAACTTTCACAAGATAATTATTTAAAAAAAACACTCACTTAAAAAGGACTGACAGTTTTCCTTATCAACACGTTTTTAGTTCCAGAAACTGTAGAGCGAATCTTGGGTCCCTTATGTATTTTAGAAACTGAAATCACAGTTTGATTGAAGGACCATCAAACACATTCCCTCGTGTGATTAGTCTACACATTGCCACATAACTGCTCTCCTTTTAACACAAGGTGACGTTATAAAAAGAAATGATCTTTCTTAAGCCTGTTAAGGCAATCAGAAAAATACGTTTGTTCCGATTTCTCGACCGATCAACAAAAAATGCCCTGACTCTAACCTTCTTCAGAGTATATATTTGAAAAAATTAACAAAATTCAATTTATACGATCAAATTCAAAGAAGTGTCATATTCTGATCAAATATTGTTACAAATCATCGCAGTGGGTGTATCCAGAAACTCATATTTTCAACTCTGCCTGGGACCACCAGTCGCAGCAAGTCCGCTTTGATTTTATTAAGTCTTTCTTTAAGATCTACTCCAGTCTTGTATCAACTGTCAACACCGTTTTTTACTTATCCATATGCCCTGTTTTCAACAACCTGTAATGACAAATCGTAATTCATCTGGGGGGTGTAGACGGGGGATTCCCATTTCGCGTGTCGAACTTAAAAAACGGCCCTGTCGTTTGTCACTATAACTCAGTTAATACCAATGTCCCTTGTCGAATTTAAGAAATGGCCATGTCGCATGTCACTATCTTTTTAATGCCCCTGACGCATGTCGAATTTAAGAAAAGGGTCTTGTCATTTGTCCCTAAGTTGTCATGTCGCCTGTCGAATTTAAGAAAGGCCCCTGTCACCCTGTCGAATTTAAGAAATGCCTCTGTCGCCCTGTCGATTTTAAGGGTCTAGACCCATCATCTGACTCATTTCTCTCCCACTGAAATACGTATTGAACCTAATCGTCTCAGATTTTTGATAATGTTCTGTTTATAGGTGCATTCCTCTGGTAATTCAACGAATACCAGCGTGCTAAGTTGTAGAAATGTAAAAGAAAACAGAAGCTTGCTGTCACATATATTACATAATATTGGGCTCATGAAACGGGCTTATCAGTTGGACATAACTGTTAGCACTCATATCTACTCCACGGGGTCAGGGTTTATCAGTGTTATCTTTGAAGAGGTCTTCACGGTTGTCATTTGTACTCCAATCCTTCGAAAATTACCCTTCTTTGTTCCGAGCTCGTGTAGGTCTTATCTGAAGAGGATTCATAAGTAGAATCGATTCAAACACCTCATTCATTTCATAAAGAAAAAAGTATCTAAACTTTTAGCTCAGAATTCAACTTTCACCTCAGGGAGCGATGCATAAATTATATATGTATTCATATGTGAGCCACCATTTCCTATCTGTAGACACACCGGCCGGCAGAGTGGCCAGGTATCAACAGATGGTGGACCGAGAGGAGATAAACTGGTGAAGGATAGTCGACGGTAATAGAGAAGTTGTCGCATACCGAGTACGCAGATAAGATGGCTGAAGCTTCAGTCGACAACATGCCAGGTGGGTACATTCAAGCGTTAAATATATATGAAAAAATATGGTACTACAATACTAGAGTGACATTCGTGTAAACTGCATAATTTGAAATTGCAGTTTACACAACCTTTAAACGAAATCATTTACCCTTATTTTAAACATTAAGGTTCAAATCATCTGCCAACAACATGACGGTATTACAATACGTCATAGTACACTTGTCGATCGGGTCCATCAAAGTAGCAGTTGACAAACCAGCACGTCTCAGTCACCCCATGATCCCACCCGTGGTGACCATTGCAACAACAAAAATATTCCAAAAGAACAAATAAAATAAGCTGCAATATTTAATTGGGAAAAGTGTTATTAATGTTAGTATTGTAATGACTTCATCTTTATCATTTCCCTCCTCCCTTCCGAAAACCCCCAAAACTACCGTATAAATACAATGTCGTCGAAGACTTGTGTTAAAGTATAAATATCGGCACTTTTACAGATATTTCTAAATCATGTAATATAATTGAATGTTATAGAAACCATAATTCATTTTTGATGCTGGGGTTTATTCATGATGGTTGCTATATTATGTCTAAGGGACCACGGAATCAAAAGAATAGGTGGCAGTTTGATTAGAAGGTCTATTAAAGGGTAGAAAGGCCCCAGTTTTCTCTTTATGTCAAAAACTTTGAAGCTTTTACTGTTTTTGTTTTGAAAAAACTATTAAATCCTTAATAGTTATCCTTTGTTTTACAGCCTCAAAATGCACCAGGTTCCTTGCCTGGTTGCGGGGTCCTTCGGCCGCCATCTACGCTACATACTTTCTGTCCTCTTGGGTAGGTCATCCACGACATAGCTCGTGTACCAGGTCACGGCCATTTTAACATTAAATTAAAAAACACCGCATATATTTGCAAACAAAATGGTATTATTATGTAGGTTATTTTTCCAGTTGCTCCATGTGTCAGGCTTTTTCTTGGCGACATTCTGGCATACATTGATTCCTTTTTATCAGTCGATGACGTCAGTGTGCGTAGTCAATACCTTCAACATTAGAATTAATATCGGCTCGTTGAATATGCTTATAAACATTTGATCATATCATATTGCGCTGAATTTAGTAATATGTTCTCGTTTTAATTAAAGATTTATTTTCATCAAAAATTCTCTAAAGGGTGATCGTATGTGGCACTTCGCGGTGGGGCTCTACTTGGTGTTCTTTGACGGCAATGCCCTGCGTCTGGCGGCCGTCTACGGCTTCATCTGCAGCGGCTGCGTGCTCCTCTTTGGTGGGGTCATTGGCAACTGGGTGGACATCAATAGGCGCCTCAAAGGTATTTCCAGTTCTTTCAAACCACTACTTGTTTGAATTGTTTGCTTCTCCTCATGAAACTTATACATTTTTCTTGTCTCTAAGTTGGACCGGCACGTAAATAACTTTCCCTGTACATCGTTGTTTTTGTTTGAGCAATATACACAATAATCAATAATGGTATAATTTGAGCATTAAGGACAATTTACAAAGCAGTCATTTCACTTGATCTGCCATAATCACACAAGCCCAATACCTGAAACACGTACAGAGGATAATATTGCAACATATTTTGAGACGTAGCTTTATCATAAAGTGTGGCAATCAAAGTCATTTTTCCTAGAATAACGAAAAATGCCTCTCATTCATGTTGCTATAAAAATCAAGCTGCTATAATGAAGATGAAATATGACATGGCACCTATCAGTAGTTATTGGCATTAGGAATATTTATTACTTTTCTGTAACTAATATTTAGACATTGGTATTTCTCCCTATTTCCACAGTGGTGCGCGTGGCTCTGTTTGTTCAGAACCTGTCGGTAGCCCTGAGTGCCGCCGGTATTGCTGTACTCCTGGTGCTACATGACTCAGTCCAGGGCTGGGCCTACCACGTCCTGGAGGCGGTCGTCATTTTCTTGTCGCTCGTCGCCGTACTTGCCAGCGTAGCCTACAAGATAGCAATAGAAAAGGACTGGATCGTGGTGGTGGCATCAGGAGACTCTGACCAACTTGCCAGTGAGTTTATTGAGTCCAAGCATGTCCTTTCTATTCAATAAAAATTTTACGTAGATTTTCTTGAAATAGCTTGCTTCAGGATGAAAATGTATACATGTATATATGAGAAATATGCTTAGGATGAAGTAATATTCCTACTTTATAGTAATAAAGTAATATGTAAGGTTCTTGTCATTCCAGGTGCCTTCCGTCGATTGCTAAAAGAAACTTCTAACTAAAAGCTGCAATTTTTTTTTCAAATTAATATTGAACGTATTTCCTCTGGTGCATATTCGTCATTGCTGGAAGTCTGCTTTAGTATGACTTTGTGAACTATATATATTTTCGTTTTGTTAAGACCTCAATGCCACGACGCGCTCCATTGACCTCATGTCCAAGGCCCTGTCGCCGATGCTGGTCGGTCAGGTAATGACCTATGGGTCGCGGCTGCTGGGTGCCATCTTCATTGCCGGCTGGAACCTCTTCTCTGTGGTGATTGAGTACCTCCTACTTCTCCGGGTCTACAGGCTCGTCCCCAACCTCGCCCACAAGGAAGGCATCGACACACCAGGTAAGGAACTTTTGTCAGGTGTAGACAATAAGAATACCTTCCTTGTTATTTTTTTAAAGAATTATAGTGGAACAGGTTTTAAAAGTACGCTAATTTGTTTAATGATCTGTTCTTATAAGTTTAGTACTTTATAAGATAGACCTCACGGTGCTCGTGCACGGTTCAGACTTACAAGAGGGGTTACCAAATTGTTAATGGAACTTGCTCATGTTTTCCTCAATATTTATCAAAATAATTATATGTTTATAAGCAGTTGAAAAAGACGGGTTTGAGCTTATTCGAGAAGAAGCTTATAAGAAGAACGCGCCACCTAGCCACTCCTCCCACACATGAAATATTGTCCCCGTTTTAGCAGCAAGTGGACATGCAAATGGCAACGCTAGTGCCGAAGAGAAGAACGGGCATGTGGAGCGGGAGACCCTTATGAACAGTAGCAACGCCAACGGGTCTGGTAAGGTCACTTCTACTGAAGAATCCGAACCAGCCGAGGACCACTCCCTCCAGGAGCCAGAGAAGACGCCGGGATCGGAGAGGACTGGCTACCTGCGGTTAGTCTTCACCCCGTGTATACGGCTGGTCACCGGCTGGTCAGTCTACATGAGGCAGCAAGTCCTACTGGCAGGACTGGCACTGGCCTGTCTCTATATGACTGTCCTCGGCTTTGACTCCATAACCATCGGTCAGTGCCCCATTATCGTTGTTTGGGGATTAATTTTTGTGTGCAAATTACATTCTTTTCTCAGACTTTCAACTTTCAACAGTTGCAATGTAATCTGACTGTCCAGGTGTCAATTTGAACAGTCCTCTATTAACTAACTTACAAAGTACAGCATAAATCAATCACAAACATAATTATATTGCATTTCTTTCATGATGGTTTTACAATAGTGAGATAGGATTAAATCGTTTAAACTTTGTTTCCATCCATAGGTTATATTTTCTCTCAGGGCGTTACAGAATCCGTCCTTGGCTTCTGTTGTGCTATGGCAGCAGTGACGGGTATTATAGGAACATTCCTTTACACAAAACTCCAAAAATCTCTGGGCCTCAAGGCTACGGGCATCATCTCCTTTGCCGCGGAAGTGGCCTGCCTGATGTTCTCACTGGTATCTATCTGGACTCCGGGCAGTCCGTTTTATTTGTACAACCCCACTGCTCAAAATTGCTCAATCGCCGCAGCTCAGCCTTTCATGAACTCCACCGTTGCCGACCAGTATCTGTTTGGCAATGTCTCAGAATCTCGCTACCGTAGGGACGTGGGCTACAGTCTGGCAATGTACGCCGACTACCAGTTTGGTCAGGAGGACGTTAATCTGCTCCGCTTTGGACATAGGAGGGGGAACATACAATCTGATGATATCAGCTCTCTGCATCGTGTTATCCGTGCTGTGTCTCAGAACGCCACTACTACAGATGTGGATAAAGTGCCTTATACTCTGACTGATAATGGAACAGTGTCTGCGAAAGACGACCCGTGCAACCCGGCCAATCTACCGAAGACGTCTGTGATCCTGTTTCTGATAGGAATCATCACGTCTAGGATTGGTGAGTTTTGCATTATATAGGTGGAAACGTTGAAATAAGTACCACAACTGAATAGAGAGAAAATTTGGATTGTTGACTTTTATAATTACAGGAAACAACGCCACTGAATTGTATACTGTGTTATTGATGCATAGTGCAGCATTTAAATTCAATGATAAAATGTTTCTTTTCAATATAATGTACAGAGACCATACAGGTGGGGTGAAGCTGAAGATCGCGTGATGATTTAAATTAAGCGACCGAGAGTGGTTCGGCTGTCACTGACCCGATTTTCCCAATATTGTCCCAAGACTACCAGCATGATTATATCTAAACACACACATTATTTTCCATTTTCATATCTCTTTTCGTACATCAGTTGTTTTTTTCTGCCTCGTAAAGGACGTGTACCCTATTTTGATTCGTCAGCACAAGCTGTATTGGTTTACCAAATTATTTTTGAGTTTACTTTATTTTGTTGTTGTGCCCTATTTGTGTCCTAGATTTATTTCAGCATTAGCCCTTTATTTTGACGAGACAGCAGGGCAGGCCACCGAATCATATAATGTGTCAGAACAGGAAAGGGGAAGTGGCTCCTATACCTAAACACCTCTGAATGTACATGGGTATAACGATACAAATATTTCACACATTCCAATGTAACCTAATAAATTAGTGGTTTACTTCCTCCAGGGTTGTGGATGGCTGACCTGACAGTGACCCAGCTTTACCAGGAGAATGTTATTGAAACTGAGAGGGGCGTGGTGGGCGGCGTGCAGAACTCTCTCAACATGCTGCTGAACATGCTCAAGTTTGTCGCCGTCATCCTTCTGCCCGACATCCACACCTTCGGCTACCTCACCATTATGTCTTTCACTTTTATTGCTCTGGGACTGGTATCCTTTACTGCGCATGTTGTGCGGGCGACTCGGGGAGGGAAAGAAAAGCAAGCTGGTGATGTCGGAAATGTTCCTCTGGAAAATATTATATATAAACCTCGACAGAATGATGTAGCAGCGTAGTACCTGTTGGGTATGCCCAGGTAGTATTTTTGTACGCATGTTGAAAATATAATACGTATAGAAATTCTTTACGAAGACAGCATTATACTTGAAAACGCACTGCAGTGTACGCGATGGATGTATTCTTTTCCATGTTAGATTTTTAATGCAGTAAAATAAGATCATGAAACAACGGCACCTCAGAACCAGATGATATATTTCAGAGTTATACACAAAGAAGAAAGGAACGTTAATGTTTTATCGAATCTCATACTTTGTATGTTTGAATCCGTTTTACATTTTCCGACATATACGTATCTGCAATTTTTACGAATTGCAAGGGGAAAAAAGCATTTTATTCTTGTGTATTGTGGATGTAACTGCATTTTAAAGTGACCATGTAATATTTTGACGTACGCCAGTAACTAATACATTATTATATATGATATGTAATGCTGTGCATTTCTAATCAATTTCACTTTAAGCGTAATGGTTGTTTTAGAGTGGCATGGTTATGGCTGCGCAGCATAACGCACATTAACATGAAAAGAAATGGCTTAATAAATATTGTAAGCAGTATCGAAATATGGTGAAAATGATCAAACACGAATATGGCGAGTGGATAGGGGCCTTACATTAAGTAATTACGAGCCTTTAAAACAATTTCAGACCCCCCTCTCTCCCTTTGGGCCAAAGTGTGCATTGTATTTGTTTTGGGACATACACACGTTTTCAAAAATGCCAGACCCCCTACCCCTGCCCCTTGGTGCGTACCAATTTAATGGAAGGCCTTAGACTTACATTGGATTACGGTACGTATTGTGAATGTTTATGACACGATACCTGTGTATACATGTTCATTTTATATCAATGTATGTTTATTTTCCTTGTTGTTTTTGAATTAATCATATAATTTATAAAAGCATTAATTTGCGAATACTTGTGCTATATTGAGTAGAAATATTCTCTGACATAATGTGTTCTCCTGTAGTTAAACGATATTGATCTCCGTTAAACTACCTCCGTTAAACTATCTTTAATGCAGTGCAATTTTACTTAGAACAAAAATAAGAAATCTTTTCAGTGTCCTTCGTATAATTGTGTTTCAAAATCTATGTATTTCGCAATTCTATCACCCTATATGTTAAAACCTTTTAATGCCCTATTTAGACTATCATATAGCAGACGTATTCACATATCACTTTTACTCCCTGTTTCAAAATACTCTTTTTGTTTTGGATGTGAGCCATCTTATCATACTCTGCTATGGAGTTGGTCCTAAAGTAGAATTAGTCTCACCCTTTTATATCTATGTGTTGGAGCTAATATAGATCGTTTTTAAATGCAGATTAATCATAAGTTTGTGCATATATAATTATATTGTTATGAAGCAACCGGGAGATGGATGACAAAGTTACTAGAATAAAAACTGTCTACTATAGACTGTTTCTTTAATCATTTCTTTCTTCAGGTGTTCTTCATTATAGAGCGCTATGGCAGGCATGCCTTAAGTAAAGAGCACTATGGCAGGTGTGCCATTACTGGATCTGCTAGCTGGTACAGAAGACTGGCCTAGACTTCCTAAGGTTTATTGGTCAAATGACAATGTACAGTACAGTGCTGTTCAGCCTTTTTCTCCGGCCTCGCTGTCGGGGCCATCATCTCCGGTCAAACCCGGAGTGTTGTCTTGGTCATTTAGGCGGGAAACGCCAATGAATGATACCGCCACCAGCGGAAACAAGATCACAAATTTGGACCTACTTCCGGTTGCAATGCTATCCCTATGAGAAGGCTATACCAGAAATTGACCATTGACAAAGCATTAGCCGAGATCGGGTAGGAGAATGACACCGGCCACCTGTATGTCATCGACGTCTCAGCATTCAAAGGCCTATAGCGTTCGGGATGTGTCATGTAGTGTGATTATGTTAATGAGGGTGATGACGCCGAGCAAGGAGGACCCCGGCCTCTGATTGGAAAGTTGGCCGGGAATGCTCGCCTATTTCGCGTGCATTTCAGTCGACTTAACGCGCTATAGAGGTTCATGTCGATATCTTATTGATGTTACCACTGTATTTTAGGAAGAAGGAATCGATGTAAACCAGAAAATAAAGAAATTCGTCGCACTATTTTCCATGCGCAATCCCTTCCGGGTGAAGCGCATCTCGCGGATTGACCCTGTCAGCCTGTACTCCGGCAGAGGCCAAAATGGCGCGACCCTGTGAACACGTGTTTATCTGTCCTCCGCGTTTGAACGCGTCTTACACCTTAAATCGGCATCGTCAAGCCTTATGGAGTACATATTATGGATTACTAATATCAGGAGCTCCTCCAGGTCGATATAAGATGTAAAATCATGTTGATATGTCCGATTGGCATTGAAAACAAGGTTAGTAAGCTCAGTGTGTAGGTGAACGATAATAGAGGAAGATGGTGATGGGCTCGCGTGTGCATCTTTTTGTTTCATTCGATCGATAATTTGCTCATTAATTCGTTTTCCTATCCCCATATCTCATCAACAATTACTTTCATATATAGAAAAAGAAGGCGAATAAGCCAGAGCTCTTTGGTTTTCTAACCAATTCTTTTCTTCCATAATTCCAACTGTGACCTTGTATAAGAAACCATCAGTCATTGAATCCAGGCGTGTCTAGTGTGGAATTCAGGCATGTCAGGCATGGAATCCCGGCATGTCTGGTGTGGATTCTACCAAAGTGGCCTGAAAAATATGGTGCAGGGTACCAACCACACAGGGAAAACAGGGAAAATGGTAAAAAAATTGCCTGACAGGGAAAACACAGGGAATTTGGAAATTTTGCCAAACACATGGAATTTTACTTAGCCCGGTTCTGAAATTCTTTATATATCTCATAGAAAACACAGGGAATTTGAAAATGGAATTTGGGTTGGTACCCTGATGGTTGGGGGAGGGGGGGGGGGGGGGTACTCTCTATATGAAGGTATATACCAACTGCAAAACTACAGCCCCTGGTTTTGGGGGATTTAACAGCCGACAGAGAAAAAACAAACATACCCTAGCCCCCATTGGGGTACCAGGGTGGGGCTTCTGCTCCAGGGGAGAATATAAGCCCCCAGTGGCCCCTGCTGATTGTAAAAGGCGATGATAGGGGGAACCCAGCACTGACCAAGTGGTTCATTGGGTTCGATTCCTGGTTGGTGTCTGGGTTCACTAAGGGATGAGGTACAACAAAAATGATTTCCAGGTTTTTATCCCCTGCTGTTTGCTCGCACTTTCACATCTCATAGATACAATCACCAAAGACTGACCAAGTCAAAACACATATCTGAAAAGTCAGAATACGTCTTAACTTGTTTTCACCATGAAAATGACTCTGGCTGTTGGTATGGTGTAGAATATCCATCACTCACTCACTCATACCAACTGCAACACCTTTTTGGAAGGAAATAAGGACTGGTTAAAAAAAAACCTGTATTTTCCTCCACTTCTACTCAGTACAGAATTGGCACTTCTTTAGTTGGGGTTGGTGTGCAGTTACTTTTGATGTGTGTACTTGTTTGGTCATTATGTGGGGGGCCAAGATCACCGTCATGATAACTTGAGTATTCCTTTACATAATGTCTTCTTTTTCTCTGGGATCACTGTAGTATCCATTGGTATATCGAAATATAAACAATATCGAATACTCACGCGGAGGGGTTAGGTAGGTCATTTAAGCTGATGGCACCATTAAGATATATCTGAAAACGCGGGAACAAGTGCTGGATTTTTGCATTCCAGATCTGTATTCCGGATCTGCATTCTTGATCTGCATTCTGGATTCGCATTCCAGATTCACATTCAGTTAATTTGCAGTTAGTCAGGTGGGGGGGGGGGGGGGGGGGCATAGTTGAGGGATGTTTGTGGCATTGTTGTCCATTGAGGGTTTTTTCTGAGGTTTATATACATTTCTTATATCATGAATATTGGTCATTCCAGTGGTTGCCTCAGCTGTTGATCCACCATGGTGACCATCGGAGCTTGGCGAGCATGATCCAGGGTGTATCATGTACCAAGTACCGTGATGTGATTAGGCCTAATCACATGCTTTCTGGGAACAGCTCGTAACTCCCCATAGATGATTTGAAACGGGCATTGTGATTGGTCCAACCTTAATCACATGCACTCTAATCATGATTAGGGTCTAAATATTTAATCTAACTAGAGAGTTTGATTAGGAGATGATTAAGGGTGATTAGGGCTTACGAGAGGTGGAATTTAAAAGATTTAATCAATTTTAGAAAGTTTCTATGACTACGTGGGCTTAATCAGCACTTAATCAACTTGCAAAGCTACAAGCTGTCGGGCCCTGGTTAGTTAAATCATGGCACTAATCAATTAAATTGTTAGACTAATTGGTCAACTTGTTAGACTGATTAGGGTTAATTAAGACCGGACATGTGCAACCGGAGTGTGTGAGATAGTGAGAAGCTAGTGTAAGCTCGGACTAATCAGTAAACTTGTTAGTTAAGAAGTTACTTATGAACTCATTGTACTTATTACTTGACTAATTAATGAACTCATTGGACTAATTATGGTTAATTAAGACAGGAATTATGCAACTGGAGTGTGTGCGATACTGGAACACCAGTGTAAGCTCACTGGACTAATTAGTAAACTCTTTAGACTAATTAGGGTTAATTAAGACTGGACATGTGTAATTGAAACATGTCTGACACTGAAAAAGCCATTTTGAGCAGTTTGCGATGTTAATTAGCACATCTCGTTAGGATTCTTTAGACTAATGACTGGTAATTAAGATTAGAAACAAGTGTATGAGCTAATTATGAACCATTTCGAGGTTGTACTAATCCATACTTGAACTACCTATCTTACATTTGCCATTTTCCCTCCTTACAGCGCCAGCGTTGTCGTAATATTTCATTATCGTTCTTGTTTATGATAGCTAGTGGACAGCCCCAGTTAAAAAGGCATTTATTGGCAAATTATGTCATCATGATTTGATTTCTGGACTCAATGATTTATTTCAGAGGCATTAATATCATTTGCCACAAGCCAGGGAAAAGTAAGAGAAAAGATATTTTTTGCAAGGTCAGGGAAAAGTCAGGGAATTTTAAACAATTGGATCAAAGTATCAGGACACAGAAATTTCATCATCTTCTCAGACTCAAAGTCCTGTTTACAGACTATCCAACAACATCAGCCTAACAACCCCATAATCAGAGATATCCAGGAAAATCACACTAACCTGAAATCGGTTGGAAAAGAAGTGATTTTCTGTTGGCTACCTAGCCACATTGGAATCTCTGGTAATGAAAAGGCAGACCAAGCAGCCAAAAGGGCCTTGGCCCTAGACCCTGAGGTTGCTAGAATCCCACATACAGACTTGCTGCCACTAAGCAAATCACATATGCGATCTAAGTGGCAAAACGACTGGAACAAATAGAACAATCTTCTACACTCTGTCCAACCCAAACCGGAAGAGAAAAGTGACAAATGCAAAGAGAGTGTCTGACAAGGTCAGAACAGGTTAAACTGGCTCATCTTCGGATAGGCCACACCAGGCTGACACACGAACACCTCTTGAAAGGTGAAGGTGCTCGCATTTGTCAACAATGTAACACCAAACTAACAGTAGAGCACATCATTTTGAAGTGTAAGAAGATGGATGTTAGTCGCAAGTGGCATCTCCAAAACAGAACATCAATGAAGGACGTTTTCAATAACACCAAAAGTAAAAAGATTCTGCAATTCCTTCGAGAATGCCAACTGATAGATAAAATCTAAGAAAGGACATAAGAGTCTGGGATCCATGGGCCACCCTGTGCTCCTAACAGGGTCATCAAAGGCCAGGTGTGTTTTGTCCTTTCTATGGGACATTGCACATAAAAGACCCCTTGCCACTCTTCGAAACGAGTAGGTTATCCTACCCGGTGGCAGGTTTCCCCTAAACCATATCATAGATACGAAATACGAGGGTCATTTTCACAGCGAAAACCAGTTGGGACGAATTCTGTCTTTGGTGATCGAATCTATGAGATGAAGGTGACAGGGCGGGCAAACAGCAGGGGATCAAAACCCAGCGATCATTTTTGCTGTACCTCATCCTAAGTGAACCAAGCACTGACCGGGAATTGAACCCCAAAACCACTTGGTCAGTGCAGGGTCCCCCCTATCGTCACCTTGTACGATCAGCAGGGGCTACTGAGGGCCTATTCTTACCCGGACCCCCACGGGGCCTGTTGGTGTAAATTTTTGATGTCAAGTACATCCCTGGCGTGAGCAACACTGCAGCAGCATTTCGCAGTTGCCTCTACAACCTGTGCTCGAGAACGGGTATATTGAGGATGACAAGTGTATCACCGAGGTATCAGCACTTACGAATTGTGCTATTTCTACAAAACAGTTTCTAAAAGCTAAGCTTGAGAAAGAAACCCTACAGACGGCCCATGCATATATGAACTCTCAGTGGCCATTATGTTGATTCTCCACCAGATGGCAGCACCGCTGACGGCGAGTACCATGAATGTATATGTAGTGCTTATGCAGCAGTGCCACCTCCAGGAGTAGATTTAAAACAAATATTATAGTAATAAATGAGCCAGTACATAACAGTGGTCTACAAGGTTTATACAATGTGAGTAACGAACTATCCATCAAGAACGGACTTCTTTACCATAGTGATCAGTTAGTCATACCCAAGTCCCTTCATTCTAGTATCCTGAATATTCATGAAGGACATTTTGGCATGACTCTCGTTAATGACGACTGCGACAGCACTACTGCTGGCCTGGACTCAATAGGCAAGTCGAGCACCTAGTCCACAAGTACCATGCTTGTGCATCTAGTGAAAAACCTTACAGGACAAACTCCACTGACTCCAACTCCACCACTGGAAAGGCGGTGGCAAAAAGTTGCAATTGACATTATGGGTCCATTCAAGACTATCAACGGTAAATTTGCCATTGTTCTGGTTGTATACTTCTCTAAGTGTTGCAAAGTCAAGATTGTTACGCCAATACCAAGAAAATTAAACATAAAAGAAGAAGGAAAAGAAGACCAACAAAACACAACCATATAAAAATACTCTATACCAACATGAATGGCATAACAGGGAAAACAACAAGCCTCAAGACACTTCTGGCCATACACGAAACTAATGTGGCAATCATAGTGGAAACCAAAACTAAAAAAACACCAAATATAGAAGGATGTACATGGTACCACAAACCCAGAAAATCTAGAACCGGAGGAGGCATAGCCATACTAATAATCCACTCATTATACCCAAACACCAAACAACTAGAACTAGACACCCACGAAAACCATGAAGTCACATGGCTGAGAATTGATACTATGAATAAACCAATACACATCGCAGTATACTGTTGACCCTAAGAAAAATGTGAAAAGGACCAAACCAATAGGGAATATCAAGAACTTGAAAGAACTATACTCCACCTAAAAGAAAAAGGAGATGTGATACTGGTTGGTGATTTCAATGCCAAACTACAAATAAACACCAAGGAAATCTCGCAAGAAGAAAGAAGAAATGGGAAATTCCTCCAAAATATAATCACTCACAACAACTTAAGGGTCCCTACCATCAGCGAAGAAAATGTAGAGTGGTCAAGAACCAACAGAAGTAAGCCAGCAGAGAAGTTGGTGATTGACTATATAATATCAACCCAAGAAATCACAGAGAGGATCAAAGAAATAAAAATCCATACTGAGGAAAATATGACACTGAAAGGCAAAAAACTAACGGACCATAACTAAATTACTTGTTCACTAGTAACCAGAACACATAATGACAGAAAGACAACCAGGAAAGCATGGGCCTCAGGCAACCAGGAAAAATGGAAAGCATTTAACAAAGCAATGTCCTCTATAACACAAGAGACAATAAAAAACTAGGACAAAATTTGAAGAAGCAATAATCAGAAACCTGACAGAGCATATTGGAACTGTAACCATACGCGGCCAAGGAAGAAAAAAAGAAACTGATAGGACCAAAGAACTCAGAAGAGACAAACGCAGAATAAGAAAGGAATATGACCTAGCAACCATAACAAATCTTCCAGAAGAACACAAACTAGCAGCTAAACAAAGCTACATCAAAGCCCAAACAGCCCTGACCACACAAATACAGGAAGAAATATTACAACAAACAAAACAAAAAATAGATAAACTAGCTAAAGAAGGAAGAGCCAAAGCAAACTACTTCTGGAAAATCTGAAAGAAAATTCTAAGAAAGGAAGAAAATCTCGAAAAATATACTAAAGATGAACAAGGGAACGACATACAAGACCCAGACAAAATTAAAGAACACATAGAAAGCTACTACGAACAACTATACCAGGCCAGAGAAGCCATGCCAGGCTATGAACATTGGACAAAGGAGATTGAAGAAACAATAAGACAATATATTAATTAAGGCAAAGGACAGAAGAACAACAGCTACAACCATTCACTTTACATGAAATGAATAAAGCCATCTCCAAACTGAAAAGAAATAAAGCCACCGCCTCAGACAACATACCTTACTCTGCATTTCTAGAAGCCAATCAAAACACAAGGAAAATATACCTGAAAGTCCTCAACCACATAACAAAAACTAAAACAATAGCCCACCAATGGCAAGAGGGTGAAGTTCTATGTATATATAAGGGTAAAGGAGTCAAAGGTAAATGCAGCAATGAAAGAGGGATAACCTTATCCAGCAACATGGGCAAACTATATGAAAGGATGCTGAACTCACGAATACTCACAGACATCAATATAACAGAAGAACAAGCTGGTGGAAGAAAGGGGAGCGCCACTGCAGACCACATTCTCAGTATCAAAGAACTCATCCAAGGAAACAAGCAACAGAAGAAACCTGCTTACATCACTTTTCTTGATGTAACAAAAGCCTACGACAAGGCGTGTCTAGATGCTATAATGTACACAATGCACAAAGAAGGATGCCCCAAAGCCATGTGGAACTTGGTAGATAAACTAAATCAAAACCTCACAGCAACCATACAAACATCACTTGGAAATACAAACACCATACATATAAATAACAGTGTACAACAAGGAGGCGTCTTGGCTGTAACACAATATGCAACACTAATAGACGAAATAAACAAAGAGATCAAAAAACTTGGAAAATTCTTGGAAATAAACAAATAGAAGAATCAGCAACATGCTTACTGTGGGTCGATGATGTAGCCCTCATAACAAACAAAGAGACACTCCTTAAAATCACAGAGGAGATAGCTAATAACTACAGAATTCTATTTGGTAAAGACAAATCCAAAACGATGATCATAAGTAACATCAGAGAGGAGAGACAGCTCAAAATAAATAACATGGATATAGATAAATGTGATCAATACAAATACCTAGGAGAAACACTGACTGTGAAGAACAACCTGGAGACACTCATTGAAGAGATACAAAGGAAAATAGAGGCAGCACTCCAAACAGCATTCTTCCTAGGAGGCGATGAAAATTTTATTCTAAAGGTATTCAACTCCAAACTATGTGGACTCTCCTAGAAACGTGCATCATACCCATCATAACCTATGGCTCGGAGACCTGGAACCTAACCAAAACACAAACTAAAAAGCTCAACACCATACTTGACAACATTATCAAATGAATTCTAAGAATCCCGCAAACAACACCACATGAGTGCATTTAAGAGGAACTTAACATACTAGATATTGAACACAGGATAAGTATTAAAAGAATGAACTATACCAAAGCATTGCAGGCAAAACCAAGTGCCGTGATGAGGAAAATTCTTGAAAATGAACAGGACACCTCATGGATGTCAAAGACAAAATTGATGATGGAGGCTTATGGGATCAATTACAAAGAGATGCAAAAACAAACAACCACAGAATATAAAAGGACAGCTGCACGAGCTGGAAAAGCAAGGATGAAACAGAAAATCAGAGAAACAGGCAGTGAAAAATCAAAATATCAATTCCTGACAAAAAAATAAAACTGAAGAAGAAAATGAATCACCAAAATACCTGACTCATATGACAAGAGAACAGACCAGAAGCCTATCTATGGCCAGAACAAGGATGACTAAAGTGAAAGGTAACTACAAAAATATGTACAAAGACGCCCAATGCAGGGGTTTTGGCCAAAAAGACGAAACTCAACAATATATACTAGAAGAATGCACAGCAATACACAAAACACCAGAAACTGTTATAACAACACAGGATTCATTCAACAAGGTCATGGAATTAACTACAAAAACATCAATGAACTTAATGACCATCCAAAACATAATCAAACAATGAGAAAGCATAGCTCCACGGGAGATGTTGAGGCAACACCAGCTAAACAGCGCTTTGATACCTCAAGGTGTGAGAGGTCTGGAGATCCAGGCAATATACACATAGGAAAGGGAAACGGACAACAAGACTAATTCATAAGAAATTCACATCATTATTTTGAGAATTTATTAAGTACACAGCAAAAATTCAACCCAGTATGAATAGTAAACAACACATATTGATAATTACACTGATTAGTAAGCTGGTGTGAGAAAGATAAGGTAAGACTCAATCATTTTAGGTGTGACTTATTTGGCCCACCAAATCTGCCACTAGTGAACAAAGATGCTGAGAGTGTAGTGGTCGCTTCCATATGTGTTCAAAGGGTGGTAAGTATAGAATAATTGGTATTATTCTGACTACATGTATACCATTTCAATTAGTCTTACATTGGCCCAGTTCCTCTACTTAATAAGTGTTATGATGGTGGCCCATGCCACGTGGCAGCTGCTGTGTTCAAGCTCCAATAAATCATCATAAACCATTGTGACTTAGACCTATCCGCAGACATTTTCAATTTTGTTGTTGTTAATACTCGACAGGCAAGATGGGATCTAAAATAATTGAATCCTAAAAAAACTGATTAAAAAAAATTCTGAAAAAATTGAAAATCAAATTGGAAAAATTTTATCAAAAGACAATTCCATTTTGACTGACCCTAACATACAGAACGGGTTCTGCGACATGAAATGAAATATAAAAACTTGTTTAAAACAAATATCCTGACAAGCTACACCTTGAAAACTCAAGTCGACAACCCAAGTTGACAACCTACATTGACAAAACACCTTGAGAACCCGTGTTGGCAACCAACTGTGATGACCCAAGTTGCCAACCCACCTTGACAACCAAAATTGGCAGCCCACCTTGACATCCCAAGTTGACAATTCATGTTCACGTTGACATACCAAGTTGACAACCCATCTTGACAATGTACTTTGACAACCCAAGTTGGCAACCCATCTTGACAACCCACCTTGACAACCCAACTGGACAACCCACCTTGACAACCCAACTGGACAGCCCACCTTGACATCACAAGGTGATAGCCCACCTTGACATACCAAGCTGTAAACCCAAGTTGACACCCCACCTTGACAACCCATCTTGACATGTCACCTTAGAACCCCATTTTGACATCCCAACTTGACAGCCCAACTTGATAACCAAAGTTGACAACCCAAGTTGAAAACCTACCTTGAGAACTTAAAGGAAAGCTTGCACATAATTTCATGAAGTGCTATTTTTTGTGTAATTAGCTTGACTTAAGTATCCTAAAATATTTATAAAGTGAAAACTTGAAATATATCAAGGTCTTATGAATTATTCAGGGAAGGAATATACTTTTGGCAATTCCCTCAATGCTGGGCTGGTCAGTACTCCCCTTGCTACGTCACAGGTATGGAAATTCCTTCTAAAGTTATTTTGGAATTCTCTGATTAATGAATGGTTGTAGATGGCTATATATTTTGATTCAATGTGAGTTGCATTCAGTCAAATATATATAATTTGGTTTAGAGACTTTAACTCTTATTGCAAATTCTACAGGGATGGGGATTCCCTTCTAAGGGTAGATGGGATTCCCTAAGAACTCCCCTTGCTACGTAATAGAATGGGGGATTTCCCTTAAAAAATGTGATAAAATACAATTTCTTCAATGCCCCATATTTGTGTTTTAACTAAATATTTTCCTTCCATTTTGCTTACATTGATAGTGTAAGTGTTGACTAACATGCCAAAATTCAATTCATTGAAAAATAACTATTCTGCGGTTATGTGCAAGCTTTCCTTTAACTTGTCAACCTGAGTTGACAACCCATATTGACAACCAAAGATGAGAACCAATCTTTACAACCCACCTTGACAACCCAAGCTGACAACCCATCTTGACTATGTACCTTGACAACCCATCTTGACAACCCAAGCTGACAACCCACCTACCAACCCATCTTGACAATGTACCTTGACAACCCATCTTTATGACTTATCTTGCGTCCTAAGCTGACAAGGCACCTTAACAACACATTTTGACAACCCAAGTTGACAATCCACCTTGACAACCCAAGCTGACCACCCACCTGAACCATCCCTGACCTGCCCATGACATCCCAATGACATCGCCTTCCCCATGACATCCCAATGTCAGGGGAGCGTTGGGAGTGTTGACGCAAGGTACACCCATCACAGACCTATCACAACTAAACCTGTCACTACCCCCTCTTCATAGACTTCAATGATAATGGAAGTTAAGACCCAATTCAAAAGGACCAGCTTGCAAAACTCGACCATTTTTAGGACTATAGCCTGCCATAGAACCTCTACAACTTGGATGCCAAACCTAAGATACAAGTATGGGCAAATTAAATATAATGCGCAATTTACCCCTTTTTACCCTATATTGATGTAAAATATATTTTTTCAGTCTTTTACAGCTATCTTAAAAGTAGGATAATTTTATAGATATTGTCATATGTGATCATTTACACAAGTAATCCTTGGATCTAACTGAGAGAAACATGAACTCTAACTAGGTAGTAGAAGCCATCTTGTCAATCTCTGTTTATTCCATACTCCAGCATAGGAGAGTTCCACTTACAGGTATCACTACACAAAATATTATATCATGACATCTCCCCCCTTAAAGAGAAAACCTTATAAACTCTGGTTACATCACTATAAAGTACTTTAAGGTAAGGATATTCTGTTTTTCTGTTACTCTAGGATGACACAAAGTTTTCTTTGATTTAAACTTCCAAAAAGTTACTTACTAAGTAGACACATCAATAGTTTAGAGATCCAGTCTCTTAGCTGGTCTACTCACACGTCCAGACCTGGTAACAGTTGAGCCATTCGGTCTTGGTGAAGAAACAACCTTTGGGCTCTGAGCCACTTTCGGACTATATGGAACTTGGGGCTCGGTTACCACATCTGGGATAACATTGGTCTCATTTGATGGTACAGGAATTTTCTGCTAATGACGACGATTCCGTCTTACAACAGAACCATCTGGTGACTGTACAACATATGACCTCGGAGTGTCTGTCCTCACAACCACTCCAGGATCACTCCAAACCTTCTGTACATCGGTTTTCACTCTCACACTTTCTCCCCTATCCAAGGTAGTAAGAGGCTTAACACCATGCTTCTGATTGAAAAACCGTGCATGAGATTGCTTAGCCACTCTGTCATTTTCAGAAATTACATCAGGACTCGGCCACTTAGGCTCTAACACACTCGGCAATACAGGTAGACTAGCCTGTAAGTTTCTACCCATAAGAAGTTGAGCTGGGCTAAACCCAGTAGACGAGTGCGGAGTCGACCGATACGCAAGAAGTGCTAACATGGATCGGGTTGTCGCAAGGCAGTCTTGGCAACCTGAACAGCTCTCTCAGACTGTCCATTAGCCTGTGGATAGTACGGGCTAGATGTCTGATGCTGGAAACCTAAAGAGTTCGCAAACTGTCTAAACTCTCTAGAGCTGAACTGTGGACCATTGTCTGATACCAACAGGTCAGGTATACCAAAGCGTGTGAAAATACATTTCAGCTTCGCGGTAACGGCATGTGTATTAGTACTAGACAAATAGACAAGCTCGATGTACCTAGAGTAGTAATCTACAACAACCATGTACTGTTGGCTGTTAAAGTCAAGCAGATCTACCCCTAACATCTGCCAAGGTCTATTCGGTAACACAGTAGGAACCAATGGCTCTTTCTGTGCTGTAGCTTTGTACTTTTGACAATGGGAACACTGTTGCACAATCTGCACTATGGCCTCACCTATTGCTGGCCACCATACAGACTGGCGCGCTCTTTTGCGACATTTTGTCAGGCCCTGGTGTCCATCATGAAGCCTACGAAGGATATCGGCTCTCATGCTATGCGGGATGACCACGCGGTCATCATAGGTTAGTAACCCGTTAATGACACTCAGGTGACCTCTCGCATGATAATATGGTTGGGCTATCGGAGCCACAGAACTTGCATGAGCAGGCCAACCCGTGTTCGTGTACTTGAACACTACGCTAAGCTCTTCGTCAGCTTGGGTTGCCTCTCGGATAACAAATAGTCTTTGACTGGTTAACGGCCAACCCTGCTCGACAGCAGCAACGTGGGCAACCACGTCACCATCAAGCTCAGAAACCTCACCAGGTAGTGGCGATCGCGAGAGTGTATCAGCCACAACGAGCTGTTTACCTGGAACATACACGGCTTCAGGGTTGTATCGCATAAGACGAATTAGCAATCGCTGACATCGAATAGGAACTTTGTCCAGATCGCGTTTGTTGATTAAGGGAACTAGGGGCTTGTGGTCAGTTAGTAACTTGAATTTTGAACCTCGAAGATACTTGTCAAATTTTTCACAACACCGCACACCTGCTAAACACTCTTTCTCAATTTGGGCATATTACTGGTGGCTTGGGATAAGGTACGGGATGCATACGCAACTGGTCGCAGGTCTTTACCATGGTATTGCAACAATACACCTCCTAATCCACAACCACTAGCATCAGCAGCAACTACAGTAGGTTTGTCTGGATCAAAAAAGGCTAATACAGGTGCTTTAGAAATCATGTCTTTTACCTTTACAAAAGCTTTTTCCTGCTCCGGTCCCCAACACCATACTACAATACCCTTCAACAAGTCATTCATTGGCCTTAACACAGTTGACAAGTGTTCTAAATGGGAACCCAGATAGTTGATCATGCCTAACGCTCTTTTCAACTCAGTGACATTCGTCGGTGATGCCAGGTTTTGTATTGCAGTCACTTTGTCCTTTGACACACTAACACCTTCCTTGCTGATGGTTTGTCCCAGGAACTGTAGTTCAGTCTGTCGGTAGTTACACTTAGCATTGTTCAGTTTCAGTCCTTTTGACTTGAGCACGTCCAAAACCTTGGACAAGCGTGCATCATGCTCTTCCATAGATGTACCAAACACAAGGATATCATCCATGTACACAACAACACCTTCAAGTCCTTTTAAGAGTTCGTTCATTTTGTACTGGAAGATTTCAGGTGCCGATGTGATGCCAAAAGGAAGACGGTTGAAGCAGTACCTACCAAAAGGTGTGATGAAAGTGGTCAACTTCACACATTCACTGTCCAATGGAATTTGCCAAAACCCACTAGCAGCATCAAGACTACTGAATACAACACCACCAGAGAGCTTACCAAGAATGTCTTCTTTTGTAGGGATGATGTACTTTGGTCGAACAATTGACTCATTTAAGCGCTTTAGATCTACACAAATTCTAACATCCCCTGACTTTTTTATAACTGGTACCATTAGTGCACATCATTCAGTTGCTTCTGATACACTACTGATGACACCGTCGCGCTGCATACGCTCTAACTCAGCTTTTACCTTCGGTAGGAGCGGTATTGGAACTCGACGCGCAGTCGCTACGCTATACGGCTGTGCGTTATCCTTGAGAAGGATCTTAACTGGATCACCCTTTAGTGTACCTACACCCGGTTCAGGAACAACTTTAGAACTACCCAGGGCTTTTGACTACTGCAAGAATACGCGAGATCAAACCTAAACGAACACATGGCCCTCTACCTAACAGGCAAGTGGTTGTTCCCTGAACTACTTGAACAAGATAGTGATACATTTTACCCTTGTATTTGGTACGAGCCACAAATTGTCCTAGACTATTGAGTTCACCTCCAGGACTATTCAGAACTACACTACTTTTCTTCAATTTTGGCTTGCTTGGCATCTTACGGTACACTTCTTCAGAAATGATGGTGACATCTGCACCGCTATCTATTTTGAAGCTCTAACTCTATCCCCATTGACATCTAGATCAATGAAGCATTCTGTCTCATCAGGAACATCACAATCGATAGACTCTACATGAAAATCACTACTGGTATCTTCCTCTACTGACTCTTCACAAAAAATGGAACCCAGGAAATAGCTCTCATCTGACTCAGCGAACTCCTCTGAAACCTCACTTAGATTTTTATGACCATAGCTACTTTGTTGAGAACCTCTGTACCTGCCTCTGTAACCACCCCTGTAACCTCTACCTGAGCTAGAACTACTCCCTTTCTGGCTAGAACCTGACTGATCCCTCTGCTGGGATTTGCAACAACGCCCGTAGTGACCTTTACTTTTACAAATGTGACATGTTTGGTCTTTTGCAGGGCACTCTACATGGCGGTGATCTAGCAATAAATTACAATTGTTACAACGTTTACCTGGAGGCGATCTACCACCTCTCTGAAAACCACCGCGCTGAGAACCACCGCGCTTACCTCCACGAGACACATAACCAACACTTTTCTCTGTAGACTGTTCATTTTGTTTCTTGACCATCTCGGAGTTCCTAACGCGTTGAACACAGTTCTCGAGTGTCAAGTCAGCCTTTAACTGTAAAAGTTCCTTGTCCAAGATTCCTATGACGAGTCTGTCTCTTATTTCCTCATGTTCGTTGGCAAAGTCACAGGTCTCGGACATCTCCATGAGGGACCTGTAGAAGCTCTCGACGCTCTCACCCGGCTGCTAAACGCGCAGGTGAAATTTAGCACGTTTATGAATGACATTGCGTTTGGGAATGAAGTATCCCTGGAACTGTTGAAGCACAATGTCGAAGTTGTCTGCGTCTGCAACAAGTGGAGGAGCGTTGTCACCGGCTGCCTGTGGGGCAATCGTGTTCAGCTGGAAGCTGCTGTAGATCTTCTCTGCTTCACGTCCCATCGCGTAGATCAAAGAGCTCACCTGGACAGCAGGGGGCTCACGGTCCAGTTTAGTAGCAGTCCTGAACCTGAGAAATCTCTGTTTCCACTCAGGCCATTCACTGGGCTTGTCGAAGGAGAAAGTCTCAGGAGGGTTGAACTTAGGCATTTTCAGGCCTAGGAGCAGTCAGGGTAATCACAATGTAGCTGGAAACAGTCTGGGCAACAGCAGAAGAGGCACCAAGGGCAGCAGTCCTAAGTAGGTCAGACAGCTCTTCACCCCACCTCACCTATGGCAAATCAAACCACAGGGAGGAAGAACTGACAGTAGAGGGGTTCACAAACTGTCTTGCAAGGAGTCCCACTCTTCACTAGATTGTACTCACAAAGTCCTGTTCCAAACCAAATTTCTCAGTAAATCCAGCGTTTCAGGAGCAAAATCAATGTTCCCCGGATGCCTGAGATGTTCATGCAGATCTCACTTCTGACACCATGTCATATGTGATCATTTACACAAGTAATCCTTGGATCTAACTGAGAGAAACATGAACTCTAACTAGGTAGTAGAAGCCATCTTGTCAATCTCTGTTCATTCCATACTCCAGCATAGGAGAGTTCCACTTACAGGTATCACTACACAAAATATTATATCATGACAGATATCAAAAAAAGTTGCCCTCAAACTATGTAATTTTCATAGATTAATAATTTTCTAAAATATCTTTTCATTTTTTACTGCAACCATTTCCAACCAGATTCAGATGAAAAGACGTCCAAACGAATCTGATGTCATTTAGATGGGCAGCCAACGTCCTCAGGACATCCTCCTGACCAATTACTGACCACTTGCTGATGTCTTTTGGACGTCATGCTGCTACCTGGGCCGCTACCATACCTTTCAAGTTTTACTTTTACTTGGTATAAACAGGGCCATTTCCTGGTCTCCCTTGTCCGCCAACTAGATCTACCTCTTATTAATTATTTTCTGATACTCCATATGATATTTTCTATCTAGGCCTATTGTATTTTTCACTTGTTTTTACACTTTAAAATAGAATATTGACAAGTGCGTGAAAACTGGCTACAGGCTGCCTGAAAATAGGCTACAGTGCATGAAAACTGGCTACAGAACCTCTATAAGTAATGATGTAGGGTGTCACTAAAATTTTCAATATTTTCCTGATTTTTTATAATTAAGTTAACAGACTTTATTTTAAGTATTTTAAGTTAATAGGGGAGAAAAATACTATTTGGATTATTTTTCATTCACTATTGTCTCATTATGACATTAATCAATTTTCCGTCCTTAGTGCGCGAAAAATGGCTCCTCTACTGTAGGTTATGTCGCATGTTAAAACCTAATAGTTAACACAATAATTATATGCTTATGCATACAATATTATATAGCTTGTCTTAAACAAGTTTGCAAATCTGACCCATAAAAATAGTGAAAAATTGGGAAATTTCGGGAAAATATGTGGAAAAAAATAGGCGAAAACTGACAACTGCCTCATTTGGAGTCATTAATTTTCACGCAGGGGTCTAATTTCTAAAATAGGGATGAAATCACATGTTTCCGATATCTATATGATCATATATTACATTACAGCTGGGGTATCGTTCGTGCGTTTTTAACATTAGGGACTCCACCTAACGAAGTTGTGGCCGACGACGTGTTTTACAACGTTAAAAGTAATCTGGCAACGTTATTGGTCACATCGTGAAATTGGGGCTGCACTATGGGAGTTACAACGTATCAAATTACGTCCGTCTGACGGACAATACACTGGCATAGATCTTTTTTTTTTTTTTTTTTTTAAAGAGCAGAGCTTTATTCACTTATAAATGTTACAGACAATACTTTTTAACATTCTGCTTCCACTTTTTTCTTCTGTATATATAAGTTCTCAGAAATACCATAAACATGTCTCAATATTCCTACAGAAGTCTTGAAATATATAAAGGGAAAAAAACAAAAAAGAGGAACAGTCCAAGTGGTATTTTAAATATATGAGTCTGTTTATGATTCATTAACTCCAGTCTACCATGGCACAAAAGATTTACATAGATGATTAAACAAGCAACAATAATAAGCAATTGTACTGATGCACATTCTGTTATGATAGATTTCAATGAAATTACGAAGCATGTATTCTTGACAGTAGCTGGTCTGATGGTACTTTCTCTTTTTTCTTTCCTTCTATTCTCCCTATGTACCTTTCGACTGATAGTTTACAACTCAACTCATAAATCCATTGATATACATCGAGATATCCTTCATGAAATAGCCGTTGTCTATATATATAAAATTTAGCCCAGAGAAATATGAAATTTATAGTTTTAGCCCTCTCTGTCATATTTATCAACCCAAAAATATAGTCTAATTCTGAGAAATCCTCCAAACAATAACCTAATACGTTTTCCACCCACTGCTTTATTCTCTTAAGAAATTTATGAACAGATGGACATGAAATAAAAAAGTGGGTTATTGTATCCTTTTCTCCACACACTTTACATTTATCATCAGCAACAACCTTTCGTTTACATAAATAATCTTGACAAGGAACAATACGATGAATTATTTTAAATTGAAGGGACTGTATTTTAGTTTCCCGAGAGGCTTTAAATGCCATACAGTTAACCTTCTGCCATTCTTCTACACCAAATGCAATTTCAGGAAAATCCCTCTGCCATTTTTCATGCCACTGGAAGTTAATTTTTTGTCCACTGCAAATGATACCATATAGAGTCTTTGATGTACAATTCAATATGTTCAAAGGTTTACCTTCATGATGTATGTATATATCTCTAAATGATACATTTTGAACATCAATAGTCTTATTCTTGACCCATGGGATAGCCGCCTTAATTTGTAGAACTTCCAGAAAATTGCACTTCATGCCATATACTTCCTTAATCGTTTTATCATCCATCAATTTCCCCTGCTCTGAGATCAGATCTGCAACCTTCAATATACCTACACTCTTCCAAGTATGCCAATCTACCACTTTTCTATTTATCAAAATTCTCTCATTTCTCCATAATATCTCATTTTGTATTTCTATATCAAAGATAGGACTCTTGTTATAAAAATTATTCCAAGATACCCATAAGTGTTTGTAAAACAAATTACAGATATCTTTTCCTAGCCTTCTATTCTTAGTAGTAAAGGTTATATAAAGAGAGTCATCAACATTAAATATCTTCCTAGGATAAAAGGTCCATGATTCAAAGTCATTACAACACAGTCTTTTAACCCAAGATATTTTAGAAGCCAAAACCATTGACTCGAGGTCAAGCAATCCCATTCCTCCATCAGAGATCTTCCTGCACATTGTTACATATGCTACCCTGTTCACACTTGAAGACCATATGAATGAACATATCATTTTTTTAAATTCATCAAAGACTCTCCTAGGAGTAAAGGTTATAGATGTTGGATATAGCAATATTGGTATAAGCAAGCTGTTGACTACTACCACTTTTCCTTTAATGGACAGATTTCTATTATTCCAATCTTGGCAGATTCTTTCACACTTCTTCAATTTCTCCTCAAAATTCCATTTATACCTTGTACTCTCATCACAGATTTTGCCAATTCTCACACCAAGTAACACCAAACTCTCTACTATTTCAAAGGGCATATTTCTTTCTACAGAGGAATTTCCCTGCCCAAGGGGCAACAGTTTTGTTTTGTGCTTATTCACAGTCAGACCAGAATACCTTCTAAATCTTTCTAAGCAGTCAAGAATACGAAACAAATCAGACTTACTTCTACAATAACATGTTACATCATCAGCAAAGAGGGAAATCTTTATCTCCCTAGTACCTAAGGCGATCCCTCGAATGGTCTCCTCCTCCCTTACCATAATTGCTAGGACTTCTACTACAATAACAAATAAAAATGGGGATAAGCAACAACCCTGTCTTGCACCTCTTGCTGGGGAGAACCAAGATGTGTTATAGCCATTATTAGTAATACATGTCTGAGCACCATTAAATATAACTCTTATCCACTGTATAAAGTTTTCCCCAAACCCAAACAGTTCCAAAGTTTCAATTATACAGTCCCATGATACTGAATCAAATGCTTTATTAAAATCAAGGGCTAAAAGCCAAGGCTGCTCCCTTTCTATCATAGAGTGTTCTATCAAATCTTCTGCCAGTCTTATATTAGTTCCAATGTATCTGCCTTTCATAAAGCCTGTTTGATCTGAGTATATAATATCTTTAAGGGGAACCTTAAGTCTGCTTGCTAAGGCTTTGGTCAAGATTTTATAATCTGTGTTTAATAAGGTTATGGGCCTCCAGTTGGATAGTTTATGTTTATTTGTTGCTTTTTTGGGAATAAGGCGGATTATCCCCCTTCTTTGTTCTTTACTAAGGATACCATTATCATAAGAGAATTTGAAGCTCTGAATCAAAAGATGTTTGATATCTTGCCAGAAAAACTTATAAAACTCTACTGTCAAACCATCTGAACCAGGGCTTTTGTTACTTTTCATAGAACAAAGAGCTTTATAATACTCATCTTCAGATAGCTCCCTATCAAGTACATCCCTTTGTTTATCTGATATCTGGGGAATTTTAGATTTGTTTAAACCACTTTCAAGTGCTGACCTATATGACTCATTTTCAACTGAAGAGTAAAGTTCTTCATAAAAAGTCTTTAAAGTACTCATTATACCTTGAAAATCTGTTGTTATTACACCGTCTTTAGTTTCAATAGCTGTAATCTTCTTCTCTAATGCTCTAATTTTTTCTAAATTTAGAAAATATTTAGTAGGTCTTTCACTATGGCTTGACCAGTTAGCCCTAGATCTCAAAATTGCTGCTTGAGCTTCTGAACCCTTTCTCACTTCCAGGTCTCTCTTATAAGACATAAGTTCCTCTTCTACATTTTCTCCCTCGTCAAGCTTACAAGTAAGTTGGACAATTTTCTTATTAAGCTCCCGTGCTTCTTTCTTCTCCTCATTTCTTTTCTTCTTACTATATTTAATTGAAAGACCTTTGATCTTATACTTTGTATAGTCCCACAAATCATTTGGATCTAGTTCTCTGACTGAGGACATCTCCTCCATGACATTCTTTACCTCATCTACGTATGCTTTATCTCTCATCAGATTATTATTAAACTCCCACCAGCCTGGACCTCGAGGTACATCCCCCAAAGAAATTTCCAATGTTATTATACTATGATCAGAAAATATACCTGGCAAAATACTTGTTTTTCTCACTTTCCCTGATATACACTCTGGAATTAACCATAGATCTATCCTGGAAGCTTGATTTTTTCTATGAAAGGTATATCTTCTCAAATTAGGATTATTCACCCTCCAAATATCTGTAAGACCTAACCTGTAAATCATATCTAAGAGAGATGCCCTATATCTTGCAGCAACTATTGGGTATGAATCATTTTTACGATCTAAATGTGGATCTAACTGTATATTAAAATCCCCTCCTAGGAAAATGGTATCTTGGTCTCCCCCAACAAGCACTTCTTCGATGAGGTTAAGGTTCAAGATTTGGTTAGATTCCTCCTGTTGTGTAGGGGCATAGACATTGCCTATCCAAAAAGATTGATCTTCTATAGATATATTCAGTACAATATATCTTCCCCCAGCATCACATACTGTATCTATCACCTTACAGTTTAAACCTCGTTTAAATAAAATTGCCACTCCTTTAGAAGCAGAATTCCCATGTGCAAAATAAGCCTCACCACCCCATTCTGACTTCCACAAAGAAAAACAGCTATCATCACTGTGAGTTTCCTGTACCAAAATAACATCCCACTGACCCTCTCTCATTTTCATAAAAATAGACTTTCTTTTAACTCTACTGCGGAGACCATTTACATTCAAAGAACAAAGTTTTAGAGTCTCGCCAGTCATAGGTTAGAGAAAAATGCTCCTTTCCCCTCAAATGCTGATGTAAATCCAGTCCCTACTCTGATTACTATTATAACACTTATTAGAATTACCTCACAAAGTGAACCACTGAAACAAGAATGTGCATGTAGAATTAGAAAATATAACCATAAAGCAAAATTTACCATATTGTACCATGAATAAACTGAAATACCAAAAATCAATTTAAGTAGGAGTAAACAAAATATAACATCTAGTAATGAAATGTACAATTTTTTCATTACTCTGTACCACTGCAACTTCTTAAATAAAATATCAAAAGTGTCTCTAATCAGTCTAATACTCTAAGAGATATAGTGTTCCACCATCCCTAATAAAATAAACATGGCATCCGTTTTTCAGTTATAATTGCAGTCTAAATTAAGGAAAATGAACAACAAAAATCTAGCCATATTGAAGAGGAGTTAGATGTCTTAAGTTTACCTTTGAGTACTATCAAATATTTGACTCTGTCCTGATACATTGACTCCATACTCATGACATAAATTAGAAAAATCAAATAAGGACAGTAATACAATCACAACCAAGTATCTCAAGCAACAAGTAGTACCCTATTTATCATCTATGCTTTGTGATTTACGTGACTTAGTTATGTGAATATGGCAATTTGTCAAAGCATATACAAAATACAGTCTTCCAAAGTGTCTCAGTTGTCACCTTTCTTGAAGTGGTCTCGCGCCTTGGTCAGCATCTTCCCCATCAAGTTGTGACCAGTCCACATCTGCACGTTCAGAGTGTCTTTTTTCCCTAGGGTAATCCCAGTACCCCAGAGTTTTGATGGAGATGCCTCTCCCAAGACCCTGTCACCAGTGTCCAAGAGGGCCTTGCGAAGTAGAGGATGCTGCCTGAACTTCTCTAGAAGAGCTGGGAAGACGACCTCCTCAACAACATCCTCCCATCTTGATTCCATACCATCACTCGACATTATGTGTAAAAGTCCTTTCAGTTCAGGAGGGTAGTGTGTTTTCCATGCTCTTGCCTCCATCTCTTCATTCTTTGCAAACCTTGCCCTTGCAACAGTAATGAATTTTTCCATGCAGTTATACCGCTCTCCATGGAAGGAGAACGGAGTGATCCTGTGGTTTGAGAAATAGCTGAACCTAGTAAAAAATACCAGGGTCAGAGCATCATTTTCAGTAGCAAGTGTAGAAGGTCAGATCTGCTGAGGAAGGGATTCAAGGTCCTCAGGTCTGTAGGCGGTCCCATCCAGTACAAGTTTCCCTCCAGCAATCTTTACTGTCTTGTAAAGCTTGGACTTTTCTGCAGCAAATCTACATCTGTACAATAAATTGGCTGTTTCTCTAATGGTTTTTGGAAGATCCTCTTGTATAAAGAGTTCCTTACACATCCTCCTGGCACTCCAGACCCTATCTCTATCCTTCAAGCACACAAAACGCACAAGTACGAGGTTTGGATCTGGCAAACGGTGTGCTTTATCAATGTTCAGAGAGCTGACTCCCAATTTGTACAGGCAATATTGCTCAAAATGAGATTGGATATCGCTGTTTTTCTCGTTTGCCTTCCTCGGAATGCCTTTGACTACAAGGTTGAAACGTCTGGTATAAGCCTGTTGCTTCTGCAGTTCTTCTTTAAGTTTTTCAATTTCCACACTTGGATCAGGTTCACCGAAAGCCGAGGGTTAGATTCAAGTTCAGTCAACCTTTTCTCATGCTCACCCACTTTGTCCTCCAGGCTTTCAGCCTTTTTTTCTACACTGTTGATCCTATCTTCCAATTTCTTCTCTACCCTACTAAACTCGGCCTTCAGGGCTAGAATTTCCCTGTAGATATCAGACAAGGTCGGCTCCTCTGAACTTTCCTTTACTTCTCGCACCAGCCTTTTACCTGATTGTTCCTCATCAGAGCCTGTCTCTGCCCATTTTCTCTTGTCTACAGTTTCTATACCTTCCATAGTGCTGTCAACCAAGCAGATAAGCAGTACTGGAAGCTTTCCCACCGGATCGCAATAATGTAGTTTCACCTAAATCAGATAGGTTGGCAACAAACTATCTCATGTGCAAAGTTCAGAAATATTTCACTCACTCCTCCTCAAGTATAGTCTCTCAAATCCTCAGATTACTAACATTAGGATGCCCCACACATTTCAGCAAGCTGACATCAACTAGGTGGAACAGCTACGAAAATTGAGTCACATGTCCTTACTGGGGTTTCGAAAGTTTATGAGATCACAACACAGAAGCTTCTTCCAATGTCACTCCCTGGGTAGCAGATGTAGGTCAACCTTTTGTCAGTTCACAGTGAAGATTTCTCCTATTATCGCTCACCTAAACTCCAAGATTTTCCAAGACTCACTGTATCAAGACCACGTATCGTACAGCGATGATGCCTTGGACATCAGGTCTTGGTGCACTTAACTTGCTTTCTGCAGAAAATGGTGATGGTATCTCGCAGGAAAGCCAAGAAAATCTGCCTTGTTGATGGAGTGTGATTATGGAGTGTCTTATCTCAACCCAGCCTCGTTTTGGATTCCTCTGGCATAGATCTTAGTTTAAATAAGACCTATGATTTTTTTATACAAAAAATTCTTTTTTGGGCCAAAAATAAATTAATTGTCATTATTTTAGAAAATATGAATATCTTAAGGGTCCTGCCATTTTTGTAAATGATATGGGCGTGAAAGCATGTTTCTAGCTTTAGAATACATGAATGTACATGGAAAATCATTAGAAAACTTAAAATTCAATCAATCATAACGTTATTATGGGTTTGGGGGTGAAAAAATACATATTTGATGCAAATAGAAAAAATGCATCCATAAAAATGCATAAAATGCACGAAAACTAAAGATGCACGAAAACTAAAGATGCACGAAAACCGGCTCCTCTACATTAATAGTACTGTACAGGGGCCGGATACTGAGTGATGAAGGTGAGACGCTATACTAAGGAGGGCGTGGGTGTGTCTCCAGTGAATTGTCTTTTGAATTCCATTCATTAAAATATTATTTACTTTGTCAGATTTCGTAAAATATGCATAATAAAACTGCCATGTTAAATGCAAAAGCCTGAACTATCCCAGTGGGCAAAACTGGTTGTATTGACGTCATCCCGACGTTGAAATATGACGTTTTTACGTTGTGACGTTGGTTTGAGGTTGAAATAACGGATTTGCAAAGTTTTCTGACGTTGTATTTTGGTTGAAATCCTGACATCCTCTGGTTATAGTCACAGACTGAAGAAAAGCATTTCTATGTTACCTCTATGCCTTTTTGACTTCAAATATCAGAAATAAAACCCTTTTCTAATGGATCTCATGCCATATTTTGCATAAATGTTGTAATTTTCAACCTTGATCCAACTTCAGTATTTCAACCAGAATACAACCATGGTTGAATTTAGGTTGCATTTTGGTTATCTGACGTCATGACCAATATCAATGTAATGAACTATAAGGAGGTTAATTATCCATTTAATGATAGTGCGTGTAAGTGGTATTTAATTCTATAGATAATAGCTAGCTCCATTCGCAGTCTCCTCCTCGTCGACTGCAGTCGTCCAATACATAATTATAGTTCCCGCATCATGTAAGACGTGAACACTCGTGTGAAAGGATTTTGTTTGTTTATTATCCAATGTATAGTCATTCCGTGACAAGAACTCAATTGACCATGATCAGTCCCAGGGTAAGAGTCCCCTCAAACACATTCAGTCAACGCTCCGCTCTCTAACACAATTTCTATGCCTCACTCCAGAACCTAGACTGCAGGTTAGGGGCCATCCATAAATGATGTCACACACAAGGGGGTGGGTGGGTGGTTTGAAAAGTGTGACACTGCCTGTAAACAGGCCTTATTTCATGTTTAAATCAGAAACATTAGTGTGACAGGGGGGTGGGTGGGTCCTAAAAATACCCTAAAAAAGTGTGACATCATTTATGGACAGCCCCTTAAAGGTCCAACCTTCACTGGATGTTACTCACACAGTGCTTACAGCTACTCTGGCTAGCTAAGAGCGGAACACATATAAGGTGGTACGTCACACCGTGACTCCTCCCTCATTTCACTACCGTACTGTCAAAGTGAAACATTGGCTTTATGCTGCCCAAACATGGACTGGCCACCCGCGTCAGTACAGTAATATCAACCTTGGAACAACGTTGAAATTAGGTTGTGTGCCCACTGGGATAAAATAACATTAGAATGCGCATATTTGCATGTGCATTATAAAAAAAATAGACAAGTGTCAAAATGTCCGAATAATATAGTAAGAAGACACTATTATGGAGTATGAGGTCCATCATATTCACCGCTGGGTCCATTGGACCGCAGCCGATAGGCCAAGGTCCGAAATGGTGCTAGGAGAAAATGCGCAAAAACTAGAGCTGCGCGAAAACTGGCTCCTCTGCTCTAGATCAAAAGAGGTCTATGACGTTTCCATGACCCTACTATTATGACTATTTTCCAGGTTTTCCATATTGTGTGGGAACCCTGTAGTAGATCCTGATCGTGGTGCACTCTGCGCCCAGTGGTCGCTACAGTGCAGAGATGATTCGCGGGAGGGCGAGCGTCGAGGTGGCAGAGTGATCGTGGTGATCTACTTCTATGCGGGTGCCTACACGTGGCGGGAACACCTTAGATCTATATGAATGCTGGTTGTAGAGACGCGGTAACAAGCATTCATGTACGAGTGAGGATATTCTGGTGGCATTTTGGGTGGACTGGGTGGCACGGTTGGGGCTACCAGAATAAGGTAAAATATCCAGGTGGCATTTTCTGTAGATACGTGGTGCACTTCTATATTTAAGAACATGAAATTTAGGGCCTAATTTGTTAGTTGAAATAATTATATCTTTCCTACTGATGACGTTCGTACATGGGGAATTTGTACGTGGTGACAGTCAAACGTGGTGCACAATAGTCAATACAAATATGAATAAGCAAAATATCTAACTATTGAGTAGAGATTTGTTTATAGGCATATGTCACTATAGTAGTGATTGCCGTACGTGGCGACGTTCGTACGTGGTGCCAAAATACCCCTTGAACTTTATGGACATCAAAATACTACATAATTCTAGGCCTAAACATATCTTTCTTGAGGTGACTTCTGTACGTGGTGCACTTAAGAACATGAAATTCAATCAAAATAATTCTATATCTTTCCTGTTTCCATCTGAGTATCTTTCCTGTTTCCATCTGAGTACGTGGTACACCCTAAGATTCATGTTATTATATTTCACACAACTTTGCATACGTGGTGCATTTTCCAGTTGATTTTTCCATGTACAGCCATAAGTACGTAGAGTCTACTCATTAGTGGCCATGTGCGGCCATCAGTAAGAACGATGTAGAATTATTTTCTGTACAACAGTAGTAAAAACGAAGATCGAGTTCAACTCGTGGCGCGAAAATGTGCATGTCAGGCATTTACGCATTTTCGCGCCAACGAGTTGAACTCAATCTTCGTTTTTTCCTAGCTCACGAAATAATGGTCTAGGTATATGTTTATGCATAATACCAACGCGTGTGCCAATAGTAACTTCATTTCATAATCGAAATCAGAATTGTATAATAGTTTCAATAGTCGTGAAAATGCGCATTTTCGCGCTAACGAGTTGAACTCAATCTTCGTTTTTCCTAGCTCACGAAATAATGGTCTAGGTATATGTTTATGCATAATACCAACGCGTGTGCCAATAGTAACTTCATTTCATATTCGAAATCAGAATTGTATAATAGTTTCAATAGTCGTGACTTAAGTTTATGTATATAATTCAATTCAATCGAGATCTATTTCAGTATACGAGTTTCATTTCTATAGTAAAGTCTATGTATATATATTAATTCAAGCAATATCTAAATCAGTATACGAGTTTAATTTTTTATAGAAAAGAAACAAAATAAATGTGGTTAATGCTTTTTATTACAGTATACGTTCACATTTCAATCTTCTTGGGTTTTGTTGGCGGATTTTCTTACAAACGCATAATGACAGATGGTGAGCCATTTTTCACTCTATAGAAATGATAAGATCTATTGAATAAATTCTCCTCATTCAAGATACACATCTCTTGCGAGTATGAAAGCATATTAACCATTTTTGACTTATGTTCTAAAGCTAACTAAACCAATAAAGCGCTGGTAAAACACTTTTCACTCTATCTAACTAAACAAATAAGCACTGGTAAAATACATTTTCACTCATTAGAAATAATGACATAAATTGAATAAATTCAACTCTCGCATGATACATATCTCTTCCGAGTGTGAAAGCATAATAACCAATTTTAAAGTTAACTAAACCAAAAGCATTGGTTAAAAACATTGTCACTCGTGGTAACTAAACCAATAAAGCAATGGAAAAACACATCTATAAGTATTGATTAAAATCGCTTCAATCAAGATACACATCTCTTCCGAGTCAAGAAGCATAATAACCTTTTAACTTATGTTTTATTAAACCTAACTAAACCAATAAAGTTAACACAACCTCAGCTGAACTCGTATACATTTTCATAAAACTTCCTTGATGTACATTAAGAAAGTAACAAATTTAAATAAGCAGGGAAAACAACATGATAGGATAGTAACAGTCAAGACCTCGATGTACATTAAGAAAGTAACAAATTTAAATATGCAGGAAAAACAGCATGATCAGGTTAGTAACAGTCAAGAGTAAACAACTAAGTTAATAAAATCAGGGGAGCATAATTATTCAGTCGGGTCTCATCTTACAGTGTTACAATTGTACTCTTTAAAGAGCGTAAATCATGCTCGATCTTATTAACATAACTTCTTGGAGAACATTCTTCTCTTAGACTCGTCTCCAGGAGCTCGTGTTTCCTCGCAGTAGATCAACGTCGAGCTCGAACTTATTAACATAACTTCGCGGAGGACATCCTTCACTTATACCGGTCTTCAGGAGCTCGTTTTTCCCAGTAGTAACTCTCTCTATGTCAGTGCCACGTAGGACCTCTTCTACTCGATGGTGCCAACTCGAACTGAGTATCTTCCTAGCGGAATCACGAGAAGGTTTATTTCTTCCAGTCGAGCACTTTCGCTTACTTCTTCGAGTAGATTGTCTAGAGTCGTCTTTGTAGTATAATAACGCTTCTCCACCGGATTGTATTCATTATATAATTCGTAACAATGAAAATATATTCAAGATCATAATACACGTTAAAATCTTGAAAGAAAGGAAACATGTTACTTTTATAATACGAGACAGAAAGAAAAAAGAAAGCTTGAAAATAAATATTAGAAACATTGTGACAATTCGCAAACTTCCTTCTGAAGCTTAGTTCTATACTAAACAAACCATCAAATTGAATTCAATTTCTATAACTGAACTTAACTTGTGATTTGCATACAAATTGTCAGCTTTCTTTAAACTTTGTCCCGAATGTGAAGCTTAGCTCCATAGTGTATAAACATCGAGCTTACTTACAAATATAGGGATTACAATAAACTGGTACAAATCAACGCTCTACTTAGATGAGGCGTTAATTGTTACATCAAATTATTATTCCCTAATGAAAAATAAGTTATTATCTCTTGACTGTTACATACAATGGTAATATCGGTTTCCTAACCAAAGTTATTCTTTATCCTATGTCACAAAACTCGCTTTCATCATTTCTCTTAAAATATATACATGGTGAACAGCTGAGGAAATGTTAACTTCTACTCAAGGAGAAATTTAAGGAAGGTCATCTTGAATAGTATAATTGTATAAACTTCGCGCACTGGCTCGAGCAGTATAGTTGGTTGAACTTATACGTTTTTTTGAAAAAGTAATATGTTTATCATTATCTGATTTAAGTAACTTCTGTTGATTTTCGTTAAAATCTTTATCAATAACTGGCTGGAATAGTCTTTGATCATTTTCACATCTAAAAAAATACCTCTTCACTTTTTTGTCTCTTCCTACCCCGTTCAGGAGACAACTAAAATAATAATCACGAGGTGAAGTAGATGACATGCTTGGCTTCTTTAATTCTAAGCCGATGACAATAAGGCTTATAAATAATGATACATATAAACCGCCTATACTAAGCTTTGTAGGTGTAGGTTTTATAACATCCATGTTTCATATTACAATGTATTCGAACTTAATACAAACACAATTAACATTTCAGTTCACGCAGCTTTTCTTAAGGTAGTTTTCTTTAGATAATACATCATGCATAGACTTGGAATACTGCGATCTTAATATGGGGGTAAAATGTATAACCCCTCTCCCCTTTTTTCTAGAATGAATTCGTTTAACCTTTCTTAATTTTTTCACATAATTGGTTACCAACTCATCATTCTTTACAGTATTGCTTGAAAAAGCGGAAAGTATCTGAGTTAAAGACTTTCCTTTACATTTCTCTAAAACATAATATATAGTGTATTGTCCACACAATGTGGAAAATAAATTTTGAATAGTCTTAGAAGAATATCTGAATTCAGATTTTTTGCTCTGTTTCAAAAAATTAATAAAACCTTTTTTCAAAGGAGGGAGTCCAAAAGAATCAAAATACTCTGGCAGAGCTGCTCTCGACTTAAAGAAAAACGCAACCCAGTGTTCACCAGGTTTTCGACTTTCATGAGTATTTGCAATGAAAGCTGCAGGGTAATGTTGATTTGTTAATTTAGGTAAATTGTTACTTGAAAATATGCCCTGGAAAATATTAGAAGATGCACTCTGTGACAAAAGAACTTCTTGAATCTCAGAACCATACATTTTAAATAGTTCTTACGACTTCAGGTAAATTGCTATCTCCAATTGCTAGCATGCTATCATATTCTAAATAAAATATCATAACAACTCCATGATCCAGAGGAGCTCTCAAGGTAGCTATTACATTAATAGTTCCGCTCTCGCTTAATTCGAAAGTGGGCGAATTTGGACTATTTTTACTCAAATCAAAGCAATATAGGGTAAAACCATTCCTGAACTCAATAGGATTTATAGCAAGTGAATTACTAGAGAAAAGCCTTCCAGTGCCGTATATAAGAGAAAGGTAAGCTTCATAGTACTTTGAAGTAGTAAAATCTACTTTCATCTCATAAAAAGGAGAAATCTCATTATCCCTTTGTATTTTCATTTCAGTAACGCCAAAATTTTGAAAATTGAATGGATTGAAATTATGGCTACCATCAAAAGCGCGAGAATCTACTAAACCAACTATAATTCTCTTAGGTGTTTCAGTATTTGAAACCAAACGTTGTTCCTGTAAAACTGATTTATTCGGTCCGTGAGTAGAATAAGCCATTCCTATCCGTTTAAAAGGAAATTTCAAAAATTTGTCTGGTAAACGCGCTTTCTCCATTTCATTCACAAAAACTTCATCCATAGTTGATCTTTTCACCATAAGCACAGCCTCTTCAATTTCAATTTTATACTGAACATCTCGAGCGGACATTAAACAAAAATTTTCTTCATTTCTAATAAATCTTACTTTCAAACCAACATCTCCAGGAAACTTCCTTTCTTGATTAAAAATATCATTATGAATCTTGCAAATCATTTGAAAGCTTGAACCATATTGTGTCTTTAAAAATCTCTCCATACTTCCATGATTAGTCTCGGCATCAAACCGATCAACCGCCTCAAAATTACCAGTATCTCTATAAAACATGGAGACTTTACCAAAAGAATCTAAGAAGGCTCTATCGTAATTTAGAAGTATTTCCAAGTAAGACTTGTAAGCATACAAGTTATTACTGCTCGTTAAAAACTTACCTCCTAAATATAATTGTACATCTTTAAACATAGCCCCAGATAAATAATTCACAGGGAAAACCTTTGATTCGTTGTGAATGGCCCCTAAAGCCCCATCTTGATTTGCTACTGGAGGTGCAGGAGGTACACCATCAGATTTTAAAATTTTCATCGTTAACTGAAGATAAGTATTACTTAAATCAATAAAATCATTTTTATTTGATTTTATAATAAACTCGAGAGGTCCTCCCTGGCTTAAATTTGTAATAGGATATTCTTTAGAATAGAAACTTGCGCGTGAAGAAACTTCTGTTGGAGGGACAGTGAAGTAATCTAAACTTCCGTCCACGCAAGGGCAAGAATCTTTATGCATTGCCATGATGTAAACTTCTTAGTTCGAATAGATCCAATCTCAAAATACAGTAATCTTACGCCTATTTCTTATGTCAGATTAATCATCAAAAATATCTTTATATTTTACATTTTGTCTATTCCTCCTTCTCCTTTTTCTCTTTGGGCCTGAACTAGTTGATTTTGAAATCCTTTTATTCGGCTTCTTTTCATTCTTTGAATCCTCGTCATCATCTGACATTTCTTCTAGTTTAGATTGAGCAAATTTAAATGCGTCTTTACCGATCTCTCTCATTTGCGCCTTGGCCTCATCTTTTAATACTTGTCGAGGATTTTTTCCTTCTAGCAAACCCTTCACTGCGCTTTTTCCTGCTTGTAGCCCTCTCTTCATAACCTGCTGCTTAACGCTTCTCAAGCCGGTCTTAAGAACAGGTTTAACTAATCGGGGTAGAGTGCGAAGTAAGCCCCTAAAAAGTGATCCAAAAACAGCACCTATACCATAACCTCTCTGGTGTTGATTTCCGATATAAGGGTTATAATAGAAACCATCCCCTTTCTGCTCAGGTCTTGACTCTTGAAAAAAATCTCGAAAATGCTTAACATGGTCATTGCTGCAATACAGTTTCATATGCTGACTTTGACAATCTTTCGTCATTTTTAATTTTGATTTAAATAATTAACATTATAAGCAATGCTTATCTTACATCAATTTTCGTCTATTAAAAAGGTTACTTATAAGGATCCCAACTATCCCATTTTCGATTAGGTTTCAGTATCCTTCCAAATGAAGATTGTCGCTGAACAGTTTCTTCTCTTTCTGGGGACCTCTCTCGAGGTTTACGACGAGTTTTCTTTTGTTTCTTTGGTTTAGGTTTGTCACCAAAAATGTCTCCCTCATCTTCGGAATCTTCAACATTGGCGCTGAATTTCACAGGGGTTTTCTCTTCTATTTCACCCACATCTATACTCCCTCTTTTGAAGGGGTTAACCAATTCAGGAGTTTTATTTTCTTCGTCAAATGCTCCTGCAAAATCTAATTTTGAATTTTCATCATCATCATCATCATCATTGGTTTCATCCGATTTCATCTTACCTTTAATCCAATCATCATCAACATCATCACCAGATTTCAACTTTTCTTTAATCCAATTGTGTGCCTTCTGCTTTTCTGGTTGAAGTAAAGGTGATGAAGATAATGCTTCCTTTATCTTCATCGCATCGATGTCTTCAAGAGGATACTTTTTAGGTTTCAGAAATTCATCTAAAGACTTCTGATGAACAAAATCGCGTCGAAGTCGGAACGGTTTACCTTTTATCCAAGTTTTAGGTATCTTTATATCGTTTAAAAAATTCCAGAACTCATAAAGTCCAAGAGGTTCTTCTTTATAGGATTTAGATTTTGATAAGAACATCATAAGATCTTTAATATTAGAACCTGGAATAGTTTTTCCTTTCAATATGAGTTGTCCTCTATTATCCCAATAACCTCCATTTTTCAAAACTTTATCTAAAATAAACTTAGCATATGGTTTCTGTGAAACAGAAATACTTTTTAAAATTGGTGATATCATCGAAGAATCATTATGAGTAGAATTAATATCTAAATTTTGTAGTGAAGAACGAGAAGGAGGAGGAGGAGGAGGAACATCGGTATTGAAAATTGGGTATGGTTGTTTATTAAACATGCGTTCTTGCAATAATTCTTTCTGTCTTGATAGAATAGGATTGTCTTTACCTCCATCCTCGCTGAAATTACAACTTTTAAACATGGATAATGGAATAATAACCGATTCTTTAAAAGAAGCCATGTTAGTAAATACGTTTAATTCCAAAAACTAACTGCGAACTGAAAATGCTTGTTTATCTTAAAGAAATTAGCTTCACTACATCAGCACTACAATAAATTCTGAATAATAGCCCCCAATGCTGGGATGAGGAATGGAAGAAAACCTCCATTCTGCTTCAAAACTGATTTTCGTTCCTTCACAGTTATTTTCGGCTTCACAATCTTTCTTAAAGTATCTTTATATTTCTTCAGTTTAACAAATTCAGCTTTCTTTAATGAAACATTACCCCTTAATACATTATAAACTGAATCGCAAATAGCATATATTTCATCTGGACTTGCTGATTCCAAAAGTCTGTTACGTTTCTTAGCATTATTTTTTGAATTGCACAATAAAGCTAAGAAATGCTTATGTCTGTGAGCATATTTTTTCTTAGAAATTTTCTTCTTCTTATTAGGAGCTCGTTCAGAACCTGAATTCTGAGTTTTTTTCCGGTTAACTTCTTTATTATATTCCATTTTTACGCTAGTAAAATAATATTACCATGATTACTAGTCTTATCTCAGGAATATTTAAATGCTTAATTTACTTAACGTTCTGAGGTATGAAAACGTGTTGAACATTGCCGAATAAATTTGAGCGGAACATGGCATTTCTAGGAGTTTGTTGGTGACCATCAATAAACAAATAACCATGAGGTCTATCAACAGCATGCGAAAATATATTCACAAAACAGCGTTGATTCTTAGGCATTAATCTTCTTCCTAGAGTATAAGCTATAGTTTGATCTAAAGGAGAATTAAAAATGCAAAGATAAGTAGCATTTTTTGTAAAATTCTTGCGCTCCTTACCTTCATGAAATAAATTCTGAGAAATAAAAATAATACTTATGTTTTCATGATGAGTGCGTTTAGTAAAAAATTCAGTTATCAACTTATTATTACCACACTCATGCATTAAATCATCAAAAACTGCAAGCCCGCACTTGCTAGGATCGATTAAATCATCGAAGGATTCTGGCAATCCCTGGTGAAATTTTACATTCTTAGTTGATAAAAATGGATCGCGAGGAAAAGTCTCGCCATAGAACCAAAGAATATAATCAAAATTATTGTCAATTACTCTATCGCTATTTTTCAAAAGATCAATTACAAAAGAGGTTTTCCCTGAATTACTAGGTCCTGCTATAATAGAGGAAAAAGGTGTCTTCAGTCTAGCATCGAAGACCTTAAATTGTTCTTCGCTTGTCATGTCTGAGCACTGTTATATTAGCTATAAATAAGTCATGTCAAAAATAAATATCATGAATCTTAACACTATTTCTAAGTTGAAATAACTCTCGCTAACTCTTTAGCATAAGCTCCGCCACGTAATATTTCATTATCTTTATCCAGCAAAACGTAAGTAAATGGTTTAGTATGGAGCACAAAAGCTATTTGAAAAACTTCTTGTTTCCAATTGGATAAGAAACCTCTGTTAAAAGTTTTTCTATATTTAGTTAATCTAACTTTATCTCCTACTTTTAATTTTGAATCTAACTTATTTGTGAAAAGGAAATCTTTATATTGTTTCTGCCATAAATCAGCCTCGTTACTTTTATTTACTTCAGAAGGACTTAAACCCAATGAGCGATGTTTTGAACGATTATAACTATAAACTATGTCCTGAAGAACATTATAATATTTCTTTGTATTACTAGCTTTCATATACTTAAATAACTTATTTTTGTAAGTTCTTATAAACCTTTCTACAATGGCGCATTTCGGATCCTGTGAAGTTGAAAATTGGTGAATTCCATTTTTCTTTAAATATTGTGCGAATATTCCTTTGAATTCAGAACCTAAATCACACTGAAGTAATCTAGGTTTTGTTTTAGCTCTCTTCAATATCTTAGTGAAGGCTTTAATGGTTTCAGAAGCCATCTTGGTTTTCATAGGTTCAACATAAGCATATCTTGAGAAACAATCAATTACAGCTAGAATATTGGTGTAACCTTCATTATAATCTCTTAATTGAGGTAATACCATGAGATCTATCTGCCACTGATCATTTAATCCTCGTACAATTATTTTTCTACGAACAAAATTCTTTTGAACCGGCTTGAAAGAAGTGTAAATTTTACTATTCTGGAGAAATGTTTTAACATCCTTCAAAGTAGTTTTAGCATTGATCAACTTAGCAGCCTGGTATAATTTATTTATAGAAGAAAAAGATGCTGGATGTTTAGGATTAAAATAAATAGATATCAAAAGATCATAAATGCTTCTCTTCGGAGTAGACATGATACTAGTAATCACAAGAAATGATCAACTTCAACTATAAAAACAACACACAGAAAATCTTGAAAACAACACACACACACACAATATCGTTAACAGAAACACTAGATCCACACAGAAAACCTCAACACAACTTAGATTCAAGACTACTAAACTGCAAACACGAGCAAATAAAGCAATCACACATCAAATGAAATAAACCCATGCTGTAACTATGAAACAAACGCGTTAAATCCCTAATCTATATATGCACATTATAAACAACTCGAATTCAAAAAGCAACAACTTGAAATAGAGTGCTTATCTAAGCTTCATACAAACCGGTTATCCGTAGCATGTAATCGCAATAAACACTCGCATTCAATATTATTAAACCTAGAATTTGAGGTAATTACTTCGGTTATCCAGAAGCAGCAATACAGAGAAATAAAATTCTCAATATCGACTTAGTAAATAAATATAAATATAAAGTAAGTAAGTAAATTAAATAAAGATTAATATTCTCGCTTCTCTCAATACGCTTAGTTTATTTTATAAATAAACCTAAATATTAGTAGACTAATATTCTCGCATTGAATATAATATGTCATAATCAAACTAGTTAGAAATGAACAAAGTCTTTAACTCTGCCTCATTAGCTATCAACTTAAGCGGTAAAAGCAAACCTAAACTAGTTAACTCAGAATTTGTAGATTTGTTTTTAGCTCTAATTGAATTTCTACTTCTTGTCTGTCTGCTGGTAGCAGGTTTCAGTTTCTGTTTAGTTTTTTGAACTCTTGGCTTGGAAATCTTATCTTTAATCTGTACTTTTGCTCTAGATCTTCGAACTGTCTTATTATCTTTGCAGTTCTTAATATTAGCTTCCTCCATATTTACTTTTGGAACTGAAGTAGATGGCGGCTTTTGCAGAAAAAGATTATCATCACTCGAAACTATATCTTCCTCCCCAGATGTTATTACCTTAACACTACTCTTATCATCATCTTCCCCAGAAAGTGCGTTATTATCATTACAACTATCTTCCTGTGCAAGATATTTAGATATGCTATTCTGTGCGTATTTCTCTTTCTCCTTTAAATGCTTTTTATGACAAGATTTACATCTAAGCTGATCTTCGGTAAAAGCTTGTGCCTTTTCATATGGTTTGTGGCATCGAATACATTCACGAAACATTGATTTTCCGCATGGTAAACAGTATTTTTTACCTTCTACTAGGGGATCATCTACACCCCCGCACCAGCAGCATGGAAGTGACATTATTAATAATAGAAAAAGTGAAATGGTTATTATTAGTTCAATTTAAACCCGCTCAGTACTATTTTAAATAAATCCTTATCACATGGATATTTAAGCTAGCTATATATTCCGACTTCTTCGAGGGCTTGATAAAGAACCTAATCTCAGAGATATTTTTCAGCTAACAACCTAATCTTGAATCATTAAAGTTCTTGCGTATCATCATCATCATCGCTAGAAAGAAGACGCTTATCCATACAAGCTTTCTTATTCTTAGAAGGATTTTTCTTCTTACTTGATTCTTCTTCACTACAACTCTCACTTGAAATCGAGGTATTTTTTTCCTTTTCTAATTGACTGTCTATCTTCCTAATTCTTCTGTCTAGTTTGTTTTTTATAGAAAATAATTCTGTGAACTCTTGTTTACTCAATGTGAAATTCTTAGACTTTAGCATATCATTAAAATGAAGGTAGATCTGACCTCTGAAAACTGTAATATCAATTCTCTTTCTTCTTCCAAAAGCGAGTGTATAATGACGGTGAGACATCTTCGCAAACTTCTCCATCTTAAGTTAACACTGATCACTGAATACAGGAACTTATCGTAGCAGCTTATAGTTCTGATCCAATCACAGGCTAATTTCTTCGTGAAACTCGAATTAGTCGTCTGCTTAAGTCAGGTATCTTGAAATAATCTTTTACGTTTATTTCTTTTATTTATTCTATCTATTTCGTAATTTCCATAAGCAAAAGAGCTTATTCCATCAGAACAAAGCCAGCGTTTGTCTTCAAAAGGAGATAAAGCCAATTTGTTTTCTCTAACTGTATATACCTGATGTTTGAAACTTCGGATAGTATCATATTTTACAAAAGATCTCGAACAATGAAATAAGCATTCTTTAAACTGATCATGATGGAGGTTCTGAACAGTTGTTCTCTTAATTCCTTTAACCCTTTTAATAACTTCTCCTGAACTCAGTACAAAGGAATACATTTTAGGTCTTAATGCAATAAATTCTAATATTCTATTTCCTGCAGCTTCGTCTTTGAATTTTCCTAAAACTTTCAAATTATCCAAAGAATAAAATTCGTTTTTCTCATCTAAATTAGAAAAATCAAAATAATGTCTTATCTTGTAAAGGAGATCTGAAAAACGTTTGTTATCTATAAAATAAATCAAAGAATCGGTATCACTATATAAAAGTTGAATTGATTTCAAGTCGAATGTTTCCAACATAACATTATAATGAAAATTAAACATGTGCATCTTAGATAAATCTAGAATAGTAAAGCCTATATAAACAGGTTTATCCAAATCAACTATAGGGTTCTTATACTGTATACCGACAAAATTAGGATCAAAAGCGTGTAAAGAATGAAAAGTTGGTTTTTTTATTAATGAAGCACACCTAGCTTCACTTGATGTCAAAACCATCTTCATCCGCCTCTTAACATTTTCCATGCATTTACCGAAAGTAGAGTTGTTCATAAGCTTAAAGAATTCTTTATCGAAATCAGAAGTAGCTTCCTTTCTTTTTTGATTATTGAATTCTATATATGGTTTCATCCAACAAGCCTGTTTGAAAGAGACAACGCGGTGAATCTCGAGTATTATTAAACCTAATTGAAGATAAAGTTTTAAAGTTCTATAGTGGATGATATATTTCTCCTTCCTAGTCACAGTTGAAATTAATTTAAGTGGACTTTCTTTATATTTCATCTCAAATTCTCTCAACACAAATTTAGCATATGGAGAAAGTTGGTTGTATTGTATAGATATTTTCTCGGGACCTAAAGGAAACATGTCATGATAATCATGCAAGTAAGATGGATAATCTAAAGTAACTTCTAAAATATAACCCACAGGAGCATCATCAGAAATCTTAGAAACGTCAAAAGATGAATATTCTTGCGGGTTCACCCAACAGAAATCTTTGAAAGGTAGGGGCTGAATCATAGCATAACCGTACAAATTATTACAGTCATAGTAAACTATATGCTGATCTTTATTCTCAACTTTAGCATATCTATGAACTACATTTGTCATACCGCCTCGTATACCATTCTCAAAAAAATTAAACATATCAATTTCATGGATCAATTCAAGATGAACTTTAGTATGTTTCAACATAGCATCATAACTGAGAGCAGGAGCTGTTAGATATTTTGCAGGATCTAAACCGTAATATTCTAATGCTTTTTCCCTGAAAGATTCGAACACATCTGCTAGCAATAAAACATCTATCTTTAAATAAAGTTGCAAATAGTCCTTAATACTTTTACAGTTAAATTTTAAAAACATTGATAAAGCATGTTCATATTCTGACATAGTTATATTCTTATTAGCTATAGAATTAAAAAAATCCTCTCGAGGCGGAAGTCTCTTCTCCTTTAGTTTTGACCAAGAATCTATATAATCGTAGCACATAACGCCTTTCCGAATAACATAAGGCAAAAGCTCTTTATTTGGGAAAAACTTTCTAGTTTCTTTTAAATCGTTTTGATTTTTCTTTGCTAATAAGTTAGCTAAATTTGATAAAGAATTTGGTAGAAACTGAAAAGAATCAATAAACACGAAGTTATCAAGAAAGATCGATAAAAACTTTTCTGATGTTCTTGGTATTACATGAATATCTAACTCTTTGAGATATCTATGTATAAACTTGACAATAAAATGCAAATCATAATTCATTGCATTATGCATAACTATAGGTATTTTAAATTTGGAAAAAACAATTGAACTATAAACAAGATTGCATGTATTGCAACAGTAGTTAACATCTCTTCCCTTCCCCTCTCTTCCCAAGTGCGAATGATCAATAACTTTTCTCACATTAACATCTCTGAATGAGGTGCCGCAGAGGTAGCATGAATGTTGCGAACTAAGATGAGCTATGTCTCTTGAAGTTAACTCAAGAGGTGATCTGTTATTATCAAAAATATAAGATATTTCAGCTCTCATATTATATATATAAGCTAGAAATCTCTGGATGACTAATGGTCCTACATAAAGAAAAGGCGGTCTTGAATATTCGTTATATTTAGATAGTAGGATAGCTCCTACTGCATTTAAAGTATGCTTTGTTTTCAATGTGCTCTTGCCCTTGGGTGTATTCAAAGTTTCATTGTAAGTCTCGAAATCAGCATAAATAATAAAATGATTTTTAATTTGTTTAGAAATATTATTAAACTTTAGTTTAGATCCTCTGAGAGGTAATCGGTAAGACTGTCCAGTATATATATTACTAGTACAATTTAGAGTCTGATGAAGCTGATGTGAAATCTTAGAATTGAAGGAAACTAGACATTTAGGACAAAAAAACCTCGATCTCTTCCAGAAAAATGGAGTAATAAAAGAATCAAGATTTCTTATCAACATATAATGACTCTCGTATAAAAGAAGATTAACGTGTTTGCGATGATGATTTTCATTAAAATTAGTAGAAATATACATAGGGTAAGGTAAAAACTTGCCAAGCTTATCTTGGAAAAGCCCGAAAACATTAATAGTTAAATCATTATTTTTCTCGAACTTAACTACCTCACTTAACTTTGTAGGAAAAGAAATACCTTTCAAATCAAAACTTTGCACCAAATCAAGATAAGAAGTGAACCTTCTAGGATTTGAACATCTCTTAAAAGCAGCCATAACAGAATATAAAAAGCATCTTTGATCCTTACAAGGTATATTTAAGATAGAATGCTTCAAAGAAATCGGAAGTTTTAAAGAAGAGCAGCCCCCAAAAGGATTACACTTAAAAATAGATAAACGTAAAGAAATAATCTCTTTCAAAAACCAACCTGATCCCATTTGAATAAAACAATCGAAAAAAGCTAAAACTACTCTCTTAGCATGGGCTAAATCTCTCTTAATAGAATGAAAAGTTAAAACTTGAATCATTGGACTATGAAACCAAGGTTTAGTTTCAAAATAGGTCTCTCTCTCCATATGAAATTTACCAAGTAAAACATGTAGAGATAATTGAAATTTAATACCGCCATGAACAGAAAGCGCTTTACTTATTTTTCTAATCAAAACTTTAGACTTTAAATGCAGGAATAACTCAGCATCTATACAGTCATCAGGAATCAAATCATAATAGACAACTAGATCACCTAGTGCCTTCTGTTTCTTTGGAAAAAGTTTCTTCATTCCTCAGAAACCTTCCTGAAATGTAAAATAAGTATAACTACGCCATATTCAAAGCGAACAAGATTTCCATCATCGGTTCTAATACTAATTTCTATTTCCTGTAACTTATCATAAGCCAATTTCTTATACAGAGGATTAGTATAAGTCATCTTTATATAATCTCCAAATTTACCTCGAGCTCTAACGGTTCGCAGCAGCTTAGTTGTAATATTGCCTACGTATTCAAAATCTACAATATTCGAATATATATACAGATTTGAAGTTTCTGTTGGAAAAACTGGAACTCCATGCCCGATATATTCTATTCCAAACTGAGGTCGTAAGAGATTATCATAAGATCCATGATCATTTAAACTCAAAACTGCATTAACACCTTCAATAGAATCATAAGGTTGCTTTTTAAACAAGCGAGGTCCTTGAAATTCAATTACATTATTTTCATGATTTATAATGCCCTCGCAATTACTTAAACGAAGAACTCTGGCTAAATATTCTGATATAAATACTCTATCACCAGCTCCAAGATATAAAGTGCATATCAAATTTTGCTCATCTGTTTTAATATGAGTGTGTCTTTTATAGTTAATATAACCAGGATAATTCTTAATCAGATCCTGGTCTATATCACTGAAACGATCGTTTATTTCTTTAATTAAATCTTGCATTCTATAATTACCAAATTTGTGTACAAAAACTCTTGTAGCAGTTTTATACGAATCTCGATAAACCTGTTCATAAGCATTAGTAATTTGTTTAAGAGAAGGATCCTTCAACCGAAAAATTTCTCTAACTAAAACAATAGTCCTATCTTGCTCAGGATGCTTATTAACATTGTACCACGATTTAGGAAAATCAACTTCTGCTAAAGCTACCTCCCAATAACCTTTGCATTCTAAAGGAATAGGAAGTTGGGTAACAAAAGAGCTTGTCTTATTTTCTCTATTTGGATGAGGAACATTAGAAACTAGCGTATATAAAAAACCGCTTGACTTTCTGTCAGCTGCCATTCTTATCAAAATCAAATCAACTCGTGAAAAAGCACTCAATCACAAGAATATTAATTCATGCAGGTGATTATTTAAGAATTTAAACTCCCATTGCGACTCTTATAATACTCAGCATGTGATAAAAATTCTCTCTTGCATGCTGCTCGACTCAAAGGGTTTATTAAAGGGTTTCCTTCAAACCAACGAGTCTTGCAATGCGGACAAGGAGTATAGCGTCGCATAGATCGAGCAAAGAAATCACTGAAACATGTTTCATCATGAATAGGACGTGCGCAACATCTCAAATAAACAACTGGAGTATCGGGTCCTTTATAATTAAACCTTATTGAAGTTTGACAAACTATACAAGGCAGATTGTACTCAGAAAAAATCAGATTGCGATAACGAGAAACATCGCGAATTTTCTTAGCTAGAGCTCTTAAACTTCTTCCCTCATGAAAATTTGTTAGGTTACCCAACTTAATTACATCATGATCAGAAGAAATAATATAATCAGATATTGATCTTATAATAGACTTTGTAAAAACATCATGAATACCGAAATACAAAACTCCCATTCTTAAAGCTTTCATTAAACTTTTCCTATCACTCCACATATTTTCCAAAATATATTCTAAAATCATATTACAATGAAAAAAAGAGGCGAAAAAAATAAGTGAACCATAATCATAAGTCTTAAACCCCTTCTTGATTTGGTGCGAAGTTTTCTCATCATCTGACATTAGTTCTATCAAGTTCAGCGCGTCTTCTTCACTCAAATAAGGTTGTGCAGGAATTTCAATTGTAAGAGGAATTTCAATATCTCCAGAATAAAAAGATACCATAGCCGAAAAATAGAGACATCTCATCATAAGCAAGCGAAAACCCTCATCTAGCTTCATCATGGTTTAACTGCGACTAAATATTCAAATACTCACAGATCCGAATTGAATCCTATAAGATAAATAATTTTTCAACAAAATTAATAAAGAAATGCAATAAGTTGAACATGTTCTTATTGTCGTCTAAGCTTGATATTTCCTAGAAATGATAGAATAAGACCTTATAGGTGGAGGAATAAAAATGTGCCTTTTAGGATCATAATCAGAATGTTTTCTCAGAATATGCAAACGTGAAACAGCTAAAGTTGAAAACCCTTTACGACAATAAGAACAAATAACTAGTTTTTTGCTTTCGGTCCTCTTTTGTCTTTTGTTGCTTTAGACAGAGCTTGTGCACAATGCAAAGGACAGCTTGAACAGGATTCCATATTAGATGGAAGCAGATTATTCTGAAGCACTTCTGCATGCTTCCTCAATCTATCTGAAATTTCAATAAATTTTTTTAAATTTGCTTCTATTTTATCAGTTTGATCCTGATATCTTATCGAGTAAGGAGAAAAATCTTTTAGTTTTTTACCACTTTCTGAAATATTTACTTCGATGTTCTTCTCTGACTTATTTGATGAACAATGTGCATCATTTACAAAAGAACCTTTATTTGAAGCAGATGCGTGATCTGAAGAAACCTTCAGAGTTTCCTTCAGCCTATTTAATTCCGTTAGAAAATCGTTACTATCCTTTGCTTTATTTTCATCAATTTTTTCCTCATATTCATCTGTGTCCGATAAAGAGAGATCCCTAGAGAGGCTATAATCACTAACCTGTTTCACTGAACTGTTTACACTACTAGCAGATGGTTTTTTAACTACTGAAGGACGCTTTTTTCTTTTAGAGGGTAATGTGCGCCGTGAATCTGTTAACTCAGCTTCAGAATCTGAAGAGTCGGTTGAAGTGATAACTTCATTACTTTTAAACTTTCTGTCTAATTTTCTTTTCTTAGATAAAGTACCATTAAATCTGCTTACTGTTTTAGTTCCCTTACTACTTTTATAAGAATCATGAAATTTAGTTAATTTGTGATATTTCAAGTCAGTTTCAATAAACTTATTCTCGCTCTTAGACCACTGAATTACTAAAGGCGTACCGTGTTTAAAAAGACTCGTACAAGGAGAAAAATGGCATGATCTCCCATCTCCAGTATAAACTAGAATGCCAATCTTGAGAATATCAACAAGATTCTGCAATAGAGTACTTTGATGCGATCGAAGATCGAGCCGTAATCTCTCATCATCATTTGACAAAATAAAATAAGCATAATTCCTAGTAGAAGAGTTTCCTTTCAAAACTGAAAGAAGAGCGGCCTTCAACTCCTCTCTGAAAATAGTAAATTGGCTATCCTTAGAGCTATCTTTCAGAGAGATATAACTGAAATGAAAGGGATGTTCGAAATTTGTCTTAACACTCTCCCAAAACTCGCTGTTTTCAGAATGAGCAGTTGTTAAGAAACTAACTATAGTTTTAATCAAGTTGTCTAGCACAGAAGTCATGTTTGAAAATTATCAAGATAGCATAACCTGATATTGTCACAAAAGTTGCAAAAGTCAGAAACGTTGCTAGTCAAGCAACTTCCTCTAAAAGTATGAGAAAAAGTGAAAACAGTACTTTCACCCTTTATCTTAATACGCAAACTAGAAAAATAAAAATCTGAATTCACAAAAGGTAACCACACTGAATCGGAAGAATTTGATTCTTTTATTTCAAAGTCGTATATGTTCGAAAATGTTTCTATAATCTTTAAGCTAAATACTTTAAAACTGATCTTCTTCTGCACCAATATTTGAAAAGTAATTTGAATATTCTTTGGAAACATATAAACTGAAAGCAAATCCTCGACACAAAATTGTTTTATAAATTCACAAACTTCTTCAGCTAATAATGTAAGATTTCTGAAAAAAAATAAAAAATTCCTCCTCAAATAAATCGAACAAAAACCATTTCTTGTTAACTTTATAGTATAAGCTCCTTTCTTATATGTTAAAGATCCTCTATACAGATAAGAACCCGAATCTCTTGTGTAAGCATGAATTTTGTTCAAATCGAAATTAATCTTAGGAGTATATATCAAACCAAAAATAGCCAAATTCACACTATAACTGATCTGCATTTACTTTATATAATAGTATAATATGAGTTAATATAAAAATCACACCAAACCCTATTTAAGCGACAAACAAAATCAAATAAGATGCTAAGCTCGCATAACCCCTAATCTGAAAGAAGGGTGTCTCATTAGTATAAGGTATATCTGAGAAACATTTATGAAAAATTCTGCATATGAAGCCAAAAATTCAGTTGGTTCTGACAAGAACTGCCAAGGTGTAATATCGCAATAATCCAATATCCTTCTAGTTAAATTCTGTATTTGGCGCCTCGTAATCATATGCTCATATTTGAAGAAAACGCTATAACCCCTCTTGTAGCGAAATTTTGGTAGGTAAACTACGCAATCTCTACATCTACACATCCACCTCCTAGGAGCTTCATTCCCATTTGCTTTAAAATACTTATAGAAATAGAATCTCCTTTTCATTTTACATTGTGCAGTAGAAATATGATATTTCTTTATACTTAGAGGAAGAGATATCGGATTTGTATCAATCTAATCTAAATTCGCTATCTCCTCCTCATAAATAACAAAGAAACCAATATGATGTCTAAGCAACAGAACAAAAGAAGTCAGAAAAGCGGACTTGGTAAAATCAGAATATTGAGCGTGTTCAAAAGATAAGATTTCCTCTTTCAGAGTTTCTGGAATATCTAAACTGATGATATCTTCACTTGTTATTTTTCTATTTAAATTTAAAATAGTCTCTATGCATAAATCTTTTAAAGTAAACTCGTCTAATTTTAAAATCAATTCTCGAACGAACGAAACGGCTTTATCAATCTCTTCTAAAGTTATAAAAGTGCGCGAAGGATAAGCCGAACGTAACAATTTCATAGAAACTGTATCCTTGAGAGTTCTATTTATTGCTGAACAAAAAAAACAAGAACAATATAGCTGCGAATCTAAAACTTTCTCAAAATAAAGTGTTACTGACATTTGAAAACTTACCGAGTATCTGAATCTGAAAATAACTGAAAATAAGCAAACTTGTAGTTAGACCTAACACTGAAACAGCGTCATGTTTGCTAATCTTGCAGTTGATAGTAGTATCGTGTAAAATTAATCGGGCGGAAAGCATTAGAAGATAAGTCAATCTCTGTTTACAACTACGCCAATCAATTTCACTTCACGAAACCCAGAGGGAAAAAGAACGAAACTCAGAGAATTGCTTGAAGGGAGCTCAGTCATGTCTGGAAGACGAAGCACAATGTATCTGATGGTACTTTACTTTTACCTGCTTATTCACCTCCAATTCTCATCTGGCTGTACAGTAGAAGAAGACTGTACAAAAACCTCGACACCAGCAACACTGGGATGCGATTGCGTCCCACAAAACGTGGATATGGCGACTATTAGTACTGTTCACCTAGACCTGAACGCTTTTGGAATTGTCCCAGATACTGATCCGGATACAGAAATTCGCTATAACATTGGAGTATTCCCATATCTGAAGACGATAGAAAAAGGAAGCTTTGTCTTCCTTTGTGAAAGTGGAATTTGCAGGTAAGTTTGAACTTTGATATGAACTTATTAAATCTAAATTGTAGTTTTATATCGGCTTAAAATTGAAAGTTGAAACAACTTCATCAGCGACAGATTGAAATGGCGCGACCCAGGCGCGCGCTCCTACTATTTTCAGTTCCAAAATAGATTTTAAGATTTTCTGGATCCGATCGTGTTCATATCCTAATTCTCTGACTTAACTTAATTTTAGGAAATCAAGAATAAAAATCCAAAGACGTAGTGATGAAACGAAGCTGTCTACTGTCACTACTGGGCGCCTTCTTACTAACAGAAATCTCCTAACAGAAAAGTTAGCTAAATCAGCAATACAAACAACACAGGCGTACATTAAAATAACCACATACTCCGCTTACCAAAAGATTAGTTCAGATCCCTTCACTACGCAGACCCATTTAACAAGTAATCACTTTAGCACCCAAACACTAACAGATACTAGTGATAGTTCAGATCCCTTCACTACGAAGGCACATTTTAGCACCCAGACACTAACAGATAGTACTGATAGTTCAAATCCCATCACTACGCAAACATATATGAGTTCTAATAAACACTTTTCAACACATACACTAACAGATTACTTTACCTCAGAAAAACTGAATCATAAGGAAAAATACATGTCAACACTAACCGAACCAGAATCAACCTCAAAGCTAACATTTGAACAAACCTCGACTGAAAATCCTCTTAAAAATTACTCTACAGAAAGAAAATTAAACTATAATACTGAAAGCACAACCATGCAACCAGAAACTAGCTTAGCTCCGCTTATCGTTAGCACTGAAACTAATAAAAATACGGTTAATGAAAACTCTACTACAAGCAGCGCACCCACTGACATAACCTCGAGCGAAAATATAATAAAATCGATCCAAACATCTGCACATACTACTCAAATCACAACTAGTAACCCTTATATTGGAAACGAAAGAGAAACTGTTGGGGCCGGCAATACTAACCCTCCATTAACACAAAATATTGAAACAACACAAAACACCCCTCAGTATACTAACACGCCCGCAGAAGAAACAAGCCTAACGATAATTGAGCTACAAGAAAAAAGCACGTGCGTACCTGAAATACTTAAAATTTATTATTTGCTTAACTACTAACATCCAAAAGAAAATACAGAAAATAAACACGATGAAAATTTCAAATACATGAAGCTTTCACCAAAACTTTGAAATAAATAAAAGTAACTGAACTCTTAATGTTTCTTTTGAAACAGCACAAGAAACATAAGCTTAACTACTGAGGGTGAGCTCCTCACATCAGAAGCCGCTACTGCTAGCTGGGAAGAAACAAGTTCAAGTCTGACTACAGAACCTGAAAACGAGTAAGATTAATTTTTCACGATTTAACTAACAGGCTCAATAATTTAATTCATAAAATAATAACTAATAGAACACAGCTGAACGAAGTTGTAATACAAAATAAACTTCATTCAAACAAAAGAAGTTTTAGTCGAGAGTCTCATTTAAAATTAATTACCAAGAAACCTCGTCCAGAAATTCTTCTATTTCCTCTACACTCGACTTAAAAGTAATAAGATGAATTTCTCATTTCAGGGAAAGTGAAAAACCATGGCGAGACGCTGTAATCGTAGTCCTGGCTTTGACTTCAATAATGCTTATCATCGCTATCATCTGCCTCTACTTACGACGCAAGAAGAAACTCTCTATGCAAAATAATCCAATATATAGACGAACAACAACCAGCATATCAAGCTTGGAACTAGACTCTATCATATGAACACTGACCACCAGAACTAAAAATAACACATGATCATCATTTACTCACTTAGAACTATATAAATACTATTTAAATGTATCGTGTATAATCCCAAAGCAAGCTCTTATAATAAATTCAGGAAGAAATCATTTTCCTGCATTCATTTTTAAAAATTTACCTTGAAATAATCTGAATCCTTACTCCCTTGCAATATGCTGCCCGCGATTGAAAGATATTTTCTAAGTCCGCACTAGAAAGCGAACTTAGTAGATGAGCTGAAGGCAAAGTGTGCGCACAATGAAAACCGCAAAGCTTATATAGTGCGAACCGAATTAGCTGTTGCCCAATAAGAAAACACATTTTAAGAAGAGCGCATATTAATCTGAAGGCGTCCTAGAGGTACTGAAAGGTTATATTTGTCACAAGCACACTCAGAACATACGAACTAAGAAAAAGCACCCCTCAGAACCTCCCAAAATATGCATGTAACTATTCTAAATAATGCTAATATGAATATTTTAAATGGTCAACTGAAGTCACCTAGAAAAGAACGAATCGCATAAGAGATATTCATGCTAATAATGCTCGTGCACATAATGCATCCCAAATATGGAAAAGCCATCAAATGTGACAAAGACACTCACACCAACAAAGATGCAACAAGCACCTCCTAACACATGCAGGCAGGACCCTGGCCATCCAGGGTAGGTTAACCCTAACTAGGACGCTCTGCTCACCGGTATATTCCGTATTGCGTATTTCACATTTCCCCACTTGAGCATGATAGACATAGTAACAGTAGCGCAGATTTGGTCTCAACTTTCTCAATCTGTTACAACTTAATATGAAAATGATTAGCTTTTAAATATGAACATCTCTTGTATTAAACCAATCGGTTAAGCTCGCACTAGAAAAGAAATTCAAAAGTTTGCCTACGGATTTTACTCTCGTACCCTGGGTTCAGGACCGGTGTCTGGGTGTTTCCCTGCGAATAATGTCACTCCAGAACATTATCGTCTGCACGTCCCAGACAGATGACCTAGAAAATCTAGATCTGTGTCAAAGTTCTATATATTGCTTAACCCAGAGGAATAAAACAGACACATTCATATTCGCCAATACGCATAAAATTAAAATAAAAAGATTAAACATGAAGCATTTCCCTCTTACAAACTAAATATAAAAACGTAGTATTTCAAATAAAGCAATGAAAACTGTGCTGAACTTGTCAATTCCGAGCAAAATCAGACTATGCATAACATTTAAATTATCTTCGAGAATAAAACTTTCAAATTATCTCGAATTCACTTTCATTTTACAAAAACTGGAAACTTTTAGTCTAAAGACAAAGTCCTTTGTGAAGTAAGCAAGACAAGCTGATTTATTAGCGTCTGCTTTTGGATAGACGACAAAGAACCTCGAAACTCTGAGCAAAAACCAGTTCATCTGTTACTTCCGGCCTAAATACCGCAACATCACCACGTTCGGACAAAGTAGTAAACCGATGAAGTGCAGCTGTTGACATCAGGGACGCTCATAATTTAAGGCGGAACTTGAGAGCCTAGGGGGTAACTCGGTCTCAACCATGTCTGGATGTGTGTCCCAAAAGTGAAAGAAATAGATCTGTTTTCAGCTCTAAACGCGTGGAATGAGTGAGAAAATTTCATGCAAAATAGGTGTGAAATTTGTCACTTTACTCAAAATAGGTAAGAAATTTTGATGAAATGTTTGCAATGATGTGGAAAACTGCTCAGCAGATTTCATTCTTTGTAGAATTATGTTATATATATTTTAAGAATAAAACCTAATGAGTACCGTATTAATGGATTTCTAAATCCCTTCAATATAAGTATGTTTTACAAAAATAGGACTCTCTCAAAATATTCTAGTTTTCCAGCCCCACAACACACATAGACATCTGGACACCGAAGATGGGAAGTTACCTCCTACGCTTGTGAGTTGCTCTCATCACGTTCCGAGCTCGAGGCGTTCACTTATTCCAAGAACTGTGCATTTCTTAACACTAGTAGAAGACCTCTCTTGTTTCAAAATAAACTCAACCACGTCTAATCTATGCATAAGTCTTAAAACTTTTAATAAGTTATTTAAATCTGAATCAGATTTTAGTTGAATAGCCTTTAAAACTTCATAAGCGCGATGGAATCTGGGCTGATTTGCGCTATAAACAATACTATCTATTTCGGTGAAAGAAATAGATAGATGAACCGCTAAATCTAACCAGTCTGAACATAGCCTTTCAGATAACTTTAAAAATAAAATCTGAATAGTTTCGTTAGATATGAGAAACACATTTTTATCATGATCCAGTATAAAACTTAAAACAATTTCCTTAAGGTCTTCACGATGTATTTGTGTAAGAGCTGAAAGTAAATCGTTTAAATAATAATCTTTATCAACTCTGCTCCACCATAAATTCAACATATGAAGTATATTTGAGAGTAACAACGAAGCTCTATCTCTACCGCGAATTCTAAAGAACTCCTTACTGTCTAATTCTAAATATATTGCTAGTTTTTCCCAATCACAATATAACTTATCCGCAATAGAATATAAAATTTCATCAGAAAAAAGACAAAAATCTTGAGCACTCATATTTCTTGAACTCAAGTAAAGCTTCGTCAAATAATAATCTGCGTCAATGATGAATAGGCTTCTCCAGGAAAAGCTTTCCCTATTTTGAACTGTTACTCATCACAAGGGTATTTCTAGGTCTGCAGAAGCGCGCCGTAAAACTCCTAACAGAAATTCCCTGAGATAAAAATGGTCTTAGAAAATAAGCAGCAGGAGAAACTCCCCTGAGATAAAGACGGACTTAGAAAATATGCGGCAGGAGAAACTCCCCTGAGATAAAGTTGGACTTAGAAAATGAGCAGCAGGAGAAACTCTTCTGAGATAAACATAAACTTAGAAAATAAAATTTTACTTACAAAATAAGCAAAAGGTAAAATTCCTATAAGGTTAATATTTTCATGAGCCTGGTAATCTGAAATGCATTTCCCCGAACTAAAATAAATAAAGCCTAAAATTATAAGAACTGAAACTCCATTTTCGCACCATGATACACCCTAGATCTAGAATTTCGCACGGTGACACGGACTGGATCTATAATTTAGCACGATGACATGAACTGGATCTAAATTTTCGCACGATGACACGGAGTGGATCTAGAATTTAGCACGATGACATGAACTTGATCTAGAATTTCGCACGATGACATGAACTTGATCTAAAATTTCGCACGATTACACGTATTGGATCTAGAATTTCGTGCGATGACACGGACTGGATCTAGAATTTCGCACGATGACACGGAGTGGATCTTGAATTTCGATCGATGACACGAACTGGATCTTGAATTTCGCACGATGACACGAACTGGATCTCCCGTACTACTACTTACAACTGCACCACGTATGGCTATCACCACGTACGGACGTCACCATGGAATTTATACAAAATAACATAGATATATACAAATGTCCATTACCATGCTTACAGAGTATATTTCAATCATGTTCTTTATAAACGCACCACGTACGGCCGTCACCACGTACGGCCGTCACCACGTTCAGCCATCAGCAGGTAAGATATCCAGGTGGACCCAGCAGCAATATATATCTTCAACATTTCGATGTCGTTTTGCACAAAATAGAGTACGTGGTGTACTTCAAGTCAGGTTTCTGCACATTTTTGATGTACGTGGTGTCAACACCACATTGTCAAAAACTTTTTGATCATAGATTCATACGTGGTGTCACACTATTTTGTCAACAGTTTCCCTTTTTAAGTCTTTTAATCATACGTGGTGTCAATACCTTTTGATTCTTTTTCACCCAGAATTGAGTACGTGGTGCACTTAGATCTATATATTTAAGAACATGAAATTTAGTTAAAATAATTATATCTTTCCCCTTGATTCATGTTTTTGGTCTGCACCACGTACTTGGTGACATGGGGATTCTGTATGTGGTGACAGCCAAACGTGGTGCACAATACAAATATGAAAATGCAAAATGTCTAACTATTGAGTAGAGATTTCCTCATAAGCCTATGTGGTGGTTGCCATATGGCGACGTCTGTGCATGGTGCAGAAATACCCCTTGAACTTTATGGATATCAAAACACTACATGGTGACATCCGTACTTGGTGACGTCCATACGTGGTGATTTTTTTTAATATATGAAATTTACTAAAAAATAGTTGTGTATCTTTTCTGCTGATGGCAGTACGTGGTGACGTCTGTGCGTGGCTACGTCCGTACGTGGTGACGTCTGTACGTGGTGCAGTCTTTAAGAACATCAAATTTAATCAAAATAGTTGTATATCTTTCCTGCTGATGGCCGTACGTGGCGACGTCTGTGCGTGGCTACGTCCGTACGTGGTGACGTCTCTACGTGGTGCAGTCTTTAAGAACATGATATTTAATCAAAATAGTCTTATCTTTCCTGCTGATGGCCGTACGTGACTTGAAGTGCACCACGTACTCTATGTTTGATGAAAAACAAAAAGCTACCAGAATAAGGACAAATATCTGGGTGGTCTTTCAGCTGGGGCCACCGAAATAGACATTCTGTTCATGTACTGTCGTCACTTGTACAGATATAAGTGACCTTGACCTTATTCCATAGCCTCCCACTCCTAATAAACCAAACATAAAAATAAACAAACTATTCAAATACTTGCCTGACTTTGGGTAGATATTCTCCTATCTAAATAAGAGGAATTATTTCTAAGTTAACACATAGCATTTACCTTGATGGTAGCCCTAGTTTACACAATTAATCCTACTTTTGGCGCGGAGAGTGGCGACTGCTGATTGGCCAATCCCAAGCTCCAAACGGCCTATGCCGGGAACAGGTGGCCGAGGTCCGGGAGACAGAATTAAATTAAGCCACGTCGCAGCAGTTCGCCCTTTTCATCAGGACTGTCAAGATATCAATCAGACGAGGACATTGTTAGGTAAGCTTAGGTATTTTTAACGCATTACTTTTGTAAAGCTTTGTTCATGCCATACGTCTTAAACAAGGCCTCAGCGTTAGACTTACAACATTGGTGTAAGCGGGCAATGAGCGATAATGAGGGCTGTAAACAGACCGCCCGGTGTCCGCCGGATTACCTAGCTGGTCTCTCCATCATGCATCCTCTCAGGTTGGGCAAGGCAAGCTCGTGGCGGATCTGGGCGGGGGGGGGGGGGGGGGGGGGGGGGGCAAAAGAACTCTCAGAGTTTTAAAAAATCCAAGGAGAATAAGCCCATCCCAGTAGAGTAGAGGAGCCAGTTTCCGCGCATCACTAGTTTTCGCGCATTTTACGCATTTTTATGGACGCATTATTCCTATATTTATCATAAACATGTTATTATAGTCCTACAGGCTAGAGCACGTCGTGGTGGATTAAATTTGAGCTTTTTATGATGATTTCCAAAATATTTATGTATTTTAGAGGCAAAAATTTTAGTGAACTAATTATTCTAAGTTTGATCTATCAAAAAGAAATAAAATTATTTGGCTGAAAATATTACGTATATTAGTTTAAAGTGGTGTTAAGTCATTCTAACATCAGAAAAGTATATTTCATTGTGATTGTTAAAAAATTGACCCCTACGTGAAAACTAAAGACAAAAACTAAGGCAGTTGTCAGTTTTCGCGCATTTTTCACATATTTTTCCGAATTTTCCGAATTTTCCAGCATTTTTTTCATGTATAAACTTAAAAAATTAACCAAGCAAGCTTCCATATATTTGTGAGACAGTTTCCCAAATCATATAGCCCCAAGAGATGGCGCTTACCTTTTTTAGTCTTTTATCTAGGCACATTAATGCTGCATGGTGCTATTTCATGAAAATGCACAAATATGCGTATTTTCTTCTATTTCATCATAATATCTCTTCATTAGATTTTCCTGGCAACATAGCATTTCTGATGTGTATGAAATGATTTAAGATGAATTCAACTATTATTTTACATAGAGAATATAAGTAGATAATCTTTTTCCGATTCTCCAGAGATGACATTTTCTATCTTTTGAATATTTTACCCATTCTGTGCCTAAAATGTGATTAAATGCGCGAAAACTGACCCCAAAATGCGTGAAAATAGGCACCAGGTGCGCGAAAATTGAAGAATTAACCTCTAAAAGTAAAACATTGTTATATTATACAAAAATATTTTCAAACTTTTTTTTATTATTATGATTATGCTCATGGACGTTATTCCACTACATGTACGTGAAAAAATATTAAATGAATTTTTTTTTTCTGTAAATATTTTGATAAATTGTTAACTTTGGCCCTTACTGTGCGAAAACTGGCTCCTCTACTCTATACATGAACATCAAATTTTACCATGCAATTTCTTTCGGATTTAATCCCCAAAGATAGAAGTGTGAAACTAAATGGACCAAGGTGGTTCGATTGACCAATTCCTCCCTAAATTTTGTAGAATACAGCTTTCTATATTGGCCTTTTTCCCATAGGAACCAATGTTAAAGCCTGTCAGCCCAACCTATATAATGTCCAACCCAATTTACCCTAAAATGCGGCATTTTGATTGGCTGGCAAATCTGCAAATCTGTTAATTGGTAAAATCTAAGAAATCATAATGTTTTATCAGTACTTGGTGAAATAGAAAAACATAATTCTTAGTTATTCAAGTAATCCCAACTCTTGGAGACAAGGATCAATTATACCTTAATTTTGTCCAACACTTGTCCAACCCTGGGATATACCCATTGTGGGATGGGTTTATTATGGTGGGTGGGGGCAGATACGTTGCCTCCCCTAGAAGACAGACCCTGGATCCGCCCCTGCAAGCTGACGAGTGAGTGAGTGAGTGAGTGAGAGAGTGAGGGATGTTTTAAGGATAGACAACACCTTTCAGCGGCAAATGCACAGCACTCCCTTTGTTTTGGAATTAATTGTTTACTGTTCATTGCATAACCCTACCATTTAAATTTTGAAAGCCAATACAAAACAATATAGGCCGAATGAAGGTTATATTGGAAAGTGTAGAACTGCACTTCTGTAGGCAGACCAGGAAGTAAAAATGCATGACCAGAGGTAAATATATCAGACCTCATACTCGATAATAGTGTCTTCTTATTATATTATCTTTTTGAACAAGGATATCTCAGTAACTACTTCATATAAATGCATGATTATTTTTATACATGTAGATAACATTCATTTGGAAGGAAGCATGTCTCAGAATTTTGATTTAGGTCTTAGTTTTTGTCTTATGAAATGTAGAAAATAATGTTGACAAAAATAACCAAAATTTTCCAGATTTTTGTCATAAAATGAAAACTATGCCCTAAATAAAAAATCTAAGACACTCTTTCATCTGAGAAATCATTGTGAACATGTCCAAGAAATTTCATTAGAATCCATTGTGTAGTTACCGAGATATCCATGTTAAAAAAATAAAAGTGAAAAAAGTAGTTTTTTACAGATGATTTCTCGAATTCTAAAGTGTTTATAGAAAAATATGTTCCAAAAGATAGCAGACATCATACCGTTCCTTTATTTTAAAGGAATTTCCTTTAAATTCCTTTATTTTTGTGAAAATAGGCAAAATTCCTTTATTTTCCTTTATTTTCGTGAAAAATTCCTTTAAATTCCTTTATTTTTCTTCTAGAGTAAGAAAATATCACATTATCTCATAAATTGCATAGAATTCCATGTTATTAGCGATAAAATTGCAAAATTTTCTAGCCGTCGATCGATCCAGGTCGACGTGTCGATCGACATGAGTTGACGCATCGATCGACATGGGTCAACGCAGTGCTGCCCAGAAAAAATCAAACAGGAAGGCAGTCCTGTTACAATATTATTTGCATTATTTCATGTTTAATCTCTCTAAAAGTTCTCTGAATATTCCTTTAAAATTCCTTTATTTTTCATAGAAATCTCTGCAAATTCCTTTAAATTCCTTTATTTTTACGAAAAAAACTTCCTTTAAATGCCTTTATTTTTTTGGGAGGGCAGTGTGATGCCTGAGATAGAGAAAAATCTGCTGTTTCATTTGATATCTAATATCTACGGTTTTAGCCTTCTTAGTCACTGCAAAATGGTCATTGTCACAAATTAAGCCACTCTGAGGTGTTGTCAGGCATCATACAGTTCCTGTATTCTAAAGGAATTTCCTTTATTTTTGCAAAAACCCTGGAAAATTCCTTTATTTTCCTTTATTTCTACAAAAAATTCCTCTAAATTCCTTTAAGAGAGGGAAATTTTTTTCAATTCTTGGTAAGAATGCTGGAAATTCTATCATTTGATTGATTTAATAATAATATTTTCAAGCAGTATTACCTGCTAATGTTTCAATATTATATAACCAAGTTTCAGCAGGATTTCTTGGTTTAGTTTGTATATTGCGTCATTCTGGCTTCATTTCAGGATATTCATTCTTAATTTGACCAACTGGAATGTTGAGTTGCATTTAGTCAGTATTTTTCTAGAAATCAAGCTATGACCTTGGTCTGTCTTCAATCCGATAAAACATTCATAGCCTGGGAGACAGTAAAGGGCACCAACTGCTTAGCCAAGTTGTGAGAGTCAATCTTCTGGCTGTGAACGTTTACTTGGATGACAGCAAGCTCATAAGTATTTCAAAACTATTCAAATTGTGTCATTGCAAGTAAGTACAGAGATGAAACTACACAAAGATGCATTATATTAGATTTAAACTTCCATAGAGATGAATAAATATTCCTTTAAAATTCCTTTATTTTTCGTTAAAATGCATGCAAATTTCTATAAATTCCTTTAATTTTTTGGGAGGCCGGTATGATGCCTGTGTTGTCTATCCTTAGGCTTTAGCCATAGATCTACCGACAGCCAGTGTCATTTTCATGTCGAAAACAACTTCTGACTTTTCAGACATGTGTTTTGACTTGGTCAGTCTATGGTGATCGAATCTATATCTATGAGATGAAAGTGACAGCAAAAATATTATAGCTGGATCTACACTTTGTACTATTGTTGGTGACAGGGCTGGCAAACAGTAGCATAGGGCACTATAGGGGATCAAAACATTGAAATCATTTTTGCTGTACCTCATCCCTTAGTGAACCCTTACAATAACCTGGAATCGAACCAATGAATCACTTGGTCAGTACTGGGTCTCCCCCCATCATTACTTTTTCAGCAGGGGCTACTGGGGGCCTATATTCTTCCCAGGAGCAGAAGCCCCACTCTGGTACCCCCGTGTGGGTGCTGACGAGAGAAGACAAGATGTTGACCCGTCTACAAACTATAGATCTGAACTATTGTTAGTGTTCGATTTAAGAATAAGTCTCCGTCAGTCCACCTTCCCATCTCCTACTCAGCGATCAACGTTCTTGGCATGGTTTAGTTAGATTTACTAATCCTTTAAATATTAAGGAGACTGTTTTAGTCCAATTCTTTTAGAAGTCTTCGGTCCGCTTTCACATGGTGTGGCTCCGGAAACTGACGTCACTCCCGGAACCGGAGGTGAATTTTCGCTGGTTTTTACCATGCTAATTTTGTAACGGGTCTCCCGGTGGGGCCACCTAGTGTTTACTTTGGTTACAAGATGGTGGATGCGGGCCGAAAACTTAGGACCTCGTGTGCTAACTTATTGTTTCTTCCAGGTCCTGTGGTTGGTTATGATAATGTGAATGGTGTAAGATGACGGCGTTGGGCACTGAGGGATATCAGGCTGTATATTTTAGTGGGAGGGTTTGTTAGACAAGCATGATCAAGTGTTTTTATCTCGTGCGCGGGTTGGGCGATAATAGAGGGTTTTCTTGACTAGTGGTTTGTTGACATTACCGATTCAAGCAGGCTCTCAGCGTGTGGGTAGGGTGTGCCGTATTGGCCTTGTAGTATTATTTTATGATTATTGTCTACTAGTTGACTGACACTGCACCAATGGAATTGTATGTGTGACCAAGCATTCTGGTCTGGATTGCACAGCACTGGATTTGCTGTGACATAATTCTTTGTTTCGAAGTTCCCCGTACAAGACAATGGAAACAATCCACTTGGCGGCGCCATAAGGTGTGAGGCGCTTCATGGGGTTACCCCTGGTAAGTTTAGGAACTGCATGTGACCAAGTACTCTGGTCTGGACTGCGTAGCATTAGATTGGCTGTGGCAGAATTCTTTGATTAGTTGTCCCCCTTACAGGGTAATGGAAACACTCTCTTGGTGACCACATGATGCGTCACCACAGGTAGAGTCGTCCGACTGGTCGTCGGCGACTCCAGGGTAAGTTGAAAGGACGTAGCAAAAGGCTACAAACACCAGTTCAGTCTTTGGTGTGGTACCAAGACCGTCACTGTCATTGTGTTAGAATAAGGTTTATAGACAATGTTATCGTGCAGTGTCGCCCAGAGGGAAGGGGGAGAAGTAATGGTTAGGACTGGTCTATTGTTATGTTTTCTTTTAGAGAGACTACTTTTGGTTTTCTAAGAGCCATTGCTTGAACGGTGTGTCTTATATGTAATTTTGTAAATATTATTAGGTGCATATTATTGAGTTACTGTGTGGTAGCTTGGCGTTCACCCTCCTAATTTTGTTCTGGGGTTGAGCGCCAAACTCCACCATTTACACTGGGTAGTTGACGCCCCCACCTTTTTTTAAACAGGTAGGCGCGTCCCCACCACCAGACCATTTTTTGGATAATTATCCTGCCTGCATGCGCAGCAATAATTTACCATGCTAACATTTGTACAATACTGTGGGTTTTCACTCCGCAAGTCTACGTGCCGTTAACTGGCATTGGGTATTAACCATACAAGGAGTATGTTGATTATTCGTTACTTATTTTATTACTTGAGAGGATCGTGGCTCAGACTCAGGTCCATACCTGGTCTGAACACCGAACATCATCAGCTATATGTGGGTCGTCGGTACCCCCCATTCTGTGGAGCCAGATGGGCGGGCACCGAGTCACCCATTGTTATAATCAGGAGCAGCATGCACATTTTCTTTAATATGCATTCTACCCCTTTTTACAACCAAGAGATGTGTAAATGCACTTCTCCAGATCACTTCCAGACAGCACCTGTTAAGGCGGGCCTTCTTTTAACGAAGTGTAGTACAAGGTTAAACCCGTCTTCTGTCAAGGTCTTTGCCCGTCTTTTTTTTCTTGTGGAGAGCCGAGACTACTCCTGAAAGGACTCCGCCCCCAGCCTAACTTAACTATGCGCACGAGGGGCAGGAATATTTTAGTGCTATAGACAATTTTAGAATCTAAGGGTTATTAACCAAGTTTTTGCAGCCGTTCGTCAGGGAATTAGTAGTCCGTGTCCCCCTTCCTCAGCTCAACTGTTGAGCGGAGACCCGGTTACTTTTGGCGCCACGACGGCGGTCGAGACTAATGTTTCTTTTGTTTTTGTTTTTTTTTCTCGACGGCGGTCAACTCTGAAGCCGCACGTCTCTTTTATTAATTTTGTTATTACTAATTTACCCGGGTTCTCCACCAAATGAACTATTGTTAGTGTTCGATTTAAGACTGCGTGATGTATATATTCAAGTTATCCATGAGTGGTTCATCCAAGTTATTGCGCCCATCAGTCTGCGCTCTAAGTTAATCCATCCATTCCCCAATAGTTCAAAAGAAATGGACGATGAGGAAGCTTTTAATATGAAAGGGTTTTATTGAAGTAAACATCTCATCCCGAGTCAAAGCCACAGTGAATAAGTCTCCATCAGTCCACCTTCCCATCTCCTACTCAGCGATCAACCACATTTAGAATACAAGTTGTTCCAGCACATCCTAGACCACCCTAGCGCTTAGCTCTATCACAATCCTTTGTCCGAGGTAGTTGGTATTGGTAAACTCCAGTATACTCCGCAGGAGCTGGTAGGTATAGCTCCGAGCAGCTCAGCTAACGCTGCTTACTTCCTAATAGTTACTAACTCCAGACTAAAACTAACTCCGCTCCCTACTTTGCAACACCTTTTATACTGGTTAACAGGTGGCGCTAGGAGCGCAAAATACCTCTTCTTAGAAGTAGACTTGCTAGGCCTGATCCTAACTAGATTATACAATATGATAATATATTAAAAGTACTAAGCTATTAGTACAGATCTGGGACCCAAGAAACAACTCAAAAACCTGAACATTTTCTGTCACCTCCTGTTAGTTAATATTTCCCTATAAATTCATCAAAATACAAATCTAATGACACGTTTAAAGTTTAATTACAATATGTGTCCTGTTAATGTAAAAGACATCATATAAAATAACATTTATAATAGCTAGCCAGAACTCTTAACTGTAATTATGTCACAATAAAAAGAACGTCAAATGAGCTGTCTCTTGCAGACCAGATTTTTTTTTTTCACTATAGAAAGACCGTTGATTCTGTGATGAATCCGTTAAGCAGTTATTCATGTATTGACATGAGAGTTTAGACAAAAGAAGAATGCATGAGTGTTAGAGAGAATAGCAGAACGAGTTTAATATCATATCAACCATAACGTGAATGACATGTTTTTGCATATGTTGTCATGTCATTGTGTTTGCACGAGAGTTTAGGTAATTGGGTCAATGCACAAGATAACATGCATGCCAGAAGTGATGTCATAAGAAGCCATGTGACTGAATCAACAATTGAATTGAGAATGTATGAAAATGTACCTATATAAAGAATGAAAGTACACAAAATAAATAGTCCCTTTATGGTACTCACTGGTTTCACACCTCTTTCTTCCGGTCATGAACAGCCTCTTGATCAAGGATTATGGTTCCAGAGATGTAGATGATAGAATGAAGACCAAGTTAGGGCTTCCGAATTTAGAAGTTAGGTAATAGAGGTATGAGAATGGGAGCCTCAGGGCATGCAAACGAGAACACAAATTGGGCGATCATGGGGAACGACATCATGGGCAGCCGGCCAGCACACTACCACCCCTTTATTTTTTGTGACAGTCCGTCTGTCACTTCTCAGTGTCAGGCTCCTAGGAAGCAACCACACGATAATCCCAATTGTAGTGAAGGCCTCTCTACTAATTATTTTGGGTTGGTTAGGTATTAGTGGTTTAAACTCATTTTCATGGCAAGTATACTTTTTTTTTCAAATGATGAAAAAAAAGTTAAATACTTTACAATAAGTTTTTCTTGATTTACAACTTTTTAAATTTTGATCACTACATTGCTTTTTTGCTCTCTAAAAGATCTAACCAGTTTTGATGAAATCTATGAATTGTCAGGCTAGGAAAATCTGCATGTCTGCGTGTCCTTGACAACCAGAAAAAGGGTGTGGACAACCAGAAAATGATTTCTAGTCCTCATCCTGACGACCAAATATTTAGATAGAAATTACTCATATTTTCTCCTTAAAAAGATCAATCCTTTGCTCCTTTCAATAGCTATTTAAATTAAAATTGTTAACTTGTCCAATACTGTTGACGTTATATACCTATGAACGCTAGTGTGTTGATTAGGGTTAACTATGTTTTTAGTGCATTGTCCGAGATGATTATTGTTATTAATATTGTCTCTAATGGGATGCTAGTCGAGTGGTGAGTAAGTCCACGAGATGGGCGCTCAATCCATAACATGAACAACGCTTGGCAGTACGGTAGGTTTATTGATGGATATGGTGATGCGTACAGCTGCTCGTGATGGCAATAAGTCCAAGGTATAACAGTTCCAGTTTAGAGTGGAGTCAGCTTCCTCCGTAGAGTCCGCCTAGTCTCACCTCCGGCCGTCATGCGGTAGTACCGTATAAGTCACCAGATGTCCCTTTGCTTGTATAGCTATTTAAACCCCTTCGAATCTCCCGATCCGTATGATCCAAACGCTACTGGTCTCTCCCTTTCTCTTACCCTGCACTCTTGCTTATAAAGCAGTCTGATATCGATTTTACCCAAGGCATCGGTGCTTGCGGGGAAGTGTGTCCCGGTGAGCATTGTCGTCAGGTATATTTACACCTACCAGCAGCACCTGCCATTACTAGATATTTTCATAGACTAAGTAATTTAGAGGAATTCTTATCATTTTGTATTCATCTGGTGACCCTTACACTAATTCAATAAGCATGCACAAAGCAGATGTTTTAATCTCTACCTTTGTGCACCTATACTTGGATGACCAGGTTTTCAATATTATGGCCCCTAAATTCGACACGGCAACAGGGCCATTTCTTAAATTCGACATCTGACATAGGGCTTAGTGACATCCGACTTGGGTCATTCTTTAAATCGACATGTGGACAAGGTTACTTCTTAAATTTGACATGGGACATTAACTTATTTAAGAAATATAAACAACATAGACATGCAACACTGTCATTTCTTAAAATTGACATGTGACATTGGGACTCCCCATCAAGGGCCCCAATATTGGTCATCCTTGGACAACTAGAAAAGTCGACAAATTTCCCTAGCCTAATTGTCTATAGATATGGGACAGACACTTCTCTCAATTAGCCTCCAGTGGGGGTACCAGGTAGGGCTTCTGCCCTTGGGAAGAATATAGGCCCCCAGTATCTCTTGCTGATCGTAAAAGATGACGATAGGGGGGACCCAGCACTGACCAAGTGGTTCTTTGGGTTCAATTCTTGGTTCACTAAGGGATGAGGTACAGCAAAAAACAATTTTCAGGATTTGATCTCCTGCTGTTTGCCTGCCCTGTCACCCTAATCTCATTAGATACGATCACCAAAGACTGACCAAGTCAAGGCGTGCGGGATGGTGAAGTGGTCAGTGCGGCGGCCTGCTGTGCGGGCGGCCGGGGTTCAATTCTGGGCCTGGGCTAGACTGCTCCACTGCTCTGAACGTCTCCCTGTGCCAACAACAGGGATATCAAAGGTCCCTTGAGGACCACCGGCTGTTGTGTGTGGGGCCCTGTCTATGGGACCCTGCACATTAAAGAACATCTGCCTCGGTAAAAGTGTAGGGGTATGGTCTCTATCTTCTCATAGATTCGATCACCATCACCACCCTTGATATGACCCTGGCACAGTGGCAGTTAATTAGGGTGTAAAGCAACCAATAACCAACCAACCAACCAACTGACCAAGTCAAAAGATGTGTCTGAAAAGTGAGAATTCGTTGGTTTTTTTTGCCAAGAAAATGACTTAAAACTTCTTAACTCACTCCTCTCTCAAATAGATTTTCCGGAATTTCCAAATATTCAGTACATATTATTCTTATCAATAACAATCATGACCTTTGTATCACGGTTTTGTTCATTTCGTATGCCACTTTGTGTCTCAGCATTCACTACTCGGACATACTGTTTGCACTAGAGGTTTTTGCCTCATATTACGGTACAAAGGTTGACATGTTTCAACCGTTACAGGCATTCCTCATTTAATTTTGTTTTATTCATCTGATAAGATAATACATATAATGTGTTTGGACTTAAAATTTGCAATACAGATTAGTAACACTCTTCCCTTAGTTGTTACCCAACGCATAGATATTTACACCTACAACATATCGCACTTTTACGCTGTGCATGAATTCATAACTGGACAACAAAATAATATTGAAAGGAGAAGAGGAGGTTAACCCAACATGCCTCCTTATCTCCCAGATTCCTGGAAAAGCCGGTACGAGAACACAATAGACTACATTGACTAATGTATGTGAGGCGAGACATTGATTATCCATGAATGGATTCATATTGGGTTAACTACTCCTAGTGAAATACGCTGTTAGCGAGTTGCGATGGCGACGTGGCGCGCTTCTAAAACCCTGTGATAAAAAATGTAGCTGCCTTAATCAATAGGTATCGATTAGTGCAGAGTAACGGTGATCAGTAAGGCACGCCCCCTCCCGTGCACCCTCTCCCCTCTCAGAAGATCCCAGTCGACCTTGGCTGTTCCCCGCTGCTCTCTTAAAACCTCCACGTAGACACTGGTAAGATTTGAAGCGTAGCTTTTCCCAGATTGAATCAAGACGAAAGCATTTTTTCTGGAATCGGGGTTTCATTATGGCGTTAACAGGTGCAGTTTACTAGCGCCTCGTTAAAATGTTTCAGAGTAGCAATACGTGTTTTTAATGAAATGTGGGACTTAAAATGATCACACATTCACACAACGGTATTGAGGATCGAAAAGAAAAACAAATGCCGCTAGGTTTTTTGTTTGAACATAGATTTCTTCCGTAGTTGTCAATACTTGATCCCGACTCCTCGGAGTTTAATTGTACCTGATCCACGGCAAAGAATCTTTTTTTTTTGCGATTAGTTTTTCATTATCTAGGTCGGAGCACTAATTTTCTCTACCTTACTTTCACCATCAGAGTAGTTTTCTTTTTGGAATATTGCATAACTGCATCTTTTTCTTATTGGGAAATTAGTAATTGTTTAAACTTTAGTCCGTTTTCAGTTTTTAATCAGGGTTGAAGACTGTGCGGAAACTCATATAGAATTAGCCCGGTTGACTGGCGACCTTTGCACTCATGGTAAAGAGACGCAGTCAATCTTTCAGCGCGGATGGCTGATCAGGAAAAAAAGCTATTTCCAAACCTGTTTGATTGTACTAATTACACATAATAGAAAGCGCGAAGTCCCGGAGCCACACGTCAATCTGTAATCTGGTGTGCCCATAGATTACATACTATTCTTTCGGAACTAGTTTACTCTTACCTCCTAATGAAGGGTATTCATCTAATATCCAAAGGTAAAATCATAGTCTATTATTCTAATTTATCGTTTGTACTTGAAAGAGAATTCCACTTCCCAACTGCTTTTTGTTTTTATCCGCATTTGCCCCACAGGATTTGCGCCATTATGAGATACTATTTGCCATTATGAGGTTGTATCCTGTGCCCTTGATTTTACAACACCCTGTGTTCAAGTCCGATGATGAGGTAACAGAGGTGAAGATAATAACGTATAGACCATTTGGGATGAAAACCCACTAACCAAAACAGAGTCGCTGCACATACCGTAACAATGAAACAAAACTATTCCCGACTTATCTAATATGTCACAATGGTACACTATGTAAAGTTCAACCCATTGGATTAATCAGAAATACTGGAATGCGTATTAGTTTCCAGTGTGCACCTTTTTAAAGCAGACTTGATAAGCATCCCCTAGTCATCTCTTGACGATACATTTCAGGGGTAGCAGAAGTGAAAATGGCATCTGAGAAGAAGAAGATCCTGGTGACCGGGGGCACGGGGCTGGTGGGCCAGGGAATCCGTAAAGTCGTCGAGCAGGATAAGAAAGACGACGAGGAGTGGGTCTTCCTCTCCTCAAAGGACGCCGACCTCACGTCAGTATTCTTTGATATTTTCATATTTTCAGTATGGCTAAAGTATAACTGTAAACGTGTTTTTATCGGTGTTTCTTCTAGAAAATATTTCCCTCTGCGATTATTTAACATATGCTGCTTCCCCGCTGTCCATCTACGTGTCTTTTTTTCGATTTAAACTCTCACAGTTATACGTGTCAGAAAAGTATGGAAAAGGAAATTATCTTAAAGAATATAGCAAGCAGCCACCTCACGTTATCTGACATTATGTCACTTGAAGAAAACTCTTAAAAATGGAACAAAACGGCCACTTTTGCGTTTTTTTGTTGTAAATTGCTGATAGTTATGGAAGAAACAGGAACTTTCATATAGTTTTGTGTCCACATTTAGGGATGCGGCGTCGACTCGCGCCCTGTTTGAGCGGGAGAAACCCACCCATGTGATCCACCTGGCCGCCATGGTGGGCGGGCTATTCCGCAACCTCCGCTACAACCTCGATTTCTGGGTAAGTCTATTTTAGTGGAATGAATGTTCGGTTTCTAGAAAATGTTGAAAAACGGTTACTGTCGACATGTGGATTAACCAGTTCCTATCCAGTTATTGCGCTTTCTATATTTGAATATCAAGTCTAATTCTTGATGGAAGCATGATAACCTAAATTACAGTTATCAATATTTCCAAAAAAAACACTTAAAATAACTACTGTGTATTCAATTGTTTAACACTAAATCATAGTAAATGCAAGTAGAGGGAACGGCTTATTAGATTCGTATCTGAATACCACACTGCCTCACTCGGTGTTTGTTCACTGCATTTGCTATTATCTACGAAACTTGCCCTTATTATATGGATACAAATTTATATTTTTTTTAAATAATCTTTTACTTTTCGAACCGCAGACCCCTCCTTTTCCAGCCCTTTCATTTTGGTTAAGGCTGGACTCCATGATATGGAGTAACGGAACAATAATCACTCCTTAGACTTGTCTTCTTTGGGACACCTCCTACGGGAGCCCCCTCTCCATCAGATCTCAGTGAATAGACAACTAAATCGCGCACTGAGACCTTCCCCAACGAAAGTTAGGTACCGTGTATGATGCCTGAAGAGATACAATTTGAAACTACTTGTTATACAATTTGAAACTACTTGTTGGGATGGGACCACTAGGGCTTATCCACTGACTCTGGCTTTCCTTTTCTAGCTTCCACTAGAGGACGAGCGCAATCCATGAGTCCTTTAGATCGCCTGATTTTCCCAGATTCATCCTCTTTTTTTCTGGGAGATCCACCTCAATCATTTTGGTTTAACATTTTGGAACTACTCAAAATAAACCAGAATCTTCTCTATTAAAACACTTTAAATTATAAAGTTTAAGAACATCTCCAGCCTCTTCTTAGGGGATTTGAGAGACTTACTTGATCTTTTTCATTCACAGGAATAACTTGGGACCACAGGAGACCCCCTTTTGGGAACTCCCTCTGGTTTCCATGGAGACGTTGACAAGTCACTATAAATGTCCGGTCCCCCCATGGTACTGGCCTTTCATGCGGTAGCATCAATCCCAAGAGCTCTCAAGCCACGTTCGACTTATGAATACAAATATATAGAGGGGACAAACCACTTGTCTTATGAATCAAGCAATGCTTGATTTTGTCTTGGTTATTTCTGTAAGTAAAGCCCCATTCCCACTAGGCGATTTTACCGGCAACTGGCGATGGGCAACAGCAGAATCACTGGTCATATCAATACCAATTCAGATCAAATGTTAGTATGTAACATTTCAATGTTAGATAATAACATGTGATCTGAATTGGTGACAATTTTACCAGTGATTCTGCTGTTGCCCTTCGCCAGTTGCCGGTCAAATCGCCTAGTTGGTATGGGGCTTAAGGCACACGTCTATGACTACTTGTATTCAATCCGAATAATCAGTCATCTGCTTCAATTACTAACTTTCCATTAAAACATATCTTGGTTCCTCCCTGCAGCGGATGAACATTAAAATAAACGACAACGTGCTCCATACGTGCTACGAACTGGGTGTGAAGAAAGTTGTGTCATGTCTGTCCACATGCATCTTCCCCGACAAAACGACATATCCAATTGACGAGACTATGGTAAGATAATAAATAGGCTACGTAGAAAGTTGGACAATTTTTGAAAAGTAGATTATTACTCAATTCAGGATTTCATTCTAAATATACCAGGAAAATGTTTTTACCTTCGTAAGCAATTTAGTACTAGACTTTATATAGATTACAGGCACATCGACCGGAGAGGTACCCACTGATTATGTAGGTTGAAAATAACGCAGCGATTTATTTTCTAAAAATTGCAGTTAATAACGAATGAAGAAAAATAAGAACAATTGTTTCCATTTGCTAGATTCACAACGGCCCTCCACACGATTCCAACTTTGGTTACGCCTATGCGAAGAGAATGATCGATGTACAAAACAGGTATGTATGGCCCTTGCCGTGGACTGGTGGACGTTGGGATAACTGTCATTGTCGGATAACATAAGCATGTATATATGTCTTGCGTCTCGTGACATGTCCTACATTGCCTCAATGTAAGACATTGGTTATGGAAATCAAGTCTATCAAAAAAAGAAGAAGAAGAAAAAAAAGCAATTCCATAGCGACCAGCATGGGTCCGGCCATTAGTGTGCTACGCCTGAATTCACATGGCATCGCTGGTCACATTCCCCGTTTAGGCAAGAAGAAAAACGTATTTTGTTTCACCATTATATGAACTAAACTCCTGAAACCTGCCTCACATTAGACTCCTAATTTTAAATAATTTTAATACGATATCAGGCCTTCCATTAAGTTTGTACAAACCAAGGGTGGGGGGGGGGGGCCTAAAAATTTTGAAAATTTGCGTACATACCTCTACAAATCCAATGCGTATTTTAGCCAAAGGGGGGGTGGGGGGGTGAGGTCTAAAATCTTTGAAAATTTGCGTACGTACTAAATGGAAGGCCCCTATATATATTCACAGGGCATACCATCAGCAGCATGGATGCATCTTCACTTCAGTTGTCCCCACGAACGTATACGGCCAGCATGACAACTTTAACATAGAAGACGGCCACGTGCTGCCAGGACTGATGCACAAGGTCTACCTTGCCAAAAGTAAGTACCATTGCCAGGATCTTTATTGCTTGCGTCGTTGTCACGATAGCTCGACCCAGTTGGTTTGAATGCAACATGCATGTAACATATATATACACACAACCATATTTCTTCAACTTTCATCATGACTATGATTTCGCAATGGTTTCTGACATGAAAATTCTGAAATCAAAATATATTGATTTGTAAACAAAATGTATGAATAAATTTCCACCACGCTCGTTCCTCTCGGATAAATCGATAAATTGTGACTTTATGTAGAGAACAACACTCCCTTCACGATATGGGGCACTGGCTCTCCTCGCCGCCAGTTCATCTACTCCCAAGACCTGGCCCGACTCTTCATTTGGGTCCTACGGAACTACCATGAAGTTGACCCAATCATTCTCTCAGGTAGGCTTTACTTTGAGGCTCAATAAGGAATTCCGTCTTTTAAAATTAAATACCAGAATGATTTGATAGAAATATCCCCATGTGGCTGTTTTATCAATAAAAAAACATGTTGCGGTTCTATACTGGTAGCCTTTGGTAAGATTTTTGAGACGTTTTGAAAAAGATACTTGAAAGCACTCTGTAAACATGATAAAATGAGTTCAACGTTGCTGTTTGGGACAATGTTCAATAGACCTTGTGCACACAGGGTCACGTGACAAGATTTTGGTGATCACCATGTGGTCAACACACCCAAATGGCTATGAAATATATCCATATTTTATTTAAATTAATTGTTCATCAGGATTTAGTGAGCTTTCTCTTGATAAAACAAAAATGTATATCATAGATGCTTTAGATTTGTAAATAACAGCAAATTTTAAGTGATCACCAATATGGCGTCATTTGCACAATGTCTATAGCATTACCTTTGTTTCCATTTCAACAGTCGGAGAAGAAGATGAAGTGTCCATTAAGGAGGCAGCAGAGATGGTTATCGATGCAATGGACTTCAAAGGAGAAGTTATTGTATCCTTTTGATAAGTTCAAGTCTTATTCTCATACCAATGTGATTATTTTCTTAATAAAACCTTTGCATTCGAAAGGAATTGATGGTTTTGAAAAGCAGGATTATAACTACAGTTATAGTAAGAATTTCTAAAGATAGGTGATAGACAGTAACTGCCAAGATTTTGACATTTTTTTTAGGGAAAACTTGCTGTAAACTGAAGGCTGGTGTCAGAGCACGACATTTTTCCTCCAGTTTACTGTTAGAGTCTCCTCAAGATGTGTGTGGGGTCCCTTTGATGTGGTTTTCACAGTAGCGACAATTCTGTGCCATCCTTTGTATGGTCCAGGTCCCAATCTCAATAAGGCACACGCCCCTAGACAAATTGTCCCTTATTGTGAAGACTGATTGACTCGTTTTGTAATGAGATATATCTTTTTAGTAATGTGAGATCTGTGGTGGTAACTGGTCAGGGCTATTAGGAGTGGGACATGTCATGTTGCAACACGATGTGTCCGAGTCATTGTGTTCATAGCTTTACAACTCCTGTCTCACAAGTATTGCAATAGCAAGTCCATCTTTCAAGTATTGACTCAATTAATAGTCTTGAAAAATCCCAACATTTAATTGTTTATTTTGTCTTTTTTTTTTAAATGATACTCAGTAATAAGCCACGCAGAAGGATAGGAAAATCGAATTCTATTGCAGTTACATCTTCCAATTTTCAGTATGTAAGAGTATGTTCATTATAAGAGACTCCTGAATGTTGTTCTTTAATAACCTTCAGTATGACACCAGTAAATCAGATGGACAGTTTAAGAAGACTGCCAGCAATGCCAAGTTGAAAAAACTCTACCCCGACTTTGAATTCACACCAATAAAGCAGGGTGAGCATAAACATTTGCCTGTTTTATTTAAGTTAGTAAAATTTCAGCGATGGACGTTTTCAAATTTTTGTCTTGATTGCAAATGTTATCACAACCCTTGCTGACAACACATCAGTGTGGCTTCATTGAGTTTTCCCTTGATTGTGCACTACCTAATAACAGTCGAATATTGTATGATTTATCACGACCCACATCTCTATAACATTAAATAAAAACCGTCTCCTGCATGGCGTATACGTGAAAGATCATTATTTTTACTTATGTTAACTTGATCAGTTGATAAAGGATATAAAATGTTTTTCATTACAAATCCCCTTATTAACAAATTATTTCAATATGCTGTTTTTAAAATCGTTTAGTTATAAAATATAACAAAGAATTCGCTTCCTTTTTTCCAGCCATTAAAGAATCGTGCGACTGGTTCGTAGAAAACTTCGAGACAGCCCGGAAATAAATTAATCCTGTAAAGAATTTACAGAAACTGCTGATGTATTACTGTTTCAAGGTTTTGTGTTGGGTTTGCGATGGTGAAGCTTATAAGTCATCGGGATAAGATGACGTTTTAAGCTAGCTATATGTTACATTACTAGTACTGGGGTTATACAAGGGATAGATAATGGTTTATCACAGTCATACCATGAACACATATATGGGAATGAATTTATTTAATGCCAATATATTCGCTATTTACTAAACTGAATGTCTGAATTCGATAGACCTTATAATAAGTGTAACTAAGTCATTTCATTATAAGTCGGGAATGTTAAGCTTAGCATATCGGGTTAACCTGCTTTATACTTTGTTCACCTCGGCATTGGCATGATACTGGAACAAATCCCTCTGACTGTTACAACTATTACACCTTATAGGTGTGTAGTTAAATAATGATCTCACACGTTAGCATCTACTGTGAACGAAAAAGCACTGATTTTTTTAGGGCGTCAGGAATTCTGTCTGTATTATCCAAACAAAAAACCATAGGAATCACATTCACCTAGATGGCACTGTTTTGGTTGAATGTAGTGTGATTTATATTACTCTTATGATTACACGGTTTTCCCTTTTGTGAATATCTTGTTCACACGGATTTATACTATAGATAATCTTAAACCTTTGTGAGTGAATCTGTTGCTTAATTGAGGTCAAATGAATCAGCGAGGTCAAATCATGACAAATATAAGAACTACGGAGACACGTGCTAACAGTAAATGGCAGCTCGATGTAACTATGTAAATGTATATGTGCTCTCAAATGTATTATTCAATGAATCTCATCTCCAATAAACGTGCCATTTATTGATTGTGTGATCTGTTCGTATAAGAGAGAGTAAAAGTTATCGATACCCAAACATCAATGTATTACTCCGCATCATTACATCTTTTTTTGGTACGTGTATTTGGGCAACTGAAACATAATTAGCGGGAATTCTTATTTTGTGAGGTTTACATATATATATATATATATATATATATATATATATATATATATATATATATATATATACCTGTATAGGGGGTAATATGTACACATATTGATCTGCTTTGGTGACTAAAGCTGTATTGATCTGACATTTTTCTACTTTAATATCAGACGCAAAGCTAACTTACTTTTATTTCTATTATACAATGATCTATCACTACACTACTTGCAAAACTCACTGTCTTTGTTTGACCACAAACATTCACATGTCACTTTTAATCGTGCCTTCTTCATTCCTAAATAAAAATTGCGTAATGGAACTGACCAAATTGAAAAAGTAACGTGACCTAAGCCAACATGACAGTGACTGCAAAAAAACCACTGGGATTAGTTCATAAATGTAAATTCTGGCAGATACATGCGCTGTTCAAATTTTATGACTTCAAAACTTATCATCTTCTAGTACTATGAATTGAAAATTAAATTGAGGTCCAATTAAAATAAAAAAAAATCAAAGCTGAATTCTCTTAAACGAACTTAATCTAGGTCGATTGGATGATTGAATGAGAACACGAGAACATACCAGAAAGTGACCTGCTGGTGTAACGTGTTATTGACGTTTCATCTCCATGATTTAGTGACATTACTGTTTACAAATGGATGTAACGAAAGTATGTAGCATTATCAGAGTGAAATGATTAGTACGAACTGTTCCAAAAACCTGTAACGCATGGAGAGGTGAAAAAGCACTTTGTTGCACTCATTGAAGCGACACATTGTTATAACTAGTCGAACATTTCCAAACCTGTTGGTACGCATGCTTTTCAAATCACCATAAAAGCATTTGTTAGCTGTCCAAATTACTAAAAGAAACATGACTATCAGACGTGTGATGTATCTTGAAAATATGAGACATGTCTTCTACTGTGCCTCACTGCATAAAACTGAGAAATAGATTATTTTTAAAGCAAAGGGCCATGAACATATTAGTTTATTGTTCACCATATGCATACACGTTCTTTACTCTTTCTTGTATAAGCGTATCACTCGATTTCGTAGATTGTTATAATGAATGGAAATATATAAACGTGTCAGGAATAAACTGGTTGAAATGGGGAAAGAATATTATTTGTTATTGATCATGCGAGAATTGTGTCCGACATTTTATTTTTGGAGAGAAAACGTTCTGAAAACTGCAATATGTTTATAAAAACATTTTATCTTCAATAGGTTTCTTCCACACCAATGCGGGTGGTCCTCTTTAAAGTCAGGTTCCGGTAGCTGTTTGGGTCATTATGTTGGGGGTCCAGATCGTGGTCATGATAAGGCACAAGTTCCTTGAAATATTGGCTACCATTATGAAAATTGATTGCACTTATTTTGCAATGTGAGATGGTTTTCTTTGGCAGTGTGATAGTTGTGGTGAACCACAGTGGTCGGGGCAATTAGAAGTGTGACATGACATTGTGATGGTGCAACAGATGTCTCTGAGTCATCATTGTTTATAGTTTTACAACTGCTGTCTCGCAGGTATTTTTGTTAAAGAAAGTCCACCTACTCAGTTAATAATCTTAAATAGTTGATTTAGTATTTCTTTTCAAAGCATTCTAGGTCGTAGATTATGGATCTATCCCCTGAACTAAATTACTAATTTTGGGGCCTTGAAAAATTTGTTTTTGTTCACGCTGAGTCAACCCAAGCCACGTCAGACCCACCCACAATAATCTTAAATAGTCCCTAGATTTTGAGAGTATTCGGAGTATTCAGTAGGTTTATACAATAATTAAAAAACATTAATTTTTCCCTCCTGGGTTGATCTTTAATAATGTTTTCTCCAGCATGGGCGCTGTCATAATAATTATAGTTTATACCAATATCATTCCTGTAAAATAAAGTAAAGTCTTCTACCAAGAAAATTACTTTTATCCGACCCTAATCCTTGATTATATCACGCTCTTTCCTTATACGATGTATATTGCATCAGTTATGACCGGCATCTCTTGATAAATTATGCAGGATGATGATGCAGACTACCAGAGTAAGAGAAAGACCAGTCCCGTCACAGCTGGCGGGAGTCGGTTAGTGGCTCCCTCTAGGGGTAATTGCGGGCAAATCCCCTGATGTCGTAAAATGCGTGTTCGGTACTTTTCACTTAGAAAGAGTATTGTTTAATATTATCATACAGTACAATTTATCTATAATCAAATTGTGTTTTCCAGATATGTATTACAATTAGACATTAAAATCAGCTTCAAAGAAAGAGAAGTTATGCCGGAAACCAGCTAATGATATCCGCGCCGAATGTTGACACCGGTTGAGGCGGACAAGAAAGGAGCGAAAATAAATTTTGCGTGCAAATAATTTGTTAATTGACGTGGAAGAAATGAACTATGGATTATGAATTCCGAGCAAAACTTGCAGCCGAAAGAGAGAAAGTAGAAGACCTGTTCGAATATGAGGGGCGTAAAGTTGGACGAGGAACATACGGTCATGTCTACAAGGCCAAACGGAAAGAGTAAGTGGGCAGACTGACGTCCAGACGGCAGAGCAGTCCCTCCCTCTACTCTAGCCTCTAGGCTAGCTGAGGCTTTACACAGTAAAACACAAATATGTTGATCCCAATAATGGCATTCACATATTGGCTGCAACATGGAGGTTGGACTAGATATATAAGGAAGCATGATACTTGATAGACTAGTCCAAGGGGTAACTGGGGAACTCGGTCCACAGGCACAAGGGTTTGGAATCGGTAATAGCCTAGGTATTTCTACAGTCTAAAAATCATAGATTAATTTACGGTTAACACTTTGACACAAAATGACGGGAAGTGGTAGCTTGGCATCGGTGGTTCTACTACAAAGTGCACTTAACAAATCCAGTTGGTGACTGGACTAATTTGGTACCTTAGACGGAATATCCATCCCCGAATATCCATGCCATTTAATAGATTTTGTAATATTAGAATAGCCAGGCAGACAATAAAAAATCTTACGTACACTTATTCTTAGAATAAAAAACTGCTGTATTTTTGAAAGATTGACCAATTGAATTATTGATTCTCAGCTGCTGCACATAGCTGTAAATTTCTGGCAGCCATCTTCCATGCTGGTTTCCCATACTGATAGTGCAAACTTATGCTACATTATCATAAATATTTATGTAAAACCTAAAATAATGGAAAAACATGTACCATCCGGGTGCATACTACATTTGAAAATAATGCACGCTGTCTCAGAATCATGCACCTCGGGTGCAGGGTGTACCCTTAATTTCGGACAATGTATGTATTTTAAAACCACAAATCTGATCCAAATAACCATTTAGAATTGAAGACATATTTAGATCTATTCTTAACCTAACCCTTGAAATTTTAAGTTAAACCAAGCAATAGTCTGGAAGAAAATTCTACTCAACCAAAATACATGTAGTCGAGTAGGGGACATAGGACTGAATAGCTCATCCTAACCATAGTATCAATAAGGTCACAGCTGTTCTCGGACTAACTGCTTGGCATTGGTCCCAGGCTGTTTTTTGTGTTTTTTCTTTTCCTTTTCTGCTCCGAGATTTTTTGCTGTTGAGCCTGTAACACGCTGTTGGGTAAAAAATGCTACTTTGGGAGCAAGGGCACGGAAAGTGCTTACCTCAGTGCAGATGATGCATACTTTGGAGCCTCCTGCAATTTCACAACATAAATAAACTTATTTTTTTATAAATGTAAATATCATATTCTATATAAGCCACAGAATTGACCGTTCGTTCTAGATAGAGATTGAGACGTTAAATATGTTTTGTTGATTGTTATTTCACAAGAAAAGTGTGGGATTTATCATTATGCAGTGCTTGTTCAGAGCCAACTTCTCCTCCATCCAAATATTTTGTCCCACACTTTTCCAAAACAGTATATGGATTTACCTAAATAACATGATGCAGATATGAGGCCTATACCCAGAAATATCCCGTGGGCAAGCTAGATGTAATGAATATTTAGTATTGTGGAAAATAACACTGAATTTCTGAACCCGGCGTTTTGAAAGACGGCTCTGAAGTTAGAATTATCGGCACCGAGGTATGCATATTCTATGTATCGGCTCCCAAAGTAGCATTATCTATCCACCCCCGTGTTTAATGCGCCCCTCATTTAAAAAAGGGGGGAAGCATTTTGGGTCGGTAACATGTGTTGCATTCCATGAACATGTTCGGCGGTCTACCGAAAAAGAATAATTAGTTATGGGCAGTTTCAGTCTAGTTATAGTAATGCCAAATATATTAGCTACACATGACATTACAGCGAAACGTAATACAGTCATTAATTTTACCTTTGTACTATCGTTGGTAATACTAGAGTAACGGTAATATATTCTGACCAGAAAGGGCAGCATACTTTTCACTGAAGAGTAGGACAGTTAAAAATCAGGTAACATTTTTGTGGTAACATTTGGCACAGGTCACAAAAACAGATAAGTTATAGTTCATACATCTGAAAACGGATCAATATTGTTATATATCCCTGGGCCACCCTTAAAAAAGTTTGTTTCCTATTCACCGCCCGACTGAGTATTTTACGGCCGACTGGAAACATTTTTTTCATTTTTTGAAGAATTTTATTTAATCAAAATGTTATAGCCTTACCAAAAAAAAAAGAGAGAGAGGAAAAAAAAAAGATTTTCAAACCTCCCGACTTGGTATTTTTCTAGCCACCCGCTGAACAGGAAACAATTTTTTTAAAGGTTGGCCCTGTCTTGGACTTCTAGGTGTAGATATAAGCCAGTCCCGTGTTATACTGTGTACTGCCATGACTGCTCTGCGGTCTAACTGATGTCCTGACTGCAGAGTAGTATCCCTAGATCTGCTCTTTATCCAGGCGGGCAACTGGTGAATGTCACCCCAACTGAACTCGAACCCTTGGAGACCGTCAAAACTTAAATTTTATTGTTACTTTTAATTCAAGGTATGAAGTATGCGTTTTATTTGGTCGGACAGTTACAGTAATTTATGAAAATGAATTATGAATTCTTGGGGATAGGTCCCCGAAATCAGTTGTGCTTATTTAAAACTGGTAGGAAAAGAATAGGACAGGTAGGTAATTTTATTGTTGTTGGTAGTTGGGCATCACCGCAGCCTTCGTCCTGTAGACACCTTTTCGACATTCTGGTTTCTGGTGTCGCATTGATCTTTTTCAACTGTTTTTTTTTCCTAGTCAGTTTTGATGGATGCTGCTAAAACGTTTCTAAAAATTGTTACCAGACTGAGTAGGAGCTATAGATTGAAAAGTATTTCTCGCTGTCTGCGGAGTGGAGCTTAACAGAAAGTGGCCTTGCTATTAAAGTAATGATGGACGTCTTTGAATATTTCCATCATTACTTTTGACTTCTTTGAGAAAATAGTATGCCTTTCAACGTGAAGATTCCTGTATCGACCGTCTACAACTTTGGATGTGTGTTGAATGGCCAACATCAACTGATAACTGATTAAACAGCATTACCTGTCCGCATGGGCCGGATAATTATGAATCACGAGATTAACATGTTCAAATGTGCAGTTAATATTTCACATGCCAGATGGACAATCATCCTAAACCCTTTATGTTGATTCCTGTATACATATTTGAATTGTTTGAATTTATATATGCAGATTTAGAATATTAATGATCGTATAATCACAGGTGCAAGATGCCATTATCTTTAGAGTCCATTTTGAAAATGCGTTATTAAATATTACAGGTCAGACGCATGGTATAGATATTAAATTGAGCTATATCGGTAGTGTTCCGTGATGGAATTTCGATTTATTGATCTCTTTTTCAACACGGCATCTCCTCTTCATCTACAGCACAGGCCTGCAAACCTTGAACGGCCACAATTCGGGACGCCTAAAAGAACTCAAGAGGTGGGGTACCCTCTTGAAAACTCCGAGGAAAAAAATGAGCAAACATTATTTTGGTGAACTAGATATTAAATTTGGGTAGAAGTAGCTAATATATTATATAACTATAAATCGTAGGTGAGAATATCTATCTATGCGTATATACTTAGAAAATGGGCCGATCGTGCTATTTTGTTTTCTTTTTATCAAAGGATAATCACCATCTATGTGGTTTCACTTCGGGTCTACTCCCCCAGATATGATAATAGTCAGAGAACACAACTTTGTGACTTTCGGCCTTACATGTATGCTGATTACAGGATAACTATTAAATACGAAACAAACTAGGGAAATAAGAGTGTTAGACAGGTCTTCTAGGACTGGTTGTTTTCTCTACAAGGATTTATTATATTTTTGGGAGTCTATATCCATTTCAAATTTGGTAGTATTTATTTGGAAAAGTTTGATGGTTTCATTAAAATAAAAATATCTTTCATCTACATTATGGGTTAACCTTATCAATTGCATATACAAAATAAATGAAAGGGATGAATTGTCTAAACTTTTCTCGCCTGAATGGTTTCGATATTAATTTTTCAGTGGCAGTGAGAACTGTGAATACGCCTTAAAACAAATAGAAGGAACTGGTATTTCAATGTCAGCATGTCGAGAAATTGCAGTAAGTCATTCATTGAAATCGTACAATTCAACCATACTTCGCGGTGTTTTATACCGAATTATCGTTATTTTTTTTCCATCTAGTCAATGCGACTTGCAAGTTATGTCACATAGCGAATCTTAATCAAATTCAGTAGAATGCTGAATGCTTTTTTGTTTTCAAGTTTCTGAATTTGATGCTACATTACTAATCTTATATCAATGTACATGTATAAATTCTTTTAAATCTAGCTAATCTTACTTTAAAAAAATGCGATGGAATTTTATGATGTTGAATGTTTGTTTTTTCCTTGCAGTTGTTACGGGAATTGAGACATCCCAACGTTATAAGTCTTAAAAAGGTCTTCCTTTCACATGCAGACAGGAAAGTCTGGCTACTATTTGATTTCGCTGAACATGACCTATGGGTAAATATAACTATAATTGAATTACCTCAGGCTCTTGTTTGGGAAATTTACCCAGAGCTCTAAATCTGTTGAATTGAATCTCATTGTAATCAAACTTCGTATATTGTTGCAAGAAAGGTTGTTGATAAATATAGCTGTTGTCTCGGAAGACATCATGTTACAAAATATGAAAGAGGCACATATTTGAAGTCAAAAGTGTCTTAGTTTCAAGGCTATGCAATAAGCCAAACTTGCTCTGCACGACATTTGACTTTCCGTAAAATCCTTCTTTTTTTTGGTTTAGCATATCATCAAATTCCACCGGTCGGCCAAAGCGACAAAAATGCATGTGAGCGTACCTCGAAACATGGTCAAGTCACTGCTTTACCAGATCCTTGACGGGATTCACTACCTCCACTCCAACTGGGTACTACATCGAGATCTGGCAAGTTTTCAATTTATCTTTATATTTGTGGTAGTTATTATCATGAGACCAGCAACATAAGTTGAACTTGACGTTCTAAATTTTCAGTGAAGAGAATAAACCTTGCCAGCAGATATCACATTTATCTAACATACCTGAGTTTAGGTAAGCATAGTTATTTACTTTTTTTTTTTTTTTTTTTTTTTTTTTGGGGGGGGGGGGAGGGGGGTGAGTCCCTAGTTATATCTATATCCTGATGAAGGCTGTAACAAGCCGAAACTAGTCAATTCGCCAATTTTAACACGTCTGATTAATAAAATCAAATCATCAACACTCCTGTGTCAGGCTCGGTGTAGCCTCCAACATTTTATATCTATATAGTGCTGTAGCTTTTGGAGGGGACTCCCTCAATCAGTCATGTCTTGAGTCATTGAATTCTCTTTGTTCTTAATGACCGGTTACACAATGTCATGTTCAGCGTTGAAGGGCATTGTCCTAGAATGGCTGTTAGAGTCAGGCAGTGTGAGAAGCCAGAAGTAGGTTATATAATCCCTACCTGAGCCAAACAGCCCTCACCCCTTCACATTAGGACCTCCACTGTCATCTGAAGGTGGGCAGATCTAGGTGGGTGAGTGATAGGTCACTCAGTACTGGGTGCATGGCAGTACTTGTAGTAGCAGCAGCCCCTTTCCTAAACCCCTCCCTGAGTTGTGTGTGACAGCGGGAGTGGTGGTGGTGGTCGGTACTTATAGCCCATATAGCCTTATGGTTGGAGGAAGGCCTTCAGTTTATCCAGGGACGACCATCGCTCATGCATGAGCGGAACTTTGTAGCTCTTTTGCTTCTTATCTTTTTTACAAGCAAATGAAATCTTTATGTTTTAATCTAATTATAGTTCGTGTAACCTTTTTTTTACAGAAACCAGCCAACATTCTAGTTATGGGAGAAGGTACAGAACGGGGAAGAGTGAAAATAGGTAAGATATTGCTAACATAGATGGATATTTGGACCTGTTAAAAAAACAGTAATGAGTAAAAAGATATCAAAAATCAAATATGAAAACATACTGATTGAAATACAAGTTAGGTAGAACTAGCCCAAACTGATGTGAACAATTTTATTGAACCAACATGTTTAGACTTTTGACAGTCTTCTTCAATGCAGTGTTATATAAAATGCACTATTATTTCGACAACTTTCCTTTCACAATTAAAGATCATTCATGATGATGTCGAAACATATTTGAATTTACGAAAAATATATGGATACGTGGCTAGAGTGCTATTTGCAGTTCTGATGCTACCGCTGTAAGTGCATGGATCTTGGGATCCAGTTCTGATTGGTGCCTTTGTAACCTCTCCATGGCAACTGGGCCATTGTGATGTCATGTTCCCAGGCACTTTGGTGTGGCTGCAGGAACTGTGGAATCCAAGATATTTGTTTGTGGTAAACAAATAAGTGTGGATGGTTGGTAGAAGAGGAGTGTATCCAATTCTAATGACTCAAACGGTTTCGACAAGTGTCACTTTGGGCATCATGTAGAAAAAACGGTACCTAAAAGTTTTTAGGAGGGAGGGTTCTAAAATAAAAATCTTTATATTATTATTATTTATCTTTATATTTGTGGTAGAATTTACGAAAAATGCAGCATTTGGCATCATAGTTGTATCCTCTGTTGCTGTCTGATCAGTTCTTGTGTAAATTGCAATCACTTTTGTTTTTCAGCCGACATGGGATTCGCTAGGTTATTCAACTCGCCCCTCAAACCCTTGGCCGACCTCGACCCTGTGGTGGTGACCTTCTGGTACAGAGCCCCTGAGTTACTGCTCGGAGCCCGTCACTACACCAAGGCCATAGGTAGGTGGTTCATTTTTTACAATCCAAATACGCTCATTTATTGGATATTGACTGTTAACTCACCTATGTATTTTACATATCATGTTGTTAGATATGAAGAAGTATTTCCTTTCTTCACTACAGATATTTGGGCCATAGGGTGCATATTCGCAGAGTTGTTGACATCAGAACCTATATTCCACTGTCGACAAGAAGACATCAAAACAAGTAATCCATATCACCACGACCAGCTAGACCGTATATTCAGTGTAATGGGATTCCCTCAAGGTGAGTATAGGGTATTGATATTCAGCATATTCCTTTTTAGTATCAACCTGAAGTATTTTCATAAAACTATTGGTTTTCATCTCATTTCAGCCTTTAGCCCTTTGGTAACAAATCTGTTACAAAAATTTGTTGAAATTATATTTGTAGGCATATCTATATCACATAAGAGTGTCTTATACCCGTAGCACAGGTAAGTAGATGAGATGTAAGAATTTCACTCAACACACATGAGGCTAGGTGTGAATTTAAGAGCTCCTCTTATTCAAGTAAAAACTTCTATAGTATAATGATTTATTCTAGATGTCGCAGTTATAAGCATTTACAAATGGATTAATCTTGTGACGAGCTCAAAGAATATTAGTACTCAATGTGATCTTCGGCTTAATTACATGTATGTTGCTTTCCCTTTTAGAAAAAGACTGGGAAGACATAAGAAAAATGCCGGAACATGGTACTCTAATGAAAGACTTCAAAAAGACCAAGTGAGTTCTCATGTCTTTCATTTACAATAATATTATGAAAACTTAACAGACATTGTGATTTGTATATGGAACCCTAGAAATTATATAATTGTGTCACAGACATCATTCTCTGTGCAACTGCAGGGTGCTAACACACGTATTAATAGGTCTTAAAAGGTCTTATTTCGGTTTTGCTATTTATAAGGCTATCACAAGGTCTTATTTTAGGTATTACTGAATTTAATACAGTATGTAAATTTTCTCTCTGTCATTTCTATCTTAACTTTTTATTTTAGAATGTATAAACGTTTAAAAAGGTAAAAAAACAGAAGTTGATGAAAATGTATTGGTCTTATTTTGGTACCTGGCAATGTATTATAAAGGTCATCTCATGACACTATTTAGGCGTCATAATTATTTCTGATAAGGCATGGGTACCCTGAGCTGGTTTAGAGCGATTAGAACTGGTAATGATCACGTCTTCCTTTTAACAGCTACGGCGGATGTACCTTGATGAAATATATGGAGAAGCACAAGGTCAGGTCAGAATCGAAAGCATTCCATTTGGTGAGTTTTTTTCCTCTATGAAATACGTTTTTGCTATACATATATAGTTTTTCTTATCAAAGAATCTAGTGATCACGAAAAGAACGTTTCTAATATAATTTTACATTATTTACTTGATGCGAACATAATCTTTTCAGTCAATTCTTATACTAGTATACAAGGAAATAAAGATGACATAATCCTATTCATTGCACTGTAACACAACCGGAATGTCGTTTAATGTTAATTTTCATACTACTATATAATATAGAAATATGATAAAGTTTAAAACTAAGAAAATAAGTCAAAGCGTGTACGTATCTGAAAAGGGATCTTCAATAGAGCCTGTTTTCTAGAATCCACATATTTCAAATTACATGAATGTGGACGAACTAAATGGGAAAAAAATCACCCTCATACCCTTTTACTCACAGCTATCAAAGTTATTGACGATGGATCCAAACAAACGGATAACGTCCGAGCAGGCGATGGGAGACCCCTACTTCGTGGAGGAGCCTGTCCATTCACCAGAGTACGATAGAATAAACTATCACTGAATATCTTTTGTTCAGTTCCACGAACGTTCTCTTATATTGTTATGTCTTAGTGATTTCAATGTATATAGAGAAGAGCTTAGATATTAGAACGTTTCCGGCATAGATTAACATAATCTTTCTTTGTCTTGCTAATTTAGAAAAAACTGATAGTTTAAGTAGCAATAAATTACATTATACTTGGTAGGAAATGTAAATAAAATTAGAAGAAGAAACGTATAACTATACTGTCATCTGAAGTACATGTACCTTCTAACGTCTCCTTATCATTAAATGTAAACAAATAAATATTCATCGTAGAAACTTGTTTTTAAATGGCAGATCATATTTACAGCATACAAACTATCTTTCAGTGTGTTCGATGGGATGCCTATCCCATACCCAAAACGTGAGTTTCTCTCAGGGGACGACAGTGATGACAAGGCAGACACTGCCGCCAGTAAGGTGGGTGGTCAAAAAGTAAGCATGCCACCACACGTTCTACTTTTAATTTCCTTCTCGACATTCTTTAAAAACGGTATTTACTCTTTCATTTACATTCATATATTTTGTAGTTAGTGTTTGGAGTGAATAGGGTAGAGCTTTAAATAACTAAGCCTTCCCATTTTTGCTCTTGCTTGTGGCTGTGCTTTCTGCCAATTCTAGCTGGTTTTACGTTACAGCACATTGTTATAGAGCTACCTTGGTATTTATGTACGCTGCATGGTGAATCCCTGTTGAGAAGCTGCCTTTGCCTAAGCAGGAAAAAATTCAGCTTAGGATGCATTATGTATGCGCGTAGTGAACTTTCCAACTGTCTTATGGATTTTTGTCAACTGCACTGGTAATTAGTGTACATTTTTCAAGGTTTTTGAAGCATTGGTTAAATTTTTACATCTATATAGCATTGTTTTTGTGTCTATAGAGAATAAATAGGTAAGTAGCCTGGGTTATTTTTTTTGGAGGGAAAACGTCCTGAACTAAGAAGAAAAAAGTCAAAGCACGATTTTCCCTCCACAAGACAGAGTCCAGAATTCATTGGTTATTATTTTTCGCCCACCGTAATCCAGTCGATCAAGGCTATCAAAGCACATCGGGCGAAATCTTACCTAAGGATGTTGTTCATTCACCTGGACGGATAGCTTTACCAGCTTCCTTAGAATCAATGTTCATTTCTTGGACGCCGTATCCAGCAAAAATGTTACAAATCTTGTACAAAACATATAGTTTGTCCATTAGATTTTTTTTCTAATGATACTTTAGTTTATCATTTTTATGTCCAGCATTTCCTATTTGAACTCAAAATTCTAGAATGGCTATGGGCTCCCATCCCTCAGTAGCCCAGGTGGTATGCGTCATTCAGAGACACCCTGGGTCAGCAGATAAGGATACCAATGGAATGACAAGCAGCACCCTCCCTCCTCCAATCCCTCCCTTGGCTGGGGTTTTCCCCTACATCCTTCCCCACCCTCTTTCTTTGCGACTTAAGGATTGACACTGGGTGTTGATGCGTGATTCCCGGTACCTCCAGTTTTCAGTCATTATGTTGCACAATTTTAGCAGGACATCCACATATTGTACAATATATAATAGTTGAATATATGGTCTATCAGGCAATATAAATTATGTAACAATTAAATGTTTATGCACTGATATATCAAGCCGAAAATACAAAAGAATCAATCTTTTGCTAACATTTTTTGGACAAGGATATCTCAGTAACCATTGAACAAAAGGAGCTGAAATTTTGTATGATGCCTCATGAGACTCATGACGAGGGAAGGGTGTCTCAGATTCTTCATTTAGGTCTTAGTTTTTATTTTATGTCATGTAGAAAAAAATGTTGGAAAAATGTTGAAAAAATGTCTAAAATTTACCCGTTTTTTCACAGAAAATGAAAACTAAGGCCTAATTTAATAATCTGAGACACCCTTCTCTCGAGAAGAACGTTAAGAACATGTGTTTAAAATCTCAGTGTGATTGTTATTATAGTTATTGAGGTATTGATGTTCAAAAAAATAAATTGAAAAAATCGGTTTTAAATTCACAATTTCTTAAATTTCTAACTTAAAATCCTCATCCCTATACCATTAGATGGAGAAAATTGTTAGCTTTCATTTGATACATAATATGTTGCTTTAGCTAATATACATGCTATTTTATCTGGAAAAAACGCAAATGGTGGCTCAACCTCCCGTGTCAATCCTTAATTGAAAGTCTTGAATAGTCCCTACATTTTTGCTTTGGGGGCGCCATCTAGTGGTTACTGGTGAAGTACGCCCCCAAAGCCTTACTGTCGGATGTTTTTCTATTGTGTATGACCAAGAGGCGTGAAATTGGTGCTAATTGGACCTTTGCCCCTCTCCCTTCCACCCTCCCCCTGCCCCTGCCCCTGATTGGTCAAGGCAGTCCCCTCAGGTTGGCCTTGATTGACAGGTAAGGGTGGTGTGAGCCACGCCCCCCCCCCCCTTCCAGCCCCCTTGACATGTCCACTACGACCACGTACACACAATTAACCCCCCCCCCCCCCCCCCCCCATATTGCGCCACTTTGATTCACCCTCCCCCACCCTGTCCCGCCGGCCTCCCCCACCTCCCAGCCCGTCCTGCCGGCCTACCCCACAGGCCTGCACCAAAACCAAGGGGCCATTACAGGGGCCATGTTATGACGTGGCCAGAGTGAGGGGCCTGGTTACCCCTAGTAGGTACAATGTGTGTAGCCATAATAGGGAAGTACTTTCTTTATTGATTTATCATTTGAAAATAGTACAATACACACACAGACATGCATGTACTCAGCTATATGCAACGAAAATAATTAATAGCAACTAGGTTTGTAGTAGGCGGGATCGGGGGGGGGGGGGGGGGTGGATAAGGGGTGGAGGGTCAGTGATGGGTGGGTGGGGGGGTCCCCTATGAGTCGCAGAGTGCCGTCAGCAAGGTCGCCGTCAAGCTAGTCCGTCCCTGACCTACTTAGCTCTTACATAATACTTTGGGAAACAGTGGGTCTGATGTGAGAGACTACTGGTAACCACCCCTCTCCCACTCCTCTCTGTCTAGTGCAATGGCCCATTACCTCCCCCCACCAGCCCCCCCCCCCCCCCCTCCTCCTCCCGTCGCCGCCGCGATGGTGGTTACAGAGGGAGGGGGGGAGGCAAACACGTGGGGCGGAGGGCCTTCAGACTCACCCCCCCCCCCCCCGCCACCGGCTCCACCCCTCCCCCTACCCCACCCCACCTTCAACTACCCGATAGGCCTAGTGGACACACAGAGGCTAGACTACCAAGCTAACATTTTGTCAGAGAGAGTAGCAAGGGTGGTGTCTCAAGTTATTGATCAATAAAATGACATTACATAAAGATCAATTTTCGCCACCAAAGCAAGGTTTTTCAGTCCAGAGGACTGAAAAATATATTTTCTCTTGTATTGTTTATTTGGTGTTTATTATAAATTTAGGTTTATATAAAAAAAATAATCATGCATTTAATATGGTTTCAAATATTAGGTTTTTATAAATAGAAACCATCTATTTAATATGTCATGAAATATTTAGTAGAGGTGGATGTCTCCCCCTCTGGAAAGACGTGCATGTGCAAAGTTCCATGATTTTTGTTGCTTTGGGGGCGTCCTATTGTTATTATTGGTAGAGGTGCCCCCAAAGCTTTACCATAGGATGTTTTTCATTGTGTAAAACCAGTTGGGTGTAAAATGCTATGAATACCCTCATTTGTAACAATTACCTGCTCCCCTTCCCCATGCCCCCACCTAATTCTCTACAAAGGGTGCCGCTTGGGTATTGGTGGTTCCTGATTGGATACATATGTCAGTGATTGACACCCACTGCACATGGGTCCTATATATAGAGGTATGTCAATTTTGAGAGACCAGAAAGCCCAGGTTGCACTGAAAACAATATTAATTTGTTGTTTCCAATAAATGTACTCATACATTCAAATCTGACAAATCCTTAAAGTATAATTTTTCTGACTATTTTTACTGATAAGCATATAATTTATCTTTACTTAATTACTTACCATATCTTCATTTCAAATTGTTTTTTTTTCGAATTTTTATAAGGGCAAAGAAAGAAACAGAAATCCAAATATCCTTTGGCCTTGACTGCCTCTCTCTCACTCCTCCACCTTCCCCTTTCCCTCCCCCTCCGACCACCCAACCTTCGACCACCCTATGGTGGACACACAGGGGCCAGACCATCACCCGGACACATTAGGCCAAAGAGCAAAAATTGTTATGTTCTGGTAACATAGGTATTTAATCAAAATAATTGAATTATTTTTCGCCACCAAAGCCAGATTTTTCAGTCCAGAGGACTGAAAAATATATTTTCCCTTGTTATCAACCATCTCCCTCCCTCAGAAATATGATCCACAAGGTTTTCTCTCTTGACAGCATTAAGCTGTTCCACACTGTCAATATCATTCTCGTTTCTATTAGCGGTCATTTTTTTGTCACTGGGATTCAGTAATTATTGGTATCTTACATTATGGTGTAGAGGACTACAAAAAATTGATGCGAATAGTTCAATTAGGTGAATGGTTCAAATTATATTGTGATTATTTGTTGTGGTTATTCATACCAGGGAAGATGGGTATTTCCCACTGTAATTATTGGTCAGTTTCCTTACAGATTTTTTAAAATCTGAGAAGTCTCACATCAATACTCCTTGGCTTACATTTAATCTCACCCAACGCGATTTGTTCGTTTGTTGGGGTGGACTAACGTCCGGTCAACCACACAGGTTTTTTTCCAGACTGCACAAGGTAATGTTTTTCAACTTTTGGATTCCAAAGCGAACTGTTCACAAATTTTCCCTATTATATCACATAAAGATGTATAGAACCTTGCGCCCCTGTGGTAACTCCCTATGCTCACAAAATAAGCGCTGCAGCAAGGGGGTGGGAGGGGAGGTTATCAGCCGGGTGGTAACGCCCATACAAGTGTGGTGCACAAAGATACATTTCAGCAATTTGAAATTCATATTTGGTTCTTCGTTTACGTCAAGGGAGAGCTGGTCATGTCCATGGTAGTCCGTCTACCACTTAATACTTGTGATGGGCACTGCCAAGAGTTAGTATCGTGTGTTGTTTATCGGTCTGTAACCTTGGGTTGTCTGTTCCAGGCTGGGGGGACCGCCGACCAACAGTCCGCACACAACCAGCCGCCTGCAAAACGGGTCCGGCTCATGCCCCCGACGAGTACAAACGGCAAGGTCTCCTCAGACTACCAGGTAGGACATAAGAGATAATGTGTTACAAGCATATCTTTCATTCACAGCCCGATATCTATTTCGAGCATTTATTATAATGTAGTTTTTTCGGGAAGTTGTTCATGGCAGTTTTTGTAACAGCCAACAATTTAAGCTTGCAGATGTAAGCGATTTTTTTTTTAGCTTCACCATCCTAGGAAAAAAAAATCAAAACGATCATGTCTACCTCGCCCTTTTACGATATTTTATGATAAAGAGAATTTTCCCGATTTACAGTTTCTGATTAGCCACCCCCCCCCCCCCCGGACCCATCTTCCATCCCCGAACAACCTTTTGTAACTGTAGATAAGTTTCTCTCTTTATTACAATAAGATATGTTCTGCTATTCAGAAACCCGTGCACGGCCTACACGGGACCAGTCAGCCAGCCATCAGCTTCACGTCGACGAGCACGTCTCAAACGACGAGTACGAACTTCGGTCAATCTCGGTATTGACATCGGCCATACGGGTAACAAATGTTTCAAGACTGTATAATGAGTGGTGTACTGACGTGTGTACTACCACTCGTCCCTTGAAAATAACCTGGTGCATAACCAAATGAACTCATTCATAGGCAAGTCATTACACGGTATTTCAAATGGTGTACGGGTTTATATGTCCAACACAGTTATATGTTTTCTTCTGATGAGTGATAATGAATAGCCCAATTAATTTTGGAGTGGGACCAGTTGCCGTATTTCCTCAACCGATCAAAATAACATACATTCTTGAATCATTTGAAAAGGAGAAATTATCAGAAGTTGTAAGTTATCTTTGTGTATTGTATCAACTATAAAACGAATTGAGCGGATGTATCTAAGGTTTTGGTGGAAGCATATCTGTTCATGGGGAAAATAGAGTGAACAGATTAAAGAATCTCAAAGAACGGGGCCGTAACAGTTTTTAAGTTGAATCTTGAAGCTATTTCCATTTTTGATCGCGTCTAATATTTCAATCAGCATACAATATGTTTGATTTAGCAAGGACCTTTTTTTTTTTATAAATTAAGTAACATCAACTCTTATCAAGAAAGGTACGTGCATCTGTTGTAGAATGTCGATTTTGATTACCGGTTAGGATATGCTAAACGAAACCAGTGATGAGTTTTTGAGATTGTCACAACGGTATTAGGAGCTGGTACCTTAATTGTGGGAAATGTGATTTCCTCGAGGACAAAGAAAACGGTTATGTCTATTAATTGTCTACAATCATCATTAGCACACTATTGATATGTTAAAAATTGACGAACAATCTATGTTTATTGAAGTGTGTGATAGCCCGTATAGATGTGACTTGATTGCTGCGGATTTGTGTTTTAAACTATAGAATTGTAAGAATGAAGGAAAGTGTCTGGGGTTAACATGAAAGAAAGTTATACATGAATAAAACGTATTTCAGCAACATCTCATGTCTTGTTCGTTTATCTATTCTAAGGGACCTAAGCAGAAATGCCACTTTTGACTGATGAAAAAGTAGGAAACACTTTTCCTATTTTTATTCTTGTAGCAACAAAGAGGGAAACAATGTTTAGGAATAGAGACCGGACATTGAATTTGTAATTGATTAGCTTGATACAGAGACCTTGTATGTATATATAGGATATATAGAGACTGGAAAGCTTCTCTTTGGGCCTATGTGCCCATTCCCCTAGTGGCTGGTTGGATCAACTATGACCAAGGTCTACTCATTACCAATGTAATTTTGGAATAGCAAGTGGCACCACACTGGCTATTTTTACCATGGACATAATGGTCAACCCAAATCTAGTCCAACCAGCACCTAGGTGGCAGGCCTGTAGTGCATAACAGGTTTCCCCTGGCTTTCCAGTCTCGATATATCCTATATATACATACAAGGTCTCTGCTTGATACTAACATGAAAACTATAAAACAGATATTAAAGCAATGAAGGAAAAATCACTTGTGCTATCCAAAATCACCAAAAAGTAGGAAATCCTACAAAAGCAGGGAAAATGGCATTTCTGCAACAAAGGCGAAAATAACGTCTAAAAAAAGGAGGCCAATTTTCAAAGCCAAAGTGAGCCGAGTATTCAAGAATAAGAATAGAACAGGATGCTTTGAAAATAATCCTCTTTGAAAACTTCAATCAGTCAGGCAAGAATTGAAGATTGAAGAGATCATAAATGCTTTTCGACCGCATCCACAGATGTACGCAATAAAAGGGTTGCCACTGACCAGAGTCGTCAAAATTCACTGACATTTCCCTGGCTTTTCCCTGACAAATTCCATTTTTCCCTGACTAATTAAATAAGAAAATCCTTTAATTAAACATCCTTGAACGATCCCTAGAACAGTCTTTTCCTTCCATTTATACTTAATTTTTTCTTGGCAACTCCGGTAGCCAAGGCAATATTGCTGGATCATACCAACACACCTTAAAATTACAACATGCCTTTCAAGGGGCCACAAATTACAAAATAATGTTTGCCAAACCAGATTCTTGTGACCAGATGCAAAAGTTTGGGGCTTTGAAAATTTCATTTTTCCCTGACCAGGGTCAGTTTCCCCTGACCTTTCTCAAAATTCCAGTTTTCCCTGACCAATTCCAAAATTCCCTGACTTTTCCCTGACCTTGAAAGAAAACACTTTTCCCTGACCAGTGGCAACCCTGAGAACAATTCCATCTCATCGCGTGAGTCCGTACCAGTGTCGCCATGGACCTCATACCGGGAAAAAAAAATTATTTGCCGGGAGACACATTTCTTGTAAAAAGGTGCCAAAAACCATTTAAAAGAGTACAATACAGATATGACATTTTTTCCTACTTTTTTTTTGACTTTCCTATTTTACTTAAAGGGAGTCAAAAGCAATGTTGTGTCAAAATATGACAAAATTTTCCAAACTCAAGTAACTATGAAAATACATTCTAAGAGTCTAACTTTAGCCACTGGTACAGTATAAATCATGCTAACTAAATATAACTTTACTGAATTCCATAATACTCATGTCATTTATGCTTAAAGACAGCAATGTTTGTGAACAAACCAATTTTGGCGGGTCACCAAAATTGATTGGGGATAAGCTTTTATTTATTTTAATGTAGTTTACGTCTGTATTCAGTCTACATTTTACCACAGGCCTAGGTTATGGCCATAGAATATATTTCAATAATTAACAGAATTTGAAAAATTTTGACCCAACATTGCTTTTGGCTCCCTTAAGATTCAAAATGTAAAAATTCCTACACTTTGCTCATGTACACTTTTGTGGTGGGGAAGCGCCATTTGGAAAGGGCACACGAGACTATGTATTCAAAATAAAGCATGTCCAGTCCAAACATTTTCAAGATTACAAACCAATACCATTATAGCCCTGGAGAGTTGTTGAGCTGGGTGGTCCTAGGAGGGGGGCACGTGGCCACATTAATTAGTACTGATAAAACATTCCCCTCGCATCTACCGACGCGGTTGCCAGACCACCTTTCACTTTGAAAGAAAACCAAAATCGACTTGAAAAACCCAAACCATCAGCAGGCAAAATCCCAACTAAGAGAGCAGCTGCCTGAGACCATTATTCTCCGTTTTCGTCCTGTGGATCAAGTCGATAGTCCGATATATCGGAGTTATAGGTTGTCCCAAATCCCATAGAAGTCAGTGTTAAAAAATAGGGGGGGGGGACACCGTGCTATTTCTGAAGTAGAGAAACTGCTTGGAGAGTGATGCTGTCCTCATAGGAAATGCCTTGAGAGTGTAGAAATTTGCATAAATAAGTCTGTATCTGGAGATTGACGAGATGATGTCATAATAATATTCTAAAAATAGAATGAAAATAGGTCGGGAATGCCCCCATCACCCACTGGGGGCGGCCATATTGAATAAATTTGCATATTACCAATACAATCTCCAAACACAAATGAGCTCAGACTCTCAATCCATGCTGTATTGGGGTAAGGGGGTAAAGGGGTGAAGGGGATGTCATGGCAATGTCATGGCAATGTCATGGAGATGTCATGGCACTGTCATGGCAATATCATGGCATTGTCATAGTAATGTCATGGCATTGTCATGGTACTGTCATGGCATTGTCATGGCAATGTCATGGCATTGTCATGGGGATGTCATGGCAATGTCATGGCATCATCATGGCAATGTCATGGGGATGTCATGGCATTGTCATGGCAATGTCATGGCACTGTCATGGCATCATCATGGCAATGTCATGGGGATGTCATGGCAATATCATGGTAATGTCATGGCAATGTCATGGCACTGTCATGGCAATGTCATGGGGATGTCATGGCAATGTCATGGGGATGTCATGGCATTGTCATGGCACTGTCATGGCATTGTCATGGCAATGTCATGGCATTGTCATGACAATGTCATGGCACTGTCATGGCACTGTCATGACATTGTCATGGGGATGTCATGGCAATGTCATGGGGATGTCATGGCATTGTCATGGCAATGTCATGGCACTGTCATGGCAATATCATGGCAATGTCATGGTACTGTCATGGCATTGTCATGGGGATGTCATGGCAATGTCATGGCATCATCATGGCAATGTCATGGGGATGTCATGGCATTGTCATGGCAATAAATCTCTCTCTCTCTCCCTCTTCCTCTCCCCTTTCCCTTTCCCTCTCTTTCAGCTGTTATTGAACAAGGTGGATAAGACAGAGCTTTTGGGTTCTTTAGAACCCAACATACTTGATCTTGTATGCCAATGGAAAAGGACGACGAATATCTGTTCCTGAATTGATGCACTCTTTGAGTATATTTCCATGCTACTTTCAGTCACTGACTATTACCGTTTCTTTTTATTAAAGACATAATATTGGGAAAAGACCAGCAAGGTATGTTGTCCACTAAGGCCACTTAACAGAAGTAGACACTTTAGAATAAGTTTATTTTTATGCCTCTTTTAACTGGATAATATTAATACCGTATTAAGTTTGGCCTTCTATCATTCACTGAAATAAGGATCAAGTGATTTACTTCAGACATCATCAATTTATAGGCATGAAGTATAACAAAAGCAAGGTGGGGTTTTTAGCCTTTTTAGAATTAAGCTGTGGTTTAAAAAAAAAAAATCTCCGTCTTATCAATTATTTTGTAGAGAAGGTAGATTAGGAGTTTTTTTTTTTTTTTTTTTTTTTAAAGAGCAGAGCTTTATTAACTTAAAAATGTTACAGACAATACTTTTTAACATCCTGCTTCCACTTTTTTCTTCTGTATATATAAGTTCTCAGAAATACCATTAACATGTCTCAATATTCCTACAGAAGTCTTGAAATATATAAAGGAAAAAAAAAAAAAAAAAGAGGAACAGTCCAAGTGGTATTTTAAATATAAGAGTCTGGTTTATGATTCATTAACTCCAGTCTACCATGGCACAAAAGATTTACATAGATAATTAAACAAGCAACAATAATCAGCAATTGTACAGATGCACATTCTGCTATGATAGATTCCAATGAAATTATGAAGCATGTATTCTTGACAGTAGCTGGTCTGATGGTACTTTCTCTTTTCTCTTTCCTTCTATTCTCCCTATGTACCTTTCGACTGATAGTTTACAACTCAACTCATAAATCCATTGATATACATCGAGATATCCTTCATGAAATAGCCGTTGTCTATATATATAAAATTTAGCCCAGAGAAATATGAAATTTATAGTTTTAGCCCTCTCTGTTATATTTATCAACCCCAAAATATAGTCTAATTCTGAGAAATCCTCCAAACAATATCCCAATACGTTTCCCACCCACTGCTTTATTCTCTTAAGAAATTTATGAACAGATGGACATGAAATAAAAAAGTGGGTTATTGTATCCTTTTCTCCACACACTTTACATTTATCATCAGCAACAACCTTTCGTTTACATAAATAATCTTGACATGGAACAATACGATGAATTATTTTAAATTGAAGGGACTGTATTTTAGTTTCCCGAGAGGCTTTAAATGCCATACAATTAACCTTCTGCCATTCTTCTACACCAAATACAATTTCAGGAAAATCTCTCTGCCATTTTTCATGCCACTGGAAGTTAATTTTTTGTCCACTACAAATGATACCATATAGAGTCTTTGATGTACAATTCAATATGTTCAAAGGTTTATCTTCATGATGTATGTATATATCTCTAAATGATACATTTTGAACATCAATAGTCTTATTCTTGACCCATGGGATAGCCGCCTTAATTTGTAGAACTTCCAGAAAATTGCACCTCAGGCCATATACTTCCTTAATCGCTTTATCATCCATCAATTTTCCCTGCTCTGAGATCAGATCTGCAACCTTCAATATACCTGCACTCTTCCAATTATGCCAATCTACCACTTTTCTATTTATCAAAATTCTCTCATTTTTCCATAATATCTCATTTTGTATTTCGATATCAAAGATAGGACTCTTGTTATAAAAGTTATTCCAAGATACCCATAAGTGTTTGTAAAACAAATTACAGATATCTTTTCCTAGCCTTCTATTCTTGGTAGTAAAGGTTATATAAAGAGAATCATCAACATTAAATATCTTCCTAGGATAAAAGGTCCATGATTCAAAGTCATTACAACACAGTCTTTTAACCCAAGATATTTTAGAAGCCAAAACCAATGACTCGAGGTCAAGCAATCCCATTCCTCCATCAGAGATCTTCCTGCACATTGTTACATATGCTACTCTGTTCACACTTGAAGACCATATGAATGAACATATCATTTTTTTGAATTCATCAAAGACTGCCCTAGGAGTAAAAGTTATAGATGTTGGATATAGTAATATTGGTATAAGCAAGCTGTTTACTACTACCACTTTTCCTTTAATGGACAGATTTCTATTATTCCAATCTTGGCAGATTCTTTCGCACTTCTTCAATTTCTCTTCAAAATTCCATTTATACCTTGTACTCTCATCACAGATTTTGCCAATTCTTACACCAAGTAACACCAAACTCTCTACTATTTCAAAGGGCATATTTCTTTCCACCGAGGAATTTCCTTGCCCAAGGGGCAACAGTTTTGTTTTGTGCTTATTCACAGTCAGACCAGAATACCTTCTAAATCTTTCTAAGCAGTCAAGAATACGAAATAAATCAGATTTACTTCTACAATAACATGTTACATCATCAGCAAAGAGGGAAATCTTTATCTCCCTAGTACCTAAGGCGATCCCTTGAATGGTCTCCTCCTCCCTTACCATAATTGCTAGGACTTCTACTACAATAACAAATAAAAATGGGGATAAGCAACAACCTTGTCTTGCACCTCTTGCTGGGGAGAACCAAGATGTGTTATAGCCATTATTAGTAATACATGTCTGAGCACCATTAAATATAACTCTTATCCACTGTATAAAGTTTCCCCCAAACCCAAACAGTTCCAAAGTTTCGATTATACAGTCCCATGATACTGAATCAAATGCTTTATTAAAATCAAGGGCTAAAAGCCAAGGCTGCTCCCTTTCTATCATAGAGTGTTCTATCATATCTTCTGCAAGTCTTATATTAGTTCCAATGTATCTGCCTTTCATAAAGCCTGTTTGATCTGAGTATATAATATCTTTAAGGGGAACCTTAAGTCTGCTTGCTAAGGCTTTGGTTAAGATTTTATAATCTGTGTTTAATAAGGTTATGGGCCTCCAGTTTGATAGTTTATGTTTATTTGTTGCTTTTTTAGGAATAAGGCGGATTATCCCCCTTCTTTGTTCTTTACTAAGGATACCATTATCATAAGAGAATTTGAAGCTCTGAATCAAAAGATGTTTGATATCTTGCCAGAAAAACTTATAAAACTCTACTGTCAAACCATCTGAACCAGGGCTTTTGTTACTCTTCATAGAACAAAGAGCTTTATAATACTCATCTTCAGATAGCTCCCTATCAAGTACATCCCTTTGTCTATCTGATATCTGGGGAATTTTAGATTTGTTTAAACCACTTTCAAGCGCTGACCTATATGACTCATTTTCAACTGAAGAGTAAAGTTCTTCATAAAAAGTCTTCAAAGTACTCATTATACCTTGAAATCTGTTGTTATTACACCGTCTTTGGTTTCATTAGCTGTAATCTTCTTCTCTAATGCTCTTATTTTTTCTAAATTTAGAAAATATTTAGTAGGTCTTTCACTATGGCTTGACCAGTTAGCCCTAGATCTCAAAATTGCTGCTTGAGCTTCTAAACCCTTTCTTACTTCCAGTTCTCTCTTATAAGACATAAGTTCCTCTTCTACATTTTCTCCCTCATCAAGCTTACAAGTAAGCTGGACAATTTTCTTATCAAGCTCCCGTTCTTCTTTCTTCTCATTTCTTTTTTTCTTACTATATTTAATTGAAAGACCTTTGATCTTATACTTTGTATAGTCCCACAAATCATTTGGATCTAGTTCTCTGACTGAGGACATCTCCTCCATGACATTCTTTACCTCATCTACGTATGCTTTATCTCTTATCAGATTATTATTAAACTTCCACCAGCCTGGACCTCGAGCTACATCCCCCAAAGAAATTTCCAATGTTATTATACTATGATCAGAAAATATACCTGGCAAAATACTTGTTTTTCTCACTCTCCCTGATTTACACTCTGGAATTAACCATAGATCTATTCTGGAAGCTTGATTTTTTCTATGAAAGGTATATCTTCTCAAGTTAGGATTATTCACCCTCCAAATATCTGTAAGACCTAACCTGTAAATCATATCTAAGAGAGATGCCCTATATCTTGCAGCAACTATTGGGTATGAATCATTTTTACGATCTAAATGTGGATCTAACTGTATATTAAAATCCCCTCCTAGGAAAATGGTATCTTGGTCTCCCCTAACAAGCACTTCTTCTATGAGGTTTAGGTTCAAGATTTGGTTAGATTCCTCTTGCTGTGTAGGGGCATAGACATTTCCTATCCAAAAACATTGATCTTCGATAGATATATTCAGTACAATATATCTTCCCCCAGCATCACATACTGTATCTATCACCTTACAGTTTAAACCTCGTTTAAATAAAATTGCCACTCCTTTAGAAGCAGAATTCCCATGTGCAAAATAAGCCTCACCACCCCATTCTGACTTCCACAAAGAAAAACAGCTATCATCACTGTGAGTTTCCTGTAGCAAAATAATATCCCACTGACCCTCTCTCATTTTCATAAAAATAGACTTTCTTTTAACTCTACTGCGGAGACCATTTACATTCAAAGAGCAAAGTTTTAGAGTCTCGCCAGTCATAGGTTAGAGAAAAATGCTCCTTTCCCCTCAAATGCTGATGTAAATCCAGTCCCTACTCTGATTACTAAGATGATACTTATTAAAATTACCTCACAATGTGAATCACTGAAACAAGAATGTGCATGTAGAATTAGAAAAAATAACCATAAAGCAAAATTTACCATATTGTACCATGAATAAACTGAAATATCAAAAATCAATTTAAGTAGGAGTAAACAAAATATAACATCTAGCAATGAAATGTACAATTTTTTCATTACTCTGTACCACTGCAACTTCTTAAATAAAATATCAAAAGTGTCTCTAATCAGTCTAATACTGTAGGAGACATAGTGTTCCACCATCCCTAATAAAAGAAACGTGGCATCCCGTTTTTCAGTTATTCTTTCAGTCTAAATTAAGGAAAATGAACAATAGAAATCGAACCATATTGAAGAGGAGTTAGATGCGTTAAGTTTACCTTTGAGTACTATTAAATATTTGACTCTGTCCTGATACATTGACTCCATTCTCATGACATAAATTAGAAAAATCAAAAAAGGACAGTAATACAATCAGAACCAAGTATCTCAAGCAACAAGTAGTACCCTATTAATCATCTATGCTTTGTGATTTATGTGACTTAGTTATGTGATTATGGCAATTTGTCAAAGCATATACAAAATACATTCTTTCAAAGTGTCTCAGTTGTCACCTTTCTTGAAGTGGTCTCGCGCCTTGGTCAGCATCTTCCCCATCAAGTTGTGACCAGTCCACATCTGCACGTTCAGAGTGTCTTTTTTCCCTAGGGTAATCCCAGTACCCCAGAGTTTTGATGGAGATGCCTCTCCCAAGACCCTGTCACCAGTGTCCAAGAGGGCCTTGCGAAGTAGAGGATGCTGCTTGAACTTCTCTAGAAGAGCTGGGAAGACGACCTCCTCAACAACATCCTCCCATCTTGATTCCATACCATCACTCGACATTATGTGTAAAAGTCCTTTCAGTTCAGGAGGGTAGTGTGTTTTCCATGCTCGTGCCTCCATCTCTTCATTCTTTGCAAACCTTGCCCTTGCAACAGTAATGAATTTTTCCATGCAGTTATACCGCTCTCCATGGAAGGAGAACGGAGTGATCCTGTGGTTTGAAAAATAGCTGAACCTAGTAAAAAATACCAGGGTCAGAGCATCATTTTCAGTAGCAAGTGTAGAAGGTCGGATCTGCTGAGGGAGGGATTCAAGGTCCTCAGGTCTGTAGGCAGTCCCATCCAGTACAAGTTTCCCACCAGCAATCTTTACTGTCTTGTAAAGCTTGGACTTTTCTGCAGCAAATCTACATCTGTATAACAAGTTGACTGTTTCTCTAATGGTCTTTGGAAGATCCTCTTGTATAAAGAGTTCCTTACACATCCTCCTGGCACTCCAGACCCTATCTCTATCCTTCAAGCACACAAAACGAACAAGTACGAGGTTTGGATCTGGCAAACGGTGTGCTTTATCAATGTTCAGGGAGCTGACTCCCAATTTGTACAGGCAATATTGCTCAAAATGAGATTGGATATCGCTGTTTTTCTCGTTTGCCTTCCTGGGAATGCCTTTGACTATAAGGTTGAAACGTCTGGTATAAGCCTGTTGTTTCTGCAGTTCTTCTTTAAGTTTTTCAATTTCCACACTTGGATCAGGTTCACCGAAAGCCCCGGAACCAGGGTTAGATTCAAGTTCAGTCAACCTTTTCTCATGCTCACCCACTTTGTCCTCCAAGCTTTCAGCCCTTTTTTCTACACTGTTGATCCTATCCTCCAATTTCTTCTCTACCTTACTAAACTCGGCCTTCAGGGCTAGAATTTCCCTGTAGATATCAGACAAGGTCGGCTCCTCTGTACTTTCCTTTACTTCTCGCACTGGCCTTTTACCCGATTGTTCCTCATCAGAGCCTGTCTCTGCCCATTTTCTTTTGTCCACAGTTTCTATACCTTCCATAGTGCTGTCAACCAAGCATAAAAGCAGTACTGGAAGCTTTCCCACTGGATCACAATAATGTAGTTTCACCCAAATCAGATGGGTTGGCAACTAGCTATCTCATGTGCAAAGTTCAGAAATATTTCACTCACTCCTCCTCAAGCATAGTCTCTCAAATCCTCAGATTACTAACATTAGGAAGCCCCACACATTTTCAGCAAGCTGACATCAACTAGGTGGAACAGCTACGAGAATTGAGTCACATGTCTTTACTGGGGTTTCAAAAGTTTATGAGATCACAACACAGAAGCTTCTTCCAGTGTCACTCCCTGGGTAGCAGATGTAGGTCAACCTTTTGCCAGTTCACAGTGAAGAGATTGCAAATTTCTCCTATTATCGCTCACCTAAACTCCAAGACTTTCCAAGACTCACAGTATCAAGACCACGTATCGTACAGCGATGATGCCTTGGACATCAGGTCTTGGTGTGCTTAACTTGCTTTCTGCTGAAAATGGTGATGGTATCTTGCAGGAAAGCCAAGAAAATCTGCCTTGTTGATGGAGTGTGATTATGGAGTGTCTTATCTCAACCCAGCCTCGTTTTGGAATCTAGATTAGGAGTTTTAATTGTTTGAAAGGCATTCAAAATTTCTATATGGTAGATGGGGAGTGAAGCTTTGATCGTTAATAAAAAGAATGAGTTTTTGTTCAGTCACAGCGATGGCGGTGTCACCATCGTCGTCACTCCCCAAACAGAGAGGTATGCCAAGAAAAGTTTTGACCCAGGTCGGATTGGAGAGTGTAGATGGGTGGCGTCAAATAAAAGTGAGTGTTCACCAATAGCGATCACTATTTCTGGTAAAATTTCCGAGGATATTTAAAAATTATGGTACCCTCCCTGTTCACCTAGAGGCAGAGCCTCTTGTTCATAGAGAATGCATTGAAAAACCTATAATCTCCAAGGAGATATGGGTGTGAACTCATTAGCAAAGTGTCCCTCCATCAGAAAGTTTCTGGCAAACTCCATTACAGAAATGTCTGTGCATGTTGTAAAATGAAAAAAAACACCTGCACGCCTCCACTGGTTACCAATGACCCAGCCCATTGACTATATGACATTACGCTGGTCTCAACCATTTGGAAGAACTTCATACTCCGACTTATATGAGGATCAACATGATAAAGGGACCAATTACGGAGAATAATTCACTCTCAAAGTTTTGAAAGAATATTATTTTTCTATTTTTTGACTAAACTAGGCCTATCTTCTGAATGCCTGATCCAAAAAGACGCCCAAAGGTGCTTTAAGCCCCATACCCACTAGGCGATTTTACTGGTGACCAGTGGTGGTGACAGAATTGGTGGTTGCTAATCACCCAGCAATCTCTCTGGGTCCCCTAAAACTGTTAGTATGGAGGGCAGACTAGGTGACAAGATTGCTGGTAAAATTATCAGACAAATATCAAACTTGCTCGACATTCCAGTTGCCTGAAGATTTCACCAGCGATCATGGTGGTAGCCGGTCGCCACTAAAGTCGCTTAGTAGGTATAGTGCTTCAGTCTGGTAACAGCAAGCAGCAATAGCAAAGTGGTGCACACAAGTTTCCAGCAATACAAAAATGTAACTTTTATTTGTCTACCGAATTTGGCATTGCCTACTGGTTTCGCCTCATAATAATCACTTGACTTATTTTAAGGGAAATACTGAGAACAGTAAGGTATCGCATAATTCTTGAAACTCCATGCATTTCCTAAGTAAAAACATAGACCGCCACCCAGCCGGCATTAACTCTCAAAATCTAAAGTAAGATTCGTAGAGGCTATGGGGCTGAGTGCAACAAAGATAATACAACCTATACTAAAGGTGAAACTTGAAGTGTCATAATATATAATATGAAAAAAGCATATTGAGATTTGGTATTTCTTTAATGACATTCATAGTATGTACAGGGTCCTTGGAAATAAGGTCTTCGGCGTCTAGTGTACTGACTTTGACTGCCAATTCCTTGAATACAGCCGATGCAGAAGACTGGATGCTTATCAAATGTATTAACTTATACTGTCTCTGAATTTTAATGGAAAATTAATTTCCTTCTCCTCTTCCTTATTTTAGCTTAAAAGCAGCCATTTATTATTTAGATGAATTTCCACGCCCTTTCTCTGTATGACACTTCTCCCTTACGGAACTTAGCTTCGCGGACGTTCTGAAATATAATTAATAAAAAAGAAGCCTCAATTTAAAGAGTATTCTTTTACTTCCATCTTATTTGTTATTTTTTGGGTGAAATTACTAGTACCTAGACTTATTTTAAATGAAAACAAGTGTCCTTTGAAGGCTTTACTTGAAAAACCTTTGACATACATAATGCACGATTTTTATTCAAGTTACACAGATTTGTTTTCACGTAGCTTTATTTGAAATCAGATGGAAATATTTTGAAGGAATTGGTACAGTAAGCAATCAATATCCATAGATATTATTGCAAGTACAGTGTAGTGTAAAGTCATTTTGTGACAAATATTAGAAAAATATCTAGAGGATAGAAATGCAAAAATGCCTGTGGACTCTTTTACGGTGAAAATACATGCATACATAACCTTGACAAGGTGTGACGGCTGAAATTGCCTAGGAAATTCCTTTATCATATACCAACCTTATCCTTCTCGAATCGCCACCAGAAGAAGAGGATTGGAGCCAGTCCAAAGGCAGCTCCGAAGGCTGCAGACTTCGGCGTGGCCTTGAACTGTTCCCAGTGATTCGCCCTCATTGACATAAAACGCTGAACAGCGGGGTCAAACTGTAAGAAAAATTTGTATTAATCAGAATACCTATATTCGATACGAATAATTTGCAAACATTTACAGCAGGCTATGCTCAAGTAAATCTATGAAAGCTAAAAAAAAAGACAACATATTCACTGGGTAATGGGGACCGTGATAAGTGGGGAATTGGGGGGGGGGGGGGGGAGGGGGGGGGGATGGGGCAGTTGTGGAGGGGGTTCATTTTTGGCCAAACATTGATTTTTTTTAAATGGAATATTCTCGACCCCAGAGTTTTACATTAGGGTGCTAGCTCTCTTGAGTCCGCACCTATTAATCCCATCTTATGACAATTCCCGATGCTTGTATTTCTGTAATTCTCCCAACCACAGATTGCTTATCTACTGTATTGTATCTGCAGTCTAGCTTAGATCAAGAGGCACGCTGGTAAATATGTAGAAATCACAGGCCTTAAAACATATAATTTTTCATTAATTATGCCAAGGGACTCTTTGTGGTTCAACATTTGTATCAATTTTCCAATTTTTACCTACATATAATTAATATTTTTTGGGTTTGTTTGAAAATTTATCCATTAAATATGGAAATGTAGCAAATAGTTGTGTACTAAAGTAGATGTACAGCGATTATGTCAGAAAAAAATGAGCTGCGACTATGGCGCACTCCTTATTGAAGTAAACTAATGAGACACATTTTCATCAAAACGCGCAATTTTTAAACATTCCAGTAACTTTCACAACCCTACAGGCTAATATCCCATGGGCGCACCTATCATACGGTTAATGCGTCATTTAAATTAACCCGATAGTGTACCCAGGGTAGGGAGATGGTTTTAGGTGGGGTGTGGAGTGCCTTGAGCTCCTGTACCCTGGGTCTCTACAGACCATACCCTGGGCCTAAAGTTGCAATTTTTCTAGACCCAAGGTCTGTGCTGACCATACCCTGGGTCTACTTTAAAATATACCGGATGGTGCATGCTTTTTACCCATTTAAATAGACTCTAATATAAATGTACACAGAAACTGTTCCAGGTGCGCAATTCTACAACCTGTGCACCCGGTGAGTGCACAAAATATATCCTTAATTTCGGACACTGCCTGGGTATACTACCCCCCTTAAAACCCCCTCCATACCCTTGGTACACTACCCCCCTAAAACCCCTCCATACCCTGCGTACACTACCCCCAAAACCCTCTCCATACCCATGGTACACTACCCTCCTAAAATCCCCCTCCATACCCTGGGTACACTACCCCCCTAAAACCCCCTCCATACCCTGGGTACACTACTACCCTAAAATCCCCCTCCATACCCTGGGTAATACTACCAATTCTTTACCATAAAGTGAATCTAGTGCATAGAAATTGCATGAAGTGAACATTAAAGTGAAAAGTTCCTAGTTTAATGAAACTAAACTTGAACAGTGAACAGTTCCTAGTTTAATGAAACAGTGAACTTGAATAGTGAACAGTGCATATAATGACAGTGCATAGTGAAGTGATAGTACAACCATAGGTTTGAATAAAGCCCATAAGTGAACAAAGATGGCAGCTACCTATGGCAATGTGGAAACTTTTGACATCCAAAAAAGTCTTACGTCGAGAGAGTCGGACTGTTTTTCGAAGCAAATTCAATAGGGGATGCGAAGAGAGTCCCTACTTTCTTGTCACTGGTAGGACTAGAATGCTACAACCTGATCAAAACATTGTGTTCACCAGGTAAACCTGTGGATAAGAATCATAATGAGTTGTTTGCCATGTTGCAAGAGCATTTCTGCCCAAGGCCCCTAGTGAAAGCAGAGAGATATCGGTTTATTAATGTGAAGCATGCAGAGGGGGAAACCATTGTAGCATATGTGGCGAAATTAAAGAGGTTGTCAGAGTATTGTAAGTTTGGAGCCAGTTTACAGGAAATGTTGAGATATAGGTTTGTCTGTGGTTTAAGGGAACAGAGGACCACACAGGGGCTTTTAACAGAAGCAGACCTGACTTTCCATAAGGCAGTTAGTATTGCTACAACGATGGAAGCAGCTTCGAAAGACAGCAGAGAACTGTGTGAAACAGAGACACCAGTAAGTGTGGACAAGGTGCAGTCGAAGAGGTACGCTCGTCAGTACGAGCCGTGCACAAGGTGCGGAGGAACCACCCATATCCCAGACAATTGTTGGTTTAGGGACAAAGTGTGTCATGGGGTGTAAAGAGATAGGGCACATCTGGAAAATGTGTAAGGCAGAGGAGTCCAGAGGTAGAAGTGAGGGAGATTCTGACAGAGGAAAGAAGAAGGGTGAAAACCCATAGTGTAGATGAAGAAACCTCGGAAGCAGTTAGCCACATTTACGGGCCCAGCTATGAAGAGCTGTATAGCTTCCGTGATGAGGGGTTAGGGCCAAAGCCTATGATGGTCAACATGTTGGTGGATGGCCAAGCCCTAAAGATGGAGCTGTACACAGGGAGCTCCAGGTCTTTAGTGACAGAGTCTGAGTGTAAGAGACTTTTCCAGGGGAAATCGCTCAAAAAGTGTGACCTCTCTTTGAGCACTTACACAGGGAATGTAGTAAAAGCTCTAGGAGTTGTGAGTGTAAAGGTGCAGTATAAAGGTCAAGTTAAAGAAGTAGATTTGTATGTGGTGCCGGAAGGTGGTTGCCCACTGTTTGGCTGGCAATGGCTGTGCCACTTCAAGCTTGACTGGCCTGAACTGGTATTTTCTGCAGAGACCAGAGAAGTGTGTGACTCTTCACAAGGGGAGGAAAAGGAGTCTAAAGTGATGTTTTCTTGGAGGGCAGGGAGTAACCCAGTGCCAGAAAGACATTACAAGGGAGGAGATGTTCCTAGAAGTGTGGACATCAACAGTGGTCTCTCTGAGAGTGGGCCACACACCGATGAACTGCTCGATGGTAGTGGGGATGGGACCCCAATACCTAAGGTGCCAAGTGAGGTGCCACTGCTCAAGCACCTGCCAAGTCACCAGTCGTCAGTCATGGGTATTCAGCCTGTGACACCTCCAGAACCAGGGGGACATGACAGAGCAGGTTCAGCGACCACCCCAAGTTCGGCCACCGCCTGCTGAACTACGTGCTGAGCCACCATCAGTTCAGCCACTGCTTGCTGCGTTAGCCGAGGTGGATCTACCGCCTCACTACCTTCAGCCAAGACTGCCACTTCAGCAGCCAATGGTCATGGGTATCCCACCTGTGACGTCTGTTGAACTCCAGAGATCTATGGAGCCAGTTCAGCTACTACCAGTCTAGATCCAACAATACTCATATATACATATAGTAACACTACTTGCTCTAAGAAAACCTCTTAAATTGATTTCTACCCTTTCGTTCCCTTATTCTTAACTTTTATTCAGCCTAGATCATATATAATAATTCATTTTATACCATCAAATTCCTCAGAGAGCTTATAGTAAGTCAATTTTTGGGGAACTACTTTTTGCCAGTGCTGGGATACAGCGTTATAGGAGAACCTCAAAGGCGATTTCATTTTTAATATCATATTGGAAATGTATTTCTTTAAATGTATCTGCAAAAATCACTGCTAACATTTCATAAATGCAGAAGAAATGTATGTTTAAAAATAAAATTGTGTAGTGGCTTCTACTGAGTGCAGGTGACGTCATCTAGGCTTTTTAGATAAGCAGGGCAAGGTGTTAAGCCTCCTGCTATGGTTGACTGCACACACCTTCACTTGTGACTGGTAGTCTAGATGACATCACAGGCCTGTGAGGCAGCAGAGATAAATTTTGAGAGTGTCTTCACACTCTAACAAAAATTAATATAGTTTTATCATACAATGTATATACAGTAATTTGAATTTCAAGGTAATCTAAAATACACTTGAATCAATAGATTTGTACCATATTGGGGATTTTTATATTTTTCTTTATGGTTCACCTTTAACGCTAGTTCGCTCCTCCTTGCTTCTGATAGCCTTTTATCAGTAGTGTACCCTGAGTCTGCTTACCCAGGGTCAACAGAAAGTGAGCGAATGGACCATGAGCGTTAAACATGGTACTCTGGTTTTGCCCTGTCAAAATGACATGTGAATTTAGGGGGCTAACTGTGCAGCTCAGGGGCAAATCACAAAACAAAACTAACTAGCCTATGTCATTTTGAAGGGAAAATAATCTAGATAAATATTCTTGCAGGTTCATAAAATATTATCTTGAGCTTATATATTCATTTTACAAGTGAAAAACTCGGTCACAGCTTTTACCTCAAAAACAGGGGACACTTTTTGATGGGAAAACTGGTGACATGTAGATCTAATATTCTACCTACCATTTCAGAGATGCCTGGCTGTACAGTGATGCACTGTCACTTTTACTGACGTAGAAAACCCTAAAGAGTAGGCAAAATTACATATATCTGCGTGCAGCAGGGAGAGTCGAAAGACTTAATTAAACAGAAAACAACCAAAGTAAAGTCAAAGTTTTTATAGGCTAGCTCACACAACACTGGCCCTGTACTGTAGTCTACTGTCTACTGACTTCTGAAGTTCTAAGCCAGCAAGGTCAAAGTGAAGGCCTGAGGGTTTTACTCACGATATAACCTCCCACTCCTCGGTAGGGGCTTGATGACTTCATCTGCCATTCTTTACGAAGTGCTGAACGCATCTGTACCCTTTCTTGCATGGCTTTCTTATCTGCCTCGGAGACATCATACATTTTCTTCGGATCCCAATTCCTCGTGTCCGCCATCTTGATGTTTTTGTGGACGGCAGCAGTTCTCGCGACACCGTCTGTTTCTCGCGAGGATTCACACGAGATTCTTGATGTCATGGCGGTATAATTTCTTAGGTAAGCAATGTTAGGCAATTCTAATTGCAAATTCGGCTGACATATGTTCTTGAGCGTGACCAATTACAGTGCAGAATATTGAGGAATAAGTAAGTATATATTTTCTGTACAAATATGTTCATATGATTATCGTGTAAAAGAGTGAGGAACCTCCGCGTAGTTCTGTTTTGCCGCGAAGATGCGGCGCGCCTTGCGCCAAATGTGGCGCACTTGAAGTGTCAGTGCAGATTACTTGTATTGTTTTTGTGCTATCACCTAGGCTAACCACTGTCAGTGAGGGCTTAGGGCACACCCACAATGCAAATCATTGCTTCTACTGTAATTTCGATTTAATGATCCAGATGTGCCCGTTAGAAGGGGTAAACACTTCCTCCTTATCATAGGTCCTAGATTTTATAGATCTGTGCGTGTGTGTGTATTCTGTACTTTTTTGATATCTATCTATCATTCTATGTTTAAAGCGACACATTACACTGCAGTAGATCTAGGCCCATGGCTGTAATTATATTGATATTACGTGTCCAGGCTACAGTGTTAACGAGATTCATGTTGCGCCAAAATCCAACGCCAAAAGTTAGACGAACTTATTTAGTGTAGATCTACATCTAGACCTAACACTACAGTTAGATCTAGATCTATAGACTAGATATTCATATGATATTGCATTGCAAATTGAAGGGATTTCTATGAACTTCAAGAGTCAGTAATTCGAGACATATTTAGATTTGTAGACCTGTAAGGTTTGAATAACTCATTCAATGCACACGGTAATGTAACTGGTATTTTTCTACACAGATCATGGACCTAGAAGTAGTAGACTAGAACACGTCATGATGAATCAAGGCATTACTTGCCGTTAGTCATCCACATTTAGCTTTAGGTGTGATTCTATCCTTAGTCCATGTTTTATTAGAAATAGGGGGTCACGAAGGGCTATATTATTAATCGAGAATGTTGTTCCACAAACTTATTTGTTCAATATTTATCTGTCTTTGCAATAGCATAAGCTGTCGGTTTTCTTTTTTTACAAAAAAAAACAAAAAAAACTAATTGAACCAATGTTAACCAGTAAATATAGATGTAGATCTAGTTATACACATTTCCGTAATATAGACTACAATACGACATGCATAAAACCGAAGTCTTCAGATTTGCCCTTAGTTATCTACTTTTAGTTAAGACCAAATATTTAAAGAAAGGTTGGTAAAGGGTCTAGTGTAACTTGATGATGCATTTAATGAGTCATCCTTTGAATATTACAATTACTTTGAAGCCTGATAGTTTCTTGACTGGTCACCATTTCATCCCTCAGCAGCTGCTTGGATAGATGCTGGCTGGACGAGCAGGAGTCATGTCGGCAACAAAAGAAACTCCGGGAAAATTTTCATTTTATGAAAGTCATGGTAAGTCACATGCAACATTTTCTAGATTGTCATTAGTTTTTTTAACATGTAGAGTACGGAATCATGGATTCTTTGACTGTTTTTACGATTACATGTTATGAAATGAACCACCGAAGTGAGATCTTAAGATGAGAATAATATATTGTGCTCAAACTAAAACCCATGTGTATTTAATCAACAGGGACATTCAATTGGGATGAATACCTTAAAGAGACAAACGCTACACCAGCACCACAGTGTTGCTTCAAACAGGTAGGTGTTAATTTTGTGTTTATAAATCTCTTTTCTGGTTTCCCCATTACATTATTAGGCCTAACCTCTTCATATTGAAATCACAAAGTAATCAAAATAGCCTGCGGTGACGACCCTCAGCAACTGTAATTTCTCCCACGGATCTCTCGCTTCCAGCATCTCACCTGGAGACTAGCCTTATTCAAGGTGCATGCTTGGAAATATGTCGACAAGTCCACTTTCTCCCTGAGGCTTAAACATATATATGACTTCTTTTTTTTTTTTGGGGGGGGGGGGATCCTTTTTTGTTTTACATGAAGGAAATCTAGGCATGCTTATTGTTTTGATGTGCACATCCATATATTTCACATTTTCTATGTTGATTTGAAATTAGGTTATTACATATCAATAATTATATTGTTGATATTTTCATAATTTCTATTGATTTTGCCATGGTTGTGTCGACAAAATTGGACAAAAGTTACCTGCAGGTAGACAAAATATAGTTTGGGAAAGGCGACTCGTTTAGACGTTCAACATGTATGCAGAGATTTCCACTTATCAGAGTTACATCAGCAGCAAGCATCATTGACCTGCCCCTTTTGGAGCAGGGAGAGTCAATGAGGTCTTACTTTGTGAGTAATCATTCTCCGTGCTCTTATTTCCAGTCTCCCGTCCCCAGCCCAAACGAATTTAAGATAGGCATGAAGTTAGAGGCGTCGGACCCCAGAAACGTGACGTCTACTTGTATCGCCACAGTAGTTGGTATGCAAGGCCCGCGATTGAGACTCAGGCTGGATGGAAGCGACGATAAAAACGACTTTTGGCGCCTTGTAGACTCTAGCGACCTCCACCCTATTGGCCACTGCGAGAAGGATGGCGGCCTTCTTCAACCTCCACTAGGTGAGCCATGTAGTTGGATACTTGTTTTTTTTGTGGTTTTTTTTTGACACGCTGTTCCTTAGTTTCCGATGAAGTAAAGTTTGCTTACACCGTTTCTTCGATGGTTAATCATGTACTGCACTTATTCCGAGAAGGGATAAGCGTTATGGTATGTACTGCTTAGTATGGAGTTATCTTTGAGCCAATGGGAGTACACCTCCGATTGGCTTGCAACGTTGCCAATATACGTCTATGATATACATGTATTACAGAGAAGCCACTTTTCCGTATAAATACGGATTTCCGTATCTTTTGCTTTGACAACAAGTTTTAAAAAACTGGGGGCTAAGCCAGCCTGATCTGATGTTGTAGGTTTAATCATGTTAGATTAATTGATTACTTTCCACTTTATCTGACAGCTAGCATTGAAATATCATGCGTCTAGGCATAGATTTCGTTAATATACTGTTGCAAATGTAATATACGATAGCCCATGTATTACATATTTCAGGGACGGATTTAGAGGCCCAGGGGGTCGCATGGGCCGTGCCCCCTCCTTTTTGGGGCCCAAGTTTTTTAATGTAAAACTGGCGCCTCCCGAAGGAGCGCCGTGATCCTATTTAATATAGGTGCCCCTCCCCCACTTCCAAAATCTGGATCCGTCCCTGTATTTGAAATCGTTCTATCTATGAATTAGTAAATTTACTGCGTGTTAGGACTTCTAATGCAAAATGCAAAAGTTGCTTCTTTTATTATGGTGATGATAAAGTCACCTAATGATTTCTTTCTAGAAAGTCGTGTGAATGTTATGAAAGATGTCTTAATTCCTTGAATTGAAGGTTTCCGAATGAACCCCTCTTCGTGGCCATCCTACCTGCAAAAAACACTGTCGGGTGCAGAGATAGCTCCCGATAGGTGTTTTCAGAAGGTATGTATTTGTGTAGATTATATTCAGGTATAAAGGAAAGCTATAGAAGAAAGGGTAGCAATACAGGTGGACAGTTTCCTAGCATATTCAAGACATTGTTAAAATTGTGATTGATTGATGGATTAATCAGTGCAACAAAGACAATGTGTCGGAACCCTGATGAGTGACTCGAGATGAGGTCAGGATGAGCTCATCGCGTTTGCTACAAAAGGAGAACCCCTTTTGAGAATGCATCACAGTTTAGTCACAAGGTGGCTGTGGTGTGCGATCAAAATCTTAATTACATTAATATGTCAGCATATTGTTTGAGAAGCACTCCTTCCATTATTTATTTATTGTAAGAGTATTTTTTTCTTAATTTTTCAATATGCAAAGAGGACTAATTATACATACTCCTTGTATTATCTGTATGTACACAATATTTCATTAGTCCGCAGTGAAATCTCTGCTTTGTTTGTAGGGTGTAAAGGGTGGTCAGGCTTTTAAATATAGCTTGTAGATACTTTGAATTATAAACGGCTTTAGCTTTTGTACAAAAAAATATTCCCTCCCCCCCTAATGTCCCTCTAGCAATCATCGATATGTATTTACTAAACTATTATCAAAACTTTCCAGGAGCCTCCCTCTCCACCGGGGGTACTCTTCCAGGTTGGCCAGAAGCTAGAGGCAGTGGATCGTAAAAATCCCCATTTACTGTGCCCGGCCACTGTGGGCGCTGTGAACAAAGACCAGATCCACATCACGTTTGACGGATGGCGTGGGGCCTTTGACTACTGGTGTCGATACGACTCACGAGACATATTCCCAGTCGGCTGGTGCGCACTGAGTGGCCATCCACTTCAGGCTCCCGGAAACAAAGGTATGAACTCTTGGATGGGTTCTACACAGTTTTATTGAATTAAACTGGATATGACAATTTACTCAGCTTGACCTTCTATTAGAAACTGTGGAGGCTTAGATAAGAAGGCAATTGAACTTTCATGTTTTCTAAAGGAACACGATTAAAGCGAAGTAAGAGTAACATGGAACTATCCTATCTCAGTTGAATATTCTGTTCCATGCGGATATTTTAGTGCCTGTTTATCATGGAGCTAACAAGTCACATACACTAATGTGGAGAAAATGTAATTCTAAATTAGACAAATTTCGAAAATATTTTTTAAGATATACATGCTCGTTAATATTGCATCCATATGTATCCTGACTTGTAATTCCTTACATTCAGGCGGCAGCTCTAGTGGCAGTGGATCATCTTCTAAACCTGGCCGGCCTCCCCGGACAAGCCTGGGTGCCTCTCCAGTACTGACGGTGAACACAGGGAGTCCTGGTCAGACTCCACAGACTCAGCCCAGCCCTGTAGACAGCGTACATCCAGCCATCGGGGGCACCCCGCCCACCACGGCGCATAATGTCTCGCCCCGCGGGGAGAGCGCATCGCACGGTGGGGGCGGGGGCGGGGTGTCGACTCCATCCCCACAGCAGCAGCCCACTGCCACCACACCCCATGCCACACACTCTCCTAGCGCCCCACATTCCACCACTACCGAGCCGGATACAACACAACACCTAGCATCAGGTAGGTTTAAAACTAGGGATATTTGCATAAAGGGTCATGTCATGATGTCATGTTATCTTGGCCTATTCCGGTTTGGGCTATCAGAAATGTCTACATACAACTGTGAACATCGTTCAGCTCGTTCGTTATGGGCTCTGCTTTTCAGGCCCCAATGCGCGAGAATTAACAAGGAAAATGAAATGGAATTCTGATGAAAGATTTTAAAAGGGCTCATTTAGATTTCTGAAAAAGCGTCGGCACCAAGAAATACTTCTCATGTGTCTCCAATAAATCACCGGTGACGATTTAGTTCCTATACTGGGGTAACATAATTCGTTTCTTAGACATATCAACCCATAAAAAGTGAGGCATTTTAGATCTTTTCAATTAACATCAACAACACCCATTATCTTCCCCTTTTTCAGTGTGTGTTTACGTGAACCGGACATGTCGGTGTGGCACTCACCTCAACCCCCGTAAAGTATGCAGCTTGCCGCCCCAGCTGGGCCCCGGCCCCACCCACCGCGTACTGCGGGAGGCCGTGCAGGCCTGCATTGACTGTGCCCACCACGAGCGGACAGTCTTTAACATCATCAAGGATGGCCACGGAAAGGCCATCATCACAGGTGAGGTTTAATGGGGAAAAGATTATATTATTCTGATTCCTGACTATTGTTTATAACGCATCAATTTCGGCCTTTATTTTCATACTGAATATTTGAGTTCTCTGTCAAACAATTGAATGAATTCGTTTTACCCAACATTGATTTTAATGTACAAATTGGCGTGTTTACAGATAAAAAAAAATTTCACCTATATACACTGGACTCTCATGGATGTTAGTTATCGGATTTGTTGTTGAACTCACATTTTGAAACTTAGCAGGATTTTCCAGACTGTTACGCTTTTTTATCTATTATTAATAATTACCTCGTGATATTTAGAAATATTCCAACGTCGAAGCGTTATTATCTGTGATTACCTTGTTAATTATAACTTTTACTACTTCTAATATATTAATTTTGACAAAAAGTGGACTTTTGTAATTCAACACTGTTAATTACTTCCAACCCGTTGATTTTCAACCGGTGGAACTTTTTCACCCCGTTAAAATTCACACTGTTGATTATTGATATACCCACCCATTTAGACGGTTATAATCAATTCTGATGAAGGATGTAACAATCCGAAACATGTAAATTCGACCACCTTTGAATGTCTTATCAAATTTCAAAGTCTACAACAAGTCGTCGTTGAGTTAGATGTTCTACACCTCAATTTATTATTTCATCATTTCGACATCCTGCATCCTTTGGATCCTTTACGACGACCACGAGCCGGGACAGACAGTTTACAGTCGACCTCCAACTACCAGTTAAACCACTACAATTTGACTGTTAGCATCCAGTGGATCCTATCTGTCCAACCAGACCGTAAAAAGTCACAAGCGTGAAGATGGCAGACAACGAGACCAACCCCGAGAGGGAAGACGAAGAAAATACGGCCAAACGACAGAGGCGTAGCCAAGATCCGTCAACATCAAACAGTAACACTCCGTTTGCCTCGGCAAACGCGTCAAGAACCAATGTGAATGTCACCAGCCCGGTTATCCTGCGAGGGACCGGCCTGGTTTACTACCGCACTCTACGCAAGATCCAGAAAGGAATTCTAAAAGCCCGTCACCATGCCAACATAATGAAACAACACTGTGACAACGACACGTCACCAAGGGGTCTCCAGGCCAACGTCACTACACAGATACCTGAGATATCCACGAATTTCCAACTGAAGTGGGAGAGAGCTCACCTGGAATTTGCTTCCAATTTAACAAAGATTCTCCACCAGTATTGGGATGAACGAATGGTGGCACTCATCGACACGAAGACCACTCTGTTAAATGATCTTAGCACAACATGCAAGGAAGACGAGATGATGGAAATAAACGACCTGCTGTCGAAGGTAACGCTGAATCAAGACAACATCCAAAGAGCGGAACGCAAGGTCGGCGCTTCAAGAAGCCGCCAGTTTCTACAGGTTCCGAGGCAGTCTCCGTCATCAACCTCAGTGAGAAAGCGTTAAATAACCACCATGTCAAACTTTTATCCAGAGGTTTAACGTTTTGCCCCACACCTACCTACAACCACCCATGCCACACACTTAAAGATGTTTTCCTCTTCAACCGACGCGTCAGATTGACACACCATTTCATGGACAACACTGATCAGAGACCACCGTCTGATGCCTACTCTTCCCTCACACCGTCCTCTGGGTGGACTCCACCACCTGGTAAGGACCTTTACATTGACAGTTTCATCGGAAATTTCACCAACCACATCACAACTCACCGCCCGAAACACCCACCTATCTCCAACTTGTCTACAGATGAGCTCACAGCCCTCAAAGACCTACAAATGGATCACACCATCGTCATCAAACCTGCGGACAAAGGAGGGGCCATCGTAATTCAAAATGTACAGGATTACATCAACGAGGCTTTACGCCAACTTAACAATCGTGAACATTATGAGGAATCGACAATCCAACTGTTCAACGCATCCGGCAGAACCATCAAGACCTACTTAACCAACCTGGTCAAGATTGGATACATCCCCCCAAACACTCATTTACATCTCACGTACAAATCTCCACGCCTACCCACTCTGTATCTCCTACCCAAAGTTCACAAACCGGGCAACCCTGGTCGCCCGATCATTTCAGCATGTGGTGGCCCCACGGAGAAAATATCATCGTTTGTGGACCATGTCCTCAAACCTTTTGTCAGTGTACTACCTAGCTATGTGAAAGATACCACGGACTTCCTAAACAAGATCGCAGATATCACCTTACCAGTCAACCACACTCTACTGACCATAGATGTTTCTTCACTGTACACCAACATTCCTCATAACGAAGGCCTCAACGCCTGCAAAGAGAAACTTCTTACTCGCACAGTTGAAGATCCACCCACTCGGTTAGTTCTCACCCTGTTGAGATTCATACTGACTTTGAACTATTTTAGCTTCAATGGGAAGATCTACCACCAAGTCAGTGGCACTGCCATGGGCACTAAAATGGCACCCAACTACGCTAACATTTTCATGGGCCACCTAGAAACCACTCTACTGAATTCCTACCCTGTGAAACCTACCCTTTGGCTGAGATATATAGACGATATTTTCTGTATCTTCCCCGGAGATGTAGAAGAAGCTCACCGATTCATCCATCACTTGAACCAGATGCACCATACCATCAAGTTCACTGCGGATTGCTCCCTCCACACGGTGAACTTTTTGGATGTCACAGTGGTGGTCAATGCCAATAGGGGCCTTGACACCACCCTCTACAGAAAACCAACTGACACCTATCGTTACCTGCACTACAAGTCCTACCACCCTCTCCACCAGAAACGATCAATTCCGTACAGCCAATTTCTACGAGTCCGTAGAATCTGCAGCTCAAAGGCTGACTTCTACAGGTTCACCAACGACATGATCAGCTATTTATTAACGAGAGACTACCCGATGAAACTACTCCTAAACTCACAGAGCCGGGCTTCACGCCTTGACAGATCAGAACTGCTCCACCCCCCTGCCACGCCCACCTCTGACAGCAATGTCCCACTCATCGTGACCTTCGACCCGTCACATCAACACATCACCGAAGGCATCTCACGATCTAAATTCCTCCTTGACAACGTTAAACCTCGACTAACTGACAAGAAGATTCTAGTCACTTTCCGACGGAATAGAAACCTCAGAGACCACCTAGTACAATCAACTCTCAACCCAGACCGACTGCCCCGTGGTTGCCATCCTTGCGGCAAACCACGCTGTCAGACTTGTAAACATATCCACACCGTTGACACTGTCACTTCCACCTCCAACGGGAGGTCCTTCCGAGTCACTGTCAACTCCAACTGTACCACCCACGACGTGATCTACCTGATCGAGTGCACCAAGTGCCATATCCAATACGTCGGTCAGACATCCAACTCTCTAAATGTGAGATTCCTACAACATCTCCGTGACACTAACAACCGTGACGAGTACAAAAGTGTCCCGCAGCACTTCAACGCCCCGGACCACACCACCGCTCACATTTCACTGACAGCGGTCGACCGCGCTACGGCGCTGAACACTCGCCTCCGATTGGAGGACGCGTGGATCACGTGCTTAGGCACCTACCAACCGGCAGGTTTGAATTTGCGCTTCTAAACTAGGTCAACATGTCAGACAGTGAGGACGACTCTCCGGTCGTCTGTCCCGATTGTGGTCAAATTTTCAGAACTTTGAAGGCCGAACGACGCCACTACACTATGGTTGGTTGGTTGGTTATTGGTTGCTTTACACCCTAATTAACTGCCAGGGTCATATCAAGGGTGGTGATGGTGATCGAATCTATGAGAAGGTAGAGACCGTACCCCTACACATTTACCGAGGTAGGTGTTCTTTAATGTGCAGGGTCCCATAGGCAGGGCCCTACACACAACAGCCGATGGTCCTCTAGGGACCTTTGATAACCCAGTTGTTGCCACTGGGAGAAACACAGAGGGGTATAGCAGCCCAGCCTGTCCCAGGATCGAACCCAGGACCTCTCACACTCCAGGCGAACACTCTAGCCACTTCACCACCCCGTGCTCCTCACTACACTATGGAGCATAACAAGGAGTTATTAATGTACGAATGTGACTGGTGCAAACGCGTTTACGCGTCCACATCATCCCTCAAACGACACGCGGAGGAGAAGCACCCGAACCTGGCCATCAACATCCCGACCAACGTTAGACTGCCACCGGCGTCGGCAAAACCGCCGGCGAAAAAACCAACGAAACGCCGCCTCATCAAAGACCCTACCCAAGTGAAGTTCAAAACCGTAAGACGTGGAACTCCCACACCTGGAACATCACACGATGACCCTGGCCCAGTCTACGAACCGATCACGCCCCCACCGGTTGTTGATCAACAAACCCACGCGGTGGCCCAGTTTTCCAAAGCCCCGCCCAGTGACCCGGTTATGGGCTGCGCCCGCCTCCCTGACACCGACGGAGACGAAGCAACTTTCAACCTGTCACAGTTCCTCCAGACTCCAAGACAACCACCGTTCCGACCACCACCTGACATGGATTTACCAACACTGGGAACCCCCTTCAGACCTTGGTTCTCCACACCGTTCACCGACGCAGACCTACCGCCATTTCAACCGCCGGTCCTGACGCCCGCCCCCAAGACCACGCCTAGTGACCCCGACCCGGCCGCCTCGGCGCCCGTCATGCCCGCTGTCAACACTAACGCCGAGTCCACGGCGCTAACACCAGCTGTTGATAACCAACCCGTTTTCCCTTCCTTTGAGTCCCCCGGGACTCCACTCCTTGACGAACTACCACGAACAGCCTCCACGGACATTAATGGGACTATCCACACGCCTAACCTAATCACTGTTGACTCTGGATTTACCGAATACGCGGACGGGCCGACCAGCCCCGTGGAGGATGCCACGCCTCTACCAGCTGACACCGGGGATGCGGAGTCAACCGCACCCGGTGACAGTTTGGGGGCGTTGACACCACCACCACCACCCATTAATGAGAACTCTCAACCGGAGACAGTCTTCCACGCGACAGTACACGCCGAAGGGGCGGAACTACAGCAAAAAATTAACCTAATCTCCAACTTGGTTGACGACATCATTCCTGGACGTGGACCTGTTATTGCAGAATTCGTACTCTTCCAGTACCTTGTCAATAAGCAGGTTAACCCTCCCACCACACCCCCTACGGAGTAACATACGTGCTAAATTTTACAGACTTGTTATTGTATAACCGGAAAATTTTTTTTCACCTATATACACTGGACTCTCATGGATGTTAGTTATCGGATTTGTTGTTGAACTCACATTTTGAAACTTAGCAGGATTTTCCAGACTGTTACGCTTTTTTATCTATTATTAATAATTACCTCGTGATATTTAGAAATATTCCAACGTCGAAGCGTTATTATCTGTGATTACCTTGTTAATTATAACTTTTACTACTTCTAATATATTAATTTTGACAAAAAGTGGACTTTTGTAATTCAACACTGTTAATTACTTCCAACCCGTTGATTTTCAACCGGTGGAACTTTTTCACCCCGTTAAAATTCACACTGTTGATTATTGATATACCCCCCCATTTAGACGGTTATAATCAATTCTGATGAAGGATGTAACAATCCGAAACATGTAAATTCGACCACCTTTGAATGTCTTAATAAATTTCAAAGTCTACAACAAGTCGTCGTTGAGTTAGATGTTCTACACCTCAAGATATAATTTTAGTTTAGCGTTTACATTGTTATACATGCAATCATTGAGTTCTACCCAAACCAAACTTTTAACATTCTCTTCTCAAATGACAGCCAACTTTGGTAACAAGCCACACAAAAAGCGGCTGCCTTCCGTGGAGAAGGTGTCTGCTTTCTGGAGTCTTCTCGAGGCACTGCTTGACGAGCTTGGATGCTGCGAAAACTTCTTCTCTTCCCAACCACTGGACGCTGCCGGTTGTGTCAAGTGCACCAAGGTTATCACCACTCCTCCCCCACCTCCACCTAAGACAGGTACGTCTTGTGTGCAAAGACTTTCCATATCACTCCATAACAATCACTTGGGGGATGGGGTAGTCTAGTGGTAAGCGCGTTGGCATTGCACGCAGCTGGCCGGGGTTAAATTCCCAACGCTGCCTGTTAGACTACCTTACCTTGCCGTCGTTCTCACCCCCATAGATTCGGTCAGCCATGAGCGGACGTTAAACTCCAACACATCATCATCATAATTGCTTGTGTTAAGTGCATGCCTTTTTACCGACTGCGCTGAGAATTTCCTAAAGTTTAGCAAGTAGGCTCATGGAAGGTACCATGCAGGGAAGCGAGTCCCTGCATACATACTTTCTTTGCCGTTTTGCGTTGATAATGCTGGTCAAGTATCATATCTACATCAAGTTTTGATGTTATTCGAAACGTTTAGAGAACATTTAGAATGTATCGATAAGAAACCTTTCAATGTCTTATACCATTTGGTGATTCAAGTGAGAATATCCAAAATATAGCAAACGGGTGATTTCTTAGGAAAACCCCTTTCCATGGAAATCTACCTGTCTAAAAAGTATGTATTACGAGGAGGACACTTTATAAACTTGATTCCTTGCTTTAAAACATTCTGAATACTATTTTTGCCTTAGCTTTAATTCAGTTTAATTCAAGTGTTGTTTTTTTAAAAAAAAAAAAAACGAATTTCCTTTGATGAGGGAATTCCCGATTTTGCGAGGATTTTGTCGTTTCTATTTTTCTGTGATAGTTAGCCTTTTCAACTTTTTTTTCATTAAGGTTTTGTTTTATCAACAAAAAAAAGGAATTCATGCAATTATGTTCGAAGAACCTGGGAGCCATCAGAACTACCTATTTACCTTGTTCGTTATGTGTGTTTGAGGAACTGTGAATCTCCTACTTCAGAAGAAGCACCGAAGATGGAACGGTCATTATCTGTTGGAGCCAAACGTAGGTGGTCGTCAGAATCGTCAGAGAACCAGAAAACAGTGACTTCATCCAAGGTACCCAAACATCACAACAGAAGGACTTTTGAGGCTGAAGGTAAGTAGCTGCTTTGATTTATTGGGAGTCCCTAGTTATATCTACCGGTTACACAATCTCATGTTCAACTGTTGAAGGGCATTGTCCTACAATGATTGTTAGAGTCAGGCAGTTTGAGAAGCCAGAAGTGGGTTACATAACCAGTACTTGAGCCAATCAACCCTCACCCCTCCACATTAGGACCTCCACTGTCACCTGCATGTGGCCAGGTCGAGGTGGGTGGGTGCAGGGACCTAGTACTAGTAGTAGGAGCCCCTTTCCTAAGCCCCTCCCTGAGTTGTGTGTGACAGCAGGAGTGGTGGTGGTGATCACTACTCATAGCCCATATAGCCTTCAGGTTGTAGGAAGGTTTTCAGTTTATTGAGGGACGACCATCGCTCATGCATGAGCAGAACTTTGTAGCTCTTTTGCTTCTTGTTTTGGTTTAAAAGTACAGAACATTGTTTTGTAAGATTTCATACTAATTTATTGAAACTTTAAGCCTGTTTACCACATACTGATTTTGCTGCCGATTTTAATCGGCAGTAGGAATAAAGGCCAAATATAGGCATGTTATACATCATTGGAAAAATCTTACAATTCTCCTTCAAATAGTATATGGGATGTAAGCTTTCATAATATATTCTCACAGAAAATCAACCAAATGCAAAGTCGGCAGCATTAAAACTGGTATGTGGAATACGGGTTTACCACCTATGAAAGTACCTGCAAGTGTTTTGTTGATGCTTAAAGGTGACGCGAAAATGTGATTTTGGGCAGCATTAAACAATATAAATGTTTCATATTAGTTATATATGCATGAGGATAAGTATCTAATGTAAGTGTGTGTTCTAAAAATAGGCCGAATTACAAGGTGACAGTAGGCCTGGCTGTCCGCGCCTCCCTGCGTGTGGGCGAGTGAGAACAATGGGTTGTGACGTAAGGGGAGGCATAAGGCCTCACTGGTGCGTGACCATAGGTCATTTTTCAAAATTCATCAACCTTAAACAAGCGTATGAAGAATTAAGGTAAAAATATGTTGGTGTAAAACTTGTATATATCCATCAATTTTGAAAGTTGCATGACCTTTCGAGTTATAGATTTTAAGTTACATGCAAAGTAATTTTGCCAATAAGTTACAGTGGGGAACCAGTGCCTCACGTGACGTCACTAGCATTGCAAATGATTGCCTCTTGCAGATTCACACTATAACTGTGAGACTGGCTTCCCCCTTGAAAAAGTAATCCTTAAAGCTAGAGTGCAATTTGCAGCACAATTTGCAGCACGTAGCACAGTAAAATAGGCAATAATGAACTGTTTTAGGCCGCTATCTGAATATTGAAACATTTCTTTTCGGGTGAACTTTAAGTTCCAAATTCCAGTAAAATGGGTGATAACATGACATTATTGGATATTGTACAGATATGGCTACCGAATTCCTCATTGATGTATATCAGGCAGTCGGAAGTGGAGTAAGATCTATTTTTTCTTTGACTCATTTAGAAAAGACCTCCAACTTACGGACTCATATTCCTGCGTACTGCTTTGCAGCAAGTTCAACAACCGAGGTTCGCCCTCAGAAGTTGTCTAACGACGCCACGGAGTGGGCCATCGACGAGGTGGTCCGCTACATAACTGACTGCGACCCAGCGCTAGCAACCCACACCGACCTTTTTAGAAAGCATGTAAGTATTTTACGGTATTTTGCTGTCTTGTTAAAGATTTTTATCCATATTGATAAAAAATTTCTACCCAGAATAGAAAAATATTGTAAACCTAAAATAAGGCATTCTTTGTCCATGCCTTCATTCAGTGGTTAGCAGTAGTAATGGAATGAATATAAAGATATGTGTCATTTCATCTAAAATTTTAATTATTGCCTTTCATTTCCTTTCTTTGTTAAACTATGTGTAGTGCAATTAGGAAGAAATTAGTAATTGCCTGGAAGGTCAAGTCACAATAAAAGCATTTTGGAAATAAAGAATTGAAAAGAAACAGAGGAAAGAAGAACGTTTAGACTATGTATATTAAGTTAACATTGGACCCCGAAGTATTTGAAACAGAAGGTCATAATTTCGATTTTTCATATTTACGAAATCACGGCACTATGTCCTCTCTCCGCTATGGATGTATGTTTATATTTTTCTCCTACTTATACTCTATATCATTATAACCAAAGGTTTAAAGTTGCCACAAATTATCTATGTCTGGAGGAATTGTCGATAAGGAAATACTTCTGAAGAATCTGTAATATACAAATCGATTTCATAAGTTCTCTCTCTTTTCAGGAAATCGATGGCAAAGCATTGATGTTGCTGAACTCAGATCTTATGATGAAATACATGGGGCTGAAGCTTGGTCCTGCCCTCAAACTCTGTCATATCATCGACAAGCTCAAACAGCGTAAATAGTAGTAGATTACTACTGGCCCTTACAGAGGACTACGAGGAGCCTGCTCAGCTCCTAAGATCTTGTGCGCTGATAAAAGAACAACGGGTTGTCTGGGTAGGAGATGCACACCCTTATGATGAGAATGTAATGCATGTAGTAATGTATACAATCTCATTCGACTCTAAATTTATAATCAATTTCTAGTGGGTTTGATTAACGTTGGTCAGTATTCAGTGGTGTATAGGTTATCGTTATTTCACAACACAGACAGAATATATAATTACATACATTGCACAGTATTGATTACAATATCAATGCACACACGGACAAGCATGTCTTCTGTCCTCAGACGTAATGTACAATCAGGTGATTTTGCCTCAAAAAAGGTGGTGACAACATTAGAACGAAAATCAAATAACTAGTACGAAAAATAGAAACATTTCTATTGGTCTGGAAAAAGCTTTCTTGTCAGCGCACATATATCGATATTCTGTCTTCGGAAATGATCTATCTTTACCGTTTTGTTATATACCTATTTTTGTTGAATCTTCAAAAGTTGTAATTTTGACATGGATAAATTGTTAACTTTGTAAAAAAAAAAAAAAAGGTAGGTTAATCTCGAAATGACCTATTATATTGATGATCGTGATCTCTGTTTCAATTAATTAACTCTTGAATGTAATTCTGTAGAGTAATTCCAGTCGAGCCGATTATGGCCTTTATGTTTTAGTTACAACTGCTGTCTTGGTTTCTTTTAGAACTTTTAAGGGCGGTATATGGGACAACGAATATCGTATAAGCGAGACGGAATACTAATGAATTGAAATAACTGAAAGGTTTATCACTTGAAAAAAGTCCGGCGAGTACGACTAGATATTGATCGGACACTTGGACTTATTCGTTATTTTTCTGAAATCCCTTTTTGAAAGAAGCAATTTATCTGACTATAAAGCGACATTTTTAAATCATCATTGATTATGATCCATTATAATTTTCTAGATTCTCAGTCTACCGATCTGTGGTGATTTACATATTATATCTATGCCCTATTGCATAAATCCACCAATAGATTTTGAGAGACGACGACGATTTTAAATATTGAAGTCATGTAATTTAAACAAAACCGTAAGGTGTTGCATAAGAGAGTCGGGCAGCTGGGCCATTAAAGTATTGTCTGTATATAGGGAACTGAGCACAAAGTTGTGAGGGCCGGGAAGTCGCCTTGTAGATAGCGAGTAGCTTTATTTTAGGTGTCATTGTCCGTTAAAGATTGCATACCATCCAAGCATTTAATCAGATAACAAGTGTCATTGGTGAGCAACACCTCACCTCTATTTTGTTCTTTTTTTGAAACCTTCAATGGTAACGGTCAATTTCAGCTTTTTTTCCAATGACAGACTATGCCTAATCTGAAACCGAGATGTGATCTGAAAATTTCTTTTTGTTAATTCAGTTACGGAAAAAAACGAGATTTTTCTCCATCGATTTTCTTTTTTCCCTCTAAGATTGTCAGACTTTCGGTGCTAATCTTGCATGTACTACTACAGTACTTTCATACAGGATACTTCTCATCAAGACACTCGATTTCTATTCTAGAAGTACCTTATTATGAGGATTATTAAAGAACAGTCCCTTTGTGTTTGTAAATATGATGTAGAAAACAAGGGAACGTCTTTAAAACCTGCTTTAGTTAGACGCTGTCGATACATGCTTTACTTAATTATAACGTTTGGGTAATACGTGCATGTGCACATTAAAAGAAAATATTAGATTAAAAAGCGTCTAGGGTTGGAAGAATTCGGTGTCCAGTAGTAACTTCAATGAACATCTTCGTTGCCCAGTACATTGTTGGCAACTACATTATTTGTGTCTGCAGGGGGAACTTTACACTCATGCAACTGAGTTTTGGGCAACTACATTATAAATGGTAATTGCCCAATGGACTACCAGATCTGAAACCGATTTTGCCCACCCCTGCTCTTGATGTACGATTATTTTATTGTATCGCTTGGATGTCAGGGGGAATGAGAATGCAGTGACATGCACGCACTTAAGTTTCCATATATTCCATACAGGTTAAAGGTAAACGACTACTTTTGTAGATTTGTTTGAAGGGTTTTCACATAGTCTTAGTGTGTCGCATTTAAACTTATTCGTTAGAAAAGGGATTCTAGTCAAAGGGTAGGGATTCCATCTCGCAGTTCTGTCAACCATTCTGATTGCGCAAGTTTATTGTGATTAACTTAATAAATTGGTACATTAGTCACTATGATTAAACAAACATGTATTTCTGTTTAACCCACTTTTCTTGGTCATTAGTCTAAACACCATAAATACATGTCAAAGACCAGCCAATGTTAGCATCAAGGAGGTAATTCTTTTGTTACTGTGAATAACTTGTTTTTTAACTCTGTCGTGAATAAATTACTCCTCGGTGTAAAACATTTGTTAATAGGAACCTGTAAAGTGCGTCTTTGAAAATAAGGTTTCAGTATGCCAACGCTATAAAGAGCATTTTTATGCGCCACCTTTAGCAAATCTTATAAGTGTTTTTACTTACTTGCATGTAAGTGAATCGTATCATAGTTTTCGTATGTGTAGATAACCTACAATGCGCCTATCTGAAAAAAAACAAACTGCAATGATACACTGGTTATTCTATAATCTTAGTATTATCTTGCGTTTTAGAAAACCTTGTGATCAGACTTTGCTGTGACATGCTAATATTTTATGCAATCAAGAAATCTGCACTATATGTTTCTCTATGTTAGTGATATATATAGTGAAGTGAATTATGTGAGGTTTAATTTTCACACCTCGTGTATGATGATACACAGCTTTTGATTTGACTTAAAACCACACATAATTCCAAACCCTTTCCAAAAATAACATACTTAACGGTGCACATTTCAATTATAAATGTCGAACTATCACTATTCCACGGCTATTATGCCTGCACCTTTGTATTATTATATCGATAAAAACTAATTCACACAACGTAAATCCCACTATTCCAATTCAAACTAATTCATTTTGGTTATCACTTTTGTCATAATACAGATTTTTTCTGTACGTTAGATAATTGGTTAAGATCAAAATCCTACTTGTGACATCTTTGGATAGATTTTGTTGTGTTCAATACGAATATTGGCGTGTGATTACACGACATATTGAATAGAGAAAGAATATATTGCGGTGTGACAATACCACAGAGCGTGGACAGAATAAGGGTGAACTATTGTAATACTTCTTAATGCGTCAAACGGTGAAGTATGTCACAATTTAACATACAGAATAGAAACTTTCTTGGCTGACTAAAGGCATGGTATCTCAAGAAGAAGTTATAGAAACATATGCGCATATCCAAGTTTATTTATACATAATATGTATATATGTTATGATATCGGTGTGGTTAATTTTGATTGTAATAGGTTTTTTTTGTTCTTCGCACGTACCATGTAGAATTCATAACTTGCTGTCAATATAGAGCATCTTGGCTGAGCACGAAATGGCAAGTTGATGGGAGCGGGGTCTGAATAGGCCATGTATAATCACTTGAAAGCTGTTAATAACTTCGAGGTAATACTAATTAATTATATTATAAAACAAGAGGCAAATTCAGCCTGTACTTCTATACTACCATTGACTGTAATATAGTTCCTACCTGAACCTAGTATGCAAGCTTATTTTTTTTAACCCCATTTCCGAAGAAGAAAGTTTACTTATTTTTTTAGGCAATGACATTATATGACAGAAATAAAAAAAAAGTTTTAAAAAAACATCGGTCTAGTCTAAACTTTAGATGTTATGCCTAATACAAACATAGAAATGGTCGTAAACACAGTGTGTTGGGCTCTCTCAGGACTGGTTTTTACCGTCTACATTCCAGTTTTCAATTCTTCTTAACACTAAAGAGGTTCTCATCCCAAAACGAAGTGTTTTCTTTGTTCATTCTTCGTCTTTCCTGCGTCCAGTGTATACAATAGTTTGCAATGAAGTTTCCTTACGAACATTGCTCTTCAAGTGATGTCAGAGAGTAATTCATTTTATCTTATAGACTGGTGGATGCACAGGAGTGTTTTCCACAAACATATTCTGTGGTTACCCGCCTTGGGAAACCTATATTCCTGCACACTACTGGGATCGTGAAGGAGATGTAATGGACTACTGTCTGAAGCCAAATATAAAGAGAAACAGCTGAACTTAGCGGTGTTTGCTCGTTATTTGTATCCAATTATTTCGATATATTTTTCAGGGATGATTCATGAAATCTGTGACCCAACACAGACTTTTTGACTACTCCCAGAGATACCATGTTTCCTAATTTTGTAGGATTTCCTACTTTTTCAAAAAAAAAGGAAAAAGTGTTAAAATCTCTAGATTTTTCTATTAAACCCTCATTGCCCTATTACTTAACCCTTTAGACCCCAGAGATTGCATTCATGACTTGCTGGATTTCCCCAGGATTTCCATGGATTTCCCTCGGAAATTCCCTAAATTCCATGTAATTAATGAGGTTCAAAGTCTGACCTAACCCTGTCAATTAAGAATTATAGAAATGGGATTTGTAGCATTGGAACGGAAATTAGATAAGCTTTTGAATGATATATTGGTTAGTTCTGTGCGATGAATAATAACAAAAATGTTATGCTTTGAACAATTTTGGAACATTATGGAAAAAATTGCCATTTTTCCGGGCAGCTATGGCCAGATTGGGGAAACTACCCTCGGGCGGCTATGGCCGGATTGGGGTCTAAAGGGTTAAGTCAATTATTGACGGGCGCCCAGCCTGTCTCTGCTAAACACTTCAGATGTACCCTGTGACGTCAGCCTCTCCAGTTTGTCTCTGTTGTAGGCCATAGGGAAACCTCTGAGAAAGGCAATTTTTCATGTAAATTCGAGAGTTGTTCCCAAGCCCCTATATTGTTAAAAATGCCATAAATATATGTGAAAACCCCTGAATGGTAAAAGTTAAGCGTACCAATGCTCAACTATAAGTATTAATATGCATTATGTCCATGTTTGTGAATCGTAATGCCAGGCGTGTGTGAATCTTACTGCCAGGCACTCCTCGCATGCCCCCCTCAACACACAACCCCCCCCCCCCCCCACCATCGCCATGCGCATCGGGTCAGAAATAGGTCACCCCTCCTCCTAGTCCGTCCCTGACCTACTTAACTCTTACATAATAGGTCCGTACACCCACAACAGACCATGGCTTTTATTGGTCAATTGAAATTTGCAAGGAATTATTTTATTGGCCCTCTATAAATGGCATGGGGAATCCCTTTGATGGTTCTTGGCCTGCTGGCTGGTTTATGGTTCTCCCTGCCATAAACCAGCGGCTGCAAAGCATGCTGGGATTTAGGTGGGAATTCCCACCTAAAATGGTTGCCGGTGTACAGACTCACTTTGGGAAACAGTGGGTCTGGCTGCTACAGACTACCCTCCTCCTGGGCCCCTTCCCTGCCCCGCCCTGTTCTGGCCCGCTGGTTAAGGCCAGGGGGTTGAACTGTACTAAAGAGCTCCTTTCCGCATCATCTGACTACCGTGAAACTAGCAATCAGAAGCAACGGGTAGTGTGCAGGGGGGGGGGGGGGGTACCAGAACTACCCAGCATGCTCTTTGTTTTGGTTTGGCTTTACTGACCTTGTGCTTTGTCACAACTTGCACAGTGTACTCACATTTGGGGCCATGAAATACTGTCTTTTTCGAGAATGTCATCAAAATCTGAGACAGCAGTGAATTTTTTCTTTATTTGAATTACATGATTACCCTACTTCTTCTAAAATGATGTCCTTTTGCATGTTGCTGCCTACATACTGAACTTTCTTCAGGCCATACCAAGAACCAGCGAAATGGGTCATAACCAACCTGTCCATCTGGTTGCTGTTTTGTTAAACAGCTTTCAAAAGGACCGGTGGGAACCAGCAAATTGGGTCATGACCCCATTTCTTGGTTTCTATAAAATGAAAGTTTTTATAATATTATTTCGTTTTAATACAATTAAATCACATGGAACTTTGGAGTCAAAAATAGTAGCAATCCTTCTTGGATTTGTTTGTGGAGATGCACACAGGGCAGCAACCAGGTGGAGACTGAGAGCCACCACGGCTGGAGGATGGTAATATAGGTCCCGTGCGTTGCATTCTGGGTAGGTCCCAATACCCCCCCTGGGTTGAGGCCACCCTAAACTGTCAACAGGGTCATTAAGGGGCGACCACACGGCTTGTCTGACGATCTCTGTGAAGAGCCCCCTTACAGAGGGAGGGAACTATGTACAAGTCCAATGACAGGGAATAACCCATAATTATATCAGAGTGGGGGTGGGTACTCCTATGATTTTCTGCCAAAGAGGTGGGGGGGGGGGATAGTCACTATAGTGTCATTTATGGAGACTGTTGAAATAGAGGATGCTGGTTGAAATGATAGCATTTATTAGCTTAGATCAGACAGTTAACTGTTCGCGCGACACGCACCATGTTGAAAGTGGAACTCTCCGGTACACGCTGAGAACCAGCGAAACTCAACTTCACCCATTATCGCTCAGGGCGTCGAGGTAAGGAATACAACACATCTCCCTTCTTTAGAAAGTACATTTGTCACCGTACGGGAGAAACATGAAATACATATAAACCTTAAAGTGTACATCATGAACAATGAACTGGTAGAATAGTTTTAGACATAATACTGATGTTACAACATACCAGTACTCAAAACTTTACCACGACTTTTTACTTTACATAGTCGTTTAACCTTTGTGGAGGCTGTCTACTTCTATTACTTTTTCTCACTGCCTCTTGAACTCTAGCAGGTTGCTGAAGGTTAGGTAAATCAGCTTGAACTACTTCTGGTTGGTCTAAAGTGTCCATATATGTAAGATCGGAATCTTCTAGATCAATTTCTTTTTGCTGTGAAAGAAGATATGAACTTGATACTTTAGCTAGTTTTTCAACATTCCACTTTTTACCATTTTCAAGAAGAATACATGAACCTTTAACATCTTTCACCTTTTGAGGTGCACCATATCTCACCTCCCCTTTATCGACATGACGAGGGTTACAAATTTTTACAAAGTCACCCGGTTTGATATCTGGGATTTTTACACCTTGTTTCTTATCGTGATAAATTTTGTACTTTGCTTGTTTTTCACGAACAAGTTTCTGAACTTTTTTGAATTTGGAAGAGGATTTTGAACCCAAGTTATTCAATTTGGTTTTTGCTACTCGACCACGCATAAGTTCAAATGGGGTTTTTTCAGTCATAGAATGGGGGGTTGTATGATACACAAAAAGTCTTTCTCTTGTAGCTTCGACAGGGTCTTCTTGTTGAAGGGTTGCGAGTTGTATACCCTCCTTGATCGTACGATTCATCCGCTCTACAAGTCCATTGGCTTGCGGATGGTAGAGTGCGGAGTGGGTGTGAGTTATACCACACTCAGCGAAGAAGTCCTTGATTTGGTGCGACGTGAATTGCACACCGTTGTCCGTCACAATCTGGTCGGGGAATCCCTCACGCACAAACACTTTGCGGAGGAATTTGATGACACGGCATGTAGTGATGTCAGTTACAAACTCAACCTCGCACCACTTGGAGAAGTAGTCGACCAGAACAATGGCGTATTTACCGTTCATAGTCTTGAATGGACCCATGATGTCCATCGCAACTTTCTGCCACGGTCCTTCTGGTGGCGGAGTTGGAGTCAGTGGAGCTTGATAAGTCCTGTAGGGTTTGTCACTAGACGCACAAACGTGGCACTCGCGGACTAGGTGTTCGACTTGCCTGTCGAGTCCGTGCCACCAGTAGTGCTGTCTCAGCCGTTGTTTAACCAGAGTCATGCCGAAATGTCCTTCATGGGCAATGTTCAGGATACTAGAACGAAGAGACTCGGGTACGACTAACTGATCACTACGGTAAAGAAGTCCGTTCTTGATGGATAGTTCGTTGTTAATGTCATATAAACCTTGTAGGTCACCTTGTAAGGATTTACGTAATGGCCACTGAGTATTCATAAAAGTATGGGCCATCTGCAGGGTTTTGTCCTCTTGCATAGCTTTTTGAAATTGTTGCGTAGAAATGGCACCGTTTGTAAGTGCCGTTACCTCGGCGATGCACTCGTCGTCCTCAGTGTACCCGTCCTCAGGCACACGTTGTAGTGGCAACCGCGACATGCAGTCGGCTGCGGTGTTGTTTACGCCGGGTATGTATTGTATGGCAAAATTATACTCTAATAAAAGAGTCGACCACTTACTAATCCTTTGGCTGGTACGATCACTTGCAAAGCCTTTTGTGGTCAAGATACTGGTAAGGGGCTTATGGTCGGTCCTGACCACGAATTGCCTGCCCCATAAGAAAGTATGTAAACGATGTGTAGCCCAGTGTACCGCAAGCATTTCTTTTTCAATAACGGAGTAGTTTTTCTCGGCATCCGAGAGCGTACGCGATATAAAGATAATCGGTTGTTCGTTACCGTTAGAAACCTGTGAGAGCACAGCTCCCAAGCCGTATTGGCTCGCATCTGTTGTAAGAATAGTTTCTATGTCTATAGACGAATTAAATGCGCTTAGGGTCGGACGTTTCGCGATATCAGATTTAATATTGTCAAACGTTTTTTGCTGACCGTCTTCCCACTGGAAGTTCTCTTTCTCTTTCATGAGAGCGCGCAAGGGTGCAGCTTTGCTTGCAAAGTTCTTAACGAATTTCGACATGTATTCGCACAGTCCGAGAAATGATCGGAGTTGATCTTTGTTCTGTGGTGCCGGTGCGTCAACCACAGCTGTAACTAGGCTCTCCTTGGGCTTTATCCCGTCAGGGGTTACTGTATGACCCAGGTAGTCGACTGATGTTTGATTGAATTTGCATTTGTCCCGCTGGACAGTCAGTCCGTTCTCCTTGAGCCTCTGGAGCACTGTATGGAGCAGTCTATCATGCTCTTCCTGGTCTTTTGCGTGGATAAGTATATCGTCTTGAAAGTACGACACACCTTTCACGTCCTTGAAAATCTTATGCATCATGCGTTGAAATACAGAGGATGCGGACGCAAGACCAAAAGGTATCCGTGTATAACGGAATAGTCCTTCTGTAGTTATGAAAGCAGTTATATCCTTTGACTCCTCAGTCAGTGGAATCTGGTGATAAGCCGAACTCAGGTCAATAGTAGTGAAGACCTTTGCATTCTCCAGTGTAGATAACATTTCGTGTATGTTCGGCATGGGGTAACGCTCGACGACAATTTTCGAATTAACGTCACGAAGATCGACACATATTCGTACGCGGCCATCTGCCTTATGGGCAACAACGATCGGCGATACCCACTCTGATGCCTCGATTGGCTCTATAAAGCCTTCATCTTGTAGACGTCGCAATTTCTCGGCAACAGCAGGTCGCACTGCCAAAGGAACATTCCGTACTTTGTGATGTACGGGCTCAGCATCGGGTTTCCATCGGATTTTGTGTTTGAAATGTGTAGCGACTTTCTTGCTGTCATGTGTAAACACTTCGGGATACTGATCCGCAATGTTTGAGTCTGTCTGTAATACAGGGTCTCGGTATGAAGGGTCTAGAATGATACGTAGCTTAGACTGTGAAGACCATCCGAGAATAGTCGCGCCTTTCTTTGAGACGTAGACTTTGTCCGTATCGGTACAGTCTTTGTACTATAGTGTAGCTTTGAAATAGCCCTGTATGGCTATGGGTGAACCACCGTAACCACCCGGAGAAATGTCACTTTTGTAAAGTTCACATCCTGAGAAAAGACTATCATATAATGCTTGCGGAATAATAGTGTACGGGGATCCAGAATCGACTAACATCTTAATCGGCATACCTTGGATCGTAACATAGCAACGAGGACACTGACACGGTCTGTCATGTTTTGTAGTAGAATCTACGCTAAGCACATAGTCTTCGGAATCGGATTCAGTCTCTTCGAGCTGATGTACTTTCGCTTGGTCATTAGCGAAACAGACCTTTGCGAAATGGTCCTTTTTGTTACACTTGCGACAAGTTTGTCCGAGCGCAGGACACTTTTTGTAATTCGCCTTATGTTTCTGTGAACCGCATCGGTAGCAGAAATTGTCATTGTTCGCATCGTGCTTACTTTTTGGAGCATCGCCTGTAGGCTTTTTGTACTGCGGTCTATATCCTTTCTTTCTCACGGCATTGACGGATCCGTGATCGGTGCTACCGTTCGCACTCGCCGAATCGCGCATCGATTTCGCATCTTTGATCGCACTTTCTAACCTAATCGCTGTAGCAACGGCTTTAGTGAAGTTCAGATTTTCTTCAGCTAAGAGTCTTTCGCGAATCTTTGGATTGTACAGCTTTTCGATAAGCTGGTCGCACAGGGCATCATCTAAGAAGTTACCGAAATCACAGTTTGTAGCAAGTTCGCGAAGAGCAGCTATGTACTCGCTTATGCTCTCGCCCTGTAGTTGTGCACATTTTCGGAACACGTAGCGCTCAGCCCTTTTGTTTTTAGCTGGCTTGAACTCTTTCTCTAGCTTGAGAAGTGCTTTGGTGTAATCTGTGGCACCCTGTGGATAGGTGACATCGGGCAATTTGAAATACCGCTTTTGACCTTCGGTGCCTAAACAGTTCAGAAGAATGCCCTTACGCTTCTTAACGGAGAAGCCGTCAAAGTCTATGGCGTCACAGAATGTTTGTAAGTGCCGTTACCTCGGCGATGCACTCGTCGTCCTCAGTGTACCCGTCCTCAGGCACACGTTGTAGTGGCAACCGCGACATGCAGTCGGCTGCGGTGTTGTTTACGCCGGGTATGTATTGTATGGCAAAATTATACTCTAATAAAAGAGTCGACCACTTACTAATCCTTTGGCTGGTACGATCACTTGCAAAGTGGATAGGTGACATCGGGCAATTTGAAATACCGCTTTTGACCTTCGGTGCCTAAACAGTTCAGAAGAATGCCCTTACGCTTCTTAACGGAGAAGCCGTCAAAGTCTATGGCGTCACAGAATGTCTCAAATAAAGGGTACCATTCATTCCAGGGAATAGGTGGGGTACCTGGTTTTTGTAGAAATTTAGGTGGAGGCTCTATGCCATTCATAGCAGCAGCCATTTTGAAATGTAGTGTAAACCACCTTTAGTATGTAGAACAGATTTGTAGAAATATGTCACGCGATGCAGAATTTTGTAACACACTGTAGGGGACTTGTCACACACTGTAGGAGACTTGTCACTCAATGTAGGGGACTTGTAACTCTGTAGAGTTGACTGAGCAGCTGTACTTTCTACTCAGAAAAGTCACATGGCCAATGCCAATGGAGCTGGGTGTAAACTGTCAAGTCAGAATGTTCATCCAATTTCATGAAAATACTACCAGTGGTGCTCTGTAGAGCTCACCACACATCCACTCATCCCTGTTTGTAAAGATGACTCGTCGCCAGTGTTGAAATAGAGGATGCTGGTTGAAATGATAGCATTTATTAGCTTAGATCAGACAGTTAACTGTTCGCGCGACACGCGCCATGTTGAAAGTGGAACTCTCCGGTACACGCTGAGAACCAGTGAAACTCAACTTCACCCATTATCGCTCAGGGCGTCGAGGTAAGGAATACAACAGAGACCTACCATCAAAATATTGAATCTTAACCTGAAAGCCTTGACTGGGTCGCCTGTCAATTTTTGGGGGCTTAGCTCTTGTAAATGTAAGATCTGATCTGGAATGGATTAGAATGGTATTCAATTTTGTACTTTTGTAGGAACCCTGCTGTATACAGTATATATGATGTTCCTACTGGTAAAGTAGGAATTAGTACAGTATAGAAAAATAAGTCTCTAGCAAATCCCTAGTGATAAAATAGAGAACTACTCTCATTCAGAAAGCAGCATATCTATAGTTACAGTTCTTCACAAAAGTAGGAAACTTGAGATTATATTTGTTTAGATATTATTTTGCTTCGAACTGAACTTCCAACCACTAGAGGTATATTTGATGTTACAGAGTATTAACTACTGTAAATTCTAACATTTAAGTATTTCCTACATTTTGATGGTCAGGGAATGGAATCTCTGTATCTCCTGAATTTAAGCTTTTCTCCCTTACAATGGAAACAGATACCCTGGTAATACTGTAAACCTTTGGTGACAATTGTTTTCATAGGACATTTCCCACAGTACAATAGTTGTGCAAATTTGGATATTTTCTAGCATCCATTTTCCCCAGAAACTTTCATTTAACCCTTTAGACCCCACCAATTACGGGGATGATATTGTTAGATTTCCACAGGATTTCCCTCAGAAATTCTTTAAATTTGTTTTAATTGAGAAAGTTCGAAGGCGTGCCCACCTTTAAATATCAAAATTATAGAACTCTTGTTTGAAGTGTAATGAATTGAGCCTATTCCATCAGGCACGAAAACGTAAAGCTAGATATCGATCATAATTCTTGAATAAAGGTGTAGAATCGACTCATATTGTTGAATGATTGAAGAATCAAATAATGTATTGGAACGAAATTGAGAACGAAGGTACGAAATCATGAATTAATATACTACCGGTAGTGACATCATGCAGGTCACGTGAATGTAATTGACCAATAGGAAGCCATCTGTAGCTATAGGGTAAAATAGGGTTGTATCGCGCACAGTGGTATATCGCTCATTTTTTGTTAGTTGCCCTAAAATGAAGAAAACAATATCAAAATTCAAAAAATCTTTAAACATCATTGAAACTCGCCATAACAGTTTGAATAAATCATGATATTACCTTGTAAGCTCTTTAACTAATCAGTTATTGAGAAAAACATATTTTCTGATATGTAGGGTGCGCGATACAATCCTATTTTAATATTTCTAGTAAATTTGATTATCATTTTTTTTGAAATTTTATGAGATATCATATCCCCTCCATTCGCACATCCTATTTATCTTTGCCTGGAGGGTAATAATGTTATGTGTACACGTATATAGACCTATATTTAACATTAAACTTTATTTTTATTAAAAATCATTACCATATGCATTTTCTGACCATTTTGAAAAGAATGAGCGATATAAAGCTGTTTTATCCACGATATAACCCTGATATGCATGATAAACAATGTCAAAAACTAAATTATTACATTTTCTCTTATTATTCACAAAGGGTTAAAAGTAGAAAATGTTAAATATCGCCTGCAGATACACCTAATAGGGGTGTATTTGATGAGATAAAATCGGAAGTCGCCCATGAAGAGATTAATGAAAAGAAGACATAATTTGGGCTATAAAATATGAATTAATTATTATTTCTATAAAACTGGAGTAAGATTGTGTAGAATTTTATAACATATCATATCATCCATGCTTGTCTATCCTAGAAAGAAATGCATGAAGTGCTTCAGTTATAAAATACCAATGTTTATTTAATGAGTAGGGTAAACATTTCTGTATATTCCTATTTAAATGTCCGATTATCTGACCAAGGCAATAACCAAAATAATATTCCCTGGGCTTAAACTCTTAAGTACAGATGCCAGGGGAATAACCACAAGTTATTGCCCCGGAAAATCCATGGAAACGTCCGGACATTTAGGCCCCGCCCCTTTTTTCTTGTCTAAACCAATAAGAATGGAGAAAAAAAAAGTTATTCCCCTGGAAAATCCAAGGAAACGTCCGGACGTTTAGGCCCCGTCCCCTGGTTACCACTAACCAATAGAAACGCATGGGGTAGGAATACACGTCGTTATGTAGTTCCGGCAAGCGTTCATGCGTAAATTCCGGGAAATTCGGACGTTTCATGCGTTATTTGCGTGGAAAAGCGTTGAAAAACGTCATAAAAACGCTTTCAATCTAGGAAAATTGGAAAAAAATGTCAGACCTACCTGTTTGCGGGGATAATGCTGACATTTCAGCCGATTTCTATGCCAGGTACATGAGTCTAGATGCTGAATTGGATGAGGACCTGGCGAACTGCAGGGATCTCTTGTCTGAGGACTTATTCCAGGCCTTAACCCAACCAATGAGCCCTGAAAAAAACAAGGAAAACAGTGACAAATTAGATGATGAAAAATGGGATTATTATTCTGATGAAAATCCGGAAAATTCAGACATAGAAGAGGAAAATCCTGACGAAAATACATTGAATGGGGAGGCCAAGAAGCTGAGAGAATTTGTGAAGGGCCAGCGAAACAAGAACACCACAAAGCAGACAGAAAAGGTAAGATTTCTGTAAATGATAATCAAAATATAATTTTTCTGAAAATAGTACACGATAGAAAATATTATATAGTAAAGAAAAATGCTAAAAATTTTCATTTTTCCCTTACAGAGTGTCAAGAAATTCAAGAACTACCTCAGGGAGATGTTGAACATCACAGTCGACATCCATAGGCTGAAACCAGCTGAATTAGACACCTATCTGGGTTCATGGATTATGCAGCTGCAGCGAGATGATGGGGAGGACTATGAGCCCAGCTCAATCACTGCCTTTCACAGAGGGATTGCCAGGTAAATATTTTTTTAAATGTAGGGGGAGGCCTAAAATTTAAAAAAAAAATTGATAGAAAATGTACAAAACGGTCTGGGATTGTGATTCATGACTTTAAATATTTTTTAAATTAACCTGGAAGACTGGGGAAATATTTTTTATATTTATTATTATTTTCCAGGCACCTACGTGATGAGGGATATGGATACATCAGCAGGGACAAGGAATTTGAAACATCCAGGGGGGTCCTTGAGAGCAAAAGGAAATTATTAAAATCCCAGGGAAAGGGAAATCTTCCAAATGCATCTGACCCAATAGAACCAGAACATGTTGAGGAATTTTGGAAATATGAACAACTGGGAACAAAAACAGGGGAAACCCTACAAAACACAGTTTTTTTTTTAATCTAAATCAGGGCTTTGGTTTCAGGGGAAATGATGAGGCAAAACAGCTTAGGTGGGGGGATATTGTCTTGAAAACTGATGTAAAAGGAGACAAATACATAACATTTAATGAGAGATTGACAAAAACCAGGGTTGGAAATGGGGATTGCAGACCTTTTGCTCCAAAAATATTTGAAACAAAAACAGACAGGTGCCCAATACTAATGTATGAGTACTATAGGGATGCCAGGCCTAAAGATATGTGTGATGACCAGTCACCTTTTTACCTAACACCAAAGCAATCAAAGCATGTAACTGACCACATATTGTACATAAATGGGGGTATGGGCAAAAACAAAATCCAGGAAATAATCCCAAATATTGCTGCAGGTGCCCACATTACAGATGTTAAACTAACCAACCATAGCCTGAGAAAAAAAATGGTCACAGATATGCTAAATGCAGGGATCTCAGCCAATTTGATATGTCAGGTTAGTGGGCACAGAAACACAAATTCCATCAACAAATATGCCAAGGCGACAAAGCCAGTGCAAAAATACATGTCAACGGTTGTCACAGATGACGTTGGAAGACTGGAATGTGCCAAGGAAGGGGCAATCTACGGACAAAATGTGACAAATCCGCTACAAATGTTGCCTCCTCCTGCCAAAAAAAGATGTACAACTTCAACAGTTGTCGCTTTGTCATCAAGTCAGACAACCAGCACAACAGATTCAAGCATAGGGTCTGAAAACAGTCTGAATCCAATAGAAAAATTGATGTCAGGAGGAGTATCTGGTATTTTTTCAAATGCCACTTTCACAGGGACTGTAAATATTCAGATATGCACCTCCTCGCCTGCTAAAAACATGTGAAAAAAATGAATTTTGTTCGCCGAGTACAGCTGGCGTCTCGCCATTTTTGTCAACAATGACTTGAAACCCGGCGAAAAGGAGCAGAATTAAATTGTTCGTCCTGTTGAAAATATGCGTTGTCACGCTTAAAACAATATGTAATATGCTAGAACATACCTTGAATTCCATCCGTATTGGGTGTTTCAGCCACATTAATCCGTTTTTATCGGAGCATTTTGATGTAATCCGTGGGCCAAATTCGTAAAATCCGCCTTGTTCTCCATTGACAGAGCCTCGGAGTGGGCCGGAGTGGGGGCCGGAAACACCCGAAGTTCCCCGAACTTTTTTTTTTTTTTTTCAAAATCGACAAATAGCTAATATATGGGAAGAATGATGATGTAAGCATGTATTTTATTGAAAATAAAGAATAATGTGCTTGTTAAATATTGTCTTTGAAGGTTATTTCACGAATTTGAAAAAAAAAAAGTTCCGACCGCAGCGCCGCCTCGAGAAGAAAAGAGGCGTAAACATGGCGACGAAAGACCGGAAGAAGACGAAAATAAGTTAAGAATTTGTTGAAATTGTCACTGTAGTGTCATATTTTTAGGGTTCTCATTAAATAAATCCAGTAATGACCTCGGGTAGATATCGAGAAAGTCATTCCCCGGGTATCGGAGGGTTACGATCTCGGGCTACGCTGCGCTTCGCCCTCGATCTTCACCCTCCGATACCCGGGGAATAACTTTCTCGATATCTTCCCTCGGTCATATATGAACCTCGAGTTTTCAAAAAACTTTTATTTCATGATATAATTATTTCTACTTTTATTTTATCCTTATTCTATGTCTAATGAGTGATATTAGGCGTGATAAATGCGCGATACTAGCCTGACATGCGCGATACAAGGCCTAAAATTAGTATATCAAAGTATGTGTACCTAAGCAATAACAGCTAATGGAGGTCCAGGTAGAGAAGTCGGTGGACATACCTCCGTTAAATCACGTGTGCCGATTCGACGATGGGAGTAGAGGTGATCCCAGGAGCAATGAAGATTGGAGAGACAACCCAGGTCTTAGTAGTGAATAGTACGGTGGCCTAGAAATACAAAATAAATAAAACGCCTCGTCTCACTCCTTTCCTTGCATGCATGTCTCTGAAATACCGTCACTTGGCATCCCTATATTATAATAACCTCGTCGTCTCTCTAAAAACACCCTTCTCTATCATCAAAAGGTATATCTTCTCTCTAAAAGCTACCTTCATCTCTCAAAACTATGGCGTGTGTCTAAAACATACCATCATGTCTCATCTGTGTAGGTCAGTCTTCTCTCATCTAAAAGACATTCATCTCTCTAAAAATATATATCATCTCATATAAAAGACATTCATCTCTCTAAAAATATATATCATCTCATCTAAAAGACATTCATATCTCTAGAAATATATATCATCTCACCTGAAAGTATGTCATCTCTGTACTAAGTCCTCATGGGTCAGGCCCGTGGGAACTTCCTCCCAGCCGCCCACCCCCACCCCTGACTGCCACCTCCACATCCTGCTTGTTGATGAGAAGAAGTACATTCACATGACAGACGAGGGTAGGTTTTAGACAAATGCCATAGTTTTTGATGAGACATGAGCCTCTTTTACAAGACATGAGGGCATATTTTAGACACATGCCATACTATTTTGATGAGAGAAGAGCTATATGTAGATGAGTGACGAGGGAATATTTTAGACAGATGCCACACTGTATGATGGGAAGAACTACATTCAGATGAGAGATGAGGGTGTGTTTTAGACACACACCTACCTGTTTGATGAGATGAACTACATTCAGATGGGGGATGAGCGTATTTCAGAGACATGCCATACTTTTTGATGGGAGAGGAGGGTATGTTTTAGAGACATGCCATACCTTTTGATCATAGAGAAGGGTAGGTTTTAGAGACATGCCATACTGTTTGATGGGAGAAGAGGGTAGGTTTTAGAGACACCCCCCACTGTTTGATGAGAGAGAACTACATTCAGAGACATGCCATACTTTTTGAAGACAGACGAGGGTAGGTTTCAGAGACACGCCATACTTTTTGACGACACATGAAGATATTTTTTAGAGACGCGCCATACTTTTTGATGACACATGAAGGTATGTTTCAGAGACACGCCATACTTTTTGATGACACATGAAGGTATGTTTCAGAGACATGCCATACTTTTTGATGAGATGAGCTACATTGATATAGACATGAGGGTCTGTTTTAGAGAGATACGCCGCACTTGTTAGACGTACCCTAATTCAAGTCTTTGTATTTCTCGGCCACCGTAGAATAGAGGAGCGGAGCCAGTGTGTCTGAGGGCTGAGAGTATTCTTGGTGAAGCCACTTTCGTGGAGGAGGCTCGTGTTGCCGGGTTGGATGTAAATGACCATCCTGATGCACTGTCAGAGATGTTAAAGGATGCAGAGGAAGACCTACTCGAAATTGCAATCCGGGAACGGGAAGGCATGTTTGCTGCGTCAGACCTGGTCCAGCACCGGACTAACACCGGGGACCAGATGCCAGTGAAGCAGCGAGTCCGACGATACCCAGCCAACCAAAGTGGATACTGATTCTGGGACATGTAGTTTTGCAACGAGGGATCGAACTGGATCTGGAGAAGTGTTGTCAGGTAACTGACTGGCCGAACCCCAAGGACTTGCACAAGGTGAGGGCCTTTGTGGGACCTTGTTCATACTATCAGTGACATATTGTAGGGTTCACCGAACTGACGGCACCATACAAGCTTGCCACGAAAGACATGCCCTTTGAATGGGATGAGAGATGGCAAGCGGCGTTTGAGGAACTCAAGAAAGCTCTAACCGAAGTCCCTGTGCTAGGATTCCCCCAGAAGGAAGGAAAATGGTGGTTGGACACCAACGCCAGTGATGTAGGGACCGGGGCGATGCTATCTCAAGAGCAGGGTGGCACGGAGCGGGTGATTGCCTATACAAGCAAGACCTTGGAGTCCAATGAATGGAAGTACTGCATGACGCGGAAAGAGCTGTTGGCAGTTGTCTGTGCCTTGAAGAATTTTCGCTGTTACAACTACGGACAGCGAGTCATTGTCCGTACCAATAACAGTGCAGTCAGCTGGCTACAGCAGAGTAAAGAGCCGATGGGAGAGGTGGCACGGTGGATAGAAGTGATTGGTTACTTGGGCATGAAGGTGCGAGCCAGGATGGTCTTCGCAGGAGTTAGAGACAGCTCAGCGGGAGGATTGAGATTTGGGTCCGATCATCTCCTTGTTGGAGGCAGGTGATGGCTGCCGGACTTGGGAGGTGATCTCGCCAGAGTCGAGAGAGACTCAAATCCTGTGGCAGCAATGGGAATGGCTGAGCCTGGTGAACGGCACGCTGCACAGGAAGTTCTTTGAGTTGGAAGGACAAGGTTTGAGGTACCAACTGGTCGTGCAACGAGGGAAGCAAGCCGAGTTGGTGAAAGATTACCACGGAGGAGCAGGCAGAGCACATTTGGGAGTGTGACTGCACTCTGCTGAAACGGAGGCACGGTAGACGTGAATCACTGCATGAGTACACAGTCGGGGAACCCATGGAACGACTGGCAATGGATGTTTTGGGCCCATACCCTGTCACCTCCAGAGGGAACAAGTACTACTTGATGGTTGGGTCTTACTTCACAAAGTGGTTGGAATGCTTTCTTATTCCTGACCAGCAAGCTGTGACGGTCGCCAACAAGTTAGTGGGGGAAGTGGTGGCAAGATACGGTGCTTTTGCTGAAGCTACATTCGGATCAGGGTATGAATTTCAAATCAGAGGTGGTAGCTCAAGTCTGCGAGTTGTTCGGAATCCACAAGACCAAGACCACTCCCTACCACCCACGAAGTGACGGATATATCAAGAGAAGGTTTCGTTGCCTCGGGTGCTGGCTGAGAGCCAGCTGCCGCACGACGGACCGAGATTGGGACACAATGGTCCTGCTAATAATGATGGGTTATAGGGCAACGCCGCAAGCCAGCATGGGAGTGACCGCGAACATGATGATGCTAGCACATCAGACGATGATGTCCCAACAGGCGATATACGACAGGCAGTTGCAACTAGAGGAATCACGCTGGAAGGGTGGAGACTACGTGGTGGGGTTAGAAGAAGGGTTGCGAGTGGCTTACCAGGAGTGGGAAAAGGGCTGAAGAGGGCCACTATCCATCAGAAGCACAAGTACGATGGGAAGGTGGCCTGACATGAGTACCACGCCGGAGAGTTGGTCTGGGTGCACGATATGGTGGTAGATCGGGACAAGGGCACTAAACTGAGGTTTCCAGGGACAGGGCCCGCATTGATTACCAAGGTGCTGGACAGGGGACGGGTAGTTGTATGAAGAGGAAGAGGAAAACCGGGGGCTGATACATGTTGATCATCTGGAACCCTACCAAGGACATGCTGTGCCAGCTTGGATGGCAGTTGAACAGCGCAAACACAAGTCTACACATTAAGGTGCATGGGGCGAGGGATGTCGGCACACCCAGGGATACAGGGGAACCTCCTTTTTGTAATAGGTTTACCCCCTGCCCGTACTTCGTGAGGGGAGTATGGCCATGGGAATGACCCAATAGGCACTGGACGAAGAGGTAGTGGTTAGAGGCCACCGAGTTGGGGACGGTTGTTGATCGCTACTGCAGGCATGAGATTGTTGGGCTGTGAAGATAGCACCTAGCTGAAGATGGTCATCCTACGGACAGAAAAAAGGGAGGAGACATGGGGTAAGGTGCATGAAGGCATCACGGGACGACAGGGCCCGGTAGGATGGACTGCTCTACGTAGCCAGTTTTCGGTCAGGCCTGAGACCACGGTGCGGAAAAGATGACTGGATCAAAGTGGAAATGGGACCCGGTGGCAAGCTGGCGAAAATTTCGGTAATGATGCCGGTCTGGATAAGTGAGTGTGGTATTTTCAGGCCCAAGGAGATAAGCTTGTAACCATTGGGGCATGAGGCCCGGGGCAGCCGGGTGTAAGCCACATCCGGCCCCCTTCCGAAGGATGTGGATGGAAGTACAAGTAGTAGAAAAATAATTAGTAATTGTGCTCAAAATGTGCTTGAAATGCGACCACTAACCTTCAAAATTCCTAACAATTTTCTCAATTGAATCCGTATAATTTAGAAATTTCAATGACTTTGTCTTTGCATTTTACTAACATCAGTAAATTCACTGGGGATAAAAATTTATCCTGCACTCACCCTTCGGGCTCGTGCATGATAAATTTTTATCCCCAGCTCGTATCCTGCCTTATCCCACATCCTCATGCAGTTTTCCTATATTCACTCGCAAACCTTTTGAAAGCTTCTGAACTATATTGAGGACCATTGTCACTGATTAAAACTTTAGGCACACCATGTCTGGAAAAGGAGGACCATTGTCACTGATTAAAACTTTAGGCACACTATGTCTGGAAAAGATACTTTTCATGTTTAAGATTACATTCTCAGCTGACGTGCTTGGTAGTATGGCAATCTCTAGATAATTTGAGTGATAATCTATAACCAACAAGTAGTCATGGTTGTTCCAATGGAACTGATCTGTCCCCACATACTCCAATGGTCCTGCATTCAACTTCTCTGCCTCTACATACATTGTTTCTTTGCTCTGGGAAACTTTGTATTTTAGACATGCTTGACAATTTTGTGTCTTCACCTCAATGTATCCATTCATGTTAGGCCAAAACATAACAGCTCTTGCCAACCTTTTCTGTTTGTCTACTCCTAGATGTCCTGCATGAACATACTCCAGCATTTCTTTACGCATGCTACTAGGGATAACAATCCTGTTTCCTCTCACTAGAAGCCCATATATCAAACAGTGCTCATCTTTAAATGTGCTATATGGTGGACATTCTCCATTTTTCCAGCCATTAGTGATACTCCTTTTAACAGCTTCTAGAACTTCATCCTTTTCTGTTTCTTTAGCTATTCGATCTATGTACTCTTCTGATACTGGGAAAGACTGATAGACTATGTTTACCTGTGCATTTATTTCTGCACCAAGTACGTTATCAACCTTGTCTGTGACCTTGGCTCTAGACAGTGCAATATACAGGAATTAACCTGGGGTCCAAGTGAGTGGTACACTATATCTCTACAACTATAGCATTAACCTTTGGATTCTGGGAGACATATCATTGAGAGACTTGTTTGACAGTGTAATCAGGGGTTTATGATCAGTTTCTAGCTCTACATTGGGTTACCCATAAATGAAGTGGTGAAACCTTGTACAACCATACACTGAGCCGAGACACTCTTTTTCACTTTGTGTATAACTTTTTTTCACTATCTGTCAGTGACCTTGCAGCATATGCTACTGGCCTCCATTCCCCATTTTCTTTTTGAAGCAACACAGCTCCAAAACCATCCTTTGAAGAATCAGTGGACACTTTGGTTGGAAGGGCTGGGTAGTAGAACCTAAGTACTGATGATGAGGTTAAAATACCTTTCATGTTTTCCCACTCACAATCATGTTCAGGGCTCCACACCCATGTATTCTTACTGCTAAGCAGTGATCTGATATGAGCACATTTACTTGCAAATTTGGGGATAAATTTGCCAACATAATTTATAAAACCCAAGGCTCTTTGCACGTCTTCTTTACACTCTGGTTTTTTCATCCCCAGTATTGCTTCTACCTTGTCCTCTGCCGACTGATTCCTTCACATGAGAGCTTGTCTCCTATAAAGCTAATCTCAGACTTTTTGATTCGACATTTTGACCAGTTCATGTGCAAATTGTACTTTTCTATTCTCTCTTTGACCTCTTGCAAACAGCTGTCATGTTCCTTTTCTGTTGTGCCCCACACTAGTATGTCATCCATGTACACACGTGATCCTTCTATATCACCAAACATTAGCTCCATGTATTTGTGGAACACTTCGGGGGCTGAACAAAGGCCATAAGGTAGCCTATTGTATGAGTACCTACCAAATGGTGTGTTAAAACAGGTCAATTTCTTTGACTCTTCACTAAGCTTAACCTGCCAAAATGCCCGAGATGCATCAAGTTTGGAAAAGTACTTTGTCCCTTGTATATCTGAAAAGATTTCTTGTCTAATAGGTAGTTGTTGATGCTCTCTTTTGATTGCCTTATTAAGGTCTTTAGGATCAATGCACAATCTAATATCACCATTTGGTTTGTTCACAGCAACTATTTCACTTACCCATTCACACGGTTCATCTTGTTTGTGAATAACTCTTAGGCTTTCCATTCTCTCTAGCTCTTTTTTCAGAGGTTCTTTTACTGCCACTGGAACCCTTCTAGCACAGCATCTTCTTTCGCTTCAATATTGTATACAAATGGTAAAGATGATAACTCAATTCTTTCCTCTGGCAGAGTACACTGCTATACATCTTTTACAGTTACTTCTTCGTTATCTTCTACCAAGTATTCTTTTAATTAGACCAAGATTTTCACATGACGTGGCGCCAAGAAGGCTTGAACCATTCTCTACAACTACAAATCTAATGACTGAGCATTTTCCTTCAACCTCAACTTTTAACATACATGCACCTTTGACCTGAATCTCATCATTTGTATATCCAGTGAGGCAAAAATTTGTTGAATTTAACTTGGGTCTAGGGGTCAGTCTATAGTAGTCCTTTTCATTGAGCAGGTTTGCGCCTGCTCCAGTGTCCAGCTGGACATGTACTGTGCCGCGTCACATAACGGCTTCCTCTGTTGCGAACATTGGCACATTTTAGAAGACCTCTCCCTGTTTAAAACTGACTGTTTTTGATGTGCCGGGGGGACATTTTGGGGTATGAATTTTAATATTCTGTTTTCAATAATTGATAGCAGTGTCCCTCATCTTATAAAATATATAGGAGGTGAGTGGTGGAAATGTCTTTATGTGTCAATTAAATGTGTTCAAAATGTGTACACAACAGGGAGAGAAAAACTAAACCATTTTTAATCTCTCCCTGTTGCGAGCGTTTGGTTATGCGACGCGGCACAGTGGAATTTACTGCTTTTAGCAGTTAAATCCAGCGACAACCTTTGCTTATCTTGACCTCTTTAACCTCTTGAGTCTTTTCTTGCCCAATGAAGATATCAGTCTCTTGGTTTTCTGCTGGCGCTCCTTCATTTACAACATTTACTCTTGTTTTGCACAGGTGGGTGTAATGGCCTCTGAAGGAGCACTTGGCGCATCGAAACCTAGCTATAGCCTGGACAGCACCTAGGCAAGTGCGTAGTTCCACACCTCCAACAGTCAAATTCACTACCTGTGTCACTTGTGTTTACAGTTTCTATTTCCACCGAGTTTAGTACCTTTATCTGTTTCTGAGCCGTTTCAGCAGCTTTACACATCGCTATGGCAGTATCCAGAGTGAGGCCAGGATCCCTTAGCATCTTCTCTTTCAGGCGACGGTCTCTTATACCGACTACTTATCGGTCCCTGATCATTGAGTTCAACAGTGTCCCAAACACACGTGGCTGCTTTTAGGCGAAGTGATGTCACAAAATTGTCTATACTTTCAACTTCTCCTTGTTCACAGATATTAAATGTATATCGTTCATAAACTGTATTCTTCCTTGGAACACAGTATGCCTCGAACTTGCATAGAACCACATCATAATTGTCTGCTGATTCTGCTGGTACATTCCCAACAGCTGGTGCATATGTGAATGTGTTGTAGACGTCTTGGGCTTCTGGGCCTGCAACTGTTAGTAGGATGGCTACTTTCCTCGCACTCGCATCATCTGGTATGTTGATAGCCAACAAATACCACTTCATTAGTTTCTTGAACCTTTCCCAGTTGTCTGCAACATTTCCTTCCTTCAGTCTAAGGGGCTCGGGTGCCTTAATCGAATCCATTTTTGCTTTTAATCCACACGATTCGTAATTACTCCTGGCACTATGTGTCAATGATAACTAGGTTATGTTGTAGCAGGTCTTTTATTAGATTAACATACCCAGGTGGCCACCTGAAACATACATACAGGTATACATTAGAAGGTAGTATATAATTATAAATCTCAGACAGTATACATGAAATGCAAGACTTAACATGGATTGTGCTTTAAACCCCTTACTAACAAAATTGACATCACCAAATCCTCAGCTATGCCTAATCTGTCAACTAGGGTTCTAAAGGATGCTTTCAAGTTATTGCCCATAACTACAACTACAATATTTATTAAATTTATCATTTCAACAAAGAAAGTTTCCTGATACTTGGAAAGTGACTATAGTTACCCCGATACATAAAGAAAGGAATCATATATAGGGATGTTAACAATTTGAGACCTATATCTATATTGCCATTACCTGGAAGAATACTTGATAAGCTAGTATACAATAAAATAAGCCAATAATTATTTAGTGGATAATAACCTGTTGGATGCAAACTAATTTGGTTTGCGACAAAATCATTCTACAACTGGAGCTATTTCTAAATTATGTGACAATATTAATGCTAATATGATAAATAAAAAAGAAACAATAGCAGCTTATGTCAACTTTGAAACAGCATTCGATACCATTAATCATACAATATTGATTAAAAAATTGCCTAAATATGTTTTTTTGAATGATATAGTTGACTGGTTAACTGATTATATAACAAATAGACAACAATGTACAAATTGCTAATGGAAAACCTTACCTTTTACCAATAACCTGCTGTGTTCCACAGGGCTCTACTAGAGGGGCTCTTTTACATATTAATTGTCTAAAACACTATCTGCATGATTATCAATATCTTTTATTTGCTGGTGATGCTGTCACCGAATGTCCTGGATCGGTATGGAACAGAATGGTGTGGTTATGGTTTGAGAACCCCATTACGTGTACAGGTGACGTGTAGTACCTGGTGTAGTGTATCTATGAATGCGCAAACCGCTAGTGTCCGCCAAATCTGCCAGTGGCACCACCACAAACCTTTAATTATTTGTTGTTACACTACAGCAGTGCCACCTTGTAGATCCATATAGTAATAAAGCAGTCAGTACATAACACCTGGAGATCTCGGAAAAGACTGTTGGGTCATCAGGATTCATCTCATTATTTTCTTCCTATCGAGTCCTCATCTGTTGAAATAAATTAATGGACTTCCCCTGCCCACTCTGCCGCCTTCATGTGAATTGCATGGAAGTCATGGAGAGGAGCCCCTGTCATCCAGAAGAACTTGGCCGGTGCATCTTCATAGTCTTGAAGTCAGCAGATGTGGTGATGCTGCAAGAGACATCGGGGACCGAGATTGTTGGTGCGGGAACGGTATTCCTTCAAAACGATTAGATGTTGTGTTTTAGGATGTTATACCTACTTATCAACTTCTCTTTAGTGAAATTTCTCTAATCGTGAGCTCCTGCCTTTTCAGAAGGTTGGGGAGGGTGTGATGAATTGAGCCTATTTCATCAGTTAGGCATGAATATGTAAAGCTAGAAATCAGTCATAATTCTCGTACAAAGGTGTAGAATAGACATATAATGGAATGATTGAAGAATGTAATGATTTACCAAGTAAGAATGAAATAATGTATTGGAATGAAATTGGAACTTAAATTGAGAACGAATGTACGAAAGCACAAATTAATGTACTACTGGAAGTGATGTCATGTCAGTCACGTGATTGTAATTGACCAATAGGAAGCTGTCTGTAGCTATAATTATAAGAGTGCGTTGGCACACAAAATAAACAGTCCCTTTATGGTACTCACTGTGCTCACACTTCTTCTTCCTGGGATGGACAGCCTCTTACCTTAGCCAGAACATAGGACTTGGTAAATGGGAGTCCTCCGATGAGTTAAAGCCCAAGTAAGAGTTAGTTGAAAAATAGGACAGCATGAAAATGGCAGCACGAAAGCCCAAAAATGTAGGCAGTAAGCATGAGCCAGAGGAACAAAAGCACAAACAGTTCGACGACATGCTACCACCCTTTATTAGCGTACAATGGCCTGAGTTCCCTGGCCACGAGGCCGGCCTAGAATAGACTAGAGCAGCAGAGACCGAGAATAGCCTGAAGAATGACGGCTACCTCCTGTCTCTTTTCGTCCTTTCATCCCTCTCTCCTGGAATGCACACCAAGCACGACACCCCCTGGGAAAACCCTAAATCCGGATACCCTTGTGTGCGAGACACAACTCTCAAACATGCCGAAGAATCCGTCGGACCAAGACCAAAAGTCAATCCCCTTACATTTTAGGAGAACCGAAAACCCCCGCTTTCCTAAATAATATCCCAGAAGCATGGAGCAGGTAATTGAATAAGCTTTTAAACAAGTAAAGAAGGCAATGATGGTAAAAATAGCAAAATTATCAATCATTTGCAATAATTGAGACCTGGGCCCATACGAATCTTAGAAATAAATGGATAATCTTTGTTTGGATTTTAAGCATATAGAATCTTAAATCAAATAAAAATTGTACAAAATACTTAAAGAAAAAAGACCTTTCAATGTTCATAATATAAGAAATGTATATAGACCTCAGAAAAACCCCTCAAAGGACAACAATGCCACTAACACCCCCCAACTATTTGCCCCCCAGCCGACAAACTGCAAATTATCCAGAAAGCGAATCTGGAAAGTGAATGCGGAATGTGAATCCGGAATGCGAATCCGGAATGCGAATCCAGAATGCGAATGCGAATCTGGAATGCAAATCTGGAATGCAAATCCGGAATGTGAATCTGGAATCCAAATCCGGAATCCAAATCCGGAATGCTAATCTGGAACACAAATCCGGAACACAAATCCGGTATCCGGAAAGTGTGTAATTCCAGGAACATGTAACTCTGGTAAATCTAGGCAAATCCTGAATGTGAATCCAGAAGGCCAATTCGGAAAGGGTATCTGGAAAGCATATCCAGAAAGCATATAACTCCAGGAACCTGTAACTCCAGTAACTCCAGGAATCTTTTACTTATACCTGTACACTACATATATTCATACATACAAAGTGTCGTCTGCTTAGCATCACTGTCTGCTTGTCAGACACAATGAACCTGAACCCCAGAATGCATTGCACAACTCTAAGAACTCCCAGAATTCCCAAATCCTTTGTTTTCTGACAGGAAAAAGAAACGCAACTGCCTATGAAAACCTTGCTTGTTCCCTCATGCCTTTTAAGCCTATAAGAACAAGCAGGAACAGGCTGGCATCAGTGGCAGCTCGACCCAGTCCTATCTGTGCCCCAGGACAAACTTAGCAAAGTCTATCATCACAGCAAACTTGGACCCAGGACAACTGAGCCGGATCAGAGTGTAAAGGGTTAAAAAAAGCTGATTTTGACGTCACTGTCCATACAGACTAAACATTGACTTATTTAAACAAAAAAAGTACAAATATGGCCTCAAAAGTCTCACTCAAAGAATATTCTATGAATAGATTTTAATTTTAAGTATTTCTCAAATGACCTCACTATGCTTTGCCATGGCAACAAAACGTTATTGGTAACATCTTTCATGGAATGTCTTCACGTTCTATGGGTGTTGCAGGCATACTATAATATTTAAGATTATGGTCATACTTTTCATTTGCTACAACAGCACAAAATCCATAGCCTATGTGTCCTACCAATAGGACGTTAGCATTATCTCGGTTGTAGCATATAGGTCTATCGTTCAAGTTTTTCCATGCTAAAATTTACAAAACAAATGCTAAATCTATTGATTTGCATGTTGGGCATTGAGGAATTATTGTTTCATAACACCTTCCAAGAAAAATATACTGTGATCTCCAAGACTTAAAAAAGAATACAATCATCTTTAGAAATTTGTATTCGTTTTACTGATCTTGGATTCCAGTAGTAGGGTTTCGTGATCAAAGTAAAATGTAAATTTCACCTTTTTCTCAGGCATGTATGTAGCAAAGCTGGGAGAAGGTTATGTTTAATATCGAGTTTTCATTTGATGAGGCTTTTACAAAGGTTGTTGTGTAAGCACTGTTCTCAGTCTGAAACCATCATTTCCTATGCAACGACGCCACCTATCCGTACATTACTCACAAAAATGTTTACAATGCTATGGCATCGTAGCTATTAAATTCAGACTGGTCAGAGCCAAACCTTTTCTAATAGGCATGCTATCTTAAATGTACTAGTTGATGGCAAAATTTCTACTCTATGGACCCAATTAAAGTTTTTGAATCGTTATCATTCTAGAGGAGTTTTGAATAATCTTTTATAACGCTTCATCATTAATACCATAATAAACATCACCCCTGAAACAATAATGGAAGATAAAAATTGGGAATGTTTTCTATCTGGTTCAGGACATGAGATATGGATCCAAAAGCATACATATAAAAGGAAACATTGAGTTTGCCCCAGGATGGAATTTTCTTATTGAAGCTTAAGCAGAAACTTTCTTGATAATTATATTTTTTGTTCCATTAGGCCTATCGTTCTATTCAAACTTCCATTTAAACTACATTTCATATCCTGCCAAAAAGTACAACGATAAAATGGATGATGTCAATTTGCATGTCAAACAGGGTTTGCATGTTTTTGAGAGCCCATTACTTTTTTACTTCGTCAGCGTTTTTTCTGTTATTGTGGGACAAATATAATATGACGTTAGCTTTGATCTTATTGGTTTGACACTACTCTGTGGTCAATAAATGATTTTCAGTAGGGTTACTACACCAGTACCGCCGAACTGTGGTGGATGAAAGGTTTAAATACTTGAATAGACGGGTGCGTTTGGGAATAGAAAAGGAGCCATATCATTATTGATTTTCCAGTGAGTACAGTTATAAAGCTTTCCGCTTTTGGTTATTGTTTGTTCCAGTTGGTATGGTATATTTGAGCTTTCCTCTTTTGGTGATTGTTTGTCCCGGAGGGTGTATTTTGAGCTACCCATTTTGCTTTCTGTTCCGAGAAAATTTAGCATGAGAAAATGAAAGTCAGCTTGATGGGCATAATTGTTAAGTTTGTGGTTATTATTTATATGAGCTTTCCCCTTTAGGTTATTGTTTGTCCTGGTGGGTGTATTCTGAATGAGCTTCCAGTTTTGGTTTTTGTTCCTAGAAAAGTTGGCATGAGAAAACGAAAGTCAGCTCCATGGGCATGATTATTATGTTCGTGGTTATTGTTTGTATTGGTGGGTGTTATTAATGTGAGCCTTCTTGCTCTGGTTGTAGTTTGTCCTTGTGATTGTAGTTTGTGTGAACCTTCCCCTTTATGGTTATTGTTTGCACTTTTTTTTTTTTGGGGGGGGGGGGTCTTGACCCCACCCTCCAACCCCCCCAAAAAAGAACCCCCCCTTTTTTTTATGAAAGTTTTACTTCACATAGACAAAAACCTTGTGGGTCTAAGTGCAAATGCACGTTTTAGTACTGGGTCTCTATGTGGACCACCCTTTTTTTGAAATCCTGTATCTGCCCCCGGTTTGTACTGGTTGATGTACTTTGTGTGAGCTTTCCCCTTTGGATTATTGTTTGTCTCAATTTGTGTATTTTTAGTGAGCTTTCCCCTTTTGGTTATTTTTGTCTCAATTGGTGTAGTTTGTGTGAGCTTTCTCCTTTGGGTTATTTTTGTTTCAATTGGTGTAGTTTGTGTGAGTTTTCTCCTTTGGGTTATTTTTGTCTCAGTTGTTGTATACGTAGTTTGTGAGAGCTTTCCCTTTTGGTTACTGTTTGTCCCAGTTGGTAAAATTCGAATGAGCTCTCCCCTAATGTTGGTTGTTGTTTGTCCTGGTGGGTGTGGTTTGTGAGAGGTTCCCTTTATGGTCTATCTTGTGTTTGAAAAGTGAAAGTCTGAGAAAAAGTGATATGATAAAATAAAGGTCAGCTCCATGGGCGTCATTCTTATTTTAATGAAAACAATGCATTTATGGACGTAATACAGTTAAATATCGTAAGTTTATATTTCAATATCACATAATAAAAATGCAACAACTTGTGAATATTCACCAAAAGGCGACATTTTATTATATTTAATATTATTGCATCCAGATCCGGACAACTCTGACATTGAATGTCAGATGTAGCTCTACGAAGCATACAGATTCATATGAACATGGCGTACACATCCGCACACTCAACTGTAGGTAGCGACCAAAGCAACAAAGCAGAATACAGAACCATAATGTTTAATAAGAGGATCATTTGGTACTATGTCACACAGACGGCTACAGATGGCCTACATAACGCATGGTCAATACCCGAAATATCCAATATACTCGGGGTTAATATAGAAGATAAGCTCTACAATCTAGCATCGTGGGTGTGTGGAGTTATTAACAGTGTTATAGGATCCATACTTGTTATTGACAATCATATGGAAGAAAGTATGTTTCTCAAATTAGATAAAGTGCAAATTTCCAGAGACTTTAACACTGAGACGAACTCTGGAAATAGTCATTAACTTTCCAAGGAGAAGGGAAACTTAGATATAGGAAACCCCCATTGTTTATTTGTTATTCCCTACAATGAGGATATGAGAACATTACTGACCGAGATACAATAGCTATCTCTCTCGAAGAAAAACTGAAAACCTGTATTTTAACATCTTAAACCACATACATTTAGTATCATGGCAACAGTCCACCCACCTCAGGTTTCAATATGACAAATGATAGTGCAAATTGATACTTTACTAAAAATTTCCGTTAAACATATAGATCATGTGTAAGGTTTTCCGTGTTAATTCTCAAAGAAGAGCAATTTCTTGATGAGAATACCTAAAACTCTAAATGTACTTTGACGGGGTTTTCCACAATTTGATAGCATCTGAACAAATAACATGTGAATCATAATGTTGGAGTGGTGACATATTAAGACACATGGTGGCAGGTATCTTGTTGATATTCATCTGAGCCAGTGGGTCTTGTATTATGGGTATGCCAATTATATGTCTCTAAGTAAGTCATTGAATACAATAAGTATATGCCCTATAGGCATTAGATGCACAATTAAGTCTATTTCTTCTCCTTATGGCTGTCAGGTATGTACTTATTACACAACTCCGGTTTCGAGCATGGATTGTATCCTAAACTACTAATACAAGAATATAATATATTAGAGGCATCTCTACCTACATCAATCTATTCGTCAAGTAGGGAATATAATCCAGTAGATTTACAATTCATATTCACAGGCACACGTGGACCTGTGTTAGTTTACATGTCCAATTGTATTGGTGACAGGTGAACGAAACACAACTTCATGAGATAACTATTGATCCGTCTTGAAAACGTCGATAGTACACCTTTCCAGCAATAGCAAGTCTATACTATACAGTATAACGAATCATTCAAGGATCTTCCTTTCTATTGATGCATGATATGAAGCGCTATTGGAATTTGAGTCCCAGTCTCTGATCCTTCAGTTTATGTCTATCACAAAAACTCCATTGAAATGACTAGATATCTTCTCTTCCGTGACTTCATCTCAACCAATCTTCGACCGCAACAGAATTCAATCAGTCTTGGGTTTCTGTTGCTTCAGTACACATATTTTAGTATTAAGGTCAAGCCCAATCCTAGCCACAGGGTTATCTCGCCACAGCCAAACTAGTATTTGCAAAGTTGATTCTAGAGTCCAAGATATTACACGATCCATTCAAAAACTAGATATAATTTTATCACCCACAAACCCTTCTTCGATAATAATTATTTCGATGTTTATTTGTAAAGACTATTGAGGATTGTGCATAGTGTTATTTAAAATAAATTACTTATACTAAGCTCACCTTCAATGACATGATTTTAGATGTGTTACGGTCTTGTGCCTACTATTCTACTGCATTATGTCGAACTATAACTTTCTTCCAAATTAATGTTTACAAGTCATGTTTCTTTGTTATCTACGATAAATTATAACAATTGTCTTATTTGCAATGTTGTGATTATCTCTAGGAGGAATAAAGCAGTAGATTGTACAATTATTTGAACGACCAATACAATTAGTTTAAAGTTTAAAACCCTTACTATCCATATGCTATCATTGCTAAGGGTACCGGGATACTAACATTAAGGGGTGTAACATAGGTTCACGAATTTCTAAATATTGATGAAATGTCCTGTGAAGCAACAACTACCTTTCATAAAACTACTACATATTTACTATATTCGGTAACAAGAGGAAACTCATGTGGAAGACAGGTTAGAAACATTAGCTAGCCCACTGTTTATGTGACATTTCAAAGCCGGCCAGTTGAAATAACAGCGAGCAATTCCCCAAATGTCAGTGGTCCAATCGGGCTACAGGGTTACCTATTCAGTCTAATAGGAACTGCGCCGCGTGGTTGCTATGAATCGGTACTGGCCTTACATGACCTATAGAAAGATATTATTAACCAAACGTTCCATTTCATGGATCTGTTTATAAATGCATATTGTGAGAAGGACAGAAATATTTAGATGCGTCAGAGTGTGCTTTTTTCTGTAAATTAGGGTTATTTTCCTTGATGTCTACTTACTGTGTTCAACTATATAGTTCTTGCTTGCTTATCAACAATTTCTAATATTTAGTTCATTTGCGGCATGTGTTACAGATTAATCTAATGAAGTACTTTATTGAATCATTGAAGTATATAGGCTCAACCCCCTGTTGAATTGTTGATTTGCTAATACATGTATATGTATTATGATGCACTTATTGGAAAGGAGTATATACTTTCCTGCAACTAACTAAGGACCGAAGCCGAACCCACAACTTCCTTGCCATACGAAAGATGGGAATTTACTATGGCTAGCACTTTATCGGTCACACCTAAAAAAAACACCTCTTTCAGGATCCCTTACTTTTTTCTAAACCATCCCTGGTGATCGAGAGCACACACAAAGGTTATATTCAATACCGTTTTCTTCTTCCGTTATTTCCAACACATTCTAACTTTTCTTTACATGCACTACAACTGCCGATAAAGTGCATACCGCAAGGACACGTGGCAAGGATCGCACTCTCTATATTTAGTCTGGCTATGCTTTTATAACTACCAATCAAAATGGTTGTGGAAATATGGGAAATTTATATTGCATTTATATCTTTGTTATTCGATTTTACTTGCACATATATATTTAAATTTAACGTATAGACCTATGCCACTTGTTGCTTGTGTGTGTGTGTGTGTGTGTGTGTGTGTGTGTGTGTGTGTGTGTGTGTGTGTGTGTGTGTGTGTGTGTTTGTGTGTTGAATGTTATCTAAATTGATTTCTACATACCCAAACTGATAATAATCGGTCAATATCTTGGACTCAAAACCATTATCCTTTGCACTTGAGAAAATTATCTGTTTTTACAAAAACAAAAATATAATTTATTCTTCCGACCCCTCTTGGTCCTTGTGGGATTTCACGGTGATGTGTGGATGTCTGCTATCTGGAAACCATGCGGTAGTAGTAGTAGTAATAATAGATGTAGAAGTTAAATAGTTGGGGGACATAGTTTGAGTACAAAAAAGGTCATTTGTGTGTGGTGTTACACAGCCGTGGAGAGGGAGGCGCGCACCTCCTGGTGGGTGGGCATTGCCTCCCGGCGACAGGCCGAGGCTGAGAGGGTCCGCAGCGGCTTCTGCGGCCGGTGAGGGGGGATGTGCAACGACTGAGGTTTACTGGAGTGCACCTGCACCGTGTGCTTCTGGGCAGTGTTCGTGTGGTTGGCGCCGCGCCGGGGGTCGGTCGCCGCCTTGGTCAGGGCCTCAGTGTCCGCCGCCTCCTTGCGCCTCTGCGCCTGGGTGAGGATGGTCTCTATGTCGGTCAGGTAGGCGGAGTGCACGCGCAGACGGCGGCTGATTTCAAGTGCTCGGTGGCCGTGTTTGATGGCCTCCTCGTAGAGCCCACAGCGCAGGTTCAGGTAGGCCACCATCTTGTGAGCCAGCACAGTCTCGATGTGGTCGCCGTACAGACGCTCGCGCATGCTCAGTGCCACGTCGGCGGCCCTGGAGGCCTCCGGGATTTCGCCCACCTTGAGGAGACAGTCCACCCACTTCATATGCAGCTCGGCGGTGAATGGGTGCTCCCCGTGATAGGCTAGGGCCACTTCGGAGGCCCTCTGGGCTATGTCGGTGGCGCGGCAGAAGAGGCCCTGTCGCTCCCAAATGGCCCTTCTGGCGTCATAACCATCCAGCAGGGCGGGATGGCGGCCGAGGATGTTCTCCCCGACGAAGTCAAGGACGTTATAGAAGTGCCTCGACTTCTGGTAGTTGCCCCTGTCCTTCTCGATCATGGCGTACGTCTCGTAGGCGTAGATGGTCAGTGCGTGCTGGAGACCGACGGTCTGCTTCAGGGCGTCCAGCGCTCTCCGCACCTTCTCCACGGCGTCGTCCTTGTTCTGCTGCGCCTCCTCGTCCTCCTCGTCGTACTCCATCCTCCAGTCCAGCACTCCGCGGTACAGGCCCAGCATGACGGCGAAGATGTGCTCCTCCGTGCAGGGCCCGGAGCTGGGGCTGGGTTTGGGGAACAGCTCCATGGCCTCATCCACCAGGGAGGAGGCTTCGGCAAAGTTCTCCCCCCTCAGGTGGAAGTAGGCGAAGCAGCAGAGCACGCAGCGGTCCACGTTACAGTCCTGCCACTGCTTGGTCACGTCCATTAGACACTGGTACAGGTCGAGGTAGTCAGACTCCTCCAGGGCCTCGTAGAGGAAGATGCACATGTCGGGAGTGGCCAGTCGCGAGCAGCTCTCGTACAGCTCACGACTGTCGTACATGGCCTTCTTGAGCGCATCCAGGATGTTCTCATAGTCCTTCCAGATCTCCCCGAGACCACGTGCGTACTCGCGGGAATGGTAGCACTGGCAGAGCCGCGTGACTTTATTGATGTAGTACGTGTAGTACTTGAACTCGGCACTGCTGCTGTTGCTATTGCTGTTGCTGCCTGTGTTGGTCTGGGCCTGCACCACCACCTTTACTAACTGGGGCACGGTGAGCAGCTCACCTGAAGGGTCCTTGTCCAGCAGGCCGCCGTAACAGGTGCAGGCACTGTAGGGAAAGTCGGGTAGCCTGGCTTCAAGATTCATGTCAGTGATAACTGCCTTGGCAGCGCTGCGTTCAAAGGGCCCCTGGAACAGGCTGAGGCAGGTGAGAAGTTTGCGCACCTCGGTGGGCATCTGGTGCACCACCGCGTCCACCACCGTGAAGAGCCGTAAGAGGAGCTGCTCGTCCTCTTCTGAGCACATGCTCGTCAGCTGCTCTTTGACCGCCTTTGTGATTCGGCAGTTGCGGGTGGGCGACACGAGTGTCTGGTAGAGCGCCTGAGCACTGACATCAGGGTGTTTGAGCGCTGAGCCCACGAGGCGCACGGTGAGGGGCACGTAGCCACACACACCGGCCAGTTCGTTCACACAGCTGTCGGGCAGGTCAGGCACCATGTCCCGGAGCAGGTCGCAGGACGCCTCCTCGATGTCCCCAAGCTTATAGTCCGTCACACCAAAGTCTCCGCCATAGATGGCCTTGCGACTCGTGCACAGGAGGTAGACCTTATTCGTCGACATCAGCGCCGGCAGCAAATCAGAAAATCCATCCAGCTCGCTGAAGGGCAGGTCTAAGTTGTCTAGGAACAACACAATCTTCTTGTTGTGCGAGCCCAACCAGTGGCCGACGAGGTCAAAATAGCGGCGGGTGAGCTTCAGGCCCAGGCTGCGAACGATCTTGGCTCTGACCTGGTCGGCGGTGACACAGCCGCGCAGGTCGACGAAGACGGGCAGCATGTCGTGGTTGTCGTGGAGTCGTCGGGCTACGGCCACGGCCACCGAGGACTTACCAAGTCCTGGGCAGCCGGTGATCGTCACCAGACGGGTGTTCATGACGATGGCGTCGGCCACGTCGGTCGTCTCCTCCTCCCGGCCGTACAGCGGGCTCTGGTCAAAGATCAGCTTGGACATCAACAAGGCCCCCGGGCACTCTGAAACCCAACCAGGAAATCGCAGTTAACAAATAGCTAAAAGGGGGCAGTTTACGTGTCATCGAAACAATCATAAGTACTCTGATCTATAGATTTTTGTTCTAAGCTCAAAAGCACACATTTCTCAAAGAACATGAAACAATAGCAAAAGACCAACAAAAACAATGATCTATAGGCCTTAAGTACCGTACCATTACAAAGAAACTAATAAACTAGGGCAAAACTATGAATTCGTCAACATCTTACATCGTTTGTTAACTTCTTTGACATGGCATAAATACGTTGCGTAAAAGAAATTGGAATTGGCGAGCCAACTTGCCTTCTATACTCTTCAGTGATGCCCTTTTCCTTACAGGCCTCTTGAAGGCCCTGATGGGGGTCCTTATGTTGCTGCTGGTCGTCCTGAAGCCCTTGGCATGGGCGTGGGTGGGCGGTTTGGCATTCACTGGAGATGTCATAATGGCTTCGACCTGGGATTCTATGCTCATCTGGTGGTGGGGGGAGTGGGAGTAGGCGGAGGAGGAGGACGCTGGGGAGGCGGAGGACTCCTGTGAGTGTTTGTCAGGGGAGTAGGCGGGGGGCGGGGGGAACATGAGGACGGGAGGCACGTGTGACCTTTTAACCTTCAACTCGGCATAGGAGGGCGCCGCATCGGCATAAGCAATCTCGCCGCGCTCCAGGGCGTCGCTGGAGGACGTCAGCGCGTCCCTGCTCCGACTGGGGCTCTGGGAGGAGTCGCTGAGGGAGTGCGACGGCGAGTGGCCTTCCCGGAGGGCGCCAGTACTACTTCCGCTCGGGTAGGTATGGACGCGGCGTTGTTTGGGCTTGCGCGGCTTGGCACCACTTCCGGTGCTGTTCAGTCGTCGCTTCTCACCCTGGAGGTCGCGCGGCGCGGAGCTGGAGGTGGCCATGTTGAAGTTATAGTCGAGGGAAGAGAAGCTATCCTTCTCTGGAGAGATGTCGGACAAGGTCTTCATCTTGGCTGAGATCACTACAATAGAAAGGATGTACGTCAGACTTTGCCGAATCAAATCATAAGTGTATAGGTTATTGAGTTATGGCTTATCGTCACCTCAGAAAGTGCTGCCTGTTTTACTTTCTTTTTATCATAACCAAAAGAAAATTGGACATTACAGATAATTTTAGGAAACAGAAAAAATTAATGGTTACAGCATTCCCTTATTAGAGTAAACTACCAGCCACAATACCAATGCACCAATGTGCTATGTTTTGCCAGCAACATTGTACTGTGAGTAATTTAAATTTGGTCCTTTTCATCTATAAACACAATACTTTTATCCGTTGTTCCGCGATGTACTGGAGTTTTTTTTTATTTGTCGTTCATTTTGTTATTCTATACCTATATGAGCACTATGGCACATATCAAACTAGGCATGGTTTTCACAGTTAGATGAAGCCATATGGCAAGCAAAAGTAGGTTGGAACTTCATTATTGTTTAACGCAACCATTAGAGATTTAGTGTAACGGGATCTGAACTTCTAAAACACAATGATAATGTAGGCCTAAGTAGCGCTACATTTCTTCTCATTTGTATGATATTGCTCTTACCCAGTTCATTTGATTATGCTATTATATCAATAATCTCATGTGAGTTCTAGTTGTGGGCCTATACATGTATGGGTCCCTTTAACGTATTCTCAGGGATGACCTCGTTTTTTTACTTTATTCCATATAAGGAAGTTTACTTTGCACCTAACCGAAAACATATTGGGAACAGTTTAGTTATATCGTCAATACTGATTCCTGGTTAGCGTCTACGCCAATGTCAACGCATCTTTAATAGATGCACAGCTTCATTCACAGCCTCTTTGTATACACAAATGGATTCCACAAGGAAGGGGGCGAAACGGAGGGGTCATCAAGTGCGACTTACTGCGAAATCAATACCATGTAGGATGGTTGGGAAGAGGAGGGGCTGAGTGTACGGAATGTATGGAGTGGAGGGTAGAAGGAGCTTTCCTCCTCCCCCTCTCTGTACCGTAAGAAGAGAAAGGGTCCATTACGCAGAGGCGGCGTGTATGGCATGTTAAGGATTTAGCCTGGTCTTTGAGGGGAATTTAGAATAGCCTAGATAAACATTTTTTCCGAATTGTTGATAAACATAACGCTCTGGCCTAATTATATGTATACATGTGTGTGAAATAGCGAATACGGGTTGATCGATGGGGATATCGGGGAATACCAACTCTTTTTACATGGGTGATCCTCGGCACGTACGTTTACCCTCCTACAGAGTTCAAAGTAAACATAGGGGCGATTTGGTCATGTTTGGCCAGGCAGATTGGTCACGTGATCTGCTGTATACACTTTACTCTAACATCGCCTGTCTCTGCCCCCATCGACCGTGCCTTGGTGCCCTCAACATGACTGTATTATTACACTTTCCTGTATTGGACCTTTCAACCCTGAAGAAGGCCTTGGGAAAACATTGGAGATTTGCCACATGCATACCAGTTCTGCAATGGCCAGTGGTAGTACATCATGCAGTGGAATCGAAATGTATTGCCCATTTTAGGCGCATATATGCATGTTCAATAACAAACAAAGGTTCTAATTTGAATTGCAGTGTAACTGATTTATCAAATATCATATTTCCAGATGAATTACACACCCTGTCCAATTTAATAAGGAAATAACACGTTATGAGTGTTATTCTGGTGGCGGTAGGTGCATCTTAACCATTCTTTAAGTGTACTGTGTGTCCAAAGCAAAGCAGTTATGGGTATAATTTGTGTTATATTCCACGCAGGAACATTTCTGTGATTAAAGGCAAAGCATCTGTAATTGATGAAGCGTGGTGAAATGAGTTCTGCTATATTCTATATTCATCAGTTGCTTTCTATATCTACCCAACTATATTCTGATTAGTATCTGTATCTAAGAAACATGACATGAAAGACTTTCTCACACACTTGTCTAATGATCCAATTTAAGCTTGAGGACTGCAAAAGATTAAGGTGAATTTGTGAGGCTTCTGTGTGTTTGGCTGTTAACTCGTTAAAAGAATGTAGCCCTATGTTTGTTACTTAAACAATTACTAAATTCTGTTTTCAAATTGATTCAACATTTTGTTCTTATCAGCGTTTTTCCATTGTCCACAAGTATAGGCTCTACATTTACTTTTTGTATGATTATAAAAAAGGGTATTTGCAAAAAGTAGGTAAAGATATATGCAGCAGGCCAATATGGAATCGAACATTTACCAAGTATTTGACATTGAAAGAGTCTGTGACAAAACCAATTGATCAAATTCGTCAAAATATCTGAAATTGCCAAGCTTAGGGAGCATCCTCACTCACATGCAGGAGTCTCTTTTTCTCTTCGAGTTAAGTAATAGCCTTTAGGGAAAAAAAGAGTATTTGTGGTCTCCCCAAATGAAAACATCAATGAGCGAGCTCTGAGAGGAAATCATCTGTTTCACTTTATCGATAAAAGCCCCGACCGATACACGCCTGGCATGTTCCCTGATATGATGCAGAGGGCGTCATTAGGCTAGACACACACAAAGCAACCGCACTCATGAGTCATGGCCCTCAGGCATGCTTCCACAGTCAGCTTAAAGACACCCCATTCGATCATGTTTCCATGCGATCCATGCGTCCATCTAGTTCCAGCATCCCCAAAAGCCGCCCTTCCAGTCAGTGGCCAGATTAGGTAGCGGAGAGAATAAATTTTGAATGAGCCGCCGTTTTTTGGAAATGCCACATGAACGACCAGATGGAGCTGCAACCTGCGCCAATTTAACTTCCGGTGGATGACTATTACAATGCGCCCTTTGCTATTGCGCTCTGATCCGAATATGGTAACAGAGCGCACGGCAAATTTTTGTGATTAAAATCTAATGGGTTAATCAGAGTGTTGACACAATTTCACATTTTCGATTCCGGAACTAGGTCAAGCATGGGGGGATGGGGCAATAATTATATGGGTATAAACTTAGCATTGGGATAAAATAGAATCTGAACATAACTGTAACAAATTGTGAACATAAATCATGAGCAGAAAAGAAATCACACGGACTATGTGAATCTGCAGGCTGGCATGTCATCTATACCTATTTGGAAATTGCAGTTTTTTTTGCAGACTACTGTTGAGCTATAAAACAAAACAAGGTGTTATAACATGATACGGCTACTGAATGTGAATTAACTTTCTACATATATGAAAATTGTTATGCAGAGAAATATTTACTCTGGGTGTTTCTTTTATCTAAAACTATATTATTTGACATTCTTAAGAATTACCATGCAGTTCAAATGAGGGCAATAGTATTCCTATATTAGGCAATTCGACCTTTTTCAATATACGCACCTTGGGCTGGGTGCAGCCCATTTCCATCCTCATCCATGATCAACTGAAGCTTCTTGTCCTGGTCGTCCAACAAGACGAACTGCATCACATTGCCGGCCGGCTTCAACAGGGGCAGTTGGGTCCTGCCGCCGACCACGGCGTACGAGAAGTCGCAGCCCTCGACGTCCGTGTGGTAGACGGCGGCGTCGCGGCAGTCGGCGTACAGCAGCGCCGACCCGTGCAGGCTCTGACACTCGCCCGGGTGGTCGCTGAGGTTGATCCTGGTCAGGTCCATGTTCTCCAGTACGGCCCCGCGCCAGGAGTAGTTGGCGCCGAGCTGGGCCAGGGGTCGGTAGACCATCTGCTGGGGCCGGTCGTGGCCGGCGTAGGGCACGGCGTGCTTGTAGAAGTCCGTCAGAGACACGTTGGGGCGATTGGGCAGCTCGGCCGAGATGATGTGGTCCAGGTACTCCCTCATGATCTCCACGTTCACCAGGATCTTGTAGGGCACAAAGTGCATGTGGTAGTTGCTGCTGGAGAAGGAGATCTCATCCGAATAGAGCTTCTCCTCTGGGTACATGCGGTAGACCTCGTTGACGTAGTCATACTCCAGCATCTGCCCCCGGAAGCCGTACAGGCCCGGCTTACAGTCGCTGTCGGTGGCAAAGAACCTCCAGGGGAACGGGCTGTCCATGCCCAGGGCCAAGCCGTCCGAGTCCTTGTAATAGATATCTTTTCGCACGCCCGGCTTTTTGAGCACGTCAAACAAGTCCCATTTCTGCTCGCGGTCCCCGAGCACCACGGAGAACCTGGGGGGCACGCCGGCCGGCCGCTGGGGGCGGGCCGTCACCACCGCCCGCAGCGCCGTGTTGCGGTGCAGCAGGGCGCGCTTCCTGACGACGTACTCCATGACGCAGTCGACTGCGTGGGACGCCAGTAGCTGGATGGACACATCCTCCTGTAACATCACGATCTGGTACTCGTACATCCGACTCAGCTCCCTGCTCACCTCGTCCCCCAAAGCCGTTAAGATGTCGCGCGCCAACGACCGCCATAGCTGCGGCTCGTTGATGCCATCGTGGCGGACGTGACTCAGCAGTTTGTAGAGGGCGACGGGGATGAGCAGCACGTACTGGTCTTGCGGGAGCTGCTCGGGGAGGCCCCGGCCGAGCATAAAGCGACGGACGGAGACCTCGGCCCCCTGATTGTCCAGGTCACGGGCCATGCAGAGAATGTCCAGAAGTCGGTTTTCATCCAGCGACAGGAACTTGAATGTCAGGCTCTTGCGGAAGCGGTCCTCGAACACCTTCAACTTCCGTTTTACCTCGGCTGTCCCGGGGAAACGGAACCTTGAAGATATTTCTGCAAAGCAAAAAATGTGGTATATTTGTAAAACAAGAAACAAATAAAAAGTAAAATGAATAGGCCTACATGTGCCATGTGATCAAATGTGATAGCAAGTGATCAAGATCATCCAATATTCGTGAGGCAAAGACAACTATTGGTATTTTACACATAAAGCAAACTCATTCTATGGTAATTCCAGCGCGCCCAGACCTCAGTGATCTTTACAGAGGCATGGATACCGACTAACACTATTTACGCTATTCTGGGGAGTGTTCCAATGCCACTGAGTGCAAACCTGATAGTTCTACTTTGCTGCTTAGTCGACAAGATCACAGACTTGGCAATGAACGTTCTTTGTGTACACGGTGGTACTATATATAAATGCAACCCTGCCTGTCAACGACAAATTGTTCTTTTATTTTTAGACATAATCATCGGAGCCTATACTTCCTGAAAGGAGAATTTCTGTTTTGAAGGTTACGAGTCAGTAGTCTGGTAATTTCATTGGGATACGTGGTATTTAAGCCTACAATATAGGGCTGGTAGCGATACCATATCCATGCATAGTCTATACCGTTAGAGATCTGATGGTAAGCAAAACGGATCAAAATGCGCATGAAATGATGGATATGCAATGTCCTTAACGCCGATAAAGTTTGTTATCAGGGGAAGATTAGCGGTTTGGAGGAGTGGGGTGGGGCGGCAGCGCTACATTGCCTCACCCACTTTGGAGTGACACAAATAGGTCATAGGCTATAGGCCCTATAGTCCTTCAGTAATTTCATTTCAAATCTCATATACATGTAGTTACACGTTCCTTTGACACAGGCCTGTAATACACAGTAGGTCTAAATACTTTATGGTATGAGACACGTTATGAGGTAAAACTGATGTCATCAGTTGTCCAGTTTGCCGTCAAGCGATAGTTCTAGCTCAGCTTTATGCATGGTAAAAGCAAAGTATGTACTGAGTTGCACTGTCCAATGTGCCTCCTGCTATTGGTGGACCAATAGCCTGTATGTCTATAGGTTTTGTGCAGCATAGTTAGCTCCTGCCAAACAGGTAACGACTAACAGCATCTGGCTGCAATGGCCTGGAACATGCCTATTTATTAGCCCCCGGATGCCGCCAGCGGGGAGGGCCAGAGGTCGTCCACATCTTGTGCCGCGCAGCAGACAGTGATGCTCACTGGAGGGTTTTGCCATGCTCAGCACATTTTACCCCAACATAATGGTCCTCATTGCCTTTGGCAGATGCCATATTTGTCCGATGCTGGTGGCATTCTGTACCCGCTACCCCTGGTTGTGAGCGGCACATAGCCAACAAACAACGACGGTCCACGGCTATAGCCTTCTCAGTGGGCAACACACGAACAATGTCAGTGTTACAGTGGAAGTTTAATGATTGGGTCTCATATCCCCGACTCAAGGGCAGATCAAGGGGGGGGGGGGTCCAGGGGTCCTGATCCCCCTTTTGGTGGACCCCTAAACTACAAAAAGAGGGGGAAATGCTTATGTATAGGCCTGACGGGAGTTTGTCACTGGGCGCGGCCATATTGATAAAGGGAGGGTCCTGATTGGCTGAAAAGTCGCGCTTGACCCCCGACAGGTAGTGGCGCCAAAGGACCACGCATGCGCAAACATAACTCCTGACTACCCTATAGGCGTGTGCGATTGCATGCACGTTTAGTACTTAGCCTTTGTGCTGACCCCGCCCCCCCCCCCTTCGAAAATTCTGTATCCACCCCTGTAGGTTATTAAGAAGTGAATGATACATCCCATTATGTACGTCGTGGTAAATGCCACATTGAACAAGATCGCTAAATCCTGAGCTATTAGTATAGTAGCACCACCCGACAGTGACGTGCATTAAAATGTATTGTGAAGAATAGCAAAGCCCATAGAAATGTATGATTAGGAGAGGAATGTGAAGGACCAATCCCTGGAGGACATTCCAGATGTTTCTATTCAAAAGTTTCATTTATATATAGTGTTTCCAAATTGAATAGGCTCTAATCGTTCTGAAGTAACCGAATCGAATTTCGTCCGTATTGTGATGTAAGTAGTATATGGAAAAAATGCAGTAAGTCGGGTAGCGTTTTGAGGTTAGCGGCAAACTCAATATTTGGAGGGCATCGTATTTTGCCTTTGCTCAGTATCCTATTACCAGCCTTGTCACACAAGCCTTCAGACACTGCCTGGTACATCAGCGCACTGACAAAGAATATGCGCAAATAATAACTACACATGTATCCACTCGAGTTTTTTTCGATTCAATTTCGGAACCAGGTAATTTAACAACATGCAAAACAGAGGCGGCAATTGAGAGCATAGCCCCAGATCATAGGCATATGCTCTCAATATAAGGATGATAACTACTGTTGGAGTTCACTCAGCAATTTCAAGTTTGACAAAAGACTCAGCTGCTGTCCTGCCAATGATTGACTTTGTTCAGGTTTCACAAACACTTAATATTGTGAATTCCTATGCAGCTGCATCATTATACCTTAGTCATGGTGCAGGATTTCTCACAATAAGAATAACTTAAACACAAACCACAAGCATTTCTGACCATCTAACGGTTGCATAGTTTATCTTGTTACGCAGAACGTCCCAACATCTTTCAATTGTCTTCAATCAGGGAAACATGACCTACCAATCAGGGAACTTCAGCTTTCCCATTGCTTACTAGATAGGGGGTTCCAGCTGTCATCACCCATTGATTATTTTATTAGTACTCCCTGCCAGCAAGAAGAAACCATATTATCCAGGTCAGTGATATTAACCTCCCCCATCCCAAAAATATTAAAAGACCAATACGTAGGCTCTCAGGGAGTACCTATCAACATCACAAAGCATCCAGGATTAAATGGATTACAATCATCTACTAAATGTTTAAATTTCCCAAGAACTTAACGTGGCTTTTCATAAACCGCAGGTATTAATGAGATCTCGAACATCTATACAATTTGAATGTGTTTGTCCAAACGTGAACTAATGGAGAGTTATGGGATAGTGGCCATTATTAAATAAGTATAATTTCCAGTTCCCACTTCATGTAATCTATAATTAGAATCGACAAACGGAATAAGAGACCAAATATTTCAAAAGCAGCTATGATAAAAGTGATCACCACAGTCAATGAAACATGAGATGGGTCTCTTTATTTTATGTGGGCGTTGGTGCGTACTTCCAGAGCTAATTAATTAAGATAGATTAAAAAATGGGCAGATTAATTTCATAATGTGGATTTTTTCTATTTCAGTCTAACACATCGGGCCGTGGAACTCAGGACAACAGAATTAGAACCTCTGTCTATTACACCACAATCGGGGATTGCTAACTTTTTACGCAGAAAACCTTGGGGATCTTTAAATCAATTCGTTCTATCCAAGCTTTAGAATTCTACAACAGATCAATATTTTCCAATTTTTGTTTCAATTGAATCAAATTATGTTCAGTTATACCTGTTCGACCACTCACAAAAGGGTAGCCTCTCTAGGCTTTTCACATAAACTACCACCCCATAACATGCCGACCCAGGGCTATGAGCAGCTCACCGTGACGTCATCCATCACCCAGCGCTGATAGCCACGGTTGGCGTTGTCTGGCCCAGGACCAGTGCAACAGCCCCTAACCCAGACCGGGGGGTGGGGGGTGGGGGGGGGGGGGGTAGGAGAGGTGTGAATCGATAACAGTAGTAAAGGGGGCGGCCACCTACTTTACATAGAGAGCTGCTTAATGGATCTTTTATGCTCTCTGATTTTAAGAGCAGTGGAACTGCTTTGTTTGTGATTGGAATTCATTTAGCCTAGCCAGAATAGGAATTATGAAAGCTTTTTGGATTTTGTCTTAAAATATAGATATTATCTCAGTTAAAAGTGGTTTTCGTTTCCTTCTTTTAGATAGGCCTAATGCGTTGAAAGCATTATGGGCAGTCCTAACACGTTTTCCATGGTTAAATTTAGCAACGCACCTGTCAAATCTGTTAAAAAGGGGGAATGGTGGGCAATTATGTAATGAGCGGGTAGGTCTAACAACATGCATTTTGTTTTTGTACTAAAACATAGAGGAAACCTAAGGGATCATTAATGGAAAGAAAAATAACACGGTCAATACGCCTTGCCACCCAATCATAGTATACATGGCACCATGCATACAATTACGCCCATTCTTACAGGTGCCGGAGTCATCGATATGATTACCACTGAACCGCTCTTATACAATCTTGCGCCACAGGTTGAAGGACGCACTATGCTATTACTTAGGCCCCTACAGTACTGTATTGCGTGTATCATGAATGTAACATTCTGTCCGGCAGAGGTTAACCGTAGACAAATAGACGGGCTCCCCTCGCATGATACACCTCAATGGGTCACCATCTGCTCCTACATGGACCTCAGCCAACTGCTGAATATAGAATTAACCCCATGGCTAAATGCTGAAAGGCGTATAATGGTGTGGTCGTAAAATGGATTGAAGGAACAGTAATTCTGAAATAAGGGGATCAGAAGACTAAGCATTCAAAGAAAATATTAGTATTTCTTAGTGAGGACATAGGCCTTATCATTTCTCCTCTGGGACTGGGTGGGGGTACTCCACTTGGGGTTGAGTACCCACTGTAAAATGAAGTCATGCAATGAGGCTGCTACTAGTCAACTATATAGGTATTGTTAGAAAAAAGGGAGGGGATATGAAGGCATGAGCCATGATGAAGGCTGTAACGGTCAGTGTATAGTTAGAAGAAATCATTATAGCCTATATGGGAATCACACAGAGCAGTCATATGGCAGAATTGGAGGCTTTTTAGCTTTGCAGTGGGTATCTACCAATATCTCAGTGGCTGAAAATAGGGTCTATATGCCTAGTCACAGATACTTACGCTTGCGGACGGAGATGTTGGGGGCTGACCGGTGCTGCGGAGACATCTTCTGCTCGTTGCTCACTCTGCCATCGGCCAAGTCGTCCTCCTCGGCCATCTGCGCATGCGCCGGACTGCTGCCAATGTCGCCGTTCAACAGACGCTTCTTCTGCTCCTTGGTGAGTCTGCCGGCGCCGAAGTCCTTGGGTAGGGACGCCGTGCTCGACATGCCGGCGATGCTGTGGGTGCTCCGTTTGTACACCCGGATGTCAGGGTTGGACTGGTCGTGCACCAGCTCCTGCCGGTAGCGGTCAAGATCGCCATAAGAGCGGTAGATCTTGATCTCCACTTTGAGATTCTCGTCCTCGTCGCCGCCGCTGACGTCGTGGACGGAGCCGACGCTGTAGGTCGTCTCCTTGTAGGGGATGGCGCCGCCCAGCTCCGGGCACGACTCGCGGTTGTCGCGCAGGGCCTTGAAGTCGCCATTCTTCTTGTTGTGCTTGTTGCGAAGCACCACACCGTCCTTGTCCTCCTTAGGAGGCTTGTTGTTTTTCAACAGTTGATTGCCCATGATGGCATCTCACACAAACCGGATCTGCAAATATGCAAAAGGTGGAAGACATCAATTTTACTGCCAGGTGTGTAATGTGTATTGGGACCCTTATATTTTATATGTAATTCACGCTGGTGGTGCGAACAGGAGAGGTAAACATGTAGGCCTATTGCTAACGCAAAGGCCCTACAGGTCTTAGATATTATCAGGAAGATTGTTTGACGTCTCGTTGTAGGTAGCTTTTAGATTAGGTATAGTTAAGAAAGCCTTAACATTCTCCTAGACCGTAATACATTTTCCTTAATTTCCTACAGATCTATAAGTAGGCATACTGCCATGAAACAAAAAGCGCAATTAGGCCGATGTCATGGAGGTCGTAAGAAGCCTTATTTCGTCAGACTCCTTTTAGGACTATACGGGACGTAACATATCCCTACATAATAATTACATGACATGGTGGATGATCTAAATTAATGCTTTGTAGGCCTATAACATGTAAGATGGTAAGAGAGTAAACTAAATCCAAAGAAATTGGGAATGAGACATCCAATAGAATTATTCATGCACATAATGTTAGAGCCAATATGAAACAGGGGAGAGACAGCTGGCGAGATCATCACCTGATCAACTTTTCATTAAGGAAGAAAAAATAGCTCTTTTCTTTTTACTATTTTACGTGACAAACACAATTTAAAGTTTCTAAAGACGACGTGGAATACGTGACATGGCCCGTTGAGATAACAAGGCGTTTTTGCCTGGTATTTGTTGTGCAGTCTCGCCAGCTAAAAATAAGTCCAGCCGACTGTCACTCAATGGGCCCAGGGAAAATTATCATTATGAATACGATGGACCTCCAGACAAGATGCAACCTTCAGGTGTTTATTCCTAATATGCCGTCTTCCCACGCACTTGGCTAAACAAGTAGAGTCATTCCTACTCACTCAAAAACTAGAATTTATCCATTGTTTGGTCAAAGATAATGTTTGATTTTCTAAATTGGGAGCAATGTGACTATTATTCCAAACATGCGTGTATCATTTGCAAACTTGTTTATGTCATATCTATAACAGACAGGAATACGCCCATTCATATACTACGGTAGGCCTACTTGTTGTCATGGCAGCGCTGCGCTGCTCTTCTGATATGCAGGAGTCATTATCAGAAGCACCATAGTTACAACAGATCATGCATAGCGTTATCAGTCGTTACCATACGGCAAGCCTTATCACTACTTTGAGACAACTCTTTATGCTAATGTCCTGACAAACTGAACTTCGACAAAACATTTTGCTGTTAAAAAGAAGGAGGTGGCCGTATTCAAAGAGAACCTTCGTTGTATCATGAGACTGGAGGCCTATCCGAGAGGCTCATTTAAAAGTCCCCTTGTATATTTAATGAAGGCTTATCATGAAACCAACATTAAGCACGGGAATGGTACATATTGGATGATGTTTTGTATTGCTGACTCCCAGTGTTGTTTGATGACATGCATGCTCTCACGGTACCAGAGAAACGTCTGTACATAATGCTATGTACCGGGCGGGAACATTATCTAAAATGCGTGAGCCGTATGACATAGTTTTGGACACATTACTTAGACTCTTTGATCCTAATGCTACACAATGTGTGAAATGGGGGACACTAGACCTAATCGGCCATATAATTTGATATTTGCAGTGTACATAATCTCATGCTATATGCAGCAGTTGGGATAGCAGTAGCAATGAATGCAGGTGCCGCTGCGAATAAGTGTAACCGGGCCAGTACCAGAAACAATGCTCCTGTCATCGAACACGGTACAAGCTTCAGCAGGCAGAGCCCCGAGTGAATTATAACGGGGCCAAGGGAAGTGGAGCAATTAATCTGCTCACAGCGAGTTTACTTTGGGTCATTCGCTGAGCTGCTCACTATGGAAAATCGGGCACGGGCTTCTGAGTGTGCCAGCCGGGGAAAGCAGGGTCATCAGGGAAAGGGAAGTAATTGCTGGGAACACGCAACAGTGGTAATCAATTCCTCAAACGGACTGGCATACGTTTTCTCTTCTGTGAATGCCTATGCGCTTGCTTCAGTCATAGCATGTTGTGAAATGCAGAATGTTAAAGATTATTATCAAAAGTAAAATCAGAAATTGTGCATTGGCACAAATGTGACCATTATTTGTTTGAATTTATTCTTTCAGATTCCCACCAGAAAAAAAAAGAAGAAAATATTCCAGGCCCATAACAAAACCACAACAATCCAAGAACTCTAAAGAGGGAGGGAAGTACGGTTGAGTTGCTCCTCAAAACGTTTTGAGTTAATGGTGGGATTCGGAAAATGATAGGCCCAGTCTTTCATCTTGTCGTTTCAGGTTGCTCCAAGTGGACGAGCTCGATCAGCTCAACCGAACCATTTTACCCCAGCAAATAAGGTCGACCGTGAAGGTGAGTAATTCAGAGAATTGTGGATGAGTAACTCTGACAACAGAACCAATTTAATGGTACTGTGGTAAACAAAGTGGTGCCTATTAACCACTCACAGACAATATTTATCCACGTTTCATGTTTGCAAGTTTTGAGACGTGAGATAGTTACTACGTTATCGTTAACACATTAATGGACAATGCTTTTGTATTTAGAACTTTTTTTTAAAAGATAGACATTTAAATCTACCAAGAGGTTTAATCACCGACAGTCGGACACTCATATATGAGTATCTAATCTTTATGACACATGTTTATATTTAAAAAAGGATGAAGGCATCGTGTATCCCGTAGCTTGTGTGTTGCCCACATAACTTATATAAAAAAGGTAAACGTGTACATGGAGTAGGCGTATATCTTCTAAGTGGTATGGACCAGCAGGCATATATTTAAAAAATGCATTGAGTTGTTTCTGTATCAGGTACCAGCATACCTGCCAACAGAAGTAGCATGACTGCCCCGATTATTGATGATCGTTTGTATCAGGTATTGCCGCCTATGGCAGGGCCGCTCCGAAACATCATGACTCAGCATGTATTTTACAGGCAGCCTTTGTCAAGCCTCTTGTCAACACTGAAACAAATAGCGACGGGCTCCATATCTCGCTGCCTGACTATCGAACTGCCTATGATGAACCACTAATTTAGTTATTGTAAACAAGGTCAGTAAAAAGAGCAGTGTTATGGAACGTATAAAAAGATCCTTTGTATACATATGCATATACATTCATACAGAGAAGGAGATGACTATCGTGGAAATACGATATAATGATACTGGAATGAATTAAAGGAAGAACACGCGATCACAAACATGCAGAACAAACGCTGCCATGTTGGCATGATCGCACGGGAGAATCTCGAGACTATACAGGGCAAAAGTCTACATGAGCTCAGGCTCTCTCCGCTCCCTTATGCCTTCATTTCGATTCGGCATCGCCAATCTCTCGCCGGTCTGAACATCAAAGGGAGAAGTGGCTTTGGCGCAGTTCGGGCCCTAACCCAAGAGCCGCATGTATTATTAGACGCGTATTGATCACCTAGCCGTCTTCAGGGGTGCCCTACCTCAGGCCTGGAGAAGCCTGGAGGCCAGGGAGAATTAATAGTGACACTGAAACCAGTGACGCTGATAGATAAGTGTGCAATGCCATCCGGCACAGGCAGCCCCTTCACAAATCACCAAATAGGATTAGCCTATAAGTGATGGCTGTAACAGAGGCATCAAAAGGGGCATGGGTCTCATGGATCAGAATATTGAAAGCAATATCTATAATTATTATGATGCTTTTCTTGGGAAATTCAGAGACCGCTTACTCTATTAATTAACACAATTTCTACAGAAATGTCGGATTGTTTACTAGTTTCTGGCTTACACAGTCTCACAGGCTTCGCAAGTCACTAATTAATTATGTAACGTTGCATCAATTACTCACGTCTGATTCTCTCATCACGCGATCCCATTCTCAAGCCCAGATTTTAAAAAAAAGCTCACGTAGCTTCTGTTCTCACGTATTATTGAAGCTGCTGCCCAACCCCCTCACATGCACCCTCCCCCTACCCGCTTTCAACCAAACAGTTCTTTTTTTGTCGACGGGGAAAGGCCGATCGATTGAGCCTACGTGTGGAGAAATAATAAATGAGGCTACAAGCATGGTGTTGTGTAGGCTGCACTGATGTGGAATATAGGAATGGCAGTTCTGGTTGACCGACTATAACTCTCCAAGCGGATTTTGTTTTGCTTCCAGGGCTTATTGGCTAAGCGCTCTAGCAATATGTACAGCGTGACTTCACATTCGCTTGAAGTGTGAGAGGCGCAGAGAGGGGCCAGCAACAAAGTAGGACAGACTGGCTCATTGCTGTCAATATATACGTTGCCAGGTTTTGTCGTTTTTTCCCATCTGCCTGAATGGAATATTTATAATAATGTTTTTAACGTGAGTGTAGCTTACAGCCCATAGTTATACAGGTGTGACTGCCTTTTTTTTTATCAATACGCCTGAATGTGTTCGGTTAATACTAATTATTTAGAGCACATGAAATACAAATATTTCTATTTAACTTTATTTAAACTTATTCAAAATATACATTAATGCCACAACCTGTCTTTAAGAACAACACGCTCTTATCAGCTTATCCTATTTAGGAAATACACAACGGTGACAGACATTGTAAAAAGCAGTCACAATGGACCCTGGGAGGCTGGGTATGTTGATCTGGCCGCCACACGCTGACAGTCTAACCACCCCCATGGGATCAACCCATTGTTACTAATACTGCCGGGGGCCGTGGCCCCACACCGCGGGGTGTGGATAAAGCGATAATGGTTATTTCACACCTGCGCGGATCCTCCAAATGCCAATGTGAATCGGCACGGACATCAATACTGGTGAACTATGGACAGGTGATATAATGTATTGTTATTTTGAATCGTGATATTAATCAATGGGACAATAATAATGGTGTTGATGGAGATTGGGAAAAAGCAACAGTGAAAGTAAGGGGTCTAATGGAAAGGCAGAGTTGATACCACTAAAGCATAGCCCAGACATGTGCTTGTGGCCGTCCTTTTAACGCACGTGCGCCCCCGTCGGACCTCACACACTTTATGGCCGCGCCACATGCATGCAGTTTCCGGCCGGCCACTCATAACTCACGGCCGGAGCACAGTGTGCTATTAGATCACATAATGAGGGCAAGCCTGAGTGGCATTTCCTTCAGTACCTAATGTTCCGTTACCATTTAAAAATATTAGAACCAATATCATTTGTAATCCATGCAACACTACGGATAAAGATAATGTATTTACAATGGTTGTTTTGAATGAGAATGCTTCTGGTCTTGGTTTTGTAAGAGAATCAGTCCAAACTTGTTAGGGCCCAATATTTCATTTTGAACTAAGGGGGTCCTTTCAAATATACCTTGGCCAGTTGCATTACTATTCTGACCAGTAATCTATTTTACTTCAGTAATATACAAAGATAGATCACAAAAATATGTACTTTGATTCCACAGGCCAGAGACACTAGTCTCACTGACCAACGATGCTGACCAGAATCCAGACCCTAGGACCCTGTCCAGTACTTTAGGATTAATGCCCCACAGTCGTCCCTGATTAAGGCCAGGCCCCGCCCCTCCTCCTCGGCCCTTTCCCTCCGAGCGGTGCCCTGGATCCATCGCACCCACTCAGCACAGCCTGTCCCAGGGGATTCGGGGCGGCCACGTCTGGCTTTTGTGATTGGTTAGATGGGAGGCATTGGGATTGGGGTGGGGGTGGGGGTGGGGGATCAAGCAGGTTAGACTACAGGGCGTGACCTGAACCACTACTCATTTGTTATCCCAAGATCAAGGCGAACCAAGTCAATGTTCAAAGGCTTGCTTGTCGCATTTGGCCAGACACAAACGTATGTACACGGTACGAATTTCCATTTTTCTGACCTACATCAAAATGTATAATTGATAAGACTCCCTCCTTATCCTGATTCAATAATGTGATATGTATGTTATGAGAAAGGGACCTTTTTTCTGCACTACATCAAAGTACATTAATACGTGGTTCCTTTTGTTGTTGAGTGCCACTTGGCTTAGAGTATAGTTTAGCTATCTGATGTTTTCTTCAAAGGTAATGGTAGAAAACAAGATATCGTGGCCAATTGTAATATTCAATGGTTACAAATGATGAAAACTAAAAACAATAAAGTGCATTTCTAAGTGGTTTCTGTGGTAAGTTTTTATTTGTGATAAAACTGCCCCTATGCAGTGCAGCTGAACCGCTTGGTCCGGCCAGCAAGCCTTTGTATTTATAATGGCATCGAATGAGTGGTAATTCGCATACACCTGCCATAATAGAAGGGATCCAAATGGCACCCAGTTTTTTATGGCTGAGCCAGGCTGCCTCTGCCCAATCCATTTTCAATAAATTACGCTGCAAACATAGACCTGCTGGGCGTTAGCCAACTAAAAAACGATGAGTTTTTATGGCAGACATGGGCCGAGTTGTGAATAGTTCAATATTTCAATATGGCGTTTTCCGATATTTAAGAGCTTCTGTCATATTGCGTTTGACGTTAGTCACATCGAAGGCTTATGACGTTGGGCATAGTTTGGACATTATGGACTTATTTTACCCATTAACATGTTATCTATAGTACTTACTACTAAACTGTGTGTGCGTATGTGAGAACATGTCAATTTACAGTACATGTAAATCAAACTAGGTAACCAAGCTCACATACACTCTATACTTTACAGGTATAATCATGATGCAAAATAGATGTAAACGACATCTATAGGATCATGAAGATTATTGATGGCACCTATAAAACATGCACATGACAACGGATTTCTAAATATAACCTGCCATATGGTTTCACGTTATAAGAGTTCAAAGAGGTGGCACTGCACTTGGTGGTATGCCTTCTGTATGGCCCCTCCCTACTCCTTCCAACCCTTTTGGTGGTTCCAACAAAGTGAACCATTCACCTGTTAACACGTCCCTAACCGATGAATCCAAACAACGGCAGTGCTACCAAATTCCCATATTCCTACCATAGTAGATCCATACCTGTGCCAAGATCCTTATTCTTTGCTGAGGTGTGAAGAGTATGTTCAGTTGGAAATAGGCCTCTCGTATGCCAGCTAAAAGAGTGGACCTAATGTCTGACCGCAGCCAGAGTGCCAGAGACACAAAGGAAGACGCTGCCTGAAATTCCACAGGCACCAACATTTCAAGCCGTTACCATGCTAAATTCTCCCTTTTCCATAAAGATATTTCTGGATAAACGGCTTCTAAATTAATGAAATTTCCGAATACCCTGTCACTTTTCGCTGCTTAGTTACCAAAGTAGCCTTGCATTAAAGGAAATCGTGTCCTCACGGAACCTGATTAACACGTGCATTCTGTGTTTCATGGCAGTCATCCATGCTTCGCGTGAAGGCTTTTTTACTGCGCATTTCCTAAAGGGATTGCCGGTAATGTAATCTTCCCTATTCTCAATGAATATGGGACGCATGCAATGGAGTCAGCAAAAGCACCAAATGTTTCAATGTTCTACCGGGAAAACATATTGACGACTGGACACCAATTTCCTCGTTTTGCCCTCACCCACGCATAGTCTAGATCACGGAGAGATGCCAATACCTTATCGTCTCCCCCAAATGGTCAAGCCACAAACCAGCCTATTCCAGGTAGAAAAACAACCACCCGAGGTGCTGTGTAAAATATTGGCGTTAACTAATAACTGGTTTGATTCTTACCTGAACCGTGAGAGTGTTAGTAAACATGTGTCGACCACTCGATGCGGTAATGTATCCACATTACGTCATTGGTTCCCCCTAAGAATGCCGGGATACCGTCTTGGACATTACTAATGTGGCGTCGGCAGCCAGTGACAGTCGCGCTACGTGCTGTGGCGGGCTCCGGCCTCTGAGCAGCTCGCCGTTCAAACTGAGCTGCTCCTCCGGCTGTCTGTCACTGCTCCTGACCTTTTCCGACGTTGAGACAAAGCGTCTGCTCGGTTGTAAGCCCGAGACTTTGAGTTAAATATAAGATCCAAGCCTCTATGGGGTTGTTCACCTAATTGCCTTGGTTTGCTCTGATGAAAAGCCGTTCAATCTCCGTGGCTGTCTGTGTGAACTATGCCTGGTTTGCTGTAGGCGCTAGTCCTGCATCCAAAGCCTTCCTCAAGCTAATTCGCCACAGGAGCTGCAGTAGCGCCCACGACGGTGGTAGGGGTGGGTGGGTGGTAGCTGAGCGGCCGTGGGAGGCAGCAACCTCGTTTCCCTTGCTCAGGTCATCCACATTAGCATGTCCTGAGCGTATGATAAATCATCATAATCAGGCCAGACATCAGGGTCACTCTCAGAGCCACTCAATCTAGTCTACATCCACTATAAAGTCCGATCTAAGCAATTGCCTTGACTGGGAAGCCGCTGGAGACAGAAGGGGATCCTGGAGTGGGTGCCTTACTCTCCTGCTGAGGTATCCAGCGCTGTGTGAGGCGCTCTCTCTTACCGCTCCCCTCCAGTTCAGCCACTGTTAAAGCGCTAGCTGGCTGCTGCTACCCGGCGAGTGGCAGCAGTATGGAGCTGTGTGGCGTCGGAGGCTGGCAACCAGCCAGCAGCAGGCAGCGTGTGCTGTGTTGTCGGTCTACGTCACCCAGCCATACTCGGAATGCAACGAAGTAGCCCATTGGCCAGACAGTAATGGCGGGAGATGGCTGGTACAGGTATGAAAATGAGATGATCCGATATCTAGGACACTGTACGGCAAGTATATGAGCGTCATGAATACTTACATGTTTTTCTATTGCAAATTACAGATAACTAATTAACAATTAGTAATTATGTTGATTGCATTAATGCCGTTGTGGCTTGATACGGCAATTGCCATGATGGGTCTCTTAATACCCCGCATGAGTATTTTTCTCAGTTTCTTAAAAATGTTTTGATGGAAAGTGTCTCGAGAAATAGACTGTATAAAGCTAAAAGAGATAACGACTACTCTACTCAAATATTCATATCAATTACCAATAAAAGAAAAATCGAATAGGTCGTTGCATGATCAAAGGTCAACTACTGGCAACTCAGAAACACGTCTACTTGGCTGTATATTCCTCTATGTGGACGTATAGTTAATTTTACTTCATTTATCAACTTCCTCAGTTATGATCGTTCATGTGAAAAAGATTAGTTCAATCATGTTCGGGTTTCGCAGAAGTTTCCGATTTCCATCACCTTATTAGGCCCACTTATTATTAGGTGCAAATTAAAATGTTCCAGCTACCATCCGCCTGACGCGATTCCATAAAAACCTCCCATCCCAATCACACTCTGGATATTGATCCAAATTAGTCAACCAGCCCCCAACCGTCTCACTTGCCGTCACAAAACCGTTTAACTTTGAAAGGGATAGACCTATATCTAGCCACCATTGATTTTGTTGAAGGACCGCCGCCAGAAATAGCAAACCGGAGAATCTGGTATTCTGTAACCGTATCACCATGTATCAACAGCAAGGTGCATTACTATGCACGTGCCGATGACAGGCCACCAGAAGTAGGCCATGGCCGTAAGAGAGATGGGGCTGTCGGGGTCTGGGGTTGGAGGGGCGCAGTGGTTTGCTAGAGAAATGAATCCATCCGACCTTGGTGAGGATTTGGGGGTTGGGGTAGAGCTGCTCACCGATCGATAGCATGGCGCTGCTCTTCTAAGGGCCGAGTGCTGCTCACCACCCCCGCCAACTCTTACCCCCACCACCACCACTACCACCACATACTGCCACCTTCTTTCCCCCTTCTCAACTGCCTCCGCGCAGACATGTCTGGCTGACGAGAACCAGCTAGGCTTATTCACTCGGTAACAAATCAATGGCCATTATCATGATCTACGGGCGAACGATGTGCAGGGGATATCCTCCAGGGGGATATAAAAATTTCATGGGGCAAAATGTGCGCTTTGACTCATCATTCATCCGTTTTACCTCACGCAAGTTTCAAGCTATTGGCTGACGTAGTTTATGTTGGACGTACATTGTTTGTTTTCACTGTTACTCAGGGCACTCAGCTTTCTCTTGTTCTCCCCACTGGGCTCGATAAGTTGTAAACAAGATATGTCTGCAGGTGAGAGTACCAGTTAGAACGCCAACCAGCGACCGGCCTCTCCACTCCCAGACCCTAGACTCAGGTTATGGCTGGCTGTCACCCAAGTTGCTATGGCAACATATGCTGTCGTAGAATGCACAGTTGGACGTCAAGTTTTACATTTTGGAAGCGGTAGAGAGTGTTTCCACGGCCTGGAACATTGTGTTTTGCGTCAAGAAAGCTTCTATACTGTAACAACTCTTTTCTTTATAACCCTTGCTTGATAAATTCTAGGTAGGTACACAATGTCATTTCCATGAAAATCCTAATCTGTAACAACTTGAACTGGACTCCTTATATTCTAACCATATAATTGTTCAACACAGAATCATTGTAATAGCAAACACACTATTGAGGAAAAACACAGATTAGTTTGGACAAATGTATTTCCTAGTTCTAACCACCGTGGTGGGAAAATAAATTGGTCGGGATAATATGGCTGTATTTGATAAGAACTGTTGCAGTTGGTGGGACGCACGTATCTAAACGCATCTAAATCGGATCTGCTGTTTCTATGAAGCAGCTGTGTTTTATGACATGACGGCACGTCACGACCGGAAGGACTGTCAGAGGGAGCACGCCCCTCGGGTCCTGTATTATCACTCACCCAGCTGCTGACCTCTGGATGGGTTCTGGAGATCAATTGCGTCAATGACCAGTGACTGGTGCACTGCTTCAGAGTTTCACTGTGCATTACTCATAGTCTGGACAAAGACCATTGGACCATTGGATTCGTTGACCACGTTGTTATGACGTATTCAAACCTCTTATAGTGATTTTCAAAAATTCAACATCAGTACACACATAACAGAGACCAGTCTATTGAGGGTGTAGAGTCTATGGACCTTTTTCATTAAGAGTGTTGCGCCCCCTGGTGAAGTAATTGGAACCAATGGTTTAGGTCATTTCCCATAGTTAACCAATATGCTTCACTTCATAAAGGTTAACTTTGGGAAATGATCTAAATAATTAGTTCTATTTACTTCACCAGGGGACGCAACACCCTAATGAAAAAGGTCTATAGGCCTATCTTTTCAAGGTACCCTGGTGCGCATGGTCGCAGGCCTATTGGTATATGCCTGTTGGCGACCAATGATATTGGTCATGCAACACTGATCTGTGTACAGAATAAGCATAGGATAATGTCCAGCTGCAGATGCCACAGGAATAGCTCAAACACACGTATTGATATCTGTGCACTGAAATCAATACTTTACTAGATTTGAAGTCCGCCAATACTTTGTTTGCATTCCAACCTAATACACTCTGCTTACTCCCGAATATTACCCATATTCTTATTATTTTGTTGCGGCAAAATTGGATGACTCTCCTTTTTAATTACTAAACTGACTGATACGAAAAAGCCTACCATCGATGCTAGCCTTGACCTGAGCGGGGCACCATGGTCCTTTGGGTGCCATTTTTCCTAATGGATTTATGTCCGTTTGGACTTCATTCAGTACGTTGTGAGTAGCTCAGATGTCTGATTGATGGCCATGATTCCTGACCTGGACATCTAATAAATCAGTCATGTCATGGAATACAGGTCAAGGCATGGGACACTAATTAGACGGTAATCCGCAATTCCATTGTTTAGAAGATATTACCCTTCACCTACAATGGACTAAACTTGTTTTTATGTTCCGGATGAGAGCAGCGGGATTTATCCACTATATAGACGATTATGGTCAAAGAAAGTAAATTAAGAAATCTGATACTATACGCTGATTGATGAAGCATTATGATTATATAATTATGTATTTTGTGAACTCTGATATAATATTTTCACTGTAATTCCGGATCCATCGGTGTTGTGTTATAAGTATGTGTATCAATGTGAAATCAATCCTCGTGACCGACATTCAAATCGTTGCTACGTAAAAAGCAACGTGAATAGTGAATATCAATAGAGACAGATTAAAATAGAACTTCGGAAATTATGATGGATACAAGGGTGAAGTTTGCATTTCGTTTCTGAATAAATAACGCCGTTCCACAGGGTATGATCAGGCAATCGACTGATCAAACATCCAGATGGTAATAAATCCAGCCAGGTGTATCTATCTAACTTGGTCTGCTTCTTTGTATTATGTATCACAAGGCTGTAAAGTTGATGTAGTACTGCTGATTATCTTGTCATTTCTACTCTTACTAAAATGTAAAATTGTCATTATTCTGTAGGCCTATTTATCCTGTTTGAAAGGATCTTCTATTTAACTACCTGTAATTGCAAAAATTGACGTGATATCATATTGAGTTAAGTACTCTACAAACTTGTTATAGAATTATGGTGCCCGGACAGGAACAATGGGCAAGCGGCTCATTTCTTGGACCAGTCTTCCTGATCTGAGCAGACTAACGACACCTGAGTTGATAATGACAAATCCCCCATGGCTCACCCCTAACACCTGTGTCCCCCAATGGACGCTTGTCATCAACATACTCTCATGATGCCGCACTCTGGGAAGGCTTAGATGCCCGGATATCACCTGAACGTTGACCTCTTGATGGCGCTTCAGGTAGAGTAAATAATATTGCTCGGGCTGGAAATGGCCGCGGGGGTGACGGATGGGTTGGGTGGGTGGGCATGGGGGGGGGGGGGGGGGTGGAGGGGTGGAGGTGGGCAGTAAGGACGGATTGCTTTTAGGGTGGAATCAAAGAGTACCCAGTTCAGTGCCTGCCCACTAGGGGGGTGTAACTCAACCAATGATTCAGAGTTGTCAGAACCGACCTTGGCTAAGTAGGCGCCTGGCCTTGACTCTCATAGGTCCTTTCCTTTACTAGAAAGCAATACGTCTCTAAGCAGGACAGTGAATTTACGCTGGGAGGGTCGATCAATTGCGGAAAGAGTATAGTCAATTCTGTTCGGAGAATTATGAAGGACCCTTGGGGGGTGTAGATGCTGATGGATATCCCTATGTTCCCTGTCGAATGCAAGTAATTCTTGTGTCACCAAGAAGAATTTTAAGAAATCCTGATGTTGCCCTGTCGAATTCAAGACATCTTGATGTACCTTGTCCTAGCTTATCTCTAAAAATTAATCATTCTTATGTCATTAAGGCCAATAAAGCTCTGTCGTCCTAGAAAGTTTAGGGGTCTACCGACATACTAGTGTGGTACAGAATCAATACTTGGGTAGGGGACCTGCGCGCCTCCTAAAGCTAGTGCCAGGGTACCCACAAAGCACGATGGGTGCCCAGGGGCCCTGCTAAAATATCAAGCAGGGTCACTCGGTGCATCTCACTTGAGGGGAGAAAAAGGCCATCTGAGAGGGTGACTAATATTCAATTTTATCCTGATTGTTCAAAAATGAATAAGATAAAGTTCCATCGTTTGTATTTCACACATCTTATCTTAAATATGAATAACATATATATCCTTCACATTATTCAACATGATGATGATTTATGATATCCCGGTTCATCACATATTGCAAGACCAATCAAGAACGAAATAGGCGGTTTCTCACACAGAATGAAACCACATTTGAAATGAAGAGCTATGGAAAAGGTTCATTCACGTAACATGCATAATCCTCCCATTCTATTAGCCGAATCAATGGTGTGCATATTTATCCATCTCCTTTATATTTTTATGATCTTATTTTGTGAATCATCCATTCTTAGAAACACGTTTTATTTATTCCGATAGAGACAAACATGTGTGATTCAAGCACCATAAAGCTCGTCATTGTGAGTCAACAGACCTTCGAAGCACTCACAACAATGGCCTCAGCAGCTGCCTCCATGGTTTGCTCCAGCTCCTCCCTCACCTTAGAAGTACTGCAACACAACGGAAACCATGCAGGCCACCCTGGGTCCATAACCCGTGCTGTTCACGTGGCCTTTCCTTAGATCAGGCCAATTGAAACCAAGCTGACAACTATCAGGCACCAATCAGGCCCAGGGTAACAAACAGTGTCGACCTGATTACAGCTTCGGGTCACGGTTGGAGCGCCTCACAGCGGCCATTTCTATTGTTCCGACCCTCTGGTGACGAGAGGTTAGTTTCACGGTTGGAAAATACAGTACAATGATCTATTTATGTTATCAATAGAACAAAAGATGTTCCCGTGAATTGTAGCATGACTGAAATGTTGATCAAAGCAGACAGTGGACATGCGTTTGGCTGTTGTCCAGCAGATCCAAAGCCTTAGGTTCAAAATCAATGAGGGATATTGGGTTACTTGATAAGTCTAATATTATCGACCAACATCATTATTGTTGTTAATCCTGAATGATAATGATCTACATTGAGATTTGATGATTGTCTTTGTGAATAAAAAAATATTCGCTGAGGGGTTTCTTTATATAGGTCTAACGGCTGACTGCTCTACTGCATTTGCTTGGAGGAACATGGAAAGTAGTCTAATAGATACATTGTGGTAATTGGCGTTCTTGTCGTTCCAGACACCAGACACATCCCTAAGTAGGATGAGTTCCGCGCATCCCCTAGACACCGTTCCCAACGTGTAACCCTGGCCAACCCGAGGTGTGAGAGAAGCCCCTCTCGACCAACCCCCTAAACCACCCACCTCGGGGCAGAAACACGCACCCCACGTGACCACCGCCCCCGGTCACGTGCCTGCCCCAGGTCACGTGACCATTGTAGTTTAACCTGCGGCCACAAGGTGGCAGTACCCGGTAATTATAGGGCCGTGGACGGGTGGCGAAAGATGCTAACTGCCACCCTTAGGGCGACCCTAGAGTGACCTATAGGTGTCAACCCTTGTGGCAATATCGACAGGGGTTCCTTTGAGGGTATAGGAAGAGAGGTGTCATCGAACGTGGCACGACGACAAAAATCCCATTCAGCTTTAGTTGTGTACAAATTGACATTGCAGTGTAATTGTTGTAGAGAATGGAATTACTATAAGGGCAAAATTAAATTAACATTATCAGCAATGCCACTGCTAATACACGAGGAAATTGATCTGGAAGTATATATCAAACCACTTCCTTTTCTATACTTTTTGTTATAATTCAATTGATTAACTTTCTCCTGTCCACCATTGATAACTGTTCTTAACTTAGTTAAAGACCATCCAAAAACGGTACCGACAACTCTGTTGAGATGGGCCGGGCTGATTGGCATGTTCGTTCAGGCCTAGGGAGCGGGTGAACCGGGTGACGATATTCCCTCAGTCGTCCATAGAACTCCATCTAACTGGATGAATGCCTCGCGAGTCGATGTCATTTATTCCATTTCCGCCAACACCAGAGAGCTCTACGGCCTGACAACCTTATCTCGACTGACCACGTGACGCCTGTATCACGTGATGGGGATGTAAGCTCTCCGCCAATAGGGCTGTAGGCAGTGATCTCCCCAGGTTTGATGTAGGTCGGCCTTCATCATAAAGATATCAACCTTCTATCACCATGAAGTAGAGAACTACACTGGATCCGGGAAATAGACCTGGGTGGCTATATAGGCCTAATGTCGTATAAGACGATATTGAGAAACGCATGGTCATAATAATTTTAACGAAAGTAACTTCCAGTACAAGTGCATGACCATGGATGGAAAATGTTTTGCATTGGGACGATGTTCTACGTGAGATGGAAATGTAGGCCTAGTGCTACATAATAGAACTAGTTACAATGTAACCCCAAAAAAAGAAGATTAATAAAAACATAGAAGTAGCCTCCATCACTCGACACTAATCATGAAGCAGCACAATAACATATATAATAGAACTAGTTACAATGTAACCCCCAAAAAAGAAGATTAATAAAAACATAGAAGTAGCCTCCATCACTCGACACTAATCATGAAGCAGCACAATAAACACAACGTTGTAGAAGGTGTCAGTAAAGAGATTCTTTTGAGCCCATTACCCTACTTAACAAGAACAATAAAAAGGTTATCGCAACTGGCCGTGGAATGGTAGCCATGTAAAAACAGGCCATTATGTTTGATCGCTCTGACAGCTCGGGCTATTTGTCCCCCATCAATCATAAACCCCACACGTGCAGCAGCATGCCACCCCACAGGCAGGGCCCATAATATACGGCCGGCGTGGTAACGGGGTGAGGCTGAAACCCAAGCCGGTGTGCTATTTCACCCACACCGCCAGCTCACCAATCTAACCAATCGACACATTAAGGACTGCCGGGCGGCACGCAGTTGTGCGCCATCATTTGATTGGGTCTAATGTCGGAAAGTGGCGGGCAAAGCTCCTTGTTGGCTTCACGTGCACGTGCAGGGATACTACGTGCAAACTAACCGTGGTGATTAGGCTGACTGTGCAAAGCGACTAAAAGAGGTGACAGCCTGGAGTAGGGATTAGAATTATACATAGGGCATATTGCCCCCAATGAAGGCATTCAGGGATGAAAGCGTACATCCGATTGATGGCTTAAATGATGCAATCTGAAACTGATCCCGCTTATACTATTGGATAATTGTCTTATAGTGACCGCGACAACTGAAGCATCTGGATTTCCATCTAGCTTCTGTGTTTCTAACCTCGTTGACTACACTAGCGAATACTGTATGAAACATAAGTATAGGTCTAAGTCTTTGGACAAAAGAATAATGTATGCCTAAATCGCTTATCATAATTTCCATCCAATGGTTCTGCTCCATAAACGATACGTAATAGATAGATGCATTACATTAAGGTTATGCTATAGGCCTAAGTTCGCAGTTGACAGAACTGCCAACTCTCTATTTGGATGGACCCGACGTAAATCCCTCTCGGCCTGTACTACTCACATAGCGCGGTGAAGGCGCGTGCGGCGACATACGGGAGGGTCGTTACGGGGGGTCCCACGGTTACAGGAGGGGATGGGGTACAGTTTGAGTCTACCCGTGAGTAAATACACTTATATCTCATTTTCTTTATTTCTAATTGCTTGAACCCCAGTTGCGTTACAACTATTCTTACGCTTCATTATGCTATATTCTTATGTTACTGGGGCATGACAGGGTATTTCAAGTATTTTCTAAGAATTCTGTCATAAATTCTACAATGTCTAGATAGGCCGACTTTTCCTTTACGTCCACCTTCGGGTTATAGCCCATTTTGTAAGACTAAAAACTAAAAGTGACTCTCCGCTTTATTTTCTTCCACGTCCTAGATCTACTGCTTACAATTACCTGTTTTTCCCAAACAATCTCACAATCCTCCCCATCAATCGGGCATCCGCCAACTCATTCTTCTCGTATTTCTCACACAATGAGAAGAATAGCGATTCGCCTATCATCAATCAAAATTTAGCCGACGGGCCATCGCTGGTTCTCTAATTCAATTATATGAGCATCACTAATTATGACAAATGTCCGAATACTCTCACGAACCCGGGCATTAACTTAATGCAGCGCGTTCTGTAATGGGTTTCTATTAGCTTTGATTTGGAGAATAGTCTGTTAAGTGGCGGTATTCTCTCATAAACACTGATAACTATTTAGTCAGGGAAAAATTAAGACAATGCTTTCCATTATATTTAAGCTAGGTATTACTAACATTGAACATTATAAAAGATAGATATGTGGGTGTAGTGTAGGCATAGAACAACAACTAGGGCCTACTTGAAAAAGATAGCATCATAATCACACATTGAATAAACAGTCACTAGCGTTTAGTCAGCATACTTTTCTACACAATGATAACAATAGTTTCTTTAAGTTATAGTTTGATCCTGTAACCCTTAAAATGGAGAATGCCAACTACACCCGCCGGCAAGAATAGACGGCTGAGGCTCCCAGTGTATGCCCAGAACTATTTCATTCATATTCGGTTGGCCAACACACCTTGATAACCATTAAAACCATTAAAGGCCGTGTTAAATCTTTTGAGAGTAAATAGGCCTAGGCTTAATATTGCGCTTTGGTCCAAAGCTCCACCATATTGTGTGAGGATTAAATTGGCCCGACCCCTGTTTGGGACTGTCACGTTTGGTTGCCACTAGATGGCGTGTCGGCGCCCCTGTCAGTGTGTACAGACGTCCATCCTCCCACACCAAGTCGTGTCGTTTGTAAGCAGACCGCATCTTCTATATCATCCTTCCTTCAGGGCTGACATGCCCCGGGTAAATCCTATTTTTCTGTGTCATAAAGCTGGGTGTGGACCAGATGATACCTGGGTATACATGACTGAATATTTATTTAATGGATCCTGACTTGTAGAATACAGCGTTTAGAAAGAATTCTGAGTTTGAATATCCGAATTAGAACGAATTTTACAACCCTTTTCGAATTTAAGTTTCACTCCCCTTTCTTTTCCATAAACTTTTCAGCTAAGCACATTGGAAAATTATGTCTTTTTCTGAAATAAGGCATACATAATGTCTATAAATTTATTAAAGGGAGCCAAAACCAATAAAAACAATGAAATTTTCCAAACTCAAATAATCATGGAAATCAATTCCTTGGGCCTATTCCTGGCCTATGTTAAAATCTAAACCATGAAATATAGTAACAAATCGTTAAAAACACATTTTTTCTTGCTCAAATCAATTAATGCGGATCTGCAAATATAGGGTTTGTTTACAAACAAATGCAAATATTACCATCTCTTGTGGCATTCTACTTCAGTTTGAGCTAGTTTTCACAGCTAATACTTTTCCACTGACCTTAACTGGACTCATCTAACATATCATTTCTATACTTATCCCATTTTCGAAAATGTTGTCAATTATATTGGTTTTGGCTCCCTTTAAAATAACTACTCATACGACCTTCCCTTTCAATAAACTACGATTGCCTTATCAATAAAGGTTCCCTATATTAGTGGAAGCGTTTATGGAAACCTTTGTTATCCATAGTATTGATAAATAGACGTTTCAGCTTATGGATTATATATATATGGCCTATGTATAAAACTTAAGCCAAAACGTTTTTGTAAGGTAAAAGCACGAGAGGTCTTCGCGATACTATAGAAGCATGATATAAAGGCGCAAGTTGGCGAGGATCCCAGCTATAACCCATCGAAGCGTGCACAGCCCATACTTGACACTGATTAGTGGGACTCAGAACAGCCCCGGTCAGCCGTAAGAAAGGCTTTCTAAACACCTTAGGTTGGAGAGCCTACATTGGCAAATCCTATTTGTCAACCCAAGGGTGTGTAGAATAGGGCCACGGACCACGTAATTGGTAGAGGTAACACCGGCTGAATGTGCGGTTAACCTCAAGGTGTGTAGCGGTAGTGGGGAATGGTCGTTGTGAGATAGCTGTGGCCTCACCGCGAACAATCAATCGTGTGAATGGCTGCCAAATGTGACCTGTGTTTATTTTAAACACAGAGTGTTCTTAAAAGAATTTCGATGAAAATAGGAATAATGTCTTCCAAAATGTTCCCTTGTCAGGTTGCATCAATAATCTATGCAATGAAGCATGTGATGTCGTGTTGCATTAAAACGAAATCATTTTTTTATAATCAAACCATTCTTCATTTTGATGGCCTGACTCATTGCTGTATCATCATACCATCTGCCGGTATTATTACTCAAATGTCTCCTTCCAGTTTGATTAAATTACATATAATGAGTGTGTAATGAATCTGAGCTGATAGGGCATCCTTTTTAAGCAAGCTATCGGTAGACTCATTTTCACGACCTTTAAATGCAATTAACCCCTAATTAGGTCATCGTACACATGTCAGTGTCACTAGAAACAATTATTACAATGCAGAGGATGAAAAAGAACCGACCTCTGCCAAGCAGAAAATTAACATCATCGAGGAATACTATGAGCTGGCTGTCAGAAACCACATAATTATGGATATAAGTATCTTTTGGAAATCCACTATACTTTGGCTAATTCACAATATTTAACCAAACTGATGTGACTTCTCTGAATGGAATTGACACAAAGCATACATAAAGCATTCAGTTAGCCTACTATTCATCCAGATATTCTCTAGGGAAAGAGGAAGATGTCGATCCGTAAGTTCTATATCAAATGTATGTGACATCACTGAACATTATTGTTACTCTGGAGGCTCCATAACACAAGGGGCAGAATTCACACGGGGTCGTATATACCCCATAGGACACTGAACCTTTACAAAAATTGCAAAATGATGAGACACATGCATGCATGCATGCCCTATTGCCACAACACCAATTAAGTACCTCCAACCATGTGAAACCATCTGACAAAGGCTATCATCAATCATCTTTGCCTTTGATCGTCTAGGTAGTTCTCAAAACGTGCACCCCGTATAAGTGATATAATGGCGGTGATTTTACGCCTGGTTGTATGATGTAGACGTTGTTGTTAGCGTTTTTTCTTTCCTGTTGTATGTTGTTTGACATCAAGCACATTAATGGTATAGCTTTCAGCTGGACGTGGTCGTGGGAAGAGGCCAACAAACTGATCTACACTTGATGACAATCATGTAGCCCGCGGAGTTCAATGGTTGGGGGCCAAATATGACCCAGATGGATACATTCATAGGGGGCATATGTATCATCATAGAGTTCATTTGGTGACAGAATTCTGAACGTTTAGTAACTGGATATACATGCACGATGATTAAGCAGTCGATCACTTCTACTCGATAAAATCTGGTGGATCTCGTCTGTTCCATCGAATCGAGCAGGGGACAGTTTAGCGTGTAGTGTTTGGATTATTTGACATTGTGTGCATATTGTAAACATATTACAAACAGAAGGAAGAATTCATGATAAAACAAATTAGGTAGCTCGAACAAAAGATAAAAACTGGTCGGGTGCATTAATTGAGTAAAACCAATGCACTTCATCGCTGCAAGCTGATTAGACCTAATATATGACATTTTCATCTGGTGAGATATCTTGTGCATTCTATCACCATCTATAACTGTGTCTAATGTACCCTACCGCCCTTGCTTATCGTGCTAAGTGTGAAAACTCCTTAATCACTTGGTTTCTTTGAACTAGTTAGTATAGAATATGGGGTTTCTTATAATGATATAAATACATTTCGGTTAATCTATAAATCTATACGAGTTAAGGTAAGGCATAACTATACTGGTGTCAATCTTTGCAAATAATTAAAGTACACGTTTTTGCATGCAAGTCATTCCTATAAACATTAATTTCCCATAGGCGCCTTTTGAACACCATAAACCTAACTGTATAATATGGATATTATGTACGCACCAAAAGTCAGAAGACCTTATTTTCAAATTCAGAAGATAACAAGTAGGTATATTACCTCCCAAGAATAAAATAATTTTTTTCTTTGTGTTTTATATATTGCCAGTAGAACTACGCTTCAGTTCTCAAACATGTCTATCTACTCTAGCAATATAATCGATTGATGAGACTCAACTGCTAGTGACAGTCTCTGCGTGGGGCTATTTGGCCGAACGTAAACACGAGTGGTGAGACGACTCCCGCAGTCCCCCCTTTCAACATGTGGGACAAGAGGCCATCTGGCCAACTAAGTATGCTTTCTATGTATGCCTACAACACAGTGGGGGCCTGTGCCACCTCCACCTGTGATTCAGCCTAGAAAACCAATGTAGCCTCTCATCTTTGAAAGTATCCTTTGACATCCAGGCCACCAGGTGCGAGGCAATTTCACCGTATGTGAAGTTAAATATCACCATTGTAGGCTAATATTTACATTACGCTTGGGAAAAAACTGTGAGAGGCATTTCTATGGGAGTAATGTAATTTTACACTCATTAGGAATGTATACGAACAGAGTGCCTCTGCCAGAAGTAGACCAGATTCTTTCTAAAGGTGCCACATATACATGTGCCTTAAGATATCATATAACCTATTAGTGGTCATTCATAATTGCATGGCTGAGCTGTAGGCCTAGTCACTACGGATGAGAGGAATATCGGACACAACACTGAACATTGAACAAAAGCTTACCAATGTCTATTCAAAGTATACTTACATGAATGCTGCGATGTGTGTGTCCTTGGCCCGATATATTCCGCAGTAGGTACTATTTGATAGGTCGGAAATGAGGCAGACAGACCGTAAACTATACATTTCATTAAGCCAAATGTCCATGAGTCATCTGTCTGGAAAGTGCCAGGGGTTGTCACTCACAGGTGAACGCATTCACCAGAACCTCTTAATTGACATATCAATCATGTTCAACAGGTTGTGTTTCCTTTATTCCATTGTGGAGGGGCTCCTTAATATTTTCCTGCAGATCAAATACCTGGCTCTAATATCCCAATCATCCATGCAGTGCCTTGTGCAATGTTCACCAATGTTCACCTATAACCAATGACTAGCTTGACTCTCTGTCTACTGATCTCTGTGATGGATACTAGGTTTGCCCACCAGGTGGCTCTGGTGTCTGCAGTACAACAATGGAATGTCAGGTATATCTTTAACACTGCAGACAAAAAATAGATCAAAGTGTCTCTGATTTGACTTTAAGAGCCATATATCTTGGATAATGATTCCTATATAAAAAGAATGACATTGTTATTTCCTGTGTAAGGGTTTCATGTATACTTTTGATAAAAAGGCAAAGAATAGAGTTTCTTAGAGTAGTAGTTTTTCATCGTAAACCTGTCTTAAAAGCGGTATATAAAATATATACTTGAGTTTACTGAGTTTACACTTCTTTTTTCGATCCAGGCGATGGCGAGATATAGGCCTACTATTGGTTCCCTTAAACAGTTTCCTGCTTAGAATTGTATTACTTCAATCTCTTTCCTATTTCTTGGTCTCATACAATCTCACTTACAATTATGTATCATCAGATGGTGTGCTTTAATTTGATATGAAGTTGAAAAAAGCTTATGGCAACTTGAATGACCAAACGCATTGACATGATAAAGTATGAAGGGGAAAAACAGATATCTCCACAATACAGCCAGCATTGCAGCATGGTTAAAGTGAAAACGCTTTTTTTTATTAGGCTTGTTTTCTTTTTTCGAAAAAAAAGAAGAATAGGCCTACATGCTATTACTTCACCGTACTGCAAAGTTGTTGTCTTGACTTCCACAACGTGGCCTCAGTACACTCTGTTTTCTGCCACATAGACCCTCTGGTTATGTTTTCCTTTATTTAGATTTTATTTTCAGTCTCACAGCGTTAAAAGGCAATAGCCTGGGGTTAGTTCAATTGTTCTTTCTGTTTTATATTTTTGCCTAGCATATTATCTTTTGTTCTGTCCAAGGAAATGCCAAAATGATGTATGAACAGTATTGCCCACAGCATTTCATAATATCTACTTACATATTTTCCTGTTTTCATATTATTCTTTCACAAACAATTCGGCAGTCAAGAATATTAACATTCTGAAATTCTATTGAAGGCCAGCAAGATTCTCCCAAAACAACAAAACTGGTTGTTGAATAATAAACCAGAGTTTTCGTGTATAAAACTGTAGTAACAAAGGGCTCTGACATATATCAATATGCATGATTCCACGACGTTTCTGTTATAATGGATCTACCCTAGATTTAGTCTGAAGGCACCCCACGCCGAGGGCCTCATATAAAGCTGCATACAGGTGTGCATGTAGTCATAATAATTGATTCCAGTTTTATATTTTCCATAACATACACAACACATTGGAATCATCAAACACTCATTCTTCTAGAGGTGGGATGCTGAGACTTTTTTGTAAGTGATGTTGTTTTAGATAAAGAGATTTTCTATTCATAACACAATCATGTGCGCTAACTTCACCTATATTGGTCTGAAGGGGTTTTATATCCGTTACTTAATTGATCCTCCAGAGGTTTGATCAGTCAAAGTGGTCCTGTCCAGCTTTTGCAAAGTAATACGATGTCCTTAATTTGTTTTGGCCCTTCCCATTGGGGTCTCCCAGCCCGGACCTACTGTGGGACCCCAATCAATTAACTGTCTTAAGGTGTAAACTCTGCACATATTGTATTATAAGGTGGCGGCCGACACCAAAAGGGTCATCCACATGGGCCAGTGGCAGTGGCTCGACCCACCCAAGGCATTGACATTGCCATTCCGTCACTGATAGTTTGTGTTGCGTGTGGATCCCTTCTAGTTGTCTTTAGATAGTTTGTAAAATAATACCATATATTCTTTTTCACATTGCAATAATTATTGGGACCAACTTTTGAGGTACTTTGTTATCATAATATGAAAATAGGGCACTTCAAGATAGAAACGTTTCTAGTTGTCTTTAGATAGTTTGTAAAATAATACCATATATTCTTTTTCACATTGCAATAATTATTGGGACCAACTTTTGAGGTACTTTGTTATCATAATATGAAAATAGGGCACTTCAAGATAGAAACGTTTAGTTTACTCCGATATGCAATGACTGAAGTAGATATGCCAGACCCAGATAACAATAAACCTAGAAATAAGTCTGCAATAATAATCATGATAAGTCAATTACTTACTCGTTTACAAGTGCTTGGAGGTTCATATTCAAATGAACAGTTTGAGATGAGCTGAGAAAACGAACATAGACCTGAGAAATGGATATATTGTTCATATGCAAAGGTTACTGTAAGTAATGGTAATATTCTTCGTGATGATAAACCCCTGAAATTGGCGTATTAACCTTTGTCATCACCATAGTTCTCATTAATTATTCAAATATTCAAGCCCCAAGCCATTATTCGAAAGGTCAACAAAATAACCCAGCTCTATTAGGTCCCCAGGATGTTGGTCCTGTACATCACTACTGACTGTGTGGTAGCAGCCTTAATTGAGTTATACAGGTGGTCAACTGAATGTAATCTCGTGTAATTCCACACACAAATAACACAAAGTCGTCGAGTTGAATGTATAAACATGTTTGAAAGGCGCACTACACAGTTTGTAGTACGGCTCATGATCACGTGAGTTGCAATTCAATTAAGGATTCTTACTCACGCACATTATGTAATATTCATGGCCATGCTTATACATTATGTGTGAAATTGAAAGTAAAATGATAATCAACGTCGTCTTTAAACACCATCAATTGTGATTATGTTGATGTTCACCAGACTGTACAAGACTTTATATTATAATAATTGTGCGTTCCGAAGATATCATTTCAACACTTGGTAGACAAAAATAATCATACCTTCCCCCCATTGTAATGCGTATCATAATAAGATGAATCTAAGATTCTTAGGGGCAGTTCCCTGTTAACCATTTAACTGTTCTACCAACATTGCTATATTTAAAACAGTGTATATTTTTTATATACATATATCTTGACTGATAGTAAAACCCCTTTGTCAGTGACACGACGCCCTCTCCCCAGGGACAGTTAGCCCAGGTATCTACATGATAAGTCCCCCAGCACAGTCCTGTCAATCCACATGGAAGCACCTGAGAGACTCAAGATATCTGCCAGGAGAGCACTAGAATGCTTTAGGCTCTTGGCACCAGGTGGCGGAGCTGGTGTTTTTTCTACCAAGAAACTATTGCCAATGTAAACATCTCGAGGATGCACTGTCTTCTGGGAGAGGATGCAAAGAACCTCTGAGGCTACTAAAGTTTATATAACAACACTTGCGGTTAGTTGGATGCTTAATCAGATGAATAGTCAATGACATTATGTTGAGAGGTTTCTGCTGATTTCCTACAATGTTGGATGGAGCTCTTTATGGGTGGGAGATATATTCAATTGTTGCACCATGCACAGATCTAGGTAAATTATTTTGTTTCTGCATTGTGCTTCTGCCAGAACGTAGGCGTTTGCAGGTTGAGAAAAAGATCTCTGTTAGGGCACTATTTGGCAACGTGTTCTGCATGTTTTGCAGAAACAGAGACTGCGGTAAATGTAATATGAATATAATAGATCTACTGACACATTGATGTTTTTTTCCCGACATTTACACAATGTCCCGACGCCATGGAGGCTTTTGACAGTAATTTATTTTTGGATGCTGAAATAGACCTGGCAGACGAGCAGCGCTTATCGCCCAGGCGCAGATCAGTACATTTTTTGTGGTGAAAGCCGGGTGAAAGGGTGGATCTCGACGTGGATTATCTGGGTTAGTCTGAAAGCCAGAACAACAGAAACTTAGGCAACCTCTTGTTCCTTCTTAGACAAGAGTACTCTCTCTGCAACATGATATGACAGGCCACTTGCAACCCAATATACCATGGGTATAAGAGTCTGTACACAATCATAATGTTGAATTAAACATGTGTATCTTTTTGCTATGTTTATAACAAGAGTAGCTAGAAATCAAGACTTGTATGGGAACTGTTTCATATGAAGCATTTGCTTAGATTTTTACGGCATTTGTATGGACTGACAATTGTTATCTATTTTTGGCTGCGGTTTCTGACTCATTGTTTGTGTCCAGTTATTACAGAGTGGGCGGAAGGCCCGGGGAGAATAGGACATAAAACTTGAAAGCCGTGTAGCTCTGAGCTTTGTTGGCAAACAGATACTAGCCAAAGGGTAAGTTGGATATGGCACAAAGTGTATGGACTCAAGGTTTTGACTGTGTGACGCCATGGGGTCTGCATCTAATATGCAGAGATTACTAGATATATCCATGTTGCACATCTAGCTCTTAACTTGAGGATAGGCCCCTCTGATATACTGCTGTTGCACCAACCTCATCATTCATATCTAGTTTTCCTCTGACAGTAACATATTAAATGTGTCTCAAGGGATATTACATCACAATGAGATGATGTAATGTAAGACTGTAACATCGGAAAAACGGGAATTACAAAATGGGTTTCTGGGTTTAAAATACTTTTCTTTCTATTGAAATATCTCATACCATAGCTGGATTAAACACATTGTATTTATAATTATATGGCATCATAGAGAAAACATTCATTTGGAGGGAAACGTGTAGACCTCAGATCTTATAGATAACGGCCAGATCCTAGCATTTTTTTCTTTTAAATGAGCACCTTTGGAACAGCCCTGTAAAATTAAAACAATGCCGTTTAAATAAGTAGTTAGATACGTTATTTTTCAGTGGAGGCCTTCATAGCATAGAACCGCAAGATACTCTTGAACATGCGAAGTCATATCAGTGCTAGTCTGGGGTAAGTGGCACTTTCCCTGACTGTAGCACTACGTTGTACATGTACATTATACTCAGCCTGTCTACATGGCAGCCTGCCCCGCCCACGGCCGCCCAAAACGTGACGGCCGACCGGCAACCCTCGTCAGGTAGCCCCCCCCCCCCCCCCCCCGACGCCCCCGGAAATGGCCGACTGGGCATGCACCGACATGGTGTGGTGTTTTCAGCCCAAGGAGTTTTTTTTATTATTTGCTGAAGAGAGAAGAGGGCAAGGGCATGCATGCATGCATGCATAACGCCTATACTGACGTGGGTGAATAGGTCTACAGCCATTTTTCAAATTGATGTCAGAATCTGACTGAGTTGGAGGTAGTCGTTGGTCAGGGGATGTGGGGGTAGGGATTACCCCATTTCGTGTAAAAGAACTGGAGGCAGCAGTACTCAATCCTGCCACCCCCCTCCTCCCTCCCTCCCACAGCGCCTTCCTCCTGGGGTCCGTGGGGCCGTGCAAATAGTCAGAGAGCGTGCACCGATGCCATGGGGAGAGAGGCACGTGGAAAGGTGAAGACCAGAGTCAATAGAGTCTGTGAAGTCTCTTCAACCTGAGTGGACCGCAGCGGGCTACGTAATAAAAAGAGAGTGAGAGTGGATATACCCTCATGCATTTATGAGGCTTCAACTTCTAGTACATGTACAACTCTGATCGTGGGATTTCTGCGCGTTATTGCCTACACTGCACGTGAATATCACGATATACTCTACTTGAATATTACTTCCCCAAATAAAATGTGTATTTCGAGTTTATATTATGATTTTTCTTCAAACAGGCCGACATGGCCTGCACCTAATATACTAAATTTATATATTATTTGTGACAACCACCTCTTTAGGTTGTTCAATTCATGGCTTGGGTAGCATGTCCGTCTGACTTTGTGATGAGTACAACTGAAAATACACTTCATCTTCCAATGAAAGGGTCAGAATATAGAAAAGGTGAATCTCTACAGAATAACTTAAGATCCAGATATTAGATGATTATTCCAATACCACCTTCGTAAGTCCCTTTAGGGACAATATTATACAGAAGAAGATTGGTGGGGAAATCTTTAAACCATGACTACTCATGAATGCTGAGTATTATATCTAAAGTCGTCCACGATTGGCTACATATCTCATTTATTGTATAGAACACACTTAATATGTATCAGTTATTCTGTTAGGCTAATGAAGCTGTAATACCTGCCGTTATGTTATTCCATGTGGGCTGTGCATAGTATTACAGGAAGGACGTTATAGACTATGTTCCCGCGTATAAACCCAAGTATGCACGACTTACGATTCAGATTGAATTATAGAAAACTGCTTGTAATTTCCTGTGGCATCCAGTCTTATATAAATAAGCGTGATTCTAATGGCTACGAACCTCTACATCCGATTCATAACCTCTGGGTGTTCGGCGGTGGGCTGTAACACGCCGTGAGCTGATAACCCGTGATAACAGGCGGCGGTCTGCGGCCCACACCCCGAAACACCCCGCACAGATCAGATCCAGGTGAAACCACCCAGCAATGCCACAAACCAACTCAAAAAGTGGCTCGCCATCTGGCCGGCCGGGCGAGTAGAAAAACGACCTCCACCGGACATAAAGCTGGGGGCCTGCTCGCCCGCAAGGGACGGCTAATGCGAAAAAGGGGTACGACCTTTTGGGGGCTGTTTTATCTGCGGCGAGCAGCTCATTGAGGCCGAGTGTATAGACGGAATGAGCTGCTCCCCTGCGGCAGATGGACTCACGTTGAGCATATGGGGTTGTGGTTATGGGGCCTGGACTTCTTCATGAAAAGATGTTTACCTTTCATACCAGACTGTCGATTAGGCATAGCCTTATCAGTAATGAACGCTAGGCCAAATCCCTGAGGCCAATTATTCTTTCAAAGCATAGGGCACTTCATTGGTTTTTGAAACATTCAAGTACCATGATAGAGGGTTTAGGCATGTATGTTAACTAACAGTATACTTTTGAATTGAAAATACCTTTCGGGTTTGGACATCACATAATTATATGGGGTCTATCAAAGCGAGTTAGGGAAATGTCAATGATAATATATTTATCATTGGCATTTCCCTAACTCGCTTTAATATATTTATCATTGCTAAGAATAACTTATGTTGTATTTGGTCTTCGGTCATATATAATTATGTATACAGATATGACTAAAGGCTAATTACAACCATCGAGACGATATAGAAGAACTACATTGGTGCATTAAGATATATTGGCGAAAAGAGCAAATAAGGGGCGTCGGCTTTTGGGGATAAGAGGGGGAGGGGGTGTGATTAGTAGCAAAAGTGGCTATAGGGGAGCTCGGCCCCATGCCGGGAGTCTCCAAACCTTAATTACCCTTGAGATATTCCGATATTTATACCGCCTACCCCGCGTACCTCTCCTACTAGTCAAATCCCAGTGCCTCTGGCGGCGAAGGGCGTGTGCGGCTATGATGAACAGGTCATATCAGCTGATAAGCTGGACTATCAGTGTTAACAGGAGGTGTCAGCCTGCCACGTGCCATATGCCCACATCTCAGACACTGATAACTCGAAACCCTCATTTTGAATTTGTGAAATTCCACGTTTGGCTATTCCGGGATGGAATTTTAGCCCTCAAAGCGCTTTCTAGGGGAAGGTATGGCAACATCTGCCTGACCTCCGGGCTCCCAGGGCAAGGGTTGATTCCCCCCTGGGACGGATTCGAAATGGTTCTTTGGTGACAGCCGTGCACACCACTGGGGAAACTCAATATTCACTCAACTCTATTGAATTCAACGTGGGAGGTACGTTTTCAATCCCGAACCCTAAACCCATATGGCCGCCAACTATAGAAATCAGACCTATAATCATTATTGTTTCGGTTCAGGTCCATCTGCTTGACCTAGATAATCAGGAATGGCCCTGAGGGGTGTGGCCGTCCTGACCTGTCACCCATCTTCACTGTCACCAAGACGACCGCCTGTCCCTCATGGGGTATCCTTTGGTTGGAGTAAAGTCAAGTGGAAACGCCGTGTGTTGCCCCTCACACGTCAACACTGGCCGAGTGAAAACCGCCAGCCAATTGTCGTCTGCTCAGCTCAAGGTGGCACACAAAAGATTTCGGCACCAGGTGGTCCTTCGAGCTGTTACTGATTACCGGGAAAACTTAGAGGCAGCTTTTCCCTAGGGTAGAGGCATAGGCCTACAGGTTATCGACAAGAATGGTTAACTTGTAGCAGGTAAAATAGTGCACTCCTGGTTACATGGAAACTGGGGGTTTAAACAGGCTTATACAATTATTCAATAATTGAGAACATGACTTGTTATATTCACTTGATCTGCTTTTGGTTTAGCTCAAGTAAATCATATGAAAACCATTAAATGGACTAGATCGTTCTTGGCATTTTCTCACATCTATAATGCCAATAGGCCAAGGTTGACAGATCAGCAATCCTCTTAGCATTTTGTGAGTAATCTGCTCCCACAGGAGCCCTTTTCAAAAGGGCCCTGTTGGCCCACAACACCTGGTCAAGCCCGGACAAAGAGTCAGTGAACGGCTGGCGGCACAAAGCTGGTAAAGGCTGCACTTATCCCTAGGACGGTCGTTTTACGGTGGCCGGCAAAGGTCATAAATCTGGGTATTAACTGAGAGTCAAATGACTGTATTTACGACTCTACCTCACATTGACAAAGATATTACAACGCTTTATTTGGGGTAGTGAAAATTATGGGGTTGCTAGAATTCATGTTGATTAACTTGAACTGACAATAAAACTTTGTTAAACAGCTCTTCACTTTGAAGTCTACACCTTTACACTACGGCGTATTACGAAAAATGGTTTCACTGTCCGTATGTAAAAAAAACAACGTTTTACACCAAACAAGTCAATAACATTTCCCGGATATATATTATCGATTCAGAAAGCTTTAGAGAGTATAGAAAAGTTGATAATGGAAAAGGTTTCTCTATCAGAGAACTAGCCTCAGTGACAGGCATTTTGATTGATATGTTTAAAGGAGTTGAATATAGTCTGCGACATTACAAAATTATTGAAAAGGACAAAAAATGGGCCCTGAGAAATGCTGGGCGGAACGGCTTTGGTGGGAATATGAGCTAAACTGTGGAATCAATGTTCCGGTACATATTATGATCATATTGAATGCATAAAGTTCATAATTATATCCACCGGCTCAGATGTTTTGGTTATTGGTGTGGACATAGTACCGCTGATTCCCTTTGCAGGCCTTGGCTTTGTATAATAACATTTTTCATTTTGTCTAGGCCAATATGCTAAAGTAAGCCAATAAAATGAAAGAAAGAAAAAAACCATTATTCTAGTTGAAAAGCCTAAACGTACAAACACATCCAATGTGAACAAAAGTCTATTCATAGTTTTTCCAATTTGTCATACCAATTTACACCGTGACCTGCGTAAGGAGTGGGTGGCCGCATACAGGTAGGACCGATAAATTAGACCTGGTGGGAACCGTGTGGGGCCCTCAGTGCCCCCCGAACAGGGCACCGCGGCCATGCTGAAGTGGTCGTTTCCCACGGGGGGCTCGTGAGCCGGCCCCACCTGGGTCAGGTGAGCACTAATGGATCTTCGCTGTCGGCCGCGACTGATTACAACTACTGACCAGAGGTCTTCCTTCTTCTCCGGGCTGAATGGCCGTCCTCCCATGCAGACCAGACACATCCAATTGCCCACCCCCGCCCACTGACCCCCACCCACGTCCATCCGGCCTTCCGGGGGCGGATGCCCGTCTAAATGAGACGTCTTGACCTTTTGAAGGGCCTAACAAGGGCGAAAGTGGGTGGGTAGGTCTCACAATGAAAGCCAGTATTGAGGTGGGATTCAAAAGGCTAATATAGCCAAGGCACGCCCCAACTATGATTAAAAGATATGGGGTAGACATGTATCTACGAGCTGTCCGAACCACACAAAAACCATACGCCTCTTGGTGTGGTTCCTTTCTTTATTCTTGACTATAGGCCTACATATGATATGCAATGATTCCAGCTTAATTATCTTCAGATTAATTTTCTTTTCCACGCTTTTCAAACCAATACGTCTTAATCTTATTTCAAATCATGTGCAGCCATTCAGCAGTGATTGTTGTGACCAGCATTAGACATTGGTATGGCTTTGATTACAATCACCATACCACTATCTCCCGGTCACCCCCCGGTGGTCAAGCACCTTAGACCAGGTAATAACAGGCCCCACAAAGGTGGGCTGTGACCCCTACAGGACGGTACCCAGGTGGGCGGTGAAGGCGAGGTGTCAGGTGTGATAGTCAAGGGGTCAGCGGTAGGGGAGGGGTCTTGACCCCCTCACCTGCCCCTTTAACGCCTTACCTGTCACAGGTAGGACAGGATCCCTCTGAACAAGTGGATGATAGATGGGGAAGGGATATGTTCACTGGACAGGGCCACTATTGGTGGAGCCTATAGACGTCTCTGTGTTAGAAGTGGGACGGCCGGTGAGATCCTCTGTAACCCTGGACAAAGGGCTGCTTTGTAGATCAAAGTCAGTAAAGGTGATGACCACATTCACGTCTTAACCCACAGGATGTGGGCCAACTGTTATTGGAGTAACATAACCAAAGTACCCATTCTTGTCAATTTGACACTTATCAAATAAACCAATTCACAATTTGAATAGGCCAATCAGAGGAAGTAGGAAACCTTGTATAGTGAGTATGTGTTTTCAAACTAAACATTGTAAAGAAAGATCAACGTCCCGGGGAGGGAGGAAGTACTTAGGTCCGAAACGGACCCTTCACAAAGAGAATACTTCCAGCCTCCGGGTACTTTTCAGCAAGTTTATTATTGTTAACATAATTATGAATATGCAGCTCGCCATCAGTCAGTGTGACATGATTATTATGGAGATATGATTCTAGATATAGATTATGCCATTATAGTTATTATTTCTTTCTTAAGTTTCTTACCTTTCTTCTTTTTCACTACGATCACATTGAAGAGAATACATTTTTCCATTAAGTTATTGGATCTGAGTGTCTTTCAGAAGTACCAGTGGTCTAGTGAAAAAACAAAACATCACAGTGCAAAAAGCTATTGCATTCCCACATCATGACTATGGGTCGTGTTACGTGTACATGTGTCCTAAAGCTGGCCTGTCAAACACCACCACATCGACACAGGTGCCCCGTATGTTTTGCCAACATCGAGGTTCGTCGCTGAGAACCAACCTCCCGGAGGCGGAGAGGATCCAATAAAACCGGCCTTGTCCACAAAGAATGACACCCTTCGGGCTATTGAAAGATAATTAGAGGCCGACTGGGAAAGTGCATGGGTCTTTTCAACACACTAGAATACCCCTCAATTCCCCTAATTTTGTCCACCCCAGACATCCTGTGTTATGTCATATCCCACTATGATATAATACAATGATTGTGTTCCCTGCTTGGCTAGTTGATTTGACATGCAAACTTGGCTTCTGCGTTATGATCGTAACATGCGGCGACAATTTGGTATGTAAAAAAAATACTCGGATACTATGAGGAATATCTTCTATTGTATGGAAATATTTGGTCGGGTCAAAGTAGATCTTGGCATGTACGTTTTGTATTGCTTTGTGGTGTTCAAGAAAAACCTATAACAAATTGCTATGTAAAACTGTAAAAAGGCTGTTCATTGTCAAGCCAATCAAAGTATCTTGTTTTGATCATTGTTTTCTCAGCAAGGACAATTTCCATGTTTTAGATTATACAATGCAGATTATATAAACCATCATACCCATCCCAGTTTACACCAAAGTTAAAGTTTACCATGAAATATTTTCGAAATTGCCTCTATGCTTTTCCCATGAAGACAGTTGCATAATACAAAATTAACCAAAGCAATTTGGTTGAGAAAATTTCTTCCTGAAATTGTAAAATGCAGCTTTATATATTGGCTTTTTCCCCATAGGATACAATGTTAAAGCTTGTCAGCCCATCCTACAATGTCCAACCTTATTTTGCCCTGAAATACAGCATTTTGATTGGCTGGCACACCTGCAAATCTATCAATTGGTAAAATTTTAGAAATGAGTATGTTTGATCAATACTTGGGGATGTAGGAAAACGTAATTCTTGTGTATTTCATTAACCCTAACTCTAAGAGGCGAAGATTCTTTATACATGAATTTTGTCCAACCCTTGTCCATCCCTGGAAATACCCTATTTGGGATGGGCTTATTCAGCCTGATTCTAACTGAATAAATATCTAGAAAAACATGTCATATCAAAACAGGACTAGTTTTTGGATGATGCACCCGGACACACCTAGCAAATACAGACTTGGTTTGCAAACTTGCTTCACTAGAAATATACAGTCAGGATACTGTGGTCTTGTTTCATCTGATAATATAAGTACCTTCCACATAACTGTGTGGCCCGACAGTTTCTGTTGGCTAAGCTAATTATGAGATTCACGAAGTACCTGGACATGGGTGGGGGGTACTTGGGAGATCCCACAGTGTGTTATCTTGGAAAGTCAATTTAGTCCACTAGTTGAGCTACAACCACCTGCTGGTCGTGCAAAGGACTCCCTGTATTGGACCCCCGCAATGTAAGCTGATGTCTAGCTATATAGCCGTGGGCACCCCCTGCTCCGCCCCACTACCAATAGGCCCCACACAGGTAAATATACGTATACTCCTCGTGGAGAACAAATACAATGCAATGCTGTATCTAAACTGAAGCTCGACCGAGATCCGTATCAGCATGTTTTCTTTTCTTTGTAATCAAATATTGGACTATTGGTCGAAAATGTATTAGTAATAAGTAGAAATGGAGTCATATAATCAGTAATAATAGTATACGCCGGTATTAATAAGATATTATGGCATTCGATTGCAAGAAGAACACGTTTCAGGACTTGAAGGGAAATGCTTCGCTATTCATTTTCCCATGATTGGAAGCGTTTGCATTGAAATCAGTATGTTATCACAGGTTCCAACAGATGACTCACTGGTAGATCAGATTTATGTCACAACCTGATTACGTGTGTACTCAAGTGTACCCGCTGTCCGAGCTGCTCCCTACGGCTCGGGTCGTGCCAAGAAGTAGGATACCGGATGTCAGGGTTAGGCCTAATGAAGATTTAATTAGCTGGCAGCGTAATTAGGGTCTGATTGGGGTCGTTAATCAACCGCCAGGGGCCCTCATTAACATACCAAAGTCTGGTAGACACCGTTCTTATACAGTAGATACAATATTATGAGTCTTACAGGCAACGAAAAAAACTGTCTGTTTACTGTTCTCCCGCTTACTCGTCTCTGTCTGTTCTGACTAGTAGCACAAGATCTACCGTATGAACTCACTCAACCATTTTTTTAATCTACACTCACTGATGTATAGCTGACTGCAGGTCAGATCATATTAAGATAGTTCACAGTTGCCGGGGAAGGAGGCTGGAGTTGTGCCATCTACAACACGTATAAAACCTCCAGGTATACCGCGGAATATAGTTCATGCTGGATGCCCCCGCCGATGTACACGAACTTCTACACTGCCTTCTTTTTACTGTACAGAATGTCGAGAACGACCACCTGAGTGCAGGAGGATTTCCTGGGACATATTACGCCAGAAGTCAGTCAACAAGCTCAAGGCACAATACTTACATACACAGTGTTTGAGATCACAACTGATGAAACTGAACCAACCATCATTTTCGTTGTAAACATGAACGCTCCCAGAAAGTCTTATTTCAGCAGTTAACAGACTTACTTTGTTGGTTTAAGTATGATAAAAAATTCCTTAAATTGCTCTTTTAATTGATTTTTGGCCTCATACTCTGGATAGGAATAGGATACTGAAGGAATTCCCACGGTCTTGCTGGTTGGTATTGCAACATTCATTACAACATTGACATGATACTCAATTGTACCAATTGTGCTGACAGAAAACATGCGATCCGTGTGTTAACATTATGATCAAACTCATGATCGTTACCATGCTGGCCAAGCTGGCCAAGCTTGAACCAGAATTATTATTGTGTTGTTATTTTATCATCATATCCCATTATGTTGCTCTGATGTAAGTGATCTGCGGGCCTGCCTCTATGAATAGGGCACTCCTGTTCGACGCTGATATGTGCATAATAAGGACCCACTGTATCACACAGACTATACACACCCACTTCCAGGATATCTATAAATTAGGGCATTATGCTCGATATCGGTAGCGGTTAGCCCCACCCGACGAATGGGGAGCGCATAAAAAGGTTAGAAAAACCTTCCCCTCATACCGAGCGGCTCTCCGCAGCAGGGGGTGGAGCGGTTCACCAACTGCTCATCGCACAGGGCCCAGCTGTGAGCTGCTCCCGGAGGATACTGCCTCTGTCAGGGGGCCTAGGTCCCAAGGTGAACTCCCGAAACCCTCCCCATCTATTTACTTTACCTCGACACATTATTTTCCTTCCCTTCCATGTATTCAACCAATTTTCTATAGTGATGTATGATCTTAAATCGAACTTCAATCGAATCGCTTCTGCCATTTTCTACTTCTAAAGTGCAAAACACATGGCCAATAAAATCATAAATGTAGGAATCCTGCTCTATAAACGTGCAGCAAAATGGTTAGACAGTGGGATGTTGGCACGCCCTGAAAATAAAAACAAACCCTTACAGGACCCTGGCAGAGAAGACCCGTTTGTCTGGGAAAGTGGCCGGGGGGTTTAGGTAACGGGAGCTGCTCCATCTATTTTATAGAGCTGGCCAGAGCTGCTCGTTCTACCTGCCACGTGCAGGTGAGGTAAAGGGTTACAGGCCAAATGTACGTGGGAGAAGTAGGCCTGAAGGTTGAGAAATACGACTCCAAAGTTTGTGGCTGCACTGTCTGGTCTTATCGTAGTTTGCTATGAGCAACGAGACTATATAGAAGATCTCTGTTGGCTCCTTGGTATGAACGTATACATACTCAGACGAATTATTTCACTTGCAGATGTCAACAATGCCTCGGGTCATTTAAATACATATTCATCAAGCAGCCAGGTATATATGCCGACTCTATCATATTGCTGTACACCAAGATGAAAATGATATGCATCTAAATACAGGTATACATGTACCAGGTCTTCCGAACCTGTTGGTGGGATGTTGGTACCCGCTGTTGGAAACATCTCATCAAACGCAATATCTAGGCTCAGGGCATATATATAGACATTGAAGGACATAGAATGGAGCAGATCTAAATGAGAATGTTTTATAAAGCAGAAGCCATTTTCCATCATTCATTACATTTATCAAATGGGTCACCTGAAAACCAATTTATTCATCTAAAGGCCTATTCCGTTTCTGATCGAAATGAGTCGGCGCCGGCTGCACTCTGGAATAGCAAAATGGAATAACATGTGGGCATACATAAACATCTCTGCTTCAATTATTCTTACTGTTTGCTATTCAATAGAATGTGTCTAATATCATGCATGGGTGCAACATTGCACTTAATTTTCGATGCATGTTTGCTTGCCATGACGTGATCAAAAATCCTCTCAGAAAATCTCTCAAAGCTGGTTGTAGGCCCCTTCTTAATGAATTAATCGCACGATCAGAATAGGAATTTCGTTGGTAGACTCTACAGCTAATGGTTTAGGCCTATGTTGTAAACAGAAATAATGTATACTTTGCCTCTCTCGAAACGTAGGGCTATACGTTTGCTTCTTTCCACATATTCCTATCAATTCGTATACACTTTGATATTACCTTCTACCTCAAAGCACCCCTGTAAAAGGTCCCCAGGCCACACCTCCTGAACATTATTTGTCCAGGTGTGAACAATCTCTCACGTGCTCGTTACACGCTGCTCCAGGTGAGAGGCTGACCTTGGGCGTGCTGCAGGGCTATATCTTTATCCCCTTTCTAAGGACGCAAGGCCCATTACACCCGAACCCCACAACCCCATCTGGATCCAGGTTTTCCCTGCACCCTGGATCATTATAACTTGGGCACGGTACATGCTGAGGGTACCAGCTGACAAAAGCACGGTAATATATATCTGCCAGAGGTCACCGAGATCTGCAAGTGCCAGAAGTAGCAGGGAGGCGAACAAACAAGGTCAAATTCCAGAAGGGCCCCTCCCTATTTCGTGATGAAGAAACATTAATAATGTTTTCACTGCGTATATAGAGAGTACAATAGCATGTAGTTCACACTGCATACATTTTGCCAGACACCAGATGTTTACTAGACATGTAGCCTTGATGGATTATATTTCATTGCTGTCAAACGTAAAATAAATAGCGTATAGACATACATGTAGTTAAATATCGGCATGTGCGTATGATTATTGTTCATTTTTCTTTTTAAACGTTTTATTTTATGAAATCAAAAGAATCAGATCAATAAATCAGATCATTTCTCGAGATTTCTAATTTCAAAGTTCTACTTAATGATCGTCTATAGAAATAATTAAAATATCGAAGTCAACCTCTGACAAACAAATTCAGCAGAACGGAAACCAAGTGTAACATTAGTGATACATGTGTACCAAAAAGGTACTGTTCATGGAACTCTAGATCTATTTTCAATATAAAATGCATGAAACCATGGTAACGTGCCACCCCTCACCTGGCGGTGTATGATCAGGTGACAGATGGACGCTCTGCCGCGCAAACACTGTCTACAGCCGGAGCAACCAAATCAATTACCCTAAAAACCAATATCAAGTTTAGAGCTAAAATACAACTGTTGCCATGGCGCGCGGAGTACAGAGCTGGCCGGTCATTTATAGAGGCTCAGAGTTAATACACTGACAGATTGCCTCTAATTGAACCGCCACCTTGGTACAACCATCCTACTATAATTAGTCCGAACGACTTTTGTTGAACTCGTTTGGACTCAAACCAGGAGGCTTGCACTAATTCATATTTGGCTGCTCTCGAAGGAAGTTGATATAATTATGTGGCAACGCTCGCCAGGGCGTATAAAAATATGACGTAGGAAAAGAGACTTCCCGGCTCCAGATAATGATCCGGTGACGACTCGTATGTTAAAGATAACCAAGTGGACAACTGGGAAGTGGGGTCTCTGGTAATAGCGGTAATAAAAGCCGAATTAGATAAGAGTGAACTTCTTGATTTGTATGACAAACACTTCTCAATGCATTTGACGAAAATATCCAATATATCATTTTCTATTATTTGAAACTTATTGTATACAAGTCAACAATAAATACATGTATGTACATGGACTAATTGATTTTACAGAAGCAATGTTAGGTTACGAAAACCTCGATACTTATAATTAAAGGGCCTATACCAATGTGCTTTAAAACATTGCCTTACATAACGTCACTTGTCAAATGACACGACGCCATTAGATATAAATCTGATATGCATCCCCCACACTTCGTCGTGTGGTATTTCAAATTATAATGACATACATCATTACCTTGGCACTGACCCTTGGCCCCTGAGGCCAGGAGGCCCCACAGAAAACCGTCCAAGGCGCCAGTGTGTCAGTGTTGGGCCAATGGGGATGGGTCCTCTGCCAACGGGCCTCTAATGACCAGCTGACCTCTGAACTGACCACTCGGACCCTACAGGTCATTCAGGGCGGGCCGGACGTAATGGGGACATGTGGAGATGTCCGAGGTATGAATGAATCATTTCTGACCGACATTAATAGTGGTCACGTCGTGTTATTGCTGTTCATGCGTAGAAGTAATGCACTATCAAAGTGAAAGCAATGGGTCAGTCACTCCCCTGTTACTGGTTACTGGATGTAAATGCACGTGCAATCAGTTTCGCTTGTCAAACTTTAGATAACTACATGCATGGACGTTTTATCAAGAATAGCAAGACATAGGTTACTGCGCCTCATTTTCCACGTTGATTCAAATGCCCATACAACTCTAGGAAAAGAAACAGCCAACTGCTGTTAAAGAAAATGGAATAATGATAACTATTATCATATTTTCTAAAACAGAAAATAGCAGTTAGTTGCTGGGTGTGTAGACGTACCTATGCACAGTCGAGAGGGTATCTTAATTGACGTCAAACACAGAATACAATCATGTACACACTGTATTTACTTGAGAGAATGTTGCAGATGATCGAAAGGATTGTTTTTTTCAATAGATATAAGGAGGCGCTGAATGAGCAAGGATCTCTATAAAATCCCAAATCTAGCACATACGCTCCCTATTGGACTGAGTAATTCTACTCCACATAAAACGGTATGTTTACTATTTGTAAATCAGGGTCTCATACAATCACAAGTTTCACAGCGTACACAAGTATATCGTCAGTGATTATAAATGGAAAACAAATTAACTTACGCCCTCGGTTCCTCCACTTTATTTGCATAAATCCACAACACGTTTGCCTTTATACCAACAGTCAGATAAGTGCGAGAGGTTCGCGGTGGGTCTCTATGAAATATCATTTACAATCTGAGGTGTAGCCCCATGGCAGGGCATTCACACACATATCGCCTATGGCGGGTAGCGGCTACATTCAGACTGCCCTTAACCCCTGTCCCTATCACAGATGGATAAAGTGATAAGAGCCGTGTGGTCATTACCTGGTCAGGTATCTGACCGCTAGGTGGGCTATTGGAATACCTGTGATAAGGCAGTGACCACGGCCAATCGATAGATGACAGGCTTAAGGGCCATACCCACTAAGCCATTTTGGGTCGGCCGACGGCGATCTGCGTTGGCGTACTCGTCGGCGTACACGTCGGCGTACTCGTCGGTGTAAAATTATCAAACATGCTTGATATGGATCGGCGGTGCCGTCGGCGCCGACGGCCGACGCCGACGCTGATGGCAGCGCCAATTTTGTGTGGGTATGGACAGCAAGTGGGCCGACGCCGACGCCGACGGCCGACGCCAGCACCGACGCCGACGCCGATTCAGCAAAAAGTGGCCTAGTGGGTATGGGGCTTTAGTGACCGACAGGACGTAATAAATCACTACTCCTGGTGGCACGTGGCCAAAGGGCTGGATAGAGAATGTGAACTTATACCCTGATACTTTCATTACCAGAAAAAAAACATTTGAAATTATATTTTATGTACACTCTTGTTCAAGGAATCACAAAGGGAATAATTCACAAAAACAGTAAAGTTTTTGCTTCATTTTGTCTGAGCACAAGTATGATACAATACAAATGTAAGGTTATGTGTTACTCGCTACAGGCCTATCAAAAGGCCAAGTAGGGTGCTGAGGGGGAGGTGGAGTCAGGAGGGACTGTACAGTTTACACCGTAAAGTCACTAATGGATTAATACCGCCGGCGATTTCATCGGAATACACTCTCATCTCTTGATCATTGTTTTATTCAGAACGTGATCAATCTTCTTTCCATCAACTAATAGTCTGCCCCAATGATATGAATGACATAATAACATGCAATGAATCTTTGATGTAGTTTGACATGAAAAGAGGTGTTGGGCATTCAAGAATTTATTAGGAACTCCTATGAAAAACAACTAGCTATGTCTGCTTCTATCCAGCAAAACTTCAGTGAAAGATGTATGCTTCTATCCAGCAAGACTTCAGTGAAAGTAGGCTATCTTTGGTCAATGACATAAGTTTTCTAACAGACACATAAAAAGATACAATTGTCCAATAAACGTATGGGGCAAGTAATAAAGCGAGGCCTGAATACACATTTCATCGATTATTTGAGATCATAGCACGGCGTAACTGATTAACAGCTGTAAAATCTTAAAGCCAAATGACCAGGAGCTACGCACATCATACTCCCACTAAACACATCACTATAATACCCTCAGGTACACTGGAGACCCACAGGTGACCACAGTCAAGGAGTAGCCACCGAGACCCATCAACATGCCAAGTTGCAGAATTACTACGATACTGTTATGTCACACAGTTGTAAGGTCGGGATTTCTATCAGCTTATACACGAATCTGGTGCTTTATCGGACTTGCACTAGCACTATAGTATACACACATACTATAGCTACCGTCAGGGCCTATACTGGATTGGAACGACACTCAAGTCTTGAAATAGTGCACTATTGAGAATGCATATGTTACTTATTACTAGGATAACAATTTCATATATTTTTTTATCATGCATTTATTTCTATAGATAATGCAACATCTCTTAGGATAACTATACTGTTCACCGATTCTTTTTCTGATCTCAACGAATAAATTAGATTTATATCTCTATGTGTCATATTTATAGCAATCGATTATCCTATACGGATACGGGTCAGCTGTTAAACTATAAAACAATGCATCCGAATGCAGTTGTTTAATGTTTAAGCTTAATGTTTGTTTAATGTTTAAGTCACATACACGACCTGAAAAAAAGATATATTAAAGGCTTATACATAATTATGACAATAGATAGAATTGACACAGACGTCATTTCATCAAAATGCGAATGTTTACTTACCAATGCTTGGTGACGAAATCGTCGAAGTATATTGCAGATCCTGGCAGGTGGTACTTTGCCGAAAGTGAGAAGTTTCCCTGTTTTCAAGTATCTCAGGGGTCCTTACAGGAGGTAATTACTTGTATTTGATCATGATGTGCATGTATACATATAAACTGGCACAAACTCCGAAATGTTAAAGGACGGTCTTCGCCAACAAGAAGCAGTTCCTGGCGACACACCAACAAAGTCCTACTCTTTTAGTCTCCTCCGCAGAAAAAAGTCAGAATGGCCCGAAAAAAATTATTGCAAGTCTTGCCAACAACTATATCTCATATGGCACCAGTGTGTAGATGTGCGAGCGCAGAAGAATATATATACAGTCTGTCAACAGGCCTTCTTGGCTGTAGCTGGAGCTGGTAGAATCTGAGGGCCCACCTCACATTATATGGGCGTGTTTCCCTGTTGGTGAGGGGCGGAGGAGGAGAAGGACTCTGGAGGTAGTGTCCCTTGTGTGTATGACCGTGCTCTCCGGCCGTCTCCTAACTTCTGGACCGCGTCCGCCCAGAGGGCCTGGATTTGACGCTCGAATCTCGGGCGGGGGGACCCACGCGTCTCCGAGACTTGGCTGGCGACCAGGCGACCGTGTCCGAGGGTAGGGGGGCGGGGCACCCTCCGCCCCGTGTGCGATATGTATACAGTACCATCAATGTGCTGAATGGCTCTATACGCCGCCTGGTGGTTGAGGATGCAGCGGGGGCGGCGGCCTCCTCCTATCTACCACCACTCACCTCTCCAGCAGGCTGCTCCTCCAGGGGATGGGGGTCACGTGGTTTGCCAGGATCCTCCCGAGTAATCTGGATCACTTGGCCTCACTTCACGTGTGTGAAGAGCTGAAAACCACTTTTTCTTTTACAAGATGTGCTTAAGCGTCTTATAGGTCTATGGCTGGTGAGATTTTTTGGTGGGTGTGTATTATACTCCCAGTGCTAATGATTACTCCTTAAGAAATAAACACCGCCTAGTCTAATCCAATCTAGACATTCACTCACTGAAATGGAATATTTCGAAAATGATGTTTATTTCAATTAGAAAGGAGTATGAAATAGCTGGGGTTCAAGTTACAACCCAAAACAACACCCACTCTGCCCCTTGGCTAAAACGCTCCTAGCCAAAAAGCGTGCCTTCTCAGGAATGAGGGAAGGAAACGCAAGGCGCCCGAAGGTCAAACGGTGCCGCGAAATGCTAGGAGCGAGAGGAGCAGGCGAGCGATGTGGTATAGATCTAGACCCAGTTACAGGTTTATGGGTACAGGGGTTCCTTGGTGGAAGGGAACAGCGCTACACCTTCAGTATGTAGCTGCGTCTGAGGTCGTATAGTGGAGAATGCAGTATTAGATGTATCCGAGGTTATTCCGAAAGCTTATAATAGGGCCTCTCCTTATAGTGCGTCTGTTACATCATTGCCTCTAGGAAAGATAAATCCTCTTTTCTGTTGGAAACAGTGGTTGTGGGGCAAACACGTGCACGGTGTTGCCTGAGTCTGTACCTTCTCGGAAGTCAAACAGAGGCCGACAACTCACCAAACAGGGCGCCACCTACGAATGAACTCCGCGTCCATGGATCTCACCGACAGCTGTGTGGCCTTGGATTTCACAAAACCAGTTCTAGCAGGCATTGTCGCCTCTTTTGTCACACTATTGAGACTTGTTAAACAATGTTACGGTCCCAACTCAAATAAAGAACTGAGCTGTTGCAATGCTTGGAAGTCTACTTCTTTACCACGCCCCCTTGGGGGGCATCGTTCACAAAATACACCCACGTCATGGCCTACGTCGTGGTTTCCTGGTTGCCACAGAAGATGTGTACCTGTGTCATAATAGTTGGAGAAGTTTTTCCTAAACAAGCCTCGGGAAATTCTACACCTGGCAGCATGAAGTTATGAGCCATCTCCTAAAAAGAACACAAAGCAGGTATTGTTATTCAGTTTAAACGCGCAGTAAAAACAGCTCACGCGGATGTGTGTAAACATATAGTAAAAACAGGTGAGAGGAAATCCGACAGAGCGTTCAGTCATTACATAGTTCGGTGAATAATTCATAGAATGTTTCAGTGCATATATATATATATATATATATATATATATATATATATATATATATATTGTATTGTATTATATTGTACATTTTGTGTTTGAATTTACTACCTTCCGTAACGACTAACATATCCCAAAGGCATCCCTAAAGTCCCCTTTAGTAAATGACTGTCTCCTTGTCCCAACAATACCGACTTCAAGTGTGGGTCAGGTAACACAGGTGCGCAAAGTCAACATGAACTGGTCAAGGGGTGAATATCGATCCCTTTAGACAGTGTGTGTTGAGAACTCTCCGTTACCCGTGAGCCTTACCTCCTTAATTATCACCATACCCATAAACCTCTGTAATGTTAACCGAGGAAGGTCTGGCAAATCCAATCCGGTTGAATTTTATCCTGCCGCAGATAATGGTAAACGCAAACTGTGTTGCCATGGTTACGTTATTGAAACATATGCCAAGTGCAGCAATCAATAGCAGAATAAAACATGAAAATGTTCCACCTTTTTATGGTGAGTAACATTGTTAGCCTTTCAATGAAGTACCTGCTCTATCCCTGTTGTTGCATGGTAGAACCCGCTCAGGGGGGCGTTATGCTGGATGATATTCACATGGAGGAACTTTCACGGCTACCGGAGAATGTTTGGACTTGCATTAAGCGAGCACCTGGTCATCACCCAGATTCTCACACCTGAGCCCGTGTGACCCTTTCTAAGAAGCAACCTGTCCTGGGCCTCGCTCCTGCTGTTGTTATTGTTGAGCTCCGGGCGTGCGCTGGAGGAGGCCGCGGATGCTGAGTGAATAGCCGTATATGGTCAGGTATGAGGCGGCGAGCCGGCTCAGCCTGGTCAAAGCCCAACCAGCCTTTTACCAGGTAGACAGCGTCAAATGTCAACCAGCCACTTTTAGCCACCATGGTCGGTCCCGGGGCTATGTTAGCAGTGGTCAAATAGTATAGTGGGCTACATTTGCAGTGTAATCACCTATCAAAGCTGAGCAAATAAAGAAGTAGGTGTGTGTTCACGCCGCTACTACTTGCTTGCAGGGATGTGCTTGTGCGTGATCTGAGAGAATAAAATCAAAGCATTGACGACCTTAATTGGGGCCTGGCATGAGGTAGCCCCTGGCTTAACTTGCTCTAGACGGATCCGCCCACCTGTGGCAGTCTAGCATTGATTATCGTAGGATTATTGAATACTCGGGTCAACAGGAGGTCATTACTACACGATTGTTAGTCCATGGAGGTCTCATGCACATGAGTGATGACAGACGCAAACAAGTTAATTAGTACCTTATCAAGTATATGACGTATGCTCAAATACCATGTATAAGGTCATTCCAATTGTAATTTTGTTTGGACATGTTTTGTCCGTCTGCATGAGAACGAGCATTTTATATTGGGTGATTAAATTTTAATGCCAACAGATGCAAGGCGTAGTCGTTATATTACGTTTTCTACAATTTGTGATGCAAAAAAACCTTCGGTTGTAGAGAAAGGTCTATAATATAAAGGCTATCACATATTCACTTACTGTCTCAGTTTGTAAATAGAATTTCGCATTCAACTCACTTGAGGATACTTGAATTCCAGTCCGTCAGACACAGGTCGAGCCTCTACATCCTCTTTTCACGGTCCAGTAGGTACGTCTGGCCTGAAAACCATCCATGCGTAAAGTCCATCAAAAGTGTCGGACTCTGAGACGCATCTCTTCCAAAGAGTGATTCCCATTCACTGCACTGTATGTCACAATATTGAAACTCCATGCTTTGGTTCTAAGAATATCTGATGATTGACAACAGGGAGAATGTGTTCGTGAGATAACGTAATCCTGTGTTAAAGGGTAGGAGTCCGCGCTGGGGTTTGAAGAGTAGCAGACGACAGTTGTCGATTCGCGGGTAAAAACCTTCTGCGACGCGCCCTTCTCAATGAACAGGCCTCCGCGCCAAATGGTCCCACGTGACCACCCGTCGACCAATAGGATAATTAGGTCAAGTCTCTCTTTGCTTAAAGCCCAGAACCCAAGCTTAAGCCCTCTATGTATGCTTGGACTTCCGATGGGGCACAAAGAGGGCTTTCATTGAAGACGCCCTTGCACCATGGCGTTTAACTGGCGTTTAACCAATGACATTGACCAAAGAGAGTAGAAGGTCCCTTCTACTCTCGTTGCATTGACCATCTGATTTGATGGTGTTTCCTTAATGTATTATGCATTGATACAACTGGTATCTTTAGATAGGTGAAATTCTTTGAACATGCTATAAAAAAAGTAATCTTTTTTGGTTCAAATTAGGACTGTTAAGCCTACCGGTAGTTTATTCTGTTGCAGGTGTAATCACAATGTTTTAATTGGAACTTATTTGAAGGAAGTAATGGAAATCTATACGTTTTCCCTTGTGCTGCCTTTTTTATTCTTTTTTTTTTCAATATCGGTGTACTTAGATGAATAAAACACAAAGCAGAAATTCGGACGTAGCCTCTTTACCTTCACGAATAAGACCTACAAATTTGTCGGAAACTAATGAAATAATATATGCATACAGCGCCTGCAATTGCAAGTAAAAAGGTCCGACGGAAACTAATTTATTCAGAGTACCAAAAACTCTGTGTATTTCACGCAGTAAGCTTGTTGCTCCCCAAGATTAGAGTCCGCCGAGAAGTAAAACTAGACAGACCCTCACTTTCACATACTGTGCACGTGCATATTTCGCATTGATAAATTTTCGCGCAGCTAGCATTACACTAACCTTTTTGCCCAATAAATTATTTGTCTGGTTGCTATTTGTCATATTATAGTATCTAATTTGTTACTGACAACTTATATCCGTACACCTATAGTAGTGTGCGTAATACACGAATAATATAGGCTACAGCGCGAAAATTAATACATTTACAGTGCCCCACAGCTAAAGGGTTTTGTTATCCCTTCAAAAGTCCTCACAGCACGTGTCATATTTCATTCTTATCTGGGTAACAAATTACCATTGTCAGCCCTGATTCACTTAGCGTTCACCCCACAGTCCATAGCCATTCGGCCTCGCAGAGGTATACCGGCAGAAGGTGTCAACGACCGTGGAGACGACCCGCCAAGGTTAATTGTCCATCAAAGGGGTAAGGCATGTGTCCCAAGATAATTATCACTGTGGTCACGATAGCCTGTATTGTGGTCTCGTACTAAGTGGTCTGTGGAGAGGCTGGTGTGTTTGTACTGTTATATTTTACCCTTCCTTACCAGCTAACAGCACACATGGCCACACTCACAACACCTGTCCGATTCCCACTCGCCTTGGTACTTGGATTCCTTGACGTTGGACGGTTAGGGTAATCTGTGAAAATGCCCCTGGACGTAGGCCTACATGTGCCCACACAACGCTATTACATAGCAAATCGTTAGCACTGGTTTCAAATTTCGCGGAATGATTTATGGGTTAATTAAGGCCGACTGGGAAATGCCGTTTTTATGGTTTCCGCGAAAATGTTAAACTCGTCGATTCTATTTTCTTTTCTTTTTGAAACCATTAAACAAGAGGTCTCTCAATCTTTTCACCCTTTGACCCCTTGTAACAGTGTAAGGTCCCATCGTTTGTGCCATTGCTGCCAACCTCAAGCCGTGTAGCCGTACATGGCTGGTGACAGGGACACGGGGCGGGGCAGGTGACGGCCGGGTGACATGGCCCTCTCAGGGGTCCCACGGCCTCCCGCCCCTCTACGGTCACACCTGCCCCCCCCCCCCCCCAACAACATCTGTCAGGCTGGCCGCGGCCATCGCCTTCTTAGGGCGTTTTACATAACCTAAGGAACGCGCAGGTATGCATTATGTGAAGCGAGCAGTGTGTTGTGGTCTTGAAGGGAGGGGTAGGTGGTAGACAACGAGGCCCCTGGACGCCACAGACAATGCAGCAATATTGGGAAGAAAAGAAGGCGGTTTACCCCAGAAGGGGGTTCAAGCCTGCGCACAGCATCATTACGTGACTGCCTACCTCAGTCAACTGGTATAGACAACTCAGACCTGATACATTATTTTGTAATCGCCCATTCAGTATCACCATTGAGGCTAATCCCTGTGAAATTGTCTGATATCTATGACATGCAGAGACATATCCAGGATTCCCAAAACGGGGGGGGGGGGGGGGGGGGGGGGGCGTCAGCACATAGGTTAAGTACTAAAAACACATGAATGTATTTGCAAGCATACATGCAACATTTTCTCATCTTTGGCTACTTTAGGGGCGTGTGGAGGGGTGTCAGAACCTCCTGGACCCTGGATCCGCCCCTGACATGATCATATGCTATTTATTATAAATGGCATACGCTTATGATTTGTCACTTTGTAACATGATGCCAGCCTCTTACATGCTAACTTGCTGAGGCCATCAATTTTATTTAGAAGGACACTTAAAGAAGAGCACCGCATAAAGTATCGTAAAGGGTTTTCCAAGGTTGTGTTATTTTTGCATAGCTGTATATGAATGAATGAGATATCTCTATGTGGGATCTGTTCAAATATGCAATAAATTTATACATCTATAGTGAGTCTTCTTTTGAAAACTTCTTCTAGAAAACTGGTAGAACCTAGAGATGCAAATATCAAAGTACAACATTATGATAGACAGTTGCAGAATGATTGCCAATATTCGTACGCCCAAAGGCTCAATTTCCACTCGGTTTTTAGTGTGAAGAGGAAACAGTTATGCAATTACATGTAGTTGATGTGAAAAAAAGATCAGAACACTAAACCAAAATACCTACTGACCTTTGACAAAAAGATCTTTTTCGAATATTGTGAGAAATATCAGCAAGTGTTAAAAAGTGAAAAACAAAACAAACAACAAAACAACATTAGGCTAACAGGAATAGGGTATTTAGATATTTTGTATGTTACCGGTGAAATGGGAAGTTATGATTGGCACAAACCCAAGAAACTAGTTAAAGCAGAAAATTAACATACTCAGACTAACATTCAAGCCTTATAATCAACAACCTAACCTAATCACCATGCATCTATAGAGACCAACATAAATAGCCTGGGGGCGTCTCCAGAGATAACTAAATCCCATCAGATTGCCAAATAAAGGTTGTTGTAATCCGTCCAAGACGGTCCAGCCCTAGGTCTACGTAAGTCTAGGTGGAGGCTAATGAGGCGTGACGAGCACTAATCACCCCCACCTGGCCGACAGACCGTCGACAAATCAGGGTCAGGAGTTACCTCACCTGCACCTGTGTACGGCCCGCGGCCACCCACCTCCAGGGGAGCATTCCGACACGTCGGGAGATGAGTGCAGGTTGGGGAAACACTATCCACACCACCCATCGAACGCTTTGTCTGTTTCAGAAGAGTGGTTGTCAGATTTGTGCTGAACAAAGATGGGGGAAAACCTATGAGGTAAAGATGGGGGGAAACCTGGGGTCGACGATTGTAAAAAATGGTTATCCTAAACCCTGTCTACATACTTGGGATTTTAGGTATAGTCTACACCGTTGAGTTAAGTTGGGAATAAGAAGTGAACGTTGCCTCTGAATCTATATATTTCTTATTCGTGAAATAAATCAAATATCTTTGCTCAATAATTATGATAAATGTAGCGTATTCAAATGCAAACAAACTAGTCAAGATCCCAGATCAAATCAGTGGATGTCATAAGCCTAAATCTTGCATGCACCATAATAACCCACAATTCTCAATAATTGAAAGTCAGAATCAGCAAATACAACAAAGTCTGCAACATTGAGTTGATTTGGTTTTAAATGAGACGTAACACGAAGAATTTGGGAGGTTCACAACGTTTTGGCGATTTAGTTCACCTTAATTAAGTGTTTTTTTATCAGTTTATTCAAATTACATCAAAGGAAGACACATGACAAAAATCCGAATACAAACTTGAGGTACATGTAATCTATTGAGTAGGTCGAAACCGATAACATCTGTCCGTACAGTGCATGTGGGGAAAGTTCTTTTCACTAATATTCATATCTTGGTAGCTTGTAATTATATAACAAACATATTATATTTCTCGACCGAACAATAGCTAAACATACATGTAATTGTTAATAGAATTTTTTTACAAACAAATACACAAAAAGATACAATTAAATAAGATTATTTTGATGATATCAGAAATTCAACGGAATTTCATACAATTGTATTTTCAGACACCTTATTGCAATGAAAACAATCTGCGCAATGAGGTCGACATTTGATAAAAAGAAATGTCAACTTGTCAGAGACATTTCAGAGACTGGGGGTTACTCGGGTATGGTTGATATTCCACTCTCTCGAATCTGGGTTAATGGAAAACGATTGAAGTTTGCCCAGCTGCACCCTGCCTGTCAGGGTGACGGCGGGCGCGGCCTGTCCCCACAATGCCTGACCCAGATTGCCAGCAATGACGCAACGCCACCAATAGCAGTAATCCGATCAGCATGATGCATCTCGCCGATTTTGATAGCTTGGAGTGACATTTTTTACCGGGACGGAATTAGGTGAGGGAGATAGGCGTATCTCCTTTTCCAAATCCTGGATGTGATATTATTTCTATCGACTGTAGGAGGGGGGGGGGGGGCGCAATGTTGTAATTATAAACTTTTGGCGGTACTTGTGCATTTGGCAAGTTTGGAACAGGAATACCTTTATTTCGGACAGAATTTCTTCTTCTTGTTCAAGGAACAGCAAGATACTACAATATCGATTATCTGTAGCTTTGTAAAAAGTGTATAATTTTATATGTGCAGCAGTAAAAATACTCAATGCATTTTATTTGGTTAAACCCTACTCGAATTTAATGCTGGTAGAAAAAATTGAACCTAAAAGAAAGCATGTGGTTTGTGAAGCTTCAAGGTTTCCAGGAAACTGACTTTATAGCTATAGGCTAAGCTGAATCTTTTGGGGACGACATGGATCTTTGAATTCTGAACCCAAAATTTGCTAATACAACAGTCATTTGTTCACGAAATTCACGTCATGGAGTGTTAGGTGCGAGTAAAGTATAAGCCTTTTTCTATAGCATTATACCTATATTATAAATATTTGAACATTTAGTCTAATTTGTGATTTAGGTCAACGGTCTGGTAGTATGCGTTAAAGTCCCCTGTCTCTCTCAGCATCGAACCTTATTGACATTTACTTTGCTGTACAAAACCTCCAAATACACTGAATATGCATATATTCTACAGACTATAACCAACAAGAATAGAGACGACCTAGAGTGCAATGCGACTATAACAGAAATATTAGGGACATTAAAATAAGGTGTAAATTGGAAAGTATGAAATCTATGCGAGGTAGAACCTCTTTACTTTAAGTTTTAACACACAGGCAACTCAAATGAATCAACCTAATGCCGTTCCAGATGGCGACACCTATCGATACTCTCGACACCACCTGGTGTGGATCTGGTTAACTGCAGAACTGGGAAAATATGGATGGAATATTGCCAAGGTTCATACTCCTCAAGTTCTACTACTCTTTCTAGTAGACTGTGAGTAGTATATCCCTATCCAGCCAGATAATATTACTAGGAGTACTCCTAATGACTGGTAGATATTCCTATAGGTAGCCTAGCTCACAGTTCAGGTATAATCCAACTAGAATTTAGTCACCAGACTGCCACCAACATTAAGGTCTTCCCACTAATCTTCAGATATACCTCCGTATCCATGGGTTTAAAGTTGCTTTGCCTCTCTGCTTGTCTTTTCTTGGTGGTTCCTTATACATATATATACGCCATCCCCACTATACCATCCTATCATTCTTTCTTTTGGCTAAGCTATCAAATTCAAAAGCAGGTGTTACCATCACGTGTGTGCTTAGAAAGCAGATGTTACGGTCTCACTTGCTTCTGATTGCTGCTCATTTATCTAATACATATTTCAAATTATTGATGCTTGTACAATGATTTCCTAATCAGTTGATTAATATATTTTAGGGCAATTAACCATATAACTCATATTTCTGGATGCTCTGCGTCCTTCAACCAAACATTTCATTTGGTTAGATGAACTTGTGCACTACTGCTCACTAAGTATGCAAAAGAACCCATAGTGGTAGAACTTTTTACAGTATTGTGCAGTACAGTAGATACCTGACCACACCGAAAATTCCATGAAAATTGACATGTGATTTGTTACATGCGGTGCCCTTTTCTGTGAGCAAGTAGGGGAGTTGACAGGTTCTGATCAGCTAGCTATGAAAGCAAGAAGGCAGTGCTTGTGTCCAAAATCTTTGTAAAGTCTCTAAGGAGTATTGCTCTTCCCTGAAATCTGCTAACCATATCTGTAGGGATTTCTGGTCACTGGTCATCGTGGTATTGGACATATCCTAAAATGTTTAATACACCTAACATCTGGTAACTTTGGCAGGCTTACTGAACACCTCCGAAGTCGCATCAATGGATGTGTGTTGACTGGAAAAATAATACGTTTAGTATTAGTGACCTTCGTCTTTGGTTTGAACTACATGTATATATTAAGCACTAAAGCTGAAACCTTCATAAAAGGTAATGTTAACATCACGCTAAGAAACTGCTAGTAACCATAATTATAGGTGTATTTCTATACTACTGCTATAAGCAAAGACTGTTACAAACGTTATAAATTTATCACTCAAGTGTAAAGAATATTTGATTTATGAAAGAATGTGTATGGTGAACACACCATGTAATTATGGTACCAAGTTGAATATAGTTATAAAACAATCTTGACGGTCCGCAAAGTTATAGATTAAGTAGCACAGGTTAATACTGACGGCGGAAAGTTCTCTCCATCTTCAATACTTTCTGGGAGCTGCTGCCTCTTGGTCTCTGGTAGTACTAGGGCGAGCAGTCCAGAAGCAATAGACAGACAACCGAGGATGATAAAAGGGATTAATTTGTTGATGTCAACCTGGAGATAACAACCAAAAGTATTCTTGAATTATACAATGCAAAGTATGAAGAGCAAAAGATCAATAATTTGACTGACTTTGACTGTAGTAGGCCTATTCCTTAATGATATTAGATTATCTATTTCTGCCTATTTTCTGTTGAAATATGATTATATATGGAGTCGTGATATTTTCATGACTGTGTCGTGATCAGCGACTCCTAATCAATTATTCCGTATTCTGTTGACATGGTATTGCCTTTTTCATGAGTATTATCCCCTTCCAACCCAAAAAGGTAACTTTTAAATTTTACTTTGTGACAGTCAGATTCACACATGAGGCATTAATGAAAACATGCTTACTAAACTTTATGAGCAACCCTTTATTATACTTTAATGACTATTGTCTTTCGAACGGTTATAAAACTAACAAATAGTTAACACCCACTGAAATCAGTATCAAAAGAAAATTAATATGGATATTAGGGAAGACTATTCTTACAATATATACGACTCCATGCGTAATAATATTTCAACAGAAAATAGGCAGAAATAGATATTCTAATATCATTCAGGAATACTATAATTCATCAAAATAGTGCCAAAATACAAAATGTGTCAGGTGTCGTGCATATACTTGCCAACGCATCCTCATTAATGACATATATAATTATATACTTATGTAGGTATATATTTGGGGGGACACCTGCATCTCATTAATATTCATTATGTCACATGCTTCCTGCATGCTAGTTTTGGCGGGATTACATGTTTTCTGTCCGCCATTGGGTGCAGGTGAACCCCCTCGCTTTGTAAAAATTTTCTTAATTTTTCTTAATTGTTTATTCAATTGTTTGATTATTATGTTAAATAAAAGGGCCGACTAATCATTATTATTATCCTGATTCGGCAAGAATGGCAATACACTGGTTTGTTCTCCTCTTGTAAATATATTGATTAATTATTCTTAAAAAGAAGGGATGTATACATGTTTGTATATATGCTATTTGTATACATATGTATGTTATTTGGTCATTGAATATAGAAATTGTGAATACAACTATTGCCCAAAAATGTTGTGTTATATAATGTATTTTTCAAACTCAAGTAATCATTTAAATCCATTCAATGAGCTATTTCTGACCTATTTTAAAACCTAAACCATGAAATATGGCAGAATATCATAAAAAACAGTTTTTGTTGCTTGACTCAATTCATGTGGATCCCCAAAATGGGGTACGTTTACAAACAAATGTAAATATCACCATCTCACGTGGAATTCTACTATGGTTTCAACTAGTTTTTCACAGCCACTTCTTTACCACTGGCCTTAACTAGATTCATCTGATATATTTCAATAGTAATTATCTGAGTTTTGAAATTATTGTTGTCAATTACATTGGTTTTGGGTCCCTTTAAATTAACTAATCAAATCCATTAGTTACATTAATGCCCAGCCTCTGGCATACTTTTGTTTTCATTTGTGAATAGATACGAACATTAATTTTTTTGATTTTTGTAAAAGATAGCTTCATCACTGGACATAATACAGGCCTCTGTTTTGTATATGTCCATAAATTATGAGAAAAGAAATGTTCCCAATTGTTTAGACATGTGTGATATCTAGTTTCACTGATTACATGAAAATACATCGTACATTTTAGTTATACTCTCTGAACTGACATGGTTTCAGTCCAAAGTTAATATAGCCAAATGTCTTAGAGCAGTGTTGAGGCTAAGAGTGTAACTCTTCTTGAAGAATGAAGGTGAAGTCAAGGGACTGATGTAAAAGCATGGCCAGCAGCGAGTGGTGAGTTAGAGTGTACCGCGCTAGTGGTTGAGTAATACCTCAGATAGGAACAAGCCATGGAAACTTTGATTCTGTTATGGAGTTTCTGCAGACTGGCTGGCAGAGTAGCTAGGAGCGTTGCCTGTGGTGGTTGAGTGGACTAAGCCTCATGGACTGATAATTTCCAATGGGAGCTCAGTAATGTGTTATACCTGCTTGGTCTCTAATAAACAACATCCTTTCATGCGGGTGTTCTGGCACCTCTTGATGAAGAACTACTTCTTGAGATAGCCTGCAGTTTGAATTGAGAGAAGACTGCGATTTGGACTAGCTAACATAAAGGTATAAAATTAAAGGAAATATGATGCTTATATACTCCCTTACAAATAACAGTAAAATAAAACCCAATAGTTCACCGGTACCCCTGTGGCCCTCTGTGGTGCCCTATCATGCGAAATGACCATATAGTTATAGATAGATATGTTTGTTTTTTATATGTGTCAGCAATCAATTGGTGAAGGTATCAATTTGTCTAGTAAATCTCACCAGTGAGCCAATGTATGGAGCAATGATACTGCCAACACGTGCCCAGAAGGATCCTCCTGCTACCCCAACACTACGAACTACAGTTGGGAAGATTTCAGCAGAATAGATATAGATGAGGTCAAATGATACTGTGATGCAGAATTTGCCACCCATAGCCAAGGCAATGATGACTGATTCAAAATCTGTAAACAAAGAAATACTGCATGGGAATTCTCTATCTTACAGAAAATAAATTCCATGTGAAAGATGCCGAAGATTGATTAACAATTTTTCAATGGGGAACTAGACTGCAAAAAAACCCAATTATTTCACACCTAATAGTGACGGATGAGTTAACTGCAAGTAGACAGAAACTATATTACAATAAAGACGCTTAAAAACTATTCGATGCCTACTGCATCACCAGACCTATTAACCTGAAACCTAATTACATTACATAAAATGAATGTAGAAATAGCATGCTTAAAGTAACCCCTCAGACACTACAGATTGCTGTAATGAAAGGCTCCATCTCCAGTGGCGGACCCAGGTCAAGTGGAATTTTTTTTCAAATAATCTAAGCTTGTTGATTTGTACAAATCTGACATAATGTTTTCTCTCACTTTTTTATAGGGGGGAGATGAGTGACTGTGGATCCGCCCTTGATTTCCCCAGCATTTTCTTCTAGGAAATTCCTTGTAATTGAGGAACTTCAAAGTCTCAGCCATACTTATCAGTTTAAATGATAGAAACATGGTTTGTACCATTGTTTGGATATTTGAAGCAGCTTCTAAACAATTTTTTTTCTAAATGTTTAGGCCTATTGTAACAAACTTCGGGGTTACCCCCGGTTTTCAGAATATTACTCTGAATGGTGGAAATAATAATGATGATATATACATTTTTACACGGGTGAAGTTCTGAAAAACTGTTGTCGTATTGACTACTCTTATGTGGTGAATTCACATCAAAGTGTTCTCTTTAGGGAAGTATGGAAAAATTATGGAAAAATTGTCTTTTATCTGGGTGCAGCCCTTTGGCTGGATTTGTGTCTAAAGGGGCAAGCATCTTAAGGATAGAGAGTGATGATTAACGGGGATTTCAGTAAAATTGCAACAGTTTTGCCAATATTGCTAACTGATTGGTGTATTATACATCAAATGAAAGGGCAGATTTTTCTCTATCTAACGGTATAGATAGATTTTTAATGAAATGTTGATTAGAAAGAAAAATTATGAAAAAGTGAATTTTCACTTTTATTTTTTGAATATCGATATCTTCATCAACAGCTTCTCTGGAATTCTGAAACTTTATGGGTAATGCAAAAACATTACTGTGGAGGGAACTGTGTCTCAGATTTTTGTTTAGGACCTACTTTTCATTTTATTGAAAAAAACTGTTAACTTTTTGATAATTTTTTCACGTTTATTTTCAATATTTTCTTAAAATTTAACTAGTACCTACATAAAAAATCTGAGACACTATTTCCTGCATAAGAATGTTTTGAATACATATCCAAAGTGTCCAATAAATACCTTCAATATTAAGTCAGATATTGACCTTTAGAAAATAAAAGTTAAAAATCAAATTTCCATTTTTATCATTCATTTACTCAGTCAATTCTCATTGAACAATCTTATTTCATAAAAATTTATGTAGAGGACATATTCAAGAGTAGATATGAGAAATATTAAGCAGATATTTAAAAAATTGAATCATTGATAATTCAAAGATGCAGCTACTTAAAAAACGTCAAAATCACCACTCTCTATCCTTAATTCGTTGTTCAAATCTAGGAAAAGAAATGACCAGAAAAGCCTTACCACTTGGAACAGCTGCTATGCAAATTAGAGACAGGCCAGCTACTATCATGGTACCTGCTACAGTTTTTCTACGTCCGAGATATTCAGAGCTAAGTTGATAGAATATCAGAGCAGGAAACTCAACAGCACCAGCTATAAAAAAATTTATGTAGTCATTGCCTCCTAGATTGGATGTGTTGAGGGCCAATCCATAGTAAACAACACTGTTGGTAAACCTAAAAGGCCAATATAGAAAATAGGTTGTTATGTACATCTAAAACCACACGAGTGTAACAGATAGCTGACATCAGCAAGTAAGTGCTACTACCACTAGAGAACAACCAGTCCTGTTAAAACCTTATGGCCTGATTTATTGCTCTCTGTAGTGTCATAGAAAATGGAGGATGCCTGTATTTAAAGTCATATTAAATGTTAATTATATTCAATCTCTTTCTAAACTCTAAATTGTGTCAAAATAACTCCAATAGTTAGAGAAGATACTGTATATCATTTCTGTGATTTAATTTGAACAAGTAGAATCATTTAATATGTTTATATTTTTTTATGGCTTTGCTACTGCTACTAGGCCCTAATAACAATTTTGTTGAAATTACAAATAATAACACATGAAAGGCCAAATTTATAAGTTTCAATTCATCAGTACATTCGCAGATTTTGCGATTAAATATCTGTGCTGTTAACTAGTGGTAGATCATTGAATCAGGGGAATAGTGCTTTGCAAACAGGAGTCTACCACTATGACATCTGGTGTCAACAAAATGATCTATATATAAATGCTAAGAAAACCAAGCAAATGATATTTACAACTAATCATAAGCCAAAGCTTGAGGGCTTAAATGAAGAAAGCATCCCTTTGAAGCTATTGGAAAATACAATATAATTGGTACGTACTTATTGTTATCTAGGTGTTATTTTAGATAGTTATCTGAACTATGATAATTTTTTAAAAGCTGTGATGAAGAAGGTGTCGTATAAACTGTACATGTTTAGTAAAGTCCGATATCTATTGAATGTAAATGCCTCTTTACTGGTGTATTAACAAATGATTATTTTTTTTGATTATTTGGATATACTGATGGACAGAGGTAAAAATGGGTTGATGAATAGACTGAAAAAAAGCAATTTAGAGGCCCTAAAATTATACAAAATTATAGAATAGATAATAGATGCATTAAGAATGATGATGAGGACATAGTACATAGGCAATGTATGTTTGAACCACTGATTATAAGATGTATGCAAAGATTATTGTTACGATTGTATGATGTAATATACGCTGTACACTATAGTGATAATACAAAAATCTGTGATAGAAACTTATGAAGTGATGCGGGTAAGAAAGTGTATTTACAGAAACCAGTTTTAGATGTCTATAAGAAAAATTGGATGTATCAGGCCTATGATATTTGGGCACAATAACCTGTAATAAATATACAGATTATAGAACCAAAATTAAGCTTTAAATCATTTGACTACAGAATTATTGGATAGAATATGGCAAAACTTGCACGTGCGTTACTGGACAAACAAGCCCACGTGGTGGGTGGAGCGCGACACCTGATTGACTGGAGGTCATTACATAATGCTGATAATGCCTCTGAAGTCCACCCCATTGGCTAATGATTAAATCAGAACTTTTAATAATGAAAAAAGTTTATAAAATACAAGACACATGCTCACAAAAATGATCTTTATATCAATCAAAAGAGCAGATTCTGAACTATATGACCGCTGTAACCATAACATTTATAGCTAAAAAGTTATAGGTAGTTTAATGTGGCCAATTTACATTGATTCAAAGAGAGAGAAACCGTCAGCTTTTCTGGGTGGCAGTACTAGGACTGACTTTTACACTAGGTGGCGTGGTCTGGAATCTCATTTATTGCAATTCTATCATTTTCTAATGAACCAATGATAGAATATTCAAATGACCATATCTCTGGTTCTAATTGGAAGTTTTGGAAATTCTTTCAGTTCTTGAATGCTTAATTTCCCCTCTTCACATACTATTCCTATGGGAATTTACTTTTACTTACTTTTGTGGCTTCCCGTGGTGAAAGGGTTAATGAATCCAAACTAAGAATAATGAATTATTTACTTCCCATAATATATTTTGAGATTTACACATGAAGGAACACATGATAATGGAGTGTTCCTTCATGTGATTTAAAATGTCAGGACTATTGATGTTGCCACATGTACAGAAACCCCAACCCGATCAGAAGATCGTATGCTTTTTATATCACAAAGGTCAAACTGACATATCTAGCAGATTAGTGTGCAGTAACATGGAGTGGAGTGGCACATCAGCCAATCAGATTGCAGCGTATTATAAAGCATACTTACCAGATAAAGAATAGGATTAATGTCCTCTGACGGAGCTTCATATGGCGAAAAAGCTCCCAAAAATTGGCATCTGAGGTTTTCTGAAATATGAAAATAGTATTTATAGAATTCTTTGATATGAAGAGCAACCAATCTATGTATTCTGGTGTCCTACGAGTGACAACTCAAAATGCAATATGACGTTTGATTTCTTCTGGTTGCAGCTAATGTGAATCATGTCAGATGTTCAATATTCAGTTTACTGATATATCCAAAGGATGTTTCAGGAAACACTTAAATAATACTACACAGCATCCAAGCTTTGTTTCTTTAATGTAGCTGAGCAGTAGAACTGCCCATGGCTGTATGTCACTTCCAATTGAGTCTTATCAACACCCCCAGTCAGTCGTCATAGTCCTGGACGGTGGTACAACAAACGAACCCACGCGGTGGGAGTTTTGTAACACCTGATTGGTGGGTGATCATTACGTAATGCTAATAAGGAGCTGAGGGGCTCTCCCATTGGCAAACAATTAAATCAAAACTTTCAAAATTGAAAAATGTTTATAACATATAAGGATCACACTCACAGTAATGACTCATATATCAGTGGAAAGAGCAAGATCTGTACTGTGCATCCATTGTTAAGGCATTATCTTACCTTGTATTTATGCAAAGTTGCAGGTGGTTAAAAGTAATCAATTTACATAAGCTCAAAGAGGACTTAACTCCTGGCTTGTCTGACCAACACCTCTTGGGCTGAGTTACACACTAGGTGGCACAGTCTGGAAACTCATTTCATAACATAAGCCACACAATTGTTATCCTTGTCTGAGTGCCTTGCACATCAGAGTATATATATAAGGCAAGGCAGACACTATATGCATGCAGTTTTAAGTAAGAACTTGGATAATATGAGAAAACATGGCATACGTACTGCAACCTCTACCATGATGTTTTCTGGCAACTCCTTATGGTTTATTCTAGCCATCCTTCTAACGATAGTTTCAGCCTGTTGCGGTTTGTTTTTTGAATAGAGCCACCGTGGGGACTCAGGCAGTATGCTGTGAAAAAGAGTTAACCAGACATATGGCAAAAGAAAATAACCCATTGGTACCTTAACATAATACATGTTCAAAACCATGTGAATACTTGAAATCCTCCATATTATAACTGCAAACCAAAAAAAAAAAAAGATTCTATGATTCGACAACTATATTCATATTGGTACCGTTGATACATAGGAAAGGATTGTATATCGTTAATATTGCCCTCATTGGAGGCAGCGGGGATAAATAAAGGAAATAAATTTCTCCATTTGAAATTTGCCTTACAACACCACTTACAATATTGCAATAAGTATTGCAGCCTGAGGTATTCCTAGGGCTAAAGCCAGGTTGTCCCATTCTCGAAGTCCATACGCGACCCCTGCAACAATTATATAACCCAAGGGCCAGCAGAACCATATTGCAGTTCCAGCGAACACTCGCCATGAGGGGCCAACCATTTCTACGCCTACAAATGAAGTTGAAGCATGGCATATGATACCATGATATTATTTGATAACGGTTGAAGCAACAATTCAATAATTATGTTAAACAGTTTAGGGCCCATATTCTCTTAAGTGATTAGGTTAACCCCGCACAAACCCTATATCACAGACTGCCTGCTAGTCACAGAGGCATTAATTCCGGTCTGGATCCAATCGCATTAGTTTGCTCATAAAATTATCAAAATCAAGATAGTCATTATGGGGTTTTAGATTGAAATGTTTTTAAGGGGAAACAGCAGCAAGTAACAACCTAACATATCAGCTTGGGGAAACATAGCAAACATGCTAACCCATTGATTTAGGAATGCAGCTTATGAACAGATGAAAGTATAATTTAAGATATTACTGTTCCCTACACTCTTCATAACAATTTTAAAAAAAATTATTATTAGTCAGACAACATCACATACATTATGTGCATGTTCTTCCAGTTGTGTAATAATGATGAGATGGATTATATTGAGATGGAATAAGGATGAAGTAAACAGATAACAAACAAACATTAAAAGGCAACAATATACCTTAGTTATTCACACCCTAGACATTTGGAATTTATAGCATCACTTTAGTTTATGATATGAGTGCAAATCATAATATAGCCAAAGACAACCCTAAGAATCCTAGATAATGCTATCACAGCTGCATAAAGGGGTTAGGTGTAAGATATATTAAATATAGGTTTCCTTGGTCCATTCAAAGTTCCAGAGATCAGCCCTTTCTACTTTATTTCTTTTTTGAATTTGACTTTGGTTGTGGCTCTTTGAATTGCTGCTGGTAGCATGTTCCAGGCTCTAACTCCCCTATAATATGGGCTATTCAGGACCTTTGTCAGTTTGGTCCTTGGGGTAGTAAACTTGACTTTATTGTCACTCCTCAGGGTTATCTTAGGCCTGTAATTTTGTAGTCCCAAACCTAAATGACATTGCCTATACATAACTGACAATAGATGTTCATGACGACGTTGTGTTAACCTTTCTACTTTGTAAGTAACCAGAAGTCCTTCATAAGACATGCCTTTGGATTTACCCCAATCAATGATTTTCAATGCGCGTAATTGTATAGATTCTAGTTTATCTATCTTTTCTTTTGAGCAAGAATTGATTAGAAAGTCCGCATAATCTAATAGGGGTAGTATGCATGTCTTATAAATTAATCTCGCCACAGATGATGTAGTATAAGGGCAGAGTCTCTTTAGTACAAACAGTTTCCTATTAGCTTTGTTGAAACTATTATCTGCCATTCGTTCCATATCCAGATGATTATCTATATCTACACCCAGATATCTATAGAATGTTACATTTTGCAAATCCTCACCCATCAGCGAAATACATTCTTGTCCCATCCTTACTTGATCTTCTGTTGTTCTCGCAACAAACATATGCTTAGTCTTTTTTATATTGATAGTCAGCTTGTTGACATAGCACCAGTCACTTAGGATTCTTAAGGCATTCTGGGCTTTAATGGTTGTGTTAGAAGGGACAATGTCTGAGGGAAATAATACCCTATCGTCTGCATACATTTCAATATCATTAACATTATGGTCTGCCATGTAATATAGTAGGTCATTTACATAAATCACAAAAAATAAAGGGCTGAGAGTCAACCCTTGGGGGACGCCATAAGGTACCTTAGTTTTGACCGATGTGCAATTTGTACTGTTAACCACACAATGTCTACGGTCACTCAAATAAGATTCAACCCATTTAATAGCACTTTGTGCAAATGAGTAACTCTTCAATTTAGACAATAATCTCGAATGATCTATAGTTTCAAACGCTTTAGAGTAATCTACGAAAATACAACTTGTATGCTGTACTAAGTTATAATTTTCATACAGTCTCTTTACTAGCTTAAAAATTGCAGTAGAAGTACTCAGGCCTTTCCTAAAACCATGCTGACTATCATGTAGAATTTTATTTTCCTCTAAGAAATCATGAAACTGTGTGTGTACTGCTTTCTCTAATAGTTTACCTGGCAAGGGTAGCAAAGTTATTGGCCTCCAATTATTAGGCTCTAAGGGGTCCCCCCCTTGGGGATAGGAGTTATTCGGCCTATTGCCCAGGCATCTGGAAATATTCCAGTCTCTAGCGATACATTGAATAAATGAGTTAATTCTGTAGATAATATGGTAAAGGCACTCTTTAAGATTGTGGAACTTAAGTCAGGAATACCAGAGGATTTACATACATCAATCCCTGCTATTAATTTTTGTACTACCGATAGTGGGATGAACTTTAATTCAAAAATATCCCTTACCATAGGGAATACCTCAGTAATTTGGGGAGCATCTGCGTCATTGAACCTGCTAGCTAAATGCATTCCATTTTGGGCATAGTAATTACTCATGTAATCACAGAGTGCTTGCCCGGTCAATATATCTCCAGTAGTACCATCTTTGATTTGTGTACATTGCTGCCGGTTTGATTTATTGCTGAGGCCTAAATTGTTATTGAGATATCTCCAAAATTTTCTGGGTGAGCCTTTTAGGTCCTCCAGAACTGTCAGGACAGCATCTTGCTTCGCACGATAAATCATTTTTCTCACTTTAACATTTTGTGTTTTCAAAGCATTCCAGTTTTCATGAGAATTATTACTATTGCATTTTTTAGTAAGGCACTTTTTGTAATTTACAGCATCTATAATTTCCACGGTAAACCAACTCGGGACATTGGTCCTGAGTCTGATGTTACATATTGGACACAGCTTATCGCTGCTGGGCCGTTCGGCTGATTACTACATACCCAGGGTACACACCATCAAAGTGTACCCTGGGGCCACTTCAGAATCAGCCAATCAGAAGAGCCGATACATAGGAGGTTGGGGCATGTATGTGCTAGACTGTAGTAGACTCAGGGTACAGAAAATGAAGACTTAGAGTATAGTAGGTAAAGAAAGTGATCTCAGGGGCTCAGCAGGCTAGGCCCCAATAAAGCAGGCCAGTACTCAATAAAAAATTCAGTAGGCTCAGGGTACAGAAGGTGACGACCCTGGGTATAGTAATTAAAATTAGTAGACTCAGGGTACAAAAGGTGAAGACCCAGGGTATAGTAGGTAAAGTTGGCAGCACTTAGGGCCTCAATGCTCAGTAGGGCAGGGCTATGCATTATAGGGGTAGTGCCCTCCGAGCATGGAAGGTGTAGACCCAGGGTATAGTAAAATGAGTAGACTCAGGGTATAGAAAATGAAGACCCAGGGTAGAGTAGGCCTAGTAGACCCAGGGAATATTGTAGAATTAGTAGACCCAGGGTAGAGAAAATGAAGACCCAGAGTATAGTAGAGCTAGTAGACCCAGGGTATAGTACAGTAAGGAGACCCAGTGTAGAGAAAATGAAGACCCAGGGTATAGTAGAGCTAGTAGACCCAGGGTATAGTTTAGTAGACCCAGCGTATAGTGCTGTAAGTAGACCTAGGGTACATAGTTAAGTAACTATACTCAGGGTACAGAAGGTGAATACCCAGGGTATTCTATGGTAAAGCTGGTAGATTCAGTGGCTCAGAAGCCTGGTGTCAAGCTGCTGGATAGCTGGGCTGGTAGTAGACCCAGGGTAAAGAATGTGATTATTAAGGGTATAGTAGATAAATGTTGTAGACTCCGGGTACAGAAGCTGAAGACCCAGAGTATAGTAGGCATTGGCTGTATAATCAAGGGCTGAGAGGCACAGCAGTACCAGGCTGTAGAATATTAGGGTAGTAGACCCAGGGTATAGAAAGTGAAGACCCAGTGTATCAGCAGGTTGCTGAAGTAAGGTGCATTCTGATTGGCTGAATTAAAAGTAGACCCTGGGTATAGTTCTCTGCAGCATACCCTGGGTCAACTGTAATTGGCCGAACGGCCCAGCAGCCATCTTATCAATTGCTGATGTGATGATTGACAACATTATTTCCCAAAGAACATTTGGGTTGTTTGGCGCATACCAGAAGTCTAACCACCTTCTATCAGCCAACAGCTTTCCTGGAACACCTCCTCATTATATTTCTTGTACTGGTGACCCAAAATTTCTGATGAACTTTTATCGTTCCTCGGTTTCTTTTTAGTTATGTAAATGGGGAAATGATCTGAAATTGACAATGGTAGAACCCCAAAACTATCAACATATTCACAATCACTAAATTTTAGATCAATCAGGCTTTTGACATTATTAGCCACCCATGTATAATCTTTTATGTATTGTCGAAGATTAAAAGTATGCTCCAATCTCCATAAATGCTTACACCCAGGGTGGTTTTGCTAACGATAATCTATATTAAAATCACCCAGAATGAGCAATTCAAAATTCTTGTCAACTTTGATAAAGTCAGTTCAATTTCAGCTATTCAGCTATTCCAGCGTCAGTATTTCCTGAGGGGGGCCTTAAACTATTCCAACCCAGATTCTTTTCATATAAGGAGGATTTATACATAACCATAAATGCTCTATGTCAACACTAACACCAGAGAGTTCCTTGCTGATGTACGTAGCAATATTGAGCAAGTTTTTGGCAAATATAAATAGCTATTCCTCCTCCCCTAGTTTTTACCTGGTCCTTAGATGATTCCCTATCGTGCCGAAAACGAAAACGACCAGAACTTCTAAAAAAACAAAAGGTCCAGAATTAGTGTTCCCACTGAGCGATTTAACTAGTTCTGCCCCCCCCCCCCCCCCTTTGCGAGACATTGTGCTGTAACAAGCGACTTCGTGGAATCGATTTGTGTACCTTATCCCTGTGGTAAAACAACGCGTCAGATTCATATTTCCATGCTTATTAAGCTTTGATAACATCGGAAATTCACATGTACAATTTGCATAGCCTTTATAGTAATCTTCTCATCATGATGTTTAAGGTATATAACGTCGCATTATTATTCGAATCTGTGGCCATCTTCTATATTGCACAATAGAATTATTGCACTGCATCGGAAAAGGGCTATTCCCAAAAATACATATTGGCAATTTCATTAATTGGTCATCTCGGAGAATAATTTCCTGTTTGTTATTATCTTCCTGGCCGGGAGTAGGTCAGCTTCCTCGCCGGCTTCTGGTGGGTTTCCTGTCCTTATTATGGTATCGTTATATCAGCAGACTATATAAATGTTATCCTAAACCTTATGATGTAGATAAATGACGCTATTTTTTAAAGCAGAGGACTATATGTTATAAGATTGATCACCACAGGTAAGTAAATAATATGACATTCCACAACCTGTTGTATAGGTTCAATACCTACTTTGGACAAATCAATTTTGTCATCATGTTTATCATGTTTTAGAAATGAAAACAAACTTCCCATCGAGATCACCATTTTCCATTCTTGAACCCCAAAATTGTATCACCTATATCATTTTGTTTTTGCAGACTATTTCATGAAGCTCCTCTCCTCTTGAAAACAAAGATATCTAATTGAATCTATAAGATATGTGTGAATGCGTCTAAAGCCTCTATTCCACAAAGGGATTTTGACTACCGATCGATTAGTAATTCATTACTTTTTTTCCAGTAATGAAGCAAAGTACCATGCATTCTGCATAATATTATTAGAAAGATCATTAAATTCTCTTTCTAATGATATGTAATAATTATGTCTATGATTAACCCATATTTCCAATGACAATTATTGAGATTTAGAGAAAACTCGGCTAGTGAATAACTCAATGACGATTTTGTAGACTTTATGTTTGTTTTATACTTTTAGACAAATGATTTAGTGAATTACTTTATTAATTTCATTAATATCATGAAGATTTGTCTCACACCCGTTAATGAGCGTAGTTGTCACCTTAAACTTGTATGACACAACACATCAGCTTGATATGATATATCATGGTTAAACATTGCTGCTGAAAAATGATGAAGAGAAAAAAACGTTGCCTACCAAGGACAAGGGCAGTTGTGATGAGGCCGAACGTAGGCATGCCAAGGAAGAACCGGAGAATGACAAAAGTTGTATAATTTGGGGAAAATGGAATGGCTATGGCGAATGCAGCCATCAATATGGAGCAGATCAAGCATACGATCTTCCGGCCATACCTAAAGATGAACAAAATTAATGTTCATGATAGATTACACATGTAAAATGAATGAAACACTATAGATATATTTATACCTAAACACATTATGCAATTCTACAAGGGAAATTACTGATTTATACTTACACTATGTCCTATTAAGTTTTAACGTCGTTATGTTGTAGCATCTATTCATAAGAGAATTTAAAAAGGAGAATGAAGGGAGGTACTATTTATAAATGACCGATGATCCAATACGTGACCAAACGACAATTGGTTGGTTTTCGGTTTTTCACTTTTTTTTCACATTTGAAAGCATTATACAATCCTCTCAAATGTTAAATATCCGCCGAAAATATCCTTTCTTCTTGGTGGGTCAGACACGCATTATATATATCTGATATATATGGGCTGATATATATATATATATATAAATATATATATATATAATTTATATATATATATATATAATATAGAGTTACTGGAAATAAACATCTGAAATATGTCTGTTCAAAAACTGTTTTTGATACGCTAGATAAATGGGCATCGGTGACATTCAATGGAAGTATCTCCGTCGATCCATGGTTTTCGAGCAAGGCCTTCAATGACCTTCAATGTCCACTGATGCTTAATCAGTAATGGAGACCCCTTCTTTTTAATTGGCATACAAATTAATGCAGGTAATATAGGCCTACCTATCAGCAAGGTATCCACAAACTAATACGCCCAACGTAAGGCCTGCCATAAAGACCGACGCAGCAGTTGGTACAAGGGCCTTTTTATCACATACCAAGTTCCACTGAAAAAGAGCATAAGTAATGTAATACCTACATGAATTGAAAATGATAAACAGTGTTGGAGTGGACGATATAATGCAAAACTAAATAGGAATGGATTTAAAACAATTACACGGATCATGCACACAAAGATATGAGCGGATGACAAGACCGCAATATCTAATATACGGCGTGACGTCACATTGGTCACACCAGCTGACTGCACGAGGGTTAAACAAACCACCTTGTGTCCATTGAGAGCAGATCACTGAACTGTGACGAATTAAAATCTTGAAAGATTCAAAACCTCTTGAAGATACAATTAATTCAATATCAATTCAAAGAACTACATATATTTGTGAACAATTCTTTCACTAATATATATTGGGGTTGTATCTTCAATGATAAGTGAGTTATAGCCAAATTAACACTGTCACTTTCCCAGGCAGATGTCTGCTCACCATAATTAGCAGTAGTGGTTGCTATAGTAATAATACCTATGGTAGGAGAGTGAGGGATAGGTTTCCGCAAGAGTAATGTTTTTTTTACACTGGTCGCACAGGAAATACGTCTATTAGAATTTGCCCACTAAATATTGACCTTTTTTTCTTAAATCATTCAAGTTTGTCAACTGGTATTTCACACTGTATTTCATTTTGTATGCACCAGCAGTTTGTCTAATTATGCAACACCGATTTCGCTACACCGCTGCTAATGAAAAGGTCCCGTCTAAAAACAAAGTACATGTACTGGTCATTGTTAACAATCTGACAACGCTGTTGTATTTGGTGTTATTGTGTTATGATAATTATAACTGCATGATGTACCTGAGTGACTATGGTGGACTGGTAGGTGGAACTGTCGTAGTTCCAACCATCTTTGCATGGTATTACACTGATATTGGCCTGTGATGTAGTATTTAACGCATCTTCTACTTCACTTGGTGTCCAGTCTTTAGCGAGATAAATGAAATAAGTGTTACCAGCTCATTAAGCACTAGTGTCAAGTATGATAGAAAACTTCGAAAATTCCCAAAACTCATCGAAAACTTGATGTATGTGATGTATGAGTGGAAATTGTGTAATCAAATTATCAATTTAATCAATTTTATATAAACACATGTGCGATGAGCTGTATTTCTTTTCACAGCTTTCATGTAGCTACTTTGTTGTTTAGTGCGAATATTAGTGAATGTTAAAAGTAAGTATTACTGTTTCTCCTCAGACAAAAGTCCTGATGCGCTTAAAAACTAGTGATTAAATGTATCTAGATGTTCAATAATGTTGTATATTGCAATATATACAATTATGAATACAAAGAATAATATGAACCTTAAAATATTCTTTAGGAGTTACCTACTTGAGTACTGGCGGCCATAGTAATTACAATAGCGATCACTCGGGGGTGTTGTCAACGTGAGTAGCTCCTTCCTACTCAGATTGAGGTGAGCAGTAGAAGGTGAGTGACAGAAGTGCTTAGGAACAGCAGCCAAGAAGACAATATTGAGGCTGTTTATTGCACCAGGAATACAGGTGATTGCCACTATAAGAATGACAAGCTTCTGGTATCTGCCAAACTCCCCAACATGTAGCTTCAGTAAGTCATCGTATTCCATCTCCTGCAGAAAACCTCATTTTTAGCTCTATGCAAAAAATATATAAAACCAACAATGGCCTCTCTATTAAAATTGACATTATCACTTATACACAAAGGTGACAGAACAACTGTTCCTCCAATAACTAGCCAAGTGTTGTTGCTATGGTTGCCATGGAAACAGGTCAAAAAACATTCGGATACATGGCATTTCTGAAATTAGAGAAATCCACAGATCTACGTGTAATTCTTCAGCAATTTTTTTTTGCATGATAGAGCCTTTGTGTCACCATAGATGAAGCAAGTTGACAAAGCAGACAGTCCTTGTCGAGGAATGCAACCTAGGTTATGATGTTTTTACCCACTATAGATATATACAGCGGATATAGAGTCTAGATGAAATTAGGCCTAATAGTGTGTTATAACCCTTTAGACCCTACGAATTGGGTTATTGAATTGCTGGATTTCCCCAGAATTTCCACTGATTTCCATTGATGTCGAATTGTCTAATTCCCTATATCAATTGAGGAAGTTCAATGCTTCACTCACTTTTATCAATTTAGGTCATATAAACCTGGTTTGTAGTCTTGATTAGGGAATTAAATTAACTTTTAAGTGATATATTGGTAGCTTCTGTATGTTCAGTGCTTATAAAAATGTTCTCCTCCGGAAAATATGAAAGAAAAACATATGAAAGAAATCCAGCCATAGGCGGCCATAGGCGGCTGTAGCCAGATTGGGGTCTAAAACGAAAAGAACAAAAAAAATACACCCTCAATAAAATCCATGTATAATTGACAGAGCTACTGACTGAAATTTTGAAGATACTTGGGCTTTTGCATTATACTTTTGAATCAACATTTCCCCTTCACTCCTGGATTCCAAGGAGCATAATTAACTATGAATAATTCTTGAGAATCCTTTGTTGAAGGTAGGAGAATTAATCAAATGGCATAATTATTACAAAAGAAATAATATCGTTAGAAATCTAGAAATTTCAGTTCTTCTAGATAATATCCGAGCCAAGGATTTGACGTTCTAATAATGTTGCAGCAATGTTCTGGATTGGTTCTTGTTACATTACACTGTTAGGTTACAGGACGGTCTTTTGATGACTCCCAATAACATTGCTGTAACCAACTGTTGCCACTTACATTGTGACCTTCTGATAACATTCTTGCAATGTTATTTATGAGGCTAATATTGTCACCTCACTAAATAAGAATGTCACAATAACGTTATGGTTGGTTAGGTTGACACCTAACCTAATAAGAGGGTCTTAGTAACATTCTAGGTCATAACATAATCAGAACGTCACAATAAAATTCTGTTTAGGTGAGGTTGGACCTCCCCTGGTCAGGAGGTACAACAACGTTCTCTTTAAGTGAGTCTGGACCTCACCTAATCAGAATGTCATGGTGGCATTCTATTCTAATTTGATCTTGGCCTAACCTCACCAGAATATTATGATAACATTTTGTTTTGGTTATGTCACAACCTCCCAGACAAATAATGTAACAGTTACATGATATTTTAGTAAGTAACAGACAAACCAAAAAAATATGGTTGCATAGCATGATGGTAATGTTGCACCTTGGTTGGGATTAGAATCTGTGTGAAGGTAAACCTCCGCGGAGAAGGAGGTTATGCTATATAACCTCTGCGGCCACATTCACAATCTCCGAGGCCATAGGCCTCGGAGGTTATGTGACCAAGGAGGTTATATAGCATAACCTCCTTCTCCAAGGTGGTTTACAAGCTTATACTACATCCCATAACCACATTAGTTCATAGATTTGACTATTTTCGTGCAAGGTATTGGCCACACGAGCTCCGCAGAGAGGATTGCTGCGCAGAGTGGTCGTGGGTCTGTGGCCAGTTGAGCCCACTCTGGCACTTTGACACTCGCTAACTGCGAATCACCATACTCATTTCTCACTTCAGATTCCCGTGTAACGTGGAGCTTTTCAGGCGAGTGAGAATGCTCGCCCCAGAAAACTATAATATCATGGCTCAGGGAATGCAATCCTACAGAACATATTGTAATCATTACTTTGGGAATGTGAAGTGACCAAGGAGGGGGGTATGGATGGGGGGGGGGGGGGGTCCCGTGTCCCTTGTCGAATTTAAAAAATGGCCATGTTGCCTGTCAATATAGCTCAATTTAGACCCATGTCCCATGTCGAATTCACGAAATACCCATGTCCCCTGTCCCTATCTTTTTAAAGCCCCTGTCGCATGTCATTTGTCCCATAATTGCCATGTCGCCTGTCGAATTTAAGAAAAGGCCATGTCGCCCTGTCTAATTTAAGAATTGCCCATGTCACCCTGTCGAATTTAAGGGTCTACACCCATAAGGAGTATGGCGAATCACGTCTCACAGACTATAATTTCTGGTGCTGAGGGTGATACGCCGCAGATTGCAGTCGAGCCTTTTCGGGGGTGGTTATCTGCGTTTAGGGGGTCTAGATGGGGGGTCCCCATGTCAGCTGTCAAATTAAAAATGGCCATGTCACATGTCATTAAATTTTTAAAAGTCATGTCGTTTGTCACTAAGGTCTATGTCCCCTGTCACTTTTAAGAATACGCCCTGTTGTAGTGTCGAATTTAAGAATTGCTCCTGTTGCATGTCACTATCCAGAAAATTGCCTCTGTCGTCTTGTCGAATTTAGGGGTCTAGACCCATCTTGTGTCCTGCACCTCGGACCTTGCATATAGCATTTCATTATAGGACCAGTCGTCCACTCACCCCAACACCTGCCTCAATAGGTTAGTAGTTATACTCTGGCGCTCTAAATCTGAAGATCAGTGGTTCGACCCTCGGCTGTGCTACACAGCTACAAAGCTTTTCATGAATTCAAAATTGTACTCAGTCTTCATTACAATCGGTCCTCATAGTCTTCTTTACATTCTGACTGTTACTCATATAACCTCCGCCGGAGGTTTACCAAACAAACCTCCTCCAGAGGTTACCTGCTTGCTAAATCTCCTGAGGTCCCCAGTAACTGTAGGTTACGATCAGAAACCTCCCGGTGGAACAAAAGAGTTGTGGGCCGGGAGTAGTATAGTCAATATACCCCTATCACAATTGTAATTTAGTTGAAGAAGCTGCTGTCCAGCTGGAAAGGGACTGTCAATAATATTGTTCGCACCGGTGTATGTACCAGCATGCTTTTCACCAAACCCAGACAAGGTAGGTCACATCAACTATGACTTTACTGCACAAATTTATTTCTCAGTCAAAAATTGAAAACCTACTGATTTTAAGGTAACATTTCATAATGACAAGACATTTATGTCTGAATTTTAACATCATATTTTACCATTTCTTTTATATTTCTTTATTCCTAAAATCAGTCTCACAACACCAATAACATAGGTCATATTTTAGGATTTATTGAAGTTGAACGCATTTCCACCAAATAGTTTCGTGGTAAAATCTATAGGTAAATAAATTAAATAATGTGACCCCCCACCACTAAATGAGGCATAAGTCGCTGTTTTTAGTTCTGAGCATTATAAGAGAAAAAAGTAAAAAAGTAAAAAATGAGTTTTCTGCAAAAATAACGAGATAGATACCTCAGCAATCAATTTTACCAAGATGTTTATAGGAATTATTGATTTTAGATGTATATTACATGGACTTTCCAAATTGCCATAATTATGATCTATGGAGATTGGCATTGCCATATAGAAAACTCCAATCTTTAAGGCCATTTTTCTCAATTTGCCTTATCTGATGCCTGACACTTCAAACAATCATAAATTGAGTTCTATAAATGATAGAAATATAATTCTTGCACCATTGTAAAGGTCATGTCTCCTTCTTCAATGATCTTCCAAAAAGCCAAAAACTCATACCTGTGACTTATGCCTCATTATGTGGTGGGGGGTCACGGTTTACAATTGCATTACCTCTATCTTTCACATATTTTTCCATTTTTTTGTAATGCTCACCTCCTAGGTTAGAGTTAGCGATTAATCTAAAATGGTTCATCCTTGATTGTTAAAGCATTACCTACAGTATCCTACCCGATTACATCAAGTTTTATGTTACCTACATTGTCCGAGTATATAGCCTGTAGGGAAACCTCTACTGCCCTATAATGGTCAGGCATGATCGAGAGCCCATTATTTGTTCTGTATACAGAGGAAACATCCCTCTACGTGATCTGAAAGCCATTAAGACCCTGTTAACCAGTGCATTTTCATTTCCATGAAACGGCAGACAGAGTTTTTTGTGGAAATTGCATTTTGCCATCACCAATAAAATGTATCTAAACTTCACGGCCATGCCCAACTTGATGACCAAAAGGGAAAATGTTTTTCTTTTTTCCGTGACCCATATTGCTCTGATATCATGCTCCCATTTCATAAACTTTACCTGATATATATATATATATTTCTTTTTTTCTAAAGTATGTCTTTTTTTAAAACAATCCTAAGGGTTTCCCCTGGTTTTCAGAATTATTATATGAGGTGAAGAGAAATTCGCAAAAAAACCACACATATACATTTTATGAGTAAGTATTTTATAGATAATATCTAAATAACGCTCATTGTATGTAGACCTTGATATAATATTATTTCGATATAATTGATCTTGCCAATAGCGTGTATGCTATTGGCAGCATCAGTATCATAATTGACAGACTGACAGGCTATGTGAATTATGTACCCATGAAGATGTTGCGCAAATTTTACCTCAAATATTTATGTACTATTATGATCATTTACATACAATAACTATTGAACATATGCGCATCTTTTAATCCTACAGGGGCATTTGATTTTTGAAACATGCAATTCAAAGTGATAGTCCAACAATGACCAATGCAATTAAAACTCGTGATAAGTATTAACCCTCTTTAAATCATACAGATACATACATTCAACACATGTACAGTTCCCAATATACCATCTAGGCTAGCATATTAAACATGATCAATTTGTTCTTTGAATAATTTCGAGGTAGAACGGTTATGAACCTCACCCTCTAACTCGTTCAATAATAAAGTGCCAATACAACAAAAACGACTTTATGTTAATATCACACAGGGTGGAATAACATTCTTTTTTAATTCAATCTAACCTGTCTAGATAGAACCGAGTGGTTGATTATGAACATATAATACTATATAGGCCTAATAATAAGTTTAAATAATTACATCAATGAATATACTATATATAGATATATAAGACTGTTGAATAAGCTTTAACAACATGTCCAAAGAAAACTATAACATCTGCGTCAAGGCAAAAATAAAAACCATATCCAGCAGAAACGATGCCAAGTTTCCTCACGAGTGAGAGCTATATTCCATTGGACATGAATAAACCCTATAGAACCATTCTTGGGTCAATGGGATGGGATCTCCATCCCCTTGATCCACTGATGCCTGGAGCATAATTACCTTCTTTTTTCTCTCGACGCAGTCCACTTTGGTCTACAGTCTACGGCAGCTATGAGCGATGTCCTTCTCAGTGGTTGTCAAGAAGGTGAATCCTGGCCCGCTGCTGGAGGATGATGAGAACCGAGGGTGTTGTGGGTTAGTGGGACAGTGGCACTTGGTTGTTAAGCCAGGGTGAAGTCCGATTTAAACGAAAGGATTTTACGTTGAGACTGGATCCCATATAGGATCGTAAAAAGGGATTTGTTTCTATTTATATGCAGGTCATTTTAGATCTGCTGCATATGTCGATTTGTTTTCAAATACTTTTACGAGTTCGCTGTACACCTTTCGGGTGATTGCAATTTATCGCCAGACAATAATATATCGATGTTAAAGGTCATGCCTTTCCCATTTCACTAAAGGTTCAGCGTCCCACGTCGATTTTAAGAAATACCCGTGTCCACCGTACCACGTGTCGGTTTTAGAAGTCTAAACCAATTTATATATATATATATATATATATATATATATATATATATATATATGTAGCGGCAATTCAGACATTGATGTAAGCAATTAGAAAAAATATTCTAATTGAGCATATACAAAGAGTCATTGAGTTATAGTGTCCTGTAAAATAAAAACGTATAAATAAAGTGTAGCAGCTGTTAGGCTTTATAATGGCATATGAGACGTAAACCGTGGTTTCGTAGCTGATATTTATTACTACTAAAAGTTCTTGAATATATGGAAAATGATGGATGATATGTACAGTTCGTAGGATAAATTCTTGGGTTCTCTCTGTATATAATGCAACCTTATTAGATATTTCAAGGTTGCTCCCCTTCCAGATTTGATAGTTATGCCTCAGAGGTGTCTCATACCAAATTTGATGCATTTTCCCGCCGTTTTATCCTCCGTGATTTCACTAAAGAATGACCTTAACAGACCGCTATAATATCAGCTTGACTGGTACCAGCCAGGTGTATACAGGTGTGCCACCTTGACCAGTGGCATTGGTACCTGTGGGTTGTGCAGTCAGGTGTGTCACCAGTGAACACCACTGGTACTTGTAATCAACAGACAGACTGTAATCAGACAGTTTGGGGTCTGGCTGTACCCACTTCCGACCGCTATTGGCGAACATTAAAAAAGTAGATCCCCTCTAATTGACCTTAGCTTATACAATGAGAGTAGAAGGGATACTTCCAGGCCCCTAGCCCTGCTTCATTGAGCCTTATACCTTCACTGCACCATTCCCTATTTTTGTGGTTATTAATGATTTATAAAAGACAAATTGGTATTCTTTAATGAATTCTCAAATAATGTAGGCATAGAATGAAAACTACTAAATGAAAAATTAGAACCAATATAGTGAACTTTTGAGGTTTGATATCCATTGGTCAAAAGGGTGCTATTTGTAATTAGTTTATGCCTTAGTTCCTATAGATATTAGCTAGCTCCATTAGTAGTCTGGCCCCTGCTTTGACTGCAAGTCCATTCCATAATGTAGTTCCCCATTAAGGACAACACAACACTGGCATGAAAGGATTAAGTTTATTATGTCCAATAAGTAATACCAGTTGCAAGAACTCCTATTGACAAAGAACAGTCCAAGGGGTGTGTCCACTCAACCACCAAGCCAATGCTCCTAGCCTGTCTACCAGTCTATCTGCATAATTCCATAACAGAACCCTGCTTCTAGAACAAATCTTTCCAGGTTGTGGAACCAACAACAGCAAGTAGCGCTCTGCTCGGTGCTACAACTAACAGGTGCTTACATATATATACAGCGACGCTGCCCCTTACACTCTTCACCCTTGGTTTTTGAAGAGTTTAAACTCTTCGCCCAGATGTTAGATTCTACATAAGAATGGCTAAGCTACCTATAGACTGACCATCTGCATCATTACAATGGCATATTGTGCATACACAAAAACTTAAGAAATTAACTATCCTTTTCAGCAAGAAATTAAAGGGACCCCAGCTTGAGTGTGGAGGTGTTAAATCTATTTTGGTATGTTTCTTGCAAGATGGTTTTGTATAGATAGATTTGTACATTCTCCCATACATTTCTGCGAAGTTCACTCCCATAGGAACCTGAAACAAAATCCCTAAGATGATAGTCTTTACTTTCTATCTATTCGTTGTCCAGAAATTAACGAACATTTCAGATAAGGAGGAGCAGTTCTCCTATTCATAATAACTCACCCTTCCAATCCATGAAATATCATTAAATTGATAACATAAAGGGTTTCTATCATGATATCAGATAACCAAAAATGATCCTTTCTATTTTATCTAAAATCATTACTAATTGTGAAAACTGGAAAAACAAAAAGAGATACTTTTTCTTCTTTTATTTATCTGTTTCCATATTTATCTCAATTGGACGTTTCTAAACATTGACAGACATGTAGAGAACATTCACGAATGCACAGAATCCGGAAATCTTTACTGGTTACTAATTAACCAGTGTACTCATTTGACCTCACACAGCCATAATGCCTACTGATTGTCCTGGGACCTCATTTTCGTAACCGATCAGGTGTTTCCTGATCAGTGTCTTGTTAATTATGATTCCGGCTTTCACTAACACTGAAAAACTCCGGCTCTTGCACTGATAACTTTTTGTGACAAGAGAGATTGGTATTTATGAGGCACTTATCGTGACACAGCTGAAAAGTCTAACCAGTCACGAGAGTACTGGCCCAGATCATGTTTGTTACATTTTGATAAAGTGTATGCAGCCAAGGATATGACATTACAAATACCCATGTAGACAAATGGGAGCATATTTGGGAAAAGGTACCTAATGACATATTTGGCTACCCTGTGGCCGCTAGTTCTTGAGGTTTGTTCATATTATGAAACAATCACTTAACATGCAGCTAAAAGTTATGTTTTATAATGTTTCTGAAGTCCCAGGGATTCTTCTACTCTTTGTTTTATCATTCTACGATATTTAGTCCCCTTGCAATCTTACATACAATACAGGCCATTATGCTCAATTTGGGCCAAATCTGGCAGTATCTGGAAGAAATTGACTCTTTGTTACATTCATCATGCAATATAATGGCGGGAAAACTATTTTTTAAGTTATCTTGTGAAAAATTTTGACTTACATGAAATTTTCTAAAGATTCTCATGGCATTTACTAAAAAATCTAAATTTTCAAAAGCAATGCATCATGGGAAAATCAAAATGAAACGTTTTTAGCAGAATTTCTGCACATAATTTAGGTTAGCGAGTTACCATGGTTATGGTAAAAAGAATATAAAAAATGAAAAGAACATTTTTTGACAGGTAATGTAGAAAATGTTTTTACCTTCTCAAAACTGAAAACAGTGAGTGGAACAAGCACTCCTGTCAATAGTTATGGCACTTTTAATATTCTCAGAAATAAAAAAACTTATTTTCTTGATAAACATAAGAAACTTTAAGTCGCCATAACATGGAAGTAACAACAGCAATTGGGAATAAGGGGTTCTCAATACACAAGAGGTGAGTAGGTTCATACATGTTTATCTCAGGTTCTATCAGGAATATTTCAAAATGGTTTGCAGCATTTGAAAGAGTAGGTTCTCTACAATAAGAATAATGCTGACACATTTCCCCATGTTTCGTGTGATTTTGTGACCTCATTAATTGGCATTAGGTACCTTTTCCCAGATATGCTCCCAAATTATGAATGGGAATATGGTAAGCATTTGGGTATAACACAGAGCATACATAGAGTGCAGTTATCATCGAGATATTAATTTAAGGTATATGCCTATAGGAGCATCCCTTAATGAGACTGATAGCAAAAGGACTATTCACTTCTGGTTAGTATATGTCAGTAACAATTAATTAAATATCAATGTCATTTCAAATTTTCACAGGTGCGAATTATTTAACTGATTCGATACTACCTCCCAAAAATGTTTCTTACAATGAACTTTTATCTTGAGGTAACTAGTAAAGTGCCATACCCACTAGATGATTTTGCAAGTGAATTGGCGCCGATGTAATATTACCTCTTTATTATTTTTACATCTGGTACCACTTATCAGATAATAAGCCACATGTAAATTCTAGGTCTTTATCTATAGTAGTATACTGATGCAGATGCTCAGTCCAGACTTTAACTTAGCTATTCTAATATAAACTTAGAATCAGGGCTAAGAGTGTGACACTCTATGTTGCCTGAATAGTGTAGGAAAGGGAATGTTAGGTAGGTAGACCATTCATATAATAAGGCGCAGTCTGAGCACTAGCCAGCAGAGTGCTGCCTGCCATTTTTGGGCGTACATCCTGGAAAGATCAGTACTGTTATGGACAGATTCTGGAGTTGGAAGTGCAAAGCAGATAGACTGTTAGTTGGGCTGGAGCTTAGGCTGGGTGTGGTTGAGTGGATGTTACCCAATTGGATTGTTTGTTGTTAACGGGAGATCTAGACATCGAAACACACATTGGAGATTAATAAACTTTAACCTTGCAGGCGAGTGTTATGTCTTTCATTATGCGGAACTATGTTATGGATTGGACATGCAGTCTGGTCAGAGATAGACTGTGAAAAGAGCTAGCTAATATCCACAGGCACAAACAATAATGAAGATGGTACTACACGTAACATTTCGGGATATTAACCTCTATAGTTCAGTAAAAGCTGAGATATGGGTCGTCCTCCTAGGGTGCTTGCATAATTCACTACCCCAATTTGACATCCACTTGATGGAAAGCCACTCATCATTATCAAATCCATTTTCTCCTTTTTTGTTTTTTGGGTTACCATAGTATCCAACAACCCAATTTATTGGTTATTTATGATTATTTGGCAAAATAAAAATTCATCCTTAAATTCAGACAGAGCTTTAAAGTATGAAATACTGGACACTAATTGCAGTCTTAGTCTACTCCATACTATATATATGCACATTGCTAGCGCAAATGACGATAAAACTCCGAAATAATGTTACATTTTAGTATCCATATTGATGCAGGGCAGAAATTAAGGTCTACAGTAGATAATGCTAATGTTCTATATGTAGCCCTAGTGGCAATAGACATTTCTAAATATCCCTGGACGTTGAAAATTGATTTATGTAAAAATTAGTATGCATATGTAGCTCAACTATTTTTTCTAGAAATAATGTCAAATCCAAAGCACCTAAAAGAAAATTTGAGAAGTGTCTCAATGCTTCATGGTATTTCAATGTGGAACAGACTACTCCGAGAGATTCAACAGTCAACAACTAAAGTGAAATTTAAAACTAATGCACCATGAAGTTAATTGCTGAAAGAGTGTTGTAGGAAGGTACTCGACTATGATATATTGTGGAACCTTTGTATCCTTTTTCAACCTCATCAGCTTTCATTATACACGTGTACTTGATCACTTGACCAGTAGGAAGACCATGTATTTATACAGGTGATATTGGCAATAAAATTGTTACAAAAAACCGTTGATGTATCTATGCAGGTTATATTTCCCAATCTGTATCATTGTCTGGCCCATGGGCCACTGGTACCCGATTCTGTAAATATAATAATCGAGAGGAGAATATACAACACTCTCATGATATGTCCCTAGTCACATTATTTGTTTTAGTTATTGTTAGCTTATAAAGTAAGAAGAATTAGACCTAACAACATTGGAACCCCTGATTCTTTATGACACATGGGCCAAACTTGACGTACACAGTTGTCAGTAAAGGCTATATCATGTATTATACAAAAGGAGACATATTCAAGTATTACTGCAAACTCTATATTGACTGGTATTCAAGAGTATCAGTCAATCAATATTTGATAATGGGGTCGATATTTGCAGGCTGTTCATCAAATGCTGCATTGACAACGCCGTTTTGTGATTTCTCAGCAACAGGCATGACGGAACTGAAAACATGAGACACGTACATTTAAGGACATTTAGATATAGGTTTGTTTTAGTCTGATCTGTAGCTGTGACCTAGTGATAGGGATAGGTTCTTGACAGTTGATGTATACTCTCGGCCTAATATATGAATAGAACTGTTCAAACTAGAACAAATCTATCCCAGATTTATCCCTCTAGAAGAATATTACATTAAAATGGGCTACTCACTCTACCCACTTCCATGGCATGCATATGGGCGGATTCGGGGTGGGGGGTGCGGGGACACGCGTCCCTCCCTTTTCTTTTCCGAAAATTTAGTGATTTTTAGTGCAAAATTCAGGCAAAAAGTCATTAAGGAAAATATTTTCAAATAATGCCCCCACCATTTCAAAATCCTGTATCCGCCAGTGACTTCATGGTTCACAACACATTCATTTTACCATAGATAAATTATCTATAATTACAATGTTATCTCAACTTCTAACAAATATTTTTACCGGGTTTGCAGCATGTGAAAGGTTACATCCTCTTTTAGAAGATATTTCATTTTTACATAATGAGGAAAAGGTCGCCGAGAGAGCTAAGGGGGAATTGCTGAAACACTGTGTTACGTTCATTTGAGACCAAGAAGGCAAAATGCTCTTACTGTGGAAATTGCTCCCCGTCCTCAATAGTCTCTGGAAGCTTGCGTCCCTTAGTTTCTGGTAGTACCAGAGAAATAATTCCAGATATGATAGCTAAAGTCCCAAAGATAACATAGGGGATGACTCTATTCACATTGGCCTAGATAAAGACAGAAAATACATCTTAGAGTTAACCCTTTAGTATAACTTAAATAGTTTACAGTTTATGTATTTGAGCCTTTGTCTGAGAATTAGCGATGGGATCTAGAATCTTTTGAGGAGATAAAAGTTTATGGTATAATGGTGTTCCATCATCACTTAAGAAGTATTTCAATTACTGCCAACGATGCATATAGAAAACCAACGATATTATCAATAAAATTAATTTGAAAAAAAAACTGCTTATGGTTGCTGAATAAAAGATGTTGGTGAATCAAAAGGATTTACAAAAACTATATATCTTGACTTTAATTATATCATTCAGTAAATCTTCATCAGCTCTTAGTGTTCAACTTTTCTCAAAGCACGGTTACCATGATTAGATAACTTTTATATAAAATCTCACCAGTGAGCTGATATATGGAGCTATTATTCCTCCAATACGTCCTGAGAAAGAGCAACCAGATACTGCAAAACTTCGGACTACTGTTGGGAATATTTCAGCAGAGAAGATGTAAACGACTGTAAAGGATACTGTGATGCAGAACTTCCCAATCATAGCAAGCACGATGATTAATGTTTTGAGGTCTGCAAGGAGAAATGTAAAGCAACTATGAAGACACAGTCAGCCGAACAATTAATTTCTTTTTGCAATATCTGCTTCTGACTAATTATACACTGTGAGCCGACTGGATTTTCTTTCATTGTCTTTTTCACCAGAGGAAATCGATTCTAGGGACAATGGATGGCACAGCTCTGATGAATTTAAGTTTGCAAGCACTGTCTAATTAAGTGATTTGCACTTAATCGGAAAAAAAATCGCGTTTCACGTGTAGGAATGACAAGCGTATTATCCTTTAGACTCTGATTATACAAGATATTTAACAATTGCACTCTATGCCTCTGTTCAAGGCTTGTTAATCCAATTTTAGAATGGGGAATTCCAGTGTTACATGTTCATTACGTCTGATTTTAAGACGCACACGAGCAAATAGTATTCAAGTGTGTCTTTGGGCAAATCCAGAGAAACTGCTCTTTTTCCGAAATCATTGAACTATACGTATCCAAAGGTTACACTCAGAATTTTTAACAAGGTTTTAGGTACCCTTTTTGGATTGTTTTTCAAACGAAGTTGGTCTCATTTTTGTTTTTGTTTCCTTTTATGAATGATAACAATTATAATTGTATCAAAGCACAGCCGTGTTTGATTGTGTGTAGTTGGATAGGCTAACTTAGAATTGTTTTGAATATCTTTGCAATAATGTTAAAATGTTAAAAGTCTTACCACTTGGAACAGCAGAAATGCAAAGAAGAGAGAGGCCACCCATTATCATTGTACCTGCAAGTGTTTTCCTCCGACCAAAATATTCGGTATTAAGTTGGTAGAACACAAATGCAGGGAACTCTACAGCACCAGCTATAAAAAAGTTTATGTAGTCATTGCCTCCTAAGTTGGATGTGTTGAGTGACAGCCCATAATAAACCATGCTGTTGGTAAACCTGAAAAGCAAGTAAAATATTTTTTCCCATTCATTCAAACCATAGTGATAGATTTGAGCACAAATTCAATACTTTTTCACGGGTTTTTCTTTTATCTGTGTTGGCATTTTAATTTCAATCCATTATGAAGGACAAGTGCAGTCCTAAATGTATAAATAATCCAAATCACCATTTTTATTTTAAACTATCTTTTTGGTATCAAAGAGCGTTGATATGACTTCCAGGATAATTTCAGAGTTACCTTATCATTTAAAACGTAGCGGACTCACCAAATAAAGAATAGGATCACTGTCCTCAGACATAAGTTACGATGGCGGAAAAGGTCCCAGGAATGTGCTTTTGAATTTGTCTGAAACATAAAGAGTGTGCCTTCGTTCAGTATTACACATAATTCCAAAATGCAAGCCTTCAGTGTGGCAACATTTCTGCAGACTCTATATCATAACATACAATTCACACCGGTATATGATATATAATTATATGTGTATATAGGCCTATATTATAGTTATACCGATTATCGGGCACATTATGACCATTCCAGTATAATAACATTCTGCTGATATAGCGAGAGTATGCTTGTTGTCAAAATATATCACTTCTATAGCCCTACTTTCACTTCCACTTTTATATTTTCCGGTAAATGGGTTTGGTTCATCTTGGCCATCTTTCTTAAATATGTTTCAGCTTGGTCGGTTCTGCTCTTTGTGTAAAGCCATCGTGGAGACTCAGGTACAAAGCTGCAAGGAAAATTAATCTATATGCAACTGAGAATAGAAAAGTCCATTCAGGTTTATCATAGATAATTATGCTTAATGGAATTTCTTCCCATAAAATGACCTTTACAGATTGACTTCACATTTTCGCAGTTCAAACTAGCATAATATACATTCCGGTGGCTGTCGCATAATCTTCTCGCTGTTGCCATCCTAGAACCCTCGCAGACCCTTCCTAGAACCCTCACAACAGTGTTGTCGCTGTTGTGAGGGGTATGTTATGTTAAATTGTGCCAGTTCTACTCAGCCAATTTGAAGGGTGTGAAAAATATAGATCCAGATCTAATAATCCTGAAGATTTCAACTCTGGGAAGTGATTATAAGTGTTAAAGTTATGCAACAGCAAGGGTTTTTACACATAACAGCAAGACCCATTTCTAAACTCTCCCTGTGCTCTCGCGGTTTCGAGGGTTTGGTTATGCGACAGACCACTGAGAAGAAAGTTAAGGTAATCTAGGCCTAATTGCCAAATTTTACTTTTTCAAAATGTTTCTTGTTGGTTTGTGTCCCTTCTTGCAGAGCGCAGGTTATAAAATGTTAATTTTCCTCGGGAACAAACTTGCATTAAATGGAAATTGCAAAATGCAATACATGAACTATTTCCTTTATAATACCCTTGAAAGACTAGCTCCAGAATTTGCAATGTATCTGTATTAACTATCAACATATATAATTATTATGTTCATTCTTTGGCTACACCCTAAATGATATTACATAGTTGCAACTATAATCTTGGCCCTTTTTCATAATAGTAAAAAGAGAAGAATTGTCATCATTATCTCTATATTTTGTTTTTCCGCATATGAGTAGACATGGTGAGTTGGTGAGATATGTCATACTTACAAAATTATAATGAGTATTAGAGCCTGAGGAACATTCAGGACAAGAGCCAGTTCTTTCCACTCTCTAATTCCATAAGCAACAGCTGCAATGATGATATAGCCAATGGTCCAGAAAAAGGATAGTACAGACCCAACAGCTACACGCCATGATGGGCCAACCATCTCCATACCTAAAAATTGTATGGAGAATATCCATGAATAGTTATAACAGGATTGAGGCCAACATAATCGTATTGGAATTTATACTTTCATTCTTATAAATATTCCAATAAAATTACTCAATTGGATAGAAATATGAAACTGCTTACTCAGAACAAAGGAGGTTGTCGAGAGACCAAGGTTTGCCATGCCAAGGAAGAAACGGAGGACGATAAAAGTCACATAATTTGGAGAAAATGAGGTGGCTATAGCAAGTACCACCATCAGTAGTGAGCTTATTATTAACACTATCTTGCGGCCGATCCTATGAGAAGATATAACAATCATGTGAAGGAACATATTCATAATGAGCAAAATGTGGAATACATATTCAATAAAGAGTGAAATGAAATACATTAATCATACATTAGAATTGTTATTTCTGGTGTTAAGATTCTACCATCTTGACTTAATAGGACTGACTTGATGTTGATAGGCTTTATGTAAAGTGACTGCATCCATCTCATCTCATTAACCTGTTATCATCTCGTATTGTTTCTTTGTGTATAGTTTTTCTCTATTCTCTATATTATTGATGCAACTGGAAGAACATGTATAATTATGTGAAGTTGATGGAAATAAAAAAAAAAAAAAAATCTCCATAGATTCAAGTCAGTGATGTAATACTAAGAGACTTTATGGCTACACTTTTAAGACACAGACTGATATGAGATAAACGCCACTTACAAGTCAGCGAGGTAGCCAAACAGGAGAACCCCAACCATCAGACCAGCCATGTAAACTGAGGCAGCCGTGGGAACTAGAGCCTTTCTGCCACACACCAAGTTCCACTGAAAAGGATCATGAGTTGTTTGATTAGAGCCAAACTCTGTGAAATACCAACATGTATAAAGTGTTCTTAGAAATACAATTTGGTAATGCAAAAGCCAGAAGCCGAACATATTTTTCTCAGAACTGAACTATGTCAATTTTGAGGCATCGGAATGAAGATGTTCGTTAACATCTTTGTTCAGAGTGTATACGTATGCGACCCACCTGGGTGACTATAGTTGATTGATAGGTAGAGCCGTCATAGCTCCAGCCGTGTGTGCACTGCGTCACATGTTGGGGAGGCGTGTCAGCGGGACATGCCTGGCATATCACTATTATCAGGTCTGCTCACATGCAACATAAATTCATTGGTTTGGCCTTATAGGAAACAGTAAAGAGGTGGAGTAGCCACACCCAGGCAGGGGGATAACCCTCACTGCCATAGTAGTGTAATTAGAAACAGGGGGCTGATGGGCTTGGCCTTGGTGACTGGTCAGCCGGGAGGCACGGGGCTCAGTGCGGAGAAACCACTAACTGCTGGGGCTCAGACTGAGACGGCAGGGAGCGGGGACTCTGGGACTGGTGTTGGTCAGGGCTGGTGGTGCTGTGTTCACCCAGTCTATAGGATCAGGCTCTGTGTCTTCTGGCTGAATATCAGGAATGATTGGTTGGTCATCAATGCTAGGCTTTCACTAGGCTTTCCCTTTATGAGGTAGGTAAGGAGACCCACACCATTGGTGATGGGGCTCTCTTTTCCCTTTTAAACATTTAGGCAAGATTTGATCACTAAATTAACTGGCATGAATATAAATGCCAGGTGTAGGCATGTGAGAGGGCCTGGTGGGCTGGAGAGGCCACAGTTTAATTGTTATGAGTAGTAAGACAGATATGTGTGTTCATAAGACAGATAGGTGTGTTCATGAGACAGATATGTGTGTTCATAAGACAGTTATGTACAGTTGTGAGTGTTCATAAGACAGTTATGTGTGTTCAGAAGACAATTATATGTATTCAGACTGGCAATTCATGTGAATATTCCATAGATAAAAGGTCTTCTACTGGCCTTCCCAACCTCTGTTTAATAAACCTTATTTAATTGTTTTATACTCTCATGTTCATTCATTAAGGCTACATAAGAGGGTCTGTCGCAATGACCCTCAGCCAAATCAATATAATTAGTCAAGTAGTTATCTATAGAAAATAGTAATATATCAAAGGCTAAATAAGAGGGTCTGTCGCAATGACCCTCAGCCAATTCAAGGTCATCACTTAGTAAAACATAGCCAACCGAGTGTAGCTTCCCATATTCACAATATAAGTAGGAGCAGGGTGGCCCTGAAAAGAGGGTTTAACACACCTGTGTCCTTACATTGGTGGAGAACCCGGGTATATCTGTGGTATATTTCATGAATTAGAAAGAAAGGTTAGCCAGGAATAATAAAGATACAATGAACACACATAAGGTAAATAAGAATAGTAGAATGCTGTGGTGTATCCATGGACACCAGGCGCTCCACTGCCACAGAAAAGAGGGAGAAATTGTTGTTATACCAAAAGCTTAAAAATAAAAGACAAAAAAAGGGAACAAAGAAAGAGTCGGCCCCATTACCATGTTTAGTGGTCGGCGAGAAACGAACACAAAATTCGCCAAGTGATCTCCTACCTGGGGATGTCCCCAAGCCGACACGTGAATCGCAATGCGCATCGAGTAACCGACCGAGACCGATAACCGACATTCCGATATTTCATGCCGAAAACGCAGAACGCAGAGACCGAAATCCGAATCAAGACGAAAATTACGCTTTACAAGAAGCCCCGCATTCTGACCTTCCCAAAGATTTTGAGCAAATATTCTGGGACCAGCCAGCTGACCAACAGGACAATAATTCAACCAGTTCCACGCAGTCTGATCAGTTAAGTATCCCCGAGTTATTCCTTGATCTCAACAAAATGGCGGAACAAGCAGCACGCGAGCAGATGAGGCATGTCGACGCGGCCAAAAGGGTTTTTAAAAATCTACAGCCGGGAACCTTTCCAACAGACGACATGAAAGTTATCCCCTGGCTTACCCAGTACATCGACTATATCACGAATGTTTACGGGGTCGGCGACGATAATGCCAATCTGATACAACAATTGAAATTCCATCTACCGCCAGCTCTGTACAACTACGTCAGAGCAATGGAAGCATGGGGTGCTATCAAGACGGCCATTATTGAGGTCGCTGGACCAGGGTCAGAGAAGATCAGAACGACCCTGAGAAACCTCAACCAGAAGGAAGGCGAGGACTGTCGGCAGTTCAGTAGAAGGGTGCTGGAGACGTGCGGCCAAATAGGGAAAAATGAAGTGGACGAGGTCCTCCAGGCCTATAAAGATGGCCTTATCTCGGGTATTCGTGAGCAGCTAACAATCGAAGAGTATAACGATCTGGCCACACTAACGAGAGAGGCGCAGGTGGCCTACGAAACTGTTAGAAAATCCAGTCAAAATGCGAAGCGTCTGGAGGCGTTGGAGAAGCGCCTGAAGCTAGTCGGCAGCCAAGTGGACACGGTGGCCGACAAGGTTGACCTTGGGACAGAAAAGGTCATTGAGAAGATGGTGTCGGTGATGGCGATCTCCGCCAACCCAAAGGGGGCCTCAGCCGATAGCCGTGACCAGACAGACGTGGGATCCGATAAGAAGTTCAACATGCCGGACTGGACAGGTCAACGACCAGCTGTCGAAGAAACTCGGTACCAGCACGAGCCAAGAGGCGAGACCACACAGGGCCCACCAGCACGTCGATCCATACAGTGTTGGACCTGCGGAGGCGACCATTACAGCGTGGGCTGTCCTCTCAGGTATACGCAGGCAGGGGGAAACAACCAACGTCGCCAAAACTACAATGGCAATGGAGGCGGCAGGGGTTGCAATGGCGGCGGACCCAATCGCGGGGGAAACTCCAACAGAGGTCAACGCGATGGCGGCAATAACAATAACAATAATAATAGAGGACAGGGGAACAACGGCGGGAATCGTCAACCAAATAGGGAGGAACCTCCACCAGCCTACCCCACAACACCATACGGGCCGCCCGGTCCCTATCCGACTGCAGCCGGCTATTCGTATGGGTACCCAGAGCCGTACCCATATCCAACTCAGCCACCAAGGGGGCCGACCTACGCCCCGCCCCGGGATCCCCAGCGCGAATGGCGGGAGCATTTCGCCTACGCTGGGCAGCAGCCCCGCGGCGGAAGTGGGGGAACGCAAGCCAGCGGTCTCACCCGGGAGGAGCGTATTCGGGTAGCCCAGCTACTGCTTGGACCGGACGCGGAACAGGGAAACTAGGCTGGGGGCCCAACCCCAATTACGGGTGGCATCGGGCCCCAAAGTCATATGACCAGTTTCTTCTAGAAAAATACGCTGGAGTAATAGCAGATATATATCGTCGAGTGTGTAAACCCCATCCCCCTGTAGACAATTCAAAGGAATTAGAGTCCCCTAAACAGCTGACAGCAGACAATGGACATTGTGAGCAGGGGGGTGATCAAATTCAGATTAATGTAAAGGAGGAAGCCATAGACAAACCCATAGTAGTTTGTACAGATAGACAGTGTGTGGATAATGGGGGTAATTCGGTGGAAATTACTGGGTTCAAACTAGAGGGTGTACAGGTATTTGGCCCCAGAGTGCCCTGGGACCTCCCAGATCTGTTCCTATGGAAACTATTTGGGGAAGAGCGATCAAGTGGGGTCAGAGAAGAATGTGACTCCGCTTCCAATGAAGACAGTCCGAAGCCCTTCTGTGGGCAACCTAAAAATTATGATGTGCACAGTTCAGGTTGGGTGAAGCGGTTAGCGTATGAACTCTACGAACAGCATCGCGATAAACCTGAAAGGCCGTCACAACGTCAGAGACAATTACCACAGGGGACAGATAAACAGGGGACAGGGGCAATTATATTTGACTGTAAACATTGCCCCAATTCCTGTGTTTGTCGAGCGACGTTGGTTGACGGAGTAATCATACCCAGCTGTTCGTGTCGTATTAAGGATAATATGTGTGTGAACTCATTACGATATAAAATCCGACATTGTGTCGAAATCGCGTATCGTGAACATGGAGAAACATATTGTACTCAAACCTGTGAACATTTGAAGGTGTGCGTTGAGCAACGCGCGAGGTGCAATACTGAGCGAGTGTGGGACGGAACCACTAAAACGAGGTGCACGAGGCATGTGGCCTGTATGCCCGAGGGCAACCATCGTGTGCACCTGGACGAGATTCAGGTATTAATGAAGGATCAGGAAATGAACTTCACACCGGAGACCAGGAAGGTCTTTGAACAGGTCGCCAGGCAACGGGCCGACGGACGGCATGCCACGGGGGTCAACTCGATTATGATGAAGTCACGAAAAGGGGCCGAACAACGGCACATTCTGGATGACCAGGCGTGCACCGAAGTCAATATTAGAGGGAAACAATACAAAGCATTAGTCGACAGCGGGGCCGATGACTGCTGCATCTCGGCGACAGTTCTGTCAGATATGGATCTAGCGTCAATGGGGGCAGATATGGGCCAATCTAATGTAGTTTGTATAATGGCAGACGGTTCAAGGGTGAAAGCACAGGGATGGGCCAAATTACCCATCAAAATAGATGATGTATCTTATGATGTAGTTTTTCACATACTTCAGGGTCTGTCAAGTGAGGTTATTCTGGGAAGGTCATTCCTACAAAAGTTCTCAATGAGTCTTGACTTTGCAGCCGAAGAGTGCCCGCGGAAAGCTCTGCCGGTAAGGCTAAAAGAAGAAATAACGATACCAGGTAAGTCTCAAGCCCTAATAGCATCAGCAGTTCCAAGGGATGAAACAACATGGAATAATCAGGTAGGGATATTTGAGTCATCCCCCTCACTATGGGGTCGGGGATGCAGGTCCATTAGGACAGCATTGGTTAGGGTGGAAAACAACACCATACCGGTAAGTATCCTCAACTTGACTAACATGCCAGTCATCTTGAAAAAGGGGACAACAGTGGGCACATACACGAACACCATTGAGCCATATTTTGCAGAAATTGCGCAAAAATGGGATCCAGTGGAAGGATCCTTCTTAGGGAAAAAGGGGGAGGCAAAGGCCGAAGGGCCCGAAGAGGCCGAAGGACCTGAAGAAAAGGGAAAGACCAGCACAAAGAATATAAATATAAAAACAATAATAAACCCCCAACAAAATTTCGTGCATGTCTATCGACCTGCAGAAGACGAGGAGAAAGAGACGACCAAGGACGAGGACGAGTCACACGAGGAGGAAGCGCCACTAAAGGTAAACCTTTCAAATTCTATCCTAACTGACAGCGAGAAGAAATTATTCAGAAAAATGCTAGAAGACAAGAGAGAAGCGTTTGCAAAACCAGGTAAGCTCGCATGTACGCACCTGGTTAAACACAAAATAGAATTAATTCCTAACGCGAAACCCGTGAATGCGAGGCCGTATCGCATGGCGCCGCCAATGAGAAGAGAATTAGAAAAAGTTTTGCAGGAACAACTAGATAAAGGGATCATAGAACCAGCGACAGAAGGACCATGGGCAAGCCCAGCGTTTCTGGTCAAAAAGTCGAATGGAAAATTTCGGCTCGTGTGCGATTTAAGAGAAGTCAACAAACAGGTAATTAACCAGACAACATGTATCCCCCGAATCGAACAGATCATAGATACAGTCGGAGAGAATAGACCAAGGTATCTTAGTAAGATGGACCTTCAGGAGTCATACTACCAAATTGAGCTGGACGAGTCTAGCAGAGAGGTGACCTCGTTCATAACCGAAGTCGGGAAATTTTCCTTCAAGCGTTTGAGTATGGGACTATCGTCCAGTCCCGCCACATTCCAAGCTCTCATAGATCTCGTTCTGTCGGGGATACGATATAAATACGTGATCGGATATATGGACGATCTGGTGGTGTGGTCCCCGACATTTCAGCAGCACGTGTCCGACCTCGGGGAGGTTCTTGACAGACTGATCAGGGCAAGAATGGTGGTCAAGCTGGAAAAATGTGAATTCGCGAGAGACGAGATTCAATTTTTGGGCCACATTTTCACACAGGACGGGGTGCGACCTACACCCGAAAATATACAGAAAATGGTCGATCTCCCGAGGCCTAAAACGGTAAAACAAGTCAAGAGATATCTGGGGGTCTCCGGTTTTTATCGTAGATTCTGTCCGTCTTATGGTCGAATCGCACAGCCCCTATATACCCTAACAGGTAAAAGGTCAACCGAAGATTTTCGATGGGAGGAGGCCCACGAAAAAGCATTCCAGAAAATAAAGGAAATGCTAACAAGTAGCAACGTTTTGATTTACCCACGATGGGATCGCCCGTTCTATGTTGCAGCCGACGCAAGTGACTTCGGGTTGGGTGCCGTCCTGATGCAGGAAACGGCACAAGGGAAGAAACCGGTGGCATTTTTTAGCCAGCCCTTCAAGGGGGCCCAGCTTAGATACTCCACGGGAGACAAGGAACTGGCAGCCATCTATTTTAGCGTGAAGCACTTCAAGGTTTACCTAGAGGGAAACCATTTTGTGATCTACACAGACCACAAGCCCCTGTTAAATCGCATCGCAAGTAAACCCATGGACGCATCCAGTCGGGTTATGCGTTGGCTCGATTTTCTTCAACACTTCTCCTTTACGGTAGAGTACATTCCGGGGACCGAGAATGTGGTGCCAGATTTCTTTTCCAGGATTGACGTACCAATAGAAAAGGATCGAACACCGATGGGCGGTTCCACAGCAAAGGGGTCGCCCTCAGGAGCTAAGAAAGCCAAAACTAAGATGAAGACTCCCCCCGAGGAGAACAAGGTAAGTGGAGCCGAAACCTCAGAAAACAAAGAAATCGGGGTCTGGGAGATCACAGTTGAAGAACAGGACGGGCTACCGCCAGACGAAGTAGCAGGTAGAAAGGTACAAAATAAGACAGCGCCAAATAATAGAAAGCGTCGCCGGTATGCTACAAGGATACAGCCGAAAGTAGAAGAGCGAATTAAAATGCATGCAATTCACCCAGACACGATTCGGCAAGAGCAACAGAAGGACCCGAAGTGTTCACAGATAATGAAGTTTATTCAGACGGGGACCCTGCCAACAGATGACGCAGAAGCCCGCGGTGTCCTCCTGCGGGAAGAAGACTTCGTAATTCATGAAGGTATACTGTTCCGCTTTACGGCACAAGAATCCGAATTAGAAGTTCGGTTGTTCGTGCCACAGGGCCTGGTGTTGCATTTCTTACAGCAAATGCACGATGCACCGCCCTCAGGGCATTTTGCGACGGCCAAAATGTTGAGTCGCATGAGGTCGCTATGGTGGCCAGGCATGACCCGAGATGTCCAAAACTACGTAAGTAGTTGCGAAAAATGTTGCGCTACTAAGAGAATGACGAGGAAAATTCGTCCTCCCTTGACAATTCGGGACCCGAGTCCACGTCCAATGTATTGCATGGCAATGGACGCACTAGAACGGTTACCGCTGACGGAACAGGGAAACCGACACATTGTGAGCGTAATAGACTATTATTCACGCTACATCATAATGTGGGCTCAGGCCGATCTACAGGCGAGTACGTTAATCGCAAAATTCGCCGAGAACGTGATATATAGGTATGGAGCGATCCACCACCTGATATCAGATTCGGGAAGCGCGTTTACGTCAAAAGCTTTTGAGCAGTTTTGTGCCTTTTATGGAATAAGGCACAGCTTCATTTCAACATTAGCACCGAATGCTAATGGGTTGATTGAAAGGGCGAATCGAACAAAACTCAACATTCTACGTTCTTACGTGAGCGAAAACCAAAAAGATTGGGACACGTTAGGAGCGCTAGAATATGCGATGAATACCAGTAAGGCAACGGCCACTGGGATCTCTCCGTATTTGCTAATGCATGGGTTTTTGCCGCTGGAGCCGGCACTGGCACAGCTGCCTAGCATAAATGATACGCTTATGCCAGTATCAGACCACTTTGCAGAAAACTTGAATAGGCAACACGAAGCCCACATGCAAGCAAAGAAAACAATGGAACATGCGGCACAGCAAATGAAAAGCTATTACGACAAGAGGTCGTACGAGCCCGATCTAAAGCCAGGGGATCTAGTGTATGTGTACGTTCCCCGTATCAAGGAACCTACACAAAAGCTTAAACTGGCGAAGATTTACCACGGTCCATTTGTAATACGTAAGTTTCACACACCAGTGACGGTCTTTCTGAAAGACGTAAGATCAGGAAAATTCGTTTTGCGTCCTGTAGCCATTTCCAGGTTAAAGAAAATGGGATCGAAAAACATACGAATTCCACCCATGGCACCCGACGAGGAGCCCGCGCTGGACGTCGGCGACCTACCGACCGATAGTTTTGAGGTAGTACAAAAGGTTGGGGACGATCCGAACCCACCTGAAACAAGCAACGAAAAGGGGGACAAACAAGATGAAATTCCGACGAATGGCCCTCAGAATGAAAATCAGGCAGATCAAGGGCCAGAAATTCAGGAAAGGTCTCCAGAAAAGGTAAGGAAAGGTAAAGTAGAAAAGCCAGATAAAAGGCTTTTGGCTTACAAATGGTGTAATGAGAAAAAGTCAGAGGAAATGGTGCCCATTTTGGGAGTCCGAGACATTGCCAGAAAAGATGGCAAACCAAGCGCAAAGGTAATATTTCAGGACAATTCTATCCAATGGATACCCATTGAATTTTTGGGAGAGAGGGCCAAAAGCCTATACACTCAAAATGACGTTGAGTTAAGGGATATCCCAAATTTAAGATCTAGGAGAAAATAAGAAAATGACCTTAATGCCCTTGGGTAATATTCACATGTACACCCAAAATAAGGTAGAAAAACGAGGAGGGGGCTAAGAATATTTGTTTAAGAAAGAAACAAACATAAAATTTGATAATATTCAATCAACCTCATTTTCAGCATTATGAAGTTATCTGTTATCAAAGTGCAGGTAAATACTGTGAGGGGCATGGCAATCTTAAAAACAGAAAGGGGAACTAAATAGGGGAGCCAATTCCCTGTTTTTGATTGGAGGGAAAATTGCTTCAAATGACACTACCCTCCATCACTTTTGTTTCAGATGTTTTAGAACTGACATAACAAAGGTGGATTTTGTGTGGGATAATAAAGAGTGAGGAATTTAGATCTGAAGGCATTAACAGATTGCAAAAATCATAATGTATTTGGGTGTGGTATTGACACTTTAGACCAATGACAAGATAGGAATCATTACCACACCATACATAAATGCATTGGAAATTGGAAAAAGAAATCTAGTTTGGGGCAACAGAAAGCTAGGCCTAGGTGTAGGCTATTTTCCCAGAAGGTAAGGGAATGGAGAAATACGTTAGGGCAGTGTATAAACAGCCACATTGGCAGATCACCATTAAGTAACGGTGAGGTGAGATAACGGTAGTAATCAGGGTTCATGTTTAGAGTGGGCACAGATGGGCCCCTACAGCAGAAGCTGGACCCTAGTAATAGGGGATCCAGGGTGTTCAGAAATAGGGTTTGGTACACAGTGATTATGACTACAGGACCCAGGCAAACACACACACAGATAGACTCACAGCAGGTCCCAGGGAATGCTGGAGAAACACGCCTGTGAGGTAACACTAGGCAACAGATAACACAACTCCCGTACCATAACACATCTGGGGGAAATGTAGACCGATAACATGAGTGGAGTAACCAGGGGATGCGGTGTGCAGGCAGTCAGAAGTAATAGCATAAACAAAAACAGAAAGGGACAGGCTCAAGTGAGCTATATACGTACTGAGGCAAGGTACTTAGAGCCTGTGGCTGTGCAGTGAAAATTGATTTAGGTAGTATTGACAACTGGAGGGTAAAATTGGGGAGGTGAAATTAATTGAAAGTGGAACAGGCAGGCAGAGGAAGCCCAGAAAGTGGCTGTGAATTGACCCGGGGGAATTGAGAAAATACCTTGTTGAAGGTCCTTTGGTACATTGGCCAAATCATTCATGATGTATATGTAAATCATGGGTGGAAACCAAAGGGGGGCAGAATGAAAATATGATATTGGTTTCTGTCAGCTAAATGCGCATTACTGACAGTCATCAATATAAGTATGAATGAATGTTATATAGGTAGAGAGCCCCTAATGATGGAAAATAAAGGAACTGTATGTAAGTGGTAAATGAATGATAAATAATTGAGTGAATTGTTCCTTATGATCATGCTAATGTTAGCATTGAGGATGCCTTAGTGGTGCTGGTGATAGCACAGATAAAGCCTGAAATAAGTGGAATATGGAGGCCTGCTGAGGCCGGTAGCCGATGAAGGCCGGGTGACCCCCCACCCCACCCCCAGCAGAGAAAGCACACAGACAGGAGTCAGTAATGAGTAACAGGTAAACAGGAAGGCCTCAGAGGAGGCCTGCTCAGGGAAAGCCCGCTCAGGGGAAGCCCCAATCAAGGTTATGTAAGACTGCCCCCACATCCAGGAAGCCGCACCCGGGAAGCCCCATGGGGGGCAAACTCAGAGGGGTCAAGGGTAGCAATGTACGTCGGAGCGAGCCTGTGTTAGCCAGAAAGATAACACAGAGATTAAGTACAGGAGGGTTGCATCAGAGTAGTTGCCAGGTTAGCCAGAAAATACACAGCTCAGGCATTGTAGGGTAGGAAGGGCCCCATGTCTATTAGAATGTTCTGACTGTGATATGCCTCCAATTTTCAAATGGGTAATAAAACGTTTTTCTGTTGTAATGTCAATAAATTCCAGTGATATGGCATTGAAAGATCGTGACTGGGCAGTGCATGCATGTAAAATTGCACCAAAATTCATTCATAATGATATCTTGGTTTTCAGAGTAGATCAGAGTACTTGCCAATTGGTTCAAGACACAATTTACAAACGTTGCTAAGACATCAGCCACACTTAAATTGCAGTAAAACGTTTTATGTGTGACTTGTGATTCACGGACAGTTGTTCAAGATAGTTTACTAAAGAGTAGCTCATATAATAAGAGTGATACGGTTAAATATAGTGCAGTGTGATAAACAGAAACAAAAGACATAAAAGGTTGTAACATAGTCTCTAAGCGAATATAACGTTTTTCTATTATAAAATCAACATAGGAAAAGTCAGAAGCAGGAGTGCCAGTGCGAGTCCCTTGTGTCAATTGAATGTTCAGACCAAGGCTGGGACAGTGACATTTTATCTTGGGCAATTTGCTTATAATGAATAGTCCCCAGTCAGGTCGGGACAATTCACAGCATTTTAACGGTGGTCCGGTGGGGAAGGAAAACGTAATAGTCCTTCATTAACATCTGTGGCATTGATATGTATCATGAAGAAACAGTCCCTTTGGAAAAGGATATTTTTCGTTTCGGCGTAAGTGAACCAATATTAGAAAAAACTTGCACACAAAAGGCTAATCATCGTAGCTTTCACTTATCTGTACCCCCCTGGCTGCGTCAATGTATCGGGAGTTTCCATTGACAATAAGGTGGGGCCCCGGGGGAGGTTTGGCTGGCCATCTCAGCGCATTTAGAGGGTTATCTGCATGTAAATGCCGGCAATTAGAGGGGCACGTTAAGATCACCTCGGAGGACGTTTAGGCAGCCCTACTATGGTTACATTAGCAGATTATGACAGCCACAGGACGAGTATCAAGTCTGATCCTTTCATGGCGTTGGTGGGGCATAAAATTGGTTGGCTTTATCCAAATACAATACCCAGGGGCACGTTATGATAAAATAAATTTGAGGCTTTACTAATTCAATACAGTGATACTTATTGGGTGTCCAAAAACACGTTTGGGAGGCCTTGGTTTGTCGGGGATATCCACCATGTCTGAATTGGTGTATGTGACAGGAAATTATAGAAACAGATAAAAAGCTGAAGGATACATACATGCTGATTTGACTTGAAATAGATACGTCTGGTTTATCCCCTTGAACTTAAGAATTATGTGGGTGATGTGGAGTGAAGTCTGTGAAGTAAAGGCATTGTAAGAGGTTGCTTACGACATATCAGGGTAGGTAACTTATAGTTAGGCTCACATGAGAGCAAGAAATCGGTTCCCAATTCCACCTAGTAATTAATTAGATCAGATACTTGGAGGTTGCATCAAATACAGGCTAGATTGTAGTACGTTTTGGATCAATTAAACTAAGAAAGATTACAGAATTTAAGGAGAGGAACTTATGACAGTAGGCAAATACTAATGGGCTACACTGAACAAGTCAAAAGTAAATAGGTAGATGACTACCGACATCTCACAGAGCTCTGAATCGATCCATGGTTACATAAGAGGATCCCCCAGCTATATAATGTCGGAGGTGTGAGTGGTGTGAGCACTCGGCAGTGGTCACTCAGTGGGTTAGGACCGGTCAGCTGGCAGCCCTCTACACCCCCCTGGGCATCACACACCCTCTGGGCACCACACACCCACCTGGGCATCACAGACAGCACTCACACAACTCTTCATTGGAGAGATACAGATCTTGGGCAACTTGAGGTAGGTGTTCTGCGAATTGACCTTTCGGACTCTTTTGGTTCAGATCATAATTCTGGGACAGGGTGAGGCTTTTTATTGGAGCCGAGTGGAACCTCCCTGGGCCAACCTGAACACGGTTTTGGTGAGTTGGACCAAATGTAATACATAGAAGTTAAGGTTCAAGCCCCGAAAATTGGGTTTTATTAAATCAAAGTTTCCACATCAATCTATAAGTTGGAAAAGGGTCTAAGGTAGTAATGGGGCGTTGATTTGAGCATGTAGCAACACCCTTTTTAAGTTAACTCTGAACCACACCTCGTCGCCTTGGGAGTTTGAGGTGCCGGCACATCCTTGCATTCAGGCAAGGTCTGAGGCTATTCTCCGATTCCTTATCAAAATGGGAGTGATCCTGAATGTAATTTGCGTTGGGAACCACATTTTGCTACTCAATACAAAATAATGATTGTGAAAAATCCCTGCAGAATTCAAGCAAGGAACATAAATTGGAGGGGTGTATAACTCCGCACTTTGAATGCACTGAATCGTTTTTAGTTTGAGCTCCACCTTCAGATCCTTTTGTCACAAAATTGACCTCATAGTACCTGTCAACACATACATCTAAAAAACGGGGTTTTGGACCCAAAATCGAAACTGTATAGTACATGTACATAGGCCTATGACTGGTGAGGGGGTTAATGCATGTATTGATCAGTGTTAACATGGAACACAGGTAAAGGAAACTAATAATGCTAGAAAAAGATTGAAAATGTTCCAAGTGTAATGGAGGTGTGAGATTTGCGCTCTATTTCTCGTAATTTAATTATACAATGGGTACTCCAAGAATCGGTGACGTCACACTAAATGGAAATTCATGCAGCTGTCGAAATTATTATTCAACAAGAGGGAAATTTTTAGAAAGGAAAGTGGACATTGTTATGAAAATAATATTCACAGTAAGCCCTATACAAACCGTTAATAAGTGTACTTCTTACTCGCCTAATTTCATTCAACTACTTGGGATTCCCAAGTTATGTTGAAGGGAAGTTCCATTACTATGACGTAGCAAAGACAGTACTGAAATCCCTAGAGTCCAGGAGGGTTACAACCGTAATTCTCTGCCCTGAATTATCATTTACCTTGATTATATGCATATGCATCAGGCTTACTCCAGGCAACTATATTAAATATGACATGCGATATACCCCCCTTTTTGCCCTACACCCCAAAACATAATTAAACTGAGTTTTATCATGTTTGGGGGATCAGGACATATATTACCCTACTCAGGACAGTCAGGACAGGGTTGAAAAATGGGGCTGTCCCGACCATATCAGGACTGTGGGCCGGCCTGTAATACGTTGATGAAGCTTATTTTAGAGATAATAAGAAAACAGACAGGTTGTTAATGAATGAGAAAGTAGTGCAAGACTTTGATCAAACGTTTCATAAAGTAATAGGAATGCCTGCATGTACGTCATCTGGAAGCAGTTATATTGATAACACTATTAGGGGGTAACTATAGATTAAGAAGATTGTAAATGGATACACATTGTCAGAGTCTGGAGCCTTGCCTAGGACGTCATTGTCTTAGATACATTCACTCCCCAAATCTCGTGGTACCTCTCTGATTAGGTGGATAAAGGACAAATTTATTGTTACAAAGATTATGCCTCAAATATTGAGTAGATCGAATTGTTGTACTGACTATGGTTGCAGAATTGACTGGGATGGGTGTTTGAGAGATCTGGGAGGAGTTTAGTGATTATGGTAGTTAACTGGTAGGGCCAACGATGAGGATAATACAGCAAATAAGTATAACAAGGTAGGTGATTTATGTGTGATCTTTTATTTATAGGCACAATATGGGCGCGTGGGCGTGGCTCGTATGCTGTGGCTGGCTGTGGCAGGTGATCGCGCTGGGCAACGCCAACATTTCAAATGAAACCGTCATAAAAATGGACGAGGGTAATTCAGAGGTTAAAAGACCAGTTGCTGATGAGCCGTATGATCCGACGCGTAACGAGATAACCGTGGTGCATGACACAATAGACCCAATGGTAGAAAATATTGGTCACGATGAAATAGTGATATCACGGCAGAATTTTGGGGTTGTTTTTGAAAGATTAGGAAAGAAAATGTTACTCGACCAACACATGTTTGATGGCATAATAATAATACCCAGGCCTAAGCTACGCAGGGTGCCTGATTTCCATGCGCCTTGGGATGAGACATGCATTACAAATAAACCTTGCCTTAGTTTTTACCCTTATCTTGAAAACATTAGGATGAATTACGAGCAGGCTAAGAATGAGCTCAACGAAGTAATATCAAACATGAGACTACTTTTCCCTAGCCCGATTGATCCAAAGCGCGCAAGAAAACTTAAAGGTTTGATGAATTTCTTGGGATGGGGAATATCCTGGCTCACGGGAACGGCCATGGATTCTGATGTGCAAAAACTGGCACAGCGGGTGGCCCAATTAAATGCAAAAATTGTAAATTCCGTTAATGACTACACTTCGCTCTCCGATGACATCGCAAAATTGGCGAACTCGTCGTCCGCCGCTATACAAGGTCTTTCGAACAGCGTAAACATTCAAATGGTACATGCGCGTGCAGCGACGCTGGTTAACAACAAAGCTATTCATTCATTGCAAAACGTTTCAGGGCAAAATGACATCCACATACAATTTTTACATAAAATTATCAAAATTGTAGTAGCACAGCAGGCTCAGCTTAGAGCGATCGATAGGTACATTACTAAATTAAAACAGATCATCGTGGCCACCGAGAAAGCGAGAAGAGGGTTTTTGCCAGTGGAACTGGTGCCGCCATCTGCCCTGAGATCGACATTGCGTGAAGCGTCCCAAAAGGCAGCCGATAAGGGAATGCTCCTGGTTCACCAGGACTTAGATTTTTATTATAATATGGCGAACACCCTACTGCTGTACACAGCCGAACATTTTTTCCTCCACATTAAAATACCAGTTTCAAGACACCAGGCCTGGTACCATTTATACCAGGTAGATGTTTTTGGCAGTCCAACACATGCGGACAACTTCCCAGCTTACACAAAACTCAAGACAGAGGTACGGGTGCTGGCAGTCTCCTTAAATAACCAGTATTTTTTTGAAATGACAGAGCTCGAGCTAGGCACCTGTCAGGGAGAGCATATCCTAACATGCCTGGCCGTTCCAGATCGGGCCTTAACAGCAAAGCCGTCTTGTCTGTACAGCATTTTTATGGATGACAGACGGAGGGCAGAGAAGCTGTGCGAACATGTTGCATTTCCCAACCAAAGAGCGCCATTTTATGTAAAGAAAATGCCGGACGCGAGGGTCCTGGTCATCGCGGATCCAGGGCCAATAATTATAAAATCTGAGGGGATTCAGAGCCTGGACTGCAAGGTTTGTTTGGTGAAACTGCCCTGTAGGTCAGAGATGAATGTCCACAATCACACAATATATCCCGACCCACTCAAATGCATCGAAATAATATCAACCAAAGTCGAACAGGGGTTGAACATGGCGGTGGCGAATGCTTTCGGATTGCAGTTGCCCGATGATTACCTTTTGTCTGAGTCTAACAATGATACGTACCATTTCGAGATACCTGACTTAAGTCTGTTATACGCAAATGACACCGTACTTGAATACAAAGCGGTGGCCCTAAAGACCCTAGCAAAAGAAATAACCGACCGTGACAGAGCTCGGAAAGAAACCGCAGCAAAAAGCCTTGTGGCAAAATATTACGACTACGCCCTGCAGACGGCACATCCATCTGTGTGGTGGTGGTTCATTGTTCTGACAGTGTTCCTTGTTTTAAATGCGGCATGCACCGTGCGAATATTGTGGCGCCTAAGAGCGATTGCAGCGGCCCTTGCGATAAAAAATAACATGTCCTATACATTAGCGCGCATAATACGTCCCGTAGAGGAAGTTGTCACAAAAGATACCCCAGAAGGCGAGGGTTGGGACACCCGCGGGCTAGGCATACACCTGAGCAACTTGGCTGCATTTGTTTTTTGTATTTGGGCTTTGACGAAATTTCTAAAATGGGTGTACAACAGAAGATCATGGGTATTGCGTAGGGGCGATACGTACGTAGGGGAGTCGCCACGCGGTATGAGAGTGTTGCTGAAGGTAGGCAATGCAAATAAGCACCTTACATTCGTGCTGCATGAATATATGACCAGAATGGAGGATCAAACCTTCTTTAGTGTACCGAAATTGCTTCAGTTGCGTTGCGAGCGGTCAGGGTTGCGATATAATCTGTTCATGCATTGGGATGATTCTCTAAAGCGGACGGATGGGGTGCTAGCCACTCAGCACGCTCTCCCATCCATACTGCCGGTATCAGTGTGGACCGCGTGGCAGGTGCAAAAACTACAGGGTCGTTCAATTAACATTGCGTCGAAAGCGGTAATCATCGTGTCGCGCGGAAAGGCAGAGCGATTGGTCTCCTCGGGGTACCCGATCAGCAGGGCAGAAAGGGCAGCCAACATGGTGCCAGGCCCGCTCTTAGCCAATATCGGTAGAATGGCAAAAATAGAGACAAAACGACGTAGGGAGTTGACCGAGGCCCAAAACGAGAACCCGAATGAAATGGTCTTGCGTGTGACCCCGCCATCGTATGCTAATGCCTATACGCCAGCCAAGCATCTGCCCTCAGCCCCGGGGCCGAGTGCCCCTCCTCCCCAAGATGAAACGCTTAAGACCAATTCACCGATAGGTTTGTTACCGTCAACCTGGTACGATGAGGCGCCAGAGGACCCATTGTTTACCTCAGACGAGGATTAAAGGTAAGATGGGAAAGATAAAATATAAAAGAATGTGGGAGGTGGCCTTACCAAGCCTTACTAACATAACCTGCAAGTTTAACCAAATGTTTGAGATAAGTGACGCAATTGTTTATGTTTAAAAAAAAAAAAAAAAAAAAAAAAGATATATATATAATACATGTATGCAGATATATATATATATAAAACAAAAAAAATTAGATAATTCTGTGCAGAACCTTGACCCTTGCCAAGGGAGATAGTCATATGAAAATTGTATGGGACTTGTTCTTAGCATCTCTATATTTTGTCGCGACCAGTCTGGCAGGACAGTGGACCGTGACGTGGCGAACAGGGACCCAACGTCGGAGGGCCGCACGAATAACAGTCAGCACGCACGTGAGGGGTCACCGCACCATCGTGGAACCTGCGCACGACTAACACGGGGGCCACGAGAGTCGCCAGACCAAGTGCACTACAGGCTGAGGACAGGGCAACGGGACCGAAGACCATCCAGTGCAATACACAACATACATTATACTGTGTTTGTAATTATCAAGATAGTATATCGAAGAAGATATTATAGGTCACCGTACAGTTTTAAAAATTAGGAGAAGCCTTTTATAAGTTTTGCAAATGAGACATACAAATATATTATACAGGTCGGCTTCCCTAGCCAGCTAAAAAGGGGCTTGGTCCTAGTCTATCCCTATCTCTCTTACATTTCATATCATTATATACCTCTCTCATCATCATCATCCTGTCCTATAACTTCCTTCTCTAACGAGTTTTGTGGCGTATTCCAAAAATTTTAAAAAAAAATTTGGCGGGACTAAAAGAAATACCTGTGACCTTGACAAGCAAAATTGTGTGCACGTTAAAGAGTGGCACCTCGTCTGATCACTGCCCCGGGTTGGAGTTGCGGAGAGTGCGAGACACAAAGGTCTTGTGTGTCCGTACCTGTGGCCTTGGTGCAGTGTTTGAGTTGAGCCTCCAAGGAGACTCGACTCGCGGGCCCTAAGACGAAACAGGGGGGGTCGGTCCTCTGAGGTATACCAGAATCCAGGATCCCCACACTCTTTAGAATCTGGGAGACAACAGGACAAAAGATTTGGTCGGCCAGTCTCAAGTCCTTAGTTTCCGCGTGTGTAAGTGTGCGTGCGTGTGAGAGAAAAAGCTAATTTCAAGTCTAGTGTCAAGGCGGGTGATTTCATTGAAAATTGAAATGGAGGGGATTACATCTGAATACGCCACAATCCTCAACTGGGAAGTCCTGACCGGGCGATGCTCATATATAAAAGCTCTGGTCAAGGACGTGGGCGGTTACCCGGAGCACCTGGAGGTTCCCAACAATCTACCAAGGGAACTTCTGGATGAGGTGATGGTCGTATTAGGGACCGAGGCACCAGACCAACAAGTGGCAGAGTCCCTCACGTCCATAATAGTCGGCCAACAAAATTCCGAATGCTATATAGCACTTTTTAACTATTTAGGCATAGACAACATTTTCCAAAGAATGATCGAAATTGCGGTGGAGCAATACCCAAAACAAGCCCATAACTTTTTGGCCTCCGTTTTTAATACATTTACCACAACATCACAATGGGCCGATGTGGTTTTTAAGGTCTTAGGGAAATTCTCTCGGTTCACAGGGAGACGCATTATAAGCGAAATAAGAGACAAGCGTTCCCTGGAGAAGGTTAGTCCAGGCGCATTAAAAAGATTTATGCGCACCGTCCGGCGGGGGTTTGAATACTACCAACAGAGGACAACAGTGGTCTGTCATGTCTGTGACAAGGCACTGCGCGTGCGAATACGCACCGACCAACTCCTGATACATTACGAAACCAGGATGGTGTGCTGCGCAGCTCTCGCCCACAAAGATTGTTTCTGGAGGGTGGTGCGAGAGGGCCAGTGTCTGTCTTGTGGGTTCGGCCTCCGCCCTGACGGAACCTTCATTACCTTGGGAAAATCCAGATTCGAAATTGCACAATTGAATGACTATTGGACAAGCTATGGGGTGGATCACACCCATGTATTGATACCACCAGATCCTCTCTAAAACAGCGGTTTCCGGGCGAAGCCCTCCCTTTTTGTTCAAATGTAGAGAATGTATATAGTTAGAAACACATAGATCAAAGACAAATTTTATTCATACTATATTATGTGTTAACGGCTAAGTCCAGAGAAATTATATTGTACCATATTTACAAAACGCGTGGTTTAGTAATTACAATTATTGATGTTGAAATGAAATATATATGTGACCGCTTGATGGTTTGGCGGAGATCATTATTATTTGGGTTGGTAATAGCAAACTTTGATATAATTAGTGACTTATTGTACAATCCTTAGTATTGTAATAGTGTAGCGGACTTCAACATTATTATCATCTGAATCCTTAGTTTTATAATAGTAGGGTTGACCTTGATAGTATCATCGAATTATCGTATGATGGTGAGTGGAGACACCATCTTTTCCACTCGTGGGGGGCATATGTTGGGGAGGCGTGTCAGCGGGACATGCCTGGCATATCACTATTATCAGGTCTGCTCACATGCAACATAAATTCATTGGTTTGGCCTTATAGGAAACAGTAAAGAGGTGGAGTAGCCACACCCAGGCAGGGGGATAACCCTCACTGCCATAGTAGTGTAATTAGAAACAGGGGGCTGATGGGCTTGGCCTTGGTGACTGGTCAGCCGGGAGGCACGGGGCTCAGTGCGGAGAAACCACTAACTGCTGGGGCTCAGACTGAGACGGCAGGGAGCGGGGACTCTGGGACTGGTGTTGGTCAGGGCTGGTGGTGCTGTGTTCACCCAGTCTATAGGATCAGGCTCTGTGTCTTCTGGCTGAATATCAGGAATGATTGGTTGGTCATCAATGCTAGGCTTTCACTAGGCTTTCCCTTTATGAGGTAGGTAAGGAGACCCACACCATTGGTGATGGGGCTCTCTTTTCCCTTTTAAACATTTAGGCAAGATTTGATCACTAAATTAACTGGCATGAATATAAATGCCAGGTGTAGGCATGTGAGAGGGCCTGGTGGGCTGGAGAGGCCACAGTTTAATTGTTATGAGTAGTAAGACAGATATGTGTGTTCATAAGACAGATAGGTGTGTTCATGAGACAGATATGTGTGTTCATAAGACAGTTATGTACAGTTGTGAGTGTTCATAAGACAGTTATGTGTGTTCAGAAGACAATTATATGTATTCAGACTGGCAATTCATGTGAATATTCCATAGATAAAAGGTCTTCTACTGGCCTTCCCAACCTCTGTTTAATAAACCTTATTTAATTGTTTTATACTCTCATGTTCATTCATTAAGGCTACATAAGAGGGTCTGTCGCAATGACCCTCAGCCAAATCAATATAATTAGTCAAGTAGTTATCTATAGAAAATAGTAATATATCAAAGGCTAAATAAGAGGGTCTGTCGCAATGACCCTCAGCCAATTCAAGGTCATCACTTAGTAAAACATAGCCAACCGAGTGTAGCTTCCCATATTCACAATATAAGTAGGAGCAGGGTGGCCCTGAAAAGAGGGTTTAACACACCTGTGTCCTTACACACACTAACATTTGCTTGGGTTGTGGAATTTAAAACTTCTATTGCTTGTTCTGATGTCCATTCTAAAAGGTCAATTGAAAAATTAAGTCATACAATGCCTATGCTACTAAGTTTTTCCTATGTAAAAAAAAAACGAAAATGTTGGAGACAAGTAAAATTCACTTTTTGTCTGACTCGTGTTTGGTAACTCACCTGAGTACTGACGGTCATAGAGGCTGCATTGGTGATCTTCAGGGGGTGTAGTCAGGGTGACCAATTGTTCCCGACTAAGGTTTAGGTGAATTGCAGTGGGTGAAAGGCAGAAATGATCAGGAATAGCCGCCAGGAACACAATGTCCAGATTGTTTATTGCACAAGTGATACACGCGGCTGCTGCTATGGCCACGACAAGCTTCTGGTATCTGCCAAACTCCCCAACATGTAGCTTCAGCAGATCGTCATATTCCATCTTCTTCACTGTGAAGTCTTTGATATAAAATGAAATAAAATTGTGATATACTGACTCAACAGACTAGATAAAAGATGTTATTCAAAAAAAGAGGAATTGCAATTATATCATATACTTCCTAATGGATCCCAATACCAGACAATCAAAAGTTATTGCATTTTTGCTATTTGTAATGATCAGAAAACTTACCTCTCTGATATAAAATAGACAACTTTAAGTTGCATGCCATTACATGGAAAGAAAGATAATAATTGGAAATAGGGAGATCTTAATTTGCAAGAGATAGCAAAGTTCAGACAAACATATCAGCTTCTATCAGGAAAATCCAAAAATAGTTTGTAGCATTAAATTTTGAAAGAGTAGGCCTAGTTTCTTTACAATCATGTCATATTTCATGATCTGATTGCCAATAGGTCCCTTTTCCCAAAAACGTTCCCAATAATTATGTTATTTCCATTAGTGGCATGATAACAATTTTTTTTACAATGATAATGTTTGGGTTATATGCCAAGGGGACATTTCACACTATGGGAACTTTAATATCATAACTACAAAGATCCGCCGAATGATAAGATTATATCAGCGATGGTGACCATAAATAAGAAAATTGCGATAATCACTTTGAAAATGATTTATGATACCAAAACATGTTATTGCCAACATAAGTTTTTTTCTATTTTTATTTCAACCTTAACCTCATGTGCAACTTTTTTTGGTGATAAATTGTGTTCTTGAGGCCGCGATATCGTCAACAAATCGTCGCTATATCATCGCAAAGTCTTTGCGAAATTATTTAAGTATCGTGGAAATTTAATGGACAGGGTTTGGGTTGCGATAGTTATCGCGACATTTTTATGGTTGCCCATCCTGATATAATGAGTGCAATGCCTATGAAGCAGAGAAAAAAAACAGTTCATTTTTTTTTAAAAAATGGGCAATATTTCCTCATTAACTCAGTGCGCTCGCATTACAAAAAAAGGCAAATATTTTTGTTCTCCACAATGTAGCTTGCTTAATTTGAAAAAGGAAAAATCGCATGATACTACCAGAAGTTCAATTACCTACCTTCCTTTTGCGCCCGCGAAGTTGTCTATCGAATCGTAAACTACTGAGGCAGGGGAGGATTGCAGGTCTGTATATATATATACGTAACGCAGGAGCCGTGAGATACCTGAGATGATGGTGTTGAGTAGCGCGGGTCAGTGGGGCGTTCCCGAGCTGCATACAAAGGTGACCAGGTAACACGATATTGCCTTAAGCATCACACTGAGTTATCCAATGTCATGGCCTGTATTTGAATATCTGCTTTTAACCAGTATGGGACTTCAAGGGTCTCCGACATGTCTGTCCAATAATAGGCTAGGGATTCTGGACATAAAGATTTGAGTGCTTATCTTCAAAGCCATTTTGATTGGTTAGACATGTGACTGTATTTGATATTTTGATATTTTGTGTAAAATTTATTGACCACTAGTACTATATATTGTTCTCTATATAGGTCACCTTTTTTCATTTTTCATGTTTGTAATGAACTGAAAAACAAAGGTAAATCTGATGTTTATTACTGAATAAAAGTTTATGCACAAAAAAAACTCTGCCTTGGAACGGTAGCAGGTTAGTGCTATTGACCCTAGCTCTGGACGTTTATGGTACCGTTGGAACCTTTTTGTTGTCTAGATATTTTAATGTAGGGCTACCCTCAAGTCATACGCAGGTGTTACAGTTCAAGTGTTTTTATGTTATACATAAATTTCCATATATAAGCGTCTCTGTGCATTGTTCAACGCCTCTTTTTTGTGTAAACAATTACGTGCTTTGGATTTCTGCCTGTTCTGTCGACACCTCTCTAAAGAACGAATGGGGATAAGATATCTCAGGCAATTCATTCACAAAAAATCTATTAAATGGAACTATACAAGCTATACTCCAGTACCTTTATATGGTATCCAGTAAATTTCACCGTAAAAAGAAGTCATTGGGAAAAGCACCACTTGAGCTATCCCTATTATAAAACGAAAGTTGCGTTACGTAAAAGGGTTTGCAGTCTCCTCATAATTTGTCAATCATTACTGCCTAACCTGCTAATATAATTATACAGAAATCTTACAAGTTATATTTGCGATACTGAACGATCCTGAAACCAGATTATCTTTCAAACGGGGTTTGATTTTGGGGAAATTAGAAGCACAGGTAGGGGAGCCATCTTAGGTCCGTTTCACAGAGTTGATGCCTCTGAACACAACCCCTCTCCACTCTCAACAACCAACGGGCCCAACGAATTTCCTTAAAGTAATTAACCGTGACTATCAACACTGATCAAGTTTCCTTCCAAAATACGCACCATGTGGTAGAATCAATCATTGAATGCGGAAGTCAAACCCAGTTCACTACACAATATGTTATAGGGTTTCTAATTGAGGGTGTCTTCTAGCCTTTCCAGATTTCTGCTATTGAGTTCACAGTTCGCTGAACAGGGGAAAATAATCACGTTATGCTTCACGTTTGATATCTCAGTCTTCCCATGCGAAAAACTGTTGATGGAACCACAAAGTAATTCTGGATGAAACAAGTCGATGCGTTGAATAACCTATTGTCGATGGAATTGAAATCTTGTTTCTTCTATGACTAGTTTCCAGAGGTCAATCTTTAATGTATGCATCCCATCAGGATCCACCAATACCTAATACATACCCCTGTTGGAAACACCCCAACACCTGATTATGTGTGCTGATCAATGTGCTATCTAAGTGAACAGATAAGGGACATACTATTATTGATCGCCACATAACTGCGTGAAATTTGCTATATGTATCATGTTCGTTCATGATCTATACAGATCAATTCCTGTAATTAAGTATAGTCAAATAAATTAAAAAAACAATCAGCATCAGTCCCACCTAGAATTAAGTAATTGGTGGGGATGTGAGGGAGGGGGCTGTAAAAGACAGGCGAAAGGTGTGGGGGGGGGGGGGGGCGGTGTAAATAAGCCCATTCCAGTTTACACCAACACTAAGGTTTACTATGAAATATCTTCAAAACTGCCTTCATGCTTATTTCCAGAAGACAGTTGTATTATACAAAATTAACCAAAGCAATTTGGGTCACAGATTCCTCCTACCTTTAGTGAAAATGCAGCTTTATATTTTGGCATTTTTCCCATAGGAACTAATGTTAAAGCCTGTCATTCTAGCCTATAATGTCCAACCCCATAATAATGCCCTGTAATACAGCATTTTGATCGGCCGGGAAACCTACAAATCTGTCAATTGATGAAAATTAAGAAATCATAATGTAAAAACAGTCCTTGAGGATATAGAAAAACACAATTCTTGCTTATTTCAGTAACCCAGACTTTTAAAAACAAGGATGGCATATACAGTAATTTTGTACAACCCTAGGATGTACCATAGTGTGGGATGGGCTTACTGTTAAAAATATGACACATGAGCCCAGACAAAAAAACTGCATAACAACCCCCAATTCTATTAATTCACATTAGACTTAACATACGATGGTAAGGCTTTGGGGGCCTTTTAACAAATACCCACTATAGGACTCCTCAGACGTATACAGTAAACAGAATAGACATAAACCAATGGTTTTGATGTGATCATGATGAAAACGATAAAAAATAAGTTTACATTGCCCGCCCTGGTAACCTCACAGCCTATAAACAACAGGAAGGAATGCAGAGATAAGGGTTGGAGGGGGTAATTGTCAATCAAGCTTCTTCCCCTGGGTCATTCAATATGGGTGGCAGAATTCAAAGCTAAGGGATATAAGGCTAAGGCATATAAGGCGTCAGTCATGATTGTCCAAGCAACAGCCATCTGAACTCAACTTGTAGGTGGATTTGACTCACAAACCAGCTAATGGACAATGGAATTGGAAATCAATTCTAATACGTCTCCGCGCCGCTACTTTAAATAGCCACTGGCAGTGTACATGGCCCTTTACTATTGAAACTTATGGGGCTTTCACTGATTCCCCATCGTTGTGTCAAGTTTCCCCCATGATAACCCCATCATACTTTTACAACATTGATTCAGGCCCTTGAAAAATATGTTCTGATATGATACATCTTTCAAATAAAAATTGTCTTTCATAATGAATCATTCTTTCGGTTAGTTTTCTTGAAAGTATCTGAAATGCACTGACCAGTGACCCCTGGTAACCATGGTAACCAGAACCAGGTCAGGTCAAGGTGAAGTGTCCAGGAACATTGGGGGGTGATGGAATATATAATAATACCACTTGTCCTTATCTCGAGATCTCTGTGAAGTTTAAGGGCCATCCCCCTGAACAGTAAGGTGTATGTCACCAAATAAGGCCTAAAAAAAATCTTGTGTTCAGGTTTCCCTAGCGACCCTAATTTTTGGCCCTACCCTAAAAAGTTGGAATTTTTTTTAAAGGGAGGGGCCAGTGACCAAAAATTAGTACAATGTCGTGATCCTTACCACCAAGGGAATAAACATACCAAATTTTATCCTTTTATCTCCAATAGTTTCTATTTTATGCACATTTTTGTGTATCAAATTTAGTTTCTCTGCCTGCATCTGACAATGCCTGCACAGAGCAGTTATCTGTTTGTGACGTCACAAGCAGAACAGTTGAAAAATGATAAAACTGAAAAAAATACAATAAGAAATTTATCAAATGTCCTTTATAAGTCTAAAAGAGATTAAAATAACAAAATTAAATGATTTATAAAAGAAAATATGAAAAAAATAGTTTTTTATGGAATTTAGAAATTTGAAATTTAAATATAACTGTCATTTTTGTGACGTCACACACAGACGTCCTGTGTCAGGTGTGCAGGGGATTAAATGTGTGATCTGATTTATAGACAAGGTTTTCTATGCACTATATTAGTTTATAGTCAAAGAATTGTTTTGTACCCATTTTGAAGCATCATATCTACTTTATAAGACGAGAATTTTACAAAATTAAAATTTCACTGGCCCCTCTCTTCACTTTATTTTTGGTTATTGAATTATGAATATATTAATTCAATAGACATTATCACTAGAAAAAAAGCAAAAACATTCATTTTCCTTCACTTTGTTTCACAAAATACATCAGTTTCACTCATAAATTGTCAGCCACACATTAAAGATATTTGCGTATGTGTAACGCGTAGTCTGTATGTGCAAAAAAATTGACATAATTTATAGACAAATATAAGATACCCATCCATGTCCATAATGCGTGATCCACTTTCATATGTGTGATCCATATGCGTTTTGTAAAGCCTCCATTACCTTTTTTCACACATACGCACACTACACAGACAAGGAATACCCAGTAATGTGATATGAGAGAGGAAGGGTCAGACACGGACTTGGGGGGGGGGGGGGGGCGTGCAGGGCACACACCCCCCCCCCCCCGCTTTTTTTTCCCCCAAATATTAAATTTTTTGATGTAAAATTCCTGGGCCACGAGGGCCCTGGGAAAAATTTTGCTATAGCACAACCCCCCTTTTGAAAATTCCTGGATCTGCCTAGGGCCTGCTCTATAGACATGTGCAGGTGACGTCACAACGTACCGAGACTGTCTGGACGCCATATTGATGATCATCTTAAAATAATGAATATCCATATTTCAAAAATATCTACGACATATGTTTATGCTAAACTCATCTTAAATTATACAATTCTGTCAAACTCTGCCATTTTCATTATCTGGAAATGATACATTGTAGATTTATCTGATCACCATGTTGAAGTGATGAGCACATGGTGATCACCAAAAAGTGATCACGTGACCACGTCTGCACAAGGTCTATAAAGGCACCAGGTCACCAATAGCTAGTTTTCTGCATTTGGCGACTCACATTATGAGACGACCTTTTCTTTTTGGCAATAGCACTCATAGCAAAATACCAATATTGGAACTAAGATCAGGAATTGACGTCTTTTTGGCGTCTAAATTTAAAAAGCTGGGCAGCCCGTCTGCCCCTGAGGGTTTTCCAGCCCGTATTTCCAGATTTAGCAGGGGTCGAAATAAGGTACAGTTAGGTAGAGGCCAGTCTGGCCCCTTGCTTATATCATTTGGGGGCACAAATCAAGTTTGAAGGGGCCATCCCTTTCCTTGTAGTTTAAGTTTTTAAATTTCCTAGGGGTTATTCGGGTCCCTTTTTCTTAGGTGGATAAATAAATGTATTACAGGTGCTAAAAATCATTATAGAATGAACATCTAGGAGTTGTTTAATACAATTTTAGCCTATCATATCAGTTTGAAAAAAGATATTCAAAAAAAAAATTAATCCCTATCTATCGACCCTATTTTTCTTGAGGCATGAAACCTGAACACAACTATTTTTTTTTTTGGCCTAAACATTAACTAGCCCATTAATCTCAATTACCGTGGCCTGGAACTGACTGAAAATAAAACTAAAGGGCAAGTTTTTCCTGTTTTTTTGGTCATTTCTGAGATGAATTCAAATTCATGATTTAATGAGCAGAGAGAAAAATGTGTTGTTACTTTTTTGAGGAAGAAACATTTTCATACTCACAGTACATCAGTTATAATATGAGCAGACATCAGAAATTGTTTACTATAGGACCCTATAAAAATCTGGAGGGGGGCAGAACTATATGTCCGACCCTGGCCACCACCAGGGAGTGGTGACGTCTGGGTTGTGCAGCCCTATTGATAGTGCAAGGTGTTGAGTGTCACCCTGATGAACAATGATTCAAATTCACCTTATAGGTGGATTGAATTCCAGGAAGCCGAAGGCATGACTGTCGCTGTGGCCACTGGTACCATATCCAACTTGGCTGAGGTGTGTTGTTTGGTCTTCGGTTGTCCTTCTGCATGGTTCTGGCATTGATAAAGCCCCTGTCATTAAAATGATGAAATTATCATTACATATATTTGCGATCTACAAATCAAAGCAATTGTGTTGACAAAATCGTGAATAACGTGTAATATCCTAACTTCCATATGAAACAATGCTCGTCTAGTGGCCTAGTCGAATCATTCAATTAATTTAATTTTCCAAGTCAATATGTTTAGGCAAGTGTATGCAAAGCACTAAGTGTCATCATATACCCCATACCTGAAAGAAGAAGTTTTTATGAAGGTAAACCTCAGACTCTTCCTAATGATTGAGTATACTTTATTGTCACTTTACTCATGTTGTTTTCAAATGCCGTGAAACACTTAAGGTACCAGACAGAGCGACGTACATACATCAGCATGTCAACTCGCTATTATACAAGGTAGATATAATCAGGGCCAATCACAATCTCATGACATAATAATAAATCATATTAAGTAACTGAGGTTCTCTAAGAGAACGTGTACACCTTCAATCTCTTTACATGGGCATTAACGTAGATGTTTAAAAAAACAACCAGCACTACAGCAGTAAGAACTGGATCTTGCAAAAACAGTTCTCCCTACATTATAGGTTGTTATAGGTTATTACTTTACATGCATTCTAGACACTCGACTTTATGGGTTTTAGTTTTACACCTTCTTGGTTTTCAATCTAAGGGAACCTTTTTTGAATTTGAATTTCCGCTGGGTGTGAGGGTATTTGCATAATATCTTCACATTGATCTGTGCTCAAATAAATATGGAGTATGTGCAGGAATGGAGTGAGATTGTATACAAACTTTGAGTACGATATTTTTCATTCCTGATGAAGTCCACCTGTTAGGACGAAACGTTGAGTACAATAAATGCACCTTCGAATTTAAACTGGATTGCCTCTGGTTTTGTATTATCTCACTCACGATTTTTCATGTCTGACAGTTACATACATCATTATCGCGCAATTGTCAATTGTTATCAAACAAAGTAACCAAGGTAGAATGTTAACGTAGTCACTAGGAGATACACATACTAATTGAAAAAAACATGTAACTGTCTTGAAACTCTTCATTTTGTGATTTAATCGAGTCACTCTATTCGAGATACAATGCTATTTCATTCGTACGTACATTTCTATTGTCACACGGCAAAACATAGACATTTATGGCACGAGTCAAAGAAAACATTTATCTCTTATTGTGTTTTTTTTCGGTTAGAGCGAACAACATGTATAACGTCGGCATTCTACCTCGGGTATTTACTCATTAAGCAAATAATACAAAATGTTACCTCACTGTGGATATAACAAATGTGCACTGTGGATATAACAAACTTTTTTGAATTTTTGTGATATAAATGGTTTTAAAAGATAGCTGTCCTCTACAAAACATGCAAATGTTATACAGCATGAATCACTAACTCGTACAACTTGTTTGTGATGTACATACGGTAACTAAGATTATGAATGTCATAATTTCGAAATAATAAACACACAGACATCGAATCTTAAAAGCAGTATTGCATGACATAACCTCTGCTGGGATACATCAGTCCTTGTTTCATTTATCTAAAATAAACATAAGAATAGTTCTGTTTAATTGATAAATGGAGTACCAATGCAGAACACAATGTGGTTTTAATGCATAAAACATGTATCATCAACAATAAAAAGAAAAAAATATATTACGTATAAATATACACAATACACCGCATTCAGTTTATCATAAAACATGTATAGAAAAATAGTAATATCAGAAAAAAAGTAACTGAACGCGCTAAAATCAATTGCTGGACAAATCCTCATCACAGAACAAGTTTAACTACAATAACATTCTCTAGCAACGTACAAATGTAGCCATGACTGTGGCAGAATCGCGGGCAAACAAGGTGGTGCAGTCACAAGGAGGGTCCAAATATCCATATGTCAAAAAGAATTTATAGGAGCTTCCCTACTGAATTGCATTATCGTTTTAATATTGCGAGCAAAAGGCATAACTAATTTTCAGAACAATTCAGCCCATCGCCCTTCTGTCATGGTGACTGTCTTTTCGTGAATATCATAATTGGTGTTTCTTAAGAGCGTGTACAATCAAATTATTCAATGCTAATGAAATCTAAATGAATACCGCATTTCTTCATCGCGATAGAAAATTTACTGTTATAGGAGGAAGCATATCTAGCAATACAGGCATGTCTGTTTGAAGCAGTAAATTAAGGTCATATGTCGGTATAATTTTGTTTGTATTTACAAGTAAGGCAAGAATTTAATACTGACTCAAGTTGGAAGTACATCATGTATTTCCTCGACTTTTCTGGCTCCAAAACAGTACAGATCTTTCACTTTGTAGGAAGTACGTTAACTGCCGGTTATATATAATAATACGTTCAAAGTCACTTCCCATTAAAAATAGGAGTGTCTTTACGTTCAGACAACATGTCTAATTTTAGCGCCTACGTCCTTAATGGCATAGAATCTTTAGTCAAAATAATGCATATACATGGCGAGTAGCTTCTTTTTCTATATAAAAGCAACACTATATCAATGTCAATGGTAAAACGCTTGTATATATGCTTTGTAATGCAGCAGTTTCTCAGTTTCAAGCGTAGATTGACCAATGTCCAAAATGTTCGATTTTTAATGTCCAAAAAGGATATCAATATCTTACAACTAGATAGGCCTACGCATTAGGGGTAAAGGTAATGACCCTTCCCTCTGATTCTAAAGTAAGATTATTTTAAAGCACGTCACAATGACAAATTTTAGTCATTCTGTTAATATGGTGCGCAAACTTAACTATGCAACAACTACGAACAATGTTCTTCCATGCGCTTTCCATGAATCAAACTCCTTAGTATTGAAATGTGATAGTTTTAGACAACACTTATGAGACAGCATTGCTTTTAATATAAATAAAACATTTAAGTGTGAAATCAACCTGTATTAAACCGTGCATCAACTTGACATACTTATGTTTTTAAGTAATTATATGCTAAAAACTGAACGAATTTCAGCAAGCCTCAATCGAGACAAACTGCTATATTTATATCTATGAGAAATGATTACCGCATTTGAAAATCTCAGTTTTAGAGTATAATGGTCATTATACGTTTAAATACTTGTATTAGTTTCCGTTTCTGTAACCAGGTGGCAACAGCAGACGCTCAAAATAAAATGCGAGTTACACAAATGGCAAGATGATTCCCTACAAATGCTCTCAATCTATAACTACCGATAGCACTTCCGATATTGCGTCAACAAAAATTAGGTTAACCTCTGAATGATATACCGCCACACCGTGCACGTCGTACATGGCATACTTATTGCTCTACGCTATCAACTTTTGTATAACGTATTGCCACAACCAACATACACAACAAATTGATTCCTCTACGCTATCACCACTTACAGTCAAAAGCAGCCCTACATTATATGGCACCGGGTTATAAACCCACACTTCAGGCACAGAAATCGTTAGCACAATGAATTCAGACAAGGCAGTTTGTAGGAAATATTATGCTGGTCAGCATAAGGCTTAGTGAAGATTGTCAGCGCTATGGCACTACCGGCTAAGATATGCTCATTACCATTGTTTCTGAACATAAATCAGACCATTGCTTCCTAGGACACGTTCGTACAGTACTAAACTAACCCGTGCAGAAAAAAGTATTTGGTCCGCTAACACCACCTGCCTCTCCGAGTAAAAATTATATCAAAATAGAAGAAACCACTAAAGCTCTTTCTTCTGTCCAAATTGTATATACACAAACACCACATATTATAAAATAATTTACAGATTTTACCCCTTAATTAAATACGGACCCCATTACACATAAAAACTGACGATTCATAGAAGCCAAAAAATACAAATTTTCCACTCTGGACTCACGATTAAAAAAAGTATACTAGACAGACGTACCCACCAGTCAAACTAGAAGAAGACCATATATACCACCGATTAAGATACACATCAATAAAATATACCTGACCGTTTTTAATGCTGGTTTAACATAGTATATAAAGTATTGCAGATGACGTAGGGAGTGGTCCTACTGTTTGTCGCTCCGACTTTTTTTGACGGGCAGCACTTTGTAGACGCGGAACGTTTTATTGGTGAACACTGACTTGAAATACTTGGTGTATTCTCGACTACCATGTCGAATCTTATCGCAGAACCGTGGTACCTTGGACTTGACGAGGTCAGGAAGAGAGGCCCCGCTGTCTGGGATCTGTTGGGGACAGAAGTCAGCTATTAATAAAAACATATATCAACGAGTATATGACAGTATTGATTTGCCCCTCTGTTCTTGTTATAATAGGTTCATTGATGCATTAATCGTCTTCAGCCATGATTTATAGATGCAGTGGAGCAGACGGGACAGACGCATGTTCCGTTGCGCCAGTAGAGTAGCTTTTTTGGTTTCGAGAGTTTTCTACGGACTTAAAGGGACGTTCTCGTCCTGAGACGGACGTAATTTGCTACGTTGTAACCCCATGCCAGCCGCGCCAAATTCGCGACGTGACCAATGACGTTGCGTTATTACGTTCTGAAAGGGCAAAACACGTCCCCAGTAAGGCTGTTGCTACGCTAACGTCGGCGGACTTATCTCAGTGAACTCACGGACGAGACAGCCCCTTTAAATTACTAAAAAATAATTGTTTTGGGGGTTTTCTTTACAATGGCAGGTAAATGGTCACAGTTTTCTCGACTAGAGATTCCTTTAAATTTCATTTCTTACCAGCGTGTTCAATATACGTACTACACATTCGATTGTTCGGCGGATAATGTATGATACGTACTATTCCATTGTCAATATCAATCAGATCAGGTAGCCTGCAGTTTCCCCGGGAAGGTGCCATACAAATGGAATCTTCTAGTAGGACGTAGGAAACGTCGTACTTAGTGAATATTGCATGGATTTCTTCTGGGGTCCTTCGTCCGTACATCTGATAAAGCTATTGAAAAAGAAAAATGATAGATATATTTGAAAAGAAATCTTTAAGATATAATTCTCATAACAAACCTAAGCTCGTTTACACAAAATAGATTACAAAACAGTATTTATGTTCGATTTACTACAAATATGTATTGATTGTAGGTATTCTATCAACTATCGAAGACGTGGTTCACGGAAAACAACATTCAGTTCCGACTTAGATTTGTAAGTGACAAAGTTTTGGAAACTCAAATGACTGTAGAAATATATTCCGTGGGTCAGAGTTTAGCCTATGGTAAAGGATAAACAATGGAAAAAATACAATAACATCATTGAAACCCCCTTCCTTTTGTTGACTTGAATCAATGCAGATCCGCTTAATACTTTACACTAGCCTAAATAAGCCTCTTCCAATGTTTTTATTTCGTTATTTGAGTTTTCAAAATTTCGTTACTGTTGGTTATTGTAATGCGTTACCAGTACTACCTCCATCTTAATGGCGTATAATATCTCATGTCACAAATTTAACACAAAAGTACCTCTTTGGTGCGTTGACGGAGGTGCTTGTCCTCGTAGTGGGGGTGGTTGGTGATGGGGCGCCCGGTGCACAGTTTGACCCCCGCCAATAACTGCATGCTTCCAGTAATAGCCGCAGTCTCCGCCGTGCTCTTTCTGGTTGTAGAAATGTTTATCATTATACAATTATCAAAAAAGTGAAATGAACTGCGTAAATCCAGATGCAAAGAGTTGGGTAGGGTTCAGGTTTTTAAAATTATTCTGGTTTACTAACTTGTTTCGACTGTTGACGGTCTTTTTCTGAATATGTATTTGACACTATCAACTACCCACGTTTCCTAATAACACGTTTTAGTTAAATGGAATACATGTAATAAATTCAGGAAATGCGACAATGTAGCACAAATGGCGCCACGAATCCTAGTTAATGACTATCCTTTCAAATATTTGGATATAATATGGTAACTGGTAATGATTTATTTTCTCACTTTATCCAGTTCATAAGGTCGACGGTATCTGGGTCGTAGAATTCTCTGAGGTCTTCCAGATCACGAAGTGCCTTAGGTAACACCTAAACCAAAAAGCTTTATGTATGAAACATATTACAGTACATGGAGGTATACAACCTGAGCTTTGAGTCATTAAGCCCGACGAAAAAAAGACACTTTAAATTCAAGTGACAGTATTCACTAGTTTTCACTAATATCACCATTGGTCGAAATGCTCATATATAACGTAAGAAAAATATGAAATTAAAGAAATCAATAATACGTACCAGATGTAGGAAACATACAAATACTGCGATCGTTAAAAAGTGGCGAACAGCTGCAACCTGGAAATGAAAAACATCAGTTTAGTTTTCATAGAAATGTCTGTAACATAATGTCACAGGGAAATTATATTTACATGACCCTTGGTGCCAAGGAGGGATAATATGATATACTCGTTCAAAATTAGACACTTACAGAATCGAATAGGCAGCTGTTGGGGCAATCGAATGGAGTACCCGAACCTGACGATGAGTATCTTTTCTTACCTTCCTTAGAAATACATGAGGATTGTTTAACTTTATTTTATCATCAGGGTAAAATTTAGCGTTACCACACGCTGAGAAATGACTTACTGCCTTGGTGGAGGTGATGCTGCAGCGCTCCAGCAGCCAGGTGGTGACGATCTTGTCACTGACGCCAACAGCGGCCAGCACACACATGTAGGGGGTCCACAGGTACTTCATGCGTAAGGTGGAGATGGCGAGCAGCCCGAAGAAGACGGTCTGCACCACGTGGTAGGCCAGGTCGGGCCGCTCCTGGAACATGTGCTCCTCAGGCTCGTCGGCCAGGGTCGACCTCTTACTGCTTCACGAGAAACAGGTTATATGAGTTGATCGTCGATCGCATTCATCAAAATGTTTATTAGTACAGTGGTGATAATTTAGTAATTGTGGCTAGTGATAGTAAAGAAAAGTGTTCTGTTCCAATGTTCATCATAGGTATTTGAATTCATACACATGAATTCTTGAGTTTCGAATTCTCCGAGAATGTAACAGTGGGAGTGAGGGAGGCGGTTGTGTGTAGTTTGCTACAATCGCTCATTTCAATCACATTCAAGCATACATTTAAGTTATTTTCCTTATTTCTTGAAGCATTGATTACCTAGGTCTATGTCAATTGTCTTAAACTCTAGCAAATGTATATTCATAACACTTATTATCCCTCACACCGGAAGGAATACCTGCGACTGAAAATACCATATTATGAAATAATTTGTGGTGCTCTGTTCAGACCAGGAGGAAGGACACGTACCTAACTTTCTGCAGGTAGGCTATGACTAGGATGGCGACCATAACGGCGTGGGTATAGGCATAGATGGGGAAGACGAGCGTGCGCGTGGTGCGCTCGAATACGTCCTGACCGATGAAGGCAAAGGCAGCGTTACACAGGTAGAGGCGCACATCGAAGTCGCGCTGACTGAAAGGCCCAGAGGAATAGTGACAGCATACAAGTCCAAACGTCTAGTAATACTGTATCAATTCGGCGGCATGTTTTAATGTTTTAATGTAATATATAGTAAAAAAGGTTTTAATACAGTATCAAAGCTTCCAGCTTTGATACACATGAGGCGGCGATATTAATAATATTAATGATTTATTGTGGTAGGTCTGAACTGACACTATAGTGACAATCTGAAAAAAATATCAAACTTAGAAGTGTAGACACTGACAGCAGCAAAAAAACTTATTGACAGTGTGACGCCTATGTTTTATCATTGAATGGGAATGATTCAGACACTGACAGTGACTTAGGCCTAGACATATCAAAGTTCAGATTGAATATTTTGGTGGTAGGTCTGAAAAAATGACACTATAGTGACAATTTCTCAAATCTTTTAATCTTTGGATCATAAATAATTGCTTTTGGAGACGCCATAATATATTGACAGTGTCGGAGGGGGCTTAGGCCTAGCCTATCTGAGTCTGAGTCCAGTCATTTTTTCATACCATCTGTAAAATATTATTGCAAGCTTTTCCAGGCCTAAAATGAACAAACTATATGATAAATAGGACCATGAGATATAGGAAAACATAGATATATACATGGATTTCATTTTGATAGGCCTAATAATGTCTAAATAATTATTTTTCAGATTGCCAGTGTCCGACCAATGCGCGTTAGGCCTCTTGCCAAGTTTAGGCGTAGTATAATTTCAAATGCTGAAAAAAAAAAGAACCCACCTTTAACGCCTCGAGTCCTCAATGCGTTTCAATGCGTATATCCTCCCAATTGATGCGTTTAATGTCATCCTGGTTTCCTGAGTTCAAAGTATCGATGCAGGCGTGACGGGGAGAGAACCCGGCGAAGGGTTGACGGCGCCATGTTGTGACAGTGCCTCCACGTGTCCGATCGATCCAATGTTTTCCCTTCAATACGAACGCATGGTTCCCGCATGAATTGTCAATGTGTTGTATGCGTTTAAGGGTATCCAGACATCAAAATATATATATTGAAAGCATCAGATACCGGCGTAATCCGGGTAAACAGGCGGAGAAGGCGCAGCCCCCGGTAACAACCAACCGTCCCCGCCGCCAGCGTGGGGCGGTCTGACAGTGTGACCGGGGGAGGCGAAGGATTGCAAGAAAATGGCGCGATGCATTTACGCGTTTAGACGCGTTATTTCGCATTATTTTCGATTCTGGGACAGTGGGAGGCTTAGCTATGGGTCGAAATGTATCTGTGTATACCAATAACTAAGGTTAGAACGATCGATTTCATGGTGAAATAGGCCTGCAAATTTGATGGACTTTGACCTAGATCCCTTCCTGCCCGATCGAAAGCGAGGCTGTAAGCAATGGCGCCCGGGAGCTCGGTTACCGACCGATATAACGGTTTGGATTCCGGGCTTGTATGTCTAATTTGTCACAATTTGGCCCATTTTGACAATTTATTTGTATTCTATATATCCAAATCTCAGTAATGAAAGCCAAAATAAGTCCAAGTATAGGTTATCTAAGCCGTTCCAGGAGATTGTGACAGGGTTTCATTCGGGGGTGGGACATGGTAACGCGTTACACCGACCTAGCAAAGTGTGATCCTCTAATTCGGCGGCGGGTTTAAACGTTTAAACGTAAAACGGTTAGAAAGTATTATGCCGCCTCATAACAAGAACTAATAGAATAATGTTAAACTTTTAATATTGCAATTATCTATTGCCTAATACATGTACTGCTTACTTTGCATATAGTAGACATGCGGATATAGTGGACTGTTAGCTCTGAACCAAGGTGTCCACTATAATATGAAGTGTACTGTATATAACTTCTCTTCTTTATCATTTATCAAGCGATTAAACATTTTCATTCTCTAACAGTCCATGATTTACCTAAAAGGTCAGGTATCCAATATATTGCCGGATTAAAACCGTTTCGGTTATTTGTGACTTTAAGATATAAACTTACCTCAACTCTCCGTATACTCCAAACTTTGTGAGCACGAACTTCCCTATGTGCTCGTCCGCCTCCTGTTGTGTTAGAACCTAAACGAAAAACGTTCAATCTTAAGTAAAGGCAGTTTTAACAATTGATCAGTAGTTTCCTAGATATCCTTGAGTGGATCTTATCATAGATTAGTAAATTCGTATGGGATGAATCAAGTTATATTTTTTCACTTCCACAAGTTTATGAAATGGCATACTACCCCGCTACCGGTATTTGTTGTTTATTTGCTAATTTTTTTCGGACTTATCTTAAATCTGTCAACTGATGAATTCTTACCTTGGCTGTGGCGTTGAATATTGCCATGAGGAGAAATACGAGGATTATGTAGAATATTACTGTCAGACAGTTTCTGATCACTCCCTCAGGTCGCACCCTCTGCTGTAAAAGGAACAAAATTCAATTAAATAACAAGAAAGAAAATGCCTAATAACGAATACTACAATCAAAAGCTAGTCGCCTTGAACACTTCCTTTGGGTATGAGTGACCTGTACACATCACTAGCCCGGGTACTGGAAATTTTAGAGTGAACTACCAATGTTTCGCTTTTTCTTCTATTCTATAATGACTCTTTTGAATAGATAAATCTTCCTAGAATTTACATCAGTATATTTTTCAATGTGTCGTCAGGAGACCAGGGGTGACACTGAGTGATAACACAACAAGAGTAAAATGTACCTGTATTGCCATGACGACGAGGGCTGCGGCGATGAAGCTGAGGCAGGGCCCGCTGAGCAGCATGGTGTTGCCGAACTGGGACAGACACACGGCCAACAGGGACCCCAGCTGGAGCAGGTACACGTTACGGAGCTACGGGCACGAAATGCACACGGTTAGAGTAGGCCAACGTTGTTATAGCATGATGCTGCTATAAAGAAGTTAATAGATTATGTCAAAACAAGTCTTAAGTGAGATGATCTTGACTCATTTTTCTGCAAAGAGTTTCTCATCTAATAGGGAAGCGGAAAAGTGTCAGTCACATGCCAAGTTTTGTGGGTGACCCAAAACCGGGATGTAGTCTGGGTTAATGAAGTAATATTAAGAACCAGAATAAAAAAATTAAATTATCTTAAAATAGGAGGTAAGAAATGTATGTTGAATATTATTATTTGAGGTGACGATTTGAATTTTTTTTTAAAGTTGCATTCTGAGCTAATTTGACAAAACCTCTTTTATATTTTATTATTGTAGCTCATATTCACTGAATAGTCTGGAGACCAAACTAGACTTATGTGTGTGGTAAATTTTGGTTTTTACATTAAATATTGATTATTTCTTCATCGGAGTGGAAAATTCTCCAGCTGAAGAGTATTCTAAATGGTGATCTCAAATTTTTCACATTCAAGATTAAACTAAAATTAATTTGACAATTGCTGACAACAGCAGACAGGTAAAGCTGCCAGAAGATTACCTTTTTGTGGTTTGGTCTTGCTCAGAAGAGGTAAAATCTGAAGGATCAGTCTGAAAGTTTGAAACGCTGAAGGAGTTTTTGTCTGGAGACAGAAACTCCCTCCGGCATCTTTAAACACGATTATTACCTAATTCAGAATTGATTGAAGCTTATATCAAGTTTGATATAGGTCTTACTGGCTGAGATGTATTTGATCCTACTAAAATTGGGAAAAAATATTTTTCAAACTGAATTAGCTCAGAGTGCAACTTTAAATCAGACAGGAATCTGAAAACTTACTTTCCTTACAAAATCAACATGAAATACATGTTATTTTGGTGAGATTTGGGATACGTTCTAACTGAGCACGTTTAAAAGTCTACCTTGCTGAGAGGCACGAAGCCCAGGACCTGGACGGCGAAGAGCGCCATGGCCTGAAGCAGCAGGACGAACTGGTTGAACTGCCAGGTCACGCTGAACAGGAAGGTGCACACTCCGATACCAGCCAGGTGCAGCCACTGGGAAGAATAAGGTCTTTTATTTCAAAATGTGTTCTATTTAAATAACATAACGTAAGAGGCACGTAAACATAAGTGATCTTATATTCCGATTTACATCTCATAACACAAATAACAGCAAAATTAAACATTTTTGGTCTCTAGCCTTACGACATTGGCGCCTGGCCCATCACGCAAGTTCAGTGAATTTAACGTTAACCAGTGGAACTAATCACTTGACAATCCCGCTCGGATTTGCAATTTCTGATTAGACAGGCCTGAACAACGTTTTTAAGATATCTTTTTCAATGTTTCAGAATGATGCAATTAAAGCTTCCATTAAAATAAGCGTTTTAAACCGTAGACTGATCTCCTGATGATAAAAAGTACATCCTTGTGTATAATTGACATCTGGTACTAACATTTTTCCGGTTCTGATTCACTTGCGGCTTGAAGTAGACGGTGATGAAGGCCAACTGTAGCCAGAGGAACGGCAGGGCGAAGCTCTCCCGGAGGGGAATAACAAAACTGACGCGGGTTGTGTCCTCCCTGAAAGATGAGAGAGCCTGCCGTTACTAGCATTTATACACATGTTCATCCAGAGTGAACGACAGCACTAGCCTTAAGAAGTTCATAAGCAAATCACTACAGGACTGACAGAACTACTTGTGGATCCTGTTTGTATTTGTCTGGAGAATTATCTTCGGTCCAGTTGTCTTTATTTATTATTCTATGCTATAGAGGCGGTAAGCGGAGTTGTTATAATGACATATAGATCTGTGGCTTATAACGTTTCAACCCCCTCCCGCCCCCTCGGTCTCCTTTAAAAAAAAATTAAACCTCGTTTTAAACACATTCAAGCGAACTGAAATCTGACAAGAAGAATTTTTGCAATGGTCTTCATGTGTGCTCAAGTGTAATGGCATAAAACGATTCATTACGGTCGTTATATCTATATATGTTCCACAAAAATTAAGCTTTTAAAAATAGTGTTACTTGTTGAAGATGTAGAAGGCGGCGGCGAGCAGCCCGGCGAGCCAGGACCCACTGATGAGCCAGGTGATGGCGTATAATGCGCCCACCAACAACCCGTGCAGCGCGAAGATCGTGTTGATGTAGAAATGCACAGGCTCGAACCACTTCTGAAGTATCAACATGGTTTAGGTCAGTAACACGAACATTTCCACGGCGCACTTTATTTGGCATAATGAAAAACCCTTAAGAAATAGTCGGAAGTATGCATGGTGTTCGCGAGTAAGGTTTTGGACACTATGTATATTTCAACCTTTTTATTCATATTCATCCCCACCCCCACATCCACCCCCGCACCCGCACCCACAACCGCACCCACACCCACACCCACACCCACTGGTAACCGGCCCTTACAAAACGTGTAGTCCCGGACTGGGCCTTACCTGGAGTACTGGCACCGTCTTGTAGAACGCGGCGAGCACCACCTCCTGGTAGATGTTCATACGGGCCAAGATGTTGATGGTTCGACCATGCTCCGTTAGGTTATCCGACATCAAATCCGCTATGCCTATGCACATACAGAAGCAATTAAGTCAGTCATGATAGTGAATTTGAACAGAAACTGGTCCAACAAAAAAAAAAGCAATAAAAAATGTAAGTCTACGACTTATGAGTGACTATGAGTATTTGATTTGATGTTACCTCTATTTAGTAATTTATCGTATGATGGAAAGAAATAACGGCTATTTTAAAAACTCAAAATAATGTGCCTGGTGTTTGAGTACCTTTTGAAACTGAGGGTGAGTTGACAAGTTGTTTGTAGTACGAGTAGTACAGGCCTGACTCCGTCCGGAAGGAAATTTCTCTCTCAACCTCCTGGAAATAAATAGAAGTGTAAACACACCTATCATAAAGTTAAGATGTAAACATCGATTTATTTAAGAACAGCTGATAACATATACAAGCTACAACTACTCTGCTTGGCAGGTACCGAAAGATCTGACAAGTAAATGGATATGGTGTTCAAGCCTTCACTATTAATAGATCACTGGTCCAGCATTGGGGAACATTACCTTGATGCTGCTGAAGAACATAAAGTTCTCGTGCTGCAGCTTGGCGTAGACGGGGTAGTAGTACACGCAGGAAACTACACACACGATCAGACCCAAACCCACCCACAGTTTACCGAGCAGGTTGAACCACTCTGACTGAGCAGCTCCCGGCGGGGGGCGGCCATAGACCCGCCTCTCCTCCCGCTCTACCTGCTGCCTTTGTCGGCACTCGGCTGACCGTATGTCCAGGGGTAGAGTCCCCGTACCCTTCCGTCTCCGTAACGCCGGCATGACTGAGCTGGGAGGTTTGGTGATGCTTATATTATATAGTGCTTTACGTTGCGTTTTTGATGTTTACTGCTGCACTTTATGCAACTAGTAGTTTCAAAGCTAATATTGTTTAACTTAGTACAACTGTTTCAATTCTTGATCTTCAGTTAAAAGTGTCAGTCTCTCGCTCTATTTACTAAAAGGAATTCCTAAATGATTAGCTGCTGTTGTTTCTACTGCCGCTAGTTCTATCCCAATTGAAGCGGTGTTACTTGATCCTCACGTAAACGTGGAATACTAAAGATTGTTCTTATAATCCTATAGTGCCTGTGTATAGCAGCTCGTTTATCCTAGCTTCAGTCCGAGGGTCTAAGGTTGAAGGTATTGGGAATAGGATGAAAACACGTTCCTGCTTCTCACTTATTAATGTGAAGAGGCAGTGGCTATAATACGTGGCTGGTGGTGGCTGGTGGCCGGCCGTGGGCTGGGCGATCAATAACCGATAAGTGGACGAGCAGGGCTGGTCTGATCAGACAATTGATCACCTCAGAGGAGGAGGAGGAGGCAGGCCGACAACCCGAGACTGTGTACAGGGGTCCGTGAACCACGCCCGACGCAAGCTTGAACTGCTCCACTTTGGTCATCGGACGTCAAACGACCATCAGGCGATAGGCATCGCTGTATACTGGACCAAGATCGTAGCAGCTAATGGAGCGTGACGCCTTTGATGGAGCGATATACATGGCTGAACACAGGCTGCCATCGCCACTCCACCCTCCCCCAGCCCCAGCCCCGACCCGGCCACCTGCTCCCACACCCCCTCCCCCTCCCTCACTCACCCGCCCACCTACAATCAGCCACCGAAAATCAATAGGTCGACAGAAGGAAGTCTCTTGTGTACAGGTAACCATGGCAACCTCACCAATAGACACTTACGCACGTGCACCACATGGTAGAAGTAAAGGGGTTGGACTGCTATGATCTGGCTGGCATAATAAGCTGTTTGTGTTGGAGATATAGATTGGCGTTATGGAGTATAACGGTAATGACAAACGGTACATACCACCTGGTGGGTCTACTTTATCAGTGTAATGCCATTACACCAGAGTGATATAAAAGACATCATTTCATAAAGTGTTCTTGGTGTATATAGTCATAGCAAAATGAAACATCTGGACATCCTCAATAATCGTTTTTAGTATTCCTTCTTTCAAAGCAAGTATGGGAATTCATTTTTCAAGAATGATCGTGTTTCATTGAGGAATAACGGTACGTGTATTCTATACCAGCCGGTCAAACAATGGGAATAATGTAGGGGTTAATCAAGAGTACATGTACATTTTCTCACTGGCATTTCACGGTATGTCAACTTTAAAGCGACCTCTTCAAACAGGGACGCCATTTTAGACAAATTAACAATTCAGTTACGTTATATAACGCCAAGAATTAACTTCAAAATAATGCATACCTTTTGAGGTGTAGTTAAAATGCTATTAAGGCAGGGACATAATGCAACTGGTGAAAGTGGATTATGAAACTTACCTGCCCTGTTAGCAGGTAATCCTTATTAAATGTTAAGGTGAGATTTTTTAAATAAGCAAAACAAATGTCTATCTTTTAATAAATATGAGGTTTTCTATTAAAAAGTTCAACATCGAAAGTGAAATTGTTTACCCTTGGGATACGACACGTTGCCATTACATGGGCTATTTTTCAGAGTAATTGCTATAGCACTGGACGTGGTCACTCACCTTAATATTGGAGAACCATAGATCATTTTCGTGTAAGGTTAGCATATAGGTGGCGTGCGTGACACTGGCAGCTAGCAGTAAGCCAATGCCAAGCAACAGGCTGAGCCAAGAGACACAGGTAGGGAGGGCCAACCAGCAAGAGGGGGCACCCCTGACCGCAGAGCCTGGGTCACCTCTGGCCGACTCTGGGGCAGCGCCATTCTCCTCTGAGTTTTCGTCCGCAGGTGTGGCTCTAGGTACGCTGGATGAGGAGTTGCTCTGCGGGTGGCTGGAGGACAGGGTGACATTAGTCCGCTTCCTACGGTGCCGCACCTCACTCTCCATGATGTATCCTCATGTGCATTGGCCTGGAAAGGAGAAAAACATAATTTTGCTGGTGGGTGACAACTCTCTGAAAAGAAGGGGTGGGGATGGGGATGGGGAAGTAACGAAAGACTGAAGGTATTTTTTCTTTTCTTTTATTCAATGCTATCTGGCCCTGGAGGAGTGAGTGCGTGAGTGATGGATGCTTTACGCCGTTTCAACAACTAAGGTCATATTCATGGCGAAAACAGGTTGGAACAAATTCTTTCTTTGGTGATCGTATCTATGAGATGAAGGTGACAGGGCAGGCAAACAGGAGGGCATCAAAACCTGGAAATCATTTTTGCTGTACCTCATCCCTTAGTGAATTGAGCACCAACTGGGAATTGAACCCAAAGAACCACTTGGTCAGTGCTGGGTCCCCCATATCATCGCCTTATACGATCAACAGGGGCTACTGGGGGCCTATTCTTACCCAGAACCCCCAAGGGGTGGCCCTGGAGGATAGGCAGCACCAATAGACTCTAATAGGATATAACTGGAGGGGATTTGGAACGACTGAATGGTGAGGGCAAGAGGGTTTCTGAGAATAGGAACCAGGTGAGGAACTACAGCGTGCACTGGGAGAGAGCTAAGGCTAAATGGCGTCTGAAGACCATTTGGCATGTGGAGCTAGATCACTGCTAATAATTTCTGTCGTAAATCTAGAGATTCATTAGAAAAACTAACTTTGATATAGTTAACTGGGATAAGAGATGGCCGATTGGTGAGGACAATGGTGACCTCGATCGATGTTGGAAAAGCGAAGTGACGAAAGTAATTAAAGGATAACTTTGAGGACAAGCTGGACCTAAAGCACTGTGAGAACAGTAATTGAGTAAAGGTCAACTCTGAGTGCAAGGTGGACCTAGGGCCAAAAGATATAAGGTTGTGTTCAGATATCATTGGCCAACCAAAATGGGGTAGGTAGGTCAGATTTCTTTTTCATGTCTCTAGAGATTCAATCCTGGGCTGGGCCAAGGTGGCTGCTATACCCCTCTGCATGTCTCCCAGTGGCAACAACTGGGATAACAAAGGTCTCTAGTAGACCACTGGCTGTTGTGTGTATGGCCCTGTCCATGGGACCAGGCACATTAAAGAAAACCTCCTTCAGTAAATGTGTAGATCTAATGGTATGATCTCTAGCTTCTTATAGATTCATTCATTCGATAGATACAATCATCAAAAAGACAGAATTGTCAAATTTTGTTCTTGCTGTAATATGACCTTAAATGTTGCTACAGCTTTAAACCCCAATAGATCTAACCAACAGACTCGAACTAAATGACACATAGGCTAGATCTAATGTTGGACATGAATATAATATTTTTATAGAATGAGCTTCCTGATGTAGCACGTCGTTTTCTGGGTTTTTATAAAATTAATTTTAGTCAAATATTGAGGGAAAAAAAGGTTTTAAAAAAAGCTTTAAAAAAAATAGGTTGGGCAAAAGTTTTAGGATCGGTCGGGGTACCTAAACACAGCAATGACGTTTTTAAAGCCGCCCTCTAAAGAAACAAAAAGAGTAGATCTAAAGTCTGGAAAAACTGGGTCTGTTGCTAGCCAAACAATCCATTCATGATGGGTGAATAACATAAGATATTGTAAGGTCGTAGATCTACCTATATAGATCTATGTCAGTTACGACCTTAGGCCAAAAAAGAAATTGTTGTGTTCAGGTAACCCTACCTACCCTAAATTTTTGGTCCTACCCTAACTTTTTTTTTTAGGATTTTTTTCTTCAGAATCCAAAAGAATTTTTAATGAAAAAACAAAAAAAACAGCACATAGATACTCAGGGCATGTAGATCTAGGCTAGTCTATTTTAACCCAAATTATACTAAAGTGCCAATTATGATCCAAAACTCTAAATATCTTATATCTGGCACTATGATTGAGATAATAAGTCACATACAAAATTTTAGGTCTCTATCTATAGTAGAAGCTGAGATATGGGGCGTCCTACATGTAGGACGCTAGTATAATCCACTACCATAATTTACATAGTATTTAACCCTTTGCTAATGCTAAAAAGAGCCTTATTGGCAAATATATGATAACAAATAAATCATACTATTAATTTTAAAAATAAGTATTCTAGCAATCCATTAAATGGAAAGCCACTCATAATTATGAAATCCACATTCGGAGTGTGCGAAAAAATGATTTCTTATTTATTTTTGGGGTTACCATGGTAACCAACAACCCAATTTATTGGTTATTTATGATAATATGCCTTTATCCGTCATTAAAGGGTTAAGACAAAATAAAAATTTGTTCTAAAATACAAAAAGAGCTTTAAAGTACTTAATACTGGACTTCTATGGGCATCTACTACATACTTTATATGAAAAATGTGTGAGTAAATGATGACAAAACTTCAAAATATTGCTATATCTTGTAGTATCCACATGGATGCAGGGCATAAAATCAAGGTAGTGGATTATGCTAACGTCCTACATGTAGGACGGCAATAGAAAATTTGTAATATCTCTGGACATTATTATTTGATTTAAATAAAAATTAGCATGCATATGGAGCTCCATAAGGTCTATCTAAAATCCAAATTTTGTCCCAAAATATTTATTATATCATAGGAAAAACATACATTGATTTTTCAAATTTTCTATCATCTGTATTTGTCAATTTACCTCATTGTTTGTTGCCATGGCAACATGATGTTAGGTGGGATATGTTCTTATTTGGAATGTTTTCATGATCTATAGGTGTTGAGGTCATATTTACACTAAGATTTTAGATTGTATTCATATTTTGACTAACATTAACAAGTAGCACAAAACCCGTGGTATAGGCGTCCTACCAGTAGGACGTTAGCATAATCTGGGTTAAATGCTAAAAATGTTTTCAGAGGATATTTGGAAATCTTTTCTTATTTCCAACACTGCCCGGGTCTCTTTGGTAAGTTAAAAAAAAAGAAAAAAAAGAAAAAAATCGATGTATAGTCTACCCTATTTTTTTCGACCTATGTTACCTGAACACAACAATTCTTTTGGGGCCTTACTGCCCTTAGTCTATGTCATGATATTCACCCAACGTCTAGCCCAAGTCTGATACGGTACCTAGCACCATCGACGCCACTGCTAACGCAATAGCGTTTCGTACACAGGGAAGGCTAATACCTTACCTGTTGATACACCAACTTGAAAATTGAGGATAACAATTAAAAATGAGCAGCAGAGAATCAATGAGTCCCTCACAGTCGCTCACTGAACTCGCCTAGCTTAGAAGTTAGACTTCACTCACTGCAATCAGGGCTGCGCCAACTGTGATCGTCCTCACAATCAATCGTTTTGGTGACAGAAAACGTGCACACGCTGCATCTATCGAACTATTTCTTCTCCTTGCGTGTTCTGCTGTTATTTTGATTTCTAAATATGAAAAAGTCAAATCGATATGTCTGTTAGCTTTCCCAGACGGAAGTACTGCTGAGGGTAAAAGATGCATCCAATATAATGTCGTTTTTTCACACCAGATGACGCCACCAGAGAAATACGTTTCGCGCGCCGTCAGTCCAAAGATCTATGTACGCTATCCTCCTTGGTCAGACTCAGAGGAGCATGACTGCAACTCTTAAACTGGCGTTTAATTTAGAGTGGGGGCGGGGGCACCCCCCAGTCCTCCCCCCCGTTTTTTTATTTTACCAAACTTAGACTTAATGAAAAATTCGGCCAAAAAGTCATTAAGAAAATTGTTTGTAGTAGCCCCCCACCCCCCATTTTCAAAATCCTGAATCCCACGCTGGCTAAGGCTACTAACCGGACGTCTTAGTTCTCTGCTCTCACTTTTATTCTATGTTGGACGAGATATAAGTCTAAGAAATGGCTATGACATTGTCTCCTGTCGCAAGAAATTAAATTCCCGTGGATCTTTATTTTTCAGTGACCAAACAGGTCCATGGACCAGTGAACACAACTAAAAATGGTATATACTTCCCTGAAGAAAACTGGAATGCAATAGTATTGTACCTACTAGTCTTTATTTTGAAAGCCACGTCGATGGGGGGAAAATTCAATTTGTAGATCAAATTTGATCAAATGTGATTTTTTCATTACATCTTTGTGTTGATAAATCAAACTTATCTTTATTCCTATCACACCTCCATCATGAAGGGGTTGTACTGATGCGGTCTAACATACAGGCTGCCAAGGTGGAAAAAAACATTAGGAAAAGCCCTAAACAATCATGATAATTATATCGGTACTCTTAATAAGAAAGCTGTCAGATTCAATAAATTTTCACATCTTTACTTTAGATTTGGGAAATAAATTTAAGAATAAATACCGTGAATTGGAGAATTTATATAGCAATAGCATTATGAACACTGTCTCAGTGAAAGTAATTTCTACTGTGACTGAGACCCTTCAAAAGAACTACCAGTTTACCAATAATTTCTGATAAATACAAAGTATTTCCAACACTTCCCATACATTTCTTAGTTTTTTAACGTAGCTATATCTGAATCATTGAATCATCGCATGATTTACAAATCAGGAAGGATGAAAAACAAATACTTCAGATTGTTTAATCAAAGATATATCCTTTAATCAGTCTATAAATATACTTTGCATGTGCATTATTGTTAGAATAATGTGATCAGATTTCGCAAATATCCATTCATATAGATGGTTGACTAGTAGTTTAAGCTTCTTCGTTACAATACCGACTTAACGATAATTATTCATATGTGGTCATTAGATTACACATGTTGACTTTGATATTTTGTTTCAACATTCACATGGAATTTGGTACATTCTAGGCATTATCACAGTCATTGTTTGAGTACATTTTTTCGACGTTATTTGATGGCTGGCTGACACATCATATCTTCTTCACGTTCCTGTTGTCAGGGAACCACATGACAGTCAATAAAACACAAGACAATCACTTTTCATTTGACAAAATTATAAGACACTCAAACTGCCACTCAATACATCCGTCTGCCTGTCACTACAAATCTCTAACACTACTGAAGTTCAAGTGAGCGTGATGAGCATGAGGAACTCCCAGCAAGGCATTTTGCTTAACAACAAACTTCGCAAACCATAAACTGGGTTAAAATGTGTGAAATTCGCGCCACCCTTTATATATATGATCGGTGATTTCATGTCGTTTATATGATAGTGAACACAATTAAGTTTAGATAGAGAAAAACGGTAATCTCTATCTCGGGGGAAATGCAGGGCTGCCCAACATCATTTCCCATCAGGGTCCCCTCTCAAATTTATTTTCCCCATAAGGGTCCCCACTCAAATTTCATTTCCCTGTGTCTTCCCTGACATTTCCCTGTCTCCAAACAGTTTTTCCCTGTGTCATATCCAGCAAATTGTTCAAATTTAAAAGCCTTCGCTTTCAGAAAAAGGGTAGACAATCCGAAAATAGTCAAATCCTAAGTATTTTGAGAATAAGTAATTTTAGAACCTGGCCAAATGAAATTCCTTGTTTTCCCTGCGTTGTGTTAAATGAAATTCCCTGTGTTTTGGTAAAATTTGCAAATTCCCTATGTTATTCCTGTCAGGGATTTTTCTTTTGCCATTTTCCCTGTTTTCCCTGTGCCATTGGCACCCTGCCCCATACATGGATGACCCATTTTTCAACCTAAAATATCCCAATATTTGGAATGCTCAGACTTACATATTATTAGGGTTACAACGCAGAATGTTATTGATATCCTTTCGGGTGGCCTCCATGCCACTCAATTCAAAGCAGGTGATGACGAGTGCGTGCCAGCCGCAGTAGCCCATGATGATGGTCACGAAAAACCGTAGGATGGAGGTGAGAATGGGGATCTGTACCTCGCCGAGAAAGGCCAGCAGGATACAGCACACGAAGAAGGACAATGCGTGTAGCAGGCGGTTGGCTTTGACTTTGGTCATACCTTGGTTGAGGACGGGTAAAGCAGCCATGAAGTGTTCCTCAACTGCTGCAGAGTCACGCTTAGGGGGAGCAGCTGGAAGAGGTCGAGTAATTGTTTAAATTGCCATGGTTTGAAGAATACTGTGACTAGCACAGATAGATCTTATTTCATTAACTGATGAGATTCTACATTATAGATGGTTTTCAACTATTTAGACCGAAATTTAAAAAAAAGGTCAACACTTGTATGGGAATCTAAATATTTGCAAAACTGGTACACGTATACATATTGGTTATTTAAAATTCGGAATACGTGGCGAGTTGTGCTGATCGAATCGATGCTACCGCTTAAGTGGTAAAAAAAAACAAAAAAACATATTGGTTAGTTAGGCCATCCTATTTCAATTAGATATTACTATTTATTTTACACGAAAAGATGACTTATATTGTGACTTACCGCCTTCCCTCCTTCTGAGGGTATAGGTGGCACGGAGCCCCTCGTGGTCCGAGTAGGGGTAGGGCTTGTCGGGGACCCCCCGCAGGGTCAGCTCACACTTCTCACAGACCACCTCCACACCTACAGGAACAGGGGCATCATGTAAGTAAATGACCAAAGCTGTGATTTAATAGTTTGTATGTAGTGCATTGGTAATATTTTGGAAAGACCAGAAGCCAAGGCATCGGTTTAAAGTAATACTCTTATCAAAGTCATATTTTCCATATATCTAGCACACTTGATCATGAAACTTCCTAAACCACATGGCCTTTTATTGGTCTTTCATTTCTTTTTCCTTTTTAAAGGGAAATCCCCAAATTTCTGGTGTCACCAGGCGACTTCATGGGAATCCCCATCTGTCTACAAAAGGGATTCCCCACTGCTACAGAATTGTAGTAAAGAATATATACTCTAACACAAATTATTTGTATTTGGCCACACTAATACCATTATCAATTGTAAAATATACCCCTCTAAAACGATTAATTAATTTGGAATCTAATCCAAAATTATCTCAAGGGAGAATTTCTTTAGTTCTGATGTAGCAAGAGAGTACTTAAAAGCCCATAATTCAGGGGATTCCCAAAATAGGGCATGTCCAGCCAAATAGCAGTGCAAGAGGACCTGACTGGAACCAGCCAGGTGTATACAGGTGGGTCACCCCAACGAGAGTAGAAAGATCCTTTCTACTCTCGTTGGTCACCCTGACCAGCGGCCACTAGTAACTGTGTTCTGTGCACTCAGGTGTATCACCAGTGAACACCACTGGTACCTGTGATCAACACATTGGGCAGTTTGGTGGCCAGCTGGGGCCACTTCCAGCCGCTATTGGCGAACACTCCCTATTAATAGCAACTTGTAAATGTATATCGAAGTAACCCTTCACATTTATTTTACATGAATAATGATATATGCAACCATTTTGCTTACCACTGTTGGCCCTGAAGAAGAGGTAATCTAGCCTGAGGCCGTGGGGGTTGCGGGCCACCCAGGCCGGGGAGTGGTAGATGTTGTCTGGTCGGTCACACGTTGTGCCCCCGTGCTCATCCTGCTGCTCTGCTTTCTGCAAAATGTGAGGGAAAACTTTAAATCACAAACTTATTTATGGAATGCTAAACATATAAAGATCGAGATGCCAAATTAGGCGCTATCGTATACAGTTATGTGTAATTACCGACGAGTGATGAAACAACCAGTCACCATAAAGGCGACTACGACTAAGGCGAAACCATAGTTTTGTGCTCGATATAAGAATCCATTTATCATTTTTTCCCAGAGACTTTGAATTGGTATTTTAATTGGTGTTTAAAACTGACTGTTTCCCGGGTAAATGGTATCTAGACTTGTCTTTTAAATGTAAGATTATAAACGTGTATCTGAAACACATGCCCCAAAATCCGTGGGAAATGTTAGGGCCGCGCCATGCGCCCCATGCGCATTACACACTAGAATAGCGTATTATTGTTTATTCAATGCACCCCTGTTGACCATTTTAACATAATATATCAAAATGTACCTAAAATGACGCATTCCTGCAAAAATATGTACCATTTAACCATAGGAGTGCGCGATTGACGTATCTAAATTGTTTTATTGTAATCACTGAAATATAGACCCCGTGCCAGTCGCGCCGAAACCCCGATAATTCGCGCGGATTTTAGCCAAAAACGAAGTTCCGGTCCCATAGGCGCAATGCTTAAGGATCGACCGGAACTTCGGAACTGGCACGGGGTCTATGCCTACCTGGACCAACCACGAGTCCTGGAGGTTGGCATTGGTGGTGATGAGTTTATAACCCAGGTCCTTGGGCTGTAGATTAAAGTCGCCTCCCACGATGACGAGGTCACAGTTCTGGCTGGTCATCTTAATGAACTGACCAATCTCATAGGCCTGGGACACACGGTGAGCAATGTAGTCATCGTTGTCTTCGTCATACTGCGCGTGCAGCTGGGAATTTCAAACATAGTATTGTTTATTAGGATTTGAACCTATATATATATATATGCATTTTGCAACTGATAGTGACTGATATGGGATGTAAAAAGAGCAATTACCAGCTAACTAAAGTATCAAATTTTCATATAAATTGAACGATTAAGGAACGTCTACTCTCGAAACATTAGTACAAGAATTCATAATTTTTGTTCTGAGGGAAATAAATTATTTGACTTTTGAGAGTTGGTTGGAGCAAGAGGGGGAATGGGTCGGGGGTAGAATACTTGTTACAAAAGCACTAATATGGGTTTTTACAAAACAAATTGTATAACCATTTATACACTACAACAAACTGAACATCTGATGGTAAAGTTTTGGGGGCGCTTTCATTAATGACCACTGCTGGAGGGCCCCCCCCCCCAAAAAAAAAAAAGCGTTTTAGTGGTAAAAGTACAATGAGAACTCCGGTGTACTCATGAAATTAAAAGATTTAAACCTATATCTCAGTGTTTACGCTTCGAACTAGATATGAACTTCTTGATCACCTCGATTCTAGGCAACGACTCCCCTCAAATTTCAGCTAATATGTCCATAAAATTTACAAATTCCCGTAACTTACGTGCGTGCCGTAGACATGCACAGTGTAACCCTTGATTTCGATCTTGGCAAAGCCGACGCTCTTGCCACCAAACCAGTCGCCATGCTGGACACGGTGAGCGTACCCGTTTAGAGCAAATCGATGCTGGTAGGTCTCCAAGATGGAGTACTTGGAGAAAACACAAACACCGCTCCCAAACATTCCACTGAAAAGAGAAAGTAGGGGCAGTTTTCATAAAACCTAGATTATACAATACTGTCTTTCAACTCTAGCTTTATATTATCTTTATATACACGTGATTAAGATTCTTTCACGAGACCTATTTAATAAAAGATATTTGACTATTTTACATATTTAAATAGTTAACACTGTACCTGAGGAGAACATGGGACTCTAACATAGGTTCACACACATCTTGTACAGTCGGCTCGAACGGATACAGATGGCGTAAGTACGACACTTCCTATTTCAAAACAATGGCTAACCCAGTGATTATAACTCACCTGTGAAAGTAGTGTGTGTGCGGAAGGGTCCGGTGAAGTTTGGCCACCAGCTTATTGTAGTCGGACTGGGTCCATACCTAAACGAATGCCAGGAATGGTATTGTAATATTTGTATCACCGTTATTTGGAAAACAAATACAGCCTTTGGTTGGTTAGTTTGAAACAAATGATCCAGTACTTAAAAGTTCATATCTATGAGTGCTTAGGTTAACGACATAGATACAGAAATGTGTTATGGTTCTCTACTTTTGTTATGTACATCCTAATGATAATGACGGCATGTGGATGTCTCTGGATATTAATCGTCACACAATACTTTTTGAGAAACATATTTGCCGTATTTATGCTTACGATTACTTCTAGCAATATGATAATGTTTACCAGTGTTCTTATAGAGATATCTGCCTACATGCTTGTAAACCATTTTACAACTGAAAAAGGAAATGCTATATCGAAGATTTGAATCATATTATGTCAATCTAAGAGTAATTGTACATCTGAGGTCATGATACAAATCTAACAGTATTTCTTACATGTTAGATTTTTTTTTAATCTCTTGGTCGCACTAATACTAATAGTATTATTCTTTTTTACAGACAAACAATTTCGAATTATGATAATGGTTCAACAATTGTTAATTCATTAATGTCTTATGTTAAGGTACACAGGGTAAGGAGCAGGAGGCAGAAACTTACCTCCTCCAAGAGGACGATGTCATACTGGGAGGAGGCAATAGCCGACCCGATGGCGTCAATCCTCTCCCGACGGTCAGAACACGCTCCCGGAGTGAAGACACCCCTGTAAGGTTACCGTGGAGGGAGGATGAAGGCCACCAATGGGGATTAATCATAATTCACACATTATTGTATGAACAGGCACAACAGGATACTTTATTTAGTTCTTCGCTGGGACACTTAGAGGCAAATATTTTCATCAACGTAGGACTTATATGTATGGAAAGAACTTGGTGGTTATCAAATTTAGGGGAAGGGGCATCAAGGTCAAACATCTCCAGGGCTCCCACGGATGACCGACGTCATTGTAAAACACGGCTTGATTGATTTAATTCAATTAGTCTTTTTTCGAAGTAATTACCTAAAGGTAACCATGGAAATCAAATAAAGACCTATTAATACCAAAATTCAGAAAATGTAAGACTTCTCTACATCTCCAGAAAAATATTCAGATATGATATTGTTGTTCGAAATCCAGATACTCGATCACAAGAGGTTTTTTGTATCTGACGATGAGTACATTGTCATTTTCAAATCAGCGTCAATTTAAGGCCTTTTGTCAAAAGTTTTGAAAATCTCTTACTAGAAACATGTTAAATTTCATACATTTTTAGGCCTAAAATTTGCTGAAATCCATTTAGGCCTGCGTGGTAACCTTGTAATTAACCGATATGAGATTGCAAACACAGATCATCGTCAACTAATGTAACGGCAGCGGGATTTGGGGGGGGGGGGGGGTGGAATTGAGAGCTTTGTTTCACTTCAAATATATAGTAGTGGTCGTAGTAGCTTGAGTCTAAATGCCAGTGGATTGCGATCTCAGTGAGGACACAGTGTTGGCCGCAGTGTTGCCAACCATCCGTGAAAACCACGGACACCTCCGTGATTTCAATGCTCAAAACGAAAGGGTCCATGATCTGTGATTTGGGAGACTAGATCCATATTTCTTAAGAATATTCATGAAAACCTCCATTTTTCCTGACCTAAACCCATAAAACCTCCAGGACTGGCCTGACAACGTTAAATGATGGCATAAAACGGTTCGATTTACATATCAACAAGAAATAGAATAGCTATAAATTTTCGCTCATGCATGAGTCCCTCAACAAGCTAAAACTGGTAACAAAAGCATTAAACCAGTAGAACTATCCCAGAACTCCCTCCCATAGACACCCCTCCCTGCTAACAATTAGCTCAAACTCACAAAAGATCCAGTATCTACAAACGGGATCTACATCTATCAATCGTATCAAAACGAATGATAACTCGTCGGACAGGTGATAAGATAGCAGATATGAGAGTGATTAATGATTATATTACACCTGGTCATAGAGTGTTCCTTTTACGAAGCATATATATTTCTAAGGGGTAACTGTAAAAATGCATCAGTTGCGCATCCTGTAACTTACTTTTAAAACAATGTCGTGGAATGGTTACTGAGTGACATCTGTAACATCGGCCTCAAATATATTACTGTTTTAGTTCGTACCTATTCACTGACCATAGATAACTCGTTCCTCTAAGTAATCTTAAACACTAAATAAGATTAGGTACAAGTTCGTGAAAGACTTATCAAAAGTGTGCATATCTGTACATAGGATTATGTGCAAAATTAGAATTATGTTTAACTAAATCTTAAACTGACTCTTCTGAAGTCATATTAAATCTAAACCTATACCACTTTTTATCTAACCTCCTCAAGTAGAACTAGGTCGAGGTCTTGGCCAGATAGGGCATCAGCGACTGCATCAATCCGTTCTTTTTGGAACGGTATGACAACCCCTGATGGGTCCGCTATACCCCTGTAAACAGATGAACACTTATATAGAACACCAGTCGTGAAAACGGCTTACTAAGATTTGGGACAGGTCTGTAACCTCTGTAACCAGGTGGCGAATACCTCAAAATTTCATCTTCAAATGCCAAATATTAAACATTTAAACCATTAATTTTTGTATTTTACAAATAGTCGAGGATCTCGGCCATTGTGACAATGTCTAAATTTTCTGTTGGTATTATGTAATAGAGAATCATCCCAGCCTCAACCATAGCAAGAAATCCTGCTACAAAAATGGGAATTATAAGCAAGATACCTAGACATGTGAAGATTTGTGGCGGCCAAAGTTTTGGTAGGAACAATTCAAGGAAAAGTTTGCCCCTTGCTTCTGGCTTCTTACACTGCCTGACTCCAACAACCATTGCAGGACAATGCCCTTCAACAGCTGAACATGACATCGTATATATAGGAAAATATAGGAAATATAGGAAAATATAGGAACGTTATGACCCCTGAATTCCTTTCTTCTCTGCAGCTCATCAAGATCTATCCCATGACTGGTCACAATTAAGGAAGCAGTGTTCAACACTCACTCACTCAGCCATAGGGACTTCAACAACGTCGTAACGTCACAAAATTTAGGCTGCTTGTCCCTGGGAGTATTTGTTGTAAAAAAATGGACTCGACTTTGGAGGGTACCTCCACGTCAAAGGCTAGGATTACATTGTGTACCTTGAAAAGCAGTGTTCATTCTAACTAGAATCTATAGAAAAGAAAGGGGGCTTCTTGCCAACGTTTTTTTTAAAGATAATGCATGAAGAATTCCCCAATATCGAGCAAGTTGAACTTTTATGTATAGTTTATTTCAATATTTTTCATATAAAGCATGTCTGGACACAAAAATAACCTGTTTAGAGAGATTCTTCACGCTCACACAGACTTAGATCCAAAGATTTAAGCCCGTCTGACTAAGTCCACTGGTATTTTTGTGTGGTCCAAATATTGGTTGTAACATCAGCATGCCGTTTGATGTACATGCTGCAGCGAACTAACTTATACTTATGCCATAATTTTTTAAAGAAAAGACATAGATCTAAAGTTAATTCAAACAGCAAAATAATTTTAATTAACAGCGCGGGCTTTCAATCACGTAGAATGCTCTATGGTTAAAGTTTCAAAAATCACCTAAACTCGCTATTCTCTAATCAGCTTCGCTAATTAGCATCATAATAAAAATCCCATTGTTCTATCATTTCTATATGCAGTAATTGGGTTTCAAAATAGCGCATTGCGCTGCGAAATTTCGCTAAAATCGCTAACTGATGTCGGTGGGACATTTAACTTAGACCTTTTTCATTAGGGTGTGGCGCCCCCTGGTGGACTGTGAACTAAACGGAACCAATAGAGTCTGTTCCGGACCTCACGCACCCGTCACGCTCCACTGGAGGTAGGACAAACAAACCCACGTGGTTGTGGTAGCGCCACACCTGATTGGTGGGGGGTGATTACATAACACTGATAAGGCTGCTTGGGAGCCTTCTCATTGGCCAGGATTAAATCAAAACTTTTAATATTGAAAAATGTTTTTAAAATACAAGACATCCTTTCACAACTATGGGCAAGATATCAATAAAGAGATCAAGTTCTGCACTATTGGCTCATTGATATAGCATTATTCTATTTTGTTTAGCTAAAAAGTTATGGGTGGTTTAAAATGACCAATTTACATTGCCTCAAATAGAAAATACCCCCCAGCTTGTCCAACCAGCAGCTCTGGGCCTCAGGAACACACTAGGTGGCGTGGTCTGGAATATCATTTATTGTACTGACCCGGGTGGCCAGTCCATGCTCATGCAGGCTTGATAGCGTTAGCTTTAGAACACAGGGCTCACGGAATTTTAAAATGACTAGGTGTCCTGCGGACACCCTGACCATGCGTCATGGGTGTCCGGCACCATAAAACTAGGGGTCCCACTACCTCAACCTTGTTATAAAGGTATGATTTTTAGGGTGTCCACAGGACACCCTGAGGGTCCTGTTTGGGTGTCCTGTGCCTTTGAGGGGGTGGACAGGACACCCAGGACGCTGGATTTGGTGAGCCCTGGAACAGCGCATGTGTTAAGAGCCATAACTCTGTCAAAGTAGTGAGTTAAAGGAGGAGTCAAAGTGTGACGTATCATACTAAAGGAGCATACACTGCTCTAGCCAGTCAGAGTCAGCTGAACGTTGAGTGAGTAACCATCCTGGAAAGGTTAGGTCTTAGAAGCTGAGTCCTGTTGTTTGGATAGAGGCAGTCAGACTGCGCTAGAAGGCGGGAGCGGTGACTGAATGTGTTTGAGGGGATTCCTTCCTTGGAGCTGATCATTGTCAATTGTATCTTATCATGGAACAGCAATACACAGGAGAATATTAATAAAGAACAACCTTTCACGTGAGTGTTATGTCTTACATGATGCGGGAACTATGATTATGTATTCTCCCTACCACGGATAGCTGATTTAGAGTATTTTAAGCACCTGCAGGCTAATTTTGACTGATTTTGTAGACTAAAACTCAGGAAAAATTATAGAAAATTCACAAATATTTGTTATATTTCTATGCAAAGTGAATGAATTTTCAAACCAACTTGAAAAATATTAAATATTTATAGGCATGAAATGGAAAACTAGTGAATGCTAGTTTTCCATTATCTTAAACCAAAGTTATGCCATGATTTTCAAAAATGTCTGTACTTAAGCCTTGTGACTTGTCTACACATTTCCCAGAATGCACCTTGATTTAGGCTAGTCTGCAGGTACACTTAAATAATCAAGCTATCTGTGGTTGGGAGAATTGCATGGTAGCAGTCGAACGAGGAGGAGACTGCGTTTGGAGCTAGTTATTAGACTATCTATAATTAACTACGACTAATTACGTACACCATATACAACAGATAATTAACTCTCTATAGTTCACAATGGTTAAGGCCATTTCCCATAGTTAACCTATAGTCTATGAAGTGTAGCATGTAGGTTAACCATGGGAAATGACCTAAACCATTGGTTCCATTTACTTCACCAGGGGGAGCAACACTCTTAATGAAAAAGGAGTATAGGATCCTATGGGAGAAAACATGTTATTTCGCTGTAGAGTAGAGGAGCCAGTTTTCGCGCAGCTCTAGTTTTCGCGCATTTTACGCATTTTTATGAACGCATTTTTTCTAAAATCATCCAAAACCCGTTTTTGCAACTCAAGACTAATCAGGGTGTTGATGGTGAATAAATGTGACCTTTTCATGGTGATTTTTTAATATTTAAGTATTCTAGCAGCGAAAACGTGCAAGATATTCCCTATTAAATGGAAAACTTGCTGAATCTTTATAAATTCATATTTTCTCAAAATAAGAAAGAAAAGTGTGATTTATTAAAAAAAAAAAAATGTCGAGGCTTAAAAGGTGACAGATATTAGTTTAAGGCGATATGCCATCATATTAATATCAGAAATGCATTTAAAAAAATATATTTTAGAAAATAGACCCCAGCGTGAAAACTAATGACAAAAAATAAGGCAGTCTTCAGTTTTCGCGCATTTTTCACGTATTTTTCCAAATTTTCCGAATTTTCACACACATTTTTCACAGAAAAACTTGGAAAACTTTTTAGAGCAAGCTTACACATAATTTTCAGGCATTTAGTATTAATATTAGAGTAGAGGAGCCAGTTTTCGTGCACTAAGGGCCCCAAAACGTTATTTCTTATCACATTTCCGATAAACTGAATTTCTGATAATGATTTTTCATTATTTGTGGAAAAATAAGGTAGGCTTATCGTATTTGGCCCAAAAATTTCCGAAATTTTTTATTTAACTTGGATATTTTAACAAATCATTTTCCTATGTCAATTCTTCAGTTTTCGCGCACCTGGTGCCTATTTTCGCGCATTTTGGAGCCAGTTTTCGCGCATTTAACACCTTTTTAGGCGTAAAATGAGTAAAATAACTGATTGATAGAAAATTTGATCTAATAAGCATCAGAAAATGATTATCTATTGATATATGATAAGTTAAATAGTCGGTGACCTCTTCATAGTTTATACTATACATTTCAAAAATCCTATGTGGTCTGGCAAAATCTAAACAAGAAATATATATAAAAAGATAATAAACACACATATTTGTGGATTTTCATTAAATGACAAAACGCATTGAATCACCTTGGTAAAAGGGATAAAATATAAACATCAACTATTTGGGTGATATAATTTTAAGGTAAGGTCTAGAAAATACGCAGGAGCTTGCTTTGAAAAATATTTTAAGTTATTCTTTGAAAAATTGGCTGAAAAATTGGGAAAATTCGGAAAAATATGTGAAAAATGCGCGAAAACTGGCAACTGCCTAATTAATGGGTCTTTAGTTTTCACGCAGCAGTCTATTTTTCATATAAGGCAAGAAACTCTATGTTTATGATATTAAAATGATTGTATATCACTTTAAAATAATGTCTATGATATTTTTGTTATGAAAATTTTATTTTTTCTTGAAAAAAGTTATGTTTTGGTCATTATTTCAGAAAATATTGACTTTTTAAGGGTCCCGCCATTTTCCTAAATAATATGGAGATTAAAACATATTTGTGGCGTTAGAATACATAAATATACATAGAACATCAAACAAATTTCATATCTATTCCATCACAACGTACTTTTGGGTCTTGAGGTGAAAAAATACAAATCTGGTAAAAATAGAAAAAATGCGTCCATAAAAATGCGTAAAATGCGCGAAAACTAAAGCTGCGCGGAAACTGGCTCCTCTACTCTATCAACAAAACAGACAATGCAAACGTTTTTGTCTTTGAATTAGGGGAGTTAATTAATGCTTCTGTCAGTTATTGAAAATGCACAAATATGTGCGCATTTCTTCCTGTTTTCCATTCATTTATGTTTACATTGTGTCAGACAGCATATCATATCTAATATGCCTATTACGAATTATTAAGTAGCCATCAATTATTTTTCATAGTAGTTTTTTATAGATAATCTTTTTATGAAGCTGCATATAGATCTATGATATGTTCTTTCTATTAAATATTTTACTAGTTTTACACCTAAAATACAGTCAAATGCGCGAAAACTGACTCCAAAATGCGCGAAAATAGGCATCAAGTGCGCGAAAACTGAAGAATTAACCATAGAAAATAAAACTGTCAGATATTGCAAAAATATTTTCAAAATTTATGTGTTTTTTTAATGATTATACTTACGGACATTATTGCACTATATATAGATGGAAAAAAAAGAATTGACTTTTTTTTTCCTCTGCGCGAGAACTGGCTCCTCTACTCTAACTTTTTAAATAGGCCAAAAATAAAAAAATGTTGTGTTCAGGTAACCCTACCTACCCTAATTTTTTGGCCCTACCCAAACTTTTTTTCTAGGAAATTTGTAAATATTTTTATTCAAAGACCAGAAGAATTGACCTTAAAATCCATGGAAAACCTTAAAACAACATGTAGATCTACTCCGTAGAGATCTAGTCTAGAATCACTTAATTGACTGATGAATCTGACATTTTTAAAGATAATTAGATGCTTAGATAGACTAGGCCTAATTTTGGTTCTAAGTTAGTAAAGATAGAAACATCTAATTCAAACAGATTCAAAATCCTCTCGTTTAGCTTGTCAAAATAAGCCCTAGCTAGACTATATCTAACTCTTAATTTTCTTTAACCCTTTCCAGACCGCCAATGCAAATTTGGTACATATAATGATATATGTACCATAACTGGTTTTCTTCACCCTACTTTCAATTTTTAATGAATCCTTTCACTTTTTTCTGCCTAAATGATTGCTCATGTGATTGCCCAAGATGAACAAATATTATTTTGACCCAATTGATATAATTATTATGTTTTTGCATTCTCTAAATATGCATAGGTTCGATTTTTCATCATCATCATAAAACTATCCTGAATTTTGAAGTAAACTTTTATTCCTTTTTATATAGTTTTTTGATACAATATAGCATAAATCAAAATATTTTTTGTTAAACCTTACCAGAAATGATTTTTGTGCTATAGAGTAGGGTTGCCAGTTTTCGCACATTGCTAGTTTTCGCGCATTTTCCGCATTTTTATGTACGCATTTTTTCTACAGCTATCACAAAGGCATTTTTTACTCTCAGATGCAAAAGAAAGATATTATGGAATATATTATGAATTTTTTTTATGACATTTCATGAATATTTATGTGTTTTATAGGCAAAAATCTGCTTGTTGTTGCATATTATTTGGGAACATGGCAGAAGCCTTAAAAAGTTGATATTTTCTTAAATAATTACCATAAGATCAATTTCTTACATAAAAAATCGATCTAGAATGAAATAGATATCATAGATATTAGTTTAAAGTGTTATCTCATCATTTAGAAATCAGAAACTTTGGATTTCATTTGTATTATAGAAAATGGACCCCTGCGTGAAAACTGAATACACAGAAAACAGGCTGTTGCCAGTTTTCGCGCATTTTTAGCTCATTTTTCCAAAATTTTCAATTTTTCTTCATTTTTTTTTCATCATAATGGATTTTTTAAATTTTAAATAGGGTGTAATGTATCATCAAGAAGCATTCCTGGAAATATAATAACAAAGAATTGATCCATATTACGTTTTGTCTGTTGTATTTTTAAGGAATTAATTCTTTTGTCACAATCTGAAAATGCACAAATCGGTGCATTATTTACTAAATACACATTTATTCTTGTTTTAGAATTTCTGGAATGCATAGTCCTCATGAGGTCCATTCTATTTAAGAAGTAGACAGTCAATTGTCATTCCATGGACAGATAGATCTATTGATTGAAAATATGGTCCTGAAGTGCCCTTCACGTTTTTTCCCTAATTTTCAATGTTTAATATATTTTCTATATATAATCTGTTCAAATGCGCGATAACTGGCTACAGAATGCGCGAAAATAGGCTACAGTGCGCGAAAACTGGCTACAGGACCTCTTAAAGTATATGAGCATGATATCACCAAAATAAAATCGAATTTGACCATTTTTTTGCATAAATATGTTCATCCACTTTATTTCACTTAGCATAGATACCAAACTTTGAAATATATTGATTTTTTCTATATATTTTCGATTTATATTGAATTTAACGTCCTAAGTGCGCGAAAACCGGCACCTCTACTCTACTTAAATCATATATTGCCAAGCATCACAGATTTCTCAAATCATAATCTATAAAATATGGCACAAAAGATAGCATCATTGCTGCACATATTCTCTAGAAAGGTCAAAAGGTCACCAGTAGCCAAGTTGGGGGCTTCACATTTGGTATAGCTATGTATTTTAACCACATTATTTCTGGATAATTACCTAATGATCCTTCAAAACCAGTTTCTAATTAGGCAAGGCCCATCTCTTTATGAATATCACCTTGTAAATACTTTGTCCCTTATCTATTGGCTTCCTTTTTAGGTTTTATTGTCCTATATTGCTGAAAATGTAGAGAAATTGTCTATTTACCCAAATTTTCATGTCAAACGTGTATTCTATCATTGGCAATTATTTATGTTACAGCCTACATGCAGTAAACCAACTGATACATCATTTTCTTCCTTTTACCATGTACTACATTTTCTTAATACTAAACTTGGCTAAAAAATCAATATTTAACCCTTTTTAGCCTGATTTTCTGAAAAATTGACCAGAAATTCCCCATTTTTCTGGAAATTTGTAGGTCACATGACCATGATCATGTGACCAGGAAATTATAATTTCATGATTCCAATATAAAATCTAAAATCCTGAAGTTATGGGCTTTCCATTGATATATGATATGTTGTTATTTACACTCAAATACAGGCTGTAGAATACAATATATCATTTCATTGGTCATGATAAAACATGTAAAAAATGGCTTCCCAGCGGTCTGGAAAGGGTTAAAACCACTTTAATTTTTTAAGTAAAGCCCCTTCCTCTAGGACTATTATATAGATTCACCCACACAGGTTGGTTGTAGATTTGGCCTAAATCACAGAACAGCTGCTGCATATAGTTCTATGCCTAGGCTAAATTGAGAATCATTTCCAACTTGGATCTTGGTCGAAAATCAGCATTTTACAAAAAAAAAAAAAAAAAAAAAAAAGAAGCTTACCAACAGTTGAGTGTGAGAACTTGAAGCTCTGTCTTCATGACGCCGAGTTTGTTAACTAATACTAGCGGTCCAGGTTTTCAGAAACGTTGATGTCTTATTAATAAAGATGTTGGAACAGAACAGCTGACCACCGACCCTGTCTGATACTGCTGGGCGATCCTGTCAAGGAGTGTGTGTTGTTTTTCCGTTTTGTGCTTTTTGGACTGCGGTACCTGAAAATAAATAAGGTCTCACTACTCATAATCAATTTATGTGAATAATTTCGATATAAAAGAGGTTTCACTTTGCTTTACGGTGCATTTAAAGCTAAAAAAAAGTATAACAAAAATTATTTTTTCTTTCGAATTTCATAGTTTTCTAAAAAAATTAAGTGATATTATAGAAGCCCTTTAACTTGATAATAATTTGTTATTGTATTACCCGCATGCGCATCGCACACTTCCTGCAGAAAACTGCGAGAAAGCAGCTAACCGAAAGGTTGAGTTTTTAAACGCATCAAGGTCTACTATTCAAAGCGGTATTGTATTTATATATATTTTATTGGGATGTTACTTTGAATATCCGATGGCTATGACTCGCAATAAGGGCCAAAAAGCATAATTTGTGTTGATAGATTGGTGACCATCTTCGCGACCCCGGCACCCTGCGTGGACCACACTGCGACGTCTGCGTGTCGCCTCATTCGGCATGTTTATGGCACCAGAGTCCAGACATCGGCTGTACTACAGTATGAACAGATTGGCTCCCCGTAGTGTTTGATTTTCGCGTACATGACGCGAAAAACGTCGCCACCTTCAAAGGGTGAGCAGGTGTAATCAAATCATTGTACAGGCGACCTTCTAAATAGATCTTTATTTAGAATCAATTACCTTAACTTTTATCTAATAGATCTGCAGTCTATATAAATATACGTATAGATCTATAGATAATATAGCAACATTCTTGAACACAGGTGTGTGTCATAGCCTTATCTAGGTCAGGAAAGACCTTAGTTACGGCCATGCATGAGTGATTGTAACTAAGGGCAGAGGGGGACAGATCAGGTTAGAGATAAAGACTGACCAATCAGAGCCAGATGAAACTGTCCCCCTTGGGGTTGCTAAGCAACTCTAGCCAGGGATTCCCCCTACCCTGTCCTTGAGAATAATGATATCATACAAAACATTCTGTTATCATACGATTCCTAATCATGATAATTATTTATTTCACCTCACAAATGTGTTATTCTTCTTAATGTCATTCAAAAATCATCAAATATACCTAATTGATATGATGGGGGGTCAATGGTCCATCTCAAGAGGGGCCAATTGCCCACTGTTTGGGGGGCCAATTAATGGTCTTAGGGGCCAATAGTCAAAACACCTTGATTTAACCAAACACGAGAAACGAGACTTCTTTTGCCTCTTTGGAGTCATTCAGCCCCTCTTTGAATATGTATTGACTAGTCCGAGAGGCACTGACGTAACACGGAGGTCGGCTGATTCGACAGGTAACTGGAGAACTCAGTCCGCAGGAGATCTCGGAATATCGACAGTGCTGCAACACACAGCTGACACAATACACCTTGTGCCAGTTCCCTTTTGCTGCGGAACTAATCCTGACAAACGCCCTATGCTAAAGCATTGGAGGTGGCAGAAAACATTGGTTTTCTTGGTTATTTCTCATGAATTAATTCTGATTTTCTACATTGTCTAGATGAAGACCACAGCTATCCAAAAATAAACACATTTCTCTGGGAAGTAATTAAAAGAACTGCAGGGAGACACAACCTAATTCGTCTATGGGCCGGAACTCCATGGCTATCAATTCTGCACATTTGATTGTGATGGCCGCGTTACTGGAATGGGGTGGGGTCTATAGACCTTGTGCAGACGTGGTCACATGACCAGGTTTTGGTGATCACCATGTGGTTCCCCTACACATGTGGTTTGGTATTTATCCAAAATGTAAAGGTAATAATTATTTTTGGGAGTCCCTATTATAGTTATATCTATATAGTACTGAAGCTATTGGAGGGGACTCCCTCAATCAGTCATGTTGTGAGTCATTGAATTCTCTTTGTTCTTAATGACCGGTTACACAATCTCATGTTCAGTTGTTGAAGGGCATTGTCCTACAATGGCTGTCAGAGTCAGGCAATCAAGTGGGTTACATAACCACTGCCTGAGCCAATCAACCCTCACCCCTCCACATTAGGACCTCCACTGTCACCTGCAGGTGGGCAGATCTAGGTGGGTGCATGGCAGTACTAGTAATAAAAGCCCCTTTCCTAAACCCCTCCCTGAGTTGTGTGTGACAGCAGGAGTGGTGGTGGTGGTCAGTTCTCATAGCCCATATAGCCTTATGGTTGGAGGAAGGCCTTCAGTTTATTAAGGGACGACCATCGCTCATGCATGAGCAGAACTTTGGAGGTCTTTTGTTTCTTGTTTTATGATTTTATGAGTATTCCCTTGATAGAATATCAAAAAATGTTCAGCATAAATGCTTTAGAATGTTCAATAACATATTTAAATCACCAATATGGCGCCCACCCCATGTTGGGAGGTGTGCCGTCATGTGCACAATGTCTATACTGTCGAAGAGCGGTACATAGGCGGAATTGGAAAAAAAAAAAAAAGATGCAGTGCGCGGTTTTTCCTTAAATATCTGAAATATTCATAAAGATCAATGTTTTCTCCAGCGTGCGGAATTAGAATTAGAGCTAGACAAAGTATTCGTCCCGTGGATATTCCCATTCCAGGGACGTACAGAACCCTCTTACAAAAGGTGTATTGGCATTTTCGTTGTAACGGGTTTAAGACAAGGGAGCAGTTATTGTTTGGATGTTAGTAGCACTCTCCTTTATTGGAGGCGCTATGATAAGTCTATTGATCTAAAAACTAACTACTCCCTCGTGAGAGGGGCACGGGGTGGTGAAGTGGTTAGAGCGTTCGCTTGGCATGCGGGAGAGCCGGGTTCGATTCTCGGCTGGGCCAGGCAGGGCTGCTACACCCCTCTGTGTTTCTCCCAGTGACAACAACTGGGATATCAAAGGCCTTGTGCCACCGGCTGTTGTGTGTCTTGCCCTGTCTATGGGACCAGGCACATTAAAGAACACCTACTTCGGTAAATGTGTAGGGGTATGGTCTCTACCTTCTCATAGATTCGATCACCATCACCGCCCTTGATATGACCCTGGCAGTTGATTAGGGCGTGAAGCAACCAATAACCAACCAACCAACCAACTCCCTCGTGAGGGATGGAGACAGGACCATGTTTGAATGAAGATCGATTCAAAAGTTAACCTGCTGGTGATTCACTAATCTTTGCAAATGTTCCTCAAAATCCAGTACCCCGCCTCTAATTTCTTGCAACATAAAGCTGGGTTGGTAAATTGCCTATCATTGCACTTGCCCCACTCTGCCCCACCTCCAAGTTATGGCTACTACACGATCTGATCGACGCTACAGGCAAGCCCCATACTGGTGAGGGGCTTGCGGCGCAGGTTATATTAGAGAGTGTGAACAGGGATTTTTGTTAATATAGTTACCGGAACTACTTATACAAATTGTGCTGTGCTAGAGGAATCTTTAAAACCCGTAGTTTACTGAGGGACGACCATCACTCATGCATGGGAATCCCATAGAACTGTACGAGGCTACGTACAATTCTATGGGGAATCCACATCCAGCATGCATAGGGAGAACCTTGGCCTATGACATGGTATCTCAGTGTGGCAACACTATAAAGAGGGCATTGCATCCCACTGCTAAAAATAGGCACCTCATCAGTATTTACCACTAACACTGGCCCGTAGGCCAATGGCCGACAATTTGAGAACAGGGCCGACAATTTTCACCAAAAATTAGGGTCAAATAGGCCCTGATGGCCGACAGGGAATTTCTGATGTTTTTTTCTTCTGTATTTTCTGATCATTTTAAGAGTTTAACCTGTAAAATGGAGACTGACAGATTTGGGAGCCTATCCTATGGAGTCAAAATCAGGGCCGACAGAATGCTATCAGGGCCGACAATATCTTGCCATAGTTGGCCCTGTTGGCCGACTGGCCAAAAAGTTAGTCGCCAACACTGCTCATCTCAGATTCGGTCACTGCCCATGTGGTGTAAAACTAGCTGCAAAGCTTTACCTTGTGCAGTCTGGTAAAAGAACCCTAAAGGGTTGGGCGGACGTTAAACTAACCCAACAAACAAACAAACCACTTCATACCCACACACCTAATCAGGGATTTTCCTTAACATACTAGTAGAATCCTGTTGGGCTAGTTCTATTTGATAGCAACTAGCCTGGTGGACTAATAAAAAAGATCTGAATGATTTCTTCATATGAGCAAGTGAAACTTTGATCCGAGCTAGTGCAAAGATGCGACCACTAGCCTGGTGGACTAGTGGACAAAATAGTTAAGGAAAACCCCTGCTAATCCTATCTTGGTAAAAGATATGAAGGATATGTATTTAGTTTGCTACCCATTATCGTAGTCGGGCGGAAGTGGTCGTCTGATTCCAGCGTAAGCACACAAGCCTTACACGCCAAACACCAGCAGAGAGGAAATTTGCATATTCATAGGATTTTCCTTTGATCTTCTTCCCCTTCGGGGGGATTGCGACGTCAGGCCGACTGCGAGAAATTCAATCTTTACTTTCATTCATTGGGAACTTGCGTCAAGTATACATGTGCTTCATGATCATCAGATTGTAGGGTCGAATTCTAGACTTTTGTCAGCTTCGAGTGCGTCCCACTTAGCGTCAGTAGGCTTGGTCAAATCCCTGCTCTGCTGAGGTTTGCGCTCAGTCCCCTTAGTGTTTATTCAAGGAGTTGTCACCGAATTAAACGTGTGCCTCACGGAAAAGGATTAATTTGTGTCAAAAATAGAGGAAAGCTAATCTGACTTAGCTACCTAACTCTTGCAGGCTTCTACTGCAATTTTGTTACGTCGTCAACGGTGGTATCGATTTGAGAGTCTGCAAACTGTTAACACGTGTGGTCTCCAACATCTTTCTTACACCTTGGGAAAGAGTAAAGCAGGTTAGGCGTAGGAACGCTTTGTATGACTCACAAATGCATAACCAACTTCTTGTTTTCACACCAAAAAACGAAATGACATTTTCCGAAAAGGAAAATCCCACCGTGTATAACAGCATAATTTTGTAAATCGCTTTTTATAGCGATTATGGTGGAATAAAGGTTTGATGTTTTGCGTCTTCTGTACACTACGTAAACACTTTCTGAAAGCCGATAATGACGGACATCTGGGGCTATTAAGAAAATGTACGCCAATAAATTTGTAGAAACCATTTTCTTAAAATACTTTTAGTAAATTTGTAACGGTTGATTGAACCAGTGGACAGCGGACCGACATCACCTCTTTTCCGAGTAAATACTGTTACACACTACCATGATCTTGGCGAAAACACGAACTATTTGATCGCAAACATTTCTGAAAGAGCGAAAAAGAGTTACATACCTTCTATGAGAGTGTCCGAAATTAAGGAGAATTGCTATGGGCCTATCATTAAGTACGTGCTCATCAAGGGTGCCCAGGGCCTGAAAAATCGTACGTCCAGGGACCAACAGAAAACGTTGTTTGGCAACAAAATTAAGGGCCTTGGTTGCCCACTGGTGAGCTTCATTATATAGGAGAATGTTTGGGAATTACTCTCAGATCTCAAGCTCTACAACCAGATATGAAAAACGATTTGTCAAGCCCTAAGGGGTGATAGGTCTGTACTTGTTTTTATTGTGTACGTTCCTGTACACATCCAATGGGTACAGCTCAAGGAAGAAGGGGACTACCTTGACTTCAATTTTTAGAAAATGTGCATACGTACTAAATGGAAGGTCCCTATGTACTGATCGGGAGCATATTTAAAAAAAAAAAAAAAAAAGCATAATATTAAGATGTCTACTGTTCAGAAAACTATGCATATCTGGATGCATAGTGCTGAAAATCCTTGCAACTCACAGCAAAATTATGCGCTTCGGACGCATGGTGCAATATTAATTTCGGAAACTGTCTTAAGTTGTGTAACAAAACGCCGACCATTTGGAATCCAATTGTTCTTGATCCATATGTATGTCCATAATATATAGCATTTTATATTCACTCTCTTAAAAATACAGCTCATTCTTATGATATGAACGCCCAAGATGTATCCATACAGTGACGCATACAAAGCTTCCACTGGATACCAAAGTGCTGGGCTGCCTGGACAGGAGTCGGCATATAGAAATGAGGTACGTATGGTTACCGGTACTTTGGTATAGAATGTATATTTCATTGATACGCGGACATTAGCTGCCGTTTCTAAACTGTTTCACGATCACCATGTAATTCTGTTATATTTATCAAGCATGATGGTTTTTTCTTTCGTGAAGTCAACTCTTAATTTGCGATATCTTTAGATTTAGAACTAGACTGGTAAATAACTTGTTGAATCAGAAAATCAGGCTCGGTGACTTTTATCAGGGTGCCCATGCATGTCTTACGAGGTCTTACTTCCTTTTCTCAAATTTAAGGCTATAAAGGAAAAGAATATCATAAATTTCACAAATTTCACAAATTTCTTGCAGAAGACCTTTAATTTAAAGGGTGTTGAGTTGACTCTGATTAAAAAATGAAAATGAAATGATAGGATGAGCAAAATTCCTGCGTTTTGCTGTGTGTCATTCCATCAAACCTTATGCGATCAAATTTGTGCTAAATCACTCTTAAATTTGCAAAACTTTTGCTTGAGTCAAAGTCCTTGAATGGATTTTTGAAAAAGCGTGGGCACCCTGGTGTATATGGACAGTCCGACTGAACGCGACTAAACTGTTTAATTCGGTTGCGTTCACTCTCAATCATGAATGAATGACCAGGTGCTAGACGGTCGACAATCTATCAAACATGAGACCTGAATTAAACTTAACAATGTGTCGTGCAATCTGCATTTCTAGGATTAAGGCATGACTGGATTGACAATTTTTCCCGATTTACTCTATCTTCAGGTTCCATCGTGGTCTGTAGGTGCTCAAGTCCCCTATGGGGCGGCCGCGCAAGCAGTGGCCGATAGGCCAGATCCATATGGAAGGAACACTTCTTCCATATACGCACAGGTAAGTATTTCTGAAAATGATGTTGGTTTTGTAAGGTTCACCAGTTTGGCTTAAGTTGTAAAAGGCTGCATATTACCTTGTCACATGAATAGCAATAACCGCAACAGTTCTGTGTTTGGTTGGATTTTAAAACAGGAAATATAGCACATGTCAGTACATCACATAGCCGAGTCCTCAACAAGGAAATGTAGCATTAACTCGGTTGTGGAGAAATTAAATAATATTCTGAACGCTTTATTACATTTGCTAATTGCAGCCAGCAGCTCATGCCGTACCTCAGCCGCAGTCCACTATGTACACGGGGACAGCGACACACCAGTATCGTCCCGCAGCAGTTCCAGCCACACAAAGCAGCACACACTATGCTCCATACCCAGCAACGTCTGATACCAGCCGGTCGGTGGTCGACAGGTCCAGAGAAATGCCCGCTTCAAGTCCGGAGAGACGATACAGCTCAAAGAGAAGCGATGATTCTCTTTACCCAAGAGCACCTAAGGCGGCACGGGTTGACGAGGAGGATGAGTATCTGTACTCCTCAGCCTCCAGAAAGAGCAGGGAGAGGGAGGAGGATGACCGGTATTACCGCAAACCTCAGTACGCCGAGTCCAGAGATCCGCCGCGTAAACGCTCATCCTCACCTGTTCTGCCTGGTCTGACCAAGGAGCAACAGCAAATCCTGCTAAAGACGTTAGATGCAGTGAAGAAAGTACCGTCTTCAAAAAGAAAGGTTAGTATATAGGTATCTCATTACTTATTTTGATAAAAGGTAAAAAGCGTAAGAACATTTTCTTGAGCTTTTGTATGGTACATTATTGCTCTTTTGAACTTCCCATTTGGAAGAAAATCTGAATGCACAGGCCCGTATCAGGAATCTTTGTGGGGAGGTGACCATATCCAAAAAGTGGACCTTTTTCAATGATGGAATTCAAAGTGTAGGAAACTTTTTTTTCTAACACAATGAATAAATGAATATGCCAAGAGTTGAACCTCATTCATACAAGAAAATTAGATTCAAGGTATAACAAATACAAAAAATTATTATCTTTTAATAGAATAGTTTGTTTCTCTTGTTGCACCATTGTTAGGTAACAACATGCTCTATATAAAGGGGTACTAGAGGGACGTTGAGACAAAGGGAGACAAAGATCCAGAAAGGTGTAAGAACCGGGCCCATATTTTCATACCTCATTGGGCTAATCAGGGAAATTTTGAGTAGGGTCTCAAAATTAGCAATGTTGTATTTTACAAAAAAAAATAATGTTATTGCAAAAAAGGATCAAAGAAGGATTAGTAGGTGTAAAATTTATTATTCATGATAGATAATATTTCTAATCATGAGACACTCATAAAAAATGTCTCTGATTAGCCTAATTTAAAGGTAAACAGATAATGAAAAGATATCCAAAAAGTGGACCTAGCCTAGCCAAGGGGGGTGACGCATACCCCACGTCACCCCCCCTAGATACGGGCTTGATGCGGTAAATTTAATTAAGGCAGTTATACAATATCTTTCATTCATGGATTGGTCTATTTTCTTGCATTGTCTTACTGTCTACTTTTGTGTTTTTCAGGAGGAGGTGGACAAATATGATACATGTGTGTACCTGGGTTTGGATGACTGCCACCCTGACTTCCAAGCAATTCACAAAGTTCGCGGAGAGAGGGTACGGTAACTCTTTTTGAATTCATCGATTTGCTAAAAGTCAACAGCTTTTGTTAAAGTGCGAAAGGCTTTTCCAACGATAAATAACTTCACAATCATTTCCAAGTTAATCTAAGGAAAAGCACTCCACTTAACTTGGCAATTCGAAAAGTAGAGCTTTTCTGTTGCATTGACAATCCCACTGGCATGTACAAACGTATCATTTGCTTTATATTAGTGAGATTTCCATTTTTTGCCGATTTCAGTTTACCAAAAGCTTTTTTGTCCACGTCACTATAGATCATTTCAGCAAATGAACTGTTATAGGAAAAAGTATCATCAATTATTGGCATATAATGAGAGAGAAATACACTGAGGAACTTTCCTTTGAGTTTTAGATATTTTAAAGCATTTTCCACCCTTTAAATTTACAAATAATTATTGTCCGTAGAACACATACGAAACTTGGCCGATTATGCACATTACATGTGAAAAGAACCATATTTGAATACTGATATTTTCTATTTCAAAGCCTGATTGATGGAACTATGGACTTATACTGATAAGCTTTTTAGAGAACAAAGGCATATTGTTGCTCAGCGCCCAAATGATTTAATGGAAAAATCTGTGCAAATGGTGATATTTCATAATTTCACCTCAGCCTTCTGACTGTGTTCGTTTGCTGAATAATGCTTGCACTTATGTGAATTACACATCATTAGATTCCAAATTTAATTCTCTAAACTCCCTTTTGAAAGAATTTAAATAAAATGTAAATTGAAGATTCTATTTAGAATTATGTTGATGGAAGTCAGGAAAAATACAAAATTTCAGCAAATTTTGGAGGATGTTCCAAACATTCCAAATCTTTTGGAATGTTCAGTTAGAACACATTTCATCCAAATTCATATTATACATATTCCTAGCTTTAGAACAATACCAAGATTATTGAAATTGATCAAGAATTGGAAGAATTACGAGGATTTCTTAATTTCTTTGAAAAATGTTAGGGCAACTTCATGTTTTTTAATGAAAAAAACTTCCTTTAAATTCCTTTATTTTTTTTAGGAGGGCGGTATGATGCCTGTTGTGGCCTCTTTGCAGGATGGTTAGGTTTTTTGATATTTGGTTGTATCGTTTGTTTCATTTTTGTACAGGATGAGAATCTGATGTACTTGCGGCGCGCTTCAGATGCCAATATTGAGGTGCGAGGGGAGGGCACCATATATGCCCCTCACAAACCATGCCACTTGTACATAGGGTGAGTCCCATGTGATCAATTTGTCATCAAAAGATTGTTTATGATTAAACAGATATCATGGTTGTGAATATTTCTAAAAGTAATAGCACCTCTAGAAGAGAATGCCGAAAACGTACAGTTTTTGTCTTTTCTTAAAATGTCCGTATCGATTGGTTATGCAAAGACAGGGTTCTCACGCAGGGAATTGATTTTCTGAAATATCTGAAAGGCCATAAAAAAGGCCTTAAATTTGACAGTTTTGCAGTTAGAGGTCTTACATTTTGTTGTTGTTGAGAACTTAAGATAAAGTAATCATGAAAATGTTAAATCCCGCTTTCCAATTAGTACAATTACTTGAAATTTAATCCCGTACAAACGTGGCTAAAGTGTTCTGTCCTTCTGTGACGCTACCGCTTCTGGTTCCTGGATCAGGGGATCCAGTTCTGATTGGTTCTCACCAACCTCTCCAAGGTGACCAGTCTCACCCTCTCCAAGGAGACCAGTGGTCTACTCAGGAATAAGGGAGTGTGGGGACTTGGCTTCTGGTACAATCCTTTTGCAGGACCACAAAGAACAAAGGCTTCTCAAATTTGGTGCCATGTTTCCAATGGCTTAGCTTATCTGCTTTCCTATTGGTCAGTTTTATTTACTACCAAGTAAGCCGCGCTCTCATTTGTTGAGAAATTTTTTTAAACTAAATATGGATACATCCATATTAGTTTGAAAATAATTTATTTCAACCTACTCCGGAATAAGGCTCCCAGGCACCAAAGTGCCAAGGGGGCCTGTAAGTGTAAGGGGTTCACTGTTCTGCAACTGGGTGTTGCAAAGGTAGTGAGCCACTAAAGGGGATTGGAAAAGGGATCCAACCCCTTACGAAAAAGTGTTTCGACAAGTATCTCCTCAGGCATCATGAGAAAAAGTAAAATAGTACCCGGAAATAGGGATTCCGGGGCAAGGGGTCCATTACTTGAAATTTAATTCATACAATATATTCTGAAATCTTTCTTTGCACGCAGTCCTTAGGTCTCAACTTTTCCGAATCTTGGTCTTAAAAATGTCTAAAAATGATTTTCAAAATGCGTGGGAACCCTGAAAGAAGTCTTACACATTTTGAGAAAATGAAAAATGAACACAAAGTGTTTGATTGTAAGCACTTTCTTTGTCAGAAAAAAGTCTCTTCTATTTTCCAGACACTCTACGCTTAAAGGAATGCAAGAAGCTGAGAAATTGGCATTGAGTCTTATTGATGTGGTGAGTAGTTGCACAAGCACTGGTGTGCTTACATTGCTTACCATTATGATAATTTGTGGGCAGTAGATTTAGAGTCAGGTTATCAGACATTGCATATGCAATATTTTTGAGAGTGAAAATGTGTTTAATAATTCTTTGGCTCGAAAATATAATCACGTTTAGAAACATTGCAGCAGAAACTTAGTAAATGACATTCGAAAAAGTGAATTCCTAACCCTGATCCAACGCATTATTCATTATTCAGGTTCAAAGAGAGTATAAAGAGTGGTGTGAAAAGAGAAGAGGTAAGCTATACAATGACGTCCCTTTATCCATATTCTTGTAAATCCTTGAAAGAAAAGAAGCGACTAAGTAATTTCAAAAAAGCAAATGTATGAAAACAAGGTGTGGAAATCATTATAAACTACTATAAAGACCATAAATCAAAAGGAAATGTTAAAATATAGATTTACCTCAAACCGTCGGCGTGTGTCAAGGTGACCAAGAAATGAATACCTTCTATTTGACAACAGTACAAGGGGTGAGCAGCAGGGTACCGCAGACTGTGTCCAAACCGCGCCCTCGTTCCCCTGTCAGCAGTGCCTACTACTCGTCACCACCAAAAGGTAAGAACAGAAAGAATCCTTCATTACTCTCTTTGTTTTTGTGATTTTATAAGGAATACGTCTCAGTGTCTAGTACAGGTACACGTACTTTTAATTCTGTACGTTGCCTTTAGTTATTATGGTTATTATGTATCTTTGCACTATTTCTCCACTTTTTCCTTATAAAAAGAGATATTTGGTATTTAGAAAAAGAAACAGGAACAGCTGCATTAATTTCCATATATTTGATTGAGTTTCGATAAATAGATAAAGGGGAAGTTGTTAAATATACACGTTTTTTTTATTGCAGTTTTCGATCCAAAGCCGGAGCCAAGTTATGAACGTTCTTACCCGACCTCGTATCCAACAAGTTACCCATCATCATACCCTCCTCATACAAGTGGGGGAGACCCGCTAGGTTTGTTTCTTTAGGATTGCATATTAAAATAGATAAAGCAGCATTTTTTTTATTATTATTATTCCGGACAAAGAATGATATATTTCAGCGAAATTCACTTTATTCAAGTTGTCTTTTTATCAAATAATTTGATAGTGAAGCAAAGCAGAGGGAAGTCAATAGTATAGACTCTTAACCATGAAGAAATAACGTTGTAGAAGAATATGCTGGTATTAATTATTTCCTTACTGGTATTAATTATTTCCTTTCTTCGATCCAGGTTTTGCTTCTCACCTTAAGAAAGACCCACAAGACCTAGATTACGTATCAAGAGATCAAGGGAAAGATTTACGTAAGTGACAAACGTTTTAATAATAGAGATTGTTTAGTAAAATGGACGCATCCGTAACGTAAAGATTTTCCAGAATTATGTGAACTGATATGGGTTTATAATTTACCTGTTTTACTTTAGCCGCAAGAAATACAATGTTTTTTTCACTGTATTTACAAATTGTGGGCCTGTGAGCACTCTCGGCCACAGTACCTCTTTCACTCTTGAGTCATTCTGGTCACAGAGGTCTGGGGGAGAGTGACCAGGGGTCCTGTTGGCGTCTCTTTACGTGTCCCGTTTGTAAGGAAAGAGTATCTTTAATTCCAGGGGTCTTACTTGAAGGAAGAAAACGAGAAAAAGAGCTGGCTCCAGAAATTTCCGGGAGTCATTTGCAAGAAAGTGAGTATATTTTTTAACTCATCTTTTTATAACGATGTGGCTACTCCAAATAACATGTATGATGCATGGTTTAATACCCGGGGGATGTCCAAATATATCAGTGTGTGGGAGGTTATTTATATTAAACATGATTAGACGACTGTACATTCATTCACAGGACAAAGTAGCGTTTAAAGAGGTTATGTACGAAGCAACGCTTTTATCACGACATATTGACAGCTGGCTTAAACGGACACTGCGATAAGCCTACCTGTCGTTTGTTGGTTTGGTTCCCTTTTTTTAAACGATGGCAACCTAATAGTCGACACATCTTATTCCAATACTGTCTGGCAAAGTGTGCCGGTCACTGCTGGGGTCTCTTTACATGTCCCGCTTATCGATAAAGGCGACATCCTGCCACTATTTAGATTTATCCAATCTATCTAGTATTATTACTGTGCAATTTCTTGCCATTCTGGCCAATCTCTTACAATTCAACCCAACCAGTGCGAAGTGGATAATAGCCTTTGTCATTTTATTTATGAGCATTCTATCATAAATCAATAAGTTTGCTATCATAAGTTTATAAGTTGGCTTAAAAGCATATACGATGTATGTCGACTTAAAGTAGTTAGACTCGAAAGTCACGTCGTGCTTTTTTATTATCATTATTATAGAGTAAACCCTCTTTTTATGTCACTATTTTATCTTTTCTTTTTATGATGTTACAACAGTGGCTTCCAGAACAACGATTAGAGTTGAAGGCAACACTCGTTATGTGGAGGACAGTGTCGGAGTTCTTCACAAACCACTATCTACGAGAGAAAAATCAAGAGATGACTCGCCACCTTATGGAAGCTCACCAGACAGATACAGAAGCTCACCAGACAGATACAGAAGCTCACCAGATAGATACAGAAGCTCACCAGACAGATATCGACGATCACCAGACAGACATAGAAGTTCACCGGACAGACGTAGAAGCTCACCAGACAGACGTAGAAGCTCACCAGACAGACGTAGAAGCTCACCAGACAGACGTAGAAGCTCACCAGACAGACGTAGAAGCTCACCAGACAAACGTAGAAGCTCACCAGACAGACGTAGAAGCTCACCAGACAGATATAGAAGCTCACCAGACAGGTATAAGAAATCCCCAGACAGATATAGAAGATCACCGGACAGATACAGAAGATCACCAGACAGATATAGGAAGAGGTCCCGTAGTCGATCCCGCAGTCGGTCAAGAAGCCCAAGGAAATCACCAAGAAGATATGGCAGAAGAACGCGTTCGCGTTCACGTTCAAGGTCTCGCTCACGTTCACGATCTCGCTCACGTTCACGATCTCGCTCAAGATCGCGCTCAATGTCGCCATATAGGTTTGGGAGAGGATGGAGACCTTACGTCAGAGGAGGATACCGGGGCCGGGGAGGGTATCTGAGAAGATCCCGTTCAAGGTCCAGAACGCCGCCACGTAATTCGTCCCGGAGATCCCGCTCATGGTCTCCTCCTCCTTACGTTCCCAAGTACCCAATTAAAGATGGGATGGAGAGGCCGCCTCCAAGATCACATCCCTTTGATTCACGAGGGAACCCGAGGTTCCACTCAACAGATACCAGAGTACCGGGCAGCTACAAACCCTATTTTGGTGACCACAGATCTTATAAGAGATCAAGATCAAGATCACCTGATCACTCCTCGAGGTCACGATCTAAATCAAGTCCATCTAGATCGAGCGAAAAGAAATCAAAGAGTGACGCGAAGGACAAAAGTGAAAAAGAGACGGACAAAAAACATAAGAAAAAATCGAAGTCTGACAAGTCCGAAAGTGGAAAGACTAAAAAAGAGAAGGATTCTAAAGGGGAAACTGATAGTGAGAAGAAGAAGGATAAAGATGAAAAGAGTGAAGAAGATCAAAGTAAAACGAAGAAAGGTGAAGCTGAAAGTACGTCTGAGTCATCTCTGTCTGGTGCTAACACATCAGCAGATACCAAAGTAACTCCACAGGCAGACGCAAAACCGGACGCAGAGGCCAAACCTGACGCTGGTACAACCCCCGACCCTACTAAAGCCCCAGCCGAATCACAAAGTAAGGATTCGGTAAAACAAGACCAGAAGTCGGATGCTGATACTATGCTCAAGTCAGAGCCGAAAACTGAAGTCTCCGATTCCGTAGTTCCCGGATTGGAAGGCAAAAACCAGTTATCGGTCAAGACAGAAGAAGTTTCCCAGCCAGCGAAGTCCGGTGACGCACCTAAACCAGTCGATCCACTTGATTCGAGCAAGGAATCAAAAGGCAGTGTAGATACGAAGTCGGATGAGACTGGTGCCAGTCCGGCTGCTTTGCAGACAAACTCGCAGGCTAAGGGCAAACCTGGGGAACAAGCTGATCCAATATTCAAAACCCCATTTAAGCCAGCCCCAAAGTCTGTGTTGAAATCTGGTTTGAATGCAAAACCAGTTCTGCCTTCTGCAAAGGCAAACGTAAAACAAAGCAATGACGGAGGCACGAACACGTCACCAGCAAGTCCACTGTCGGCAGGAAAAAGTGAGGTACCTGCAGCGAAATCCGGGGAAGCTGCAGCAAATGCTGATGTGCCTGCCGAAAAACTTCCGATTCCTACCGTAAAAGCAGAAGCATCCACGAAGACGGATGGATGTTCGACGAGCAGTGTTTCTTTGGAAAAAGGAGAAACGAAAGAAAAACCAGAGGCCAAAGACAATACCACAACCACCAAGTCAGAAACAAAGGTTTCTGATAACAGTAAGACACCAGCAATGTCAGTAACCCAGGTGTCTGACAACAGTAAGACAACAGCAATGTCAGAAACCAAGGCGTCTGACAACAGTAAGGCAACAGCAAACTCGGGGACAAAAGCCTCTGAGAGCTCCAACGGCAAGCAAAACGTGAAGTCAGATAAACAGGTCGCAAATGTGGCAGTATCTGAAAAGAAGGACCCTAAAGAACAGGGTCCAAAACCCGTAAAAGAGGGTGTCCCAGAAATGAACTTTAAAACGATGATGGTTCATCCCCAGAAACACATGGGACTGCCGAGGAGTCGAGTGGAAGCAGTCATCGAATCGAGGAGCTGGGATAAGATGGGTGAACTTTTTGTCACGCGAACAAATCCTGGTGTGTACTCTCTTTAATGTCATTTGTATTTATCAGTAGTTATTATAATTGATATGTATGAATGCTTAATCAACAAGTTTACTGCTGGATCACTATATTTTTGACATTTTTTTGACAACTTTCAAAATAAGACCGATAAAAACCTTCTGAATTATGATACACAATCATGTATTAACAAAACTTCTGAGAATGCTCATTTAATCAAACTTGAAAGGACCCGTGAAGATTGTATTTACTAACATCCATTTTCGTATTTTAACAGAGCAAAGGGCGAAGGTCTTAATCATCGGTGACACGCAGATCTACCTCGCGGCACAGCAGGCAAGCACGCACAACTGTGGGCCCTGTCTAGGCCTGCCCCGGGCCACGCAGGTCTTGTGGTTTGGTATCGGGGGCCTACGACTGGCCGAGGTTGCTTGTGCTGTCAAAACGTACCTAGAGAAAGGGCAGAAGCAACCTGAGATGATCGTCATCCACGTGGGCACAGAAGACGCCATCCTCGGTATAGGCAAAGCCGAGGGAAGCGAAACGATGAGGGAACAGTTCGAGATAATCCGTTCCCTGGTGCCCGATACGAAAATAGTTTGGTCGGAACTTTTCGTGACGGATGAGATGCCGAAAGAGGTGAGGACTGTGTCGATATGGCTGAACGAAGCCGCCAAACAACTCATGCAGGCAGACATGAGAGGTTACTGTGAGAACAGATCCATGTTCACCACCATTTCAAACCTGTTTCGCTCCGATGAGGTACACCTAAGCGAACGAGGCGCCTATGTCTTGTGTGAACGATATGTAAGGTATGTGAAGTTCAGCGACGCTTCCAATCATTTCGTGTACAAAAAGGACTCTAATAAGATCGAGACTCAGAAAGAGAGCAGTTCTTTCTGGGCAGAGGAGGAAGACGACGATGACTTGGACGACAACGACAAAGGTGGTGCACAGGGTCGTGGCACCTTCAGGGGCAGGAGAGCTGCGAGACGTGCCAACTGGAGAGGGACGAGAGGCTACAGAGGCACGAACTGGAGGGGTGCTCGAGGCACAAGGGGAGTCCGAGGAGCCAGGGGTGCCCGCAGGGCCCGAGGTGCTAGGGGTGCCAGCAGGGCTCAAGGCGGGACCTTTAAAACCTTTAAAAACTTTTTTTCATCTCAGTGATTTTTTTATATTTCAAGTGACCAACAAGTGTAACGATTTGGACTATACACAGGACATTGTTGTTAATCTATGAATAATAATGTTTTTCATGGTAATGTGCCTCATTTAAATTTATAATGAGTTTTGCATTCTAAGAAATAGAGGTTTGGAAATACAGGCTTGGTTCTGGTCTAATTTCATCATGAAATGAGTTAATACTTACTTTTTTTTCCTTTTCAACCTTTATTTTCCAAATTGCAACCTTTTCAAGGGACCTTTTTTTCATGAACCCCGCTTTGAGGCCTGTGCTATGAGTGGCGCCTGGAAATGTAAGAACACCTGGGGACGCCACTTTTAACAGTTTTTACCGCGGACACTTTGATAGCAGAAAACTGAAAGGACTATTTTTTCCCTTTTGTATTATGTATTTTTTAACAGATAAATAGTGCCAGATGAGAGAAGCTTGGGCCTCATCAAATACATAATGCAGGTACGATTTGCCTTCAATTTTGTCACACTTGCACTTTTGGGATGCACTGTGAAATCATAAAAAATAGTTTTTCTGGAATGGAAATTTAGATATGTTCTGGCTAGAAAAGTTACTCCGGAAAATGTTGACTTAAAATTCTGTCCCATCTTCTGCGTGCTAAGCCAGTCTCTTCATCATTCCCCAGTGCTCTCTTAAAGAATAAGCGATTTGTTACAATGTACAAATATTGCTTGCAACATGTTGGTCTATGTACAAAGGTGTGCAAAACGACAAAGGAACGGTTCTTGTTCACTAATTTGCCATTATTCAACGGCTCCTGACTTATGTATGGCCTGTTATATGTTTGCACTAACAGTGGATATTGTAACCATACATAAAATAGATTAACGGGAAGACTTGTGGCAAACCACCCTACTGTAACTAAGTGTATTGCTCCATGTAAAGGGTATGCTGATAGGCTCGAGTATCTCGGTAAACAAACTAGGAATATACTGATGGAGAAAGGTACTCGAAATGACAAAAGGTGAACCTTATAACTGGAACTGGTAACACACAACGGTAGAAAAAATGTAGTTTTGAAAGTGCATGTAAAGCTCTGATGAACGATGTATTTGATATTGCATTTGGTGACTAAGCTGATTAGGACATTAGTAGTACGGTCAAAGTAGCGATATCAATTGCAACAGCTTGCTTGAATGTCTTCTGAAAATTGAGAACAGATGGAATGCGAATGTAATGTAGCTCCTGATTTTGTGACATTTGCAGTTTTTTTCAAACAGCACTGTAGATTGTTTGCATATTGATCGACCCATTAAAATCACGAATGTAAACTGTAAATGAGAGTTCCTTTACTGATGTAAGGTATCGAATTTTGTTTTCATGTAATCTACAAACGTCTATAAATAGTTGTGCAATTTACAAAGAATTGCTTTTATGTATCAGTCAACCGAGACATCCATAATCAAGGTTCATAAATAGTCGCCCAATTCTTGGTGATCCCCTGCGCGCCCAACATCTCTGTCATAAAAACTATCTGTGAAAGTTCCATGGGTCTGTATGTTCTATAAAACAGTAACCGTGATAATCCATGTCGTGTCTCTTCCGTACATGCACTTAAGGCGAGCTTACTCGCGCCTACCTCTTACTCTGCCTCTTATAGATTTTTATAGTTGTGTTCTGATAAATTTTATCAGGTTTTGGCAGACCTCACCAGACAAGTACTTTATGGATCTGTATAATCACCAACCACCTGTAGGCCTGTACCGTATCCTAGACATTTAGTTTCTCTTAGTTTAAAACAACAACAAACTAGATGTAATGCATATCCATACTTTGAAAAAACAATGAAAATGTAACGCATTAAAACATGTTAATAACTTGAAAATAAATAACCCCCCCTCCCCCCTCACCCAAACACATTATGACTGCACGCTTCCGAGTCACTGATTTTCGCTTCATACATTGGGATCTAATTCTATATTGTAACCCTCTATACAGGTGTGCACAGCATGATAGCAAACACTGGAATACACTGCATGGAATTATTGGTGGTATATGATAAAATCAAGAGGTGTAATAAATATTTGGATGAGCGTTGTAAATCGGAGTCTTATCTATGAACGGGGAGAACTGTTTAGGGAAACAATAATTTTACTCTAAATAATTACGAAGTTCTGGTTTTAAATCAGGTGGATATTACGTAAATGGTTGTTCAGATTTGTGAAACGTTTGAATAAATCCAAGTGAAAGATTTCATTCAGAATGCCCGCGATGTTTTTTTTCATATAGTTTTATAATGAAGTGAAATCTGTTGTAATAGATCAGTGTAGTATTTCTCTGGGGGTAATAAAGGTTAGAAGAAAACTGGTTGCTTTGTTATTTGTATTCATAATTTTCTCAATGCTGATATGCTGTATAGTCGCATATCATTTCCATAGGTATTTTTGAAAAATAAAAAAAATACAGTACACAAACATGGTCACATGGTACAACAAAGGAACGGTTCTTGTTCACTACTTTTCACGCCCCGTGCTACGCGAATTTCCCGCTCTCCCACACCCCCACACGGCCTGACCTTATCATTCCCATCTCCTCCTGACCTACACCCCCTCCACACTACCGGAGGACCCGACAGCACCAGTCTGGAAAGTGACGGCCTGAAGCGCGAGTTGCTGACAGTATCCGTCACTTTCCAGAGTGGGGGGGGGGGGGGGGGGGGGGGGGGTCCAAGGGACACACAGCCTTTCGCTCCAGGCCCCAATGGCTCTTAACTTTTTGATCTATATAGATTAGGCAAAACAAAAAAAAAAGTTGTGTTCAGGTTTCCTGACCCTAAATTTTTTGAAAAGAAAATGGAAATTCATTAAAAGGTGACTAAAATGAGAAAATCTATCATTGAAGTTTAAAAAAAAGAAAATAAATAAAGTTGCCGACCTACCCTATTTTATTTGAGGCATGAAACCTGAACGCAAATATAAAAAAAATTTGTCCTTAGGTCCAGCAACGTTCTAGCCTTGGTTAAAACAACTTAATGAACTGCTCGTAATGCTGAATCTACTTTAATCTATGAATTAACTGTTTAATTTTTAGTTTCAAAGTGGGGTAAGGGGGCTAAAGGGCTAACCACTATGGTAACCACCATAATAACAAAAGTGCTAAAGGGCTAACACATGGTTACCACCATAATTTCCACCATGGTTACCATTATTGTAAAGGGCAAAAGGTCTAAATACTATAGTTACTACCCACAGTTACCACCATGGCAATAACCATGGTAACCAATATGGTGACCAAATGGCTAAAGGGCTAACACAGGTTACCACCATGGTTACTACTGTGGTTATCACAATGGTAACCACCATGATTAGCACCATGGTTACCACCATGGCTATCACCATGGCAACCACCATACTTACCACCATGCTTACCATGGTAAAGGGCCAACCACTATGGTTATCACCATGGTAACCATCATGATTAGCACCATGGTTACCATCATGGTAACAGCCATGTTAAGCACCATGGTTACCACCATGGAAACCACCATATGAATCATCTTGGTTACCACCATAGCAACCACCATGGTTACCATCTAGGTTACCTACATGGTTACCACCATGGCTACCACCATGGCTACCATCATGGCTACCACAAAGGTAACCATCATGGTAGCATCATGACAACCAATCATTATAGTAACCAATTTGGAAACCAAAGTGTAACCACCATGGTAACCACCATGCTTACCACCATGGGAATCACCATGGGAACCACCATAGCTACCACCATGGCACCTACTACGGCAACCACCATGGTAACAGCCATGGTAACTAAACACCATGGTAACCACCATGGCAACCAACATGGTAACCAACATGGTAGCCAACATGATAACATACATGGTTACCATCATGGTTACCAACAAGATCACCACCATGGCAACCATCATGGCAACCACCATGGTAACAACCGTGGTAACCACCATGGTAACCAACATGGTAACCAATAGAATAACCAACATGATAACCAACATGGTAACCGAAGTGCTAAAGGGCTCACACACCATGGTTACCAACATGGTTACCATGGTACAGGGCCAACCAGTCTGGTTACCACTATGGTAGTCACCATGATTAACACCATGGGTACCAGCATGGTTACAACTATGGTAACCACCAAAGTTTCCACCATAGCAACCACCATAACAACCACCATGGCTATCACCATGGTTACCATCATGGTTACCATCATGTTTACCATCATAGCAACTACCATGGCTATCACCATGGTTACCACCTTGGTTACCACCATGGTAACCACTGTGGCTACCACCATGACAACCACCATGGCAACCACCATGATAACCATCATGGTAACATGGTAATCAACCATCATCATAACGGCCATGGTAACCAAATGGTACCGCCTTTTGTAACAATAACCAAAGTGTAACCACTATGGTAACCACCATGCTTACCACCCTGCCTATCACCATGGCAACCACCATGGTAACCAACATGGCAACCAAAGTGTTACCACCATGGTTACCATCATGGTTACCACCATGGTAACCACCATGGCTACCACCATGGCACCCACCATGGCAACTACCATGGCAACCACCATGACAACCAACATGGTAACAGCCATGGTAACCAACATGTTAACCACATAGTAATCAATATGATAACCAACATGATAACCAAAGTGTAACCACAAAGGTTCTCACCGTGGAAACCAACATGGTAACCAAGTGCTAACAGGCTCACCATCATGGTTACCCCCATTGTTATCACCATGGTAAAGGGGTAAAAGGCTAAAGGGCTGAACACCATGGTTGCCACCATGGTCTTAACTATGGTAACTACCATGATAACCAAAGTGGTAAAGGACTAAAATATGGTTACCACCATGGAAATCCCCCCGGTAACCACTATGGTCACATCTGATCAGAAAAAGATAATTAGTAATGAATTAATAATTAAAAGAACACTGACATAAATGATAATTTTCGTGAAGCCTTCACTCACAAACTTTTTATTCTCATTCATGATTAGGTCCAGAAATTAGTTTAGAGTTAACATTTTTAAACTTCAGAAATTCACTCATTTCTAGTCACTGAACTTAAAACTAAAATTTCTTTGAAATTTTCTATATTTTATCAGGGCCCAGGCTTTAATTATGATAATAATTAACCTATTTACTAAGTTTGTATTTATAGCCCTTTTTACTTGTGTTTGTATACAGATTTAATGCCATTACAATCTTCACATGAACAAGTCTGGAAGTCCAGAAATGGAAAATGTGCTCCCCTTTGCACTTTGACTGGAGGTTTAGCCACTATGATAATACACATTGATTTACATAATTGCCCTCTATAGGTTAAATGTGTATGTGACTGCTGTGATGCAGTATTGCACAAGTTAATAATAAGGATGATTGCATTTGGGGAAGCCAACGAAAATTGGCTGGGTTTGCGCATGTATGTTTGGTGCTTACCCTTCTTTTCATTGTACATGAAAATCGGCATCGGAACGTATCACGGAAAATATACTCTGGATTATGTATAAGCCTATATTCAGGGCGCTTCTTGTTGTATGCTGCTAGCAGGTTTTAGAGATAAATGACTTTAAATACCAAAAGAATTGACACTGGAAGCATGTGTTTTGAAGTTCAAGTACTGGTTTATAGACATAGCAGTTCAATCATACACTACAAGTTTAGGACAAGTTGACCCGGTTAACCCTTTGCCTCTCTCCAATGGAAATTTCGGTCATATATGACTGAAATTTTAGAATTTGCATTATTTTATTCATATTTAAAGAATCTGGATATTTTTTTCAGTGTTACTTGAAGTTAGAGTCCTGTTATACACAAAAAGGGACTTTTATTAATTATAAAATGCCAACAAATAAAGATTTGAGGACTTTGAAGGGCTAAATGTAGCAATTTTGTTGAAAAGTATGAAAATGCATTAAAATTTCCTTTAATTATTGGGCCTAAAATCATTGAAAATTTCAGTTTATCAAATTTCTACTTATGATTTTTCAGATAGTGGTGACATATTCTGACTTGTGAAGGTTCCTGTGGGATCAAGAAATAATTGGATTTAAAAAAATTGTAAATTACAATATAATAGGGGAAGATAAAAACTGACATCTATTATACTGAATCATGCAAAATATGCAAGGATCCTACAATATACATTTTCAGTATTTGATTAATGACATTTCTTTGTAAAATGATACCTGCTTTGATATAAATGTATTCAAAAAAACTGTAAATAGATATATTAACTCCTAGAGCATAGTGTCATAAGATTATGTGCCCCAAAATATATATTCATGATTAATATTATGTAGAATGATGCCTTGAAATTATACTATATGAATCTTTTGGATTAATTTTTATCTATTTTGGCAAATTTTGACAAAAATGCTCCAAAATTCCCACATTTATAACTAAATGATCTCTTTGACATATAGTTTCACTATACATGTCATTTAAATCCTTCATGTATTGTCTGCATTTTATCGATAATAACTTTTTCTCTAAAATTAATATTTAACCTTTTTTTTCTTAAATTTCTTGAAAAATGTCAAAAATTTACTAAAAACAATGAAAAAACGTAGGTCATGTGACCTAGGTCACGTGACATGTGATTTAAAAAATTTGAAATTCAGTTGCAAAATATAAATCCTGGGAAAATGGGCTTTTATTTGATATATAGTTTATCAATATCATGAAGAAATCTGATCATTAAAAAGTTATCCCAAAATATCCTCTTCATGTCTTTATGCCCAAAAGTGTAGGGAGGCAAAAGGTTAACATCCGGTCGTTTGCCACGCTTGGCGTGATGCTTTCACAACACTTCTTGGTCAGTGTTCTGGAGAAACGCTCAATAGAGACAATCAGCATCAGATTTAAACACGGTGGTGGCTAGTGATCACAGAAGTTAATACACAATTTCTTAATTTTGTAAATAGTCATTTCACATCAATATTTAGCCCTATATGTCATCAATTTCAGCAGACAAAATTCCCTTTTCCTTCAATTAGACATAGGCTATATCAATCTTTGTATCAAGCGAACCCATTTCTCTTGACCAGTTCATGACCCGACTCAAGACATGTGACTGCGCTATCACTGACTCCGAGATAAAGTCACAGATCATCCAAAAATGCAATCAAAACTCCAAACAAAAGCACTGTCCGATATGACCATCACTCTGGATCAACTCGTCAAACAGGGCAAGTCGATGGAAAAAGCGATCAGCTGCTCTATGGACGTCGAAAAGAAGGAAGTCAACACTATACATCGAGGCCGTGGAAATTACAGTAATCAGCTGTTCAACCCACACTCCAACACTCCAACACTCCAACACTCAACGTGGCAACACTCAACGTGGCAGACAGCAATGCGGTAACAGAGGATATCACGGACATGGATGCGGATCCTACACTGTGATGTACAACTCTACAAACAAATACGACCATTGCAGCCACCATTACAGCGGACCCTACCCTAGAATCGACCACCCATACCCCTGGTAGGCATGTTCAATGTGACGCTAAAGCAAGTACGCTCAAGATAACACAAATGTCTATGTGACCAAAGGCAATGAATGCGGGCTCCTATCTAATTCCACTGCAGAGACCCTGAACCTGATCAAGATCAACCATGATGCGGTAATATCCAAGATCAGCACTGCGAGTCCTACACCCAGCCAGACTTGTCAGGAATTCTGAGATATCTTCACTGGAATAGATATGCGGATTGCGAACAAGGTGATAGAATGCCACCCTATGCCCACAGTAGAGGAAATTATCCACGATTTAAACGGTGCGACAGTGTTCAGTAAACTGCATGGACATGACCAGCGGTTATCATCAGATCAAACTCCACCCCGACTCATGCTATATTACAACGTTCTAAATGCACACAGGGCTTAAACGCTATAAGAGACTGAACTTGGGGATATGCCCTGCAGCCGAGGTTTTCCAATACTGTATCCAGACACCCCTTGCCAGACTACCAGGAGTGAGAAACTTCAGCGACGATATCATAGTCTACGGTAGAACACAAGAAGAACACAACGCAAACCTCTAAGCTGTATTAAAGCGCCTACACGAAAAAGGTCTGACACTCAACGAAAAGAAATGTGAGTTCAGCAAATTCAGCCTAGAATTCTAAGGGTGCAAGTTCTCCGACAGAGGCATTGAAATCAACCCAAAGAAGGCTAAGAAGATCAAGGTGAAATTTATCCCAGACTACGCAACACTCACCGAACCACTGCACAGTCTCACCACCAATCGTAGGAGTGGATCTGGATGAAAGAGCAGGATGATGCACTCTCCACTCCTCAAAGATCGACTCATTGACTCTCCCGCACTAGCCTACTTCAACCCAAATAAAATAACTATGATCTACGTCAATGCAAGCCCAGTAGGACTAGGTGCGATACTCACCCAGAGGCATCCTGACGGACAAAAGGTCATCACCTACGCAAGTGAAGCACTGTCATCGGTTGAGCAACGCTACATTCAGACGGAGCGTGAAGCCCTGTCTGTAGTATGGGCTTGTGAACACTTTCACGTCTATATCTTCGGTACTCCAGTCTACTTGGTAACGGACCACAAGCCACTGCTCGGAATCTACGGAAAAGCCTCTTCGCTAACATCTGCCCAGCTAGAAAGATTGTGTCTACGCCTGATACCCTATGACCCTGACGTATGAGCCTGGAAGCAGAAATCCAGCGGACTACATGTCGAGACACCCGAGCCACAACACCCGAGGCCAAAGCCACCATTGTAGAACTTAAGGATCTCATTTCTCAGTCGGAAATTGACAAAACGCTGAAGACCGTGAGAGCAGCGCTGACAGATGACAACTGGCCTGAGAAGAACACGGACCCTGATTTATAGGCATATCAGAACGTCAAAGATGAGCTGACCATCACCAAAAGCAGTATCATATTAAGGTCTCACAGGATATGCATCCAAAAAAATCTTCAAAAGGAAGTAGTAGACCTAGCTCACCCAGGTCACCAAGGGATGACCTGGACTAAACAACTTCTACGTGAAAGTCTGGTTCCCAGGTATTGACTGTATGGCCGAGGACAAGGTAAAGAACTGTTTCCGTGCCAAGCCGTGATGCCACAAAATCAACACGAACCGATACAAGTCACCCTGACGATCCATCCACGGGATCAAGTCAGTTGCGATTTTGCCGACGTAAGCAACGGTGACTACATCATGATTATTATCGATAATCACGCATTACCCAGAAGTCGTACCACTCAAAACACTTTGTGCGAGTAAAGTAATTCAGGAGTCGTACCACTCAAAACACTATGTGCGAGTAAAGTAATTCAGGAAATGGTCCCCTGTGGGGATCCGGGGTGGGGGTTCCTTAGGGAGCCTCCTGGGAAGAATGTGTCCTCAGCAGCCCCTTGCTGTTCGTAGGAGGCAACAAATGGGGAGACCAGACTCAATGGCCTAGTTTGTACAGTGCCCGCTTTGAATCTGGGAGGTCTTGGGATTTATCCCTGGCCGAGTCACACCAAAGACTAACGATGGTAGTGGTCCCTGCTTGTCTGGCACTCAGTATAAAGTAAGAACCACGAAACATGACTGGTCAGCCCGGTGTCAGTATAATGTGACTGGGTGGGGTATTGTGTGAGCCTATGACATGATATGTCAGTGTGGCAGCACTATAAAGAGGGCATTGGATCACACTGCTAAAAATAGGCACCTCATTTCATAAATTTGGTCATCGCCCCTGTGGTGTAAAACTAGCTGAAAAGCTTAACCTTGTGCAGTCTGGTAAAAGAACCCTAAAGGGTTGGCTGGATGTTAAACTAATCCCACAAACAAACAAACAAACAGGAAATGGACCCAATATCTATCAGATTCAGAAATCCCACCATCCTGAAAACCAACAATGGACCACCCTTCAACAGTCACGAGTTCCATGAGTACACCAAGGAAAATGGTATTAAACACCACCGTGTAACACCTTTATGGCCAGAGGCCAATGGTGAAGTAGAACGCTTCGTACGCACCATCATTAAGGCCATCAAGGCAGCCAAAGTCGAAGGACAAAATTGGCGAAAGGAGATCAACACCTTCCTGAAGCACTACCGAGCGATACCACACGCATCAACTAAAACCCCACCAGCAAAAGGTATGTTTGGCAGAAATATCAAAACCTGTCTGCCAGAATGGAACTGTGACGTAGCGACACAACTCGAAAAAGAAATGATAAACAACGACCAATGTGTGAAGGAAAAAATGAAATCGTACGCGGACAAAAGACGCCACACCAACGAAACTGACATCAAAGTGGGAGATAAAGTATAAGTGGCGAAACCAACTGGATTCAAGAAAATGTATGATCCTACACTATACACTGTAACGACAAAAAATGGATCGCAAATCACCGCTGAGCGAGAGGGACATCATATTACCAGAAACTCTTCATTCTTTAAGAGGATCCCGGATGACTGTGTTCCGCGTAACAGCAATGATAAATGTGAGTTCAAATGACTACCTCGAGTACAACAATCTAGTGATGAACCCGGCACCTGCCCCCCAACACAACCAGGGAGCAGTACAGGCTACTCCACCAGTATCGGATCTCCCTGTGCCCATACCACAGAACAATCCCCTAGGTCCAATCGAGGAGAGATCTGTCTGAAACAGAAGACCATCCGGACACTTGAAGGATTGTGTTGTTAAGAGCAAATATGCCCCACTTATAGATTTGAGTAATGCATAAAAAAAACTTTGCAAGTAAGGTTTGACAGTAAGGTGATTTACCTAAGAGAGTTTCATTAATTAAGATACTATTTATCTTATATCATGTTCTATTTCATATATCTCAAGTAGTGAACTAAAGACTGAGTATATTCAAAGACTATGAAACGAAGACTCAAAGACTCATCAGAAAAGACTCTGATAGAAATCTAAGATAGATATGTATATTTTATATCACTCAGTAAAAATTCTCAGAGTAAGATCAGTATGATCATATATTTTTACAAGTTCACAAAGTAAGTTCAGAGTAGAACTAAGAGATATTTCAAGATACTTTTATTGTATAACAGTAGTATAACACCTCCAACCACACTTTCTTGAATAATACTAAAGATAACTTTACTATCAAGGTTGGGAGGAATGTAGTGGCGGGAATTGAGTGTTTAAGGGGCAAAAATAGGAATAAGGGTTCTAATTATTTGATAAAACGTCAAATCCTTATAACTTGGAACGTTTTAAATTTCAAGAGTGTAATATCAATTTTTTTAATATAGAAAAAAAAAAAAACATACAAAATTTTCTGGATCATAGTTTGATCATGCAATCATTTACACTTCAGAGACTGACATATCAATGCCTATTTTACAAAGTGGACCCCCGCGTGAAATCTAAGGACAGAAAATGAAGCAGTCCCCAGTTTTGACACATTTTCCATACATTTTTTAATCAGTTTTCTGAAATATCCAAATTTTCCAAAATATTTTTTTTCCAAAAAACTAAAATTGATGTTTCAAACTGTTTGAGACATTTATCTGAAAATATCTTATCACAAGAATTGGTGCAGATATTTATTTTTGTGTATTTCTCAGTAAGCAAATTGATGGTCCTGTCACTGACCAAAACTGCAAAATAAGCCTGATTTTCTTTGTAAATACATTTCCTCTAGTTTGATATTTCCCAAAACAACATAGCATTCTTCTTATACATATTATTAATCACCCAAAAGATAAATGATTATTCAACATTACAGATATCAGTAGGAAATGTTACTGTAATGTCAAATTTTTTTTTTTTTCAAATCCTGCAATATTTTACTATCTTATATATAAAAAATACTTCACTTCGTGAAAACAAGGGACTCAGATGCATCAAAATACAGGACAGCATGTCAAAACTGAGGAATGACCACAGGAAAATTATTTGATCATACCTCCACAATAAAATTTGATTTTAAAGATTTGTGTTCAAATTATGGTCAACCAACCCCAACTGCAACAGAAATATGGGAAACCATAAATATATAGATTATTTTTACATATTTATTAGAAAGAATACCGTTTTGGGGCTCTTAAGTGCATCAAAACCGGCTCCTCTACTCAAATTAGCCTTAATGAGGTGATAAGGGTATGTAATGTATACAAACATGATAGAAAATTTCCATTTTATCTTTCTCCCAAATAATAATATTGATAAAAGGTGGTGCCTGGCACACTTTATGAGATAGGAATGGGTTTTGGGGTGCTGCAGCCAGCTAGTGGCATGTGGGAGTTATAAGGAACATCTTGCTTCAGCCTGCCACAGCATCTCAGGTTCACAGCCCCTGAATTTTGACGTCACCCCTAATCTGTCTTATTTAAATTTGACACAATACCGGAGTAAAATTGTTGCATTTTTTTTATTCTTAATTTTTTGAAAACATCATTCAGGGTTACCCCTGGTCTTCCATGATAAACAATACATCGAGATAGAAGAATATACAATATGTCATCGCTTTTTATAAAGTCAAACATGCAATAAATTCTCATATTTCAGATATTGGCACCATATTTGTGACATATAAATTATGAACATCTGGACTTTGTTGTACATCAATGCTTATTCCGTAATATTGTACCATTATAGAATGGGCTCCTGTCGTATTTCCGACCAGTGTATATCTCAGTTTTAAAAATAAATTTGTCTTGTGAATGTGTATTATGAGTTATTTGTTTCTGTACACTAGCTTGTTGAGAATGAGAGTACATCAAAGAATATAACTGTATTTGTCTACACTGTTCCAAACTGATTATCTTAGCCCTTTTATGTAAATCAAGAATTCTGACATGATCCTCCCAGGAAAGATTGCAACAAATTTCTAAAGCATCATTCTGTAAGACCTTAAAAGCCATTTTGTCTTTCTTATTTAAAGATAACAATACAAAACCAATATATTCTAATAATGGCAATATCCTTTGTTTATAAACTTGTATCACAGTAATTTCTGTAATATAACGGCATATTTTTATTAGACTGAAAATACAATTGTTGACCAAACTAGTAATTTCATTAAGCATGACATTGAGCATCAGTTCTTGGTCAATCAAAAAAACGAGGAAATTATACACAGAGACAAATACGGCTGTTTCTAGATAGCCTTCCTGCCATGCAAATAGGTGCCCCCGGGGGTCTAAACGCCGGATAGACGGACAACTCCATGGCGGACCTTGGGCAGGGGATGATGGCAGGTCCGGGGTTCCTCCTTTGAGTTGGGGGCAGTTTAAGATTAGATAATGATGTAATCTTGACCATTACAACAAGGCCTAATGGTCATTTTGTCCCCATGGTCAAGGGGTTTATTTGCATGTGGGTAATTTATTAGCAGGGAACAGTGACCACTGGAGGGTGCTAATTGATATCACCCCTAACTTATCCTCTGATCTCACCAAGAGGTGGTAGTGGCCAGTCTGAGGGGGAGCCTGGGGCCAGCTGTCCTTATAACTCTCTGTCCTGACTTATAAAACATGGTTTTACATGTTGCAAACAATATTTCATGTTTCCCTTTTACACTTAATGGAAAGAGGATGACCTGATGATTCCTCACATATATTTTTTCCCCTGTGAAATTATTCTATCCCAAAGTAAAAGGGTACATTCCCCCATACATTCCTATAGTTACCAGGGGCTGGGTGTCTGCCCTTCGGGTGTCTGGACAGGCTGGGAACCAGCAACAGACCCCAAAAACTGCAGGAAAACAGTATTCCGGAATGGGCGTATTCAAGTGGTTCATTTTAAGCATATACAGCAATAGGGTTAACAATTTTCCCTAGATTATTATAGAGCCCAAAATCATAAACCTAGATTTCCCTTTGAATTTAATTTCAAATCATTCTGGTCACCCCAAGATGTAATCCTAGGTAAATCAGACTGTAGTTTTTCATGTACAACATGCCAATTATTGCCTGAAACATATAGTACAGAGTCATTGACAAAAAGCCCTATTTTAGAAGATTTTACAGACCTAAATATAGTACTGACGCCAGGTGTCAGTCTTATTGCGTAGTATCTTAGCTAGCTTTAGTTAGAAGCAAGGATCGGGGCTAAGATGAACTCTCTGAGTAATTCTGTGGGTGGAGAGCATAGAGATGATGTCATAGGAATGGGGCAATAAGATATGCAGTGTATACTGGTGCTCCTCAGAGTGCACACGTTAGCTGAGTAGGCAGGTCTGAAAAGTGAGGGCTTAGCGAACTCAGGTTCTTGACTGGGTGAGTGAGCAGAGACTTCTGGGTAGCAATGGTAAGGAGTGTTGGTTGTTTGGAGTAGAGCGGACAATCTCTCAGTGCTGACATAAGTCAATGGAAAATCAGTGACGCATATTATTATGCATTTGGATTAATAAGCAATATCCTTTCATGTGTCATCCGTGAATTCCGCGTTATGTTCTAGTATGACTTACAGTCGAGAAGAGATGGAAGACTGCGTCACACGGCTAGCTTACTGGAACCATGAAAACGGAAACTAACAAATGGTAGACTTGTGGATAACAGTAAATTAAGACCCTATAGTTGACTATATCAATAATATATAGAATAAATGCTGTTGCCCAGAGGACTGTTCCTTGTGAGATCCTTTTGCATATCTGTAATGAGCTAGAAACTGACTTATTAAATATCAGCTTCTGAGATCTATCAAATAACTCTGGAACCAATTTTATCGTATTTCCTGAAATTGCATGTTACGAAGCTTTTCAATAAATAAGCCTTTTTTAAGACAATCAAAAGCCTTGGATATGTTCAGGAACACCACCCCAAAAGATATCATTCTCAAAACAGTAAGTAAATATACATCATTGGATTATTTTTTCTAGTAATTTAACATAAAGAGGGGTTTTGGTTATTAGTCTCCAATTCAATGTATTTGACATTTGGCCAGACTTAGGTATAATATTAATAACACTGTGCGCACATTTTTCTGGAAAAGTTCCAGTTCTAATAGAACATGAAAATAAATCAACAACCATTTCTGGTATGCATTCTACTACATGTTTACAAATACGAGTATTTATACCCTCTATACAGCTGCTTTTAAAAACCTCTACATTCATCTTTTAAATCTTGAAGAATTTCTTCATGCTCTGGTAGTACAAAGTCAAATTCACATATATCATATATTGGGACATCATCTATGGGATACTCACTTGGTCCCAGTAGTAGTACCAATTCTAGGGGCGGGAACACTCACAGCACCCCCAGTGTCAATCACCGGAACTTGCGGACTGCGTGATGGTTCTGCTGATCGTGAGACATGTCTTGAGTATAATAAACCCATCAAAAGACATCTAATCTCTCCAATCACTTCACCAATATTACATCATTATTGTGTATTAAGTAGAGACTTGATTATTCTCAAGAAACGTTTCGGATTTTTTATATTAGCACGCAGGCTTTGTTTGCATATATATAACATGCCTTATCAATTAACAGATTTATATTTGAAACATCAGGATGCAGTGTTCTTTTATGCAAATGAGAATAGAATTTCCTTTCATAAAATGTTGTGCCATTTGTTTATATTTAAATGTATTGTAACAGGTCATTATGCGTGATCGAATGCCTATATAGACTATACTGATGTGTTTCTGTAAATGATACAGTGGTGTGTTACTGTGGGGAAACGTAAGTTTAATGTGTTGGTAACTTATAAGATTTATGCAATTTATTTTCCCCATAAACATTTTACTGAAACACTGAATCTGTTTATTGAGCTGTTTTATAATCGACATCAGACCATGAATTTTCCTACACATCTGATAATCTGTCAGGATGCATGGATAGTGTTCTGTATTTTGTAATTATTACAAGTATGATTATAAATACATGTACTATGATATAGTGGTTTATGTTACAGTATTTAGATTAAATATATAATATATTATTCTGCATCATAAAAGTTAAAATTTATTTAGGCCTAAAATGTACAGACCTCTAATTCAACCGTATGATTTCCTCTTTGAAACGTTAAATAGGAATACCGTTATTTTGACAAAATTTATTATCCTGGAAAAAACAGTTTTTTGAGCAATGTTAAAGATCCCGTAAATACTTAATTTAAGGGGAAAGGCATCCCTCAGGGAAAATGGCTAAAATTCATATTAGCACGCACTATTCCCCCCACAGTAAATTTACGAACCTTGGTCGCAATCCTGGATCGGGAGGATGTATTATAGGCCTAATAACTATGTACAGTACTATAGATCATTGCAGCAAATAGTGATCAAAGGACATGTTAAGCTTTTCCAAGGTTTTGAACTGTGATAGAAAAAACTGTCATCAATTATTGACATATATTATGAGAGATAAATGTACTGAGGAACTTTCCTTTGAGTTTTAGATGTTTTAAAGAATTTTACACCCTTTAAATTGACAAATTATCCTTGGAATACATACAAAACTTGGCCAATTATGCATATCTTATGTGAAAAGTATCATGTTTGAAACTGGTATTTTCTATTTCAAAGCCTGATTGATGGAACTGTGGACTAATAATGATAAGTCTTTTGTAGAATAAAGACAAAAGTAGCATCTGACCTTTATGTAACTGAATGTTAACCTTTGAATATCAATAAGCATGAAAATAGGCCAAAAGAATAACTACAGTTCACCCCTGAGAGCAACCCGAATACATCGATTATGTTGTGTAAGATAAGATACAAGCACACAGTTGGACATTATGATAATGTATAAGTACATGTTACCCTAACAAACTGTTATGATTGCACTATTTTATATGCTTTCCCATCAGAAAACCTATTAAATTGTAATAACTGACACTTGTATAAAAAGATACAACAAAAATAGGCAAGAAATAAGCAAACATTCTATAGTAGAACTAAAATTGCTACTCAGCATCCAGATGACTTATTGATCAAATCTGTGCAAAATGGTGATATTCCATATTTTCACCTCAGCCTTCTGAGTGTGTTCATTTCCTGAATAATGCTTGCATATAGGTGGCTGACACATAATTTGATTCTCTAAACTCCCTATTGAAAGAAATGAAGTAAAATGTAAATTAAAGATTTTATTTAGAGTTAAGTTGATGGATGTCAGTAAAAATACAAAATTTTGGCAAATTTTGGAGCACATTCCAAACATTCCAAATCATTTGGAATGTTCAGTTTCATCCAGATTCATATCAGAAATATTCTTAGCTTTAGAAAAATATCAAGATGATTGAAATTGATCAAGAATTGTAAGAATTACACAAATTTCTTTGAAAAATGGGCAACTTAAAGGGAGCCAAAAGCAATGTAGGGTCAAAATGTAAATTGTGTTTACTATTGTTAGTGTATTTTAGTTATCATGACTTATACTATACCAATGGCTAAAGTTAGTCTCTTAGAATGTATTTTCATAGTTATTTGAGTTTAGACAATTTTGTCATATTTTGACACAACATTGCTTTTGACTCCCTTTAATGTTTTTGATCGCAATTTTCTGCAAGGACTCTAGGCCCCATGCATGCTGTAAGTTGATGAGAAAAGGCTTCAGAAAATGCAAGTTTACATCGCATCCATTTTACAATAAAATAAAATAATGATTAATTAGGAATAATTAGAAATCGACAATTGTACACTTCAATTGGTGGGTTTATAGGATATTGAGATATAACAATTTTGACCTGTAATATAGCATTCAAGCGCCAACATTGATAAGTGTCTGTGACAGTTTCTGGGATTTCCAGCCTTATGGAAATGCCTATTCATGGCTCTAGAACCTTGATTTAGCTTAGAAATCATAAAAATAAGAAAATTAAGCTAAATCCATGCTATAAATGAAATTTTTCATAGTTTTCATTTCGTGTGAAAAAAATTTGGATTTTTCGCATTTTGTTGCCATGGTTACCAGAATGTTGATAGAACGTCCAAACCCGCCAATACTACAGCTATGCAAATGTTGGTTTCCATGGTAACTATGGAACAAAATTAAGTTTTCAAAATTTGAAATTCTGAACCAAGGGACTGATTGGCCATATTCAGCAAAAAAACAGATTCTGAATATCTTAAATAGAAAAGTAATGGCAGTATATTTCCTGAAATCATATTTGGGATTTCAATTTTTGGCCTAGATTATATGTAAGTTATATCTTTATAGATACCAAAGACTGGTCTATTTAAGCATATTTAACATATTCGACCTTTGTGTCTTCAAATTAACATAACTTTTTTCCTAATAAGAATATTCACCTAATTTTTTCAGTATTAGATTCCCCAAGCCACCATCTTAATTTAATATTCCAGGCCATAAGACTGCTTTTCGCAGAGGATGTCACAAATGAAAAATAATTATTACGGATTGAAAATTGTGTCCAGGGACGGGTGTGACCAGGTTGGGAGGTTTTCACCTTCAAATTTATCATAGGTTCCTATCTAGTTATGATTTATCAATACAGTTAGCAAAATAAGATAAGCCCTTACCCTTTGTAGATAAGTTGTGGGCTATGTGGAGCTCAGTGATGATTGTAGACCAGGTGTATTTAGATGATTAAGTCTTTTTTTTATGCAAAAGTATTTTTATGCATAGATGACCAGCTGAAAAGAAATATGTGTCAGCATAAATTAATACACGGTTGAAATAAACATGTTATGCAATGTTTGGCACAATGAACACCAAACTAGCTCATCTAATAGACAATGTCTCTGTCTACTTTACAAAGTAAGTATACCTTGAACTAGGTTTGACAGTTCGACCACTTCTGGTTGTGACTACTATGGCAAGCCGAATGGGTAAACTTTGATAAACACTGTTTAGAGCTTGATAAACACTGTTTAGAGCTTGATAAACACCGTTTAGAGCTTGATAAACAGTGTTTATCGCCTGATAAACAGTGCTTATCAAAAATAACTGTACTTATCGCTTGATTACAGATATAATTTTGATAAACACCGTTTATCGACTAATAAACGGTGTTTTTCACTTGATAAACACTGTTTATCAAAGTTTACTGTGATTTCAAGTGATAATCACAGTTAATTTTGATAAACAGTGTTTATCACTTGATAAACAGTGTTTATCATTGAGAAACACTGTTTATCAAAATAAACTTTGATATCAAGTGATAAACAAAGAAAAATGTGATAAACACTGTTTATCAGGTGATAAACACTGTTTTTCAAATTAAGAACATTTTTCAAATTTCAATTTTTACTGAGACACCATATCATTCTTCCAGCAGATATGTATGGCAAGCCGAATGGGTAAACTTTGATAAACACTGTTTTTCAAGTGATAAACACTGTTTATCAATCGAAAAACAGTGTTTATCACTGGATAAACAGTGTTTATCTAAATAAAGTGTGCTGATCAGCTGATTACAGAGTTAATTTTGAAAAACAGTGTTTATCAAGTGATAAACAGTGTTTATCAAGTGATAAACAGTGTTTATCAAAATTAACTGTGCCTATCACTTGATATCACAGTTAATTTTGATAAACAGTGTTTTTCACTTGATAAACAGTGTTTTTCACTTGATAAACACTGTTTATCAAATGATAAACACTGTTTATCAAATGATAAACAGTGTTTATCAAAATTAACTATGCTTATCTCTCGATTACAGGATAAACATTGGATAAACACTGTTTATCAAAATTAACTATGCTTATCATGTGATATCACATTATTTCCTGCTCAAACATCTAGTTGCACATTATTATTGAGACACCATCATGGGAACAATGTTACACAGCTGGTTAGCCATTACACTAGTACCTCGCGCTACTTCGCCTTGCTACATAAGCACTAGAACAGCGTAATCCCGTAATGGCGGCCGCGCGGCTGTGTGCGGCCCTCAAAACCAACCTGTTGAGCTCATGTGTCTCTAAATTGATCATATTTTGATATATGATATCTGCAAAAGTAATAATAATATTTACCATCACTAATGCGGCACATTGAGTGTCTGATTTGGGAGGGAATTACAGGGAAAACCTTGTTAAATCCAAGAAAATACATCTAGCCTCTTCCGCGCCTACCACTCTGCAACACGACGCTCTGTCATCAGAGTGATGTAGAGGTGAAACTCGCTGCAGAATGCCTAACTGTAGATACCTGCCCGTCCTTGACCTCGCGTTTCCACATCCGGTTTTCAGACCAGGGTATGATGCCAAATTTCAGAATGATTATAGTATGCAAAATTCTAAATATCAGTTTATTCCATATTTATATATCAAGCATTAGCCCCGTAAAATATCTAAGAAATAAGGGCGCTACAAGTATCAGATCTCTAAATGTAAACAAACTTTCAAAAGTTCCGAAAATCCAAGATGGCGGCCGTTTAGACTATTCTAGTGGTATAGTCTGCCAAGCGACCACAGGGTACTAGTGTAGTTAGCCATTTGTGTATAATTCCTAGTTAGGTAAAAATTGAGTCATAATATTATATTGTCTGCTACCCATTACAACTTATTTATCACCATGACAATCACTTCCTGCCTTTACAACGGCAATTGGCAGTGTCGGTGCCCCTTCAGACTTCAAAAACTGTTGAGTAGACAAGTTACCCATTGAGGTATGAATCCTAGTGCGGTAAAAGATGTGAGGGAAATACGATAGGATAATGATTATGCCAAGTATCAGCTTCTGAACCTCAATCTCCAAACACATGTGTAATATGACAGGAATCTATAACTACTTGGCATATCTGCTGGAAGAATGATATGGTGTCTCAGTAAAAATTAAAATTTGAAAAATGTTCTTAATTTGAAAAACAGTGTTTATCAGCTGATAAACAGTGTTATCACATTTTTCTTTGTTTATCACTTGATATCAAAGTTTATTTTGATAAACAGTGTTTCTCAATGATAAACACTGTTTATCAAGTGATAAACACTGTTTATCAAAATTAACTGTGATTATCACTTGAAATCACAGTAAACTTTGATAAACAGTGTTTATCAAGTGAAAAACACCGTTTATCAGTCGATAAACAGTGTTTATCAAAATTATCTCTGTAATCAAGCGATAAGCACAGTTATTTTTGATAAACACTGTTTATCAGGCGATAAACAGTGTTTATCAAACGAAAAACAGTGTTTATCAAGTGAAAAACAGTGTTTATCAAGCGATAAACAGTGTTTATCAAAGTTTACCCATTCGGCTTGCCATAGATATGCCAAGTAGTTATAGATTCCTGTCATATTACACATGTGTTTGGAGATTGAGGTTCAGAAGCTGATACTTGGCGTAATCATTATCCTATCCTATTTCCCTCACATCTTTTACCTCACTAGGATTCATACCTCAATGGGTAACTTGTCTACTCAACAGTTTTTGAAGCCTGAAGGGGCACTGACACTGCCAATTGCCGTTGTAAAGGCAGGAAGTGATTGTCATGGTAATGAATGTGTTTAAAGTTTTAATGGGTAGCAGACAATATATGACTCTCAATTTTTACCTAACTAGGAATTATAAACAAATGGCTAACCAGCTTTTAGGCTGATCCACCGGCCGGGTTTGACAACAACCGGCCGGTATTGGGTCCCCAGCCGGAACTACTTGAAAATGTGGCGATTCTGCTCAATCCTTGGGCCAATATTTTATTTTCAACAAACAATCTATTGTTTCGATGGAGAGATAAGAAATAATGTATTTTAGTGAATAAAGTGTATAATAGATGCATAACTTAGTGAATATTAACAAATGCAGTACACCTAGATTGGGACTATTTTCAATGGCATCATGACTCTGGGTTACAGGGCCCTATTTTCTCTGGGGATCCGATTTTGGACTTTGAGGTGTAATTATACTAAATCTAGATCACATAAAATTCTAATTTTTGGCTTATTTCTTAGTTATACCATAATTATTATTGTATAACCTCGTAAAAGGAATAACTTGTAGAATCCTTCTGAATATGTTAACTCCAAATGTAAACAAACCCTAAAAGTTACGAAAAATTAGCAAATTCAACATGGCGCAGCCGGAAGTGTTTCCAAGCAACAGGTTTCTCCCGACCTTGACCCCAAGACCCAATACTTGGCCTGTGTTCTCTGACCTGGCCAGCTTTGTAACATTGTTCCCATGATGGTGTCTCAATGATAATGTGCAACTAGATGTTTGAGCAGGAAATAATGTGATATCACATAATAAGCATAGTTAATTTTGATAAACAGTGTTTATCAGTTGATAAACAGTGTTTATCAACTGACAAACAGTGTTTATCGAATGTTTATCTTGTAATCGAGAGATAAGCACAGTTAATTTTGATAAACAGTGTTTATCAGTTGATAAACAGTGTTTATCAACTGACAAACAGTGTTTATCGAATGTTTATCTTGTAATCGAGAGATAAGCACAGTTAATTTTGATAAACAGTGTTTATCATTTGATAAACAGTGTTTATCATTTGATAAACAGTGTTTATCATTTGATAAACAGTGTTTATCATTTGATAAACAGTGTTTATCATTTGATAAACACTGTTTATCATTTGATAAACACTGTTTTTCAAAATTAACTGTGATATCAAGTGATAGGCACAGTTAATTTTGATAAACAGTGTTTATCACTTGATAAACACTGTTTATCACTTGATAAACACTGTTTTTCAAAATTAACTCACTTTATTTAGATAAACACTGTTTATCCAGCGATAAACACTGTTTTTCGATTGATAAACAGTGTTTATCACTTGAAAAACAGTGTTTATCAAAGTTTACCCATTCGGCTTGCCATAGACTACTCTGTCTGTACAAGCAGTTGTCATCTGAATGGACTGATGTTCTGCTGGAGACCTGCTCACACTGGGTGACGGAACAGGTGTGTTTGTTTTTGCCGGTGACTCGTTCACGGCAAAGGAGCTGGACGATTTCCTTGAGGAGTATTGTCCATACTTGTATGCTGTGTTGGCTGCTGAACTGTAGTAGGAGTGTTGATGCGTGGGTGCAGAACAGGCTGTTGGTGTTCCACTATAGGAGCCTGATCAATGTCCTGATAATCATTCAGTACAACTTGTTCATTTACTGGAAGGAGGTGCCTGTGGTTACTGATATAGTCTCATCTATCGGCAGAGATTACATAGGATCTTGGTCCTGTTGCTTCATCCTTTATGATGGCAAATTTGTCATGGCCTTTTTCTGTTTGCATACAAACAGTTTGTTTGTCAACCAGTAGTTTAAGGGGTTTCAACGATTTGTCATAGCTTTTCTTTTGTGCCTCCCGGGCATTCCTCAGGTTGTTCGCAACCTCCTGCTTTGGGTTTTAGAAGTGTTTTTGCTATTGGGAGCACTGGTCGAGTCCTTCTTGACATGAGTCTTTGAGCGGGAGATCCAAGACTGCCTCTAGGAATGTTCTCAATTTACTGGAAGGAGGTGCCTGTGGTTACTGATATAGTCTCATCTATCGGCAGAGATTACATAGGATCTTGGTCCTGTTGCTTTATCCTTTATGATGGCAAATTTGTCATGGCCTTTTTCTGTTTGCATACAAACAGTTTGTTTGTCAACCAGTAGTTTAAGGGGTTTCAACGATTTGTCATAGCTTTTCTTTTGTGCCTCCCGGGCATTCCTCAGGTTGTTCGCAACCTCCTGCTTTGGGTTTTAGAAGTGTTTTTGCTATTGGGAGCACTGGTCGAGTCCTTCTTGACATGAGTCTTTGAGCGGGAGATCCAAGACTGCCTCTAGGAATGTTCCTTAGGTTCAGTAGGCCAAAGCATAGATCTGATCCATCGCACTTAGTCTTTTCCAGAAGGTCCTTTGTCTGTTTCATGGCATTTTAAGCCAATCCGTTTGACTGAGGGTTTAAAGGACTACTTTTCACATGCAAGAAGTTGTACTCAGCATTACACACCTGGAACTCTCTGATAGAGAACTGGTGACCATTGTCAGTGAGTACTTGCTCAGGTAATCCATGCTGGAAAAACTGTCGTTTCATCTTTTTGATAATGGTAGTTGATGTGCAAAGTGTCCATCTCAAACCAGCCAGAGTAAGAGTCAACCATGACAAGATAGTGAATCCCTCTCCACTCAAATAGATCAGGGACTGGATCCGATGGATCAACAATGGTTCCTTTTGTTGATGGGATTGGCCACTATTGCAGGGTGCACACTTTGACACAAAGTCAGATATGTCCTTGTTGACTGTAGGCCAAAACACAGTGTCTTTAGCTCGGCTTTTGGTTCGCTCAGTACAAGGGTGTCCCTTAAGTAGCTGTTGGAGATAAGCTGGTCACAAAGTCTCTGGTATCTCTACTTGTTGACCTTTCATGATGATGTCATAGAGAATTACCAGTTCATCTCTCAAAGCAGAGTAAGGTCAGAGTTCGGGTAGAAGTCAATTGCACTTCTCTGGCCAGCCATTTCTGATCAGATTTGCAAGCTTGACCATCACAGGATCAGATTTAGTAGCCTGCTTGAGTTCATCCATGCGAGTTTCGGAGATGGACATGACACTCATAATGTCAAAGTCCTCCATGATGTTCTCTTACGACTTCTTTTTAGGATCACAAGCTCTCGACAATGTATCTGCAAGGTAGAGCTCTGATCCTTCCCTGCACACAAACTCAAGGTTGTAGTGCTCAAGCTGTAAGAGCATGCATTGAAAATGTGCTGGAGCGGCATGCAACAGCTTCTTCACAATGGTAATCAATGGTTTATGATTCGTTTGAATGATTGTGGCCGTCGGTGAGTGTCGCATCTGAGCGAGAACTAGGTCACTTGCAAAGTGGAGCCAAATTCTTAGAAACTAACCTACCTGTGGCTGTCAGACTGAATCACCCATACCTGTATTTTGTGCATAGTATCCAGTGTCAGCCCTGTATTATCCTGTAATCAGGTGTTCAGTTAGTCAGAGATCCTGAGATGCCTTCATTTCTTCATGTTGACAGGTGTGACCTTGACCTCAGAGTCTCATATTCTGATCCACAGTTTAGTAGAAACTACACTTTGAGACTATCAATAACCACTCTATTCGATTGGTTAAAATACTAATATTATATGCTTATTATCATAAAAGGTCTCATTGAAATTATTATTGTACTTTCCTTGGAATGGAGGTATGAATATAAAAAAAATTGATGTAGAAGCCAGCCCAACTCTGTACTATGTGAGAAGGAAAAACAACAAACTTTCGACAAGAATTCTAGAAAAACTAAGCTATGAAAACTACCCCAAGGCCTATAAGGACCATTGTGGTACATATGGTGAATGTTGAATATGTATACTTTATGCTGAGATATATTTGTATGGATGCCAATGAGTATAAATGCATATTTTGACTAGTTTGAGCCAGGTAGTTTTGGTTCATGCCCAGGGCCATGTGGCCAAAGTAAGGTACAACCAAATGAGCTGAGTATGTATATATCCTACATGGAGTAGTTTATTGGTTCTAAGACCCAAATGAGGTCATTTTTTGTCATTTCTGACATGTAAGGCTTTATGCCAGAGGTTGTGTAAGGTGTCATAAGCACAGTTCAGTGCATTTACTATATTTCTATTATGACAAACTAAGCCCTACTGGGTAGTAGTATTTAAACTACATCACTCTGTATGAGTATAAGAGTATTCCTGACGTGTAAAATATAAATAGAGTCATTTCTGAATACACATTTAATGTGTCACACTTAAAGATCTTCGTAAAATGATATTGTAAGCATAGTAAACTGGTAACTTGATCTAAAGACTATTTGCTATTATTACCATTCCAGTTTCTACGGTGGTTTATCAACAAACACATTACGAAATAAATCATCAGTTAACTCAAAGGAACGAAGTCCGTCTATGGATAGCAGGGCATCCATATATGTAGTCGTGAAACTTCTTACATGTGAATCGGTAGCAAGAAGCTTCTTTTCGATTTGCGCATGGCGCATTTCGGTATCCATCATTGAACAAGATGCATATATATGCAACTGGCACTTCCTCTTGAAGGCACGCTGCACCGGAACCATTTTTCGATGCATCAACAGATAGTGTCACGTGTTTCTTAGGGTCGTAAAACCATAGAACTGGTGGGTTACAGATGTCGTTTCATAGTGTCTCAAAAGCAGTCTGTTGAGGTTCATCCGAATGCCACTCATTGTCTTTGCGAAGTAGTTCGTGCAGTGGGGCGGTCTTCACATTGTAGCTTGCGATGAACTTGACAAGAATCATCCCCAAGAACCTCTGTAATGCCGCCTGGTCTCCAGGGATGGGCATGTCCCTGATAGCTGCAATTTTGTTGTCATTTGGCTTTAGGCCAGCAGCGGTGAACTTGTGACCAATGTACGACACCTCGATGACATGAATTTGCATTTGTCGATGTTCAGTTTGAGGCCTATCTCTTGTTCTTGCTCCAATACCTTTTGAAGGTTGGCATCATGCTCTGCCTGGTCACTTTCCCAGACAAGCAAGTTGTCTACGATGATAGCACAAGGGTAGCCTTCGAAAGTGTCCTCCATCGTTCTCTGGAACAGTTCGGAGGTTGTACTGATGTTGAAGGGTATACATAGGAATCTGGTGTTCATATGGTGTTCCAAATGTGAGTCTCAATGATGACTCATACTCTAGCTTTATCTGCGAGAAACCAGATTTTGTGTCTAAGGTTGAGAACACAGTGGTGTTTGCCATCCCTGATGGAACTTCTTCGACTATATGCATGGGATGGTGCGGTCTCATCAAAGCTTGATTCAAGTCCTGCGGATCAATGCAGATACTAATCTCTCTGTTGTCCAATTTCAATGTGATGGGATGCCCGTTGACATGAACCGTGTAATTTATCTTATTTTTCATAGCGATGGTTCGTCTATGATCAATGGCGTCTATGAAGTACGAGTCGTCCTCGTCATTTCTTCTTCAAGTTCATTGACAGCTTGTGTCTTTTTGAATGGTTTCTTCTTTGATGAAGTTTTATGCTGTTGATTTGGTCGGGGAGCATCCTTAGATGTGGTGTGGTTTTGCTGTGCCTCACACAATTTGCTGAAGTGGTTCAAGTATCCACACGATGAGCACTTTTTACTGTGTGTGGGACACACTGACCTAAGTGCTAGATGGTCACCTCGAGCTCCACAGAACCTGCAATAGGCTTCTCCTGCAGGTATGACTTTTTGATGTGATGTATGTCACTTTCTTTTTTTGCTATTTCCTTTATGTGTTGCTCAGACACTACGTTGAGCTGGCATATTTGAATTGCCTTGTATAGAGTCAGATCATTCTCCTTTAGAAGTTGTTTGCGCACGTTGTCTCTTATCAGATCATCCTTGAGATCTTTGTATTAACATGTATTCGCTAAAATACGAAGGTTGGCGACATATGCACTGGTTGATTGGCCTTCTGCTTGGACGTGTGTATTGAATTTGTGACGGTCCATGATGACGTTTTTCTCAGGTAGACAAATTTCCGGAAATTTGCGCTTAAGGTCTATAAGTTTTTCTCTTTGACTTCGGGAACATCAATGAACAATTTTTCCTTCTTGATGGCTTTTCGTCCAGCCAAATTGAACAGTATATAGGCTTTTGTCTTTTCATTTTTCTCAGAGTGCTCAGCCAGGATAAAAATGTCAAAGTTTCCATCAAATGTCAATTCCTCAGGTTTTCGAAAGCAATTGGCCATTTTGTAATTTTTATGGTCACGAAAGTTGTAGCAATATATATGCCTAGAGAAATAGTTCAGAGAAATAGTTCTTGGATTTTTTAGAATTGTTTTTAATTATTTCGCACTACATTATGTATGTTAGAGTCCATCAGAATTGAAGAATCAATTGATAGGAATCTCCACACACAAAAAATTGAAATGATTTTTTCAATTTTTTCAAGAGTTTTTGTATTTTATCTCATGTCCCACAGTCCGTTCCGTATGTGAGGGTGAGTCAAAATGTTACTGTCTCGTGATAGGATTTTTCCATCTTGATTTTCATTTTTTTCGGGATGTTTTTCATGAGATTTTATAGGATTCGATTATTTCAGATCCCGTTGGCCCGTCAGAGTATTAGCAACAACAAAATTGAGTTGTCACAATGGATTATATTACACTTTATGAGTCACTGATAACTCCTAGATAATGCACTCATGAATATATATGCCTACAGAGTCAGACTATTGCATCACATGCCCTGAGAGCATGAAAGTTTCAATGTCCTAATCTGAGAGTTTCTGTTACGGGCGGGAACGTGTAATTCATGAACGACATCATCCCCGCACTACCAGCAGGAATTCATGGACGGACTCATGTTCTAGGTAGCGCACTCCTGACGCCATGTGCGACATTATAGACCACCTCTGTATGTGAAATGTAAAGCCTATTAGACCTCAGTCATAATAGTGGCGACGATAAATGGGACTGGACACATCATCTACAACATCTTAGGAGTGCTGGAAGATGGTTCTGGATGTTTGTCAACCGGTGGAAGCCTGAAAAAAGTGATGTCAACCTGAGGACCCAGGATGTCAACATGAAGTCTGACTGTGCCTATGGAGCGCATCTGAACAGAGCGTTGAGGGACCATTTTGTGTGTGGGTTTTGCTGTACACGGCTGACCCGACCTTCAATCTTGCATGTGAGATGGCCTGCGTCATGGAAATAGAGGAGTTACAGGCGAAGGAGTTCTTCCCAAGTACAAGTGCTGTCCACAAGGTCTACAATCAGCAGTGTAGGAAACTGCAGGGTAGTGTGCAGAGTAAGGCTAAGGAGCAGTGTTCACACTGTAGTAATAAAAAACACCAGTCGTCCAACTGCAAGTGGAAGGAAGCCACCTGCTACAAGTGCCAGCAGTGAGTCAACATCATCCCTGCCTGTAAATTAAAGGTGCCTGACAAAAAGGGCACAAATGGTAAAACTCGTGTGTTAGAGGGCCAGTCAGAGGATGACTCCCCCAAAATGAATGCAACACAGAGGTTGGACAGTTCGTCGTACAGTATGTTCACTGTTGGTACGGCCCAAGGTTCTCCACCTTGGAACGTGACTTAGTGTGTGAATGGTGTCGACTTGACGATGGAAGTCGTATCAGGCACGACAGTGCTGCAGCCGTCACCTGTCAAGTTGAGGACTTTTACGGGTGAGGTGATAACTCTGAAGGGCAAAGCTAAGGTGACGGTCGAGTACGAAGGTCAAACCTGTCATCTTCCTTTGCTTGTGACACCCGGTACGTGGCCAGCACTGTTGGGCCGTAACTGGTTGATTGAGCTGTGTTTGAACTGGAAGGAAATCGTGTAGCAGCACCAAGTGTACCACGTGTTGAGTGACGCAGAGTCTGTGAAGGACCAGTTTCCCAGCCTGTTCCGGGAGGAGCCGCGAAAGCTTAAGGGGTTCAAGGCTCACGTGGAAGTGGAGCCCAACACTGCTCCTATTTTTGTGAAGCCCCAACCTGCGTCGTACTACATGCCGATAAACTGGATGCTGAGTATAAGTGCCTACAGGATACTGGTATTGTGGAACCAGTGCACTATGCTCAGTGGGCGTCGCCTTCAGTTCCCGTCTTGAAGCGCGATGCATCGGTACGGGTCTGTGGCGATTACAAGGTCACCATCAACAAGTCCTTGCAGAAAGAGGTGTATCCACTACCGACACCTGATGACCTGTTTACCAAGCAGGAGGGAGGAGTCCGTTTTGCTCAGGAGTTGTTGGTACTAAATTCTCACCTGGGACTCCTGAAGTACAAGCGGCTGAATTACGCTGCGCCAGCGATTTTGCAGCAGGCCATTGAAGGCCTACTTCAGGGAGTCTCAATGACGGCCTTGTTCCTCTATGACGTGATTGTTACAGGCAAGACGCAAGTGGAGTACGAGCAAAACTTGTTGGAGGTCTTGACCCAGTTGTGTGACGCCGGACTTACGCTCAAGGAGGCTAAGTGTGAGTTCGGTATGACGGAGGTCCAGTACCTAGGGTATAAGGTTTCCAGTGGATTCAGCCAGTTATGGATGCTCGGGTCCCAACGTGTGTGGGCGAATTGAAGTCTTACTTGGGAATGCTCACGTACTACAACTGTTTCCTGCCTGTTTACAACTGCCTGTGCTTACGCATTACGACCCAAGTAAGCCTGTTGTGTTATCCTGTGACGCGTCTCCCTACGGTATCAGAGCTGTGTTATCCCACATCAATGATAGTGGGCAGAAAGTGCCAGTAGCATTCGCGTTGCATAAGTTAAAAACCTGTGAGCAACGTTACTCCCAACTGGACAAGGAGGGCCTATCAGTGGTAGTTGGCATGTCCAAATATCACAAGTATTCAGAAGGGAGGAAATTCAGGATTCAGACGGATCATAAGCCATTGCTTGGGCTGTTAGGAGCAGATCGCCCGATTCCGGTGATGTTTTCACCGAGAGTCCAGCGCTGGGCTATGACTCTAGCAGGGTACAGTTACGACTTGGTGAACCTTCAGGGAGTCGACCATGGAAATGCCATCTGTATGTCGTGACTACCTGCGCCAGGAGTACAGGAGGAATCCCCTGTGCCAGCTCCCCTGTGCTGCTCCCCTCTACATGTCCCCCAGTGGCAACAACTGGGTTATCAAGGGTCCCTAGAGGACCACCGGCTGTTGTATGTGATGCCCTGCCTATGGGACATTGCATATAAAAGACCCCTTGCCACTCTTCGAAATGAGTAGGGTATAGCACCCGGTGGCGGGTTTCCCCTCAAAGCATAGCTCCACAGAAGGAAACAGCTAACCATACACACCATACAAACCATACAACCATAACCATACAATGCTGTAAACCCTGATGTGTGAAAGCGTCCCGGCAATCCGGGGAATATGCACATAGAAAGGGGAAAAAAAGCTGACGTGGTTCTAACACCCAGTTAGATGCCACGCCGGTCACATCTACGATGGTACGGGAGTTGTATTGCGCTGAGTCTACAAGACGGTTGTGTGTTGTGGGGTGCTCGCATGTTGATACCTGCTCCTGGGTGAGCCAGTGTTTTGCAAGAGCTACAAGCTACCCACCCTGGTGTGAGCCATATGAAGGCTCTGGCACGTAGCTACGTGTATTGGCCATGGATCGACAAGAATATCGAAAGGTTGGTTTCTACCTGTGCGACCTGTCAGGAGCACCGTAACATTCCGCCGAGTACAGAGTTACACCCTTGGGAGTGGCCAGACAAATCGTGGTCCCACCTACATGTTGACTTCGCAGGGCCGTTCCTGGGCCACATGTTCTTGATCATTATGGAAGCACATTCGAATTGGATAGTGTTCACACCATGAGTTCAATTACGTCAGAAGCGACTATCGACAACATAAGGGCCAGTTTCTCAACTCATGATCATGGCCTACCTGACATACTAGTTACAGATAACAGACCATCATTCAAGAGTGAGACCTTCAGGCAGTTTGTCTCACTAAATGGTTTTAAACACCTGACGTCCGCGCCATACCATCCAGCATCAAATGGTCTGGCAGAACGGGCCGTGCAGACATTTAAAAACGCTATGAAGAAGTTGAGTGGAGGAACGTTTCAGAGTTGAGTTAACCGTTTCCTCTTCCGCTACAGTGTGACGCCTCAGTCTACGACCAGACAGTCACAAGTTGAGCTGCTGTTTAGTCGCTGCATCAAGTGTCCTCTGGATTTACCTTGCCCCCGACTTAAAGGCGAAAGCATGTGATAAGCAAAAAGAGAGGCACGGTGAAAAGGCTGTTAACCGGGCTTTCCAGGAAGGAGAGTCAGTGTACTATCGGAACTTCTGTGGAAGGGGTTACCAAAACCTCCCAGGTGTGATCACCGAGAACCTTGGTGGTAAGGGCTACTTGATCCGGGACACCACGGATAACAAGTTGGTTAGACATCACCCTGACCACATCTTCAGAGGAGGCAACCACATGCAGACATACCTGATATCATCGTCAAGCAAGCGCCACCACCCCTGGCTCCGGCTTTCAACGTGGGACTGCCGGTTCAAGTGAGAGCACCAGCGGCTACACCACTGCCAGTCAGGTCATCACAGCATGCCACGAAGGGCATACCACCAGTGAAGATGAAATTATAGAGTGTGAACTGTGTCAAACATTTTAAGATCTATGTCAAGTTCTCTCATATAACAAGTTAAAATGTATATCTTCTAGTGGTAACAAGTTTGCTCTGCTCCCCTATGTCCCTAGTGGGTATCTGAATCCCGCTTCCTCACACAGACCCCCCAGTGTCCATGCAGTTTCCAGTGCCAGGTCGGTGTCTGCACGGGCAGGGTGGGCACCACACACACAACCCCAGCTGGTTGTCACTCCCCCATTCACCCCATTGTGACCACGCCTGCACCAGTGGTCACTGAAACTTTAGAGGTATTTTTAGCCTAAGTGAACCCCCTTAGCTCCAGGGTGTACATGTGCTGGTGGGGCTGGGGGTTCCATCCAGCCTTCCTGACCTCGTGAAATTAATCAAAAAGATTTGCCTTCTATCCATCCTAGTAGGCATTGATAAATTCAAAGACAAATGGGGAGTGATAAGTGTTGTATTGTGTTATTTATTCAGACATGTATGTACTCCCATAGTGCATATTTGAGAGTGTAAGAATGCTGTAATTTGGGCTCATTCAGGCATGTGTCCAAGGTAGGGAATTTTGGCCAGTTTTAGGGACCACAGACAATCTCCCCCACAGACCTCTGTGACCACATTGTCTCCAGATGGGAGTAGTGTTGGGTTGAAGAATGATTGCAGACCAACCCTTCTTTCTATAAAGGAGAACTATAGTATAATTTTCATAGACTATCTTCTGACATAGACTGAACCTTGGGTAGTCTCCCTCTTCTTAAAAGGGGGAGATGTTAGGGCCGGTAATGCGTAATTCTTGAACGACATCATCTCCGCACTACCAGCGGGAATTCATGGACCGACTCATGTTCTAGGTACCGCACTCCCGACACCATTTGCAACGTTATAGACCATCTCTGTTAATGAAAGTTAAAGCCTATCAAATCCCAATTATAATAGTTTCCCAGGCCATCCACTCTTCCTCTCTGTAGATCTTCACTCCTGACACCATGTAGATATGTTGTGGGCTATGTGGAGTTCAGTGATGATGTAGACCAGGTGTATTTAGATGAGTTATTGTAGCTTGAACTCGGCAACTGCCATGTGGCATGGGCCACCATCATAAAAGTGATTAATATGAGGAACAGGGCCAAAGTGGGATTTACTCAAATAGTATAATAAGGAGGCCGCGTCTAAAGCATGCTTCCTCACTAAATGTCTATAATAGAAAAAGATATAAGGCCTAATAGTCTCACTAAAAGAAATTAAAAGATATACATCCTTCGTACTAACCTTGCTGCCACCTATTAGAAATGCAGGTGGTGGGATAATCTGTCTGGACACCCTTTTTGAGCCCTTTTTAAACATGTGTGCTAATTGTCTTTAATTGGCAGTCACTGACTGAGACTTGGGAATTAATGCGGTACTAAAGGGTTTCTCATATGGTGCCAAGGCTAAATAATTCACATCTAACCAAGTTTTTACACTCAATATTCAAATATAGATGGAATAAATGGTTTAAAAGTGTTTACAATAATGAATCATGTACCAAGAAGCCATACTGGCAATGTGCTCCAAAAATACTTTAAAAATACGATCAAATCTTATCTCTCAGCACATTCCCTCTATAATCCTATGTAAGCTTTCCTGCCACCTCTGTCTGGATGCCTCTGCCCTGGGTCATGAGAAGCGTGTAGGCCTATAGCGCTCTTTATAACCATACGGCTAACATATGTGACAATAGATGGCACTTGTTAATCTTTTCTCATAGTGGGGTCTGTCAAGGTCACTTTTTGAGAAATTATTACGGAGCAGATAAAAGCACCAAATTTGGTATGAGGCAACTCTAGGGCATAGCTATTAAATCTGAAAGTAGGGGGGATACAGGATTTTCAAAAGGGGGAGGGGGTCAGCATTTAAAGGCTAAGTACTAAAAGCTCATGCAGTCGTACGTATGCACATGGCATTTTACCCCTTTTTATGCAGTTTAGGGGCCACCAAAAAAAAAGAAAAGTGGGGGGCCCCGGGGGGGTCAGGATTTCAATGCGGAAATGCAAAATCCAAGATGGCTGAGCAATTTTGATAATTGCCAGGATTTTCAACTGCTAACATGTGTAAATGGTTCTACTGAACAGGTATAAGTACCTTTAAACAGTTTACTGGTTTAAGTCAGAGTTGAATGCGATAAGTGCTGTATTGTTTTCGATTATTCCGGATCCCGTAAAATTCCGGCCAGTTCTGTTATTCAGTATATAAAAGCTACAGGCTGAGCGACATCCAAAAAGCATGGCATGTAGCGGACAACAACGTTCGTATCGACGAGTGGGCGAAATTAGGTCAATTTGGCAAACCAACTCGAAAATCTAAGTTATAACCAACCTATAAGAAGTCTGACCTGTCTTGCCGATATCAGATGGGTATCATAATGCTGTAATTGTGTCATATTTACAGTGTTAGTCCTGTATTTCAGAGTTATCAGGTGTTTCATTTATCAGTCTTGAGACCCACTTGCTGTTTACTTTTGGAAGGTGGCCATGTTGCCTCCACTTCTCTACAGAGTGAGACTTGAAAGTTCATGTCAGTTTTCTGAACTACTAAATGTTTTTTGATTACCTTTCGAGGGTTATTCATATTTTCATATTTCATGACCTATGCATGGGTTTTCATCTGCATGTAGAACTTAGAACAAAAAGTAAGAAAATCTCATGGGAGTGAGATCTGAGAGATGACCTTGGCAAAACAACACGATGAAGGCTCCTGTTTTTGTCCAAAAGAAAACCAAGTTTAAGAACCTTTGAACAAGCATTGTTGGGCTTGGACAAGCCAAACGGTATGTAAGAATATCTTGAGAGTTCTATGAACCATATTTTGTATCATGACATGCAAGATCTAAGTTGTAAAAGGTAGTTCTGAAAACTAAGCCATGTGACAATGGCTTTATGCCTAAGAATTCATGATTTATGTACAAGTAAGCCTAAATAAGGCCAAAAGTTATTATGATGTGTCAGTAGTATTGACATTATATTCTAAGTGTGTACTTTGGGTAGTATACTAAAGAACTACAGAGTAAAGGATTTATGTAGGCTTTGACCCTAATCTCATGAATATGGTAATGAGTCAGTGTAAGAACTATGAAAGACTAAAGACTGTGTGTATTATTATACACTTTTATGGATAAAGTAACCATAGAATTATGAATATAGATCCCTGTCTAAGATTGTCTCAAACTATCATTCAAACACAAAATATCCTTTTTGTCTATTTTCAGTTTTTGACGGTATTTTATTACTACAATACGAATTAAGAACAAAGAACTAAGAACCAATTTAAGAACAAGTTACTGGAATTTGTGAACCTATATTTAGTGAAAGACCCGAAGAATTACCTGAAGAACTGTACTTATTGTTTCTACATTTTCCATATTTATCCAAGAAGTAGTAATAAATATCAGTTACAAAACCACGGTTTATGTCTCATATGCCATCGAGCCCAACAGCTGCTACATGGCAGTCTCTGTGTTTGCTCACTTTATTCTTCCTTGAAACTATATTAAAACATTACAAGTGCCACCGAAAACATTGTCTGAATCCGACGTCATTATTCATGTGACGCCCAAACACAACCCACTTAATTATACAAATTACTTAGTCAATGCTGGGGGTTGTCCCACTGTACTGACGCGGGTGGCCAGTCCATGTTTGGGCAACATAAAGCCAATGTTTCACTTTGACAGTAGTGAAATGAGGGAGGAGTCACGGTGTGACATACCACCTTATAATAATGTGTTCCGCTCTTAGCTGGCCAGAGTAGCTGCAAGCACTGTGTGAGTAAACATCCAGTGAAGGTTGGACCTTTAACCTGCAGTCTAGGTTCTGGAGTGAGGCATAGAAATTGTATTAGAGCGTGGAGCGTTGACTGAATGTGTTTGAGGGGACTCTTACCTTGGGACTGATCATGGTCAATTGAGTTCTTGTCACGGAATGACTATACATTGGATAATAAACAAACAAATCCTTTCACACGAGTGTTCACGTCTTACATGATGCGGGAACTATAATTATGTATTGGACGACTGCAGTCGACGAGGAGGAGACTGCGAATGGAGCTAGCTATTATCTGTAAAATTAAATACCACTTACACGCACTAACATTAAATGGATAATTAACCTCCTTATAGTTCACCACGACTCATACATTCCTCCCTCTCGCTACTGAATGGGCGTATTGTCCGTAAAATAAGCGTTTCCCGCAGACGGGGCTAATCAATAGTACTTTCAACTCCCACGGCCTCAAACTGAAGTGTAACCGACCCACCTTGCAGTCAGGATTGGGACACGTGTTGAACCATAGAGATACATAGAACTATGTAGGCCTATGTCTATGGTTGAACAAAGAACTGTAGCGATGAGAAACTGATTTTTAACGATATGATTGCAACAGGCAGGAATCCAATAGTCAGGAGATCATATAATAAGCCTACCTCGATCCTATTCATGGGAAGGGATATCTTAAATTGTACTCGCCCACTATGACTATAAGCTACACTAGGATAATCATTTAAGTACTCGGCATTTCCGGAGATCAGTTTGAACGGAGCGTCTGACCAACCTACCTCAAGTCGATTCCTTCATGATTGTAGAAGCCACATTTGCATTGGAAGAAGAACAACTGCGTGCCCTCCCGATGGTTGTTCAAGGTAGGTTTGATGAGATCGCCACTATAGGTCTACTTAAAGTTTTGACAGTGTAACCATAGGCATACGGCCCAGGCAATGTTTCTTCTCTATCTTATGTAGGCCCCCCTATCTCTATGCTACAATAATAATATAATAGGGGCCTATATACCCATTAATTTTATGCTTAATCCATAAAAGAAAGTATTGTGACGATTACGTTACAAGCCATACTCATAAGTGAACTTGAAGTCAAATGTCACTTTCAACAGAAAAAAAAGTCTGCAATATTGTCTGTTTGCCTTAGTGTTGAAAATTACTCCCGACTCAGATTCGGTCAAATGTTAAGTTTTTGAATGAGTGGGGGAGGGGTCTCAAATGGATTTTCTCTGAAACATCAAATTCTTTTATTTACGTGTCGCTATCAATATTTATGATAATCATTGATGATCTAGATGACATAGAAAAGATAAATCATGTAAGTTTGTTTTAAATCATTATACTTAACATATGACATGTACTAGATCTATGCCCCGTTGATACATAATACCCATCCTTACCCTTTATAAACTGGTCCTATGACTGCAATCCCCTACCAACACACACAGACACTATACACACAGGTGCTTGTCGAGGGTTGAAGAACTTAGGGAAGAATGCACCGATTGTAGTTACTACACTAAGATTCCATTGATCGAATTCCCTTCAATAAGGTACACAGTTTTACTAAGATGGGGCGACACCCTTATTTATATAGAAAGTTGTATTGAACTCTCATTATATTATGCATTATAATCATACGAATTCCGAGGCTAGTCTGTAAAGGGTATACGTGTGCATATAATACTACTACTAGAGGCCCAGCCACAGGTTTCGTTCTCATTTCCTCTCTAGACAATGATAATCCCACAATGATTATTAAAGCCATTTTGCCATTGTTTCTCATGCTTAAAATTATAATAAATGTGCCTACATCAGGTGGACCAGAAGATGATCCACAAATCTTACAGATGGAAATTGACTCCTGAATCTTGAAATGATTTAATCTAACACTTTATTGTCTTCCAAGAAAGGAGGCGCTCGCCCCTACTTTATAAATCAATAGGCCTACGTGACAACCAAGAATTTGCCCCTACTCCTGGTAACCAACTTGCCAAAACCTGTCTCTGTACTGATTGTTGTAAGGTGTCAACGAACCTAACAAGCGCCCCTTTAGCTTTACCCACGGTGACACAGCAGTCTTAAGCTATTCTTTAACTGCCCCTTTCCTGTTAAATACCACCCCATATAATTGTACCTAGCTCGTTTTACCATGTAAGGTCAATGCACTGCACGGCCAGTTGTAGTCCCTTAACACTTATAAACAAACAACCCTGCTGTTATCGATCAACCTCCATTGTATGCACCATGGTTAATCAGAGCACCGCACCTCCCTGCTAATACCTCTCCCGTGATGAAAGCACGGGAACTTTGTATCCTTTGAATAAGGCGAGGAGTGGGTTTGTATTGAAAGGATATATGCATAGTAATTGGTCTAAAGGGAATGTCATCTCAATATCCCGCCTTATAGGTCTGTTTTACAGCTCCGCGAAAAGACCCCAACTTCAATTATGGGAGCTGGTCCCTGGCTTGGCAGGGGCTAATAAATTTAAAGCTGCAGCTGTTATAGATATTGATCTAACTTTCGTTGTAACTGTAAGAGACGATATAAGAGTACAAAACATGACAGCAAAGGAAACCACGGCAAAGGAACAGTTGCTCAACATAGGCACTGGATAGATAAAGTTTGGTGCATGTTGTGTGCCCCGGGCAATAGACGTCGACGTTATGCAGACGACATATTTGTCCCGAATTAGTAGGGCGCCACATTGGGGATTATGTTATCATTCACACATAATATTATGTGACATTGTATTTATCCCAAATTCATCTTATATTATGAAATCATAACATGATAATTTATCATCATTCACTATTTATGAATTTCAAATTTCAAGTGCACCCACGTGGTTATATCGCGACATAAAATGTGATCACGTTAAGCGAGTTTCAATGGGATATGAAATAATATAATTATAAACATACAAGAATATCAAATCGGTTATCCGGCTACCACTTCATCATTACATATATATATATATATATATATATATATAACATCCTTTCATCACTTATCATTCATTGCTTACTCTGAAAGAATACTGGAGAACTCGGTCCGCAGGAGAACTCGGTCCTGGAGAACTCGGTCCGCAGGAGAACTCTGTCCGCTGGTCTTTGTAATGGCAAACAAACCAGATATATATCCCTCTCTTCTAATAGAACTCTGGGATTCATACCTAAATGGCTAACTCGTCCCTATTCCTAGTCTGTGAATGCCAAAAACATCACTGTCATCAGTGGACCGAGTTCTTCAGAGGACCGAGTTCTCCAGGACCGAGTTCTCTTGCGGACCGAGTTCTCCAGTTACCCTCTGGAATATCAATGATTACAACTCTACAGGAACGATATCATGTAATATCTGGAAGATCAGATTAGTCTGAAGATATTCAATAAACATATTTAGAAAAGAAAAGAAAAAAGAGCTGACTTACCTTTCCTGTCTTATCGAACAAGGAGTAAGGATAGGGCCAATCATACTTAGTAGCCCCTAATACTGTTAAATGAGATCATTTATCGGTATAAGACCATGTGCTCCATAAACTGAAAAACATATATAACTAGGATGGTTTCCCTGCTCTGCAATGATCGACAGGAGAGACAATTATAATGCGATATTCATTCCATGCATACGATTTCTGAACAGTTGCTGAATCTTATTAAGATCTAACGAATAAGTAGACTTGTGTTCATATGATTCTACTTATCACTGCACGGCATCAGTTTGCTTGCATGCTTTCTATTGATTGATAAATCGTCTGTATAACGTTCTGTTGGACATCATTATTGCATGATATGTCTGCGACATTTAGGGTCAGAAACATGCACATTAAATAAGCCTACAGTCAATAGGCCTACTTACAAAGGAAATTATCAAAAATGATAATTTAAGTTTAAATCTGGCTAAAAAGAAAATTTGCATTGTTTTATATGAAAGGTGACTGTGCTTTAGTTACCTCAGGCACAAGATGGTAAAATGACTTTACGTTGCTTTTAAGTAAAGGGCCGGCATTGCAATACTCTTTTATCTTAGTTAGTCTGCTTATGCACTAGGTGGTAAAAATGAATTGCTTTATTCTATCTATTGTTTGAGAAAGCAAAGAGATAATCAGAAACAAAACTAAGGAGGAACATGATGGTCACTGGGTTATGTTATGAGCACAACAGTCAATGAAGTAATAACAGTAATGAGTGAAACATTTATGGATAAAGTGAGCAGCAGCTAATGATAGATGAAACTGTCATCACAACTCCTGCTCAGTGAGCATGCGTGTGGCCGTATGCGTAGCTGTGGGCTACGGTATAGATCGATAGAGTGGATGGTATATATAAGGAATAGTTAAGATAGGTTAGACAGAAAGTAACACTGAAACTAAACCCATATAGAGGATAGCAGGAGCTGGTGGGATTGTATGTTGGTGCTGGTGGCATTCCTTGGTGACCATACTTTGATTATTTTGGTTGGATTCTACTTGTGCTTGTTCATCGTAAGAGTAACTGCTAGGTCTTATAGGCTCATTGCTGTTAGGTACAACCTGGAGGGGAAACTAATGTACAGTCTTTAATGAAATGGCTTTTACTCAAATGGGATAGACCGTCTTGTTGGATTCTTACCCAATAAACAATTTGTAACTCTGCAAGTAAGTGTCTTCATTTAATTAGACTACCTAGATGAGGAGATCTCTACCCCAAGTTTAACAACAGCTAGTACAACATAGATGTTCATGCATTAACTTTATAACAAATACAATGAACTAGCATAAGCCAGACTCTCTTTTTATTTACCTTTACCCTACGGTAATCATCAGGTAAACCAACATCCTTTCACTGCCTTTCACAAAAACCAGCATAGATCCATCTCTTCTAATTATGATTTATATGCCTACCATTAGTATGTTATTCTGTATAAACTCGTAATAGATTTATCAATACCATTCATGATGCATTTTCATTAAATTTATTGTGTCTGACCCAGTCATGTTCAGAAATCCATGCTCAGTTTGTACTGGAAAATATCAAAGAGAATTGTCATAATCAGAGACTTTGAGACTTCTAAGTTCTTCTGTGTCATAATCCCCAAAATCGCAGAGCAAGTTATTCAGGACTTCTACTGTTCAGCACGGCCTTACATAGTAAAGATATTAATTATCAACGCTATGTTAGGGCGCGTGAAATGACTAAGTCCAAAGTAAACGTTGACTAGCTATAGGACTCCCTGGGGGTGGTCACCTGAACTAATAATCATGGGCCAAACACAAACTGCTGACTCCCTCGCTGTGTGCGACTACACGTTGGTCATGGCCGTCGTGGATGCCTCAGGACGTAGGATTTAACCAAAGGGACGTGCATGTCAGATTCCTCTGAATTCTGAACAGCTGAAGAACATCATATCTTTCATGGATATTGGCTTTACGAAACTCTAAGAATACAGCTGGAATTGGTAGGTACATTGTTGCATACACACTTTTCCAAATGCTATATTTGCAAATTCAAGGAGCATGCTGACAGTTTTAGGGCTTTTGGTTATAAGAATGTCGTTTTTCGTGGAATGGCAGCCCATTTTACAAGTTTCTCCCACTATTCCTTTTATCATTATCACCTTCTTTGTCATCGGCTAGACTTACTTTCTGTTAGTACACAAAAAATATGTAGGTCTGTGATGTGTTTACTATACATGCACCTGAGTAGTAATACATAACTGTTTTAGATAATGCAGATAAGGGCTCAATGCTACAGTTCACATGATAACTTATTGCATTAGGTTGAGGTGGGCGAGTACGAATCTCGCAGCATTCTGTGTGAAGGGTCATCGGTTTAGTATACTGGAGTGGTGACTTCAGTCAAGGACTTTTGATATCGCTGGGAAAGTCACTTTGCATGTAGTTATGAATCACAACATTATCGCATGGTAATTATTGACACCAAATCGTCAGATAGCCTAGTCCACCTTGTTTAAGGGAGGTTTGCGTTCTTTACACGCAGTCTGGAGTGCGTTATCTAACTAATCCCTTGTTCCATTACCAGGGAACATTGGATGTCGGTAGATATCAAGCTATAATCTTCCCCAGAGGGCATTCTGTATGGCAATTTGTGCAATTCTACGAATAACTAAACAATTGGTATCATCTTTGTGCTTAAATTAAGGTTCTAAAATTATTTTTCCTTCTCCTGGTGCATGGCTACAATATTCCTTCAAATCATAAATATTTAAATCTTTGAAAAAGTAATTTAGGTTATAAATTCCTCTCTATAGAAAAGCCACTCAGCTAACAGATATCTGTCAATTATGTGTTTACTTGTTTAAATTAGAAATTTAGTTGAAGTATAGATTATTACATTGATCGTAATAAGAAACATGAAGAGACTGTGTTTGCTTTATTTTCGTACAAGGGCGGTGAGGGTTACGGAAATCTCATTCTGTTTGGCCCGGCTTGGCACCTACTCAGCCCGTTCACAGGATCTCAGATGGTTTGAATCAATCGTGGTCGCACCTCCACCCAAAATCCATGCCCCCACACGTCTTGTCGATGCCAGAAACAAAAGAATAGGGATTGAATTTTCAAAAAGGTTACAATAAACGATAAAGAAAACACCATCCTGCGACTTGACATTCAAATCTAATTTCCACACTGAACATTTACATAGACGCCCATTTTAGAATGAAAAAGTATAGTTATGAAAGCATCTTCAGTATTTTCCAACATCATAAGAAAGGGATTGGTAGACAATTTGCATATTATGATTTCATACGTTGTTGTTCGAGTCATCTTATATACATTGAATGATCCTACGATTAAAGGATTGCACATTAATTTTCAAGTATTGCATTTGGCTTTAAATCGACCTTAACAAGAAAACGTGTGAATGTAGTAAGAACAAGAATTGCGGAAAGAGGGCGCATACATGTGCCCTTCTAGCTACGGGAGAGCAAATTTACGACTGCTATATAGCTACTCCTTATACCCCTTTAAGCCTTGCATAATCTGGAGTAACTGATCTGGTTAACATTCCAGTCTATTTGCATTGGCTATTAGTAATGGCTTCTTTAATGTTCGCCCTATACCTTGTTTACCTAACACCTCGGTGTGACTCCGAGTGTTTGGTTTTAGTAATCTCAGATTAGAGTTGGTAAATGCACAGTATAGTATGGGAACTGACTGAGAAATGTCTGTCTTGTACTTTGAATGTTTGCTTCTAACTAACAGAAGGGTTGGCTCAATCTTAGCAATATAGGGCTAAAAGCAAGGAGACAGACTTGCCATACAGGTCAAATGTTAGTTGTGACTGAGTCCCTGAAGTCTAATTATGGCAATAACCATATGGGGAAATGTGTTCCACGTTTTGGCCTTTCTTCGACCGTCTATAGATGAATGCCAAAACCTGATACGCTAGCCATTATCAGTTGATATGTCCTTTATTCTAATTGGATGGGGGCCGACATTGATTTTAATGAGAAATGTGCAGAGAACAGGCATTCACACAAATGAGATACTTATTATTGTGTTATAGGTCACGTAACAATTATAGAATCATTTAATTTGCAAGGTATCCCCAAACAATTAATTGGACAGCTGATATGTCGAGATTTTTCCATCAACGTCCGACAAATTTTTCATAATTTGTCCTGGGAATGCCTTTAAATCTAGGACAGTTTGTCCAGCATTTCAGAAAGTTTTTCGGATCCACTGCTAATAGAATGTCCGCTAATGCCTTCAGTGATATAGCACGTTGATATTTTACAGTGGATAACTCAATAAGCCAGTGGATTCTTTCTTTTGATAATAATGTTCAAGAGGCATAACCGCTTAGTCTGCATGAACTATTTACTCCCATTTTCCCTTATGATCAAGTTGATGGAATGCTGTCTTACTCACAACACTTTTGTTTTAACTTAAAACTGATCTTTCAATTGTAGGTTACCCTTTGAGTTTGAGCCATGACCAAACAAGTTCTGGAAATAAAGGAAAATGACCGACCAGAAGTGTCATCACCAGCTGACCAGAAAGACCCCTTCTGGCAACTGATTGGTCGAGACCCTGAAGACGGTCTCACCAAGAAAGAACTTTTCACAGTTGGAAATCCATGGTAAGATTTTTATTTGACCGTACCCTTCTCACAAACTTGCATCGTGCAGTGTGGAGTTTTCCGAACCAAGGTGACAGAATAGCTTACTTAGAGTTATTATAGGAAGATGAGAGTTTCACCATGCTTTAAAAGATTTTTTTAGGAATATTACTGGTGTGGGCCTTTGATACGCAGTACTATAAACCCTCAAATAAAAATTCCTTTTTCATAATGATATCTGAAAAAAAAGAAGATAAGAGGTGAATTCTTTAGCCTTGACACAGTATGGGAATCGCTTCACCAATCAAAGACAATAATTAATAACACCGGTTGCTTCACATAGAGGCTCAAAAGGGGTCTCCAAAGAGGCTACCCCGCCATTACCTACAGATAGTGACATAGTGAGAAGAATAATTAGTCAATCATCGTGGTTTATGTTTGTTGTCTAAAGACATCACTTAGTTTTGGGAAGATCTGCTATTATCATAATTATGTATAGTTGTATTAGTATGGACAGTGTATCTTCATCTCTATCTTCGTTCCTCTTGAGGATGGATCTGGATGTCATCCACATCTTCTTGTTCTCAAAAGTAGTTCAGCTTAAAATTCACCTTTAAAGGGAGCCGAAACCAATATCTGGTCAACATTTGGTAAAACGTATTAACTATCGAAATACATTCTATGACATTCTTTATTGTTAGGCGTGTGCTTGCAGCAGGCAACAATAATTATTTGTATCACTCTCCTCTAAAACAACACCTAGCTACTAAATAATGTCATTGTGAATGAGTTTTATTACACTCTTGAGACCTTGGTGCACTGTTGGACGGCATGTTCATTGGCCATGCCACTATAATTATTATCTTACCTAATGGCCACACCCCCACTATGGTCTCATGTGTAATGTCTCATATCGTTTTCACACAAATGAGCTTCATGTATGAACGAAAAATGTGATTCTCAGAATTTAGTCATGAGTGACATAATTATGTAAGAAGATCTGAATATGTTTAGCCACTTAACTGCTGCTCCCGAGTTGACCCCGGAGCAGGGTGCTATTTTAAAGTGCTTTGGTGATAACTATACTTATAGAATTGAAAGAACATGAATTTATTCAAAGTGACAATTGTTAGGTATAACTGGAAAGTCTATCCCTTATATTACTTAATTCAAATGCCTACAACCTGATATATTGTATGACATTCATTTTTCAGCCTGCCCATACTGCCTGGGACTGAAGAAGTCACGGTCCGATTTCGCTGGTCCCGATCAGCAAATACAACAGCCTCTGTCATCTATCTCAACTCACCGTTTTCTGAGGTAGGCTACATTTAGATGTGAAATTAATGCTTTGTGATAGGGCCTATTATAATGTCACATGGTGGCTGGTTGCACATACCTAGACGTCTGGATTATAATTATACAACCTTAGCTTTAGCTAGGCCCAGATTATTTCTTAAGTTGAATACATCAGAATCAATGGGGACCTAGATGGTTGGAGATGGCTGTTGAACTTAAGAAAAGGCAATGTTGCTCTGTCAAATTGATTTAGGGAATACCTATATGTCACGAAATTATAAAATCCCATGTCGCATGTCACCAATGCCTAAAAACAGCCATGTTGCCATGTCGAACTTAAGGGTCAAGGGCGATGCTACTCAGGTAAAAAGAGTCCTTGCACATTAGCGTCGTGTGGCGTATTATGGCGTGGGACGCTGACCAACTGGAAGACTTCCTATCCATAGGCTCAGTGCTGAAGGATTTTTTTTGTTCCCTGTGTCCCTTAAACTCAATTACCAGGGAAAACATGAATAGTTATAGGTAGCATGGGCCAATGTCTACAAAATATTACAAAATAAACTTTAATCTATCGGGGAAAGACAACAAAATCTGATTTGTTTGCTGCTCCCAATGCTGGGAGATTGACAGGAAGTCCGTCACTGGTCTGCAGCAAGAGACGCTGTTTAAGGTCACTATTCCTTCTGAGCAATTCAATTTTGTATCTAGACCAATGATATTTGCTAATCTATATTGGAATTTAGCATTATATTAGTACCCAAAAGTGATTTTATGAACTTTGAGGATTTGTACTGATGCAGATGGTCAGTCCATGCTCTGTAAGCTTAGCATAGTGTTTACACCAGCGCACGCCTTAGCTATAACTCCTTGTCAAATGTCTTGGAGTAAGGAGGAGTCTAGGTATGACGTGTATAGTATCACCATACTTTCATTGCCGGTGCTCAGTCAGAGTCCTGGAAAGGTTGAGTTCTAGAAGCTGAGTCCTGGAATTGGAATAGAAGCTGATAGACTGTTTAGTTGGTGGGAGCGTTGACTGAGTGTGATTGAGGAGATTCCATCCTTGGAGCTGTTCATTGTCAATTGAGATCTTGTCATGGAAGTACAATAAAACAGGAATAAATAAAGAACATCAAATAATATGGAACTATTATTATGTATTGCACGACAGCAGTCGAATGAGGCAGAGACGATAGGAGCTAACTAAATCAACTGATAAAGTGAACCTAACATTAATGGATAATTAACCTACAATAGTTCAGATTTTCGTTTTTCCCCCAGGTTGCACCACTATGCAACTTTTCAAAGCTCTTAAATGCTTGGTAGAAGAATTTTCTTTTTATCTATCTTGATTTTGATTTCTAATCATGTTTTATCCACATATGAACTCAATTTTAATGTTATACCAGCTCTTTGCCCACCACAAGCAAAAGTTACGTGTGTGGATGGTTCTTTGACATTTATAAGTGGGAAAAGGTATGAATATGTTTTCATTATGAATTGCAAAGATGCAAATTTCAGAGCTTGGTTATATGTGATAAGGGCATAGTCCATCTGTACAACCCAGCTAAGGTTGTCTGAACCTGAACTTAAGGTAAGCTCAAGCCTGACTTGGGTCTCGATTTCCTAATCTAGGTTGAAGCAATACACTAAGGTTCAAACCAAGGCTTAAGCTTTGTCTTCAGAACCAGCCATTATAAAGTATCAGGTCTTCTGGTAGGTCTATGGCTTCATGTCTTCTCTTACCCTGAGACAACATACTCCTATTTCTGCATGCAGTCCATAACGTCATATTGAATATAGAGGTTAAATATTCTGTAAAGGTTAGGGGTACTATTAGATGTCATATTGTTTGTACCCATGGATATTAGCTAGCTCCATATGCAGTCTGTCGCCGACCAGACAACGAGTCCAATCCATAACATTATTTGGCATTATGAAGGACATGACACTTGTGTGAAAGCATTAAGTTTATCAATATTCAATGTGTGTCTGCTTGTGACATGATCTCCCATTGACAATGAACAATCCAAAGGGTAGGATCCACTCAACCACACCCAGCCAACGCTCCAGCTCAACTACCAGTCTATCAGTTTTAATTCCAGGATGTTATACCAACAACAGTGAGTAGCACTCTGCTGCCTAGTGCATGGACTGTGCCTTATATATATGATTGGTTACCTCTGCCTGCCTACAATTGTACACTCTCCTCTAGCATTGAGTGTTTACACTCTTTGCCCTGATTCTTAGTTCTACAGCAGAATAGCTAAGTTAAAGTCTGGACTGACCATCTGCGTCAGCACAGTACCACGTTCGGGAGTCCAGGTCCACACATGCGCACACTTTTGGCACCACTACCAGTGGGGGGTCAAGCGTGATTTACCAGCCAATGAGGAGTGTCCATTTGTCACACGTGACGCAACATGGCGGCGCCCATTGGGCCTCTCCTTAAGGCGGTATAATAGTGTGTGTGTTTAAAAAACCTCTCATAATGTCAAGTGTATGACAGGCGCAAACATCTGGCCTTTATGGGACTTGGGAGATGGATGGGATGGGGAGCGTCTTGATCAGAGTTGGGGCTCAGGGCAGTTAGGCCTGGTGGAAAAGAAGGGGTTATAGCCATGTTTCTTGTAGAAATATAGTTCAAGAAGTTACTGGTTTGTTCTTGAGGTACTTTCTCAAGAAACCACCGCCCCTGGACCAGTTTCTGGGCCCGTACTTGTGTGTTGCTAACCTTTGTCATGCTCTGTCCCCGAGTAAAGAAGACCCAACAAGTAGGAGTGAAGAGTTCTGTGTCAAGGATGACACTGGTTAATTTTCCACCAAACACCAAACATGCCTTTTGAGTTTTATAGGCCAGCCAAAAGAATACATGCCTCTGGTTGGCTGATATCAGTTACTTGAAAAGTACCATGAAATCTAATGGGACACCCACCAAAATGCTTGTAATTCATTACAACAAATTGCGATCAAAAACATTAAGTTGCCCTAACATTTCTCAAAGAAATCCTCATAATTCTTACAATTTTTGATCATTTCAATCATATATCTTGGTATTGTTCTAAAGCTAGGAATATGTGGAACATAAATCTTGATTAAATATAATTCTAATTAAATATTCCGAATGATATGTAATGTCTGGAATGTCTTCCAAAATTCACTGAAATTTTGTATTTTTCCTGACTTCCAACAACTTAATTCTAAATAGAATCTTCAATTTACATTTTATTTCAATTCTTTCAATGGGAGGTTTAGATGATTAAATTTTCAATCTGATGACTTGTTTTTTTCACCTATATGTAAGTATTATTCAGAAAATGAGCACAGCCAGAAGGCTGGGGTGAAATAATGAAATATCACCATTTTTGCTGGTTTTTCCAATAATATACCATCTGGGCACTAAGCAACACTTTGAATTATATTATGAATTCTATTGTAGGATATTTGCTTATTTCTTGCCTCTTCTTGTCATATCTATGTACAATGATCTATAATTCCTATCTAACAGGTTTTCGTATGGGAAAGTATTAAATATATTGCAATCATATCAGTTTCATTTGTGAGGGTAAATTTATACTGATACACGATGATAATGTCCAACTGTGTGTTTGAATCATACCAGAGACAGAATAATTGTCTTATTTTGGTTGTTCTCAGATGTCAATTGTTGTTACATTAGTTTTTTTCATGTTTATTGAAATTATTAAGCTAGATATAAAGGTCAGATTCTACAATTGCCTTTATTCTATAAAAAGTTCCATCAATCAGGCTTTGAAATAGAAAATGTCAGTTTTCAAATGTGGCGCTTCTTACCTGCTTACATATAAGGTGCATAATCAGGCAGGTTTAGTATGTATATCGAAGACAATTTTTCAATTTAAATGGTAGAAAATGCTTCAAAATATCTAAAACCCAAAAGAAAGTTCCTTAGTGCAAGACAGTATTCTAATATAATTGATGATACTTGTATCTATCACAGTTCAAAACCTTGGGAAAGCTCTAACCATGAATGATTAAGAATTACATTACTTCAAATAACTGTATACTGCCATGACGAAACAGTGTTATTGTGAAACAATTGTGCCACTTAGAGTGCATTAAAAAAGTAATTGGCTTTGTTGTTATCCTAATGAGGTATATATACATATTTGTAATTATATAAAGTGTATATTTCCGTTTCTATCTGTTAATTAGATACAACTATGATTTGGATAGCTATAGATCATTGCAGCAAGTTACAATCAATGGACATATTAAGCTTTTCAAAGGTTTTGAACTGTGGTAGGAAAAAGTATCATCAACTATTGGCATATATTATGTGAGGTAAATGTAATTAGCAACTTTCTTTTGAGTTTCAGATATTTTGAAGCATTTTCTGCCTTTTAAATTGACAAATTATCCGTAGAATACATACAAAACTTGGCCGATTATGTATATTACAATTATGTGAAAAGTACCAGATTTGGAAACAGATATTTTCTATTTCAAAGCCTGACTGATGGAACTAAGGACCAATATTGATAAGCTTTTTATAGAATAAAGGCAAATGTAGCAAATGTTGTCTTCAGTAAGATACAAGTACATATATAATGTGTTCATTGATCGCTATTTGCTGCAATGATCTATAGACTTTAACAATATTCTCATTAGGAACAATAATTTGTGCCTTTGTGGCATTATTACTTCAGGACTTTTTATGATAGGCTTAGAACAAATTTGGGGGATATTCGTGCACATATATAAGTTTACAAGTGGAATACAAAGTGTACACAAAGTGTACTAACATGACACCGTTAACATATTCATCAATTGATGATTCAATGTTATTACCTCAACTAAAGAAACAATAACGTTAACCATGATCCCTCTAACCTATACACCCTCCGCATGACCTTGCGCATTGCATGCAGACCAACTGACCAGCAGACCAAGGTGGGGGGAACCACCCACATGGGTCAGTGCATTTCATAATAGGCTAAGACAGGGACCATTAACTTTTTAAAACTTTTTGTCTAAATCTTATCAATGCACTGAGAAAAGAAAGCAAATTTATCATTTGTAGCACTCATATTAGCATGCAAAAACATTTATTCCTTGGTATAAGTACCCTGATTTTATGATAAAATATGTATATTAGATACATTAAGAATTATTTCAGCCTAGCTTGACTTTTATTTCGAAGAAGGCTATTTCTAAAAACAAGTCAGTTACAAGTATTTACCAAGAGGGATTGTTTTGGATCTCAGTCACCACTACTACCATTTCCCCCCATATAGAGTCCACACACTACCAATAGGTACAGACCCTTGACCACCTGAGTGGGCACCAATTGTCACTTGGTTCCGCTCTCAGTCCAGTGGTCAATGCTGCAGACTGAATTTGACAACATTCCCCTCACTAGGGTTCATATTTCTGTTAAGGGAGGGCACCACCCTTAATCAAGAAGGGCGTATAACAACTTTTCATGATGGCACCGCGCTCTGTTCTTCAGACCCCGATCCCCCTGGTGTGGAGCGATGTGAGCGCCCTCTACGAGTCGGACGAGACCCGCCTGCCCTGTGGGGCCACCTTCCGGTGTTCTCTGGTCCTGGAGGAGAGGTTACTGCTACTGGAGCCGGTCAAAGTGAACCGTTACATGTTCGAAGTTGATCTTCATGCTATTGAAGGTAAGTAGGTTCAGCAACGTTTGTGATAACCCGTGCAGACAACATAATTATTTTGATGTTATTTTTGTGTAGCATAATCGAGGAGGAAATTTTGGTCTTTGTATAAGTTGGTATTTTAACGTCGTGCCACATGCTTACACATTGTTGAACAACTTTGTAGAATGGGGGTCCAGTGGATTGACCATAGATTAAACCATTGAACTAGAACCTAGATCAGTGGCACACTAGAACAACAGCCGAAGCAGCAAATAGGCCATCCATATTCATAAAAAAAGGGGACATACTGACATGGGATAGCTAATTGTACATTATGAATCCCTGGATAATGACATTGTTTAGACATAGTATACACTTAACAGGGGCACATTTTAATGAGGGATTTGGGGAGGGGACGCACAACGTCTTTTCTAAATCTGTCATTGAAAATCACACTCGTTCTCTGTGTACCAAACCATCACTGGCAGCCACTCCTCACTTGAGGCCACATTTGCCAGCAACCATGACTTGTTTGAGTAACACTGTTTATAAACTGATAAAATATATGGATGGGATAGAAAGGAAACCTGATATGGGTATTGAAACCAGGGCCGTACCCAGGGTTGGCCGAGGGGCGGTGGTGAGTTTCATAAAATAGAACTCTTCTTTGATTTTGGTTAAGTAGTATTGAGAAAATTAATACTTTAAAAGTTCCGCATAAAACTGTACAGTACAAAATGGGGGCAGAGCATGTCCCCTGCATTAACCAAATGTCATATTTGGATATCAACTCCCCTTATCCACCCATATGGTTCTGAAGGTAAACCTCTTCCAAAAAGGAGAGAACAGAATCAATATCGGATGGAACATTTAGGATTCTGAAATATTTAGGATGTCTGAAAGCCCAACTGTTGAATGGAAAGATACTATATGATAAGGCTGTTTTCCAATGGTTTTTGGAAAGGAAATGAACAGTAGGTAACTGTTTTAGTGGAACTTTTCTTCTAAATTTTGACTATAGGGGATTCTGATGAAGGAGAATATACCTACTTGGGTCGAACTAATTTTGAGTGATGCTCTGTGTGTGGTCGAACTAATTTTGAGTGATGCTCTGTGGGAGGGGGGGGGGGTGCCCCCCCCCCCTGGGTACGGGCCTGTGAAACAAATGCCTGGATAAAAGTATGTGCCCATACATTAGCAGGTTTGATTAGACAAGTGTAAGAGTTATAGAGGTCTATTATAATTAATACTATTTTGAAAATCTTGGTGTTCGCGTTTACCTTGTGCATCACCGATTCAAGGATAGCTATAACAATGCAATTATTCTGGCCATATTACATACTGTTTGATTATTATTTTACAAGATAGGTTAAACTGGATTTATTTGTTTTCAAATCTATGGCAGCAGATTACATTACAGGCGTGACAGGATTTTTGCGCCAGTCTTGAGCGATAAAACCCATTCTAACTTGTGATACCGTCACCAGCCATACCTGACAACTCATCTATCCCTGTCTGACTTTGTCCAGATACACCCCTGAGCTTATCGCTAATCCTTCTTTTGTTATGTGAGTGTCAAAATCTCGAACAGATTCTATCCTATCCTCTAAACTTCTCCATGATAGTCGTGCCGCCGGATCAGGGGCCGGGATTATCCACAGTTTGTATAGTATATTATATTGATTATCTGACCTCCTGCCTCTAAAATAATTACGTCACATAGTCTGACTATTTGGAATAACCACAATGTTTCTTTTTGCATTATCAAAAGTTAGTTTCTCCATTACCATCAGTAGAGGAGTCAATTATCCCAAATGGATGTTGTTTCTTGAGGGGGTGGGGTATATCAATATTCGATATGCATCCATTGTACACTCGCTCACCATGGAAGTTCTCCTTATGCCCATCACGTTTCCAAATTAAAGCAGCTTTACCTTAGATGCCTCGATAAATTGCAAGAATAACACTTAATTCAACCATATAATACAAACGAATCACATGTCTAGCTCAATATAAAGATTTGGCAAAACAGCACCAACGGCTCACGTTTGACATGCTTGTCGATTGCACGCATGCATGCATGTATATGTTTGGCTACTTTTATACATAATTCCCCATTGATAGAAGTGAAGTACACGTGATAAAATCACACTTTACAATCCTCCAGTCCTATACACGTACGTAGTACCTGAAATCCTACTACACCGAAATCATTACGTCACATTGAGTAGTAAGCATACCTGCCGGCCTCGCCACTCGAGTAGATCTGGAATATACAAATTTAATAACTTCTATAGTTATAACAAGGTACAGTTGAGGCCTAATTCTCCTTCCTAAATTGCACTATTGATAATTGACGCAAGAGATAACAAATGCAGCTGTCGTGAAACGTTTAAAACATCGTTAGGTAAAAGTCAATAGCCGTCAATAAAACTCTTATATGCAGTAGATAATGTAGGGTCTTACAGATAAGCGTTACTATAAAATAATGTTATCTGAATTCCATCAAGCCGAGGTGATTGATTAACTCACGAGTAACGCATTTACAGCTGTGTTTGATCAGAATGGCGGTGCGTTTTGAGGTTGCTTGGAACAGATCAAGTTCGTAAGTTAACAGGCAAGTGCCTGCATGTTTATGCACTAACAAAACTTTGTGTTTTAGCAGATAAGAAGAGATAAAGAGAGATAACTAGTGTGGGAGCTATCAAAGTCTACTAGACCCACCTCCTGACAGTATAAAGCTAAGGATTTCATGGACCGCAGGCAGGGGGCTACTTGAAAAGGAAATGATTGGGAAACGTTCGATTAGGAAAAGAAGTAAAATTCTTATTTTTGTGGAGATTTAGGGAAAAAGCACCTTTGTATAGCAATCCCCTGCAAAGACTGCTACTGGATGCAGAAATGTGGCATTGGGTGGTCCACGTAAACTTCAAATAATTGGTAAAGATGAACGATACCGTTTTGACCAAAATGGTTGGAGGAGGGATGGACAGCACCTCCTGTATCCCAGTAGCCAAAATAATGATCTAAAAAAAATAATAGAATTACACTTATGCACAAGATATCGTTTCCTAATTTATTGCACGAAACGTTTTACCACCCAATGTTTCTGAGTGATCCTAATCCCAATACTAGGGAGTACCCCCTCCCCCCTCCCCAAACCGACGCCGTCAAGTGATAGGCAGGCGGCGGTAGGCAGGTGGAGTAGTCTCGGCCCTGATCCCCCTAACCACCGATCATCCCTCCAGAGTTATCACCCAACCTGTCACAAGGATTACTGACCGCTGTCCATCCGCGGGGATGAGATTTCAATTCACCCTTCTCTCCGGTAAGCCTGTTTACACGATAATCCTACTTGTGTATTTGGATTTATTTAGACTTAAACAGATTTAGATATTGATTGGATTAGAAATGGAGCAACATGTCTGCATGTTTAATACACTATTAATTTTAGTTTTCACCTGGAGTTATATCTATATCGATCCCTAGAGCCAGTGATCCACGATGCCAAAAAAATGCCAATGGATTCTCGTGTTCTTCTCGTGATCTTTCCGTGTATTTAGAAATCCATCCTCAGTTTAAGGTTCCCTTTTTCTATTCAGTCCTTGTGATTTAAGATATATATATATATTGTATAAGTCTGACAACAGATGTTCCTACATGGGGATTTTGACAAAGATTTAAACCTAATTAACAAACTCTTCAAATGGATCATTTTATATTCCTTTTTATTATACTCAAATTTCATATACATTGTACTCTCCATTCAATAGGTGGAACACAGACTCTAAAAATGTATTTTTTCTCCTTTCGGTTCTGCTGCTCTGTGCTGCCTCTCCATTCATTCATTTGCCTCGTGGCTATCCTTTGTTTGTTACAGGTAGCAAGCTGCCTTTGACGAAAACCTATTCGGCCTGTTAATAGATCCTCTATTTATACTCTTTCTGTGCGCTGGCAATTAGGTTGATGAGGTCTTGAGAGCTTCATGTATGGATAAGGTTTACCCTCGATACTTGTACAGGTAGACATGCAAATCAGAGGCCTTAGACTACACATACACCAAATAGTACCAGCTCTGTACGCTAACAGTACAAATATACAAAAAGCAGTGTGCCTCCCCTGTTGTTTAATCCCTGTGGGTCCCCGGAAGAACTATTGGGGGCTGCATAGAATTGATTGCATAAGCGGATCCATTCTAAACTTGCATGTTGACGTATTTTTTCCCGAAAGTCTTCATTTTAATCTTTTTATCTGGCGTATATTTCTATGCGTAGGAATATGCCATTTTTAGTCAATCTTTCCCATTCGATTGGTTTGATAAAATCCCAAAGCGGTTCGTAGCAAAATGTAGCAAAAAAATGCACCAAAGCCATAGATCCCAGAACTTGAATTGAATAGATTTAGATTTTTCGCTGAGTCTGTACATCATTATAACATTATTTGCATAGTAGTTCCTATATTGAAATTGAATTTGATTTTATCAATAGAACACCACCCATACAATACATGTCCTGCATGTGTCCCTTCCAATGTAGCAACCCAAGACTGTCCAAGTTACCATTCAATTCTTGTCTGAACATGCTCACGTGCACCCTTCCCCCCGGACTTCTTAAATCCCTAAATCTGAACCAGGAACCGTTTTGCTCACCTGGCGCAAGGGGCTGCCTTTATCTAGACTTCTTCACCTGGGCTCTGGATGGGATTAGTATGTAACTGGGTCGCTTTTAACATGGAACTGGGTCAGCAATAAGCCGATCGGTGGGCAGCTGGTCGGGTAGGATTTGTAACACCCGGCTTAATGTTGTAATGAGTTTCCAGAGAACAAGTAGTCGGATATACCTCACTGTTCAAGGCAAGACCTTAGGCATAACGCCGGGATTTCTATGCATTGTGATAAAATAGCCTCGCAACCATCGTTTATGGTGTTACTGCAATATTCCTTGTTCTAAGGTATGTATAATTATATGCATATGGTATCTCTGTACCATCAGTGGCAGTGTAGTACATGTACACAGTCAAATTGCTTTAAACATCAACTAAGAGAGGCTATAGGGGGCCTATAGTGGTATATCAAGGCAAAACTATTTCCAGTTTGAAATGCATGATTGAATGTCATACCATTGCTTCATATCTAAATGGAAGCTAATCGTGAAATGATAAAAAGGGACGGTGGTAATTATGCATGCCAATGTCAGGATTGTAAAAAGCTTTACACTGCAAACTCTGAACAAATAATGAAATTGATTCCCTTCCTAATCAATTAGCCTTTTTTGTTACTAGGGATGGAAAGGCATACGAATTCATTGTCAAAATTAATAAAGATATTCAAAATGAATGTCATTTAAAATATAATAGTTTGATATGAAACGTATATCTAATATGAGGAGTATGGCAACAAACGTAAATCCTTGGATGAAACGGGCAATATACATACATGTATACATGTTCATGCCCATTTTAGCATAATAAGGAGATATACTTTTAATGTATATTTGAATTAATTCCTAATGTACTATGGCCCTACTTCTCTAAACGAAGATTGGACGCCGATTTTAGATAAAACATGCATGGCTTCCAATGACACTAGCTAAGTTCTTGTGTGATTGAATACCCTTAAGTGTTCAAACATTACCTCCCCTAGGTATTTGTATGGGTATAACTACACTATTTGCTATATCAAAGAGCTCATTTCTATCATTGTATGGCTTTTCTGTTGAGGGCCCTTCTACAGAATTAAGGTTTTCTGCTGTTAACAAACCGTTCTGTGTTCACATAGGAAAGCGGTAGTATTCAATCTCTAGTGAAAACTCAACTCAGCAGGCGTACCCAGAGGGGGCCACTTTAATGCTTACTTAGTCAGTTTGACCCAACAATGGTGTATCGCCGGTGGGCAAGGCTCAGGTTCTAGTCTCACCCCAACCCCCATCCCCACCCCCAAAGTTTCATTGCTCAAATCCATTACATTCATAACCATTCACTGAAGGCATTCTGTGGAAAACAAACCATGATTTTTTTTATCTGACATCAAATTTCCAGTACCACTTAGTAACTGACATTTAGAGATGTGCGCGCATGTTTAATTTGTGTCTGCTATATTTTCTGCAAGTATCGTTCTAATATAGTGTTCATGCAGTATGCATAGATATATATGACTATAGAGGCTGTTGTATCAATGACTTACATTTTATATGAAGCATTGCAGAAAGTGGGTATCACTAATTCAAGTAACAGTTGGATGGAAAGGAATGAAAGTATAGAGCACCTCCATAAATATTCCAACAATGTTACTCATATATACCCAATAAACCTATACAGTTTGTACTCCCTGATAGTTTCTAATGTGTAGTGAGGCGAGATAAGAACAGGTCAAGTCACATCTACCCCCTCCCCACCGATTACCGTCTTACTTGAGGCCGGCAATTATTCACCTGAGACCGCTACTAGCACGGTACTACTAGGAGGGCCTGAATACCTGCCAACCGGCCTAGTCAGGGATCTAACATGATCCCCGGATCCGTAAGATCTCTAAGATCCGGGCCATGTGGGATTGGGGATCCCAGTCCTTTGGGGCATTCCCGTCTGTTCTTTTGAAGTGCAAGTGGACATTTCCAGGTTGGATACTAGCTAGTTCAACGTTTTGTCTCAGGTCTGCATACCGTGTCGTGGCTTTCTGAGAGCCCACGACCATGTTCGGTGGTTTAGATCCCGGCCTCCCGTGAAGCCCCCATCTGGGTGAGTACTGCTGATAAGGTCCTGGGCCCGCCAATAGTTTCTTTGCTAGGAGGTAAGCTCTGAGGTCTGGAATGCAAAATGTGTTTAGTAAACTGCTATAGAATATTGACAGTTCCACGATATCTTCGAATAGTCCATTAAATATCTAGAATGTTTGCAATTCATCTTAGGACCAGTAGTGTTGAAACAGGAAGATACGTATTATACCGTTAGGTGCCAGTACGCTATGTTTAGCAAGTATCTCAAAATGCAGTGGTTTCTAAAAGACCTTAACGGTTTCCATTGAACTCATTTAATCGCCGTCATGAAAATGGAGACCTGCTGAATCTTAATGCAACATGGATAGCCATGTTGTGAACGTGATTCCGTACTTACTTTAAGGGTGCGGTTTAACCCTATCAATTAAACATTGATGGTCCGTCGACGACTTCCTGACGCTTTATACCCGAGTTGTGCACCGGGGAGTAAAACAAATGGTTGTGCGAATGGTTCAATACTTAGTACTCATAATGAAACTCCGTATACAAATATTGACTAGAAAGATGAAAATGGGACTCATCTTCAAATCTTTGAATTTCAAGAAAACCAATTCTTCTTCAAGATTAGTTAAATGTAAGGGAACGTTTACTCAAATCTCATGTACACAAAATCTATAAAAAGAAATGAAAAAGCAGTGGTCTTTTGAAAGACTAGAATTAAACAACAGACTAGACGCTGTGTACATATATTCTTTAATTTCTACCACAGGGGTAAAGTCATATAATTCAGTATGTTTGACATCCAGAGCCTTAATCCTTACTGTCTACATAGTACGGTTTTAGACATTTACACATCCTGATCTCTACAACAGGACACACTGTGACAAGATTATCCTTTTGAAAATTAATTCTAAATTATACAAGCTTGGTTCTGGTTAAGATTAGACACGTATGCATGATGTGGATTTACAATTTCAATCACTACATCAAAACTTGGCTATGTGAGGGACATCCCACAGCGGTTGAATTTAAATTTCAAAGTGTGGACATTAAGCAAGCAGAACTTGATCCCAGTAATCAGTGTAGGCCTAGGTAAGTGATCCAGGCCTAGTGCTCAACATGTGGCCTGCATGATCGGACCTATTCTTGCAACTCGAGCCGCCAACTATTAGAGTATAATACGATAGTGGTTAGTACTTAACACAATCGTTATCTCCATTTAGGCTATGCTTGTGAATGACATACACTTCGACGACACGGCTAGTTATTTCTACTCCAGAGTTCCAGGGGAGATGTTAGAAATTCGACCAAACCTTGGCAGTTACCATGATACTTAACCCAAAAGATAAAAGAAGGCTGTGTTTGAAAACAAGCTGCCCATGTCTACAATGTGGATAGCTTATACGGAGGATCACAATAACTTTGCCAAACTCGCACAAGACTACATGCCTTCCGAGCAAAGGACGCTGGTGGAGCGGTCATCATTGAGTTACCATCCAAATTAATATTTTTGGACCTAAATATATGCTTAAATGTTATCGACTCCCCTTCTTGATCCGTTGTTGGGTAGCTTTCAATGATCATTCTACCGGTTATCTTTGAAGGTAAGGGCCGTCAAATGCTTTCTTCTGTAACAATTCTATAATCCTAGACTCATACAGTTTCAGAACGTTTGGGTGAATTGAAAGTTGTTGATTTGTTGTTGTATAAGCCTAATTTTGGAAAACTGCAATGCACTCAAACTGAAGAAGAGGATCTTATGGGATTGTTATTATGTTACATATAGACTCTTTCGTTAATGTGGCACCTTGCCAGCGGTATAGGCCTGTGATTTGGGATATGGATTTCTACGGGCCTAGCCTGAACGAGTTGGGATCAAGGCGTCTATGGGAGGGTTCATTGCACAGACTCGTGAAGAAGGTGTACAGTTAAGATCTTTCTTATTGTAAACGGACATCTTTATTGTGCATCTTAGTAGCATACTTTGAACATCGATCCCAGGCTTACTTTTCCAAGAGAATCATATGAAAAGATTTAGAAAGGGTTGTATTGTTTTATCTATATCGCTGGTGTAGCCATATGGTAAATATAATAGGAAGAATGCTTTCCCCCACCCCAGGCACCATTCACTCATCCCCCCCGCCCCCATTCCGGACGTTATGTCGACGTCCCTTCTTATTATCATTACCCCTTTATCACACAACCATGTGACATTCATTATGATTCCCCATGCCACACAATGGTATACCACCTGTTGCTGGTTTCCTCCAGGGTGGCCAGCAGGGTTCTCCAGGCCCCTGGCGAGTTAAACCAGGTTTTCTCTACGTTTACTCACTGGTCAGTGGTCAGCGGGCGACCAATGCCACATGAGCGTGCTGATCTAAACCCAGTCAAGGCTGCTGTGCACACACTCATGTAAAGATACATGCATAACTTTGTTTACAAGTATATAGATTTTAGTATATAGGTGGCGCCAGTGGTTGTGGGCCTCTGTGAACAGCTTGGGCAGTTGAGGGCTCCCTCGACTGGTCATGGTTAACCAAGCGGCAGAGCACTAGGGGTACACTTACATGTATACATACCTTACCCACCTGGAGCTGACTACCACTAGCAGGGCCCCTAAACCTAACCTGCATGATTGCCCCTAGCCCACCTGGCTGGCCCACCTGGAGTAGCAGGGATTACTTCCTCCGTGTGCAGGCAGTGCCACATACCTGGGACCCTGGAGTGACCGCTGTGACATGTTGTCAGGCAGCAGGAGGGGGGAAGGGGTAATACTCCAGTGCCTGTGATTCGCTACCTTTTTATTGTTGGGATTGAATTTGCCATCCCTCCCCTGGAGTAACCCCCAACTGCGAGTCCTGTGGCTAACACCTTACCTTTGGACCCTGGAGGTTGGTTTGTTACACTGTGACAATGTGCTATACTGTAACGTACCCCTGCCCTCCTCGGTGACACCATGCTGAGTACACTAGCCCTGTGGTCGCTCATCAACCCTGCAGGTAAGAGCTGATCCCACTTGAATTTTTTATATTAAAATTACATTGCTGCCTATAGAGGTCAAATGCGTAGTGATATATATATACCGATTTATTTTGGAACTGACGTCAACTTCGTCTCAGCTTGATGGCCCAGACGAACAGGATTTTATAACTCCCAAAGAGTCACTATAAGGTCAAGGGGGGAAAATAGCTGTGTTCAGGTAACCCTGCCTACCCTTTTTTTGCCCTACCATAAAATTGTGGGTATTTTTTTAAGTTTTTATTTACAAATGTACTGTCTGAAGCTCTTGCACATCCTTTTGACATGTATTTGCATTTTAAGGGCATAGATATAAGTACAGACTCAGCCAACAATTGGTCATAAATATCAGGGGCAGATCCTGGTGGGGTGGTCCAGGGGGTCCTGACTCCCCCTCCCCTTTTTGGTGGGGTCTTAAACTTAAATACTTCTAAACATATCATTTTTTTTGGATAGCATATAAAACAATACTAAGGTATAATAGAAACAAGAACATTCCCTTACATAAAACATTAATTAAAGTGACATAGATTTGATGTTTGCCAGACCAAAAATAATTCAAATTAAACGAAAATAATCCCTATCTACATACCCTAATTTTTTCAGCCAATGTTGCCTGAACACAACTATTCTTATCCCTTGACCTAATAATGTCGTCTAGAAAAGACACCATAGATTTCAATGCACTATCTGAAGTATTATATTTTATAATTGTTTTACTGAACTTTATAATATTATGTAGTTATATATTTAGTATGTTTGTTTTCAAGCTGCATTTGAATAATATGCATTTGAAGATAGATCCATGATACCTCCAGAAACAGAAAAAGACAAATAAATGGGCCTACCAATTACCATTATAAGATAATGATAATTCCATTTTTGAAATTTCATTTAGGTGGTATTTAACCTGTGGGACAAGGGTTCTATTTGCTGATATAGTCAGTGCAGGGAAAGCAGCCTTCACACACCGATGCCTTAAGTTGGAGTATTTGGGCCTTACCTATTTAGCTAGGTCGAGGAGGTATTAGGCTTAATTTCCCTTTGAATTCGGGTCTGCATTATTGTACGAAGGCGACTTAGACGTGTTACAATGCATGTGAGGGTTCATGCTATACCTCCAGGCAGGGCCAGGGGCATGTTTTTGAAACAGATTAGCGGTATTACATACTTGCTTGCTTAACAGCATTCAAGGTGGAGATATATTGTTCTTCCCATTCAATAATCAGACTAATTCTAGTCTCGTGGGTGTCAGTCACTGCTCATTATCGGTATTAATGTTTATTTTCATTGCAAGATATATCTGGCCATATATGTGGTGTTTTGTTCAGTAAAACTGGGTTGTTAATATTATTAAAATTAGACTATTTTGTTGGACGAAGACAGTATGGATACATTTTTATAGTGTACGATTGCTATATTTTAGGCAAGGTAGGTAGGTATAAATGGAAAGGAGAAGAGGTCTAATCTTTCTATATCAAACAAAGGTGAATATAAGGTTATTTCAGCTCGTTTAGACTTAAGCATTTCCCCACAAATATCAACCATACCTTTTGAATGGATGATGTACTAGCACATGGAGGGTGGCACTTGTCGTTTAGAATTTAGAAGAGTGAGGTTGCCTCTTGGTCTGAGCGTAGGCCTACAGGTGTAATATAACAAATCAGTAGCAGTTGTGGTTAGGTTATATAGCCTCAACAATGTCTAGACATTACCAGCTGTAATGGTAGAGCCAGTGACCATTCTGGTGCAATAAAACCAGCCGCAGGTCGACATATTCCATTGCCAACATTTCGTTGTGCAAATATCCGGTTCTTCTGAAATTAGCTATAATTGAAAGAATAGCTCCAACCATCATATAACAATACGCATTCCTATAACCCTGCCAGACTTGCCTTGAAATGCTAAGTTAGAAACGAACGATGACAAAAAGGCTAACGGTGCTTGTACCGTAGTAAGCTCGAGGGACCTACATTGAAGAAATTGGACAGTGTCATGCTTATAAAATTAATGTGCTGATACTATAGATTAGGCTACAATTTTACGTTGAAAAGATTTCCGTTATTGGGTTATATTAACGTGGATGCGTGTGAGTTTCCTTCTTTTTCACAATGTTCATAATATGCACCAATATATAATTTGATGTTCAACGCACTCTGCGATGGTTGCTTTAGTAAAGTTGGTAGACATGCCAGAGCTATTGCGGCAAATGACCTCCCTCCCATTTACTCTTTCTCAGATTAAGTTACCTGATGTTGCATATAAAGCCCACACATGTATTCATCGCAATTCATTATTAGTATGTATCTTTCAGTGTCACATTGTGTGTTTAGTATGTGAAGAAAAATCCATGTAAATCCATGTACTAAAAATATCATAACCCTAAGAGACTTCAGACCTAGAGGTCATGGTCGGGAATAGTTGGTGATACCATCCGCCAAGTCGCAATATGCATTTAGACATATGTGACATCTATAATTTTCTTGCTTTAACAGTTCATTCCAACACACAACAAAATATTTGCTAACCTTTTATTCAGGTGATTACTTGCTTACAATCTTATGGCTCATTAGAATTATATCCTTCCTCTCAAAATATATTCGTTGAAAGCCAAACAATAACTCAATAACCAGATAAATGGTTCTCTAATCAATATCTTGTCCCAAGAATAGACGTACGTTGGAATCTTAATTTAACTACTTAGAGTAATTGCCTTTATTCAGGAACCCAAGTCAATTTAAGAACAACAATAGCCCAGATTTTATAGCCCTGCTACTCAAGCTGAACTGGTCGCCTTTAAAGGGTATTCTTGTAAGTAATCGTCTAATGTTTATAAGGGCACTAGGAGAACAATGGTCTCACCAGGTGTCTGAGAACAATAACTGTTATAGAGTCTCCCGCCAAACCAATTAACGTCACAGGAGTCCTATGCATGCTCCTACATGAATGTACCTTATTCTTATTGCTCACTGTGATACTTTATATTATCAGGAGAATATTCAAACAACGAACTGTTAATTTGATACTATGATCAATGACATAATCTTTTTAGGTGGTATCAAAAGTAATAAGTCGTGTATCACTGTGTGATCCCATTAATATGTCCCCTTGTTTAACTTGTAACTTAAAATCACACATGACTCACGCGATATCATATAACATAAAGTGTGTTAAAGTAAGAATTGTGTTAAAGTAAGGATGAGTACCTTTATCATCAAAGCAGTTCTGAAAGGCAAAAGGCAACGGAATTGTCAGCAAATATCTAAACCTAAGAACCATTTACAATTTATGAGGAAGCAGACAAATACTGACCCCTACCCCCTGCTGCCCGCCTTGGTCCTGGGCAGGCCTGAACTTGCCGTGGTGTATATCTACCACGTACTGAATGGTCCGACTACCACACTAGGCAATGCTACAGTTGGCACTGTGGTGATACAAGTGGGGAATTGTGGAGTACTCATGACTATAGCTTTAAGTTAATCGAGAAGAAAATGTTAGAAAATGTTCAGCTTTATACAGGGGAAATTTGGCGGTAGTGATTGGTACAGCAATGTGAATATCAGTGTGGTGCTTTCATTGCAATGTCCAACTGCCCTGCGTTATAAATATCTCTGACAGTCGGCAATCTATCTCGTCCTTACTGTATAAAGTATACAAATGAAATGAAAATTGCTCGAAATCAAATTTCTATCAGTGGATACTACACCGTATCTGTATCATATATCACGCAGGCTATCGTGTAACTTAAAAGGCAACATTCCATCGCATAATCAACCACACGATTCAGGGGCGCGTAATTCTTACAGTTGAACGGACAAATAGCCAACATCGATCAGGGACTTTCCCCAAACTGAGATTTCCAGCCCTGAGATATTTTTTTATCAGAGTCGTCATGTTTTTCTTTTTTGTATATTTCTAATTCCATGCAGCTCTACTTGATTCACATTAATTGTTTCTTTCCGATGGGAAGTTCTATTGAACCCGTTGGATAATGGCGGAGGAAATGTGATTCTTGTGCAAGAAATGAAAATCAATTGTGTTTTTGTGTTTTTCTTGGTTTTTTTGTTTTTTTACAAAAAGAACTCGCATACAAAGATAAAATGTCATTCCCTCAGGCAGGACATGGTAAACAATTTAGTTAACAATTTTTGTTTTCAAACCCTGACTTACTTTCCCTACCCCAGAGTGACCTAGCACGCATTTGTTTCTTGAATCTGACCCGTTACCTTAGTACCAGGAATGTGTAATGAATAATTCACTGCTGGTGCCGCCACTGATCAAAGGGCCCAAAGCACCTACCATTGAACGAAGCCCTACTTTTGCTTCACTGGCATTAAAATGTTCACTATGCCAAGGATTTATAGAATCAGGTCTAATTTTGGATTAGGGGAATCCAACACAGAAACGGTAACCGTAGCAGGGTTTTATTGTCAGGGAGACGTTATTGAAACGTGTTATTGCCATACCAAATGTAAACATTCTCCATGTTATCTGGTACAAGAAACAATAATTATTGGCGAAATCGTCAACATGAGTAATGTATTTCTTTCTGAATATAACACAATTTTGACAAAAAGTATTATGATGTTTATATAAGTTCTATAGGGGATATTAGAAGATTGGATATAGAATGCCTTAATACTTATTCATCTATACAGGTTTTATTGAACGCCAGATAGAAAATGTAGAAGGTTGAATATTTTAGATTAATTCTTCGATATCCTCCCGTTATAACTTTTGCATCAAACCTTTCCCATATTAAGGCTGGAATATTTGTAATATGTCGGCATACTGACTAGTACTTCTGTTTGCCTTCCTTTCCTCTTACATTACCTCAATAAATACTCTTACCGTTAACGTCATAATGTTTACCCACCCCCTCATACAACCATACATACACAAACAACAGTTATATAGTAAATTTTGTACTAAGTACAAAACTGTTGCAAGGGAGGTAGAAGAGCATCGACCTGTATTAGAACTACCTCGTAAGCCTCTATACAATACATGTCATGAATCGGAACTTGCAGAATAATTTTGAACATAATTGTTTGATATTTGATTTCAAAGGGGCGTGTGTCACATTACATCCAGCCACGTGAAAGACAGACCAATAAAGCTACCTGTCAGAGGGGGAGGTCAGCAACAGTTGGCATATCCACCAGACCCATTCAAGTGGAACGGGGTTAAAGAGGTCGCCCTGACCTGGAAAGGGAGGTTGATAGAGAGAAGTGGTGGCTTGTAATCAATTGAAATATAACATAACAAAAAATTATCTTATAATATCACTACAAGCAATAAGGATGTGCCAAAAGAGGATGTGGTTGAACGATGGCGTATATAAATGTGTGTATGGGGGGAGGGGTGAACGGAGGAAGGGTGTAGGTTAGTTTATCACTGATTGGTAGAAGAGCTGCTCAGTGGGTAATCAATAATAGATTGGTCACAGCCCATTCGGCCCGGGGAGCGGGGCGTGCGAGGGGGAAGGGGTAACAGGGGCGTGTTGGTAGGCAGGCAGCAGGCAGGCAGGTGGGTGGGGCGAGGCGGGATCCAACCGTGAAGCTGGAACCACTGTAGTACTGGCAGCTGGAGCCAGGTAAAGCACTGACCTGGATCACCAGCTGCCAACCACTGCCTGCCTCAGTCAGCCCAAGGACTCAGGTATGTCTGGGCGAAGTCAAACCTGGGCTGTGTTTACGTAGGATTACAATCTGTTATAACCCCCCTGCAAACCTTCAGTGCCAGATCCCAGTAATACTACCCCTTATATCGGGCCTGGTGAGCTGTGCAGGGGCAATTACTACGGATTGGTCGGGATCAGGAGGAGGCAAAGCCTGCTGGAGCATAGCCCGGGAGGAGTTTTATACGCCTGACCAGTGTTATTATGACCCCCCTAGAGGGGCCAAAACTATAGGTGAAACAAGCCTATTGGTGAAAAACAGTTATATCCACCCTTTATTAAAGGATCAAGGAACGCCCTCTGTAATCTACTAGATCTGTTATTGTACATACACATATTGCATTGGTGTAATACCATAGGAGGATACTAAACGTCTGGATACGCCTTCTCCACACGTTGTTATTACATGGCACCATACCGGTATACTCGGGAGTATTGATTGACAGCCGGCTGCCTCTATACACCCCTTGGAGCTAGGCCTATAGGCGGATCAGAGGTGTGCACATAATAATCATACTGGAGGACTGAGTCCCAAATAGTCCCAGATGGAGACACAGGGATGGTCTTCGTCTTCTAGCTCCAGGGACTCGTCCCCTGTCCCGGACCCTCCTCCAGTGCCCTCTACTCCAACAGATGGCGCCCCGACCACCCCTCCGCCGGGCATGCGCGCCGCCCGATTCAGCACCTCCTGCCTGCGGCTGGACAGGGTGGGCCTCTCCGACGGGGAGGGGGGAAAAGATGAAGAAAGTGAGGAGCAACTGGGAGAGAGTGGTCAGTCAGGGAGAGGCCAGATTCTGTCTGCCGTAACTCACGTGGTCAATGCTGACCCTGGGATGCTGTCTGATGAAGACTACCCTAATTACCATCCAGCTTCCAATACTGACCCTGGCATGGATTCAGAAGAGGATGAGGCCTATTTTCAATACCCGGCAGTTAACACTGATCCTGGTATGTTCTCCGATGATGATCAGGTCTTCAGAGATGATGTGGACCCTGAAATGCCCCAAGGGGACAGATACTATGTTCCAGAGGGGAGCGGGGATCTAAGTGACGTATCAGACGATGGTATGGAGCATGGACACCTCCGGGATAGGTTAGCTAATAACGCACGGGACATGGACCCATGCAGCAGTTCTGATGAGGATCTGCCAATTAATGGATGTGAGGAAACCGAATTAGTGCACGGACAGCCACATAGTTACGAGGACTCCGATGGGAGTGGGAATGAGGCAAACCCGTGTGTTACTCCAATTCACAAAGATTTTGAAAGTTCAGATTCTGATAGCTCAAAGGAAAAAACTGTTGACGCGGGGGCAAATATGAATGATCCCTCTGAAGTTCAACAGACTTCTCTTTCTAACAAGTCATCGATTTTTAAAAGAAATGATAGCAAAGATGATGATTCCTCATCTTCCTCTTCTTCTTCCTCTTCTTCATCCTCATCATCCTTATGGAAATCAGAAGATAGCAGTGAAGATTCATACGATATTGGCAACCTGGTTGGTTCAATCCACGGCATCAAAGTTGAAAGGGGATTATCGAATATTGAAGAGAAAGAAGACGACTCCAAACATGAGGAACGAACTGTTAGTCAATCTAGTGAAATAATTAATGCAAGTGACATTGATTTAGCAGTTGAAGAGAACATAGCTGAAGAGTCTGAAAAGGATCTAGTTGGGACTTCAAATGAAAGAGATATTGATTTGAATTCAAATGCTTTCTCAGAACAAAGGGACTCAGAAAGCACCCTGCCGACCCTGGATCCCATACCCCCGATCTTTGATGACTCAGCCCACCTGTCAGGTGTGACCCCTGACACCTGGCCGGTTCATGATGCCTCCGATCACCCCGATCACTCATCCGAACGGGATCAGGAGGGTTCGGGCCAGCAGTCCCAACCGGGCACTGCAAGGTCTGGAGCCCCTCTAGACATGACAGGAACGGCACCGTCGCCTATCCAAAGTGCATTGCATTTCGATTCCGAGGAAGAAGATCATGAAACGGCTTTCAATGCTATTCGACCAGAGGTTTCAGAATACAATGCGGATAGCGGGGAATTTTCTCACAGGGTAGTGGAGGAATCATCCCAGCAGATAGATGAAAAATCCATTCAAAGCGAATCATCGAGCAATGAGCATGAGGTCAATTCTGGTACCGGTATGCCGCTCAATAGTGAGTTATCTTCTAAGGTAAATGTAGAAAGAGACCTAGGCCAGAATAGAACATTGTCTTCTTCAGATCAACCTTTGGAATACGACGATTTGGGTGAAGGCAGTGAGGGGAGTGTGGCTGGATTGCAAAAACCTACTTTTCCGGATGAAAAAGAAAGTCTAGAAATCGAAGGGATGGACAGTTCGGATGGGGAGCCATGGGAAGATGAGGACGATGGTAAACGAATAGACATGCGCAGTAGCTTTAAGGCTACCACCGGGTACCTGAAAGCAAGAGAAAACCCTCAAACAAATAATAAGGGGGGTATTGAAGAATCAGCGTCTCAGAATAGTGGTACAGCAATAGACTCATGCCTACAACCAGACCACGGACCCCAGTTTGAGACAGATAACAGTAAAGCTGAACAATCTGACATTGTGTTTGCACGTGGGGACGTTGAGGGACCAGCTCCAGAAGCGGCACAAACCCACGTCACAGAGCCTCTCTCTGCAGTGGAGGAGGTCGGTGGAGGATGGCAGTGTGTTTTTGAAGACTCTACCTCTTCTTCAGATGACAAAAAGGGCATGGTAGTGCCTAACTCTGGCTCGACAAATGCTTCACCCCGAAAAGAGGATCTAGTAAATTTCCTCAGTAAAACCAAATCGCACCAATTTGACAAATCGTCGTCAAGTCAGTCTGAAGAACAGGATGAAACAGATAGCAATTACAGCTTCACAAGAAATGAGAGGCTCTGTTTGAGACAAGACACGATTGACAGTCAGGATGAGGCCCTTGAAAATGCATTTGTCGACAGCAATGATATTAAACAATGTAAAGACAGCGACAGCGACAGTGAGTCAAGTAAATCGAGTAAATCAAGTAAATCAAGCCAATCAAGTAAATCTGAATCTTCCAGCAGCAGCGATTCCTCCAGCAGCAAGAAAAGCCACGCTGGAAGTTCTGCAAATGCAAGCAGTGCAGAGAATAAAGATAGTCAATTAGATTTGCCAAACGTGTTTGCTGCTTTACCAGGTATGAGACCAATGTCAAGGGCATCGCGTGCAGACATGGAATACGTAGAAGTCGACAGCATCGCATCTGGATCAACCGATGATGTGCAGGATGACCAGAGTCTGACCACAGCGGAAGATTCTTCTCTAGATATAGAGAAGCCGGCCAACGCCAAGGAGGCAGGGGGTGAGACCACGAACGACGACGACGATTGGTCCACCTCCTCTTCCTCCAGCTCCAGTGGTGCAGGGACAGCGGGGAGGGTCACCGCCCGCCGTAGGGAGGACTCCAGTGAGGACAACTCCAGGGCAGATCCCCAAGCAAAAGCGGCCGTGGAGGAACAGTGTAACGCCACCATCAGAGACACTATTAGTAGGCTAGTGGAGGGGGAGCCCAGTGAAGAGGAGACACCGGAGAAGTACCAAGCTGGACCCCTGAGGTGCCCCTTTGAGCGGGTGCTGGGTCGCGACGTCCGGGAACTCACCCCGCCGTCCATGGGTGATATTACTCCGCCGTACAGGGAGGAGGACAGGCCTGAGGACAAAATCAAAGTTGAAGAAAGCGAGAAAAGTCGAAGTAGTTCACTCACAGATTCATCATCTGAGGCTGTGGAAGAATTTAATGACACGGGAGACAAGAATTATGAAAAAGAAGCTAAAAGCGAGATGGAACCAGAAAAGGAGAGCGAAAAGTATGACCACGAGGACGAGTCAGCTGCAGGAGGGCCAGATCTTGATAATGTGTGTGGGAAAACCGATACCGAACGAGGCCATTGTCAGGAGTTAGACAAGGTAGAAATAGATGTGTCGATGGAGACTGATGACCTGTCAGAAGATGAGCAGCCGCAGACTAAAGAAAATGAAAGGGAAGTGCCATCCGAGATGGAAGGCGGACACATCACGAGTAGACCTGAAGAGGAGATTTTCACTCACCTAAAGAGAGGCGATCACTTTGGTAACTTACCAGAGGTTGTAACTTACCAGAACAACACTGAAGATGATCTCATCAACAGTGACGATGGTAGAGAAAGTGATGATAACCATACTGGTAATAGACTTGTTGTCATGTATGAAAATATCAAGAATGCTGTACTGAGTGATAATACAGGAGTTTCTAGATCTACCCGTCCAGTGCCTACAGAATGGGAAGACGCTGTGCCACAGATACAACAAGAACATTTTGAGACTCAGCCAAGCACATCCAGTCAATTGGAGGAACCTGAGCCGTCCAGAAAGGCAATAACCGAGCATTCAGTTGAAGACAATGACATTTTTGGAGACGTGAATGATCATTTCTATAAGCCTAAAGTAGTTGATAAAGGTACGAAAAAGAAAAAGTCTGTTTCATTTGAAAACATATTTTCCGATGAGGAAGAGGACAGTGATACAACATTTCCGCTAACAACTGGAGCTGTAGATATGCAAGATGCTTCTCCGGAGAATATTTTCTCGGACGAAGAAGATGCAGCTCTTTTAAGAGATTTCACAACTAAAATCTTCCAACAAGAACCAGTTCGGGACACTCTTCAAATAACCCCCACTAAAGAAGATATGAAAATATCAGATAGTCCTGATATGTGGCCAACAAAAGATAACAGTGCCCCGCCTGTCAGTTCCCAACAATTGCCTATAAGACACGACCTCATTCCTTCACAGCCCTATGAAATTGACTCAAACCTTGACGAGGAGAGTAGCGATTACAATAATGATGAGGATGATATATTCCCCTCCTTTCCTCGCCGACCATTTCTCTCGGAGAGCTCTGACGATGACAGTCATTCCGGGCCCGCTCACCAGGGGCCGTCCAGAGTACGTCCTACTTCCGGTCGGCCGGGTCAAGGTCGTCTCAATCAGGGTCAGCTGGGTCAAGGTCGACGAAGTAACATTGGAATATTTCCTGCTTTTAATGGTGAGGGTGTTTCATTATCTTACTGAATTTGTTTTGATATCGCTATTGACTGGTGTATAAAGGTAATAGCTAATTTGAACACGACGATAAGCATAATGAATGCATTAGGTACCTATCTGATAACATTACCAAACTGTCCCAAAACACGGTAATGAAAAATACACAAGAAATATGATATGGATAGGGGCCTTCCATTAAGTACATACACAGCAAGGGGGGGTCTAAATTTTTTGAAAATTTGTGTACGTTCCTGTACAAATTCAATGCGTACTTTAGCTCAATGGGGGGTGGGGGGGTCTGAAATTTAGGAAAATTTGCGTACGTACTAAATGGAAGGCCCCATAAGGGGACATCAAAATGGTATATTGCCGAATATACTTAGGGCGCGCATCAGTTAGATTTAATGATTATCAATACCAGAATACAACTTATAACACGCTCCAAAATCGAATCATAATCCCCTTTCCTTAATCCACGGGTTTAGCTGCACGGGGTTTGTGCATGTTTGGTGGCGCCTCCCGCGAGTGAACTCGATACTGAAATACCGCCCTGTTGTTAAGTAGTGTATGAATTGGGGGATTGTGGATGGCAAGCCGCAGTCGAAAACATGCGTATACAGCTAGCTCAATTCCATAATTTTGGCCTATGTACGGCATCTATTGCATTCGTCTGTCCCAGCAATATCAAGGTATTTCCCCTACTGATTCAGCAAAACTTGCGGCCATCTGTCAGACGTTAACCAATACACTGACCTATTGACCTGATTCCCAATCAGGTCAGGCGCTAATTAGGCCAATGTCAGGTAGGCATGTGGGATGGGCCATGAAGGGGAATTTTATAAATCCCATCAAAATAGGCATACATAATGGGAAAGTTCCGAAACCAATTAGGATAATGGTTTTGGGTTTGGGTGGGAGGTTTGCGCCGCTCCACGGGGGGTCTCACCTCAGGTGCGAACCCACCCAGGTGAGCAGAGGGCGCCGTGCGTGCCTACCTGCGGGGCCAGGTGGGCACGGCACAGCCCCCCCCCCCCCCCCGCCTCTAGGAGAGGCCGGTGCTGCTGTACTGGGGGCCGAGACAAAAGAAACACACCGAGGGGGGTACCTGGGCCGCCGTCTCTCCTCACCTGCCGTGCACGCGTATCCGCCAGTCGGTTTACCTGCTGTCGGCCTGTCAACACTCAGAGCACACACAGACCCAGATACCCAGCTTGATTATAACGTCGGAGGCGATAAAGTATGATCGTGATATTTCCTCGTGAGTCACTGCTGGCTCACCCTGGAGATTAACACTGCCAGCTGTTAGAGGCAAGACCAAGGGGGGTTACAACAATGCTCAGGTGAGTCGATCGGCACCACTACGTAAAACTCCCTTAGGAGCATGCATCAGAAAAAGTGGGAGGTGGCCAGATGGCCAGTACTAGCTGCTTGGCGGTTCTAAAGGTGTACTACATGAGGCTGTCATGTGCTCCTAACACCTGGTTCAGGTAAATTTATCATGGCAACAATCAGCTGCTAGCTGGACTCTCTCAAATTGGACATTAGATTATTCATGGTTATAGGAAAGGCGAGAAAAAACAGTGCCGTTATCAGGGTACCACACTAAGAAGTGGAAGGTCACCAGTGATCACCCAGTGTGATCTTTGTTTAAATGTTTGTATTTTAATCTTTATCCATATTGCATTGCCTATTTCAATGTAATAATACTATACTAATCTTTATGTTGTTGCCACCCATATTGTCCTGTTATAAATCAAATAGCCATACATCACTATGCTACTTCAATCGTTCCCCGTAACTGATAACTAACCTTTTTCTGGACTCGAGGAAATAACCGATATTAAAACACTGCATTGAAATACATGTCTTGATATAAATGAAGGCATGTGACAGGTATGGCCAGTCTTTCGTTTAATTAAGTTCCTTATGGCATCACCTTCTTACTCTTACTGAGTAATGCACTCGTCAATTATAAATACTAATTGTATACCACGGCTGCTAGATTACACATATATAATAGACCATAAATTGGGAATTTTTAATTCTGTATCTGTTAATGAATGTTGAGTATTAGGTTGTTAAACTCACCTGCAACTTGCAGACTCGGGAAGTCCACACATCGGGGTGGACCAAAGTCCTTAACCCACACTGAAAACACAAAGTCGTCAGAGAGCCACTGCAAGGTTGTCAAAGGGTTGTCACAGGTCACTTCTGGGCTCTCATATATGACTTTTGGGTCATCACAGGGCTCATTTCAGGCCATCAATGCTGTGTGACTACCTTGTGACAATCCTTTGACAACTTTGGGGTGGTCAGAGGGTTGTCATTGTGAATTTTGAGGCTGTTTGACAACCCGAAGGTAGTCATTTTCTCCCGACTGCTTTAGGCCAAAAAGGTCGTCAGAGAAGCAAAAATGAAGAATGGGTTGTCATAGGGTTGTCATAGGGTTGTCATAAGGTTGTCACAGAAGAAAATGAGACTGCCTGACTACCCTAGGGTTGTAGGTGAATGGTGCCTAAAGTGACAGCCCAGGGTTGTCATGGCCTCTGTCTATATCAACCCAGTGTTGTAAGTGAATGGTGTCAAAACCATACAACTCATAGGCCACTTATGTGTAATGGCCACACCTAATAACTAGTAATAACATAATAGGATGTCATTATAATGACTATGATATCTACAACATGAAAATATTCATAAATACGATTTTTTGTCTAACAGACACAGACACAGCCTGTGACAACCCTGGGTTGTCGTTTTTGGCACCACTTTTGACAACGCTGTGTTTTCAGTGCACCTTTTGGAAGGCACCTAAAACACACAGAAAAGAGAAAATACGTGTAATGGGAACGGGCGCATGAGTGCTCAACATTTTAGTAATCAGCATGATATAATTATAGGCTAATATATTTTATCGATCACCCCCCCCCCCCTTCTCGAAACCCTATATTCGCCCATGCATATTAACGGTTAACAATCCAAAGCCAGTCCGACTATAACCATTACACATTATTTACCAAACCGTCCAGCTTGATGAGTATTGACCCTCTATCGGTCAATGGTATTAGTACCTAGGCCCACATGCTATCACTTCATAATACACTCCGTTCATGTAACTGCTAAGCCTCCTTCATTTGCATTTTCACTGACTATTTATCTGTTTATCAGAACTTCTTGATCTCAAGAAGGCTGTGATGTCTACAAGTGACAACAAATACTATGTAATTCTTACATACCTTTTAATCATCCACTCTCTTTATGGACATTCTCAACAGCTCAACATGCGTACATTATACCCAGACCTACCATTGCATATACTAATGGCTTTCCTTTATTTCACAGACGTGGAGGAGGAAGCAGAAATCGAAGCTGTAAAGCCCCTCTCACCCTCCTCACCCAGTGACGTCACATCCGACAAGGTCGATCCGCGTCCCCTAGATGAAATTAGTCAGCCAGAGGAGGTGAAACTCCAAAGATCAAGTATCCTAGACGAACCAGACTTTATCGCAAGAAGCCGGAGTATTCGGTCAGGTGGGGCGAATTCTGGAACTGTCGATGAGATTTCCATGGAGACGGAATCCCTAGGAAATAGTGGTACAACTGGCATTCGAAGGTCCAGTCTCCTAGAGAGTCTGGTCCGGAAACAAATGATAGACCAAGACACCAAGAGTAACCATGATAACGACCGTGTCACGGCAGTAGAGTCGGACACAATGTTTACTGAGCGTCAACACGTCGGGGACAGGGAGAAGAGGATGGATTTTGAGAAGGATATTGTGAGTGGGAGTCGGTATTCTGACTATCAGAGGGACAGGGGTAGCCCAACCCGAGGGCTGTTGGACAGGGAAAGGGACAGGGACAGGGACATAGACAGAAGGAGGGACAGGGATAGGTCGGAGAGTCCCTCCAGGAGTTACCCGTCATCCCGTGACGGTCGGTCGAGCAGCCCGAGCCGGTCGTACCGTGACAGTGTTGACCGGACGGCCAGCCCCACCAGGTCCTACAGGGATCAGTACAGTGAGGATAGGTCCTCCAGCCCCAGCCACTCCCACAACCCAGAAGACAGGCCCGGCAGCAGTTCCTCCAGGGTCCATGCCAGGAGGGAGCTCGACTTCCAGCCCATCCGGTCAGGGGTAAACGGCAGCGAGCCCTCAGACTGGTCATCACGTAACGGTAACAGCAGCTACCCACTTGGAGGGAGCAGCGGGAGGCAGAGTTCGAGCAGTGAGCAGGAGATGAACCGTTACTTCGGGGGTGACGGACGCCACAGCCGGGCCACTCCCGACCCCGCCTCCAGTACCGCCGACAGGGTACCGGAGGGCGGCCGGCGACACAGCGTGGACCGTCTGTCGGAGATTCTCCGCCGCTCCAACGACCGACTCGCCGACTTCGACCGAGCAGCTCCCTCTACGGGATCAGGAGAGCGGGGCAGGTCCTCCTCAGATTACTCAGAATACGACAGGGAGGACAGGGCTCGAAGCCTTTCCAGGGAACGAGATAGGGATAGGGATACCGATAGAGAAAGGGACAGAGAAAGAGACAGAGAAAAGGAAAAGGACAGAGACCAACGACGTTCTCAGTCCCATGATCGGTCATCTAACTACCAGCGCGAACTTGACCCATACGATCCGGACCTACCATATATGACGTCATCACATAGAGACCTAGTGACCCCAGATAAGAGGAGCTCGTGCAGTGACGTCAGCAACATGACGTCACAACCACCCCTGAAGCCGGCCTTGGTGACGTCACGGACGACGCCACTTTCTGCCTCTCGCTCCCTGTCCAGGCCTCAGTTTTCATCTGGGAAAGGATCCAATGGCAAAGAGGTGGGTTTCGGTGTATTTTCATCCCTTGCAATTTGTTTTCGTGGTGCTTCCATTTCTTACAGATGTACACCTTTCTTCTAAACTTAGTCGAAAAATGCAATATATTGTTCAGAGTACCAGTGTGTAGGCCTAAGTAGACCTATATAAAACTCTTTATCAATTTCCTCTAATTCATTTTTAGACTAAAGTACTTTGAAAAAGCATTATATTGTTTGGAGAAACAGTGAGTAGGACCTAAGTGTATGTAATTCTTCGTGAAATAACCAGAAAGGAAAAGGACTACTAATCTAGTTCACTACTTATGTCAATATTTTGTACTGTGGAGATGCATGGCGCGTCTGAAAGGATTGGAAGCCCTAGTACAAATCAATTAAGTCTTTACCACTAACTGTGCCAACATTTTAATGCAAGAAGTTGAAAAAGGTCGATTGTAAAGTGCACAAATGTGACAAAACATTACACATGATTTTGTAGTAAATAGACTTCTTGATTTTGCATGTTTTAATGTTTTCCTGGAATGTTTTACATGATTCGTTTTTCCTCCTAACATTTTCCCAATACTGCGTGATACAATCCTGTGGAATGCGAATTGCTATAATGGTAAGTAAACATCGTGAGCGCTAATATTTTGATTTGTAATTAGGCATTTTACCTTGACTGCTTTCAGGGCTATAGCATGCATGCTTTAATCATACCATTTCACTGACTATATTAAAATACTTAATGTAACACTTGAGGCAGGTAAAAAAAAAAGATTTTTGGTATTTGGGCATAATGTTTCCTCTTCTCCGCATACACTTATAATTAACAATACATAGTGTCCATTGTAAGTCAACGCTTATTGTTGTGGGATTAGCCGAACAACAATAAGAAACCAATTAATCCTAAGTCAGGTATTCTCATCCGGTAAGGTACGTTTAATCCTACTTCATGAAGTACCATTATTAATAAAGAGGCACATAGCTCGCTACTTATTACGTTACCGTGGGCTAAACGTTTTTTCAAGATCCTTTTGTAATACAATACTGGGGATAAAAACGACTTGTAATCACATTTAGCTGGAAAAGGCGAAATGATTATTATTGGCATTGAGTTGGTCACACACTTAAGCGGTGCACATGCTAAAAGCATTAATTCGACAAGGGGACTACCCATGAACGAACAAGGGGATAGGGGGTCTGACGTTTATGTGTGTTCTTTACGAATTGAAAATATACTTGAACACAAGGGAGGGTGGCAGTAGGGGGCGGGGCCTGAATTGTCTGAAAATTTTCGGATAGTCCAATATTATGTCAGACCTTTCAATTTCTGAAGTAACTCTGCCCAGAGGCTGAGTGCATCAAGGATAGACCATGTTATTTATAATATGAAGTAAGGATAAGACGTTTAACTGTATGAAATAAGACCTATATTGGTTATTAGATTTGTCTTCAAAGAAAAATAGGAATGTTCTAGTCCTCCTGAAATTGTCTACCCGTTTCGGAGAGGGGGTTATTGAATGTTACCTTATAACCAACATAACAACGAATTGGTAGTTAGTTGCAAAATGAATTTTAAAAAGTCTTTGTAATCCATGGAGAAACAAGTAATTATGCACTTGCCATTCACATATTCCTGAGAGACGGCGTCTCAGGGTGGGTGGGCTTTCACATGAGATTAGTAGAATCGTTCCAGGAGTGGTGAGGGGGGCTGGAGGTGGTTGGAGGGGGCGAGTGCCCTGTGAGCCCTGTCCATACAGGTGTGACGTGACCACACAGGTGGGCCTCCAGGGTGAGCACTTAGCACCTGAACCGCCAGACCGATGGGCGCAATGCCCAGAGAACATTCCTGTCCAAGAAGTCTGTTTCATTTATGATCAGAGTTCTTTATAACTCCAAAGAGCATTTCAATGTAAGAAACAATCATGAACCTACATAGATGTATAAGGATACCAGGGACACCTTATAGCAGTTCGGTGAAGAATGGCAACATGGATACTAAAGTAGGTGCCGGTAGTCTTCTTTCTTTGTCTCCTTCTTCTCAAATGTTGTTTATTTCCTGATTATCATAAAGCCATCCTTAGTGCCCTTACAGAAATAATTATAATCGCAAATTTTCTTTAAGTGACTACCTTACAGCATTGTTGGTTGTAAATTGATATTATGAAATGATGGTAGGAAGAGTTCAACATAGAAATAACGTTCGTCGCTTGGAATTTCAACAAATCCATGTTCCCATTCATAAAAGTTATTTTGATACGCCATAACGGAAAAAAATCTCGATCAGCATTGCTTTACAGGAGACTTGTAGGTTTGACGTTAATTAAGTTCAAGTTATTGTTACGAGTTCAAAGATAGCGACCTTCAATTATGTCTCATATTGACTGTGAGAATAATTACTATAGGCCTAACGGTTTTGTTAAGTGTGACACTTACATGTTATCATGAACTTTAAACAGGTCTGTAACATTAGTTTTAAAGCGTATACAGGGGCTTATCTTGGAAAGGGGAGTTTTACATTAAATAAATATATTTTGGGCCCAAAATAGGGGGTGCGCGCCAGGTGTCCCTCCCCCCCCCCCCCCGATCCGCTATTGGTAAACAATGTGAATTAGGCCTACAGTCAGTCCTACATATCATTAGGAAGCTGTAAAAGAAATAAACATGTAGTATTAAGTAGTTATACAGTGCCATCCAAGTTGCATGCAGCGCCCCTTATATAAGGCCAACCTGACCATAATTACTCTTCTGCAACCATTAAAGAGCGTGACTTAATTTCATTAATGGCTTATCCACACTTATAATTTTCAAATTCTGGTCGCATCAGGGGGAACTTTTGCATGTACGTAGTTTTTAATAACAGGTTTTTACATAATGAATTAAATCATTTATCCTCAATTACCTAATCAATGAATCCGTTATATTAGATAATAAAATTTCCATTTTAATGCAAGGGGCGCTCTATGCAGGTATATAAAACATTTTGGTTAGAATGTGTACATATGTTCAGACGAAAATATTCCTGAATGTAATGTAATTTAAGTTGGGCTAGAGTAAATGCCCAGTGGCTGGCTGTGGAGTATGTGAACTGGCACCAACCATATAAAGTGACGTTATCCAAACACGGCGCGAGTCTGTGCCTGTAACCGGCTTCCCGCTCTGACCCAGACACTCATTGACTATCGATAATCTGAGCAGTTCTGGCCAGTCACATGGGCTTGTGTGCCAATGCACTTATACATTAACGTTAAGTTTAAGTTAAGGGTGGGCTTTCTAATGGGATTCTTCTTTTTACAACTGTTATAATGTTCCTGTAAGCCTATGCCAATTCGTGTGTGCTTTCGGTTGGCAAGAAATCCATCTACATTAGGCCCCTATATGGTCTTTTGGATTGGTCTTTACTAGCTACAGAGGCTTTCCAGTACTTGACATGGTCCACAATGTCTCTTTTAGTCAAGCAATTCATATATACTTACAAACGAAAACGTTTTCTTAGATATCTTGTAGACATTGGTCAAGAACTATTTACCAGCCATTAAGATAAAGAGAATACATTTCCTGGTCAAGCCGGGCTAATTACCATTATGATAACATTACCTCCCAATTGTTACATAAGTATATAATTTAATGTATTCTTGTTCAGGTCGTACGAAAATCATTTTAAAATATCCCGGTAACTACTCATTGTTCATGGCATGAAATGCGCTGCCGGCTGCCAAGTCTGGAACTGTTAACCTCCATGTAACCTCTGCCCGAAGACCATTACTCAGAATACCATTGTGCCCTTAACCCCGAGCCGTAGGTCATTCCACGGTTCATTGAGTGACATCGGGACAGCTGTATTTCTTAGGGAGGGTGACCTGAAACAGCAAGCCGTTCCACTTGACTAATCCTGATAATTTCCTTCATATTTGCATGACCGGATACCGCAATATCTTCTGTATAGGCCCTAGTATTTAACGTTGGGATTATATCAAGCATACAACTCGGTATACTAGGTCTACCAGCCTTTGAGAACACATAGCCATATGGTCGTACTCTATTCCTCACTACACATTTATAACAATTCTTTAAAGTACTTACTAGTGTTGTGTTTTACATTTCACCACTTCTACATTACAGTCAAACGACGTTTGCATGCACATAAAGAAGCGCTCGCGATCTAATAGTATATATCAAGACTTAAATCCAACTACAGACAGAACATTTTATACTTGTAGGCCGATCTAACTACCTACCGACTGACCAAACACGAATTGTTGTTTATATGAATCCTTTATCAAACTTATCCATTCCCTACTTTCACCCCCAGGACTCTCTTCGCGTGCAGGATCTAGAGGATACCATCTCGTCATTGAAACGGGTTCTCAAGGAGCGGGAAAAAGAAGTGGATGAGTTAAAATCTAACCAGAGGTCCCTCCAAGCCGAGCTGCACCAAGTCAAGAACACCGAATCCCACTTCGACAAAAGTCAGGTACGCATGAACTTGTCTTTTCAGGGGCACAGACAGGATTCCCAAAAGGGGATTCAGCATAATATTATAGGCTAATTACTAAAGTGGTGTGCATACACGCACACATTCGCGGCATTTCCCGTCCTTTTGCAGTTTAGGGGTCCACCAACTAAAAGTTAAAAAAAGAAAGAAAAAAAGAAGAGAAACGGGGTGGGGTGGGGAAGCTTTAATAAAGCACGTGTTCATATTTCACTTAAGGCCATTGGTGTTAATCATTCTGGTATACTATTCATCTTTCACGAACACAGTTCACCAAGAAGATCGACAGTCTGATAGCCGACCGGGAGAACCTGACGACGGAGGTATGGCGGCTGAAGGACGAGTTAGACCGTCGTCGGGGGAGCCCCTCCCCGTCGGGCCCGGCGAGCTGCTCCTCGCCCCACCCCGCCGACCGCGGCGACCTCGACAACTACGACCCCAACAACCCCCGAGCACAGCAACGCAAAATAAGTAAGTTTAAGAAATCTAAATTTTTTGGCTGTGGTTCTAATGTGTTTGTTTGTGGTCAATGTGTTTCCAATCCTCCTTAAAAGAAGGATGTTGAAAAGGTAGAATTGTTTGAGATCAAGGAAAATGCGACGGAAAGATCATGTTCAGCTGCTCAGTATACGATTTATTTAGATATTGAGATAGATACCCAAATCTACTCAAAAAGTTCCGTGCGCTTAAGATCGAATCTCCAATATAACCGCTGCTTCGCCGAGAGCGCCTACAGAAGTTAATCAATCGCCCAACCAGCCAACCAATGCCTTGCCAATCACTGAATGCTGAATCAATTATTTATCGTTTGAACCTTAGTATCCCTTGCGGACATGTTATGGCCAACAATAAGAAAGGAAGTAAAATTTAATAGTGACCCCCATTTTAAACAAATAAAAACGTTAATTGATATGCAAGTAGCATATCTGATTCGATTAAATATTAAAAGTTGAATGGTTACGCCCAGTGGTAAAGAGCTGATCCCTAATTAAGTTATCCCTACTGTGCATCACAACGTAGAAGAATATAATGATAATAATTTTCTTGACATAATATACTGGAACCAGGAAAGAAGTCTAAAAGCATCTTCAATCAAAATGTGTACATACGCCTATAGCTCGCAAATTAGGCATAGGCATAAATTAACAACATTATTGCCATCTATCGTTCACATAAAACTAGATGGTCTCTCTGGAACTGCAGTCTTAAACGAGTCTTTCAATCTATTTGGATCCAAATTTAAATCCACTGATATTATATATGGGCTTTCTGGTAATATAGCTTGAATATGAATGAAATGCTGGTTGGTAAAAACTTAACTCCCTTACTTGAACAATAATATCTCAGTAACATGGATGGTTTGTCATCACGACATGAACTAGATATATAACCATCAACATTGTACTAACATATTCTTGGTTATGTTCCACAGAAGAGCTGGAGAGCCAGGTGCAGGACCTGCAGGAGGCTAACGAGACGGCCTCCGGGCGGCTGGTTGCCATGGAGCTGGCTCTGAAGGAGGCCCAGGAGGAGAACCGCCTCCTGCGCCGTAACCAAGACGGCGCCACCCTCGACCTCAAGGAGGAGAACGCCCTGCTCAAAGAACAGGTGGGGTTGATACACTCACTTCTTAACATTCGAAGAGATATCTTTTGCAATCTTTTAATAAGATCATGAAGTAATATAAACAATAACCTTCACAGCAGCTAAAATGAACTTTTTGGCGCAGTGTTATAACGTGCATGCAAGGTAAACGATAATGATTAAACATCTGCGATTTTTCATCAAATTAAATCTCCTATTTGCTAAGATGAATCTGAATATATGTATATATAGAAGGCATTTCTGAAGGTTATATCAGTATGATAGTTTTCCATTCAACAAAACATCAGAATGATCACCCCTACATGCTACTAGACAGTAATGTTTACCATTGAAATACGCCCTTTTCCCTATACTACTTACAACGTCTTTTCAATTGGAAAGAGGCATCACGTATGTCATTCTCGCGTTATGGCGATATCTGTAACTAAAAATATCAATAATATTATTATCAACTAATTACTATGACATTACTGGCTATTGATAGCTAACCTCAAGTCCCTGTTTTCTGTACCAGCTGGAGTCGCTGCGGACGGAGCCGGCCGGGGAGGCGGGGCGGGGCACTGACGGCGAGTACCTGCAGTGGGAGGTGCGGCAGCTGAGGGGCGACCTGCACCACCTGAGGGACCGCAACCACCAGCTCACCCAGGACAACATCAAACTCACCGACTACATCAGGGACCTGGAGGCGCGAGCTGCTCTCAACAGGACAACCAGCTCAGGTAAGCAGATTCAATGCATGGAAATATTAACCATAACACGGAGGGGTTTCAGGATATTACATTTCATTCTTTTGTATAGGGAACGATTGCGCTTTGGAGCGTTTGCACTAATCTGCTAATGCAGTGATGACATTGCAACGACTTTCCTACGATAAATATATATGTATGTTAACATAATATATATGTTGAAGGCAGATTAGGCATGCCCTTTCTCCATTTTGCCATATACCCCATGAATCTAATAAGTATACGTTACCATATAACTTTTCTCAAATATAGTCAAAAATCTGGCATGCAGGTATATAATTATCTTACATAAAGCGAGCTAACTCGGCGCATGTTATATGCTAACTGAAATCATATGTGATCTGCTGATCATTGTTAGAAACGTTGCGCAAGTTACATGTAGGCAATATGTGGTTATAGACTATCAGGATGGATACCAATTCACAGCCCCATCTCTGCAATGCATAATATCCAATAACAAGTTATAAGGTTTAAAGGTTTAAAGGTTTAAAGGTTTGAATAGTTGATAATTATCGCTATTTGACTGGGCTATTTGTACTATGGCAGTGCCGTCCTCGTCTCGAACTCGAGTGGGTATGTTAACCGATTACCGGCGGACGACCCCTGCCCGGGGTATGTACTGGCGGACTATGCTAAGTCAGGGTGAGCTCCTTAGCTGACCTGTTAACACTCACTTCACCTGCTGACGACCTTAAGATGGCCTTCACCAGACCCTTGCCTGATGTCCATGCACCTGTACCTAGTTTGAATGTGTTCTGTCTGTGATGAAGTTGATCACCGCAAAACCTTTATTTGGTTTCTTTTTACTGATGGCAAATATTCCTCATCCAACAGTCATGTGGTCTTTATCTATTGGTAATATACGCCTTCAACTATAGGCCTAACATACTGGAAAATAAAACGTTTCCTATTTTTGCCCACATTCTCACTAAATCTTATCTTCGGGTAACCAAAACCAAGTTTCAATCAAAACAATACTTCTAAGTTGACCTTTATCTGGTTGACATAATTGGCTGCATCAAATTCACATCCCCGCTTCTTTCCGACATCCTTAAAAACAAATGAAATTGCTTCAAGACCAGTGCTTTTGTAATCAGCGAAATAAACGCTTCAAGCTTCAATTATTCCTCTTATGATGGTAACGATAACACAGAGTTGTGCATGTTTATTGCATGGAATCATTTTGAATAAAATTATATATTATGTATGCCTAGAAACGATTGAATGCAGCCAAGAAATGCCACTCTGTTGATGTACCAGAAATACCTAGAGATCCAGTTGTTCACCTATAGTTTCTACGCCTGGTTGTGTGACTGTTTGTGTACCTCAAAACGCACTTTGTTGCATAGAACAAACGTGTTGCAATAACACGAGTGGTAGTGCATTGGCTTAGTCTCTTAATTGTTAAGATCATGCATTGCCAACTTTTAATCAAACTTGTACCTGTGACCTTTTTTTAGTGGACTCCGAACTATACGAGCGGGTAGATCGCTACCGAAAGGAGCGTGAGGACGTACAGGAGGAGGTCGGCTATCCCCGTAGCCTCTCCCCCTCCCGCCACAGCCAGGACCTGCGCCCATTCGCCTCTCAAGTGACCCACGCCACACGTAAAAGTGGTATGTTTCAACCCCCATCCTTTTGAAAAGTCTTGTTTGACTTATTAACTATGGTCATTTTTCTTAAAACATCGACTAAATACATCCATCGTAAAGTTGTAATCTTGGTCAGATCCGGTTATGGACAACTTAACTGATATTGAAATACATAATTATTATATGAACCCTACTCCCCTCTTTGGAAATAGACCCGACCCTGTTAATCGTTAGATGATTACCAGACCACCATTCAAACGTACATCAAAGAGCAATCTAATGTAGCTCTTAGAAAAAAAGACATAGATTTTCATTTGGTTCATCATAATGTGTGTGACTTCATAATAGTGCTATCAAATTGATTTCGACAGATGACCTTCGCTTTTCGAGCGATATTCGGAAGGACAGCTACATGCGTAATGGTGTCACAGAATCACGAGCTGAGCCTTCAGTCAATGGATTTGACTGTAAGTTGAATAGAGTTACAGACATAGAAATATACAGACGGGATCTTCCATTGGATCTTCCTGTCAAACGCATCTTTAGATTAGAACATTCTCAACATGCAAAATATATAGGACATAGTAGATGCACAATAAGTACTTGTATACCTATTCAGTTGTATTCTGTGACTCCTATATTTGCCATATAAAAAACACATCTTCAAAAGTAAATGTAGTTAATTCATCTAAGCAAATTGAAAATGGTGTAAACAGAGAAATCGCTTCAGACATATTGACATTCTGACAACCTATGGCATATCCTTTCTGCCGACTATATGTCTAAACTGTCATATAGGCCTATATCAAGGTTTTACACTATGTATCACTGTTCTTCCAGACGAGGACCGCCAAGGTCGCGCTATGTCCGAGAAGTCAGATTCTACAATGTATCTGGCTACAATGCCACCTGGAGGCCTCAGTGAAAATGAGCCTCTTTCATCATCACGGAACCAGGATTATAAACAAGATAGGACTTTGGGTAAGTATCTGGTCTATTTTGTACCTTTTCATATGCACATAATTGTAGATTTACCTTTCATCGCTTAACTCCTGCAAATAATGATTCCTCAAAAAATAATCAACCAACAATCAATAATCATCTAATCATGGCTAGATGGTTTAGCTGTTGTCTACCCCTGTCGCCTTATAACCTTGTGATCACCATCTTATGGTCTTGCTTAACAAAAGCTGGAGTCTACAATGCATGTTCCCATATCGTTCTGACAATACACAGGTCAAGCAACAAATGTGAAGTATCTTACATTCAAAAAAAAAACTGTCAAAGATGGATACCGAAGTGTGCACATGGAATTGCAAGAATAACCTTATGATGCTTGATATTCCCTCTGTGTATTTCGAACCAACAAATATTAATTGACACTACATTTCATACGTCACAGCTACATCGAGCAAATTGAAACAGCTTGTAAATAGTCTCTTTTTTATATTTATATCGAATAATGTCCGACAATTATTTCCAACATTCCATTCTCCCTGGGTGGCAGAGGCTTTCATAACCATACCGTCTATCATGACCTTTCATTCCCGCCCGGCTGTGGCTTTAACAAAATGCTTTTTTTCAACTTTAGTTTGTGTGCGAACTCAAACTTAGAACTATCCAATTAAAATCCAGGCCAACGTTTTCATTTTCAAATTTTGAACAGGTTTTCAAAGAACTTAATTTTGTTGTTTTGGCAGTGCCACTACATGGGCAGACAGAAGCAAAGAGTGCTAAAGTGGATATGATAGAGGATGTGATAGATGAATCCCCTGCCACCAAAGGGCCCTACCAGTCCTCCACTTACACCAGCGCCCGCTCCTTCACCATTGACCGCCCTCCTGCAAGTGACCACGACGTGTCAGGGTCCAGTAGCAAAATACAGGCTTCCATGGACGACATCGACGACGACGAGTTCTTTCTAGGTCCCGGGAACAAAACTTACAAAGTTTCCTCCTCCTCAGGTGGCCCTAAGTACACAGAACCATTCAGCTCTAACACGAGCAAAACCTACGACGACTTATCCAACATTAGCTTTAATAATTATTCATCGTCCAAAAAGACGCACGAAAAACAGTCCCAGAATGGGATTCAAAAAGAGCAATCATCAAACAACTACTTAAACGGACATAGCTTTAAAACCATTCAACAAGACCTGGATGACCTTTCCGACGATAGTGATGACCTCAGCCTTAAAGGCCCTTTGCAGAACGGCAACCATTATGGAGAACCAGCGGCCAAAATTAGTTCACAGTCGAGCCAGCAGGTGGCTGAGAGGAGAGACTCTATTGGCAGTGATTCCACGGACTACATTCTGATACAGGCGGAGCAACACCTTAAACACGGCACTGTGATAGAGGATATCCGAAGTGAGCAACGTGCACAACCACATCCACCACCACCACCAGTAAACAAGCACCTGACAGGTACCCGACACCCACCTCCACCTCACAGCCCCACCCCACACTCTTTGCCTCAAACCGACCAACTTGGCGATCCAGAGGTCTTCTAGTTGATAGAATTGCTAATATCAATCACCACCTGTGCTATTAGGCAACTTTATTTTAGATTATGCAGGATAGAAAACACGGTTTGCTTCGTACGCTTTATGGTAGTAATTAACATTTCATATGAAACTTTACTTTTGGTGTTGGGCTCGATGTTTCCATTCTCTAATCTCTGTACCATGAATATCTTTTACCTACCCTTAGGCCTATATCCTCAAAACCGGCCTACTCCGAATTTCCTTCTGGCTATTAGCTTGAAAATATGGAAGACATATCTAATTTGAGGTAAAGGTATTGGTAGTTGTAACAAAAGACGAAAAATAAGGAGTGCGTATTGACACTGAATATATTCCAGGGTATGATAACAAAAAAGTCTAAGACAATCTCAAATTGTAATTAATATCTTGGAAGAGAAGGAGATAATTGAAAAATTACAATTCCTCATAATATATGCTATCGTTAAGATACTTCAACCGTTAAGTTATAACTTATCTAAGGGTGTATTGTTTGAAGGCATATGAATTGAACTTCAATTATCAATACTTATGACTATTTCTAAACCTTTTTCACAGAAACAATCCTCTCTCCAAAAGAAAATAGGTTACAGTTGTGTTATTTTAGGTGCATGATAATGACCTGGATATAAGGTTCAGGCACATTCTATGATCTAAACATCCTTTGCGGTTGTCTTTTTTAATGAAAGCTGTCATTTGATATGTAACAATGATGAAAGCTGTCATTTGATTAGTAACAATGGTGTGTCATATAATAGTGATGATATAATATATTTATGAATGGGTGTTAGGCCTACATCTGTCTTTTCTTCGTGTATCATTGTCCAGGCCTTTATAAGGAGTATCGCAAATTCGGTGAGATGCCAAACGTTAATTTTTTGGTAGATTAACAAAGTCAAAGTTTACACTCACATTGTCTATTATCTACACAAAGGATATTATATGAATGTGCAAATGGACCTTTCTGCCAAATGTATGGATGTGCGCACAGTTTGTGTAGTAGACTATTTCATGATTCAAGAAGTAGTCCTTAATCCCTAAACCCTTTACTAATATGATAACTATTAATTGAAGAAACACAAGAATGTCCAGGACCTAAGCAGTAAATTAATCTAAAATTGGACTGTTGTTTATAAGGTGACTGTTGCCTATCGTCCTACGAGTGTTGTTTATATAGAATGTCACTTTGTAGTATTAAAAGTGTTTAGAATCTAGATCATGTCTGCCATTGTGCTATCACTTTCGATCATTCGTTCCTTTCTATCGTTTTGCATGGTAGTTTTATCGTAGGCTCTATTGCTTTCCTTGACTGTACGTTTGTCTGATAGCTATATCACTCTTACAGTATGATGTTTGTGAAAGCTATATGCACGCCAACATCGTAAATTGAGTCAACTGTTCAACATACGGTGAATTGCATGGCAATGAATTGATACGTGCTGAGCTGCTTCCTCGAAAACGTTTCATTGCTCTCTTTTGAATATTTACATACCATCATGAAAACGTTGCCCACAGTTGAAATTGTATATCTCTTAGGAGTGCTACTTTTGTTTAGAAACACAAATTACATAAAGGGTCTTATATTCGTTTCATCTGATTGTCAATTAACCCCACATACAACTGTAAAAAAAGAAAACAGCAATGAAGATTTCCTCAGTTTATCTTTTAGAATCAAAGGGAAAGAACACGTCAGAACCCTACACATTATTCCTCCTCTGACCAGCAGGTGGCAGCAGTAACCTAAACCAATTTCCGGTCGCACGATCGGCGTCCTCTCTGCGCTCACTGTCGCCCGGGCCAGTCAGCGGTTCCGGTTCCGGACTGCAGCAGCGTTCCGTATCGGCGACGCCCTCCTCCAGGGGAAACCTGCTATCAGGGCCGGAAACGCTGTCCTTATCTGGCTCCCCTATGCCCTCCTCCATGGGAACGCTGACGACCCAAGGACGGACTCACAGCCCCGCCTACGTCACCAGTCAGTCTAACAAGTCGGCCTATGTCCCACCAAGGTCAGTTGAATATCTATTGTTTATTGGGTTTTTTCCCACATGTATACAATTTTGCAGCAACCTGCAGTCCCTCATGTTGCATCATATCCCCTTTAATAGAAAGTCAAGATAGATGAGTGTTTACTACAACCTTTAACATTAATGTTGACTTTTCCGGTGTTGTGCTGTTAGCTTCGCAATTTGAACAGAATCATACAAAAATACTTTAAAGGGGGTCCTTGATATGTGATTTATCAAGAATGTGTGATATCCCATATTCCAAAATACCTTTATAATTATTTGAAAATAAAATATGTGATACTGTCAAGATGCCCCTTATCGGACGCTCATTTCTCTATCGAAACGATTGGAACATGTTATTACCTTTGACAAAATAATGTCGAAGCAATAGTAGTAAACTGTAATTGAATCCTCCAGGTCCGACTCAGGTGTCTCGCTATCCGGAAGGAGGCCCTTCGCCCCACGCTCTCCAGGTGACATTAACATAGACGACATCGTCAAGTTTACACGGCAGGGTGGGAAGATCAGTAAGGGGGCTGTCAAATATGTCGGCCACCTTCCCGGGAAGAATGACACCTACCTTGGCATCGAATTGGAACACGAAAGTAAGATATTGAAAAATATGGACCATGGGATTTGTGTTTCTTCTTATCTCATGTGCCGCCGGCTATTTAGACTATATGGATCTTGTAATGTCATAATTATTTTGATTTTAGCATCACAAGGGTATTCGAAACGTCCTATCGTGTAACAAGAGATCGTATAAATGTCTTATCTTAGGCGTGACGCAAGCTTTAACTGTGGGAGAATAATTATAGTCAGTTTATGAACACGCACTTTTGTTTATCCTTTCTTAAAGAAGGAGATGTACGATTCACCAACAAAGTGTTAATTGTCTTATAAAGTTCCCATTTTGAATCTGATAAGGTCTTCTTATATATATATATATATATATATATATATATATATATATATATATAGGCCTATATATATATATATATATAAAGATCATATTATCTTTTAATAAAAAGCTACATTGCCTACTAAATAAGCACAAGGAATAGCTACAGCATAATAAGAGTACATTTCTACTTTTCAGTGGGCAAACATGATGGACTGTATGACGGCCAACGATACTTTACATGGTAAGAATGAAAAACTATTTCCTCCCGCCCTAATAATTAATCATTTCATTTTCATTAAGCATTCGTTTTTCTGCTTTTAGAGGATGGTGTTGTCATTCAAATGAAAAAGCAACGTAAATCTAAGTAAATAGTAATAGCAATATGCTTCGTCTTAAGTAACTTATATGTTAATTATTTTTCTTTCTTTTTTCCAGCAAACCTAACCGTGGCGTGTTTGTGGCCTTCAGTCGGGTGGTCATGGCTTGGTCTGAGACCTGATGAGACCTGACCAATCCTCACCTCCCGACCTGTGATCACCTCCGTATCTCACTCCGTCCGACAAGTGTAGAGGCCAACCCAAGGTGCTACGTCCGGCCTCACGTCCGTCTATCGCGTGGAACTAATGCTGCTGCTCCATTTCCAAGCTCTTAATATTCATTGTTTATGAACGTCGCAACTTCGAAAATACTATATGTGTAGTATGGTTTCCATAGAGATGGAATCTAGGATAGAGCCTTTTTCTTGCACAAAGTACTTGCAGTTTGGGCGCATCCGTCACACTGATTTTGCTACAAGGTTTCCTATACGAATGTAATGTTCAACTTCAAGTCATCAGCGGTAAAAGTCGTAACGGCATTCAGCACAATGGTAATGATCAATAATTTAACTGACCACACGACCATATTGTTTTTCAAGCAATACTATTGCATGCTACTCTTCTAAGTCATATTCGTATGTCTTGCAACCGGGAATCCATGGGAAATGTAATTATAATGCTCTTATAGAGGGCGCTCGAGTGTTACCTGTTTTTCACAGAAACGTTTCGGACACACAGGAACAATTTACTTCCGAAATTGGCAATTGCATATCTATACTGTAAAGAACCTCTCCGACCGCAAAATGAACTTCATCACTATACCAGTGTATATAAAATGTAACTGCTCGCTTCTTGTGATAATCTAATGATCTGTCAATTATAGATAATCATAATATGTGATATGCTGTGTACCTGGCATTCTTAAGTAGGACATTTTGAGTAGAACTTATCAATATTTCTGATGTCCATAATATCTGTGATAGACCTCCTAAGGCAGGAGTGTAAAACCGTCCATTTGAATTAGTAATAAGTGAAAGGAGGCTGATTGGATAGAGCAGCCTGGTATGCCCGAAAATATCGCTATGGGTTGGTTGAAATCCTGTATGTAAGAGTTGTATACACGCTCTTTGAGGATGCCTCATAATTTATTGCCTTGTTTATTTATAGTTTTGAATTATTTAAAAACAGAAAGAACCCTTCTTTCTATATGTAATAGAATTTTAATATCAAATCAAAACATAGCAATAATTTAGTAAGCTAAGGTAGAATGAGTGACTTCCAGTGATTGAAATCAATGTTCATCTTGATGTACATTCGCTTCCCATTCAATAATGAAGTGTGTACAGTGTATATTTGAGTAGAGAAATAAATAAAGTTTATCCAGAACCTCTCTTTTCCATTTACATTGAACACAACTTTCTACATCAAGTTATCCTGATGTTATTTGGCGCCTTGAATCCGCAGCTTCATTTCCTGAAAAGTCTATTGAGTTTGCTGATATCGTAAGAATATTCTACAGCACAGTGCAGGCTAACAGATGAGATTAACAGTGTTGATACAACAACAAATGAATAGGCCTAGGTTAACGTGAGACATAATGTTTACATCAGTGAACACAACATGCTATAGGCCTATAAGTTTAAATTATATGTTATATTCTAACAGTTCTAAATGTTTCTGTTTAGGTATTGTATGTGCATGGTAAGATTGCCTCCTCCCTTGAACAGTTCACTAAAATTTAAGTAAACAACATAACAAGTTTTTTGTCAACTTCAGAAACATTCGTTCATCACAGGTTAGTATTCTAATAAATAGTACTAATAACCCCTAATTATTTCCCCTTTTCCTTTTTCTATTCCTAAGTCATCACGACAGTCGTAATGAACTATGAGGTGGCAGGTTCGGGCCACTCGTACATGTCGGGGATAAAGCTCTCGTAGTTATAGTCGTAAAGCAATGACCGAATGAACTGGTCCTTGTCTTCCGGTTCCGGGTAGTAGGACGCCATCTTGGAGTCATATACGTATTCTGCAACCTTCACAGCGACCTTGACAGAAACCTCCCGAATGTCGGAAAGTGGGGGATATACGCGCCCTTCAGACATATCCTTCTCCTTCACCAACTCCGCCAAAGCCTATGTAAAAGAAATATTGCCATATTTAAATAACTTAACATCCATATATTCTAGAACAATCCTATACATTTCTACAGAAAAACGGGACGTCCTGTAATAACAGGCAATTATGAAAAAGTATATTATCTAACTATTGCAGATGAAATTACACATGAATAATACACAAAATAGACCCTTTCACTGCTGAATATGTTATTCTACAGTTCATAATTACAGAGATATTGGCCAAAATATTAAAATTAGTCTTAACCCTTACACTGCCAGAGGCCTCATATGGGGCCCTATAGTAAAATCCCATAGGAACACCATTGAAAGAATGCAAATTATGCTTTCAGAATCTGAAAGAATTGTTCAGATATTCCAATTAGAACCGGAGATACAGGTATTTGAACATCGGACTATCAAGTCACCCAAAAGTGTTAGAATTGTGATTCGAGAAACCCTAAACAATGTATTTACATTTGAATTTGCCATACTAATTTCAAAATCATGAAAAATGGGTAAATTTATGTAAATGACATGATTTTCAATTTCCTCTAACTTTTCTTTCATTTACAATAATCACAAACTGTCTTTTGCACAAAAAAGATAATGTTTTCATGTTATTTTTATCAAGAGTGTCATAGTTGTTTTATGAATTATCGGTTACCATGGTAACCTGCAAGTTACAATAGTACGAACAATTGCTCCACACAAGAAATTTGCCTTATTGGCACATTGCCAACATTTGGAACGTTTATATCAAAATTATTGAAAAAAGCTTTTCATCTGAAGAATCTAAACTAAATTTGAGTTTTAGGGAATTTATGCACTAATTTTTGTATTTTGGGTGATATTTCAGTAAATATCAGTTACATTGTGATATATCTGGCAGTGAAAGGGTTAAAAATGCCTAAAACTCAAATTTTCTCTAGATTATTCTGGTACAATTAGTTTTTATGTAAGTTTGATGAAAACATTCCAAATGTTGGCACCCTGCCAATTTACAAGACATGTCTATGTTGATACTATCTGCATTATGTTCCAATCTTTGGTTTCCATGGTAACCATTAATTGCTGAAATATTGATTTTATTTGTTTCAAAGAAAAAAAATTGGGATCCAAAGGTTTATTGTGTTTGAACAAAAAAAACAGTTTGTGATTATCTTAAATGAAACCAAAGTTATAACGTTTTGAAAATCATATCATTTTTCAAAAACTAACAGCTTTCTATCAATTTGAAAAAAGATGGCAAAATCATCTTTATGTATATTGTTACAAGTTTGCGCAATTCCAATTTTACTGTTTTCTAATGAATTGATGATAGCATATTCAAATGCCCATTTGAAAAATTCTTTCAGATTCTGAAAGCTTAATTTCTCCTCTATAAATATTTTTCCTATGGGAATTTGCCATTGAGCCACTTTTGTGGCTTCCCGCGCTGAAAGGGTTAATACTTCTACATATTCCAGATAAAACAATTATGAAATATTGTATTTTACATGAAATACATAGCACTTTCCATTTTGGCAATTTCAAAAAAAATTGATTTCACAATTAATATTTGTACATAAATAATAATGCTCAGAAAATGAGGAAGTTGCTAAATTCAAAAAATGAATTGTAATTAAAGAACACATCCTTTGCATCAAAATGATCATTGCATTTTCACATTCTATCGTTGCATTTTTTTTCTGTTGATCTGTATAAGCAATGAAGAAAAACAGAACTGTGGATCTCAACAGGTTGATGAAATAACTGAAACATATCGAGGATATTCAGGTTGATGCAGAAGAGGGAAAATAGGCAATGCAAGACCAATGCAGATGATGTTGGCATTTGTACCAATTGCTCAATTCAATACCATGGATACACTACAATCCTACACAGTCATCATATGTTCGCAGATATTCCATGCAATGTATGGTTCAACTGAAAAACCGAAAATTAGATATAAACAATGAATTTCATCATACAGATTCTTACCTGGGCGGCCTTAAGGAATATAACATCAGGGATGTGGTGGACGTCACACGCCACGACGGCCAGCGCCACCCCGGGGAAGATGTAGGCATTGTTGCCCTGGCCGGGGTAGAAGGTCTTACCTCCCATGCTCACTGGAGCGAACGGACTGCCGCTAGCAAAGATACACCGACCCTAGGAAGGAAGTATACAGAAGGTCAAATTAGCTATGTGTAGGTGCAATCTTTTCATGGCACGGAACCATAGAGATTATGGTACCTAAGACAAGTAAAGAATTAAACTTGGGATTATGAGAACCGTGGAAGCGGTTACGTGAGTAGTCTATAACAAAGGTGCATTTGTTCTGGCACATATCTTCTTCAATCCATAACTTTGCACATCACTTCATTTAGAAATTCCCAAATCGTGCCATAAGATCCAACGTAGGTCTATAATTATAATTACATCGAGACTTAAGTATAAACTTACGTCGGTGAGTGTGTAGGCCTGCTCGGCCGTGCACTCAGCCTTGCTGGTGGGGTTACTCAGGGCGAAGATGATGGGCTGTTGGTTGAAGTCGGCCATGTCCTTGATGATCTCCTCCGTGAAGGCCCCAGGGACGGCAGCGACACCTGTATGTTACAAGAGAAATCGTCAGTATCTGTGTCCCATGATTATTCTAATGACTGTGAGCTATGCAAAAATAGAATAGAATGCAAAATCAATAATGTCTATCTCAATTGTGGAGGTCACGTCAATTAGATTTAAAATTACTGAATTCTTCCCATCCAAACTCACGCAGACCCCAATAATACTGTTCTTCTCTAATACCCCGTGTTATAGCTTTCATGTCTTACCAATAATGGCAGTAGGTCTGAGTATCTTAACCGCCTCCGCGAGTGAGTCTACTGGTTCGTGTTTCTTGGCGAAGGGAGCTTTGTTCTCGTTAATTCCTCCTTTTGGCCGGTCCTGGAGTAAAACAAACAAGCGACACTGTTTTCATCTGATTCCAAATCATTTTTCACGGCATATACAAATATAATTAAAATTCAAATCTAGACTGGAATGCATTATTTTCCAAAGTAGCTTTAGAGGTTTCTGTATGACTATTGTTGTCTTCTATACTTATATTGGTTTATGGTCACTTTTTGTTATTCGGAACAGTCATAACGGAACAGTCAATTTACCTTAACTATCAATCCTCTGGAGTCGACCATCCAAATGTGTTCTAAGGCTTCCTCCTTCGTAAGGCCTTCCTCCTCCATGGCGGTCACTATGAGTGTAGCAATACCTATGGCCGCCTGAAAAGGAACACAAGGAAGGGGTTTAAATGTTGTCTTTTTTCGATTAGCAATAAGGTGGAACCAGAACCGGAAGTAGTAATCACCGGGCAATTCAGATGTTTTTGTTAAAAATGTTACAGGTAACAAGGTTTGTATTTCAGCCTTACTGTGCATAAAGTGGTAGTCATCAAACAACTGATCCTGCCCAGGGATCTGCTGTGCATCTACTAGAGTGATGGATACACTAATGAGGTATTCTTTGGGTAAGGAGTATGTATAAGCCTGTCCAGAATTTCAATGAGTAGAATAATTTGTTCCTAAAGGCTGTATTCCACATACCGATTTTGATGCTGCCGATTTTGTATTTGTTTGATTTACTCTGAGACTATGGCATGAGGCCCTACATCCTATATAGCATTCAAAAGAGAATCGTAATAGCTTTCTTTTAATGTATAACATATCTATATATAACCTTTATTTCAACTGCCGATTTTCAAAATCGGCAGCAAAATCGGTATGTGGAATACGGCCTTAAGATGCTTGGGATAAACACTAAATTTGATGGAACCCTTTGAACTATCAAAATGACTAGGCTTTTGGGTGTTCCGGATTAGATATAATATATATACTTCCCTTGCCCTTTAATGCATCTCCCAAAGGTCCATTAACACATGTACAGGCTTTGCACCTGACAGCACTTCATAGATAAACCAAGTGCGTGTCACGCATCAACTCACCTCGCCAGCACCCTGGAATAGGATGGTTTGTTCCGACAGTTTGCTTCCTTTCACTTTCATGGCCCCTATCAAACCAGATAATGTCACGGACGCTGTGCCTGGAAGTAGATTGCAAAAACGCTAATCATAAATACCAAAAAGGACCGGGCAATAAAGAACGCATGATGGCTAACCTTATCAAATAGATTATATAAATGGCTGCACAGTTATATGCTATCTAATAAGTCAACTGCATTGTCAATCAACATGGTGCAAATATGATGGTCAATATGAAGCTAGATACTGCTTGTTATATTTAGACGGTAAATTGACGTTGGTAAGGTATCGCCGTATGTGCCATTACCTTGGATGTCGTCGTTGAACGTGCAGTAATGGTCCCGATACTTGGCAAGGAAGCGGAAAGCGTTGTGGTTTCCAAAGTCCTCAAACTGGATGAGAGTGCTCTGTCCATACCTTAGAAGTAGACACAAAAATACATATTGCAATAACTAAAAAGCCAAATAGGAAATACAATGTGTGGTCGAAATTATATTTGCTCGAGTGTTAATAAATGAATTTAACAACTGGTGAGAATCGACAGATACCTTTTGACGACAGCCTGCATAAATTCTTCAATGAACTCGTCGTATGTTTCGCCATCGATGCGTTTCTGGCGCAGCCCTATGTACATTGGATCATTAAGCAACGTCTGAAAATAAGCAACAAGTATCTTTAAATAGTTGAAATCTTCAACAAACTTCACTTGTCGATTATTGATTGGATTTGTCAACACAAATTAGTCAATGGAAGATATCATGGAAAACCCTGCAGTCAATGAAACTGAACATAGAAGAATTGACTACACTCAAGTTCCTATCTCGTGAGGCGCTATGGTTTGAAAAGAATCAGTTGTAAAAGCTTCTACGTTTGTGAGTAAGGGTGTAATGAGAGTACTCAGACCTAGGTGTAGTTACCTGGTTGTTGGTGCCGACGTCCAGGGTGATGGGCAGACACTGGTGGGGTTTGACCCCGGCGCAGGCCGTGTACAGGGCCAGCTTACCCACCGGGATGCCCATACCGTAGGCACCCAGGTCTCCCAGACCCAGGATGCGCTCTCCGTCAGTTACCACGATAGCCTGTTGTGGGAAATACAGTCACATTTGAATCTCAGCTTGTTTAATGAAAGTGAAATATGCGCGGCTCTGGCAATGACTGCATCTCCTAGGTAGAACAGACCACTAAAAGTACTAAAAAGACACATACACGAAGGTGGGACATCAACGGTGCGCATAGGATTATAATATTGCTCAATTATTCGGGAGCGAAGAACAAGAGCAGCATTGCAAATTTCAATACTTCGGAGATAGTGATTTAAACAAATAATATAATATTATGTATATATCGCTCTAACAAATGTACATTTATAGGAGCACATGTCAAGTAAAAGGTAATTGTGATGATACCTTGATCTCATGCTCTGGCCAGTTACAGAGAGTTTCGTAGACGTGTCCCTTGTCATGTATTGTGATAAAGAGACCCCTGCAATAAAAGAAAAAGGTTAATAACGACATTGAATGAACATGTGAAATTCAACGAAATTGAAACGTATTTGCGTTATTCACATTATGTTGAGTGTTTTCTGGAACAATATAATTGTGCACTAACCTCGGCTTTCTAAAGATGAGTCCATACTTCTGACAGGCTAGACCCACAGTGGGAGTGTAGATGATGGGCATCATGATCTCCACGTTCTCCATCACAACACGGTAAAACAACTTCTCATTGCGGTCCTGGAGACCCATCAAGTAAATGTAACGGTCCAGGTCGTTCTCCCACCTGAAAGAACGGCCGAGCTGGGTTCAGTCATCTTAATTATAACAATTAACTTTATGTTCAAGTATGGTCAATATTGATTCCATATCACGTTTTCCGCATTTAACTTCAACAACCAGCCAAGCCACATTAGCCTCTATGGCTGAGCTTTAATTAACTTACTACATGTTTTGAGGATAGACCCCAGTGATGGACGGCCTTTTTTTCTGCCAAAAAAATGAAAGCTCTAGATTAACTATTCAGTGAGATATGGATTTTCAAAGATTACATTTGAATATCATAATTTTTAGGTTTGCAATCTGCCTACATAGCCGTTTTTATAACGTTCTTCATATAAGTTATATTGATGGATATGGTTATTTGTTGGCTGTTCATTGATGTTTTCCATATAGTATTGCTCCAAGAAATAAATATTGTGATTGTAATTAAAGGGAGCTGTGCCATTCACACCCCAATCACAGGTGTGTATCCTTAAGATACTTGTTGAACAATCTTCTTATGCTGGTAACCTTACTAACTACTGACTAGAAAATGCTAGTTAAGGCCTTGTCAAGTTGAATATGAAGTCAATCAGTTTATAATTAAATGTATATTCATTGGTCTGTCAATGTATAATTTATAGTTAAGAACAACAATGTTCTTTTCCGATCTATAGAGCAGTTACGCATTTAACATTAGAAACATTAACTAACAACTGTACCTGTAGAAGTTCTGCATGACAATGAAGACCTGTTGGTCAGGTGTTCGGACGGTGGGTGGCAACAAGCCATGGATACCCAGTAACTGCCTCTCTTTGATGGTAAATGCTTGACCCTGGTGAGAAAAAGAGGGAACAGTTAGATAAGGAGGCAACCCAGATACAGCGCGCCATTTCTTGGAGTAGATTTCAAACATGTAAGAAATGAAGGAGAGAAACTTCAAATAGACATTTGTGATTTTCTATGTATGCAGTTTCAAAGTTTTCCCTCAGCGAACAGAGAAAACACAATTGACGTACAGAACTAGGCACCTATACGGCAGGTAGTCTGTGTTTGTGTGTCAGTTTAAAGATAATTTCCCCACTGCAACGTTGCAGAGATAATAATTTATAGCGGTGGCACGGTAGCCGGCAATATTTAGATCATATTGCCCTCTGCGTGGGTAGGCAATATAATCAAACTTATAAGGTAGACTCTTTGAATCAGGATCACCTTATTGCCCTCTCATGAAAAGATCTTTATCAAAAGCTTATTTTTGGACAGGAGTAGGGAAATTAAATAATGAACAGCAGTTCAGGGGTATTTGAAAAAGATATATTATCCGAGATCCAAAGGAAGGCCTTTCCCTTGCTTATTTGGGCTTCCAGCTGGGGCTTCGACGGAAATATATCTTCTCCTATGCCATAGTAGTTGCGTTGCTATAGCGGAGATTATACCGGAACTATTATACCGGAACAATTTATCGAACATGTACAGCTATGTATGTACTGGGCGCTGTGTGTGTTTACCAATGCAGGCGCGGTGTGGACGCAGTGTATAGGAAGAGGGATAACGCAAATACGGCCAAGAAATATAATCCTAGACTGTAAACACAATGAATCCGTCCGTCTACCTTGTTAAAAATAGGGTTTCTGAGCAGGTGAACCCCAGAGGACACGGCGTCAATGAAGTATTCGGCGTCCCCGTTCTGGTCATATGAGTAACTCGCGTCCCCGCTGAGCAACTCGTTACCATGGCGACCGTAGCCCTTACTGACAGCCCAGTCTTCAAACTGGCGGCGCCTCTGGGCCTCAGCCCACGGCTGGTCGCCGTGGATACGTTTGTAGTTTAGGTACATCCTTATGGTAACAAAACACTAGTTTGATCCGTGAAAGTCAATAATTTCTGAAAGAAGATTCCCCTGTCTTGCAGTTACTGAATCGGTTGGTTACAATGATATCTTGGTCGGGTTTCAGTAATCCTCCGTGTTATGTTCTTCTGTCTGCACATGCCTGTATCCAATTTCGTTAGGCATTCCTCGTTATTTTAACACAATTTCTTCAAATATTTCTTTCCCAGTTGCAGCCAAATCGTTGCAATTCACCAAGTACTCCGGGCTCATCGCCTTTCATTTGCGAAATGAAACGACGATGCATGTTTCGTGTAAACCACTACAGGCTATACATATCCTGGCATATCGTGATCTCAGCACCTCCCCAGCAATTACAGCTGATTATGGCAGAATTGTGTCAAAGACTCTGCGCCAAGCAGGTGTATCCAGTGTAACTTCAGGTATAGACAGCACCGACTGGTCGCCCGTCGGGGTCAAACAGGTAGCATGGGTAACACACCTGTGCCTCCAGCACCTGGCTGCCACCACATCGTCAAAGTCCGTTTTATCTGCCTCCAGCCGACCGCCACCAACCTGAGGTTGGTCGGCCACTCAAAGTTACAATTTACGAATTGGCTTTACTCTGCAGACACCTTTCAATATAATGCATGGGAGATTTGGTCACTCTGTATACAGGTATAGATGAAAGGAAGGATACACACAAAAGAAGAGTGTCAAGTAGAACAGGGAAAGATGACAATTGTTGGATGGAGTGATTGTCAATTGTGTCTACTGAGTCTTAGGGTGTGGCCTATCCATATATGGCGCAGCAGCCGCGTTGGGGTGAAGGTAGAAAGATATGTTGCAATATAATATTTACATGCAGGCCGGCCTTTCCATAGCTCTTATCCCTTGCCGGTTATCGTTATAGGTATGCTCACGTCCTTTTCCAATTGGGGGTTGGAAAATGTCCACCAACTGATAATGGACTTGTCATGTACACTCCATGCCTGCAGATGAGGCTATCACTTGTAAAGGGCCGCAGTCAATGCGTCCATCTCCACCGTAACGCCATCCGGTACGGACACGACAACACCAGCCATCTAAAGTTACCTTCACACTTTAGAGTATCCCACCTGTATATCCCCTCAGGAGAAATAGGTATACTGATATCATACTATCCATGGAATCCTATGGTCAACTAATACTGCAATCGATGTACTGAAGTGATTTTACGAGAAATGGTTCCCCTCCTAAAAATGCATAAGGAATATCTAATAATTTTGTCATTGTTGTCATTAAGTTTTCACTGTATGTGTCTATGAATACTATGATCATAGGCTAGAAATACAGAACAGGATTATGAAAATTCTCTCCGTCATACATATATTAGTAGGTATGTTTTAGGCATGTCAGTAAAAGAATTCAATCGATTAATTGTAAGTTCTCTTACGATAAACAACTGACAAAGCTAAAGGGATAATATTGATTAGCAGATATTCACTCTATGCTAACATATTTTGTTTTTGAAGCACAGCCGGCTATTTTTGAAATCGTTGGTAATAAGTTTGTAATTGTATATGGCAGTTTCGTAATAATTCAGCTCCTGGAACCTAGTGCGGTTCAAGTGCGATCCTAGTGTGGAGATAATGTTATGAAGGTTACTCTATAATCAGGTTGTTCTTCCTGGGCTCTACCCAGCCGCAAAACCTGAGAGACTTATAAATGAAAATTGATATCATACATGTATTAAAATACCTAAGTGAATTGTTATATTAGCTTTTTTCCCTGTTTCTAATAATCGTCATACACCAAACCTGCAGCCCTCTAGTGCTGGAGGGAATGCTGTTGGTTTCACCTGTGAAAAGATATGAATGCTCTTTGGGGCGCCATCTAGAGGATAGAAATAATTGAATGCCTCATGTCAGATAATTTGAGGACTTTCCATTATGCGAAATGCATTGTTAATTATCAACTAAATCAACTAAAGCTTAATTGATAAATCAGATCCGTTATTTAAGTTAACACATACATGCCTGCCATGTGATTACTCAACTATTCAACTTGGCATTAGTGAGAATGCAGCCCATTCAACTGTTCAAATGGTCAATAGTCTGAATTTCGTAGCAGTGTATAGAATGTGTTTGAGGGAGGGGGGAAGGGAGAGGGAGTAGTTGTGGTTATTCAAGCCAGGTCAGTTGACTGTTCCACAGCCCCCGGCCACAGCCAAAGACCCCTAAAAACTCCCCTGCTCACTGAAGTTGAGAACCAAAACAAAACCTCTTGGTGAGTATTGCCTTTACAGTAAAAGTCAGCCAAACCTGAGAAATTTCTTAATGCACCTAACATATAAAATGTATCATGGAATTGGGTTATTAATAGTAATTGCAAAGAACATGTTATATGTTAAATTGAGTGTCAAAATTATTTATTCTGTAAAATTATGTAATGCTGAAGGTAAGCAGGAAAGTTCTAAATGCTTTTAGCCTATGTGCAGGGAAGTAGCCTGATTTTATGGTTCCCCTGCACCTGGGCCTGCTGCATAGTAGGACTGCACTGCGCAGGGTTATGCGAATGTATATAATGATACATATCGAAATTAGAAAGCTTCTCTGTGGTCAACTAATTATTTCTCTGGTGGCAGGTATAAACCGATGGAAGCAATCAACCTTGGCCATCGTCTGATCATTATCAATGTATTTTCGGAAAAAGTAGTTTACCTTGCAGGGCATTTTAACTATGGACATAATGGTCAACCCAAATATACTCCAACCATGACCCAGGTGGCAAATCTGCATTGAATATCAGTGGCGGTCTTCCCTTAGCTTTCCAGTCTTGCTTTTTCCACGTACATCCAAGGTATCTGACTTACAAAGGGGGACTTTTTCGGACCAAAAATAGATGAGGAATCTAGTCTTTCGCCAAACAGGCCAAATGTTTCTTTATTTTTATTGAACGTATGTAGCACAAACATTTTGCTTCTTGATTTCCGTACTTAACACCATAATAAGTCAACGCTTCAGAAAAATGGTACTGTCTACCCCTAGAATTTAGGAAATAATGGTATTCTTTGTAGGGTAAAATCAATGAAAAAGAATGAATTCCTCAATTTGAAGAACGGCGATAGTATACACATTGTTTACCTCAGGGGACCCACCAGGTGTGATCACCATAATCTGGTCCTTAGACCATTTCTACACAAGGTCTTTGTAACACATTTTCTGATTTTAGGGGCATATTCACAAGATAACATTATTTTGGAGAAAGTGAAGATTTACTCTGTCCACAGATAACCCATGTACATATAACTATCATAGATTGAGCGAAATAACCCTTAGTTTAAGTTAATCTTTAATTGTACGAAACCAAAGTTGTTTATATCTAAAATAAACATTATATGATTCTGCCGCATAACATGCATCGGCTATCCGGAGCCAGTGGGTCTGACTTGATGTATTAACCACCTCAATCCCTTATATCTACATGCTGTTAGTGCCAGCTTTGGCCATGATCTGGATTTTGTGCACCTGCGGCCTCCCAGGGCCAGGAGTACTTAGGTGTGAGTTGGGGGTTTACAGGTGTGCAGGTACCACATATATAATGCACCCCAGGTAAACACGCAAACCGCCCACCACTGGGTGGGACATCTTACTGAATGTGGCCTGCCAAATACCAGTTACAACAACGTACAGAAGTGGGAGTCTATGTGCAAATGAGGCCCCCTGAATATTTCAGATCCTAATTAGCATGGTTCATACTGGCGTGAAATTATGTCCCACGCCAAACATGGTTTATTACAAATAGAAGGACAGTGTCTTAACATAGTGGAAAACCCCTAGATGGGCACAAAACCACAGTGAACGTCCCATGGGTTTTCTCTCGCCTTTTCCATACACTTTGGGTAGTAATACACGGTCAAAATTCTGTGCCATTAGGTAGTTCCGTCCACAGGCAGCCACAAATTCATTCACACTAACAAAAAATATACTCAAGAGATCCAAATCTAGCCAATATGCAAACGGCATTCTTATATTTGGTGAAGACTTAATATTGAAATATAAAATAGACCTTATTGTGGGAAATCCTGCAAAATCATTGAACGAATTTGTCATTAGACCATCACCATTGGCCCATGCATAGCGGTTTCGAGATTTTGATGAGGTATTATGTTCCTGCGTGAAAATGATTATTTAGGAGAAAGTGAAGATTTACTCTGTCCATAGATAACCAATGTACATAATTAATATAACTATCATCAATTAAGCGAAATAATCCTTAGCTTATGTTAATCTGTAATTGTAGGAAACCAAATTTGTTCATATGTAACCTCTTAAATTACCCATGGCAAAAGTTATGAAGTAAGCAGGCGCGAGGGTCCAGGGGGTAGCCGTGGAGGTATATCCTCAGGAAATAAAGCGTAGCTCCCTTCTTAAACCTCTAGAGTGCTACTCGGCTCTTAAGCCGAAACTACCCTTTGTAAACTCCATTAGAGGGATTCATGTTTAAAATACAGGTTTAAATCGAGAGTAGTGGTATTTACTTCTGCTAGATCTATGTTTTGGTAGACCACTTAAACTCTTGAACACTTTTGAACACAAGAGTATCTTTGGGTAAGTGTATGGAAATAAACTTAAGCCCTTGTAATCAAAGATATCACGAGTTAAATATGTCATGATACATAGGAAAATAGCCATCTGAAAGAATGCGTGACATAGATGCACTCAATCCAGATTTCCATATACAGCTCATACATTCGTAATGCGCAACGTTAATGTTACTTTGTAGCATCGTTGTGGCAAAAGGATTAGAGAGAATGATTATGTTCAGCTCGGTCTGGGTATAAGCGTAGGCGCATAATTATATTTCAAAAGCTATTGTTAAGATTCGTATGGGGGGGGGGGGGGGGCAGAAGTTGAAATACGTATAGGCCTTTACGGACGGCTTCAACTCTTTAGTTCAATTTTAACCATCAGCGGCAAAACCTGATCCCACTCATAAGAATGAAAAATAAAAACACCATTTTTACACAGATCTGTCAATTTTAAGATCCCATAATTTTCTCCCTTTGGGTCGGGGGGGGGGGGGAATTGCCCCTTTTGCCCCCCCCCCCCCCCCCCCCCCCTCGGCATCTTGATTCAACACAAAATCAAGGCAGATGAAAGGATAAATATAGTTGGCCCAAATGATGTAAGGGCATTGACAAATTGAACCAAATATAGATGTCCACAGTTCAACGTAGCCCAGATGTCAGCCTGTATAGACCTATAAATAGGCCTGAGACGCCGCACATTCAGATAATCATAATAATGAAATAACAATCAGTGCATATATTGTGCCCTCCCTCTCGTAGCAATGTAGACCACAGAACTGTCCAAGCACTATCTCCATATCGGTAGTGTCCAGAGAGAGGCTGGTGCACGCACCTATAGCAATACCAGTGAAGACACAGCGAAATATATTTTAAATCAACATAATTTGAATTTAAACCCTAGATGGAAGATAAAATAAGAGTGAACACCGTTCCTGCGACTAGATGAAACATAGGTAGAAGAAGGACACCCGCCTACCTTGCTGAGGGTTGGGGTTCTCAGTAGTTCCGACCCTCTGATCAATGTATGACCTCTGTGTCCATCCTGTGGCCCATGGCCTCGGTGTCTTGGTTCCATCGTCAAATTTTTCTATCTAGGCCAAATCTATATGATTATCTCTCTGACCACAACTGAGCTTCTTTGGCCTAATGAAGATATATCTGTGGTCAGCTTTACTTGGAACTAAATGTGCCAGCTGTGTGCGGTGCGGGAGTGGTCGAGACGTGTGGTTCTAGTCCCTATTTGTCTCACGCTTGGAGTGGCAGGGTGTGACTGCATGGGACGGAGTACCATGGACGTTTATATACTTTTGGCTATTGGCCAATCCGGACGTAGCTCTGCGGGCCCATTATTTGGGTCGGAGAATGAACCCGGCATTAGGATCTGAATACGGAACCTTTGCTTTCTACCTTGCCTGCATATTGACGGTATTGCCGTGCCATTAATTGTGACCATACTAAATATGCTTCAATCCCAAGGCGTTGAATGCAGAGTGATCGTCAATGGTTATAAAAATGTAGTTTTTTAAAACGTGAAACATGATATAAGGTTCAGGTGGTTGAAAAGCAAAAGCATGGGACATGTTTGACATCATTTGAGCCGATGTGCCCTGTTCAAAGATGTGATAAGGTCTACAAGCTTAGTACTGAATCTCAAACAAATGCCCAACATGGAGAAAGATTTGGGCATACATATAATATTGCCGTAAAAGACAAAAGTGTCACTCCTTCGGTTTATCTCAATTGATTAAAATTCTCAAGTCTCACGTAAAATTGAGTCAAAGTCTATAGTATAGGCCTACTATAGCTAACGAATAGGGAAGCGCTTTATGAATAATTAATGCAGGGATAGATCTAGAGGGGTCCAGGGGGTCCTGCCTGACCCGACCCCCTCACCCTCACCTGCCCTTTTCGGTGGACACCTAAAATAATTAAGCAAAGAGGGGAAACGCCGTGCATGTGCTAGTGAATGCCTGCTGTTATGCTGATCCCCATTTAGAAAATCCTGGGTCTGCCCTTGCAATACTGCACATAGATGATTCTGACTGCTCGGTTATGGACTTCAATTTTAAATGTTATTCTTAAGACGTATAGATCGATCCGTAATATTCAGTAAGTCTTTGTCTACTGTCCAATCACACAGATCATTAATAATTGCAACAGATGAAAATTAATGTGCTATATGGTTCACAAAAAAAAGGATGATAATTGCTATCCATATTTCTTTATATATTTTTATATATCGAATTGCTTACGGTGATTCAGTCATAATCAGCAACCATACGGTGTTTATCACGAGTAACACCAAGGCGCTTCCTCATATCCAGTGTACCTTCACCGACCAATGCGAAATCAAAGTCATGTAGCTTAATCTAATATGGGACATAACTGTTATTCAGGACAAATGCGGAAATAGTAGTTTCCTTTAAACTACGTCTGTGTGAAACAGGCCTCACTTTTAGGTGTGCGTGGTCACGCCGATTGAGATCACAGGTGACACACAGACCAATACATCAGAGCGTGCTAACACACCCTCCAGGTTGAGATCTATTGGTGCCACGTAATTAAAGGTGTGCCTTGCCAGCCCAGTCATCCAGGAACCGTGACAACATTAGGGTGCGTTCTTGAAATCAGGCGCGGCATACCACGATATCCCCACCACTTCCCCACATTTTTTTTTATATACAATAGTGCGTCAATGCGATATAGATAAAATATAGATTTTTGTTCCCGTGCCCTTTGTCGTTATAATAAACCGCATATGGACGTCTACGAAAGTGCTATCTGAGATTAGGACTGTAGAGGGTATTGTTTAATAATTATACCAGTCACAATTGATTATGCCTTTTAAGCGAATATTTTCATATGTATACATACACAGGTGGAAAGTTGCCTGTCCGAAAAAAATTGCCTGATCATCCTCTCAGGATAAAATAGTATGATTTCAATCTAATGAGAACTCCAGCTGATTTGCATACTCGATGATAAACGTGATACTGCAATCAAGTAAGCATACAGAGTGTGTCAAATAGGGTGTACCCTACCTTGTACATTCGGGGTTCCCTCAGGACGTGCACCCCGCTGGGTCGGGGGCCGGCCGCATGTCGGACAGGTTCTCCCTGCTGCAAAACAAAGAAATCACAAGCCAATTAAAAGTAAATACATTATTTCATGTTTTCAGTGTATATCAAAGAATATGACCATTATTGGAAAACGAAAATGAATTACGATGCACAAAATAGACAGTTGTACAATATATTCAACTCCTCTGGAGGAAAGATTTCTATATTATCAGTTATCTATGTCAAGAGCACATATGAATTACGAAACTAGTCCATACTTTTGCAATAGACATAATTATGTTTCACCGAGGCTACCAGTACAAGAGTTAGGTTTGTAAACCGCACTACATAAGGTCGATGATGTACTACACAATTGAATATTATACATTATACGTGCATAATGATCAAATAAGGACAAATGGAACGCCGCATATAATCTCACCCCGTTGTCGCGGTAATAGCTACTATACATTGTGTCAACGAGTGCAATCAAACTCTGAACTGTAATATCTTTGATACAATCACTGCACTTCAATATAATCCAAAGAACGTTAAGGTTAATCCTGGCAAGTATGTGGTTAAATCTCGTATGTGTATGTCCTCCTCTGGGTCCTCAGATATCAGGTGGCAATCGATGATATAGGACTAGTGGTTGCACACCTCTGCGTCCCCTGGTATAGAATATGGGGAAGCTGGCTTGGTGCCCTCCTGTCACCAATCAATCTGTGAGTGTGGGGGTGGGGGTGGGGGTGGAAGGTTAGCAGTAAGGTATGCTGGCGGTTTGTATTAACGTGACATATCTAACAACATTCAGTGTTACATAATTACATTTGCAAGCCCTTGGTGACAACTATCTATCTAGACCGGATGGAAAACATCTTTTTGCAAAAACATATTCCTTGGTTGTGCAGGAGTACCTATTAGTCATACTTTTATAGTCATGTTATCAACAGCTAAGGATGTTTTGTGAATTAAGTTAAGATAATAATTTTACGGTATAAAAGCCTAATTAAGGATAATTAATAAATCCAAGAATAGTACGCTTGGATTTTTATAGCTTGGCTTAAGGTTGCTTTGTGGACAGGGGATGCGGGCTCTAGGTCTCCTCGTGCACGTGGTCCACGTGCCTGCAGGTATACCAGCATGCTGGGCACGCACGCGGGCCATCAGAAGTTAACAAACCTTTGAGACGTAGGCTCATACGTTTCACCTGAATACTTTACTGCACCATACTCGTATAAGTTAACTTAACTTTAAGTCTTGATGTGGATGTCTATATTTGGGGTACATCAACGTGTCTCTGCAGTGCATTATAATTACTTCATGCATGACTGTTCCTGGGTGAAATGTACAGCTCTACATACTACTTACAACATTACATTCTAATCAGGATTTTCTGTTCATTAAGAACCGAGATAAGTTTTGTTTACACAAGTGAAAGTTTAAACTTCATGGTAACCTCTCTATGACATAAAAGTAAATATAATAAAGGGCTAAATATTTATATATCTATATATAGTCTCTTCTAAACTTATTTTCGCCTAATTGGAGTCGTTCATTTTCTAATTTGCATCCAGATATGTCAAGGCTGTACAATCAGTCATCTCATGGGGAGTTTTAACACCCCAACGCATCCCGTAACGCAAACGCAACGTAAAGATCTCTTATCTCTGCTGTAATAGCTGATGCCAAAGTTATGTCTTATCAGGTACATGTGCACTTATTTCCCCATGTCATCAATAAACAGACGTTTGCTTTTCATAAACCTTGTAATGGTAGACTGCACCTCAAGTGAAAATTTTGAGATACGTAAACGTATCGAGATGCGTTGTGGTTGCTAAAACTCCCTTATAAACAACGGTTGTTTTTACTTAATCATAATGATAAAGGCAGTTGGATGAGTGTATAGAGCGGCAATTGTATTTTCCTTTCATCTAATAGCATTCCCATATATCAAATACCTCAAAATATGCACTTTTCCTTTCATCTAATACCATTCACATATATCAAATACCTGTAAATACCCGTTTTTTATATATGTTTTTCTAATAATGTAAATGCAAAATACAAAATATAACATACTTGATATGAAATACTTAATATCAATCATAAAAGTTATCACCATTAAACTACATCCTAAATACCAAATACCAAATGCTCCCAATTCCTATAATTATATTTACATTAGCATATTGCCGAAACCCAAATACTAAATACCAAATACCATATACACAAGTCTTCAATTCACATAAAGCAATTCCCTTTATTCATCACTTATATAACAGAAACTGAAAACCTAAATACAAAATGCAATATCACTTTTTGTAATGGTTAAACGATTATTCATTGGAACCATTTACAGTATATATGCCAAACAAAATACTGATTGGTCACACCCAGAGGCATGGCCAATTACCCAGGAAAGTCATGCTGGTGTCCCTTCTCTCTCAGCTAGGGGTACAGGCCATTTTCTCGAGCCATCTGATTGGTCGAGAGGTGGTCACGTGACGCCGAGTTAGTCAAAATCTGACCTTTATTGAAAGTGGCAAAACATAAGTATCATATTGAAAATACTCAATGTGGCCATACTTGCATTTGTTTTAATAACCTCTCCCCAAAACAAAATACTAAATACCAAATACTAAATAGCAAATACTAAATGGCAAATAGTAAATACTAAATGGCACAAACCAAAATGACCCAAAATACAATATATGCCAAACAAAATACTGATTGGTCACACTCAGAGGCATGCATGGCCAAGTACCCAAGAAAGCCAAAGGTACACTTGTATTTACTTTACAGGAAAAAGGTTTTGGTATTTAGTATTTGCTATTTAGTATTTGCTATTTGCTATTTGCTATTTAGTATTTGCTAATTTGCTTTTGGTTTTAATTATAATGAATTCATAGTGAGAAAAGGTAGATTTAGAGCAATTTAGATCTTCTTAATACTTTATGGTGGCTTTGGAGCAAAGCAAAATACGATTGCCACTCTATACACGCATCCAGTTGCATGGAAAATTATTTATGGATAGACATATGAGTAGAAAATATGTACCTGATTCATGACATCATGTGTCTGGGGGTGTATACTGTTACCACATCCCATGACGATTGCAGTATGCTTCAACAGTCGACACTCGCATAAAATAATACCAAATAAATATGCAAAATTCTCGAGAGAAAGTTGACAAGTGTCTAGCGGAATAGGCACAGTGACTGGTAACCAACTTGTCAATGAGTATATGATAATGTCTTTGCCTATCTACTGCAATTAGTAACCTAATAATCCAATGAGATTCCGGGCCGAAACGCAATTCTTGTTTGCCATATGTCCAATTCGTATTGTATGCGTTCAGTACTTAAGATTTATCCTTACTATGAAAGTTCAACTCCTTAAATAAGGAATAATCCTCGCTGCCGACTGGTTTACACCTTTTCCTCTGGCAAACATCCGCCTAACTGAAAGACGTGTAGTACCTTTATATGATTCTAGGTGCTTAGTCATTCTATATAACCAGGTGCATTTTTTTAATAGGCTATATCACCTATTGAGCGATGCTTACCTCACGTTATATTATGTCTTTCTGAAGACATCCCAAGCTAACTGAAGGCACACGTGCTTTGCAGTTCCGATAAAAAGCAATAAATTGTCACCCTGTGCCTATGTACTCGCGTGCTTAGAACACCATTTATGATCAATACGTCGAACAATTACTCTAGTTTAACGTAAGCGTCCACGTGCACTGATAAACGATAACGATAACATGAAGTAAGTTCTTATCAGTAGCAAACCCAATTCATTATTCTAATCGTCTCTATTTGTAGGCCTAAGAGACTTAAACGGAACGTACAAATAGCATAATTTTGTAAATGTTCATGTATGCTAATCTCAGTGTATATCACATAGAGAATGGAGGTTTGGGCCTTAGGCCGTCCATAAAAATGCTTTTGACTTTGACATTTTTAAAATGCTTTTTATATAGATTATTTCCAGAGATATTTCGGTTACTCCCTCATAAAAAAAAGAGAATTTATTATTTTCCCATCTCACATCCTGTAAGATTATTTCTTTTAGAAAATCTAAATACCAAATTTATAATGACGCGATTGTCTTTAGGAATGTTTTATACTGTTTATATTACTTATATTTAAGCTTTGATCGTTTATGATATTATCCCAAAGGACACGAGCTCATGGAATGTAGTTCTATAGTTTGATTAATTATGTTTCGGTTATAATTACTGGTCTGAACTAGATCAGGAATTCTAATGCAAAACAGAGTAAATGGAAGAAGAAAAAAGTGTGTACAATTCTTCTTATAGTAAAATAGAAAACGAATTTTACAAAACATAATATCAAGAGGAGTAAAATAGAAATTCAACAGATAACTTTAAAATATTGTAGATAAAAATGTTCTTTTAAGGGTTTGTACATTCATATTATGTTGTCAATTGTTGAATGCTTAATTTTGGTTTAATGCCATTTCTTTTTATTAATTGCTTTCAAATTCATTAAATACACAGTATCACATGCTAATTTGATGGCAACTTTCTTTTACTGATGCATAAACATAAGATAAATATTATAATAAAACGAAATAATATCTAGACTTTTATTGCCATATCTATACGATATAGTTAGGTTGGACAATTGGCATAAACCTCGTGGCAGAATGTATTGCATGGCTACTTTAATTCAGTGTATTTGACTCGGCTGATTATTGATGGGCAAAGATAAAGGCACACACGACTAGAATGTCAAACTTAAGAACTCCCAACCGGGTATAACTAAGCAAGAAACTATAACATTGGTTAACAGTAACATACACATGACTAATGCAGCAAACATGATGTAATTAACAATTGTGCTCACCTTAGTGCAATCCTTTTGTTTTGCATCTTGTGTATCCATCGAAAGCGGACAGTATTGTACTATCAATAATCCTTATGAGCACGTGTACGCTCGTACTTCTTTTTGTTTGTTAGACAGGTTGCCAGCCACTGCTATAAGCCTGTATAAAAAAAATCATACGAATTAGGTCTATGACTATCGTCCGGCTTAACCTCTGAAAGGTCTATAGAGTGTGGACTTGCCAAATATTACAAGATATTACTCTTCCCGTGGCTCGTACCACTACCAGCTGTGAACTTATAATGCAAATTGAAAGAAATGGGGTAGCCTGATTCCAATCTAGAAAATTGTGATCAGTCGGTGCATCACAATGTTGATCCCACACTGCCCTAATTTGTCATGGTTAAGTTGCTAGGTTACTGTCGCTAACATCATTAGTTGCCAAGACATGATAAAAATCGTGACGTAACGTTATTGACCCAGTTTGTTTTTGTGACTCATCAACAGAAGACGCACTTTACAAACTCAACAGTCGGGAAGAATTTTGTGTAGAGACCATTAGTACCAAGAAACAGAAATCTATTGAACTAGTCGAAAGACTCTGTTTTGTTGACTTTGAGATCTAACTCAGCTGAGGAAGTTTAGATTGACCACGTCTCTATCATTTCTGTGAAGACACTCCCAAATTCGTGACATCAATGAATCGTTGACCAAACTCCAAAGCGTCGCTGCATAATTATTCTGATATTTTAGCTGTAGCATATAGGAAGTGGGAGTTTCCTACCTTGCTAGTTCATACAGGAAAACAACACTCCCTCCCCAGCTGGGTCTCGTGAGCTCCAACCTGGAGTGGGACCATCTCGGCCGACGTCCCAACCACCCCCGTGAGTGGCAAAAATAGCCCTCGTCTGGGCGTACGCGTTACCATGGAAACCTAACCTGGGGTATGGACCTCGGAACCTACTTAGCGCGAGTTTGCCTGCTGTTCCGCTATTATTGAATATTAATTTATCTATAATTCCTTGAAATATGACTTTTTTTCCCGGTATATTACATGCCTAGACGCCAGAAGGCAATAAATGTAAATTAATGTGTTAATTATATTCACAAATAACCTGGGCAAAATCATATAGATCTAATAAATAGACAGTCCATAGTTCCTCACAACCTGGCCATTAATATTATCACTGCATTTTAGCTGCATTTATATGACAACATACCCTGAAGTTCAATCATTCACTAATTATAACTTATAAGTCTGAAAAAAGAGTGTTTATGCAGGACTCGGCATTGGCAGATCCAGGGGGGAGGGGGGCAAATGGGGCAATTGCCCCCCCTAGACCCAGGGGACAAAATTTTGGCATCTTAAAATTTAATCTTTCCTTTTTCTGAAAAACATTGATATTCAATTTAAATGACTTAAAGCACAGCATTTGATATAGAGATGTATTCAATATGCTACAAATTGCTGAAAAGGGGGCCTGGTGTTTTTTTGTTTTTTTCTTAATTTTCAAGAATGCTTGTCCATTAATTTTGTCTGTACATCTAAGTTTTGAAAAATTAAATAGACCTATACCTACGTACCCTATTTTTTTCGACCTATGTTACGAGAATGCAACTATCTGGGGTTTTTTTTCGGTCTTATAGTAAATCTTGGGCCTATAGATGGTCACACCTATAGACTAATCAGATACGTGTTTGACTACACCAGTAGGCTATGCGTACAGTTATGCGTTTATTGAGGCCAAGAACCCACTATTATATCAGGATAAATACACAGTTTGCTTTGACAGAAGGATCCACAGAGCTACACGTACATCAACATGACCTCTAAGGCTCTAGACATAGATTTCCTTTATGCAATTCGATTTATCTGTAGTATAGTTTTACTTATATTTACGGTGACTGAAACTGACAATATTGTATCAATTTTTTGGGGGGTTATTGGATATTATAAACCAAGACGCGTATAGACAAATTCCTTATTGCTTTTATATGATTAAATACTTTTCTGAAGATTATTTGAGGAAAATCATTTGTTTCAGTATATAAATATGTAAATTGACGCAATTATTACACAGTGAGTTTTTTTGTAATAAAACATAACAATTATTAATTCAATCTCTATTAATTTTTATTTCAAGCAGTACATTTTCAGATATTATCTATAAAGTGAAAGTGATTGTGCAATTACAGCATTTTATTCACTGTTATTACAATAAGTCATTATCTAGCAAAAATTGTGCAGAAAACGAGTTTTTTTTAAAGATGTAATCCTTATGATATTGACACAATACACATAAAAGTTGAGTTCCCTATGAAGCATTTATGATAATGGACGATTTTTACCGGTTAGGCCCTTTAAAGAAAACTGACCATATTATGTCTACAGACTATCGATGCTTATGACATTGTTATGAACTTCCAATGTGAACTCTCTATATATATATGAACATGTTCATCTCAGTTCATCGAATATATGTGTGACTCATCAGCTCGTTATATTTTCATTCCTTCATATCATAGGTAAGTCACCTAGCTTGTTACGAATTTAAGCCACACATATTTCTTTTTTATATGGTAAAGTGTACTACAAATCTGAATGTCCGCTCATATCAAAAAGGCACGCATGAATTGACCCCTAGGGATGTAAGGTCGGGAGGTTGTCCCATGAGGCATGTCGATTTTAAGGTATCAGTGTGTCACTTGTCCCTATGTCCTTTTTCCCTAAAGCTCCTTGTCCCATGTCAAATTTAAGAAATAGCCATGTCACCCTGTCGACTTTGACCCTTTAACCGCTGAATATGTCATTCTACAGTTCATGATTGTTTCTGAGATATTGGCCCAAATATGGAAATTATAGTCTAAAAATTGCCTAAAACTCAAATTGTCTCTAGATTTCACTGGTAGATTTTTTTCTAATGCCATTTGGATGAAAACATTCCAACTGTTGGCACCTTACCAATTGGACAAATCGACTTTATTGGTCCATAGCAGCACTATATTAAACTAGTTGGTTTCCATGGCAACCAGCAATTAATGGAATATTTATTTTATTTCCTTTAACAAGAAGATAAAGGATTCATTTCGTTTTCACAAAAAAAACAATTTGTTACTTTGTGATAAAGTTCAACTATAGAGGTTAATTATCTGTTATTCGTAGTGTGTTTTAGTAGTTGTAATTAAGTCGTAGATAATAACTAGCTCCGTACGCAGTCTCCTCCCTGTCGACTGCTATTGTCCAATACATAATCATAGTTCCCACATCATGTAAGACATGAACACTCGCGTGAAAGGATATTGTTGTTTTTTATCCAGTGTACAGTCGTTCTGTGACAAGAACTTGATTGACCATGATCAGTCCCGAGGTAGGAATCCCCTCAAACACATTCAGCCAACACTCCCGCGCTCTTACACGATTTCTATGCCTCTATCCAGAACCAAGACTGCAGGTTAAAGGTCCAACCTTCCCTGGATGTTACTCACAAAGCGTCACAGCGAACTCTGGCTGGCTGAGAGCGGAACACGCTCTTTTAGAGTGGTACGTCATACCGTGACTCCTCCCCCATTTCACTACTGACAAAGTGAAACACGGCTTACACGTGTGCTTCTAAAGCTCACGCCTTACTGCCTAAACATGGACTGGCCACCCGCGTCAGTACAAAGTTATAAGCTTTTTAAAATTAGGTAATTTTCTACTAATCAGCAAATTCACCTTGCTTAATACTGCTCTGACTCTAATTAGAATTTCTGGAAGATTCTTTCAGTTCCTGACATGGAATTAAGTCCCTGCTTTGTAAAGGGGGTTCCTATGGCAATTTACTGGAGAGCCACTTTTGTGGTTTCCACCGCTCAAATGGTCAAAAATTACATGATGTCATTCGGAAGGCTCCCAAAGACTTCGTATTTATCAAAATCATTCGTGGGCCTACATTACAGTTGATTTAATGAAACGTTTTTACCTTGGTACTGTTTGCATAAATCACTTAATGTACCATAGGCCCAAGGAATTTCCCCGGGATACTGTTCAGCCCTATCCACATCCACAACCGGTTAACCGGCAAGCTGTGGCACGCACCTGCCCGAGCACCTGCCGCTGACTGTGCTGCCATCTAGCGTAAATTTATTTGGCCACCAGGTGGCAGTGGAGCGCCAACAACATCCGGGATTGTGATCGCCATCTTGCACGCAGGAAGAGCGGTTGTGCTGCTAACTTCACGAATAAAACAATCCTATCGCTACAGAGCCTTAATGGTTTTTGATTTATTGCGTATCCAATCGTGAGATACCAGCTGTTTGCGTTGTTACAGAATGGCACAGTCTTCAGTACCTCCGGAGGTGAGTTTTGTATTCCCGTGTTTGGACAGGTTCGATTTTTTGTTGGAAAAATAAAATGGCGTTGATGTTTTGACTCTTGCCGGTGTTAAATCTAGAAATTTCCTCTGTGTGGGCTTCAAAGATATGTTCACTAATAAAAGATATTGCCTAAGTTTGGTCCAGTGTGTTTTTGTAATGAAAAGAGGCAGAGTGTATGGTTCTGAATGCGCGTGTGAGTATACAAGGGGTTGTCGGATCGTGCATTTCTGCAAGTGAAGTGCCGCGAATCAACTTAGCACTGACTAAGGAAAACATGTGGAATTGTGGTCGTAGATTGAATTTGAAGCATTGAAGATAGTGATTAAGCTGGACCAGAGGAATCCAGATAAAGGTTAATGTGTACGCCATAACATAGACAGGAGTAGATCTAGAGAAAAACATAACCAAAGTCGGAGTCCGTGTGATGGATGGACTTCCTCCACCATCCTAAGCATTATGATTATTATGATATGGCTAAGTGTTATTGTAGATGTGTTAGCATAGAAATTCTTATCTAGGGCCTAGGCCTATTGTCGCACAGATTAATGATTACTTAGATCTAAATCTAGTCGTCCAAATAGCATTGGCATTTGGTCACTCCATAATTAGTTGGGTAATTTTACATCGTCTTCCTTTTGATACAAACCAAATTTGAGTTTAAAGTTTTATCCTATTATTTCTTTGTCTTCTAACGTTATTGTCACATTTTACTAAATAAAACATTTGTCACAATTCACTTGTTTCAATGCCTCGTGATTGCTGCCTTGTGTTTTACTTCATCACCTTGCCTTATAATGTACATGTTTCCTTTGAATATGAGGCTTATATATTGAGGCCGTGGAGAAAATCTCGATTCTCTTTGTCAATTATCAGGAAGAGATATTCATGAGTTAGCAAGGAAAAATCGAAATTATTGTATATTTTCAAAGACAGGGTAGGGGGACAGTTTGCTTAGCAACCCTAAGGGGACAGTTTGACCAAGCTGCGACTGGTCATTCCTTGTCTCTAACTTGATCTGTCCCCCTCTGACCTTAGTAACAGTCATGCATGGTCACTCATGCAAGACTGTTACTAACGTGTTATAAGGACTTCATTGACCCAGAAGGTCAGGAAGACCTATGTCATACACCTGTCTGTACAACCATTTCCGTATGACAACTTTATGGTTCCTTACCTGGTGATTATGAGAATGGAGCATTGGGTTACCGTACGAGTTGATTTGTATTCTACTGCTATTGCAGTCAATTTAAACACACATAAAATTCTGAACCTCAGAAAACAACATACAGTTGGTTAAACCTACGTTGCCATAGTACATGCCATCATTTTAAATCTCTTAAAAAACTTGGGAAATAGAGAAGGCCCAGCGCTTGAATCAATACATGGGTCATATATTATTTGCATCAATTTAGTGTCCAGTCTCTTATGACGTTCAAATATTTAGGGCGAATATAAAGCCCTGGCTCCACTGCCCGACGAACGAGTTGAGGCTCAGTTGTATAGTGGAGCCGGGATTACGACTGGAGTCGTAGCTACTTGCTGCGACTTATCCGTCGGGTCGTACATCAGGAAGATGTTGAAGATTCACGACTGGATAGTCGGGTCTTAGGGGGGTGTGCATTAGATTTATATATGTTTACTAGACCCCTTAATCAACACAATCCGGTCCTAACCTGTGGCATGGTAGAGTTTCTTTGCTAAGACTAGACTGTCTTAGGGTTTGGTGCCACTTGTAGCTACGACAGTCGAGTTGAGTTGAGTTGGGCAGTGGAGCCGGGGCTTAAGATATATACGTTTTCAAGATCGAATACACACTCTGACCCTAATTGAATTGAATGTTAATGCTGCACCCTTGGACAATAAAGACTTAAAGTGTCCCAGGGTGCATGTTTTTGCAGCAGGGTGCATGGTTTTTAATAGTGTGCACCCAGCAGATGCACACATTTTTGATGAAATAAATAGCCTTATATCACTGACGGTGCATGGAAAAGCTACTGGGTACATACATTTCAAAGCTATGCACCCAGCGAGTGCACGAATTTAAACCTTAATTTCGGACACTGGATGAGGTTGATGATGGCACTATAGTTTGTGTTCAGACTTGAAAGCTAGATGCGTATGTCATATTGGCGTACACCCTGCTGTAAGTTAGATATTTAGAAAACCCTAATTGTGTATCTGATGAAATAGATTATTTATAACGGACATTCACAATGAATGTTGAAAACTTAAGTTTTACTGCACATATTCAGATTGTTGTCCGCCGTTAATTATTCAGATAATAAAACCTTAGGCAAACCTTATAGTAATAGGGGGGCCCGGCTATATATCAGAATTGTATTTCACGTTTTATTTTACTGAAGATATATATAATAGAAGACCCAGGCAAATTTTGTAGCGTTTTCCTTTGGTATTCTGACATATTGATTCCCTCATACATGCAGGGCTGAGAAGATACGATCCTAAGACATGGATATTAATAGCCTTGATGGTTGGTTTCCATGCCAGCATGCTTGTAGTAGATCTAGGATAACCTACGCCTATGACTAATGCTAGTAAATTTTACCTGCCCAGGGCAGGTGGCCAATATTAATTTTGAGCCCTGTCGTGCATTTATCGATTCAGTTCAGTGATCAGTGCTTTGGGCAAACGAATGGCACTCTTTTAAGAAACACATTCAACCATTAATTAAAAGCACCTTTTTAAACACAAACACCCTTTGGCACATTTTTAAACTCAAACACCATACAGGTTCAATTTCATCCATATAAACTTAGTTGGGGTCTAGATTCAATTCAGATCATTATCGCGACAATTAAATGCTATAAATCCCCTCTCCGAGTGGGGAGGTTAACTGGTGAATGCGATTCAATATGTCTTGAAGTAGCAATCATTTTGCTGATAAGGGAGAAAACTTATAACTTACAGAGCATTAAAATGTAAAAGGAAAGACACTTAGATTTCTTCTCAGTTTCCAATTTTCTGTGTAAGGTGAGGGCTAATTGAACTCAAGTGTAAAAAGCCGATTTCATTTATAACGGATATTTCCTTTTGGCGCAGTATTAACAAAACATTGAATAACGAATAAAATAATTTCTAATTTGTATCTTATTAATATTTTTATGCAACTTGCCGAAAAGTATAACCATTAGCGCTCGGCTATTTTCTATTCGTTTTCTCTGGTATTATTAGAGCACTAAAAACTGCTGTAGAACAAATAAAGAAGTCCCATTACAGAAACGGGTCTGTTATCTGTGAACCTATCTTCTTGTGTTCCATTGTCACTGTGATATAATTATTCAAGGTATGAGAAAACAGCCCTAATCAAAGGATTGTATTAGATATGGAAGCTGTATCCATAGGTAAGTATATGCGTACTCTTTAGATGAAGGGGAATCGTACTATAAATAATTATTGTCACTTATTTTTGTTTTGACGCTCCTGAAAAAAATTGAAAATCAGGCAATTTCTTTTCAATAAACAAATCACATGTTTTTTAAACCGGGATTGTCAGCTACGACTTTCGATATCTTGTACAGTTCCCCTTTAAAATTGAATATCTTTTGATGTTTACCTTGGCGTTTGCAGTAAGCGTTACAGTGGTTTTACATTTCAGAGTGCGGTAAGTAGCCTATTGTTTATGACAATTTTTAAAACAAGCCGTTTCGTATATTCATCCTTCTTTTTTTGCTCTTTTCCCTCATCATTCCATTATTAGGAGGTGGGCTACATCCCTGACAAAGTTGTTAAGGCAGAAAAGCGAATCACTGCATACCCATATGACACAGAGGCCTGGAGTGTATTGATCCGAGATGCGCAGGTAAACCTTTTTCATTTCACACCAACTTGTTTAACTCTTAAGATATATATGAATGCAAATGGTTTACCATGGGTTAGCTGTTTACATCTTGATTTGATTTTAATGACAAATGAAGAAATTATTTTTGTATAACTCTTCAACAAAATATATCTGTAATACACCTTTATCTAAAATGAAAAACAAATAATTCTCTTAAGGTAATTCAAAGGTTGTTTTATTCTTTCTAGCTCAAGAAAATAGAAGATGCTCGGTCGGTCTACGAGAGATTGGTCGCACAGTTCCCGAATGCTGGCCGCTACTGGAAGATATTCATAGAGCATGAGGTTTCTAAGATCCATTTCTTATGTTTACAGTACAAGACCAAAGCTTTGCTTACTTGATGCATTAAAATCCATATTCTAAAATAACGAGAAACAACATAACATTTGTAATCGTAATCTTTTCTCTAAAAGAGTAGATGTATTTTAAAATATATGTGTTGTGTCGTTTAGCACATACAGAAGTAAGCAGAGTTTTGTGATGTTCATCTATAGGTCTCAATTTCTTAAATCAATATCAAAGTAGAGCAATAGGGAATGCTTTGTATTGCCTAGCATAATGAATGATGAATTATTTCTTGAACTAGACTGTCTTCATTTTAAATCTGTATATATGAACAAAATTGCCGAAATCACTTAACGTAACCAACATAAAATCGTGAAATTTTGCCATCGTTGGCTTGTTTTTTCCGAGTCTTGCTGTGTTGACTTCAATAATACAGAACGGGATGAGACTGTTTTATCAACCATGATAATAAATGGTATACGTCTCGAGTAAATGTGTGACTGAGTGGTGATTGTGTTTGTTATGTAAACTTTATACTTTATTTCCTGTGTCTTTTCCAAGGACACGCTTTTTGCTACGGACTTGGCGCTTGCCTTTGTGTTCGGTTATGACATATTCGCTATGCATCATTAAGTGAAATTAGAAGAGAGCCTCTGTCGTGCAGATAACCATGGTTACTACTTCATGGTAAGAGACATCCGTTTTGTCGCCTCTGCCATGCAGATAAGGGTATACTGCATAGTCAGAAAATGACCGATATATAATCTGTCAGCTTTATGGTTAAAAACATCCCGTAAACTCTTTCGTTTTAACTAGAATTAGAGTGCCCACAGAACACTTTACAACATTGAATTTGATTTCTATCAAATATAAAGCTTAAAAAACTCTTAAATAAATTCTTATTTGAAAATTAATACCTGTTTATATGGAGACAACATGCTTATTTAATATTACAATCACGTTACCTTACTTCAAGAATATGTCTGAAAAACTTATTGAGTGGCTACGAGGTCTAGCTACTGGTCCTTAATGGGCTCAAAACTGGTTTCCAAAAAAAGCGTGGGCAAACGAATACACATAGGTGCATGACAGTCGTTTCAAATGATGCTTTGGTTTTTGGTATGATTTTACGGAAAAAGAGTCACAATCCTATGGCAATAGTTTCTTCCATGTAGCTACTGTGAAATTACATTTATAAATCGTACTTAGCCGTTGTAAGCTGCGCGATAGCTTTCGGGTTTCTGTTCACTTTACCCTTGCGTTACAGAAACAATGTCTGTACGGACAAGCGAGCCTGGATTTTGAGGGTGAATCCTCAGCATTTTCGACGATGCGCAATAATAATCGCAATAGGAAGTAGTGGACTCCTTTAGCATTGTGTCAATAGGAAAAGAAAAATTCAGGCATCACTGAGCAAGCTGGAAAAAAACAGTAATAATGTGAACCACTCTGTCATGTAAGGCTTCAATGCAAAAATGTCTCTCTTCCTTTGTGAAAAAAATTTAGAGTAAGATAACCACATTCCCCCCATGTAAGCCAATGCTAAATGTGCCCAATACTTCCAATCAAAATTTGCGATAGACCCTCGTATCGTGAATGTAGTCTTCTGTAAGGTATTGTTTTCTTCTCGTTGATAAGTCAAACCCGAAGTATTAGGAATGCATTCTTTATATGGTTGAGGTGGTTAGAACAATAATTCAACAACAGAATACCATCAAATCCTGGTGATGGAAATGATTAACATTGTAACTTTCTCTTTAAGTCATGTCTTTGGTTCTTGTCCTTTAAAACTGGGATTTAATACGACGAGGCTGAAAAAAAAATTTAACTGGGATTTTAACGAACTTAATTTATAATGGAATGATATCCTCTAAAACTTCCTGTTAAACTTGACGTGGCTTGACCCACAAACCTAATACTGGGAGGCCCATGCTGTTTGCACTATTCGTCAGCCAAGTACATGCTCCTAAGAGTGTATGTGTACGTGGGTTTAGTTAGTTGAGAACATCATACTGTCGGCGATAACCAGTCACGCCTGAATGTCTCAGTATGTGTCAAAGCCCAGCCACAACCCCTTCTACCTGGGGTTACCCCATATTATTGATCCGAGGCTGTTTTAGGTCGCGGTGGCCGTCTACATGTTAAACTCCCGACGACGGAGATGACCAGTCCAAAAGTGCCCTATCTTGTTTTCTTTTTCTTGTAGTAGTAGTAGTAGTAATTTTATTGACAATCTAAGAGTCATACATTTTGATCTCATGTGTCAGTCAAACAATGTACAGAAAAAAAGATAAAAGATATGAATCTTTTCAAGTAATAAAGATAAGTTTTACAGATCTTTTTAGTTAAATAATAACATATCATAGCACCTTGACCTGGAGGGAGCTTTGATTTCATCTCAATTAGATCCATTAACCATGAATATTATCAAACATAACATATTTTAGCACACAACATAACATAGCATATCGTAGCACATAAAACATATCGTAGCATGTTGACATAGAGGGAGCTTTGATTTCATCTCAGTTATTAGCCATGATCTTTATCACGACTAAAGACTAGTAAAGTTACATTGTAGACTAGAGATATAATATATAAGTTTATATAGTAGGCTAGAGAACTAGTATCTAGTACGTTTGCAGACTAGAAAGAGTATACAAAGGCATGCTCATGTTATGTAATACTATTAAAACAGCTTAGGTTTGAAACAGAGTGCTTTGACCAAACACCATGTGTTGTTGCATAGGACTCTTTTCTTAAGGCAGCAGTAGATATATTTACCCAGTGCATTAGTTACATCACTTGTATCACTGTTCATATTTGTTTAGATATTACTTGAATCCCCATATGAAAAGTGAAACTTACTCGAGAACTTTGTGGAGATATTCCTTTTGTCATATTCCTAATTTCTTAAGGATTTCACTTTTTATGTTTAAAAAAAACCCCGCAAGTAATGTCTTTCCATAGGTATTAATTGTTAAAAGCCCTATGTTCTTACCTATGAAGGCCGTATTCCACATACTGAAAGTATGCACTGCATATCGAGCATCTCCATGGTAATATTCTATAACGGGATCATCTACTTTTGGTGCAATTTTGGCTGCCGAAAGTGGATTATCGGCAATCAGTACAAAATCAGCAGAAAAGATTCACCAACATGTTCATACAGTTTTGGAGGGGAAATTGCAGTACGTTTAAAAAAACGTTTCCTCTCCACAGGGCGGGATCCACTTCTACATGGGTCGGCCCCTTTGAACTCAGTTCACAGCAGCTCTCTGGGCCAGTATGTGGGGGGGTTTAGATCAAGCACAGAATTTCGAACCCTGAGCTCTTGATAATGCACAAGCCCCTTGACAAATTTGCTTCTGTTCTGAAGATTAATTGGCTTTTTTTGTGTAAGTGTGGTTAGGGCAGTTAGAAGTGTGACATATCAAATTGCAACAAAAGATAATGTCTCTGAATCATCATTGTGTTTATAGTTTTATAACTCCTGTCTCACAAGTGTTGCAATAAGAAGTCATCCTTCCAGTGGTGACTCAATAGTCTTGAATAGTCCCTACATTTAATTGTTTATTTTGTGTTTATTAGGAATATTTAGTTTGTAGAAGAAAAACAGTTTTCCCACCTGATTTGATTTCTTTGCAATTCAGTATGTCTTTATCATCACCTGAAATGAAAGATTGACCAATAACATCACTTTAATAACAGCAAAAGTCTAAGTAACTTCAAAATACGCTGCTTGTTCATATCATTTTCAACTTGTCAATCTATAATATAACGTTTCCCCTCCTGACAGCTTTCCTGTCGTAATATACCAATATCATTCTTGTTCTGCCGAAACTTGTGACATTGTATCAGCAGCCCATGGGCAGCGCACTTTCGGTATGTGGAATACGGCCTTAAATCTCCACTATAAATAATTTGAAGTTCATAATCTGATTTACTTATCTGAAAGCCTTCTTTGTTGCTTCCCCATATGGAGGTACCGGGATAGGGCTTCTGCCCCTGGGAAGAATATAGGCTGCCAGTAGCCCATGCTCATCTTAGAAGGCACCAATGGGGGGGTGGGGGGCTGCACTGACCATGTGGTTCATTGGGATCGATTCCCAGTTGGTGTCTGGGTTCACTAAGGGATGAGGTAGAGCAAAAAGGATTTTCGGGTTTTCATCCCCTGCTGTTTGTCCGTCCTGTCACCCTCATCTCATTAATTTGATCACCAAAGACTGACCAAGTCGAAACATGTGTCTGAAAAGTCAGAATCTGTCCTCACTTGTTTTCACCATGAAAATGACCCTGGCTGTCGGTACTGCCTAAAACATCTGTCACTCACTCACGCACTCTTCGTTGCTTCAGATTCTCTATCCTATGCAATAAATCCTTGCATTTATGAGCTCTTTTTATAAAGGGGCAACAACAAAAGTAAGTTGCACCCCTATTACCACACCAGTAGAGGCAGATCTCTTTGCCGTCATATTTGTGACAAGTTCGCTGCTCCCACCAGGTGATAAACACCAAGTAATAAATGTTTATCATCAGGCAATACGGGTGACACGGTAAAACTCGTAGCCTAGTGAAGGATAAGTTTGTCGTTATACTGTAATGCTCTCAGCGACCAATGCAATTTGGGTTTGTCACCTAGACTCATGACATCCCTTTTGTTACTGGCGGTTTGCAGCGAAAAATCATGTATATTTGCTAGCAACTGTCTTTCTCAAAGTTGCTCAGGATAATCACCATGCAGCACGTGGCTTCAAAGTTACTGGAACCAGGATCCGCTTTTAGGATAATTTTGGTGAGGGCCGTATCTAAGCCCATAAATCAAATGATTGGAGAAAAATTAGGCCTGAGACATTAGGGAACTAGGTACCAGAATATCCACAAGTAACCCGATAATGGCGGAATAGTGCTATCGTATATTGGGCTGGCTTTGAGGTTGTGGGGTCTTGCAATAGGGTCATAACTCATATCGCACCAACGGCCCTTCTGCCCCACACCTCTCCTACCCTTTTCAGACTACTGCTGAGAGTGTGCGCTACCTGGGTCTAGTCTGAAAGGAAGAGCATTCTAGACTGCGCGTCAAAGCGCATTAGAGCCACATTCTAGAATTCACATTTGGAACAGTACTCTAGAAAACAGTTCGGTTTGGTTCCCTTTCCAATATTGTCGAGTGAAAGGTACAGAAGCAAAGTGAGCCCCATTCTTGGTATACAAATCCATAATATTATACGAATCCATGCGTTATTATAGAAATCCAGTTTGTTATACGAATCCCCCCATATAATATACATTTTGGCAGCAGACAGTAGCCCTTCTGAAAAGGCCGCATTCTACAGTACGCATCGCTTCGGTGCTATTTATTCCGGTTCTTTTTGGTTCAGGGGTTTACTTCTCTTTGCCGTGAAGTGTGAAAGGGGTATAAGTCCCAAACCCTACTACAACTAGGCTTCCAGCATTCTGATTGGCTGTCATACAGACCCTTTTTGTAGTAGACTTTGTAGCCCCTTCTTGCAGTGGGGTCTTATTGAACTAACGGCCCTTTTGCACAGCGCCCAGGGTTTGCAAGGCGTCTCAGGGATGGTGGAGTCTAGTAACCATATGTGTGACATTTGTTGGTAGTAATGGTGTGGATGCCAATTAAAAACTACAGAGGCACTGATACTACCTTCCTGATGTAGAACCCATATTCCATTCCTGTTTTTATCTTCCATCGTTCGACATGCTGGCATAGAACACTGCCAAACAAAACGTCTTATGTTTCGATAACAGACTGTAGCATGAATCTGGTTTAGTTGTATTGGATTTACTCATACAAGAAATTTGACCGGGCCTTAGAGGGGCTTTCTCATCCGTATGGACGTGATGTTTCAATACGTTGTAACTCACGTAGCGCGGCGCCAATTTCGCGATTTGACCAATGACGTCGCGTTATTACATTCTGAAATGGTAAAACGTCGCTCCCGCTGTGCTGTTGCTAAGCTAACGTGGGCGGAGGTTTCTCAGTATACTCACAGACGAGACAGCCCCTTTAAGCTGTGTCTCCATGTCGTTTTCGTTTAAGTTATGATCAAGCGCGTTTTTATGCGTGATTTTTGCATTGCGTGAAAAATTAGATATGTGTGTACTGTTGACTAAAATATCACACTGCAACATTCGGCGGTTTATGATAACTATGCAATTAAGCTCTTAAGGTTATACATTTCCTGAAGATTAACATGTATATATAAATTCATGTTTAGAGATATATAAATGCACCTACGTTTAAAAGGTCAAAAACATTTAAAAAGTTGATGGGCGGATCCAAAGAGGGGGACGCTCCTCCCTTTAGCGATTTTGCTGGATCCGCCACTCGTTGGATTGCGTTAGTGTGGAATTCCATTGTGTGAGTTTCGTTGGGAGGTAAAACGCGGCTGAAACACTTTGCTTATTCAAGAGATGGCCGCAAACGGAAAGGTATGCGCTGTGCTTTTGAGTAGGAGCAAAGATATCTACTTAATTTTTCTGAAAACACTTTTTTTCCCTTGATTTTGAGAAAATAACTCATTTTCGAGTATATATGTAGAAATATATGCTGGCCACATACCTTTTATATATACCGTAATTTCTACTACAAAAATACAATCGAAAAGATAAAAGGAAACTAAAACATGTTTTAGCTAAGAGGCATGCCGTAGGCATATGATTTATAATGGTTTAAACGAAAACGTTTAGCTATAACTTACAGCTTAAAGTTTTATTTAGATCATTATATATCATTGTAAGACTTACGTGCGTTATCTTCGGGAGAAAGAACTTCCATGTTACTTTCACAAATAAACAAATGAGGGATTTGCCTTGTAGCACACCACGATAATTGTTTGAAACATTATTTACTTGTCACCAGAAAAAAATAACTCAGTGATTTTAAACTTTCCCTCAATTCATATTTTTCACCGGAAAATCGAAGTGATATAATTCGTTGAAAAAGCCAGACATGACTAGGGCACCTCTTGCCGCGAGGGTACCTCTGACTCAACAAGCTTGCGCATAGCATGAATAAAATGATGAAATGATATAAAATCAGTTTTGACGCAAGAGTATACATGTATATTTAGAGAAAATGGTACTACACATGTACCTGTTTTTTTGTGGGGGAGAGGAGGGTCCTTCATACACCTTTAATGATGTTTTTAACTTGGACACTTTGAGATGAGAACAAATGAACAAATCTATGACAGGCAAAATTATTGTGGGGCAGGAAAATCATTGGGAACTGACCTCGAAATTTGAGGTCGGCCGGGATTGCAAGCCTATTTTGCCTATTTTCCGCGCGTTTCAGTCGATTTGATTAATGATAGAGATCAATGTTGATATCTTATTGATGATGCCAATGTCTTATAAGGCTGTAAATCGACATAAACCCAGAAAATTGCGTTTCTTCACGAACTATTTTTCATGCGTATTCCCTTCCGGGCGAAGCGCATCTCGCGCATTGACACTGTCAAACCACAGGCCTATTGCATCAGACGCCAAGATGGCGTGGCCCGGTGAGGACACGTGTAGCTTTCCTCCCCGATTGACTGCCTTTTACGCCTTCAATCGGCATCGTCAAGCCTTATGGAGTATATACTATGGATTACTAATATCAGGAGCTCCTCCAGGTCGATATAAGATGCAAAACCATGCTGATAATAGAGGATGATGGTGACGAGCTGACGTGCATCTTTTTGTTTAATTCGATCGATAGTTCGCTCGATAGTGCGTATTCCTATCCAGATAATATTATGTCATCAACAATTACTTTCATATATAGAAAAAGAAGACGAATAACCCAGATATTTTCGGTTATCTAACTGATTTTTTTCTTCCATCCTTCCACCTGTAACCTTGTTCAATCGATAATTCGCTCGATAGTTCATCTAGGTTTGCATATCTGAATTCTTTTTACTACTAATCATACAAAATAAAGACAAATAACCTGGAGTTTTTCGGTTTTCATAACCGAACCTGAATCTTATAAGATCCGCCTGGGACCTTATTAGTAATTTCTTTAATATTCTGCGAAAATGACTTCCATGCCCGTTATATTAGATGGAATATAATAAATCTAAACCTGTTGCAGCAAAGTCAAATCGATCAACAATCATTTTACATTTTTCCAAAATACTAGCCATAAAACGGCATCAATCTTAAGGCTGTATTCCACATACCGCAAGTGCGCTGCCAATTTGCAGCTGCTACAAATTTTGACGTTGCCGATATATTATCAGTGGCATTGCCGATAATATTGTCCAACACGTTGGTAATTATTTTCTGCCGATTTTGGACTGGTCCCCAATATTGCACTTTCGGCAGCCGATTTTGCACTTTTGGTGGCCGAAAATGCACTGAAAGTAAGGGCTGCAGGTATAAAACGTTACCATGGCGAGGGTCAGTATCGGCGGCCCGTACTTTCAGTATATTACACCTTAGGGTGATACAGGTTTAGTAGTTAAGAGTTTAACACAGGGCGATACAAACCTGGATGATAACCAGCCTTGTATCGCACTGCAGTGTGATACAGAAACTTTTTATTTTTCTAAAATTCATGAAAAAATGAAATAATTAAAAAATAAAACATCTAACATATGCATTATCTGTACAACTTCATAGCTACATTTTACTGCTTACTATTTGTGGATTTGATGGATATCAAAAGAGTTAAATGAAAAAACATAAAAAAAATGTGCAGCATCACAGTCCCACCATCACTGATTGCTGTGCATCCTTCCTTAGGAGCTCAGATCTAACAGAAAAGGTGTAATAAATCCATAACCAACCTCGAAGGGAGTACTCGGGCAGTTATCACCCCTCGCCGGGACCCCGATATCAGCCCTCGGCCGGCCCTTCGGGCCCTGGCCGAGGGCTGATATCGGGGTCCCGGCTCAGGGTGATAACCACCCTCGTACTCCCTTCTTGGTTGGTTATATGTATATATGGAATACGCCCTTTAATACTCAATAAAGTATGACATATGGTACATGTACTGTATGGCACTGACAAGACCCAGACACTGTACAACATCAATAACGTATGATGTGGTATCCCACCCCCGCACAAAAAAGATATCCTATGATTTCTGCATTGATATAATATATAGTTTTAAATTCATCGGAAACGGAGACAGACTAAGATTAGAGATTAAGATATAATTCAAATTATGTTTTCTCGAAGATGCTGATGTAATGACTTCGATAGAAGGATTGTTCTGTTCCTCGCTGTATTAGGACTGACATAATAAAGCTCTGTTTGAAATAAATGGTGCAAACATTTTTCACGGCAGGGCACACAAGGTGAACGCTTGGTTCAGATAACACACTGTGATTTTTTATTAATGTTAAGTGGTGCACTGTCATAGTGCCTGACACACTGCTGACACGAATTAAATAAAACATTCACTGCAAGTTCTTGATAAATAGCCCCTAGAGCGTGCCTTTCAAAGTTAACCTCTCACGTCGAGTTTTTGTGTGTTCTCAACACTCTTCTAACACGGCCTTCCTTCATTCAAGTTTTTTTTTATTGGCCTAAGGCCCTTCACTGTTTAACCCGCTGGATTTACAAATACATTTTGAGGAACCAATATAGAAACGAGGGCAGGGGTAACAAGTGTCAAGACGCCCCATCTTCACTATGTTTAAGCCAAGCAGTTTCATGTGGACATGAACATGAAGTGTGCTATAAAAGAAATCATTTGTATTTTTAACTAGATCATACAAAATATAAATCTTTAGGAAATCACAAAATTGCAAATAGCTTCACAAGGTTCATGGCTACGTTTTCAGAGATGCCATTTTTCTTACTTTAGTAGGATTTCCTTTTTTTTTGTGATTTTGAATTGAATAACCGATTTTCCTACATCACTTTAGAGTTATTGTGTGTTAGTTTCAAAATATTCAAATATTTATTCTGTGTCTGGGGCATATTCCTTAAGATTATTTTTCCTCTTAGGTTTTGGCCGGCCTGGGTTTGGTTCCCGTAGCTAACTGCTAGACCACCTTGACTTGCCGTCGTTTCCATCCCCAAAGATTCGGTCAGCTACTTTGGTAGTCAAAAACCGGAGTTGATACCCCCCCCCCCCCCCCCCCCATTTTTCTTTTCATCTCGATATAGATGAAAAATTGCTGAGTAGAACTTAAACTCAACACATCATCATTATCCTCTTAGTTGCTGTACTAGAAAAAAGTAGGAAAAGTGTTCCCTACTTTTTCATCAGTCGGGAGTGGCATCTCTGCATTTTACTCGCTACTGTTTTGTAGTTTTGATGAAAATCATAGAAGTTACAAGCAAAAGTGTTAAATGAAGGGCAGTATCACGTGCACCGCATTGTGTGGGGCCCTGGTCGAGACGCCGACAATGCAGTGGACACCAAGGTTTTTTTTATGTTTTGTCGAATTCGTCTGTCACTTGTTCCTGTACAATTTATGGTGTGGCATCGCGAATAGTTTGCTTTGAGTATTCAACCCCATGGGGGTTCTGGGGAAGAATAAGCACTCAGTAGCTCCTGCTGATCATATAAGGCGACGATAGGGGGGACCCAGCACTTACCAAGTGATTCTTTAGGTTCAATTCCCGGTTGGTGCTTGGTTCACTAAGCAGAGATGCCAGTTTTCCGTCTTAATACGGATTTCCGTATATTTTGCTTTGACAGCAAGTTTTAAAAAGTGCCACAATTTTAGAAGGAGAACAGATTTGTATTCAATTTCGGGTAACAAAAATTAAGAATATGTTACATAACATGAACATATAATTTGTTTCAGTAATTATCCGGGGTGGGGGGTGGGGTTTCCTTCGGGAGTCTCCTGGGAAGAATGTGTCCTCAGCAGCCCCTTGCTGTTCGTAGAAGGCGACAAATGGGGAGACCAGACTGAGTAGCTCTTTGATAGAGTGCCCGCCCTGAGTCTGGGAGGTCTTGGGATTTATTCCTGGCCGAGTCATACCAAAGACTTTAACAATGGTAGTGATCACTGCTTTCCTGGCACTCAGTATAAAGTAAGAACCACAAAACATAACTGGTCAGCCCGGTGTCAGTATAATGTGACTGGGTGGGGTATTGTGTGGGTCTATGACATGATATCTCAGTGTGGCAGCACTATAAAGAGGGCATTGGGTCCCACTGCTACAAATAGGCACCTCATTTCATAGATTCGGTCACCGCCCTGTGGCGTAAAACTAGCTGAAAGGCTTTACCTTGTGCAGTCTGGTAAAAGAACCCGGAAGGGTTGGCTGGACGTTAAACTAATCCCACAAACAAACAAACAAAGTTTCAGTATCAGAGCTTTAATACAGGAAAATACACTACCTTAGTTGTTTCCGAATAAAAATACGGAAATGCAGTTTCTTATTTTTCATGATTGAAGAGTGGCATCTCTGCAAAGGGATGAGGTACAGCAATAATGATTTCCAAGTTTTGATCCACTGCTGTTTGCCAGCCCTGTCACCTTCATCTCATAGATAAGATCACCAAAGAAATAATTTGTCCCAACCTGTTTTTGCCATGAAAATGACCCTGGCTGTCGGTACAGCGTAAAACACCCAACACTCACTCTTTCAATATTCAATGAGAATTATTTGTTGTTGCATTAGCAATTAGCAGACAAAAAGCTTCTCACAGCATTTTACACAATTTTCTGCTCTCAGTACATCTTTTTTCTTACAGTAATGTGAATGCCACAATGAAATATAGAGTAAACACCTGGCCTGCTTTTTTGATGTGCTCAAGAAAAATTAGGGTGGACAGGATTTTGGGGTCTGAGATGGTTTGGGATCCCGAGGGTTTTCTTGTGTTAGGGCTCAGGGGAGTTTAAGATCTATTAATAGTGTTTGGGGAACTATCATATATTCGTGTCATTGTGGTTTTACTGTTACATAGTCGTAACTAGCTCAGAGGATTAGCTTGTCAGGACTGCCCTTGATGCACCTTCCCGAGGCCCACATTTGGTCTGGGCTGCCATCAAGTTGGCAACTGCTTGAGTCACCCTGGGATCTCTTGTGTCTTGGCTGAGACCCGTCCTCAAGTGTTCATTATCATATTACTGTTCTATTTCCCTAAGTATAAGTCAACAAGTAGATGTAGGACATTGTTTATTTCGGGATAACAAGGCGCCTTGTTTTGTAGACTACAGGTGAATCGCTTAATGGTGATTGGTTTGAAGTTAGACCAGGGGTGTGCAGACCGGTCTGACCTTAAAATATTTTCGCAAATCAAGCAGTTAGATCCACACATCGTTGTCGCAAATTCGCACATATTTTTATAGCATTTTTACTTTCCTATATGAATTTGAAGGCAATATTAGCACATTCTGTGACAACATTCGCACATTTGTTCAAAAGTTTGTTCCATAAATCTTGTGTTTCCCCATAAACCTCTCATTTCAAATATTTACATACTTTCAGGCTATTTTCGAGTATTTTCTCAAGTTACTTTTTCATGTATTTATATCATTTGAGTATTCCAATTCAATTTTTCATGATAATTATATGATTAATACAATAGAGTACTTCACCCAAAAAAAGACGATAGATGCCATTGAATTGAGGTTGATAGAAAATTATAATCAAGATAGGAGTGGCTTGTCGGGAACTACCGATTTTGCACACACACACACAAACCCCCCCCCCCCCCCATTTTTCTTTTCATTTTCTTCTTATAAGTCTATCAAGATCTTTCAAAGGGGTCGGAATGGTGTAGTGGGTAAGCGCTTTGGCTTGAGCAGGTTTGAGCCTGGGCCATGCCTGGTACACCGCCTTACCTTGCCATCGTTACCACCCCCATAGATTCGATAACTACTATTTACAGCCAAGAACCGTGAGTTGGTCCTAATATAGCTGAGAAATTGCTGATGGACCTTAAGCTCCAACAATGCTAACTGCACATCCCAATTCTCATGAAGAGAAATATGCCTTTTTACTTGCGCTCACTTGAGTGATGACAACTTTCTTTGGGAACCCTTTTTTCCCAGACACAGTATAGGACAAATTCCGAAGACGATAGATTGGCGCCAGCGTGATTTTCGTTTGAAAATATTATTTTAGAGCATATTTTATCTTTACTAATCGACATCGACATGCGCAGATAAAAAGCAGGTGGATTTGCCTCCCGTGGACGTGCGTAACAGAAGTAACGTCGGGAGCGGGCAGACAATGTGGAGGTAAATGAAGTCAACGCAGCATCTCGATATAAATGTACTCGTTGCTCCTGTCACAACTGGTGATTGGTGAACTAAATCTAAGCCATTACTTTATTTTGTTTTTCAGATGAAAGCCAGGAATTACGAAAATGTTGAAAAGGTTAGTAAAAACTAAACCTAGAACGATTCTTTGGGGCTTCTCAGAGTTTAAGACGTGGGATTCCAGTCCATATACCGATAATGTTGACCAGCCTCCTCCTATTTATTTTTTTTCATGGAGGGGGGGGGGGGGATGCATGTCCGTGCATACTAATGCCACTTGTTCTGTTGTAACTACATATTTTCTATCTTCTCGGGGTACTGTGGGTATAGAAAGTAAAAACGACGGGACCACTCCTCAGCAATAAAGGCTGCAAACTAACGGAATAACTTATGCTTCGTGTCCCTTGGTAGACGAAGGGAGAATAATGTTATGGTGTGTTTGCATATAGCAACATCAAAAGATAACTTTTGTGCAAATAAAAATTAAGTAGCATACAAAGTTGCAATATAGCTATATCGAAGCCGTGGCATCAGATCATTGTAATTAATAGCTCTTTTAATTCCAGCTCTTCCAGCGATGTTTAACGAAGGTGCTGAACATAGACCTGTGGAAGACTTACCTGTATTACATCAAGGAGACCAAGGGTAGCCTGCCCTCCTACAGGTACTGCCTCAGCTCACCCGACCAAGGGGTCTAGCGTTTCAGACTTTTCTGTAGCACATAATGTAAAGTATTTTAAATGTAAATAGTTAAATCCTATGCAGTCATCGTGACTATTGTGGATATTAATGGAAAGTTTAGGGTAAATGATATGCTGAGAAATTGAATGAGAAGGAGAGAAACCCCAACCGCTTGAAATAAAACAGTATAAAGAATAATTTTACTAGAAAACGTATCAGGTTAGTTGGTTCGTTGTTTCATTACATATAATTATATTCACTCCATTGGCTCCTACTTGTGACACAGCAAATTGATGTGTATCTTTACGTTATTTTACTTTTTCACAGAGAAAAGATGGCCCGTGCCTATGACTTTGCCCTGGAGAAGATGGGGATGGAGATCATGTCATACCAGATGTGGGTCGACTATATCAAATTTCTGAAATCTGTGTAAGTACTTTACCCATTACTCCCTTAGCTCTGCCATGGGTATTTTTGCTCCTCGTTTCCGTTTATTTAGGAGCTCCCCTGTGTCAAACTGATAGCTCTAGATTTAGTCATTAAAATGCAGCGGGAAATTAATGACGAAATGCAATCTGTCCCATTCAAAACACAAAACCACAGTTTCTCAAACTTGGTCTAATTATAGATTTTAATAAAATGTCTGCAACTTTACATTCCAGTAGAAGCTTTTGCCTAATTCTAGAGTGACCACGGTACAGAAATCAAAAGGAATCTTGGAAAAACGGAATTTGATAATTTGTCTAAATTTCAGGGAATCTTGTTTTCTCCGGTTCTGGATTTCCTCATTCTAAAAGTATAAACTTTGTAACTTTTTACAAATGAATTGCCAATTTTCTTTCTAGCTGAAGCACATTCAGATTGAAAGTAAAATATGAGTGGTCACCTTGTAAACCCAACCCCCACCCCCGCCAATAATTCAGGATAAACTGATACACTGTTTCCTCTCCCACACAGAGAGGCGGTGGGATCCTACGCGGAGAATCAGCGGATCACAGCCGTGAGGAAGGTGTACCAACGTGGGGTTGTGAATCCCATGGTGAACATTGAGTTCCTGTGGAAGGATTACTGTATGTTTGAGCAGGGTATCAACCCGCTCATCGCCAAGAAGATGCAGGAGGACCGTGGCCGAGACTACATGAACGCGCGTCGAGTGGCCAAAGAGTACGAGGCGGTCACTAAAGGACTCAACCGGAATGCGCCATCTGTACCACCCCAGAACACACCTGATGAAGCCAAGCAGGTGAGAAGGTTGATTGTTTTCCAATGACCAAACGACGGTTGTTTAAAGAATGAATATAAACAATAATTTAACCCAGTGCTATTCTAGTACTGGGTTATGTAGTTCTATGGTTTGGAAATATTTAGCAATTAGAAAATATTTATCAAATTTTATGTTTTATACATATTTTGTGAAAAAGGACAAATGTATAAGCCCGAAGTCAGGTTGCAACTTATATTAGGTTTTACAGTACATGTAACTTCTTTAAGCTTGTACAAGTAATTGCTTAATATCGATTCAAATTGACAATTATTATCTTGTATTTTAGGTCGACCTGTGGAAAAAGTACATTCAATGGGAGAAGAGTAATCCACTCCGAACAGAAGACCAAGCCATGATCACCAAGAGAGGTAAGAAACGTATCTTCCTTTCTATAGAAACGATGACATTGTATCAGATATATAAGAAAAGTACTTTGTGATCTTTTTTTATAGGTATCTTGATTTACTAAGTTCTTCATCGTCATTGTATAAAGCCGTGTCAGATTTAATGCCGCTAAATTAGAATTTGTAAATCTGCGTTAACGAATATCACAATTTTTTCCACAGTGATGTTCGCCTATGAGCAGTGCCTGTTGTGTTTGGGGCATCACCCAGACATCTGGATAGAGGCGGCCTCCTACCTAGAGCAGTCTTCACGGTTACTTACAGAAAAGGGGGTAAGTACACTCCTCATCAACCGCAAGGATTTGATTACTTGAATATATATTTAACTGTTGTATTTCACCAGTCAATTGTCTAAGTCACCTATAAGGAAAGTATTATTATGCAGTTTTCTTCTCACTAAATTTGGTACATGTGTTGTTTACCCTTAGTATAAAACGATTGTAAATATAGTAAAACTCATTTGTTGTTTGATATCATATAGAATACTGACACCTGAAAGTCGTATTTTTTTCCGCTATGTAGGACCAGAACGCAGGCAAGATGTTCGCCGACGAGGCGGCCGCCATCTATGAGCGTGCCATCACCACCCTACTCAAACACAACATGCTTCTCTACTTCGCTTATGCCGACTTTGAAGAGGTATGCAATGAGAGGAAATAGAAGCCCAACTTAATTTTACTCTAATTTACATTTATCAGTAGATGATAGCAACATTTAAAAAGTATATAAGCTAAATGGTCTAAACTGTACCCTCAAAAACTCTGGTCTAGAAACCTGGAAGATACAACTTATCAGCCGTTTTGATCATTAGATATTTTTTGTAACAATAAAATACACGTTATTTAACTGCTAATTCCTAATAAAATTCTAAACTTCAGAGTCGGATGAAATATGAGAAAGTACACAGCATTTACAAGAGATTAATAGCGGACACAGAAATCGACCCTACACTAGTAAGTCTTTAAATATTTTACGCGCTTGGTAAAATGTACGTAAATGTGTCTTTCTTCTATATTTAAGAATACATAGAGTTAATGTGCCGAATAGATAATGTGCATTTTCAAAAGACAAATTTATACTTATGATATTCAGTGTTACTTTGATGTGAATTATGCTTCTGCTAAATAATACCATTGTAACAAACTAATTGTGATCCATTGATAAGAAAAGATAAACATGACCATGCAGCGAATGAACTTGCAAGTTTTGTAAGCTTCAGAGTCTAGGTCACTTCCATTACAACAGAGATAGAGTTGGATCACGAAAAAAAAAAGCAAAGCATAATCCATGTGCTTCTCTCTTGTCAGGCATATGTGCAGTACATCAAATTTGCAAGGAGAGCAGAAGGTATCAAAAGTGCACGGTCAGTGTTCCGGCTGGCTCGTGAGGATACTCGCTCCAAGTATCACGTATACGTGGCCGCTGCTCTCATGGAGTATTACAGTAGTAAGGTACGTATTTGCAAGATTATAGGCAACGACTCATTCATAATATTATTCTCCGGATCGCTGTCCGATCCTGTCGGGATCGGTCACACCCGGAGTGTTGTCTTGGTCATTTAGGCTGAGAATCTCATTAGCATATATCGGAACGAGCAGAAACAAGTTCACGATTTTGGACCTACTTCCGGTTGTAATACATCTCTATGGAAAGTCTAGGGTGGAGTGTGATCCAGCAACATATCAGAAATCTGTTTGGAGATTGAGGGTGTCAACCTGTTTTACATCAACTCCTCTAACTAGAAAATTCTAGCGTGCGGGCTGAAGTGTAGTGTGTTTGCATAAATTATCAAACCACCCGCCACAGCGCCTTGCATCAGAGGCCAGCATGGCGGAATCCGGGCCAGTGCACGTGTGGATGTCCTCCGCAATTGAACGGATTTTATAACTCAAATCGGCATTGCCAAGCAATATGGCCTATATATTATGGATTATTAATACTTGGAGGAGGTTTAGGTCGAGATGAACTGAAGAATTGTGTCGATTTTGACGATCGGCATCGAAGACAAGGTTAGTGTTGTCCGCGTTAGGTGAATGATAATAGAGGATGATGGCGGTCTCCCAGTCCTAAGGTCCCGCGAATTTGACGGCCCCCACCCCAACAGGTGCCGTCAGGTTTTGCTACCTTCCCCCCGTTCCTAAAGGGGCGCGTACGTAGACTCAGGAGCCTCCAGGGCGCCGGCCAACAGGAGTGAGTATTCCTGACACGTACCCAGTGGTAGGGGATGGGTTGAATAGAGTATACCTCAGTGGCTCCCCACTGTCCCTTGTGCCTTGCCGTATTTGTTTGTAACGTTATTCATAATTGACATAACACTAATAACCTATCACAAACAACTTTTCCTACATAATTTTTTTGAAATTAAATGAACCATGCTTTCTCTGTTAATATCTCCCCAAAACATTGCCCTATGGAACCTCTAAACCTAGAGCCCTCTAAGACCCCTCTGAGACCGCCAACACCGCGAAAATTCGACGGGAGACCACCTACGGGACTCCCGACGGGACCTACGGACGTGTAATCTTTCGGACACTGACGGCGGGCTGACATGCGCATCTTTTTTATTAATTCAATCGATAATTCGTTCGATAATTCGTCTAGGTTTCCATATCTAACATCATTTCAATATCTGCTATCGTCTCCACTATCATATATACGAAATAAAGACGAATAGACCGGAGTTTTTCGGTTTTCGAACCGACCCTGAATCTTTATAACTCACCTGGGACCTTGTTATATCATTTTTCATGATAAGACCTTAATGGCGAGTCTTCTCCAATCAACAAAAGAAATTACTAAAGGTTTTGCCAGTAAATGTTTTTTTTTCTAAGCAACGTTTTGCCAGTAAATGTATTGACCGGACCCATCAGCGATTAAGGGAGCATAACTGCCTCCGGTGACCATTATTACTGGTATGTTTTATAGTGTTCTGAGGATACTCATGTTCATGTTTTATATTCACTTGTGTATTCTTGTTTTATCTATAACAGGACAAAGGTGTTGCATTCAAAATCTTCGAGCTGGGCTTGAAGAAGTTCGGACAGCACCCAGAATATGTATCAGCATATATTGACTATATGTCGCACTTAAACGGTAAGGTTAACTATATTTAATTAGATAATAAAATGGCATTGCATTGTTATGGTGGGCTTACACCTTTTATGTTTTAATCAAAAAGAAAATTATGGATTTATTTTTTAAAGTACAATGTTTTGTTTTCTTATGTTTAATTCAACATTTACATGTTCTTTCAGAGGATAATAACACAAGAGTGCTGTTTGAGCGGGTGCTCTCATCAAAAGAAATGAATATCGAACAATCCAGGTTCGTATCAGAAAAGTATGTTACACTTTTTACTTTTTCGTCTGGTTAGGAAAGTCCGTCAGAAATATAGTACACTGAAACTGACTAGTTCTTGTCCAAAGAGAACTTTCACCTCGACAGCGAGGGTGGTATATAGTAACGTTGTTCGTGTATGATAAACTTGATATGTTCGTGTAGGATAAATGTACTGTGAAAGTATACAATTTCCCACTCAATTTCAATTTCTTACAGTTTTGCCAGTTTATTCCTTCGCCATTTTAGAGAGCGTACATAGGTTTCTTCTTCCACGGTCTGACATATTCGTTTTTTCGCTACAGTGAAATCTGGAATAAATTCTTAGAGTTTGAATCAAACGTTGGCGACCTGGCCAGTATATTGAAAGTGGAGAAGCGCAGGGCCCAGATCATTGGACAGGTAAGTGACTGTAAAATGGTGATATTTTGATTATTGCATTAATTTGATGCTAAGATGAACAGTGCATTTATTCTTCGCGTTGTATTAAGTTTCACCAATGGTATAAAGTTTGATAGGCGAAGTATAGGATGGCTTTTTCTTTGACTAAGTGAAAGAGCCAGTTCACCCTATTATCACACATTTAATCTCCTGGTTCCTGTCCTATGCTTGGAGAGTGGATACATGGGTTTTCTTGTGAGGGGAGATTTTAGTTACATTTAGTTACGTGTAGATGTGTCCTATGGCCTTTGACAATTTTTACATTAGAATGGTTTTTGTGTTGTTACAATTCTTTAAAAAAAATACCTTAAATGTATTTTACATAATTCTCTTATAAGTTTATATGTATTTTGCTTGTTTTCATGTTATTTGATCAAAATTCACAAGTTTCAGGATAGTTAAAACAATAATAAACAACTTTGAGTTTTGGGCAACTCTAGTGGGAGAGTGAAGCCCAGGTGAAAGTCAATTGCCTCTCATGTTATTAGCTGTGCGGCAGAGCGGAACAGACTGGGACAGAAGTGTCAAGTAAACAACTTTGACTTTTGGCCAACTGTAGTGGGTAGAGTGGAACCAAGGTGAAAGTCAATTGCCCCTCATGCTATTAGTCGTGGGTCAGACTGGAACAGAAGTGTCAAGTCCTTACATTCTGTTGTTATGGTGTGCCAAATGAGAAAAAAACAAGTTCACAATTTCAAATTTGTATAACATTTTTTCTCAATTCCAACATTTACAGAAGTTCATCAGACATGTTTGTCAGCATGGCGGCCATGTTTTTATGATATGCAAAGTGCCCAATAATGACTTCAAAATTTTAAATTTCTAAGAAATTTCTTTTCACTTCCAAGTTTTAGACAAGGTCATCAGACATGTTTGTCAGCATGGCGGCCATGTTTTTATGAAATGCCAAGTGCGCAAAAACAACTTCAACATTTTTCATTTTTAGTACTTTTCTTATCACTTCCAAGTTTTAGACAAGGTCATCAGACATGTTTGTCAGCATGGCGGCCATGTTTTTATGATGTGCCAAGTGTCAAAAACAACTTCAAACATTATTTTTTTCTTTTCATGAAATTTCTTTTTACTTCCAAATTAAAGACAAGTTTTAGACAAGGTCATCAGACATGTTTTTCAGCATGGCAGCCATGTTTTTATGATGTGCCAAGTGTACAAAAACAAATTCAAAATTTTTTATTTCCACGAAATTTCTTTTTACTTCCAAGTTAAAGACAAGTTTTAGACAAGGTCATCAGACATGTTTTTTCAACATGGCGGCCATGTTTTTATGATGCGCCAAGTGCGAAAAACCAACTTCAAATTTTTTTATTTTCATGAAATTTCTTTTTGCTTCCAAGTTTAAGACAAGTTTTAGACAAGGTCATCAGACATGTTTTTTCAGCATGGCAGCCATGTTTTTGTGATGCGTCAAGTGCACAAAAACAACTTCAAATTTTTTTTATTTTCATGAAATTTCTTTTTACTTCCAAGTTTTAGACAAGTTTTAGACAAGGTCATCAGACATGTTCTTTCAGCATGGCAGCCATGTTTTTATGATGCGCCAAGTGCATAAAAACGACTTCAGTATTTTTTATTTTCGGGAATTTTCTTTTTACTTCCAAGTTAAAGACAAGTTTTAGACAAGGTCATCACCATGGCAGCCATATTTTTATGATACGCCAAGTGCCCAAAAATGACTTCAAAATTTTTAATTTTAATTAAATTTCTTTTCATTTGAAGTTTTAGACAAGGTCATCAGACATGTTTATCAGCATGGTGGCCATGTTTTTATGATGCGCCAAGTGCGTAAAGACGACTTCAAAATTTTCAATTTTCAGGAAATTTCTTTTCATCTCTTAGTTTTAGACAAGGTAATCAGACATGTTTATCAGCATGGTGACCATGTTTTTATGATGTGCCAAGTGCATAAAAGCAACTTCATAATTTTTGATTTTCAGGAAATTTCTTTTTACTTCCAAGTTTTAGATAAGGTCATCAGACATGCTGACATGTTTGTCAGCATGGCAGCCATGTTTTTATGATGCACCAAGTGCCCAAAAATGACTTTAAAATTTTTGATTTTCAGGAAACTTCTTTTCATTCCAAGTTTTAGACAAGGTCATCAGACATGTTTATCAGCATGGCGGCCATATTCTTATGATGTGCCAAGTGCGCAAAAACAACTTCAAAATTCTCAATTTTCAGGGATTTTCTTTTCACTTCTAAGTTGCAAACAAGGATTTCAGACATTTTTATCAGCATGGCAACCATGTTTTTATGATGCGCCAAGTGCATCAAAACAACTTCAAAATTTTTGATTTTCATGAAATTTCCTTTTACTTCCAAGTTTAAGACAAGGTCATCAGACATGTTAGTTAGCATGGCAACCTTATTTTTATGATATGCAAAGTGTCCAAAAATGCCTGCAATTTTCAATCTTTACAAAATTTCTTTTTTCCCCAAGTTTTAGACAAGGTCAAAAGACATGTAATTCAGCATGGTGACTTTGTTTTTATTATGTGACAAGTTTACAAGAACAAGTTCAAATCTTTAAAATCTCAAGAAATTTGTCCTCACTCTAATACAGTATCTATGTAGGATATCCTTTTTTTTCCTTACGAGTTCCTCTTTGCCAATAACAATCTCTTCTTTATACAAATATAATTATGATTAATTTACAATTATCTAATTCAAACTTGAGTAGTTTTTTTTCATTAACAGGCGAAGAATCTCGTTATTTTAATAACGATTCATTTTTAAACGAGATTATACAGTTGCACTTGTCTTTGTTATGAATTACAATTGCACATATGAATCTTCCTTTGTGCAGAAATGTTAAGTAAATCTTTATTGTATCTTAGGTATATTCATTAGGCCACCAGAATAGTTTTTCACAAGTAAACTGTCATGGACGGATCGCCTCGTTTGAAAATGTTTGTATACTTTGTCTGTTTTCAGGAATTCGAGGGCCGTGAGACAGCGTTGCTAATAGACCGTTACAAGTACTTGGAACTTTACCCATGCTCCACAGTCGAACTCAAAGCATTGGGCTACAAGGTAAAATCACTTTATAGCTGTTTAATTTTCGAGTCATCTGATTAGTAACTTTTCTTAGTATAGTTAATGGTTTATCTGTTATAATAACTTCTTCTTTTTTTGAGCATCGATTGAACAGCACGAACTCGCCACGTCTTTGATATATAATAACTTAAAAATATGGGCCACAGCGTTGTAGAAAACAAAATTGAAATTACGACCCATGAAAAAAAGCAGGGTTCCACGGTAGATAATATAACTAAGGATGAAGGATATAGAATTTGGTCTTTGGTATAATTTAGGAGATCAAGAAACTGGTGGATCCCCATGAAATAAAATATAGAATGGTCGTTTACCCGGTTAGGCCTAATGTGAATGTTGACTTTCTCGGTGAAATCAGGACACATCCCGGCCGCACCTACAGCAGGCCTTCCAGGCCCAGGAGCAGGTGACAACGGCCAAACAGGTGGAGGAAGAGGAGGAGGACTCGGGCCCCAAGTACCCCAAGCCCGACCTCAGCATGATGCTGCCCTTCAAACCCAAAGTCCTTGTCCGTGAGTAACAATAAATACATTAACTGAATTAAGTTTGTGTTGCGTTATTCTCTGAACCAGTAAGAGGGGTAGATGTTTTCTGAATAACTGGACTGAAGAAGTGTTTGTACCAGATACTTGTAAACAGCTGTAAAAACCAATTAGAAATTTACATATTGATTACCGTTATCACAATTGAAAGAATAGTACGATACGTTTATTGTACATAAGAATCAGGGGAATAATATATTGATAGTTCGTGATTACACTTACAAGTATGATTCCAAATGTCTCATATGAGTTGGTATTCTTCCCATCTCCAGCGGCAGGTGCTCATGACGTTCCTGGGGGAGTGTTCCCACCTCCCCTGACGGCAGCTGAACTACTGACTAAACTACCTCCTCCCACCAGCTTCCATGTGAGTTCAATACGCGTGCAAACTTCTCATTTCATTTGTTGAAATTAGTTCGTTATTGAATAATACAAAGTTTTTCACCTATAGATTAAGACCAACCTATTGCTTAGCTTAAAATGATCAAAATGAAATTAACTGTCGAGCTGACGGATTAGGCCAACAGTCATTGGCCCAAAGACCAATCCGATGTGTGCTATCCCTTTCAGCCAACATATTCACTTCAGTCATACATTCATGCGTTTAATTTTATTTAAACCGGTTTGTGCGGTATTCGGTCCAAATAGTACATTATAATATTCATTACTAACAAAAAGAATTGTAAAAATTTTCAGGGGCCCTTCGTTTCCATCGACAAATTCATTGACCACTTGAGAAGGTTGAAGCTGCCTGACGGTGAGTTACTGATTATGCTGCGCCTATAGGAACGATCCTTTGTAACCAATATACAAATCGTATCGTTTTTAAGCACCATAGCCTCGTCAAATAGATATTCTTGTGGTTTATATGGATTTCATTGAGCTAAGAGCTGCATTATTCCATCAAAAGAGCTTGTTACTAATATAAGTTTCACAAACTGGTTTAAGAAAACTATCCTGTTAATTTGACTTGATCACGGTTTCCTTTCCAGGCCCTGTCGCAGAAAACGGCGTCGACATGGCCGAGGTGGATGCTGGTACCAAGTTGTCCATTGACCATGCAATGGGTCGTAAGCGTAAGATAGATTTATCGCAGGACGACAGCGACGACGACGACGGTGTCGTCGCCCCTCCAGCCCACGACATATACCGCAGCCGGCAACAGAAGAAAGTCCGATAGAAACGGACCTCTATTTATGTCCTTTAAAGAACGTTTATCTTAATTGCGTACGAAGCGACTGGCTCTTTCTTCCCGTTCCAGAGCCGCGGAATAGATACATCATTTTTTTTGGTCAACAAAAAAGTGCAGAACTGGTAAACGAGGAGCGCTGAAACATTTACTACCCAACATTTATCTACCCACCCCTTTATCATCTCATGGAAGGTTTCATTTCTTAGGGAAATACATACTCGTACGTTAAAGTTTTGTTTTCTACTACAATTAACATATTCATTTCTCATTACGGGCATACCGTTGGTACTCCAATCTGAATTCTCAAAGTTCACATATAACTAACTACCATTGCTTTCACCCGTTCACCCATTCCATTTTAAGATGACCATTGCTTGGTCTCGTACTTGATCGAATCTAAAGCAGGTGTTCGGAATATGCTGGTGTATTGCGTACCACTCGCTTCAGAGAATTTATTTTCGTCAACGTTGATACGGTTTATTTCTGTAAACGGAAACCTACGTCTCTTTCCGACATGAAATATCAGAGACATCGCTTAGTTGTGTTCAGAATAACATGGAGAAAATAATGTGAAGTTTGCCGCATACCTCATGCAGGGGTGGACATATCCAGGGGCCCGAGGCCTTAAATAAGCAGGTCGTTCCCCAAGATGTTCTGGTCTAGGGGCCCTACTGGCCCTTAGAAAATCATGGATAATAACCATATTTTCAATAATTGAAAATATGGTCTAAAAACATAGAGACTTCTTTCTTTATTCATATCCCTTGTTGCAACAAGAGAAAAATAATATGAACTAAAAATCACGAATAAATCTGTTATCAGATCTAAAGACTTTTTGAGGGCCCTTACATTTGCAAAGCTAGTGGCCCAACTGGTCCTTGGATTTTTAAACTTATGGCCACCACTGCTCATGTACCAGATCAATGTTTTGTTTTTAACCGAAGTATAGCGCCGATACAGGAATAATCAATTGGGAAATAATTATGCCATGATTCAGTGTTTGAAATGTGTATAAACGTGACTACATGTGGTATTTGTAAATAGTATATAATATGGGGGGGGGGGGGGAATAAGAGATGCCATTGTATTTTCTTTTCGTATTCCTTTGTACGCTCAGTTAAAAATTAAGATATAGATTATGTTCTCCCCACGATTCCCTCAATTCTTTGTCTTGCTTTAAAAAAAATATTTGAAAAAGGCATCTAGTAATTATTTACAAGGTTGAGGCTCGGAGCTTAAATGATAAAAATATGCATCCTTCCCGTTTATTTCAGAAGCCCGAAAGGCATTTCCTAGTTTTCAGTACATCAGAATGGCACCTCTAAAAGCGGAGCACTGTAGTCTAATGTGAATGAATAAAATCTGCAAGATTTTGAGAGGATTCAAATATAAAAGTGTTACTTTACTTGTGTTAAAATGTGATATGTAATAAAAGAAAGTAACCTGAGAGTATGTCTGTGCAAAATCACTGTGAGGGTTCCAAATCGGCCAATCAGAAAAGCAGGATTTACATTGGCCATCATCAGGACTAGTTTGGGGCTCTGGATGGGGGGTCGCGTGTCGAATTTATAAAAACGGCCATGTCGCCTGTCCCTATATCCCCCTCTAGACCTGTCTCGCATGTCGAATTTAGGAAATAACCCTGCCACATGTCACTAGGTTTATAAGGCTCATGTTGCATGTCGAATTTAAGAAAAGGGCCATGTCATTGGTCACTAAATTGCCATGTCGAATTTAAGAAATGGCCGTGTTTCCGTGTCGAATTTAAAAAACGGCCGTGTCGCCTTGTCAAATTTAGTGGTCCAGACCCATTAGTTTTGGAAACCACTGTTGAGAATGTCACAATTTTGGAGAACTAAAAAAAAAACCTGAAATTATTAAAATCAAAATGTTAACTTGTATGGTTAATTGATCCTTCTAGATCTGAGAAGAAGTAGATTTCTCTGTTAAGACTCTTCGAGCCCCCCTCAAAAAAAAGAAATCTAAATGTACTACAGGTTGTGTCCATTTAGAAGATGGTATATCAACTTAAGACATGTCCCTTTAGATTAGAACAGACAACACCAGCACCCAACAAAATGAGCCCCCTACACACATCAGGGCCCCTCCCGAGGGGGCCAACAGTGGTGGTGTAGGGGTAGAATGCATGGCTGGAGTGTGAAGGGCCCGGTTATTGCATATAATGATATATATATATAGTCGATATGATTATTCAGGTACACAGATGCCACTTTTCCTGCTTAAAAGTCTGTTTCAACCGTTTCCGGACTTTTCATGTCCAGAGAATGGTATCTCTTGCAGGTATCTGCACACGTTCCTGATGAGCATTCGTCGTGCATAACATCAAATTAGGGTACTATCCCTGCATATACTGCATGCTTACATAATATTGAGATTTATCATGAATCTGTTGAAACGTTATCGCGATATTCCTTCATTTTGGATCCTATCCCGATTTCCCTTGATCTCGGTACCTATATTATGCCCCAAAACACAAAAACCAAGAAAATGCCATGTACAATTTTAATTCTATAATCTAAGATTAGATGACGGATATCTTATATAGCATTAATTGAATATGATGTACGGGTTTGAGAAACTAAAACGCCAACATGCACCGGCACATAATTATTGATACATGTACTAAGTTGTCGCATCAATTATTTTTCACACAGTGTGATAGGGTTACTGTCTTATTAAACAAGGTACGCCGGGGCAGGCTTTCCCAGTCTACCCCCCCCCCCCCCCCACCCCGCGGATCCGCCCCTGCCCGCCACCCTAACCCCATGCATCTAGAAGAGGTATAGACCCCTAAAATCGACAGGGCGACGTGGCCGTTTTTTAAATTCGACATGCGACATGAGGCTTAGTGACATGAAGAAAAAAATAAAGGACATGACAAGGGCTGTTTCTTAAATTCGACATGCAACATGGAAGATTCTTAAAATCGACAGGGAAATTAAAAATATAGTGACAGGTGACATGGCCATTTCTTAAATTCGACATGCGACATTAGGACCCCCCATCTACACCCCTTCTAGAGTAAGACCCCTTAAAGTTCAAGCCCAGGGGCGGTTCCCGGAATTAAAACAAAAAAACAAAAAAGGGGGGGGGGTCGTGCTATAGCAAAGTTTTTTTTGCGTGCGCCCTCTGGGCACAAGAATTCTACATTGAAAAATGTAGACTATTCTGGCAAAAAAAAAGGGGGTGGGGCCTTGCACCCTGCACGCCCCCTTCCTGTTTTTCAACAAGTTTCATATTTTAAAAACAAAACTCAAAAAGTAAATTTGGCAAAATAAATTTATTTTATTTCGATTTTATCAATTAAAGTAAAAAATAAATTTGGCAAAAAAAAGGGGAGGCGTGCCCCTCAGGCGCCCCCCCTCTGAATTCGTCCCTGATTTACTTAAAGGAAAACTTGCATATATATTTATGAAGTGCTGTTTGTTGTGTTGTTAGCTTGGTTTAAGTATCCTAAAACTATTTCAAAAGTGAAAACTTGAAATATATTGAGGTCTTAGGGAATTATTCAGGGAAGGAATTTAATTTTGGGAATTCCCTGAATGCTGGGCTCCTCAGTACTCCCCTTGCTACGTCACAGCTATGGGAATTCCTTCTAAAGTTATTTTGGAATTCCCTGACTAATGAATGGTTGTAGATAGATATATATTCTAATTCATTATGAGTTGCATAATATTTAGGTCAAATATGAATAACTTGGGTTAGAGACTTTAACTCTTACAACAAATTCTACAGGGATGGGGATTCCCTTCTAGGTGTAGGTGGGATTCCCCAAGAACTCCCCTTGCTACGTCATAAATTGGGGGATTTCCCTTAAAAAATGAAATAAAAAGCAAGTTCTTTATTGCCCCATCTGCCCCATAGCTGTGTGTAAACTAAATATTTTGCTTCTGTTTTTCTTACATTGATAGTGTAAGAGTTGATTAACATGCATGCTTAATTGAATTCATTAAAAAATATCTATCCTGCGGTTATGTGCTAGCTTTCCTTTAAGACTCTGTATCGGACCGTTGCCATTTGGCTAAGTGCAGAAATACCAGAGATCTACAGGATTTTGTTGTGGCGGGAAACTGACACGACACCAGGGGTTATTTCCGTTCACTCTCCGACCCTATAAGAGGATGGGAACAGAGGATAAACAATCGGACTGAAGATCCGCTTGGAGACACCTTTTCTGGCGCGCAGCGAGAAGGATTTCCCGCCATTCTGATCAAAGTGAAAACACAGTGCCAGAGCCAGTGCCTACCGTTGGATTTACCGGCATATTAATCCAGAATTGAATGTTTGAAAGATGTGGATCCAGGTAAGAAGTATCGATGGCAAGTCATGCCACCGAATTGACGGACTGTCGAAGCTGACAAAGATAGAAGATCTCCGCGAAAAGCTGATCGAGTTGTTCGACGCGCCGACCCATCGTCAACGCCTCTTCTACCGAGGGAAACAGGTGCGTGTTGTGGACCTTTAATTGTCTGCAAGTCTATTACATTAACGTGTTTATTTATGACAACTCAACCATATTTGGTTAAGTGCACGATTTGACGTTGTGTTTTCCCAGGGTAATTACACATCTATTTATCAAGGAAACGGATGACTTTAACTTGGCTGCTGTCACTGTCACTTGTTTACTTGCATTGACAGTGCCATTGGCCGATAGGGTAGGTGCCGTCAAGGATGTCTACTGTGGATCGTAACCAACCCGGTCAGCCCCACTCTTTCCCCACCCCCTCCCTGTGTAGTGGGACTGCCAACAACTTCCCATTCAAAACTGGAGCAAACTGAACTCAAGTTCTGGGGCACAACAAATACAAAATGCACACATAAATGACACCCACCTGTATATTAAGTAGTGTTTTTTCATACCATGCACACCTGTTTTTGTGGTGAACAGCATGCCTTTTATTCCACATTCAGTGTTGAACACATGAAATGGACAGACAGGGGCTATAGTCCCAACATGGCTTCCTCTATATTGCTATATTATTGATATTCAACTCAACCACATTTGGTGAAGTGCACGGTTTGACGTTGTTGTGCTTTTTTTCTTTCTTTTTTTTATAGATTCATTGAAAGTTGTTTTTGATGATTACTCATGCAGTTAAGGCCAAACAAATAAAAATGTTGTGTTCAGGTAACATGGGTCAAAAAAAATTAGGGTAGGTAGGTCGATTTAATTTTTTTTTTTCTAATCTTTTTTTAATTGGCACATATGGTCTCAGGCATTCTTGAAAATCCAGAAACAACTCCAGACACCCTCCACATCAATGTAAAACATCTAAAATACATTTCCTGTCCCTTGGAGTCATTTTTATTGATTTTAATAATTTTTGGAAAAAAAACTTCAAAAAAAAAGTTAGGGTAGGGCCAAAATATTAGGGTAGGTCGGGTTACCTGAACACAACAATTTTTTCTTTTAGGCCTAAACTTAATTGTTAACGTTACTGTGAAGTGGTGGGAATTTAATTATTCTTGATACCTGATCACCATTCATTTTACAAATAAAAATTACATTAACTTTAAATTATTTACACAATTATTATCCGGGCTCGCTGTCACATCCAGTCTTTTCGAAATATGATCGTTCAAATCGAAGCTCGCCCGGTAGAGTGTCTTGGTCATTTAGGCGGGAAACGCCATTGAACCAAACCGCCACCAGCGGAAACAAGATCGCAAATCTAGACCTACATCCGGTTGTAATGCTGTGCCTATGTCTAGCTATGAGAAGTCTATACCAGAAATTGACCATTGACAAAGCATTAGCAGAAATCGGGAGGGAGAATGACAGTGCTCAAACTGTATGACATCAGCATTAAAAAGTCTAAAACGTGCTGGATGGCCGTGTAGTATGGAATAAATTATGTTAATGAGGGTGATGACGCCGAGCAAGGCGGGCACCGGTCTCCAATCGGAAAGTCAGCTGGGATTGCTCGCCTATTTCGTCTATTTCCTGTGCGTTTCAGTCGACTTTACGTGCCATATAGGTTCATGTCGATCGTTTATTGATGATGCCGATGTGTTGGGAAGCTATATATCGACATAAACCCAGAAAATCACATTTCTTTCAGGACTAGATTTCATGCGCAATCCCTTCTGGGCGAAGCGCATCTCGCGCATTGACACTGTCAACCTAACTCAGGCAGACACCAAGATGGTGTGGCCCGCTTGGGACACGTCTAGGGGTCCTCCGCATTTGAACGCATCTTACACCTTGAATCGGCATCGACAAGCCTTATGGAGTATATTATATTATGGATTATTAATATCAGGAGGTTCTCCAGGTCGATATAAGAGGCAAAACAATGCCGATATTTACGATCGGCATCGAAGAAAAGGTTAGCATTCTCCGCGTGTAGGTGAACGATAATGGAGGAGGATGGCGGGGTCTGATCGGCATGAGCATCTTTTTTGTTAATTCTATCGATAATTAGCTCAATAATTCATATTCATATCCAGTTATCTCATCAACAATTACTTTCATATATAAAAAAGAAGACGAATAACCCGGATTTGTTCGGTTTTCTAAGCAATCTTTTCTTCCCATATTTCTACCTGTGACCTTGTTAAAATAACTATTTTATTCCAGCTGGAAGACGGCCACTCGTTGTTTGACTACAATGTAGGCCTGAACGAGATCGTCCAACTGATGGTGAAGCCTGAGATCCTGGATGAACAACCAACCAAGAAAGAGGAGGAGAAAGAAACAGAGGAAAAGACCAGTGAAGAGCCTACCACCTCGGACAAAGAAAATGAAGAGGTACATTGGCCTTTTTGTAGTACAGACCAATCGATCAGCGCAGACACTCGTTCCACCTTTCTAAGTGATGGATGCATTATAAGTATCAATTTATATGTATTTTGTTAGTTCTGTTTCTAGTATATGGTAGTTTGGTTCCAAACTTGTGAAATTACATCTTGTTTTCCTTTAATTTGGACAAGAAACCATAACTTTTTTGGCCAGAAATGTAAATAGGCATTTTCTATAGTAAAGGAACACGCTCATGAGTCATCACTCTCCATGCACAGCAAAACTTTTTACCATAGGAGTGTATGGAGACTGAGAAAGGAGATTTCACTTTGTCAGGTGTGACATTGTTTGAGTTGTTTGCTTGATTGCGCAATCCTACAAAGTGCTTGTTATGATTTGGATTCTTGGGAAAAGATAAATCTAGTTATTTTTGCCAGCCTCTTTTGGTACGTTAGTACCTAAATATCTTGTTAAAAGTACTATGCAAATACCTTTCCAGCCTAGCCCTGTATTTTTCAAATTCAACGTTACAAATTTTGAGAAAAAGCCATTTGTGTTGGTCAATGGGGAAGTGAAGAATTGTGCTAATTGATTTCAACTCAATTCTCAATCGAAATAACCCTTATTTTGATCCAAGTAAACGTAATAGGTATTTTGATCTTGGTGAGACGTGGCATGTGAAAGTGAGACTGATAAGGACCACAATGAACAAAGAGATTCAATTTTGGTGCCAAGTTGGCTTTGGTTGAGTCCAACTGCAGTGTTGGAAATTAACGTCAGCTCGTCAGCCCCAGACTGATATTTCCTGATCGGGGCTGCCAATTTTTGGAAAAAATATCAAGTTATCAGCCCAGGGTTTTGGGAAATAAATTCTGCATTTCTATCAATCTTTTCCATTTTGTGTGACTAGATACTTTTCTGGTTATTATCCTAACCCTGTTTCTGAAGGTACCTAGTTGTAAATCTAATGGTCATATTTTCAAGTTTTTCATCATACGAGACTGACAATTCTTTGTCAGGGCTGACACTATTTCATAAATGTCAGCCCTGGTGGCTGACTTAAAAAAAAAGTTTATTTCAAACACTGCTGCAGCTAAGTAGTTGGCCTTAACAACTTGTTTTTGTATTAAGAATGGGAAACGCCATAACCTTAAAACAGAAGAATGATTACATTTATACGTATTTTGAGTATACAGTATCACATCTTAAGTTGATATAAACGTCGGTATTGAGTACAACTGTTCGAGTATTTAAGATATCAATTTGATTTAGCGACATCTTCCTTTCTCCCCAAAAGCCTATCGAAGACATGGATACCCAGGACAGTGGATACGACGATGCCACCTATCAGGTAGGAATTTCAATTATCTTCTTACATCTTTTAGTAGTCGGACAATATACATTTTGCCTCTTCCACTATTTTAGCATTTACTGGAAAAAGGTGAAATCTAAAGGAAATAACAGGGATGTAAGTTTTCCGATTTTTGTCGGATTTCCGATTTTTCCAGTCCAATTCCCTCAAAGATCGATCTTGAAATTTTATATTTATAACATGATTTACATCATCTTAAGATACATTTAGATTTTCTTGATGCTATTTCCGATTTTTTCGCCGTTCCTGACTTACATCCCTGAAATAAGAACGCTTTATTTGGATATTCTTATAGCTGCATTCTTATCCAGTTATCATTGTATGATTTTTAACCATTTATTTTGCAAAGATTGGAGATGTCATCGACTGCAGAGACAACTCGATAGGGGCCTGGTTTGAAGCCAAAATTACAAAAATAAAGCGCAACAAGAAACCTTGGGACCTGGAAAATAAACGTTCAAAAGCTGAAGACGACGTTGTGTTTGACGATGGTTTCACCTACCTCATTGTATACGAGCGGTAAGGATATTACAGTCACGATGTTGCATTATTATATGTTCGAATATCAAATTGGTTAATGGTTCTCATAGGAGAAGCTAAAAAATATAAAAAATGAAAGAGTTAAAGCCTAAAGTTATGGAAATAGAGAAAGTGCTAATTATCGTATTTGATATATAATTCTTGGGCCTTCAGCCATCAGAGAATCCCTGGTAGAAAACTGAGAGCCAAGATTTGCCATACACAACTCTAAAAATTGGAGCATTGCACTGTAATGCTCCAATTTTTAGGTACCACAGTAGAGGCCGGTTGTCTTATTAAAAAATATTCCCTCTTCTCTTTTTTGATTTTAAGTAGGGTTGCCACTGGTCAGGGAAACGTTTTGGGTTTTTTTTTTTTTCCAAGGTCAGGAAAAAGTCTGGAAATGTTGGTATTGGTCAGGGAAAACTGGAATTTTGAAAAAGGTAAGGGAAAAGTGAGCCTAGTCAGGGAAAATTGGAATTTTCAAACATGTCATAGCCCCAAACTTAGATCACAGAGTAAGAATTTGTGAATAAGCTCGTAAGAATCTGGTGTGGTAAAGATTATTTTTAGATTATTGCCCCTTGAAAGGCATGTTATGATTTTAAGGTGCGGTGCTGTGATCCAGTAACATTGCCTTGGCTACAGGAGTTGCCAAGAAAAAATTAATTGTGTTTCGAAAGTCTGAGCTTAAAAGGAAGGTCAAGACTTCTAGCGATTGTTCAAGGCTATTTAATGAAAGGATTCCCTTTATTAATTAGTCAGGGGAAAATGAAATTTGCCAACCAAAAGTCAGGGAAATGTCATGGAATTTTGACATCTCTGGTCTGTGGCAACCCTGTTAAGATAGTTCTATGCCATATACATACATATTTGGTGTAAAATTAAAGCTCTGTTTCCCTGCTTTTTCAAAACTTAATTCCCAAGAACATGGTCATTGATTAAGCTGACATTTTGTGGCATCTTTCTGCAGTTATGAAGAAGACGAGCCTGTGGCGATGCCAGTCCGAAACCTGCGGCCCCGAGCCCGGGTCAACATACCCCTATCTGAGGTGGAGACGGGAGACAAGGTGATGGTCAATTACAACGTGGAGACCAACGATAGGCGAGGTTACTGGTACGACGCCATCGTGTCAGCCAAGCAAGGCAAGCGCTCAGCCATGGTGCTTAAGGCCACCGTCTTTGTTGGGTAACTATTGATTTCTTCAAAGTGATATTGGCGCTACTTAATAATTCATTTAAAAAAAAACCACATAATTTATCGATGTTATTTATATGCCTGTACCATATTTAAAAATTCAGATCTGTAGATTCTTTACAAAGGATAACATGTTTGGCCAAGCATTCGTCAATCTTTTCGGAGATGGGTGAACTTAAATAAAATTTACTGTGTGTCAAGTATTATGTACAATATATCCGTTTTTCTTCCGGAACATTTTTGCACCTTCAATATAAAATGATTTCAATGTCCCAGGTCCGTCGGAGAACCAGATAGGTGAAGATCACCGTATTTGAAACTTTGTTTCTAAAGTTCAATATGCATGTGATCTAGAATAAGATGTTCTGGAATGTTTGGAATATGTGACTAGAAAACTTAAGCAATCGTGGGACACCTATTGATATGGAAAGTAAATATAAGAAAACTGTTGATAAGTACCTGGTAATAACTTGCCGTGATCAATATTTTCTTCATCTAGTTTGCCCGTTTTACATTTTCGGTTCTGCATGGCAGTTTTCATTTTACATGATTTCCTTGGCGATGTTTGCCATGTTTGTTTTTCAATTATGTTATCTTGTCTTTTGACAATATTTTGTTTATTTTTCGAATGCATGTGAGCCATATTCTGTTGTGACTTAACAAGAGCATTTGTTTCTCATGCTCTTCTATTCTTCAGGGAGGATCTTGTTGCCCTTGACGACTGCACAGTTTTGTTCACAAAAGAAATCTTCGCCATTGAAAAAGCAGGTTCGCAGATTAGACAAGGCGATGGAAATGTAGAAAAACGTGAGTAAATTTCTGTTTCTACATACAAGAAAAATATGTAATCAAATGTGATCAATGATCCTTTGCAAGTCAAAAAAGAAAGAAAGAACAAAAAACACGCAATTCACTTTCTTTACCATGTTAATGTGTTTACTTGCTGTTTTAACAAGGTGCAATCCTTTGCAAGTCAAAAAAAACACGCAATTCACTTGTTCTTTTTTACCATATTAATGTGTTTACTTGCTCTTTTAACAAGGTACGGACGCCGCTCAGTGCGATGCGTGTAATGACAACCCAAAAAAGAAATGCAAGGAGTGTGGTTGTTGGTATTGTGCTAAGAAGACGGACCCCGAAAAGACGTTAATGTGTGACGAGTGTAACATGCCCTACCACATCTACTGCCTCACACCGCCGCTGACGGAAGTCCCAGATGTCGACGAATGGTACGAGTTATCGATTTTCTACTTTGTCAACGTTGATACAACAAGGTTTTTTGTCAGTGAATGGATAAGAAAGTGCAGAAAAAGTATAGAAATATTCATTCTTTTCCACTTAGATTACATCATTACAACAGTATCATTCCCGAAAAAAAACTAAATGAAATTGAAGCCCCGACTAGGTTTTTTGTTATAAGGAGCATTTGCTCTCTCATTATTGGGATCGCCTTCTTGTTCTTGCAATGGTCCTAAGACTCCTTACAACTGTCTGTGATTTGTCTCTGCCCATTAGGTTTTGTCCAGAGTGCAAAAACGACACCTCCGAAGTGGTACAGGCAGGAGAAAAGCTGAAGAACAGCAAAAAGAAGTCCAAGATGGCCTCGGCCACTACCACGAGTAGCCGTGATTGGGGAAAGGTAGGCATGTGTCTAAAGACCGGGCACCAGGGTGAGCACAGCTCGAGGAAAGATGGGATATCTGGCAGTTAATAGCATCATCAAGTAACCAAATTTTGAAAGTTTCTGAAACGGGTCAAATTATGCCTTAACATTAAATAAATGTATTGAAACCTTACCAATACTTTACATGATTAAAGACAACAGTCATTGATACTCATATCTTATCAAAAGTCTGAAATCGCTTTCTTATACATCTTTTTCATTAAGGTGGCACCGCCCTGGTGCATTCAATTTAAAAACATTTTTTAGGGAATTCCCTATAGTTAAGCTGTATGACTGCGCAGGCTCATGGGAAAGGTGTATAAAGGGGTATTGCCATGTTTGGTATTAATTTCATGTAAATGTTGAACACATATACTAGGGCAATGGGATTCCATGTGTTTAAATTTTTCTTGCAGGGTATGGCATGCGCCGGCAGATCTTCGGAGTGTAATATCGTACCGAAGAACCACTTTGGGAAGGTTCCAGGCATCAAAGTCGGCATGTTGTGGAAATTCCGGGTGCAGGTAGGATTCTTTTCCATTTGATCACATTTTTTTTAGCCTGTCCCCCCCCCCCCCCCCCCTAAACTTTTTCCCTCAAAATTCAGAAAAGGCAGGCGTGTATAACCTGAATCATATAATGTCAAACATATCTGTGAAGCATAGTTCATTTGACTGTTTCATGGTTTCTTCCATATTTTGTCATAAAATGATTGAACGTGCCTGCCCTGATGCGCTGCCCACCACTGTCAACATTGACACTTTCAGTGCCTGAGCAGCCCGGCTCAGGTGGAAGGCAGTCTGCAAGCTGTCATGGCCATTCAACGGTTGATTACTGTCTCCAGCGTTGAGATATGATCCCTGGGGCAGTCAAACTGCCCACGAAAGGGCGTACATGCTCCTCTGTCCAGGAAAATCCCATTAATAACAAATACATGCACCCCCACTTACCAGGTCCCAAAAGGAGGAAATCTTTTTTTTTTTTTTGCCCCGCAAAACCAAAGGGATCAAAGGAATATGAAAGCAAACCAAAGCGTATCAGGCGAAATTCTCTAGAGGACAGCGCTCGGACTTGCGCGTACGACGACAAGCAATAGACCAGAATGTACGCGATTTTGCAGACTGGCTGGGAACATTCAGAAAATTATCATAAAACTGGTGCCTGCCTACCTTACGTAATTATAATTTTCTCTATACTTCTATCATTGCGGGAACCAGCTACCCATCCCTTGTTAGCCGATACTTCCGGTAAAATCAGTGGGAATTTACAGCGTATTTCCAGTAAAATGAGTTTGACGCTGTTCGCGCGTCATGTTATCAGGGTACCAACCACACAGGGAAAACAGGGAGAACAGGGAAAATGGCAAAAAAAATTCCCTGACAGGGAAAACACAGGGAATTTGGAAATTTTGGCAAAACACAGGGAGAACACAGGGAATTTTATTTGGCCAGGGTCTGAAATTCCGGATTAAACATTTTGTTGTTGGGTTGTCCAAATTTTTTCTGCACACAGAAGCTTTTAAATTTGAAAAACTTGCTGGATATGACACAGGGAAAAATTGCCGTGGGACAGGGAAATCTCAGGGAAAACAGGGAATTTGAAAATGGACTTTCGGTTGGTACCCTGTGTTATGCGCAGCAACCTCGCTTTCGATCCGAGGAGAAAGGATCCAGGTCAAACTCTGAATATTTATTATGATATATATATGCTCTCAGGGGACCACCTTCTTGTCTAGATTAGGTATCACTATCAATAATATATGATGCTACAATTGAATATCCTATACATGTATATAGAATTCAAAGATAACCCTGATTGTAGAACACACCTACTTTTAGGTTACAACCCCTACCATAGTTTCGTTTATAAGATGCGTCTTATTCTGGGCCCAAGTTTGCTGTCATGGTAGAAGTTGCTAAGTTTGTCCTGGGGCACAGATAGGACTGGGTCGAGCTGCCACTGGTGCCAGCCTGTTCCTGTACATTCTCATAGGCTTAAAATGCATGAGGGTACAAGCAAGGCCTTCATAGGCAGTTCTGTTCCCTTTTCCTGTCAGACAACAAAGGAATTGGGAATTCTGTGAGTTCTGAGAGTTGTGCAATGTATTCTGAGGTTCCGGTTCATTGCGTCTGAAAAGCAGACAGTGATGCTTAGCAGACGACACTTTGTATTTATGAATATTACGTAGTTAGGTACAGGTATAAGTTACAGGTTCCCGGAGTTACAGGTTCCCGGAGTTACAGGTTCCCGGAGTTACAGGTTCCTGGAGTTATATGCTTTCTGGATACGCCTTCCGGATTGGTTTCTGGATTTGCCTAGAGTTACTGGAGTTATAGGTTCCTGGAGTTATATGCTTTCCAAATTGGCTTTCCGGATGCCCATTCCGGATTTGCATTGAGGTACTTCGCAGTTAGTTGGGTGGGGGGCATAGTCAGGGTGTTACTTGCATTGTTTACTGTTGAGGTGTTTTTCTGAGGTGTTTTGAACATTGAAAGGTCTTTTTTTTTTTAGTATTTTTTGTAAAACTTTAATTTGATTCAGAATTCTATATGATTAAAATCCAAACAAAGATTATCTGTTTATTTCTAAGATTTGTTTGGGCCCAGGTCTCAATAATTGTAAATAAAAATAATTGATAAGGTTGCTATTTTTACCATCATTGCCTTCCTTACTTATAATTGGGATTTTACAGAATATTTTCCTGTGTAATGGGGGGGGGGGGGGAGTGAAATTCCAACACAGACAATGAATTCATTTGATATCTATCAGGCAAAGGCACACTAAATTTCTTAATAAAAGAGATAACACATTTTAATTGCCTTATTAGATTAATAGAGTATAAAGATTTAATCGTTTGGTGTCCTACTTTTTCATCAGTCGCAAGTTGCATAACCAATATGACCCCAACCTGGCCACTTTATCCTCTGTAGGTGAGTGAGGACGGCGCCCACCGGCCACCAGTATCGGGTATCCACGGTCAGGCCAACCACGGCGCCTACTCCATCGTCTTGTCCGGCGGATACGAGGATGACCACGTAAGTCAAGTCCCATCTTAACTTCCAGAAGATCCACTAGGAAAAAGATTAAACTTCAATAATTGTTCTATCGCATCCCTAAAGCTTGATTTCCAATGAGAACTTGATCCTCACCAATTGTGCTATGCTATGTTGTCTGTCAGTGTGCTGTTTTGAAATGTGCATGTTTGAATCGATTTAGACATTGATCAGTTAGCCAGCTTAAGGTGAAAAGTGCCCTGTGGGTATGAGGCCTCTAATGATTCTCTATTGAAAATGTTCAATAAAAACGTGAAATAAACTGATCTGAACACAATTCCGAACAGCAGGGCATAAAGTCGACCGACCAATAGAGAGTTGACTATCTCAATGAATACTTCTTGTAAGTAAATGAAATTATGCCTCTGTCCCTACTAATTTAGGATGATGGTGAGACCTTCACATACACCGGCAGTGGTGGTCGGGACCTCTCCGGTAACAAACGGACGGCCGAACAGTCATGTGACCAGGTGCTGACTCGTATGAATATGTAAGTCGGCCTTGTATCTGTTTTGTAGGTCCGGGCATAGAGATACATAAGATGTTATGTATGTCTATGGTCCGGGATTCTTTTCTTGTTTTTTATGAGACTGAATTATTCTTATTTCTTGTATCAATCCCATGTTTCTATGAATGCAATAACACGTTTGTTAAGGATGGACAACACCTCAGAGACGTGTTTCAGGACTGACGTAAAATACTTAAGACTTCACAGGGAAATCAGGGAAAACTGCAAAGAAAAATTATCTGTCGGGGAAAACACAGGGAGTTTGTAAATTTTACCAAAACACAGGGAATTTCATGTGTTCAGTGATTCTCAAAATATTAGGTTTTTCACTCCTTGTTGGGTTTTCCCAATTTTTACTGCATGTAAAGGCTTTTATATTTGAACAACTTGATGGAAACCACACGGGGGGAAATTGCCACAGAACAGGGAAAAAACAGGAAATTGGAAAATGAATATTGATCGGGGATCCTGTTAAGAATTCCATCATTTGATTCAATTTAGGTTTCATCTGGTCTTGCTTCTGCCTGGGAAGATCTACTCTTGTACAGTGTAAAATTATGATTAAAACTTGCCGTATCTTTTTTCAGGGCCCTTGCAAGGAATTGCAATGCCAAACTTGACGCAACGAATGGTGCTGAGGCCACCGACTGGAAAGCCGGCAAGCCAGTGCGTGTGGTCCGTAACGTCAAGGGCGGAAAACATTCCGAGTATGCTCCGGAGGAAGGAAACAGATACGATGGCATTTATAAGGTATGTTTTGACATGAAAATAATCACATTAAATTTTTTAATGTGAGGTTGTTCTGCCCTTGTAATATCGATATTAGCAAATTATTATAGGAATCCTGTTTTACAAGCATCCTCAAAGCTAGACCTTTAAAACCTTTTTTTGCTTCTCAACAACCTTTAATTCATTTCAAGTGACCGATGAGTGTAAACATTTGGAAACAAGACAAGAAATTCTAAAAGAATCTGGACTGAACACAGGAAATTGTTGTGAATCAATGAAAAATGGTAATGTGACTCATTTAAATGTATAATGAGTGTGCCATTTTCGCATTCCAAAATATTCTGACCTAATTGTTCTTGAAAAATATAAGTGGACTTTCTAAGAAATAGAGGTTTTGAATCATGGGCTTGTTGCTGATCTGGTTTGGTAAAAAGAGGGCGTATTTCTAGGGTCTAGCGACAATTCTAAACACAAGGTGCTGTTTTTGTTAACATTGTTGTTACCTTTATGGATTATACCTATACGGAAGATCATTCATGTATGAGTGAGTATGGTTAATAAAAAGTGATTAGACGAACGCACTGACCCACCCGTGCCTACAGCCTTGGACTGAATGTCATTGATTTCAGTCCAAAAGTTAAATTAATGTTGAATCCTTTGAAAGAAGTAGCACCAAGCAGAAAGGAACAATGAAACATGGATTTTGTTTTGATTTCATCATGAAATAAGTTTAAACTGAGCTTTTTTGATTACCTTTTTTCCCCTCATCCTATTACAACCTTTTAAGGGGACCTCTTTTTTTAAATCATGATCCCCTATGTGCTATCACAAAAAGTATTCATACCTACCAGTAGGTTTTTCCTCTTTGAATTTTAGTTAAAATCTGCTAAAAAATAAAAATTGTTCACTACGCCCCTGCAGGTGGTGAAGTACTGGCCAGAGAAGGGCAAGTCCGGCTTCATTGTCTGGAGATACATGTTGAAGCGTGATGACGACGAGCCAGCTCCGTGGACCAAGGCAGGCAAGAAGGTAGCCGAGAGGGAGGGCTTCACCATGAAGGTAAGTTAGGACACCCAATCACAACGATTACAACCTAAGAAACAGACATTACAGGGATTTTCCTTTACATAGAGTTACTAGTACCGGGTACTAGTAAGAATACTGCTGGGATGGTGCAATTTGTGAGCAACTAACCAGTTGGGCCAGTGAAAATCATAAAATAGCAAATATTAGATTGAAATGGGTAGAAATTGTGGGATACATCAGGGGGGGTGGGGGGGGGGGGGTGAAATGCACTTGTAGAATTTTGATCCGGGCTAGTGCAAAGAGGACGCTGTCAATATTTATCTTGTTTCTCCAACGATTATGCATGTGCTTGCAGTTTCTATTCAAATTGTGCTCGAACGAATTTTCATAAATTAAAAAGCTGGTCCTCTTCATTGACATCCAGATTAAAAACAGCCTTTCTGTCCATGATTCTTCTGCTACTTGCTGTATTGCCTGTTCTTGTCATGTTTAGTACCCGCCCGGGTATGAAGAGAAGATGGCAGAGAAAGAGGCAGCAGCAGCAGCGGCTAAAAACGAGAAGAAACGGAAACGGGATTCCGATTCAGACGAAGATAATGAGAATGGTAAATACATTTTCATCTTGCGAATTGCCCATTTGTGTGAGTGTGTCACTTTGGTGTGTGTCGGATAAAATTAAAGTAAGGTGAAATTAGCGTCCTTCAATACATAATCATAATATGCTCAAATGAATAAAAGTCTTCAATTTATACTATTAACTATTTATTGTTGCTTTTGTGTATTCTCTCCGTTTCCTATACTGCGAATGTATTTCCTCTTGTAGAGTACATATACAGTGTTTGAAATTAATGGTGCGCCCTGCGCGTGTCAGACGCCGGGTGCACCATTTTCGGCAGTGTGCACCCGGTGTGTGCACGTTTTTTCAGTTGATTTGTATATCTGTATATGAAGGGAGTGCATGGACAAGGTCCCAAACGCATACTTTTAGCATATATGCACACGGCAGGCGCATGAATTATAATGTTATTTCGAACTCTGATATTTTCAATTAATCTCGTTTGTAAAATGACCACGGAAACATTACAGCGTGAAAATGTCCTTTCATATACCAAAAATAAGTCACAAGTCAGAACACGAAATACAAGAGAATATATCTACGTTCACAGTATTGTGTTCACGGGATCATAGCAACAAGGGAATAGGTAACTAAAATTGCCTGTGCAAGTAATCTGGAAATTAAGCTTGGAGTTTGACAACTATGTTTTGACAAGGATATCTAAGTAAATAATGCATTCAGAGGCTTGATATTTTAAAAATCAGTAGATTAAAAATCTGTGCTTTCATTTGATATATAACATTTTAAGATTGACTAGATAGTGTTTGAGATATCAAAGTTTTTGTAAATCGGCTGCCATCAACAGTTGCCTATCCTTAATGTGTTCGGTGTGTGTCCGTGGAGATTGGTACAGGTCGGCCAGTTGATACATCACAGTTAATTTCATACCTCAAACTTGCTTGAAAAAAAGTTGTTTACACTACAGGTTCACGAAATTCAACTCGTCAGTATTTCTTTCAGCTGACCCCAATCCCAATGTTCAGCGTCCCGCCAAGAAAAAGCCGGTCAAGTATGAGCTCGACAAAGACGTGGCCAACCTAATTGCAACAGATGAATTGAATTCTAAAATGTGGGAAGACGCAGCCGAACATCTCGAAGAGGGATCCGTAGTAAGTTAACTCATTTTGCTGATCTGCTTAATGAAAAACGAATGGGGGCGTAAAATCCATGGCTCTTGAGCTTTGATACTAATATAGGCCACCTCAGTTGTTTACTTTCTAAAATAAGGAAATGTGGCTTCAGGGTGTTTTGTGTTGTCACGTTAGATGAGTGGCATCTCCTGATATTGATCCTGATAACTCCGGGGTTCAAACGATCGTTTACATTGAATTCGTGTACTTGGAAGCTAGAAGTATCATCATATCTGGGTTTCTTAGTCAAATGTGAATTAAATGTGATGTTTCTTTTCTTAATTTCAGAAATACATCGCCCATGTCCAAGAAGAATTTTCCTGTATTTGTTGCCAAGAAATTGTCTTCCAACCAGTGACGACTGAATGCAAACACAACATATGCAAGGTATGTGTTAAATGCCAAAGGCTTCGTGATAAAAAAAAAAAAAAACTGGTGGGAAAACTGTTATTTGTTTGCGTTTAAACACGAGGTATTTTACCAGTATTTGTTTAATATGCCCTTGCACATTGTCCTTTTGAATAACTATTTGGTAGTACCATCTACTGCAGAGACGAAAAACTCATGGTTACCTGGGACGATCCCTGTCTTGCAACTCTCAGAAACTCGTAGTCACTACCAACCTTGCTCACTTTGTCAGACTGCCATTAAAGTAAAAACACGAGTAGTACCCATTTCTGCCCTATGATTTAATGATTTCAACCTATCACCTCGCTTATGTTTTCGTTGCAGCCTTGCCTACAAAGATCCTTCAAAGCCGAGGTATACAACTGTCCGACGTGTCGGTTCGACCTGGGAAAAGACTACTCCATTAAAAGCAACCAAACCCTAACAAAGATTCTTAACAAACTGTTCCCAGGATACGAGGCGGGACGATGATGAGAAAACGAATTCAAGTTCTTGTGGAAGGTGCACCTTCGGCACCTATTGTTTTAGAATGATTTTGTTCGTATGTAAATAAGATTCGGGTTTTTGATTTAGACATCAGTTATTTCATTTAAGAGAATTATAATTGGTCACACTATATAAATAGAACATTTCAATGTGGCCATTTGTTAATCCTATGGCCCCAGTATTTGCCAGATTGTGCAAGATGTTTTTAAAACACTGTAAATTGTTAGAACACTTATTTTATATCGATTTTTGACGAAGACTTGTGAAGCTTCCTTGAAGTGAATTAATTTTGTTCTCCTTATGGTTAGAACTAAGAGTGTACTGGGCTCGGATACTTGATCTGAAATGCGTTTTAATTGAAGTTGTAATGGGGAAAGTAATGATCGGTGGTATAATCCCCAATATCCATTATGCAATTTACGTTAATGCATAGACTAATAAAACGTTTCTGTAGGCTAAAATCCTATTCATGCTTTAAGGAGAGAAGGAGGGTGCTGATTAAGATTTTCACTGCCATTAGATAAACGGGAACTCCCGGATAAGGCGTGGGGTACCCCGTGTGAATTTTAGGAAGGTAAAGTTAGAGGGCAGGGAGGAACGATATATTTTTACCATTACCTTAGAAAATAATGGGAGAATTGGTGACGCAACTAACCAGTAACAGTAATGTTTACGCTGAATACCTAAAGTGCTTCCTTCAAAGATACAACAATTATAATAGAAGTATTGCAACTCACTTGCTGACAAATAGTTAACAATCACAGGCTTATAGCAAATCAGAATTTAACAGAATACATCTATTAAGCACGCAACCGTCCATTTTCACCCCACCGAGGCTGTATTGATAAGAGAAATTAAATCTGAAGTTGTATTTGCCAGTTGCGGAATAATGTTTTACATCAATTGTTACGTCAGAGGGCTCGAGGTACCGAAGAATTTGAATGGTTTTCAGTCTTAATGTTAGTGAATGCTTTAGGATGTTTGAAATAAGACGATACTAAGGCTGAATGGGAAGGAGTTTTCATCGGTTCACTTAACATTCTTGCTTGTAACTGCCTCTGCACATACAAAAAAAACACGATGCACTGTATAATAAAAGACCATTAAATGCCATTGTTTTGTCCTTTTATGCATTCGACATGCACCGAACTTATTATTTTGAATGCCACCCAATTCACGAACTATCCATTTACTTAGGAACTCCGGAAGTTCCTTTCTTTAAGAATATGTTGCATACTCAAGGATTCACAGAATTTCATATTTTTTCTGACAGTATCGTTTAGAAAATCTATTAACACAATTTTGGTCATGGATTTCTAGTTCTGTATCGGTAACAGTTGGGAGTCTGGGTTAACTTACATTTGAGACTCAGACTGGCTGTGAGTATGTCTTAAAGTTTTCTTGGTATTGTATAAAGCCCAAATTACACTGCAGGGGACATGTTGGGTGCTGTTTCCCAACGTGTCTGGCATTCAAGCCATTTTACATTGCGTCGGACCCAACACGAAGAATATTATACTAGGCGTTTTGGGTTGTGTTTGGTCACGTTTGGCAATTAGTTAGCTCATTAAATTCCTTTTTCATAACCTGCCTACCCATATGAATCATTATGACGTGAAGATTTATGCCTGTGTGAGCATGACGGGAATACAAAAAATCATTTTTTTACTTTTATTTTTTGAACATGGATATCTCACTTAATATCTTATGGAAAGATATGAAATTTTCACAGCATATAGAAAACATTCATATGGAGGGAAGTGTGTCTCAGATTTTTTATATAGGTCCTAGATTTAGTTTTATGAAATCTAGAAAATAATGTTGAAAAAAATAATGAAAAGTTTCCCGTTTTTTGTCATAAAACAAAAACTAGGGCCTAAATAAAAAATCTGAGACACTCTTCCCTTCATACAAATGTTATTGATAAGCATTCCAAATTTTATAATGATACCTTTATTAGTAACTTAGATATCCATGTTCAAAAATAAAAGTAAATAAAACAGTTTTTGCCCTTTTTTTCTCATTAATTTTAAAGTTATAACAAAATACTTTATATAAAAAGATAGAGAAAAATATGCTTATTTTTTTGATGTACAATACATGATTATACCAAAGTTAGTGAGAGACTCATTTGAATTGCTGTAAATGGCGCCCTGAGAGGTGTTGTCTATCCTTAACTTAAGCTTCGCGTTGGCAAAAACGCATAGTGTAATATGGCCTTAAGTTCGCAACAGCACCGCTTGTTAAATGGTTGACTCTAAATTGGTAGGTTACTCGTGCAGTAGTAAATCTTTCTTTTGAATCAGTAACATGGTTAGATATCAAACGGCTATTTGAAGAGGCACAACTAGCACCACCTGTTCACCAGTGGTGGGAAAAATGCGTTTGAAAAAATTAAATTCCGACAGCAGTGATATAAGTTACACTGGTGCCCCGTGGTAATTCCGTTACTCTACATATACCACTGGTATTGAGAAATGTGCGACCTTCACCTTCTCAGAAACCACTCTAGGTAAACAAATAAAAAATACATCAGTCTCTAGATATTTCAATGCATCTAAGGTTGGTAGATACTTCACCAGTTCACAGGGTGGGGGTGTAAGGCTGTGTGACTTTGAAGGAGATTTCTGAAGTTACTTCACAGTTTGGGGGTGTGAGGCTGTGCTGCTTTTAGGGTGGTTTCTTGAATCAGGTGTCAGGTGTCCCCCTGCCCAGGCTGCGCAACACCTTATGTAATAGCTGACACCGCTCGGCTGACCTAGATCACCTCTCGAGACCGGCCCCTTGTATTAGCGGTAGCGGACAGGAGCAGGGACCAGCCTATGATATAAGTTTTCAGATTTTCACATCACCTTAAAAACATGCCACTTTTCCGTCTAAATACGGATTTTCGCATTTTTCGCTTGAACAACAATTTTTAAAAAGTCCCTAAATTTGAGAAGAATATGATATTTGTATTTAATGTCAGGTACCACCAAGTATTGATACTGTTGTCGACGCAAGGAGCGCGTCGTTTTCGGGTAATCCGCTAGGGGGCGCCACGATAGGTGACGCGTCCAGGGGCGGGAAGGCGGCATCCGGGAGCGGCAACTGGCAGATGATCCCTGACCTTTGAATGAACCACAAGTACACCTTGCTGCTCATCAGAGGCCTCCATCTCACCCTTCCAAGACCACAAGTAAGTGTTATATACATGCCAAAGTATTACATTGGTGCCAGGAGTACTTACCCATGTGGATTTTGTGAAAATTGGAGAAAGATTGAGTGAAATAGGACAGTTTTGTGGAGATAGACTTTTCACAGGAGACAGACCTACTTTCCTATTGTTTACAATTGGAGTAGCTCTCAAAAGGACACACAGGAACAACTCACAGGATTTACACCCACAGGATTTATTCACAGAAGGATTGTTATACATTTGATGATGAACTTTATGTGAATTTGGGTAGTTTTAGTGAACTTTTATGGGAGTTTTGTAACTTCCTTTCCCACCCAGGAGGGAGGGTGAGGGTGGCCATTTTAACCACCCCCAAATTACCCCCTCTAATCCAAAGCCATCCTACATTTCTAAAGTCTGGAAACTATATATTCAACATTTTTATGAACTCTATTCCCCCTAGACTTTAAAGTATAGGGATTATTTCTGCATTTTGGACACTTTCTGATAACTTTAACTCTGACCTATTTTCTGAGTGACCTGAGCCACATGGTTTAAGGTCATCCATCTTGGATCAGACCAAATATAGCCTACCATTGACTCAATTTAATCTGGGCCATCCTTTCTTAGAGACAAACCATCCACTCCTATTTCTTATGAATTTAAGTTGCAATTGGTCTAGGCTACCCACCCTGGAGATTATTTTTGTGACTTTTCCCATTTTTGACCTGTATTTAGGAGTTTTCATTGGTTGTAACTCATAGCATTTATTCTAACTCTGGCCATTATCCATTGCCATCCTGTCATAAATAGTGGTGTTATGAATGTATAACTCAGTTATTTGGAATTATTGAATACTAGGCTTTAAAACCTGGTGGTTATTTTCAAGATTTGAATGATTTCTGTCTGACTTCTGGTGATATTAATTTTGAATAGGCATCTTATTGCAACAAAAAGTCAGTTGGCGGCCATCTTGAAAATTTCAAAAACAGGAAGTCAGTTGGCGGCCATCTTGAAAATTCAAAGACAGGAAGTCAGTTGGCGGCCATCTTGAATTTGACATAACAGGAAGTAAGCCGGTGGCCATATTGGATTAGACAGGAAGTTGGCCGGCGGCCATCTTGGAAATACAATAACAGGAAGTCAGGTGGCGGCCATATTGAATTTGAGAGGAAGTAGACTAGCGGCCATCTTGAATTTGACAAAAGTTGGCTGTCCACCATCTTGGTTTGGCAAATATATTGACTGAATAATCTATAACTTCTAATCTGTTGCCATCCTATTACCTATAGTATAATACAACCAATCAAGTACCTGTACTTGGATGACTATTGACTAAGCTTTATAGCCTGGTAATTATTTTATGATTTTTACAAAGTTTTGACCAACTTTGATAACATTTAGAGTTGGTGATTGAATTTAATTGTCAGACTGTCATCCATCTTGGATTTCCGCCATCTTGGATTTCCGCCATCTTGGATTTCCGCCATCTTGGATTTCCGCCAGCTTGGATTTCCGCCATCTTGGATTTCCACCATTTTTGCAACCTGAGAAATACCCTTAAGTTTCAGAAATATAAAGAATTATTTAAAAAAAAAAAAAAAAACTTTAAGAAAAACTTTAATTTTAGATTTTAAAGTTCAATTTTGGATTTTGGAAATTCAATTTGATTTTAATTGGATTTTGACTTAGAATTTTGATTTCAATTCTCAAATTTTGAAATTCGATCCAATTCGAATTTAATTTAATTAAAAAAAAAAAAAAAAAAAAAAAAAAAACTTTTCAGTTTACAGATTTACTTTGAATTAGAATAACATTTTCAATTCCCAATTCTGGATTTCAATTTAATTAGAAATTAATTTCGATTTTCAACTTTGAAATTCGATCTGATTGAATTTAATTTAAATAAAAAAAAAAAAAAAAATCATATCTGTTCATATCGTTTTTTTCTCAGTTGGAGATAGAGAATCTTGGATGAATTGCTTGCCCGGGATATTGCTTGTGCTTATTTTAAGTGCATGATCATACGATAGACTCACTTCCTTGACGTCTCCGGATTGCACGGTAGTACTCATCTTTGAGTTCTATCACCTTTTCCCCCTACTAACTTCTAACTGCGTGATTGGGCTTTAGCCTGAGGTTTGCGTTTCAAAGTTGAACTTCAGCTTCACATTTGTGCACGCTATCGGGACGGACAGAAAATGGCAGCTGCTACCAACACATTTAACATCAATACTGCTAGCGAGGACCAACTGCAGGTCATCCATGGGGTGGGAGAGGTACGTGCTAAGATCCTGAATAACATCATAAGGGCCCGGGGCCCCTTTCGGGACATGGTTGTTCTCCGTGCCCACCTTGACCAGGACCAGGCCTTGGCTAAAAGTTTAACCGCGGCCTTCATCGGGGGATGGTTTGACTTCGGCCAAACAGAACAGGAACAACAGGCAAAGAATGCCTTGGCTCCAATCAGAGAGGAGTTGTCCGGTTTACAAGCAAGTTTGAATGCCACAATGGACCGATTACAGCGGGTGGAGGAGGAGAACCGGGCCCTGAAGTCTTACGTACCTGATGGGATACGACAGATGGGGGGAAGACCTTCATCGGAAGATGAGTCACGACCTCTCCAGATGGACCCAATGGGAGGGACCTGGAAAAACTACACCTCGCTCCCGCAGGCCGTGATTGCTTTGATTGAGAAGTTTACCCAGGGGGAGCTGGGAGTTGCACCGATGCAAGGAGACACCATGCACCTTGCTCAAGGGGAAGCCTTGAAGTCTGGGTCCATGGAAGCCCCGGTGGAAGAAAGTGGCCAGGTGAGTCCAAACGTGGAATGGAAACAACCCCGGCAACTCTCACCTCCAATGTGGAATGGTGAAGTACGAGACAGTGGGTACATCCCTACTAGAAGCAGAGAGGTAGCGCCAGTAGGAACACAACACAAGGTCCTGGAGAACAGAGCCTTCGACAGCCGGCCAAGGGGCACAGGAGGTGTGAACCCAACACCTCGGTTAGTTGCCCGGCCTGTAGATCGGGGTCTGAGGGCTAGCTCAGGGGCTGGGCTGGCGTATGACTCTTCCTCCAGCAGTGAGGATGATGACGCTCCAAGTGTCAGGGCCACAAGCGATAACGGGGCCCTAAGGAGGCGAGACACCGGGAAAATCCCAACGTACGACGGGAAAATAAAATGGTCGACCTATGCTGACCAATTCAAGAGGGTCGCGAAAAAATGTGGCTGGGACAGAGAGGCCAAGCTCGACAACCTGGTCCAGCACCTACGGGATGAGGCACTCATCTACTTTGGGTCCCTATCCCGTAAAGAAAAGAAAGACTACAAGCTTGCCAAGCAGGCGCTGAAGGAGAGGTTTGGTAGTGCCAACCCTCCGGTCACAGCGAGGAGAGAGCTCCGGAACCTCCGTCAACAACCTGACGAAGGGTTGGAGAGCTTTGCCCAAAGGTGCCAGGTCTTGGCACGGGAGGGCTTCAGAGGGGGCCAGGAAGGCACCATCGAAAGGGCTGCCATGGACGCTTTTCTCAACGGTTGTATGGACCGCAGGGCTGCCCTCATGGCAGGTGAGAAAGGCCTTGACTCAATGCAAGAGCTGATAAAAAGTGTGAGACACTCTATCCACAACATAAGGGCCATCCTTGGCGACAGGAAGGTACGGGCCGTCACCTTGGATCAGGGCCTCGTAGTAGCTCATGTCGAGAGGAACCAGGGCTTACCGTCGGAAAACTAGGTAGGGATGGCCCACGCGACCAGATGCCATCCCTTCCCAACAGAGGTCGCCCACCAGAAATAACACCCACCCCTGGTCCCAACCCCGGTACTAACTGCCCACAAAGTTATTAAAGTAGTAGCATGCAATATATATATACCTCGTTTGACCCCCAACCCTAGAACATAAGTAGGATAAGCTAGAAGATGGGTAAAACTAAATTTTAGAGCAGTTGACTCCAAATATGGAGGCTTCGTTGGACCCCATGCCTACCCCCCGTACGTAGTAGTAATTAGATTTGAGATGCTAGGCCAAACTTGGCGCACTCGGAACTTATATATATGTGTGAGTGACGGTCGGCAGTAGACTAGGACCAGATGGTTCCTGGATATCAGTTTAGAGTGGACCAGGCTAGGCCTTAGGCCTGGCACGGTCTCTCTGGGTGTGCTGCACTCTTCCTTGAAGGCTAGGCCCAGAAGGGCAGGCGAATTTATAAATGGCCAATAGTGGACCAGGGCCTGACGGTCCCTGGATACCAGAGTCTGGAGTTGACCAGGCTAGGCCTTGGGCCTGGCGCGGTCTCTCTGGACGGCGGCACTCTTCCTAAAAAAATAGAACGGGGAAGAGTGTTGTCGACGCAAGGAGCGCGTCGTTTTCGGGTAATCCGCTAGGGGGCGCCACGATAGGTGACGCGTCCAGGGGCGGGAAGGCGGCATCCGGGAGCGGCAACTGGCAGATGATCCCTGACCTTTGAATGAACCACAAGTACACCTTGCTGCTCATCAGAGGCCTCCATCTCACCCTTCCAAGACCACAAGTAAGTGTTATATACATGCCAAAGTATTACAATACACTATAATTCATGTACATATGATTTGTTTCAGTATCAGAGCTGTGATACTGAAGTATAGGCTACCATAGTTATTTCTGTACTAGAATATAGAAATGTGGTTTCACCATGTTCCGCATTTTTCATGTTTGAAGAGTGGTATCTCTGCAAATATCAATTTTCAAAATCGATTTCTCACAACACGCTTTATAATACTTTTTGAAAAAAGATAAATTCCTACATTTTTGTTTTGGCAGGGTAATACAAGTGTGGACTATAGTACCTTTGAAAGCCCTGCCAAAACAAAGGTATAGGTCTGTTTTTGAATTGGGTCCATTGTAGTAGGGCGGCGGACCATGTAATTGTTTAATTGGTGTGCCCTCTCTGACCCCCAGTGGTGGTGGTCTGTGGGGCCTCCACTCAAGTCTCTTCTCATTGGTCACTGGTGGTAGAGGTAGGAGGGACAAATATCAGTGATTGACATCCACTGCCCATGGGTCCTATATATAGAGGTATGTCCAATTTGAGAGACTGGAAAGCCCAGGTTTCCCTGAAAACAATATTAATTTGTTGTTTCCAATAAATGTACTCATGTAGTTATATCTGACAAACGCATAAAGTATAAATTTTCAAACTATTTTTATTGATAAGCATTTGATTTATCATTACTTAATTATGTAACATATTTTCATTTCAAATTGATTTTAATTTCAATTTTAGGGCAAACTAAGAAACAGAAAATGAAATATCCTTTGAGTAGTAAAAATTAAAGTCCAGCTCGCCTCTTCGACGCAAAAGTCAGGTCTTGCCCGGCTCACCAGCAAAACATTTACTTCTAACTGCTATAAAAGAGACTTGATTATATTTGGTTGATTTGGAGCTGGTGAGCCGGGCAAGACCTGACTTTTGCGTCGAAGATGCGAGCTGGACTTTAATTTTTTACTTCTCGTGAGCGGAACATTCTAAACTCCACTCACTTCCTATGCCACAAACTGTTTTAAAAGAGATTCTATATAAATGAAAGTTTAATAGTTTTCAAGGTATGTCTATCTCACCACATACTCGTACAAATGAGTTAAAAGGTTATGCAATTGATAAATAAAGAACACTAGAATTAAAGTCATATGAAAATTTTTATTTATCTTTACATCTTTACATCTTTACATCTTTAGATCATTTACAAATGAATCAAAGGTTATCTTTACTTTCCAGTTGAACCAAAGCCTGCTATTCCTCTCTCAGTTTGATCTAATGATACTTCTTCAATCAAATCAGCAATAAAAATTCTCTCTAAAATCATTACATCTTTACATCTTTAGGTCATTTACAAATGAATCAAAGGTTATCTTTACTTTCCAGTTGAACCAAAGCCAGCTATTCCTCTCTCAGTTTGATCTAATGATACTTCTTCAATCAAATCAGCAATAAAAATTCTCTCTAAAATCAACTGAGCTATTCTATCACCTTTTGCAATTTTAAACTCAACTTCACCAAAATTAAACAAGATAACGCATACATTCCCACGGTAATCCGGATCAATTACTCCGGCACCGACATCAATAAAATGGTTGTATGTAAGGCTTGATCGTGGAGCAATACGGGCATAGCATCCTTCAGGAAGTGCAATTTGAATATCAGTTTTAACTAATACTTTTGCTTTTGGAGCTATAACGTAATCATAAGCGCTGTATAAATCAAATCCAGCTGCTTTTTTTGAACCTCTTGTTGGAGTTATCGCCTCAGTACTTAATTTAGCAAATTTAAGTTCACGATTAGATTTCATTTTGGAATTGCAGATAACAAGACCTATATCAATCGTACTATAATCAGTAATCACAATATAATTTAAGGGAAGATAAGAGTCGAATGACTTAAATTACTTTTGATTATTTATCGGCTCATGAGTTGTGTAGATGGCAACCAAGTACAAACCAGTAACTAAGTACTTATAATAATTATAATCTCTAGTGACGTAGTCACTTACGTCAATACACCATTATATACGCTAGGTGGCGCAAATGTCTAATTGATCAATTAAGGTCAAGTAATTCACAAGATGTCGTCACAACTACTCGCGGAATAACGTTGCACGTCAATTTAACAAAAGATGTTAACTAAAGAATCTTCAATTGAATTAAATATAAGAATGTAAAATAAACATCTTAAATATGCTTACGATACTATTTTTATAATCATAAATTTCAAAAGCACGTAAACATTCAGTTATTAAAACTACATTTTCAGGAACACCATTCCTACTCCAAATTACTTGAATGAAGCTCCTTACACATTATAATTTGTCAACCATTCACATTCAAACTAAGCGTTAATCCGATACGCCCTCTCAGTTGTCAGTAGGCTAGAGGTAATTTTTGATAGACTCGTGCTGGAAGTGTTGCAGGTCACGCACTTGGTTGCCCTTTACACAACCCACGAGTCAATAGACAAACCAAAGTTAATAGATCCAAACGAATATTTCCTACTCGGTTACTAGTAGTTATATTCGATAATTTGTCACGACGATAAATATTTCCTACTCGGTTACTAATAGTATTAATACTTGACAGATATATTCATCTTAATGGTATTATATATATATATATATATATATATATATATATATATATTACTTAGTTACTGGTTTACTTAATCTAATATGTGATCTAAGTATTCGCTATGTTTACCATATATTATAAAAATAAAAACACAACAGCATAAATGTTGTTAAATTCCAATTTTATCATATACCATTGAAACATTACATTAAAATATGTTCGGACTGCTCTTAGCTTTATCATACAAACATTTAGTTTCATAATTATACAAACAATTAGTTTCATAATCATCTCAAGTCTTGATTACAACAATCTTCAAACATCGTAGACGCACATCTTCTCCACGATCTTCAACCATATTTATAGCGCACCTGACACGATCTTCACCAGTCATGATTGAACCGCGCACGATCTTCACACCAGTCATGATTGAACCGCGCACGATCTTCAAACCAGTCTTGAGTGAACCGCACATCCTTCAAGTTTGCGCAAACATAATATAAATTCTACGAAGATGTCTCGGTAAAGATTATGATAATATTTAAGTTTGAGGAAAGCTTAGCTCTATTGCTACAGACAATCAAACTCCTGAGAATAATAATGTCAGATCAAACTTTCCTCTTATTTCAATATATGATCTTCACACATTAAGGAAAAGTTTGAAACATTATTACTTACAAACTTCCTTCTGAAGCGTAGCTCTATTGCTACACAGACAAACTCTCTCTGAGAATAATGTTGTCTGCATATAAGTAATAATGCATGCAACACTTATTACACAATTGTAAATCAAACTTTTCCTCTTACATGAATTTGTGGTCTTGGTCATTACCTATCAAGCTACAATGCAGATAGGTTTAGTTAAAATACATTTTCAGAAACTGAAATCACATGTATATAGTTTAAGGAAAAAGTTTGAAACATTATTACTTACAAACTTCCTTATGAAGCGTAGCTCTATTGCTACACAGACAATCAAACTCCTTCTGAGAATAATGTTGTCTGCATATAAGTAATAATGTCAACAAAATATATAATAATGCATATTACACTATTACACAATTGTAAATCAAACTTCCTCCTACATGAATTTACCAAACGGGTTGCAATATATTTGCAGAGGTTGACCTAATGTTAATATTTTGCTACAATGTATTTGCAAAGGTCGAACAATTCCCGTTAATAAGTTTCATCCGTGATTCAGAAACTGAAATATTCCTGCCAATAACAGGTCTCATTTTAGTTAAATACCATTACCTATCAGGTTACAATGCAGATAGGTTTAGTTAAAATACATTTTCAGAAACTGAAATCACATGTATATAGTTTAAGGAAAAAGTTTGAAACATTATTACTTACAAACTTCCTTATGAAGCGTAGCTCTATTGCTACACAGACAATCAAACTCCTTCTGAGAATAATGTTGTCTGCATATAAGTAATAATGTCAACAAAATATATAATAATGCATATTACACTATTACACAATTGTAAATCAAACTTCCTCCTACATGAATTTACCAAACGGGTTGCAATATATTTGCAGAGGTTGACCTATTCTTGTTAATATTTTGCTGCAATGTATTTGCAAAGGTCGACCAATTCCCGTTAATAAGTTTCAACCGTGATTCAGAAACTGAAATATTCCTGTCAATAACAGGTTTCATAAGGTGTGAAGCATTTACAAAAACCTTAGCAATATCAGGTTGCAATTCAGTAACTGAAAAATTCCTAACAATTACAGGTTGCATAAGCTGCGAAGCATTCGCAGAAACCTTTCCAATAACAGGTTGCATTAATTGATTATTAGACTGTAATTGTTGAGTTTCACATCTCAGAAATAACCTTGACATTTGTTTATATTCTCCAGTAATCACACAATTTAACAAGTATTTCTGCTGAGTTAAGTTTGGTCTTTTTATCTCAAGTACAATTACAATTAAGCTAAGAGCAGCCGATACACATAAACCACCAATACTTAATTTTGTTGATGGTTTAATTCCATTCGAATTGTTCTTATTAATTATATCCATATTGTTAATCTTATTACTCAAATAATACTTAAACATAGTTAATAATATTAATCTTAATCATATTTCTTAATCATGTTTTTAAAGATTCAATAACATCTTGCATATATTTAGAACATTGATAATGACATTCTAAATTATCAACATTACGTACAACTTTATCTATAGATTGTTTATTCAATCGTTCAACATAACGAGTAACAAAATCATCATTCTTCAAAGTATTTTTAGTAAATCTTTGCAAAATCTTTATAAGACTTTTACCTTTACATTTTTGAAACACATAATAAATAGTGTATTGCCCACACGCAGTTGAAAACAAACTTTGTAAAGTTTTAGAAGAATACTTAAATTTACATTTATCCTTATGTTTACCCTTTTGTAGAAAAACTAAAAAACTTTTTTTAAATGGAGGTAAACCATAAGAATCAAAATACTCTGGAACAGCTTTAGAAGATTTGAAAAAGAAAGCAACCCAATGTTCACCAGGTTTAAAACTTTCATCTGTATTAACTATAAATGCAGCAGGATACCTCACATTTCTTATATTTGATAAATTATCCGAAGAATAAACACCTTTAAAAATCTTAGACGTAACTATATTAGATTTTAAAACTCTATAAATATCTGATCCAAGCATACTTATTATTCCAGCACACTTAGTCAAATATTTATTTACTATTTATTTATTTACAAACAAGTAAGCAATCAAGAATGCATAACAACCTCAGGTTGATTTACAGGTCCGATTGCAAGCATGCTGTCATATTCATTAAAGAATACCATTACTATACCATGATTCTTAGGTTCTTTTAAAGTTGCTATTACATTAATAGTACCATTTTCTGATAATTCAAATGAATTTGAATTTGGTAAACTTTTGCATAAATCAAAACAATATAATGTGTTACCATTTTTAAATTCTTCAGGAGTTATACTTATAGGATCGTTCTCAAAAAGTCTACCTGTAGCATAAAGCATTGCCATATAAGCTTCATAAAATTTATCAGCGTCAAAGTCACACTTCATTTCATAAAAAGGAGAAACATCTTCACCCTTTTGTATAACAATGTCTGTCAGTCCAAAATTTTGAAAATAGAATGGATTATGTTTCAAATTTCCATCAAACCCACGTGCATCTATAAAACCAACTATAATTCTTTTTGGTAATTCATCGTTTGAAATCATTCGATTTTCTTGAAGAATACTTTTGTTAGGAGCTTGAGTTGAATATTTTACCTCAACTCGCCGAAAAGGAAATTTCATAAAATTATCTGGCTTTCTACTATTCTCTATTTCATCTAAAAATGTGTCTTCTAATGTCCACCTTTTTACTTGAAGAATTGCTTCTTCAATTTCAATTTTATATTTTGCATCTTCAATTTTGGCCATCAATGCAAAATCTGGATCATTTCGTATTAACCTTACTTTCATATCAATATCTCCAGGAAATTTCTTTTGCTGATTAAACAAATCATTGTGAATTTTACAAATTAACTGAAAACTTTTCCCATATTGAGTTTTTTCAAATCTCTTTTTAGCTCCCTGGTTATGCGCAGCATCAAAATTTGAAACTTCATTAAAATCTTTTGTATCTTTATGATAACATGTCAAGTCACCCCAAGATTTTAAGACAGATTCTCTAAAAGATAAAAGATTTTCAATATATGCCTTATAGGGATAAAGGTTATTACTTGATGAAACCAATTTATTTCCTATATACAATTGAACTTCTTTGAACAAAGCTCCACTGAAATAATTTGCAGGAAACACCTTTGACAAATTTGGAATAGGACCAACTGCACCAGTTTGTTGATCCACAGCTGGTGCAGCAGGAGCAGTACCGTCAGAATTTAAAATTTTTATTTTTAATTGTAAAAAACTTCGAAATAAATCAATAAAATCAGCTTTATTTGACTTCAAGGCAAACTCAATTGGACCGCCTTGACTTAAAGAGCTTATAGGAAAAACTTTAGAATAAAAACTTTTACGTGCAGTTGTATCTGTTGGTGGAACATTATAATAATCAAAACTATCATCTACACAAACACAAGACTCATTAAACATAGACATTTTAATTAAACTCAAAATTTCAGCAAATTATAGGATCAAAAATAATTGATATAAACATAACATAACATAAGATAAAGTGTATCTCAGGCAGATTTCCTTGAATTATATTTAACTAAAAATATCTTTATTTCTATTTGATCTCTTATTTGTAGTATTTTTTCTTGTTTTCCTTCTTTTCTTAGGAACTTCATCATATTCCTTTCTCCTTTTTCTTCTATTTTCATACTCACCATCATCTGCATCATTAAATCTATTCTTAGCTTTAGATGCTAAATAATTAATAGAATCTGAACCTAATTGTTTAAACTGTTTAGTAGCCTCATCTTTAAATGCATCTTTAATACCTTTTCGATTCACAATAACATCTTTAACTATATTTTGACCACCCTTTATTGCACTTTTTAAAAAATGCTTTTTAGCAGATTCAAAAGCTGGTAACGCCATACCAGAAAGTCCCTTTAAAAGAGAGCCGAATATATTTCCAATGCCATAACCTCGTTGATGCTGAACTCCAATATATGGAGGAATAAATGTTGCATACCCTCCTTTCTGAGTCTTTGCATTATTTTTAAAGAAATTTCTATAATGCCCAACATAATCTTTTCCACAATACTTTTGCATTCTTATTTCATAAACCTAACATAAATTTACTGAGATTTATTACTTAATGAAATTATTCATAATGGTCTGAAAGTGATAATCTTAAAGTAATTTCAAGTAGGTCAAGATTCACTTTCTAAGGCTTCCAAGATTCCCATTTTAAAGTTCGTTTAATTGGTCTACCAAATGATGATGTTCGTTCTGGACTTGGAACTGAAACTTCCTCATCTACATTACTTGTAACATTAGTTACCTTTCTCTTTTTTTTCTTTTTTTCCTTTTTTCCTCCAGTTTCTTTGGATTTACGTTTAACTAAATCTAATTTTGGAGTAACAAATTCTTCATCTGATGTAGGACTTGCTACTTTCTTATGAAATAATTCTTCCTTATCTGATTCAAAATCACTAACACCAAACTTAGGTGGTTTCTTCTCAACTATTTCTCCCACATGAACACCAGCTTTACCCTGATTTAAATTTTCATTTTTATCTTTCATTAAGTAAGGAGTATTAAGTGCATCAGAAATCCAAGCTCTAATACTTTCTTCGAAAGGATATTTACCTACTGAAACTGGAGAAGACTTTTTAGGAATACGTGGAAAATATTCTTCAATTTTTTTAGTAGGTCTAGGTTTAGGTAATTCATCTTTTTTTTCTGGAAAACGCGAAAAGTATTCCATTATAGATGAAGCTTTCTTCGATCTTAACTTTATCCAAGATTTTGGAATATTTATATCCATTAAGAAATCCCACACTTTATCAGCTCCTACTGGTTGCGCTTTAAATTCTTTTGATTTAGAAAAATATTGCATTAATTTAATAATATCTGAACCGTTAATTACTTCATCTCCTAATGTTAATTGTCCTTTTTCATCCCATGATGCAGATTTATTTTTCATTGCTTTTAAAATGCTACCAACATTTGGCTTCTGTGATAAAGTTATTCTTTCTAAAATTTCCTCAATTGTTAATTCATTTTCATCAAAAATATTTGTATGCTTACTCCTCATAGTTTCATAATCTTGAGGAATATATGATGAAAAAGTAGGATAACTTTGTCTTTGAAACATACGTTCCTGCATTAATTCATTTTGTCTAGATAAAACATAATTATCTTTCTTCGTTTTTTCATCAAAATTACAACTTTTAAACATTACATATGGTATAATAACACTTTCTTTAAAAGAAGCCATCTGAGCTATTTATAATAATCTTGTAATACCAATATTATCCAGTTTAACCTTAAGTCAATTAATCATTATGATAAAATTTTACCAATCTGCCCCACTTTACTAAGTAATCCACCTGCAACTGGCATAATAAATTTAGATAAAAGACCTAACACTGAAGGTAAGATAAATGGAAGAAAACCACCGTCTTGTTTTAAAGTATCTTTTCGCTTCTTCAAAGAAAGATTTTTTCTTAGTAAATATCTCATAACCTCTTTAAACTTCTTTACTTTTTCAAACTGTGACTTAGTCAATTTAACGTTACCTCTCAAAACATTATGAATACAATCACAAATTGAAAATATATCGTTAGCATCTGCTAAATCTAAAATTTGATTTCTTTTCTTTACACTATGGCCCGCACAACAAAGTAAAGTAAGGTAATGTCTATGTACATAAGCACTGTTCTTACATTTACTTTGTCTCTGCTTTTTCTTTTGAGGTGATTTTTTCTTTTGCGGAGCCATCAACTTCTTTTGTGGTGCCATAATATCCAAACAAATTACTTTTCAAAGATTAACCTTATCAATCTCAACACTATTTAACTTGAGGAATAAAAACATGCTGCACTAAACCAAAAATATTTGCACGAAGCATTGCATTTTTAGGTGTCTTTTGATGGCCATCAATGAAAAGGTAACCATGAGGTTTATTCACAGCATGTTCAAATATATTAACAAAACTACGCTGATTCTTTGGCATAAGCTTTCTAGCAAGAGAATAAGGAATTGTTTGATCAAGAGGCGAATTAAAAATACACAAATAAGTGGCATTTTTTGAAAAATTCTTTCTTTCTTTTCCATCTTGAAATAAATTCTGTGTTATAAATACAATACTAACATTTTCATGATGCGATCGTTTTGTAAAAAATTCTGAAATCAATTTGTTATTACCACATTCGGCCATTAAATCATCAAACACAACAAGACCCTCTTTGCTAGAATCTACAAAATTATCAAAAGAATCAGGTAAACCCTGATGAAATTGTACATTTTTCTCTAACAAATATTTATCATGCGGAAATGTTTCACCATAAAACCAATGAATATATTCAAAATCTTTATCTATTAACCTATCACTATTCTTAAGCAAATCAATTACAAAAGTAGTCTTTCCACAATTACTAGGACCAGCAATAATCATTGAAAACGGAGTTTTCAATCTTGCATCAAAAATATTAAAATGCTCTTCCGACGACATAACTATGCCCCTACAACTTTAGCTATTTCCTGAATATAAGCTACACCTGTTAATATCTGATTATCTTTATCTTGCAAAACAAATGTAACTGGTCTTGTATTAAGAATATAAGCTATTTGAAAAATTTCTTTTTTCCAATTTGATAAAAATCCTCTCTGAAATGCTTTTCGATATTTAGTTAGTCTCACTTTATCACCGACTTTTAAGCCTTGATATCTTTGTTTACTATATAAATAATCTTTATATTGTTTTTCCCATAATTCCTGCTCATTTCCTTGATTTACTTCAATTGGACTTACACCTAACGTTCTATGACAAGATCGATTATAACCATTAACAATATTTTGTAGAATATCAACGTATTTTCTTGTCTTCTTAGCTTTCATATATCTAAACAGTCTATTTTTAAATGTCCTAATAAACCTCTCTACAATAGCACATTTTGGATCTTGAAAAGTTGAAAACTGTTGAATATTGTTCTTTTTTAAAAAATTGCTAAAAACCCCTTTAAACTCTGAACCAGAATCAGTTTGAATTAAACGAGGTTTAACCCCTGCTCTTTGCAATATTCTTTTAAAAGCAAATAATGTTTCTGAAGACATTTTAGTTCTCATAGGTTCAACATAAGCAAACCTAGAAAAACAATCAATAGCAGCTAAAATATTAGTATAACCATCATTATCATTTCTCAATTTAGGAATTACCATTAAATCTAATTGCCATTGATCATTTCTTCCACGTACAATTATTTTTCGTCTTTGAAAATTTTTCTGAACAGGTTTAAATGAAGTATATGTCTCGGTATTTTGTAAAAATGTTTTAACATCTTTCAAAGTAATAGTTGGATTAATAGCTTTTGCAGATAAATATAATTTTCGAATAGAAGAAAATGAAGATGAATGTAAGGGATTGAAATATATAGATGCTAATAAATCCCTTTTATTCAAATAATCTTCCATTTTACTCAATTAAAGCAATTATATTTCAAACTAAGTATTAAACAATCACAAGCAAAACTTAATTACTATTGCTCAAGCTAAGCTTAATATACTATTGCTCAAGCTAAGCTTAATATAAACAACAATCACATGCTAAGCTTAAATACAATATATACAAAACTCACATTCTTTCACTGATTTTTTCAAATAGCTGGTAGGATGAAGCTGGCTATCCAAACATTTACATCCCATTAAACACTATTTGAAACTCAGATCTAGAACATGATAGTAAATTAAAATATATAGTGCTCCGGGAGTCCGTAAGCACCTCAGCGCTTTCACGCTGAATATAATATAATATTATAATATAATATGATTTATCCTGACTTTACTAAGTTAGGATTCATTGCTAAAGTCTCCCCCCCTTTAGTTTTAACAAAAAAAAGTGGAATACAACCATAAATTTGTGCCTGTCTTGTCAACCTCTGTTTTGGTGGAACTCTAGGCTTTCTCGGTGCACTCTTTGCTTTGTTTGGAGCCCTTCTCTTTGGAACTGGCTCATCATTTACATTATCTTTCTTCTTCTTATAAACTCTCTTCTTAATCTTTTTTGGAGCAACTTCATCCTCACTAACTATTTTCCTCTTTGTTTTCTTTGGAAGATTAATAACAAGATCCTCATCATCTTCACTCATATCTTTAGTCTTCTTAATCTTTTTTGGAGCAACTTCATCCTCACTAACTATTTTCCTCTTTGTTTTCTTTGGAAGATTAATAACAAGATCCTCATCATCATAATCATCTTCACTCATATCTTTAGTCTCCATCTCCTTTTCTCTATCCTCATCTATAAGCTCATCTTCACTCTCACTCTCTTCTAAATTTGTCATCCTCGCTGATGCAACTTTATCCTTCTCCTTCACATACTTATTTTGACATGAATTACATCTTTTATCATCCAAAGTAAAATATTTTGGATGATCATATGGTAAATGACACCTAATACATTCCTTAAACATTCCTTCCTCACAGATCTCACAATATTTTTTACCGTCAACAAATGGACGATCATCGCCGCAATAATTACAATTTTGTAAAACCATAATGATATATAGCAAATAATATAATATCATATAATAATACTTTACCTTTGTAAGTTGAATATGCTTGATACTTTACCTAATGTTGAATATGCTTGATACTTCAGTCATACTAACCTAATCACAGAAACATTTATTCATCATTTGCCATATCTTCCTGCCTTCTACGCCTAAGATCTATTAATCTTATATGTTCTAGCTCCTCAGGTGTAAACTCATCATCATCATCACTATCTCTCTCCATTAAAGCTATCTTACATAGTCGTTCTTTTTCTAATCGTTTCCATTTTGCTATGAACATATTAGTGATTAATCGTTGTTCAGGTGTCATCTCCCAATCACTATCACTATCACTAGTATTATCTTGCATATCCTTTTCAATCAAATCATTGCTCTTTAAAATACTAGAATTATCTGGCAAATCCTTTTCAGTCTTGACTGGATCACTCCTTAAAATACTAACATCTTCAGATATTTCCTCATTATAATCCAAAAAACCCTCATCAACATTTGCAATCACTTCTTCCATTTCCTTATCATCACCATCATCATCATCCAAAATAACAGTAGTAGTCACTTTAGCCTTGTCTTGCTGATAACATGAATCACATCTTTCATCATCCATATTAAAATTATACGCATAATCATATACTAAACCACACTTAAAACATCTCACAGTCCTATATATTGACGATAAACTCTTATCTCTACAGGTCTCCATTATGTTAATATCATTCACGCCTAAACCTATCTTATCCTAACCTTGTTACAAATCTACCCTATCACAGCTACAAATCTACCCTATCACAAAGTTATTTCTCTAAGAACTCTCCTCCTCTTCCTCCTCTTCCTCATCAGCAGAAGACATATCCACTCTCGCAACCTTAGTTGGTCTACTCTTACGTTGCTTCTTCTTCTTCTTCTTTTTCTTCTCAGATATATCCTCATCATCACTACTTAATACAACACTAGAAGATTCTTCATCCTTTCTCCCCCTTAACTCTTCTTTTAACACAGCACGAACTTTCTTTATTTTCTTTTCTACCTGCTTTTTTAATCCGAACAATTCTTTAATTTCTTGTCTCGTAAATGACAAATTTTTAGTTTTATACAAATCATTAATATGTACATAAACCTCATCTTTAAAATCTGTTATATCTAGTCGCTTCCTTCTCCCAAATGAAAAAACAAAATGCCTATTAGACTTTTCCCTTTCTTTATCCATTTTATCCACTAACAATTATAATAACAATAAGTTACTATATTAACAATAAGTATACTAATTAGTCCAAACACAAAGTAATAATCAGTCCAAACACAAGTAATCACAGTCTAATTTTTCACTAATATCATTATCATCTTCAATGTCCTTATATCTCCTTTTCCGAATTTTTATTTTATAATTACCATAAGCTAAAGTATCTATCCCATCAGAACACAACCACCTCTTATCTTCAAATGGAGACAAAGCTGATTTATGTTCCTTTACTGTATATACCTTTTGTTTAAAACTTTTTATTGTATGAAAAGTAACGGAAGTTCGTTTACATTTAAATAAAACTTTTTTAAATTCAGAATGTAAAAAATCTTCAACGCAACTTCTTTTTATTCCTTTAACTCTCTTTATAACCTTACCACTATCCAACAATATAGAATACATTTTAGGCCTTAAACCAACAAACTCAAGTATCTTTTTCCCTGCAGTTTCATCTTTAAATTTCCCTAAAACTTTAAAATTTTCCTTACTAAACAAAGCATTATTTCTATCCAAATTTGAAAAATCAAAATTATTCCTTATTTCATAAAGAAGTGCATCGAAACGTTTATGAATAATCTTATACATCAATGAATCTGTATCTGTATAAAGAAGTTGTAATGAACCTAAACCAAATGTTTTTAACATAACATTGTAATGAAAATTAAACATATGCATTTTTGACAAATCCAATATAGTAAAACCTACATAAATCGGCTTATCTAACTTCAGTTCTGCTTTCCTATACTGGACACCTACAAATTTCGAATTAAATATATGTAATGATTGAAAAGTTGGTTTCTTTATTATATTTAAACATCTCTTTTGATTTGACGTTAAAACCATCTTAACCCTTCGTTTAACATTCTCCATACATTTGCCAAAAGTAGAATTGTTCATTAATTTGAAAAATTCTTTATCAAAATCAGATGTTGACTCCTTTCTTTTCTGATTATTAAATTCAATGTATGGCTTCATCCAGCAAGATTGTTTGAAAGATAAAATTCTATGAATTTTTTCAATTGTCAGTCCCAGCTGCAAGTATAACTTTAAATTTCTATAATGTAAAATATACCTCTTCTTTTGTGATAACGTTGAAATTAACTTAACGGTACTTTTAGTATAATTAATATCAAACTCTTTTAAAACAGAAATTGCATAGGGCGAAAGCTGACTATAATCAATACTTATCTTCTCTGGCGCCAAAGGAAACATGTTATGTAAATCATGCAACTCTATTGGATAATTTAAAGTAACTTCTAATACATATCCTATTGGTGCTGAATCTTCTATTTTCAAAACATCAAAACTACAATATTTCTTAGGATCTATCCAAGCAAAATCTTTAAAAGGTAAAGGTTGAACCATAGCATAACCATACAAATTATTAGCATCAACATAAAGTATATGTTCCCCCTTGTTCTTAACTTTAGCAAACCTTTTCATAACATTTGTTATTCCACCTCGAATACCCTTTTCAAAAAATTCATACATGTCATATTCCGTTAATAAATCAAACTTAACTCCAGTAAACTTTAACATCGCGTCATAACTCAAAGATGGTGCTGTTAAATACTTCGCAGGGTCTAAAGAATAAAAATCCAAAGACTGCTCCCTAAATGATTCAAATACATCAGCTAATAGTAAAACATCTATCTTCAAATATTGTTTCAAGTAATCCTTTATTGTCTTACATTTTAAAATTTTAAACATTTCTAAAGCATGATAATAATCTTTTGATGTAATATGTTTATTTGTTAATGAATTAAAGAAAGCTTTACGTGAAGGTAACTTACACTCGTCTAACTTTTTCCATGAGTCTATATAATCATAGCACATAACCCCTTTACGCATTACATAAGGTAAATATTTCTCATTTGGAAAATATTTCTTTGTTTCCTTTAAATCATTTACATCTTTTTTTACTAATAAATCTGCTAGATTAGAAAGAGAATTTGGTAAGAATTGAAATGAATCAATAAAGTAAAAACTATCAAAAAACATTGTCAGAAACTTTTCTGAAGATTTTGGAATAACAGTAATATCATCTGCAATAAACTTATAAATATTCTGAACAACAAAATGTAAATCATAATTCATACAATTATGCATAACGATTGGGATTTTAAACAAAGGGAATTTAAGTGCACTATATGTTAAATTACATGTATTACATGCGTAATTGACATCTCTTCCTTTCCCCTCTCTCCCTAAATGAGCATGATCTATTACTTTTTTCATCCCCTTCCTAAATTTAATGCCGCATAGATAACAGCATGTTTGCTGTGAAAGATGCAAAATATCCGAAGGTGTTAAATTTAATGGTTTCCTATTTTTCTCAAATATGTATGAAATTTCTGCCCTCATTTGATAAATATATTCTATGAACTTTTTAATAACATTTGGTCCAACATAAATAAAAGGTGGTTTTGAATATTCAGAATATTTTGATAAAAGTATAGCTCCCACTGCATTAAGGTTATGCTCTGTTTTCAAAGTTGATTTACCTTTCTGTTTATTCAAAGCAACATTATATGTTTCAAAATCTGCATAAATAATAAAATGGTTTTTAATTTGTTTAGCATAATTCACAAAACGAGCTCTTTCTCCCTGTAACGGCATATGATAAAGTTGACCAGTAAATACTTTACTTGTACAATCAGCATTTTCATGAAGATTAAATGATGTTTTGTTTGAAAATGAAATAAGACATTTTTTACAGAAATATCTTGATTTCTTCCAAAAAAATGGAGTAAGAAATGAACTAATATTCCTAATCAACATATAATGATTATTATATAAAAGTAAATTAACATGCTTCTTATGATTACTTTTTTCAAAATTCACTGAAATATACATAGGAAAAGGAACATACGTAAGAGATACAAAATGTATACCAAAAACGTTTATAGTTATACCATTTTTCTTTTCAAATCTTGGTATTTCACTTAATTTTGTTGGAAATGAAAGACCAGATAAATCTAAAGTAGAAACCATATCAAGATAATTTGAAAATCTGCTAGGATTCTTACATTTCTTAAAGGCAGCTAATACACAATAAACAAAACATCTATTATCTTCACATAATATATTAACAAGTGAATGCTTATTAGGAAGTGGAAGAGATATATATGCACACCCGCCAAAAGGATTAAACCTATAAACTGATAAACGTAAAAGTTGAATTTCTTTCAAAAACCAACCTGACCCCATCTGAATAAACCCATCAAAAAATGCTAAAATTAATCTTTTAGCTTCATTAAGTTTATCTTTAATAGAATGGAAAGTCAACAACTGAGTAACACGACTCTGAAACCATGGTTGACATTCAAAGTACTCTTCAGTATCTACCTTATATTTACCTAATAAAACCTTTAAAGAAAGTTGAAATTTGATACCTCCATGCCGAGAAAGCTCTTTCACTAGTTTCTTATACAAAACTTTAGATTTTAAATACAGATATAGCTCAATATCTATACGCTTTTTCTGTGGAACAAAATCATAATCAACTAAGAGGTTATTTAAAGCCCTACGTCTCCTCACTAAATCTTTATTTAAAACCCTTTTAGGCCTCATATCAATTTTCCTTATACGTTAAGTAAAAATACATTCTCTTGCTTGATCTGAATAGACTTCAACCTGAACATACTTCTCTGATCAGAATTATCAATAATTCCAATCTCTTTATATCTATCATAAGGTAATTAAGTCTCCTAAAATGCAATGTAAGTGATACATTACCATACTCAAATTCAACAGGTTTTCCTTGATCAGTTCTAATAACAATTTCTATCTCTTTCAATCTATCATAAGCTAATTTCTTATATAAAGGAAAATCATAACGATGCTTCACATTATCTCCAAACTTGCCAAACGCTTGAACAGTTCTTAATAATTTGGTTTCAACATTGCCTACAAATTCATAATCAACAATATCTGAATAAATATAAATATTTGTTGAATCTGTAGGAAAAACAGGAATACCTAATCCAACATATTCTGTTCCATATTGAGCCTGTATAACTTGATTATATGCTCCTCCCTTATCCAAAGCTAATACATCATTAAAACCTCCAACAGTACTACCTAACCTATTACCTTTAAATTCGCATAAATGTCCCCAATTTATAACTCCTTTACATTGATCTAAACGCAAAACTTGAGCTAAATATGTTGACAAAAATACGGTATCACCAGTTCCGACATACAATGAGCAAATCAAATTTTGATCATCAACATAAAGTTTTGTCCACCTCCGATAATTAAGATAACCTTCACTCCCCTCCGATGCAGTTTTATCTGCTTTTATAAATCTATCATTCATTTCTTTTATTAATGACTTTATTGTATAATTTCCAAACTTATGAGCAAAAGATTTGGTAACCCTCTTAATTGAAGTCATATCTACTTGATCTATAGATTTAATTACACGAAAATGAGGATCTTTTAATTTAAAAATATCTCTACTTAAAACCCAATTTCGACCTTGTTCTGGATGTCTTGGCACATTATACCAGGATATTGGAAAGTCTATCTCGACTAATGCCACTTCCCAATAACCCTTACATGTTTTTTCAACAGGTAACTCAGTAAAAAAATGGCTTGTTAGATTATGTCGTGTAGGATGAGTAACATTTGATACTAAAGATAAATAAAACCCATCAACTATCTTCCCAGTCATTATTCTATTATAAATATTAACTACTTTCTTACATTAACCTATATTAACTAATTCACATACTTAATTAATCTCAAAGCAATTTATAAATAGTTAAATATGCCTTAAAACTAAAACCGTTATATTGATCTTCCTTTAATAAAATCAAAACAATTTACCTGTCAAATAAAAACTCTGAAGAATATTTCTGAATATGTCTTAAATGATCTGGAACATAACTTAACCTTTCTTCAATACAATGCAATCTAGATCTATTATCTAAAATAGGTCTTCCTTCGCGCCATTTAGTTCTACATTTAAAACAATAAACTTCCATATCATAACTTTGAGAAAGAAATCCTTCAAAACAACCTGCAATATGAACTGGTCTAAAACAACATTGAAGGAAAACCATCTCACAATTTGGGCCTTTATAAGAAAAAATAATTGGAAACGAACAAAATAAACAATGCACATCAAATTTTGAAAAAATCAATCTTCTATACCGCGATACATCCCTCAATTTCCTATATAATGCTCTCATTGCATGTCTCTCTCCTTTAATATGGATAAGTCTAACAAGATAAATTATATAATCTTCTGGCGTACCTAAATAATTTGATATTGAATTCAAAATACTCTGAGTATATTTGTCTTTTATGCCAAATAAATAACAACTCATTTTTAAAGTAGTTACAATTCTCTTCTTACTTGTCCACATAGTACTTTGAATATAACTCAAAATAGCATCACAATGGAAATAAGATGAAAAAAATAAAAGTGCTTGAACAGAAAATTCATTAAACATTCGAAACCAATCTTCTTCGTCATGTTCAGAAATAACCTTAATTATTCCAATACACTCCTGTTCTGATAAACTATCTTGTTCTGGAATTTCAATTACTAAAGGAAGATCAATATTACCTGCATAGAAAGAAACCAAAGCTGAAAAGTACAAACAACTTTGCATAAGTTGGAAAAAAGCTAAAGAACACATTCTCATCTTGTACTCACAATATTACGTCGCTTGAAATTTCCTAGAAATGGTAGAATAATTTCTTATAGGCGGTGGAATAAACAAATGACTTTTTGGATTATAATTTGAATGAAAACGTAATTTATGTAAACGTAATAACGAAAATGACAATAACTCTTTATTACACTCGCTACATAAAATTAATTTTTTTTTTTTTTTGGACCTCTCTTATCTTTTGTAGCTTTAATCAAAGGCTGAGCACAATGCACAGGACAACATAAGCAAGTTTCAATATTTCCTGGCAAAAGATTATTTTGAATAACTAATGCATGTTTACGTAATCGGTCAGTAATTTCAACAAATTTTGAAATATTAGCATCAATCTTTTCCTTAGATTCTTGATACATCACTGAACATGTTGAAAAATCTTGAAGATGTTTTCCACTTTCACTTACATTAACTGATATATTTTTCCTCTTACTTGTTTTATTTTCCTCAAACTCTTTACCAAAACAATTCTTATCTATTTTCCTTTGTCCTATTTCTTTACCTTCATCTACAAAATCATTTTGACTTTTATCAAAACTTTGTTGAGTCTCTTTTAATCTGTTAAGCTCAAATAGGAAATCATTAACCTTTTTGTCACTTATCTGTTTATTAACCTCTTCAACCTCCTCATATTCATCTGTATCTGATACACACAAATCATCATTTACACTAGAACAATCACTATTAACATTCTTACATTTTCGCTTCAATTCAATATCTTCCTTTTTTCTATCTTCATCTGATTCAGATGAATCACTTGAAGATAACCTCTCTACACTCTTATATTGTTTACCATTTATCTTTCTTTTCTTATATGATTTTTGTAAAGATTTCTTAGTAATCAAATCTTCATTAGTTGAAAATTTTGATGACTTATGACAGCCTAAATTTGTTTGAACAAATTTATTTTGATCTTTATTCGACTGAATAACCAAAGGTAAACCCTGTCTAAATAAGTGGTCAAACGGTGAAAAATGATTAGATCGACCAGAACCAGTATATACTACAATACTTAATTTTAAAATATCTACAAGCTTCTGCAAAATAACACTCTGAAAAGACCGCAACTCTAATCTTAAATTCTCTTCATCACTAAAAATAATCAAATAAGCAACATTCCTTGTTGCTTGACTACTCTTTAAATGTTCAAGAAGAGTAGCCTTTAATTCATCCTTAAATATATTTAATTTATTTTCACTTATAAATTGCTCTTTCAACTGCAAAAAAATATAATGAAAAGGATGAGTATCATCAACTTTTACTTTATGCCAAAACTGCTTATTATCAGAATTAACTTTCAATAAAAACCCCACCACTAACAATAGCAATTCATCTAAAATGCTGGCCATAAGTTAAATATCTAGATACCTAAATAGCAGGTCCTAATATCATTACAAACTTCAGAAAAATATAAAACATTACTTGTTAAACAACTACCTTTAAAAGTATGTGAAAATGTTAAAATACAATTACTTTCAAGCTTATTCAAAATTAAACGAAAACTTGAAAAATATGATGAGCCAGTTCCTGTATATGGTAGCCAAACAGAATCACTCGAATTTGACTCTTTAATCTCAAAACTATATTTATCTGAAAACCTTTCCACTATCTTAAAACAAAATTCCATAAAACTTTTACTCCTTTCTGAAACAAAAATTATTTGAAAAGTTATCTGAATATTCTTTGGCGTTATAAAAATAGAAATATCATCTGCTACCTCTTCACATGAACAATATAATTCAATAAAATCATAAACTTCTAAAGCTAATTTAGAAATATCAGATAATAAACTTGAAAAATTCCTCCTTAAATAAATAGTACAAAATCCATGCTTTGTTACTTTTAATGTATAAGATTTTCTTTTAAATGTTAAAGATCCTCTATAAAGAACAGTTGAAACATTAATATTTCTATGAATTGCAAACAAATCAAAATTAATTTTCGGATAAAAATTGACTTTGAAAATAACTAAATTTATACTATAACTTATCTGCATCTATAAACGGCACACCTAACCTTAAGCAAATTTTACCTACAATAGTTATATATTGCTATATATTTCATGCATATATTTCATACTGAACTACAATTAATCACTATCTGAATAACAATCTCAACTATATTTTCCTACGACGCTTATAAGCTAATCTATATTTTTCATGCCGCACTACAATTAAATAAATCTGAGCAATTTTGATAAAAAATTCTGAATATCCTAACATGTACTCTGATGATCGAATCAGAAACTCTGCTGGATTCATTCGACAAAACTCAAATATTCTATCATTAATATTCAAAATTTCACGTTTAGTTAGAATCTGATGAAACCTAAAAAAACCTGTATAAGATTTCTTACAACAAAAAAGATCCAGCAAATGATAACACTGCGCACATTGGCAAATTCTTTTTCTAAAACGTTTTGAAGTATTTGAATAAATATATTTATAAAAATAAAATCTTCTTCTCATGCCGTAACCTAGCCTGAAGTTATTGAATATCCAACATGCTTTATAATGACTGAAGAAAAGAAAGCACAATGGATATACAATAAACTTCGTTGCAATTCAACAAAATTAACCAATTTATCTTTTTCTGACTTCCTATAAAATGATAATATTTTGAAATTCTCTTTTAAAGCAATTCTTTTTGAAATTATTTTACCCCTAAAACTCAATAAAATAAAATGACAATGAGGAATTAATTTTAAATGAAAAGAAAAAAGATATAAACTTATACAAGTTGGACAATTGCACTTATATTCTATAACCAATTTCTTCAACCGCTTAGATTTATAAAAACAAAGATAAGACTTGAACTGAAAGCGCTCAAAAGATTTCATTCAAAACATCGCATACTAAAATGGCATAACAACAATACATTCACTTAATGTTGAAACTAAAGAATAGCCGACATGCTTTGTAATAGCAGCAGAAAAAAAAGCATAATGAGCAAACAATAAACTATTATAATATTCAGCTACATTATCATAATTCTCTTTTATTACCTTTTTATAAAATGAACATATCTTAAAATTTTCATTCAAAGCAATTCTTTTTGAAATAAACCTGCCTTTAGAATAAAGTAAAATAAGATGGCAATGAGGAATAGGATCAAAAAGTGTAAAATAAAGATACAAACTAATACAAGTGTGACAACAACACCTTATTTCAGTAACTGAACCATTCAGCCTCGTAATTTTATCAAAATCAAGACAAGTCTCATATCGAAACGAACTAGATGGTACTAAAACATATGTTGCTTCACTTGTCATCTAAACAAAGTATAAATGACGCATGACTTATAATGTGAAAACAAAAGTAAGCAAAATGCAAATAAACCAAAAGCTGAATATCAGCTATATATCTCTTATATCGTGGAGTTTTCTTATAAAATGTTAATAATCTAAAATTTAAATTCAAAATATATCTTTTAGAAACAACTTTATCCTTTAAAGATGTTAAAATAGGAATACAAGGTGGAACCAATTCAAAATCTAAAGAATAAAAATGACTAGCACAAACTTTACAAAAACACCGATTTTCTTTACATGAATTCCCTGACCTCTTCAATTTATAAAAATAACAAAATTTACACTTTGACTCAGAAAAATTTAATACTAATGCAGTACTCATTAATACAGCTAAAACTAAAAGCAGAACCCATTAATAAAGCTGACTAAATTTCAGTATATAGCACATTAAAACCTATATGATGTCTAAACAATACTACAACCGTTGACAAATATGCAAATTCATCAAACTCCTCGGATTGTGACTCAGCAAAATTCAGAATTTCTTCTTTTAAAATCAAGGGTAATCCTAAAGTGTCTAATTCATCTTTAGTAATTTTAGGAGCAATATTCACAATTGTTTCTAAACATAAATCTTTTAATGTTATCTTGTTATATAATTTTGAATTAATCTCTTGAGCTAATGTCGCGGCTTTAACAACATCTGAAAAAGTAACTAAACTATCACAAGGACAAATTTTAAGCAACTCCGAATAAAAAGAACACCGCTTAATAATTTTGACAATAACCCTACAAAAAAAACAAGAACACTTAATACCAAATTCGTTTACAAAATCTATAACAATACTCATTTGTAAATATATACTATTATACTTACTGCTTAATTCCTTCAGCTTAAACTAGCCAACCAGCACTGCACGATCTAAACAAACACCAAAGACCTCTGTTAGAAATTCATTATCTTAATCCACAGAGGGCGATACATTTCCAAACCTAAACAATTATTCGATAGATGGCAGCACATTTACAAAACCTTTACCGACATTAACATTCACCAGAGGGCAGCAATTCAGCAGATGCACATAATGACTAAACCTAATACTTCTGCCCCTAGATAAATCTTGCCCTAAGATTAAGATAAAGCAAACAAAATAAAACGCTAATACTTGATAGAATGCCCCACAAAGATTATACTCAGAATCAAACCGTCAAGCACTCAAACCAGCAGCAGCCTAGAGCCTAACCTAGAGCCCAGAACACTACAAAATGGCGAAAATTCTTCTTATAAGCCTAGTTTTCTTAATGATTTGTACGAAAATATGCACCACGTGCACTGTACAAAACAACTGTGAGACCATTACAGAACCAGGAATTTTAGAATGCAGTTGCATTCCAACACATCTATCGATTGAAACAATCCAAGCAGAACTACTGAAATTGGAAACGGCCGACCCAGCAAATTCTCAACTGAACTACGATCTTGCGGCGTTTCCCTTTCTCACGACAATGACCGTCAACGAAAAAGAGTACAAATGTGAATCCGGAATATGCACGTAAGTTATTACTTAAATCAATCTAATTTCCAAACTCATAAACTTATGCTAAATGTAAGAACGAATCAATACTTAAATTGTAACTAGACTAAGCGTAGTTACGAACACTAATGAAACTACTTGAAGCTCCCAACCCTATACAAGCCTGAATTTCATAATTACAAACTTTCATAATTATAAACTACCAGTAAACTCATCAAACCTATAACTTCCGCAAACCCTACCTGCCTTAATACTCAAAAAATGATCAAGAAATCCCTCCTAAGATTCAAGTCACTTACCCCCGTCATCTTACCAGACCACATTGCTCATCAACCCGCCTATCACAACGTAATTTCAGCTACAGGCCTATAACCAAAACTACCACCTAGTGATCAGGTTAAGGACGTGTTATGCATCCTAAGCACATTGAAATAATAAATGGCGTAATAAAGAAGCAGAAAATGTTTATAAATGACACATTGAATTTCAGATTTTAAAATTCCCATAAAAAGTTTAACTGTTGGAATACATATTTTTCTGACCACACCACTATGATAATCACATAATAATTTCAACTATTTATTAGCTACAACGTACTTCCAACTAACATAATTTCAGCTAAATTCGACCAAACTAATTCTTTATTTCAGAAAATCAACTCTTCCAACACCAACTCTTCCGGCACCAACAGTTCTACCAAAACCACTGCCGCCACCTACCTTTCTAACAACAACAACGACCTCGCCTAAACTACTGACATGGCCTACGGCTCCACCTAAACCATCACCTACACTTCAAGCACCAATGTTATCACCTACGACCCAGTCAAAACCACTGTCATCGTTAAGCCTCCAAACACCAGCGTCTCAACCATCTCCAACCCTTCAGACAGCCCTACCTAAACCACTGCCGTCGCCTAGCCTTCAAACACCTACCACTCTGCCTAAACCAGTCCTTCAAACAGTCCTGCCTAAACCACGTTCGCCGCCTCGGCTTCAAACACCTACCACTCTGCCTAAACCAGCCCTTCAAACAGACCTGCCTAAACCACGATCGCCGCCAAACCTTCAAACACCTGTACCCATACCTAGACCACAACCGTCTCCCCCTAAACCACTACCATCTCCAAACCCCTTAACACCAGCAACCTCTTCTAAGCCAGCCTCAACCCTTCAAACACCAATGATCCTGTCACCGACTCTTCCAAACAAAACACCAACCATCTCTCCAACACCAAATCCAACAAATCCCACACCTATCACAATCAAAAAAACAATCCCCAAGCCTTCAACAGCCGCCTCGGCAGTACTATCTACCAGTAAGCCTCTCTCTCTAAACTCCACACCTTCAGGTACCCCTCAGGCTATCACCCAATCTCCAACTAAATCACTGATCTTAAAAATTGCTGGCGGAACTCTGTGCTCAATTCTCATCATCCTAATAACGCTTCTATCATGCACCATCCACAGACTTAGAAAAATAAAGAACCGACAATACTATAGACCTCGCACTCCCCGCTTACTACCCCCCGAAACCATTGAACTCTCTGATGATCCCCTTGAACTCCCAACGATCCAAACAACTCTTTAAATCTTGAACTACTAAACAAACAAAGCTTCATCGAATATACAACTGACCTTTTAATTAAACTTCATCTATTATATAACAAACAAACAAATAATCTGAACCTATAATATCCAAGAATACTTATCCTAACATTATATCTGAAAATGCATAACCAATATATCTATTAAAATCAAATATAAAACTTTCAACTTACCTTAGCCTCGTATTATCGGTGTTGTAACGAAGAAGAGTCTCGAAGAAATATCCAAGTACTGATTATCCAATAAAGTTCAATTGTTCTCTGTATAATTGCCTTGGTACTGTTTGAATTATCCTATGAATCCGCACTAGAGATCCTAAGGAATCCTTACTGCACACTATAATAAAACAAATCTTCGACTTATCCCATCAGAAGATTCAGATTACGACAGCGAACAACCCCTGTGACGCAACCATTTATACCTACGTAACTATTTATACCACGTCCCAAAATATCAGCCAATCAAATTCCAGCAAGTACGTTCACAATACGTTCAAACATTCCAAAGGAACAGAGGAACTGAAAGGATTATGAAAGATTATGAAATACCGAATTTTCAAGCAAAATCAAACAATAATTTTAAAATTCCAAACTTTATATTCCATTTACATTTCACAAAATAATCTAACAAAATTCAGTCAAAAATATTATGACAAACAATATTATGCATTTTTCTTAAATAAGATTACATCAAACCTATTTCAAAAAGAAACTAAACTCTACTAATAATTTAATAAAAATTCAATAATACCTTTCAAAACATCATAATACTTTCAAAGTAAAAGGCTTATTGAATAAAATACCTTTCAGTACCTCAAACAGATCTACGCTGAAACAGGACCGAAGACAAATAAGAAGAAGAATTATTACCTGCTATAACAAAACATTACATTTTTAAGAGAGGCGTTGGTTCGACGTCCACCCAACGTACTAAGAATCAAGCTCAGAAACAATTACGCAAATACCAATACAAATTTGGAAATCTTTAAGTTTCAACATCGAAAATCTAGATTACGAAATTAATAGTTTTGAAATACCACCTTACCAAAGTCAAAAGAAGTTTCGTCCCTCGACGATCAGTCTTCAATAAACCTATAAAAGAAACTATAATTAAAAACACATAAAAGAAATCATATTCAAATTGATAAAAATTCAAAATTCAAAATAAAATACATTTTACCTACCAATCTAATCCTGAAACTCCAGAAATAATCTTCCAAAACGCTATTCTTAACCTATATTTAATGAAAATCACAATTTGCAAATTAGACCAAACCCTCAATAGCCAACATAAACTCTCTTAAGATTAACCATTGAAACTAAATCTCTAAATGATAATATAATCATTAAACAGAAGGTCATTAAGAGCAACTCATTACTCCAGTGGAACAGAATTCTGATAAGTAGCACTATCACGTCAATTTATAGAATCTAGACCCTCAATAATAAAAACACAACAACAAATGTTATACGCTGTCACAACGATTTCCTTATATTATCTAGGTCAATACCATTTTCATATTAAAACAAAAGATTCAATATCAATACTTTTAAATCTAAAAATAACATATTAATCAACTCATATTATGTTCACATAACAGTTTTATTTTCAAAAACAATACAAATAAAACATTAATACGATACATAGATTATACCATTCTATAAAAACAAACAACACCAAAACTCTATATAAACCATTTTAAATATATCTACTAATGAATTATATATGATTCTTAACCTCTAAATATAATCACCAAAACCAATCACCAAACTATTTAATATTATATGCTTCATTAACAATCACGTTATTTAAATTCATTTACAAGCAACTCTATAACAATCCAATAGATGGCAGTTTAAACTAATAATTCGCTAACATTTCACTAGATGGCAACCACATATTTGAAACTACATTTGAATGAAACAAGACCTGAATCGAACAACACATTATTCCATTCAAACTTATGAATCAGACAAGACCTTAAATTTCGCTCGATGTGTCGAACAAGACCTTAAATTTCGCTCGATGTGTCGAACAAGACCTAAAATTTCACTCGTGTGTTGAACAAGACCTAAATTTTCGCTCGATGTGCTGAACTCGACCTGAAATCTAGTCGATGAGTTGAACAAGACCAACACATTCTACCATTGACTCAAGCATTAAATGTGTCGAACAAGACCTAAAATTTCGCTCGATGTGTTGAACTCAACCCTATTTTCTGCTCGATGTGTTGAACTCGACCCTATTTCTGCTCGATGAGTTGAACAAGACCGGCACATTCTACCATTGACTCAAGCATTAATTGTGTCGAACAAGACCTAAATTTCGCTCGATGTGCTGAACTCAACCCTATTTTCTGCTCGATGTGTCGAACTCGACCCTATTTTCTGCTCGATGTGTTGAACTCGACCAAAAAGGATACTACTACTCCTTTGGCCTTGACTGCCTCTCCTCTCTCGCCCCCCAACCCACCTTCCACCACCCTATAGTGGACCACAGAACTGTATGGCAGGGGTTGCCAAGATGGGTGGGTGGGTGGGGTGGGGGGGGGGGGGGGGGGCGGCTGAGGCAGTGACCAGTGAGTGTGGCCATGGCAGGTGAGTCACAGGTGAGCGGAGGAGGGGGTGTCTATATACAACCACCACTACCAGTTACTACTACACACCACCCCCACAGTGGGGAGGGGTGGGGGAGGGGGGTCCTTATGTTGCATGTTGAATTTACTGGAACCCTGGATTTTATTAGAAAATCTTTCGCTCATGGGGTTGGTGTTTCAAGAGTCCCTGCCAAAACATCGGCCGGTCTGCGGCCCAAATCTTTAGATGTCTAGTTCTATTACACACTCATTGCTGTAGTCATTACAAGATTAACGTTTCATCTGGAATGGATTCGAATGGTGTTCCTCCATTTTCTACTTTTTGCAGGAACTTCCTACTCTAAAAGTAGGAATTAGTTCAGCCATTCTGCAACCAGGGATATAGAAAACGTCTGTAGCATCCCCTCAGTGGTACAGTAGAGAACATCTCTTATTAGGAAAGCAACATAACCATAGTTACACAGGGGCGGATACAGGATTTTCAAAGGGGGTGGGGGGATCAGCATTTATAAAGGTTAAGTACTAAAACGGCATGCATTCGCACATACGTGTGCGGCACTTTAACCTCTTTTTGTAATCTATGGGTCCAGCACCTGGTTACAGCTCCTACACAAAAGGAAACTTGAGATTTCTATTGTTTAGATAATATTTTGCTTCCATCTGAACGTCCAACCGCTAGAGGTATGCATGTTGTTTTAGGTTATTAATTGCTACAAATTTTAACGTTTTACATATTTCCTACATTTGAAGGTCGGGCAGTGGCATCTCTTCAGTCAATAAAACAGAATCTGATAAAATCATATTTTGTCCAAAATAAATTTTGCTGTCGTAAATATAGGCATAACCAACCTCTTCGGGCCCTGCACTCAGGCTGATATCAGAGTCCGCCTCTGGGTGCTAACCCCTCTCGTACCCCCTCTCAGTTGGTTATGTATTGCTCACATTATTTCATGGTTACTATGTTCGAGATGCACTTGATTTATCACGTCTACTGTCTTACCTCTTTATTCCGACCTAAAATCTCACTTGAGAAGTAGAAATTGTACTTTAGCAGACCGGCTAGATAACACAGATGAACACAACTTTTAATATAAGGCAAAGTTTATTCCATAAGGACTATACCGTGGTATCAAATCATACAAAGGTCAAGTTAGTTTTGAACAACAGCTTATTTACTTAAAAGCTAAGTTCAAATAAGTACTGCTTTTTGTATCACTACATTGTCCTTAAATCAAAGAAACTTTCATTTCATGTCATTTTAATCGTATCAATATCGGTGGAATACACAGTAATCCTATTATTTTAAGACTTAACGAGAGAGGTTAACAGTACAAAGTTTAAAATGTAACAGGTTTGATTCAACTGACAGATCCTAGTGAAGCACCACTGTCAAAACTATGTTGTCTACCCCTCAAAGTATTCAGACCGAGCAGCCCCTACTTAAACAGGTCAACCCAATCTCTCAAAACCACTCATTTACTAAAGGAGACCTCAAGAATATTCTAAATGGCACGATGACCCAGGAATTTTACATCGTAGAAAATAGCTTCATGAAAGTAATCTCTAGCTATACGAGGGAATTATCAATTAGTTGAACATTTTTCACGAGTTGGTTATTCTATTATTCAAATTAGTTAATAACTACTGGTGTACTACATCTGACAAGAATTGGTGCTTTAAACCGGAGCCTCTGCGGAACGTTCTGCAAATAAATGTTTTATTGAACAACTGTTATTGTATCAAGGAGCAGGGTTTGCAGCAAAACTGTCTAAAATTGCCTGCCTAAGAAACATATTGCATAGAAGAATCGCTAGGATTCATGTACCGTATAAAGACTCCAAAATAGGCCCTTTTCTATCTAAGGGCATGGCTAGTGCCAGCTGAGTGACAAGCGACAAAGTAGAAATCTGAATATTTGCTGCTCGGTCTCTAGGTCTTTGATTCTTCTTACATATCCCTTTACACAAAATATAAACAGTAATGCAGATATAGAATGACTAGTTTTGCGATTGTTCTACATTCAGAGTATGTTTCTATCAAAAGAATTATAAATGACTAGCTACTAAGTCATTGCCGTTATTGAGCCTATTGAGATTATTTTGACATGACACCTGAGGTAAATTAACCGACTCCTATTTGTCTGATCTTGTCGTTATTCTTGTCAGCAAATTTCCAGGCACGGTGGAACCTTTTTTAACAAAATAAAACATATCCAAAACATGAAACTACCCTGAAGGTTATTGGTAAGGACCTGTTATCATCAGTAACGGTATAATTATTTGCAGGCACTTCGTAAAAATCTAGAGACTTAACTATGAAACTGTTTTTCATGTGCATTTTCATGGTTTCAACGCACAACAAAGGCGAGTTCTAACACTTTTAGATAGCAGGTATTGCGAAAATATACTATCTTCAAATAAAGATACAGGTTTTTTTTACAATGGGACTATACACAGTAACAAAATGCTTCATAATGACACAGCAATACCGAAAAAAATCACAATACCAGTTAATATGTACAACGGTGGCGCAATGAATTGCACCTGACCAGCCAACCAACCTGGCTTAATGCACACATCTTTGGTACCAATTAATAGACGTCAGGTTTTGACAGGAAATAAATTACGACCAGAGTAACAGACACAAACTACTTTGTGTTGTGATAGACGAGATTGCACTCTTTGGTAAGAAAATATATGTTGGCAAGCAATACCTCAAACTTATAACTAGACCACATCACAAAGTAATACAACTCCAGTTTTCAAACATATCCTACTGTTCAGGTTACAAATCAAATAATCAATAATTTGATGGAGTATATTATAAATGTACCTCAATATAGAATTATCAATAGACGCGACCGGTGTGGTTGTTTACAGTCTACAAGTTCTTTTGACTGGTATATACAGACTGGTATATGTTAGATGTGTATACTCGTTTACAGATGAAACTGAGCCAATGTGATACCGTAATTAACCCTAACTTACGCGGTATTCGACTTGTGAAATTATCATGCACAAAAATAACTGATTAAAAATATAATTTTCTTAGGAAAGTAGCCTTCAAGCGCATATTAAGCTTACAACGGCGCATATTTTTTTCTTCTATCTGTAAACTCAGGTTAATAATTATCTCTCAAGCAACGTCATAGTATCCTTACATCTACATCGTTTTTTCTTGAATACTGCAGTTTACAATAATTATGAATAATTGTATATGGGGAAGACTCCCGGGGATTGGTTTTAATTCCACTTATGACATTGTCTAACGCCCACCGATTACATTTTACACAGACACATCGAACTGTTGGTAACATGCATATGAAGCGTAAGTAACACGTAAGTAAATTTCAATAGTATACTTAATCATTTCAGAAAACACCAACATTCCACAGGAGCACGTTCTGCTCCAAATTTACGATATCCTTATTGTTTTCCAAAGAGACCTAATAAAAAAAATCTTATTTCCATTTCCTTGAAAATACCATTGAATGCAAGTTTGGTCCTGGCATGCTTCCCACACCCATTGTTGTCTACACTCCTAAGTCGACGGACATTCGCATGCGCTCCTTGTGTTCCTCCTCTTTCCTTGCCTCCTTTTCCTCGTGCACGTTGGCGAAGGCCGTCTCGTAGCGGGCCTCCTTGGCCAGGTAGAGTTCCCTCAGCTGCAGCTGGCGGACACGGGCGGGTACGTCGGGGATTAGGTAACCCACCAGCATGGTGGCGAAGAACACCGCGTGCTGGATGGACAGACAATATATTAGTCATGCAACATATGGGAGTGCAAAGAGAATTATCTCAATGTATTATGTAATATAAAATGATCATTGATCACTGTCCTTAACCCCTTCAACCCTGCATTCCTGAGAAAATCGGATGAAAATTTCTCTTGAAGTAAAAGTTCTCAGCTTTTAATACCTGCAAACTGTTTTGTAATATTCCTGTTAGAACCTGAAATATTGTTTTTTGAAGATACATACTTCATATCATGCTAGAAAACCCTTCAATTTATATATCTTCAATATCTCAATGTATTTGCAGCTTGAACTAAACTGTACTAAAACATGAAATTAAATCGTTTAATCATTAGAAATGTTGAAAATGCAATAACTTTACAAAGTTTTGTTTATTTTAGTAAATGTTTGCGGTATTCAAAAGATAAAGACATCTTCTAAAGAAATCATGAAAAATATCATTTTCAATATCATTATTCTTTTATATGTAACCATGGTAACCTGGCAACCTTCCAAATACTAAAATTTTCCCTGAAAAAACGTTCCACTGCAAATTTCCCATAATGCAATAGTTACTAAAACTATTTTATTTGTCATAAAACCATTGGAATCTCTGAGAAATTCTATTTAAATAAGATTTTTTCATAAAACAGCATAAAAACTTAGTTTTTTCACAATAATTTCATAAATAATAGAATTATGGGGCCGATTTCGGGATATGCCCAAATCTGGCCAAAATTTGCCATAATGGCCTGCATTGGCCATAAGATTCTGATAGAACTAAATGAGATAATGTGATGAAACAAATGGTAGGAAAATCCCTGGAACTCACAGAATGCAATAGTCTTTTCCTTAAAGCTGTAGGTCAAATACATGTTTTGTTATCAACAAATAACCATAAAAATTGACCCATATTCATGGGCTACACCAGTGGTGAGGCCAAATATGGTCTTATGGGGTGGAGGGGTTAATGGCCCAAAAGCGCAATCTTGACACCTGTTCAAAAGTCAGTACTAAATGCCAAAATGTTCATATTCTCATATATTTTACTTTTACAAGTTAGATTACATTTTTGTGTGGCCATTCATTTTCGATCTTCTCACCACTGACAAGAACTTTTGAAATATGGAAATGTCATCAATATCTGATAGTGTTGAAAAACATACCTCAAATACTATGACGAAGGCGAGTCGGGCACAGAAGATATGCCAGTATTCACCAGTAAATGCGTATTTCCTGGGGCTGTCCGGTGGGAATCGATAGTCCGAGTACCTAGGGTGGGAAAAGTATTTATTATTAAACATTATCTTGCTACCTGAAGCACAGACGTGAAATCGTTTCCTAATATGACGAATATGGATGTTATTGAATACGAACAGACAAAGATACAATTCCAGAATTTTTGAAATACTACATAAACTTGATGATAAAGCTTTCTCAAATAGTAATTTGAGAAAATTCTAAGATTTCTTATTAAGGAAATTGCCGCATTTCTAAATGTCTTGAATTCAGAATTATTAAATGCGGTTTAATACTTGATAAACATCCTAATGTCGGTCTTGTTAAAAATGAATATATTTCTACAAACCTGCAATAATGTACTGGCCCAAAGACCGAGGTCATGTTATTATCTGGCTTGCTCCTGGGCTGGAAGTCGTTTACGTCAAAGACAGACAAGCTGTAGTTGACGTAGCCCTTTAGTGAGTGGTTTCCTTGAGTGTAGAAGTACACCAGCTTTGGGATGAAGTCCGAGGTCCAGCCAATGATGAACGCCTATCGGAGGTGGATAAATATATTTATTCTGAGGCAGTATTAAGAGGAGACAAAAAGTTTTTGTGGATGGCTGTAAAGCTATAAAGAATTTGCTGATTTTTTATTATTCAACTCTCAGATTATGACACGAACGGAAAATGATGTATAAAATATACTTACGTTTGTTAGGACGGCCAGGAACGATATAGTCTTTAGAATGCCGTACCAAATACCTGAAGAGCAAAAACACCAATACCTATAGAACTTATTGGAACCTTTACTTCTTATACGGATACTTGATTTGTAGATCACTGCTTGATTTGTAGATCACTGCGCTTTAATCAAGGGGATTTGTTAAAATGAGGTCCTAAACAGAACAACGCCGATTCTATCATATTTTATTCAATGCAAAATAATTTATAGCAACTTTTATACATGAAAGCTTGGCAGGTAAATTGAGCAGCACAAACACGTCCTTACCAATGTCCATGGCCCGTGTGGCCACCGGGCGTCTCCACTGGGTGACAAACTTGTAGGCGTCGAGTCTGATCTCGATGACATTGTTGATGAGAGCAAATAGTGGGGCCAGGGGGAAAGCAGCCACGAAGATGGTGACAAAACCATACTGGATGACTGGTAACAAAATGAATAGAAATATATACGGTTTATTCTATGATGAAATGATAATATCATTTTAGAGATTGTCGAATCAAACAATATTTGCTACAGCTTCTGTGAAAAATGTGGTGGTTTATGGCTTAAACTAAAGTAATTTGTCTCGGGATCTATGAAGTACTGCACAATAATATTCAAAATGTTAGTTATTAGAGAAGCCGGTGATCATATTATATTGTCTAGCGCCCACAGGAATAATTACCAATGTGCCTTAAACATTTAAATATTCAAATTTAATGCCAGGACATCTATAGTAAAGAGCAAACCTTACTTTTGCCTAAAGCAGCCATGTTTTTGTTTACGTTAAATGATAAAAATTGCCTGGATGTCTTTTCTCTCGTCATACGTCACTAGAACCCTTTCCTGTAAGACCGATCCAAAGCACAGATCTAAGCGACCATAAAGCATAATGCAAAGTTGATATTGCATACGCAGATCCCTCATCCCTCTAAGGGTGCGGTCAACTCACCCATCTCCAGGTACTCGTCAAACAGGCCGAGCACGGGCAGGGCCTGCAGGTCCTTGTCCTGCTCCCAGCGGGTGTACAGGTTGTCCTCAGTCTCCTTCTTCTTAGCACCGCGCGAACGGAACCAGTTCATGATCTTCCTGTGAAACACAATGAACATACGCTAACAACTAGACAACAACCATGTTCACATTTCACGTGGTTTCCTTCTACCTGGATACAGTTAAGTGAGTCATGTGGCAATGTAGCTGAAATACTGTAGCATTTAGGAAAAATAATGGATATCTATCTGCAATATACGGAATTCTGAGAGCACTTGGGCAATATGAAAACATTTAATACCCAGGAAAAACTGAAAGTATTTCATCCCTGAAAAGTTCTGCAGTTCTTCGATTTACCAGAAATAGCGATAATCAGGATTGTTTTGTTTTAATCAATGACTATTTACTATGTGAGTACACCTGGAGCAATACTTACGGCAACATTATTTCTTTGAAGTTGTTAAAGGCTTGTTTGCCAACCATGACAATGCCGAGTTGGATGCAGAGTTCAATAAGACAGCCTGCCGGGTCACACTAAACAAAAAGTGGCAGATATGAAGATGACGTAGGCAAGAAGAACGAACTGTAAATGTCAAATAAGTTAACTTCTATATCATATTAACATCGAGAATTTTTAAATATCTTTTTTTACGGAACTTTTTTATAATGACAATACTAGTTGCTTATTTCTTACGTGCAAACATTCTCTTATGTGATGCTTTACTCGTTAACAATACAAACTACATATAGAATTTAATGCATCGGTAGAGGATAGGCTATTTAATGTATTGTTAGAGCATAGGCTGGTTAAAACCATCTACATCGTCTGCATGCTAAAATGTAAATGGGACATGCTACTACAATATTGTACGTATTTGGATGAGCGACAAAAGTCATTGTTCTGAACAAGTATCATATAGCAGGGTTGGCTTATTTCCTAATAACTCTGTAGCCGTTGGGCAGGGCATAGACCTCTATGTATCCCTCTGAACAGAGCAAGATGCTTGTCGTCTGCAGTTTGTGTACATGTAAATGTATTGTTCAACAATGAAATTACGAAAGTTTTGTCAGGGTTTGAAGGTTGTCTTAGAAACTAAAAGCAGTAACTTAACTACAGAAATGGAGTAGCCTGTCAACTTAGCAATAATGTGGACACATTACATCTAGATCTGTCACATTATGCGCAATTTCTTATGCCGTTTTTCATTCAATCGTGCCAGTAACTGTGGCATTCAAGGTCTTCCTACGAGTTACTGTTAGTAAAAGGTTAATGACCTCCTCAAATCGGAATTCCGAATAGTAGTTATAGGTAGGTGGAGTACCACCAAAACTGAAAGATACAACATGAATCACTAATTTATCATATCCCTCTAATTTACATGATAATCACATGTGAAATCAGAAAACATGCTCATATGAAAAACAAACAATTCAGTCAAAGGGCGGAATAATTATGGGATTCAAAAAGGATTTGAGTTTAAGATAGGGGTTGTCATGCGATGCTTTGATTGAAATAGTTAAATGCGACACTGGGGAAGAGATTCATTATATTATGGAATTATATAGACAGAAAAAAACAAGGTAAGTGATAGGGTCATACGCAAATGATATACAACTATTGATCTTTTTTTCCGAAGGGGAAAAAAATGCACCTATGATTCAACCAAATGAGGCGTATCATTAGGTAGCCACACATGAATGGACAGCACAGTTTCAAATGACCACATACTAATGCCACTATTTGACAACCAACAGAAAAGGAAAGTTTGTTCTAAACACTACATCTACAATTACATAATAATGTTATATAGTGATATACGCAGATACACATGTGATAATGAGTAAGTGTGAACATTAGTGGTGCTATTGTAGGTCTAAGGGGGTTTTAATAATGAGTGTGCTCAAGTGGGAACATGTATAGCAACCTCTTCCTGCCGATAGCCGAGGGAGTAATCGTAGTCCCCGGGCCTACCCTTCATTCTGTCGCGGAGAGAGGAGAACGCACAGAAAACATGCTGGTGTTAGACATCACATACACTTAGCGATTCTGGTTATGAGATTATGATGTATGCACAGCATAATGGCATGGTTAGTACTTCATCTTCTGAATAACTGCCAGTATTGTGGGGTACATGAATCGACACACTAAACGCTGGTATTTCGTTGGAAAACCAATGTGTTTTCCTAGTTTAAAACACAATTAGTTTTAAAAAAAACCGAGACACAAATTATGTGGGGGTAACATAAGCGGTGAATGAATCAAGGCATAAACGACAACTAAAGCGTGTTAGGAATGAAAGTCCGGAATTGAAAAAAAAAATCAGGAGTTCAGATTTCAGGATATTTTCACTATATACGGGATTTTGCGTCAAGTCCGGTTTAAAGAGTGGTAACAGGGTGTTAGAAACGCTCTAAACCAACTCCCAAAATGTGCAGCGTTTCGTTTAGTAAAACGTAAAAGGGCAATGGGAATCTGCTGAACGGTTAAATGGCAACATCCACCGGTGATCGCGAGACCTAAGCTTGGACAAGTGTCAACTACAAGACATGATAAAAAAGACACGTTGTCCTCGTCTCAACGGTCACACTAAGAAACAAAGTAGGTGAACCTTTTCCTGCTGGACGCTGGCAATTTGATATCTATGTCCCGGGGTGCCAGGGAAGCTGAGTGGGTAAAGAAAGAGACACTATAGTATACGGCAGGGAGAGTTTGAGGGTAGATGGTGCGTAGGTCTGTTTGGCTATTCTAATTTATATTATTTTTTTGCAGGTATTTTTTGTTGTTGCAGATACTGGAACATGTAAACGAATTTTTTTACATCCGTCTGCATTTTCACTTCATACTGACGAAGGAAAAAACAACGTGATATCTGTAGAGAAGAACAAGGGTTATGTATAGGGAAGAAGGAGAAGGGGAAAGCAGATGGGAAGGGGTACATTTGTCTAATCAGACGTCTCGTATATATCTTATTTCGCATAATTGCAAGCGCATCTTTAAATAGTCCCCTAGCACAAATCAATGGTTAATCTCTTCAAAATGCCGCGCGGGTTATGTCAGGGGTACACATACGTGTACATGTCTTATACATCTATTACACGTGTTAATTCATGCCACACCACATCGTTCCCCGTACGGATTTTAGTAGCGCTATCTTACAATAATCACATTCGATATATGCATACTGATCAACTTCTGTTTTCCCAGAAACAATGAGCATGGGAGAAACTTACTAACATAGAATACAACCCTTGTCCACATAAATCTGAGCTTGCATATGTCTTCGACCCCCATAACCTTCACAGATTTATTCGTTGAAACATAAAAAGCAGTACACCATCTACTAGCTGGTTGGTCGAGGAGATTTTCCCTATTCCCCACTTGTTAACAACGCTCATATCCGGGAAATTATCTGAAGCTCAGGGTTTCTGGGAAGGGCAGGCAGCAGATGTACATAAGGCAAATAGTCAGAGTTGGCCACCTCGTCTTGTCGGTATCCCAGTCTATAATCATAGCCTCCTGGACTGCCCTGGAAGCTGAACAACAAATGAAAGTTGACCAAATCCGCATTTAGAATCATAAAAGACACTGTTTCTCAAACAAAAAGCATGTTGTTACACAATTGGAACGGGAAAGAAGTCAAGGACAATGTTGTTACATCAGACACTCTCAGAATTGGTCGTTTCACCCTCTAACCTCCTCCTGTTCCCACTTCTTGAACCAAAGTCTCTCGTCGGCTCCGGGGTGACCAACAGTTCTGTTTGGAGTCAGTTTTAGACATTCAAAACATGTCATCTTGAGAAGCACAGAAACATTATTCTAAGGTCAAAAGAAAAGTTTGTGTTAAAAAAATATCGGTCGGAAACATAAGGGTAGGAAGGTTGATTCATTATTCTTTCTTTTTAAAAAAAAAAAAATTTACCTTTTTAACCTACATACAGACCCAAAAGTAATTCAATATTAGGAACTTACAGTAAACACCATGCTTAACGTTTATAGCAATTAAATTCATTTCTCGATAAAATATATACCATTTGCCGTCTATTCAGTAACTTTTACATTATTTTATTTACTTTTCATCCAAAAAAAGAAAGAGTCCGGCCAAAATGTTGGGTAGGTCTAGTTACCTGAACACAACTAATTTTTGTTTTTGGCCTAAACAGAACGTAGGTAAAGATAGTGCGGAGTACATGTGCACAGTTCAGACTTTTGACAATCTTTAAAATTGTAAATCATATGGCGAAGATTTATTTTTATCTTAAGTTTAATAACCAATCAATGGGATTAAAATATTAGAGTCATCATATCTTTGTAAATAACAATACCAGTGTAGACATATTTAAGTTAATTGAAAGCTCCTTCTGGAAATCATATGCCATTTGATTTTAGTTTGCTTGAAACCATAAGGTTCAGGCATATTTCCTACAGAAGAAATATTCAAATGATCTCTTACCTGCCCTTGAAGAATGCAATGTAAAAGATGGAGGAGTAGAAGTTGATGAATTGGAAAAGGAACATTTTGAAGGTGAAGCTGTCCTCATATTCAGAATCAGTCCTCGGCCGTTCTTTAAGATGAAAAGAAATAACATCTTAGCAAGAAGCATTGAAACCACAAGACTACATTTAATCATGCTATTAATTACAGTTTAATAATGAGTTATGGTAAAATGAATCAGAAAGGATACCGCAGAGACAGATTTCACATAATAGAACATATTTTAAGGAAATGATATCCCATATAAGGAATTAAACATGCAAATGTCGTTTAAAGACACAGATTTGTATGGGTATTGACTACTTCCCTTGATATCTATCATTAAACTATACGTATTATTGTTAGTTTTCTTTTCTATCTACAAAACTCTGTCTATTTCACACAAATCTATAGAACTAATACAATGCTACATGGTGTCTAGGGCTTAAATTCCACCGATCAAAATAATTCAATTTACCAAATTTTAGATGGAGTAGTTACAATTTGTTCGTGGCTCTGACCTGATTTCTTTACAAGGGCTCGTATACTCATTACATCCAGTGATTTGAGTACATACTAAGGCTTGCCGTTTTTGTAAGGTCTTATATCTTATAGAACCATTTTGGATAAAAGGGAAATGACTTTATTCAGTGTGTCCTCCATAGTAGGTGGTATAACTAGAGTAATTGAAATATGAAGTCCCATAGCCTGAATCAGAACCTTGTAGAGCGACTCAAAACGCTCGGTAAGTACTTATCATTAATCAAATACCACAGAAGATGAATATATTAGGATATACACATGCACATTCTGTCAATTATTAGTTTATTTCGGATTTAGTTAAATGTGGTGCAGAAGTGCTGATCATGCTCGAACTGCTGATTGATAAAACCTTTTACATGGGGAACATCAGAGTATGGTAATCATTTAGACATAGACGAGGGTATTATGTTACAGGTGTTGAAAACATCTTCTTTTCAATGGCACGCAATGTAAATGGGCAAACGTATTGAGAAGGGAATGACAAAGAGTTGTGCATGAAGTTCTGACATTTTTCAATCTACCTCTAAATCTTTTCTATCATCATATTTTTTCGAAAAGCATTGATGGATTAAGTGCACCGTGAATTTTGTTCCGCACTCCATACTATGTCAGAACTACATGTAGGTAATAAATCTTAGCATAGTAATGTGCTACCCCACATCTACAAACAGAACCACAAGACAGGGCTTAGCATTTAAGGTACGGCTAGTAGCATCAGGTTACTGGCGGTGGCGAGGTCCCAACTTAAGCTGGCAATCCTGCAACCCGTCCCACAGTACAGTGGGAACTTACCCATCTCAGTCAGCCACAGAGCTATATTCAGGTATACCTGGAACATAAAGTTACCAAGAAATTCTCTGTTAAAATTCTCTATGAAGACATTAAATCAGTGTTTGATGTGATGTTAATTGATTCGGGATGCTTACCAATCTCTGTCAGAATCATTGCAACCCATAGATAAAACTGAAATAACAAGGTCGGATATACACAACAGTAGATCGAATATCAATTAAATGAAGATTGTTTTAAACGTTTTGCTAATAAAAGTGGACATTTAGGTATGATAACAATAATATACACTTATAAATAAATTGATATAGACATCTTAATTATTCAAATTGTCAGCATAATTACTCTATTCTTATATGTTTAATTTTCATATTGAAGTATAAATGGCCAAAAACCTGTACTAAATTCCAACAAAAAACAAAATACATTAACGATTAATCATACTGTATTCAATTCGTACAAAACTCAAAAGACCTTTAACGATTGGTGAATGGGGCATGGTGCAGTTCTTACTCTGTTAAGCAGCATGATGATAACCAAGTTGATGAGGGCAGCAGTGACAGTGGTGGTGATCTTGGCATTTTTGCGTATGATGTCGTCATCGGAGGCGTACAGGAGAGTGACCACGATGATACGGTACATGATGACTCCGAACACCGCAGCCAACACGCAGCAAATCTACAAAGGATACTACCTATGTAATAACGTTCACCGTTGTGCACTTCCATCACTTCTCATTCAGAAAACATGTCCTTTCTTTTTTTCACATTTCTTTATTCACAAATACTCTTACATTCCACTTATCCTGCGTTTCTATTATTCTCTAGCATCGATTAAAAGTCAAGCAACTTAGGGGCTACAAGTAAAAGAACCTTTTATCGTTTTCTCAATTGTGGATACCCCTTCAAAATAGGTTGTGTTCGCCAATGCCAGTCGGAAGTTGGTCAAGCTGGACACCAAACTACCCAGTGTGCTGATTACAGGTACCAGTGCTGTTCACTGGTGATATGCTTGACCAGGCAGACTACATACCTGTACTAATGCTGTTGGGTCAAGGTGGCCCACCTGTGTACACCTGGCTGGGAAGAGTCAGTCCCTTTTGCACCGATATTTCGCTGGACATGCCCTATTAGAGTTTGACTCAACATCCATTGGGCATTAATTTAGGTATTCTGTCATCAACTCGGTTTCCCATCTAATCAATATGGGGTTATATTGGTTATATCGGGATACCCGGACCAGCCAGTCTCATCAGTACCTTGCTTTTCGTGTTGTATTACTTACCATGAAAAGGACTACGAAGATGGAGGTACAGCGCCTTGGTAGTTTACTGTACAGCGGTAAGAAGGGTTCCCATAGCTGAAAAATGAACGATATTGTTGCTTATTAGATTATAGATTCACAAACATTAAATTAAATGACGAATGATAAAAGTAAAGTAAGGTAGACACAAATTAATCTACTAGAATATCTGAACTCTGCAAGATTCACGTTTTTCATTCACGTTTTGATCTGTTTTATTCTTATATTACATTAAAGAGAATCAAACATTAATTTTTTTATTTATCATGTTCAAATCTTACTTGTGTAATGGGATTGAGTTTTCTATTTTGGCACTTTGCCTCGAATTCGGGCCTCATGTGCTGAAATAGAAAGGAAAAGAAGGGCAAGGTGAGATGTACATTCATATATACAGGTCCTCGGTAAACTATACGTCATCTTAGGACGTGGTCAATCAATACAGTCAACATTATAATCATAAGCTTGATGTCTATCACAGTAATGCTGGATGGTAGTTACCTCTTCCAATTCGTATCCCGCCACGTCCCAGTCGTACTGAATTTCAGCTTGTTTCCGCTTCCAGAACTCAAGGAACATCGTGGCTAGAAAAGTGTAGATAAGGAAATTAGTGTCGTGATAAGAAAAGACAATATTCACTTTCAAGCATTAAATCAAAGACACAAAAGCCTTTTATCAAAAATCCTCCTGGCAAGTGGTGCGGTATACACTGATTTTTATATTGTGGGGGTAAATCTACTACAAAGCCAAAACCATGAATGTTGGCCAACTAAATGAAAAAAAGTAAGATAAATTTTGAAGAAAAGAAATGTAGCTGATCTCCTATATCGAAAGTCTGAAGAATTACATCCTTGTATGATTTAGTAAAACGTTGAGGTCGCTTACACCAGATGGCCATGAAGCCGGCGAAGAAGACGGTGCCCGCGTTGTCAAAGAGATAGGTGAACCTGGAGTAGGTACAACTAGACTCGAGTTTCCAGTAGGTACAGCGCCGGTCACACAGCGGACACATGGTGAAGTTACCAGGGCCACTCTCATCACAGATCTCATTGCTGAAAACAGAGACAGAACCTGAGGTGATAGGAGTAACACAGAGAATAAATCAGTACCCAGGTCTGTGTGTAATGTACCGTACATGAATTTATATGAATGTATTTCGCAGATAGTTATGTAATCCTGGACTAAAAGGCAGTGGTTATTTCCCTGATCAGTAAGTCCGAAATATTGAGCTACTGAAATCCTACTGATTTTACACTGATCTTTTACTGACAGCTCATCTATTTATCTTGGACATACCGATTTACCACTGCTCAACCACCGTTTTCCCTTTTTTTTTTTTTTTTTTTTTTTTAATGGTTTTTATTTGGGCTAATGTTTTTGCTCAGCATAGCCGATCTTCCGCCAATACCCACAATTATTTCCACTTGTTTGGCACTGAAATGCTACTGCAAACTGACACCGATTCTACACTCCTAACACACTGTATTACCACTGCGTTTTGTTCCGGGATAGGTCAGCATGGAGAAAAGATATATGACCCAAAATTTGCTGACCTGGGCGAGTTGGAGTAGAGGGTGGCACAGCCGTAGATGAAGACGATCACGCCCACAATAGAGGCCGGGATGAGCATGGAGGTGTAGAAACCCAGCCACGAGAAGTAGATCGCTACCTTCTCACCAAAATACTTCCTACAAAACAAAAGATCGAACAAAACTGTGTTATGTGTTGTGAATACAGATGATGAAGTAACTTCGCTACCACTATTTATGTGACCATCTAGAGCGCTAGGGAATCTTAAATGAAACGTTCTCCCTGTACATGAGGCGCATAGGTAACCCAAAAGTCTTGATATTTTCCGACAGTAGATCAAAGCAAACCTTATTCCAAATTCATCTTTTAAGAGGTTGTAAATGGAGTCAATTAATTTAGTGCTTTACCTTATCAGATCTAGCGGTTGAAAGAAGTACCAACGCCCTGGCCGGGCCCATGTTTCGTACAAAAGCTGAAAGAAACAAAGAAATAGTACACTTTACAAAGTCTTATGCCTTTTCATTTTTTACGTTAAACAATAGAATTCTAGTACAATTCACATTAGAGCGTTACTTCTTCCCCAAAACAGAGAGATACATAATTTTATGTATATGCCGAAAATAAACAATGTACTTGTACATGTATATATAGATCTGAGATAATAAGTTACTTACGTGTCTATCGTTGTCAGCACCGTGCGTTAGGACCGAGTGCTCGCTGGTGTACTTTCCCTTAAAACAGAAAATGACAAAATATATTAATTTCAATAATTCATGATTTTTGTACCAATGGTGAGTCGATACGTAACTTTGACCAACATCTAGAGTGAGGCGCACTACAGTTATTTTAAATTATGCTTTTTGATAACAGTTGTTTTCCAAAGCGGAATTTCTATTCTCGCTACCTACTTATCACATTTCATTTCTTATGTAAAAAGAACTGTTTCTTTCATTTTTTGATGACGGTAAATCCCACGAGCAAAATCAAAGAGAAAAGTATCAATACCGTGAATAATGTACATATATATAATGTGGCATTTTCTTGTTTCCTTAAAACTAGTCACCGAAATTCGGAAAACGTCAAGTAGTTATCACCCACCGCAACTCGACACGATTCTTTTGTTGAATAAAATAATGTACCTGGTACATAGTTCTATGTTATGAGAAGTCAAATTTGATACAGTTCTATATATAAATGCACCACATGAAAGCATAATAATGCATAGTTCGAATCCACCTGGATTTCGAAGTACTTTAAAGAACACCCATAGCATGAAGAGACTAGTTTTGATCAAAACGTTGAAAGATGAACAGTCTGCTGAAGCTACATGTATGCAGACAAAGGCAGTTCTGGCGACCATCTATTCCGATCAAGTATTTCCAGTTGCGAGGCGCACCTCAAAAAGCATAATGTTTGGTATATGAAGCCTTTGAGATAATGTCAGAGACGAGACGATATTCAGTCATGCATATCTGAAATGTTGGTCGTTAGTAAAGTGTCCACACGGGAAGAGGTAGTATTTGAAGTAATAATGCTATTAGATATATACTACGAAGACAATAACTTGGAATATATTAAATAAAAAAAACTCACGATGAATGCAAATTTAAGTACTTCCTATGCCCTAACATTTTTTTTTTAAACTTCGTATGGGCAGCTTCCATTTCAGAAACAAAAATATATAACCATGTGCTTATGTGGATATTAGGTTCATTTCCCATGAACTGACATATGCAAAAACGTAATTTCCCATTTCTTCGTATTTTAATTTTGATTAAATTGCACTTTTAATGACATAAAATGAAGACTAGAACTTTGCAAGTCGTCACTTTTAAGAAGTGTTGACCTTGCTTTCATTAAGTGTTACTGCCCTGACACTTATACAAAGGTCATATTCATTTCAGGACAAACCACACATCTTTAACGACTTTGCCCTATTTATGACATCATATTGTCTTCAACATGGCATACTTAACATAGAAATAAAGAACGTTGTTAAAGGGTGCAGTTAATATTTCAGGGATGAAACTTCCACCCTACATCATCTCTTCGCGGTTAGAAAAACTCACCGGATTGATTCCCTAAATGTGTGATGTATTGCAATGTACATATAGATTGTTAAGATTGTAAAAAAAAATTATAGGCCTGTAATTCTGTTGCTGTTTAAACAATATGTTAAAGGTCCTTTCCATAGAGATTTTATATGAGTAAAGCTGAAAATGTTAAAACTTGTTATTTCGCCAGAAATATTTCAATATGTGAAAAGACTTGTGTGTTGTAAGCCACTAGACTACTGTGATTAAATGAATATTAATAACGTAATTACAGCATGTTATATTTCAAATAGTCTGCTCATTCTTGTGATACATTTTGTCTTTTGCATTTTCATCCTGTGGTCAACCTGTAGAGAAAGTCGTGCCTTTGTTACCGTATACGAAGATATTGACTTACCTCATGGAGTGGAAAAGCTGCAGTGTAGACATTGTCACTAACCAATCGATCCACACCTATAGAAAGAAAGGAAACATAGGATGAAATACTACTGTCATTTCCCATCACCTCCCACCTATAAATAACCCGTTTTATTTATGCTAGACTCTAAAGATCTAAAAAAAAAAGAAATAATAAAAGAAAACGCGACAATGTAAAGTATAAATGGCCAAAAAGTGTTATTTGAATGAAGATATGTGAATGACTCGTATCAAAAATATTGTTTTGTAATGGTCTCACAATCTTGCACTTATCACAAATACATACTAACCATAGGTTCTTGTATTTTTTGATCCCATATATGATGGTTTCATTCAACCATTCTAAGCCTAGATCATCACAACATTGCAACATATCTTATTGCTAAAGGGGGTCTTGAATCTTTCCTTTTTATTGAACACTTGCTGGTTCTTAAGCCTATTGTGACTCTGACCAGAGCAGGATGGACTATGTGAGTTCAAACTGAGCAGCTCACCTATCTTGTCCTTTGTGTCGTCATAGCGCGTCCTCATGAGCAGTTCGTGTACGATGATGCTCCTCTGGGACACGGAGAAGAAGGTGTCTTTGTCCTTGATGATAAACCTTTGATTTGTGACCACAAAAAGTATGAAGAGATTAAACCCGTACTAACGTTTAAATGATTAGTCGCCATAACAAAACCATGTAACACTCTACAGATATTGTACGTGAATGTTTGTATTTTCTGTCGTGTATGCTTCATATATGTTATCATATGTGAATAATATGTTCTATCAAGACTAACTGACCTTTTATTAATTATGTAATCGTCAAACTGTTGACCCCATAGTCGTCTAATAAAAATGTTTTATAGAAAAGCAGAACTATTTGAAGATCCCTGCATTGGGACACTTGTGTAGTCTTCTTAAAATCTAATTCATTTTTCAAAGGTATCTTAGAACCATAACAGAAATATGAAAGGGAATAATGGAGGACGTACAAGGATGCTGTGGAAGGTAAATGACCCTCTCTTTCTTGGAATCATGCTACAATTCAACGTACTTATTCACCATATCAAAAAGAATACCACTACATGGATAATCAAATTACAAATACACCTACTTTAGAGTATTTGTAAGTAACAAAAGTAAGTTAAAACTAGGGTAGGAAAAAACACGCTGAAAACTTTATGAATTTTACAAAATTGATAAATAGTAGAAACTTGAATCTCCTAATCATTGTCTTGGGCAAAAGTGTGGACTAAACTGAACTTTGTCGTATTCCTACAAACCAAGATATCCTAATCTTTGTTTTGGTGAACATCTGGGGCATAATTTGATAACTTTAATTGTAATATATAATTTCCTAATAGGAAATCAAAAGAAAAGTATGAAAATCTTTGTGTTCTATGTGGTCCTGACAAAGGCACTGCAGACCACACCACGCTCACACCAGAAGCACCACTATCAATTTTACTACCTAATTCAGGTTAGTTAAAGGCAAAACACCACTAGTATATTTCTCTGTTAAAATGCAAAGTCGGGGAATTCAACACTTCTTTAATGTGAATTAAATGTGTACCTGTGATGAGTTTTGCACTTTTTATTCAAAAAGATGTTATTATCTCAATAATCTCATGAAAATGATGATTTTCTCTCATTCAGCTCTACTTGAAGAATGGGAGCGCAAGAGGATATACTTTCATCTTAGCCAGTCTATTCAATTACGGCCACTATAGATTAGTTCTGGTCTGACCTGACTCAATATTTATGGACATCAACAAACTGTGCAACTGACTACTGCTACAGGTGCACCGATTAAGTCAATTCGCTGCTAAATAATTATTGTTTTTTTAAAGAATTAGCTAAGACCAAGGACACACATTAGCTCAAAGCGTTTGTACCCGTTTTCTTCCTAACAGACGACACACTTTCATACTAGATACATACTTTATCACTTCATTAATTTATATCCTACCTCGGACATTTAGATATCTTCTCAACGGCTACAGAATGACATGCACATGTGTTTCTCAAGATTCTCAGGGTATACGTTTGACAGAAACTTGAATGAACTTATTGATTCTAACAGACACCGTCAATATCCGAGAGAAGACTGGAACTAAATCATGGGCTATGGAGAAACTCATTCATGCAGTCCTCACTTTAGGAAGGTTTCCTTAATTAGTAGAGTCACATCAATGCACACACTGAGTTGTCCTCAAGAATAAAGAATCACTCGTGCAGTTCATCAATAGGAACCAAGTATATCGTGAATCTAGCAGGTCAATGGCATTTGCTATCTGGTACTTTTGATAATTTATAACAAAAAAGTAGGGGACAATTTTGGAAGAATTTGTTTCTTTTTGATTGATAAAACTAAAAAAAAAGAAATCAAGAATTTTCTTTTTCAACAATAGAAAATTGAAATCTTATGACCAGTTAGGTAAATACACTTGGTTCCCGTGTGGCTTGACAAACACCTGGTAGAGTGTACAATCTACGGAGAGCGCTATCAGAGTCAGTAACACGGAGCGGTACTAAGGGGAATCTGCTTACGCGCCCCTGGATGGGTCAAGACCACCAGGAGAAGAAAACAATGGCCGACCGGGCCAAGCACACAGACCGACGAGAGGAAAACAGGAATCATGTATCAGTAATGCTGAACATACAACGACTGGAAACAACGATCAACATGTTCTGTGGCTTGAAAACGCTAAAAATTGCACACCCGCAAAGTGTTTTTATTCTTCTCGTATAGTAAAATGTGATCAGAGGTTGGTGAGTGCATTATACAAATATATTCAGATGGGGTATGTGTCTTAAAGCTGGATGTAAACATTACAAACTCTTGTATCCACACACATTGCAAATAACGTAAATACATGTACAAGAAGGCTGATTGTATGTAATAACAAATAAAGCATGTGCTGACTGTATGGGAAAAAACATCTATTATCTATAGTGCTATACAACAACAAAATGGATGTACGGCTAAGTGAACTTTATATAATTATTTGAAAAAAAGATAATTACATGTTCTCTCTTTCCCGGTTGAAGTCGGCCGTGAAGTAGTCCGGCTCAGAGGGCAGGATGTCCTCCCCGATCTCACACGGGTTGGGTACTTTGGCCCAGCACTTCTCCATGTCCGACACGATCATGTCGTATTCCTGTATCCAGAACACCAAACACGTGAGACATTTTTCCCTGGGATCTTAAAGAATACATCTTACATGAGAACTATACAGAAAGCCAATACAGGGTGAAAGGTGGCCAGCGGTAGACTTGGTTTTTGATACGTTTCGTGATATGATATTGATAATGCATCCTGGACGATTTCTGATAAAGCAATCTTTGGAATCCAGCTTTCGGTATATCTTTTTCTACTCGGTATCGAAATAGACGTAACAACACAAGTGTGAAAACCTACATAGTAGCTTAAATTTCTTGGTGAAATTATGAGGTCGAAAACTTCGATATTAGGTAAGTTTCAAAACCAGGAATTGCATCTTTGAAAATATCCGAAGAAATGTGAAAAAATCCGAAACAAATTTAAACGCTACACGGACGATAACACTTCAAGCAAACTGCTCAATGGTAAAATCAAAAAGAATGAATGAACAACAAATTTGTTTTTCCAGAAATGCGATACCTCCTCGTCAAATAAATATCCTTCCTCTCTTGACTGAGAACTTTGAGGATTTCTACACACATTGACCAGCTACAAAAAATACCAACATGCCGTTTCAAAATAGCACTTCAAAATACATTTCATAAAAAGCACAACTGATTTTATGGGAGAAAAAAAATCAATTCAATTCTTAACATAGGTAGGGGAGATCGCAAGTGTATCAATCGAAAAAAAATCGGGGTAAAGGAAATCGGATTTAATTTGTGAGATTCTGCTGGAGGTTCGATTTACTTTAGAATATAACATTTAAACATTCATTTTCCATCACGTGAGTAAGATAATCTACCACATACATATCTGCCATAGCCATATATATTTCAATACAAATTACATAAGTCATTTTGCACCATATATACAGGTAGAATGGCATAAATCTAAAAAGGGATGTAGAGAGTAATAATAAACCGTCTTGTTGTTCTAATTTCTCTTCAATTTAAGTAACTAACACCGGGGACATATTGTATTGTTTGGTTTGATCTTCTTGTTTTCCAAATGAAAAGTCAGAGAATGTGATTTGTTTTAGTAGTGTATTTTCATACTGCTTACTTAAATACTTTGTAAAAGATATCTTGACACATTACCTAATGCTACCTAGTTGTGATTTTATTTCACTAAAAGTGAAGGTATGGGCATTGTGAAAGTTTCAAGTGGACATGTGTCATCGCCGAAATTGTTGCGGTAATGCTTGGTTTGAAGTATAAATATGAGAGTGGATATAGAAGTGTTCTAGTGCTTATAGAGATATGCTTGTGTATAAAACATCTTCCCGTTCTTTACAGTGTATTTTTCTGCTTTCAGATTAGATCGAACAAACCAAAGGCAAATTCAAAATAACTAGTTATATCACATGAGTACACAGAAAAGTTCCATCCTCTATTGTCAATTTTTGCACTTGAGTAGTCTTCCTTTCTTATAAATATTGTTAGACTAGAGAAACTTTGATTAAAGGAATTGGCTAATTTCTTCGCAGAAAAACGTCAATTCGTCTGGTGGTAAAGACAAGAGTTCACATTGAAACGGGAGGACGGGGGATTCTTCTACGCAGACATTGGATGGAAGAGTTAACTCGTATCTTCGACCCTGCCCCACATTGCTTTACACAGTATGCAAAAATATAAACTTACAACGCAAATAAAGGGTATCAATCTTTAAATGACAGTTTTATCTTAATACTGTAAGGGTATCAAGGTATTGGACATCTCGTCTTTTATTTAACAATATAATGCATACTGTGCTACAAGGGGGGGCAAGGTATTTTTCCCATACAAGTTGTGTTGACACAGTATTAGTGTCTTACATCTACTTTACAGTCTTCACACAACACACACTTACAACGTGCTGAAAATCAGAGGGTAGTTGTAAAAAGAAAGCAATATTTGAAGAATTAGCATCGCAAATATTTCCTTAAGTCGAAGGCAAATTCTTTTTGCTATTTCTATAGAAAAATACTATTAAGACAGTTATAACTGTTTCAATGTTTTGGGGCAATTCTGTATCTAATCCAGGAACAGGTTTCGTTATCTAATAACTATTATATCAAAACTACAGAAACGTGTCTAATGTATCTGTGTGCGTACATATTCATATGCTACTAATCTAAACATAAATTTCACCAATTCAAATCAGTTATACACTACTTTGTTGACGGGTACGAGGAATATATTTGTCTAGTGGTTCTATCTAGATAAACAATTGAATGAATTTAAACTACTGTTCGTTCAGAGTACCTGTTTGAGTATAAATAGATGATTTAAGAATTACATTTTCAACTAGTTCTAACCTTTATGGGCATCTTCAGTCCGATGAGCTCAGCAACTCGCGTAAGAACCTCCCAAGGGGCGTGGATCTTGACGTAGTGTGTCTTTCCATCCTGCGAAAGCTGTTGATAACAAATACATGCGATGATACAACACTCCACGCATAGCACAATGAATGATACTACGTATATATGTTCTTGGGATTATATTTGTATAGCCAAAGTTTTAATTACCAAAGAATACAATGACATTTCTGAAATAAAGAAACTTGTGATTTCTAATCAAAGAATCCAAATTTCGGTTTACCCTATACCTCTTTTAGATAGTGCATGTAACGCAATCTACACTAATAAGCATTCTGCAATGTTAATGTTGCAACAGGGAGCGAACCTTGTGTGCCTGGGGTTTCTTGTTCTTGTAGTATGGAGGATATTACAGGTAATGAATTAAGTTCTTCTTGTAAGGGAAGTGCATCTTGTCTTTACAAGTATGGGGTTAAATATCTAGTTATCCACCCCCTGGGACGAGTCAGAGGTTCTGAATCCTCTTGGACACTTCCGAGTATAAATCCTGTATCATATTTTACATAGCTAGCCTATATAGGTTTAAACTTCTCCACATGCATATCCTGATAAATTTACATAGAGCGCCATGTTAGAGGACAAAGTAGAGTGACAAACAATACATTTTACCTAGAAAATATTCAACGAATATATATACTTTCGAATTTAGCAGTTTTTTTTTGTATTACTATGAGTGGGTTTAAATAGATTTGAATAAAATGTAATGCGATGTCACCAATGGTTCTGTGGCTTCTAACATGTCATAGCTTTTGGTCAAGAAACCCGTCAAGGGGGTTCTTGGACTTGGAACAGAAAGAGCATCTGTAAAACGTTTGCAAATAGAACTTGTTCTCCTCATGCTTCGAACTCTCCTATAATGGCAATTTCCTCTCAAAGAACGCCTTAGATAATAGTGTTTGTTGCTGCTCACATTCCATTCCTTTTTTTTTATGGTGAACTGTCGGGTAAAATACGCCGGAAGATAACATCATTCCATAGTTCTAGCAACAAAAGAAGAATGAAGATAAGCGAAATAATATCCTGATTAAAATTCCTCTTATCGTTGCGTTAATACTGCAGTGGGGTTTATAAGATCCAGGTTCATTAGATTTGATCCAAAATAAAAAACATGAATAAAATTTACCCGACTTCAGATAAATTTTATTATGAAAATGTGGAATGATTCACAAAAATTGCGAGTCATTAGCCGAACCATTTTTGTCAATGTCCAGTCTTCAGAATTCATGACTATGTGTTGTAAATCTGTGAAGAAACCGGTTAGAAAAGCGAAGCCAGTGCTTATTGACAATGTCCAGTTTTGTGGACTATATAAATATTGGTTGGGGGGCAACTTTACCACCAAAAAATTCATGGGCAGGTTAATTTGATATCCCTGTCTTTTGGCTACAAATTTTTCACTGAGCATTGCCGCTTAATAATTCTAACAGTTGAAGCACGGGCAATACAAAAAATACTAGCAAACTCGAAGTTCAGTTACTTGCTACATGGGAGTCAACAATAATAGCGAACAGGACGTTTTGTATCAGACAACATCCAAAGGGTACCAACGGAGCAGGAACCTCTCCGAAGGTAGGGGGCGAGGGGCAAGCGGTGCAACCAACCAGGGTGTATAAGTAAACATCCATTAGTAGTACATAGCTGTGGGGGTTATAATCAGGCAACAGCTTCTCCGAGGACCGGGCCCGCCCTCCGCGGGGTTCACCATGCCGAGCCAATTGTGGTCACTTACCGTCCACCCACCACACGGCGACAGCAAGGGGGGCATTGTCCATCAGTGGTCAGAGAGATGGTCATGAAATGAGAACGGTGGCACAGACAGATTGAGGGCACCGTGCCGACATGGAAAGGGCACTCCACAGACCAAACCCTCCGTATACAAAGTTATTAAGGTACGTCTGCCTAAGGCCCGGTCTATGCTCCAAAATGAATATACTTTTTTTACACAAAATTTATATAAGTGATACTGAATAAAATTGCAATACTTGAAAACTAATAACATGATCAAAACAAAACATAAAAGGAAATATAGACCGGACCTTGAACATATATTAGTCATATCTTATCAGGAAAAAAGGGATGATTTAAAATTCTCAAATTAGTTTGCATTCTGCATACGCATATACACTAAGGTGGTTCAAGACGATTCAGGCAAAATTTTAGGTTAATAATAAGATATTGTCAATGATTAGATGGGGGATGGTAACAAATCAATACAGATCAGTATTTAGATTTAAGAAGCTTATTGAATTGATAAGAAAAAGGAGAATCAGTCCCTTTACGAATTATTGGTAACTGAATCAAAGGGAATTTAGAAGGAAAGATCTGGGTGCTTTAATTGAAATTATGAGGTCAGTTAAAAAAACGCGCAGAAAGTTGGAAACGAGAAAGGATAGCCATAAATTCTTGAAAATAAGCCACGTAAAATATTAACATGAATCAAAGAATAGATTCATCCGAACGAGCCGGGGTCGGTCTTGACATAAAATAAAGGGCCCAATTGTTTTTCCAAAATTGAAGTAAATTACATTGTGCATTGCGCGATGATATGCAATACATTGAAACAATAAGTACGCGTGAGTGCTTGCATGCAAGGGAATGCATGAATTGCATTTGTGAAGTACACAATATTTATTTAATAGGAGTTGTTTCCTCACTTAAGATGTTTAAACCACAAAACAACCAACTATGTATCAATTTTGACCCAATACCTCATTTATCTTCGATGGTTAAATTGATTGGGCTTCGATAATTTAGGCACAATACTCTCTGCCGAAAACTTGTATGGCTTTAGGTCTTGGCAAATAGCTTGTCTACGTAAACGAAAATACAGCGTGTCACCTCCTACCTTTTTGTCCTCCTTCTCCAGCTCCAGACCCTCCTCTTGTAGGTTTTTCTCGAATATCTCCCGTTTCCTGATCTTCTCGGTTTTCTCCGTGTCGTGGTAGGACAGGACGAAGTCGATTCGCCGCTCTCCATCTCGGAAGAACATCGTCTCCCGCTTTTTCCGCAACTCCTGAAACAACGCAAATACCAAAGACATTCATGGATTGTCCTGCACAGGTGACAATTATTTCCTCTGCTTAAATAGATTATTTGTATCTTGATTAACCATACATTTCTTGTTTTACCTCATAATAATGTAGGCCATCTGGATATGCAAATACCCAACGGCCTCTTGCATGTTTGTTCACTGTGTGTTCAATGTAATCAGACGACTATCCTTCGAATAAAACACACATAAAAATGGCATATACATAAGAAAATAATGAAGCATTATTTGTACAGACTACATAAGTTCTATTTGGTATGACTGTGTACTAATCTTCTATTCCTATTATTTCCGATGAGCTTCCTACTCAATCTTCGAAATCTGGGCAAGGAAAATTGAATTTTCGGTAAACTTTCCATAATTGCTGGAAAACCTTTTTCTAAGGTCACAGAAAGGCTATATCCAGTTCTTTCATTTTCGGTGCCTGGATCTCTGGTACTAAATATGATGAAGAAATTACAAATGATCATTGGCCGATGTGTCTATGCCATAAGAAATTCGCAACACACACAACCTATATGATTAATTTCTGAATGCTGTTTATTTCTAAGTCCGGTAAATTGCTTGGTTAACTGAGATAAACCATCAAATCAGGCTGTGGTGTTGTCAATTCCGACGGGACAACCCTAAGTAAAACGTACACATGGTCACGCCATTCCTGTATTCCCTCTAAACCATGGGGTAGTCTACCGCTTAAAAGGTTATCTACCACTACCTCTAAACGGGTTCAGATCACGAAACAGAATAGTAAAGAACACAAACCCCAGTATTATATTCAAAGCGTCGGTCTATCCTGGACAAGGGGTGGAGTTCCGGCATATACGGGCTTGTCGAGAAATGGAAGTTCCATTTCTAGTGTTGGTCTTATTTAAGTATGGAGATGGTACTATCGTACCATTAATACGTAATGTCAAAATTAGGGTTTAAGACCTGCTTTTAGAAATGATTGAAAATAGTTTAATTTTCCAACGGTGGTTTTCCCTAGTCCTTCTAAAAACGCGATATCCATGTGGTAGTATGCATTTTTAATTGGTAATTGGAGTGACTGACAAATTGGAAAAATTTGATTATAGGTCTCTTTTACATCTTTCACAATAAAGAAACAAAGGCTTGTCGGATTACAAAACCTGATCAGGTGACGACCACCACTCTTCTGTATTGAATCATTCATTACCCATGCAGACTCGTTATCCACTAAGTCCAGGTCCCACCCTATTTGACGTGACAAGTGGCATGTTGGGTCTGAGTTGGTCTTTAACAAGCGGGCGGGGCCCATCAACCTGATCACTGGTTATAGTGTGTAAATGACTGTCACTCAGGCCATCCCGATTCTGGGTAATGGGGAATACGTACGAGATATTAATCATGTGCTAACAGAGAGAAGGCTTTATTGAATTCGTTACGTTCCTAGAATAAAACTAAGACCAATCTAGCAATACAGGAGCTACACATTTGTCATTTTAATTTCTATGTGTCATCTGATTTCTGTCAAATTAGGTATTTCAATTTTCCTAGGCAGTCAGTCAGAACACCAACACATTGTTTCTGTCAAAACCAAGTTCCCTAAAATATGTTACACTCGACTCTCTGAAGTGCAGGCTTCTCTCGTTCGCTGAGTGCTAGGAAAATATGTCAACTCAGTATTGCAGCCCGAACTGTGTGGCCCTCCACAGCGGGCAGTGAGTAATGTAAACGCAGATATTTCCGCGCAGTACGTATTTTCGCCCCTTTCATGCACTGATGTCAGTACTAAAAGTATATCGGTGAAAAAAAGAGAAATATTATGGAAGCGCAAAATTTACTACAACGTGCGCGAAATTATGAATTAACGGTAATGTCTCCCACTGTTCTGTGCTTGAATATAATCATATAGCATAGCGAAAATTGACATGTTTACAGCACATACAAACAGTTCTGGTCGTATATCACTCAGTCTAAATGGCCGTCACTGCTCGAAAGGATCTAAGTGGCTCTAAGTCATTATCAACATTCCTCTCCTCAGCGGGATGCTTGCGCAATTTTACAGCAAGAGATAACGGCAATGGTACGTCCGCAAACACCCAATCATGGGATCGTATTGGGGACCTAAGTTCTATTTCTGTCAAAAGTATACAAATACTCGTAAGCAATGCTTGATCTGGACCAATTTGAAAAGTGTTGGTACTTTGACCATGGTCAATTTAGGGATTTACTCGTATTTCTGTCCCAATAGAACCACGAGGGAAAGCGCTAATCGAGGTTCTGGACGGAACAACGTGGTGGATCCTAAATCATTCTTTTCATCGTCGTTTTCCTCTACCCCATTTCCATTTATGCCTTACCACAAAGTAGAGTATGTCTTCTAGAATTTGATATTCACTTCTATAAGAAAAGTGTTATACAGTGACACTCAATGGTATTGCAGTTACTTATACCTCTGTCTTATAAAAACAGTCAACAGGCCAATCTAGATGGTCATACATACTATACTGCTTTACATATATTTGTGTAGGGCCTTTCACTAATCAGTACTACAAACATTTTAAGTTTACTAGCACCAATTAGGATACATACAGGATATAAAACATGTGTGCTGTACTCATAAAAGTCAAACGCAACGCTATTGTTTTACTGACCTTAAGAAAAATCAGAACTAAACTTATTTATGTAAACGTGTGTCACTGACCAGGAGACAATGCAGTTCAACAACGTGTATTTATCAGTGGGTTCGTCTAGTGGTACGTATTTGTTTTACTGAATCTCTAACCCGGTGCGATGTGGGCCGATTCAGTATGGCTGTATAGATAGGCCTACTTACAAGTTCTATTATACTGTTATAAGGTAGGTATCAGTGGCGTATTTAGAGCCCCCACCCGCCCTTTACTTTTTAATCCTAATCTCGAATAATTTGAAATAATATTTTAAAGGTCACTTCTTCACTGGTATGTCACTAGTATCAGAATTCAATAATTTGTGGACTATACCAGTATACTGGCTTCGGAAAAGGACAAAAATAGTTTCATCTGTGACAAGGTTTTCAACCCTGGAAAAACAATATCAGATTATGGACCTTCGAGTTAGCAGACCCCACCAAAGACGCGACCATTTCACATAAGCCACACGTAACTGAAGACCAATAGTAAAGGCATGTGGCTCTCACCTTGCTTAGTTTGGCTTTTCCTAAGACACCAGCAGTTTCCATGGTAACCTTTTCCTCCATTAGCGGGGACCTCTCCCCATTGCTGGCTTTGGGACCCTCCACGCCTCCCTCCATGCCTTCCAGTTCGATCTTTTCAGTGCTATCCGTTGCCATAGTGATGCAGTGTTCCTTATCCTATCTGACCGATAGCAGAGTAAACTAAGATCCGCAGTACGTTGTTTACATTACTCTCACGGACCATGCAGGACCAACGCCTTGCCCCTTGATGATTACAGCTATGGTTATGTCGATGTAGATTTGACTGCTATTCCCCAGTACCAATCCACGTTATATATTAGTTCAGCAAATGTAGTATGTTTGAAAAGCAATATTCAGGTTCGTTCTCTCCTTCAATAGCCGGTATTATGAAGATACCAAGAGCTGCTATTGCTTACTAACCCGCATGTTGAACTACCAGGTAGGCCTATCCAGGCTACATTAATGGGTCCGGTCCGATACGGGACGAATCATATCTCCTCTGTTATATAGAGCCGCATCACAGACCCCTATGGCTTCAGTCCATTCATATGACACACAGATAATTATAGATCTTCTAATGGCGATTGTTTTCCTATCTGTTTCATGATGTAGACCTTATTTTGTCACATTGATGCTGGACAAAATGTTTCAAACAGCGTCTGTTTCAGTCCTATACCAGGTGAGATATTGCCTGCAGGATAGGCCTGTCAACGGCCGATCTGTGTCACTCATCTAGGCACGATGCCGCCTAAAGCAAGTCTGACACCGACTTCATACATGCAGGCTGGTAATGAACTACGGCTTCAGCGTGCGCTGAGCACTGCGCCCCCTCGTTTATAACCCTGAGCCTGGGGGGTTCACCGCCAGCTATTAGGGCGTGACCGAGCACACCAGCCGCCCATGTACGCTGATGGTGGCTGCGGCTGCTGCTGTTTCATGCTACCCCTCCTGCTGCTTATTCCTGCTTATTTCTATAGAGTCGTTGCTGCAGCAGTTCCCGCTAGGGTGATAGCGTCGGTTCTGTGGCTGTTGGTACCATTAAATATTAACGTTTCTGTAAATGACTAATACAGGGTATGCCCGGGGACGCATTCATCCAATTACCTTAATGCGAACCAATCGAACCGCCGTGTACTCCTGAAGCAGAAGGGTATAATAATAACGTGGATATGGAATTAGTTTGCTACAGATAGGCAGCAATCTTCCAATCATTCAGTATCATACTTGTTCCGGGCGATATCACATGCCTGTTGACCATTCGCCACTTCTGGTGACAGCCAGGTCGGTTTTGTATCATTGATTCTCCTTCCTCATATTTTCCCTGGTTCAGTTGTGAATGTTTCAACTTCTGCGGAAGACACGCATACATGTACGCCTACACACATCAATAGCCTACTTCCTTCAGGATGACATCAGGGAATATCCTTTTGTCCCAGTTTGTTTCCTACCAGAGCAATCTATTGATACATTTTCCGTTTCCAAAGTTTACTATGTCTGCCTGGTAAAAAGAGAGTCAGTGTTGGTCCCCGTGTGCACTGTGCTAAAAATGGTCATTCAAAATCGGCCGAAAAGTCAACTCTGACCGATAGTACCCTGTGTACCATGGAGTTCTGAACCACCCACGGTATTAGCAGATTATCTCTGATCATGCTTATAAAGCCACGGCTAGTTTGGCTGAAGCTCTGGCACAAATAGGCTGGATCTCTTCGGAATGCTACGTAATCCCCCGAAGGTATGTAATAAAGTTATCTCTTATCTATAGCCGATTTTTAGGATTGCGCGTATAAAGGAAAAAATGGACCAGTATGGACATAGCCAATATTTTGGATAAATGTCATGGCATTTTGTAACTGCCCAATGGCAATGTAATACTCATATATTAATAGAACATTTGGTCATGAGAAAAACCAGCAATAACTTTTAGGTCTATTACAATATAATTATATCCAAAATGGCATCGTCCCATGTACTCGGTAACTCCTATTATGACGGGTGGTATAGCTCCACGAATTTTCTTGTATTCACCGAGTTGAACAATCTACCATATATTCACTCTATCAGTACTGAGGTACACTTCCTAACCTGACCACGGTGATAGCATAATCCTAGCCCTTTCCCTGATCACAGCTGTTGGCAGAAGTGTGGCCGGAAAGTGTGTAACATTGCTAGATGTGTCTGTGTCGGTGTGGGTGGGACGGTATTACTACGGTACACAATACTCTAACCAGGACACAGTCTCACACATTCCAAGCACCTCCCATATTCTCATCCTGTTGGACTCAATTCACTTTGAGGTATAGGATTTCATCGCCACATTTCAGGGGTTGACAATAACCATTCAACGACCTCAGGCATAAGGCTGTGGATGGACGTTGGTAGGGTTGTAAACTACCCGTAATAGCTTGGTATATACCTACAGAAGCTTAGCTGTCCTAAAATAGGGCCTAGATATTTGAGATAGGGACCTACTACAGGGTTGATTATTTCTATGTCATTTAAAGTGGGAAAACTCAAGGTTCAATTTAATTTTATTGGGAAAAAAAAGAGTTAAACGACGGTGTAACATGTCGAACTGAAGGGTTTCCCTTGCACATGTTTTCACACTTTGGGGCTGGGACGGACTGAGGGTTGTTATGGCTAACTTGTGGTAAATAATTCAGGGTACAGAGGGATTGACCTGCCGCGGGGATTCGAATATATCAGTGAGTGTAACATTATGCATAATCATATCTATCTAACTATACATATGTAATCATGGGCGGATCCAGAGGGGGGCGCGTTTCCTCTTTTTTTTAAATAGAAAATGTTGCGTGTAAAATTCAGCTAAAAGTCATAAAGGAAAGAAATCCCCCCCCCCTTTTTTTTTTTAAATCCTGGATCCGCCAGTGGTAAAACAAGTCCACATTCTGTTTACATTGTTATATGTGGCACTGGAATATAGGACCCACTCAACATCCCGTAATGGTGTTTGAAGAATAATATATCCTTATTAGTAAGCGGAAATATAAATATACCTCAGGAAAGTAGGACACATATTATAGGAAAGAGGATATATCATCTGACATTGTCCTACCTGACGATGTCATAGAGTACATTTAAAAACAAAATAATGTCATACTTAGAACAGGTGACACACCGTCAATGGACACATACTACAGACAGGAACAGCTCCCCCCAAAAAACCGGAGAGGTTAGTGGGTGGGGAGTGCAAGGTCGTGTGTGCCTTCATGGAAAAAAATAGTGTCCTTCTTGCAACACAGGCTTAGATTCTGGCGACTTGCCAGTCACGGGGATGGGGGCGTCTACTCTAGGCAGACCTTGTGTTAAGTTACTTGCTGAGCAGTGGTCGCCGTCTCAGCCCATCTTATCCCAGGTCATCAAGACGACCATATTCCCAAAATAGACGGCGCCTTGTTTATCGGTCTATGTACAATATTGAACAAGTTATAGTTCTCATTTCCGACACATTTTGAGCCGGGATTTTGAGATTAGGTAGATGCATACAACCCATTGCAATCATTGCCGACGGCCTTGCAAGCAGTCGGTATTGGACCTGCTTCACAGGTTTGCATCATCGACATAAGATTAAACTATCATATTCGAGGGATAATTATGTAGGACCAATGCTGATAAGAACAATGATCAGCTAGTGTTAGATTTATCCTATTAAACCACATACATCCTTCCACTGCCATCGTTATCATAATAAATACATCCTCCATACACATACTGTTTCTATTAGGGTTTGATTCTTACTTATATAAATATGCAGCTATGAAGTTACTGATTATCCTTACGATAAACTTAAACGTGCATATTGACGTGATATGCATGTATAAGATTACACTCCCGTAATATAAACACACCACGTAAACAGGCCTGTCAGACCTACCCCTGGAGATCTAGGGCCCATGCCATGACTGACCTTTTAATGTGCAGTGTATATCGCTGTGTACAAACATGATTTGATATACTGGGCCACTAATAATGTTTGAAAGGACGCGGACCCTACCCTCTGCACCACTGAGCGGCTCGCGTCGCCTCTGAGTAATTGACTCAATGCCGTGCTATGACGGAGTAGATAACACTGACAGGTTATATATGTTCAGGTCTATATATCATCATAAAGTCTTCTATATAACCTTCCAAATAACCCTTTTCAGTCTTAAACCGATTTGCATTTTGTTAAATTGCTTACCGGTAGTTGCATTAAACTAGGCAGATGTTAATTGTTCATGGTATTTATAGGATTGGTCATATGAGGTTTGCGTCGAAAATTTAAGCTTAACGCTTCTTTAACTTAACCTGTAAAGGCAGATATGTACTTTAACACCACGACTGTGAAATTAAAATGGAAGATTTTGCGGTGGACGTGAATACCATACTGATAGACTGCCTAGTGCATTACATAAATGCAAGTCTCGCTTGTGGTATAATTATATGATAGGTATCTGATGCTTACTATTGATGTCAGTCTCCTACTATATCCTGTCGTGATCGGGCAGCTAAATGACTATTAGGTCAAGGAACCGCATTAATTAATCCATAATAAGGGACAAAGCAAGAAATGTATTGCTTAGGGGCCATCCATAAATGATGTCATGCACAAGGGGGTTGGTGGGTAGGTTGAATATTGTGACACTGCCTGAAATCAGCCCTTAATTTCATGTTTAAAACAGACAATTCAGTGTGACACGGGGGTGGGTGGGTCCTAAAAATATCCTGAAAAAGTGTGACATTATTCATGGATGGGCCCTAATATATTGTAACTGCCGTTAGATGCATACCATAGGACTACTGTATCACTGGGGTCCACATAAAAAGTTCTATCTCAAAAAAAGAGACAGCAGAGCCGGCGTGATAAGAGCATAACTGCTCCCTAGAGAGGCGATCATGATTTTTTTTCACTGCTGATAAAAACATCTATTTTGTGAAGGGGAACTTCTTACATGCGTGGGTTAGTTTCACATCCAGCCAACACTTCAGGTCTCTTTCCTGTCTGATATATGCCATGCAGTTCGTCAAATGGGTCGAAAAGAAACTCATGCCCCTCCATCTTAAAAGACAGGCCAATCTGACCCTCCGACCAGATGTTTTATTATTGCCCAAAAGTTACATCCCTGATTGAATATATCAGCATCACCTATTTGTTAGAAGTTAAGAGATATTCTAACATCCGATTTGATAAAGTGTTTTGTTTTTAAAATATACCTGTTCATTTGGACAAATACCATTATTTCTTCAGGCGTGTCAATATTCGAATTGCCGATAGAGGCTCCAATGCCACACAGAGACTCCAAGGGAACAGGCTATTAATATTTGTTTGTCAGGACAGGCACTATTAACCACACAGTACTTTACCTGCGGGCCCGGAGGTTGCCGGTGCCAAGTTAGCATAGGGGCCATTCCAATAAACGGTGATTACATCATGTTTCTTGCTGTACAGCTGAACAAGACGTATGTAGAGACTTAGACACAATATTGATAAATAGATAAAATTATATTCTATACGCTTGGCTTACAACTGACTCTAATCTTTGGGTCAAGACACACACCGTCTTTTCCAATTCATAAAATAATTCACTGTATTATTGCAGAATAATTATGATTTCTGTTTGAAGGAAATGGAAACTTACAGCTTGCAGCCGTTCCAGGCTCTCATCAGAAGCCTCCCTGTACGCATTGCCCCTCATGACGACCTCTGTGTTTTACAACCTTTCTGACTCTGTTTAACAGATATACTGATCGACCAGACAGAGGTCGTCAACAGGCACGTACTGTGTGGGCATGCACGTATGTGAGTGACTGTTCGGTCTGACTGGGACTAAAGCCTCCGACTGGATCTCCGGCGTCCCAGCCAACTGGTCAACTTGGTAAACACACCTGAGATCTTTACCACTCAAGGTGGGGGGTCAAGCTGACCACGGACCGGCCGGGGGACCACAGAGGGGTCAGCAGGACCCGGCCTACACACTAAGTGGTCAGGTATGTGGCGCCAGGTCAGGAGGCTATCCTGTATACTATTTTTGTTACTAATGACCTGAATAAGAGAATCAGTTCCAGGGCAGATCCAGGATTTCTAAAAGGAGGGGGTGAGCATAATAGGCTAAGTAATGAAAAGGGGTGCATTTGCAAGTATGCATGCAGTATTTTCCCTCCTTTTTGTAGTTCAGAGGTCCACCAAAAGGAGGGGGTAAGGACCCCCTGGACCCCCCCCCCCTCTGGATCCGCCCCTGACAGTTCAGTAGTTAAGGGTGTTTTTGAAATCACAATAGGCCCATAGTTCAATTCTATAAATCAAGATTTGAAGAAAAATATCATGAAAAGAAATAAGCCCCGGCCAAACTTCACGACTCAACTCAACAGTTGAGTTGAGTTGAGTTGGGCCCAGTCTTGTAGTGTGGCCGGCACCTACGACTTGAATCTCAAGGTTTTTCACGACAGTTGAGTTGAGTCCTAGACCTTGAGATGTTGAAGATGTACGACTCGATTGTTGAGTACAGTCTTGGGGAGTTGGTCCTGGTCCTAGTGTGTGGCATAGGCTGCGACCCAAGTCAACTCAACTGGTCAGTCTTATGGAGACTTGACCAATCAAACGAAAGCATTTTGTAACATTATAGTGGTGACCCTGTTCCAATGATGTTTGTGGTGCAACAAACTCTAGGATTGTCTACGACTATATGGTCATAATTATAATGTCACATATAGTGTGGCAAGGCTGAGATTTTTCTCTGAGACTAAGATGTCGTCACCTGCATGCAATGTCCCCACTACCGGTAGGTACGACGGTTGAGTTGAGTTGGGTCGTGTAGTGTGGCCGGGCCTTTATTAGAATTAATTATAATCTAGAGAATCTCAGGACGTAAGTCAGTTTGAATATATTAAAGGATGGGATCGTTAAAGTATAAAATCCTCTTCAGCTGAACAGATCAGGACTCAAATATCTGTTAACCAGGACTGGGGTTGTTACGCAGGTTACCGTTGGCAACTTCCAAGTGACAAAACTGTCACTTGGTGTGGTAGTGCTGAGCAGTGTAGACCTACAATCCATCACTCCTGTTTTCCGTTCAAAATAGATGTTAGTGAGACTTACAGTTATATTCACCTTGGATGGGTCCTGATGTAATGAATCAGGAAGCCAGAGGATGTACTCTATTTGCATGCGTCTAATTCAAACATCGGCTAATTGCAGTACCACTACTTAATTCTTTAATTGTTGTGGTTAATTGCCGAGATGACACAAATTAATCAATGTAAGGTTCTGTGAATCGAATCGAGCCAAACTTGTTCTTAACTTCCATCAACAATTCAATTATGTGTGGAGAAGTCATGTTCAATGTCAATTTCGGTCAAATGGACAATTACGTTAAAGATCAGGATACGGGTCAAACGTATAATATACGTTTGTACCCGTATCATGGTCAATTATCAATCGTCAACATGATTATTATGTTGACGACTGGTAATTATTACATATGATATGGTTCGGAGAAATGTAGGCCATAGGCTTACTTCATTCAAGAGGATGTGACTAAATTATCTTTGCAAAAACAGTCAATTAAAGTATTCTAATCCTCATTCCCAATTACCATTGTCTTTTTGGAGAATAAAATAACAACTTTTTTGGAAACGTAACTATAAATGAGAGTCCTTTACAATTATAATTTATGTACATGGTGTGACTGACAAAATAACTCCTCTTTGTGAACATTAGGTTTAAACTTCTGCTCATCAGCTTTTACAGACAAGACTGCCTCTGAGTAGAATAAACCTTTTCATGCTAGACATATGCTATGTGTGATCCTCCATTCACACGGTTGTGAGAAATGTTTCTGTACTATGTCATCAACACTAATGCTAATTTCGACCGCCATTCATTAAAAGCTTCATGCCTGGGGGCACTTCGACCTATTGCCTCATCGTGAGATTCGCTTAGAAAACACCGACAGAAAAAATTCCCAATATTCACACTAGGGGGCAGCACCACATTACAAGACTGTTTGTCGGTGCATCTGTACTAACCACCATGGCCGAGTACTCTGCCGTGCTCATGACCTAAAAGTAAAACTGTCTTTTTATGTTCAAGACCTCTACCATCGGATTTGTTTTGTGTGCACGGAAAAAGTCCTTGTGTGCTTACTCATCCCTCAGCCTTGGATATTATTCTGTATCTCATATGAGGATGCCAATATTTTTTATATGAGGCGGGTCATCATCTACTTTAGACTAAGTAAATGCTCCTGGTCTACTTCACTCCGGGTCTTGGGGAAGGGGTTCTTATGTTCATTAGCAGCATATACTTCCCAAATCAACTACTGAAATGTAGACGCTTTCACTGCTGTTTTGATTTTACTTTATAGATATCTATCTATGGGGGCCTGGAAGAAAAGTGGTATACTGAATATGTACTTGAAGATGCTTCTGAGACATGAACCAGGGAAAAGATAGTAGTTACGCTACTCTCCTAGTAATGAGTTGACCAAGGTGTATCAATAGCAGTAGAAATCAAGAAGTCCACTGAAACTGCCATAAAGTGTTCTCAATGCTACAGCCCCAGTTTGATCTTGATTACAAGACAGATTTGATTGATGACATTTAACCAAAAGCTGCAGGAGGGAAGCATTAATTCTAATAGACTCATTCACCGAGATGCTTATTTCTAGAGTTATGGCATTATCAACTGATTATAGGTCTGTTTCATCAAGAGTCAAACATCTATACCATAAACTGACGATAGTGTGGACTTATTGGACGACTAAAAGGGCGATTTAAAATGTGGCCATAAGCAAGTAGTAACACTATGCTTCCCACATCTGCCCCACTTTATATGTTACTAACAAACCTGCCTTGCGAAAAGCGTTGCTTGTTAAACGAGATGGTTTTGCTCAATAAAAACAAATATATAAAATATTTCGGACATACTGATGCACTACTAATCCAAAACATTTCTGCCACTGCTAATTTCCGTGTACAAGCCACAACTTGAATTCAAGGGCGCAAACATATAACATCTCACTATTTGAAGACTTTTTATAATACTATTCATTCACTTTCTTATGGTCATGGTCCAGACCAACCTAGGGGATAGATGTCCCAATTTGCAATGTCTATTTTGTTAAAAGATCAACATAATTATTCATCAAAATATTCTCTGGACCCAGTTGGAAATAATAAGCCCGAACCAGCGACATAGCTTAGGGATTGGGATTGCAGGAGGAAATGAAACACTTTCCCCCGGGACTTTCCCCCTACACTGGTGCCTGCAAACAGTGGCTTCAGTCGATACCGCTGGTTTCAGCCTACAATTTCCACCGATATGGCCATGTCACCCTGTCAGTTTTATGGGTAAACAGGGATCCAACATTACGGATTTTGATCAATTGTACTACACAGCACTCAATTTAAGGTATATTATGTTCTTCTTTCAGGATATTAAAGTATAAAGCGCTAAAATATACACATACACTTTGATTAGAATTACCTCTACAAAAAGGCATTGAGCAGAAAGTCTCTGTCCTTCAGAATTGTGACCATGTAAGTCATAACGCGAGAAGTACATAGATGGTGGATGATATCAGTAAGGAAAAATTAAAAAGAATGCATATACCAGCTGTATACACACATAATTATGCATAATAACAAAGGGTTCACACGGGATGATAAAAAAACCTTAGTGAAATAGCTGCATGCAAACGACAGAAACTTGCAATCTGTCACATAATGATTATCAAAATGATTTTAGAATGTATTATAGTAATGCGTCCATACGGTGGCGAAAATGCTCAAATGACAGCAGAATACTTTCCACTCTCTGTCGTCACAACTTTTGAATTAATATCATTACTTTTTTTTTTTTTAACCAAAAACACACCTGGATGTTACAGGTACATTCGTTTTTGAAAGAATTGATATGAGGGCACCATGATAAATACATTCACAGAGTTCTGATATCTAACATTTTTACTCATGAGACGGGAACATTATATGCATGGTCTGAAAAAGAGTATATAACATAGTGGAGGTGCTACAAGTGTAACGGTCTGGGACTAAGGGAAGCTCTGTTCACCACTCAATGAGCAAAACAGCTGCATTACATAAATATGCTCTGTATGCAATGGGGCAAGTAACTGAGCAGATGTTCACACATTTTCAACGCAAGACTCAATGCAATAAGTAACCACATCAGCAAAATTAATTTACCGAATTTACTGCTCATTACAAGTTGCCTATTAGTTAAATCAGCCATTGTGACTAATATTGATTGTGGCGAGTCACCAACCCACTTGTCTGTCGAGTCCAATATCGGAAGCCAAATCAGCGGTAAATGAGGTAGATAAAATGAAAACAGAAAAAGTGGTTTCTAGCTCGATGTACCGCCAACTGATTAACAATTAATATAAGATACCACACAAACATCAATCTTCTCAATATTATGCTATATTCTAAAATCACCCTTGCAATTGGTGTCATGTTGTTCACATTGGTATAGCCTGACCTACCATATAGTGAAATAAGCATATTTGATCGGTGTCCAAAATTAAGGGTGCACCCTGCACCCAAGGTGCATGATTTTGCTGCCGGGTGCACAATTTTTAGGGCTGTGCACCCAGAAGTTCATGGCTTTTCATGTCCGTTAAATACCTAACTGAAGAAAGAATGCCAGATATTGTGACCGTGTGCATACTTTTTGAGGTTGTGCACCCGATGTCTGCAAAAATAAATCCTTAATTTCGGATGTGAAAATGATCTCAAGTTGATTCACCTTATGGATTGGATACTCGTTAGGTATGGAGACCTGGACTCAGTGAAAGCACTGCTCATTGAACTAGACAACATACAGATTTTTACAATATCCCCTCTCCTAACATCTTAAACATTACTTTTATCAAAGATTATCATTTCAACTTTAACTAATGACTATCGCGTACCTCTGATCCTACCTCAAAGGTGTTGTAGTTCTGAAGCTCTCTGGCTTCCTCCGGGTCAACGAGGCTCTGATGTGAGTCCATCCTGGTCAACGTACTCCCGACCTCTGGGGGGTCCACCAGGTAGACCAGGTCCTCACTCATCCTCCAGGCGTGGTCAGGAGGGGCCCGGGGTGGGAGGGTGGGTATGTGAGGGGGTGGGGTCACGCTCCACCTGTTGGCCTAACGCTGGACGGGTGTGTACCCGGAGGACTAGGCTGTGTACCGTCTATTTGGGTAAGGCAATTACTGGAGGAGGATCAGGGGGTGGGTACAAACGGCCGGCCAGGTGAGTTCAGTGGGGGGCAGGTGTGGAGTGGCAGGATGAGTAGCCACTTACGGCGGAATGCTCAGCTGTAATCTATGGGCATCTCCAAGCCCAACATACACAGACTCAGCTCTCCTCTTATCTATTACACATTAGTTGTGTGTGTGTCTCTATTTTGTGTACACGGCATAAACAGAGATATCAAGGTGTCATCCTTGATTGCTTCATCTATTTTTCAGTCCATTTTTGTTTATACTCCGATGATAAACGACCAGTGAACATATACATGTACCTATGTAAGCTTTGGTAGGTCAATTAGGCCATATCTAACATCAAACCAAGACACACACAGATATAGACATAATGTCAATTGTGTAACAGAGAGTAGATGTGTACAAAGGTATCCAGCACCAGGCAAGAACATGCGCAATTGCCTCAAGAATAAGCGTCTATCTTTAAGGTTCTGACACTGCCTTCAGTGCTGTCACTGCCTCCAACCCACTGTCAATGCCGACGGACATCAACTCAGGGTGCACGCTCCAAACGGCCCGTATCCTCCAATGGCAAGCTGCTCACTCAACGACACAATCCATAAACAGATTGACATCGAAAGTGTTTTAGAGTCGTTTATGTATACCGCAGAGGCCTGCAGGCTCTTCAAAGTCAACCAGCAGCGCCAGCACAGTGGGCACTCAGCTGCAGTCTGGGCTGGGACTATTGATTTTAGGGAAGGGGTGTCTGGTAGCCGGCCAGGGGTGGGGGAGGGATCCCCGCGTGCTGATCCGGAGTCAGGGATGCCTACCCTCAGTGCTAACCTACAGCCACACCCCCTCAGCACGCTCAGGGTATAGTCGACATACAGAGGGTTCACACACAGCTGTTTACAATTGAGAAGGGCTACATGGATATATCCATAGGTACTAGATGAACATCATGCCACATGTCAGTGGTTTTCTACGAATTGTATCTATACCATCGTGAGGCCGCACACTTAGCAGGAGCGTATCCGGGGGGCAGGAGGGGTGAGGACCCCCTGAACCCCCCCCCCCCCCCCCCCCCCCCGCTTTCGGTAGGGACTAAAACTTAAAAAAAGAGAAAACAAACGGGTGTGTGTCTGAACGCACGGCGTTTTAGTACTTAGCTTGTACTGGACCCCCCGGACCAAATGGCAGTGTATACTGCCAGGATCAGTATGTCCGAAATATTTGAATGAGCTACTGATATAATACTGATTGTACACTGATTTCTACTGCCACCTCATTTAAATATTTCGGACATACTGATTGACAACTGCTTACACACTGCATTTCCACTGATTTCCACTGATTTAACACTTTCCTAAATCCTGTATCTGCCCCTCCTTATATTTGGACAACGAGTCCCTATCATTATTACACATTCAACTTTTATTTCCCGCAGCAAAAACTGTCTGCCCACCCGGGCTGCCCATAATTATTTAAGATTTTTGACATAATCTTGAGATGCCTCAAACCACTCGAGACTCTGTTTACATGAGCTCAAACAGTTTGGCAGAGAGCCTGACTGACGACCTTTGATGCCAACAACACATAATTAAGATTAATTTTCCAAAAAACTGTTTTATCTTAACCGAATTAAACTATTTTACTATGATTAGGATATCATCACCTACCCCGTTGGCTTCAGGTTCTGGGTCTTCTGGAGTGAGCTTCTCCCGATCTTGATTCTGGTCTGTCAAAAAGAAAATGTTGAATCTTTCAGTTACAAAGGAATAGGATTTACACCGATCATAGATATTTTCAACAAGTCAACTTTTCAGTTTTAAAATATAAATGTCATATTCCCCTTTTCGAGATATTTTCATTAATTTGTCATCAGATCACACGACGCTACGTCTTTAATTCATTTTCGTCAGGCATAACTAAATCAGATGGAAACCGGATCAATTATATGATTTTACTATATTGGTACAATCATGTGTATCATCTTTTGAGTTTAATACAAAATAGTTTAGATCCATATAAGACTAAATGTGATAGATATAATTGATAATCCCTGCATTTTCTTTATTTGCAATAAGTAAACCAGGTGAGTTCACACAACAAACTTGTGCACTTAGATTTGATAAAAGGTGCATTAGAGTAAGTCTTAAGGTTTAAATCAACCTTCTAGGCTATTAAGGGTTACAATAAAAAATATTTTAATAACTGTGTTCCTATTACATAAGGTTGCTTCCGTCAAAAATTATTAAATCCACGTGTTGAAGTTCCATGCTAGTGAAACAGTTTCAGAACAAATCGAATATGTGAATGAAAAGTGCTCTAGCACTATTAGAACCAAACATAAAAGTAAATTGGAACTTTAATATTTCAAGAGAACAGTACCATGGTGGTTGACAAGAGACAATTCTACGTCTGAAATAAAAGAGATTACAAGATAAACTATAAATAGAAAGAGGGTAGATGTTTATCAAAACAAGAAAAGTATTTACAAAATATTAAGAACTTTTAAATTATGGTCAAGTAGGTAAATGTTATTATGATCTTATTGTAACATAGAAGTACCATTGTAACTTCACATTATATGTAACACACAACTAAACAAAACACGACGAGCTAAAATGTACACATGGAAAATATTGCTGCACAACACACAACACAAAAATCGCGTTAGGAAGCTTCGGCGTCGCCCTTTCATCAGTAAAGCTCGGCGACTAGGCCCCACAGCTGTATACATCATTATTAGATGACAAAGGGCAACATAACCTTTTTCTTTTATGTATTAGTATGATTTAATAAAAGGATATTATCTGAGACTAGGCTAGCTCTACAGCGACAACCAACCACGCTTTGTTGGTCTTACCATTATCAAGGGATCGGTAAGAAACCGTGGAAGGAGTTTGCAGTAACAACATAGTCTCCTCTGTAATAAGGGATCTTTGACTTAACAAGCCTAAATAAAATGAAAATATACGCCCATTTATGCGGTTAATATTTTTATCTATTCTAGTAAGTATCATTATTCTAAAATATAGATGCTTGTGCTACGCACGGCAAACATTCAAAAGAATATGCTGCATTTTCATAAATTTAATGACGATAAATATGGAAAAATGAAATCTAAACAATGGCGGAGTTTCCATGAATATGATAGTTAAATGTGTCAATTCGCTGAAGTACTGCGCCTGAGCATGAGTTTCACAAATATTTGCGACAAATGTAAATGTCCTAGGATAGATATGATGAAACTAGATCAAAAGCGCCATTGATTTAATTGATCAAGTTAAGTGCTGTAGGCACTTAGGGGCCGGTGTATCCCAAGATCTAATGGAGAGGGCTTAGGCCTAGATATTGAGATATTAATGATTCAGATATTTTGATGGTAGGTCTGGAAAAATGACACTATAGTGACAATTTCACAAATTATTTAATCTTTGAATCATTTAAATCTTAAATCTGTGACACTGACAGCACCGGAGAACTTATTGACAGTGTGACGCCTATGTTTTAACATTGAATGGGAATGATTCAGACACTGACAGTGACTTAGGCCTAGACATATTAAAGTTCAGATTGAATATTTTGATGGTAGGTAAGAAAAAGTGACACTATAGTGACAATTCAACAAATAATTTAAACTTTGGATCATAAATGATTGCTTTCGGAGCCTCCATAATACATTGACAGTGTCGGAGGGGGCTTAGGCCTATCTGAGTCCAGTCATTTTTTCATACCATCTGTAAAATATTCTTGCAAGCGTTTCTAGGCCAAAAAAGATCAAACTATGTGATATGTAGGACCCCCGACATATATGAGAACATAGATATATACATGAATTTCATTTTGATAGGCCAAATAAGGTCTAAATAATTATTTTTGAGATTGTCAGTGTCGAACGCCTGAGAGGCTGAGTCCAGCAGCTTGTCTAGGCCTATCATTTGAACTGCTGGAAAAGATATATGTACCTACCTGTAAAGCCTGAGTCCTGAATGCTTCCAAATGGGTATATCCTCCACAGTTGATCAGAATTAGATATTTTGACCAATGTCATCCTGGTTTTCTGATTTCAATGTATCGATGCAGGCGTGCGGGGAGAGAACCCGGCGAAAGGTTTGACTCCATGTTGACGGTCTGACAGCAGTGACAGTGCCTCCACGTGTCCCATCGATCGATCCAATCTTTTCCCTTCGATACGAACGCATGGTTCCCGCATGAATTGTCAATGCGTTGTATGCGTTTAAGGGGATCCAGACTCCAAAATATATATATTGAAAGCATCAGATAGCGCGGTAATCCAGGCATTCAGGCGGTGAAAGAGCTAGCCTCCCGCCAACACGTCCGACCGGGGCACTTGCACCCGGCCGAGTGACAGTGTGGGTCTGACCTGGATTGTTCACCGGGTCGACGCGACGGAATACCAAGAAAATAGCGCGATGCATTTACGCGTTTAGACGCGTTATTTCGCAATCTTTGGTTTTCCAGACTTTGACATGATCATCTATGTATCCAAATGTACCTCTGTATATATATTTGACCCGTAAGAACGACCGATTTCATGGTGAAATAGGCATGCAAATTTGTTGAATATTCATAGATTGACCTAGATCCCTTCTTCTCCGATTGAAAGCGGGACACGGAGAATGCCGAAGATACCCGACTACCGCCGATCTAACCGACTTTTATTTCGCGCTAATATATCTAATTTGACCAATTTGGAACGAATTTCTCCATTCCTGCTTGTTCTATACATCACAATTGATATTAATATAAGCCCAAATAAGCCCAAATGCTTGGATTTAAGCCCAGATTCGGTCGTCAAAATGTGTAAGAATTCTCGAAACGCTCCGGGGGTCCAGCCAACAAAGTGACTGTAAGTACTCTTCACCCAAGTCTATGTCCTAAAGGGCGGCGAGCGCGCCAGATTCAAATGACCAGAACAGACTCAAACGTCTAACTGGCTCACCGGCCCTAATTATCTGGGAGCATAAAAGCTAATAGCAAAAGGTTTTCAAAGGGGAAAAGTTATAAGGGCGTTTCTAACGATTTGAGGTTTCCTTTAACCAACTGATTGTTATGGACAATAGGATGTAAATATATTGCAGTATTAACTGGAAATGGTTAGAATTATACTGAGTAGAGAGAGCACGTCATAAGGAGCATAGATATGGTGTTCATATATTTCCCGTGAAGATATATAGATGTTTTCTACTCATCCTACAAGAGTCACAGTGACAAAACAACAGGAAACATCCAAGAATTCACGCAACTATCTATGATCCAAGAATCCAGCCTAATGATTTCTATGCTTTGATTTATGACCGCTACTATAATTGTCCTAATAAGTGACTTGCAATCTTGACATTATAATATTTTGATTAAAACTCAACCGAGTAATGTTGAATGATAATGTGCTTGCGGTTTAAAGATATGACCAAAGTTTGATTCATAAGCATTAATGCACAAATTTGACCTATTACATTATGTATTAATACGAAGAGAACGCTTTCCATCCCAGATAATCAGCGAGCGAACCGTCACCACATTTTAGCTGGACAAAGCGAAAACGTTTGTGAGTGTGAAGACCTAATACAGTATGACACCAGGTGGCAGCAACCTACTTCTACATTAATGTAGCTCAATGTATTGGGTAGAACCGGGCCACAAATTAACAGGGAATTCTTTGAGAGAATAATATTATAGAGAAATACATTTCAAAATGCGGTGAAGGGTTCTGATGAGTTCAATATGTCTAAATTATTGTGTTTTTTGATTAATCAATATATGGGAATATTTTAAATCAACATTTCCAACATAACGGTTTTGGTTGGGAATTGAACTTGTTCAATGTCCAAACTTCACTATCAAAATTTTCAACCCTTAGGCTTGTTTTGTGTTTTCCATATAACGCTTTGGGGTAGTGGCCTTAGTAAACTAAGTCATTAAAAGTTAATCCCTGGTACTTTATCCCTGTATGTGGTCTACCATGCAATTACCTAACTGCTTTTGATAACATATCCGATTACAGCAGACACATAATATATATAATATTCTGAGCTACAGAGTAACAATGCTGCCACCTTGTTATGTGCAATGTCTAATAAACACCTACTTATATCTAATGGGAAAAGCACTGAGCACGTACGCAAACATGTAATTGGTTGGAGCTGGAGCATAACTATACTATTCCATGTTTTGTCAGTCCAATATGAACTTATTTTGGCAAACAGACTGATTACATTGCGCACCAGAGTATACTTCTATTATCTAGCTCACCATATACATGGATGCCTACGAACTGGACGGCCACATGAGCAGTGTTCGAAATTAACGTCAGTCCAAATCTTTTGAATCGTGGCTGCCAATTTGTTGAATTTGTGGTTGAATTCTTTATCAATATATTTGACATTTCCGAAGCCGATCTCTACCAACCGGTCCAGACTAAAAAGGCTAATTTCGAACACGGGGTAGGTTATATGGCTATGGCAATGTGTAAGTGTTTGAGCTGATGAGAAGGCTACGTTGGTTGACTGGACTATTCATACACAACATTATACGGCATGTGTTCACCACCTTCTGTTTGTAACCGGTTTTCCAAAAGAGCCTGGTCTTCTCGTATTTTCGGCGGGTCGTCGTAGAGGTTAGGCGGTGGTACTGGGGGGAGACCTGTGGGTGTGGGGCACGTGCATGTCATCATTCACAGTTAAGCCTTAAGGGGGCGTGGGAAAACAATTCAACCGGCAAGAATCTTAACCATTTGGAATATAAACAATTTAACATAAGAAAATCATTGGTAAATCTGTCCTTGTGTGGCATAGAATGTTCTACCTGTGAAGACTCTCTGACTTGTCGTTTATCAGCAAATTTCGACAAAAGGTATCTACAGAGAGAGGGAAAGGTAAGACGGATAAGCAACATGACAACTGTGATATCCTGGAAAGAAACGTGGTCTGCAACGTAATAAAGCAATTTAAAGGCGCTTGGATATTTTAACGGAACCTGTAACATAATCCTAAATCCCAAATACATATAGGCCCTATGTATTGCCTTTGTAGCCTTTTTCACATGCTCTTTTCAAAACTTTTAAGGTGCCTTTATCAACTCATTGCTCTATCACCTCATTGTTCTACTAACCAAAATCACAAATCACAAGTTCTGAGTCTAGTGTCTAAATCAGATATTTCCACCTCGACAACAGTCTGAGAGTAGGAGAGCTACTTACAGTTCTATGCTGAAAGGGTGCTATTCTAGCTTTATCTAGATCATGCAGAACTATTACTTTCTGATGTGATTTTACATTCGGCATCCCTATTAAGATCTTTGAATTTCGAATTGCTTTTTCCAGCTTCCCATATGGTTAATTGGTTCAGTGGTATACTCTATCAGGGGGAATTATGTAAATTTAAAACAGATATTCCTATTAGTTGGCTATTCAGGAGAATAAACTATACTCATTGAGGGCCAAATGGTATAACTAACGGACATTACACCATTTCTAAGAATAAGAGTGACGCCCAGAGTCACAGTCATTGTGATTCACCATGCTGGCAGATGGACAGTTATATCGAAGGGCGTGTCCTGTTCTGAGAGCCTATCTAGACGAGAGAAGAGGGCAAACCAACACTATTAGTACCTGTTATTTGCTAACGTGGACGAGTTTTTAGTACCACACGACACAACGGTCACCCCACTCAGGCATTAGTTACCTAGACCGACCGTGGAGGCAGGGGGCGGGGATTTGGGAGCCAGGGGGGCTGTGCTTTCCGTGCTTGTGTTTTGTCCACGGTAACCAAAGTTGTCATACTCCTCGTATTCCTGGGAGTGGACGTTCGGGTAGAGGTTATACCCGGAGTTATAGGGTGCGCCCGGCGGAAGACTGGTCTGTCCTCCAGTACCGTATGCATAGTGAAAGCCGTGGTCGGGAGCTGCTAGGATGGGTGTGCATGAAGCGGGGTAAAGCAGGGAAAAGAGGGCAAAGACAAAAAGGATCTGTTAGTACATGTATGAATATGCACTAGCGGGCATATACAGTAGCACGCACATGTAATACTATAGTGGGCTGTCTTATGTCACGACGTTGGAATGTCACAACGTCCAGGCCAACGTCCAGGGGGAGATGTGAGGTACTACTTGTTTTAGACATAAACAACTATTCCATACTGAGTTATCATCTATAAGGACCTACCATAGTCATTACTTCTGACCAGTTTGAAAAGTAGTTGCGACTACTCAGAAACAAAAGAAACCAATGCTATCGAATTATCAAAAGTCGTTGAAGATTGTTAGAAGAAAGCTTCAGCAAGTAACTAGACATGTAAACGAATACAAGTAGTAGTACCATAACCGACCGAAAGAGACTCGGTATTCAGGACTATAACGCTATGACAATTATAGTTGCTTTGAAAGTTGACTCACAGTTATTTTATGAACATAGTTTTCAGTATTAAAACATTATTTCAAGAAAAAGTATACATCATGAAATAATCAATTTTCAGTGAATAAACATAATTATGTTTAGTTACTGAAAACTAAATCACAGAATAACCAAGGATCACCTATGCATAGTTCAGTCACTATCGATGATAAAGATCCATGTGTATGAGAGAAACGGTAACGTTGGTTGAACCATTATCTCGTATATAAGCTCCTTGTATATTGTACTGCTTTCCACATATTTGACGGAAACGAGAATATGTCTGCTGGTTGTGGTGAGCCTAGGATATCCCCAGGTTATCATACAGCTTCTACTGACACCTGTATGCCTCGCAGGCCACCTACCTGAGCGTGCATCACCTGTGGGACACACCCTACCTAATCTGACTAACATCTCCCTGCATCATAAACAAAACGCAGATATACTTGTATTATGTATGGACGAAATGCTAAATCCCGTGAGGCCATTCACAGATGAATACAGTATGTCCTTGGTCAAAAATGCCGCCGCAAATTCGGGATTTTCTTCTTCTCAAGCATGGCCTGGTGAGGTGAACTGAGGTGAGTATATCGTTCTGTGTGGAATCGACAATGAGCAGCTCAGGTAAAAGTAAGGCTTGGACACTTGACGTCGAATGAGCTGCTCTCAGCTGGTCTGCCCTAATTGGTCGTAGCAGAGAACCAGCTCTACAGCCACTAGGCACGCACACACACACACCCATCCCTACTCTGGCGTAAAGCTTGTTGGAGGCGGGCCGCAGCCCATCGCCAACATGCATGTGGCAGTCGGCTTTCCATGCATTTGGCATGGTGCTTTGTTGACAATCACCAAACAGGTGAAGCGATGTCAATGTAACTCAGCAGAAGCTTTTATGCATTTTTTAAAAGATTTTGTTACTGATGCAGGACTGAAACTCATTCCCATCGTGCATTATATCGAACATTGAATACTATGTCAGCATAGGCCCCACGACTACAGCTGCATAAAATTCATGGATCACGGATAGGGATAATAAAGATATGAATTTCAAAAAAGATATTTTAGTATATCTCTCTTGATCTTTGAAGAGCTATTATGCAAGACCGCTTTGGATTTTAAACGCACACCTGTCTGTTTTTGATCATAGGTCTATGTTAACATTGATTGACAAACCGGATTAACATACATTTCCTGTTGTTAGCCTGTTTCGTAGGGCGTGGCTACTGACCTACTTTTATAACAAGTGAAAGGAATATGTGCATGTGGCAAATTAAGATACCACTCAAAGGTGAGCGGAACTCCAAATCTCGAATTGTGATAACTGAAAGTCAGATATATTTGTTCAATACACAATTTAGATTTCAAAATAAAAATACAGAAATGTACAGTTTTTTCAGATGACTGCATATCTCATTTACTTTTTGAAATAATGTAATAAAGAGTTTTCTACATTATTTGCTTGGCGTAAGACAGGTATCAATGACTTAATAAAGTTCATCCCCATGACTTCATAAACCAATTCGGTTACGCCCACCACACGTACGGCGACATCTTAACTGGGGCTGTATTGTAAACCGTGGTGGTCGACCAATCTGGGGGCAAAGCCAGCTGTGCGCCCTGGGTGGAGGCCGACCGACCCGATAGCCGGATCCCATTGTCCGGTCACCACCACGGGAGTGAGATGACCACTAACTAATGGGTTCAACAGGGGTGAGTCAGACCGAGAGAGAGGGAGTTAATTCATGAGTAGTGGACATCTACATTGAAGTACCTAGCAATATAACATCCAGTTCCAAAATACAACTGGGTCATGAATATTCACCCAGACTGGTCAGTATTTTCAGAAGATAAATCCTTGGCATATCAGCCGTGCATCGTAACAAATTACTATATCTCACCGAAGAATGTCTATCAACAAACATTATTTACATAACTCGTTGGTTATCACAAGTACCAGTAACGTAATTTCGTGTATGAACTGCAACCCACAACATTTTGTGTTGTGACACTAGTTCCAGTTGAAGTCAGAACTATTCTTTGTAGGCCTGTTTGGATCTGGCATTAGTGCAATATATTCTTGCCTAAGGAGAAATGCTTCTATCTTGACACCGTGTATCCCACCTTCATGATCCTGTATACCACAATAGCATTGTGCCAGATCATTAAGGTTACATATAGACACAGATCCAGCAAAATGAAGGCCCAAGATTCGAACAGAGGGTATCCATTGGAGATTTACTGACATAAAGCTCTTCAGGTATATGTGATCAAATTTACAGCCGAGATTCCCTATAAACTTCTATAAATTATGTTTAAAGTTTTTTACCACAAGATGCCAATCATTCCCAACATACTTAATAAATGCTGGTATGATACGTATTGTATATTAACATTGCCTTGATTCTCTTCTATTATGTCGGTATCAGGAATTGTAATTGTTACATAGCGACCGCCGTGGTATGGGCCCGAGGGCACGGACTGCATATTGATGGGGAGATCAGAGAGGAGGCAGGACGGAATGGTGTCAGGTTACTGCGTCACGTCACCTTATTTAGTGCTGACGGTTCTATTGATCTCAGTCTTCTTTGAAGTCAGCTACTTCGTCAGAAAGTAACCTCTTTCGGCTTATACATTGATACTGATTGAGTTTATCGATTACCTTGCTTGAATTTTCTTATTGTTTATGCTTCAATGCTAGTGGTCAAAATGTGTTATCTTTGAAAACTAAACTGGTAATATTATATGATGGTTGATTAGAAAAATATTGTATACACCTGATAACAGGAGATGCAAATAGTAATCGAATGTGACTGAAAGCTCTAATCAAATACAGTCGACTCTGTCTACAGTGGACATGGACGGGACCAGGAGATTTGTCCACTAAAGACAGAGGTCCGCTTAAGACAGAGTCAGTAGTATAGGACAAGTTCATACAATGCAGATCAGACAACTTGCACACACATATATAAATATATGGAATATTATAACGTTATATCTATTACAATATAATAGATGTAACTTTATATTGGTACCCTGTCTGATAATGATATTATCATTATCAGGCAGGGTACCACCTCAAAATCTATTTTCGAATTCATGTGTTTTCTATATGCTATTTTCTACGGATCAGCTATTGATATTTAGTTTTTCCAGAGTACCTAATGTTTAAATTATCCCAGTCTGTCATTTTGAAAAGGTTGTTGCAGAGCGCATATTATGTTTAGATTGCCACAGAAAAGAACTAAAGATGGGCATATGCCTTCAGTAAGTTTTCCTATCTTTTTTTTTAAATTGAGTTTTTCTAATTGAGTGTCAAGATCTTTTTCAGTATTTTCCCTGTGTTTTGGCAAAATTTCCAAATTCCCTGTTTTCCCTGTCCAGATTTGTTTCCCATTTTCCCTGTGCTGTTGGTACCCTAACGAGAGGAAGAATTCACCAACTGTCCCCTATTCAGTCGCCTAATGTCCCCCTCCACGCCTTTCCCAGCCACATATCTAAGGCAGAACTCCTTCCAGTCGCCCCCTGTCCCCTCCACAGCTCCCCCGGGCTCCTATCAAAAGGACAAGTGTTGTCAGTCACCCCCTCTCCCGGACACACCTCTCCCGGACACATATCACAGGGAGAAGTCCTGTCAGTCATCCCCTCTCCCCACCAAACCTCTCCCCGCCTCCCTTCAAAGGGAGAAGTCCTGTCAGTCACCCCCTCTCCACTCCACACCTCTCCCGGCCTCCCATCAAAGGGAGAAGTCCTGTCAGTCACCCCCTCTCTTACAAGCCTCCCCTGGCCTCCCATCAAAGGGAGAAGTCCTGTCAGTCACCCCTTCTCCCCTCGACACCTCTCCCGGCCTCCCATCAAAGGGAGAAGTCCTGTCAGTCACCCCTTCTCCCCTCAACACCTCTCCCGGCCTCCCATCAAAGGGGGAAGTCCTGTCAGTCACCCCCAAAACTGTCCACTAAAGACAGAAAATTTGACCAAATTTTGAGGAAAAGTGTCCGCTGTCCACATAAGACAGTTGTCCCTTTAACACAGAGAATTCTATATTAAATCATATAGAGATCCTGCCGGTACCAGAAGATTTGTCCACTAAAGACAGTTGTCCTCTTAAGACAGAGTCCACTAAAGACAGAGTCGACTGTAATGTAAAATCAAAATGAAGTGCTTGACGTCTAGTTCTAACTCTGCGATTTGCCAATAATCCATACAACAAATGGACATACAAAGACGTGGCAAATGTTGGATCTTTGCTTGAACGATCCTAAGCCCAAGTCAACAAAACAGGTAAGATCAACCCAGGTGTCTATCAGGGGTGGGCCCACGCCTACCTGTTCTAGCCGGGATTGATGTTCTGGGGATCCCCCAAACAACATGTTAGGCTCGTCTTTACAGCTGGATGATCTGTCATTAAGTGCCCAACTTACGCCATGTGTGCATATCCTGACACCTATGTACTATTATAAACATTCGACCTCTCCAATAGAAATAAGAACATTGGAATGATGGTAATCGACGAATAGAAATGAAATTGGTTAAGGGATCTGAAACGAAACATGCGTTAAAGTAGACTGAAAAAAGATTTCTCACATTGTTCATTCTTTTACTTTCTATCCTGATAACTTTCTCAAGTGACCTAACACGATGCACGATTCCATTAATCAATACCAAACAGAATTCAAAGGAAAGTCTCATCTGAAAATACCTAATTATCATTTGTTTATAGCATTACTTTTGTTACTGGCATGCTATGTATAAGATGCTGTCTCACACATAAATCCAATGCACATTCATTTTATAACTATATATGCACAGTCAAAGAAATGATTACACAATATTGCGTCTCATCTAATTCTACTGCTGTAACCTTTAAGATTACCAGGAAATATTTAGTTTGTTTTTTTTAATCTCAACCATCAGAAATCCCATATCTCATGGTAATCGTTTGATTTCATCCCAAATTCTATACTCAAAAACATACTACTGGTAATCATTTCTTAACCATGTCATGCGTGTTTCATCTTCATAACCTAACTTCAGACAAGTACTGCAATTAATACATAAAACGGACTAAAGTTTTTATTACATAGCTCTTATCATTCTCTTACCTGTGACATCGTATCCCACGTTTGTGGGTGCGTCCGTCTCTACGGGAGTGGGCCCTCCCCCGGAGGTGGGGGTGGTCAGGGGCCCGGCCCCGTTCTGGTAAGGGCCATGTCCGGGGGTCGGCCCGTACGGGGCTGGGGCCGCCGGGTCATAGGGGCCGGGGGCCACCTGGTTTATACCCTCAAAGCCTGAAAGTCAAACATAGATAGGCATTAGTGGTTTCTCGTCAGATAAATGCTATTTAACAGTTAGGATGAAACATGAAACTATCTGATATGTTAAGGCTTAGCTACTCCATCAAATAGATTTAAATGACGTGTAATATCATGATTATTCCATCAGAACAGAGACGCGCTGGGAGACGTACCGGACGGCCTGTTTGAACTGTACCAGTATACATAAAATGAATAAAAAAAGATAAGTATGTGGTCTTTTTGATTTGATAAATTGAACGCCATCTGTGAAATTCTGTGATCATCGATTTAATACAGCGAGAATAAGATATTATTTTGCAATGAGTTCACCAATCGATCTAGTGCCCGACCCGTCAATATCACTGGTCAACATTATAATCACAGGATGCAATTTTGTAACAGTTAGATCTAAAGGAAACATTTATATACTGACATGACCAAGCATCCGCTTTAACAAATCTTTTTTTATATACTTGTATTCGATAGTCTGGCACCGCTGGCGAGACCAAAGGCAAGTGGTTGGGGGTCGTCTAGTCATATCCTCCGGCGCCAGATCAAGGCCGCTGATCGGGGGTAGGATTTAGGCATACAGAGGATGGGAACGGATCACATTACCCTAAGACCAGTCTATACGTGGTCAATATTCACTGTTTAATACAAATTGTAAGTGAATGACTTTAAAAGTCATGGGGAAGGACAAATATATATTCATCATAACATAACTGCCTTCCTTCCTGTCATAAATATATTTTCAAGTACCTCCGGAAATTGGTGCGATCAAAAATTTGCTTTACAACGTGAAATATAGATTACAGGAAATATATGCATTAATTTCTAGAGCTTATCCTTGATTACTTGCGGAGATGACGCGTGTCAGATAACAGACCGCTAGTTCTATTGTGGAATAGACAACGAGTATGTTGATAACTCACGGGGTGGAATCAGTGACATTGCACCTAAGCCTCCTTGATCTGGCCCAAACAATACTGTAATCAAACGTCGAGAATATTGTGTCACACGGACAGCTCAGGCAAAACATGGGGGACTGATAAATCAGTGTGTAGTCTTCACCACCACCTGTGACCCTGCTGGCCCTGCTGGCCCGGTCATTAGGGATCCCCGGATAGGGGGCCAGCGGGAGGTGGTTATAAGGGTCAGGTACGGAGAGATCCAACACCTGGGTCACACACTGAGTGCCAGCTTATAAACACAGGGATGGACAACGACGAGGGACCTTGACTACTCTGTACTGGTGTGTCGTTGTCTCAGGGGATGCTACTATCGGTAGTAGCGTTTCCATGGCAACGTGTATTGAAGCGCAAAAGCTTAAACGTGTTTCCCTGTGTGTGTATGGTTCAAGAGAAAATATTCATAATGATAATTCAATGTATCTAAAGTCCATGGAGAAAGTTTGTCGTCTCTACAACACGTTATCACCAGACAGTAGGCCTATGTATTCATAGCTGTCAATGTGTTTTACTTTACGACTAGATTGAACGTATCTGTGATTGTATAATACTCCTTCACAGTCCGTGCCGCTAACACCCTACCAGGTATGTAATCCGAATCGATGCCGCGTATAAATGTTACTACAATCCCCCGACAAGGGTAAACACATCGACATTGATTTTTTCACTGTCCTTTTTCACATCACTATCCAATCTTTCCAGACACTCGAATCAAAAGGTGAGAGTAAACTTCGTATGTATAGACACGTTCAATGATAACAGGTGGAACTAAACCAAGGATCTGCCTCCCGGCAGGTGATGAGGCCTAGAGGTGCTCAGACGTTCTGGTCGCTATAGCTCCCTGATGTCACACAGGTGAGCGGGCCACGTGGCTATTTGTGCAGCCACCAGAACCAGCAATCAATTGGACACATAACTTGTTTAAACAAACTGAGATGGACTCTCATTACCCCTCTACATGTCCATTTACAGAGTAAAAGGTGCAGGCTGCATATGACGTGCAATATTAGTTGTTTTGCCTAATCAATGGTGTGTGCACATAAGAAGGTAACATAATTACCATGCGGCATTAAGAAGAGGATACCTACCCAGGAGTGAAAGGGCTCCCAGACCAAAAGACAGAGGTCACTTCTCTGATCATCACGCAAGAAATATTCAATTGACCTACTGAAATGCTACTGATTTTGTATTAATTCTTTACGGGCAGCTCATATAAATACTTGGCACTTGGCACTGAAATGCTACTGCAAGCTGACAATGATACTTCTAACACTCCCGGGCTCCAGGCAAACCCCTGTGGATTAGAGTTAAGGATATACTTATTTTCCTTTCTTTTACCTCTTACAAAATCCTTCATTTATGAAAATCCTTCCTCTTCATACCTACTGTGTGTATGCCCCTAATTCTATACTGCTAGTAATGAATACGTGGGATATTACGGTTTCTCCGATGTTTGTTTTTACTGTAACAGCATATCCACGTATTATCTTAGAGAATCTCCCCTTCCTAATAACATGATCTGTAACGCTTCTCATTATAAGGTTATAACTTGGAGAAACGTATCTCTCTGACTTTAATCCCTGGTTCCAATACAACCGCGGTTGCCTTTGAGCCTGTGTTTCTTACGACCAGATATAATTTTCCCATTACAAAATAGCCCTATGCGACCCATTCCCCTCATTCCAGTGTACGGTACACAGTCAGTTGGTTTAATAGCCGTGACCTGTATAGTCACAAGCTGCCCAATGCTGATAAGGTGTACTGCTGATACCAAGTGATTACCCCTGGGAACATTGAAGCGACCCCGCACGTAGATCTATGTTTGTTCCCATTCAGCCCGAGTTATTTAACTGTGAGCCTTGTATTCATGACAGTATGGTCACCATCGGCGGCGACCAACATATTATTTGAATTGTTGAGTTATTCCAACGTTCATAGCAGAGAGATCTGACTAATGGCTCCATTATCACGACGCATACACTTTGTTTATTTTTCAGTCTATTTACGCCCACGTTACATACATGACCTCCAAAGATTTTCTATACGGAAGATCATTCTTGTATGAGTGAGTAGGTTAAATAAAAAAAAAAAAAAAAAAAAAAAAGATGGAGGATTCTAGATTCAAATATTAGAATCGACTTCGTAATTTTCCTAATCCCAAAGTTCAAACAGAAACTCAAAAAACAATTATTTCAAATTCTTGTAACTGTGAGCCTTGTATTCATGACAGTATGGTCACCATCGGCGGCGACCAACATATTATTTGAATTGTTGAGTTATTCCAACGTTCATAGCAGAGAGATCTGACTAATGGCTCCATTATCACGACGCATACACTTTGTTTATTTTTCAGTCTATTTACGCCCACGTTACATACATGACCTCCAAGGATTTTCTATACGGAAGATCATTCTTGTATGAGTGAGTATGGTTAAATAAAAAAAAAAAAAAAAAAAAAAAGATGGAGGATTCTAGATTCAAATATTAGAATCGACTTCGTAATTTTCCTAATCCCAAAGTTCAAACAGAAACTCAAAAAACAATTATTTCAAATTCTTGTATAATGAGCTATAATATTTATTTGTGTAAATGCCACTACAATTTTAACCATTCATTATTTACATAAATTCATTTATCAAAACTCACCATTATAGCTATTGGAAGTGCACTATTACTGTGGTATAGCTTTGATTCCATGAAAAAAAATTCACTTGTATTACCAACTGGCCATGATAAAAAGTTGAATTTCTTTCTATCATTAAAGTAACTTCTCACCTTTCTCAGGATAGAGACTTTTATTCGTGGGATGATTACTTCATCCAATGTGCCAGTTTCGGGGCCCATGTGCCTTTTTTTTAATACGGGTCTTGGTATCAGTAGTGTAAAAAGTGGCCTCGGCTTCAGGGAGGAGGGCAACACATGTTTTGTATTAGTCTTTGTGTAGGCTTGTTATTCTGGTGTCTAACAATTTCACATCTTGTATCATATATCACCGCTGGTAGTATTGCTGCAGTACATGGCCATCAGCGTAGCTCTGATGCAGTTTTGGACCCACTGTTACTCACACATCTGGAAATCTAACAAGGTATTGGGCAGCGTAATATTTATCGCTTGTTTTTCTCGTTTCATGGTGCCGTATCCCCTGTTTGATGAAAATGTGTGATAATCATATTATAATATTGTATCACTTGTACACAATCACTCTGCAACTTCGACGCTCGCTACGGGCGAATCACCTCTCACGGAAGTCGATTCTGGCGCGGAGGGGTTATTCGCCGCAGATTGGTACGCAAGCCCTGCTGCTCAGAAAACACACCATCCCAACGATTTGTTCGTTTACTAGCGTAGTACTTTATATGGATAACCTAATCTTATATTTGCCATGCAGGCACATGCAGCAATAATCCAAAATTATTATAACGATATCAACAAATCCAATATGTTGTCATATGGCTCTTTGTAAATAAAAGAAAATCCCTCAGATCACTACTGTCTGTTTCTAGGAAGATGGGATGTTAAAAATAGCCAGTCATGGTATGGCGGGACAGCGCCGTCTTTAGCCAACAAAGCCCAGTCCGGAGAAAAACTTGACATTTGTGTCTGGCGTGCTAAAGCGCAGTTTATTGGTGGGTGCTGGACCAAGTGGTGTTCTGAGACGGCTCCAGGACGGCACCGCCTACCGAAAACCGGAGAGAACAAAGACGACTTTGATCCGTCCCGTTATCTGTTTATCACCTTACCACCTCCTTTTATGATGATAAGGGGAAGAGAGAAATCTATTCCGTTTTCTTAGGAGGCCGGATAAATTTAAGATTATCATATTATGGATGACACCAGAAATCTCTATGTATTTCGTACATACATATATATGGTATTATGTTATGGAACTGATTTTTTTTTATCGATAAACGTGCGTTCAATCTCCATAATATCCTAGAGCAAATGAAACATGGGCCATCTAGGCAGTCAATCAAAAAAATAAAAATAAAATTCTTGTTGATGGAATATAATGGAAGTGAACTCCACTGTTACATTCAGAGGGAATTGTGAGATATCGAAAGACTAAACAGTCAAGACATGACTGGTCTGTGGATATTTTAATAGTTCTAAGTAACGGATACGTATTCCTAGTGATTGTTCGTATGTTACAACACATAATGCTTGGTATTGATCCTTATCAAATACATACTGCATATCATATTTAGATATTCTGAGGGACAACTAAGTACCAACCCTCGAGAGTATACTAACATTTCTTTTTGTTTTAATGTTTATGCCTATTAGGGGCCTTACAAACCCGTGGTACTGCATCGTATAGATGCAAAAACCAGCACGTTTCTTTTTCAGCTCAGCCTTGTAGGCTTAGCACAGCTATATCTTATAATTCTATACGTCACTGGATTTTCCCTAATCCTGTCCGTATATCTCCTACGGTACGAGTTAAGGCGTTGAGGCGATTACTAAACAGTATTAACTCAAGGAACGCATTAACCTGTAGTGTATGTAATAGGTGCATGCTACGGCTAAGCAATGCACTGAAGCTTATATAATTATAAGCGGGGATACCGATAATATATGTTTTACAAACTATTATACAAAGTATAGCACATAAAAGTAAAAATCCACACATTACAATCTCCAATAAGCCAAATTTTGCACACACAAAAACAACGGGAAACTACATGAACAGTTACTGTTCAGCACGTAAACATCTATTGTTGTATCTACAAGCCAGCGTTGGGCTGAAAGATCTTTCCAACACGTACTCCACTCGATCCCCTTGGACTGTGACTCACCTATGGCATTGTAATGCCCACCGTCCTGTATACCTGGTGCCAGTCGGGAAAGCGCTAATAGACGCGCCTCCTCCTCGTCTCCACGACTCATAGTCTCCGTATATATCTATCAATCCACAATGCTTTACATATAGACTGTTTAACTTGAATATCCGATGGGGTTACGCGTTCACTGGGACCAATAGCGAAGGGAGTAAGCACCAGCTCTCCTGCCAGTCACTTCTCCCCAAGTCTAAGACCGGCGACCCACTTGGCCAGTTGTCAGACCCTAAAGTCTTTTTTAAGTACCCTCTGTGTGTATACGTCGGCGGTACCGTACCTACTGTTTACTTTGTGGTATACTGAGCTGGGCTCTGGTAAGTTTAAGGTGCGATGAGACATCCCCTAGTATACTACGATAGTGCTATCTCTCAAAGTGTTTGTATTATCTGTAAATCATCTCCTCGAGGTATTATAGGTAAACAATGGGTGAGATAAAATGTATATTTATTATGATTATCAAAGAGAAGTCAATATTTTTTCTCTTTGAGGTTTGCATATCACAAGCCTTTGGTTTTCTCACTGTGTACATAATACTACAATAGGACATAATGTATTAATCATCCAGACCTGTTTTCTGTCCATGATTTGTTTCTTAATTCTCCGCTACCAGATAGTACACTCAACTCAACTCGACGGTCGAGTTGAGTTGAGTTGGGCCCAGTCCTGTAGTGTGGCATACTCCTACGACAGGTATCTCACGACAGTCGAGTTGAGTCGTAGATCTTAAGATGTAGAAGATGTACGACTCGACCGTCGGGTCGTAGGGTACTACTGAGTCTGAGTTAATGTTAGCCTTGAACAAGATGCATGCTGGGTTTTATGTCGACAAGTCACAAGTCTTAAGCATATACATTTTCACTAATCATAAACAAGCATTCGTCATTTTTTCAGTTTGTACCTGCATAAATTGCATGAGTTGGTTTAGAAAATTATTTATTACAGATGGATATACAGCCAATATTTAAGCTAGTTTCTATAAGTTTCTCTGTGTTTTTGTCGATAAAATTTGTCCACATTAACTTGCAGGTGCCTAAAATACGGAATATCAGCTATCCATGGTAAGGAGAATCGGTTTTACTAATCAAGAAGTATCACGGAACAGAGCAATCACGTTATTCAGCATCCCAGGGCAACTAGATGTGCCTATTGGGCAACAAATGTCTGTGCCTTGGTTGCAAAATCGGCCACAACACTTTCTGTCTCACTGGTGTAAATAAGTATCTTTTTATGAGTATATGGCTGGCAGGACCTTATACTGGAGCTTTGCTCGCGGACTCCGATCCTTTGAGGTTGTATTGGACTGCACTATTTACTTATGTATTTCAGGATGCAGAGACTGAGGCTAAAAATAACGGATCACCCGGGTGCACACATTTATAAAGTTGTGTAATCGGATAAGCCAAACATTTCCTGATTATAATATATTATTAATTGCCTTATACAGGAAGGGTGACTCTGAGTCAAATCATCGACCGACCCTATATCAGGGGATGAAAGCTGAACACAACTATTTTTCTATTTTGGTCTAATATAGTTCCTTTTGGCTGGGCTTGACAAATCAATTTTGAACCTGGTTGCCTAGTGGGCAACTAGACTCCTAAACATGGTTGCCCAGCTACAAAATGAAGATGCCCAGTAATGTTTGAAGAGAATAATGAAATAGATGACAGTTAACTCAAGAATTACAAAAAGGTTGAATGTTCATAGTGTTCAAACCTAAATTTTGAAGGGGAGAGGGGGGAGGGGGGAAGATCGACCGTCCTAAAGTAAACGGGGGAATTAGCAGTCGTGGAGACGGATACATCCCCCCCCCCATTCCCATCCGAATAAGCCCCAGAATAAGGATAGATGGATATTCTATCTACCAGATTCACGACAGACAATAATTCAGAGATGTACATCAGGAATTGAGTGTCTGGTTGTAAACTAATGAACAGGGACCATGTTTTCTTAACTAATCAGGGTCATCAGGTAAATTTAATTTTGATGAGTGTTTCATCATTAATCATTATATCTAGGAGAAAAAGTATATATTTTTAATAATTCCCCTTATGGGTTATTTTGCAATTAGATTACTACTTTTTGTGAAATAAAGAATTTCAAGATAATAAGGCCCTAATCAAAATGTACATGATTAGCCAAATCAGTTACGAATAGTCTTTTAACATTAATACTGCCATAATAAGTTCAAATCGTGACCTGTCATATTTAGGTATCTGACCTTTAAACCGAGGAGTACGTACTACAGCTATGAAAACAAGAGGGTCCAAACACAGATGATTGCTTATATAGGAAAGGGAAATATAATAATTTTTATATTTCCATTTCGGTAAAATCTAGGGATCATGCGCCCGAACCTCACTTCTAATCAAATTTCGGTTATTCACCGTTTGGTAATTTGCACAAAAAGTGATGTCATCGAAAGAACACGGGGTTACCCTGATTGATGATAAATTGAAATTTGAAATTATAAAAAAAAATCTCAATACATAGGAAATTTGCATCTATGAGTCTAGATCAGAAAGAGCTTGTTTGAGTGAAACACCCAATAAACAATATATTGTATGTAGTACACTTGTCTTCATCCTATTGCAGAATCAAAAGGTTCAACATAAATGTTAGTCTCTTAGTACTAATCATATTGTCCTTGAACGGACATATCTGTTAATAGTGGTATTGTCTACAGAGTGTGTAGGTCGCAAATCTGACACAGCGCCGTATGTGTGCCATAAACTTATTTCATTTGTACTTGTAGTGCAGCGTTAGTGTTATTGTATGGTAGAGTCAAGCTGTCTGGGTAGAACTTCCTGTACCAAAAAAGTACAGGAAGTACCTTTTGGGGCAAAATGATTATAAATGTCGTCCAATCTAAAAACATAAAACAAAGCAAGCTCCAAGATGTGATAAACGGTACACACAAATAAAGAAGCGGTGACGGATGACGGGATCATGAGGTATGATGAAGTTTAAGTGACTGCAGGCCCATCGTGTCTTATAAACAGGCTCAAAAACAATAAAAAGGAGACGGAACATAAGACTAATTGTGATTAGTGTGGTGTCGTACAAAGTAAATAGTATAGACAACATTATCTATATTTGTAAACATCTTCAGAAGACAAATTGGCATCTTCACTGCATTATTTTAACAAATATAATTAAGTATAGTAAAATTTAGTGAATTGGGAAGGGTTCTAGATCCCTATGAATACCCCCATCTATCCCCATCTGCAACTGGCAATGGTCAAAGTAGATTTATCATGATGTAGAGATGGCACTTTAGACTCATGAAAATGTAGGAAAGCTATGGGAAACCCTTTTCCTACTTACATCCTAAACGTACAGCATTTAGGACCAGAATGACATATTGATATGAGAGTCGGGGCCTCATATTTACAGTAAAATGGCTTAAAACTACTCAAAAAAATCTAACATGTCCAGCAGTGTCCGAAATTAAGGATATATTAGTCATGCGCCAATCGGGTGCAGTTAGGCAAAAGAAAATTTGTTCAGGTAACATAGTTTGAAAAAATTAGGGTATGTAAGTCGAATGTTTTTTTCTTCTTTTTCTTTTAGTTAGACAAATGGACCAGGGCAGTGTTCAGAGATGCCACTCAGGAGAGATGAAAAATCCGGAAAAGTAGGAAGGACATTTCCGGATTTTCAATTTTAGATATAGGAGGGTCGGAAAATTCAATAGACAACGATAATTTATGGTGTAAATGGCTTGGAAACAATAAAGGAACAATTATAAGAGCAACGTTTGTGACTTCAGTAAAGAGAAATGTAGATTTCATTTTTATACTTAACTTAGAGTAGAGGAGCCAGTTTCTGCGCATTAAGGGCAAGAAGATAAGCTTTAACAAAATATTTCAAGAAAAAAATTATATCTTTAATATTTTTTCTTCCATATTCAGGGGAATGATGTCTATGAACATAATCATAATACAAAAAATTAAAGTTTGAAAATATTTTTGTAATATCTTAAGGTTTTACTTTATCAAGTTAATTCTTCAGTTTCCGCGCACCTGGAGCCTATTTCCGCGCATTTTGGTGTCAGTTTCCGCGCATTTCCCATATTTTAGGTGTTAAATGAGTAAAATATCTTATAGAAAGAAAATATGATACATGGGGCATCAGAAAAAGATTATCTATTGATATCCGTTATACAAGATACTTGTTAAGTTCTTAAAAATTCTTAATAATGCAAATAGAAATGCTACCTTGTCAGGGAAAATCTAAAGAATATATTCATGAAAAGAAGGAAGAAATACGCATATTTATGCATTTTTATTATATGACAAAAGCATTAATTCGCCTCAGTTAAAGAGAGAAAAAAAGTTCAGTTTTGAGTCTTTTGTTTATATTATTTTAGGAAAGTGTCTTAAGATTATATAGAACCTTGCTTTGAAAATTTTTTCTTTTTATTTTCTTTGGAAAAATGTTTGAAAATTTGGAAATCTTGGGAAAATAGGCGAAAAATGCGCGGAAACTAGAGACTGTCTAATTTATTGTCCTTAGTTTCCGCGCAGGGGCCTATTTTCTATATTATCCATGGAATTTTATGTTTATGACATTAAAATGATCGTATATCACTTTAAACTTATATCTATGACATTTTTTAAGAGAAAATTATATTTTTTCTTGAAGTAAATGATGTTATGCTCCTTATTTCAGAAATATTAACTTTTTAAGGATCCTGTCATTTTCCTTAATAATAAGGACATTGAAACATGTATTTGGCCTTAGAATACATAAATATGTATGAAACATCATTAAAAATGACAAATTAATTGCATAAGAACATTATTTTGGGTCTGGCATTTTAAAAATAGCATATCTAATACCTAGAGAAAAAATGCGTCCATAAAATGCGTAAAATGCGCGGAAACTAGAGATGCGCGGAAACTGGCTCCTCTACTCTACAAAAATCCGGAAATCCGGAAAAAGAAGGAAAAATGGCATCTCTGAGTGTTGCAAATATGAAAAATATATTCAAAACGTCCTCTAAAGCAATTTCTAGCATCTGAAATACATGTCCTGAACATCTATATGTTGTTCCAAGTTATTTTAGTAAATTTTGCTGGATTTTGAGAATTTCTTGAAAACATCGTCCTGAAAACAAAATTGGGTAGGGCCAACAATTTAGGGTGGGTCTGATTAGATCTACCTGACACATTTTTTAGGCCTTATGTAGAAAAAATCTACCTACAAAAGTAAATACAGTGAGGATATAATTTTTAAATCTTTCCTTTTTCAAAGTGTAATGACACTCATAGACATTTTCACGCCCAGCCACAGTGCAAAATAACATGCGTTTTTTTAAAACAACGATTGAAAATAATTTCCATTTGTTGCATGCACTGTCAGGTTCATTAGACTAACTGCATAATCATTAATCATGCTCTTTCAATTTTCATTAATCAGTGAGTGATGTTAGTAAAGAAGCTATAGCATATATGGTCTTTTTCCAGTCCAAGCTACTCTGTGGTTTTGCAGATTGTGGTTTAGATCTATCTTGAATAAGCAGATGTCGTACTGAAGGAAACAGGCGGTGACAGGAAATTTCAATGATTGCGCAAATTCGAGGACAGGGTAGGGGGAATCCCTGGCTAGGGTTGCTTAGCAACCCCAAGGGGGACAGTTTTATCTAGCTCCTATTGGTCAGTCCTTATCTCTAACCTGATCTGTCCCCCTCTGCCCTTAGATACAGTCATACATGGGTGACCGTAACCAAGGACTTCCCTAACCCAGATAAGGCTATGACACACACCTGTCTTCAAGACATTTCAATACTAAACATGTGCCTGAGAGTGTGAGGAATTTGACACTGAAACCTTCTTTGTCAATCTCCATGCATCCCTATGGGAAAAAGATTTGCTGTGTGTGGAGAGTGATGATCTACTTCCTTTACTATAGGAAATTCCTATTTCAATTTTGTGACAAAAAACTTATGGATTCTCTCCAAAATTACAACAAAACAACCAAATATTTCAGAATTTTGGAACCAAACCACCATATACTAGAAACAGAACTACAGAAATACATATAGTTTGAAGATTATAATGCTGGCATTACTGAGAAAAGTGGAACGAAAAATTGGTCACAAAATTGTAAAAACTTTTCTGACCCCCATTGAAATGCATTGAGTCAACCTGGTCAAGAAAGAGTGTAGAGAAGGTCGTCGGCCTAAGGCCCGCCTCCCAATAAGGACATATTGAAAGAAACAAATAGGCCAAAAATGAGAGTTTTCTGGGTGAATTTTTTTTAGCCATTTCAACCAAATTTCTGGTCGTCAGGGGGACAACCATAAATCATTTTCTGGTTGTCCACACCCATTTTCTGGTCGTCTAGGACTCGTGGACACGCAGATTTTCCTAGCCTGTAAAGGCCCGGTCTCATATAGAGACTGAACTCAACTCAACAGTCTTAAGGACTTGAGACTAAACAGTTGCAGACAAACCAGTCTTAAGGAAAAAATGATGAGTGGTCACATATAGAGACTGGATAGTCTTGTGTCTTCTTTCCTCTGCCTATAAACTCAATGATATGTAGGAAAAAGAGGTGTGTCTATTTGCCTTTATATGATTGGATAATGGACTCAAGACAGTTGAGTTGAGTCTTAAACTATGTCACATATAGAGACCAGGCCTTAAAACTGCTTGAGACTGGAGACTATCCAGTCTTAAGGCCGGTCACATATCGAGACTGGGTCTTAAGACTGCTAAAGACTCAAGACTATCCAGTTTTAAATCTTCAACATCTCAAGATTAGAGATCAGACTGATCAGTCTTGAGGAAACCTAAAACTCCAGTTTTAACCCTTTGTCACACATCAAAACTATCAGAGACCCAACTCAACTCAACTGTTGAGTTGAGTTCAGTCTCTATATGTGACCGGGCCTTAATAGATCTACGTACAAATAGATCTACCATAAAAAGCAGTGATGTATAGATCTAGATCTACCTTTAGGAATACTGCAGTGGTTTCTTAACAGTGATCACACTATGTAATAGTAGATCTAAGTCAGGCTAGGAAAATCTGCGTGTCCGCGTGTCCTGGACGACCAGAAAATCGTTGTGGACGACCAGAAAATGATTTCTGGTCGTCCTCCTGACGACCAGATATTTTGTAGAAATTACAGGTTTTTCCCCCCTTAAAACCCTACACTTTACTTATTTCTAATCTGTCCTTATATTCAGGACGACCTGTAAGTATATATGTGGACTACGGTACCAGATTTGCATTATTGGTCGTCCTCTGACGACCAGAAAATTGGACGAATTTTCCTAGCCTGTAAGTAAGGGCTGATGCTCATGTAGTACATTTCATTTATCTTCATCTTAATTGCCATGTATTGTCTCAGCATTATTGTGCAATAAATAGATGGATCTAAATGAATAAATAATACAAAATTGTGTTAGTGACTATTTCTACACTCATTGAATCATGCATCATCATTCATGGGGTGTTATTTAGGTATGTATGAATCATAACTTACCCAGAGCGGGTGGAGGCTGGGGATTTGGGTCAATGTTCTGTAACTCAAACCCCAGTGGGGGAGGCTGAGCGGGGTAGCCCGGCCCTGGAGGGTACGATGGATCCATTCCTGGAAGTCCCCCGACCCTGCCTTCAACGCTTCAATCAAATCGTCAGCTCCTCCTGATAGCAGTTCTATGATGAAATGCTGATGGTTGCTGTATTCCACAAATAATAAGTAACACGATCGCTACTTTTAGAGGAGCGATGCTTGTCTGTCCGCCAGCTGGTCAACCTAGAAAAACACTGACCAGCGACTCGAGAGGGCCCCGGAGTTAGACTCCTCCTTCCCCGGACTCCGCCTTCGGCTCAACCCGGACTCCGCCTTTGGCTCAACCGTTCAGAGAAGGGGGATCTGCGGCCGACGAGCGATGTCCAATTCTGATACTCCGCTTAAAAACTCCACATTAAAACCACTTCTGTATACCACATCAATCACGGCATCATCAGCATAAAGTATCCACTCGTTCCTCTGAAGGGGGCTCCTCCTTGTCCACTACTCGAGGTTTGGCAACACCCAACTAGTCCGAGAGGCCCCGACCCGACGTTCAGGGCTCTCGGTCTACACCCAACGTGTGAACATTTCAGAAAATTATGATTAACTGGTGCTGCCATCTAGCGGAATCCGTGGGAACTACACTACAGTGGCGCCATCTGGTGTTAATTTATCGCGCCTGCGCAACCGACTTAGCAACGTGATGTAAACAACAATGGCGGCTTGTTACATCCGTGCGTGAGGCCAATGTAGACATCGGAGTTTTATTACTCGTTTGGACTCCTTTAGGTAGGACAAAATAAGTTGAGATGTCCAAGAAGAGAGCAAAGAGTGGCGCCGGATCGGCTGGGCCTCAGAAATGGGAACAGGCTCTCGTTTCTACTCCATTTTATGACGAGGTGAGCGAATTTCTGTGACTTTGTGAGACTGAGACAGTACGACTACGAGTGATCCACTGTGGCGAAGGTCTTCCAAAATCAGCATCAAGGTTTCTTGTTCAGTTTGTTGGGCAGGTACGAAAAACGATAAGCCTCAGATTTGCAAATATATAATTCTTCACGTCGATTCTGATTTGTGTTAGAATAAAGATTAGAACTGCCATCGGCAATTCTCTTACTGACTTAGGTTGTAACGACAAATCACGGACCACGGTTATCAACGATATTTTTACGGTGTCTTCATCACCAATTATAGAAGATCTCCCGCCACTCTGAGGCATGTATTCCACTGTCATCCCCCCCCCCCCCCCCCTTTAATTAAGACATTCCTATTTATCTTGAACCTTTTCAGGCTGGGCCTGCCCTTCCTCTGGCACCAGTGCCAGAGTTGGATGTCAATTCTTTGAAACAGGCAATAACAAAACAATTCTGGCTTCTATATATCTAGACTTAGTATTGAATTTTGATTTTTTTTTTTTTCAAAATCGTTACCGAAAATTAGTTAGGGTGGGGCCAAAATATTAGTGTATGTCGGGTTACCTTAAGTTAAAACAACATTTTTCCAACATTTTTTTAAGGCCTTATTAAATCATTGGACGTTTGTTCAGACCATCAGTAACAACACTTTGGTTTGATTGAGTAAGGCACTGAGGCCAGTGACTATGAGGGCTATATAACTGAGCGTCTAAGGTGTAGATCTATCGGTTTTGGGCGCCGGGGCACTCAACACTTAATACTGATACTAGTTTTAGCAGTTAGGCTTTTTCTCTGATTCCAAACCATCCTGCTGTTATATTTAATGATAGGGGCCTAATTTTTAGGCTAATTTGATAAACGTTATGGAGTTACATGATGTGTAGGCCTGTTCACTTAGGAATTGAGGAGACACACAAATTGACAAGGTTATTTAATGTAAAAGCCTATCAACCTAATTACTAATAGTAATACAATATTGTGTCTCCAATATTTAGGTTAAAAACAGTTATGCTCAGATGAATTCACTATCTTCTAGTTTTGATCTGTTCAGCATAGACTGTAGACATGCAGCACCTTAACCATTTCATTTTGCGATTAATAGGGGTCTTGGAATGCAGCCGTCGTATGGTTGATAGGAAACAAGATTGAAGATTATTCTCATATCAACACGTTGGCAGCATCTGTAAATAATGGAGCACGCAAGCTTTTCAGTCACGTTACCAAGGATGATCTTTATGAAATGGTAAGATGCATTATTTAAAATACGAAATACGTTTTGAAGTTTCTAGAATTCACTTATTTATTTTACTTTGTTGCGTATATAATACAACGTAAAAAACATTTCTTTCAATGTATTTCGATAAGAACAGGGAGATTTCTAGTCATTACTGAATTTTCATCCATTTATCTTTATCTGACTGGTTCTATTCTTAGACTTCTGATCTTTTGTATCTAAGTTTATATAATTGCTGGAGCTTCGTTTAGATAGTAAGATTTCTGTGGAAAAAAACTTCTCCTCGTTATTACTACACCATTGCACGTTTTATTCACAGGTCAATGAACTTGGAAATCCTAAGAATAAAGGTAAAGTAAAGGAAGTTCCAGCAAACGCAGAGATATGTGAGCCCTGCAGAAACTACTTGGAAAATGGAGAGGATGTTCCTCTACCTCTCCTCGCTAAGTTGGTCAAGTTTCGCCTACTTGATGTCAAGCAAAAGGATCTCAAACGGAGAGAAAACGAGAAGAAGGTAATCTTTCTTTGTATGGTTAAGATGCATGCCTAAGTTTAAGTTAATCCCCAGTCCCGTGAAAACTAAATTAATAAGCAGCTGACTATCAAGATCTACAATTTATTTATGACGTTTTGTTGACTTTCTCTTGGATTTATCTGGTGACTGAAGTAGTTTCGATTCACCTTTCCTATTTCATCAGGCCCCGGCTGCTGCAGCAGGTGCTGACAAGGGCGGTAAAGGTGGTAAGGGAGGGAAAGCCGACAAAGACAGAGCCAAGTCCCCAGGGAAGGGCAGCAAAGGTGGAAAGAAAACGCCAGAACCACCATCACCGAAAGGGGATACCAAACTGCGCCGCAGAGGAGAAGAAGATACCGACAGCAAATATATTGGTACATATCTAAACAGAACTTGCATCTACCTTTTGTACTGCATGATATATTAATGTATCGTATGTCTTTGATTAACAATTGTAATCAAATGTAATCAAATATTTCGTAACATGATTAGATTTACGCATTCGCTGAACGCGAATCATACCCATATAAAGTGGAGTTTTCTTTCAGATCTACTCGTATATATCCCATGAACCTTGTTGTTACATGCTTAAGCCTGTATTCTAGATACCGAAAGTACATTTTCACTTGTCCATATTCAATAGAAACAAAAGAACTTATGCTTAGATACTAAAATGTCCATTTTAAACAATAGATGACGAGCCCGACGACGGCCCGGAACATTACGTCTTTGTGTCTGGCTTCCACCAGCCGCTTCTCATCCCCCTCCTTGCCGAGTTGGGCGTTAATGTGGACGCCATCATTAAGGTGATCTCCGACGACTATGAAGTCCTACAGCCACCCCCACAGACTGCAACAGATGCCGAGCCCCCGACAGAGGAAAAACTCCAGGGTGAGTACGACAAGAGTAATACATGATTTCTAATGAAGTTCTCTATATAGGTATGACCGAGGAAAGTAGTGTGATGGAAAAACTATTTCTAAATGTGTCTGTTGTCTAACTATCACAAACGATACGTCACGATTGTCAATTGCTGTATTTTCTTTTAGACCAATCGTGACTGTACAATTATGTATCCGTCAACCAACGCATACAAATATGCATGGTTAAGGCTGTAATACAAAGGCTGCTTGAGAAACAGTTATAAAAATATATGGGTAATAAATAAAATTGTCTTTTACTTATAGCTGAGGAAGAGGCCAGACAGCTAGCTGCGAAGGCCAGGAAGGATTTGAAAACCTTCTGGCGAGACACAATCACTCAGCTGCAGAAGGCTCCAGAGGGGTCCAAGCTTCACGATCTGGCGCGACTAGAGTACATTGTAAAGACAGAAAAGATGCCAGAAAACTCAGAAGATGCAGAACAAAAGGTGAGTTGTTATGATTCGCTACAAGAAATACAATTTAAATTACCAACTAATGATAACTTTCTATTATTCTCTAAAATAAAGGTCGTTTGTAGAAAATAAAGTCTATCCTTTTGTTATAGACCTGCTCAAATACAGTACACATAAATACGCCATTCCATACTGATCCCGGGATACTGATGAGCAAACAGAGAGAATACGGACTCAATTTCATTCCTTTTTCCATGATGCCTTACAGTCGGAGTTCGGCCTGGCCCTGTTTGAGGACACGGCCTGTATGGTCTACGACCTGCTCGACGCCCGCCGTCAGTGGCAAAACTTCCTCGTCAACCTCCACCTGCTCCACGTGCCCGTCATCGGCGGCACCGACGCCTCTCAGGCCGTTCACGGTGAGTTCTGTATAACTATTACAAACTTGACAGTTTTTTTTTTTAACAAACTATTTTATTACAATGTTATGTTTTTTTCTTCAAATATTGACAGTTAGCTACACACTTTAATATAATTTGACGTATGGTTATATCATCATAGCACTACTACTGAATTATGGTTTGGTTTCATCATTCAATTCAAACCAGTGAGTTTTGTAGCAAAAACAGAAAGGGGTAATAGAAATATCTATTACACTTTTTAAGAAAGTAGGCACTTTCAAATAGAAAAAAAAATTAATGGGAAAGTGGAAACATAATATATATATAATAGGCATAGTTAACAGTTTAAACTTTGATAACCTTAATCAACATTAATTTTGTTAACATAGAGAAACAACATGTGTTAACATAGAAAAGGACAAAATATGCCTATTGATGTACCCTACCTCCGATATTGATGCCTTACTCTTCTTTATGCCCGCCCCACATCAGATTCACAGTCACAGCAGTCAGCCACGCCGGCCCCCCAGACCGGGGCGGCGACACTGGCGCCCCCTCTTGGTCTCGGAGAGACGGAGGTGGCAGCAGCTCGGCCAGAAATAGACCTACGGTTTTACAGTGAACTCATGGACACAGTTCCCCAGGAGAGCGCCAGCGTGCCGCTTATCATGCACGCCATGCTTGAGCAGGTAATTAATATAATGCAAGAAAACAGGTATAAAAGAATACACACGTATAGGTTGAAAAAAAAAACACATTTTGGTAAATCGTACCTTTAAACCTTTTGGAATACTTTTGCGAATCAATTTCTATCGAATATTTTTACACATCTATGGTCCGGGACATTTCCGTGCTTACCTTTCCACGTGGATGGCTATTTTTATGGTTGTTTGTTTCCTACAGGTGGTGGCCTGGGAGGAGGACAAGGAGCCGCCCAGTGAGACTCCCCGTCCAGCCCGTCCGGACGGCCTTGATGAAACTTTATCAGAGCACATCGCAAATGCCAGCTTCAAATTGGCACTTACTAACGAAGAATTGAACGTGAGTTTTATATCATGTCCTTTTATATTTACCCTAAAACTAGAGTAAATTTCTGTAAAGTAGCAGTGCAGATTTTGTTCGTCTCAGACATGTGATCATATTTAAATTCTGACAGATCTTTGGATTTTGTATTTCTACTCGTAAACCTATTTTAAAAGAAACTTTCCAAACCATTAATGACCTGTGTCTGTCTTGCAGGCCTTAGCCTCGGACTTAAATACGAACAAGTCGGTTGAGTCAAGTACCAAACAGCCGATGTTGATTGACCATAACGACAAGATTACCTGGAGACTGAACCACCTGAAGTCTATGAACGGGTTCGACCATAAGAAGGTGGAGGAAGAAATGTTAGTGCGGTTCCCACTAATGAGTGCTTTACGCCTACCCCGGCCCTCCGCCAAGTCGGCTCGGGAGCGGGCCGCCAGGCTTCAGGAGCTGCTTCACTTCTGCAGTAACTCCGCTCTCTCTCAAGCTGGTAAGTGCTTTTCACTTATAAATTTCGTTTTGTTTTCAGTTCATTTTAGTATTCACGTCGTTTTATATTTAACTATTTACATAAAAAAATATTTTTCATTTCAAAGTTTTCCTTGCTGAATTGTTTCCAGAGTTCTCCCACAAGTACTCCCAAAATTGGTTGATGCAGCGCTAGAATTCTTCCATAATTCAGAAATTAGAAATTTTCTCACAATGTTCCCATCTGTATTTCAGAGATTGACCATGCCTTCAAGCAGTTCGTCTTTGAAAACATGGAGCAGACCACAGTTGACGAGAGCGGCGCCGTCAACTGCCCACAGGGAAAGAAGTCCACCATTCCATGGGACGACCCGTACTCACTGTTCGCCAATCAGCCTGAGGAGGAGGAAGAGATGCCAGTTGAGGAAGTAAAGTCAGGTAGGTTGAAAGTTGTCTAGAACAGAAAACTTAAACAATCCGGCTGCATCACCTCAGTCAGATATCCTTTTGATTATAAACCAGTTTGATTTCATTTTTTCCTCTGATGTTTACGATAGAATATTAAAATATTTGCATTTGGCGTTTTCTTTATCATTATTCATCATGAACAAATTTACAACCATAATTATGCCCTTTTCTTTTCTGTGATTTGAATGTGACACTTGCCATGACAGAAGGAGCATGTTTACCCGGAGGGATTTCCTAAAGTTTTTCCAACTGTTTCCTGTTATAGACCCTGGTCCAGTGGAACCCGTTAAGTTAGCCCAGCAGCTTGAGGCACTTCAGCCTAAGGCCGAACAAGCAGTGCCTTCCCCTCCCCCGCGCCCAGCTTCAGCGGCCAGTGGACGGTCCTCGCGTAGCAGGGGCAAAAAGAAGAGTAAGGAACTATTATGTTGGCCGCGATTTGAGATCTGTTCAACAGTTCAAGTATTATCTACGATTCTGCAACCTTAGCAATTAAAGGCAGGGCAGTATCTTTAAGTAATTACTATGTAGTATAGCTTATGTAGAGATTCCACGATATATTCCTGATTCCATGTACTACTATGCTTACCCATACACTGGGACCAGAACGTAATTGATTTTTTTATTATTTTAAATCCCCTGGTACAAATTCCATACTCCATATACTACTACCGTCCCATAGAAGGTGAATCACTTTAATGGATCATAGAACGAAAATGCTATCTTTTCTATTGATAGGATTGCGAACCATGGCTACAAATAATTGATATTTATGCATTCTACTTCTAGGAAGCAAATCTCCAACAGCTCAGGCAACTCCAGTAGCTGCGAGCCCTGTCCCACAGGAGGAGAAGTCACGACCCAACTCCAGCGGGATCCTAAAGTCACGGAGCAGAAGCGCCTCCAGATCTAACCCAGTTTCCAGAAGGTCATCAGGTAGGGCAGCAACTATAGTTTTAGGGTTTTTTCTATCTACAGAAAAAAATTGATGTATCTGTTAAGCACTCCTACCCATGTGTCGCACCGAGCATGTAGATGTATACCGGTATTCATTCCAACAAATGATGAATTATTTTAAAAAAATCTATAAAAGATATATTGAAACATATTACTGGTAAATACTCCATAAATGTGTTCGCAAGTCGATTTTTCATTTACCCCCCCCCCCCCCCCCCCCACACACACACACAAAGGGGGGGGGGGGGGGGGGGGCCGAACCCGGGGGGTCAAAAGGGCCCGAAATCAATAGTAATCCAGAATCAAAATGGATTTTCACTCCAACCAAGATGTAGATTACTATTCAACACCATCTTTTAATATTCTTAATTACAAACTTGATTCGCACTACTTAGAAATGAAAACTAGTTTAATCTTATTTTAAGTTCACTTTGAGCGTGATGAGGCGGGAGAGCGCCTGGTGCCCCAGCCCGGAGACGACCCGACGCCTCCCGCACCCCCTGCTGAGACTCCTCGCACTGTGGAGGAGATGATGGCAGCGGTACTGAGCGGCCAGAAAAGAAACGCCGACCAGTGGTGTTTTGCTGAGCATTTTGAGCCAAATGTACTCAAACAAGTAAGTCTATGCTGTTCATTTCCTTTAAGATATGTGGGTTGGATATTTTTTTATTTAACATTATGTTGGCTGATTTAATGATTATATATCTATTCTAGTGGATTGTGATGTAATGTATTTCACGACTTTTGTCTCTTTGACCAGGTGTTGCGCGAGGCCTCCTACACCCACCCCTACCTGGACACCTACTACCACAAGCGGGACCACACCCTCTTCGTTGTACTTCACAACCCGTACAACTCGGCTCTGCACAGCACCGTCAGCTGGCAGACCAACCTTCACTCCAACGTTGGGTTCAGGTAATTTATAAGTAAATTTGTAGTTACATTTTTAAATTGAATAAATACAATCAAATGCTAGTGAAAATAGGCATGATTGTCTTGATAAAATACCCTAAGCATCTTTTGTGAAAAATGTAATAAGAACACTAATTATTTAGTTCTTATAAAACCAAAGTTTTGAATTATTTCTTTTTACACTCAGAAACTACTTGGAGCACGTGGCTGCGGCCGTCGAGGACTGGACCCGTGTAGAGGAGGCTAAGTACGAGGCGGAGCAGCTGGCCAAGGAGGTGGAGCGCATCCAGAAGGAAGCTGACAGCGCCGGCTCCAGGCCTAACTCAGGGGCCGGCGGCAAGAAGGGGCGCGAACGCTCCAAGTCACCCAAGAAGGCAGCCAGTACGTTTAGTAAAAATTGCCTAATTTTTTAGTGCTACTTTTCTCATTGAGTTGTGCTAAACCTTCCGTTTTACCAATTTTCGGAAAAAACAAAACAACAAAAAACGAAGTAAAACTACGAGAACATGAAAATTGAAGGTTATATTGCTGATATTTTTTCAGGTCGAACTGGCCGTAGTTCGTCCCGCGGAAGCAGCGGGGAGCGGCCACAGAGCACCAACATGTTCATCAGAGAGGGTTCTCTGAAGGCCCAGAAGATGGAGATAGATGCACAGAAGGCCGAGCTCGATGACCAGGAGCGCCAGAAGAGCGAGAAAAGGGCACGGTCTGCAGGCAAGAAAGTAAGTTTACGCTTAAAAAAACAACAACAACAACAAACAAAAATTTATATTTGATAAGTACAGTACCTGTAATTTGTGTATTTCGGGGGTAGTTTGAGCTGGAATAAAGCAGACTCAATTAGATTATTAAAAAACGACAATATTCTTGAAAAATGTATAGGGAACAGGAGCAGCGGTTCACTGGTTTATTGCTGTTTAGTAAGGGGGCAGAGATTAATTGGCGTATCAAATTTCAAAGCAGTAGTCCATCGCAGGAGGTACCCTGCTGTGTATAAATCTGGACCACATAATGAGTGTGACTTGTAATGGCCCATTTGAATTGCAAACATACACTGATTCCATCTGTATGGATTAGAGTCAGATAATGATCTGGAAAATGTTACTAGCTAATGGCCACAGCAATTAGTCCGTTAATGGACGTTATAATGTCATTCCGTGACGTTGCGACATAAAAAAAAAAAATCAAATAACAGTTACCCTAGCACACTAGAAGTACCCCTTCTGATGTCATGATGAAAAAGGTATTTGATCAGTTGAACACGAAGAGACTCCTATTTTAACCAAGAATATTATCTTGTTAGCCCACAAAGGAAGAAGAGAAGAAAGAGAAAAAGAGCAATTCTCGAAGCAGTAGCAAGTCAAGAATATCTAAAGAAGTCATTGACACTGAACCTGCAGCTGACACTCAACCGAAGGAGCCGGAAAAACAATGGCCGGTAAGTTTCAAAATTAAGCATACATAATTATGACAATTCAAATATTCGTTTTAAAAAATATACGAGTATCAACTACATTTTCTGTGGTAATAAAAAAAAAGAACATTGGGTTTAAACTTAATCCTGCTTATGTTTTCGTAGTTCCTTTTTGACACCCATTGGTTATTTCTTTCAGTTCATGGGTTATGACGTAGGAAACAACATGATCCATGTAGGCGGCACAGTGACGACCATGTTCCCAGCTGACGGGGGTCAGATTCGCGTCAATAAGACAGAATTTGTTCAAGGTAAGCAGGTTGTTCATAAACTCGATACCGTACCTATATTAACCCTAAATATTTTACATTCGCCAATATCTATGCGTGAATGGCATGAACGAACCTTGTGTATTTTAACCTAACTTTTCAACTTCTTTATCAAACATTTCCATTTGTTTTTCCAGGCACGGTGAGTGTGAGTACAGCTGTCCTGAAGGACGGGCACCAGTTCTTAGTGCATGTCTTGGACCCCCGCGTGGATCCAGAGGGAGGAGAGGACCAGGAGGACGCTGAGGAGACCGTGGAGAAAGCTGACGAGGAGCACAACGAAAAACAAGGTACGTTCTCTCTATATATATTATATGGCACTTGACATTTTTTGAAAGTGTATTTTTAAAGAAAAAGCACGTCATTTATCAACGATTTACAACTAAGTCTATAGAAAATGTTGGTTTATTACACGGCTCTTCCCTTTAGTTAGTCTTGTTTGTCACAAAAATGATAAGAAAAATCAATTAAGATACAATTATGAGGATTGAATTTGCATGATAGAACAAAAATATCATTGTAATTTTCTTCGATCCACAGAACCAGAAAAGCCACAGGTTGGTCGCTTTGGCTCCCTGACTGCCTGCTTTAACGACGGTATGTCTCTGGCCTTCAGCACCTACGGACCGACGGGATCCCCCAACGAAGGTGAGCTGTTATTTTTGCAGGGTTGTCCTAGCCTAAGAATCAGGTAGAAATCAAGTGAAATGTAATCATCTTATGATAAGTTGATTAGTGTTGCCTTACTTGTTAAGATATCCCCTTTTCTAAACAACAGTGTAAATAATCATGTCTTTTTCCCTGTAGACATTCTTTACCGTAAACATACTTATATAAGCGAAAATAAAAGAATGTATACATCTTTTTATTGCTCTAAATTTACGTATTTGTTTTTGACATTTTACGCAATGCTGAAAACGCATGGACTTTGGAACCAATTTAACGTATTTGACATGTATAGATAGATATAGATTTTTGTTACTAACATTATAGGCCAGTATCAAGCATTGTCATTGAAAATGAATTGATTTTCGTAAAGGAAAAGAAACAGAGGAGATAGATATTTTACTGGAGGGTAAGTATGTGATGCAGATCTTTCTTGAGAAGAATTGCAAATGAGTATGATGCAGTTTCCCTTGAGCTTCTAAGCATGGTGGCACACTTAAACTTGGGAACACGAGTGGTGGAACTTAATGATCGGCCTACTATTTTTCATTTGATTTTCATAAAGATAAACCACATTCTATTCTTTCGGGGAATTTAAGACTTAGGTTTCTTTTGATTGTGTGAATTATTATCCTTTTCGTTGCAACATATGCAAACAAAGAAATGATTTCATAGCGACCTTCATATGATAACAACATTAATTCGATACCAGAGTGCATATTTCATTTCCCCTGGTTTTAGTACTTTATTTCATTAACATATCTTAGGAACTGCTCAAATTTGATCTGGGCTGCCTGCTTGATTATCTTACTTGAATAGAGGAATAAGTCTCTTCGGGTGTAATGCTATATTCGACTTAGGTTATGTTTGATTAGTTTGACTGAATGAGAAAGCGGCATTCTTAGCTGTCACATATGGAATGTTTCCTTTTTTCAACACAACCTGTAGTTAACCTGTAATTCGATGATCTAATATGTTATTTTCAGTTCTAAATTGTTAGGTTAATCCCAGAAATATAATTCAACCATATATGATACAGCAAAAAAAAAAGATTACAAGTATAAATGCTGAAAACTAATTTCTTCATAGAATTGAAAAGTTCCTTGACCTTTAAACACTGTAACTGTGTTTCCATAACTACTCATCCTATTGATAAAGTAACTGTTCGATGTTACAGCCAAGAAGGAAATGTTGGCCCCTTCCACCCTTCAGACCCCACGGAGTCCCTCCCCAGGTCCCAAGTCTGAATCCCCGACAAAGAGCCGCAAGGACAAGGGGAAGAACAGTACCCCCGAGCCGGTGGTGGCCCTGGAGGAGGAGCTTATCGAGGAGGAGGAGGTGGAGGAGCCCCTCATCCCACAGCCCTTCCAACAGATGTACCTCACCTGCCCCGACGGTCTCTACGTCAGTTTCCAGCTGGAGAGTGCTCTAGGTGAGTTGTAGGGGATGGGAACAAAATGTTTAAAACATCTTATAACCTAAATATTATTATGCAGATTAAAATTGTAACTCATAGCCCCCAAACCCGCAAACGAATAGAGTGAATGTGTTAGAATATCTTCATAAAACTTGTTTTATATATCTGTTAATATACTAATTATTTTAGGCATCAAACCCGAGTGTGAGGAGCAGCGGCGGCTGACCGTGCGCCAGCTTTACCCGTTCAAGACGGGTGGTCAGCAGGCCTGCGAGTCTCTGCGCCGGACAGCCCTGGAGGAGAGCAGTCGCCTCGTCACCAGTGAAGGTGTGGTCATCCGCTATATGTCCGACGGTAGTAGTGTCCTCCTGTACCCAGATGGCAAGGTTAGCACCCTGGAGGGATTACCTCCCCCTACAAGTGCCCCCTCCCGCTCCGCCTCACCACAGCGCGCCGGGAGCGCCAAGAGTAACACTGGAGCAGAGACCCCAACCAAGAAAGGTAGGCAGTCAGATTTCTATATATGCGAATTCATTGGTACCATGAAACTCCTGAAAAATCATATATATAGATTCAGTGATGTACATCTATGAATTACATGACGCCTACATATTTATATTTGCACACATTCACAAATAATGTCAATAAAGATGTGAAGAACAAATCAAACTTGACGACAGTGTTGCTAATTTATTCAATAAATATTTGAATAATCAGTTGGCTCGATTAACATGTTTCGAATTGGTACAGTCTTCATCAGGATAAAATATACAACAAGAACATGACTACGATTATTACTGATAGCAAGGTCAATCCTCGATCCTCACAGAGTTTATGTACATCTTTTCTGTCATCCAGTGTTGAAGAAACAAATACAATTTGTCAATTACTAGAACAAAACCCATCATTCTTCCTCTCAGGTCGAAGCCGTAAGAGTGCTCAGGTTCAGGAGTCGACGACCGAGCAGGCCGAGGAGGATACGGGGAAAAAGCCTCAGTGGCTGACCACCATGCCCGACGGCACCAGGCTAGCCAACACTGTAGACGGAGCCAAGGTGGAAACCAAGGACGCACTTGTTTGCATGGCCACAGACCCACATAACAAGCAGGTCAGAACGTTATTTCACTTCATCCCAGTGAGTTGCTTCTGTCATCAATAGCACATTGTGCCTAGACCAGCATTTTGGTGACGTAGGCTATGAAACAAAGAACCATTTCAGTATTAGAAGAAGAAGAAAATCTCCGTACACAGAAATATCTCATTATTAAAGAGTGTTTTTTTTTTCAAATGATAATAACAATTCAGAAATATTATTTAATGATTATTGCAAAGCGTGTTTATAAATAATGATTCGGTGCATTTATTGCATTTTAAAATGTTTTTCCCAGGTTCTGATGACCCGTGAGGACCACGTGATGAAGGTGACACACCCTGACGGCACCCTGGTCGTCGAACACTCGGACGGTACCCGCATCACCTCCTACACCCGCGAGGTGGAGGTTCACACCACCGAGGAGTCACAGAAAGAGACAGGTCAGCCAACTTTTGAATGCAATGAAAATAAAATGTAGAAAACGCCTACGATTTCGTTTTCTGACAGTTGCGAAATTATGACCTTGAACTCTTTGTACAATTTGTATGCATGCACTTTCTAATATTTACATTGGCTTAGTTTACATTAAACTTGAATTTTGCTAACTGCTTAATCTGAAGATTTTCTAATATTTACGATATACGATATAATATATGTGAAAATTATGCAAAAGGTTGTAATTTCTTTCAGGAGAGGGTCCTAAGATCGAGACCCAAGAGGTCCGTTTTGTACATGTTGAGTGTCCCGGCTTCGCCACAGTCAAGTTTGATACGTCCACAACCGAGTGTAGTGTTGAGTTTGGTACAGGGACAGTGGTCAACGCGTACCCCAGTGGAAACTACGACGTCTACCACCATGACGGAGGATATCTCCAAGTAAGCTGTTAATGTTCATCAAGTGATTAAAATGATAGGTTCAAATGTGGTTTTCTCAATAAGTTCGCTTTTTTTTCTTCTAGTCTGTGAAACTGATACACTTATATCCCATACCTTGTATTTCAAGTATCTATGCTAGATATCTAAGAAGTGTAATAAACCCCTAACTTAATTTTTCTCTTTAGGCTGAGACTGATGGAACTGCAGTGTACACCCCGCGCCCCAACAACGACCTGGAGGTGCATAACCCGGACCTGGACATGCGCTACCTGTTCAGGCACTTCGCCGACTCGGTGGTGGAGACGGTAGATAATGAGGGTAACCAATTCACCGTCAGGCACACTGGAGACACCAACGTCAGCCTGTCGGCCAACGCCGACGTCCTGCGCCTGGAGGACCAGACGGAGGAGGAGGAGGAGGTTGGAGAGAAGGAGGCAGTGAGAGGACAGCGCGTGGTCCACTACAAGCAGCATGCGCCCCGCTTCTTCATCGTGCACGGTGATGGGAGCGGTACCGAGCTGCTCCGCTACCAGGACGTGGCTGAGTATATGGCTGTGGCAGAGGACGACCCCATGACAGCCATACTCATGGATCCCCTCCAGGTGAGAGCTACCAGCCCAGTCTTATCATAATAATCATTACAAAGAGAATTTTAAAAAATTGTGGGAATATGGGATTTTTATGAAAAACAAACTTTTTCTATATGAAAATATTTCTTAAGTAATGAAAGCCCTCGACTGTTAGAGGTATTTCCGCAAATGGACATTTTTGTGCCTTAGATGTAATCAGGCCATCATATTATTAAGTTGAATTTTTTTGATTACATGTTGGAATGAAAGGTGCCTCAAATTGCGGCTGTTCCCTTTCAAAAGCAGGAAAAAAATGTTGGTGCTATTATGTCCAGTAACATTATGCCTGCTCAAAACGCGCTTTAAAACAGATCGTTCTTCTTTCCCAGGACTACCCTGGAGTGGTTGGTATCACCATCATGAAACCTCATACCCGTGGGTTCTCCGACCGCTGGCTGCGGCCCTACTCACAGCAGACCATCGTCCCCTCCGGGCTTACCTCCAGGGACCTCAAGACCCTGCCCCCTCGGGAGTACGTAAAGGACGGCCCGGCCTTCGGTACCAATGTCGGCCAAGGTCTGATGGTGGGAAGTATCGTACGGTCTGAACCTCGCCCTCCGGTCCTTAAATGTCCCAATATTCTGGAAGTCCGACAGTTGCTCCAATACAAACCTGTAACCCAGAACCTTCGGGAAAGGTAAGAAAATATTCTAAGTGTGAGCAAACATGTTCCCTATAATTCGCCACCATTGATTGGGTGATCACATTTATCAGGTTATGTGTGGTGTATTGAGTCTCTACATGCACAGGCTTCCTAGACTAGGAATGACCAGGCTGTGTATTGCATCATATACCACTTCCTCTCCAACTTCCTGTCATTGGAAACCCAAAGTATACACTAGGTGGCACCACTTAATAGATCTTTTGCATTCATTTTGGAGTGATCACATTGGTTTATTTCTTGATGTTTCAATATTGATAAAGGTAACCAAGCGTCCCTAGGTTAACACTCTCCAAGCAGATATTTAGTTTTTCATTATTCATATATTCTCAAATTTCATTATATTGAAATTTAGGATCATTGGAGTGGTTTTAGAATCAGACTTATGAGATTATCTTTTTCTTTCTTTTTTCCTTTTTTCAAGAGTTTATGTTTTGACTGCTGGTAATCTCCAAACAGGTTTTTATCACTCTCCAAGCAGATTTTAGGTTTACACTCTCCAAGCAGATGTTCAGTTTCAAATTTTTATTTTTGCATCAAATTTATATGTTTTGACTGCTCGTAATCTACAAATAGATTTTCATCACTCTCCAAGCAGACTTTAAGGCTTACACTCTCCAAGCAGATGTTTGATTTTCAAAATTATCATTTTGGGTCAAGTTTAAATATTTTGACTGCTGGTAATGTGTAAACCGGTTTTCATCACTCTCCAAGCAGATTGTAAGGTGTACACTCTCCAAGCAGATGTTTCGTTTTCAAATTTTTATTTTTGCATCAAGTTTATGTTTTCACTGTTGGTAATCTCCAAATAGGTTCTCATTACTCTCCAAACAGATTTTAAGGCTCACACTCTCCAAGCAGATGCTTGGTTTTCAAAATTTTCTTGTGGCATCAAGTTTATATGTTTTGAATGCTGGTAATGTTGAAACCGGTTTTCATCACTCTTCAAGCAGATATTTAGTATTCATTTTTCATTTATTCTCAGGTTTCATTACATTGAATGGTAGGATCATTGGAGTGGTTCTAGTATCAGACTTACATGAGATTTGCATCTCTTTCTTTTTTCTTTTTCTTTTTTTTTTCCTTTCTTTTTTCAAAAGTTTATGTTTTGACAACTGGTAATCTCCAAACAGGTTTTTATCACTCTCCAAGCAGATTTTAGGTTTACACTCTCCAAGCAGATGTTAAGTTTCAAATTTTTGTTTTTGCATCAAATTTATGTTTTGACTGCTGGTAATCTACAAATAGATTTTCATCACTCTCCAAGCAGACTTTAAGGCTAACACTCTCCAAGCAGATGTTTGGTTTTCATTTTTTTTATTTGTTTTTGTCAAGTTTAAATGTTTTGACTGCTGGTTATGTGTAAACAGGTTTTCGTCACTCTCCAAGCAGATAACAAGGTGTACACTCTCCAAGCAGATGTTCGGTTTTCAAATTTTTATTTTTGCATCAAGTTAAAATGTTTTGACTGCTGGTAATCTCCAAACAGGTTTTTATCACTCTCCAAGCAGTTTGTAAGGTGTACACTCTCCAACCAGATGTTCGGTTTTCAAATTTTTATTTTTGCATCAAGTTTAAATGTTTTGACTGCTGGTAATCTCCAAACAGGTTTTTATCACTCTCCAAGCAGATTGTAAGGTTTACACTCTCCAAGCAGATGTTCAGTTTCAAATTTTTATTTTTGCATCAACTTTAAATGTTTTGACTGCTGGTAATCTACTTGTTGATTCATCACTCTCCGAGCAGACTTTAAGGCTGACACTCTCCAAGCAGATGTTTGGTTTTCAAAATTTTCTTTTTGCATCAAGTTTAAATATTTTGACTACTGGTAATGTCTAAACAGGTTTTCATCACTCTCCAAGCAGAAGTTTAAGGTTTACACTCTCCAAGCAGATGTTTTCTTTAAAAAAATGTGTTTTTGCATCAAGTTTATGTTTTCACTGCTGGTAGGGCCTACTCTCCAAGCAGATTTTAGAGTTTACATTTCCATGCAGAGTATACAATTGTTCTTATGTCAGCATCATTTTTAGATTAAAACTAAATAAACTTATTTTATTAGTAATTAACATGCGTCATTTACACTTAATCACATTAATCAGTGGCGTTCTTTTGTTTTTTAAACAAATGCGAACTTGTTATTTTTCTTTTGTAGTATTCGTTACCTATAGTCCGTATCATAAATTGCAAAAAGATGATGTTCGAATCCGCAATGGGTAATTTTTTGCTTAGGTCAATACATTAGTGAATCGAAATGTAAACCCTGTGTTTACATTTTTTTTATTTCAAATATTCCAGTTTGCAAAGCGGGCTAAGGGAGTATGCCAAGTTTGTATGTACACGTCAAGAGGAGAGTGTCAACCTGCTGGTACAAGATCCCCGTACAGAGGCAGAGAAACTGACCGCCGCCAGCCTAGCAGCAGCTGCTAGGGTAGTGTCTGAGGGTAATACATAAATCATTTTTATTCCTATAAATATGATAATCCATGGTGATCCAATATGAACCTCATTAGATGACCGTTGTATATTGTATTTTGTGGGCTTTATATTCACCTTACGGACTTACAATCTTCTTCTCCGTAACAACGCATGTTGACGTCGCTGGGTCACCCTCCTTATTCAGAGGCAGTATCGACATGCCTCATTATCATCTAACGCTGAAACAGTAAACCTAAGAAAACAGTGAAGAGAGCAAAGTGCTACTGAATATTCAAAGACCAATTTTACAGATATTGTTTTTTCGATAATGCTTGTGATACTAACAATGAACAAACTTCCACTTTCATATAGCTAACGCAAAGAATGTGTATGAGAAGAGCACAGTTCCAACTCTACCTGAGCCATGCCCCACTCCCCAACCAAAACGATCTCGGGCGGACTGGGAGAAAGATATGAGAGAGGTTGAGGATGAGAAGGAAAACTTAAAGACACTCCGTAATCACGACGTACCAAAGTACTTTGAAAGCGAGCTTGGTAAAGCTTTCCTCCTGGCACAGGTGAGTAAAACATAAACAGTATCCATAAAGTATCTTGACAATTCTGTCCGATAGATACGATCATCAAACAGACAGAATTGTCAAGACCTTGTTCTCACCGTGATATGACCATAGATGTCGATACGGTATACCAATAACCAACCAACCATAAGTGTTACTGATTGAAGCGATAGCAATAAACGTTGGCAATCTTTTCAAATCATTTTCCTTCCCTACTGGAAAACAAGAATGAAATCCGCGTGGTAATTGGTTGGTACTTATTTTTCTCCTCAAATGCATTGTTCATTGATCTAACTGTCTTACTTCATTTGCGTACAAAAGTGGAGGGACGAAAAGGAGGTATGTCTACGTAGTATAGTAATTGGACAATAGATGCACATGAGGAAGGTGCTGTTGATATAGAAATCTCCTTTAATTCCATATATACACTACTCCCACTAGTTCCTAAACCTATATAGACTGTACAAAACAGAACTAAAATAATAGTGGCATCCAAATGCTTATTTCTGAAATGAAAAAGACTTCCCAATGACTATTTTTCACCCTACAAGTCAGCTAGTATATTTAATAATACACCAAATAAAAACAACATATAACCCATCCCCTAGAAAATTTTCCTTTAGATATAAGGTTTTAATCATGCACATTTATAACACATTGTAAATTTCTCCATTTAGACACTCAAAATCATAGTCAATTAGCAATATTTCACAATAGCAAAGCATGATTATAGATAGTTGCCTCACCAATATGTCCACAATCTGATCAGCTGCTAATGTTACTTGAACAAGTGGTGTATGGAAGGTACGATTGACGAATTTAACTATCCTCCTAATTCACTAAATATTATTACTCACAAAAAAAATAATCAATGAATACATCTACTCGCAAGTAGCATGCGTTTAGAATATGTTCAGCTTGATGTGAAAAAAACAAAACTGTTTATGCACGCACAATATCTGTTACATTATGTTAACGTTTTGCCTTTAAAACTACATTCTCTTATTTCTTTTTCAAAAGATATATTATGCCTTAGTTCAGAATCTTCAAGTAACATATTTTTATTCTTATTACCAAAGGCTCCAGACATAGAGCATCTAACGAAACAACTTGCTGCAGGAACACTTCGTCGCAGTCCCCATGGACAGAGCGAGGCAACAACCACACCAGACAACCAAAACCAAGGTATGCGTTCATATCAAAAGACGTTTTATGTGTTGCATGCCAGGTACCCTATTCTTTGTCCATAAGTTAAGATTTAACTTGTATTCGGTACACTGGAATCAGTTGTCGGCCAGACATACTTAAAGCGCAACATGACGATAAATATATTTTCTTGTATTAGAAATACGTTTTTAGGTTCAGTGGCACATGTTGCTTCTCTTCAATTCATGAAACGCTATTTGATTTTGGTAACTTCAGACACTTCAGTTAACGCCTCGCAGCAGTCTCATGTGAGCGATCACTCTGAGATCGCCACCTCCCCAGAAGTCGGCAATCAGCGTATGTCCAACATGGAGTCTCCCTACATCCGAGGTATATATGTTACAAGTCAGCCAGACGTAGTAGGGTAGAGTTAGTCAGGGTCATAGTTTAGGATGCATTCGCTTGCATTTCAGATAAACTTGTGTATGTCCCATGTCTTGCATGATTGACCTTTTCGATTGGAACCAACCATTGTTGATGAATACTGATGGACGGCCAGAACCGTTAATCATGTTTCGATGAAAAAATTTCTTTTGTCCAGTCATTTAGTCAAATCAGAAAACATAATGCACAAGTGTACATAAAACGTTAAAGAAAGTCGATCGTAACGACACACTACAGATGATTACTCTCATCCCACTCACCATTTCTGTGCTTTCATCTCAATTAGAAACACTTTCCCACAGTATTACGATTCTGCATAAACATAACTCGCACACTAACTGTCATAAACATGCACATAACAGCAGGTAAATTAAAATATCTAAATCAGATACCACCAAATTCCACGAGTAGGTAAGCGCCGTACAAAGATAATCCTAAACTATCGCAGTGTCAATACCTTCCTTAAATTGAACGATTAAACTCAGAATCTAAAATATCGACGTCAATTGATGAATGAACTCAAAAAATAAAAATGTCGACAACACAAGATAATCAATATTCCTGAAAGGTATACAGTTAGTTAAGTATTCATTAGCGCATTAAAATATTTCCTTTCTAGAACTTGGCTCCACCCCCTCTGCAGTGCGGCCGGGTAACCCTACCCCTGCCCACGCAGCAGGTCAGGGTTCGCCCGCCCCGCTGCGCCCCAAGAACCCCACCCCTGCTCATGCCACCTCAATGGCTCTAGTTGTTGACCGACCAGGTACGTGCATGAGGGTGTTTGATGAAGTGCATGCACCGCTACCCCAGCCTGTCTATCATACCTCTCTTGCATGGTGTGCATTGGGCCTTTTCGATCCTTGACTGGAATAGGCTTTTGCAAACCATTAATTGGGTCACCTGCTCCCTGCTTTGGATCGAGGAGACCCTGAAGTGTTACATTAGTCGTTAAGCTACCCTAAAATCTTATTCATGTTTTGCAAGGAATGGCTTTTTTTTACCAAGTTAGTAGTGAGTGCTATTTATGACACCCAGTTGTGTGATTAAGGGTTGAAAGCCCTGACCCCACATTTTGTAACTCTTGAGTTGGTCATTGCGTTTAATCCACAAGCTATTTACCTTCCTCCTCCTATCGTCAGGTTGTTTTTCGATTGGTTTTATTACGTTTATCTAATTCCAATATAGTTTAACGTACTTAACCTAATGTAAGACGTTTTCTTTATAAAATGTCGTAATGGAAATAACATAAACATTTATAAAGAAAATTAAACAGATCCAAAACAACGAATTGCGCAGTATCTAGTCACGTATATGTACAACAGACCGATGAGGAACTAACAAGCTTTTAGAAGAGTTGAATGTGTGTAAAGACTAACGTTAGAATAGATGATAGCACAATGACACAGTGTGTGAATTTTATTAGTTTAAACCTATCATAGATTTAATTACGGGTGGATTCCTAATAAATTATTTTGTTTATCAAGTACATATATCCTTTCTGCAAGATGAAGTATAACAAATGTATTTCTAAAACAATTTCAATCAGCCCAAAACCCAGACTCTATAGCTCTACACGGTAAACCTTGTCCCTTTAGCTGAAACGTTTCTAGGCTTTTCCCCCATTTGTCATATATAATAGTTCTAGTTCTAGTTATCGCTATGAAATACTGTCAGATAGCATCAGAATTGTACACAAAATCCAGCTAGCGCTATCTGGTAGTGAAATAAGAAAATTTATTTCAGGAGAAGAGAATAAAGTGCCTCAGCAGAAAGGTATCCAAGGTTCGACTCCGCAGTACTGGGAATAACTGATCTACTTGAAAAATATATTTCATGTGTTGTATTATTTTTTCAGGTGCCCCAACACCGAAGGAAGGCCTGGGTCGACATGTACCTTCAGAAACACCCTCGTCTTCACATGCACCACACGTATACCCCAGCATCCCAGAACAACCGCAGGAAGAAAAAAGTATGCTGATTTTAAATGAATATAGTAGAAACATTGAATTATAAGCATAAAGTCATAATACTGTGTTGATATTAGGATTATCATGACATTGTATCAACGTTTTAGTCAGCGATTTTATAATTTTGCATTTAATGATTGAGACGTGGCAAACTGTGTGCAAAAAAAAAAAAAAAAAAAAATTATAATTTTGCATTTAAATAACCACCTTTGCTGTTTGATTAATGGGACGATATCAGTATTAAAAGAAATTAAAATATATTTATATAATTATTTTCAGAAGCTTACATCCCTAAACCACCATCCAAAGAGAACATAATGGAGCCTTTGGGTAATCGGACTCTCCATGTTAACGTGGTGGGCGCTCCCCGCAATGAACCAGTCGCCGTCCCCGCCTATATCAACTACAACGGACGTCCCAACGCCTTGTCCAACGAACGGGTACATGCGCAGCTTAAGTTTCTCTCTTTTAATTTTCAATATGTATTAGATACATATTTGATTATAGTTTTAATGGAATGCTACATTTTAAATTATCACTTCAGAATTAATTTTCAGTTTCTATTTTGGCTTGGAAAACATTAAGTACATTAACGTTTTTTATGATGCTCACGGCCTGATCAAGTTTCCTCGTTTTCTAGTTTTCCAACGTAGAAGACCCTGTCCGTCGCCACATCTACACGTCCTCAGTGGCCGGTGCTTCGGCTCAAGGTGCTCACACGTTAGCCCGGATGAGGGGATTCGAGCTGCTCCCCAACTACGTTCACTTCGGAGTGCTCAAGGAGGGCAACACCTACGCCTTCCCAGTGCACCTGAAGAACACGGGGATAGACGCCTGTCGCTTCAAGATCAAACAACCGCCACCCTCCACGGGGCTGCGGGTCCTCTTCAGACCTGGACCGGTAGGTGTTGAAAAGTTCAAATGATTTATCGAATTCATAATACATTCAGTTTGAATTTGGAGGTTGAATGAAAGCGATATATGCATTTTTCCACGAGTGAGAATAAGAACCAGCAGACACGAATATGTTGCATATGGAACAATACCAGGCCAGCGATTTTTGTACAAAATGAAATTCATCTGAATGACCAACGGCTCAATTTTTGTAACACAGTCTATATCGTTCCTATTTCTTTTTACTTGGCATATTGGTCCATATGGCAACATACTTGTGTCTAGTTGGGATCCTTTTTGACCGGCGCTTTGCTCATTCCTACCCATACACACCTAACAAATAACTCCAGAACATTAAATGGTCCTAGCCGTCAGAGTTGTAGTTTGAATCTGGTGTACTTGATGGCTCACTGTCCCCTTTTGACCCTAGGTGGCGGCGGGAATGAAGACCGAGCTGACCCTGGAGCTGTACGCCATCGCCGTGGGCGTGACTGGAGACAGTGGGGTGGGCAGCATGGAGCACAACGTGGAGATCGTCACCGAGACGGACCACCTCTACCTGCCGGTGCACGCCACCGTCCTCACGGCCCACGAGTACGACAACAGGGACAAGAACACGCCCCAGGGAGGCCGCAATAATGGAGTCAAGTGGGTGTCCAACCGACCACCCGCCGGCCAGGGCATCATCAGACCGAGGAAAAATATGGCTGGTAGGATTTTTTTCTTTTTCATTTTTTCCCCATTCATTTCTTGTAGTTTGGTCAACTCGATTCCTAAGATTTCGACCTCATAATATACTTCATGGATTGCTTAGCTAAGTTAACACAGAGAGGACGGATATTTTTTGCAATACGTTTTACTACATAGGTTGGCTATCAAGATAATGTATGTGAGATGCAGTTCTGAACTGCTTTTTTCAGAGTGCGGTTGAGATGTCCCCGATTCTTATTGAGCCCATACTTCTGGTTATGATCCTGTGTACACGTTGAGACGACGACATTCTAAATGGTCTTTTTAGGGAGAAAAATTACTTGAAATATTGCGCTCATGGCGAGTAAATGACAACCCCACTTCTTTTTTCTTCTTTATTGTTCTTTTAGAAAGAAGTAGCAAATTCCTCTACTTCATACTTGATTTTAAAGTTTTATTATTTCTCTTACATATTTTGTTTGTATTTTCAGGCACAGAAATGCTTACCATGTAAATCTACGATGGACGCCAATATCATAGGATTACCTAGTACAGTAAATTAAGACACTTTGCTTCTTAAAGGCCAACTGTGATATTTATTGATTTTATTTTAATTAAGTTATATTTTACATTGAAAATGTAATAAGAAGACATTTTAGCAAAATTGAAAAAAGTGTATGAAGATATAATAGTACGTAGAGAATACAATAGTTAAAGTATAGTAAAAGTGGGTGTATATAAAGTAATCTTGTAAATCTTGAAAGGTAATTATTTCAAATATGTATAATAACACTGCGACTATACAACACCTTAATTAAGGGAAAAGACAAAATATGTCCATGAAGTCATGCACTTTTTTGAGTATATTTGAAGGAGTGGTTCAAATAAAAAATAGAAAACCTATTGTCAATAGTTTCTCGTGTGATTATGCAAATGTAATTTTTTTTTAAAATTAAAAAATAAGGAAAGAGACTTATAAACCGCCAATTCACCTCGAGAAAAACCTCCATTCAGTAAGAATGCTTCATCTCCAGATGTGATTAAAGGGTAATTTAAAACATATATTTTCAGTCTTTTTGGTTGCATCGTCAAGGCTATCCTGTCTTGACGGGTATATGACCTTATTAATGACATAGAGTCATTTCACTTAAATCATTGTAATTTGGTCGGATGTTTGGTACCGTTATACTGTTGAACCAGATTATCAAGTAATAGAATATCAAGTAATAGAATATTGTTATATTCCCAAAAATTATTATAATCAATTTCGTGAATATTACATTATATTATGCATCAGTGTTTTTGCGTCATCCTAGGTATGCCAATGCAAAGAGAACAGCAAGAAAGATTGGTTACATGATTCCCCCCCCCCCCCCCCTCCTGCCCCCTGATTGATTCTCCTACTGTTCCTTGCCTTTCTTCCTTCCGACCACCTGTCTGTCATCTCCTGCTCTCTGCTGGGTTCAGCTGCAGGTGAAAGTTGATTTTTTTCAATTATCTGATTGGTCAAGTTATTCAAAATCTCATGAACTGGGCAGTGGCTTGTACCTGCGGTCTAATGGTATCATGTCATCCAAGTGAGAGACCAGGGAACCAGTTCTACTGTCTTTCCTCTTTATCCTTCTCCCCTAACATTCCCTTCCACTCTCTCCTTCTACTCCCCTGCCTGAATCTCCTCCTCTCCCCCTTTGCCCACCCAACCTCCTCCTGCCCATTCCATGTAACTACGCCTTCCTTCTTGCCCCCGATGGAAGGACCGGAACATTACTTGTAATTGGTGCATATAATAATTATAGTGCAGCACTGGACTTGCGACATTGATAAGATAGAAACGACGTCATTGTAAGTTTTTGAATGCATCTTTATTATCTTTCAATGTACAGGACATTTGTCGAGGAACACAAGAAAACATTTCCGCGTTCATGAAATCTTTCTTTTTCCATGAATTAACAAGATTGTAAACGTTCTTCATACCTATAATTATGTACCTAAACCCATGGCCATGAACTCAGTGATCCATATTTTGTCGCCTACTTATATCTTTTACGCAAGATTTGAGACCTAATGTACTGGATATAAGGTTGTAAGTATAAAGGAGTGGACCCAGGATTTTGAAAAAGGGGGAGCGTGCTAAAGCAAAGTTTTCCCCTGCCCCCCCTGGGGCAGGAATTTTACATTAAAAAAGATAATATTTGCTTCAAAATAAGGGGGATTGCTTTATATTGTATATAGAGCTCTTAAAAACACATGGACTTTACTTTATGAGTATTGCATTTTGTATTATATGACAATTTGGCACAGAACATTACAATGGATGGATAACAGGGCCTACCTGCAATACTAGTACTATCACAATTTTCTTGAAAACACGTCCACCTAATATTTTAAGGAAGCAATTCCATCCACAAAGAAATGTAAGCATTGTTTTTTCTTACATCTGGAAGTGATGTGTTTTGTAACAGGGTCACTTCATGTGAGTATGGTAAAATTTGTCATGCTTTGAGTAAAAATCTAATACCCTTTACCAGACTCTATAACATCAAAGTGTACCCATAGCGACAGTTCAGCACAGACGTAATGCGCATTCTATGGCTAGTCTGTGACTAGGGGGTAATCAGAGGACTAATTAACGCCCGTTTCAGACTAGGCTTCAGAATGTGCAAATGCGCCTTTTGTCATCAGTGACATAATGTGCATTCTGTTACAAGCACGCTATTGGTACTTTGCCCTGCCGCAGATCTATATAAGGGGGGCTTATCGTCAGAAAAGTTATACAACTGTTGGCCGAATATTGAGTTTAAAAACACAGATTTCCCGTACATACTTTTCCAACTCACCTTTCACCACCTGATTTGTACTGTCAGGGAGTAACTAGATAAGTTGTTTCAAAACATTAATACATTTGCATACAAGCTATTTCAAATTCCATAAAACGTGATGGAAATAATTGTCAATTATTCCATTGTCAGGCAATATCAATGTTAAAGTCTCCTCATGTTGCACACGGGTCAAATGATCTGAATAAAGTAAGAGGTTGCAAACCACCAGTGATGTATATGGGAAAGGAGGACTGATATGTTATTAAAGGTAGGCCTACTGGAAGATTATTGACTCTTCATCTGTTTTGAGAGTTGTTTCCAAAGAGGCTCATATCATGTAGACTTGGAGCCTGGTTCGGATAATGCTCCTACACACTGGACACTTGACCAGCTTGCCGGAGCATGATTCACAGCAGACAAGATGAGAACAAGACAAGAAGAGAACGCTGGCTGGTTTGGACATGCACACCGAACATGCAATACTGCTTTTTACATTATAAAGTTCCTCCTCAATTGACAGGTGGACGTGGTCTGAAAGAAAGATTCTAATATGTATTTATCCGTCATATCAAATAGGCACTTGATTGCTTGTTACCGATACTGAATTAAAACGCCAAGGCGTAAAATAATCATATCCTCATGAAATTTACTAAAATGGTTCGTATTAAAGTGAATACATCCATGCATTCATCCATCCATACATACATCCACATATATATATATACATACATACATACATACATACATACATACATACATACATTTGTTAAGGAGTTGTTTCCATTGTTAATTCTGTTGATTGGATTTTCAAATATGATTATCTAGTTATTCGAATGCTGAACAATGTAAATCCATCCAATTCAACTGCATGGTAAACTTTTGAAATTGAAGCGAAAGTCGTTTCTCTTCCATTTGTTACAATACACAACATGCACTAATACCGTTTATATACTAGCCTCAAAATGCGTTCATAAAGACAGCGCTTTCTGGTGCTAGTAGTATGCATGGGTATAATTTACGAAGGTATAGCACTATACTCACCAAAGCATTTCCTTTCTTTGGTCAACTTGTCTATGAACTGTTGTATCAAATTTTGGGCTCCTGTTTCAGGTTCGCCGGTTGGCATAGTGTCTGTCTGAGAAGCTGCATCCTGCACAGACCTTCGATTTGGAACTTGGGTTTTTATATCTTGACAAGCTATCGACAGTGTGCCATTCACACATTTAGGAGAGTGCATGGACCCCTCTGTAAATGGAGTGCATGCTAGTACTTCGCCGTGTATGGCGTCACCTAAAAAATAGGAATAAAGGGTGGTATTTAAGCATATCTAAGAATGATTCCAGAAAACATGTACACGTGACCATTCTGGAATAGTCAGGAAGAATGTACTTATCCAATCAGTACAAGTATCATTCTGATTGATTAGTATCGATGTTGTGCACATGACGTAAGACTTCCGAAAATTGGTTGGGCGCCATATTGATGATTAATGTATAAAGTCATCATAATTCAGTTTCCAAAACTATACAAATCAAATATTCATGCCAAATATCTCTAGCTTAATCTCATGGAATCCCAATTGACAAATTTACATTATTCCGGTATGAGAAATTTAACCTTACTTAATAGTCATTTGATTATGCTATAGCCACCTGATTATGCTGAGCACATGGTGATCACCAAAAAGTGGTCATGTGACCACATAGATTTGCACAAGGTCTATACATTGAAACAATACACCATTATCACAATAATTATTTCTGTTATTACAGGTTGTCCTCAACGACAGATGAAAGAGTAATTGTTTGATGCTCAGTCATGCATATGTACATACGGATTTTTTCGAATGTCGATATTTACCTGGAAACAAACTTGTCATTGGTCGATCCGCTCCTACTTGTAAGGTTACCTATTTAATTAGAATGCAATTTAGCAATTATAATTCAGAATATAATATTACAGTTATAAAGAGGGCCAATAATACCGAAAGGTGTCTTCCTGTTAAGCTATTGGTCTTTTTTTTTTAGATAGGAGGGGTTTGGTTGTTTTAAATTATAAGATAAGGCAAAGAAATTATTTAAAGTATCTTGTAATCGCCCCCTCCTTTTAGAAAATTATAAAGGGGGCGCCCTAATCTAATACATGTATAAGAATTAGGAACGTATCAAAAAGGGGTGAAGGAATAATACTTGATGTCCTTTAGTCTCGCATATTGACATATAGGCCTATACCTTTAGTTGAAAGTATTGTTTCTTTCGGTATTTCTTTTTCTTATCTGTAATAATTATTATAGCTTGGTCCAGTATTGATTTTTATAGTAAGGTATGTGTAAAACAACCTTTTCGCTGGAGGTTACATATAGCAGGCTCTATGTGATAGGTGCTCTCAGCGTTAGACAAGAACAGTATTAACTGTAGGGTACAGCGAGAACGATGTAAGGAAGGAAAACGCCATGATATAGAGAAACACACAAATCCTTTGTGGATGAAAAGCAGGACCAGAGAATGCGTTGAACATTAATTTTTAATAAACTCTGATGTTATATACCCGTTATCAAATGCATCATAATTGTAGAATAATTATTCTTTGCTTCGTAGCACTATTTAAGACTAGTGTGACGGGAAAACCCCCATCCCTGGTTATAGTTGCTCTCTGCCACTGTCTGGTATCAATGGAGGTAAGGTTGATAAGATATATCAATTGTCACCACCAGGGGCGTAGCCAGCCCTAAACTCAAAGTGGGTTCCAGGAAAATATAAGGGGGTTCCTACTTACATTTTCTGCAAGATTTCTTATATTTTGGGAAATTTATGGGGGTTCCAGACACCTAGGAACCCCACCTGGCTACGCCACTGACCACTGCCAACCATTAGTAAGTTGATTTGATACAGCAGCTAAATTAATTAATGATGTCTGCTATTGTGACACTTTCTTTCTTTTACACTCTTTAGCAACACCTCCTGATTACAGAGAGTATCATATTCCTCAGCACCTCCTAAGAAGAGACTACCTGTCTACACAAACACAAAAAAATAATTTAATGTCAATCTTCGTGGGCAAGTGGCACTTGTTAACAGGCATATACCTTACCCAGATTACTAAGTTGACCACATACAGGATGGGGCAGAATTTCAAAACCATCAACCAGGTCACCTAAGCAAGCCTCCACCAACACTTTGGGAATGGTTTGTTTTGAAATACGTTGGTGGCCATGAAATTAAGTTGTAAGATTAAGCATAAACGTCATAATTGATAGATCGTTGGGAATTCTGAAGTTGAGAGGTAATGCTTATGGTGTGTGTTCAGGGTGGTATTGTAGGAAAACAGCAATTAGTCAGTGTAGATTCCCAAAGGGGGGCTCTAGTGTGGGGTGGGGTCCTGAGTACAGGCAGACCTGTATATGCATGGTCATATGGCGGGCCTGGTTTTGAGACTGGGATGTAGATTTTTTGTGTAACTCTTCTTGCTCAATCAGTATCGGATAATAATAATAAGTATTTTATTGAAAACAAGGAGGCAATTAGTGTACTAATGGCTTAGTACTTTTAATATATTGTCATGGTATATAATCCAACAAGGATCAGGCTTAGCAAGTCTACTTCTAGTCTAAATATCTTGCGCTCCTAGCGCCACCTGTTAACCAGTATAAAAGGTGTTGCAAGGTAGAGAGCGAGCAGTTAGTGGTTAGCAGTCACTAAAGTTTAGTAGGTTTAGCCAAGGAGTTATACTTGGAGTAAGTTCATCGGCTCCGTGTAACAGACTGGAGTTTACCAATACCCATTACCTCGGACATAGGATTGTGATAGAGCTGAATACTAGAATGGTCTAGAAGGTGTTGGAGCAACTCGTGTTCTAAATGTGGTTGATTGCTGATAGGAGATGGGAGGTGGACTGATGAAGACTTATACATGGTGGCTTTGACTCAGGATGAGATGTTTATTGAATAAAAAACCCTTTCATATTAAGAAGCTCCCTCATCGTTCATTTCTTTTGAACTATTGGGAAGTGAACGGACAAACTTTAAACGCAGTCTGAATTACTCAGGCATTCTGGAATAAACACTCATGAAGACTTGGATATACACGAACCTTACGCAGTCTTAAATCAAACATTAACAATAGTTCATTAGTTTACAAAATCATATCTCCTACAGAGACAAAAATGATATCACAAACTACCACCAAAATGAAATGCAAATAGATTTGTGTCTGCACAAGTACAAGGAGATAATTATTAACTTATTGCAGTTGACAATCCTACGGAACATGATAACACGATGGAGAAGTGCTACATAGTCTGTGAATTCATTGACCTTTCTCTAAATTTATATGCAAGATTAATGTATCTGCTTATTTGTTTTAATACTAATATCCCATCCCCAATCCCAGGAGTTCACCATGCACAGACTATGGGTTTCCTTATTGCTGAGTCTTCCTATGGTACTCAAGACTATGCTTTCAACATAATTATGGTCACCAGAGAATGCCACCGAACCAAGTTAGGTTAATTTCCACCCAGCTTCTTAACCTGAAGGTTCATCCAAGTTCCAATTCATTTCTCACTCTCCCTTTTGGGTTGGTCTGGGTCCTATAATTATACTAGCCATTATCGATTTTGTATATGCACATGGGTGCATGCATACACCCATTGCGGTGCTGCCTCAGGTAGGTCAGATTGCCATCTCTGTTTGACAGTCTTTTATCCATCAATATTATTTAAACCCTTTTCTACTTTGTTAAAGTTTTATTCTTATTTACCACAGTCTGGTGACCATTCTCCTTTATTGTAATTACATAGCCTTTACTATAAGCACCCTACTTCTAATAGCGATATTAAAATTTAGCTACAATACCCTCTGCTATATTAAGCCTTCCAACCTTATGTATGAGGTGTTGGCCTCAGTGCAGTTTTAAATGGACAATTATCAGTTCTTCCATTAATTCACTAAAATGAAATAAGTTTTTTTATCACCAAATCCATTTCTCAGCCTTTGCCAAATTTTCCCAAAATTAGTCATATTTCGCTATTTTTAGCTCTAAAATTATTCCTTTTATCCAATTTTCTATTGCATTTCTGAAATCTACGTAATATTATTAATTATTTCTGCAAAATATAAAGTAAGATTGAAGAACTTTCAATTTTGGATATACATGTATCTGGGAAATGGCGCCATTGTCCTTAAATACCACTAGGAAAATGACTGCTAACTTAATCAAATAGATGCATTTCGATAGTTCTAACAGTTAAATTTCATATATTTCACGTACAGAACAACATTAACATTAGTTTTTGGCAGCGTTATAGAGAATGTTTTTATCTTTCATCTACCAAAATAATGTGAGATATTGATTTCAATGTTGGGAATTTCGGAGACGGGTTGTTATGTAATAGAATACTATATGGCCCTTGACTGAGTAAAATTAATTCAGAAAGTTTGTTATTGAAAAAGGATCTAAAAATATAGGCCTACCATGCATGCACACAGACAAACATGTAACAGAAGAAATCATTGATATAGCAGTTTATACTGCTGAATCCGCCAGTAACTTTTTTAAAGAACGTCTTCCCTTCGTTTATTGGTTTTCGGGGCACGGCCATTATGATTGACTTTGATGAAGGCTATACCCACCGTTTTAGCAGTGACTGGACTAGAACAAGCTGAGCTGCAGGGGATTACGGAGACATCACTTGTTGGTGGGTTTGGATCAAGCCGTTGGTTTGGTTCGTTCGACACAGGCTGCGTTGGAGAGCGTTTAGAAGGTTTATTCTTCTTCCCATTCCCCTTGCTTCGCTTACTGGACCCTGCGGCATGTTGTTGGTTCCCGCTGACGGTTTGATGGAATGGAGGCATTCCTGCAGATGAGCAGGTACTTGCATACAGCAACGAGTAGTAATAGATTCAATGCCATGAGGTTCATTGATTAACTGATTACCCCCCCCCCCCCCCCCCCCCAAAAAAAAAAAAAAAAAAAAAAAAAGAAAGAAAGAAAGAAAGAAAGAAAGAAAAAGAAAGAAAAGGAAAGGAAAGAAAAAGACAAAGACAAAAAAAAGAGAGCAAAAAGCAATGGACATCTTACATGCACGCATGGGGCCCCTACTGACACAGGCAGTCTACTTGCAATCCGTATTTCCAGGTGCGATTATGCAATTTTTAAGACCCTTTCTAATAGATAGAAAGATTATTAGATACATAGGCCTATGTGATATTCGAAAGGAAGTTTTGTTTCATGAAATTGAAAAGAACCTAAAATGAAAATATGAGATCATGCTTTCCGCTGAATAAATGTTTTAAAACGAAAAATAAAATAGAATTATACCTCACAGTGAAAGTTATATCAATGTATAGAGAACAGATGTGCGCATCTTTTAACATGTTGCAATCTACATATGAAAGTTATATTAATGGACGGAGATCTGGGGGGCATTCCATAAAACATCGGCGATACTTGTTTTTGGGTTACCGCGTATCGCGAGGCCAAAATGCCTTCCATAAAAAATCGACGATATATCGCCACGATATTTGCGCTTCCATAAAACTTTGGCGATATATCGCCAGCACCCCGCGATAGTCCAAAACCGCTAAAATCGGCGATACCAAATTTTGGTATCGTGGTGTTTTACAACCCCTTTTAAACCTATTCTCTAACGTTGAAATCGATTTTAACAGAAACCGCAAGTCATTCTGGGATACTTCCAACATGGGTGAGCACACAAATAAGCCACATGAGCTTTTTCTTGACTTTTCAATATTTAGAGTGTTACCGCGCTTCAGCGTTTTTACCTCTATATACTATAATCACTGTAGAAGTGTTTGGTCTGAATATAAAGGCCCCTACAGTATTGTAGAGTTACTAAACAATGATTTGAGGTCAAAGTGAGCGATAATAGATGAATTTAGACGAATTTCAATAAATGGTGATATTTTGTAATTCTGTCTATTTCAAGTGATATTTCTAACTTCTTGCACGTAATGTGTCAACCACTCTAATTTTGTAGTCTCAAATTCTTAACCTACAGTCAAAGTTATATAAAAGTGAAGTAATAATTATCATTTATTTTTTATTTCAGCACCCAGGAGGAAGACCAGGTCACCTCAGACCAGCAGGTGTCTGCGTTTTCAACATTTTGCGCTCGCTACCTACTTGAAAAGGAAAAGCTACAGCCGTATGTGGGGGCAAAAACGGTGCAAGTCAAAGAAAGTCTACCGCGAACGCATTGACCCAAGGGTGAGGTGGCCGAGGATCAAAGACTTCCAGGCAAGATTTCGCCTTCCCCCTAGCTGCGTGGAGGAACTCACCCGAGAGTTCGAGGCCAGCCGTTTTCGCCCTGGGAAGGGTGAACATGAGAAGAGAGGAAAGCCCATCCCCCTCTTCCACAAGGTAAATGAGAAGAATGTCGCTATATTATTATGGAAGGCCTACATGAAAGAAAATAACCCACAGCAAAATAACGAAAATTCAGAGTATCGCCAATAATTTATGGAAGTAGGCCTAGAAAAATTATCACCATTAAAATAAAATAACCCCAGTGTATCCTAACTGTACTTGCAAATTAATGCTATTCATTCATTATAATTTTTCCGATTTATAGGTGTGCTACTGTCTACGGTATTTGGCCACTGGCTCCTACTATGGTGTCGTGTCCGACACCCAGGGGGGCTGCTCCACCTCCAGCATCGGTAGGGCCATACTACCCTTCATCAAGTTCCTCGTTTCGCGCAGGAAGAAGTACATCAAGTTCCCCAAGGTAAATGATAAAAATCATTACCCTCATTGATTTAGCAGTCCATAAAAAAAAAAGGAAAATATGCGGTCAAAAATATTCAGAAGGTGACCCCTTATGTAATCTGTTAGCTGCATTCGCTATAAATATGGCAATAATCCTCACTAAATTATTCAGTCATAATGATCGATATTATCGTCAACGTTAAAGTCATATTATCTTTTTTTAGGGTGAGGCGCTACACGAGTCAGCTCTCCGCTTCGCAGAACGACACAAGATGCCGCAGTGTGTGGGGTGTATCGACGGCACCTACATCCCTATAAAGAGGCCCGTCCGGAATGAGCATGCGTACGTCTGCCGCAAGGGATACCATGCTCTGAACGTTCTTGTGAGTATAATTATATAGAAATGATGACAAATAGAATTCAGCAAATAGTGTACAGACAATTACATTTTTATTCTCTTTAACCCTTCATAACCTTGATCTCTTATATACGTCTTTTGTCAAGCACCACAATGCATAAAAAACACAAAATAACATACAAGTTTAAAATATATTCACAATTATATGTTAACAGATAGCCAGTGACCACGATGAGAGAATAACGTTTGTGGAGAGTGGTATGTCTGGCTGCCACCACGATCAGGCTGTCCTGGATTATTCAGATTTGGGACAGCAGATCGCCAACCATGGTCGACTAGGACCATACTTTCTCTTAGGAGACGGCGGGTAGGTTAAACGTCAGTAAACGGCGATAAAAAAATATACAGAACATAAAAGCCAAATATCACACGTCATTTTTTTACCCTACCGTCACGATATTGTTAACCACATTTCAACAGACGGGGTAAATTTGTGAAATATGTCTCTATATTAGACATGACACTAGCACTGGCAGTATTACTTTTACAAATTCAATTTTCTAACTTCTAACACATATATCTCTCTTTCTCTAAGTCTCTCTATATTATATACACAATGCAAAATATTTTCTAAGTAATAATAACGTTGTATTATTATTTCTTTCGACAGCTATGCTCTCACCCCACAAGTCTTCACGCCCTTCCGCACCCAAAACCTGGAAGAACTAGAACCCTGGCAGAGAGACTACCAGTTCGCCCAGACAAGCGCGCGTTCTTCAGTTGAGCGTACAATCGGACAGCTCAAGTCGCGTTGGAGGTATGCATCTTAATTAAAGATATCGCCAATATTTACAACACAAAATAATAACTCTAACTGTCGGATCCAAAGAGTAGTCATTCATCCATTGTCTTGTATGCGCCACTTTATAATCTTGCTTTCCGGTTACATAACTTTCCCAGAAATTAAAATACTATGTTTTCTATTTTATTCTAAGATGCCTCTCCAAATCGGGTGGAGGGGTTATCGAGATGCATCCCCTTCAGGCCTCCTGGGTCGTGAAAGCCTGCTGTGTGCTGCACAATCGGTGTATCGATTGGGGCCTTCGCAAACTCCAGCCTGGTCAGAACCGCGACCCCGACCTGGAAATGACGCTCCAGGTGAACGCCCGATACCGCTTCCTCCTCAACAACCGTAACATCGACCGCGAGGAAGTTGCTGACCACGACCAAGGCCCCAATACCAGGGACAACCCTTCCCTCGAGGGAGTCCAGAGGCGTGATAACTACATCTACGCCCAGTACGGGGGGCCAATGCCTCAAGCACTCCGCCAGCCAGCAGGAAGGGGTAGGGGTCGCAGGGGACGACGTCCTCGCGGTGCGAGGAATGTCAGAGGACGATAAATCAGAACGTTCAAATTGTCGAGTTTTACACGAACATTTATCGAGACTATTTAAGAAACATACCCTCAGTAGTAAACTTGGAACTTCTGGCGAAATGTGAGATGTCATCTTTTTGTATAAGACAAGACACTCTGTAATATTCTTCTAACTGAATCTTATTTGCTGTCGCAGCAGAATTTAAACTTTGACAAATCAGAGATGTAATCTTATTGTATCAGACAAAACACTCTGTAACATTCTTGTAACTGAACCTTACTTGCCGTCGCAGCAGAATTTAAACTTTGAAAAATATCGTCACAACAACGTTTTCTTTACTCGAGTAACCTAACACTTCAAACCGGTTTTCAAAGTGTAATGACTTAATTTCTTTACACAAATTTAAACTCGTCCTTTCCAGAAATACAGTTGCTGGTTCAAATACTTATACCTCCGAATTTTTCAGAATACCGTTGAATAAATTGTCTTTTTCAACATCAATTGTTATATCTCTGTCCATTATCTCTACATGACACAGCCCTAACTCTGTATGCAGGCAAAAACGATATTAATTAGAATCATAAAAGCCAGTGTCTATTTAATAGTGATAAAAAAAAACGTTGTATACAATTGACGCATGTTCAGTCTTTGGGGTGAGTAGGCTTTTTCATACGAGAACCTCGCCTGGGCTCTGGGCTAACTACAGGACTCTTTGCTCTTGGTCTTAATGTGGGTGTTTCTGCCGCTTTACTAGAAGAAGGTTGAGGTGAAGCTGCTCTTGAAAGTTGCCGCACGATATGACCGGGTACGTAAGCCTGAGTCACTGTTTGACCCCCGTCAGCATCCTCATGCACTACGGGATAATAAGCCCCGCTGGTTTCTGCTGACACCTCCTGTGATTCAGCCGCAATGTCCTGCTGAGAATCGTGGGGGAACGACGGCCACTGCATACTTTCTAAGTCCGAGTCAGGCTCAGTATTCTTTGCAAGGACATGTTCTTGTTGGATAAGAGACGCGTTGGGATCCTGCGTTTCCTCCTGACTTGGGGTGTCTGCAAAAAGTGTAATACGTGCGCTAGTAGTTACAGGGGTTGACGTCGAGGGCAGGGGGACAGTCAAGTCACTGCTGCCAGCGTAAGTCTGTTGTCCGTCACGCTGACGGAAAACAACCTCACTGGTGTTGGTGCCACCAATAGACGAAGACTCTTGGTGTCGAGATATCGGTGTAGGCCTATCGTGACCAGGGGTTGGAGGTACTGGCTCGTCAACGTCAGACTTAATCTCCACATGCTCTAAATTTATCACTCCCTGGGTGCCCAATACCGCTGATTTGATTATTTCCAGAGTTTGTTCTATTTTTTTTTGACTACTTCTCAAAGAAGACACTTCTTTCTTTACCGTGGCGATATCGCCCCTAAGGATACCCACTTCCCTGATTAACAGTGCAGTGTCGACACGCATACTTAAAACATTATTATCTACGCTTTGTACGTCCTCCTTTACTAGGGTTGAGTCTGCTGCGACATTACGGATGTCTTCTCTAGCAGCACCCATCTCCTGCACAAGAGTCTGCTGTTGACTGGCTAGTCCCAACGACTTCGACTTGAGGGTGTGTGCGTCACTTCTCACAGCGGAGATATCCCCCTTCATGCCCAGCATGTTAGCTTTCATTTCATGACAAGCTTTCCCTGCAGTAACACACTCATTTGCAATATCAATTAGGCCAGTCTTGACTTGGAAAAATTCGCCCCCAAGAGTGTTGACGTCATTCCGTATCGTCTTAAGTTCTCCTGCGATATGCTGGTCAGTCGGTTGTTTTGCTGGTCCCTGGACGTCACACCTCAGTAACACCAACTCCTGCTTGATCGCACCCATGTCAGTATGGAAATTTATGAGTCCCGATTCCACCACATCAAATCTGTTTGACATGGTTTCAATAATACGGCCCTCTGCTGCCGAACTTGTGGTGAAAGCACCAGTAGTAGTAGACTTTGGCGGAGACCTAGGTGGTTTTGTTGATGCGTTGTCCTTCACATCAGTATGGGCCTCAGTCTCCTGGGTTTTCTCTGGCAGATCCTCTGTAACGTTGGTACGTTGGCCCAGTTGAATGTCCGGTGTGCGCACATGCACGGAGTAATTCATGTCGGCATCGTCGTCAAAGTTCATCGCGTCAAGGGGGTCTGTAAGGTAAGTAAATACCAAAATAACTGCACAGAATAATTTTTTTTCAGAATTTCTTTGATATATAAATCACATTTGTCATGAGATACAATACATACTATAATATAAAAGACTGTAACATATATGTTTCAAAAGTAACGCTATGTTTTGTATGAAGGTGTGATAAGTATCGTGACGGCAAGAATGTGAAGATCGACTCTTGGGCTAACATTACGACTTGTCGCCTGATGAAAGTTGACCCTACTATTTCTTCAAAATATGAACAATTATCACTATATTTAACAGGGATAAATGACGCGACGATAATACCTCCTGCTGTAGGGTCCTGGGTCTCTGCTTGCTCCTCCTCGGCAAACGACAGCTCACGGCCGGCAGGGGCTGGACTCCAGTCGAGTTCTTGTAGAGAAACAGATATTGATGGAGTCTTCAGTTGACGTTCAATTGAACGAGTTACCATATGAAAGGTCCTGCCTCGGACGCACATTCTAGGGGTTCTTTGTCTGGCATGGCAGGGGCGCCACTGTAGCCGTATGCCTTCTCCAGTCGACGTTTCTATTATAAAAGAAATGTCAATAATATCAACTTCAATTTATTTTTTGTTGTACCGTCGTGTAGGTGGTGGTGATATAATTTAATATTACAATACTGGTATGCCTTCTCCAGTCGACGTTTCTATGATAAAAGAAATTTAAATAATATGAACTTCAATTAATTTTGGGTTAGAACGTCTTTTAAGTGGTGGTGACATAAATTACTATTACAATACTGGTAGCATAATGAAACCAAACAGAGGGAAAAAGATGACTTTTTGGGAAATACCATAACACTAGGAGCTTGTTTCTTTATTAGATAAGATTATTATTACAAGTCCTGCAAATAAAGCACCTCCACACTAACAGTTACTTACTTTAAATAGGGTTTTACTCTTATGATCGATTATCTTGTAGTAGAGGTATTTCTTCCGGCGTTTCTTTCCAAACTGCGAGTTGAGGTTGTCTTTTATCTTTTTGTAGATGGCCCTCCTTTTTTTCATCTTGTGGTCGTGGGTTGCTGTCTCTGCCCACCTCCCGAGGACAGCGTCTCTGAATAATGAAAAAAAAAAAAATATTAGTTTACCGCGACGTCAACATTTTGATATTCTGATTCAGTGATATTTTGATACTTATTGATGATTACTATGTACGGCGTTTAGATTACTTGATATTTTAAATAAAACTTCTTCCTAAGAATACAGACTGTTCTCTAAAAGTATTGTGAGATTTTTTACTTTTCAGCCAATGCTCAGACATTTCCTTGCTGTTACTACTGCGATACATATATATGTGTGTCTTTTTTTTTCTTTTTTTTTTCAGTTTTACTCACTCATCCTGTTTGGCGGTGTAAAGCAGCTCCAGTTCCTCGTCTTCATAGCAGGAGTGCGTCAGTGGACCCTCGTCATCGGTGTCCGAGGAACACCAGCCCAGGTCTTTTTTCTTGCCTTTACCTGCAGCAGACTTCCTCTTCTTCTTGGCCTTCTTGGGTGTTCTCCCGGAGGCGGGACCAGTTGGTGAAGGGGTTTCAAGGGCTGGCGTTTTAGGAGCGGCTGCTGCTTTACCACGTCCTCGTCCTTTTTTCTTCTCTGGAACTGCAGGAGTCACAACCTTCTTTGTAACTGCCTGTTTCTTTTTCTTCTTGGGAGCTGGGCTTGATTCTGGAGAAGGGTCTGCAGGCTCGACTACCTTGGTTGCCTTTACTTTCTTAGGAGGAGGTTTCACCTTCACAGGGATATCGTCGTCATCGGATTCATCTAGCTCGGCGGCAGGTCGGCTTTTCTTTAATGGCTGTCCGGAGGTAGACGCGACAGGTTCTTTTGTTTTCTTCTTCGGCAAAGTCATTTCTGGTAGTGGCGAGTCCTCACCATCGACGACGATAACGGTATCGGTTTCAGGTTCACTTTTCGTGGCTTTGGTGTATTTGCCCATGTAATAGGCAAAGTTGAGCTCCTCCTGTCTACGATACTGCTCCCGTGCATCTTGTAACATGCCCTCCAGCTTCTTCTTGTCCTTCGCGTCTACACCTCTGGACAGCACGTCCATGATCGAGCTAATCCTAAGTTTGTAATCTATCGTGGACGGGTCCTGCGACTCACCACCCACTGAGGACGACATCTGAAAAAAGGAAATATATATATATATATTATTTTACATGATGCACGTTACCGCCATTTGGAGAATTCATACAGTGTGGTACTGACGCCTATATATTACTATATATGAGAGGCGGTATTCTATTTACAATTGCGGAGAATTACGTCAGCTTAAGTTCATTATTTCACATGGTGACAAACCCTTTTTCTTATTTTGAGAGGGGGACGGAGCCATTTCGTAGCTTATAAAGTCAAACACGATTCCTGTAGATACGCGTACGGATTCACCTTATACTGAAACCCTAGTAAGTTAGCTTGTATTGAAAAATAGTATTCTAAACCCGTCCCGAAACATAGGGTACTATGGGGCGGGTTGGGGGGGGGCAGTCGGGAAAAGACCGACAGATACGATACTATTTTTGCTTTCATAAATGATTTAAACTACACGACGTGTTTATCTCACACGTCTTACAATATGCACTGACAACTTAGAAATGTTAATACGTACCGTGGCGACTTGTAGAAGGACGAAGAGGAGAATGATGGGCAGGAAATCGGCGGGTTTCATCTATGATGCTTCTTCTCTCAGTGACTGTGATGGCGTCAAAACAACGTCCCGCACTTGTTGCCGGGATGAGCACATAGCTTAAAACTTGCCTTTTGCCGAGAACCAGCGTATGAGCTTGTACCCAGCAATGGCAGTAGTATTACATACGAACGCGGTCAAGAACCAGCGAAACGCCGGCAAAATAGACGGTGACTTCCGGTAAAATGCACAGGTGGCCGCCATGACCTAATTAAGTTTCCCGCTCTCTTGCGTCAGTCGAACCGCGATATATCGCGGCGGTAATGCAGGGTGGCGTCAACTTTTTATGACGGTAAAATATAGTGGCGATATTTTTTATGGACACGCTTTTTTAAAAATATCGCGACATGACATAGCTGCGTCATCAAAATTATCGTATATCGCCGTTTTTTTATGGAATGCATACAAGGTGTGCGCTTCTTTAGACATATTGCATCCAATATAATTATCGCAGTCATTGAGAAATTCAAAATTGTGAATCAGTACCTAGTGTCCCTGCCTGGTCAGACCTAACTAAACGAAAGGAGGATAACAATTTGAAAGTGAGAAGTAAAAGAGGAATAGTTTTGGTATAACGCTGTTTGATATGTATATTTATGCACGTATACGTACGCACGTATATATATGTATTTATATCTGGCACCCCGCAGACACCCCTCGCCCTTCGGGCTCGGGCTGTCAGTGGATACCCGGGCAGTACAGACACCCTCGGACTGCCCCCTCGGGCCTTCTTATCATATTACGCATGAATGTACAGCGGCGGATACAAATATTTTCAAAAGAGGGAGGGGGGCTCCCTATTGTAAAAGATTCCGCCAGATAATCCAGTCCCAAGAACTTTACATTAAAAATCAAAATTTCTAACCAAAAAAATAATATTTCGCCAAAAATAGGGGCCACTGAATGTATGGATGGGTGCACGGAGGAATGGACGTAGACAGACAGTGTACGCCAAGATTGACGACGTATTATGAAATAAAATTATGATATTCTTTTTCTTTAAACAAGTATACAGAGAAACGCATTACAGTGTTCACAATATCAAATGATTTAAGAAATTTACTTACTTTCGTCCTAACGTTCCGTCCGATATTGTGCGTTCAAAGTCCCGCAACCGAAGAACTTGTGCATGCTTCGGTTAGATTCATATAGACGCCCTTATCGGAGAATGAAAGTATAAAACCACCATGACCTATGAAATCTTTGCAAGTAACCTCTATAAATAGTGTAATGACGTCAGCAGACGCCAGCTGGCCTGGCGAACGCTGGTAGGATCTGGTAAGCCAATCTTACACTGCCCCCACGAATATACACTATACAGCCTCTAGCTGTGATTCCTTTTCTCTTCCAGTGTCATGTATATTAATAGAAGTCTGTTATTATAGAAATGATATACGTTCACATTTCTTCCTAAAAAGGCCTAAAAAGCCCCAAAACTTAAAGCGAATGGTATGGATATCTTTAATTTCATCACTTCTTTTGAGTATGCGTGGGTATTCTCCCCATAACCACTCAAACAGATGACGCCTTTATGGGTGTACAGGGACCTACGCAATATTTTCACAAATTCTTGCCCCCACCACACTCAAACACACAATGGATGACTAAAGAGCATAAGTGTCACTGTGGTTATATAAATAGACTAAGAAAACTGACACATAATTAGGCCTGATATTATGTTCTTTGTGGTATAGAGCAGAGATTTGGCGAATCCAAAGAGAGTGATACCTGATAGGCTCTAACCACAGGATTACTTGATAAAAAACAGAAAGTGTTCACCACAGATATGGGTATTGGGCAAGTTGTGCCGGTTATGTGTAGATGTGGATATAATTATTGTGACCGTTTAGGAGTTCATAGGGAAGTGTCTTTGCATTTCTTACCATAGCAAAACCACGCTGTGTCAAGCATGCTTATTGCCGTCATTGAGGCATGACTTGTCACATGAGCCTTTTTATGTACAAATTGAAAAAGTCTATGCAACCTCGGTTGGCCTGCTGTAGGGCCGAGGGATCTCGTGACCTAAATCCCTGGGAACATGTCTGTCAAAGTCCTATCGACTGTGGTTCTGTGGTCTGTGCAGCACCACAGTCAGAGGCACGTGGACACGCCCACACAGCAGGGGCTCTGGGTCCAGCTTCAACAGCAAACGGGCGCTTTTACCTGGATCAGTATCTCTGGAACTATATTAAAAATTTTTAAAGGATCAGTTATGCGCTAATAAGAAACTCTGCATGCCCGAACGGCAGTATTAACAGCACTGTGAGTACATGTGGCGGCTTGCACTTGGCTGTGGTTATGTACACAAGGGCCAACCTAATTCTGGACTCTGAATTCGGACAGTGAAAATGGGACAGAGCGTCCCAGTTGAGGCACCTTGAGGTCAGTTACACTGCAGGCCGTTGTATTCGTGTTCCCAGTTTGTGAACTTCACAGGAGTAATACATGAATGCATGACCTATGATGTTATTATATAGAGTCATTAAATGTGCCGCGTGACACACGTGAAAAACATTGGATCGATATTGGATCTTGCGCTATCCTGGAACTACATAGCCTACATAGCCAGTGGCCTAGAGTTGTCAAGCAACGAGCTTTGCTTGGTAGCCTTCCAATGCCAATTCAGTATTCATATACCATCTTCACAGTGAGATTCGACAACATTGTCCTCTTTTGTCCACTATAGGGTTAGTGGAACAGTGATCATAATTATCTGTAATACACGTGAAAGTTGAGGCCCAAAGATGGCTATCACAACACCAAGCCCAGACTTTGTGAATTGCACCTATTCTGGTGAAGATGTCATTTGTAACGGGACTACCTACATACTCCCGGAAATGCCACTTAACTATACGGATACCTGGTTCTGGATATTCATCGGGATATATGTGGGGCTCGTGCTTTTTGCAGGTAGGCTATGTTAACACTGGTCAATATTCCTTTTGAAGATGAGGCTACATCTTCAAAAGGAATATTGATTACTACTAGATTCTTCAAAGTTCACATCTACTTATATTATGCATAATACTATTGTAAGCGATATATGCATGTCGAAAACGAAAGCACTGATTCAAAGAGCTACCATCCAATCAACCTACATATATCAATACCTTTAGGTCAGGTAATGAGTGGCCTGTAGGCAGGCCCAATTCAATATATTTGATACTGTGCATCAATGCGCAGTATCAAACACATTAAAGTAGACGCGCAAAGCCGTATTTTGACTCAACATATGTCCATACTTTACCTATTTGTTCATTTAAAACTAAAGGACGACTTCCTGTGCTTCTGATTATTTGAATAAACATAAAATTAAATTCAGAAGTTTAATTGGAATTGTGAACAGGTATACCTCCATGTAACGCGTGCAGGTAAGGCCTGTGACGTCACAGGAGGCATTAGTATACCACTGTGGACAAGGGCCTTAATAAAACGCCATGCCATTTAAAACCTATAGCTCGTGGATGTTTGTAACTTTCAGAATCGTTAGTTGGTTATTTGATAAACCCATGCCTTCTTTTACTTAATTTTGCAAGCTTTTATTTTGGGCTTATGATTTTTTGAAGTTGACTCAGTCACTGTCATACACTTATTATGCCCAATGTCTCCTCTGACATCACAGGCCCTGTCCAGGCTGGCCTCCTACAAATTCGCACTGGAGGTGTGAGAGTGGTCTCACACTTACAAAAATAGACCTTACACCAACTGTTTGCATACTGAGGCCTTTTCGTACACTGTAATACATTAAAATAGACATTCCTTTTCGCGTGAGCTTTAAATTATTGATATGTAACTGTGGACAGTTAAAGAAATAACACTGTAGATTATTTTCATTTTCCTGTTGATGACGTTTTTAAATGTAACCCTTTCACTGCCAGATTGAATGGCAGGCCTCACTTCATCTAATGGTATTCGTGTTGGTTTAGGAGTCTCTGTCATTTTATGAAAGCAACAATGAAATAACAAAAAATTTGGTTTCCCTGGAAAGAGTCATGTATTTGCTTTTTTCCACGTTTCCCCAATGTCTGCAGATTATTTTAATTTGTTTCTAAAACAGAATTTACTTATACGAAAGTATATCATAACATAAAAGAAATAAGTGAAAATAAAAGTTAGATTGTCAAATTTGCAATGAATTTGACGGAAAATAAATGTATTCATAGATCTTATAGGTATCTTAAAAATGCTATGCGCTCATTGTCTCAAATCTCTCAAACATACCTAAAATGATGAATATTGGACATCTATTTAATAGCTAATAGCTAATCATAAATTAGGGTAAAGTCGGGTAACATGGGCATAGCAGATAATATGGGCACCCCCAATATTTCATATTTCTGTCAGATGTAAGTCCTGCAACCTCTTATCACAATGTGGGGAACCAAAAAACATTGGCATATACCATTTCTTTTCATCAAATTACTATATATTTACTAAGATATGCAACAAATACTTTAAGGGGGTATCTGAACTTGCTTGCAAGCTGTCATCTAATCATACATAACATCTGATTGAGTAGGAATATCTTAACCATTCAAATACCACATTGTCATGCAACCTCTTAAGAACATGTAGAAACCACAATCAAAGATAAAAGAGAAATAGCCTTTATTTCATAGAGGTTCTATGAAAGACTGTTTTTTAGGGTAATATGGGCATCCCCCAAGATCCCATAGTATGCTATGGGAAGTCTAATATGGACAGGATTCTTGTGCTGCCCATATTAGCCTCCCTCATTTGTCACTGTATTACTACAGGGCTAATATAGGCAGGTGTGCCCATATATCCCTAAAATAGGGGGTGCCCATATTTCCCTGTGGTGGGTAATATGGGTTTTGAAAATGCAAAAACTTATTTTCTCCATATCTTAATTATTTCTTTTGCTGGATAGTCAAAAATCTATAATATTTTTCAATTACTGATAACAGTTCCATAACAGAAAACAGAAGTAAATTATGATAATTTATCTTGATTTCACAGCCATGGGTACTTAAGGTGCCCATATTACCCGACTTCACCCTATAATAGGCTTTATACATTAAATTATAAAAATAGTATTCGACTCTTTAGGCCTATCAACCTTTATGCAGCACGCATACATTGAAATTTATTAATGGATGGTTATGTTGCTTTTCATTCTGTCAGAAAGATTCATGTCGCGTGTCAAATTATGGAAATAACGAAGTCTCTCTGGCGAATTCAGGGCCCTATTGACAATAGACATGCCGTACACGAAACTGGGCATTCGTAAAGGTGGGGATGGGCATCCTATTTTGGACGTTACCTATTCATGTTTACCATGCCCTAGACACCTTTCTCATGACCCTGCGCACTATAACCCTGCTGGGCTGCGGATCAAGGTGCATGGCGGCAGCAACCAGACTGGGTCACTGCACTGCATAATTATAGGCTACCAGTGGGACCATTTTGAACTGGTTGTCTATAATTATGTCACTGATACACTAACAAGAAAGCAAATTCTTTTAGCACGTATATGTTTGATACAAGTAACCTAATATCATGAAAAAAATGTAATTCAGGTACACTGAGGATTTTTTAAGTCTTTCTAGTCTTTTATTTGGAAGGAGGGCAACTCTAAAAACAAGTTAATTATGGTATACTCACCAAGGTGAATTGTTTTGGACATCAGTCACCACAAACACAAGTGCCCCTTCTCCGCCATCCCCTCCTACATACGTGTTGAACACACTGCTAGTAATTACAGGCACTTGGCCATCTGAGTGGGGACCAATTCTCACTTGGTTCTGCTCCAAGCCCAGTGGTCAGTGCTGCAGACTGTATAGATAGACTTTATGATCCGCAAGGCCGGCGAGGGGTGCGTATTGTGGCCAGGGCATGTTGACAGGCCATATGGACCGCTCACTGTATATTCCTTGTTTACCAGAATTTTCACATATTTTTCATTTTGTTTGGGTGATAAAATAAAGAAGAGCCTTACTAAGGGGTGTTAGACCGTAAAATGTAAATCTAACGCAAAATGTAAATCAACGTAAAGTGTAAATCTGATGCAAAATGTAAATCATGTTAACTTGAAATGTAAATATGAGCTCTCATAAAATAGGCCTATAACAGTTTGATATAAAATGAAAACAAGAATCAGGGACCTAAACTGTAAATCTTAGGGGCAGGGGGAATCCACAAACTTTCATGAATCTCAAAAAATGTAACAATTCCAATATTTACCATTCAGGCATTGTAAGTAAGATATCCGGTTTCAAAAAATAAAAGTTTAAAAATGTATGTTTCAGCTCTCATGGTCTGGTTCTCACATAATGCTTAATCAAAATGCTCATGGACAATATGGTCATACAGATGTTAAATAGGTATTGATTGGTATATTATTTGCCAGGATTATATTTAACATTCACCAAAACTTCTGTTTCTTTCCATACATTTTTGAGACTGGGGATTCTCTTTTATTAGAAGATAGGGATTCCTAATTAGTCACCATGTGAAATCACAGATAGGAGATTTCCTATAAAAACACATTCAGATTCAGATATATGATATAGAACTCCTGCTGTTGCGCCTATATATATAAGCTTCCTATAGTGTTCAAGTTTGGAAATAAAAGACCTGAGGCATGTAATGATTTACAATTTACGTCCACGACGCTGATTACATTTTTACAATTTAAGGCAGGAGGTATAATTACATTTTACGGCAATTTGTTTTACGTTTTCCGTCAGATTTACATTTTCCGGCAATTTCTATTACATGTTACGTCAAGTTGCATTTTACGGCAGATTTACATTTTAAGGTCTAACAAGGGGTCGTCCTTGGATGGTTGTACGACCCATCGGTATTGTTCAAACCTCGGCCTTCAGCCTCGGTATTTAACGATCCCCGATGGGTCGTACAGCCACCCTCGGTTCTTCTTATTATTGTATTCTCCTCACTGGGGTTCATATTTCTGCTAGGAGGGGGCGCCATCCTTAGTTAGAATTGTATACTGGTGAATCCTCCCCCGATTCTGTATCCACCCTCACATGCGCGACGCTTCGGCAATTATTGTGTAAATAACAGTTAACCGGTTTTGGATTATAAACACGCTGCAGTCCATTCGTTGCATCCTTTTGAGAACCATCCATATGGATCTGCACCTTGTGGATATACTTATATTTTGGTATAAACAAAACATAGGTGATAATAATTCTAACACATAGGTTATATATACAGATATTCTTTGAATATTTACTGTTTTAGAGTAAGTAATATTTCGTGTGTCCATAGTTATGATATTGTGAAAAGTTTAGACTGCCGGCGTGAACTGCACAGGGAAGTCCAAATAGCACGCATGCATTCCTTCATGTGGTTATAGAAGTGCACGTCCCACTACAGTTCTATGATGTGGTTATTGGTCTGAGACTAAAGTCTATTATACGCTTATGTTTCTATAACCTTTCATAACTCACAGTCCAGTCAAAACAGGCCAACAGAGAGACGTAGGATACATCAAAATGACATTTAATAACATCATTCGTGGTTGGCGGTACCAGTCACTCAAATAACCGAAGTCGAATAATTAACAAAAAAAACAAAACTGGTAGGCCCTAATACAACGTTTTCTGTTAAGGAACGATGAAATAAATTCTAATTTATGCATGCTGAGACATAATAGCCATTGGCTTGGAATAAGTTCTTAAAATTATCTATATTCATTCTTTCCTGCCAGTATTTCCGTTTAACATCATGAAATCAAATGTTAAAGAATCAGATAGTAAAATAGGTGATAATACATTTTTAAACTATAAAATTTGGTTAACAAAAGGATTAAACTATATCATTAGCCCAAGATGTCAAATGAAAATGACAGGACGTGTGCGTCATGCAACATCTTATCCATCTAGGCCCTATGTAGGATCATACTTACGATTATAACATATATTCAAACAAAAATCATCATTGAGCTAAGCTACTATTGCAGTCTCTCCCCTCCCCCAATCATAGAGATAGCCTACATCTTTTGTATGTCTATACCCCAATAGACAGAAGCGGACCTATCTGATATGCAATATAGGTAAGCAAGGCGATAGATAGCATGGATAACAATCTCTCATTGCCCTACCACGTGCCAAAATATTGAGAAAAAAAAATTATAACAATTATTTTGGCTTTCATTAGAAATTCCCCGCAGCGCTAACATATTAAACACGTATCCTTCTGACCACCCGCCACGTAATAGATAAGCAGGGCGATAGGTATAGCAGGGTTGGGGCTCTCATTGCCAGCCATATGCCAAAAACGCTTGACAAACGTGATGTTTTGTTACAATGATTTTTGCTTTAATTGTATACCAATTCCCCCAAATAACAACATAAAAACGTATCCTTATCCCTACCCGACATGCAATAGAGTGACGATTAGATATACTGATATAAGCAGGGCGGTAGGTATTAATATAGGTGAAAAAGCCAGTCACTACGCACTACCCCTTTTACGTACCGCTCCTCGGGAGTGCGGGTGCATGATAAATCATAAAGCATGCAGGGTTGGGGACGGGCTTCTCATTGCCTTGTCACAAAACCTTGACAAAGGTGATAATATTATTTCATAGCAATTATTTTGATTCTAATTACCGATTCCCCCAATAACAACTTAAACACGTATCCTTATCCCCACCGGACACCAGGCGTCATGTCGGGGCTGACGCTGGGCATGCTGTCGCTGGACATGATGACCCTCAAGGTGCTGCAGGAGGCCGGGTCGCCCCGGGAGAAGAAGTACGCGTCGCGCCTCATGCCGGTGGTCAAGCGCCACCACCTGCTGCTCGTCACCCTGCTGCTCGCCAACGCCGTGGCCGTCGAGTCGATGCCGCTGTGCCTGGACCGGGTGTCCGACCCCATCACCGCCATCGTCGTCTCCGTCTCCGCCGTGCTACTTTTTGGAGAGTAAGCATTCAATTGGGGTTTACTCCTTGTTTTTGGTATCTATTTTAGTATTTCATTTTTGGTCTTAAAAAACAACAACAAAAACAACAACTTATATCAGGGGCCTATTCATTATGATGATTTACTCCTATCCAGAGCACACATGCATGGAGTTGTTCGTTTAAAAAAAAAAAACCAGTTTGCATTTGATTATGATTATCTGTGACCCCCCACCACATAGTGAGGCATAAGTCGCAGATATGAAAGTTGAGATTCTTACAGATTATAAGAGTTGATGAGCTGATATTTAGAATGGTGAAAGAATTATGTTTCTCTCAGTATTTACACCAAAGTTATGAATGTTTGAAATCTCATCCATTAGATATCCCATTCTTGGAAAAATGACTTTAAAGATAGTACTTATCTTTATGGTAATGGCAATTTCCATAGACTTTATCAGTAGCCACCTGGAAACACTATCAAATACACATATTAAATCCATAATTCCATTTAGTTTGTGCCTAACATGTAAAACATAGGTGTTTTCCAAGTCATTTCTGTAGAAAACTCAATTTTCTATTTTTTCACCCTTTTGCCTTGTCCTGCCATTTCCTCAGAATTGATCTGAGTGACTTATGCCTCATTTAGTGGTGGGGGGTCACAATTATATTTATTTCTTTTATTTATTGAAATCCAATTCATGATTACAGTTTCTTCCATCGGATTGTATAAACAAACAATTATTCATGTCTTCACATTGCTATTGAAAAGATCATTATAATTATTGATATCAAATGAATAATAATTTCTTATGATTCTATAATGAATGAGTCACACATGTGCTTGGATAGAACAGCTGCCTCCAATGCAAAATTACCAATGATCACCTTTGTTAGGGAAATTAACCATGGCTATGTCAAAAGCCAAAGAACTTGAAACAACCCCGTAATATAGAAAACGACTGCATTGGAAATCATAAGATAAGGTTGTCTGAAATTGTCATGAGAATATACTTGTGGATCCCGATAAGCTATGGATACAAAAATATTATTTACAAACACTTTTCAGAGTATTTCCCCAGGCTCTCTGTTCCCGCTATGGATTAGCAATCGGTGCAACCATGGTTCCGTAAGTATACCTCCTGATTGTGTAATTAGTGCACGGATACAAATTGTACATAAGTGGATAAATATGTGGTTTCAGGTTCTCTCCCCACATCTCTCTCCCCACCGTGTATCTTTGTAAGTGTCAAGTTAGTAAATAACCCAAACGTTGAGATTGTGAAAGTGAAATGACAGAAGGAATAATCCAAACGTTGCGATTGTGAAAGTGATTGACAGAAGTGATATGTCAGTAATGCAAATTACGACCACAAATTAACGCCATGTGTATAGTGTATGAGTGGGAACGAATTTATATCAAATTAGTGTAAATTGTACAACAAAGCGTTTTCGGTTCAACTTTTGTACGATGAGTAATTCCAAGTTTACATTTTGATTGTGTACGCCCTGTCTGTTTTTCCACAGAGGTAATAAATTAAACAGTTTACGGTCCCAGCACACGCGCCGCTATATTATGGAATCATATGTGGGATATTCTGATTTCGTGGAAACAATAAAGTGGCATTGTTCTTCTGTTCGTAATACCAATTGCACACCGGTATTTGAATAATGTACGGGGATCTAAACGTTCAGGTGACACATCCTTTCCAATTAAGATGTTGATGGATACAACATGGTATTCTCAAGAAATTCGATGCGGAAGTTTAGTTTATAGAAACTCACTCATCCATAACAAGAATGATTTCATTACTGGTAGTTTTGGCTATCCAATACGCTGACGTCTGTTTTGGCGCTATTGCATTGATGCCGTGGTATATTCATCGTGTTTCCGATAAATTATCATTAAGACACAACACCATCTAGTGAACAGGTGTCTGTTTGAAGTGAGGTCTGTTTCATGCAGGGCAGTAGAGCGGGTAATTGCATGGTTTTATTGTATGTGTGTGTATGTGTGCGTCGGTGTGTGGAGGGTCAGTGTGAACGGTCCCTGGCCGAAAATATTCAGATATTCAGGTAAAAACTGTGAAATCTGTACGGGTGATATTGAAATAAGTATGCATCTACGAAAAAAAGATTCGCCAGGGATGCTGAAATCTCCCATTAATAAAGATTTCCTCCTTAAAGGGGGTATTCCACTACACGACATGGGCTGCGATGTCACAATGTCGCAAGGAAATCACACATATTACAGATAAAACTCGACATCAGACATATGATACATGTTTCAAATCATCATTTTTTAACCATGATATTACTGTTGTATGAATATTTTTCTATCATAGAGTCGATCGTGCTGATATCGCAGCCCATGTCGTGTAGTGGAATACCCCCTTGAGGGGTTGGTGGTGGTATGTGTGGGGGTCATGCAGAGGTGGCGGGGTGGCGGGAAGTGGGGGCAGATAATGATAAGTAGGCCTATTAGACTGTAAACAGGTAAAAGGAACGCATGTGACTAAGAATTAATAAAAATATGCAATTTAATCGTTTATAAATACCGCTCCAATGTATTGTTTTCAATTTTTGAGTTATAAATGTGATCTTATTTCACAGCCTGGTGTACCTATTAATGGGTGTGTTCTTTATCGTCGCGTGGCCCATCTCCAAGTTACTGGACTGTTTGTTGGGGGCCGAACATTCCACCTTTTTCCGGCGGGCCGAGCTGAAGGCGCTGGTCGGCCTGCACGGCCCGGACGACGAGTTCTCGGCGGAGAACCCCGCTGAGGGGCCCCTCTCTATCGACGAGGTTCTCATCATCAAAGTAGGTTAAATTTTGTTTAACCACTGAAACCGCCATCAAATGAGAGTAGAAACTTCTTCCTTTGATTCATGACTATAATTATAAATGAAAAAAAAAAGCTGCCGTCCATTAATTCTAATTAACACGAGCAATTCCCCCATCATATTTTTTTAATTTTTTCCCACAAGTTTTATGATCGGCAATTTGCTCATTAGCCTATCCCAAATAGGTAGCCTGCATTTGAATTCAAACTTTTTATATGGAGGTGACTGAATCTTGGTTTACGGTTAGAAATTCTCAAGATTGTAATTATGTTAAAACCAACATCAACATATTTGGTTACATCCTTATTGCCTCTTAGTTATACATTACAAAAAAAGAATTCCTATACATTAACAGGGAGCACTCGAACTAAGGGATAAGACTGCTCAAGATGCAATGGTGCCTCTGGAGAGTGTTTTCATGGTGGATATAAACGAAAAACTTGACCGGTCTACTATGAAGAAGGTAAGATACATTCCTTTATCTAAACACATCACATGAAGCATCTTATAGAAAGTTGCTGCGTAGCATATCTGTATTGTAAGGGGATGTTTAAGGGGGAAATACACAAAAATTAATTGTAATAACTCTGACGCCTCTTGAACGTTGGGTGTATCCTTAATCTATGCACGGCATATTGGACTCTATTTACTAAATGTTAAAAGGCGCATTACGACAATTGTATTTGTACACTGTAAAAAGTTAATGTTATTCTACAGCAAATTGTACAGTTAATTTACAGTAATGTTTGCTGTTGGAAAATAAACAGTTAAACTTGCTGTAGGATTATGAGATTTGTACTGTAAATTTGAAATTACATGATGAGAATGTATTTTTACAGTATATCTAACTGTAAAATACAGTGGCCACCAGGAGTGCAAAAGTAAAAAGTAGAAAAACGTTTTTGGCATATTAACTTTACACCATATTTTCAGATCAGTTAATTACATTTAATGATGTCAAAGAGTGAATACCATACTTATAAAATGAACTGATATTGTAAGTTATTGAAATACATATTAGATAGGCGATCACTGTAAGTGATCGCCTTTCTTTTGTAATGGGGAGGAGCGTGAGGTCTGAGTCACCTTTATTTTGGGATGAGGTCAGCTGGGTGCCGGCGGCCACAGACTGTTGGTGACTAATGGAGGGGGGTGGTGTTTGTTCTAGGCTGGATATCAGCAGATTGCATGCTGAAAAAAGAGAAAGTTTGTAAGTGTTTGTTGCATTGGCATTATCAGTAGATTTTACTTTTTTTGGGTGATATGACTGTGACTCAACACACAGAAAGGATGCTCCGAGGGGGTTATAATCTTAAGCTCTAAGGCTAATATTAAAGGAAATATGGGTAGATTTGTGAAAAATAGGGATGAAAATGTCTTAAACCAACTTTTTGTGTAGAATTTAGTTAACCCACTCTAAACATTCCAAATAGTGGGAAAAACATTCTATTTGGAATGTTATTGGAATGTTTTTACCCTAAAAATTACCTTATATCAGATGTTTGGTTACCATGGAAACAACAAAATTTTGCAGATTTTGTCAAAATTTGTAACCCATTTCGAAAAAACATGACATGATTGTATTATCACTCCAAACTAAAAGAGATTATCTTTTGTAGATCAAAAGTTAGAAGTATAATAGCTTTTATGACTTTTTGTTAATCTATGGAGAAAATTTTATCTTTATTACTAAATATTTAGATAAATATTCAATATCCCGGCTTTTTGCCATTTCCAGGAAGACCGACGGTCCTGTGTTCAACAGCCTGTAACTTCCTTGAAAATTATCCAATTTTGATGTGCTTGGTATCATTTGAAAGCTTAAAACATGCTCTGTAATGCTTAATTCCCGCCTGGAGCATCCTTTCTGTGTGGGGAGACACATGTATTGATAATGGTGAAGTGTAACCTGTAATAGAGCCAATAAGGTATGGTGTGAGTCATTGCTGAGAAATAGGCACAGAAAGTTGGGCACAGAAAGTGTTGTACTGACTACAGCATGCTGGGAGGCAATGTGTAGGGATATTGGATGGTGGTATTGCATCAGTGAGTGAAATGTTGGGTTTTTCACTGGTGGGTGGGGCAGCCTCACAGAATAGTTCCCAATGGATTGTGGGAGGCAATGTGGTAGGATTTCTGATTGTGGTCTTGCATCACCGGGGGAAATGTAGGGCTCTGCACCGGGGGTTGTTTGTTGATTGACAATTATTTATTGGAGACTCATTCAACCCTTTTTGATGCCTTGCGCTATGCAAAGAAATAATGATATAAATGTAGTGTAAGCAAGGCATCAAAGGAGGCCTACACTTACGCTTCCGGCGACGCTCCCGGCGACGCTCCCGGCGACGCTCCCGGCGACGCTCCCGGCGACGCTCCCGGCGACGCTCCCGGCGACGCTCCCGGCGACGCTCCCGGCGACGCTCCCGGCGACGCTCCCGGCGACGCTCCCGGCGACGCTCCCGGCGACGCTCCCGGCGACGCTCCCGGCGACGCTCCCGGCGACGCTCCCGGCGACGCTCCCGGCGACGCTCCCGGCGACGCTCCCGGCGATGCTCCCGGTGGTTGCTTATTATTATGGAGGCCTATGGTGGCGCTTCCAGCGACGCTTCCGGCGACACTTTTTGATGCCTTGCGCTATGCAAAGATATAATGATTTAAATGTAGTGTAAGCAAGGCATCAAAGGAGGCCTACACTTACGCTTCCGGCGACGCTTCCGGCGACGCTTCCGGCGACGCTTCCGGCGACGCTTCCGGCGACGCTTCCGGCGACGCTTCCGGCGACGCTTCCGGCGACGCTTCCGGCGACGCTTCCGGCGACGCTTCCGGCGACGCTTCCGGCGACGCTTCCGGCGACGCTTCCGGCGACGCTTCCGGCGACGCTTCCGGCGACGCTTCCGGCGACGCTTCCGGCGACGCTTCCGGCGACGCTTCCGGCGACGCTTCCGGCGACGCTTCCGGCGACGCTTCCGGCGACGCTTGGAGGCCTATGGTGACGCTTCCGGCGACGCTTCCGGCCACGCTTCCGGCCACGCTTGGAGTCCACGCTTGGAGGCCACGCTTGGAGGCCTATGGTGGCGCTTCCGGCGACGCTTCCAGCGACGCTTCCGGTGACGCTTCCGGCGACGCTTCCGGTGACGCTTCCGGCGACGCTCCGGCGACGCTTCCGGCGACGCTTCCGGCGACGCTTCCGGCGACGCTTCCGGCGACGCTTCCGGCGACGCTTCCGGCGACGCTCCCGGCGACGCTCCCGGTGGTTGCTTATTATTATGGAGGCCTATGGTGGCGCTTCCGGCGACGCTTCCGACGTCGCTTCCGGCCACGCTTGGAGGCCACGCTTGGAGGCCATGCTTGGAGGCCACGCTTGGAGGCCACGCTTGGAGGCCTATGGTGGCGCTTCTGGCGACGCTTCCGGCGATGCTTCCGGCGACGCTTCCGGCGACGCTTCCGGCGACGCTTCCGGCGACGCTTCCGGCGACGCTTCCGGCGACGCTCCCGGTGGTTGCTTATTATTATGGAGGCCTATGGTGGCGCTTCCGGCGACGCTTCCGACGACGCTTCCGGCCACGCTTGGAGGCCACGCTTGGAGGCCATGCTTGGAGGCCACGCTTGGAGGCCACGCTTGGAGGCCTATGGTGGCGCTTCTGGCGACGCTTCCGGCGACGCTTCCGGCGACGCTTCCGGCGACGCTTCCGGCGACGCTTCCGGCGACGCTTCCGGCGACGCTTCCGGCGACGCTTCCGGCGACGCTTCCGGCGACGCTTCCGGCGACGCTTCCGGCGACGCTTCCGGCGACGCTTTCGGTGACGCTTTCGGTGAATGACATTACGCTTTCAGTTATGCTTTCGTTATGCTTGTGGTTATGCTTGCAGTTACACTGGTGGTCATCACCCAAAGACTCCCCTTTCAGGGATAATGAAGGACATTCAGACCGAATACTAATATTTTTGCTATACCTCGTCCTTTAGTGAGCCTAGCACCAACTGGGAATTGAATCCCAATAACTACTGTGTCAGTGCTGGCTCACTCATGTCATCGCCATATATGATCTACAGGGGCATCTACGATCGCGACAGTGACATTTGTTACCATGGTCATATACTGCGATCGCCTATTTTTGGAGCTGTGCTCTACAGCTCTATAGAGCCGTGACCGCTTAGCTTGTTAATAATAGTAATTATTACGAGATAATTATTAATTGTATGCATAGACACCTTTTTGGTGTAAAGTATAATTTATAGGTAAGTAATGATCTCTCAAACCTGCTGCAACATCACCCAATGCATGTATGTGCTAATTAATCTAGCATTATTACATCCCACAACCTCTATACATTGGTTTGTGGTTGGGAATTAACATTTTTCTTTGATTTATGGGGAATATTTTATGTTAAATTGATGTTAAAAGGCTTTTAATTTAAAGTGCTGTAAAATAACAGTCCACTGTAAATTTACAGTAAGCTTTGCTGGAAACTTTGCTGCCAGCAAAGTTTACTGTAAATTTACAGTACTTAGTTTGCTGTTTATTTACAGCACTATTTACTGTAAGACATCTACAGTACCATGTACTGTGCAATTTACAGTACATCATATGCTGTACTTTGCTGCCAGCAAAGTTTACTGTAAATTTACAGCATTTACTTTTTACAGTGTAATATAAATAATAATGTGTGCTCTTCGTCCGCCTCTGCCTAAAACAGATCCTGCAGACGGCCCACTCGCGGGTGCCGGTGTATGAGGGTCAGCGGGACAACGTGCTGGGGGTCCTACTGGTCAAGACACTCATCATGCTGGACCCGGAGGACGCCGAGCCTGTGTCCAAGCTGGTCCGCAACCCCTGCTACTCCCGACAGGTCACCTACCTCCGCCAAGACAAACCGCTCTTTGACATCCTCAACGAATTCCAAACAGGCAAAAGTACGTGGTCACTCGCAGTGTTTTTTTGTTTTTTTTATCTTCTGGTGCTTTATAATTGATTTATCGATTTATAAGTACTTGGAACAGACCATAAAGGATAGGGCAACATTCTTAGTTGCTTAGTTGCTGTTAAGATTATGATCTTATCAATATAGATCAAATACTTGAACTTACACTCAGTGTAAATTACTATCATCCCGAGAGTACAAACACTTGAACTTATGAGTGCCCGCACCTACAACACTAACGGTACAGTGACCATGCAAGACGTCCTCAGTGGGGCCCTTGATGAGGGGGGGGGGGGGGGTCCCCAGTGTTGCATGTCGAATACAAGAAAAGGCCACTTCGACTGTCACTAAACTGTCCATGTCCCATGTCGGCTCTAAGAGACCCTCATGTCCTATATCGAATTTAAGAAATAGGCCATATCATGTCATGTTGATCTTTTTCTTCATTTCGCATGACCATGTCGCTGTGTCGAATTTAAGGGTCTAGGGCTATCTCAGTCCATGGTTGTCATGGTATAAAATACACACAAAATACAGGCTTTCTTTAAATTAGTTGTCAAGACAGCATTGACCGTAGTATACCTTAGTCTTAGAAGTTATCACTGACGTCGCCATATCATTCACCTCATTACGGTTTTAACATTCAGATTTGTTATAAACTTAGCAGGTATTCCCTTTAAATGGCCTTACACTTACGCCCGAAGCTTACACTAACACTGTCATATATGCATATTTTTGTAGGTCATCTTGCGTTTGTTTTGCGCCAATCAGAAAATGATGTGATAAATAAGGACATGGACAGTCTTGATTTTGCTTCAAGTCAACCTCCAGGAACGGTAAGGCAGTAAAGAGGATATCTAAATATTTCGTCTCTATCGATGTTACAATTCAACGTAATATATCATGAGAATACATAAAAATGTTGATAGTTGTTTTAAAATGCAATATTAATGCCTTTTAAAAGCATTAAGCACTGCGAACAATCCCATGCCCATAGAGTAACTGGGCTTTTGGCCGGATAAAGCCCAATAAAGCCTGTCTATACGCTTTACAAAACATTGCTGATGAGCCCAAACCTGAATCGAATTCCATTTGATACTAAAATCTTTGGTTTGAATTTCTATTTGTAGACTGTCGTTGGCATTATCACGTTGGAAGATATTATAGAGGAACTCTTACAGGAAGAGATCATAGATGAGACTGACGTTTATGTAGATGTACATAAACGGGTGCGTGTAGCTAGAGCACGGGCCAAGCAGTTCACACGGAGTAATTCCGCCTTCAACACGCCATACACAACCCCTGCCCTCACACCCAACAGGACACCCATATCATCCAGAAAGGTAGGTAACAAATAACGCGTTCTGTGTAAACATAGCTTATTTCTATCTCAGTGATTCTTCACTGATAAATCTCAGGGGTGTAAATGTTAGTCAAATGTGACTAACTCTGTTGGTCAAAATGACAGAGCCTAAATCAATTAACTTTCCTTTAGGTGATTTACATAGTTACATTTGACTAAGGTTAAAGCCTATCGTTTTCATACAATATCTATGCAGTAAAAGAACCATTTCTCTGGTATGCGTATTAAGGGTAGGGTGTCCTCTCAAGGATTGATCATCATAAATCCTTATGGACTAAGTAGGTCAAAACCTTGTTCTCACCGTGCTATGACCCTGGATGCTGATATGGTGTTAGCTGCCTTAGATCACAACAACCAACCAGTCTTTCATTTAATCTCAGTTATCTATTTCGTACTATCAGCATGTACATGTATTTCAGATTTATATCAGGGGTATCGCTCTAAGCTAACTCGGTATATCTCTTACATGCTATCATCACTTATTTCTGCTTGCTATCAGGGGTCGGGGTCTAAGCTGTCGGTGCCCTCCACCTCTCAGGGAGGGAGGCGGCCGGCGTCGGACCTCTCGGGCACGGACAGCCCCACCACGCCCCTTCTCACCAGTCAGGAGACGTGATCCCCCCGCCACGCCCAACTCGAAACGTCGGGATAAGAGAAACAGCCGCTATTTATCTTTTATATGAAATCTATACAGAAACATATTTTACGGTATATATACTTAATCAGTTAATGTAACTTGTTATCATTTGCTGGGAGTGCACAATCAGCGTAGACTCCCGCGAATCTCCTACCCTGCAGTTTGTAAGCAGATGCATGTATCATGTTTCAAAGTGTACCCATTTGTATTCCCAACACATCAATGCATAATTATCGTTTCTACTTAACATCTATATTTCAAGGAAATGTTCGATTATCGTGTTTCAACATTATCAAACGCTGTACTTACTGGCAGAGATCTATTTCCAAAGTCTGGTGGTTTGTCGGAATTACTTATCAGCCAAATTCTCGCCAGATTGTTAATGTTATAATCATCCGCATGTTAATGCCAAAAGATGTATTTTTATAGAAAACAAAAGCTTTATTCATACGTCTATGCCAACCACTAACAGTCTTATACAGGATAATTATTTATATGTATCTTTTGCACTTGTATAGTAAAGTAAACACATGTAACATAGCAGTAAAGAAAACCCCAATCTATAAAGTTACTAGAACACTTTATTTTTTTGTGAATGACTGAAAATCTTCTATATTTCTTTTAGTAGAGACGTATGATTGGGACAAAAAATTTAGGTGCCTGTTTGTCTGTACTTATTTTGTGATAATGTCTAAAGGTAAGATAACCTATTTTACGTAAACTTCAGATCAGTGATTACTAATAAAAGATATTTAAAGATTTGATATGGAAAGTGTATGTAAAGGATGCTCATGCACTCATGACTGATACAATGTATCCCTGGACTGTAAATAATAAATCTATCTCATATTCAGAGTTGTCTGATTAATCAGTAAGGATATGAAAGGCAGGTGAAAGGAAGGTGGCTTCTGTGCAGATACATATATACAATGAACTGGTAAAAGGAAATGACGGAATAATGAGAAAAAAATTATTTCATGGTTGTTTGCTTTCTTCATATGCTAAATACATAGAGCTATACATATTGCAAAGATAAGTTCACACACAATATGATCACCATAAAGACGTAGCTCTGTACCGTCTTGCAGAGAGAAATAAAGATATACCATAATCCGACAATTATTTTGTGGCCAATTTACGATAATTCTTGTTTAGTCCTTCCAGAGAAGTTATCGTAAAGTGGTTTGTGTCGGGAAATGGTTTGTATCAAATATGTAATTGTTGGTAAGTAATTATCGTAAAATTAGTGTAAATAGGCCTTAAGTTATAAGAATGTTCCCGGCAGGACGATTGGATTAACTGTTTAACATGAATGGTACAAGCAAATAGCAATATTTATCGGCAAATTACAGAAATAATTATCGGCAAACTTGTCATTTATGCAACAGTGATATGGCCTCTCATGAGGGCCCATTTCACCAACGGGAATCGTTAGTTAACTGGTCGCTAATGGGAGTTAATGACATCGGTAACACTGCGCTGTTCATGTTCACCAACCCGTCGTTAGTTGAAGGGGGGTTTACACAGACCGTCAAAATCCTTACGTTAGGTCATTATCGTAAGCCTTACGATAATCCCGATAGCCTTATGAAAATCCCGACGACGTTATCGGCCTGTGTAAACCCATTTTATTTTAGGCAAATCATTGTCTTAAGGTTGTCGTAAGTCTTACGATGATTCATCGGGAGTAATCCTTTGGATAATGAAAATTTCAGACGTGTTTGAAATTTTTGGAATAATTGGCTTACGATAGTAAAATTCACCTTACGATAATGAAGTACTTTATTTTAAGAGCCCCTGTCGGCCTGTGTAAACCCCCTGTCTGATAATTCTTATACAAATCTATTTGATACTTGCATTGTTGTAAGCCTTCTGTAAATTATTTTGGATTTATTATCTTAAGTAAATTATCGGATTGTGTAAACCCTTCTGCCTTTTGTATATTATGACAATTGTCACCAATAACCTATGATAATGACCTACATAATTAATTTTTGGCATGCGATAACTCATTAACCTAAGCCTAACGTAAGTGATTTTTCGTAAGGACATGTTGACGGCCTGTGTAAACCGGGCTTGAGGTATCCAATAGAGCCGAGTAGGCTAACGTCACACAGGCCCCGCGCATGGTGAGTGGTTCCAAACTCCAGGGCCGGGCCTCCAAAAGGGGGTATTCCACTACACGACATCAGCTACGATAAGACCTCGATACGGCTGCGATATAATCATATCGTAGTCAAGTCGTGGACCTAATTGCCTATGGCACCATAGTCCATAGCTAGAAACGCATGCGCCTTCTCATCCATTGAGTAAATCACATGCTTGCTTTTCTGATTTCATAAAAATAAAACTATAGTTGAAGTAGTTATTGAAAAATTGTAACGGTTGTAAAATATCTAGGTTTCATCGCTGTAAATTTTTATCTATGTACTTAAAAGATTTCTTGAGGTTAGAGTAAGGTGATCAGTGCCTGTTTTATAACAGTTGTGCATGTTTTTTTTTATAACTCTTGGCATATTATATATCATATTAAAGCTGATTGTCTAAGCTTTCTTATGGTATTAACCATTATTTAGTTATCCTTAATTTTAAATCTGTCATAAGTGGAAGAATGTAAGTGTTTTTTTAACTTTTATTTTTTGAACATTGATTTCTAAATTAATAATACCTCAATGGTCATGAAAATTCTCAAGTGTACTTAAAACATTCATCTTGAGGGAAGCATGTCTAAAAATTTTGATTGAGGGGTTCGTTTATTTTCTATGGTGTAAAATGTAAAAAATGCTGAAGAAAAATAAATATTTTTTTCTACATTCAATGAAAAATTATCCAGGCCCTAAATAAAAATCGTTGTTCAAAAAATAAAAAGTAGGAAAATTTGAATTTCAACTTTAAAGCCCTATTTATTTTCGATTTATTAGTTTATATTTGTATTACTTATTTGGTAAGATAGGTGTGAAAAGCAGCTATTCATTGGTATATGATAAGTTAAGATATCTTATATATTGAGAGAGTTATAAGCATTTAAGCGCGACCAACCCTACAGAGGCATTTATCCCCCTACTCTAACCTTAATAAATTTAGCAATATTGTCAGTATTACTCTGCAATTACGACCACCTAAATAGGTGTCGTATTTTATTCTCCCAAATGCCCTGTCTACAACCATTTTACGATTGCAATATCCATACCTTGCAACGGTTTTTGACTGCTCTTTGAGACAAGGGGGTCGTTTACATTACATAATACCACCCCTTTTGTGAACTTTGAAACACATATATATATCGCAAACCTAAAATATAAGACATATGATTCACGATACGACGTATTACCAATACAATTTTGTAGTTTGGAACGCACCCCGGTGTAATAACCTTAATGCTGCGATAATACTGCGATATGGCTATAAACATGCAAGGTTAAGGGGGGTTTACACAGGCCGATAAAATCCTTACGTTAGGTCCCTTAGGTTAGCCTTACGATAATCCCGATAGCCTTACGATGATCCCGATGGCCTTACGATGATCCCGATGACGTTATCGGCCTGTGTAAACCCATATTATCGTAAGAAAATCATTGTCTTAAGGCTGTCGTAAGCCTTACGATGATTTATCGGGAGTAATTCCTTAAGATAATGAAAATTTCAGACGTGTTTGAAATTTTTTGGAAAATCCTTAGGATAATGACCTTACGACAATAATAATTGGGCATACGATAGTAAGGTTTCTTGTCTTAAGACCTCCTATCGGCCTGTGTAAACCCTCCCTGCCTGAATATTCTTATACAAATGTACTAGATACTTTCTTTGTCGTAAGCATTCTGTTAAGGATGATGGTTTTATTATCTTAAGGATATTGTCGGGTTGTGTAAACTCTTCATGGCCATAGTCCTTACGACAATTCTTACAGATAGCCTACGATAGTGACCTATATAATACATTTTTTCCTTACGATAATTCATTAACGTAAGGTTAACATAAGGGAATTTTCGTAAGGACCCGTTGACGGCCTGTGTAAACCCGCCTTTAGACAGGCTGGCGCCTCCTCCTACGATATCAACTAATGATATTGTGCGATATGATCCTCATATCGTAGGCCGTATTTATTGTCTAGTGGAATACCCCCTTACCGAGACCTATCTCACTAATTTAGCTTGTTTTCATAATATTTTTTCATTTCTTCTGGTATCCCTCAGGTAAATACCTCCGACTGGGTAAGGCCTGGCTACATGCGCGACCACCTCACAGAGAGAAAAAACTTTAAAAAACTGAGCAGTATAGTGCACCCCATACACGGGGTTTGATGCCGGGCACGATCCCTCATTGGGTTTAATTAGAACAGTAGCCAAGGTCTGATGCTGTTCCCGATAGACCCTCGGAGCTGTCTGAGGACGGACTGTGCGGATAATTATTATGCTGCCGTTAGCAACTTTTACTAACGGCAGCAGATAATTCTGCCGATAATTTTTTCACTGCCGATAATTATTTTTGAATTATCGTGAAATGTTCTCTGGATGGATCATAATTATCGGGGATTTCTCTCTGACGGGAAAATAATTATCGGCATGAAAAATAATTATCCTAAATTCTCTCTGCAAGTAGGTGCTGACTTCGGCTGAGGTCAGAGGATAGTTAAGGACAGTAATTGTCAGTAATGCTTTCATTAGTTTGTTTTATATCATTTAAACAAAAACACTTTATTTTGGATTTTGAATGATAACAGGTTTTGATTGATCACCAATATGGTGTCCGTTCGATTTTGGAGAGATGTGACGTCATTTGCAAAATGCCTATAATATTTCTAGTATCAGGGTTCCCATTTAAATTTCACGATCATATTAGTATTTTCCTTGTCCCAGGGTAAATTTTCCCTCTCATGGTTTCGATGAAAGTTACGATATGTTCAAGTTTTAAAATGTTATTTAAGATGTATGAGGTTTCGGGGGAGGGGGGGGGGGGGGGGGGAAATGACATTTTACTCTCCGAAAAATGCAACCTCATGAATGTTAAGAATTAGAAAATCCAGGAACTGGGACACAGAATTACATGTGTTTTGGTCAATTTCCTGTGCCTTTCCTGGCCGGTATTTCTTTTTGCCATTTCCCGTTTTCCCCAGTGGGGATCCTGTAGTATATTTATAATCCAAACAAATATTCCGAAGAGATAAGCACGAAATGACATTATATCATTTAACTATATACATAACTTTATTTCACATTATACTTTACAATACATGTATATTAGTTATCTTCATCGAATGAGACGGCGTACATTGAGATAATCAATTTAATGCAAATTTGTAAAATTACAAAAAGATCAAACTTAATCACCCAACTGGTACTTTTATAGTTAACCTGCTATTTTAATGATATCATAAAATGTCGCAAAAGTATTAAACAGGGGGCCTGAGTTTAGAGACAGTGATATGTTGTACTAGCCAAATAAAATCCTTCTAAAATTCGACTTGTAGTGGTTATTTTGGGTTCTTTTTCGAATAAGTTGAAATGTTTTTTTAAAGGGTCTTATTATAGGTATTACACTAACGTAAGCAATGACAAATGTTTAAGTAATAAAAACTGTTCATTTTTAGGACCTTTCCGAGATAATTTGCAGAAATGTATCGATCCAATTAAGATGGTCTAACAAATAAGTTATGACTAAAGATCAATACTAGTACTCAAAATTGCAGAATTACAAACCTTGAAGACGTCTTTAACGAGACAACACATGTCTATTAAAAAGAAGTGTCCTAACATATTTAGAAATCACCTTTAAGTGTGAGTTTTTGGTAGTTTCTACACAACCCTTTTAAAGCATATTTTTGTATTTCAATATTCAATCCAGTGGTAACCTCAAATTATAGATCACAGCATTAATGATAAACGAACACATTTTGAAACTTAACCAGATTCGGAAGTAATCCTGAAGCATTGGCACATTAGTCGTCAGAAAACAAATATTAGGAAGGTAGTAATAGAGCATAAAGGAAACCTTTATCGTATTTTGGGAGTGACATAGGGTCCACGAGCCAACTGTGCATGATGCACGCGTATGTAACACACATACTATATATACACCATTATTAATTACATTTTCATTGCATACATTCACGTCGTTATTTTCATTTAGTCACCTTGAAGATTATGACTATAGACACTTAATAGACAACATACAATATTCGCTTGTTTGTTCTGCGCTCATATTCTCACACTATAAATTCAGCAGTTAGCCAAATTGTATGTCAATGGTTTAAGAATGACGTCACTTTCTCTTTATATGACCTTCACATAAAAACCCGAAAACGGATTGAGAACAAGGAAGCTTTAGGCAGTACGGCGCTGAGCTGTATGGTGGATACGAGCATGAAGATTACCTAATTGTGGTGATGATTGTGATGTGAATGCGGATCCCCCTTTTGTAGATTTTGGCTAGAGACCAGTCAAGGAGATATAGCGGTAAAACCAAGAACTTAACACAATAGCACTGACAAATAGAACATGCGTCAGCCCTCGTTCCCTGCCAGGCATACTAGTGAGCTTACATCAGCAGCTGGTGTCGAGGAACCTGTCCAGGCAAGTAAGAATTATTGACAATTTACACTGACTATGCCATCAAATCTATATATGTTTTTGCAAAACGAGTCATATTACAATTAAGTATTTTCCTTGGACAATTTTGGATCAGAAAACCAAGTTAGGCAGTAAAAGATATTGTTCCAAGTCAGGATAACCAACACTGAAATCATAATGGCCTCAAAAAACCTCCAATCCTTCAGAAGACCTTAGAGAAACCTACAGACTTAAGCCATTTTGGAATTCAAGAAAAACCCTGACCAACCGTCTAAAACATCAAACTGGCAAAACTTTGGTCAGACAAATTTGCATGAGGCTGTCGAGATTTATCATACACTGTACTTGGTGTGTCATTGGTAAAAAAGGATACATCGATGTGCATAATTCTTGAAGCTGGAACGAAAGTACAATAACACTCGATTAAACTAAACCTTTATTCCAATAGATTATAGTCAAAAAAGCATAATTAGCAAAATAATAGTTGCTCATACTATTACTGGTATTCCAGTGGTGCCGGAAAATGGCATAAGTCTTACGGAAGAATTTACCCTAACCGGAAATAGACTTGATATAGACACAATCACCATATATGTTCTTTTGGGATTGCTACAGTAACATGGAATTTCATAGTAAAGACAGTTGTTCAAGTTGAAAAGGCTAAACACAATTACTCACATTGTCCATTAGTTTTCCTAGGTTTTTACTGGCAGCTTCTTTTGCTTCTGCAGAATCGAGCCTTATAAGAAAAATAGACATAGCCATGGATTAGAATCTTTATGAATCTATCGATACAGTTCCTACTTTAGTATTTTCAATTGATGTAATGACATTTATTGCAGCATACATTGGCAGAGCCAGTTTACCATGGTCTACAAAGTGAAAACAACAAAATATTTTGTCAAACATACAATTAGGGTTTGTTTATCATGTAAATCTGATGCCTGGCTGTTCAGCATTGAACTTGCCTTAAATACCCAGACCAGCATTTTCCGATATAAGAACTACAATATTATAAATTTGTTTCTTTTCATTTTTAACAAGAATTTCTCTGTTACCATCAAGGATTCGACATCGAAATTTTGCATGCATTTTCTAAACTATCTGATATGGAAAAAATGTCTCAGTACAGAGCTTTTCTTAGATTATAAGATAGTATTGTCAATGTACTTACCCTCTCATTTCCTGGTGACTATCGAGTTCAAAGTGAAGTCGGGCCAGGTGTTCCTGCTGCTCTCTCACCTGATCCATTTTTTCAAATGTACAATCCTCCCCTAGAGAAAAGAAAACAGTTGCGTTAAGTTCGCACTTTCATCTTATTTGACGATTACTTTTGAATTATGAATATATCAACGTGTAAAGAACATCGAATCTTCCTGATACCAATTATGAATAAGCACACGACAGTATACAACTATAGTATACTGCCCACCTTGCTTCATGGTATAAAATGTTTTTCTCTTTATTTTGTAAATTATGAATGGATTTGCATGATTATTTTGTTTAATGTCAGGTAAAATAACGCAGTCTGATTAATTGGAGATATTGATAAAGTCCTATAATTAGGAGAAAATAAAGAATATTAGGGTAAACTGCTCGAGACCAGTCACAGTGTATATGCATAATCAAGCCATTGTGATACTGCCCATTTTGCTCCACTGGTAATTTCCTCTCTATTTTGCCTATAACTTGGAATGTATAATATGAGGAAAACTAACCTCAGTTGACAGTAAAGCCCTGTATACTTGGTGGGATGTCAGAAAAATGACCGCCCCCAGCCTAACGGCCTCGGGCTGTAATTTGTCTAGACCCACCTCATATTCAGGGTCATACTGTCAACCTCTGTATGTTTTCCTATGATACACCTCAACTATACCGACATTAATAACCGTATAGAATAAACTACAAGCTAAAACGTCCATAGACTTATAGATACTAAGCTTCCTAATTTGAGGCCGCACATGCGAAGTAATTTAATGGTTTAATTCGTCTACAGTGGTTTAATTTGTCTATCTTATAAAATATCATGAAATATCAACAACCTACTGTGCATTTCTGCTTTTTTCTATTCGCAATTTAGTCTAACAAAACCGAATGATATTAACAGGAATGACATTGTGGTAGTCGGCCTGCTCCTTGCCCTGTTCCTTCTCCGTCAAGCAGCATTATGTATGGCCAAGTTATTATTTTAGAATTGACTGGCACGCTCGGTTTTTATCAATACTCTATAATGGGTCTTCCATAATAGTAATAGGCGACAACTTGTGGTTTATAAATCGCAAAACTGTGTAGAGGAAATACCACCGGCATGACAACAGCCTGGTAAGAAGCAAAAGAGCTACCAAAAGAATTGTTCATACATGTATAGGATTATTTACATACCAAATGCTTGAAGTTTTCCGGAATGGAAATCGTCAAGGAGTTGAAGCAGCCCTTGTTCCATCTGTCGGACATCAGCGACATCAGTGAGGAAGGAATGTTCACGGCACGGACGATTACTAGATGGCGGCAGCGTTTGGCCTGTGAGTAGGAGTGATCATTTCAGAATGTAATGGGACATTCTCTGCTGGATTTAATATTTAAACGATCATAGCGACTATCAATATTTAGGTACCATATTAAATGGTAAAGCTAATGTCCCGCTGATTTAAAAGAAATTGTATTTATTGTATTTTGATCCTATACAACATTGTATATTGTTTTCTTTTTGTATTTATTTCATGTGGTGCTCTCATATTTCAGAAAAAAAGAAACGGAAAAATATTTCCAACTGTGTATGACATAAAAGGCGTTATGGCCTCTTTTTCTTGTTTTAAAGAAAATAAAGAAAATAAATAGCTATCTACATTTTTAAAGGTTGTAGGTCATGTAATATCCCATTTATCAATTGCATAACATCAATCAAATCATTCTTGACGGTAGATTTTTCACAATGTTATATGCTGTTGCAAGTTAATGTATAGTGCATACAAGTATGATTTGATGTGCTTAAGGTAAAGTTAGAATCGAAAGAGAAGACAAACAAGATGGGTTCGGATGACTTATCATGGGAAGGTCCTCTTCATAAAATGTGCAGCGGATATACAAAGCATAAAGGAAAGGGTGCTACTGTACATGAATATTGAGTACCGGTGCTAAAATAATATATCAAAGAAAACGTGGTTATATCACCAAAAATACCAATGATATATTTATGTTATCAACTTTGGTACTTGATTAAGCCTCTTTACCTGACACAGCCAGCTTAAGGTTAGAGTAGGGTGATCAGTGCGTGTTTTACAACAGGTGTGCGTGTTTTGTTGTAACTCTATCATTTATTTCTCAATTTAGGCATTTTATATGTCAAATTGAAGCTGAGTGTCTAAGCTTTCTTATGGGCTTAAACATCATTTAGTTATCCTTGATTTTAAATGTGACATTAGTGGAAGAATGTAAAAAACTATTTTTTGAACTTTTATTTTTTGAACATTGATTTCTAATTTAAAAATACCTCAATGGTCATCAAAATACTTGAATATACTTAAAACATTCCTCTGGAGGGAAGCGTGTCTCAAAATTTTGATTAAGGGCTTTGTTTATTTTTTATGGTGTAAAATGTAAAAAATATTGAAAAAAAAAAAATATTTTTTTTCTACGTTTAATAAAAAATTAACTAGGCCCTAAATCAACATTTTGAGACACGCTTCCCTCAAGAGAAATGTTTGTAACATATTTGAAAAGTGTCACTGTTGTTTATTCATTATTAAGTGAGAAATTGTTGTTCAAAAAATAAAAGTTGAAAAATTCAAATTTAAACTTTCAAGCCATATTTATTTTTGATTTATTAATTTATATTACTATTACTTATATGTCACGATAGGTGTAATAAGCAGCTATTTTTTGGTATATGGTATGTTAAGATATCTTGTACATTGAGAGAGTTATAAGCATTTAAGTGCGACCAACACTATAGAGGCATTCATCCCCCTACTCTAACCTTAATCGTTTTCATTAGATGTATTACAGTCTTCTCTATTGTAGCAATCAGAAATATCCGATCACATGGTTATATATACAATAACTTGATCCACAACCAAAATTAAATAGGATATGTTAACAGATGGAAAAAGTGCATCCTACCTTTCTTCCTGGGCTTTGAGGCTGTGCACAAATACCTGATTATTGATTTCATCTGAGACTTTAGTTTGCCACAGCTTGAAATAAATGTATAACTTTTTTTCAATTTATTAAAATAATAAGGATTGTACGCAGTGCGAATTTTTGCTCATCTACTACGACAGGCTATGAATTATTTAATTACTGGAGAACCGTTAGTCTCGTATATATTTGTGGTCATTTTCCCATACTTTTTTATACACTCACCTTGCTGAGGAAGTGGCTTAGGTTTGTTACTGTTCAATGGAAGAGGAATTATCGTTCGTGTTCGTGGCGTTCCTTTGGCATTCCTTATTGTGGTCGGTTTTGATTTGGTCTCCATGCTTTTCCTGTTTAAATGACAAAGTAAGACACAGTGTAAGACCGTAGGAATGGTAACTGTGGAAAACTAAACGATTTCTTTATGTTTTGCTTAGGCCAAACTAAAAAAATAGTTGTTCCAGTAACAGGTTTTTATTTTAGATTTTTTTTTTTCAATTTTTTCTTTTTTTTTTGATCTTCACAAAAACCATCTTATTTTCCTACCAACAAGCACAAGAAAACGGAAAAAATAAGAATTTACGGCCACCCGACTGGCCTTTTTACTACCTACCCGGTCTTCCGGAAACAGAATTCTTGTTAGTGTGGCCTGGAATCAACCACCTCTTAATTAATTAATCCTAAGTTCTATATACTTTACCTTATTCTCTTCAAACGTTGCTGGGCAACCGCATTTTGTAGCTAAGCAACCACTTTCTGGGCTCAAGTTGCCAAGTGGACAACCAAGTTTCAAACTGATTTGTCAAGCCCTGCTCTACTCCTAATGTCATACAAACTAAACATAGCTTGCCATAGCCACATAGGCCTCAGTTTTAAGAACTGGGTCGTGGAACACCCTATGGTGTAAATTATCAAATCCCACTTCTTGCCACTTCCAGTGTCTATAACTCACAAATAACAAGAAGTCAGGGCCAATACTCATGCATAATTAAATCTCATGTATGTTTGCAATTGTCCTACCTACTTTTTAAAACTCCCAAAGTGTCATAAATATCCAATGTGGATGGGTTAAGTCCAGTGTATCCAAAATTTTGGCCCAACAGCCATTTTGTTTTTGGCTAGGGACGAACTGAGCATGTCAAAAAGCCTTCCATATCTCTAGGAAAGAAATCACGAAAAATGAAGTTTGGCAACATGTTTGGGCCTATCTAAGATTATTATTCAATTCCTTCATATATCCTTTACCAGTTGGCGCTCTCGCCTCAATAATAACTGGTTGAATCAACCGGTTGAACCAAATACGTTGAATAATAAGAAAGTTATTGCTATTTGAAAATAAAAAATAATGATTTTTTTCTGTCAGGGTATCGATCGTACATTGCTCAGGCTCAAATGCCATCATTTTTTCAAGTCCTGTGAATATTAGCAACCATTTAATATTTGGAAAGAATACATCAATTGTAACTAAATACAAGTTGAAATAGCATTGTAGGCCGAAAACTTTGGAAGATATAGAATTTTGAATAATAAAACTCAATAAATGTCCTGATTTTATACCCATTTTCAAGGATTCTTTCCACATTAAAATCAAAATCGCCTCGATCCGCTGGGGTAAAACTATAAAATATCAATTGTATCATCAAGGAGGGACATGTGTTCAAGTCTGCATATAAGTTCAATTTAGTTCCCTTTGCTTTTTCTTGTTGAAAAAATAGTTCACAGTAAAAAAACACATTTTTCTGAATCTTTGAACCAAATTCTTAATTGGATTTTCTGCTAGGGTTGAAGCTGAGACAATTCTGTATCCATTCCTGATGACAGAAAAAATTATTGACCATGATTTTATCACCCTGGGGCAGTTTTAGAAGTCATAGGAATATCACTGAAAACAGAGTTTTCCTGACGGCCGCACAGAAAATGACCGCGGAAATCTGCGATTTTCGGCGCATCTTTGTTGATAATTTAATGGTGATAATCGTGATCCCCACCATTTTTTACATACGGAATGTTATTATTAGCTAAATTGATTGGATATTAATTTGTATGTAAGCTTTTTCATAGAGTATGTTTTCCTATAGTGACAGAATAGGACAGCACGATATGCGCGGCGGCCCTTCATTGCTAACTTAGTGTCACTCAGTGTTCAACTTCAGGCAGTGTCAGTGGGACAGTCCGAGCCGTTCTCGGACTAGACAGTGACGCGAGCGGCGACGGTCTGACCAACCTGCCTTAGAATTGATCGTCGTGTTCGCACTTGTTATACTCTATATATTAATGCAAAATCATGCGAAAGCATGCAGTACATACTATAACTTAGGAAGATGATGTTTGCACCAAGAGAGAAGTTTTGCCTTGTTTTTCAGCTTCGTCAGTGCGCAACTTTACTGCGCAAGTCGCTGATAACGTTGAAAATAAACAGTTGTTCACATTTATTTTATCATAAGGGGCCTTCTCTTCCCGCCGCGCACCTGTCAGGCACAGTAGATCTCTACGTGCATCTCTACAAAGAACTAGCCAGTTGATCCCTGACTGCTTGGTACGTTATTCCATTATGTTCTTTTGTTTTTTTTATTCCAGTATGTCAGCGTAAGTTAGGTTACTTTCTCATTTGGAAAAGAAGGCGCCACCTACGACTCCGAAGTTCGAGCGCCGGGTCGGCAAACTTCAAGTTCAGCTAGAATCAACTTCCAAATGCCCCAATGAACGCACATTTGGTAAACAGGTAGAGGAAGACCACAAGAATAATCGTCATACAGCATTAGTGGTAAATCTAGTACACATTTGCCACAAACGTACAGATCTTCTGAGTGGGCGATAATAGAAGATAATAGATCCCGTGCCAGTTGCGGAGTTCCGGCCAAGTTTCAGGGACCGGCCTAAAGACATCGCCAGGGTTGTCTCTTGACTAAGAGGTCGCAGATGGGGACATCCCTGCAGCAAGGACCATTTCAATAAAATTATCTCAATGCAGAGACGTCGCTGAAGAAGTCGCCAGGCACAGAATGGTAGGGAGGTGTATCTAATATTATTTTCCAATACTTCCATATAGATCTATTATCTAAGAGTTGGCACCCTCAGCTCAATATTGGCAACTTCTTTCCCAATCAAATATGAGTTTGATTCTCTGAATCGAAAATTGTTCAAATATGGCGCCTAGTGCTTGGAAGAGCAATGAACTATAGAGGGTTAATTGTCCGTTGATTGCGTATGTCATTAATTAGTTAATTTAGTTCTGGATAATAGCTAGCTCCTATAGCAGTCTCTGCCTCATTCGACTGCTGTCATCCAATACATAATAATAGTTCTGTATTATGTAAGACATAACACTCGTGTGAAAGGATGTTCTTTATTTATTCCTGTGTATTGCAGTTCCATGACAAGATCTCAATAGCCAATGAACAGCTCCAAGAATGGAATCCCCTCAGTAACACTCAGTCAACGCTCCTGCCAATTGAATTCTAACAGTCTATAAGCTTCTATTCCAAATCCAGGACTCAGGTTCTAGAACACAACCACAACTGAGCGCAGGCGATGAACGCCCCTTTTAGTATGGTACACATCATACCTAGATTCCACCTTCACTCCTCTACATAGACAAGGAGTAATAGCTAAGGCGTGCGTGGGTGTAAACACTATGCTGAGCTAACTGAGCATGGACTGACCATCTGCAGGGTTCTCCCCAAAGCCCGGCGCACGCCGGGCTGTAGATTCCTAGTGCCGGGCTGTTATTAAAAAAAACACACAAAAAAAACCCATTACTTCTAAGTTCCCACCCTTCTACAAGTACCAAACCCTACTTGAAGTAGGCTTCCTTGCTACGTCATAATGATGGGATTTCCAAAGAAATACCTTGGGATTTCCAGGTAAATGAATGTTTATAGATGAGTAAAAATTTCAACAATTAATATCCTATATGTGCTGAAATGTATGAAATTAGTATTTAAGCCTAATTCCTTACTATACATATTTTTAGGATGGGAGATTCCCTTTTCTGGACAGATGAGGTTTCCCAACAGCTCACTGTCAAAAAATCAAATGAAATACAAGCTTTTCAATGCCCCATAACTGTGTATAGAATGTACATTTTCCTTAGATATTGCATACATTATTAGGACTAGACGGGAATTACTTGCTAAACAAATTTCAATGAAAAATATATAGCATGCAGTTATGTGCTAGGTATCCTTTAAGGGGGGAAACATTATCCTCCAAGGTCTCCGAAGTATTTCAGAATGCTTCAGCTGGCTCAAATGAGAGGTTAACTTTCTAAAATTTCCTCAGCGGTGATCCCCTTTGCAATAAAATTCCCTAGAAAAATTGATAATGAAATCAAAATTATCAGGGGAAAAACATTATCAATGAACTAAAAATATGTGTAGTCATTCTCAAAACCTTTTACTTTGATTTCATATTTGTTATACCCACATAGATCGTGAGATATAGTCTATAACAATAAAGTAAGGTTTCAACAGGAATGCCCTTTCAATCAAAGATTCCCCAAAACTGCTGATCAGTGGTGTCTTGCAGCGACGTCTTTGGTTATACCAGCGACCTCTTCAAGGGACCCCAAAGAGGTTGCCGGGACACCCAAGGACGTCTAAGACCCTTAAAGACGTCACTGGGACCTCCAGACACGTCGCAGGAGGGTCAAAGACGTCGTTGTAGGGACCTATTTGCGACTTTGTACTGAAACGGTCGTTGAGGGATAAGATAAAGAGGTCGCAAACAGGTCGCTGCAGGGACCTGTACAGAGACGTCCCTGAGGCTGGGACGTCTATGGTTATTGCAATGCTCCCCACGGCACCAAATACACACTTACACGGTTTACCATATACTGAGATATGACGTCATATTTGCGAGTAAATTCATTCTCTCAAAAGCGTCCTGGAAGACATTAGTCCAGTTGGTGTAATCACCAGAGTGGCCCCTGTGTGCTCGCAAGTGGCGGAACCTTGTAAGTGTGTATTGGATTTAGCAAAGGAAATCAGTACAAATTTCATTACCAAGTTTTGATATTCTAGATGAGGGCATAGAGATACATAAGCCTGGAAACACTGCCTTGGCCGGCTGGGGCATGTGTGTCTCGGTATTGTTATGCAAATTAGCACCTGGTAAGGGCTGGTAGGGGTGTTGCAACATCTGTGGAGCATTTTCTATGGCTAAAGTGAAGAAATGCATAAGTAAAATGGGCTATAGCTCGTCCAAAAATATTATAATTTGACTATGAATCATCAATAGAAAAGTACAAAAAGGAAGAATTAGAAATAGGTGATTTTTTTTAGAGATAAGGATTCTTTTATTTGAAGGCATCTAAGTATGTTTGGGCCAAACTTTCACAAATCAAACAAAAGAGTTATGTTTGACATAAAACCAAATATTCCATATATGCATCAGATCATGACATTTCATATGGTATATAACATGAGTTTGTAGCATTTATGGTTTTGTCATAATTAATTCCCAAAGTATGGTAATTTTCAGGTCCATCTGGGCTTAGCCAGTCCAGAGGTAATGCATTTTGAATCATATAAATTGAATTTGTGGTCATAATAAAGAATTTATATTTATTGTATAATGATTATGGACATATATTTATGCTGAAACATGCAAATTAAGATAGTTTTCCAATTATTGTAGGGTTAAAAAGTAGTCACATCTTGATTTTACAGAAATTTTTCCAAACCTAACCCATTATTTTCAAGTCAAAATTCCAAAACCATTTAAATGAAATATTTTCAAAATACTAATTATTCCATATACACTAGATTATGGCGTTCCATATTATATAGCACTTGTGTGTACCATTTGAGGTGTTCTCAAAATTAATTTCTAAACTTTGAAGATTTTATTCACTAGTCAGGACTTTGGTACAGGTGACTTACCTCAGGTAGGAAATCTTATATGATAAAAACCTTAATTTTGTAATTTTGATATACCTTTGATACCTTTGATACTCATGATATTATCTAAATGGATATATGTCCTTACTAAAGTATATGGAAGTGCAGGGGCGGACCCAGGAATTTGTAGAGGGGGGGCCCCAAAAACATGAATGTACGGGGGAGGGGCCCCCTTTTTAAACATGATTTGACAGGGGAGGGGGGGGGGGGGGCAAGGCCCGTCCGCCCCTGAAGTGTGGCAGTATTCGGAATTCAACGAGCCGACTTTATTCACTTGGCCCATTGGTGTCAATGTCAGAATCCAACGAGTCTGACGTAATGGAAAATTGACCAAGTTTGGGAATTAATTTTAGGCAAACCACAAGTTGGATATCCAATTAGGCTATTGATTCTACCATGAATAGTTACATTCTATGTGGAATAATTGTTTTTTGTAACAGGAATTGGTAAATTATAATGATAGGTTTGGCACACCTGTTACGACTGAGCTAATTAATGCGATATTGGTAGCGTGTCGTATTTTTCATTAAAAGATCTACTATAAGCTGTGACCTGTTGGCTGCTGGTGTGAGCAGGGAGTAGAAGTTCACAGGCTATAGTTCACCAGTGAGCCAACCAGGTGGGGGTAGTGGCTGTGGCTGCCTTAAGGGTCAAGTGCCAAAGAGGGAGAGGACCAGGGCTCTTAGATGTGAACTCGGCGGAGTTTATTGGCCAAATGACAATGAGTGGCTGCAGCGCAGCTCCTTATGTAGTGTCCCAGAATGTGCAAAATGTGATCACGGTGTGCACAGTGTACACAGGGCATATAGTGTGCATGATGTACACACTGTGACACATAAGTAAAAAGGCACAACAGAAGGGTAGTTCTGTTACATGTTATTTGTAGGGAAAATTTTCAAAAGGCTGAAATCTGACTTTGAAGAAATGTAATTAAATCATATATCCTTGGGAAAAGTGGCACATAGACACTGTAGAACCCCAAATACAAATTTATGCCCCCTTAACAATCTAATTAGGTTATAATAGGATAGGAAACTGTCTCATCAATCACACTGATGAATGTTAGAGCCATAAGTGGCATATAAATGGGTTTTGGGGATTATCACTTGACTCATTCAAGCCAATGTCAGAATCCAACGAGTCTAATGTAATGGAAAATTGACAAAGTTTGGGAATTAATTTTAGGCAAACCACAAGTTGGATATCAAATTAGGCTATGGTTCTCTACCATGAGTAGATACACTTTACATGGAATAATTGGCTTTATTTGTAGGGAAAATTTTCAAAAGGTCGAATTCTGAAATAATATATTCTTGGGAAAAGTGGCACATAGCCACTGTAGAACCATGAATACCATTTTATGCCCCCGAGAGAATCTAATTAGGTTATTATAGGTCGGCTACGGTCCCTAAGTCGATAAAGTCTTAGATCCCGTAGCGACCTATTCTACCTCTCTGTCAATCTTTCTTAGACCTGTGACAGTGTTTACGCGTTATGCCTCGCGTTATGTCTGTAACGCGGCAAAGTGACGATGTCCCAAATCGATTCTGAGCTAAAATAACCACATTTTTGTGCTTATTTGAGCTTACATCACAGAGATTTGGATATATAGAATACAAATAAATCGTTTAAATCGTCCGAAATCGTTATATGACCAAATAAAACCAGAAATCCGTGCAGCGTTACAGGGCGCGTTGGGCGTGAGGCGCATCAAATGCCGCGTTATGCTTGTAACGCGGCAAAGTGACGATGTCCCAAATCGATTCTGAGCTAAAATAACCACAATTTGGGGCTTATTTGGTCTTACATTACTCAGATTTGGATATGTAAAATACAAATAAGTCGTGAAAATGGCCCAAATTAGACATTCAAGCGTGGAATTATCGTTACGGTCACCGGGCGCTGCGTTATGCCTGTAACGCGTAAACGCGCAGCAGCCTGCTTTCATCGGTGAAGAAGGGGTCTGGGTCAAAGGTCATCAACTTTGCAGGCCTATTTCACCATGAAAACGGTCGATCTAACTTTAGTTATTGGTATGCTATAGATTTGGATACATAGATAGGCATCTCATTGTCCAGAAATTCATAGATTGCGAAATAACGGGATAATTTGCGCAAATACATCGCGCCATTTTCTTGGTCCTTCGGTCTCCGCCCCACCGCTTCACACTGTCACACGGCCGGGTGCAGTCGCCGCGGTCGGACCTTTCGGCGGGAGGCTCCTCTTTCACCGCCTGTTTACCCGGATTACGGCGGTATCTGATGCTTTCAATATATATTAATGGAATCTATGTGGACCTGTGGACGCATACTAACGCATGAAGTGGCCTGAAACATGCGTTCATATTGAAGGGAACACATTGGATCGATCGGACACATGGAGGCTTGACACTGTCAGACCGCTCGGGGAAGGCGCCGCGGTGGGACGTTTCAGCGGGAGGCTCCTCTTTCACCACCTGTTTACCCGGATTACGGCGGTATCTGATGCTTTCAAGATATATTTTTTGGACGTCTGGACCACCTTAAACGCATACAACGCATTGAAAACTCATGCGTGGTCCATGCGTTCGTATCGAAGCGGAAGGAACATTGGATCGATCGGACACGAGGAGGCACTGTCACTGTCAGACCGCTAACATGGCGTCAACCCTTCGCCGGGTTCTCTCCCCATCACGCCTGCATCGATACTTTGAAAGCAGAAAACCAGGATGACATTAAATGCATCAATTGTGGAGGATATGAGCATTGAAACGCATTGAGGACTCCAGGCCTTAAAGGTGGGTTCATATATTTTTTCCAGCATTTGTAGTGATATCGTTGAGATAGGCCTAAACTCAGCCATAGGCCTAACGCGCATTGGTCGGACACTGGCAATCTGAAAAATAATTATTTTAGGCCTTATTACCCCTACCAAAATGAAATTCATGTATATATCTATGTTCTCATATATGTGAGGGTCCTACATATCAAATGGTCTGATTATTTTAGGCCTGGATACGTTTGCAAGAATATTTTACAGATGGTTACAGTCTTAGGCCTATTTGTCAAAGCAACTCGGGCGTACGGGCGGACACTGGCACTCTGAAAAATAATTATTTAGACCTTATTAGGCCTATCAAAATGAAATTCATCTAAATATCTAAGTTCCAATATATCTCAGGATCCTATATATGATTTGGTTTGATTATTTTAGGCCTAGATACGTTTGCAATAATATTTTACAGATCGTGCAGTCTTAGGCCTTAGGAAAAATAATTATTTAACCCCTGTCAGGCTGTCAGATCAAAATGCAATGATTCAAAGATTAAATTATTTGTGAAATTGTCACTATAGTGTCAGTTTTTTCAGACCTCCCATCAAAATATTAAATCTGATTTGTATAAGACATACAGACCCCCTTAGGCCTGAGTCAATGTCTAACCTATAGGCTTGAAAGAAAATATTTTTTCAGATTGTCACTATAGTGTCAGTTCAGACCTACCACAATAAATCATTTTTTTAAGGCCTTTTAGGCCTAAGCCACAATTAAATCAATGGCACTTTTGATCTAGTTTTAGATCATGTTTCACAGATTTAAGATTTAAATGATTCACAGATTGAAATCCGCCGACCTATCTCTATCAAATGCTTTTGCCTTTGATAGGACCTTTGGTCATTTGGTCATTTGGTCTTGTAATAGGATAGGAAACTGTCTCATCAATCACACTGGTAAATATTAGAGCCATAAGTGGCATATAAATTGGTTAAATAATACTAATCATGGAATGTTGTATTGGTGTATTGTCGTTCTAGTTCTCCGGGTTTGTCCAATCGAACCTGTCGAACAAGTCTTACTCCTACGGAGTAAGGGGTCATGCCAAATACTCTGAAACCAGCTCTATTTCTTCATAGTGTTATCTATTTAGCTCGCTGGGAACATTCTGGGTCTGATTTTCAACTTCCTGTTTGATCCTACTATGTGGTCGGAGAGTGTAAGACTTGCATAGACTTAGCATTGGAGATGGAAACAAGATGGAGATTGAACAGGTGCTTGGAGATTGAATCGATGACTTCCTGTTTGACCCGTTGGGGGCGGCCATATTGAATTGACCCACTGGGGGTTGCCATATTGAAAAATCTCCTTACACATCTATGTTCAACTTCCTGTTTAATCCTACTATGTGGTCAGAGAGTGTAAGAATTGTATAGACCTAGCATTGTAGATAGAAACAAGATGGAGATTGAACTGATGCTTGGAGATTGAATGGATGACCAGGTTTGCCATATTGAAAAATCTCCTAATTCATCCATGCTTAGTCTCCCGAATGAAAAGTGAAGAAATGTCGCCTCAATGTCATCTCGACGTCATCTTAACATGGTCTTGACCTCATCTCATATCGTGTCGATGTTGTCTTGATGTGGTCTTCGTGTTATCTCAATATCTTGATGGCATCTTAATGTCGTATTGGTCTTGATGTCTTGATATTGTCTCCATGTCATCTCAATGTCGTCTCGGTCTTCATGCTGTCTCAATGTTGTCTCAATCTTGAGGTCATTTTGATGTTGTTGCGATGTCATCTCATGATGTCATATCCGGATGTCATATCGCTATGTCATACACGACAGGGTTTGACCTTAGCATAGAGTTACTAGTACCGGGTACTAGTAAAAACCTGGTCGGGCTAGTGAAAATCTTGTACAACTAGCCCGGTGGGCTAGTGGAAAACATAAAATATAAATAATAAAGTCATGCATGACCTGTTAATGAAAATTATAATATCTCCAAAACTATAGACAGGATCCTAACATGTAATACATCAGTTGAAAGGTTTTTTGGTCGGGCTAGTGAAATCTATCACAGGCTAGTGGAAAATCTTAAGTGCTAGCCCGATGGGCTAGTGGGAAAAAATATCAAGGAAAACCCCTGCACGATGTCAGGATGTTGTCGGGATATCTCATCTTTCATTTGGACGTGTTTTCAGAAGTCCTGTCTTTTACCAAAGTGTCTTTCGTCTTGTCTTGTCTTCGTTGCATCTTCTGTTTCCATTAAAGTGGATGACCTGGAGATTTTGGTTTTCCAAACCACACTATACTTCCACCACTACCTAAGCTGCCTTGTTTTGATAATGATACACTTTTGGCAGCAATCCTTTTTCATTTAGAAATAAGGATACTGAAGCAGCATCCCCACTTTGCCAACAGACACCAACTACTAGTTTAGTCACCAAATGAAAAGTGTTAAACCTTTCCAACCATGGTAATTATTGTGTTGCCAATAAGCACAAGTTAAGTTAATCATATAATGTGTCACACTTTGGCACAAAGTTTGTGTTAACAGGTTTGGGCTACCACAGAAATACGACTATAAATCTAGGCAGCAAGACACAACATTGGAAATGTTTTGTTTTCACATATCTTCCAAGATTTGTCATAGAACAGGACAATTGACCCTCGAAAAGAAAGAAGAAATTGCCCTTTATTAATTTTTTTGACAACAAAATATTGTTCGCCAGATTTAGGAACCACACCACTGAGCCCAGCTCCTGAAGCACACTGTAGGGCAGGAGCAGCTGGGCCAGCCTAGACCACTTTGTGGCTGCCTGAGAGCATGACAGGGAGGGTTAAAATATAGCGACATAGACATTTCTTAAATTCCACATGAGACATGAGGATAAATAAGTGACAAAATCATGTGACAATTCTTTTAAATTTCACATGCAACATGAGAAACGCCTCTCATCACGGAATCTTTGCTCCAGGACTGACATGAAAACTAGTTTAGAGGCAAAATGATGTTTCGCCTTTAGTCCTCTAATTATTAGAAAAAGATGCTGGTCCTCAGATGGTGAGACTGTTTTCCATAGTGATTGTGTACATCTCGCCAGGAACCAGCTAAGTGTTTGGAAACTTGTGATTTGGACATTTTGACTCGCCTGTCTACCCATTTTTATCAAGCCTGGTAAATCATGCAAAGAAATAGATACATCTGTTTAAGACCTCAGGAAGTATAGTCCATTCCATTTTGACAAGAAACAGTACATACAAGTGACATCAAGTTTCAAAATGCTCATAAAATCATCTTTTTGACAAAAGATGGTGTCTGTTAAAACCACCAGTGCAAATAAAAAAATACCGGCACCAAGTGCCTGGCAACAGCAAAAGTGCATGCGTACTAAAGGTCAGAGATAATCTTTGGGACTTTGAAGTGCCTGGCAACAGTGACATATGCATTGAACTTGAACTTGAACGATATGATATAAAAAGCACTTATTGAGATGTAAAAACCTGGACTCTCGTAGTTTAGACAAATCTGAGGAGAAATTTTGCAAGCTAAATCATGGGGGGAGGGGCAGATATATTGCCCCCCCTAGAAGATAGACTCTGGATCCGCCCCTGGTGGATTCACCCAAAGCTACACATAGACCTGTCTTAGCCTCTTTTCCATTCTCCATTTTGATTTGTCGACTTGTGTGGCTGTGTCGGAAATGAACATTCCATTTTTGTGCATAGGTGTGGTCAGCAAAAAGCACTTATTGGTTGCCCCGATCCGTGGAGCCCCGATCCTTATGCCCCCCTCCACATACATATGAAATGCATTTTTTGTTTCGACATCTTTTGTGCGCTGGCGGGAGGAGAACCAGGAATCTTCGAATTTCAAATCAAATGCCTTACCACTGTGCTAGCAGGAGAGACGGTAGTATGGGCATTTGTTGAACATCTGACTCCTGCTGCATTTGGAGTGAGGGGGTTGGGGTGAGGGCTGGAATGGGGGGGGGGGGGGGGGTCTGGTATGGGGGTCTAGAATGGGGGGTCTGGTATGGAGGTCTGGAATGAGGGGGTCTGGAATGGGAATGTGTAGGTGTGGGGGTCTGGAATGGGGGTCTGGAATCTTGCTTATGACAAGAAGTCTCATAAGGTCTCACACATTCTCACAAGGTCTCATCAAGTGTCATCAGGTCTCCTAAGGTCATTTAGGCCAAATTTATATCCTCTCTCCTACAGAACAGAATGGCGACTTATTTGTTGTCATACAACAACCCATCCTTCTATAAATTCTTATACAACCTGTTGGTTATAACTAGTGTCTAAACTGCATGGGAACACCCCACAGCGCCCCCCGTGGGGATCCGGGGTGGGGGTTCCTTTGGGAGCCTCCTGGGAAGAATGTGTCCCCAGCAGCCCCTTGCTGTTCATAGAAGGCAACAAATGGGGGGACTCAGTAGCTCATTGGTAGAGTGCCCACTCTGAGTCTGGGAGGTAGTGGGATTTAACCCTGTCCGAGTCATACCAAAGACTTTAACAAGGGTAGTGGTCACTGCTTGTCTGGCACTTGGTATAAAGTATGAGCCACGAAACATGACTGGTTGGCTTGGTGTCAGTATAATGTGACTGGGGGGGGGGGGGGGGGGGTATTGTGTGGGCCTATGACATGATATCTCAGTGTGGCAGCACTATGAAGAGGGCATTGGGTCCCACTGCTACAAATAGGCAACTCATTTCATAGATTCGGTCACCGCCCCTGTGGCGTAAAAATAGCTGAAAAGCTTTACCTTGTGCAGTCTGGTAAAAGAACCCTTAAGGGTGCCGGTTTGCCGGACGTTAAACTAATCCCACAAACAAACAAACCCCACAGCGCCCCCAGTGTCAATCACTTGAACTAACGCATCGCATGGCAACTTCCCGATCGTAGAAACCTGTCTAGGAGACCATAAACACCACAAAACCCACCTAATCTCCCAGATCACTTCAGTAACTAGTATTTTTATATAAAGGCATAACTACATTTGATAAACATTTTCACATAGTTCTGTTTATACTTAATGACAAATGCCTAAGACTATTTTGCATCTCATGATGGAAGCTCCGCTCCAGGGCAGACATTATGACTTGTATGCAGTCCTTAGGGAGAAGGGGTTTATGCTTGAGTGAGTTAGACCTTGTATTAAGGTACTGACCAATCAAATGACATATTAAAAGAGAGGCAATACTGTTCTTTGTGATAACTTTGGGTGAATGCATCCATTGTTGTGGTAGCCTTCGCGCTGATCAGACCACCCTTTGCGAAACCTTAGACCTTGTATGAAGTATACTGACAGGTATTCATCAGTTGGTTGATGTATGATGTAACTTGTAAGCGAAGGATGCTGTATTTACAATTATTTCACCCCTGATCAAAAGTCGCCTATCTTTTAACAAAAAGAACACCTGAGAGACGTTTGTCTCAATGTTTGTATGGTCCTGGCTTGACGTCATGCCAGGGCAATCCAGGTTCATGACGGAGGTAAATAAAAACATAAACAACTACACATGAAATTAGCAAATTAAACGCATTATCGATGTCCAAAACGCATTATTAGTAAACACATGTAAGAGGAGATGAAATACCATGAGATTGACAAATGTTATTGTTTATTTCCGATGTTTACACTCTTCACATTGACTGGAAGTTTTTTTTTGTTTAGTTTTTTGTGATATGGTAGATCTAGGTGGCATGGTAAACATAAACAAATTGAAAAATATGCATATAGGCCTAATACCCAATAAAGATGCACAATAATTGCATAATAATGCGTAAGGAGCTGAAATAAAAAGATAATAACCTTGTCTGGGATCCTGAGTCTTTGTATTTCGTCTCAGGGTCTGGTTAGGCCAGGGTCCACTAGTCTAGAGAGCTGACCCTGGCCTAACCAGACCCCTCGCCGAAATACGGCTGCCAGGATCCCAGCCTGGTTAGCCTTGAAGGATCTCTCTCAATGACCATTTGTACCTCTGCAAGCGAGCGTCTTTATTCGGACTTGAACACCCTAAGTGAAGAATGCCTCTACCGTAAAGTTGGTAGCAGTGTCTGAAAATAAGCTGCACCCTGTGCCCGGCGCATATATTTTCATGGCTGGTTGCACAATTGTCTAAGGTATGCACCCTTAATGTGCACACTTTTCCTGGCCTAAATCATTGCTTTATATCAGATGGGTGCACAGGCTAAATTTCAGGTGCAATACTTGAAGGATTGAGCACTCGACAGGTTCACAAGTTTTGAGTTTAATTTCCGACACTGGATAGTGGCTAGCATAACAATCATTTGCACTGTAACTCTTCAATAAGAACATAATTCAGACAATATGATCTAGTGTTAACTAGCTCTCTGTTTATTCCCCATCAATTACAGTAAGCAGAAGATAAACACAACAGTTGTTCAAGATAATACATGTACCTTAATCATGAGGATAAACCCATGAACATATTGAATTGCTCTTCCAAGACTATAGTATGATATGGGATGAGAATAGAATTAAGGATGAGACTCATGAAAAATGACAGGAATTTTCCTGAAATTGCATTTCGAGTACTAGACTAACAGAATGAATTGTATGGCATTTGAAGATTCAGGAAACTTTCAGTGAAATCAATAGAAACGATTTTTTTTTAAAATATCCATGTAAATCTTTTGCATTATGATAGACAAATTTTAGTTAATCATATCCAGTCTTGTAGATTTTACTTCAGCTTGTAATTTTTGTTGCTTTTTTCTCTTTCAAGCTTCAATTCACCATCCGAGAACTTTCATTACCGTCGCAACATACACCTCATCATTAGGTTTCTTGCGCACATTTTTTATGTAACAATCCATTACGTCCATACAGCATATCTTGTCGAAATACCCCTTCAAAAGAATAATATACACATGAATAAATAAATTGAATTGTTAGAGTAGATTGATAAAGTAGACGTATCACCATATCATACATATACATCAATGATTTTTCCAGTTACAATCTTCAGTTGTGTTTCAAACTATGCCTATCCATTTCCAGTAGACTACCGGAGAAGGAATGCCTCCCTCAAATATGAACCTAATGGTATGCTAAATGCATTTGTGTGTCATACTATTTCCAAGCACAATTTGAAAGAGAATGAGGGGATACTGGTCAACAGGTACAAATCCCTCCGTGGCCCTGCTGCAAGTGACCCTTTTGGCCAGTGACTGTATGCAAAGAAATTGTATAGGAAGAGACAAACCATTATGGTCAATCAGAAAGTTAATAATTTGAGAAATTTTGATATAATCTGTCTAAGAGTAACCTGGTTGAATTAAAATATTTCAGATGCATAATTGGAATATCCAGGTTTTACCTTATATTGATAAGATAGACTAAGAGTGCACTTATTAGGGAGGTTAAGGAACTCCAACACATCTAAATATGTCAATGTATCTCAAAACTTTTTGGTGCTGCAGAGCTCCGAATTTCCTAAATTCTTAATAATTGAATGCATATATCCTTTGATCATATGTACATTACTTTAAATGAATTGTGAAATATTTATGCAGCAAGATATAATTTCCTAGATAAGAAATACATTACGTTTATGTTACGTGATGCGTCGGGCATGCTTAACTTCCTGATTGTTCCGTTAAGAGGAGTCGTTTTAACCTTTACAAGTGCTTCCACAGACAGTGATCGTGTATGAATATGAAATATTGTCTCATAGCCAAAGCTGAAATGGTTGTCTTAGTTAATAGGCACTTGGTAACCACATGAAAGTTGACAAGAGAATAGGATGAGATTTGTTTGAATGTGGCTATAATAGTATTACTGAATTAACACCAATAGATGATTTTAATCTTAAGACACACTTGTGGTGTACTAATTGGAGTACAGGTAATTCATTAGGAGATAGTAAATACATATTACAGCAAAGGGGGCAGCAAGCAATTGTTATTGCCCGGGTGACCTTGGAAACTGGGGCAATAACAATTGCTGAGTGCGGCTGCTGGCTCTATACTTGATTTAGTATATATCAAGTACACCAAGATTGTTAAACTTTTTATGACATCAAGATTGACATAAGCATGCACAGACAGCCGTTATTGCGTTTGAGAGGGCAGGACTATAGTGAAGGTATGGGGTTGGAATCCTGATTACCACAGAAGGGTATGAGTAACACTTGAAAGTGTCTTTGGCAGATTAGTGATGAACCAGTAAGGACGGGCATTAGAGTATAATCAGTATGGGGTGGTTGTTGAAGGTTCGATTAAAAATGCACTGTTAGGACATTACCTGCCATTGAAAGTGATTACTAATTGGATTATTTAAAAAAAAGACAGCTTTCACAACTACTTCGTTGAATGGAGGCATCTATTGCCAACTTTGAGGCCCAAACATCTGGTCTATGTATAACCTTGCAGAGCCTAAACCTATAAGGATTAATTTCAGGCCCGTACCCAGGTTGTACTGTCGGGGGTGTCGAGGTTCCACAAGTGGAACTTTTGCATATATTTTCAGTAATTTGAACTTGAAAAGGGGATGGCGAGCAGTAAACAGTTGAACTTTTCAATATTTTCCTACTAATTTTAGGGGGGTTTACATTATTTTTTTGGAAGGGAACTTGGAACTTTTTTAAAAAAAAATTCCCTTGGTGGGGGGGTGGCCCCCCTCCCCCGCCTTCCCCCCCCCCCCCCCCCCCTTGGTACGGGCCTGTTAAATTAAAGTGCCGACAATAGTGGAGGAACCGTGTTGGAAAGAAAATGAACAACACGAAAGTTTTTACGAAATATTTTGCAGTTTTTTTCATTTCAGTACGTTAAATGGGAATACTACAGATGTTTTTAGAAAAGTATTTCCAAGCACGTGCATATCTAAACACCTAAGTCCTTCATTACATTACTGGTGAATGGTGGTCTCAAAGAGCAGAAAGAGAATGAGTACCGCAGGCAAGTTGTTTAAGGCCAATGCTTGGTATTATATATATGCAAATGATTGTTTCAAGTGTTTGAAATTCAGGTAGCTCCACAATTATTTTGATAAAGTATGCAGACAATATTGATATATTTAGAAGAGAAAAGACTATTGGACATGTTAAGAACATTCTGGGAGAGTGTCTGTATGCTTATAATTATTGTCGTAAAGATAATCTTAGATAATGTTAAATGTCAATAAAAAGATGACGTTAGAGCATAGGTCCATAATGAGGCAAGAACAGGTATGGATTTTCTTGTTGTTAAAACTAGCGATGGAAGAAAAGAGGGAGAGCAGAGAGAGGAGGTGGGGGAGGATGCGAGAAAGAAGGGAGGAAGAAGAAGGGCATGACTGTTTCTGTGCTAAACTGAAAAACTTCTGTTAAGCAAAATCTTACTTTCAGATGAGGGTATGGCTCCAGCTTCTCCACGCCATAGTAGTCCTTGATAGTAAGCAGTGCCTCCATCAGACCCACATCTGCGCAGGTCAAACTTGACCCCACCAGGAAGCCAGACGCATTATTCTCCAGTGCCTTCAGGATCATGAAATAGGTAAGTGTAACCATTATCCAAGGCCCTGAGATTCCTTACCAGAAATCTTTCAAGTTTACAGTCATACCAGGTTTTGCATCTTGGGTTTAGGATAATTGCCACTCTAACAGGATAGAACATACCTGATAAGAAACATATATGCAATATAGACTGCAAAAAATCTTTTGCTAAAAATACCTATAATAGGTATTTTCCCCCCCAGAAAAATTGTGTATTTTCTAAGTGGAAATAGACCGGTTTGACAGGGATATTCCTAAAAAAAATTGAAGTATCAAAAGCCCCATCGGGAAAATTTCTAAGGGGCCATTTTCTGGAAATATGTGGGTGTTTGGACCATTATTTTCCGTTTTTGAAAAATATTTTTGCGGGAATGGCCCCTTTAATATCAACACAGTGCGGGAATAAAATTCCTGGTGCGGGAATGGACCATCCCACAGGCCTAGGGAGATCCCTGGTTTAATGCTAATTCTGGAGGTTTTTGACGGTTTTCACTGGAAATACGGAGGTTTTCACTGGAAATACGGAGGTTTTCAGTGGTTCTCGGGCAAATTATGGATCACCGTAATTACAGATTACAGAGCTAGCTCTTTTTTAAAACTGATATAGGGATAATATGGGGTCTGGCAAAACTGCTACTTCTGCCCAACACATCACTGGATCTGATGTTAGATTACAATACCAATGACGTCTCTTAATAGGCCGGAGGATCAGCCATGAAAATAGTTAAAACTTAGAAAATTTTGAATCTAGATTCCTTTCCAAAAAATAGTTATTTGGTTCTAGTTCCCTGGTTACAACATGGATAGTCCTACCTTTTCAAAAACAGGCAGATATTTTGGAAAAGATTTTTCAGCCTTTTTCATAATATCCTCGACAGATCCTCCAATCAGTACACCGTAGAAAGGAGCATACAGATCTCTTGATCCTTCATAGTACATATCCACCCTAAAAGACACAAAAGGATTGTGTAGGAAATAGTATCTAGGAAATATTATCAGTTTATTTACTCTCGTAAGTGATAGCTAAAAATAGTTTTATAATTAGAATTATGATACCATCAATGAAAGCCAAATAAGATTTCAACAAGGAATAATGATATTTAGATTTGAGGTATTCTTCCTAAATAAAACAGGATTCATATAGTCTTGATGTGCGGCATGACCTAGATAATCGTGCCAATGAGATAAGGGGAGGTACTTGGATATGAGATTCTCAGACTGATAGGCCAGTCAGGGATTATCTGATACGAGCGGATGAGAGGTAGTGGAGATAAACTGGATGGGCAAGGGGCAGAGGAGGCAGATTGAATGTAACTGTACTCCTGCGGGAACTTGTGTCTGTGGAAAGACTGATCCTGGAACTCTTTGAGTTTGTGTTCTGTGAATAACCAATATCACTCTTATATTGTAACAATCACATCAAATTTAGAATTCTTTCAGTCTCGGGCCCCGTCCTGTTATCACACGAATAATGATATTATAGAGAGACTCAGAGTTAAATTATGGTTACAGAGATTATGGATTCTGCGATCACAATTAATGGTCAATACTTTAAAACTACACGCAGCCCTATTTACAGGTTCCTGAGGCCAAAATGCAACCACTTCATAACAGTTCAAGGATATATAATGATATATATTAATCCTAAAGTAAAGTACAAAAGTATGTGCCACTAACCAAGCCTTTTCTGCTGCATCTTTTCCATCCATGCCCGCCTTTCTCGCCAAGTAGCGGACAATAGCATTTGTTTGCACCATGTCTATTCCATCAATTTTCAACATTGGCACTGCCTTAAAAAGGAACTGTTCTTCTGAAAGTTGATAAATTTTAATTACAGTTAGATAGTTAAAGCTAGATAGTTGCCTGTGTGTTCTTGATTGTTCTTTCATTTAACCTTGGCATCCCGACCATTTCAAACAAAGCTGTTAATAATTAATGTAGGTACAATCAAGTATATGGTCCATTAGGCAGCAACAAACAAACCGCTAGAATAATTGTATATTCTTTGTTCTGATAAAACTATCACCAAATAATAAGTTGCACAAATAGTACACTTTTACACAAAAAAACATCACTCACAGTTAGAATTGATTTCCAATTATTAAGATAAGGTACTATTATGGAATAATCCACTATACTCAGCACTGGCTAATTTGCCCCTGGCCAATGGTCTAAGGGCTGATATCAAGCCAAAGTTGAATATAATGTTATCCTTTAGTTTTCAAATATTTTAATAAAAATGTTCCAAATATTGGCACTGTTCCACCAAAGCAAGTTAATTTTCAGGAGTTGTTGTTCCTACTATATTTATTTTACAGGTTTCAATGGTAACCAATTATGATGATGATTGCTGAAGTTTAATGTCTTAAACGCTAGTTGTTTATTTGGGTGTTACTTATAAATATAGGGAACTGCTATTATTAATTACTTAGACTGTCTGGTTTTAGTCTTTATTACACGGACCACGCTTGGTTGAGAGTCAGTTTATTAGTGGATACTCCAATCGCGCACAATGGCTGATGTGCTACAACCTATGTAATCCCTGCTCACATACAGCACTGCCTAAGGCCAGCTTCATCCGAAGAGTCTGCCCGACTTAACACAGTCATACAATGGTATAGTTCCTATCCTAGTCACCCGATGTCTGTGGCTAACCAAACCCCCGAATCCTCAAGATTTGTGCTGATCCAAATGGTTTCATATAGTGTTCTCAACCCAATATATACTATTCCAATTATTGATTTTTACCCAGGCAGTACTGCTCACCGGGAGATGTATCCTGTCTGCTATAGCCGAACAGGTATATTACACCTACCAGCAGCATATGCCGTTTTCACATTACAGTAACTCATATAATTTCGAATACTCTTTTATAATATGCTTTCTACCATCTGGTGACTTCTACCTTCCCTCTGAAATGTCTGAACTAAAATCTATCCTCTTGCCCATAGGGCGTAAAATGCCTTGTACAAGAAAAGTCCTCACTAATAACTCATATGCACAAGGTGTTTTTACTAACTACCTTTGTGCAGTCTGCTCAACAATTTTTCAGCTATATCAGGACCAGCTGGACACAGCTCAATGATCGAATCTATGGTAATGCCAATGATTCATAAAATAACACTCTTTATAAGGATAACATGAAAACTTGATGCTTTTTGTGCAAATGAGAGTTAATCACAAATAAAGGAAAGTTACGGCAAATCAAAAATCCTATCATTTACACAAATTTGTTAATTTTTTCATGATTTTTGAATGAGTATGGCTAGTTCAAATTTAAGTATATTGGTATCTCTTATCCCAATTCTAATATTTTTTCAATGGTGTTCCTATGGGATTTTAGTGTACGGCCAGATGTGGCCTGTGGCAGTGAAAGTGTTAAGGATAATACCCAGAAACTCGTGCTTCTCCCTATTGGTGAGAACTGTCGAAAACCCTAGGACATCAGGATATGTTCTAAAACTTGATCTACAATGTTATTTATAGTCTAAGAGGTCTGTTTTGAATCTTAAACCAAGGTTTGTTTGATTTAGTGACTTTACCTTTCACCTTACTAACCCATGGCATGCTGAACACTTGGTCACCAAAAACATTTTTTGCAAATTTCACCCTCAAAGCTCATCACTAATAATATAAAGGAAACTGATGTTATTTTCAGCTGCTTTTAAAGCTCACCCGAAAAGAAATGTTTTAATATTAAGATAGCCGTCTGTACCACATCATTAATACTTATTTTAATGTATCATGCGTTTCTAATTGCAATATATGTTCAAAATAGCTTTGATTGTTACTTTGTGTAACTTGGAAGCCAGTACCACAAATATTTTGCAAGTCTGCAAGAGGCAAGCATAGGCAATGCTGGTGACGTCACATGAGGCACTGGTATTCCACTCTAACTTATTGGCAACATTATTTTGCATGTAATTCAAAAAAAATTAAGTCAAAACAACATATAACTTTTAGAATTCATAGATATGTATTTGCTTTACACAAATGTATTTTTACCTTAATTTTCCAAAGAAAAGTTTTAGACTTATGAATTTTGAAAGATGACAATTGGTAACACACCAGTAAAGCCTAATGCCTCCCCTTATGTCACAACCTATTGATCGCGCTGGGCCACTCACAGGGAGGTGCGAACAGCCCGACCTGCTGTCACTTTCTAATTCTACCTATTTTTAGAAAGTACAGTTTAGTAGTAAAGCTGTCCTCTCGCATATAACTAATTTGATACATTTAGATCGTGTGTTGTTGACAAAAATTGCCTTTTCGCATCTCCTTTAAAGTTACTGGGTGATTATTTATCTTGTATAATTCTTTATCATTTCATAATTTTTGCAGTTTGCACATGTAGAAGTATTATATCATGTTTGTTTTATGTATTATTCATGTCTAATTGCATCTAAAGTAATCAGATAACATGCTTTTTCATAATTGCCTGTTATTACAGGACGTCCTGTTTTTACAGGACATCTCGTTTTTCAGTGGTATCCTTAACCTGGTAAAGAGAGCCAAGACATTCACAACCCAATATCCACTGATGTCTATCCTTAACTCAGTAGAACACCCCGGCACCTATACTGATTTTTTCGGTTTTATGTTCACGAGTTGTATTAGTAATCCAAATACCTTCAATACCCTTGAGGAATTGAGCTCTTTCCGTTAGATCAACTTCTTCGAACTGAAATGTAATTGGATATAGGAAAAATTAAGTAAAAGTTCAAACAAAAACACTTATGTTAGTACTAGCGTATGCTATATGTGTGAAGTAGTGGACAAACGCACTTATGTTAGTACTAGCTTATGCTATATATGCGAAGTAGTGGACATTGAACACTTGTACAAAGTTTTTCTTTCCATATTGTGCTATTGAGGGGTGCCTGGTGGGGATGTAGAACTTTCATTGATGTGAAAAGGTAATGTATTGATAATAATATACCAATGAACAAAATGGGTAGAACGTCTTTATCACATTAACAGATTAAAGGTTACCTTAATTTTGGCTGCGCACAGCATCATCCGAATGATTTCGGCCCGTCCTCGGCCATCAAAGTACGTAAGAACAGGACAATCAGCCATAGTGAAACAGGTAGATGTAGACGGTAGACTAATACTGCAGAAATCTGAAGCGGAAATATGCAGATCTATCATTACTTTGTCCAACTGACAAGTACAAACCATCAGTGAGTTAGTCCCTCTGCAAGTATCTAACTAAAAATGTTGCTTGACAATCATTGACCCGAGACTAAGGTAAAATTGGTCCAGATGGCTGATCATGTTTGCAAATTTCAGATATAGAAATTCAATGGCAGTTTCACCGATATCTAGACTCACTCTCCCCAAATCACACACACCCCCTTACATTATAGTGACATGAACTTACATCTCTCCTCTGCCTACTGACTAGCCAAGGCCTGGCCTGACTTTGCCCTGGTATCCTGTTTAGATAGGCTCAGTCCCTGTACTGGCCTGAATCCCTGTGATCCTATTAGTCATACTTGGCCTTTTTATGCTTGTTTTCTCAGGGCAACACTATGCCCAGTTACAGACAACTCGGAGTTACAACCAACATGTACTGATTACCAGCAGCCCTAGCAGGTCTGTTACCACTAACTGTGATTTAAAAAACTACTATTGGTAGGTCATTAGAATATTATCAGCTGAATAACATAAGGTCGTATCTCAAAAAGATTGATTTTCTTTTTATTTCTAAATATGTTTCCCATACCCCTAAGGTAGGTATCTGGAAATTTTGGAATTTTTTTAATTTTCCAAATCTGTGGAATGGTATTAAACAGCAAGCAAAGGTCAATTCTGTACAATTGCACCTTTCAGTGAATAACATAAGGTCGTATCTGAAATAACCCAATACTATATTCCCCATTAACTGTGTTAATTCATTCAAATTAAAGATATCTTATGACTTATTGTTTTAGATTACTATCGTGTAAACTTTGTTATGCAATATTACAATCTCATTTATTAAATGAGAAACAGATTTGGGAAAATAATGGCAAAATATTGGATACAACCTTTTTTTACTGACCAAATGGTCTTGATGTTGAATAACGTAATGTCGTATCTAAGATGCATTCAAATATGGCAGTGTAAATGTCACATAAATCTTTGCTATTTTAAAATATTCAAATGTAGTATATCCTAGAATAATGTTTCTTTTCGGAAATGTTATTTCGTGGAATTTGTATTAGTTATACTGATATAATTTGTATTTTTCTGAATCTACTTATTCCAGATATGACCTTGTGTTATTCACTGAATTACAAGTTTTCTATTCAAAATTGAATACCATAAGGTCGTATCTGAAATAGATTCTGTATCTGTTACCATAGCAATTCTAATAATATCAATATATTCATAATTCTGAACAACGGATATTATTCGTGCTATATTTCAGATAATTATAATATTGATTGAGCAGATATTTAGAATAATAATATAGTCCATCAAAGCATGTCATATTTTTTCAATTATCCATTACATAAAATGAACATTTTTCAGATACGACCTTATGTTATTCAGCTGACGAATATACTAATATGATAAATGCATAATTATATTTACCATAATGAGACATAGCTCATAGCTTTGGAAGTGACAGTTGTGATGTCACAGCCTTCTATGACAGATCAGTGGTGCCCATGGTGACATGGTGGTGCCATAATGTTTACTTGCACTGCCTTAACTTTGGAATTTACTTTGTTTTGCAAATTTTGGAAAGGTCATGAAAACTTTGGTAAAGCTTCACTCCCAGGGTTCTTCCTAGAAAAATATTTCAAGTACCAAAAAGCCCATTTGACTAACTTTAGAGGGGCCATTTTCTCTATATTTAGGGGATTTAATCTAATGTATATCCATTTTATGCACATTTCAATGCGGGAATGGCCCCTTAAAAGTTACTAAATTGCGGGAATTAAATTCTTGATGCGGGAATCCCGCATTCCACATGCCTAGGAAAAACCCTGCACTCCTACCCTTTAAACATCTTTACTTATCTTTACGAGAAAATCATATTTATGGTCTCTCAAAAGGTCATTGATTATATAATGTCAGCATGTTTTCCATAATATTTACATTGTTCAGTAAAGTCAAGTCAACATTTCAGTCAGGTTTACTGTGCCAACAAAAACACCATAGTGGACTCTACTGGATTCTACTCATAATCTTTACATTATTAACTAAAGGTTACTCAACAAGAAATCGTATTTACTAACAATATGTTTTGTATAAATTTCATATGGCATTTAAAATGAAACTTTACACAAAAGTGAATTTTACTTTTTTAGTAAATACCAGTTTTTTGAGATTTACATTCTTCCATTAGTTTTTGCACATTTTATGCTTTAATCCATATTCAGTTTTACGGATAAAGGAAAATTTAAGAAAAGTGTCATGATTACAATTATTATCATAATGTGAAACCTTCTAGCAACAGACAATTGGATTTAGGTGAACATGAATCTTCAATTAAGTAACCCCACGGGGGACCAGGGTGGGGGCACCTGTTGGAGTTCCCTGGAAAGAATGTTTCCTCTGTATCCCCTGCTTGTCGTAGGAAGTGACTAAAAGGGGAACCCTATGCCCCCAACAGGGTCATCAAAGGCTGGGTGTGTGGTGTGCTTTCTATGGGACATTGCACATTAAAGACCCCTTGTCACTCTTCGAAAAGGGTAGGGTATCAAACCGATGGCGAGTTTCTCCAGTCCTAAATCATATCATAGATTTGGTCATCATCCTTGTGGTGTAAAACTACCTGCAAAGCTTTACCTTGATCAGTCTGGTAAAAGAAGCCTTAAGGGTTGGCCGGACGTTAAAGGAAACCTTGCACATAAGTACATGGTAGTTATTTTTCAATCAAAACATTGTAGCATTTCATTAATGTCTGGCACTTTTAATCTGGGAAGAATCTAGAGAAAATTCCTAATTTTGACATAACTAGGGAACATTAAAAACTTGCATTTTATTTAATTTTTCAAGGGAAATCCCCATATTTGTGACGTCACATGGTGTGTTTTTGGGGAACCCCATACATCAATTAAAGGGAATCCCCCGGTCTCAAAAATAATTAGAAAGGAAATTGAGGTTAGGCATAAAATATCTTTATTTAGGGCCAGATGGGTTATCATTTATTTTAGTTTTTACTACCCTAAATATATTCACAAACCTGAAATTCCCAATTCATTTTTTAAGGGATTCACCCTATTATGATCCAGCAAGGACAGAAATGAAAGCACAGAAATGAGGGAATTCCCAATTTTATTTTTTTCGCCTATATAATTAAATAATACTTCAATATTTTCCAATTTTTTCTTTTGAAATATATTTAGAATACCAATGAGAAGTCAATTGATAAAAAAAACTAGGCATTCGAAAATTTAAGTGCAAGGAACCCTTCAAACTAACTCAACAAACAAACATAACCAATCTTGTAGATTTTATTGCAGCTTTTAATTTTATTGCTTTTTTTTTCTTTCTTATGTCCCCCCTTTCCCTCCTATGTTTCAAGACTTCTGAAGAAAGTGCAAGAGATATTGATAATATGCAAGAGAACCTAGTTATATATAATATAGAATGAAAATAGTAGCAGGTTGTTAAATCGTACTCTGTGTAAAATTCAAGTAAATAAAGCTCTACTCTTAAAAATAATCAATATGAAATACAAGCTTAACGTTCAGCGTTTTCTTTTAACACATCCTAACTATACGCCGAATTTTTGTCAAATCAGTATGGTGTGCACTAATGCATATTAAAATGCAAGAACTTTCTTTACCATCGCAACATACACCTCATTATTAGGTTTCTTGCGCACATTTTTTATGTAAAAATCCACTACGTCCACACAGCACATCTTGTCGAAAAATCCCTACAACAGAATAATATAAAAGTGAATACATGAAATTAATTGTATTGTTACAATAGATTGAGAACTATCACTACCATTCATGTACATCAAAATTCAAGGGTTCTTTTCCATTTACAATATATTCAGTTATGTGTCAAAAGATTCATATCCATTGCCAGTAGACTTCTGGTGAAGGAATGCATCCCTTAAAGAGATGGGCCATTGAAATTTTAATTTGGTAAAATTCTCATCTTATGCCATAGATATGATGCTTTAATGTTAGTACAAAACAATTTTTATAACTAAATTCATATTGTGCATGAGAAATATTGTCTATATATCAGATCACATATTGAATCCCCTGCACACCTGACAAAGGACGTCTGTGTGACGTCATACCAAATGACAGTTATATTCAAGTTGTAGATCACGGCAGTATACTCATTTAAAGACACTGGCCCCTTCCTTTAAATCAACATAAAGAGCTAGATGCATACATTTTTTGTTTCTCACACCAATTCCCAAGCTTGTAAAAACATAGGGAAGCTAATAGTAGGGGCCCTTGTGTCCTTTTTTTGAAAGTGCTTGTTAATTTATAACACCTATACTTTTTCACATCAGTATGACCCAAGGATTCAGAAAAGTTTTGGTGTGAATTTTTCTATGATGGTTCAAGGTCATTTCAAGGTCATTTCAAGGTCAAAGGTCAAATTCTAAAAAGAATCACAGTATTTTGGTCATATTGTGCTTAATATGCATGATAGAAACACAAGTGAGGTGTCAAACCGATGCATTCTGGGAGTTCTATGAAAAGAAGTATTGAAATTGTTTACCTTGGTTACATGGTTGCCATGGTAACCATAAATGATGTAAAATTTGACTGATATTTCAGTTTCAGACTGGTTCCGGTTACCATAGCAACCACAAATATGGCTATATCAAAACAGAAAATACCCTATCTGAAAGGTATACACCTTTTCTATTCAAAATGAGGGATTCTGATGAAGTAATTATGTATGTAATGTAGAAAAAAGCTGGTTTCCATGGAAACTAACTAAAACATACACAATTTTTGAATTAACCTTATTTTGGCCATATTTCCCGTAATATGCAAGCTAGAAACACATATGAGATGTCAAATTGATGCATTCTGGGGGTTCTATAAGCTGAGGGATTGTGATTGGTTGCCCTGGTTACTCAGTTGCCATGGTTACTGGAAAAGTCCTAAAATTTTACCAATATTTCAGTTTCTGACTGATTTCTGTTACCATAGCAACCACAATTATAGGTGTAAAGAAACAGAAAAAATGTTTTAGTAGGGGCAGTTGTGTACATTTTTGAAAGTGGTTGTCAATATAACCCCTATACTTTTTTACATCAGCATGACCCAAGGTTTAGAAAAGTTTTGGTGTGAATTTTTCTATGATGGTTCAAGGTCATTTCAAGGTCATTTCAAGGTCAAAGGTCAAATTCCATGAAGAATCACAAATATCAACCATATTTTGGCCATAACTTTCTTAATATGCAAGATAGAAACACAAATGAGATGTCAAATTGATGCATTCTAATAACTTTATAAGCTGAAGGATTGAAATTGGTTGCCCTAGTTACTCAGTTGCTATGGTAGAAAGGACCTAAAATTTTATTAATATTTCAATTTCTGGTTGGCTTCTGTTATCATAGCAATGAAAAACAAAGCAAAATAATATGCTAGATAGAAATACCAAATAAGTGTCAAATTTAGTGAGTGAGTAATGGATGCTTTATGCCATTTCAATTACTCACTCACTCAATTTCACTGCTTTGGTATTTCTAGTGTGAAATTGATGTATGCTGTAGTTTCCGTAGAATAGAGAATTGAAAGTAGTTGAATTGGTTATTTGGTTTCCATTGTAACTTGCAAAATCCTCAAATTGATCAGAATTCAGCTTTAAGTTTAGATATACTTTGGTAATAGTTTGGGGGACACTTTGGGGGTACTTTTGGGATAGTTTGAGGAGACCTTGGGGTTCCTTTTTTGGGAAGTCTGAGGATGATTTGGGGATAGTTTGAGGAAAAGAGGATACTTTGGATATAGTTTGAAGATACTTTGAGGATTGATAATAAAATATGTTAAAAATACTATGGGGGTATTCTGGGAATTTTTTTAGGATACTTTTGAGACAGTATGAAAATAATCTTGGCACAGTATTTGGAAGGTTTGATCATACTTTTTAGAACTGTCTGGGGATCTATTTGAGATAGTTGAATGATACAATGGGAATAGTTTAGATATAGTTTGAGGATATTTTGTTGATTTTTTGGGAATAGTTTGAGTAAACTTTTGGAATAGTTTTGACGATAGGTTGGGGATATGTTTGATGTATTTGGGGGATAGTTTGAGGATACTTTTAGTGTAGTTTTAAGATAATTCTGGGATATTCTTGGGATAGCTTGGGGATATTTCAGGGATAAAAAGGGGATACTTTTGGGATAGCCTCGGGAAAATTGTGCTAAAGTTTTTGGATGATTTTGGGATGTTTTGAGGATCCTTTGGGGATAATTTTAGGACATCTTCGGTATGATGGGGTGACATTTTGGACATATGTTAGGCATAGTTTTGAGATGGTTTTGCCAAAGTTTGGGGATAGTTTTAGGGATCATTTAATGACATCTTGGATATGTTTGGAGGAAACATTGGGGATATGGTGGGCATAGTTGGAGATAGATTTATGAAAGTTTGGGGACACTTTTTGGGATAGTCCAGAGATCCTCTGACAATAGTTTAGGGTTACCTTGGGTATAGTTAGGTGACACTTTGAGGATATTTTTGGCACAGTTTGAGGACAGTTTGGTGAACATTTGGAAATTGTTTGAGGATAGATTGAGGATAGCTTGCAAAAGGTCTGTAGATATATATCTTCGCCATAGTTTGGAGATACTATGGGGATAGTCTAGGGATCCATTGGGGATACTTCACAGATAATTAGGAGATACTTTAGGGATAATTGGATATTATTTTGTCATACTTTGGGGATAATTTGGAGATAATTTGGAGATAATTTGGGTACACTTTTCAGGATGGTCAAGGAATAATTTGTGGATAGTTTATAAATAATCTAGGGATAGGTTGGGGACACTTTGGAGATAGTCTGAGGATACTTTGGAGATAATCTGGGAAAAAATTGAGGATGGTTTGAGGATAGGTTAGGGATACTTCATGGATATTTTGAGGATATTTGGGAGATACTATGGTCATAGTTTTTAGATTGTCTGGGGATAGTTTTGGGATAGATTGAGGATGTTTCATTGATAGTAAGGAGATATTCTGGTGATTTTTTGGGGATAGTTTTGAAATAATTTGGGGATATTTTGGAGATATTTTAGAGATACGCAAGGAATAGATTGGGGATATTGTTTTCGGATATTCCAGGGCACAATTGGGTCCATGGGTTAGCATTTCATATATTACAATTTTATTTCAACTTGATATTTTATGTCACTTGAATCCAACTGAAGGTTACCCACTTTTTTCCCAACTTTATGTGGACAGATGTTTGAATTATTGTAAACTCAAGGTCAACAGCATGTTGAATCTCCAGATTTGACTCACAAAGGGTGCAGCATGTGTTCTGCTGATTCACCCTACCAGAGACAGTGAATTTCCTGACCATTTCCTGCAGGTTAATCTTGTCCAGGATTCATGCTGTGAAATATGTTGACAAAATTAATCACAAGGCTTTGGCAAAGGAATTTTCATTTATCATATCACTATTTCTAGTTTTGTCATGACGAAAACCTAAAAATCATTATTCTCAAGATTTGTATCTACATGCAATACATACTTTCTTTTTTTTCAGACATAATTCATTACAGGTTGATGTATCTCAATTATTCGTTAATTTTCAGTACTTTTCAAGGGATTTTGTCAAGAAAATTGGTTGAAATTAGCCTGCAGGTGCTTAAAATACTATAAATCAGCCATCTATGGTTTCCCCGTGCTATCCCAATCTCTCCAAGACCAACAGGTTGATTTGGAGGGGAGGATTAAGAAGGGAGGTGGGTGGGGTGATGTTCCCCCAACCCATCTTTTGGGACAAATTTAGATTTTTCTAAATGTAATATTTTGGAAATGGTAGACCCCGTCTTTCTATTAGTGCAACCCCACCTTTTCAAAAAGCTGCATCTGGATGATCCACAAGTGGAACCAGGGTAGTTGACAGATGTCAGAGCTGTCAGGTGGACTTAACAATTGATGATAGTAAAAACCGTAATCAATCCTAGTTCTATAAAATTATTATTACAAAAAGTTTAAGACTTTGGGGATAAGCATTAGCTGACATATTAACACTTTCATGATGCCAGTTGCATAAATGCATCACTGTGCTCTTGATGCCAGTTGCATAAATGCAACACCACAGTAAAGACGCCAGTTGCATAAATGCAAAACCTGAAAAGTTCTTCAAAATCCACATATAGACCTAGATAATTTGCAAAATTCACAAATTAGTTTCTTTTCTAAATGGGACAAATATGCATGTAGATTTGCTTTATAATTCTTATTATTTTTGAGTAATACATTCTTTTATTAAGTAAAATAATGTATTAATATATATTTAACAATTTCCCCTGGCGTCCTTACAGGGAACCTAGGGCACATAAATGGTGTCAAATGCTACAATTTATCAGTATGCATGGCATCATTAAAGGGTTAAGTTACATAATGAGGATTATTAACAATGGTTCCAATGGGAAGAAAATATTCTTATTTTTCATTAAATCATAAAAAAAAGAAACATGTACAAAAATCTAAGATTTAACACATGGATCATATCCATATGGTTTGAGGTTACTTTTTCCTCAAGAACTGTTTGTACTTTTGATCAATATTAAAGCTATGAGAAGCCAAAGTTTGACAAATCAGCAATACCAAAAACCAAGCACTGTGAGGTTACTCTGCCTATTCAAACCTCCCTAGTGAGAGAAGGAGTGGAGAGGGTTTGCTGTGCAGAGTAGTGCATGCAGTCACTCTACCACCCGGACATCTTTTATCGAGAGTTATATCTCATTGACTATTATTTCTTGCACTGAGGGTAATTCATCGCAGATTGCATGTAGTATTGCATGTCCCCTTAACTAACTATTTCCCCATGGTATTCCCATTACAAGACCCACAGGTGCACAGGTGATGGCGGCCATGGTGTAGGACGTGCGAGTGAGCGGTGGTGATCGGACCTGCAATTACACTTACCTACACAATGATCGGACTTAGCAAATACGACAAGTTTGATTATGAATAACCCGTGACTTATTTGGAAACTAATATGCAAGCATATCAGTTACGTGAGCCGAAAAATCCAAGATTCTCACCACGATATACCCGTACCAGGAGTAAGAAGTACCACCTGGATACCATAAACACACCGGTTGTCAACGTAAACAAAGCAGACGCGGAACGGTCGACTACCCCGAGTGGTACGCAAGTAAAGCCCCATACCCACTAGGCGACGCACCGATGTGCCGACGCCGACGTCCGTGGGGTGTCTGCGTCGGCGTCGGCGTCGGCCTAAAATTATTAAACATGTTTAATAAGGATCGGCGTGGCCGTCGGCGCCGACGTCGGCGTCGGCGTCGACCGTCGGCGCCGACGTCGGCGCCGATTGTGCGTGGGTATGGCCTGTTCAGGCAGAGTAGGCCGACGCCGACGCCGACGCCAGCACCGACGCCGACGCCGATTCAGCAAAAGATCCCCTAGTGGGTATGGGGCTTAAGCGATATGTCAGACACACACGAACAAGATCTTGACATTAAAACAATCCTACTCGAACTAAATAAAAACATGACAACTGTTAAATCAGATATTCAGGGTATGCAAAAATCACTAGACACACTCAAGACTGATACACAAACAAACCATGAAGACCTTAGTAAGAAGATCGATGAAATGTCAGCACAAAACAATGACCTATTTGATCAGATTGAAACCGCAAACAACAGAATTGAAACACTTGAGGGTTGCTTTACCGATTTATACTTGGAAAATAAATCGTTAAAAAACACGCAGAAATCATACAACCTCATCATTCATGGGATCCCAGAGGGGCGTAACGAAAAGATGTATGAAACCATGGGGGAATTCTTCCAACCTATAAATAACACATTTCAATATACGCAGACCGATGGGGCGATACGCATGGGTAAACCTGACCGAAATAACCGACCACTTGACAAGGACGGGTCACCCCGACCAAGGCCTATAAGGCTCTTTTGTAAAACCCTCCTACAGAAAGGGATCATATACAGAAATTTAACACTGATCAAGTCAAATCCCAAATTTGCCGGTATACGTGTTGCAAATGATCTGGACGATGACCAGATGATGATCCACAAAGAAATTCAATTGCTGTTTGGTGCTGCACAGGCAATCCCAAATGTAAATGCAAAAATGAGAGGGCCACGAATCGAAATTGACGGCCAAAATTATGACCGATCCAATTTTAACAAGCTACCTCACGGTCTAAATCTTGAAAGTGCCTCCACTATCATCACAAAGGATGGTGCAGGATTCCAAAGCCACTGCTCTCCACTTAGTAATCTCTCAAATGCCATCATCAATGATGAAGAAATCGAATACTCTTGCGCGGAGCAGATGATCCAGCACCAAAAAGCAATTTGTTGTAAAAATTACACTGCTGCTGCCAAAACCCTGTCTGAAACTAACCCTTACACAATTATGATCATAGGTAAATCAATCGAGGTAACCCAAGAATGGCGAGATCAAGAAAAGGATATAGTCAAAAAGGCCGTGCACATGAAATTCGATCAGAATCCCAACCTGAAGGCCAAGCTGTTACAGTATAAGACACTACAGTTTTACGAATGCACCTACCATCCCCTATACGGCGCAGGTATTACACTACAGCTGGCCAGAGTACACGGATATACGGCCAAACCCACCCACAGGAATTATATGGGTGAAATCCTCACGGCTCTAAAGGAAGACTATTTGAAGTCATGATTTCAGTGCTTATTATTAGTGACTTTTCAAAAGTAAAATATTACCATATTTCGACTATGGAAACATCTTTTTCATAAAACTCACAGTGAAAACCTTAAGTAAAATGCAGAAACTTCAAAATCGAGCAATTCGGTTGGTACTTGGTAGGGATTCCAGGTATGGAGTATGGAACCTACATCATGAGGCTGGAATACCATATTTGGCTGATAGGTATCAGTGTTACCTCAAAAATTTCTGTTTTAAAAGGAAAGAAAATCCGTTATACATTCAGACTGCTGCTAGACCATTGAGACATTTTGATGGAACTGTTTTCATTGAAACCCGTGCAAATAATATTTCTTTTGAGCGTAGTATATTGTATCAGGGCGCTAAATGTTGGAACAGTATGCCGGTGCATGTACGAATGGAACAATCCTTTACTAAATTTAAAACCATGTCTAAACATGCTATGTTGCTCCCCATTACATGAGTTAACTTTTTTCGACATTAGTGTTACTAAAATATGCTCGCTTAGAACCTATTAACTTAACCTTTTTTCTGATGGTTTGTATGACCCCCAATTTGTTGAATTGACGTGTGTGAACCATACATATTACTTTGTATCAGTACGTGTTATCTTTATATTACTGTTGAGTACTTGCACAAATCCCAATGTCTGCCTTATTGTTTATTAGGGGTGGGTTATAACAATGGTTAAAACTCTCTGTATTCTTTGGATTTTTGTTTATTGTGTTTCTTGTATGACCTTGGTTACTTATTACAACTGTTATGTTATATAATTGTATGACTGTTTGATATTAGACTAATGTATTATGGATATGAGATGCTGAGAAGGCAATGAAAACAGGCTTTAGCCTACTTGTATCTTTCTCAGGATAATAAAAATTGATTAAAAAAAAAAAAAAGGTGGCCACGGAGCTCAGGATATCCTCTCACCCACTCAAGTAGAACAATGGCCCTAGCGCATGTTTGAGGTATTATTGCTGATGCAGAATTAAGCAATGTAACTCTCATAAATTGCATAATTAGACTTTATAGCCCTCTTGTGAAAGTATATTTTGAGTCAAATATAAGATTTAAAAAAGATATGCCATAAAGATTTCACCAAAATATGTGCATTTTAGCTGAACTGTCTCTATGACTGAAACAATCTCCTTGCACTGCCTCCCACTATACCTACCTTGCTAGGCTCTGTAATGCAGACTTAGAATCTGCATGGAGAGTATAGGATGGCCATCTGCAATCTGTATTTTTTAAATAAGGAAAGGAATTATGCCTACTATCTTTGGGAAGGGTGCAAAATATACAGTAACCAGTAGGACAGCAATTGCAGGATTCATAAAGGCCCCTTTTACACCCAACAGCCTTTCATCCTCCTCTGGTAATCCAGTTTGCATGGTGATCTATTTTATCATTTTAAGCCAGGAATTTATCAGATTATACAAGGGGTGTATCTCTAAGGATTAGCCCCAAGCATTTCCCCAACCTTGTGGGATAGTGGGGTTTGTTAACAAAATTTTCATTACAGTGTGCATAAAAACACCAAATTTGGTATGAGGCACCTCTGAGGCATAACTATCAAATCTGGAAGGGGAGCCACCTTGAAATATCAAAATAAAATTTTGGCAAATTTCCTAGGATATTAGCATTTGAAATTTAAGATATTAAACTAAATTTACTGGCTATCTTAGATTAGATCTCTTGTGTAAATTCATAAGGCAAATAATTGGATTCCCTGACCACTAATCACTAAAATTTGAGACTAACAATATGCTTCTAGGCATTTTAGGAGCTAAGACGTAAGATTATTTCACTGCAAGTTAGTCATTTTGGATATTTGGCCTCTGTTGGGGTTATGTTGATATTTAAAGGTGGCTTTTTAAATTCGATGAAGGGGTCCCAGGGGATCAGCATACCAAAAGAAATAAAGAAATCTTGAGGCAAAAGAGTAAAGTCTATATATCCTTTCTTTTGAATTGTTTTGTAATCCAACATTCATTGTCAAAAGTGTCATGCTAATCAAATCAGTCATTTTGAACTTTGTGGTATTGTATTGGATGAAAATTATATCTATTAAACACACTAGGTTATAAACAACTGATACTGTAACCATTTCCACTTGTCTAGATAAAGTAGCAGCTGATAAACATGGTACTTCTCAAAATTGGTCAGCCATCTTGGAATTTGGATTTCCACATTGACTTCAAATGTAAATGATTGAATTCCCTGACCCATAATTTCCCATTTTTGACACCAGCCATGTCTCTTTAGTCATTTTAGAAGCTTAAATATAAGGTTGTTTATAAAAAAAAAGTCAGCCATATTATTTGTTTTCATTTGTCCTACTGATATTTCAATATGGTTATATTGGTTTGAAGGGCACACCAGAACAAGAGGATAGGTTGGTGTTTGAACTAGGGTCTTATGAAGGACAGTAGAGTATCTAATTGATTATTTAATTGGTTGGCCCCCTCCCACCCCAGTATTGGTCTCGTTGGTCCAATGGGCATGTCAACCTTGGACAGGCTGGAGAAGTCAAAGGTTAACTGACAGGTTGGGACTGGTGTAGCCTGAAGGGACCAGTCAGTGGAGAGGGGTACAAGGCAACCAAGTAACCAATTCAACTACTTTCATTCCCTATACAATTTACAGAATACTTCAATTTGACTCATTTTTTTTGCATTTCTGGCTTGCCTTTTAAGGAAAATCTAGTCAAAAAACAGTTCTTAAAATTGGCTATATTTCATTTGGTTTCTATCAAAACCAACCATTTTCTACATTCTATATATATATTCTCTCTTTAGAATACATCTTTTCATGATGGAAGGAATTGCTTTGGTTTGTTATACTTTTATATTTGTGGTTGCTATGGTAACAGAAACCAACTAAAACTGAAATTTTGGTGAAATTTTAGGCCTTTTCTGGTCACTATGACAATTGAGTAACTAGAGCAACCAATTTCAATCATTTAGCTTATAGAGCTCTCAGACTGCATCAGTTTGACATCTCGTTTGTGTTTCTACCTTGCATATTAAGGAAGATACGACCATGGTTGCTTTAAAAATTGGTTTGATTTCAGTTGGTTTCCATAGAAACGAACCATTTTCTATATTATTTACATATTATATCATCTGATTCTCTCTTATCATGGAGAAAGGGTGTATACCTTTTATATAATCTTTTTCTTTCTTGCTATACCTTTATATTTGTGGTTGCTATGGTAACAGAAGCCAACTAGAAACTGAAATTTTGGTAAAATGTTAGGCCTTTTCTGGTTACCATGGCAACCGAGTAACTAGGGCAACCAATTTCAATCCTTAAACTTATAAAACTCTCAGAATGCATCAGTTTGACATCTCATTTGTGATTCTATCTTGCATATTAAGGAAGTTATGGCCAAAATATAGTAACTTTAAAAGTTGGCTATATTTTAGTTGGTTTCCATGGAAACCAACCATTTTATCCATTTTATTCATATTATGTCATTAGATTCTCACTTTTCACAAAGGAAGGATGTATACCTTTCATATAAGTTTTTTCCTAAGTGCTATACCTTTATATTTGTGGTTGCTATGGTAACAGAAACCAACTAGTAACTGAAATTTTGGTAAAATTTTAGGCCTTTTCTGGTTACCATGGCAACCGAGTAACTAGGGCAACCTATTTCAATCATTAAGTTTATAAAGCTCTCAGAATGCATCAGTTTGACATCTCATTTGTGTTTCTAACTTGCATATTAAGGAAGTTATGGCCAAAAAATGGTTGTATTTGTGATTCTTTTTAGAATTTGACCTTTGACCTCGAAATGACCTTGAATTGACCTTGAACCATCATAGAAAAATTCACACCAAAACTTTTCTGAAACCTCAAGGTCTGTAGATGATGAAAACCACAACAGATATAAATTAACATGGATTTTGTAAAATAGCCTATTTTTGGACACAAGAGCCCCTACTATAAAGGAATAGGCCTCAAAGCAGGACTTTTAACACCTATATTTTCCTCTCAATGACCATTAATGACTATTTTTTCATTTCACAGGACAGGTAAGTGTAAAACTGTATAGAGGAAAAGAAATTCGAGATTTTGGACCGATCAAAGGAAATTGTTGTGAATCTATGAAAAGTGTTCAATAGTAATATGACTCATTTAAACGTATAATGAGTGTGCTATTTTTGCATTCCAACATGTTCTCACTTTATCAGAGAAAGTATTCTTGAAAACCACAAGTGGAGTTTCTAAGAAATAGAGGTTTTGAAATGCGGGCCTTTTGCTGATCTGGTTTGAAAAAAGAGGGGGTTGTTCAAACCAAAAAAGAGTGACCCACTCCTGCCCCGTAGCCTCCGACAGGATGGTATTGATTTCAATCCAAAAGTAAAAATAACATTGAATTCTTTAAAGCTGGTAGCACCAAACAGAAAGTAACGATGAAAATATTGTTTTGCTCCAATATCATCATAAAATTAGTTGAAATTGTTATTTTTGAATGACTATTTTCCCCTTTATCTCGCCTTTATTTTCCAAATTGTGACCTTTTAAAGGGACCTTTTTTTCATGATCCCCTCTTTGAGGCTTGAAGGAAATAAGAGGTAAGCGAGGGAAATATGGGTATGAACCCCTAAAATTGACAGGGCAGGAGGAGCATTTCTTAAATTTGACATGTGACTGGGGCTTTGAAAAGATAGCGACATACAACAGGGTTATTTCTTGAATTCAACATGGGAGTCTAAACAGAGCTATATCGACAGGTGCCATGGCCGTTTATTAAATTGACCCCCCCCCCCCCCCCCCGCAATCTATACACCTGGAAAAGGCACAGGCTACAGCCCCTCCCTTCAGCCCTGCCGCCATGACAACAGACCACAGATAAACACAAAAGTGAAAAGGGGATATTGGTCAATTGAGTTAAAAATCTCTTCATGGCCCTGCTGCAAGTGGCCCTTTTGACGAGTGACTGCTTGCAAAGAAATGGTATAGAAATAGACAAACCACTTTGATCAACAAGACAGTTGTTAATATTTTTTAGAAATTTTGATATAATCTTAATGAAACTTGGTTGAATTACAATATTTCTAATGGAAATGTGGCTAAAGTCGTGTCTGCTTTGGCGCTACCACTTTTGTGATCTGGGATCCAGCGATTGTACTCAAGTGCCTAGATACCATCTCAATGGTGATAGTGTCACAATCAGGGAATATGCCAGTGGGCAGTGGTAACTGTCCAGGGGTCTGCCTAGGGACCAGAGACCTATGCAAGGTGCATGGATGGTGAGAAAAAGCAGTTTCGACAAGTGTCTCATCAATGCATCAAGTAAAAGTTAAAAATGGTACAGAGAATGGATTTGGGAGGGGAAAGAGTCACAAAAGGTATATGATATCCCTGTGGGGGTTCTCCATCCCAGTAGGGTGGTTGGAATGGGGCTAAGCCCAAAGTATCAGCTTTGAAACTAGATTTGGGATTTGTCTAGCATCCTAAGGTTCAAGGGAGAGACAGAAAAGAAAAAAAGAAAAAAAAAAGAGAAAATTACAATGTTTCATATGCATTATTGCAATACCCAGGTTATATCTGATATCAACAAGATGTATAGGGAGGTAGGGAGTTGCAGGCTATAACACTTCTTCAAATCCCCCATTCCAGGCCCCATTGGTCATTGTTTACTTTATACCCCTTAACAGATAATTCCTGTGTGGTAAGAGGCATGATAAGGGTGACAGACTAGGGTTCCCACCTCTCTGTTGTGGTAGCCAACCCACTCAGGTATTGTCTTACCTGATGGCTAAACCCCTAGAACAACAGGATAAAAAGGAAAGAGAAAAGTGGTAATTTTGCATACTAGAACACAATCTTTTGTTACAGTATGCGACAATTTCTTGAAGCAAAATCTTACTTTCAGATGAGGGTATGGCTCCAGCTTCTCCACACCATAGTAATCCTTGATGGTAAGCAATACCTCCATCAGACCCATATCTGCGTAGGTCAAACTTGACCCCACCAGGAAACCAGACCTGTTCTTCTCCAGTGCCTTCAAAGTATGAAATAGGCAAGTTAGTGTAGCTGTTATCCAAGGTCTTGAGATTCCATATAAGATATCTTTCAGGAGTCATACCAAGTTTTGCATTATGGGTTTAGGATAATTGCCACTCTAACAGGATAGAACATGCCTGATAAGAAACATAATTGTAATATAGACTGCAAGTTTTAATTGTGCTTAAGCTGAATAATTCTAAAAGTCGATATTTGAATGCAGTATTCCACAGAATGACAAACCCCATTTATACAAGCCCAATCTGTGTAAAAGGTAAATTCGGGTGACCACTGGTGTGCCACCTGGTGTGATTTTATTTTCATTGCAGGATTACCCTGAAATTTCAGTTAAAGGTCATGCAACACTTATGAGTGATGAATGTGAATATTTGAATGAAAAATTCTTTAGAATAATTAGTCAAAAGTAGTTAATTAAGCAGTTTTTATTAATTTATTTCATAATTTCTAGGGATAAAATTAGGTTTTCCAAATATTTTTTGGGGTCCTGCCATAGTTTTGAATGTCGAAAAAAATGTACTTTTTCCCATAGACCATAAGACTAAACAGTCATTTTTTCAGATGCTCATATGCCTGAAATTGATATAGTGACCTGGGATTTTTAAAGTTTCTTTGTGTTCCTTAACCATCCCCCTGACCATCATGCGGGTTTCATAAATCTGTCACTGTTTTAAAGAAATCATCCCAAACAACCATATTTACCTTTAACCCTTTCCATCATTAACAACCAATTCCTGTTTGTGTCAATAGTCGCTGAGGTTGGAAAGGGTTAACATTATTTTTTCATGTTTTCCCATCTATAGAAACCCAATTAACACTTATATGATTTGTTATTCCATGAAATGAAATGTTCTTGCAATTTAATTCAATTGCTGATTTTGTTCATAGAGATTTACCTCATGTTATTTGCCTTTGATCACAAGAGAAACAGTTATACATCATATCCAACATCAGCTATGTTATGTCTGTGAAGCAAGCATTTACCACGGGACCTCTACTTGTTGTAACATTGAAGGCTTAACCTATTTTACACCATTAAAACTTAATGCCTTGCTACTTCTGCCCAACCTATCATGAGACCTAATGTCTTTAAAATGGTCTGTAACCTCACATCTAGATGAGTAGGAACAATTGATAAGCTACTAGCGGTGAAACAATGATTGTTAGATAAGAATACGATACTTATGCTGTCTGTTAAGACAGGCTGGAATAGGCCGGATGATTAGCCATGAAAATGATTAAATCTGAATCTAGATTTCTTTTTTAAAAATACAGGTATTTGGTTCTGGTGGTTGACCAGACGTTAAACTACCCCAACAAACAAACAAACCATGGTTAGCACATGGACAGTCCTACCTTTTCATAAACAGGCAGGTATTTGGGAAAAGATTTTTCAGCCATTTTTATAGTATCTTCGGCAGGTCCCATGAACAGCACCATGTAGAAAGGTGTATACAGATCTCTTGATCCTTCATAGTACATATCCACCCTGAAAGATATAAAAGGATTGCATTAAATTTAGAATACTTTAAGTCCCTATCCTGTTATCACATTGAATAATAAAGTTTTAAAATAAGGTTACAGAGATTTTCAATTCTTCGATCATAACTGGTCAATACTTTAGCAGCCCTACATACCTGAAGCCAAAATGCGACCGCTTCATTACAGTTCATAGATATACCTTTTAATCTTAAAATAAAATAAAATAGTATGTGTAACTAACCAAGCCTTTTCTGCTGCATCTTTTCCATCCATTCCTGCCTTTCTCGCCAAGTAACGGACGATAGCATTTGTTTGCAACAAGTTTATTCCATCAATTTTCAACATTGGCACTGCCTTAAAAAGGAATTGACCTTCTGAAAAGTGATAAATCTAATATTACAGTTTGATAGTTGGTGACATGACTAGACGGGAAGGTGCACAAGGGTGGACTGGTCGTGATGTGTAGGGGACGGACAGGTGTATGAGGTTGTTGTGGCTCGCGTTGTCTCTGGGAGAGGAAAAAGTATGAGGATGGTGGATGGATGTGTGTATTGTGTGCACATATGTTCGTGTTGCTAGTCATAGTGCCAAACCTGTATAGAAAGGAAATTAAGCCGTAGTATGAAATATCTTTATTTTGTCCGATACAGGCTATCATTAATTGTACATTTTAATTACTTAACTTCATTCAGTTACCTGAAATTCCCAAGTTATTTTGAAAGGGATATCCCATTATTATGATGTAGTAAGGGGAGAAATGACAATCTTAGAAATTAGGGAATTCCCAAATTTTATTTTCTTTCCTTTATATTTCACTAATACTTTGACTTTGAAATAGGTTTGTGAAAATCATGTACAAGTTTTCCTTTAAATGTCTCACTCTTTATAAGAATATCATAAAAAAAAACTGTTTATGTAAAAGAGTTAATCACAGATGAAGGTAGTGTAATGGCAAATCAAAAGTCATATCGTTTAAGCCGTAGTATGAAATATCTTTATTTTGTCCGATACAGGCTATCATTAATTGTACATTTTAATTACTTAACTTCATTCAGTTACCTGAAATTCCCAAGTTATTTTGAAAGGGATATCCCATTATTATGATGTAGTAAGGGGAGAAATGACAATCTTAGAAATTAGGGAATTCCCAAATTTTATTTTCTTTCCTTTATATTTCACTAATACTTTGACTTTGAAATAGGTTTGTGAAAATCATGTACAAGTTTTCCTTTAAATGTCTCACTCTTTGTAAGAATATCATTAAAAAAAAACTGTTTATGTAAAAGAGTTAATCACAGATGAAGGCAGTGTAATGGCAAATCGAAAGTCATATCATTTACACCAATTTCAGGCCTGCCAACCTCTGCCAACTGAAAATCGGGACTTCTTAGAGGTCTACCATAATCCCCTTAGTGATTGCCTTATGCGATATAAGGCATTGAAATTAAGAGGTATTATATTAGAAAATATCATGAAAAATCTTTTGTAGTTACCAAAATATTTAATGATTTTCTTTTGTGTGAAAAATCCTGTAGTGTAGTACGGCTTGGGGTTCACCCCTTAGAATTTTTCTTTTGATGTTATATAATCAAGTGAAGTAATTTTGAGTAAAATAAACACCTTTTTCAGGTATTTCTTATTTTGGTATTTCTCTCTAATTATCATTTTGTGCTTTATTTGGACGCCCGAAACTGGGTCTAAATATCAGGACTGTCCTGAGAAAATTGGGACATTTGGCAGCCCTGAAATTTACTAATTTTTCATGATTTTTGAATGAGTATGGCTAGTTCAAACTTAAGTACATTGTTTTTAATTGTTTCTCTAATCCCAATTTTAATATTCTTTGAATGGTGTTCCTATGAAATTTTATTATAGGGCCAGATGTGGCTTCTTGTCAGTGAAAGAGTTAAGGATAATGCCCACAAACCATGAAACATGACTGGTCGGCACAGTCCAAAAGGAGAACATTTTGTTTGTTTACCTAATTATCTACTCCAATCGGCCAACTAGCATCACTTTGTACTTTTTTCCCTAGGGTGAATTAAAGCCATATTATTTTCTTCTGAAGGGATGCTTCTATTGTTCGAAAGGGCCTTTTATCACCTGCACTGACAACAAGCGCTGTATTTAGAGAGAGGTTTGTATTGACAGGCTGTGTTTTCAACAGTTTTTGTTTAACAATTAGGTGATGAATTATAGAAGATCATTTAGGGTCATCCTCAATTGGTCGTGCGACCTACGGGGATTGTACAGCCAAACCCCTCTGGGTTGTACGGCCACCCTTGGATGCCCCCTTTGATTCTTCTTACATTAATATGCACTGCTGATCCCCTAGCCACTATATGAATTCAAATACCTTCAATACCCTTGAGGAATTGAGCTCTTTCCGTAAGGTCAACTTCTTCGAACTGAAACATAATTGGATAAAGGAAAAATTAAGTAAAAGTTCAAACAAAAATACTTATGTTAGTATCAATGTAATGCTATATGTGCGAAGTAGTGGACATGGAACACAAAGTTTTTCTTTCCATTATTATTATGCTATCAAGGGGGTGCCTGGTAGAGATGTAGAACTTTCCTTGATATGAAGAGGTCATGTATCAATAATAATATCCTAATGAACAAAATGGGTAGAATGTCTTTATCACATTAACGTATTAAAAGTTACCTTAATTTTGGCTGCGCACAGCATCATCCGAATGATTTCGGCACGTCCCCGGCCATCAAAGTATGTAAGAACAGGACAATCAGCCATAGTGAAACAGGTAGAGGTAGACGGTAGACGAATACTGCAGAAATCTGAAGAGGAAATATGCAGATCTATCATTACTTTGTCCAACTGACAAGTGCAAACCATCAGTGAGTTAGTCCCTCTGCAAGTGTCTAACTAAAAATTTTGCTTGAGAATCATTGACCCGAGAATAAGGTTGAATTGGCCCAGATGGCTGATCATGTTTGCAAATTTCATATAAAGAAATTCAATATCAGTTTCGTGGATAGACTTGCTCTCCCCCAAATCCCCCGCGACCCCATGGCTTCATCTCTGTATGTGAAACATTGGTAATAGAATACACTGAGTTAGGAAGTTGTAAAAACCACCTCCTAGATATAGACAAAGCTTCAGTAAGAACCCCATTAAATCTGATAACTGTACACAGATATTGACCTATGTGTGTCGAGGTATGATGGAGGTTTGAGGGCATTGATGGAGGTAGTTGCAGTTATTTTAACCCCATTGTGCTGTTGCCACAGGTATTGTCTTTAAAAAGCTTAGCCCTTACAAAAACACCATCACCTGGTCACAAACAATGCACTGTGCACACAACCCAGTTAAGGGCCCCACAGGGGAAAGGGGGCTTGCCCAGGGGGGTGGGCGGGCGAGAATCACTTAACTTTCCTTACCTATAATTATTCATGACTTTATAAAGGTTAGATAAGTATCATAAAGATTGTGGTTGGCAAAAACAGGGTAACACCCCCCCCCCCCCACACACACACACTCTTTGTTTTGGCCCAAATATTAAATTTGTTAATGTAAAATTCTGCTATAGCACGCACCACCTCCCCCCCCCCCCCCCCCACCCCGACCCTTTTTTTCAAATTCCTGGATCCGCACCTGATTTGGATTTATTTTTTCTATGGCAAAATAGAGGAAAAGCAATCAACATGACAGATACAACGTAAAAGAAACACTGTACTGGTATTCAATCATGTTTGACGGTGCATACGCCATGGTTAAATAAAATGGGCATGTTTTATAGCCCTGTCACTAGTTGACACGTTTCCCAGCTTGGATTTTTCATCCAAGTTCATCTGAAGGGGGAGGGGGAATAAGAAAATAGATATCCATGGGAGCGAGAATTCCATTCAAATATATGACTTTCATTAACAAATAAAACTGGACAGCAGGCTGTGCGTGTGCAAATGAAACTAGACAGAATAGCATGGTGTGTTATGGACATCCGGCCCCTTTAAAATTCTGTGGGCTATGACATGGCCGTTGCCCCAAATTTCCAATATGAAGGATTTGGGGGTTCAACATTTGGTATTTAAATATTTAAAGCTATTTATCTTCAGTCTTATGCGGCAGTCTTCCAAAACTGAGCCCTTGGTGATATAATATAACTAAGGTGCCGGATTCATTATCCAGTCATGGCATTATTTGAGGTTTTATCTTGATTTAAAGCTTAGTATGAGCCGGTATCCGGCCAGCATTTTAAAGTGCCTATACCGTTATAACGATACCGTGCTCATTCCTGGAATAGACTTGAGATGTGGTAATAATTCATTTGTTCAATATACAGTCCTATGTCAAACCGGTTATCTTTGGCACAAATTGAGCTGTGTTTACCATCAGCATCGCCAGCGAGATGCCATGGGACTGGATTAACACTGGGGCTCTCTACCCTGGGCCTTATGATGATTATATACACAGCTCTAAGCAGAAGCCTACTAACAAAGTATGCATTGACTGACTTCTGGAACTAGTAGTGGAGAGCCCTATACCCTGTATCAGATTTCTATAACAACCAAATGGTCGGTCCAGCCTTAGGTAATACACCAGGGATTGAATCGGTTTGACATAGGACTGTATATGATTTTTTTTCCATTTTAAATGATTTTATTAATACAATTACGTCGCAAGTAGAATGTAGCACAGGGTATCTAAGATATGATCCATGTTTTAGATTCCCCCCCCCCCCTCCCCCATTTTTTATACAAAAGATCAAAATGTGTCGTCTTGACTTTTTCATACTTTTTAAATAAGATTTTCTCCTCGCGTTAGAATATAGAATTCCAGCTCATCTGTAGCAACAGCTACTAAATGAAATTTCGTACGTGTATATAATACCATAGTGACTACTTTTTCACTTTGTATGCAGGGGCGGATACAGGATTTCCAAAAGGGGTGGGGGGTCAACATAAGGGCCAAGTACTAAAACCGCAGGCAATACGCAGGTTTCTAAATAGCCTTCCCGCCACCCAAATAAGGGGCCCCGGGGGGTCTGAGGGCCGGAAGGACGGACAGCTACAAGGTGGACATTGGGCAGGGGATGGGGGCAGTTTTGGGGATAGTTCTGAGGGCCCCTCCTGTGGGTTAGGGGCAGTTTCAGATTAGATAATGGTGTAATCTTGATCTTAATATCAAGGTCTAATGAGTCATTTGGTCCCTTTGGTCAAGGGGTTTATTTACATATGGGTAATTTATCAGTGGGAGACAGTGACCACTGGAGGGTGCTAATTGATACCACCCCTAACAGGCCCTCTGATCACACCAGGGGGTGGGGGTAGGCCTGTCTGAGGGGAACCCCTGGGAGCAGCTGGCCTAATATCTGCCTATTTTAAATTTTAAAACATGGTTTTACATGTTGCAAAATATATTTCCAGACTTCCCATCACACTTAAAGGACAGAGGATAATTTGATGATTCCTCATCTATATTTTTTCTTTTCTGAGATTATTCTATCCCAGTGTAAACAGGCCCTTAACCTCTGCCCTCCATACATTCCTATAGTGGCCAGGGGCTGGGTGCCCGCCCTTCCGGTGTCTGGACAGGCTGGGAACCAGCTTCAGCACCCAAAATCCGTGGGAAATCTGTATTTAGAAACCTGCGTATTGCGCATACGCACAGGGCATTTCCCCCCTCTTTGTAGTTTAGGGGTCCACCAAAACGGGGTCAGGACCCCGGGACCCCCGACCTCACCCCAACCCAACCCACCCCAACCCACCGGATCCGCCCCTGGTATGTATCTTATTTTTTGTAGTTGGTTGTAAAATTCCTTTATCTTGCATAGATATGATTATCACACATATTTCTATATTTTTCTAGAGTTTCTTTCTTTTTTCTTTCTTTTTTTCTGACAAAATTAAAGTTCAATTCAACCTGCAGTTGCTTAAAGTACTGTAAATCAGCTGGCCGTGGACTGGTACGGATAATTACATATAAATCTGTTAGACTCGTCAATAAAAGATTCTATGGTCGCTATCTATAATTATAATGCCACTTTCTGGCGCGAAACGTATCACTCTTCAAGCTGTGCGAATCCATGATTCTGCTTGGAGAGTGAACATTTACAGCTTGTTGCTGGCTGAAACTCTCTTCTGGGCTTAGATCTATTCGCTGGTTACTAGTAGTAGTACAGGTAGTTCAGGATATTCAGGTCATCTTTGAAGATTTACCCAACCCATTTCTAGCAGAGTAGGCACAACGGAAACCCGTACTGACTGTTTATTTTGCAGTCCGTCGGGTCACACCCACTATTTGCCTAACTGTTAGCATAAGAAATCTGGGTCAGAACATATTATTTACTCTGCCGCAGTCTGTGGCCCGATGCAACCCAGGGATGCAACCCAGAGAGCCTACCACCACTCTGCCGCTACGCCGATCTCGACCTAGGAATCTTCTCACACTCTTTTCTTTTTCGTTGAGTGGAGAGATATCTCGATGCAGAGTGACTCTCAGATTAAGACACAGGCCACCGCAGTTTAGACCATACTAATTAGGCAAAGAGACTAGCCAGCCCGGTTAGACAACATCACCTGTGGCTCACTTCAGTTCAGGTAGATCTAAGTTATAATCAATGCCTCTTTAGTCTTGGGCTGTATCAAATTTCAAAGTTGATGTCCTACTCACTGTCTTAGCTAGCCCTCTTAATAATACAAACCGTTGAAATTGAGAACTGATTTCAATTAAGTAGGCCTAGTAAGTTCCAACTTCACAGACACAGCTGCCATTTTCTCTAAATTAGGTATATTACATAAAAATTGAAAAATGCTTAAAAATATTGAGGAATGTATTATCAGCCAGATTTGGTGTCTAGTTTAATAATATGCATTTTGGATCATATCTCTATCTACATTGGTTCAAAAGTAACAGCCAGTTATACATAGTACTCTGGTTTTGCCCTGTCAAAATGATGTGTATTTAGAAGACTGACTGCGCAGCTCAAGGGCAAATTACAAAACAATACTGTATATCATTTTGAAGGGAAAATGTTGTAGATAAATATTCTTGCAGTTTCATCAAATATTTTCTTGATCTTGGAAAACTGGTGGAATGTAATATACCTATCTAAATAATCCCTATTTTCTCTTGTTATGTGTATATGGTTGAGAGAACACTATGGAAAGAAGTGCAGCACACTACCTTTTTACACTGGTCCTACTGTTGCACCACCTCTGTTTCGCCTCGCCACAGACAAGGAAAAGACCTGATGAACAGAGCTTGGAACCAGTCCCGGCATAGGTGCGACATTCAGGAGTCGTAGGTGCCGCCCCCTATATATGGGGCCCTCAATGGGGTATCCTTCTGTCGCATGTCGAACATAAGAAATGGTAATGTCACCTGTCGCTTATCTCCCCATGTGGCGTGTCGCATGTCGCCTCTACGATTTAAGAAACAAGCAATGTTATATCGATTATTTTTTCACTCATGTCACTATTCCAGTGATAATGACAAGCGCCCTTTGACACATTAAAAACTCAAACGCCACATTGAATTTTCAAACAGTTCGCCAAGGGAATATCTACTATTTTCCGGAATATCAAAATGTATTAAACTGCATTTTTTGTGTGTGACATAATCACTGCTATTCCCCATAATATTATTGCATGTCGATTTTAAGAAATGGCCATGTCGCCTTGCCTAATTTAAGGGTTTAGGGACCCATATATGAGTGGGATAGGTATTCCCTAAGGTAACTGGAGAACTCGGGCTGCAGGAGAACTCAGTCTGCTGGAGAACTCGATGTTTTTGGCAGACATACAGTCACAGACTGAGGAATAGGGACGAGTTAGCCATTTAGGTACGAAACCTAGAGATCTATTAGAAGAGAGGGTTATATACTTAGTTTGTTTTCCATTATAAAGCTTAGCCATCCCCAGTGGACTGAGTTCTCCAGTGGACTAAGTTCTCAAGTGAGTGAGTGAGTGAGTGATGAATGTTTTACGCCATACCAACAGTCCGAGTAATTTTCATGGTGAAAACAAGTCGGGACACATTCTCTCTTTGGTGATCGTATCTATGAGATGAAGGTGACAGGGTGGCAAAAAGCAGGGGGTTAAAAACTGGAAATAATTTTTGCTGTAACTCATCCCTTAGTGAACCCAGCACCAACCGGGAATTGAACCCAATGAACCACTTGGTCAGTGCTGGGTCCCCCCTGTCATTACCTTATATGATCGGCAGGGGCTACTGGGGGCCTATATTCTTATCTGGAACCCCCATGGGGTCCGAGTTCTCCAGTGTTCAGGCCTAACAGGCCCCACAAGTTTCACACCTCCACTCAGGTAATTCCTAAATGGTGTGTATTTTAAGGATAGACAAGGGGTCTTGAGGCCGTGCACTACATTCAAGCACATAAACTGAGAACCAGGGAACTTACGATAGCATATTATATACCGTATGAAAGAGAATATGTTCCTCTGTTCGATAGTATATTCATACAAATTGTCGGTCAAAAATTATAGGAATTGTGAAATTAAAACTGATTTTTTCACTTTTATTTTTTGAACATTGATATCTCAGTCGCTATTAAAGTTATATAACTCAAATTTTGAATATGTTATCACAACATTCCTCTTGGGGGAAGGGTGTCTCAGATTTTTAATTTAGGTACTTGTTTTGATTTTATGGCAAAAAACGGGTAACTTTATCTTTATTTTTTGTTTATTTTTTCCTTCATTTTATAAAATCGAGACAAATGCCTCAATCAAAATTCTGAGACACGCTTCCCTCCAACTGAATCTTAAGATTACCCATTTTAAATTTGAAGGCGTTATGTCAGATAAATTAATAACTGAGATATCCATGTTCAAAAAATGGTCATGAAAAATTGAAATTTTGTTTTTGCCAAACTACAACTCAGTGAATTTTTATTCTATTCACATTAGTTTAATATCAAAAGAAAGCTTATGTTTTCAGCTTTTGAACAATATACATTATAATAATGTTGACTTAAAACCTTATTAAGGAAATGACGATAAACAAGATTTTCAAAAGAAGAACAAAAAAACTTCCATTACTATATTATGAGCACGAGACCCGACTTCTGTATTTTATAGCTATGAACTATTGTTAATGTTTGATTTAAGACTGCGTAAGATCAGTTTATATCCAAGTCTTCGTAAGTTGCTTTCCAGAATGTCTGAGTAATTCAGACCGCGTTTAAAGTTTGTCCATTCACTTCCCAATAGTTCAAAAGAAATGAACGATGAGGGAGCTTCTTAATATGAAAGGGTTTTATTCAATAAACATCTCATCCCGAGTCAAAGCCACCATGTATAAGTCTTCATCAGTCCACTTCCCATCTCCTATCAGCAATCAACCACATTTAGAACACGAGTTGCTCCAACGCCTTCTAGACCATTCTAGCATTTAGCTCTAACACAATCCTATGTCCGAGGTAGTGGATATTGGTAAACTCCAGTCTGTTACATGGAGTCGATGTACTTACTCCAGGTATAACTCCTTGGTTAAACATGTTTCTTCTAACCAACTAACTCACTAACTGCTCGCTCCCTACCTTGCAGCGCCTTTTATACTGGTTAACAGGTGGCGCTAGGAGCGTAAGATATTTCTCCTAGAGGTAGACTAGAAGTAGACTTGCTAAGCCTGATCTTAGTTGGATTATATATTATGACAATGTATTAAAAGTACTAAGCCATTAGTACATTCGACGGCGGTCAGGTGTTTGAGTTTAAGGAGGTGGACGACATAGCTCAAACCAAATGAATATAACAAACTCCCAATTTTGATGATTGGATATATTTGTTAAACCATGGTGGGGTGGCCTTGACTCTCGTGGTACATTCAACACAGTATCAATAGATTTGTAGATCCAGTTTCAACACAAATTCACAGTGAAATTATTCATTGAGTTGATTTTCCACACTTTGAAGCTCAAGGTTAGCAGAACTCGTTCATAAAATGACAAGGTAAGTGTTAAAATTGATAACATGATTATTTGGATAATAACGTAGATGATGGCATAATCATGGTTACAAAATGACAAAGTCAACTTTAGAGGATGAAGTATTCGTCATCTTTAGGTATTCACTTGGTACGTGCCTTGTACATTAGAGTCAGTTCTCAGCATCGTTAGCTGATTTTAAGATTCAAAGATTGCGACACCCGTGCATAAGGTGACAAATTCAGTTTTGACTTAGTACGCGCGTGTACAGTTTCTGATATTTATGATTTGTAACACAAGTCAACAGAACTCAACATATATACAGTGTAGGGTTGTCTTAAACTTCTAAGAGTAACAAGTGTACATCAAATCCAATTTTCAGAACAAATTAACACATCATAAGTCAATTCAGAGAATTCGGACATTTTGAACGAACGACTTTCATGATACAATGCGTGTTGAATTTCAATCAAATTTCAACCAGAACAACATTATTTACAATAAATACAAGGTCTCTGTATCAGGTTTAGTAATACCGAGCAGTTGGAACCAGAAAATACCACCATTCCCGTCACGCGTCCGCCAGCTATACTTAGTACACGTGTACTTAGCGGGACGCTTGACTGGAGTTCCCCCCCAAGGTTTGACCTCGATTTGGATCCTTCGGGCGCGAAGCGCCCGGATGGCAAATTTCTGCTTCGATCAAACTTTCAAGTTTGATTGTTCGACCTGATATTTTGGGCCGATATGAATTAATTCTGGCGCTTGATTATGTTGGTTGGGGACCTAAACTTTAGTTTAGCACAGATTTTATAAGAAATTATACGATGCTTTGATCATGCTAGCCGATTTCAGAATTTGGATCTTTTGGATCAAAAAGGGGTTTTCCAAATTAGCCTCGTTTTGACGTCATTTTAATCAGTACCGGCGGTCGTTTTTGTAGAGAACGGACGTGTATTTTTTTCTTTGTCTTGTTAGCTTCATTTTTATCCAGTCACAATGGTCCGAGTGGCCATTTTCTGTTCGGAGAGAGAAGCCGGGATTCAGGATTTCCCCGATTTGGTCCTCAACAACTCCGATCATACCTTTGTGATCTTTCCATGTGAGGAGGCGACCACCGCAGAATTGGCAGGGCACGCCTTTGCACATCACATGTTATACCCGGAGGACGTACTCATTGTTTTAACCAACCTACTGGACGTCCTCACTTGGGACCGGGAATTAAATCTTTATATTCCCCTTTTCATCAACCCAAACGCCGTTGTGACCTTCTATGCCGAACTTTTCAACCGGGCGTTCTTAAACATCCTGGCACATCCCATCCCGGCTACCCTTATTCTGGCCACCCCCTCAGGGTTTGACGCCCGGAGTTGGCCACTCACGGATAGCGATGGCTCTCTTCAAAAATGGATAAACCGACTCATCCCGCGGATCTGTCGGGAAGTTAAGCGTGCCAACGACTGGTACTCGGTCCCCACTGTCAACACTAGCTACGCTCTTCACCTGTCTAGGACGGTAGCAGACGGAACAATGACAGTGAGTGATTTTAGGGAACTCTTGGATGGTTATACTCCCTCCGCCCGAGTCCTGCGCCGTTGGGCCCGGGCCTTGGGCCGAGTTGTTGTCCGTCTGCCGCTCCCGCGGTAGGCCGCCGGTACTCCCCTGTACATAGTGATTTTCTTGGAGTGATTCCCACCGAGTGATTCTTCTAATCAATTCCCAGTTAACGCCTAGGACACTAAATTTGTTTGCACCCTTCTATATTCAAGAGGCATCAGCCAGTTTGTTTCTACGGGACACGGATCACCGGACTGTTTATACGGGAACCTCGGACGTTCTTTTCCCTCGCCCGTTGCCGGGTGCCGCCCCTCTCGTGGAGCCGACCTTCAAACCACCGCTCCGAGATCGGGTAAGTTTCGCCTCCCTTCTACAGTTCTTGGCATGTTAGGTAGGCTACTAACCCGTAGGATTTAAGGAGATTGTTGGCCAAATTCTTCTTGGTGGTTCTCGGCTCGCCTTCACGTGGTTGTATTCCGGAAGCTGATGTCACTCCCGGAACCAGAAACTGTGTTTCGCTGGTGATTTTAGTAACGGGTAGCGTGGGTGGCCACCTAGTGTTTACTTTTGATCTCAAGATGGTGGACGCGGGCTGAGAACTAGGATCCTGCGTACTAAACTTATTATCTTTTCCAGGTCCTGCGGTATGTTAGGGTGATGTAAATGAAGCAATGTGACACGGTTGGCACTGAAAAGCGTCAGGCTATATAATTTTAGTGGGCGGATTGTTTAGACTAATATGATCAAGCATTTTACTTCGCGCGTGGTTGGGCGATATTAGGGGGTTTTCTGACTAGCGGTTTGTTGACATTACCGATCTAAGTAGGTTTTCTGGAGTGTGGGTAATTCGTATCGTATTGTTATTATTTGATACTATTAACTGTTGGGGACTGACACTGCACATGATAATCAGGTATGGGTGGCCAGAGATTCTGGTCTGAGAGTTACAACATAAGATTTGCTGTAACAGGATTCTTTGTTTAGTCGTTATACGTACAGAACATTAGTGTAAATGTCTACATTGGAAACAATTCACATGGGGTGCCCTAGGTAACAAGCGCCTCCCAGGGTGTTCACCCTGGTAAGTTTAAGTGACAGTAGGTGACCAAGTATTTTGGTCCAGACTTCCCAGCATTAGATTGGCTGTGACAGAATTCTTTGATGAGTTGTCCCCCTTACAGAGTACTGGAAAGATTGACGTGTCGGCCACTTAAGGCGACACCACAGGTGGAGCCGTCCAACGAGCTGTTGGCGACTCCAAGGTAAGTTTGAGATGTAGTGGCGAAGGCCACAGATACCCATCCCATGTTTTAGTCTAACAGCAAGACTTCGTCAGTGTCATTGTGTTAGAATAAGTGTTAGAGTGAGTATTATTGTCAAAGTCGTCTCGAAGAGGAAAAAATACTACTGTGAGGAGACCGAGATGAAGTCTCTAAGACACTGAATGAACTCCCAGATGAAGATTCTGTATGAATATAATGAAAGAAGGAATGGTATTCTTATTAAGAGCTAGAAAGGCACCAACACCACAAAGATTATCAAGCGTCCCAAGCAGAGATACATGTGTGTACATCGTGGGAGTTCGTACATTCATAGATCAGGCCTTAGTAGGCGCCGTTCCATTGAACGCAGAAGCCACGCTTATCAGTGCCCGAGATTGCCAAACATCTCGGACAGTGATATCCTTGTGATGAATGAGTGGGAGCCTATGCTCACAGGTCGAGACTGAGCCGTCACAAGAACATCCACCTACAAAGGTTTCATGAGTGCCCGAGAGGTGATGCAAAACTGTCCCGCTCAGATTCCCTAACCGACCTCATGGGGAGATAAGAATAATGATAGGAATTGGATCCCTGGTGATTTACCTTAAGAGGTCACAAGGTTCAATACTCTTGATAACACTCTTTCTGTACAGTGTGGTAGAATAATTACCCAACACACTCCAAAGATTTATACGCAAACAAGTTAACACCCCCTTCAAGGGCGACACCTGTTCTAACATATTTGACTCCATTTTGTGAAGTATCCGCTTTAAAACCCCAGTTTTGTTCTTATTGATTGATTTTGTTACGACAAAATTCCTTCTCTTTCTGCTAGTTATAGGTGGTAGCTCGGCGTTCACCCCCTACATTCAGCCTGGGGTCTGAAGACCGAGTTCCACTTTATATTGGGTAGCGGCGCCCTTCTGATAATGCAAACGGGTGCGCCACCAACTCCAAACAGTTCACTGAATAATTATTATACCTATGTTACCAGTAACATCTCATTGTCTACCGTATACACTACATTATATGGAAAAACCACATGACTAGCGGTGGGGTAGCGTTTTCATTCCGTGAGGTATAAATGTCATTAAAGGACATTAAGTATTAACTGTACAAGGGAGGTCGAGATTATTCGTTCCTTGCTTAGTTATCACTAGAGGATCGGGTCTCAGATTCAGGTTCATTTCTGATCTGATTCCCGGTCCTTATTAGTTACACGTGGTTTGTCGGTACTTTCCCATTCATAGGACCAGAATGGGTAGCACCGAGTTTCCATTGCTATAATTGGGAGCAGACTGCATATATATTTTTTTTAATATGCAGCCTACACCCCCTTTAAATTATAGAGATGTGTAAATGCATCTCCTTAGATCACTTACTTCCAGACAGCACCTAGTAAGTCGGGCCTTTACCGAAGTACAGTACAAGGTTAAACCCGTTTTCTTGTTCAGGTCTATGCCCGTTTCTCTTGTGGAGAGTCAAGACTACTCCTGAAAAGACTCCGCCCCCAGCTTATCCTAACTATGCGCATGCCGGGCAGGGATAGGTAGTGCTAAAGACAGAGTTAGAATTTTTATCTCCTTTCTAATAGATTGGGTAATCCTATTAGCTTTGGGTGTCAACCAAGTTTATTGTAGCTTGTTCATCAGGGAATCAGTAATCCATGTCCCCCCTCTTCAGCTCAACTGTTGAGCGGAGACCTGGATACTTTTAGCGCCACGACGGCGGTCAAGACTAATTTTCATTTATTTATTTTATTTTATTTTCCTCGACGGCGGTCAGCTCTGAAGCCGCTCATTTCCTTTATTAATTTTAATTATTTCTAATTTTTACCCGGGTCGAAACTTGACTTCTTGCCGTTTTGTCTCTGTCCCGATTAAAACTGGTCTAAAAGTGGTCTAAATAATTTAGTCTTGAATTATGGGCAGTTGTTCATATACTAGTTGTCGTTGGATCCTGACTTTTATGTTAAAGTCAGGATCCTTTGACCTAAGACATACGGTGATTCAGTGGTCATTTACACATAACCAAGACGACGGGGCTATTAATAAGGACAGCACCTCGCTCCACCGCCTTGTGAGTTTTCGCTACAGCTTCTCCCCCCAGGGATAGCTTGTCCCGTCTGAGGGAGTCGCGATATAGTGAGAGAGAGCCGAGCACCCTGTGAATGTCACCAATTCGCTGTTGTCCCTTAACTACATTTCCTTGTGACCTCCGTTATAGCTCCCAAATATAGCACGCCTTGTCAGGATTTGCACATATCCTTGCCGCTGCAGCGTGTCTATGCCAGGAGCAAACGAGCCACGTATAAGGTACTCTCGTGTGCTGTCACAGAGCGTCCCCCCTGAGAATGTTCACTTGATCCCTTCGGTTTTCCCTTATGTCATTAGACATAGTGGATTGCAACCTGAGCTGGGATCCTTTCCAGCCATAAGGCTCTCTCTGCTTCCCAGAATGTTCTTTTCAAACTTGTTCTGATCACAGAGAGCATGGCTCAACTAAACCCACAATATCCAATAATAGGGTATTGGACATGCAGCATTTAGCTTTACCATGGCCTGACTGTACATCGAGCCCTCTCCGCTACAGGAAGATCTTGGACCTTCCAGCAGAACAGAGACGACCGGCCAGTGACCCAGTCGATAGCGATTACCGGTCCCAAGTCACCCTGGGTGGTCACCGACGGTCTGATCCAGGTGAATCGTGCAAACCCACACTGAACTTTGACCGTTTTCACTGGCCTTGCCTGTTCACTCCTGAGTGATGATACTACTGTCAGGAGCTAGGTGGGGCCTGTCGACCCCGTACCACGTACATACCACTTACTGGCGGGTGCACACCTAATAGACCTTGATTTAATTGACTCTGCCGTATGGGATTGGCCTCCCCCGCACCCATTAGCTCTGAATCAGATTTAAATTTTAGTCGTATGTGCCCCTTGTGACCCAGCAGCCCGATATGTACGCCGACTAGACGGTACCACAGTAGGATGTTAATTCATCCTTCGCTAGACACGGGGGCCTTCAGTACGTCTCTCCCCAGCACTATAGAATTTGTTTAACGTGTCCCCGGACCCTTGCGAGCCCACTGCCGCCTGTTATTAGCTACCCGTTGAGGAGCTCATCCCTCTCGGTAACTAATTATTCTGCGTTCTTATTATATTTTGCCCAGAATTCCCTGAGGAAGAACTCTTAGTTACACAAATATTGGTTTGCTTTATATATTAGTTTTTAGGTAAATTTCTTTCTACTCGTCGATTTTTTTTGTGATGAAGGGACCGCTTGTCAGGAGCCAATCCACCCGGGGCATAGTGACTGCCATGGTCGGGCGTCCACCCCAGTGCCCTTCGCAGCGTCGGTGACGCGTAACCCCAACGTCCTGCCTCCTGTCAGGCACCACTGACACCAGGCCTGTGGGCAGGCTCCTGCTGCTTGTGCAACCCCCTCATCTTTGAGAAGAGTATATATGTAAGCATGCTAAAGAATAGACAGTGGCGTTCCCCAAGTGGCTCCTGTACTGCAGCCCGATCCTAGCGGTAACAACAGCACAGGGGTCAGGTGTAGATGGTACTTGCTTGGGGAAGTTCACTTCGCTCGTTGGGAGCATTGGTCCCGTTGAGCGCTCTTAGGTTTTATACAGAATTTTGAGTTTTTCTTTTAAAATGCTAAAATTTTGCGACACTAGGATCGGTTCCAAATGGTTCCCTACTTTAAAAGAGTTGCCAAATCAATAACAATTAGAGTGTTGAGCTAGGCTACCGGGCATGGGACACTCGACTTGAGAGAAATTTAGATAACCCATGGGTCCATAGAGAGACGGTTGGACCAGCCTACCCGAGCTAAGTTTTTCCTGACTGGTGAATCCTTATTGCTCAGGCTAGTCAACAGAACCCTACCTACCCAAACAGGTATTGCCCAGCGAACTTCCTGTAACATTTTAGTTTTAGTCTTCGTACCTCTGTGTTATTAATTCACCAATTTTACCTGTACAGTACTAGGTCAGGTTTTACCACTCGTTACATTGTCATATGATAACTTCATAAACCGTTCCTGGATTTATTTCGGATGTCCCTGGCCTTATTGTCTTTCGTGCAGATCCTGTTCCGGTCGCTGTTGAGGTGGGCGTGGTCGATCTAGGAGGAGCGTTAGGCATTGTTCCCTGTCCCAACACCGGTTGAGGCCAGTCCGCTCCGACATCGGACCACCCTGCGTCGATGAGGCGAGGTACTCCCATGGGTACAGGAGTGGCTAGCCCCGAGGAATATCTCAGTAGTCTGGCCCTGGTATTGTATTTTAAGTTACTCATCATCAGACGGGCGAGTTTTTTAGATACCCTCAGGGTGTCGGGTAGTGGTACCTTAGACGGGTGCTGTCCAGGTCTAGTTGCTGCTCCCATCAGCTGCGCCCCCCAGGTTACCGTCAGAGTATACTTCAGACACAGCTGGGTCACCAGTAGATCCCTAATGAGCACATAGCCTTCAGTATAAGTGTGGTCTGAAGGCATAGCCAGTTCGCCCAGGAAGATTGTTTCTATCATATGTGGGTTGGCAAACTGTACGTACAACCCATCCACAGTTTTTCCTCTAATATTTCTCCACTTTCGCCACACGAGGACCACTATGGCGATGACGAGTACTGCCAGTAATATAGCAAGTACTGCCACCGCAGTGGGGTTGGCGGTCGTGTCCGGGCATCCAGTTAGTTCCCTTTCACTGCGCAGCAGCTCCTCCGGGTCCGCCGCTTCCAAGGCCATGGCCCGAGGTAAAGTCATGGTTAGTCCGGCCAGGGCAGCCTTGCCTTGGTGGTTCCGCCAGCACTTCCAGAGAACACATCCAATAATTGTCACAGCTACCACTATGCAAAAGATGGTGAGGAGACCAAAACCGCCTCCGAAGTTGCCTATAGAGAACCACGGGGCGTGTTTTTCTACCTCATAACGGTCAGTCGCTTTCTTGATACCCTTGGCCAAGTCTTTACGGTGTTTTTGTATTCGTTTGGCCAAGGAGGTTACAGGTATTTTGGCCTTCAGGCTTTCCTCGATCTCCAGCAGGTCTTTCCTAATTGTTTCAGGGATAGGGTCTGATTCCAACATAGTGGGTTCGTTTTTGGACGTCGTGAAATTCATGTCCCACCCCTTCACACGACTTGCTGCTTCCAACAGGTCATTATGTGGGTACACAACCGTGGTGATCCTGGTGTGCCTGTCACAATTTCGCAAGCTATACGGTATCCATGCTCCTTGTGTTTGGAATGCACAGTCGCATTCCACCTGAACCCTTGCATAATTTTCTATGTTTACTCCGACCGCAGGCTGGTTTCTGCAAATCATTTGGCCTCTGGTGTCGGCGCTGACCACTAGCATATCTCCGTCGTCTAGATACACTGCCATCTCTCCGAAGTCTGCTTCCAGTAAATAGTCCAGTTCACATTTTTCTTGGATCGCTAGGTCGTCGCGCCTCAGTAGCGCAGCAGTGCAGGTGTTGTCTGTAATCTTTTTCATATAAGGTAGGTCCTTACAGAGCGTGATGGTCTGTCCGTAACAACCTGACCAACTGCCACTAGCCAATGGTACGTAATACTGGCGGGACATGGACATGGCGACGCTTTTGGGTAGATTAACAATTTGGAGAGCGTCCTTCCTACGTCGCCCCCTAACCGTCACTGGCACAGGAAAAGTTAGTACTTCGTAGACTCGGAACAAATGTTCATCAGCCACCACAGGCACCCTTACATACACTATAAATTCCTGAGTGGTTTCATTGAATTTGAACGAAGGTTGGCTGTTCTCGTAATAGAAGGAGGGATCTGTGAACGCGACATGGAACCTGGGGTGGATCCCCTTCAGATATCTGTTCACTTCCTGGACCGCTCCGACCATATATTGGCGGGGTACCAAGTCCATAGTCAGCTGGCCCCGCGTCAGGCGCTGTACACCCTTCCTGAACACGCGAGTTTGCTCTACCATTAGTTGAAGATACACCATCTCTCCTAACTTGTCTTCTAGAGCGACCGGTATCATATTCAGGTACAGTTCCATCCAATCCACCTTATGTTGCACGAGTTTCAACCTTCGGCGAGTCGTGTTGTGTGCCTTATTTAATGATCTTAGATTGTCCAGTAGGCCTATCACGACATGGTTAACCTTTTCGACAGCCTCGTCATGTTTTTCATTCATCAGAGCCAAGTCTTCGATCATTTGGTTCGAAGACTCTTGCAATACTCTAATCAATTCTCTGTTATATTTGACATCAGCCGCCAGCCCTTGATTCCAAGAGGTCGGAAGAGGAAAGGTCGGCCACCCTGGATCGTCTAGCATTGTGGGCAACTTCTTCATTCTCTTAACCCTTCCACCTGGATTTAATTCCGACCCTTGATTTTGAAGGTCTTGTTGAGTGTTCTTTATCAGGGAACTTAAGGTTTCATTAAGAATTTCTCGGTACCGACCCTTAAGCGCCTGTGACGTCTGATCCATCCAACTGACCAGCGACCTGATATGGTAGCAGGCCCGATCGAGGGCGTCTCCTCCCTGTAGATATCGGTGACAGACCTGGCCAAAGGTAGCCTTGTTGAAGGAGCGCCTCCTTGGAATAGTGATTAGGAAGCCTTGTCGGACGTGTGTTATATCCGCGGTGGACATTAACTTCCCTGGTTTTAACACTACTCCATATTGTTCTAAGGCTATCACTTCAGCGTTAGGGGCTAGCCCTTCAGGTGGGCTGGAGTCGTTATGCACTCCCCTAATGCCCCCTATTATAGCTAATACTAACAGCACCAGCCACTTCATTGTCTTTGTTTTGGCCTTAGCGATAGTTTGAGAAAGTTAATTTTGCAGTTTATCTAAAACATGTTCACAGTAAAGTTACCTCATTTTTCTGCGCACTACTATCATCCATGCGCCGAAAAATGCTCTCCTCTTTGGCCTCCTGGTCTGTTTAGTTTGGTACATGCTCGTAGAGATTTTGCCCGTTGTCATTTACCACTCGCCTGATGATCCCGCTCTCATCCTTGGTGACCGTGACTCTTAAACCTCTCATACGTTCGCAGGACGAGGGGCGCATTGCTCTGAGGGGTCTTGGCCTAGTAGGTTCCAGTCCGAAACGGCCCCCGTTGGGTCGTACGACGGTTGGCTCGAGGGGTATGGGTTTGGTACTTGCGGTGGGTTTGTCGTTGGGAGTGGGCTCGGCCACAGTGGGCCCCCCGGCTGGCTGGTTGGCGTCCACTGCTGCTGGTTCCATAGCAGTGGTGAGGGATTGGCGTTGCAGCTCGTTGTCAAGCTGCTCAAGTCTAAACAAGCGGGGTCCGCAGGCTGCAAGTGGTGGAGGAGGGGAGCTCCCGCTGGCCCGTTCCCCACCGGTGGGGTTGGCGCGTGTTGCACGGGTGCTACCTCCACTTTTAGTCCTGGAGCGGCGACGGTTAGCTGTTCCCCTCCCGATCGCCTTTCCAGAGTGGGCAGAGGTCGGCCGCCTCGTGTTGTTTGTAGGCTGGTACTTTCCTTGACGCATTTAGAGTTTTGTGTGGTCCTTTGAATGAAAGGAGCTATCTGAGTTTTAATCTCAGCTAACTGTTTGTTTGATTTTGGCACATCTAGTCCTACTGTTCTCCTAATTTCGTCAACAGTCTCAAATAGTTGGAACAGTGGTTGCGTAAGGTCCCAGAACCAGCCGGCCTGTATCTGCACTGGTTGGTTGACCGCTTCCTCCTTCTGAACCGGCTTGGCCAACGCCGTTAGCCTTGGCTCGGGCTCCGAGTCACTCACCTCAGATAAATTGTAGAAGTCTTTATCTGCTGTCTTCTTTTTGGCTGGAGCCGATTTGGCGGACCTCTTGGCTCCGCCTGTGGTCGTTCTGGTGGGCCGCCGGGCTGGTGTCCTTGGCTTCTTCCGGGCAATCCCGGCGTCGGTCGAGTCCGGACGGACACCGCCCCGCCCCGGCCAACTCCACCGCCTAAGGGTCTGAGCCGGTTGTTTCTTAGCACTCTCCTTCTCGACTGCCTTTTCTTTCATTTGGTAAAATCCTAAAAGAATGGCCCAACGAACCTTCCCTTGGTAGGCAGTGCCCTCAGGGTGGGCCGGCTAATCCGTTTCCTTCTCAGGGGGACGATAATCCTTCCCTCCGTGTCCGCAGGGAAAGTAGTGGTTCCCTTTGGATTGCTATGTGGCCGGAGGGCTAGACAGTTCCCCATGAGTCGGTGGATCAGTGTCCCAGCTAAGTTCTCTTTCTGCTCCTTCCAGGAGAAGTCGGAGGCTGAACAATTTCTATCTCCAACTTCTGTTCAGAGATAGAATCAATATCTATCTCCGTTTCGTCCCGGGCTGGGTTGCGCGCACAATCACCTGCAGCAGAGGTGACTGTCTGGGAGCAGAGTTGCGGACCGACTGGTGGATCGGCGCGGATCCCACGAAATTATAACCGATCCGCTTGTCCATGCCGTCTCCATATTTGGAGCTGTATCCTGTTTCAGGTGGGGGGGGAACGCTTGCATCCGGTCCCAAAAGATGACGCCCAACCACTGGCATCTCTCTTGGTGTGCGCACCCTCCCTTTCTGCCACACCCCTGGGCGCGGCAAGGTGGCCGTGAGGCAGACCACCTGTTCCATTAGCGCTGATGCTAACGGTGCCGCTCCGCCGAACCTTTATTTTCACAGGGCGGCTAAATTTCCTGCATTAATCATCCATGTCGTCGCTCTCTCCGCCGTTGGACAGAGCGACGTAGTTAGGGCGGCGGTTCCGACGTAGGTTATAGCCACCTTTCGTCGGGACATGGTCCTTTACTGTTTTTCCTGGGCTCTGTTCCGACGTATCCAAGATCGGCACATCACCGCAGGGTAGTTTTATGGGCTTGTTGTTGCCTGGAGGGGATCTCCCCTCCAACGGCTGGTTTTTGCCCCTTCGTTTAGCTCGTTTGCGTTTCCTCTGTCCATTAGCGCCAGCTGTTCCCCGTTCACAGGCGGCTTTATTAGGAACAAAGGATAAGTTTGTGGACAGCGTGGTGTCCACACTGGTGCCCTGACCATCAGTGATTTGCCCATCCGTTTCTGCTAAATCAGTGGGACTTGGGCCAGGTTTTTGTGTAGGTACCTTCCTGGTCATAGGAACTGCATCATGCTCACGGGGACCGGTCGTTCCCGTTGAGTTTTCAGTCTCAGCACCCCTTATTTCGCCATCTTCCTCAGCGATTTCACCCGTCGGAGTGTGATGCAATTCAGGGTTTCGGTCAGGATCTGCCCCTTTTGAGTTAGTGATTTTCGCTTCTCTCACCAGTTTGGGAATGTTATGAGGGACAGCGGGAGACCAGGGCCCATGTGCAGGTTTGAGTTTTGAAATGTTTACTAGATGTGGGACCTGTTTTCCAGTTTTTAAAGACACTAGTCTAACAAGGTGGTCTCCTTTTGTTTCAATTACCCTGAATGGCCCAGTATACCTGTTTGAGAACTTAGACGCTTTATTTTCACTAGCTAGAGGGTCGTACATGTATACCATATCACCTTCGTACATCTGAGTGGGCCGCGCCCGCTCATCAATTCGCAGCCTCAGATCTTTTTCGTAGTTTTGAACTACCCTTTCAGCCATATTCCTAAACATAGCAATATTATCCTTGGTTTGCATGAAAAACTCGCAGTCGTTCAGCGTTTCAGGAATTGTTCCTTGCTCAGGCATTCCCATACTGATTGGATCTCTGCCAAACAGCAGGGTGTGCGGGCTGTATCCCGACCGTACACTGATTGTGGATCTAACTGTCCATAATGCAATGGGAAGTAGATCGACCCAGTTACAGTGATCGTCAGGGATATAATAAGCAATCAGGTTTTCAATGGTTTTATGTAGTCTCTCTACTCGAGCGTTGCCAGTCGGCATTCGCCCGGTAGTGAACGTTTGCTTGCACGCTAGTCGTGTAGTGATTTCCCTGAATAGCCCTGAGAGGAAGGCCGCCCCCCGGTCTGTGTGCAGGCGGTTTACCCGCCCATACCGACACACTATTCCGGTTAGGAAACAGTTAGCCGCGGTCTGCGCGGTGGAGTCTTTAGTGGTGAAAGCCTCCGGCCAACCTGTCAGTAGGTCTATGAAGGTCATGATATATTTTGACCCATCCCTAGCCTTCTTTAGCGGCCCGATGAAATCACACTGTACTACCTCAAAGGGTCGGGTTGGTCTCTCCCAAGACTTAGCTAAGGCCCTGAAATGTGGGGCTCGTCTCCTTAGAGAACAGGTCTCACAAGCCTTTACATAGTCTACGATGTCGGCGTTCATGTTCCGCCAGTAGAATTTGTCAGAGATTTTGGTAGTGAGGTTACTGATCCCTACATGTCCCCCAGCCAAGATGTCATTATGTAATAGTCTCAGGACTTTGGGAATTAACTTTCCTGGAACTATCATACGAGGTTTGAGTCTGACCAGTTGGTCTTGGTGTTTGTTATACCTTTTGATGTTGAACCTACACAGTACTCCCGGTGCTACCATTCCTACAAAATCAGCTTGGTCCATTATTCGCCTAGCTTCAATGGGATCTGTTGGTAGGTCTCCGTCCTGCAGGTAGTCTATCAATTGCGCGCACTCTGCATCTTGGAGTTGCGCGTTTAATACCGTAGCCACAGAAAGCTCTTCATCCTGAACTTCGGCCTCAAATAACTCACATCCCACAGCGGGCTCATATTCCTCACCTGGGACATGCTCATGATAGACTCTAGACAAATAGTCCGGTAGAAAATGAGTCGCTCCTGGCTCATATATGATTTCAAAATCGAAATCTGATAACGCTAAAGCCCACCGTCTCAGCCGGGCTGACGGGGCTTTGTAGGCACTCTGTAGCAGGGGAATCAACGGTTTGTGATCAGTCACTATTGTGATTTTAGCTCCCTGCAACATGTCCTCATAGTTCTTAATGCCTTTAATTACTGCCAGAGCCTCCTTTTCTGTTACCGAATAATTTAATTCGGCGTCCCGGAGAGTACATCCCCAGAAAGCAACCGGACGATAGATTTCATCTAGTTTGTGACAAACCGCTGCACCGCACGCGGCGTCTGATGCGTCAGTTAGTAGATAGAAATGCCCTCCTATATCTGGATGAATTAGTAAGGGTGGCGAGGTCAGCAATTTCTTTAACTGTTGAAACGCTTCCTCGCAGGCCTCTGTCCACTCAAAATAGACTTCTTTCTTTAGCAGCCGGTTTAAGGGCTTTGCTAGGTCAGCGAAATTAGGGACAAACGATCGGTAGTAGTTACACAGTCCCAGAAATGATTTAATGGTTTTCACATTATGTGGACGGTTAAAGGCTGTGATCTTTTCTGTGGTTACCCTTTGTGTAGCCACACCTTCCGCGTTTACAACGTGGCCGAGGAAATTGATTTCACTACGACACCACTCACACTTTGACGGTTTCAGTTTGAGATTAGCCCTCGCCAAAGCTTGGAGAACCACCTCAACGCTCGCCAGGTGTTCTTCAAATGTAGTGTCGTAGACAATTACGTCGTCTAAATATGCTAAGCATGTTCTAGGAATCAATCCCTTTAGCGCTATGGCCATTACCTTGGTAAACTGCCAAGGTGCGCCAACTAAGCCAAATGGTACACGCTTATACTGATACACACCCATCGGGGTTTCAAAAGCGGTATATTTTCTACTGTCTTCTTCGATTACGCACTGATGATAGCCGCTCAACAGATCTAAAGCTGTCCACATAGTGGGTTTCTTGTAAGCCATATATAGGAAAAGCGAGCGAGCCGTGGGCATGGGGAATTTATCTTTAAAAGTGACTTGATTAAGCATGCGAAAGTCTGTACAGAGCCTAGGTTTGCCATCTTTCTTCTGCACTACCACCAGCGGGCTTCGCCAAGCCGATTCGCTGGGTTCTATGACACCTATATCTATGAGTTGCCTAACCTGTTCATCGATGATATCCATTTTCTGTGGAGAGTATCGGTATGGTCTAGAGCTTATTACTCCCTGCGACTCATCCACAATGATTCTCATCGGCGCTATTTCACAGTGACCTAACTCTTCCATTGAGAACGCTAGTGCATTTCTATTGTTATTAAGCATTTGCCTAAACCTTACCTGTTGTTCTTCGTTTAAGCACGACTCGGTCAGATCTATTTTACTTACATTCTCATCCATTTTACCTCGGGATTTCTCCTCAGAGGTTTGGCTTTCCATTTGCACTGCGTCTTTCATTACTTCTACAGAAATCCTGCAGATGGACATTGGGGTCTCTGTTTTAGTTAGATAACACAAGTCTAGGAACTCCTCTATCTGATTTTGGTTTACCTCAGGCACTGCGCATTCTTCCGCAAAAGCTAATACTTCCTGGGGAGTGATTTCTTGCATTACATCTAGCGGATTCATGACTTTGATCCACCACTGGCTTCCCACCGTATTCACGCACCCCTCCACTAGGACTGGTGCGGTTACCGCCGGTGCGCAGTAAGCTACCGGTGAGTCTAATCCCAGCGGCTCTCGAGTGGTTACCGGTATGATGCATTCATTTCCCGGCGGAATTTTCACTGTTTCTTTGCTAACTATAGGGTTTCCACAAAACACTTCTATCTTTGCGCCTGGTAGAGATAAATCTGATCGAAGCACTGTTAATAAGTTTCTCCCGATTACTATTAGGTGGCATAGATCGTCCACTATGTTGAAATCATAGCAGACCACCGATCCCTGGATTGAAAACTTACATCTAATTTGTTCTAGTATTACTTGAGACGAGTTGTCTGCCAAACTGATGTTTCCCTTCGATACCTTCCATTCATCTAAAATGCATTGTTTAGGGATCTGTCGTTTACAATGGGTGGACATGAAGCAATCGCTCGCTCCGGTGTCTACTAAAGATCTAACCTCCTTCTGATCATCAAATCTTAACGTTAAGAAAAATGCTTCGTCTCCTATCTCTCTCCTAGCCGGTCCGTCCACTGCGCCTAATTCTATCGTGGAATGAACGGACCCTTCCTCTAGTTTCCCTGATTCTTTTGTTCGGTACCACTGGCTTTGCTATCTTTGTAGATCCGCGGGGGTTTTTCCCTCAGCCTATTCTTTAACCACAAGCACGCTTCTGTAGAGTGACCATGCTGTTGGTGAATGATACAAAACTTACTTTCATCAAAAGGCAACCTGGGTCTCTCTACTTTCTGTTGAGTTGGCAGATTCTTTCCCTTATCTGCCTCTCTGTTCGGGGCGATATTGGATTTAGGCTTCTGATCTGAATTTCTTTCACCTTTCTGGTTTTCGTACCTATCTTTTCTCTCATAACCTTGCTGTTTAAAGTTACCACCACTCTGGGGAGTCCCGCTTTGCCCTGGCTTTGGTTTCTGAAACCATGGAGCGGCCTCCAGTCGGGCCAGCACCACTCCAAACCGTTCTGAGATGGAGTTTAGGGCCGCGGTCTCCTCTGATTCTTGGCTTCCAGCCAGTTCGCTCACTGCATTAGATATTTTAGTTCCCCCTTTGCCTTTGTCCAACGATTCTAACCTCGTTGCACAATCCACCGCTTCGGTGAAAGACTTAGGGTCCAGTATGGCTACTTGTCTGGCTACGCCCTGTTTTAATCCTTCTAAAAACACAGCTAACATCATGCTTTCACTCGCCTCTGCTTTAACTTGCTTTTGTTTCAGAACACCTGCAAATTCGATCACGCTCTGGTCTTTTCCTTGTTTAAGGCCACAGAACTCTGCGTGTTTCTGCCACTTAGCCCTTCGATCACCGAAGATCTTGGTCATTTGGGCTTCTAGTTTCTCAAACGAGTCTTTCTCACTTTCAGCTAACGCTCCTGCCCAGTCGTCGGCCCTTCCCTTTAGGCCTAACAGCGCCATATTCAGGAGATGGGCGTCCGACCAGTCATAGATAGCTTTCAGTCGTTTTAATTCCCTGAAATACTTTTCTATTTGCTCGTCTTCTTTTCCACTAAACCACGGTAACCTAATGTTTGGTCCCCTTTGGTGACCGCTGTGAGTCGTTTCACGCACTGGCGCTGGTGTTTGCCCCAGTGCCTGGCTCAACTGTGGTAGAATTTCCCAAATATTTGGTTGATTCGGTGGGTTTGGAGGGTTGTTCTGACCTGGTGGTCCGGGCGGCGGAGGGTTCGGTGGGTTTGGGGGGTTGTTGGGTTGGTTAAGGAAAGGATTGTTGTTCTGGTTCGGGGGAGGGTTATTGGGTCCTGGTGGATTTACCTGATTATTCTGGCCTGCTGGGGCTTGCTGACCCTGCTGATTCGCTCTTCCTCGGCCTGCGTTAAGATTGGCAGCGAGTGCCATCGCCTGCAATAGGTGAGGGAGCAGGTTTTGATCGACCCCACCTCCTGCTGGCTCGGCCCGGCCGGGCTGTTGGCCTGGTTGGCCTCCCCCATCATTTTGTTGCAGTCCCCCAAGGTTTACCCCAGGATTAGGCTGCTGTATTCCCGGATTCACACCACCATTTCCCCCTGCACCGGGTTGCTGGAGTCCCCCAGGGTTTATCCCCAGATTGGGCTGATTCAGAGGGGGATTATTAATAAGGTTTTGAGGAGGGTTGTTGAGAAGGTTTTGAGGAGGGTTGTTGAGAAGGTTTTGAGGAGGGTTGGGCCCTTGTGGGTTGGCCTGATTATCCTGGTCTCCCTGGACCTGCTGATTAAGAGGAGGAATAAGTCCTTGAGGGTTGGCCTGATCGTTCTGGCCCCCTTGAACTTGTTGATTAAGGGGAGGATTGGCCTGATTACCTTGGCCTCCTTGGGCCTGTTGATTAAGAGGAGGAATAAGTCCTGCCTGCACGCCTTGGTCCGGCTGCTGGATTAGGATCTGGCCATTCCCATTGTTTTGTTGAGGTCCCCCAGGGTCCATCCCACGGTTAGGAAGCCATGCCCCCAGATCTACACCCCCAGCTCCCCCTTCATCGGGTTGCTGGCGTTGATCTCTATCCCCTCTTTCTTCTACTAGATCCATCAAAGGAACGCCTCCTTCCGCCATATTATTTTCGTGGAGGTTTTGTATATCGTGATCGTCCCACTGTTCTTTCACAGGTATTTCCTCTACACTAATTTCGTCCTCACTTTCTAGTTTAGCTTTCTTACCTGTGTCTAAAACATCCTCGGTAATAATTTCGTATGAAGACGAGGTTGATTTATCTTCTCTAGCTAATTTTCTATCAGGACCACCCCCTCTGACATCTGCGGCTGCTTGTTCTGTCTCGCTATTTTCTTCCTCGTACTCGTCCTCGTATTCTCCATACAATTCATGAGTTAGAGTGTTAAAATCTTGTGCTTTAAGCGTTACATTTTCTTCACTATCCTGATCGCTTAGCCTCTCTAAATCTATGCGCTTTTCGGGGCTTGAGTCTGCCCACTGCTTTAATATTTCGGCTGGATCAAAGGCCTGAGCTTCCGCTCCCCTACCAGCCTGGTCTAAGTTCGTTTCTACACCGTAAGTTAATCGATAGGGTTGTAAATTGCCTACTTTCTCGCTGTTTCCCTCTGCTTCCCTTCCCACTCCCCTATCCCTTCCCACTGTTTTTCCTTTAGCTACAGTGGAATAAGGAATGGACGCCCCCGGGTTGGGGTGAGTTGGTGTTACCAGTGGGTGACTGATAAACTCAAGTCGTTGGGGTAATGGATAGGTGAGAGAGCTCCCATCAGGTAGGATTACCGGATTTTCGGGGCGTTTTCCCCCTGATGGGCTGGAGTTATCCGCGGTGTTTTGTCGTTGTTTTAGATTTCCTGAAGAAAATAGGTTATCTCCATTGGAAACTTCCTGTTCGCCTTCACCTCCCGCTGCGGGCAGTAAACGATAAGGAACACTTTGGTTACACCACGGATTGTTCACATCAGATTCACAGGTGGAGCGAGAGCTAGTACCAGTTTCTTGGTCCGTAGGTGGTACGTACCCTGGGTTCCAATATTGCTGATATTCCGTGAGACGGTTCTTCCCTTCAACTCGTCCCGAGTGTGTTAGGGTTTCAAGTCCTTCGTCAAGAACCGGCCTATCTTTGGACCCTAGGTGCCAGGGAAATGGTTTACCTTTGCCACGGGTTTGGTAATTTTGTGCACCTTCGGGGCAGAGCTGCTTGGGTCTGGCTGCGACCTCCTGTCTCTGTGCCTCCCCGTCTAAGGGATTACCTACCAGGTGGCGGTTTTCCACATTCCCTGTATATGATGTTGACACATCGTGTCCTGCGGGCCGCAAAGATTGAGGCTTGGGGTTAGAGGAAGCCTCAAAGTCACCGGTGGCTGACATCAAGGATGAGCAAAACGGCACAAGTCATGTTTCGGGTATCTCCACCAAATGAACTATTGTTAATGTTTGATTTAAGACTGCGTAAGATCAGTTTATATCCAAGTCTTCGTAAGTTGCTTTCCAGAATGTCTGAGTAATTCAGACCGCGTTTAAAGTTTGTCCATTCACTTCCCAATAGTTCAAAAGAAATGAACGATGAGGGAGCTTCTTAATATGAAAGGGTTTTATTCAATAAACATCTCATCCCGAGTCAAAGCCACCATGTATAAGTCTTCATCAGTCCACTTCCCATCTCCTATCAGCAATCAACCACATTTAGAACACGAGTTGCTCCAACGCCTTCTAGACCATTCTAGCATTTAGCTCTAACACAATCCTATGTCCGAGGTAGTGGATATTGGTAAACTCCAGTCTGTTACATGGAGTCGATGTACTTACTCCAGGTATAACTCCTTGGTTAAACATGTTTCTTCTAACCAACTAACTCACTAACTGCTCGCTCCCTACCTTGCAGCGCCTTTTATACTGGTTAACAGGTGGCGCTAGGAGCGTAAGATATTTCTCCTAGAGGTAGACTAGAAGTAGACTTGCTAAGCCTGATCTTAGTTGGATTATATATTATGACAATGTATTAAAAGTACTAAGCCATTAGTACAGCTATATATGTTATCAAATTCATGAAAAAAGCAACTTATATAAAATGTTTTGATCTAAAGTATCATTGAAGGCAGTAAATTGAATGTTTGTAAACTTTTTCTAAATATTTTGACCATATTGATGGAGGAAATTGTAAACTATGGGATAAAAACTCTAAATTATACAATATCATATGTGGCCACCTTGAATTTACATCAAAACGATTGCTTTATGGCTTATTCAAGAGCATTAGAGTAGAGTTGATTTGACAGTCATTTACTGGAAATCAATCAAAATGTTGTTTTTTTAGCTAATAAGATGTAAATATACACGGTTCTGCTGTGTATGTTCAAACACTTAAAAAGTAAAATATGAAAATAAGAATTACAAAAAAGGCTCCTTAAAACGAAATATTTTTAGGTTTATGGGTGGACAATGGGGCAAAGTTCGACCGCAGTGAACTCAAAATGGCCTGGGGGGCACGGGGTGGTGAAGTGGTTAGAGTGTTCGCTTGGCATGCGGGAGAGCCGGGTTCGATTCTCGGCTGGGCCAGGCAGGGCTGCTACACCCCTCTGTGTTTCTCCCAGTGACAACAACTGGGATATCAAAGGCCTTGTGCCACCGGCTGTTGTGTGTCTGGCCCTGTCTATGGGACCAGGCACATTAAAGAACACCTACTTCGGTAAATGTGTAGGGGTATGGTCTCTACCTTCTCATAGATTCGATCACCATCACTGCCCTTGATATGACCCTGGCAGTTGATTAGGGCGTAAAGCAACCAATAACCAACCAACCAACCAAAATGGCCTGTCAATGACGGGGGACCACTCATATAATTCGCACATTTTGAGCTCCCAATATACTAAATATAGGCTCATGACGTCATCAGTGTCACTGTTGACCATATGCAAACAAGGGTAAATACTAGTCAGCCACATTATATATATGCAGTCTGGCATAACCAGACCTAAAATCTGACTGGGTTGCAGGCAAATCAAAAACTGATGGGGTGGAGAGACTGGTGTGAGACCTCAAACCCTGCAGATGTAGTCGGCATCAGCAGCTACCCATATTTGGCAAATCAGGAGGCATCTAAGAGGGGACAATGTTACTGGTGATCTGGACCTGCATAAAACCACCGGGATCACAGAAGGAGTAGGACTGAAAAGAGACTCTAAAAGGCAGGATAAATGGCTCGCATGGTTTGGTGGGATGGGGAAATTGTGTAGCGGCGATGACAAAACAGGACTGGTGTGCAGGTCAGGGTGCAGCTGTTGGAACCAAAACATCCAGTAAAACTCCACGACCTAGTTTGACATTGCATGGTTGTATTAGGGACTGAGGGGATATCAACAAACTGTGCCAACCACTCATAAATAGACTCTGTGAACACTGTGACATCTGACATCCCCTCCTATAAATACTGGTAAGAGGGACCTAGTTTACATGGATGTAAAGCTCTATTTAAATACCACACGCTGAGTCTTAGTGTTATAGAGACGGAAATACCATCTCTGGAACGACAGGTGATAATCCTACCACGGAAAATGACATTAAATTGAGCTCTCTTAACAAAATAAAACTAAAAGGAAAACATATATATACGAACACAATTATATAGGCAGGACACTCTAGTAAAATAACTCTAAACATTATGACCTTGAACTTGAAGGGAAGTCCTACAATTTATCACCTAGAATATTGCATCCTCCTAGCCACAACTTGCAGTAGTCCTGGTGACATGAAAGTATGGAGTATAGTAAGACACTGACAAGTCAGCCAAAAAAAACTAATGCCCGAAGAGGCAGGGCTCTCTGACGAACAAGTAGATGAACATAAACTACCCCGATCGACAGGAGCAGGGCTGTCACCAAGCACAGACAAGCCAGATGAAGAACCTTTTCATCTTGTTACTATGCTAAAAGAATGGAAAGCAGAATGATAAACGTGAACAACACTGGTTAAGAAACATGGTTTGGTATAAAAGATTGAAGGCCTCAGTTACCCATCTTTCTTCTGAAATAGACACAAACAAAAAAGAGATTACCACTCCCAAGGCTGGCATAGCCTCACTGAAGCTGGAACTTTGCCAAATGAAAACAGAATTGGACAATGTGAAGAAAAACAGAGAGGTCAATGCAATGAGGTCTACACACTTAAGTTGAAGTTCATAATGGACCAGAACCAAAGCATGAGGACTCAGACCAGTTGAAATGGAGGGTCGCACAGTTGATGAGGGAACACTTGAGCATAGAGGCCCCAAATTTCGATGTGGTGCACAGAATAGGAAAGACACTAACTGGATCCAAGGCAAGGCCCCAACCAATTATTATACGATTGAGATCTCTTGAAACCATGGTAAATTTGGGAGATTAAAGCTACACGGAAACATACTCTACTCTTCCTGGATGGCCGAGCATACAACAGCAGTACTGTAATCTTCATACACTCCCAAAGTGGCTGAGGCCAGCATGGTCTCGAAAATCATTTATCTTCTCTTAAAACGACCAAATGAGATTTAGTAACACCCAAAAAGCCATATCTATATAACGATATAAAAAAGCTTGATCTCCCTGCTAATGTTTGGTTATCATATATTGAAATTACTGGGCAAGCGAATGTCAGGTTTGCTTCACTTTGAATTCAATGTAGAGGCCCCACCCTGGGGCTCTGGATGGCGGTACTCAATGTCGGATGTGTAATTTAAATATTTAAAACTGAAAATAAAGTCTAATGGCGACCTTTTTGTTGTCTTACAACAACTCCTTCTATAAATCTTACACAACCCATAGGTTTTCTTATATATATATGCCATTCCCACTATGCCATCCCCATTATACCAGCCTATCGTTCTTTCCCTTAGCTAAGCAAAATGAAAGCAGGTTCTACCATCACATGCGTGCTTAGAAAGCAGATGTTGCCATCTGACCCGCGTCTGATTGTCGCTCATTTATCTACTTCCAAATTATTGATAGCTTTAAGTTTTACTGGGGTTACTCATCTGATTGATTACGATATTGGTGGCATGGTTTCGTGGTCATCTTTTTTTTCCGTTTCCTGTGGATCTAAACTCCATCTACTTTATTTCCTTTCAACACATCGAGAATCAAATTTATGACTGGATTTTGTTAATCAAACATTGTTAACCTCAGATACCTCAACTTATATTTTTTTCTATCTACAGATACTTCAGTATGGAGCAGTATATGGAGAAACAGCTCTACAGCTTGCACACAAGTGGATCAAAATCAAAATTTAAGCAGAAATTTCTTGGTTTTTGTATTGCGGCAGTTGCTGTTTTCATCTTGCCGTATGTGCATATTGGTAAGTGTACAATAATATGATCAATCATGTTATATCATTGAACGAAGGGTTTTTTCCTGTAATGACTCGGGTGGGTGGGGGGGAGGGGAGTAGTGGAACACGCTGCTGGTGATGGGGTAAATATAAATGGAGTTATATATTAGAAGAAGATAGCACTATGTGACCTTCATTACTTAACCAATGAGTATCGAAGATTAGGTGAACAATCACCGTGGCTACGATGACATCCCTCGGGATTTCGCCGTTGCTATATATTTCGCAATATTTCGATTATCAGGCATGAATATATTAAATTAAAGAAGACACTGTTTTGTTGTGCCCTGTCGCTTATATTCACCTTTTGTGCAATTTCAGCCTAGGCCCTATAGGGCTTGGGCCAATCTCATCAGCGGTGAATATATATGCGAACCTCATAATCCGTAATAGTATCCTCTTACTATGATAACAGTGTCAGAGGGAGAATATAGGGTCCATAGTATGACAGGCGTTATCCTCAGTCCTCGTTCAATTAGACAGAGACAACTCTTTTGTAGATTAGTATCAAGGTTAAGTCAAAATTTAATGTTCAAAATATTCACTGACAGACCTCTTAGACTAGTAATAACATTGTTAATATATAGTTTAAAGATGGTTCTATGATTCCCAGGGGGGTATGACAGCTTTTGCCACTAGGTGGGGGCACGAGTTTGTGGGAATTATTCTTAAGTTTGGTCTAATAAGACCCTACTGCAAGTAGAATCTGCAAAGCCTTCTTCAAGTAGGGTCTGTGCGACAGCCAATCAGAATGCTGGAAGCCTACTTGTAGTAGGGTTTTGGACTTAGACTGTGGAACTATCTGCAATGTGGTATAGGGAAAGCTACTTGTAGTAGGGTATGGCACTCAAAGCCTACAACAAGTACGTTTTGGGTCCAGACGCTTACGGGTAGTAGGGTAAAAGAAAGTCTACTTCTAGTAAGGTAAAAGAAAGCCTACTTCTATAGTAGGGTTTGGGACCTGAAGTCTACTTGTAGTATGTTTCGAGACCCAAAGCCCACTTCTAGTAGTGACTCAAAGGAAGCCTACTGGTAGTAGGGTATTGAACTCTAAGCCTACTTCTAGTAGGCTTTGGTTCCCAAAGCCTACTTGAAGGATTAAAAAAAAAAATAATTCAAGTAGGGTTTGATACATGTAGCATTCTTGTAGTAGGGTGGAACTTGGAGTCAAAGTTGTGAAAGTCCATATTGGATATGAAATCCTATATAGATCTAACTATGGGCCCCATTTAGAAACTATTTCTGAAATCCCAATTGCAGTAGTGTCTGAATGCACTACTCTTCTTCTAGTAGCCTGCTAGACAAATATCCAGGTTCTAATACTATGCTAAAAGAAGTAAAAACATATTTTAGGCTCTTTAAGTTTTCATTTACTGGCCGAGTGTAAGACCCTACTAAAATTCCAGCTATCCTATATATCCAATAGAACTCTGGGAGTGTAGCTTATTTGACACATCTTTAGTGTTTCTATCATTTATATTAACAAAGATATAACCAAATTAGTGTCGAATTTGAAATAATTCCATTTTTTGGGTGGTTCCTATGGAAACCACTCATTTACTAAATCTCAAGGAAGTGTTTTAGAACCAAGCACCTGTTAACTTTACCTCAAATGAGATAAAAGAAAGAGATATGTGTTTACACCTAGTTGTCCATTTTATTATGGTAGCAATAAAATAAGTCGTATTCTACTTCCAGGCATATTTTATCGTATGATTTGGATTCCTGATAAGCCTGCAATTAATAGGGACACGTGTTCTTGCGACTGTTTTGACACCATATTTAGAGGTAAGTTGAATTAACAAGCCAAGCTACAGTAAAACGAACTGCATTACCATTCATATATACATTTGCCATTTTTATATTCGTTTATGTATGTGAAAGATGATCTGATATTGAAAATGAACTAAATTGTTAGACAAAATATAATGGATAAATTAAATGTTAAATGCTTAAATAAATGTATAGTAGAATTGTGTTGTAATCATACGTTTAAACCTTTCCTACACAGGTCGTTATGAATACCCTCCAAGCAGTTACAAACATATGTACTTTAATGCAACGTCTACTATGTTGTGGATATGGCTAGTGATCCTCTTAGGTAGGTACAAAAAGCAATCTTTATCATGGTATATATCCTAAACAGACTTACATGTATGCTCTGGCTTTTAGATGATGGTAACTTGCTAGCTACAGGAAGATGAATTTATGTTGTTTGTAGTAAAGTTCATCGAAGTCTTAGCTGTTATGATATGCAGATATGTAATACTATTTTCAATAAATCTTCTGCTTAAAGAACGTCAGAGTAACTCGCTTGTAAGAGGAGTTGTAAAATTATAAGTTCTCATTAGTAACACAGATGTCACAATGCCCAGTCCATGCTCAAGTACACGTTGACCAAGATAGTTTCACTCAGTTCGCTTGGTAGAATACTCTGCATATCAAACTGAATATTCTTATAAGACGTCCTCTGTACCCCTTGAACCATTCGTGCTACGTCATGCGGTGTGTTCATTGGTGATGTTACCACACTAGCTTACTTAATGGTCACACTCCTATTCCAATTTTATGTGTAATGGCCCACATTAGCACAAAGACAAGTTATAGTTGCTTATTTTGAACGTTATTACTTTCAATGATTTACCAAGAAACAAACTTAGGATACTTTCATTCCTTCAATGGGTTCTTTATGCAATTAGAGTATATTGAATTACATGCTCTCGCTTTTCATGTATACCACATTTTAGCAATTAAATATAATGTCTCAGCCTTTTTATAAACATCTTCTTAACCAAACTGTAACATTTCTTTGTCTAACTGTTAACAAAAATCCAAATTTATATCATCCGCAGGTATACTGGCACTCTATGAAGTTGTGAAGTATATTGTCACATTGATATGGGAGAAACGAATTCGGTGGCCTATGGTTGCAGTGCTTGCTTCAGCAATCTACCCTCATTATTATGGATGGTGGGGTCTCATCAACTACCTTAACGAGGACTTCTATCCCCAGGTAATTGGAATAGTAATCAGTGATGGGTTCAACTAAAAAGGCAGTAAAAGGGTACATTCAAAGAAGGGATGCCTAGGGCAAGCGTCATCACTCATGTTGTCAAGAGTTCATTTAAAATCTGTACACATTTTACAATTGTATGTTTAGACCCATCTTGGAGGACGGGAAATAGTAAAATTGAATTTCACTTGAATCACCACAATTGGAACCGTGACCATGCACAATTCAAGATGGCTCTGCCCGACTAGACAATGATAATGGAGAGTTTCGGGGAGGGAGAGAGCTAGTTGGGGAGGTGGTGGGGGATTGCTGTTGGATTTCTGATTTTCTGATTAATGCCTTACAGTTTACTCACTTTTTTTTGTTTCGTTTTTCAGTGGTACCATCAGATTTTCTTCTCTCTCACCGAAGCTGCCTCGACGGCCATGGTCGTCCATCTGTGTAACAGCAGGGCCAACATGATTCCCTCCAAGTTGTTTTTCATCATTGTTATCAATCTTCAGCACATCATCATTGCTGGTTTGGACCAGTTCATCACTAACATTATCCATGGTGAAGGCAAAGGGTTTGAGGCTGTTCGTGACTTGGCACTAATGATGCCTGACCTGTTTCATGTACTTTTGCCATTTTTTGAATTGCAAAACATTTCCGCTTCGAAGAGAATTCCAATATCAAGGATGTTTTATCGAGAAGAATTGATGCTTGCAGGACTTGTTTTGGTACTCTTAACTATACTTTTCAAGAATATATGACGTTGTGAAATATTGGACTATGAACTCTTTTACAAAACTCAGAATGCAAGGATTAGATGTAAGTACCCTCAACAAACACTGCCTACGTTTGTTTTAATTTCCTTTTTTGAGTAAAAGTGTTTTATATGTAAACTTGTTGTATATGATGTGGCCATTTCTAGTGATAACAGGCTGCAAGACTTATATTCCAAGGAATAAAATGAGTTTGTAAGACATCTCGTATTTTGCCGGTATTTCATATCTTTAAAATCGACCTTGTAATGGAACTTACCATGTTCCATGGTCTATTATCTCTTTTTAGAAGCGCCAAATTCCCTTTCCACTTTGTAACAGCCATTGTGTCTGACCTCAGTTTTTTTTTTCCGGAAGAATAATGTCCCTTCCCGCATTTGATTTTACGATAGCTTCAATGTACCTTTATATTGTCCCAAGGGGAAAACAAAGTATAGAATCCATATACTATAGCTGGTTCTACACTACTAAATCATGAATGTGAGCGTAGGAGTATACAATTTGAAAAGGTAAACATCCTGTAACAGCATACGGCTTCTCACGGTGTGAATTACCTAATCACCAGAAATGTTAATCATTCCATGAAATATAGGCATCTATATATACCCTAGTATTTTAGTAGTAAGACACGGATAACACATGCGAATTTAACTCGCACATCGAATCGGCGAACACTCTTAGATAAGTTTCACTCGAAGTGGCTTTATAAACCCTCTCACTTAATGGCTTAACATTTGGCTGGCAGTCTTTACTTTGGACTGGCTTTTTTTCACAGCGGGGTGTCAGGAATTTGCCACCGAAACTTGCAAGAATTGGAAATAGAGGCCCATTTGAATGAAAAAAGTGGTGTATAAAAGTAATTAATATGCAGTATAGTCTAGTCGATATCTTTTCTTTATTGGTTGCCCTTTCTATAAAAAAGGAAAAATAGTTGTCACATTTTTGGCTGAACTCAGTATTATAGGATGGCTGAAAATAATTAAACTCAAACCGCTCTCGATAAAACACTCGTCAATATCTACTTGTTCATTTATTCTGAATAGTTAACAGTGTAACGCAGGCAATTTAAGAAAATCGCTTGATAGTCGGTGTACAATGTTGTTGAATACCTCAAATTAAAGCTAATTTGATATTTTTCAAAATCATATTAATCGCTAAGAAAGATATGAATTAAAACATGTTATTTTCCTCTTATAATTGTTTGGTGCTAGCATATCTTACTATTTCAATCCACCCAGACAGATACAGGTTTAAATGGCTATCCAAGCATAACTGATTTGTCATATTTCTTTGTAAGGTAAAATGCATGGAAAGGGTATTAGGGGTTATTGCGAATCAGCCTCCTAGGCCAGTGATGTTTCGATCCTTAAAAGCAAAAAAAAAAGTGATTTGAAACACCGATTGATATGTATAATCAATTGTTATCTAATTAAAATACGTCTTTTTCAAGGCGAAATGTACACCCTTAACTCCATGGGGGCCAATGGGATTTAGTCGAGGCGTATCAACTCTACCCCCCTGGGGAGGGCACGCCTCAGGTGTGCATTTCTTCAATTATGTCTTATATAATTCTGACAGGTTTACAATAATACCATATTATTCTGTTCCTTTAATCCAATGAGATTTGAATGTTTTCTGGAAACACGTCATGCATCATAGCGGCTACCGTCAGAAATAATAAAGCATTGATGAGAATTATGTCGTATGTAAAATTGACAAATACCAGCGAGCCGATGGAGTCAACGTTGCCTCGTTTCTGTCAACATATCAGCGAAGTGTTTTACAATTACAAATTTAAAACAGCTACATATATAGATTGACAGTCATACGAGTTAGACAAACACTTCGTCTTTGTAGAATGCAGTAAAAGACAGATTAATCTTTTAAAGTTTTTCTAACAAAAAGAATTTAATCGAAGGGAAACTTGAAATTATCTGATTTGGAGGTAAACGCTCCAACTAATTGAACTTGAACTAATACCATTTGCTTCCCGCTGCGTCCTAATAACAACACACGGATGTTGACCGACGGTTGGCATCGGGTTCTCAGGTCTCAGGTCTCAGGTTGGCATTTTGTGCCCGGATTATTTAGTATGTAGAGGAATGCATGCCCGAGCCATATACCGGCTGAATGTATGAGGCCATGCTTTCGTACGCTGTTTGATCAGTGGCGAGTGTATGAGCAAGCTCTAACCTAAGTTATTCACAGGAGCACTTAGTGTTGTTCCTGCCTTGACCCATGCTGCTGTTATTCCCTCTTGGCAACACCTAATACTAGGCTACTCACAGGCTTAGCGCGTTGGGAAATGAGATCTGTTTTGCTGTGCGTCTGATCAGATTGGCTTTAAAAGCTGGGTGTATGTTCTAGTGGCAAGTTATTTTCTCCAAGAGGTATTCTGGTGCATTAGACCCACATGATGTTTGTGCTTTGATTCACTTGTTCAGGGTGGACCGGTGAGTATGGACACCGATACCCTTAGACTCTGCAACAAACCGGTTCTTCACAATTGGATATACAAGTACCGCTGAGTCAGCCTATATCGGACCCGCTCAAAATCTATTCTAGGGCAACATTTAGGCCTTTTCTGAGCAAGGGGTAATCTTATAAACGGACTAATCTCAGTTTCAAACGTTTGCGAGAGAAAAACGTAACAGTTGCAATGGATAACACACAAGAAAGTCTAAAGAATGAACATTCGAATCTCGGGGACGGAAACCCTGATACTATTAACAATGAGAAGGCACCAGAGGTTAACGAAACTGGCACCGAGGATAAGTCGGAGGAGGGTAATATGGACCCGCCCCCCTCTTGCAAAAAGTGTTTCAGCAAGTTTGCAGATCGAAAAAGCGTCGTTTGCCCTCACGAATTCTGCAATGACTGTTGGGAAACCATGGTTTCTTTTCCAACTGGCCATAAGAAATCTAAAGGCAATGAGGATAAGTTAGAAAACCCATCCATATTTACCTGCTCGGTCTGTGCAGCCACAAACCAATCGGTAAGGCCAAAAAGTGCCTACCCAGTGACGATGGCGGAAACCCTCGGCAAAGACGTGAAGAAGTTGAGGCATTTTAAAATCCTTTTAAAAAGAGAAAAAATCTTCCCTGAAGCAATGACCTGGTCTAAGGGAGACGAATGCGTCCTAGTTGACACAGATTTAAAAGAAGTATTGATTATGGGCGCAGATGGACAGACCAAGAAACATTTCCCGTATTTAAGAAACCACAGTTTTCAAGGAGGACTGGCATTGGATAGTGAAGGGATAATAAGAATTTCTCTGAAAAACGAGAGGTTTAGTGGGATTAGCTATTACACTATGACAGGACAGTTCAAATTTTCTGCCTTTCTCTATGATGAGACCCCGCATATCGGAGATATCGTGAGCCTAGACCTGGATGAACATGGCAACATGGTGGCGCTTGATAAAGCGAAAGTCAATGTGTGTTACATCAGTAGGGAGAAGAGAGTGGAGAGTCATGCCATATTGTCAAGGAACCAGGGTGATGTGAAATCAGATGTAAAGGAAGTGGGGGGAAATATAGAATTGGCAGAGAATAAACAGGATGAACAACTACCTGAAAAAGATGCAAGTCAGCATGACGTCTTGGTGGTATCTGAGGCTAAGGAGTCCTCCCAACCTGATTCAAACGTACCAAAAGAAAACACTAACGATGTTGAGAAGACTGAAAACACGAACAGTTCAAATGAAAACCAACAACCTGGACCAGACTCTTGTCCTGCCGCAGGCCCTACGTCGATAGCAGTGAACAGTTGGGGGCAGGTCGTGTTATGCGACCAGAGCACCTGCACGATTCGCATAATTGAAAAACACGAGCATTACGACGAAGAGGTGGGACTTATTGACCTGTCCGGGACGGTCTCCGCCCCCTCCTCCGGGCCGGCGGCCCTAAAACTCATTGTGGATGAGCACGATAACATCCTGCTATTGGACCGGTCTACCAATAAGGTAATCCGGTACAATACCGAAGGACAGTATCTGGACACGCTCGTCCAGTTTCCCTCACATACACGCAACAGAAGCCAAGACGATGACGATGAAGACGAGACAGATATGTATGTCCTAAAAGATATATCATGCAATACAAAAGGAACTCTTGCAATAATGTACACCGGTGAACCGACCACAACAGAACAAGACGGAGTGGATGAATCAATTGATAATGAAGTAATTTCCAATAAGCGAACGGAAATTGCACTGTATTCCTATTCAACGGCAAGAAAACAGCGACGAAAAGAGCGCAAAATCAAGGAAAGTAAAAGTCCTGCAAAAACTGAAAATAGCAGTGAATCAAAATCAAAATGTTGTGTGGTCATGTAATCTTGGATATATCACGCAAGAGTGTTTTTTTCACTGGTTAGATTGTTTACAGCACCTCATTTGTAATGCTAAAAATATTTATGTAATTCAAGACATATGACCATTGTTTATGAATTGTATAAGATGAGACACTCGATCGATGAAAAGAAATATTAGACCATCCATGAGTTTAACCAGGCCGATTCACTCTCGTATGGAAAGTTTGTATAATGGATGGCATTTAGGGCAAGGACACTTCCTCCAATTTTCTGGCTGACCAATAACAGAAATATGGTCGTCCACATACATTACCTTTAATTCAAAGGTTTTCCACATTATTGGCACACATTAATGATAGAAAAACTCGGAGGAGAGTTTAAGAAATTGCTTCCAAATAATTGTTCGTCATGAGGACAACCAAAATTCATTTTCTGGTCGTCAACACCCATTTTCTGGTTGTCGAGGACATAATATGAATCTGCGTGTCTATATTATAGACACGCAGATTTTCCTAGCCTGCATTTATACATCCTGTTATGCTCAAATTTCAAAGTATATGTTATTATTCTAGACTCACTATCTTATAAGTATATGCACAATATAGTACAATATTATTATTGTTTCAGTTTATTTTCGTGAGCATATAATATCGGCATAGGCCTCTGTGGACGTTAAACAGGAAACTAACCACATCACTCGGCATCAACTTGTTGGAGGAAGATAATCTAGTAGTGTTTGTGTTAGGTTAACCAGCATTGTCGGTCATTAGAAGTGTTTATAGAGAATTTTAGAAGAAAATTTTTAAAAAGAAAAGAAAAAGGTTAATTGGGGGCATAGCCCTCGATCTCTATTCAATATGTACAACACATATTCAACAAAACCTGATAATAAAATCCTGTCTAAAAAGTATTCTTGTAATTCTTGTATAAACTTTGACCGGCACAGCCACCCAGCCCTAATCCCCAGTCGTTTTGGTAGATTGACCAGCGAATGGCACCCCATCTTACTTTTTGGCATACGGAATTTGTACAAGTGTCAATACAGGGCGCCCACGCAAGTCTTAAAAAGATCTTAAATTGATTTTCTCAAATCTAAGGCCTTAAAAAGGTCTTAAATCTCATGTTTTTCTCAGAAGAGGTCTTTAAAAGGTCATATTATTGATCTGATTTGAACATGAAAAATGAATGATGGGTTCAGCAAAATGCTGCTCTTTTGCTGGGCATTCATACATCAAACCTCATGTGAAGATTTTTCGTAACTTGTGGTAAATAGGTCTTAAATTGGTCAAATTTGGGTCTTAAATAGGTCTTAAAAAGGTCTTAAATTGATTTTTGAAAAAGCGTGGGCACCCTGCAATATGAATTCCATACCAACACTCGGTTCAAAATTAAATAAAGGCGTAATTTTGAATAGATGCAATTAAACCATCTTCAGTATAAAGTTTAAAACATATTGATGGCACCATAAAGATCCCTGTACTGTTGATATATTAACGATAGATATAGGAATGTAACATATGGCCTATACATTTTTCATTGTTTTATTAACTGGTTAGATGAAAATAAATTGTCTTGTATATGACATTGTTTTGATGGATAGAGTAAATGTGTATTAAAATGCCCCAATAAAAGGTTTTACCAATATCTACATTGTTTACATGCGTTTAAGTAAATAATGATACTGTCATAAAGGAAATTTGTCTGAACCGGCTATAACTATTTCTGATAATTATGATATCCCTAATGAAAATAAATAGAACTTGACACTACAGCCTTACCACCAGCATTTGACTGTGTGATGTTCTCTGGGGAAACTCGTGGTTTCCTGACAGAGATATTATCAGGATTCCCACGCAGGTCTTAAAAGGTCTTAAGTTGATTTTCTCAAATTTAAGGCCTTAAAAAGGTCTTAAATTTGGCATTTTTGTTGCTAGAGGTCTTAAAAAGGTCTTAAATTGATTTTTTGAGAAGTTAAAATGAAGTTACCAAATCCAACTTTCAAATAAGTACCGGGGTACTGTCAATTGAAATTTAAATCATATGATCTTTCTGAAATTTTTCTTTGCATGTGGTCAATAGGTCTTAATTTTTCCAAATCTTGGTCTTAAATTTGTCTTACAAAGGTCTTAAATCGATTTTCGAAAATACGTGGGAACCCTGAGTTATATTCTCGACAGTCCTTGTCCTAATTGTGCTCGATCTCTCGTTACACAAGTGGGACGGAATTACGCAAACACTCGTCCGAGCCCGTGGTGGGGTAGCCTATGGGTGAGTGGTAGTGAATGTCTCGGAAAACATGCCCCATGGGGGTCGGCTGTGGGTGCGGTATGGTCAGAGGGAGTTCGCGATGGGGGGTTAGCAGGCCTCTCAGGCGAGCAGAGACTCAGTTTCGGCCGAGCTCGTGGTCGGTTTCTCATGCAATACATGAAGCAGGTGTCTTGGACCGTCCATCCAACACTCACGATGGGGACCATGCCCAAAACATTAAAAAGGTGGTAGCATGTAGGCTGAGGTCCCATCACTTTGTCATTGTACCTGTTAACTTCCCGAGCCCGTACAACAGACTGATTCATCCTCATTTTTGTGCAGTCGAGTTGTTCCTATGCGTTTCACTTCCTTTATTTCTTCTAAGTCCTAATCGAAGAAAGGAGGTGTGAACACAGTGAGTTCCAAGACGGGACTTTTTAGTTTTGTGTTATCACTTCCATTTATAGCCATAACCTGGCTCCAATTGGTTACATAACATCACATGGTCACTTTGACCCTTTACTGAGGTCACTTCCAGTCAATGATACATCAATGATTACGATTCCGTACTTATAAACTTGTGCATGCATTTTTGTACAACTCGTACCGTAAGAGTTCATACAACACAATCTCGTGTACTTCATGATCGTGTCCCAAAACACAGCTTTACTCATATTTTTAACAGAGAACATTACTTGTTTTTTTAACCTTTATAATTACTGCACAAACTCGTGTCGTGACGTTGAATTGATTACTATAATTCATCACAACCGGGCACAGCCATGCGATGGTATCCAAATGCAACACAACACTGATAACTAGGGCTGTTGGGGAACAAGGGGCTGGGTCTGGCCATTCGGCAGTATTGTTGGAAGAGCTCATTTCTAAAAGATTTCTATTTCATTATATTTGCGTTTTCATTTATTTTCCTTTTTTATTTTATTCTTTAAAAGCTCCTGTGAAATCGATATCACTGAATCCAAAAAGGAGAAACTACTCTTTCAAATGCTGCAAACCATTTTATTCATACCTGAAAGAAGCTGAGGTATGTCTGTATGAACCTCAGTACCACTCATGCATTAAGAATCCCGTACTACTCCCCCCCCCCCCCCAACTCCGAGGGTCCTGAGTGAACACATCAAATCAATAGTAATATTATAATTATATAGTTAGCATGAATAATTATTGATGAAATGAGGCGCATGACACTTTGAATTAGCCCAACATGATATGACTGTAATGATATACAATCCTCCGAACGTCCTACACACACAAAATCAATCATGCCAGAGTAAGCATGAAACAAGGAGCGACGCATGGCACTTTGGACCCAACATAATTATTATCAACAACCCCCGAAGGTCATGAACACATCAAATCAATAGTAAATAGGTATAAACTAGTGATAGGGGGCCATCCATAAATGACGTCATGCTATTTTTGACCATTTTTGACCCCCCTCCCCCCCTTCGTCATGCTTTTATTATAGGAATGTATAGGGGACTGGACCCCCCACCCCCCCCCCCCCTCCTGGGCGCATTACGTCATTTATGGACAGCCCCTAGTTAGCATGAACTGGTGAAAGGGGGCGTAGCACCTAGGACCAAATATACAGTATACAAACTGTTGATATGTTGTGGGCTAGCCTATGTGGAGATTCAGTGATGATGTAGACCAGGTGTAATTTAATTTAGATGATTTATTGTAGCTTGAACTCAGCCACTGCCATGTTGCATGGGCCACCATAATAACAGTGATTAATATGAGGAACAGGGCCAAGGTGGGATTTACTGAAATAGTACAATGCAGTAAGAATACTGCCAATTATTCTACACAAACCACGAGTCTGACGAGGGTTCTGAACATGTCAACTCGATAGCAATATAATAAGATATTAGATCTATAGGCCCCTATACTGTCAGTAATGACTATTGATCAGTTGATAGCTGTTGATAGTTAGCACGAACTGATTATGCAGTATAGGCCTATACAATCCCGGAGGTTCATGTAGGCTTGCATCTCAAATCGATTATAACAGTTCTAAAAGTCATAAAAGGGGGCGTGGCACTTATGACCAGACATGCAGTATTTTGCGTACATCAGCTGACAAAGTGCAGGTGCCCCAAAATAGTGCGCCCCCTCATCTGCTCATGCACTTGTCACAATCAATGTGAATACCCCGATAAAATTGATGACATAACAAGAGAACCATTTGGTAGACAAATGGCTTGCAAATGACCCATTGAACAAAAATCCATCTGATGAGTTGTCTAGCCCATAACATCTGATCAATGTCTGGCGGGAAAAAATATATACCCACAGAAAGTGCTGCCACCTATCGTTGAATAGCGTAAACTCAAGCTTACATCCGGGCATCTGAAGATTGTTTTGGTGACAAGTATGGCTACCGACGACGACTCAGACGTTCCCGGTAAGAGAATTACTTGTGATTTATCGTCATATCAATTAGAATCAGATTCCATTGTACCAAGAGACAACTTCCGTTGAGACCGGCCTTTAACCCATGTCTTTTATATCCCCCAAATCTGGCCCATCTGAACATGGGCAGGCATTTTGGCGCTTGTTTTGGGTCTGTGTTTCAGCACGTTGGAGTGTTTTCTCTGCCTTCTGACAGTTCTGTTACTAACAGTTAGCATAGATCTGGCACCACAGTGCCCGTCACGGTGTCAGTGGTTGAGTGTCCATCTCACTACCAAGTGTCCCGAATTTTCCGGGAGAGTCCTGAATTTTATACCCTTGTGCATTACAAAATTGTATTGATGATGTCTCAGAATTCACTAAAATGCACCATTCTGGAGGGGAAAAAAAAAAAAAAAAATCATGGGGGGATGAAGGGTGTCCTGAATTTTGGAGCTTACAGGTTAGCAGGAGACATAAGATAAAAGACCAACCATTTACAGGGTACCAACCACACAGGGAAAACAGGGAAAATGACAACAACAACAAAAATCCCTGACAGGGAAAACACAGGGAATTTGCAAATTTTGCCATAGTTAAGGCAAAACACAGGGAAAACACAGGAATTTCATTTGGCCAGCTACTGAAATTCTTGATTCTCAAGATATTAGAAATTCAACTTTTTGTAGTTGGATCACCCAATTTTTTTCTGCGCCCACAGGCTTTTAAATTTGAGCAACTTGCTGGATATGTCATATGACACAGGGAAAAATTGCCGCGGGACAGGGAAATCTCAGTCAGGGAAAACACAGGGAATTTTAAAATGGAACTTTGTTTGGTAGGCCTACCCTGCATTTAGTTGTGGATTGATTGCTGGACCTAAAAGACAAAGGTTGATTTCGCTCAAAACATCTTCACGTTCGTTGATTTGTACAAATCTGGAATCTGATGAGTGATGACTATATAATTATAAATAATGATACATATGATAGATATTTGTTTTCACATTGCTTTTCAAACTTAGGTTAGCATGTTCCCTGCTTGTGCCTATGCTCAGGTTGGGTAGAGTCTACCAGCAGACTGTCATGGTGGACAGGCTCAAGTTTGTCAGGACAATGAGGCTAAGCAAGCTCTTGAATCCTTAATAATTAGAGGAGAATACTTATCAAAATATATCAGATTAAGATGTTAGGATAACAAAGAAGGTATGTTTTCAGTTTCAAGACAAGACATTTATTATATACTGAGAAAAGTGTACTCAACCAAAATGGTTGAGTGGGGAAACTAGGAATGATAGAAAATCACCCTGTCTGTGTCAGTGGGAACATAGTGGGAATGAACAGACAGGGCGTCTTGGCCTATACAACCAATACTCCTGAGCTCACCACCCTATCCGGCTCCACTCACTCGCCCAGATGTTACCTGAGCTCGTTAAGCCCTCACATTTCAGACTTGCCTTACAGGCCACTTGGTTCACTCTGAAGAGCACAGGAGCGAACTACGTATCTTATTTGCCTTGTTCCTGTGGCATCATGTCTACACTCTCCAATCACATACTTTATTCAGAGAGTCCATCTTAGTACTAGTCTAGCTTCTGGCTACAGCTACCTAAGATATCTACTATGCAATAAGACTGACACCCGCGTCAGTACAGTTCTATAGGAATGGTTCCCCTTCACATTGGCATTGGCGTGGGGGGGGGGGGGGGGGGGGGGGCGTTTATGGGGGGCTACCCCCAGAACATTTTTGAAACTGACTTCTACTTTTTTTCAGTGTTTTTCCCTGACAAGGTAGATCTATAGAGCTTAAACAAGGTGTATAATCGCGTCATTGCGACATTAAAAGATAATACTAACAGCCTGAAAATGGAGAAATATCACATCTTAGGTGCGAAAAAAACGCATACACCTGACTGCGACCCATGATCTGACTAAGTTAGTCAGGCGTATCACAATCCAAAAATCACCAATCACTAAGAAATGCTTCCATGCATTATTAGAATCGCCTAGGTAGAAGAGGGTACTTCAGAGCTCACAGAATTTTTAAATAGCTGGGTGTCCACAGGACACCGGGACTGCGATGCATGGTTGTCCATCACAAAAACTTGGGGGCCCTATTGCCTCAACCTTAATTTTTGGCTATAATTGCTAGGGTGTCCTGTGGACACCCTGGACGTCCTTTCAGGGTGTGCTGGGCATTTAGGGGGTGGACAGGACACCAAGGATTTGGTGAGGCCTGTGCTTTTAAGATGTTAACTCGTTGATTTATGGTTACGAAATGACAAAGAGTGTAACATAGATTAGAAACTCCTAATAAGTTATATAGGTGCTCAAGATTGTAGAAATGCCTTTTGTTATGTAATGTTCAAATATATTGCGTGGCTAAGCAAAAAAAAAATTAATTGGAAAATGAAAGAGGAGAATTATAAAACTAGTATAGGTACCGTAAAACCCCTAATTTAAGCCGCACCCTAATTTAAGCCGCACCCTTACTTTTGGGTTTGTCTATGGGTATTTTTTCATCAAACATATTTATGAATACCATTGGATTCAAGCTTGTGTAAACCCCTAATTTAAGCCGCACCCTTAAAGTAGAGGCCTAACTGACTCTAATTTCTGAAAATAACCCTTATTTAAGCCGCGGCTTAAATTAGGGGTTTTACGGTACTACTACTAACAATTACCCTAAAGTAACTGAGAAATAGATCTAGCCCCGTCCACCCCCCCCCCCCCCCCCCAAAAAAAAAAAAAAAAAAGAAAGAAAGAAAAGAAAAGAAAGAGAAAAAAAAGAAAGAGAAAAAAGAAGTAAGATGTTTTAAATGTAACACAGACGAAATAAATCCCTTACATAGTAACTAAGACACCATTGGCTATTATTACCAGGGACCATAATTTTCGGAACTAATCAAGGTCATTAGGTGAATTTTCATTAGTGTCTTATCTTTAATAATTATGTCTAGGACAAACATATCTACATTAAATAATTTTCCTCATGGGTTATTTTGCAATGACATTGCTACTTTTGGAAAAATATAAAATCTCAAGATATGAGACCCTCATCGATATTTACGCTATTAGCACATTAAGTTACGAACTCGGAAGATATGGCACTTAAAATGCTGAGCCCATATAATAAACCTACCAGAGGGTCATTCCTCATACAAAATTTTCTACACTCAAAAGCCAACATTCACAAGGCCAAAGAAACTAGTGCCCAAATATTGCAGAAAATGTAACTTCTCTTGATGTACTTAATTACTTAACGAGTCGATAGTTTTCATCAAAGCTGTAAAATGAGAGCTCCAAAAGCGGCAAACTAAATTCTCCATAGACAAAAATGCCTAAGATAACCCACAAAATAAATTGTAAACTCACAGGGGAAGAGAGCATCCTGAAAAAAAACACCAAATACCATTCCAATTTCCATATTACAAAACACCGAACGGCCCCTGCCAGTACTAGATTCAGATTAAACCCACACTCAATGGTGATAGACAAGTAGACATAAACACACCCCTTGTGGACAGAATATACATGGGAGGTGGAACAAGTAGTATAGGTGATGAGCAACTGAAACATTGTTCAGCTCATGTACTTGGAAGGGAGGTTTTGTTTTTCCAAGCATGTTGCATCCTTATACGTCCAAATATTGTGTAACCTTTGTATCTTATGAAAAATCCACAAACATTATGTGCTAAATAGTATACGTAGTGTAAACAACATACTTATATATTATGTTATTTATTGAGGTGCTACAGTAACCTATGACACGTACCGTAAAACCCCTAATTTAAGCCGCGGCTTATATAAGGGTTACTTTCTTAAATAAGAGCCTGTTGGGCCTCAACTTTAAGGGTGCGGCTTAAATTAGGGGTTTATATAACCTTGAAACCAATGGCATTCATGATAAATATTATGAAAAAGCTACCCAAAGATAAATCCAAAAGTTGGGGTGCGGCTTAAATTAGGGTGCGGCTTAAATTAGGGGTTTTACGGTAGTATAACATACACTAGGTCTGAGCTGGTGCATACTTTAGAACGATGTAAAGTAAAGGTGCTACAATTATATAATGTTGTTTTTCCTAACAGCCATGTTTCCTGACTGTGCGAGTCTTAACCAAGTACATGCATTTCTTCTTCAATCTTTTCTTAGCCTAGTGTTGTTCAGGAGTAAACTATCAAATATTTGTTAAACTGACCTATATTACACCCCATCATTTTAAAACTGGGGTAAACAACCCGATTTTGTTGAAAGGGGGCGCTATATAGACAATAAGCGTATGCATGAGAATTTAAAGTTTACAGTGAAATATGACCATTGCTTTCTAGATTATTTCCCAAAGACAATATCATAAAAATTGAATATGAAAGAAATGTGGCTTAAGAGCTTGGCAAATTACGACGTGGCTTGAGAGCCATAAAATGAAATTAATCGTAACGTTTTGGTTGGCCAATTGCTTCTAATGTTTGTAGAACTCAGCTGATTACAACAGCCGTTTTCTCATAGGAGTTAATTCTAAATCCTGTTAGCCCGACCCATAATGTCCAACTCTTCCTTGCCTTGAAATACGTACTGTACATTGATTGGCGGGTGAATCTGTCAACTATTCAAATTCAAGAAGTCAGGAAGTTTTAACAGAACATAAGCATGGGCTATTCAAGTGACCTAATTTGTTAAAGCTGACTTTTATGACGTATTTGTCCAACTCTTGCGCAGTGAACCCTGGTTGGAAGGAGTGTTACTGTTAGAGTTTGACGCTTCAAACCAAATGTACTTATCTTAATTCCCATTTGGCAGATAAAACCTTAATGTTAACCTCTGAATATGATCCATCGAGTAGTTTAGATGTTTTTACCGGATTCCTCTATAGATTCTATTCCGTCATTCCTCTAATCATCGTGTCTTGCTCCTTTACAGAGTCAGGGGGAGTATTTACCTTCGGAAAATCTAAATTTGCCGACAATGCCCCCAGTAAGTTTTGGGTGCGAAATGACCGGGTGGCTGAAGTGGCCTGTGGAGACGAACACACAGCTTTGGTGGCAGGTAAGTGAGCAGTTTAAGATTCAAATTAGTTGTCACGATTTACACAATGATAGAACGGAAGACCGACATCATCTAATTAAAGCTCATATAGAAGATATTAGGGGGTAACCCACGAGGTTTTTGATTTGGAATTGATGTGCTGTGAACGACGGTCATATCTGACCATCCATTCTTCTTTACTAGTGAAATCAACAAATTCGTGTGGGACAGGTGAATGAAATACAGTACATGTGACATCAGTTATGATTCGTATATATGATTATTTCATAGAATTCGTCCCACTAACCATTAAATCATATAATCAATAGAAATCAAGCCTATTAACGTGTATGGGTACTTAACAACGACTTTGTCATGATACGACTCAAATATCTCTTCACGCATGAGAAAAAGGTTTGACATCCGGGTATTTACAACATATGTCGACTTCTTTAAATTCACATCGTGTCCCGAAACTGCTGATTAGAAATGCATATTATAATAATGTACCTCTTGCAGAATCAAATGGACCATATCAACTGTAAATGCATGGCGACCTGAATTGAAGGCCATCTCATTGAGGCTTCTGAATATCATAAATATGAAAATTATGTCTAAGCCAAAACGCTATGTTGGTATAAAGCAGGTGGCAGTCTGGGGGCTAGGGTGGGTCAGTCGATCTGATGGTGTGTTGATTGGAGACAGATCAACAGCGGCTTACTGCCTCTCAAACATATTGATCAGCTCATGGCCACTGCCACTGAATAAACAACTCTTCTCAACTATAGTAGTAAAGTTATGCAACATGCACAAGTAAAGGCAATACTGTTAAGTGGATATGTATTTGTTTCCTCAATATGATAAGGCCATCGTAGATAATAAATTGTTTCCCGTAAAAGAGAAAATAAATCCCTTGTACATTGGCTACATAAAGGTAGCTCTCTAATAACAAATTTGGTACACAAAGAGATAACTGTGCTCTTTCCCTACTGGATATGCTTCCCTAATATAGATGTCATAACTGGGGTGCAATGAAAAATGGCCTCGTTTGGCTAAATTGTACTTTGCCCAGTATAAGTAAGATATTAAAAAAAAAAAATACATGGATTCCTATGGGCTCGGGCTATAAGTAAAGGTTTGGTATCAAGGCGTCTATGGGATAGTTCACTGCGCAGACTCCAAAAAAGGTGTATGGGATTGATCATAAATTATTAGATTATGTTGTTGTTAAAGGTATTCTCTGCTGTTAATTCTCATTGATATATTTATATACTTTGATGCACACGCTTTATAATATGGTATATCTACATAGTTTGATATAATGGAAGCCAAAAGTGCCTGAATTGATTTGAACCTGACTATGAAAGGGTAGAATTCGCAAGCCGTGAAAGACGCTTCAAGGAAGTGTTGATTTACTGAGAGTCCAATTGGATATATTGCCAAGAAAGTACCTTTTGGTGTTTTCTTTCATTTATTGTCTCTTTTAAGGTGTAATGCAGTGAAACACAGCAGATCTAGATCAATAAATAGCTTTGATTCAAGGGCTGAAGTCTGTTTGAAGACACTAATTGAATTTTAAATGATGTTGTTGAAGGGGATCTGGGAGAGAAAGGTATTTTCTCACTTTAAAAAACCTCTTTAATTACTGTACTAATCATTTTGCAGAAATGGAATTATGTTAGAAATAGATGCACTTTCTCAAAAATTATATTTCCAACATGCTTTGGCTTTCACCATGGAGCTGCTATTAATAGCGTCTCGTCTTCTAGCCTTGACAAGAAGAGGTTTTATAGATAACTTTTCTTTTTAAAGGACGTCTGCTGAGGTCCTTTTTTAAACTTGAATTCATAGGCTCTGCAGGTAATGTTAATGAAATGCCATTTTGTCCCGAGATAAGGGCACGTTAATAATGATGGTTAAGAAATTGGAGTCGTCTAGAAGCGTTTAATTTGACTGATGGTGCGTGTAAATGTGTCCAAAACGGTCACGCATGCAATCTGAAGGGTTTCAGGTAACTTGTCTACTCGGAGATAGTCCCGACGGGGCGCATCTGGCAAGTATCGATCACTCATTGGCCGATGATTTATTCACAGAGAGCGGACGTATCTTCACCTTCGGCGCCAACGACTGGGGCCAGCTGGGGCTTGGCGACACCAAGGTCCGCACCAAACCCAGCTGTATCAAGTGTGAGTACCTCAGAACCACTCCAAGTGGGCCAGAGACGGCGTGAATAAGTAATGATAACCTTAGAAAATGATCGGAAATTTAACCGCCTTTAATCGCTGACTAACACCATTTATATCTTGAAATTTTCCGAATATTTATGAACGAATGTAACCAGTTCGGTAAGCATTAGGAGTTTATTTCTGAATGATGAGGTGTAGCACATAACAAATTTGGGTCACATATCCCAATTTGATGCATCAAACTTGGACCTCCTTTCAAGCTGTGACCATTTGAAACCTTTTCTTACTATTCATTCAAAATCCAAATTTTTATTCTTTTTCATATCGTTTTCTTATTGTGGCGAAAAGTAATAAATGGAGATCGTATGATTTTCTAATAACGTTATTTTGTTTTTTCCAGCATTAAAATCTGAGAAAATTAGAGCCGTAGCATGTGGTCGATCGAGTACATACGTTGCTACAGGTAGGCATTCTGACTCATCAGATACTTGCCTAACGATAGTTGAATATTTTATATATGATATATTGGTCATCTTTATACAAAAAGTAGTCGTAAAGTGAGTTTCAAATAACCTTGTTCTACTGTTAAATTTGTTCTACTGACTACAGGGTGCCCACGCAGGTATTATAAGGTCTTAAAAGGTCTTATTTTGGTTTTGCCATTTATAAGGCTATTAGAAAGGTCTTATTTTAGGTCCAGAAGTCTTATAAAGGTCTTATTTTTGGTCAATCTCAATTTAGTACGTGATATAATTTTTCCTCTTGTCATTTCAATGTTTACTTATTTTTGGTAGAATGTATAAATGTTTGAATAGGTCCAAAAATCTTCCTAAAATTGTCTTGGAAAGGTCTTATTTAGGTACCCGACAAGGTATTATAAAGGTCTTATTTAGGTCTTATTTTGATATCTGAAAAAGCGTGGGCACCCTGGACTAGTATACATTATTTTGCGGATTTCTACATGTAATTTGTGATTTCTACTCTTTTTCAACACTTATGCATCACCTCTAGTAAAAGAACATGGTCATTGTTCTCCAGCCAATAGGTTGCTTGGTTGCTATGGAATTGTATGGAGAAATAATTAGAATAAGATGGGAAAGAAATTCATTACAAATTTCGCTACGCAATGAAAATCTACTGATCAAGCTATAGTGAGGATTGTTGTTATCTGTTTGCTGCAGAGAAGGGTAACTTGTACTGCATTGGTCGTAAGCACAACAGAAGTAAAGGTGAATATCAGAGTGGGGTTGTGGGAGGCCAATGGCAGTGAACTTGGCTTCTAGTGTAACTGATACCGGCTGCATTTGCCTAGGTGATTAAGATGAATTCAAAACTAATAATTAGCAAATAGATTGTAAATAAACCTGCGTATCTGCCAAACGAGTGTATGTGCTTCACATATTGTACCTAAACTTGACTTGATATCAGAGTGTACGTTTTTCATGGTTAACTTTACAATCACCCACTTGCAGCAAACAGTATAACAAAAGACATTGATAAAAATTTGAAAAATAAGTTATGTAATATTAGGGGCGCACATTTTGGCATGTATGTCTTGCATATACAAATTTGACCGTGTACATTAGGGTGTGCGTATTTCTTTTAATTCTCTAAGTACTTGTATAAATACTTTGGGGTATCTCAAAAAAACAATATTCTGGTTTTCATTATGACAGTGCACCAGAACGCTGCATCGTCAATAATATAAGACCAGCTTTTAAAAAAGGCACATCAGTTTGATAATGATAAGAACTAACACATTGACACACTATTCACATGTGTTTGCTGCGTTCAGAAGTCAGTCTGGTTCGCTTTTCGAATGAAGGGTATATGAATTCCAAAATGTAAAACTTTGTTGAAAAGTTAAGAATATGCAAATCACATTCTTTGGAAGACGATATATTATAAACAAAATCTCATTTCTTATCCGATCTAGACGAATTGTTTAGTATTTCTTTCACCAGACATACTCATTCGGAATCTAATACATATATTCACGTTTCCTTCTTTCAGAGTCGGGACGGGTGTACTCTTGCGGTGGCAATTCGGAGGGTCAGCTTGGGCAGGGTGCCCAGGACACGTCCGTGCCCAAACCGGCACGTATAGAGGGCCTCCCAGACTGTAAGGTCAAAATGCTGACGGCAGGGGCCGATCACGCCGCCCTGCTCACGGGTATGAGCCTACAAGGCCCTCTTGTTATGATCGTTTGACAAAAAAAGCTTTATTTGACAAAAAAAAAATAACACTTCATTTGGTCGTTATCTACAGGCACGGTTTGGTTGGGTAAAAGGGTACAAAAAGACTTTGGAATAGCTCCACAAATTTGAAAAAAAAGTTACAATAGCATTAAATTTTTTGTATGAGGAACACGTAAAATGATAACGTAATACAGAGGATTCCACGTACGTATATGACATGTTCTGCTCCAACTTGAAAAACTTGTTAATTGACCCGTTACAGAGGACGGAGAGGTGTACATGTGGGGTGGTGGCAGCGAGGGTCAGCTGGGCCTGGGCGACGTGGACGAGTGTCCCACCCCAAAGGTACTGGACATGGACGAGAAGGTCACCTGTATATCTGCCGGATACTACCACACGGCCTTATGCACAGGTGAGAATACACTTTCTGTATTACAAAAATCAATCAAATGCTGTATAATGACAAGCAATAGATTTGTACATTCGAGGGAAGACTCTTGTCTTGACTTAATATGTTTGTAATTCTGTCACATTTATTACAGTAGGTATGGTGAGGTTTGCTTCACTAATGTATTTCTCATGATAACAATACACGTTTCTTTTTATCATTTTTACGTGTTACAGAAAGTGGGGACCTGTACACCTTCGGCGAGAGTGAGAATGGCAAGTTGGGTTTGGGGGAGGACCCTGAGCAGACGAACCGACCCCAGAAGGTGTCCGGGATCAGTGGCCGGGTCAACATTGTCGCCTGTGGGGGCTCACACACAGTCGCCATCACAAGTACATACACTTTCCCTCAAACTTCTTGTGTGCCATTCTTTTATTCAAAGGGAGACAGATATTTTTTTATTTCAATTAGTATTGTAGATGTACATGAAACAATTAAAATGTGTCACGAATGAAACTTCAGGAATAGAATACATAAAGATTCATAGATGAATAGCTCAACCATACAGCCATATAAGTATGGCTGTTGCTCAATGTAGCTTTATATGGCTCAAATATACTTATCTTGAAGGAAATCTTGATTGTAACAAATCGCAAAAACAAATGTCTGTCCACCGTTTCAGCTACGGGCAAGGTGTACACGTTCGGCGACGGAGCCCACGGTCAGTTAGGACACGGCAACATCCAGCTGCAGGCCACCACACCACAGGAGGTGTCGAGTTTACGGGACTCGAAAATAGTTAGCGCCGCCTGCGGGGAGAACCACACTGCCCTCATTTCAGGTAGCTAAAGGTTTTTATTCATTCTCACAAAAATAATAAAGTGATGATATGATTCTTTATAGTATTTTTAAACGACATCTGGAAGAACATGTATTATGTAAGCAATATGAACACGTTGACAAGTTTCATATCGATTCTATAGCGATTAACTTGCGATGATATCATTGTAGTAAAATAGACGTATCTTCGTGTTTCAGATAAAGGAGTGCTGTTCACGTTTGGTAATGGGAGGCATGGAAAGTTGGGTCTGGGAGAGGAGAACTTTGCCAATCAATTCAAACCTTCTGCCGTGACAAGATTCGGAGCTTTCACTGTAGAACGGGTAAGTAGGGCTAAACCAAATACTAACACTTTGAGGAAACAGAGAAGAGAAATATGTAACTTCAGAGACCATAAGCTTATAATCATTACGCTCTTCCATTAAATCCTTTTGAGAGATGAATAACTGAAATGAATAACGGTAGTATTGATTTGATTTTTCCCCTTTGTAATTCTGTCTAATAATCACATTAGTGTCTTGTGCCAAAATGCTTGACACATACGGTAAACCCCCATAACCTTACATTTCTGTGTATTCAGGTTGCATGTGGAGGTTGTCATATGCTTGTTCTGGCGCGGCCAAAGCTACAAAATGGGGAGGCGTCAAGTGCCGAGTCGGAGCAGGAAGAAGCGGAGGAGGTCAAACCCACCAAACAACTGGAGCTACTCCGCCGCTCAGACGACCTGGATCTGTCCGGGAGTTTTAGTGCCAGGAATCGGCGAAGAGAGAAACAAGTGAGTCTAGAAATGTAGCCTGATCAAAGCCATTTCTATCAACGTTATAATGTCATTAAACAGTTGGCTTCATGGTACATACTTTTCCATGATAAGTATTTGTGAAAGTAGAATTTTCTTTTTGTATTTCATTTGATAGAAGAAGACTTAATTTATATATCATGTTTAGAATAGATTGATTGCATAGAAGAAATTGTCTTGAGTTTTGAACTAAACATAGGAGGTTTTAATTTTGTTTTCATACATTTATGGATAGCGTTGTTTAAACATCAAGAAGTAATGCAATTGTTTTTCATGTCGATGATTACAGAGACTTATGGTGAGTTATGCAGCACTGATATGCATATTGATGTTTAATGACGGTATGCAACCCTCACTTTAAAAGAGAGATGACAGGAAAAAAATATCTCCTATTTAAATAATGTATGCAACTAACTACCACAGTTTAGAATTATGCTAGAATGCTCATATAAACAAAATGCTTGGTGCATGTAGCGAATGATATGGTTATAGGGTGATTTTATGATAACATGGAAAGAAGTATTGGGTTTTAAACAGAACATTTTTGGTTATTTTTCTCAAAGTTTTATTTTATTGCTCTTTGTTTTTTTATTCCGTTATTACTGTATCCAGTACACTATCAAACTTTTTTTCGTTTATATTTTATAACAATCATAATGTTGATTTTGAATACAAATTTATGCATGGACTTACTGGCTTGCTGAATATTAAATAGAAAGGCGCAGTCGCACTAACTCAGATACCCCGCCTAACATCGGAGATAACATATACACGGACCTTACATTCACATCCGTCGAAGTTCGCCTGTTATTTTTAAAGGATTGGTAAAAGTACACTGAGAGTTGAACCCGTTATACAATACATGTAAGGAATGTAGGCATTAATTGTAAATTTTCAGAGCGTCTTACAAACGCAACACATTTTTTTAATGAAATCCCATTTGCCCCCTTATTGTTTTCGTAGAGGCGCCAAACTAGATTATCTGATTAAATAGTTGTCATTTAGGGAAATGAAGTGTCAGGAAGCGAGTAGGTTAGAAAGTTAAAAGCTTGATTAAAGGATGAATAAGCACAAAATCTAAAAAGCATTTGTAGCTGAGGTCGCGAAACCAGAATCTTACAAGTTCATCGTTACAATTGTTCATGTTACCGTTCATATTACTTTCATTTTATTTGGTGCAGGACATTTCAAACACCAGTATTTCGACTTTTCAAATATACCATAATGACTTTTCATGTACGTGCTACACATTGGCTTTCATACATGTATAAACATAAAGATATCAAGATGTCTTTTTACAATAACGAACTCGACAGGTGACGGAATCTTGCATGTGAGATATACACGTTTTCCCTTAAATTCTCAGGACCCGTCAGCCAGTATGAGCCGTACACTGCCGCCCCTGAACAGCTCCATCTCGGGCCGCGTCCTGCCGCCCCTCAGCTCCTCCTTCACAGCCAACAGCACCGAGAACCCTCTCAACAAGTCCATGTTACCACCCCTCAAAAAGCCAGGTAGGTCCCTTAATGTATTTTTTGATGAACTTATATATAGTCTTTCCGTATCATCTTAATACAAGAAGACTTAAACTTACTATGTTTAGGTTACCGGTTTGTTTAAACCAGTGAACAGAACACCACTTACTGTCCGATAAATTCTGGCTTATTTGCACCTTTGATAATACATTTAAGTCAACGGGTCAACGTTGCCTAATGTTCGTCAACATTCATAGATAACGTCGATTAGGCTCCATATGCGCGCCTAATGAAGCATGTTCTTCCCCCCCTTGTCAATTGTTTAAATACTTAAATGTGAAGTAGATTGAGAGATCTTGTAATTCTGTCTTGCCAGGTTTTAATAGGAGAAGGAACCGCTTTAAGAGACGCAATGGTAAACTGCATGCTCTCGTATCAATTTAAGTGTACACATAGCTTTCTAGTCGTTTAATCAAACAACGATTTTTATTTATTTTTTGTCGAAAAAAAACAAAAACAAGGACGATTTTGGTACACACTGTATTCATGAGGAGAGTAGAAATGGACGTCTATATACTAAAAACAAAATTTAGTCCGTTCGATGTCATTGTCACGTCTTTAATGCTTTAAAGTCAGATTGAGAGCATTAAAGCACCACCTAAAATGTTAGGAATGTACTATTCCTCTAGAAATACATACTCATACTAGAATCATAACTGTATCATACATTGTGAAGGAATCTTTTAACTCAAATTATGCACTTATTAATGTTAATCGTTTTATATAGAAATTTGTTGAAAGTACAATTTATTGCACAGCCTAAAGATGTAAAATAATGCTTTAATTTATGTATAGCAGCGCTTATTACTGTTAGTATATGTGATTAAATTATCTGTATATTGCCTTAATTTGTTGTTGCGAATAAACGAACTGTAAAAAACGCACATTATAGGAAGTATCGGCATCCTGGTCCATTTTCCAAGTTTCAGGAAGAATTTCCTAAAACGTTAATTTGTCCATTTTCCCATGAAATTTGTCGTTGGATTTAAAAGCAGTAATAGCAACGTGTGATAACATAAATATGCCATACACAAAAGTCTTGTTTAGTGCATGGTCTACTCGTTCTGGATGGACATTTCGCAAAAATGTTTGTTCTGTTAAAACCAAACGTTTCCTTTCTTCTCTACCCCAGCGCTGGGCCTAACCGACCTATTTTATGTACAATTTTGATATTTCAGTCCAGGTTCCTCCCGCATGTCTTTTTAAGAGGGACGTGCACTTGCACATTAATAGGCCATATTTAAGAATTCACAACTCACTATTGAGTCACCGGCCTTCTCAATAATCTATTTAGTCACCCGTAACGATTGAATCGATGTGACAATAGAGTGAAACGACATACAAACCTCATAGTTTTGATTTTCAGATGCAAGCAGCAGCGAGGATAGGAAGAAAGATTCAGATTTAAAAGAAACTACAGAAGAAAGCACGGAATCGGAGGAACGAAAGGTGAAGGTTTGATCCAATTATCGTGTAAATGTTTGACAGTCCAATATTGTGATAGCTTTTTTCTTGATTGGTTCAATTAAAGTTAAAAATAACGTATTGTTATGTAAGATCCAGGAGCATGTATTCAAACATATTATAAACGTTGCCTAAACAAATGTCTATTCATTCTAAATAATGCTAAAAGATGCATTGTTTCTTGAATCTATCACTATCACGGCTTGTGTGCATGTTTGAATGTATTGTAATCAAAACCACATTGTGATCTCATGGTGATCCTCATTTCCCAAGCTGTTTTTAGTCACTGGCACTTCACCTCATGGTCAAAACCTCCGCCAACATTAGACTCGTGTACAGTGTATCACATACAGGTGATAAGTAAATGGGATGGGATTGTAGATGAATTATTTTGTGGTAGTACTTTGTTCAGTTACAGCTCTTTCAAAATTGTTATACCCGTTTAGAAAATGATATCTTGTAGCGAAACGAAATTCGAACTTTCCCTCCAGATGTTTCGCAAATTCTATAACCAACATTCTAGTACGTGTAATTCATAACAAGGCAGGATCATGGTCGCATTGAGAAAGAAATGTAGGAGAATTTATGTCTCGTAGGACCCAATAAAGAAAGAATCTCAAGACACGTTGCGAGCAGCTCCAGTCCCTGCTCCACGGTTCAGTCCCCGCCTTTCGTCTCAACCCAAACCCCGAATACTCCATGTTGCCGAGCAGGTAAGCATTGCAGGCTGGTAACTTTTAGATGAGAAAGACCTAACAACGCTTACTAACCAGCGGTTAAGGCGCGCCTTAACCAATCCAAAGATGACAAGTTTAACCCATGAAAAGACTTGTGCCCGGCAGTAGGATATAAGTTTTACGGTTGTGCATGTCCATTTGGTTACAGGCTACTTGCCTAAGCTTATATCTGTATAAGTTGATCCATTCAATGGGTACGTCACGAGTTCAGGTTGGACAGCGCCTCAGAGTTGCTTGTTTTTCCTTTCTTTGCTTGCACGCTAACAAATAAAGCTAGAAAATGAAAAAAAAAAAATTATCTATGTGAATATAAATTCCATTTAGGGTAATATTGAAACTGATAAGAGTATATCCCAAGTGGTTCTTTTTTACGATATTTTGTTTGTGCCAGCTACTCCCATAAACATAAAAAACATTTGACCTTAAATCCCCAGGGCAAGTTGAAAAAAAATAAAATTTTCTAGGGAAGCCTGTCGGGATGCGTTATCATGGATCTCTGTTTTTGTTTCATATCTAAATACGGGAAACGTATTATTATGGTAATGTTTTCATTAATCCCTAAAACATCCATGCTTCAATTTTAATGGAGTCGTCTTACCATAAGAAAAATTAAAGTGAAATAGTACTTATATTTGCTGGATTCCTATCATATTACCTGTATGCCTGTGATAGCTGAATGAAACCAAAATATGAGAATTTAATTAGCAATTTAATGTTATAGATTGCATAATATTTTTTTAATGAAAGTATATTATATTGTGTATAAACGGGATTTGGACAAAACAATCACTGCGGTGTTGTCTGACCTTAACTTTTCGAGACCATTTAGGTGAATCTCAATATTTAGAGTTTGTAGAAATACACGATAACCAATAAATGGTTAACAAAAATAACTGCTCAACATGTAAATCCTGGTTTACAGCTTCTTTAGATTTTCATGATATGAAACATTAATCTGCATAGCAAAATACCTAACCAACACGGCTAAAATATTACTATTGTTCAGTCCCTTCTACCATTATATCTATGCATTGGGAGCTTTAAGGTTCCGAAGTATTTAGGTTGAGCTTTTTCACGAAAACGAAAGATGCCACTCTTTTGATTGTCCAAAGATCCCAGTGACATCAATAGTCAAAGCGTGTAATAATGAGTCCGAACTAGAAGCCGTGCTTATTACGTTGCACATGCGTCAGGTGGATCTTGGCATGAATAATAATGATACCACTCAGTTGATTCGCTAATGATTCAACGGTTTAATTTGATTTGCGAATGACTAGCCCTTTTTTATCATCCTTACCGTCACAACGTAACTGTCACATTGTTGATGTAGAGATTTAAGCCTCTTCCATCATCCATCTCTGTTGCAATCTTACACACTGCTTGCTTTAGTAGTTGTAAACACATCACAAATAACTTCGTATCCGTTTTGCTACGTTTAACTCACGTGTAAGATATTGATCCAAATACATAAAATTAGTTAGCATGATCATTCTGATTGAACTTGATGTTTTTAACAGGAGAAAAGGGATAATAGTGATGATTCGGATGACTCGGAACCAAAGAAATCGGCCATTAAACCATTAAAACAGATTAATACAAAGGTAAAATCATTTTTATACTCTTTTTTTCCTCTTTCTCACTGTCACTGTTTCACTGTTATTATTTAGCTTTTAGTATGTATGAATTGCAGAACAGTTGTAGAATTTTAAGTCTATATGATACGTTGCTGGTAATAAAGATAATCCCATTGTCCTTTTGCCAAATTTTATAAAAATCAAATAAGAATTTGGCCAGATGTTTCCATACATTACTTTCAAGTTCAGTACTTTCTATGGTGTCCATCGATAGATGATTTAAAGGAACGAGTTGTAAACTTGATTTTAAGGCTAGCCCAATACCACGGCCCCGATTTGGCGTGAAAGTAACACCACCAGATGCAGCGGGGTCAGAAGACGACTCTGACGAAGACGACGACAAAAAGAAGAAAAATGATAAGGTAACTTATTTACTTGTGCCTTATTACCCTGCTCCTTTTACAAGAACAATCTAACAGAACTAATCTGTCTCATCACAGTCTTACCCTAATACATCTTTTCCTACCTTCTACTCATTAATACCACCAACTGGTTAATGATTAACTGTAAGCGTAATTATCTTCTCCCCTGTGACGTCGAAACGGCGTAAAGCATCACTTACTCACTCACTCTCTCCTGTGATCTATCTGACCACTCTAACTCGGATTGTTCACCTTCCCGCCGTTGTCTCTCTCTCTTACTAACCCAGCGGCCCAGACGACGATGGCGGGTAAAGTAATAGATACATAATTTTGAAAGTAATGTGTTTTCTTTGTCGAAGATTCGTGTAGGCTATCTGTTGATTTAATAGTAACATGGCCATTTAAGTTTCTCTAAGTTAGACAACGATAAACCTGTCTGCTAGGTTGCACAATGAACGTTGTCTTTCCGCCGATAGTATTAGTTTGTCGATTTACCTGTATTTGCATTTGAACGCGTGTTGTTTCATTCAAAGCAACCGTCTACATGTATCAAGAAAAATATGCTTATCCTTTATTTCCTAAGTATAGTTGTTTTGTGTTCTTTTTTCATAGAATATAGATATGAGCCTTTCTGACAATCAGTGTATAGGTTTATACATTGATCGGTCTTTACTCGATTCGAATAATATCATTATAGTATATGTACAGCTTGAATTGCAGTCGGCGTTACAATCATTGAAAATGCTAGTATGGTTTTAGACTTTTGAAGTTTTGATATACCTTTTCAGCGTAGAGCCATATGCTCGTAGAATTCTATGCCATCTAATCTTCCTTTTCATTTCACATACCTAGAAATACCTGGTTACTAAACAAATATTTACCTTGTCGAGATATTACATGCATATCACTTCACACCTTTTCCAGCCGTCATTTAGAAAGCAAAAATCGGAATCTGAAGATTCGGAATCTGAAGACGACAGTCGAAAAAAGAAAGAAGCCGATAGAAAGAAGGAAAACGAGAAGAAAAAGAAAGATAAAAGCAGAGGTAAGATAGAATCTAAACTTGAGTATTGACACCTGTCATACCTTAAAAATTCATGTATTAAAGCTTCATAGAAAGTTCATATCTATTGTACAATCGTCTAAATGTTTACCCTTGATAGGTGTGTTTATTAGGGTTACTTTTAGATAGCAATTTAAAGCTTTTCCTTTGATTAAATGTATAATCTTTCATATGTCTTTTAATGATACCTTCGCAACGTAATGTTCATGGATAATATCCCATTTGACAAAAAAACATTTTTTCCTACAGCAGAAGATGGTAAGATTAGGTGCACAAGTAGAAATGTCACCCTTCTACACATGGAATGTATATATCTATCTATAAGCTATGTTGTTTTTTATTAGAATGAAAGACACTGCAAATACATTTCAGTCACCAAACTCCGTTTACTGAAACCACTATATGACAATATCAGACATGTCACTCTTTTTCTTTAGCCAACCCTTCATAGTTGAAATCATCCATCGTTTAACTGTTAGTACGACTGCATTGTTTTTCAACCTTTCACTCCTCCCCGTGTCATTGAATAAATCTCAATTGTGTTGTAGACACTAAATATCAAGACTGTAATGTTAGATGTTCACCAAGTATATAATGTTGAAGTTCCGCAGCGAAGAGATACAGGATTCTCTAAACAATCTTTATTCTCATTCTTGTTTTCAAAGGCATTAATTCTTACTTGAACCGCGGCCTTTTAGGAAAAAGTGAATAAATACATATGTGTTGTTATGAGGCGGCTAATACTTTTTAACCGTTTTACGTTTAAACGTTTAAACCAAGCCGCCTCATTAGAGGCTCTCTTTGCTAGGTCCGTGTAACGCGTTACCATGTCCCATGTAACCATGTCACAGCGGCACAGCGGCACAGCGGCACGGCGGCATGGCGGCATAGAATCACAGTTCTATTTGCAGAATGTCGGTACTGTCAAACATATTGATATGTGTTTGATGGTTAATATGTGTTTATGTGTTCGCATAGGTCACCATTTCAGAGATTATTACATATTTTACATAGAATGACGTACGTCGGGTTCCGTCTGTTTTGAAAAACTACCGGGTTTCCCTAGATCTTTTTATCAGGCGTAACCGAGTCACACGCCGGTTAGTTTATAATACAAATGTTTGACCGATTGTAACCATGTCACATATCTTTTTATCAGGCGTAACCAAGTCACACGCCGGTTAGTTTATAATACAAATGTTTGACTGATTGTAACCATGTCACATGTGGACTATGTGTTACTTAGTTGACAGCTCTAGGTCCACCAACAGGCATAGAATGTCACCATATAACTTACAAGATCTGTATCACATGTTAGCATAGCATTTACGGTTCAAATACATGTCATGAAGCTTACTTTCAAACAATGTCGTACCTAGTGTAACCATGTCACACCCAGCAGATCTGTTACTCGGTGGACAGCAAACTTGCCTAAAACAGCAGTCCAAAATAATAATAATAATAAATAAATAACTGTATATAGTTAGTTTTCTGTAACTCCCTGTTACATATTGTTACGCCTATTGATAAATCTAGATGGACATCACACTTTCACATTATAGTTTTATGTAGCCTAGGTCACTATCATAGGAGAGTAACGATCAGGCTTCACGAAGCACGGTTGTGCCAGCCTATTACCGATCGGAAATGAAAAATATTTACGTTACCGATCACAATATACATCAAACATCTCAGCAATACAATAATGACCTCAGCATAATTATAGGTCCCATAGCTCACCCAATTTTTATTTTTTCAAACAACCATTGAAATCAAGGCGACATTCAGCTGAAGCCATGTCGAACGGTTAAACTTCGAAGTCACCCAGTTACTGCTTTGAACCTCTGCTGAAGCTGCTATTTATGGAATAGCTGACGTCACGCGACCCGCAAGAGACACGCGAGATCACGCACAGTGACGTCACAGTGGGCGTTCCGTGAATTTGCGCGCAATATTCAACAGACCGAGTTGACTCACCCGGTTACTGTCTTGAACCTAAGCTATTTATGGAACCGCTGACGTCACGCGACCCGCAAGAGACACGCGAGATCACGCACAGTGACGTCACAGTGGGCGTTCCCAGATTTTGCGCGCAAAATTCAACAGACCGAGTTGACAGCTCGGTGTCCCGCACGAAGCTCTCCCCACAAACAAAAGCCCTTCGTACATTGAAACTGTGCAATACCACTAACACTCTTTGATCTTTAAAACGGTGCAATAGCAGAAACTTGTTATTACTACATCAGTACTTGTCACGGTGCAATAGCACAAATTTTTTCCTGTTTTGCACAATTTTGTGTTGTGTGTTGTCTCGACCGTCAGTGCACTCTACTCCCCATAGGCCTATGTTTGCTTGAACCTGACACGTTATAGGCTTTCCTGGCCTAAATAGGTCGATCTCAGGACACGCACGAAATAAGTTTGCCGAAACCATACTAAAATCAGGTTTTTCATTATCTTTGGCATAACAGACGTTTACTTAATTTCAAGTCATTGTTCTATTTCTTTTTAACACATTTCCTCTATTGCAACAATGGCAAGTAAACTTTCTGTTGTCCTTGGCTCATATGCCCAGACTCATCCAAAATTTGGCCATTCAGGTGGAAAGCAGTGTACTGCGATGTCGTTGTCATTTTGCATTTATACACATGCACGTGAAACGGCGTCATTGAGAAGGCATGATCTAGACCGTATTCTCGATGTCGGAAATGATCTTTATGAACAATGCAGTGTTCATTACGAGCAGGAAATTCTTGCTGCAGATGAAATTCCAACACATGTTACTCTAGAAGGAATTTGTTACAAAATTGCACTTGGTCAAGTTAGGTATGATTTTCTTGAGAACCAAAGAAATTTAGTATTTCATCTCACCAATATTTTATATACATATGATCAGACTTTCTTTTTGTGTAATGGGTACACTGTGTTGCTGAAATACAGCAAGGGTGTCTATTACATGTTCGACTCACACAAAAAGGACAAGTTTGGGAAGAAGCACCCTGATGGTCGAAGTTCAGTTGTGAGATTCCCTAGTTTTCAAAATATGATTCAGTACATAGGGAATCTCTTCCAAAGTTCAAGGCGTCTGCAGTACGAATTTGTACCTATCAAACTAGAGTCACAACTTGCAAAGGCAGACTGTCGTCCAGAACTGAAGTGCCATTTCAAAGGACAACATGCTAGACGTTTGCAAATCTGGGAACCACAGGTTTGTCCCACGACTAATAGTACTCAGTGCACTACACTCACTGATATGAATGTATCTAATGTTGATGAGACTGTCTATTATTCTCAAAAGAATGCAAAACCTCCCAAACGTTCTGAAGATTATGCAGATCAGATAAGTTATGTAAAGTCTCTGAAAGCAGATGCCGAAACATGTGTACTAGGTGCAGACCGATCTGTAATATATATAGACAACAGGATGGTACACAATGCACAGTCTGACCATCTACAAGTAGAAAATGCATCAGATAAGAATCAAGAAAATATTCCATCTCGTCATGATGTTAGTTCAGTGACTCATCAGTACAATTATGAAAGTGATACTTCGGCAAGTCGGACATCAACTGAAACATTTCAGAAGTCTCCTCCAAAAATTAAAATGAGAAGAAAAGGCAATCGTTGGGTTTTGATTAAGTCGGTGAAAAGACCAAAAATCAATAAATACGATGAATTTCAACTTAAGCAGATTCAAGAGAGCAGCAAAGGTGCACATGGTATGCAAATGACAATTAGGAAGATAGGCCAGAAATGGATAGTCCAAGAAAGAATTCGTCCTGATGGTACTGTATCTCCTAAAACGGATACAAAAGTGACAGATACATCCAAACAAAGAAAAAAGGTTAAGAAAAGAAACCAAGTGGATCAGGAAAACGTTCAAGAAAGAGATGTTGGTAGCATAGACCAGTCCATGACACATAGTGCCCACAAAAGAAAAAGAAAGAACAATCACATGTCTGAATGTTCACAGTCATCCGAATTTGACATCTTTCAAGTTCCAACATCCACTCCCAACTTTCCTTCAAATTCTCAAGAAGTTAGTCAAGAAACTCAAAGATCAGTTAGTAAGTCAGGCAAACCATTGTCAATGACGCCAGCAGCAATAAAAATCCGCAAGTACAGAGAAAAAAAAAAACGTATCGAATCAGGTGAAGTGATTTTAGAAGATGCTCCTCTTTCTCAGAAACCAGCTGCAGTACGCAAAAGACTAAGTCGTGAAAAACAAGCAAAAAAATCAAAATGTTCACAACATAAAACAAAATTGACACAACCTTTTGACCCACCTGTTCCGGTAGAACCTAATGAAATTTTTGAGTCGTCTCAGGCATCCGAATTTGACATTTTTAAACTTCCCTCATCCCCTCCAAAATATTTTGAAAGCAGTCAAGAAGTAAGTCAGCACACACAGTTAGAACCAAATGACATGTTAGATGTGTCACAGTTATCTGAATTTGACATTTTTGCACTTCTCTCTTCCACTCCCAATTATCCCGGAAATAGTCCACAAATAAGTAAGGAATCACAGGTACAGGAAAATGACATTTTAGATTATTCTCACTCATCTCAATGTGATAATTTTGAATTTCCGTCCTCCACTCAAAATTCTCATGAAATCAGTCAAGAAATCAGTCAGCCATCACAGAGAACAGTAAGTAAGTGTGGAAAACCATTGTCAATGACACCTGCAGCTGTCAAAATGCGTCGGTACCGAGAAAAAAAACAACTCATTGACTCAGGTGCACTGCTAGTGCAGGATACAACCTATTCTCAAAATAGAGATGCAGTACGAAAAAGAAACCAACGTCTCAATAAATCTCAAAATTCAGATGGCTCACAAGATCGGACCAAATCTTCAAAACCTCCTGATTCACCATCTCCTGTGGAGGGAAATTCACGTAAAAGGGATCATACTCGTAATCGTGTACGTAATTATCGTAAGCGGAAACAGAACCAGTCTCAATATACTCAAGACTCTTTTACTGACAATAATTGGGAAGTCAATGCGCACTATGGAAATGTGAGTCAGAGCTCCTGTAACTCATCTGTAAATCATAGGGAAAATGAAAAAAAACGACCCTCTAAATCATCTAGGAAAGCCAAAGGAAATCAAGTTCAAACTACATCTAATCCGTTTGATTCTGAAACTATTTTATTAGATGAACTTTCACATGTAGATGATAATAACAACCAGGTTGAAGGAGATAATGATTCAGAAACTGTAGTCGGTTTAGATGAATCTCAGGATAATGGTGAACTCCGTGACTTTAGGTTCGAAGACGATATCCAGCATGAAAATATTTTAGAATCACATGGACTTATATCTCCAATGAAAATTAAGAAACTGAATGAGAGTTTGAATAATGTTTGCATCTTTTGCACTAGACTTTGCTTCCCAGAACAGGGAAAAATAGTTTCAGGAAATACATTACAAAGATATATACCTTATCTAAATCCTGATTCACATGTAACTGAAATATTTGTTTGTAACTCTTGTAAATCTCAGGTTGCAAAGAAAAAGTCTCCTATATTTAATACTTATAATGGAGTAAAATGGCCTGATCGTGTTCCACAACTTGACATATTGCCTCATGAAGAACGACTTATTAGTTTACGTCTTCCTTTCATGCACATTATGGTTCTTCCAAGTGGTGCTCAAAAGCAAATAAAGGGCAATGTGATTAATGTGCCTTCTGACATTCACGAGACTGTATATATGTTACCTAGGTACCTAAATGATACAGGGACTGTTAGTGTCAGAATAAAGCGGAGGATGCAGTACAAGGCCGTTTATATGGAGGCTAACGTTCGGCCAGAAAAAGTACTTGAAGCTTTATATTACTTGCGCGCACATAGTCTGTATTATCAAGATGCTCGTCTGGATATTACCAATACTTGGCTGGAGGACACTATAAGAGAGTTAGAACATAGTGAAGATATGCAGGCCTATGTTGAAAATGTTATCTTTGAAGACGATGTTCATGAAGGCGATGGAGTTCAGATTACAATAAACACAGAAAATCTTGAATCTGAGGAGTCTGAAGATGAAGGTGAAGAAGACCACTTTTCAGAGGTTGATAACACTGAAGTTAGAGCAGTACATGATACCATGTTAGATATTATTCCACCTGTAAAACCCTTGGTAGTAGCCCCCGCTGAAGGACAAACACCCATAAATCTTCTTTATGATAAAATTGGCGAAGAAATGGCATTCCCTACACTCTATTGTGGTAAGACAGTTGAACAAATTTACCCACAAAATTTGTCTTTTCTCAATAGAACCAGATGGGAGTTAATTACTAAAGATCGTCGTCTTGCACAACATGTAGAGATCATATTTTACCGATACAAAGTATATCAACTTGACTACATTAGGGAGAAAGCGAAGTTTGCAATCCGCTGTATAAAACAGGACAAAGATTACAGTGTGAAAGATGTAAGAGATGATAATGCGAGAGTCAATATAGCCACTTTGGATGATGGATTCTTTTTTTACCGTCAGTTGAGGAACAGTCCTCAGTACTTACAACAAAAGAAAAGAGAACTTTTCGCCACGGTACGCCAACTTGGTATACCTACTTTTTTTGTATCTCTTTCGGCTGCAGATACACGTTGGAAACCACTAATTCGATCACTTGGAGAGATAGTTGATGGTAAGACCTATACAGATGATGAAATTGATAACATGTCGTATCAAGAAAAAACTCGTTTGATAAATTCTGATCCAGTGACTTGTGCTAGATATTTTGATCGTCGATTTCAGTTCCTCCTGACACATATTATATATAAACCTCCATATCCACTGGGTAAAGTCAATAACCATTTCTACAGAATCGAATTTCAACACCGAGGTAGTCCTCATGTACATATGATTTTGTGGACTGAAGATGGACCTATTTTTAAGAAGAATGCAGATAATAGTTTATTGATACAGTATATTGACAAGTATATAAGTTGTTCTCTCCATCCTCCGGAACCGGCTATTCAACATGTAAAAAATCAGGTGCACAAACATTCTAAAACTTGTTGCAAAGGTGGCCGTCCAACTTGTAGATTTCATTATCCTATACCTCCATTCAATGAAACAGTTATTTTGTCTCCTAAGAAAGATGGCACTGATGAGCAGAAAAAATGTTTTACAGACATTCAGGAATACCTTGACAGTGATGCAAATACAGAAGACACAACATTGGAAAATATTCTCGAACACTTTCAAATAACGCATGATCAGTATGTTGAAATAGTCCGATGTTCCATTACTCGGGATAAAGTATTTTTAAAGCGACTCCCACATGAGTGTCGTGTTAATATGTATATAAAGAATTTGCTACATGTTTGGGAAGCGAATATGGACTGTCAGTATTGTCTAGACCCGTACAGCGTAGTCACTTACATTTTGAACTACATTAATAAGGAAAATAGAGGACTCAGTTTGAACCTAGCCACAGTCACGAAACAATGTGAGAAAGAGAAACGGTCTATCCGTGAGACCATAAAAAGATTAGGAAATGTTTTTGTAAACACAAGTGAAATATCAGTTCAAGAGTGTGTCTATGTTCTTATGGGAATGCATCTTACTCACCAGAGTGTAGACGTAGAGTTTATAAATACTTCACCACCTGTGAATCGCATTAAGATTGTCAAGTCCTCAACTGAGCTAAGTGGTGAACATGAAGACAGTACAGATATCTATCGTGACAGCAAGTTTGACGTCTATGTGAAAAGACCATCGTATTTCGATAATTGGACATTTGCTGATTATATTAGCAAAGTTAGGATCACACCACGTACACCAAAATCCAAAGCTACTGAGCGTGTTGGTTTACATACAACCAGGATCCATACCCTGTATTATTTGAATGAGCATAAGAGATACTCGATAGGAAAAAAACGCATCATCAGTTACTTTGCAAAATCTAAATCTGACGACAGAGAAGAATATTTTAGGATACATCTAATGTTATTCCATCCCTGGCATGTTGAACCCCAACTTGGTGAAGGGGTGACATCATTTGAGGATTTATACAATGCACTGACAGATTCTGAGCGTGACATTTCCCATGAGATTGCACAGACATATAATAAACAATGTATGCAAACTCTGCAAGGTCTATATGAAAATCTGACCAATGATATTACAAATTTGATATTGGCTCCAGGAGCACAACAAATAGAAATGGCTGATGTTGCACAAGGAGCTGTGTCACTCTCTCCGGGAGAATTTTTTAGGCCAACAGCATGTAATACAAATCGTGATAACATGTCTGGAAATTATGAACATGCAGTTTCCACCGACTCTGCAGAACCATCAGTGAATGAATTGTGGCCCCAAGAGCAAGTCTGTGAATCGGTCCTCAAACTTAACCCTGGACAAAGAACTGTTTTTGAATATGTCATGTCAAAGGTGTTGCAAGATCAAGAAAGAATTTCACTGTTCATAACTGGTGGGGCAGGTACAGGTAAAACATATGTCCTACAAACATTGTATCATTCATTATCTAGACATTATAATTTGAGTCCCCGTCACAATCCTAACCTAAAGTCAGTTTTGAAAGTTGCCATAACAGGCAAAGCAGCATTTTTGATAAGAGGTGAGACCATTCATGGGGCTCTTGGAATCAGACCTGGTAATTCTTATGAATTCTATGAGCGTTTGCCTGCTGACAGATTAAATACGCTGCATGTACGTTTCATGAATACCAAGGTAATTATGATAGATGAAATTTCAATGGTTGGAAACAATTTCTTTAGATTCATTAATATCAGACTTCAAGAAATTTTTGGAAATTTACTTCCTTTCGGTGGTTTACATGTCATTTGTTTTGGCGATTTGTATCAGTTGCCACCTGTTATGGAAAAATGGGTTTTTGAAAACAATAATACAGGACTTAGTAGTTTGGCAATCAACCTTTGGACTGAGAATTTCAAGATGTTTGAATTGGAACAAGTTATGAGGCAGAAAGATGAGCTTGAGTTTGCGGAACTTCTTAATCGCATGCGTGTAGGCAAATTGACTGAAGAAGATTTTGAAACTTTGGAGAGCATCTCAACAGACACTCCAGTGTGGGATGATGGATTCGACTGTTTACATTTATTTACAACCAATAGGGCGGCACTAGAATATAACGGAATTTGTTATGATAAATGTGTCTCGCAAAAATTGATAGTAGAGTCTGTTGACTTCATAACCCAGCCTGTGGATGCTCAGAAAAAAGAAAATGTTCTGGCTGAATTAGATAAAAACCCTAACCCTGCTGGTACAGTACGAGATTTGAAGTTAGGTCTAGGTCTTACTTATGAGATAAATACAAACATTAATGTAGAGGATGGTCTTTTTAATGGCACTGCAGGGACATTGAAATATATTCAGTATAGAGAAGGATTTGAAAAACCTATAGCTCTTTGGTTCATTTTTGAAGAAACTGTTATAGGCAGGACTCAGCGTGCTGTTTATTCACACTACAGAACTAGTGAAATTTCTAAAGATTGGACTCCAATTTTTGCAACACAGAGGGAATTTAGACTGAAAAATGAGAAGGTCACCATTAGAAGAAAGCAGTTTCCTTGTCAACAGGCCACAGGAAAAACAATTCACAAGTGTCAAGGTTGTACCTGTCCAGAAGTTGCCATACAGCTCTCTGACTATGTATTTAGAAATGGTTTTTATGTAGCTTGCAGTCGAGTACCCAGTATCAGCAAATTACATATTATAAATTTTGACAGACACCAGATTGTAACTGATTCAAAAGTTGATGCAGAAATGTCACGCTTAAGAAAGTATGGAAAAATTCATAATACAGACCCTTTCACCAGATCTGATGTGTGGTTTTCTGTATATTATTGTAACGTTCAATCATTACCTTTGCACTTTAAGTATTTGGTTAATGATTTAAATGTTAACAAAGCCAACGTGATCCTCTTTAATGAGACACACCTGCTAGAAAGAGATAAATCTTTGAATTATCAAATGTTAGGCTACAATATCATACGGTTTGATGGGGAAGAAAAGGATAGTGGCAGGAGATCTTATAACGGCCTTGCATGTTACATCAGAAGCCATATAAAATGTACAGTCATTACCAAACTTAGGACTGAGCGTTCAGAGTATATGTTGATCTCATGTGACACTAATTGGGAGACAGTTCTATTTGCAATCATTTATGTCAAACCCAGATCGACACAAGAAGTTATTATTCATTTGCTAAATGATATCATGACAATGTCATGTAATTCAAAAATATTTATTGTAGGAGATTTTAACTTTGATTATTGTAACCCGACAAATGTGGCATTTTTATCTCAATTGGCTGACTCTTTAGGCTTATATATTAACCCCACCAACTACACTACAAGTAACCAGACTACGATTGATCTCTGTTTGAGTTCAACTCCTGTTCCAGTATTAACCCAGTTTGTCCCTTGGTCGTACCATAAGAGTTTAATTTTTCAAGTTTAGAACTAGGTCACATATATATAAACTATTTTGGTTTACTCTCTTTACATTAATTTTAGTGTACGCATACAGTTTCACTGTAATGTTAAACTCCGTACACCGGTTAACCGGGCACTTTGACTTTGTCCGCGGACGCGCGAAAGACATGGAACCGCCCAAAGACACCCCTATGATGGAATGGGACAATATCGTATAAATTATGTTAATGAGCCGGTGGCGTGATAGCGTCCCAACCGCGTCTTGAAACCGCCGGTGCTTTTGCTTCACACTCTCCAATCGTAACACGCCCATTGAGTATACGGTCACCCAGGATCGGTTGGAGAGTTTGCACTTCCGACGTAGGACGCGCAACTCTCACAAGTGGCACAGCGTTCGGTCGTCACTTCGTCAGTCTCTCTCGTTTCACTTCGATAAATCTGCTAAAACTTTATAACTTTTAAAACCTTCAACACTGTTGATCATCAGGACTTTAAAACCGGATACCGAATCGGACTACAACATTTAGGATGGATCAACACGAGAACATGCAAATTGATCCGTCAGACGCTCAAGGACCGGTGCCCAACTCTAACGGCACCAACCAGACGCCGGTAAAGACCAGTTCCGGCGGGCAAGCAGCTGAAAACAGAAGTGGAAGCAATCCTCCGGCGCCTCCAAAGAAGGGCAAGCGGCGATCCAGCAGCAATCAGAAAGGTAAGGCAGGATTTATTTAGTCTTTAGATTTTATGTAACTTAGTTAATTTTCTTATCTCACTCATTCTTATAGAGGTTAACTTAGATTAGTTTGTTAGAACATCTCACTCAATGTAGGTCACTCTGAATTGGTAAGGCAGCCATTTTGTTTTCACGGAGCACATGGTCAAAGAAATTTTTTGTCACAGTTCTAGGAGTTTCTCGTCATTTCGGGTCTTGCTATTTACATTTTCAATCAAAGTAACAATAATACATTCAATGCGGCGTAGTACGTAATACGATATATTAACTGATTTTTAAAAATTAATATGAGAAATATTAGTATGGTAATGTTTTCATGTTTCGGAGTGTATTATCGGCACCTGTCTTTTATTATCGGCACCCTGTGACATAATCAATATAAACATTGAATTAAATGGAATTATGATTTCTACAGGAAAAACTGTCCCATCATGCCTTTTTATCATCCTATATAACTTGGTGTTCAAAATCGAGATGTTCAACTGAATATTATTCAGGGGTGTGCAGACCCTGAAATATTTTCGCAAACCTAGCTGTTCAATTTGCACATCTTGGTCACAAATTCATACACATTTGTATAGCATTTTCACTTTCCTGTATAAATTTGGAGGCAAAATTCGCACATTCTGGAACAAAATTTGTGAGGGTTTGCACACCCCTGTTATTTCAACATCCTAAGAACAACCAGTATTTTATCTAGTCCGAGAGGTCCTGACTGACAGTCAGGGTGATTTTCTATCATTCCTATGCATTCTACTCGACCATTATGGTTGAGTAGACTTTTCTCAGCTTATACTAGGGGTGTAGATGGGGGGTCCCCATGTCGCCCTGTCGGATTTAAGAAATGATCAATATAACACCAAATAAGTGTATGTGCATGGCTTAGAAATACCATTAAATCTAAAAATAGTAAAGGGGAAAAAGTTCAGAAGAAATATGGGCTCTACTGGAGTACCTACTCTTAGGCACTGTCGCATATTATGTTTGGGGTAGCCTAGGCATTTCTTAATTATTTTTTTCCCCAATAATAATTTTTGTTCAAAAAATATTGGGCGATTAACCTTGCACTGTAACACGTAATTTTGGGCGTTTGGATGGTGTGGTCTCAATTGTTGAATTTTAAAAAAAATGGGCAAGTTGTCGTGTCAAATTTAGAGTCTAGACTAATAATTTTGAATAGTTTGCGCCAGTTGTAATATATAAAAAAAATTCTTGTCTTTTTTTTTAGTCTCTCCAGCCAAGGCTAACCAGTACCAGTCTCCCGCAAAACGTGTTCATACTGGGGCTGCCGGAGGAGCTGCTCCCCCCTACTTCACATATCAGTCACCACTGCAGAAAGTTGCTCAGCCTGGTCCATCCGGTATGGGACATTCCCTCAAATCTGCCATGACGCTAGAAGGACAAGTTCACAAGCCCAAAACGTTTGCGTACGTTGTCGCTAATGGAAACTGCCAAAATGGGGGTCAATCTGTTAATGCACCAGTGTCGACAAACCCTGGACATGCTCGTGAATTGCGACCGAAGGACTTGCAGGTAGCAGCTGGAGCGTATATTCCACTGTCTCAGGTAGTTCAGCAACAGGTAAAAGTGACTCCAGTGACCTCATCAGGAGCCGGTGGTAACCCAACCGTATCGACAGTTAGTGCCACATCAGTTCCTCTCTCAACTGGACAGTCGGTCATCACCGGTAATATGAACGTGACCTACTCACACTCTGGTGTGGTACCACAGCCACTGCTACAGCCACAGCCACAGCCACAGCCACAGCCACTGGCACAGCCACAGCCACTGGCACAGCCACAGCCACAGCCACTGGCACAGCCACTGCTACAGCCACTGGCACAGCCACTGGCACAGCCACTGCTACAGTCACTGCCACAGCCCCAGCCCCAGCCTCAGAATAAGGCAGAGACACAGCCTCAGCCCCATCCCCTTAACGTTAGCGCGTCTGTTTCACAGGCTGTAACTACACAAGCCGTGTACATGCCTCAATACTCCTACGTTCCCCTTAACCAGCTGCAACATCCGGTACAGGCCCAGGCAGCTGTACGTCCTAATACCCTTGATCTTGGATATGCTAGTCCCGCTCCACCTGTAGGGCAGCAAGCCTTTGTGTCACCAGCACCAGCTGGACCTTTACCTTTTATGTATGCAATGCCAAATGTTCATGCACCATCGCCAGGGCCACCGCAAGTGTCAGGGCCAGGGCCAGCGCCATCTCCTGGGTCCCGGGACTCCATAACAGTTGCAGAATGTCTGACACTTCCCGACGACAAAGCAGTGACGAAGGTGTGCATCTGTTACGTCATTGAACTAGAGCAAGAGCATTCAGTTCATCCTCTGGTGAGTAGCCCACGACGCAAACTCTGTGTTGGGGACAGGACCGGAGTAATGGTCGGATACATCAAGAGGGCTAAGGGCGTCAAGTTCGAGCGGGGTAACACCATCAGGCTGCGAAATTTCACCATGAGGGAACGGACCTTTATTATTCACTCTGGAACGACTACTGGAAGGTAAGTTTGAAATTATATTTATCGATGGAAAAATGTGTCCTGTGGCCTTATGAACATGAAGTATATATAATTTGATTAAAACATTTTAGTTGCGGTATCAAATCTTAGACATTTGTTCACACGATTAGATAATTTTTCTATATTAAGGATGTATCATCTCTATTAAGGATGTATCATCTCTATTAAGGATGTATCATCTCTATCGATTTTCTGATATCATAAAATAAAATGACAGCAAACTTGAGTAAATGGAAGTCGGACTGAAAAAAGGATTAATAGCATTTTTTGCATTTTTTTTGTTTACTGTTGTTACTGGGTTTTCATATTCTAAATATGGCTTATTACATTCAGTATGCTGGACGAGGACTTCCCTGACGACCTCAAACAACGTGGTATGGCAGAATACTCAAGGCCGTCCGTTCCTATCACGCCCATTGCGCACGTGCTACGGGCACAGGTTGGAGAAACCGTATCTATCCAGGGAACTGTTACTACCGTAAGTTATCAGCTTCTTTATTTATTCATTTTCCCTCCCTAACCCACACAGCAACCTCTTCACCTGATCCCCCCTCCTCACCCTTTCCACCCCACGAACAACCCAACCTCACCTGATACCGTCCATGTTAGAAAAAAATTAGCTTGTGACAATGGCGCACTCCCTATCAATTTTAGGGAGACATTTTCACTGTAATACGCCGATTTTAGTTAATTTCAAATTGAAATTCCTAATGTTCCATGGGTGCATTGATCTCAAAATTATTGTGACATTTGACATTTTAATGCACCCAGGGCGTATGGTGCGGCCCTAACATTATCACTGATATTATGACATTAGCAACTGTTATCAAACAGGGAAGAAAGGAAACCTAATTTTTAGTGAGTAAATAAGTAAAATTCTTTGTTTTTAGACGGAGAAATCGAGGGTTGTTGGACCAAACAAGGACAAATTGGTCAAGACCGTAGGCGTTCAAGATTCCACTGGCGAAATCAAGGTGTCGCTGTGGGGGTCGGCTGCCAATATGTGCGAGGTGCTGTTAGGGCAGCAGATCACACTGGCAGACAGTACCACATACTGGCACGGTCGCAGCCACGCCAACAATCTTAATGTGAACAACGCAGATCAGGTCACAGTATGTACATATTGTATTTTGAATAAAAAAAATCGATAATAATTGAACAGGGATGTAAGTTTTCAGATTTTAATCTGATTTCAGATTTCTTAACATCCTTACTCACATAATGATTTTTAAACTGAAGTCATTACATGACGTTTTATGGCATTTTAAAGTTTATTCTAAATTTTCTCTGGGGTTTCAGATTGTTTCATTAAACCTGACTTGCATCCCTGATTGAATAGATTCGTATTGAGCTACTTATCTTTCATAAAAGGACTGGAAGATTATTGGTTTGACTTTGTCAAATTTTACAATAACAGGAAAGATCATGACATTTCTGGACAAGAACAACAATAATTTAGTTTTATTCCTGAAAATAATTTATATTGTAGTATATTTATATTGTCAATATGATCGTACATTTCTTTCAGATTAGATAGCTTTTATGTAAGAACAGTGTTTGTCCGTCTCTCAGTTGCAACTTTTTTTGTCCAAGTTTTAATACAGCTTATTTACTTTCAGATGGGACCACCACGTGATATTACTCAGGAGATTGAGGTCGTCGGTCTTGAGGAATGCGACCGTTTCAACATTCTGATGTTGGATGTCTATCAAGGAGATCAGAGTGAAAGGCTGACGATTGAAAGGAGCTACATTTCGCAGGTTTTTGGTTCGCCTGCAAGCATGCCTTCGAGGCACATTTTGAATTACATGCCATTCACTACTGAGGTACATGTAACAGGACAGAAAATTACTTCCATGCGCAATGTCAGGCTGTCACCCTGTGCTGCTCAGAGGATTAGTTCTCTGAATCTTCCAGCTGAAATGATGGCACGTATGCCAACATGTCAAGATCAGAATATTCAGGTGATAGATCCGCAGCAGGCGGCGGCCCAGCAGCAGGCGGCGGCCCAGCAGCAGGCGGCGGCCCAGCAGCAGGCGGCGGCCCAGCAGCAGGCGGCGGCCCAGCAGCAGGCGGCGGCCCAGCAGCAGGCGGCGGCCCAGCAGCAGGCGGCGGCCCAGCAGCAGCAGGCGGCCCAGCAGCAGCAGGCGGCCCAGCAGCAGGCGGCGGCCCAGCAGCAGCAGGCGGCGGCCCAGCAGCAGCAGGCGGCGGCCCAGCAGCAGGCGGCCCAGCAGCAGGCGGTGTTGGCTCAGCATCAGGCCCAACAGGCTGTAGCCGCCCAACAGGCCGCTGCCGCCCAACAGGCAGCTGCCGCCCAACAGGCGGTTGTCCACCACCAGGCGGTTGTCCAGCAGGCAGCTGTACATCAGACAGCTCCAGTTGAACAGATGATGACGCAACCAGCACAACAGTACGTGACAAGACAGCTAGTGGCAGCAACCGGTACCCAGGCAGTTCAGATTGTTAAGAATCACCAACTTGAACAGACACCAACCGGTGTGTATATGACGACAACTGTCACTCCCCAGTTTAATCCTTCTGCTCAGGACATGGCCCATCTTCAAGTGCCACCGAACACTCCGGGTGACACTACACTTAACTCCAGCGTACGTCAGCAACTGTTTCAAGAAACTCCATCTAACTGTGACGGACATTTGTCTCCCGCTGCTGTCCCGCTTCCAGTAAACGATTTTGACGAGGATGTAGAGATTGAAGCTGATACTGCAGAGAATGACGTTCATGACCTCTCGTTAAAAAGTCCGGTATCAGATGATTTACACATAGACACTCTCTACAAGGACGATGATTCTGATGGTGACGTGAATGTTGATGAAGAAGCTCGCCTTCTTGAGGCAGATGATGACGAATCTACTGACACTGTCTAAAAAAAATAAAAGTTCTTTGATGCCTTTGTATCTTTGATAAGTCGAAATTCTTCACTTTGAATTGTTCTAAGTTTCAGAAATGCTTGACCCTCACTTTGATGACAGTATATACTGTAAGATATGTACTTGACAACCTCAGTTTTTGACAAGTTATTGTCTGGTGTTGGTCCGAGATTCTGTAAATCCTTTTTGATTGGTACTTCCACAAGTTGAATATAACTGAAAGTTGATGCTGAACGATATTTACCTACCGACTCTTACCTCTGACAGGTGATCGGACCGTCCTGCTTAAGACTTTTTGTGTACACAGACATGTCTGAGAGATTGATTTTGTTTACTTTACTACTTATGCCTCTGACACTTTGTTGGTCAGTATTGCTTCAGAATTTTCGTGCACACAGACATGTCATAGAGAGTTAGGAAGCTTCTTGATATCTACTTCCACCACTTCGAGTTGAGTTTAATGGAAACTTGAACTATAGGATATGTATTTCACCACCTCTGTCTCTGACAGTTTATTGGTTTGTGCTGCTTCAAACGTGTCACTAATATAGAAGAGTGATGGAAATTAGTTCCTTTTTTATTTGTTTTTGCAACACCTATATGTGTTATGGCATCTTATACATGGACCATTGATACATTCCAAGTATTCATATTTTTATGCGCGATATATTCCCGTTGGCTTTGAAAACTGTAGAGACATATCCAAGTTAGGAGACGGTTGTGACTTCTTAGTTAAGAGGACAGAATATATTTTTCTATCTTAAGAATTTGCATGATAATGCTTGACTGACTACTTCAAAAAGGTAGCAATGCCTCTTTAGGTCTTATTGTTCACGGTTCACCTCTTCTTTTTCCCAAAGATGTATATTTTAGCATTTGAACTTTTTTTAAATGACAGTTCAGTCATTATATGATAAGTAGTTACCGACTGTGTAAGAGGGTTATACTTTTTGGTGTGAATTTATTCTTTACATCTAGCGTTATTGATGTGGCTTACTGATATCTGAATAAGTCCCAACTGGTTGCCTTCGACTGTTAAGCCTCAAGTTCCGTTGCAAGATTTTTTTGACATGAAAGACTACATCTGAATTGTATTTTTATTACAACCCGGGCGGAACGGGGGTAACCATCCCCAGACCTTTGTTGGAGAGGTTGTTGAAGTTCTCTGAGTAGGAATGCCACTTAGACAGCCTAAAGTCTGCGATTTTTTCACATGGAAAATGACATCTGAATTTTTTTCTTATCAAAAGTTTGTGTTAGTGCATATAGACAATCGACAGTTTGTATTTTGCAGGGAGAGCCCCTTGAGGTTTTGTAAGAGGGTATACAATTTCTGATAGTATTCAGGTTACCCAGGTGTGACTGCTTTTAACATGCAGATTTTTTTTTCGTCACTTGATTATCATGTACGGAGCAAAAGTTCAAGTTGTACTAGTTAAAATTTGTGTTTGATAGGTAAAAAAAAAAAAAAAAAAAATTGAAGTTCGTTGTTTACACTTTTAGCTTATGGAAAGGTGTGTTAGTGAAGAGTGCCCACAAAGGTGATGGAATGTATTACATTGTATGAAACAGTGAGGGAATATGTTACATGGTATGACACAGTGGTGGAACAGGTACCACAGGCGTGACACAGGCATGGCACTTTGAGAAGTCAAGATTGTATAAGCTTTGCATTTGATAATAAAGTTTAACTTTCAATTTAAATAGTTGTTGGTTTTCATTCATGAATATACACTATCAAAGGAGATTAACTGTTAGTGACAATAATATTGAATCTGTCGAGAATAATTTTAGATTTTCTAAAGAATTTCATTATCACGCTGATACATATTTTGAGATCTAGGCTAAATGATAGTCAGTTATTTAGTTGACACGTACATGTTTTCATGATAATACATTAACATCATGTAATTTCAAAACGGCCGCCTCATTAGTATCAAAGCTTGCTTTGATACTGTATTTTTATGTGATACTCTATAAAACGTGATACTCTATAAAACGTGCCGCCGAATTGATACAGTAATACCTTGACGTTTTGACTTGTATATCCAGGTTCTCTATTATTAATCGCAAACTAATGAGTAGACGGTTCTTGCATACAATATGGGGAATTGCCCATGAAATATAGAAAGTTTATATTCAGTTTACTTGAGATGACAAGAGTTAGAGATAGTAATTTAATTCCATGTGCATAATATCAATCACGATCTGAGCTCAATCTATGTGATTCCCTCATTTACAGTTAAAAAACAAGGTGGCCTCTTTGGTAAAAAGAAAATCCTGGATTCGGATGACGAAGATTCTGAATCAGAGAGTGAGGAATCGTCAGATAAAGGTAAGTTTTACTTTATTATTCCAATCCTGTAATTGAAAGTAACAATTTGTAGAAATATAATGTAATCTTAATTATCGCGCCATCTCGAATTTCTTTTTCGGGTTCGGACGATGTGTCGTCTGAACAGTAGTATAAATTGACTGATGTTAGTATCTTTTCGGTGGTTTAAATAATCTAACCATTTACAGTTCTGACTCAGAGTGGTAGTCATATGGAAGGAACTTTACCTTTTCGTTGATTGTTAGTTTTTATTCTTATCGAAAACGTCAATATTATAGCAACTAATTAACTGAATATTTCAGATAAACGGAGCAAAGCGAAAAAGTTCCAAAGCAATAGTGAAAAGAAGGAAATAAATAAAAAAGGAAAAGGTATACCAGTTTACCGATATGCGATCTTCACATACGCTTTAAGTGTTGTATCTTTTCATATCATTAATTTCTAGTTGTTTCCGTAGAAAGAAAATACTTTTAAGAACGCAATCCCTGAGTTTAAATCAAAATACAATAATTGTATATACGTATATATGTTCAATTAGAAGTGAACCTTAGTCCTTTAATTAAGATTCTTAAGACCAGACGCCTAATCAATCCGAAACTCAGAGCTGCCACTGACCCTATGTTTCTTTACATTCTTTAAGCTTGCCCTATATTTTCAAAGTTTCCTAATTTGGTCTGTATGCCTTTTTTCAAATAAACAACCAGAAAATGAATAGAAACCAAGACGCCCCATTTCTGTTTTTAGATACAATAGTTTAATTATATTGTAAAGGATATGCCAATGGAATGACATGTCACCTTATCAATCGATTAGTACAAGTAATAAATCACTCAGCCTGTCGCCCATCCAGCTGCACATAACTATACAAAGTGTATATTCGCACCCTTTGTAGACGTTGTGCACATGGCGTCACACATCTCAAATTGACATGGCAGCCATGTTGGCGATCAGTTTAATGTATTATTATTTACCTCTCTCAAGCATATACTGTATATTGTTTGTCTATTCCATCAAAAGAAAACTTTATGCATCATGATAAATTAATATTGTCTATCAATCATAGATATATTTTTGATAGCCGTGGCTCTGGTGACCATAATGGTGATCATCAAAATCTGATCATGTGACACTATCTGCTCAAGGTCTTTAGATTGGTCAGCATGTTTTCACACTCACGTTCTTGTCGTGAAAACATGCACGACCATTGAAATAACAAGTATGAGGTTAAAGAAAAAATCAAACTATTGCGTAACTTTTCCATCTTTCATCCCTCTACAATTCACCTGCCAGCTTGCTCTAGAGCTTATAGAGAGTCGCTCGGGTATTAAATACTATATTTTACAACTGTCTGCGTATTGTTATGCACAGTAACTGAATGAAATAAAAGTGTCTCTCTTTCAGTTATTCAGGGTCAGAATTTTATGAATTGAGGATAATAGAAATATCTATTCTTCACATTTCATGCTATTCATTTTTTCTATCATCTTCTGCTGAACGTTAAAATGTTATTACCATCTAGATATGAAGCGATATGATAAGATTTATTTTACAAAAAGTACTTTGGTACGCAAGAATGTATGCTATTTTACACTTCTTAAAACCTCTCTGCTTGCTTTATATACGTAAGGAATGCTTGTAGTATTGAAAACTGATTACAGTCCGCAATTGACATGTTAAGGAGACGGAATGTTGGTCGTCCGTGCTCTCAGGTATCCGAGAGGTATCTCTTCTAACCTTCTCACCCTGGTCCTGGTCGACCTATATTCAGCGGGGCCCAAATGTTCGTAACTAATTTAGCTGATCAGGGAAACTTTTATTAGTGTCTCATGATTAGAAATTTTGTCTATCATGAATACATGTTACACCTAATAATCCCTCTTTGAGACTATTTTGCAATAACACTATGTATTTTTGTAAGCCAAATTAGTTACAAAAATATGGGCCCAGGTGGCAGGCATGTGGGGTGAGAAAGTGGCTCCTTCTTTTCTTTGATCATTACGTTGATAAATCCTGGTGGTATCAATCATTTCACCACAAACAAAAACTTCTCCTCTTGCTTTCAGATAAGAAAGATAAAAAGAAAAGTAAGGTAGAATCTGAAGAGGAAGAATCGTCAGAAGAAGGAGATAAGAAAAATAAGAGTAACAAAAAGGTAAGCTTTTGAACATTGTCAGGGAAGTGTTTTTAACAGTGTTTGTTAGTAATATTCTTACTGATGAGCTGAACATTTTAGACAATAGAAAGCAACATAATGATAATATTTAAGATTTTGAGCGCCCACTTTTGGATGACTCCATTGCATATTACGCCAGATGAAAATATATTCATAAGTTTTTTTTCGGGGTCCATTCCATTCTATTTTCATTCGGTAAGAACATCCACCTTTTACCTTTCGTTCTCTGTGTCTTTTTTTACCCTATTTCTAGAGTACCTTTTTACTGCAACCACTAAGTTGTTTACACTGTTTCTGACCTGGAACTCCTAGTACTGTTTGGGTACCGTGTTTTAAAATGTCCGAAGAGAGACTATACCAAACCGCAGGTCGGAGTCCACCCACAGTCTTGGGTGTCTCCCACTTCTAACTTTTATTTTTCCCTTCACCCACAGGGTGAATATATATATATATATATGTCTTTAACATAAAGATGTTGAAAATTCCCAACTCGACGACAGTGTTGATGGACGTCTTTGGTAATTTGTAAATTGTCAGGTATGAAAAGCTAATACAGTGGGTGGTTTGATCGACACTGTTTTAACAGCCGTCTTCGGGATCATTGACTTTGATATGTAACTAATATTGATGTTTTTCTCAACAGTCTAAAAAAGAATCTGAAAAAGAGAGCAGTGATGAAAAAGAAGAAAAGAAGAATGGTAAAATCAAGGAGAAAGAGAAAGAGCCTGAACCAGAAAAGAAGCCAGAGAAAAAGACAAAAATATGTACTTTATTATAACTAACCCACTGACAGTAGAATCACTGCAGACCCTCCATCGTTCAGTCTATCCCAGTTATGGGCAATTCACTTCATATCTTCATATTTGTATTAGCCAAAGAGTTGTTATTCGTAACTTTAGTATTATGAAAGTGAACCTTAACTTAATCCCGAACGTCTTGTCTTGTAACTTCTGATGTTAGATGTTTGTTTTTAAACTTATAATATGTGATCTGACAATTCGGTTCAACATGCAATTTGTTAATTTATATTTTCTGTTCCGGTAATAGATGTAGCTTCTATATATATGAGTATTCCAGTCGGGTTAGACTCCATGTTGAAGTAAGTCAACAGCTTCCAAAATGAAAAGGGCCGCACGGTTGGTCAGTATTGAAGGGTAGCTGACATTAGTAGGCCTACGTTTTACACCAATAAATGTCTACCCTTGCTAGCTGACTTTAACTTTGAAATTAATGTATCCACCGAGGCAAAGATCCTTAGGCTAAAAAGAAATCTTGGTATACATTTTCCCTTTCATTCTGTAATTCCATGTTAATTAGAAGTTAGTGCGTCTCAATACTGTATGAAACTCCGCAACCACTTTTTTCATGAATCATAATCTAAGGGTATAATCCCATTTAAAACAAATCAGTTGCTGGTGCACTAATGAACGGTATTGAGAAAAGACTGTGATATTGTAAATACACTGCGGTGTTTATTATTAGTCAATGATTACAATTAGTGATAAATGAACCATTCTCTTGAGATTTGTCGAGAGATTATATAGCTACAGATATAAGGACTTGACTATTTTTTGTATGTTCCAAAACAGATTGCTGGGAAGATGATCAGCATTTCTCTATTGTTCACTTCAGTCGTCAACTAGTCTTGAAATTTGTGACGTATAGTAGCTTTATGTTGTTTTGTCTGTTAACTATGTAGTAAGATTAACGGAGCTCTTTCTGTCAATCATTCCACTTCTAGAGAACGAGGAGACATTGTCTCCGCAGAAGCCTCTCTTTATGCACATGGTTTGTCAACCGTCCAGACTTTCTATCGAATTTAACCTACCGGTAGCATGCACATCACTTCCTATGCGTTCCGATAAAAACATTCCAGTTGCACCAACCCTAATATTGAATATGTCAGTGTGGCTTCTATTCAGTGTGCATGATCCTAAGTAATAAGAGGCATACGTCCAAAATTCTGTACTTTAACAGGAAAACCGATCATTTACAGAACTGATCAAGGCCCATATTTTCGTAACTGATTTTAGTGATCAGGCTTATCACGTGAAATTTGATTAGTGTCGCAGAATGCCTGATTCTGGCAGTCACCAAAACAAGTCCATTGAAAATAACCATATAAAAGTGATTGTAATGTGTAGTTACTTTGATTAACAAACAGAATATATATATATATGAATAAGACACTAATCAAAATTCACTTGATTAGCGTAATCTTTGAAATCAGTTACCAAGATATGGCAACAGATCTCTTACTTACGTAACATAAGTCGAAGATTAATTTGTGCCTTGTGTAAGTGAGACTATTATTAGTGCTTTCTTTAAAGGTGGATGGGGTAGCGCAAGGAATATTTCAGTATCATGGGATAGAAGGCCTCCTTCCTTGTTGCTTAAAAGCTATGTAGGTGTTTGGTGCTCATTACGAAGACGAGGAATATTTATTAGAAGTAATGCATATTCTGGATTTGTCCAGCATTATATGGAAAATGAAAGATAATATATACGAGGTTGATTAACATCATATCCATGTACGATATATTTATATCTAATTGACGTGATAATTGTTGTTTTATTTTTCAAATTTAAAGCTGTATGCTGTTATCTTGCTTTCAGATAACCAAATATATTAGAATGATGAAACCTAAAATCTGGAAGTTTTGTTTACTGGAGATTGATTTTTCGTAATCTTAATTGAATCAAGATCTGTTTAAAAGATATTTAATGTCGTTTAATTATTATTAGAATGTGTAACAAAGGAAATAGTATTGTACCACTAGTAAATTCAAATATCAAAAATAATCAGACGTCAGCCTGACCAATACTTCAAATCAACACGCCAGGTTATGAAACTTCTTTTAGGAAGAGACTTCTTGAAAGCGGAACGTCTCAATATTTTTGCGTCTTGTGTTTTTGTTCTCATAGATTCATTGAACCTTTTGCTCTTGTTGATCAGCTTGTATTGAGTTGCCGTTATTTGTGTCATTACGCTAGCCGTTAATGTTTTCCTTTACAGTTATCAGTGAACCGTCCATTATTAAGTCAAATTGTATTTATGAATAATTAAATAAAAAGTAATTAATTATTTGCAAGACATTACGTGTTGATATATTTTTCGGCGGTGGCGGTGGCCTATTCTATTGTCATGGGATAAAGGGCACAGCCACCGAAGTTATAACAGGGTGCCCACGCTTTTTCAGAAATCAAAATAAGACCTTTATAATACCTTCTTGGTTACATAATAAGACATTTTTAAGAACAAATGTTTTACCTTTTTAAACATATATACATTTCACTGAAAGAGGTAAACATAGAAATGACAGGAAGAAAAAATTGCATCTTGTAAAGAATTTTGATTGACCAAAAATAAGACCTTTTATAGACATCTGGACTTAAGACCTTCCTTACATCCTTATGAGTAGCGAAATCAAAGTAAGGCTTTATAATACCTGCGTGGGCACCCTGTTAATATATTCTTGGATGTTTCCAATGTACAAAATCAATCGGCCATTTATCAAAACGTCATAGAAAAGTTATTTCTCTTGGTTGGTATGTTCCTAATTTGTATCTAATTTTAGACAAGTATTCTTTGATAGGACAGGGACCTCGATATTGTCAGTTACTAGTAGACAATTGGTGACTGGCCTTCTCATTAGCTGCCTACCAGTGAAACTCAGTGGCACCATGGATGTGGGCAGGGCCTCTGTACCTTGACTGACCAGTGCACCTACCTTCCCTCCCTGTATAACTTTGGTCTGCCGTATTAGCAGCACCGCAGCTGTGAGGAGGGCCTCTGTACCGTGACTCACCGCCCCCCCCCCCCCAACCCTCCACCCTTCCTGTTTCCATGTGGTCCCTTGCAGGTTAATCAAATCAAATAACAATTTTGTTTCCACGTCTCAAGTAATCTTGTTATAATAAGGGAAAAAAACGGTGAACATACAATTAGTAAACAAAAATATTGAACGTTAGAAAATAAAACTTTTATTGTGTGTTATGGGTGCAGGATCTTTTAGTAATATGGGGATGACCTCAAGAGGGTCGACATCAGTTATGGGCCGACTTCACCACGGCGCGACTTCGCCATGGGGCTATTTCCCAGCTTAATACATCTTCGGTAAAACCCTGAAGCCTTAACTGGTCGAAACGTGTCGTTTTGATTTGAATAAAGTTACAATCACTTAATAATCAACTTCTGGTGTTAGTTTGACAGTTCTTTCAAACATTTGATCTCCGCTAAAAGTATCAATATTGAATCAAATTGTCTATGTACTCTTTATTTCACAATATATACAGGGTGCTTATTGATATAAAATGTATGTACATAACAGAAATACGAAACCGGCATTTATGTCGAAGTTCATTATCAGAAATCAGGAACTTGAGCTTTTTTTCGCCTTCTCATCTTCGCTTATAATGTACTCAAATACTTCCCGCACAGTCTTAAAATCACTTCTTCCTGGTTCTTTATTCTTCGGTACTTCTGGGGTAAACGACTTCATTTTCGCAGAAAATTCATCCATCTGAAAAAGAATGCAATGTCTTTGGTTATTGAATACACATGATTGATATTAAGAGTAACTTCTAAACTTTTAGATTAACCCTTCATGAGGGCGGTCCCGGGCTTTTAGAACATACTTCGCTCTTTACCACTGGCGATCAAGTCACGTACATGTACTATAAAGCTGTCTCCTATCTGTTTTGAGTTGGTCAAAGCCAGCCATATATATAACGAGCAGAAGACTAAGGTTACCACTGCACCTCATTCTGAATTATCTTATTCTACGAGTTCACTCTTTCAACTAGTGAAAGTTGACCGTTTATTTCACAATAACATAATGCCGCAGAGGCAGGCTGAATTGTGACTAGGAGCTAAGACTGTATGAATGGTACTTCGATTTGTCAGGACTGTTTGTCCGGATTAATGAAAAAAACTCCAGAAAGAAAATTTGAAATTAGCTTAAAATGCTGTGAAACGTGATGTAAGAAATCAATCTAGAAAATTAATATTAGGAGTGATGGCATGAACATTTTTGAAATCAAACAAAAATGTGAAAATCTATATCCCTGGTTTCTAAACTTTTAGATTCAAAAGTACGAAGTGGTACAGAAAGAAGGATAAGCTTTACAAACATGCAAAACATGTAATTATATGCTGTATACTTACACTATGAACGCCCAACAGTTTCCATGTTAGGAAGCAGAATAATCCAACACCAGAAAAGGCGTACAAAGTTCCCAAACCAAGTGCTCTCATCGCAACCGCTCCACCACTTTCTGGAATCCCTTTGCTGCCTAGGAGGCCCTGGCGGATTCAAAACATCCATGTTATATCTTAGCATGTTGAAAAGTAAACATGCATTCCCCATGATCGCACGCTTAGTACAAACGAAGGCTTAATTGATGCATCCTATTGCCAAAAACCTCAACAGATTCAATAAATTGTGAATTGTTGCAATAACCCTTTGAAAAAAACAATTGAAACGTGAAATACTGACGGTCAACTTGTACTAATGGCTTAGCACTTTTAATATATCATCACGTTGTATAATCTAACAAGGATCAGGCTTAGCAAGTCTACTTCTAGTCTACTTCTAGAAAGAGATATTTTACGCTCCCAGCGCCACCTGTTAACCAGTATAAAAGGTGTTGCAAAGTGAGGAGCAGGCAGTTTAAGTGAGAATGTCAGCTGAGTAAGTTTAGCAAAGGAGCTACTTGGAGTTAGTACATCGACTCCCGCGCAGCAGTCTGGAGTTTACCTATAGGGAGGTAGGGAGTTGTGGGCTGGTGCATCTTTTCAAATCCCCCATTTTGGCCCCAGTGACCTCACACCTCTCACCAGATAAGGCCTGTGTAGACAGAAGGATGATAAAGATGGCAGACTAGGGTTCTTACCCCTCTGTGGTGGTAGCCAACCCACTCAGGCATTGTCTTACCTGATGGCTAAACCCCTAAAACAACATTCTCACCTGATTACAGATTAGACACTGTGCATACAATCTACTTAGGGGGCCCTCAGAGGGAAGGGGCAGGGGTAAATTTTACCCATCTATAACTACCTTATTATTCAATATCATCAAAAAATTCGAAAAGGGGTATGGGGATTAATACTGTAGCTATTAAGATAAATTGAGAAAGTTATCTATTCAGATATTGTTGTCCTACAATAGTGAACTGAAGATGGTGGGTTTTTGGTAGGTTATCAGTAGTGAAGGGGTCTGGCTTGTCCCCCGACAGGCCTGAACTGGGGGACAATGGCCGCCCCCATGGTACATCTCCCTACAGGCCTATACCAACTACCTCGGACATAGGATTGTGATAGAGCTAAGCACCAGAGCGGTCTAGAATGTGTTGGAACAACTTGTATTCTAAATGTGGTTGATGGCTGATAGGAGATGGGAGGTGGACTGATGGAGACTTATACATAGTGGCTTTGACTCGGGATGAGATGTTTATTGAGTAAAAACCCTTTCATATTAAGAGCTCCCTCATCGTTCATTTCTTTTGAACTATTGGGAAGTGAATGAGCTAACTTTAAACGCAGTCTGATTGACTCAGACAGTCTGGACAAACGACTCATGGATACTTAGTTATATACTCATCGCGCAGTATTAAAACAAACATTAACAATAGTTCAAACTGTTCTGAGTAATGTGACAAATTTTCAATGTTCAACAATCAATGTTTTCCTGTATTGAAGATAATAGGCCATATACAAATGATTAATGATGGTGTAATTATCAATATTTCAAGCTAATTCATAGAGTTTATATTTGCTTCCCGCCTGGGCCGATTATCTCTTTTTTTTCTCTTTTTTTCCCCTCGTTCCACGACTTGTTTGATTTCGTTAAATGGATTGTGAATAGATGCCTTACCTTAGTAAAAAAGTCAGTATCTTTCTTTTTAGCAAGGGCAATTGCATATCCAAATCCTGATGACATAGAAATTGCTGTAATTCCACCTAGGAAAAGCCCTCCTGAAGTGGACAGGAAAATACAATTTAGGAACACTTCTAGATAAAACACACACTTGGAGAAGCAAGGTTTTTAATTCTAAAAAAATAACAGCACAATAAGAGTCCTAAATGAACATAATTTTGTACAATTCATGTAGAGTCTAATATTTCAAAAGTTAGCGTATTTTGGGAGGGGGGGGGGGGGTACTTTAATTTTTAAACTTACAGTGCTCAGAAGTCTATACTATTTCACTTCCGTTTTGAGTTTTTTGACATGATTTTCGTCAGCATTAGCCTCAGATTTTGAAGCTCTGTATTTTCCCCCACTAGGTGACACTACTGAGTCTGTGAACACACAGAGATCCTAATAGATCTATCTTTTAGCTTATCGACTACATGAAAAGATTTAAAACATTACTTGCACTAATACCCACAATTTCTTGGAACCGACAATTAGCGCACACACGATTTATTGAAGGCCTGACTGGTAGACAGTCACTTAGGCCCCGTCACTTAGGCCCCCCACGGGAGTTACCCCAGGGCAGACCATCACCACCAATGCACCATATCTGGTCTGTTGTATGTAAGTTTTCCTAATTTTGTAGGATTTCTGATATTTTCTCACCAGCTCCCCTAAAAATCTGTTTCAAAATTTGATGTTTACAACATATTTCACAACGAACAATAAAGGATACAATGAGATTTTCTCACTTCTGTTTCTGACTTTTCACTGGCCCCAACTTACATCATATTGATAAATATTTTGACTTATGTTTTTGGTTTAGAAATATTGCTGTCAACATTACGGATTTAGTAAATTGTAACAGATTAGACTGACAAAATATTAGATATTTTGAAGGTAAAAGTTGACAGAGCGGAGTTGATTCACGGACCTAGGGGCGTGAAAACTGACGGCCTGTGCTCCAACACTTGCCGGGAGAGCGGTGGGCCTAAGTGACGGGGCCTAAGTGGCGGGGGGCCCAAGTGACTGTCAATCGCCTGACTTACTCATCTCTCGGTCGCCTAGAAGCCTAGCCTACCCCAACACTGCAACAGCTAAACCCTCGTTTGCATTTGGGCGATAATAGCATACTTTGCGCTATTCCATTGAAATACCTTGTGATTTATGCATGATACGACAGGTACATTTACATATTTGAATGTAAGATTAAATATTTTACCAAAAAGTCGATTTTTTCTCTTGTCTTTCTCAACAGTATCCACCACAGACTTGTCTTCGTACCCGTCCTTGGCATCAGCTGCCTCCGCATCCGCCATGTTGAATTTAAGGCGGGTGTCCCACACAAAAATGCCCTTAAAATGAAGTTTAGTTTGTAAAAAGTAGTTTGAAGTAATCGTTGATTATTCTATGAGTTATCATACCTGTAATATTATAATTCTGATTTAAGAGATAGTCAAACACACCAATATTATAAAACACAGCTCGAATATTTAAATATAATAAGGTCTACTATTGGAGCAAGCACTTTCAAAATGTCGGACAAGAGTCGCTACGACGAAAGACAACGAGGTATGAATGACGATTTTGATTAGATTTCATGTATATTGATGATATAATTTTGTCAGTTATAATACAAACGACTATAGACTTTAAATAAGCATCATAATTTTGTCAAACTGAAGTTGAATTAGTGAATTCAAAGTAGCTTTGTGTGACCCTTCCTGCACCTCAACTTCAAGTCTTGTTCCGTACTTCACTGACTTAGACTATAAAAATAGATCTGGGACACAAGAAACAACCTAAAAACCTAAACATTTTCTTTCACCTCCTGTTAGCTCATCTGTTCCTATGTTCTTGTAAATTCCCTGAAACGCAACTCAACAGGCACATTCAAAGTGTAATGACAATATGTGTCCTGTTAATGTACGACTCTTCAGATAAAATAACATTTATAAGTTCTAGCCAGAACTCCTGACTATTGCTATGTCACAATAAAAGGAACACATAATGAGTTGTTTCTTGCTGACCAGACCTATAGGCATAGTAAGAGTTAGACCTAGCCAAACGACTAGTAGACTATAGTAGGAGGAGTTTACCCTGCCAGTCCCTGGCCGCTATCGCTATCACTATCAGATCCTAATCAACCTAAGAGAGTTATCGCCGCGCTGTAACCAGTAACTTAGTTAAACGTTTGCTCTCTACTTCTAAGGTCGTAGACACTGTTTCGGTGTTTGACATGAGAGAAGGCTATTCAGAGCCTTCAGGGCGGTAGCTGGAGAACTCGATCCGCAGGAGAACTCGGGCCAGGAGAATTCGGTCCGCTAGGGAACTCGGCCCAAAACAAAATCTGTACCAAGTTTATCCATAGATAATATATTCCTACCCAATACCGATATTCTAATTTTGGTTTATAATATCAGATTTCTTTGTAAGGCCGGGAAAATGTTTAGGTACCCTTACTAACTGATTCCCTGTACACTAGTTCCCCGTGGACCGCTTGCAGACTATACCACTAGAATCACCTAAACACGTAATGCCGGCTGTGCTAATCTCCGAAAATTTGCTGACCATTTACTCATAGTTACACCTGATTATTTGATAAACAAATGCCACAAAACTAATGATATTAATAAACATAACTAATGGAGACAAACATTAGCAATATAAATAAGGGAACTAAGTTTAGTTTGGCAAAAGTTGTGAGAAAACATCTAGCCTAGACCGCGCCTACCACTCTGCCACACGACACTCTCTGCACACTCTGCTGCGGAGGTTGATCTCAGTGCAGAATGCCGTAACTGTAGATACCAGCGCGACCTTGACATTGGTCTGCATTTCCGGTTTTCATTCTAGGCTTTCATGCCAAATTTAAGAATATATGGGTAATGCATATAATCCATATCTATATATTAAGCAATAACCTCGTATATTGTTTAAGAAATTGGAGCGTTCTAAATACCCATACTCCAAATGTAAACAAACTTTCAAAAGTTCCGAAAAATTCAAGATGGCGGACTTGGGCAATTCTAGTGCCTATGTAGCTTAGCGGAGTTGGCGCAGGTACTAGTGTAGATTCCCTGTAGCGTAATGACACTGAGTCGACTGACAGTAATGCTGTTGTAAACTCGAACAATACATTAATTGAATACAATAATGTCAATATAGCAGTCGGGAAGGAAATTATATTTTCTTTTGTATTCTCAAAGACAGGTGTGTATCATAGGCCTATCTGGGTCAGGGAAGTCCTTAGATACGGTCATGCATGAGTGACTGTAACTAAGGGCAGAGGGGGACAGATCAGGTTAGAGATAAGGTCTGACCAATCAGATAGGGCAAAAGTGTCCCCCTCTGGGTTGCTAAGCGACCTTAGCTGGGAATCCCCCATACCCTGTCTTGGAGAATGTTAGACAAATGCAAATAAAATATCCCTCCCTCATCCCTAATTTTCGGAGTTCATATTAGAAACAAAAATGGACCGAGTTCTCTAGCCCAGTCAGACCCATTATTTCTCGCAGTGACTATTCTCGCAGTCGGCCTTCCCTAGTAACTGCATGGCGAAACTCTCTAAAGGAGCGTTAGCGGTAAGGGTAGACTCGTCCTACTAGCCTTCCCACACCTCCACTTCAACTTCAAGCCTTCACTGACTTAGGCCAAGCTCTGTGTGGAGCATTCTATCACGGCAAGATGTGTACTAGGCCTAGTCTGCCCAGCGAGACCCACTGTTCCCCAAAGTGACTATTCTCGTAGTCTGGCTGACGCCACAGCTCCCCGAAGGGGAAGAACATCAAAGGTAGTCCGAGAAAAGCTCTGACTGTTGGCCGTTCCCACTGACAGAGAACTTATGGGTAATTCCATAGACCAGTTTTCAACCTGTTCAAAAATGCACCTATAAATCTCCATGAATAACCCCAAATTTTTTGAAAATAACTCGCCAAGAATATATCCTTATTATATATGAAGTTAGAAATAGTGTTCCTGGCCTTTTGAATGAGATTTAGCAGTTTTATCTAGCCTTTGCTAGTTGCTTTTCAAACTCAGGTTAGCTGGTTCCCTGCTTGTGAATAAGCCTATGCTGGGTACCAGCGGACTGTCATGGTAGACAGGCTCAAGTTTCTCAGGACAACGAGGCTAAGCAACGCCAAGCTCTTTAATACTTTATATTCAGAGAAAAATACTCATCAAAATATATCAAATTAAGATGTTAGGATACCAAAGAAGGTATGTTTTCAGTTTCAAGATAAGACATTGAGAATATGCTGAGAAAAGTCTACTCGACCAAAATGGTCGAGTGGGAAACTAGGAATGATAGAAAATCACCCTGTCTGTCAGTGGGAACATAGTGGGAACGACAGACAGGGCTTTTCTCGGTCTGGTGGGGCAGTAATTTACCAACCCAACTTTGAATTACGAAATATTATTTGTGTGGCACTGAATTTTGAGGGACTTGTGCAAAGATTAACTCTGCCCCAACATGTTAAACTTTTGAATCGATCTTCATCCAAGCATGGCACCTGTCTCCTTCCTATTCGAGGGAGCAGTTAGCTTGTAGGTCAATAGGCTTATCGTAGTGCCTTCTCGACTGGAGATTGCTCCACAGTTTCAATTAAAGAACTCTCCCTTGTCTCAAACCCGTTGCAACGAAAATGGAAGTCCACCTTTCTTGGGGGTCCTGTTCGTCTCTGGAATGGCAATATCCAGAGACGAATACTTTGTCTAGCTTTTTTTTATAGTCTTACGTAGCCAGCCTCTTGTCTTTTGATAATCTGATGTTAATTGTGTCCCGTGAGCTTGCTGAAACTAAGAGGCTACAGCGTGAACTATGCTTGGGCAGCAAGAGGCAAGACACAATATTCCCTATTGATAACGTTATAAGGTTCCGTGTTTTAGATGGCCCCGTTGGCTAAAACTGCTGCAGTTAGACTAGATGTACTCAGACTCTATGCACGCCGTCCCCTAGGCTGGTCGACCGCCCGGATTTAGCAAAAACCTCACTGATAGGGCCAATCACAAATCAATACATAGGGTGTCAGGGTGGCACTGAAGTAGAGCCCCCGGTTCAAGATTTACAGTTTGTGGGGTCAACCCCAATAACGAACCAAATCAATACAAACACAAAATATTACTCATCTTTACCATGGCTGATATCCATAATCAGTCTGTCATCAGCACTCAAATCACGTTAGTCTTATTGTTTTGTTTTGTTTTCTAAACAATATAACAAATGAAAATTATTTTCAAATAGTAGATCTAAAATACCAATCACATTAATATTGCATCGCTAGTACCACAACCAATAAATGATAAAATAAAATATCATTTGTGAATAGCAGAATCAAATAATTTGGGACTTTGTCTTGGCCCAGTGCTCATTCTTTTATCTCATCACTCCCAGTCTTTACCCAACAGAAGCAGTTCCAAGCCGCAAGAGCCGCTGGGATCGGTCGTCACGGGATGAGAGCCGATGGGGCCAGCGGAGAAGCGACCATCAGACAGAAACCTCCAGGGACAGATACACCAGTTCCCCATCAGAGCACTCACAGTCACGGCACCGTCACTTTAATGATGATGAGTCTTCAGGGAGTCGGTTCAGGGATCGGAGTCCCAGGGAGGACAGAGATCGTGAATCCCAGAGTGTTTCAGAGACTTATTATCCCGTAGATCGTGAAGGGAGCAGCTCATGGTCACATTCGTACGGGTCATACAACTCTGAACAGCCCACTCTCTCAAGTTCGGCCCAAGAGAGTCAACACACAGATTCTACGGACAATCTGGACAGTCTGAGAGACGAGGCACTCGAGGAACAATTCAGGAAGTATGAAAGAGAGTGTCAGGCCCAGTCCAGTTATGAATCTCAGAAGAGGGATTTCAAAACAGCGTTCCCTGCGCCACTTGGGTCAGACTCTGTGCCATCCGACGAGTTGGATGAGCCAATCATTAAAAAGACAGGGTTTTCCATGACGATGAACAAAAGTCAGGCGTCCTCGTCGCCCATGTCTTCTGGGTTCAGCATGTCTCTCAGTAAACCCATGACTTTCAATACCAGCAGTCAACCCAAGAAGCCTGTGGCTCCTATTAAGATGTCCCTCGGTGTTCAAGTAGGTTTCATGTCTCTTTGACATCTGATATGTTTCTTATTAAACACTTGACGTATCTTATGTCATTAAATTATTGTTCCTTATCATATGATTATACAATATTGGGACAACAGTCAAACAGTCCCTAGGTAGATTTGGAAAGGCATTGAAATAATAGAGCTGACTTGGCCCTTCATTTACAATGCCATCTTGAGACAACTAAGAAATGCAAAAAGAGCGGTGAAGTATAAAATACTTACCGGTAGTGATATAAAGTTTGTAACATGTTTGGCTTTTCACTTTTAGAAGCCCAAGGCACCCCCTACCATACGGAAACCCGCTGCAGTAGCCAATGTGTTCAATGACGATGACGATGTGAGTATGAAGTAGACGTATATTTATAGTTATATCGTTTTAAGTTTTCTATGTCACAATAGGGTAACAACGCTTTAATTAATGTCCCTATTATTCTTACCTTTTAAAAGTTTACACCTACATTCTGAAACAGTTTTCTCTTATCCACTATGGTATTCGTTAAAAAAAATATAATTGAGCTTCAAAATAAGTTGCACAAATTTTCATTAGATACATATATCTTACAGAGTGAAGAGGAAGAAATGCCTCCAGAAGCTAAAATGCGAATGCGCAATCTAGGAAGGTAAGTCCAAATGATACCATGATGCCCGGGCATGTGAACTTTATTCCTGAAGATTTTGCCGTTAAACCAAGGTCGACGTCAACCTCTTGTATCCATTTGTTATGCCAGAGGGTGGTCCAGCTATATCCAACCTCCGATGTGGGTTAGAGAAACATAACTGCGTTTTACTCTTTCAATTTTTCTCAATCTTTCGAGAGTAATGAGTTATTAGTTAGAAAATACCCAGTATGATTATGTGGATTTTTTCGGGCCCCTTGTCCACGTTGGGTCCCTTACTGGGTTTACATAGACTTTGGCTTACCTGTGATCATGTGTGCGAATTGGTTAAAGGACCAAGCTGTGTTGCTGAGATAGTCCTTGTTACACAGTGGTGTAAAATAACATGTCACCAACGTCCTGTCCCCTTTTCAAAGCAGGGCTTGGGAAATCGTTTCAAAACATGGTTGTCTGCAGGGCAACCACATATATTTTTACCTGGTTGTCCGGATCTAAGATATGGTAGCCTGATGTTTTCTTCTATTATATCAGATTAACTATCTAAAATGTATAGAAAAAGTGGAAGTCGAAATTTGTGCACCGGCAATGAGCAGTTCAACATTGAAATCTTTCATGAAAAAAAAAAGAAAGCAAGTGCTAAACGTGGTTGTCCGCTGGGCAACCAGTCCATTGTATCTAATTGTCCAGCACGTTTTTCTGGTTGTCCCGGGCATGCAGACACCCGATCGGTCAACCTGCAACACTAGAGAGTTTTTGCAACCCACATGGATCTCAATGCCCCGATCCATATCCCAATGAGTTTGATTGGACAGGCTAGGATAGGGGCAGCTACCCACAACAGTTAGTCCTACTAATCGAGTGAGTGTTGTTACTGCTTTGGCACAGGCCATTACATCTAAAAGAACCAACCTTCTCAGACTATGTTACATAAGCTATTCTTTCTCTCTCCCATTATGAATATAAATAGTTTAGTCAAAGAATAGTTTCCTTTTTATTTGAAAGACAAAATACTTGTAAAACAATGAACAGGAGATCAGTTTGCCTGTGTGTCCCTGATCAGTGGGTCCACAGGTGGGGGCAGTGGACCATGACCAGGGGTCAGTGAGGTCTACACTCACTGACACAATGCTATTTTATCAAAATATACATACACAGAATAAACATGTTATCAAGCTGTATATCTTCGGAATTACATTTTGATAAATTGATAATTCTATAGAATCACAGTTCTGACAGATTTGGTTAAGGGAGAATTAAATTTAGTATCATTTTCCCTTTTATTGTCATTCCCCATGGGGACCATTCATCTAGACTCCTTAGATCCGTTTCGGGATTGGGGCACTGTGATCCGTGTGGGTTGCAACAACTCTACTAACTCACTTAGGCCTTAGGGCCACCATTAAAAAAAGTTCCCTGTCCAGCGCCCAACGGACTTTTAGAGGGCCGACTAGAGACTTTTCTTTCAGATTTTTGGATTATTTTTTTTGCAGCAAAAGTTTTTGTAAAATCCTTACCCAAAAAAAAGAAGGGAAAAAAAATCTCCCGACTGATATTTTTCCTGGCCACCCGCTGGACAGGAAACACATTTGTTTTTACGGGTGGCTTAATGTGTAGATAGGGTGCAGTTTTAACCGTAGCCATTGGCACTCATAGTGGGGGATTCATAAAGTAAGTGAAAGCATCCTCTCTTGAGAGGCCTAGAAAGCTTTTGTCCCAGTAACTCTCTCTCTCTCTGCTGGACTACGTCAGATACAGCCATGCAAACAGTGTAGTTGGCAATGCTGTCATTCAAACATTGCACGAACTGACAATTTTTGCTTTGGGGGCGCCACCTAGTGGTTATTGGTGGAACACGCCCCCAAAGCCTTACTGTCGGATGTTTTTCTATTGTGTATGGTCAAGAGGCGTGAAATTGGTGCTAATTGGACCCTTCAACCTCTCCCCTCCAACCTGTCCCTGACTCTGCCCGTGATTGGTCAAGGCAGTCACCTCTGGTTGGTCCTGATTGACAGGTGAGGGTGGTGTGGGCCCCACCCCTCCCCCTCTACTGGAGCCCCCTCGGCACGTCCACTGCGGTCAGCCCCACTCGCCGGTGGGGCGGGGGAGGTGGGGGGGGGGGGGGGGTTGTTGGCAGACGGACGGAGTTCGGTGGGGAGGTGGGGGGTGGGGGGCAGGAAATTGACCCTATTCACACCAACAGCGTCCACTGACCACCCTATACTTGAATTGGATCATAGAGTCTCTTACACTTCTATGATTGGACGCACATAGGCCAGACATTAGTATAGGTGACTATTTCTCGCCACCAAAGCAAGCTTTTTCAGTCCAAATGACTGAAAAATATGCCGTCTCTTGTTAAATAAGTTTAGAGACAGCTGTATTAAACATTAAATACTTGAAAGAATGAACAGAAAATGTCCATGGCATTAAATACACTTACTTAACATCGCAAGTATGCTTCATATCTATATAAATATTTTTTTTATGATTAGGGAGACTCCGACGGCCGCTGGACCAAATTCATTCGGAAAAGGAAACCTGGGCTTCTGTGATAGACACAAGATCATTCAACGAGAACTGCAGAAAAAGATGGATGATATTGCACCGAAGAATTGATCCAACAATTATATCGCACGTTTTTTTTTGTAAAATAATATTGTAATCCCGAGTAGCTACCAACATCAATTCTGCCCGCGTCCGACCCCACCCCCACCTCGCCCCCCAGTCATTATGAATTGTACATGAAGTTAGCTAAAATGTATGTAGTAATAGAAAGCCCTTCACTGAAGAACGGCCTACCGGCAGAACGTGAATAAATAATTATCACCGATTGACATTATGGCCATGTACTTTGAAAAAATGAAACTCTACAGATTTGATTGTCAGGCCAAAATAAGGCCAAGACAATTTCTGTTGGTTTTATGCTCTAACATTTACGTTCCGTCGCATACGCTTAGTCTTTCTCCACTAATGGAGGATGTGTGACCTAAAATTACTAGAAAGTGTTTTTCCAATAGTTATCTTTGGTAGTGTAAATACATGTTCAGTGCGAGTCGTTTGTTTTTATACTCATTAAACGTGAAATAAAGCTTTCTCTTCCACTTAATAAACGCTAAGATTGATGATAAATCATCACTCTTATTACCTCCAATTATAACATGTGCTTGATACTTAGCAAAGTAAGAACGTGCATTTAGCATTTGCTTTTCGTGGTATTGCCTATATTGAATCATTAGTGTATGAAACTGTCTTTATAGTCACTCCGTTGTAAAACCTGTTTACAATTATCAGACAGGTAAATCAACAAAATTTAATATCAATTGTTAGTTTACTTCTACCAGACTAAGCAATTTTGGTTGTATGGCAGTTCGTGTACATATTTGTAGAAACAAATTCAAATAAAGAAAGTTGTCTTGGTCACATAACCTATTCCAAACTGAATAGGAATTTAGCTTCTCACTCTGATTTTGTAGGCATTTCTTCTGTATGTAAAGATAAAGATGACGGATGTTTACCTCAGGTACAGTAAAAACTTATTTAAATCGGTTGTCATTATTATAACAGACGTTTCTGATCATCAGTGATATAGTATTGTACAAATATTATACCTAGAGTTAATTTCCGATGGTCAGTAATTAATGGTAACACTAACGTATTTCCAGTTTGAAGTTTACCTTTTCAATATTCTTAATCTAATTAAAATTCCTTACATCTACATGTTAATCAGTCGTTCGTTCAGGTAATTTGAAACAATGTAATTTTGTGGTGCTTTTCGAAACAGTAAATACATCGCAAGTAAAAAAAAGTAATGTCTAGCGTAAAAAGGTAATCATCCCCCAGTATCACTTTACTTCGTTCTAAAGAATTATAAGTACATTACTTTCCATACGGACAGTTGATATTACAGAATAAACAGAAAGTTATCATGCTTATGATGTATGCGCAATATGATTCTATCTGTATAGTTGTTTGTTCAAGTCACCTCAATACAAACTGTACAGTCGAATGTAAAAACGGTCAATTTACTTCCCCGCCCATATCAGATTCGAGGAGGAACAGGCTTTACTATTCGTATTTGTTTTCTCGTAAGAATATGTTTACCGACAGAAAAATATTATCTTTTCTACAAAAAAGTATCTAAGAAAAGGATTACCAAAATTACACTAGCATGACGACCCTGTTATTCATACCACTTTATGTATTGCATTTTGTAACCTATGTTCAGAAAAGTGTATAAGAAAAGTACTGCCATAAGTGCACTACCATAACAGCCCCCGTTATTCATACCACCTATGTACATGAGTATAACCAACCGGGAGGAGGCACGAGGTGGGTTATCAACCCAAGGAGTCTGACACACCAAGGGTTGATGACCCACCGAGGACCTTCTCCCTGGGGCCATATTTTCATAATTAATCAGGGTCATAAGGTGAAATATTATTAGTTTTATCATTAGTAATTATGTCTAGGACAAACAGTTTCTACATTCAATAATTCCCCTCATGGGTTAATTTGCCAGGACATCGTTACTTTTTTGAGTATAAAAGGTATGAGACTCTAATTAAAATTTACGTGATTAGCCTAATCAGTTACGAAGATATGGCACCAGCTGGTTATGGATTTGGCATAACCTAGAAACATTTTAAAAGTGAAATCATAAAGCTCAGATGAGCTGACCAAGCAGAACTTTTCTGCTGCTGGAACTACTTTCAAATTTCACCCTACAGGGTGATAACACTTTGGTTATCACCCTGCCTGTAATAGTGATGCATTGAACTCTGAACTCTATGTCACCCTGCAGTATGATACAATTTGTAAACCCATATTCAGATTATATCCATTATGATATTCACAACAGTCAAGTTGCAAGATCAATGCATTTGTGTTGAGATACATAAGCCACTTTTAAGTTATGCTGCATGTACTGTAAATATTGGCTACGCGGGCACAGTGAAAATTGTTACGCATATTCCGTCTGTATAGGCATAGTATGATTATAGTCGGTGTAGATTCAACTAACTGAATGCCCTGTGCAAAGCAATGTTTACTCTAGGAAACCATATACACATATAAAGCAGAAAAGTAAGAAGTCACCTAAAATATTAGACAAACATTTGTCTAGAATTATAATGCCACTCACCTAGCAGAGATATCCCGTTATACCTCTCGTCAAAGGGTTCCTGTAAAGCGAAGTCACCCTTTTAAAAAATCATATTATATTTTATAATCTTGCAAAACTTAAGGAGAAATATAATATGTAATGTCTAGGATTTTTGCCGTAGAAAATGACTACAATGACTGATATAATTATCTGGAACCCCTTTATGTCCCTAACTCATGTTGGCGAATTTGCAATCTTTGGCGAATTTCAAAGACGAACAGTAGGCCTGTAATATAATAAGAACCGCGTGGGCTGTCCAAGGGTGGCTGTTTGACCCATAGGGGATCGTCACGTACCGAGGAAGAAGCCCTAGGTTTGTATGATCCCCATTGTATAGCCACCCAAGGATGACCCCAAAGGTGCTTCTTTATTTTATCACCCAAACAATGCTTAGATTGTTGAGAAAATTCTGAGAATATGGAGCGGTGCGTACGGCTTGTCAATACGCCCTGTGCAAAATACGCACTGCTCGCCCGCCGTGTGGGTGATAATAGAATGGGAGGGCTGTTTCTGTTGCAATGGGTTTGAGTCAAGGAAGTAGTTGTTATAATGAAAATTTGTGGCAATCTCTGTCAAGGAGGGACTATAATTTTTCTATCCAGCTAGAAACTAACTGCTCCCACCTATTTCAGGGAGACTGGCGCCTTATTTGAATGAAAATTGATTCAAAAGTTTTAAGCTGGAGGGGCTCAATAAATGTATATACAGTGCTTCCTAGACTTTATGGTTCATATTACTACTTAGCATTACTTCCAAAATCAGGTGTAGTTTGCTTTATTCCCAATGCCAGTGAGGCACTGATTGTAAAGTGCATTTTACAGGGTGTCTACAAGACCTGGAAATGAAAATGGTCCTTCGCGTAGTAGATGTCCTATCATTTAAATATTTTTCGTTTGGACCTAACATAACGAAAGATATGTATACATAGATTTTTTTTGGTGAGAGTTATTGTGCAATCTGTACAGATTAGATTGCACAGGGAAACGATTCAGTGAAGCCAATGTAGTAAGACTGTCTAAATTCATGAAATAAAAGAAAAGCGCTAAAGCAAAACTTTAAATATCTCGTATTTTCTTAGAGACCCAATATAATTTTGTACATTACATACATTTTCAGAATTTCTGAATCATTACAAAGTTTTCGGTATAGAATTTGACCTAATCAGGAACTCCCTGGACGAGAGGCATCGTCGTAGGGCTATATCTCTGCTAAGTGTGTGGAAAAATCATTGAAAACATTGTTCAAAGTCTGCGGATGTCTTGACGTTGGTCTTGAACACTCGTAAGCGATATCACCCGATTGTTCTTGTCCAATATTTATATCTAAATTGCAATAGACCTTTAGCAGTATTTTTGCCACTGCAGGCCTGTTAATGCAGTTCTATGGTTCAAAGCAATTTGCAACCTAAAACAAATGTCCGTTCGAAGTTTGCTAAGATATTTTCTCTTTTCAAGATAGTCTGGTTAGTTTGTCTTGAGTAAGAATAATAAAAAGAATTGAAACGCGATACAGTTTCATTTGTTCTTTATCCCACATAAAGAAATAGAAAAAATATTACATTCAAATGTCGAAATTGGGATAGCGCTGGTACAGATGCAGGCAGATTTATCAAGGAAATGTGTATCATTGCTGGAGGACTATCATCTATGGATTTCCACTAGGTGGCAGCATCTCGGGAATGCTGTTCACTCTGGCAGATTTTAACTCTGTTTGCAAATTGCAAGTAAAATCGGATGGTGAAATACATAGATGGGTATTTCCCCTAGTAGACGCCCATGTACCATAAGCAGCCATTTTAGTGCTGTTCATTTGTATACACTTTCTTTCTTTATAGAAATGGTACTACAAATCAACGTTCGCTCTGCCTATTTGCAAGTAGAAAACGTTCATGGTCAGTTTTTTAATTTTCATTTCGGGAAAAAATTTGATAACTTATGTTCATGGTTGGTTGGTTGGTTATTGGTTTCTTTACGCCCCCATCAGCTCATTAACTGTCAGATTATGTATCGTTGGTTCATGGCCCAGAACAGCCTGTTGGACTCCTCGCGTGTGGAGAGGGGGAGGGTGCGGACGGCTAAAATAATCGTCACTGCAGATACCAGACCCCAAGTCCCCAAGTAGAAAACGTTCATGATGATCAGTTTTTTATTTTCATTTCGGGAAAAAATTGATTACTTATGTTCATGGTTGGTTGGTTGGTTGGTTATTGGTTTCTTTTCGCCCCCATCAGCTCATTAACTGTCAGATTATGTATCGTTGGTTCGTGGCCCAGAACGGCCTGTTGGACTCCTCACGTGTGGAGAGGGGGAATGTGCGGACGGCTTAAGTAATTACCACTGCAGATACCAGACCCCAATGCAGGGGTCCGGACAGTTGGAGACTTCTTGTTCATAACGCTATTGAGTCATTTATTTTTCAAGAATAAGTTTTAACAAATACGAGTTTTATTAACTTAATTTAAGAATATTGTAATGAAAAAACCCACAGACAACAGGATATGGTCATCATCTTTATTGAGAAACCTTGCAGACTTTCAAACGTACAATAATTATCTTTAAAGCAGCAAGTAAATTGTAACGAACAGTGCAGGTTCTACCCCGCATACTTTTCAGACCATACCCTATTTCATGAAATTCGTGATGGTTGGACTTAGACTATTAGATAGAAATTGCTGCGCATTGTGACAGATTAGTTAACTCTGATGAAACTCCAATGTCGAGCCCCACAAACATTCTGACACTGATTCAAATTATTAGCTTATGAAGGAAAAGTGAAGTTAATTGTATATGAGAGGCCTTTTATTAGTAAGGTGCCGATTAAATGTCTTTTCTTTTGGTTTGATTGGATTGAATATTTTGCGTGTGTTGCTGTATAATGTCTTCATTAGATATTTGGATAGGGGAATATTGGTTTTTCCGATACCTTTGTCTGCAAAAATATTAGCTTGCATATGCATAAATAAAAGGAAAACTGTCCTCGGGAGAATTAATGGAAGGCTTCTATTATACGAGATGACAGAATATTACGTACATCTTTCCATCGTTTAACAGATCATTCTTGGCTCTGGAGTTCGTCACAATTTAATGGAAACAGAACGCGTACAACTAATATTGTAGGAAACCCATCACATTTCATGAGTGGTACATAGTAGATATAATTATAGTCCCCCCACTGAAAACCGATTTATATCTAGAGCAGAATAGGTCTTAGAGGTCATTGTATTGAGTTGATTTTGATATGTATCTGGACTAGCTAGGTTAATTTACTATAATAATTTTTGTCGGCAGTACTAGGCCTACTTCAGGTACAGTCGAAATGTTTTAATACGTATAGATTCATTAACCAATTTTGTGTAATCTAAGTTGCTGTAGTAAGGTGTTAGAAAAATTGTAAAAAAAAAAAAAAAAAAAAAAAAAGACAAAGAAAACGATATCAACGGAAACACATATCAAACATACATGCAATCGAAATTACTTAAATTTACAGCGGAATACGGAATACAAGACAAATGCATAATTTCTGTATATAACTACATTTCTTTGTTTAGAATAATAGACTGATAATTATGACACTTAATTCCTTTTGGTTGTTTAGGCGTCCATTGCACGCTAGGCATAGCGATGCCTTGAATGAACCAATACCACTAACTTGGATTGGTATTGAAGATCGTCTTACTTCTTGTATTTGTCCTGTAATTAGTTTTACAATTGTTTTCATGAGACATTGGCTTATTAAGGAAGTTTTTCATCGACATGGTCACATAATGATAATACGAATTCAGGTAAGATCCAATAACTGTATGCTCTCTTTAAGGAAAGCTAAACATTGTATTGCCTGTAGATTTCTTTACATGGTTCCCGGTAGATTCTTTTTTTTTTTACGAATTGTGAGCGAAATGGGAAATCACTCTTATCTGCTTATGGTGTCCTTATTATCTGTCATAAGAAGGGATTTACAACAGGAAGTCGTAATGTGACAATAGATGGATGTTTTTTTTGTTTAAGTGCTTAAGGTTAATGTCTATCTAGTGGGGTAACAAACTGCAGTGATTCTTTCTTGATATGTTTTAAGAATTTTCTTCAATGTATCACTTCTGGAAAGCTAGGAGGAAATTCACCGTTTACCCTTTCCCATGCATTTATCAGAAACAATATAGAGATCTATTCGCTATACATTTCCAAGGAAAATACCTATCAAAAATCAAAGGGGGAAAACGAGTATGCGATTTTTTGTTGTTGATTACATTGAATATTCTGAACTATATTTCGAGTGAAAATAATGACACCGTTTACATCGAGTACTCTCCCTAGCTGACCGGTAGTACCACCTCTTACACCTTACATTGTGAGCACAAGTGATTGAACTCCACATAAACGAATTCACCAACAAATACCAGGGCGACTGAAGGAAATCCCTGATTTTCGCGACGGTCATGTACATTTCGAAAATGCGCATTGATGATAATCTTAGGCCTGCTTTGCAAAGTTATAAATATTTGAAGCAACATGGATTTGCCACCATATAGGTAACGTATAACATCGGCTGATGCAATAGATGCAGTCGAAATTGAGTCTACGTTCTAGGACTCTAATGAATTATATCAAAGTTCACATGTAAATCTAACCCCACACTAAGCTCAGTAATATTTTGGAAGTGGTTTTAACGAAGTGAATCTGAACATACATACACCATACATAACACGTAAACAATAAAAATAGACGTTTATATACATATTTATACCACATTTAAAATGAAAATGATGAACATGTTGAGACGTATGTCAATTATATTGCACGCATACCTGACGCGGTCTGTAATAAGTCTTAAAATATACTCTCTCTCATAACATTATAGTCTGTAGAAGTCAAGATATTATGTATTTCCATTAAGTTGTCTTTTCTCTGCTTCTTTCAACCGCGAATTTTGCTCCTCCCTTTTTCGTCTTTCATATTGTTTGACCTAAAAGAAGACGAATAATATTATGCATGAGGAAATTGAAAGTAGAAATATATTTAACCATGAGTTACATTAACTCACATTTCGGAAAGACTAGAGCTTGCTTCATCGTTTCCATGCAAATCAAGGGAGGCATCAAAAGACTTGAATTGATCATTTGGAAATTAAGGTATCACACAGAACGTTCTTTGATAGTGAAGCACGGAATACTGTATCCATCAAAATGTTGAACTACGTCTTCAGAATCACTTCCTTCTCACGTTTCAAAACTGTCTTAACTATTCCGAATGCTCTGTGATTGGGGCTTTATTGGATACTGAAACAATGCTTTCTACTGATCACTAGACCTGACCTCTACATTGCATTTACCAAATAGAACTTTACATCTTCAAGATGCAGCAGAGATAATCTTACGTGTAAGGAAAGTAACATGTCAGATGCACATAACACGGGTACCTTTTCAACAGCCTCGTGCATGGAGAGCCTGCCCTCTTTGACTAGTAGCATCAGTTCGATCCTCTCCTCGTCCGGCATGGTGATCTCACTCGCATTCAGGTCCCCCTCATATTGTTTATAGACGTACTTCTTTGTCGGCTTTTTACGAAACAGGCGTCCTAGGGTTAGTCCCTTCTTCCTGAGGTCCAGTTCGCCGATAGGGTATTCTGAAAGTTATATTCAAAAAACAACATTTATTTACAACCATTCAGCCATGAACAGTAAACACTGTTAAAAGCACAAACATGTTGGGGATGGGGATGGGCTATTGAATACTTTTACAATTTACTATCACCAAATTCTCATATTAGGCCAAGACATGCGCTTCTACCCTCTCTCTCTAAATCCGCATGTAAAACATAGGCACTACTCATGTAGCTGATCTGTATGCCTACCAAGTCTGATGGCCTGATGTAAAGCCCACGAGTCATGTTTATTTGATCAGTGGCACTGATACAAAAGAGTTCTGTACTCATGTAAATTAGATTGGGACCCAAAACGTTTCTACTGCTCCATATAGGCCTATGCAGTAAATATCCCAAAGGATGGGCTTCCTGCGACCGACGTTTATATTGTGTTATGTATAACGTATTGTGTTTCGGTTGGCCTGGAAATCCCCATGAGATAGTTAAAGGCACTTGAATTCTACACACATTGTGTTTGTCCTAAAAGATAGTGTAATCATTGATCGTGTTGATCAATTACAGCAATAAGAACACTGAATCATGTCATTTGCATTCCGTTTGCTTGTCCAGGTACTTCCCTGTTTTGAAAGCAACGTCTTGTGTTGACGTGATTCTTATGGAATTGCATTTCCATCGGCCCAGTGATAATTGGACAGTCCATTGGGGTAGGCGTTTCTTGTTGCAACTACCAAACCATCCTGCCATCTTTCAATTACACGGTCCACTAACCCTGGAAATCTAATCGATTTGCTTTAATCCCATCACGGACTCGCTGGCTATCAAGAGATCACAAAAACTGCATCAATTACCAGAAAAACCGCAAGCCCTGCTCTCAGAATGGGCGCCCGGTTTTATGAGTCACCAACAAAACATTATTTCTCATTTGCAAGACAGACAGAAGGCTCCGTTGACAAAGACACATTTCCAACAGAGGAGGGTTAGCTCAGTGGTGAAGCACTGCATGGTGCACTCCTCCAAAGGTCCCAAGTTTTGTTCCTGGCCTTGTTTCTTACTGGGGTAATGGATTAGGACCATGCATGTTCCATGCATTTTACTCCAGGAGTGGTCCACAACTTACCAAAAGGCTTGTTCCCAAACAGATCTCAGATTCCCATTTGGATTAAAAAGAGCAGGAGGCAAACTAGGGAATAGAAGCTTTTTTATTGGCTGGTCGCCATAGCAACATACAGGCAAATAAACCCATCTATATTATAGTATTATTCAACTTTGTGTATTTAAAAAAATCATAGGTAGTGCAGTATGAACAATTGACATAAGCTTAAAAGGAAGACAGGCTATGTCATACAAAATAACTGGTGAAGCATACAATAATCTTTCGTTAAGCTTCAAGCTTCAAGTACTACAAAGTGATGGGAGGTAGCTATTAGTATATAATCAAGGACGAAGGAACCAGCTGCAGAGCTGTTGTCACAATAACTGTTCAAGTTAATTCTTAACTTGTAATGTTTAATGTGGTCAATAAGCCCATCCCAGTATACATCAACATCAAATTTTATGATGAAATTACACAGCAATTTCTTCCTGATTTAATATTTATAGATAGTGATGTAAAGAAAAATTAATCATGGTGATTTGGTTGACAAATTACTCCTAAAATTCTTATAATGCAGCTTTATATATTTGCCTTTTTCCCATAGGAACCAATGTTAAATCCTGTCAGCCCAACCTATAATGTCCCAACCTTTTTTCTCTAAAATGCAACATTTTGATTGAGGGTTAAGCCAACATGTTCCATTGTTATCATTATGCATGAAACTTATATCAGCTATGCATGACTTGCAGTAAGTTACTGTAACACATTTGCCTTTAGCATTTGATCAGGTGTGATAAGGGTTAAAACAGTTACGCACGGATAGTAAAAAAGCAGACTTACCTATTGGGCCTTCCTCACTACTTTGTCTGGCAGAAGGCAACAATGGGGATCTGAAAAATAGTACATGAAAAGTGTCATCTTGAATAGTTATAGATGGTTTTCACTCTGCATGTATGATACCAATTGTACAGGAATTAAAAAAGGAGTGTCTTCGTCTGACCAACGTCTAATCCCCATTGGGATGGTCGACCGTTGGCTCTTAATTGCTTGTTTCAGGATTAGATGGGGCCCTTGATGATAGGTTCCATATTTTACATGTCGAATTTAAGATTATATATAATGAATTTGATATATTAAGTTAGGGACTAGGAATAGGGATGAGTTAGCCTTTTAGGTATAATCTATCAGAGGAGAGGGATATATATTTAGTTTCTTCCCCATTAAAAAACTGGGGAAAAGTGTTTAGGAATAGGGATGAGTTAGCCTTTTAATTATGAATCCTAAAGATCTACCAGAAGAGAGGGGTATATATTTAGTTTCTTCTCCACTATCTAAAACTGTGGAAGGAGGACATGGCGGGACCCACCCCTCATGGGTATAGGGAGGTAGGGAGTTGTAGGCCGGTACATCTTTTCAAATCCCCCTTTTTGGCCCCCAGTAGTCAATGTTTACCTAACACCTCTCAACAGATAAGGCCTCAGTAGACAGACCATGATAAGGGTGTCAGAGTAGGGTTCCCACCTCTCTGTTGTGGTAGCCAACGCACTCAGCCATTGTCTTACCCGATGCCTAAACCCCTAAAACAACAGCAACACCTGAGTCCAGATAAGACACTGTACACACAATCCATTTAGGGGTCCCTCAGAGGGAAGGGACAGTGGTAAGTTTTACCTGCCTATAACTTCCTTGTTATTCAAGTTTATCAAGAAATTCCAAAAGTAGCATAGGGTTCATTACTGAGGCTGTTGAGATAAAATGATAATGTTATCTTTTTAGACACTGTTGTCCTGCAGCATTGACACAAAGGTAGTGGGTTTTTGGTAGCTTATCAGTGGTGGAGGGGTTCAGCTTGTCCCCCGACAGGCCTAAACTGGGGGACCATGGCCGCCCCCAGGGTGCATCTCCATACAGGCCTATAGGGCTGTCGGGAGTCTATGTCTGCGCATGCGCAGTCCTTTGGCGCCACTAGCTGTCGGGAGACAAGCATGACCTTTCAGCCAATCAGAACCGTCCCTTTTGCAATATGGCCGCGCCCATGGACAAACTCCCGTCAGGCCTATAGACCAGGGGCCGACAACTGGCCACTAAAACAACAGGATTAAAATTAGCTCGCTGGTCAGACGAATGGCACGCTAAAAAAAACCCTGCAACTTCCTTCATAAGCTACTTTCAAAGATCATTGCAGTTCTTTTTTATTGCCATCCATGTCATACTTCAAGTATAAATGTAATTATGAAAACACATAACATTCACAATGAAACCCTGTACAATACATACGTGACCATTCTCAGATTCTATTCATATTCAAATGGTACAAATCAGTCAGTGTGATGTTAGGGATCTGGACGGAGATGTCGAATCTAAGAAATTGTCCCGTCGCCTGTCTCTGAATGCCAAGTTGAAAGCCAACTTTAAGAAATGAATAGTATCGTCCCCCCTTTTGGTATCTTTTTGACTTTAACATTCCTTCACTCTTACCCTTCGACACTTTGCTCACTTGTACCTCCTTTCGATGCCTTAGATGCGGCAATCTCTATGCGGCCCATTGGTTAGGGTGAAATCGGTCTGACTGGTCTGTCCAAGAGGATGGCCTCAGGCCCCTGATTGACCAGTGTTCAGCCTCGGACACCCAGATCAATGGTTCCTCCTCTGGCCACTATGTATGCACCACCTCTATCCTGTCCGAACCTTTGTCACCCATTCCAAATATGCCGATTGGTCAGGAGGAAGTCACTTGGGTGCAATTGCTGCATTTGTCAGTGTCTTTAACTGAGAAGCTTGGAATTCTACCAAGGAATACACAGATAATATAACGTTTGAATTTGAGGTATTGTTACTAATGAAAATCCGGACAAGATGTGCTTCATACATACCAATGATTTAATCATCAGACATTTTTTATATTGAATGTTTTTCCTTTCCTCCTCCTCCGGCCTTCTTTTCCAATTGATACAAAAACCGACATTTGACAACGCTTTGCTTTCCGAAAGAGCCTGACGCTCTTTCAATCGTCTGAGTGAATTGATTCTTTTTCTCCTCAAAGACTAACAATTTTATAGCTCCTGAATGGGTCTGGGGCCATGAATACTGATGGAATTCTCAGGGCAGGGAGGCAGGGCCACGTTTAAGGTCTCCAGTGGGGGGAGGTAGGGGCCAGGAGAGGGGATCAGGCCAGATAATCTGATTTTGCAACCAAACCCATTCTGTTCGACTCCCAAACCTCGCCACAATAAGATAACTAGTACGCCAACAAGTCGGGGCCCTTCTCTGCCTCTAATCTATAGTAATACATTTAGGGCAACCGGTAGTCAGAGGTTCGGGGGTCGCAGAACCCGCGAGAAACCGCCGGAAGTAGGAGTCGCATGACCTTCAGACGCTGGAGACGCCGTTACAAATCTAATAGGGCCACCCCGGAGGCGACTCTGCTTTGATGTCAGTCCGGGATCTGTGAGAACATCTCGGTAAAGGGGCACAGAACTAATAATCTAATATATAGTGTGAATAATTTATGGTGAAATGTAAGGGCTATTAAGACCATAGATTCCGGCGTCTCTGGATTGACAGGTGTTTAAATAAAATATTGGCTTAGGCCAATGTATTATTGTGCCATCGCAATCCTATGTTCCGATATTATAAAGGAAGGACGTTTTTCTGTAACCCAGGTCTACTTTCTATGCCTATTCTATAGTATGGACATGTCGGTAATAATTAGGAACACGTAACTTAAATGTCCCTTTTTTGGAAATTTGCCTATTCTGTTGAGACCGTTTTCTACACGCTACAGAAGATTACTCATCCGTCCAATCAAGTATAACATGGGAGAAGTGATATGTGTCCAAAGCCGTCCATCAAACGAAATACTGCTAAATCATCGTGCAAAGGAGGAGGGCGTGGTCAAATAGTCGCATTCCCCTACACCCCAAACCCATACCCCTCAATCAGGGAAATCAGGGGCATGCTTTGAGAGGTTAGAGGTGGGTGGGGCTAAAGCTATAACTCAGCGTAGTGGCGGGCGGCCCAGCTTTATGGGAGGGGCACTTCTGGGCCGAGTCGAGCAACTCACATAAAACGAGCATGCCGTATCCCCTAAATCACCACCAGATTTGATGAGCTTCTGTTATGAAAACCAACGCTAGTTAACGAGTTGGTCGCAGCAAGGTTAGACTGATCGGCGCGTGCATCACACAAGGAAACCGTGCCCTTTTCATAAGGACTTACGGCGGGACAATTGTTTAAAAGGTTACATATATAAGTTTGCGTTTTATATCCTTACAATGACATCTTTCCTCTTATGCATATGTATACATCGGCGTTTGTTTAGTTTACAGAGGGTTTGGATTGCCTTACAGAAGTTTTGGCTTGCCTTATATATGATTACAGAGGTTTTCGTGCTCCTGTTGGAGGTTTTCGCGCTCCTTAGGGAAGGTTTGGTGCTGCTTAATGGGAATGTTGGTGCTCCTTATGGAGGGTTAGAAGGCATTTACGGAGGTGTTCCATATGAAGCATTTGTTTTTCAAGCCTTCCATAAGGAAAGCATGAAATCTGCATAGCTAAGGGGGTTCTTATGAGACAGGCCACTCAGGCACTCACCCATGTGTCAGGCGTGCTGCAGTTTCAAAACATAACATTATTCCCTCCCTCTGTTAGATTCTTAGAGGGTTGGGATGGATGCTAATGCCTGGGGATTCATGTCTCCAAGTACATAAAGGACAGCACTTCAGAAGCCTTTAAACGAATATATTTTAGTTGATTGGACTTTCGCGCAATTGAATGCAATTAAAATTGTCTGCATCGTGACAGGTGACCAAACAGTAGAATGATTCCAAACACTTACATGATCACTGATGGAATTCTCAGGGCAGGGAGGCAGGTAAAGTTTAAGAAGGGTTTTTAAGTTGATATCCCATAGATTGTAAATATGGATGACCAAAGTATGAACAAGGACTGTACTTTAAACCACGATCATGTCACAGTGTTTCATTGTACATCACATTGAATCATACTATATATCTATGTCACTTTTGACTGAAAGACCATGTTAATGAACCATGAAGTTGACAATGAATTAATTAAAAAAAACCATTGATTATCATGAATAGAAAACAGGCACAATTTAAAGTTTTAGACTTGATTCTGCAAAATTAAACATGAAAGAATGTACATGTTCTCTGTAACATTAACAAAACACCTGACTAAATGTACATAGCGTTTCTCTCCATCACGTTTTCTGAAACTGCTTCCCTGTGCATCACTCTGAGAGCTCGAATTCTCTATCTAATTCGCATATTCATTCTCAAAAATGAAGCAAGGATTGTATTTCATGACGCCCCCGCATGAATGAGTTGCCAAAAAGGACATCACTACCAGAAAAGCCCTAGAGTGGTGGAGCGTGATGTCGGCATGTCACCGAACTGCTGCAAAGAGAGGCGGGAGACGCACAGACGTTTGGTTGGGCGAGGGGACATTGATGGTGAACGGGAGACCAATGTCAATATTTGATCTTTTGATGTGCATTTTGGTATTATCAGGATTAATGACTAGATTAATGGGTGACTGGCGGGAAGAAGGGGGAGGAGGTGTTGACAGTAGCACGGTCGAAGGGATGAAACAGTGGCACGGGTATTTTCGACCCACTGAATGATTTCTATTCTTTGGTATTTAGTGAGCCACAGCTGACTGCACTAAAATGGTTGACCACGTATACCATATGGATCGCGAGCAAGGGGAAGCTGGACGGGAAATTCGAATCTCAGTGTAATAAGAAAAACCCAGAGAATATCGTTTGCATGAACGTTTCTAATTTGTTGGTTTGTTGGGAAGGGGAGCCGGAAGGGGGGAGAGGGAAAATCCATTGGCCATGAGCGGGCCACCTGCACTGAAATCTACCAGTCCTGCCGGCCGATCCCGATAGTGACTGGCTTGTATCAGGCCGAGCTGGCCATGAGTAATACGGAAAGGGGCTGTGGAGTTCTGCCATCCATCAGAGGACGGACGCTGTTTATTGGAAGGGACTTCCGGTTAGTCCGGACACTGCATTGAAGGCCGACTGTGTATATTTATAAATATATAATCATCACATTCTAAGTATACGATCACTGGTTGTTACGAGTAAGTTTTGATCCGGGGCTATGAAGTAACAAACCGGAGTAATTGAAACCGCATATCCCATTAAAATTGTGTATAAAGAACAGTTATAGGTGGACTGCCTGACTTTTAGCATGTGTTTACTATCGTTGACCAATAAAGATGTATTAAAGAAAGCGTTAATGTATCAAACATTGCTATGTATACATGTCTCAAGCATCACTTTAGAAGTTTACTCTTCATGCTTTGCAGTAGCAAATGTAAGCGAAATTTCGAGATTCTTATGGTGTCACCTGTCTTCCGTCCATTTAAGTTTATAGTTTCTGTCTATGGAGTTTCACCCTGTTTTTTATCCACGACCAAGACCTGTCAGATACCCCTATTCGCTGATCGTACCTTTCTCCTTACACCTTGTTCTAAGCCTTGCTACAGCCTGTTAATTCTCCTCTCCTTTCATTAAGGCTGCCCCCACCTGTTAGACCGGCCTCCATCCATCTTAGTGATTGATCATGGAGGTAGTGGCCGGGCATACAATGCACTGGGCACCGCGGAGATCACTGGTCGTCAAGTGATAGATAGAACCAATAAGGGCCCCTATTCATCAGCATCCTTCATTCCAGGAGACCTCATCTAGCCCCATTTCCTCTCCACCGTCGGACTACTTCCTGCTCTCTCCGGCATTTCAAATAGGAGGACTTCATAGTGTCAGGTACCTTTTTTCTGTGGGGAATAGTTTGGGAGGACGTGACCCTCTTGTTGGTGCCCGACGCGGACATAGACTGTCCGGTATTTCATTAAGTCCCACAGGTTTTTCATTGTGTATGCATTTCTATTCTGTTGATTGTGTGTGTGTGTGTGTGTGTGTGTGTGTGTGTGTGTGTATGCATGTGTGTGTGTGCATGCGCGCGTGCGTGTGTGCGCATGTGCATGTGCGCATGTGTATGTGTGTATGTTAAAGAGGAATTTTATTGTGATTTGGAGTTTTCTACTGGTTGATATAGGAGTTTGAAAGGGGGGGGGGGGGGGGTCGCGCAATCGGAAAATTCTGTCCTCCTTGGTTTAACGTCACATAAAAACCGCAAAGGTTTTCGAAAAAAAAGGGGGTGGGATTTCAGATAAACGGGGCATTGCAATTAGTAATTAGCCTATAATATTTGGTCGGAATATGTTTGAATAACAGCATAATTAGATATGTCACTATGTGCAACGGTAACATGAATTGTTGTTAGATGTTTTCCGAGTTCACAAGAATGAGATGGTTATGCTAACTGGAATGTCAGACTCGGAGTTACAGGCTTCGATTTATCTATCTACTCTCCTTAGATAAATTCGGTTAATAGACGCCTGTGGACCAATTACTAGACGTTGGAAATATGATGGCATGCCAATTAATGTCGCTAGCCTCTAATGAAGCGAGCACTTTGAAGAGCAGAGGCTCCTATACCCAACTTGTCAAACGTGTCGGTCTGTGTACGTACTGAGTATATAGGGGAGGCGTGGCATTGGGTAAAGTGTCTACTGGTTAACACAATACTGTAGGCCCACTTTGGGATGACGGACAAACATGAAACCTCATATTCGTCACCTGTCACTTCTTTTTCCCACTGAAAGACAATTAACAGAAATGGTGCTAATGAGCGTGGTTTAGGAGACGAGCGATGGGAGCCCATCCAACCACTATAAAAGCCTTTTATCACTCGGTCTGGGGAGAGTGCTCATCCAACCTTGTAGGGGGCCTACTTAGGCTAAAGTGTGCTGCCATTAAACACAATCGCCTTGGGATGCAATGCTTATGCTACATTTTTCATCTATAAGCATAAAGCAATCGCACAACTTCTGTCATATTGCCTATATGCGGTACATAGAAAAGCACTTCCATTGAGGGAATAATTCAATTAGGTATAAGTGTTTTCCACAGCATGGCATCCTAAGGCATATTAGTGTATATTCCTCATTCATAATGCATCAGTTCACCGTCTATTCTATATGCCTATAAACGTAAAGCACTTACGCGTCTGTAACATGCAGCTTGGGCACGTCTATATAGAATGGAAATGTCTTGTCTGTTGATATAGGAATCAGAGAATGTTTATGGGGACGGGCAGTGCACCTTATACAAAATTCAGCAGGAAGGTCGCAGCATTTTCATCAAGTTGCCAGCACACAGCTCACCACAAATGGATCACCCTGGAGAGCCCAGACATCAAAGGCAGCCGACGACAGGCCTAGTGAATCATTGATCACCCCTGAACGACGCTATCTACCTTCTTACACGGCCACCTTCAAAAGACCGCAGTCTTCACCTTGTTTCTAAAAACCGAGGGGAATCTCTACGCTCGTGTATCATTAGGGAACCACTTGCGGCCCGGCCCGGCCCACAGCAGGCCGAACCCATGCAGCGTCTCCCTCGTAGATTATTGATGGGGCAGCTAGCTATGTGACGCACCGAGCGGTCATTAATCCATCGACACGGATACCTCATTTTTAGGGATCTCTAGGGAGTTTTCGGAAGCGCAAACCAGCCCACTTTGCCGCATGGCGAATATTTACATCAGTTCTCGTTAGTACGTCAGGTCTCGCGAGCTCGTTTAGACTGCGCGTCAACTGCCCTCACGGGAACATGAATGTATGCATGCCATAAGTCTCCTATTTTATCGTCCATGTCAGAGGCAGAACCTTGTAGGGGGGGGGGGGGGGGCTTCGGTTTTCCCTCTTCCCCTTTTATGATAATATTTAAGCTGCATTAGTATTCCAAGTTCGTCTCCTTAGAAACCAACCACGGTATGTTTATGGGTTATAGGCCAAGTTAATTTCGGAGTTTCCAAGTTATATATGATTTTACAAGGGTTCAATCCCATGAATCTCAAGAAACAGGGATCCCCTGGTAGGGGCCCATCCAATCAACAATCTAAAACATCAATTGAAAACACAAGAAAAAGTATTGGAATACTTGCAAATACTCGCCCTCGTTAAATTGATAAACAAACACATGAAGGTATATATGGCCTAACACAGTCCTCTAACGGGAAATACATGTATGTCTATAACGTATGTTTCTTTCAATGCAACAACTTCGATTATTCTGGTTCGTCTCACTTTGATCCATACTGCATATGCGTTCGGACCCATATTGCAAGAAAAAGAAGGCCTTTAACACAGGCATATTTTATTGACTGCTTCTTTCAACAAGTACCCTTCAAGTTTCTCCCCACGACCACGGCAGGTGAAAAAAATACAGTTCCCCGGAAGACCCCCACTAAGAACCAATGTGACAATGGTGTCAGACCATTATCCTAAATTGTTTCCAGAGCCACTGTAATATCAGCCAATCGATGCTAAGTGGATTTGGTGCAGCCAGAGAGCGTCCACCCTGCCAAGGCCCGCGGAACTGGGGGTAAAGCATTCGCAATGAAATGGGCGAAAGGCGACGGAAGGGGCGCGAGCATTCGGGGGGTGGGCGTGGAGAGAAGTCAGTAATAGAGAGAGGCTGCCGGTAGAACGGGGGGGGGGGGGGGTGAGGCTGCTGGGCAAGGGAGGGAGCTGAGTAATAGTCTGATAGAAAAGGCCCATTTTTATGCCCCGCCCACACTGGTGCGCCCACATCCCATATTTTATTTTTGCAAAGAGAAATTGTTGCTCGGCATTTTGTAGACATCGCACCAGTAGGCTCCCTTTTACGACAGACTTGTCTGTGAATACGAAAAACTGATACTTTGTCTCAAACTTCTTTCTTGTCTTGTCTAAAGACTCATTTTTACAAGATGCTCATGAATTGTCAGAATACTATCCTTTTCTGAAAGCAATGGTGATGTTTCATAAAGTGTATACATTGCACATGTATTTGTAAATGTACTTCTACTATAGTGAGTAGTATAAGGAAATATGAGTAGGCATCAGGGTACCAATCTGTACACTGGGTTCATAAACGAAGGAATATCAGTTGAACTCGTGCAGGTAATTCTCGAATCTTCCCATCAAATATTAAGGGAGAGCTATATGAACTATTCGAATAGAACACGTCTAGCTGATATTATAAAGATTATTATGGTTCTTGAGACTTAATTATACCCTTCAACATCTCTGTGAATAATCCTTACTGCACATTATAAAAAGGTGATTAATTGGATATTGACACACAATTACTGTTTGACAACAAAGACTGAGGGGGGAGTGATCGGTGACAAGGGTGAATGACATGTTAGCCGTGTGCCCCTGGCCCACCTGGGGCGTGATCAGGGCCTCCTCATTAAAGCTACCCTCAAACTGGAAACAAGTCAGACCATCCCCGCCTCGCTCCAAAACAGACCCACTTCAAAACCTGACGCGCCACGCCATCAAAAACTGCCCTCTTCCCCCTCTTCTTCAAGGCGGTTGATTTGCACTCGTTCATTACTTCAATTAACCCATTGTTCCAGTCCAGGGCCAACATCAAAGCTGGGCGCGCTGGGTGGGCTATTCCGAGTGACGGGTACTCCCCAACGCCCACTCCCCTTTTCTGTCAAGTGTAATCAGTGCTAATCAGAACGGGCCTGGCGAAATAATGAGGTCTCTGGATGTTTGTGTCTGAAATAAGTGCCGTGCAAACTTTAGAATCAGACCTGTCCAGAAGGTCACGAACTTTCCGTTTCAGGCACGCTCATCCCCTCTCAAATATTTACGGAATAGAATTTATGTAGCTGTCTCACATCTAGGATGAGGAAAAGCCTAACCAGACAGCTTCCGGAAAAGACGGCTAATCTTGCCGGATAGGGATGGTAATTCGAGGACTTATCTGAAATATCTCTATTTGCTACATGCTCAACAATATATCGCACCTATTTCTGTCCAAATCCTTCTAAATCTTTAAGAAAGTCTGAGAGGAGAAGATCTAAAACCAGAGTAGTGTTTACCTTGTTCTAACGCTGTTTCAATATCCAGCAAATGTAATCTGTTTATTCGAAGGACTACAGAAATAGCACAAGCAATATACTATTTTGGGGCATATGTTGGTTTGAGTAAGTACAGATAGGGCCTACTGTAGATTTGAAACATGATAATGTAAGAATGACGGCTTTTAAGTTATTTGGTAAACTACGTTTTCTTTTTATTCCTTTTGTTTAATGGTTGATGCCTATGGATGTTTGCCGGTTTTCGTATTTACTGGGACAGGAAGAAAACCGCGTTACTGGTGTACGAATCGTTTTCAGGCTTAAAACTTGAATAAAAAGACATTAAATTTTATACTTCTCTTGTATTTCGTACGTTTTGTCAGCAACTACGTGTTACCAAAAAATACTTCTCTGAGGATACCATCTCCTTTTTGTTTCCGAGAGCTCGCCTCATGTTTATGCTCAGGTTCTTTACTCACGTACAGATTTTCGAAAATATTTCCTAAAAGTTGAAAAATCTTCATCATTCTTGACAAGTCTTCCAGATGGCATGCTTGGCAAGGTTAATCCGAATGGGAGTGTTCGATATTTGTGTTAATCAAATATAAAACAATGCACACTTTAGAACTTCAGGGATGTGTAAACCACTCCAGTAAAAAAATATTAGTCCTAACCACAAAACTGCATGGGCCCAGAGGTGAACTGCTGAACGTTGCAGACGTTTTGCGCTCTGACTGCTAACACGCTCTCCCAAGGTTTAGGTTATCATTTTCAGTAATTGCACATTGACGTAAACTAAATTCACAAAATGTAAATTTGAGGATTTGCCACAAGGGTGAGGAATAGTTGTAGGCAATTGTAGGCAATAATAATATACACACTCGGAATCGCTCGTATGTCTACACCATGCCGTCTCCGCTCTAAATATCCCCTTTCCTCAGCAAAATTACGGTAATGGGGCAGGTGCACAACCGGAGAAGTGTATATACAGCGAGTAGGTCTTGTTAAGGACCTGCAGAGCCGTCCACATGTGTGAGGCTGGACATCGTCTCATTATACAGTGAGGGGAGTGACCGCTAACGAGTGGCACTGATGAGGCCGACGCTGACCAGTGGTCAGTTTGTAAACAGCGCCAGTCAATAGCCCCTCTTGCCGCAACCATTCACGGCCCACAGGAACTGGACCTCTCCCAGCCAGTCCCAATTACTGACAGGGCACTGGCGCTACGACCCGCCCAGAGGTGGCGCACCCTTATCCCGCCCACGCTGGCTGCTGTAGCTTTAGGTCCAACTTTTAAATTGTTTGTCGTTGTTGTGTGGTGGAAAATAATGCATTTTGATCATTGAGTTAGTTAACCTGGAAGGTAAAGAGACCTAATTATAGTTAATTTTTTTTAAATAATACATTATGAGGCCCCCCATGTTATGTTTTGTTGACCTGTCCGCTGCGAGTAAGTCGGGAATCAATATTATTTTGAAATTGAGCATGCCCAGAAAATACTTGTGATGGCTTTGCCATGGTCTTACACAATTTGCTAAACAATGACGAAGGTATTCTAAGCCTAATAGATATCATGTATCCAAAGTAAGAATAGTCAGTTTAGTGTAATTCAATAGGGGAATCACAACTATAGGGTATCTATAGAAGGAGGGATGGGGGCTGAATCTGAGAGATGAGTTCAATCTGATAGTAGTATAGGGAAATGGGGATGTGGGGATGGGTGTGATTTCTCTACTAGTTTTTGTTCCCAGATACTTGTCTATCCTGCTTCTATTGATTGCTTCGTTTACAAGCCTTTAGCCCTGCAGTGTGTACGTTAGTAAGCGAGTAATCTTATATCAGTATTAGGCACATGAAGAGGCAGAAATCCAATAGCGGTAGACTGGACCGTAAGCCCACATTGGGCTGTATTGTGTGGGGCTTCAATGAATGAATGTCATCGGTTCGATGCTTTGAGTAGACGCTTTTGTGGTAGGTCCATACGCTGCAGTCATCAGAGGGATTATGTCAGCTAGCAGTTGCCTTTTCCTTTCAAAATGTCACATATGCCCATTGCTGCCTTCCTCAAAGGCAATCAGGCAAAGTAGTATGACGATGTCTACACCCCCTACGCTTTGCGTGACAATCAATTTCCATTCATTTACAGCCACAGCATGCTTGCACTCTACTATTCTAAAATAAAGGGGTTCTATTAACGCCCAACCTGATAATGACGTGCCATGTATTCCCATATGTAATGGTGTAACTATTTCTAGCTGGTAATGTAGACAACAAAGCAAGGATTCGTGTAGAAACTGGTCATTTTGTACACTTATTCTAAGGCCCCCGTGCTGTCAACAGCAATTCTAATAATGTAGAACTATTGTATTTCTATGACCATAGAAAAAGGTGAAAGTGTTGGAATGTATCTTTGACAATGTCGTAGTTTGTAATAGACGGATGCCCTCCATTATTCAACATGTCCTACATTCACAGAGCCGTGTCATATTTCTTCCTCCATGGTATCGATTTCGCGCAGAGTGGGTATACCCACTGCCTGCAGCTGTCAATGGACTACGGAGCCAGTAGTTCTTGTGTAGATGCGGGCTTTAACCTTCAACGGATCATCACTTCCCAACCCTACATTAAGAAGTAGAAATAGCACAAACCGTTTCCCCCCTGGATATTTGAAAAATATTTTTGATTTGGGCTATATGCGTTGAAACTCACGACTAACAAGCTCCAATTATATATATATATATATATATATATATATATATATATATATATATACATGTTTATTGCAGGTTCACGTTGATTATAAACTATAATGGTGTTCGAAATGCAGCACTTCTCTAGATTAGACGGCTTTAATTCCAACCTTTAGAACCCATGTCATCCCATCAGGCATTGGTGCATGTATTAATCTATAAATTTCACTCTTTTAGATACAATAAATAAAATAGGTTTTCAATGACTTATACAGGATTTCCTCGGTTTTGGTTCGATATAAATTATTGAGCGTATTTTTTAACTCGGTTCTTTCCCATGTTGTCCTAATTCTTAAAAAGAAAAGTGCATGAGAAAACGTCGGATTGGAAAAACTATTCACGGGCAGCTAAGGCCAGAATAAGGTCTAAAGGGTTATAATATAACATCCTCGCAGTAATTGACTCTTTGTATGTAAGATATTACAACAATGGTGAACAACACAGCCTTTGATGTAGGCTTATCTCTGGATAATGAAATACGCTTTTACAGCCAGAGAGAGACTACATAGAAGTAGCATTTTTATCAGGAAAAATGTCAAATTATACTTGTTCTCACAGAATTCCGCACCTGACACTGTTCACATCAATCGACTGGTCTTCGAAAGCATCCACAATAAATGTTATTCCTAGATACCAATTCTGAATTCAGTCACATAGTATTAAGAAGTCTGTATGGTAGCCAAAGAGGATTCGACAGGGACATTAGATGAGGTCCAGTGGTATATAAGCCCAGTTAATGCTACTGGGATGTGTGTATCCTTCTTAACAAACTGTAAAGATATCTACAGAGAATATGGCTTTTTGGTGGGCTCGCATGTATGTGGTAAATCAGATTGAGTGTGATGGCCATACCAAAAGGACCGTCTCCTGCAGCACGCAGTATGGAGCGCTTCCTCTGCTAGCACGCTACACCCAAACGGCTTTGTTTGATCTACTTCCGCCCTTAGGCTACATTTCCGCCTCCAGAAGACATCAATATTTCCACGCGCATGCGCAAAGGCATTACCAAAAGCCCAAACTAAATGACCGTAAGTTCCTGGCGGATTCTTGTCAGTAAGCGATCATCCACGTTAAGAACTATTTCAGAGACATATGGCTATATATCTAAAAGTTGAAGTCCTTTCCACAAGAGTATATCTTGATAGCATGGACTTCCGGAAGGTTGAAGGGAATTTTGTTGACAACTAATATTTAGGCCTGGGGATGATACAACTTCATCCCGTTAGCCAATGACTTCATATTCAAATGATTCATGAAGACGACGATTCTAGTGAAAAGGATTCCATCGGTTAGTATCATGTCCCAGATTTAAGAAGTACTGGACCAGTTAAAGATATTCATTAGCTATCCGCGATGGTATAACGTATTTCAATTGATTAATATCATAATCCACCAAAGAGCCAAGGGCATCGTGATGATAAACAGCCGACCTTAGAGTGATTGGTTGTAACGTGCACGCAAGCTATTGTGCACAAGTAAACAATCCCCATTAATGTCCTATCAACTCCACCTCCATTTCACTCATTATCAACCAGCTTCCTGCGGCCAGCCGAGTGAGTGTTGTCTACTGCTCGCTCGTGGCTAGCCACCGGGCGTCAATGTGATTTACTCCTACTCTGACCCATTAATTTGCGGATAATCAGGCAGTAGGGACCGGGATAATGGCCATTTCGGTCGGTATTATAGCACAGCACTTCGCCAGGCCGCTGGTCAGGGAGTGGCGTCTACATAGACGTCACGTGTGTAGCCACAATCCGATGGGATTGAATGTATTAGGGGCTAATGAAGTCTGTACACTGTGAATGGACGTAAATGTTATCACCTTTGCAAGCCTCTCAATTTATCCAGTCAGAATTGATAAGATTTGTGAGACAAAGAGAGCAGAGAGAATCTCTAAGAGTGTAATCTATTGCATCAGACAAGTTTCACCCCCTCGTAGGACTCAATTTATGATAGCGTGCCAAGCTTAACTCAGAATAACAAGCAGATAAGAGGCGCCGTAAATATCATTATAGCATGCAAGATGATATAACATGGCACACCAATAGTGTAATGAAAGATCACATCCCCATGTAAATCACTTGGCTCCAATCTCCATATATATTGGGTTAATACTCAAGTGTATATCTGTTAAGTTACTTGATATGAGTATTAAACTGATATTTGTGGGTTTATGTCTGGGATAAGTATCTAGATTTTGGTTAATTTGCAATATAATGTCGATTGGATCTGAGAGACAATAGAGCGTAAATGGAATTTCTCAGTCAAGAAGAAAAAGAACGACTCAAGGTGCCGGTTTTTGTATGTAGTAAATATTCATATAAAAATCTGATGTTATATAGATCATAACTATTAAAGTGCGATCTCCCGCCACGTGAACGAGATTCTCTTTTACTTTCCCCTCATAAAGAGCAGAGCATATTGACCGACTCGAATCAGGTCTCAATGCAATAAATTCCTGCACCCATCATATCTCGTGCTGGCGTCTCTGGCGTGGCGGCCCATCGATAAATGGATTATACAAAATGAAAATACTTGTTTTCAGACTCCCCCGAGGCGACCGGCCGTCGGGCTGACAGCTCGGCCGACTGGCAGGCAGGTGTCAGGGCTGGATCTGATTGACAATGGCTGGCTTCTGTGTGAAAGGCACCGACAGGTATTATGGCAGCACATTGAAACCGCTGCTTGCAGACATAACAGTAGAGGAAATCGGCCGTAGTCGTTGGCAGCTAATGGCACATGACGGGTATGGCATCTATTGAAACAGGCTCTAAAAGGCCGGGGAAAGGAGTTCTATGCTGAGCTATATAGGTAGAGTGATGAAGCATGTAGGTCTATACTGATTTCCCTTTCCCTCCAACAATGGATAATCCATTTAGATGATCATACATGAGTGGTTTCCTATTCTCATACAAGCCTATATATACACTGGAGGCCTGAATGGTCGTAAACTTATCAAAAACTTGTAAATTTGACAAGTTTAGCCTTGTCAAGGGCTTTTTGATGTATAATAATTTCATAGAGATGGTTAGGGCTAGTCAGATACTGCAATAACTACAGCAATTAAACATCCAATATATTTTTGGATTCTCCTGCAATAACGATGGCTAAATCAGGCAGGGGAAACAACGGAGAGGGTATTATAGGGCAGCGGTGGGCAGCAGGTGTAAGGCAGGATCTTACAATGTCAATGTTGATAATTAAGGCTTTATCAATTTGACAAGGTGACCAGTTAAGATTTGGCAATTTGGCAAGGTGACGAATTAAGACTTGTCGTTTTTGGCACCTTCCAAACGACAATGCTAAACTCTGGGTTTTCAGTACTGCATGTCTAAACAGTCTAGTTTCATCAAAATGGGAGACCCTCTAAGATCAACCGTACAGCCGTCCTTTACAAAGAAACGTCTCCGACATTGATTAACAAGGCAATAAAGAATGTAAACCATTCTCTTTCATACCCTCTAGAATATATATAATATGCATAATTATTAAAGGTTCACCAATCAATACAATTTGCATGCATATGGATCCAAATATTTTGTACACAAGGTCCTACAAATATCGGACATTCCCTTACTGGTAAATATTTCACCCCCATAGGCCAGCATTGCTATTGGGTAAAACCACAGTCCTGGCATTTAAGATTGACGGCACTACACCGACTAGACTAAATCAAGGCAAATGCCCGCGGACGGTCCTTTGGGATTTGATACGAGAGTGCGGCATGAGACCAGGGGGCAAATCTGGCGAAGACAGATCCCAACCATGGCATTGCTTGGACTTTTTGACTCAGTGGCCGGGCGAGCCACCACATCTATCTCTCTGTCTGCCTGGATTCCGGTATCAGGACCTGGACCCCAGTCCCCACTACGTCTGTGCGTTTCACTTGTCTATGGGAGCACTGGGCATGAGCCGAGTCTTTCCTCAATCGATTGCAGGGCTTCTTTCTTATCCGGAGTCCCTTTAATACGTGGACCGGAAATCGATCGAGCATCGTGGCGTCTCAGTGATCCGTTGACTCAGGCCGAAAAATAGCGTCTTAACGTGCACCAAAATGTGTTATTTGTCCAGAGCTGGCACTATATTGGGGTTTCAGTGAATATCTATAATATGTCGTTCAATGAGGAATGTAAACTGCCTTTCTTAGTAGGTTCAGAGTGGTAAGGGACGCCCAATGAATTTGGAAAATATATTGAGATGAATCGTACTATCAATGCACACATTTCCTTTCAGTTTTCTGTCCTACCTAAACCCCATAAAGTAATCTATACGTGAAGGGCATATAATGTACATGTATCTAAGTTTGAAAGCAGCGCGTGTAGTAGAACAAAAATGTAGTGAAGAATTTAGACTGTATACTCGGCTTCCTAATGTACACGGACCATATTGAGTATGATGAATGTGGCGTCGCTGGATGCTGGTAGTGGCAACAGCTCACAGGACGTAATAAATCACGCCTGTCGGACGCCACTGACGACGACAGACTAAATGTCGTCTGATTAAAGCCCGCCAAATCAAAGACTGTCTCCTTGTGAGAGGCGTGCTAACTACATATGAACAGGACGCATGTCTCCTTTCCTCTTACCTACCCCAACCTCCCTTCCTCATCAACCTTCCCTCGTCCTTGAAGTTAAGGTCCTGAAATCCCCATGTGACACTCAGCACTTTCTCAATCAAAGAGAAAACGTTTGTGTCGACATCAGCTTTGGTGGAGGAGGATAAAGCATTTGCGAATTAGGTCACAGAGTTGAAGAACTGCAGTGTGATTTCTGGTGAGCATAGGACAGTTGCCTCTTGAGTATGCTTACTATTGCTTCATTTCTCATGTAAAATTGCACAGGGTAACTTAAGAATTAATTTCATGGGGATGTACAATGAATACTTCATAGAATTCTATTCGTGGACGTGGGCCTATTTGTAAAGACATCCATTGCGAAACGACCCCGCTCTCCAACCACACTTGAGGTCCCCATCAGAAACGAACTCCCTTTTATCAAAATCCTACAAACGCACCTAAGTTTTATTTTTGTATCCAGACAGAACGTTCCATACGTCCCCTATGATCAATATTAAACCAGAACAGAAGATTCAATTCGTGACCTCTATTGCGCTGACCTAGATAGGGCATTGACCTTCTTGGCAGTGACGAAAACAGGAAATGACCCATAGACCTCTCTGCCTAGCCACAAGGAGACACAATTGACTTACATTGAATCTGGTAATCGAGGAGGATCGTGGGATCGATATGACTACAGAAACCCGGATGTCTAGCATAGATGCGGGCTTTTTGGGAGGTTTTGGCAACATGTGTCCTCACCCGACCCTTTCAGAACTGTGGTTTATGTCTTGCAGTCCAAAAGAATGAAATAAATGACGAGTTTGAATCTAGATTCCAACTGCATATCCTACACTGTTGTCAACAACGACTGGACAAGAGGCGTACATCAAAGCTGGCGTTACCATGGATACTCAGAATATGCCAGGCAAGGACAATGTTGGTGTCTCCGGGAAAGGGGGTTTAGACTTAATCTGGTGGAAATGATTACAGCGCAATGCATTGAAAGCATGGTGGGTGTAGTCAATTCAGGTCGATCTCAGCACGCGTCAGCAATGCCTGCAATGGTGGTGAATACTGTATGATGTTATTGCTGCTCCTTCAGAAGGCCTGCCGTATTTCCCCGCAGCATGCAGCTTATGTATCGCCAAAAATGAGAAGACCATTACGTTCCTAAGTGCACTCTGTTGGTATCCCCATTCCCGTTATCATAAGGACTGTTTAGTCTATAGAGTGGCAGAAAATGTTACACATGCATCTGCGGTACCCTCCATATTGGGCTAATGCTGCAATATTACTCTTAACGCTTTGTAATGCATGTTTTATATTTTGGTACGATATTAAGACATCCATTTTGTCTCAGCTAATAAAGAGGGGTATTTGTGCGACCACCCAACAAGCTTCTCTATCATAAGAGTAAGACAAAAGAAAAGTTTGCATTCATAATACATTAACGAGCTTTATTCTGTGCGTGCGCATCGACTGTCTTGAAAAAATAAAAAAACAGTAATTGTGCATGGCTCAAACAAAGTGAGAGGTAGATTCAAAAGAAAAGTCAGCAACCAGGTAATAAGTGGACGCAGTCTCCTTTAGCAGTTGTCACGGACTGTCTTGGACTTTGGCGATTGATAATAATGGTAACAATGTAGTTGTCTTTTCCCCAACGCCGATATTGTAACAATATTCTCCAAATGAATGATCAATCACGTACCGAGATGAGTGAGACGGTGACTCCCGCTTTAGAACGCTGAGGGCGTCAGGATCTTCGTATAACGTGGACGGCTGAAAGAGAAGAGAGCGAATTAGGTCCATTTATTTACCTTCAGCATACCATGACCGTATATAGGCATTCCCGAAAGCCTCAGGAGGCATCCATGAGCACCCAAATTAAATTCCTTGGCCATGATCTTTTATCTGATTATTGTCGACAAAGGAGACAAATTGACCAATAAAGATGTCAAGTGTAGCGGAGCACCAGTCTTCGATTAGCCTACGTGTTTGGGCTGAGTGCACCATTTTTCAAGTCCTGTAGGCAAATGCAACCAAGCCCACATTAAATAGAATCTGATGATGATAGGTTTGGGCCCTTCATGTTTTCAAGCTTATTTTTAACAAATTAGTTTAAAGCGCAATTATTGATTGCTGTGCATTACCAAAAAAACCTGAATTTATTGTAAATAGGGCCTAGTCAAAGATCACTTAAACAGTTAAAACATTGTTCAATTCCCCGAAAAAAAAACAAAAAAACATTCGAAACATTTTAGAACATTTTCAAGTTTTAACACCGAGCTGTTGACTGTAAAACAATTACAAAATCAGTCATATCGGTATACTACAGTTACCTTTGTCTTTGCTTAAATATTGTAGTATATCATCAACCTTGACAATGCAATAAATATTCGAATAGCTTGGATTCAAAAAGGAAGAAGCCAAGGAACGGTATTCAGACGGTGCTACAGAGCCTTGATGGGGCCTTGTAGACGGAGATTGTGGTGGGCTTTGACCTTTACTCCCCCTATTAATAACCCCAACCCACTCTTCACATAAATAATGGACAGCTCCAACGTTGTAGCTGTCAGCTTACCTCAGAAGTCCTCCCATCATGCAGCACAGGCCTCTCACAATTACCCACAAGGCCCACATTTTGAATTGGCATTAAATGACACTGTAAATTATTCCAATGAGCACAGTCATGTTTAATTATATTAGCATGCCAACAGGAATAAAAACTTCTTGGTTGGAGAAGGCGTGTTTGTGTTGTCCCCTTATTTCATGCACTTGTGTTTTATGGTACACTGCACACCAGAAACCCCTCTTTCGCCTTGTTCTTTCTGTTTCAAGATGTTTGCCACATGTGAAACTCACACAACAATACGCCCCCGGCCGGATCCAGAGGGAGGGTCCTCGGGGTCTTAACCCCCCCCCCCCCTTTGGTGGACCCCTAAATTAGGCAAAGAAGGAAAAATGTTGTGCAAGTGCATGCGAATAATGCACTTTTATGCTGACCCCCTTCCCTTTTGTCGTTTCATTCATTTATATCAGCATACAAATTTTATTGAAATATATTAAAATGAAGCTTCTTTCATGTCATATAATTTTTAACGCTTTTGGTAAGTATTTTTCTATTTTACTTTTTTTAAATACTACAGGCTAAACACTTTATATTTCAGGTCATAATTAACTTATTCAAGCATAGAATAATTCATTTCTTTACAAATGTATGATAAATAGCCCAACCGATTTTTTTTCATTGTTTTACTATCAATTTGTAGTCTAGAAAACAAGGAAACTATCGGTTTTCACGTGTACCGTGGATCATGGGGTGGGGACCGATACTGGACCGATTTTAGGACCAACTAGATTAATTGCCAAACCGATTCAGGACCAACAAAAAAGTGTCGGTCCTATAATCGGTTTGCTCCTTGTATTTTCGTCGGTTTGGAAAATGTCGCAACGTGGATCATCTGCTTTACAGGTACTCAGCAAGTGGGATTGTTGTGGACCTCAGTTAAACTAGTGGGTGTTCAGGGGTCCTGGGCTGTAGAGCTGAACTGGTATAAACAACCACAACTACCCCCTCTCCCACCCCTCTCCCACCCCTCTCCCATACATTTGAACTGTTTATTATACCTTAGGGTGATACAAGTATAGTAGTTAAGAATTTAACACAGGGCGATACAAACCTGGGTGATAACCAGCCTTGTATCGCACTGCAGTGTGATACAGAAACTTTTTGATTTTTTATGGCTAAAATTAACTAATGGACTGACACTCGCATCAGTACAAAACATTTAGGAGGTGTAGCCTAGATATACTTACAGGAGGACATGAGGGGAGAGGTGGCGGCACGCTGCGACTCGTCTGACCATACACGCTGAACATTCGGCATGGCTCGGGGTCACCGTAATCACTGTCTCGTTCGGGCTAATGGAGAAAACAAAATTAGGTGTTATACCATATAGAAGGAGTCGAGATTCAATGTTTGGCTTTTTTCTTACCCTAGTTAACACCAATAGGCCTATAAGCCTATTTCGGACCAAACGACAGTAGATAGGCCTATAACTTGCTTAATCAGTTAATCAGTATGTCCGAAATATCTAAAAGAGCTACTAAAATTACACTGATTACCGTCTGTAGCTCATTTATATGTTTCGGACATATCAATCTACCGCAGTTCAAACACTGGGTTCACCCTTATTTCTACTGATTTTCCACGAAAATGCTATTGCAGGCTCAATGTCCTGAGGTTCTTTCTAAACTACCCTTACCTAGGTCACCCGTTACAGTCCATGGCAGTTTCTTCTACCCCCTAGGTAAAACTATGATATCATTTTTTAATCAGTACAACTTGCTCAATGATAACCTTGGGATTTTTCAGCTACATTCCCTCCACTCGGAGTCTGGTGAGTGGTCATCATTTATTGATCAATTTAAAAGAACCAGGATATCCTTGATTCCTGGAAATTGTACTGAAAGGCATTGCGTGCGATGTCCCATACAATTCGTCTCTCCCACTTCTGCTCCGTGGGCCAGTGTGGCGTCCCGTAATTACGTTTGAAGATTGACGGAAATTGCTTTAGGTGAGAGTTCGCCAGGTATAAAGGATGCCGAACTGAGTAGAAATATTGAGTTATTGTTTGTGAAATGCCATTAAAAGAAGATTGCGCTATGACCCTTTTTTTCTTCTAGACAAAACACTATTTAAGGGTTGTAAAACGTTGTGTCCAAGTACGTTGTGGGTGAGCCAGGTGAATATAATAAATTATTGATAATAAGATGGCAATCACCCCGGAACCATTAAGACCTATAGAATACATCATGCAAAGACATTGGGGTCTGGGGGTTAGAGCAATACACCATGCAACGTTTCTCTCAGAACCTTTTATTCAGCTTATTGCCTATAATATAATAATAATGCCTGAATTTAAGAATTTCAGTGGTTTTCAATATAGATATTTCAAGACTTCATGTCATTACAGAAGGTTGTTGTCAGACAAGGAAAGTGACTCGGATTTACTGCTAGACTTATACATGATAGATAGACAGGCGCACAGATGCAATCCCAGCAATGACAAAGTGTCCCCCAGCAGCAGTCCCAGGGCACGTGGCAGGTCATCTATTGTGGAGAAGTCACACTCGGCAAGTAGACCAGCCATGTGGCTGATGGATTAACTCCACGGGATCTATCCATCGTTGGTTGGGCCAAAATATTGGTTTGCTGTAAGCTTTGTCTGACCAGACGTGATCTATGGTACTACATTTGTAAATATTCCCTTAGGGGCTGTCAGTACCATTTTAGTAGGAGCAAAAATCCAAACGACATGCATGAACAGGATTTAAACAATTGTTTTAATTTTGGGCTAAAATAATTTATTGTCCCTGCCAAAAAGGTTGAAGTATAGTTTATATCTTAGCCACGCAGATTCATTCTTGTATTGGGTGTATGCTGCAAATAGATAGCAATATTATACATCTAGAGCCGTGTACACTTGGCAAATCTTATATCTTACCGAGGATTCGTGGCCATTGGAATCTAAAGGTGTCTCCTGAAGCTCAAGGAGACGTAGGAAGACATCTTGTGTGTGAGTGTTGAGGTCCTCCGCATACTGACGGGCAAGGCGCTCAAGGAACTGGTGAGAGTCACTCTGCAAGATAAAAATAGTCCCTGTAGTTTTAAGCTATTCGTTATGAGGGGAGCCAAATGAACCAACCAAGATTTTCCCTGCACTAAGAAGGCGCGTAAATAGGAGTTGATGAATGCTACTAATCTGCAGGAACGCCTGTTTTGTGCGCGCAGTCGAGTCTTTGTTTGATGTGAGTGATAATCGATAGTCATTTGGGAAATGTCTGCAAGCATTGTTGACAGCTCATCTTGGTCGAAAAGCTAGCAGCGGTTTTTACGCCCCATGGATTTGTGTCATATTTTTGCAACATAAAATAACTGAAAATTGTTGATTAATAAGTGCTGTTTGCAGAAAACTTTGTAGTTCTAGTAATTCACAATAGTCCATTTTATGAATATAATAATGATTAAAATGAAATAAAAATAATATAAATAGTGTAAGATTTTAACAGATTTTAAACTAAGCGAACCAAAGTAAATTTGATTCACTGATAAATAACATTATAACCATCCCAAAATATGTCATTTATAAAATAGGAGTAATATATATATATCTATTTATGTTATCTTTTTATGTATTTTCCCTCAGCTTTAAATTTAATGCAGACAATTTCTATTTTCTCGAAATATGCTAAACTTGGTGAAAACTCGTTCACCCTGCTTGTGGGTTGGTACTCGGAAGGGACTCAGCTCTCTCCATATACAGAGCTACAGTCGTGATCAATGGCGCCCAATTTCGCCCCTCCAACGTTACTACTTTTCCTGCCTGGAGCGTACAAACGGGGCACGCGCTCGGCCCCACTGGTCTCTTACAATCTACGGCCGTCATGAAGTCGGCGAGCTGTAATTACCCCAGACAGTCATATGAAACAGTTTGCCCGCTGGCCAAGGCTCCATATGGCACCAGCCACTTCATGCTTGCCTACCCCCGGCCTAGATAGCCTGTCAATTGATCAACATGACGGTCTAAGCAGGGATCGAGTTTATCTTCATTGGGGGAGCACATGTTATGGATTTAGTGGCAAATGACTTCCGTCTGTCAGCACGGCTCGCCCATAAAGAAGCAGTCATGAATTTCGGAAATAGGGAGGGGATTTTGTGTCGCTATACTCAGATAGATTGATGTAGATGGATCTTTAAAGTAAATGGAAGATAGTTTGTTAAGTTCGTAGTTGAGCAATGTCAAGTTGACTCATCTCGAAACACGCTGTTTTCGTTCATAGGTTATGTATGAATTATGAGAAACAAGCAAGGTGAATGTCTGATGTGTACACTGGAGAACTATTATTCTTAGGGTGATGTATATGAAAAATTAAATATAAATTCTATCGCTTCCATGTCAATCTAAACTGTAGAATATCGTAAAGGTAAACTCCATTTTGACATTCAGCAGTTCGGTGCGTTAACATCTCTTTTAAATTCGGTCTGGGATGTGCCAACCATTATATCAGATTCGGCATGGGAGTTTCCTTGCTGAGTGATTAGATTGTTTTCCATCTACTGTCAACAATAATGTATGTTACTCTTTGACGTTTAAATATCATCGACATAAACATTAATGTCTTTGAACTGCAGCATTTCCCCCTATTCCTTTCCAACTAGAAGATGCATCCCTCGGAGGTCTTAGACAAACAATAGAATAAGTGATACATCACACATGGATGTTATGGTTCCAACTAGACAGTGCTAAAACAGCATAATATAACATGTTCTATCAATGGATCTTTCAGACGTCACGAAGGTACTTAAAACGATCCATTATATTTTTTCCCGTCGGGTAGGCTCAGTTATTCATATTAAAGAGCTGTCATGTCGATGGACAGTCACTTAAAGAAGGATGAAGCAGCAGTCTCTGTGAAAACAACCTTGAAAGAAGCACTTGGAAGGCAGAGACAGCACTGGCATGACCAGAATGGTTATGAGCTTTATGGGGCTGTACCCTGTCAGCCTGCCAAAACCCATGGGCAGGCGGCGTAGGCAATTGGTAGTGCGGCCAGGCAGAGTGGTACAGGTCCGAGTAAATGACGGCCTGTACCCAAAGCCTCATTACCGGGCTTCGGGTCTAGTCGGTCTAGATGCATACATAAGGCCAAAATAATATCACCCAGTGAATAAGATGAAAGCTGTTTACGAAGACTTACAGAGTTCTGTTCCTGGGCTAGTTATTATTTGCTCTGTCTAGACCCGGAAATATGTTTTACATTTAAGAGTGTCTGTAGAGATATGTGCACCGCGTTCATATGGTGATTTGATGTTTCTGTTTATATATTGGTAAATATTTTATTGCCGTGGAATACTTAGAAGCGATATATGGGTCTGGTTTTATCCCAAAAGTTTGATATTAATTTTGGCTACGTTCACAATGTACTGGGCCGGCCTGACTCCTATAGTTACCGTGGTATTAAGTTCCATGATTGTCTGAAATAGACTAACAATTGAGCTGTCCTCAGGGTAGTTAAAACACGATACACACTCATCATCTTAGAAGTAAAAAGAAAATACGAATAAAGAAAGGTTCTACAACGTGTTTAAGTCGTGAAAAGTGGGTCTAATGCGTCCAATTAGAAATAATGATCCTATTCTTAGCGTACGTTTTATTCTGTTCCTCCAACTTGCAAAACGAATCCTTACCGAAATAACCCAAGGTGAAAAGCTGCGGTATACAAGGCGGCTTAGCATTGGTCGATCAAAAGACATAATTGTTTTGAACGTTCAAACCCCTATGGCCGCGAAGCACTAGACGACAACACTGACAATTTGGATTCTTCTAAAATAAACCCCTTCATTTGACGATAAAAGGTAAGATGACTAATGGTTCTGGGAGTGACACAAATGGTTCATCTGCGGAACTTGCCGCTTCTTTCTCTCCCAAGATTAGTATCAGACGGGACTGCACGAGACCCTACTCTTTTAACAAGCTTGAGTCAGTGACTATCTGAAGACAATCTAGAACTTTATTAATAGTAAAGGCCAAACGTGTATTTATATGACGTATGTCGGAGAGAATAACACAAGTATCGGTTCAAAGGCTTTGAGAATGTGATACGCTTATTCATAACAACTATTTCTTTTATTGCACATTCCGCCATGAATGTAAGCTTTGATATTTACGTGGATAAAACATCACCCAAAATATCCCACACTGCATTGACTTACTGCAATCTGTGCACCCGTATATATTTGACGTAGACTAGTTTAAGTAAAATAATCGTGATTAGAGATCATTATCCCATTACCCTCAACTGTCATCTGGCAACGGCCCTCCTTTGGGCATCCTTGGTTGATTGTCGTAATCTGTGTCGTAATCTACGGCCAGTGGGGGCAGTTTGCGGTGGGGAATAGCGCTGCTGCTGCCTGGTGGCTATCAAGACTTGACAGGTAGTCAATGGTGTCAAGATGGGACAAGGTAGGCTCCCCACGCGCCCCTTATGGGGCTCCCAAGAGCCAGCTGATCTTCCTGGCCAGCCCTTCTCTTTAAGTGGTCTACCAATCGAAATTGATTCGCACTCGAAATGCGATACGTCTGTCTACCGTAGATCCCAAGAGGGACCAAGATTTAGGTTGAAGCGGGTCAAGGGTCAGCAGGAAGAAAAGAGGTTAGGTTGGTGGAGCCCTCCGATTCATTTTAGGATTTCAGAACAGAATGAGAACTATGAATTTTTTTAAAGAGGGGTACTAATGTAGGGGGGGGGGGGATATAGGATTTCCTAAGGGATGAGTCAACATAATTACCAATTAAGCTTAGTACCAAATCGGCAAATCGGTGCGTATTCTCGTTCATGCGCATGGCATTCCCCCGCTTTTTTATTGTTCAGGGGTCCACCAAAGGGGGGGAGGGGGAGGTAATCGACCCTCTTTTGGGAGGTCCTCTTTTCCGTGCTATCAAGGAGTCTACACCCCTGTAGACTCCTTGGTGCTATAAATGATTTTCCAGACCACGCCACCTAGTGTATGACCCAGTCCTCACTGCTGCTACCCAGACAAGCTGGAGGTTATTTCCTCTTTGAGCATGTGTAAATTGCCCATGTTAGGCAGCCTGCAGCTTTTGCTACGTACATAGTTGCAGAATGTTTATTATATGTATCAATAGTACAACTCTTTTTCTTTTTTCTGATATATGCATCAACTGTGTGTGTGCACTGTTTATATTTCAAAATCATTTTTCAATAATAAAAGTTTTGATTTAATTCCAGCCAATGGGAAGAGTCCCCAGAGGCCTTATCAGCATTATGTAATCACCCCCCACCTATCAGATGTCGCGCTACCCCAGCCACGTGGGTTTGTTTGTCCAGCCTCCACTGGACCGTGACGGGGGACAGGGGTGCGGATAAGGGTCTATTGGGTACAAGACCAATACGACGCGCAGGCCCGTGAGCCTCTAGTGGAATTGTTGTCTATAAAGACCCGTGGGCATAGCTAGCTATTGGTTGCAAGTCCTATAAAGATAATATCAAGCTCCTGGGAAATTCCTACCTTTGGCGGCAAACCTGATTGGCGACAAGAGCCCGCGGAGCTAATACAATTTGCACGACTTCAACAGAAATTATCCGTAATTTGGCGCGTCAGGACAGGCTGGGGCAGACCGGCGCTCGGCGTATAGATAGTCGGCACTTTCTCACCTTTCAAGAGCATTGCCACAGCCTGGGGTTAAGGAAATTAAGTATTTATCCTTAAGTCTCGGTCTGTGAGTGATTCTGCCTACTTTGGAGTTGTCAGAAACTTTGAAACAATTGCTAACCCATTGTCCCTTGAGAAGAATAGACACCAAGGTAACTGCCACAAAAAATCATAGACATACATAACATGTATCTCTATGAAAAAATGTACCAATATTAAACAAAATTTAATGTACATAATTACACAACTTCAAAATTGTGTTTTACTCTTGTATTTCAATATATCTAAAATATATCATGCATGTCGAAGGGTAATTTAGAAGCATGAAACTGGTAGATTGGAGGTTAGGAGAAGTACAACTTTCATGATTAATGGCCTTTACTTGTATGTGTATACATAGTGGTCTTCAGATTGACAAAATCCCTTTTGGTTACCCCAGTAAGTAACTGAGTAAGAGGAACAGCTCATGCTGACAGACCTGTCTTTGAATTTGATAATGTCCACTAAGAAATATCGGAAATCAATCTACTATGTTGGTACAAGATTATTGAAGGAATTGCTCATTGAATTACAGAATTTGCATAGTGAATTAGCCTTTAAAAACCGGGAGTGTTTCTTACAGAGATTATGTGCTTTATCTATTTAATGGACCGCTTTTTTATTCATATAATGTTTAATGTTGAATATGGACCTTTGATCAACATAGACTCACCAATTGCATAATCTCCTTACTCGCAGATTCTGATCACAGATGTCATTATGATATACCACCTAATGGCATTATATTGATGGATTACTATACGGAATACTTTCTATTCTACCTATACGGAATATCATTGTTGATTGTGTATGCATGGTTACTGAATTGAAAAAAGGTTTTTGTTTCATGGACTCCTCTTGCCATCATGCAGCTACAGCCTACACCACCAGAATAAGGGATGAGGAAACAACCATTTTAGTACTACAGCTGGTTCTAGAGGAGTGCACAGTGTATGGCCAGAGTGGACGTCCTCTGAATCGCTACAGATGTAATCACCAAATGGAATGCAATAATGCAGTCCGCGTCCGCATTCGGTTGATGAATGAAATGTCGGATGACGGATGAAGGGTGTGTTGTGAATGGGGCTAATATTCGATCTGTGGGGAGTGGAGGAGCGTGGGAGGAAGGACTGAGGGTTGGACGGTGCCTCCGTATCTAGTTGTGTTACCGGAGGTTTGGAGGAGGGGCTGGGGGTAGTTGGATCCCTCTTCTAGAAATAAGGCATGAAGGCATGGCAGAACCAGGGGGCGTTAGTGCATGAATTAGGCGCTCCCTTAGCCCCATCCCCTTTTCAGGGGAGGTCCCATGGAAGCGGGGGTTCTTCACTAGGCTGTGGTACAAACTTGTCCCATTGATCGGGAAAAAACGATATTACATCAAGTAGACGGTCCACGAGGGCACCCATTGTCCAACTGTCAGCCCGCATTGCCTCCCTCCCCGACTGGCAAAGTCGTCGGGTACAAAGCAGTCTGCGGAGTCCATCCTTTCAGAAAAGCGTTGGCTGCTTACTTGCCTTGCTCTTGCAGTGCCCATTTCCAAGCTGCTAGTTCTTGCATTTTCCAAATATCTCAAAACCGCGGACCCGGGCACGGTCCAGCGGGGCAGGAGAGGGCGAGCTGGGGTCAGACCTGATTGGATTGTCGATAATTCTAGGACCCAAAAGGCGACCTAATGCACATGGCGTGTTTTTGTGTGCCATTTCTGTCAGGATAATGTCATAAATGAGATGTGCCCTCCTTTTTTTCTCCCCGACCTCCTTCCCCTACGACCCTGGCCCTCTTGCAAATGTCAGGCCGGCCAATACTATCGGACACTGGGCTGGATTTTTCTGATTGCGCCATTGAGTGACCATTGGACGCGACAGACGCGCGACTTGAGGATGCTGGACGGCGTCCATTGATTGAAAGGGCGCGACGACGACTGACTGGACATGAAAAGCAATGGGGCTGGCAGCATGGCGGCCGTAAGGAGGTTAAGGAAAGGTCCCGGCAAAGTGCCCTCTCCGGTTTGGACAAACATCAGCAAAACTAAGCGGCCTGTAATAGGGGATTGGGCTGAGTGAAGTCGGTGGACGTACCCGACGTGCCGCAGCGGTACGTGTGGGTCGGGCATAGGGGCACTTGGCCGGCAGCTGGCCGCAGTGCAGGCCTTAGAGCCCTGTCCGTACAGCAGTGTATGACCATCCATGGAGATCCAGGGGACATAATTAGCCTGAAGTGAAGGTCAGGGGCTGTAAGGCTAGCAGCTGCAGGTATCGATCCACAGAAAAAGCCTGGGTTCATTGCTTCGTTATACTCTAGAACGCTCTCGGGTAACGTGATTTAAAATCGGTCTAGCGTTCAACCGTCCACTAAAGCAATCGATCATCATGGTTTTATACCTCTTATCTACTTTAATCTTCCAAACATGCAATGTAAGGTAATAATAATTATTTATCTTTATGATGACATCCTACATGTTTTAATGTGCTTGATGATATCGAAATAGAGACACTTGACTGTAATGCCTACGTTCTACTGAAGACCATGTGATGTTATCTATCTATAAAATAACACGTATAAAAGCGTTGTATGAATGGCGGCCCACGCCAATCAATCAACAACGTTGCCCATCCTATAAAAACCGTACAATTTCCTCCGGGATGCCGATGACAACTGTTTTTCAGGCGATTTATTCATTTCTAATTGCAATACTACATCAGTATTCTAATTGCTTGTTCACTCAAGGCATACATTATAGATACATTGCAATGTTTACGTCTGAAACAAAGTATTGGTATGACCGAGCAGTTTGGCATTTAGGCCGGTATTTAGAAGATAAACAAAGTTTGTTTACAAGAAAAAGAAACAGTGATGATGGGCCAGTTTCCGAACGTGACTGGCGTTTATTCACCAAACATCGGAGCCCACAGTAGAGATTTCCCAACATACAACATATAGAACGTCTAATTCGATACGACTCGTGATGGTGTACATAAAATGATGGTCAAAACATCAACAGTGCAATATGTTTATTCTATGCTAGACCTTGTCTATCTCCTTTTCATTTGCTAGGCTTCATTGCATGTATGTGCGGAAAACGACATAATACCTTATTACTAGTAGGGCCTATAGCCTTGCAGTTTAGTCTTAGATCTCCAAAGGACGAGTATAGTATTACATGTATAAGCAACACTCTTTCGGATATTTGTTATGTATACGAAAAAGACAGTGAAATAGGACAGATTATGTGTTCCTGCTTTAGGTAAGGTGATAGACGTTACAGAAAATGTATCATTTAAAAATTTTTGCTCTTCTTTCTAAAGATGTCAATATAAATTTCATATATTTGCCATAGCTGTGCATACAGCTATAGGCCGTGGTAAAGGAAGGGCTGAATATCATCTTAGGCGTATGTTCAGCTTGATATATGGACTACTAATTGAATACTCGGTCATTCATACATAATGGATCAGTGTTTGCAGGGTAAAAACCGGGACAGGATATTGACAGGCGCATACGAGCTGTCCCTTGTAGCGACAGACACAGCGAGGGTCTGATTGGATTTTGACAATGCAACAGATTGTGTCCAGTCAGAGAAATGGAAATTGATCCACTCGAGCACACCGGCTGTTCTCAACAGAGATCTATCCCCGGGAGTATTGTAGGCAGTTTGTAAAAGGGGCCTTCTTGGAGAGAAATCCAGAATGAAGCCAACGTTCTATAGAGTGATGGAAAGGATACTTGTGTTGAGTATGAAAAAAACATAATGATAGATGTGAATTGAGGAGCATTTCTCATTACAATTAGTATTCCATAGATTGAAAAACGTTATCAGGTATAAAATAACCAAGATATAATGCCTAGAAGATCTATATTAATGGAGCAAATGAATCGTTATCTTTACTCTTATCGGATACCGGAGATCCAAAGAGGGAAACTTTATATAAAACTAGACATGCCTGCAGAAATGATTGACAAACCCAAGCCGTGACCTAACGTTCAAAGCTATGGGGACAGCTAGAAAGCCTCAGCTTGGTGTTTCAAGCTAGGCCTCTTTGATGCAATGCCAGCTTTATTTACCTAAGAGAGCCAGGCTGCCTCGTGTTGTGAGTGGCTCTTACCGAGCAGCTCCTGACCTCCTCCCCTCTGAGCTGCTCATACGTAAGACCTCAGAGAAGCCTGGTTCCCATCAGACCTGTGCCAGACAGGCCAGTGCCGTCAAGGCCACAACACTGTCAGTCCCCAGAGAGAAAAAGTTCATTTGCTGGTCAGAGAGGCCTTTTCTCTGAATGTTGGGATAGGCACATGGATGCATCGTGGTTAAACCAAGCATTCGGCCAAGATCAACAAAACTCTCAATAACGTTAAGGCCAGTGACGTCAGAACTAAAGTGAAATAGACTGTAAGCAAGGCATGACACAAACTGTTAATGCCTGATTAAAAATATTTATGATCGTCAATTTGCATTAGACACATTGATAATTTACCAAATGCACGCTGCTATAAAAAAAGGCTTGCCATGTTTCTAGAATAGTACGTCACGCAGGCTGTATCATAATATTCAATAATAAGATTTCCCAAATAGGAGACTTTCCCGTAGCTTTCCCCTATGGAGCACTTCGGCTTAAGTCAATCTGGCCTTTTGACTCGCTGACTCTTTGTCCTTCTTTGCCGACCCTCCTCCCCCAGTGCCTCCCTTCGGCAGCGGCCCCTTCACCTCCTGAGTCCTCCGCCTCTCCTGATAGGGATCCACTAAACCCGGCATCTGGGAACTCATCTGCCGACACAGGAGCGGCCGCAGATAGGGTGACAAGTGAGCTTGGTCCCCACTTGCAGCCATAAAGGACTTGCCTCTCTTGATCATCAGAAGCAGAGCTGCCAGATTGCCGTCACCGGGGCGACACCCCCTCGCGGCGGGCATATGCTACCCCGAGGCAATGTACAGTCACCCACAAAAGGGGAAGATGACCACCAAATACCTCCGCGCGAAGTGGCAATCTTACCGCCTACAGTATTTCCCCGAAATAAAGAATAATCACAGTTAAGATAGTACAATTAACACCCCTTTAGAAATCTATATAAAAAGTACACATTCAATGGGAACCTGAATCATAATCTATTTGAAGAACGCTTCCATACGCTTACCAATAAAACGGCTTCGTGTAGTTTTTCTCAAATATTAACTATTTTAGGGTTTTCATTTCAGGGCGGTATTGTAGGATAATACCGTGGATCCCGGGGCTCTCGGCCAGGCGATGAAGGGATCAGTCACTGGAGGGGTTTCCTCAATGAGGCGCTATAGGGATCTGCTGCGGCGGGCAGGCGCGGCTGCTGCAGGCCTGGAGATGGATGACAGAGATCTGCTCCAGCGTGACACTGGTCAGGGTCTAGCATCCATCAGGACGCTCCCGGCGCCCCCGGAGGCCACCTCCCCCACAACCTCTGCACACACAGATAACTCGGGGCTGCCTGCTGCCCTGCTTGGCCGGAATACCTAAGTATTTGAGCAATACAAGTATTTTTAGCAGTTTAGATAAGCCTGTACAACTTCAATGTGGTTGTGCATATAATAGAGCTGGATGTTTCCTCCAACGTATGAAGTGATATTAAACGTGTTTGATTTACAAAAATAAATGTCCAACGGCTATCATACTGTGCTCTTTGCAACATTATTGTATTACAATCATATCAAGGCCATTTATTAAGCCCGACCTTCGCCCTTACGGTCACTTTAGGGAGTTACTATGATAATCAAGGGAAATGAAGGTATGGGCCCTAGGAGTACCGTTTCGGCAAAATGTTTCCTGTTACTGCAGGACCCACTCCCAGTGACCAAATTATTAGCCCAATGTCCATATCATCAGTTCTTTCTATATTAAAAATTTTGACTATACCGAAAAGAAAATCCATGTTCAATGTTGACTCATGATATTCCATCAATCAAAGGCAAACAACGCTGGAGGTGCCAGGATATGACCCAGTCAGTCACTTCAGGATAAAATCACAACAACTAGCCAATTACTCTGATGGGTTCACACCCCTGCATCCGCAGACGACATTTTAGTGACGTTAACTCTGACATGTCTGTTCTTGCCCGCGTATCGGATTGCCAAGACGGATATGCCCGTAACCAGCACCGTCACGATACCATATGGTGGGGCCATTACCTGATTGCAGAAAAAATACGCCAACATTGTCGAGCTGATCTCTTTTAGTGCTTACAAAATCGCCACGAGACGAAATTCCGACGCTAAGCCCCTGACCCCGGGTGTTTACGTGGAGCTAAATGCCGTCTGGGCCTCTTGGGGGCCTATTACATGGCCCCATGCTACTGCCGAGCATTTGGTCCCATGCAGGGCCATCATGGTGTACACACGATATAAAAAGGTGCCAGATAACTTTATGTGCTATAAACGTGACCATTATTTTGACTGGAATGATTGCAACTTGACCTGTCCAATGACTTACGGAATCGGAAGAATGTATTAGTCATAAACCATGGTCATGTAATAGATAGCCAACAAATAGCATGCTAAAAAACTATAATTGTATCGTGTGTGAAACAAAATGTTTGCCACTAAGTGTCACTATTCATTTTCTTTTAAAGAGGAGAGAGCCTTCCGGTGCTGGAGCTGTAGAGTATTTTTCATTGCACAGTTGTTTGCTCACTCACCATCAGAATAGAAGTATCTATAGTAAATTTGTTTCCTGCCCCCTAAAGAAAGTTTGGTCTTATACCAGTATAGTTCCAAACATTTAAAATCGGGTTTCGTTGTAAATCCTTTACCAAAACAAAAGGTCAGTCGAATTAACCATAATTGGACTTTCCATGTGTGGTCAACTGTGGTAGAAATACAAACATACATTAAGATATTTACACATAATCCATACATAATATAGATGCATGAAAACATACATTGAAATAACATACACACATACATAGATACATGTAATACATCCATACGTATGCATACATGAATACAAAACGTTTACCTGCATGCATACAATTATTCATACCCCCCCCCCCCACACACACACATTTATATGACTATACCTCTGTTGTAAGACATGGCGTCAGAATTTGACTGATGTGCCTGCCTCATGCATTTAAACAGTTGTTTGTACTTGAGAACTATTAAAATAGACAGATTCATCCCCTTGTGTATTACACAAGTCAAGAGTGGCCATTCGGTAGATCTAGAAAGTTTATATTGGTGTTGGGACTCACAAATGCTGGTATCAGAAGTCAGCTATGCAGTATCCTGACATTAAAAGTACTAAGTGTTCAGAGTCCCATTGATTAATCCAGTCCCAAGGGACCTGACCAAGGTCGGCGCATAAGCCTCTATTCCACATACATATACACGTATACAATTTTGCTGGTGATTTTGTATTTGATTTTCTGAGTATATAGCATGACACCATACTTCATTTATCTGTATCTATAATTTGAAAACGAGTGATAAAAAACCTTTTAGTGGTATATAACAATCATGTCTCTTTCTAATTTCCCACCGTTGATGTTCATGGAACCTAACAATTATTTGTATTGATTGGGACAAGGGGCAGAATTTTCCAAGGGTGTTGTTATCATACGCATCGCTCCATGTATCGTACAACGGTAAGAAAAAGACTCAGATGGTGTCAAATAGAATGCAGATTGAATTACGTAAACATCCTAATCTTTGGCAAATGAATCCACTTTGCTCTAGCTTGTATCACTTCCAAGAGAACATGCCCCCTATCAGTATCACTTTTTGGGATTACTTTCGTGAAAAGACAATCGTTCTATTACTCTTGTACGTGTCTGCACTATTCCTTCTAAAGTATAGGGACAGGAAAAGGACAGATGTTGCCTATAACTCTAGTAGTATGTAGAATGGTGTCTAGAGTAATCCCTGATGTTGCCAACCATACATATATGTGTTGCGTATACGAATGCTATTAAAGTGGTTGTGCCAAATTACAATCACCCCTGGCAACAATTAATTTCACCATGTATTGCGAACGCAACAGTATAAGTATCATAGATTTGCTTTTAAGATTATTATGGTGCAAATATAAATGTATTCCCTTGTAGATATATTTGATATCCAAAGATTAATACGAATACATTGAGGTTACAGCATAAAACGATACGCGTAATAATGTAAGGAGAGAAGCTATAGGTTGTTGTTAGCTATGGTTATGCAGAATATAATAATTAACAAATGATTAAAAGACGACAGTTGTGTCTGGGCTCGTTTAACTGTCATGAGTACATTACGAGTCTCCGAACACGCCATTGTTCATCATCACACAATGGCCTCGTTGTACTTTTTGTAGATTGACATGATCGTGACACATTATTTGCACATGTAAAACATGATACACACTGTCCGGCGATTGTAGCCTATGACACGTAATTACAATGCAGACAACCAGACTACAAACAGCATCTTTCGTTTTGATATCCGTCTTCATTCTTACCAAACACATATCCAAACAATTTCTGTAAACTAACTGCAGGAAATGTGCTATTGTGTAAAACCAGGTGAGAGAGGTAAAAATTCAACCTAATTTCTTTCATGACAGTACCAGGGATAGGCAATACTTTGTGAAATTGATGTTTAAATTATTCTATATAGAAGGAAATAGTGGAGCACTAGGCCCAACACACTACCCGTCTATTCAGCTTAACCCGCCTATGAATCATAACGATAAGCTTATGGAGAAGAGACTATGTGCCCTCCATCGTATAAAGAAAAAACCCTCAACTAAATTGGCTACACTTAGCAGGGACAAATAACCCCAACGCAATTGACGCTGGCTGACTGCTACTTAAGTATCAGTAGCATAATGTACCCGTGAAGGATCTCAGTAGTAATAGATCCGGCTCTTGAAAGTGACGTGACTAGACCGTCAGTATTTCTAGAGGGATTTTAGGCAAAATAAGCTCCTTATTATCAGGGTGTTTGTCTGTGCTATATATATAAGTGCAAATGTACAATACATGTATGCATATAGATTGTATTATTTCGGTCTTAGGTTGTTTGTTGTGAGAGCTGTAAAGCTGCTTTCAATTGCTCTCGTGTATAAGCAGTCTCGGCTTATAAAATGATATTGTGCAGGCTGTACCACATATTACTATTATCATGTAGTTTAATGTGTGTGGTACATATCAAAGAAGCATGCAATATCCGAGTTATTCATTAGAAACCTCTTCATGTGAGCCACAAAACTGCTATCATATAGCATTTTGGAGCATTTTACAATTACATGTACACGAATCCCAACTATCTAGAAACGACCCCCATTGATTCGAAGATATAAAATGACAATATACACGTGTAGACCAACACACATGCCTATTGACTATAACATTTATGCAATAGCGCTGGTATCGCAAATCCAATTACAGCACTTCCCATATATGACACAAGATATACTGGGGGGGGGAAACAATTATTAGGATCTAATCATAATAAAGGCAAATAATATTCAGGATCTCCATACTAGAAACAACAAGCTTTCTGTTGATGAATGGGATCCATAACTTGATAATATTGTGGAACAAGGCATGAAATTGATTCATGTTTCTGTACGTATGATACTGGTCACAGAGTGAGTCACCATGTTGTACAGAATCCAATCAGAAATAATAAAGAAAAATCTCTGAGCCACATTCATTAAAAAGAATTCAGTTAAACATGCTTGCATACCCATCTGATTTTAAGGCTTGGAACATCCCTTATCTAGATGCAAAATGTGAGCCCAATGGAGACTGGTTACACGCGCGGACCTCGCTCCGCGACCGTCGCGTATATATAGGGTCCGGGGGCATAGCCCCTGATTTAAATACATTTTCGAAGTCATTTGATGATACAATATATATTATTTAATACAATGTCCACACAAGGATCATTGTTTGCGCGAAGATTTTATGTCTGCGCATACAGTGTAGTTATTACAAATGCGTACTTTGGCTCCGCGCGTACAAAGATGCTAATTTGCGCGGGGAAGTCCGCATGTATAAACTCAGTCGTAAAAATGACATATGCATCGGTATAGCTGTATAAGGGTAAGATCCAGGGACACTAAAGTGTTGAATCATGGTAACACCATGATGATACAGCGCTAACCAAAAAGTTAGTAATACAGTATACATAGGGATTACTACATAGTTGTGTTTACCTTGCTTGTGAGTCATGTAGACTTCATTCCGTCTTAGCGTTCGTCTTTGGCTAAAGGAGTCACGAATACGTATCATAATATACTTCATAGTGGTCGGGGAAAATTTGTTAGAACATTGGAACTTCAGTTTTTAGACCATGCGAATTTAACTGCCTCCCAGTGGGTCCATGTTAAATCCACTAATCCATTTACTGTAGTTATCACATTGCGTGTGCCTCCTAGAACAAAAATAAAACACGATAAAACGTGGAAAGTAAGTAAAACTCATAGTTATGTTTTCAGAGCCATCCTATTCGTTCCTGTCTGCCTCTAGTCCCCGACGGAAACGTTTTTCTTTTAGCCAGCACGACCTATTTAGTCCCTCGGGAATCCTTAATTCACATGAGTGCCTCCGAGTTGCTCGGTGTAGTAGTGAGAGGAGAGGCAGGGCAGCTGGCCTTCCGTGCCTGTCTCAAGCCGAGCAATTAATTACCTTTACATTTGTCGCCACTGGAGAAGGCTAATCACGTTATGAGCTATGCTAACTCGATTATGCCGCGGATTAATCTGTCCTGCTTGCCAGCGCTAGGGAAGGCAAGGTGGGAGAAGGCTGCCTTAGATCGCTTATATATCTGATCAGCATGCTAAGTGAACATGGCCCTTGATAAAAACAACCGACACACAGCTGGAGCTTGGCTTTCTTACAAATCGTCAACAAGCTGTGCAATCATCCCTGCATTTATTCTGCTTCAGATAAGCGGCCATGTGAATTAAGTGTCTGTGTTTTGTTTTTCATTGGAAATGTGTTTTATTCGTTCATTTGATGTAGAATATATTAGCCTTAAAATCTTAGTTTCTAGTATATGAATCTAACGTTATTAGAGTCATTTATTATGCTAAGCCGTTGCATAATTCAATATTTTTTATGCACGGGAAGAATGGCACTCGAAATCGGCATTTTAAAGATTGTGCACATAAGACGAAAGGCTCAGATCGATATACTAATTTGATGGTTGGAAGTGGTTTCAGACCAGTCTAAGTAAGTCTTTGAGGTCTAAGTCTAATAGTCTAAGAATAATATAGAATATACTGGTAGAAGCTTTTTCTATTATGTATCTATATAAAGGGTCATTTTAAGTCAACATGTATATGAGCTAACATGACTGTTCGGAAAAGCCTAGACAAAACAGTCTTAAGCATTTGACACATACCAACTGTCCAAACCCAACTCAACCATTATCCACCATTGCGTTGGGTCGGTATGTGTGTCTGGCCTTAGGTTGGAAATGATGAGAATGCAAGTTAATACATCACTGATAATCTCGGGAACTCAGGAGTTAGTCATCATTACCAGCTTTGGTTTGCCCTTTATTTTAAAGACATTAATCAACTTACAATTTAATAAACCAAAAACCCTTATCTAAATGAGTTCAAATGTAATTTTTTATCTATCGATTTCTTCATATAGAATGTTGTAAGAAGTTAGACGCGCAATCTGAGGTAAGGATGAGAATGGATTATCTGACGACATGTTGGGTTCTGTTTCCGTGTGTCTCCTTCTGGTGATCATGTATTTGGTCATGGGTCTGTGAGTCATTTAGTCTTGTGACAGTAGACATGGTAATGACAATACATAAAATATCACGATTAAGACAGGTAATAACTAAAAAGAACAGGTGAAGCTGATTGTAGTGACCCTAGTATTGATATCAATAGCATCAGATAAATCATCTCTGATTATAAGTTATGTACAAGGACTCTCCAATTCTGAATCAATAAGATTATTAGTGTCCGGAACTAAATTTGATCAGTTCCACACAACCAACTTAACATTTAATGTCCACATACAGGTGACATGATTCCCAACCCAACTAATGCAATTTTATAAGCGAAAATCACCTGACTAACTTTGTGCACTAAAGGCTTACTTCACTTTAAAAACAACTGAAATTTGATTTCGAATATGACTGTTTAATGCATTTACCTATCCTAATAAACTGCAACTTTAAAAATTGAGCGAAACAAATACATGACAACTGCTCTGACTTTCAGTGTCACACAACGGAAGTTCTCTGACCACCCCTCTCTTGCATTGCATGCATAATGGCACCATGATAGGTGTGTGTTCTTTGTTACAGCACCGCCCCAGCCTCCTCGCACATTGGAAGCCGTTACAGTGATGTGCCTAGAAACAACCTTCCACAAGCAGCGAAGAATAATAGATTCCGCGGATTCTTGGAAGGTCCTCGGGGATGGAGAGGAAGGGCCTCAATTTTCCTCCGTGGAGACACTGGAGTGGGTTAGGAAGGATCTCCAGGGGGAAGTTCTTCAGAGAAAGCCGGTGAATTTCATGAATTTCCAATCCACGGCAAGTGGAGGCGACTGGCAGTGAAACTAGGCCTGTCTTTGAGTGGGGGACCTTGGACTCCCCTGAGACGCCCGACAAGAAGTGGTAGGGAGGGATCCTTTTCGCGTCTCGTATGATAAATTAAAGGGGAGCGCTCCTCAAGGTACCACTTGCATGTAACTCAAGCTCTTTACAATATCAAACTTTGAAACGACGAATAATACAGAAGCTTCAAAATTAGCATACTTTTAAAGCAGTATGTAATTCTAAAATTAGCTTTTGTATGGATATCACTTTCACTTTACTTGTCTAAGTTTTCAATGTATTTTGGTAGAATTCTCAGGCGATAGCTCAGCAGCCAGGACACCAACCCTGTTCTCGAGTAGATAGCTACTCGGAAAGCAGCTATGTTTTTCAAGTCACTCTGTTTTTTATCAACCTGAAAGTGGACTACGCCATCAGCCATCGTAGCTAATTGGAACAAATTGATAGAGGAAACGATTTTAATGTAGCTGCGCACATTTTCACTGACAAAGCCATCACAAATAAAAATGTTCTCATGCTCTCTGCCTGAAAATCATAGTCGTTTGTGGTTTTATCTATGACCTTGTAGAAAGGTAGTTGGTATATTCAATGTGTTAGGTATATATGTATGTCAACGGTGATTCAATACTGACATTACTAAGTCGAATCATATTCCCAAAACTATTTCTAGATTGGTGAGCGAGCGGATCACGAGTTGACAGAAGGAAAATATGGTCAAACATAAAAACATGATCCCTCTTAAAAATTACAACTGTGTCCAAGATTTTGGTTGCTGTCCGTGCCCTACTGCCTGACTGCTTCTGTCAGAATGCCTTGGGATTTACCCTCAGCTTGATAGCGCTCAAAGGCGCTGTTCTTCATCATCACACAGAGAAGACCTAAGCCACTTATAATGAAGTGCTCTTTGTGTCGCCCCTAGCCGACTATGGGCTGAGCAGCTGAGTGCAACCTTGAACAGTCATAACCTTTTAGGTCCGTGTGACAATGGTACAAGAGGGAAAAACTAAAGACTAAAGCATAGGATGAATTTAAATGGGAGGCACTGTGTTTCTGATAGTTCCATTTATTGGGTGCCCTTTGAAGGGCAATTGCGCCATGTGTCTGTGCACACCAAAGCTGTGCAGTACACATGTAGCCTAATTATGTAGCTATGGTTTAGACCCTGTGCTACCTGAGTGCTTAGGCATAAAACATGTGTTTTGAATCTAAATATTACTTCCAAAGTTCTAATTCTTGGTATTAGATTCTCAACAGCTGCTCAATGGCGCGTTGTTTAAAATGTCCCTCTTTGATATAATATTTACACAGATATATCTTATATCGAATCTCATCACATGAAAATCTCAGGTAGGAACCTTAAGACAAGTATTTTTCTAATTCAATTAAATGTACTATGACAGGACGAAACACTAAGACCGTGAGTCTAAATCTGTACTAGAATTAGATCTTTAACGATATCTTTAAATTTCGTATATAAAACGACATTGGGACCTGCTGTTCTCAGAGACAGTAAGAGTCTGAGACCTTAGAAGGTACAGATATCAATAATTTGCAATACAGGAGACAGTCATATTCATTCATGCCCTCACCAGCTCACTTTATCGATTTATGTATACCTGTATAGCTTAGCAGCACAACATAAGACCATCAGCAATACGGAAAAAATACAAACAATCGTAAACAGCATTTGAGACAAATCGAACAGAAAAAATTCAGTTTCAATTTATCTATACCTCAACGTCTTCTAAGTTCTTGTGAGTAACATTCTCAACATTACAATGCCATTTTGAATATCAAATATTCTTCATGACTAAGGAATCTGACGTATATTTACCTAATTTTCTGCAATTGCATATGGTATAGCATGTATAATTAAAAGAGTAAACATTGCCCCCATCCTACCTTCTTAACCTCCAAAGCTCCATCTGCGTTGACCGATACGCCATTACTGTTATGTTTACCTCCAAAATATTTACTATATCTATCAGGGCATTACCATCTGCTTCTCCCAAAACAAAATTACGCTGCAGAAAAGGGTGGTGTTCAGGAGTATTTCTGACGAACCTCATCCTCATGTTGTCTGATGTGCAACAGTTGGAAGGGATGGGCGAGTAGAAGATAAGGTGGGAAGGAGGGGGGTATCTTAACAGGGTAGGTAGTGGGGTGTATTTGTGCAGCTGTCCCAGGAAGGTGGTAAGTTGTGCTACGGAATGGCTGGTAGCTGCCGAGGTCTCAACACTAACTATACCTAAAGGGAGGGGCTATAGGAAAGGATGTAAAAGATCGATTACTGAGACATGCTTTATGGACATATATCTTCATCGAATACCAGTCTAGTCATTTCATTGCCTGATTGTCCTTCATGAAAAAGGTATATTAATTCATCAGATTATTGACCAAACAGTTAAAATTTCAAAAGGTGATAATTATGGTGTAATGTATACATTATTACCCATAACAGCTTATAGTAGGAGGGCAGAGCGCCCTGTAAGGTGTCAATCATTGCGCCTTAGGCCAAGTTAAAACGATAGTGCGTTCCGGTAACCCAACCCATCATAGCCCATCAAAAATATGTGAATTTTCAGTGGCGAGAGTATCTCACTAAAACGCCAATCAGATATCAATTATTTTGCATGAATGTGAAAGTAAAACTTGTTGTTTAATCTATACTCCTTCTCTAGACGTCTTCATCGGAGGAGTAAACAGGACACGTGGATGTGTGATTCTGAAAGGGACAGGGGTCTTTCTTCAGCTTCAAGGGGGTGAAAAGAGTGGTACTACTTCCACTCATATTAAAGGGTATAAAACTCTGTAAGGGTAGGGTGACCCACTGACATTAATGAGTCATTAGTGAGAAATGGTATGAGCTGTTTCTCAGCTGGCCCGAGCAGGTCAGGATCATGGAAATTAACCAAACTGAATAGGACTTGGTGCTTTTGTGCCAAATAAGATTTAGTTTGTCTTTTCAGTAAGGGTCTCTTTCTTGCATATGATCCCTTTATTAACGTAAAGGCCCTCGCCCACGGGAAGAAATTGTCGTACATATGTAATATTTTGGAGTTTGTCGTAGGAAATAAGGCCCCGACTGTATATTTCCGACTAAAAATTACAGTCTGCGAACGTAGTACGCAATTGTATCTACGATGCTTTCATCTTAAGATGCTTTTTGTCACGATTTTATGCCGACAAAAGTGCCGACAAATTATCAAGCATGTTTGATATTTTTGTCGGGAATGTCTCCGATGAAACAATTTATGCAAAATATTGTCCCAAATATATTCTAAATATGTTGTTTTCTACTTTGGGTTCAATAATATATTGATATAGGACTATTAAATATCAGATATTACGTACAATATGATAATAATGATAACAATATAATAAAAAATTAACAAGATTTCTGAAAAGACAAGTAAAAAACACTAATTACGTGTGCGGACTATTTAACTTTTCATCGTGAATTGATGCAAACTCAAAGAAAGACAGAAAGTGTACGACAATTTCGTACTAAGATAGTTATGTACGCACGATATTTCCGTGGCCGTGAGCGAGGTATGTTTGTTAATGGCCAAAGTCCTACCGAAAGGGTCCATTTTTGAAACCTGGATACATCAAGTCGCCCCCGCCTGCCGGGGCTTTATCCAATAAGGAAAGGCTCACAATTTTCAAGCGTTAGGACTTTACGTCTCACGGTCTGTTTCTATTAAAACGCCTATAATATGCTGATATAGACCTATGGATTTATATTCCGTTTCGATAATAAAGATCTGGATGTGGTTGAACAACATTGTAGGAAGGTTAGCCCACGCCTCTTCCTATCCTACAAATAACACCAAACGCTCGTTTCAGTGTCAGAAAATAGACAAACAACACAGTCCCAAATTGAACCAGCGTGCGCCCGTAATCAGAAAGGCGACTGAAGGAATATGCTTGTGATTTACAGCAAGAGGCCTTACCCATAGATGATAAACTATACATGAACCTCATGGTATGTGAATAACGCTTGGTTAACATAAAAGGCAACGGGATACTCAATATTCTTTGATGATTTTTATTGCATGTGCTTGGAGCTTTATCATTCTGCCAGGATCAGTGTGTGTGTGTGTGTGTGTGTGTGTGTGTGTGTGTGTGTGTGTGTGTGTGTGTGTGTGTGTGTGTGTGTGTGTGTGTGTGTAACATACATTTCCGCCGATAAAGAAATCTGTTTTAAGGATTTTGTACCTTTATGGTCCTCAGGGTACTGAATGAATTTAAATTCAGTATGATGAAGAATTCATATAAAGGTTCCCCTAGCTGTTGGAAAACGGCTTCGGCCTGAGAGAACGTCTTGTTATCTGACGAGGAGGGGTTTAAAAGATGCAACAATAAGAAACAATTGATTATAGCTTGCGGGGTTGGCCTACATACATTTTAGCATCTGTTAGGGATGAGAGCACAAAAGGGTAAAAGCAGATCAAAATTGATGATAGCCCGCATGAAGACTGGAATCATACACACAAAAACAACCTAAAAGTGCCCAATGAGAGGCGCTGCTTGCTTGTGGTTTGTTGAACGAATTTTACTACCGTTCCACGCAGTTAAGCAAATGTTTTGCGCATCAATAAAAACGTGGCTTTTTAAGAAATTAGGTTATTTTTGGCATATTAAGCAAGACTAGGCTTGAAGGCCATAGGCCCCACCGTCCTTCCCCTCACACCATGCAGTCCCACCCGGCCCCATGGTGCAGGCAGTGACTCATGCCAAGCTTCAATAGCCACGGGCCAGCACCCAGTACTGCGATAAAATTCTCTTTGCATTTTTTTAATGTATTACTTTCAGAAAGATAATCAACGATTTGGTGTTAATGAGAATCTCCCTCTTTTTCCTACCAGTGAACTACAAAGACCCCTTAATTAAAGTCCATCAATAACAGACCTTTGTATCAATGGGCACTTTGTGGATCACTTTTTAGCCCGTTGCAACTAAATAATTGAAATCAGCGATTTTGAAATGTGTTCGATCAGAAATTGAATCACTAAATCGATAATAGTGTGAAAGTTGATCTGGTTTCTTAGATTTGATTGTGGTCGAGTCTCCAAACAACGACATTTTTTCCTTATCAGTCAGTGATATGATTATGATATTATTATTAGTGCCGAAGATATTATGTAGTTGCACACATGTAGGACTGGATTATTGTCATTTCTATGAATTGTTTCCTAAATGTTCAACTGTATCTAAAACATCCTGTGTTGTAGCCTCTAGTATTAAGTTATTCAATATTGTCATCAAAATTATCAGGAGAGCAATATTCTAAGTTAGGCAGTTGGAATTGATCTAGCAACTCTGGATCAAGTTAACTTAAATAGCTCCATAATAACTGCTGATATCGGCGGTATTGGCTCCTTCTCCAATTCTGGGCTTTGTTGCAATGGCATTTAGTATGATTGATCTAATTGCTTGCTCGGTACAATGGACCAATCAAGTTACTTGAAAATCAATTAAGGTACCCACCATTTTGTGCAGTATGGAGTAGATTGGTGGCAAAACGGAAGCTGATCTGATTTTTAGCCGCAACCGTCACAATAGACCATCCTAATAAATGACTGGGCAATGCAACTTACTCGGCACAGCGGTTTATTTCATAAACCTGATTATATAAATAGAAGAGCATATCATAAAGAAAACGAACAGGATCATTATTTCATCTAACTATACTTAAGGTTCCGGTAGTCAACTGATGCGTGTTTTAAATAAATACATCATCGATCATTCTGTAAATTAGACTGCATGGCTTTCCCTTAGAGTATTATTATGTGTGATAAATCATCGAACAATTACTAAGAGTATATTGACCATTAATTACCTGGACCTAAATTAAGACGGCTTCAAATGAGACAGGGAAATGACCCCTCATTATGATAATATATATTTATAACTTCTTAACATCACCCCCCCCCCCCGACCCGCCCCACCCTCGCCCACCCAACTAGTACCTTCCCCCAGCTGCCCTTGGCACCCCGACATAGGGGAGAACGGGGTGTGTTTATGAGGGTGACACGGGACGTGACGTGTTCATCGTTACAGACACAGGAGCCGGCCCTCTGTCGGCGGATCTGAGGCGGACCACGATTAGCGGTTTAAGTGAGTTCAATCAACGAATGGGGCATGAACAAATCTGCACATCCACTCTGTGCGTTCTGAGGATGATACGGCGTATTGTGTTTGCCCCAGATAACAGTCATGTCTTGATGATGAACCATATCCTATTAATATCGAGGTATTATCTCTTCTGGCTGGAAAGACAAGAGACATTCAAGCAGGCTTTAAAAAAGGACAGAAAAGATAATTAGACCCCACACTTGAATATAACTTTCCTGTTTGAGATTATGAGATATGGGATGCGCATATGGGTCAGTGGGAGGCCTAAGATGGATGAATAAGGTTCTGTAGAGTGGCACTTAACCTGCCCTATTTCACCTCGCCCCCCGTCTCTTTTCCCCTTGCCTACATCCCCCCTCCGTGCCCCTGTCTCGGCCGGTGCCCTGACGCAGCCACTTCCGTCACATAAGTCGCCATTTCCTCCTCATGCAGCTGTGGCGGGGCTTGCTTTATGAGGAACAGAGTGGTTGTTATTCTGTCATTCCACCTCTCTCCCACACCCTCCCATGCAGCCTCTGAGTCGGGCGGCTTCATTAGCCTATACATAGCCCAAACCACCCCAGGCAAAATTCCATATTGTCTCTATATCGCTTCTTGCCAGCCGTCAGAGCTACCTTCACACAGAGAAATTATTAGTGGGCGCGTTTCGGAGATAACAAAAGAGGTTCTTTAAAGAGTTGTGAGAACTGACCTTGTCATGCCATGCCTAGAAAAACACTGTGGACCAAACTTAAAGCCATGTCGTGAATGACATGTACACGTGGATCCAATCAATCTTTTTTACTGAAAGGGTGTGTAACGCAGACAGGTGGAGCAACTTAGGTTGTACCACGTCTTTTATTGGGACCCATGGGTCATACACACACGTCCGCTGTCGGTCTTTGTCTCTCCCCTTCTTTGACAACAAACACATGTGGATGGAGGCCAGCATGGCTTTGGTTCCCCACAGCAGTCCAAGAGAAAGAGGGAAAGTGGCACGGTGGAATTGCGCCAATGTTCAGCAACAGGCAGTTGTTCCAAACTGAAGGGCCGCGCCAAATGTGAATGACTAGGTATTATTGCCTGTTCACTTTGTGCAAGGTGACACCCCACTTTTAGTAGCGGTCCCTAATGCAACGGTATGAACACTGCTGATTCACAATTAATGTTAAAGGCATTGGTACATCTAATAATTAACTTCACGTATGATCCTTATGTCTATTATAAGTATAAATCAGAGTGAAAAATTGTTGTTTCTAGTAGTGGAACAAATTAATAGATCAAAAGAAATGGACAATATAATAATTTCCATACAGGTAAAAATACAACCTATATTGTAATCATCCACAGTAAAGGAAACAACGTTGAGGCATGGTAAGAACAGCTTCATCGTACACATGACCATAGTGTAGGCCTGCACAAAGATTAACAACCGAGATTTCTCGCGGACAGGCCAAGAGTGACGAGTTACTACAAGAGGTCAGTGGAGGTGGCCGGTTGGTCAGTCGGTCACCTTGATCATCACATTGTGACCGGAGGGCCCGCCGTCCTGTCATTAGTGTCCACTTATCGTGGTCATTTGTGGCCATCTTCCACGCCACCCACACCTGAGAAGGGCCCGCGCGCCCTGGCTGCGTTCGGGCATTCATCCGTGCACGTGCCACTCACCGAAAGCGTATAACATAAATGAAGCACACACCCATAGCACAATCATATAATTATGTTTAGATACTATGTTCCACCCAGGGGTCCATATAGGTTAAGTATAAAAACCGCGTGCATTTGCACGCATGGGGGTGGCATTTTTTCTCTCTTCGGCGAGTTAAAGTCCCCACCAAAATAAGTGTGTGTGTGTGGGGGGGGGGGGGGGGGGGTGGCAGGACCCTCAGGACCCCCCCCCCCCCCCTGGATCCACCCCTGAATGTTTATCTACAATGTATATGTAATGTGCAGGCCTTGGACAATTGAGAGTAAAGCCACAGAACAATCACCTTTTAAGATTTCCGAATACGTACGCCTCATGCTACTGTGGAAAGTGACCTATTGCAGAACGAGGGGGAAAGGTCATCAAGCTGTGGGATAGCACCGGGCATAAGGTCACAATCGGAGGTGTGCAAACCTTGATTCCTTATACCAAATTGACTATTCTAATAGGGATGTGTTAAAGGGTAAAATATGAGTAATACAATGCATAAAACTGCTTAGCCATTTATATATAATCATGATTTCTAACAATTAATTCATAAATCCTGACTATCCAATTTCAATAAAGAATTATACTGATGATAACCCATATAGAATCTAGAATACCACATTTCATTTAAAAGCGTGCATGCATCAGGAAGAATCCTAATACACAGTACGCGATGTGATACAGTGCCTCTATAACCCCAAACGCCGCATGCAGCTTCGACACCACCACACATGAGGTCAAGTTGGAGGGACAGTTCAGACCACCATAGCGGCAGTGTGAGGGGTTTATACATGTATTATGATGTGGGTTGCACGCCTGGGGTGACAATTACATAAGCGTATCATGGAACTCTGCCACACCCCACAGTGTGGGCCTTAACTCCTCTCCCACTAATAATTCTGGCCGAGATGAATCTCATTTAGCAGTATACCCAGGAGCCATTCAAACAGGGCCGACCGCCGCCATACCTCCCAGGCTTTGCCCACCCCTCCTTCTGTTCATAATATTAATTGCACACATCCTCCAGCTATGGGGCATGGGGTTCGCAATTGCAATATTCATCCACCATTGTGTGCCCGGGCCTTTTAGCAACGGTAAATATTGGCTCCGTGAACATATTGCTTAAACTGGTTAAATGGCTGTTTCAAAGGATGGGAGTGTTAGAACAGGGGGGGGGGGAATAAATGTGCTGCCGTTGGTAGCATGATAATTGAGTTCATGTAAATGAGCAGACATGTAGCTTAAGGATAGTTACCTTAGGAATAGTTATACTAGAGGAAAAACAGCATAGTGTTCCTTGTACATTATTACCATTATTACAGGAAGAGCAACATTGAAACAATGCTTCATCTTACTTCAGTTATAGACTCGTGCAAATACCGAACTCGCCAATGGATTCTCCAACACGCATTGCAAACGACTGTTAAAGGTTTCTTGTGATATTCTATTATTTCTTTATTATGTCGAATCGCCATTTTGTATTCACGACCGACACGATCACTGTAGGTCCATTCCTATATCGTTAAGAAATAGATATCTACTTTATGTTGAGATTTCAAATCCTTTCTTGCCATTAGTAGATACTGATTTGACGCTTAGAAAAATCCCTTCATATGTCAAAATGGATTGATCTATCACGCGGATAATCCGTGGAAATTAAGCTAACACCATGTTCCCATGGTCCTCGGTTCAGGTAATCTGTCGTACATGCCCATGGGGGTGAAAGACCAACATAATAAGCAACACAAAGCCTCGCTACGTTAAAAACATGTGACTGAGGTTCATAGGATGCGACCTGACCTTAAGAAGCTAAGAGGCGGATTCTACATCCTATTGACCAAACCATGTATATGTCGTCAAGATAGCAGGAAAACATTAATCAGACCAGCTGACACGTGGTGGGACTGGCAGAGTGGTAGAATCCCTCATGTTGAGGGCTTACACCAGGTTCTGCCCACCCCCACCCCACATCACCTCCCCCCCCCCCCCCCAATACCACACAAGCGCGCTGTGTCTGTGTGTCTTCCAGGCTTAGTATTGAATTTAGTAACTCATTTCATCTTGACTGTTACACACTGTTTTCCGTTCCTTACAGACCATACATCTAAACATACTATGAAATACCCATAGTAATAATAAAGGTAAAATTTTCCTCTCTGTATTGAGTTGGATATATTTAACACATCCAATATACGTCGATACCATTATAGTAAAGAATGAACGGCAACTGAGAGATTCAACGCGAGTTATCTACATGTATATGTCAGTTTAACGGTCGTATTGTTAAAAGAATCTGGCCCCATCAGAGGTGTCGCCGGGGGCTGCTGGCACGGGTCAGGGACGAGTCAAGGTTCACTGTTGATGATACAAACACATTCTGACTCGGCTTACTCCAGTACAATGGCAGAGGAGGAAATGCTTCCCTCCCCTAGTCACAATGTTTTATGCCGCTGTGAAGAAACTGGGCTCCTTCTGTGCTCCCAAGCACTAGGGTACTTCTTTCTTATTCAAGAAATGTTAGGCTTTTAAGGGACTGCACGTGTGCTGGTGTGGTGCAAAGGATTTTCTTTGTCTTGTCATTCTGCTTGTTGGTTCACTTTGTCTTAGACGTGTTTCTTTGTGTCTAAGTCAAAATAGGAAAAAAAGAAATTGACTTCCTGCCTGTGTAGATTTTCAAGACACCAGCTGTTACGGAAAATATAGCTCATCCTTTCATTGCGTCGTGAACAATTTTGCAAAGAGTACTGTATAATGATAGTGATAGTAGATATTTTCCAATGTCTAAATAGCAGCTGGGTTTATCACGATTTCAATAAAAATTAATGGATGTGGAACAAAGAACACAATGTATACACATCTTGTTGCATATAAGCCGTATTAACCTGCCTTTTTAGTCTTTAGAACTAAGAAGGGCAGACTAGTCATCGTACTCATTACTCAAGGAGAATGATTCTCTGGACTATAGGAATCCTCATGAGGATGGATCCATTACAGAATTCATTTATATTTTATTAATCTAAATGAAGTCATCATAGTTAACAGATTTGAAAGGAGGAGCCAATTTCTATTTATTACGACTGGATTTTGTCAAATTTGCCAAAGGCACTTGTAACATAATAAAGGGCTGCTGCAATGCGGCCCAGAAAAGTACTTTTCATTAGATTTGAATAGAGTGCTTCGTCTAACTCTGTTTCTCCCGTTAAGACAGTATGGGAATCTTGTGCAGTTAGCACACGCGTTTACATTAATATTACTGTAATTATGAGATCACACCGGCATTACTTATACCCGCAAGAAGTGTGGTTATGGGGACACCTTATTTTCCATCTCGTATGTATTGATTTTCACCACTGCATTAATGGTTAGCCTGGAGCTATCTTTGTCATGTGCCTTTCTGGGTTCTAAATCCCCGTGGGTAAACTCAAACAAAGCCAAATGACAAAAAAGACACTTTCACAAAGAATATACCTTCAGGAAGTAAGCCTATAATACAACATACATGTTCTCCTCAACGTAGCCCAAGGCATTTCCGCAACTTGCAGTCCGCGGTACTTAACATAAAGATTGCCTTTTCTGGCGGTAATCTGATCCTCTACAGTTGATTTTATATTGTCTTAGAAAGTGTATGCTTTACAGAAGGATTTACAGTTATCACATTCCTGTGGTTAAATGAAGGTTCGCCTAATCAATGACCATCGAAATGCTTCACGTTTCATTTCTTTAGCTATCGCACGTGAATTGAGTTTTCTATATCGACAGCTGAAAGAGAAAGAGTTTCTAAGATATCAAGCAAAATGTAACTATCAGACATTTCATAATAGATGCCCATCTGACAAAATAAATGTGGATCATACACTCCCCTCTCCCACCATTTCAACAATCTTGCCATTAACAAAAAAGATTAGAAAATTCGAAAGCATTCATTGGAAATTCACTCTAATTATTTTCTGAACAAAAGGCTCGATCGAAGCTCCTTTGTCAGGGTATTTTGCCTTGCCAGCCTCTCATCGTTTGATTCATGAAATAGAAAAAGATAACTCAAAATGATTCAACGTTGTGAAAAGCACATGTATGTGACAACGTTAAGGTCTATACAAAGAGACAATAACTCTGCTGATTATTCTAATTCATTCTGAATAGAAAACGAGATCTACAAGAGGCAATATTCTCTGTGTATACATCTTTTGGTATTGAACAACTCTCCTGGCACTTATTTAATAGTTCATTTAAAAGTAACTATATCATATTTCTTTGTTTATAGCTGCGTAACATACCCATAGGGTCTATAAATGCCAAAAAAAACACGTACAATAAGATTGATATATGATATCTCTTTACATCTTTACCAAAAGACTTTCCCAAGATAATTAGGCAAATGATCCTACTCAAAATGTAAATGGCGACGTTGGATACGAAGATAGTATGCAAAGAAATAGGCATAGGCCCGTGATATTTCCCATTAGATACCGCTTTCCGTCGCTTTAATTTCCCGTGCATGCGTTTTGATAGTTTCATTTTCCCATCTGTGGAGAATCTAATATGAATTCCAGTTAATCCTATTGATTCCAGGGTTGTAAATAGAGAAAAACGACCGCCTGTCAACTGGTGAAAGCGAAGCAGATATCTCTAATCGTGTGGTAACACACAACCGTTGCATTTGTCTCAAGGACTAAATATTTTTCACCACGCACTCTTCCCAGCAGATCTTGATAGGCCGGTGGTATCTTTGCAAGAGAGAGCAAATCAGCTGGTAAATGAATGGTTATTATCGTAAATAAGTCTTGCTTTGATTTGTCACTTTGCCTAAGCGACTTTGCCTAAGAAAATTAGGACGAAGAGAGATAAGACGTTGATATGTCTGCTAAAAAGAGAAGAAGCAGTGCTAAGCAGATAAGGCATGAGCTACTCTTTCCTATCAAGTCCACTACTCTACCGCCCCACTAAGTTCTTGTCGAAGCTCCCCTAGAAATCTTTCCTGTATTCAATACTGATTCATATCCACTGTTTATCATGCCTGGACCAGGGCACCCGCACCCTGCTAAATCTCGCATGTTCACGTGCGATTAGCGGGACGTCATGCGAGATTCTCGAGGGTCACTTAGTGTCCTGCTGACGCCGCGAGAGGGCGCGACACGCCATCTGGGGTCAACGAGTGCACGACCAGCATGCTCTGCGAGGATCACAATCCGGAAGCAGGAGAAGTATGGGTTTCCGGCAAATGAGCCCTTAAGAGGTCAACGTGCTTATTAGGCATGTCAAAGCGCGGCGTGAGCTTACATTTTAGCCTAATTTGGTCCGTCGGTAGGCCTAGAGGTCCTTCTTTATAGTTAAACACATAAAAAGCATCTATAAAATGCAATCATATAATGTAATTAAGTTATTCCTGCTTGAATCTTTAGATAAAGTTTGCATCCATAAAGTTAACAACTTAGATCTATTCATTCAGGCTATTTCATTGAATAATATGGGTTGAACAAATGAAAAGGAGAAATAGGTTGTTTTCTTTTCAATAAACAGCCATGGGTCATTATAAGGTGCCCATAATGATAAGACTTAGATTTAGGCCTAAATCCTTTTTATGAACTTATTTGATATGTATCTTATGTGAATTCTTATTATTAGACATCTTCATGTTCCTCATGTACTACACATTTCGGATACAGTGGACTCTCGGATATTCTTTCCGGAAAGTTGGCCCTCGCCCAAGGTGGTCACTATATCCGAAGTACACTGTACTTCTATTTTACCCAAAACGCAGGGGTCAGACCAGCATGCAGGTGCACCTACAGATTCCACAAAGGTTGTGTATCTCCTTCGGCATGTAGGAGAATAACATGTGAAAGTTCCGGTCAATTTAGAAAAGCGATATGCGACATTTGCTTTTATAACCATGCACACAATCTCATGACAGAAAATGGTGGCTACCTTTTGATCCCTCATGACTTAGAAATGTTAATGAACTCCCTATACTGAACACCCAAATACAGAATGTTTCCTTTTCCGACAAGACCTATGTTGTGTGTATGACGGCGCCCCCTATCGATCAGGAGGCGGGAGGAACGTCTAGCTGCAAGGCGGGCAACAGCCTTCCTCTGATCAGGTCAATAATAGCGGCGGCGGGGACAGGGGGCGGGGGCAGGGCCTCCGTTAGACACCCCATTAGTCGGCCAGCCGCCGTCAGCGCACGGCCAGGCTTAACCCGTAGAAGTCCATTGGCCCCGCCCCGCCTACCTCCACCCGCTGCCTCTGCCCTGGAGGAAGGCATGCAACCCCTACACCAAGGCCAATAGCACTCGGGCTCTGATTTGGCCGTTATTGCCTCCTATCGAGTCAATATTTGTGGGTAATCGCCAGATGGGATCGGCCAACAGGCCATATCTGTCTCCCCGCTCCCACCTGACTCCCTCAACACGCGCCTCCATATATACGGGCCCTGCCTTTTATCGTCGTCTCTCGCGGTCACATGGCTTGCACGAGATTCACTCCTGGGCTGATTCCTCGGCCTGCGGTTCATTTGTGGTTGCCCTGGGAAAAATACCTGGAGCTTGATATAGCATAGCATTAACTTTATGACCCACTGAACAACATATGTTTGGGTTAATGTTTTTTTAAAGTTAAAACGCATATATGTTTTTTTACACACTGCACATGTACATGTCTTTCTCCGATTACTATTATGTACACTCATAGCTTTGCGCCCTAATCAGAAGGACTTTGAAACATGGTTGAACGGTACTAGTGTTATTGGCCGGGTTATTTGACAATTCACGGCTCATCATGTTTCATGGCTGACTTATATTTCATTCTTTTGTTGAAAAGCATATGTGATCAAAATCTATCTAATCCATATCAGCCCATTTTCTGTAGGGTTGCATTATATTTCAAATGCATGATCCCGACAGTTATCATTATACTAAGGCTGGGGATGATCTTTAACTAAAACGATTGGGTATGAATACAGTAACGGGTGTCATGGAAACGCACTCGGCAGGTCACGTCCTCATGGGAAGTGGTCAGGGAATAAATCCTACACAAACGTGAAGCTCAACCAGCAAGATTAGGGTAAGGTTAGCATAAGCCCGGAGATATCCGTGATGTGCTCATATAACCCAGCAGATATAATCAACTCGGCATATTTACGAGTTCTGTGATAAGCCTAAACATTTTTTGTGAATGGACTAATGACAAACACCAGAAGAGGGGAGGGGGTGCTCACAAAATGCTGATCGGTTCACCTTCCAGCGCATCTTACAATGCAATACCTTGATATGTACAGGGAATGAAATGCATTTTTATGTGAGGCTTATCTCTTAAACGTGGGGGAGATCTCTTTTATTAGATATATGAAACAATGGCAATGAATAAATTTCTATAATGGGCCCATACATATTAGGAAAACCATGCTTATAGTAGTTTTGTTAAGATAGAGATATACACACTATGGCTATAAATTGATGGTAAAGTATATGCATTAACTTCATATTGCAGTTAAAATGGATTATTACATCCTTCTCACAATTGATTATATGAAGAGTCTTGCTACTAAAGAACTATGTATCTCGTTGAATTAAAGGAATTTCAACCATAACCAACTTCTCTTGGAAGAATGTTTTAGTTATATCACAATTATCAGCTGCAGACGCGGGCAGCGAGCGTGATGATATTACATTGTTTTATTCATTCAACTAAAGTCGGGGACAGAAAACTAATGACCAGATTTGCCACATCCTGCTCTAGATGACAGCGGCGCGGAGCCTTAATCATATTTATGTGCATGTGCTTAGCAATAATCCTGCCCAGACTTTTAACACTTGCTACATCCAATTCAAAACATTCACGTTTCTTAACTCTGGAACTTGAGCTCATATTTCACTCGAATAAGTGAAGGTTTATTATGTAATATCACGGATCTATACATTTTCTTTTCAGCTGAATCGACCTTGCATGTCTGACCGATTTTAATTCTCGTCGGGAAATAACTCTGGAAATTATTCATAGGGAGGGGAATAGTTAATGATCATGACATCATTCTTGGCTGGTGGAGGGGCGAGAAGGGCGCGGGCTGCACGGCTTGGCAAAGGGGGGAGATCGGGGTGTGGGTGAGTGAATGGGTGAAGGGAGGAGGGGGCGGGCTAAGTGGGTGGGTGGGCGGGTAGTGGGTGCTCTGGTTAAAGGGTGCTGAAGTGGTGTGGTGGTGGTGGCCTGATTTCATGGCATGATCAAGCCTGGTTCTAACAATGACAGCAACCCCACTGCTCCAAACCTTCAAGATCGATACCCGTACTTCAAACACCCAACCCACCCATCCACCACTTGTTCACCTCGAGAATCGCCTGCCGCCGATACCCCAAGGCCAGGATCTCGGATATCGGGATCTAATCGCCGGTAGCGCCAAACCCCAACCGACCCCTCAACTTTGAGCGTCCACCTTCTGCACCTGATCAGAACCCTGCACGCCCTGATTCATTCCCTGATCGATGTGGGGCCGTCAGCAGATGACGAGCAACCCAGGGAAGTCCCCGCGTGGACAGAGCAGCTCATTGATAGAGCCGGAGCCTACCCAGAGGGGCGTTGTGGTTAAAAGTGTTGTGAGGGGAGGCAGTCCGTCTCCAGTCGGCTGATGTCAACCCATACAGATGCACGGTTATCACTGGCCACGTTCTATGAGGGTTGACGTGCCTCGGGGCTATTATTAAGACGAACCTCTCTTGTTCGTGCCTTTGTGGGTAGCCGCGCTGGTAATGGTGGCCTTTAAGTTCGCCACGCACAATAAATCGGTATTATGATTAAAGCGTTTGAAAAGTCGGCCATCCGTTTAGGAGAACAAATGGTACTATATTTCATATTGATATCCTTTGATATGCGTATAATTGAAAGTAGGGATAAAAATAGAGAATTTGATGCACATGTAATTGAGTTTCACCCAAGGAATCGTATATGAATGCACATTTCTAAGGATCAACAGCATCATCAGAGCTTACTTATTGCAATGTAGCAGTAGATAAGCATCATGCTGAAATCGACCACTTGTACACTTTTTTTTAATTTGTCTGAATTACATTGTTTTATAAATTTGTTTGCGTTAGACATAGTGCACTATAGAAATACCGTTCCGTTCCTACCTTCTTCATAGCGCAGCATTCGGCGAGCATGATGTCGTCGGCTGATAGTTTATCCCTGACGATGTGGGTGAGCTGGAGGCGGGGGAAGGTGACCCGTGTATTCGTACCCCCTGCGAAACTGTCTTCACCATTATCAACACAGTCACAGTCTGGACCCCGCCCCGGCTCCGGCTCCTCCTGGCACCGCTGGCACGGGGGGAGGGGCAGGGGCACCCCGACTCGCCCGGGGGTCTGGCCCCCTCCTCCGTTGAGGAGGTAGCTGGGGAGAGGCGGAGGAGGGGGCGGTGGTGGCGGCGGGGGTAACGGGAGGCCTGATGTTGGCGGGAGGGGCACGGGTAGAGGCCGGTGAGACGGCGACGTCCACACCGGGGTGGGGCAGCCGCTGCTCCCGGGGGTAGAAGACCCCGCCCCGGAGGTATTGAGAGGGTCTGACCCCTCCCCTTCTCCCCCGTAGAGGATGTCCGCACTGTACCCATTGACGTTATTGATACAGGCCACCGTGGTACCCCGCACTGGAGGCGGGGTGTCCTGGTCCATGTAGTTCTCACTCCCATTCTGCAGGATCCTGTGGTCATAACTGCAATGGGCCAGTTGGCGCAGTGGGTGGTGGAAAGTAGAATGGGAATGGCCATTAACGAGCCCATGGGACTGCTCAATGGCCTGGTTCTCTTTATTATGACCCCCAAAGCTGGCGACGGTCAGGTAAGGGGGTGGAATACCCGCCCTCCCGGCGGCGGCAGCGGCTGCAGCGGCGGCCGAGGGGTACCCGGCCAGTCCGTTAATCCTTTGGTACTCCGGGTCCAGTGTAAAGTAAACCGCTGTGCCCCCATGCTCCAGGAGGCGCCGCACGGCCTCCAGGATCTCCTCCCGGTGGTCAGCCCGCCGCACCCCGATGGCGTCTAGGTCAGCCGGCCCGATCTGCTTACACACCTCCAGGTCATCGTAGCCGTTGTCCAGGAAGGCCTGAGTGTATTGGACCCTGCCCAGCGACCGGAGCCAGTTCTCCACAATATTGGCCTCCATTGGTTCTACAAGACCCGCCCTGCATGGGCCTTTTACATTGAAACAAGTGCAGGAAACTTACAAGTCCATCCACAACTTGTCCCAAAAAGTTCAGACTTTAACGACGATCCAGTTATCTTATCTGTCCTCAACACTTCACGGGCGGTAGTCGCGGCAGCCCAGCGGCAGGGGTGGCAGTGGGGAGCGGCGCGGTAGTCGCACGCGTACTGAACCCATACTTGTTCAGCTTGCCGTCCACGCGGTGCCGCGTTCAATTCAAGACTGACGCATGGACCCGCCTTTACCTCTCACGCTTCCTCCCTCATGGCAAAAATGCACTGCGCGACTCCGCGTGGCGGTCGGACGAACTAAGGAGAGTGAGTAGTACAGGGGAAGAGGGACCAGCTCCAGGAACCGGAACTGGTCAATTCTTAAACTACATTTGGCAAGGAAAGATATTGTTTCTACGTGCACCATATAATGGGTTAATTTGTTCCCAGACAGAATACAAGCAATGTGATTCTTCTGATTATGTATTTATTCATACTGAATCGAACTGAAGTCCTCACTACGTATTTTTTTAAACCTGAAGACCTCGTATTTCATGATAAACTAAATTGATCGTGAGGCAGATGCCTCATTTTTCAACTTGAACTCATTTACAACAAAACAACCACCCATTTCACATGAGCGTTGATTGCAAGCTTTAACCAAGATAATCCAGGCTAAAAGCACAGCAGAGGTCAACGACTCCTTCCCACTACCGGTGGTGACTAGCAGACTATGGTGACGGCCGTGACCGGCGCTGTCACGATGAGTGTGACCACCTCCCTGGGGCCCTCATGTCGAGTGGGCAGACACGTGAGGGGCCACCCAGGAGGGCTGCATGCAGAAGAGACATGCTTTGTTTGCGTACTGGTTCAATTACAACAACAGTCAATCACACTTAGGCTGGCAGTAGGTCGTGAGAGGTTCTCCAGCAGTTACGAAGCCAGTCCTCCTTATTAAGGACAGAACACCAAACGTGGGTTCATCTGGGGGGAAACCTGGAGAATTTCCCAAGACATACGAATTTTTGGCTTTATATTTGCCACTCAGACATACCTTTATTTTTCCCGAACGCCCTCAATTATCATACCCCCGTCCATGTATATATTATGATACACATGTATAGACCTATCTTCATCATATCGACTGCATCTTAGTAAAATTTATGTCTTGAAATAGATTGAAAAAAGTGGACATCATAACAAGATGTCACATGGAGGGTCAGCACCCATTTATCACAGGGTGTGTCTCGTACGGTCCTAGTCATCCGATATTGACACAGCCGCATTTGCGGTCTTTCAGGTTTCCTGTCTGGTATTGGCATCTCCTAGACATGGTAGCAGACAGCACATCGATTTGCCCACGGTGATGTGTTTATGGCCGCTTACGGTGGATGCAATACGCTAAAACAGCCAGGAATGTAGCTTTCATCTTATGGCATCTGTTTTAGATGGATTATTTGAATGCAAAACACAAAGGCAACTGTTCTGGTGATGAAGCGTTTATAACGGACAAAATACTCATCTCCATCATTTTTTTTAAAGCTAGTACACAGAGATCTATGTTTTCCCCACCAGACAATAGTTGCCAAAAAATAGGAAACAATTTGCTACTTTAAAATTGCTGTACCTGCATATATATATATACCCGCATAACGGATACGCTACCATTTAAACTTGAATCTAGTATTTACTTCACTGCTTAAAGCAATGGGATTGACAACCTTTTATTTTATTTTAGGGTCATTATACATGCACAAAGGGGGTACGAGTTGGTTGAAGTTTTGGAAACTCTTGGAATTATACAAACATACATGTACACATCCAATGCATGTGGGGGCCCGTTATATCTAAGATTCATGCCAAAGTAGTAAAATGAATGTAAAAAAATACTATCATGCTTTAGTAACGATGAACATTATATATATTTGTCAGTGTGCTGAAGTTAAACTGACTGTCGTATTGAGAGATATAGATAGTAAGTCTATACATATATAAGGGACAGTTGTCCCTGGCCCGAGGTGTCCCTTATATCAGAAGTGCACTGTATCATAATTTCTGTGCGGTTCCACTTTAGGTGTCACCAATATGGCTTGGTGTAGTGCATGGGGCAGGAATTAGGGGGATTTCCCTGGGGATTTACCAGGAATTCCTGCTACTGTGCTATAAATAGAGAGTTGGTCAATCTCAGACAATGACATGGAAAAGCATTTTGTAAATGTTGTTAATGGTTACACAAAGATGATCCTAAATTTTATCGATTTTTCATCATGACTTACCATGCCCTAAGCTTGGTTTCCCTTCATCGTCACGGACAGCACAGTAAACGTTATGATGTGGTTTTAGATGTTTTAGGCACTCGCGAAATTGATCACGACCCTACATTACGTCGATCAATTTCATTGTACTTCGGGGTCTCACCAAAGTATGATCCCTATAGCTGTAACATTTAACAATCGTTTACACTAAATTATTCACTGAGAGGACATGAATGGACACAGTGAAAAAAATCTTGATCATGTCTTTCCCCAATATAAAATACCCTATAAGCCTTTCTCAGTATGGCGCCCTGCTTGTGCTAGAGGTATACACCCCTAACCTTTGTTTTAGGATATGGAGTCCAATGGGCCTAGGATAAAGGTTTTGGAAACAAGGCCTCTGCGGGAGGGTACACTGCGCAGGTTCGTGACAAAGATGTAAAGCTAACTCTCTCTTTCAGGCAACATGTTGTGGTTAAAGCCGCCTTGGTATAATGGAGGATCGATAGGAGAAGGGGGTATAGCTAGCCTTTTCCGAGCTTTGTGGAGATTCCTGGGTTTTCCCCTGAGCCCAAGACTCCATAGGCTAACTTGTTCCCAGCCTTCATCGTAGGTGGAATCGCTTGGAAACACCCATGAATCCATCCCTTCCATCACAGCAGCCATCTTGGCAATATTGGTCTCCACCTGCGCCATTTTGTCTTTGATCCCGACTGCAATTAGGGTAATTTAGAATGACCCATGGATGATTATCGTTAAAAAACTGTCCTGCTGCTCCAGAAAATTCTCATCCCCAATTAATTATGAGAAAATAAATCCCGGCTCTTCGGGCCCTGGCCATTTCTGCCAACAAGCGCAAACTTTTCCATTGGGCTTTTCTTTCCAATTATTTTCTTCTCTGGTATATTGTTGATGCCGTGTGCAAAAGGAGATATTAGTCGTAATAACATGATAAAGGCTTTTATAATCACCGAACACTTTAAACTGATGTGTGTTCGACGTAGTGACAGATGAGCAATGATTCTGTGACGTTCCTCGGTAGTTCGGGGTTTCAGATTTCTACAACAGAGGGACGTGGGGATTGTTTCGGGTCTCAGCCGGACAGGGAATCCGGGCAAGAAACCGAGATGTGATATTTAGAGTCGTGCCTCGCGCACGAGGGGGGTTTGAGTGGATCGATCGGGAAATTGGTATTCGTCGACGGGGGAGGGGTGTATCAGCCGGGCTGGACTGAGGGGCCTCAGCCACCGGGCAGGGTACAGGCACTTCCGTTGACGGGTGGAGGACTGCGGGGGAGGAAAAGTGGTAGGGGGCAGGAGTAGGCCGTTTCTATCTCTCTAGTGCCGGTACTCTCTTCGGGGTCTACTGCGGACGATCCACCCTCGTTCTCGGTCCGCGGGGATGTTGGGCCGACGGTCACCTATTGTTTGGTAGCGTGGGGCCGAGCCGGTTGCGCCTTCGTTCCCCCGGATCCTGGGTTTCCGTTCCCTGTTTCGGGCCCTCGTGCCAGTCCGGTCCTTCGTTTTCGGGACTCCATCCGGGGCAGTTTCGGGCCTTCGTGCCCAGTTTCAGTCCTTCGGGCCTTTGGAACCCCGTCCTAAGTTTCGCCTAATTTCTTCTAACTTCTGCTATTTTACTTAAACTTCTAGTCAATTAGCCTGTATTGGATCATCTTATCGGTTACCATAGGAGGAAGACACATGTTGACACAAGGAGTACTGTAAAGGAACTCATTTATTCTCAGGCCTCACCGCCCCTTTTATAGTCTAGTGGTCAGCCCTGATTGGCTGTCTCTGATCACGTGGTTACAAATGACGTCACTTCCGGTTTACTTTATCACTTCCGGTTTACATATTTCTCGGGACTCTCGGGTTTCGGGCTTTTACAATTTCGGGCCTTTTCGGGCCTTTTCGGGCCTTTCGGGTTTTTCGGGCTTTTCGGGCCCGTTACAAAACATACTTTACTCTGTCGCATTATCTTACTTTTCATATTTCGGTCTTACCCATTGATGAATAGACATTCATCACAATTCCAAACAGTTACACACCCGATTGTTTTAGTAGCATGTCAACAAGGTTGTATTACCATGTTTTTTGAACAAGTTACTTCTCACCCCTAAATAAGCAATTTTTTTTTATACGTATCGTTATACAAACTCTATGTTCCACTCTCTCCATCAATACTGGCGGCAAATCTTCTCAGTGCAGATATCCCTGACATTGCCCTTTTGAATTAATATTAGGCACACGATCTTTGGTATTGCTGATTTGGTTGTTGCAAAACCTTTGCTGATTATTAATTTTTTTTATAAGATAGGCCTAATGTACTTATGTACCATTCCCATTAGGCATGGTGTTTGTAATTGTTAGGTCCCCAGGGTAAATTCCCAAAGACTCAATGATAAATCACTGTTAGGATAAGGATATAAAGTCCTTTATTGTTTAAGTCTATCCAGTGGTATAAAATCTATCATCTTCCTGGAAAAAATAGACAAACAAAGGTTGAGCAAACCAGTGGTATTTATTAACAATTAAACACTGGAGCCATAACAGCCCCTGACAGAAAAAATATAAAAAATTACAGGTCGGTCAGATAGGCCTAGTCTCTGCTGTGGTCAGTGGAGTAATGGTGGTAGTGGTTGGTCCAGCACTCTTACCACAGGTGGGGTATGTGTAGTTCTAACTCCAGAGGGTGCCACCATGGACCACAGTCAGTCTTTGGATTTTATATCTGGACAAGTGGCTTCGCCAGGCTGAAAAATGCTGGCAATGATGAACTCTTTGAGGATTGGAATCCACAACCTTTGGGTCTGGAGGAAAGGGTCCTAACCACTACACCATGATGCCAGATGGAGGATGAGGCTGGGCTGGAGGTCGGGCCCCCTTAACCTAGACGTACAAGGAAACACACAAGATAGGCCCTATTCTAAGACATGTATATGAAACTATATGTATACACTAGAAAACATAGATATAGCAACCCAGGGGCACAACATAGTAATAACGAAAGTTATGGCAGCCCAACATAACAGTAGCACCAAAGGTTTTGAAGGTGTCCAACTGTATTTGCATGACGGTGTCACCCCTATCATTATGAGCATGGTCCCTGCGCTCAACTCTTGAGAGTGTAACAGTGTAATTTAGCAGGGTACCTGGCACTACATCGCATAGTACAATACAGAACTTGGTTTTGTAACGAATTAATGGATTAGAACTTCAGGATTTTGTATACAGAGAAGAGTTTTTACCATGTGTGATAAGTGGAGTTATTTGAATACCTGTATTTGAACATGAATATGGCATTGATACTACATCTTACAGTGAGAAATCAACATTCTCTTACAAGTGAGTTACTCTGTCATTATTCTTGAAAGCCGAACTAAGAATGACTAGGAGGTGGGAGCAGCGGAGGCTCTCTCCTGAATCAAACACCAATACAAAGAAGAAGACAACAGACCAGTGAACAGTGAACATTCAAGAGCTATCCATAAATTAATGTAAAACAGTCTAAATCTGTGAACAGTGGTGAACGTTTATCAAAACCGACAATAGTTAAAAAATAATTGTACCTCAGACATATTGTTCTGAAAGAATATTTTGATACGTCAAATACTTTTCTAGAAATATCCATACTCTATCACGAAACAAAGAATCATTTTGTGTATGCATTATTATGATAATTATTTCTCCAAGCGGATCTGCTCAGCAGAGATATCTAAGTTGATCCCAATTTTTGAAAATGCCAATTCTGACTGCATATAACTTTTCTGACACGCCAACCTGTTGTCACATTTTCCTGTGTTTTTCCTTGTCACAGTTCCAAGTAATTTCTCCTCACGTGCAGAGTTTCCATTTCGACCCTGACCACCCGTCGTTCACCATGTTTATTGGTTTCCCCTCAGTCAAGCACACCCTCCTGTTGGCCAACCCATGCAGAGGCCCCGTCTACCGTAAAGTGATAAGGCCGAGGCAATAATAGCTTTTATCCTAATTCCAGTTCAAAATAGTTAATAACACTTAAGATTATGCGATGTTTATTGTATTTTGTACTATAATGAAAAGGGTTGATTATTTTTTATCAAAAGCATGTTATTAAAAGAATGAAGAATGAGAAATTGAATGAAGCTAACAATTAATTTTGACTTTTTTTGTCCCTCAGATTTTGATTTTCGTTTCCAATGATAGGACTATTCATTATTCATTGAAGTGTATGTATATAAAGGTCAATGAATCAAGCCGACTTTATCAGGTATAGTTAAAAAGCTTTTACTATCCTTCATACAAATATATTTAGAAATTTGCTCTGTTTGAGGTACATGCAACGCGGCATGTGTTTTTTCAGTTTTTGTGTGTGGCTATTTCTGTGTAAAATTGTGATCATATCGGCTATCATGATTTCTTCGAATCATTATACGACCGTTACCATGATTGCCATGATTGGAAAAATAGAGAGAATTTTGATAAAGCTGTACAGTTACAATTACACTACGTGCTGAAGCCATAGAGTTCATCAAGTGAGTGGCTAGTAATACAACTTGTGATGTGAACAGTGAGGCCAGTGATTAGGGCAGTGACATAATCCGCCAACAGCAACTAAGCCCTGAGTTATGCATGGACTATCACACACCGAGAATCCTACATATGTAGGGATTTGATAGTGTATGCAGCAGCTAGAGCAAGCATGGTAGTTACAGTGATTAGACTGACATGATAAGTATGAACTTGGTGGAATGTAAACCTTGAGGTGGTGGACAGTGGGATTACTGGGATTGTGACTTTACGTTACTGTATAAAATGGAGTGTGAACCATCATGAGTGATATTGTGACTAGGCCTAACCCTGGATCAAATAATCACATGTCCTCTTTCAAATGCGTGATGTCATTTTGTCTTAAAAGAACTACTGGCACGAACGAACACAAGGACAGAGACAATGACGGAAGATATATCCATACTAAATTAACATAATACTAAGGACTAAGATATGACCTAATGAACCGAGCTACTAATGAATACTCAATATAGAAAAAAGCAAAGAAATTATGCTGTACAACCAAACTAAAATAACTTCAGAATTTTAGAAGACAGTTGCCCCTCTGGATGATCGTTACACTTAAGCTTCCTCATTCTAAATTCATGATGTTTGAATAAAGAGGGGGCGTAAAGGCTGCTAAATGTGGTCCACCATATGCCCTTTTCATTTAGAGGTATCTAATTTATATTGGAGTTAGGGATTGATATATGAGGTGTTTGTGTGTCATTGTCTGCGTGTACACGTAACAGTTACCTTTGGGGGGGGGCATCCCCCCCCCCCAACAGTGCCAAGAGTACCACCCCCCCTCCCACCCAAGTGCAAAAATAGTATGAGCAGGGTTATATATATATAATATAATTGTGACCAATCGTGGGAATTGGTGTCCTAGAGGGTGAAAGTAAGAATTTCAATTTACAAATGCACCTTTACAACAATGCAAACCGTTTATAAATATTCCTCATATAGGCTGAGATATGGGAGTTTGAAATCCCCTACTTGGTATACACCAGCACTCCCCCGTTTTACCATTTACATTCCATTTCCAAATTATAGCCCATTGAACCAAACCATATTTCAGTTAAAATGTACAATTTTCTTTATTGTCACAATTGTTCAAAATACAATAACTTTTCACACAGATTTTCACATCAAATAACACTTTTTACTACTGGGAAGTGAAAAATGTTTACTACCAAACTTGACAAAAATATTCTATGCAATCTAAACATTACATTTTCTGTTGCCATGGTAACATGGCAATATTCCTTATCATAACGCCCTTTTTAAAAAGGACGTTCCTTGTAGAATTACCCATAATGCAATTTTCATAAATAAATTGTATGTTTTTGTGCTCATAATCTAAATATCTGGAAAATTCTGTCCGGGTCACATTTCTTAAGAAAATATGCATTATTAGCTTATTTTCATCAATAACTCACTTAATAATGGACTTAGAACAAAATGACCAATATCCCACTAGGTCACCAAATCCCATGACTGGTCATATATATATATATATATATATATATATGGGCTCAAACCCCATACAAAGCATATCGTGCCCCAATATTCTTGCCTAGGAGGCTGACTAGCCCTGTAATCTTAACTAAAAATTGAAATTTCAGCATTGATTATCTAAACCTATACCTACAATTTCTCTCTTAAATTCTTTAAATTGAAATTTTCAACATGGTGTCATGCACGACATGACCCCCTCCCAACTTGTCATGCCTAGTCTTGAAAGCATGATTCCCCCCCCCCCCCCTTTCTGCGTGATGTCATTTATGGATGGCGCCTTTTTCCTTTTGTTCTATTTCTATTGTTTTAATACCATTTTCAAATGTAATGTAATTAGGACATAAATGTGCTCACTTCCCTATGCTATAAAATATTTTGTGAGGCGAGACCTAAACAAAATAATTATTTTAACGGTTCCGCTGACGTCACCGCGCCGTAACCATGGCTCCGGCCAACTTGTTGTCACGTCACTATAAATACTGGGACGCGTTACAGATCTCCATTCTCGTTCCAACCACCATCCAAGCAACATCTCCAGCACTCTCCCTTAAGGGGTTTAGGGAGTTTTAGTACGACTATTTAACGCATTTAACGCATTTTCTAACGCATTATCAACGCATTAGAGGTTCCTCTACGCGCCAACTATGGGCAGGAGGCAGAGAAAAAATAATCTTTGCAAGAAATGTGGGGTGAGACATGAAGCTCCAACAGGCAAGAAATGTGAGCGTACCGATACCTTGGTAGTGTCAGTGGATTCTGATGCTGCAGGAGAAGATGGTGGTGGGGCGAAGAGGGGTCGTAGCCGTTCGGGTATGATGCGGGGTTCATCGTCCTCGACGAGCCCAAAAGCAGTCCGGCATCAAGTCCCAACGGACAGGATGAATGACAGGATGACAAGAATGGAACGTACCGTTACCTGCATGGCAGCAACCGTTCAACAACTGGCGGAGGCCAGCAGGAAGGTTTCAAGAGGGGTCCATGGGTCATCAGACTACGCCGACTCATCATCGGAAGAGGTCTGGCAAGAGGTGAAGAAGAAAACCAAGTCAAGACGGCAACAGCGCCCATCTAGAAACAAGGAGCGTTCCGCAACGAGTTCAGACCGTTCTCGGACGTCCTCTGGCAGCCCCTCCTCCTCACCTGAAACAAAAAAAGGTAAAACAAAGAATTTTGCCCAAAAGAGATTCTGTAACAAGGGGGAAAAACCAAAAAATGTAGAGGAAATTCTTGTAATTGGTCTCAAAACAATTGAAAAATTAATTCATGATAAGAAAGACCCTCAACCAGCTGTTAAACACGTAAAGTTACTCACGGAAAAGGCCTCAAAAAGGATGTATACCTTCGATTGCTTTAACAAGTATGACGTGACCGTTAGGGAACGGGCAGATAGGTTAGGTTACGAGCAGTTTGGCGTAATCGAACAGGAAGATGTATTCTCAAACTTTAGCTTTGACAATACCTATAAGGCCTCAGTTAACAAGTCGGGGGGCTCGTACAAGAACAAACAGAAATATTCTGGGGGTGCAAACGGGTCAGAAAAGATTTGTTTCCGTTTCAATTCCAAGGCAGGGTGTTTCAGAAAGTGCGGATTACTGCACGCCTGCATCATTTGTGATCAGAAGGGTCACGCCAAAAAAGATTGTGGGCGTAGTACAACGACCAAGAAGTAGGATGAGGCTGTAAAACCTGGGTTGCTAGACGTGCCAGCTCTTAGTTACGACTTATCTGATAGCGGTGACGTCATCGATTGTTGTGTAGTGACCCAGTCGCGGGAAACTCAGCCGGCTGCTGAGGTTGAAAATATCCATTTTTACTCCGTAATTCGTAAATGCGGGGGTAATGTTAGGTTCCTCCGTGTTCTTGAGGACGAGTTTTGCTCCAGAAATGATAATTTAACGCCTGTTTCTGAGGTAATCCATGATAAAGTTGTTCTTGAAAATGAATGTTACGCGGGCGCTTCCGCATTGTTGACCGGAAAAGCCGGTACTAAAACTGATGACGTCACGAGTCCTCGTGCTCAAAGTACACATAGCCTTACAGAGGAGGAGGGTGAAAAAGTCATTTTGCAGGATGAATTTCTGGATTCTAACGTAGATTTAGCTGATAGAACCAAGGTTAGTGTCGATAATCTATGTGATAGGGTATTTGTCGACAAAAATACAAAAGCTGGTGAAAATCTATCGGCAAATAGTGAAGATATTAATATTTCTCTAAATAATATCTTATTCGTGTCCCGCTCGCCAAGCGGGTCGGACATTACTGTCTACGAAAAATGTGCCAGAGGCGTTTGTACCTGTATACATTATATTGGGGGCGAGATAGCTCAACTTAGGCCCTGTCGTTTTGAATACCTATTGTCCTTGGGTACAGAGGAATGCAGAAAAAGATTTAGACCTACGGTTGACGGTATCGTTGACGGCTTCAAAATTGTTGACGGCTCAGTGCCTGTTGACGGCTTAAAATACGATTGCAAAAATTATAACTCGGTCTATGAGGGTGAAAACAGGTCTAAATTAGACAAAATTATTGGTAAAGAACTCGCTGAGGGCTATCTAAAAATAGTAGAGAAGAAACCAGCATGTATCCATAGTATGGGAGCGGTTCCAAAGCCAGACGGTGGCCTTAGGCCTATCACAGATTGTTCAATGCCAGAAAAATATTCAGTAAATAATTATTGTGATGAAATAATACAAGATTTCAAATATAAAAGCATTGACAATGTATTAGCCATGTTAAACAAAGAGGATTATATGGCAGTGGTCGATATAAAGTCAGCCTATAGGGCTGTACCATTGTTCCCAGATCATAGAAAATATATGGGGCTGAGATGGGAGGTAAATAATAAAGAAGTATTTATAGAGGATTCACGCCTTGCTTTTGGCCTAAGGCTAGGGCCAATGTATTTTAATGAAATATCAGAATTTGTCTACCATATTCTATCAGATATCTATGATTTACAGGCAGTGAATTATTTAGATGACTTTATAGTAATTGCGGGGTCATTGGATGAGGCTGAATGGGCTCAAAAAGTGGTCATAAGGGTACTGAGATATCTTGGTTTTCACATTTCATGGGGAAAAGTAAGCCCACCTAGCAGAATTTGTAAATATTTAGGCCTTGAAATAGATTCTGAGTTAATGGAAGTAAGGCTACCTAAAGAGAAACTTCTAGGAAGGAGCTAGAAAGCTTAGGGGGCTTATTGTCCCACTGCTTTCATGTGGTTGATGGTGGTAGAATATATTGCAGGAGCATATATAACCTATATAAAGCTTTATTAAATAACAAACTAAAAGCAATAAAAATAGGCCAGGCATGCAGGGATGATTTATTATGGTGGCAAAAATTTCTAAAAAATTTCAATGGCAAAAGACAAATAACATTATAATGAATTCCCTCTCCCACTAGTTTCGGACTCATCGATGAAAGGTTTTGGCATATACATGGGTAGTTCCTGGTTCCTGGAGGGATCCAGCTGTGGACATATAATAAGTTCCCCAAGTGATATTGTTTATGACAAAAATAATATAAATGAGCTAGAATTATATCCTATAGTAAGGGGTGTGCAAGCATGGCTGAGCCAACTTGCAAACCATAGTGTCAATATATATACTGATAACACACAAGTATACCACATGGTCAGGAAAGGAGTTAGTATTAACCCTACATGCATGAGCTGGCTTAGAGAATTATTTTGGATCTGTAAAATCTATAGAATTAGATTGGTTCCTCATTATATTAATACTAAAAATAATTTAGTAGCAGACACACTGTCTAGAATTTTATATATCAAAAGTGAGGGGGAAGCCAAAAAATGTCTTGTAGGTGCAAATTTGTGTTGCGCTAACGCAATTTTTGAATTTTGCAGAGGAAAAGGAGGTAAAAAAGCGCCTGAGAGCGTTGAAAATGTCCGCCGTGGGGGAAAACACCCAAATTCTACGGAGAAGGCAATGGAAAATGTATAAAAAGGTATGTAAAAAATTCAATTGGCAACGCTATATGTGTAATTCTTCTCAAGCTTGCCTCTATATAGCATATATTTCTAAATTTATAAAGCCTTCTTCCGTAGTGAGTTATTACCAGGCGGTTATATATTTCCATAATGTGAAGGCCTATCCAGTAGCAGGTTGGTCTGATGAAAATGTAAAGATGACCATAAAGGGTGTAAAAAATGCTGTAAATTTTAAAGTGGATAGTAAAGATCCACTGGAGGAAAAACACCTAGATGCATTGTATAGGCAGGTTAAATGGTCTGACCAGTTTAGTATCCTAATATGGATGGTTATTGTATTTCTATTTAGAACTCTCCTGAGAGTGGGACATGCTGTAATGTCAAACCACATTTTAAAAAGAGAAAATGTTAAATTTTACTCTTGGGGATGCGTGGTAAATGTGCCATCCTCCAAAACAAAAAAGCCAGGCAATTGTCATGAAATACCTATAAATAGATTGAAAAATAAAAAGACCTGCGCAGTGTATTGGCTTGAAAAATTATATGATTGGTATCCCAAGTCTAGGGATGACCCCCTTTTCTCAAGCAAAAAAGTAAAGTATTTAACATATTCTGGTGTTAACAAATATTTCAAATTGTTATTATCAAAAGCAAATGTTGTGGGTAATTTTTCTACACATTCCCTAAGAAGGGGAGGCACCACAACCCTTCATAACAAGGGTGCTTCTATAACTTATATTAAAGAGAGAGGCCAGTGGAGTTCAGATTGTATTTTCAAATATATCAGGCCTTCTATTGATGATAAGATAAAATGTGATAAAATTCTTTCACTACGTTAGGTTTGGTTTGGACCACTTGGAAGGATAAATAAATATTAATGGTATATTTATGTCCAAATCAATCTAACTTGTTCTCGTTGTTATATAATGTTATCTAATGTTATTAACATATTCCGTTTACATATCGATACTCTAGCAACCAAAGGTACATGTTATAAATGAAATATTTTGTGAGGCGAGACCTAAACAAAATAATTATTTTAACGGTTCCGCTGACGTCACCGCGCCGTAACCATGGCTCCGGCCAACTTGTTGTCACGTCACTATAAATACTGGGACGCGTTACAGATCTCCATTCTCGTTCCGACCACCATCCAAGCAACATTTTTAAGCTTTAGAGTCGATGTAAATAGGAAGGATAAATAAATATTAATGGTATATTTATGTCCAAATCAATCTAACTTGTTCTCGTTGTTATATAATGTTATCTAATGTTATTAACATATTCCGTTTACATATCGATACTCTAGCAATCAAAGGTACATGTTATAAATAACACGTATAATTCAACGTCGCTCAAGGATTTTAGGAATCATGTACAGTTGTAAAAACGACGCACTAGGTGGCGCGGCTGTGTGAAGTTTGAGGGGGAATGTTCGGCAACTTTGGAACAAATGAAATTCCGAACCATGCCATCTGGTGTTGAACTAAACCCTAGAATTGCTTGCCTGACAACCTTCGGGTTATTTTCTCTTTGGGACAATGTTAATTGCTGATAGTTAAACAAAACTAACTTTAAACTTATACACAGTTATAGAATTCGTTCATATATGTATTGACGGATACCATTCATTGTCTTTATACTAATACATAATTTTTTAGGAATTCTAATATTAGAATGAGATGCATCTCTAATATGCCAGCATACCTTAGGAGGCAAATTTCTTCCACAAACTTATTGGCAATATAGAAAAATTAATTAGTAATCCTATGGTATTAATCGACTAGAACACTTAGAGAGAACCCAGTTTGAAATAAATACAACGTGTGTATAGTGTGAACTGGGTTAAAGTGGTTGGTGGGGACCTATCATAGTGATGTCATAACTTTTTGTTGTAAACAACTGAGAAGTTCTGTGGACCCTCAATAACAGAAGGAAGACAATAACATTAACTGTTTTAATGAAGTTTGAGCTAGATTTCACTCTTTGTACTTCTCCAAAGACTTCAACTATACCCCTACAATGTATTTCAACAGTTTATGGAACTTTCAATATTTTGTCAGAATAAGAGGAAACATTGGTTGTGAGTTGCTTTAACCACTGTTAACATTCAAGTATTATATAAATAATTAGCAATTGACCTTGACTATACTTTAGTAGGCGCCTAGTCAGTGATTTATTTTTTTCAGAACAGTTGGGATAAATAGGCATAATTATCAATTGATCTTGCCTAGAGTCATGATACAATGGGAATGAATGGGTATGTTAAAAAGAAATAACAATGATATTTCAGATGCCAACTTTGGTTTATTCAGTCGTCTCCTCTTCATAATATACATATCATACAATTCAATACCATTGCACTTCAGAATACAATTAGGATTCTTTGTCGAATGCGAGGCGAAACATTCTTTCCAACTAAATTTAAGTTTAAATACCTAACCGTCCGATTCAATGTCCTTCAGGTGCTGCACCGCACCTCGCAAGATCATCTCTTCCTTTTCTTGTTATTAATATGCAAACATTCGGCCTTAAGACTGTCTCAAGGCCAGCAGAATGCTGGAACGAAATTGAGTGGATAGCCTTTGAAAAAAAAAAACGGGAGATGATCTTGAAACATCCATTAAGTCTACTTGAACGTTTTAGCTTTGAAAGAAAAGAAAGCGGATGACTTCGGAGCAGACTTCGGAGGTTCTCCCCCAATGGACACAGTAGATTTTGATTTGGTGCTTGGTGACACCAGCGTCACCAATTGTAACCCGAAAGGATGTCTCAACTTTCTTGGACACACGTCTTAACTCAGTGCGAATTAAAGTTCATATCTGATTCCTCCCACAACTTTGAACCAGCAATGGGCGGCTTTCACGGTAATGTTTCAGATGCACACAAATCCAAAATATTTCAATAAGATTAAAGGGTACATGCAATACTGATACAGCCTATACACTTACGCAAGGATTATTTGTACAATTATCGGCGAAGGGCATTTGTCAACAATTTGTTGTATTTAGGTTAAAAGAATGCATGGTATAAATGCAAGAGAAATACTAGGAGAGAAAGTGCAAACGTATAAAATCAAATTGGTTGTATCTCAAGATGTTAGAAACTGTGATTCAAATTCGACCTTTTGTTGAGGTCCTATCGTATTTCAAATTATTTGAAGTCTAAAAGATGTTATTTGTGCGTAGTTACGCACATAACCTCTCGTCGTGTATTTCCAGTTATTTGAGTGTGTTCTTTATTCAAAGAGAATCAAACAATTCCCTTTTTGTGTGGAGCAGACCTTAAAATTGTATAAGGTGTCTTGTCTTCTTCCGGTGAAACCCATTCACCACTACTGCCCTCAAGTTAAAGATTATCAAAATAAAACGTGATTTCTCACGTTAGGAAACACTAAGATAAAGGTAAACAGTTTGCAAAGTCCTATTCAAGGGCCATGTTGTCATTGCGGGCTAAAAGTGCACGATCTGCATAACAAATTTTACCATCACAGACACTAACACGGGTATGATTTAGCTGATAAAACATAGCCTATTGTAATTCTTGCATGCATGAATATTTCCAACAGAAATGGTAAAATCCCGTGTAAGGACCCGTGTGTTTTATCATTTTTTTCATACACAGTCATTGATTGAGCCTTTTCATTCTTTCTATCTGTTCTAGTCTACCAACAAGGAGGGTTCTAATCCAACATCTAAGGAGCTCTCCAACCGGAAGTATGTTCCAGTCTTGGTCAAATAATGCTTTATGTCTGCAACACATTCACTTTGAAGAAACAGTTGGATATATTGGTTTTCATGGTAGACTACATCTATAGCAACAATACATAATTCGTTCAGAAATGGGAGGTAAAGATTTAAACAGGAGCAATGGCCATCAGAAGCAGGGCATCTCTGTCCTTCCGGCTGGTGTTATTCATTTAAATTGTTACTCCTTAGTTTCAACACAGTAAGGTCACTAATATTAGCCCAGGTAGATTTTACATTACTAATGGGTATACATGCAAGTATATACATATTGTAAGTCATGATAAGATATTTGAGTATACAAGATAATTGTCATATTTCACAAAACATAGAGAGATACTACGTTCATCAAAAAATTATATTAAGAATATATGTGCACACATCAACTGCTTAGGTATAGCTACGTTAGACATTTCCAATACCTGTACATGAAGAAGTGGCATTAGACATGATATTTGCGCAATAACTAAGGTCCCGTAAATGCTTACAAGAGATGCTGTACAGTAAAAAAACAATGAAACAATGTCAGACGGAAATATAAAGAAACAAGAAAATGTTGGTGACCACAACCCATACAGAGCTTTTAATACAGGTGCCCTGAATATGTGTGCATAAGCTTATGTCTATTATGAAATGACTAATAGTGATCACTCTCACTTTGTGCTTTTTCTTCCTCACCATTGGGAAATTTGTCACCATCAGCATCAAGGCCTATGCCTTCATCTGAATAAATGTACTTCACAAGCATTATAAACAAATTAATTCTCAACAAGATGACGACAGAGCGCTAAACTATTGACAATACCATCGAGTGGAAAGCCATGAATATATGGACTTTCCTTCTTAGGTTTGTAGATCCAAATGATCTGCAGCCAGGTACATACACAGTCATCCTCACGTACACATACCGTTTATAAATTAACATGCGATTCCCTGTCGCCTGTGAATAAATAAAGCCACAAACATGAAAAAGTATGTTGCTGGTTTTGTAGAAGCTCTATATTCTACTGCTCAAAGAAGATATTTATAAATAACTATAGAGGTACCTCAACATGTATGCTTAGACACTTTGTAAGCAGTGCTTAGTACAGTATATACACATGTAAATGCATAACTCATATATGATATATTTGTTAACTCATTTCACTATCAGAACCGATATAGTATATGCAATTGAGTTTTCTCCAATATCCAGAAATATCCTAGAAGTACATAATGATAAATATACTTCAAAGGGATTGCATATATATACAATATTCACTAGCCAGTGTTAATTGATTTGGATCGAAGTGGACCTACAATTTATTGATTTTAGGAAGAGAAAAGAAATACATATGATTTTTGACCCATCAATGCATATATAGATATATTTGAATTATGATAATACTTGATTTCTAAGAAGCAGAAAGATGGCAGTGAAAAGGTCAATATTTCTTGCTAAAAGTGAAAATACTATAATAGTACCTAAAGATCCCTCCTTCTCTTTTCAGTGGAATAGAAACGCAAAGTTATCACAATAATCACGTGTTCACATAGGCAGATAGCTTGGGTTCTAAACTTTTAAGCTACAATATTCCAGTTAAATGATTTATGAACAACCAGTACACTATAGTTTTTGCATTAGAAAGTACAGTTAACTTCATAGTAAGGATATTGTATGCAATTCTATTTCAGAAATTATTATAGAGTTATTAACATGGAATGCTGCAACAAACGTATTTTTAAGATTAACTGTAACCTGTGATATCTAGGCACCGGCATTCTAAATACCAAAGATGCAGGTGCTTGTGTAATGCGGATATAGAATAGCTGTTGAATTTTTTTTTCTCTTAACAGGGTGGTAAGTTTTGGATGTGTTATATTTGCAAAGGGTATACATTACATTGACGAATTCGAAACACTGATAGGTGTTCTAGTTTCGCATAATTATGTTTAGGGGGAATCCTGACTAGATTGGAGATGTGCTGTCTACAAGCCATACACTAACTACGTTGTTATTGCGATGGACGCACTGTATACCTCTACGTAGCGGAATGGGACGTACACATACCTTAAACCCAAAGCTGGATTGTTGGTGCCCGAGGACAGCAGCAAGGTGAGCATAAAGCTGAGCGATAATAAAGATGTTCAATATACTCAATGTTAGTTCGTTCTTCATTATTCGACGCGATCGACCCTAAGCCCCATGAGCTCGTTTCAGATGTGTAGAAAGAGATTCTGCCCAAAGAAGACAGGTCCTACACCATTCCAGGGTTCCCACCACCTTTAAGTTTGTTATGTCTATCAAGTAAGCTGCAGTATGTGGTTACATCTTCAGAGAGGTGTTCATTTTTCAGTTCTTGCTCAGTATTTGCTCAGATATTTCAGAGTAATATATCTTTTCTTGTGCATCATTTTCAAATACTATAGATAAATTATGAGCAGATAATTTAGACCCGTTCCCTTGTACTCATGCTATATATTTAGTTTATTTGCCGTGATAATAGGGCATGGTAATTTGTACATGGGTCCTAAAGTTACGAATACTTGACCCAAAAATGTAGTATGTTGACTACAAGAAATGTATTTGCAATAACCAATTTTCAAGCTATTTACAAAAGGAGTAGACCTAAATGCTATGATTAAGTTGGTGATTATATATATATATACTATCGAAGACTTTACCATAATGCAATCAAATACGTATCTCCAATAGCACCAGTTAATATTTCAGATGTAATTCAAAGCTTAATATAAACTGAAAGCTAGAAGGTCTAATTCAACCTATTCAAATATAACAATAGACCATAAAGAAAGATAATTCAAATACTTACTCTAAAGTAACCTCGGATGCCAACAACTTAAACCCCATAACTTAAATTGTTTTCTCCCTTGTGGATTTGGAGTAGGGGAGTATAACCATCTAACCAACGGAAATGGTGTGACATATCTCGAACTAATTTATAACAAATGATCTACTATTAAATCAAAGAATCAGATCAAAAGTTTGAAGGGCTTGCCTAGGAGCTCATTCAAATGAACAGTCTAGATCTGATGGTGGATTCAAATTCTCACTCAACACCTTTCTCGGTGATCATACGGCGATACGCTGAATGTCCATTCCAAATCTCTCATTCGGCTTCCAAATCCATCTTTCCAGTTATGTATTCCGAGAAAAGCGAGAGAATCCCCAGATCCTCCCTGACTGTTCCGATTGAAAATCTCCAGGAACGATCTTCACTTTGTCAATCACTAATCTGTAAGGCGATTAGCCTTGTTGTTCCCCCTACATACAATGTGCATGTCTAACTGATGTATGCAGGGATGTTTCGTGGACGCTCTTCTCACAGGGGGGTTGCAAGGGCAGTCATAATTATAACCTGCCCTATGGCCACCAAAATGGCCAGCCAAGCCCCTGAGTTGCTCGCTCGATGTGAGGTGCTCTGCTGATGGCCCCGGGCAGACCCCTAGCCGCGGTCAGCCCTCCTCCTGCCACTTCGGTGATTCCAGTACCTCCGCACCTGGTGGGCCCCCGCCCTCCGCTCTTGATTACAACTCTGGTTGTATTGGCAGCAGACGTGACCACCCTATAGTTTGAGAAACCAAAACATATGAGTCAAGAAAAACAACTGCAGTTTTGATAATGGGGAATTAGAAGGTGATGAACAAAAACTTTCTGTTTTCAAGTTGTATCTGGAAGGACAGAACCATCTTCAGATGGTTAGTAAAATTTATAAAACTTATATTGCAGTTTTATGGATGTAATCTTTAGTGCAAAGTTGAAACAACTATATAGCCAATAGGGAAAGGGCGATGAACTATGTGCACTCTGATTCACTCTACTTTCGCCCAATATACGCATCCAGCACGGTTTTCCCTGTAGCCTTGCCAAAAATAGGAAAGATGGGGAAATTGTACTGAAAACAAGTTCCACTTTATGTATCCCCACCCTTCTACCCTATATTTTGACGTATTCTTGGACTCCAGCCTAGGGCAGTGTCTAAACGTCATGTATATAATCTACCCAAACATAGACAACACGTGGGGTGCCTCACCTTACACTCGCAGGTTGTGCATCCCTCGGCCATGAGCGTCCAGGTGTGGCCGCTGTCGTAGTTGCTGCGGTTGAAGGAGCAGGTTTGGCTGAGCTCGGCCAGGTAGGAGCCGGCGTCCACGGCCTGGCAGGGGTCCTGGAGGCCGGCGCAGCGCGGGCAGCAGTCGCCCGCCTCCACCACCGTCTGGTTACACTGGAGGCGCGGGCACTGCATCCGCCAACAGTCAACCTCGCCGTCCTGCAGCACAAGGTGGCAATGGACGTAAAAAATGGCATCTCAACAACAGATTTGTTGGTAATGGGTTTGTAATTTGAAAATGCGTTATATGACCATGCAGCCAATACATTGCGTTTTTTTCTAAAGAGAGAGTTAGTATAACTGTTCCTTACTATTCAGCAATGAACGAATGTTTCTGTCTACTTATGTTCTTATTTGAGGGCCTATACCTATTCTTAAATTTCCCCATGTCTGCCCAGGGGATCAATAATTTAATATATACACCTGCTCGACACCATCTCACATAGATCGCCGTGAATATGACCTCAGTTGTCTAAACAGCGTAATTATATAACATCCATTACTCACTCACTCACCATCTGACATATATATCAAATATGACATTCTTGAATTGTGTAACTGCAGGTTTTTTTTATTTTGCCTCATTGAAAAACAATGTTCACCTCAAACGTTAACTCAAATATTATTGGGAACACATTTGTAATAACGTCTATTTTATGCAGTACAGACGTTTAACTAAATATTGGTTTGAAGGTCTAAGACGTTATCTCTTGATAAAATCAAAAATTCCATGTCAAGGTGGAGTAAATGTAAAAATGAAATGAATCTATTGGCGACTTACCAGACATTGGCAGTGTTGACACTGATCTACCCAACGCTGGCCATTGGAATAACTGCGACCATTGAATCGACACTTGCCGACGTTCAAGCAGCTTTTGCAGCATTTTGTATCAAAGTTTCCTCCTTCGCAATTACATGGCATTCGTCGCGGCTCGGAAATTCTTCCGTTCTGCAAGACATATTTTAGATAACATTGATCAGAAACTCAAACATTTTTTTCTCATTCTATGCTGAGGTCACTCGAATTGCTAAATAGTTTACTATAGTAACAACTGTTTTTGGTCACTCAAGACATGCGAATGAAAAATACTTTCTCTTGTTCAGTTTCAATCAGTGCTATTAAAGTGTGGCCAATATCTGCCATAATCATATTGAAATCAAATGTTAACTATCACTCACCACACAGGTTTGGTAGTTGCAGCTGTGCGGACGACTTCTCCATGACGTCCCGTTCGCGTGCCATCTATTGCCAACTCGACACCCTAAAGCAATAAAGACAATAAGAACAATAAGAATTCGAATTGCCCTCACAAACTTTATTATCTATGTTCATTTGTCATGATAGGCATGGTAATTTTTTGCAACTTACTACAATTAATTGTTACTTATATGTATAGATCTGCACACAGGTACATGTATGCTCCGGCAAATAATCATTTAGAATTTTATCACGTGTGAAGTCTGACATGTACCGACATGTACATGTAACATCTGGCGCAATGATTCCGATTACTTGTTGCTATAGTTCCTGGGTAACCTTGTTATAGTTTCTATCAATATCTCAGATTTATACCAAATTAGAAATCGAATGCGTCTTATGGCTTCCATATACCATATCATGTCCTATCTTTGCTAATGGGCAGCGGTGGTAAGACATGGCATGTATTCTCCTTACCCCCGACACACAAGGCCCCTCGGGTACAGCGACACTCGTAGCCCCCGTCAGTATTGTGGCATCTCGTTCCGTTTGGACATTTGTGCCCTCCTCCCCAGCCGCCACACTCGTTGATGTCTGTCAGCATAAAGATAATGATCTAGGTGCAATTATGTGGAAGTTATTGACGGCGATTTGTAAAGAGACGGGTTATTTGCCATTATGTAAGAATCTGAGAGAAAAACGTTATTTAAGACACAGAGGGCGATTGGGAATGTGCCCAGTTATTTGCTTTTATGAAAGAATGCGATAGAAAAATGTTGAATGTGGGACCAATACATTAAATCCAAAAGAATACATATGGTTTGGTGCACACACATTGACTGTCAACTGACACTCCTTATCTAATTGTACAGACACATAAATACATGATTATCTTGCAGTCTGTACTTACCGTGACATAATCGGCCATGTTTGTTGTCGGCCTTGTTACTGTAGAAGCCCTTTCTACACTGACAGAGGTAACTGCCCGGTATATTGATGCACTGTGAATGGTGGTGACATTGGTCCATTCGGAAGTTACATTCATCCAAATCTGCCATCGAAAAGAATGTGGAATTATTCAGACGATAGATATAGGCAATTAAGAAAGTATGTATCGAATTCTTGGAGCGTTACCAGAACGTTTCATTGAAAAGACACAGAAAAGATGAGTAAAACATTGGTGGTTGAAATAATGAAAATAAATATACATCATAACTTACCCTCTTCACAGACTTTGCCGATGAACCCTTTTCGACATTTGCAGACTCCTGGAGCAACACAGATTCCTCCATTCTGGCATTCCCTGGCACAAATAGCTGAAATACGGAGGAAAAAGAAGTGTTGATATCATGCCTTCCATGTTACTATTGGTAACATTATTCAATACATTCATGTCAGGGTTTGTAGGAGCCATCTCTTTTTAGTTTTGGTACTTTTGGTTTGGCCTGGAAAATGAACAAGCTTAACCATATTCCACAAACTACCTGCTATTTTTTTATTGGGGGGGGGGGGGGGGGATATGGAACCACAAACGGTGTAATAAATGGGCAGATGAACACCAGTTGACATTCCAGTTGAACTTTCACTGCTTCTTTGATCTAGCAGCTGTAACTCGTGCAGACAATCCCAATGTGAGCATTTTTAAGTGTTTCAGTTGACTTTGAAGGATTTTCCGGAAACACGATACCAATTTAAACACGATAAAACACCTCTCATCGATCTAGGCTCCTGTCATGGCGAGACGAGTGCTTCTCTGTGTTCCCCTTTGCCTTAACCTCAACATAGCCGTACCAATTATGCAGCGATTAAGTATCACTACAAAGATGGCAGGCAAAGAGCATGCTTGGTACTAGGTTTCCACGCTGCTTCCCACGAAACATCTTTTTCTTATACTAAAAGGGGCTTGGTCAGCGATATCGGTCTATAACAGCTTACCTCACTGACGCAGAAGCGCCCTCCATCTCCCAGAGCATATATGGATATATAAATACAATCTTGGCATGACAATATACTAGTAAATATTATAAGACAGTATTATTTAAATAAGAAATTCGAATGATGAGATAATAACACTGTCCTTCAGTATGATGTATAATGACCGATTGCCGGTCTCTCTGGGAAATCGTATTTTATGTTTAATAATCCATACCAGTATGTTTTTGTAACTTACGATTGCATGTAAATCCGTCGCCTTGGTAACCCTCCCGACATGTACAATCGTAGCTTCCAGGATTGTTCGAACAAACAGCATTTGGATCGCAGTTGTGCAAGTTAGTGGCGCACTCATTGTGCTCTGAAAAGTATGTTTAAAACATGAATTAATGTGACAAATATGTTATTTCTCTCGCTATATTTCTTGATATAGATTATATGTGTGTTTTTGAAATGAGCAGTTAACGTTAGCCATCAAAGTGTTATAAAATTTAAAAAAATAAATTGAACTGGTCAAACTGGTAAAATAAGCATCACGTTGTTGTTACTGACCTTCACAGTGGAGGTCGGTGCCCCGCTGTCGGATGTAGCCGTGGTCACACTCACAGCGGTACGACCCGACCGTGTTCACACAGCTCGTGAATCGCCCGCAGTAGTGGCCCGACGTGCCGCCCATCTCCGTGCACTCGTCGATATCTGCACGGTGTCACATCACCAACGTTAGACAAATATAGTCTCTGTGTTTTCTAGCCTTGTTAATATGTACATTGATAGGCAGGGGTGAATGATTTAGCAATGAAATAATAATGTTGTGCCCCTGGGTAATTATATCCATGTATTTTAGAGAGGTGTGTATGTAGATTCGTATTCATAAATATGAAATTCAATGAATTATCACCAATCAGCTAGTTCTAAACCCTCGTACAGTATGTGTCCACTTGCATGAAACTCGATGAAATATAATATGTTATTGATGGTAGAATAATACCAGTATTTGATTAAAGTATGGGGGCATATGATATATACTGTCTAATGTGTTATCAAATGCTCATGGTCGTGTCCGAGTTTCCATATCCAGTTCAACCTTCGTCTACGTGGCGCCACCTTAGGGATCATGGGTATATATTTATAGTCCGGCCCAACGATAGTCGCATTTCATACTAGGATTATGGAGTCATATTCAGGCCACCCCTTTTTCGTTTCACAATGCTTCTGTAAACGTAATTTGACCCTTCCCTCTATGGGGTGAACCCACATTACACCTATCCCACAAATAGATGAAAATGTAAATGGGACAGCAAGGAAAATCCAGACCTAAAAGCAAGTACATGTCAACTATGTGTCATGGGTTCAGGGTTTCCATCTGTGTGAATGAAGCCTTTTGAATTGTACTAACCTTCACAGTGTTTGCCGTTACCCTTGAACCCCGTATCGCAGTGGCACGTGTATTTCGATTCTAAATCAAAGCAGGAGGCGTTGGGATGGCAGTCGTGTCCTCTTTGACAGAAGTTCCCATCTAGATTAAAAGAAAATGAGCATCTTGAGGAGAGTACGGTTTACGCAGCCACCACGTATGGTTACCATTCCAGGACCAAAGAAAAATAGAATTTGGTTAGTAGTCAACAGGGGCGTCGGTTAAGGAAAGTGGAAGTGGGTCGGTGTGGTCCTTTTTAAGAGAAAAATATTGATTTTTCAGAAAAAAATGTTAGCTGGTTAGGGAAAGTCAGAAACCAAGTGCAAACAGACGTCCCCCATGAACTCTCGATCGCAACAGCCGCGTCCCCTCCTCAGAACCTATAACACTGATGAGGTCCATTCTTAAAATGCCACAACTGGTACGGTTTGTTTCAATATAATATATATATATATATAGATATGTGTGTATTTGAACTAGTCGCAGCAATGAAAGAAATCGAAGTCTAATGGGGGGAGGGGGTCCCTATTCAGTCCCTATTCCCACCTGCACCTTCCTATGTTTATATCCAGAACACTGCTACTCACGTTTACACCGACGGCAGCATTCTCCTGCCACTTCAAACTGTTCTTCAGGTGGACATTGTGGTGTTGGACAGGTGGATCTGTTACAGGTAGGCGAACCATCCTGGAATAGGAGAATCACAGTATCATCAATGAGCTTGTTACAATAATTAATGCAAAATATAACTCTACATGTACAGCTAGAACTAATAGGCAGTGAGTCAATACAGCTTAAGTATGACTTTTTTTATATTAGCATTGTTTAACAACAATCACTTTTACTAGTGTTCTTCCATGTAGATGGTTACAATTTTATACAGTGAGCATTTTAGTAGATTAACAGCTTATACTTGATCCAATCAACGTTAACCAAACTTATGTGAGGATATGACCTTGCTAAGATAAGCATAAGACATTTAATTTTCTATTGTCATCAACCTCTGAGATTTCCTTATTACTTGTAAATTACAAATTTAATTAGATTAAATTATGAAACCTTTTTAAACGACAGTAGGCCTATGAGAGAACTTTGAATATGATTTCCCTGTTAAGGTAAAGTTTCTTAGAGTTATTAGGAGATTGAAGCTGATTATTTCATTTCACATCACTTATATTTGATATCAAATTAAACCTTCTAGGCTTCTGGGCAACAGCGAAAAGAAGTCTATTCACTGGTAATATAACTGGCATGTATTATCAAAGAAATCTCTATGAATCATAATACTTATGGGTATAGTGCTGACAAAGCAAAGCCCATAAATTCGTATGTGAATAATGTTATCAATAAATCACATAAAAATGAATCACATAAAAATGAAGCTTAAAAGTGGCTAAAAAGTACCCCACTCTCCCCTATTATATTATTCTTTGCCCGCTGGCTGGTTTTATTAGTTACTCCTCCCTCGTGTATCACAACGTCTTTTTCTTGGGCTCAAGCACTTAGTGTGGGTGGATGCAATGATCCGCTGTCATTGAAAAATGTAGATAAATCAAGAGGAAAACCCAAAGTCTGCAACTTTGGCACTCCTAACTTGCCAGAGGGGACTCTTGGATACAATGGTGGCTTGGTATCTTATATGGACAAAATGCCAAGTAACTGATGGAAGTCGCCCACAATGTCTATGCGCAATGGGCAAACAAAAGACTATGGAGCGTGCTCTCCAGTCCGAATGGGCTGAGGCAACCTGCATGCACAAAGGTCCCATAGAGAACTAAAAGGCGACATTGCCCGTCCAACTCTCTTGACATTCTTCAAGCATGTTTGATTTGGAGGTGATCCGCAGAAAGTGGCTCCTTAGATTCTTTAAAAAACTGCTAATGCTACTTTGTTGCAATGTTCAAATGTTCAACCACATGCTTCCCCTCCTTCCTACATGTAAGACCTATTGAAGAGGATATTCAGAAGGCAAAAACTCTAAACATCCAAAGAAGCTATTTAGTGAGTTATTGGCTGTATAAGCTTTCAAACGTCTGTATATCAACAAAACTATTGTTTTCATGAAACTTATTTTTTAATTATTTGTAATAATTATTCGTAAAATTATCAAAAATTGGATCTGTGATCCATCATTTTCAATCAAAACAGTGAGAGGTGGAGGATATTTACTACATACATCCAAAGATGCCTCCAAAAGTGTAGTGACCATACCTGCAATGCTACTCTGGAGTTGCACCACCTTTAACTAGATGTAGCAGGAGGGGGCTGCCAAACAGATCAGGTTCACCATGGCTGTTTGCCCGCTAACTTTTATGTTTGACGTGGGATTGAACTTGTACGTTGGACAACCGACCGGCATGGACGTGTTTAGTACCCAGAGATGGTCAGAGCAAATCCATTATTGGCTATTATCTCTTGTAGTATGCTTTTTGAATAGCCAAAGAGATTTACATTATATCCTAATTACACATGTGACCTCCAAACCTGTTTGGATTGTGTGTGGTTACCATAGCTTTTAACTTTGCACAGAAAAGGTTATTCCAATCCTGCTTTAATTACCGTTCCTACTTCAATTTCCTTTCGAGAGACAAAATATTAAGGACTGTGAATCTTTGGCTGTTCCAAATTGTTCGATGCAATCGACTGCTCTAGAAAATATCAATGCGCGATTAATATTAGGACGATACCTAATGTAACGCATAATTGTAACAAAACCTACCTTAGAGCTGGCATGGATTCGACTTAAGATAAAGTTCATAACACAAGATGCTAACTTCAAATACCTCAACTAGCCTAGGTTCACACTTCACTAGTTTTAGTCAAAATGGCAACCAATGAAATGATCACAATAAAAAGGGAGTGGCCAGTGTTTATACAAGGTCAGAAGATATAACCCATTCTTACCTGGCAGGTGCACCTGACACATGATGTTGACGACTTGGGCCCTGGGAAGTAAGTCTGACCATCATGGTAGTAAACTCCTTGGACGAAGCAGTGCTCTGAAATAAACTAGTCTTTATGAGAATTTTTAAACAGGAATTCTGTATGATACGAGGTCAGGGAGTATTGAATGAAAAGAAATCAATTGTGGCAGATAACTTTCTAAACGTATGGATTGAAACCTACTGAGGAAGGATGTGAATTGTGTCAATTTAAAAGAAACATATTTTGGTGTGTCTACGCCTCAACATTATGACTTGACTGGTAATGCTGGAATGGTAGCTGTATAGCTATATCGCCGGAACGATAGGAGCTCCACTTGGCGTCATTTAGCATCGATTCTTCGACGTTTCAAATGGTATGTCGGGTTGATAGGTTATTCCATGGAGGGCATTGTGTTATGGTGTTTCACTTTATCCGGAAATTGATGCGATTTTAATTGGTGTGGTTCCCTTTTTGCCCAATTCATTGCCGTTTCTCAATGTTTATGACCCATAGAAAAGAAAATTCAATGTTTACTGTCTGTTGCCTCGGGCTAAAACCGACCAACGTCGCCAAAATATCATATCATTTACTATGGCTGCGTCGTCAGGCCAACATAAAGATTGATATTTATCTATTACTCAGGGCTGGTCAGCATCAACGTTCATTTTTTTATAATCTAATCAGCTCCAAAACCTGGATAGCCAAAAGGATTTACACAGTAGACAGAATTACTCAATTTCGAAGTCATTTCACGATGTTCTGATGTCTTACTTTGACATTTCTATCTTCTGTGGGGAATTCTCGCGGATGACGATACGGCCTCATGTCACGTAGCGCTTGGCTATCGGATTACTGAACTTTAAGTGTAGACCTACATGTTTGCCGACTTGGTGATGAATTGACAGACACAGCATAGGTAAAACAGCCCCGGTTCCTTTTATAGAATCACCCGCCTTTCTTGGTTATATAATTATAATATGTAAGCCGTAAGTGAGGTTTCCAGGTCATGTAAACAGAGAAACATGTTCAAGGAGGTATAATGTGTTCAGTCAGTCCATAACCCTCTTCGTTCATACCACATACCACATGTGTCTCAGACGTTATAATACGTTACATGCATGCCCTATATCCAGTGTACCCAAAGGAGTTTGCAGTTTAAGGGCATTGCCCGCTGCAGAGGAGGGTCTACCCGTGGGTGCCCTTCTCATATTTTGTGACTGTGTCATGACCCAGTGTCGGAGTGGTGGGGACCTTGATCTGGGGCTTTGATTGACAGGTGTCTGCTGGTAATCTTCCAATTGTCAATATTTCTCCCACTAGTAAGTCCTCTTGAGGCGTCCTTGGTGATGTTAAACTGACAGAAGCAGCTCCCTGAGGAGGCTACAGGCATTCCTTACCTCTGTGTACATATTAACTCCCACTGTATTGTCCCCGATATAGTTATGGCATTTGGAGTGGAGAGTCTAAAGTAGATTATATATTGTAGGATGACAGATCTCTTGAAATAATTCAGACTGTAATTGTTCTCAATGCATCGGTCTCCGTGACATAAACCCTATAGCTTCTCAGCATACATGAAATTGATAAAATAATCTAAAGTTGTGTGCGCTGGGATCTGCTCTAAAAAATAGAAAGGGTTTAAACATTTTGGGCCGCACCCTCCACACTCACCAGTCATATATATTTTTTTCAGTATTTAAGACAAAGTAATGCTGCGTGTGCCCCGGTGTGCCCCTCACATCCATCCCCTTAAGTCCAACACAGCGTTTTAAGCTGATAGTCAATGTGTTTTGACTGAATACATAGAAATACATGAATTTCTTTTTTCTCTCGGATTGGCTCCATCCCTTTTAAAACTAACGAATATAATGATAAATCTTGCATTAACATCGACAGTTGACGCCTGCATCGAACCTCCAGGTCATAGGGGCAGAGCAGTAACATTTTTCATGGTCCAAACATAGATGCTCACTGAGTAGCCTGACAGTTACAAGCATTCTCCAAGCGCAACTTGACAGTGATTTAAATGTGTACATCTGACGATGTTCCTTGAACAGTCAAATAATTTCGAGTTGGCCTCGAAAACCTGCTGATAAAACGAGTGGGAAAAGAAGGGCAGAACATTGGCCCACGCCCAAACGACTAAAATACTTCAACCTTTGTCTAAAAATCGTTCTATGTATTAGGAAGGTCCCCCGTGTTTGAGGTTAGTTACCTCGTTATACAGGACTTGGGTGAAAGAACAATACATGCTGTTTTTACATTCTAAGTACTCTCATCCGGAAAATGTCCTTTAAAAACACTAAAGTTATATTTTTGTCACGATTTAGGAGCATGTCCATCGTAGAATGTTTACGGCGTAAGTGAAACCATAAGAAATAAAGCAAGAGAAGATAATATAAACCTTCTGTGGTTCTTTCTATTTTCAGTGTTCATGTCTTTTTAAATGTTGATTTATTTTCATTTCTCAGTCATCACAGTCATTGTGTGAAAGACCACCCACGGTTGTGTCACTACCAGCGTTTATATGAAAACTGTGTCTTAAATAGCTAAGTTTTACTTGACAGTTTCTGCAAATTCCGTGAATACTTCTAGTACAACAATATCCAACTAGTCACACATCAACATGATACATGGATTATTGATATTGCTAGAAAAAAAACAGCGAAGTGTCTTTCAAGTATTATGTCTTCTCTTGCATAGACAAACTTTCGCTCGTGGCATATGTCAACTATTTTTAGATCTTTACTGAGATGTTTTCCTGAAGTGCACCCTATTCGCCCACTTTACTTGGCTTAGAATATCTGTCTTCTATTTAATTATTGTTTGATAGTATTTATAAATATTAGCATGCGAAGGGATCATTGGAACGAAAGGAATGAAGTCAGAGCCCAAAAGGAGAGGGGGGGGAAGGCCCCTTTTCAGATGTTTACCTTTTCACACACTAGAGTGGCAATTCTTATCCCATTCTTATTTTGGAGTGAACGACCGAAAAGTCCAACATCGGTTAACAACTTAAGGTAATTGTCATATTAACGCAAGACAAGGATGGTTGAAAATTGAGTCTGACATGTGTTATCATTATGCATTATGTTTTTAGTTCGGCTTACATTCATTGTGATTACAGTCCATTCTATTAGTACAGGGTTATTATTCTGGCCAAGAAGTAAGAGTCGACCGTTCAGATGTAGAGTTAATGAACTGTGTTAGGGCTTCCAGAGTTGGAATGAATTTGATAAGGATGGTTGCCATAGCGTGAGGGGTCCACATCAGATACAACTTTCGGATCCTTCTTGCAGTTTATTATCTTTAAACTAATAATGAACTTTGTTTGTAACTAAAGCCTATTGTCTTGTCATAATATATCAAGTGATAATCATTCCTGAAGAAAAGATTGTAATGATAGAATTGTAGGTAACAGCCTTTTCCATATTCATATCCCACAAAAGTGTTCCATATCGTGACAGATAGGAGTATGTGAAGAGGATCCCACAAGTCAAAAGCGTCGATTCATATTGCTCGCGTGGTAAAGAGATATCAACATTCGGAGCATAAACTAGCATTTCAGATATGTCTTAACGGTTGGCTCAAGCAAATGTAAGATAATACAATACTGAAGTACAAATTAATTGAAATAAAAATGTGATGTACATTTAAACAACAATATATCCAATGGAATCTTCAATACGTTTAACTTATCGAAAGTGCTGCAGGCTGGTGCCACGAAGTTCAGCAGGGAGAGAAGTTCATGCATAGATAGCCGATCACAAACTGCTCACTGGACAAAATATCACAAATTGGTGAGAAAGGTGCGTTCAGCTGCAGGGGCATTCCAAATGATAAGGTATACAATGAGAGGAACAACCAAATTGAGGAGTTTTGTATTCTAATTACCGCCGCTCTTATTCCCAGCTTTCAGCAACTTCTGCATGAATAAACCTGGAATAAAGGATAAACGACTTGTAAACTACTGGAACGGTAGGTTGGACAAGTCAAAGCATGATCAGTGCATATAACCATAGGTCAACTTTGATGAGCTGTCGGATATTTAACAGGCAATAAAATAACAATTCTTCCCCACCCCACCCCACAAACATATATATCATGATTCATTAGCTCATCAGTCTCCTTAATATTGCAGCCTTTGTATAACATATTTGGCGAAAATATGGTTCTTTGCATTTCGGTATATCCAGGGGGATTTTCATACCATTATACAATAGAGAAAGAAAAGTTAGTGTGTACACAGTCATATCATATGGGGTATTTTTTAAAAGCTACAGGGCAAACAAGAATTATGTTTCAGTTTCCCGTTTATAAACAACTTCTATATCACAGTCACTGATAGGAAACGCTCTAGAAATAGCACACATGAGGATCGCGGTTGGCGATGGCCACTTCCGGCGCCACTCTCGAAGCTTGTGAGCAGAACAAACCCCAGCAGAAGATACACAAGCCTCAACGCCGCTCGCTGTTCTCCTTCAAACTCTTGCATTGTAGACACAATTGATTAGTTCTGCCCACTTGGGAAAGACCCGAGCCGTATATAGCATCGGCGACTACCAAAAATAGACCCAAGAGTATTTGACTGCGAGTGCACAATGCAAATGGCCGTTGACGTACTGAAGGAGGATTTCATTTAGCAGTTGTTGGAGATTGAAGGGTATCCTAATAGAGTTGTCAGGCCTGACAGATGAGAGTTTACCTCTCCTCCCACGCTCCGCTGCCATTGACGGCCACTTTCGCAATGCCTATTGCATGGCCAGAGTTGCAGGCACCGAGTTATTGCACAAACTCGCACTGGAAGGGTGTGCGGCATATTTTCATAAACGAGGTTGTCTTGCTTGATCAACAATCGACATAGTCATTAATTAAGGAAGTCTCATATGACCTATGCGTCATTGTTTTTTCTGTTGTGCTTAACATAAGTATGTTAAGCGTAATGCGTTTTGAATAAATGAAAAAGCACTATCCAAACTACTTTTTAAAACCCTTTCCAGGAAATCTCGGAATATATAAGTATGCAGATAAGTCTATTAAAACAGTTATTTTGCTAGACATATTTGAAACGATACGTCAATTCCAAGCCAACTCAATTCCAGAAGGACAGAAGTGAGACTGTAGTAAACATTGGCAGTAAGCTGCCGTAGCACGTGGGAGTACCGGTATGTGAGAGTGTCCTTGTGGGACGCCCCTCTTCCTAGCACACTCTGCTCGTTTCCAGGAGTTGAGAAGGCAGCCCAGAACTGAAACTATACTCTATGGAAGTGCACGCCAACGTGCTGCCAGTCTTGGGGGCTCGGTGATCCATGCCTTGGTGTGGATATATGTATACACGACCCTGGAGGACGTTGCATCCCCAACAGATCTGGGAGGTTAGGGAATTGAGGGCAGGTCAGGCTGCCGGCTGGGTGGGATTCACTCATCAGGGCACCGCCCACGCAACTAATTTTCAGGAGCATAGTCAACGGGGTCAACTTTGTATATTTGGAACTGTTCAAATCAATGGCTCAATACCCAGAGGCCCACCCATTGCTGCAGCCCAGGCACATGGATGTATATGTGCCTTAAACACAGTGTTGTGAGATGCTATTGCATTCCACTCATGGCGAGGGCCTGAGCTAATTGGAACAGCTCTGTCTGCTCCTATATGGATGGATGGCAGCGTGGGAGGGGACATATATCAGTTTGTCAAGCCCATCTGATCTGTGCACTAGATAGACAAGTTGCATCTCCCCTGTATCTCCTATTTATAGTAACTTCTAGAGCTCGCGTTAATACGGGAGGCACAAAAGAACCTATACAGTTGAGCCTTTCTAAAACTGCAAAAGGACTCACAAGGGTTTGAGAGTATAACATTTCTTCATTTGAAGCATCAATAAGCAACTACATATATGTGAACTGAGAAGTTAATACTTTAGTTTTCCCTTTTCTGTATTTTTAAGGACAGATTTATCAGCAGATATACGTTACAATAGTGTATCTTGCAAGATGTAGCAAACTTCAGAACTCATTTTAAGTTTAAAATTGATTGATTGGAAAAGTCTCATTCTTGCCTGTTATCATGAACGAGTTGACTTGAATTAACTAATCCAAAAGTTATAAACTGGTATGTTGTTACCGGCCTGATACTATCGTTGACAATTAAAAATAAAGGATCCAGACAATCAGGAGCCAATGGTACATAAAACCAGTAATAAACTGGGTTAATTCTGCAGCACATGCCAAAGATATTCTTCCAGTCCTTGGTCCAGGTAGTCTGGAACTATGACATGGTTCCTGGAAGTAGCAATCAGATTCCCAGGAAGTCTAGATCCTCTGATGGCCGGCGAGACAGCAGGAGGGTTATAAACTACCCCCAGTCGTGGCCGACGACTCCTGCTGTATTTGGCCCCTCTGCGGACATACATCTACCCAGTTGGCTACGCTCCCACACCAGTTTTTTTGTCCCTCTCTCACAGACACGGTGGCGCTCTTTGAGATCGGTCGCCGGCTCTTCCGCTGCTGTATAGGGCAGCGCTGAGGTTATATGTCATTAAAGAGTATTAAGAAAATGACTTACTTCCGCAAGTTGGACAGCAGCGACCAGCGAGATATACTGGATTTGTGCAGTTGGCTGGCGCACAAACTTGTTCTTGGCACTCTACCACTCCGTTCTAAAAGGCAATAAACACAAAAATCAATTCAATCCAGGGATTGCGCAAGGTTAACAATATCTGTTGTATCATTTATAAAAGCTTCAATCTCTATATATCATAAAAGACGAATAAGACGAATAAATGATTTAACACAGCGTCACCCAATACTTTCACAATTAATTTACATGTTGCATGTTTAGTCTTGACCTAAACTAGCTAATATCATTTAAAATTAACGTTCAAATAAAAATCACGTATAAGTCATTTGTAATTCATAGGTAATACTCGTTCAATTATCAAATTAGTTTCTCAATTGTTTGCAACTCCAAGACCACCAACACTAAAGATGCACCTAAAACTTTGCTAAACAGAAATAAAGATCTGTAAATGTCAAGGCACTTGAACTCTATGGGGATAAGTTGGCAGTTCAGGTGATAGGGTTTACAATGCATCTAAATAGTTGGCTTCAGCATAAACAAGGAAAGCGGGTTCGTAAACAGATGATTGCGTGATGTTGAAGGCCTAGTTTTAAAAGAAATGCCTGTGCCTTTATATAGGGCAAGGCCAAAGCTCAAGATCCTCCCGGCTGAAAAAAAGAGGATCACAACCCTAGAGTCCATGACAGAGTCGTCCTCATCCTGGCATTTACTACTCTTCAAGCAGAGCAATGTTTGCTCTGTGGCCTACTGCTTGATAGCAAACAGTGGATCTGTCTGGAGAATGAACCACCCAGTGAGAGAGTCTCGTCTGAACTGCGGGATTTTCTAAGAGAATGCATTGTCTTTAGCGGGTGGTCATGGAATATGAGAAACCCTGGAGTATCGGTCTTGTTTGGCCAACTGTGGCGATAGGCTCCGTTCACAGGAGGAGCAGTTGAAGACATCTCATTGTTTATCCTAACCAGAAATCAAAGGTATAAAGATCACAATACCTGCTCTTTTTGAGATTAAATGTAGATAAGTACTATGGACTGCCCTTGAACATCTACTAAAACTCCGAAAGAGAATTAATTTCGTACGTGATATTGTACTAAAAGAACTTCAATTAATTTTGACGTACTTTTAGAATACAGATCTACATTACATGGAAAGGAACCAGGAAGGGACTACAATAAATCTCTTTTAATACCATTTACTGACATGGTCCAATATTGGTTCATTCAATTTATTCGTGCTGATTGGTATTGCATGGAACTTGATCCCCTCATTAGGCAATTTACAAGAGGTTCCACCCTGCATACCTTCTCCCTCATGATAAACAAGTTGAGCTGCAGATCCTCCTCAACATGAAGGTAAAGAGAAACAAAACAAATCCAAACAAACTAGTGGCCGTTGCCAGCTGTCTCATGGCCTCACCTTGCAGGTACAGTTAGTGCAGGGGTTGGTCTGCCACGTCTGCTCGTTCCTGTACGTCGTGCCGTTCACCGTACAGCTAAGCTGACACTCACATTGTTCTAGATCAATTATTCTCTGTTCAGCTTTAACCAACTGCAAAATAAAATGTGGTTATGAGAAATCAAAGTCCCTTGGTGTTGCCATAGACATATTATGTATCTCTATGGTGTTGCTCAATGTAAAATTAATACATTATGATAAGTGTTCGTACATTATGATAAGTCGTTTTGGTCTATTTTTTCCCTTACTCCATCCAACCCATTTTACCTTCGAAAATTGAATTATCCACCATAGTAAGTAAGTTGAATAGAATTGTACATAGGGGCGCAGCATCATAAATCAGTAACTCCCGTAAATTGGTGATTTTAATACAAAACATGAGGTCTTTCTTGCTGCAGATCTTCATTTTTTCCATCCATGTTTTTATTCAATTATGTGCAAAGATTATTTCAAATGCTCGAGAATACACATATCGAGAATGGCCCATACCTTTTTGTTAAGTTCATCTATGTGCTCTTGCAACATATCTATGGAATGCTTCAGCTGCCGAAACTGACTGCATGTTGGGCAAGCTGTAAAGATAACAGACTTAATGTATAACTGACTTGATTGAAATCCTTCGCACTAAAAATGGAAGAGCTTCAAACAACTTTGTTTATGTCATCCCTTTTTTTTTTGGAATATCTTGTATCTAGCTTTATGGCTACCATAGTAAGATCATCCCTGTGAAAAGAATATATCCAAATAACTACATAGTATAGCGAACTTCAAAAACTAAACACTGAAGCATAATTCTTCAGTAGAATCGTTTGACACATCACCTAATTATTAGAACGTGTTATGCGAGTTGAGGAAATATACACTACAATCAGTACAAAGAGTATGTGCAGTTAGTTGATTTCTTAATATTCCATAATGAACGACTTGTCAGATGACTTACCTATGTTGGCATAAGGACATACTTCTAAAATGCCGTTTGGTTCATCAATGAATGAAATATATTCTATAGCACCCTGGAAAAGAAGGAAAATTATAAAGGACATATTCCTGATATAATCAGTGTCTATTTGAATGAAGATTTAAGAAATGCCGTTAAGGTACAGTCAATGTATTTTTTAAGGTAAGTGCTTGAAACTTAATTTAGTACTGTTGTTCAGAGAAAACAACTCGATGAAATAATTATGTCACCCAGATAAAGCCATAAGAAAGATCTACTAGGGAATACTTTTTAGATCTGGGAAAAAAGACGGAGGGTCCTACACAAGCAGGTTTCCATGTCAATATATCCATAAAAGAATACCAAAAGGGACTCACTTTGAAGTAGGCGTGCATAGCGTCCCTCTGCCCTATCCAGATGGACATTCCCTGCATGCTCGACTCCTGGTTTAACCAACCTATTCTCCTTTCATATACTTTTTTACAGTCAATAAATACCTCTACATAAACACTACTAAAGCCCAGTGCCACTGTATGCCACTGGTTGTCTGCTAGTTTATATGGAAATGTCTCTGTTCTTAGTCGCCCTCTGTGTGTGTAGTGTAATCTCAGCTCGTCTCGGCGCCCACTACTCTCCAGTTCAAAGTATCTGTGGAGATAAGGAAAGGTATTGTTAGTAAAAGAAACCCAGCCTTAATGATAATATTCACTGAATGTGTTCGGAGCTACACCTCCTTGGGGGCAAGGTGAACTCTACAAGGAAACCTTGATTTACACCATTGGCCTCGACATTTTGTCAAGCTCGACTCAGTTAGCTCACTATGCCATTGTGGGGTGAGGGTGGGTGTCACCGTTTTGCTTATAAAAAAAGTAGCTAAATGTTCTAAACGTCATTCTTGAAGATAAAGAGGGACTAAGATAGACTTACAAACTGCATTATGATATATAGTTTCTTTCTACTCATTCATATGCACCCCACGACGCCCTGACTTACTAACAGTTCTGTCGAGTAGGGGCGGTTTAGTAACAATAGGGGATGCCCCCTGGACCTGGGATGATTGCAAGATATACCATGTATCTTTTTATGCGGGGGTGAAAAGCCACGGTGATAAGCGTGGTGCAGTCGGGGCGTTGTTAAGGGGTTGGGACTTGAATGATGTCCAGGGCAGGGCGGTGTCATCTCTTTTCTAAACAGAGCAACCCGCGACGTGCGCAGCCACCACGTCGTTCTGGTCCTCCTCCAGGGCCGGCACGTATGGGGAGCTTGTCGCAATATTTGGGCACGGGAGGACGGGGCATCCGCCCCACCCACAATCAGTACACCCTTACCATAAATCCCCTGACCTAACGGCACATGTCAATGAAGAATACGGTTCTGCGGAGGAAAATGCACCCTTACGTAAACAAACATTTCTCTCGGGGGAGGACTAAGTGACCGGGGTGAAGAGGCGCTGACATGTGCTCTGAGCATGTTACATGTGGGGGTGATGCCACAATCTAAATATGCCAGTTTTGACAATTTCGGCGTGACAAAGGAAGCGCCTTCTTTAGATTCCAAGCCAAACTTGTGTAGTTTTTTTACACTATTATACGTAATCTGTCTACGTGTTTCTGCCTGTGTCTTAAAATAGATGTGTCGAGGAGGCACACGCCCCTCATTCAATTAACGAGACAAACAACGAAAGGATGTTTTCCTTAAGCAGATGTTTCAAAGGTCGAGACTACTTTGGGCAAGAAGTACTTAGTGCCCCTACATCGCACCCGGCTTCACTTGTCTAATATGGTATATATAACTTTGACGGAAAGGCTGGTCCCAGATTGTTCCCACCTTGGATTAACTGGTGGACGGTTGTCCCACAAATAATGTTATCTCCCAAAATGACAGAGGACAGTGAAAGTATTATAATCGTAATAATTGTGATCATTTGAGATGTTTTCATAATATTTGATTTAAAACTATATCTATCTATAAATATTCACATAATATTTATATGTATATTTGTTTTGTTTCTCCAGATTGCAATAATGTATAATATTGTGAGGCCAGTAAAAATGTTTCCGGGAGAGTGGGACATTTTGAGCCAGTTTTCAGGCTATATATGTGTGTGTCACTGATAAATGATTCACAAATGAAGATACACAGCCAAGGAAATGATGTTCTAATAACGTTGCAGCAACGTTCTGGATTGATTTTTGTTACGTCACACTGTTAGGTTACAGCGATGTTCTTTTGATGACTCCCAATTATGTCACTGTAACCAACTGTTGCGACATTACATTGCAATGTTCTGATAGCTTTCTTGTCACGCTATTTATGGGGCTGAAACTTAATAAGAATGTCACAATAGTGTTTTGTTTAGGTGTGGTTGAGACCTCACTGAATGAGAATGTCACAATAACATTCTGTTTATGTTAGGGTGACACCTAACCTAATAAGATGGTCACAGGAACATTCTGTTTAGTTAAGGTTAAGACCTGACATAATCAGAACATCACAATAACATTCTGTTTAGGTGAGGTTGGGACCTCCGGATCCCCTGGTCAGGAGGTCACAACAATGTTCTGTTTAAGTAAGGTCTGGACCTCACCTAATCAGAACATCACAATGACATTCTGTTTTAATTTGATCTTGACTTTACCTCACCAGAACATCATGATAACATTCTGTGTTGGTTGGTTGGTTGGTTATTGGTTGCTTTACACCCTAATTAACTGCCAGGGTCATATCAAGGGTGGTGATGGTGATCGAATCTATGAGAAGGTAGAGACCATACCCCTACACTTTTACCGAGGCAGGTGTTCTTTAATGTGCAGGGTCCCACAGGCAGGGCCCTACACACAACAGCCGGTGGCCCTCAAGGAGCCTTTGATAACCCAGTTGTTGCCACTGGGAGACATGCAGAGGGGAGCAGTAGCCAGCTCAGCCGAGAATTGAACCCCGGCCGCCCGCGCAGCAGGCGGACACTCTAACCACTTCACCACCCCACACGCCTCATTCTGTGTTGGTTAGGTCTAAACCTCCCAGAAAAATAACATAACTGTGATGTCACATTTTAGTAAGTAACTGACAAACCAAAAAAGCATGGTGCATAATGTGACTGTTACATCACACCTTGGCTGGGTAGGTACATAAGTTTGTAAATAATTATATTTGGTTTACATGTCCGTATAACCGACATAAAATTGAAATCATTCTTGATAAAAAAAATAAAATTGGATTTTGTATTTTTTTATGAAAAACTTCTAAACCCCTGGGTGTCTGGTATGTCCTAAGAAGCGCGGCCCCGCTTTCCCTTGTACGTGCACACGTCGTCTATTCAGTAATTTTGAAAACTTGGGAGAGGCGCGCTTGGAAAACGTTCTCCTTAATTGCTTTTGGACTGACATTTATGTTTCTTATAAATCGCAGATTTTACAGGGACGGGCGTCCCCGCCCCCTCCCCCAATACCTGCGAGCAGGTCACACACAGATATGTCTAACTCCCGGAAAACAACAGCTGACAGAGTCCTCACTTCACCATCGTCATGGAAGATGCTGAATTACAAGCTCGCTATAATATTCTGTTGAATGCTATCTTATAAAAGACATTGTCCAGACGTATTCATTCGGTAATCCGGGTATTTGTTATAGATGGGGCGATGATAAAGCTTATCCAGGGGTGAATCAAACAAGCAAATACCAATACAAAACCACAATGCTTAAATATTAGGATCATTGAGTGTTTCAATCAAGGCATAATGAATGCAACATTATGCATTGGAATATGCAAATAAATGCCTTAATGTTTTTAGCAGTGAATAAGTAGTAGTATAGTAATTGTGTAAATCCTTAAATTATTAATCTTAGTAATCTGAATTCTTAAATAAAATTATATTTGTGCCCCATCCCGCCAACATGTGTTTAGAGCAAGACTCCCGTTTAACATTCCACATGAAAATTCTGCCAACAAGTATTGAGACCTTTCTTTTAGGGCTGTTATCATTTTCTTTAATTTTAGAGAGAAAATCTAGCAGGAAAACTCTCAAAGAATATACAGCTACTTTCAATTGCGGAAACTATAGACTCACCTCGTATCATGTGACTTGATAGATATTATGCTGCCGGAATTTTTTTCTTGTTGTTTAAAAGATGCTACTAGCGTAAACTCCTCTTGTGTTTCTAAAAGTCGTCGGATTCTGTTCATCGTTGTGCTGGTGGGAGAGACCTTTAAGTGTCTACTGGAGCCTGGCAAAAGAGATAGAAAAAAGAAAAAAACATTAAGCATAAAACATTGCACGACCATTTTAACAAAGGATAATGTGAAAAGTAACCGCCCATTCAATCAGTCAACTGACATCTAGTCCCGGACCCTAACCATCATGTTCCGCTACCTAAGAGGGTAGAATTATTTCGGACGTGCGTAAAGAGATGTAAATGGTAGTTGTGCCGTTTACAACGAGAGTGGCTTTTTGTGGCCGATCCCGTGAATCCTTCACCCTAGAATATGTCCTATTGTTATATGGGAGCTTGCAGAGAACGAACACCGCTGACCCTTAACCCATTGCCGTGTTTATCAGCGGCTCCTGGGTCAGAGAGGGAGCTCCTTAAACACTCCTTTGGTTGGCGTTGTTTGCTCATTTAGCATAGTATGATGGGCAAGGAAACAAAGACCAACTTGTGCAGCCTCTCCCAGGCCAGGTAACCATGGCATGTTAAACACCAATGTTCGAGATAGACATCGGGCAAAGCCTAAAACTTTAGGTCAAATGTCAATGCGAAAAACCTCCTTCAAACTTAACCCTTGTAACCCTAACGGGTGATGAGTTCCTGAATGATTGGGTTACTTATGAGGTGATGGAAATCGCGTTTATTAAAAGCCTTTGACTTTTGACCAAATTTTTAAGGAAAGGTGAATTTCGTCGGAATTAATTCTATGTCACACATATTATTTATGAGTAGATTGCACAAAAGTACACAGCAATTGAAAGTTAATGTCAGGTTTCAAGATCAAAGTGCCTAGATAAACGGTATTCCTATACTTAGAGTAGGACATAGAAGCACAGCAGGTAGTGCAGAGAAGAATGCTAATTGTGCCCTCTAGCCAAATTCTTTTCAATTTCAGTATACTATTGCGACTTTAAGCTTCATTGCTGAGTGTAATCATGTATTTCAAAACCAGGCTAGGCCCCTCGACAGTCCAGCAGACCCCTCCAAACACCTCAGCCAAGAGAAAATAAATCTTGATAATCTACACACATGCGCAGATTTAATTTCACCTGGAAACATCATCTGTGGCCCCTGACCTCTGAACACCGTGCCGTTCAAATTGTCGTCCCCGCAGGCGTCTTCATGTTTCCATGGTGACCCCTGTGACCACGTGATGTAGCTTACTGTCACGTGACCCAGGGTAGGGTCATTAGTTGGGGGGTCCAAGGGGGGACTACATGCTGTGCTATTGTGTGACCACCATGTCAGCCAGTGCCCTCTGGACACTGCAGGGCGAATTAATGTCTGATCTTCGGGCAGTCTAACATAGACTAACATATCCAGACCTATGGACTCTGGGCATGAAACCCCTTGGTTACATGTTCTACTCTCATTACCTGTCTGCAGTCGGACATGTACACACAGTCAAGCCTGGGGAAAACGCAAATAAACCTTAGCAGGTGGTCCCATATAAGGTTTCAGAAATGACTATATGACATCTGTTAGTAAAGCCTAACGGGATTACATGACAAATTGGCAAGTGAAAAGCAATAGCAAGAAAAGTGAGGAAAAAAGTGTTTTCAATTTAAGAACTATCTACATGCTCGCATTCAAACTAATAGACCACTATAAGAGTATTGGGTAACGTTGACGTTTCGTCATTTGGGTGTCAAATAGGCTGGTTGGGTGAATTATAAATATTATTCCTTTTATCCTAAACTAAAGAGAAGTGGTTTTAACGTTTCCCCTTTAAAGAAATCCACAACTCCGACCAAACCACCGGCTCCCCAAAGTCAGCAGAGACTTCTAATAAACCTCCTGCTTCACAGTGTCTGTCTGGCGTCTGCCCTGAGTCTATAATTGAATAAACTTTCTTTCCCTCACCCCCTGAAGCAAGCACCCAAAGAATGCTTTCTTTAACAAGTACACCCTTTCCCTGCACACAGCCACCACGCCTTTTATCGTAATGTACAAAGACGGAGGGTGGCTAGTTACAGGCCTATTGTGCCCACCAGCTAAGGTAAACACTCCCCTTTAGAGGCCAGCACCCCTGGTAGGTAGAGATGGCGCAGTTACTGGCCTTTTACCAGTGGGATCCGCCTCCTCATACTCCCACCTCCCCACAGGTGGGTGATCATATCCATGACAACAGGACAATGAGGGATGATCTGCTGAATGTTGCCACATAGCAGACGGGGGTGTGGCCGGACGCTAGCACGAGCCGCGGACACAGGGTGTCTACATTCTCTTCCTGAAATCCCAGTGTTCCCCTATGCATCAAGCAGGAGGGCGTGCAGGGCGGCCCAACCTTCTGCGTGTAGCAGACCCTACCTCCTGCAGGTAGCCGTCCCACCAGACGACATCACACCACGCATACCTCTATCTCAATGTCACACCACACCTAGATTTTGATATCTTCATGACAACAATAAGTCAAACTTTGGCCAATGGAATGCCTTCTCCACGAGACACAGACGAAAGAGGGAAAAGCATGTCCGGAAGCTGTAGAGATAACAACGATTTCACATAACACTATTATAATTATAGTTAGAGTAATGTTCTAAATTTGGAAGATCCTAAAAAGATGAAACAGAAAAAGATTTGGTTTATTTAAATGGTCAGTTATTGTTTAGGGTCCTCAGAGGCAACCTCAATGGGCGTATCCGATTGTAAAAAGGGGTAAGAGGGTGTGTCCCAATGCACAGAACACATGCAGCCCTCAGTGGAAGGCGGAAATAATGCATGAATATGGTAGAGTTAAAGACGTGGGTCGAGTAAAAGCAACAATGTTTTATCTCTCACCACAGGAGGACAATTAGATCACGCAGTGCACGTGGCTGTCATCTCGTGTATCTGTTACTCTGACAGCCGTAGGAACGTGCTGGACAGGCGTACTGAGAAAAGGAGCCAGGTCGACAACGGAAGTATAGCCCTGTCGATGTACATGTCCTTGAGTGGCCCTTAAGTGAGCCGAAAAGTCGATAAGCGACCATTGGAGAAGTAATTCTGGAGATTTAGTTGAAACATTTAAGTATTCCAAAGTCCTTCGATAGGAATAAACACCCCAAAGAACATGAGCCACATGCCAAATGTCATTATGTAATGGCCTCATGCTACATAATGCCCTAAAGATAAACCGACACTTGGCGGATGTTTAGAGAAATAATTCATTTTGTGCCCACGCATTTAGTGAAATGTTAATTGGTTAGATAGATTATACATCGACCTTACAATAGCCCTTTTGAGAGCCTCGGCAGTAGACCTTTTGAGAGGGTTTAGAACACGCCAACAATGGCCGCAGGGTTTTAAGGTGTATGGAGTTACATGACTCTGGAACAAATTGTCATTTATCAGTAGTCCTAAAACACACTGCCATCCGTTTCCTGTTTTTTCTTCACTTTTATTGCATTGGCGTGGCCAGCAGCCAAGGAGTACTATCAGGGCCCACATTTAAGCACGGGTTGCTTCTACCACACAATCGCCTCATGTAAGTGCCCTTTTCACAGAGGGCCTTCTCAGCAGGGTGTTGAGTAACAATAAGTCATTACCCTATCAGGGCTGGCCAAGCGTGGACCATGTTTACTATAAGTTGTCGGCGTGGCATGACTAAATCCACATCCACATTCATCCATCTCAGGGAAGATTAGCTTCAATGAATGTATTCTTCATGCGACGTGGTTCTCGGTAAAATTCCTTGCCACCACCAAAAAAAGGCTACATGCATGCATGTTATATAGTGGTTAGTAAGGAACTGGTGAAGGGTGTGAGGTGTGAGTAAGTAACACCTGCATGCATGCACCACACCTGAGTGTCGTAGGTGACTCCTGCTCACACTCTCTCATAGAACTCACATACCTTAGTATGGACACATACTCACATCCTCGGCCAGTAGTTCAATTGTTAGTATTTTCCCACACACAACCATGGTCGTTTTTTCACTAGACATATGAGGCTGTGAATGTCACTGACCATGACACTGGATGTTGCCATATAATACGTTGTGTCCAACCATGTACTTTTTCAATGGACTGGTCAGTTGTCAAAATAATGGGAATGGCGCATCGCCCTTTTGGATTCATGGACAAAACAGAAAATAGATCATAGTTTCTAATTCCTTACCAATTTCCCTGTACTCTAAGTAGAGACCTACAAGTTTGCCTCCGTGACACGTTCGCCTGTGTAGGTGTGCTATCACACCTGGCAGTTTGATTACCTTTTACTATAATACTTCTTTTTGCAACAGATCTCCGTGTCAGAAAGTGGGATCACAACAGAAAAGAAAACTTTTCTCTTTGTAAACATTATATTACCTCACGTCCCACACATTTGTCCTTCTCCATTCTGCAATTGGTAAGCACAGCAGAAAGGACATGGTTTTATATCGAAATGAAATTTCTTCACTCGGTTTGAAATGATATTTATAAGAAAGATCTAGAAAGCAATGTCCTTTTCTTCTTGGTTAGGTCTATAAGGGGATGAAAGGCCTCTTTCATACTTGCCAATACTCTTTGATATTAAGGGCTTTGTACTAAAATTCAGGTCACGATTCGCCACTTTGGAAAGCATTCAGTGTCACTTGATACAGTTTCCTCAGACGGCGGGTATATCCTGATTCCCGCAGCCAAAGTCCATTTCCCCTACCCCTTCTCATTTCGCACACCTGTTGGAAGGAGGAGTAGGATATAGGCCTACCTGGCCATGGCCCAGTGATTGGCTAAGCGGGAGCAGGACGGTCGGGGTGAGTGCTGGCAGGTCGACTGGTAGCATTGGCAAACAGCTCAACCCATCTCACTACTGTATCCACAGCCATCTTGTTTTATGAGTGAGCGTTGGCCTGCTTCGGCCAAGAGCCGCAGTAAACTTCCAAATTCGAAATTGATTGAGGTAGGTGAATCAGGTGTAATTCTCACGGTTGTGCTTGAGAGTGCGTCGTGAGGATTTCAATAGTGAACTCTTCAGGTCCGACCTGCTGGGACTGAGATTGTTCGTGTTGTGAGACAGCAAGAGTGTCCTCATTGTAAACATATTAGGACCCCTCCAATTGAATTTGAAATACCTCCCGGTCATCTTCGACAAGCGGGATAGCGGGCACCTTGAACTACCTTTAAGACATTATTTTTGGAGCTTCAATGTTAACCACTTAATAACCTATATGAAATTGTGTTTATGTAGGCCTATGTATAATTTCTATATAAAATTAGTTACTTTTACCTTATATGATCTTAGAAATATGATCAAGGTACCCCTTGAATAGGTTACCTTGAGCCACCCCATCGGGCAAGTTTACCCCTCTTACATAAGTTGGAAAGTCAGGCATCTAAGAAAATTATAATGATCTATTATGTTGTAATTGATATAATCCTAACTGTTCCTGCTCACTTCTTTATACTCACTGTCAAAAATGACAGGATGCCCAATACTTTAATCAGAATAATCAGAATACACATGTATTTTTCAACCAACTGCTATATATAATGACATCAATTTATCTTAATTTCCCCGCTGGTGCTCTCCCCTATATCCTTATCAATATAATAACTTCCTTTATTAGTATGAATTTGACACGCATGGAATCTTGACATTTATGATTATGTGAAGGCCAGGTACATTTATTACCGGTTGTCAGAGGTGACGGATGGTAAAGATAAACCCACCATACAACGCAACATACTCCCATAAAAGAAGGATAGTTGTATGCTGTTTGAGGTAGCAACATGGAAAATAACATTTGAACTACATGCATATTGACTTTAAATCATCTGTACCTCCAAGATTTACAATACCCAACCTCACGCCCTAAACTAGAACGGTTCATGCCCAAGACGTACAGTAGCGCTTACTATGGACGAGTACCTATAACAGGCCCTTTATTCCAAAGACAAAAAATATACCAGCCAGGTCTAGGTACCATAAAAAGCTCTTTGGTAATGGAAATGGCGGTCAACATTCAGAATTCCGGGAAATTTCTTGGCCGGTTATTCCAGTAAAGTGTCTCGAACGATAGGTTGTGGCACTTGTCGTCAAGCAAAGTGTCTGTTCATTTATCTTACATTATTACTACTAAATTTCCCGTGTTTTCCGAGATAGACGCAGCGATATCAGGTGGACCTTTTGGTGCTTGGTACTACGATAGGCTTTAAGAAAAGTGACATGAATAAACCAGAACAAACTTTCCTTCCCCGTTAGAGAGAAATACTTTAGTAGGATACTGAAACCAAGGTTGTGATCTTTCTTGTTACAGAAAGCTCAGATAACGTGGCTAGATTTCAGTGATTGTTCACACAATCATAAATACATGTGCTTTTTTGTTCTTAAAATACAAAATCTGTCAATACCTTTCAGACAACGAAACGAGTTGGACACATCTGTCTAACAAAGTAGATTAACCTTAGAGCTGTTTTTACCTCTGTTGTTGAGGTATTTCCGTCCAATGAATTCAGAGTATGTTAGAGAGTGGCCTGCTATACCTCCTCCACCTCACTTACTCGGGCAAGGAGGAGCTTACATGGCGGTGTAATGTGAGATGAAGCCCGGAATGCAGTGCAGCCCTTTCTTTGGTTGATCACAGTGTATAGGATGACTTAAACACCTTTAGAAGACATTCAGAGGAACCTCCATGGTCACCAGTCATTTCAGCAAGGCGCACAATAAATAAATCAAACACAAAAAGGTTAAGGACCAAGATGACATGCACACAAAACCGCCCCAACTTTCAACTAGAAAATAGAGTCACGCTGGGAAGTAGAATTGTGCTCATTTGTCCTCTTAAACACATATATATTACAGCTGAGGAGGTTTCCAGACAAATGAAAGTTGAATGTGAGACAGCTCGGAAAACGACTGCCGTTTTCATTTTAAGTGGCATAGGGGACACTAAATCTAAACACATCCACTGCGTTACCACTGCATATGAAGATGATGAGATTTTCATAACTTCTACCTTTCTGGTATACCACAATAGAATTACAGCATAATAAGTACTTAAATAGTATTCCAATGTACATACCCTTTAATGTAGGTTCTCTTTAATGTAGGTTCCCTTTATAAAGAACTCCATCAGCGATTGCCAGCATTGGTTACACGAATAAAAATAGAAAAGATACCCAATATTTAATTTTAGCCACATTGAATACACATGAAGGGGCATTCCTAGTTTGGATGGCATTAGACTGATGGTATGTGAAGATCCTTTAATCGTTAGATTAACTCCAAGGGGTAGCAGTTGGGCATATCAGCACAGCTGTCGACAGGTTAAGGAGCAGTACTGTCTCCCTTCTACAGGTGGTGGTCATCCAAGGCTACATACCTTTCTATCGCGCCTCTTGTTGGTCAATTAGCTCGCCTAATGGACATGGATTTGGGGGGCTCAGGTTCTCTCCACTGGACAGGGGACCCCAGGTGAGAAAGGGGTGTATGTATCGGCGCGGTCAGAGAACCCTAGATGTGTTGATGTATGGGTGGATACTTCGCTCCACGTCCCAAGACCCCCTGCCCCTAACCCCTACTTACTCCTAACCCCTGCTGCTTTGCATCAACTTATATATATGGGCATTCCCTCCTCACCTTATAGGTCAAACTACATTTGCACAATTAAGGACCTTGAACATTTATGGCCACCGTCACTCAATGTTCATACTTAAATTATCCTTATTAGTGTTGGTTTTATACAGGCTTTGTGGTCATTCATTCATCAAAACAAATACATGGGGCTTACTTACACATTTAAACCAATTGTATATGCTTGACTTGAAACCAAGATGTATGTCTATTTATAGCTAGATCTAAATATAAAGTAAGTGTTGGTCAGATTCCATCCACTTGGACATAGTTAAATCTGGTGCTAACGTATGTGCATTTCATGCAATGTATAACCTGTTTGTGTCAATAGTTATCAAATAGTTAATATCTGATACTCCCTATCTGTTAAGCGTATTACAGCACCCATACATAAATAGTCTGATATTAGTGATAGGCTCATCCGTTGAATAGTTATTATTGAGTGCATATCTATCTATACAGAGGCGACTATTTGCAATGTCCATCTAAGCATAACAGGTTTGATAGCTTGTTCACTGATTAGATATGGTGAACCATCATGACCCTCCTCTCAAATAGCTACAGTATACAGTAAAAGCTATTCGCCTGGAATCAATGTATTTATAACATGTTGTTGAGCTACTGCACTTCAGAGATGTTATCGCCAAATCAGCTGTATATGTGTTAAAGTACATTCCCTAGCCTACAATAAAATAGACTCTAGACCTGTTTCAGTTCGATGGAATTGCAACCCATGCTATCTACATGCTTAATACGTGTCAATAAGTATCTACCTGTATATGGATAAGTAAGAAAAAGAGAATGAATAGCTAGAACACCTGGTCCCAATACAAGTGAGGCAAAATTAACTAATTGATGGGTTAGTGTTGTTTGTCCATGCCATATGGCTTCTTTCAAAGGCTGGTAATTGTCTCTGGAGGTCAAGAAGAAGCTACAATAAAAGCGATGTATGCAGAAAGGATTGGCGAGAGGACAGGAATGTCTTTACCATTGCTACACATCATACGACGCGAGGTAGGGAAATAAACACTCCACCTCTAGCCTATTATGTATCAGTTCGCTTAACCTGACCAACTCCTGCCGCCCACCGTCCCTGTAATAGGGCTCAGAATACACAAATCGAGTGTTTCCAGAAAATTCCCTGTGTCAATTACAGGTCAAGGGCGGCTAAAAGTTTTCCGCTGGTTACTACCGATGAAAAACCTTAATTTGAATTCGTTGGAGCAGGGAGGAATTTATTATAGCGCTGTCGACAGCCGGCAACAGGATCCTCTATTTACCAACACTCTTCTGTGTTATGTTACTGAGTCTTTATAATGGCCAAAGGAGAAGGAGGCTTTCTAAGGAAAATGCCCACCGTGTATTTTCAATGGAATCTCCTTGAAAATCTGGTACAGCCTAGCTAGATATATCTTATTTTATATGAGGTGTTCCTCAAACCTCATTGAGTTTTCAAAGAAACAGTATTTATCTGTTTTTCTTCACAAATGCAAGATATTATAAACTTTTTCTGGGATAACTGTGGATGGAGCAGAACAAATAAGTTATCAAAGGATTGAATGAAAATGTAAATGCCAACTTATATAAAAAGCAGAGATTTAGGGAAGCAAGGGAGTTGAAGAAAGTCAAGAGGAAACATATACATGTGTAGTAAAAGCAATTGTTACAGGACTTAGAATCCTATACACATATACATCTCAAAGAAAGGAATGCGAACTGCTTTTAGGTGTCTAACACCACCAGCATTGAACAGGAGTAAATACTCTGTTTTTTGACATTAAACTTGTGTCATACCTTTTAACAACAGGAAAGAATTCCATTAACAAGCCAGTGAAAAAAAGTATTAAGACGTGATATGGCTGTGGTGGCGCATTTTTTCAAGGAACTCTGGTTTTCCTCACACCTGCATATGGCTAGAGGTTGGATGTAGTAAACCTGCTTAATCTCGTTCCGGCAGTTGTCGCCGCACCTTCTGGATATCTTTTCCACCAGATAGAGCTGGGTCACCAGAGCAAATACTCATGGGACTCACAATAAAATAAATCTCTGCAAGGCACCCCAGTTGCTTTTAAGCCATTTCGCCTTCACTAGGTCGGAAAACGGTGACATTTCTATAGCACCCCGATTCCATTTGCAACCTTAAGCTTTAAGGGTGCATGTAAACTATTTCCAGCACTCAGAATAAGTCTTCGTTTAATTGCTTCCATTGGCTTGATATGCAACTCTTATGCCTCTCTTATTTCAGGGGTGACTCTGTCAGCAGGAGCGATTCAATATACATTTATAATTCATCTATAAATGCATATCTATAATTTAAGAAATTTCATAATGTATACTAAGGATATCTTTTATAATTAGACACAAAACAATTTTTTTTTATTCAAGTGAAGCGTCGCGAGTACACATGTTCTTTCAGCCTTTCAAGAGAGCCTAAAACAGTTTAATCCATAGTATTTTAGCAGTTTAGTTGCTGTCTCTCCTGGCCTTTTTCAATTGTGTGGATTGGTATGAAACTTCATAGAACTGAGGTGGTTACACTTCACACCACCCCTCTCCAGATCACTTCACCTCAAGCAGGACTCTTTCAAATAGGCTCTATAGGTGCTAGAGCATAGAGAGTCCGCTAACCAAGAATGGTCTGGACTGAAAGGGGCCACCGCAGGTTGAAATCCCAAAACAGACCCAGTCAAGCCGGAAAAGCGACGCTTCTCTTTTCGCTACCCTCCCGATACCTGTTGCACTCGAGCCACAGAGACCTAACTCAACTAGCCAGCGACATTATGATTACCCGCCGCAAAGCTATTTATGGAATGTTGCCACTTTGGCCACTTTTATCATACTAATTACGTATTGTACATCTGTGGTCGTCGCAATGCTCTGGGGACCACAGATCGTTAGTGTCTGGCTATAGGAGGCATTGTGACGGTTGTCATACCTCAAGGGCATACACGGTCAATATCCTTTACGGCCAGTTGATAGGTGGGCCGCGGCTAATCCTCAAGGGAGACATTGATGTTTTCAATTGGATTACTGTGATCTCAGATAAAGGGTAGCTATCTGCGGCAGGCATCTGCCTACAGGCAATGCAGAAATCTGTAGTTTGGATGGTCCGCTGTCCCTGGGCCTTCAAACGCCTGATCTCTCATATAGTAATACCACTGTTACACTCCCCCCCCCCCTCTCGCACGGCACGCACCCACCCCTAAATCCAGGCCCCAGGCCCCTGCCGGTTTAGGACCCCAGTTTTTGCACAGGTGTGGTAATAGAGCCTGTCGTCGATGGAGCGTGCAATGGGTCACACCTGACTTTCCTTAATCTATTAAATAGGCTCTCCCTGAATTGCCCAGTATTTCAGGAATGTGACAGCTTCGTCAGTAGCCCATACAATGTGCAAAGGTAACATCGTCCTTCGGGGGAATCTCAGGTTCGATCTCGGGTTGCATGCTATTTGTGATCACAGGACATATTCATGTCTGGATTAATGACCTTCTGTAACCAGTCTTTAAGACATATATATAAAAAGAATAGGGTGCGATAAGGACACTACCGTTGCGATATTCGTTTATATCCAAAATATCAACATATTAAAAAGACGATGACTGTTTCGATTAATTCTGAAACATAGCAATTAGTACATTCTTCTGAAGAACAACGATGGGCGTGCAGTTGCATCTCATAGCATTATTATAGCAAATGTTAGCCTACATTTCTATTACTCATTACTAAAACTAAAGGTATGGACTTGTCCTAATATAAGATCCCAGGATACAATTTCATACCGCGCAGTTCTTAATAGGAGGAAGGCAGCTACGACAACAAGATGAGAGAGACAAAGTACCTTGGCCATGTTTATGATGGCGACTGCTGCTTGACAAGGCTCAATTGTAACCAGCAGACACGCTGGCCTCCCCAGCCGGTACAGGTGTGGCCACCGACCAAAATTAGTCTCCTGTGAAAAAACTACCGAACACAGTCGCAAATATGCAACCTGTTTGATTGAAGGGGCGACAGGTGTTTTGCCGAGCGTGCCCAGGTAACTTCTGACAGGGGACGGGAGCTTCGTATAAAGACGTTCACATATCGGCCTACATGGTGTGGTGAAAGGCCAATAATAGTATTATGCGGCTCATGCTTCAAATCATAATAATGAATAAAAACAACCTTAACAGCTTAAGCCGGTCGCACACTTTGTGGTTTTCCTATAGGCGTTTTGCTATTGCGATTTCAAAATATTGCATAAAAAGGGGAATGAGGTGAAGTAGGGAGGAATTACAAATAACAACAAAAACGTACATAATCGCAATTCCAGCACTGAAAAATAGCCATACAAGATGCAACTCATATGAAATAACCGCTATTACGATTAACATGTTGTCACATTTTATGCTAATATATACAATTCTGCTAAACTAGGGCTAGATGTATAAATCGCATGTACATGTACATACCTTTGTGCTTCGGCGTAGAAGGTGTGATAATTAGAAGGGAATACCAAACAAAGAGAAATCAAGCCATGCGATAATTTTGTGAAAATCTAAATTCATAGTCGTAGAGAAAGGACATAAAAAAGGTCGGGTAAGGTTTGACGCGCATTAGGTATTTAGTTAAAATGGAGATATTATGTGCCATCCAATTATGCAATTATGTACACCGCTCAGCCTTCTGTCGCCGACAAAATGCCTAGCCAATATAAATCAATTTAAAACATACGGTAGTCAGGAATTCTACTTTGAATGACGGTTTCTTAATGGCTTACTTGTTATAAAGAGCTTCTTGTGGTATGGCAGTTCAGGGGGCCATCGGTAATTTGGTACCGTTTATAGATCTTTAACCTGGAATTTATGCTATAGAAAGTGTAACAAAGCCACTTCTCCGGTCATATATCAATAATTTCGAACGGCCTTGAGCTTTCAACTTTTGAAGTACAGTATTAGTCTTTTATCATAAGGCCCATGTTCCGCCGGTAAGTTTGCCTTAGATGACTGAGTTTATTGTGAATTGAATTGGTAAGGCAACCCATGTATATTTGGAAATGGTGTTGTTCCTTTTCTTCGAACTACCCGAATACATTCTAACTTTGGCTCTGCCACGTAAATAGGGAAACTGTTGAGAGACTTTCAACAGTTGCGACTGGGGAAGGGAGTGCAACTGCTAGCAATGATGAAAATAGTCAGCAGTGTGACCGATTGGACGCAATGCTATATCAGTAAATCGTGGTTTTAGATCTCAAATCAGACAGGTGTGGTAATTACTCGACCAGAACTGAGAGGAGAATAAAAGGATTGCATAATTCAATCAAGTTTTTTGTGTAAGTCCTTCAACGCTTTATCATTATACCTTTTCTGAATCACCAACCTTGCAATTAAAACGTACAAAACCTAGCCAATGTCTCCCTTTGTTGAACAGTATTGAGTTTACGCTCCTGAGGCAGTCAGTAACATTAAACTTTAAAGTGTTACTTATGATAATACGTAAGTCAGGCCAATAGGGCCATGACGTCTGCTGATGTCTACATCGCATAGTTGGAGGGTAAATGCATGAGTGCACGGAAAGCTTTTTCTAAATAACCACAAGTTGAAGTAACGGAAGGAGCTGGCCTCTTTACTCGTTTCAGCTATTGAAACTACCGCTTGCAGTTCCAGACCATTACCTCCTATATACCCTTCGTTGAAAGGCAATCCGTGTATTGCCATTGGCTGGGCTGACAAGCCCCCACAAGCTGTAAGCCCCCTCCTCTCTGACGATTTGATGAAGGTCTTGCTGTAAACATCTAATATATCTCATTTCTAATGTCGCCCCCTTGACAATGTACACAGGTCAGGGGGAGTGCATTAAGGTGGGGCGCCATTGGCGTCTCCATCGGAGTCAATTTGTTCAGGAGGACGGCGGAGAAGTTGCCATTTGTGCGCTTGTTTGTAGTGATTGTGACACCGAGCCATGTGGTCAATTGGTTGATCCTGTCACACCTGTATAAACGATCCCTGGCCTGTGTGGCTGACACTTACCTCACAGGTGGGACCTCTCTATCCCACAACAGGGACAGCCAAGGTATGCATTGATGCTACCAGCCAACCTGGGAAAAAGTTGTTTCTACTAACATCATTAGATCAAATCCCTTACATGAGGTTAAGGTCAAACAACACTTTGTAACACAAAAAACAAATGTTTACAAGGGGGGGGGGGGACAGATTGATTAATTGTTGCGAAAAGAAAGCTAAGCAGAAGATATTCTTGCACATGTCAGCAATGTAGGTGTAATTGATGTAATTTTCTGAGCTTTCCATGAAAACAGAATTTTTACCAATTAATCGTTAATATAATAATTATTTAAGAGATTTCTTTTGAAAATCGTCCATATCAATTTTCTGAGAAGAGCCTTGGATTAACAACAAATGCAAGCCTTTCGAAATCCTTCTGTGGCATTACGCAGAAAATAGTAAGTTAAAACGTGTTTCAAAGAAAGCGATCGGTAAAGTGAAAAAAGGATAGGCATGAGGATAAGAATATCATTGTTTCCTGATATCCTCAGTATCCGTAGGGTTGGCTGATGGTCATGTGCCTCACCAGAACTCGGGTATTAATATGTGAGGTCTGTGAAGATCAGAAAGCCTTGACCTAAAGGTCATTTCCGGTGTGCTCCCCTTGTTGGATCAACCTATTTTTCATACCACTTTTTGATGGTCATATGATAAGATGGGCTGATGCATCACCTGACTAGATGGAATTATGTGAAAGATAAACCAGTGCAAACAGCCCGAACAAATATTGAGATTTAGCCAATAAAACAATAGTGATGGACGTATTTAGGCAATACCTCTTTTCTAGAAATTAGGATATCCTTTTTATGGCAAACTTATCAGTTCTTAGAAGTAGTAATGTAGTCACGAATTTAGCAATATGGCTAAGTTGTGACTTGGACACGTTTGCTGACTATAGTTAGAAAAAGAAACATAAAACATAAACACAGACACGAACAATTAGTCTATATTGGTTGTCAACTGGCAGTTCATCTCCCCGTGGGCCACACCTATGGGCAGAAGTGGAATGGTGCAAGAATTAGTTTTCATATTTTATGCTAGAATCAACAGAAAGAAGGCAGAATCCTTTTATTGCAAACAGCACTTGTCAAGATGCTGAGACATGCGTTGAGGGGATTACTGGTGTATTGTTATGCCTTGCCTATAGTCTGTCATGAAAGAAGGATTGGGAGCCCTTTGCAGTGGGGTACGTTTAGAGAGTTCTGCATGAGTAGAAGGCCATAATGAGGTGTTCTGTGCCTGTCCTGGATGCCCCCTCTTGCCCGAACTGAAGATCCTTGTGCCTCTACGCCCTCTGCAGTTACTACCCCTGCACAACTGCTATGAGCCACCAAGTGCATCCCGAAGAAAAAATCTCCCTAACACTCTAGGTCTATAGAAAAGTCTGCTTTATTACACTCCTTATCAAATATAGTGTATTCCTCAAAAAACGCCATATAATCCTCCATCCACCGGTGTCAGCAGGTACAGCGCTAAGTCGTTTAGAAAACACACATGGGGGTACCTCCGTAATCCTTCCTCGTTATAGGAATTCATTCAGTCATCATGCACAAAGATGATTGCAGGGCCAACTTTCCCCCGATGGGTAAAAAAAAGTCTCAAAAAACACGGTGAATATACCCATTGTCAGATATTACAATGGCTCTAGGGTCACACGAACCCAGCCCTTCGGATGGGCCTGCTAACGTGCACAGCAAACCCCAACACCTGTGTTTTATTTAGGAGCTAGAGTCTGGTAGTTTACAGTAACAACGTCACAGATGGGCTGAGGATGGAAACCAATCCAAAAAGAACAAAGTGTGACTAGCCACAAACCGTTAGTTCAACGGACAAATCAACATTCCTCACTGGTTTGTTTTCGTCTTTAGACACCGCTATCTGTTTATCAACAACATCAGAGTACCCTGGATGACCTTGGCTGTCTCCAAGGTCAGCAGACGGCTGGTCTTTTGACCCGAGACTGGCAAGGTGAGAGGTCACATATTGGACCACCTTATTAGTGACAAGTACTCTGAACGAGCCGAGAACACCAACTCCTTGTGGTGAAATAAACCTAGTTGCCCTCCAGCTGGCGCTTACTGCTAACCTAACGGCTGGCTTACAATATGTTTATCCTTTGATATTTCTACAATCATTCAGGTGAAAATCATGAGACACCGATCTCTTTAATGAAAGGATATGGAATGAATTAGCAAAACGGACTTCCAATACATCGGTAAATTATTACAATATATCTATAAAACGGCCTTCCTTCATTCTCGCTCCCTTATGGGTCCAAGGCCCTTCACTGGTCATTGAGCAAATACTCTTTTTTGCCAGTATTACATCATTGACATTGTAATCTATTATAGCATCATTCACGGTATACTGATAAAGAAAGCTAACCTGCACTGAACAGAACCAGGGTTGCCACAAAAAAAAATCCATTTTTCCCTGACTAATAAGATAAGAAAATCCTTTTATTAAACAGCCTTGAAGCATCCTTAGAACAGTATTCTCCTTCCATTTAGGCTCAGACTTTCGAAGCACAGTGCCTTACTTTTTTTCTTGCCAACTCCTGTAGCCAAAGCAATGCTGCTGAATAATGGCTACACACCTTAAAGTCACATCATGCCTATCAATGGGCCGTAATTTACAAAAGAGTTTTTTGACGTACCAGATTCTTGTTACCTGACTCACATATTTTAACTTTGTAATTTAAATTCAGGGCTATGACATATTTGGAAATTTCATTTTTCCCTCACTAGGATCAATTTTCCCTGACATTTTTTTCTAAATCTATAGTCTTCCCTGACCAATTACAAAATTCGCTGACTTTTCCTTGACCTTGACAAAAAAAATCTCTAAAGTTCTTTTCCCCGACCTGTGGCAACCCTGAGAACCCATCCTGAACAAGTATCTGTCCTGGAATGTCTATGGGTCATATACATTGTAACGGGAGAAAGCCGCATCTTACCTTTAAGTTTGTATGCTGTGGAATGACCATTAGATCCTGGAATGGGTGTCATTGCTTGGCTGTAGGCGTTACCTGCCACATCCTGCATGAGATCGATGAATGAGGGCGAGTCAACGTGAGCACTCACAACTGGAACATACAATACGATACATCTGGTCATTAACTGCACGCTACATCAACAAAATACATTTTCAGGCAAAAATGAAAACAAGAATTATTCAAATAGTTCAAACAGATAACGTTGAAATATGGTATTTTAAGGTCTACCATTAATTATGCACGGTATGCACATTCAGAATTTCGTCCTGCTCCCCACCTCTCCCTTGCACTAAACAGGGTCGTATGCATTGTTTTACAAACCTAAACGTGGCTGGAAGATCATGTGATTACGTGAAGTCATAAATAAACAATAAAAACGAAGGTCACAAATATTTCAATCCTTGTCTTTGGCAGACTTAATTCACCTTAAGGAGAAAGGCAATAATTGGTAATTAATGGGAAATGCAATTTTCCGCGCTAAAATGCCACGTAATTATCAATTTGATCATGGCCTAATTGCATTGAGATCGATGAGTCTTGATACACAAACAAAAAAGATTTTCCGGAAGTAAAGTATATCCCACTGGCATATTGTTGAAACTATCATAAAACTAAACGTCGCAGCAGAATTTGGCAAACTACGTCACTACCTGCTGTTACATAAAAGAATATTAGCACACCACTTTCCCACTGACAACTTGAAAATAGAATCATCAATGTTTGACTAATGTAACCTATAAAACTAGTCTATTTATTCGAGAAAAATAGTTTTTTCCCATTCAAAAAGAAATCTCAAAATGTATGACACTTCGCATCTTTGAATACTTCTGTCCCAATACATTCAGCCACCCGTTTTATATCCGCATTACATACCAGAGTCTGTGCCAGCACAGTCATCTGCCAGCAGGGCTGGTATGTGGCATGGCCTGTCTGTAGAGAGGTGGACAAATTGCCTAGTTTACACAGAACGTCGGGGAAAAGACAAAAAGCTTTAAAGGGTATTGTCTGTGTTTGCAAGTGAGTTAGTGCGGGCTTGTGATGGCCCAGAGACAGCACTGGCGGTGGGGATAGAATGGAGGAACTGGTAAAGAGAAATGAGAAAGGGTATGATATGAAACAAACACAGATGGTAGCAATAGAATTGGAAGAAATTGCAAAAGGATGTATAGCTTTGCAAGGAGGAACAAGTTGGGTGAAAAAAGAACACGCAACTTCACAGGAAGTTCTAAACAACGGAAGAAATAACGGAAGCCCAAGGAAGGAAGAGCTATAGTGGAACATCTCAAGAGGATGGAAAAAATCGCAACGCACAGAACAGTAAAGAGAATACAGAAAATACGTGCGAATTGCATTGTGTCCTTTTTATATCAAATGCAGAAGACAATCCGTGTAATCTGGTAATTTATGTATTGAATTCACACAACCATATGATCATTCCCAACACCCTCAAATGCCAATGTACATCTGTGCCTAAGTATATGAAAAGATTTAGGCTAGACGCCAAAGGCAACCGCGTTTCTCCAAGCCATCACTCATCTTCTGACCGAATCCCCATGACCTTCAACTGGTACCGGCAGTGGGAAGGACAAGGGTCAGCGGGGCTGTTGTCATTGATGTATGCATGCACACACCAGGCAAGGGGTAGGGGTAAGGCAGGGGTGAGGCCTACATATATAGGCCTGTCTCAGAGAGTACCACCAAGCCCAAACAACCAACACAATCCCTGAACGATAGCGCCAAAGATTGCATGGTAGCGCCCCAATGTTGGCTGAACTCACTTTCTTCAAAATGGGTTGGATCAAAGTTACATTTATTTGATTTCGCTGGTAAAGATATCCTGTTAACTTAAGTTTGAATTTTCAGCAATGTCAAACCACTAAAACTGGTAAAAAGAAGCGTTTCTTGGGTCCACTGAATGCCATGGAAACCGATTATTTTGAAAGGATTGACAGTTTCGCTGACCTCCAAAATAATATCCCAAAGCCCCCGACCCCCAACCTCTTTCTTTTTCTTTTTTTTCTGAAATAGTTCTATAGAGCGTGGACGTCAGCTTATGTAATGCAACTCACATGCTGTTCATCTGTTATTCGGAACTCTCCGTTGAAAGATCCAATGAGTGAATCAAATAGAAAAGTGGCCAGGTTGGGACGTGGGTCACCTCGCCCATGCACCTGATGAGAGGTGAGAATCAAGCCACATCTGACCTTATAAGGGACAAAGGTTGTGGGGGAGGGGGTGGCGCGCTGCTTGTTATTGGACCCCCCATCATTGGGGTACCTGGCCGGCCGTCGATAGCCGCCGCTACCGCATTCCGGGCGTGCCGCCGCCTGCTACCTGCCATGGTCGGCAGCTGCTTGATCTCTCCACGTGGAGAAGGCCAGGTGAGATGCGCCGGGCGGCTCCTGGAGGAGCTCTGAGGAGTGCGGACGGGGGCGGTTAGTGATGGGAGGAGCAGAGTGAAGCAGCTATAAGGGCAAGAGGGGGAGCACACAAGAAAAAGGTGGCGGCTCGCCGGTGCTTCTATTGGTACGACTACTCACTAATAGTAGTAAGTCCGAGTACTACAAGCTCTACTAAAGTTTTTTTCTGCGTGTGAAGAAGGGTGCTCAGCGGCTGACGGCCACTATCAGCACAAGGTCTGTTTTTATTGAACGACTTCGAGCTCACGATCATGGACGATCGTGAACGACGGCCGACGATTAAGTAATCGGTGGTGGTCGTGGACAAAATCGAGTGGTAACTCGAACTTGGCGCATTGGGCGATTGCAAACGACACGATATAGCCACAGGAATGCATGGTCTATAACACATCTGGCCTTTTCGTTTGTAATCATTAGAATTCTTTCAAGGGAAACCCTTAAAAATCGTTTGGTGGAAGTTCAATCAAATGGAGGTGCAGGCGGAAGGGGATGGGACAAGTGCCAGTCAAGTATACATATAGGTTATACAAAAAAGTGAAGATGTCGAAAATATAGTTAGAATCTGCTTCTGCACATCGTAAATTACTGTAAATGTGAACGTGGCTCTTTAAATGTACGACTCCTAAGGATTGAGAGTGATGTGATTTTTTAAACAACCAGAATAGATAAGTAGGGTTGAGGTGGGTACCTAAGCAAGTCATTTAGCTGACGAAGTGAGTGACTCAGGTTTGTAAACTCGAGAATTCATGGCAACTTCAAAGTACTACATAAAACTATTTCCGTTCAGCTGTCGGTACCAAAATAGTTCCTGATAGAACGTACATGTGAAAGGTGGAAGGGTCTTCTTGGTTTTTGCATTAAATCCTAGTTTATGCCCTGGGCTCGACGAGTGGACTAACTTGGCACGGCCATTGATAGAGGTTGGTTGGGGTAACCACCCACACACTCCCCCCTTCTGCCGATAGGGATGCCATTCTCCCCAGGGTTTTAAGCTCGTGGGAATGGCAACGTATTAGCCCCAAATAAAAGCTTATTGTTCGAAACTTTCTACGCGTTCAGGACTTAGGCCTAATTATGAAAAAGTAGTTGACAAATTATGTCATGCAAGAAAAAGCACATTTATCCTGGAAATATATCTGTTTGGTGTCCTTACTTGTAAAAGATCCTCTATCCCCGTTCTACCGTTTTTAAAATATAAACCAATGTCATAATCTATTTGAGAGGCACCTGTAAATACTACGAGCATGTCTACGTTTAATGGATAAACTTTAATCTTTATGCACGTTCTAATAAAACCTGCATCACGCTCTGATTGAATATGATACAAAATAATTGGATCACTTTTCTCGCTAATCGTATATTCACGTGCGATCAAGTGTTGTAAAATTATTAATCTATCATGACAATAGTGTCATAAATCATGTCTCTGACATCTCTTTGGTCTACTTCTATTGGCCTTAAATGCAAGACTATGGGACAGTGAAACTTTCAACGTTGCTGGCAAAAGCGCAGCACCATAAATATCATGGGCGTTTGAGAATGGCCTCAGGTGACTAGGGTAGAGACAGCGGTGACTTGGCACAAACCCTGCTGCATTACCACACCCCTTATTAGTCCTACGCCCATCCAACAACCTTTCCCCCACTCAAGACCCCATTATACACACGCCCTCCTCTTGGCCCAACCGGCCGTAGGCAAATGAGCCGATAGTCATCTTGACAAGTAGGTCTTTCGAAGTAGCAAATTTGACTCTGATTATTGGCTTCTGGAGGATAAATATATGACCAAGCGGGAAAGCTTAAGTATACTGCCAGCTAGCTGTGAGGTACATAAAAAAGCAAGGTAAATACTAAGCGACGATTTATGGACGGCGACCATTCCTGAATGATAATCTTCCACAGATTGTCTTCTTCGTACGTAAAAAGGATTAGTATTTACTATCTGAAATTGATAACATGTAGTTATCTGATCAAGGAAAATGCCTTATCGAATCCCTGCGTGGCAAAAGGTCTATCAAGATGCAGATTAAATGGGGATAAGTAATTCAATTGGGATTTGTCTGATCTGAATATAAAGTACCACAGAAAGAGAAAGTGTTTCGGATTCTTTCAACTTTTCCCCATGCTGAGCTTTTTTGTTGCATGTAATTAATATCAACTTTACGTAAGTCTATCGGCAAACAGATGTTCCTCTGTAGCTATATTGCTCCCGAAAATACGTAGATTGTGTTGACAATGCAGGCATTGAAGTACATAGTCTCTTATTCCCATCTGAACAAATCCCCAAGCAATTGTGAATATCTATCAGGCATACCAAAACTATGGCAAGTCCAACCCATACAACCTAGGCTGAAAATTATCCTGGGTTTTGTCGTTGGTGCCCCTTACCCAAACCAATATCCTAATCCATCACAGTCTCGTTAGATCTTGAAAACTTGACATATTGTCCTAGCCCTCAGTACCACTGCGGCATCTTCAATCAGACACATTAGACATACTTAGCATTGCTGCTGGCTCGACCCACGAACACCATCCAACACATGCCTAATTCGGGCTCATTCCATCGTGCGAGGCTGTGGCGATGGACCTCTAACCACGAGGTGAGCTGACATCAAGCCAAAGAAAACAGCCCCGCGTACCATCAATCAAAGTAGTCCATTGACTATCCGTCCTCAACGGAGGCAGGTATATTATATCGCCCTAAGCGAAGTTCAAGATATTGCTAGATTTTGATAAGTACTCAAATTATGATACCATAAGTCATCCGTAATGCCATCAATCTATTTATGAAGGCTTGGTAACATTCTGAAACCTCAAAAAACGATTATATCAAGTTGCCTTACGTAGACACCTTGCCTATTTTAATGAAAGAAAATACGAATTTTCTCTTGTACCTCTCGCTTTTTCAATCTCTTAGACTTAGTGTCTTCCTCTAAAGAGATGTGAAGTGGGAGATGGGCTAGTAACCTCATTACTCATCATCGCTCATCCATCTGCCATGTTGTACACGGGAAAAAAACATAGCCTATATCAGTGAGAAATATCTTCCCCTTGAATGTAAAATTACTTGCTTTTCATTCATAACAGTCTTTAGAAATGAAGAGCACACGCAATCCTATGTGCATAATGCCTGGAATCGCGCCCCTTATTGACATATCGAATGGAACCCCAACTGCAGTTAATGTGCGATGTTGGGTTGTCGACCTTACACGGAATGAGAAGCTTAAGGTTTCTCCTGGAACATGCGTTTTACTAAATAAAGTACAAGGTTGAAAATGGACTTATTTGCTACCAAACCCCGGAGTATATAATGTTTGTTCGCTTTAACTAAAATAATAAATCAGAATTGGACTTTGAACTGAAAGTGAGGCCTGTTGGTAAACCTGGTAAGGTCAATCGATGATTGACGTCTATATGGTTTTTAAGAGATAAAGATAAGTAGAGTCTGGTATGTTGATGACACCTCTATGTTATATATCTAACAACTCTAGCCTAGTATTGCCCAAGTACCACTTCCCCTAACAAGGGCCTTTTGCTCCAGACGGCCTACATTCCTGAAACGGCCCTGGAGAAGATAGGCATATCTCGGCAGGTGTCAGTCGATTGGGAGTAAAGTCCGATTTACAATGGCGTATTTCTTTTTTCTAAATGTATAAGAATAAATATGCGTTTGAAAATGAGGAATCACTCATATCGCAATGACCTTTTTGCATACTAAGTGTCTTAATTGATTTTCAGAAGGAGGATAGCTTAAAAGCAATATGAATTACATAAGATGTTATGTCTAGTTTATATCATATCAAGATAGCTATCATTGACCAAGCAAAGGATAGTGCTTACAGTTTTTCTTGCGACAAAATCATTTTAGATAATCTACATGTTACGAACTCAGCCAATTGATACCGATTTGATTCCAATCTAACTTCACCATCAGGTTTAAATTAGGTTGAAATATTTAGTACCATTCCCATTTCTACAAGAACAATTTTGTCATCTTCAGTAGAAGATTATGAACAAAATCAAATAATTGCATTATTTCGCATTTTAGACATGTTCAACCAAAAAGTTGTCTTGCAATTGCTCGCTATATGTAGTATAGGGATGTATTGCATATCTCAAATACAGCATGTAGAGTCAGTTAGATTGGGCTCGAAAAGGGAGTGTGCCATACGTAGAGTAATTAATTAAAAGTTGAAAAGCGTATATTGGGAAGCTAGTGAAATCCGTTAATGACATGTAGGGGACTATGAATAATTTATGCAGCTGGCGACAAATGTATCAGTGTCCTTACTTTATTTGTATATATAGATCTGCGAACTTTTCTAAGACAATCTTTATTTCAACTTAGCTTTATAATTGTGCCCTATACACTCTGACCCTATACAGATAATAATCAATGGCGATTACTCATGTTGGATAAACGGATGTGGAAAATCCTATTGCATATGAAAAACACATGGAAAGGTCTATAGAACAGGTTCATCCCACAAAAAATCTTTGTTTACAGAATATAGTTCTCCGTATCTAAAAGCGCGGTTTCCCGAAACAGATGTTTTCAAGGGCAACTGTTGCATGATGACATGGAATTGTTGCTTAAGTGCCCACATGTTTGAACCAGCAATTCTAAAACCATTTTGGGACTAAATAGTATAACAGACCCTCGCTTATATAGGGGAAGAACAGCACGTCGCTTTACGTCAATTAACGTATTTCTCCCGTGTCGGTATTAGGGAAGGTCCTTTTCATCTTGTTCCCTGCTTATTTTGCATAACTACCTTTGTTGACAGAGGATTGCTGACAACATACTGAATGGGCAGGAAAAATCAGTGAGACCTAAGACAACCTGCAATGTAGACGTCAAAAGCAATACATCTAACAATTATGTTACCCCCTATAGTGCATTCTACAAATTTTGGAGGCCCTAAATGTTTTGTTTTTTCAACTCTGTAAATTGCGAGTTGCGAGTATATAAGCAAAATTAATATAACATTTGATCAATTCTATGTTAACATAGTATACCAATAAACTGATCACTCAATAAAAAAAATCCCAACTGTTTCTACAGATAATAGAGATTACCTCCGGGAAGAGGTATACCAGACTTTGCAAGGGGGCAGATGGATTTTGTAGGTTAGACAGGAGGTACGTGTTGGGGAGGGTAGAGGTGTGTGGATGTCCGTTAGGAGGTCACCTTTTTGGATGTAGGCATCAGCTGAGAAATAGCAGCACCCCCCCCCCCCCCTCCCTTTGATGATACGCTACCTTTGGATTTAGCCATCTTTGAATTAATAGCTTCCAACGTCCATAGTATATAATAATGGGCAGTTCCTCTAAAGCAGCATCGTAAACGAGTTCTCTGATGTACTCTGTTTAATTTATGAGTCTGTTTAGGAAATATTTGTTCTCTATTCAATAGTATTAATTTTGGTAAGAAAGGCAATTGTTTATAGTTATATAACTCAGTGGACGGTATATTGACCATTTATTTCAGTAAAATTAGCGCCTTGCAGCTACAGTTTCACAGCTGGAGTAACCCCCTCCCCATGAACACACATCTACACCTGGATGTGGATGGAAGCGAGCTAGTTTTAAGATGGAAAGGGGCGTGTAGGGTTGGGTGGAGGCTGGAGGTTGGTCATTAAGGTAGGCACATATGTGCCTCTTGTGAAGATTGCCAAACCTCACGCTGACCCGAGAAGTTCCTTACATACCGGAATCCAAACTGGGCAAAATATTGGAACGACCTTTTTACACGGCTGTCTATACGTGTTGAGCCTGCTTTTGGCGGCTGGCTGACTGCAGGCGGCCGCCCCGTTTCCCATTGTGAGCATGTTTACAATGCGTTATAGGCGGACTGATTTCTGATATCGAAGGAGTCGAAGGCAGAAAAAAACAGGAGGGGAGGTGGTAAGATCCTTTTTACTTTTCACGCCCACCAACCAACGAAAGTTATCTGGGCTGTATTCGTTTGTAGTAGATCAAATCGCAAATTGGGTTTCATTTCATAAGTTGATAAGCATGCGACACAACGGATACATTTTGTTTCATTACTAGAAATAGGTGAAACGTATTGAAATTGAAATTATTATGTTATATCATGAATTCTTCGAACAAAAAAAACATTTTTAAACAACCTAAATTAAAAGAGTGTTTCATATTAACATAATTCTATGTTGTTAAAGTATAGAAGTGGAAATTTGACATAATATTACAAGGAAGTTGTGATAGTATCATTACATTTACGAGCTAACAGTCACATGGCTCTCAGTTTTGGGCCAGCCTGGATAACCAAGCACTTCCTGCAGATCTATTTATATCCTTTATCATAATATTTCCCTCTCGGGCCCCAAGCCGAATATTTGCGCAAAATGTGTCAGCCGCAATTGTTGAAGGCCACTTACAGATGCCAATGATGTAACGATTAAGGCATGGAAAACACTTGTATAGGTCCCTGGTATTTTACTATAATACGGGTTTGTTCAGCCACTATACATATGCCCTCAAGTCCAGACTCTTGAGGGCAATTCCGACAGGTCAGAATACCTCGGTTTTCAGATCGTTTATAGAGTAAAGCTCCTATAAACGTGTCAAATACAGACAGGAAAACTCTTGTTGGCATATGCTTTACTGAAATATAAGTCATCAAAGGCCTTCACAAACTCAGCTAGAAAAAACTGTAAGGACAACATAGTGGTACCTTTGAGAACAACACCACTCTGAAGTGAATCAAACTCGATGGCCTTTCATAACCCGGGTACTTCTCTTTCTTAAGGTTCCCTGCAAAAATAGGAAGATAAGTCCCGCCCTGTGTTGTAAATCATGTCATCATGTTCATGCCACATTCTTGAAGAATCCAAAGTAAAGTCTATATTTGTAGTAAATGAGACAACGATTCACCAGGAAGCTATGATAGATTTCATTAGCGTTGTCAATCATGTGTCCTAACAAAAGACATCTTGTGTAGGCCTAAAGACAAGTCATAACGCAAACACCCAAGTCTTGAGAGGGCATATCATACCTAACATACCGAAATCTTGTCCAGATACCAAGGTATATGATGTTAACAGACTCTTACAGTCTGTATCATTTAAATTCTAAAAAAGTTCTTTTCTGTGATATTGTATTGTGGCGAAAAGTCTGCATCAAAAGGGACAAACGCAGTGCCCCATGCACCCCTCCAACTCTAAATCAGTCGCTATAGGCCTATATGATCCCTTTACTTCAAATTTATGGTGAAGAGATTATCATTCATCTGTCTGATGCAATTTACATTCCAACATGGATAAGAACAAAAGATTTACGAGCCAACAATGAACATAACCCAAATAGGGTAATCAGAGCAACTAAAGCAGGTGACACCTGTACCCTCATTGAGACAGTAGATTACCACTCCTATATAGTTCTACCTAATTTTAAAAATATCAATTTGCACGCACGTGTGTGTCTGTTGGGTTAATATCTGACGCTCGACCGTACCGGGCCAAGTTGAACAAAACGGATGGCCTCACTCACCTGAGGGGGTGTGGGGTGGTGGGAAGAACAGTGAGATCATGACTAACTTATTCAGCAAGAAGCGCGGATCCATGTCCCGCATCCGCCGCCGCCGCTCCTACAGGAGGCCAACCCTACTCACACACGCTCACCACTCCTCCTGGCTGCTACTCCTTGTCACCTGTCTCCTCCAGGCCAGGTGAGTCCTCCAGGGGCAAGAGACCTCACACCGTTACGTACAAGTGACGAGTATCCACGGTTGAGTAGTTCAGCGAGAAAGGGTCTGGTGCAAGCTGCTTATGTATGTATTGACACACAATGAACAGGTGACTGAGCAATTGAGTGAGTAGGTCACTTTTATGCATGTAATAGCACTGGGGTGGCTGTGTTGACGCTGGCCTGGTTTTGGTGACGTTTTTCCCCGCTTTCAGCCCTGGTACAAACCTTTCTCATGTCAAGTCTGTGATCTGACGAGGAAGTATCAAGTTGGGATGGCAGAAGTCGTGCGAGTCAAGATTGTGATACATTATTCCCGACTCAGCCTCCGTGGTCATTCTCCCACTAGCCGGCAGGCTAAGCATAGTCCTGCTCATATAGCGGCCGAAAGGAGCCGGCAGACCCCGGACGGCCCACACTGTGCCCACTTACATAACCGGGCTAGCCAATGAGGCGAGGAATCAATTAGTTCCTGGGACGGCTGTGGTGGCGGTGGTGGCGGTGGCGGTGCTCTATGCACGCTGGAGTCCTTAGTTATCATATTGCACCCCGGTCCCAACCTTCTCCCGTGCATCGCCAGTGTGCCACTACCACCCACTCACCATCTCGGCCTCTCTCCCCACCCACCGGCTCCCACCAGCACCATTCACAGAACGCCCACAAAAGTATCACTACTCATAACCACCACTCCGCCACATGCCGTCTCGGACGTCGAAACTGATAGGCCTACTCCCCATAACTTCAGTTCTAGACCAGCTACCGTTAGCTCCTGAACTATTCTCACAGGACCTATACTGTACTCCTACCCGGGACTCCTACAATCCCGATGCCTACATACTATACAATTTTCAAGACCTTTACTAAGTTATGTTAAAAACGTACGTAAAAATTTGTATAATTTTCGCCCTTGAGAGCAGATGGAGAGACGAGAGAAAGGGGAACTATCCAGGCGAGCGGTTGTGGGCGGTGCCCGAGTTGCTCATTGGAGACAGGCGCCGCAGTGCAGTGTGTCACCACTCAGCGCGTTTTTGGGCCAAATCACCAGTTTCCGTTCAACACTTACACATGTGTATTGCTTTTATAAATTGTACAAGTTCCGAGAATGCCTGCGGTCGGCGTTACTAAATGAGAACTGTCCCATCTGTACAGCTGTATATTTTAAGTTGCCCTTTCCCGTTCTTTGGCTGGAATGAGATCAGGTTTATTGACGTGCATCATTTCATATATTTGTTTAACCTCATCCATTTATAGTGCCATTCTCTTATCGTGGTTTCCTATATAGGGCCCTAATCTGTAAACAAATCCTCTTACTGAAAAGGGCCATGGAAGTAAAAACACTCAGTGTCTCAGATAAATATATCATGGCTTCTAGCGTCTGTAACAGCTGGTGTGCAAACAACTTTTACAGTTCAGATTGAAGAGGATCCAGCCCCAAGACGTCTCCACCCGCCCCCGTGCCTGCAGGAGGAGCCGGGCGGCCCGTGTGGCTCACTTTGATCTCGTGCACGCCGCCATGACAGTATACGTCATAGCACCGCAGCGACGCCTGGCGGGTGACACTCGCACCACAGGTCACGTGGGGGTGGTTAGGGGGCACGTGGGTGGGAGGGCGAGGGTCCAGGCGTACCCGGCGCTGCTGGTGACAAGAAGAGACCAGGAACAGGCGGCGCTGACAACCTGCTACTCCCCAGACAAAACAACACCCGGTCTACAAAGACTCTACCCGCTTTGATCAGAGCTCGAGGGAATGGGACGAAGAAAAAGGCCATGGATGCTGGATCCCTTAATCGTCCTCCCATCTACTAAAGACTCCCACCCATCTTAATGTACGAGAAAACATTTGCCCTGTTTAAAATGCCTGGTGATAGTTAAGGTTCTGTTGGAATTACATGTTTGTTGTTTTCAAGGAGAGACTGACGTAGATCCATAAACACGCACGTACTCAAGGTGTAAGAAGTCAAGCTTGTTTTGATCTTAACTGGCTCGTCGAAGAATACTCATACATTGACCTAGTTATAAAAATTATAACACACGAAATGAAGACAGTATAGCTATAAGAAACCAACCGAATTGTATCATGGAGGTTAACCTATTATGCTGTGCTTATAGTTGACAAAAATGAATGGGACAGTTCGGAATATATTAAAAACCAGGTAAAGTAAATATCTTGAATATAGCAGATATTGAGAACTTCAACTTAAGGACATTGAGATTTTTTTTATCTGCATACCTGTGTATCTTCATAGATTTATCCTTAGATGTGTGCTATGGTCCCACTCAGCTAAACCTATTTCATTCCCATCCCCACAGCCACAGTACTTTCTATTTGCATGTCTACAGAGGAGGACAATGTCCTGTAGGTAGAGAAACTACTCACAAATCGTCCATATGGACACAGCAACTACAAATGTGCAAACATACCCCCGGGCCAAGAAAGAGCGTGCTCTGTGAAGTCCTAGACCACTTCCTTCTCGCCCCGGCTCATCGTTAGGCATCGTCACGACCTTAACCTCGTATCTTGAACCTTGACCTGACCCCTGCTCCCCATCCCATAAGTTAGAGGCCACCCGAGTTAACCTCCGGATCAGGGAGCGATAGGGATCTAAAGATATTAACTTCACCTGGCTTGCCACTGGCGGGAAAAGCCTTATAAACCTCCACTTTAGATTATTCGCCACACCTGTGGGCGATAAGTGATCTACCTGGTGAGCTGCTCACCTATAATGTTGCGGAGCTGCACCTAAGTTCGCCTGGCCGACTGCTCGGGTGTTAAATGCTACTACCAGAAGTTTCTTACTTGTCTTTTTGGCTGGATCGAAAATAATATCTTCATTGCCGAACCCTATATAATATATATATATATATATATATATATATATATATCACTATTTGATAAAGGTTCTAATGCATTATGAATTATGATTCACATTGAATCTGTCACTGAGTTATTGAGGAACAGACCATGTAGTATAGTGGCCTAGATAAACACTTTGAATTATGTTTACGAGTCACAAGAATCGGAGCATCTTGTGGTCTACTAAGACAGTCGCGCGACTTCAGTACAAGGACGTGCCGGCACACGAATGAGCACGAGACCGCCTCTTGGCCCTGTCACGAGGGGAATTATCTATATAAAAGTTCCAGGTCAAAAAGAAGTGACTCAATTCTCTCTGATGGTGCATCTGGGCCACAGGAGAGTCAGCCGCTGTGAGCCAGTCTGCAGCTGGCCAGCCCGTCCTATAACCACAAGGTTGTATGGACTCGACAGAAGTTTCTTTGCAGCGTTGTGTCACAGGAGCCGGGCATCCTATTTGTACTCTGGCTTACTTTACAGTGATTCAGAAACTTGTGACGCTGATGCTTCATCCCAAGCATCTGCTTCCACTCAATCACCCCGGCGGGGGCTACCGTTGGTCGGTGGATCTCCAGACACATTTCCATAAACATCATTATTCGGATGGATCTCCCTATGATATTGAAAGTATGTATACCAATTCCATTAGGTCAATTGGATGATTCTCCAAGCAGCTATCGCGATGTCTGGATCGTTTTGATTTGATAATGTTGGTTTGATGGCCAATATTGTATCTTCTACATGAAACTTATCGATTATTCAACAGCTATATTTTGCTATAGTGTCAGTAGCCAATTTGGAAATGCTATCAAAAGAAAGCGGGAGAAAAACCCAGCCTGGCATTATTGTGGATAAAAGGAGATGGTATCTAGTCCTATATAGCTTTAGTATCAAGATTGGAGTGTTGTTTTTTCTATAGACGAATCTTATTATAAACCATGGTTATAAAGCCTGCTTTATATCCCAAAGGAGCATATATACAGGGCGGAAAGCAGGGTGAGTTGGGCAGCTGGACAGGACGAGATCCACTCAGACATATAATTCAACAGTCCCCTCCTGTCAGAAGGTATAGGAAACCTGTCGGCAATTGGTCTTACTGGCAGAGGAATCTGGAAGCTACAGGAAGACGTAGGATTCCCCCCGGAGAGAAGGGGGCGTGTCTGGTATGGGTCTGATGGTGAATCAGTGATGGCCTGTGCCCCACGCCCTGCCGCCTCCTGGAGAAGGTGCCCCCTGCATGGTCCCCCGCCCCCCTCCATCCCTCGTCACCCTGGTCCGGACTGGACGGTGCAGGGGTGGTCGCATTTATAGGGATCGGCCGCCGGCCCACAGAGCAGCAGCTGCCGTCAAGTGATCATCTGTGGGCCGGTAGAATTGCTCCAGGCTGCATTAAAATGCTTGTTAAGACTTATAAAGTTGCGAAACATGTGGCTAATGAACGGGAAGGTAAACTTAGAGCCATTTTCTATTGGAAGGCCTCTACTGCGATACCATATATGCATAGCTCTTATTTAAATTGCACTGCCCCAAACTTCAACTCTATGCTCACATAATCATTTGGATATCAATATTGGTATCAGCAATGAGCAATAAATAAAGGGCAATTCTTACAGCGGTTCTAGGGCACAATAGTTTGTAGGAAGAACTCATTCAATGATGCCCGCATATAAACCAGCTGTAAACCGACTCAATATCTGAAGTGCTTTGTACAAAATTGGATGCAATCCGACTATCTATACGGTAGAATATAGGGCAGCATGGATGTACTAAAGCTATGGCCCAAACGCACATATTTGGCATATCCCCTGTGCCCTTTCTTCCGTCTGGGAGCGGACTTCCTGTTCCTCCTGACCAGGAGGGGCATGGGGGCGTTGGGTGCCTGGTGCGGCCAGACACAACTTGAACTTGGGGGCGCAGGGATATTGTCCCATGTTGGTCATCACTGCAGTTCCCGGGACGTCTTCGAAGTGGGGGGTGGCCACGCCCCCGCACATGTACTCACAAGCAGGCTGTTCATCCATCGGGGACCTGAACACATACTCATTTATTCCTAACTCATTTCGACTTCCGTTTTTTCACTAATTCAAAGCTACTTTACGTGTTGTTCTCGCTCTTTCTTGACTTCCCAACTTCATCTTTCGTTCCTGCCTCTCCATCCTAGACTGAAGTCTACCTTATCATCATATCCTCTCGCTTGATATCTCTGTTATTGTCAACATCTGCTATTGACCTGGATCCTGCCGTCGTCGATTGTTTCCTCAGAATTTGCCAAAGCAAACTCAGCATAAAATAACACACACGCATCGGTCACTCTAAAATTTCAAGCATCCACCCACACCTCCCTACTTGTAGCATTTATTGCCGTACGTTTTACTACAAATACAGTTCGCCTGGCTCCTCCATTGGGATAGGCGACAGAGGGGGCTGGCGCGTTTTTGAGCCCCAGCAGCCAATCACAATATTTTGTGACTATCTCCAGCCATCTACTATAGGATGTCAGACAATACCGAGAGGCTCCAACAAAAGTGCTGGCTCAGCATAAAACTTGCCAGTGACTATTCACACCGTCCGTTGACCAAGGGGACCAATGTATTTTGAACTTTTGTTAGGCCTTGTGCGTCCCTCCGGTGGGGGGTACTCCTAATGGGCCCCAACTATGCAGGCCGCTACATTCGGAATGTTGTGGCTTCTCTGGGGCAAAAAGATCGGCTTTAGGTCATGCTAACCCGGTCTCAAGTATATGGGTCTATGGAAGCTCCTCTCTGTGTGTCTAAATTGAAATGCGATACATATTGCATTACTGTATACTTCAACCAGGCCTTCTCACTTCAAAATGAAGCACATTTTTATAGCATTATAATGTATACATCAATAATTTAGGAGAATGTAATTAACAAAACATTTAGTGGAAAACGTTGTTGAAAGACTAAGACATGCTATGTTAACAAGTAAGTCCAAACAAGTAATGTTCTAGTTAATTCGGCACTCAGCAAGAAAAAGTCCGGTCAATCTTGACCACAAAGTGCGGTTAATGTGGTCATGATAGTGGTTATTGGGACTACAATGACCAGCCTCGGCTAAGCTGTGAAAAACGGATTATACTTTAACTTCACTACTATTGTGGTAGTTTAAAATTGACAGCATAAAATGGTAGGCTTAGCTTAATATTCAGTGTGGGCTAGGGAAATTACCAAACACCTTCTGACGAGTGCGCCTCTAGTCCTATCTAGTTAGAAATTGAATTCTAGTCTGTCGACTCAACTTAAGGAGGGTCCATTGAGCGCCAAGACGATTGTCCGGGAAATCAACAATTTTTTAAATTCACTCCCAGACTTGAATTGCTAAATAGGTTGACAGGGAAAAGCGAGAGCAATAAAGAGGTTGAAAAGCTGATGACAGATGCAAAGTGGATTCCCTTACAACTGCACTTGGCATGACATTTCCACGGTGGGGATTTTCCCTTTTTTGTCTGGACCTTGCTTGGAAGTATGATTGTATTTGCATTTTTAATGGTGGTACCCCAAGTGTGGGCTGTTATGATCCCCGATATGTTGATACGACCTCGAAGGCCCCGGCCCCCATCAAACAATTCCTCTCCCTGTGTGGCAAATGAACACATACAAACGAACGTCCTTTTCAGGGGTTGTATTTTGATATCTGTCCATGGGGTCCACTTAAAGCCCGGTGCTGTGCTGTGTCAGGATAGTCTGCTGGGGGTAAGTGACACACCACATCCTGTGAGATCCTAACCAAACCTTTCTTCTGTGCAGTATAGCCGCGGCTTGGGTAAGACGCACCCGACTGTCCATGATCAGACAGCAGAAAACAACCGCCCCACACCACGGCCCAAAAAAGAACTGCAGAGCTTTTAAGCACTCCGTTAGTACTTTACAAGACCCTTAATGTGCAGCCATCAGACTAAATGTTTTTAACACTCTTTAAATTGAATGTACACACTTTTATATCGCATAATTGTCCATGTTTTTTCAGGGTGTCCAGGAAAGCCATTTTATTGTATTTGTAACACCATTGCCATAGCGGTATGTATAAGATTATTTCAGGAATGTTTAATGGGATAATCTTCTTGGGTTTTGGTTCGAGCAGGCTATGATGGCCTCATTTTAACACAGAAGGCCTGTTGGGGTGACGTATGTGGAGCGAGCAAGCTGAGCCGGCTGAAAGGTAAATCTGGCACTCCTCCAGTAAAGACAAAGGTATAAAGTTAGCCCCTTGCCATGCACACGCTTGATGGATTTACCTTTGTAAGCCAATATCTATACATATACATATCAGGACCCACTGACTAAATGCGTGGAATGCGCATCACTACTCATTTTCTCCTAAATACCTCTGATGTGATTTTTTTCCTGATTGGTCCAGCACATGCACAACAGAAATGTACGACTTCCAGTTTATATAATTGATGTCAGCATCATGAAATGTAACATTCATCTTGACCTCTCACTCTTATCTAAAAGTACATCAAAGCAAATATAAACCACTTTCAAGGGGGGGATACCCCTTTAGAAAGGTGACCAAGAATTGGATAGAATGCGATCGTTTATATTCACATCCTGTTTCCATTGAAACCCATCGCTTGTAAATACTGCTTGCCATCGTTTACTTTAGGTGTACCAATTACAGACTCTATCTCCTTAAAAAGTACATTTACCGTCTTCAAAAACAATTAGAGAGTATCAAAATTAGGACTGGTCAAAACAGCTATTCCTATTGTGCAGCGTGATCAATATCAGATGATATACAAATGCTTTGAAAATATCTCACTTTGTTAGTTACGAGTCGAAAGTAGCCATTATTTTTATAGAGCAGGTTTTCCAATGCTGGGCACCAATGACTATTGTCGAAAGTGTTCCCATTAAACGATGGCTTTCAATTGATCATTTCGATGGGTTCTCATAGTTCAATCGAAAGCTATATCGACATTAACCTTTACGGTACGCATGTACAAACCTATATCTAATTATTTACCTAAATGGAAAGGAAACTCACAGAGCCTAATTGGCATTGCTAATGAGAAGATAATTACATGCAAATTAGTTCGATTACATAAAGAATTCTTTTTCAAGGACAGTCATAGAGCTGTAGATGCGTGACCCCCTACTTGGCGGTGTGCATTTAGCTCAGGTAGCAAGTGAGTCGAGATCATAGGAGGGATCAAGCTGTGGATCTCTCAATGGATCAAGGTTGAGAGACTCTGGATCAGCAGGGACCACGATCCAGGCCCTGTGTGATAAGTGTCAAGAGAGGTGAGTGTAGCCAAGTGTGTATACACCAACCACGAGGGGCCTCTCAGCCAACCTGGGCCAAATGTGCACACTTTCAAAAGCATTTCCAACCCACAAAATCTTAATAATGCATCGATAAGCAAAACGTTTCTTATCTCAAACGAAAGGCGACTTTTGAAAGTACACCACTCTGTTTGGGTCCTACTATACTGCTTCCTGCTATTGACTTTGGAGCTGGGGTACTTTTTCCTGTCATGATAATATTGTGATCGGTTCCCTTGGCAACCTAAACGGTGTGTCACCTTAGGACTCAGTGGGAGAGGGTGAGAAGTGTGGGTGAGAAGGCCGTGATACGGTGACAATCCTACTAACTTGGCGCCCGACGGAAGTCTGTGTCACGGGCGCCAAGACCCAACAAGAGCTACGGAAGTAAGCTCTTGTCAAATACTCGTGTTGATTAGATCCTAGTCTTAAGGCTGCTTTCCTGGGGAATCCATGCCCTGTGAGAAAACCACGATAACAAACATATTGTGATTTATTAATGTTTTGATTCCCTGGATGCCCTAAGGGTCTGCAATGCACGTTACTGTCATAAATTCACCATACTATGGAACTAGAACCTGTCATTGAAACCATTTTTCCCTAGATAAAGGACTCGTTATGTCCTAGAAATGACATACCGCAGGGACATTACCTATATATTATTTTGTTGTCGTCCTTTAGTATTAATAGCAACGTCTTAATTACAGTTCCTTTACCATTTCACAGCTTAAAGAAACATTCGGATTGAGTGTTAATGGATCACACATTATGTTTGGTCATGAACCTGCGGTAGGCCCCTTTTAAATCAAACCCCTGATAATGGAGTGTAATGTCTTATGTTGGGACAAGGCAATAGCTTGGGATTTGCTGAGGCAATTGTTCCTCGTTTCGCCCAAACCTTGCGCTTTACACGTTCAACATATACTGAGTTTACAACCCGTCCACAAAAAGTGAATTCATGAATAACATGTTGTCATGCTTCTTTACATTGTTGACACGTAAGAGGGGACAGTATTGGGAAATGGCTCAAGCTGCAGTTGCAACGCAGAAGATCATGCGTTTGTCTAGCGCGGCCATGCAGCCTTCTGGGTTTGGCCTTTAACATTGCCAACCAAGAAAAACCGATTGCCATTCGCCGGAGAGTTTGTGGATTTGTTTAGTGAGACGTCGCCGCTGTCAGCTGGAAGACCCTGGTGGTTGGTGAGGGCCGGCTGGCTGGGGCCTGCTATAGGAGGGAAGGTGCGTTGGGGGTAGGGAGGGGCGACGACCAAGACGGGTTTGTGTGTCAGTCGTCACAGCAGGCAAACTGAACACAGGTAAGGCCGAGGTGGACCCCCAGTCTCACGTGGAGCTGGTCCAGGACAGGCCCCGCTTTTTCAGTTTATGCCTCCCTGTACATGATGTCTTCTGGGTGTGGGGCACTCACCCGACCATTATCGGGAACATCTGGTATCATAACACCCCAAACACAGCCCACGCCCGCTCCAGCTTTCATTAAACTTTGACTTGGAAACCCCACAACGCCAAATTAATGTATTCTGGGCAGAATTGGTGAGATATATAAATACAAACACAATGTTTTGCTGTTTATGATTTCCACGGACGAAACCGTCCATCTTGAAAGCTACGTTTAGCAAATGGTGAAGTTTCCCCAGAGGAGTCCTCGTAGTATTCTCATGATAGGCTAGAAACCGGAAATGCCGACACGCCTTCCAATCAGTGGCGGGCAGATTGTTTTGTGAGGGCCTGGTCTGGAGTCAGAACGCCCACTAGCAGGTTTTGCTGAGTCAAGGAAGATCTTGTTTTCGGAGAGAGGGTGAACCCAGCCCTTTGGACTGCAATAATTTACGCCCATGATAAGTTTAGATGCCAACCTTTAGCTGAACAAAAACTGAAGGTTATAAAGCCAAAACCTAAGAAGTTCAGGTACCACATCTTCCCATCCCGACCATACATCGCAGCAGCTGTGCACAACGTGACAGGAGAAAACAACCTTTCAGAAGTGGCCCGTGAGAGGGTCTTAGGTGCAACTCATCGTTTGAAGCCCCAAAAAAGAGGAGTATTAAGTTTGCCAAAGCCATACCTAAAGAGTACGTATTTAGATATATTATAAATCTTATGTTTAGCTAAATTCATCTCCTTCCTAATGCTAACCTTATTGTTCTCTCTATGTCCTACTCGCCCTGAGAGATATTTCGAGACGAAGTTATCGAGGGTCTTGGGGCGCCGTCAATTCACTAGAGGTACTTAAAATCATTCGGCTCTAGGCTACATTTAGCTCACAGCACTGGTCGACCCACACTTTAACAGCAATACTCTTGCTTGAATCCTCCGCGGCATCTGCATTTAAAGAACCCGATTCATAAAACGTCTACAAAACAGGACCACAGGGTTTCCGATAATAAATAACACCCATACACTTGAAAACCCGCTGCCCTTTATATCCGACATTCCAAACTTTACACAGATGGTCAGCTGAAATCAAAGCTTATTTGGCTGCGCACCGGATTTAGTCCATCTAATCCGACAAGTAGGCTTTCGAGGACTCTAATGGCCAACTTGCCTCCCTCGGTTGACCCTGTGTCTTTTGTGAACCCATCATCCCGCGGTACACTCAATATTCATACCCCTGTCATACTCCATCTCCTTAAGGCCTTTACCTCAGAGGGGTGAACACTGCAACATGAGGTTTCAGGCCACATTTCCCCTCAGAGTTTTCAAGCTTAGCACACGCCTGCTAGTTTGGAAAGTATGAACACTCATACTTAGAAAAAAACAACATGTGTTGCTATGTATTTAGCTTCAAATCGTACCCTGCTCCCATTTATCGGTTGCTTTGTACCAGTTAGTGCCACAAAATGCCAGATCCTAGCAAGAAAAAGAAGGCGTTTTTTGCTTGTGCCACAAACATAAATATTAACAACTCCACCAACACAAGCAAGAGTTTGTCTAGAAATTTCATAATCTTGGTTCGCTAGTACATGCTGGAATTGAATTGTTCAACAACATTCATGTTTACGTGGCAACCTTGTCTAGAGTATAACCTTAGAATGCTTCCTAGTTAAAATTGTAGGTGATATGGGAGCATTTATGGGAAAAGGGACCTATTGGCAATCCATCATGATTGTCATGAAATATGATATGATTGCAGAGAAACTATTCTTTGAAATGCTGCAAATCATGTAAAAAATATTCCTGATAGAAGCTGAGACATGTTTGTATGAACCCTGCTACCTCTCGTACATTAAGAACTCCCCATTCCCAATTGCTGTATTTGTTTATGTGATGAATGTCTATTCATCAGATAGGTAAAAGACCAAAATAAGAAAAGTAAGGTAATATGACAAAAGTAAAGTATATATGTTATAAAAAGGCCCGAAAGTGTAAAGGCCCGAAAGTGTAAAAGCCCGAAACCCGAAAGGCCCGAAAGAGGCCCGAAAATGTAAAAAGGCCCGAAAGTGTAAAGGCCCGAAAGTGTAAAGGCCCGAAAGTGTAAAAGCCCGAAACCCAAAAGTCCCGAGAAATATGTAAACCGGAAGTGATATGTAAACCGAAAGTGATAATGTAAACCGGAAGTGACGTCAATTGTAACCACGTGATCAAAGACAGCCAATCAGGGCTGACCACTAGAGTATAAAAAGGGGCGGTGAGGCCTGAATAAATGAGTTCTTTCACAGTTCTCCTTGTGTCAACACGTGTCTTCTTCCCTTAACAACCGCCGCGATGCGCCGATACGAGTAATTAACTAGAAGTTTGGGTAAAATAGTATAAAAGCCCAACCTGGGTTTAAAATAGGTACCTCCAATGCATCTTTAAGTTCGAGAGAATTAGGCGAAAACTTAGGACGGGGGCCCGAAGGCCCGAAGGCCCGAGGAACGGAAGTAAGGACTGAAGGACCAAAGTAAGGCACGAAGGCCCGAAACTGGCCCGGATGGAGTCCCGGAAACGCAGGCCCGGAATGGCACGAGGGCCCGAAACCAGGGACGGAAACCCAGGATCCAGGGGAACAACGGCGCGACCGGCTCGGCCCCACGCTACCAAACAATAGGCGACCGTCGGCCCGACACCCCCTAGATCGAGACCGAGGGTGGACTGTCCGTAGGTACGGATACCGGCAGAGAGATAGCAAACGGCTTCCCCCTACCCCTACCATATTTTCCCTCCCCCGCAGTCCTCCGCCCGTCGACGAGCACCGATTCCCGACCGACCCGCTCAACCCCCCCTCGTGCGCGAGGCACGACTCAAAACATCACATCTCGGTTTCTTGCCCGGATTCTCCGTCCGTCCGAGACCCGAAACAATTCCCACGTCCCTCTGCTGTAGAAATCGGAAACCCCGACCTACCGAGGAACGTCACATTTACATGTAATTGAGTTCTAAGAGTAAGTTATGATCTCCTTAACCTATCCAAAAAAAATTATTCTTGATATTCCTTTTTCGGTAACCATGACAACTTAGTAACCTCCATTATACTTAGAAAATCAGGTAAAACCTTTTCATTCAGAATTTCCGATGATGTATTGGCTATGAACATTCTAATATTCCAATAGTTATCACAAGAGCCGCTAAAAAATCATTGAAGTCAAAATTTTCAACAAAATAAGATAAAAATGTATTTTTGCCCATAATTATATTTCTTGAGAAATGAAACAATGAATTTCATTTCTAGTAAGATAAACCTTAATTTTTCTTTGCACTAGCCCATCGGGTCAGATGCTCGTCTTTCGCACTAGCCCGGCTCTGATTGCACTAGTACCAATGGAATCATCCTTGCAAACCTCTACATAATTGTGCATTAGCTCTTTGAAATAGAGTATATCGATTGTTGAAAGAGTTTTTTTAGAAGGAGGGAGGGGTTTTCATATCAATTTTCACTAGCCCATCGGGCTAGCTGTTCCAAAAACGCACTAGCCCTAGCCCATATAACCGAGTAGTTGGAAACTATTAAAGTTATGCTTTGGGTCATAGGTGTACGTCTTACTTTGAATACACAATTTGGTACGTTGAACTAATTATAATTTGAACAAACTAGTAATTAAGATGATAAAATGTGTCTGTATGTGGTCGTCTTACGACCTTGGTGCTAGAGATAATAACGAAACCAGTTTCAAGCTGCTACAGAAACAATATCATGAACATGTAATTATGTGAGACACCATTTTTAGAAGGTGCAATTTATCATCATTACTACAAAGTGGATCTTCTACATTAAGTACCCTGATGTGTACAACCTAGTGAAGTATTGGCACTGTCAAACCAATGTCATGCAAAATGCCCTAGGGCATCACCTGTAAGTATAAAATAAAGCACCTGTATGGCAGTGTTGGTCCCACTGATCGGTACTGACTTTTAACTGTTAACTGCATGCGAGTTAGCTCAGTTGATAGGTGTCTGGAGTTCAACATGGAGTGTCTGGTTTCTAATCCCCAAGTGTCCATTCTTCTTTGCATACAGTATCAATGAAACCTCATCAGATATGAGTATTAGCAGTATTAAAAGTTATTTCTTGTCAATTTGTAATGATAAACCAAATGAATTATAACAAAAAGAACGAATGCCACATAGGTGCCTTTCTTATGATTGTCAGTGACATACAATGAAAAGTATAAAAGCCCAACCTGGGTTTGAAATAGGTACCTCCAATGCATCTATGATTCAAGTGATTAGAGATGGAAATCTAAACACAGTTGAATTTACATAATTAGAATGTAAACTGTTAACACTTATGACTCATTTTAAGTTTAGGAGTCAGAAGTGTTAGATTTTAAACACTTCAATTGTATGTGTTTAGCTGGTAAGCATGCTTAGATGAATGACACACATTCAAATTCACCACACCATCGGGACAGTGTGGATTTCTAAAAGTTATAAATTTGTGAAAAGGTCATTGGATCTGACAAAATGATGTTATTTTCCCAAGAATGAGTCTTACTTTGGTAATATTACCTCACAAAGTATAAAATACATCCCCCGCCCAACAAAAAATAATCCCAACATCTTAGAATAATTTTCCTGTTTTAACCACAAAAGTTGCGGCAAATGTTTACATCAGTGCCTATGACGTGTAACTTTGTCCCGAATTCGGTTCCTCAATATATTTTCAACTTTGATGTTTCTTTATATTGTGAGTATTGATTCGAATAATCCGTATTAATTGATACAGTTATGCATTGTGTTCATGTATATGTATTATGTATTGAATATTGTATAGTTGTGATAAGCCAATCCCAGTTTACACAAACATGAAAGTTTACTGGTCAGGAAATATTTTCAAAATTGCCTCCATGTATATTCCATGAAGAATTGTTCCATGAAGAAAGTTGCACAAAACAAAATTACAAACATACAAAAGGAACCAATGTTAAAGCCTGTCAGCCCAACCTATAGGCCTAATGTCCAACCATATTTTGCTCATGAATACAGCATTTTGATTAATTGGCAAACTGCAAATCTGTTAGGTAAAATTTTTAAAAAAAATCTTAATTTTTATCTGAAGGCCTACTCGGGGATATAGAAACATATAACTCTTGGGTATTTCAATAACCCCTACTTTAGGAGACAAGGATAGCTCATGTGATACAATTTTGTCCAACCCTGTTTCAACCCTGTGATCAGTGTGATATACCAACTTGGATATACCCAATGTGGGATGAGCTCAATCATTCACCTGGTACTTGGGCTTGAAGATGAATAATCAGTTTTGCAATGCAAGCCATTTTACACACAATCGGATGATCACTAACAGTTGACATGTGTGTATTTTCCTATTACCATTTTTTTATATCACATATTCATCAATCAATACACATCCTACACTCAGTGATTGTGTATTCTAGATTACATTAAATGTAGTAATGGCATAGATTAGGACAAAAAGCTAATCTATAACTTATTTTTCATTGGTGTTACCATGTGTGCAGTTTACTGAGAATAGTTACACATGACTGAAAACTGAAGTGTTTACCAACTTCAAAATTACACTACGAATCAGATAATAGGTGTGTAAATTGCGATGCCGCACACGATAGATTGCAACAGTCTATGTAAATACTTGCGGCATTGTAAAACATAGGGAGTGTTTCGAATTATTCTATGCAAGGACTTCTTATGGGACTATAGCTCTATATTCAGAATTGTCTTTTCTCTCATGATACTTAGTTTAAGTACAATATCGGGTAGTTCTTGTGGTATTAGTATAAGTATAACTCTACCTACTGTTCGGTCATATTAGTTACAATAAAAAGTATAAATTGCCATGCACAAGTTATTTATCAGAACCACCCATTTCCTAAGCACGTCGCTAGAGCACTAGTTGCCACAAATGTTGAAAGCTAATGGCAAGAGGGTGCACAACAGCATCACCAAGATATCTTAAATTAGGGGATAAGTTTGTTTTCGTCACAGATGTTTATCGATATTTTTAAGACACAGCCTGTGGGTTGGGAGGGGCATACCCGGGAGACTTTAATCCCTACCCCCCTGGAGAGGGTACATCTCCAAGGAGGTGGCACTGGTGGTGACAATCGCGACGATCGGGGTGTCATTCCATCATGTCGGGGGTAGTGTACAGGGTTACAGGGCGGCCATCTTGGTACCAAGACCATGGCACATTCCGGTGGGGGACAGCTTATCGTCATGAGGAGAGCATAGTGCCACTGACACTACATGTGGCTCCAATTGCCAACGTGTGCCATCCGTCTAGGGCCCTACCTCCGTCCACGGGCCTGGCTCGAGGCACAAACTCTTCAAGCAGAGATACATCCTTTATTCTTTGTTTGTCTCATGAACAAGTCTTAAAGATCGGCTTGGAGATCGCAGCCTCTGATGTCACAAAGTCAGTCGTACGATGGGGTGCCTGCTGTCATACAGGATGATGAACTTAGGCCTAGTAGGTACTCGCTTAGCCTAGCATGGGATATTAATCAAAATCTGTACTAATTCGGGTTGGTGAAAAACATTGATAACAAAGTTTTGTGTTTGTATGGATGATAACATATAGGATATTTAAGGTAGTCATAGCCATAAAAGGAAAAGGACAAAACAAAACAGGATACTTAAATAACTAGACCTGCTCAATTAAAAAGAAGAAGAAAAAAACAACTATAGTAGCATTACCGAACAGCTCTGATAATGACCGCCTGTATGATCGTGGTGGAATGAAGATAAATCCACATTTAATACATCACACCTTGTCAGATTCAAATAATTTGTCATCGGCTAGCATACTATTATGTGATCCAAATGACAACCAAAAATTAAAAACCAATCCCGTTTATAAAAAAAAAGTTGGTTTTATAACTACATGCGATAAGATATAAAAGCGCATGTTTTAGAAAAGGAATACCATTACTGAAATAGTTATCATGAAAAAGCATATTAAATACAAATGCACATGACCACTATATCATTCTATTATGTAACTCCCTAATGGACAAAAGGGGGGACTGCCTGCACGGCTGTGTGTGTTTGACAGTGAGTGTGAACTATTTGTAATCAGCTTTAATAGACTGACCCGCTGAGCCGGCCTCGCGACGTCTCAGGCCTGCGCCCAGACGTCTTTAAAGAAGTCCCATCGATGCCAATCAAGTCACATTCCCTCACATCCGAGGGTCTTGGACGTGTTACGGCCAGCACACTCTAAGAAAACATGTATCTCGGCCAGGCCACACGTTTTCCCCTACCACAACTACCGGTACTACACTATCCACTACATCTGGGCCACTCTGCCGCCTCCACCAATTCTTCTCGTGGATAATTATCTATTCTGAAACGGAGAGCGATCTCGTTGCAGGCTGCATATTGTCCTCGCCAAGGCCCTCCTATTGAGACCTCCTATGGTCTATATTCCAATGTACGTGTATAGCGTATCAGGAAGATTGGAAATAGATTGGTTCGGATTTGAATTGCACTTTTTACCCTCAATAGAAAAAATACCGAAAATGATTACCAATAATATAGCATAATCTTGTTTTGTGAAAAATTGTTTTAGGAATATCTTTATCAAGAACAGTACTAGTTCGATAGAAAAGATACCTTATTGGTGAAGGTTACGGGCTATGAGGTAATTCTTACCCTATACATTAAAAACATTCGAAATGAAAAAGAAATTAAAGTAAACAAACAAGATGGTGGAACCCGCCTGGCCGATATTACACCCAACGCTTACTTAGTGTCTCTTTCAAATATCGCTCTACCATCCCGCTGAGTCTTGGTGCCTCGGCTCTGACATCGTGCTGCCAAATCATATCAAGATGGTCAGAATTCTGAGCCCTGTATTTTAACCAATGCTTTGTGACAGTTTTTAGTCTACAGACCCGTGGCTCTGTGGAGAGACGTCAACTAAATTTGGACAAAAATCAAAAGGGTTAGGGCCTATAAGCAGGGGTAATGGAAACATGGAGGTTATATGAACCGTGCTGTTAGCAACTGTCATAACCGTATAAATCAAATTCTTGTATCATTGCTGTATGCGACTTTTATAATAATGATGACGTGTCTGTTATAGATATATCTTATGTCGGCTATTGAAACCCAGATCGTAGTGATCGTACGAACGCACTAATGAAACGGCTGGTTTGAAACCTACCTTTAAACAGTATGTACATGCATGTCATTGAAAATGAGGAGCTCAATCAAGGAACATTGTGGGTTGGATGCTGATCACTGACTTTTGCATTTCATTTTTCCTGGTGTGCATTCTATTACTAGCGGCCACTAGTTCATGATACTGCTTGAAGCCCCATTCGCCCTGACCTATTATCCAGTCGTAGAACCCAGCGAAAATTTTGTCTTATGCCTACGATAATAATCTCATGGCAGAGAAAATGATAGCAGGCCAGAGAAATTTATCGCAGAGCATTAACACTGAGAAGGAAGGCCCCTTGCTATAATTTTCGTAAGCAATCTCATACTGAATCGCACAGGTTTGCTACGAAAATATTCAACATGTTGAATAATTTCGCAAGGGACTGAGTCGCAGAGCCTTACAACAGTACATTTCCAACGTTCGCAGATCGTAAAGGGTCTACGAAAAAACACTTTCACCACGGCGAGTGGGGCTTCATGCAGCAAACTGTGTCCAATGATCGCAACATCACTGCTCATTGGTTATACGGCAGTCGGGAGTCTTTGCGCATTTGTGGTCCTTTGGCGTCACTAGTTCTCGGGGGTCAAGCGCGACTTTTCAGCCTATCAGGACCATCCCTTTTCCAATATGGCCGCGCCCAGGGACAAACTCCGGTCAGCGGTATTGCTGATCCTTTTTTGAATTGTTTCATCTACTTCATCAACTAATCCTGAGTTTAAGCGTGAAGACGTTGTCTTTTTTTTTGTTCATCGTTTTACATAGTAAATTCAATTTGTTTGTATAGTTTTTGAGGGCATGGTACAGCAGTACTCTGGACACTCCTAAATGTAAGGGATATAAATGTTATTTCAATGACACACTGGTGTTAGCAGTTTAGAAGGAGTTAAACCTGTCATATATTTGCTTATTTTTCATGGTATTATTCTAACTTGACAATGCAATATATTTTAGAATATAGGAGCATCATGTTCATAAAAGTTACAAAACGTCCAATATAATATCATGTTGCCCTTGTTAAATCCCTATTCCTTATGCAAAATATCTGCCACTAGCGCAGTCAAGAATCCAGGCCTAGGGTGCCCTTACTAAATTGTTTAGACTTTGGGGAAGCTAACCATGAGATATGAGACAAGGAGATTCCTACATGTCTCCCCGTGACACCAACCTAGGACAACGTCAGCCGCAGAGTGCGCCTTATCTAAGATGAGCGTACATGTCGCAATGTCCCAACGTCATCAAAGATGCTGTTACTAGTTAGTACTCTGACCTACTCCACCTCCCCAGTTCTTTGTCCCGATTCCTTTTCACAACAAAACTGAAACGGCGTGTGTTGACCATTACACTGCCATCCTAAGAAATCTATCATGGTATCAGTAGAAAATGTGTCTTTTGGAGGAAAACAACTATGTAGACTATTAAGAATGATCTCTCAGTTTTAACAGTTTAACGGGTCTGTGTGTTAATGCATTTTAAGGGGTGAGCTCCAGGGTTTTGTGATAGAGGATTAAGGGTCAAGATGTGGTTCGTCTAGGAAAGTACTAGTCCGTTCTGACCCAGATAACTTCTTAGGTAATGTCACTTTGGGAAACAGTGGGTCTGAAAATGTAAAACCGATCTGGGGGGCCTTCCAAAGTGACATATGCCTACCAAAATAAGTCATATCGTGGGTCGTATCTGAGAAATGACTGATTTATGATCGTTGTGTTCCAAACTACACAGAATAGGGTGGTATTATGTAATCTGTTATACCCCCTTCAGTGGAATTCAATAATAAATTGTTGCAAGGTACCTCAGGGACAATCATAAATAATTATTGGTCGTAGACAGCGCATTTGCAAGGAAAAAATAAGACACCCTTTTAGGTGGTTGTAAGTGCACAGTAATATAGACAAGCTGGTTTATTTCATAAAGAAATCTTGGAAGTTCATGCTTAAAAATTGAATGTAACAAAACTTACATATTTTGCAACCTTTACATGTTTTCATAATTACTTTAAATTTGATAATTTAATGGCAGAAAGGCAAGCATGTAATTTATTCTATGAATCGGAGGCCTTCTATGTTTCTAACTTTGGACTATGGCGCCATAGACAAGCCAATTATAGGTGGCAGACAGAAGGGGGCCTGGCACCATGGGGTCCACAGGTGAGGGATCATTGTCATGCTTGAGTACCCTCGATTCGATTTTTCAATTCACTATAATGTTGTCATTTTGATGCTATTCCCCATACTTCTTCTATGTGATGAAAGAACATTTTGTGATTTATTTTTTTATTCTTTTGTTTAATATCTATACATTTATAACTTATCAATAATTGTCAACAACATAGGGGATTAATGCGTCCCTCACGAAATATTCACCAGTCACAAGTTGTCTAGGACAAGAGAGATATGACATGGACCCCCTCCATAACTATTCACCTAGCAATGTCCGAGGGTAAATGGACCCCCCAGTTGTTGCCAATTACGGCCTGCAACTCTGAAGAGATTGGAACGCGGCCTTGGTTCGGAGGCCTGGTTCGGAGGGTTGCACTAGACTTATGTTGATGTGTTACGTTTGGGTCTAGACAAAAGGAAGAGGTGTCATCATTTTCTGTAGAGGAAGGATGATTCCCATGGGTTCTATCTCTAGGTGAATGCTGCGGAGAGTTCGGCCCTCAATCTCAGACGCTCTTCAACCATCACATAGAAACCTGCAAAGGCCATTTCCCTTACCCCTGGCAACCCTCAGAGGGGTCATTCCAGTGTCTGGGCAATCCTAGCAGTAAGGAGTCCTATACATTTATGGATAAACTATTTGCTTTATTGGATGTAGACGACATCTTGATGTGTGGTCCCTTTAGTGTATGTCTTTTGCCACAATATGTCTCCATTGCGTCAATAATGAGCACTATTGACGGTATCGTGAATTGGGACCTAATCTTAGGGAGGTTTAGATAATGGTGCCGTAATCGTGAACCTGTACGTGAACATGGAGTATGGTTCTTGTTCACCTGGGGCCCAGAAAAGAGCTTTGGATCCTACAAGTTAGACACGTGTATGGTACCTATTTTGGTAGAATTGAATGTTTCCTTATGAACCATATATTTGCCAATACCAGGGGCGGATACAGGCTTTTCAAAAAGGCGGGGCGGGGGTGTCAACATAAAGGTTAAGAACTGAAACGGCGTGCAATTGCGCATATGCATGTGGATTTCCCCCCTCTTTTTATAGTTTAGGGGTCCAGCAAAAGGGGGGTGGGGGTCAGGACCCCCAGGACCCCCCCCCCCCTGGATCCACCCCTGTTCAATACCATATAATACCATAGAGTTTTTACTACAAAGTTCCATGAACATGATAATCAAAAGGGTCCCATGTGCGACAGCCCTTGTACAGTTTATTTAGCACTGTGGTGGGTAGGCATAGCCTGTGCAGCTCGCGGACATGCTTGACTATTCCTGCCAACCTGTAAAAGTGGGAAAAGGTCACCTGTGACGATCACACAATGTTATTACCTTTCTTACATTCAACTGAATCTACTTTGAAACGTTCATACAAATGTAATACAATGTAATTATATCAATAAATGGTGTGTCAAATATATTTCAATTTCAATTTAAACCAGAAAAGGGACCACCTGAGGGAGGGTGCCTTCAAGTCCAGGACAGTGGTAAAACCCCTGTATGGGCCCCTGTGGTGGTGATTCCCCACTTTCATTTTCATTTGGCAATGTGCCAGGCGTCTGTACGGGCCCTTCACTTATTGGGGCCTAAACTGACCAGTATGATGGGCCCTTACCTGAAGCACCAACAATCCTGGGCTATTTTGTTCAATGGCGACCCACGTACAGGTTGGCGTACGCTGCTCTGAACCTCCCTTTCACACACACATGCACGCGCGCGCACTCGGACACACATTCACAGAGATTTATACACATACGATCATAACTTCTGGGAGCCGGTTTCAAGATAATACCAATAATGCACATATGGGGCTTTATTTTTGAGATAATGCGCATCATTCTTTGGAATGCATCAGTTATATATAAGTCCGGTTTGGGAAGTCCCAGGGATGGATAGGATGTTGGATAGGTTTATCCGTCGTTTATCACGACTCTCTCAAATTTCCAACCTGAAAAGATGAGTAACTTCCTACGCAGACCTCCCACCTCCATAACTTCAACAACCTCTCCCTGTTTCACGGCAACGTGCAAAATTCTTTAAATGCTTGCTCGCACCTTTGGGTCATGATGATCGCGTCTCGCCGACCGGAATGCCTTCCTTCACTCAGCGGAGAGATAGAGGCGTGCGGCCGACGCCCCTACAGGTACACCTCCTGTATCAGGTATGGATGTCTGCGTGCTGAATCACAACACACTCGGCAACCCGGGGGCTTGCCAATGAACATTTAAGATACAAGTATTACCATAAAGAGTCTTTTCTTTTTGTGTGTTTCATAACCAACACTTGAGGTAAAAAAATGGATCTCGTGTCATGTTACTAGATAGTTATATCATAATTGCAGTAATCTTGCCATGACTGATGGCCGTCTCCTAATCTATGCCAATGCTCAGTATTGTAACAGCAATTAACTTGGCCTACGCCTTCGTGTATCTTCCTTATCATTGATACCTAATCACAACTACACAATAGATGCTCAGAAAGGTGAATTTCCTCTCCAAACAGGATTTAGCATTATAGCTACGATTCAATGTAACCTATCAAGATTCAATTTTTCATGCAATACATGTTCTCCACAAATAATACACTCCGATTTTCTGACAGTCAAAAGTACTTTTATTCTAGAGGGCTCGCTCCATCTTCCTGATGTGATCATCAGTTTGATAAGGACATTTACCTCGTGATTAATGTATCATCAAGAAAGCTAAACACCGATCTTCTGACTGTTTATCGAAAGATAAGAATTTAAGGAGTAGTCTCAAGAATCGGACTTGCCAGTGGCGATGGGGCGTACATGGTTGCAGACCGGAAGTAAGCCTACTCAAAAAAGGCTGTGGCTAAACACGCCCTTGATAACGGGCAGGAAAGGTGGGTCCGATGGGTTTACCGCATACTTGGTGCCGGTAGTTTAGTTATTCTTTACATATTTGTCGGTTCACATACATCAAGATGTAAACGTTTTGTTTTCCGGTCCCTCTATGATCTGATTACAATCCAAATGATCTGGATTTTCAAGTATGCCTGTAATGTCAGCAATTGTCTTCCACTATCAGGGGCGGATACAGGATTTGAAAAAGAAAAAAAAAAAGGGGGGGGGGGGCGTGCTATAGCAAATTTTCGCCAGCACCCTCCGGGTGCAGGAGTTTAACATTAGAAAAAATAAAATTTGGCCCAAAAAAAAAGAGGGGGGGGGGGCACACCTGGCACGCCCCCCCCCCCCCCTAAATCCGCGCCTGACTATGTACATACACAGGAGGATGGGTGTAGGGTCAAGGGCTTTAAAACAGTTCTAAAGCATAGGCCTATTACATGCTGAAGGGGGTATGGCCATCTATAGAAAGCATGCTACAGGTAATTAATCAAAGGCATTTCATCATTCTGGACAACATCCCTGACTAAAATAATAAAGACCACATTTCTACTAACCCTGATGGACGACTAGGAATATTGTTGCAAAATATTTGAAATATCATAATGTGCCATCAAGACAGATGTATAAACGCTGAAACCACTGATTGAACTGAGATCACGAAGTCCTACGAAAGGTATTTAGTATACAGACTAAAGTGAAAAGCTGCAATGCATTAGGGTGTTTGGTTTTAATGAAAAAACAATCCAAGAACAATTTGCAGACAGAATGAGCTTTGCAGCCCCAACTGGAAGTCAAGTCATATACCCACCAGACAGAATGTTTATGAAAGTGGTATTGTAGAAAACTGTAGAAATAGCCTTTCAACATTGCTATATTGCCTTTATCAGTTTATAGTCGAATCTAGGGAACTTTTATGGTCCCTTTGAGATGAGACTTGAAAATTTGGTCTTTGGTCATTTTCCCATACACAAGCCAAAATATGAGGCGTAGATTAAACTTTCGATTTGGAAACATTTTCTAACTTATGTTAAGACCTTCTAAAGTTACCAGGATGCATGTGTATTAAATACCAGTAAAATGTAATACTTATTATCTTATATCTGAAATTCCATGGGAATATAATATAACGAAAGGGTCAGTCTGTGCAATTTGAGAATTTATGGTCCTTTCAGGTTTAAAGATTCTACATGTAGCATCAAGGAGACTCGGAGTATTGTGGCCATCAGATAACGGGTGGTTAAGACGAAGCTATAACGATAAAAGTGAAAGGCTAGTACAGGTGTAAGGTGAAGCCGACCGCGGGATTGGCATTCCAATGGCCTTCTCCGTCAATTATCAAGTTTGCATTGCCGCTGCCGACCAAGCTCTATGATCATTGGAAAGAAAACTCCAATCTCCATATCTCTAGTACTAGCCCCCTTAAAAGCTAATCCGTGATTTTATAGCAGGCATCTCACAAAACAAATAAGAAAACAGAATGCCAGATGACAAGTCAAGCTTGTTATGATCTTCCTGTCATTTCTAAAACGGTGCAATTATGTATTAACTATCTCTAGCTCCGTAAAAGAAACTGTGCTTCAAAGATACTTTGACCTTGGCTATATTATTTCTTTAAAATGTAAAACCAGTTTTTATTAAAGATGTTTATTTGGATAGGTCCAGCAGAATATTCATAAAACTATAATGTGTTTGTTTTTGTGCGTGAATCATCTCATTACAAAAGTGATAACCTAAATTAGACCAGTTTTACCTCCTCCACCGATTTACTGACAGTCAACACGGAAAACATGGTAAAGCAAAGACCCTCAACTCTTTTCAAACAGCATATGAAATATAAAATAGGTCTTGTCATGTTTAGTGGTCTTCCCCTGAATGCTCCTCATGAACCACGATATTAAACTTGTAGTGATTTTAAAAGGGGCAACGAGCAGTAAACTAAGCCATGAAGGGGCCTGCACCGACAAAAACACATAACATGTCGCACCGAACTGTCATCAGGTTCGTTCAAATGTACACTCTGTATTTAGTTGTCAGAAAACCAACAATGTCATCATGCACAAGCCTCCTGTCGGTAGGTTTAATCACACAAGTCAGTGACAAGTCAACTCTCTCGCTCGCTTGACGGTCGCCTCTACTACCGTGCAATTTTCTTTACTTGGCAAACAGGGCCAGGCAATTTGAAAGTGGCAGAAGGTGTGGCAAGCCCTAGAGGGAAGAGAGAGCCCCCGCGGAAACATCAACCCTATGCCCGTTGTCTTTCCTCCGAAACAAATCCTTGCGGTCATAGTCAACTCTAAGGTGTGGAAGAGGACAGCAGGAGTTTAACTCGATTTGGTTCCTCAGCCCCCAGTGGTTGCCACGAGATTATGTCCAACGTACAGACCATAACAGATGGGCGATGTGCATAACGATGTATGCAGAAAGTGTCAATCAAAAATTGCTTTTAGATGAGGAGAGTAATTGCTTTCAAGGTGGTACTTGTTCATCAATCGACAGGGCCATTTTCAGCTCCTTCTGTCTTGTCCGATTGCTTAACTTGTCAGAAAATTGCTCTAATTGAGCAGTTAAATATGATTATGGTAAGTGGTCACCCCATAAAACTGTTCCAGACAAGTGGGCTTTAGTCACCTTCAGTGTGCGGGGGCCATCGTTGCATTAAGTATCGTTGCATTTAGATGCAGTTTTTTCCCCACGAACCGATCTTTGAAAAAATAATCAAAAGTTGAATACACACACAATATTTCATATAATATATATAAATATATATTTATATTATATAAGTATAGCTTTGAGTTAACCTTTTGGTTTTGACCTGGGTGTATGGTCGGGGGTGTAAGAGGGAGGAAGGGAGAGGGAGGGAGGGACAGAGCGGGAGATAGGGAGGTAAGTTGGTTTAGTAGGGGAAAGAGTAGGGGATTAGAGGGGTGACTGTGCCACCCCATACCTGTTGTCTACCTGCCCTCCCACACACAGGTCAGTTGGCCTGTGTACCTCCTCGATTACGGCCAGCCCCCTCTACTCTTGCCCAGCAGACTTGGATTTCAAACCCGGCAAATATACTCGCCCCCATGTGCCCGCCCGCAGAAAAAGATCTGTCAATCCATGGAAAGGCGATCGCTGCTAGCAACGCAAGGGCGGGACAGGGCATCACAAAAGGCCTGCACCGTCGGGGAAACTAGTATAGGCCCCCGCACCGAATTCAATCTCAAAATCCCAGCTGTAATCAAACATTAATTTCTATCTTAAGAATATCAGGGGCAAAAAGCGCTCCCCGTCAGGGTACAACCTGGCGTGGGTACACAAACAAGTGGATAGATTGTCAGCTGCAACCTCGCCTGAAACACTTGAGAAGTTCTGCGATAACCCCTCTGGAATGCTTGGCTGTTGGCCTGATGTTGCTACTTGATGACCTGGAGGGGGGTGTGACACCATAAGAGGCATCTGTTGCTGTAGACAGTGACCAACCCCCAGCTGAGATCCGGGTGGAAGGGGTAGGGTGGGAGAAATGCGCCTACAAGGAAACACTTAGTCGACATTACATTCCAAGGGATCAGATCATGAAGTTTTATATCTGCACCACATACCGTTCCACCCTGCAATGTAAATTCTCGGCAGTCAAGAGGGAAACAAGTGTATAAATGAGTACATGCTAAGACCCTGGGGATTTCACACGGAAACCTTCAAGTGACTGGTTAGTTTGAACGTCTAACATGCACACAGCCATAGATGGACAAACATTAACTTCTCTGACGCCTACACTGTTAAAATGGTGTTTAGAATTTAAATGTGTTAAGGGCATAAACATGTTTATAATCTAAATACATTAAGCCATATCTGTTTAAAACCTAAACACTTGTAACTTCTAAACATGTGTTGGGTTAACTATGTTTATAATCTAAACACATCATTAGTTGTGTTTAAAAGCTAAACACTTGTTACCTCTAACCATGTTTTGAATGGGATATGTTTAGAATCTAAACACATAATATCAATTGTATACTATGGAAAAGAAAAATGGACATTTTGGGATTAGAACCCACATTCTTTACATTCAAGGTAGAAGCCTAACCAACTGAGCTAACTTGGACTGCATGCAGTGCACACTGGCATAGTCAGCACCAATGAGTAGGATCAGTACTACTATACAGGTGATCAACATTAGACAGACATTAGGTCATTACTTTCATACCCCTACTTATTCAGTTAAGTAGCAAAGCTGGGCTGTGTCTACCTACAGGCCTCCATAGCTCAGTGGTAGAGCATAGGCTTCATATGTGAGGGGCCCCGGGTTCAAATCTCGGCTACTGAAGTTACCAAAATACTACTATAAAGTAGTTGTACTATTAGTGGTTTGCCACATGCCCTCCATATTTTTGGCCATGATTGGTAAAATAGTTTTTTCATACACTTAGGAATTTGGAACTTTGTGATTAAAAATGTTAGATTTTTAAGTTTTTGTAGCGTCATTAAGATAATCACTTCATTGGCCTGCTATTCTAGGTACGGTCAACCAACCAGAACACCCCTAAAACATTTACAAAATTTTTTAAAACACCTTTTTAGTAGGATTAACATGTAGACACCTTTTTAGTACAAGAACTTTATCAGCTATACCCCTAAAGGTTTTACCTCCAACAATCAAACAATCCATACAAGGCTAAACCAAGAAGGAAGGCCATATGTGGTTATTGGCTCAATGATCCTGTAGTGTGATTACAGGAAAAATAAAACTTTCAATGCTGTTAACATTACATCTGGTGTAAGCTGAATGGCATAGTACCATAGCAGTGTTTTACATGTAAGATCTATGTTTTTTTTTTACACACTACGGTATAGTATTGTGAAATTTAAAATGGTTTTCATCCTTAAGAATGAATGTACACTGTACATATTACGGTATATTACTGTTTAACTTAACACCTAACCCTAAACACCTTGAAGACCTAAATGCTTCATAGATAAACACCTAAACATCATAGTTTTCTAAACACTTAACAGCTAAACATAAAAAAAGCATAAGCGTTTTGATTCTAAACACCTTGAGGACCTAAACACTTCATGGTTAAACAGCTAAACATCACACATTTCTAAACACTTAACCCTAAACACCGATAATTCTAAACATGTTTAGGGAAATAAAGTGTTCCAAAACTGGATGCACCGAAGTGTTTAGGAAAATATTTAGGTTCTAAACACTTGTTTTAACAGTGTAGACCTCACTATATAAGTATGTACGCGCGTCCGGTACACATGCCCCTTAGCATTGTAGCCTGACAAGGCAAACCAGGGTAGAATGCAAATATGGAAGCCGTAAACCTTGCCCACTTTTCACTTAGATAGACACGGAGCCAATGCTGTAATTGTTGCTGTAACCCTTTATGGAGTTCAAGAGACAAAATATCCGACCAAGACCCAATTGCAACATCTTTTTTCGGTACACATTCCGTTACATGCAAATTGCATTATATTTTGGGTAGAAAATAGTTACATGAATTGATAATATCACAGCGTTGATTTGACCCATTTCATTTCTAACTCAAAAGCGGTATTTTAGGAGTTACTGCTGTTTTCAGGCCAAATAAGGCGAACCAGGTCTGGATTCCTGTGAATAATAACAGAACCGTTTGTGGGGACATATAAAACCTGAGCACACACGTCCATGTTTAAATACATCCATCATGAAGACGTCAAATTCGGGTGACTTCAAGTTCAGTGAAGTTGTTAATGATCCGGCGAACGGAGAGCCTGCCTCGGCGTGTTGACTTGTACCCGGGGTCCGGTCGCACCGGGCCTCGCCCCAGCAGAGGCTAAAGTTGACAAATCGGTGCTGTCCGTACACCTGGACCTTTCCATTTAAAGCTGGGGCACAGCGCCTAAATCAAATGTACAACGTTCTGAGTGTACAGGTGACGGGCGTTTAAGAAACCAACTCTGCGTTCACATATAGACCATAATAAATGCTGTGGGTTGCCTAATTTGATTGCCTAAATGATTTCAGCGGCTTCTCCTTAACCCCCTTAGCCACCTCACAGGGATTTGTAGGTAATCCCTAGGTCCAGGGGCCTTTAATGTAACTCTACACTTCTTGATATAGCAAATTAGGGCAAGTTTAGTACGGGGTTCGAGGTTCAATGCCTGCAGGCTATCCCTTTATTATCATGCAAATATTCAACCTTGAAAAGATCAAACTCAACACAGCAGAACCTATCTCAGATGATGGCACCATTTCAAAAATAAAGCATTAAAAGGAAGTCATGTAGTTGGGGTCATAGGCTATTCTCTTTTTGATCATCTAACCTACATTTTTTAGCACCACATTTGAGTGGGATAAACATATAATCACTGTCATTATTCGTTTTGCTTGAGGTGCATGAAATATGTACTCATGCTACTATTTCGCCTGTCAGTGTGTCCTTGATATGCCTTAGATGCTCCAGTTAGGTTGATAGCGGGTCGATTAAAGCTGGATCATATCAATGTCTGCCCTAATGCAATTTGGTCATGGAGTAAGGCGAACTCCCTTAAAAAGTTTAACACAGGTGGAATGTTGGGGGAGTTTCTCCTCATAAGCCAGGCTTTATACCAAATAGGCCCTAATAATGGAGATATGTTGCCTGGCGACGTCACTACGTGGCGGGGCGTGTATAGACTGGGCGTCGATATAGTGGAGTGGGGACCTGGCCGAGTCGGGTATATACCAGCAAACAGCGGGAGTCACAAACACTCTCCCGGGGAGCTCCTGAAAAGCAGCGGGTCTCAGTTGATAAATAGACATGATTTTTTTTCTGGTGACAGCCAAGCTTCTTTTTAATTCAACACAGTCACAGAATGACTTTCTCGTGTGCTCTGTCAATGCAAACGCACCCCAGCGTTTACCGAGGCGCGATGGCATCTGCGCCACCAGTATATATGCTTGAGTTACATAGGGCCATCACTGCATGGTTAAACAGCATGTTCAGCCTTTATAGCCTACACGAGTCATAGAGCCACACGTTTGATTCGGATTGAAAGCTGAGAAATATAAGGTTTTTCTTCTAGTAATATCTTTGATAATTCCCTGAAAAATGTTGACTTCAACGAATACGTTTTGTATCGTCATTGGCACAACAAATTCAGAGTCTGATATACAGAGTCGATTCGTTACCATACGACTATTTTATGATATAAGATATTTTAAACTTTTTAACTAGATTTTGATGCCGGTCGCTGGATAAATGGGACTCGCACTGAAATCGCCAGACTTAAGTGTCTTTGACTTGTGTGACCGTAGGTGTGCTCGTACATGAGACCTGTTGTCATGCTGCTCCTGCTGCTTGGCCTGTTACCCCCCGGGGGTCTCGGGGCGAGCCGTGACGCGATCATTTCACAGACACCAGGCTCTATCGCATGACAATCTCCATCTCCACAAGCCAAAATGCTTAACCTAATTTTTTTTATGCTAAGCGCAAAATCGGAGTTGCTATGTGGCTTTCAGGGTCTCGCTCATGGTCGGCTGGTACCCATGACATGGCTAGGTGATCAAAACAGCTGGCCCTGCAGGTGTCCACCTCAGATGTGCTGCATGTGGTCAGGTGCCTGCACACCCTGACACCTTACCTGCACGGACCCACGGGGCCGGCAGGGTCCTCCAGGTGAGGCAGACAACGGCCTCACACCTCAGACACTCACTTAGACACACACAGGAGGAGTCCTGGCAGCCAAGGCGAGCACGCCTGACCTCAACAGAACTCCTTGATCACATCTAGGTTGTCCTCACACCTTACGCTTATGTAAACGTGTAGTCCCTCTTTGTTGTCCACTTAAACCTGATGGCTCAAAGGAAAGAGGCCAACGTTGAAACCAAGCCGTAAAGGGAAAGTGACAACAATGAGATACACGCTCTACTTTATCTTTTATCGCAAAGATCCATCTAAAACAATTTTATTTAAGTTTAATGATACGGAAAATGTTTTTAGAAGTAAACTAATATCAGTTGGGTCAGATAGCGGGGATAAGGACGAGTGTGAATTATGGGTATGGAGAGGAGACTCTATAGTGAAGCACTCACTCGGACCGATATCTGATGGCAGTTTGGACGTCAACCCGAGGGTACGTTCTGCTATCACCAGGTCCGATCTACTCAACAGATCCAGGGCCATTCTGGCGGTGAACGGTGAGCCTGTGTTTATGTAAGCTGACATTAAAAGTGTCCAGTGGGATTGTCATGACCGTGAGTAGCAATGCTCACCTTGCGCCGTTATCCGTTAATATAGGACCTTCTCATCAATGCCCACCGATAGCGAGGTGATAAGGGCCGTACCACAAGGCTACTTTTTCCCGCACGCCTTCAAGTATTATCTCCGTCCATGTATGATATACATACATAATCATATTACAGAGGAGGGTATTACCTCTGACTCGTGCTTCAGCCTTTACACTATTATAGACGTACCATCTTGTAAAAAGGGTAATATTAGGTGTGTGTCTGCTATATGAGCAATGTCAACTTGACGTAGTCCCCTGCACATGCAATTCCCCTCTGGAATTCCATAAGGTGTTCTTCAAGCGAAAAAGCCTAACCCGGGGTGCCTTTCCCTCAGAATAGGGGATTTATCAAGCAAACAGAAAGAGTCCCCCACTATCAATCCTCTTTTTTCCAAGCCGTATATACAAGATCTAGATCTTCCTACATGGGCAGATGTGACCAACAAACATTTGTTAAATCAGGATGAGACAGATGTGCTGCCCATTTATACGTGATAACCACAGAATTAGTATCACTCATGACTTGGGTATCTAGTTACATATCGCAGCTAACTGCTTGGGTAACCAATGACAGGCTTCAGATCACATCCTTCTCCCTTCACAATCCAGACCAGATCTTTATTCTTATCGGCCAGTTAGTAAATCGTGTTTCTCTGGGGCAGTAATCGATCTTCCTCATTGTTTTTTACTGACTCATATACACAACCAAACTACTGAAGACCCTTAAAGCGGGTATCATCTCAAAAAGTTTCATTGAACATTCGATCGTGACCCAAATCGTTCATAACATAACATACGTTGGGTATCATTTCTTTCTTTTTTGTAAATGACATTTTAGTTCGGCTGATTATGCAAAGGTGTGTAGGAATGCCAGGAATGTGTATACATGCGCAAAGGGTGAGGTGCCGGTCTGTGGTTATAATAGGCCTTCATAAAAATGATACACTTCCTTATGCTATAGGGTGTAGACCCCTTTGATGGGGATCAGGTTATTCGTGGGCCTGATGTTGATCCCTTTGTCTCGGGATCAAGATCAGGAGCACGCGGCCCCAGTCCATCACTTACTTCATATAGTCCAGGCCTCCACAACAAACACGTGTTATACGCTAGAAGCCCACATAACATCACGATTCCCTGAACGCCGGCCAGAAATGAAAAATCTTTTAAAAGTCACCTAGAGCTTTTAGGTTTGTGCACTTCAATGTGTGATGTGTGGAGAAGGTGCCTCTGGAAGGTGTCCTTTTTAGTTTTGGGTCCGTATGCAGGAAGGCTGTGTCCTCTGGAAAATCTTCGAACGGTTGGCAAAAGAAGTCCTCTGAGTGTACTGGACCGCAAAACTGGTAACCTAGATTAAAATGCGTTTCTATATTTCAGATGAACTAGACGCCCACGAAAGCCGCCAGCCGTTGTACAACCACAGACCATAAATAGATTGAGAAATTTATGATGCCGTGATTTTTCTTAAAGAACATTGGGTACGGGACTGACACAGCGTAAGGGGGTCTCGGGACCACCTAAGTTTAAATACCTCGTGTTCACATACGTCGCTCTTTTAAAATCTCCGTTTTATCCTCAGTGCAAAATTCCATTTTGCTATCTCCTTCACGAAATGATAGTAATACATCAACCCAGTTTCTGCAGACTCGAGTGTCTATTCAAAATAGATTCATATAAAAGGAAGTATACATAGCCATTGAGATATAAGTTCAACCCAAAGTATAATTATGAATTCATTGCAAGTACGAGTGATACAATCAAATGCCATTGGTTGTATATACGTCACCCCGATTGCGATGAAGAATTACATTCATCATGACGATGGGTTATTGTCGATACTTCAACGCATACAAGTCAGGTCCCTTCAACTGCTTAGTATTGCCAAATGTAGTCCAGATGTATATGTCAACCGTGTACAACCTGCATTGCAAAAACCCTTCTTCTAATCCTAGTCCACTTAGATAAGAATTTCCATGCCACGAAGTTTTTCGTTTTTGTTTTGATTATTTTACCCCGGAATTGATTGAATTTATTATTATGAACTAATGCCTTGTACCCCCATTGTACTCAACATGATTATTTTTATAATAAAATTTCTGACGTTAGAAAAAGGCATCACCTAAAATGATGACGTTTCTATTATCCTTTTTTTTCATACTAAAGGAATATCGCTGCTACACCTTCCACTAAATTCCATTTGTTTGTGAAAACATCAAATTTGCGCTCAAACCCTGTGTAATGTGTCGGTGGATAACTCTAAGAATGTTATGAAACAATGTGTAATTCCACTGTCGCTTTCGAGGCCCTTTGCCCGCGGGGTACGATGTCTGACCCACCAGGCCCTCAGGCCACACTAAAAAAAAATTCTGTTTCCGGTGGACCGCCCGACTGGGTGTGAAACCCCCGACTGGGAGCTTTTTTTTCATTTTTTTCTGATTTTTTTTTTTTTTCAAAAATTTTTAGTACTTTCCCTACCAAAAAATAAAAAATAAAAAAAAATAAAAAAAATCCCGCCCGCCCGACTACCTCTTTCAAAAGCCAGTCGCTCCACCGGAAACAGATTTTTTTTTTAGTCTGGCCTCAGACCATCTCTCTGTATACTGCATGCCCGGCTGGCCGGAGAAACCACAGCGCAGCGCCGCTATGGATGGGCTCTGGGAGGTGGAATGGCAGGAATGTAGTATATCATCGATAAATGAAGAACAGCCTCTGTTGAGGTTGTTTTCTTACATGACGGACCTCCTCTAGTTGGATATGTGGCTCGGGAGGAATAACTTGGAACGCGTGGCGCACGTTCCTTATGCTCTCTTGCGAGCCTGTTTGTGCACACACGCCTTTTCTGGATGATATTGTGGCATTCACGGCCAAAAGTACCCCTATACACTCTAAAAGCTCATTGATACTCAGTAATTTCTCATTGGGAATCTCAGCAGGTATCGTTCTCATGCCTCACTCATAATTATTATTTATGTATTTTGACCATCAATCAGTTTTCATATTGATGTAACGTTTATTACAATCAATCTTTGATCATTGGTGTTTCATAAGATACAATTTTATCAGTCATGAAAAGTATTTATACTTATCAAATGGTGCCGCTTTTCAAATCATATTTTTTCCAAAAACGGAATCTCAATTAAGAGAAACTAATTCCAACAACTAATTACTGATAAGTTTGCACATCTTATATCGCAAGCGCATGTTGGGAAATAATTCATTTAATTGCTAATAATTATGTTCATTATTCATTATAATCACTCGGAATTGGAACGGTATTATTTCAATCATTTGATTCCTACGTATGATAAACAGCCCTGCCGGAGGTGTGACGTTATAATAACGTTGCAGCAACGTTCTGTATTGGTTCTTGTTGCGTTATTTTGATGGCTCCTGCCATGACATTGCACTGTTGTTTTGTTTTGGTTTCGTCCTAACCTCACCAACAAAAACATGTTATAATAATGTTCTAATCTGGTGAGGTTTCAACCTCACCATCAATAACTTAATTGTTATGTGCCATCTTAGTAAGTAACAAACTGACTAAAAAAAAAGGGTACAGTTGCAGAACGTTTCTGTTATGTTGCAAGCTGGCTGGGAGTGTACATCAAGATCAGACTTTTATCACTTAAAGTTTTTTTCTTCTTTTCATGAAGTGAATAGGTGTTACCCCTGTCTTATAATATCAAACAATATGGTAACCACTAATTGTAAGATTAGCTTCAACATTGATATTCTTGTTCGGGTAATAAAGACATTATAAGCATTTGCGTTCCTGTATTCCCTAACCGTTCATCCCACATTCTTACACTTGCCAGCCATCTCTCCCCTGCTCCAGGCCCCTCTCCCATGGCCGAGTTTACCCGTCGAATTTACCCGGGACAAACAATCGAAATTGGCAAACTAACATTCGAAGCGGGAACGCATGCTACAAAAGTCGGCGGGTATTGTACATGTTTGGTGTGAAATACGGATTGTTGGAGTTCGCATTATAAACGTTGACAGGCCCACCTTGGAGAGAACCCAGATCATGAATTGGTCGACCTCCTCTGTGAAGGTATAGAAGTATACCTTATGGGCCTTTTGATATCAAACTCTAACAGAAACAGAGTTGACTCGCGATGGAATTATCCTGCACACATAATACCAACTTTTTACACACAGCAAGCAATGGCTAGAGGGTAAAATCAACAAAGTAAAAGCTGGTGGAAAGTGGTATACTCACCGGCTTGGGCGACGTCTAGGATAGCCACTATGTAATAAATGAGAGTGTAGTCGAATCGCATTGCGACTTGCCTTTCAACCAGATGCGACAGATTTTAATGATTTCCTCATTTCTTTGAATATGCCGTACGGCTCGCACCATATGCTCTGGCATGGTCATTTGTAGAAAATCCTAGTGGTGGTGAGCCGGCGTGGGTTGGACCCATTGTAGCTCAGGGGAAGGGGTGGTGCCTCCCCCTTCTCCTCTCGGCGCCCTTCTGCCACATGGAACCAGCAGGTAACTCTCAAAGTGTGTAGGTGGAAGCCTTTCTGTGGCTAGTGCCCCTCAAATCTTCCAATTAAAAACCGTTTTTTACTTGCACTTTCACATAAACTAACAGTCGATTTTTTTCAGTTCTGCAGCAGTCCTCTTATCGTTACTGCATCAAGTAGTCCCTTGGACAGTCAACCAAGTTGGATTGCGACCATAGGCCGTTGACAGTTCTAACCCACATAGATAGCGCACACCCCTCCTCTTTCTTCCTCCCCCTGTCTCTGTACGTACGTATTTGGAGGTGGTCACGGTGGTGGCGGTCCGTGGGGGCCCGTTGCAGTAGTAGTGGAGTAGTAGTGGCCAGGTTCACTCTATGACAACCACTAAACTTGACTGCCAGCGACTGACTCTTTTATATTAGGTGAAGAAGGCGGCCCCGGCGCGCGGATGACCGGCCCAGGATTCACGAGCGGGCATAGCAGCCGCTTCACAGCCTTAAATTCCTGCCAGGTGATAGATGCGCAGCAGCCAAGCTCGTCTAGGTAGCCGCCAGGTAGAGTGAGGTGCTTCGTGTGAGTCGCCCCGTGCCTTTAGAAGTTATACAAGTCGGAGAGGTCGTAGGAGAGCCCCGTACCTCACTGATAGTCCAGCGGGCCCGTGAAGGTCGTAGTTAAAGCCCTGACGCTGCAGAAGTCACCCAACTCCCCGCATAGGGCCTCACCGACTGATATCCCTCTGAAAAGAAATGTTTGCACCGTCAATAGGGCCAGCTTGTTAGAGACTGAGGGCCAGTTACACACCCAAACCACCAGCAGACCGGCGCACCAGGCCACGGCCGGCCTAAAATATAGCAGTATTGTCTCCCTTTCACATAATATTTGCTCTGAGAAAAGACAGGTTATACTGTAACTGCAATTCGTTTTTTTCGGCTGTAGATATATATATAACTCAATGGACTTTTTCTCTTCAGTAAGACGATCTGCCTATACCCACCTTCGCTACTCGGAAGGTCCTTGGTCGTGTATTGCCGCGCCGACTCGCGCTATACCTGCCTCGTCATCTCCTTACGCCCCTATCCCACACACTATCCCACTCATACCTCTACACCAATCCCTCCTTTCCTTACGCTCCACCTGAGCCTGCAAGCCCTCTGGTGGGAAAAACCATTCGGTGGTCACGCTTGGTTGCCCTCCACTCATCAGGCTAGTTGCAAAGCCTTGATAAGTATTATATATTTGTGTGTTTGTGTATGTGTGTGTGTGTGTGTGTGTGTGTGTGTGTGTGTGTAGTTGTGTGTGTATGTGTATGTGTGTGTATGTGTGTGCGCGCCTGTCTTTTGATCTACTGATTATAAAGATAGATTGATAAATCCTGTTAATGATGCTTTCTTAGCAAGGTTTCATTATTGTAGACAACTGGTTAAACATTTTGGTATGTGTGCTACTCGGAGTGTGTTAAACTAAAGGGGGAAAATAGTAACATACCATGAGCAGGTCTTTAATTTCCTATAGACTATAAAGGCAATAGATGAGATTGCAAACCATGCCACCTATAGCTGGTATGGAATTGTAACCCAGCCCAAGAGATCCAAATAGGATAAGCTTGCACGAGGTCTTACTCTTTTAGAATTATAGTGAATTGCTGGTTTTAACCCACATAATTATTATAACTTTGACACATACAAAGTTTCATGATACTGGCTATGATCCTTTTGTAAATGTGGGCATGTGATCACCTATTAACGATCAACATGAGATCACCTTGATCACGTGGTTTTTCGATAAATCTTACACACATAACTTCCACATAACAAAATTGTATGTTATGTTATGACAAAAGTGGCTTTTATCAAATCGGTAAAACTATGTGTTCTAAATTAATATTTAATGCTAATGATTATAATCATTGTTGTAAATTGAACACCAACTAGCGCCCGCCCATTAAAGGTTGATGTGACGTCATCTGTACATCTTTATAAGTTTGCATAGAATCTGATAGTCCCGATCTTTGTCTATTTTGTCTGATATAGACCCTTTGTATTATCTTTTCAATAATGAAAGTTCACATTTTATTCTAGCCAATCAGAGGCTCATCCTCTGAGCTTATCAGTTTTTATAACAATAAACATTAGCAGGGGATGGGGAAATCAGGACGTCCTGTTTTTTCAGGACACACCCCTTTAAATCATTCTAAAATATTCCATTATCATTTTTTAAATTTTATGGTTTTAAAAAGCCTGCCTAAAAAAACAGGACGTCCTGTTTTAACAGATCACAAAAGTGTCCTGTCATTTTAGGACGGACCGTTTTCTCGGGATGATTTTTGTAACTTTTAAAAAATAAAAATTAATAGAAAAAAATGCAACGATAGAAACTGAATATGCAACGATCATTTTAATACAAAAAATGTTGAAGTACAAAGCATTTCTTAATTGAGCAAATTCCTCATTTTCTGAGCATTTTCATCTATGTACAAATATTAATTGTGATATTCTTATTTATAAAATTGCAAAAATGGAAACTGTTATGTAATTCATGCAAAATGCAGAATTTCTTAATTCTTGTATGTTGCATATGTAGAAGTACTGATTCATATTTAAGTTGCATATTATTCATGCAAAATTGTATCTACAATGGTTAGATAATATACTTTTTCATAATTGCCTGTTATTACAGGACGTCCTGTAAGAACAGGACGTCCTGTTTTTCAGTAGTATCCCCAACCTGATTAGCAACAATGAAACCCTTTCTGTCCTAGGAGCAAAATAGAAGATAAACTATGAGATAAAGAGGCGAAAATGCTGGACCAGGAAGAAATGATGGGAGTGGAAAATAGATATGGTGGAAGCCACGTGGCCGGTAAGGGGCCTGCCAAACTTTAGAGTGTGAAGTAATCATAGATCTATATTCCATATCTCTAAGAAAAAAAAGGCCGTTGATGGCCTTTTAGGTCCTTCTTAATACACCAACGAGTGGCCCCAGAGGGCTTGGCCTCTTGAGGACTGTTCTTTTTAAATACATCCCAGAGAAATCACATCGAATACGAGCGTGCAAATCCGACTATGGCAACAGACCGGAGGCATATATATTGCTTTTTGAAAAGAAGAATAAAACGTGGTCACCTAGGATCCTTGAATAGTTGATATTCAACAGTACTTTATCAAGGTAGCATGGTCCGTGACGATGACATTCGGCAAATATTCCGCCCAATTTGGCTTTTGAGTCGCACCTATGTAATGTACGCCCTCTCTGGCAGGAGATGTTTACCCTTGGAGACAAATTGAATACCTCGTGCCTGGCTCAGCTGGTGGCCTAAAATACTAATCCTCTGTGGATTTGGGTTTGACTGACGGCCGCCGGCCAAGATTTCTTCATTCTTTCATAAACAGACGACTTTTCACCGCACAGCGGGCAAGCGCTTGCGGTTTGGCGCCTCTCTCCAGCTATTGTCGGCTCAAGGGGGGTCCTGACGTTATATCCTCACCCGGCAGGATACACGTAAACACCCTGTTCCCTTGCCATTATTATCTCAGCCTTCATCATAAAAGGATCGCACCTTCACCAAGAAAGGTTATCAATGCGAGGTGACAATCGCTATTGTTGTCTTTTTACCACGAGAATACAAGGCAATGGATTCAGATTGAGGGATGGAGGGGAATGTCAGGACATGTTGGTGCAGCCCTCTATTGAGAAGAAGGTGAATCGGCCCCTAGATCACTCCCTATATCTGACGACTCGCCCTCCCTTCTCACACCTCAGCCGGTAAAGTCACGCTTGCGGTATGGTGAGGTACATACTTTGATGTTGTTACTCACCTTATCTCGGCTTACGGGGGGTATTGTTTACTCCTCAATGATTTGCCTTATGTGACCCCGAGGATGACCCCCTGATGGCAGCTAGATCCTACAATTAAAGAGCAAAGTGAAAAAGGTGTTTATAACAACTAACTACATTCATCGATTTATTCTTGAAGTTATGAAAAATGTAATCGCAATTATAAACTTGATCTCTTTACCTTACAATTGGTTTGCGGCAGGTCATAATTATACACACGCACATGTCATACTATGTATGCTCATGATATAGCCTAGTGATATAGGCCTATAGAAGATATCATGTATAATATTTAAGCCAACAATACCTAGTATAAGATGATTCCATAATAGCCTTTTGCCTTTTAGATTGCTGTTTCACATTGAAAACAGAATCCCTCGCGCCAAAAAGATTGTCCAACTGAGGTCAAAAGTCGCCGAATTATAGTAGATGTAGGCTTAATTTGTTTAGAACCACATAAGTCCCTGGGTATTCGACCTTAATGTACCTAGGTATAAGGAAATTCGTACATAGAGAACATAGACTTGACAAATGGTGAGTTTGCGTTGGTAAGGCAGCCGGTAAAGGCCAAGGGTGTCAGCCAAGGCTCCTAGAGAAGCCGGCCAATCGCTATTCTTTGATGGGCTTGTTTATCGTTCATGTTCACCTTTCTACATGATATCTTCTCCCATCACAGGGTGCACGCCTGCCTCTCGTTTTGCTGACCAAGCAGACAAAACTCCTCTGTGCAGAGCTCTATATATGCTTATAGGACTAACCGCTCTATTCGGCTGAATTGCTTTCTCATTTTCCTCATGTTTCCACTTTTTTTTTCGCTGGGGCTTCAGAGGTCATGTATAAGTAGGAAACAGAGGCACCAGTGTTTATAGCACTCGCACACTATTTTGAACGGAACGCAGGAAATTCTACGCCCAGGTCCACTACAGCCTAATTGTGGCAGGGTGGGGATCCTCACGCCAACTGTTCTATCGAAGGAGTCTGCGAGCGCCTGCGCAGACTATGGGATGCCCTGGAATGCAGACAGCGCAATGTAACCGAATTCCGACCGAATGGAATCCAACAAACACAAAAACTATCGATTGATAATCTTTGGACAAGTTTATAACACGTCTGAATGTATCTTACGATAATCGCCCACTTCTCCGAGGCCAATGCCATTAGCTAAGGTACGGCTGCCGACGATGATGGACGCAAAGGAGTAGAGGGAATGTCTGCGTTAATGCCGTTATAGATTTACCTGATGGTGAACGTATTTGTTTACTTGAACTCCGCTACAAAGGTGCATCGGATCTACACACCTGTGACTAACACCGAAGAGGAGTGCCCTTTTCGAACCAAGGGAAGTATTCAGAGGAATGGCATTAACAGAAGCATCAATGTTTTGAAAGTAAAGGAAGTTCAAGTTATAGCCTAAAGATGGAAAATCACTCAACGTCTATCAAATGAAAATAGATAATTCCGGTGATAGATACTTGCAAGTGATGAAATATTGCTGTCGACGTTCTATATGGCATTATTATGTTCTGTTTTTTTTGTCTGAAATAAATATTGGGCTAAACAATAATCGGATATAATTATGATCTTAATTCTTGTCTATAACGGCAGGGCGCAAGATTCCACTTTATAAAGAGTATGCAGTAATAAAAGACTATTAATTATCCCTTAATCCAATAGACCTTCATATGTGGCAGCTGGGAATGATTCAGGAAATAATTCTAAACCGCTTGAAATCGCAAACCCTTATTCCTAATTCTGCAATAAATCATGTAGAACCTTTAACCCCTGTCCTGAGGTATGAAAGAAACATGTGCGTGGGGGCTATTTGGCCTCAACTATAGGCCCGTATGACTGTCTGTGTCGAAAAGTGAAGTTGCACCTACAATTGAGTGAAATAAGTGAGGATGTTATGAGGGTGTAATATTTGCCCCTTCATCCTACATGGGTAAGGAATTCGCTTTCTGAATCTACATAGACCAAATAGACGACAATATAGGACAATAATGACATGTATAGTTGCGTTAAAAATATATTATATAACTATGAATCGTGTATGCGCTCTCTATGGGTGTGTTTGACAGCAATAGCTGTCCTTCCAAATGGGTCCGTTTTCAATCCCCCTACACATACGTCAGAGCATTAAAAATGCAAGTCACAGCGGGGCGGGAGGCAGGGGTGTGGAGAAATTGTTTCAAACGCGTGATCCAGGATGCGACTTTGGCAGGTTTTGAACCGATTTTGAAAATTGGTTCGTTAAATGATTGGTTTACTTGACTTAATGTAATGGCTTAACACTTGCATATGTTTTTTTAAAACATTTGTATTATACTGAGCTTCAGTCAAACATAATACAGTCTGGTCTCCAAACAAATTTGACAGGGTTACGTTGGACATGACTACAAGTTGGAATATATTGTCATGCGACATCATTAACTGTTTTGTTTTTCAATCGACATGAGGGATAATGGTTCTCTCATCTAATGTTAAGCACCTACTCGTGGTAACGTGACCATCGTAAGACTACCACCTGTCGAAGACTTTTAGATCTGTGGTTGAAACCAATCCCTCTGATACATGGCAGGCTTTTCTTAACTTGATTGAAAAATTACCATAACCTCAACAGCTTTGTTAACTCTGTGGTGTATGTGGTTGATATCTGTCTCTGGGGGTCCGCTCTCTCGGAAATGTTTTGCAAACTGTGTATTACACAATTTATAACGATAAATACTAATTTCTTTTTATTAAACATAGTATGACTATATTATATTATTTGTATATTATGGGGCCGTAGTATTTTACATGTTGGCAACGTTTATCACGGCAATACAACGGAAAGTGATCACACTCCCTTCCAACTTTAGCTTAGCCTCAAACTCCTTTCGTCAAGGTCCCATCCTATATGATGGGGTAAATAGAATACCTTTACCTATAAAATTTGCACCGACTCACCCATGGATCTTATAAGATAAACCCCGGCAAAATAGCAGCCATAGATGCCTGAAGTAACCGACAGCCTTCCACCCATATCAGCCATTTAAACATTTCCTTCAGCACCATCCTTTTTACTAGCATCTCGGACCGATGGTAGTGGAAAGGAAGGTTGTTTAGAGCTGAAAGCAGCGTCGGTATCCTTGGGGGTAGGAAAAGGGATTCCGAAGACGGAGGCGCTGATAGGCCTGGTATTCGCCACGACGTGGTAGGTGTAGAAGATACTAGGTGTGCGTAAGTGTGTGGAGCCCTGGAGTGTTTGTGTGTAAAGAGAGATGGACGTAAGTGGAGGCGGTGTGGGTGGGGGCGGGTATAATGCACCTTGGTCAGCCTCCTTGAGGTCTGGTAGTAAAGGCATACCAGGTTGAGCGGACTACGTCAGGTATGCCAGCAGATCACCGTCTTCACGACGTAAACATGGCCAGCGGGGATCAGGGCTTACCTGCATGGCCAATGGTCTAATCCGGTATGGATAAAGACGGGTGTAACCTGGGGGTCCCTCCGACCCACTATCAGGAGACTGAATAGAGATTTAAATCTTCGCATTGAAAGATATTGATAAATTGAGCCTTCACATCAATAGTTTTGGCCCAGGGAGCTTTGGTAACCGATGTTTAGGTCCAATTATAAACAAGTCTTAATGTCTGTCCTGGAGCGGAGCTTCCATGAGAGGCGAAATAGTCTTAGGAATTGGTCATTAAGTATGAATAGAACTATGTGAAAATGTCTATCAAATGTTGTTGTGTCTTTACATGACACTGTTATGGAGTATGAGGTCGGAAATATTTACCTCTGGGTCCATTGGACCACAGCCACTAGGCCAAGGTCCGAAATGGACCCATAGGTCCAACCGAATATGACATAAAAGTTTTTTTTTTAATTCTATAAGTAATTATTCCAATGTGATTAATCATCAATTAACTGAATTAAAAACCTTGATGTGGGAGTCCCAACGCTGATGTGGGAGTCCCGACACAATGACAACATCTTGTTTGTTTAGATCTAAGCCTACCTTCATCATTCCGATAATGCACAATAAGCACCGCCGCTCCCGCTAGCCATTACATAAAGATCAAGTTGAATGCATATGTCACTGTTGCTGGGCACCTCAAAGTCCCAAAGACTATCTCCAACCTTTAGTACATGTGTACTTGCACTGTTGCCGGGCGCTGGGTGCCGGCGGTTTTCCATGTGTAGGGGCCTACCGGCGGTTTTGAAGCCACCATCACTTGTCAAAAATTCCAATTTATGACCATTTTCAAACTTCAAAATGTGAGTTGTATGTGCTATTTTTGGTAAAAAATAGAATGGACTATTCTTCCCCAGATATAAGTCTGTCACCTTGATGTATTTGTTTATGTGTCAGAGTTCATATCTCTGAGACAAAAGGGCGGACAGCACCAGTCAAATTCAAAAATAACAATTTTTTTGGTCATTATTAGAGAACAGAGGCGAAACGTCATTTCGCCTGTAAATAAAAGCATTTACCTCTATATTCTATGTATGTATGAATGTGTATATATGTGCTCTGTCATAAATGTGCATCAGTGGTGGTAAAAGGCACCTTTTCATAGTTCTCTTTACTCTCTCATACTTCGGTATCTTACTGGTATAATACCAAACCCCAGAGATACTCTATTAGTGTGGCCTATTGGTAAAACATAAACAATCTTTATTAATATCAAAATGCTTAAGTATCATCATAACGTAAATAATATAACGCTGCAAAGCTTTGAAGCTCAAAGATCATTACAATCTAAGCACCAAACCTTAAAACAAAATAAAAAGTGTCTTAAAATACTAAAGGCCGTATTCCACATACCGAAAGTGCGGGCTTCCGATGTTGACCCTCTCCTAATGTTCGATACAGGCAGCCAGTACTTTCAGCACACTTTCTGTGCACATTTGGTCCCGAAAGTGCAATGTCGACAACTAGTACAAAATCGGCAGGAAAAGTTTACCAACATAGTGGTATCCTGCTGATACTTGCGATATTGTGTCTGCGGCGCATTGGCAGCACACTTTCGGTATGTAGAATACGGCCTTTAATTAATGCCTAAACATAGGAGAAGCTAAGCACTTTCCTCTAAACCTGTTGTCAAAAGAAGGCCGACAAAATGTTGAGAGGAATGTTTAGGTTCTAAACATTTCTAGTAACTGAATATAATTATGTACGTATGTATTTGTGCATTATCTATCTGTAGGTATATATTTGCACGTATAAGTATGTACGAATGTCTTATTGTATGTAGAGATAGATGCTATCTGTCAAATGCTTCAGATTGGTCAGTACTCTTATGCCGCGTCCCCACTTGGCCGACTAAAATTTTAGTAGCCCGGCGATTAACTTTAGTCGGCCGACGACCAAGGAATTAGTATGTCGCCGGGCGACCAACTGTTCGCCGACGACTAAAAAAATTAATCGCCACGTTGGGACGCGCCCGGCGACCAAGTGAGAGCGACTAAGGTAGTTAGTCGTCGGGCGACTAAAGAAGATACCCGGTCGATCTTTGTCGCCGGCGAAGTTTGCGGGCGATTAAAAAAGTTTGACATGTCAAATATTTTGGCCCAAAAACAGGGCGATTAAGCAGTTAGTAGACGTGGCGGGGGATTAATTTTGGTCGCTCAAACCCACACAGGACCCAAGTCGGCACGTTGGGACGCAATTCAAACTGTAGTATGTCGTCGGCCGATATACTAACTTATAGCCATTGGGTCCACCAATCGGAATCGAGGCTCAGGTCATGTGACCGGCGGCAAGCCGTACAAAAGTAGGTCAACATGGCGGGGGAAGAAGCGTCAACATCGGCGGAGAAGAAGGCCAAAAAGAGCATCGCCCCAAGGTCTTATCGCCGGTCCGGCCACATTTGGACACTACAAGATGAAAAGACCATCATCGCGTGGTTCCGGGCGAACAGACTGTTTTACAAGACGGACCACAAGCACTACCGCAACACCCCGAAGAAGACACGAATGCTTGGGCGATTTTCGGACCGAATTGGCATACATCGTAAGTAACCCTTATTATCGCTCATGGAAAATGACTGCGAGTACAACTTATTTATCATCCCTTCATTATATGTAGTGTTGAAATGTATATGTTAATGATTGATATGATTGATGTGTTAACTATGTCGGTAAATTGAAGTCATCAATTATGTATTCAGCTTAACTTATGTCCCATACCCATTAGACAATTATACCGGCGGCTGGCGATGGGAAAAACCACATATGTAGCCCCTGCGCGGACCCTCTAATTTTTATAGACATTAATCGATAAAAAATAAGTGTATATACTTGGTAATTGTTGTTTGAAAATAACTTCATTAAGAGGGGGAAATCAAATTATTGAAATTTATTGTGCAAATTTAGGCGGAACAGTAAGCAAAGCTATTCTGGGAGAATAAACACTAGGCTATTCTTCTGACGAGAGTAGGTGTTAAATATCAAAAAAAATAATACCATTATTAAACATTAACATGAAATGATAGTTTTTAAATTTGAGATGCTAAATGGTAACAAGTGAGGTTCAGTTCTATAATTTAGACAATTGAAAGTATTTCCTCAAAAAAAATAATCTCTCTATATAAAAAAACATTATCTCCTGGAGAAAGAATGAATTGTTTCACATTATATTATACTGAAATCAAACAAAAAATATACCAGGTCCATCATTTCGTTTAAAATACAAGAAAACAAGAAATAAAGATTTTATAAATATCTTAATTGGCATACATTAAAAAGATTTTACAATAATCACATTTCATATTGTTCTTATTGACTAATTCGAGGAGAAATATCTTCTTTGGAGAAATGCTGAGTCTGCATTTTTTATTTTGATTTTTTAATTCGCAAGCATAATCCCCAATACATGTTTTTTTAATTTCAAATAACAGTTCTAAGTAAGTCCATGAACGACAAACTACTTTTAACTTTATGATGTACGTACCCTAATTAAATACACTCTGTATAATGTACATCGTCCGACGATATACTAAAAATATTTTGTTTCATATTGCAGCCGACCTAATCATCAAGAGGTGGAGGGGGTATCGGTCACAATACACGAGACACCTGAACGCGCCGGAGGAAGTAATTTCCAAACGGAAACAATGGCTGTTTCGGCGCCTGACCTTCCTGGACAAGTACTCAAAAAAGCCCAAGAAGGAAAAAAGTGCTGTAAGCTAACAACATAACCTCTTTAAGCGGTCTCAAATTTGTAAATTCATTCTGAATAACATAATAAGTCGTTTATTGCAGTGTGGCGAGGATTGCGTTACCAGCATATGATTCATTATTTCATTAACAATTCATAATTTCAAAAGTATATTTGACTACTTAACAGTGGTACTTAAATTGTTGATTGATTATGTTTTCACACTGATAAATAAAAATAAATTTAATATATAACGTATTGTAATAATTTAAAAAAAAAAAAAAAAAAAAGATGGTTCTGGATGTTACATTCCCATATCTACACATAAATAAATTGCCAAATTTTTTTTTTTGCTTTTTTTAATTAATTTTCCCAATTATTAATACATTTTTTAAGGCTTTCAATCTATGAATAATACCAGCTATATATTTCCTAAACGTTGATATGTTTTCTTTACACGATTGTGCATTAATTTCAAACATTATTTTTTAATTAAAGGCGTCAACTTCATCTGGAGCGGGAGCCACCACCAGATCACGGTCGCAGAAACGACAAAAAGAGGGAGAGGGGCACCACTCACAGTCCCGTAGAAAAGTGTCCGAGCCATCGACAAGCGGTGCCGGTAAACCACCCAAGTCTCAAGTCAAGGACGACGACTGCGACGAGGACTCGGACGACGGCCATTTCCGGTCTGGGTCCAAGTCGCAGTCAAAAAAGTCAGAAGCCGCAACAAGTCCGTCGCCTACAGTAAGAGGCAAGGTGGACAAGGACGACGAAGACAAGGACTCTGACAACGGCACACTCCGGTCAGAGTCCAAGTCCAAGTCACAACCGCCGCCGGCCAAACGAAGTCGTTCAGCTAAACAACAACCCACTGGGCCCCTGGACGACGACGATGCCGACTCGGACGACGGCTACTTCCGGTCCGGGTCGACATCAACGCCAGCAGCTCGGCGCAAGGACGACGAAGACAAGGACTCTGACAACGGCACACTCCGGTCAGAGTCCAAGTCCAAGTCACAACCGCCGCCGGCCAAACGAAGTCGTTCAGCTAAACAACAACCCACTGGGCCCCTGGACGACGACGATGCCGACTCGGACGACGGCTACTTCCGGTCCGGGTCGACATCAACGCCAGCAGCTAGGCGCAAGGACGACGAAGACAAGGACTCTGACAACGGCACACTCCGGTCAGAGTCCAAGTCCAAGTCACAACCGCCGCCGGCCAAACGAAGTCGTTCAGCTAAACAACAACCCACTGGGCCCCTGGACGACGACGAAGCCGACTCGGACGACGGCTACTTCCGGTCCGGGTTGACATCAACGCCAGCAGCTCGGCGCAAGGACGACGAAGACAAGGACTCTGACAACGGCACACTCCGGTCAGAGTCCAAGTCAAAGTCAAAACCACCAAAGGCCAAAAGACGTCGTTCAGCTAAACACCAGCGAACATCGCAGAAGGACGACGCCGATGCCGACTCGGACGACGGCTACCTCCGGTCCGGGTCGACATCAACGCCAGCACCTAGGCGCGAGGACGACGAAGACAAGGACTCTGACAACGGCACACTCCGGTCAGAGTCCAAGTCCAAGTCAAAACCACCAAAGGCCAAAAGACGTCGTTCAGCTAAACACCAGCGAACATCGCAGAAGGACGACGCCGATGCCGACTCGGACGACGGCTACCTCCGGTCCGGGTCGACATCAACGCCAGCACCTAGGCGCGATGACGACGAAGACAAGGACTCTGACAACGGCACACTCCGGTCAGAGTCTAACTTGCAGTCAAAAGGAAAAACACCTACCAAACGACATAGAAGGTCAGCGGAAGAAAACACAAATAAGGGGGGATCTATAAGAGAACACTACTTTCAAGAAGGCAAACTTCGGTGCAAAACACCCAAAGAGAGTGGAAACGGCAGTCCAAGAAAGTCGGCGGACGAAAAACAAACAGACGTTGTTTCCCGGAAACAACTGGACTATGACGACGTTCCACACCAGCCGGCGTATGACGGCGCGAAATCAAAAGACCACCACTCTGAACAAGACACAATAACAACCAAGTCGGGTGAAGAAAACTTGTTGAAAGAGTCAATCAGTGATGGACAAACTGATTCCAAAGATAAATGTCAAATACCCGCCACTGTGAACGTTGATGAATTACAACCCTCACAGGAAATACTTAAAGATGAGGCGTGCAAAGCATACGAACAAGACCTTTTAGACATAGGAGAAATGGAAACTCCTCAAGCAACATTTCCAGAATTTGGTGACAAAAGTATTCCAAAAGGAAAATCTAGTTCAAAGTGTCGACCAAAAAGTTCTTCTCATCAGTTAAGTAGTGAAGGTTACACATTCAAGATGTCGATGGCAGAACCTCCTGAAAAACTGCTCGAGGGAGATGAAGAAGTCAGCATAGTGACACCAAAAAAAAATGTGGAAGGGGACGACCAACAGTACACCAAACCAATAATGACAAATAATGAGGCGGCGGTAGCTCTCACTAGCCTTAAAAAATTCATTAATGTGTACCAGTCTGAAACGATGTCTAAAACTGACAAACAGGACTCCGCCTTACTCATTGAACCGAAACATGAAGTCAATCTTGAGACAACCTCATTGAACACAGACTATGATGGTCCTTACATGCAGGAACAACACAGTGTTGATTACAGCACACATCACACTTCGCAAGTTGGTTTAGATTCAATCGAAGTAATACCCACTGGAGTGACTCCTACCACGGCATTCACTCCAATCCTTGAGAATGAACCAGCTGTACCCAAAGACTTACAAACCAACGATCCCACCGAATCTCAAAATGTGCCAGCAGCGAACGTGTATGTGGAACGAGTCAACACTTTCTTACAAGTGCAAACGCCAGAACATCCAAATGTGTTGGAAGTTAGTGTATCGGCGACAGATGAACATACACCCTTTACGCACCCCATTAAAGATGGTTTGTCGGAGACTGACAAACTACAAAAAATAATTGCCGGTAAAGAACCACTTAAAGACATGGACAATCATAGTGCTTTCAATGAATCGAACGATGACAATTTTTCCCCTACCCCCGTTAAAAGACCTAGGGTTGTTTATGTGGAAAAGTCTGAGGTTCCGCAGGAAGAGGATGAGGAGGAGCAACAACTTTGGGAGCAGCAGGAAGATCCAAAAAATGAGGTTGATGAGGAGAGAAAGCAGAACCAAAAGCAGCAGGAGGATCATGAGGAGGGTGATGAGGAGGAGAAGAAAGAGGCGGAAATGTTGGGAGACGAGGATCAAAAACAGGAGGAGCCAAAACAAAAGTTTGAGGCGCATGAGGATACTGACGACCTCATCTCGCTATGGGGAAAAGTAATGGTTCAACAGATGAGGAAACTGAATAACTTGGACGTGGATATAGCCGAGGACACCCAACATTTCTGTCAGGTCGTCCTACGTGAGGCTGTAAGAGGCCGTTGGCAACCCCCTCCTCACTTTTCTACCGCCCACCTCTACTCCCAAACCTACAGTGCTACACCAACAGAACATAACGTCCCATCAACATCCACAGGAATTACCAGGGTAAACACTATTGGAGATGAAGGACATATAGATCAGTCTGCAACAACCCAATCAAACGTCCCTCCTGTGCAACAGACTTTTTATCTTAACACATACCACCAGTATGGTAAAGATTTTTCTAACACAAACAAACCAGGGAAAGAGCAGTGACTTTTGTGCAAATTCTTTATGGTGCATAATTCTTTTATTTCATTAAGTGTGTTGACAACCATTAATGGTTTTTTTAAATTATGAGTCCCTTTAACAACAACACTAATAATAACATTTTGTGTTGAGGTTTTTTTTGGATAGAAAAATTTATTATCATTTCCTGCTGCATGAAACTTACATTTTGAGTGTTTCAATATATAGTCCACACTAGTGAAATAGTAGCATCTAAAAAATTTTTGTTATAAATATATGTGTTAGGAAGCCGCCGCAAAGGTAGCTTTTATGGAGTGTTACCTCATGGGCGTTATCCGAGTACGTTATGTAACATGAGCTTCACCTAAAAGTTTGTTTTCAAGCAGAAAATACTACGCATACACCAAAGGTGCAAACATAGAGGTCAGAAAGATCATTGTTGGTTGTACACATCGAGATAACTACATATATGTGAATATAAGAGAGGTCTATATCAATATATGTATTTAGCACTTCATTATTACAATTGGAGACAATATTATTATGCTAGCACCGGCCTCTGTAGCCTAGTCGTCCTGACAATAGACTTGCACGTAGGAGGTACTGAGTTTGATCCTTGGCTTTAGTGGGATGTTTTTAATTTAATTATTTACAATAATTGTTCTTTATTGTATTCTGCTGGAAAAAACATAATAGATTATATTACATTATGTTAAGTCAAGGACTCGCATGTATATCATATGACATAACATATTTTTTTTTTTTACTTCTTGTAACAATTCCAAAATATCTATGTTTGCTGTAAGGTCTTACATAGGCGTCAGGCATTTGTCCTCCATTAAACACAATATTTTTTTTTAAAAAGGTCATACATCCGAATATCAATATTATCCAAAGCAAATGTATGTTTGTAAAATTTTTTGTTATAGGACATTAGTAGTTACAGAAGCAGAAAAAGAAATAGAGAACTAAAGCGGCCAAAAATAACATTAATTTTGACAGCCATGTTTTATTTTTTAGAAGCCCTATTTGTACTACAAAAATTGACATTTTTTTGCATGCTATATCTACCGCAAACCTGTAATTATTGACATTGTATTTCTGAATGTGAAATTGTAGACACGGAAAATATTTATTCAACATAAATTTATTTGGAAGGTTTTTAGTATGTGGTTCGCCGACATACCTGCACGTCAGTCAAAGTATTGTACAAGAAATTATGCAACAACATTTTTTAACGTCGGTAGAAATTAGTAATAAGTATCTACACTTTCTCCAGCCTATGTAACGTAGTAATAAGAATGATCTCTATTGTAAAAATATCTTAAGTTTTCATAGTGAATGACAATATGTTTCATATCATTCTCATATGGATGAATGATTTTACAGTAATTGTCCGATGATATATCACATGAAAGGTTAACAATTTATTAATTGTTGAAGTACATAAACATGTCGTGTGTTCTTAAAATGAAAACACATAGAGTATTTTGAAAGTTTTCAATTTGCATGTTTTTTAAACTGTATGCGAGAAAGGTAAACGTTGACACTAGAGAATATTCCTAGTACACCATCTGTTTACATTTATGTTTGCCAACTATCTACTTAAAGTAAAAATATTTTATATTCAAAGGAAAATAAAGACTGTTTTAATATAAACTGCATTACCTTTCATGTCGTCCTAACAATAACAATGTTTTTACCTAAAATATAAATATATAAATAGAAAAAAAAAAAAATTATAAACATTTACTTATCATATCAATTTTGAAGTTATTTGTTATTCTGACTCTAACTCACATAGCTTTTAGACAACACTATCAACTAATGTAGTATGCATTTGGTCCGGCGTTAAGGAGAACTTGAGGCAAAGTCATCATCTGGAAAAAATAGAAAAGAATGATTTTAAATTACGATGAATAAATACAATGAATCCATTAATTATGGACCTTTATAATATTACTAACCACATTATATCTAGTAAAAAGTAGCGTTAGAAACTTTGATGATCATACCAGTCATTAGAATCAGACTATTTGTAAGGTTTAGGCGACATCTGGCGTTTTGTTTCGGGACCACTCGCTAAACCAACCAAAATGCACTTGATGGTCATGTGACTCGGCGGACGACGTACGAACTCACCAAAGTAAAAATGGCGCCTACTAGGAAGAAAGCGAGGAAGGCAAAGCCCGCAGTGAAAAAACGTTCACCTGTCACTCCAAGGGCCGGGAAAGGAGATGCCCACAACTGGACAAATGAGCAGGAGAAGACATTAATTGACTGGTATGAGGCACGCCCTTTTTACTACGACACAGACCACGAACAGTACAAAAACACAACCATGAAGAATCGTCTGCTCGAGAACCTAGCAACCAAAATGGAAATTTCTGGTAAGTATGTCGTCTGCTGACTAACTAACCATCTAAATTCATCAAGGATGTAATACAGATAGAGCAAGTAGTACTTTAATGGTTCGTGTAAAATTTCAGAAAATGAAACATTTGATTCTTTGAATATTGATGTTTACAATTAATAAAATTAATTATGATTATGTATTAATTTTTATTTCTAGTGTCATTGAAGTTGCACATAGTACTGGGGTTTAATTTGGACAGACGTATATTATAGGTACCCCATACTATTTCCGTAGTAGTATATACAAAAAAATACATGAATATTTTTAAATTAAAGTGATTTCAAGTGTTTTTTTGCCTTTTTAGTTCATGTCGAAATGTATAGGTTTTCGTAAGGACCAATGAGGTTGAACATTTTAATAAAATTAATAACAGGAGATACATTGTAAACAAATATATTTAGAATCTAACCAACTATCATATACATATTTAATAATCATATATTTATTGATTTATTTTGTAAATTCTTATTTGAGTATAATTTTTTATTTTACAGTGAAAGAAATAAAAAATCGTTGGAAAGGGTACCGGTCACAACTGACCAAACACATTGCAGTTCCACCTAGCGGCAGTGGAGCCAAGTCGCTGTCCTCGCGGAAAATTTGGCTATTTAGTCGAATCAACTTTCTGCGTCCTTATTCCAAAGGCCGAAAATCTGTCTCCAACTTCCAGGTACATGTATGTTTTATGGACATGAAATTAAACAAAATATAAAATAAAAGTAAAAAACACGTTTATATAAATTAAATCTTTACTAAACTTAATGAAATTATGTTCATGTTATCAATAAATCTTTCACAAGTAATATTAATTTGTTGACGACCACTGTTATAAAAAAAAAAAGAGTTCCTATAAAATAGTATAAATTTTATTTAAATGTATCTTTCTAAACATACATAAAGTAAAAGTTATATTATGTTTAAATATATTTGCAGAGCAAAAGACAAGCAGCTCGCGAGACTCCGGCTGACCGCACACGTTCCCGTGGATCCGTAACGCGATCTACTAATGCCAGTTCGTCTGAGGACGATGCACCAGATAATGACGATAATAGGTCGTTGGACGACGAACATCATTCTCAAAACGAAGAAGAGGAGGAAGAGGAGGACGATGGTGGAGAAGAAGAGGAGGAGGATGAGGAGGAGGAGGAGCGTGATGGGGAGGAGCCGGAGGAAGAGGAGGACGAGGAGGATGTTGAAGAGGAGGTTGAAGAGGAAGAAGATGAAGAGGACCAAGTGGATGGGGTTGAAGAGGAAGACAGAGAGGGTCAAGTGGAGGAGAGTGACGACGGAGACAATGACGTTGATGTTCAACACAAACTAAATGAGGAAGATGAAGAAGATATCCCTGAGTTCGAAAGACAAACTGACAAGAAAGTGTTACATCCTAGCGACCATAGAAAAAAGGTTATTGTACAAGAGGGAGGGAAGGTAGAGAAGGTTGCCGGTGTGGAGTCAAATGAAAAGGATGAGCAGACGAACGAGGAGAAGCAGAAGGAGGAGGAGGAGGAGGAGGAGGAGGAGGAGGAGGAGGAGGAGGAGGAGGAGGAGGAGGAGGAGGAGGAGGAGGGGTGTGTGGATGAACCGAAGGTAGAACGACAGCCTGTTAATGAGGAAATGAAGGATAAACATGCTGTCCCAACTAATCAACCGGATGCAGAAGCTGATGTTCTCGAGAGAGTAATCCCGTTTGCGGATAAACCGAACATTAAGAAGAAAGTGGATTGTGATCAGAGATTAAAGGAACGTAGTACAAAAGGGCCAGATAAACATGTTGATGGTACTCAGGATACAGAAATGGAAAATTCATTGGGAAAAGGGAAAATGGTTAAAATGATAAACCAAAAAAAAACAAACGCCAAACAGGTGAAGGAAGTAAAGAAATATGGTCAAGGTGTAAAAAAAAATGATGGTGTATGTGCACGTAAGGGAAAGTCAGCGAGCAAAAATAAATCTAGTATATCTTCCGACGATAAAATTAAGAAAACAAAGAAAGTGTTGTCGGTCCTAGGAATACCAATAACAAAGTGCAACACCGACAGTGAAGAAGAAGGTACTGAAAGAACAGTGGTGGACGCAAAAGAAAAACATGAAACTCAGTTGATTGATGACATGGCAATGGCAGTCTATCATGATGACATCCGCGACATAGAAAAAGTTAAAAAAGTTCGTGTAAAAAAAGAAAAAATTCAAAGTAATAAAAACTTTGAGGGTGCCAAAGAGGAGGACAATGAGGATAATGACTTAGAAGCTTTTCCTATGCCAGAATTTGGTGACAAGAGCACACCAAAAAACAAATCGGGAGGAAAACAGAAGGCAAAAAAATCTAGAACAGTAAAAACACAATCACAGACGTCGAGTCCACGGTCCCCCACACCACCAAGTTCGCCAAAGAAGTCTCAGGATGACCAACCTGTACCCTCTTTGTACAGCTCTTTCTTTAAGGATGATGAGAAAGGAAAGTATGACTTTTTTGGTACACCCCCAGATGTAGATGACGATGTTTTATCGGAAGTTGCAAACAAGACGCCGAGTGCTAACAAAACATCCATGATTCCTACTACTAATGTTCAAAAAAATGTGAGTTCATTCAACAGGGAAAAAAAAAAAAAACTGTGACAGCAAAAAAGGGTAAGGAAACTGTCAAACTGTCACAATCAAGTACGCGCAGTAGTGAGCCGCAAAATAAAATTCATGTAAAATCAACATCCTCACAAGATAGTAACTCCACAATGCAGAGTGATAAACAGGGACAATCGGCTAGTCAACGCATCCGAAAGTTCATAGAAGATTATGATGACGCCGGAGGAGCAGGGGGATCGAAGGATGAGAGCATCTCTAAGAAAACGGAACCGTCTAAAGCAAAGAATGTAGTACCGTTGTCCTTGAAGGCGTCAAAAAAAAGAAATGAAAAATCCAAAGAAAAGTATCCTCCGAAAAAAAATATTTCAGAGACAGTCAAGGACAAGAAGAGTTACGAACAACAAAAAATCGAAATTCTTCAATCGTTTGGGGAAAAAAACCACCAACCCCAGTTTTTCATAAACCCACAGTGCTCTGGTCATTCAGCAAGTCCTCCAAGGAAAAAGGCCAGAATGTTTGAAGATGACGACCCGGAGGATGACATTGCGATGTGGGGTCGTCATTGTGTGTCCAGGATGCACCTTATAGAAGAGCGAGATCCGGAATTAGCGGAAGATACCCAGGACTTCATACGACAAGTCTTGAAGGAGTCGTATCGCGGCACTTGGAGAGCACCCAAACTGATGTCTCTCTCGGCTTTCTTTGAACAGAACAAACAGACGGCCGAAAGTGGAAAGAAAGACACATCAAGGGCACAGACCACAGGAGAACAAGATAGTCGTCCACAGATAAACAAAGAAGTAGGTAATCACACTACTAAGGAGAACAATGTACGTCAGCCGTCGACTAACAAGACAACGACAAAAAAAAAAACACAAGGACAAAAACAAGTACCACTGAACGTACCGACAAGCGACAGGAGTGCATGCGTTGCACCTTCAAACACACACAACACCAACAGCAATGTTCGTCCAACCCAGAGTGCCTTAGTAGGTGACAATGTTGCACCGATTACCAACCCAAACCCTCCGACATTTGTGCCACAACCAATGTCATACTCAAACCCAAATTCCATCCAAAGGCCCCAGTTCCAGTACCCATGGGACAGTCTTGGCGTTTCTGGAGGAGATGGGACTGTGAACACTTTCTTCAATCCCCAGTTCAACCCATACACCTCTGACAACACATGCAGTCAAGGCAATCCAACTAATACGTATCACAACTTATAGAATTTGACATGATATTTTGTACAGATCATTCTTTTCTGATAATGGTCCCTATCAACTTTTAAGTCATAACCGAAATGTCTTGGTTCAATTTTAAAGAAGTTAAAATTTTTCTTAACATGAAAAATCTAATGGACGCACATTTTTTAAATCGTGGTAATTTAACATTTATAATTAGAGTAATGAAGACAATGCGAAATTGAAGGAAAAGGTCATTATATGAAAATGTAGCCTTCAAATCAGATTACTATTAGGCTGATTTTTTTTTTTTTTTTTTTTCCTTAATTTATATGTAAGTGTTACACACATGTTATAAGGTTTAATATAATTTTGCAATAACAATATGGCAAACTTTTATGTAACATAGCGAATTATAGAATAATTTATTTAATTGGTAGAAGGTTATCGGTTTTGATTAAAATGTTTCCGCTGTTGCAGAATCTCTGTTGGTCTGATTAAATTATGTCTTGTTTTAATAGTTTATCCTCCGACTATGTACAATGTGTGTAAACACGTTGTTGTTGTTTATTGAAAATATTTTTATTATTGATAAAAAACTTGAATTTACAACTTGATTAATATAATGATCTCTGTTAAGACATATTATATTATTTTGTTTATATTAAATTGTTTAAAGGTTTGTAGGTCTTTGTTATTTTTTTCTAAACAACCTACCTCAAGTTAATACTCCTGTACTGCACGATCCTGCCATGGCACAGAGCCCTCCGATGTCAAAAAGTAGTTCTTCAGACGTTTGCGTTGTGCTTTAGAGTAGGCGTCGGTGTTTTTTTGCTTTGCCGATTCAAGCCCGACAAGGGTTACATCTTTGCGCCAGGCTCCGGGAACGACGTTGAGGTCGCAATCCTCGCTGTCGATGGAACCCGGGATGAGGTAGGACTTGCCGCAACGTCGTCGTAGTAGGTTGTGGAGGCAGCAACCAGCCAGCACGATGTTGGTCACCCGATCCGGACTTGCGTGAATTTCCGTTTGGAAAATTCTGAAACGACTAGCCATGATACCAAAGGCATTTTCGGCCACACGCCTAGCGCGACTTAATCTGTAATTAAAGATACGCTCGTCCTGGCTCAAACGTCGATGACCGAATGGTTTCACCAGATGGGGGGACAAGGCGAAGGCATCGTCTGCTACTATAACCATCTCGGTGGCAACATCCGACCCTGGGAGGTTACGGGGTCCAGGGAGGTCGGCGTCTCCATCTTCTATGCCCTCCATCAATGAGCTGTGCGCCCAAATGCCGCCGTCGGATTGTCTCCCTTCTTGTCCCACATCCACAAAAAGGAACTCGTAGTTGGCATCAACCAGTGCCATGAGCACTATGCTATGAAAGTGCTTGTAGTTGTAAAAAGTTGAACCAGAGTTGTTTGGTTTGCGTATTCGGATGTGTTTTCCGTCTAGGGCACCGATGCAATTCGGAAAGTTCCACCGGTGCCTGAACAACTTCGCCACATCATTCCATTCTTCTTTAGAGTTTGGTGTCTGTAATTAAAAATTTAGGTATTTCTTTAGTAAAAAAAAAAAAAACATAATATAATGTTGATTATATAATTTTTAAATTTCAAAAATAATTACACAATTTAATCTTTACAGAGGGTGTTAACTTATGCATTTTATTAGAAAAAAAAAATTCAATTATAATATGAAACAGGAGGATCAATTGATTTTTCAATAATATATCTTTGGCCGATGTACTTTCTTATTGAATTTTAATGCCCAACATTCATTTTTAAAGAAATGAAGAACGTGATAATATATGTGCGTGCAATGCTTACTGAAAGAAACTCTTCCCCCAATGCGGAGACAATTGCAGCCACAGTTTCATCAATTATGCGATGCACTGACGATTTGCAGACTATGAACTGATGGATCAATGAGGGGCAGTTGTGTCCTTAAACAAAAAAGGAAAATTTAAAAACAAGTTAAAGAACTTTACATGCGTGGAAATGTTTGTTCAATTACATTTTTTAAATTATACTGTCATTTTTTTTTTTGATTTGTTTTATGTTTCTAAATTCCACATGATTATAACTTCATTAAATAATTGTAAATACCATGGGCGAGGTAACGCATTGTCACTGAAAGACGATGGCCTGGAGTGATAGCGGCCCGCATGAAAGTGTCTTGTTTCTCGATGAACGGTGTAACCTTACTGAGAAGGAAATCATAGGTGGCCTCATCCATCCGCATCATTCGTCGGAATTCAGCTGTGTCCTCCAACTGAAAACGAAAATATATATTATAAATTTACTATTAAAGTATTCGAAATAAAACACCAATATTAATCCATTTTAAAAAATATAAATAATATTAATAGATTATACGTGTCAACATACTTGAATATAATATAACTAATTATATAACATTAATAGAGGAATTTTGTTATTCAATCAGTTAAACACATGTATATAGTATGATGTCAAATAATGAATGTCAGCTATACCTCACGCAGAAGGTTCATTAGAGTGTAAACATTCTCGCAGGCTGGGTCGACACGTCGGGAAAGCCAAGGCCTCTCCCAAATAAAGGGTGATTTGCGTTTTTTTTTAGGAGGCTGGTCTTCTGCTTCCTCATCCTCTTCCAACAAGAAGAACGTGGTTACGAACTCGAGAGATATTGGGTCCATGTTTCTTCCCTTCTGGCCTCATGTAGATTTGGAAAAGAAATGGGGTTTCACCTCTGTTAGCCAGGGGCAATCAAGTGAAATGAACACCCTTTGTCGCTGTCGCAGATATTAATAACTTTGGTCGCTCAGGTTGGGACGCGAAAAAGGACCGAACAAGTTAGTCGTCCGACGACTAACACACACATTACCAAACTAATCGCCCGCCAAGCCGTCGCCGGTTATAATTGGTCGACGTCTACTAAAGTTAATCGTCCGCCGACTAACTCATGCTTAGTCGCCGGCCAAAAAAAAAAGTTTGTCGGCCAAGTGGGGACCAGGCATTAGTGCAACTGTTATGAAAGGATTAGCTCAAGTATACCTATGGTGGGGTTAAACTTGGCCTGTCTCTAATAACCTTCGGTGAACTATATTTCATCAAAAAAGAACTGCTTCCTAAAAAACTAAAGCACCTAACGTCATTACGAGACTCTTACGTTTGTTTGTTTTTGTTATGCCCCTAATTTACCTTTCTGCCTTGGAAACCATCGACTTCTATGTAATATGAGCCGGCCCCAAGATTTACAGGTAAAATGGACCCACCTCATTTCTTTTTTCTCCCAGTTGTTCCTCATATACAACAGTGGAGGGAATAATAACTCTCTCCCCATAATAGAAATAAGTACACGTGCCAGAGCCGCCGTTCACTCCCTCAGATAATGTACAAGTATGGTCACACAGACATTTCTGTACTATTTTTTATTTCTGCTGAGATAATTATAAGCACTTGATGAGTTCTACACAGATATTTGATACACCTAGGAATCATTATGCAACATTCTGCTAAACAGTTGTGTTACGTCAGCAAACGCATTGAGAAAGTGAGCAAGCAAGAATTGGTAATTTTCATTTGGTTTGCATGTGGGACATTACAATACAATAATTTTTACAATAATTCCGTGATGCACTCTTTTCAACCTTGACACGATCTGCACCCGTAAAACGTTTTTACTTGTTCTTTTTCTGAAATTAAGTCTTTTACCTTAGTGGTGAACATTTCCTGCGTGTTTTTATACCCTTGTTTCTACTATCCCTCCACTTATTCTTTGAATTCCGTGACAAAACGGACCCAGCAGGGGGATGTAATTGGACTTTTTTCTTACAAGTGCAAATCTTTAACTACAAAAAATACCAAATGCACTAAAAGGTAGTGCCGCTTCTTCCGGTGTGGAGGGTACGAGGCATAGCAGATAGGGTCACCGGGAGAGACAGTTGGGTGTATGTCCATCTCAGTGTACGTCTCACCGGCACGCCTCCTGCTACCTCCACCCTGCTGCAGGTGCTCTCTGTACCCTGGGCACACACTCCAATGGTCCCTTGGGGACGGGCTTAAAGCCACAGCGGGCGAATAAAGACCACTAAAGATCATCCTTCTGTTTACTGACCGGTGCACGTGTTTGACCGCGGATCGTGACCAACAATGGCCGCCACGTTGCTGCTCACAATGACACCCCAACCAATGACAATAAGGAATAAATCTCGTCTGCTTACCATCATCGTATATAAATTTACCGCCCTTCATACATTTCCTACCTCTACTCATCCCACAATAGAATGAGTATAATAATGTACGTTCTTGTCACTTCTTTTTCGCTGTAGGGGGCATGTAATATCGCACCCCGTCAAATCGAGGTATAGGCTATAGAGGTGGGAACAACTTAATGAGCCATAATGCATCGACATGCTTAGTATGCGCTTAATTGGATAAGGCGTCGTTATTATTACTCACGCCTGGCCAATATTGCACCTGTGACGCCAACCCGTTGGTTACATAAATATCTAATCGGCCTAGTGGCGGCAACTGTATGATTAATGAATACTTTTCCTGTCTGTTATGTTACATAAAGATCCACTATTTACCTGATCAAGCTTTAATCAATCAGTACGCGGTGTCATACAAGAGACACTATCTGCGCAAAAATCTGGATCCCAATTGCGAATGAAGATATATTGTCTACACTTGTTCATTTTTCTCTGTTTTACACAGTGGTCGTTTCTCAGAGTTGACAGGGTGATGAGAGGCATTTCGTAAGACCTACATGCAACAGTAGACATGCTATGTCTGGCGCTCTAAAGAGATGTGACAGGGTCTTTTTTTAAATTCGATATGCGACATAGGCCCCTAGCAACCCCTATACACCCTTCCTACTAAAGGTGGCACCCCCTCTTGTCAGAAATGTGAACCCTGGTGAGGGGAGTGCAGTCCAATTCAGTCTGCAGCATTGGCATCTAGGCCTGGAGCAGAGTACAGTGGCAATTGGTCTCCACTCAGGTGATCAAGGGTCTGTAATTATCAACAGTGTATAGAATGTATGTGTGGCAGAAAGAGGGGGAGGGGGTAGTAGTTGTTGTTCACACCAGCTCAGTACCACAGGCCAACACCCCTAAATACCCACTCAAGGCGCGGTACAAAACAATTCCTGTTGGTGAGTACCTGTAATTGACTTATTTTTGGAGTTGACCTCCTTTCAAAATAATAGTCAGGGTAGACTAAACATTTCCTTAATGTATCTAAACTACATCTTTTATCATAAAACTAAATGACTTGTTGCAAAGATCAAATGTTTTTGCATGCTAATATGAGTGCTAAAAATGGCAAATTTGCTTTCTTGTTAGTGTATTATTAAAATATAGAAAAAATGTTCCAACTAGTCCCTCTGTAAGCCTATATGGAGAGCAGTGGCCCAGTGAGGGGACTCCCGCCACCTTGGTCCTGGACTCAGCAGGCCTGCACTGTGCAGCTTCGTGAGAAGGGTGTATAACAAATGTCTATTGTGTCCAAAATAATGAAGGAAATCATAAAATAACCTTAATCAATTAATTGCAATAAGAATTATCATTATAATTCAGAATTACTTTTATATTCAGTAGGTCATATTAGTCACACTGGTGACGGGAGACAATTTACACAGTGATTTTCTGAAAATCGACAACGGACATGGAAACCCCTCCCCCACAACTATGCTGAAAGATTTCTTAATGTATCTCAACTACATCTTTGATCATAAAATCAAGTTACTTGCAGCAAAGAACATATATTTTTGCATGTAAATATGAGTGCTAAAATGATCAGTTTCCATTTTTGTTAAATTCTTGACCCAGAGTGGTGGGCTCTCGCCACCTTAATCTGGGACACAGTAGGTCTGGACTGCGCAGGGTCATAAGAAAGGTGTATAGTGCGGCGCCCTGGTAGTGATATAGGCCTGAACCATGCACTGATTTAGGATATGGGTTCATATGGGACCAGGCTAAAAGGGCTTATGATAGGGTTCACTGTGCAGACTCGTGAGTAAGATTATAGAGATGGTTCTTTCTACTGGGTGCAACAAACCAATGCATGGCCCATCCCTCATGATCATGAGAGCATTCTGACACTGATTTTAAAAAACGTGCAATGTCTTCAGGCGCCGAGGAGATCTAGCTTTGCCAGGAGGTTCTTTAAGAAATTCCAACCAATGGCGCCCAGGGTCTGATAGGTTCGTTATTAGAAAAGAAAACCTAAACTTCAAACTAAATCGATTATTATAATACGAGTTCTTTCATAATATTAATAAAAACGGAAACATTATTAATGGCGTTATACCTCCATCTCAGCAGAAACATTTTGATCTAGTTTTGTCTGTAGGTCCAGCATCAATGCGAAATAAAGTGAATAACAAGTTGCAGTACGTTGCATATCCTGCCTAACCATGCAGGGTCACCGATAACCGTTACTATACATAGCATTAACGTTTTATGCCGAGCGTGCGATGCTGGTGCAATTTCAAGTCTGTATTCAGTATTTTTATTCCCTGGGGTGTTAAGACGCTATCCTACATACAGACGCTATCCAACAAAATCCGGTATTTGTCACTTAGCAGCAGTATAAAGACGCTATCCAACATACAGACGCTATCCAACAAAACATTTTGTTGGATAGCGTCAGCCACCTGCTGCTATCCTACATATGGATATGTCGGGTTTAATCTTAGTACATGGGGGAGGTGGAGAACAAAAGAATTTAGTGGGCACTATAACCTGTAGAAACCCGGCCCCCTCTTACTATTCCTCCCGGGTTTTATGGGACCTTCAAAGGCCTACCCGGGAGGATGTGTGTATGGGAGGGGGGGGGGGGGGTGAGGAGGTCCGGTGGGGATGGGATGGGAGCAGGGAGGATAATGGGGGGAGGGGGTTGGGGGGAGGGGGACGTAGAGGGTGGGATGGATAGGGAGATGGGGGGAAGGGGATGGTAATCTGAAAAATTATATGACACACATAAAAGATAAATTAAATCAAGCTATGAATGACAGAAAAACAACAGCATGACATAAGTCTATGAAAACGTACAAGCTGTTCTGCAAACAAAAAATGTAAATACACTTTAGGTGTAAATGTACAATACACACACTTTGAAACCTAAAATTACCGGCCCTTGTGGGAAAAAACACAAAAATAGAAAAATACATAGGGGACAGGGGACAGGCCGTGACAGAAGTATAGAGAGGGTGTAGGGTTCACTATGTGTATTCTCATAGTCCCCTCCATGTACTTATATGAATGATGTTGCGGCGCCCATGTTCTTATATGAACGACGCCGTTTATATATCCTTATATGAACGACGTCACTCATGTATATAGGTTCTTATATCAACAATGTCGCATTTGCGATGTCGCTCATATAGCCATTCACTCTGGGCCCTGGTATGGCTATCCCCCCCCCCACTGACACCCCACCCCCCTCTCCCCGCCCTCTCCTAACCTACTGCTATAAATCTCTTTCACACCTATGCGACTTGAGTTGCCTTATCGGCATGCCATGAGGATATCACAGGAAATTCTCATACAGGGATGATATAATTGTTTGAAATTGACTATTTAGAATATTTTATTCATGTATAACCAAGAATTTTACCTCTAGTAGTATGTGCGAATTCACTGCGACATTTTTATATCCCAGCTCCTGTCGCATAGTGTAAAAGCTCTCATAGTCTACATAAACATACCTTGCCGTTTTTTCAAAGAATTGATTATTTTGTCACTTAGCATCTCTTTGTGGCTTAGCATCTGCAGGGGATGCTAAGTGACAATTGTTTTGTTACTTAGCAGCAATTTTGTGGCTTAGCAGCTTGTGCAGCTGCTATCCTACAAAAAGCTGCTAAGTGGCAACAGTTTGTTGGATAGCGTCTGTATGTAGGATAGCGTCTTAACATGGGGTGTTAACATTCTGAGTCAGATGAAAAGTAAGTAAAGCTGGGCTGTTGAAATTTATGGCTTGTTGCTGAGGCAGCACGCTAGTTGGGAGGCCGTGAATCAATAGAAAAGGCATGTTGTTTGATTAAATAAATGGCCTGCCTTGTCAGCAGGAGAATACTCTGCCTATAGATCTATCAGTCTGGACTCCAACTATTGGACAAAAAGTTGCACAGAGAAAAGAAGAACACGGAAACTAGGTTGATGCATGATTTCCAGCAATTTCCAACAAAATCGTATCAATTATATGAAACAGACTTGGTGACGAAGTTTGGAAATAAATGCAATTCATCGTAAAACTTTTGTCTGTGATACCGGCTTCCGCTGGGCGACTTTGAGAAACATCTAGCGCAATCAGTGAAAGTTAGGTAACACTCTATAAACATTACCAAGGGGGAAGGGGAGGGGGGTGGAGGAGAGGGTGCAAGGGGAGGAGGTGGGACGGGAGAAGATGGGGGAAGAGGAGGGAAAAGAGGAGGAAAGAGGTGGGACGGGAGAAGATGGGGGAAGGAGGAGCAGCAGCAGGAGGAGCAGGAGGAGCAGGAGCAGGAGGAGCAGGAGGAGCAGGAGGAGCAGGAGGAGCAGGAACAGGAGAAGGAGGAGGAGGAGGAGGAGGAGGAGCAGGAGCATGATGGGCAAGGGTAGTCGGTGCACAAACACATTTGAGAAGTTAAACAAATCAATATAGAATAATAATAATGCTTGAATTTCATGAATCTTTCATGTCAATATGCATAAGCAGGAGCAGAAGCAGGAGGAGCAGGAGCAGGAGAAGCAGGAGGAAGAGGAGCAGGAGCAGGAGGAGGAGGAGCAGAAGCAGAAGCAGAAGCAGAAGCAGGAGCAGGAGGAGCAGGAGCAGGAGAAGCAGGAGGAGCAGGAGGAGGAGGAGGAGGAGGAGGAGGAGCAGGAGGAGGAGGAGGAGGAGCAGGAGCAGAAGCAGAAGCAGAAGCAGGAGCAGGAGAAGGAGAAGGAGGAGCAGGAGAAGGAGGAGAGAGGAGGGAAGGGGGAGGGAAGGATGATGATGTTAAAGTGGGGTAATTGGTGCATTGGTCGGGGTACTTAGTGCATGGAAGTGGGGTAGTTGGTGCACAACGGGGTAAGTACTGCAGGCCTTTGGTGTGAATGGTGGGCAAGGGTAGTCGGTGCACAAACACATTTGAGAAGTTAAACAAATCAATATAGAATAATAATGCTTGAATTTCATGAATCTTTCATGTCAATATGCATAATTATTATTAAGGTCATTGTAGAAGTAAGATATTGTCTTCATGAAACTTTAATTTTAAATTACAAATTTACAAATTCTGAATGTAATGTGTACAAAATTACAATAACAATAATTATGTTGTTTTATCAGCATTCTCAGTGATAATGCCATTATAGAGCTATTTCAAAGAGTAGTACAATGAAGAGGTGCAACAGACGAAATTTAGGTGGCCCCAAGTTACAATAAAGTTCTATGATATTTCTTCTGTGACATTCAGTCATATAATGAAATGTTCCAATCAGTAACTTCTTGATTTGTGTAGGTGAATGGTAGGTTCAGCATCCTTCTGTTAGGTGAGTGGTAAGAAGGGTCTTGAAGGTCTCCCTAGCACACCCACTAAGGCCATATCTTTGTCTCCCCTCCCATAGTATGCCCACTGATGCCATACCTGCCCCTCCTCTCCCATAGTACGCCCTCTAAGGCCATACCAGTTACTTCCTTCCCCAGTATGCCCTCTGAGGCCATATCTGCCCCTCCCTCTCATAGTACACCCTATGATGCTATATCTACCCCTCCCCTAGTATGCCCTCTGAGGCCATATCTGCCCCTCCCTCCCCTGGTATGCCCTATGAAGCCATATCTGCCCCTCCCCTATTACAGCCTCTGAGGCCATACCTGCCCCTTCCTCCCATAGTACGTCCTATGAATCCATATCTGTCCTATGAAGCCATATCCACCATATCTGTCCCTCCCTCCCAGAGTATGCCCACTTAGGCCATCCCAGGCAACAAAGGCATGTGCTGTGGACGTCTGTATCTAGGGATCCAGGATTCCATACACGACTCGTGTTGTACTCTGGATTCTGTGGACCTCATTTCTGGTGTTACACACGAGTTTTAAACATGAGTTTTTGACACAAGTTTTGACATGTAAAACTTGTGTTTCTATCTTCTTTTGCTAAATAAGAACTTGTGGGGATCGATCTGGGGATCTCTCACATACATTGCTTGCAATCTACCACTGAACTATTGAGGATTGGGATACTGGTAGAGGTAAGGCAGTCATATTTGATTGCTACATAGCATTGATGTCTAGTGTATGTTAAGTTATTGCATAATTAAAAGATGCATTACTATTTGATCTATCAATTCAAACAGTTGACATAATTTATTCTTTTTTAAGAATTCTATCCCACCAGTTTAGACTGAGTTTAACATGTCTAAAGATAGTGCAAACTCATGTTTTTTATCAGTGTTATTGATAGACTAACCTAGGATTAACTAAGGTAAAACTAGTGTCAGACCTGTGTAAAAGACATGTTTTTCTCTGGTTTATTCACGTCTATAAATGGTCTCTCTGGAAGGGATTTGCTCAGATAATTCACAGAGTTTTTACACAACACCAGTATTACATGAGAATGACATGTGTCAAAACTAGTGTGATAAACACAGTTTACATGGGGATTATCATTACACGAGAATGTCAATAGAATAACACCAGGATTTAAGAATAGTGATAAGGCCTTGATAATATGTAGTTTGATTTAAAATACTTGAATTTACCATATAACATTGATAAATTGTGCTATAAAGATGAAATTTACACAGGTGCATTACTATGTAAAAACATGGTAAAACATGGCCAAGTGCTAACATTACTCGGGGATTCCGCTAACACTAGTATTACATCAGTTCAGCACATGCTATTCTGGGTGATACACGTGTGTTGTTTGCTGGGATATCTGCCCCTCCCCTCCCATAGTACACCCTCTGAGGCCATATCTGCCCCTCACCTCCCCTAGTACGTACTCTTGGGCCATATCTGCCCCTCCCTCCCATAGTACACTCACTAAAGCCATATCTGCCCCTCCCCTCCCCTAGTACACCCTCCAAAGTCATATCTGCCCCTCCCTCCCATAGCATGCCCTATGAAGCCATATCTGCCCCTCCCCTCCTCAGTACGCCCTCGGAGGGCCATATCTTCCTCTCCCTCTCATAGTACACCCTATGAAGCCATATCTGGCCCTCCCCTAGTACACCCTCCTAGGCCATATGTGCCCCTTCCTACCATAGTACACTCACTAAGCATGCCCTATGAAGCCATATCTGCCCCTCCCCTCCCCAGTATGCCCTCAGATGCCATATCTTCCTCTTCCTCTCATAGTACACCCTATGAAGCCATATCTGCCCCTCCCCTAGTACACCCTGCTAGGCCATATGTGCCCCCCCCCTACTATAGTACACTTACTAAGGCCATATGTGCCCCTCCCCTCCCCATTATGCCCTCGGAGGCCATATCTGCCCCTCCCTCCCATAGTATGCCCTATGAACCCATATCCGCCCCTCCCCTTCCCTATTATGCCCTATGAACCCATATCCGCCCCTCCCCTTCCCTATTATGCCCTATGAGTCCATATCTGCCCCTCCCTCTAAGAGTTCGCCCTATGAAGCCATATCTGCCCCTCCCCTCCCCAGTATGCCCTCAAAGGCCATATCTGCCCCTCCCTCCAAGAGTATGCCCTATGAAGCCATATCTGCCCCTCCCCTCCCCAGTATGCCCTCAAAGGCCATACCTGCCCCTCCCTCACATAGTATGCCCTATGAACCCATACCTGCCCATCCTCTTCCCTATTATGCCCTATGAGTCCATATCTGCCCCTCCCCTGCCCTATTATGCCCTTTGAGACCATACCTGCCCCTCCTTCCCGCAGTTTACTCTATGAAGCCACATCCACCTTATCTGCCTCTCACTCCCATGCCATACCCACTGAGGCCATATCTGTCCCTTCTTCCCAGAGTATGCCCACTAAGGCCATATCTATCCCTCCCCTCCCCTAGTACACTCTCTGAAGCAATATCTGGGTCCCCAGACACGAGTCCTTATTTTGCATGTCAATTCTAAGAAATGGCCATGTCCCCTGTCACTTAAGAAATAGCCATGTCGCTAGTGTCACTAAATATTATCTAGTATTCTCTAACTCTGAATTAATATTTCTTATTTTGAACTTTTAGATTTCAAAGAAAAAGGGTACTTAAAGGGATAACGTACTGTTCACAGCTGTGCCCCCTGGTGGCAAAATTTCAAAACCCTTAGATCTTAAAATTTCACATCATAAATTGATGACAATTGACTTAAAATGAAAAATTAAAAGGTCAGAAAATTTGGATGATAATTGAAAGGGTGATTTAATGTTAAATTATTCAGGCACACATGCGCCCCCTAGTGACAAAATTAAAATCCCTCAAAAACAAGAAATCTTTCTTTAGACATGAGAAGGGGTTGGTTTGAAATAAAATCAATAAATGGAAGTTTTTTCAGCAGCAAATTTGGGTTAATAGATAAGATAGATTTATAAAGGATTATACAGAAATAATCACTTATTAAGGACTTATCAGCCTCTACTGATTAAATTACATCGGTGACCCCTACCTTTTTTGGCTTTAAAAATTTGGTATAGACCTAAGGTACATATTCCTAAAGCCCGTATTCCACACACCGAAAGTGAGGGGCGCCGATAATGACCCTAACCATGGTAACATTCCAAACCGGCAGCCGATACTTTCGACACACTTTCGACCGCCAAAATTGGAAAATCGGCTGCCGAATTTGGAAAATCGGCCGCCAAATTTGGAAAATCGGTAAGCAGTTCAAAATTGACAGGAAAATTTACCAACATGTTGGTATATTTTATCGGCAAGGCCGCCGATTATGTATCGGCACTGCCGAAAGTATAGCTCCTGCAAATCAGCAGCGCACTTTCAGTATGTGGAATACAGCCTTAAGATTTGGTATGGCTGTAATGGATTTTGAATATACTGCATTCGGTTGAATATCACTAAGCATATTCTCCCCATAGACTTCTATAATTAAGGATATTATCTTTCTTATTATCTCAATCAGAAATAAGCATGGTGACATATATTTATTTTTGTTTTAATGAGATCTTCTTGCATTGGGCCAACATAAATTTCAGTTTTTGGGGACCTGTAATGGATTTAGAATTGTGGTTAAACAGTCCGTTATCCCTTTAAATACTTTCGTATGTCACTATGCTCCATAATCCCTTGTCAACTTTCAGATAAGGGTCATGTCACATGTTACTTATGTAGCCATGCCACAATGTCAAATTTAAGGAAATAGCTATGTAGCCATATAGAATTTAAGAAATGACTGCATTGCCTTGTCAGTTTAGTGGTCTAGAGGCATATCTGCCCGTCCTATGAAGCCATATCTGACCCCCCTCCCTATATTACTCCCTCTGAGGCCATATTTGCCCCTCTCCTCCCCTATAGTATGCCCTCTGAGGCCATATCTGTCCTTCCCCCCTATAGTACACCCTATAAAGCTGTATCATCCCTTCCCCTGCCTACCACTCCCTCTGAGGCCATAGCTGCCCGTCCCTCCCCCATTACACCCTCTGAGGTCATATCTGCCCCTCTCTCTCTTAGTATGCCCTCTGAGGACATAATTATGTGCACCTCCCCTGCATCCTCACATGTACCTAGCCAAACTCCTGTCACTATGCTGGTCACCTGTACCTACCCAACCTAACATGCCACTACCTGCTCTCACCTGTCACTACCCGCCCCCACCTGTAACTAACTGCCATGACTTGTCACTACCTGTCCTCACTTGTCACCATCTGGCCTCAAATATACCCACCAACACTCACCTGTTACTACCCAACCTCACCTCCCACTACCCATCCTCACCTGTCACCACCCACCCTCACCTGTCCCTACCTGCCCTAACATGTACCCACCAAAGCACACATGTTGCTACCCACCCTCACCTGAACTTACCCACCCTCAACTTTCATACCTACCCTTATGTCTCACTACCAACCCTGACCACTACCTACCCATCCTCACCTGTACATACTCACTTTGACTACCCATACTCACCTTTACATACCCACCCTCACCTGTCATTACCTGCCACTACAAACCCTTACCTGTACCTACCTTATGATTGTCACTTGAGAAAGTACACACATGTATCATTCACATTCACCTGCCCATACCTGTCACTATCTGCCCTCACATTTGCCCATAAATCTACATCTGACACTACCCGCCCTCTTTTGTACTGGGCCACCCTCCCCTGTTAGCAACTATCCTCATCTCCCATTTTCCACCCTCACCTGTACATACCCATCCTCACCTCCCACTAACCAACCTACCCTGTCACTACCCACCCTCACCTCCCACTACCCACCCTCACCTCCCACTACCCACCCTCACCTGGCAATACCTGCCCTCACCTGTAGCAACCACCCCTCACCTGTCTCCACCCATGCTTACCTGTACCTACTTATCTTATCCTGCCACTACTTGACCTCACCAGTACCTACCCACCCTCACCTGTAACTAACTGTCCTCATTTATCACTACCTGGCCTCACCTGTCACCATCTGGCCTTACCGTTACCATCCACTGTCACCTATCAATACCCACCATCACCTTTACCCATCAACCCTAACCTATCACTACCTGCCCTCACATGTATGAAAGAACTGTAGCGAGACAGCTCTATGCATGTACCCATCAAAGCTCCCCACCCTCAACTGTACCTAGCTACTCTTATGTGTCTACTCTACCTACTCATCCTCACCTGTATATAATCACCCTCAATTGGGTACATGCTAGGGCACATAGTAACACATATGGGTAGGTGAGGGTGGGTACATATAAGTGAGAATGGGTATGTACAGGTGAGCCTGTCACTACCCAACCTCACCTGTCACTACATGCCCTCAGGTAGGCTCTCAGACCCTAAAGTCGACACTGACCCTGTCAGGGGGACACTTATTCCCTAAAGTCAACACTGACCCCCTCAGGAGGGCCCTCGGTCAGTGCCTAACGTCAACACTGACCCTCTTGGGAGGGCTCTCAGTCCCTAAAGTTGACACTGATCTCCTCAGGTTGACACTGAGTCCCTAAAGTCGACGCTGACCCTGTCAGGTGGACACTTATTCCCTAAAGTCTACACTGACCCATTCAGGTGGACACTGAGTCCCTAAAGTCGGCGCTGACCCTGTCAGGTGGACACTTATTCCCTAAAGTCTACGCTGACCCATTCAGGTAGACACTGAGTCCCTAAAGTCAACACTGACCTGTTTAGGTGGACACTGAGTCCCTAGAGTTGACGCTGACCCAGTTAGTCACTTGTGCCCTAAAGTCAACACTGACCCCCTCAGGTGTACTCTGAGGCCCTAAAGTCGACATTGACCCCCTTAGGTGGGTTCTGAGTCCCTAAAGTCGACACTGACCCTTTCAGGTGGGCTCTGAGCCCCTACAGTCTACACTTACTCTCTCAGGTGGGCTCTGAGTCCCTCAAGTCGACACTGACCCTCTCAGGATGGTTCTGAGTATCTAAAGTCGACACTGACCCCTCAGGAGGGTTCTGAGTCCCTAAAGTTGACACAGTTGATATTGGTGCTTAAACCTGTCCAATTTGCCAGCTAGCCTACCCCTTATTTCTATCATATCAACATTTTTAGAAAAATGTTCATCATACTTGATTCACATCAATTTTCCTAGTACTATAACCCAAAACTAAACTTTATAAGCTTTTACTTTCAATATGATGTTTAATATGACTGTAGCTGTAGGACTGGAAAGCAAAAATGGCATTTTTCCATAGGGAACAGTGTAAAAGCCCTTCAGCTTTGCTCACAATGTCCAACCCTAAAATCACAAAAACATACCTTATTTTGGTTTACCTAAAATGGAGGTAATTACATGTACCTAATTGAGAGAAAATAATAATTCATCCTCATTTATAAACACCTTATTGACTTAGAAAACACAAGTACTAACTCATTCACTCAGATTTGTGTCAGTGCCTGACTTTGCAAAAACTGCAATTATGTCCAACCTCTGTATCATGCCAGCAATACATCCCAAAGTGGACAGGTCTATTAGAACAACACAGTAGAGTAGAGGAGCTAGTTTTCGCGCATCACTAGTTTTCACGAATTTACACATTTTTATGAACACATTTTTCATCTGAGACCCGTTATTTCCCTCTGAGACACATCAGGGCATCATTGTCTAATACGGAGTAAATGGGTTAGCGGTATCTTCGCGATTTCTGCCATCGCGCAGTGAAACACTGGGCTCCAAAAGTGACACTACTTAGCATTGGTGCCTATGGAGAAAACACGAATTTTCGTAATTTTCGAAAATTTGAAGGGCTGGATGGCATTCCTGGGACTAATTCCAAACGTTTTCTACCTTACTGTATAAAGATGGGACCAATATTTTAAAAGTTAGAGCGAAATAACATGTTTTCTCCCATAGGATACTATGTTAAAAGCACCACCAACCTCCTTTCACGATTTCCGCGAAATTTCACCACGCGATGTTTTTTTTAAAAACCCGTATACGGGATATGAATTGGATGTTATTTTTAATATAAAGTATTTTATCATGAAAAAGCAATCATTCCTGAGACACCGGGGGGAAGCAAGTAGCGGTAATGGCGTCACGACGAAGCAGGCTGTTCACACTGAAGATTAAAGCAGATTATCAAGTAGTCCTGGTGTTCTTTATGATGAATCTCACACTGGCGACTAGGTAAAACCACCATGAAGAAAGGGAACATGAAGATAAGTGCTTGCCAGTGAGATAAACTGTGTAACTAGTTTTGATACAATTTTGACACACATGTTTTTCTGCTGGGTATTTACACACACACATGCACGCGATGGCACCGCTTGAGGACGAGGACCAGGGTGCAGCTGGTGGTGGAAATTGTGGTGGTAATGAGATGGTAAATAGGACGAAGTCTCTGGAATTGGACGGACTGTCTAGTTTTGACTGCAAGGGAGACCCCACTAGCTTGTGTGCACACTCGAAAAGGTGGATAAGGGCTTTCAATCTATATGCAAAGTCCAAAGGGGTTACTGAGGAGGAACAAAAGGTGGCACTTTTATTGCATACAGGGGTCAGGATTTAGCACACGCGAATGAGGCGGTCGAGGCTCAGATGAAGTCAATGAGTCACACTACCCCAGCTGCCCAGGTAAACGCGGTGCGCAAAAAAGGAGACGGGCCCAAAGAAAGGTGACAGGCCAAAAGGTAAACCCAATAACGGTAATGCCCAAGGTGGAGGTTGCGGTAAGAACTTTGCACGCAGGGACAAGCGTTGTTATAACTGTAATCGCACTGACCATTTCTCTGTTGATAAGGAGTGTCCAGCCAGGGGTAAGGCCTGTAACAAGTGCGGCGGTAAAGGACACTTCGCGATATGCTACCCGAAGGACGGAGCTGGTGTCGCGCGACCTAGGCAACATGATGGGAATGGTCGAGGTAATTGGAGGGCGTACTAGGTTGGCGACAACACGTCAGAGGGTGGACAGACAGAGACCGAGCACCATACGTTTCAAATGAGAACAGGTTCGCCTGACTGTATGGTAGACCTGAAGGTAGGGGGGCATTGAGTTGAAGTCGGTACTTATTGACTCGGGTGCCTCATGTAACCTTATGGATAAGGCAACATAGGACAGGTTAAAGGCCAACAAAGTAAAGGCAGTGCCGCGAAAGTCTACTAAAAAGTTGTTCGCGTATGGTCAGACAGAGCCGATAGAAATATTGGGGACATTTAGTTTGGACATTGTGTGCTCAGCTTCTGGTAAATCATGCAAGGACGAGTTCACCGTAATTAAGGGGACGGGCAAAACCTTGTTGAGTAAGGCTACTGCCGAGAAACTGGATGTGTTGCAGGTGGGACCTCTGTCTCAGATAGTGTGTCTATTACCGCAGAAGGTAGCGATGGTGACGTTCGCGAGAAGTTCACGGAGATCTTTAGCGGGATCGGGAAGTTGAAAGGCTTCCAGCTGAAACTCCACGTCAATGGTGAGGTGAGGCCCATAGCTCAGCCGGTTCAGAGACTGCTGTTCGGACTGAGGGATAAAGTCGACGAAACGTTGGACGATCTCCTCGTGAAGGATATTATGGAAGAAGTAGCGAGTAGGCCAACGGAGTGGGTCTCTCCGTTAGTGGTTGTGCCGAAGTCGTACAGCAATATTAGGATCTGTGTGGACATGCGCAGGGCGAACGAGGCGATCATGAGGGAACGACATCCTATTCCGATGATCGAAGAGGTCCTGTACAACCTAAATGGGAGCACGGTATTCTCCAAGCTGGACTTACAATGGGGTTTTCACCAGATCGAGCTAGAGGCGGAGTTGCGCGACATAATAACGTTCGTGACTCACAGTGGGCTGTACCGATATAAGCGACTGATGTTCGGTATCGCCTCTGCACCGGAGAAGTACCAGAAAATCGTAAAGGATACACTGAGTTGCTGCTAGGGCATGGCCAATATTGCGGACGACCTGATCTTTCATGGGAAGGGCGTCCAGGAGCACGACGCGTTGCTGGAGAGACTGCGAGAGTGTGGGTTAACACTCAACAGTAAGTACAACGGCAAGTACAACGGTGAGGTCGAAAAGCAGAATAGGACTCTGCTTAAGGTGCTTAAAATAGGGCAGGTAGAAGGGAAGAGATGGCAGGACGAGCTACCGAAATTTCTACTGGCCTACCTTAGCACACCACAAGCAAGTATGAGGGCAACGCCATCATTCCTGATGTTCGGTAGGGAAATTCGAACGAAATTCCCTGAGCTGAGGCGCGGTAAAGTGGGCTCTGACGAGGAATTCCGCAATAGGGACTGGAAGAACAAATTGTCCCAAAAGTTATACGCTGACGAAAAGTGCGGAGCAAAGGAGAGCTCAATCACACAGGAGATCAGGTGCTGCTTAAAAATACGAAAACAACAGGAAAGCTAGCACCTAATTTCGAATGCGAGCCGTACACTGTGACTAGCATGGAAAATCACAAAATAACTGTACAGTCCAAGGACGGGGCCGAGTATCGAAGAAATGCCTCATTCTTCAAGCCCTGTCATACGGTGGAGGAACCAGTAGAGTAGAGGAGCCAGTTTCCACGCATCACTAGTTTCCGCGCATTTTACGCATTTTTATGAACGCATTTTTCCTAAATTCATCTTAAACCTTTTATTTTCACCTGGGATGCATCAGGATGTTGTAGTTAAATATATTTTATGTTTATAATATGATTTGTAAATATTTATGTATTCTAGCAGCCAAAACATATTATGACGTCCGTGTTATAATGGAAATCTGGCAGGATCCTTATAAAATCATATTTTCTCAAATAATAAGTAAAATCATGATTTCTTACATAAAACAAACAATCTTTTGGCTCAAAATACTACAAATATTAGTTTGAGGTGATGTACCGTCATATAAGCTCCAGAAATGATTTTTTTTACATAAATTTGAGAAAATAGACCCCAGCGTGAAAACTGATGACAAATAATGAGACAGTTGCCAGTTTCCGCGCATTTTTCACATATTTTCCTGAAATTTACGAATTTTCTAACTTGACAAATTTCCAAAGAAAGTTTTTATTTATTTGTAAGACATTTTCCTAAAATAATATGAACCAAAAAGTTAATGCTTAAGTTTTTTGTCCTTTGCTTAGGTGAATTAATGCGTTTGTCAGTCATTGATAATGCACAAAATGACAAATATGTGTATTTCTGTTTTTTTCCATACATCTCTTGTTTATATATAATTAGACAACATAGCATTTCTAGTATGCATATTACGAATTACTAAGATGTCAACAATTGTTTTGCTTATCAGATATCAAGAGATAATCTTTTTCTGATGCTTCATATATGATATTTTCTTAATATTGAATATTTTACTCTTATTACACCTAAAATATGTATAAGTGCGCGGAAACTGACACCAAAATGCGCGGAAATAGGCTCCAGGTGCGCAGAAACTGAAGAATTAACATCTGAAAGTTAAATCTTAAGATATTACAAAAATATTTTCAAACTTGAATTTATTTTATTATAATTATGTTCATAGGCGTCATTCCCCTGCATATACATGAAAAAATACCATATTAATTAACATTTTCTTTAAATATTTTGTTAAAACTTGATTTCTTGCCCTTAATGCGCGGAAACTGGCTCCTCTACTCTACCTGACGTGCCGGATCCAGGAGTCAGTGATCCACCTGCCACCCCGCGTAGAGTGGCCACACAAACCCCACCACCGTGTAGTAGGCCAGCAACACCGATATCCACCAGACCATCGCGTGTGACCAAAATGCCAACTAAGTACAGTGACTATGTGCTAAAGTAAAGTGTGTGTGTTTGAAAAATTATGGACGGTGAAAATTATGAGGCAAATTGACACTTTTGTCATTTAATGAAAATGCACAAAATAATGTGTATTTTCATTACTCTTATGATGTATTTCTCAGACAGACAACATAGCATTTGTAATATTCGTTTTATGAATTAAGGAGGGGCCAACGACTATTTTAGCTAACAAATATCAATAGATAATCTTTTTCTGAAACTGCATACATCATATTTTCTATCTAATCTTTTTCTTTTATCATTAATTTTTACACCTAAAAATTAATTGCGCGAAAACTGACACCAAAATGCGCGAAAATAGGCACCATTTTTTAAACTCCTTTTTTTACTATGCATATAATATTATGTTCGTAGACGTTATTCCATAGGTGAAGAAAAATTAAATGAATTAATTTTTTCTATAAATATTTTGTTGAAACATAATTATCTTGCCCTTAATGCACGACTATGCTGGTCCCCCGCCCCCTCTACAAACGCTAGGAGGACTTGGCATGAGAGACTGCATGTACAGCCCCTTTTTTCTAGCCGTCTGATTGGTTGAGAAGTGGTCACGTGACGCCGAGTTCCCAGGTAGCAATATGACGTCCTCAGGACTGTACTAATAGCTTAGCACTTTTAATATATCATCATGATATATAATCTAATAAGGATCAGGCTTAGCAAGTCTATGTCAAGTCTACTTCTAGAAAGAAATATCTTACGCTCCTAGCGCCACCTGTTAACCAGTATAAAAGGCGTTGCAAAGTGAGGAGCAAGCAGTTTAAGTGAGAATGTCAGCTGAGTAAGTTTAGCAAAAGGAGCTACTTGGAGTTAGTACATCGACTCCTGCGTAGCAGACTGGAGTTTACCTATACCAACTACCTCGGACATAGGATTGTGATAGGGCTAAGCACTAGAGCGGTCTAGAATGTGTTGGAACAACTTGTATTCTAAATGTGGTTGATTGCTGATAGGAGATGGGAGGTGGACTGATGGAGACTTATACATCGTGGCTTTGACTCGGGATGAGATGTTTATTGAATAAAAACCCTTTCATATTAAGAGCTCCCTCATCGTTCATTTCTTTTGAACTATTGGGAAGTGAATGAACTAACTTTAAACGCAGTCTGATTGACTCAGACATTCTGGACAAACGACTCATGGATACTTAGTTATATACTCATCACGCAGTATTAAAACAAACATTAACAATAGTTCATTTGGTGGAGATTACCTGAAACATGACTTGTGCCGTTTTGCTCATCCTTGATGTCAGCCACCGGTAACTTTGAGGCTTCATCTAACCCCAAGCCTCAATCTTTGCGGCCCGCAGGACACGATGTGTCAACATCATATACAGGGAATGTGGAAAACCGCCACCTGGTAGGTAATCCCTTAGACGGGGAAGCACAGAGACAGGAGGTCGCAGCCAGACCCAAGCAGCTCTGCCCCGAAGGTGCACAAAATTACCAAACCCGTGGCAGAGGTAAACCATTTCCCTGGCACCTAGGGTCCAAAGATAGGCCGGTTCTTGACGAAGGACTTGAAACCCTAACACACTCGGGACGAGTTGAAGGGAAGAACCGTCTCAAACAATATCAGCAATATTGGAATCCAGGGTACGTACCACCTACGGACCACGAACCTGGTGCTAGCTCTCATTCTACTTGTGAATCCGACGTGAACAATCCGTGGTGTAGTCAAGGAGTTCCCTATCGTTTACTACCTGCAGCAGGAGGTGAATGCAAACAGGAGGTTTCCGATGAGGATAACCTATTTTCCTTAGGGAACCTAGAACAACGACAAAACACCGCGGATAACTCCAGCCCATCAGGGGGAAAACGCCCCGAAAATCCGGTAATCCTACCTGATGGGAGCTCTCTCACCTATCCATTACCCCAACGACTTGAGTTTATCAGTCACCCACTGGTAACACCGACTCACCCCAACCCGGGGGCGTCCATTCCTAATCCCACTGTAGCTAAAGGAAAGACAGTAGGAGGGGACAGGGGAGTGGGAAGGGAAGCAGAGGGAAACAGTGATAAAGTAGGCAATTTACAACCCTACAGGCTAACCTTTGATATTGAGGAGAACTTGGACGACGCTAATAAAGGAGCGAAGGCTCCAGATCTGGGGGTAGATGAGTATGGTTCTAACCCGGCAGAACTAATAAGAAAGCTGGCAGAAGCTGGCCCCGAAGAGCAGGAAGAGTTAGAAAGGTTAAGCGATCAGGATAAAGCAGAAAGAGAAACGCTAGAAATCCAAAGTGATAGAGAAGGGGAAGATAGAGATGAAGAAGGTAGTACGGTAAAGAAAGCTTATCACGTAGGAGAAGGGGACATTGCAGCCCCTGAGCCGTATGATAAATACGAAAGCGAAGACGAGGAAGGAGACAGTGAGACAGAACAAGCTATCGCAAATGTCAGAGAGGGTAGTCCTGATAGAAAACTAGTTAGAGGGGAGAAATCACGCTCGTCATCGTTTGAACTTAAGACAAACAAGAAAGTGAGGACGAAATTAGTGTAGAGGAAATAGCTGTGAGAGAACAGTGGGACGATCACGATATACAAAACCTCCACGAAGAAAATATGGCGGAGGGAGGCGTACCTTTGGTGGATTTAGTAGGAGAAAGGGGCGACCGAGACCAACTCCAACAACCCGGCGAAAGGGGAGCTGGAGGTGGAGATCTGGGGGCATGGCAGTTTGATCGTGGGGTAAACCCTGGGGGACTGCAGCAAAACGATGGTAATGGCAGAATCCCAATCCAACAACCGGGCCGAGGCGCGCCGGCAGGGGGTGGGATCGACCTTGGGCCTATACAACACAATATGTTGCATCCTTTCCTAGCGCAAGCAATGGGAAACCTTGTGCAGGCAGGTCAAGGAGGAGGGGGTAACCAACAGGGTCAACAGGCTCAAGGAGGCCAGAACGATCAGGCCAATCCTCAAGGGCTTGATCCTCCCCTTGACCAGCAAGCTCAAGGAGGCCAGAACGATCAGGCCAACCCTCAAGGGCTTGACCCTCTCCTTGACCAACAGGCTCAGGGAGGCCAGAATGATCAGGCCAATCCTCAGGGGCTTAACCCTCCTCTTAACCAACAGGCCCAAGGAGGCCAGGATAATCAGGCAAACCCACAAGGGCCTAACCCTCCTCAAAACCTTCTTGTTAATCCCCCTCCGAATCAGCCCAATCTGGGGATAAATCCTGGGGGACTTCAGCAACCTGGTGAAGGGGGAGATGGTGGTGTGAATCCGGGAATACAGCAGCCTAATCTTGGGGTAAACCCTGGGGGACTGCAGCAAAATGATGGGGGTGGCCAACCAGGCCAACAGCCTGGCCGAGCCGTGCCAGCGGGAGGTGGGGTCGAGCAAAACATGTTCCCTTACCTATTGCAGGCGATGGCGATCGCAGCCAATCTTAACGCAGGCCGAGGAAGAGCGGGTAACCAACAGGGTCAGCAAGCTCCGGCAGGCCAGAATAACCAGGCGAACCCACCAGGGCCTGGTAACCTTCCTCCGAATCAACCCAACAACCCTTTTCTAAACCAATTTAATAATCCTCCTCCGAACCAACCCAACAACCCTCTTCTAAACCAACCTAATCAACCCAACCCGCCAGGACCGCCAGGTCCGCCCAACCCCCCAGGACCGCCAAATCCACCGGGCCCACCAGGGCAGAACAACCCTCCAAATCCACCGGGCCCACCAGGACAGAACAATCCTCCAAACCCGCCAAATCAACCAAATATTTGGGAAATTCTACCCCAGCTAGGTTTGGCACTGGGTCAAGTACCATCGCCAGGGCGTGAAACGACCCACCATGGCCACCAAAGGGGACCGAACATTAGGTTACCATGGTTTAGTGGAAAGGAAGATGAGCAGATAGAAAAGTATTTCAGGGAATTGAAACGACTGAAAGCTATCTATGACTGGTCGAACGCCCATCTCCTGAATATGGCGCTGTTAGGCCTAAAGGGAAGGGCAGACGACTGGGCAGGAGCGTTAGCTGAGAGTGAAAAAGACACGTTTGAGAAACTAGAAGCTCAAATGACAAAGATCTTCGGTGATCGAAGAGCTAAGTGGCAGAAACACGCAGAGTTCTGTGCCCTCAAACAAGGAAAGGACCAGAGTGTGATTGAATTTGCAGGTGTCTTGAAGCAAAAGCAAGTTAAGGCAGAAGCGAGTGAAAGCATGATGTTAGCTGTGTTTTTAGAGGGATTAAAACAGGGCGTAGCCAGACAGGTAGCTATACTGGACCCTAAGTCGTTCACCGAAGCGGTGGATTGTGCAACGAGACTAGAGTCGTTGGACAAAGGCAAAGGGGGAACTAAAATATCCAATGCAGTGAGCGAACTGGCTGGAAGCCAAGAATCGGAGGAGACCGCGGCCCTAAATTCCATCTCAGAACGGTTTGGAGTGGTGCTGGCCCGACTGGAGGCCGCTCCATGGTTTCAGAAACCAAAACCAGGGCAAGGCGGAGCTCCCCAGAGTAGTAGTAACTATAAACAGCAAGGTTATGAAAGAAAAGATCGATATGAAAATCAGAAAGGTGAAAGGAATCCAGATCAGAAGGCTAAATCTAATAACGCTCCGAACAGAGAGGCAGACAAAGGAAAGAATCCGCCAACTCAGCAGAAAGTGGAGAGACCCAGATTGCCTTTCGATGAAAGTAAGTTTTGTATCATTCACCAACAACATGGTCACTCTACAGAAGCGTGCTTGTGGCTAAAGAATAGGTTGAAGGAAAAACCACCGCGGATTTACAAAGACAGTAAAACCAGCGGCACAGAACAAAAGAGTCAGGGAAACTAGAGGAAGGGTCCGTTCATTCCACGATAGAATTAGGCGCAGTGGACGGACCGGCTAGGAGAGAGATAGGAGACGAAGCATTTTTCTTAACGTTAAGATTTAATGATCAGAAAGAGGTTAAATCTTTGGTAGACACTGGGGCGAGCGATTGTTTTATGTCTACCCTTTGTAAGCAGCAGATCCCTAAACGATGCATCATAGATGAGTGGAAAGTGTCGAAAGGAAACATCAGTCTAGCAGACAATTCGTCTCAAGTAATACTAGAACAAATTAGGTGTAAGTTTTCAATCCAGGGATCAGTAGTTTGCTATGATTTCAACATAGTGGACGATCTATGCCACTCCATAGTAATCGGTAGAAACTTATTAACAGTGCTTCGTTCAGATTTATCTCTACCAGGCGCAAAGATAGAAGTGTTTTGTGGAAACCCTATAGTTAGCAAAGAAACAGTGAAAATTCCACCGGGAAATGAATGCATCATACCGGTTACCACCCGAGAGCCGCTGGGATTAGACTCACCAGTAGCTTACTGCGCACCGGCAGTCACCGCACCTGTCCTAGTGGAGGGATGCGTGAATACGGTGGGAAGTCAGTGGTGGATCAAAGTCATGAATCCGCTAGATGAAATGCAAGAAATCACTCCACAGGAAGTGTTAGCTTTTGCAGAGGAATGCGCAGTGCCTGAGGTAAATCAAGACCAGATAGAAGAGTTCCTAGACTTGTGTTATCTAACTAAAACAGAGACCCCAATGTCCATTTGTAGGATTTCTGTAGAAGTAATGAAAGACGCAGTGCAAATGGAAAGCCAAACCTCTGAGGAGAAATCCCGAGGTGAAATGGATGAAAATGTAAGTAAAATAGATCTGACCGAGTCGTGCTTAGATGAAGAACAAAAGGTAAGGTTTAGACAAATGCTTAATAACAACAGAGATGCGCTAGCGTTCTCAATGGAAGAGTTAGGTCACTGTGAAATAGCGCCGATGAGAATCATTGTGGATGAGTCGCAGGGAGTAATAAGTTCTAGACCGTACCGATACTCTCCACAGAAAATGGACATCATCGATGAACAGGTTAGGCAACTCATAGATATAGGTGTCATAGAGCCCAGCGAATCGGCTTGGCCAAGTCCGCTGGTGGTAGTGCAGAAGAAAGACGGCAAACCTAGGCTTTGTACAGACTTTCGCATGCTTAATCAGGTCACTTTCAAAGATAAATTCCCAATGCCTACAGAACGATCACTTTTCTTATATATGGCTTACAAGAAACCCACTATGTGGACAGCTTTAGATCTGTTGAGCGGCTATCATCAGTGTGTAATCGAAGAAGACAGTAGAAAATATACTGCCTTTGAAACCCCAATGGGTGTATACCAGTATAAGCGTGTACCTTTCGGCTTAGTTGGCGCGCCTTGGCAGTTCACCAAGGTGATGGCCATTGCGTTAAAAGGCTTGATTCCTAGAACATGCTTAGCATATTTAGACGACGTAATCGTCTACGACACTACCTTTGACGAACACCTGGCGAGTGTTGAGGTGGTTCTCCAAGCTTTAGCGAGAGCCAACCTCAAACTAAAACCGTCTAAGTGTGAGTGGTGCCGCAGTGAGATTAATTTCCTCGGCCATGTAGTAAACGCAGAAGGGGTGGCTACACAAAAGGTTACCACGGAAAAGATCACAGCCTTTAACTGCCCGCATAATGTAAAGACTATCAAGTCCTTTCTGGGGCTATGTAACTACTACCGACCGTTTGTCCCTAATTTCGCTGATCTAGCAAAGCCTTTAAACCGGCTGCTAAAGAAAGAAGTCTCTTTTGAATGGACAGAGGCCTGCGAGGAGGCGTTTCAACAGTTAAAGAAACTACTGACCTCGCCACCCTTACTAATTCATCCAGATATAGGAGGGCATTTCTATTTATTAACTGACGCATCAGACGCCGCGTGCGGTGCAGCGGTTTGTCACAAACTAGATGAAATCTACCGTCCGGTTGCTTTCTGGGGGTGTACCCTCCGTGACGCCGAACTAAATTATTCGGTAACAGAGAAAGAGGCTCTGGCAGTAATTAAAAGCATTAAGAACTATGAGGACATGTTGCAGGGAGCTAAAATCACAATAGTAACTGATCACAAACCGTTGATCCCCCTGCTACAGAGTGCCTACAAAGCCCCGTCAGCCCGGCTGAGACGGTGGGCTTTAGCGCTATCAGATTTTGATTTTGAAATCATCTACGAGCCGGGAGCGACTCATTTTCTACCGGACTATTTGTCTAGGGTCTTTCATGAACATGTCCCAGGTGAAGAATATGAGCCCGCTGTGGGATGTGAATTGTTTGAGGCCGAAATTCAGGATGAAGAGCTTTCTGTGGCTACGGTATTAAACGCGCAACTCCAAGATGCTGAGTGCGCGCAATTAATAGACTACCTTCAGGACGGAGACCTACCGCCAGATCCCCTTGAAGCTAGGCGAATAATGGACCAAGCTGATTTTGTGGGAATGGTAGCACCGGGAGTACTCTGTAGGTTCAACGTAAAAAGGTATAACAAACACCAAGACCAATTGGTAAGGCTAAAACCACGAATGATAGTTCCAGGAAAGCTAATTCCCAAAGTCCTGAGGCTGTTACATAATGATATCCTAGCTGGGGGACATGTGGGAATCAGTAACCTCACTACCAAAATCTCTGAGAAATTCTACTGGCGAAACATGAACGCCGCCATCGTAGATTATGTGAAAGCCTGTGAAACCTGCTCTCTAAGGAGACGGGCCCCGCACTTCAAGGCTTTGGCCAAGTCTTGGGAAAGGCCGACTCGGCCCTTTGAGGTGGTACAGTGTGATTTTATCGGGCCACTAAAGAGGGCTAGGGATGGGTCAAAATATATCATGACCTTCATAGACCTACTAACAGGTTGGCCGGAGGCTTTCACCACTAAAGACTCCACCGCGCAAACCGCGGCCAACTGTTTCCTAACCGGGATAGTGTGTCGGTATGGGCGGGTAAACCGCCTGCACACAGACCGGGGGGCGGCCTTCCTATCAGGGCTGTTCCGGGAGATTACTACCCGACTAGCGTGCAAACAAACGTTCACTACCGGGCGAATGCCAACCGGCAACGCTCGAGTAGAAAGACTACACAAAACCATTGAAAACCTGATTGCATATTATATTCCTGATGACCACTGTAACTGGACCGATCTACTCCCCATAGCGCTATGGACGGTTCGGTCTACGATCAGTGTGCGGTCGGGCTACAGCCCTCACACCCTACTGTTTGGCAGAGATCCAATCAGTATGGGAATGCCTGAGCAGGGAACAATCCCTGAAACGCTAAACGACTGTGAATTCTTCATGCAAACAAAGGACAACATTGCTATGTTTAGGAATATGGCAGAAAGGGTAGTTCAAAACTATGAAAAAGATCTGAGAGTAAGAATTGATGAGCGGGCGCGGCCCACTCAGATGTACGAAGGTGATATGGTATACATGTACGACCCTTTGGCTAGTGAAAATAAAGCGTCTAAGTTCTCAAACAGGTATACTGGGCCATACAGGGTAATTGAAACTAAGGGGGACCATCTCGTTAGGCTGGTGTCACTGAAAACTGGGAAACAAATACCACATTTAGTAAACATTTCAAAGCTCAAGCCTGCCCATGGGCCGTGGTCTCCCGCCATCCCTCATGTTATTCCCAAATTGGTGAGAGAAGCAAAAATCACTAACTCAAAAGGGGCAGATCCTGACCAAAACCCTGAATTGCATCACACTCCGACGGGTGAAATTGCTGAAAAGGATGGCGAAATAAGGGGTGCTGAGACTGAAAACTCAACGGGAACGACCGGTCCCCGTGAGCATGATGCAATTCCTATGGCCAGGAAGGTACCTACACAAAAACCTGGTCCAAGTCCCACCGATTTAGCGGAATCGGACGGGCAAATCACTGATGGTCAGGGCACCAGTGCGGACACCGCGCTGTTACCAAACTTATCCTTTGTTCCTAACAAAGCCGCCTGTGAACGGGGAACAGCTGGCGCTAATGGACAGAGGAAACGCAAACGAGCTAAACGAAGGGGCAAAAGCCAGCCGTTGGCGGGGAGATCCCCTCCAGGCAACAACAAGCCCATAAAACTGCCCTGCGGTGATGTACCGATCTCGGATACATCGGAACAGAGCCCAGAAAAAACAGAAGAGGACCATGTCCCGACGAAAGGTGGCTATAACCTGCATCGGAACCGTCGGCCTAACTACGCCGCTCTGTTCAACGGCGGGGAAAGCGACGACATGGATGATTAATACAGGAAATCTTGCCGCCCTGCGAAAATAAAAGCTCGGCGGAGCGGCACCGTTAGCATCAACGCTAATGGAACAGGTGGCCTACCTCACGGCCACCTCGCCGCGCCCAGGGGCGTGGCAGAAAGGGAGGGTGCGCACACCAAGGGAGATGCCAGTGGTTGGCGTCATCTCATGGGACCGGATGCAAGCGTTCCCCACCTGAAACAAGATACAGCTCCAAATATGGAGACGGCATGGGCAAGCGGATCAGTTATAATTTCGTGGGATCCGCGCCGATTCACCAGTTGGTCCGCAACTCTGCTCCTAGACGGTCACCTCTCCTGCAAGTGATTGCACGCATAACCCAGCCCGGGAGGAAACGGAGATAGACATTGATTCTATCTCTAAACGAAAGTTGGAGATAGAAAACTTTCAACTTTCAACTTCTCCTGGAAGGGGGCGGAAAGAGGACTTAGCTGGAACACTGATCCACCGACTCATGGGGAACTGCCTAGCCCTCCGGCCTCATAGCAATCCAAAGGGAACTACCACTTTCCCTGCGGACACGGAGGGAAGGATCATCGTCCCCCTGAGAAGGAAACGGATTAGCCGCCCCCACCAGAGGGCGCTACCCACCAAGGGAATGTTCGTTGGGCCATTCTTTTAGGATTTTACCAAATGAAAGAAAAGGCAGTCGAGAAGGAGAGTACTAAGAAACGACCGGCTCAGACCCTTAGGCGGTGGAGTTGGCCGGGCCGGGGCGGTGTCCGTCCGGACTCAACCGACACCGGGATTGCCCGGAAGAAACCAAGGACACCAGCCCGGCGGCCCACCAGAACGACCGCAGGCGGAGCCAAGAAGTCCGCTAAATCGATTCCAGCCAAAAAGAAAGCAGCAAATAAAGACTTTTACAATTTATCTGAGGTAAGTGACTCGGAGCCCGAGCCAAGGCTAACTGCGTTGGCCAAACCAGCTCAGAAGGGGGAAGCGGCCACCAGACCTGTGCAGATTCAGGCCGGATGGTTCTGGGACCTTACGCAACCACTGTTCCAACTATTTGAGACTGTTGACGAAATTAGAAGGACAGTGGGACTGGATGTGCCAAAATCAAACAAACAGTTAGCTGGGGTTAAAACTCAGGTTGCTCCTTTCATCCAAAGGGCCACCCAAAACTCTAAATGCGTCGGGGAAGGTACCAGACAGCGAACAACGCGAGGCGGCCGACCTCTGCCCACTCTGGAAAGGCGAACGGGAGGGGAACAGCTAACCGTCGCCGCTCCAGGATTAAAAGTGGAGGTAGCACCCGACCAACACGCGCCAACCCCACCGGTGGGGAACGGGCCAGGGGAAGCTCCCCTCCTCCACCACTTGCAACCCACGGACCCCGCTTGTTTAGACTTGAGCAGCTTGACGACGAGCTGCAACGCCAATCCCTCACCACTGCTATGGAACCAGCAGCAGTGGACGCCAACCAGCCAGCCGGGGGGTCCACTGTGGCCGAGTCCACTCCCAACGACAAACCCACCGCAGGTGCCGCACCCGTACCCCTCGAGCCAACCGTCGTACGACCCAACGGGGGCCGTTTCGGACTGGAACCTACTAGGCCAAGACCCCTCAGAGCAATGCGCCCCTCGTCCTGTGAACGTATGAGAGGCTTAAGGATCACGGTCACTAAGGACGAGAGCGGAATCATCAGGCGAGTGGTGAATGACAACGGGCAAAACCTCTATGAGCATGTCCCAAACTAAATGGACCAGGGGGCCCGAGAGGAGGGCATACTTCGGCGCCTGGATGATAGTGGTGCGCAGAAGAGTGAAGGTAACTTTGTTGTGAACATGTTTTAGATAAACTATAAACTTGACTCTCACGGACTAGCGCTAAAACCAATGACAATGAAGTGGTCGGTGCTGTTCGTTTTTGCCATGATAGGAGGCATTGAGGGGTTGCGAAATGACTCCAGCCCACGTGAAGGGCTAGCCCCTAATGCTGAAGTTATAGCCTTGGAACAATATGGGGTGGTACTGAAACCAGGGAAGTTAATGTCCACCGCAGATATTACCCACGTCCGACAAGGTTTTCTGATCACTATTCCCCAAAGGCGCTCCTTCATCAAGGCTACCTTTGGCCAGGTCTGTCATCGGTACCTAAAAGGAGGAGACGCTCTCGACCGAGCCTGTTACCATGTCAGGTCGCTGGTGAATTGGATGGATCAGACATCGCAGGCGCTCAAAGGTCGGTATAGGGAAATTCTCAATGAAACCTTAAGCTCGCTAATTAAAAACAACCAACAGCGACCTCAAAATCAAGGGTCAGAATCAGATTCAGGCGGAAGGGTCAAAAGAATGAAGAAACTCCCCATCATGCTGGACGACCCAGGATGGCCGACATTTCCTATTCCAACATCATGGAACAAGGGGCTTTCAGCTGATGTCAAGTATAACAGGGAACTAATTAAAGTGTTACAAGAGTCCTCCGACCAGATGATCAAAGACCTGGCGCTGATGAACGAGAAACACGACGAGGCAGTAGAAAGGGTTAACCACGTCGTGATAGGTCTACTGGATAATTTAAGGTCACTAAATAAGGCGCATAATACCACTCGCAGGAGAATGAAACTCGTCCAACATAAGGTGGACTGGATGGAACTGTACCTGAACATGATACCTGTAGCTCTGGAAGACAAACTAGGAGAAATGGTATATCTCCAATTGGTAGTGGAGCAAACGCGCGTGTTCAGGAAAGGTGTACAACACCTGACACGGGGCCAACTGACCATGGATTTGGTACCACGCCAGTATATGGTCGGAGCGGTCCTGGAAGTCAACAGGTACCTGAAAGGAATCCATCCCAGGTTCCACGTGGCGTTTACAGACCCCTCCTTCTATTATGAGAACAGCCAACCCTCATTTAAATTTGATGAAACCACCCAAGAATTGATCGTGTATGTAAGGGTACCGGTTGTGGCCGACGAACATTTGTTTAGAGTCTATGAGGTATTAACCTTCCCTGTACCAGTGCCAGTTAGAGGACGGCAAAAGAAGGACGCTCTCCAAATTGTTAATCTACTCTACCTAAAAGCGTGGCTATGTCCATGTCCCGCCAGTACTACGTACCACTGGCTAGCGGCAGCTGGTCAGGCTGTTATGGGCAGACCATCACGCTTTGTAAGGACCTGCCCTACATGAAAAAGATCACGGATAACACCTGCACTGCCGCCCTGTTGAGACGCGATGACACGGCCATACAAGAAAAATGTGAGCTGGACTATCTTTTGGAAGCAGACTTTGGAGAAATGGCAGTGTATCTGGATGACGGAGATATGCTTGTGGTCAGCGCTGACACCCGGGGCCAGATGATTTGCAGAAATCAACCCGCGGTGGAGGTGAACATAGAAAACTATGCGCGAGTTCAGGTGGAATGCGACTGTGCATTCCAAACACAGGGATCATGGATACCGTATAGTTTACGGAACTGTGACCGACACACCAGGATCACCACGGTCGTGTACCCACCTAACGACCTGTTGGAAGCGGCGAGTCGGGTGAAAGGGTGGAACACTAATTTCACGAGGCCCGAGAATGAACCCACTATGTTAGAATCAGATCCTATCCCTGAAACGATTAGGAAAGAGCTACTGGAAATCGAGGAAAGCCTAAAGGTCAGAATACCTGTACCCTCTCTGGCCAAGCGGATCCAAAAACACCGGAAAGACTTGGCTAAAGGCATCAAGAAAGCGACTGACCGCTACGAAGTAGACAAACACGCCCCATGGTTTTCTATAGGTAACTTTGGGGGCGGCTTTGGCCTCCTCACAATCTTCTGTATAGTGGTAGCAGTAACCATTATTGGGTGTATTCTCTGGAAATGCTGGCGGAGGCACCAGGGCAAGGCTGCCCTAGCCGGACTGGCTATGACTCTACCACGAGCCATGGCCTTGGAGACGGCGGACACGGAGGAACTACTAAGCCACGAGAAGGAACTGACTGGATGCCCGAACACAACCGCCAACCCCACTGCGGTGGCTGTGCTCGCTATATTATTGGCGGTACTGGTCATCGCCATAGTGGTTCTCGTGTGGCGAAAATGGAGGTACATCAGGCGGAAAACTGTAGATGGACTGTATGTACAGTTTGCCAACCCACACGTGATAGAAACAATCTTTCTGGGAGAACTAGCCATGCCTTCTGACCACACTTATACGGAAGGTTATGTGCTCATTAAGGATCTACTGGTGACCCAACTGTGTCTGAAGTACACCCTGACCGTTACCTGGGGGGCGCAGCTGATGGGAGCGGCGACTAGACCTGGACAACATCCATCTAAGGTACCACTACCGGATACCCTGAGGGTGTCTAAAAAACTAGCCCGACTAATGATGAGTAACTTAAAGTACAATACCAGGGCCAGACTCCTGAGATACTCCTCGGGGCTAGCCACTCCTGTACCCATGGGAGTGCCACGCCTCATCGACGCAGGTTGGTCCGATGTCGGAGCGGACTGGCCTCAACCAGTGATAGGACATGGAACAATGCCTAACGCTCCTCCTAGATCGACCACGCCCACCTCTACAGCGACCGGACCGGGGTCTGCCCGAAAGACAGTAAGACCAGGGACATCCGGAAAGGATTCAGGAACGGTTTATGAAGTTATCATATGACAATGTAACAAGTGCTAAGACCTGACCTAGTGCTGTACAGGTAAAATTGGTGAATTAATAATACAATGGTACGAGTACTAAAAACTGAAATGTTACAGGGAATTCGATGGGCTCTGCCTGTTTGGGAAGGTAAGGTTCTGTTGACTAACCTGATCAATAATGATTCACCAACCAGGGAAACCTGGGTCGGGTAGGCTGGTCCGACCGTCTCTCTATGGACCCATGGGTTATCTAAATTTCTCTCAAGTTGAGTGTCCCATGCCCGGTAGCCTAGCTCAACACTCTTATTGCTATTGATTCGGCAACTCTTTTAAAGTAGGGAACCATTTGGAACCGATCCTAGTGTCGCGAAATTTTAGCATTTAGAAGAAACACAAAATTCTATACAATACCTATGTGCGCTCAACGGGACCAACGCTTCCAACGAGCGAAGTGAACTTCCCCAAGCAAATACCATCTACACTTGACCCCTGTGCTGTTGTTACCGCTAGGATCGGGCTGCGGTACAGGAGTCACTTGGGGAACGCCACTGTCTATTCTTCAGCATGCTTACATATATAATCTTCTCAAAGATGAGGGGGCTGCACAAGCAGCAGGAGCCTGCCCACATGCCTGGTGTCAGTGGTGCCTGACAGGAGGCAGGACGTTGGGGTTACGCGTCACTGACGCTGCGAAGGGCACTGGGGTGGACGCCCGACCATGGCAGTCACTATGCCCCGGGTGGGTTGGCTCCTGACAGCGGTCCCTTCATCACAAAAAAAATCGACGAATAGAAAGAAAATTACCCAAAAACTAATATATAAAGCAGGCCAATATTTATTTAACTAAGAGCCCTTCCTCAGGGAATTCTGGGCAAGTTGTAGTAAGAGCATAAGAACGCAGAATATGTAGTAACATTCAAAGGGGGAACGCTCCGTGACAGCGCACGAGAGTACCTTATACGTGGCTCGTTTGCTTCTGGTACAGGCACGCTACAACGGGCAAGGATGTGTACAACTCCTGCCAGGGCGTGCTACATTCAGAAAGTATAACGGAGGTCACAAGGAAAAGAAGTCACGGGAAAAATGCGGTGAACTGGTGACATTCACAGGGTGCTAACTCCCTTCTTCATAAAGGCGACTTTCACCTGTGAAAAAGTGCCTTCTCCCTGTGGGGGGGAGTTCTAGCTAAAACCCACAGGATGATGAGACGAGGCGCTGTACAAAATGTGTAGTCTCATCGTCTTGGCTATGTGTAATGATCACCGAGTCACAACATATCCTAGTGGTTGGGTCCTTTGATTTTACTGTAAATCAGGATCCAGCGAAATGCGAAAAATAACAAACAACTGCCCAAAGGTACAAGACTAAGTTATTTAGGCCATGTTTAGACCAGTTTTAACCGGGACTGAGGCAAAACGGCAAGAAGTCAAGATTCGACCCGGGTAAATTAGAAATAATCAAAATTAATAAAGAAGACGTGCGGCTTCAGAGCTGACCGCCGTCGAGAAAAAAAAAAAAAAAAAATGAAAACGAATGAAATACTAGTCTTGACCGCCGTCGTGGCGCTAAAAGTAACCGGGTCTCCGCTCAACAGTTGAGCTGAAGGGGGGGGGACACGGTCTACTAATTCCCTAACGAACGGCTGCAAAAAACTTAGTTGAAAACCCCTTAGCTAATAGTCTACCCATTCTATTAGGAAAGAATCAAATTACTAAAACTGTCTATAACACTAATATATATTCCTGCCCCGCGTGCGCATAGTTAGGATAGGCTGGGGGCGGAGTCTTTTCAGGAGTAGCCTTGACTCTCCACAAGAAAAACGGGCATAGACCTGAACAAAGGACGGGTTTAACCTTGTACTGTACTTCGGTAAAAGCCCGACTTACTAGGTGCTGTCTGGAAGTGAGTGATCTGAAGAGATGCATTTACACATCTCTATAATGTAAAGGGGGTGTAGGCTGCATATTAAAAAAAAAAAAAAAATGTAGTCTGCTCCCGATTATAACAATGGGAAACTCGGTGCTGCCCATTCTGGTTCTATGGATGGGGGGTACCGACAAACCACGTGTAACTAATGAGGACCGTGAATCAGATCAGAAATGGACCTGAATCTGAGACCCGATCCTCTAGTGATAACTAACGAGTAACGAATAATCTCAACCTCCTTTGTACAGTTAATATTTAATGTCTTTCGTGACACTTATATTTTTACGGAATGAAAACTACCCCGTAATTTTTCATGTCTGTTTTCCCCATGTAGTGTGTTGTACAAAATAAGACGGTGAATTATTACTGTTAAAATATGTATAATATCTATTTATGGAACTGTCTGGTGTTAGGGGCGCACCTGCCTGTTGCGATAGGAGGGCGCCAACTACCCAGTATAACAGTGGAACTCGGTATTCAAACCCAGATTGAATATAGGGGTTGGACGCCGAGCTACCACCCGTAACTAACAAAAGAAGGGAAGGGGTTTATCTTAACATTAACCATTGAAGTGTGTTGGTAAATTATTCTAACACAATGGACATAAATATGAGGTAGTCAGAATGACAACTGGATATACCGTTCAAGTATTGGCTCTTAAGAAAACCAAAGTAGTCTCTTAATTAAACCACAATAGACCCAGCTCCTATCATCATTCTTATCTCCCCACCTGGACGGCACTGCACAATAATACTCACTATCAAACTTATTCTAACACCATGACACTGACACAGTCTTGTTGTTAGACTCAACACAGGATGGATAATTGTGGCCTTTGCCACTCCCTCTCAAACTTACCTAGGAGCCGCCGACGGCTAGTCGGACGGCTCCACCTGTGGTGTCTCCTCATGTGGTCACCACGTGAATGTTTCCATTATCCTGTAAGGGGGACAACTCATCAAAGAATTCTGCCACAGCCAATCTAAAGCTGTGCAGTCTGGACCAAAGTACCTGGTCACCTGCAGTTCCTCAAAACTTACCACGGAGTCGCCGACGGTCAGTCGGACGACTCTACCTGGGGTGACCACATGAAGCGCTTACGCTTTATAGTCACCAAATAGAATGTTTCCATTACCTTGTACGGGGAACGTCAAAACAAAGAATTCTGTCACAGCAAATCTAGTGCTGTACAACCCAGACCGGAATCCCTGGTCATCTACACAACTCCATGGGTGCAGTGTCAGTCAACTAGTAGTTAATAGTAATAAAATAACACTCTAGGCCAACGCGGCACAATCTACCCACACAATGAGAGCCTGCTTGAATCGGTAATGTCAACAAACCACTAGTCAGAAAAACCCCCTATTATCGCTCAACCACGCGCGAGATAAAATGCTTGATCGTGTTCGCCTAAACAACTCCTCCCACTAAAATCATATAGCCTGACGTCTCTCAGTGCCCAACACTACCACATTATGCCGTTCATATTAGCATCAATAACCACAGGACCTGGAAAAGATAATAAGTTTAGTACACAAGGTCCTAGTTTTCGGCCCGCGTCCACCATCTTGGATCCAAAAGTAAACACCAGGTGGCCGCCCACGCTACCCGTTACAAAAATCACCAGCGAAATACAATCTCTAGTTCCGGGAGTGACATCAGCTTCCGGAATACAACCACGTGAAGGCGAGCCGAAAACCACTAGGAAGAGTTCTGGCCAACAATCTCCTTAAAACCCTACGAGTTAGTAGCCTGCCTAAACATGCAAACGACAGTAGAAGAAGGAAGACTGAACTTACCCGGTCTCGGAGCGGTCGGGGCTTGGACCAACTCGACGAGGGGGACGGCACCCGGCGACAGGCAAGGAGACGAGGGGGACGGCGCCCGGCAACGGCAAAGAAGAACACCCACGATCCAAAATGAACAGTCTGTGGTCCGTGGTCTGGCGTCTCCCGTACAAACAAACTGGCCGAAGCCTCCTGGATAAATAAGTCTGTAGTGTCCTGGGTATTGGTCGGGAATTGGATTAGAAAATCACTAGGTAAAATCACTTGAAAATCAGTATGTACAAAGAAAAATGAGTGCCGACGGTCTACATCGGCAACCGGGCAACCAGGCGTCCTAGGGTCCTGGCCCACCGCCGCACCAACCGGTCGGAGGGCATATAGCCATCGACCAATTCCCTGAAGTCATTTATGGTCATGCTCCCGTCCGCGACCACTTTTACGACGTGCAAGACACGCCCGGTGTCCGCCGTCGGGGCCCCAAACCAATCATTGGCTCGGCGAACCTCCTTGCTGATCCTGGGTACCACCCGGTTCACCCATTTCTGGAGGGAGCCGTCGCTGTCCGTTAAGGGCCACCAACGCGCGTCGAAGCCTGAAGGTGTTGTGAAAAGCAAAGTGGCCGGTGCGGGATGGGAGTTGATGTTCAGATGGGCCCGGTTCAACAGTTCGGCGTAAAATTTAGATGCGGCGTCCACATTAATGAATAAAGGTATGTAAAGCTCCAGGTCTTGGTCCCAGGTTAGGATGTCCAGGAGATTGCACATTACCACCAGCACATCTTCAGGGTACATAACGTGGTGCGCGAACGCGTACCCCGCCAGCTCCGCGGTGGTAGCGTCCACGCAAGAAAATACAACTAATGACGTGTCCGATCCGGCGAGGATAATGTCGGGGTAGGCTTCGATTCCTCCTTCGCGGTTGGAACAAAAAATGGCAATGCGGACCATCCTCGAGCCGTAGATATAAGAAATAAAACTGGAAACTGGAAAAACACGTCTGTATGCTACAGAATGACCGTCGGCACTGATTAAAATGACGTCAAAACGAGGCTAATTTGGGAAACCCCTTTTTGATCCAAAAGATCCAAATTTTGATATCGGCTAACATGATCAAAGCATCATTTAATTTTTCTAAAACTTCGTGCTAGATTAAGGTTTAGGTCCCCAACTAACATAATCAGGCGATAAAATTAATTTAACTCGGCCCAAAATGTCAGGTCGGGCCTGCAAACTCGCCAAATTTGTTCGAAGCAGAAATTTGCCATCCGGGCGCTTCACGCCTGGAGGAATCAAATCGAGGTCAAACCCTGGAGGGGAACTCCAGTCAAGCGTCCCGCTAAGTACACATGTACTAAGCATGACTGGTGGGCGCGCGACGTGGATGGTAATATTTTCTGGATCAAACTGCTTAATGTTGCCAGGTCATATGCATGGACCTTGTAATCATTGTAAATAATGTTGTGTTAGTTGAGGATGGTTCGAAATTTATTGGATTTTGACCTCCGTAGCTCGATCGTTCAAGATGTCCGAATTCTCCGTATTGACTTTTATTGTGTTAACTCGTTCTGAAATTGGATTTGTTGTGTGTTTGTTACTCTTAGAAGATTAAGACAACTTTATACTGTATAAATGTTGAGTTTTGTTGACTTTGTGTTCCAAATCGCATATATCAGAATTTGTACATGTATGTACTAAGTCGAAACTAACTTTGTCACCTTATGCACGGGTGTCGCAATCCTTAAGCCTTAATATAGGCTGACGATAACACTTCTTCATTCTCTAAAACTGACTTTGTCACTTTGTCACCATGATTATGTCACCATTTACTTTATCATGCAAATGATCATGTTATCATTCTTCAACACTTACTTTGTCACTGTATGAACGGGTTCCGCTAACCTTGAGTTTCAAAATGTGGAAGCCAACTCGATAAATAATTTCATTTATGAACTTACCTTGAAACTTTATGAATGGTTTCACTGATCTTGAGTCTCAACATGGGACTACCAGTAAAATGTACTTAAGTACTAAGCAAAACCGATCATATGAATGTATCTTTGTTTATACTTCTGAATAAGCAAAAATGAACTTCTGATTATATTGACACTGTGCTGAATGTACCACGAGAGTCAAAGCCACCCCACATTGGTTTCTATATATATATAAAAAAAAATAATAATAATAATAATAACAAATATATCCAATCATCAAAATTGGGAACCTATCGCATTTGATTGAAAATCTTCATTTGGTTTGAGCTATGTCGTCCACCTCCTCAAACTCAAACACCTGACCGCCGTCGAATGTACTAATAGCTTAGCACTTTTAATATATCATCATGATGTATAATCTAATAAGGATCAGGCTTAGCAAGTCTATGTCAAGTCTACTTCTAGAAAGAAATATCTTACGCTCCTAGTGCCACCTGTTAACCAGTATAAAAGGCGTTGCAAAGTGAGGAGCAAGCAGTTTAAGTGAGAATGTCAGCTGAGTAAGTTTAGCAAAAGGAGCTACTTGGAGTTAGTACATCGACTCCTGCGTAGCAGACTGGAGTTTACCTATACCAACTACCTCGGACATAGGATTGTGATAGGGCTAAGCACTAGAGCGGTCTAGAATGTGTTGGAACAACTTGTATTCTAAATGTGGTTGATTGCTGATAGGAGATGGGAGGTGGACTGATGGAGACTTATACATCGTGGCTTTGACTCGGGATGAGATGTTTATTGAATAAAAACCCTTTCATATTAAGAGCTCCCTCATCGTTCATTTCTTTTGAACTATTGGGAAGTGAATGAACTAACTTTAAACGCAGTCTGATTGACTCAGACATTCTGGACAAACGACTCATGGATACTTAGTTATATACTCATCACGCAGTATTAAAACAAACATTAACAATAGTTCAGGACGTCCAAAAAATGGTCCAATTGACGTTGGCTGCCCATCCAAATGACGTCATTTGGACCAAATATGGTCCTAATGCCGACCAAATATGGACCAAATGATTTTTTTTGACATATATGAAAGGTATATCACTGAAAATGTAATATATCTAGTCAGGAATGCTTATAAAATGGGTCTGGACCACTAAATTCGACACAGCGACATGGGCATTTCTTAAAATCGACATTCGACATGGGGCCTTAACGACATGACACTGGGTTCTAAATCATAGTGACATGCGACATAGCCTTTAGTGACATGTGACAGGGCTTATTCTTAAATTCGACACGGCGACATAGCCAATTCTTAAATTCGACATGCGACATCAGGACCCCCCATCCAGGGCCCCTATAAAGGTATTGTATATCAATAAAACAACTTTTCAAATGTAATTCGCTTGGAAAATTTATGAAAAAATGTTCATACATGCTGCAATATTGATATAAATTCTGATTTTTAACTCTTTTACAGCTACCTTAAAAAATAACATAATCTTATGAAAATATCAAAAAAAATTGCTCTCAAACTATGTAATTTTGATAAATAAATAATTTTTCTAAAATGACTTTTCATATTTGAATGGGACCAATTTGGACCAGTTTCGGACAAAAAGACATCCAAAAGACATCACTTGGATGGGCAGCGAACGTCCTCAGGACGTCCTCAGGACCAAATAACTGACCAGTGGCTGACGTCTTTTGACCATTTGCCAACGTCTTTTGGACGTCATTGTGCTACCTTGCCAAGCGCAGAGTCGGCGGGGACCAGCATAGAAATATGCAAATGATTGCCAGGAACAAGCAGCGAAAAAAGATAGTGAACAGAAGGTCGGCGGTCAGAGGCCGCCTCCCAAAAATGCCTAGGTCAAATTCATAAACATTAATAATTATTACCTTGGCTTGGCCCTTGGGGCAAGTTGGGACGGGAGGCGGGGGATTTTCTTTTGAAATCCTCGGGTATAATGAGTATTGTACAAATCCATTGTAGATTAGTTGAGTTTCCCTTTCCAACTTTTTAGATCTTCATCTATATTAATTATTCCCTCTAATTTGATCAGCAACTGCAAGACGAAATCGGTCTTCCCTCTTTGGCGCGAATCAGTGCTGCCATCTGTCGTTTCAGAACATCCACTATAGGAACTCTCCTGAAAGGAGGTCCGTTCCGCTAGTTAGCCATCTCACGAAAATGGCTTCGCTCGCAAGGGTAGGACGGGCGTTTGTCCGGCCCTTACTGACACAACGATGCTCTGTTTCGTTGCCTGTCCTGAGGGCTAGTGCATGTAAGGCTATTTTTCTTTTGATCGCTATAATGTCTGTGTTTCTGGAAATTTGTGTGAAGTTGTACTAGGTCGCCGAAATATGTTACCTTGACCTACACCGATTATCGCCCACGAAATTTGGGAAGTTGGAAAGCATATCAAGCTCTACAAATTCTTCAGGCTTAGATCTACAGATCTAAAAACAGTTAAAAACTTTAGCATTTTCTGTCACATCCTAAAAGTCTGTCTTTTCAGCTTTTTTGGAAATTTAACAACATGAAAAGTGTACTGTCAAAAACAATGTATTCAACTAACTGTTAGATCTACTGTTAACAGTTAGACTTAGATCTAGATTCTAACTTTTTTTGTAGCCAAGGCAATGAATGCCAATGCCAATACCAATGGGGAGAGACTCCGAGAGTAGACTATTAAAGTTAGACCCTCGCTAGTTATCATCATTTATACTGTACTGGTGGCTAAAGTTAGACTCTTAGAATATATTTTCTTGGTTATTTGAGTTTGCAAAATGTGGCTGTCATTTTGACACAACATAGTTTTGCCCCCCTTTAGTACGGCTTTAGTTTAACAACAACAATTTTTTTTTCTAAGACAGTGTGTCATCATAGCCTATGATACTCAGACATAGCCCTATCTGGGTAAGGGAAATCCTTAGTAACAGTCATACATTCTCTCTTATGGCATGCATGACTGTAACTAATTCAAAGGGGACATCAGGTTAGAGATTAACATTAAGGACTGGCCAATCAGGTGAGGGCAAAAATGTACCCCTCCGGGTTGCTAAGTGACCTTAGCATGGAATCCCCTTACCCTGTCTTTGAGTTTGAGTATGACACAATTTTGCCTAAGCCCTGACAGAAGAGTGACAAAATGTAGACTCTACTAAGTTCCAATAAGTGTTCAAGTACAGGTATATTTTATGAGTCTAATTAATGTCTATGTTAAAATATAGGCTGTGATATCTAACTCAAACCTTGTGAAAATAGCTTTTGTCCCTGTGTTTACTCTATTTATGTGGATCCACACAACTCATTTGATTAGAGGCCGTTCATAAATTACATCAATTCATACTTCTACAGGGATTTTCCTTTACATAGAGTTACTAGTACCGGGTACTAGTAAAACTCCTGTTGGGCTAGTTCAATTTGTTAACAACTAGCCCATTGGGCTAGTGAAAATCTTTAAAATTGCAAATATTGACTTGATATGGACTAGTTTAACTTTGATCCGGGCTAGTGTAAAAACAGGACCAGTGGACTAGTCGAAATATTCTCAAGGAAACCCCCTGTTCTACATGATACTTTTAGGACCCTCCCACCCCACCCCCTACCCCCTTGTCACACTGAATTTTCTGTTAGAAACATGAAAATTAGGCCTGTTTTCAGGCAGTGTCACACTGTTCAACCTACGCTAATATGCTGTATTGTTTGAAAAAGTATGCAAGTATCATGATTAATGCAAGTCTAGATTCTAACAGTATGTCTCAGACATCTATCTGCCTCCTTAGTTACTTCACCACCCGGTATTCTGTCTTTTTAGGTTGCTACCCATTACATCGTGTGCTGCGAGTCTTGAAAATATGATTTTATACAAGAATCCCCCGTTGTGTCAATGCGCAGTTACCCAAAAATCACTCAGTGTCCTAAATGTTTATAATGTTTTCATATTGAACTACTTGTCCATAGTCTATAATTTATCTAATTATAGATGTTCTGTATGTTACATTTCATATAATGAAAAATCACGGACTATGGAGTGACGGTTACATTTGGGACACTAGGTTCCCATAGATGTTACTATAAAAAAAGGTCACCATCACGTGCTCAGTGTGGTAATGTTAACGGCACTCACTACTGTTCAGGGCGACACCCTGGAGGTGTGTTAAGAACTAAAAGAATATTCTCTTTTTTAAACTAATTTAATGCTATTTTAGTTATTTGGACATACAAAAGAGTACAATGCACACATTTTTTCTTTGAATGGAGTAATAATTATAACCTAGCATGATCAGATTCAAACATATAGTGCTCAAATGTTTACCTTCTTTCACAGCAACCTGGAACAAAGATTGGAAGCCAGGCCCCTACCCCAAGACACAACAGGAGCGCGAAGCAGCAGCTAAGAAGTATGGCTTGCGACCAGAAGACTATGAACCCTACCCCGATGACGGAACGGGTTATGGTGACTACCCCAAACTGCCACATGACCCTCCGGATTCCCGAGACCCATATGTGGAATGGGACATTCCCGAGTACAAAAGAAACTACGGCGAGCCAGTAAGTGAAATTATATAATACCATAACTAAACTTTCTCTGCTCTGAGGGCTCAGGGCTCGTCAAATCCAGCGCCCAAAGTACCCATACACCCCCTTCATTCTGACAACACTCGATAATGTTAGACAATCATTCTGGACACCCTTGGAAATTGTACCCCAATTTGGAAAGCTGAGTCAAGAACCAAACAGCAATGATAAGTTCTATCAAAATGTACAAGGTTGAAATGGGTCTGTGGTACATTGGATAGAGTTACTTATGTAATGTATTTGAAGAATAATTATATTGAGAAATATATATATTTAATTATACAATAACCCTTCAAATCAATGTTTTGTTACCTGCTTGAGATACAGAATTGTATCTCAAAATCAATTTGTATGCTTATTACCCAAACGTCGGTGGACACCGTAATGAAGAAAGGCAATACCTCATGAATGTTATGATAACCAATGTCTAACATGTGTAACTGAATCTGTATCACAATTCATTCTTTTTCTTAGGTACATGTTGATGCAGACAAAATGGTTGAAGACAAATGGAACCCCAACATTAAATACAGATATAGCTGGTGAGTAACGTCCATATCCTTAACTGTTGTTAAATAATTTTTATCAAAAATATATTGGATAGCAGCGAGAGACATTGTGTATATAGAAATATCGACAAATGGTAGTATTTGCTTTGTGACTAATTCGTATTTGATAACTTGGAAAAAAATAATGCATTACCCTAGCTAACAAAGCTTGTGATTTTTCCCGAATAAGTCTCAATGGAGAACTAGATGGAAAAGCCGTGCTGTTTGTATAGACTGTATCGTAGGAAAGAGTCTTATCTACACGTGTTTGATTCTCCTTTTAGGTTGACAATGTACAGCATGCTGTTCGGCGTTCTGGGGTCGTTCATATTCTTGTACTATATCACGTTACCTTACCCTCACTTCCATCCAGCGGTAAGTATTATTCATTTACCATTCTGGAAAGTTGGTATCAAGAAAAAGAAATAGAATCAAAAAAGAAAAAAGATATTAGTGAGCGTATTTCTCTCCTTTCAGAAGAATTTTGAGATATCTCAGTGTTATGTTCTATACCCAACGCCTTATGTACATGTACATATTTCTCTTACTGCCGTTTTCAAAGGTAAAAGGCGTAATACTTTCCCAATAAATAGTCTTTCCAGTCTCCAAAACATACCTTAAATATTTGCATTGAAAAATGGTCAAAATATAAATTGTAGAACTTTGGTTAACCATTGAAGTTCCGTTCTTCCCGGTTGGCTGCTTCAGAACCCATATATGAAGGAACAATTTACATAAAGAGTGGCTTTAAGATAAGTATCTGCATTAAGCGTACAGAATACCGTATATTCTAGTGGTCCAGGATATTTATGATCCCTCCCATCATTTAACTTTCAGATGAAGAAACAAGAGCCGAAGGACGGACCACATTACACTTTTGAACCAGTGGATTGAAGAGGACTCTTATGTATATATGAGAAATGCTAGAATGGATCTAAATTAATTCGTCTGTAACTTGACGTAATATCAACGTTACCATACCAATGTTGTACCATCACGACAGGGAACGAGGAAAAACAAAGTTTCCTTAGGATTACAGAGAAAAATGTCCGCTTAATAAAATGTACAGAAAAATGCATTATGAATCTTCGTTTATGAATAAATTGAATCTTATACAATAGCTTGATTAAATCTGCCTTACTACAATCTCGGATCAACAACGCAATTCAAGATTAGAAATTAAGAATTGTTTAATGTCACAGGTGCCGTAATCGAGCTGGGCGGCCACTCTGTGTTACCATATGTACCCTAAATGTTACCATATTTTGTTTTGGCTACAAACTATTCAAGTACAAATACAGAATCCGATCTCTTTTTCTAAATGTTATTTCCCTCCTAGTTGCTTCTAGTATTAAAAGTATTTCCTACATTTCCTACTTTTTCATCAGTTAAGAGTGGCATCTCTGCATATATACCCTAAAGGTGGGAAGGTCCGGTTGTTGACGTCCGTTTACACGATTACACGTTTCAGCCACCTGTGCGCACACAGAGGCCACTGGTGATTACACCAACTGGACCAATCATGTCTTGTGGGAAGCTCTTGAGAATATGAATTTACTTGCGAAATGACGTCACATCTTCATATATGGTAAACCGTGTAAGCGTATATTGATGCCTTCCAACCAACGATTCTATAAAGGAAAGAATAATGACTGGATTACGTTTATTGTGACGTCGCTGATAGGGGCGCCCCCTACTAGAGTCCGTGCACACCGATGGTCCTGGCTTGATGGCACCCTGTTTCTTCAGTCTGGAAAGAACCCTATGAGGCTGACCGAACTACCCCAACAAACAAACCCATGGCACCGTGGGTTAGACTGATGCCATCACATATTTTAAATCATCAATAGCCGCGATTAGCGTCACTATTAAAAGTTAGAGAGTAGCCAAATAGATATTAATCAATCAGGGCCGTATCCAGGGTTGGCCACGGGGCGGTGGTGAGTTTAATAAAGTGGAACTTTTTTATGTTTTTTGTCAAGTAATATTGGGAAAATACTTTAAAAGCTCCACATAAAACTATAGTACAAAATATTGGCAGAGCATGTCACCTGCATTAAAGGTAGGGGTCAGTGACTATAAATTATTTGACAGTTATGATGCACGCCATCCAAGTAAGCACCATGCCAAATTTCATATATCTACCTTTATTAGTTTTTAATTTATACACATTTTCCTAATTCAAACTTAGTGGTACTGTCTGTAATTTGTGCAGCTTGCACAGTGCATTTTTCTGTGTGTGACATCACAAACAGACAAGGTGAAAAATAAAAATCTTAAGAATAACATTAACAAAATAGTATGTACCCATTTTCTATTTGTTGAGTCTAGAAGTATTTATTATAAAAAGAAATTATTCATAATGCTAAAAGTGAAATGTACGCATTTGTTAGCATTGATTCTAAGGTAGAAGATATAAATTTAAGGAAAAATTGAATTTCACTGGCCCCTCTCTTTAAGCAATATTTCTATTTGAATATCAAAATGGTGGGGCAAACCCGATGACGATTTATTTATAAGGATTATTGTCAATCGAGCCATTTGTTAGTTCAGGTTCTCTGTGATACGTATAATGATGTCTTTGTTGTTTGATTATTACCTAGAATTTTCTGTTTAGAAGAATGAAGGGAAGAGTTGAAATTTCTGCAATTTTTCTGGGTGGCAATTAACCACTTAATGGCTGCTCCCGAGTATACTCGGGAGCAGACTACATTTTTTAGTTATTCTAGTGAAAAATAGACCAATTTTCATGATATTTTTCCAAATTGACATGTTATCCAAAAATAGTGGTGTTTGGTATCATTGGAAAGCTCATCCCCTGATCTTCAAGGTTCTCAAGTTGTTTTCTCTCAAAAACTTGCTATTCTGCATGGTAACCATGGCAACACTTTCCTTAGCAACACATTTTCTAAATTTTAGAAAATCCCGAAAATTGGGCAGAATTGACCAAAAATTACAAAATCAATTGATTGGGCAAATTTTAGATCTGTTTCAAACTTATTCTGGCAAAGAAAAAGTTTGGAACACTGAAAGTGTTGGTTGCCATGGAAACCTAGATAAATATACCATATTTTAGGGGGAAAATCCAATTAAATTGAAGAAAAGTACAAAAATGGCATGGTTACCATGGTAACAGTGTTTAAAAATCTTTATTGTTGCTTAAAATTATAGAACAACCCAAAAGGAACTGAAATGTTTAGAAATATAGCTAATTATGAAGAAATACTTGTTACCATGGTAACAGTTTGGCCATATGGTGAAATTCACTAATTTTGTACATTTTTATACATTATTTGAGAAAAATACATACATTTTTCGATATTCGATATCTTTTGACATAAAGTTGCTATGAAGGCAAGTAATATATCAAAATTTAGAGAATTGCATGGAGTTCTTGTTCTTAGTTTTTATTATGCTTTTATTGCAATTTTAAAAATTAGGCCAAATGTTATATGATCACTTTCAAGTTTTAATGTTTTATGAAGAAAAATCAACAAAACGGTTGCCATGGCAACCGAAAAGTCATTTTTTTGCCGTTTCCTAAATTTTCAGGTCACAAGCTAAAGAATGATATAACATAACATGCCCATCATTGGAAAAGTATAAGAAATATATTTGTTCAAAAATGCATCCATTTTGCCTCAAATTAACCCCAGGAGCATGGCAGTTAAGTGGTTAAGGGCCACATTGGGGGTTTAAAAGTTAATAAGAGCAGGTAATACAGTAAACTGGGCATCACCTCCCTTAATCTACCTACATGGTTCGAAAGATAAACTTCAAAGGCTGGAACAGATTCAATACTGGATGGAACATTTAGGTTTCTTAAAAAAAAAAAGGGGGGGGGGGTGTCACAAATATTGTGTATTTGTGGGTCTTTTAGTCTCAACTTAACTTAGGGATAACTCTGACAACAGTTCGCCATTGTAGACCTGTTTATCAAGCTTAGTACTGTGAATTGACACAGGGGGGCGCCACTTGTCGCCGGATAACGTTAGAGGCGTTTCCCGCCACTCACACAACATCTCCCTTTTTTTTTTTAGCAAGAGTCTTTACGTTTCTCTCAGATAAGTCTTTATCATATAATTCTTACTTAAGATAGGGAGTCTTTTATCTTTTACTTTAACTACTACTTTAAAGTGTCTTTTTTGAATGTCTTTAAGAGTCTCAGTGTTCAACAGCTGTAAGAGAATATAGGTTAGCAACACAACATAAACAAAACACATCCTGCGAATAAGGAGTAGACTTCTCCTATCCGCGCCTTGTCCCGGGCGTTATTCTAAGCCCATGTTGGGGGACAAGACCAAGCTTCAACCAGTCTTTCTGGTCGCTTGATGGTCCTCAGCGACCGGCGTAGCACAGGTGTCGCTGGGGCAGCTGGAGTAGGTGGACCAGCTGATGCAGCCGGACTAGGCGAGTCGACCGCAGAAGGCTGATAGCGGTCAGGACGAGTCGGAGTTGTAGGACTCGGCACTGTAGGACTCGGCTGGGAGTCTGCAGACTCGGTTAACTGCAGATGTCGGCGGTTTCTCCTGAAAGCGCCTGACTCCGTCTGGATGTTGTATGACCGTGGAGTCTCGGCCGAGGCGGTCACCACACCTTTGGTCATCCAAGTCTTTTCCTGGTCGGTCTTGAGCCTTACCACATCTCCTGGCTGTAGACTAGGCAGGGGTCTGACACCATGACGGTTGTTGTAGTGGTGCTCGTATCCTGCTTTTGTGGCCTTGTCAGTGTCTTTAATGACGTCAGGGTTGGGCCACGATGGCCTGAGCTTGGCACCAAGGGTGGGCAGATTCGTACGAATATGTCGGCCCATGAGCAGCTGGGACGGGCTACATCCTGTAGCGGAGATGACGGTGTCCCTGTAAATCATTAGGGCCAGCCACGGATCGTCCTGTCTCAGAATACTTTTCGCTGTTTTCACGGCGCGTTCTGCCTCTCCGTTAGAACTCGGCAGATGGGGGCTAGAAGTAACATGGTTAAAATCGCACTTCTTCGCAAACTGTTTAAACTGTTCAGACACAAACTGGGGCCCGTTGTCCGAGACTACTTCCTGTGGGAATCCCAGTCTGGCAAACACATCCTTCATCTTGGCTATCACTGCCGAAGATGTAGTTGTCGATAGGTGGAGTATCTCGATCCACCGCGAGTGATAGTCCACCATAACGAGATACTCTCGACGCTCAAACTGACACAAGTCAACTCCTATTCTCTGCCAGGGTAGGTCAGGGAGCGCAGTCGTCATGAGTGGTTCCTTGTGCTGGGTTGGTCTATACATCTGACAATGGTCGCAAGCGGTCACAATACCCTTCACGTCTTTGGCGATACCAGGCCACCACACCGACTCCTTTGCTCGTTCAAGGCATTTTGTGATACCCTGATGGCCTTGATGGATCTTGTCCAATATGTCCGGTCTCAACTTTTCCGGGACGACAATCCTGTCTCCGTAGGTCAGTAGACCGTTACTCACTGATAAGCTCCCTCTGACGTTGAAGAGCTCTTTCAGGTGGTTCGGGACGTCCTGTTCGTACTTCGGCCATCCAGCCAAAGTGTACACGCTCGCAGCTCGGAGGACGTCATCATCGTGTGTCACCTTCCGAAGCTCTGCCATCCGGTGGTCGGACATGGGAAGACTCTCCTCTACCATGGCCACGTGTATCGCAACTTCTGTGTCCGTCACAGTTGCTTTATCCGACTTAGGGCTTCGTGAAAGTGCATCGGATATCACCATCGTCTTTCCGGGCGCATACTCGGCCTTTGCGTTAAAGCGGAGCATACGCATCAACAAACGTTGACATCTCAAGGGTGCTCTGTCTAAGTCCTTCTCATTGATCAGAGTCACCAGGGGCTTGTGGTCCGTTAAGACCTTAAAGTTCTCAAGCCCACAAAGGAAGCGATCAAACTTCTCACAGGCCCAGACGCTCGCTAGACATTCCTTTTCGATCTGGGCATACCGTTGTTCGGCTGACGAAAGGGTCCTTGAGCAGTATGCGACAGGCTTCAGCTGACCGTCGTGGTCCTGAAGCAGCACACCACCCAGACCGTAGCTACTCGCATCAGCGCTCACTACAGTTGGCTTGCGAACGTCGTAGTAGGCAAGAGCTTGGGCTGACGATACCAGCTCTTTCATCCTGTCGAAGGCCTCCTGCTGAGGTGGTCCCCATGACCAAACAGTGTCACTACAAAGCAGGTCGTTCAAAGGCTTAGTAATGTCATGGAGATTCGGGAGGTAGGCTCCAAGGTAATGTACCATCCCCATGATCTGGCGTAGAAGTGGCACAGATGTTGGCTCGGGCATCTCAAGTATCGCTGATACCTTGTCGCTGTCTGGCTCAATACCACTTTTGGTGAACTTGTGCCCTAAGAACTTGAGTTCTGACTTGCCAATCACACACTTCTCCTGGTTCAGTTTCAGGTCAGCTTCCTGAAGACGTCTCATAAAGTCATCTAACCTCCGGTCGTGTTCCTCTCGGTCCTTACCATAGACGAGAATGTTGTCCATGTACACGAACGTACCCTCCAGTCCGTCTAAGACCTCAACCATCTTCCTCATGAAGATTTCGGGCGCGGAGGTGATTCCGAACGGGAGACGACGAAAGCAGTATCTCCCGAAGGGCGTTATAAAGGTCGTCAGCTCGCAGCTCTGCTCCTCAAGCGGGATCTGGTAGAATCCGCTGGTCGCGTCCAGAGAGGAGAATACTGACGCACCGTTCAGCTTGGGTGCGCGTCCTCTAGGGTCGGTAACACATACCTTTCACGTTTAACGCTCACGTTCAGTCTCTTCAGATCAACACAGAGTCTCACTTTACCCGACTTCTTCACAACAGGTACCATTGGGGCACACCATGCTGTAGGTTTTATAATCTTGCGAATTACATCATTGGCCTCCAGCCTCTCGAGTTCCTCTTTAACCTTCGGCAGCAGGGGAATGGGTACACGTCGTGCTACGGTCAGAGCATAGGGCTGGGCATCATCATTGAGCACGATCTTGACGGGCTCTGTCTTGAGGCATCCTAGCCCCTGGAAGACCTCCACGTGGTCTATCTTCTTAATGAGACCCATACGGCAGGCAACGCTGCGGCTCATCAAGCAGTCAATCAACCTCGGAACTACGATCACTCTAAAGAAATACTTTGTACCTTTAAAGTACGTTCTGGCGACAAACTGTCCCAAAGGCTTGACCGCGCCACCCAGACTTGACAGCTCTATGTTGACAGACTTGAGTTGTGGCTTATTTCTCATCTTCTTGAATGTCCCCTCGGACATGACGCTGACATCGGCTCCGGAATCTAGTTTCCATTTAACAGAATTTCCGTTGATGTCGAGCTCGGTATACCAGGCCGGGTCGCTGTCGGGGCAGTCGACGGCTCCAAGGAAGTACCCGCTGGCTCCTCCGTCATCATCGTCATATTCGTCATTAGTCACCTCGAGCTCTTCGACGGCTTTCTTCTTACAAACAGAGGCGAAATGGTTCCACCCCTTGCAGACCACACACTTCTTTCCCTGAGCAGGACACTTCGGGGTCCTATGCACATAACCGCACTTCCCGCACTTTGAACCGCGTCCTTCTTGGGTGGGCCGCCACCTTCTTTCTTGGGTGGTCCGCTTCCACCGGCTGGTTTCTTCGGCTTCGGTTTACGTACAAAGTCTACTTTCGTCTCATTCTGCTTTTTAACTAACTCAGAGTGCCTCGCCATCTCTACTGCCTTATCAAGTGTCAACTCATCCTGTTCAAGCTGTAGTTTCAATGACACCTCCTTGTCGGACATTCCGCTGATTAGTCGGTCTCTGATGTTCTCGGTCTCGCGATCCCCGAAACGACAATTTTCTGCTAACTCATGAAGGTTGCGCACAAAACACTCAACGGATTCTCCCGCTTGTTGAGTACGCTGGTAAAACCGTGTCCTCTCATGAATTGTGTTTCTCTTAGGGACGAAATATGCGTTGAACTTATTGAGCACTACATTGTAATCATCTTTTGGGTCGAGCGGATTAGGCTGAGCTTCAGTCGGGGCTGGTGGAGGATCGAACGTGAAGGACTTATAGATATTTTCTGCCTGTCTACCCATCGCGTAAATGAGCGACGCAACCTGAATTTCACCGTCATCCTTGTGAAGTTTCGTGGCAATTCTAAACCTTGCAAACCTCTCCCTCCACTCTGGCCATTTAGAAGGGGCATCAAAAGTCATAGGCTCAGGGGGGTTAAATTTGGGCATTTTGGTAGTGACAATACAGTCCCACACTCAGATGTAAACACCACTACTACTTCACTCAAAATGTCACACAGAGATCCAACTCACTACTGGGATTCTACTAATGTAGTTCAGTTCTTGGATAGGTGATTTCAAAATATTAGACAGTCTTTACCCACTTCAGTTCACATAGACTTAGATCTGGGTCTGTTCACTACATGTGCTTCCTCACACAGCCACTTAGTTTACAGAGTTATCTCCTCTGACTTCAATGTCAGATAGGTTTATACACTACCAACTTCCTCCAGGAATGTACAACCACTCAGGGAGATCACACTAGCTGCCACCATGTCACAAATATTGAGTATTTGTGGGTCTTTTAGTCTCAACTTAACTTAGGGATAACTCTGACAACAGTTCGCCATTGTAGACCTGTTTATCAAGCTTAGTACTGCGAATTGACACAGGGGGGCGCCACTTGTCGCCGGATAACGTTAGAGGCGTTTCCCGCCACTCACACAGGGGGGTGATGAAATTTTGTTGTGACATTTTCCTTCTCTCCCCTCACCTTTAGAACATGTTTTAAAGCCTGTCAAATTGAACACATACAATATGATAAGGCCATATTTCAAAGGGTTCTTTTAAGGAAAACAACAGTAGGTTAACTGTTTCAGTGGAACGTTTCCTCTAATTTTTTACCATAAGGAATTTGGAAGAAGGAGAATATGGCTACTTGGGTGGAACTAATTTTGAGTGATGCTCTGTGGGGGGATGGCCCACCTCTCCCCCCCCCCCCCCGCCCCTGGGTACGGGCCTGATTAATTAAAATAATCCTTGCATCCTAAGCTTTCCTCGGGTACTAAATTCAATGCTGTTGGTTACGCGAAAGGTGTCGTAATGACAGCCGTCATATTGTGTTAAGTGACACTCCTTTGACGTCTTTTATCAAAGGAGCGGTGCAACACCACTAGGTCCGCGAAAATGCTGTTGAGGGCACTTGAAAGCCATGGGCACTGGTGGATTTAGGATTTTGAAAAGGTTGGGGGTGTGTAATTGGAAAATATGGAAATAATGCTTTAAAGGTATTACTTTAAAGCTAGTGTTGGCAACTGTCTTGCATGTGTGTTTTTTACCTGAAATAATTAAACATATAAATGAAAAGATGTTCGGGGTTATTAATTCCTACTAAACTATAATTAATTTGAGGGTCCAATCAGTCTAGGGGCAGTGCGATCAGTCTAGCTTGGGGGTGCCTTCGGTCTAGGGTGGATGCCATCGGTCTAGGAATCGCCACCTGCAAACATTTAGCGTTTTACTTGGTAGACAGACCAGCTGCTGACTCAATAACAGCACCTGTTTAAAGCACATGCAGGGTGAAAAATATGCAGCACCACCATATTGAACTATAGAGAGTTAATTATCCGTTTATATAGGGTGTACTTAATTAGTTTACGCAGTCTCCTCCACGTTTGACTGTGTGTCGTCCAATACATAATCATAGTTCCACATCATGTAAGACGTAACACTCGCGTGAAAGGATGTTCTTTATTAAGTTATCTCCTGTGTATTATCGTTCCATGACAAGATCTCAATCGACAAAGGTCAGCTCCAAGGATAAAATTAATCCCCTCAAACAGAATCAGTCAACGCTCCCGCCTTTCTACAGTCTTTCTGCTTCTATTCTAATCCAGGACTCAGCTTCTAATCTAAGACCTAACCTTTCCAGGATGGTTACTCACAACAGTGTTCAGCTAACTCTGACTGAGCTCGAGCGCCGGGCGCCCCTTTAGCATGATATGTCACATGTAGACTCCTCCTCTAACTCCCCTACTGACAGAGAGTTACAGCTAAAGTGTGCGCTGATAAAAACATGATGCTGCTAAGCCTAACAAATATGGACTGGCCATCCACAAAAGTACGATATAAAGGTCTTTCAAGGGTAGTCTGCATCATTCAATGCTACAGCTGAAGTGTTCCTTTGGCTGTTGCAGCCTTTGAACAATTTTCCTCTAAAATGAGCCTTTTTATTTAACTTATACCCGCCCGCCCCAATTAAATGTTTACAGGATTCTCGAGGTAAATGCCAGTCATTCTACAAGACTATTTGTAAACCAATCCCCCCTTACCCCGCGACAATGGGATAGCTCAAATTTCTAATGTATTCCCCAGTGGGTCCACCAATGCAACTGTCTATCTTGGGATGCTAAGGAGACAGGCTATGCTGTTTATATTGCCCTTATAAGGCTTGTTAACAACTTGCTTTCCCACCTAAACAAAAACAAAAAACCGAGTGGGGTCGACTCTCACAGGGAGAGTCTGTGCTCTCAAATCACCAGGACTGCCCTCGTGTAGCTAATTTTCTTGCCTTCGTTCTTTCCCCTATACATTCAATCATCTTATTTCGTACGAGTCAAAAACTTTAGCTGATCCATATTTTGTCAGGAATAAGACTTTCCTAATAACATTTGGGTAACCAAAATAAGACCTTTTTAAAACATTTTAAATGTTTACACATCCTACTAAAGGAGGTAGAAAATGGAGATGATAGAAACAGGGTTTCAGCTTGTAATACATTCAGATCGACCTCAACTAAGACGTATTCATAAACCCTGGGCCGAAAATAAATACACAGAACTAACTGAGGGGGCACGAAGCCTCGTCTCTGCTGGTCCGTGGGTCGAGGGCCTTAGGCCCGAGACCCACGGACCAGCGGAGACGAGGGGAAATAAGTATTGCTGAGTGCGCCCAAGGTTAGTTCTTGTTTTATTATATATCAAATACCCGCCTATGTTGAAGATATGTGAAGAAATAAGACGAAATCTCTTTATTTACCACCGCCGATGGTCTGTGTTGGCTGTCGCCATGTTGATCTTAACCTAGCCTCCCGCACTGGAGAGTTCGACACAACCACTGCCACACCGGACCCAAGATAAGGGCGAAAGAAAAATACATCCATGCGCAAGCAGCCCTGACAACCCAAATACAAAAAGAAATCGTACAACAGACAAAGCAAGTAATGGACAAACTAGCCAAAGAAGGAGGGACCAAATCCAGCAACTTCTGGAAAGTCAGGAAAAAATTATTAAGCAAAAATGAAAACCTCGAAAAACACACCAAAGACGAAGAAGGCAACGAAATAAGGGACCCAGACAAGATCAAAGAACACATAGCCAACTATTTTGAAAAACTCTACCAAGCCAGAGAGGCCATACCAGGCTATGAAGAACAGACACAAACAATAGAAGAAACGATAAAACACCTGAGACAAACCACCGAGCAACAACAAGTATGCCCATTTACCTTATACGAACTGAATAAAGCCATCGCCAAACTCAAACAAAACAAAGCCTGTGGCCCTGACAACATACCAAACAATGCCTTCATCAAAGCCAACCAAAAAACGAGGAAACTCTACCTGAATACCCTGAACCACATAACAAAGACCAAAACCATACCACACCAATGGCAACAAGGTGAGGTTGTGCGCATATACAAAGGCAAAGGAACAAAAGGAAAATGCAGCAACGAACGAGGAATAACACTATCAAGCAACATAGGAAAACTATACGAAAGGATGCTAAACTCAAGAATACTCACAGAAATAGACATATCCGAAGAGCAGGCCGGAGGGAAAAAAGGCTGTGCCACAGTAGACCACATACTACGAATCAAAGAACTCATCCAGGAGAACAAACACCATAAGAAACCCACATACATCACCTTCCTTGACGTCACAAAAGCCTACGACAAAGCATGGCTTGATGCCATCATGTACACCATGCACAAACAAGGATGCACCGGAGCCACATGGAACCTAGTGGACAAACTGAACCAGAACCTCACAGCCACCATACGAACATCACTAGGAAAAACAAGACCTATACACATAAACAACAGTATACGACAAGGAGGCGTCTTAGCGGTCACACAATATGCAACACTAATGGATGAAATCAACAAAACAATCAAAAAAGAAAAAGCACTAGGAACCAAACAAATTGAAGAATCCTCCACATGCCTACTATGGGTGGACGATGTAGCCCTCATAACAAACAACATGAGAGACCAACAAACACTACTAAAGATCACGGAAGAAACCGCAAACAACTACAGAATCCTATTTGGAAAAGACAAATCAAAAACCATGACTTTAGGTAGGAGTAAAGAGGACAAACAGCTAAAAATAAACGACATGGCGACAGACAAGTGCGACCAATACAAATACCTAGGTGAAACACTCAACTCTAAGAATAACCTAGACACCCATATCGAGGAAATCCAAAGAAAAACAGAGGCAGCACTCCAGACGGCAATATTCCTAGGAGGAGATGAAAACTTCAGAGGCATCCAACTACAAACCATGTGGACCCTCATGGAGACATGCATCATACCGATAATAACCTACGGCTCAGAGACCTGGAACCTAACTAAAACACAAACCAAGAAATTAAACACCATCCTGGATAACATTATCAAACGCATCCTAGGGATCCCTCAAACAACACCACGAGAATGCATATACGAGGAACTCAACATACTAGACATTGAACACCGAATAATGATAAAAAGAATGAACTACGCTAAAGCACTACAAACAAAGACAAGCACCACACTAAAAGAAATACTAGGAAAAGAATGGACCAACTCGTGGATATCAAAAACAAAATTGATAATGGAAGAAAATGGGATCAACTACACGGAAATGCAAACACAAACAAAGGCAGAATACGAAAGAACAACAAAAAATATAATGACAACAAGAATGAAACGCACATTGCAGGAGACAGGAGCCCCAAAATCAAAATAGGAATTCCTGACCACAAATAAAACAGAAATGGGACATGAACCACCAGAATACCTTACAAGCCTAACGAGGAAACAGGCAAGAAACCTATTCATGGCACGAACAAGAATGCTCAGAATCAAGACCAACTACAAAAACATGTACGCGGACACCGAGTGCAGGGGTTGTGGCCTAGAAGCGGAAACACAACAACATATCCTAGAGGAATGCACCGCAATACACAAGACATCACAAACCCACACCACATTACAGGACCTATTCAATAAGGACATACAGATAATAACAAAAACAGCAAAAAACCTCATAACCATACAAAATAAAATCAAACAATGGACTAGCGTAGCTCCACCGGAGCTGCTGGGGAACCACCACCTAAACAGTGCAGTGATACCCCAACAGTGTGAGAGCGGCCCGGACATCCGGGCAACACGCACGTAGAGAAGAAGAAGTCTGGCGTTTCATGGGAAAACTAGTTTGGACGAACACAAGATGGCGGAGAAGCAACGCTTTTTACAAATTTGACGGTAAAATAAATCGATTTTACGTTGTATTTTCATCAAATAAGACAAATTTGGCGTGGTTTGAGGATTGTTTACGTAGTTTCCATGCCAGCAAGCATCGTTATTGCCCCACGGAGACTTGCGGGGCAATAATCTTTGATTATGCCACAGTGTGGCATAACGCCCTGTGTTATTCCACCTTTGCTAGCGGGGCAGAACAATGATGAAGGTATAGGTGCTACGAACTTGGTATATAATAAGACCTTTTACTACCCGCGTGGGAATATTACCGGATATAGGTGAAATATGCTAAGGAGACCTTAAACTAGGATCATTTCCCTCTTATCTTGGTCACTCTACGCTGCTGTCACCACACCTTGTCGAAAAGGCGTGCACACCAGGCAAGAGCCCTCAATCCCTTCTACCGTGCCCTTTTAGCTCGATGGCGCGGTCTCCGCCCATACACGGTTGTTTCTTTTAATAATTATAATCACTATTGGTTTTGGTTTCCTTTAACGAAGTACATATGCCAAGACATGGCATTGAGCTTCCTTGTCGACCGGACTTTTTCTACTTGTCTATTTAAAGAATTACTATTTTTTCATTAAATTACATGCATTGACAGTCTATCGGATAAAGAGCGAATGTTCTGTTTTTCCTTGGCGTCTATACCTTTGCGTAGATTTTATATTAGTTCAATCACCAAAACATTTTGCTGCGGACATTTTTATTTCTTACATTGCTTGAATATGTCACCTTCTTTTCAGAAAACTTCACAACATCATAAACTTATTATCTTGTTCCATAGTTGTATTGAATAGCGAACATCATGATCATGGGTGGATGTACATTTAACTTAATATATTATTTTTCCCACCTCTTTACCTTAGTAGAATAAATGTACACTAATCTTACATACAAATATTGATCCAGCTGCTTCTCTCTTGTCTAACCCACCATTAGATGTTGGGAATGTTTGGCTATTGCGACCACGTCGAACAAATGCATATTAGTTACCATAGATTACAAATGAGTCATTTAAAATAAGATCTGGATAAATTTAAGCTTCTGGCTTGACTGCCTGTGTTGTTTTTTCATCCACGTTGTTCTCTTCTGGGTACACACATTTCCATAGTCCGTAGTTCTTGCCCACCGTTGTCTGCCATAACCGAAGCGTGCCGTCTTCACTGCCGCTGGCGTACAGCTCCCCATCGGGTGAAAAGCGGACCACATGTACTGGGCCAAAGTGACCCTTGAAGGATTCTGAAGTAGAAGAACGCAACCAATTCGATTTTTACAATCTTATCATGTGACAATCAGTTAATGTGATAATATTATAAATATCGTAACGTAACGTTGTGATTTGATAAACGTGACGCTGTCCTTACATTAATAGGATGGGAAATTGGATCCCTAAGTCTTAAAGAAAAAAAACTTTCTTCTTGTTGGAACTATATATATATGGGAAGAGCGAGAGGAACTCCTTGAATTTGCTGGGTGGAGACACAAATGTCTGTATTTTTTTTATATACATCATTTTAACAAATAATTATGAAAAGTATTTTCTAAGGGAGGGCTTTTCTTGGAAAAAAAATTCAACTTTTCGAAAATGAAGCAAAGTTGCATTCGTAGCGGATTTGACCTTTAGAACACATTTTCAACTAAGAATTGCTCCTACTATGAAGTTTTGTTTATGTGTATCGTTAATTTCTGTTACGACCTCTAAGCTCAAATAAGACAAACTAGAAGATGCACAATGCAGAGAATGTATTTACCGATTTCTGAACCATCGCTGTAATTGAACTTGTACATTTTGAAATCTTCCCCACCGCAGACGAACACAGACTTCTCGGGATGTAGTGATGCGGAGTTGACTTGGGTTGGCACTTCAAATTCTTTAATTAGTTCCATTCTGTAAAAATTCGGCAAAAATGGATTTAGCGGACTACATACTTCAGAATACCTTTTTTGATTGACATATCTTACAACTCAAATAAAGTATTAAGTTTAGGTAGCTTACAATAATGGATAGTAAGTGTAGTTCATAATTAGTCACATGTTATGCATCCTTACTTTGCACATAAATACAACAGGGTACCAACCCAAATTCCATTTTCAAATTCTATTTATAAAAATGTATGTATTAAAAAAAGCAATATTATTATGTAATCAGCTTTTTAATACAATCGTGTAAAATAAGTTGTAATCGGCTTTTTAATACAATCGTGTAAACTCACTTGGCTACATCATAAAAAGAGACTTTGCGTCCGTGGGTGATTGTGAGAATTTCACTGTCAGCTGACAACTCAATGCTATTTGGTGATGCCGTAAACTCCATCTTTTGGACTTCCTCTTGGTTTCCTCGATCCCACATTCTGAAATGTTTTCATCAGCAATAAGGTGTGTGCTTTTGGTATGCAATATTAGCCAATCGATTGATAATGAATATTTAGAATAATATAGAACACAATTAGCTTTTACAGATTAAGCTCACATTTGAAACTAGATTTCAGGTACTGCCGTACCGAAGGAGGCGGGCAGTGGGCAAAATTAAAGGGACGTTCTTGTCTGTGACCTGAATAGGATACATCCGCCGACGTTAGCCTAGCGACGCGACGGCCGGCGATGTGTTTTTCACTTTGGAACGTAATCCGGAGACATTATTGGTCACGTCGCGAATTGGCACGGCCATGAGAGGGTTACAACGCATCAGAATAGATCCGCCTCACGGACGAGAACGTCCGTTTAAAATTTCGATGGTTGCCAATAATTATAACAAGTAACCATTTCAATACTGAACATGTGCCTGGAGAGTGTGAGGAGTTAGACACTGAAACCTTCTTTGTCAATCTCCATGCATCCTTATGGGAAAAAGAGTTGCTGTGTCTGGAGAGTGATGACCTACTTTCTTTACTATAGGAAATTCCTATTTCAATTTTGTAACAAAAAACTTATGGATTGTCTCCCAAATTACAAGAAAACAACCAAATATTTCAGAATTTTAGAACCAAACCACCATATACTAGAAACAGAACTACAGAAATACATATAGTTTGAAGATTATAATGCTGGCATTACTGAGAAAAGTGGAACGGAAAATTTGTCACAAAATTGTAACAACTATTTTGAGCCCCATTGAAATGCATTGACACAACCTGGTGTAGAAGGAGTCTAGAGAAGGTCGGCGGCCTAAGGCCCGCCTCCCAACAAATCACATATAATATTTCCTATCATGTTACAATTTTTTAAAATTCATTGGATTTAAATCATTTATCAGCAAGCAAACTTCATTAACTATTCCTCTACACTTTAAGTCGAGATAATACTACAGGCAATTATCTAAGTATCCTCACCTCAACGTTTTATCGTCAGATGCGCTGATTATTTGTTTCCCGTTGGCTAAAAACACAGCCGCTTTGATGTTGTTGGTGTGGCCCTTAAATTGTACTGGTTCTGAAAAACGATTTCAAAATAGTTCAACGATAGAGAAAAATAAAAATAATAAAATAAATGCTCAAAATCTATTACATGGTCGCTGTGATATACATGTAGATTCAACAAACAAGGATATTTTTTATTGGCTCTTGATTTGTTGTTGCGGATCGGACCGCCGATTTTCTATAATAAAAAACTAAGATAATATCCTTCATAAAAAACGCTCTTTCATATATGGTTTTAGAATATTTCGTGCACATAAATTCCAATTTTAACCATATTTGTCAAATTGATCTTTAGATGCGATATTGGCCTTGTACTAGTTTTACTTACCTGTGTCAGTGTTGTTGAGGTCGAAAATCCTCAAGATCTTCTCATTGCTGCCTGTGAGGAGGAAGTTTCCATCAGCGGAGAAGTCCACGCTCTTCACTATGTGATTATGGGTAAATGATTTCAGCTCATCTCCGGAAACAGCATCCCACAGTTTCCTGATTGGAAGTGAACCAATACTTTTCAAATGTCATGTATATGATTTATAATTTATTTTGTCACTGAATTTACAACTTCTGAAACTCGACTGATCTACTTTATAAAGCAACTGACAGGAAGGAAGCAGCAAGGCCTTGATCATTGATTTAAAGAAGAAAACAATTGTCTATTCATAAGATCATCAAGAAGCTAACCATGCGTTAAAGATGAAGAGCTACATCTTGGATGCATAGGATGAATCCCAAAACAGTTCATCAGGTTAGACTTATTGATGTAAGTTGTATTGAATTGGCTTACTTAAAGTCGTCTGTAAACTTACGCTGAGAAGTCTGCTGCTCCACTGGCAGCTTTGGTGGCCTCTTTGTTTAGGGTGGCCCCCCAGACAGCCCCTTTGTGGCCTTCGAACGTACCGACCCAGTCACCAGTGTCCCCCTGACGAAGCATGGGTTTCCCATCTGTAGTTAAGAAAATATCAATTTTTATGTAGAATTGTTATATAAACATTTTAGTTGCCCAGCAGGATTTTCTGGATTTCCAAGGCTATTGGACACGTGATTTGTCAAATACAAAGACATTCTAATGACATCCCTTTCCCCCCCTTCACCTATATAGCATCCAAGCTCCAATGCAAATCTCCAAGCTTACCAGAAAATGACAAGGGACATCACAAATCTATACCAGAATCTTGGGTACTAGAGTACCTACCGATGAGGCGGGCAAAAAACAGATACCAGTTTGACTAACTACAAAATTGCACAACCCAAACAGGATTGCTAAATAATCATAACAATTAGGAGGAGACCAACTTTTCTGGGCCACTGGGTACCAGCCTTAGGTTATTATTGTACACAACAGGCACCAGCCACCAAGAAAGTTCCAGGTGTGCTACACTAATCAGGGTACCAACCAAAGTTCCATTTTCAAATTCCCTGTGTTTTCCCTGTTCTGCGGCAATTTATCCCTGTGTCATATCCAGCAAGTTGATCGATTTTAAAAGCCTCTGCATGCAGAAAAAATTTGGACAACCCAACAACAAAAAGTCGAATCCCTAATATCTTGAGAATCGGGAATTTCAGAGCCTGGCCAAATGAAATTCCCTGTGTTTTGGCAAAATTTGCAAATTCCCTGTGTTTTACCTGTCAAGGAATTTTTTCCCCATTTTCCCTGTTTTCCCTGTGTGGTTGGTACCCTGACTGATAACCTACTGCTGGTGCCCAGTGGCCCAGAAAAGTAGTTCTCCTCCTAATTAAAAAACAACTACCAAACTACATATAGTTTGACTTATCATGCAGCTGTTATTGAGAAAACTGTGATGACAAATTTGTGACAAAAATCCAAACAAGCTTCGCTGGTACCCATCATGCTAGTAAATATATGCAAATAATTGCCAGAAACAAGCGGGGACAAAAAGTGTACAGTGGCCTGAGGCCCGGTTCCCAATAAAACATTTATATAACTAGTTCAAGTTAATCATCGTATGTGTCAGACAATCGGTTTTAGAAAACTGAAAAGCTCCGGTTATTCGATTTTAGGGGCCCGACTGTCCCCTAGAAAATCTCATATTTTGACTTAATAAGAATATGAAGGCAACTTAAAACTTGGTTCGGGCCCCTAGACACTTATGTGAAAGAGCCCGACTGGCCCCTGTAAGCTTATGTCGACCCCTGCATTAGAAGAGTCTGTTCCAGACCTCGCGCGGCCATCACGCTTCAGTGAAGGCTGGACAAACAAACCCACGCGGTGGGAGTTGTACGACACCTGATTGGTGGGGGGCTATTACATAACACTGATAATGCCTCTGGGGTGTGCTCCCATTGGCCAATGATTCATTCAAAACTTTTAATATTGAAAAATATTTATAAAATACAAGGCTTACATCCATAGTAATGATTCATATATCAACGAAAAGAGGAAGATCTGCACTATATGCACCCATGTTTACGGCATTATTTTACCTTGCATGTATACAAATCTGCAGGTGGTTAAAAATCACCAATTTAAACATGCTCAAAGAGAAAATAACCTCAAGCTTGTCTGGGTAGCCCTTCTTTGGCTGTATTTCACACTAGGTGGCGTGGTCTGGAAAATCATTTGTTGTAGAGTGCTTGTATTTACATGACCCGGATAATTGACATACAAGACTGATGTGACTTCTGCTTTCTTGAATGTCAGAATGTCAATAAAAGCTACTGCTACTAATTTTTGGATTTTATTTTTATCTACATTGCTTTAAAATTTTGAAACTGCTCAGCTTGAGGGCAAATTACAAACCATAGCTAGAGGCCGTCCATAAATGACGTTATTCGTCAGAGGGAGGGGTGGGGGGGGGGGGGGGGGGGGTCAATCTCCCTATACGCCGTAAGCGGGTTCAACTCTCCTGTCCGGAAGGGGGTGCAATTCTCGTCCGCGTGTCAACGCCGTGACGTCTTCAGCGAGTGAGCCAGACAGAATCCATTACCAATTTCCGGTACCTCCCGCTAAAATCGTATAGTAAAACATGACCAAGGGGGGAGGGGGGAGTGGTCTAAAATGGTCAAAAATAGCAAGAGGTCATTTATGGACGACCCCCTATCGTCATTTTCAAGGGACAATGTTATACAAAAATATTCTTGCAGTTTCATCGAATATTATCTTGATCTTATATCTTCATTTTCCAAGTGAAATCCTGGGTCACAATTTTTGCTGCAAAAACATAAGAGTCTAAAAAAAAATCATCGTGCACCCATATTTCGGGGAAATCTGGGTTTGGAAATATTGGGGCTACTTACTATGGAAATGTTGCTCTTGACTTTTTAAATATTGGTCCAATCTTGATACGGTAAGCGAGAAAAACAAGGGAATTTACCCTTGCAATCCTAATCAGGTCTCAAAATCGCAATAGAAGTTCCCATCAATACCTTGTGCAAATGGCTGGGAAAAAGCCCATCCCAGTTTACACCATAATTTGGGTTTACTTTGAAATATTTTAAAACGTTTCTCCACGCTTGTTCCTTGAAGACAGTTGTATAATACAAAAATAGCCAAAGCATTTTGGTTGAAAGACTGCTTTTAACATTTGTAAAATGCAGCTTTATGTTTTAGCCTTTTTCCCATAGGAATGAATGTTAAAGCCTTACAGCCCAGCCTATGATGTCCAACCCTGAAATACATCATTTTGATTGGCTGGCAAACCTGCAAATCTGTCAGTTGATAAATTTTGAAAAATCATAATGTTCAAACAATATACTTGAGGATATAGAAAAACGTAATTCTTGCTTATTTCAGTAAACCTAACTTTTGGGAACAAGGATGGCTTAAACGGTCATTTTGTCCAACCCTAGGATATACCCAATGTGGAATGGGCTTATTCCCCCTGAAACCTCAGACTCGCATGCTCTATATCTAGAGAACTTGTGAAGCAGAATCCGAACTTAAGATTACTACCTAGTCCTAGACCCTAGCTACATAGATTATTTCATGAATATTAAAAACTTAAAGCTCTTGTGTTCTGAATACCTTCCTTTTCAATTCATCCAATTGTATCAATGTTGAACCCACTCTTTGTCTTGTTATATTGCATTTTATGACTACTGTTGTAGGCCTCACCAAATCCAGGGTCCTGGGTGTCCTGTCCACCCCCTAAAGCCCCAGGACGCCCGGGCAGGACCCTCTGGGTGTCCTGTGGACACCCTAGAATTCAATCCCCAATATTAAGGCTTAGCCTATTGGACCCCCTAGTTTTTGTGCCGGACACGCATATGTTGCAGTTTGGGCGACCTGTGGACACCCAGTTATTTTAGAATTCTGTGAGCCCTGTGTTGGTAATTAGCTGATGGTGATCATTAATGGCATTCTCTATTTTTCCATCTATATCATATTATGGTTTTCACTAATGGATCTCATCATATATTTTCACCTCTCTGTATGCCAAGAGTAAACATTATTTTGTTAAGAGTATTGTGGAATCAAGGAACCTTGTATTCGCCGGGAAGAGGTTGTGTTTCTTGTCCGCGAGAATGTGCGAGAGAAAGGGTTCCAGCCACTTTTTACTATCATTTAAGTCATTTTCAAAGTGGCAAAAAGATAAAATATTGGTGAGTAATTATTTATTCCTTGGAATATAATAATATAGATGTTGGCTTTTTTCTATTTCAGCCCTTTAGATGATTAAAACTTGAATATTTCATGCCGAAACAAACAATTCCTTTATATTAGATTACAGTTAAATGAAGCTTGACTTTTAAAATCTGTCAAAATGGAACAAAATTGTCAAATAATGCTTCAAGAATTTTGTTTTTGGCATGTTGATACTACAGGTCATAATCAAAATAAATCATATTTTTTCAGATTTTTCTATGCATTAGGGAAATTTATAGAACTGTTGGTAGTAAACAGGAAGCCCTTTCGCGCAAGGCATTATGGGCTACCTCTTCCAGGCGAATTGAACTTTTAGAGGGAGGGGATTTAAAATCGTCAATGACGATCCCTTAACCCTAATAAAAATCAATCAACAACAACAATAAAATGGCGTGCATTTTTAGAAATGTTAGGTACTGTGAGACAACTTTAGTCTTGGCGAATCTTTGAAAGTGAGAACAATGCCATTTATAATAAATTTTATTCATATTTCAGTGGAAAAAAAGAATAAAGTGACTAGAAAGCAGAACCTTTATCTTATCTGGGTTTTTTACGTTACGACAATGGCTAGAAAGCAAAACCTTCTATTTGAATAATTTCATACTGATATCATTGTGTGATTAGGTAAAGTAACAAACTAACCGGCCGGCCGACAAGTGACGCAGAGACTCAAGTCAAGTCGCTGTCGCTGGCCGGTCACTGAGACTGAGTCAGTGATAGCTCTGTGGAGCCTTCTCTCACGGCAAGCTAGTGTACGAAGGCTCTGAAGCTATGCCTGGGTTTTTGAAAAAACTCATCTAATATTCCGTCAATGTATGGATAGAATTTTAATAATCCAGAGTAAAATTAGCCAAATCAAATCATAATCATAAGAACTTTCACCCTACCTTTGAATTGTAACGACCAGATCAGAGAAATGTGCATTTTGAAGAGATTTATTTAGGGAGGTCAACGTTATGACAGTTGAAACGGGTATGGTGAAAGACGTCTTTGACGTTTTATTAAACCTCGGAGGTTCGAGAATTTAATTAAATAGTTTATTTTCTCTTTTCATTATATCTCTTACGCATTTTATGGCGTTTAAGAACATATCTACTCCGAAAATGTAAATAAAAGTCATTATTTCTTTTTTTGTACTAGTTGACATACATATGCGCATGCGCATTGATGCATTAATGGCGACGTTTTCAGCAGGAAATCATACAGAAGTTCACTAAATCTCTCAATATCTCTTGAAATCTGATAGCCACTCATGTTATATTATAGCCTAAACTCAAAGAAGGTATTGATACTTGTAGATTTATCTTTAGATTCGCCGACACTGGTGGCCTAAGAAATTTATCAATGATTTTATTCTCAGCATTATGGATGGCTTTTCGACTCTCATACGAGGTTAGGAGTAGAGAGTCGATCATTTGGCTAAGTCAGTGAGTGACTGACTGAGTCTGCGCGACACAAGGAACAAAAGTATACAGTTCCCGAAGCCACGAACGCATAAAATATATAAATTTATACACACCTTTACAAGCACTGATGAGAAAGTAGCCATGCTGGGTAATATCGCTGAATGCTAGATCAACGACGGGCCTCGTGTGTCCACTGCACGTCAAAGGGGTCTGTCTGAGGGAAGCCATGATCACGCAGTTGAGCAAGAAGAGCGCTGGTCTCGGGGGAAATATTTGAACTTTTGGTTGAAACACCAAGAACCAGTTAAAGCGGAAGTGAGCGTTTCGCGCCACCTAGCGTATAATATTTGATTTATTTTTGTGGCGCCGTCTGACGTTTTATAGATTAACTAATGTGTTCACCAAGCAGAGTCGTGGTTCTTGATTTCTATGGGTAATGGAATAGATATCTGTTTGGAGATCAATGATCACACGAAAATGGCGGGCGCGAACGTACGGCAAGGTAAGGGTTGAATATTTTCCCCTCTTTTACAAGGAATATTACAGAAAGCTCAACACGTTACCCAGTAAATATGGTATCTAAAGTGTTGGAGCTGTTACTCATTCGATTCTAAGCTAAAGTGAGGCGTCAGACCATTTCACACCGACCGTTCTGTGTGCCGAGACAGGCGCAGGCCAGGCCCAGGCCAGGCCCAGGCCAGGGTTTGATTGTTTTCATTTTCCATGACAAGGCCCCGCAAAAGATTTGCTGTGTTCAGAGTGGTGTTCTTGGGTCAGGTGGTTATTTGTAGGCTACTGCAAAAGTTCAGAAATTCATCTACAAAACTAAGAAATATCTCATTCATAGATTATTGGGAGGCGGGATTCTCGTCGCCTCCCTTCCCAATCTCAAGACTAACTTAGATCTATATAATTCTACACTCTTTTTTTTCGTGCTGGTTCCTGGCAATCCCAACCATATTTTAACCAGCATGATGGGTACCAAAATTGCAGAATCTGGTGACAATTTTTTTGTTACACCATTCATACTAATGGATGCATTATAAGTATCAACTTAAACCTATAATATTATATATGTAGTTTGTTAGTTCTGTTTCTGGTGTACGGTAGTTTGGTTCCAAACTTGTGAAATTCCATTTTGTTTTCCTGTAATTTGGAAAAGAAACCATAATTTTTTTGGCCAAAATTGGGAATAGGAATTTTCTATAGAACTGGTGCATCACTCTCCACGCACAGCAAAACTTTTTACCATAGGACAGTGTTCGAAACTAACTTTTTGGACTGTCAGCCATCAAGGCCGACTTTACCAAGGGATGGTCAGCCCTGATAGTTTTCTTCTGGCCCTGATCTGGCTTTTTAAATACCAAAATATTTTGCTCTGACTACTACCTTCGATGGCATGAGACGGTGCAAAATTTGGTTAGGAAATTTAGGGAAAACTGGAGAAATTTCTGTTGGCCATCAGGGCCAATTTGATACCATTTTTGGTGAAAAATTTCGGCCCTGGTCTCAAATTTACGGCCATTGGCCGACGGGCCGGCGTGAATTTCAAACACTGTAGGATTATAAAGAGACTGGGAAAGGAGGTTTCACTTTGTCAGATGTGACATTCTCCAGGCAGATGTTTGGTATCTAAATAGGAACTTGTTAGCATGATTGTGCAATCATGTATTGTAAAGTTCTTGTTATGATTCAAATTTGTTATTTCTCTGTGAATTCACAGTTACCGGTACTGCTGTTTTCACCCGCCTCTTTTGGTACGTTAGTACCCAAATATTTTGTCAGATTTAGACATGATGCATCAATAAAAAGGTAGAAACAAGGAGGATGAGAATTTATCAAAATATCTTTAGGTTTACAGGGTTCGAAATTAACGTCAGCCCGTCAGCCCCAGGCTGATTGTTTTGAATCAGGGCTGACAAATTTTGAGAAAATTACATTAAAATCAGCCCGGATTTTTTTCACCTGTAATACATTGTAGTATGTCCGGGCTGAAAGCTAGAAAAGTTAATTTCGACCCCTGGGTTTAGATATGTTTGATATGAATAGATCCAACTAGGTCTAAGTGAAAACTGCACGAACAAAACAAAAAATACCCCTATAAAACCAATTTATTCCATATACTACAGTCAGACTACGGCGTTTCCAATGATATTTAGATGTTGTATGTATGTTTTGTAGTTGTTTCAAAATTAATTCCCAAACTTTTACAATTTTGCTCTTGGGTATGACTCAGCTAGTGCTGATTGGTAGAGTGTTTTTGTATCTAGATGAAAACCTTAATTATTGGGAGGCGGGCCATAGCCACCGACCTTCTCTACAGTAACGTTTTTGGACTGCTGGTTCCTGGCGTTTGTCTCTTTATTTTAACCAGCATGATTGGTACCAGCGAAAGTTGTTACAATTTTGTGACAATTTTTTCGTTCCACTGTTCTCAGTAATGGCAGCATTATAATCACCAAACTATGTATTTTATTAGTTCTGTTTCTAGTATACGGTAGTTTGGTTTCAAAATTGTAAGATATTATGTTGCTTTCCTGTAATTTGAAGAAGAAACTACAATTATTTTGGCAAAAAAATGGGAATAGGAATTTCCTATACTAAAGGAACCAGCGCATCACTCTCCACGCACAGCAAATCTTTTTGCCATAGGATCGTAATTTGTATGGAGACTGAGAAAGGAGATTTCACTTCGTTATATGTGACAGTCTCCAAGCAGATATTTGGTATTTAACTAGGAAGTTGTTACCATGATTGCGCAATTATGTAGGCCCTACAGTTCTTGTTATGCAATTCACAATTCCTTCTATTTCCACCCACCTCCTTCGGTACGGTAGTACCCTATAATCTTGTTTACACTTGTGATATGTAGTGCATGATATAATTTCAATATTTATTATACAATTGATATATGTATTTGTCGCTATAATAACATTTAAATTGTGTTGATTTTCTATGTCTATGTCTATGGTTCAGTCTTCATCGGCTAAAACAAAAAGGGTAGGTTGGTCGATAGTTTTTTTCATTTTGGATATTCCTTCATTGACCTTCTACAAGACCTTTTAGACCATTTTGAATGAGTTTTCTGACATGATACACGTCATTTTCTGTCTAAAAAGTTATTTTTAAAATGTTAAGACTACTGAATTTATTAAAGCTGCGCTCTCGTTGCCGACGACGTCCCTGCTGGCTATGTTGTAACTAGTCCATTCTGACCCAGAATCAAAACTTCAATTAATCTATCAAAATGCTCATTTGAGAAAATTTAAAGGGGCTTTTCTAACTAATTATGGGGCTGCTTTATTATATAAAGTTTTCTCAGGGCAATATTCAGAATATGCAGCGCCAGGCTCTTTGTGATAAATCCAAATCTATTAACAGTATTAATTTTGATGACCTTATGCTGTTTCTTACAGGCCTAACTTAGGTAATCTTAGGCCCTAAGACCACCTATCACAGGCAACCTTCACAAAATTGAACTCATGCAGTTACATATTCATGTAATATACATTATCAATTTATGATAGATCTACATGTCTATTCTTTTCCATTCTTATTTATCAGACACCTCGCCTTCCGTTGACGATAGTTTATCTGTGGATCTGTATACTGACTTGCTGGAAGAATCACATCCAGAGGTAAGTGTTTTTAGTATGGATCTGTGGTGTGTATGATCTAGATATTACATCTGGATTATACATGTTTTTATTAAACTTATAGGTCTTTGTCTATACGCTGTTTATTTGAGGTAGATAATTATGTAGAAATATCAGCTTCGAAATGAAATATAAAATTTCGTTATAATCGTTAGCAATTGATTCAAATTTAAAGAGACATTTCTGTATTGAAAAAAAGAACTTGCGTTTCTTCGCATAAACGATAATTTATAACCCCAGCACGCGGGTACCAACCGCACGGGAAAAACAGGAAATGACAAAAAAAATTCCCTAACAGAGAATTTGCAAATTTTGCCAAACACAGGGAATTTAATTTGGCCAGTTTATGAAATTCCTGATTCTCTAGATATTAGGGATTCAACCTTTTTATTGTTGTGTTGTCCTTTTTTTCTGCACATGGAGGCGTTTAGATTTGAACAACTTGCTGGATATGACACAGGGAAAAACTGCCACGGGACAGGGAAATCTCAGTGAAAACACAGGGAATTTGAAAATGGAGTTTGGGTTGTTATGCTGATTAAAAGGTTTTAAAGGGTCTTATTTTGGTTTTGCTATATATGATAAGGCTATTGTTAAGGTCTTATTTTGGAACCAAAGGTCTTAAAAATGGTCAGTCTGAATTTATTACATTTTTCTTTCTGTCATCTCTACCTTCCCTCTTTTTGGTGCAATATGTGAAAGTTTATAAGATTTCTTAAGAATGTTTTGAAAAGGTCTTGTTTTTGTACACCCAAAAAATTATTTAGTTCGTGTATGAAAATGCAAAGTGTACTATAGTAATGAGGTGTTTTGGTAAGTAATACGCGAGTAATTTATTTCAGGTTAAGGAAAAAAAACGTCTATTTTACCTCGCATGCTTGAGGCACTTTGCCAACGCATGTAAAACAGCCTTTAGACCATGATTTTAATGCGAACTTAGATGCCTAATTAGTTGGTTATGTTTTGCCAATTTCAGAAGCCCCTTGCAGCTGCAGCCAATAATATGGACAGTCTGCTAGAAGAAGTACGAAGACTGAGGCGGGAAAACGAGAGGCTCAAAGCAGAAGCAGATGAAACCACAAAGCGACGAAAACAAAAGGATGATGAACTCTTCCATCTGAGAAAAAGGTACCTTAAATTCTGTCTACAGAATCACTGAAACCATAATTTTTTGCTTTTGGGGCGCCATCTAGTGATTATTGGTATAGTCCGCCCCAAAAGCCTTACTGTCGGATGTTTTTCTATTGTGTATGGTCAACAGGCGTGAAATTGGTGCTAATTGGACCCTCCCATGCCCCTCCCCCTCCCCCGTGTGTGCACTGGGCAGGGAGTGGAGGGGTGGTGATCTCATTGGTCCCCCTAACCTGTCAATCACCCCTGTAGCTACGCCCTGGCACGGACAGTCCACTAGTCCACTGGTCTGTGCACCGTCACGGATGATTGGCCTCTATAGAGCGCGGAAGCCCTGATGTCATTTTGGCGGGAAACCCTGGTTCCAGGGTCCCCCTGGTTCCAGGGTCTCCCTGGTTAAAAACGGTGCCATGTGGGTCCTCTTTGAACCATAGGGACCCAGTTGTCAACATTGGCTTATATTCATTTCTTACCCATGAAACTTATAAGATGTATAGAGAAGGTCATAATAACATACATGTTTATGGTCAAAACCCTTAAATATGTTTAGTAGAGACGCAATCAGCCATTAGTTGACACCCTGATTTGATTTGGGAGTGACCAGGGAGTAGTGGGGGCCCGGGCCATAATTTGAACCACCCGTCGCGTGTCCGGCCCCCGATGACGCGGCACTTCTGTGGTGTCATAGGGCAGGGGGAAGGTGGTGTTGGTGGTGGTGGGTGGGTTAGGGAGGGGTCGTCGGCAGCCGGGCAGGGAGGCACCCTGTCTTACATAAGCATCCTAAAGGCTACCACCCCGTCCATCGTAGTGTATAGATGATTATTTTTCGCCACAAAAGCAAGGTTTTTCAGTCCAGAGGACTGAAAAATATATTTTCTCTTGTTTTAAATGGCAATTCCTTCGATCAATTGTGTAATTAAAAGATAATTTTAATTGAAAAGCGAAAACATAATTGTATGCTAGCTTTCATTGAAAGAAAATTTTTAAAAAATGACAGGGTCTCCAGATGCTGGAGAGGAGCGATAAGTTTATAGACTAGCGACGATGAGACCTTCGGGCTGCTAAGTCCCTGGAATGTATCTTCACACATGAAATTTTAGAAGGCAACAGCTAGATCTTTACTCTCATTTTTAGCCAAATTAATAAGAGATACGATATACAAACCTATTAAGAGACATAATGTCATTGTTAAATCTTCCTGATTTTCTATTTTTAGGGTTCAAGAATGTGGATGCAGCCACCGTAGCAGCCAGACCTACAGTCACATTGACTCGTGTTCCCGAAGTCCAAAGAAGTACACAGCGCGGCAAGGAGCGACCTATGGCTGTCCACGTAAGAAGAGACGAATAAACCCAGAACTGATCGTCAAGTACAGCGAGTCATCACTTTCCAGCACCAGTAACCCTCCCTTCACACAAGTGGAGAAGGGCGACACTCTGCACGAGTACTTAAAGCTGTTCCCGGACAGTAGATGCGCCTTATCACAAAGTCAAGCAGCCACAGGGAATGTCAATACTGTGTTCTTAGGTCTGACATCACAGCCAGAGCAGAATCGGGTTATTGGTGAGAAGGTCTCAGAAAAGACTGACACTTCCGAGCCTGCTGTTTTTGAGAAGAATTTGTCGGGAGATATACAACTGAAACAGGTGGATAATATGATATGTGATACACCGAAAGAAAATGACAGAACTCAAGACAGTGAAAGTACTATAGAGTACGGCAATGTTACCGATCAGAGTGACTTAGCGGAGGGTGATTGTGTACAAATAGTTCCAACCCAAAGCTCGGAACAAACTGTATCCAAAATTTGCATTTCTTATTCAGAAAACAAAGATGGTTCAAAATCTGTATTATCACATGGCGTAAATCTATGTGCAAAAGAAAGTGCTAAAGTGACTCTTGATAAAAATGAATCAGAAAGTATCAAAGGGGGATTGAAAGGTCAGTCTGAAAACTGTGATAGTCCATTGGAGAAACTTTCTGATGGAAAAAACGAGACAAAGTGGTGTTCGACTGCCATTGAAAAACGAAGGAGTCCTGTAAAGTCATCATCGGGGAAATCTGAACAGCATAAAGACAAACCAGATAATAGGACAACCGAGTCGACCTTTGACCCTGTAAAAGGGGTGTGGGCTGATGGTGGCAACACTGCTACTACGCCTCATAGGTCGTCTAGATCCTCGTCGGGGGCTCATAGTTCTACATCACGTAAAGACCCTTCAAGTCACAAGAAGTCGTCCAGTAGCCACGACCAAATTAGACAGTCACATCAACGAAGTTCACATTCCAAAGACCACAGATCGAAATCCAGTGAAAAAGATAATCCTAGTCACTCCAAGGGTCACCCAAGCCAAGAAAAAGACCATAATGTTTGTAAAAAGGATCATCCAAGTAGTAAATGTTATCCAGCCAGCCAACAAAAGCTTCACTCCTGTAGTAAAAAAGAGCATTCCCGTCATCAAAAAGGTCATTCCAATAATGAAAAAGTTCTAAAGGATAATGAAGCGACTGACAAACCTACTCAGATGTCGCCAACTTCTGTACCAGAGACTAAAATCAAAAGTGTCCAAACCGGTCATATATCAGATCCTAAGAACAAAGATAAAACCAAATCCCCGTCTACTTCTAAAGACAAAAAACTAATTCAAAATAGAAGAAAAACTTCACATAGGTCGAACGAAGGTCTAAAGGGAGACGAACACAACCTGAGTCCTTCTAGAAAAGGTCGAAACACCGAGGGCAAACGCGAAAATACACATGAAGAGCCATCGAAAATTAAAGGCCAAAGCTCCAGTGACGAAGCTAAAAATGCTTTCCAGAAGTTCAGAGTGAGTCATGAATCCAGATCAAGATCGAAAAGTCCAGATCCAAAGGCCATATCAAAATCAACAAAGTGTCAAGAAAAACAAGTTACTAATTCTCAAAGGCACGAGAACCAAGAAGATGTTAGCGCCGCAAAATCTTGTGAGACAATTACGGAGAATCACAAGGCTGGACAGACTCTCCCAGAGGCTACTAAAAGGTCTTCGCGTAGTAAAAGCCGGAAACATTCTACAGATGTTCAGATTGACATACAAAAGGCTGATTCGGTAACCACTGTACAGCCAAGTACAAGTGTCCAAGATGTAGAAAAACACGTAAAACCTGAACATGCGAAATCTAGAGAAAGGTCGTCGTCGAGAAGCATGTCTTTACGTCATAGATCAAAACATCCGGAGTCGTCACAAAAACCTGAGTCGTTTCCAACGGAAGAAGTTGAAGCAAACAATGGTCCACAGTATGTTGCGTCTTCTATTAAAGTTGGGAAAGACGTGGCCGTTCCTAAAATACCCTCTTCATCGGCATCAGCAAGTAAAACAGAGACAATAAAAGAACACCAACGTCTCTCCTGTAATGAAACGTCCAAAAAGGGACACAAAGCTAACCCTCGAGCACACAGATCAAAATCAGAAGACAACGACAAACGTGAAGTAACTTCCAAGGCCGTATCAACAGAAACAACTCAGAAAGACGAAGACAAGTCTGATAGAAGACCAAATAAGAGTGAACAAAAGGACGTTTTGTCCGATTCAAACAAAATTCGACAAAGTAGATCGAAAGGTGCGGCAGGTCGTCTGAAGGTTCCTGAAACATCCAACAAAAAGGCAAAAGACTTGCCCAAAATAAGTGCCAAAGATGAATGCAGTAATAAAGTCAGTAATAACGTGTCAAATGAGAACTCCAAACCCCAGCTTTGTAAAACATCGGTCCCTTCAGGGGAAGAGTTCCTACCTTCTTCTGTACAGTTGAAAAAGTTTGTTATCCCAAAAGTAAAGAAGGTAGCTGTTTCTACGGAGAATACCGATGAGGCAAAGGACAAATCGGTATTAGAACACAAGAAAGTTTTGTCAACTCCAATCAAAAATCAGAGACAAGATATACATTTTACAGCTCATCATAAAAACAACGAAAAGGGACCCAGTAAAAAAGGGAGGGCACATGATTCGAAAAAACCCTCAAAAGCTGCGCCAGTAACTGTAACAAAAGACATCACAGGGGAAAGCGACCGACCAGTATATCCAAATGAAACACCTCAAGCTAGCCTCCCGAACAAATTACTGAGTCCAACTTCGTTTAATAAGATCGTAACTCAAGTATCCAAAGAACTGGTGGAAACACACATTCTCAAAAAGCAAGTCTTAGATTCTCAACCAGATGATATTGATAAAGACGTCACTAATGAACCAGGTACTCAAAGCAAAATCGCTGCAAGGGATCCACGTGTGATTGCTGCAAAAAGAAGAGATACAATCAAGGGCATGCCTTCATTAATGGACGTAGATGTTTCTGCCAGTAGCATCTCTGTCTCAAAACTTGTAGACACTCCGACTTCTCAGTGCCTAGATCAGCCTCCCGCTGCACTGTGTGGCAGCCAGGCCTTACAACGTCCGGGCGTGCAGTCTTCCCAACCGCCGGACATCAAGGCCTCTCAACTAGTTGGCGGCCAGGCTTCCCAAATCCCAAGTCAACCTGAAGTTGGTGTTGCCCTTCCAGGTATTTTACAGAGCTTGTTAGGTAAAACAAAAGCTCCTACTACGGTGAATACGTTAAGTAAAGATACAGAGATTATGAAGACAGAAACAGGTGGGGAAAATGGTGTTATTATTGGCACTAAAATGCACTGTGATGAACAATCGGTCAAAATCACTGACAATGTTAGTGGTGGATCCGCTAAAGGGAAACACTTAGGAGCAAAGCAGGATTCGAGGCCATCGAAAAAAGCAGAGATTCCTGTTGCAAAGCCTACACGGACAACGTACCCCTTACCCAAACCTACGAGGGTCCTGCCTATTGCGACTGATGCAGAGCGCTTGTTGGCGTACACCTCCCTGTCCGCTAGAAGGAACAAAGGCCTGCTGATCGAGCACAAACGCTGTGGTCGTGCTGAACAAAAACGACGTGGAGCCCGTCGCCCCGAGAAGACGAGCGAGCACCTTGAGGGAGAGGCTATGTATGGTGGGGCGCGTGCTACCCCGGGCTTGTCACACGAGGCTCAAAGCGATGAAAACCCACCGCCGGACTTCACTCAAGAACTCAGTAGTCAAGAGCTAGAGGAGTTGTGGAACCAGGGAGTCGATGTGACGGACCCAGAAGTCCTGGCCTCTTTTATGCGTTTGCGGAGTGAACAAACGTATGTACAGGCTGCGCCTCTCCCACATCTGGCAACGGAAGCTACGCCTCACTGTAGCCATGAAGTGCCGAGAGCGCAACCATCACACCATATCCCCTACTACGGAGTACCAAACCAGGCTGCAGTCGGATATGGTGCCCCAGATACTACTTGGTCTTTTGCAAATACAGGAGTCCATGAACAAGCAGTTGAAAAGACGGAACCTGTAAAAACTGATAGTTCGTTTAATCTGGAGAGAAAGACAGGTGTTAATAAGGACGGAAGCTTTGATACCAAAAATGATGAGGTCGCGGGGTCTTCCCTGTCTACAAAGGAACGTGCATATTCATCTACCATGGTGATTCAGGACCAAATACGTTCACCAGAGCGAAAAGGTACCGTCAATAAACACGACAAAAAAGACATTGTCGAGCAGCCACAACCCTTAGATTTATCTGGGAAAGAGGACTATACTTGTGATCAACTAGGATCGAGAGAAAAGGATAGTGTTGTTAAGGAACCAAAGAGACACAAACCTAAGGAATCTGAAGATTCAAAATCTGAAGAAAGGACATGTGCTGAAGAACCCCATCATTCAAAAGTACTCAATGAAGTAGAAGGGGTTGTTCAAATGTGTTCTCATAATGAAGAGACTGCTGTTAATGAACCCGATGGAAACGTTAGTAATGAGGAAGAACGTCCCCTCTCTGAGATTCAGGTCAGTTTAAAAGACCCACTACACACAAACGTACAGGAAAAAGAAGAAAGACATTGTCATCCAGCAAGGTCTCAAAAAGAAGAGAGGGCTGTTAGTGAACCTGAGGAGAACATTAATAAAGAGACAGGACGTTTAAGATCTGAAAAACAGGTTTGTTTAGAAGAAGACCAATTGCCAAATTCGTATGAGAACGAAAACAGAGGTAGTGGAACCTTATGTTCTAGCGAAGAAGACGCTGCCAATGAACTTGTCGTTAGTGAAGAGGTAGTATCTTCGTGTTCCGATAAACAGGTCTGTTTAGAAGTACCCCAACCTGGAAATGTACCAGAGACAGACAATAACGAAAGCAGTCAGCCAACAGAGGACCAGTGTGGAGCAATGTCTACGGGGATTGATGGTATTGCCGCTTTACCTCCAATGGCGAGTGCAGTACCTCCACAACCAAGAGATGTGTTAGTGCCACAATTTCCTCACGTAGAAAACCAGGAAAATAAAACTGAAAATCCTCCGGAATCCAATGACCAGTTAGATTCCCAGGGGTCTGTTGATTCAGTGATTAGTTTGAGTTCAGGATCCACCGAACCATTGGAAGCGCCAGATGGTGATAGTGAGCAGGTACAGGAAAGTGACGTAAATAGAAAACCCGGACCTTGTGATGAAGTACACAACGTCAAGGCGTCTCCACTTTCAAAACTTGCTGAGGAGGAACAGTGCCACTCCAGAAAAAGAGACCACGAAAATGAAGAACATATCGTACACCCAGCAAAGAAGCTGCGAATTGATCAACTGAACGTAGAGCTTTTTGGCGAAGACTCGATGCAATGCTCCGCTAATAGTTGTGATGCTATGGTAGATGTACCAAAGCCTACCCAGATTGATGAATATACAGTCGTCAATACGGCAAGTGAGTCGCAAGATCAAGAAAACGCACGTTTCAAAGATCAGAAAAAGAAAAGGCAACTTGAACTAGAGCTTTTTGGTGAAGATTCCATTCAAGTATCTATGAGTAGTTGGAATGACTCCAAAGAGCACACCGCCCACAAGGACATATCTCAAAATACGAAAGGCAATACTTCATACCAGGCACAACCAGTTAACGAGGAAAAATTAGATGGAAAGGACTTCCGACTAGGGCTCTGTGGCAAAGACTCGATGCAAGTTTCTACAAGTAGCTGTGATGTTGACAAGGACGAAAAAGCCTCAAACCTCAACGTGAATACAGAAGGTATCGTTGATAAAGTTATATCTGAGCCACAGAAGCCTGAGCATAAAGTAGAAGAAATGCAACCCGAGGATGCTGACCAAACTGAGAAGGAGGACGAGTCTGATCTTGACCTTGACGTAGGGGATTCGGAATTCTCGATTGACCCTGCAAATGTTCGGATTGAAGTGGATGTTGACGTCTCGGGAGAGGATTCAATCGACAGTTCTGATTCTTGGAATGACAGCGCTTTCAGTAGCACGGAAAATGACGGACCTGTAATCATAATTGACAACGTATTGAGCAGTTCGGCGGACATCGGTGATAAACCGGCCGTCCCTGATAGAAAATCCAAAACAAACGAATCTAGTTTTCTTGGCGATGTAAAGTCAGACGAAAAAGGTAAAACAGCTGCAGCGCATCCAAGAACGGAGACTGAGAAACAATTACCAAATAAAGAGGGCGAGGCAGTGAGTGAAGCGAACTGTGACGGACAAGAAAGAAGCAAAGTTATTGATGAAGTCGTTGGTCGGAAAGGGAAAGTTGAATCCGAAACCAAGAAAACAATTAATACGGTTGTGCCCGAGGAAGTTATCAACGTCACTGACAACAAATCCGATGAGGTAGAAAAGTGCACAACGTTAGAAAGTGAAGAAAATGACAAAGTCTTGAACGTTTCGGAGGAGTCTACCATCGACCCTGGAGACACCAGCGACGGCAACAGCGACGGCGCCTGCGGAGGGGACGAGATGTCGGAAGACCTGGACCTAACTCTTAAAAGTGAGAGCAAGTCCGGCCAAGGCGACGACGATGTGAGCGACTCGTGCTCGTCGGCCAGCGTGTCGGGCGGCAGCAGCCTGCACTGTGAGAGCAACACGGACGACGACCTGGACGAGCTGGACGAGCAGCTCGTCTTAGACGACAGTCACGAGAAGACGCTCTGTAAAGAGGACACTACGCAGCCCGCCAAGGAGGAGGAGTTGGCCGACGGGGGCTCCGAGTGTTTTGGGGACGTTCTCGAACTGCACGCGGCCGACGACCTCTCCATGTTTGACGAGGAGTCACAGCCGGCAAATAATGTCACCCCCAAAAGGAAAACGCAAAAGAAAATATGCACCTCCACGCCGCGATCTCCGAAATCTTGCCCGACTCCTAAAAGCCTGAGACTAACGCCCAAGAAAGCGAGGAGCAGTTCAAAGTCGGTTCAGAGAACGCTGTCCCTCAGCCAGAGGACTCCGAAAACAAGAGGTCCAAGGACCCCTCTGAAAAAACGTGAACGGCAGGCCCCATCTGATGCCTCGGCAGGGGTAGAAGAGGGGGAGGTTTTGAGTGATGTGGAGGATCGCACCCCGAAATCTAGAGGTCAGCCTCGCAGTAGCCAATCTGATAGGTCAAAACGGAGACGAACTCCATCGAGGGAGAGGGACAGTAAGCGGGTTCGGGTCGATGTCCGGAGAAGCACCGGTGGTTCTAGTAGACGCTATCAGTTCTCAGCGTCGTCGTCCTCCTCCTCCCACCACAACACCCCCAGAGATTCAAAAATAACCCCTTCACCTAGAAGTTCACACAGTCACCACAAGCGCTCTAGAAGTCCGGAGCGTATATCGCCGAGCTCGGGAAAGCGGCCCAGCCGCCGGTCAGAGAGCTACTCACGTCGTGACCCACATAAAGACCCATCTAAAGACAGTCGGAGAAGTACCGAGCAGCTGAGTAAAGGCTGGAGGAGGGAACGATAACAGAAGTTCTCATATGGTTGTTGTTAGATATTTTGTTATCTAGTGTAGTTCAATTATTGAAGAGATATGCCATATAGACGCATTCCTAGAGTGGAAAAAGTGTTTGCTGCGTCAGTGAATTTTTTTTTTTCTAAAGCGGTGCATGTCTAAGAACTAATGTCTAAGAACTAATAATACAGGCAGTATTTCAGAGTTTCTGAAGTGACTGAAGTGAAAGCTCGTGCTTTCTTTTCCTTCAATTGTAATCCCTCTCCCTGACGTTTATTATATATAATAATGTCTTCTTGTTTTAAGGTTTTGACAAATGAGATGGTGCCAACGCAGGTCTTATAATTCATAAGGTCTTAAAATGTCAGAATATTTCTATTCTTAAACTCGATATATGGTATTGACTCAAATCTATCTACAGGAGAGCCCTGGTGGACGTAACTCTTCCCTTCCCACCGAAATGTCTAAGACAGGGCTGCAGTATTTTCTTTGTTGCATTGTATTTTCACAAATTCACCCCAACCTATAACCTTGAAGTTTAATATATAATTTCAAAACCTTTGACATGAAAAAAAACTAGAATTTTTCCGTGCTCATAATACATGACTTCATTATCCAGACAAGCATTACATTTTGTTTAAGTAAAATTAAAAGTTGAGAGCCAGTCAGAGTGTAATACAAGTTTCAGCAGGCGCAACCCATCGCTGTTGACTGCTCCCTACTGAGCCTATGAATTCAGCTGTTTCGCACTAGCCCAGCTACATGGGTTTGTTTGACTTTCCCCATGGTGACTCATTAAAAAAAATATATTGAATGAACCAGCAATCCAAACAATGGGTAAACTACGTTGGTTTATCTTGTGAACTTTGTAAAGAGGTCTTATTTTTGACAAAGTCAGTGTTTTGAATCGACATTTTTTATTTTTAAAAAAACGTGAGCACTTGATACGTTATCTCTATACAGACAAGTCAGATTCATCTTTTGTGCCAAATCATGTGATCCATAATAAAACGCATTAATAAACAAGAATATTTAACTATGGTTCTTTTTCATGCTATTTCCATGTAGCTAGATCTGATTTGAGGATTGACAAGGGGCAGGGGGAGTGATTGACTATCATTGAAATGTTTCCTTTCTATTAGTTTCAATGTAATGCATATTTTATTATTATATATGATCGGATGGGGATGACTCACAACGTTGCAAATACAGTGCCAAAGTTGGTCGTTGTCAGTTTATATCTTAAATGAATATGGATGGATTCCCAACCTTAACATCAGTAGACAGGCATTCTCTATCAAACTCTATTCAAACATAAAGCAATTGGAGTCCTCGTGATAACCGAAAGGGGATATTGAATGGGAACTAGAGAATACAAATAATGACAACTTTGCCAAATTGAAGTTCGTCTCCCCCCTCTCTCTCTCTCTCTTTGTTCTTTTTTTAATACATTTTAAAAGTGTCTTTTCTTGCATTCCGATTGAAGTACTTATCGCAAATGATTGCTATGATACATAATTAATCCAATTTTATTAACTTTTATTTTTTGAAACGCAAATTCTGTCAATGTTCACGAATTTCGCGTTTGCCACGGTTTGGTGCCCTTTCGTGATAACTGAAAATACAACATGGCATCATTATCATAGGCTATCTCTCACTTTACGTCTCCAAACCAGGGGGGGAGTGCGGGCCGCCCCAGCATGCACCGCGCGGTTCTTTGTTTACGTTTCGGCGAAAACGCACGTGGGCACGCGATTTCTTTATTGCAAAATACAAGCATTTACCCTCATTGATTCAGAAATCTAACTAGCTAGCCTTTTTCACCATATACGAAATACCTTGCATAAATATTTGGGTCATTTTGTTGCAATGTTTTTATATAGTATTTCGACAGGGAACATCCGACCTCCTGACAATGAAATCCAATGTTTACACATTTTGTACGGCCCAAATGTAATCACATGACCATCTAGAAGATCACATGGCATCTCATTTCCATATTTGGGCTGGTAACTGCCAGAAACCAGCAAAGATCTCCATAGGTCTCCCCAAATAAGGGCATAGGGCCCTGCACAAGTATAGGGAATCCAGGTTTAGGGCAGGTCAGTGGGAATGTCAACTTTAACATCTTCTGAGAACAAACTAGACAATGTCACTTGATGAAAGTATGTCAGGGTAATGAAGGAAGGGTATAAGGACTGGATAACACCTTCATTTAACCAGGTTCAATCACTTTAATTCATGAAACTAAGAACTTTCTTGGTACTTTTCTCTTCGCCGGGCGTTCTGCAGCATAATGGGTGTTTCTGTGTTGCAGAGTGGCCTCCAGCAACAACCTCAAAAAAAGCTAGCTAAACTCGCGGATTTCCTTCTGATATAATTCCTGTGAAATATTTTGATAACCATTTACAATATTCAGTACTAGTTAGATGTGGGGAAAGGGGTTTAGATAGTTATTTAGGGGTGTGAACAGCCCGACGGCCACTCGACAAATGGCGCCGGCCACCCGACGCTGGGGAAATCACGCGGTGCATGCTGGGGCGGCCCGCACTCCCCCCCTGTCTCCAAACCTAGTTCACAACCTCCAACCCTCTTTTTCATTTCAATCCCATATCAATGACCCATTATAAAGCGGAGCGGGAAAACGTGTCTGAAGCGCCGTCTAGCGATTATTGAACTACCAAGGTGCTGCCCCCTAGTGTTTCATATGTAAATTGTGACACATGTAAGAGACCATGCCACAAGAAGTGCAACACATTTGCGCCAACGGAAAAGGAGGTTCAGGCTTTGACGAATTCCTGCAAGTACATAGGCCTCAACTTGAAGCTTCAAATGTTCCCCAGCGCTACTGGAAAACTCTCTATAACAAGTTAGAAAACGAGGTAAGCTCTAACATGCGACTCCATTTGGGCGATAATTGGGGAAATGGCGGAGTAAGGATTTGCCTTGCTTCTAAATCTAAGGATCTTTCTAATTTTCTCTGCATGATTTATTCTCAGATGATGTTCGTCCATACTAGTGCTTTTAGGAATAAACGCAATGTCTATGGCATAGTCCGTCCCTTTTGACTTATAAATTACCTGGCTCATTGACAGTGGCTGGTTCAGCTGGAATCCTTAGATCTAAGTCTAAGTTGGTTATGATAGATCTAAATTATATGTTATTGCAAAATAGTTGTTGTCGACGCTCGGCGACGCTCGGCGGTTTCCGGCGGTTTCCGCTGCTCGCCCCCCATGTGCGAGCCTGCCGGATAATCAGAGTTACCCCATCCGTCGAAACAGCAGGACCCTTCCTTGATTGTCTCGCCGGAACTTGGTAATTCCTCACCAGAACTCCTAAGTAAGTACAGATATTTGCTTACATTGGTGCCAGGAGTGTTGGTGTACCTACCCAGGTGGATATTGTGAAGATTTACCCAGGATTTACCCAGGAAAAACAAAGTTTCAGTGGAGTTTAAACTTTGCCAGCTGAGCCATTGTTTACACCTGAGCCAAGCTTTGTTTACATCTGAAAGACTCTAAAAAGGACTGAAAAAGGCCATCTACAAAGCTGCCACTCGCAGGGATTATTCACAAAGGACCCCCCTGTGTGTGTGTGTGACATTTTGTGTGGTTTGGTGTGTTTTTGTGGACTTATTCGGTTGAACTTGGCCTGCCCATTCCAGGTGAGGCTGGAGGTGGCCATTTTTAAATCCCAAACCATTTCATCACACAAATTACAGAGCCATCCTGCATTTACTAAGACTGCATATGATTTAAGTGTCACCTATAGGGACTGTGTGTCACCTACACTTTAATTTTGGGCCATTATTTTTACATGTTGTGAACTTTTTAAGACTAAAATCTGGGGCCTAGTTTTCAAAAAAGGCCCAGGCCTCCTGGCCAGGAGTCAGTCATTTTGACTAAATCTTTACAAAAACATTAAGTGGCCCCTAAAGACCATTCTGCCTTTATTATGCACTAAGTTAGGCCATATATTTAAGTTATTTTACCCTGAATTAGGAGTAATTTTCATAACTTTAGTAAGCCTACTTGGACTTAGTAATTTTGCCCATTTATCCTATATAAGGCCACAGAGCCTGGTGACTTAATTTACAAACTCCCAAAATCGGGCTCAGGCTCTCGCCATAGTTCATCGGAAGTACTACCCTGATTTATTCCGGTGACAAGAAAAATTAGGCTAATTCTCCAAATTTAAGGTAATTTCTGGTTTAAGATTACTTTTTCCGGAGTCACCTATAATTGGCCTAATTCTTGAAGATTGAAGATAAGCCGGGGATTCATCCAAGTGCTTCGGGTATCAACACTAAAAATTAGGCTAATTCTCCAAATTTAAGGTAATTTCTGGTTTAAGATTACTTTTTCCGGAGTCACCTTTAATTGGCCTAATTCTTGAAAATTGTAGATAAGCCGGGGATTCAACCCTAACCCTAACCCTAACCCAACCCTAACCCTAACCTAAGTAATTTCTGGTTTAAGATTACTTTTTCCGGAGATACCTTTAATTGGCCTAATTCTTGACGATTGAAGATAAGCCGGGGATTCATTCAAGTTCTTCGCAGGGATTCATTCAAGTTCTTCTGGTATCGACGCTAAAAATTAGGCTAATTCTCCAAGGTAATTTCTGGTTTAAGTCTACTTTTTCCGGAGCCACCTATAATTAGCCTAATTCTCCAAAAGTCAAGGCAAATTAAATCAAGCTGGGAATCAGTTCGTTATTCCTTTGAAGAGGACATTCATCCATGCTTAATTGCCCTACATTACGTCATGGCATGTAACATGGAGGCCGACGACCCGTTTAACATTAATACTGCATCGGTGACAAAACTTAGGACCATCCCAGGTGTTGGCTTGTCACGGGCCAAAGTGATTTGGAAGGTTTTTCAGGACTACGGGCCTGTGAAAAGCTTGAACCAGGTGGCTGCCCACTTAGACCCAGCGTTGATGCAGCTCCTAAAGGAGGCTTTCCTTGATAACAAGATCGATACGGGGCAATATGACCTGCACCAGCAGGAATTGGTGAGGAAGAGGGAAGCCATAGAAGATTTAAGGCAGCGGCAGTATGCAGCCATAAAGCTGAAGCTCCTAACTGATGCTTTCACTGCTGGAAAGATTGACATGGGGCTGTATGACTTGTACCAACAGGAAGCAAGGAGCCTGAGGTCGATCATATACGATTCAAAGCAGAAGCAGGCTGACAAGGGTAAGGAGCCCCAAAACCGACAACCGCAGGAACAGGGGAACAGTTTGCAAAGTGAGCGTGCTGATGACGTCTCATGTGAAAGCAGGGACAAGGACGATCACATTGGCCAAGAGGTCGGTGATGGGACTCCAGTTGATGATTCACCAACACTGCTTGAGATGATTGAGCAGCTGGCCTCAACAAGAGTAGAAGAGCCATCATCAACTGTTAAGGAACCAGTGCTACCACCCCCAGTGCAACAACAAAGGATCAACCGTCACATCCCACCAGTAGAGCCGTCATCGACAGAGAAGGAACAGGTGATGCAACCTCCAGAATCCACTATCTCTGAGAGTGGATACAGCTCTGAAAGGAGTGAAGAAGAGGGGACCGGCAAGCATCCAGAAGCCGAGCTGGAGAGACTGGGATGTCAAGTCCGCGATGCAGAGGAGCGAGCTCAACACCGTAACCAAGAGGCTGAAGAGTGGGCATCCGAATGGAAGGAGGCCTACTCGAATGTCAGAAGCGGAAGGTCCAATAGCGGTGGCGGGCAAGGTCGCCAAACAGAACTGGAGGAGAGGAGCGGAAGCGGCAGTTGGCCAGTGCCCCAACAGCAGTCGACTCCTCTGCAGAAGGGAAGTGTGCAGGATAACTGTCATATCCCACATCACCATACCCAGGAGGAGGAGTACAGGAGCCAAGAGGACAGTTACAGCCCTGAGCCATCGTATCCCTGGGATGACCGTCGCTCACCAGGATCACCGTGGGACCACCAAGGCGAGGGCCAGTATGAGACTCCTCGTCACCGCAGTGAGGGTGTCCGCCACTCGCAGGTCTCGCCCTGGGAGCATGATGACCGGAGCCCTTATGACGTTTCTTGGCATGAGAAATGGCACGACCGCCAATCCTCAGAACCACCTCCGAGGGAGCATGGAGGCTGGAACAGCCGAGATGTCCGTCACTCGCAGGGCTTGCTAGGGGAGCAGGTTGAGAAAGCAGTGGAGACCGAGGCTGGGGCCATGATTGGCAAGTTGCAAGCCACAGCGAGGAGGCCAGCAAGGTCACCAAGGCCGTACCTGAGCAGAAGTGGATCATGCAGCGATTCCCTGTGCCAGCCAAGGCAGTGTGTCAACTGCCAAGAGTTGGGCCACTTCTTGCGTGGGTGCCCAAATCCCAAATGTAAACTGGTGGGAGCAGAGATTACGGCGTCGGAAAACTAGGAAGGGGTGGTCAGTGCGACCAATCACCACCCCTCCTTAACCGAGGTCGCCCACCGGACCGAGTGTCACACTTTGGCCCGGAATTCCAACAGGCTCCACCCATTGAACAGAAATCCCAGGATCCAATAGCTGCAGAGAACAAGGAGACAGGAGAAGTCCTGGCCCACCCAACAATGAACACTGTGGGAGGTGCTGGGAAGCGCGACCAATCATCGCCCCTCCTTAACCAAGGTCGCCCGCCGGACCGAGTATCACACTTCGGCCCGGAAATCCAACAGGCTCCATGGCCACCCCTCATCATAAGCCGCTCCCGGGATCAGCCCTCATGCCCGGACCGAGATCGCCCACTGGATCAGGCTCCATCTTTGGAGCAATCGCTGGACCGAGTATCACACTTCGGCCCGGAATTCCAACAGGACCAGAAATCCCAAGATCCGGTAGCTGCCCAGGACAAGAAGACAGGAGAAGTCCCAGCCTGCCTAACAGTGAATGCCATAGGAGGTGTTGGGAAGTATGACCTATCACCAACCCTTCTGAACCGAGGTTGCCCCCTAGACCAGACTCCACCCATGAACTGGGGATCCCAAAATCTGGAAAATGCTCAGGACAAGAAGATTGGAGAAGTTCCAGCTCACCTGCCAGCGAACTCTGACAAGTCACCAACCCTTCTCAACCAAGAACACCACCCGGATCCGACTTCACACTTGGGCCAGGAAGTTCCGTCCCAGCTCTATGAAAATCACTTTCTGGAACAGGCACCACGCTTGGACCAGGAAACCCGGCAGGAATCACTTGGGCTCGAGCAAGAGGAAGAGCATCCCCTGGCCTCGGCTCCATCCTTTGGCCAAAGTCCACAACAGGTGACCAATGCCACAGGCAAGAAGGCGTCCCAAGACAAAAAGACTTGAAGAGTTACAGCTCAACCACTTGTGAACACAGCGGGAGATGCTGCACACAGGGAAGACCAAGAAGTCAAGCTCCTGTCTACAGTCTGTGGAGGCCAGATTAGGAGCGTCACCGGTTCCCTGCAAGTGGCCATACCACCCGGTCTGTGGGAGAGTGGTGTCCCTGGGCCACCCATCAACATCGCGGGGCTCGTAGGCCAAGGGGGAACCCTGATCCTCCTTCCGCAGCTGCCTAAGACCCAGTTTGCTTTCGCTGGCTGGGGCCCAGACAACGACCAGCTCCCCGCACCAGCTAGGCCGCCCATCAACATCGCAGGGCTCATGGGCCAAGGGGGGGCCCGACTTCTCCTTCCCCAGCTGCCTGGCAACCAGTCAGCTCTTGCTGGCCGGGACCCGAACAACAATCAGCCCCCCACATCAGCCAGAGGTCTCGAAGTGATCTTTGGAGGCATTGGACTCCGTAGGGTCCAATGGGGGAACCAAGCAACAACCCCCGAGCCAGAAAGGGCAGAAGAGGAGAACCATACGGTCTCAATTGAGGGGACTGCACTGCCCTCAAAGACAGCCAGTTCAACCAGGGCAGAGGCCAATGTACCAAGGCCCCCTGAGAGTGGAAAGGTTCCACCGCGAAAACAGAAGCTGGTTCCCACAACAAAAGCTCACCCACCTAATGCAGGGGCCCCTAAGACTATGTTCAGTACCTCAGGAAATCTTCTGAGGGCTGACCGACATCCGGAACTGGATCAGGTGGTGCAGAGCCTGGAGCTGTGCAAGCTCCTTCAGGAGACCAACAATCCCTACCTCTGCCCACGAGGTATCTGGTCCGACCAGCATGGACTGACTTCCATCTGCCTGGTGACGGGCCGAGTAGGAGAACTCCGAGGAATCCCACCCAGTCTCGGCTTGGAGATCTCCTCAAGGAACACCCGGAAGTTCTTCTGGCTGTAGGTCAAGAGGACCTAACCCTGTATATAGTAGTGACTAGATGCCTAGAACATATAGAACTGTACATACACCCGTAGTTGCTAGGCCATGAACATTCAACCAAGATGTAAACTTAGGACTAGCCTCGTCTGACAAGGATGGCCCTCCTGCTGATTGAGGGTGCCCTCCTAAAAAAATGGAACGAGGTAGAGTGTTGTCGACGCTCGGCGGTTTCCGGCGGTTTCCGCTGCTCGCCCCCCATGTGCGAGCCTGCCGGATAATCAGAGTTACCCCATCCGTCGAAACAGCAGGACCCTTCCTTGATTGTCTCGCCGGAACTTGGTAATTCCTCACCAGAACTCCTAAGTAAGTACAGATATTTGCTTACATAGTGTCAACGAGGAATTATTAGGGTCATAATAGACAGAATTTCTGATCATGAGACGCTGATCAAAATTTCCCTGATTAGCCAAACTAGTTACGAAGATATGGGCCCTGGTATCTAGATCTATAGTATCTATATAGGTTTGAATGACCGACCAAAACAAAGGAATAGGTTGGTTTGAATAGAGTCTAAGCCCATCCCAGGTTAGACTATAGATCTACTAACAATGAAGTTTTATTGAGTTTACCATGAAATATTATCAAAACAGCTTCTGTGCTTATTCCATGAAGATAGTTGAACAATACAAAATTAACAAAAGCAATTTGGTTGACAGATTGCTCCTAAAATGTCTTAAATGTGATTTTACATTTTTGGACTTTTACCCATAGGAACAAATGGTCAAGCCTGTGAGTCCAATCTATAATGTCCAACCATATTTTGCCCTAAAAAACAGTATTTTGATTGGCTGGCAAACCTGCATATCTGTTAACTGATAAAATGTAAGAAATGATAACGTTTTAGCAGTAGACTACTTGGGGATATAGAAAAATAAAATTCTTCCTTATTCAAGCGATCCTAAGTCTTGGAGACAAGGATGGCATATAGACTCTATGTCTATTTTGTCCAACCCCAGGATATACCCAATGTGGGATGGGCTTATTAGGGTCTATTGTAGGAGGGCAGTGGACCCTGTAATTGTTTAATTAGTTGGCCCCCTTACACCAGTAGTGGTGTCATTGGTCCACCTGGCCTGTCAGTCACCCCTGTGGCCACACCCTCAACAGGCACAGGCTAGGGAAGGGTGGTAGTAGTAGAGGTGTTCAGTCCTGGACTTCCACCTTCTTCTCCCCCCGTTCCATCAAGGCCACATCCATGACACTGTGCTCTGAGTCTGAGGTGACTGACTTGACCAATCACTTGTGGGGGCGGCGGGCTGATTAGGCTTTTGTGTGTGTCGTGCAAGTTCTAGATAACATACTGAATTTAATTCAATGAAAAATCACCATCCTGCAGTTATGTGCAAGCTTTCCTTTAAAAAGGTCTTAAATTTTACATTGTTATCGTAGGAGGTCTTATAACGGTCTGATGAGGAAATGTAAATAAAATGAAAGGACCAGTAAAATTACCGCATTTTGCCAACAGTCGAGCATCGAGTGTGGCTGGTGACGGGGGGAGGGGGGGTTACTTGTTCTCTGAAAAGTGAGTTCACGATCGATCTTCCCTGCACAACATAATAAGCCCGTTTTTGTTGACTAAATGTGCCACCACTTTCAGAGGGAATAGTGATCGTAAATTGTGGTTTCGTGTCTGGAAAGTGACTTTAGAACTTCAGATCTGGGCTGGACATGCACACAGAGGTAGATTTAGTTTCTAGCCTAGTAAAAATGCCAACATATTTTTTTAACATTTAGCAAAGTCGATATTTTCCCTCTTTTTTTATCCATCTGTAAGATGGATGGGCAATCGGATAAGGTTTCTTTGTATCCAATGTCACGTTGAAATTCACACTGTACGGAATGCAAATCTCTCTGTAATCAAGCAATTGTGATGAACTGAACCATTAAATTGAAACTGTCTACTTCTGTTCCCCTAGGTATTTGATGCAGGAGGAGTTTTTACTCTGGTGCCTGTGACAGAGGAGCACAATGACGAGGAAGAGGAGGGGGACGAGGGTGAACCGGCCGACGTCAAGCCGAGCGGATGGATGGTGGTGGTTAGTGCAGAGGATGGTATTAACGTAGAAGACCCTCAGCAGTGAGTCGTCTTTGTCTACTTGAAATCAGTATAAGAGTTTTTTAATCATTAATTAGAAATAGAAATCTATTCTAGCTTTGTTAAGTTTTCAAACACAACAATTGTCAGAAATTGGAAAGAAAATATTCAATTATTGAAATCATATTCACATAATTATTCTGTGAATTTTAAGCAAAATAACGCACCAGGTGATTTCCAACAGCTTTATGATTTCCAACAATGTACTTACAGTATTTACCTGATTGATCATGCGTGGACCTACCAAGTGCGGCACGCCCGTCGCCACCTGGAAGTTATGCCCGGCCTCCTCCAGCGTATGACCGCCCTCTTTGACCTAGACGCAGATGGCATGGACGTCAACCAGCTGATAGAAGAGGTCCTCACTCAGTCTTGGAGGTAAAAATCTTACGCATAGATATTCCTTTCAACTTAAGAAATATTATTCGTGAGTAATTTGATGTGGCAGTTACCTTCTATTTATAAAAAGAAGTCAAATTGCTATGATATGTTGGCTTGTTTAACTTATATTGATACGTCTGTTTTTCTAGGTACAGCCAAACCTACCAATTTGGAAATGTATCAAACGTAAGTATGATTTGTTGATTTCTAGGCTACGCAAGTGCCAAATGGAAATTTTGAATGATATAAGGTATAATTTCTGGAAGAATTCTAGTCTCAAAAAATTTATGGTGTTTCATGTAAAATATAAAGGGGAGTGAATCTGCTCCTGAAAATATTTAGAAGTATTTACTTTACATTACTATAAAATGATTTTCCTGTATAGCTCACAATATAAATTTCTATATCAGTTCTCGTTCTTTCTTACATAATGCAGGAAGACGACGCTAGTCTAGAACCTCTGTGGTACGTGCAGGATGAGTTTGGGTCTCGGATCCAGCACTCGGACACCCCGACGTGCCGCACCGTGCCCTTCTACCACGTCACCACCAAGGTGACCTACACACTCATGTGGCCCAACACCAGTCTGGATTTCGAAGGTAAAGTTGGTATCCATTTGTAGTTGTTATCCATAGGTCTTTATGATCCAATAGGCTTTCTGAAGCCTTGGGTATTACAGTAATAATGTTTTAATTTCCTAGGTTTTATTTGTTTTGTTGTTTCTTTATTACATAAAGTGTCGTTAGTATTTTCATAGATATTATGTTTCTCTAATATTGCCGCCTCATCGGTATCAAAGCCCCCGGATTTGATATGATTTACCGTGTCATGGTGATACCGTAATACGCATACAATTTAGACTTGTTTTTCACTAACATCTGTTTGATGTTGCTCATGTGCCTGACTTGCCTTCACAGATGAATTGGTCCGTGATTACGCAGAGAATGTTACGGACCCACTAAAACGGAAAGCGAAACTCCTTCCCTGGGTTCCCCACGACTTCTCGGATATTGATTGGAAACAAAAAGAATTCGACGACAGTTATTTTCAGGTACTACCGCAATAAAGCAGTCTTTCTATATCAACTAGAATTTAGATCTCTCCTTTCTTGTTTCTGTTAAGTTAAGAATTAAATTGAGTTTCGTTCACGGTCCATTTACGAGTTTAGCTTTTAATGTCATTAATGCCCCTAAGCTTATTATAGGTCGGCTGTAATCAATTCATCTTAAAAATATTAGATCGCCACATTAAGTCATTAAATCTGACCTGACCTATTCTACTGTCCGCATCTCCATCAATCTTTCTTAGATCTGTGACGGTGTTTTCGCGTTATGCCTGCCGCGTTATGTCTGTAACGCGGCAAAGTGACGATGTCCCAAATCGATTCTGAGCTAAAATGGTCACATTTTGGGGCTTATTTGAGCTTACATTGCAGAGATTTGGATATATAGAATACAAACAAATCGTTTAAATCGTCCGAAATCGTTATATGACCAAATAAAACCAGAAATCCGTGCAGCATTACAGGGCGCGTTGGGCGTGAGGCGCGTCAAATGCCGCGTTATGTCTGTAACGCGGCAAAGTGACGATGTCCCAAATCGATTCTGAGCTAAAATAACCACATTTTGGGGCTTATTTGACCTTACATGGCAGAGATTTGGATATATAGAATACAAATAAATCGTTACAATCGTCCAAAATGGGGCAAATTAGACATTTTTAAGCCTGGAATCGTTACGGTGACGATGTCCCAGCGTGTAATGCCGCGTTATGCCTGTAACGCCCACCAGCCTCGCTTTCGATCGGGGAGGAAGGGATCTGGGTCAAACTCTAAATATTCAACAAATTTGCAGGCCTATTTCACCATGAAATCCATCGTTCTCACGGGTCAAATAAATATAGAGGGGTAGATTTGGATACATAGATGATGAAGTCAAAGTCCAGGAGGAGATAATTTGCGAAATAATGCGTCAATTTACGCGAAATCATCGCACTATTTTCTTGGTATTCCTTCGCGTCGACCCGGTGAACAATCCAGGTCAGACCGCTCTGTCACTCGGCCGGGTGCAAGTGCCCCGGTCGGATGTGTTGGCGAGAGGCTATTTCTTTCGCGGCCTGGATACCCGGATTACCGCGGTATCTGATGCTTTCAATATATATATTTTGGAGTCTGGATCCCCTTAAACGCATACAACGCATTGAAAACTCATGCGTGAAACATGCGTTCGTATCGAAGGCAAAACATTGGATCGATCGGACACGAGGAGCACTGTCACTGTCACATGGTGCCGTCAACCCTTCGCCAGGTTCTCTCCCCATCACGCCTGCATCGATACATTGAACTCAGAAAACCAGGATGACATTTGGACTAAACGCATCTTTGTGGACCTGTGGATGCATACTAACGCATGAAGGGGTCTAAAACATGCGTTCGTATCGAATGCAAAGAAATTGGATCGATCGGACACGGGGAGGTTTGACACTGTGACTGTCGTCAACCCGGCCGGGTTCTCTCTCGCCTCCTCCGATACATTGAACTCAGGAAACCAGGATGACATTAAACGCATCAATTGTGGAGGATATACGCATTGAAACGCATTGAGGACTCCAGGTCTTAAAGGTAGGTTCATATATTTTTTCCAGCATTTGAAATGATACCGTTGAGATAGGCCTTAACTCGGCTATAGCCTAGGCCTAACGCGCATTGGTCAGACACTGACAATCTGAAAAATAATTATTTTAAGCCTTATTACCCCTACCAAAATGAAATTCATGTATATATCTATGTTCTCCTATGTATCAGGGTCCTATATATCATATGGCTTGATTATTTTAGGCCTGGAAACGCTTGCAATAATATTTTACACATGGTTACAGTCTTAGGCCTAGATGCTGGATGTCAAAGCAACTCAGGCGTTTGGTCGGACACTGGCAATCTGAAAAATAATTATTTAGACCTTATTAGGCCTATCAAAATGAAATCCATGTATATATCTATGTTCTCCTATATCTCTGAGTCCTAAATATCATATGCTTTGATTATTTTAGGCCTAGATGCGTTTGCAATAATATTTTACAGATGGTCTGAAAAAAAGATTAGGCCTCAGGTAGATCTAGGCACTCTCATGCAGGCTCCGAAAAATAAAATTATTTAGGCCTTATCCAGCCTATCACAATGAATAAAATACAGGAAACTATGTTTTGATATGTCTTAGGCTCTTATACAGTCTTAGGCCTAGAGGCTGGCTGGTCAAAATGATTCAAAGATTAAATTATTTGTGAAATTGTCACTATAGTGTCATTTTTCCCTACCTACCATCAAAATATCCTATCGAAAAAATAATAGATATCTAGGCCTAAGTCAGTGTCAGTGTCAGAATCATTACTTCTCAATGTTGAAACATAGGCGTCACACTGTCAATAAGTTTTTTGTTGCTGCTGTCAGTGTCTAGGCTTCCAAGTTTAATATTTTTTTCAGATTGTCACTATAGTGCCAGTTCACACCTACCACAATAAATCATAATATTATTCTTCATAACTCAATAAAGATTAAAATGGGCCGACCTATCTCTATCAAATGCTTTTGCCTTTGATAGTAAATCATGTGTCGTTTGGTCTTGTTATTATCTCTTTTCTCCTATCTTCGATTTTATATGAGTCACATAATAATAAAACAAGTGGAGAATTTCGAAAACGAAGAGTGATAAAGTGTATGGTGGTCTGTTGGATAGAAATATAATCCTAGCACTAAACGATTGGCCAAAGTAGAAAATAACTTAACACAATTTCTACAAAGTGTTTGACAAACGGCGACCTCCCCATTCACTCTCCGTAGGTGTACACACGGAGCGAGACGTTGCCGGACCCCGGCGCCGTCGTCCAACTCCCAACAGACAGAAAGATCCGCATCTTCTCTGAAATCTGTCAGATCAGGACGTTCCTGACTGACAGCCGCTTCGAGGTGGTCGACCAGGAGGAGACTGCCGACATCGTCTGGAGCAAGGACTCCATCAGGGACTTCAGGTATATGCCTGTTTTTGATTGTTATGAGGACCTAATTCGTTTGGAAAAGACAATGTCACATGCATAAATAAATGATAATGACTTTAGCCCATCTGTATTGTTTTGATATGTTCCGAGTGTAAAACATGATAATTTGAAAGATGGCTACAAAAACAAATTCTGAACATAAAGATTCGATTAGCATAAATGCTGTCCATGGGTTTTATAACAAGGGTGAGTAATATATGTAAATTCATGCCGTTGGGAAATAGCCTGCATTATGTGAAAGTGAAGTTCTAAAAGTAACTACGTTGTATATATCTGTCAGAGCATGACGTCACTAGTTCACTATTGTGTACAAATAAAAGTCATCTACCAACATCTTAATCATTTTGCTGGTATAACACTCACTTCAGGGACCTGAGTCAGCGCCGGCCGGGTGGCTTCATCAACCAGTTCCCGTGTGAGATCCTGCTGACGAGTAAGGACCCGCTGGCCGTGGTGGCCAGGCGGGCCGGGGCCGACGACCCCCAGGACCCGGACGGTCTCTACGGCACCCCCAAATGGCTGCCCATCACCTACAACCTCCAGTTGGAGCTGCCCCAGTTTGTGTCATACTATCAGCACAGGGAGAAACTGTAAGTACTGCTATGAATGAAAACAATTAGTAGAAGCGAAAGACTAGTAAGGATTGATTGACAAAATGACATGTGGCCAATGTAGAATGTTCAAGTTGGTGACAAATTGTTTTCAAATTGTTATTGCTTTTCTTGTGGTTGATCTTCAGATTTCATGTGGATCATTTTAATGTACATTGTCGCTGACTCACTCGTTGTACTGACAGGGGAGCAGATAACCATTGGATCCTCAAACCGTGGAACATGGCTCGTGGCCTAGATATGCACATTACCCCCGACCTCATACAGATCTTGCGTCTCCAGGAAACAGGCCCCAAGGTAGGTTCCAGGAACTAACTATATTTTACTGTATGTCTATAACGTCAAATCCATGTATTGTTATTATGAGGCGGCAAGGCTTTAAGTTCAAATAAAGTCTTAGGTCACCTTAAGATCTTAGCCGCCGAATTCCCCGTTCGTCTATACGAGGACCTGTGACGCGTTTATATGTAACACCCGATGAGACGATCGCTTCTGGGCTTAAATGACCACGTATTTGGGCTTATTTGGGCTTACATCGCAGAGATTTTGATATATAGAATACATAGGAATCATTAAAATCGTCCAAATTGTGCCAAATTAGACATACAAGCCCGGACTCAAAACCGTTATATCATTACGGTCACCGGGTGGCCGATCGCCATCTTCCTTGGTCACGTGACCCCTCCTTGCTCGATGTAGGCCAAGGGAATCGGGTCAATCTCATCAACATATGCAGTCCTATTTCACAATGAAATCAATCGTTCTTACGGGACTATTATATATAGGCAGGTAGATTTGGATACATAGATGACCATGTCAAGGTTCAAAAATGAATAGATTGCGAAATAACGCGACAAATTGTGCAAAAACATCGCACTATTTTCTTGGTATTCCTTCGCGTCGACCCGGTGAACAATCCAGGTCAGACCCCACACCGGCCGGTGCAAGTGCCCCGGTCGGACGTGTTGGCGGGAGGCTCCTCTTTCGCCGCATGGATACCTGGATTACAGCGCTATATGATGGTTTCAATATATATATTTTTGACGACTGGACACCTTAAACGCATACAACGCATACAACGCATTGAAAACTCATGCGTGAACCATGCGTTTGTATCGAAGGGAAAAGATTGGATCGATCAGACATGTGGAGGCACTGTCACTGTCAGACCTAACATGGCGCCGTCAACCCTTCGCCCCATCACGCCTGCATCGATACTTTGAAATCAGAAAACCAGGATGACATTAAACGCATCAATTGTGGAGGATATACGCATTGAAACGCATTGAGGACTCCAGGCGTTAAAGGTTAGTTTATATCTTTTTTCCAGCATTTGAAATTATACCGTTGAAAAATAGGCTTAAACTCGGCGAGAGGCCTAACACACATTGGTCGGACACTGGCAATCTGAAAAATAATTATTTAGACCTTAATAGGCCTATCAAAATGAAATTCATGTATATATCTATGTTCTCATATATGTGAGGGTCCTAAATATCAAATGGTCTGATTATTTTAGGCCTGGATACGTTTGCAAGAATATTTTACAGATGGTATGAAAAAATGACTGGACTCGGGCTCAGATAGGCTAGGCCTAAGCCCCCTGCAACACTGTCAATGTATTATTGAGTCTCCGAAAGCAATTATTTTTGATCCAAAGATTAAATTATTTGTGAAATTGTCACTATAGTGTCAGTTTTTTCAGACCTACCATCCAAATATTAAATCTGATTTGTATAAGACATACCCCCTTAGGCCTGAGTCAATGTCTAACCTTGAAAGTAAATAGATATCTAGGCCTAAGTCACTGTCAGTGTCAGAATCATTACCTCTCAATGTTGAAACATAGGCGTCACACTGTCAATAAGTTTTTTTGCTGCTGTCAGTGTCTAGGCTTCTAAGTTTAATATTTTTTTCAGATTGACACTATAGTGTCAGTTCAGACCTACCACAATAAATCATTAATATTATTAGGCCTAATACCGCTGCCTCATGTGTATCAAAGCTGGAAGCTTTGATACTGTATAAAACTTTTTTACTATATATTACATTAAAACATTAAAACATTAAAACATGCCGCCGAATTGATACAGTATGGCTAGACGTTTGGACTTGTTAAATTTTGGTTTTCTATTAAACAGATAAATAGTCCTACATGTTGTGTTTTAAATCATAACTTTGTGGTGTTGATGAAGGCTTTTGTTCGTATTGGTTAATAGCACGAGGTAGTTTATGTGGTTTTGGGTTGTTTTTTGTGTAATTGTTAATCAGATGATGGTATGTTACCTTTAAGACATTAATTCATTCCAGGTGGCTTGTAAATACATCGAAGACCCTGTTTTGTTCGACCGGGAGGACGTTGGCAGTGTCAAATTTGACATTCGTTACATAGTGCTCCTTTCCAGTACGCAGCCGCTAAAACTCTATGCATATAGGGTGTTCTGGCTGAGGTTCGCCAATAAGTAAGTAAAAGGAAAAGAATATTTGTTTTGTGAAATCCTGTACTTTTACTCTAAACACTAGTGCAATGCATTTAGATTGCATTTATGTTGTCTAAAATATTATTTATAGATATCATAGTATACTAGATTTACGTTTTAACTTCTTTATTGGTTATCTTTTAGGCCGTACTCATTGGATCATGTCGATGACTATGAGAAGCATTTCACAGTGATGAATTACCAAGCAGGAGCGTCACTGAAACAGGCACGGAACACTTTAAACATCTAGATATAGTACCTCTCGAAATATCATGCAAGCTCTTTCAGGCAGGATTACCAATCCATGATTGTAAATTGTAAATTCTAAAAAGTAAATTATTATTTTTTTTAGATTACTTTGAACGTCCTCCATAATCTTAGAAGTGAATAAGGAATGTAAACCGAATCTTATTCATGTTTCGCACATACTTTACAGGTTCACTACGACCAGTTCATTCCGATGTTTGACCGTCAATTCCCAGAGTTCCCATGGGACACCGTAGAGGTAAGTAACGTAAACCTTTCTATTCGTATCTTGGTCAACATAGGTCTGAATCTAATAAAACGACGTACGTTGGCGCTGCTTATTACGAAAAGTCGACTCTGAAACGTACTACATCTATCATCTAAGGTATCAAATAACGATAAAGACCCTGCTAGTTCCCCCCATCAGTTGAAACTATTTGGATTCGTTTTATTCTAAAAAATATGATTTTGATTTAAAAAGAAACGCTGTAAAATGTTAACCAAACGTATCTTCATTGCAGAGTAAGATTTTCGCCATGTTCAAGGAGTTGTTTTCGGCAGCGGTAGGGCGGCCCCACCCCCAGGGTATGCCTGCCGCGCCCCAGTCCAGAGCTATCTACGCTATAGACCTCATGCTGAAGTGGGACGTCAATGAAAAGGGTAAGAATATCAAAACAACCCTTTATTCCTAATGGAAAAATAAAGATATTGCCTAGAAGTATCGATAGTTAGTTTATTATAGCTCCCAATAATTCACTTGATAGAATACAGTTATGAATGTCTTAATATTTGGAAATATGTGTAGCTAACCGACATTTCTTGGGAACACCTAGAGACAGCAGGGCTTCAGTACTACACTATTCAGGTGATTTTGTGAAACTATTTAAGCCATGCGAGACCTTCTGACCCTGATATAAACTAAGTGATAAAGGAGAGTAACAGGTACCTTCTTTCTTTTTTAGGAGAACGGACAATGCAACCCATGATCTGCGAAGTCAACTTCTCACCAGACTGTGAGCGGGCATGCAAGTACCATCCTCATTTCTACAATGACATCTTCTGCACGCTCTTCTTGGACGAAGTAACCGACCACCATGTCAAGCTGCTATAGCAACTGATTTTCTTCACACGCGTTTTTTCTTTATACGACGAACTGAAAAATTATGTCACAGTTGTACAGGATTTGTTTTTTCCCCTGGATATTATCTAGGAACTTCAAACAGTCTGTTCACGGGAAAACAGATCATGGATATTGCTGATTAATGGTCTCTCTACCCTGACCTGCACTTTCAGGATCTTATCTTTACTCTGGTACCGCAGCAAAATGTTGATCGCGACTTTTAAACATGTTAATCTTTGTATTTTCCCAAGGAAATACTTATTTGCCCCGAATTATTTTCTTTTTTCATGGTAGATAGCTGTCTTAAAAACTCACATGCACATAGATTTAAACTGTGCTTATTTACTTGTAATCTCGGAGACAGCAGGGTGGTAATCTCTTCGACATTTTGTCAGTTAAGAAGAGAATATTAATCTGTGTTTAAGTGTTGGTTAGCTGTCTAGAGTCAAATAGAAAATATATTGTAAATTATTTGGGTAGGCTGGGAATAAGAAATATATTTACAGACAGTAGAAAACTATTGACGTGTTTCTATAGCCGGAGAACATTGGAAGCAAGGGTAAAAACATAGGGGAGTTCAAGTCGACGTATTTGTCACAAATTTAATAAAGGATACAATTACCTATAAGTCAAATACAGGTTATACCATGTAAGATATTATGCTAATATTTCAAAGACAGGAAGTTCATATTGTGGTCACTTTATGCTCAGGTTAGAAAAACATACTTACGATAGCGTACGCAAAAACATATGCACTCTTGTATATCCAATGTTATAACGTGCAATGTTTGTTGTGTAATGTACCGATCAATCTCGATGTCCGTCTTCTGAAAATATATAATTATACATCTTTTCATTTTGAAATAGTAAAGAAGCAAGGCGTTCAGCAATTATTCTACTAAATGCGATTTTCTTTCAAATTAAATTCACTTTGCAAGCACTAAATATTGTGTTCATTTTTAAAAAAAACACATGAAAAAGGAGATTTTGATTTGATTTCGGGTCGTTCGTAGGAAACTCGTATCTCTACTGGTGCTTCCTCCACTTGTTTATCTACAAAACATAATGATATGTACATACATTACTCATACATGAAGATTGGTTGACATACCCTGGTACTCATATTGTACATATTATGGTCATTTTAAGTCCAGAAAGGAATTGACCAATCCAAACTGCGAGCGGTCTCTCAGTAATGATTGTAGGAGAAAGGACAGTAAACAAACCGGCTATCGACTAAACCAAGTTTAATTATACTTTAAGCAAAAGACACCGTAATATTTTGTATATCCGCATACGTACACCATGTCACAGTACCATTATGTGAACAAGCATTTACGATTGTAATAGTAACATATTATATGTGCATATGATATGGGGGAAGAACGTGTGCGACGCCTATAGTCGGTTACATAATATGATTATTCTCACTTAAATTTGCACATAATAATCTGAAATTCTTAATTGGAAATAAAATACAAAATCTCGTTAAAGATAAAGCGACAATAGGTAAATATGGACATGTGCCGCAATATAATCAGGTAGATAGTTAAATGTACAACATTGATACGTTTCATGATCGTTAACTCCTATAGTCTGATATCTTTGAACAAGGAATTTATATTGTTAAAGTCATAAATATTATATAATTGGACACAGCCGAATTTATTTCAGTCATCGAACATTTACAAACGTTTACAAGCGTGTCTGAATTGTTATTAATATCAACTTAATAAAGTGTCAGTTACTGCTACGAAATAAACTGTCTATTGTATCGGATCAAAACTAAGAGTTAAGCTTATTAATACGGTAACAGATTAAAACAAATTTCTTCACCATACAGATTAGGATAGACCGTGCTTATTGGTCTAAATATAAAATCTTCCCCATGCAGTCTAGAATATCTATTATTTAGAGGCGAAATGATAATTCGCCTCTGTACTCTAATAATGATATTTTTCAGATGTTATTTTCAGATTTTACTTGTCCTGTCCTCCCTTTTTTCTCAGACATATGAACTGTTACAAAGAAATGGATACATCCTGGTGACAGTTCCAGATCTGGGGAAGAATAGTCCATTCCATTTTTTCCAAAAAAAACTCATATAAAAGTCACATTTTGAAGTTTGAAAATGATGAGAAATTCCTTTTTTTTTGACAAGTCATGGTGCTTTCAAAAACCGCCGGTGCAAATTGAAAAATACCGGCACCCAGCGCCCGGCAACAGCTTAAGTACATGCGTACTAAAGGTAGGAGATAATCTTTGGGACTTTGAGGCGCCCGGCAACAGTGACATATGCATTGAACTTGAACTTTTTCCCGTGAGGCTGCAGGCTGTTGACATCAGCATTTTGCGCCAGATTTCAGATTTTTTCACATCCTCATTCAAATAATGATTTTCAAACAGAATTCATTACATGACGTCTTATGGAATTTTAAAGTTTATTCTAAATTTTCTCTGGGGTTTGAGATTGTTTCATTAACCCTGACTTACACCCCTGGGAAAATATGAAGGAGGTTTCCCTGGCAAAGTCACTTATAAGTATATCTCTAGTATTTTTATATAAAGACATAACAACATTTGATAGACATTTTCACATGGTTCTATTCATACTTAATGACAAATTCCTAGGACTATTTCGCCTCTCATGGAAGCTCTGCTCCAGGACAGACATTATGACTTGTTTATAGATCTACATTGAGTAGATCCATAGACATATATGTATCTCTATGGTAGTTTTAATATCATTTTTTTCCGCGGGAAACGGCTCAACATTGTCATCTTGGTTTTGTTCTAACTGACTAAGAAGTTCAGTCCTTGTCCCTAAGGCTGCTGATTATACTATGCTATTCCAGCGGGCACACTTACGTTGTATCAACTTTGGTTTTTGGTTGAATTTACAAATTGAATCAACCAATCAAGGTTGAATCTAAGTGCAGCAATGTCGATTTTGCAAATCGAATCAACATTGTGGAATTAAGTTGATTGAATGTTGAAACAATGTTGCCAACGTTATTTCTCAATGTTGATTCACCACAACCAAAAATCCTAAAATCAACGTTGAAACAACACTACTGTGGATTACTGTGTGCACTCTCGTGGATCTGTGGATGTCCAGGCTGCACAGCTTTCAGCTGGTGATAGCGAGCAGAGGTGCTGCTGTTAGCTTTCCAATTGGTCTCACTGTTAGTTTCCCAGCTGTACAGTTTTAATTCTACGAGGTGAATTTTATTTAAAGTAGATGGGGGGTCCCCATGTCAGGTGTCAAAGAATTGGCTTTGTCGCATGTCATTATAAGTATTTCTAAAAGCCTGTGTCGCTTAGCGCCTAATCGAATTTAAGAATGAGCCCTGTCGCATGTCACTGAGCCCAAAAACGGCTGTGTCGCACTGTCGAATTCAGGGGTCTAGACCCATAAGTGTGAAAGCCGCCAGCCTGACCAGTCGGCGGGAAAATGCACTGTAGCGCCCCCTGGCGTCCAAATTTACGTTGTTCTCGTTTCCCTCGCCAGACGGCGCGTTGATACCAACCTGGCAACAGAGGAGGTGAGGCTTGCGTTCTTAGCAACCATCGACCCGCCGGGTCAGCGCCTTTGTACTGTGATTGATTATCATACACTTCTTGATAAACAAGATACGAGAGGCGGGGAGAGTTAAAGGTAAGAGTTGTTTACGTATGAATTACACGGGAAAGATAAGATTGATAAGTAAACACTCTCTGAGTGGCAAGCTCGAGTCGAGAGACCAACTCACTAAGGTTAGTAACTGAAGAGTGGTCCGTTAGACCTCATCATCGTGTCCAGTCAATGGCCAATACAAACAGTCATTTCCGCTGTTTATAGAGTCACTGGCCATTGTTTTTATGGGAAGATTGTTGTGTTTTTAGGGGGATTGGATTCCCAGTTATTAATAAAGGCCAGACCATTATAAATATGTCCCACTTGTTACTTTGCAATTTTGGCATTTCCCAAAGCAGAACACAGACTTCTGATTTTAGAACATGATTATCGTTATGAAATTCAGATAACAGTTATCTGTGACTGTGAGATGGGCCTATGCTGTAAACCATTTCAAAATATTCCTTTTAGAAGGTTAGATATTGTCGTTTGAACTTCCCTACTTCTTATACGATAGAAACCCTCCAGTTCTGGTAGTCAGCTTTGTTTCCATGTTATAAAAGCAGCAGAATCATGTGTTCACTCATACATAATTCATTTCTCGACCCTTGTTGTACTATGGTAAGTTAATATACGAGATCCAGAAAGTCTATTTAGATTGTGGATAGTCCATGTCAACTCAAGGATTCAAATCTGGCTGTTAACTTTAGCAAAAGGGCAGAAAACAATATTATATAAATTGTTTGCTAACAATATGTATTTTATGTTTATAGATGATCATATCATGACCCGTTAACAATTCTAGAATCTAAGAATTCAACAAAGTTTGAAACTATCTTTGACTTTGGGAAGGCCTACTTATCCTAGCAGGCACATGTTTACATTGGGGTTCTGGACGGAGGGGGGGGGGGGTGGTCCCGATGTTGCATATGTCTATTAAGAATCTGCAATGTCGCACGTCCATAGCTATGTCGTTTATTTTTCCCTATGTCGCATGTGGATTTTAAGAAGTAGGTCTACTACTAGCCATGTCGCATGTCCCTATAATTTTAACCATGTCTGTCGCATCGTTAGGCCCCCATGTCGCATATTGATTTAAAGAAATGGCCATGTCGCCGTGTCAAATTTAGTGGTTAAAAGACCCATTTCGTTAAATCGGTGTTGTTCCAACGTTGATTTAGGGGTAAGTTATTTGGTTGTGAATCAACATTGAGAGACAACGTCAACCGCAATGTTGATTCAATTTGCAAAATCAACGTTTCTGCAACATAGATTCAACATTGATTGGTTGAATCAACATTGACTCAATTTGCAAATTCAGCCAAAATCCAACACTGATTCTTTAATAAAAGACACTAACTGTTATAATTATATGCTCAACTAAGTACTAGTTTCCTCAACCAACAAGTAGACAACATAGCCTTAAATAGGAATTCACCCTTAACTGTTACTGTAGTGTATCACAAGTCATGGTCTCTTGGACTAAATGTAATCACTCGTATGTATACAGCCCAGGAGAACAGCCAAAATTCAATAGCAGACCCATCACAACAAGGTCAAGGACGTTCGTGTTCATTGCTCTTGTGATACAATCCTACATTGATTTGTTTCATTATGATCATTTGATTATAAATGCGATGGGCCACCAAGGTTTCCAAACATCCGCCAACATATTGTAGTTTACCACTGGGCAACCAAGGCCATTAATTGAGTTGCCGAGTAACATTTTCTCATTTTTGCTTTGGGTTCGTCCTATAGTGGTTATTGGTAAGGGTGCCCCCAAAACTTTACCATCTGATGTTTTTCATTGTCTAAAAAAGTAAAATCAGGGATCCATAAAATTGGTCTTTTTTGTGGCCTTGTTCCCAATTTGGGGCAGATTTGTCACAATTATCTCTTGATTGGCCTGGGGTCTTGACACCTGTCAATCGCTGTTACTGCCAGACAAATGGTCACCTGTCTCCTCACTGTCTGTCTGCAGGTAGGGGTCAGTGGCACCATTGCTATGGGGAGTAGCCATGTACTCTGATTGACAAGTACCTCTTCCCATCCTTACTTGTTTAACTGTGGCCCATTGCAGCAGAAGTATACTTGTGGGAAGGGGCTTTGTACTCAGATTGACAAGTACTGAAAAATATGTGTATTCTGTTGTCTCAATATATTTTACTGACGCGGATGGTCAGTCCAGACTTTAACTTAGCTATTCTAGTGTTGAACTAAGAATCAGGGCTAAGAGTGTAACACTTGATATTAAAGGAGAGTGTGTAAGGGGACGTTAGATATGTAAAACCATTCATATATAAGGTGCAGTCCTTGCACTAGCCAACAGAGTACTAGTGCTACTTACCATTGTTGGAATAACATTCTGGAAAGATTGGTACTGTTACGCTAGGTTCTGGAATTGGAATTGAAGCGGATAGACTGTTAGTTGAGCTGGAGTGTTGGCTGGGTGTGGTTGAATGGACAATACCCCTTTGGATTGTTCATTGTCAATGGGAGATCTTGTCACTAGCAGTAGCAATACCACACTAAAAATGTAAATAGAATTTTTAGCTCATTTAGCTCATTTTTACCTGATTTTTGCTTTTGGGGCGTCATCTAGTGGTTATTGGTAAAGTCCGCCCCAAAAGCCTTACTGTCGGAGGTTTTACCATTGTGTTTAGTCAACAGGCGTGAAATTGGTGCTAATTGGACCCTTCACCTTCCCCACTCCACCTCCCCCTGCCCCCTGTGCACTCAGTTATTCCCCTGTTCTCATTGGTCACTGGTGGTGGTTGTATTTGAGGAGTAGGAGGGGTTAGAAGTATGATTGACACATGGGGCACGGCTACTGGGGCTGACCACTACAGTGCTGAGTAGGTCCGTCCCTGACCTATTTAACTCTTACATAATACTTTGGGAAACAGTGGGTCTGGCTGCTACAGACTATGCTGAGGTGTACACACACCCCCACAGCCTGGGCCGGGCCGGCAAGAGTCGTTCTCCACACTTCCCTACTCTGGTACCCACGCCAGCCGCTACAAGCTATTGCAATTTCAGCAGCCACGGTGAAGGAGTGTAACGCCTCCCTGGCCCACCCGAGGATACCTTCACCAGCGTCGACTCTGACCTGTTCAATGAGGGGTGGGGGGGGGGGGGGGGGGGGGGTGGTGGCGGAAGAGTGCACAGGCACCAACTTTAAAGTAATGCGAAAAATAATGTTAGTTCTTTTATTAGGAATTTTAGGAGTAGGGTAGACTGGTGAGAAGAGGTTAATGCAATTCTATTTTATATGAAAATGAATCAAAGATGAATACACAAAAACACACCCATGTAAGTGAGAATGAAAAAGATAGTTGTCTTTTGAATTATGGTAAACTCGTATTTCTAATGATCAAAGTACTATGTTCGCTGAGAACCATCTGATAACTTGTTAATGAGGTTTCAGATAAAAATAATTACAGGCTATCTATATGATAGGGTGCCGCTGATACACAACAGGTGCTGATAATACACTTCAAAACAAAAGATGAAAAAATTACCAAACTTACCAAACTAACCATAATTATTTCTTGAATATCACGTACTACATTCTTAGGGGATTTAAATACGTATATATTATGCCATCTCATGGAATACGTTTTCATTACAGCTTTGGGATAATAAGCAAACAATGATATATTATACCCTAAGGTGCCGATAATACACGGTTGCACGGTTTACCTTATATGGGCATGTGACGTCATTTGGCGAGTAAATTTCATTCTCTCAAGGGCGTCCTGCAAGACATTAGTCCAGTTGGTGTAATCACCAGAGTGGCCCCGTGTGGGCTCGCAAGTGCGGAACCGTGTAACCGTGTATACACTCCACTACTCTACACAGAAAAACGTGGGCAAGTCCTGCAATTGTGTCGGACAAAATGTCCGACGTTTTTAGCTCAATGGTCGGACATGTCCGGCACTTTGAGGGTTTTCACAAACACTGCACCAACGTGATTCGATTACGTCATAGTTGGGGCCAACGCGGCGGCCGGTTCAGCCCACACCACTGCTTTGGTCAGGCCAAACTAAAAAAAACTTTTGTTTCCAGTCGACTGCCCGACTGGGTTTATTTTTCAGATCCAGTCGGATTTTTTTTTTTTTTAAATCTGGAAAAATATTTTTGAAGTAACTGAAAAACAGTCAATCTCATATAGGCATGTCGTATATTATTTGAAAGGTTATTTTCTGAGGGCCATGATGCTCATTAAAGTTGCAACCAAAAGTGATATAGCTTCATGCAACCCAACCCCAAAAAAATCCTGAGTGGCCATAAGACTGGCCACCCGGTCGACTGGAAACGAAAGTTTTTTTAGGGTGGCTTCAACCCCGGGTCATGGCAGTCATAAGGTTGAGCGGGGAGGGGAGGGGAGAAATGGGCAGAGGCAGGGGGGAGGTGGAGCAGGCTAGTCCATTCTGACCCCTCCCAGCATAGTTTACAGATGATTATTTTTCGCCACAAAAGCAAGGTTTTTCAGTCCAGAGGACTGAAAAATATATTTTTCTCTTGTTTGTCTTACAGCTCATTTTCGTGCTTAAATCCGTGGATCTTACCATAATTACATACCTATTTACCATATAAGAGCATGTATTTCCGTGGATCTCACTAGTTTTGCCCTCTTTCTTCATATCAAAATTGTTGGTCAAAGATTAAAGATATTGGTTCTGAGCTTTAGATCAACATTCTGAAAAAAACGGCCCATGCTAGGTGTATCACAGAAAACCAAAATATTGAGTCATCTCTTATACTGGTCATGCAAGAAAAAAATATTAAATTGAGTCTAATTTTAATAAAAACCTCGGGTTTCCATGCCTAAGAATCCCCTCTTTCTTGTGATAGTATTGGTTTTTCTCTGATGTTAAAATTAGGAAAATTATGATCAAATTTCTGTCGCCAATCTGGTGAAATAAGGAATTGTAAGGCTTGTTGCACGATTTACAGGGGTTGTGGTATTGCTACTAGCAGATTAACGCAGTCTGGTCGGCGACAGACTGCGAATGGAGCTAGCTGATATCTATGGGCGCAAACAATATGACATCTAATAGTACCCCTAATATTAACAGGATATTTAACCTCTATAGTTCAATCTGGTGGTCCTGGGCCACTGGATACACATTTTGTCAACCCCTGTAAAAGTCTATAAAAAATTATAATATAGATCTATGTCACATGAACGTGCACAACTTCCCACAAGTATATGGAAAACGGGGTGAGGTGATGTGTCAGCTTCAAATGCTAAAAATTAAACCAAAAAAAGTTCCCACAAGAAGACACACTAAAGCCCCATACCCACTTGGCGATCTCACCTAGTGGGTGAATTACTGTAGCCCTGCAACAACTAAATCAAGCAAGTTTGATAATTTCCCAACAATTTTCCCGACAATATTCCCGGCAATTCTGTCATCCATCGCCCGTCACCCAGAATGTGCATCATACCAATGGAAAATTGCCCCGTGATTATGATCGCCCGGCGATTATGCAGGGAATTTGATGCCTGTTACGTCGCTGGGTGACGGTAAAATCGCTTAGTGGGTATGGGGCTTTAAGGGGCTTAATCACTCGGGGAGTCGGTGTTGAAATCGGTTGAATTTACTGCTTTTACACTGATTTCTGCAATAATTCATAAGCGAATTGGGTGTGGGTGTGTCTTGCTGACTCAGAGTTGGCTGACGGCAGAGAGTCGGCCGACTCCCGAGCACCAATTCATGTTTGACAATTACACAAAGATTTCCAAGTTTGCCGATCCTGTCTGTTTTATCCTTAACATCTTTATCATTTTCTTTTCATAACAGATTTTCCATGAAAAAGTCCAAATAAGGGTCAACAATAAATAAAACCATGACGACTGTGAGCCCCGGCCTCCGCCCCTCATCAATGCCTCTGGCATACAACAACATGCGGACAGGGTCCCCTGCACGCACCGCTTCTGCATTCAGATCATCTGCTTTAGGGGCAGAAAGTGTACAAGCAAGATTAAGTAAGTTTACAGCAATAAAGAGTTTTTTTTCGTCACCTTATCTAAAGATATAACCTACTTATTTTTACTTTTTTAACTTATTAAATCTCTCAGTCTCAGTATTATACTGAGCGTAATGGAGGGATTATATTGTTGTTTGTTTCCTTTACAATCAGTGATAGAAATGACACCTAAGTATAGGTCCGTGATTTTAATGAAGGATGTCATCTTTTGCAGAGTCTCCCACATTACAAGCGGCCAATCCAAAACTAACAGTAATTGACATAGAAAACTTGCTTCGGGAACAAATAAGGAAAAAGCAACAAGACCTTTTCATGGTAGGTATTCATACTTTTACGTTAAAATCCTCAATTGAATTTACTTCCTACTATTGCTACTTTACAATTCTACTTTTATAAACATCGTATGATTATATCCATCATCAGTATTTAAGTGTCTTTTCTGTCACAGGCTTTCGGGAACTATGATGTGGATAAGTCTCTGAGTGTGACAAAAGGAGAATTTCGTCGAGTAGTGGAATCATATTGTTTACCAGTCACAACAGAACAATTTGATGCACTCATGAATAAGGTAATTCTTTTTCTCTTTTTCTTTCAAAGTTTTTTCTCGAAATCCTATGCGATTGTGAAAGCTCAGTGCTTCCTGCATTTATCTCAACATTTCTGCTTCATACATCTATTTTGTTTCGATTCCCAAGTTAGCGGTAATGTATATAGAAAAGGGCAAGGGGCTTGATCCCAATTGTATTGATCAGATTATGTAACCGTGATCAAGCCAGAGCTCCATGGGTGGTGTACGTCAGACTCGTTATACTCTCTCTCCCATAGGGCGTAAGTCAACCCTCCTGCCACTCACCCAGTATACACAGTCTCTCCTGTGTACTAAATACAATGACCAGCCTTAGCTCCGCTTTAGCACGGCATGAGCTGGTGTATGGACCTTGCCCCCTTTGGCGAATACAACCTAGACCGAGCATGCCAAGCAGTGCACCTGAGGCCCACCTGGTCACGGCTTGTTTAGGTTGTCAGGCAGCGGTCGGCACTTAGAGTTAGAGTGCACTGGCACTATTCCAGTCGCTCCTTGGGAAACCTGCTACTCAATATTACAGTGGTATTATTTGTAGCCACACAGACATTATTATCACTGCTGCAAACATAAATGAAGGCTGTGATTCTGATATGTCAGTATTAAGTAAAGATCATGGATAGTTGAGGGATTCGGATCTAACATTGACGAAGAGATACGGTGGTATTTGTCTTCCCACCATGGAGGATTACGAGTTGTTTGGTTCTGAGGCTGGGAGCAGTGTTGGCATATACTCCCGGATAGGTTCTGCCAGCCTTTCCCTTCCCTCCACACCATGTAGGATCTTTACCCCTTTACCCAGTTCTCACCAGCAGGTAAGATCCCTCTAAAACCCATGTTTCAGTACTTTGACTCGGCCAAGAATTAGTATCAGTAAGGATATATCATTAATTGTTAAACAACTTTGATAATAACAGTGAAGATAGAAAAAGATCACTTAGCCCAATATAGTGGAAAACATTTGCATTTCTCCATTATTTCTTAGCAAATATTTTGTTGTGAATTTCTAGATATAATTTTTGTGATTACAATTAGTTTTAAGATTTTTCAAATATTTATATTCCTGATCAAGTCTGAATTCTTTGATAATCCGAAAGTATACCAAGTTGACAATGTAATCTAGAAGCAGTGCTTAGTAAGCACTGTACATGCAACACAGGAGTTCTTGAAGTACACTAAAAGTCCCCCAAGAGAACCCTAAGTGGCTGCATCAGCCGCGGGCCATGGAGCAGTGTTTGCTAAAGGTATTACCGTCCTGGCGACGCCTGCCCCTGCCCATGTGTATGGCTCTCGGACTGTACGTGGTATAGCTTACCTGTGTGGAGAAAAATCCATAGGCTTAGTTTATGACTACGTTATTCCTTGGCTGGCTTGCTAATTGCAGATTATATTTTGGGCTCTTTGCACATTATACTCGCATGCTAAATCTGAATTAGCAGATCATGGTATCAACTCTAAGTACCTCAACTTCAGGCATGTGTGCTAGATTTGGTTTCAAGGATTGAACTTAGTCGTGGAAAATAAACGTCAAATAAAGCTGTTAATGCCATCCATATTTTGTTTACATGCACAATTATACTCAGAACCTAGAAATCTTAAAGATGGAGGCACGGTGATTTCCCCGTAAATTGCTTTAGTCCCTCCATTAACCCTGAATATCCCTGTTCCTAGATAAACGTTTTATTTAATTCAAAAACATGTTATTCAATTTAAAAGTCGAGCAAGAACCCTGCCTATTAATATATTATTCATTTGTCGTTGGAAGGCTGTGTAAGTCAAGTGTACCGAGAAGTCAAAATAATTTTTCTTTGCTTTTAGTTTTTAATGCGAATACCTTAGACTAAGACTCTTGTCAGTTTAGATAGTCTTTTTCAGTTTAGATGTCTACTTGGAAGGGAAGATTTCGCAAAATGTTAGATTAACTTTTTATTCTATGAAATGCATAACAAGTGTCTTAAAAAACAGCAATAGAAAATTAGGACCAAAGCAAACAGTTTGAGACACCTCTCCTTCCATATGACTATGAGTGTTAGTAACGCATGGTTCAAATTTGATGAACGTGCGGATCGTAGTCATTAAAGTGAACAAATGACATGATCTCACATTTCGTTAAATTGAAATTTTACTTATTTTATTTGTATAATTACGTTTGGGATAATATTTCTTTCCACAAAATGGTGTATTGCATATTATAAACGGATTGTTAGTTTCAGTGATAATGCAACTTATCTGAATTTGCAGGAAAACACAACACTCTATCGTGAATTGTTTTGAAAGATGTAAAGTGAGACAGCAGTCTTTAATATTAGAGGCTAAGAAGACATACTTTCATATACATGTCCATATCTTTCCTTATCTGTACAAATTAACAATCTTAAAGAAATTAACTGGAAATGTTGCATTTTTTAAATTGTGCGTACGTACTTAATTGAAGGCCCCTAGGATCATATGAACTTATCATACAAGTTTTTTAAGGTAATTTCCTTGGAAATATATGTGAATTTTAAAGAATTAAGAAGGGTTAAACTATATCAAACTCCACTTCCAACATTTAGTCGACAGGTTATTTATTCAAGCGTTGTATTAAATCGACATCTTTCAGCTGGTTAAAGCCTTCATTATCATGATCAGATAATTTTAAAAGTACGTTTCATATTTCAGGTTGATGTAAATCCGAATGGAACTGTCCGGTATGCAGATTTCATGGAAAAATTTGGTGCCAGGTCTAGTCAATTACGGAATGCAAATAAAGGCGAAAATTGGACCAGTGGATCACAAAAGTACGTTAACACTGCTTATGGATAAGTGAAAGATTTAATTTCTCCATAAACAGAACTTGACATGTATTTTTTTCCCAATAACTGTTCTCCTGTAAGCCCATCCGCCAAATTTGGGTGGTGGGTTTTTATATCATAAAGACAGCTTCTAAAACAAATTAAATTCCCTACCAAGGTGATGATAATAAATACGCATGTGGTGAATAAGTAAGCCCATAAATCAAAGTTAAAGCTTGTTTCAATATTAGCGTTTTGAAGTGTGTGAAAGTTGTTGTCTTTTTTATATCCATTGTTTCTTATTGATAGTGTTGTTGAAATGAAACCTATTTGTCTCTTACTTTAGGTATATCAGAGCACCGTCCCCTAAAGAAATGAACACGGATATGGTTGAGAAAATGCTCAAGGACAAGGTTAGTTGATAACTTTTTATTTTCTAAATTCTTATTCAGTCCTACTTGCATTTTGACAAAAAAAAGTCTGACTAGCTGGCTATACGACATAACTAGATACACACATACCGGCATGTAGATGACAGTTCTTTGCACTATCATAAAATTGAATAATAGCCAAAATATTGATATAGTGAATAATCTATAAGTTGTATAGGACATTATGTTGTTATCTCTTTTATATCAGATTCAGGCAAACATGAAGAACGTTATTAAAGGACTCCGTCTCTATGACTATAACCGAGATGGGCAAGTACAAAAACATGAACTTCGAAAAGTGTTGGAGAACTACTGCTTCAGAATGAGTGATGTTCAGTTTGACAAGTAAGGAATTAATTTGATGACATGTAAACGATCCTATCTTCTTAGTGGTGCACATGTAAAATTTTGAATGCATTGAAATATCTAAATGAGGCAAACTATAATTATTGACAATGGAAATATACTACTGTTTTAGTCTTGCTTATTTAAAGTCTGATGAATTTGAATATTAATTTCAATACTTTAGTACCTTATGCAATGGCATGTGTATCATCTATTGAAGACTCTACCAGCGCTATGACTTCCACCACCGCGGAGTTCTTAACTACAAGGAGTTCCTGCAGAGGTTGGGAGTTCACGTGGAGGAGATCAACAAACCCCCTCCTTCAAGGGGCTTGCCTTCAGGTAGGCACCAAACGTTTAAATTTGTATTTACCTTTCAAACCTCAATCAGAATGAGTTGTGTCCTTATGTTTCTTTTTTTACCATATGCTGGACGAATAGGTTTTTATCTTTTCTTGTACGTGTTCATTTCTCCTATGAAAATAATTCTGACATAAAATGTTTGAGTGCTTCCTCTGTTGCCTTTTTGTGAGCCCTTAATTATAGTTTTTAGTATTGTAGCTTATGGGAAGGGCTCACTCAATCAGTCATGTCTTTTGTAGGTATTTGGGCTTTGATCTGATTGCCCGGTTACACAATCTTACATACAAGTAGCTACAGGCCTTTGTCCACCGGCATGCATTTGTAAGCAAGGACAATTAGTGTGCATCAAGTGTAATTGAGTGGGCAGGCCTCTTCCTTCCACCCTCCCCCACCCCCACTCCTTGAGTTCAAGGAGTGGGGGTGGGGTAGGGTGCAGTTTGAGAAGCCAGAAGTGGGTTACATAACCAGTATTTGAGCCAATCAACCTCACCCCTCCACATTAGGACCTCAGCTGTCACCTGCAGGTGACCTAGTGCTAGTAGGAGGAGCCCTTTTCCTAAGCCCCTCCCTGAGTAGTGTGTGACAGGAGTGGTGGTGGTGGTCACTACTCATAGCCCATATAGCCTTCTGGTTGTAGGAAGGCCTTCAGTTTATTGAGGGACACCATTGCTATAGATTACATACATTAGATATATTGACATTTCGTTCAATTACCTTTCAAACACAATGAAATGTCCATCGTTATGTTAAGGGCGAACATCGATCGTTCCAACGATCGGAACTTTGATAGTCATTTGCTTCTTGTTAGTCATTACAATTTTTTTTTTTTAATTCAATGCTTATTCCAGTTTACAAAAATGTCTGACACATTTGTGACAATAATTTTATATCAGCATATAACATATTTGTTATAATGATTAATTTTAGTATCAGCATTTAACATGTAATATTTCATGACGCATTTAGTTTAATCGATGTGAACGCGTCTTGTTGTAGCCTTTAACTGGCAGGAGTTTGCTGACCAACAGCGGCAGGCCAACACGCCAAACCTAGCCATCAACAACCGGCCCCGTCCCGAGGACCAGGGCCCCAAACTGGCCGGTATGGCCCTCCATGGCGTGGAGATAGACTTCAGGAAAAAGGTGAGAGCTTGAAATTGTATTGAAACGGAGAAGGAATGTAATATTCTGGTGTTCGCATTCAAATAATACATTAGGTAAATGTTTATAGATTAAGTAGATAATGAATGAAATGTTGAAAATTATATCAAGCTTGATAAGTAGTAATTCAGGAGGTATTTGGAAGTAAAGATCAATTAGAATTTGGACATTGAATCGATGTCGAAGGACACTGTATAATTTAATTGATGTTTTCATAGTTGTTCGATTATTTTTTTGTAGATGAGGGAAAACTACACCAACATCAAACGAATGTTTATGGTGTTTGACAAACATAACGATGGATTTTTACAACTGGAGAATTTGAAAGCAGTGCTTTCTCAGTTTACCATACCGATGTCCGACCAGCTCTTCTCCCAGTTAATGGAAAGGTCAGTCCTTTAGCATCTATTAAGGTACTTTTAATTTGAAACCAGTATCTATTCACAGTTATTTGCACAGTTAACAGCTATTTGCACATGTGCGTAACACATCTGATATTCCCTTTTCTAGATGCGGTGTTAAAGCTAGTGGAAAGATTTCTTGGGAGTATTTCCTGGAGAAATTCCAGGATGCGCAATCACACGGGAATGGACAAACCATCACCATTAAACCTGCTCACAGGTATGGACATTTAATGTGTATCTGTATTACTATAACAAATAAATCACATGTTTTTCCCATTAACTTATTAAGATTAACTTTGTGGTATTTTTATCGAAGATGTGAAAAATACTATAAAAGTATCTCGACTATTGTACCTGTAAAGACTATGCCAACATAATGGCTGTAAAAAATTCCCATTGAAATTATTTCATCAGTTTTGTAATTTGGTTTCCTTCCCAGATACAATCCTATTCGTGGAGCGGATGAATCATTAGGTTTGCAGCAGATCGTCAAGCTTTTGATCGATCAGGTTCATCAAGGATATTCGTCACTCAAACAGGCCTTCCTAGAAATTGACAAGGTGAATCCATTGATGTTAACTTTGTGCTATTCTGATTATTCATCTTGTGAATTTGTTTTTACAACAAAGTCATTATTTTAAAGTTATAATTCTATGTATTTGCTCATATTCTGTTGCCTTGTCTGTTAAATAGTGTACACGGTTTAGTGAACACCAATGATCTATCGATCTTTTTTTTTTTTTTTTTTTTTTTTTTTGGGGGGGGGGGGGGTATCCTTGTTGGGAAAAAATGTATCAAACTTGTATTCCCTTTATTCATAGTTTGTTCTATTTTTAGAACCGTGATGGAAAAATTACGAGGAAGGAATTACGGAAGGTTCTTGAGACATTTAAAGTGAGAATTACAGATGAACAGCTGAAAGAAATTTACATGTTACTTGATCCAACCCACTCCAACGTAATCTCCTATCATCGCTTCCTCGATCTTTTTGAAGAAAGAGAAACAAAGGTAAGGCAAAAACCATCCCTTCTTTGATTCATTTAACAGATCCTTCTGAAAAGGAACGCCGGAGGCTATTTAAGGCAGACAACACTTATATTAATATAATCAAATAGATAATATTTAGCATCCTTTAAAAGTGTATTAAGTTGTTTTTAATTTTGCTTTATTCAGGAGGGACACAAATGGTTGAAGTCGTGCCACAGGTTCAACGAAAAACAAAAGCCAATCATCTTATCTTGGGAAACGGTAAATATTTACCTTTTACTCATTCCTTAACGTGCCTTTTCGTTATAAATCAGAATCAACTTGACATAAATATAAGTACAATTTGAGGAAGAGTAAAATCGCATCTTTTTCTCGCTAACTCTAAACCCCCCTGTCCAGTCACACCAGAACCTCCAGAAAGGGAGAAAATCGCAATTGATATGCATGTGTATCAAGCCAAATTACAGTTTATTCACAATATACGGTTTGTCATTCAGATAAATGAAATTGTGAAGAACAAGTTACAAGACAACTGGAAAGATTTGTCGGCCTGCTTAGTGAATCGCGACGACAACAATTCTCGCCGCATTTTACATAAGGAACTCCGGCGGTGTATTGAGAGATTTTCCATCCCTATATCTGACGATCATTTTGACCAGTAAGTAATTTTTGTGAAATTTGTACACTATTTTTTCAGGACCACAAAATAAATAAATAAAATTCTGGGGCATGTAGATCCATAATCAACAACCCAGAATGTCTTGCAAAAATTAATACCATCAACTAGCACAGTATTGTCAAGTTCCTATGTTGAATGTTATTTTTGAGAAATGCTGAATAATTGCATACCATGAAAAGATATTTTAAAAGCAGTCTGCCAAATATTGTTAAAATAAGAATTGATTTAATATGTTAATTTGCAAGGTGCGATACCAGGTGAAAACTTATTTATCGAGAGTATTGTTTGATTGTTTGTTTTATATGTTGGAAGTGGTAGTCCTAAAATACAGAGTATCAATCAGGTGTGTGTGTGTGTTTCTCTAACATAACATAAGATCTCCCTTTATTTCCCCGCAGCCTTTTGTCAAAGATGGAGAACACTCAGGATGGCAAAGTAAACTATGTTGAATTCCTCACCAAACTCGGGGTAAGCGTACAGCCTGGAGACCTGGACGGACTCTCTACACAGATCCACCAGGGAAGTCTGGAGGCAGAGGGGAAAAGGGTGGATGAACAGACCCACCGGTGAGTGTTGGGAAGATACTTCTGAAAATGATTTAAATACTAAATTTCACATAAAGAAAATTTGGTGAATAAGGAGAAACTTAACGAAAAACGTATTTGTATATAAAATTCAAATAGAAACCTTGTTTCACAAATATGGGATTTGAAGTATAAATAAGAAAATGAGACGTTTATGTCATCGAAAAGTCCTGACGACAGGTAGCATATCGGAGTTCTGTCTAAGTTCTGTGTTAAATTAATCATGATCTACGTGTTTTGCTGACGGCTGCTGATAGGATGGGATCGTAGTAAATGAATGGTAATTAGGAACTCAGGAACACATCTCACCTTAGGCTGACACTCTTTACCTTTTAGTACAATTTTTAGTACAAAGTGCACTTGCTAACTTTTACATCGAGAATGTATGCATGATTCCAACGCTTGAACGTTCACACATAACGAGCACATTTTATATCTCCATCAAAGATTGCACCATTACGACTGAGCACTGTTTCATCATCTAGACAGATGATGTTAGCATACGACGTTAGGCGGTATCATGATATTCGCAAGAGCTTTACCTTCGTTTCACAACGTGCTTTTTATTACGTTGATCGTCTATGTAGAACTTTACTATTGTTTTCAAAACTATTCATGACTGAAAACGTCCATTCCTTGTTTTATTTGATAATTTTTTCTCTAGAAAACTTAGTTTAAATAAGAGACAAGCAGCTGTCATTATAACAAGAAATAGGCTTCAATAGGAACAATGACCTCCGTAGTTTTCCTCATTACTAATCACCGTATGCTGTTCGCAAAAAAATATACTTTTGGATAGGTCAAATTTATTTAATGCAAATGTGTACTTACTGTTTCAATATTATTTTCTAATAAAGCAATAAAAAATATATTTGATTGTGCACAAATGCAAAACAATTATTTTACACTTCTTCAATATTTTCTAATATAATTTCCTACTATGTAGATTAGTGCGGGGAGAAATGCGAGCTCTCGACCGAACTGAAGGCATGCCCCTGGAGGAGATCCTGGCTCGTTTGAGGGACCGAATGGCACAAGAAACCTCCCAGATCCGCAAGTCGTTCCTCAAATACGACGCCAAGAAGAAAGGCAAGGTCTCCAAAAAGGACTTCAGAAAGGTAGGCAACGGGAAAAAGGAAGAACGTCGACTAACATGTTGATGATTTGCGAATTTTATCAATAGGTCATTGGCAAATAATTCTAGAATTGACTCTTATTCTCGTTAAAAAGGAATTTGATCAAATCTTTTATTTCTCAAATTTCAGGTGCTTGAGTCCATTGGCTTCAACATGTCCGACGCCCAGTTTGAAGACTTGTGCGCAAAGCTGGCCTTTAAGAATGGTGTCATGATATACTCAGACTTCATCTCCAGTTTTGAAGACCCCCGAATGGGAGGCCCGGCCGCCCAGCTTCTCAAAGACAATAATCACCGGGTGAACGCCATCCGCGGCGACCAGTACGGACTTACAGCCATTGAGGTGGAATCCAAGCTGCGTAACAAGCTGAGGGAAAACTTTGAGGTGACTATACATTTTGTTCATAGATATCAGACCCACAAAGGTGGTGTTTGATACAAATGAGGATTCTTAGGCGGAGGGGATTAGTTGGCACTCCATCAAGCCTAAATCTGGCAGTTGATATACAAACTTACAAGAAACAGTAGCATTTTAGTGTTATCAGCCTTTTGGGGTGAAACAAATTAACCTTATCGTTTTTTAAAACATTTGAATGGTACAAATCCAACTTTCAATTTTCAGGACTTGAGAGCAGCGTTTTATAAATTTGACGACGATCAAAACGGCTTGTTGACCAAGGGTAACCTGCGGCGTATGCTGGATGCCTTCATGTGCCCCATGTCGGACGAGGAGTTCAACAAACTGTGTGAGCGTCTCAACGTCAGCAAAAAGTCCCGCGTCTCCTATAAGGACTTCTTGGAGAGGTTTGAGGTCCGTGACACGGAGGAGGGACACAAATGGCTGGTCTCTGATCATAGGTGATTATCAGACACTGTTTACTATGCCGTATATGTGAAGAACCTGAATCGAAACGTTATGATATACCGAATTTGAGTTTATGTACACATACTTTGCTATGTAAATTTCTCAGTAGATCGAGTCGATATGCTCTTACTATGCGGACATAGTTTCAGTGAAAAATCGATTTAAGCTCATTTGACGGTCTCATAGCTCGACGTTTGGTTAAAGATTTCATTCTATTTACTCCCTCTGCTTCTTGATACAGATTCAACGAGGTCAAACCAGCCAGACTATTAACAGCTGAAGAGGTGCACACGGCACTAACCAAGAAGGCTCATCAACAGTTCGCCGACTTATCTAAGGTGAGGTCATCGTTAATGTTCACCTCTGTTCAACAGAATAAGTAATTTTACATGTAGTTGTGATCTATGTCTGCTGGTGTCATCGGACCTAATAGAATCCCGATGTACTTGTTGCATTGTCTAAGATAGAATCTTGAAATTAAGAACTGCTAATATATTGTCTTTAATTTCAGGCTTTCCGGATGATTGATACTAAGAAGGACGGTATTATAAAGAAAAACGAACTCAAGAGTTTACTACAAAAGTTCATCCTGCCCATGAATAACGAGGAATTCCAAAAGCTTTGGACGAAGTAGGTTATTACTCGTTTCTTGCTCCCTTTTTTAGACAATTAATGCTTAGCAACATCAAGTTATAGTAAAGCCAGCAAAAATTATCGTAAATGTACTCACGTCTTGATTTATCGTCATGACTGCACAACTTGAAAAAATAGACAGTTAACTGGCCATTCTTGAATGATTATAAAGCCCTACGTTACCCTACTCCATTCTATATTCCATATAGGTTACAGTCTTTTTATGATAATTGGTGACCTCGCTATTTTATATTTGATGTAACCCCCTCCCTCTCATCTTAACCCTCAGGTATGATAAGGAGGGTAAAGGCTTTGTGACCCATGCCGATTTCTTGAAGCGGCTGAGTGGAGACGAGTTTGCTCCGAGTGACCTAAACGGTATGTCCTACAAGATCATCAAGGAGAGCTACAAGAAGCTTGAGACCCACCACAAGGAGCAGCAGTCGAAGCACGAGACCATCACCGAGCGCCAGGCCCACCGGGTAGAAGACATGTCTGTCGAAACTATTCTCCAACAACTTAAGTAAGGACGGTTAAAGTTTGCTTACAATATTGTTCTCCCCTCGTTGCCCTGTTAAAATGACACGCCCATATTATCTCCCTTTATTTAAGATTTCTTAGAGAAATATGGCCCCTTACCACCGAGCCACCTTCAAATGAAGTCCTCTTGGTAATATTTTCCATTTCTCTGACAAAACATGCTTGCTGTTCGGTTGGAATCAATTAACAAATGAAAGTTTCGAAATCTACTCATTCCTAAAACTAAATGTACTGTCGGTCTGTTTTCCCTACAATTCTGTTAGTGTACTGTTTTATAGACATTTAAACCGATTTACGTTGTTGGTCCACATAACGGTTTTGCTCATTGCGTCTCTGTTTACAATTTTTCAGGGATCGGATACGAGAACAGTACAGCGATTTCTACACAGCCTTTAAGAAGTACGACAGCCATAAACGTGGCTACCTGACGTCCAACGATATACAGAAAGTTCTCACGGACTTCAACTACTTTGTAGACGATGACCAATTCTATGATCTACTGGAAAGGTAAGCAAACGATTCTAGTGTCTGTTCATGCATACGAAAATTATTTGAACAGAAGGATTACTTTGCAGGACCCTAGGAATAAATTAATTGAATTGTGTAACTAACTACATTTCCATGTGCCAACATACTTTTCTAATTCCTCCAAGCTCTTCTCTTATTTCTCAGACTCAAGCTTAACGAGAAGCGGCGGCTGACATATGACGACTTCCTGGCTGGTTTCCAGGAGGGCCGAAAGGACAACTATGCGGCTCGACCGGGGGATGTGTCAATGCCAGTCTGTATAGACAGCAGTGTTAAACCCGACCAAGCTGAGTGCAGGCTACGCGGCAAGGTGGCTGCACAGATTGAAGTTCTACAAAAGGTAAATAGGCCTAGTCTTTTTGTATGTCCGATAGTCTAGTATGTCTATCATGAAAAAGAAGTAGGAAAAAAGTTTTACTCTTTATATAACTCTATACACGCAGTAATTCTATAAAGCCTATAATATATTTCTATTTCTATCAGGCCTTCCAAGCATGTGACCAGCAGAACTCTGGTCACATCCTCCTGCCAGACTTTAGGCGAGTTCTCGACAACTTCTGCTGCAAGCTAACTGATGCCCAGTTCAAACACGTGGCTTCCAAACTGCCCATGCATCGCAACGGCTCAGTCGATTATATCAACTACATCGAGTCTTTCAAGATGTCAGAGAGTGTAGGTCTCCATTTATATGTCGTGTAACTTGGAGCAAAATGCCATTTAATATTCAATAATTATGATCAGCTATGTTATCACTCTTAATCCTAGATATGAATTGATACTGATATGTTTGTTAGTGGACAGCATTTAGCATGCTGACGATATCCTTCAAAGGAATATTCCAATAGACCCATGAAAAAGACTAAACCATGAGCTAATTTTCTGATTACTGAGAGTTTCTGTATAATTCCATTTATCAGTATTAATATGTGCACATATTTGATTAAAATTCAAAATCTTCATGGATATTATGTTACTCTAATTAGGATGCCGATAAGTGGATTGACACAATTAACAGAAGAATGCGAGCCGAAACTCCCGCAGTACTTACTGAGGAAGAGGTCAACTCGTTCCTCAAGGAACAGATCGCCGCCAAATTCTACCAACTCGCAAAGGCCTTCACAGAGGTTGACTACGCCAGAATAGGGGTTGTATCGAAGGAAGACTTCAAAGAAATCATGAACCAACACACCATCAGGCTGAATGATGAGCAGGTATTATCTGTTGCACAATATATATTTAAAAACCACTTTCACATGAATGTGTTCTTCCAAGTAAGTACATAATAGATATGATGATGTAAATGTATACACATACATTATATATATGGTTTTCTCGAGGTCGGTACTTGCCATAAGTATAACCCTTTAGACCCCACATATTGCGTTCATGAATAACGTGATTTCCCCGGGATTTCCCTGGGTTTCCCTTTAGAATTCCTCAATTTCTCTTCAATCGAAGATGTTCAAAGGTTTAACCAATGGTTAACTATTCAAATTATAGAAATACAGTTTAAAGCATTGAATAGGTCATTAAATTAGCTTTAAATCGATATATTGGTCACTTTTGTGTGTTATATACTTTTCAAAGTGTTCTCCCTGGAAAAAATCTGGAAAAATTATGGAAAAACGGCCATTTTTCCGGGCGGCCACGGCCGGATTGGGGAGTACACCCTCAGGCGGCCATGGCCGGATTGGGGTCTAAAGGGATAATTCGAGTCAATCAATTCAAACATTTAGTTAATGTACTATAATTAATTGTGTCAATGTACTATAATATTGGAAGTTGATTATTAAAGTTGAATATCCAAATAAATACTTTGATGTTCGCTGTATTACAAAAATGGTTATTTTCTTATTCTAGTTTGAAAGGCTCTGGACTTCACAAGCAGTAAACGACTTTGGGAATGTAGAATACAACGACTTCCTCCGGCGGTTCACTTCAGACATCGGCAATCCCCCCAGGCCACCAACATCCCTTCTCCCTCCCAACGCCAAACGTCCCAACACGGCATGCTCGGAACTGGCAAGACTTAGCGTACGTGTACTGGGCCTGATATTCTGTTAATAAGTTTACGTTAGAATCCTAAAGCAGAATAAAATAATGTACACGTCTATACATATTTCAACGAATAACACTAGACGTTTATTTTTAAGTATCAAAACATTTCAATAAGTGATACTGAAAAGGTCATTGCACTTGACTACTTTAATATCTCAGTCCATCTATCGGAATTCGTTGTTTTGATAAAGAAGTCTTTTCTTCCATCCAGGACCGTGGATCAGTCATGTCTAACATGGCCCCTAACCGCTCCTTTACGCCGATGGTTAATGCCGAAAACGTGGAAAAACAACTGAAAGATGTGGTCTACCGTCACTGGAAGGACATCCAGAAAACGTGCCGGGCAGCAGACACAGACAACTCCGGCCAGATCCCCTATGACGCTTTTAAAAGTAAATCTAACCGAAATTTTGACCAGTTGAGATGATTTGTTTTGTATATAGTCATCAAAGCCATCATTATGCTTATAGTACACTTAATATTGTTTATGCAAGAAAAACTCGGGACAACAGATAGGTTGTTATAGGATTTTATTTTATCCCGTCGGCCCTGGTTTCCCATGGGTGTTAAGATGATTTACATAAGCTTTAAATTCTCCCCAGCCCCAATATAAATGAAATTAGACATGTTGACAATATGATTTCTGGTCAGACCACACTGACACCAAATTGTGTTAGATAATATTTATATTATTGCAAATAGTAGACTTTATATTGTTGCAAGTAGTAGACGTGTTATAGGGTATTAAATGCTTTAGATGTTACAAATCATTGCGAGCTGTTGCTGTCCCCATTTAAATCAAACAAAGTTGGACATTGGAGACGTTTTTTAATGTGATTCAGGTACATCTGACTGACCTCGAATCATGCTATATAACATTTAATTATATAATCACATGTTGAAAATATGATTTGGTCAGCCCGCACGGACACCAAATAGTGTTAGATAATATCTATATTGTTGCAAGTAGTAAACATCTTAAAATAAATATCTGGGCAGAGTTAAAAAACCCTTTATGGGTATAACCGTATTAAATCCTTTTGATGTTACGAATCATAGGGGGACTGTTGCTGTCCCAGTTTAAATCAAATGAAGTTGGACATTGGACATAAGGCAGATCCAGTTGAACCAGAATCATGTTATATAATACATATAATAGTTACAAATTGTATAACTCAAGAAATATGTCTATGCTGAGCTTACAGGCCCATAATAAAGTGACACATTTGGACATGAGGTTACTTTCGTTATGAGGTAAAATGTTTTCATTTTGAATGGCGACAGAGGGCACAAACCTACAATGACATTCAGAATATGTGGACTCATGTCAACAGAACATTCAAAATATCATTTTTGATTCTACTTTGATTCATTGATTTTTTTTAATAGAAATCATCTATCGTATGGACGGTAGTCTGAAGGAGGAGGACATGAACACGTTGTTCCTGAAGTATGACTTAAAGAACAATAACCACTTCTGCTACACCGACTTCCTCCGTCACTTTGTGCTCACCATGCCGCAGCGGGAGGGCACCTTACTGGGCAGGAAGAAGATGCCACCCGCCAAGGTCTCGGTCAGTACATCACACCCAGATCCATAAAATATCTTTCAAAACTTTGGATCGTTACAGAAATACACCTGTTAACTCTTTGTAGTGAAAAGAGTTACATACGTTAACAACTGCTTCACATAAAATGTGCACGTACATTTTTTATCGTGCAAGGTTTTATCTTAGCGAGCTCTTGAATTTTCAGCCCTGATTGACCCATAATACACTTGTTTCAAAATATTGCAAAATATCCACACATGATTATTTCACGATTCTTATGATTGACCAAGTTATACATTTGAATCACTAGTTTTCTTTTTTTCATTTTTTTGCAAAGCATTCTGGGCAGTCAATTATGGATCAACTGCTCCCAGAATTTTATTTTGGAATATTTGGGCCTTGAAAAAAAAGTCACTAATCAACATTTTGTAATACTAGTCTATCCTACTGGACCAGTTAATTTGAATTATCAATTTCTCGGTACAGAGCCCGCCTAGTAATGGAGAAGAGGATGCGTCTTCCCGTGTTAAGAAGTGTGTCATGAACAACTGGAAGGAGATGAGGCGCGACCTGGCAAAGTTGGACGTGCAAAACACCGGCTTGTTGGAATCTGACACCGTCAGGCAGATTCTCCGAAACTACAAGCTCAATCTGGACGAGAGCGAATTCCACAGTCTCATGTCCATCTATGAAAAAGACCTCAGTGGCCAAATCAACTACAAAAACTTCCTCAAGGCGTTTATTCAAGGGCGATAACTCCACATTTTAAGAATTTGAGTTAATTACATATTCGTGATACAATGTGATATTTGCTTTATCTATGAAGCGTTTTATGTAGAAGCTGAATCTTTGACCATCATGTATATCTCTTCTAGAACATTTCATATGTTACCTGGACACTAAACGTTAATATTATCAGTGTTAAAGTGTTAAGAAATCATCTTCATATATATAAAAACGTAGGATTGATTCTGAAATACAGAAACCTATATTTCTATTCCACATGATTCTTTATACTGCAAGAGAATAAGCTGAGTCTAGTTGCCTTGCACTCTATTAACGTGTTGAGTAAAGAACTAGTCAGGATTTATAGTACATGTCGGAGACCACATGATAGCGTTCTATATAAATGTGTGGAATGTTCTTGTTCACTAGGACTGTGATATTTTTATGAAAATGTTCTCATAATAGTATTATGTGCCATTATAGGGACTACTTATAAACTGTTTAAAGGGAAAACAATTAATGGAGAAAAATTCTAAATGTATTAAATTTAAAAAGTAAAAATTGGATGTGTATGTTTTCATGTTGGAATATTTTGTCTTTGTACGCAACATAGTAATCATAAGATTTCCTCATAACATGGAACGGTTAGGCACAAAATAATGAAGACAACTTTTTGAAAGCTGATTTTTGATTTTAAGATTTTAAAAAATGTTTTAAAACGTAGCTTACATATTTTCTGCAAACTATACATATTTCGTATCCAGTGTCCCCTAATAAGATCCTGAATAAAAGAAAAACTACATGAAATTGTTTTTTCGTTGCTAAAATAGTCCAAAGGTAAGACAAAATAACCTGTAGCAAAATGCCAGCAGCTGAGGTATTTGTATGGGATTATTGCTAACTTTATCAGGCATTCTAAACCGTTGTGATACTCTAGGGTGTTCACAACGTTAGCATTATTTCTCAAAAAATCAATGGACCAGTCTCTGATGGAAGACAAGTAAAATCGTCCGACTTCAGTGGAGTTGTAATCGACGCTATTTTACGCTGTCCACTAATTTCAATCCAGCGGGTTCTAGGTTTTTCTTGCATATATCCTCCATTTTGTCTGCCATTTCTGTCGAGCAATGATTCTTCCAGTCCCCAACAATACCTGCAAAGCGTAGATGTAGGTCATGTATATGATTTGCAAACATGATAGGTCTCCGAATTAAAAAAAAAAAACACAAAAAAAACTTTAGATTGGATTAAAAGAGTTTGCAACTGACAATACCTGAAACTTTTACGATTACATAATTCAAAATCATGGATTTCTATGCATTCTATACGAAAACAAAAGTATCTAAAGGCAACTCCTTTAAAATAAAGGAATGGTATGATACTTGAAATTGTATCTGCTCAGCAATAGCTTCAAGACATTTTCACTTCACGTTAAGGATAGAAACCAGAGCTTGGCTTGATTCTGGCTCTTACTTTACTCTCTTGTTAGACTTAATGCACTAACTTACTATATCAGATAAAAGGGATAATTTGTCTTTATAGAAATAGTACGAGCCCTACCATGACCATACCAAAACACGCTTTATCCAGTGTTGTGTATTCTAAGGCAACATTTCACGTCAACGATATATAAGTTTTTATGACCAAGCTACCAAATTGAAAAACTGTTCAGATTTAAACATAGATATAATCTAACCTTTTCTCATAAAGTGCGCTTCTCCCTTCCGTCGTAAGCCGAGTTCATCCCACCAGGAATAATTTGTGGTTGGGTTCTCCTTCATGGCTCTAAAGCTGCATCGATCTGCTACGGCGGCCACCTGGGCACTGGTCAGGTCTTTTCCAAGGAACTTAGCAAGCTTTTCTATGTTCCCAGTGAGATCCTACAAAGGAGATAGAAGGCCCCATAACTTAAGGTTAATGGTTTCCCAAGGCTGTCGAGAAAAAACAAAATTTTCTTTATATATCTTACGGATGACAATAAAATGTCATTCATGGGATACATTAAAGAAATGAATTAGTACACTAATGAAATGAAAATTTTACTAAGTTAAAAGAATACCAGTTGTGGAGTCTAAATCCCTATGGACAGACTCCCAATTTCTGGACTGGTATTCAAAATTCAAAATTCCGAATTAATGTTAATTGGCATTTTAGTGTTAAATCAAAAGCAAAAATGGCGCATCGAATTGAGCCTTTATGCCCAATTTTCACATCAAGAATATTTCTGACATAGTCCATGAACTGATGTGAACATACTTGCTGCAACTCCTCGTAGGTCAGGAACATGATATTGTCATCATTCCTGTGACTCCAGTATTCCAAGACATGTTTCCACCATGGGCCATATGCAACTGGGGAAAATGAGAAAGGAAGCATTTACAGTTAATTCAAACGATCTTATTATCCAGGGATTTAGTCATCGAAAATCAGAGATTTAAAAAATTGATATCTTTAAACAACTTTGAAAGTAAGAAATCCGCATTTATTATACACATTTATTACTTTGAACGTTAGAGTGGAGAGAACTGAAATGACACAAATATTTAAAAAGAAATTGCGTATTCATTCTTCGACCAGTAAAGGGTATTGGTTGTCTCACCTTTGTCATCTACAAATTTGTCGAAGAACTTCTCAAAAGTACCATCGTATGCAGCTTGCGAGAGCATTCTGAGATAGTAGTAATATGACACGCTGACGTCTTTTGGATTACGTGCTATGTAGATAACCTTTTAAATCAAAACTAAATTAATTGAATATCAACTAGGCCAAAAAATAAAAAATAGTTGTGTTCAGGTTTCCCGACCGACCCTAATTTTTTGCCCCGACCCTAAAGTTTTTTCAGAGAAAATTTTAAGAACAACCATTAAATTCAATCTAAAATTGAGCAAATGAACATTAATTGGCCAATACAATATGAATAAATGTATTACAGATGCTAAAAAACATTCTAGAAGACACATCTAGGGGTTTCTTAATGTTTAATACAACCTTAGCCTATCATATCAGTTAAAAAAGAATATTGAAAAAAAAATTTAATCCCTACCTACCGACCCTATTTTTTTGGAGGCATGAAACCTGAACACAACAATTTTTTTTTTTTGGCCCTATATATCTTGGTTTATCAACTGTGTGGATTGAGCTAACGGGACATATTTAGAACTACACTTCTTATGAGTTTCGTTTACAATATCTCATAATTTACTATATATATATACATGTATAAATGAAGATGGTTTCATTCGAGGTGCGCTCTATATTTTACAGATATACACCAAGTGAGTGGTCGTGGAGAGATATGTGCTGTTTTTTTCCAGTTAAGGGTAATCTTATACAATTTAAGTACATATATAGTTTACTCCATCTATTCTCTATACCTTGCCCTTGCCTGCTCTAGCCTCATTGGGAAGGAGGGAAAGCGGTAGGTGGGTCTTCAGAAGCCTTTGACCTTCTCGTTTGGATATCTCCTTTGTTCCTGGATAGATGAATTCCAAATATGGACACCGATGCTCGATGTTTTCTTCAGGGTTTAATTTCACATCTGTTCCTCTTTCTATCAAGTAAATAATTTCTTGAAGCCATGTGGTTCCTTTAATGTTAAAGAAAAGCACGAAAAGTTCAAACAAATCGTTCAGTAGCAAGCTAAATGTAAGCAAGTTACATATGGAACACCCATGCAAATACAAACAATAATGAAAAAAACACATATTTTGGAGTGGAATGTCACATTATGAAATGTGGGTAATTGAATCTGGCACATATTGCACCAAAGAATGTTGATTTTGTAATGTTGACAGCACTTTCAGAATAATCTCATTTAATTTAGTACTTATATATGCCTCTTACATACCTAAATACATTCATCGTAACATCAGGTATTCAAATATGTGAGATGTTTTGACTTTCTTTTGCTATTCACTCATCTATAACAAGTAATCACATGTTATCTCACCCTTAAGAGATTTGGCAACGCCATGCCTTAACCATGGGCTAAACAACCCCTAAGTCTTGAGGAGGGTTAGCAAATGCATGGTTAGCAGAAAAAAAAAGTGCCTTGGTTACTGTTACGAAAATATGGTTCATGGTTACATTTGCCTTGGTTAGCGTAACCATGAATTTTGATGACCTTGGTTAATTACGAAGATATGGCACCAGATCTTAACAATGTCCACTAATTGTTCACAAACGATTATAATTATGTAAGTCTAGATTTATAAACGTTTTGTTCGATTACCTGACTTGGGAAAACTTGCGACAAATACATCCTCTTTGTTGACTTTGAATTTGTCAACATCTCCAACAGACTCCTTGGCAAAGAAAGGCAATAGATAGCCTTTGTAGTAATACATAGGGTTTTTGAAGTCCGGATCTTTGTATTCCTGAAAATCCGTCTCAGGTGGATCGACTGAAGTAATCCCTTCCTTCTTTTCTGCACTTTTGCTATAGCGTCGAGCAAATACCACCGTTAAGTGAATCAAGACAAATCCACCTGCATAGGCAAGTATACGGTTCCTTCGAGATATCTGCCGAGGGCCTGATTTGGAACCACCTGCTTCTGAGTTAGCCAGCCTCATCGGATGGCTTCTACAAGACTTTGCTTGGAGAAGTTGTGATTGCCGAGGAAGACAAGATAGTCTTCCTAGAAATCCAGAAGTGCAGGACATGGATCTGACAGGTGTGGATGTTCCTAATCCTATCCTTGTCCTTGGTAGGACAGACACCCTTATACTGGAGCATCTTGCTAATAATATGGGACATCCCAATATTTTAGCCATGACGGTATGAGATTATATTTGTACTGGTGAGTTTGTACAGGTTGAGGCTCGGTCTATCACTGGGCGATAATATAGCGTTTATGGCTTCTAAATATCACAGGGGCATGTAGCAACAAGCGTTCCCCCTTTCTATAATCAAAGAATGTTTTAGGCATACCCCTTGATTGATGTCATTGCAAATGTTTACTTATCTTATCGTTAATCAACCTTTTTCAGAGGTCAAAGAAAACACTGCAAATTGAGCAGAAGACTTTGGGACCAGTCAAACCAGTTTGATGTGAAAAACAAAATATAGATGTCGCTCGCTCTAGCTGGTTCATTTATTGTAGATTTGTTTAGTAGCATTTTCAAAATAGTATTTCTTGTGATTTAGTTCGCTAAGAAAATGAGTAATCATCAACAAATTTGAATGAATTCAATGATATGATTATTTTGTGTATTCTCATGCTGACTATATATCAAAAACATATTTTCAAGCAAAAACCAGAGAAACCATGGCTGTGTTGTTGGTGGTTGTTTTCCTTTTGGTACTTTTTTTCGCCCTTTTGCCACATTTTCTTCCTAATATTTCGCGGAAGGTTAGTATATTATGTTATGGTGACATTGTTAACGTATCCTTTAAAATCGATTGCATATAGAAGGAAGGATCCTAGAGATAAGCGTTAAATTTACTTATTATCGCTCACGCAGGTAACCAATCTTGCTTCTCGCAGGCGGGCCGTTGGTCCAATAAGACCCTACTTCCAGTAGGGTTTCCAACCCTACTTCAAGTAGGGTCTTACACTCAGCTAGCAAATGGAATTCTAAACCATTTAGAATATATTCTAACTACTTTCTGCATAGTATTAGAAGTTGTATATTTGTCTGGAAGGCTACTAGAAGTAGAGTAGAGGAGCCAGTTTTCGCGCACTAAGAGCCAGAAATAAGATTTTAACAAAATATTTAGAGAAAAAATCAATTCATTTAATATTTTTTCACCTATATGTATTGCAATAACGTCTAGGAACATAAACATAATAAAAAAAAAAGTTTGATTTTTTTTTTGTATAGAATAACATGATATTACTTTCAGTGGTTAATTCTTCAATTTTCGCGCACCTGGTGCCTATTTTCGCGCATTTTGGAGTCAGTTTTCGCGCATTTTATCATGTTTTGGGTGTAAAATGATTAATAGAATTCAATAAATAGAAAAAACGCCATTAGATCATCAGGGAGAGATTATCTTCTGATATAAGTAATGTAAAATATTCTTTGACATCTAAATGCTACATAAAATGCGTAAAGGGAATGCTATGTTGTCTTGAAAAAATGTGAAAGATCAAACTGGCTAATAAAGGTCTAAAATGTGCATATTTGTGCATTTTCATTAACTGACAAACGCATTAATTCGCCTAAGTAAAAGGGATAAAATGTATGCAACAACTTTCTGGGTGGTATAATTGCAAGGAAAGACCTAGAAAATACGCAGGAGCTTGTTTTGAAAAAAAATTCAAGTTTTTCTTTGAAAAAAGGGCTGGAAAATTCGGAAAATTCGGAAAAATACCTGAAAAATGCGCGAAAACTAACAACTGCCTCATTGTGGGTCATTAGTTTTCACGCAGGGGCCTATTTTCCATGTTAGGTTTAAAATTTTATGTTTATGGTATTAAAGTGATCGTATATCACTTTAAACTAATATCTATGGTATTTTAGATATTTAAATGATATTTTTTCTTTAAAAAATTATCTTATTGGCATTATTTCAGAAAATATCAACTTTATAAGGATCTCGCCATGTCCCTAGATAATATGGACCTAAACACATATTTTTGTCTTTCTAATGAGTAAATTTGCATGGGATATCATAAAAATTTCAGATTTAATCTAACACAACGTTTGTTTGGGTCTGGGAGTGAAAAAATCATATTTGAAACCACCTAGGAAAAATGCGTGAATAAAAATGCGTAAAATGCGCGAAAACTAGAGATGCGCGAAAACTAGCACCTCTACTCTAATGTGGTGCATTCAGACACTATTTCAATTAGGTGTTCTGAAGTAATTTCTGCTTAGAAGTTCATACTTATATCTATACATAGGATATCTAATATGGACTTTCAAGTTCCATGACTGTAACTCCAAGTTCTCACCCTACTACAAGTAGGCTTCAGGTACAGAACCCTACTAGAAGTAGGGTTTTTAAACCCTACTACAAGTAGGCTTCGGGTCCCAATGCCTACTAGAAGTAGGCTTTGAGTCCATTACCCTACTACCAGTAGGCTTTCTTCAAGGCCCTAGGGGTTAGAAGTAGGCTTTGGGTCTTGCACCCTACCACAAGTAGGCTTCAGGTCCCCAACCCTACTAGAAGTAGCCTTTCTCTTACCCTACTTCCAGTAGGCTTCTGGAACCAAAGCCTACTTGAAGTAGGCATTAGGTCCTGAACCCTACTACAAGTAGGGTTTAGTCCTGAACCCTACTACAAGTAGGCTTTAGGTCCTGAACCCTACTTCCAGTAGGCTTTAGGTCTCAAACCCTACTTCAAGTAGGCTTTCCTTTACCCTACTACCAGTAGGCTTCTGGACACAAAGCCTACTAGAAGTAGGCTTTGAGTCCCATACCCTACTACAAGTAGCCTTCTAATGACACACCACAGATGGCCTTTGAGCTCCACACTCTAAGTCCAAAACCCTACTACAAGTAGGCTTCCAGCATTCTGATTGGCTGTCATACAGACCCTACTTGAAGTAGGCTTTGCAGACCCTACTTGCAGTAGGGTCTTATTGGACCAACGGCCCTTCTGCCTATCTTCCCACGAAGCCCAGTAGATCTAGACAGAGTATTGCAGGCGGGCCGTTGGTCCAATAAGACCCTACTTCCAGTAGGGTTTCCAACCCTACTTCAAGTAGGGTCTTACACTCAGCTAGCAAATGAAATTCTAAACCATTTAGAATATATTCTAACTACTTCTGCATAGTATTAGAAGTTGTATATTTGTCTGGAAGGCTACTAGAAGTAATGTGGTGCATTCAGACACCATTTCAATTAGGTGTTCTGAAGTAATTTCTGCTTAGAAGTTCATAGTTATATCTATACATAGGATATCTAATATGGACTTTCAAGTTCCATGACTGTAACTCCAAGTTCTCACCCTACTACAAGTAGGCTTCAGGTCCCCAACCCTACTAGAAGTAGCCTTTCTCTTACCCTACTTCCAGTAGGCTTCTGGAACCAAAGCCTACTTGAAGTAGGCATTAGGTCCTGAACCCTACTACAAGTAGGGTTTAGTCCTGAACCCTACTACAAGTAGGCTTTAGGTCCTGAACCCTACTTCCAGTAGGCTTTAGGTCTCAAACCCTACTTCAAGTAGGCTTTCCTTTACCCTACTACCAGTAGGCTTCTGGACACAAAGCCTACTAGAAGTAGAAGTAGAAGTAGGCTTTGAGTCCCATACCCTACTACAAGTAGCCTTCTAATGACACACCACAGATGGCCTTTGAGCTCCACACTCTAAGTCCAAAACCCTACTACAAGTAGGCTTCCAGCATTCTGATTGGCTGTCATACAGACCCTACTTGAAGTAGGCTTTGCAGACCCTACTTGCAGTAGGGTCTTATTGGACCAACGGCCCTTCTGCCAGAGTATTCGCCTCTGGATATTCCCATTCTGACAGTGTGACACCAGGCCGATCAGTCATGTTTCGTGGGTCTTACTTTATACAGAGGGCCAAGCAAGCAGTGACCACTAGGCACTACCATTGTTAAAGTCTTTGGTATTACTCGGCCAGGGGTAAATCCCAATTATGCTCTCAGGGGCAAATACCTCTAGACTAGGGTCTGGGCCTTTTAGACACTAGAGTCTAGTGTATTAAAGGCCTAGACCCTATTAGAAGTAGCTGTAGGCTCTGTGCATGTTGATTGGCTGGCAAACAGATGGCAACTTGTAGTAGGCATAGGAAAAACTACTTGAAGTAGAAAGACTTTTGACCAACGGCCCCTCCTGCGTTTTGATCTAATGCGTTTTATGCGGTTGATAATGAAATAAGGAAAAATGACAGTGAATGAAAAATCACATAAAATGTCATATTCGGTCGGATATATTTACCTCTTGACCCAGAGGTAAATATATCCGACCTCATAGATCTACTCCATAAAAGTGTCTTCTTATTATATCAACAATATGATATAAAAAGCACCTTTAACTTTTTTTTTTTTCATCCACTATTCACCGGAATCCAGAAAACTAAGAAACACTATAGAGAAAAATTGGATCTTCAGAATGAGATCCCAGATACCGGAAGGTCTAATCTTAATAGACACCCTGGTATACAAATAATAGTTGGGTAATGTTTTGAGCCGTCTCTTCCTCACTGGGATCTTGGGGGTGCCCCTTTTGCCTCATCTAAAAATGTCTATTTACCGGGTGCCCTGGCATTCCAGTGTGATCAGGAGAACCTCCAAAACACTACCAAGGGATTTCCTTTGGAGAGGTTTTGAGGGCTTCACCCACTATTTTAAAGGGACAGAGGAACCTTTTTTACTTGAAAAATTTCAACAACAAAAAATTCCCTCCTCCCTTTTTCCAGACATAGATTTTTCAAATCCAACATTTGTGGGTACCTTGATTCCCGTAAATATTATGATGCCTGATTAGCCCTTTTGGGCGAAACCTTGTTTTTTCTCCCCTGAAACCTGATCCAAAATATTAGGTTTGGGCCTCCTCCCTTTTTGCCTACAGCCCCCAACCAAGATTGGAGGCCCCTTGCAACAGTGAGAGGCCCTGGGACAGTGACCTCACACTGGCCCCTGGGAGACCTATGACATCACAGTGATGTCGCAGGATCTGTGTCATGTGGTGGTGGGCAGAGCAGATCTGTCATTTCAAGGTAGCATCCAGCGGGAGCAGGGGGCTTTTCGCCTCGTCTTGCAAAGTATAACTAGTATTTTTATATAAAGACACAACAACATTTGATAGACTTTTTCACATAGTTCTATTCATACTTAATGACAAATTCCTAAGACTATTTCGCCTCGCATGGACAGACATTATGACTTGTTTGGACCTGTGCTTACCCTGAAATTTTGGTATTTTGTGTGCCAAAGAGGCCAGAATAGGTTTCTGAGTCATTTTTATGTGGCGCAACGTTCTGAATATTTTTTCTCCTAAAGATACAGGCAAACAATCAGTTCCGTAAGACCTTAAATAGCAAGTGAGCCACTGTTACCCACTGGCTGCTTATTGTAGAACCTACAATTTGGCACAAGCATCAGTCTACCTAACTGATAAGTTAGGTGATATTAAACCTAGGCCTGCTCACATGGGTGCTGAATTACCACTACTGACCCCTCCAATCCAAAAAAACCTTTACCTTTGGTCATGGATCACGCCTGATCTCTCAAACTTAAACACTACAGTGGCAGCCCCACCTTTCCTCCAGTGTGTTGGCTAATAGAAAGAGATATAACAGTGTTTGGGGGACTCGAGTGCGGAGGTTGATTGGTGTACGGTCAGGTGGGTGTGGTGGTGGTGGTCATTTCTTGGCCCAAGCAGGTTAGATTAAGTACCTATATAAACATTCCTGATAACATTGGATGTTAGCCATTACCCGATTTGATGTTCAGACACATTGGCGTTTCTTGCCCTTACCTCATCTGACTCCTGCTATCATATTTCACTTGGAACCACCTCTTAATTCACAGCAGTCTGAAGAATGTTAGGTGTTTAACAGACTGGCATCAACATCTTTGTATCTATGGAACATGTCTTGATCAAACTCATTATTTCTTTATTTCGAATTTCACTCGTAAGGAATGGATAGGGAATAAAATTCAAAGTGAAAACATACTTAATATGGGAATGGATAGGGAATAAAATTCGAAATATTTATATCAACAATAAATCTGGGGTCGTGCTTAGCTGCCCGCCTCTACTACATTTGCGAATTCTAACCCTGTGTAGCGAGGCTCAATGGTCCTTAGATTCACGACACTGCGAATCTCTCAAAAATGCAGAGAATGATAGGAAACTATCAAATTAGATAATACAGAAAACGATAGTAGAAATGCATCACTAGTTTTGGGGCATCACTGGTTTTCGAACATATTTCTTTTTCTAAAAATGTCTTGCAATATTCTAGTGAGCTTTTATAACCACGGGGGGCATTGTGGTGGTTGAAACATACCATTTTGGTGATGATCAATGGAAAGTTGTGTGTGTTAAAAGAACAAAAACAAGGTTATGTACAGAGATGGAATGCCCTGTCTAAGAAACGGTTTCATCATGCCGCAGTACAGTATACACAATAATAGAATTGAATTTTTGAGATAAACATTCTGTTGATGGATCTTTTTGGTAATCTTTCAGATTATGGAACTTGTTGTGGAAAGCTCAGATGAAGAAGAAGACCTTCGAAGACAATTGAAGACACTACAAGCGGAACTCAAAAGTATCAATATGACAGACGAGTTCGCAAAGTATGCAAAAACGGAGAGGAAAATTAACAGACTGAAAGACGAAATTGGAAAATATTGTAAGTATAGCCATCAACGTCACTTTTTCTCTCTGAGGGTACTGGATTTTCGAAGCGTCACTAGATCAGTGGCACTGATGAACAAAGGCATGGGACTGACCACACAGCTTTCTCTAGGATTCTCTAGGCTGATTGTACCCCTTGCCTGTATATATGGAATAAAGGTCTTTTTTTATATCAGGGTAACAACCACACAAGGAAAACAGGGAAAATGACCAAAAAAATCCCTGACAGGGAAAACACAGGGAATTTGCAAATTTTGCTAAAAAAAAACCAGGGAAAACACAGGGAATTTCATTTGGTCAGGTTCTGAAATTCTTGATTCTCAAGATATAAGGGATTTGACTTTTTGTTGTTGGGTTGTCCAATTTTTTTCTGCACACAGAGGCTTCTAAATTTGAAAAACTTGCTGGATATGACACAGGGAAAAATTGCTGCGGGACAGGGAAATCGCAGAGAAAACACAGGGAATTTGAAAATGGAATTTCGGTTGGTACCCTGTTATGTTTTTTGAATAATTGGCATTAAAGTGGCACTTAATTCCTTAGCCACCAGCTGTTTTTCTTTTTGCCAGAAATTGTCCGCTCTGATGCGAAATTGTTGGCCAATAGTCGCTCGGCCTGAAATAGTTATCAACTCTGTCTTTTTTTTTATAGAAACTTATACACGTGACCCGACAAGCGCAAAACTTGTTCTGTGTTGGATTGATTAGAGCCCATCGTAGTACCCATAGAGCAAAAATTAGCCTTTGGATGATACTATTTCTAGATCTGATAATTAAAAAAAAAAATCCTAGTTATGACATCATCAGGAAACATGAATCAAGTAAAAGTATAATAATCTAGTACTTGTTAATTATATCTAAAGGTGAACTATTGTTAGTGTTTGATTTAAGACTGCGTGATGTGTATAATTGATTTATCCATGAGTCGTTCATCCAAGTTATTGAGCCAATCAGACTGCGCTCAAAGTTAATTCATCCATCCCCCAATAGTTCAAAAGAAATGGACGATGAGGGAGCTCTTAAAGTGAAAGGGTTTTATTCAAGTAAACATCTCATCCCGAGTCAAAGCCACAGTGAATAAGTCTCAATCTGTCCACCTTCCCATCTCCTACTCAGCGATCAACCACATTAGAATACAAGTTGTTCCAGCACATCCTAGACCACTCTAGCGCTTAGCTCTATCACAATCCTTTGTCCGAGGTAGTTGGTATCGGTAAACTCCAGTATACTGCGCAGGAGCTGGTAGGCATAGCTCCGAGCAGCTCAGCTAACGCTGCTGACTTTCTATTAGTTACTAACTCCAGACTAAACTCTAAACTGACTCGCTCCCTACCTTGCAACACCTTTTATACTGGTTAACAGGTGGCGCTAGGAGCGTAAAAAGACTCTTCTCAGAAGTAGTATGGTTAGGCCTGATCCTAACTAAATTATAAAGTATGGTTATATATTAAAAGTACTAGGCTATTAGTACAAAGGTATCTTACTATAATAGTTAGAAACAATTATTACAATTATATCTATTGGTCTAGATGTGCACTCTATTCGTTTTCTTAAGCATTTCCGTTCAGTTTCCAGTGTATAGATTATAATATGATTTCTGATATGGGATTATTTTTGTTTAAAAAACATGGACTGCTGTTTCTATACTCAATATTAATATTCCGTTGACATTCTCTGTGAGGAAGAATTCCATTCTACTGAAATGTTGAATTTTGTTTAGTTAAGCACCGGATTTGCATATTCAAAAAAAATTGTCTGGGGCTATCTTTGGACTATTTTTCCACAAATTTAATCATATCTCCTTACAATCATTGTAACTTACATAAAAGTCAAAGGTATCGAGGAGGTCACATGCATTTTTGATACTGCAATCAGTGTAGTCAAGTGGTGTGATCGTTCCACTTCAATGGTGTGATCAGCCCATGCGTAATGCCGTGGGTCTATGGTGCCATGTGTTCATAAAGAACTTGTATGCATGTATACGTGACGTCTTTCCAGTAGATTCTCCGTATTGGCATTGTAAGCTTTCAACGGTAAACATGGGTGACCAGTGCAGTGCCACCTGGTATAATGTTATTTTACAGGATTTTATTGAAATTTCAATAGGCAACTTCCGAGTTACTGAGATACCCCTCACGATGGCCTACCTCAGGGTGTCTGAGCAGAGGAAGTGAGGGTAGATTTAGGCCTGGTTTCTGGGGGCAGATTTGGGGGTCCCTGTATCCAATTAAGGGAGAAGGAGGGGGAGAGGGTTTATTTGTCTTAAGTCATAAAAGTGTTGTGTTATATGTCCCCCACTGGTTTTAATCCAAGTCAAATGGTGCTCTTGACTCCATAGTTGGCTTGTGGTGGGACATTAATTAGTAAGGCATGCATGAAGGTAATGAATGTAAATAGGGCCATCCCCTCTCAGCACAGTGGGGGCAAAGGGGGTGGTCGGATCAAAGAAACAGCTGTTCTGGAGGGCAATTTCTAATAATATTTTGAAATTTTTACACATCTTTTTAAAAGTTTACATCATCCCAAATCAAGACATTGTATCATATGATATAGTTCTATATGCTGTCAAAATTTGTATTTAAGATAAGCAGTTTAAATGTTACCTTTTCACCCAAAACCTCTCCCAGCTATACTTTAGCTACCAGATCTGCCCTACCTTCCTACCCTGAAACCAAACTGTACTAAAGAGCTCCTTTCCGCACCATCTGACTACCCTGAAACTATGATTTCGTAGCAATCAGAAGCAACGGGTAGTGTGCCCTGAAACAGGCTGGGAACCAGCTTCAACCCTCTAAGCCCCGCCCACTTTGCCTAGTTAGGAACTCCCGTATTAAAGGTCATCGAGCATTTAGGAATGGTGAATGTGCACATGTGAATGGAAAATAAAATTAATCTTTGCAGATAGTAATCAGGCAAATGCAGTTGATTAAGCGTTTTTTTCTTTTTTCATTATTCATTGTTTGTGGAATAGAATCAGGTTTTCCATGGTAACCTAAGGTTTTCTTTGGCCTAAAATACTCATTTTGGTTCTGCTCACACATTTTGAGCATTTAAAGTGACAATCACTGATATTTATTTTTGAATGCTAAAAAATGTTCTTTTTCTCATAGACTCCAATAGTAATCAGTCATTTTTTCATAGGCTCATATCTCTGAAACTGATATGTTGACATAGGATTTTAAAGGTTTCTTTGTATCCCTCATACTTCCTTTTAACCACCTGTGGGTTTCAGAATTTTGTCACGGGTTGAAATCATCCCAGATACCCATATATACCTTTAAGCGAATAGTCCTTTACTACTGAAACAAGATAAAATAAAATTTGAAAAAAAGAGAGTAAATAACTGTCATATTGTGTGAATGTTACATTTTCTTTAAAACCTTTATTTCAGCGAAAAACAGATCTGAGGTATTCTTGAAGATGAAATTTGGGACAAATGTGCTATACCACGTCTTCCAGGTAATATACGCTTAGGTGTTGTAATCAGTGATCGAGGATCACGTTGATGAAAACCGTGTGCATAATCATCTTAATATGCGTAATTTATTTTCCAATTCAAGTTATTCACTACGGCATACTTATTCAATAGCGCACCTACTTGAGACATAAGCTAAATTTTCAGTACTAGACTTAATTATTTGACATGAGATATTTTATTCTCACCTATTCTGTCTAAACTGACGGGAAAGACGTGGTAAAAACGGATAGATTACATAGTTTCATTATGATATATGTTTTCATAAAGTTGTCCTTAAATTATCATTTAACCGACGATTTTAAGCTTTTCTATCAGTATGCTAACTTGGTATTTCAGGTAGTTTGCATGATTTCTCTGATTTGGACGTATAGAACAGAGCCATTATTATATTTCCCCGAAGAATGGCTGTGGCCAATCGAAGGAATTCTGGCATTTCCCACTGGAGTCAACGGTAATTTGATGTTTTCATGATTAAGCTTCTTGAAGAATAATGCTCACAATATTTTTGCTCGCATCCAATAATTATTAGATTCTGCATTTAGAAACATCCAAAAAGTCTTTCTACAGCGGACTCGTTCAGTATTTACAAATTCAATGCTAGATTTGTGCTAAGAAAAACAAAGATAGTCTGCCTTAATGAAATTATAAAGTAGATATTTATCCGAATATGCATTTTGCCATTTCTGCTTGAACAGAGAATTATAAAGCCAATGTTATGTTTCAGGTGCGCTTGGCATTACAACATGGCTTGTTGTCTGTCGCAGTGCCGTGAGCAAAGCCCTCCAGATGTCGGGACTGTAACGGGTACCGATATGTGAATGGGCTTTAAGATAGTCCGCTTAAGGAAACAACCACCACAACACAATGCCATTCCAAAACCCCAACCAAAGGCAGCAGCCGGCTGTTTGCAGCCATCTGTGTTCTCAAATTGAAGCCAAAGGCGAATAAAAAGAGCTATCTCAGCAGTTTTCTTCTAATTAACACTTTCGGTGAGATCTGAGGGGTTTCATGCATGATGGGTGTCTAGTTTTTGTAATTCTTAAGGTGATTTGTGAAACAGGAGCACGAAAGACAATTTTTAAAACGCGTGGATCCAGGACTGTAAAGCTTTCTCGTGAGCTAGGCTCGAACGTGTGATTCTTAGTGCATGAACTTCTAGTCATAGGGAGCGAAATGGTAATCTGCAATAAAATACTCAACCTTCTTATACAGATGAACTCTATTCTTTCCAGCAATTAAAGAACCTTTAAATGAAATCTACTTCGTTTATATTTTCATCCGCATATCCTTATCAATTCTGCTCAAATAGAAACAAAGAAATTAAGAAATAAATAGAGAAAGTCTACGAGCCTCGTCTCGGTAACTGAAGTAGAATTGCGAGTTCATCGATATTTTATCATGGAACAATAAATACAAATATTCCTGTATGCAAGTCTGACAAGTCAGCAACTTGCAGCGCTTGGAAGATTTTGAGCAAAAGCCTTTATCCAAGTTGCATAGGTTAACTCGGTTGTCCTATCTAGAACCGATGTTATTTCTTTAATTGACAGAGCAAAGATTACTGTTTCATTATTGGCCATCAGGCCTCATGTTGAGCACTACCGAAGTTCATTATAGTGCAGTAGTCGTTGGTGCGTAGGGTTTTATTTTTAAAGTAAAACGTTCAACAATCTAGAGGAGTTCATCGTTTATTTTTCTATTTCTTGTTACAGTCTTATGAGTTTGACCTGATGTTTTCATCAGGCCTGTTTTAAAAACTGTGTTACAATTGTGTGTGGTTCACAGCAACAAGGTTATACATAGATTGTCATTTCGATTTTAGCATAAAGACCAATATTCTGGAGTCTTGACACTGACAGTAGTGTTGACTTTTAACTTCAAACCAGTGAAAGTGTAAAGATATGACTATGAGCACAAATACGTGGAAACAATATCACAGATATGGGTTTCTCTCCCATCTTGAACAGTTTTCAACGAGAATGAGCTAGTGTTTCCTTTTAAAATACCTTTAGATCATAGCTTAGAAATGATGGCGCAAATTTCGCAAGTATAATCCACTTCATAAATACATTACTTTTGTGTTACTCTTGATAGGGTATAACATACAATAGTTCCAAACGGAAGTGGGCGGGATACTTGGGCTTTATCTATATTATATCGGTTGCGATACATAAATGGGACGGATACGAATCATGGCAGTTCATATACTGTTCATTGAATATCATCAATCCAACTGGACTACTAGCGAGCCAGTCCTAGTTACAGTGGATCAATGCAATATTGTTAATTTCGGAGAAAAAAGGGAAGTTCCTTTTTATAAGTGTTGGTCATAGTGACATACACAAAACATGTTTGAATAAAAATAACAAAAGAAAACAATTTTAAATTTCAGGATAATATTGAATACACAAAAAAATATGCGAATGGAAACCTTCGGTGTATATATGGGAGGTATCGTTGTGGTTGAATGGTATTTCGCATGGACGGACTAAGATATATTTTTTACAAACAGTGCAAGTGTACAGGATATACGAATAAATAAAACTACACAAACTGTTACAAGCCATAGACGATACAGCTATAACATCTTCCATCTATTCTACACTGGCGCACAAAAATGTTCATAAAACTTACGTTACACAGTATTTACATAAGTCGTTAACAGATCACGTACCGCTTATGTTGGTTGAGGTTGGTAGCTTAAACCAATATTTCAAACCCTTCCCGTGAAACCCTTGAGATTTGAATAGAACTGATGCGTCTTTTTTTGTTTTTCTATGTTTAACACAAAAATATCAGGTCGCATTTTCGAGAAAATAGTATCGTTAAAGCACCATTAAACACCTCATATGACCGCACTTTTTGTATTTCTTAAACAATAATCCATTCAACTGGACAAACTGAATTACTGGCACTGATAATGTTATAGCCCAGTGGTGATTAATGCATGGAAATAACTCAAGACCAGATTTAAATGAACAAAGTACATGTATAATCATATCTTCGAAAGTCTTGTCAAAATGCAAATCTATATAATGGCACTTTCTGACTCTTTGAAATATATTCAGTTAATTATGTACAAGCGTGGTACAATTAATATTGTAAGCTTCATACTAAGACAAAGTTCAACGTAAATAATTCTCTTTTCAATCGACAAAGGCAATTAAAGATCAATACTCATCTAAAAATACTAGAAGCGACATACAAAATACAAATGCTTTTTTTTAATTCAAATTAATTACATTCCATATCTTCGGAATTGTTACTTGGAATGATGGTTTTCTTTTGTATGGTTTTTGAAAAATGTATCGTAGATAAGTCTTCACAAAACCACCTCCTCTATGTCATCGTCAAATGCGTCCACGGCGTTGATGGCCGGCGAGTTGAATGTGGTTGCGGCCTGTCGCTGCCTACGGGGCAGAAGGTGCGAGTTGCTTTTGGGTGGATCGTCACTCCCGAAAAAGTCTACGTTACCGCCTCGACGCCGGTTTTGCGTCGGGGCTTTTTTGCTGGAACCCCCAAAGATGTCGTCATCCTGGATGTCATCTGTGGCTGTTTTGTTGGCACCGCTCGTGGAGCTGCCACCGAAAAGATCATTAAGAAGGTTTTTCTTCTGTTTGGAGTCCGTTGTGGGAGTAGCCTTTTGCCTTCCGGCAGAGTTTTTGTTGTTTGAGGTGAAGGTGGGCTGGTAGCCGCCAAAGCCGCCGTCACTGTCGTCGTCGAAAAGGCTGTTGCGCCTTTTAGCGCGCTCGATGACAGGTACGGTGACGTTGTCGTGTGAAGGAACCCCGTTATGGAGGTTCTCCACAGGCCGGCCGAAGCTGTAGTTGTTAGAACTACCTCGACGTCGTGAGGGCGACATCTGGGGCTGCTGCCCGCGCTTTAGGTCGTCCACCACGTACGTCTTGGTTTCATTCTTACGGCCGGAGGGGACGGCAAAGGGGTCGTCAAAGATCTCGTCGTGCTGTGGTCTACGTGAGGCAGGAGGTTTAGTGGGAGAGGTGTTCACGGCGAAGGGATCGTTCATGATGATGTTCTCAGTGTCTTTCCCCTTCTCCAGGGCCCGCATTTTGGCCAGCAGCGACTCCTTCTGTCGCTGCTGCTCACGGACACGCTCATCGTTGGCGAGCCGCTCCCGCTCCTCCCGGGCCCTCCGCTCCATCTCCTCGCGCTCTCTCCTGTCCCTCTCCTCTCTCTCCCTTCTCTCCCTCTCCTCCCTCTCTCGTCTCTCTTGCTGCTCCCTCTCCCGCCTCATCTGGTCTTCTCTCTCCCTCCTCTCCTGATCCTCCCTCAGATGTTGTTGGCGCTGCCTCTCGCCCTCCTCAGACTCCCGTTTCTGCCGCTGCCGCTCCTCCTGCCAGGCCCGTTGTTCCTCCTCCTCGGTCGCCGCCTGCCGTGCTAACTCCGCCTCCTGGTCGCGTTTCTTCTTCAGTGAGGCGGCAAACCAGTCGTCGTCGGCCGGCTGTTGGGCCTGCGGGTCGCCAACCCGTCGGGACTGACGTACCTCGGGCGTGTAGGACGTATCCGCAGGTTGTTGGGGCTCCTCCGACAGCCGGCTCGTCCGCTCCTAAAACATCAAAGATAAGACTTACTAAGTGTCTTTTTTTGGTGATGTTTAAAGATCTGCATTACAAACTTTTACTTTTAAATTTACTGCAGAATATTTGTTTCTTGATTTTGGCGTGATACCTTGTGGTTCTTATCAGCTTATTTGATATGTTAGTCTTTTCTTTTTATAATTATTCATAAATTAAAACGCAAATTTCTATGGCAAAAGAAGTATTTGGTGTTCCTTTTCTCATCAATCTATCGTAATACATCAGCACTTCATTGAATTTTAACGAATTAATGAACTAATTAGTCGTAAGACGAACACATTATATACTATCAATGCAGGAAATAACACACTGGGTTACTGGAAAAGGGGAATATGAGCAACAGCACGAACGTATTCACATTTTCGATATGGAATACATCAATAAGCAATTCTTTCTAGCCTTTTCACTGGAAGCAAAACAAAAAGGGAAGCGAATTCCAGCAGAAAGCGGTCTATGTACTTTAGATTTCTACATAATTTCTCATGCTCCAAAGTGATTTTTTTCCTACAAGCTTGAGTCCAAGCGGCATCCACGTCGGTCACATTTGTACAAGAGAATAACTGTCCTACTTAGTTTTTGCTGATTCATTGCAAACACGCTAACGCGATCAAAAAGCTAAACAAAAAAGCCTAAATGCTAGTTTAATCCTGTGATCATTCAATAAAGTAAAAATAAAATTGTGTGAAGTGTAAGCGTAAATGTGCCTGTTTTTCAATGCATCACTCTGGGAAACCATGCTGTTATATTCAAACCAGTCTTATTCTGCATTGATACATTCTTTGTGGAACGAAAATGCTGGACACTAGAGCAATGAATTAGTAGTACTGCTGGACTTGGTATGTGTGAGTTGGGTATCCATAACGTTAGGGGCTCTGCACACATCATTACCGTTGGGCCGTAACCGCCCTTTGTGGTGCCCCTTGGGCCCTTCGAATTACTAGCTTGTCTGTAGTCTTGTCTCCGCTCATTTTGATTCAGTGGGGCTTTAGCTTTCTGATTCTGCAGGACGGGGCCTTTGGGACGGGAGTGCGGTAAATTGGATCTGCTAGGGGTTGGCTGGTGTGAGTGTGATCCTCTAGTCTCCTGCGGCTGCCACTCTTCGTACTTAAGTTCTGCTTGCCGCTCCCCATAATCAGGCGCTCGGTCACCATAACCTCTCCCGTGCCCATACCCTCCTGACTCCCGTGTGGACTGACTAGGACCGTAGCTCTTATTGTGTTCATTGTGAACATGTGATGCCCTACTACTGGAGACCTCATTTATGGTCTCTGGTCTATGGTTCGAGAGTCCAGGGCCTTTGGATGGACTGTGGTGGGGACGATGTGGCTGCTGCAAAGTCCACATCAACACAACTGTACACATTGCTTTTCAACTAAACAACCTTTCCATGGAACACATTATGTTGTTTCCATGGAATACTACTTCTGACGAAATCAGAAATGGGAGTCACAATTTGATTGTACTTATTCTATATTTCAGGTGTACATAAACTCCTTACATGTGAATCATTTAAGGCCTCGGGCACATTTAATTACACTACTATTAAGGTCATCAGACCATAATATCAAAATACGTATGGTCTGATTTCCTGAAGCGTTTTTCCATGGTAACAACTGGAATATGCATTCCTATAACAAAAGTTGTCAACAAGAAGAAATTGACATAACTATAGAAGAGACATTTGATAAAAACTAAAAAAAAGTTCAGTGAACCAAAAAGGGACTATCTAGCGTGATTACAGTCTACAAGGGGAGACGTCGACAACACAACAGGTTAACGTATGACTGGCGAGATAAAAAGGAACAAGGCATGGACGAAACGCATCTATACTATGGTGCAAAGAGATATATCTTACACGTACCAGCTTTTCCCAGTACTAGCATTACAGATTAAGAGAAATAACTTATATCTATGTTGGAAGCAAAAGCCGAGTCAATACATGATATTTAACAAGACAAATTACATGGTCACTTCCAACCACGCACAGTTCCAGATCTACATGTCAATAATGAAAGAGACAGGTACAAGCATTTCATGCCTCTAGGTCACGGTACAACGACGATTAGAAATGAAAGGTAGATTACGCGGACTCAGAAGTCCTAAGCAGGGATTTTGACTGGATCTGTCTGGTCTCTTTTGGGCAATAGCCTACTACTCTGGAAATGTAACAGCAGATCAAGATAAATGTTGAGAGTATTCAAACAGGCGTGACCCTTGGCATGACTTACTTGTTCCGTTCTTGTTCCCTTAACAAATTTTCAATTGACATAGTTGATATGTAGACCTGTACATCATTTACGTCTATAGCCTGTTACTTTGTCTATGATTCACTACATATAGAGGCTTAGTCTAAACCCTAATAGTATACTACGTTTTACTAGATAGGTACTGGACCGGTTTTAAAGACCGGGCGTTGTCAATGACATGAATAGACAATGAAGCCACATTCGTATCACGAGAGTAACAAACCTCGTTTAGCTTTTTCCTGAGTTTTCTTTGCTATTGATTAAAATAAATAGAACAATTCTTTATATTCTCTGAACAATTTTAAGTATAGCACATGAAATGAAACATTTCAACATTAAATCAATCTAACATATTCACCCAAATCTGCAATAAATAACAAGAAAGAATTTCAAAATACCGGATACTCTGAATACTTGGATTTAATTGAGTGCTACTTTCAAGAAATCTCTATACTAAAGGACCGACATTGTTAACTAAAGCATAAAATGTGTATTGTAAACAACCTCTCTTAGGCAATGATAATCCATCTACTGTACAAACCTCTTTATTCTGTCGTTCCTGTTCGCGCCTCTGGGCTTCAAACACCTTGGCCTTCTCCCGTGGGGTCATACCATTGGTAGGCTCCGAGTTCTTACGCTGATGGGCATTTCGCTGAGAGGGTGCAGGGCTGGAAAGGGTGGAGTTCCGTGTCGAACTCCGTCCTGCTTTCAGAGCGCGGTTAGCGTAGATATTGTTCACGTCTAAATCACGCTTCTTATCCTAGAATAGAAACAGATCAAAAATTCTATATTTTTCGTCGTTTGCTGACGGATTAACTTTAAGAAACCCAAAGATAAAAAAGAAAAAGTATTCATTTTTTGGTTTCCAGTCTTCTACCAAAATCATCGGTCGTGGTCCTTCACCCAAACAAGATTTACGCATCTTGAAAGTATCTTGAAACAATATTAACAAAGATGTCGAGTACCTTTGAAATAATCAAGTTCTTTTGAGGGAAACTTGTACGAGGCACGCGTTTTACAAAGCTGCAGCTTTTAACTTGACTAATCCTAATTAAGTTTCATACCTTGAGCTGCTGTGAGAGGCCGGTGACTTGTTCCCTCAGCTGTTGGACGTCCTTCTGCGCCTCCCGGTAGCGGGCCCGCTCGATGCCCAGCTCATGCTTATGGTTCTTCTGCAGGTTCTCTACGTGGCGCTCCAGGTCCTATAAGACGCCAAATTAAACATTACAGTCTCGGCGTTAAACATTTATGTGTGGTCTGATAAAGGGCAGGGGAGGGCAATATTGACACAGGACCACACTTAACGAGACAGGTAACAGGGCAAATACGAATTTACGAGGGAATTGTTTGTGACTCCGTATGTTTACATTTCTTGTAATTAATCTACGTTAATCATTGGATAACTTTATTCCCTATGTGCGAAATTGTGAAATGACTCTTGATGAATTTTTGAAGGTCATATAAATTGTTGGTTACCATATAGAAGTTAATAATTTACTTGAAACCTTATGCAAATATAAAAACGTATTATATTTTTTTACCTTTCAGCGACAATATTTTTTACCGGTCTAACATCAAGAAATCTCAACATCAACGATCAATAAGTTTTAATCATATCATTTTCAGTGCCTAATTATAGCATGTGCTATCTCAATCCGACTTTTCATGATTACAGCAGCCAAGACGAATAAAAAGTATCGCGTTAAGTGAGGCATACATAAAGATTTGGTTTGGTACCAAGCTTGTATTGTATAGCGTATATAATTATCAGGGACAATGTGTTGGCACAGCTCTAAAGCTGCAAGCACTAAAGGTGACGGCACGAGACCAGAGGTATAAGGTGTTGGCCAGGCGCCAGCTGCTGTCGTTAGTGTCGCTGGATCTCGGTAGGAGTCATTAATGATATGTAATACTAGCTCTCCTGGCTGCGGTTGGCATGGCACCAGATCAGGCTGTGCTCGAGGCCTTCATTTTATAGGTCATCTACTCGATAACTGACACCGCTACCAACGCAGCCTGGATATCATATGAAAAGCGTGCATCGGAGTTTAATACTGATTTATGTAACAAAGCGGAATAAAAGTTAGTTCTCCTACACCCTCATTGTCTAATTCTAGAAGTCGAATGGATAATGAATGATAAATATTTCAAATTGGTTCTGGGCAATGCCATAATATCTCAATTAGAAAGACACTTTTAATCATAAGTATGATTTTAAAGTGCTTAGTCCCTGGATGCAAAGAATTTCTAGCTTGTTGACTTACTAGTGTGACAGTCATGCCCAAGTTAACTATGAAACGCCGAGTAGGTAACGCTGGCCCGAAACTAAAGGAATTTAAAAAATTCATTCTGTCCACGGAGGTAGAAAAAGGCATAATTACAGACGAACCACTGCCACAAATGCTTTCAAGATTAAGTGCGTACTGCATTCACATATGTACCGACTGTCCGATCGTAAAGGTTCCGTCTACCACTGTCTGGCTGTGGATGGCAGAACTTGATAGCAGACAAGGTACATTTTGAGTTGTAGCAACCTATCAGATATTAGAACTGAACTGAACTCGACTCAACTTTCGAGTCAAGTTCAGTCTCTGTACGTAACCAGGTTTTATATCACTATCACAGTCTTTATCTTGCCTGACATTTATCCCTATCTTGCTTTGATAGAACCTGTCTGAAAAGACATTCCACGCTATTGTGCAGTACTTGCTAATAAATGGGGGAGACAATAACAACAAAATATATAGGTATTCATGCAACTTTCAATTCCATCAGATGCCAAATATGACACTGCACGTATTGACAAATGGTAACTATATTTAATTGTTGTATTACACTTAAGACCTAGTAACCATTACCTGATTTACTTATCACACATTAAACGTTTGCAGTATGTCATCGTTTCTTACCTTGACCCTTTTGTCTTTGTCCTCCGTGTCGGCCTCAGCCCGTGATAACTTGCGGGCCAGGTTGTCTCGCTCGTCAAGCTGTTTGTCCTCCACCAATCCCTTCATCTTCTTCAGGAGACGCTGGGTTCGGCTCAGCTCATCCTCCACCTCTTTCAGCCGGGCTTCTGCTCGCGAGTTCTTTTCTTTCTGTCGCCTAAGCTGCTCACGAGTTGTTCTGAGCTCCTCGTTGTGCTTGGCGATGATGCGGGGCATATCACTCTCTGAGTCCTCGTACTGGTGAAGTTTTCGGTCTTGCATAGTGGCCGTGCGAGCAAGCAGTTTGTTCTCGCGGGCCAAGTCTTGGATCTGGGTCTTGAGTTCTTCATTTTCGTTTTTGAGCTCATTGATCTTCAATCGCCGAGCAGATAAGACTCGGTTTGTCACATAGTCTTTGTCCTTTGTGGTGCTTGTTGAAGCTTTACCCTTCCCAACTGCCTTGCCACCTTTTGCATTAGATTTTCCCCTTGGTGTTGGTTTCCCGGCCGGAGGCTTTCGAGCTGAAATGAATAATAACAAACGTTGTAAAACAGGAGTAGAATAATTGTTTCAATTCCAAGAAATAAATGCATAAATACACAAACTGCTACGCGATGGACAGTATTTAAATATCTGTTCCAAGCGTTTTAAAAACTATCGTTATCGAATTGATAAATTGCTGTAAGTAATGCCGTAATTATTTGTATCAACGAAAATAATGCTATTTGTTTCATACAGGATATTCAGGTAAAGATAGATCTACAATTAAAGGTTTCATTGCGAGACAATAACACCCTGAAATGAAATCCTGAAATGGAGATTATTCAAATGTTATTCGAAACACTGAAACAACATCATTAGTAACAACGTTTGTTCACCAACTTCGACCATATCAAAACCAAAACTTAAAAGTAGAAATTTTTGACAACAGTGAACTTAACATCGAATTAAACAAAAACATATCAACTGCCTAGAAACCTAGGTATTCTCCACGTACGGTTCCTGATTGTGAATTTGACCCGAGGGACCTGTGGCTCCTTTTGCACCGGAGAATCAGAGTGAAGCTGACTGTTACTAAGGTCGACATCACCTTCCTCGTGCCCCACTCCTATACTACGGTCAAGAGGGTCGACCTGGTCTTCTTGGGGAGTGATAGTCGAGGCGTAGGGCACATGGGATGGGTCAAGCCACACTACGTGGTAGACACTACTCGCCTTCTCAGACTCTGAGAGAGCGGACAAATTCAGTCGGTTACTTAGGTTAGAGACCCGACTTTCTTGGCTTTGCGAATCATCCTCTATGGTTGTCATGAAGGTCTCGAGTGAAGGGTTACTTGGTCCTGAATGGAAGTTAATATACGGTAGTCAAAGGACTACATAAGAGTATATTTGTACGGGTTCTGTAAACCCTGTTAACATAAATATTTTCCAAACCTGCAATACTAGTTTTTTTTATGATAAACTGTAATACACATGTCAAATATAAACTGGTACTAAGCCTCCACTCCCGCCCACCTCTATTCCTCGAGCACAGTACTGTTGCATAATAAATGTGAATAGCTTTATCTACGAGGATGGGGATAAGCCTAAGGATTCTGCGAGCCCCAAAATATGCCAAGTACAGAGCCCTCCACAACGCGTGCTGCTTTACTGACTAAAGCAACCACACTGAACTGAATAATTAATCGACTTAACCAAGGTGATGGGGACAGCTCCCCGCAGGTGTGTCAACAGGAGCTCCGTTTGGTTACAAGTTAACTGCTTTATTTAACTGCTAGCGACTCATAATGTCAATAGTTTCTGTTTTGTTGTTAATTTATAATTCATCACAAGTTCAATGGTGCGTTAATCACTCTCTTTATTGGGGGGAGCCCCCTAGCAATGGCCGAAATATTTGTCATTATTATTATTTAATTTCATCCTGCATTCTTTTCAAAATAAAATGTACGTTTTGCGTGCAACAGAGTAAACTGACTAAATACACAAAACGAAGACCTTATTCTTTGATACAGAATTGTTTAATGCGCTTTTCTGATTAACTAGCAATACCACACTAAAAATGTAATTCTGATTTTTAATTACTTGAATATGTCTATGTTATCGGCCTGTTTCAGTGCTTTTTATATTTTCAAACAGAATTAAAATCGGACCTGGCATTGATTAAATATTGCAATAAATGGGAAGGAAAAAAAGGTCTTTTTGGGGGAAACATTTACATTAAAACATGAAGGGAGCTACGGACCCCTTATTTAGGCTTTTTTTGCTTAATTTTCACTGTATAATATCAGTTTCATGTCTAAATCCGCGGATCTTTCTCTAGTTGAATACTTCTATGCCTTATATCATTGAAAAGATCATTTCTTTCCGCGGATCTCACAGCTTTTGCCCTATTTACTTGGATTGAAATTATTGGAAAAAAAACTTGGAAAATTGATAAAAGACTTAAGATTAAAATTCTGAAAAACACGGCCCATGTTAGGTAAACCAGTGTGAACCCAAATATTTAATCATTTCTAATGATAATCAAGCTTGAAAAATGATTAAATCATGTCTAATCACAATAAAACCTCGGGTTTTCATGCTTAAGAATCCCCTCTTTCTAATGGTATCATTGGTTTTGCTCTGCTGTCAAAATCATGTGAGTTATGGTCAAATTCCTATTGCAAACCGGGAAAAATATGGCATTTTATGATTTATACCTAGATTTTTCAGACATTTTGGTATTGCTAGATTAACGCTGTGCAATCTGACTATAGTTTGGGTATTTCGTAGTGGTTGATGAGATTCTCAAGAGTGAATATAGACAGGTGAGCCCGGATAATATTGATATATTTTGAGTTTAAGCCTTGACTCGCGTCTCATATCCATCCCTGGGTTCTTGTTATGGTGTATTAATTGGCCTGTCAAAAGCACTAACATAACCAACACACCAGAACAAGACAATTCTAGCTTTCTACATAACACCTAATACATTTACCCTAAATGAAAATTTGGTCGCGGCCACTTTATGAACTTACCGGCATATGGCCCGAACTTCACTTTAGATCCTAAGGTCCTCATGTTGCCAAGGACTAATCCTGAGCCAATAAACGCTATAATCCACGGAGCCTCTCCATTACGTCTGTCACAATACAACCCTACTTGTATTATTTACATACATAGAAAGAATGGGGTCGGTATCCAGGGAATGCTTATCTATGGACATGTGTATTCCAGGTTATAGTTCATGTATACGAGGTGAGAGCTTATCAAACTTCAAAGAACACATTCCAGCCTTGATCCGCAACGTTATATGGACAGCCAGAGACCCGGCTCTGCTGGTCTATAGCCTTTGTACACAATCCTTCTCGGCCCTGATCTCTGAGATCAGTTCTGGAAGTCTGTATAGGGCCAGGTGCGTCGATCTCTACGGGCCTTTCTATAGCCCTGGTCAGAGAGATCGCATGTTTGTATCCAACACGGCACATGGTATCATTACTTCTCCGACAGAGGGGCCGAACTTGCACCTTGGAAAGACGACCTCACAATCGACTACATCAATACTTCAAATTAATTTCCCGAGGACGATGAAAATAAACTGTTTCTTTGTAAATCCGAAGACATTTGATTGCTTAAGCTTTTGCTCCTGAATAATCATAATGGATATTCGTGTTGTTTGAACGAAGTTGCGGAGTTGATTTCCATATTTTGATTTGGGTACTTCCCTATAACCTATAGTATAAGTTCAGTGTTATCCTTTGACTATTTCCCTTCCTCCTACTGAGCCTTATTTCTCCAGGGTGGGGCGGCCAACCGCTTCCCCCCACCACGATAACCGCACTCCCTTGACTACCTCCTGCGTGTGTATTGATCGATCAGCTGCGGCCAGGGAAGTGGTGAACTAGAACCACCACCGCATGCACCACCGCATGCACCATCTAGCCAGCGATGGAACTACCCCCACCACCTGCGTCTTAAGAAAGCCCCTGAATCGTAAACATATACTGCGCTGACTAAGTTAATTGATCGTCATTTAACACCCTACAAATCTTCCAACTGCTCTTATTTGTATATTCTTCCAGGGTCGCCATTGGAGGACTATTTCAAGTAATTTGTGAAGTTCTTATATACGATCGCTACTGCTACACTTCCATGGGTCTTAACGGGGTCCAGAGCCCCCAGGACAAAGGTTGGGTGGTCTGTATTTGTGGTTTGGATTAGTTAATAGCGGCTGTGACGGCTGGTCAATAGTGGAGAATAAATACGTCTTGACGAGGGGCATTATGTGTTCTCGGGAGTGATCCAGATAAGTGGCATTCACTTCTTATATCAGTAAAATGCTTTTAAGTGAGTCATAACCATGATCGACCAAGGAATGTAACCTTATTTTTTCCCTACTGGAAAAAAAACAAATGTATCTCTCATTGGTTTAAAGTTTTTAAGATACGCCGAATGTATTAGCAAAGCGCTCAACCAGCGTACAAATTATTTTTCTATGATACAGACGTTGCGTGAATAGCTTTACAATGCCTTGAAAGGGACTCACAATACTCCATATTGGTTACTAGTTTAGTATTTAATAAATAGACAATACACAAATTATTTCTTGGGATTTGAATTTTGATGATAATCTTTGGTTCACCTAGCATTTGTATACATACGATTGTCAAAAATGGTGGTGAATCTAAATCTAGCATGGGTCCACATGGCCATCGGGACCGCAAACATTAATCACAAAAACACTGGTCGGGTGAGCTTGTCTGCATAAGGCCTATAGCTGGCGGCCGACTCTTACGTTTACGAAGATATGCCTATTGACATGTGTAGCCAAGTCGAAAGTAATATAGACATGGCTTAACCATGGCTGTGGACAAATAGACCTTTTCTGGTTAGTTGTTCACTAGTCACTTTTCACCCAACCTACACTCACTTACTAAACCCGAAAATGTATATCTAGGCTTAAGTAAAGCATCTACTCTTACTTTAAGTGAATTTTACAAATAAAAAAAGAGTAAAATTGTAAAATCTATTATAATTGTATCTATAGAAGAGGGTCCCCACTCAAATCTCGTGTGTTTTCTCCGAGTTGTCCCTGCCATGATTTCGATGATGTGTTATGATCTCAAAGTACTCAAGATTAAAAATTGTATTACACAGTAATACTACAGGCCTCTGAAGTTTCCGAAAAGAATAAGAAATGTTATTCTAAGTAGCGTGTCAACTTCTGAATCAGTAAATCAAGAAATTGGGTAAACAGAATTCCGTGTTTTATTCAAATGTTCAAATTATCTGTCTTTTCCCTGACAGAGATTTGTTTTAGCCATTTCCCCTGTTTTCCATGCGCATTGGGGACCCTAATAAAGATAATTAAACCAAATACATAAGCTTAAAAGCTAGACCTATGAACGTGAAATATGATAAAAATGTGAAAATGTTATTTGGTACTCGATGCAATTAGTTTCATACATATTTCATTTCATGCTACTACTGCATAAAAAGCACTCTATGTACAATATAGTTTAGAGCATAGAAGAAAAAAAAGGTTTTATACCGTTGGATATGAAGGGGACCAATGAGTCGTCATGTCGCATGAAGATCAAATGTCAATAAGATATTGTGGATTCAATTAGTTAGCTATTTTTTTAATAATTAAAACGTGTACGTGCTAGAACACATGTTTCGTGCCCACACGTTCTATAAATGGAAGCGGTATGTTCCGAATACTACTTATTCTGTTATGATATACAGAATTCTCGAAATTTGGGGACAAGTTACGTTTGAAATATGTTTAATGGCCGATAGTATTTATAATCAATTTTGTAAAACTATAACTAGATGTATCATTAAATCAGAGGTAATCATTAAAGCTGCGCCCGGCGCCCACATCTTCACGGCCGGGTATATGTCTTTTAAGCTGTGCACCCGTAACGTGTATGGCTTTTACCATTTCTATTACTATTTATAATCAGGAAGTTGCACCGGCCGAATTCTGGGCGCACAGCTCCAACCGGCCGGTGCATAGGTTTTGAGCTTTAGGACACACACGCACATAAAAAATACGAAAAGAGAGACGTAAGTTAAAATTGAACATCACTTGAGTGACATGCATTACGATAACATTATAATTTTCACGTGGCGCCCAGGACGCCTAATTAGAAAGATTTCTTACACAAGACCATAGACAAGACCATAGACACATATATCTCTATGACAAGACAAAAGGACAGCTGAGCGGTAAAAATTATGAAACACATGTAAAGAAACGACAGACAAAAAGAAGACAAAAAAGACATAATGAGTCAACAGGAGCTTCTCAACATTCATATTTAGCAAGGAATTTGTAATTTGTAAGTGGGCATTCCTAATCTCCAAATCAACTTACTAGTGAATTTATCTAGTATATTTGAGGATTTCCAGAAAGGTTAAGGTAGCTTTCAATAAAATTTCAATATTTCCGTGTAAGTGTCGAGTCATGCTCCTGAGTAACCTCATCAGTGAAATGTCTATATATAAACCTCAACCACGTGTTACCACTCACACAGGAAAACTGACAATATGCAAGCTTCGTGAGCATGCATGAGTGTGAACGATCTACCTATTTTGTGAATGAAGGTACCAGAGTTGCGTGCAGAGACTGTGTTCTTACTCTTACTGGAGGTTTTCCCAGTTGCTGTCCGCCTGCCACGGGATCCTTCATCTGAGTAGAACTCATCGCTGTAATCTGAGTATGTGTCATATGAGTCGTAACTCCGACTGCGACTGCGACTGCGACTAGGGGTTGGTGACCGACTCCTTCTTCTTGTTCCCGTCGGCATTGTGCTTGATTTGTCCTGACTCTGAAATTATCGTAATATATGGTGGCTTCCTGATCTCATAGCAGGTTGTGGTATCTGAAATGAACAGAGAACACCTATAAGCACTTGATTAAGAACCCTACCACTACCAGTTTCCTGTAAATAAACTGTATGTGTACATGCATGTCCATTTTAAGAATGTAGACACAGTTGTCACAGAGGAGGTCACTGACCCTCTCTGGTTCCACGACGATTAATAGTTTACACAACTGTGACTTTTTAGGTAGTACTTGGAAGTGTACTGTGATAAACAATAGAATTTATCAATAGGCAACCCGCCTGAAAATATTATGGACTCTGAAACAAACCACACGCTATGCTAATGGTAATAAACACATTCATCAATGTTTATAACTTTTGTGACATGTATAATGCAATGTACGGGTATATACCTCAAGAGGAGAGCTATCGAAGGCATTTTCCTGAGATTAGAAGACATTAGCAATCATACTCCGGTTCAGTTTGAGCTCCTATCAAAATTATCTATCACAGGTTATTTTTACTTAATTGTAATCTAAACATATCGATTTTCCGTGGAAGTCGTGAAAACCTTTGACTGAAAATTTTGTTTGCTCATTCGATCTTTCCTTCTGCAGTGGCCCCACTATTACCCATTTCCTAAAGAGTGCTATGTTGAGTCAATGTCACCCTGGGACGAGCTGGCCTGGTAATTCAATATGACACAAGGCCTCCGCTCCCACTGACTCACAGGTATAATATGGTCTGCTGTCTGTGGTAATGATTAGCCAACAGGTGTACTCACTCCGTCTGGGCAATCATATAACTTAGTGTATATTACAATTTAAATAATATGTAGGCGTAGGAGCGAAGGGAGGATAATCAGTCTCAGATACTTCAGCTTCCATGTTGTCAAAATAGTTTTACTTATTCAAACAAGTGTCCAGAATCAAGGATGTTTTTCATGCGCCAACTGATATGCATGTATAGATCAACATTAATTTTGATATCCACGTTCTCAGGGCCCATATCTTCGTAACTAATTTGGCTGATCAAGGAAAATTTGATCAGGATCCCATGATCAGTGATTTTGCCTTTTATCAAAATTTATTGTGTTATTGCAAAATAGTGTCAAAGAAGAATTATTATTTGTAAAATTTATTCATGATAGACAGAATTTCTGATCATTGGACCCTGATAAATTTTTCCCTGATCAGCCAAATTAGTTACGAAGATATGGGACCTGATCTTGTCGCCAAATGGGTAACAAAGATGTTTTAGTTAGTTGCCAAGTTCCAAAACGCAGTAGCCCAAAATGTTGATTTTACAATGAGGGGGAGAATTTAGGTACTTGCAGTTGCCCACTGGGTAGCCTAATTTAGACCCATTCTTGGGTTGCCCAGCGGACTTCTCCGGTTGTGCCAGGCTACAAGACACCCGATTTGTTTAACTTTAAGCCCTGATAGTTATTACAACAGTGTTGTATCGACGGGGAACTTCATTGGTAGAATATACAGGTTTAAGAACTGAACAAAGGTTCGCAAAATTACAAGTTTCATGAACCTTACCAGTACACTTTATGAAGAACGCCTTACAGTTATACATCTCAACGTCCAGAGGCAGCCAGGTGTAATACTAATAGTAGCATCACCGGCATGCTGCAGATTGACAACCAGGCAGTGCATCAACAGAGACCAGCGTTTGTAAATAAACAGCGATAAACAGTGCCCGTCTCCATAGCTTGATCTACTTCACATTATTTTGTATCAAATACAAGTTTAATCAATTTCCTACCATCAATCAATTAAGCTTACAATGTAATTTCTATCGTACTCTACCTATAAAAGCGTATTTCAAAATACGGAGAATATTCCAAAGTCTTTCATTTGGTGTAGTTTGTGCTTGGTGAAATACCTAACTCTGACTATATGATGCTACGACTGTATGAGTTGAAAAAATCAAATGCAGCACCTTTAAAATGATATTTAATACATCATTTTAACGTCCCATACGCCTTGAGATTACGCAAAAGAATGACTCACATGTCAATCATATTCTCATATATATCTCTATTATTTTCCCAATTACATGTACCTATTTTCAATACTGCCTTGTTTTTGAATTATCGCAATTATAAATATGTACCTTGATGTGTTTAACTAACTTCTTGCAGTCTGTGGCGTACTTCTTCAACAAAGCCCGCCTTTTTGGAACAAGTACATCTAGGTATTAGTTGGTGTCTATCTTGTAGACTTTGCCAGTTTGGCCACCTCCAGTTTTTCTTTTACAAGTCCATGACATACGGGCAACCCCTAACATTCGTAGTCGTGTTGTGCATTCACACCTTTATTTTATGTGTGAAAACAGTGATTGGCCTAGACCCTTAAATTTGAAAGCGCGACGTGGCCTATTTTTAAATTTGACACAAAACATGTGACAAGGCAATTCGTAAATTTGACAGTGTGACATGGAAATATCAATTTGATTTTTGTCATTTCAATAGCAGAGGTTATAATTGTAGTACTAGTATTTTATATTTTTTAAATAAATTTTGTCTACTCCATAGACTAATTAATAGAAGAATTTTAGTAAAGAGGAACCCCTTTCACGCAATTCATTATACTATAGGCAACCTCTGCCAAGTGAATAGCACAGGAAGGTATGTGTCCCTAATGCAGGCCTAACTGAATCCAGCATCCAGTATGGTCTCCTGTCCACCCTCTTAAAGGCCTAGGTATGTTTGTTGGGTTAGTTTAACATCCGGCCAACCCTTCAGGATTCTTTCCAGACTGCACAAGGTAATGCTTTTCAGCTGGTTTTATGCCATATGGACAGTCACGGTGACTGAATCTATGAGATGAAAAATTTGTAGCAGTGGGACCCCATGCCCTCTTTATTATAGTGCTGCCATACTGAGATATCATGTCCAGTATTCAAAATTAGTTATTCATTTTGTGCACTATCTGGGTGCAGAGGCTTAAAATGTGCACCTGGGACCTTGTCTATGCACACCCCTAATATAATGAAATTAACTGAAAAAAAACGTTCACACACTAATAGGTGCAGACTGTCGAAAACCGTGCAAGCGACGGCGGAATTGTGTGCGCCAGCTGCAGGGCGCACCCTTAATTTCGAACACTGATGTCATAGTTTCATGGTTCTAACTTTGATACAGATTTCCAAGCAAGCAGGGTTAAACCACACAACCCCCTAGACTCGAAGCAGGCACTCTACCAAATAAACTAACTAACTAGACTAGTCTGGTCTCACCATTTGTTAGGTATATTACATAAAATTTGAAAAATGCTAAAAAAATATTAAGGAACATATTATTAGACATATTTGGTATCTTGTTTAACATGCTTTTTGAAATGACATGAATTTAGGGGGCTCGCTGTGTAGCTCTGGGGCAAATTACAAACCAAAACTGCATGTCATTTTGAAGGGAAAATAATGTAGTTAAATATTCTTTCAGGTTCATCAAATATTTTCTTGATCTTATATCTTCATTTTACAAGTGAAAAACTCGGTCACAGCTTTTATTTCCCCACTGAAACACTACATGGTGGTTATATGGCCACCAGTGGGAGTTATAGGGGTTTATAACCCCCTCTCAGCCAGAGGGGGTTATAGTCACAAAAATAACTCCTGTGGGAGTTATTGAAATATAACTCCCCCTGGCATTAATTTGCAAATTTCATTCATCAAAATAACACATTTAAACTTTAATTTCTCCTATTAACGTTAGTGGTGAAATAAAATAAAGAACACCCTCTAGGGAGTCATTTGAGAAGCAATAACCCCCGTGAAGCCCTAGGAAGCCCTTGGCCTACGGCCGCGGGCTTCATGGGGCTTCAAAAACAAACCTCAAAAACAGGGGACACCTTTTCATAGATAAACTGGTGGAATGTAGCCTAATAAATAATATACCTACAGGCTACATTTGTCGCCTTCTACAAATACCAATGGGCTGCTGGGGACACATTCTTCCCAGGACTTTGGAGGCTCCCGAAGGTACCCCCATCCTAGATTCCCACGGGGAAAAGGTCCAGGACACCCTAACAGTAACAGGGCCCTCAGAGTGTCCTGTGAACATCCTGGCCTAGAGTAGTGGCGGGTATTATCGGCAGGGGTGTATTATCGGCACCCCTGATATAGATTCTGATATTACAAGTCATTGTATGTTTTTTTAAACTTTATGATTTACAGAAATTGATAGTAAATCTTTATTCCATCATTTTCAGCACCATAATTTTCAGAAAAATCATTCTTATATAACATAGCATCAAGACAAAGTGATTAGGTTCATAGATTAACCACAAAGAAATGGTCACTTTATCTGACATGATAGAAAAGAGAGGATATTCTATTTCAATTTTTGGATTCCAAACATAAGAAAAATCTTAAAGGTTTGATTAAAACAGGTCAAAATAAATCCAATATGACATAATCTTTTAACAACAAAAGTCTAGGTACAGGAATAAGTTAAACTGGATGGGTGCCGATAATACACTCCATTCAATGTGTATGTCTGGTATTATCGGCAGGGCTACTTTATTGTTTTGAATTAAAGGCTAGAAAATTAGAATGCAATGTCTTCAATTATAAATGATGATACATAATTAAGAAAAATATTGTCAGGTAAAGTTGTGATCAGTGATATAGGCTTCAAGAATACCCTTCATAAATTTAACTGATATTTATCTTTGCTTAGTCGAAATTTGGATAAATTGGCTTCTTAAGATAATATCAAGGTGAGTCAAAAAATAGGTTGGTTTGAAATATTTGAGATTATTAAAATAATAGATCCCGATTTTGGACACGAAGTTTTATGGTATGAAAAAAGACCTCATAGATCACTTTTTTATTGCAGAAATTATAATTTCTTCTCTTTCACTGTATGTATTTATGACTTAACATGATAGGGTGCCGATAATACAAGACAGGTGCCGATAATACACTCCACAACATGAAAAAATACTTTAACTATATTTTCCATAATAATATCTGAAATGATTCACTGCATCTTAAATGGATGTTAATACGTACAGACCATCATATGGGACACTTTATGATTCAATTTTAGCATGAATAAGCATGCAGTGACACATTATGCATTAAAGGGACGTTCTCGTCCGTGAGACGGCCGTAATTAGGTACGTTGTAACTCCCTGAAGGCAGCGCAAAATTCGCGACGTGACCAATGACGTCGCGTTATTACGTTCTGAAAGGGCAAAACACGACGCCAGTGACCCTGTTGCTAGGCTAACGTCGGCGGACTTATCTCAGTGAACTCACGGACGAGAATGTCCCTTTAAGCCTTAAGGTGCCGATAATACCCGCCACTACTCTAGTAGAAAACACACCTTTAATAATATCAAGGTTGAACTTGAGGCAACTTGGACCTCACAGTGACTCTGTCCGCAGAACACCTAATCATTTTAAAATCCCGTGAGGACTGTAATGTGAATTTTATTGGCCTTAGCAATAACAATGTATTTGGACTGTGTTAGGCATTTCAGAGATATCAAACTGAATTCTATCAATCTGATCAGCAGACTGAGACTCGACTCGAGTCAGCATCAACTCTAGCCGAACGATCGACACCACTGCTCACGGTAACGCAGTAGTGTCGAAAAGCGGTGCATAGGGCCAGGAAAAAAAATCACCAAAAACGAAATTTGGTGACGGGTCTGGGCTTACCCACTATTATTTTTGAATACTTCCATATATCCTCCAAGGATTGGCACTCTCAGCTCAGTATTGGCATTTCCTTTCCCCATCAAATATGACTTTTTGTTAGGTGTTTCTGATGTTTGAAAATGGCGGTAGACACGAAAATGGTGCAAAACATTCCCGTTGCAACTCCCCTGCACTAAGCCAATGAGTACCCGTTGCACCAGTCTCGTTGCAACGGTTTGTGTTTAACCTCTTTCGCCTCTCTTACCCCAAATCAGTATGGACAGCTTCAGAGCCTTCCCGACGGTACAGGGAAGGCTAACAGAGCTAAGTTACATCAACTCGACAGAGCCAGAGACTGTTCTGAAACCAAACAAGGTTACCGGTGAATACTTACCAGTGTAATGATTTGTGATTGCCTGTTCCGAAATCTAAAGATGTTGAAGTACTGTCGCATCACGAAACGTAACCATTTTGTCTCAATATAGGTGGAAGGAATGTCCTCAGCACGGTGTTTGAGTGCCAAGCAACGAGTTACCTGTAAATATCAAATATCGGTGACGTCACTAGTTTGTGTGTAGCATGACGTCACAAATTGGTGTCCCCCCTGTGTAGAGGGGTTTCCCGAGATCGCAAAGAGAAGTAGGTCAGACTGAGCACTGACATCCGTAAAACGCGTTGTAAACTTCCAGAGTTGGTGAACGTACTCCAAACCTGCATTACACATATCCAACGGTATCAAATACTGAAGTCTATTTCACTATCCACTATGGTTATCAAGGTTTTCGTTTCGAGTACTTCAGGAAACAAGGAGGTGAGTGAGAGTCTGAGTGTCTTAACTTGATGAAGTGTGACTGAATCCGAGGAGGCAAGGTGGAGCACTGGAGGAGTCACAGTGGCCAAATCATGAAATGATCGACTTTCAGTCTCTACTCCTAACAGGAACTAGATATAAGAATGGTGGTGAGGCACCTGTTATGACTGAGCTAATTAAGTTAACTGTTAAATAGCGTGCGTGATATGGATTGTGTTCAACTAACGCCTGCCGTTGGCCAATGCCAATGCCCAGGCAATGGCCGAGAATTTTGAATCAGGGGAGGGACTTCAACAACGTCGTAACGTCACGAAATTTGTGCTGATTGTCCCTGCATGGGAGTCTCTTTTTTTAAAGGAAATCTTTCACATAAATTCATGAAGTGCCATTTGTAGTGCAATTAATTTCAATTAAGTATTCTAAAAATATTTCAAAAGTGAAAAGTTGAAAATGTCAAAGTCTTAGGGAATTAATGAGGAAAGGAATTTAATTTGGGGAGTTCCCTGAATTCTGGGCTGCTCAGTACTCCTCTTGCTATGTCACAGCTATGGGAATTCCTTCTAAAGTTATTTTGGGATTCCCTAATTAATAAATGGCTGTAGATGGATATATATTGTTTGATTTATTATGAGTTGCATCAAGTCAGATATATATACTTTTTGTTAGAGTGTACCGGTAGATCTATAACCCTTTTAGCAAATTCTACAGGGATGCCGGGGATTCCCTTCTAAGGGAAGATGGGATTCCCCAAGAACTCCCCTTGCTACGTCATAAGTTGGGTGGATTTCCCTTAAAGTTCTCAGGCAAAGCCGTTTTTTTGTCTTGAAATACATTCTAAGCCTATCTCTTTCTTCTTTTAAGACTAGACAATGTTTTCATTTACTTTTAAATTCAAATACATTGAAATTAAAAGCATTGGTCTGATTGATATGGTCAACAGGTATACCTCCCAGTTACACATACATGGAAGGTTTAGATCTATCCCGTCATGGGAGCCATTGATATAACACTGTGGCCAATGGGCCTAATAAAACCCCATGTTTTATAAAAACTATATCTCGAAGAAAACTATAACTTTCCAAATTATTAGTTTGTTATATGAGTCATCTCTGGGTTTTTTTTACATAATTTTGCAAGCTCTGGTTATGATTTTTTAAACTTGACTCAGTACCACATATTAAATGGGCCCAATGCCTCCCCTGATGTCATAGACTCTGTCCAGGCTTGCCTCCTACAAATTCGCACTTGAGGTGTGAGAGTGGCCTCACACTTAGAACAATAGGCTTGAATACTGAGGCCATTCTGCACCGTGTAATACATTAGTGCAGACATAAATCAGTAATTATATAAGGCTATCTGAATTTCCAACCATTCCTTTTCGTGTGAGCTTTAAAAATGTGATAAATACAAGTTTATTAATGTCCCATAATTGTTTGTAAACTAAATATTTTCCTTTCATTTTGCTAACATGGACAGTGCAAGTTGTGCATAACACACTGAATTCAATTCAATGAAAAATCACCATCCTGCAGTTATGTGCAAGCTTTCCTTTAACAAATCAACTGGACTTTGGAGGGTCACCTCCAGGTCAAAGGCTAGGATTATATTCTATACTTGATAAGCACAGGGTTCCCATGCAGTTCTTAAAAGGTCCTTAATTGATTTTCTCATATTTATGGCCTTAAAAAGGTCTTGAATTTAAAAATCCCATTGTTCTATCATTTCTATAGAACCACTTGACTGTCAAATCTGACAACATTTTTAAAGATAATGTTGGTTCTAGGAAACATATTTAACGTAATTCAAACAGATTTGAAATCCTCTCTTTTAGCTTGTCAAAATAACCTTTATACTTTGTTTTTACAACCACTTTAATTTTTTAAGTAAAGTTCCTAATCAGGGTAGACTAGGGCGATTAGAGCATGTCCAGTCAAATAGCGATGCAAAAGGGCCTGACTGGCACCAGCCAGGTGAATACAGGTGACACACCTTGACCAGCGGCCACTGGTACCTGTGATTTGTGCAGTCAGGTGTGTCACCAGTGACCACTGCTTGTACCTGTAATTAGCACACCTGGCAGTTTGGTGTCCAGCTTGGGCCACTTCCAGCCGCTATTGGCGAACACTCCCTAAATAAGAAAATCCATCTGGATGGCCGACAGCTTTTATATATAAACATCAATATGTATCTGTTGTAAACATCAATATGTACACCTGTTATGACTGTTGTACCCTTTTCTCTGCGCTTCACTATGTCACATTGTGCTATTGTGCTCTTGCGTACCCTAATGTGCCCCACCCTGCTCCAGTGTGCACCACTCTCCAGCATGCTGCACCATGCTCTTACGTGCCACAACATGCCCTAATGTGCTCCAGGGTGCATCATGCTCTGGTGTGCTACACAGTGCTCTGGCATGTTGTACTGTGCTCTGGCATGCCCGAATGTCCCCCAGTGTGCAACATGCTCTGTCTTGCTCCGGCATGCCACAACATGCCCTAATTTGCCGAACAGTTTTCTGGCGTGTTGCAACATGCTCTGGCGTGTCACAATGTGCTCTGGTGTGCCGCAATGTGCCCTATCCTGTTACAATTATATCCAAAAAAAAGTTGTGTTCAGGGTTCAACTTCAAGATGAACTAGCTGCCCTTTTCTGGCTTTTGCTGATCTATCCTTACACTGTTTCCCCGTGGGGTGTCGCTAGTGCTAACTATCATATGTGAATGAGCAAACTGGTGAGGCTAGCCAGAGTAATCTGCCCTGGCCTGGATGATCTGCCCTTTTTCCTGGTAATCTGAATGCTCTGCTGTGGCATGCCCTAATGTGCCCCAGCATACCACAATGTGCTTTAATGTGCCCCAGCATGCTCCTGTGTGCACCATGCTCTGGCATGCCACACAGTGCTCTGTCCTCATACTCTGGCATGCCGCAAGATGTGATAATGTGCCACAGTATGCTCCGTACTCTGGCTTGCCATACAGTGCTCCGGTATGTTGCACTGTGCTCTGGCATGCCACAATGAGCCCCAGCATGCACCTTGTACTGTGCTCTGGGCTGGCGTTCCTTACCATGCCCTAATTTGCCCCGGCATGTGACATGCTCCAGTGTGCTGCTGTGCTGCCGTGCTCCCGTGCCTGGCATGCAGCACCATGTGGCACCATGCACCAAATTTTGGCTCATTGTTAACTTAATTTACTCAGTCATAACAGGTGCTTCGCTACCGTTTTTATATCTAATTCCTTCAATAGCAATTTCAATAGAGATTCAAATAGATTTTACTACGGTTTTTCATTCAGTCTGTGTTGATAAACAAAAAAAAACGAAGGGTCAGTCTGCAAAAATGGGTCAAGGTAATGATAAGATTATCAGTAATTACCATATTCTAAACTTATTTACTCAAATATAACTAGTATTTTATTTTATTATTATGATATTTAAACTGATCACATGTACTCATTGATAGACATTATTATGTATAACTTTCTATCATAGATGAAGAAGAAGCAAGAGTTTATCCATCAGTTACTGGAAGTTAAGAACATAGAATATGAGGAGATTGATATCACAAGCCCGAAACTGAGCGAGGAGAGAGCATGGATGAGGAAAAATGCTGTGCCAAAAGAGGGACAACAGAATCCATTACCGCCACAAATCTTCAACGACGAGGCGTATTGTGGAGTAAGGATAACTGTTACACTGTTTACAGAGATGCAATTTTTCGTACTATTGTAGGATTTCCTATTTGATGATTTTTGTTTTATTGCGCTAGCGATTTTTCCTTCATTGTTTTATTATCTGCTTTTGAATATTTATAATATAGTATTCAAATTCTATGTTTGGACTCTATTCTATAATGTTATATTTTTCTCTCAGTGGCTTCTGGAAATATAGTCGGGAAAGTTTTTCCTACTTTTTCATCAATCTTCAGGGGTGGATCCAGATATTTTGGAATGGGGTGGGGGGGCCTATACTAAAAATGTCCCGACGCACCCTCTGGGGGCGCCAGTTTCACTTTTTAAAAAAACAACATTTGAGTAAAGAACTTAGTTATAAAACCTAAAAGTTATGTGTATACCTTAGAACGTTATCTGCTTTTTGCACAACCAAATGAAAGTGAATAAAGGCAAACGGTGATCAACGTGTTCTTTTCACCATTTGACTTAAAATGGCGTAACCCAGTATGCTTATCACCTCCTATCTGTGTTTAATAATCATGTACAGTTGAAAGATGGGAGTTTCAAATCCTACTAAATGCTAATCTGGTTTAAGAGATAGGCTCTTCTCGGGGGCAAAGTATAATTAAATTCGAATACATTGTAGATTGTTTGCTCAGTTTTTCTCTCTGATTTCTGAACAACATATAGCTTGTCTTACTGAAAGTAAGTGTATGTGATTTTCTTTAGGACTATGATCAACTTCACGAAGCGAATGAATCTGATGCTCTGATGGATTTCCTAAAGTTGAGTTCAGAGGTAAGAGTAACATTATTTAAGTTTGCATTAAATTACAATTTCGTATACTTTTTACCAAAATCTATATGTAATATATTTTTCAAAACAAAAAGAGAGAGCCATTATTAATGGTCCCAAACGTGTTTATGTAACTCCCGTGTGATGTCATGCAGTCGTTGCACTACATATGCTACAGTGTCCTATTTCTCAATATGTTTTGTTTCCTTTTTTCACTAGCCACTGGCTTTGCCGTCATCGTTGATTGAAACAATTTCTATGAACATTTTGAAATTATGGACGTTAGATGGTAAATCATATCAATAGAATAATGCTTTCTACGTTATTCAGTAAATAGGTCTGAGTTCTTATAGATTTTAGAGTGTGGTTGCATGTAGCGTTTGCAGGAATGTGTAATTATGATATCATAATTTTGGTTGAAGAGTCAAGCTTTGAATGAGCGAGAAAGTTAAATGTAGATAGAGTGTATTTTCCCGAAGCATTCTACCCCTGGGATAGCTTTTTCCAGTTAAACGCCACCTCGTGGAAGGTTGTGTGATCTAATGCTTATGGTGTGCATTAATGTTAAACATGTCAAAAGATGATAAGTCAGTCAACTTATTTTTTCCGGGTGGGATCTTGACTTCAGAAAACGAGTTTTTTTTTTAAATTTTTTATTCCAAAGCTAATCTTTCAAGGAAAATTCCTTGATCTTCCAAGATGGCCGATCTTGGATACAGCATGGCCAGTCAATACAAACATTGTATATAGATATATAGTATTTGAACATTCAATTTTACAATAAGAGACATAGATCTTATCAAAACTTATGAAGAAAAATGATAATAAAAAAAAAATATTATACAATAATCAAGATTCATAGTAAATATTCATTGATATCATACATTGCTAGTAATACCATACATATCACACTAGGGTTGCCAAAAGACTGCTTTCATTGACTAGTTTTCAGTCAAAATAAGAGCAGGGTACATGGCCAATATGGTCAGTGAAATGAATTCAATAGTCTTCCTCATATCTAGCAAATAACTTTGCAAACTTAAATGTAAAGCTAAATTTTGAGTCAGAATGTTGAACCTCTTTGTCTAATCTATCCCACAATGTAGCTCCTCTTATATAAGGAGATTTGATATATTTCTGATTTCTGAGGCGACCAATCCTGAAATTGATTTTTTGAGCACTGCGATTATCCCGTAGAGGTACCTGGATAAATTCTGGTTTCACTGAAAGTGAATACATTAACTGTAGGAGTTGTCTATCCCATCTCTGTGATACACTTATCAAGTGGAATTCGTTGTGCAACTCTGCCCTTGTCATGTTGTTACCTGATGGGTACCCTACACAAGTATCAAGTGCCCAATTTTGTAGCACCTGAAAACACTTATAGTCTTTTGCACAGCCAGTTTTGGCTAGAAAGCCACAGTAGTCAAAAAGTGGTAGAATCATCTGTATATCTGAATTGCTGCAAATTTCGTCACAAATTTCCAAATTTTACTAAGTTGAAATATTTTCAGGTGTATTCTGTTGTATAGATTACTAAGGTGGTTGCTTAAAGACATTTCAGAGTCAATTTTTACACCAAGATATTTATAAGACATGACAGATTCAATCATGTTATTATCAATCTTAACTGTCAGTTGACCCGCTTGACGTATCTTTTTGCGAGTACCTACCAACATTGATTTTGTCTTAGACACATTTACTTTGAGTCTATTTACCTTACAGCAGGTTACAAACTTATCAACATCAGATTGTAGGACTCTGCCAACTTCCAACACACTCCTATGTGAACAATACATGACACAGTCATCAGCATACAAGAGGAACCTTACATTTTCTATAACATTGCAGACATCATTTATATAAAAGATAAACAGTAGAGGTCCCAATACTGAACCTTGTGGGACTCCAGAGGAAACACTGGTTTTGTGGGACATAGTCTTATTGAAGACAGATATCTGATTACGATTAAGGTAGCTTTCCATCCAAGCGACAATGTCTTGTTGGAGGCCAAAATTAGACAATTTCAGTAATAATCGTCTGTGATTAATGCTGTCAAACGCTTGAGAGAGGTAAAAAAATGTCAAGCCAGTTATATTCCCCTTGTTCATGGCCAACAATTTAAGATCGTTCATCAGAGTGAATGTAGCCATGGCAGTTGAGCCACCTGGTATGAAACCAAATTGTCGTTCATCTAAATAATTACTTTCCACTAAAGCTTTAAGTAACCTTCTTTGAACAAGCCTCTCCATAACTTTGCCAGGTAGTGGCACTATTGCAATTGGCCACCAGTTTGCTAATTTTTGTAAGTCACCTCCCTTGGGTATGGGTATGACATGCATTATCATCGAATAAACTTTTAGTCATTAATATTTCATATCTACTAAATCATTCTGAAAAAAGGGAGAATGGCGCGAATGTATTTGTCTAACAATTCATGTATTAGATCTACCCCCTTATATCTGAATATAGATGAGACCATGCTGCATGAAGAAGTCACTCTTCCAAAAGTTTTGAATTTCAATCTGTATGTCGTATGTCAACATTAAAAAGATGTCCTAGGTTTTCAGAATGAATATATGTCTAGAGACAGTCTAAAAAGCAGAAGAGAAATACTTCCGGCAAATTTTGTGTTTTTTCCAACTTATGCAGGGGCTCTTGTCGCTTGAAGTGTTAAACGTTCTTCCTGGGTTGTGTCCTGTATAGTGACCTTCCATCAATAACTGTATAACTATGTCATTAACTCTGCATAACTAACTCTCCAACCAAAAAGGAAGCAGTAATTCGCGCCGCTTCCCCAATTATTTGCAATCACGCCTGACTAAATAAGGGCCGACCAGGCCTAGATACAGTGGAATGAGCCAGTTTTTCCATGGAAAATATGCACTCCCACGGATAATAATGGAAGTGAACGATAAATTATTCCCATTCTGTTCTATTCCCACTCCCCCTGGTCCCTGGGCCCATATCTTCGTAATTTTAGTGATTAGGCTAATCAGGTGAAATTTGATTAATTTCTCATAATGCCTGATCCTGTCTTGTCACCAAAAGAAAAGATGTCATTTTAAAATAACCTTGAAAAGGAATCATTAGGTGTAGTTACTTTGATTTTATAAACAGAATAAATATGAATAAGACATTAATCAAATTTCACCTGATTAGCCTAATCACTGAAATCAGGTACGAAGATATGGCTCCAGGTCAAACTATTGATTTTTCCTGGATAGGATTAGAAACGCTACTGTTTAACCTGAGAAAACACACAGCCTTCAAAATTAATTTATTTTGTCTTGAACAATCTAAGAAAACTGACAGACAAGATATTTTTAATACAACATTTAATCTTTAACCAAAAGGTATTACAAGTAAACATCCACACCAGAAAGTTATAAAATCTAGAAGATAAACATTGGGCTTGTAAGGGTTCAAAACAAGAAATATGATAAGTTCGCTAGATTAGTTTTCCCCCTATCTTAAGGGCGAATTTATGTTTTCAAACGTTCTTTCTTCCGACTAGTCTAATGAGAAATCCAATTTTCATTTATCATTTGATATACAACAGATTCACTTAAAATAAATCTTCGTGTAAAGATCGAGTATTTATTGTTATCCCAACAAATCATGCAGACAAAGGGCCACGTTTATATTTACACGTTCTATTTAAACTGTTCTTGTAGTGTGAACCATGTACTTGGATGTTTACTAACTTTCAACTGCATCTTGAAGCATGGCATCATCTTTACCAGTGGCACAAACATGAAATTATATAGATAAAATGACAAAAATTGATTATTTTCTTTCGGAGAACGCGTTGCATTGAATTTGCATTGATTGAAGGACAACGATCTGGAGGAAGCCTACTTTGCTCAAATGCGATCCTGAACCTGTATGTCTACACGTGTAGCTATGAAAAAAAATATTTCATTGAAATGAACTTAATTGTTTTCCTTCTTTACATATATTTTTACATACAATTTTTTAAATTTTATCTTTATGTAAGTCATATAGCTGGTCCTTCACATAGAATACATGATATGCTTTTCGTTTGAATTAGGGTAAATTTACTCCGGTCTGTATTTGTTTCGTATTATAATATCCCATATCACACTATTTCTGCAGGACTCGAGAGCCACTGGCCAGGAGGATGATGAACAATAAGCGAAGTGGATGACGATGTATACCACCTACCAGGCATCTCCCAAACCATGTCCCACCCACCGCCTCCTCGGCTACGGAGACGTTATGAAGACTTCAATCATTGAGAGGCCGGTCCTACAGCAGTTATGACGGGAGAAAACGGAAGCCGTGTTTACATCGGCGAAATCGTAAATGATGGCCAAAGAAAAACATGGGATATTCATTCAATCGTTATTGGTTCAAACTGAACATTCAACTGCGCCCAGTCAACCATCAGACTTAAAAATCCACATTAGTCTGGTTAGTGTTCTCGTTGAATATAGGTCCCATGTCTATTGTCAGTGTATATCATGGTATACATATTTGACGCAGTCCAAAAAATCCACCCAGGTCTTCTAATTATTCTGCTTATAACCAGTCAAGACTTGCCCAATCATCCCATACCTATAAAAAGAGGGACTTTCAGGGTATTGTATTGTATAATTATTTTTCTATGTTCACTTAATGTAGTTGAATGATTCTGGGGAGACGGTTTTGAACCAATCTATTCAGTTTGAGATGACAAAATTGTGAAATTGACTTAGGTGTGAAATTATATTTACAGGTCTGCCAAAGATTATTTTGTGGAGAGACCATCTGAAGAAATTAGTTTCCAACTGAAAATACTTGCTCACGTGTCTGGCACTGCGCATTATTATTATATTAATTAACGTATACAATCTGATTGCATCATAAATAACGACTGAACTATTATGAAGGCATAAATTGTGTTTACATTGAAGACAACATAATCGTCTGCACTCCATTACCATATCATAAATAATATTGCCTTCACTATTAACTTTGAAGTATGTTGGCGCAAGTGAAAACTAAATTCTAATGCTATGCATACGTGTATCAGAATGACAACATCCCTAAGAAGTGCTTCAAATTAAGATCTGTGTCAGTATGCTTGAAGCATGCATTATTATAAAAACTTGTGTGAATGTTATAATACCTGATTATTTTGCTCATCCATACTGCGTTCCCACCGATTTTGTAGCACGTTTTTTCGGTGCAGCTAGTATATTGTGACTAAATGTTCTAATGTTATCATTGTTGATAAGGTCACTGGTATTTTGCATTCCTCTGTTATGGTCCTCTATAATATTGCTTTTGCAATCTTGCAACTTTGTGACATTCCTACAGCCATATAACGAGCCCATCACGGTGGCAATCTGGCTATTACAATTGATAATATCAGGTTGCCTACTTTAGTACCGACTACCCTCTTCCGATCAATGGTATAGAAAGATGTTATGCCTCATGGGACATTCCTTTCCTTGCATTGCAGTACAAAAACGTGTATCCAACGTTGAAGGCTTATATAAAACATGTAATATTGCATCTGACCGATGTAGTGCTGAATTCTTTTATAACTACAAAATTAGATAAATTGCCATTATATCTATACATTCCTTTCATACTTTTGTATGGTTTCCACTCACATGTTAGTTTTGTAATTGGTATTTAAGCCCTTTGTGTACCTTTTCCTCTCCGAAGTTCCATATTTGTTGTGTAGGTCAAGAGAAGTTGCTCGTTATACAATCGGAGTGCTTTTCCCCCCTAAATCAATACTGACTTGTTTTGTTTACGTATTAAATATCTCATTCCATATGCTATCTTATTTTCCGAAAATAATAGCAGTAATTGTTAAATCGAATCCGAAGCATGCGGTAGAAGTGTTAAAACGGTACTTGTTATCACTGTGAAACCACTTATTTGTTAAATCCCGAGAAGAAAAGAGTTCATAAATTCGAGTAGTCTTCCAGTCAGTAAATCTATAGGGAAGTTAGCCGTAAAACAAGCCCTGTTTAGAATTCAGCTGTGAAATGAATGTCTTCCCGTATCTGCTCGGATTAACTAAGCAGATAATGAAATCTTATGCATGTTTGCCCGTCATGATTGGCAACGTTTCTGAGCAGTACATGTATAGAATAATTTTGCAGTATTCTTTCCCCCAGATAGCTGACACAAATACAACTTGTAATAATTTACTTAGTTTTGCATTGCCTTGAATACTTTATATATGACCTACCCAAACCTGCTTCTTGTTGGAAGATCCGTGTTAAGATTTACAATATTTCATGGCAGACCATAAATTTACTTATTGCTTCATGCTTCGGCGTCTGTTACGAGTGATAATATTGATTTATAGAAAATAAAGAAACTCTAACATGACTTTACTTGAATATCTTTTTTGGTAAAAGAATTGCACCTGTATCTCAGTCGTGCATCTTATGTTCCAGTCTATTCGTATTTTTTAGAAAGGATTCTAGAGTACATGGCTACTTTCTGCTCATGCTACTGCATTTTGAGACACGGCAGTTTTTAGAAAGGAAATGCCGATATCACACGTTCTTTCCATACTTTTAGCATACTGTTAAAAGTATGGAAAGACTGATATCGGCATTTCCTTTCTGGTAACAGTAACAGGAGCTTAATAAGCCCGTCCCAGTGTACACCAACCTTAATAATTCACCATGAAATATTACCTAAAATTGCCGCCTGGCTTCTTCCTCAAAGACAAGTGCATAATACTGTTATACAAAATGACCCACAATGATTTGTAAAATGCAGCCCCATAAAATATCCTTCCTCCCCATAGGAGCTAATGCTCATCAGCCCAAACTATGAGTGATGCTCAACCCTGTTCTGCCCTAAAATACATTTTTATTGGCTGGTAAACCTGTAAATCTGACAATTTATCAAATTTAAGAAATCATTATATTTAACAGTATTGGGGACAAAAAATATAATTCTTGTTTATTTCAGTGACCTGCCTCGCAGAGACTTGGCTATCTTTAATGATGTATGTTGCCCCATCCCAGACCCGTACACAGGTTCTGCTGTGGAGGGGGGGGGGGGGGGGGGGGTTGACGAGGTTCCGTAAGTGGAACTTTTTTGAAATTCATTTATAAGTAACAACAAAAGCCCGTTTAAAGTGAAATATTTATTAATATATATGTATTTGGAAAATAGGTAAACATGCATTGAATTGTCTTAGTATTTCACATGTACTTTACCAACTATTCCGAGATTGTGACAACAGGACAATTTTGTTAAAAATAATCTTAAGTCCGATTAAATTGACAAGGCCGATAAATGTATTTTGAATACTTATTTTTCCCTCGTTGATTAAATTTGTTTTCTTTGCTAGACATCCATATACAACATATTGTACAATGGGTTTCACATCTCATTCACAAGTTTCTAGACCAACTACCACATTATTAAAAAGAATTGTGCATGGTTTACATTGGTGAGGAAACATAAAAAAGGTCTTGAGATTCCTTTCGAACATAAAGCAACTATTAAGATGATTTTTAAGAACATTTTACACCGCCTTTCTGAATGATTTTTTAATACATTCGAATAGGTAATGAGGTATGTTTCATTAAAGCATATTTGTCTTTTTAGGTAAATATGGCATAGATTTTTGTATAAGCTATTATTAAGTGCACTACGTGGTAGGTTAAAGAGACGCGATATCATTAAGGCCTGCGCGTACATTCCACGTAGATGCCCTAAGAGATATTCTTAATATCTAGCATGCACGCCAAAGGGAATGAATTTTTTTCTATAACAATGAAGATCTGTGGAAATCTGGAGATTCTTATTTTTTCTTTTTAACAATATTACACAAATGATCATATCATACATGTCGAATATGGACAGATAGTACAGGTTGTGTATATTTTATTGTTACATTTAGGTCGCGATATAATGAATACGTAATCGATTAAACCTTAAATGAATGATCTCCGACAAACTGTTTTCCTTATATTCCTAAACTACATTCATTAAACTAACTTATGTGACCAAGCACACTGGTAAATGCGACACCTCAAATACAAGTTTCTAAATGCAGAACCATTGGTCAAGTTCGAATTGGCCTCCTAACCAGTGGTATAGTTGGCGCTGTCATCAATTAGTCAAAACGCCCTGGTCAAACAGGTAAAATACATTCTGCATTTGTTAAGTTAGTGACTTGATGACAGTTTCCTGACAATAGTTAGGAAGTTAAAAACACGGTTAGATTAAATCGCACAATATTCTCAACTTCACATCAAATTAAGACCTGGTATTTACCACTTCCATACACTTTCATAGTCAAGATTGTTGTTTAAAGCACAATGTTATTCTCGGACAGGATCGCTAGCTCTAAATGCATAATTCACCGTACAGGGCAATCGCAAAACATGAATGGATATAAACCTATCATAGCTGGTATTGTATATTATCATTGTATCTGTACTCTTAAATACTTGGAATTGACATGCATGCCTATCCGGAAACAAATAGAACATTTAGTTGTTTTCATAAAGAATACAAGACCTAGGACCAGAATTGATAGCTGTCTTTTTGTCTATTACATGGTCTCACGGGAGATGACTACACTTTTCTAATATCCATGTGGTTTTCCTTCTCGTCAGAGGCAAACCGATCTTCAACCATTATCATCGTCATCCATGTAAAGTTCATTTTAATCTATTAAACAAACACTGCTCTATTACTGGTCGTAAAATAAAACCAGGATCATGATCAACTCTAACACGACACTTTTCATACAACTTCGTTATATTGTGCCCTATGCTAAGTTCATTATTGTGCTACTCAAAGAAGTTTCGATCCAAGTCACTTGATATGTTTAAAATCTAGATACATTATATATACAAATTCTATAGTTTGCCACCCCATGATATCCTCCAGACCAAATCGGTTCTTTATTCGCAACCTACAACGAATAAGAAGTATGACATGTCGGAGCATGGACTTAATATGTGAATAGAATCATGGAGCACCTATAAGTATCATTCTAACCTCTAGGTAGTTGTTTCACTAGTGTAGACCTCAGCTAACATTATTCAAACGTAGTCTCCAAAGTCCTCTTTAACGCTATGGCAATGGTATGATCACAGTTTATAATGTGATGGTTTAGTATTCTGGAGTATACATATGTACACTATTTCAAATTATAAATTTGAAAGCCGTGTCTTTCTTTTTTTGACGTTAGATCCTAGATGTATCATTTCATACAGCATACATCAACTACACCAAACTAACTCGAATTCGAATTCGACACAATTACTAGTAATACCTGATTTGAAAAGATTTTCAAAAAGAATGTTGAGATTCAGTCAGTGCCGAAGTAGCGCTGGCCAAAATGGTTGGGAGCGATGCGGTGAACCTCGGAAGTCAGGATTTTCATGTTTGGGAAGGATTTGATCACAGATCTGACACCTGCGGAAACAATAAAACCTTTAGATTTTACATACTAAGATCTTGTGACCATAAACAAGTTGTGAGAGAAAAACGTGTTTGTTAATCAACTGGAATTAACCCCCCCCCCCCCCCCCCACAAAACAAAAAAGGTTATACAAATTCAACATATATAAGAGATGAAACTCCTGCCTAATGGCAAAAAAAAGTAGAAATTCACAGGATAGATTTAATCTCTGATAAAAAAAAAATGGATTGGAGTGCTTTAACTCTAGATGAATTTCAATTGAATGTAGCCGAAGAAAAAATGAAGCATGCGAAGTGGCATCACAATACTATTAAAATGTACAACCACAACCACAGTGAACATTTTCTATAATCGAAAAAAGAGGGGATGCTTTTGCTTCCAAAGATCGTTAAACAACTCAAAACTCCACATGCCTTTAAACCAAACATGTTCGGGAAGATGGCAAACGTTTGTCGGGAAACTCGACTCACCTGCTGGGGTACAGAACAAATTAAGGACGATGATGTTACTTTCTTGAACTCCGTGTTCTTGTAATACGTTGACGGCTCGAATTACCGTGTTTCCTGTACCTGGAAAATGAAATATGAAATTGTATTCTCATGATGAATACAAGATAAGAACGAACCTGCTATTAGAATCGATTGGAACGTACTTACAGGTTACAAAATATTTACCCTCACTATTTAGTTCACAGGATTAAATACTCTATAATTTTACAAGATTGAGTACAGACAAGGAACAAGATAGTCTTGGTGAAGTATTCGTATACTAATTGCTTACATTGGTAATCAACTCAAAATATCTAATAAGCAAATTCGGGGAGAAAATACTTCACTTTTGGGTAGCACTTAAGTAGCCTTGCGTTGTTATCCATCCCGGGCAAGTTTTCAATCCCCCCCCCCCCCCCCATTATCTAAGCTTCAGTGATCTGAAACGTCTTATAGGCCCCTTAATTTTTCAAATTATAACTGAACATAAATCTAACTAAATCATAGTTGTGGCACCAGCATCCGTATTTTCGTAACTAATGAGGCTAATCAGGGAAATTTCGATTAGAGCTTTACTGAAAAATAATGTTATTGCAAAATAGTCTCAAAGAGGGATTATTATGTGTAAGATTCATTCATGATAAATGAAATTTCTTATATAAATTTCCTTAATTAGCCTAACTAGTTACAAAAATATGGACCCAGTAATATTATTGTGTACGGTGGATTAGACCTAGAACTTTAAATGGCAGAACTCTCTCCTATAATTTCTGTATAAAGGATGAGTAACACATTCAAGGATAAAGCTAACCATTAACAAACAAATTGTGCACACTTGCGAGATAAAGTACCCCTTTAAATTGTTTGTATTTCAGACAGCCTGTATATAAAAATAATTTTAAAAAAAAACACGTTTATCAAACGAGTATCAGTGGTGGACACAAGCCCTAAGATCGAGGAGCCAGTCGAGCCCCCAGATTTCAAAATCTAGGGGCTCACCTTAATCTAGGGGCCCTCGCTCAGAATCTTTAAAAAAACAGGTGTATTTCTTGATGTTTATTTTACTGACTACAAAAACAGAATGTACGAATTTTCCCTACCACGGATAGCTAATTTACAGTAGTTCAGCTACCTGCAGGTTAATTTAGACTAATTTCTTAGATACAAAATGAAAACGACAGTACTAGTTCTCGTCATGATACCAACAAATAATGCCATGATTCATAAAAATGTCTATATTTAAGCCTGAGGTTTATTGCAGAGTTGACTACATATTTTCCAGTATGGATCTTGAAGGTAAGATACAGAAAAAGACCTATCCGTGGTGGAGAGAACTGACAAGTTATCAAAAAGTTGATTGTCTTTTCATTATGAAATTTCTGGGGTTTTCCTTCCCATGGTGTTATTAGTACCAGGTTCTAGTTAAAATCCTGCCGGTCTAGTGAAATGTGTAAGGAATTAGCCCAGTGGACCAGTGAAAATCTTGAATATTGTTGAGAATTACTCCATATATGGGTAAGTGAAACCTCGATCTGGACTAGTGCAAAGATCTAGGCACTAGCAAGCCAGCCTCTTGTATGCAATATTTAGGGAATAACGCACGGAGGGGCGGGGTCGAGGCCTTCTGGTGACTGGCTAGACGCACAGGGGCTGAGGGCCACTCGCAGCTTGCCGTAGGCATGCGGCGAGTGGCCCGAAGCCCCTGTGCGTCTAGCCAGTCACCAGAAGGTCGAGACCCCACCCCGAGTGCGTTATTCACGTTATAACACGGAGAAATATATAAATATTGATGCAATATTGATGAAAATAATCTAATAATAACAACATCTGTTTTCTGTACTTTTTGCAACTTTTAAAAAAATATCATTTACATTTTCTATATTTTCGTACATGATTCTCCCTTTATATTGTGAGAAATCAAAAATGAAAGCTGGAAGTTTTGTGATATTCATGTAGCATAGATCCATACAAACAATTTTCGCGCTTAGTGTATATAAATTAGATGTCCATGAACAAAGTTATGGTCAAATTTCTAAAGATAGTCCATAAAAAAATAATCCAGCCTGTGCTTCTCCACGCAACCTAGCAACGCAACCTGGCAACGCATGGCAACCTGACCTACTTATCTTATTACTGTGCTGTGATTGGATGTTATGTATGTGTCCATGGCGAGGTGTTTTCTAGCTCAGGATAGATGCACAGCAAGGTGGCAACCAGAAAATCATTTGAAAATGCGTTTTTTTCAGAATAGATAGTCGGTTTGAAATATATTTCATGATAAGTACATCATAACAAATCCATTTACAAAGTTTGGTGCTGATTGGGGTATCTAAACCAAGTTCACAACGTTTGTTACAACATGCGGACGTCTAGATCGGCACGTTGCTACCCCCCAGCCGTGTTATAAAGACTGATCGGGCATTCTCATGAGCTTCCCGAAACTGAGACTCGTGAGAGGCTGCAGTGTGAACTAGGCCTAGTGAGTCAAAAATGTAAGGAAAATCCCTGAATTTAGATTATTTTCAAGGGGCTAGTCGGGCCCCGAGTCCAGGAAATCTAGATGCCCGACCTCCTTTTTAAAGGTCTCGGTACCCCGGGCCCCTGGTTATGTCAACCCCTGTCAGTATGTGTAACAGGTGGTGCCAGTGAGGGACATTGTTAAAAAATATTCACAATTGAGGAGTCAAAGAATAAAGAAATGCATAGTCTTGGTACCAAAGTGTCTTCCGGAAAGTAGTAAATGTATCAGCAGTGGGGACGCCCGTTTTCCTTTTTTGGTTATACACTAGTAAAATGAAACACGGGAGAACGTTACTGAAAGATTTGTGCTAAACCGAGGTTGGAAGTGTTTCCAGTGTAAGGTTTTAACCATAATGATTTAATTTTTTGGCTTCTGGGTTAACTTACCCTCAAAACCATCAGCTAGCAAAAAGAAGGTTGGAAAGGTTATTGCGTCTTTTAGATTTTTTTTCATTATTGGTTTCTACAATTAGTATTCTAAAGCAATTGGTTTCTTTGTCCGTCACCTTATATTACGTCTTCGTGCTGCCAAACACTCTTGGATGTTTTCCTAACCTTATTCTGTTCTTTAGTAAAGGTAAAGTCCTGTAATTGATTAGTAGTTTTGATGGTGGTTGAGTCTACTAAGCCGTTGTACAGCTTTGTGCTGTATTTGCCTAAACTCCTGTTCTTTTGAACAACAAATGTATTAATTCCTAATAATCTTCAAATACGCAAAGATTTGTGTCCGTTTCAGGTTATGGGGGGGCTGGCGGTTAATATAGTTCATATTCAACAGTTTTATGATTATTTTACAAACCAGAATGAACGAGGACCTTAAATCAAATATTGCTGGAGGGCACATATCAAATTGGCAAGTATTAACATGTAAATGGTTAAAGTATTTCTCGCGGAAAATCAAGAAATAGTCGAACCATTGAAATTTACTATTAATTTTAGTGAATGTCTCATCAAAATAGAGGGCTTAATATGTCACTCATTCCATGAAAGCATTTGGTGAATAGAGGGCAAAACGCCAAAACGTAGACACCAAGAAAAATCTTATGGGAGACCTGCAGTGCATTTCTAGTAAATAAAATTCCCCTTTAAATTTTGATGAATCACAAATGTGACAATCTTTAATGCTGCGAAATCACGAAACTATTACGTGCAAGTATTCTCAAACCAGTCAGTCACAGAAAATCACAAATGATAATATAATATCACGGAAATACGTACTCATTATTGGGTACATGAGCAGAACTTTTCGTTCATTGATATCAGGTGGGAACTTGGCGTAGAAGACTTTGGCTTCGTGAGTCTCCTCGTCGCTCTGGATCAATATCTTCCCAATTCGGATGGACCTGCAACAGTCCCGTAGACCTTTTTCCATCGCTTCACCTAAGAAGAAATATGATGCAAACTATCGAGTAACTCTTTTGAATTGAATACATGTAAAAATTGGTACATCTATTATAGATTAAACAAGAGGTACGAAACCTGTTCTGGCATGTCGAATCAATCTTGTAAACACATATCTGAACGCGACTGAAAGTCGAGAATTAAAGCATCGTAGTTGTTCAAAGAGGCATTCTGATTCACCATACGGTTCTATAATTTAATCTATGATCTGTTTAGAAGGACAAGGGTGGTCAATCAGCTACACTTCAAATAAGTGGTGTAATCTAGTTGTCTATTATGTCCAGCAACGATTTAAATGAGTGTTAATGAAAAATCTGAAACCCCAGAAAGAACATTTGAAATTATCTTAAATGCTTGAATACATGAATTATTATTTAATGCGATGATGTGAAAAAATCTGCTTTGGGATTCAACTACAATTTTATCTGACGTCTTATAAAACTACTTACCACTTCGCACAATACTGACTCCACAGTTGCCCTTTTCATACCGAAGGCCCTCGTACTCGCATCCTGGTATTATATAATACAAACTTTATTTGATAAATATTTGTGACTTTTTCCATGTTTTACTGAAAAGTTGGAGACAATCGGCCTTAGTGATAGCGTAAAGTAAAAACTGCGTAGATAGTGAGAGAAACGCCTCATCTATTTTGAATGGCAGTAATTGTCTGATAAAATATTTGTATATCGGTAATTCCAAACAGAATACGAATTTTCCTAAAATGTGTCTCAGTTTAACCTAAATTTTGCCGCAATGAAGTCAATATCTACTTAACTAACCAGACATGTGGCAGCTCTAATAAAAAACAAAGGATAATACTAACCTGTGGGTGTTGTGACCACACATTTATTGTATGGAAGCTGATTGAGGCCTTCTTCAACGACAAGTCGAATCTGTAAGAAAGAGGTTCTTGATCTGACCACACAGCCTCAGATGTTTTTTTTCAGGTTCAGGGTACCACCTACGATTTCATCATGTTTCGTATAAAACGACATGATCACGGTAAAACCAATTATAGTCTAGTCGGATTTCTATGAAAAATAAGTTTAGGCGGCATTTTTGAGTAAAAGTTGGGAACAAGGCTATTTTAGACAATTTGGACCTGCTGAATCTGAATATGCTTGTTCCCAAGCTGGATTTTGCATTTTTCACCCTGTTTCCATGGTTACCGTGGAATTTTTACGAATTATAAGGGTAAATCACTTATTTGTTAATAACTTGAAAAGTTTTCATCGTATCAGTACCAAATTTTTATCGAACATGCACATGTGTGGTGGCCTTATTTTAATTTTGAAATTTTGACCTTGACCCAAGGTCAAGGTCACTGTTTGGAAGGTCAAATATGGAAATTTGACTAAAATGAGTCAGAGTACTACAATTAAGCCTTAGTTACAGATATATATTCTAACTTCATATATTATTTCAAGATGTAAAAAACTTCTGTAGGCTTATAGGTTACATTTCAAAATGGATGCAATAATTTTAATGACATTGTTACCATGGTAACCAGGACAAAAACCTGAAATAGTGAGGTTTTCAGCAGGACCGTGGAATTTAAAAAAATTATAAGGGTGAATCACTTAATTGTTAATAACTTGAAAAGTTTTCATCGTATTAGTACCAAATTTTTATCAAGCATGCACATGAGTGGTAGATTTATTTTGATTTCGAAATTTTGACCTTGACCCAAGGTCAAGGTCACTGTTTGGAAGGTCAAATATGGAAATTTGACTAAAATGAGTCAGAGTACCCCAATAAAGCCCTAGTTACAGGTATATATTCTTAATTAATCTATTATTCATAGATGGTAAAAACTTGTGTAGGCCTATAGCTTACATTTCAAGATGGTTTCAATAACTTTAATGACATTGTTACCATGGTAACCAGGACAAAAATCTGAAATAGTGAGGTTTTCAAGAGGACCATGGAATTTATACAAATTATAAGGGTAAATCACTTAATTGTTGATAACTTGAAAAGTTTTCATCACATCAGTACCAAATTTTGATCAACCATGCACATGAGTGGTGGACATATTTTCATTATGAAATTTTGACCTTGACCCAAGGTCAAGGTCACTGTTTGGAAGGTCAAATATAGAAAATTAGCTAAAATGAGATAGAGCACCTCAATAAAGCCTAAGTTAAAGATGCATTTTCTTAATTCATATAACATTCTAAGATGTAAAGAACTTGTGTAAGCATATAGCTTGCATTTCCAAATGGTTGCAAGAATTTTAATGACATTGTTACCATGGTAACCAGGACAGAAACCTAGAATAATATTTAACACAATATCTGTTCTGACCAATGGATCTGTGTATTTGTTGGATAGCCCATAGTTGTAAACATTTCCTGAGTATAAGTCCAAAAGAAATACTGTTTTTTTAGGTTGGACCAGCATATTATATTTGTATTTGTCACATTTGCTCATTTTGGAATTTTAAGCCTGTTGCTATGGCAACAGAAACTCTTGTCATATTTTTCAGTATAAATGATAGACTGGACCCTTTATACCCCACTGATTACGAGAGTGAATTGCTGGATTTCCCCAGGTTCTTCCAGGATTTTCCCCAAAAATCCCTTAAATTTGTTTAAATTGAGAACTTTCAAAGGTTTACCCACCCTTAATATTAGAATTATATTCATCTAGTTTGAAGTATCAAGTAGAGAATTGAATCAGCTTTAAAACGATATATGCCATTTCTGTACGTTGATAACTATTTGGAGTTTTCTCTTTTGGAAAATTAAGGAAAATTAAGGAAAAATATCCGTTTTTCGGGGCGGCTACAGCCGGATCGGGGAATACACCCTCGGGCAGCCATGGCCAGATTGGGGTCTAAAGGGATAACTTTGGGAGTACTCCTCACAGACTTTTGAAATTGTGTAACATCAAAGATACCTTCTAGACCAAAACCCTGAGCTAGTTCAAAGACTTTCAGCTAAAGGTCAAGGTAATTCAATAGAGGTCAACTTTATAGTAAAGTTTGGAATGTACTGACAAATAGTGAAATTCTGACAACTTTTGGCCTAAAATTGCAAATATGTTAAGGTGAAATGATCAGAGAAAGTAGATTAATGGCTCTTATGTTGCTCACTTGATCTTCCAATCGAACATTGTATTTTCCTAATTTAATTTCCACTTTGTTACTATACTAATTTACTCCTTAAAATCGTTACGAATATAACATTGATTAATCATCTGGCTCTGACCTGCATGAGCCGAACACTAAGGGCTGTACATCTTCATCTAGATTTTTGATATTTGCATCTAAGGTTCTCACATTTTCATTTGAATGAGCCACTTGAAATGGGGTCAAGTGACATCAGGAGAAGCTCTAGTCCTGATTCTTCAGGTTTTGGAAGGCTTGGTGTAGGACAAGTAGCACTTTTCCAGATAAGAGTCTGATAATGTGTCTGCATTATGTGGAAATGCAATGTATGGTGTGATCTTGAGAACAAGAAAATAGATGAGGTATGCAGTATCAACAATCTGTCTATCTAAAATTTTAAAGTAGATACAAGAAAGCTTCCACACACCTTATCGTATGTTCTGACAGTTGTCCTATCCCTAATCCATCAAATAGATTGTGTTCGTCTCTGAAGACTTTCCATGCTGAATGCTTTTTGTGATTGGATATCTATGAGGTGGTGTCACACATATTTATTCAGTGCATTTCAGGGTAGCAATGATGTGACACAGTCCTGTAGAATCACATGAAATGTCCTTTGGATTATATCTCCTGCAGTTTGATGTCATCCATAGTTTAGGAGAATAGGAAACTAACAACAAGAGAGTATCTGTATCCTTTGTATATACCACAACTGTCCTGTAATCACCTTTCTCAGTATGCAGTACCAGCCTGTTGTCCCCATCTTTATGGTTGGCCCCTTAAATGTGATACATCTGTTGTTTGTTTGAATAACTAAACTTAAAGTTCATTTGGAAATCCCCCTATAAGTACATCTTCTCCATTTTCGGGAGCATTTACCAATCAACCATGAGAAAGTTGGAAAGATCAGTTTTGTTGTCACAGCATGGTAATAAATTTGACCAATTTTTTGGCAAATGAACATATTCCAGCCTTCAACCGTGTGTCTGATAGGTCTGCAACTCTACATACACGGGTTGTTGCATGAATTCTTTGGGATATCTGTCAAAAAGAACATCAATTCAGATCCGAGATTTAGGACCAACTGGACAAACACATCTACTAGATCATTTAGCGTGCTATCACCTTCAGGCTTGCCAATTCAAACAACCAATGCCTGTCCTTCAATAATGAGACAAGATGGGTTTTCATTATGATCAGTCTTTCGTAGACATTCACTGCCAATTGTCAAAAGGGTTCCCACTATCTGTGCTAGTGATAATGGTACTAGCATAAGTTCATGCTTGAGTATTGAGGATAAGTCAGTAGCATCTCCTTCTTCATAAGCAATTATGAGGTGCTGGATTGTGTTCTTATTAGTTTCCATTACTGTCTTTTTATCTTTGTCCTTGCTGCCTTTGTCAACTTCATATAGGGTCTTAAATATTGGAACCTTGTTCTTTTGGATCCACCATAGATGGATATGGTCAGTTTCCCATGATCTTCATCATCACCCAATCTCTCATGAATAAAGACATCAAACTATTCGTGTCCATAAACCTATTCCTGTAGTAATGACGTTTGAATATTCTCACTTGCTACATCCTTTCTTGCAATGTTCGTCTGACCTGAAAAGATTGGATATGAGGGCTTCATACCTTGTTCTCCCACTTTTGCCTTCCTGGAGTGTTCTCTTTGTGAGTATTTCCAGTGTCTATGTGGTACAATTCATGAGTTTCATTTCCCATGTGAGATCTCAGAGTATAGGACAATATCCATCTCGATCATCAGGCCCGACAATACCACATCCTCTTTTTCCTGCCCCATTCATCCATTCTTGGTATGATCTGGATCTACCTTATTGAATTTAGGAAGATTCAATAAGGAAGATTACAACCCATCTGGCAAAGTTATCATATGTCATAAAGTATGCAAGCATGGCCTTAAAAGATCCAAGATGAAGCTCCCATGAACCTTCACGCTGAGCTCTGGTGAACATCAAAAGGGTAGAGATTGTTTCCATATATTGCCACCAGAGAGAGAGAGAAAACTACATAATTATGGTTCACACCTTTGTGTCACAACGCAGCCATAACTAGCTGAAACTGATCCCTTTTTGAGCAGTGATACTAGCTTTGCAATATTGCCCAACTCTGTTGTAGCAACGAGTATAGACAGATGAGATGTGCAGCTTGCAGGCCAGTCATCATCTGAGAGCCTCCCAACCTTATCAGGAGCTATTTATCTGTTTCAGCCTTGACCATGGCCCAGGGCCCCACCAGTGACCCTGGAGGGTTGGGTCCCTTACAAGTCCAAACTTATGTTCGCTGGATTAACAAAATTTCCATATCCTCATCAGACCCCTGACCTGTATGATTGACAAAAATGGCCAGTGCACTTGATATTATCAAGTGTCTCTCTGAATATAATATCATATTCAGAGAGACTTCTATCCAATTAGGATGAATAGAGTCTGTCATATGCTTTGGTATTACATAAAATTGCATTCCTACTGCCTACATTAATTCATTCAAATTCACGCAAGACTGGTAGGCAGGCTATGAGCATTGGCTGAATGGGTTGAGTTGATTAAAGCCTCAGGACTGAATATTGTCAACAGGAGTCTTTGCACTGGTAATACATTCTTTCATTTGAGTGTTACTTCATCAATAATGTGGAACTACGTTATTTGATGGCATTGCAGTTTTTACAGATAAAGACAGCTGTTGAAGCTAGCTAAGACTTACTTTAATTACATGGATCATAATGCATAAACTATGCCTCTTACGATTCATCAATAAGTAATCCACAGAGTTCAATATGAAGGGAATGGAGGTCACCTATCCCCTCTTCAGGTTGGTAGAAAGTCATTTGACCCCATGTCCGACTCTAAGGGCCATCTATCCTTTGAATCCCCCCCAGGGCCCCCCTAGATCTCAGATAGGTGCTAATGTTGATTGTGAATGTTAGCTCAGGCCTAGTGTCCCCAAAAGGGCCCCTCTAGCCACACCTCGATCTCTTCTGTCTATACTTGTTGGTTGTAGATAATGATAGAATCTCATCATGTAGATTCTTCTCAGTTTCTGCTACAAAGGTAAGCAGACTAGGCAACAGAATAAACCACAGAGCTTGCCAGACCTACATTTACAAGTTTAAGACAAACCCCATACATAAAGAACTTTTCTTTACATAAGATGTGATGTAATTAACCTCAGCAAAACATGACATTTTGCTCAATATATCATTTGATTTTCATTTCCTAAATAAATCAAATTTGAGACCTTTGTAAGACCTCTTTCAAGAAAAGTGTGACCTTTTCAAGCCCTTGAATTTGAGAAAATGAATTTAAGAGCTTTTAAAGACCTTTTCAGACTTGCATGGGAACCCTGTTAAAATCAACTCCTCTTTTTCCTATCTATTTCTTGCCATGGCTTACTCTATAAACAATATCCTGTGCAGTAGTCGGTACTTTGCAATTGGTACCTTCTTCATTGCTATGATTTACAAGACTACCCTCTCATTATATAGAAGTTAAGAAACATATTCACACTTTCTGGCATACATTCTGGTGATCAAATACTCCAGAAGGTTGGTGGGATATATGTGACTCAAGTGTTTACAAGACCACATATGAACCAGCTGGTTGAAAGATTATTTCACAGTGATTTTTTTCCCCACCTGTTTTGATACCCTGCTACCCATTGTTCAAATTTGTGTTCTGGGCACTGGTCAGCTGTTAGCATTGGTTTCATTGGTCAGTTGTCTGGGCTCTGTTGCATGCAGCAAGCCTCCCCTGTGTGTCAGAAGGAGCACTGAGGCTCCACACAGCTGAGAGCTGACTGAATAATCAGCCCTACCTAAAGTATGATTGAAAGATCATAACTGAGGTCAAGTCTTTTACCAGAGCATCTTGACAAAATATGCCCCTGTTTCAGTCGGAGGTCTCTGACTTTTTATCAAAAAGAACAAACTGCACTGCCAGACCAGAGACTGTAACTACAGGTAAGCCCCATACTCACTAGCTAGAACTTGCATACTTGCTAGAATTGTCCAATTCTTATGATCGCCTATCAGTATGCTGCATTGAAAAGTATATATTTAGCCTGAATCAATACAAAAGTCAGCCAATTATTAATGTTGAAATGGACAACTGTCATTGCAAAATACATTCTTGATACCGTCTATCACTTCTAAGTTGTTTGTATCCCTCAACTTCTTTCTCACATATGTTGCCTTATGATAGTTTATAATAGTCTATGAGCTTGAGATGATATTATGGTCACAAATTTAGAAGTTAAACAATAACATTTGCCAAAATAAGACTACATAGCTGACTAAAATCATTGGCAACATTCATATGAATTTGGGGCAACATTTGAAGTCAATGTGTATGCAAAGATACCTTAAATTTAATTAGATTTAAGAGATTCAATTTCCTTTTCCTATCAGGGTAACCAGCGTGGAAATGAAAACAGAGAAAATGACTTTCCTTAGTTTTTCATTGTTACCAGTTACCAGATGCTAGGCACGAATGTGAGGTATCAAATTTATTCTGTTGAACAAGAAACCACTTTCTTTAAAGGCAAAATCTGGTACAGGGAGTATGTTGAAGAGAGCTCCATTGCCCATTTTCAGATGTTTAACCTTCTTTCAGACAACCTTGACCTTGGCCTAAGGGTGTGATCATTATTTTGTCTCAAAGACCATGTAGCCTGGCAAGTTTTCCCAAAATAAAGAGCTCATATTAAAGAAACACCTACGTGCAAACCAATAGATATACAGATTCATGGGGCAAAACAGACATCTGGCTAAATCCCTCCCATTTCAGGTTTCTGTCCTTATTACCATGGTAACAGCATCAGCTAGATTCTTACAACCATTATGAAATGTATGCTATAGGCCTGCACAAGTTTTCGACATTTTAGAATGCAACTAATACAAAGATAATCCGCTGGTCCAACCTAAAAGAACAGTATTTCTTTCCAACTTATATTCAGGAAATACTTACAACTATGGGCAAGGGGCCTCCCATTAAGTATGTAAGCACCAAGGGAGGAGGGGGTTCTGGGATTTGAAAAAATATGTGTACGTTCCTGTACAAATCCTGTACAATGCGTATTTTGGCCCTGGCGGGTGGGGGGTCTGAAATGTGCATAGGTACTAAATGGAAGACCCCGAAGCCAACAAACATACAGATTTATTGGACCGACCTCCTCCTGAATACCTCTCTATTACAGGTTTCTGTCCTGAGTGACCTCAGTGACCTTGACCTTGACACAAGGTCAAAATTTCAATCAAAATATGTCCACCACCCGTGTGCTTGTTTGATCAAAATTTGGTACTGATGTGATGAAAACTTTTCAAGTTATCAACAATTAAGTGATTTACCCTTATGATTTGTATAAATCCCATGGTCCTGCTGAAAACCTCACTATTTCAGGTTTTTGTCCTGGTTACCATGGTAACAATGTCATTAAAGTTATTGCATCCATTTTGAAATGTAACCTATAGGCCTACAAAAGTTTTTTACATCTTGAAATAATATGTGAAGTTAGAATATATATCTGTAACTAAGGCTTAATTGTGGTACTCTGACTCATTTTAGTCAAATTTCCATATTTGACCTTCCAAACAGTGACCTTGACCTTGGATCAAGGTCAAAATGTCAAAATCAAAATAAATCTACCACTCATGTGCATGCTTGATAAAAATTTGGTACTGATACGATGAAAACTTTTCAAGTTATTAACAATTAAGTGATTCACCCTTACAATTTTTTAAAATTCCACAGTCCTGCTGAAAACCTTACTATTTCAGGTTTTTGTCCTGGTTACCATGGTAACAATGTCATTAAAATTATTGCATCCATTTTGAAATGTAACCTATAGGCCTACAGAAGTTTTTTACATCTTGAAATAATATATGAAGTTAGAATATATATCTGTAACTAAGGCTTAATTGTGGTACTCTGACTCATTTTAGTCAAATTTCCATATTTGACCTTCCAAACAGTGACCTTGACCTTGGGTCAAGGTCAAAATTTCAAAATCAAAATAAATCTACCACACATGTGCATGCTTGATAAAAATTTGGTACTGATACGATGAAAACTTTTCAAGTTATTAACAATTAAGTGATTCACCCTTACAATTTTTTAAAATTCCACGGTCCTGCTGAAAACCTCACTATTTCAGGTTTTTGTCCTGGTTACCATGGTAACAATGTCATTAAAATTATTGCATCCATTTTGAAATGTAACCTATAGGCCTACAGAAGTTTTTTACATCTTGAAATAATATGTGAAGTTAGAATATATATCTGTAACTAAGGCTTAATTGTGGTACTCTGACTCATTTTAGTCAAATTTCCATATTTGACCTTCCAAACAGTGACCTTGACCTTGGGTCAAGGTCAAAATTTCAAAATTAAAATAAGGCCACCACACATGTGCATGTTCGATAAAAATTTGGTACTGATACGATGAAAACTTTTCAAGTTATTAACAAATAAGTGATTTACCCTTATAATTCGTAAAAATTCCACGGTAACCATGGAAACAGGGTGAAAAATGCAAAATCCAGCTTGGGAACAAGCATATTCAGATTCAGTAGGTCCAAATTGTCTAAAATAGCCTTGTTCCCAACTTTTACTCAAAAATGCCGCCTGAATTGTTTTAGAGGCCTCTTTTCAAGAAATCCGACTAGACTATTAGTCGGGTTTTGAAACGGAAGCGTAGGTCTCATCAACAGATTTTGTGTACAGAAAACACAACAACAAATAGTCCAAAATAATCACCAAACTGTGAGTGTGATTCTACTAACAATGATCAATGAATAACAAATAATGAATACAGATATTCACAAGTTGCAAATTTGTGGAGAAGTTGGGGATCTCCTAGGAAGGCTGAGCTGAGCCAATCAACGTTGGATGGCTAAACTTTGGATGGCCAGCTCAGCTTTAGAGAATGAGGTCGAGAACCCTAAGCCAAGATGGTGATCAATGACTCAATCTGAGAGAAAAGGGGCCTACTTAGATGGCAGGACTTTTAAGAGCACAGCTTCTACAGTCAGTAGTAAATATCCAGCGCCACTATTCAAGAGTTTGCACAAACCATCCCCAGTATTTTTTAGATTCTAAAAAAGAATGGGTATAGTTTGATATTGTTACATAGTTTGATTAATTCTAAATTAGAATTATCTACTAACCACATGGAAATTAAATCATTTTCTTTACAGTGAAAGTGATCAAGAATTCATATTTGTCAAATACATTAAGCTACGTCTCCATACGTCCGTCATCCGTTTTACGTCATCTGTCGTAGATCGCTCCCAAAACGATTTTTGACGGATGACGGACAGCCAATGGTAAAGGATATGCTCCGTAACATTTGACAGATGAAGGACAACGTATGACGGACAACGGAGGCCAAAAAACAGATGAATGGAGACGTAGCTTTAATTTGCATCAAATTTTAGAATGTAACTACAATTAAATTCTTGTTAGGATAATTAAATGTATATACTTACAAGTCGATCGGCGCAGAATATAAAATCATCTCTACCCGTAGAACTGAAATTTAAAAGGATATGATAACAGGTTAATACTAGAAACATGGACAAAGAGTTAGGTACTTGTAAACAGACCTCCGATTATGAATATCAAATAGAGGCTTCCTTTTTAAGTCATGAGACTTTGGGACAACAAAAAAGTCCTTTTTGGGACAAGTTGAATATAACATATAAACTCGTTCAACAGAAAGGCAAGTGTCTACTAACAAGAATTGCCCGGACCCCTGCACTGGGGTCCGGTATCTGCGGTGGCAATCAATAGAGTCTCGGCCACCCCCCCCCCCCCCCCAGGCTGGCACCCGCCCCTGACCGCTACCGCTAACACAAGGTATATGTAGAGTAGCAGAATTACCACGGGGAACCAGTGTAACCCCCCCCCCCCCCCCCCCCCCAAGAATAACCAAAAACTATCGGGGTGGGTGGGGGGAGGGGGGGTGAGAGTGAGTGGCCGGGCAGCAGTGGCGGTGCCAGGGGAGGAGGAGGAGGAGTCAGTCGGGGTCAGGGCTCCTTGTACACACGGACGGGGTCAGGGCAGTTGTCGCTCAGACTGTCCCAGGCCCAGGGCCCCTTCCCCCACCCGACCTCACCAGAGCCGTGCCTCACCTGTCAGTCATACCTCTTACCCCTCCAACTTCTAAGACCAGTGACCAATGAGAGGTGAGGTTAACACCTGAGGGGTAGAGGGGTGGGGTGGGGTGGGGGGGAAATCTATAATTGTTACAAATTGAGCATGGGCCAACACAATAGAGTGATTTCATGGCTCAGTGGCTTTATACAATGAAAAACCTCCGACAGTAAGGCTTCGCTGGCGTTGCTCTGAATCTGATATCATGAGAAACGCCACCGCAGCAAAAATGTCAATGTCATGTTTAGATTTAACATATACATAGCATTTGTTATTATTATGAGAATTTCACAATAGCGACATTTGGTTAATCAAAACATTGAATGTCACTTGAATTCTGGAAGATCAAATGTCAAGCTGGATATACAATGTGAAATAAGATATCCGGTAACTTGAAAGGTTTACGACAGATTTATCAACACTCGAAATATTTTATCATATCAAGTTAGAATATATTGAGATAAGCACAAATGGGAACACCCACACTTGATTAAAAGACAAGGCATTAAAAACAGCAGCATGTTATGACTGCTGCATCGGTGCCCTTTGTTATATGCGTATCATTCACCGTGAAGGGTTTTAAGTTCACTCGTGTTTTGTTCCATCTATCTCCCTAGTTTGATACAGATAAACTAATCTAATAGATTATCTATACATGTAGGCCTGAGTACAGAAAGCTAATTCCCCGGTCTCTGATCGAACCGAAATGCATGGTCATGTGTAAATAATTGGTGAATAATTCAGAATTTTCTAGTCTATATCTTGTATGGCTTAACCACTAACAGTTTAAAAACTCTCTTCTTTCAAATCTTGGGCGATGGATACCGTTTAGAAACATGAATTCGGAGCCGGCATTATGAAAACGTAACGGCTCGGAAGAGGTGCAGTCACGTGTCTTTACAATGTCTTATATTTTTTTTTTTTTTTTGAATTGGTTTTTATTGGGTCAAAGGGTTCGGCATCGCCGATCTTCCACCCACTCCCACTTTAATATATACAGTTCTCAAAGTGTGGGAGTGGGTAAGTGTTCAATACACTGAAATTTACCTTTCTTGCCATGAAAATGGCATTTTGGGATGTTAGATGAGATGAGATGATAATGGTTTATGTTTAATGAAGATCAACCATTAGTAAAGTACCTTCATGTAGGGATTTACAACTGAAGCATTTAATTTCCTTTTAAATTCAACTTTGTTTTCTAAATTCCTTAAATAAACAGGTAATCTATTCCATTCAGTGATAGCCCTGTATAACGGATTTTTAGCATATTTATAATGGGTGTACATAACAATAGTAAACAATGGTGCTCTGTGCCTTCTAGTCAATAGGTTTCTATTGTCCAATAAAACATCATCTGACAGTAACGAATAGGCATATTGTAACAGGTGCAATCTTCGTCTGTGGACAAGTCTGTACAATTTACAGTCTTGGTGTATGGTATCGGTTGGATCTCGTAGGTCAAACCTCATGAAATGTTGGTTCTTAACAATATATAGACCTAAATTTTGAAGTTTTTGTAGTTTTACATTCACGTAATTAAGGTTTTGGTCATATATAAAATCAGCATACTCCAGAATTGGTAATATAGTCGAGACATATATAGTCCTTGCGGCATGATACGTCAAACAGTAACGGATTTTCTTAAAGTAGTTCAATTTCAGCTGAACATTGCTTGTAAGTGCAGCCAAGTGTGGGGCAAAACTGAGTGTTTTATCAATTGTTAATCCTAAATATCTATATTTGTCCACTCTATCCAAAGGAGAATTATTTATGGTAAATCTGATATCAGCATCGGGGTTCGTTTTCACTACTGCTGTTTGTAACCACTGAGACTTTTTTATATTTATTGTTAGTAAGTTATCATTACACCACTTGGCCACATTTTCAAGGTCTTGCTGAAGTTGTATTCTGTCTGTGTGATAAATCACAGTGTCATCAGCATAAAGCTGTATACCGCAATTTACAGCATTCGGAATATCATTGATGTATATAGAGAAGAGGGAGGGGAGAAGGAGAAGAGGATAGGGGTGACAGGGGCGGATCCAGAAATTTGAAAAAAAGGGGCGAGCGTGCTATAGCAAAGTTTTGCACATGCCTTCTGGGCGCAAGAATTTTATATTAAAAAATATGATATTTGCCCCCCCCCCCCCCCAAATCCGCGTCTGGGAGAGAAGAGTGGGGAGAGGGGACTAACTGTTTGTACTCAGTGCCACTACCCCTTCCATACTAACCTTGAACTATGTCTAAGTCGAGTTGAAGTTGAATCTTTGGACTAAAGTGCCACGCCCCTTTTCATATTATTATTAAGCCGAGTTACGGGAAATAGTTGACACTGCTTTATTAAATATCTTGTAATTACGTGATCATGGTGATGAAATGCTTAGAATTTTATAATCTTGCAAAGGTTGGTTACAACGTAACTGTTCAAAAGTTAAGATGTACAGGTCATGCTAGATGCATAAAATGGTCGTCCCTCAAAAAACTAAAGCAAATTAGCATGCATCAAAAATATCATACCATAACCTATTGCCACCATTAGGACCTCTTCCCACCAAGTTCACCCTTCCTAATACAAGTAAGCTGTATGGACTAAGGGCACTGACCACCATCACTACTCTGTTGTCACTCAGATGGGGGGACCCGGAGGGTTTAGAAAAGGCAGGGCTCTCACATCCCATACTCCACTTCGCCAATAGCGACAAATACTGATATTAGGTACCACAATAGAGGCCGGATTTCCTCTGAACTTTTTCCTCTATTCTATTTTTAGATTTTAGGATATTTCTATTCAACACATTATATTTAGTATCAAATTAATGCTCTGTTTGTCTGCAAGTTGAAAAGTTCATTCCCATAAACATACATTTTGATCTAGTGCATTTTTTTCAAGGAGGTATGACCAAATTAGCAAATTTTTTTTATATAAAAAAAGACAAATTAGCTCTTTTTCTTTGCAAATTTTGAGGAACTCCTTTTTAATAAACATAGACAAGTTAGGTACCAAATTGAAGCTAAAAGTATAAGCTATTTGACCAAAGGGCTCCCATAGCTCTAAATATCATGGTGAAAGTGTGGAAAAGGATCTTTTTGGGGCAAAAAATGCTGATTTTTGACAAATTGTCCACTTATTTAGCCCTTTTTTGTGAATTAAAGGTACTTAACCTCAATGAATATTGACATGTTTGGTATCAAATGAAAGCTTATCCCAAGGGCTACCTGGCTATGTGGTTCACATATTTCAATTCTTTATGGTGAAAGTGCGCAAAGCAAAAAACCTCCTTTTTAGGGTTATTTTTTTTTTTTAATTCAGAAAAAAATACAATAATACTTCAATTACCTTAATTCAGTTATTTTTGTATGTCACTTGATCTTCTTGATTTTTATCTCCTCTCAAATAAAGTCTAAATCCGTTTTGAAAAAATTATGTGTGGTACCTATTTGGCGATGAAATTGATGATATGGCGACGTCATTTGGCGACAGGATTTATACTTTAAGTGGAGGTAGGTTCCATGTTAGCCTATTACATGGCCGCCTCCTGTTCTCGGGGCCTATGTAAGTCTACCATTTAAAGGTGGGAATTCCCACCTCCCCCAGAATCCTTTGCGGCCCACTGGTTTCTGGCGAGGTGCAGCCTCAGAAGTCAACCAGCGAAGGGGTTTTCCTTACTAAATATAGACAACCAATGAAAATATTCCTTCTATCACTTGCAAGGGATACCTTGATTGGCTGTTGACTCAGACTTGCAAAGTCCCCCTGTCGAACAGTGGGACGCACTCGAAAGTCTAGGTTCCATGTATGTGTTATCTTGGGACTTTTTGCATTTGCGTACTTTTAAAGATATTGTTTCTAAATTAAATCATATTGTTACGGTATTGCCACCAGAGCCGACAGAACCACTGGAGCCACTCGAACTGCCGGAACCCCCAGTGCCGCCGGAGCCACAGGAGAAACATTCTAATGTAAAGTCATGTGATGTAGGGTTTAGTATAAAAGGAAGCTCCTTGGAGCTGTTGTTTCAGTCTGCAATAAACCTTCGAACAGTTCACATCAAATGCCTTATCACTGAAAAGCCTATCCTGGCTATAGTTAACCAAGGCCTATACTGGCTATAGTTAAGGCTATTCAACATAACAGTAAATGGTTTTCGCGACATAGCACATAACCTTATAGTAGATTGGGTTATCCTTGACTAGTGGTAATTGAATAGCATCTATATCACTAGTTTTTAAGCGACCTTTAGGCTAAGTCAAGTGGACAACTGCTGAGAAGATCTGGCTCACAATACACTGGCAATCAACACTGGAACTCAAAATGGCAACTGGTAGCAATACCTCGGTCAAACTTAACAATATACATGTATATATTTTTGTAATTGTCATTTTGTACGGATATTCAGTGGCTCCCCTTACTTAGATTTGGTGACAAATAATGAGATTTGGCGAATTTCATGGCAACAGAACTTAAATGCCATGCATGAGCATGCACTGCCATGTGCCTAGAACTGAGTGACCTATCACTCAGCAATCTAGACCTGCCCGCCTGCAGATGACGGTGGAGACGACGACTCGTAGCGTCGCTAATCACGTTGAACGTCCCTAATTAAGGTTAGACTACTGTGATGTGGGACCATTTCGCTGGTCTCGCAAAATGTAGAATAATCATTTTGCTGCTACCTATATTAATGTTTATTAAACATGATTAGATATATGTTTGAATTAGCTATCTTGTGATATAAATTGTATAATTGTGGATAATAGAATAGAAATAGAAATCGATCAGACATCTGAAAATCATGTTTAATACTTTTTTTTTTGAACTGAAATATCTCGGCCAATAATTAAGAGAAATTCATAATATTTTCTATGCACGTAGCTGATATTCATATCTAGGGAACCGTGTCTCAGATTTTGTATTTAGGTCTTAGTTTTTAATTTATGAAATCTAGAAAATTGAGTTGTAAAAAATGACAAAAAATACAAAAAAGTTTCCCGTTTTTAGTCACAAAATTAAAACTAAGACCTAAATCAAAAATTTGAGACACGGTTCCCTCCATATGGATGTTTTTGATGATACTACCAAGTTTTAAAACTAAGAAAACAATATTAAGTAAGGAATCTCGGTTCAAAAAATAAAAGTGAAAAAATTCAATTTTTGTAATTTTTCTCTAAAATTTAGATCTGTAAATTATGTTCAATATGCTCATAGGTAGCAAAAAATGAGGGCTTTTTATTGATGTAAAATATGCTTGAATATCATGAATGACACCAGAGGTATGGCAGTTTTAGTAAATCTGCTGCTCATCACCGTAGTCTAACCTTAAGTTAGGTAATTAGTGCCAATCATAATTAACAGAAACGGCTCGTAACTCACCCCACAGCATATGAAACAAGCAATCTCATTGGTCTAACCTTAATTACATCCCCCTTAATCATGATTAGCGACCAAATATTTAATCTAACTACATAGGTAGATTAAGTTGATGATTAGAAACGATTAGATAATCATGACAGCCTGTGCTAAACAAGCTACGGAGTTTCGAGCCGGTGGGCCCTGGTTTTTCACACTGCTTGCCTCTAACAACAATTGGAGGACAATTCCTTCAAACTGGGAAACATGACATTATGTAAACGGTCATTAAGAACAAAGAGAATTGAATGTGATAACTGGCCACTTTACCATAAAGGTACATCTAGTTGATATTTCTATCCCTCCAGCATTGGAGCCACATCCTGTTTGTAGGTCTGTTTACAAAAGAATAAGCACCTAAGCGATCTAAAAAGTAGGCCTCTGCAAAGCCCATCCCACCTGTAATTCCCCATCTATTCGACTATGATAATAGGATGTAGATCTACAGTATGATACAATGACCTAGGCTACGTATGTCACGCTTCCTTGATTAGGGTCATCCTAAAAGAAGAAAATCGTGGAAGATTCTTAAAGACAGGTGGGTGTCATAGCCCCATCTGGATCAGGAAAGTCCTTAGCAACAGTCTTCCACAGTCACTCATGCATGGTTGTAACTAATGCTAGAGGGGGACGCATCAGATTAGATAAGAACTGCCCAATCAGGGTTGCTTGGCAACTCTAACAGGGGATATATTCTTCCCTGGACCAGGAAAATTTGGTTAAAATCCAAAATCCCTTGATAGTTTAACCTGGCAGCGTAGAAGATGGGATGCTACATAGTTATTTCTTTTACTATATACTAATTATTAGTATTCAAATTTTAACTATCAAATGTTTAGTAACATTGTGACATTTTTTGTCATAGAAATGTGCAAAGGAAGTAGCTGATTTCCATGAGGCACGTTTCATTATCACATTTAGTGAATAACCAAGCCTTTTTGCTGAAGACGCAGATGTGCCTCTAGTACGATGAGACTTGTTTTTCTCCGTATCAATACCAGACATTTTTTGATACATATATCACCCATCTAGACAAAGTGTCACGTGATATAAGCTTTTGTGGGCTGACAAAGCTCAACAGCAGATGACTGTATTACAGCATGACCTGACAAATTGTGTTTTGTTAAGGTAACATTTCAATGTGTGTACAGGACAGATGCTTACAAGAAGCAAAAGGCTCAATAACTAACATATCTAGTGGATCTCCCATTCTATTGTGTTTCAACGATTTTTTTTCATTTTGAACACAGCACTTATCAGATAACAACAAATCATCTGTTACAAGATTAATTATCGTTTGATCCCAGCTGATGGCTCTTTTCTACCATTTAAGTCATGTTCAAACAACTATTACAAAGAAGTTATGCAGCATAATTAATATTCCCTGTAATATGATAACATAGGTGAGACCTATTTTCAATTTCCACCATTCTAATGACTTAAATATGAATATTCTATGTCAAAACAAGCCATTTCTTTACGGTAGAGTTAAGAAGAAATACATCCAGTGAAGCCAGACCCACAATATCTGTCAAAATGCAAGAAATAATAATTTTACAGAACTTTTTAATTGCCACATTGATAGAAGAATTTATAATCTTGACATATCATAATTTTTCAGATTTTTCCTTCGGACAAATATAGAATTACGAATTTTTAAAGTTACCGGAAACTGCTTCGCGAGATCGCGAGATTGGGACCGTAATAGATCTATGGAGAATGGAAATGAATTAGGCCAAAAGAAATTAGTTGTGTTCAGGTAATGTAGGTTGAAAAAATTAGGGTAGGTAGTGTCGGCAATCTATGCTGCCATTTTTGGTCTAAGCTAGAACTTATCTCATTAACATAAAAGGTACCTCCATCTGGTGGAATTGACTTGTACTACTAAGATAACTTGACAGTATACTTATAAAGTTCTCCTCCTCATTTCTTCATCTTGTCTACTTATTCTGCATCTGAACCCATAACTTATCAACAGGTAGATCGATTTAATTTTTTCTTTTCCATTTCTTTTCCTTTTTTTTTCCTGTCACAAAACAACTCATTCTTGAAAATTCAGAAAACATGTAAAACACCACTGGAAATAATTTTCAGCATCTAGAATACTTAACAGCCCCAATTTTCAGGGAAAACAGCCTCCTTTTCAGGGAAAAACTCTGACAGCCTCCCTTTTCAGGCTATATCAAGGACAGCCCCTTAAAAATGCATTTGATGATAAAGTTTGCAGTCATTATTTGATATCTTAACTTTTAGAAGCATTATGAAGTAAATGAATTGCATACAATGCATGCACTCTTAATATATGGAATATGTGGGTCTGAGGTTTTGGGGGGAATTCCCAGCCATTCGCGCATCGCGTCATAACAATCGCGACGGGAAATGCTGGGGATAGCTCCAAGCAGATTCTTCTTACGACGCAATGAAATACAGTTGCGGAAACTCCGCCTGGAGTCCATCAAAAGGGATTCCCCAACGATAGTGAAAAAACTAGGCTTTCCTTGACCATTTGGAAGCCTGTTTGGGATTCCTTGGGTCAATGGCGAACTTTTTCTCGCTTATTGTGTGGAGATTGGAGCAGCAATTAAAAAGTTAGAGCGAAATAACATGTTTCCTCTCATACATTCTCATAGTAAATAGCCCCAACATTTTCGATCACGATTTCGCGGAAATGAAGGTGCGCGATGCGCTTTTTTGAGACCCGCATCTTCCGATTTAATACATCAGTCATCATTGACAGCACCCCTAAAAGATGGTCTGATTATTTGACAGTCCCCCTTTTTTTGCCAAACTGCTGATTCACAGCTACAGCCCCCAGAGCTTCCGACCACAGTTGGTACCCATTTTCGGACAGTGCCCCCCCCCCCCCCCCTGGCCTGGGGCTGGGGGGTAGATCAGGTTACTTGAACACATTTTTTTAGGCTTTATCAACCACTGCCGGTAGCATAAAAAAATCTGCGCGGATCATGTCAATATACAACAGAGCTATTTAGAGAGTTAACATCCAGAGAATGAGTGAATCTGATTTGGGAAAGTGATGCACCAGAGGCTGAGCCATCTCACGCCAGTGACGGCATGATGAAAACAAACTGAGACTGAGTCAACTCAAGGCTCAAGCTCACCTATCTCGAAGCACGGTCTGCAACTCTTTCACTTGATCTGTGATTTTCATCCGAATAAGGTTAGGGCCAAAACACTCCTCATCCCCTGCATCGCCACATGAATGTTGAGTTTGATAATTAGGTATAACGTCAGGCTCCATTGTCTCTTATTTTCCTTCAACTGCTGGGACGAACAGACGACCACGTTTTGCGGAGCCAAACAACAAATTACCTCATCTCATACCAGATTAATGCGCCAGAAAGTAACAAAGAAATAGTTCTATGTTTAGTAAGCTTACCTGCCCTTATCTGATATGATTCAGGCAAGACAAATTGCTATTCTAATTAGACTTAAAATTAATCTGCCATAACCTATTTATACATTATGATTTATAACGAAAACCTGATAATTCGGAGACGCGGAAGAATATCCGTACTCGTCCTTGACCTTTCGCTGGTCTAGAGCTTACTTCTTTGTCTAGTAAGATAGGATCGCCGAAGATCGGTTACAAACTCTGACCTTGGTCTAAAATTATCTCCTTTTGCATCTTTTGAAGAGCAGCATCCGGTGTACGTTCGGGTCAACATGTCGATGTTTATGCTCCTATCAAAATGCAGTCATCAGCGAATATTTCGAGCTGGCCAGAATCTTTGGTCATCCCAACCCATTGTAAGAGAATGCTTCAACGCTCGAATACCATCTGGTGGATGTCAGACGTTTAGTAGGCTAGGAAACGTTCATCAGGTAAGGACGGCCGCCACCTTCAAAGTTCGTTGATGAACGAGAGTGGACCTGTCTCTTCTGTTTAGACTTTAGTGATGACGGGTCAAACTAAATGAAACTGAACTTTACAGATTGCACATTACCCGAAAGCCCCAAACAAGAGTTAATCATAACCATTTGAATCAACCTTATACGTCTTATATTAAGAAAGTTATTGATTTTTGAAAATATAAAATAATTAATATTTTCTGTCAGACTGTCGATCTAACTTCTAGACACTGTTGATGGCATTGACACTGAGAAGCTGCATTTTCGGCAAGTATTCGTTAGAAAATCATGAGCCAAGAGTTGGGGTGAGTTGCTGGCCAGGCTGACAGCTGGCTCAAATTTCAGCAAAATTTTAAAACTTATGAATCATAACACTGTAACTCCTTCAATATTTGGAAAGGGTAGATCTATAGTAACCAATTACAAGTTGAAATGAGTCTGTAGATAACGTTAATAAACAAAGGGAGATATCAAATTTTGAAAAATAAAACTTCATAAAAGCAACGATTCTACAAAGGAGCTATATTATTTTTGATAAAAGACTCAATTTTATTAGAGACCTTATAAAAATATATATATATATAGGATATATCGAGACTGGAAAGCCAGGGGTAAACCTGTTATGCACTACAGGCCTGCCACCTGGCCCTTGGTAGGACTAGATTTGGATTGACCGTTATGTCCATGTTAAAAATAGCCAGTATGGTGCCACTGGCTATTCCATAATTACATTGGTAATGGCCAGACCCTGATCATAGTTGATCCAACCAGCCACTAGGGGAATGAGCACATAGGCCGAAAGAGAAGCTTTCCAGTCTCTATATATCCTATATATACATACAATGTCACTGACTTTATCCCCATTTTGGCCCAGTTTGTCCACACTAAAATAAAATTGCTTCAAGTCGCTGGCCTAAAACTACACAAAACCAATTGAATCTTTAAGAAGGGACATGTGATGAGGTCTGTAAGTGAGATACTTTTAGTTCCCTCTTTAAGTCCCTTCCGATTTTGATCGGTATAATGAAAGAAGGATGGTTGCGAATCAACCATTTTTTGACACAGGGCATATTATGCGTCCCTTAAACTTACTTACTTACTTTTGATCATAGAAAAACTAGTTCAAAGTTTAAAAACCTATTTTTCTTAATTCAAATTGTAAAATCCAATTTTGATGAGACTTTCTGCTTGGTATTATTTCACCATCCTAGGACAGTTTTAGAACTTTGCTGAAAATGGTAGTTTCTCAACGGCCAGCAAAGAAACGGGCATTGAAATTCGTGATTTTCGGCACTTAAATTATCTTGATATGTTAATGGCCATAATTGTAATCCTCGACATTTTTTTACATAAGATATGTCAATTTTAGCTCAAATGACAAACTATTAACTTGTAGGCCTAGTGCAGCATTTTCCTTAAGGCCAGGGTGTTTTCCTATAGTGACAAAATAGAACAGCGCGAAATATTCAGCGGCCCTTTATCGCTACTCTGTTAACTGGATAACTCTAGAATTCTAGCACAGCTTAATAACATGCAGTAGTGCTCTATAAATGAGTTGTAGGGCAAAATCAGATTGGTAAATTTTCATTCCCAGCTATGTGCAGCCATGTATGTTTTTTAGCTTCACAGGTCGTGGACAACTCAGTGGACCACGCCGTGTCTAGCCAAGAACCAGCTACAGGGCTTTGATATCCCTTTGATCACATGACATCATTAGCCAAAAAGAATATGGCTATTGAGCCAAATTTTTTATTACACTGGACTTTACCCATCCACATTTGATATTTATGACACTTTGGGAGTTTTAAAAAGTAGGTAGAACAATTGCAAACATACTTGAGATTTAGTTATTCATGAGCATTGGCCCTGACATCTTGTTATTTGTGAGTTTTAGACACCTGAACAACACTCAACATTACTCCTGAAAAAGAAAATAGCTGTTTTGTAAATCTACCAATTAAAGCCAATCAGAAATTCATTTCTGATAAGATAATTTGCATTTGATTTCCGGAAAAATAATTTGTATTTCTGATAAAATTATCTGATATATTTTTGATGAGCTTATTATTCTTTGCCAATGACCGGAGGCCAAAGGCTTTTCCGGGAGTTTTGTATAAGAAAAAGATATGGGGCAACTGAAACAATAGTCAAAAGGATTATGTGCTTCAAATGATACTCTTCATATGCATTTAACAACCACAAAATACTGCCCTCTTTTAACGTTGACTATTAATTTACGTCAAATTATCCTCCGGCATCGCTGTCAATGTCGTCGTCTCTGGTAAGGCCCGGAGTGTTGTGTTGGTCATTTAGGTGGGAAATGCCATTGAACGAAACCGCCACCAGCGGAAACAAGATCGCGAATTTAGACCTGCTTCCAGTTATCCGGACATCGACGCCTCAGCATTCAAAGGCGGAGGCCTATTGGGTTCGGGATGTGTCGTGTAGTGTGGAATAAATTATGTTAATGAGCGTGAAGACGGCAAGCATGGCGGGCACCGGCCTCCGATCAGAAAGTCGGTCGGGTTTGCTCGCCTATTTCGCGCGCATTTCAGTCGATTTAACGCGCTATAGAGGTTCATGTCGATCTTTTATTGATGATGCCGATGTTTTGGGAGAGCATTTATCAATATAAACCCAGAAAATTGCGTTTCTTTGCGGACTATGTTTCATGCGCAATCCCTTCCGGGCGAAGTGCATCTCGCGCATTGACACTGCCAGCCTTCCTCCTCAGGGAGAAGCCAAGATGGCGCAGCGCAGTGAGCACACATGTAGCTGTCCTCCGCAAATGACCGCCTTTTACGCCTGAAATCGACATCGACACGCAATATGGAGTATATGTTATGGATTATCAATATTCTGAGCAGGTCTGGGTCGATATATCGTGAAGTATTATGTTGATGTATTCGATCGACATCAAGAACAAGGTTAGTAAGCTTGGCGTGTAGGTGAACAATAATAGAGGAGAATGGCAGGCGGCTTCACTCGCGCTGGCATGTGCATCTTTTTGTTTAAAATCAATCGATAATTCGCTCGATAATTCATATTCCTATCCCCATATTTCATCAACAATTACTTTCATATATAGAAAAAGAAGACAAATAAGCCGGAGCTCTTTTGGTTTTCTAACCGATACTTTTCTTCCATAATTCCACCTGTGACCTTGTTAATTGATTCAATGAGATGCAATTTAGTTTCTACTCGACCCATATCCATGCAGTCATTTTAACCTAAAAACGTCTAATCTATAACGAGAGTTGCATTGTGCCAGGGTCGCTGCCATTGGATTTTAACTGGCCTGCTCAAAACATGACCATTATGAGTTGACCTCTGTCAGTAGCGTGAACAGCTAATTTTCGTGACCAGCATGGGGGATTGAGTGTGATGACAGTCGTTTAGTTTAATCTGGATTAGGCATAGATCTGACGGGATCACAGTGCCCGGTATCTTTTAGCTAACGGTCCTTTCATTCACTTTTATTCATACATCTATTCGAAGTCACATACAGCAACTTTGTTAATATTGATACCCGACTGATCCGTCGTCCAAAAGCGCAGGTTACATAATGTAACAACGAACAACAACATTAAACTGTATGAATAATTTCTCAGTTTAATGTTGTTATTCGTTGTTACATTTTAGATCATCAAAATCTATACGGAAGATCAATTTTTGTAATTGAGTATGGAATAAATAATAACAAAATAACAAAACATATCAACAATATTATAAACCGAACTCAACTCAGCAAAGTATGTATGCACCAAGTATAGTATTTATTAATTTCGTTAGAGATCCTCAAACACCCAAAAAAAGAATATTTTCAAAATTTTGATTATTTCGATTTGTAAAAAGAAGGGTTATGCTGTTGTCCACATCAGTTCTAGCATGAGTTAGATCTGAGTCATGTAAGTGCATATCGATGGCGTGGTCAACCCGGCATCTTTTTGTTTAATTCAATCGATAATTCGCCTGATAATTCGTCTGGGTTTCCATATCTAACATCATTTCAATATCTGATATCGCTTTCACTATCATATATACGAAATAAAGACGAATAGCCCGGAGTTTTTCGGTTTGTAACCGACCCTGAATCTTTATAAGTCACCTGGGACCTTGTCTATCAGCTTCTCCGCTATATGTGTCTTTCCAGGTGTGTCCCCAGATTGAATATGATAGTTTTGCCGGAAGTGCGCACGTTATTGGTTGTGGATGAAACATGGTTCTGTTGTTAGATCATGTAGCATTATGCTTCGATTGTAATTTAGAATAAAATGTTCGTTTTAATTTCAGGTTCACATCTGTCATCGGGCAAGAAGTGGCGCATATTCCAAGAAGAAGCTATTTGCGCAAGTATGTATGTCTATAAAATACATCCTTTCAAAGCAGACCTATTGTTAAAAGATGAAGATTTGGGCCCGAAGTAGAATGTTTGCCGTCCGGTCAACATAAAAGTAATAATTATGATAAAGATTAATATTATTATGCATGTCTGCATCCTTTGTTTATAGAAAAAAATGTCATTTGGTTCTAGTGAGGTAAATAATTTCTCACATTTGTGGTCCGTCGCATAGGTGCTTTTGAACTGGTCTTTTTTATGTGAGTTTATCTGTTCCAATAATATAATTTTGATGTTGGCTTTCTTTGTGACACCGGCTCAAAAAAAGCAATCTGAGTACAGTATAATGTTGGCCTTAATTCTGATGTGAGATCTGACAGTAATTCGTACTGTTAACAAATAGGTTGTCGTACACCAAAATGTAATCACAAGGGTATTTGAAAGGTCCACACGCAAGTGAGAAATTTCTTAAACGGTCTGACATTAAATTTTCTCAAATTGAATACCTTAGTATATATACAATTGGTATCAATAGTCCTAGCCCCGCGTTCGTAGCCCCAAGTCCATGTGTTTGAGAATAGAAGGCTAATTTCAAGGGCTGCCACTGTTTATTACACTATCACTCAAAGAGTGGCTTAAACCACATAGATGGACCTCACGAGCCCGTATCACACAAAGTCATGCCATTGTTACATGTCTTTTGTAGTTTATACACATGTAGGGAGGTTACCTATCAAGGACGCCTCTCTATTAGGTGACATGAATTAAAGATAGATTATATCCCAAGCTGTGACAATTAACTGAGTGATTCAGTCAGAGCATTCATATGATGGCAGTAAAGAACATCAATAATTAATCTATGATAATGAAGGAGTTTTACCTAGCATGATTACCATTTAATGAAAATTACTTATTTTAACTCATATCTAATTATCTTAAATGGTTTTCATTTTTACAGCTTGAAAAATTCAAGGTAATATGTTTAAAAGCTTAGAAGTACTTCCGTTAATCCCTTTCTTTCCCATGTTGTTGTTTGTTGTTTTAAGGACTTCGTTTGCAGTAATGTTCGTTTAGCAAAACTAAGAAGAAATATAATATTTTCCATAACAATATTGGAAATTTATATTCATTCGTCGGGCTCTGGCAGACCTGCTCTGCAGAAACTTCTGAAAGTATATACAAGGCGACAAGCACAAGATTCAATCTAAAATGAAGCTGTGGAAGAAAAATAGTTTTAAAATTAGGCAAGTAGGCTGACGAAACGTTGGTGCCCTTGTTGCATTTCATGGCAACCGAACATTAGTATTCTAACGGCAGATCCATATTCACATTCTTCCGTTTGCTCGGCAGAATGACTGCTGGGTATGGAAATCAAACCATATTTGTAATCTAGTGATTTTTGTTTAGCCATGATAGTATTTATTTATTTATTTATTTTTTTATGAAACCCTTTTTTCGTCAGACCCGATGCGATGTTTTAGCTGAATTGTTATGAGTTGGAAAATGTGTAATAAGCATACGACTGTAAATATAGCTTTATCACCGATGTATATGTCGGGTACGGAAACAATAAGGCCACATTATCGTCCTTGAGATGCACATAATTTGATATGTTGTAACTCCCGTAACACCGCACTAAATTGATGACATGACCAATAATGTTGCCAGATTACGTCACAAAACACGTCGCCGGCCACGACGTCGCTAGGCGTAGGGATGCATCCCTTAATGTTAGCAACATGTGGACAATACTGTGGCTTTAATCCTCGTCATGAAAAACTCGATTCCTCTTAGCCGAATGATCGAAGGCTTTGTTACAGAGCTAGATTCCTCTATGCATGTGACATGCACCACTCAATGGGGAGGAGAAACACCTTTCTTAGCTATTGGCTAACAGCATAGGTTATCAATGAAACATGATGCAAAATTTGTCGTCCCCTTGTTCCCAGCATGCTATACTGATAATTGGGAGTTAGGCGCTTGCAACACCTCCTAATGCCCACTTCTGCCACCTGGTGCTTGTTCCTGGCGTTTTTCTGTTTGTATAAGTGTGATTATGGGAACCAACAGGTTATTTCACTACAGATGGTAACAAAACGTGTGTGTGGTATATTCTCAAAATATGCTGTTTTTTTTTGACAAACCATATGATTAATGTAGCTTTAACTATCTCCACTTTCAATATCATTCTCAAAAATTGGGATAATATATTAAAATGTGACGTCCTGATGTACCAATATGGCTTTTCCATATTAAATAGTATTGAAAGTATATACAAGGCGACAAGCAAAAGTCCGTCCTCATAAAGAATTTTTTCCCAAAAGTTTTACCTTTGCTTCCAAAACTTAATGTAAAAACCCTCAAAAATAGTAGGAAAATATTGAAATGTTCCACTTTTTACTGCTCGCCACCCCCCTTTTCAAGTCCAACTTATTGAAAATATAGGCAAAAGTTCCACTTGTGCAACATCGCCACCACCCCCCCTCCCCCATCCCCATAGCAGAACCTGTGAATGGGCCTGAGTACCCAGTATTCTGTCTTGTTATGAAGGTGCCCGGTGGTCCAGACAAGTATTTCTCCTCATTTACTACCACTCGTTGGTCCTTTCCAATCAGATTAACTGCTTCCGATAATCCATTTGATGTAAAATTCCTAGCCATAACATGCTTTTTTTTAGTAGAACGTCTAAGTTTAATGGATAAAACATCATGTGTAATGACGGTAAAAAGGAAATCAGTCATATCCTTAGGCCTACGAAATAAATCTTAGACCAAAGTCGTATTCCCGAATGGAGCTTGTCAAGTAGTAGCTATTCCTTCACGGCCGCTGTTTTCATTGGTTGTATTGCAACCCAAGGCTCTAGTCCGATGCATTGGACCATACAGCATTTTGCAGTCTAATGTCAGACAACTTGATGCCCATAGGTTATTTCAAACCCTGGCTTAGTCCTGTCTGCTGCAGTTGACATTGTCTTTTGGAAGTTGTGAAAATTGCTTCCTATTACCTATATCAATCTGGCAATGGTAGAAAAAAGAATGTTTGATTTAGTTAAATCATTCAAAGAGTATTTTACATGTATCCTTTTATGTGATTACTAATTTCCTCACTTGAATTTCTTCTTCCATAAATAATACTTCCCTAATATTATCTTTAATTATGAGGAATCATAGTATAACATACTTAAAAGTATAGCAAAAGTAGTATTTCCTTATTGTTTTTTATATTAATCTCCTCTTTACTTATCTACTTCTTTACCTTTTTTTTGTCGAAACTCCCAACAACTTACTTTAGTAGTCACGCAGTCCACCAACTTAGTGTTTATGATTAAGTTTTACAACATTTTGGAATTCAACCTTATGTACTTTGTAATTATATAGCAGTATTTATAGATGCGGTTTTGGGTTCAAGCTCACCTACCAACTGACATTTTTATATCGTTTGTTTCTGCAGTATGCGAAAGGTCTTCCTGGCGCGCGGACATGTTTTCACCCTGGAGCGAGCACGCTGGCCTCCAGTACGCTGCCAGTCAGCACGGAGATCAAGGGATGGGTCATCATCAAGAAAATGTTGTCCTATGTGTGGCCGAAGGACAAGCCCGGCATCCGGGCAAGGGTCATTGTAGCGCTGAGTCTCTTAGTTGGATCAAAGGTAAGATTTTTTCAAATATATTTGTTAACGACTTCACATGTATTACATGTTCTTCCAGATGTTAGGAGTGTTGGGGGTATAAATGTATTTATATAGTCACTGAATTACAGACAAACGAGATGATGGGCAATGTATGTATAAAAGCTTTGGCTATAATTGAGATGATTCTCCACTGGCTATTGTTGGTTACAGAAAATGTGTCCAAATTATGTATTCAGTGAAAATTATTCAAGCTTGTAAAACATGCCGGTTTTTGATTTGCAATACAGATGTTTAAAATTTTACCCCTGTCCATTCATTGCTGTAAACATTCCACCACCGGTACGTAATTTTGACCTCAGTGAGGATGTTGTTGTTGTAAGTGGTAAATGATATGTACTGATGATTCATATTATTGATCACTTACAACTTCAGGACATTGATAATTACGTGTATTTCATTTTCTACACAGTGAACCTGCTTTTATCTTTGTCTAATTTTCCCCTTCACTGTTTCTGATTCAGCTCCTGGGCGTACAAGTGCCATTCCTCTTCAAATACCTAGTGGATCACCTGAATAACCCTGATAATCTACTCAACATGCAGACGGCATCGGGAACTATCATGACAGTAGCAGTGTCCCTAGTCATTGGCTGTACGTTGAATTCTAGTTCTTTCTAGTTCATTTATTCTTCTATTGATTCTTTTCATCTGATAGGTTATTTATAGTAAATATCTAAATGAAATAGTTAAATAACAACATTGGAAGTAAATCAATGTAGTTATGATATTTGAATTTAATTTTTTTGTTGCGTTGGTACATATAAGTATAGATCATATAGGTATTAAGTGACCAACGCAACAAAGGTATAGGTCCGTTTTTGAAGTGGGTCTATTGTTGTGGACCGTGTAATTGTTTAATTGGTGTGCCCTCTCTGACCCCCAGTGGTGGTCAGACTGTGGGGCCTCCACTCAGTGTCTTCTCATTGGTCACTGGTGGTAGAGGTAGGAGGGACAAGTATCAGTGATTGACATCCAGTGTCCGTGGGTCCTATATATAGAGGTATGGTCACCCCCCCCCCTCCTCCTCCTCCTCCTCCCCCTACCCGGCCTCGCACCCCCCCCCCCCCCCTCCCACCTCTACTCCTCCTTCCCCTACCCAGCCTAGACTGGACGCCGCCAGGAGTATGCCAGCCTAGGGTAGGGGGAGGAGGAGGAGAGGTGGGGGGGGGGGGGGGGTTCTGGGCTGCAGTTATACTTATACGCGCAGACACGGACAGGGAACCCGCGCACACAAAATTTCTTGTATACGCAGATGTCAGGTCCGCGTTTTTAAGGGAATCTATCTGCGCGGACTTTGAGTCCGCATATTCCTTGTTCATGTAAGGTCCCTTACATGAATAAGAGTTTTTTCATGCAATAGATTAATTAATAGAAGAGTTTTAAGTAAACAGGAACCCCTTTCGCGCAAGGCATTATGGGTTACCTCTTCTAGGTACGCTGTCCAGGTATAGGACCGCCCGGGCGTGAGTGCCGGGGGGGGGGGGGGGGGGAGAGCGGCGCACCGCGTACCTCGGTGGATTCTTCTCGCCGGTGCCTGAGAGGGAGGGGAGATTGTGTGTGTGTCGGGGGGGGGGGGGGGGGCACCAACGCAACATCGGCCAGTTTCTGGCCGACAATCTTCAGATTTCTAGTTTATCTGTAAAGCTTCGCGAGTTCAAAATTATGTTACACGTATTTGTGCACCGACTCAGGATTCGGTTGAAATTCAAAGTTTTATGGTGAATAGTTATTGAAAGGTAATAATTATAAAATGAATGACCAGTAATATGACAGAATGACCAGTATTACGATGAACACCGTTACCTGTACTGGTCCCGAGGTTTAAAAAAAAGTCAGTTTTGTTTTTGAGCATACGGACTGCCATTTTTATTCAGATAATGATTATATGATTGTCTTTGTTTAAACCGGCAGAATGTTCAAAAGGGTATTTCCCTGGATATAGACATTCGATGAAGTCTGTCAAGCTGGTGGTACTCTGTATTCACGACGTCAAAGGCTTTATGCTAGGAAGGAAAAATAGACCCCCATACGTGCTTGTACATGTTTGTTTTCCTGAGTGTTCATTCAGTGATGTCTTTTATCTCCCTTTCCTAGATGGTATCGCAAGAACTGGAGCAGTCGCATTCAGTGAATTGAGAAATGCTGTCTTCGCAAAAGTTGCCCAAAATTCTATCCGTAGTTTGGCAAAAAAGGTTTTTCTACATCTGCATTCCTTAGACCTGTCATTCCATCTTGCTAAACAAACAGGCTCACTCGCCAAGGCCATTGACAGAGGATCCAGGTGAAACATTTATTTCGAAATACTGCTTTCGAAAAGGAACTCCAATTAGGAGAAAACATTGTGCCTCATGTATTTCTCGTCTATACAGAATAAGATTACAAAAACATAAGTTTCTGCGATGAACTAAAAATTATACATATTTTTATAACCTTGCTACTTGATACTTGAGTAACCAAATTTAAGGACTGACAAAATTAAACGGACATCACACACGTAGTTTATGTTTTGTTTTTCACAGAACTGCATATAATGTTGATGATTCTTGTCAATTTTCTTTTCACCTTGCGGGTTATTTTTCTGTTTGTTTCAGAGGTATCAACTTTGTCCTGAGTGCTTTAGTGTTCAATGTTGTGCCAACAGTATTCGAAGTTTCACTTGTAACTGGTATTTTGGTAAGTTGTTCAACTTATTTTTAGTGATAGGCTTTAGATTACTAAGGGCATACAAAAAGCTTACAAGAAATATATGTACACGTATAAAAATGACATGGATTTCCGCTTTACTTTTAAAAGAAAGGCAGTCTTTTCTGAACCAGTAAAGTCTTTCCCATAAACTGTCCATTGGTGGTAATACCAAGGGCCATTTCAAATCCGTGTTGATGCACTATCACACCAAAATGTAATGAGGACTTCTTTAAAACTAAATATATTTTTCACAAAATCACACACCAACTCTCAATTATCGGCCTATTTTTTCCAGTACCACCAGTTCGGGGGGAAATTTGCTTTGGTTAGTCTTGGCTGCATAGGGTTTTACGCGGCCTTCACGTTCGGTATCACAGCATGGCGGTATGTATCTTATTTACGTTTTTGTAGAAAAAATATTGGACTTGTCTTTATTAGGTTTATACTAGGTGTTTTGTTGAATGCATACAGGGTAACATTCTTTGGAGAAATGAGGCCCTGCTGATTTACTATTTGCTAATTTGCTAATTTACGTTTGAAATTCATGCACCCGGATGCCGTATGCACACAGACCTTAATGTCGAACACTGACTAGAGGAATATATGAAAAAAACTTCCTGTGAAGGTGGATTTGCGGCTGTTAAAGGGAGTCAAAACGAATAGAATTGATAAAAAAAATTAAAACTCAGAAACATATAGAAATATGTTAGATGAGTCTTGTTAAGGTCAGTGGTAAAGTATTAGCTCTGAAAACTAGCCCAAACCAAAGTAGACTTCCACAAGGCATGGTAATATTTCCATTTGTTTCTAAACAAACCCCATTTTTGTGGATTCACATTAATTGATTTGAGCATGGAAAACATGTTTTCAATGAATTTCTACCACATTTCATGGTTTAGATTTTAACATAGGCCAGAAATAGGCTTAAGGAATGGATTTCTATAATTATTTGTGTTTTGAAAATTTTGTTGAATTTATTGGATTTGGCTCCCTTTAAGTTTAATAGCAAGCTCAACGAGAGCAATGTGTTGACACCCTAAGTTGGGATGTTGTAGGCACTGAAAATAAGTAAAAGCTGGCGAGTAGAAATAACAGCAACAGTCTAGTATACCTTAAATCCAACTATTCACTAATCGTGTTTCTATAACTGTAGTTATCACTTCACTTTGTTCTGTAGGACGCAGTTCCGTGTTGCGATGAACAGGGCTGATCAGGAGGCAGGGAACAAGGCCGTAGATTCGCTCATTAACTATGAAACAGTTAAAGTAAGTACATAATCCGGAAAATTCATTATAAAACAGGATCATAGTTGCAAAAGAATTCGTCCCGAACACACACCCTTCTATTTTTACTCACGAATTTTCATAAACGTCTTTTCATCAAGAATTCAAAAAAGTATGCGCGTGACCATATTCATCAAATGCATACTTGGGGCTGAAAGTGGGTTCCAAATTTCAGGAAAGATCGGCAAGTAATTGATTTGTAGTCCGTAACTTAGATATATGAAACGTAAGCCAAAAAGTATCACTTAATTTTAATCTTTTCAGTACTTCAACAACGAGCAGTACGAAGCCTTACGGTACGACAACGTTTTGGCCGCCTATGAGAGAGCCTCCTTAAAGACGACGACAACCTTGGCATTCTTGAACTGGGGACAGAACGCTATCTTCAGCGCTGGTCTCACAGCTATCATGTATCTGGCCAGTGAAGGTATTGCTGCCGGTAAGTGTGATATTTGAACTTAACGTCACGTGACAAAGTGAAGAACAGTGAAGATTCAGTTCAAACGGCAGAAAGTCAAGGAAACTTACATTTTACATTTTTAGAAAAACATCGGAAATAATTGTTCGCAAGTTACGGCAAAGGAACAAAAATATTGAAGAAAAAACACTTTCATTGCGATAGCGCGATTTAAGTTGTAATGTGTATCCACCTGCAATCGCAATTGGCAGTATTATGACTAATGTACTGAAGATGTATATTTGACTTTACAAGTACATTACTAATCATATTATATTATATGTTTATTCTCAACTCTCTTCTGCAGGCACGATGACGGTGGGAGACCTAGTGATGGTGAACGGCCTCCTCTTCCAGCTCTCCATCCCGCTCAACTTCCTAGGGTCGGTGTACCGCGAGGTGCGCCAGTCACTCATAGACATGAGTACCATGTTCAGCCTGCTCGAGAACCAGGCCGACATCCAGGTGAGAAGTCAGGAAAAGGGCCGATCATTTACATGATAATCCAACACTTTAAAAAAAAAAAATAGATTAAGGGTCTTGAGTATTTAGCCTACTTCTCGGCATACAGACACCCCATTCCTCCTAAAGTAATTGTTCAAGATAAAAAAAAGATTATTCAAGGTGGATTAAGAACATTTCATTTATAGGAATCATTGGTATACTTTCAAACTACCGGTATATTACATTTGGCCAGATTGTGATATAATCAAAATTATATACATTATAATTAAGAGCCATCATACAACCAGATTATTGATTGAATGAGAGATGCTCAACGGGCCTACGAATTAAAAAGAAACGACACCTTAATAATTTAAAACTAAACAAAGGAATTCTTGTCCCAACCCGACCAGACCAAGGTGGGGGCGCCCATGCTGCAGCTGACCCCCCCGGAGTCTTCCGTCACCTTTGAGGACGTGGTCTTCCAGTATGTGGAGGGTCGCACCATCCTCAACAAGCTGTCGTTCACCGTCCCCTCCGGCAAAAAGATTGCCATCGTCGGCGGCAGTGGATCTGGGTAGGATGAGGCATTTCATGTTTGATCCACGCTTTGAAAGTTTGATCTTATTTCAGGACTTAATCTTCCACTTTTGACTTCTAAGGAATTTGTTTTAAAGCTGCATCAGCTTTGACCTAAATTCCATCTTATTTATATTATAGCTGCAAATCACACTGATGGGTACAATAGAAGATATGTTTTTACATGCCTTGTCTAAACTGGGGTTTGCTATTATGGATATTAACCTACAGTGTGGGTTACCAAAGTGAAAATAGGGAAGCGATATCATGGCTTATTGTGCGGACGAGAGGTACTTTTCTGGCTTGCTCACTGGATACGAGGCAAACATGGTTATTATGTCAGAAACTAGTTGCAGAGAATGTTTTCGGCCTGGTACTTCATGGTACTGTCTGTGGACCCTCCCTGGGTACACTGAAAAACCTCATAGGCGTATTCTTACTCAGTAAAGTTTATCCATATTTCTGTTTCCCTTCTTTTTATATGGAGATGGCGTTACTTTTGATGTTGAAAAAATAACCCTGAAATAGCTCATAACCTCATTGAACCTTCAAGCGCTTATAACCAGTATGTTAGTTAATCTTTGCGTTTTCTAATAACTCTTGGCACAATATCTAATGTTACATTAAGGTTATATTCATAATCCATAAGTATTTTACCATTGCAGTAAATCGACGATTGTACGGATGCTGTATCGCTTCTATGACCCTAAGCAGGGCCGGATCCTCGTCAACGGCCAGGACATCCGAGACGTGGACCTGGAGAGTCTGAGGCGCGCCGTCGGCGTCGTCCCGCAGGTAGGAGGGGTCATAAGTTAGTGTATATCGGTGTTTCCAGTTTAGTTTGGTTGAGGATGAAGTAGCACTGGAATTTGCAGATATTCTTAAAATGATATTGTTCTTCTATAGCTCTACGGAGATTACTTCACCTTTCTTTCGATCTCTTCCAACAAAAAATGGTATGGAAGTTTTTAGGGCTCTGAAATAAGTGCTAGTACCCCCTTCAGACTTGATAGCACAGCGAAGCGAACCTTCATGGCATGTCTCTCCGGTTGGCGCGAGTATTCGTAGTCTTACATGGTGCGTTCATAGCCCAACTTTACTCTTTCGTGGACTTAAAATCGCGATACCAATGCGCAATCTAGAATGCGTTTTGTTTCAGACTTGATACGAGTATCCTTTTCTTCGTATTTCTTGATAGTTACAAGTCACCATGATGAAATATAGTTTCAAAAACAAGTCTGACAAAAACAAGAATGCAAAAAAATACTTGCTTTTGTTTTTGTGAGCCCTTAATTATAGTTTTTAGTATTGTAGCTTATGGGAAGGGCTCACTCAATCAGTCATGTCTTTTGTAGGTATTTGGGCTTTGATCTGATTGCCCGGTTACACAATCTTACATACAAGTAACTACAGGCCTTTGTCCACCGGCATGCATTTGTAAGCAGGACAATTAGTGTGCATCAAGTGTAATTGAGTGGGCAGGCCTCTCCCTTTCACCCTCCCCCACCCCCACTCCTTGAACTCAGTTCAAGGAGTGGGGGTGGGGTAGGGTGCAGTTTGAGAAGCCAGAAGTGGGTTACATAACCAGTACTTGAGCCACTGGCACCTAGGCAGTCAGTGTATGCAAGGCCAGGTAGGGGGAGGAGGAGAGGGGGGGGGGGTCATGGTTGCTTGGGCGCATGGACAGTGATATAGGAGGGAGTCCTATTGGTCAATCAGGTTGACCAATGAGTGTACAGCTGCCCGGGACAGCTGCACTGCCCAATAGACACTACTGGGACCCCCCCACCTCTATGATGAGATTTCTGATTTCTAGTTAAGGGCGAACATCGATCGTTCCAACGATCGGAACTTTGATAGTCATTTGCTTCTTGTTGTTTTTAATAACCAACAACCTTTTGTCATTAGGACACTGTCCTCTTCCACGACACCATCCGCTACAACATCCACTACGGCCGGGTGGACGCGACCCCCGAGGAGGTGACCGAAGCCGCTAAGATGGCCGACATCCACAGCTTCATACAGCAGTGGCCCCACGGATACGAGACACAGGTTGGAGAACGGGGCCTCAAACTCTCAGGTACTCTTCCCCAGCGTTTAATTTTCCATTTCCACTTTCCTGCTTGGGAATCCTACAGGAGATTATACAACAGGATCCCTTATGATAAAAAAAACAGGAGCTTTAACAATGTAAATGTAGCTTCTAGAAAGGTGTAACAGAACCAGTTGCGTTGCAATTAAAATAAATGAGATCCTTTGGAAACAGCACCTGATTTAAAAAAAGAAGAGGTGGCGTTAGTTTTGTTTAACGTTGATTATGTACTTTGTTGTACTGATCAAGTGCTAGACATGTATTCATGTATCTAAAATTAAGATAGTGGTACTGTATACAGCGAGAGAAGAGATATGTTTTTACAACCAGTATATTTGAGCTGTGACAGAGAAAAATGTTTGTTTGCAGGTGGGGAAAAACAGCGAGTTTCCATAGCTAGAGCAATCCTAAAGCAGCCGCCCATCTTGGTCTACGATGAAGCCACCTCTTCCTTGGACTCTATAACTGAGCAGGTTTGTTAACGTTCTTTACCAGCGTCCACCTAATGTGTCCAGTTATCACAGACACTCGTATCCAGTTTACGTGTAGCATATTTTCAGTCCTTTTGTCGAAGTAACCAAGTTTGCTAATGTCAATAACAAGTTATCCAATGAAAATCACATATACATGTATACAGTTAGTTGAAAATCATATCAACTTTTGAAATAGGCGTTTCACCCAAGCCGATTTCACATCATTATATACCAGTTTCCACATATCGCTACATCAATTTCTCATCGGACTTTTCCCACAATTCTGCTTTCAGAAAATCCTCAATGCCCTTGAGAACGTTACCAAAAACCGTACCACCATTGTAATCGCCCATCGCCTGTCGACTGTGGTCGATGCAGATGAGATCCTGGTGCTGGATAAGGGTTGTGTAGCTGAGCGGGGCACACATCGCGAACTGGTCTCACAGCCGGACTCTTTGTACGCTGACTTATGGCAGAAACAGAATGAGACTGCCTTAGAGGAGGCCATGCGGGCACAAGAAAACTTAGTGGACGCAGAGAAAAAGGCTAAGGACTCAACATAAATAGACCAGATTTATATATTTATCTACAATGGTGCACCCTTGAGTTTAAGATGTGATAATTAAAAAAATGCAGCAAAGTATGGGTGTTAGGAACTGATTCTGGCGATTTGTAGTATATTATGGTGTAATTTCTGAGGTTCAAGTGTGTTTTTACCGCAATTATATTGACTGCTACATTTGTATGAATGCAAGGTGCAAACTGATTATGTCAAATAACTCACAAAGTGCCTGAAGGGTGAACCTACAACTACTGAAAGAGGCTGGTGACTCCTCAACATATCTTGAAATTTAGTTTAAATGCTCATGAGAAAAGATGTAGTATAATGTCACTTTTAACACCTGTTATCTGGAAAAGATCCGTTCCAAATCAATAGGCGGAGTAATCTCTGATTGTGGATAGTAATGCCAATGATTACTGAATTGGTGAAAGTTATTCATTACCTGTTTTGCATAAAAATACCCCAGTTTATATTAAGTGATATACGATATATAGTAACTGTTCTCGAATAGTGAATATACATGTGTTTAAAATGTGTCCTAATATAGGTCTGTGAGAAACTATCTTCAGATAATCTAGTCTCCTATAGCTGAAGGGTAGACATTATGGCATTAAATTTGTGTGGGGAATGTGATACAGGCTACACTGTGTATATGGGGTAAATGAATAGCTGGGAAATATTTGTCATGTTTTATGTTATGTGTGTAAATAATTTCAATGTGTAAATCTGCGAAGACTACAGGGAATTGGTATCTACTTTTACTGTATCTCGTTTTGTTTGATTGTTGGATCACAGCGTGTGAACAAACCTTACTTTTGTCGATTCATTATGGAAGTTGATATCAAGAAACTATCGGAAAATTGTAACCTTAATATGTTAAAGGTACACAAGATCGCTATAAGTACAATATTATGTTTTATGCATGTTTCTTTTTTAGCTTTCTTTAGATAGCATCCGCGAAACTCTTATATTTTCTAAGTGTTGGTAAATACATTCCAAATTTTAAAGATTCTATCGTGATTAATGTTAAGTGGTGGAATGACCGGGAACTTATGAAACATCTAGATAGGGGCGGAAAAGGTAAATTTACAAAGCAAAGTTGTAATTAAATGCACATTTCAACAAAAAAACTATCGGCTTCTGGAAAAGTTGTATATTTTTACACAGCTGACATAATTATTTGATTTGTTTTTATAAATTATTGTTAAGGAATACTCAATAGCAAAAAAAGTTATTAGAAGTTGTTTATATCGTTTTATAGTGCCATTTGTACCTGTATAAAAATGTGTTTGCACTGAGTGACATTAAACATTGCGTCTTTTTAAATATTAAGCTGAAGTTCTCGTAGTGCTACGTTCTGTAGGGTCATGCGCCTTTCGTTTTATTCTATTTGCTCGCGAACCTAGGTGCAAGTGGTTGATATAACGCTCAGGCCCTCATTATCGCAAGCCCTAAATAATGTAATAAATACCTAAAAATATAACAGAGGATCTAGCAATTTGAAGTGGGAGAGTCCAAGTACAAATCCTGGTATAGGGGCAAATGTTATTTCTTTTTTGGATATCATTGGAAGAATGAAGTTTGTTTATGTCCTATTCCTTCAATTCATAAGTATAATATGTACTTCCTTTTCAAATGCTGCACACATCGATCCTTTAGTGTCCTAAGCTGTAGCTCAAACTGTAATTTCGGAGCAATCGAAAGCGGCTAGTTGTGTGCTTCTGAGAAAAAAAGTTCTCCAATAGCGGCGTATTGTGTATTCTTCGGTAATGGTATCGTAGCAACAGGGACAACGTCCGGAGTTATAACTATGAAAGCGCCACTAAAACGTGTACGGCAAAAACAGTTTGGTCTTTTCGTTTGACGGTACATAAAACTTGAATTTCATCATTAGTGTATATGCTAACTTTTCCCATGCCAAAGTTGGAAATATAATTTAGAGGAAAATTAGTTATAATGACCTCATTGTTTGCATGACGCATGCAGGTTTCATTCTTCTTAGCTTTTTTTTGGTAGATTTTGAAATGGAAACTCGTAATTACTTGCTGTTTTCAGGTTCAAATGTAAGCCTCGCTGACGACCATTAACCCTAATTTTTGGGGGTTAAGTTGACGTTTCCAGAAATTTGTGATAGAAACATTTTTTCGGTTATTTACTCTCAATTTACTATCATACACATCATTCATACACATTTTAAATATCACTATTGAATACTTGCGCCTGCTTTTGATAAGACAATGTTCCCATGGGAGACAACAGTTTACTCAGTTTACGGAGGGGCAATGTTTGGTCGGCTTCCTTGTTAGTAGGCCCAATGTATAGAAGCGAATGAGAGGAACCGACTTAGGGTATGAGGAGGGCAGTGACAGTGATTGAGGTTAGTACTCTTAACAAATGGGTATTAGGCTAGGAAGTAGGAAAGAGAAGAAAGTACGGTTAGTAACATGGAAGGGGTGGACAGAGCTGGCTTTTGAAGTAGAAGGAGGATTATGATATAGACTTAAATGGCCAGGAGATAATAGGCTATCAGTAAGTAAATCTATCAAGAGAGTCAAGTTATTACGCGCACGATACAGGAAGGGCAGGAGTAGTAGGAGGTACTAGACTTATCATATGAAGGAGGCAGATGGTAATGCTACCAGTAAGTTAAAGTGGCAGGGATAGTAGGCTAAGAGTATTGAGTGAGTTTGGCTTGGTATGGAGATCGTAGGCTACCGGCAATGGGAGGGGTTAGAGATACCTAGTATATTAAGTGTATGGAGATGACAGCAGGTTGTTGGCAAACACTTATCACAATATAGGCAGGGCCGGATAGTATACTCAGGCGAGTGAGGAGGTAAGGGGTAGTTGGCTACCGATACATATGAGAAGCCAATATAAGTACATGTACATTATTTGGGGTAGTGGACGCGGATGTGATGATGGTCATTGGACTTAAACATGTATACATACATTTAGCAATTTTTCATCCAAATGAGGAACGACTCGCGTTTCTTACTTGCACAAGGTCCTGATGATCTGCGGGGGTGAGAACTTCAGAAGGCAAGGTGGTGCAGCAGGTCCCACCAAGGGTATCTACGAGAAAGCTTAAGCACACGCCCAGGATGCTACCCTATCCCCCCCCCCCTCCTTTTAACTCCCCATCCCCCTGCCTCAATATTCTAACGTGTCTTCCAAATAAATAATAAAAAAAAAAGGTCGTCAGCTCTTTCCTATATAAAAAGCTCTTTCTAAGTACCCGAGTAACCGTCGTTGTACACAAACATACACACATGCCCCCAAGCAACAAATTTCTAAAGGCTTCTCCAGATACAGGAGACTTAAAAAAAGGGCAAAGGGAGGTTTTACCTACATATTTTTGTTACATGCTTAACTTTTTCAGATATGCCAAATTTCCGTCTAAATACGGATTTCCGTATTTTTTGTTGCAACAACCATTTTTAAATAGACCCTAAATTTGAGAAGAAATGATCTTTGTATTTTATGTCAACTACCATAAAATATTTATATACTTTATTAAATGTACATATGATTTATTTCAGTATCAGAGCTTTAATACTGAATAACATGCTACTTTAGTTATTTCTGTATTAAAATACGGAAATGTGGGTTTATGTTCCGTATTTTTCATATTTGAAGAGTGGCATCTCTGCTTTTTAACAAAAATGATGAAATCCTGACTGGTGTCGCCTGTTGCAGGAGGCAATTATACTTCTCTCTAATCACTGGAAATGCTTTCTTGTGAATATTCATGTTTTTGGTAATTCTAAAAGCCTTAATTTCCCTCGATCTTTGCAACTTTTATTTTTAGATAGGGGATATCGTCACAGAATCGAAAACATGTAGTATCCAGTAGTTTTCTAAAAAGGGACAAATATTTTAGCTTGATGTAACTAGGACGACTATTACTAAATATCTATGTATGTCCAAATATAATATCCTGTTTCACTTGATTTTTCTATATTTGTATGTCTCATATTATATCCTAATTCTCGTAAAACCACGACGTCGACAAGTAGTATGCTTTTAGTAATAATTATAACTATAGGTTCCTCTAATTTATATTTAGATGGCCAATTTACCATGGTTTTTATAACAATGAATGCCTATCATAGTGGGCAATGCCCTAGACACTACAGACCGGGCAGCTCCTCTAGACTGGTTATTGAGTGTCATGGGTGCTACTACTAATAATAGAAGTACTGCAACCAGAATACCTCCACCCACCACTTTCAAAGCTACAATGATCATACTAGAATTACTCATGCTGACAGCCAGGTGGCAGGCCAGAGAAGCGTAACAGCAAACCCCTATGCATGCTGTCCAGTCTATATATCATTATACTATCATATCTATTGTGTGCGGCAATGTACATTCCAATGCCTTTAAGCAAGTTGCTAAGCAGGCTCCTCTGTACATCCGTGTGTGTGATCTCAGATGGAGATCCTAGTCCAAACGTATATATATAGTAGTGAGTGGATGGAGGGTCACCCCCGGATCCTTCAAGCTAGTACTTGTCAGAACGCAATGAGGCCACGGTCTACTTATCACTTCAGCGTTCAGGGAACTTCCTAATTGAAATATAGTGCTATTATTGGCCTAGCTCTGTTAATATAGTGTTACGTACAAGTCCAACAACCACTCACTTTATAGCACCACACATACACTCGAAGTTGACTGTAAAGGGCCGGCCGTGTGTGGCCTGGATGTAACGGTAGGATCCACATGAGTGAGTCCTTTTTTTTCTCTGAAGGTAGGTCCCCATGACCCTGTTTACAACCGTCCAAACATAAGAAGTGGTGCACATGGCACTGTAATTCTGCAGCCGACACTTGCCAGAGAAAAGCTGTCTGATCGACCAGTATCTCACACTGACGATCATTGGAATTCAATAGGCAACGATGACACAACAGTCTGGATTCGAAAGCTTCTGTGGCGGTCGATTCTGGGTGAGTATATCGTTAAGAGGACTTGATCGTTGTAATTAATGATAATCCATTCATCATGTCATGTCATGATAACCCATTGATCATGATAAAGATTAATTTATATTTTAAACTATGTTTGAACCGATAGATAGAACATCAATTGTCAAGAGTCACACTAAAGGTAGATAAAATAAGGTGGTTTCCGGAGTTGGGAAATATCATTTCACCTCTTGTTGACATAGAAACCCAGAAAGTCCTACCTATGCAGTGCTACGAGCCCCTGGGCATATAATCATGTAACCAGGGGACCGCACCAGGATACACTTCATTGCAGTAGGATATGCCTTTGCCATACCGTCAGGGTTATAATTAGTTAACCGGTTCTATCCCACATTAAGAAGTAGGAAGCACTCTAACGGTATTATATAATTCAAATGACTAGGCACAATTCAAGAAGAGATATGACATGTCTGCTTATTTTTGTCACATCAGGACAAGCGTCGAATTTCCAGAACCGGTCATGCTCAGACCGCCCCGCTTTCCAATTATAATGTGTTATTATCAGATACATCTAGAGCGGCGCCTATAGGTTAAGCTTATATCAGTATAATGTTGCATAAAGTATACAAATTTTCGTCTGTTTAACCGTCCACTGGGAAGAACGACCAATTTTATTGTTCATATTACCTACGATTACCTTCTCATTCATTAACATACGCAGCACAGCGCAAATCTTGTATAATTAATATTATTGTAAAGCTCCATCTTTTTGTGTGTTCTACATCAAAATATATTAATCCTGTTCGAGTTAAAAAGTCTCATAAACTGTTTGGCCTTTATCAACAAGGTAGGCCTACACTTAATTATAGACTATGAGGTCGGCACAGACTTTGAGTGGGGACCAGTAGGGACCCACTCATAGATAAACATAGTATCATACGTAATTCTCCTAAGAGGGAAGTGACCGCAATTCTTATGCTGCGACCGCAAACAATGAAATGATAAAAAGTGAGACCATCCTATATGCTAGAGATAAACTGAAAGCCACACAACGCAGGAACAAGAATGTTGAGATAAAAGAATAGTATCAACCATTTGCATCCGGTTACAACCAACATTTTTTCTTTAGACATTTAATTGTCTGGATGTTTCATATTTATATTTCTAGCATTGTAATTGCCTTTGGCTATGTCAATTATCAAACGAGGCAAAATAGGGTCTATAACATGTAGTGTAATGCATCTGGTTTATCTTTTATGTTCTTCTGATTATTATAAGCACGCTTAAGACATTTTATTATCACATGAGTATAATGTAGGCATATGCATAATTATGAGGATTCAATTAAAGGGTTCAAGTATGTGAAGTCCTCATGAGAAGACTGTTATATGATGCAGTCATTGTAATGATCATATCGCATAATGTCCACAATTCATTTTGTTTTTTCATGAAGGTCTCAGAAAATTAACCACCGGTGGACGTAGTGGGAGTGCGCCATAATCATTTCCCACGCTCTTCCCGGAAGATTTAAATAGATTTTAAGTACGACCCCCACATGCTGCAAGGATAAATCTCCCTATGCGTTTAATAAAAACTGCTATATTTATTATTTGAATTAGATTAAATTAAATGCTTGTATCACCATGAACAGAGATACACTCTCTCAGACATTACTGAAAGGCAATAGCGTATCTGCGCAGTCAAAGTTGTATGCGTTTTCTAACATCGACTAATAGGAAATGTCAATATTTTGCAACTATGGCAGGATGCTAATCTGACGTGGGACAGCGCCCAGCCGGAGCTGACGCCCTGCTTTGAGCGGACGGTGCTGCGCTGGGTGGCCCCCGGGTGGGTGTGGCTGTCCCTGCCGGTCTACGCCGCCTACCTTGCCCGCTCCACAGACCCCGCCCTCCCCAAAAGTCGTCTCCATTCCGCCAAATTGGTAAGACGCTTCTTATCCATTGTGACAGACAATAGTTCACACTTTTAGATTGTTTTCAAACGTGTTCAATTTGGTTCCAATGCAAATGCAGATATATATGCACTATGATCAAGTTCTTTTACTTGCAGCTTTTTTGTACATTAGCCATCTTCACCAGCGCTGTTCAGCTCATAGGCGCCGTCGTCAATTACCAAAATGACTCCCAGCTTCCGGCGGTATTTATTGTAACCCCTGCTATTACAACCGGTACTCTGGTAAGTCATATACTTATACTATGACATCATGGGTTCAGTGAAAATCTTTGTGTCCTGTCTAAAGAATTTGATTTAGAACTCATCGTAGCATTAAGCAATATCAATTCTTATAAATTGTCCCCTAAACAATGACCGACCTAAGACCAACAATAGGGGATTATCTTCTATAAACACATTGACTACCGAGGTGATCCCATATCAATTTATTAAACATCCTCAGTATGGGTTTGATATGATACGATTATGCACTTACTCCGAGCCATGATCTACCCGTAGGTGTTGGTGTGTGTACTCATTCACATCGAAAGGAAGCAGGGCCTCGTCACTTCTGGTGTCCTTTTCCTTTTCTGGCTGCTCAACCTATTATCGGGCATCCCTATATTCTACACGCTAGTTCTCCATACTGTCAGAAATGTAAGTTTCCCAGGTTGTTTTCATATCCTTGCCGTTTTGAAATGAGTTCTGATTACAAAACAATAGGAGACGTCATTATTGACGCATCTCGCTCTGAAAAATGTACATTTTCTGACCTTGCTGCTATAATTTGTCTGGCCACTATCAATCCCTGAATAATGTTTCATTTTATGAACTTTAGAAACTAGAGAGGTTAAATTTGCAATGTTTTTTTAATAGAGATAAAGACGAAAACGTCCCATTTGGATACTTATTATGGAACTTATTTCTGCTGATTACAAGAATTATTCCGTTCCAGGACGTGATTGAAGACATGACTCGTTTTGTTATTTTCTTCATTTTGTATGGGATCTCACTTGTAGAGGTTGTGCTCTTTAGTTTCGCGGAGAAGGGGTATTCAGAAGACACTGTAAGTTGCTACACATGTAATTCTTCTAATGACTAGAATCAATACACTACAATATTTATGGTTGATATTTTTCCATTATACAAGTATGTAAATAATAAGTATATCTACCCAAAGTAAGTTTATATTTTTAAAGAGTATTATACAATTGCACAATTGGACATTGTGAATGTTCTTTCTGTCAACCAATGATAGCAACAATGGTTATTGTCTTGTCACAGGTATGTCCGGAGGCAACTTCATCTTTCCTCTCAAGAATAACCTACTCATGGTTAAACGGGTATAGTAACAGCTCCCATATCATAGCCCCTGTTAACGAAATTTATTACAATGCAACTGATATTAACTTATCCGATTTTAGATGTTGGTGTCCATTCTGTAAATTGCATTTATCAAATGTTACTATACATACTGCACATCCTGACACATGTACCTCTATAAGTCTTTCCTCTTATTTTCCTATCATGATATAGGCCTATATCAAAATATTCGATTTTGTCTATGCATAATTAAATACATAATTATTGGCCTAATTACACTCATTTGAAGCGTGATAATTTATGTGGTTAAAAAGAGTCATTTTGTGTTCAGATTGGTGTTATCTGGATACAAGAAGGGCCTGGAGGAAAAAGACGTCTGGAGCTTGGACCGTTGCGACCAGTCCTCCAGTACGGGCGTCGACCTAGACGTGGCCTGGAGGAAGGAGCTCTCACGGTGTAAATGGTTTGTAAACTTTCAAAATAGGTCCTAACCTTTCTATTCTTATCCCTCCGTCAGTATCTTAGGAGGGGTTGCACGTCTGAATAATCTATTCATTTTCACCCCTTTGACAACTTTTGCAAGACCCTCTGATAACGTTTTATTCAGTATTTTAACAAATGAACACTTTAAAAGAAAATCTTTAATCAGTATAGAAATGGTCAGAGTTTACTATTTTTTTTTTGGGGGGGGGGGGGGGAAATAAATGCCAGTTTTGTATCATCTCTCACTTTCTGCTCAAAGGGCTGGTCAGGGACTTGAGTGCAAAACTGACTCACCAAAACGGCACCATTACACAAGCGACGGCGGTCATCAAGTATCCAAAAGGTCCACAAATCCATCTCCCGGGGACGACGAGCGGTCTCCTCTTCTGGCTGGAGGTGACCATGCCATGGAAGACGAGGAAGTCCGAATCAAAACTGGTCGGTCCACCAGGTCTCCTTCTCTTTTCCGGGCACTCGCCCGAGTGTTCGGCCTGACACTATTAGAGGCTCATTTTTGTAAACTTGTCTGCGACATCCTGACTTTCATTGGCCCTACTCTCCAACGGTAAGTAATCGATGAAAACATCCTCGTTTTATTGTTCAATTATTCATGCGACTTCACACAGACCACGCATCTTTTTAGAGTCAATACATTTCTTGTATTATTGTCATTTACGCGTCCATGCTGAAACAAATTCTCTGATATTATCTGATTATAGATTGCTCATAGGATTTACCGAGGACAAAAGACAGCCTGAATGGAGAGGTTTTCTGTATGCAGCGGCCTTCTTCGTGCTACCTATTCTCAACTCCATCTTCTTTCAAATGCTGTTCCATATTGGTCTCAAATTGGGCATGAAGATCAAGGCAGCAATTATATATTTAGTTTACAAAAAGGTACTAGAATCAATGTATTATAATGTCGATGTTTATAATTATTGTTGGTTTGCATTGTAACAGTAGAAGAAAATGCTCAGTAAGCCTATATGTGAATATAATTTATTTGTAAAATAACTAGCTTTGCAGACAATCCTATCTCAGACTTGCAACAGAATCCTTACCATACAATTTGCTAGGTATACGTCTTTCTCCTAGTACCCGATGTACTATATGATAGAATTAAACGTTTTGAAACGCGATTTACTTTTAAGGCCTTAGTGCTGAGTAACGAGGCCCGTAAGGAGACGACGGTGGGTGAGATAGTGAACCTGATGTCAGTGGACGCCCAACGCCTCCAGGACGTGACGGGTTACCTCTGGATGGTCTGGTCCTCCCCACTACAGGTAAATAAAACATTAAATGTGGCAGGAGATTATAGAATAGGTGCATTCACTCAATTATCTCTTTTAACACCGAAATGTAGGCAGAATGTGGCGCTCTAATTGTAGTCTTGCTTTCTTCAGTAAATTTAAATTCTACCTGGATATTATACGCAGGTCGATGGGACGTTACCTATATGCGCGACGTCGCATCCACACATTCCGCTTTACACATTGCAATATCGCTTGAATTGACTTTTAAGATTAACAACTCAACTGTCGGGCAGCATAATTAGATAAGCTGTTAGTCTATAATGAGATAAAGAGCACGGCTATCAACGATTTACTGTTCTGCTTTGTATACAATAAATGACGCGTGAAGTTGGTGAAAATTGGACCCTCCAATGCAAATTTATTCACGGCCCGAACTGAGACAAGGAAAAGAGATTAAAGATCCGATGTCAACTACAAATTATGCGCGACTTTGATATTGTTGGGATGCAATTAATGCAGGTCTGTGTCGTCGGGAGGGCTTAAACTTGTTTAACATTTCCCAACTCCAGGCTTAAGTCGGGAGTACCTCAGACCCTTTTGCTACTAACCACCCCCTCTTCCGCCCCCTCCCCCCTCCTCATTGACAGTTAATGATTCTGAGTTTTAAGGCGGGTCTCCACAGAACGACAAACCACGTTTTTTGGCATCCATTCAGGGTTAACCCTTCAGATCCTCAACGACCAATGCTTGTTTGTACCAGTAGTGGCCTTGGGAAAAAAGGTTAACATTATTTTTTTCAAGTTTGTCGTTCTGCGGAATTCGGCGTCATAGACGGCCAGTTCCTGACTCCCACTCGCGCCGGTATTTATAAGTACGAGGGGCTTAAATACACACGATATGTCAGTAGTATATGAAAATGGGAATTTTGAGCTTGTCGCGTATAAACCGGAAGGCGAAGCGGCAGGCCAACAGACAATGTCATTTGCTGAACAGCTTTGAATATATGAGCCTATGTTGCCCATACGTGATCTATTCCATACGTGGCGAGTCTAAAAACATTTTTGTCCCAGTTCGTACAATGTACCGGTATTTTACTTTGAATACCACTTTAGTAAGTTGTATCAATTGCTTACACAAATTCTAATGACCTTATCACGTGCATGTATGGCTAGTTTCTGATAAGGGTGCTTATCGCATACATGTGGCTGTGGGACGTGACTGTGTACTTTCTGTAGACAAGAACGCTTTTTTATGATCGAAAAATCAATCAGGGTAGGCCGCGACCACTTAGAGTACCCCTACCTATCATAAAGAAATTATACCATAATTATGCTTATCGCATACATGTACTGGTCCATCTTATACAGACGACGTTGTCTACACCAACCTTATGAAAGAAACAATATGCACTGCTTTTTCAAAGCCTGCATGTATGTGTATTTTTATCAATAGTTTATCAAGGAGACTTTGAAACCATATCTATCGACAGAGATGATCATTGTTGCCATTGCAGATTGCCATAGCCGTGTGGCTGCTGTGGGGGCTGCTGGGGCCGGCGGTGCTGGCCGGGCTGGCCATCATGGTGCTGCTCATACCGGCCAACGTGCTGCTCGCCGCACGGCAGCAGAAACTACAGGTAACACATTCACATGAAGAGCTTGGTTTAAAACTGCTTCATCGAGATATAGGCCAATATTGCATATGTTTTATTCATGAAAAACCAACGTGCCGCAGGCGACATGTACGTGTACAGTAAGGTTGTTGAATAAGCTCCATGGCCTGGGTAGAGTTACATCATTAATAAAGATGGTAGGCAAGATCGATGTTTTGAGCTGAATTCAATATACATATTCATTGTGCTATAATACTTATAATCACATTCAACCATACTGGCTACGGTATCCTTTTAGTTAAGTAGGAACCATGATATAATTCCCGTAATATAATTATAACGTAAGGAGTATGTCCATCGCGGTCACTATGTAAAGGTTTACGCCGACAAGTTAGCCACTCACACAAATGAACGATTTCTTTATATTTTACAGGTGCTACAAATGGAATGCAAAGACGATAGAATAAAGCTTATGGACGAGGTATTGAACGGAATGAAAGTGAGTAAAGCCTTTCCTAATTTTGACGTTCCTAAGTGTCTTATAAATTAATTCAATAAAAAAGAATCACAATGAAATCCTTATCTACATTATATATTTCTTTCATCCTGAAGGTGCTGAAGTTGTATGCCTGGGAGCTGGCCTTCGGTGGGAAGGTGAAGGAGATCAGGGACAAGGAGCTCACCAGGCTCCAGTCGTACGCCTCTCTGGCCGCCGTCGGCAGCTTCTCCTGGACTATGGCCACTTTCATGGTATATCTTTTTACCGCTGATAACGTCTCCTACAACTGCTTCATATATTAGGCACTTTCACTATCGTATTAAACGTGCGGTGTTGCCGGCTGGTGGAGTACACCTCTTAGAGCCATTTTAAGAAACAGGATGTTAGTTATTTGGAAAGCCTCCACGCCTCATTATTCCACTCAAAAAGTAATGCTATCATGTTAAGGATGATTTCTGCCAGATGTTAACAGAAAGGTCTTAGATAGCTTGGCATATATGAACCCCTACAATTAACAACTCTCTCACCTGCTTAGAAGTCTATTTTGTGTTTATTTTGTATTTATGATATTGTTTCTGTTGTTTTAAAACTGCTGCACAATATCAATAACCTTGAAAACGCGACAAATAAAGTACACATTTAACAATCTTTTCCAGGTGATGCTGTCCACATTCACGGCCTACGTGCTGTCTGGTAATAAGTTGGAAGCCGAAACAGCTTTTGTGGCCCTTTCTCTATTCAATATTCTCTACTTTCCCATCAATCTCCTTCCCCTTATGATCTCCTATATGGTCACGGTAAGCATGGCGGAGCGCTATAACGATTATTGCACTGTTCTCCTAGTATTCTTTTGTAATGATGGTTCACAACTTCTAGTATCTCAAGTTTTCTTCATGTAAATATCTGTAAATTTCTCTTTGGTTATCAAAATTTGACAATATTTAGTATTGATTAGTTACATGCACATCAGGTACAGCACTTCGACTGCGTAACTAGTCCAGACGTCACCAATAACAATTTTAAGATTACTACTACAAACAGATAAAAAAAGGGCCTAGTACACGAAACAGATCCAAAGAATAACATTTCTTTTCGAAATTAGGCAACTGTTTCCATTAAACGTTTGGGAAAGTTTCTGCGGAAAGAGGAAATAGATCCGATGTGTGTCACACACAGAAGAGGAGTAGGTAAGTTCAAGTTTCTGTTAGATATAGGCCTATATATTCCTGGACGTATATACTTGGAGAGATAATCTTTTAGCGTCCAACATTATTGCGTGAAGTATGTGGAGAATAGTCGATTATTTATTGTACCGTTCTCTTATACCGCCTATCAAATGTAGGCCTATTAAGACGTTGATGTTCAGGGATTTCTGTAAATGCATAATTATGATGATTATTATATATATGACCATCTATTTAGCCTAATTGGGTGAATGATCTGTGCAATAATATTTTTTTTACCTTTTTTATATGTTTAATCTTTACATTCAAATCTCATAACCTCTAACATATTTATTCAACTCAACTTTACAGATATGCCCATTGTTATCAATAACGCTACTTTTGCTTGGGGAACTTCAACGGAAGGCGCTCCTGCCTTGTCAAAGTGAGGCATTTATAGAATCTTTAACACATACAATACCCAACTCCGAAATCCATCCCTATTGATTAAGAGCTGGCAATGTGGTACTATAAACCATTGCCAGTGTCATCATTTTATCGTACCCAATATATTATACGGCCAACTACCAACTTATTTCTATATACTCAAATTGGTAGAAATATTATAGAGAAAAGTATAGAGAGAGGTAGAAATACTCCTCTCTCTTCCTATGTGGTGGTAGGATCAACATAAGTAAACCTCAGCCGTAAACTGACCGTCATGTACTTTATATAGGGATGTGTGGTCGCACTGTATATGGGACCAGATACAGTTAGTTCCTCCATAATGATCATGGCCAGGAAGTGCATGAGTATTATTTTTTCTTTTAACTGTTAGTAATTGAACTTTTTGATTGCATTCTGCACTGTTGACCATTATACTACACGTCCTTTCAGAATCTCGCTGTCCGTGCCTGACGGGTCTCTGGTGGCCGTGGTCGGGCAGGTCGGCGCCGGCAAGTCGTCCCTCATCTCAGCCATGCTGGGGGAGATGGACAAACTGCAAGGCTCCGTTAATCTCACCGTATGTCCAGAGTTACTATTTTATTGATTTGAAAATGTGATTTTGTAAAGCAGTGTTTGGTTCCATCTTACGAGTTACAACTTCCCGAATTTTTCTTACCATGTTACAACATAGTACATGATTGTTCTATTGGCTTGGTCGCGGGAATTGATGATCCACAAAAACATACACGTTATCTTAATCTTTTTTCCTCGAGAAATGCACTATTGGATTGTTTTTTCTAATTGAAGGGTAGTGTAGCCTATGTAGCCCAACAGGCATGGATTCAGAACGCTACTCTGAAGGACAACATCCTCTTTGGGCAGCCATTTGACCAAGAGCGGTACGATCGGATTATTGAGGCATGCGCACTGGGCCCTGACCTGGAGATACTCCCAGGAGGGGATCAGACCGAAATCGGGGAAAAGGTGAGTAGTTACTTCAACGCCATAATACCTTTTTGATCATGTTATGTAAAAGGTTTGTCAATGAGAGAGGCACGCATTAACAGATTTGTTTCTACAGTGGCACTTACAATAACTATTGGCCTCATAACCGGCTTTACTTATACTACAATAATCACCTCTGTAATCACTATTTTTCACCTCTTATTGGACAGTTCGACACATACATTTGCACTTGATTGGTCATGTAATTATACTATTCAAATATCCATAAAGTTATAATTTGGACATATTTTGGACACATTTGGAGAAAGTATATTAGTACCAAAATTGTGTTGGTCTTTATCCCTCACAGGGCATCAACCTGTCTGGGGGTCAGAAGCAGCGGGTGTCGTTGGCCCGTGCTGTGTACAGTGATGCTGACGTCTACCTCCTGGACGACCCCCTGTCTGCCGTAGATGCCCACGTCGGTAAACACATCTATGACAAAGTCATTGGCGAATCTGGGCTGCTCAAATACAAGGTAGGGTGGTCAACAACGTATGGTAGTCTGTCGGTTTATGACTGCCTCTATAGTATACCCTATAAATCAAGAAGGAAAAATTAATAGTATTACAAAAGATACCTAAGAATCAAGAAGGAAAATAGATGTAAACCCTTGTTCTCATCACGACAATAGTTATGCATAAAGAATGTACCAAAAGAACCTAATTAAAAATGGAATTACTATTTAACCAGAAAGGAATATCATGTAATATGTTTATAGCACTCTCATTTTAATATCACTATTCAATATATTATTATAATATTCTTACATGCAAATAATCCAAATCTAACAACCGTTGATATCTTTACAAAAAGTCTCAGGAAATAATTCCCATGGCTATTTTTGTTAAGAATGTGTAGTAACTCAAGCATTTTATCACTACATTCCCATTCCTCCCCCTCCAGACCCGGGTGCTGGTCACCCACGGCCTCCACTGGCTGCCCCGGGTCGACCTGGTCGCCGTGCTCGTCGCCGGTCACGTGTCCGAGGTGGGTACGTACGAGCAGTTACTGGAGCGTGACGGGGCCTTCGCCCAATACCTGCGGACCTACCTGCTGAGCGAGGCCCACTCTGAGGACGACGAGGGCGCCGACCCTGAAGGTAGTATAACATGCACTATAAGGACGATAGGGGGACGATGGTGGAACGTAATTTATTCTCCAGTATGGTGATATTCTCAAATAGAACACAATTGCCTTTATCATTTTCAAGAATCTGCATCTACCTCTCATTTACTTCAAACGTTCATCTGAAATATATATACACATATTTTTTTTATTGTATCAAACTACATCACTTTACAGTGCTCTTCCTTTAGAGGTAGGATGTTGTTGATTTGTTACAATGATGACTGAGTTGATTTATGAAATAAGCACTAAAAATAGTAGTGTAATTCACATAAAAACATTTGGCAGGGAACATTCCCCCCAATTACATTCTTATATCAATTTATAGTCAACAATTGTGTTCTATGTCAGAGATAAAGTCATAGATATATATAGAATGTATCTCCTTTCCTTGTCTTCAGTGGTATAACAAAGGAATTATCCTCTGTACAATAACAGTCCAATATCTTTCCCTTATTATCATTATAGATATTGTCAGAGAACTATCCCCACAATATTAAATAATCTGGTTGTTGCTAGTCAAAGTATAATGTTATTTTACACTCAGATTGTTTACACATGTCAGTGAACGATCCCCAATTCATGCTACATAAATGTAACTTTTTCAGTTCAGCTTTGAACTGTTATTCGTTGTCCATTTTCTGCAAGTTCAGTGGTATGATGTCCTACAACAGGCATCCTCTACGATAAAGACTTCTCATTACCTTTTCACTTCTTTTCTTTACAAACTTGACATTATCATTTGTTCTCAATGCTATATTAAGCTGTATATTATCTATATACAATTCCTTTGTCTTTTATCGAAACATTAGTTGTAACAACTGTCTCCGTCGTCTTTCTTCTAGTGATGTGATTCTCAACCTTGCATATACATCAGTCAAAACAACGTCGATATCTCTTTTTTACTTTATTGGATCATAACTATAGTAGTCAAGAATGATATATGATAAAATATGATGATATTATGATTACTACATGTATTTATATTTCTCTGTTATGTAAGACAACGCTTATATTTGTCTATAAGAATTCCTGCATATTTCATTATAGGAAGAACCATTTGCTTGCATAAAAGTAAGGTTGTTTTTCATGCATTCAGCCCCTGGTCTTACCTATCATATATACCTCTCTATTAGTTTTATTTATCAGATTATCTACATGCGGATTAAAACTAATTTCATAAAAAAACACCACCAAATAGTCTTTAACTATCTCGAATTTCCATTCCTTCCCACACAACTCAAGTTTCTCTTTTGAATTATTTCCTTGGCAATTTATGTGCATGCATTTTGTCTTCTTATTTACTATAATTCTATTTACGATGCACCATTGCAACAGTTCATCTATTTGTTGCCCCAGCACAACATCAGCAGCATCATGCATGATATCTGAGCAAACAATCACAATGTCATCTGCGTAAATATTGATACAGACATCATCATTTTTTATACAAACTCAGCAAATCATTTAGAATGAATAATAAGGGTCCTAACGAGGACCCCTGAGGGATGTCACATTGAACAGTCAGTTTGTTAGATAGATATCATCCTACTTTTGTCTTTTGTTTTCTGTCACTGATATACGATCTGAAGCAATCTAATATAATGAATTGGATTTTATTCCATACAAAAATAATTTTTTTCAGTAGAATATCTGATTGATAATATCAAATGCATGGCTATAGTCCACAAAACAGGACGTTTTCTTACTATCTCGAATTCCATCAAATATTCTATCTACTAATTCCATGACAGCAGTAGTTATACTGAACTTATTTCTGAAACCATGTTGTTGAACACTTAACAACCCATTATTATTCAAATTGTTATGATATATAACATTATCATAGTTGCTTATGAATACATTTCTCAAATATCTTGCCTGGTAATGGCAAAAAGTTAATCGGGCGCCAATTCTCAATTTTCAATGCATCCCATATCCTATTCAGATTTTCGCCCTACTCGTTCCAACGTACGATTAAGCCAATCATAGAAACATCTCGAGTCCTCTTCCAGGACCGGTAAATTTAAATGTGTAACGATAACATGCATTGCTTATGCATTGTGCTGTATTTTTACAATGTCATGCCCTAAGAATCACATAATGAATGGGTTATTAACTTGCAAATTAAACCTATAATCTAGCAATACGTAAACCTTGATGTAATACTTATAGTTACAATGTATTTCATTGCTCCTTTAGAGCAAGCAGCCCGGGAGGCAATCCTCCAGCGGTTGGACAGTTTTGGACCTCGCACTGCCACGGACGGCTCCGAGTCGGAGAGTGGGCTGGTCAGCGGGGCCGAGGGTGTGTCCAGTGGGGCCGAGGGGGCCCTCGCTACACAACGCAGGTACTATTATAGAAATATATATACATGCGTATAATGACCAGCCCATGGGTTTGAGCCATCAATCCCCCCCCCCCCCCCCACTAAAGGGGTGGTCATTGTGGCGCACTTTGCATTTTTCCAATTTCTCTAATACAATACATGGGACGCATTAGAGGGTCTCACCTAAAGGATTGAAAGACTTAATAATTATTGTTTATTTACGAAATACACCAAATATAGGCCATCAAAAATCGCCATTATTTTAACCGTTAAGATATTCCTCTTTTAATTTGCATGACACGCAGTCATTGCTATTTATATACGGTTGTTAAATATAGGTCCTAATAATGTGATAATAAAGTTCAGCACCGCTAATGAACAAATCCTTATCACATTAAGTAGAAATTGATAGACTAACTTCATAATTTTTGACAACCTATCTTAAGCTTCTAACGTTACCTCAAACAGAAGGAAGAGACTGGCCCGTTCGGCGAGCGCCAAGTCCGAGGACATCCCCGATAAACTAGAGGAGAAGCGGCCAGAGGCTGCGGGCACCAAGCTGGTCAGTGAGGAGAAGTCGGCCGTCGGCAAGGTGCAGTGGTCAGTGTTCGTGGCCTATGCCCGGGCCCTGGGCCTCCTGAACACGGCCACCCTGCTCATCTCTTACCTTCTCTACCAGGCCTCGTCTGTGGCGGCTAACATATGGCTGACACAGTGGACGAACGACCCGACCCCTCAGAATAGCTCCGAGTACCTCTCCACCAGAGACTTTTACTTGGGTATCTATGGAGGCTTGGGTGGTTTGCAAGGTAGGTTTGTACATCTATAGATCAAAATATCATTTCTGTGTAAATAATTGGATTGCGCTGTTTGTGTACGAAATTGAAGAAGTCTCTGACTGCGTCTATACCTCTTCTATAATGGTTGTAGCACATAAACATTTTGATGAGTAAGAGTAAAGAGTAAGTGAATTAGGTCTACATCATCGATCTATCAGTGAGCATTTTGATTTGTATATATTGCCTGTTGTTGTTAAGAAAAATATACATTGGTATATTTAGACTCAATCGTGTGATAACATGGAGTTCTGCCCCCCAATAGCCGTGTTCATCCTGCTGTACGCCCTGATGCTGGCCTTCAGTATGGTCAAGGCCTCCCGCGTCCTACACCACGGAATGCTCCTCCGCATCTTACGCTGCCCCATGGCCTTCTTCGACACGACCCCCAGTGGCAGGATCCTTAACCGCTTCTCGCGAGATGTGGAAACAGTAGACAATATTTTGCCAGAGGTAGATAGCTACTACAAAGAATAAAAAAACTGCGAATATTTGAATTTTGAAATGGCACTATTGGTTCCCAATCCTCAATTTCAATTCATAAGTAGATTTCGATTATGTGCCTTGTTATAGGTATACAGGCACTTTCCTTTTCATAACACAATTCCAAGCCCATGCCTAAAAACAATAGATTGTTTATACTTATCACTGACATTAAAGCGTTCCTAATTGAATTATTTGACTTTATAGCTAATCAGAAGCTGGATGAACACCTTCTTCGTCGTTCTCAGCGGCATTGTAGTCATAGCCTACAGCACACCCATCTTTCTGAGTGTTATTCTACCCCTCGGAATTATCTACTACTTAATCCAGGTAGGAGATGTAGGTTGTAGGTATGTCAAAGTATAGCTCCTCTTCATTAAAAACTAATATTTCTATATACGTAAATGGCAATTCCGGCCAATTGCAAATCATTCACATTGTTGCATAAACGGCATAGAAAATGCAACGCAATCACCTTTGTCTGCTTTTCCAGTCTGAACATGATGCTTATTGTGTTTCGATTATTTTCCTAGCGTTTCTACATTCCCACGTCACGCCAGCTGAAGCGGCTTGAGTCGACGACTAGGTCTCCCATTTACAGTCACTTCAGTGAGACGGTGACCGGGGCGAGTACCATCAGGGCCTACCGCGCCCAGGAACGATTCCTCGACAAGTCCAACAAGCTGGTCGACCATAACCTGGTCTTCTACTTTGCCAGTATGGCGTCAAACAGGTAATGATACTGCGTGGGAAAAGACGGCGTGTTTGGCAATATCCAATTATATCTGTTGGTTACTTATTATAAACCTTCAGACTACCATTATACCCATACCATACAAGTTATAGATTACTATGGAGTGTAATAACTACATAATTATATAGACCTTGTGCAGGCTTTGTCACGTAACCACTTTTGGTGATCGTGGTGATCATGACCATGGGGCCATGAAATAAAGCCAATATTTGACGTCATTTGCACAGCGTCGATACTGCTGACATGGTATCAATCTATTTATTTCGTTGGCAGATTGACATTAAATTTTACAAACCTCTCATATGACCATAGATAAGCCTGCCGGTATTAATGTTTATCAGAATGTGTCCACAAAAGGGCGTTTTGAAAGACAATTACTGGAAGAAACACAAAAATAACCAAAATGTTATGTAATTATCCATATGATATACAATATTTTAGTTTTTAACAAAACTTTCAAGCAAGTTACCCCTAATCTTAGTGTAACCTGTAAACGTCCAACCTTCATGAAATTAACATTTCTCTATACTACTTATGCAGATGATGAGAATCAATTTCACCTGTAAAAAATAAACATCTGCATATACTACTCATAATGCTTCATAAAACGGTTTTCTTTTATTCGTCTCATTACACTAGGTCTACTTCATTTTCCAGGTGGCTTGGGTTCAGACTGGATGTGATCAGTGCCTGTATCGTTCTGGCCGCTGCTTTGTTCTCCGTCCTCAGCCGTAACACCCTGACCGGGGGGATCGTGGGCCTCTCCATCTCCTACGCCCTGCAGGTAGCCCACCAAATCTTGGCTCTTTGCTACGCATTCCGTCAACCCCACTGAAACTGCATGCTATTGTCTCATCAGAGATAATTACCAGATCCAGTTGAAATTTGCTTCTTACATGATATTACTTCAGTGGCCGATCAGTTTGCATTCGGAAATATCCGTTAGAGGGTCTAAGGAATATTGATTCTATTAATTTTAAGTGGCCCGACGAGGCCTCTAATTGTTCACCGACATTTCTATTGACCATTCCGTTCCCTGGGATTAACGTAATATCAGAAACCGCATCACTTTTCCGAAATGGGGTTTTGAGCATGTGGTAGCGTCCAACAGGCTATGGACATTTACGAGAAATGACACCAAGGTAAAGGTGAAGGTTCATTCGTATGTTTGAAAAGAATTAATCATTGACTAGACCTTTTACAAGTCATTTAATCGGCTGACAAGAACATCCGCTCTATATATGTTATAATACAAGATCATACATCTTTACCTCATGATTAGCAGGGAGAACAAATGACATTCCCTTATCCCTTAGAAATATCAGTTTATTAATTCACTTTATTAGTATACTTTTCTATCTCTGGCGGCTTCCCGTTTGAAAAGTAATGGAGTAGATGGAGTAATGAAAAGTAAAGTATTCTATATGTGAACTTATGAGATGTAAAGGATTTTGGCCGCTCTTAAAAGGAATTTTGTGGAAAGAGAGATTTACTATTAGTGAGTTCCAGACATTTTAGGTTTATTGACCATTATCAGATACATATGCATGAAATGGTCTTTATCACGCTCCGTTCGTTACAAATACTTAGCAGCAAATCCCTCAAGGCTTAAAGGGCGTGAATCAGGTTGAACGAATAATTCATACATATCAACTCTATATGCAGGGATGAATAATGTATTGCACCTTATATAACAGCTGGCCGCTGTAAACAAGGTAGAATATCAGAACTAATGTTCTTTACTTTGTAAATAAAGATAGAAGGCATTGTACTTAAGCCATGATATTGATAAGCCGTAAATCAATATTCCGTGAGTCCTTGGATCTCAAGGACAATGATCAAAGAGAGAATTGCCGATAGAGACGTTGTAATGCACACCTCAAAAAATCGATATATAGACCTGAATGTGTTTTCTTTCTTTAGGTCACTTCCGAACTGAACTGGATGGTGCGGGTAACCAGTGACCTTGAGACGAATATCGTATCGGTGGAGCGGATCAAAGAATATTCAGAGACACCCACTGAGGTTTGGTCACTATGAACCATTTCACAGTTTACATTGGTTGCAATGGCACTCAGTTTATATAATATTATGTCTTAACAACATAACGAGTGAATAATTCTACTTAGATTTTTCTCAGGCCTATCATTCTATTGCATAATGCGATTGCAACTGTCTTTCATGTTCCGATACTTACTTACCAATACAACCCTATCCTTAAAGGATGTGTAAGTGTAGAATGATTGATGACTTATAGATACAAAACGTAGCATATGTTGTCTTTTAAATTTACTTCATTCTTTCCGATCAAAGTTCTTTGTTAATATTGTAACGGGAATGGGGCAGGCCCTGGCCTCCCAGCAGAGTTCACCCCTCCCCTTCACCACCCCTTTATTCCATGGGTGGCTTTCTAGGCTGGGGATGGCTCAGTCACTGCTTTGGGGGGAGTTGGTGCTAAGCCACACCCCTTTTGGTAGTGATTGACAGCAAACCTGGGTTGGGGTCTAGACCTCCCCCTCTGATTGGCTAACCTCGTCCAATCAGAGTGGTTAAGTCCTTTCCTGGAATTCTGGGAAGGTACAGACCCCTGCCTCCGCCAATCAGAATCCTCTTTATAATCTGGAGGGGGATCCAAACTCCCCCAGGAGCTCTCCCTGGAGGAGCCAGATTTGGACCAAATCCACCACCATCTCACCATATATCTACATCTGTACCTGTTTATTCATTGTAAGTAGTTTTTGTCACTGGTCATTTTCAAGTGTCATTCGTCTGTATTTCTGTCATTTTGGTCATAATATATCTTGTCAACTGGAATCATGTTGTTGTGTCATCTATTCACGAATCATCGGTCGAACCTACGTGACGAAACCCACTCCTGTTTCAGTATATAGAATTAAGTACCACCAAACTTCAGGCCAGGCGGCACCTATGGCACATGTACAAACAAACACAAATCCATCCATCCATCCATCCATCCATCCATCCATCCATCCATACATACATACACACGTACACACATACACACATACATGCATGCATGCATGCATGCATGTATGTATGTATGTATGTATGTATGTATGTATGTATGTATGTATGTATGTATGTATGTATGTATGTATGCATACATACACACGTACACACATACACACATACATACGTACACAATATTATGTTCTTTTCTGCCAGGCGGAGTTGGAGAAGGAGGCGACCCGCCCGGACCCGTCCTGGCCCTCCGAGGGCGCCGTCACCTTCAGGAACTACTCCACCCGCTACAGGAGCGACCTGGACCTCGTCCTCAACAATGTCAACTTCGCCGTCTCGGCAGGCGAAAAGGTACAAGCCCACTATATCGAGAGAATTAACCACCATCAGACTATCGCCTTTAATAAGGAACTACGGAAGGACAAGTTTACAAAGTGTGCATGTGCAACAAGCAGTCTAGGATTACACATGCTGACCTGTTGTAACCAATGCATTATGTAGTCTTGTTAAGAAATGTCAGTTAAATAACTATATGTTAAATGACAATGATGTAGTTCTTGTTAAAAAATGTAAATAAATAAGTAAAAGTTTTTCCATCGGGTTATGTAGCATGTATCGCTGTCACACGGCGCCATCGTTTACAGGTTCTTCGCAACATTACATAATATTACTCTAATAATACGATATGACTTTACTATGTAGCGCAGTAAGCAATCAAGGAATGCGATATACCGATGCAGCATAGATCCATTGCAATTTCAAGCTGTACATTTTATAATAGTATTTAAGAAAATCTATACAAATATATTGTCAGCAAAATACAGGGTGGGGATTTAAACTTTTGGTGTGGACATAAACTTGCAAAAGTGCAAAAGAAAAAAAAAAAAAACGTCGCGCTTGTGTGCGCAAATTTATGCACGCCGTTTTAGTATAACCTATAGGTATGCGGACCCCCCACCCCCCAATTTCCAGAGTCCTGTATCCGCCACTGAAAATCCCCCCCCCCCCCCCCCCCCCCGCACAATAGATACATTAAAAAACAAGTCTGTCTTAACCTTGGCTTTCATTTAGGTTGGTATCGTCGGTCGGACAGGAGCTGGCAAGTCGTCGTTGACGTTGGCGCTGTTCCGGATCATTGAGCCCAGTCTGGGCACCATCCTGCTGGACGGGGTGGACGTTGTACCGCTCGGCCTGCACCAGCTCCGCTCCAAGATCACCATACTGCCGCAGGTCCGTGAATTTTAAACTTATATCATAGCGTACTTTGATCTATAATGTGGGAAATAACAATCTGATATCAAGACTCACCTGTCCAAACTGGGAGCCTATTGCATTCTGTGACAGAATCGATCCTATGTTGCCTCTCATATAGGAATAAATTGCCTGCTCTGGCAGTTGTTAGGAAAGCACTCAAACAAACATTAGTTGCCCTAGGGTACTATTTTTGCGAACATAGTTTGCAAAAAGGTAGTTTCAATCTGGTTCAGCATATAAATTAGTAATAATTTATTATGTCTATTATATACCCACGGCTATCTTTATGTATCATTGCCTGGACGTAAAGATTAGACTATTGCTAACATAAGCGCTAATTACTTTTTTCAGTTTTGTTTACTTCAACTTATTGCTGTTTACTTTCCTCCCCCAGGACCCGGTGCTGTTCTCGGGCACCCTGCGTTCTAACATCGACCCTCTGGGGACTCACGGAGAGAGCGCCATCTGGGAGGCCGTCCGTCGGTCTAACCTGGTCAGCTTTGTCAAGTCTCTCCCAGCTGGGCTCAACTATGAATGCGGGGAGGGAGGACTTAATCTCAGGTGAGCTTACTTTCATGGGAACCAGCGTGAATAATTATGTGAATTAACAGTCTAGTGCTATAGATCTAATAATTCTACATCAGCCTCTGCATTGACTCATAAAACACTCATTTTCTGGTATCGCCAGATTACATAAACTGTACAGGAGAAAAACAAATTGCATTTAACTTGAAAAATGCAATCAGTGAATCCACAAGTAAAAGGAATCGATACAGCCCATATGTAGGCTAATATATACATTTATAGATTACCAATTCATATTGATCTAAAACAGCGAAGCCTCTAATTTGTAGATTAGGAGGTCTCATCTCACCTTATATCGTAGACATGATAATATATAATTATACAGATATATATTTCGGAGGTGTTTCACTTGTTCCTGAGTCACCATTGATGTAACATTCATTTTCCGTCCAGTGTTGGCCAGAGGCAGTTAGTCTGCCTGGCCCGAGCCTTGCTGCACAAAACCCGCCTCTTGATTCTGGACGAGGCGACGGCCGCCGTCGATATGGAGACGGACGAGCTCATCCAGGCCACGATCAGGAGGGAGTTTGCCGAGTGTACCGTGCTGAGCATCGCCCACCGGATTAACACCATCATGGACTATGATAGGTACGTTACTGCACACCTTCTAAAGACCTCAGATCACAGTTTCCCACAACATCCACTGCACTATAATCGAGCTTTATTTACCTTAGGGTTTTGTAAATACGGTCCTTAAAGGTAATTGGAAGGACCTTTACACAGATTATTTTGTAAAGGTGACCATTACATTATGTACAATACACATTTATTGAAACCTAATGGTCCCATTTATAAAAGAAACAAAGGTCAGTAAAAGTCTATTTTCATACAATGATTACTATGCTACTATACCTACTACATTGGCATGGCGCCTTCACGACACTATTGCAAAACACTTTCAACACAGTGCTGGATACACGAATATTCTTCATTGGAGTAATTTAGACAGTTGATCATGAAGTTAAATGTAACGAATTCATCCAAATGATCAAAAATGTAAATACAGTCATAATCAAATGGAGCTTGCTAATTAGATTTCTTGAGACTATCAGACTAAAGGATTAAATTAGGATCAAGAACAGATTGTATCAAAATGCCACTCTAAATTGTATGCATCGGAATTACATAATTGCATGATCCAATATCCCAATGTTATTGATTGTCTAATGGCTGTTGATCCCCATAAACTGGTTGCTGGTCAGAACTTACAATTGATTGATAACAATTAACGAGAAATATTCGATAATCAGATAACTGCACCAAATGAATCTGGTCTACTCAAAATCTCTATGACTTGTGTTCTCAATTGACGAAGTAAGTAATGCTGGATAAGCACGTTTATTATCAAATAACCTTTAATCCATTGAATAATCGATCGTTATTTCTCTTTTTGTTTTAGAATCCTTGTTTTGGATAAAGGACAGGTGGCAGAGTATGACACACCTAATGCCCTGTTGAAAGACGACAAGACTATTTTCTATGGCATGGCTAAAGAAGCTGGACTCGTCTAATAGATTTTAATCAAAGTATTATACATGTAACATCAAGTCAGAGCCAAAGCAATATGCCATTATCTATAGATAGATCCACACATGTATTCGCACAATTCAAATGTTGAAAAATGATTTTATCAATTGTTAGAAACAGATGCTTCTTTAGATTCTAAACAAGTGCCTTCGGCAAATTTGACAAAAGACGGTTGAAAAAGAAATAAACTCTTCCTTTCAAATTTGTTAGATGTGATGACTACATTGAGATTGATAAATGAATTCTCTGATAGATCCATCCTCATAGGGATTGCTAGTCTACAGATATATATGTCTACATAGTGGTTACTGCACAGACTTATGTCTGCACAGTGGCTACTGTACAGGCTATTACTGGTGCTGGCACCTAGCAGATTTTGATGGAGTAACTTTGGAGTGGAGTGCACCTCAGCCAATCAGATTACTGTATTCTGTGGATGGCTAACATTTAGTGTAACATAGTCCAACCTGCATATAATGTCTGCACAGTGGCTACTGGACAGGCTAATACTGGTGCTGCCACCTAGCATATTTGTATGGAGTGCACCTCAGCCAATCAGATTGCTGCATTCTGTGGATGGCTAACATTCAGTATAACATAGATCAACCTGCATATAGAGTTGATACTGACCTCTTGAAATTAAGCAAAAAGATTTGGCCTTTATCTATCTAAATAATAAATAATAAATCTAAACAAAAATTAGGAGAAGATTAGTGTTATACTGAATTATTTATCAACATCTTGGTGTGCTTATTTCTTTCATAGATAGAAGGGGAAGTATACCCCAAAATTGCCTCATTCTAGCATGTGTTCAATGGAGGCAAATTTGTTCAGTTATTTGGGAGATTTGCACACGGCCCACTTTGAATTCCAACAGTTCCTTCTATATAGTGAAATGAATATATTTGTTGCCTAGGTTCAAGGCTGTCGTATACTACCAAGATTATATTGATACTGTTAATTACTACCTTAATCGGTACAGAAACTTTGTGGAGTGTTACTAATCTTATCCATACGGACTTATCCTACAACCTCATCCAAATGCCACCGAGTTAACATATGAAAATGAAAATCCGGCGAGACATGATTCTGAATAAAGAAGCAAATTTCAACGAGTGGTTTTCTTTTCATTCATTCAAACAACTGTATAAGCCATATCAAGACATATCTCCTGATGTGGACACAATTTCATATATTTTACTCGTTTGATTGATAATCAAATTAAAACCTAAGGCTAAATTGATGTGTTATTGACTTCTTGATACTGTCTTAAATAATATATATATAATATTATTGTCCATTCTATCATGTTATTGACAGAAAACCGAGTGGGGGACTTCTTCTCATACTATGCTATATACAAATAATATGTAATTCACCCACCATGTTGAAAAATACATGTATTTATTTTAAACTCACGTTAAAGCTTTGCAATAATATTAATTATATCACTGTAGATATTGAAAATAAGCTTCCTACTGCAACAGAAGAACTCCCTTTACAGAATCTCTGACTGGTCATGCAGCACGGTTAATGCAAAGTTGAAACAGAAAGCAGCCCCAATCAGGCATTGAGGCAAACTACAGAAAACTGCGAACAGTACCCCAGCGAGAATCAATGGATGCATGACATCTATCCCTGGGATGGCTCTTATTGGGGATAATCATCCTAGGGTAACTATCACATGGACTGTTACCCTAGGACAGCTACCCTGTTCAATGGCCCTGGTTTGCAGTACCATCAGTTCTATACAAGTTCAACGACACGTCCAGAAATTGTGGCACTTTGCAGACAATATTTGTAGTTCTCTCAGGAGCAGAGTAAGCCATATCATCGTATGTCATTTTCACATCCATAGACAATTTCATACATTTACAAACATAAAGCGCTTTTACATTTTCGTATTTTCCTGCATTGACCCTACACAGCTTACTAGAGTTTACAGTGATATTATAATAGTTTTAATGTCATTTTCCACAACAGTTTTGAATAGGTCTGCCATGAACGATAATAGTTTTCTTTAGCTGTGCGTTATACCTGCACACAGGTATCGCTGGTCGGCAGCCCAGAAGGGCCTCCTCCTCCTTCATTATCAAATGATTAACAATGTTGCAAAAATTCAGCAAGTGAGCATTATTTTTCTAGCTCCTACTTATTCATAAAATATGGAAGACTTCATGACATCTTTTATTGATGAATTATAAAAAATTGGTGTGTCCATTGCTTGGATTTTGAATGTTATTTTGTATTCGGGCTGTGCTTCTTAAATGGTGGCCATGGATTGATCCGTTCCCGCCACATGGCCAAGAATACCGCTACCGTAAATGTCAATATGCCTAAAGAAATTCCCACTGCAAAGCGTATTAGGTTATCTGAAAGTAAAGGATGTTAGAGTTATCACGTTGTAAGAGCAACTTTTTGCCTGAAAATAGCCAAAAATCGTTATAAAAAGAGCATAAATCTATGCTGCTCACATATTTCCAACTGGCACAGTTCTAACTCATAATCAAAATAATATAATAATAGGTATATCAAATGGCAATTTGAAGAATGTTTTGATTGGGATGAAGATGTAAGATGTTTTGTAAGCAATTCATAGGACAAAGCACTGTATTGCTGTTGTTCATACACTGCAAGAACAATGCCTTGTGTCCTTTGTCATCTAGAGTATGATCGTAAATTTACGTATCTTATCCTTGTATGAAAACACTTACTTATCTTCGATGGAAAGCAGCTGCCCTCGTCACATCCCGCATCGGTACACCCACAATCATTGAAGCTGTCGCACGTCCAGGCCCAGTTGATACACTCCCGGTTGCTGCAGTAAAATTCTGTTGACTTGCAACCTGTAACAGTTAGCATAAATTTCTGTTCCAAGCATCAAGCTAAAGTATCAGATTATAATCATCATTATGTTTTTCATAGTTATTGACCATTACAGCACTGACGTCAATTCAAGGGAACAATATGTACATATTTGATGTACCACGATATATCACAAAAGCTGCTAATTCACACGAACTATCGCTGAGTGGTTTCAGGTTCTCAAAGCGCACAGACGTTGTGCATTGTATACTCACCGATTATTGGACTTGCAGCATATGTAGCGTTTTCTGGGACTGAAAGAAATGCAAGCCAATACGGTAAATATCAATTTTATGAAATTGACTTAGATTTTCAAGTTTTTGCAACAAACGCTTAGGAAAAACAAAGCCATGCACAAAAGCGGATTTATTTTAACTATTGTAATCCGCTACCATTACCAATCTTAGATAATGGTGACCTCGCTCGTTTGTGTGTTAAGAGAAGTTGGTTATTTTACCACTTGGGTCCCAAGTACTTTTTGTCAAGCGCAAATGGATGATTTCTCAAAATAAAATAATATGTCGATATGAACTGATGAAGGAAATATCATCATTATAGTAACAACTATGCCCTCTGAAATCTCATACATTTTTGCTGCACTGGCACAATCCAGTGTGTCTGACCTATGTAACCCTACTTCCTCGTGCATCAAAATGAATCGCATGAGTGACCGAATTACCTCCCTTGTGTTTGGTCTATCACCAATTTGTAGCTGTTATGTTGTTTCTATTAAACCTAGGCCTACACCTGAAATAACCAGAGAGATTGGTTTTGTTGCGTTCATAATAAGGTGGCATTTCGAAAGACGTCCTTCTACACCCCAACCCGCTTTATTACAATTATTGCAAAGGTGTTGTGCGGCGTATTGCATTTTACATTTTTGTCTTGGGGGCGTCCTATAGGCCTATTGTTTATTGGTAAGGTGCCCCCAAAGGTTTACCACTGCATTGTATAAATCAGAAACCCATAAAATTGGTCTTTTGTGGGGCCGTGTTCCCTATCTCTTGCTGGGCCAGTGGTCTTGGCACCTGTTATTCTCATTTACTGCAATACAATTGGCCAACTGCCTTCTCATTGGCTGTCTGTAAGTATGGCTCAGGAGCACCATGCCTATGGGGAGAGGCCATGTATCCTGATTGACAAGTATCCCCCCTATCCCTACCTGTTCACCTGTGGCCCATTGCAATATCAGTATACTTGTAGGGAGAGGCTTTGCACCCAGATTGACAAGTACTTTGAAAGGTATGCCTACCTGTTCTTGTAGGCAGCAAGGGTGGTGCCACAAGTCATTGATCTGTATAGATGATTACTTTTTTGCCACCAAAGCATTTTTCTTCACTCCAAATGATTGAAAAACATGTATTCTCTTGTGATAATATTCTCTAATCGTGTATGCAACCAATATTGAATGATAATCGCATCTATTCGATTGATTCATTTCGGAGGGTTAATTGTTATAGGCCCTACATATATACGCTTGTAAGACGACTCAGAGTAGGTCATGCTCCAACCTCATCAACTACACCTCGGGGTTTTAAAGCGTAACCTCCTTATGCTCCTCGCAGAGTTAAGGCGCGTCCCTGCGGGGCAACTAAACCCTCGTGCATGGGATGGGGCTTATCCCTAACAGACCCACAGTTGGAACAATAGACCGGCAAGGAGCGACTCGTGTACACCTACCACTAGTGGTCGTCCACGTGCTGGTAAAGCCTCCAGAAGACACCTTCTGGTTGCTGACAAAGCGTATCCAGAGCCACCGGTTTGGGGACTCCAGGGTGATGTTGTCAGCCACAGAGCACCCGTTGTACAGTTCTGGCGCAGTTTTACTTCCTGCCCTCACCTGGAAAAACATAAGGAATATTTATTTTCTATTGCAACTATCATGGTTATAAGCTAACGAACATACTCTCTCTGCAGTTGTTTCCTAATGGGGAGTGTTCATATGCATGAAAAGATTTACGGAGATTTAACGCGCTACATGTTCGTAAAAGACTGAATGTTTTTAATCTTATTTTACTTTACCAACTATTTCAAAGTTACAACGTATTGAATTTTACAACCAACACGGTGCTGGGTATAATCATCGTAGCTCACACCTCAACCTAGGCGAAGTGCCTTGGGGTGGGAAGATTAGCTCTTAAAGCTTTAGAAACCCATGGCGGATTTAAGGGGTGTCAATGGAGCCTGTTCAATTTTTAACGATGCGGCCGAGGCAGGCAGCTTCGGCGCGGGACACCGAATTGTTGTCACTGCACGGAGTATTCACACGTTTTTAGCCATTTATAATACCTATATTATTATGCGCACTCCCTTTTAGCCATTTATGATACAGGTTATCTGATTACACTGGGTGCAATAGCAAGTTCTCCGGTTCACAATAATGAATTGCAGATTCTGTGCGCCCGGTAGATGCACAAATGATGCTTAACAGTTCGAACGCTGCGTGTTCTTTTGTTAAATTTGTTAGGAGTCTAGAGACAATAACAATTATTACCGTATATAATATATAGGCCTTTTAGCCCCTGGCAAAGTATCATAAATTGTGTATAAGAATCATGAACAATCAAGCCAGTTATATAGCGTTCGCTACAAGTCTCTCTGGAGGCGCACGGCCATTCTCAATTTCATTAAAAATATATCCTGAGGGTAAACGTGTGTATTTTTCTAATATAATGAAGAATCATGGACCCTGTACCTCCAGGTAATCGACGCAGGCTCCGCCGGACGCCTCAGCGCTGAGGTTGAAGACGGTGACACTGAGCCGAAAGCCGGCCGGGCCCTGCACCAGCCAGATGCAGTTGGCCTCATGGCTGTAGGGGGCCGGGTAGTTGGGTGACTGGATCACCCCCGACCTGGGCACGTCGTTCACTTCTATGTAGCCGCCACACGTGAGGTCCATGCCTGTGTCGTTCATAAGCATGAGAGTTATGCGTGAATGGGATGTATCTCAGATGGTTGATATATTTTCATGCAGTGTTAAATGTAACAGTAAGCATGGTTTGGCGCTGAATATATTGTATCTTTTTCTTGGCTTGAGGACCAAGGCATTGAAATCTTGTTTAAAACAGATTTAAGACTTTTAAAGTTTTTTTAAAAAGGACTTCTGTGTGACGACATGCTAAAGTATTTTTCAGTGCTTTTTGAGTGATCCCGTACTGCAATGATAAGCCATCCGTTATATTTATATATATATATATATATATATATATATATAATATTATAGGCCCAATTTACTACAAGTCACCAATAACTTGTGTAATACACAAACCTTTTCCTAGACGAACCGCGGCTAAAAGGAAGGACAGGATGGTCCATACTGGAATAACAAGAAGGGAAATGGTCAGATTCGAGTTAACCCCATGAACAGAATGAACGCAAATGGTTGGAATGAAGGTGGGAAAGAGGCAAATTGTAGAGTTAAAGTAGGAGTTAGAAATACATTAAAAATATACGCATCAATGTCTCTTGATATTCTTTTTCGACTATTGTTTCGGTTTGAGTACGGAAGATTTGCCACATCATTGACGGACTTTCAATAAGTATCAGTTGTCTATTACCCGCATTAAATGGCGTTAAACCAGGATGAGTCTTTTTTTTGAACTGGGACTCAGAAACTTTCAACATAATGCCATCTATTACCCGCATTAAATTGCGTCATACCAAGATGATTTCTTATAAGACTGTAATTTTTCTCCTACCCGTATGCATTGCGACTCAAAACATTCGTTATAGGCCTGAATTCGTTGAGTGAGACATTTCTTTACCTCGTGCCACTATATTTCATTAAAGTTTAAATCATCAGTTCGATTATGATCAAATAGAACATTAATTGCAGGTGTAATTGTAATACCAGCCCATGGTACTTGCAGTAAATCGATTTCATGCATTTTAATTGGATCAAAGCAGGGCCGTGCCCAGGATTGTCGGTGGGGGGGTGGTGAGTTCCGAAAAAAAGGAACTCTTCCATGTTTTTGGGGAAGTAATAGGCCTATTGAGCAAATACTTCATAAGTTCAATGTGCAATTCCCGTGTATACATAAAGTCATAACACTATGCATCAAGCAATATTTAGATTTGGATATGAAAATGTGAGGGCAACCCGATGACAGGGGAAGTATATATCTATCAAACATGATAATTATTAGATTTTTCATGAAAACAAAACTAGGGCTTCTATCCACATTTTGAGACTATTTCTCTTGGGTTATCCTTTAGGGTTGATTATCACCTAAAAAGAATAGAAAAGTGGAAACTTCTATTTTTCTGGGTGGCTGTTGCCAGATTTGAGACACTGCCTATGGCTGGCAATGGCCAGATAGGGGCTCTTGACTGTTGAATTAACCAGATAAAATCTGAACAAGGAAAAAGAATATTAGGTAAAGTGTTTCAGTTGAACGTTCCCTCTTAATTTTGACTGTAAAGGATTTTGAAGAAGGAAACATTTCTACCTGGGTGGAACTAATTATGACTGGTGCTCTGTGGGGGGGTGGCCCACCACCCCCACCTCCCCCCCTGGGTACGGGCCTGCAAAGTCCATTTAAGGAGGTTTTCTTTAAATGCTGTTGTGGTTGTATAATAAAAGAGGATCATTAACCTATGACCTTCGATAGGGAAAACCAAAGAGGATTTTGTTATTAAAGAGGTATTCTCCATTACAATGCTGCTTATGTAAACACTACATGCACTGCCATATGATGTAGAATGTTAACCTTGCTATTTCACTACTAAAAACCACCTTGACATGTCAAGAAATGAACACGAGCTGTGTAAACCTTTTTTAAAACTCGACATAGTAATCTAATGTAATGCATGCACTATCACCTACCTCTGGTGATACCAGTAATGACGTATGGTCAATACCATGCTGATTACATGAACATGTAAGTGCATACTCCATGTTATTATCAACCTTGCAATTACTGAGTTTGCATGCTACCAATGTAGCCGCCTTAAGATCCCTTATTCTCTAGACATCATGATAACCAATATTTGCTTCAACCACAGGTAAATAACCATGGTCAGTGAACAAAGGTTGCGCTCGAGAAAGGCTTGATCCAAGCTGGGTCGGTGGCGGACTAGGCATTGATTCGGCAATATGTTGGCTGTGTTGACCATTCACTTAAACTGGTCGGTCCCAAGCCTTTACTTCAACAAAGTACCATAGTTTCATGTAGTGGCTGCCACTACAAGTATTTGGACGCTTTCCATGTATAATTCAAAAAGAAATCAGAGGGTAAACAGAGACTTTTGTCATATTCACGTACAGGCGTCCTCGCCAATATAAACTGTTTACGTCTCAGATGTCAAACAGTCTCGGATACTAAGGCGCTAACAATATATTGGATTGGGCACATGCTGACATCCAGCAAGTTTGACAGCGATTAATGTCTGGCAGATGATTTACCGCCATACGGTGACTTAGATCTTCTTTGAACTACCATATTAATAGGTAATTGCATACTTCTCAATTAGAGTTATTCTAATACAAGTGACATCTTGAGACTCATGGACTTATTATTCTCAGCAATTTAAATTCCTTATTCACTTATTCATTATGCACTACAGGCAATTCTCCTGAGAGCCTGGTATGTTTACCATAGCTAACTAATCAACAGCACCTAAAATACAGTTGATGTTTATCCGGCTAAGCCTATATGCTGTCGACGTGTTAACCATAAAACTGGTTGTTGCTGTTGTTTTAATTTATTACCTACTTCCAACAATTGTTTCCGACTGCCTTTCTGTATCCTATCGATAGGAAGAGTCCAATATGCACTTAATATACATGCAGTTTAATTACAATAAGCTTCACATTTCCAAATTCAAAATTGTATGTGTCACAGATGGAGCAATTTCTACCAATATGCTTTCTAACCACCTGCATGAGCAGGCGCCTTTTATTTAAATATAAGCACATATACTTATTCTAGGGTGATGCATAAGTGCTAATAATATATGTGCAGATACGCAAAGCTAGTTGAAAAACCGCGCGACCGGAACCTAATCCTATACCTAACCCGAGCAACAAATGTGCTTTGGTCATTGTTCAGTCACCCTCGAAAAGACCAAGTCGATGTTCTTGTTTCATCTCTTCCTCCCGACGGGTCTAAGGTAATGTGTCTTAGGAAACAGTCATGCGAATAACCTCTTTGGCAGGGAGCTACGCAGGTTGTGAGGCCAGTTTTCTGATTCATTAGCTCGACAGCATGATCAGAAATAATTCATTATGAAGAATTTTAAAGCCACTGAAGTAGATACACACGACCTGCAAAAAGGCCAGTCCCGTGGTTTCAAGACAATTATTAGGTAGTTACCAAGAGGATTGGATGCCACATGCATGGCCAACCAGAAATTGCGAACCCACTTTGATTACCAGCTGATTACGTTCAGTAAAACTATTCCAATTTTAATTTCTAGGAACTTTAAAAGAGAGTGAAGGGAAATAGAACAAAACAGCTAGTATACTACATTATCAGGAAAAGTAAAATCATTATTATTCCCGTGAAATTGATTATCGTTACGCGATCATTCAAGAAATAGCAAGCATATCAGGAACATGATATTGTATGTGAGAGAAGTTGTTAATTGATATAAAACATAAGGATTCGGTTCCTAACATAATTTCAATATGTCATATGCCAATATTGTATGTTGCTTTATTGTAATTTCTCTTTAGTGCTGTAAATAAACAACTAGCTATTTCAGTTACCACAATCGACCATTTTCCTGTATTTTAGGACCGATCGAAAGACCCACGTTTAACTGATGTTAAACGCATCAAAATGATTATAATGATGATGCAAAGCAACTACACAAAAACACCTTTCATTCATCCACGTTTGATGTAGAAACTATAGTTCCATTCTGTTTTAATCATGAAACTCTTAGATCAAATATTTCTCACAAATGGCCTTTTTCATTTTCTTTTTATAAAAAGTTATTAACAAAACAAACAAATAGAATGAGTTGAATACATTTTTAACACCAAGGGTTTCCATGGACGTACCCATTAGAGCTGTGTATATAGGGCCGTAGTTTTGCCTTGTGTTCTTATTGGACAGATAACCTTTCCTGTGCGGCTCCATAGTTTAACAACTAATGAATTCATTGCATAGTATTCACCAGGTTATCGGCAGAGGTTTTCTTTTAGGTTTTTGGAAATTCTTCGAAACCTGTAGGGTTTGAAGTTTTCTGTGGATGTTGTTTAATCATTCCTTTGGAAAATATTGTTAGGCTGCAGCGTCCGTAGTGGCCATGCACGGTCATAACCATCCCAAAAGAAACAAAATGCTCAATTAGTGCTCGGCCCTCGTCTTACCTTGAAGGATACTTGACACTGAATGACACATAATCCCTTTGCCCCGGAGCTGGTCAACACGTCGTGGTTAAGGTCCGGCCAGGTAAACCCTCCTCTTTTCGAACTCCAAAGGTATAGTGCCCACACATACATGCATAAGAGTCTAAACCAAAGTAGTCAGCGAAGTATTTCAAGCACTACTTCCAAGCAGTTGTGTCGGCCGGAGAAGAAGCAGTTAAAAGAAGTAGGCCCAATGCTGCTTAGTTAGCTTGTGTTGAGGACAACTTGCAGGATAGGGTTTAGCCTGTGTTAGACGGCCACGTCCAGCCTGGAGCGGTCCGGTTCTCCAATGCCAGTCAGAGATTCCTCCATGTAGTGTTATATATATACCTCCAGTCAGCTCAGAGGTGGTTCCCTTGTGTTTCATTCCATGCACGTGAAAACAGCTTATTAGCCACAGCTGCTCCAAGGGCTTCTACCAACCAGCCACCCCTAGGCTTCCCCATCCCAGCCTTTTTCCTGACGTCCCTTTGTTGGCGCACATTGATATCAATACGCGTATATCTCTGCGTGTCCGTGTATTTGTGGTTTGCTGCTCCCCTTGGCTGCCTGCCGACCTGTGCCTGCAGGCGGGGTGCCGCTGTAGACGTCATGGGTGCACGCACACATTGATCCCTGCCCACCTCCTGGGTGTAGGTAAATATACTCAGCCAGAAGTCACCCGGCTCCCGTAGAGCTCACACCGAAATCTTGGCAGGAACAAGCTGGACAGGCCTATACTTCAAAAGAGTTCCACCCGTCTCCACTATCCTATTTCTGCTAATGTAATTGGATTTCTTTTTAATAATGCATCTTAGGTTGATGCGATTAGTCCCTGATTTTTGCTCATTAAATCAAAAGAGGAAAAACGTATATCAGCTGTATGGATTGCAAGAAAAGCAGTTATGTCAAATATAAACGTTTCTTGTAGAAAAAACATTGCATCATAGAAAAGAAATACTTTAATTTCTTTAATTGACACACACACACACACACACACACACACACACACACACACACACACACACACACACACAAACACACACACACACATTATAATATCCGTCTCGACCTCTATGCTCTATCCCACAAGACAATACCATTGGTCAATCTAGTTAATCTCAAAATCCTATTTTCTAAGGTTTCTGCCCCTCGCGCCTTTCACAATAGCAAATGCATTCGCCAGAAATGGTTGGTCTTACAGGTGGCATTTCTCGAGTATCAGGTGTGTGTCTGGATGATCAAAGAGGTTTGTACCTGTGACAATCGGCCCCGCCCAATCCAACCTCTAGACGTTACGACAGCAGATGGTTGTATACGTTGTTATTAATAGAAGTAGAATATGTCATACCTCAAACATAATGTTATGAAACAGGTATGCAGCGTAAGAAAAAGTAGGCCTACAAGAATGTGTATACCACCATTCTTTATCTGTACCCACGATCCATACGATAGAAACCTTTTAATGCGGGCAATAGAGAAATAATATCATTTGCGCCTCTGTCTTTCTCGTCTGTGTTTGTTGGTAGACATTTTCAAAGACGATTACACCTTAACAAAAACTTAAGTTCAACATTGTAACTCTTGATCATCTCACAAAAATGAATAAAGGGAAGGTTGTACGGGTCCAAATGTATGGTCTTGGACACCCTATTAAAATAGCTGTGGTGTCATTTGACCACAAAGGACTCATGCAAGCGTTTTCTGACCGTTATACTGCATATAACAAAGCAAACCTCAAGCTCAGTTTAAAACACGCCAATATAACATGCCAACTCCTTTTATTTCTATAACTGCAGTACCTGCAATATCAACATTTCTGAGTGCTGTTCCACAAAAGAACGACCAGAAAGCAGATCCAACTTTGTTGTGACTAATTTATTCCTTGTGCATTAAGGCATGTGAGTATTATCGAAGCTATCCTGACGAACCAGTCTATTATTCCAACTTGGATAACCCCGGGGCTTGGGCGAGGTGTACTCATAGGGTGACGGTAATCCAAACCATTAGAATAAAGTAGGATGGCTTCTGTGAGCCCAGGGCTATTTTTGTAGTATACACTCTTAGAGCTTTCTTGGAATTAGTACGCTGCATTGTAACTTTATTCATAGCTATTGGAAAGTTTTATATTCACAAAGGACACTAATTCACAATTTTATCCGATTGGCATTGAGTTACATAAATCAAATCCTTTGTCAAATCAAGACAATATCGGGTTGAAATGTCTTTAAAGGTCCTCAATAGAAATGAAAAAACACAGAGAAAACATAGAAGGTAAAAATACTATTTACGTAACTGAAATTTGTTTTAAGTTTTTTTCTTTTTTTTTGAGATTGCATGGTTGCAAACTATACAGTCTCAATGGAAAAATGTCCATTGCCCACATACAGATTTGAGATTTAACCCATGTCATATACTGGGCCTAAACATAGCACGAGACTGAAGACCACCCAGTCTTAAAGCCCCTAAAAGGTTCAATTTAAGGTAGTTTCTATGTATAATTCTTCACCGCAAGATTGCAATTAACATTCACTGATAAAGAAATATTTCGCGTCTTGAGAAGCCAGACATCTTCTTATTTTATCAACGGTTATAATTATGGCTTACCAATAAGTAAATTTGTATATGGTTAAATTAATAATCTTGCTTCTTTTTTTAACCGGACTTTGGAGGTTAAATGTCTTTTATACCTTTGTATCTATTTCAACCCTGTTGAAATAAACATCTCGACTGCTTAGTATATTGAAATATTATAATACTCTAGTAATTATTTCCTGTTGGTAACATTATCAAACGACTGCTTATTATGAATGGGTCTACATTGCAATTGGCCAATGTTATATCTCTGAATAACTAGGCCTATGCGCGAATTAAGAAAAACAGAACCATGTTTTCTTATTCCTTGATTATTTTAATCTGTTTAAAATATCTTGTAATATGCAAAGAGTTCTTTTGAACTAAACCCACTCTCCCCGACCATCTGACAATTTCAAAATCTTGCCTCTTGTCTAGATTATCTACATTCAGGAAAATATTGAAGTGTTAACAAAAGGAGCACAACAGAACAAAAAACGATTACAAGAAAAATATTGCCGATAGGAATATAAGAATGCGGTTTCACTAATCTTATATAACATTGTGCTTTACAGAATTTCTGTCCCATTTTTGAATCAGTTGACTAAACGCTGTAGTTTCCCGACTAGCTTTACCATAATAAGCCCATCCCCGTTTACACCATCATAAAAGTTACCATGAAATATTTTCAACATTGTCTCTCTGTTTATTCAATGAAGTCAGTTGTAAAATAGAAAATAAACCAAAGCAATTTAATTGACATATTGCTCCTATTTTCTTTTAGAATGCAGCTTTATATTTTGGCCTTTTTCCCATAGGAACCAATTTTAAAGGCTGTCAGCCCAACTTACAATGTCCGACCCTATTTTACCCTGAAATACAGCATTTTGATTGGCTGGTAAACCTGCAAATCTGACAATCAGTAAAATTCCAGGAATCATAATGTTTCATCAGGACTTGGGGAAATAGAAAAATATAATTTTTACTTATTTCAGTAACCCCAACTTCAGGAGACAAAGATGGCTTATTTGTTAATTTTGTCTGACCGTTGTCAAACCCAGGGGTATACCAAATGTGGGATGGGCTTATTTGTAATTTCATCTCTCTCACCGGTTTAGTTGAATATAGAGCAATAACATCCATATTAAACGTATTTTAACCTTTTCCGTTTAAAAATCTCGTACTAAACATCGCGCGCTTGAGCATCAGCTCAGAGTCTCGCGTGACGTTTTAATGCCATGATTAAAAAAAACTATTCCCTTCCCGTTTTCTGCTGGATCCAGTCCAGGTAGTGGGATACCTTGACGTAACCTCCAGCGCCCCCTTCCACGCGGCAGGTCTCTCCTTCCCCGAAGGACACGATTCCTGGTAGGTGGAAAACACGGCACACAATCAATATCTAAGCCTATACTGATTTTAGTGCACGTAAAGAATCAAACTCAGAACCGGTAAATGAGCATGGAGAAATACGAAATATTATAACCAAAAACAGTGTACATACAATGAATGATCAGATGATAAAGCAGCTTCACTGATTGACCATGTAAAGAAATACTTGCTTAAAAATTAATATCAATATTACATACCAATAACTTGTATATTGAATAGATGGCAATGTCTTCCTTACCTGTTTGGATCCATGTCTCAGTACCATGTCGGGCGTCCCTCACACTGCTCATTAACGGCCCACCACTGTCCTGACGACAGGCATCCATCAACTCGCCATTGTGGTCCCTCAAACCGCCTACAAGGTGTGAAATGTTTTTTTCTAATTACCAATATCATTTTATCGAGTATACTGTTGTCTGTTTTATAGGTCTGAAAGTTTACCCTGTCTGACTTGAGGATAGATGTAAAGTCTAAAGAGGTTACAATAAATTTGGATTAACTTTTAGTTATGCCAATCCAAAATGTGTCTCTTACAAAGTTTTTTTTTTACTGGATGCCAATCCAATGTGATTTTTTTTCATTGGCGGATCCGGGGGCCGACGAGCCTCCCCCCCCCCCCCCCCCAAAAAAAAGGAAAAAGAGGGAGAAAGGGAGAACAAAGGGGGGGGGGGAGAAGGAAAGAGAAAGATGTACCTCCCGGCCCTTTCTATCCCCTCCCGGCCTTTTCTTCCCCTCCCGGCCATTTCCTTTCCCTCCCGGCCCTTACTCCCCCTCCGGCCCTGTGTGTCCCCTCCCGACCCTTTATTTCCACTCAGGGTCCTTTCTTTTCCCTCCCGGCCCTGAGAATTCCCTCCTGGCCCTGTGTGTCCCCTCTTGGCCTTTTCTTTCCCCTCCCGGCCTTTTCTTTCCCCTCCCGGCCCTGTTGGTCCCCTCCTGGCCCTGTGGGTCCCCTCCCAGCCCTGTGTGTCCCTTCCAAGCCCTTTCTTTCCCTTTCCGACATTTCCACTCCAGGCCCTTTTCTTTCCCCTCCCGGCCCTGTGTGTCCCCTCCCAGCCCTTTCTTTCCACTCAGGGCCCCTTCTTTCCCTCCCGGCACTGTGGGTCCCCTCTTGGCCCTGAGTGTCCGATCCTGGCCTTTTGTTTCCTTTCCTGGCCCTTTCTTTCCCCTCCTGGCCCTGTGTCCCCTCCTGGCCCTGTGTTTCCCCTTCTGACAGACTCGGAGAAACATTTTTCCATATGTCACAAAACAATACCATTGAATAATCAGTTGAAAAAGGCTCAAATTGTTATCTCATAGGGTCTAAAGTAATCTACAGAACATGCATAAATTTACATTGTTAGGAAACAGTTTGTCCACTCTTTTGGGACATTTGTCCAGAGATTATATCCGTCTCATGACTTACCAGCACAAACAGAAACCCCTGAATCGAAACGTTCGACGTGCCCTGTCATCCGCTGCTTGCATTCGACCTTATCAAATAGCTTAACACCAAGTTGTTTCAGCTCGGGCGACTGGTGATCACCTGACATGTTCCATCGTCCCCATCCTGTTACTACACCTGGGGTGTTCACTTCATATAATCCTGTAAAGGTCAATACAATTTGATATTCAGAGTCACTGTGGTTAGTAATTATACTGTGATCACAAATGTTTTTATGTTCAAGTATTATTGCAAGGCGGCAAAATGGTTCCTCAGCTTTGCAGAATTGATTGACTTTTATAAAAGACAAAATTGCTAATTGATATTAGAAGGCAGGTTGGTCGGACTGACGATCCAAGCATCTGTGATTAATAATTACAGTATGGTTCAATAATTCTAATTTAATAAAGCTCTTCTTTTATTTCTGATAGCGGCCTTCCATTAAGTATGATTGTATGCATAAAGGGGGAAGGGGGTCTAAGATTTTTGAAAATGTGTGTGTGTTCTAGTACAAATCCAATGTGTACTTTGCCCAAGGGGGAAAGGGGGGTCAGAGATTTTTGAAAATGTGTGTTCTCTACTGACGTAGACGGTCAGTCTGTACTTAAGCTTAGCCATTCTAGTGTTAGCACTAAGAGTCAGGGCTAAGGTCATTCTCTTTGTCAAAGGTGAAGATTAGAGGGAGGAGTCAGGTCCAGTATGTTGTTACATATATTTAGCGCAGCTTGCACAACACTTGTAGAGTGCTGTTAGCTTTCATTGGGTAAACATCCCGGAAAGGTCTGTACTAGAAGCCTGTTCTGGAGTTGGAATTGAAGCTGATAGACTGAGTAGTTGGCTGAAGCGTTGACTGAGTGCGGTTGAGCAGATCCTACGATTTGGATTGTTCATTGTCATTGAGAGATCTTGTCATGAGTACAAACAAGCGTTGGATAATAATAAAGAACATCCTTTCATGTGAGTGTTATGTCTTTTCATGATAAGGAACTATATTATGTATTGGATGTGCAGTCTTGACGGGGGCAGACTGCTGATGGAGCTAGCTAATATCCTGGGAACAGTTATAGAACTTATAAATAACACTCTAGCATATATTGGATATTAAACCTATCATAGTTCAGTACAATACTAAATGGAAGGCCCAGAGAGTGGTTACCAGGCGCGGATTTAGGAAGGGGGCGTGCCAGGCACAAGCCCCCCCCCCCCCCCACCTAATTTGGGCCGAATTCTAATTTTCTTAATGTAAATTCCGGCGCACCAGAGGGCGCATGCAAACATTTTAGCTATACCCCACCTCTTTTTTTTAAATCCTGGATCTGCCCTGATTACTTGTTTTTTCTTTCCTTTTTAATAAAATGAATTAGAAATATAAACACACCGACTCTTGGCATACTCAATTATCAAGATGACTAAAGCTTTAATTCCGTGATGAATCATTGTATTGCCACTTACGTGCTGTGTCCGGACGTGGGAGGCAGACGGGTCTGATGTCGGCTCTGAATATAACAGGGTTCTCTAGTTCGATTAGGGCTATGTCATTTGCCAATGTCGTATAGTTGTAGTCATCATGCACGATGATATTCTTGGCACGAATCTTGACGGACGTCTCAACTGGTTTGTCCCAAGTTTCACTCGAAACGCTTCCTGAAAATTCCAAAAGGGTTATCTTTATTAACTTTTTGAGATATGATTTGATTTGATCGACGATATGATTTATTATGCCGTTGTGTGTTGGGAATGACGGATACAAATTGATTTGTATCTAAAGCGTGGTATCTTTGGAGGAAGAATCTGTAGGCTTTGATAATTGAAAATGTGCACAGAGAAAGGGGGCCCTTTATTGTAAAATACGCTATATCTTTAAAGTGTTTAATTTGCCATAAAATGCATGCAAAGTTACATAATCGCTGTGCCTTGTGTCGGAATTGACATACATCATATATTATATCAAATGGAATATTGTTTTGCTGAGATGTTTAGGTTTAAAAAGGTACAAACAAAACTATACAAAACGATACAACTTAATGACTATCCATCTTTCTTAATTAGTTGTATAGCAATCTGTCATCATAGCCTTCAGGTCATATGTTTGATTATCAAGATATCATATGTTGTCGCCGGCGCTGCAAAATTACTTCTCACAAGAGGGGCACAACCAAAGCTGTAGCTCATTGAAAATATAGGCGCCAATATGCTATGTGTATTAGGTCTATATTCTTCTGAAGAACTCACCAAATTTCAACATGAACCGTGAAGACTTGGGACCTTTGTTGTACACGCAATGAGCCGCTGTAAGCACCCAGGAGGAGCTGCTCTGCTCTCCGTTCAGCAAGCTCGCACCGCATACAAATTTATTCTGAAAAGGAGTATGGTGTCAGGATTAGCAATCAGGCTGTACTGCATTTATTATAGAGTATATGTGGGAATCATCCATCGATGACGACATGCAACAGTGATGCAATATCAATAATAGAATTGTACCAATATATCTAAACGTCTTCCTTAATACTAGTATGTAGTTAAAGGTCGATCGGGGTACCGGCCCCAGGAAAGAAGGGTGATAGCCCATAAAGAAAGGCATATCAAATTCAAATCTTCCAGAAAAAGTACAATTTTCCTGACTTACTTCTCAGAACATGCTGGTATGAAAATTAAACTAGCATTTCTACAGCTAAACAATTTAGATATTTGTGTCAGATATAGGGATAATAATAAAATTGAGTGATCTAGTTCTTCCAAAGAGGACCCCAGATGTAAATAACCCAGCAAAAAATAACAGCAAAAAAGCCCTAGTGTACTCACAGATCCGCTGGTGAACTGGGCCTGGAGGGAGAGGCCGGTGTTGTCAGCGTTGAGGTGGTAGAGGCCGGCCATCCAGGGCCAGGCGCCCGCCTCAGCGTACAGCCCCCGGGCCCCATTGTTCAGCCGGGTTTCGCCGGCCAGGCCGCACCTGGAGTGGTCTTCAAGATAAAAAAAAAAGAAGAGCGCATCAGACAATTAGCGAAATCCAGTTTCTTCATAAAGTTTATTGTCTATGTTGCATTAATGATGTTATGATATGATTTTATGGCTTGTTGTTTTGTAACTCGAGAATCATTGGCATTCGATGAGGTAAAAGTTGTATTCTTAAACGTTATCTTTTATGTGTATGCTCGGAATAACGTGGAAGTATTTTTGTATTCATGTAAAAGTCTCTCTTTTTAAATATTTACAAATCCCAATATATATATCCTACAGATATCCCAATATGATTGGCCTAAATATATATAGGGCGATATGTAAAGAATACAGAAAGCCAGGTACATCTACATACCAATTTTGTTGTTGATGATCGACTCAGCAACTTCAAACTCTTTGTAGTCCTTGACAATGAATAAGTGTTCCTTTGTCTCTGAGGTGGCGATCGACTTCAAGTTCTCTACGTTGACATCCCCGATTCCTATGCAATAAATCTCTGTCTTGGGTTTTGCATGGGGCATCCCCTGTTTTAGTTCATTTGCCTCCACCCGTGGGTCTCCTCCCATGTTCGACATGCCTAAGGAGATATAAAAGCTCTTGTTATCAGTACCTCAGACAGATCTCGTGTTTAAATTCACTGAAAACACAAAGTCGTCAGAGAGCCACTTTAAAGTTGTCAAAGGGTTGTCATAGGTGACTTTTTGGTTGTCATAGGTGACTTTTGGGTTGTCATAGGTGACTTGTGGGGGCAGAGCAGGGCTCATTTCAGGCCATTGATGCTGTGTGACAACCTTGTGACAATCCTTCGACAATTTGGGGGTGGTCAGAGGGTTGTCATTGTGAATTTTGAGGCTGGATGACAACCCAAAGGTTGTCATTTTCTCCCAACTACTTTGGCCAAAAAGGTTGTCAGAGAAGCAAAAACTGAGAATCTGGTTGTCATAGGGTTGTTACAGAAAAAAATGAGAGTCAAAAGTGCTGCCTGACGACCCTAGAGTTGTAAGTGAATGGTGCCTAAAATGACAGCCCAAGGTTGTCATGGCCTCTGTCTATGATAAAGTATTGTTAGTGAATGGTGTCAAAAACATACAACTCATAGGTCTCCTATGTGTAATGGCTATACCTAATAAATTGTAATAAGATAATAGGAAGCCATTATTATGGACTATGATATCTACAACATGAAACTATTCATAAATAAGATTTTTTGTATAAAAAACACAGACAACATTGGGTTGTCGTTTTTGGCACCATTTTGACAACTCTGTGTTTTCAATGAAGTGAACCCCAACAGAGGGCCTTAGGCCAAATAGTGCTTCCTGACTTGATTGCATCCTCAATATTGATGATGTAATTTTAATCATATTTGAGAATCAAATAATGAGATTATGGAACGTATGGGAATATCGATCTATGCACAGAAATTCCCAAAGGAAATTGGTTTCATACCATCTGAGAGGAGAATTACTGCTTTTGGAGCATTTGCAGATCTTCTGTGCCTCGTTCTCAGAGCCATGGCATCGGGAATCATTATGTCAATCACGTCCCTCAATGCTTTCTTAGGAGCAGTGCCACCTAGAAAAACAATTTGCATGTGGAAAATACAGGCATTAGATTTTGTGCGTTATGCCTAAAACCTTAGGAAGTAGAGTATTGGGCCATTTGGAACATTATCAGATTATAGGTATTCGTACTGCTGGCGATGGGTAGGGCCTACATATGCCCGGCTTTATAATAACCTCTGATGTACGGACTCCTGGTGAAATCAAGGTGTATCATTCTTTAATAATTTCCCGCTTAGAGACATTTCATGCAATTAATAATAATAATATGTTGCGTCAGCAGCGAATATAAAATTACCTTACACTCCTATAAGGTTGCGTTGGATGAGACCACCATGTAGGCTAAAACATTATACTTTGTAAGTAGATACATTGTATGATGGAATTATCAACGTTAATAAGAATTTTTCTCAGTAATCAGCCACATGAAATCCATAATACAACGGTAGTGCCTTACCCCCTGATGACTGTGAAACGATTTCGTCCAGTGCAGTTTCAACTTCCTGAACACTAGTAAGCTGCTGTGGTACTCTCCTGTACCAGACAGAGTTGTTGAATGCAACAAGGCCTACTTGGGTCCCCCTGTCATTGGTAGACACGCCAAGCTTAAATGTAAAAAGTGTAATTAAATAATTTGGAAAAACTATAGGCCTATATACAGTGATCTTAATAATGTAGTTGTATGAAAGGGCATATGAGGCCTATTTGTCGAAGTTCGAAATAAAATTCATAATCTTGGTAATATATAGGATTACGTATTCCATGTACACTATGGCAGTGTGTAGCTGTTCCCGATCTGTATCATCTGTAGCTACTCTAGTTTAAAAAACGTGACATTGCCCACCTGTTTCACGATGCGTTTTACGACGTTAGCTGCAAATTTCCTTTCTCGTTTGGAGATGCTGGTGGAGGTATCAAGAAGGAAGAACATGTCCAGACCTTGGGAGTTCATTAGACTCATCAGAGATCTGGATCCTTTGTTCACAGTTTTCATGTTTGCATGATTCAACAACACGTCCTTTCCCTGCATAGAATGTTGAAATGGGCATTTCAAATAAAACATTAGCCTATATGTCAGAGAAAAAGAAGTAAGAGAGATAATTACATTTTAACGCTCGCTGTTAATGTTATTGTGTATTGTGCATAATGATCACATTACCGGTACCTTAACAGTTTTAAGTTAAACAAAGCTCATATAAAGCATAACTAGCACAATTAATCAAAGAATATTATCTTCCTCACAAAACATCACTTGAAAGTGAATTTACTTACAGCATAGTTTTCAACTAGTTGCTTGGACTCCTCGCTGCTGGCCGTTTCCCTGGAGAGGTGATGAATGAGCCGTCCGTAGGACCCGGCGAGCTGCTCCTTAGACATATACTCGTCCTTCCCTAAACACATCGAGCATTATTGTCTTAATTTTCTAGAAAAGAATATCTACTTGAGAATATAAAATGAAATGACAAAATTTAATGCTGGACGTTTTTCTTTTTCCAATCTTAAAGGCCAAAACGACAACACTGACAGATATTTATGAAAGGGTTTTAAATTGTTATCGTAACGTTGACAGAATTGAGTACATTTATTCAGGATGCCCTAACCTAAAAACATCATTTATTTTCAAATCAGTTGTATTAGATCAGTGCTATTCAAAAACAGTGAATGCATGCAGCTGGATTCTTATTTTGCGTTAGAACTACATAATTTTTAAAAAGATACAAAAGAATTCTGCATTGCTTACAAATTCAATGAGGTATCAAATCCTTTATCCTCTATAGCATGTGAACAAAAGTCCTATTCCATGAATGATTTTTTCCTTATTGATACTGAATGTAACCCACCTAAACAGATGACGGCGAGCCCTGTCCACCGCCCACTCTCCAGACATGTTCTGACCTCATCTCCCAGCATGGTCCTTCCAGGGTCACACTCAAAACGAACCACATCCCCTTCGTTGTATTGGTTTCCAAACTTTTTGCCGCCAATAGGTTTACCCGGATTACCACAAAGGCTCTCTAATAGGAAATACAGAAAAATATAAGACAGATTAGGGTAGCACGTAAAAGATGCAGGGTGTAATTGTCAGCTCATATATAGGAAACAATTGATATGCACGATTTTGATAATATAGGAAATAAATAATAAGATAGCCAATAAACACTTGAATTTCAGACAAATACTTTTGAACTTTACTATAGAGGCTTATTAAGAGCATCCTATAAGCCTCAACTAAATAAATATTCTAGTCTGAAGTGTAATGAATCCGGTCTTCAGAATGTTATAAACAGCTGAAGGTCGACGTACCTCCATCGTCACAGATCTGGAGAATGCCGTCCCAGGAGCCCACCTCTGTACATGTACGTGTCTCCGGCCCGCTGAGGAGGAAGCCGTCGTAACAGGCGACCGTCACGTTGTCACCAACACCGTAGGATCCCACAGTCGAGGCATCGGAGCTTACCACGTAGCCATCTTCTATGTCTAAGCTATCAATGGTTGGACAGCGTATGGCTGAATGGAGGAAAACAGAAAATTTGTAACTGTTTTATCAAGGCATCCACAAATTGGTGGGTTGTCCGCTCTTGGACTCAAGGAACACTGATACATTCTGTTATAATAAATATTTATCTGAGCCTGCATAAATGTTTGGTCTTTGTATTTCTATGTTTAACTCTGGGTTGAAGAATATGCATTGGCATGAATCCGTTGAAACAATTTCAAACGAATAAAAAAATTTAATAAGGATCACTCAACATCAGCAAATTCAACTGATAGGATTTACAATCAACTATTCGTGAGATAGTTATTCTATTTGCTTATTTGTGACTATCATAAACATGATAAAGGAAACCGAAGTTATTACTTGAAAATCATATAATTTCCCTGGTTCTGGCTGGAGTTTCAGAAAATCATTTCAGTTCCTGACAGCGAAATCCCCCCTTTTAATCACTGTTCCTATGGGAATTTATGATAGAGCCACCCAGGTGGCTTCCGGATTTGAAAGGTTTAAATGTAAGATAATTGAAAGTGGCAAACCTAATGAGAGACTTACGTTTACATATGGGCAGGGGCCGGTTCCAGCCGTTCTCCTCCCCCTGCTCAGACCCCACACACTGGAGGCTGACTGCACGGTGGGGGCTGATGACGTAGCCCGGGTCACACTCAAAGTGAACCCACCCACTCCTGTTCCACGTCTGCTGGGTCTCCACCACCTTACCGTGATCGATCTGGGGCAGGGCACATCGGGTCTCTGCAAGCGGAAAGACATCAAGTCACTGATTGGGGAATAGATTGCTTATTATGAATCATAAATATTTTTTTATATTATTTCAGAGCTACATCTTGCAAAGTAGGTTGTTCGTGTAGATGGTAATTGTAGATGAAAATATAGATATTAATAGTAGCATTACATCGGACATGCCTGCAGGCGTAGATTTGGGGGATGGGTCGTGAGGACCATAATAATAGGCCTACCCGCCATTTGGGCTCAAATCACTGGCGGATCCAGGGATTTGAAAATGGGGGGGGGGGGGGGGGGGGCGCTATTGGATTTTTTTTTCCTTTCGGCCGAATTTTACCTAAAAAAAACGCAGATTTTACCGAAAAAAGTCGCTGCACACAAGACAGTTGGGTAACACATCTTAAACGTGTTGAGACTTCAGGCAAAGTTTCTTAGACCAGACAATATTATTCGTAGGTCAAGGAGCCACGATAGTCGAGCTGAGTTCATTCGGTTAATGTGAACGGGGCTTATGATTCATCATTATTGTGGACTATATTGTACATAGGCCTAATCTTCTATAGCGCTTCAAAATCTTCTTGATAGTTCACCGTTATCGCTGCTGTATGAAATACGTGTTTCAGTGACGGTGATAGTTCAGAGCCGTTAACAGCACTTATTTTTTATGAAGTATGTAGATCCGGACAACGAATTAGTTTCACTCCCCGTTTATTGAAGCCGTAGCCGGCAGTACATGTTATATTTACGTCGCGGCTAGAACAACTTAGAACAAATACAGAACAACAAAGAGGTAAATTGATTTGGACATATAATAAATTACATTTATTTTAATCCTTTCCTGTAACAATAATTCTAAAGTTTAAAATTCTGCTGCGATGGTAAATCGTTGGTGGTTAGAACGAGAATGACCAACGGTCAAGCTCGGGCGATTTATATAGTGGAGGTACAACAATCTCCGTAGCGATGGTTACGGGGGGCGATGACGTCACGCCTCTCCGAAATAAATAAATTGGTTCAGGTATCGCTGCACAATTTAATATCATTTACGTCGCGGCTAGAACAACTTAGAACAAATACAGAACAACAAAGAGGTAAATTGATTTGGACATATAATAAATTACATTTATTTTAATCCAAAACCTCCAAATCAATTACCTAACGTAGTGATAAAAATTTATCATAATTAATTTTATCGGAGATTGAGGGCCTAATATATTTGTAAATACAATCAGATGACCACTGGCCCCTCTCCTTAATATAGGTTAAAGAAGCACCCTTATTATACAAGTCTGTGGTGCCTCCCCTCCTTAGAGAATGGGTTGAAAAATTACCCTTAATCTCTGAATTTGTTAACATTTGTTTAAATTGTTTGTTAACCACTGTATAAGATAAATAACCAATTTTTTCTGTAGAGAACAATGGATCATCCCTGGACTTTGGATGAATTTTAAATAATTTTTCCAATAAATACACAGCGCAGACCCTTTTATTTTCTAATCTATTTATTGGTATCTCATGTACCTGGCCTGGCTTCTTTGTTTTTGAGGATGTAACCTTTACAATACAACCCCACTTATGAAAAATAACATTTTTTCTCAGAAGCATATGTTCCGACCTCACAGTGTGTCCTACTCTGAGTAAAGTCCTAAATAGGAAAACAATTACAATATATACCAATATCCCTAACTGGTCGGACCAATCTACCTTCCTATATAATTTTTCTAAATGCTTCTCTTTCAGTGGTTCTTTACTATCCACCTCATTAAAATTGGAATTTTTAATTCCCTTCACAACCATTTTTACATTTACATCGGACCAGCCTGCTACTGGCTTGGCCCTTACATTGTGATAATAAATTACCGCCTGGTAATAATTAATAACGGAGGATGCTTTCATAAATTTAGATAGGTAAGATATATATAAACAGCCTTGTTTAGAGTTACATTTAAGAGGCTGCCAGTGAAATTTTTTACATACCTTCAAATAACATTTCCACTGCATCCTCCTTAACTTTTGTGTTGATTTCCCTACGGCGGATTTTTTCAACGCTATCACTCGCCTCATCAGGCACATTTCCTCTGCAAAAGTCAAAAATAGCGTTAGCGCAACACAAATTCGCACCCAAAATGCACTTTTTAACTGCGTCCTCACTTTTAAAATATAAAAGGCGTGACAAAGTGTCAGCCACCAGGTTATTTTTTGTGTTAATGTAATGAGGCACAAGCCTTATTTTATATATTTTGCAGATCCAAAAAATTTCCCTTAACCAACTCATGCACGTAGGATTAGTACTTATTCCCTTTCTTATCATATGAAATACTTGAGTGTTGTCTGTATAAATATTTACACTGTGACCTGCAAGTTGGCTCAGCCATTCCTGCAGGCCACGTACTATAGGGAATAATTCTAATTCATTAATATTTTTTTTGTCATAAATAATATCAGATGGACCTGCTATAATATGTTTGCATTTACATTCTGGAAAAATGATGTTATTGTCCCAACTACCTGCTCTCCAGTCATTTCCCATATACACTGCGAAGCCCTTCATAGATGAGTCTGATACCATAGGGAGGGGAAATTCTTTGTATTCGATTTTTCTTTTGCCATTAAAATTTTCCAGAAATTTTTCCCACCATAACAGGTCGTCTCTACATGCCTGTCCTATTTTTATTGCTTTTAAATTATTATTTAAAAGGACTTTATATAGGTTATAAACCCTTCGACAGTATACTCTGCCTCCCTCCACAACATGAGCGCAATGGGACAGTAAGCCCCCTAGACTTTCTAATTCCTTCCTGCCTATGGTAGCTTTTTGACCATATTTTACTACCAGATTTTTTAATTTAACCAACTTTTCCTTTGGCAACCGAATTTCCATTTTAATAGAGTCAATCTCCAGGCCCAGGTAGGTACATACCTGAGATGGTGGGGTCACTTTTCCCCAGCTAATATGGAAACCTATGTATCTTAATACCCTTATAACTACCTGTTGGGCCCAAGTAGCCTCCTCCAGGCTTGAACCAATGACAATAAAGTCATCCAAATAATTTACTGTCTGAATACCATAAATATCTGACAAAATATGATATATAAACTCAGAAATTTCATTAAAATACATAGGCCCTAGCCTTAGACCAAATGCCAAGCGGGAGTCCTGTAAATATTCAGTTTTACCATTAATTTCCCATCTAATACCTAAATATTTTTGATGATCTGGGTAAATAGGTACTGCCCTGTAGGCTGACTTTATATCAACAACAGCCATGTAATCTCCCGGATTTAATAATGCAACTACATTGTCCACACTTTTGTATTTGAACTCCTCAATTATATTTTCACAATAGTTATTTACTGAGATTTTTTCAGGCATACTACAGTCTGTTATCGGTCTAATATTACCATCAGGTTTAGGGACTGCACCCATAGAGTGAATACATGCTGGCTTTTCTTTTACTATTTTAAGGTAACCCTCAGCTAGCTCCTTGCCAATTATTTTGTCCATTTTATTTCGATTTTCACCCTCAAAAAGTGAATTGTAATTTCTGCAATCATAACTCAGACCCCCGCTTGGCACAGTGTCATCAACTATTTTAAAACCATCTGTGATACCATCCACCATAGGTCTAAATCTATTTTTACATGCATCCGACCCAAGGGAAAGAAGATATTCAAATCTACAGGGCCTTAATTGGCATAATGCGCCATCAATATAATATTCGCAGGTGCATTCACCTCGGGCGCATTTCTCGAATACATTGACAGTTTGACCACTCGGCGATTGCGCCGAGACCAGAAGATTATTTTCAAAATATTTAATATCTCTGGATTTACCCGATAGATTTTCCTCAAATTTGGAACAGACATCGGCAAGGACCTTGTCTTCCTCCCTATCGACAGTTAGACAAGAAGTATCGGCTAGAAATTCTATATTTTGAACAAAGTTACCTTGTCGACTGACATTTTTGTCCTCCTGCTCCGACACCGCTTGTGTACTTTCGACACGGAAACCCGTGACGTCAGCGGTATCGGTGCTTTGACCCGGGCTTGACCCCGGCGATGCAAAGTACCGGCGTGTACCGATCGTACCAATACTGGAGATAATATTTGAAATACAACAAGAATCGTCGTCTCCTTCGACTGGATTAATTCCTTCTACCTCTAAGACACGGAGGAAACCACCATTACGACCAGGATCTCTGGATTTACTGTATAATTTAACACTTTGAGCTAGCGAGCCCGCCCACGACTGAGAAGAAACCCTTGTACCCGTGACGTCACTGTCAGATAAGTATTTAACGCCTGGAATCTTCTCAGATTTTTGAACGATATCCTATTTCTTATCGCTGCTCCCACGTACACAGTCCTTCTTGCTGTGCCCTTTCTTGTCGCAAATTATACAAGCATGGTTCAAATTACATTTGCCAAAACACCCGCTGTCAGAGTTGAAGCGGAAGCAAATCTTTTCGGAATAAGATCTACCGTTTCCCTGGCTTTGTTTACCTTTGAACCCCCCTCCAGACTTGTTACCGCTACCTGCCTTGAAGGTATTGTCGAATGAAAAAGATGACATTATCTCCTCCTGATCGAAATTGCCAAATTCCTCGTGTCCCAGCCTCCCAGCTCTCTCCCTTACTGAGATATCATATTGATTAAACGTGTCAAACGTGTACAATCGCTTAGAGGCTTTCTCTGTCAATAGTTTTACGTGCTTGACAGCGGGGAGTGGATCTTTCTTATCCAAAATTAGCTTTTCAATTGTCTTTAGGCCCACAAGTAACACTTCTTCTACATTCTTAGGCTTATCGCCGCTTTTGCAATACAATTTCTGGGCATATTTCTTTGTTTTACCTTTGTCTTTTGTAGGTGAAGTGGACCTATCGCTGGAACGGCTCGACTCATCGCTCGACGACTCGGCGGCGGTGCTGACGGGTTTGGGCGATGATTGCATCTTCGCCCTCCTCTTCGTCTTAGGCCTGGACTTTCTTGGCGATACTTCTACCCATCCATCGCTGTCATCATCAGAATCGTCTCTGGTAGGAGCCATCGCCGCCTCTTGCTTCTCCGCTAACCGGTTGACGGCGCCAACGAGTTTAGAGATGTTCTTCTCCATTACGCCCATCCTACTGTTGAGGACTCCAGTCTCCGCAGCTTTCGGAGGCGATTGGATCGCCGCCGGGAAATTGCTCAAAAGGCTATTCCCCATCTCAATTCCACCACCACCATCGCCGAACAGGTCATCCGACCCGCCCGGTGCAGAATCATCGCTCGTCCGCAGGCGATTGCATTTCTTCCCCGTCGGGGCAATGTGTCGAGTCTGACACTTTTTACAGAAATTCTTCTTCTTGCTCATCTTCGGTAAGTCCAATTAATTATTTCTTGGAATGATGTGTAGCAATAATACGGTTTAAACCCCTTAAAACCGCTGAGAAATTCAAATAATCTCTCTTAAAATTCTGCTGCGATGGTAAATCGTTGGTGGTTAGAACGAGAATGACCAACGGTCAAGCTCGGGCGATTTATATAGTGGAGGTACAACAATCTCCGTAGCGATGGTTACGGGGGGCGATGACGTCACGCCTCTCCGAAATAAATAAATTGGTTCAGGTATCGCTGCACAATTTAATATCATTAATTGCCTTAAGCCTACCAACGCAGTAGGCATTATAGCAAAAGTGATATTCCCTGTTAAGGTAAAGTAGAAATCAAAAAAACTAAACAATGATATACTTTTTCTGCATGATTATAATTACAGAGCGGAGAAATAGATTCAATAACACTATCTAGGGGCTATATTGGACAAGTGATAAATAGCTCATAGTAAGGTAGATGCGGCATGTAGGGTACCAGCCTCTAGGTCACGACATATGATATACATAAGGTGGGAGGGTGAATTCACATGGGTAACTGACTTCATAACTTTATGCTCATTTTGATCAGTCATTTTTATGTTTTTTTTACAGGATCCAAGGGGTTAGCCCATGATGCGATTATAGACCGATTTCCAAATCAGTTTGATGTATAATGAATATTCTTTTGAATTGCATAATTCATATTGCACGGTTTCAAAACGAAGGTTGTCACAGAAGGGGAACTAAGAGTATTATTACCTTGACAGACCGGGAGCGGGTCCCAGGTGCCGTCCTCGTGACAGGTGACCTCGGGGTACCTGTCGGGGGAGAAGCCCTCCTCACACCTGTAGAAGATGTAGTCTCCAGGGCTGTAGACGCCCTCGGTGAGTCGGTCCTCCTCCTCCACCTCCAGGTGCGGCGAGGGGCCAGGGTCCGGGCATTGCCGCTCAGGGTCTACGTATGGTGATTATAGTTAATCGTATCAAAATTCTTCAGTAACCAGTAAAAATGGCCGTTTATGTGGTGATATTGACTAAAGAAAATATCATTCTGGGATTGTGATTAAAGTTGTGCCTCTATTCGTTTGTCTGCCTTTTTCAAAGTGCCTTAGGCATTGGAGGAAATTCTCTGTAGCTATGGGTTTTGCCAACATATTTCATCAGACATAATTGAATGTCTTGGATAGAGTATGCATTCCCCAATTGGCTGGACAATCAGGTTAACGGTTTTTTAAAATCGAGTACCAAAGGTAATTGTCTCCTAAGATAATAACGTCTTTGTCCAAGTATCATCGAAGGTTATACAATATTGTTTGTTTTATGCTCTAGCATTTCCTACACTTTCTGATAAGTAAATACATCGGGAATTGGATATGGAGAATAGATACATGATAATGTAACCGACCTGCCGCGACGTTTGGGATATCTGTAACACTGACCAGGATGACGATAGCAGCCCAGATAATGGGGAGCGGACGCAGGACCCTCTGAACAGGGAAGTGAGGCGAAACAATGTAGATGAAAACTCAGCGGCACAATACAATGTGTTTCCAGTTGGGTAAAGCTGAATGATGACCATTCGTGGTATTGAGAACTAATTGTGATTGTACATTACATATCTACTTGGCGATATATTATGATGGGCCTATGGCATATCAGGGCTTGATAAAAAGATTTTTTTAAAAGGGCTCTTTCGTAAACAAACAAACAATCCAATCCTGGGGCGAGAAAATGATATTTGACAAAGAAAATGAGTTGTAATCCTTCATCATTAAAAAAACAACTATAGAGTCAACATTCTGACATTCTGATCTTGAAGAAAAAGTGAAGTGCGAGAAGTTGTGTTATGACTATAACAGCTTTGGCAGGGTGTAGTTTTTCGAGATTTTTATATGATTTTATAATGTATACAATTTAAGTATGCATATGTATGTCTACGCATGTATGTATGTATTTGCATGCATGTACTTAACACATTCAAAATCACTAAGAACGTCAAATGATACGTACCATGTTGGGCCCTTCACTTCAGTCTACACCAGGAGCCCACCGTACCAGTTTATAAACTGACTGCTGATGCTGAAATCCGTATCATGTGAACCCAGGTCCGGGTATAGCTCAAGCAGCTCACAACAAAAACAAGAGGCCTATACAGGATGGCGTGTGCTCTACTATTCATGGGACCTTCTGAAACTCCAAGGGGGGAGGGTGGGTCTAAGGCTGTTTATGCATGTATATACGTAATTTGTTCCCACTGGTAGTTGTACCAGTCCTTTTGCTTGGGGAAGGGGAGAAGGGGTTATTTGGGAGACGATAAAACGAATGTCACTCTTTTATTGTGGTAAACGGGACGGAGGGGTTATGGCAATACAGTACTGATCCCCACTCTTTTCCTCAGTCCAACAGCTCACTACGTTTATTGTACACATTTGGTGAAAAGTTTACATTAAAAAAAAAAGAATTTGGCATAAATCAGGGAGGGAGCCCACTGGCGGATGCAGCCTTTTGAAAAGGTGGAAGGGGCGCACTTTGCAAAAACAATTCCTTACTGAATTTTTGGTGGAATTTCATATTTAAAAAAAATACTAATTTTCCGGAAAAGGGGAGGGGTGCACCCCCTCGCACTTCCCCCTGGATCCGCCAATGGAGTGACTGCCTCAGCCCCCCTCCTCCAAAAATCTGCTCCTGTAGGCATATCCCTTCCTTTCCCCATCTTTTTTTACTATGGAATAGTTCCTCTTAACTGTTTATACCTTATATGTGTTGCTCAAGAGAAAAAACACTCCACCAACTTTCCATTTGACGTACATATCCTATATCCGGCAGAGAACGTCAGTACTGGCCAAGGATTTGTTTCAGTTTGGCCTGACCGAGGTATACGAAGTAAAATGACAGATTGTATTCTATTTACCAAGCAAGTTCCCCTCGGCCTATGTTGTTTCATGATTTTTGTACCGTAGTCGCTATATAAACGAGCGAAAATAAGCAAAGCAAGAACACGATCGTGACGCTTAAATTTGAATACTTTTTATTCTAAGATGTGTTCTTTTACAAGACGGCATAATTAACCAGGATTGGGGAAGTATATGAAATTACTGTATACCTAAATTTGAATATTACTATATATAATGCTATAATAGGCGTACATAAGCTCACTTTGAATTGCTCAGTGTATGTAGTCGCTCTCTTATCCAAGCAAGAGCTATACAAACAGACATATGGCAAGAAAACAAGATTTACATGTCTTTACAGTATTAAAATTTTGAATCAGGACAGAATATGATGGCAATAACCACTGTTCCACTCAAAATGATAGTTGTATCTTATTCATATTTACAAATGTACAAATGTACAGATATGCAGATGTGAATCACTATATCCTGGCCAGGGATGGTTCAGGTATTCCTGTAACTTCCTGAAACCATTCAGACATGTCGTTTAGTGACCGTTCCGTCCATCTGTAGCTGACCCAAGCCTTCTCCACAGCAGCAAAGACCAGTTTCTTGGCATTGCCGTGATCGTTAATGTACTTGTCCCTAAAGGCCTCCATCTGAAACAACAGAAGTGTTCTAAGAATGTAGTGTGGTTTAGGAAAATTCGTTTGGTTCTTATTTTAACAATAATATTATTATATTTTGTCTCTGAAACGTATGGTAAATTGATATTAGAACTTCTGACAACATCTATAGGAACTACTAGGGTCAATCCATCTTTCGACAATTCAAAGAGTTAACGTTGATGGATATATTGTCGATCATTATGTACAAACCTGTTCCACGTCCACTTTAGTGTAAAAGCCATCAAAAGCCTCACTAGCAATTCTCTTTTTCCCATACACTGCTGTCCTGCAATATTGAATAGATAAGGCTACACATTGACATTCCTAATCACCCTTTAGATTTAACAATCACAGACCTTTTTACACATGCAGATGGTAAGATGTTCCGAACTCTGGGTTTATTCATATTGAGTAATAATAAGGTTGCATTTGTGATTCGTTTAGTTCCTTAGATTACGTCTTAAATGATACTGGTCTAAGTCATGGTCCAAAGAATTGTATTCAACTCCTAACATAGTTCCAGTCACCAAGAGCTGACAAAACACTCGTGTGAAGGGAAGTTTATTATGTCCAAAACATGAACATAACATCACTGACTTCCTGTGAGTATTTCACCAGTCCATAGGCTAAGTCAACTCAGCTCACTCAACCAAAATGCTCCTAGACTTTCCTTCCTATCCATGGCACTTTAACTTTACCCAGACTATCGGTCCAATACAGGGCGTCACTCATGAATGGTTTGATCAACTCTGAGCGTTGGGCCCACCTTATCACCTACTAACAAGCTTCACTCTACGTGATGTACAAACCCAGAGGTCTCCTGCCTATATTTAGCAATGACATCTTACACACATGATCTTAAGTGTGGACTGATCAGCGCAGTTCTTTTTTTAAAACACCTACGTTTAACACTGCATTACTTTTGAATGGCTTCCATAGTCTCTTAGGGCTATAACTATGTATACTAAATTTAAGTCGAACATTTATAAACTGGTTGCTTCCATATTACTTTTGATCATAGGTTTTTGAAGGTTTGCTATGACGCGACTCTAACTAAAATAGGCCTACTCAAAAATGATATCGAATTCTAGGGAAATAGAGTATCCTATATTCTTAGCTAGCATGTCCTGCCAAAGAACTTTGTAAGGAACACTAACAGGATTTTACCAACAGGATTTTGAGAAAAACTGATTCTACTAAGAAATAGAGAACTACATATCCTTACCCCACACTTCCTGCCCAGGAACTTTGTAATAACTGCCATACGAGCGGTCGACCAACAGGATTTCGTGAAATACCAACCATCACAATTGATGATTCCCCACGACGGATCCGAGTTGTATCCCCTACCCAAGATAGGTACCTGCAAAATAACAAGATGTGTTTACTGGCTTTTTCAACATGATAATATAGGTTATAATTATCTTTGAAGGTACGCACCTAATTTACCTATATCCCATACTACAACACTTGTATCCTTTACAAGATGACCTCAAAATCCTGGAAAGTTCTTGTAAAGGTCACATTTTTTTTGAATTTATTGAACCATATTCATATATACAATGATCTTCAAAGTGGGTAAACAGGTATCAATTTACTTCCACATGTCTATTTAATTGACCATGCAGAGAGATCTAAGACCATCAGAATATTTGTCTAAGGTAATTATACGAAGACGAGAATTTGAGGACAAGGCTTTCGTTTTCTGGTTGTCTTTATCAATTATGATTTTGATTATTTATTGTCTATAAAGTGAAATTAAACAAACATCAAGGTGTGCTAATATGAGACATTACACTTAAGACTAAAGTAGTGGATGTGACCAGGTAATAAATCAGTGTTGTGATGTGGCCCACAAACATATATGAACATTGGTTCACCAGGGTTTGCGAGTGTAAGAACAACCTTTCTTATGGTATTGCTGACCTGGAGAGAATCCATGTTCTGCTTGAGCACGTCATGGCATCTCTAAGATTGGCCCTATGTACAGGGTCTGTCTCCTTCCTGAACTGAGACCAGGCAAACTCCCATTCAGCCTGCCCACCTGCCCGGATGGCGCTGCAGTAATAGATCTCACGGAGGGAGACAGGTATGCTGAGAGAGGAAGAAATGATCTTGTCAGCCATGTAAGGTAATGAATATGAAAAATTCCTTTACCTATATTCACATGCTAAAGTGATGGTAATACGTGTGTCAAATCACCTTTGTTATTTCTGATATAATTTTCCGATTTACATTTAACATTCCATGGGATTTTGGGGCTTAATGACATAGATGATGAATGTAGAAGAAGTCTCAAACTTTCTATCAATTAAAACAGCTTTTGAATATTCCAAGTAGAAGCTGAAATATTGGTTTCTAAATATGATAGGATCGGACACCATAAATCCATTAAAAATAGATAACGAAGAATACAAAGTGAGAAACAAAGGGTTATATATAGGGCAAAAGTAATATGACCCATAATTAGAACAAAACGCTTTATTTTATTTTCTAATCAAGATATCTGTAAGCTGTTTTTTGCACAATGTAGCTTGAGAATCCTTCTTTTCTGTTTTCCTAATTTTACAATTTTTGTCACATGATCTAGTTTCCATGGCAACCAATTACTTCTTCTTAGCACCATTTGTACATTTTGACGTTCTTTCAACATTCCGGTAACCATGGCAACAATATGCAAAAATTGTGAAAATGTTACCACTCAAATAAAACTACACAAAATTTCATTTTTAGACTAATTTTAGCTTATTTTACTATTTTTGGTCATTTACTATATAAATATTGACTGTAGACCTGTATGTCAATAAGCTTGGAATTTGCATGGAATGTCAATTGCGTATGGCGCATTCACGACTAATGATATTAATGTGTTGAGAATTGATAACTCTTTGATATGTATATTATATAGGAATGAGAATCACAGTAGGGCATACAGATGAAATTCTGACCAAATCATTTAATCTATACATTATGAATTTGTGCAGAATTATGAATAAGAGGGTCCAGGTCCAATTATCAAAAGGATAAGAACCAGAATGTTCTAGCAAATAAGATGGAAAGAATACAAGGCATTATGAAATGAGGAAGTGCAAGTTCTGTTGAACACGACATCAATGCATTCTTTAAGTGTTTACACAATTATTCATACACTTGGTCAGACCAAAGTTAGTTAACTTGGTCAGGTAGGTCTCAGCCTTCAAGTGGTAGAACTAGGGCTGAAACACCCTGTGGAAAATGAGAATACAGGGTTTGAAACGGCAATCTCCCGTGTGCGAGGTGCCTTCTGATTTCCACTTATGTTTTGTTAGATATGCCCAAAAGAGTAAAATCGCTCAGAGTCAATAATGTCCAAACAAATAAACACCAGAAAGAAATATCAGAAAACAGTGTGAAATACCATCTAGATTATTAATCATTTTATTGTGATCTACAATAATGTTCTCCTCACCACTGCAAACATGAGCATTAAGATAACACGAACCTTTGGAAGTAACTGAACAATAAAATTCACCACTCACCTATTTGTGTTAGGATCTTTCATCCACGCTTGGTAGAGATTAGTAGCATTAGATATGCAAATAGGATGCTCAAAACGACAAGCAAGGCGTATTCCTGTCACACGTAACATTCTGTAGGGGTTACAATACAGAAAAATCGTATTTAGGCCTAGCTTTCTTACAGACTCTGTAAATACTCGAGTTTACTGTTACTTGCCCAATTCATAGAAATGATGCACTGACCTTGTGAATTTAGTCATTCGCATTGCAAAAACAACAAAGATGATTCGATGCTTAAGTGAAAAGGGTTTTATATTTCTATATATTATTGTCATCTTAGTATACATGCGTGTAACTTGAAATGTAATTTAGATCTTGGTCATTGTTAAAACTCAATATCATGTTCGGAAAGAATAGGAAAGATTATCTTAGTCTCTGTGCGCATTACCTATCTAAGTGTTCCCCTTTGTCTTCCCATCCAAGCTTGTCGAGTAATGGGGAAACTAAGTCTATGATGTATTGCTGAAGATAAAAACCAAAGAATTAATATTACAGAGAAAAAAAGAATCACGGTCATGTCAATGAAGCAATTCATTTGCTATTCAACTCTTTCAAACAATCCCCTTTTTTTGTTTTAATGATATTTAAAGTTGACAGTGTACAAATAGGGCATGCTATAAGGGTCAAAATGGATAGAGTATGCCCTATAGTTCTTAATTGAGTGAGTCTAAGAGGAGACGTTTCATGGGACTTCAAAGGACATTACGTTTTTGCCTATATATATATATATATATATATATATATATATATATATATATATATATATGTATAACAGGAAATACACTCGTTTTACGTTACATATCACCATTTAAACATAAAAAGACTTTCGTTCTTTTTAACGGGTTCCAATTCTGTGTTCAATAAAATAAAGTAAGCCTATAACATGATATTTTATTTGTCAAAAATCACTTTGAAAAGCAGTTGCTACAATAATCACCCTTGGTTATAGCAACGACTTCTTTTTATACTCGTTGGTAGCTAAGAATGGATACCATAGATACCATTCAAAAACAAGCTATGAACATGTTGTATGATAATTCATTTAATGAAACTATCCTTACCTTGAAACTGCCATAAACTTCGGTTTGTGCTAGGATTTCAAACATTAATGAGAAGAAAAGGTCTGCTGTTCTCCAAGGTACGAGGTCAGTTTCTTTGGCAAGAAAACGTGTGATATTCAAAGCAACCTTTTGAGACAAGAGACCAGCCCTGGAATATATTTTGATTATGAAATTATTAGAATATATTAATAGGAAGCCTGTTTTCAACTTTCCAACACCTGTATCAAAACGTGAACATCATATGGTATTTTGTTGTTGTTACCAACCAAGTCAGAGAGGTATGTGAGAAAGATATCAAAGATGTGACTATAATACGGAATCAAAACAGTGACCAATATTACAAGGAAGAGTTTTCTTTGAATTCTACAATAATCATGAGCGTCGGTATATATGCTGAGTGTTCAGTGATTGAAAATAAATTGATAAAGACAATGTTATAATTGTTCTTTTTTTCTTCATTGGTGCCCTCTGCAAAATGCTTTTAGCAAGGATCAGAATATGTAATGGGATAATAATCAGAATATAAGCGCTTACCTCCAAACCCAGTTGCAGATCTAAAGGGAGAAATCTTATTTCTTGATACAAAAGTATGTCATTTCCAATATCATGGGATTTATATTCGTTATTCTAGATCGGCAAAGTTGCTATAGATCAACAAACACTACCTACCTGGCAAGCTGTAAGGCATCATCAATGAGCTGTGCCCTATTTTCTGCAGGAAAGACCTGTTTCGTGGAAGGGTGAAGTAAGATAATAAATGCCAAGGATTAATATCCTATTATACAAGAAAAGATCCTCAGTTCTTAACCAAATGGAGGAAACACATCGTTTCTTGACAATTAAATACAATACAATTCTCATTCCATTATCAACCAGAGTAATAAGTGTAAATATCAATAACTTTTTAGATACAGATAGATATCAAAATATCAAGTAATATGTTATTTCGGTAAAAAGGAAGTGATTTGATCAGTTAAATACCCAATAAACCATGGCTTCTTTTAAAACGGCTATAAGGTACAAGAACAATGTACATTGTCCTCTCGCTTGAATGCCTTAGATTAATATTAGATCAGGATCAGGAAAGGAAGTTAGTGTATATTATTTGGACGTTATAACAGTGATATCTCCTAATCTACCAGACAGGTTGTCCCCATAGACCCACCGAGTGATCTCTAATGAGCTGCTCAGTCAGAAGCTGCCAGTTCTTCTCATCGTAGTTTACCCGGTACATGCCAGTTCTCCGTATATTCACCAAAAACCATTGAGACGGAGAACCAATTTGGTCCACACTGACTGTTTGGGAAGGGTTTCATAAAGGTGCAAATACTATATTCAACAGTAATGATAATGTATTTTAGTAAAGTTTTACCTGACAAATAACGCCTGTTAATCAATAAATCAAATCGATCACTTTTGTTAATGTTATAATGGAAGATTGGAAATTGGATGAGTGGTCCTATATCACAGCACAAAAAGAGACCTTTACGACCTTGTGTCTGTAAATGGGGCCATTGAGGTTTGCTAAAGGTAATGGAGAGGTCATCTTTACAAGACCTTTCCAAAACTTTTTCAGGTGACCTTTAAAATTCATCAAAGATGTTGCGAAAGCATTGGAACAGTGACTTATCCTATGTCTTTAATTAACCTCAATGGCCCCATTTACAAAATTAACAGTCTTAAAAGTCTAATTTGGTACGCAGTGTATCATTTGACTAGGCCTATATTACTATCAGCAAGCATGAATACTTTCAAAGGGACCCGGAATCCATCAGGACAATCATACAATATTGAGTTAAACAATACATAGCCGCCGGAACCTATATGCGTACCATTGTTCAGATTCATCCACATCCTGTCTGGAGTTCCCCAGTTCTGGGAACTTTCGTTGGTAAAGGTCAATGGGACTTCCCAATTGTATCTGTGTATTCAAGACAACATCCACGGTGAGAAAAAAACGGGCCTGGAGGATTCGTTTTGCATTCTCGACAGCCAGGATACACATGTATTTCTTTTAAAAGAATAGGCTACGTCGGTAATATAATCAGTAAAATACCTTAGCAGACATTGTGTAAGTAGGACCACTGAACTGCATGGCTAGTTTTCTTTTGAATTCTATAAAATTGCATATGTTGGGCTTTCAAACGAATATAGGCAACAACAATTTATGAGAAATTAATATTTGACTTGCTCAGACATTTCATTTCTAATATTAATTTAGTTAAACTATCCTATATCCCATGTAGCGCTATTCCACGTGCAATGTGTCGTATCTGCAATTATACTATCTTGATTATCCAAATCCATCGATGATAGGCCTATAAGTATTCTACGCAAGAGTTAATTCAAATACGTGTGCATATAGCGTCTGCGTGCTACAACTGCAATTTACCCAAAGTCTGTCGGATTGGCCTCAGAATCTTTAGTGTCTCCGCGTGTATCCAATAAAAACCGAGTCTGTGTGATAGTCGCCTTCTCGTTCTTGTAGTCCCTTAACACCGTGATGAGAGGATAGTTCATCTGCAGGGTCCACGTATGCATAACCTTTTTCAAGTCCACATCATATTTGTTTTCTTCTTCCATTTGCTAGCGTGAACAAAATGCATATAATTAGGTGTTATTTCAAAAGGCGGGCCGATCTAGATTAATGCCCATTGATCAAAAGAAGGGGGGATACCAATTAAGTTATCTTCAAAATATTGATTTTGCGCACCATAGTAACACAATTTTTGCACTGTTTTGGATAACATCTATAGCAATCACAAAAATAAGACCAATATGTTTCTATTCTGTATTATTATGTTTTCCATTGTGTATCTTATCAATTACAAGTTCATTTGACTTATCATAAACTGAAATATAACAAAACAACATTTCCTTAACATCGAAAAACACTGTCTTTGAAAATACCTCTCAAACACCGTTGAAAAAACATTAAATTTTGTAAAGCTTACCTCTGAAAGTGCGTCCCAAAGGTCATCACTCACAGTGTTGTTAAATTTGTGCTTGTTCAAATACCTCTGAAATACCGTATCATTGGTTTTAGTCATTTGCTATTTCCTTCGGATGACAACAATAAAAAATTACATGGTGCATGTTTCATGGGTTGACATCATTTCTTTATTAAATTGTGTTACTGTAAATTGAAAAAAAAAGTTCCAGTAATCTATTTTGATTTCTCACTTAATACAAATCAATTGTATTGATATGACCCCCTTTTATCATTTTATAATGTATTTTGTCTATTTGTAATCATAGTATCACTCTCACTGTAATGCCTCTGCGAAATGTTTCAGGGCCCATGACATCACGGAGCATGCGCACAATTGACGAACCCTGAAAAAAATACTTACAGATTATTTCTTTTTTTTGAGAATTTGGTATTTTCTTTTCCACTTTTTGAGCAATTATAAAGATGGGGTGGTACATAAGAAATATGAATTGAATTTTATGTCAGGAATATTCTGGTAGTTCTTGGTATTATGCAAAAATGGATATATGCTACAAAATATGTGAATTAAACTTTAGGTGAAGTAGCATTTTACTCTTAAGTAGATGTTTTAACAAAATTTAATGTCCTGATTCACAGGCTTGTTTCAGAGTTTTGGGCTGATTAAGACTATTGAAATGTTGGCAGGCCTGTCATCAGAACAAGTTTCAGTAGTGGGCACTGACCTTTCGATAGGAAATCGCATCAAAGTTAGCTGAGATCTCGCTGGGTGTGTTTGCGTCTTGCCTGATCACCCGGGAGTTTCGGAGACTATCGAGTGTCATGGCCGTATAAAGTGTACGGAAGAGAAATTGCTCCCACTGAAATTGTATGTTGAATTATATATAACTACATATCATTTGTGCATACGTTGCCTTAATCCACTTCGAAATACAGAATGTATCTGCAGATCTTTCGGATGTTCTTTTTTAATTGGAAGGGGTTGATGCGCTCATGCCTTTCTTCAACAATAATGGATTACTGGAATTCTTTTCAAATATCAATTGAAATCATCCCCTTACTGCTTAAGATTTTAATGCAAAGCATTGTGTACATTTACTTGATGGGAAGTTGTTGGAAGTTCAACAGCACCTCCACAATGTCTACATATTAAGAGTGGCATACTTACAGGTTTCCATTCCGGATGCACATACTCCACACCAATGTACTCGCAGAGATTTGCAAACCCCTCGTTCAGCCAGATGTCATCCCACCACACCATTGTTACCAAGTTACCAAACCACTTAACAAAAACAAAACAACTTTAGAGCCAGTGGAAGTTAATATTTCAATAAGAATAGATGATATCAATACCCTTTGTAGTGTGTTAAATTTATTTGGATTGGTATTACGGGAATTCTATTGACATGCCATTAATTTTGTCATTAAATGTGAGAGGTTAATACTAGCACACACATATAAAACATGCCTATATCAGAAGGGTAATAGCGCATACACCGAACACTATTCATTATGACGGACGTATTCCATACGCATAACGTCGTGCCGGGTATGTTCAAGAAATATCCCTTATTAGTTATAATCTTCTTGCTATGTTTAACTCGTATTAAATGGTTGAATAAAAACACGTAGACCATGATTATAAATGAGCATTTCACGATATGAATAGCCAAGTGTAGTTTCCTAAATCACTTGACAAATGAGATTATGTAGATGGACCTTAGCATTAATTTTATTACCTGGTGGCCGAGCTCGTGCGCAAATATGAAAGCAGCCGACTGTTTGACCTCGGGTGGGGCGTCCTCGTCAACGATGACAAACTTCTCACGGTATTTGATAAGACCATAGTTCTCCATAGCACCGGGTCCCATCTCAGGAAGACCCACGTGGTCCATCTTGGCCAGGGGATATGCCACGTTAAAATATCTAATATCAATAAAAACCCACGTTCATGAATAGATACGGACAAAGGTTATCTAGCATGTGGTTATAGGAAGCCGACTTTGGGACATTATTAATAAGATGAACATAATTAAGATATATTGGAGGAAGCAATTCTAAACAGGGACGTCATATTCTAATTTCATTGTCTATGCCACCATTCGACTTCCTGGATTGTGATAATATTTTCACATTGGCATCCCTCCCCTTTTGAAATTGTCGGGAACCGCACAACGATATCAATGCATTGGTTCAGTAATGACTCTTAGTCCTTTCCCAAGGCGGGGAGAAGTAACATGCAGTTACCTCTGGAACCCATCCATCTCTTGTTCCGCCACCCGTTGGACATAGTCAGTATTGTTGATTCCGTCAGGCCTTGCCCAGACCCGCATCTGGAAAATGAGCAGGGCAACGCAATATAATATAGCATTAGACATGAAATTCCTTGTAACTTTGCATTGGTGAACCTGTTTCTGATTGGGACTACTATTGAATACATACAAATCATGTTGTCCGTTGTAACGGCGTCGCCTTAAATGCAATTTATAGATAATGTTGACATGCTTTTTGTCAAAATGTAATTTGGGAAAAGTAAAATCGGCACTCTCATCTGGGGAACACTCAAAATATTAATAAGCCCCCCACTCCACCCCACCCCACTCTACTTCCGTTAGGATCCATCCTTGGATGATTCATTATATCATGCTTATATGATCAATTGAGATGGAATAGGATATGATAATCGTCTATATTTGAACCACTTAAAGAAGGTTATAATTAGAAATTTCATGTTCTTATGAAAACTGGAAACATTCTTACACTGATGGTGAGGTTGGTTGAAATGTTTCTGTGGTCCAGGTCGCCAACGTACATAGCCAACAAGTAGGTGGACATTCGAACGGACCTGGCGAAGCGCTCTGCCAACCAACCATCACCTCTATATTCGAAGACACCGTGCAGTAAAAAATACACTTAGAATACAGTTATAATATATGGTTTTGGTGCGTCCATAACTTCATGTGTATTGTGGAAAATGCAATTTAATGATAATCAGATTATTATTAATTTACATTATTCGTAATACCAGACACTCTCTATCAGAATACTTTGTCATAATGGTTTGCAGTATTCTGACAGAGGATGCCCTATACCAGTATACACAAGCTAAAGTCTTATAATTCAATATCTAGGAAAGGTAATGGACAGGCATATGTTGAAATGTAATCAGAGGCCATATTTCCCTAACTGATTTCAGTGATTAGGCTAATGAGGTAAATCTTGATTAGTCCCTCAATTAATCTATTTTGTCTGTCAATCAAAGTAACTACACCTAACAATCACTTTTCAAGGTTATTTTGAAATGATATCAGTTCTTTTGGTGACAGACAGCATCAGAAATTTTGAGACATTTCAAATAACACCTGATTAGCCTATAGTCGCTAAAATCGGTTACCAAGATATGGGCCCAGATAATTTTAGATATGCCTATTTTTATGGTGACGCACACAAAAATGTCTTTTGCCTTTCAAATTACGTGTTCGTACCTATCTTCTGTTCCTATACTTGGCATGTTTGAGAGACAGTTATGTTCTGGACGTCTTATCAATGTGACGGTAAATTCCGCCTTAAAGAGAGGTTCGTCGAAGCAAGGCAAAGCCCTTCTTGCACGTGTAGACTCGAATTGAGTTGCTGCAAAGTATCTGGAAATAACGACATACGGGGTCAGTATCTTATCATCATGGTCCGTATTAAACAGAGCTAATTATTGTGTTAAATGATACATTTTAAGCGATTTTTCATCTATAAGAGTACTCATGAAATAACTCAAATAACCACAAAACAGTTATGGCTATCCAAGTAGGAAAGACATGTGGGTCTTTCGTCTATCTTTAATGATGCATAAAGCCTCATGGGCACATTTTCACTGCGAGCTGAGATATAATTGCAATCTTCTTGCATCTATAATTATCACTTTTGTAACATATGTTTGTGGATTATAAAAGAGCTATCGGTGTATAAGGTTATGTGATTACTTAGTCAAAATACTATTCTTTTAATGCTTACGATTTTAAAATCCCGGGGAAAAAATTGCCCAGGGCGAATGGGGCTTAAAATTGTCATATATAACAGAAAACGCACGTCAGAGAGCGCTTCAATTTTACCAGTGGTGCTATACCTACGTAGCCGCTCCCGCTTGCATAGTTTCAAACTTATGTTTTTTTGTTCTTCAAGCATAATTATCATATTGAGCTTTAGGTCAAGTAAAACTGAAATAAGGAAAGTCTAACTTCTACCTTTGATATGATTATGTTTAGCTTTAGTGAATTGGCAAACGTTAATAAAGTGCCAAAATGTCCTAGCCCAGCGTTTAGAAAGTAGCCTACCTTAATTCACCCGCGGAATTCCTATAGGAGCTCCTGTAGATACCAATGAGATTGTTTAGTAATACTCCAGTATAGCTTATTGTAAGATTATATTGCTCGCCAGCCTTGAGCTTCTCCTTGAAGAAAATGATGAGAAAAACCCTCTCCTTATCCACAACGCTATTTTCTACAAGGATATCTCCTGATGGTCCCTCCATAGTCATGGAGGTAATGGTCAAGTCGTCCATATTCAGGGTGATATTGTCTGTGTCCGAATTGCAGGCAACTGTAATGGTCACATTGCCTTCGAAAGTAAACCTGCAATCAGTGGGTTGAAATTTAGAATGATATTTATAAATTCTATAATACATGTATAGCATATCGTAATATAACGACACGTTTTAGAATATATCGTTTTTTTTTGTAATTGGCCAAAAGCAGCTGATAAGATATTTTTTTTAATGATTTTTTTTTTCAAAAGACATCTTCAGGTCACCCTGATCTTCCAGATGTAAAATATAATTACACAAAATTGTATGATGTTATATACAACAAATTAATGCCACTTACACATTTCACACCTTTGGTAAGTTCTTAAATTGATGCATATAATTCATCTTCTTCACCTATAATAATTTCCTATATACAGCACATGTATTTCTGATTTTTATATGCAGCACATGTATTTCTGATTTTTATATACAGCACATGTATTTCTGATTTTTCTCAAGGCCAAGTTGAATGGAAAATTACGCCCGGTAATTGTACTTTTTCACCAGCCAAAAAGTCAGAGGGTGAAAAGGTCAACATACTTTGAGGGGTCCAAGTCGGGCTTCATGCTCAGGTCATAGTGCACGGGGTAGAGGGCGCGCGGGAGGCGGTAACTCTTGTCGCCCCCTGGTGGGGGTTTTGTGGTAGGGGGCGCTGTTGTCCCTGGGGGTAGAGTGGTGGTACTGGAGGAGGAGACATGTGCCGGTCGGCCCGCCAACCCTACAGTCAACCCAACCACTAAAAGACTACACAAAAAGGCCAATATGATGAGGAAGATGCCGAGACGGGAAACATGGCAGCCTGTTTCCGGTTTATAGGTATCAGGGTAGAAGGCAAGGTCGGACGAATCTGATAAACGCATTGCGGTATCGATCTCCTACAATGACAATGACTTTTATTTACAACCTCTTCACTGGAGGCATTAGAACGTGTATACACAAAATAACAGAATCAATTAAAAGTAAGTAAGTAAGTAAATGTTACATGAGTGAGATTCCATGAAAAGATGGACGCGGTTGGTACAGTAATTAATGTTAGGTGTACACTGTAAAAAATAACCGTAGAATATACAGGGAACCACCGTTATTCATGCTGGTAATCTACCGTTTTTAATTTTACGGACAAAAACTGTATAATCAATGCATATAATGGTATTTAACCGTGTATATAACGGTAGTTGATTTTTACGGTAGAGTTCTGTAAACATTATATTATTGAAATATGACAAATCACTGATAGTCTTGGTAAGGTGGACTCAAAGTGAACGTAATGAGTCAGGCCTTGTGATCTTAGTGGCCCTGGCCTTAAGTGTTACAACACGTGTTTCAGTAGGTCCTACTAGACCTCAAAACATTTGCAACACGTTTTAAACACCTTTTCTGTAGGTTTCACAGGTGCACACCTTTTTAGTACAATAACCTTGTCAGCTATACCCTGGTACCTAGGTTTCAAAATTTTTTCAGTATTACATCCCAAAGGGAGTCCGCATTTACATCTCCAACAATTGTTCATACATAGACCTAGCATTCCATAAAAAATCAAATAATTAGATTAATCCTTTATCATTAAGTTCCATATCTTTATATTAACTATATGAAAAAAAATCAGTCAGTGTGTGTTCTTACTACCACAAAGTATTTGTAGTTTTACAACTTGGTGCTGCTGAGTCTTGAACCAGCGACCTCTCACATACAAAGCCAGTGCTCTACCACTGAGCTATGGAGGCTTGTGGTCAGATGAAGGCAAGCAGTTTTACTCATTTGAAATAATAAGGGTATGAGACTGGGTATAGGTAATAGACACCAACAGAGTATTGGGTCAGGCACATGCATATTAGAAGTCATGATTTGGTCGCTTAGTGGATCGCAATAACTGTCCTAAATAGCGCAGTGTTAGGTAACTCTACCAGACTAGGAGGGGAGAATGTAAAATTTAGGCTGACTAAGTGCATGGCCATGTAGTTCAATATCTCTCCACCAAGTGACAGTGTATGCAAATTCTATGCAGTTATTTTCTTCTAGATTTTAATATAGATTTATCATAAAATTCTGAGAATTTTCTTGGCATTGTAGAGCATATAAGAAATGTATATGGAATGTATTAGAATGTTTTTTGAGTTTAAGGAACATTGTCTTGTACGAGGTTTGAAGATGTACTTTGTTTAAACACCTTTTCCACATGTGGACAGACATAGGGACTAGGGTATGGGTCTCGTGTTTCTGGGACTCGCAAGAGGTATCCCAACCCTACCCTAGTTCAGAGTTCAACTCTGCATTTATATATGCATGATGTTGAAAGAGTTTTGACTCTAGCCTTGAACTTTACCTCTTGGTTGATCAAATGCCATTGATGTATCAAAAACATTGTTTGAAATTATAAGGCATCAATGAAATAGTGGATGTCACTGTATGTAGCATTTACAGTCTTTTACAGGATCATGAGCCTATTGGCCTGTAATTTGAATGATTTAAACGATATACACAATGGTAATAAATTGTTAATAAAAACGGTATTGGCCAGTCATAATGAAGGTTGACCGTAATTTTCTACGGTATAACACTGCGAAAATTAAACGGTTTTGGTCCGTACCAACTACGGTCATGTAGTAAATACGGTCAACCGTCAAATTAACGGTACTCTACTGGAGCCACAGTTGCCAGTAGTTTACCGTAAAATCTACGGTTTTTTTTTTACAGTGTAGCATCAGGTGTAAACTAAAAACAATCAATGACGTTTTGTTATCATCATACAAATCACCGTTATCCTCTGATAGTATGGGGTTTAGGAGACAGCCAGCAAGGTCTCCTGTATAGACTGGAACAGGTATTGAGAAAATACAGGTTAGGCCTATAAATAAAGTACAGCTAGGTTAGCAGCTACTGTTAGCTAAATGTACGCATTATTCAAAGGTAAACAGAGCTAACCAGTCCATCACCAGTCCATTTCGAGTATTTTGGAATATAACAATTATAAGGATACTACCCTATGTTCATGCATATATATACACATACATATATATACATTATATAAAACAAAAAGATCTTTAAATTTCATAACAAGTGCAACTCGTTGATATAATGTCAGAGGCATGCATATACTCTAAAAGACTTACTAACAAAAGCTCTTCTTTATAGGTGAATCTATTTGGCAAACCATGGATCTTCCCCGAGTTAGGAGTAAACGTGCACTTGCAAGGAAAGAACTGGAATATGCACACACCACTGACCTGTTTCCATATAGTTTGCCTCTAGACTATTTAAATCTACATAGCTACATTGCTACACGGCTGTATGGCTACAAGGCCATTTCATTTTACCCTTTTTATTATTCATCACACGCTTAGAAAAGAATATTTTGGAAAATCTCTCATATAATATTATAGAGGCGACAGGGTACTTAGACGCTTTAGTGATATCCAACATTTCTAAATTTCACATTTTACAAATAGGACAGAGCTTGAGGCCATGGACTCGTGGGATGGATTATGGCTAGTGGTGCCTTAATAATCATATTGTGGTCACCATCTCCGATGCGGAAATTGCCTAGATATGATACTCCACTACTGATTTATAGGGTTGTTTCCCCACGCTCCTTGATCATATATATATATATATATATATATATACATGTGTTACGGATCTAAATAGGGGGCGGGGATCCAGGGGGTCCTTCAAATCTAGGTTTCGTCCCTTGTAGGCCTCTTATATAATTGTATCAAAAAGTGTAAATCAACATTGCATGATTTAAGACACACCAGACATTAGATAAAGTCTGGCTGGCAAAAGTAGGCTATCCAAATTTAAGACAAATAGATTGAACCCATTATCTCTCTATCTTTGATAACGATAAAGCAAACTTCCAAATTTATAATATTCAAGAAATGTATAGGGGGATTTGGGTAACATAGTGGGGACGTCGAGCCTACAATGTGGGCATTTCGAAGGGACGATATAAAGGCGTTATTATTACTTTTTAACCAATCTTATAAGTTCTTCCTTGGTCTTAACTTAATTATAAATTCTCTCTTTCCCGTTAATAGGTAAAGATTGGTACCGTTTGATAGGGTATTTGCCTGTCGTGCAAACATTTATACGCGTCCTAGACAGAATAACTTGCATACATCTTATCCTTCATTAGAACATTAGGCTTTTTGATTATCCAAATTCGTTTTGCACTTGGCATGTCATTTATATATATAGCACATGTGCACCGACCTTTAGCAGTAGAACGAGAGTAGTGCAGGAAATATATAGGTATGTAGGTCAAAGACTGTTGTAAAAGGCATCCATACTTATTAAGATTAGGGTATAGGCCACAAAAATCCAGTCCACAATCATTATGTGTGATAATTCTGCGTCCGTTTGGAGTTAGAGCATGGAGAGAATATGACATACCCATCCTCCCACGAATCAAAATATGAAAATTACAATCTACGTACATGTAATCGCGTTTTGGACATGACCTAAATCTCGTGCACATCTTCCAATAGCATCAGAGGCCCAATCGATTTTTTTACATTTACAACATAACTATTATACTATTCCAAGTATGTTGTATAACTTGGAGTAATAATATATGCATAATGTTTCGATAATTCACCTTGTACATTTTAGTGTGTGTATCTAAGAACATTACATATGGTATCAGTATTAGCCAACATAACTTTGTTGCATCAGTAACTTTATCAAAAGCCGATTTTACATGACCGATAACAAAAGGGGCGTTTGATAGTGTTAGTTCCCATACTGTCCATTGGGACAATTTATCGTGGCGACACTGTATATACATAACCTGAAAGAGCTTTAGACCAAGTGCCATTACAGACCTCCAAACTGAATTGTTTCCAGATGACTTGTGTCTAACTTTACCAATATGCTATAATGTGGGTTCAGACGCGAGAGTGGTTCCATCTGTTTAGCGCGTTGCTATGTGTCATACCATTACAGTGGATGCATGTTTTAAAGAAAATTGAAGACCATCTATCCTCTATTATTTCGATACTAACGGAAATATATTGCTCTTCTCAATCACATAAAGTAATATAATTCTAACAACATATCAGATTGTATCGGTTTTAACTTTCTGAGAAGCGGTCTCTTACAACTTGGTGTATCAAGAACTTGTTGTAACACCAACTTGTTTTAGAGGATTTATACGAGAAGTTGCATACATATCTTTTTATAGAAAAAAAACTGTGGAGTCAATCAAACTCAATTCGAAACAATTGATGACATGAACGTTAGTAGGTAGGAATCAAATGTAATATCCTTATACATACTATGCGGATGTGGTAAGTTCCATTCCGTTACCTAGCTCGTGTGCGCGGCAAAATGCCTTTTTGATTTAAAAAAAAGGCAACAGCGCTATATGATTATGATTTCAAAACAAGAGAGATTGTAACTCACCCTTCCGATCTTAGATCAGAAGTTTGAAGTGCAAAACGAGCAGGAGACAATTCTGTGGTGCGGATGCTGCCTGCGTCCGCGTTGAATGGGTAAGGAAAGCTCCCAACGTGATCCTGCATCCACGGACTTTGTTATAGTATTATACACGTCGGGTACACCCGCATTCCGGTCGGCGAGGTCAGGGCATGCCCTTTGACGTGATCAGACGAGATCAAAGATGGCCCGAAAACACTGAGAACTGCACCATGTAATGATGACCTTACGGTATATAAAGTATGTTTATACAAATGAACTGAACTAGTAATGTTGAATGTCGGAATGCCAATAATAAACCTATCTCTATTAAAGTAAACCCTCTCATGTCTTTATCTGACTAAGTGATAGGCTAGTCTTACGCAGTAATATGGGTCGTACTAGCCCATTGGTGAAACTCCCCTGATTTCGGATAAAATCATATATAAAGTGTACAAGTTTAGGATCTTTAGAACTACACATAATGTAAAGTTAATTCCTGCTATAGTACACCAATATAGTACAATAAGGATTATTCAAAACTCTTTGGGAAATTACATGTTTTAAAAGAAACACGATTATTTAACAAATTGATTTTCAAAATTGGTTCAGAATCGGTCAAAAATCGTATCGTGGATCGCCCCGATTTTCGCAAAATCAAGGGGGTTCCACACGACCACGACCGCTCCCCCCACCCCCACGCCCCGGCTACGCTAATGAGTACGATGGTGGACATACTGTTCAATGCTGTTAATGAGGTATTGAAAGTGTTTTCATGTGTATATTGAATATATCAGATTACTTATACTTCACATTCCTCTGTATAAAGCAGGGACGGATTTTTTTTTTTTTTTTTGGGGGGGGGGGGGGGGGGGGGGATGGGGCACGCCCCCACCCCCCCCCCCATTAGCCAAATCTTAAATCTTTTAATGTACCATTTTAATTTCCAAAATTTCTGGAACCGCCCCTGTAAAGAAGGTAAAGAATCATCATTGTGTAAGTACAAGTCTATGAGTGAAGGTAGTCAGAGCTTCACAATGCGCCACCTGCGGGGATGCAGCCTTAGGTACTCGGCTTCAAACCTATCAACCTATCGCCATCTGGCGTGAACAATTGCAATGTCTCAAAACGCAAGCTGAAAGGAATTGAAGAGACATAAAGGAGGTGATCACTTTTCTTTTCCATGGTAATCTTCCAGATTTTCCTATATAAATTGAACTCATTTTTTCAGACTAAATTGATTTTGGTCATTGACAATAATATGGCCAGCTGTGTCCAATAGCTAGCCTGGGACAATCTGACCATCTGCTTTTGATCACCCATTATATAGGTTCCCCACTGAATTTTCATCTCCAATTCCCTGTGTTTTCCCTTGTCTTGCAACAATTTGCCCCTGTCATATCCAGAAAGTTGTTCAAATTTAAAAGCATTCACTTGCAGAAAAAATTGGACAACCCACCAAAAGGAAGTCAAATCCCTAATATATTTTGAAAATCAAGAATTTCAGAATGTGGTCAAATTACAATTCCCTGGTTTTGGTAAAATTTGCAAATTCCCGGTCAGGCAATTTACAAAGAAATCTACAAATCTAACGGCGATTTCCATTCAGAACTTACTGTAAAATCTGCCAAGTACATTGAACTAAATGAATTGATAAACTTAGTCTGAAAAAAAATATGTAAACGCTTCCTGTTAAAGAGGTGATCGGATGATCGCCTCTCAACAAAATAAAACTATAATCAGGGTAGATTTTGCAGCCAATGTTTTATTTTCTATTCATCCTACAACCGGTGAAAATAAGCTATCCATCAAATCCACACACCTCGAACGATGCGTCAACAGAAAGTTAACAATGGTCATAGTTTCACACATCGACACAATGCCAATTTACTTTTCTTTTAGTATAGGTTTTAACGTATAAAACATGTCTGAGGGACTATTTATTGAATATCAAAGTAACAGGAAACATGTACTATCCGTATTAGCCACGGCAGTACACATACTAAAATCGAAAAAGAAAAGAAAAGAATTTCACTTTTGACGTGTAGTAGCAATATCAGACCGGTGAATGCAAAACCAAGCATCAGCTGGTGCGATGCTTTAACATCTATCTTCAACATATTTCAATCGTGATGAAGTGGTGTTACACTTCAAGACAGACGTTTTCAGTTTTTAAATGTGTACACAAACTAAGAATTCCCGGTTTAAACATTTGTTGTACTGCTTATGTGGTATTATATTCCGAGATCAGTGATATTATTTAGAGATATATCATTGATGTTGGGAAGTCAGATTTTCATCAAGGCTCCTTCAGAAATAAATTAACTTGTTTTTCTAATGCTCTTTGGAAAACTGTATTTCTTTCATACAATGACGGCAATCAACAAAATATAAATTTATTAAGACTTCAACAGAGCACCTTGTGAAAAATAACAACCGCAACACCTTAAAGCGACGTTTTCATACCTTACCATAAAGAGAGGGCGACAAGGTGCCATCATGCAACAGTGAGTACGCATGTGTTTTTTGTTGCTGTTGCTTCAAAATTATCGTTTTGAAATTTGCGATAAAGCCACTGAGTTAACACTTTTCCGAATTAAGTATTCGTCTATACGATCAACACTGGAAATCCAATATAAGTGCATCATAATGTGAAGGGAATACTAAAGAATTCCGTTGAAACATCTATTTTGTGTATTGGGTTAATGGCGGGTGGTATGGTGGCTTTATGGATTGATGGTAAAGGGCATGGTCCATGGGTTGTACATAAAAACACAAATTAAAGGTACACATTCGCTACTGTCACAGTATGGCACGATTCTTTGATCACAACACAGTGGTTGGGATAATTTCATCCAAAAAATGACTTAATAAATTTAACCCACTTCTATTGGCAAATACATCTGTTGTCGTTCACTCTTTTGTTGGTCAACCAACTGCGATTCTCTTAAACTCCTAATAATAATCTAAATTTTGTTAAAACCTAATGGCTATGGAGAGTTCAGATTTTAAAACTTGAGCATTGTACAAGAATCTCTACAATGCTTGACTTGTTCTATCAACAGTTTGTGATATCACCCACACATGATATGGACCTCCAGATGTTTTTTGTTAAAATCACGTTTTCTTTTGACACTGCAGTGGGCCGTCGCATAATGGATTCGTAGTAAGGAAAACTAGTCATAGCAAGGAAAGGGATCCGTGTGCAAAAACGTCCCTACACAGTACAAAAACATATCTTCAAAGATAACCCTTTATTGACTTGCTAAATTTGGGTCGATTTTTATCATTAAAAAATATAGCATTTTCGATCTATAACTGTTAATAAAGTTCAAATCACAAGAATATTACCAGTGAAATTCACATTTAAATTCTGCTTTTTTCGTAAACATAAACGTATCTGTTATGATACAATGAATAGGGTGCAGTTAAATTCGTCCTCATTAGGTTGAGTTTTCATACGACAGGCCATAAGTGTTCAAAATAAACACGTGAATGTTTACCGGGTACGTATGATTATGACTGCTATGGCTGAAGATCGAATTGTCCCTAATTTCTATCTCGGACATATTCCATTTTAATATATGAAGTACTACGGTATTTTTTCTCTATTTTTAAATATGATACAGCTGATACTATGATAGTAGATATTCGATAATCATCTATCACGTTTAGTCGGGTAATGATAGAGTAATGACATTGGTGGATGTAAATAGTTTGTCATGATTTGTAAATATAATCTCATTTACATAACAATTGTATACATCACATACGTTTTCCCTCTTGTAACATGCATATTTTCCATTCAGGTCAAAATGATAGGAGATTTACATTAGGTTTGGGTAAGGGAATTCTATGGTTACACGTTATTTATTTTGGGCAATCAAAAAGAGCACATTAAGTGTTGAGTTGGTTACATATAACTTTTCGAACTAATTTCACAAGCAGCTATTCCATTACAAAAGTTAAAAACATCCTAAATTGCACATCTGGCAATACACATGTTCATCAACATGTAATAGTTTCAAAATCAAACAAAAATATAAAGGATACTTTGCTAGTATATAGATAGTTTCGACTATAAAACCTTGGCCAAAAAATGTAATTTTACAGAGAAGTGGCATCCGCACAGGGATTAACGATCGAACGCGTCTCCAGCGTTTTGGGATATAGCATGAAGCGAACTCAACATCAAACACATTGTTAGAGTTCTCTACCTCCTCGACAAGTCTTACTTGCCTAGCCTCTGCTCTGTGTTACAATACTTCTTTAATAGCTGATAGAAGTTGGAATAACCAATGTTATGATGAGATGGTGAATCTCTGTAAAGAAAGAAAGATTGTATAGATATTAGTCGCATTCATGGACACATATTATTTATTTTAGATATCATTTACAACGAAAAAATAAGATGATTATATCGGACGGTTAAAAAAGAATGGGGAGAAATGGTTCTCCCAGTGGGTCACTCCCCTCATTTTTCCTGTACTTAACCAATTCGCATCAATACCAAAAGTTCTACGGCCTTATTTCAATGCTACGCCATTTTTGTATGGCGTATCCAGTAACGAAGTGGGCTTGGATGCTTTTTAAGTCCTCATTCGGCGCTCAGCTGACTGTATGTTGTATGTTGATCCATAACACATGACTATTAAGCATATCAAGTTACCCATGAAGTGGGGATAAGGATTGTGGCTCTGAGCCCTATTTTATTCATATCACGTTCAGCATAAAATGCTGAATTGAGCTCTAGTTATAAAGAGAGCAATTTAATAACTCTGAGGGCGGGGGTACTAATACAGGAAATATGGATAAGATAAAACTGAAGCTCCGTCGAAAATAAGCTGGGATGACTGGAGACTGTCAGGCTTTGCCAATTGATTTTTGTGATTGTTAATACAAATCATATAGCCTCGTTTCAATGCAATGTCATTTTACAAATATATGGACCATTAATACCTTGATTTGTATTAGATATAATACTTATATGAAAGATAACAGAATTTGCTGTCCTAAAACAAGAACTGTTTTCATAATCTATGATTTACAGAAAACCATATAATTTATAAATGAGTTTTCAAAGGATATCAGAAAAAAAGAATACTTACAGCATTTCAGTAAGTCTGATCTGCCAGGGTAGGAAGCCCATTAAACTTTCGACAGGTCCAAACTTAACCAACAAATCTGGATCTGGAAAACCACACTTTTCTGTAAAGAAAAAAGCATAGATCAGTAAAATAGGAACCAACGTTCTGCAGTGCGCAATACGTTTATAGCATTTGGTTGAGGGAAAACACATTAAAACTTATATCGTACAGGACCTTTCATGGTTGGAAACTTTAGTCTGGCCTCTTACCCAATAGTTACATTCGGCCAAACACATATTACAGAATGTTATCATTTGACGGAGAAGCTTGTCCGAGCTATGCTTTCAGTAATTCTTGGTAAAACGGTAAATGGAAACAACCCTCCATGAGCATACATTGTCTTCACTTACTCAGATGTATTTACAGAAGGAAATATCTTATGTATGAGTCGAGTTTTATAGTTATGTGACATAGACCCTAGAATTACCTAGCATTATGGAGTCGACGTTGCTTGGCGTAATGTCCGAGCACTTGTATTCCCTTGTAGCCACCGAACGGCCCAGCTGCCTCGCTAGTTTGACTATATCTTGTCTCCCGTCTTCTATAGACAACAGCATTACGTTTACTGTTGCTTGACAGGTAGACCCTGAAAATAAAACTGTATGTTAGATGTGTAAATGACAAGATTCCCCCAAGAGTCCAATGTCAGCGATGGGGATTAAGGATACTTTTCACGATTATGAAGCAAATTATATATATAAAGAAATGTTATTTGTGATTTAAACAAAATTCTTTCTTAAAAGGATGGGTCCTGGATATTTCGGTTAGGCCAAAACATTGGTACGGCTCATTTTGTAAAACCTAATATCACTCACCATTTTGAATGCGACGTACGTTGTTATGACGAATATGAACATTGAATTTATGCTGCTCTTCTCCTAGTAATCGAGTGCGCTGTTTGTCTAATGCTGACTGGAGGAACGACTGGTTCCTCTTTACAACGCCTGAAACAATTATGAATATTGGATATGTTATGAATTGACAATTTTTCAACGTAATAATGTTTGAACACTGGCAATGGCAATACGAAATTAAACATTTGACACAACTTACAAAGTACTTTGGTCATTGATCACAGTTTTATGAATAAAGAAAGAAAAGAAAAGAAAAGAAAAAGAAATTGTGTTCTGGTTTCATAGGCCCAAGAAAATAGGGTAAGTAGGTCGATATATATATAAAAAAAAAATTCACCTTATACACAGGCCCCATTTAGTGACACATTGTTTTAAACATTGATAGTTTCCTTTAGTTACTTTCAATAAGACTTGTAGCCCATAGGGTTAGATTAAGGTTGATTAAAGGTGACTTGGCCCTACGAGCCGCTCAGTGTAATCCTTTCAATGACAACAGTGGCCTATAGAATTAACCTTAATCAAGTAAATGAAATTACATGCCATCAGGGCCTGGAGATATTTTTTGGGTTAATTTTGGCGCCAAAGAAAGAGCAAAGATGATTTCTGAGAGGTTATATTTATGATCAAATTTGTATTTTTGGGTAAAATTGTCATTGGTCGAGGAAATTAAGGATGGGAGGTTGATTTAATTTTCTTTTTACTTAGACACATGTAATAAAAATTTAAAATTTGCAATGATTTCTAGGCCTAGGCCTAGTGTCAAACATATGTTTAGAAGCAATACATAGATCTATATATGTTAATATCATTTTAAAATTGAGCTCAACAAGAAATGCATAGTGTCCACGGAAAAAAAGCAATCCGTGCGTTCGTCACCATGTTTTTACAACGTTCGTCGACATAACAACGTTTGTTGACATGACGTTCTGTGAACCAATCAGAGTTCAGATAAAAATTGGATTTGGGGGATTTGTTCTCTGCTGATAGCTGTAATAACTTTAAACCAATCAGAATTCAGATAACTGGATTTTGGAAAGTTGTTCTCTGCTGATAGCTGAAATCTAAACTGCAACAGGGAGAGGCCTTCATCAAAACGAGGCTCTCACCTGTGTGAGACCTAAATGTTGGCATAAAACTAATAATAACTTATCCTAACAACCATTTAAAAATCATTCTAAGATTCAAATATATTCTAAAGGTAGGTCTAAAATGAATTGTAAATATTATATTGCATTCTCTTAGTCCTTGATGCATAGTCTAATATTCAGTGATATGAGCCCTGAAGATTTTCCCTGCCCATTGATTTTGGACATGGGGTAAAGCGATCATGTCACTATGCTCCGTGGCGGCTTCCCCACGGATCGCTTTAAAAACAAGAAGCAAAAGAGCTACAAAGTTCCGCTCATGCATGAGCAATGGTCGTCCCTCAATAAACTGAAGGCCTTCCTACAACCTGAAGGCTATATGGGCTATGAGTAGTGATCACCACCACCACTCCTGCTGTCACACAACTGAGGGAGGGGCTTAGGAAAGGGGCTCCTACTACTAGTACTAAGTCCCTGCACCCACCCACCTAGACCTGCCCCCCCCCCTTCCCTGTTAAATTATGTTTGATGGGGGGGGGGGGGGGGGGGGTTGGGGGCGCGCGTCCCCCTGTACATTCATGTTTGTGGGGGGGGGGGGGGGGGGCTCTACGAATTTCTGGATCCGCCCCTGAAGATGGTTTATTGACTAATGACTAGTAGGCCTAATGTTTTACTATAATTAATACATTCATGTCACCACATCATGGCACATGCTGACAGTGACAGTGACATGGACCATGTCAGGCCTGCCAACATTTGACCACCGCTACCTGGTACAAAGCTCTGAAAAATATGGTACTTTGGGCAGAAAAAACGGTACACTTTAGATATCTAATATTAGAAGGTTAAACACACATTATAGCAGCTAGACAATTATAAACAAACAGAACCAAGAACGCTCATTACTGTATTATATCTAATATATCCACAAACACAATCTGGGATCCCAAGTTATCAGGCAAGAAAATATTAATGCATGGTTTAACAAGTCAAATCTTTAAATCTGTCTGAGTATAGGTAATGAGGTGTTAAGCAGCAGACATCTAGATCTATTACCTAGACCCCAGTCATATATATTCCGATAAAACAAATAAGTGTTTGCTTTTCTGGTAAAGAGATACAGACATAATCAAAAACATTCACTCTAATATTTCATATAAGACTTGTATGATACTGACTTTGCATTGATAATATAATTATTGTATGTCCTTTAATACCTTTAATACCTATCCATAAATGCACATTTTATCCCCCTTGGTAACTTAGATTTTGGTGTATTCAATTCTCCCTACCACGGATAGCTCGTTTATAGTATTTTAATCACCTGCAGGCTAATTTTGACCAATTTTGTCGACAAATCCACTGGAAAATCTATAGAAATTAGTGAAAAATTGTGATATTTCCACCTATAATGTATAAATGTTTAAACAACTTAGAAAATATGTAATGTATATGGATACACATTTCAAAAATAATGTTCTCTAGGTTTTCTTCATGTCAAATTAGACATAGTGACATTATTAATGAAAATTCCTATACAAAAGCCTTGTGATTTGTCGACATATTACCCAGCATGCACCCTGATAAAGGCTAACCTGCAGGTATCAGTCAAGAAATTGGCTATCCATGGTAGGGTGAATTGATTAGAATTCCACCAAAAAGTATGGGGATTTGTATAAGTGCATACTATCTCTATGGTAGAGATAATAGAAATCCGTTTTTGATTTACTATAATTTTATATCTTAAAAAAAAACCGGCACATTTCTGTACCTTTAACTTAAGGTACACCTGGGACAAGGGTCAAAAAACGGTACAGTACCGGGAAATACGGTACACTTGGCAGGCCTGCCATGTCCATGCAGTGACCATGGGCATGGTTTTCATTCCGTCAAAGATAACCTCCTTACTATAATGTTACTACTGAATTAAGAAGGTACCACAAATTCTTACCTTGTCTATCGTATATGCTTATATAAGATATCCCCATGGCGACCGTCCATATAATGATGTTGGCTATATCAGTGTATGAAATGTCATTTTCTACGATAACAATTCCTAGGTGAACAGGCAGCTTTGAAATCGTTTGGGAATCGGACTTCATCTTGGAGAGAGTTTGCTTGTGGTATGACAAGACTCGGGGCTTCTTCAAGCCTACCAGCCACCGGTAAATGATTGTTTGAATGGCCAGAACGTAGTGAACGGCTGCTAGAATAAAACTAGTCCCCGCCATGCTGCAAAATAGTTATTTCGCAAAAGTTTTTCTGATGAAACCACAGCTACCGGCTTCCAACATGATCGTGGCCAGCATACGAGGCACTTACAGTTCTGCAGCCAATAAGCACGACTAAGCTTGTTCCCGGCGTGCCAACTCACCACCTTCAACTCCTAGGCGATAAAAAACAATGAGGGATAAATACCAGCGTAAATGCTATGGCACGTCATGATTAATTAAGACGGGTTTATTTTTTGTAATAATCGTGTTATAAAATTAAAAGTTTCTTTACCTTTATTTTAAAGTATCATTTTGTATATATCACTCGGATTTTGATAGCTAATTGACTATCAGTACCAGTACACATCATCATGAAGCGACCACGACAGCTGTACAGTTCTGATTGGACATGGTGACACAGGCCCAAGAAATGTACGGTGGCCCCAAAGTAAGTCTATACGTGTGTGCAAGAGATCCACTTTCTTTTTGTTAGAATAGATAAGCTTTTCAATTTTGTCTAGGACTTATGATCAAAATATGTATGAGACCCAGGTAGGGCCCATAAATGATATTTTAGAAAAAAAAATAAAAATATATATATATAGTTTGAGGGCATTTGTTTTGGATATTTTCAGAAACGTCTATGTTATTTTTTAAGAAGGCTGTAAAACAGTTAAAACATTTTGTTTACATCAATAATTTAGGGAATTCCCTGAATTCTGGCTTGTTCAATACACCCCGTGCTACATCACAACTATGGGAATTCCCTCCTATATATAAATTAAGTTGGGATTCCCTGAGTGATTGTGGATGTATGTATTTTACAATTAATTATTTGCTACATTGGACCAAAAAAATATAATTAGACATCTAGTGCTAAATTTTCCCTACCAGGGTTAGACACTTATATTTTACCTGTAGGTAAGCCTAGAGCCAGGTGCATGCTGGGTAATATGTCGACAAGTCACAAGGCTTATGTATAGGAATTTTTAAAAATCATGGCATTATTTGCGCTTAAAAATGGTGGACATCAATATCAACTATTTTTTCATTTGTTATTTACATGTGTCAATGATTTTTGAGTTGGCTTGAAAATTCAATACATTTCCAAACGTTTTTGTTGGCAAAATAAGCCAAAATTAGCCTGCATATAGTTAAAATACTGTAAATCAACTATCCGTTGTAGGGAGAATTGCATATCACTCCTTGCAAATATTACAGGGTTGGGGATCCCCTTTTCTTGGGTAATAGGGTTTTGCAATAAGTCACCGTGTAATGTCATAAATTTGGGGATTTCCCCTAAAATATGGGGGGAAATGCGATTTTTTTAAGGTCTCATAATTGTGTCTAAACTAGGAATTCTTTTTAGGATGTCTTCAGGATATAAAGTGCTGTAACTTTTTCCTTTAACATAATTTGATACCGTTGTTTGATTTGCTAATTCATTCATATAAAAGTCGATCTTTCCATATAAAATTTATTTTTGTAGAAGATAATTGATTACTAGATATTTAGAGGTAAAAAAGGCCTATACCCAATTAATGCTATTGTTATATCACAATATCATTATATCTTTATTCATTCTAATCTTTTATTATAAGATCAATACTATTTTAATACATAGCTCTCATACACCTCTATAGTATACGTAGGTCTGGCGCATTTACACAAGAAATCTTGGGATCAAACATGGACAAACATGAAGTCTGACTAGGTAGTAGAAGCCATCTTGTCAATCTGTTTTATTCCTTACTCCAGTAAAGGAGAGTTCCACTCTCAGGTATCACTACACAAAATATTATATCATGACAGCAGGCACCAAGACCCTGCACATGTATAATGAAATGGTTAGTAGCCATGCATGTATTCTTCAGTAGGGAATAAACCACTGTATGAGAAAGACCTGTGGCCTGTTTCATAATATCTGTCGTACTTACTATGTTTTCGCAATTTCTTACGACGAGCTTACTATGGTTTTAAAAAGTGCGTTTCATAATAGTCGTCGTAAGCTTGTCGTAAGAAACCATAGTAAGAACCGTCGTAGTGGTACATAAAAGCATAGTAGCCAAAACCATCGTAACAAAACCATCGTAAGGTGTTAGTGAAACCATAGTAGTGGATTTTTCGCTGGTTTTGTATCGCCGGCTACCAGCTACGACGGTTTCTCGCGGGTTCTCGCGGCACGAGATTCCGCGAGACGTAGCGTCCATGTTGCTTTTTCCCTTCGTCATCGTAACGTCCGAAGCACTTTCCATCGACTAAAACACGAAGAAACATCAGAGAAATGGCACCCAAACCGAAGAAAGTAAGTATATATGATGTTATCAATCATATAGATGACATTAAATTAGTTGTCATTGTTTAACTCGGTCGAGATGTCGATAAATCTCGGTCCAAAGATGAAATTTTTTTAGGTTGGTACCACTCGGCCGACTCGGCGGCCTTGGTGGGGAGTCACGCTATTGCGTTTCCACTTTCACAACGGTTCATTTAATAATATTTTGGTGAAATCTTATTACGATCTTGCTAATTATTGCTTGGAAGATGCTATTTCTTGATTATGGTACAACTCATCAAGTTAACAGTCCTCACTCATCATTTTCGTTACTTTTTTTTGTACTGCACACATAGTGTCAGGTATGCCGCCTTCTAGATTTTTCATTCAAATTAACTCTTGAATTATTAATCCGACTTTTGACATGTTTTTTTTTTTCAGAAGCGCACTTCACCACGAGTAGCAAAAAAGAAAACTAGCTATGTCCAGTCTGAGGATGACGATGACCATGGGGAGAAGACTAAGCCCAAAGGCAAGGGTAAGGGAAAAGGAAAGCCCAAAAGTACCCCCTCGACTCCCGCCCGCTCTGTAAAGGGTCCTCCTTCCAGTGTGAGCTCCTCTTCTAAAAAGCGAACTAGAGCAGACAACTGGGCGACACAAGATATTGATAATCTGCTTGACGCCATGGAGAAGGAAAGATCTGTCCTGAAGGGAACAAGAGAAGCCGGAGCTGGAATAAGGAATAAGAAACGAAAATCATGGCAGGCAATCTCAGGTTAGTTAGAATTTCAGTTTTATTTTAAATGAACCCATAATTGAATAAATGAATCTAGTAAAATCTATATCATTAAGATTCTAATCGATTTTTCCTTATTTAATTGTACACAACATATAACGTAAGATCTTTAGTATTATATATACATACATTAAGCATATAGCACTTTATCATAATTTTCGCTAGTACTTACTAAAGAATACTTATTAGAAATAACTATTTTTTTCCGCAAGAATTTACCTAATTTGCCCCTATTCCTACATATCACGAGTCGATACGTGAATCACAAACAGAATTATATTATTATTTAATGTTAAAAAACCCTTACTTTCTTTGTCATTAAACCCTTACTTTCTTTGTCATTTCTTACTTTCATTTACTTTTGTTTCTTACTTGCTTTTCTTTACTAACCACCGTTCAGAGATTGTGACGAAGCGTGCACAGACTCCGCGCAGCAAGGTGGCATGTCTCCAAAAAGCGGCATGCTTCACATATGAAAGCAAGAGGAAGGTAAATAAATGCATGCTTTAACAATTTTTTTAGACTCTGCAATAGGTGGGCACGTCCTAGTCGAGATCCCGATGCATGCATACAGAAGGCTCGCTGTTTCTCACATGACAGTAAACTCAAGGTAATTACAAGACGATACAATATTCTCTTTAATTATGGTGCTTATATATGAAGAAGTTATTTTTTTCCATGGTCAAGGTGCCATGGTCAAGGTGGCAATACATAAGTGGTGTGTAACGCAATATTAGTAGTCCACTGTATCTATCATTTTTGATAATTAAACAATGTATTTTACAAGCGTTTCTTCGTTCCGAATTATTACCACACTTCTATTAGTAAAGATCTTACTAGGTTTTGTATGCTACAAGAGAAAATAATAATATATATTACCCACCAATTAAAATATCGTTATTACTTCAGTTCCAGCAGAATGCGGTGTTCGTGGCGAAGTCAGGAGGGGGCCCCCTGCCAGATGAGATGCAGTTGACCGCAGTGGAGGAGAAGGCTCTACGGTACATGGGGAGAGAGTGTGTTGTGGGTAAGTATATCAATATACTAGTTCTTTGGACCCTGTGCTACAACATTAACCTTTGTATGAAGCTTTCTTAATAATGTAAATGTAGTACTTATCTATCTGTGTTTCCTTTATTAGAAGCATATCGAAAACATAATATTTTTAGCAAATGTCAAACTATATTTGCAGTAGTGTAAATCCTAATGGATATTGCTTATCACGTATGAGCAATACAAATTCATAAAATAACAACTCTAATATTATTTTGCTTCAGGAATCAAGGGGATTGAGGGTTCCCCCATCGAGGACGATTCCGAGGCACTAACTAAGGTCAAGGCTGCCATGGAAAGTCTCGCCAATGGGATCTTCAAGTCCAGCAAGAAAACGCCGGCTCCTACTTCAAAGACAGAAACGAAGAAAACCAAAACAACATCCAAGACACCCAAAAAGATATCCAAGATATCCAAGAAGAAAGAGTCTTCGACTGAATCTGACAGTTCAGAGGAGGAGGAGTATGTACCATCTTCAGACGACGAGTCTGAGCACGACGAGTCCTCAGTGAAAGAGGCAGAGGATTACTTTGAATCTCAGTCGTACCATGACGAACTGATACCTGACGACTATTTTGCCAAAAAGCGGCAATTTGACAAGATACCACCATTCAACAGGCCAGAGGAAGATGAGTCGGATGATGAATCTGATGACGACTCTGAGTCCCAGGACGAGACCCAAACTCAGATGACACAGGACAGCACCATACTTGACACACAAGAGACGCAGGATTCGCAGGACACGCACGGCACACCCACTGGTAATATTGTCATTTAATTAATAATAATTTAAAACTCCAGTAGAAATTTATGGTAGAAGTACTTATCCAACATAATAGTAAAATGAATTTAGTATTACATTATTATTATTAGTAGTAGTTAGAAATGTATATCTCAATACGAACCCTTCTTCATATAGTAACCACAATATCTTAGAGTACATGAACCCCTATTTTAAAAACCAGAAATGAGCACAGTGCGCCGAACATTACTTGAACTGGCTGGAGGAGGCAAAGTCCAGAAGAGGGTTAAAATGCCGAAAAGAAAAAAGAAAACTATGGTCACATTAGAAGAATTAATTCATATGCCTATTCAAACTGAATATGGTGGTGTGTCCCCCCCCCCCCCCCCCCCCGCATTATATGACATACTTTGTTATGGTTAATATGGTTGATAGTTACATTTCACAGTTAATAGCTTATCATTCATTGTTTATAATTGAAATAATTGTGCAATAAAAACATATCATGTGCGAAATTAAAACAGTAAATTTCAATTACACAGACGACATTTACTAAGAAAAGAATATCCGAGTATACTTGTAAATCTAATTACATCTAAATCCTGCGTCTCTTGTGTGTCAAGTATGGTGCTTAATCTAATTAAGTTATTTTACCTCACATAGTTATAGGTGGAGAGAGCGACTCTCGTGACTCGGACTCTGGTGAGGACGCATCCCCCCAACGTAAGAGCGGCACAAAATGTACTCGGAAAGAGAGTAAGTACAATTTTTTAACTTGTATTCAAAATAATATCTATACTAATATAAGTTTGATGTTTTTCTAAAGTAATGATATGGTACGTACTATGGTATTTGCGGTTGTTATTTTTACGTAAATTCCTTTTTCGAAAACGCTAATTTAGAAGTTTAAAGATTACTTCCCGAGTAACATAAAACTTAGGTATCAAATAATAAATATATTATTACTTTATTACTTATTAAATCTGAATGGATATGGAATTGTTAGTTATTCAAATTCCAGCACCTACTAAGAAGAAAGCACGTCCGACAAAGACACATAGTAAGTTAAAGCAGTCGGAACCCCACAAAGAGAAGGATGTGGAAGAGGAGAAAACCCCTGTACGTGAGGAGAAGAAAGATGTGCCACAGAAGAAAAAAGATCTCCCTGATCAAAAGAAAGATCCCCCAAGGGAAAAGAAAGATCTACCACGTAAAAAGAAGGATGTACTTGAGCAAAAGAAAGAAGTGCGGCAAGAAGGGAAGCAGAAGGACAAAGAAGACGTGTTAACTCATAAGAAGCCTGTCCCCTCCAAAAAATCATCGAAAAACACCGAAACTAAACATCCTGAAAGTAAGAAAAAAGTAACCATAGTAACAGAGCAACGTTATGAGCGAGATGAGGAGGAAAACCAGGAGCAGTCTCCAGTAAGAGAAAAAAATAGTGATAGTGATGACAGAGAGGACATCTTTGAATCCTTCCGAGATTTGAAAAAAGGGGAGGAACAGTACAAGAGTACTACACGTACCAAAGATACCCATGAGCTTGACCGTTCCACAGAATCCTTCCAACGTAGGAGTTCACAATTCTTTCACAGATATGAAGAAATGGATGCAGAAAGAGAGGCAGAGAGAGGCCGGGAGAGAGGCCGGGAGCTATGGCGGGAAACTCCGAATTATAGCATGCGCTATGGCGGCGAAAGGTTTCCACACTATGGACATAGGCGCCGAATTACCCCACCTAGAGATACGAGGGAAAGGCGCATGTTATCACCTCCACGCTATAGAGAGTATTCTCCAAATTCTGACAGATACTATGGAAGACGGCCGTTGCCCTACTTTCATAGTGACCAAGACTATGACGAACAACATAGATTATACACTGCAGGTAAAGGGATCGTACCATCACTTCATCCAGGTGGAGATGGATCTTTCGGTGTCACTCAAAGTCATAGTAGGCGTTCGACTAAGAGAGGAAGACAATCAAGTGATGAAGAATGTACATCACCCGCAGAATACAGACAGAAAGAACCTACCACACGTGACACAACACCTGACAGAGATAGGGTATTTATGTTTCTGACTTCTCCATCTATACTGAAGCGCTCAGAGAAGGTTAAGAAAAGAGCTACAACTTCAGTATCCCCTACTACTCTATATCAGAAGCAACAATCCAACAGTTCATCTACCCCAAAGAAACGAGCCAGAGTCCTTCTCCCTGTAAATTACTCAGGTAGTTCAGAGGAATCAGCAAAGCTTCCACAGTACGTATCCACAGAAAAAGTTTCACCTATTAAAAGTGCAGACGATGTAGAGATTGCTAGCGTTGTGAAGAGGGCACTAATTAATACAGCACGTGAAATGTCGCCAATTTCTGGTAAGGGTACTTCACAAACGGAACCCCCCCTAGTACAGAAAAGTCTAGAAGAGGAGAATGTAGATGTCGACATACCGGACAATCTGAACGTCAACATAGCGGAGAAAGAATACACACCTTCTCAAGCTAAAACGCAAACAGAGAAAACTAAAGAAACACCCAGTGTCAACGTACCAGAGAAAGAAACCATAGTAGAAGAGGAAAAGGAACACGAAAAACAAAAGCCTGAGAGTACAACAGCCGTAGAAATTCAGAAACTGACTGAAGTAGTAAGAGGTGGAATACACGCACACAACCTACTTATGGCGAAGTTGGTAATTAACTCCCATGAAGGAACCCGTAGTAGGTGTACATTCTATAGTTATTTCAATTAAACATTAATATCAGTCTTTGCAGGAATGAATATTAAGAAACAAATAATTCCATAAGTAACTATTGTTTAACCTACTTCTTGGCATTCATCATCGAAACTTATCGTATCAATTTCTAGTAGCAAATCTTAGTAGTTTGAACAGAAATATAGAAATTGTATTATTTCCCTAACTAAGTGTTTTGTAACGAATATAAACTAGATTTCTTGCAGAGGTTACGGCAACGTCCCCTACACAAAGTATTGTATATGTAACAATGTTTAAAATTGCACACTAATCTTTGTTTTGCAATTTAATCAGTTCTCAAGAAGATCGCGAAGCGGCTGGCCATGAAAGGTGCGGGTGAGGTCGCATCTCTGACGGTTGACAATCTCCTGGACCTGCATTCGCAGGCAGCGAGTGCTCCTCCAGTGACGGTTCCCCAAGCGAGTTCTCCCCCAGTGACTGCTCCCACAGAGAATGTTCCCCCGCTGAATCTTCCACCGCCTACCCCAACAACAATCAGCGTCTCCACTTTCTACAAGACTACTGGAGCTGAAACAGGTATTTACTTATTTAATTATATAGTAAAATCTATTTCTATCCATCCATCCATCAAATGATATTAAATATGTAACCCAGACATCTCCACCTAAAGTAATCACGAAATCCATTATTTCTTCGTGTATTTTCAATATAAATGAAGGCATTCTTATTGTACCGGCATAATTATTTAGATAACGTAGTAATCTAATTTCCAAATTTATCGCATCTAATAATAGTAAGAACAATTTTCCCAAAGGTACTTTGTGCGTATAAAATAATATTTGTTACTACAGCTATACCAAGTACATCGTGCAGTGCAGCAGCCGCTCATGTACCAAGTACATCGTGCAGTGCAGCAGCCGCTCATGTGCCCCGATCACCCAGTCCTACACTCTTCGCAACGCAGGAGCAAGACATATCCACTGACAGTGTTGTTATAGGTGAAATAGTGCCTATTCATGTAGCAGAGGTAGAGATTCGAGCATGCACTGATGGTGATGGACCCACTGAACTTGCTGACCCTTCACAGGTATTAGCAGAAAATACAGTTGAAGCTTCTGAATCTACTGATGCTACGGACGAAGAATCTTCACCCACTACAGTAGAAGAGACAGTTCAAGCCTCCTCTCCACCTAGACGACTACGAATTCCAGAAGGTGCTTCATCCCAGTGTATTAAGCTCTACAAACAGGTCTATGACATTGTGCAGAAAGCAATGGATAGCGATACCCTTAAGCCGACCCAGACACAAGAGTCACAACTAGAGGACGCCCAGAGGTCAGATGTTGAGTCGAATACTTCAAACCAGGGTCAGGTACAGGAGGGTGAGGTACAGGAGAGTGAGGTACAGGAATCATCCGAGGAGGTAGTGATGTCTCGAGAGGACTCAAACATATCGGACCAAACCGGAATGGAGAGTCTGGATGGGACAATGGATCAGGGACAGTCCACAGATGATGAAGAGTCCGATCATGCATGCCAAGTTGTACAGACCCAGCAGACAACACGAAGTGGGCGGGTTGTTAGGGTGCCAAGAAAGTCATTATAAATTTTCCTTGGTACATAATCTTAGTAAGCCATGTTGGTAGTACTACGGACAAATACATCTTTGGTAGAACCCTAACAACCCGGCCACTTCTTTGTTCCAAGCTATGACTATGTATACGTCGGTCTATATTTGGATTAAAGTGACACACTACTATGTTGCAGTAAGACAAGATTTTTTTGGGGCGACGTCTAAAAACCAGTGTTTTTAATATCTTTTCTTGTTGTTTGTGTGACATGAATCTTACTAGATTAATAAGAAATTTGGCATGTACGTTTCTAAATGTTTTATTTACATAGTTGTAGATGAACAGGGCCAGTGTACTTCGATATATTTTAAACACTAGTGTGTTACTAATAATTTTAAAAGTCAGTCTAAAGATTACTGTGTCATACTATAAGACGGCGGAAAGTACTACTAGACTTTAAAGAATTTTAGGAAGGTTACTAAGAATCTAATAAGTCGATGGCTGAAAGTGTCCACACTTCGAGACTTATAAGAAATCAGCGAAGACGTTTGGTACGTTTTTTTGGTTTTGGTTTTGGGCGCCTCTTTCTGATAGGATCGTTAGGCCCAAAGAACTGGTTAACCAGGTTCTGTCGTGCCACCATCATTGCTGCGTTCGGCCTAACAATGTCGGGTGGGGGCTGTTGCCTCCTTGGGCGGCGCAGATATGCTGGGTACCCAGGTCGAACTTCTTCGATATCTTCATAGTCGTCACCAGTGACGCGCGTCTTTGTAAGAAGGCATATGGGAGCATATCTGGGAAAAGGTACCTATTGCCAATTAATGAGGTCACAAAATCACATGAAACATGGGGAAATGTGTCAGCATTATTCTTATTGTAGAGAACCTACTCTTTCAAATGCTGCAAACTATTTTGAAATATTCCTGATAGAACCTGAGATAAACATGTATGAACCTACCCACCTCTTATACATTGAGAACCCCTTATTGCCAATTGCTGTTGTTACTTCCATGGTATGGCAACTTAAAGTTTCTTATGTTTATCAAGAAATTAAGTTTTCTCATTTCTGAGAATATTAAAAATACCATAACTATTGACAGGAGTGCTTGTTCCACTCACTGTTTTCAGTTTTGAGAAGGTAAAAACATGTTCTACATTACCTGTGAAAAATGTCCTTTTCATTTTTTATATTCTTTTTACCGTAACCATGGTAACTCGCTAACCTAAATTCTGCACAGAAATTCTGCTAAAAACGTTCCATTTTGATTTTCCCATGATGCATTGCGTATGAAAATTTTGACTTTTTAGTAAATGTCATGAGAATCTTTAGAAAATATTATGTAAGTCAAAATTTTTCACAATATAACTTAAAAAATAGTTTTTCCCCCATATATTTCATGATTAATGTAACAAAGAGTCATTTTCTACCAGATACTGCCAGATTTGGCCCAAATTGAGCATAATGGCCTATATTGTACGTAAGATTGCGAAGGAACTTAATACCGTAGAATGATAAAACAAAGAGTAGAAGAATCCCTGGGACTTCAGAAACATAAAACATAACATTTAGCTGCATGTTAAGTGATTGTTTCATAATATGAGCAAACCTCCAGAATTAGCGGCCACAGGGTGGCCAAATATGTCATTAGGTACCTTTTCCCAAATATGCTCCCATATGTTATGAAGGCAAACACAAGCTGTTACGATTTTGGCTGCGGTGTAGGGTGTATGGTGTAGTATCCCTCCTGTATCATCCAGACACCTTGAAAAAAATATAATATCATTAGTTCCATTTCAGTTAATCAAAACATTCATTTGTACAAAAGTTCTTGGTAGGGTATTTTTTTTAAATGTCATAGTAGTTACTAAAATTGTTTATTTGAATATAGAAGTATAACATGGTGGCACAGCAGAATCTGGTTCACAATTTCTTGTGATTTATATTGTTTATTCTTATATAGAAGTGTGTAAATTTTGTTACCTGAAACGTTGCTTCAATAGGCCGAAAGCGTTCTCAACTATGCAACGGGTGCTACGCTGCCATATGTTGTATTTCTTGTGGCCATCGTCCACTGGTGAGGCGAAGGGGGTCATCAGGTAGTCACTTAGAGCATATCTGAAATATATTGTTTGTGTGTAAAAATGATTGTGAAGTTATCATAGTTGAAGATTTTCTATGTATCATAAAGGTTACACTGTTTCTTGCATGGAAGTAATGTTTGGAAAGTTACTAAAGTTTTTCTGGCAAGTTAATATTTACCTGTAGCAGCAAGAATATATAAAATTCTTGTAAGTATTTTTACTACGAAGGCATATTTGTGAATGTCAAGGTCTTTTGAATGTTATATTACCCTTGGTCGCCGAGAAAATAGAAATTTTCATAGCTCCCCATTTCACACTTCAAGGCTATGCGCGAACTTTTGAATGCGTACGAATCGTGCACGGACCCAGCATAACGGGGATCGACGTGTGTGAACCGCATATTTGCATCACATATTGCCTGGAAAAAAATATAATTGTATAAGTTGTGTTGCGTTATATAAAGAATGTTGAAAATTGCAAACTGTCTTTTCAATTGTGTTTAACCTTCACTCCAATCTTTTACTAAAGTATACAAAAGTAATTCTACCGAGGTTATCACTACTACCAAAGTTTGAAAGCATGATTTTCAAGTTATTCAACATTTATTCTAATGAAATATACATACAAAGTAATTCTACTACAAGTATTACATTAGTAAGTCTATGAACTCGAACTTGTTATTTTAAAAAAATTACCATCACGTTAAGGCTATGATAGCCCTTACGATTCATGAACCCAGTAGACGTTGGGCCAATAATCCCTATATGGGTGCCGTCGACGCAACCCATTACACCCGGGACTTCCCCAAATCCTTCGAAAAATTCTCCTGATATCTCGCACCTTTCAGCGTAGGACTTTGGCCACCTTATGAAGAGGTGCTGGTTCTCATAAAAAAAATCAGTCACCTCATGCACAGCCCTAGATACAGTGGGTTTCGTCACACCCTGAGTGTCGCCAATCACACTATAGTTTGCCCCAGTTGCTAAGTACCTTAGGGCAAGGCACATCTAAAAAAAGAATTATATATATAAACACACTGTATAAGTCAGACAGGTCATTGATTTTTTTGTCAAATTAATATTCCATTTTTTTATTTTTTATTTATTAACCACATTCATTTATATAGTCTTCCATGTAGGTACAAACGTGTATATACAAATTCAAGACATATAGTAGCCATTTAGTAAATATTGATACGATAAATAGGGTATATAGAATACATAGGTGGCTTGTTATTATACAGTCTAATAATTACTAAAAGCTTACTAAGGGGGAAAAATAAATTATCACTATCCATTATTTATCACAATAATATCAATATCTATACAAACGTCTAGTTTTGAAGGGGAAAAAGAAACTATTACAATCCATTATTTATGACTATAATATCAATATATATACAAACCCTGTCTTGGGCATTGACACCACCCCCACTGTCTTGCGTTGTGGTGCAAAAACCGGCGTCATCATACATTTTTGCCAAATCCTCCACAGTCTCCTTATTTAGCCTAAACCTTTTCTTGAATAAATCATCGTCATATCGTACCAGGGGATGAACTCTAGGAAAAAACCGTCGTGCGCGACGACGTGCGTCTGCAGCAACAGGCGCCATTTTGTGTCCTATTTTTTGACCTTGAGAAGCTACTAAGGTTTTGAAAGTACTTACTATCGTTTTATGGGGTAAGTGGAAAAAACATGTAAAAAACACCAAAAAACAATAGAAAACATAGTTTACATCATAATATTGCTTTATTAGAAGAAATATTACATAAAAGTACATTTACAAAGAAAATATGGACGATATAAATCCTTACGACGAGGGTTTGGGTCGTCTTAGTAACGATGGTTTTAAGGGCCAAATTTGCCACACTTACTATGGTTTTGCGTTACGACGAAATTTTATGAAACGCAATTTTCGGGCATTTTTTGACAAAACCATAGTAAGAACTTTTATGAAACGCAAACCATAGTAAGGTGCTTACGATGGTTTCTGAAACGATCGTAAATTATTATGAAACAGGCGGCTGTTCTCTTCTTAATGATCCATTAAGAGAATGACATATCCTACTCATAATTGAAAACATGCAGATATAACACTATGTCCACAGGGAGAGTTAAAATTTCATTTTGATAAAAATATGCTTTAAAATGGTGGGGGTATAGAGCAGCCAATCAAATTTTGAGCAATATTTGGCCGCTTTTTGATTTTCAAATTCGTAACAATCTATGTTTATTCCTTATTAGATGATCAATTTTGCAAATTTATATCAATAATTCTTCATTTTGATTTAAATCGCTGAAAAGTGTCCACAGAAAAACTTATCTACAAGACTTTTTCATTAAATAAGGCATTATTATTGAAAAGAAATTAAGATATAGGACTTTTTAGTGTCAATAATTAGAATTAACCAGTACCTCCCAACTAAAAACTTTTTTTTTTTCTTATTTCTGAATCAATCTTCAGGGGTAATCCCCCTGGTCTTCCAGATCAAATTATAACAATAATGACAAAATGTGTAACATGCACCAATGACGAAAAAACAAAATATATTACAGATAATTAAATCATTCCGTCATCGAAAAACTTAAACATTCTATTAATTTGCAATTTAAATTCGAATTTGTTGTTACAATTCTGGGTTTCAACAGGTAGATTATTCCACAACATTGTACCTTTAACTTGAAAATATCCAAAATGCTATATTATAATGGAAATCCAGGGGTGCAAAATGCATTTTTTGGAGAGATTATTTAAGAGGGTATCTACAAGACCATGCATATCTCCCAACATAGAAATAGATTTTAACATTTTCTCCTAAGGGGCCTTCCATTAAGTACATATGCAGCAAGGGGGGGTGGGGGGGTCTGAGATTTTTAAAAATTTGCATACGTTCCAGAATCCTGTACAATTTCAATGCATACTATAGGTCAAGGGGGGGTGGGGGGGTCTAGAATTTTGGAAAATTTGCGTACGTACTAAATGGAAGGCCCCTAACAAAGCCTTGACCTCCAGCAAAGTAGACAGTCTACCAATTTTCAAGCCAATAGATACATTATTGAGGGTCTTATAGGCAGATATGTAGTAAAAAGTATCTACAAGATGGTATCTACAAGACTTTTATGGTATCTACAAGATTGTCATTTTAACTGTTTCTATCCTAGATTTGATATCATTGACAACAGAAATTACCATAGGGGGAATGTGTGTTATATCGCGCATGTGTGTTATATCGCGCAGCACACTTTGAATACCTATAAATTGGTTTAGATTGATTGGATCATCATAATTTAAAAACTTAGATATGGCGTATTGTCTGCAGCATCACTGGAATACCATAACTAAGGTATTCATGAAAATAACTAATAGTATAAGCACTACGTATCTTGTTCCATAATTTTATCATTTTTTCTTCATACTTTAGTTATTTTCCTATTCTATATATCTTGTTTTACCTAAATAGTGAACATACTACGGGCATGTTCATTTATTTATACAGGAAACCCATGAAATTTTGAAAATATATATTTTCTTGCTAAGACTGTAATAAAAAATTCTCTCAATGATATTCAAAGGTTATATTATAAGTGTATATGTTATTGTATCGCGCATTCAGTGTTGTTGTATCGCGCAGGTGATTGTCTTTTATCAATATATATTTGAAATTATTGTAATTTCCTTATTTTTTGACTTAAATTAACATTTAAAGCTATTTTTCGGTACCATGAACATTATTCCTTTTCATATTCCATATAGGAACTATGTCAGATAATTATTTAAATTTTACCAGAGAAAAAGGCCAATGAAAGCCATCATGTGAAAGTTTAGTTTTCAGTAAATAAGTATTTTCCTTAGAATTGGCTATTTTTGTAACTATCAAATGGAGCAAAACGCTATCTGTCAAACATTCAATTGGCAAATAATAATAACTTTACATTTTTTGCTAATATTGTTTTGATAAATTGAATTCAGATAACTGGCTCTATATTCCAAATATTTGATTTGGAGATGTCTTTTTTATTATTTTCATATCTTTCTATCAAAAATATACAAAATCCGCGATACAAGGCTATATGCGTGATACAACAACAGATCATTGGTTCTTGTGCATGTTAAAAAAATTTCACTTAAAAAAATGTGATTTTCAGGCTTACAATTAGATATTTGTACACCGTTGTACTCACAAATTTACATGAAGATGAGCTGATGTTGATTACGGAGAACAAAAAAAAATATAACACTTTTTTTATGCACTTTTTTTTTCTTTTTGCACACCAGGAATATATTTTGAAGTTGAAATACTTGTTTTGAATTTTCTGATGTTGTATCGCGCACTAGGTGCGTGATACAACCCACATTCCCCCTAACGCTATATTATATCAAAATAAAAAGGACCTAGAACCATTGTGCAGTTGCTAAGGGAAGCTTTTATAAAAAATATTGCAAAATTTCCCCTATTTTAAGATAAATATTAGAATGTTAACAACTTATCTTGGAAACAGCCCCAAATTTGTCAATATTCACCATAAGTAAAGGTTTGATATTTAGAGTACAAGCTCAAAATTGATAATGTTTGTGCCCTTGAAGTTTACGGCTAAGTAGTATAATTTCAGTATCTCTGTAACTTAATATCCAATTTCAACATTCTAGAAATCATCTGAAAGATAATTCTGTATTTTATAAGGTGCAATACACATCCTTACATTTGTTAAGAAAGCTTATTATTTGTATTCAATTAAATATTATTGATTCACTTTATTTCTATTAGGAAAAGTTAGGAAAAATTGACTGAAAATGTTGAAAAAAAAGGACCTGATTTTAAATCATTCTAACTTTTTAATAAAAAAAAATTAATGTTTTAATTTTTTAGAATAAGTTTGGTCATTACTTATATATTTGGGAAATATACCGAGCATACGGGTTTGGGTCATCTGTATCTTCGAGGCAAGAATGACGCTCTGCGACGTCGAGAAACTTGCGTCATTCGCGTTTGAAAAAAGACGCTCGTTGCAGAATGTTCCCCCCAACTTCCGGTCCGTTGTTGCCTTGTTAATACTGATGCCCCAAACCCGCTTATGGAGTATACTCATTGGTTCCATAACTTGAATTCTGACTTGACCCCCTCCCCCCTCCCCCCTTGTCATATGTTTAGTCATGGAAACTGGAACCCCCCCCCCCCCCCCCTGCTGCATGACGTTATTTTAATTTATGGACAGCCCCTCATCAGCACGCAGAGGTCCCCCCAAAAAAATCACGTTAGATAAGTACTTTAGGGCCACCTTAGCTTGGGACGGCGTTTGTGGACAGTGGCTCCTCCTAGAGACGTTCAAAATTATAATTCTGCCAACGCCGTCTGGTGGAGACTGAGAGAAGCATGTTGCAACAACAATCCAGCCAGGTCGTACACAGGCAGCCTTCAAACTTAAATTATTAGTTGATATCTGAACAACACATAGGGTGATATGATCCAAAGTCATCGTTAAAGACGTAGGTATGCTGCCAGAATAGCATGTCTTAGATTGTTACAATATTACAGCCAAAATTATTCAATGAATGATTGTTCCTTTATTATCGCTCGACCTGACAGAAACTAGCACTGTAAGTGTAACTAGAATCCAGACCTAATGGCCAACAAAACCCTGTTTGTGAACTCTGTCAATATGTATCTAGCTACCATACTTTATCTGACCAGAAGAAACTACGAATGGTAGGTATATTACATTCCACCAGTTTTCCCATCAAAAAGTGTCCCCTGTTTTTGAGGTAAAAGCTGTGGCCGAGTTTTTCACTTATAAAATGAAGACATACGCTCAAGATAATATTTGATGAACCTGCAAGAATATTTATCTACATTATTTTCCCTTCAAAATGACATATAGTTTTGCTTTGTAATTTTTTTAAAATTTTCATGTAATATAGACTACCTACGAATGGTCCCGAACCTCAATCTATATCTATGTAACAGTGGCGGATCCAGGTTTTTGAAAAGGGGGCTGGGACGCTATTGGAAATCTTTTCTTGTTAATTACCTTTTGGGCGAGTTTTACATTTAAAAAATGTGAAATTTGGCCAAAAAAAGGGTGGGCGCCCCCCCCCCCCCCCCCCCCCCCCCCAAACCCCTCACTTTTTTTACTGTGCACATTTGTGAAAACTTACTTATAGATCTATAGGCCAGTGAAATTTTAATTTTATAAAATTCCCATCTTATAGGGATCTACCATAGATATGATGCTTAAATATTAGCACAAAACAATTCTATAACTATGAATTGATTCATTACATAGAAAACCTTGCATGTCTACATATCAGTTGACACACTGAATCCCCTGCACACCTGTCAAAGGACGTCTGTATGTGATGTCACACAAATGACAGTTATATTCAAATTTCAAAATTCCTTAATAGCTATATTTTTTTGCATTTTCTTTTATCAATAATTTAATTTGGTGATTTTAATATATTTCAGACTTATAAAGTACATCTAATAAATTTCTTATTGCATTTTTCTCAGTTTTCTCATTTTTCAACTGTTCTGTGTATGACGTCACACACAGACCAAATTTAATGCACTGTGCAGGCTGCACAAGGTGCAGGCTGGGCAATTTATTTTCATTTAGAAAAATGTCTATAAAACAAAAACTGCTAGAGATAGAACCATAAAACTTGGCATGATTATTCCCTGTATGGTTGGGATCACGACAGCTATACTTTTTGACCGGCACTGGCTCCTCCCTTTAAGATTATAACCTCTTCTATATAGACCTTACAGTGACAGTCATGTCAGGACTCAGACTGTACCGGACATCCTATTTTAGTGTTATAAGATTTCTTGCATTGAGTGTTTTTACCGCTGCATATGTATGTTTATCACCCGTACTGCCGACGAGCGGTGCATATGGGGGGCCAGGCGTATTGCCAGGCCATACACACCGCTCACTGAGGACTCCTTATTTTCTGTGATTTTAATATATTTTGAATATTGCTTGGGTGATAAAATAAAGAAGAACCTTTGGGGTCATCCTTGGGTGGCCGTATGACCCATGGGGATCGTACAAACCTCGGGCTTCGCCCTCGGTATGTGATGTTCCCCTATGGGTCGTACAGCCACCTTCGGACACTCCCGGCGGTGCTTCTTATTATAATACACTATTTGGTATTAGCATTAGACTATATTATGGTTCCCCATAACTTGATCCTTCATGATTCAGTGTTTTGGATCAGTTTCCGGTCATATGCTGGCAGTGCTATGAATTTTGGGGATGGATTTAGCAATAGCAATCATCAATCTGTTACACTAAGCTTAATTACAATATCTAGATCTATAACAAAATATATGTCTGATCTATGAAATAGTGAAAAATGAAAAAAACTTAATCTCCAGAATTAAAAGATATTGAGGAAAGAAGAGCGCCATTTATGGTGAAGAATAGGTAGGAGACTGATTGTATCTGGTGGTGTCACGTGCGAGAGTCGCCGTATTGGGGAACCATAATACAGAGACTTGTAATATCCTGCTGTTCCTTTGAACAAGAAGGTATAACATTCAGGATTTCAGATGTGTTTTTCAATGACTGAATTTTCTCAGAAATCTTTCTTCATACACAAAATATTTTTCCTCAAGTTTTTTTTTTACAAACAATTGATAATTCCTCTATTTGACAGGTAAAGAGTATGTGATCTACATCTTGGGTACTGCTACCGCACACACAGATAATACTTTAAAATATTGTTATTTCTAAAGCTCAGTATAGGGCTATCCAACGTGCAATTACTGTCTGTCCTCAGTTTAGTAAATATATTTCTGACATCGGGAGATTTTTACAGATATATTCTTGGCATTTGTATTCAGAACTGTGGCATGCTCTTATAGTTTTGCACTTAGCTCTATGATCCTTGTTCTCGATGTGTTCACTGTAATTCTGAATTGACATATCTTGAAGTCAACTACTGATTAGAGCTTTAAAGGGACATTCTCGTCCTCGAGTTCAAAGAAATACATCCGCCGACGTAAGCCTAACAACATGACGGCTGCCGTCGTGTTTTGCCCTTTCAGAACTTAATAACGCGACATGATTGGTCACGTCATGAAATTGGCGCGCCTGGCGGGGGGTTACAACGTAGCAAATAACGATGTCCTTACAGACGAGAACATCCCTTTAAAGTCAGGGTATCGTACGTCTGTTGCGAAGTTAAAGGACTCCACCCCTAACCCCAGTGATGCCTTAACTGGCTATGTGTTTTGTGATGTTAGAACACAATCCAGCACTTAATGTAAGGGCATTGCTAGAGTACTTTGTCACCCCTAGTCTCCTGCATTTCCTAAGTGAGCTAGGAAGTCACCCAATGCATATGCAAGTGACCTTAATGGTCTAACCCCAAAGTTACACATTGATACATTGATATTTCAAGTACAGGCGACATTGGGATGAAGTACACTGGCGACCCTTATGAAAGTCCAAGTGTAGCCAGAATCACCTGTAGAGTGTCCAGGCAACACTATCATATTATTGTAACTGGGGATGTATAATTAAAGTATATATATTAATAATCTAGAAGGTTGCCTGTACAACTACAAGGATCTACTCCTCCGACAGGCGACCCTGGGGCCGCCCCGTCGGCAGTCACACATAAAGATGACCCTCCGCTAAGGACTTGTGCATTTTATGCAAGTTAAAACTCTTACTTGAATTAGATCTGTGTGAAATGTAAATGGTGCACTTGTATACTGCGCGCCTGTGTAATGAAATATACATTCAACGTTTAATGATAACTTCATGTAACGTCATGTATTATAATTTTAGTATGACATTTCCTTGGGGTAATGTGTGATAGGTGCAGGGTCGCCTGTACAATATGTGGACAGGCGACAGTGAAACGTTCTGTACATTTGGCACTCAATAAGGGTCCCCTACACAAGTATGCAACCCTGGGGTAGCCTGTATAAGTATCACTTCTACAGGCGACCTGCGGCTGAAGATCGCCTGCATATCACTTGCCCGTGACCAATGTGGCTGACCTCAGCAGTGGTTAAGGTATAGGCGATATGTTCGTATGTGTATGTAACAGAACTGCCCCTCTGTTGTGTTTCTGTGTCACACTGTATTACACCATGTTGTGCTGTGCCACACCATGTTTTGCTGTGCTGCAGCACTGTGCAAGACTGTTCTGCACTGTGTTGCATCATGTTGTACTGTGCTGCAGCGTGCCACTCCGTATTGCTTTGTGTTACACCATGCTGCACTGCGTTACACTATGTTGCACTGTGCCACACCATGCTGCATTGTGTCACACTGTGCTGTACAGGGCTATGTTGCCGTGTGCCACACCGCCTTGCACTGTATTGCACAATATTGCACTGCCTTGCACCGTGTTGCATGGTGCAGTACATAGCAACACATTGTGGTACACTGGACTTCCCTATATAAGTAGTTGCATGACCCCTTAGCTGACTGACCTACTACACACTCAAATGAACTCATTCTACTGAAATTTACCGCAGACCGAGTCCTCCATTATTCCTTCGATTTCCAATAAACACTATTCTTGATTGAATCGCAGATCCAATGGCTTCGTCCGAAAATATAGAAGATGAGATTGAGGGATTACTTCGGGGCAGAGCACACTCCAGTGCAGAGTGCAAACCTGACATGACGCTCGATGGAAAGAGTGAGTACCTACGTTTTATGTGACACTTTGCCTCAGACAGTTTTCTCAGGAATGTAATCGAAGTAATCCCACGTAGGAGGTGTCTGTTACCAAACTATCATTACATGTGAATATAAACCTAACCTTGCTGTAGAACCACGTAGAAAGACTTATTAATTCAACTATCGGCAAACAAAATCTTTCAGAGACTATACCTTCTTGGACTTGCTACAACGAATCGATATAAATATCCGATTATGTTCTGCTAAGTTTGATATCTTGAATGGTAATTGAGTCGATTAAATGTGTTTAATCTTTCGTACATCATCGATTTCTTTTCCAAAGGCAAATCGACTGAAGATAAGAAAACGACGCCAATTGTCGGGCGTACCGTTTGTTACGTAGTGTGTGCTGTGGTCTTCAATGAAAAGGGGCAGGTTCTTCTAACTCGCGAAGGCTTCCATCCTTGCTACGGCAAGTGGTACCTTCCTGCAGGAAGAGTCGATCCCTTGGAAACGTTAGAGGTAAATCATCATAATGAACTTACTAATGTACAAATTTATCCTTTTGTAAAAGCATCTACGTTGAAGGGAGTCAAACAACTTAGGATATAATCTGAATTATGCAAAGGAACTAGGAGAAACAAAATTGGGATTGACTGTAGGTATCCTGATTTCGAGAACCTTATCCATCACAGAGGAGTCTACCCCAATAGAAGTTGGGTATACTGCTAGTATAAAATTGACATTGGTGAAATTAACGATATTTTATCCTCGTCCTAAAATGGTCCACAAAGAGCTAAGACCATACTTTCGAAGTCTCTCCTTAAAAAAACACATGACCGTGCAGTTATATGATCCTGTTCAGGCAGCTGCCGTGAGGGAGGTACGGGAGGAAACTGGTCTGGAGCTCAAGGCGACCTCTCTACTTATTGTTGAAAACCCATCGCCGGCGTGGTTTAGATTCACCTTTACTGGTGACATAATAGGTACGATATATTTTTCTTTTAGTAGTTTGGTATTACTATATAAGCCTCCTACTATACGCTTTATTGTTGAACAATTTGTTGGGTGTTTTTTCACGAAGCGGACTACAGGTAATTAGTTATTTCCTCGAAACAAAATTATATAGGACCAATATTAGTTTATTCCAAAGGACGACATTCGATATCTAAGACACACCCAGTGTGTTATAGAATTGAAACGATTACAATAGTATGTAATTTAGCTGTTTATTTGCAATCGATTAGGAGGAAATCTGAGGACTCAGAAAGAAGCCGATGATGAAACATTGGAGGCGGGTTGGTGGGACGTGGACACGATTAAGTCTGCGCTGCACGGCACATCCGGGAACTCCGATCCACTAAAGTAAGGTCATTAATTACACTTTTGTGAAGGGGTAACTAATATCATAAAATGCTATTGTACCAAGACTTCTAATTTGATTTTTGAAATGACAAACATACATAAATATATTTATTTACTATATACATGTATGTATTTTTTTATTGCACAATATTGCTGTGATAATACATGGCATGGACGAAAAGGAACTACATGAGCATCAGACCTCATATACTATGACTTAGTCAAACAAAAATGTCTTGACCCCAAAATACAGTACACTACATATATAGTAATACAATAAGTAATATTCCTAAGAATAAAGTTGAGTACAGAGATCAGCCATAATCAGCTGTTCCTGCTAATTTCAAGTTTGCATAAGGAATTTGCTTTGTATAGGTTCATTGCTTATGATCTTAAACATTTCCCCATGTAGTTCAGTGTACAATGGACAAAAGAGTATAAATGCTGTTCTGTTTCAGATTGCAACTTACATATTTTGCATATCCTATTTTCCGGTTGCACACATAGATTGTTATATCTCCCCCTTTCTATTTCTAAGTCATGGCACCTTATCCGGAAAGCACAATAAAGCTTTCTATATGGTAGTTGGACGTCCTGAAAGGACAAATATTTCTCAATATTAAAGTTATCTTTGAAGGTTTTGTATGTTCTGAGCTTGCTTTCCAAACATTCATTTGATATCTTTTTGGTTTGCTAGGACTTTCCAACTTCGAGGAGGCGACATTGTTCCACTCATAGAGATAGTTAGTCGAAAACAAGCCACTCCAAGACCAACTATTCTACCAAACGTGGTAGCCTTACAAAAACTGCTCCTTCGCCTTATTATTCTTCATAAGGATTCGGAAGGGTGAGTGAATGAAACATACTTATTTATATCTATATCCATATAGATAAAAAAACAATAAGTCTAAAAATTCAACTTGTTCCTATACGAAACAGTTTTTCTTCATGATACTCCAGTTTTCCAAATTTAGGCGAACAACATTATTCTGAAAAAGTTTAGTGGAAATCATTAAGCTCTGTTCATTTGCACCCTTCATTTATTACGCAGGTATTCTGTATTCTGCATTGGCAAACCGGATAAATGCCACGTGCCCATAATAGACACTGGAGTGTCGATAAGAAACTCGAAAACAGCAGCACTAACAGCTACAATGGTAAGGTCATCTTTATAAACACCGTATTTTCTAATCTTGAAGTCGCTCACCTAGTTACGTGTTTTCATTGCAATTCTAACTTTACAATGTTCGACATTATTTAACTATAAGTATATATACCGTATTAGAGGAACACATGAACAAGCTACCGAGCACACCACTGCACCCTGTTGGCCAAAAGAATAAAAAGTTTAATTTCGACCACTGGTCGACGTAAGATTTAAAGACTTGCCTCTCATTATGCTTCAAGATGCAATATTTGTTTGAGGCCTAAAAGACCTAGATCAGGCATAAGATATTAGATCTCATAAATAAAGATAAATAACGCGTGTAGCTCTTTTTTGAAGTAGATTTTCTAATATCCTACTTTTATGGTTTAATGCAGCAGTGGCTTGGAGTACCCCCAGATTGCCTGCGGGTTCACGGGGTGGTGGCCGTAGAACACGACGGTAGAGTTCGCTACCAGGACGGCCTCTGCCTCAGCATACTGCTCAGTGTAGCCCAGCTCCCTGTCAAACTAGCCACCCCGGACAAGCGCCATGTATGGCAGAGACTCAGCAAAGAGACACTGATCGCTTTGTGTGAAACAACCTTGATGCCCGATGCCACCATAACTCTGATGGGGCGGTAGCCGGAGAAACATTTTAATGTTTGTAGTTTATGTAATGACTCTCTAAATATGTGTTTGATAATCAAGGAGAAGAAGACATTGCTACAAATCCAAGAATAGGTTTCATCGGTTGGATCAAGTTAACAAAGAAATCGGTTGACGTTAGCCTCCGATAAAGAAAGTGTCCTGGGAATAAGAAATCCTAGGATTTCTTATAATATACAGCATTGGATACCGAGGCTCTGCGACTAGTCATTGACTAGTAAGTAAGCACAAATAACGTTCAATTAAGTATCCATCGTGTTTGACATCTGCCTACGTTCGTGCATTTGCCATATTTTCGTAATGAGAATTCAAATGCCTTATCAAAGAACACCCTGAACAAAGGCTCAGACCAATGTCAACTTGACGATCAATCCAAGTCTGATTTATCGTTACAGAAGGGTTTATCTATTATAGATTTTCGAACTTTATCTGCCATGCTCTCTTGTATACATAAATGTCAGGGAAAACATGTCAGGGCTGTATTCCTGTATTGTGTCTGAACCCCCTCAGATATGTCAAATATTGCTTTACAGAGTCCAGACGTTGTGAGAATTGTCACATTCATCTGGAACACTTTGACATTTACCTGATACCCTCTCATATTACCAGAAATGTCTTTACTTTCCCCTGGTGCCCCCTGACGTTACTAGGAATGACGTATTTAGATCTACCTGGTGCCCCCTCACATTGCTAGGAATTTCTTTACACTTACCTACCAGGTGCCCCCTCTCATTTTCCAGGAACATCTTTACACTTACTTCTTACATACGCCTTGAACACCCTTATAATTACCATAAATCCCTTTACAGTTAGGTGGAAACCCTTTAGATTGACGACCATGAACTGACCTTTATTATACGGATGGGTTCCCAAACGACATGGAAAATGAAAATCGTTATGGAAAAAGTCATGGAATTTCTTCAGTACATTTTACTACAAATCACTTGAAGTAATGCTTATGCAATATTCGCATGGAGCTGACTATTGGGCAATCTAAACAATATACCTGAGGAGATTTGTTACCCATTTATTTTGGTTATTTACCATAACCTGATTTATCACAACAGGGCCAGTAGAACGTAAATTAAGCCATTCTGTGTATCAAACCTTTTCTGTGCAATATTACAATATGGCAATATGTTTTCAGGCTACCGAAATGCTTCCGCTACCTCTTAGGGACTTGCCAGTAACTTTGTTGTTGCACAATACTTGCACTTTTTTTTCTTTTTTGGTATTTTATTCCAAAGCAATACTTTCAGGGATTATCCTTATTCTGAGGACCCTTTACTCGTTCTTTTTTACGTTTAGCTTATAAACCAATCACAAATTAAAGAAAAATGAAAAGCGTATTTCCGTATTAGTACACATTGGTCTAGACCGTAAGCCCCCTCACCATGATTAGTAGACAGTCCCTCTTCTGGATAGTGCTTATAACGAGAGAGTCACAAGTATAATACAAAAATTATATACTGTACCTCAGAAAAGATATGTTTGCAAAGCATCGTTTTTGTTCTAACAAAGCTTTACGTAGTAAAATACCACAAAACGTCACTTTTTTCTATGTTACTCTAATAAGTGAATTCTGTGATGATTATATTTTCTTGAATTTTTTTGTCATGTTAGAGTGTATTTTCACGCTTTTCAAGTACATTGTGGATTTGCGATATTCATATAGTATAATTATATAAAGCAATGTGAAGCATGATTCTATTTCATAACACTTCTTTATAATTATTATGTTAGATAGAATAAGTCTAGGATGCGTTGTTGAGTGTTACCGTGTATGTTTTGGTGAACCGGTAGCATTTTATGGAAAATGTACATTCTCTTGTAAATATATAGGGTCAACAATAGTATCACTCCTCGATACCTTTGTATATGAACATGTTTTCTTTTCATTTAGTTTTACATAGGACTTTTCAGGGATTGACATACCAAAGTCAATCCTGTGTTTTATTGTTAGTACCCATTTATCAATTTTCTGAAGACAAAATATACATAATATTATTACTGAAGAAAAGGACTGCATCAGATATTTGTCGTCTTTAAACTTTTAGATTACTATAGTTACCCTGGAAGATGCATCTTAAGTGAACTGATTTTCTAGTCAAAGAGAATCCCTCCTATGGTCCCTACTATTTTGTTTGGATGGGCTGAAATAAGTTCCCATTCCTACTTATTTCAAATTCTCCTCTCAGGCTCTTTGGCAAGGGTGTCTGTTGGGAGCATGACCGTCGATTATAGCAATATAAAACTGCTCTCTAGAGAGGGAACTCACGACCACTGGCCTGAACCCCATTCATATCGAATGACTGTGTTTCTCATCACGAGTCCAGTTTTCGTTTGATGTTTATCATGTTGTTTCAGGCACCTACCTATGTCTGAATGGAATTCATTTTGTTTGACAGTAGCAACGATATTTTTGACAGTAGTGAGTCATTTTTCTATTAAGATATGTCACAAGTTAAATGTATAGCGTGTATGAATCCTCTTGGCTCACTCACTGTTCATGGTTGCAAGGCAACTATAAGAAATATTTTTTGGATGTTTCTATGTCTTTGTTACATTAACATAAATAATAAAACATCTCAATGATAACGTTTCAGCTGCAATGTTTTGTATTAATCATTTTTAAGGTTTTCTTGATTAATTGCCACATTCCTACGGTACCTATTCATGTGGTAAACACATGCATGTGTCTATCAGTTTAGACTCAAGATTGGAAACAATCTTTTTTCTTAGTAGTATATTGTACAAAGTAAGTTACTGTTTGAATGTCGGTACTGCAGTCATTATGCACTGGATGGAAAACAGATAATCGATTCCCATTTCACCACGTGTCGGTCCTATGTTTGTGTTGTTTATCCTGGTGTTCTTAACCGACTAATTACCTGTGGTGTGTATGTCCCTGTCCGTCTCCTTCTCGGTCCTATCTCCTCCCCGACCCCGACCATCCATCACTCCAGCGCCACCTGGGGGACAATTTATGTGCTGCGCCCTAGCGGCCAAAAATAACCGCCGATTATGAGAACCTGTCCGCCTCTCTAACGTTACAGGGGTGGTTGACACTTTCTTTGCCCCGGACTATTTCAAGTCAGCGCACACATAAATCAGTTGTAGAATCGGCGATACAAGAACAGAGTAGTTATCTTATTTTTGCCCCATGCAAACCAGACTTACTCCGGCTCCGCTGGTGTATAGAGTGAGCGGCAAGCAGGTCTTTTCTTGTGATAAGTGCCTGGACGACCACTAGGGCATCCCTATTATCATCCTGTGTACACTATCTTTTCAACGGTTAGACATGTTAAAATTAACCAAATTAAATTGTTTAATATGATTTAATTTCAATCCTGCTGTAGCAAATATTTCTTGAATTATTATGTAAAGTTGTTATATATTGGATTTCTTTAGGGGGATTGATAAAATGGTGATCCTGTACAATTGCACGGTTAATACAGTCCATATGAAAAAATGTAATCTACACTTGTTGGAGAATGACTTTTCGTTCCCAGCACTTTACGGTGTTTACCATTATAAACTTTATTTGGATCATTAACGATTTCTATAATTTTGACATAGAGACATTCCCGAACCTACATAAAATGCATCTTAAATTTACATTCATTCAGGTGCAGTATAAACTTTAGGGAATTAACTGACAAGTGATCGATTTCGGAGGCACTCCAGATCCTCATCGACGTTATTTATGAGAATAAGTGTTGCTGGGGACATAATTGTTTCGTTACTTAGAATGTAGAATGTCGAAACTGGAAGTGTCATCGTTCTACCCTCCTACCCCCTACCCCAACTACTTAGAATGGAGAAAGTCTAAACTGGAAATGTCATCATTCTATCCTCCTGCCCCCTACCCCAACAACCCATGTAATAATACTATCTAGACCACAAATATTGACCATTAGTTTGAAGCCTAAAACATCATATATAGCCACAAAGAATGCAACATTTGTAATATATTGAGTTCGGTTTTTACTCTTAACCAGATCTTAAACTGTAGTTTCAATTTGTAGGTCTCCTATCAATTCAGGTTAATATCAAGCTGGTTGCTTATCGATCACAAAGACTGCTATATGCGGTGCCGTCATCACCCCCTCCCCAACAATACCCCCCCCCCCCCCCCCATTGGCGGGAGACCTTGCCTGTATTACTCGCACATGTCACATTCCATCATCCTTACCACCCATCCTGATATAGGCGTTGTTGATTAGACAAATTGACTATTCTCGTTGTGTCTGTTGCTTATTCTCCTGGGCAGGGGTATATAACCCACTGAACCGCCCGTAAGCTGTCTCAGGTGTATAGAACACCAGGAGGGTCCCTGGAGGATCTTACACTTGTGTTTTTATTGTCTCTGCTCTGATTTATAGCCTGCAGTTCGGCATTGGAACACTTTAATTTACCGCCTAGCGAATTCATATTATGTCAGAGCTTGATGAAAATATGAACTGTCTGGCACATCTGTATTACTTGAATAATGCATGATTATTCATTGGGCAGCCTACTGTATACGAGTGTACTGTCAACTTAATTTGAGATGTTCATATAGGCCTATAGGACATACCCAGACCCACTGATACCTGTATATTATATTTGTATAATAATGTATATAATTATATATGCCAAAATTATTTATAGAAGAGCAACCCTAACTTTAATATTTTGCATGTGTAGATAAAAAAAGTACTTCATGTTATAAAAGTGCAACATTTCCATGATGTAGGCCTAGATAATGTTCAAGTGCGTGCTTATGCATACATAATTGATGTTATCATACCCCTCACTAAGTGCCTAACATGGTGATACACAGGGGCAAACGACCAACAAAGGCGATGGGCGCCCGTCCATTCCATTCTGTGAGGTTTTGCCAAGAATCCTAGAGGTTTTGCTTGTATATTATATCGCACACAAAAAGGACCAGTGGAACCACATTGAAAGGACACCTTACGTTGCTGAATTTTAAACACCTCTTTAGCTAATGGAACAGGGCTAGCCAATCCCTTCAAAATGACTTTAGGGATAGACTATCCAAGATTTACATAATTATATCATAATGTTGCATTTGGAATGGCACAGCCATCTTGGGTATTTATACACTGTTTTAAGAAGGTTGCATGAAAACACTGATCCAATGCGTCAGAAAGACCGTATGTGATTCAGCTTATCGATTTAATTCAAAATCGATTGTCCTGCCTATTAGCAAAGCGAAAAACCAAACTGAACAATAGGCCTAGGTATTGGAATTCATTATTCTATAAGCCTAAAAACCATTATAAAAAACAAACGGGCAGAAGGACATATTAATTTGATAACTATCAATATTTCAGTTGAGAAAGAAACATTCATTATTTTAATAGCGATTTTGTTGACTTCTGCATGGGCTATGACAATTTACTACCGTTATAGCTGTCACCAGCCTCCGGGTACCGACCTCCAGGGCCGCACCTGGAGCTGGAAATACCACCTGTGGCCGTGTCGACACGTTGGGGTGTCACGTCACGTCCTCAATCGGAGGAAATTGCTAACGAATATAGCTAACGAATCAGGGGCGGATCCAGGAATTCAGGAAAGCGGGGGGGGGGGGGGTGCCTATATTAAAAACGTCCCGGTGCCCCCTCTGGGAGCAAGAGTTTTACATTAAAAACAATCTAAATTTGGCCAAAAATAGGGGGCGGGCGCGTGCCCGGTGCACCCCCCCCCCCTAAATCCGTCCCTGCGAATTACTGACAGGGAATAAAAATGTACCGATTTGATTGTAAGGTTAAACCATCCACCAGTACATGACATTAATTGCAATAACTGAAGTCAAATTCAGACCACTATAGATAGGGAAAAATACCATGCTGCTTTGATTTGACGTAGCACATAGGATCCATATATACATTTTGTCTCTGAGATGTTCCATCTTTAGTGAATCAGCCGCTCATGACATGTCTCTATCTTTCATAGAAGAGTTGATAACCTGTGGCCCTTTGTTTAGATCTTTTACATAATTATTAATTTTAGTTTTGGTTTGAAGTTTCCCTTCTTTGATGACCGTTTTTGCACACTGTATTTATATATTGACCTAGCAGTACTCGTATTTCTCAAGATTGAGTGATCAGTAATGTATCTTTTACGTCAGAGTGAAAATTACAACTCCTTATCCTGCTATTACCTATAGGGCGGAGGATATAAGTTTGTTAGGGCGAGCGTGCCTAACAAGAGGCACTCAATAATAATAGAATTGACATTGTGATTTACGGCCGGTGTGAAATGGGTATGTATATGTATGACCACTAAGCATATTTAGGAATTAGGCGACGCCATTCTCTAGGGCAGGCTTATAAGGGTCTGGATGTTAATCTTATTCCAGCTCTTTATTTAATACATAAGCTGCGAATAAAAGTATAGTAATGTGATTAGCTTGAGTGGTCTAATGTGCTCCGTACATGTCTTTTCTTGTGCCTGTGTGCCACATTGAAATGTTCGCTATCGTTTATTGAAAGGTAAGAGAGTGTCAACATCGCCGTTGTACTGTCCCAAATCCGCTACCTGCCTATGCAAACTTACTATGAAAGCAAGCATTGTTTGCATGCGCCCATGCACTAACCCTTGGTATGCCAAAGGGATTGGGGGCCAAATGGGTGTTCTATTTGTGCAATAACCATGATCAGTGGGACAGACGAAATTATCTATCCAGATTCTGTAACAAGTATAACCTAAGAGAAATCTCCTTTCATAAGATCACAGATCCCCCCAACAAACCCATATTTCTGTCTATATTTATTTTCAAGGGACTTTATTGGCAATTCAGGAGAAGACGCGGAGCCACTTATAATTATATCTAGGCCTATATCGCTGTCCATGAACGTCGTCACATCTGGCCAAAGAGAGGACTGATTTCGGAGATCTTAAGTTTGCCTTTAGTGTAACCTATAAGGGGAGCGCTTAATTAACACGGTAGAGGAGAAACGTGGGCTCTCTCAATCGATGTGTCGGCAAAACTTTTAGTTCGTCTTGCATATAGCCACACATCAACGAAGTAGTCATGCAGCTGGCCGTGGTGGAGAGAGATCCTTGGTTTAGTGATGAGAAAACCACTCAAACTCTCGGCCTTTGATGTACACAGAAAAAAAGAGCCCCATGCTGGCCACCCAACCCGGCGGTATGTCCCCATCAGAGACAGCCGCCTCCCCACGCCGAGACCATGCCACCTGCTGTTGCCAAAGGGCAAAGAGGAGAAAAGTATATGTACACGTAGAAAAACCACCAAGTGTCGGGGTGTCCGTGATTAGTGGGAAGGGCACGGACACACGTCATATCTTGTGTGATGAATCTAATGTCACTTCGTAATTCAACGGCATGGGTTTAAAAGTATATGAATCTAGTATTGTTTATTGATAATAGATGTAAAATAAGTGCCTGGATATTAACTATCGAGATTATATTAATTTGTTGTTTAGCTTTTAGAATGAAGCAGGCAGTAGAGCATGAGAAGAAACATGTTTGACATGAAATATGATCATTAAGTACGAATAATTAAGAAACATGTAACCAGAAGTGACCTTTGTCTGGTTCAATTAAACCATGTGATCTGAACTGACCAATGGCGTATGAATTGTAGTGATATAAAGCAGAGAGATGCATGAGAATTAACAGTACCTTTAAGGTACACACATGTTAACACCTCTTCCTTTCCATAGTCGGAACCATCACAGGACTTAAATTAATTAGAGAAAATGGGGAACGAAGAATGAGAAGACAATGAGATGACTGTACTTAGAAAATATAGGTGGTTTGGGACACAAGAACGAAAATCATGGCGACAGTAGGGAATACAGGGGTTTTCCTTTATCATTTTGTTCACTGGTCCATTGGGCTAGTGGTCCTGTGTTTGCACTGACCTGGATCAAAGTTCCACTAGTCCATAGCCTAAGTTATTACTGTAATTTGAAAGCTTTTCAATGGCCCGACAGGCTAGTTGCTGACACATTTTACTAGCCCGACCAGATTTTTACTAGTACACGGTACTAGTAACTCTATGCTAAGGTAAACCCCTGGAATAGCATAATCATATGGACAGGCATGGAGAACGAGAATAGGAACGTTACACATCTGTACTCACCTTAGCGGTAACCATGAAGGCATGGGGAATGAGATATTGGGAGGCCGGCCAGTATGCTACCACCCTTCTTTTATTGGTGACAGCCCGAAGACCGATTCTCAGCTGGGGGACATGAGTAGAACAGTGGAGCCAACAGTAGAAAGCCTGCACAAAGACTAGAGCAACCATGGGCTCATGATGCCCTTCAGTGAGTAAAGCACAACCCTCGACCTTCTCTCTTAAATTCACCAGAATCCATTATCTATACCTTCGATGATGACATCCATTCTGACCACCCTCGTGTGCGAGGCACAACTCTGAGAAATGTGACTTGCTCGACATGTTCATGTTTGGACTACGATCCCACGCCCGAGCCCGAGTCTCAGATAAACGACTCCTCACAGCGAGAGGCTGAACTAAAATGAAAGGAGTTACAATATCAGTCTATAAGACCCCTTTTGTCACACTTGTTTTATAGTGTTATCTTATGGAGGGCTGTCGAGGCACCCCCGGGCCGGTTTAAATATGCTTATTATCTGAGTCACCAAAAGATCGTTATTATGACAGCATTCCCTCTGCAGAGTTTTGGCATGATCTGGTGCACCTTGACATGTTTATAGTTGGTTGGGGGTATGTATCAATATCTGCTATTGTGGAGGTTCTCGAGTCATTGGTTTTGTGCACTGGCATATATATAATCGTTCTACACATAACACGTGGATATAATTACGTAAATTTATAATGCCATTATCTCAAAATTACAGTAGCTGTCAGTGTTATTGACGACTCAGGATCATACACACTGATCTCATATGTTACACATGTAGATCTATATTGTTTTAAACACTGCCTCGTTCACATACCCTACAGGCGTTCGACACATAATGTCATTATGTCTATTATTACATTAGTAGTCGAAGAAGTTTTATTGACTTCTCATAGTTATACACACCAATCTCACGTGTCAAACATGCATAATAGCAGGTACACGAGTAAGAAATGGGCCAAGAAATGACAAAGATCAATATGTCTATATTAGCTCCAGGACATGAAGGGAATGGCAATATCTGAGTAACATCTACTCATAGATACAGAATTATACATTTCAACATTTCTAAAATCATTTTACATTACATGTGCACAGATCCGTTTTGAATATCACATGACAGCAACTAGTTTTGACGTATAGATCAGCTGCAGGTTATTATACTCACTTAATCAGACAAGTCGTATATATATAGCACAGTCTAAGCTCTACGTGGTGTTATCTTCTTGTTGTAGAATTCTAATTCGAGAGAGAGTCTCTGCTGCCCCCACCTCCTAGGCATTCTTCAAAGTAGTTCGGCTTTTAGGAACACCAGAGTAACACATTTATAGGAGGATTGCAAATATATTCTGTTCTCATTATAATAGTTAGTCCCAATGCCGTGTTCAAAGTCAAATACAGGTATTCAGATAGTTCTACCCAATACACATGGTAGTAAATCATATCAATTTTTATGGTATAGTTAATCCTAAGGTTTTAATACAAAACCAATTTCTGTCTTGGACAGCAGTACCATGCCACCACTCTGAGGAGTTGGGTGTGAGAGTTATGCTCATACTGTTCACACATGCAAATGCTGCATGCCACCTTCAAAACCTTTGGTGCTACCATTATGATTATGTTTGGCTACCATAATCGCACCCTCTTTCTCATTACAAATATTATGTCTAATAGATGGTACACAAGGATAGTGTAGACATAATAACCAAGGGCTGATACAAATTAAGCATCTTTGGTTTTTATTGGAATGATGCAAAGGACATCGTTGTAGTTAGAAGATACAATTGACTTTAATTGACCACTTAAGCAAGTGTCTCTCTCTCCTGTTTACATAGTTATATTATAGAGAGGAGAGTAAAATGAAATGTGTCTAGCTGGACATAGAGTGGGTGTGAACATCTACACATGTATATGTAGTCCCCTTTGGTAGACTGTTAGACCTACAACGTATTTTTTTCGATTTTAGAATACTCTATATAATTATACTTGTTGCGCTTGAATATGGTGGTAGCGATTTACAAATGTACTAAGATAATCTTTTTGGGTTATCTGTATCCCTGTGGGTATCCCATCCACATCACCATAGGCCCGGGGAACATATATTTACCTAGGAGTATCATTTCAGGCAGAATTAACCTGATCGGTGTTTGTACACCATACTTCTATAGACACTCAGTCTGGATAAGGCTTCTCTGGTCCCCTCTTCAAACCAATATATAATTACAGGTCCTGTAGAAGTGCAACAACACAACAGGGCACTTTAGCTGAACTGAGCTGAGGTCGAATATCATGTACCGCATAGATCACATTAATTGCTCTTAAGCCAAGTGCAATGTCTGAAGAGCCCGACTAGATTAGAGTATTTTAACGCACTCTGAACATCGGATCGCGTGAGTCTTTCCACTGAAGTGCGTTTACACGGAAAGGTTAGGTTCAATAGAATGAAATAAGATGGTTCAGGTACAGTGCAGGCCGACAAAGATGATTGCCGCCAATTCACTGGGAGGTGTTAGGCGGTATATGTATACAGTTTAGAAACATACAGCGTCTTTCGAGAAGAAGGGGTCTCATTGTAGAAATTCAGATCTGTTTTCACGTCATGTCGTCCTGGCACACATCACTGACGCTGAGATCCGAATGATGTCAGGGCTTAGAAGGTTAAAAGGCAAAGCTAGTGTACAGAGCTATACAAAGGGATTGTCTAGACATATAGCGAGAGGGGGTACAGTGACTGCAGGGGCGGGGGCGGGGGCGGGGGCGGGGGAGGGGGCGTCCGTAAAGGTAGGCCTCGGAACGGGTGATGGTGAGGAGAGGTGGGAAAGGGTGCTAATCCGAGAGGCACACTGTACATTTACTTTGGATTACCCCACCAGAACAAGAACCTAGTACGAATGAATAAAATGCCGACCAGACCATATAATATATAGGCTATCACAATTCAAACATACCGGGATTACATAGGGGATGTAGATAATAATGTAAGGTGTATAAATATTGAGAGGTGCTATTTGATATTTATTAGAAAAATACTACCTGACGAGAATTGAATTGTCTGATAGGTCTTTTGACCACGCAGAGAATCCAGACACTATCGGTAGAGCTTATTTCCATTTTAATGGATAATCTTTAAAGACAACAAGCTCAGGCCAAGATTCAAACAGAATGTCCAAATGTGGATGATCTCAGAAAGATTACAAGTTGGATCCAATATCCTATCATACGTGAATTGAATGATAATGATGAGACCAATTCGTAAATTGTTAAAATCGTTTTATAACTTTAGTCTGGCAGTCACATGTTAAGGAGGGATACGTGTATTCAGAAAGGGCATCCCACCCTCATCCATCACCCTCCACTCACAATTAAAATATGATAATTCAAAGTCGACCTGAAATGAATCGCATACAGTCAATGAACGTGTAAATATAGTTAATCATGTCGGCCTCTCCCTCTCCGACGTGCCCGACTACCTCAGGTAAGAGTTGACCGAGCACCCTTGATTCCCAGGCCGGGAGAGGTGACACCAGCCCTCCCCCGCCCCGGCCCTACCTCATCCGCAGGACACACACACCCCAAGCACGGCCTACCGGGGCTTCTCCAGTTGATACTTTCGTAAACTGCAGTTAGTGTGCATCAGACAAGAAACTAAGAAATGTTAGGAAAGGGAATATTAGGAGATACGAGCCACGAGAAAATATACAGTAAAATGACAAGACTTTAGTGAAAGTAAAAGGCGCTTGAGTAGACTCACATGCACGTAAAACATGTACATACATGTCATGTACTTGAACACTGGAGCTCAAAGGGAACAAACAACCCTCTTATACTTTGATCTTGAACCGTAGTTTCCATGCTTGGTTGGCATTGGTGATTATCTGTCATTGTCTTCTTATATGCCTGTCCAACCTTCGGTTGTGTGAAGCAGTACTAAATTTGTATTTAACGTTTACTGAACACGGTACATTCTATTTTCTAGAAATCACTCTCACCGGGGAAATCAATATTAATTTGTGACATCTCATGTAAACTTGCTCAACAACGTTTAAAGCCGATATTTTAACCAATGTCACTGTATGACTTATGTCAATGATATATGAGCCGATACTTTTGCACCTTATAAGGTCAATCAAGCATGAAGTGCTTTAGTCAGAGATGCTTATTTCAATTTATTTCACGTAATTCTTAACCGATATGATTGCACTGTAAGGAAAAGCATTCATCGGGGAGCATCAGGCGCGGAATTTTTTTCCCCAAATAATTTTTTTAATGTAAAATTCTTGCGGCCGGAGGGCCCGGGCAAAGTTTTGCTATAGCACCCCCCTCTCCCCTTTTTTCAAATTCCTGGATCCGCCCCTGAGCATAGTGCATGTGAATACACCTTTTTCATTTCATGTGGTTTATAGACCCATACCTGTGTCCTGGGGTATGGAGATCCATGGACCCAGGCTGCAAGCGTTGGGATCGGGGCGATTCACTGCGCAGACTCATGAAAAAGGTGTATAGGGCCTAGTCATCCTATGTCTTGTTTCCTTTCCGAATGCATCCAGCGGCTCAGGCTGGGCCCCCGCCTGGCCCCGACTGGGCCCTGAGGTGGTGGTTGGTGGTGATGAATGCGACTCATCCGTACAACTGACGCAGATCAGAACCTCAAGCCCCAAATGCTGTCTAACTCCACCTACATATAACAACCCAGCAGATAGATTAACACACATGTCTTTGCACTCAACCCAACGGAATGTGGTATCATCAATGTTGTACCGTCCACGCGACCACCAACGGGCCGCTTCTTTGCTAATGCCTAAATTTTATAATGATGTATTAAATATACATATATATATATATCAGTGCAAAAAATCAGAACAAGATTAATTTCCTTAGGGTGAGATTTGCTGTCCAGAGTACTGGTTTCTGTCAGGTGCATGGTACCCAATTCACAATCGGATACAATGTGCATTCAACCTGGGTTGTTTGGTTGGTCTTGCCTTTCCATCAGCTTGAAGCCAATTTCAATACAAAGAACTATTAATTGTCTACACTACGTTTTGATAAATGGCAGAGTCGTCCATCAAGTTGTGCTTGTCGAGTTTGGTATCCACCATCACTTTTATTTCAAGAACTATAGAGTACCATGATAGCAAGGAAAATATTGACACATTATTCTGGGCCCGGAGTGGCCACAATAATTAATCTTGTAATTGTTATGAATAGGACCAGATAGGAACTGGGTTTGGATTTGCTGGTGACGGCATGTTTTGGCCCCAAGGCATTGCAGTAGTGGACATGCCAGATACAAGATTTAGGAACATTTCTACTTCTGCTTCCTTTTCCTGTCAAAAGACAAAAGAAAATTACATTATTGTAGCCCCAGTGAAGTCTGGGATATGGTGAGAAATGTTGATATACACATTATAGTGCAGTTTATTAATATTTTTAACATTATGAATGCCTCAATACATGCTGGGTATTCAGATCTAATTAACATAATGAATATTTCAATGCCCCAATGCATGCTGGATGTTCAGGTCTCACTCAACATTTTTATTTTCAAATGGGGTGAAGGGGACTAAAGGGCTAAGAGGGTAAAGGGCTAAAGGTGTAAAAGGCTAAAGGGGTAAAGAGCTAAAGGGGTAAAGGGCTAAGGGGTAATGGGTAATGGGCTAAAGGGGTAAAGGGCTAACCACCATGATAACCACCATGGTAACAAAAGTGCTAAAGGGCTAACACATGGTTACCACTATAATTTCCACCATGGTCACCACCATGGTAACAACCATGGTAAAGGGGTAAGGAGCTAATCACCATGGTTACCACCATGGCAACTATCATGGCAACCACCATGGCATCTACCATGGTAACCACCATGGTAACACCATGGAAAGCAGCATGATAACCAACATGGTAACGAACGTGGTAACCATAGTGCTAAAGGGCTTACACAGGGCACATAACTGGTTACCACTATGGTAACCACCATGATTATCACCATGATTAGCACCATGGTTACCACCTTGGTAACCACCATGGTTACCATGGTAAAGGGCTAAAGGGCTAACCACCATGAATATCACCATAGTTATCACCATGGTTATCATGGTAACCAACATGGTAAACAAAGTGCTAAAGGGCTAACACAGGGTACTATGGTTACCACCATGGTAACCACCATGGTAACCACCATGGCAAACACCATGACTACCACCATGGTTACCAGCATAGTTACCACCATAGTTGCCACAATGGTTACCACCTTGGTACCGACCATGGTTACCATGGTAAAGGGGTAAAAGGCTAAAAAGCTACCATGGTAATCACCATGGTAACAACCATGATTAGCATCATGGTAACCACCATGGTTACCACCATGGCAATCACCATGGCAACCACCATGGTAATCACCATGGCTATCACCATGATAACCATGGTAACCACCATGGTAACCACCATGGTATCATCATGGTAACCAACCACAATGTTGACAGGCATGGTAACCACCATGGTAACCATCATGGTAACCACCATGGTAACAGCCATAGTAGCCAACATGGTCACCAATATGATAACCACTATGGCAACTATCATGGTAACAACCATGGCAACTAGCATAATCCCATCATGATAACCAACCACCATGGTAACCACCATGGTTTACACCATGGTACCACCATGGTAACCACCATGGCTACCACCATGGCAACCATCATTGAAACCACCATGGTAACTGCCATAATAACAGTCATAATAACAGCCATGGTAACAGCCATGGTAACCACCATGGTAACCAATATGCTAACCAACATGGTAACCCACATGGAAACCAAAGTGTTACCACGATGGTAACCAACATGGTAACCAAAGTGCTAAAGGGCTCACACATGGTTACCACCATTGTTACCATCATGGTTGCCACCATGGTTATCATCGTGGTAACCACCATGGTTACTACCATGGTAACCACCATGGTAACAACCATGGCAACCACCATGGTAACCAGCACGATACCACCATAATAGCCACCATAGTAACAGTCATGGTAACATCCATTGAAAGCACCATGGTAACCAACATTGTAACCAATATGGTAACCAACATGATAACCAACATGGTAACTTACATGGTAACTTACATGGTAACCAAAGTGTAACCACGATGGTCACCACAGTGGTAACCAAGATAGTTTCAGAAATTTGTGCTCATTTCTAGTTATTCAACTGAAAACTAAAATTTCTTTGAAATTTTTTGTACTTCCTCATGGCTCAGGCTTTGATTATGATAATAATAAATCTATTTACTAAATTTGTATTTATAGCCTTTTTCTTTTTTACTTGTAATTACATTATCAATTCATAATTAGACGGTTCTTATAAATGTTATTGATAATTATCTATATGCCTCTATATCGTGCAATATAGTATAGAGCAAAGTTAATTACAAATAGGCCTATATCAATAATCTACCCAATACCTAGAGATGACTACATCAAGTGCATGGAGTCAGTTGCATTCCATTTTGGAGAGCTTTCGACGTTTAGCGTTCACCTACGTTTAGATTCTTTTAATAAGGTACTTTAGAAACTGACCCGTTACAGGCAGCATAAAGGCCTCTATGCAGTGGTTTATAAAACTTCTGTAATTTATGTTTAAAAGATCACTTCAGATCAATTAAAGTCTAGTTTCAATACACTCCAACGTTTTCTTAGTGGGTGCTATTCAAGGTAAACAGTAAGCTGTAACATAATACTTATACATTTGGAAATTGGATAGCCCTCTGATCGTTCAGGGTTAATGCTTTGCATTCAAACGACGTTGGTTTCATCTTGCCGTCAACGATGTGACGTTGTCCAGCAGTGACTACTGACCTTCGGCCCAAACAGACATTTTGACGAAGATTGATCTCTGGGACTGACAAAATTAAAGCACGTCAATAGGATGTAAAGAAAATGCTTTATTCATAAAAAAAAACTAAAACTACGAGAATCCCTGGTATGAATCCACGTTCTCCCTCTCCTTCTGAGGCACCTTATGGGTTCATTCGCAAATCACACACTGTGGAAATGCAAGAAAATATTGCATGCAACTGAGGATCTCATTCCTCGTTCTTATGTGATGGTATTTTCACCCTAATTACGAAATTGGCTGGTTGGTTTCCACACGGGACCAAACATCATAGGCCACGTGGATTAATAATGGAGCTTGGCGACAACCAGGGAATACCGATTTCCGCAATTAGCTGTTCAAACGTCAAGTCAATTACGAGCTTTGTTCTTTTCCGAACTTGCCCAGAATACAAGTCCTTTGGACTGGGAAGGTGAGGTCACGAGGTGAGCCGCCTCAAACCTCCCTCCTCGCGGGCCGCGATGAGCGCTGCATACTAATGTACCCGCTGATCGGGAACTGGAGAAATCTGAGGGGTACCAGTCTGCCTTAACACTGAGGGCATACCACGCTGCATTGGAGAGGACTGTTGCAAGCCATGCCCATATATGATCATTCAGACAAGCTTTTTAACAATTAAAGTGAATGAATTATTTTCTTTTCCTTTATCGATATTCTGTTTTGGAGATGCCTCTTGCTACGTTGGATGATAGTCTCAAGAGTCATCTCCAAAACAGAACATCGGTGAAGGACGTGTTTAACAACAGTGAAAGTAAAAATGATTCTGCAATTCCTCCACCATGGGGAACCAGGGTGGGGGCTCCTGTTGGAGCTCCTTGGGAAGAATGTTTTCTCAGTATCCCCTGCTTGTCGTAGGAGGCGACTAAAAGGGGAACTCTGTGCCCCCAACAGGGTCATCAAAGGCCGGGTGTGTGGTGTGCTTTCTATGGGACATTACATGTTAATGACCCCTTGCCACTCTTCGAAAAGAGTAGGGTATCGAACCCGGTGGTGGGTTTCTCCTAAATCATATCATATATTCGGTCACTGCCCTTGTGCTGTAAAACTAGCTGAAAAGATTTACCCTGTGCAGTCTGGTAAAAGAACCCTAAAGGGTTGGCCAGACGTTAAACTAACCCCGCAAAACATACAAATCTGCAATTCCTTTGAGAATGCCAACTGATAGATAAAATCTAGGGAAAGGATTCAAGAGTCTGGGGTCCATGGGCCATCCTTTGCACCCAACAGTGTCATCATAGGCCAGTTGTGTAGTGTCCTTTCTATGGGACATTACACATAAAAGACCCCTTGCCACCCTTCGAAAAGAGTAGGGTATCGCACCCGATGGCGGGTTTCTTCTAAACCATCTCATAGATATGATCACCCAAAAGCAGAAAAGTATCACCTTGTGCAGTCTGGAAAGAACCCTGTGTGGTTGACTGGACATTAAACTACCCAACAAACAAACAAACCACGAATTATCTACATGACCCCTTATCATTACATAACTGCTCATATGCCTGAGAAGTAGGTTCCTTATTGATTGGGTTTACCGGAACCATGTGTCTGCAATAACGCTGCATGCACCGTGAAGGTTGTGGAAAACTCGTAGGCATAATTATTGTGAGAGACTGCACACAAAATTATGTTCTGAACCAAATGTTAATAATAAACCAATTATACTCACTTATTGACTAATTTTTCACATAGACAACTATTCTGGGTTTTTTAATTTGAACAATTAGATCATGGCAATGCATGGTCTTTGTGATGTCAAAGTCCGATAAGATACTATTAGTGTCCATATAGTTCCTTTAATAAAAATTTGACCTACCAAATTTCCAATGTAACATAGGCCTATAACTTAGTATAGGCCTGTGCAATAAAAATTTGCTTTGGCACAGAATTATTAGTTTCTACAAGACGATTGTTTTTTTCTGCAATTAACTATAGGACAGGTGTAGTTGAACTATTGGAAGTCTGTTTTGTATTGTATTGTCATGATTGTATAGTCATTTCGGTGGAAGTAGTGTCCTCGGATTGTGTTGGCGTAGTTTTCCTTTGTGAACACGGCAGAATGGACGTGAAGGTCATTCAGAAATCTGGCTGTGTAAATCCCCGACCAGTCACCGGTGTCCAGTGTATGGACACAGGCTGTGGTCAACAATCGACAAGCTGAAAGAAAAACAAGGCACAAGTGCGTTTCCATGCCCTGTGTGGGGAAAGTGGGCCGGGGTTAACACTAGACCCCTGTGCCGAATACTCCAGACGGCAAGGGGCATTGCCTTCATATCTGCAAACAGCTCTTTGCAAAAGGGGCATAGAATAGCGTGAGGACGCTTCATAGACTTGGTCTGCAGTCAGGGCAATAACCGGAGGTCTGGATGCTGGATGGAAGTCCGTATTGTAAGCAACCAGAGAGTACAGGAATATTGGTAGTCTGTGTCTTGCATGCTTTCCTAATCTGTAAGAAAGCGAGTTATGCAGCAAATCCGTGCCCTTGGTGATCGATGCACGTGTCTAAGTACATACACTAATCAGTTAATGACATCTCTTCTCGTAGTTCTGTTTTTTAGGGACAATAAGTCCGTTATAACACAAAATTTCACCAGACAAAAACCAAGGCACCCTCCACTCATAGTTAAATGACAGTTTAGAAGTTGTCTATAGTATACTGTTTGTTTCATTATTTGGTTGAAAGTCATGCGGGGTGATTTAGTTTTGCTATTTACTAGGTCTCACCAAAACGTCATTTACATACTAAAAGCTTTCTGCAGATAAGATGAATCCCAACGGGAAATGATTATAGCTGCTTCAGTGTATAACCTCGAGTATGGTATAATGACAGGGTAGGCCTATAAGGAGATTCCATTTACGGCATGCAAGCTATATTGCTAGAAAATGCATATTTGCCTTTTGGTGAAAAACTTTCTTTCGGATAAAAGATATAATTTGCCACAAAAGTAGTACGGTTTGCTAAAACGTATATATATTATGGTGATTTCGGATAGCTATTGATGGTCTATAGAATTTGCCGGGCTTTCATATAAGAACACCGTCTTTTTCTTTTCGTCTGGAAAAACGTTAACTCTAGAAGACAACGATTTTCTTCTAATTCGTATTTCAAAATAAATTTAACATAACTTTAGTATAATGACCCAATAGCTCTAAAAATGCACACGACATTCTTTATAGAAACGGTTAATAACACAGTGGTCAATATGAAGCTGGTAGGATTCTGCTTATACGCACTGGGTCAATATGAAGTTGGGAGTATTTTGCGCACTCTGAGATTTTGGTCAATAACGAACGGAGCGGGGAAGATGGAACTATTGGCCGCCTCGCTACTTGCCTGCCCACACCCCATAACGATGTCAACCTGGGGCCTACAGGTTAGCGCCCATTATATATACCTGGCCAGCTGACACATGCAAAACACACACTGCACTGTCTTCTCCTGGGGAGAATTAAGTTACCCGGCCACCTCTTGCCAAGGCAATATGGATAGCGAAAACGACCGCTATACCAGAGGGAGAAAGGGGCGCAGAGGAAAAAAAGGGCCCGTGAGGTTATGGTTGAGGAAAATGAGAAGGAACTACGAAAAAAGAAGAAGGGGAAAATAAGAGGCGTCTGCCGAGCGTGGGGTGCACACAGATAGGCAGAGGTCTATCTTTTCCATTATCGGCTGTTTGTCGGAGGAAAGATCTCTTGCCAGCATATATAAAGGGGGTCCCGACTGCCTGCTATGAACACCAAGATGGAAAGGTTCGTCAATACTCCATTTGTGCCTACGGTGTGACATACCGCGCTCATACATATCGTATACCTTAGAGAAAACTTGGACGATGCTCAAACTTTATTAACAGATTAAGGTTCTAGTTATGGTAATTTTTATAACCTTGCATGTGTGGACATCATTATTGTGTATTCAGTCAAATTTGACCGAGAAAATTTATCTGGGAAGAACAATAAACGTTATTTTTTCTGTAATAATCTTCAATTTTTATAATCATAATACTGATTTCATCATTGACGGAGATTAATGCTCACATTAAATTACACGGAATATATTGTCACAAAAATGCAAAGGCCATATAACATTAAAGATGTTTACGTATATAATGACAGTGAATCAACACATGGTATTACATTCATAATAATACTATATCGTCACCTCTAACTTCCAGATTAATACAGACACTAAGCAATACGTCCTTTCCAATAAAAACATAATTGAGTATTGCATCAACCTATACTCCAACTTCAGATTCTACTTTATAAAGCCCTGGCCCCACTGAACTCAACTCGATTGTCGTATAGCTCCTGACGGCACCAGAGCTTACGACTGTCTGGTCGTGTTCAGGAAAGCTACCTTGCCATAGGATCGGACCCGATGGTCCTGGCCCGAGGGCTGTTTGGTATATAGGCATATCTGCTGTACGCCCCTCTAAGACCCGACGATCGAGTCCTACATCTTCAACAACTCAACATGTGAGACCCGAGGAAGAACTGATTAGTCCTATTAGTCAGCATCTGCGACAATCGAGTTGAATTGAGTAGGGCAGTGGAGCCGCATGTTGAGTTGTTGAAGATGTAGGACTGAAGGTGTAAGAGGGGATGCGCGGGTGATGGTCCAGGAACGAGCATAGAGTTGAATACAGAGACAAACTGTGAAAATAAATCGGGAAACGTCATTATCTTTTTAATCATATATATATATATATATATATATATATATATATATATATATATATATATATATATATATGTATCTCCAGGCGCAGAGTTATATTTCAATCTCTCAGTAGTTCTTTTAACGTTCTTTTGTTAATATAGGAATCATGGTTTCTAATTTTTGTTTGTTTAGCTTTTAATTAAAAAAGCCCATCCAATTTGAATGCAACCTCCTGGTGTTTCCATGCCCACGTCGGGCGGTTCTGGGTCAGCTGAGTGCGAGTATTGTCCGAGGCTATTATCCCACACATCGCCTGGGGACCCGGCGTGGTCGGACGTTCTACCTGCCCAAACCTGGACACCCCGAGGGAAACATGGGCTCCACCTCTCCACGACCAGTCACAAAGGTCCCGCCCAGGTCAAAACTAAGGGGGGTCCTCGTCCAAGCCTGAAAGGTCACTGAAACACGATGACCCCTGCCTGGTCACACCTTTCTGCCACCGCACGGCCGGCCCCATTCGTTTACTCTTCCAGATTAATGGGCCTTTTTGTGGCCCAGTGAGGTATTGAGGTATTTTCATGGCCCATCACCTCTCTGACCGCAAGTTGATTTACACTGGCTGGTCTAGCTCTGCGTGATTTAAAAGTAGGCTAAGTTAAATGTGTGTTAAAAGAATTGAACCTTGGTGTCGCGCAAATTCATATAGGAATTGAAGTTTTAATTAGGCTTGTATGTGTGGAGTTTATGGAGACCATCGTGTGATATGTAGGCCTATAGACACATATAGGTGGTAATATAGGTTGGGCTTGTGAATTACCTGAAAGTTGGTAGATTTTAGAAACTTTCATTTTCGCTTTTCAACCAGCATGTTTATGGACCAGAGGCAATACTTTTGAGATTTAATGACCAAATGGTCTCAGGATTTTGGTATAATTATAGAGACTTTTACTGTAAAATTTACCGCAAAATGATATTAATCATAATTCAAACTGACCACAGGTGTAAGTGCCAGCTGGTCACATACGCTTGCCTAGTATAGGCCTATGAATTAAAGTAGCAGGATGAGTAAAGGCTGGGACACATAATTTTTATACCGACCCAATTAACTCAATAGTTCAGTTGGGTCGGTATGAATGGTGTATGTGTCATAGGCTTACAACTGGATTTTTTTTTGCAATTTTGCCAAACTGATCTGTCGTTTCGGGAATCATGAGATGTATAAGTATTTACAACTGAACTGTCGGGTCTGTAGGGAATGGTCCAATTATTACGTTTTCCATATTTGTATTTATCTAAAAACAAGTCCAATGTTTGAACTTGATAATAAGAATAGCTTTCGAATGATAATTATATTGTTTGTTTTTCTATGACAATTATTTCCATAATTACTATGATCATTGTTTCTATATCAAACAGTATCCATTTCACAAATCATACAGGAATTCCATAACACAGTTTCCTATGAGTAGCAAGCTTTCCTACAAATACTTAGCAGTATGTATTTTCTTTGTATATATACCAAAACCCTGAGACCATTTGGTCATTGTCTGTGACACCCTCCATGACTTTTCCGGCGACTGTATGATGAGCCCCCGACGATCGGGTCTTGTAATGAATCCCGACAATCGAGTTGGTATATATATGTGTTCGGGCCTTTAGCCAAGTGGCCAGTCATGTAGTGGTAATAAATTACATTTACAGACGGTAGGGCTAAGTACATTTTCAGAGCACTGCGCTATATCTCCATCGTTTTCTGAGTCATCTTATGGACACATTTAAAAAAAAAGGATATCTTATTTTTGGTTTACGCGTCCCGAGTTTAACTTATCCGAAGTGATATCTTACAGCATGCGCAGCTATGAACTTCTTTTCGGTGATTTTCATATGAAATATGCAACTAATGTGGCAATACCTGTGCGAGAAAATATTAAGAAATTAGGTTTGTCTTACTGCCCCAAGCATAGATTAGAACTTGCTGCTCTTGGGCCTAAATAACATTTTACGTTTCTATTCTTATAGGGTCCACAGGTTATGGATACCTAAGCAGAATTGATAAAAGAAATCATTAGCAGATGGTTTCTCAGGAAAAGTTGACTTGTCACAGACCATACTGTGACAAATAGGCCTATAATGATTAAGGAGGAAATAACGACCGGTAATAATACATTACCAGTAATATTTCCTCCTTATATAGGCCTAGGTTTAGGCGAAAAAGAGTCAAGTGTACATACTACGCGCGTTCACATCCCGTTATTGCCTTCCCTTCGTGCAACAGTTATCCATACGTTGGTTTTTAAAGCTGAAAACTTAGTTCAGTAGCTGAACGCTGGTCTACTAATAAAAATCAATCTCCCAGGTCTCATTCTCATTCCCTGGGTCTGGACCACTAAATTTGATATGACAACATGGCTGTTTCATTATTCGACACCGCGACATGGTTATTTCTTAAATTCAATATGGGACACGGCTTCTTAGGGACATGTTACATTATTATTTTTCCACTAGTGACATGCGACATGGTTATTTCTTAGATTCTACATGCGACATTGAAATGAATGACAAAACATGCGACATGACCCCTTTTTAAATTTTACACACGACATGGGACCTCCCCCCCCCCCCCCCCATCTACAGCCCCCATTCTGTTTTGCAATGGGGCTATATTATGGATGATGACCAGGCATGTTCTGTGGATCTAACACCTAGAGTGCTCCTAGGCTTACCAAATTAAAGGGGCTCTGAACATGAAGTATTTGCCATTGATATCTAAAAAAAACCTCTCCACTCTAATAAAAGAAGGGTGTGGGGTCAACCTTCTGGGTATAATTCCGTGTTTCTATTTTGGGGGCATGCTATTTGAGGACAATAGTCTACTGACAATATAAAAGCTAAACACACATTCAAGTATACATGTATGCCTGCATGGTAGAGTCTATCTCAGCAAAACAAAAATGAACCGCGCTTAGAACAATACGCTCAACTTTCGCAAAATCAACAAGTCCCACCGAGCCTTAGAATTGAACCCATTTCTTTTCATCTAAGGCTCTCTGTAAGCCCTCGGTGGACTTAAATCATGACCTCACGCGGGACGTGATCAGACTGCACGGCCGGCCGGAGAACGTCGGCCCTGACCAACCCCATACACCCCGATGTCGGCATATATATCCCTCACGTTATAAGTTGTCACTACTACCATCTCCCATATGATATTTAACTTACACTGAATGCTCATAGGGGAAAAAGAACTCATAATGCAGGAGAGGTACATGCATGAGAGAAACTGATGGATCTATGATCGATGCAACAAATGCCTTGCATGCATCAGGCTATAACGTCTGTGTTCTGAAGTACTTTGGAAAGTGAATATCCAGGTTTCAGAATCAACGTAAGCAGCAGAAAAAATACAGTTAAAAATGCATGCATGTATTCTATAGCAACTAATTGAGACTATTTAGATAGTATGATGCACGGTTGCATGGTTATTATAATTATGATAATCTTTTCTTGTCAAGATTTAATGATTGAAGTTATTGGATATTGATAAATGTATGGCAAAATCAAGTACATGTACGAGGTTCATATTTGAATACTGATTTCTTGGATTAGTTTTGGCATACTGATAACACAACCAATATGTAAAGCTATCTGTAGTTATAGAACGCCGATATATAATATCGTTTCAATGATAATCGTTGCTTCCGAAAAATTAATGTCTGAATGAGAAATAAATCAACAATTAAAGAAAACAACACATTGTATTATGTTTCAAAGTTTATTACAATCTTGTGGAAGGGATTTTCATTGATTTGTAGAAAAGATACATAGCATTATAAAACATTTTTAAATGAGCTGCAGTTGATGCGTCCTTTTTGCACATGCAATTACAATTTATCTGATTATCGGGCATACAGGTATGTCCCATATATTATCAAATGAATAAAAAAGTGATAATCATACATGTTACATAGTTACCAATTTGGACATAGTTGATGAGAATGTGTGCAAAACTCGATGGTTATGTCTTGAAGTAATTATGATACAAGTCAACCAATTTGATAATTGGTATTTTTCAGTCTGAATTCGGCCTATTAGGCCTAAATCTCAGCGAACCTTAAAATACACTGTATATTCGCAGTAAGCTTTCATAGAAAGTAAGCGTATATCCTATTACAAATGTGTGTATTTGTTAGAAAACATGGTCTACTAGGATCAGATATCAGAATTTTCTGCTGCTTGACCTCACCTCTTTAGTCTAACTTCACGACCTCTCATACATTCCTAATGAAGCTAATATACATTATACCTATTATAACTGTATGGTGATGAACTTGGAAGACAGTGCTTATCTCGGGAAACACTTCACAGAGATATCGACACGTAGGTTATATATAAAATCGATGGAAGATATTAATTTTGGTGCAATATAATGATAGTTGCACTGTATGAACATAATTATGAGGATAGAAGGTGCAGTACATATAAGGCATACATTTTAATGATGTATTTGTTTGGGGATCGGCATAGCCTATGTACCCTTTACAATCATGTGGAGTGGTGTAATGAAGGGTTTTTTGATTAATGATATGATAAGAAATAAGCTGAACTGTTTACAGTATAAACACATACGAAATGGGCTTGGCGATAAAGACTACCCCTCTCTATGTGTTCTGCGTGGGATTAAGTGGATAGATCCAACTGTTACTCTGGGGAACAATACGCCGTTCCCTAAAGGGCTTGGCCGCTTGCCACGTGTATTGTCGAGGGGATACAGGGATCGGCCTTTCAGTGCTTAGGAAAACTCGTCTGTAGTCTATATACAATGAAGAGAATAAAGAAATTATGAATATTTAAAGCTTGTCTGAATGGTATTTTCATGGCTTTCTGTCCAAATAAATATGGCACACGATGCGTGCAGCCATATGGTATCAGAGTTAAATATATGCACTTTATTATTAAGTATATATAAGGGAGGAACCTAACATTGACCAAGTCAAGGTGTCAGAGATATACTATTATATCTGAAAGAAAATAAGCTCACGATCTACGTAAGCGTTAACCTTAATAGAAAAGTGTGCTTTGATATGTAGAATGCCCAAAGGAAGCTTATAATAATTATTGCATGAACTACATTCAACGTAGTGTCCATCGATCCTATCAATTTCATTGAGCCCATCCCATCTACGTCAAAATTAGAGTTTATCGTGAAATATTGCTACTAATATTCCCATCTCCGAATAGGGTAACATAATTATGCAAATGTGATATATGTAACTTTGTTAAGGAAATGATAAGTAAACGCTGTAGGACCTCAACAAATGTAATTGTGTTTTTTCAATATTTATAAGAAACAATATACCAAAGTCCCCCATCTCAACTCCCATGCATTTTGCCCGTTCGAATCGCTTTACATAAACTGTGATTCGCTGCATGCTATATTTTATCCGACCTAAACGTTGTACCCCCTATGGGAAGGCCTGATTTAATGACATGAGGATCAAAAGGGAAGCTATAATTGTGTGTTAACTTCATGTATTTCTCTTAGACGGCCATCATAATAGCGAGTTTCAAACCGCAGCAACGTTCTGCAACGATATATAGAGAAAATCTTGAAGTGGTATAACTACATGTATAAGACATTATTGGTAGGACATAACTTAAAACAGAATGGAGAAATATTACCAAAATAATACTATATAGCTTTACATATTATATAGGCCTATCTACCTATATATCCATAATATTAAGGCGGCGGATCCTGGAATTTCGAAAGGGGGGAGGGGGTCAGAATAAAGGTTAACTGCATGCTAAAACGGCGTGCAATCGCACATACACGTGTGACATTTTCCCCTCTTTTTGTATTTAGGGATCCAGCAAAAAAAAAGGGGGGGTGGGGGACAAGACCCCCAGCCCCCCCCCCCCGATCTGCCCCTGTATTATATAAATTATGGCTTATTTTGTAATAACACTGCTACTTTTTGAGAAGTATAGGATCTCAAGTTACGAGACCCTAATCAAATTGAAATTTTACGCGATTGGCCTAATCAGTTACAAAGAGATACGCCCCTGGAATGTTCAATACACCGGGGCTATTCTAATATTTGAAAGATGACCACATGAATTTAAGTGGATATTGATAATCGCTGAAACAATGAAGTTATGAATAGGATCTGCTTATAAATGCTTAATGAATATCTAATGGTATCTAAGACTAAGGGAACAGGGGAAGTTATTTCATCTGAATAAGATTAATCAAATGCGGATATTTCAAAACATTTTGAAAGCTATTCAAGGGGAAACATAAAATCCTTCCCCATTTTCTTACTGAAACGTTCCAACTGTGGTACAATGTGTGCAGGAAGGTACATAGTGATAGGAAGATGGTTCAAGTTGGTGGCTCTCCGTTATGCATAATTGATGATAGTCCATGAAAAAATATTAGCTGAAATTCAGTTCATTCATGCATGGATAGCGTGAAGCGATTATTTAATAGTTCCTGTTCTCGTTCACAACCAGGCATGCGTATGGGTGCATAATACAGGCCTGACTATAGAAGTTTTTTATAGGCCTAGTTAAGAAGTACATGAAACTTTCATTATGGCTATAGATATCATACACTCACTGAAGCATATCCATAATGCATGTTTCGACCCACAATAGATTCCCTTATTGGATCCACGATGTGAAGTTGAAGTTTCCTGCGTATTTTTAGGCGGTTTAGATATAATACAGCCAGGAAAAGTATACCAAGTATACCAAACACTATCCCCAGAATTATATAGGAAGTCCGCACTTTCTTGGCGTGTTCTAGGTGTCTTCTGTCTGTTTTAGTAATACAAATGTCCCGAAGGTTTTCTTCGGTTATACTTTCCATAATCAGGACATTTTCGTAATCCATTGGAGAATGACAGGTGAACTGATTCTTATTTACCACAAAATGACTTTTCTTTTCATTCTTGAGCCACCGATATGAGTTTATGAAATTGCAGTCACATTGAAATGGATTGTTTGATAGATTTACTATCTGTAATGTTGGAATTTGAGACAATGATTCCATAAACGCGGTTGGAAAGAATGTGATATTGTTTTGATCGAGGTGAAGCTCTTTTAGTGGTATTCCATTTTGTTTTATGCACTCCTGGTTAATTTGAGGTGTTGAGATATTATTCCTCGACAAGTAAATTCTTTGAATAGTTTTCAGACCGCAAAAAAGGTCTGCATGATAATATTTCAAGTGGTTGTCCTGCAACCGAATTTCCTCGAGTTTGCTTCTTTCCCAGAAACTATCAGTAAAAACCTGCTTCAGATGCGTACGGTTATATCCTGGGGCAAGAGCATTCTTCAGACTGAGCGTCTTGAGCTGGGGCAGACTACTAAAGGTACGGGTGTAGCTTGGGTCGTCGACTTTCCATACATTGCCATCTAGAACAAGAATTTCAAGCTGTGGCATGCAGTGGAATGCCTTCCCGTGGATAGTTCTTATATTATTTCGGGAAAGATCCAGTGCAGTCAATTCTGCCATTTGTCGACATGCTGAATGTGCCCCAACGCCCATGATATTTGGGTTCAATACAGGTATGTTATTGCCTGAGAAGACAATTGACTTCACAGTGTGGGGAATGCTGTGAAGTGGAGTCACGTCTTTGAAACCAACGTTGTTGCAATCTACCTTGGTGTAGATTTGGCCCCTATTGGTGTATACTTTTTCACAAGTACACTTCTCCAAATTTTCATTGGCACATGGTACTTCCACTGGTGATTCACATGTCAATGGTAAAAAAGTAACAAACAGCATCAGCAGTGAAGTTGCATAGAAAGAAGGACTTTGACATAATGGGCTATGCCATGCTATCCTATTCCTCCCCCACATGTTCAAGCATAAGTTCACCAGCTATCGTATCTATTGCTCTGATCCAGAAAACACAATTGGAGATAAATTCCAGTGTGGGATTGGTAGTGGAATGCCGTAATAATCGGTAGATACAACAATGTCACCGTTCAAACAGTAACAGGAACTGTCCTTACTACCCTACCAACAACCACCTATTCCTCCCGCGCTCCAAGTCCTGACTGAACTTGCCGCTCTCATGCGCTATCCGGTCCTTTAGGTTTGCCCGAAGGTCGAGCTTCCTGCACTCTGATTGGTTGAAATGGATAACTTGAATATCTGCTTTTGTGACCTAATAAAATGCAACTTATAGAACAAATCCATGTATATATTTATTAGTAATGGAATTTGTTATTTTGTTAAGGACTTATTCCTTTTATGATTATTGATAATACTTTTGTTTTGACCAATTACATACAAGTTAGGTCGTTGCATCTACCCTTTCCACAAGCATTTAACTGGTTCCCGTCGGTCTCAGTTTTTGTATAGTAATTTCGTCTCTCTAGGCTAAGTATCAGCGGAATACATGACAGCGGTCGTCTCGCATATTTTTGATGTGTTTGAATGTTTCGGGATAAATGATTCGTTTGAGACGTAATCCTGAACACATGGAAATGGTAAGATATATATGAAATTGTTTAGATATGTGCGTAGTGCTTTAAATGGTTCGTTTTGCAGAACTCGGTGTTTAGCAGAAGACACACTAACATTCTCTTTAAAAGGAGGTTCAAAGAAGGTGTCCATTCTCACCTCCTTCTGTGCCTTCTCGTAGACGTAGACACACTGTTGTTGATAGTCTGGACTCCAGTTCTGACTCTTGGCGCGGTTAGCTTGTATGTGTATCTGCGATACTGCAAGGGAACAGAATTGCCCATAATAAGAATTAATGACTAACGAGATGTATGTGTATGACATTAACGGTACTTGTCTTATGTCAGAACCCTGGTCTGGCTGTGGGCCTGTGTGTCACTGACAGTCACAGATTATTTATTATTATTATTATTTTTATTTATTTATTTATTTATTTATGTTTTTGTTTGGGGGGGGGGGGGGGGTTGGGCAGGGTCCTGCCCCCCCCCCCCTCCAGCTCTAGCCTGTTCTCCAGTGAGGTGTGTCAGATAGTTCGTTGTTTCATTCTCTGTTTTCCTTTTGTTTGATATAAGAAATATGTATTTTGATGGGCCTTGATTAGATATAGACCCTGTGCCAGTTCCCTTTTGCTGCGGGCCGATTCCTGACATCCGCCCTATGCTACAGCATTGAAGGTGTCAGAAAACATTGCTGTTCATGGCTACCCCTTGAAAGTTAATACTTATTTTCTATTATTTTATAGATAAGGAACACAGCTATCCAGAAAAGTCAATATTTTCTCTGGGAACTAACTACAAGAGACACAGGGGGGCAAAAACTAATTCTTAAGCACTGGGCCTACTGACCGGAACTTCGAAATTCGCCATCAATTCCGCGCGTATCATAGGGGTGGATGCGCGACTGGCACGGGGTCTATATGAAAGTGGTGGGGGTGGGGGGCAACCTCTAGGGGCTGGTGGGCCTTGAATTTATGTATTAGAGGGGCGGGGGTAGCCTGGGTGCGCAGCCTCAATAGAAATGTGAGCCTGATTCCTAGTAACTGTACTGGCAAATGTTACTTTGAAAGGTTTTGGTCCACCCACCTAAAATGGCGATGGAAGAGTCTATGTGACATTAAAAGTTGTGCACTTTTAAAATATTACCATAGATTTTTTTCCCTTTAATTTGATCCCTAGGTTGTTGGGAATGCTCAGAAACATGAATCAGACATACACACTATAATTAATAAAGTGCACCTACATTTCAGTGATGGCCACCATTTACAAGGTATTTGGGTACTAACGTGCCAAAACTGAAAAGAGGCGAGCAAAAATGGCAATTATTGTACAATCATGCTAACAACTTGAGCCAGCTCCCAAGTGTCACTTGTCTTTATTCCTCTATAGATACCAAACATGTGCGGGGAGAATGTCAAAATACTTTGAACCAGATACACCTCAGACAAAGTGAAACCCCCTTTCTCAGTATCCATACACTTCTATAGTAAAATCAAGTTTTGCTGTGTTTGGAGAGTGATGAACCAGTTCCTTTACTATAGAAAATGCCTATTCACATTTTTGGCAAACAAATTATGGTTTCTTTTCCAAATTACAGGAAAACAAATAGAATTACAAAAGTTTTGAACCAAACTACTATACAGCAGAAACAGAGCTAACAAACTACATATAGTTTGATACATAATATTATAATGTAGTCATTACTTAGAAAAGTGGAATGCAAAATTTGTCACCAAATTCTAACAAGCTTCACTGGTACCCGTCATGCTGGTTAAAATATAGTACTGATTGCCAGGGAAAAAAGTGTAGAGAAGGGAGGCAGCCAGGGGCCCACCTCCCAATTAGGAACTGGGCCTATTCTTCAGATAGACCTGTGCGTCCAAGCTAGGCGGGGGACCTTGAAGAGATGTATGAGCGGGGAGGGGGGGCCAACCTCTGAGGGAGGAAGAGAGGGGAAATAAGAAGGAAAAAACTAGATTTTCGGGTACTGCCGTACCGAAGGAGGCTGGCAGTGACAGGAAATTTCAATGATTGCACAATTCTTGCAGTCGGGCTGACGTCAGGGGGATAGCAACAGGCTCCGCCCTCGTCACGGAGGGGAAAATGATCACAAGAAAATCCTATGAATATGCAAATTTCCCCTTCGTGACGGGGGCAGAGCTACAGTTGCTAGACTGCTGGTACCCTGCACAGGGCTATTTAAAGCAAGCTAGAATCAGACGACCAGTTCCGCCCGTCTGCGAGAATATTTTTAACAAGTACCATAACAATACTAAACATGTGCCTGGAGAGCGTGAGGAATTTAACAATGAAACCTTCTTTGTCAATCTCCATGTATCTCTATGGGAAAAAGATTTGCTGTGCTTGGAGAGTGATGACCTACTTTCTTAACTATAGGAATTTCCTATTTCAATTTTGTGACAAAAAAATTATGGATTCTCTCTAAAATTACAACGAAACAACCAAATATTTCACAATTTTGGAACCAAACCACCGTATACTAGAAACAGAACTACTGAAATACATATAGTTTGAAGATTATAATGCTGGCATTACTGAAAAAAGTGGAACGAAAAATTGGTCACAAAATTGTAATAACTTTTCTGATCCCCATTGAAATGCATTGAATCAACCTGGTCAAAAAACAGTGTAGAGAAGGTCGGCGGCCTAAGGCCCGCCTCCCAAAAAAAGAAACAGGGAGACCTGTGCCATATCCCTGCCAGCCCTGTGGTTCTCCTGCTAGCTCTGCTTCTCTCCTATCATCCCTGTGTCGCCCGTATTGACCCTGTGCGTCCATGTTAACTTTGTGCCTCCTGAGCCCGGTTCCTATCCCGTCGACCCTGTGCCTCCCCTGTTGGCCCTGTACCTTCCCTGTTGACCCTATGCCATCCCTGTCAAGCCTGTGCCTCCCCTGTCGTCCCTGCGTCACCCTGCTAGCGCTGTGCCTCTCTTGTCGACCCTGTACCCCCAGTGTTGGCCTTGTACATCCCTTGTAGACTCTATGCCATCCCTGTTGACCCTGTGCCTCCCCTGTTTCAGTGTTTGGTTCCCCCTAGCATTTATAGTTAGGGGGATAAAACCGATTGACCAAAAATAGCCCAGAATGGCTCAGGTTGCATGAATAAGAGGTTATCTCCAAAATTTCCTCAAAGGTAACGCCCATGTACAAATTTTTTTGGGGTTTTCCATAACTATTTTGTCCAGTAGTCCACTTGGCTAGCGGTACTGTTTATGCACTAGCCCGGATCAAAGTTCCACTAGTCTGTAGACAAAGTTTTTTAATTTCAGGGTTTTACCTTAGCATAGAGTTACTAGTACCGGATACTAGTAAAAATCTGGTCGGGCTAGTAAAATGTATGAGCAATTAGCCTGGTGGGCCAGTGAAAAGCTTTGAAATTACAGTAATAACTTAGGATATGGACTAGTGGAACTTTGATCTGGGTCAGTGCAAACACAGGACCACTAGCCCGATGGACCAGTGAACAAAATGATAAAGGAAAACCCTGAACTATTGTTAATGTTTGATTTAAGACTGCGTGATGTGTATAATTGATTTATCCATGAGTCGTTCATCCAAGTTATCGAGCCAATCAGACTGCGCTCAAAGTTAATTCATCCATCCCCCAATAGTTCAAAAGAAATGGACGATGAGGGAGCTCTTAAAGTGAAAGGGTTTTATTGAAGTAAACATCTCATCCCGAGTCAAAGCCACAGTGAATAAGTCTCAATCAGTCCACCTTCCCATCTCCTACTCAGTGATCAACCACATTAGAATACAAGTTGTTCCAGCACATCCTAGACCACCCTAGCGCTTAGCTCTATCACACTCCTTTGTCCGAGGTAGTTGGTATAGGTAAACTCCAGGATACTACGCAGGAGCTGGTAGGCATAGCTCCGAGCAGCTCAGCTAACGCTGCTGGCTTTCTACTAGTTACTAACTCCAAACTAAACTGAACTGAACTGACTCGCTCCCTACCTTGCAACACCTTTTATACTGGTTAACAGGTGGCGCTAGGAGCGTAAAACTTCTCTTCTCAGAAGTAGTATGGTTAGGCCTGATCCTAACTAAATTATAAAGTATGATTATATATTAAAAGTACTAGGCTATTAGTACATTCGACGGCGGTCAGGTGTTTGAGATTAAGGAGGTGGACGACATAGCTCAAACCTAATAAAGATTATTCAACCAGATGTAATTGCATTCCCAATTTGGATTATTGGACATTTTCTTTTTTTTAAATGTAGAGAAAACTGATGTTGAGTGGCTTTGACTCTCGTGGTACATATAGCACAGTGTCAATATAATTGTAGATTCCGTTTTCTGATCATCGAATGAATCAGTATCATTTTCAGTATTAACTTAGTACATGTCTGTACAGATTCTTAGGTTATCCAGTTGGTATAAAAGTCAATAAAATTCAACATATATACAAAGTGAAGTTGTCTTAATCATCTAGTATTAACAAATGAACAACAAATTCAACTTTAAAACGAGTTAACATAATAACAGATAACTTCGGAGAAACCGGACATCTTGAATGATCGGATTTCAGTATACAATGCGTGTTGATTTTCAAACAATTTTCAACTAAAACAACATTATTTACAGTGAATACAAGGTCCATGCGGTAGACCAGTCAATATCAAACAGGTTGTCACATATAAATTACTATAATCAACGCGCGCCCACCAACCACACTTAGTACATGTGTACTTAGCAGGACGCTTGACTGGAATTCCCATCCAGGGTCCGACCTCGGTCTGGGTTCGGCCAGGCGTGAAGTGCCCGGATGACAAATTTCTGGTTCGAATGAATTCGGCGGGTTTGCACGCCCGATGTGAATTATTGTGCCGAGATAACTGAAATTTATCACCTGATTATATGTTGGTTGGGGATCTAAACTTTAGTTTAGTGCAGATTTTGAAAGAAATTAAACGATGGTTTGATCATGCTAGCCGATTACATAATTTGGATCCTTTGGATCAAAAGGGGGGTTTTCCCAAATTAGCCTCGATATGACGTCATTTTAATCAGTGCCGGCGGTCATTTTGAAGTGAGCGGACGTGTTTGTTTTTTTCACTTTGTCACACTTAAACCTTTTACTCTTATCCACGATGGTCCGGGTTGCCATCTTTTGTTCGGACCGAGAAGGGGGCGTCGAGGATTACCCGGATTTACTACTAGGAGGGACAGAGAATACTTTCGTGATTTTTCCGTGTGTGGACGCCTCGACTGCAGAACTGTCCGGGTACGCTTTTGCCCACCATCTCATGTACCCCAACGATATTCTTTTAGTAATTTGCAACCTCCTTGACGTCCTTACATGGGATCCAGAGCTTCGTTTATACATTCCATTTTTCACTAGCACTGACGCGGTGGCCAAGTTCTACGCCGACACATTTAACAAGGCGTTCTTGAATGTGCACTCACATCCGTTACCGGCCACCCTCATCATGGCGACCCCATCGGGCTTTGATGCCCGAAGGTGGCCGTTAACCGACAGCGATGGATCCCTGCAGAAATGGGTGAATCGGCTCATCCCTAAAGTCAGCCGCGAAGTGAGACGAGCCAACGACTGGTTCGGGGTACCGGCCGTGTGCTTCATGTAGTGAAGACCATGGCTGATGGCACCATGACCGTCAATGACTTTCGGGAGTTGGTTGACGGCTACAGGCCGTCAGTCCGATTAGTGCGCCGCTGGGCCCGGGCTCTTGGCCGCTTGATCGCCCGCCTACCGCTGGCTCCGCGGTAGACCGTCGGCACTCCATTTTTTAAATTTTTTTTTGTAAATACTAATTCGGAGTGATTTCCACCGGATGTCTCTTATTAATTCTTGTAGTTTAATTCCTGGTTGGGGCCCAGGCCACCGATTCTTTAGCACCCCACATAAGGAACATTTAACCAGGAGGCTACTCGCCAGTTTGTTGTCACGGGACCCACCAGACTGTTCACATAGGATCTTCCGGATGGTTCGCCCGTTGCTGGACATCGCCCTCCTCCCGTCCAGCCGGCCTTCTTCGTTAGCTCTTCCGACCACTTCGGCCCTGGTGAGTATAGCCTTTTCCAGCGTTCTTGGCATGTTAGGCAGGTTACTAACCCTCTGATTTTAAGAAGATTGTTGGCCAAAAGAAGCAGTCTTCGGTTCGCCTCCACACGGTCGGGTCCCGGAAGTTGACGTCACTCCCGGAACCGGAGGTGGAGTTTCGCTGGTGATTACAATGATGGTTTGTAACGGGTACCACGGTGGGGCCACCTGGTGTTTACTTTTGGTGCAAGATGGTGGATGCGGGCCGGAGACTAGGGCCTCGCGTACTAAACTTATTGTCTTTTCCAGGTCCTGTGGTAGGTTAGGATAGTACGGATGGAATAAGATGACGGTGTTGGGCACTGAGAGACGTCAGGCTGAATACTTTAGTGGGAGGGTTTGTTAGGTGAGCATGATCAAGTGTTATTTATCTCGCGCGCAGGTTGGGCGATAATAGATGATTTTACTTGACTTAGCGGTTTGTTGACATTACCAGTTCAAGCAGGCTCTCAGTGTGCGGGTAGTGTTTGCCGTATTGGCTTTGTAATATTATTTTATGATTATTATCTACTAGTTGACTGACACTGCACTAGTGGAACTATATGTGACCAAGCATTCTGGTCTGGACTGAGCAGCGCTAGATTTGCTGCAACAGAATTCTTTGATTTGTCGTTCCCCTTACAAGGTAATGGAAACAATCCACTGGTGACTACAAGGCGTAGGCGCTTCATGTGGTCACCCCAGGTAGAGTCGTCCGACTGACTGTCGGCGACTCCATGGTAAGTTTTGAGGTCGTAGCAAAGGCTACAAACACCGGTCTAGTCTCTAGTGCGCCACCAAGACTACATCGATGCCATGGTATTAGAATAAGTGTTATAGTTAATGTTATTGTGCAGTGTCGTCCAGATAGGAGGGAGAGAAATGATGATTAGGACTGGGTCTATTGTTGTTTTATAGAGAGACTACTCTTGGGTTTCTAAAGAGCCATTGCTTGAACGGTGTGTCTTATGATTATTCTGATTAATCCTGTCTTACCTTACACGGGCTTAAATACATTTTCATTAATTAATAAATATGACAGGGTCCATGTTGTTGAGTTACAGAGTGGTAGCTCGGCGTTCACCCTCCTAATTCTGTTCTGGGGTTGAGCGCCAAACTCCATCATTACACTGGGTAGTTGACGGCCCACCTTTCTAGACAGGTAGGCGCGTCCCTAACACCAAGCATTCTTGGATAATTATTATGCCTGCGTTTACAGCAATAATTTATCGCTTCAAATTTGCACAATACACACCGTGGGTCTTCATTCCGCAAGTATGCATGCCGTTACATGACATTGAGTATTAACTATACAGGGGAGTATTTTGATTATACGTTGCTTAATTTATCACTTGAGAGGATCGGGGCTCAGACCCAGGTCCATTTCTGGTCTGAACACCAAACCTCATCAGCTACACGTGGGTTGCAGCACCCCCCACCCTGTGGAACTAAATGGGTCGAGTACCGAGTCTCACATTGTTATAATTAGGAGCAGTATGCACATTTCCTTCAATATGCACTCTACCCCTTTTTACAACCAAGAGATGTGTAAATGCACTTCTCCAGATCACTTCAGACAGCACCTAGTAAGCCGGGCCTCCTTTTAACAAAGTGTAGTTCAAGGTTAAACCCTTATCTGTCAAGGTCTTTGCCCGTCTTTTTCTTGTGGAGAGCCGAGACTACTCCTGAAAGGACCGCCCCCAGCCTATTTTAACTATGCGCACGAGGGGCAGGAATTTTCTGCTAAAGACAATTTTAGGATTCTGACTGTTTACTAATAGGACGGGTAGACTATCTGCTGATATTTTAACCAAGTTTGCAGCCGTTCGTCAGGGAATTAGTAGTCCGTCTCCCCCCTCCTCAGCTCAACTGTTGAGCGGGGACCCGGTTACCTGTGTTATGACGGCGGTCGAGGCTAAAGTTTCCTTTTCGTTCATTTTTTTTTTCTCGACGGCGGTCAATTCTGAAGCCGCACGTCCTTCTATTATTTTATTATTATTATTTTACCCGGGTCGAAACTTGGCTTCTTGTTGTTTTTGCCTCAGTCCCGGTTAAATTGGTCTAAACATGGCCTAAATATATTAGTCTCATGCCTTTGGGCAGCTGTATTTCATCTACACCTTTCGCTGGACCCTGATTTATAGTAAAATCAAAGATCCCACGACTGGGAGATACGGTGACCCGGCGGCCATTACACATAACCAAGGTGATGGGACTGCTTGTCTGGACAGCACCACGTCCCACCATCTTGTGAGTTTTAGCTACAGCTCCCCCCCACAGGGAAAGTCGCCTTTATGAAGGGGAGAGTTGAGCACCCTGTGAATGTCGCCAGTTCACTGTATATGTCCTGTAACCTCTTTTCCTTGTGACATTTGTTATACCATCTATGTGTATCAGATGTAAACATGTCACGTATCGGTGGTCTGCTCTCGTGTGCTGTCACGGAGTTTTCCACCCTCAGCTTGGTACTAGGTATACGGCGTTTCATGTTTTTACTACAGCTTGCCCAGGATTCCCTGAGGAAGGGCTCTTAGTTAAATGAACATAGGGCTGCTTTATATAAGTTTTTTGGTAAGTTACTTTCTAAACTTCGATATTTTTTGTGATGAGGGGACCGCTGTCAGGAGTCGACCCACCCGGGGCATAGTGGCTGCCATGTTCAAGCGCCCACCCCAGTGCCTCCCAGAGCGTCGGTGACGCGTAGCCCCATTCGTCCTGCCTCCTGCTAGGCACCACCGACACCAGGCATGTGGGCGGGCTCCTGTCAATTGTGCGGCCCTCCCATCTTTGAGGAATGTATATATACATACTGAAAGAATAGGCTGTGGCATTCCCCAAGTGACTCCTGGACCGCAGCCCGATCCTAGCGGTGACAACAGCACAGGGGTCATACATGGATGGTACTTACCTGGGGAAATCCACATCGCTCGTTGGAAGCATTGGTTCCGGTGAGCGCACATAGAAAGGTTTACAGAATTTTGTGATTCTTTTTGGTGCTAAAATTTCGGGTACTAGGATCGATTCCGAATAGATCCCTACTCTAGAAGAGTCGCCGAATTAGTGATAAGAGTATTGAGCTAGGCAACCGGGCATGGGACACTCAATCTGAAAGAAATTTAGGTAACCCATGGGTCCATAGAAAGATGGTTGGACCAGCCTACCCGGCTCAGGTTTCCCTGATTAATGAATCATTATTGAATGGGGTAGTCGAAGGGGTCCTGCCTATACAGGCTGACAGGACTCCATCGAGTTCCTTGATACAACTCAGCTCAGTGTTCATACTGATGGCCTTAGATCTACCTGTTATAACTCCTACAGATATTAGATCAGTATTAACATTTGTTATATCGCTTATATAATGACTTCATAGACTGTCCCTGAGTCCTTTTCAGATGTTCCTGGTCTTACAGTCTTCTGAGCAGGGCCCGGTCCAGTTGTAGTGGAGGTAGACGGGGTCGATCTAGGAGGGGCGTTTGGGACCGCACCATGTCTCAGCACTTGTTGGGGTCAGTCCGCTCCGACATCGGACCAGCCAGCGTCGACGAGGCGTGGTACTCCCATAGGCACAGGAGTAGCTAAACCAGAGGAATACCTTAAGAGTCTAGCCCTAGTGTTGTATTTCAAGTTACTCATCATCAGACGGGCCAGCCTCTTGGACACTCTCAAGGTGTCCGGCAACGGCACATTAGATGGTCGCTGTCCCGGTCTGGTTGCCGCTCCCATCAGCTGTGCTCCCCAGGTAACAGTAAGGGTGTACTTCAGGCACAGCTGGTTGACTAACACGTCCTTGATAAGCACATAGCCTTCTGTGTAGGTGTGATCGGAAGGCATGGCCAATTCTCCCAGAAAGATTGTCTCCATAAGATGTGGATTGACGAATTGCACATATAATCCATCCACGGTTTTCCGTCTGATGTGCCTCCACTTGCGCCACACGAGGACCACTATAGCGATGACCAGTACAGCCAACAGTATAGCGAGTACGGCCACCGCAGTAGGATTGGCGGTAGTGTCCGGGCATCCAGTGAGCGTTCTTTCCTGGGTCAGCAACTCTTTTGGATCAGCTGTTTCTAGGGCCATGGCCCGCGACAGAGTCATGGCCAATCCAGTGAGAGCAGTTTTAGCCTGGTGTCTCCTCCAGCACTTCCAGAGGACACATCCAACTATTGTCACTACTACTACTATACAGAAGATCGTGAGAAGACCGAAGCCGCCTCCAAAGTTCCCTATAGAGAACCATGGGGCGTCTTTGGCCACTTCATATCGGTCAGTAGCCTTCTTAATACCCTTAGCCAAGTCCTTTCGGTGCTGCTGGATCCGTTTTGCTAGAGAGGGCACAGGTATCCTGACTTTAAGATTCTCCTCGATTTCTAACAGTTCCTTTCTAATCATTTCAGGGATAGGGTCTGACTTTAGCGTGGTAGGTTCATGCTCGGACCTAGTAAAGTTCGTGTCCCACCCCTTCACATGACTCGCCGCTTCCAGCAGGTCATTATGAGGGTACACGACAGTCGTGATCCTTGTGTGTCGGTCACAGTTTCTCAGACTATATGGGATCCAAGACCCCTGCGTCTGAAAGGCACAGTCACATTCCACCTGGACACGCGCATAATGTTTACTTCCACTGCTGGTTGATTTCGGCAGATCATCTGACCCCGAGTATCAGCACTGACCACTAACATGTCTCCATCATCCAGATACACAGCCATTTCCCCAAAATCAGCCTCCAAGAGATAGTCCAATTTGCATTTCCCTTTTATGGCTGCGTCATCTCGCCTCAGCAGAGCGGCGGTACATGTATTGTCCGTGATCTTTTTCATGTAGGGCAAGTCCTTACACAGTGTGATAGTTTGCCCATAACAGCCCGACCAACTGCCGCTAGCCAGCGGTACATAATATTGGCGGGACATAGACATAGCCACACTTTTAGGCAGGTTAACAATTTGGAGAGCGTCTTTCTTTTGTCGCCCCCTTACTGATACCGGCACAGGGAAGGTTAGCACTTCATAGACCCTAAACAAGTGTTCGTCGGCCACAACTGGCACACGGACATACACTATCAGTTCCTGGGTGACTGCATCAAATTCAAATGATGGTTGGCTGTTTTCATAATAGAACGAGGGGTCCCTGAATGCCACATGAAACCTGGGGTAGGTTCCTTTTAGATATCTGTTGACCTCCAAGACCGCTCCCTCCATATATTGTCGAGGCACCAAGTCCATGGTCAGCTGACACCGCGTCAGATGCTGTACACCTTTTCTAAACACCCGCGTTTGCTCAATTAGCGACTGGAGATAGACCATCTCTCCCAATTTGTCTTCCAGAGCTACTGGTATCATTAAGGTATAATTCAATCCAATCCACTTTATGTTGGATGAGCCTTACCCTCCGGCGAGTTCCATTATTAGCCTGATTTAACGACTTCATATTATCCAATAGGCCTAACACGACGTGGTTAACTCTTTCAATCGACTCGTCATGCTTATCATTCATGAGCGCCAGGTCTTCGATCATCTGGTCGGAGGACTCCTGCAACACTCTGATTAGTTCCCTGTTGTACTTAATGTCAGCAGAGAGCCCCCTATTCCATGAGGTTGGAATTTGGAAGGATGGCCACCCCGGATCGTCTACCATGAGGGGTAGCTTCTTCATTCTTTTAACCCTTCCGCCCGAATCTGATTCTGGACCTTGGGCTTGAGACCTCTGCCGGGTACTCTTAATTAAGGAGCTTAAAGTTTCATTGAGAATTTTCCTACACCGACCTTTGAGCGCCTTCGATCCATCCAATTCACTAGCGACCTGATACGGTAACAGGCTCGGTCAAGAGCGTCTCCTCCATCTGGGTATCTATGACAAACCTGGCCAAAGGTAGCCTTGATGTAGGAGCGTTTTCGGGGAATGGTGATCAGAAAACCCTGTCGGACATGGGTGATGTCCGCAGTGGACATTAGCTTTCCGGGCTTTAACACCACTCCATATTGCTCTAAGGCTATAGTTTCAGCATTAGGGGCTAGCCCGTCAGTTGGGCTGGAGTTATTATGAAGCCCCCCAATGCCTCCCACGATAACCAAGGCGAAAAGTATTACTAACCTCATTGTCACTGTTTATAGCACAAGTCCGAGGAAGCCAAAGTTCGTAAAATACCCAGGAACACTACCACAATTAAGTCGCCACTGTTCCTCTTCGCACAATAATCATCCACGCGCCAAAGTACGCCCTCCTTTCAGGCCCTCTAGTCCGCTTAGTTTGGGACATGTTCGTAGAGGCTCCGTCCTCTGGTACTCACAATTCGCCTGATGGTTCCGTTTTCGTCCTTCGTAACCATGATCCTTAGGTTCCTTACACGTTCGCAGGACGAGGGGCGCATTGCTCTGAGGGGTTTGGGGCCAGCAGGTTCCAGTCCTGGGCGGCCCCCGTTGGTTCGTACGATGGCTGATTCAGCGGAAACGGGTGCGGCACCTGTGGAGGGTTTGTCATTAGTGGCTGATTCGGTCACAGAGGTCCCCCCGGTTGGTTGGTCGGTGCCCACTGCTGCTGATTCCATAGCAGTTGCGATGGATTTGCGTTGCAGCTCGACGTCAAGCTGCTCAAGTCCAAACAGGCGGGGTCCGCGGGCTGCAAGTGGTGGAGGAGGGGAGTCGTTATCGGCTCGGCCCCCACCGGTGGAGTCGGTGCGTGTTGTTCGCGCGCTGCCTCCACCCTTATTCCCTGGGCGGCGGCGGCCAGTTGTTCTTGCTCCGCTTGTTTTTCCAGTATGGGCAGAAGTAGACCGCTCCGTGTTGCCCGCTGCCCGGCGTCTTCCCCGACGCATTTAGAAGTTTGGATGGGTTTTTGTATAAAGGGAGCAACCTGGGCCTTAACCTCAGCCAACTGTTTGTCCGATTTAGGCACTTCCAGCCCCACTGTTCACCTAATTTCATCAACAGTCTCAAATAGTTGGAACAGTGGTCGGGTTAGATCCCAGAACCACCCGGCCTGGATCTGTACAGGTCTGGCAGTGACGTCTCCCTTTTGGGGCGGTTTTGCCACTGCAGTCAGCTTTGGTTCGGGCTCCGAGTCACTCACCTCAGATAGACAGTAAAAGTCTTTGTTCGCTGTCTTCTTTTTGGCTGCTGCTGATCCGGTAGATTTCTTAGCTCCTCCTGTGGCTGCTTTAGTGGGCCGTCGGGCCGGTGTCCTCGGCTTCTTTCGGGCAACTCCGGTGTCGGTAGAGTCCGGGCAGACACCGCCCCGGCCTGGCCAGCTCCACCGCCTAAGATTCTGGGGTGGGCGCTTCTTGGTACCTTCCTTCTCAGTTGCCTTTTCTTTCATTATTGAGGCGTATGACTTATGGATCGTATATTTACCTCACTGTGCTTGTTGTTTGTCATCGCCTCAATTTTTGCTTTACTAACTGCTTGCGCTGGTTATGAGCCTACGTGTGCTGGATAGTGAGAACGCCGGTAACTAGTTCATTGCAACAATGACAGAAGTTGTCGATATGGTTTTTAATAAATTGAAGCTTCCATGTACGTTACTTTTGTGCTAAACCAGTGTTTTATTATATACAGAAGAGAATTTTTTGCCGGGAAGTTGCTGTGTTCGATACTTGCTGTGTTTTTTTATCGTCTGATCGGCAATGGCGAAGGTCCGTTGCCGGTGGTTCTCGGTAGATGGCGCCACTGTAACTTCCTGTGGCCAATTTTAAAAACACTGGATGGACATACGACGGATTTCTTCATCTTATTTCCCATTATTTCATACATGATTGGATTTTGAAACGTGTGACATGGATAAAATCTTGTTCAGGGAGTACATACTGATATTGATTCCACTAAAATAGTGTTTTAAATGCATCAAGATGCATCTTTTAAATCAAGTCCCTTATTATCGCTCAGTGCGACCAGTCTGTGTATTAGACATTCAATCTTAGCGCTGGCCCGCTCGTACCTACACTAGAGTAGTGCCTAGTGATGTGTATTATCGGCACCTTAGTATTTAAATGATCATTTCATTGTTAATTTCTCCAAATGTTTACACAATGTATTCTCTGAAAACGGCTGAACATATCTAGATACCCTAACAGTGTTCGAAACTAACTTCTTTTTTTTTATTGGCCATCAGGGCCAAGAGTGTTAAAGAGTTGTCGGCCCTGATAGCTTTCTGTAAGACCAGAAAATTGATGTAAATGACGGCCGAATATAGCATAAATGACAGCAGAAAGTCAGGCAGAAAACTTGTAGAATAAAGGCCGAAAATAGCATAAATGACGGCCGAAAAAGTCAGACCAAAAACTTGTAAAATGACAGCCAAAATAGCAGAAACGACAGCCGACAAAGTCGTCGGCCACCCGGGCCAATTAAGCAATGTTTTCCCCAATTTTTGTCGGCCCTGATTCAAAATTGTCGGCCATTGGCCGATGGGCAGGCGTTAGCTTCGAACACTGCCTAAGATCATGAAACAGGGAATAATCAAATTGCTAGAAAAAATGTAACTCAAGTCGTTTTTTCATGTTTTGGAGTGTATAATCGGCACCTGTCTTGCATTATCGGCATCCTATCATTTAAATCATAAACATTCATAGATAAAACTAAGAAATCTATAATTTCTGTCATAAAACACATTAATCAAGCCTATGATATATAGTATCTTAGTTGAATCAGTACAATATTGCATCTTGTGGGTAATCTTGTGGGTAATAAACGATTTCAATCTAAGATAAATCAAGTTATGTGTTTTTATGAAATATTTCTGGAATCATACTTCTGGAAATTGAACACCGTTTACTTCTAATGTTATATACATTTTTGTAGCATACCTGTAATATTTCTAATAACTCTGCCGATAATAGAAGACATAGACATTGGAAGAGGTGTATTATCGGCACCCATACAATAATGCTTGTTCTTCTACCTGGAAGAAAAAAGAATTCAAATTATATTTGTCTATGAATTATTTTGACCTGTAGAACTCAAAAATCGGAGACAGTACTTATTTGGGGTTCTACCAATGAAATAAAATAACCTCTCTTATGTTATTGAGTAAGATAAAATGGTCTTCTCTTGACAGTTAGTGAATACCCAAAATATTTCTTTTTGGTGCTATATTATCTAAGTGCAGCTAGAACTGTGTAAATCTCGAACTAAATTGTGAAATACAAATAAAATATCCAAGTCTGTTCGTTTTAAAGTCTGAAAAGCATAATGTTTACAATTTAGTTACATGTTGATCATTGTGCAACCTGTTTACTAAAGTAATAAATATTATCAAGTCGTCCATCCATTTGTGCTTGTCGAGTTTGGTATCTACTCCACACTTTTAATTTAGTTACATGTAATTACTAATATCACAGTAAACATCAGGACAGGTCACAGGGGTGCCGATAATACACGCCACTTCTCTACAGCAGTATAAATTTCGTCGGGCTAGTGATTTTTTTGGACAGCTAGCCTGATGGGCTAGTGGAAACAAAAGTTAAGATTTAACCCTGCTGTCGGACCACTGCACTGGAGAACTTGACCTGTTTTTGTTTCAAATGTAAACTTGAAATAGATGGCCCTAGACCGTTTAATTTGACATGGTTACATGACCATTTCTTAAAATTGTCATGCGACTTGGGGCCTAGTGACATGAAGGAAAAAAAACATGACAGCGTTGGTTGACAAATATAAGGTCGTATCTGGCTAAATATCTGCTCGATAATTAAAATATTCCTTTTCTAGGAAGAATAATTTGCTAAAAATCGTTTGGTGAGGTATTTTGATATTAATTATATAAATTTGATAGGTTATGAGGATGATAATATGACAAGAATTACAGAATTTATTTCAGATATGACCTCATGTTACTCAGTTTTATGGAGAAAAGTTGGACATTAGTGAGGAACAAAATGTCGTATCTGACAAAAATGAATTATTGATGAATCATTGAAGTAAAGGAAGTATGCTGGGGTTTTCTAAATTTGATTACACTAAAATAGTAAGGATTTATATGATAGAGTGACACTTTAGACATAGGAAATGTGGATGCTCGCTGGGAACAAGTTAACTACTGAAAATTTGTAATTTTCAGATTTTACTTGTCCTGTCTACCCTTTTTTCTCAGAAATGTGAACTTCTACAGAGAAATTGATGGGACTTGAGTCGCCAGCAACAGTGGTAGCAGGGTCCAAAATTAACATCAGCCTGTCAGTCCCAGGCTGATAGTTTTGAACCAGGGCTGACAAATTTTGAGAAAATTGGCCCGCATTTTTCACACCTGTAATACATTTGGGTATATCCTGGCTGACAGCTAGAAAAGTTTATTTCAAACCCCAAGTTAGACATTTTCAAATAGTTCTGTTCATACTTAATGACAAATTCCCAAGACTATTTTGCCTCTCATGGAAGCTCCGCTCCAGGACAGACATTATGACTTGTTCATTTTCTTGTCTAACTTTATAACGTTTCACTTCCTAATTCAGTGGTTTTATGGAGCTATCAAATCTGGACTTGTACCTTAAAAAAGCTATAACGTGCAATTTAGATAATCGTTATTGTGTAACAAAATGTTACTAAAGGGTAAACTTGATACTGGATCTAACAGGTGTTATTGATACGTTGTGGACTGTGCAGGTAGTTGATGCACATAGAAACAATACATAGATTTAGAAGTAATATTACAGTTAAAGTAAATTGAAAAACGTTTTAACATTATCGCCTCAATTGGAAGCTCTGCTTCCCAGTTAGTTTCTCAACTGTTAGCTAGTTTGGCGTGCTTTTAGAAGAAAGGTCCTACGAACATCCCTCTAGCGGGCACCGCCCTCCGGTAAGGACGGTTAACTCGCTTCCTCCTCAGAGGGACTATGATCCTCCCCTCTGGATCCTCAGGGAAAGTTGTAGTCCCCTTAGGATTACTGTGGGGCCGGAGGGCCAGGCAGTTCCCCATGAGCCGGAGGGATCAGTATTCTGACTTGAGTTTTCGCCTGTCTGCCCCCGGAGAAGTTGGAAACCGAAAACTGTCTATCTCCAACTTTTGCCTGGAGATAGAATCAATGTCTATCTCCGTTTCCTCCAGTGGTTGGGCTAGGCAAGGCAATCACCTGAAGTAATGGTGACCGTTCAGGAGCAGAGTTGCGGACCGACTGCTGGATCGGCGCGGATTCCATGAAATTATAGTAGATCCGCCTGCTCATGTCGCCTCCAAATTTGGAGTCGCACTTCCTTTCAGGTGGGGGAACGCTTGCGTCCAGTCCCAGGAGATGACGCCAACCACTGACATCTCTCTCGGTTTGCGCACCCCCCTACCACGCCCCTGGGCGTGGCAAAGTGACCGTGAGGTAGGCCACCTGTTCCATTAGCGCTGCTGCTAACGGTGCCGCTCCGCCAACCTTTTATTTTCACAGGGCGGCATGGTTTTTCTGCATTAATCATCCATGTCGTCGCTTTCCCCGTCGTTGAACAGAGCGGCGTAGTTAGGCCGCCGGTTCCGACGCAGGTTATAGCCCCCTTTCGTCGGGACATGGCCCTCATCTGCTTTCCCCGGGCTCAGCACCGATGTAACCAAGATCGGTGCATCACCACATGGCAGTTTTATGGGCTTGTTGTTGTCTGGAGGGGATCTCCCCACCAGCGGCTGGTTTTTGCCCCTTTGTTTAGCTCGTTTGCGTTTCCTCTGTCCATTAGCGCCGGCTGCTCCCCGTTCACAGGCGGCTTTGTTAGGAACAAAGGATGCGTTTGGTAACAGTGCGGGGTCCGCACTGGCGCCCTGACCATCAGTGAATTGCCCATCTGACTCTGATAAATCAGTGGGACTTGGACCAGGGTTTTGTGTAGGTACCTCCCCGGCCATAGGAATTGCACCATGCTCACGGGGACCGGCCGTTCCCGTTGAGTTTTCAGTCTCAGCACCCCCTGTTTTGCCTCCCTTTTCAGCAATTTTACCCGTCGGGGGGTGGTGCAATTCGGGGTTTCGGTCAGGATCTGCCCCTTTTGAGTTAGTGATTATTGCTTCTCTCACCAGTTTGGGAATGATATGAGGGACATCGGGGGACCAAGGCCCATGTGCAGGCTTGAGTTTCGAAATATTTACTAAGTGTGGTATTTGTTTCCCAGTTTTCAGCGACACTAACCTAACGAGATGGTCTCCCTTAGTTTCAATCACCCGGTAGGGCCCAGTGTACCTGTTTGAGAACTTAGACGCTTTGTTTTCGCTAGCTAAAGGATCATACATGTACACCATGTCGCCTCATACATCTGAGTAGGCCGCGCCCGCTCATCAATTCGTAACCTTAAGTCTTTTTCATAGTTTTGAACTACCTGTTCTGCCATATTCCTAAACATAGCAATGTTGTCCTTTGTCTGCATGAAAAATTCGCAGTCATTCAGCGTTTCAGGAATTGTTCCCTGCTCAGGCATCCCCATGCTGATTGGATCTCTGCCAAACAGTAGGGTGTGTGGGCTGTATCCCGACCGTACACTGATCGTGGATCGAACCGTCCACAACGCAATGGGAAGCAGATCGATCCAGTTACAGTGATCGTCAGGAATATAATACGCGATCAGGTTCTCAATTGTTTTATGTAACCTTTCCACTCGAGCGTTACCTGTCGGCATTCGCCCTGTGGTGAATGTTTGCTTGCACGCTAGTCGTGTGGTAATTTCCCGGAACAGCCCCGAAATGAAGGCTGCTCCCCGGTCAGTGTGCAGGCGGTTTACCCGTCCATACCGACACACTATTCCGGTTAGGAAACAGTTGGCCGCGGTCTGCGCAGTTGAATCTTTCGTGGTGAAAGCCTCTGGCCATCCGGTTAATAAGTCTATGAAGGTCATGATATATTTTGACCCATCCCTAGCCCTCTTTAGTGGTCCAATAAAATCGCACTGAACTACCTCAAAGGGTCGGGTTGGTCTCTCCCAAGACTTAGCTAAGGCCTTGAAATGTGGGGCCCGCCTCCTCAGAGAGCAGGTCTCACAAGCTTTCACATAGTCTACTATATCGGCGTTCATGTTCCGCCAGTAGAATCTCTCAGAGATTTTGGTAGTAAGGCTACTGATCCCTACATGTCCCCCAGCTAAAATGTCATTATGTAACAGCCTCAGGACTTTGGGAATTAACTTTCCTGGAACTATCATGCGAGGTTTTAACCTTACCAGTTGGTCTTGGTTTTTGTTATATCTTTTGACGTTGAACCTACAAAGCACCCCCGGTACTACCATTCCCACAAAATCGGCTTGGTCCATTATTCGCCTAGCTTCAAGGGGATCTGGCGGTAGGTCTCCGTCCTGAAGGTAGTCTATCAGTTGCGCGCACTCTGCATCTTGGAGTTGCGCGTTTATTACCGTAGCCACAGAAAGCTCTTCATCTTGAATTTCGGCCTCAAACAATTCACATACCACTTCGGGCTCATATTCCTCACCCGGGATATGTTGGTGATAGACTCTAGACAAGTAGTCCGGTAGAAAATGAGTCGCTCCTGGCTCATAAATGATCTCAAAGTCAAAGTCTGACAGCGCTAAAGCCCACCTTCTCAGCCGAGCTGAAGGGGCTTTGTAGGCACTCTGTAGCAGGGGAATCAACGGTTTGTGATCTGTCACTATTGTGATTTTAGCTCCCTGCAACATGTCCTCATAGTTCTTAATACTTTTAATCACTGCCAGAGCTTCTTTTTCCGTTACCGAGTAATTTAATTCGGCGTCACGGAGGGTACATCCCCAGAAAGCAACCGGACGATAGATTCCATCTAGTTTGTGACAAACCGCTGCACCGCACGTGGCGTCTGATGCATCTGTTAGTAAATGAAAATGCCCTCCTATATCTGGATGAATTAGCAAGGGCGGTGAGGTCAGCAGTTTCTTTAGTTGTTGAAACGCCTCCTCGCAGGCCTCTGTCCATTCAAAAGAAACTTCTTTCTTTAGCAGCCGATTTAAAGGTTTTGCTAAATCAGCGAAATTAGGGACAAACGGCCGATAGTAGTTACATAGCCCCAGAAAGGATTTAATAGTTTTCACATTATGCGGGCGGTTAAAGGCTGTGATCTTTTCTGTGGTAACCTTTTGTGTAGCCACCCCTTCTGCGTTTACTACGTGGCCGAGGAAGTTAATCTCACTACGACACCACTCACACTTAGACGGTTTCAGTTTGAGATTGGCTTTCGCTAAAGCTTGGAGAACCATTTCAACACTCGCCAGGTGTTCGTCAAAGGTGGTGTCGTAGACGATCACATCGTCCAAATATGCTAAGCACATTCTAGGAATCAAGCCTTTTAGCGCAATGGCCATCACCTTGGTAAACTGCCAAGGCGCGCCAACTAAGCCGAAAGGTACGCGCTTATACTGATATACACCCATCGGGGTTTCGAAGGCAGTATATTTTCTGCTGTCTTCTTCGATTACACATTGGTGATAGCCGCTCAACAGATCTAGAGCTGTCCACATAGTGGGTTTCTTGTAAGCCATATAATAAGAAAAGTGATCGAGCTGTGGGCATTGGGAATTTATCTTTGAAAGTGACTTGATTAAGCATGCGAAAATCTGTACATAGCCTAGGTTTGCCATCTTTCTTCTGTACTACCACCAGCGGGCTTCGCCATGCCGACTCGCTGGGTTCTATCACACCTATATCTATGAGTTGCCTAACTTGTTCATCGATGATATCCATTTTCTGTGGAGAGTATCGGTACGGTCTAGAACTTATTACTCCCTGCGACTCATCCACAATAATTCTCATCGGCGCTATTTCACACTGACCTAACTCTTCCATTGAGAACGCCAGCGCATTTCTGTTATTATTAAGCATTTGTTTGAACCTTACCTTTTGTTCTTCATCTAAACACGATTCGGTTAGGTCTATTTCGCTTACATTTTCATCCATTTCATCTCGGGGTTCCTCCTCAGAGGATTTACCCCCCATTTGCACTGCGTCTTTCATTACTTCTACAGAAATCCTACAGATGGACATTGGGGTCTCTGTTTTAGTTAAATAACACAAGTCTAGGAACTCTTCTATCTGATCTTGATTTACCTCAGGCACTGCGCATTCTTCTGCAAAAGCTAACACTTCATGTGGAGTAACTAGTTGCATTTCGTCTAGCGGATTCATGACTTTAATCCACCACTGACTTCCCACCGTATTGACGCACCCCTCCACTAGGACCGGTGCGGTTACTGCCGGTGAGCAGTAAGCTACTGGTGAGTCTATCCCCAGCGGCTCTCGGGTGGTAACAGGTATGAGACACTCATTTCCCGGCGGGATTTTCACTGTTTCTTGGCTAACTATGGGGTTTCCACAAAACACCTCTATCTTTGCGCCTGGTAGAGATAGATCTGAACGAAGCACTGTCAGTAAATTTCTGCCTATCACTATAGAGTGGCATAGATCGTCCACTATGTTGAAATCATAGCAAACCACTGATCCCTGGATTGAAAACTTACATCGGATTTGTTCTAATATCTCTTGGGACGAATTGTCTGCCAAGCTGATTTCTCCTTTCGTTACTTTCCACTCATCTAAAATACATTGTTTAGGGATCTGCTGCTTACAAAAGGTAGACATGAAGCAATCGCTCGCCCCTGTGTCTACCAAAGACTTAACCTCCTTCTGATCATTAAATCTTAGCGTTAAGAAAAATGCTTCGTCTCCTATCTCTCTTCTAGCCGGTCCGTCCACTGCGCCTAATTCTATCGTGGAATGAACGGACCCTTCCTCTAGTTTCCCTGGCCCTTTTGCTTGGTACCACTAGGCTTTCCATCTTTATACATTCGCGGTGGTTTTTCCTTCAATCTATTCTTCAACCACAAGCACGCCTCAGTAGAGTGGCCATGCTGTTGGTGAATGATACAGAACTTACTTTCATCGAACGGTAACCTAGGCCTCTCCCCTTTCTGCTGAGTTTGCTCATTCTTTCCTTTGTCTACTTCCCTGCTCGGGGTTTTATTGGTTTTGGCCTTCTGGTCTAAGTTTCTTTCGTCTTTCTGACTTTCGTACCTATCTTTTCTTTCATAACCTTGCTGTTTATAACCACCACTGTTCTGGGGAGATCCACTTTGCCCCGGTTTGGGTTTCTGAAACCATGGGGCGGCCTCCAGTCGGGCCAGCACCACTCCAAACCGCTCAGAGATGGAGTTCAGGGCCGCGGTCTCCTCTGATTCTTGGCCTCCAGCCAGCTCGCTTACTGCATTGGACATCTTAGTTCCCCCTTTGCCTTTGTCCAACGATTCTAGTCTCGTTGCACAATCCACCGCTTCGGTGAATGACTTAGGGTCCAGTATAGCTACTTGTCTGGCTATGCTCTGTTTTAACCCTTCTAAAAACACGGCTAACATCATGCTTTCGCTCGCTTCTGCCTTAACCTGCTTCTGTTTCAAAACACCTGCAAACTCAATCACGCTCTGGTCCTTTCCTTGTTTAAGGGCACAGAACTCTGCGTGTTTCTGCCATTTGGCTCTTCGGTCACCGAAGATCTTTGTCATCTGAGCTTCTAGTTTCTCAAATGTATCTTTCTCACTTTCAGCTAAAGCTCCTGCCCAGTCGTCTGCCCTTCCTTTTAGGCCTAACAGAGCCATGTTCAGGAGATGGGCGTCCGACCAGTCATAGATAGCCTTCAGTCGCCTCAATTCTCTGAAATACTTTTCTATCTGCTCATCTTCCTTTCCACTAAACCAAGGTAACCTAATATTTGGTCCTCTTTGGTGACCATTATGGGTCGTTTCCCGCACTGGCGATGGCATTTGACCCAGTGCCACGCCTAGCTGCGGTAGGATGTCCCAGATATTTGGTTGATTTGGCGGATTCGGTGGATTTGGAGGGTTTGGCGGGTTCGGTGGATTTGGAGGGTTTGGCGGATTGTTCTGTCCTTGTGGGCCCGGCGGACCTGGCGGTCCCGGCGGGTTGGGTTGATTAGGTTGGTTCGGAGGAGGGTTGTTGGGCAGGTTCAGAGGAGGGTTGTTGGGTTGGTTCAAGGGAGGATTATTGGGCAGGTTCAGAGGAGGGTTGTTGGGCTGGTTCGGAGGAGGGTTAGGCCCTGGTGGGTTCGCCTGATTATTTTGGCCCACCGGAGCCTGCTGACCCTGTTGGTTACCCACTCCTCCTTGTCCTGCGTTAGGATTGTTTCCTAACGCTAACGCTTGCAATATGAAAGGGTACAGTAATTGCGCCTGTTGTGCCCCACCTCCGACTAGCGGGGCTTGGCCAGGCTGTTGGCCCGGTTGGCCACCCCCATCATTTTGCTGTGGCCCCCCAGGGTTTATCCCACGATTAGGTTGTAGTGCCCCTGGATTTATGCCCCTAGCTCCCCCTTCACCGGGTTGCTGAAATGGGTTTTGGTCACGCCCTTCTTCCAATAGTTCCACCAATGGCTCACCTCCCTCCGCCATGTTATTTCCGTGGCGATTTTGTATGTCGTTATTGTCCCACTGTTCTCTCACAGGGACTTCCTCTACACTAATCTCGTCCTCGCTTACCGGTTTGGCTTGCTTATCTGTGCCCAAAACATCTTCGTCAATAAATTCGAATGATGACGAAGATGATTTCTCTCCTCTAGCTAATTTTCTATTAGGATTACCCCCTCTGACACCTGTGGCTGCTTGTTCTGTTTCACTATTTTCTTCCTCGTCCTCGCTTTCGTATTTATCATACGATTCACGGGCTTGAATGTCTCCTTTCCCTATTTGATAGGCTTTCTTTACCGTCCTACCTTTCTCATCTCTATTTTCACTTTCCCTGTTACCTTGGGTCTCAAGCGTTACATTTTCTGCTTTATCCTGATCGCTTAACCTCTCAAACTCCTCACGCTCTTCGGGGCCTGATTCCGCTAACTTTTTTATTAGCTCTGCTGGGTTAGAACCATCCCCATCCAACTCCAGATTCAGAGCCTGAGCTTCTGCTCCTTCATCAGCATCATCTAAGCTCTCCCCAATATCATAGGTTAACCGATAGGGTTGTAAGTTGCCTACTTTGTCGCTGTCTCCCTCTGTTTCCCTTTCCACTCCCCTGTCCCTACCTACTGTCTTTCCTTTAACTACAATGGGGTAAGGAATGGACGCCCCCGGGTTGGGGTGAGTCGGTGTTACCAGCGGGTGACTGATAGACTCAAGTTGTTGGAGAGGTGGGTAGGTGAGAGAGCTCCCATCAGGTAGAATTACCGGATTTGCGGGGCGTCTCCTCCCTGATGGGCTGGAGTTATCTGCGATGTTTTGTCGGTTTTTCCTGTTCCCCGAGGGAAATAAGTAATCCTCATCGAAAGTTTCTTGTTCACATTCACCCCCTGCTGCAGGCAGTAAACGATAGGGAACTCCTTGATTACACCACAGATTGTTCACATCGGATTCACAAGTAGAATGAGAGCCAGCACCAGGTTCGTGGTCTGTAGGTGGTACATACTCTGGATTCCAGTATCGCTGGTAGTCTTTGAGACGGTTTCGCCCTTCAACTCCTCTCGAGTGTGTTAGGGTTTCAAGTCCTTCGTCAAGAACCGGCCTATCTTTGGACCCTAGGTGCCAGGAAAATGGTTTACCTTTGCCACGGGTTTGGTAATCATGAACACCTTCGGGGCAGAGCTGCTTGGGTCTGGCTGATACCTCCTGTCTCTGTGCCTCCCCGTCTAAGGGATCACCTACCTGGTGGCGGTTTTCCACATTTCCTGTATATGATGTTGACACATCGTGTCCTGCGGGCCGCAAAGATTGAGGCTGGGCGTTAGAAGAAGCCTCACATTCACCGGTGGCTGACATCAAGGATGAGCAAAACAACAAAAGTCATGTTTCGGGTAATCTCCACCAAATGAACTATTGTTAATGTTTGATTTAAGACTGCGTGATGTGTATAATTGATTTATCCATGAGTCGTTCATCCAAGTTATTGAGCCAATCAGACTGCGCTCAAAGTTAATTCATCCATCCCCCAATAGTTCAAAAGAAATGGACGATGAGGGAGCTCTTAAAGTGAAAGGGTTTTATTGAAGTAAACATCTCATCCCGAGTCAAAGCCACAGTGAATAAGTCTCAATCAGTCCACCTTCCCATCTCCTACTCAGTGATCAACCACATTAGAATACAAGTTGTTCCAGCACATCCTAGACCACCCTAGCGCTTAGCTCTATCACACTCCTTTGTCCGAGGTAGTTGGTATAGGTAAACTCCAGGATACTACGCAGGAGCTGGTAGGCATAGCTCCGAGCAGCTCAGCTAACGCTGCTGGCTTTCTACTAGTTACTAACTCCAAACTAAACTGAACTGAACTGACTCGCTCCCTACCTTGCAACACCTTTTATACTGGTTAACAGGTGGCGCTAGGAGCGTAAAACTTCTCTTCTCAGAAGTAGTATGGTTAGGCCTGATCCTAACTAAATTATAAAGTATGATTATATATTAAAAGTACTAGGCTATTAGTACAACCCCTGTATTTTTACTGAAATTTCAAAGGCTTTCACTAGCTCACTGGGCTAGCTACTCGCAAATTTTCACTTTCACTCCTCCAATGGAAGGGGTATGGAAAGGTTATGGTTATCCCCATGTTAGATTGCTTGAATGAGATGTTATCCTTCCAAGATTTCCTCAAAGGTTATCCCCATGTACAATAAAATCACGGAAAAATGATATTAAAATTTAAATTGGGAAAAAACATCATCTCCCAAGCTCTCCTGTGTGGCACTGTGGGGCCAGGATCCTCAGCCTCAGGAGGACTGTGAACCTCCTTTCCCCAACATTAATTAATAATAATGCCAATATCGCAGCCTGACAGTTAAGACAAAGTTGTTTCAGTTGGCCGACAGCGTAAATAGTTAGTTTCAAACACTGCCTGTATACCTTAGCCTCTTACTAGCCTAGTTCGAATTATTCAGTCTAGACATTGTAATAGCATGATATATACAATTGGATAAAAACGTCTAGTTCTAGTACATTCTGTTGAGGCCCTTAAATCATCCAGAATGGCAATTTTATTTGTTAAATGATTCTAATCAATTCCGCAAAGTAGTAGAGTGAATTTACTTTAGTTCTGGCAAGGGTGACACCGTTGCCACACTCTTCTTGCACAAGTATCGCACATAGTAATAAGAAATCTTTTCCCAATAATTTCAGCATTAATCTCATATCATCAGCTCTCTGTCAAACCTACCACTACTCACTGTTTCCTATCCTTAATTAGTTTTTTCACATTTCTCTCTTAGACTCCCTGATGATATCCAAACAACATGCCGCCAACCAGGAAAACTGTGCCTGTTGTCCCCTCGCCACGGAAAACAAGGTCCAGGGGTGAGGAACGGCAAAGAATGGACGCCAAGGAAGCCTTTAGCGAAGGGCCAGGTCATGTAGAAGTTAGTGAAATACCGTTGGATGACACTGCTGGTATTTCTGGTTCGCCCACAACTAACGAGGGGATGTCTCGAAGGTCGGGCAGGCAGCGAACAGTTAGTAAACGTCTTCAGGACATGGAGCTGCACTTCGGAACGAGGAGGGCTCAGATCAAAAGGGAAAACGAAGGTAGGTTTCCTGAATAGAATTCAATGTACTGCAACGTGAATTATATGCACTATCAACAATAATCTGTCTGATGGGTTGCCCGACTGAGTGTTTTTTCTCCTCTTTTCTTGCGATTAATATCCCCCCACCCTATTTTTTGTAATATTATTTTCGTAATCAATTTCTGTTAACCCCTCATAAAAAGTAAAAGATTGTCCTACCTCCCGATTGGCATCTTTTGTCAATAGCTGGACGATGTCTTTTATCCAAGGGTTGCTAAATCCCCCAGATTATCTGTTGGAATATAAACTTCGTTTATGGTGTAAAACCCTATTAATTTACCACACTCAAAATGTATGCAAGTCGATATTGATTATTGAAGTAAAATGGCTTGAATTCTTTTTCATCTCGGTGCTTAGCAAAGTAGGAAAATCTACCCTCAGAGGCCAACGACTCATAAAGTAGCGAAATTGACAGTGCAACATTCGTTACATACAGTTTTTTTCTTTTCTAGATGGCGTTAGTGAAGAATCGCCAAAGAAAAAGGCAAAGCAAGGATTAAATAGTAAAAGGTAAGCTTCAGCTTCTCAAGATTTGGAACACTTGGTCCGAATAAGATAGTCCATCATTGTGTTGGTCAGTGAAAACACTAAAGCAAGCTTAAATGTGTCATATTCCACATGCTTGTTTTCTTCCGAACTGAGTATTTTGAGATCTAAGTGATTCATGTAAAACAAGTGCATTGGAGGTATTTTTCCAAAAGCCATTTTTTGTCATTCCTTATCGAAAAAGTCAAACTTTATTTGATTAAACGTATTGATGAAATATAGTTTAAGATACCTGTGCAGTCACATATAAATCGTGTTTTAATTTAGAAATGTCAAGGAATCGATGAGAAAGAACGAATCTGACAAGGATGACTCTTCTCCAGTGTATACTTCGCCAATCTGTGACGTCCTGAAGGAGAAATTATCTCCAACCACAAGCTGCACGGTCCTACCCCAGGAACATCAGGAGCAGGTCTGGTCAGAAAGCCCAGAACATGATACTCAATGTGGAGGCATTGACCATGGTGAATCGGGCGAACCGTCTGATACGACACCAGCTTTAAGTGAATCACAGAATAAGAGTGCCTTGATTAACATAGATAGTGACAGGGACAAAGTACAAAGTGTGAAAGCGAAAATCTCTGAAACGACTGGCACCAATAGCATTCCCGTACCTGTTGAGCAAGAAAGCCATAAACACGAATCTCTTTTAAAATGTGACTCTGATGTCATACAGGATACTCTTGCTTCTAATGAACGTAGTCATGCGCATGCGCAGCAAAGGGAAGGTGATATTGGAGGGTCTTCAGAAAACACTGGTAGTCTAGATGAAGAAGGATCGAAAATGACCACGACAAAGGAATCTTTGTCAGTCGCCACAATGAAAGACATTTCCCAAAATCAAGAGCTAGGAGACATTTCCGAAATTCAAGAGGCAGGAGACATTTCCCAAATTCAAGAAGTAGGAGACATTGTGAGTCCAGCCTGTAGCAAACCAATCGTTATAGCGCCCATTAACCTTCCAAAAGCAGACTCGTCGAACGAGCCGCCAGAAAGCAGGTCCGATTTGACCACCACCCAGGCCATCTTAGCTTCAACCCACGCCGTGCTGGCCTCCACCCAGGCAGTCCTAGACTCATCCCACGCCATTCTCACAAATTCCGGCGACCTGGGTTCACTCCCTCAGGAGGCTGAGAACCAAAAGGCTGCCAGTACTGACCAGGACGACGACGACGACCAGTCCTCTCAGCCCGGTGAGCCCACGCCCCAGACGGAGACCGTGGAGGCGCCGTCCGTGGAGGCTGCAGCCCAGTTCGTGGTGCTGGACGACGGTCGTCAACTTCTGCTGAGTGACGCCGACGCCATGGCGACGGCGGCCGACGCGGTGGCATCTCTGAGTCAGATGAAGGACGTGGCCTTCATCGTCAGTCAGAGCGGGTCGGAGACAGCGCCCCTGGTGGCCGTGGCCTCCGACAAACAGGACCAAGCCGACTTCAGCCAAATCCCCGTCAACCAGAGGATCAAGTTTGTCACGGTCAACGCACAGTCTCTGGCAAACGAAGGAGAATCTCAGGTACCCATAATTATGTAGAATATGTTAATAAGCTCAGCTTTGTGAAGAAGCTTTGTTCATCCTTGTTAATGAAGAGATTATAGATATAGCGATATGATTACTTATTGACATATGTTCTCTGTACATGTATGTAATACAATACAATATACCATGAAGTTAACTATATGTATTATCGAATTCAGCGGCCTCGTTAATTTCAATTCAAACTATTGATCACAATTGTTCACTATATTATACATTTCTTGCAAGCAGATTTGGCATTCATCTACCAAAACTTTGAAGCTTTTACTGAAACTTTAGCTCAGACAGTATCAGATAACTGTACATGTACAAACCCAAAAGTATTTCCTTAATAAATGTACAGTCAAAATATATCCAATTTTCTTGATGTATTCAGTCGACGTCTTACCCGTGTCACCTTGACATGGTGATCACCAACCAGGGCCAGGTGTCGGCGGGCCCAGCCACCATCCTCTCCCCGGACGGCTTCTACAGGTGCTCCATGTGTGCCTACAAGACCGACAAGAAGGGCAACTGGTACAAACACCGCTACACGCACATGGGTAGGACATTGGCTGTTGTACTTGTAGTTTTACGTAGACTGGGGCAGTAGCTGGTAAGCCAAAGTACTGAATGTCTGCAGGACACAAATATTGAAGGAGATGTACAGTGTAAATTGATGAATGCAAAATAAGAAAAAAACTATTTGTTTGAGTGTACAAAATGAAAATGGACTGCTCAATGGTAATATTACTCATATCTCACCAAATGGTGATAAGGTAATCTTTCTTCTACGTTTTATGGTTTCTGATTTACTGATTAAAACTTGTCTGAAGTGTTCTCACCAATCAAAATGTATGTATTACATGTAATATCGGTTTTACCCTGATTGAGTGGTTTTTGTCCCTTCAGCACACCGAAAGTACCTTTGTGATAGGTGTGACCACAAAGCCACGACCAGCAGCAACCTCAAGCGACACATGCTCATCCACACCGACATGAAGGTGTTCCAGTGTGACGTGTGTGGCGCTGACTTCCGACAGAAAATTCACCTGGAACGACACATGAGATACAGACACGAAGTAAGGACATGTTACTTCAATATCCAGTGACATGTTAAATTTACGTTAACATCATAATAGCACATAGTGACATGTAGTATATGAGATTAAAGAAACATTTTAGTCATAGATTGAAATACATTCTCTGAAATATTTTGTATAAGAAAAGTATATGTAACATCGCATGACTCGGTATCAATATCGGCATATATGTTATACTTGTAATAACTCATATAGTTCCTACTAGCGCATATGAATATAATACATGCATGTTGACAACTATTTAATGACAATATGTAAAATAATATTGATTGACATAGCCATATATATGATATCCCTAGAGTACTGTGTTCTTGGATTATTCCTGAATACAACAACATATAAATTACGGTCATTGCAGAAAAAGACGGTGAAATGCAAGTACTGTGACTACGTGTGCTCCAACGTCAACCCAGACCTGAAGGTTCACATGAAGCGACGCCACGTGCTGCAGTCTGGGGGTGACAAGTTACGGTTCCGCTGCGAGGCGTGCGGCTTCATCGCCGCCTCCGCTCGGGACCTGAAGCAGCACCAGAAGTTCCACCGGGCGGGTCCTGAACTGAAGCTATACTGTGAACAATGCAGCTTTGTGACTGACTGTGAGAGCAGGCTGCGGCGCCACCTTCTGACCCACAGTAAGGAGCGCCCCTTCTGGTGCTCCATCTGTAACTACCGGGCCTCGCAGAAGGAGCACGTGATTCGCCATCTGAGGACCAAGCATCAGGTGACCTCGAGTCGCGTGGTCCAGACCATGGAGGGCGAGGATAGGTTAGTGTCCACCGTCATCCAGCCTGACCAGCCAGAGGATGAGGTAGGCTCCAGCACGGAGGGCCAGGCTCAAGTGGCCTGTGTAACCACACCTGAGAGTAGTAGCAGTAGTAATGGTGGTGTTTGGGAGAGTGGTAATAACACGAGGTCAGTGATCATAGCCTTCGGTAACAAGTCAGCTGCACAATCAGCACATGAGCAACAATGGAAACGGGTGACGGTCAGCGTCCCCGGGAAGGAGACTGAGTCTGAGGAATATGTCGTGCAGAGTTCAGTGGAGGGTACGGTGGAGGGAGTAGACAGACTGAATGCAGAATGCCAAGAGGCACAGGAGGAGGACGTGCTATGCCAAAAGGAGGAAGCCCAGGACCCACAAACTATCCATACAAGTGACCCATCCTCTGACCAGTTACAAAGTGAGACGTCCTCTAGTTCACTCCTGGAAACACGTATGGGCGAGGCAGATCTGGTAAATGAACAGCAAAAAAAATTGCTAGATCGGACAATACCAAGTGAGAGCGGCCCTTCGGAGGTGGGCATTTCGCCGCGGACGGGCAGGGAGTCAATGATCATCTATGCCCCAACAAGGAAGGCGTCCACTAAAAAGAAGTATGAACCAGCTGACTTCTCCTCTAGGGAGAAGGTCTTCTCCTGTATCCACTGCACCATGAAGTTCGCCAAGCTAATAAACCTCTACAAGCACCTGAGTGTGCAACACAAGGTGAGGAACATGATCGTTATTTCTACATCCGATAGATGCAAAGGTCAAAAACTGCATGTGTCATTTTAATTATTTCAGTTTTCCATTTAACGTAATAAGAGCAGGGAATGACCCCTTGAATACTCAGTATTGTAGTGGTCTCTAATCTCAAATATACCACGGTAGACAGGGAGAACAATAGAAGTAGGCCGTGAATATAACGCGTATTCTGCCAGTCAAGCGGAACGCCTCCACATAATCTCACGGCGCCACAGTGGTGCCCTGAGGTCTGCCACTGGACAGGGGCATTGGGAGGGGGCTGGTGCACTCTGCCGCAATCGTCACCTCGGTACGAGAGTGATCGGAATATATTGCCGGCGCGGAGATAGATCTCGTAGCAGAGTGGGGGCTGGTGTACCCTGGTCCCGGGGCCACCTGTTGTAAACGTATTAATATTCGCACTGTACAGATTTTCGTGCATTTCATGCACCACTCTTAATGCATGAAAAATATGACATAAGTGAAAACTAGGAATAAAATAGGGAAAATAGAAATGACTATTTATTGTGTTAAATCACAAAAGCGCGAAAATGGTATTTATGGTGGGGTGCGCGAAAATCTAGGAGCACAAAAATATCTATGTTCACAGTAGGCGGCAGCGGCGGACCTAAAGAGGGAGCCGGTGTAGTCCTTTCATGACCTAGATACCTCTTGCATAATAGTTTGGTCACCATGCGGACTTGGACGTAACTACAGTCTAGCCGGGGCAGAGGGAGCCGACGTGATAAGGGAGGTGGGAGTGGGGGGGGGGGGGGAGAGGAGAGGCGGTCATTTCTCTTATCCATTGACCATGCATCGACACAGCACGAGCACGTACTAATATGATAATAATATGAGAAGACCTGCCGGGGGGCGTCCAAGAGTGGCTGTAATCTTACACATTAAATAAGTTATAAAAATGATGATATATTCTGCACAAATATTGACTGATATCTATATAGATAGCAAAGGTATTATCAATTACACTTATTCAAATAATTAAGCCTGAAAAAAAGTGAAATAAATAATCTGCTTTACCTCATGATCCTCTTGGTCTGACTGCCAAAGAAATAATGATAAAGAACCTGTGACAGCCCCCTTATATAGGCCCAAGGGTGAAATGGACATACCAGCTGACCACTGTCTCAGACAAACAACAATTAAAGAACCCCTTCCCCCCGTGGTATATGCCAGATATAGCCCTCGTCTGTAGCTGCACTTGATATACACCTCGGCTGACGCCTCGGTATATATCGCGTACAGCCACAGACTCGTGCTATATCTACCACCAACAAATTTTAGTACACTATTCCAACATCAGCTCTGCAGAACATATGACAATGAAAAAAAACTTACTACCCAAGGACTGTGTGGAAGATCGGCTATGCCGACAATGGAATAATTGGTAAAACTTGCGCATGATTATATTTGCTTATAATATTGCAGTTTATTTGACAATAGATCCTAGTAAGTGGCTTAATTGTTTGGTAATAAAGTATACGTTAATACCTCTATGTTGACTTCTTTTTTACTAGGATGTTCAGGCGACAAAGGACGAAGGCCTCCACACGTGCGTCTGGTGCGAGTACCAGACCAACAAGTGGAAGAACCTGCTCGTCCACATGAGGAAACACAACTACCGCGAGGAGTACGGGGCCGTGCCCACACGCTACGCCTGCGTGGTGTGCACCTACTCGAGCCAGCAGAGGAAGGCCCTGTACGCACACATGATGAAAAAACACAAGATCCAGATCTTCGTCAAGCCCGATGGGTCGGCCAGTTGTGTCATCGACGACACCGTGCCGGGCACCATGTCGTCGACGGACGGGCGGCTGGTCATGTTACAGAGGCCGCGGGCTGAGGTGGGCAATGAAGACAGTGGTCAGACCCCTACCCACACTGTGGGTCAACAGCAGCAGAATACGAGTGGTGCCACCGGTAGTTTTACTATGGAGGACACACAGGAGGTAAGGCGGACAGTGCAAAATGACACCCAATATTTTTATCAGTTTTATAGTTTTGGCTTTAACTGTTCTTTTCAGAGGGAATTGTTTTCGTAATTCTGGTGCAGTTAGTGATTAAAACGCAGGTATTTTTGTTATAATGTGACACACTTAGAAAAATAGACATTTCATTAGGACTTTAGTAGAAAATAATACCGTATAGCAGTTTACATGAAAAACGTGGCATACACAATTTTTAAGTGATACTACTAGACAAAAGATAAGAAATTAAATTACCGGTAAGACATATGTTCTTTTTATATGAAATGATTAACATATGATGATAACCCTTTTAAATACTGCAGAAAATAACTAGTATTGATATCTACGTCAATCTATTCCCCCATGTGATTTGCAGGTGCAGCGGCAGTCTTCCCAGTCACAGCAGAGCTCCCAGCCTAACACCCAGATGGTGATGATAGAGTTAGAGCCGGGCATGCCGGCCACGGCCGTGGAGATCATGGCCCCCAACCGGTCAGAAGACGTGGACCACGAGGCGGCCGACGCCATAGAAGGACTCCAGGCTCTAGCTGAGCAGGTCTGGTTTCATTAAGCTTTGATTGATTTTTTTTGCCAATTTGAAATATTTGTAGATTTGTAAATCTCTTGATGTTAGTCGACTAATATTACTTAGAATTAAGATTGTTTAAGTTAAAGTTTAACCTTTGTAAAATGGTTTCTATTTCATTCCCTTGAACCACGAGGAAGCCTGAAAAGGTGAAAGATGTCGGTTAATCAAAATTTAAAAAATCTTTCACTTACTCAGATCTTCGTGTATTTAGACAATTAATCTCAACGTTTGGTCCCTCACAATTTAACTAATAGCCCCCCAAAATACAACGGACCATTGTATAAATGCCTCGTGGCCATATTACCAAATTAAGACGTAATTTATTTTTTGATTTATTTTTTCACTGAAATTTATTCAATGACAGTGATACAAATATTTGTTTGTTTTTCAGGTAATGGCTGCTCAGCAAGAGGAAGAGCAGCAAGTGGAGGAAGGGGCCGAGGAGGGAGACTTTGAGAAGGGAGAGGGGCAAGGCGAAGGGCGGACAGATGGGCAGCAGGAGGGGGAGGAGCGGGTGGCGGGTGAAGAGGGCTCAGAAGAGGATCAGACCCAGATCCACATCCAGGACCTGTCGGGGCAGGTGGTGGAGGGCTCCAACATCCAGCTCACCCCCGAGCAGCTCATGCAGCTCACCTCGGGCGACTACATCGAGATCAACGGCGAGATGTACAAAGTGGAGGTGGCCGAGGAAGGCTACGTCCCCTGAACACTGAATCGGCAATATTTATTGGGATAGACGGACGCACATGGTAGTTTTTATTGTGAAAGGAAATTGGGTTTCATGTACCAAGCGAGGTGATTTCGGAATAGACATAAAATACTTCCGATGTATATAATATGATTTGATATACATACTATTGTTGGAGTAGGAAAACCGAAACCATAACCATGGCGAATTCTGTGGCCATATCTTTGTAACTGATCAGACTAATCAAGAAAGTTTTTAAAAATCAAGAAGTTGGTCGCAACTTGAGCATTTCTGTCTTTTATAAAATCAAGTGACTGATTATCAGGTGTAAAATGTATTCGTCCGGAACAGATTTTCTCATCGGAAGACACCAATCAAAATTTCCCCGAATAGCCTTATCGGTTACGAAAATATGGCCCCAGGAAATTTGGAAAGGCGGTCACATTTCTGTTTCTTGTAGTTGAGAATCATGTAATGGGCAATTTATATTTGTGTTGCGGTGTTTATTTGGATCAACAGTTTTGCAATTATTCTTATACTTTACTGATGTTGTTAGTCTTATAGGTGGAACGTGATTTTGTGTCTGTTCCCCATGGTCGTTTTGTCTGATCGTTGAAGTTTTTCGAGAACATGTGAGAATGTAGAAGGACTGCTATTTGGTTATCGAAGATATTGAATGATAAATGGGTGATAAAATTGTGCCGACGTTAAAGTCTAGGAACTGTCTTGTAAATTTTATATCACAGATTGACCTCTGAAGAATAAATTTGATGAGTTCATCCGCTTATTTAAGGCAAATGCTATAAAACCTTGTTCACATTCTTCAAACGCTTATGCATGTACACACGGTGCTGTCCGAAATCAGTTCTAGTCATTCGGTTATCTTCTTTCACGTAATGGTTTTCATCTTTAGTGACCAAATACTTGAAAAAGAGCCATTTATGGTAAAATCTAAATATCACTTTTTTAGTCATAAGCAGATGAAACAAAGTGACACGTTCTATAAAAGTTTTGTTAGAGATTTCAATTAACGTGTACATTTTAAAACCAACTTATAGTAGTAGATGTTTTTTTTATCTATATGTTAGACTTATCTTACATTACAGTAATGGACATGGCCATTTGTCTCAAATAGCTGTTTTCCCTACATATCTAAACTATCAGCCAGAAAAGAATTTGTTTTAATACCATTACCTTAAGTTTCATATGCTATCGGGAATTACCTACGGGATGAGTGTTTCATCAACACCCTTGAATCGCGAACGGAACACGATGGGCCATTTTATTATGTTTCTTTTCCAGAAAAGTATTTTTTTCCCTCAAACTTTTTGAATTGCTGCTCAGAACTTAATTAAAATGCGAGAAAGAAATTACCATTAGTCTCACAAAGTTAATAAATATCCTCAATTTGGCAGCCTGCTCCAGGTTGATTTCCCGGCGATTTCTCTTTTCCATAGGCCCAAGTGTCGAAAGAAGCCCAACATTTTCATTCACAATTTTGCTGCATTGTTTCTATAAAACGAGATATTCCCTCTCAAAATTGTATATTCTGTATATCAAATAAACATGTTTTTCTGGAAGATCATATTTCTGTTTGTCAACTTCGTAATACTAAATACGTTTTAACAGCAGTTATCTACTATCTCATCAGGACCTCTCCCCTGCTCTCTTCATGAAGATCCTATTTCTGTTTGTCAGATACGTTTTACTTAATACATTTTTATAAAGATCACATTAGTTTCACGGATGAAAGTGGTTGATGACAAAAATCATGGAACTTAGCGGAGACAGACTCTCCCCCTCTTTACACATACAGGGATGTAAGTTTTCAGATTTTAATCTGATTTCAGATTTTTTCACATCAACTGAAATAATAATTTTCAAACTGAATTTTTTACATGACGTTTTATGGCATTTTAAGATTAATCTAAATTTTCTCTCTGGGGTTTCAGATATTTTCATTAACCCTTACTTACATCCCTGCATATAGGAGGCCAGCACCACACTATATTCTGATGTATTTCTAATAGACAAAAAGTGAATGTTAGGACTACTCAAGGCTATTCATCGAGTCCCCACCAGAAAGGGGCGGGATAGTCTGAAAAAACATTATGCCTTCAAAAATCCTTGAAATCCAGGAAAACAAGGAAGACTTTCATCCTGGTAATATTTTTGTCAGTATGTTTTTCTGGGAAATCATATTTTTGTTTGTCAAATACGTTTTACTAAATACTTTTTTAAGCAGACCCCACCTTACAGCGTTCACATTGTAACGCTTAGTTCGGATTCCCAGTGACTTCAATGATTCTTTTTCCATGAACTATTACAATTTTCCAGGTAAATAATTCAGGTTTCCAATAGCTAGCGCCAATAAGTCCCCGGAGATTTGCGTCGGCGGAGCTAATGATGAAATATAACATAAATAGAATATCAATTGTATGAAAAATGTCCTTTTCCATTTTTCATGAGCAGGTCTTGTTTATTTATACTTACAGCTATTTACAGGCATTTGTACACTTCGGGTTCCCATAACACTGAACCTATGACATCAAGCTGGATCTACTGTACACGTACCAATCAATGCCTACCCTATGTGGTAACATAGAGATACACTATGGGAGAACAAAATTAATACATTTAGGAAAACATCCTGACATGCAACTTATAGTCTAATGGTACCTCCAGTAAAAGTATACTAGAACTTGCATTAATGTCACATTTTGATCAATCACAGTGAAAGTTACAGAAAAACCTTGTTTATACAAAGGTTTCCCTCTAGTTTCGGTGGCATATTTTGTTATTCAATCAGGTGAACAAATATTTCTCTGCATCTTTAAAAGTAGAATATATTATTCACATGTATTGTTTGTGTCTCTTCCTCTAGTGGTTTAAACTGTGCCAATATTATGCGGACCTCCATCTACTACCAAGTAGGGTAACCTCAAAATCCACATAGGATACTTCACAACTCAATATTTCCCGTCCTTTTTTTATGACTAATAGACGTGGTTTACTATATTAAAGGAAATTCCATTTAGCATAGCACTTCCCTCTCTTTCTGAACAAGCAGCAGTTCTCTAGTCACACTCCATTCAAATAATTCTACATATACATCTATGCACAGCTGCATATTTATTGCTCTATACAAAGATAATCAGAGATGCCATCCCTGAGCGGGAATTTGTACAATCCAATAGATACCTCCTTTACCCGTGTATATTACGTATTTACACATCAATGTAGCGCAGAGAAACACCCTAGACAGTCCATCCTAAGTACTTCAGCGTCACAGAGGCACAAATGGACACAATCACGAGAACTGCCAGTTGCAGACATTCACTAATCACTTTTCGGAAATGTTGCACAGTTTTTTTATGCAAACAAACGTGGTAACTACAAGGATTATATTTACTTTGAAAATACTGGTTCGAGCCATTCGAATTTGAGAATGACCATGTTGCTGTATCAATATCAACGCTTTCTCTTGAAGTTTACCATCACTGAATACAGGTAATACAGTACATGTACTAAATGCTGGTTATCTTTATCAAGAATTAAAGAAGAAATGTGGTTTTCAGTCCGGGATTCGACTAGCTCTCATTTGGCGAGAATACCTTACGGCGGATATGTCCGGACTGCTGGCCTTAAGTTAAACAAGGACCATTTAGATAAATGATCTTAGGCGATTTCTAGCTTTAAATATGTTATCATTGTCTACTTCTGATTAAAAATTACGGTATTTGATTAAGAAAGTTAAAAAAACGTAAGACTATGAGGGCATCACTATTCAGAATGTAAATATATATATACATACATACATATAGACCGATTACTTTTACTTGACTACGCGACCTGGCATAAAATCAGAAACCTCTGAACCAAAATAACTGGTGGGAGTCGTTTAAGGACAACTTGTACAACTAATGTAACGTTTGATTACTTACCAAGCTATTTCATGAAACTGCGTGGTAGCAAGGACTATAATGATTCTATTCTCTGGGTATTTACTATTAAGTTTTGGCTAGATTATCACAATACAGCATCATTTATGCACACAGTATCTCCGTGCGAATGCAGACGACCAAGGAAGCCCTGAAACCACGCTTGGCCTCTTGTAGTTCTACGAAACTAACTCAGCGTATTACCAGAAAACTAGGATAATAAGTCACGCCTCTTTGGATAAATATCGTCCCTATCCCTCTACATTATGCCAGAATCGCATGCTTACAGGAAATAAATATCACATAAGACCGCTTTATCTGTATAGGTTCACAGTTTAGTAGACAAACCCTCTTATGATCTTTTTTAATCTAGTCAAATTGATCTAGTATACCTGTTTTATGTTACCTGCCTTTGGTTTTGCAGAACAATATTAATGCTACTATATACTACCTAGTTTACGGATACTTTCTTTGAACAGTGGTTCAGTATGTACTGAAGTCAATGACAAAACATGCCCATAGTATACGGATATTTGTTGTATTTTAGAATATATTATATTTACCTATTCCTCATTTAATAAGCCGTGACTGAGTAAAGCTTACTATGTCAAAACAAAAAATCACCAATGTCGACTTTTAATATAGCTTTAGATAGAAACTCGCATTATCTTAAATAAACAATGAAAAGGGTGTTGGCAACGTAATACACTGGATAAGGAATCATCACAGACTATAAGTACATCATTATTATGTCACATAGGTAAAATCCGTATAAAATAAAGAGCAAATAAAGCACCTTCTGATAACAACGAGGACCTGCAAACGTAATAAACATAAAGCTATCAAAGCTTTTATATGTTGCAAAGTTCCTGTACATAGACCATAGAAAGGTGTATTTTTATATTTGACATTCTGCAATTGGACATTACTGTATGTTGAGCATGGTTCAGGAAAGACAGTATTTCCTGTTTTAGATTGGTTGGTTTTGGTCGACCTATAAGTGGTTTTCAAAATATCTAGGTAGAAAATATATTAGTTCAGACCGCTTGATTTACTTTAGATGCTGGAAACTACAAATATGGCCACGTTTGGTCGTGCGCCTAAGACTTACACTTTTCTTTCTTGAATTCCACTAGAAACATATTTCTGTCTTTTGTAAGCTGATATCACTTCATTTTGTAAGCTGATATCACTTATCATAAAAAAACAGTTCGCAAGCTCCCTACCTTAATGCTTCACTTTTACAGTTGAATTATCTTATTAAAGCGTTATTGTTTTATAAAATAATATACATTTTCCTTATTGAGAGGAGTGTGTACTTCATCATGGGTTTGCTTAATCCGACTTGCACAGGATACATGAGTTTTCACTAGAACAATGAGTATAGAACGTGCTCTTTCTGCTGACTTCTTATAGCAACGTGTTCGGTTTTTCAAGATTAATCAGAAATTCAGCTGCAGCGATGTTATGTCGGTCTATTTTCAATTTGATCGTTCAGTTTCTGCAGTTGTCGGATCGATCAGAAAACTCTTGGATATGGCACATTGATAAATAACATCTTTTAAACTAAATTCTATAGGTTTACGTCTTCAACGTAAATAAAACCTCTTCGTGTCTGTCTAAATAATCAAATAGATCCGCTAAAGCTTACTGGCCAATCAATGACTAGTCCGTGACAGTTTTCCAGGCCTACAAGTTAATGCCCTGGCTAATCTGTAAAAAACATAAATTTACTCTTCTTGGACCTAAGTTACTGAACGCCATCCACACTTTTTTTTATATATCTACAAAGGCCCCATTCCTATTGGTCACTTAAGATCTCTTAAGCTTACAATCAAAGATAGATGTACTATAATGTCCAAGGTAGTGCCTTGATGTTTATCACACTTGACTGATTCATTCGTCGGGGCTTTCCCTTTCGTCTTCTGCTAGCGTCTGTTTAATCTCATCAAATAAGGTCTTGGCGTAGCTGATCTGCTGCGAGACCTACAATTTGAAAATACAAGATTTACCCGTATGTAAACCAAGCAATAAAATCACTTTAAGAGTAAAGAATATAAAACTGAATTATTCACACCAAACCAAGGATGGACCGTTGATTAATAATTGGAACGTTTATGTATAAGAAATATGTTAATCATATCAAATCGTTAGATTTGATCAGAAATTCCTTAATTTTTAAAATCAAAATAATTCAGGCCAAAAAATGAGAAGTCTCATGTTTGATGGTTCTTGGAATGACCACTAAAACAGTTCACGTGCATAACATAATAATCTAGTGGTCTAGCATGCTCCTATCATGGCCGACTTTGCAGACATATCGTTAAAGGTAGGTATACTTTCGCTTTTGCTGCTTACTTTGAGGGCGATGCTCTCCGAGTCGCACCTGACGAGGGGCCGTTTCTTCGGGGCCGACACACTGACCCCCCTCTCCACCTCCGCCTTCATCGTCAACTCGATGTAGTGCTTCCTCTCTAAAACACGCAGCAGGTTCAGATTCAGAGCAAGGTTTTAATTCAGGAAGTTTCAGAAATTGGACGGGGGGGGGGGGGGGGGGATTGTAAGTAACGAATTTTGGAGCTATAACAGAAAGTTTTATACTGAGAATTTAACATTTTGCCAAATACAGGAAGGAACCCGCGCCCCGGCATCCATGCTGGAATTTGCTATAATGTCTAAACTCGTTCGGGAGATCAGAAACGTTTTATCATGGCAACATTAATTGAACTGTGATATATAAAATAAACAAAAATACTAAATGCTAAAACAACGTAGTTTAGTTGTCTTACGAGGCTTTATAAAAAGCAGCAAGTATACCAAAGTTAGTGAGCTGTTGGCAGAACAATTAATAGGGGTATGTATAAACCCGGCAATATGGCATTGTACCAGATCAAGTTAAGTAGGCGTGATTTTGCATCCGGGGTAGGGTGAAGAATGTCAAGACGTTTATGAGCAAGTTCAGGCACTTCAGGGTCAAGACAAAATCTATCAAATAACTATTAACCACTACATTAACCACTTTAACATCAGTTTTCCTCCTGCAGATGGCGCTCGAATACTGGGGCTCAGCCAATGGGGAATGGTAACACCAGTTAACCAACTGAATTGAAGCAGGAACCAAAATAACGATTTCTTTTATTGTTTTGATCTCCAACCCTGTCCAGAAGCGTTGTCACTTACCATCGCCATCATCATCTTCTAATTCTCTACCTGTCAATATTATCATGACTATATGAAGATCTTCATCTTACTGTAAGGATATGTTACCGTAACATACATATCAAACTCACAACTATATGCATGGAAACACAAACCGTATGAATAGAAAGAGCATCTTATCTGACTTGGCTCATCCCATTCATGGACATACTTTTGCAATTTGATAGTGATTATCATGACAGAAAAAAAAACTATTGTATGTAATCCAAATAGGATAACACTGCGGCCAATGTCCATATGGATATATAACCAAATTTAAATGCCATACATACTAGAGAAGAATATGAATGTAAAGGCAGTGTAACTTACGGTAAGGTATAGACCGACAGTGGTAGAGCTCGCTGTAGGCCACCTGCAGGACGATGTTGTCGTGAGTGGGGTCCGACCGACCCAAGAAATACACCTGCTCACTGGAGATGAGTACGCGCAGACTGTCTTCACGACCGAAGCGCAGCTGCTCAATAGCAATGAACCTGGGCAAAAGTAATGACGTGAATGATATAATATTGATTATATGGAAAGGCACATAAACGGAGTTTAAAAATGTGACTCAGAAGAGTGCTCATAACTCTACGTGTGTGTTTGGCCAGCACTGTTCATAACGAGACATCATTACTTTTACCTAAATATTGAACGATATTATCAAAGGGAGAAACACTATTAAAGGCTATAATCACAAAAATAGTTATTTTTTTCATCATAACATTGCCATAACCCTCGCATTCAGACCATTTTCTCCTTACATTTCTTGGTAGTTGTTGTGGTTGAGGGAGAAGAGAAACTCCTGGGCATGTGCGTGGTGCTCGGAGTAGGCGGGCAGCAGTCCCCCCGGGCCGTAGCAGCACCGAGGCCGGCGTACGCGGGGTGGTAGTTGGTGTAGGCTGCCTCGACTCGTGTCTCGTACAGCACTCGCCGCCCCAGCTGCAAAGTCCAGAACTCCAGCCACAGGCTTTGTGACTGTGCCCACCACACCTCGGCTAAAACCAGTGATGAGGCCCTGGTAGAGGGGAGAACGAAACAATTATTAACATTTATATGCTTATGATTTCTGTATTTTCTTATCTATAACCTAATGGCACATATTACATTGGAGAAAATTAAGCATTCTAATCTGGAATCGCCTCAACCTACCGCTTTCATCAAGAAATATAAAGAGGCAGACATCGAGTTTGGGTCGGTAATATAAAAAATTTGTAATCAGAGAGATTCCCAAGAGAGCAATTTCTTGTTTGACACGAAATCAAAGCAGGTAAAACGTTGCGTGTCACACTAAACCGTGGCAGATAAATGTCACACGGTCTAACTTAATAATAATAAAAAAGTGAAATGTACAAATAGTTGCTTACCTCCATGCCCTCATTCTTGACCCCTGAGTAGGTCTGGGTGAGGATGCTGGTGACCCCGCCGACCAGCCCGTGGCCCAGACCGCGGATACCGGCCACCAGGTGGTTGGTGCTCGACCCGCTGTGACCCTCTCGGATCTTCTGACGGGCCCGCTCGTGTCGGTCGTCCACCATGAGCACGCCGATCCCGTCAGACAGCGAGCCAGTCACCTAGTGCAATCAAAAATATGTTGTCAAATTGTGCATAAATTTACGGTGCATTAAAGGAGCAGTATCGTACTGCCGTCATTTGGTTAACCTTTGATAAGTCACTCCTCATTTCCAAGAACACATTTGACTTAATATTTCATTCAACATTTACCACTTAACATGTAGCATGAACTAAAACCATCAAATGCTTTAAAAAACAAACAAAAAAAACTCCCTTACCTTGGCTGCAGAGTTGGAAACCCCATGCGTCACGTTTTTCAGTAGACCTCCAACGTTGCCGTCCTTGAGCAGGCCGGAGATTCCCTCTGTGACGTCATTGAACAACCCTAGGGGGTTCCCCAGGAAATCCACAGACCCTAGGATCTTCGCTGCTTGGCTTTTTAGTTCCTGAATTCCAAAGTGTCGTAGTATTCAGAGTACAACCGAGACAAATCATTTTGGTAAAGGCATCGTACGGAGCATTGCTATTTTTAAATTATATGCTATGTTTTATACTATTCATTGTTCAATGTCAGTATCATACTAATAGTGGGAAACAGTACGTTAACATGTAAACAAAAACAAGTCGAGTAACAGTTTCTTTAATTGATATTTGATTTATTGTTCTTTATAAATAGAAGTAGGACCTACCTCGGTATAGTGAAGAGTAATAGACTCAAACAGGAACGCACTTGTCTCAAATGGATGCACACGAATGAACGGATCTGAAGTGAACAAAACAACTCTTTTTAACTCTATACAGAATCAACCAAATCTTAAGTTCTGAAAACCTTTTAGAGTATGCATTGTCACATCACTTGTGTTATATTGACCTGAAAATAGCATGCTGTTACAATAACATATGATATTCATACCAGAACACTGCTTCCAAAATCACACTTTTTCTCGGAGAGGTAACTTGCTAAAAAATGTGAAGATTTAATTTGCTTCTATCTTTTATTGTTAGGTAGCTTATGCACTGACCAAGTTCTACTTTGGCGTCCTCAAACTTGACGAGTGGGATGCCGAGTGAACGTTTGATGGCCCTCAGGTCGGCCGGCAGCTCGCTGGTCGTGTGCATACTCAGAGTGGTGCGACTCGTGTTGATCTTCAGTGTGCCAAAGTAGTAGCGCTTGAACTTGGCCGCCTCCGCCGCTGCCAGAGCCCTGCCAATATACACAATCAATTATTATGTGTGAAACAAGGAATATGATTTAAATGTGAAAATGAATAAGCATTAGCAAAAGAAGGATATTAAGAATATTGCCTTTTAATATCCTAGTAAATTCACTCAAAATCTGATCTGTGTACGAGATTATTTTTATCACCGAGACCTGATACTATGCAGATAGCAAGCCTTCTGTGGCGAGATCCCTACCTCTGAGAGTCAAAGCTACACTCGTCGAGGTTCTCCAGCTCCGGGTCGGACTGGTTAAAGCCGCAGAACTGAAGCAGTTTCCACAGCAGGCGCTCCTCTATGTGAACAGTCAGCTTCTTCACCGACACTAACATGTGCTGTGCAGATGGGGACATAATATGGATGTGTGAAAATCAAGGCACGTTCTCTATTCAAATGTATACTTATTTTAAAAATTCATAATAGTGGATTGGTAATGAACGTAGTACAGTTTTGATTCTTAATAGCATGTTTTTTATTCATAAGAAATAATGTTTAAATATACAATAGATAATGACTTGATACTGGTCCCACAAACAGGCTACATGGGGCAAAACTGAATCATCTTGGTATAAAGAAAATTGATCTCTTCAAAGTATATCGCTTACTTTGTAAATGTCTGCATTCCACTCTGTATTGGGAATTTTCTGGAGGCTTAGAGAAATAGCGGGGATAGTTTCAGCTATAGCTGCCTTCTCTTTGGGAGCAGGCGTGATGAAAAGTAGGACTGGTTGGTGAGTGCCGAATAACTGGTTCTCGACCTGTTAAGATACAAAAATTACCACTCAACATGATATTTACTGCGTTTCAAAATTTCTTGTTCACAGCCTGAAATAAAAGTTACTTAAGTTACAAAGAGTTATTAATAATACATCACTGAATGCAACAATTTAAGTACATGGTAATGAGCACAATAATCCTGCTTATTTCTGTTTCCATGAGCTGTCATCCTGAAATATTTAAATCATAAAATTCAAAATTATGAAAGGGACTGGTGTTTAGATTCTCAACTTACATATAGTTGTAATGATGCAGTTTTGTAAAGGTCCCTCCCTGAGACAGACTCCCTACCTGTATGTTGCTGACGGTGACCTCCAGGGTCTGGGCGGCCGGCGTGGCGCTGTAGTCGACGTGGATCCGTTTCAGTGAGATGTAGACCAGCTCCTCGGGGATACTGTTGACCAGCGACAGCCCGACTCCCCCACCCAGGTTCAACATCACCTACGGACAGGAAAGGGTGTTCTAAGTCAAGTCAAGGGTTATAATGTTCTAGCCCAACAGCGTCCGTACGCTCGGTGTGGAGATAAAGTGCAAAAGGGAGCGCATATCTCAAAGCATGTATTGTGGTTTTCTTTTTTTTAAAGGGCAGACTACTCGTTGTTTCTTTTTTCAACGCGGCTGATCGACGTTCAAAAAAATGCTACATTGTATTGGGTTCCTGTTTCCTACCGTGAGATGTTGTGCCTTGGTCTTGTCGGTCGGGCTGTCCGGGGAGGAGGACGACGGCTGGCCGTTGGGCAGGAGCCCCTCGTCCTGGAGGGCCGGCTTCTCACACGCCTCGTCCACGTACAACCAGTCCCGGTTCTCAGGACGGAGCACCACTTTCTGTAAGAAACACGTATAAGACAAATTGTCATGAGTACTGATAAATTGGATAGAAATTGGATAGAAATTCAAAAACAGACAATCTTATGATAAACAATTACTTCAAATTCTTCAACTATAAGGATATAATGAGTAATAGTGTCATTTTAAGAATTAGCATTCTGATTTGAGAAGTAAATTCTCACGGTGTTTGTGGGTGGACTGAAAACTGAATGACATTGTGAAAGAAGTTTATCTCGTCAGTACTTCCGAAATAATTGCTGTAAAGCTCTTCAAATATATGCAGACCTTTCTCAACAAATGTCCGCCGAATAACAAACCTTGCCCACTCTTACTTGCCCCTCAGTAATCAGTAAGCCTTACCTGCTGCTTGATGTCGGTGATCTGCAGCACGCGGGTGGGCCCGTCGATGATCACCTTGACGGCCAGCAGGCCCGAGCCCGGCTTGGACTTCTGTCGCTGGATGGCCATTTCAATGGGAACCTCCACCCGGCCCTGCTGTTGGGGTAGGGAGGGCCCCAGAACCGCGTCCATACCTAGGTTGTGGGAGGATTAACAAAACACGTTAATGGTTTGTTTCGTGCAAATATAAATGTTGCGAGCATTGTTTTCTATCTTTCTACGATCATTTATCAAAGTGTAAACCAAGAGCTATGTAGAACTGTTTTGTGGTTAAGAAGAAGCATCGGTTATAGACAGTTATCTGAACAACTCACCATCCCGTAGGCCAAAGATGCCATCTTTGGCTTGCACGCAGAGACTGTTGTTTCCGGATCCACAACAGAGACGCCCGTCCTATAAAGAAGAAACGAAATTGATTAGATGCTGCTTTAAATATTAAACGAATAGTGGGCTAGTATCATTGCTTAAACGAAAAGTCTGATACCTGGTATGCCATAATGATCAACTGTGCTTTCCTAAATAAAATATGCATTTCACAACAAATATGCTGCACTCCATTGTATGGATATTTCATTTGATAAATTTGTGAGTTATCTCTTTAATGGAAACTTTTCTAACAGAGTATCTCTTTATTTACGATATTTTTCGCCAAGGTATCAAATTCAGACATTGCTGCTTTCTCACCTGGGTAAACTTCCAGGTCTGAGTAGACTTCCTACGCTCGTCTGGTTTCCTCAGCATCAGCGTGGTGTCCCTGCCGGGCTGTAGGGCTATGTCAGAAATGTCGAGGACGTACGTGACAGCGCTGGAGTTGGGTTTACGGGGGTCGCGGGGTACAGAGGACCCCTCGTGCTGCAGCATGCCCACACTGGTCATACGCCACAGCTGGGACCGCTTCCCGGCCTCCTGAAATGGACACGTTCCGGTTTAGATGTACATTGTGCTCAGCACTGGATGTAAACTGTGCTACACAGTGAGTGCTTGGAAATCATATTAAAAGGGATATTGCACAATAGACATTAGCTGAACCTAACTGTATAAAGAAGCAAATTATCTACAATGCAATATCCTCAATATTGCTTTTTCTTGTCAATTCAAGTACATTTCAGATAGTGAAATGAGAGCAAGCACAAAGGTTTATGACTGGGGTTATCTGAAGTGTGGACGAACCTTTTTCTTGAGGACGACCCTGTTACCGTGGATGACGTCCAACACCAGTTCTTGTGACTCCAGGAAGGCGTCATACGTCTGACGCTGGCCTCGGTGGGTCTCGGGCTGCACGCTGTGAATGAACACGCGTAAACGTGAAACACGAATGGACTATCTATCAGACGTGTGTTAGCTTAATTATAATGTATTCCCCTTTTCCTACTAGGTCAGTGTGTGAATGAATTCTACGGTACAAGTTGGTAAAATCACATTACTGAAATGTTTTGTGCATGCGATGGGAATGACATTAGTAAAATCAAGAATGAAATCAAAGCGAATTATAGATTTTATTTCTGTTAAGTCCAGTCTTTCATTCTGTAAAGAAATATAATAAGCAGAAGGAAAGGAACATATACTTTATTTTGTTGAGAAAAATAAAGGTATGATTATAGTAAAAAATCTACACACTCAACTGATTGTAAAATATAAACATGCTATAATCATATTCCATTGGCATATCATTTGTATAAAATACTTTTGTTTAACAATGCTCAGTTACACCATAACCCTATCCCAAACTTTTATGTCAACAATGCAAATGGTATGAATTTCCCGTCTGGGCATGCAGAAGTGCAAAAAGTGGGATATTTCTTAAAAATCAAGCTGGTTAGTCTGATTAATGTTTTCGTTTGCGTATATGAGTAACATCTATATTAGTATAATTGTTATGAATGTGTGTTTTCCTAGAGATGTGGGAATGGCAGTAGGGATAAAAATAGGTCCAAACTTTCATGTTACTTACTGGCAGAAACCGGGCCACCTTATTTAGTACATGGAAATGACAAATCATAAGATATTTGTTTTTTATTGGGAAGCGGAAACACAATCGGGAGTATTCAGACATATGACATACCCACGTGGGAAGCCCTGAACTTATTCAAATCACTGCAAGATCTCAAATTCAAAAGATTGAAATACAAATGAAGGTCTTTGTACCATGCTTGGAACTGGTCGAGGAATTAAATTATATACTGGTACTTTGTAAATAAAACCTCATATTGTGTTATATTAGGTTAAGTGACAAGAAATCACAATACATTCGCTAACTGGGAAACCACATCATGAACTCATGTATTAGAATATAATCAGTGGAGAGTTGACAGTTTATTATCAGACTCATACTTTATCTCTTTCAAGTTTATTAACGCACAGTTCAATACAAGTCTGAGCAGCATCAGCGCTCTAATGAAGCTTCAGATGCCGAGACATAATGTCTCAGCAGTTAAACCCATTATTTTTAATTATATTATTACAGCTGCGATTAAAAGATAGTTTATCATCTTTATGACCCCTAATTCCTGGCCTTGAATTCAACTTTTCCTTTCCATCTTCAAGGTACGTTAATATCACCATGGGTCATTCTATCACAAAAGTTGCGATAACTAAATATCGTATTTCCCTTTCAATTTTCATACAATCCTAATTTTTATTTTTCCGTACAGTAAAATACCAGACGATTTTGGCACTGAGTCTGTATTCACGTTTCTGGATACTCACCCTTTGAAGGTTCCGCTGAAGGCAATGTAGATGAAGTTCTCGTAGTAAAGGGGGTCTCCGTCGGCGCTCACGTTCATGTTGTAGGTGGCGCTGGTGCCGCCGGGCACGGAGAGTGTGATGTGTGGGGGCAGCTCGGGCTCGTCCCACGCATAGGGAACTGGAAAACGAACCGCCATAATAATCTCAACTGGGACTTAATAGAACGTATTGACTCCAAAACACAAATAATTCATGGATGAAAAATAAGCTTTTTGTTATATTGCCTTATTCTGTAAATATTTGCAGAATGATGGTGAAAAATAAAAATTTTCTGTGAGCTCTAGATACATACTTGACGTGCGAGGCTTGATGTAGGTGCGCAGCTGGTCGTCTACCACCTTGGTTTGGAAATACATGATTGGCACCTGAGGGGGGAATACAAATGTTAGTTTAGAATTAAATGTGTAGAAGATATATCCAACTCGACGACTGACTGGTGAAGATGTCGTCTGTTTATGTTGGTTTAATACATAGGGAGCATTAATTCAGAGTAGGCGTTAAGAACTTGAAATCTCAATATTTTTGGCTAGGGACTGGCTGATGGTGGTATGGTTGATTCAGCTTAAAACAAGAAACCCATGAAGGTAGATCGTAAACGATCTAGAGTGAAAAAAATGCAAGAACAAGAATTCTGAAATGGGGCCGTTGATCACCCAGCCAAAGAGCCTACATGAGAGACACTCCCTTACACGTGCACCCCTATGGTGGCCGACAAATACAAATAGGGTTCGTCTGACAAGTGCGGCGTGTCTCTGAAATCCACTCCCTGGCGCTGTGACTAGTGGAGGCCAGTGGACTGTCCGTGCCGGGGGTGTAGGTACAGGGTGATTGACAGGCTGGTGGGACCAATGAGATCACGACCCCTCCACTCCCTACCGACACGGGGAAGGTGCCGACCCTGGCCTATAGGGACCTTATGCACCACTCTAGGCATCCATGATTGACAGGTACTGAAGTAGACACTGAGAGGTGACCAAGGCGGCCGTCTATAGGCATGATTGACAGGTAGGTCATCCCAACACAATAGGCAGCTCAGCCCCACACAATAGGCAGCTTGGCCCCCACACAATAGGCAGCTAACTACTACACAACTTTCCGTTATGTACTCAAGGGAGCACAAAGGATTGACGTTCGACGCTTATAAGTGAAAAAAATGTTAGTCATTTACGTAAATACATCAATACAAATCCATTTTTTTCACTAAAAATAGTTCAAACTTCCTTCAATTTTTAGGAGTTTCAATATGCAGGGTGTTGTCGATAGGTTAAGACGAAGCTAGGGATAGCGGTTATTCAAACAAGACCCACCTCGGCATAGTTGTCGATCCTGTAGGGCGGGGGCATGGAGTCGGCGTCTGTGAAAACGATGAAGAATGTTGCTCCCTGAAGGACGATATCTACTCGCAGGAACCGGCATCGGTTATACTCAGTCCTAGGAAGGGGAACCATTGACAAAATACATTTCTATTTTCTTTATATACACGTATATGTTACGCATTAACTCATCAAAACTAATCAAAAACTTCATGGGTTGCAGATGATCTGCGGTAGGTTTTCTCTAGGGATCTTTTAATCCGTGCACCTGTCCCCAGTACTCACCTCATGTTGATGTGGAAGGAGTGGATCTTGTCGATGCGGAACCCGCCAGACCAGTTACACTGGGCGTCGTCCATGATCCTCACACACAGCAGCTGGTCCAGGTCCAGCCGGGGCCAGTGGAAGGACAACTTACAGCTTGGCAGCGCCGACAAGTGCCCGTCAGGACTCCGTTTCTGAGGGACACAAGGGAAAGGAATTTTTTAAAGAGATAATAATAAACATGATGGTTATAAATATCCGTACACAGACTCTTGTAATTTGTATTTGAATCTAGCGTATTTACTATCCACTGTTCTAAAACAGGAAGTTTCAAACAACGGAGACATGAATTTAAATCAGAGATATTTAAATCAATTGTGAAACGTGGCGAAATAAAGAAAGAAAAAAATAAGAGATATTTAAATCAATTTGAAGACCAGTAGATAGTTTAAAGCTGTTCAACCAATACTGTACGCTGACACTTATATACAGCAGTGACTTCCCTTTTGGTATTACAGACAGAGGGAAAAAATGAGCCCGTTTTTGAAGTCACATGGATTAAACCAAGAGGTGAATTTGGCACCTACCTGTCCATGGGCGAGGTGGCGCTGGGCGAAGGCCAGTTTATACTGTGACCGGTTATCTAGCTGGAAGCGGGGCGCGAAGGTGATGATGTTTGTGTCATGGTACCTGCCGCGACCCTGACGGACCTCGATACCGATGTTGTACACCCTGAAGAGTGAGAAATTTGTTATAGTTCTAGCTTTAGAGATTTTCCTTAATGGTAAAAATGCGTACCGCGATTGTTTAATATTATGTATAAAATTCAGTTGAGTGATGCTGGCACTACGTCTCAGCCGTTGGAAGTTTACACTTCATTGTTCTTTCTTTGTTAAGCTCGCAATAGATTCATGTATTCCCCGAACATACTAAATATCCCAGTTTAGATGCTGGTTGTCTATAACTTACCAGTCAGGCCGGGCATCGCAGGGCACCACGTGCAGCTGTCGGACACCGATGCCTCGCTCCAGGGAAAACTTGTGACACCTAAAACAGAAGTCACTGCCAGTTTTAAAATTCATCTGGAGTAGTGTAAAAGCGACCAACTATAATTTCATCAAATTTGAATGTAACCATACAAGGATAATGACAAAATACACGTATGAAACCTACCACTGTGTTACCGTCCCGGGACTGTGGGAGGATTTTCCAAGTCTCATCGTGCAGCTAGAAGGAAAAACAGTAACATAATATGTCAATTCTTTTGAGGATTTAAGTGATGTATAGCTATTTTGACACAATACTAAATGTTTCAACACATGAAAAGAATATTCTTTTGCGATGTTTGTTAAAAAGATGTGTATGGCTAAAAAGGACAAATTAATTCGACCATAACCATAAGCTACCTCTCCATATGGGAGCTTTGATAATTCTAATTTCTAGATTTTCTAACATTCTATTAGACTCTCATTATTGGGTCAGACCAGAACTGATATCAGACTTTTGTTAGGATCAAGTTTTAACTGATTTTAACCCGGCCTTACAAAACAACTAACAATAGGGTCAGACAACAAATAGATAACTCATTTCTAAGACTCATGGTTAAATCTAAGACCAGACATAAGTCTCAAAACCTTTTGGTTGTTATACTTTTCAGACTACAGTGTTTGTCTCAGAATCTAGTTGCTTAATTTATGCATTGATGTGTGTAGTATCAGTCCCAGGAAGTGAACATTTCCTGACTATTCTACTGAAATCACATATTGTCAAACGTGGGGTCACGTCCTCATTAGGGTCAAAATCAGTAAGTTCAAGGAGTACACATACTTCTGACAGTTGGATGTATATCATTTTACATCTGAATCATTATCGGGTATGACTTGTTTCAAAACATTCATGGTGACAGGCATCTTTTATTAGTACAGTAGATGTGCGGATATTAGGGCATGCACGTATTTTGTTACATCCTTAGTACATACCAATAAACGATAAAAATATCATTTTTTTCTCGAGTGTATATTTTTGTCTAAATATACAATAAAACTACCAGAAGTGAATGTTATCTTGATTATACCAATAACGGCATGAGTTAGACAATCAAACCACCTGTGCACGTTGTAATCATAGGAACATCCATTTAACTAGATTCACAAAACCCACAGCAGAAGAAATGTTTTAGTCACAAAGGTTTCCGTTTGAGAACTCACAACAACCCGGTGTCCTGGTTATTACTGAAAAAGCAGAACTCTCTTAACTTCTTATATTAACTCAATGAACCTTAACGAACCCAAGTGTATGGCCATATTTATCTAAATGACCATAAACTGACAAACAGTCGTTCAAAAAGTGGTGTTGAGTTGCTTGTTCAGGGTCGAACATTTTATCAGGAATACATGTATTATCATATATTCATCATTATCTTTTATCATGTTATACTGCTGTAACTAGAGATCCATCCAGTACTTTTGCCTCCTTACTCTAAACACCCACTGATTATTTTGACTTACAGGTAATGTGCCTCCTTGTCTGCATAGCTGAAGAGAAGCGGAGTGACGCTTCGGGCAATCTCGTGCTCCTCAAACTGTCCGGCAGCCTCAGTGCGCGTGCCGTCTTGTTTGAACACGAGGGGCAGCCCTGCTTTGTTCACCAGCCAGTAGGGTGCTGAGATCGACAACTGAAAATGTAGGAGATTTTTTAAATTTAACTGGCATAACTTTCACGCCCCCCCCCCCGCCAACCCCAGGTTTCCCATGTAGAAAAGTTGGAAATTTAAGTGTGCTGAACTTGAATGAATAAAACGGCATAAAATTCTAAATTACTGCAACATTTTCTTCAATTAGGCGTATCACATTCGCTAAGAACACAGCAGGAACGCCATTGTAATATATTACTTGCAAATGTCATTGGACAATATAGTTATGTTTTATGATATCTAGAGAATAGGGCAATATTAAAATAGAAACAGTTCTATTTAAAACCCTTCGACGTTTGGTGATAAAAGCAAACCACAAATAAAACCTCCTGTTCCATCTCGATAACCACCCTTCCAATGATGCTACTCATAATGTACAATATAATTGTAAATAAAGTTTTACTTATGAATGGGATGAGAGAGCAGGTGTGGAGCCGAGGTCGTTCCTGCCACCACTCACAAAAACTACATTATGAAATGTGTGCTGAAAAAACGTCCACCCTAAGAACTTACCTTCACAGGCTCTTTTTTACAAATCACCTGTGGGCTTAGATGCTTGGTACAAAATATAAAAATCCAGTGTTTCATGCAATAGTCTTCCCAAGCATTTGTGAAATAAAAGCAGTCAGCATGAAAATAAGAGTGTTTTGGAAAAGTCTGAAAGTAGCATCATGAGAGTGCCACCTTAGTCACCATGTTGTAAATTCACATTTATATTCATTGTATTCACTTGCCTAGCACATGAATAGTAAGGTGGATAGTATCTGGCAAGGCCAAGTAAATGGCAAGAAAACTTGGCCCATTGCATAAATGGACCTACACTATATTTTAGTTTTATCATTCCGTATTCTCACTTCATGATGTACAAAGTTAGCGCAGCAATGTGCTTGTCAAAACATAAATGGGCCGTGTGTAAAGGTGAATAATTAGGTGACAATGTAAACTGGCGTTTGCTGGTGAGAGTCAGGATAAATAAAGAAATGCATCTTTACAAGGAGTTTCGGAATCTGAAGTTGTGTTTTTCCATTTCCGACTCCCCTGATAGTTACCTTGAGTGAGCCCCCTAGCCCAGCCTTGATGTTGACCAGCAGCTCCAGCATGCGGTCGGAGGTGTCGTACAACCGGATCTTGACCCGGTAGTCCACCGTACCTGGAGGGATGACGAGCTCCTTGCACTTGGGGAAATTCTCCAGGGTTAGAGAGAGCTCCAGGGGTTGACTCAAGTCAGCCTGAAATGGGATAATGATAAATAGGATAACTATTTACGCGTCCGGAAAGAGCCACGTTGGTTGATAACATCCTTGTTTTAAGAGTATGGGCATATATGTGATGTCCTAGTTGAAAGGATACTGAATTGTAGAAACCATACCAAATTATACGAAAGAAATGTGGATTTGATGTCACTTTTATTTGAACGTTCTAGATCGGCGGTCACAATAGTTGAAAAGATCTATGCTTGTACATGAGAATTCCAAAGGAAAGTTTTTGTAATTTGCATCATAATTTTATGTAGAGTCTAAGGCACTAGTGACTTATGTTGATAATTCTTAGAGAACTATTTCTGAACAAGTTCAAAAGTTTGAATCTCTTAAAGTTTTAGTGAAGGTTACTATCAAAAGCATTTGATAGAGATAGGTCGGCCCATTTTAATCTTTATTGAATAATAATATTAATGATTTATTGTGGTAGGTCTGAACTGACACTATAGTGACAATCTGAAAAAAAAATTAAACTTGGAAGCCTAGACACTGACAGCAGCAAAAAAACTTATTGACAGTGTGACGCCTATGTTTCAACATTGAGAGGTAATGATTCTGACACTGACAGTGACTTAGGCCTAGATATTTTTATTTTTTAGATAAGATATTTTGATGGTAGGTAGGGGAAAATGACACTAGAGCGACAAATTCACAAATCATTTAATCTTTGAATCATAAATAAGTGCTTTCGGAGCCTCCATTGACAGTGTTGGAGGGGGCTTAGGCCTGAGTCCAGTCATTTTTTCATACCATCTGTAAAATATTGTTGGTAACGTATCTAGGCCTAAAATAATCAAACCATATGATATATAGGACCCTGATATATAGGAGAACATAGATATATACATGGCTTTCATTTTGATAGGCCTAATAAGGTCTAAATAATTATTTTTCAGATTGCCAGTGTCCACCGTGTGCAGGCCTATGCGATGTAAGGGGGCCCTAAGACTACCATCTGTAAAATATTCTTGCAAGCGTTTCCAGGCCTAAAATGATCAAAATATATATGATATGTAGGACCCTCACATATATGAGAACATAGATATGCACATCATTTTCATTTTGGAAGGGGTTATAAGGCCTAAAATAATTATTTTTCAGATTGCCAGTGTCGAACGCCTGAGACTGAGAGGCTGAGTCCAAAAGCTTGTCTAGGCCTATAATAATTTGAACTGCTGGAAAAGATATATGTACCTACCTGTATAACCTGAGTCCTGAATGCTTCCGAATACTTAAATCCTCCACAATTATTGGGTTTAGTCCAATGTCATCCTGGTTTCCTGAGTTCAATGTATCGCGTGCAGGGAGAGAACCCGGCCATATTGACGGTCTGACAGCAGTGACAGTGCCTCCACGTGTCCGATTGATCCAATGTTTTGCCTTCGATACGAACGCATGGATCACGCATGAATTGTCAATGCGTTGTATGCGTTTAAGTGGATCCAGACTCCAAAATATATATATTGAAAGCATCAGATACCGCCGTAATCCAGGTATCCATGCGGCGAAAGAGGAGCCTCCCGCCAACACGTCCGACCGCGGCGACTACACCCGGCCGTGTGACAGTGTCAAGCGGTGGGGGAGAAAACAGCGCGATGCATTTACGCGTTTAAACGCGCTATTTCGCATTATTTTCGATTCTGGAACAGTGGGATGCTTATCTATGGGTCGAAATCTATCTATGGATACCAATAACTATAGTTAGATCGACCGTTTTCATGGTGAAATAGGCCTGCAAATTTGATGAACTTTGACCCAGATACCTTCTTCACCGATGAAAGCGAGACTGCTGCGCGTAAGGTGACGCGCCCCGACCACAACTTGCCGCGTCGGGTAACGGTCCGATGTGACGATCGAATTTCTGGTCTTATTTGCTCAGATATCGATATAAATGATCGATTTATGGTGTTATAGGACCTTAAACGACCCGTACGATTCATATCAGACAGGATTACGCTGAATTCTATCGGATTCAAGGTTTTCTGGAGGTAACGCGCCACGGGGCGCGTTATTTAACGCGCCCGGTAACGCTGAATTTTGTGACAGTTGACGAAGGGATTTCTGGTCTTATTTGCTCAGATACTGATATAAATGATCAAGTTATGGTGTTATAGGACCTTAATGATCATGTACGATCCATATCAGACAGGATTACGCTGAATTCTATCGGATTCAATGGTTTTCTGGAGGTAACGCGCCACCGGGCGCGTTATTTAACGCGCCCGGTAACGCTGAATTTTGTGACATTCTGAGCATGATGCGTAAAATCGTCACCGAATCTAATATAACCTGACTTGATGTGGACTGGAGAATAGGTCGGCTAAGATCTAAAAGATCTAATGTCTTATTGCTTTCATCTAAAGATCAAATGCTTTATTTTACTGAGTATGTTAGCCGACCTATAATTAGTTATAAATGACGAGTTTTAAAACAATTTGATAAAGACAACACTCACTTAGAGGCATTGATTACACTTACTGCAGTGAGTGCGGCCGTCTTGCCGGGCTTGATGACCCCGCGGATGTCCGTACCCTTGAGGGCGTAGGTGAGGTCGAGCGGCAGGAGGTTGACGACACGTACTGGAGGCATGAGGGTGATGACATGACCCGGCTGTACAAACACCGTCCCCTGCTTCACCGAACTCTTCTTGGTGGGCAGCTCCTCGGGGAAGCGTTGGCGATGTACAGAAACACAGAACCTAGTCCAAAGTGATATATATGGTTAGCTTTTCTTTATTGGAAGAACCGTATGTAATTCTAAATCCTTCAGCTACAGTTGTGTTAAAGTTTATCCTTAATAACCTATATTTTTATGATCACATACTTTCAATTCAATGACCAGGCATTATTTAATTTCACAAAAAGAAACGGAGATAGAGATGATGGCAATTAAATAACAATGGCATCAGCAGTGTATCTCAATGTTCTACTGTTGATACCAATACAATGGAAGTACGGTTTATAAAGGTAGAATGTGCATGTACAAAATTAACGAAAATGTTCCTACAACTTAAACGTTTCTATTAATTCAGAACCTCTCATATATGAAGACAACCTATTATACAAAAATGATTGTGGTGACCCACCTGTATGTGCCCAGTTCTCCGGAGGGCGTGCCACAGAGGCGCATACTGTTGTTCATCTCTCCGGCCCTCATGACATGGCTCCACTGTATGGGTTTACTGCAGTAGTTAAGGGACCAGCCCACGGGCCTGACCCTCATACGGGCCAGCACCAGGTGCAGGGGCACGGCCAGCTTACTGTGGGCCTCCAGCTGGGTCAGCTTGTCCTGGCCCGGCGACGTGTGCTGAGAGTCCTCCAGTTTGATCTCCACCGTCTCGTCCAGCCGGTTGTGGAGGATCAGAGCTGAGCGCACGGTGATCACTTTACGTGCGCTGCCCTCTAAGGTCACATCAAACACGATACGTGCGGCTGGCTTTTCCACATACTTGAAAAAATACACGAGGTTTGGTTACGTTAAGTCGAGTATCATTCCTTGATTACATTTCTTCTATATTCAAAACGCAAGGGTCTATAACGAAAGAAAACTTTTTCAAGACATACAAATCACTTGCCATTTGTTCCTGGTAGGGTACATTGATGACAAACTTCCCCAAATGTTCTTTATTATTCCTGGATGCTACAACGAGTCGTAATGGCTTATTCCAGGATACACAGAAATGACATTGAAATCTTTATTTTCTATAGGATAAAGTATCAAAACTAGGTTATTGTATTATGGAAAGTTTGAGCTCACTATGCCGGAGGGGGCCTCCATCTCTGGTTGGGCTAGGCGGAAGTAGGTTCCGACTTTGTCCACGGAGACGGGCGTCACCTCCTTCCAGCCGTCCACCTTGACCACCACTTGGTGCACCTTCAACTCGTGGGTATGCTGCAAGACAATGTCAGTTATTAGACGTGATCTGGTGTTAACATAGTTGTATTATGTCTTCTTTTTTTCTCCACTAATAGCTGTTGTCGAGTATCTGCTTTGTTCTGCCAACTTACATTTCGGGTTATTCTGCGTATGGTGGTACTGGTAAACAACTGTTACAGAACATTGGAGGTATCGTTTATAAAGGTACATGTACATGTAGTTATATAAACGAACTGAATCTAACCCGACTATTTGCATTGTAAGTTTTAGTACTCACAATAATATGCAATGTAATACTGATGAACAACATGAATAATTTTTATATGGACACTCGATGTAATAAACCAATCTGCTTTATTTCTCTCCGAAGCTTACTTTGTGTCTGATCTTCTCGCGCTCCTCTATGAGGAAGGCCATGGTTTCCCCAGGGTGGACCGCCTTCCACTGGGACACCTGGAACTGACTGTCCGGGCCGCCCTGCTGGTTGGCCGGGGTGATCCTACAGACCAACACGACAGGAAAAATCAAGTTAAAATGAATGTTATCACAACAACCAAGGTAGAAAAGGGTAGAGAAATTCCAGCAAGAAATCTTAAAAGGGATGTTTTTTGGGTATTCTTTAAAATATAAACAAATATGCTAGTTCCCGATTTCTTATGAGAGAAAACCAATCAGTTTTTATTCACAACTCGGGGAGAAAAGCGACTATACTTAGCTGAAAAGAGGGACAAAGAAAAAAGCTCAGCGAGAAATCCAATCCAACCTTTGCAGGGAAAAGGTATCTTTGATTTGGTACGGGAAATTATTTCTACGGTAAATCCTCCTTATCCACAACATCAAGTAAAACGCCCACAACCAGTAATCGTAATACCAAATGATCTTCCCTTATATAAACTAATATCGTAGTTAAACAGTTGGATATATATATATCACAACACTCAGAAGTTACCTGATCAACCTGGCGGGTGCGAAAAAACATATCACTTGTAATCGCTGATTCTTGCATTCATCTTTCAATAATTTGAAATAAAAAGAAAAGTTTCTCTACCTTATGGTTTTTCAAGAAGCACTTCCTAAAACTGAAATATTTAACATTTTAAAAAATCTCAAGTGATGAGAGCTACCGTAATTTACTACTTTATTTTTGTGTTCATTACAACGACTTCAAAATAATTTAGCAGAGTAGGAATTTCCTAAAAGAATAAGTGTTTTATTAAGTAGAGACCACGTACCTGGTAGGGGTAGTGGTGACGGTAGCAAAGTAGAGTACACAGCCGGTCTCGTTGCGGATGGCGAAGGGGACGAAGGGGACGCGGCGCCGGTGGTTGGCGGCGTCCAGCTCCGTCTTGTAGTAGTCCTCTGTCCACTTCACCTTGATCTTCTTGTACTGTTCTAACAGCACGCTCGTCAGGTTCAGTCTCAAAACGTCTGTTGCTGTAAACAAAGTTGAAGGTAGTTTAAATCTTTCAAAAACCTGTTTGGTATTTCTTTTTTTTCTTTTTTTGAATTAAGAATCATCTTTAGAGTTACCTCTGATCTTCCAGTTGATAATGTTGGGAAACAAAACAATTTATCAATTACAAAAAATGAAACAAATAATCAAAAGTGAAGAAGGTAAATCAGTTTTTTGTTAATACTTTGAGAATATACGGTATATCTAAATACGCCGCAGGATTTATTCTAGAATTTTTTACACTCCCTTATTTGTACTTCCAAAAGGAAAGCCGATGTATCTGTTAATATTGTTTTTATTCACAAACCATTAATAGGAACAGACGATTTTCCAGATACCTTATTTCAGGGTGTATTCGTTTTATCAAAATAGCTTTCATAGTTTTGTAGGTTTTTCCATGAATGTTTAGATGATATATCTGGTGCGCTGTAAAACTAGTTTCCAAACATGGACATTACCATTTACGTTGACTATCATCTTATTCTCCTCGGGCATGCCTTGGTCCCAGGATGCATGACATCTAAAAGATATGAATCGCGGAGTGCACAATATGAACTAACAGTAGATGTTGAGATTTTTTAGATCAGGACTATCTATGTGTAAAAGAAATATGCATTTCAATCTTTATTAGATTACTATAACTAATCAATTACTTATGGAACTTTCCTTGAGAAAGTAACAAAAACCCATAACGTTATATACTTGTGTTGTTCGTGACCTGTGAAGTGAAAGCTCACCCCCAGTTTTCAAGGAAGGGTTCCCAGCCGGACAGTGTGCGGTTGAAGTAGTCTCCCGTCAGCTTGAAGCTGGCTTCACCAACTCGGTGTGGTTCGATCTTTTGGAAAATGTGAACGTCTGCAAAGCAAAAACAAGAACAATTCAAAGTACAAGCGAAAATAGTGTCTGAAAATAAATTTTGCTTTCAAACATTTTGGCACTAATAATTCCTAACTCAATAAATTCTTTCAAAACAACTATCTTTACAAAAAGTTGTTGGTTGAAAAATACCAGATTCTTTTTAACAAAAGACATTAATTCTATTATTTGTTAAGCTTTAGTAACTATATTGTTGCAAGGAATTAGTGAAAACGAATTGGTCAAGAGTAAAGTCACTTACTATGGCAAGATATCTCGGCGACTGGAACATCTGCATCTTGACAATCGTCGATGAGACACATGCATATGCTGCCGGCCCGAATCTGTGGATTAACATATAGGAATACTTATATTGAATTTATCTAGAGACAATATTATCATCATCGACGGGAATATACAAAACAACTGGGAGGGTAGTTTTGTTTTTTTATAAAGAGATTTGACATAACTACTTGCTTGATGAAGAGTTGCTGGTGAATGAAGATCTGCATATAGGCTGAGGGAGATAGTTACATGACAATTTTCGCCATCAATCAATAAAAAACGAAGAGAGAAAGCGTGACCCACCTCAAAACCGGAGATTTCCAGCCCCTGCTGGTTGTTCTTGGGTTTCGGTGATTCTGGCGTGGCGTTCTCCAGCAGCCAGCCGGCGGCCTCGTCTAGTCGACCCTCCGTGGCCTCCAGGGCCGAGACGCAGTCAGCCTGGTTAAAGCCCAGGCCTTCTAACTTTGCAATCTGATTAGCTGAGAGGAAAGATTATAAGGGCAGGTAATTTAAATACACTGTATTAGATATTACATATATATAATGTACATACACTAATTTTTGACTTAAGTTACAACTCTTAGATACGTTATATTTTAGAGAAACGTTATTATTTCAGTTGGAAAATGCTAGCCACAACTTACCTGGGAACTTTGCTACTGGCATGTTCCTGGGTTGCGCCATATTGCGGGCTTGAAGAGCCTGCTGAGGCACTGAGTTGACGATGGACATGAATAGTTTGAGGTCGTTATATGACAGCCGCAGGTTCAACGTAGAGAAACTCATCTGAAAGTGAAAAGGACGTCTTTTAGAAAAGTCCGACGTCGAAGCCGTGCATACATCTATCTCAATGTGTAATGTGAATATACTGTTGCGAGAGAAGACAAAGAGCAAGGGGCGGTTATCAAATATTAATATCTTAGGTTAATGATTAACTGCATTTAACATCACATTCAACTTCATACAATTGTACTTGAGCAATGAATATTGATTTACTGAGCTCAAGAACGCATTCAAGTTTCAGTATGCGACAAAAATTACATATTTGAATCGTTCATTCAAGCAGTCTAGTTGACGCAACCTTACCTTAACCATTTAGATATTCTAATAACCGGTGTGACGTCATTTTGGTCACACCTGACTGGACAGGGGTTAAACAAACCACCATGTGCCCATTGAAAGTAGTGGGGGTCACTGGACCGTGACAGATAAAATCTTAAATGCTTCAAAAACCTCTTTAGATACAGTACATTCAGGATTGTTTTAAAATACTGTATGTATTTTTGAACAACTTTGTCACTTACAGTGTGGCTCTATCTTACATAATAAGTAAGTTATAATCAAATTAATACTGTCACTCTCCAAGACAGATGTCTGCTAACCTTAATTTACAGTAGGGGTTGTCATAGTGATAACACCTGTGATTGGAGAGTGATGGGTGGGTTTCTGCAAGATTCATGTTTCTTACCCTCGTCGCACACAAGGTCCGTTTATATGAATAGGGGTAAAAGCACAAGATCAGCTATTTACCTCTAGAATGGGTGGCTTTTCGTCCTCGGCGTAGGCGTCGAGCAGCCCGCTGGGGCCAGCGCTTCTCTTGTGGGTGCTGGGACTACTACTCAGCTCCACGGTCACTGTCATAGGGTCAATGATGGACAGTGCGGTCTCATCCTCCGCTGCGAGGGAACACGAGAACACTTCGAGACTCTGTAGGCTGCACGACAGGGGGCGCTCCTTACAGCTGGGCCGGAGGGACAACACTGCTGTGCTCTGATGGTAAACATAGGGGTTAACATTATTATTTACTAAGCTTGACGGAGATTTCTAAGATTTTTTTTATGCGGGTATATGGATCTCGTACTTGTAAATTTGTAATACATGATTTTAAAACATCTCTAAAAGTAAGGTGCAGTGACATTGTACTTATATTAGTGCATCTTCTTAAGGTTTGAAAGCTGTTCTTATACCAATCTAAAACGTCAAAACAAGCCATTCTTTCTCAAGTAACACACTTTTGTCTGATTAGTCTGTGCATAAAAAGAGACGTTGTTGTTGTCTCAGGCGTAAAACAATTTGTCGAAATTCGGATGTTTCTTTTAAGACAGGGAAAATTTCTTTATGCTTTAAAATCAGACCTTAAGGATGACGGCGTTGGTGTCCCAGGCAGCCGCGTTTTCCACCACAACAAGCTCTGTGTCCGTCACGTTCAGCTTCATCTCCAGCGGAGTCTCCACCTACGGGCACAGAGAAAATACGGGGAATATTATATCAAAAGGATCTTAAGATTGTCCATATACAGTATGCTGATTGACCTGGCTTGCCAAGGGCCAACTTTTTTTCAATTTAACCTTTTGTCAATATGTGCTATGAGCTGCAAAATACCCCAGCCATATTATCCCATTGAATGCAAAAAAAAGTAATGATTTATATAGTTAGTAGCTCTTTGTAGTTCGACACTGCAGTTAAGTTAGATATTGACCAAGTACTGCAATTACGCCAGAGGTGTTCAGCGGTCATTATAAAACGCGTCGAAGATAGTCCCCATCAGTCATACTATAACGGGGGTCCCCTTGAAAAGGTTAAAACCTAATTTGCCATGAAAAATGAGAAAATGCCCCCCTTCAAAAACAAAATTCTATTCTCAAGTGTAAATTTTTCTGCTGCATGAACCCACATTTCCCGACTCACAACAACTCACTTTTTTTTTTTTTTTTAAATTTAAATCCGATTCCTGCGATTCACAAGTTCTTCCATCGAATAATGTAATAAACCATATACAATGTCAACATGAAATTATTTGATAATATACTTTCGATACAATTTTTAGATCACATAATAGAAACAAATCAAATACATTATAAACACATACTTTGTCTACGACGGGAGCCCTTTTGGTCATGATGCCTCGCCCGACACTGTAAGTACTTGTTGTGGGTAGTTTGGCTCCATCCTCCTTATCGTCGTCCTCATCTGAAATAACAATCATGTACTTTACATAAATAAATAACATTTTGAAAAGTTATAACACATACACCCGATAAAATACTGTTTAACAAAGCCTTCCTACTACACACAAAAAATCAGACTCCGAGAAATGCTTCACTAACCTTTCTTGAAGGGATTCTCGGCGCTGGTGAGTATAAAGTCCTGCACGGCCAGCAGCCAGTCAAAGACCCCCATGAGGCGCATGTTGTTGAGGAGTACGGTGAAGCGGGTGAGTGACTTGGTGGAGCGGTAGTGGAGCTCCATCTGCAGGGCGTCAGGCCGGGTACGGTCCCGGGACGCCTGCAGGATGTCCGTGAACACGTTGGGACGGGCATTCGCTGGAGCATCTTGGGAAATAGGAGATGAAGAAAAGTTATTGATTTTATCTATTGATTCAATATTCAAAGTACTCTTTTGGAGTATTCTCTTGGAGTATTACTGGTTTAACTTACTTACGACTATTCTAATTTTGATTGGTGACAATTTTACCTAATCAGATGATTTTACATATATATGTATCTACTGTCTTCCTTTTTCTGTATGAATCCCGGTAATTCTGCACGTATTTTTGTTTTGTATCTAGCCGTTCTAGATGGCGTATTATAGCTGTGATCTCTAGGTCGCGTACCTAGAACTGGTTATTGGAAATGTTGGGATAATGAGCAATCTTCAGTTACCTCTGTAGCGTGTATCATGCGCCTTGATGGCATGTGAGACAAGGTCTATGTCCTTGGATGCGTCTGAGTAGGTATCAAACATAAGCCGAGAGCGGATAAACTCCAGGCAGGCGAGCGAGACCTCATCACAGCCCTCCGACTTATGGGCCACGAGCAGCTCGACCGTCACGTTGTCCAGGTCCAGGGCGATGGACATGCCCTTCCACACCTCCCCACTCAGCACCGTCTGAAGTGTGGCACAGTTGGGATTTATGGAGACAATATACACAATTTACTAATTTCAATAGTTTTGCTCCGCGCATTGTCATAGTTTTTGCTTTTTGTAATTGTAATACAGTTCAATGGAAAAGGCTAGGTTCTTTGTTTATAAAGTATTTTCTAAATAATTCTCATACGTGTTCTCTATATTTTCAATAGTTACATTCCACATTTGACTATTTTTGTGAAAACAAGTAGGATACTGAGTATATAATGTTTTTCTTTCTATCATGAATTAAAATGAAACAGTGGTCGCGTACCCAATCTACTTAATTTCTTAAAGGGACGTTCTCGTCCGTGCGACGGAAGTGAATTGATAAGTTGTAACCCCCCGACTCCCCGGCCAATTTCGCGACGTGACCAATGACGTCGCGTTATTACGTTCTGAAAGGGCAAAACACGACGGCGGCCGTCGCGTCGTTAGGCTAACGTCGGCGTATCTTAGCCTAACGACGGGAGGACGAGAATGCCCCTTTAAGACATATTAAGAGCTTGTAACTCAGGTAGATGCAATGAGCTTACATGTATCTTGGGGTCCTGTAGACTGGACATAAGCGGTCGCTGGAACTCCTCGAGCTGCTCCCCAAAGTTGTGCTCAAGCATCCCCCTGAGCAGCTTGTACTGCTCGACGTCGATGGAGCAGTGGACGGAGGATAGCCCGCCCTGGATGTTAAAGTCGGGCACGGCGTGACTGATGTCACCCTCCAGGTTACGCTCTACGACAAGGTCCAGGCGACACTTCTCTTTTAACAATGCACAACCCTACAAATAAAAACGAACGCGCCATAGAGGTAAAGTCTTAGTAAGTGATTATTTGGGTACAAGAATAATATAAAGGCATCGTGCCTTTAAAACTAAAGAATAACATTTAAGGTACTTTTCTTTATATAAAGTTGTATATCTTCAAGGTTGACATGAATTGTATTTCATAGTAAAAGAAGTTATGATTATCTGTCATTAAAAGCTAGGAACTTTGAAACAGAAGGTGATTCTTTTCTAAAATATATCAATGGAAGATACTCTTACTATTAAAAGTATTGAGTAGTTGAAAACTAGAAACTTAAAGGCTAACTGCGATTTTCAGAATGTGAATCAAGATCTGCCAAAATATAAGGACATGGTTACTTACTTTTCTGACTACAACATACGATGGGAATTCCAAATCTGCATGTGAATGATGTGGAGGTTTGTAATCCTCCACTTTGGTCCACTCCGCTGAGAAGAGGTCCATTTCGGTAAGTTCAATTTGCATGACGTCCAGAAGACATTTATAGGCCGGGCTACCACTACTGCCCGAGTCATGGGAGAGCAGGGCCGACTGCCAGGCAGTGGAGGGTACAGAGGGGAGTGTTTGGGGGCGTGGTGGGCCTTCCTTTGGGCTATCCTCACTGAACTGCTCCGAGCTGCTCATGTCTACTGGCCCTGAACTAAGTGAGCTGTTGACTGGTGGCGAGCTGCCCATGGCCGAGTAGAAGCTGTTGAGGCTGGAGGAGGACGTCGGCCCGGCCTGCAGGCCCGAGGCCGACCCCACCAGGGTCGAGTCGCTCCTCATCGACATGTCGCTCCGCAGTGAAATGTCGCTGTGGGCCGGGGAGGGCAGGTCCAGACTGCCAAACGAGTGTATTGATTCCAGCTCACTGCTCCTCCAGTCCGAGTCGAAGCTGCCATAGACGCTGGACGTCATGGACATGTTCTCCAGTAAGATCTCAGGGCTCTCCACGGCGGTTTTGTACGACTCGGATGTGGAGCCCTTCTCCGATGGGGAGAATGACACAAACGTGGAGGCATCGCTGACGCTCATGTCGTCGGCCGTGCCCTGCTGGGCGGTCAGTGTGATGTCAGAGGCCATGCTCTCAGAGCGGGGTATCAGGGCCATACGTTGAGCTGCTCGCCGCGCGGAGAGGGTGCCTTTGGCCCCGTCCTGACAGAACGTATTGACCACCGTCAGTTTGCCCAGGTCCATCACTAAGATGTCTTTGGACCGGGAGCTGTGGGGGAACAGAAGAATAGGAGCACCCGCCTCGATGTCCATACTTATCCTGGCTGAACGGAAGGCATGTTCCTGAATCTGTAATAAATAAATAAATAAATAAATAACGTGTAAATTAAAATATCAAATGTGTAAACTCGCCATAGGGCATCCCAAACACATCAATTACATGAATACGGCAAAGGAAATGGCATAGTTGGATTTTCTGAATAAAAAGAGACATATTCAGATGTTTTAGTTTGACACCTCTGGTTATCTTCAGAATTCAGATGCAAAACAAATGAAACAATTTGAATAGGAATGGTACTACATGTGGACAGGATTTCCTTTCTGTACAACTACAAGGGTCACTTCTCAGTTTGATATTCACTATTGACAATGTTTCCATGATTCTCCCTACCTGCTGGCCGGCGGAGGCGGCCCGCATCCTGCCCAGGACGTCCTGCAGTTGTTGGAAGTGTTGGACGAAGGCTAGGGTCTCCTGGAGAAAGCGGTGGGTGTGCACGTAGCGAACCGAACTCATCCTCATCTTTACCTTCACGTCGTAAGGGTTCTTTAGGTCCGGGTCCGGCAGGCCATATCTATCAGTGAGAATAACTTAACCATCATTTTAACATTTTTCTTAGCAAAATAACTAAATTAATTTGTTTTAAACTTTATATCCTCCTTTTCTTGTTGATCTCGCAACAGTTATAATGTAATGACTAAACCTAGCCTACTCTTCTTATTAGCATGTTTTTCTCACAATCTCGAAAATATCATCTTGGGAAAATTATTCCTATCCCCACTCTATTTCTATCAACAGTCTTTGTTGCTACGTTCAATAACATGTACAAATCGAACCCAGTCAGTTATAACCAAAGAAAAAAAACTCACTTGAAAATGTCAAAACTCAGGGCCTGTGAGCCTGAGGTACAGAAGCGCTCGGAGAAAAGAAGGCCGTGCGGGGACTGGTCGGACAGACCGATCCGACCCAGCTGCCCCTTCATGGCGAAGTTTCCGTCCCGCAGCGACACATGGGTGGTGAAGGAGGAAACGTTGGCCCGCGCCAACTCGTACTCCGTCTTGTTGAGGATCAGCGACAGACTGTTCACCTTGAGCTCCACCTCAGTGTTGATCACTTCTTCGGGCTCTGAGCGGTAGAAAAGTCATATTACATTGTTTATCTAAAGGGAAGAACCTAACGGGAGAAAAGGATGGTGGGTTGCTCAATTTGTTTTCACTTTTTGTCCTACTGCCCAATCATATACATTTCTCGGACTTCTTCCAAAGAAATTATCTAAACTGCTTTTACATGTCATTATCCCCCACCCCAAGTGAACATTTAAATATTTTTCAAACGCTGCCACCTCCTAGCAAATCTTTTCAATGCCAAGACACCTTGGACTTTCATATGATATTTCTCTCTTTGAGCTATAATACCGTGGTGCCCTAGGCAGTACCCACCTGGTTTAGAGGTGACGACCAGGTTCTGTTTGGACTGACTTCGCGCCATCTGCGCGTCCTCTGTGTACTGCTCCGGGTTGTGCACCTTGGCGCCCAGCCCCAGGAAGTCGAGCAGGACAACCCACGTCTGTAGGTTGATGGTCGTATCCAGGCTGTTAAAGTCCACCTCTACAAAACGGTTGGTCTGAAATCAAACACAAAATTATTTTCTCTACCACAGAAAAATTTAGGCAGCAGAGAATGTCTTCAAAACAAAGGGACATTAGAAACAAAGAATTTTAAGGAAATATGATATCATTAGCAAATGGACTGATTGAATTGGTTTTCAACCTATGATTAGCTCCTAGTAGCAATGAGATGGTAGGTGCTTACATTGTTGTACTTTGACCCAAACTCGGGACATTTTTTGTCGATGAGCTGGACTTTGATGTGGACCAGCGCGTTGTCAGTTGGAGTGTCGGTCGACCCGCGTCTGGACCTCTGCCGGGAGGGTGGAGGGGTGCATGGGCACTGGCTGAAACAGAGACCATTTCTATCAGGACATTTTATAAGTGGACATGTATCAGGGGCAAAGAAACCAGTGTTTAATCAGAGAAAACTGTTTCCGTGTGGCAAGCTAGGGTGGTTACCAGCTGATAAGACGCCAATGTTTAAAAGACTGACCATTTGGGTTGGATGTAAGTCGTGAAAGTTAATCTATATAAATTCTACTTATTGGCTTAAAACATTTCTTGTTATAATTTATTTGTAAGTGTAGTTATGGAACGTGGCAATATGCGGTCTGAACATAAACAAAACAGACACGAAATATTTCTAAGTGATAGACATTTCTATTAATCTCACTGGTGTTCCGAAGTGGCACTTCGGGAGTTCGATACAGAGCTGCGTGCACGCCGCACATCAAACACGTTCTCTCGGTGAAAACTGCTGGGCAGTGAGGGCGGCATCTTGGGTTCGGGGATCTCTATCATACTCGTCGGGCAAGACGTGGACAGATAGGGCCTCGTCTCAAACTCCGGGCTCAGGGGTTTCTTCGTCACTGATGGCGCATAGGACACCATCAGATGTCGGTGTGCCGAGTTCTTCTCCTGGAGGAGGTCCTCCATGATGAGTGACTGGAGGGACACCTCCAGGGTCTTGGCCCAGGGGTCGGCCTTGGTGTAGTAGACCTTAAAGTCCTGGAGGCTCAGGTTGACCAGGCCCTGTTCACCCTCCCCCAGGTCGCCCGTCATCTCAATGTTGAAGGTGTGCATCTCAAAGTCGGCCTGAATGGTGATGGGCGGGTCCTTCTGACCAGTCTGGGTGCTTAGGTTATCTGACGCCGTCGACGAAGACGCGAGCCGTTCTTTGGACATGGAGCTTGTGACTGACGACCCGTCCAGTTTGAGTGCAGACACACTGTGGGATAACGACAACGACTCGCCTTCTTCAGTGATGTCGCTGAGTAAACTGGTGCTCCCTTCCTGCTGGGTGCTTGTAGGGACTGTGGTGTTGTCCTCCGGAGCAATGTTGTCCAGAGTGTGAAGTATCTGTTCGTACACCGACTTGGAGAGGGCCACCTTCAGTGGGGTGATCACCTTACCATTCACCTGCAGCCGACTCTCCAGTCCCTTCCCTCCAGACCGCTCACTCTCCCGCCCTGGAGTGCCGCCACCACTCAGAAGGTGGTTGTTAAAGTGGAGGTCGTCGCTGACATTAATGAAGGTCTCATCAGGCTCCTGTTTCTCTATGGTGACCTCCATGATGGTGTCGTGCAGGATGGGCACGCCGTAGGAGGTGCGGATGAAGCCGCCGGGCTGCGGGGTACTGAACATGCTGGCCTTCATACTGCTGCCCCTCAGCGAGGCCTCCTGGTGCAGACTCTTCTGTTTGTCCAGGTTCATGGAGTACATACTCATGTCCCTGATTTCCAGGTAGATCTTGTCCGGGTTGTGTGGTGACTGTGGGCCCTGCTGGGTCCTGGTGTTGGCCTGTTGCTGCATGAAGCTGTCTGAGCCGGCCGAGTTGGCGTTGTGCGCCGTACCGTTCTGTATGCTGATGCGCCCCAGGTGGGCCACCAACACCTCCGGGCTGTTCGGGGTGCGGGGCAGCATGATCACCGGTGTCGCCAGAACCACGTCCAGCTTCAGTTCAAACGGTTTGTTGTCTTCCTCTAGGTCCTCCACGGTCAGGTCCTGCGGGTCGTCCAGGGTGTCCTCGTTCAGCTCGGCCAGGGACGGGTAGCGCATCCTACGTGCACTGCCCCCCAGGTTGTCGAGACTTAGGTTGCTGCCGTAGAGCGCGGCCGAAGTCTCTGACTTCCTGGTGACCCAGACCATGGCCACCTCAGTGGCCACGTCCTTCAGCTGGGAGCCCACACTCGACATGTAGTCGGTAAACTCGCTGAGGCAGAGGTTCATGTCCTGGAGAAAGCCCGGGGCGTGTGTGTAGCACAGAGAGGCCATACGTACTGTCAGGGAGGTCAGTTCGTCAGAGCGGGGTGCGGTCTGTGACGGAGTCATGAAACCCGCAGACTGAGTACTCAGACCGTCTGGCTGGTGAAACGTGAAGTTGAAAGCCTTCTCCATCGGAGGATCAAATGATAGGGACTCCTGAGTTGTCTTGAAGACATCTGAGGCGGACATTGGTGTAGCCTGAGATAGGTTGAGCTGGGATAGCGTCGGCATGTCTAGATCAAAGCCAACGCTGAAGATCTTCTGATGCCTGATGCCCTCTGGGGTTAGGTCTAGCAGCTGGAACCCGCCCAGCGACCCTTCGACCTGAGTGTCACCCGCTGGAGAAAAAAATGCAAAGGATTAGCTAATATTTGCACAGAAGAATAAACTGCATTCTACAAAATACAACATCTGAGCATTCTCGCTTTTAGCATTATTTTTTGTTAGCTGATGAATGACTCGATATTTCTAACTTTAGAAAACATGAACACATAGAATGCATTCACCCCTCAGAATTAAAACGTTTTTGTAATCCTCATCATACCCACCTATTGTGGCCTGGATCTTGGCCCTGGATAAAGTGGCGGTGGCCACCTTACGTCCCACTAACTGCCCCTCACGTTCCTCTGCCCGCATCAGAAGGAGGTTCAGTCGGTGAAAGTCGGCGTTGATCTCAATGCGTGAAGTATCGTCGTCCTGCAAAAATGCATCAACCAAAATAGTACTCTTATTGTAAAGCACATTTATGTTGAGTGTTATTTTCTAAATGGCTGTGTGCCACGAACATATTATTTTAAATACATGATGTGTCGCTACGTTAAAATCCCACTGTGATAAGCCAAGTATTTACTGTGTGGTTTCAGTTGCACATGCTACAGAAATTGGTATAAGCTTTGAAGAAGAATTAACAAAATCAAACGAATGACATCAAGGTCAGCTTAAATTTGGAAGTACATGAACTACTCACAGTATTGTAGCGCTGGAGCATGTCTTCCTCCTCCGCTCCATCTCCAGCGTTTTGGCTCATACCCTCTTCACTCCCACTACTGTCCTGTTTACGGTGTTTGGACTTGTTTGAGTCTTCTCTTCGACTCTTTGGTGTCGGGCTGATGCGACGGAAGAAGCCCAGCAGCTCTACTATGGTTTGTTGATTTGCTGCAGTGTGGTAACACAGAGTTAGAGAAGCGCATGGTAAACACAACATATTTGCTTCTTTTTTTTAATCATGAAAGGGAATTAAAATAACATTATGCTTGTAAGAGTAAGTCATTGAAAATAATCCTGGATACAAATATATATTGAATTGCACTCACCGACGACGTCTAGGTTGTTAAACTGGATGTTGGCGATGTGTAACGTCTCGTCCTCTGTGTTGTTGGTTGGGCATGTAGGACTGATGATGTCCAGCTCGACGCGGATGAGCGCCTCTACGTCACTGGCCGCCTCCTGGTTCAGCAGCCCGTGACCAGCAAGCTCCTCGGCCGACCGAGACAGGTTAAGGCTGGAGAAGGGCGAGATGAGGGGAGACCGCGGTCGGTCGGGGCCTGCTAGGGTACCTGCAAAGGATATATGCCACTTATGATGAGATGGTTGGAATAACCAGGGTTTTTCGATAGAATATTTATTTATTCAGATTTGTTTTAAAGATTAGATTCTTTATCATGCATATCGGAAAAATTACTTTGTACATAACATTTACATGTCTATTTCATAAACTAAACCGGAATTACGTGGATTGCTTTTAAAAACATCATTTAGTATCTGTTAAAGGAAATATTGGGTCAAGGTTCAAGCTTCAATTTTAAAATCACTGACAAGAATACGGATGGAAGGTTGCTGCAATATTTGAGAAATCCATTTAACCTCCCAATCTTCTACTTCCTATCTATATGGATGTATCCATTAGGTTTTCGCTAGACTTTTAGCACCATTGCAACCACTGCATTTGTTCTAAAGTTACTATTTCACTGAAGGGGAATGAAAACCGTTATATGAAATATCTACCATTTTACTTTACTTTAATCATATATTTTTTCATTCATTTTCCAATAAACAATGAACTTGTTTTCTATGGTTTCATGCTTGGTAGATGTGATTTATACTGTTATTATGTAAAACATCTCACAGGTAGGCTACAGTAAATGGGTGTGGCCTACCGACGCAGCTGTGGTGGGGATAGAGTGCAGCATGCAGACTGCTATACACAGTACGTGTACTTACTCAGAGTAACGTCCCGCACGCAGGCTATTGATAGCAGGGCAAACATTAAGGGAGTGCCCCAATACAATCATAGTTCTCTACCTTCTCTGAATTCCTATCATAACTTCCCCTCGAATTACAAGTTCAAATCTTATCATCCATTTACACTTATTTTTTCAGTAGTAACCAGAGGGATCTTGGGTCTTTATGGAGTAATACCCTCAATCAACCAACTTCCAGCTGTCTTGGATAATGAATTGATAACCAGTGTTAAAAGGTAAGAGGCAATCGAAACGTGTGCGGCACAATATTAATGTGCTGCTAACGAGGTTTTCAAAACTGCGTGGTCAAACAAAATATAGAGAACACATTTAATAAATTTCTATTAACATTTCCTACCGGCTGTAGTTGAGACGAGGGACTGCAGAGCGTTAGTGACGGCCGTGGTGACGTTCTGCAGACTTGATCTCTGACTGAGGTGGGCGTTGGTCCCCTCATACTCCGGGGGAGACCGTGGGGAGGTGGGGGATTGAGGGGAGCGTGGGGAACTGGGGCCGGATCCACGGATACTCCCGCTCCGACTGTCCAAGCTGAGAAAGCAAACAGGGCAACGTATTCATTAAAGTTTGAATAAGTGTTTCCTAAATATTGTTTTCGTCTAGTATGTATGGATATTTGATATATAACAAAAATAATGACGTCAGAGCACACGAAAATGATACTCACCGGTAATAATGAAGTACTTTTTAACTCGATATATTTCTGGTAGCCAATAATTCCTAAGGATAACTATCACTATCAAAAACCGGCTAATATAAACGTTCATGAAAACGTTTAATAGGTACCGTAGGTTTAGGTTTGTGATGCCATTTCATGACAGAGCCATTTTAATTACAATGATAAACGGACATAGCACCCCTTAAACGAATACATGCGAGGAAAGTTGTGTGCTCCTAGTCGTAGGTGTACAAACACCTCGAATCATCCTCTCATCCTCTAGGTAAACACCCTACCTATTTTGTCACAATATGAACAATACTAAAACATAATAGATTCTCTAAACTGTACTGACCATAGGTTTTTGTGGGAGGCGACAAGCAGCTCAAAGTCTTCTCCGAAGGTCTGCAGGGCATCCACGACCAGCAGGCTGTGTACGGTGAAGCCCATGGACGTGTCGTACGGCCGTTTGGTGAAGTTAGCGCGTACACCCGACACCTGCAGCTCGGCCACACTCCGCTCTGAGCAGCACAAACACAAGATGGTTTTAGTAAGTTGGTAACAGGTATACACCTCAAATGTCAATCCTTAAGAATTGGAACGAGAAATTTGTTTTTCTTACTCGTAGGATATTTGCGCTGAAAACCATGAATTTGTTCAAATACCTGGCTATGCATTACATGTACACTAATCAATTTCCACATTTGTTTTATAATTTACTTGTGGACCACTCTATATTTTGAGTATAGGGTAAAGATTAAAGTCTGATTAAAACCGACAGAAGGGACCTTACCTCGACTATTGATTTCAAGGGACACGTGAGGGATGGAGAACTGCATGAGGATGAGTCGGGACTCGGCCACTGCTTGTCGTGTTTGTTGGTCAACTGCTTCAGGTAAACTGAGAAAAGAAAAACGTGAAATGAAACGTAAAACGAGTACACACACAATCAACTGAACATCTGACGGTAGAGCTCCGAGCTCCGAGGACCGACTAACCAATAACCACAAATAACACCCCAAAAGGTAATGATAAAGTGCACTATGGTGACAGATGCAAATCCACATTGTTAAATTGTCTACCATTCAATTTATTCTTAACTACTTGTACCATATATTTCATGTAACGCTCAACCTTACCTTACAATGCTCTTGCTGTAGTTTTGGTAGACACTGTAGTACATGCTCTTACTGAGGTCCTCCACACTGCCCGTGCGGGCACGCTGTGGGACTGGCTTCTTGGGGGCGGCAGGAGCGGGGGTAGGGCCGGAGCCGGACAGCATCGTCAGACACTTCCTTAATGCATGGATCTAAAATATATTTTTATATTTTTATTCAATGTATGTACCGACTGTCTTTGCAAAGAGGTGTAACAGTAATTGAATTTGATTACAGACTGCACCACACAATAGCCTTAGATATCGGGGGATAAAAAGAGATTCAACATAATTCTCTATCAAATGGTATATAGGCTCCTGTAATATTTATGATTAAAAACTGAGAAATTACAAAATAATTCGTTTTATTGCTTAGTGGCATACCGGATTAAGACATTGTGGGTCTCTATAGAACACTTTCAGTAAACGACTTATCAAAGCTTCTGCCCTCGATAGACTAATACAATATCTGAATACATAATCGAAATACATATATGTTCAGAATAATCAATGGTTATTTTACCTTTTGTTCGTTTATGTGCAACACTAAACTGGGCAGGGTGCCAGAAAGTGTAGCCTTCGGCCACTGGGGATCAGATGTGTATAGTAACCGCCTGCAGAACAAACAAATGTGATGTCACTATCAGATTCCGTTTTCTCAAATCAAACAATTTGGTATTTCACTTGAGCTGACAATCGGAGAAAACCCCATACATATTATTTACAAATATATTAAAGAAAATTCCTCATTATAGGATACGGTAAATACCGTAATGTTTTGGTTTTCAAATTGAATAGGTTCCTTTCCTTATTATTAGATAATATATTAAATCGTTTACACGTACCTTTCGAACTGAAGTGATATGCTGAATTTATCGACTAGATGCATATGACTTGTTCCTTTATTCTTGGCGTGCTTCCAGTTGTCTCTAGCCCGACCAACCATTACTTGTAGGTCGGACAGATTCAGTGTATACCTAGTAAAGGTTATCGGAAGAATAAATGAATATTTATAAGTAGCACGACTCATCATCCCTTGACGTCTGTTGTCTTCATTGTAATTTATATTTCAAAAAATGAAAAAGGTTTGCATGCCTCTTGTTCAATTAAATGAAATTCATTTAGGAAATATAGCAGGCATAATTCTTTTTAATTGACTTTATTTTAACTGAGAAAGGTCAAGTCAACCATTTGAAAACCCCTCTCACTTGTCGTAAATCTTGTCATGGAGTACTGTCTCTGAGAGCTCTTCGGAGAAGACGTCGTCTACCCGTGGAACCTCGGCAGGCTTCTCCCCCTCCTCGGGCTCCCCTGGTGGGGTCGAACTAGGAGTGACGAAGTCCTCTGTTCAAGGAAAATTAAGATTAATTAAAACACTAACAGCAAGAGATGTGTAAAACAAATGGACTTATTAGACGTAACATTAATTCTCTCAATAACCACAGAAGGTGCACTTCTTGAATTGTAAGCGCTACAACAGAGCCAGAAAACGTTAATCTACCATCGTCATCGTCGTTTTTCGTTGTCTTTTCCTGTTCTATTTGGGCGGCTGTGTTGTGGAACTGGAGCTGGCCGAGGTCAAAGACCACTAGGGTGGTGTTCTGGTCGGCGAAGTTCTCAGGAAGGATAAACTGGGGTGCTGAAATGTCCAGATTAAAGTCCCATCGCTTTGCTTTTATCTAGAAGAAAAAGAAAGAGAGTCAACTTCAGTATAAAGTTACGCTAAAGATAACATTCTTTCATTTTAATTTTTCAAAACACAGATAAACAGCATGAATCATTATGTTATGTTTTTTTCCTTAAAGCAACGTTTAATAAATTCACAACATTTGTCTTTGAAACATTTATACAATTCTTACTGATGAGGAAGTGACCTTTTTAGAGGTCATACACGCTTACCTTGTCTTCTCCTTCTAACAATTCGTCAAGGGTTTGCTTTAAGCCTGCCTGAGTCTGCTTCTTGAGCTGTTCGTAGCGAGTTTTAGCAGCCACTGAAAGAAAGTCACTGGACTTCAGTCGAACGGATGACCACGCTAAGATTTGTTTTGTTAAAAGCAAGAGTATTGGAATACGTGCAAAGGAAATATACAATTCTAAGTAAAGAATTACTGAACCCGTTCACAGGTTCGATCATGAAAGCGAATAGAGAGGTGTTTTTTGTTGGCTACGTTTTTAAATAATGAACATAATTTTCTAATTCAATCATTGGTTTGTGACATACCTGCTAATTCCAGTTCGTCTTTTTGACTTGCCGCAGAAGAATGTGTTGATGAAGAGGACGACTTCACAGTGAAGAACTCCGAGATGGTTTTTATTGCACTGGCGTTATACACAATTTCCAATGGTTTGGTTTTTATTTCCAATCTGTAAAACAAGTTTAATGATTAACTAAATACTAAATTCACGTTTCTATATTTTGTATTAGGGCAAATAGTAGTGTTCATGTAACATAGGTCAAAAAAGTTAGGGTAGGTAGGTCGATTTATTTTTACATTATCTTTTAATTCAGATATTACTTTAAACACCCTTCACAACATTTTCTATTATCTAAAAAAGTTCTCTTGATGAAATATATGCAATTTCCTGTCCTTTTCATCCGAAAGAAATTAGGGTAGGGCCAAAATATTGGGGTAGGTCGGGTTACCTGAGCGCACCAATTTTTTTAGGCCTTATTCATCAGTCTCGATTCGATCACTATATGCATACCTTTATCCATGATAACTATATTCTAAGCTTAGCTTTTTAATGTACAACTTCTCGGAATTAACCATACAAAGATCCTTGTAGTAGATCTAGTTAAAGGACGACCGTCAATTACCCTCTAAAATCATCAAACACAAAAATTGAAATGATTTCCTTACCTATAATCTGCGCTGCTGTGATAGGGCTTTTTCTCATAGATGAGTTCAAATAGTGTTGCGGGAGTTGGAGCTTGTTCTGTTGAAGGGCTGAGGGCACTCGTAGGTTGGAGATAACTGGTCGGTCGCACCACATTGCCCAGTAAACTGCCAAACAGCTGCCCTGTTGGCCGGGCTTGGCCAACCCCGCGCTCCTGGAATGGCATGGGCATGGTGTGAATATAAGCAAAAGTTAAAAAGGCTGTTGTTGAATTTAATGAAACGCATAGATCAAATTAATAGAATCTAGTGTCAATTACACGGAATATCAAATATTTGGCATATCATACTCGTTACAGTGTCAATTCCATACAATATCATACAGCTTGGTACATACAACATTCGATACATCAATTCAATTCTCGTTCTAAAATTTACAAAAACGGTTATTCATCGATGAAATATTATACATGCTTAATGGCCTGTAAAGATTGTAAAGAGGAACCATTGTATCATTTACCTTAACCTGCGGCCTGATGAGTGTAGGTAAGATGGAGTTAGGGGTCATCTTGTCGACCAGAGACAATCCTCCAACGCTGATCCCGAACTTGAGGCCGTTAGTTCGTGGTCGGGACTCGAGCTGCATCTTCACCGTGTTACACTCCAGTTCTATCAAGGTCTGATTTGCTGCCGATGGACCTGTTAGCAGGAACATCAATGGTGTTACATATAAGAACATTGCACCTCTTCAAATCAAGCTTTTTGTTTTTATTAATCATGTGTACCATTAATGAAGGGAGGATGTAATTACATATTTTATGATACTGATAAATGAAATATATATATACATGTATATATATAAATGTTATAAATAATTGTATGGCTACAAAAAGCAATAACTTGTGTCAAACTAAAGAACTTACTAGGCGAGCTTGGTTCGGTAGGAGTTTTACAAAGTCTGACGGTACCACTTTGGAGGGTAAAGTTAACTTGGGCAAACACAGTATCTCTTCTGAGTGTTGTATTGTTGGCGGAGTCTTGGAGCACGTCAAGTATTTCTTTTTCTAGAAAATCGAATAACAATAGTAGACCAAGAGATTAATAAATACATAGAATTATTTTTACATTCAGAAATGTAAGATATGAATTTAACAGTACTGTTTATATTACTTATTTTCCTATGCCATTCAGGTGGACAGTATGGGTATTGATGTAATGTGGGTATCATAATTACAGGACTACCAGAAAACTAAAGTGGTGGATTTTATTTTATACGTCTGTACCAGTTTGATAGAAAAGATAAATTGGCCAAGTAAGCTATTTAAAATTAATAATGTATACATGTACCAAAATCTATCTTAAAGAACATTGATACTGTAAAAATTAAACAAGCAAAACAAATTTTGAAATTCCGAATATATTTGTTTCCTGACCTATTTGCGTGCCGGTGGCCGACTCAGTAGGTGTGGAAGGTCCTTCACTCGTCGGCGACGTAGGTACAGAGGCTGAAGGCGTCACGAAGGAAGACGACGTTGTGAGCGACGTGGGAGACGTCGGGGAGGTGGGCGACGTTGCCGCGGTACTCGTTGGAGATGCCACAGGCGTCCCCTCTGCCGGGGAGGAGCTGGTCGAGGTGGCCAAGGTACCGGCGGTCGATGAGGTGGGAGTCGTCCCACCTCCCCACCCTCCCCAACCGGGGAACCAACGCTGGAAGAGTCCTGCCTGGTTCTCGGGGTCCACCGGGGACTCGGTGGTAGATGGCACCTCCGAGGACGTCTGAAATCAGCGTTCAATTTTAGATTAAGGCATCATATTTAAGGTGAAATGATTTCTACATCGTTCTTAAAATAATTGTCTAAATAGAGAATATACTTTGTTATGATTTCACATTTAAATCCACTTGCTCGCTTAAGTACAAAATAATCTTCAAGTAAAAACATCGGACCTAGTCACTCTATACTCACTTGTTCCATTTTCTTCTCAGTTTCATAACATTCCATGGCAATCTCACGTAAAATTTTGAGCTCCTCGAACACCAATTCTTCCTCCACCTTCTGCATGTGAGCCTGATAACAAATCGAGATATCAATTACAAGTCAACTTCCACCATGTTGCATCCATCTTCAAACTTTAAAATAAAAGTATGTAACTTTGATGCATATAATTGTTTCTGATGACTAAGAAATGGAATACATCATTTAAATGGTGAAATCATTTTTTTCCAATAAATAACAAGTATTAACTAAGAAGCATCAACTGGGTGTTAGTTTACCTTCAGCTTGCTGTCCATGTAGTAATCTCCCATGGTGAGGTAGTTTGTGTAGGCTTCAACGTATTGCACATTGTCGGCCGCTCTCTGTAGTATGAACTCTTTGGTCCGCCGCCGATTCCGCTCACGAATGTAGTATAGATTGGCCTCAATAGCAAAATGCCACCACTCAACGGGCCTAAACAGGAGAGGGTGATACTATTATGATCGTTAGCCCATTATATTTACTCATAACATTAATTTTTTGCTACAAACAAGTTACAAAACATCCTAACATCATCTGCCGTACAGTATTTTTTTCTTTTCATCTTTACCTGAAATTTTCCACGAAGACACTTACCTGTAGATACCCATCTTCACATCTTTAATGAACATACTTACGATAAATCTGTGAAACCTTTTTTTATAACCCTATTACTACCAAATAATTTCAACAACACAGGACTCACTTTTCTTTGACAGACTTGGTGGGGCGCCATTTGCGATATTTCCTCGACTTGTCGTGCCGACTGAACTCCTTGGACCAGGCCACCATGCCCCGGTACTGGGTGTCGGCCAGCGCCAGGGGGATCTTATCGAGGGTGATGTCCAGCATGATGCGCGGCTGGTCCACTGACCGCAGGGCCAGAGGGGTCGTGTTTCGCCGCATCTTGGCCTGCATGGTAACTGGCTCCAGTATGTACTCGTGGTCCTGTCAATGGGATAATCTTCTTTTCATTTTATAGGTAGGAACCATGATGTCGAGAGCCGGTACAAATCACACCTTTATCACAGTGCCAGCTCTTCTATATTCGGCGTCCATTACATTCATTTAGGCAAAATACAGCCACACCACCCACGTTTATAATAACCCAACAATAATATAGCTCAAAATATATATGATATCATTCTTTGTCATTGACTTATGATGATGTAGCTGAGCTTTGTTGTATCATCAAATCATACAGACCTTGAACTCTCCAGTCTTGGCAGACTGTCCCATTTCTCTTTGGAGCGCATCCTTTAAGAGATCAAAAGAAAGGATATTAGATATGTCAGACTTCGGTCTGATCTATAAAGAAAACTAATTTGAAACAAAAATATCAACCTACTTGACATTACATTAGTTTAACCTTTACTTGTAAACCACTTTGCTAAACCATTGCTATTACAAAGAAATAAGCAGCGTACCTACTAGATATGAATAAAAAAAATCCCAGTATAAACTGTCTTTTTTAGACTCAGGATTACTTACAGAAAGCTCTGCTATGGATAGTTCTCCTAACAGTTTAGCGTCCGTGTCCCAGTAGACGTTGAAGCCTTGTAGGTCCACCAGTTTGTGCATCATATCACAGGCGTCTCGGCCAACAAAACGTGGCGTCTGAAAAAATAGAAAAAAAAAAATAATAATTACTAATTTTTAACAAAGGGCCATGTAAAGGATGTTGCCTGCTTCACAGAACGACTATGGGCGAAAGTTGATGTATTCCTACAATGATGGTTAATGGTATCAACATGCGTTTTCGCGTTGCATCTGCTCATGTAAAAAGTCTATCCATATTACATGCACACTGATATTTTTCAATCCCAACCTAACACAACAATCTTGTTAAAAACAATTGACCTACCCATCCGGAGTCGGTGCTCTGGGCCGACAGTTCTTTGATGACCACTCCGCAGGCAAAGCTGCACCTTGGGATCGTCGTGTTATCCTCGTACCGCAGGTGCACATCTTTTACGTTCAGCTTTGCAGAGAAATAAAGACTGTTACTTTGCCATTTTTAATTTGCCATGAGTGGCATACCATTCACAACTGTTAGGTATTATATTTGTGGCTACAAAGTAATTTTTTTTGCAAAAAAAACAGCTTCTTCTTATATTATCATGCCACTATTTCGAAGAATATCTTTTCTGTCTTAATATAAATCCGATGAGCTCAGACGAAAACTTTGCGGGACGAATAGAAACATGCTGAGTGTAGCATTTCATAATTTATTTTCTAAAACCTATATGAATTTAATACTCTCAGTTTTGAATGGAGCTTAATTGGACCATCGTTCTTTAAGTAAACGAAGCGGTAGTGGCGTACCTGCAGGTTCTCCACGATGTTGGTGGTGAGGGAGGCGAGTGAGTCCATGCCCCAGTAGGACCAGTAGGACGAGGAGCCGGACCCCGTAGGCTCGATCTGACACGCCAACTACCAAGAAACCATCACCATATCATCAGTCATTTATTCTAATCTTGCTAAATCGCACTTGATATCTCAATGCATTGAATAATTTGCCTGACAAACACGGTATTATGATATGTGACCATAATGCAGAAATTACCGAGAACTCCCTTGATTACACCGGATTACAAATAAAAAGATGGGAACTGTTATTGTTTCTCTATTACTGATTGTAGAATATTAATGATAAGACGTACTAGCTTATCATAAGAAACAAGCTTCAACTTTACCTTCCATTTGTCTTCTAATGCCTTTAATTGTGCTTGTTTTCTTTCCTGTTCCGCTTTCTTTTCTGCCTCAGCATCACACTGAAATTTGATCAGCATGACCATACCATTTTTCAACAAAATAACTACATAATTTAAAGGCACAAAGGAAAACAAAGGACGTTTTTATTGGGATTTAATTGTAACACACAATATCTATGTGCTGTGATTTCCGCTACGTACAAACCCACAGATACTTTTCGATATACTGTAGTTAAACCGCTGAAAGCATTCCCAATATCTTTTGCGTTTTGTCTACACTTTATTTAGCTTCCCTGCTTGTCATCTCCTTTTACCTTCAGGTTACTTAGTGGTCCAGCCACCAGGTAGAGCTTTTCCATGGAGATGACCCATGGTTCGCTGCGTAGTCTGCGCACAGGGATCTGCAGCTTGATCCGGCCGATGAAGCCTACAGGTGTGGAGGAGATAATCCTTTATTAACGTAAGGTATCAAGATAACGTGTATAAATATGCTCAGAGCCAGTTATCTAGAAGATACTGATACCTTTCACATGAAGCTTATATACTGACCAAAATTGTCGTTTGTATAATGAATGGAAGATTTGTGAAATATTCGTTTTTCAAGTTTAATACAAATCATTTTCCTTACCAGCTTTAACCTCCAGGGGAAGATCCAAGGACTTAAGAGCATCCTTCTTGAGGGGTAAGTTCTCAAGCTCAACTTCGCCTGTAAAAATCAAATCAAAGTAATTCGTAAAGAATCAATTTGCGTCATTGGGTCGATATACACATTCCAGTGCCAGAAGGTTATTTTTTAAAAGATCAATTAAGTCTTAAAAATTAAAATCAGTACGTTATTAACGTGACCCACTTCATTTGAATATTTGAATATGGGGCTTTCAGTGCTCTGTTCTTTCCGTCCTTTCTGGACGGATTAGATTTAGAAGATTATTACAATGTTATCGAAACAGGTTTTACCCTGGAGGAGTCCAATGGAGAGCTGTTCTGTGTTGAGGTTCTCCACATATTCGCCCACGTAACTGTTGAGCACCCATGCCACCAGACCTTCTAGCATACGATTCATTCACTTGGCTCTGCAACGGAGGAAAACAAACATGAGCAAATATTCATAGATTCCTATTACCGGTACATTGCATTATAGAAACAAAATCACAGAAGCTGAATTAAGCTTTTTGTAAAGTAATAGCAGAAAGACAATTCTCTTTAGGATTAGCCACGAAAACAAGCTTACGAGCTCCATACGAGCGAACTTATTTTCTCACACCCAGACTGGTTAGCTATGACAATAATATTAATAAAGTATTTCAATGACATTAATATATAAAAAAAATTCTAATGATTTCTCTTTTACCATAGGTGCGACCCACAGCATGGAATGTATTTCTATAGTCATTTGAGTTTGTTACTCTTTATCTCGACACTGCTTTTGGTTCCCTTCAACAAAAAACATAGATTGTGCTTAATTGCGCTCCCCCTACCTCCAGATTTTGTCATGGGGAGGATTCAAACATACACGTCACCTTCTTCTTTGAAAGTAAGGAAGAAAACCCTAACTCAGATATTAAGGATTTTCCCAATAACCTTGGTAATCTAATATTCACCAAAGTAACAAGGTACGTGGAGGTGATTCCAATCTAGTTAGACTGCAAAGCTGACATTTATTTTCACTGTACCTTCATATTGCAACTAGCATGTTTGGGCCAGCATTTACAGAATGTTTCACTAGAAGTTCTACTAGAAGAATCAAAGTTTTTCTGTTGCCCCTGCTTGTCTTCTTACCATTCGCAATAATCTAGTTCCGATCCTCCTGATTGGCTTACAACCAAATTACATGGTACAAACCCAAATTCCATTTTCAAATTCCCTGTTTTCCCTGAGATTTCCCTGAGATTTCCCTGTCCCACAGCAATTTTACCCTGTGTCATATCCAGCAAGTTGTTCATATTTCAAATTCTCTGCATGCAGAAACATTTTGGACAACCAAACAACAAAAAGTCAAATCCCTAATATCTTGAGAATCAAGAATTTCAGAACCTGGCCAAATGAAATTCCCTGTTTTCTCTGTGTTTTGGCAAATTTTACAAATTCCCTGTGTTTTCCCTGTCAGAGAATTTTTTTTTGCCATTTTCCATTGAAAGAAGTAATCAATTGAGTGAAAAACCTTATCTGCAATGTCAATCGATCATATCACATTGATAATCATATCCATTGTATTGTGACGACTGTTGAGTTAAGTATTATCATCTGATCAATAACCCACATATCAATACCCCTTCTTCAGCGGTACAACTGTACAATGAATGTCATATAATACAACTGTGGCGTTAACATTACCAGGGCGTATCTTTACCTCAGGGCCAGAAGAATGAAAACAGACTAAATTCAGGTGCCAGCTGCTTTTCTGTACTACGTCGACACAGTCAACCCGGTCTATTAGTATTATAGGCCTATCTGTCTCTGGGGGAAGGAAATGGGTCGTGGTGCACAGCAAAAACATATTCTCATCTCCACTTGGCAATCTACCAACAGCGAAAGTCAAACCATGGTTCGCCTTACCAACATCGCGGGTGTAATTTGTGAGAGTCTATATTGTCATAAATGAATGAACTTCATTAAAAAAAAAGACTATTCATACAAAATAAATGAAGTTGGCATCATGTATGGAATCACAATACAATTATTTGAAATGTACGGCCCAGAACATATTTTCTAAACTAAGACAAATAGTCATCCCCGCATTGTACTACTAGTACTAGACTGGAAGGCGAATTGGAATGAAAGGGATTCACTGTAAAATGCATCAGTGCATTTTATGCAAAGGGTCTATTCAGTATCCAAAATTCAGGTTAAAATTTGCGCACATATCCCAAGATCCATGACACCAAGTATAAGTATAATGGATTCGTTGTACGGCCAATTAGGCATATAATGGTTTCGTATATCGATTATTGGTAATACCCATCGAGTTATGATCATTATATTTATAAGTGTACACTTTTATACGTGTACACTCAACATGAAACTCGTGCACTTCTGTTGCATGGTGCACCACTGAGTACGGACACTGTTTAACCATATACCTACATTTAAGACCATAAAAATCATCAGGAACGTATTACAAGAAAGAATGAAGAAAACTCGGAAACAATACGAAAAGAATTGTGCGAAAACCAGCAACTATTTTTCGTATTTAGTTGTAACCAAGCGGTCGATTTTGAAAGACGGGTATGTTAATTAGATTTCGATTATAAATATCATCAATGGTTGATTCAGTCTACTGATGAATTCATTCCGTAGTTAGCACCAAAAAATGTCGAGTGCGGGTATCATGGGTCAAAAAGAGGATCGGTAGGATGGATTCTTTTGTTTAATAAACGTTATTGTGAGCCCCAAATCATATCCACTTGGCGATTTTGACTGAGTCGGCTGACTGATCGGTGGTAAAATCGGCTGATTATTTTAATAGAATCAGCCAATTTCACCACAGATTCAGATCACAAGTCAGCATGTAATATTAAAATATACATGTTTGATATGAGTGGTGCCAAAATGGGCTGACTCTTCTAGTAGAATCGGACGACTTTAGCAACGATGAGTCAGGGAACCAGATCCCAGCAATTTTAGTTCACCTCACGTCTGGTCCAATTAGAAGCTACATTGAAAACAAGTACAATGGAAAGTGTAATCATAGACATACATAACATAGATAGGCAACTAGGCCTATGCTGACTGGGGCATGTCTGTCTCGGTATTCATATGCAAATCATGACCTGATAAGGCATTGGAGGGGTATAATTTAAACAGTACTACTGTAATAGCACAGAAATGCAGGTGTAAATATAAGCTGTAACACATTCATAAATTATCAGAATTTTACAAATTATGTACAGATAAAAAGATATAAACAAGTAGAATCGGAATATATGAATTTTATTTTAGATTTTGGAATGATTCGTGTAACAAGTAAGGAAGGCAATGATGTTAAAATAGCAAACTTATCAATTATTTACAATAATTGAGACCTATGCCCATACAAATCTTAGAAATAAGTAGATAATCTATGTTTGGATTTTAAGCATATAGAATCTTAAATCAAATTAAAGTTTGAAAAATGCTAAAATGCTAAAATGAAGACCTTTCAATGTTCATAATACCTCAGAAAGACCCATCAGCAGAAAACAATGCAACTAACACCCCCTGACTATGCCCCTCACCCAACTAACTGCAAAGTACCTCAATGCAAATCTGGAAAGCGAATCCGGAATGCGAATCCGGAATGCGAATCCGGAATGCGAATCCGGAAAGCGCATCTGGAAAGCGCATCTGGAAAGCGCATCTGGAAAGCGCATCTGGAAAGCGCATCCGGAATACTCCAGGAACCTGTAACTCCGGTCACTCTAGGCGAATCCGGAATGCAAATCCAGAAAGCCAATTTGGAAAGCATATCCGAAAAGCATATCCAGAAAGCAAATCCGGAATGCAAATCCAGCAACCAATCCAGATTGTTTAGATCTAAGCCTACCTACATCATTCCCATGATGCACCGTCATTTACTGACCAATGTGAATACAATATGTCTTTTCAATCTTATGTGATCACCACAAACCTAAATAATATTCAATCTTTTGAAAAGAAACACTGATGTCATTGTGCTGACGGCGATGTTTTAGCAACTACAGCAATGTTGACATCTTGCTTGTTTACCTTATGGTTGAACCTCATTGGTTAATGAAGGCCAAGTGATGCAATTTTGTTTTGGAATGTCTTGGTGTTAGTATAATTCAGGATATATTTACCTCCTAAGCAGTAAGGCTTATTATATTTGAAACAGCACAATAAACACCGCTGCTCCTGCTAGCCATTACACAAAGTTCAATTTCAATGTATATGTCATTGTTGGCAGGCACCTCAAAGTCCCAAAGACTATCTCCAACCTTTAGTACACATGCACTTGCGCTTTTGCTGGGCGCTGGGTGCCGGTGGTTTTTGAAAGCACCATGACTTGGCAAAAAAATAAATTTCTCATCATTTTCAAACTTCAAAATGTTTTGGGGGAAAAAAAAGGAATGGGCTATTCTCCCCCAGATCTGGAACTGTCACCAGGATGTATCTATTTCTCTTTTACAGTTCAGATGTCTGAAAAAAAAAGGGAGGACAGGACAAGTAACATCTTGTTTGTTTAGATGTAAAATCATAAAATAACAAATTTTCAGTAGTTAACTTGTTTCCGTCAAGACATACATATTTCCTTAGTGTATATGTCTTTAGTGTAGCAGGATTCCTGTACCGGCCAGGATTCCCATTCCGGCCGCCTCACTGCGCATGTGCACTGGGTCAAAGATAGTCTCTGGATATGTTCTGTCAGTCATGCCAGTCAAAGTTGTAATGGGTAGCAAACTAAATATATATTACTCTCTTCTTTTACATCACTAGGATTCAACCCTAAAACCTAACTCGTCCCTACTCCTAGTCTGTGGAAGGGGCACCTTTCCAGGGTGGCCCAAGGCTAGGTGCAGCCGACCAGTCAAGTGGCCCGTTATGGCGGCCGGTAGACGAATCCTGGCGGTGCCCCAGTCCTACCACATTTAGTCCCACCCTCCGAGAACCAGTGTCTTTTTGTCATTATTGGAGTACAGAGGTGAAATGTCATTTTGCCTCTAAAAAATAAAGTTTAGAAAAAAAAAATGCGAACTAGATCTAACTTGTTACCAACCAATTATTTTTTTCAAGGCACGAAACGTAGCCCCTCGTACAACATTTGAGAGTATCAATTTCTTGTCAAAAATATCCCTTTTACTCAATTACTGTCAAATAAGAAATCGGAGCAGGGCTAGGACTGTATCAGGGTTAGTTCTGTGGATCCTTCTCTCAGGGCAAGCACTGTATCATACGAGGTTAGGAGTAGAGAGTTGATCATTCGGCTATTTCAGGGTATGTGAAGTTACTAGACACATATAATAACGGCTGATGTTAGTCATCATCATGTCAAAAAATGTCTGGATTCGATTGCTGGATAATAATATTGTAGTAGTACACTTTTATTGACAACTGAAAGATCTACAGGATCCAAATGTCAGGTATAGATACATAGAGAAGGTCGCAGCAGAGCAACCCTGTGCGTAGTTTTGTCACCTGCTTAGAATAGGCTTAAGTTATGGATGAGTACATAACTACCTTAACATAATAACAGTAATACAAGCAGGTGACATGGAACATATATTAACATATATATGACTTAAAATATCTAGGTAAGATGTGACAATCTATGCTAGGATACATTTGCAAGGAATAGTGCAGTACTGATGAGACATCTTAAGCTAACAAGCATATACCATAGTTAGAATGGGACTAGAAATGCGTCAGCTGTTGTTTTGTTAACAATGCAGCTTTTGTGAGACATCTTAAGCTGTCAGTAGCCTAGAATAGGCTTAAGTTATGGATAAGTACATGACTACCTTACAGAATAACAGTAATACAAGCAGGTGACATGAAACATATTAAGTTAATAATGAACATATATATGACTTAAAAATACCTAGGTAAGATGTGAAAATCTATGCTAGGATACATTTGTAAGTAATAGTGCAGCACTGATGAGACTTAAGCTAACAAGCATATATCATAGTTAGAGTGGGACTAGAAATGTGTCAGCTGTTGTTTTGTTATGGGACTAGAAATGTGTCAGCTGTTGTTTTGTTATCATCTAGCACCTTGTGACATTTAGCACCTTGTGACATTTAGCTAGGGAGGCCTAACTGACTAGCTTAAGTATTGTAGAGGTTGTCACATTGTCACTGTTGGACGGGCTGGTTAGTAATTTAAATAGTGGCATAGTGATTTTAGCACCCTGATATTTTAGGTTCAGAGATTGCATTTTGAATAATGTGTCTGTTTTGTATTGATAGGCAGGTTAGAGGTTGTAGGGCCTCTATATTTAAGACTTAATGGTTGAGATCAACATAATGGGGGGGTGGGGGGGGGGGGGCAGTTAGTGCTGCCCACAATGGGTAGGGTCATGTTCCCACTGCCAGTAGATGGGATCTTAGTTTGAGACAGTCAATCAGATAGGCACCAGTTGCTTTAATTACATTTTCCTCTCTTGATGACATTATTTCAGAATAAAGAGTGTTATTGTCTTCTGCAAGGGTGCTGCAGGGGCCAAGTTGGGTATAGAGGACTAGTCTTTGTTCTGAGTAGGCTGGGCATTTGAGAAGGAAGTGGATTTCATCTTCTGCCTGGTTTAGATTACATATTTTACATATTCTGTCTTCTTTTGGAATTTTTGTTTTTGCATGGCGGCCCAATTCGATTTCAAGGTGGTGTGAGCTAAGTCGGAAACGTGAACCTTAAGTGGAACCTCGCTTAGCACACCTACAGCAAAAAAACAAACTGACAACAAATCATTCACTGGTTACAATATTTCCAACGCAGACTAACGTTAGGCCTACAATTTGTCATTTTGTGGCTGCTTTTTATCGATCCTTTTTATCACTGACTCAAGAAGACTGAGCGACAGTGTCAGTGCTTAAGTGAGTGGTTTAAGTCGAAGCAAAGCTCACATTCATCTGCTAATTGCTGTGAAAACACTGGTTTTATATCCCCGATTGGTTGTTAACAACAATACTTACATGTTCTTTACTGTTTCCCTTGAATATTTAGCAAATCCGTAAGAATATGACAGAGTAAGTTGGTGAATGTCAAAAGCACAACACCAAATTGCATGTGTCCCACTTTTGCAGACGTCAAGAATAAACTGCAGGGTCAGGGTATACAGTATAGCTGTACATTCTTACAGATTAATTTTAATATTACTAGAAATAGTGTTCATATTTCGTTATGGAAAATCTTCTAACTACTAAACATTTATAATTGTTATGTTCTATAAAGAGTAAATGATTGATTTATCTAACACTATATCCGATTTTCTAAAGATATTTTGTATTTCAGTAGTCCTGCAGGCTAATACAACAATCAAAATGGCAGCTGGAGCGGGACGGTGTTTCATGTGACTGGTTTCCGATTGTAAACAAACGGATAATTCTATCGAGTTAGTGATAAGGTAACGCACTGAACATACATATAAAACAAAGGAGCAAATACCGTATCTTTTTTTGCAACATAGACATAAGAACTAAATCTGTTGCTTTAAAAACTTGCGCAAAATACGCCTCGAGAACCCCGCCCCTCGACCTCGCGCTGTCGCAGGCCCGAAGGTCTAGGTTTGGTAAACGATCACCTCTACCCCTAAAGTCGTACGTACACTGCTTGGAGCTAGCCCGAATGATACTTGATAGATAGGCCTAGATGATAGATCTAGAAATAGTACTTGCGTGACGGCGGTTGCGAATCTCTTCTATGAAAAGTGTCGGGGAACCGTACCAACACTGCAACAGCACAGTGAAAATCAAAATGCCAAACAACAAAAATCCTTGACAGTGACAGAGAAAACACAGGGAATTTGCAAATTTTGCCAAAACACAGGGAATTTCATTTGGCCAGTTCCTGAAATTCCTGATTCTCAAGATATAAGGGATTTGACTTTTTGATGTTGGATTGTCCAAAATTTGCAAAAAAATTTCTGCATGCAGAGGCTTTTATATTTGAACAACTTGCTGGATATGAGCGTAACAGAACTGCCCTTCCGTTGTTTCTTCTCTGCATCTCAGTGTTGCACTGCGCTGCACTGTGACTGTGTCGCATCATGTTGCACTGTGCCGCACCGTGTTGCATCATGTCACACTGCTGCACCGAGTTGCACTGTGTCGCACCAAACAACACATTGATGCAGGCTGGGCTCTCCTATACAAGTAGCTGCGATGCAGCACATGGTTGTCATTTGGCCAAATAAACTCGTAGAGTCAACATCTAAGAGCACTGGTCTCTCTCCTTCTTGAGTAGCCATTTGACCCTGCCCTTAAGGCACCAGGCTAAACAAAAATTCTGTTTCTGGTGGACCAACTGGCTTTTAAAAGGGCCAGTTGGGCGGTCGTGAATTATTTTTTTTTAGAATTTTGTTTGTAATTTAGGGAATGTACTATAAAATTCTGAAAAAAATATTTTAAAAAAGCTCTCAGGCGGGGGTTTTACACCCAGTTGTGAACTATATGCATCTTCGGCCGGCATCTTTTGCCAGTCGAACATCTTCGATATCTAGTTTTTCTTGGCTCAGTATTGTGTATAAGCTATGTATGTGTGTGCGTGCATGTACGCACGCACCCCCCCTGGGGATCCAGGGTGGGGGTTCCTTTGGGAGCCTCCTGGGAAGAATGTGTCCCAGCAGCCCCTTGCTGTTCGTAGAAGGCGAAAAATGGGAGACCAGACTCAGTAGCTCTTTCGTTGAGTGCCCGCTCTGAGTCTGGGAGGTCTTGGGATATATCCCTGGCCGAGTCACACCAAAGACTTTAACAATGGTAGTGGTCACTGCTTGCCTGGCACTCGGTATGTTAGTATAATGTGACTGGGTGGGGTATTGTGTGGGCCTATGACATGATATCTCAGTGTGGCAGCACTATAAAGAGGGCATTGGGTCCCACTGCTACAAATAGGCAGCTCATTTCATAGATTCGGTCACCGCCCCTGTGGCGTAAAACTAGCTGAAAAGCTTTACCTTGTGCAGTCTGGTAAAAGAACCCGGAAGGGTTGGCCAGACGTTAAACTAATCCCACAAACAAACAAACAAACAAGTACGCACACACGGACATGGACATATGCATGTTTGTATGTTGGTGTTGGTACTTAGTACGTATGGATAAACATTGACAATGACTGACGAAATTACATGTTTTTCACAAATAGATTACTGACTTTCTACAATAACATTAAACTTTTTCAGATCTAATGATGGCGTCTACGAAGTGCAGTTCTTCAAATCAGGCGCTTATGATAAGTTGCATGCAAAAAATTGCAATTTATGAAACGAAAGCGGTAGGCTCCTGAATTAAATACTTATGATATAGACATAATGTGATTAAGAAACGGATATCGCATGCAAAAAAAAGAAGCAATTTATGAAAAACCAACAGAAAAGTATTTTACTTTTTTATAGGCACATAATGTGCCATGTTTGATAAATAGGTATCAAAGTTAATTGCCACTTTTCGTCGGTACCGTATATTGCATCATAATCAGGAATCGGGTATACCTGCACCAAAGCATAGCATAAAATGTTACAGGGCAACATTTTATTTTCAGTGTTACAAGATAGCTTTTATTTATTTTCAAAACGCTATACAATATTAAAATCTGGTAACAAGATAGATGTAAGCATTGATATCTATAATTCTATACACTTACTTTATTGTTGAAATGATATCAATATTGCATACTGAGTGTCTATTCAAGGGCGAGTATTAGTTGAATAACAGTGTCACCTTTTTCCAGCGATTTTATGTCGTGGGATCGAATAATACAGAGAACAGATTTCGAGTTCTTAAAATTGACAGGACGGAACCAAAAGATCTCCACATTACAGATGACAAGGTAGGCAAATCATATATATTTTGAAACAGCAAGGCCAAATTTTGTTTCATTAGTATTGATTTACATACTGATACCAGTACCAGATTTTTTTATACACCCCAGTTTCGTAAAAGATTATTGAGCTTTGTCGGATTAGGAAAAGACACATAATGTTTATGAATTACCTATTTCATGTCAAGATATATAATGTTAAACACATTTTCATATAATTATTTTCTATGATGGAAGGTGGAGTATACCCAGAAGGAGATCCGGGACCTTTTACTGATGATTGATGTTGGCAACCGCCCTCGTGTGCAGCAGAAGGGATCGGCCGGTCTGACACGAACTGTCTCTGCCTTCGGTATAGTCGGTAAGTTGGGCTTTAAGGTCTTGAACAATCTTGAAAGGCAATGCATTGATTCTTCTGAATCAAAGGCCTTAAAAGTCTTAAATTTAGCCATTCAGACACACGAGTTCTTTAAAGTATTGAATATCGTTCATTCAGAAACTCTTTTAACAGTTTACAGTGACAATATAATTATAATCGTCAAAATATTGCTCAGTAATTGGTTTGAAGTCTGATACCGGTATAACTCATGGACACTTTAGATATACTCGCATATGAGAATAATCTACAGTCTATTGCATTTTGCAAATGATTGAAAAGAATGTTATTTTTTTACGAAAAACGTTACTCAAACTCGAGCTATAACCTAATATTCTTTCTTAGGGTTTGTCCGTTTCCTCGAGGGTTATTACATAGTGTTGGTCACCAAACGTCGCCGGGTGGCGGTGGTTGGTCCGCATACTATTTACAAGATCGAGGACACTAGTATGGTCTATATTCCCAATGATACAGTCCGATACACTCATCCAGACGAACAGCGGTAAGTCCGTTACCTCCTGCCTTATCTCATGAGTATTGGTTTCCACTACCTCACCCCTCTTCCAGCAACAATAATAAGTAAAGGGTTCTTGTTGGGATATAGCCTAAGATACCATAACTAAACTGAAGACCACCAATCAGGCACTTCGTTTTATTACCAAGGCGTTTAATTAGGCTAACGGTAGTTATCCCAGAAGAGTTTGATACAAGACTTACTTATATCGCATATAGAAACACATGGAAAGAAAAAATTCCCATGGCTGACATCCTAGCAGCCCAGTCATTAATTAAGACTTCTCATTTCCGTGTATTACAGATATGTGAAGATGTTTCAAAACGTCGATCTGTCCAGCAACTTCTACTTCAGGTTTGATATATTTCTTCTTAGAACACCTTTATTCATGTGAGATGCAAGAGATATACATAAACGAATATATTTTATTATTGTCACAGAATTCTTTTGGTTGTGAAGTCATACCCACCATACTTATTTTGAAATGAAAAACAGAGCGAATTTTGGAAATGTCCAACAAGCCATCGCCTTTGAATAGTTTGTAAAGTTCGTATTGCCATAAGATAAACAGTTAAAGTTAAAATTAGACATAAAAGTACCTTTGAATTATTTTGTACTTGATATACGCTAAGTGCCTCTTAGACCTTTTAAATAGAGGAACCAACAAATTAGATAGTATGTTTAATACTCGTTCGTCACGTTACAGTTATAGCTATGACATCACGCACACCCTCCAATACAACTTGTCTCCGTGCAAAGGTCTCGACAACCTGCCAATGGATAAGGAATCTTTCTCCGAAGAGGAAATTAAATTCTGGCACAAAGAGCGGGCCGACAGTAAAGTGCTCCTCTCCCCCTCAGGAAACGATATTGAAGACGCTAATAAGTGCTTCAAGAACTTTCTAGAGGACCACGGAGAGGGTGAAGTTCCAGATCTAGATGTACAAAAAGAAGCAGCATTAAAAGGTGATTAAGACTGGTCTCCGTTTTCAAAGAACAATATCAGGGATGTAATGATACCTAACTACTCATTTACATAATATCAAGAAAAAATTACCGTTAAATTGTCAGCTGCAGAAACTAAATAAGAGTTAAACAAGTCGAAACTCGAAGCGTTGTGTTATATTAATATGCCTTCTTAGTGCGAGCTCAGTATTAATCAGGTTAAACATTATCGAGCCTACTGAGGCTGGACCTTTCATCAGATATTTTCTGAAAAATATATATAAGATTTTTTTGTTGTTAATTAACTTTTATTTATACTGGATGATATTCGGCACATTTCCGGTTTTCAATATCATACCAGTTGTGACAGTATTATGATATAGATATAACTTATACAGTTTTGCATGACTTGAACGATTTTGTCTTAATGCTATGACATGTAATTCGCATACAGTGAATTACATAACTTATTTACATGAATTAAATTTACACTTCACATTTTGATTTATAATTATTCATTAAGGCTGTTTTTTTGTACAATTTTGAACAATGACTTGTCTTGAATTTTTCTATTCTCAGATGAAAGTTAAAATACGTTTCAATTTTCACTATCTCATATGTTGCAGAACCAACGACTTTCGGAGTAAGAAACGAACCTAACTGGATGTGGGTGTGGAATAAGCGCATGCTGAAACATTCAGTGGAGGAAATGCATCACGATTGGATCATGCACGTCATACATGGATTTATAGGACAGTCGAGTATCCTTTGACAAATCTCACACCGACCTCAATAACACTGTTCCTTTATAAGTATACCATTGTCTGGATCTCGGAATTTCCGACAACTTGTGACACAATAAAAGTTAGCTTTCTCAGATGTCGTTGAATCAAATAGTGAAGTTGAACTATCTCAAACTGACACGACGAGCAAACTGGTTTAACAAGATTGACATCAGATGTCATTGATATAACAATTGTGACATCATAAAAATTAGGTTGTTGAAATGCCATCGGCCCACTTCTCTGTTTTTGAGAAACATAAATTTTCTTACAACTTTTTGGAAAGCTTGAACTACATTTGCAGACATGGGTTTGTCGAATTGTGAAGATGTTCCTTAGCCCGACAGATATCTGTGTGTTTGGACGACCGGTGTACCTCACCCTCATAGCCCGCAGGTCGAACCAGTTTGCTGGGACCCGCTTCCTGAAGAGGGGAGCAAATAAAAAGGTAAGTTTGATGAGCGCCTCGTAAAATGCGTTCATCATGCCCATACTGTAGTTGACAACAGAGAGTGGTGGTATTGGTTGCACTTCTAAGGCCCAGCTCAATGAGTGTTTCATTGTATCAATTCTTCTGTATATCAATAAAATTAATGATGAAATGTATACATATCTTAAGCCTCAGTTATTGAATATAAGTATTTTCACTTACGTATTGCAAATTGAATTATCAATGAAAGTACACTGAACAGGGTAAAACAGTGCGCCCCTATTGATGTCACATAAGATGGATACCATTACTTTCAATAGACTGTGAAAGAATCCTAATGTTTCAATTTAAACGACTGACACATATTTGTGTGCTTTTCCCAGGGTCATGTAGCTAACGAGGTGGAGACGGAGCAGATCGTGCATGACGCCTCCCTCAGCTGTCTGCAGAGCGGCCGCTACACGTCCTTCGTCCAGCTGAGAGGCTCCCTACCCCTCCTCTGGTCTCAGGACATCTCCAAGATGATGCCCAAGCCACCAGTAACCAGTGAGCCCATCATTCATTTCCTTTATCTCGTACAAAATAAGAACAAAGAAAACAGTCAGTTGGGTATTTGAACACATATATGAATGTTAAGTGTTTCCCAAATACTTGAAAGCAAGAAAAGACAAAAGAATCTGTCTTTGGTCATTGGTTTTCTCTCATTAAATCTGATTCTAACAAAAATTCTGTCCGAATGATGTTTTGTTTTTAGGCTAGATGGTAATCTTACTATTGAAGTCGTTTGAGTCTGTTAACGTTGAAATATGCATTAATTTTATCGTTAGTTGATCATGTATTCCTATTAAGATATAATTCCTATTTCCCATTTATTTTCTGTAGTGGACCAGTCGGACCCATACGGATTCGTAGCTGGTCAGCACTTTAACTCAGTGCTACGGCGATACGGGGCACCTATCATCATACTGAACTTGGTGAAAGTATGTTAATGACCAACCACACAGTTTTCCCCTATATTGTATTATAATTCAGGGTTGGCTGGTATACCATATTTATGCGAACTGTCGATAAAAGTCTTATGGGATCTTATGTAAGTCAGAAAGTACCGACGTTATAGAGGAATAGACATAATAATATATTTTATTTTAGAATAAAAGATACGACATGTAAATGATATAGGTCTTTTGGGCAAGGGTATAGAGCGTCCTTTCCCCCCCCCCCCTTTTTTTTTGGGGGGGGGGGACTCTTTTCATATTTCCGTTTCCAAATATGAGATATGCATTTATGCCACCTCTAATTTAGGGCTATAAGAATGTAAAATATATTCCAGAAACGTGAGAAAAAACGCCATGAAAGTATTCTGACCGAAGAGCTTCTTGACGTGATTAAGTACCTCAACCAGTTTTTGCCAGCTGAACATGTCATACGCTACATAGGATTTGACATGGCTCGAGTCAGCAAAAGGTAATAATGTCGCCGATCTTTTAAATTGTCATTTTCCAATGAGTCTTACTACTGATTAGGTATCACAATTTAAAGTTCGACTGTATGCAAACGAAGCAAAATTGTCTCAAATTTGAAGAATATTATTTGACAATTTGCCAGTTATAGATCTATGTTCATTGAAACTTATGTGACTGTGATTCGATAGCTATTCGTGTACCATAATTCTTCAGTTGAAGTCAACTTTGCATTAGAATACTTAACAACTTCATCTTTTTAGTTTGGCAAAGCGGTATTCAAGTCTAACGTGTTATATCTTTTATCCTTCAGCAAAGACAGCAACGTGTTAATGCGCCTGGCCGAGATAGCCGAGTGCTGCGTGAAGAGAACCGGCTTCTTTGCCTCGGGAACGACGCTTCAATGCAACAAACTGAGGGAGAATTCAAGGTAAAATAGAAAAATAACACGCACAGATTTACTGATGATAGTGTATATTTAAGCCATCAGACTTTGGTAAAGATTTGCTGTTGGATAGAAGGGCAGCACTGAATCATTTTACAACCGTATGATGAATTTCAGTACTATATATATTAGAATCAATCATAGAGATACATAAGATATTATATATGTCTATGAATCAATTGAATATTTTGTTCGTACATCTCAAAGTAAGCTTTTATCATGTAGGGTCATGTCTTTTAACTCACTCTAATGTTTCCCTACGCTTACCATTATAGGTGTAAAGGCATGCAGTCTCTGATAAAGGACGGAGTGTCTAAGCAGCATGGTGTTGTGAGGACCAACTGTGTCGACTGTTTAGACCGAACCAACACTGCTCAGTTTGCCATGGGCAAGTGTGCGCTGGCTTTTCAGGTATGTTTTTGATTCGGAGAGTTGGAAATATTGCCCCAGGGGAAAATAGATCCTAATGCGTTTTGTGATATTTCACAAACTATACTTTGTCAGTTACCCCCCAATTTTGCTCTTATGATACGTTATGTTTGCAACACACCTTTATCTATCAGTATCATGTCTGTTTCAGCTGTACAGTTTAGGAATCATAGACAGCCCCGTTCTGCAGTTTGACACAGATTGCGTAAGGTAGGTTTCAATCGACGTTTAGTAAAACATAGCTGTCTGTCAGAAAAAAGACATGGTCAACAAATTGGATGTGAAAAATACAATTTGCAGAAGAAATAGTTGATTACCTACAATATTTGAAAATCTAATATTATATCTAATATTCGTATATCTATACTTTTATTCTAAGCTTGTCATCCCTACAACTACCTGTATCATCAGCATGTGTTTAAAATTATTGGCCCTTTAGATATTAAAACACCTCATTATCCTAGCAATTATCACTATTGATTCATTTCACAGAGGTTCATTACAAAATCTTTATTTTAAAGATAGTTTTATTTATCCTGGAATACAATTAGCTATATTGCTAGTTTACACATAGTTTACAGTCTGCTTCCTTTTATTTCTACACACTGATCACTGGCCATGAGGATATTTGCGAATTTGGCCAATTTCCCACTTTGTATTTAGAATGCTAGAGGAGCTCTATGAAGACCAGGGGGACACACTAGCCCTACAATACGGCGGGTCGCAGCTCGTCCACAGGATCAAAGGCTACAGGAAGATCTCCCCGTGGACGTCCAGCTCCAGAGACATCATGCAGACGTTGTCCCGATATTACAGCAATGCCTTTTCAGGTTTGTGGTTCAGTCTAGTGAAATATATGTCGATAAACGACGTAGCAACAGTGTGAAGAAAAAATACAAGGATTTGTAAACGTGTGTCTTAAGTAACCGACTACCTACTGGCCATATCATAATTATCTTATGCTAAAACTTTACTCCTATTTGGCATATTTTATTGCACAACACAAGTATTCACAACAGTTCAATTACTGAACTGACAACTACTCCATGGTACAACTAAGAAATATTGACTTTTTTTTTAATCAGAAATGTAATAATTGCATTATTTATCATATTATTGGACGGCGCAAGTTCATATGTTCCTAGATGCGAGGCATGTCTCTACATGTGAATCATTAATTTATACTTTAAACATACTCTTTTCAGATTCTGATAAACAAAACGCATTAAACCTGTTTTTGGGTGTGTTCGAACCCAAAGAGGGTAAACCCAACATATGGGAGCTTCCAACGGATTTCTACTTACACAACGACGTCCAGTCATTCCTTAGGGAAAGAAAGTAGGTTCTTTGGAAAATGTACCAGATATGAAAACGTAAAACCATTTCGAGACTGATATTGTCAGTGTTAGCAGCATGGTAATTTCTTTTGACCTGTAATCCAACGTGGGTTATAAGTAAGATATCCATCTAGACCTATACTCGTTAGTTTTGAGATAGTGTGATCCCTTCAAAAAGATATGTGCTTCTATCAAAATTAGTTTTGATATTTTTACACAAATGAAAGGAACAAATATGTCCTCTGCCCATACAGATGTTATGAGACCTGTTTTCCTTTACACAATCTAGCTACTGTCAGTGGTGGGAGCTTCCCGTGGTCCGAGCTTTACCGTCGCCCTATGACGAAGGTAGGTCTTCGAGCTGTCACTTCCCAGCTGGGAATGAACTGGAGCTAGACATGAGTATTTTCCAGGTACTTTGACTCCAATAGGAAATTATCAACAGATTTGGTCTTAGATATATTGCAACGTTTTGCTCACTTTATATTTATCAATACACATTTATAGTTTTTAAACGTCAAAAACTAAGGTGAAGTGTAAGTTTGAATCCTTAAACATTATAAACACCTTAGAATGTGGACCTTTTTTCCTTGATGCAGAGTCAAAGGGTGTGGACGGGCGAGTGGCGGTGATCCGTACACACGCCGGGGACGAGCGGGTGGACGGTTTCTGGGAGTACTACCGGCCATACGAGCTGACCAGTCTGGACGAGATCTACAGCTTCCACGTGCCCAACTCCATCAGGTGAGTCGTAGGGCGGGCAGCGGGGGTCAGCCTCACTCAAGTTTTTTTAATATTTTTTTAATATTTTTTTTTATTATTAGCTAACCACTTTCAGTGTGTTTTATCAATTAGTTTTGCTATACTCCGGGGAAAAGATATATCTCTGTGTTACTTCATGAGAAATAGGTTTCTAACAGAATACTCGTGACTTACTTTCCTTACTGAAGGAGTGTTCGGTTTGGCAACAAGCTATATATTGCTGCAAATAACGCTAATTTTAACAGTTTCATTATGCGGTAAGGGCGCAATCCTTATATTCCACATGTATTATCAAAATAACAGGCGAGTAACAATCTGTGATTTGTCTTTGGTGATTTTAGGGATTTTATGCCCAAGTTCTCCACGTCCTACAGTCCGTTTGCCGTGCGAGTCCAACCAGGTCGTCGGCACGAGGAGTCGGGGTAGGTCCACCTTCTTTAGTCCACGTATCGAGATCGTTCAACTGTTGTTGCTTCACGGTTGGTCTGTTTAGACGCATTATTTTCAGTTATATGTGTTTGATTCAAATATTGTATGTAGACCTATAGCTATTTGTTACTTAGAAAAATCATCAAACTCCACCTCCATAAACATCACCTTTAACATGTTTGCTCAGAAGGAATGTTTTTAAAGGTATCTCAAGGAGTGTACGTGCTAATCTACCAGTACCAGGTAGTCTCTTTTGCGTAGACCAATTCTTTCTAGAATCCTTAATAATCAATATCAAGGGACTTTACGTTAACAAGATATTTATTTCAGTAGACGTCTTAGAACTGCGTGTGATAATTATAAGTGATTCCAACAGCATTGACTTACATTATACAAAAAGACTTATGTTATGGCGCGAACCATAAGACTGTTCTCATGAGTTCGAAAATTTGTAGCTAAATACATCTATCAGCACACCCATTGACGATCGCACGTCATAGGCACACCGAATTTAACATAGGAAAAAAATATGATGATAGAAAATGCACACTGTAAATTAAAAATCAGAAATTAACTATCTTTCATATCGGACGGACTATGGGAAGGCATAGAACTTAAGCATGATGGTTTCCTTTCACAGCTCACGTAGACAGTAGGTCTATTTTGCATGCACACAAACTATCTAGACACTAACAAGGGAGCCTTCATTTAGGTGAAAATAGGGATAAGGCTATTAATCTGTATGCAACCACTCTGTATCGAAAAGATCAATACTGTAGCATAACAGTTGTTAGCTCACTTTGATTAGATATCCATATAAAGATGGAAGAGGAATTTAAGCTCGCTTCTGCTGCAAATAATATGATTGATACAGCTAGATTCGTAATTGATTAGAGGAATTATTAGTCAGGACACTTGAAACTATGGAAAAAACTTCTTTTAGTTATTTTTTGTTTACTGGTAGAGTATTTTGTGAGTGGACGTCAAACAAATCTTTAAAAATATCGGTTAGTTGTGTCATTATCGTCACAGATTTGGTTGATTCTCTGTACCAAAGTTTACATGAAAAAGTAATGTGACGTTTTTTTTCTGCTTTTAGATAACTAATTTAATGTAGGCACTATCTCTAAATGTTATACAGAGTGGCAACCTGATTTTTTTAAATCCCTTTTTGAATGTGATAAATTATGATTTATTACATACGGATATTGTGCAAATGACGTCATATCCTCAGTAAATTAGGTTTATGCCAAGATTTCAGAAAGTGAATGTCCATATGATTCTTATTTTCGTTATTATATAGGTGAATCTTTTAAAGATTACCCCATGTATATCTATATGGGGCAATATCAAATAACATAGTATTACCTTTACACTGGTCATGGTAACTACATGCTGACCATCAAAACCTGCCACGTGACCATATCTGCACAAGGTCTATAGCCTTAATTAAATTATGTGGTGATGACGGGATACTGTTGGAAATTTTTTTGTGATCAGCTACAACCTTTTTTGTAGAAAAAACGTTTTGAAGTAGGGTAACCGGTAGAAAAAAGAAAAGTTTTCTCTTCAATCCACAGGTCCTCAGAAAAATGGCTGCCATGATAAGGTGCAGATCCCTTTACAAACAGTTTTTTTTTTATGGATTAGGCCTTTTTATTGAGATGGATGGGACCTTTTTGGCATGTGAGAAGTGTGTGCAGGCAATCTGAGAACCCATTGCCGTTCCATTGATCACCTCAGGGTGACCCTCAGTCCTGAATTTTACAGAGGTACTATCCAGTATAGGGGCCTCGTCTAATCTCACTCTCCATGCACTTTCCCAGTATCAGTTCCTCATCACACTCTCCAAGCACTACTTCCGGGACACTCAGCCTACTCTCACTCCTCCTGCACTTTTTTTTTAATCATTTGTTTAAGTTATATGCAAAATTTGACTGCATACGTATAGACATGTGTTTGAGGTTGAATGTATACATTTTTTATAAAACAATTTTATTTTGGTAGTGATGTAGGTCTACTAAAATGAGAACGATTTTGTACACGTATATTGTAAATATTGACTTGCCACAGTATCCCGTCAAGTTGATACAGTTTCCATTATTGCACGCATACTTTTGAATGTTTTCCATGTTTGTATGATATTCTATTTGCAACCCTCTGGTGTATTTTGTTTGATGAACAAAGAATCTGGATTTGGAATAATGGGTGATGTTTACGTGACCGTTATAGCAAGAATTACTTTCTGACAGTAATTTATCAATAATCATACGTGAAAAAAACATCTACTGCTGTTAATTTACCCAACAGATATGGCCTTAACTTTGATCCCATTGGCTTGTTTTATTTCATCCATTACATTTGTCAATAGGTAAACGTACTTTGCCTATTTATTTCTATGTTAATACTTCCTGTATTGTTCGTAAACATATTCCAAGAATACTGATTTTAAGTAGGTCTGCACTCAGCAACATCGTCCCAATTCCAGTTTCAACTCCCAGCCCAGGGGTGCCGACCAAAAAGCATCCACGATTTCTCGTGGGGGTGATTTGAGGCCCACGAGAAGAAATATCCACCCAGAAAACATCCACGAGAACTTTTGGACATCAAGGTTTCTTGAAAAATCATACTAAAATCATTTGCATAATATATTTATGTAAATATAATACGAGAACAAATTTTGTGATTTGTGGGTATTTTAAGTTCTCGTGGGTCCAGAGTTCTCGTGGATGTTTTTTCTTCACATTTTAGATTTGCATTTGGCATTTATAGAAGCTTTTCCTGCTTTTTTTCATTTTTGTGTCTGTTAGTGGGGCGTTCTCACTTGAACTACCTTTCCAAATGGGCATCCTTTCCTTTGCCCATCGACGTCAAAGGTAATGAGGCCGTAATTCCTTCCTGTAGGCAGCCTTTTAACAGTAATTTTCTGTAGTAACTTTCAGCTTTTTCTGTTCTTTGTGCTTAAAGGCGCAAATGTACTGCTCATCATGTTTTTCAGTGTCGCTTGTAAGAGCTTCATTAAAAAAAAGAACCAAAACCTTACTCCTGACCCTTTATTTAATTACCTACCCTGGTATTATTTTATGATTAATTCTAACCACATAGATTTTGTATTTCAGTTTCTTCCATTTCTAGTGTACTGACTCGCACTCTGAAATTAACATAATGTTCGCTTTACGATATTGAAAAGTACATTTCTTAAAAAAAAGATGAGGGAAACAACTACCAAGATAGCAATTTTTATGACGTTGTAATTGGGAACACAAACAAGAAAAGATTTTTTCCATGATATCAAAAAGTATTAACAGTTATGTCATCTCTTACATTGTTGTTAGCTATTGGAAGCTGAACTCCGAAGGCAGACTAGCGCTTCCAATGACATAATGTATCTCAATAGGGCTTGAATTATATTTTGCAGATTGAATAATCTGCTATTCAGATATATGTTTTGCCTGTGGTGTCTGATAAATTTACTTCAAGCAAACCTTTGGGTATCTTAAGAGGGTACGATTTCCCGAAATCTCCTCATGTTTGGCACTTATCCAGGTGATGATTTTAAGCATACCGAAGCCAACAATAATTTGTGGTGCCGGTAGGTTGTCAGAACCTTACAAACCTATGATACTCTGCTCAACAGTTAGAACTGAATGGTATTCACTCTGAAAAAAAAATTCACAACATCCTAAACGGAATGTTCTTCCTCGTTATGTAGGTTTTATTATAATGTGGGACATGAGAGACTCGATATATTTGTTAGCTGTGACTCATGATATGAGTATTATGAAAAATGTCGGCGAACCTAAACACCAGATGGCAGCAACCAAATGTGTATTCACCTCTTGGTTCTGACCTCGCCCCATCCCCCTTCACCTGTAGTCAGTAGAAAATCATCACCACTTTCAAAGACCTTGAACACCATTAAGTCTCTTGAAAACATGTACTGAATGACTGATATAAAACGGATGTCACACACTCGGTCCTCAATCGGCATAATGTATAATCATGACTAGTATTAGATTAGGCAGGGACAAAGATGAATTATTAGCAAGTACACAGACACTGCACGACTCGACTTCTGATTCTCCTCTTAAGTATCAGCCGTTATTTCGTCTAATACATTGCAAAGATTTCTCCTTTTACGATCTATAGTCAGTTTTTCCTCTTAGTGAACCATTTGACTTTTAGTTACGTTACCCTATAAGGATATACTATTTTGAAGAAAAACGTGAACGTATCTTTTTTTTTATCGGCAAAGACATATTCAATTTCTTGAAGTAAATTTACTTCTCGTGCTACATATGTAATTGAAGGTTTACCCTTGGAGGTCCATGAAAGCATATTAACAAAGAGATAACGCTTTTACTAAGTGCACGGGTCAAAACATATACTATTTTATCCTCAAAATGTTTTTGCATATCTGAAATAAGGTAACCTGTTTTGAAACATGTGTTTCGTTATTACAAGGCCTTATTCGTTCTGCTGATGGTGGGGGTCAGTTCGTCTTTTGAACAATAAAAAGAGTAAGCGCTGACCTAACGAACATAATATCGCGTCAATCAGAAGCTGTGTCTTAAGTTTATTTTCATGCTCTAACCGGGCCAAGTCTTCCTCAATCTTATTCTTTTTTCCTTTATTGTGTATTGTATTGCATAAAAGAAGTTAAAAGAAAACTATTGTGATATAATGATGATTTAATCGAGTTGATTTGAAAGAAATTAAAAAGCATGTTAGGTGGTATAGCTTGTCAGGATCAGTGACAGATAACCATGATTTATTTGCAAGCTTTAATCAGGGGGAAATGATTACAAACAAAAACATTATTTAGGTTTAATTTTTGTCTTTGTATTTAGTTGAATTAAGGTCCTTAGGTCTAATAACCTTAGGACGAAGCAAATTCATAACTGTACTCTTCTGTACAATTACCTCTGGATCCAGATATCTCCAACTTTAGAATGATAAACTTTTCCCCCTTAAGTTTCACAAGTAATAAACATGTTCTTGTATATATCAACGAACAAAATAAGGACTATAATCCCATAACATTGAAGTAGAAATAAGGCAATAGCGGTAGAATTAAAATGAGTTGATGTACATGTAGTTTTAACATAGTTAAAGGACTGTTTTAAGTATAATAATGTGAATTAAAATGAGTTGAGTTACATTCGAAGCATTGAAAAGCACATGATTTTTTTTCTGTACTAAACGGATATCTAAAAGAGAACTGGAAACAGATATTCGATTTTACTAAAGATATTTCAACAAAATATACCAAAATATCTAGCTTTTGCATTTTCTTTGAAAGCAGTTTTTATTTTGTGACTGTTATGATGTTTCCAGATCTTATGAATAGAGTATATCCATCTCCACATCATAGAATTATGAGATAAAAAATGATATCAGTCTGTAATTTTTTTCAATGCGATTTGAGTAAACCTGTCTAAGAAATAATGGGTATATTTCCGATAGCTCGACGGCCGAGGCCAACCCCAACGTGTCGGGCAAGGACTCGACGGCGTCGGTGACGTCGACGGGGTCGGAGGGTAGTACGAGCAGCAGCGAGGGCTCGGACATAGAGGGCGACTTTGACGAGATGCAGAGAAACGTCTCCTCCAGTGAGGACGAGGACACCCCGATGGTGTCCCTCCGCGACCTCTTCCCGACCATGGAGCAGACGTACGGCGTCACCCTGCAGACGCCGTCCAAGCACGACCTGGCGCAGTACCGCAAGTAGGTGCCCCTCAGCATAGGGTGTGTAACTGGGGAGAAGATCGAAATAATTATGATGCCTATTTCCTGAGGGGTAACAGACTTGTAAACAAACGGTGGGAATACACACAATACCGGAATTTGGGAGGGGGGGGGGGTTCATTGTGAACTTATGCACTGTAGGACAGAATATTGAGTGTCATTGTATGCAAACACTTATCGTCGGTTTAAAAAATGAGATGATTAAATTTATTGATTAAAAGAATTTTGTCTGTAATGGACTTTATTTTGTTTTGCAATTAGAAATTTCCATTAGGCAAAACGTGGATTTTGTTTTACGTATTTATTCATTATATTCCAGATTTGTATTCATCGGAAACAATGCAAAAAAAGAAGACCCCCGTCCTCCTTCAACCGTTGCTTCACGTAAAGGCACTACACTGTAAGTTGATAGTTCCATGATCCTGGAACTTATCCTTTAGCCTGCAAAAACACCGCAATATAAAAGAGGCTGATTGCAATTCATATTCAACTTTCTAATACCAGAGTTCTCTGGCCTGTTTTCCGAGAAAATTTCCGTGATAAAAGTATGATAGTTAAGAGAAAGCATCTCGCCGGTCTACTGCTAATGCATTGTACATGCATGCCATAATCTGAACGAATGTGCTTAGATTGAATCCAAGGTCAATTCAAGTAAAATGATTTGCATAATTTTACTGCGAGATTCTGTAGGAATCTATAAGCCTGAAACTTCCTGTCAACTCAGGCTTGATGAAACACCACACATTTTAATTGCTGTAAAAAGATAACTTTACCCCTGGTTTTATCATCTTTTCAGAATCCACAAAAGTACGTTTGCCCTTGACAGCTCCAGGTCAGTGGTGCCACCCACGGTGAGCGCCCAGTCCCGGGACATCTACCAGACGTACGTGACGCGGGGTAAGGATGGGGCCCGCCTGCCCAGTAAGAGGGACCAGAAGGTCTACCAGCAGTACGTCAGTAACAAGTACATGTGATACGCTCAGGGACAGTGCAATTAGTCCTGATAACAAGTACATGTAATGCACCCAGATACAGTGCAATTAGTCCTGATAACAAGTACATGTAATGCAGCCAGGGACAGTGCAATTAGTCCTGATAACAAGTACATGTAATGCACCCAGATACAGTGCAATTAGTCCTGATAACAAGTACATGTAATGCACCCAGGGACAGTGCAATTAGTCCTGATAACAAGTACATGTAATGCACCCAGGTACAGTGCAATTAGTCCTGATAACAAGTACATGTAATGCACCCAGGTACAGTGCAATTAGTCCTGATAACAAGTACATGTAATGCACCCAGGTACAGTGCAATTAGTCCTGATAACAAGTAGGCCCTACGTGTAAGACACCCAGGGACAGTGCAATTAGGCCATTAGCTTATTCTTTGGATGGGAAGAAAATGGATGCGAATATTTGGTAAGATCCTCTTCTAAATTATATTGTTTTTGAACATATCTGGAAAAGACCCCTTTTGAGATGCTTACTACGCCCTTTGAAGGCTACATTCCAGGGGTGTATCGGGATTTCCTGCATCCTGATTGAGTCCGCAGCTGCACTGTTGTTGAGTCCTAATTCAGTAGCTAGGATCTGTCTTGTTGTTTGCGTCACACGCTTATCTGTGCATTGGAGGTTCTCAAAAGAGTAGGTCTGCCAGGGGGTGACATTGTAAAAATGATGTTAAATGAATCATTTGTCATCACGCTGGTGTTTCCACTAGATACCATTAATTGGGGGCGTGCTACGATTTTGCATGATTGGTATGAATTCACTCAGTTGATTACAATTTATTTCCAGAGGTACTCATAAAATACGTAATTGCAATTATTCGGTATTTTCGATTCCCTCATACTTAGGCTTCATTATAAATACCATCCCTACATAAGTTAGAGGGAAATGACCACCTCCTAAATCGTCATAACTACAGATCTTAATTCAGAAAGAAGAACAAATTCCAAATTCCAAATCAGAACCTTTGGAAATTGTAATGCTAGAACATGTCACGCAGTCTACTTTTGGTAATACATACACAACTTGCCTTATTCACTTCTACTTTAACTTCTGAAGCCATCTCATAAGTCTTGTCACTGACGAATCCCATTTTCCGCATTAATACTGCCATTATTGTTATCCACAAGGTTATTAAACTGCATTGAGAAGGGCCCCTCTAGAAGATGATTCATTAATTGCTACCCTTTCATTAACATTGTTGTATACGTAAGCTCCTTCCTCCTCATTAACATTGAAGATGTCACAGGCCAATTTGAAAATGTTATAAGCTCAATGGTCTTTAAAACATCTATTTACACATCATCCGTCTTAGATCTGATAGGGCATTTCGACGGATTCCTAGGTCGTTAAAATATTTATAGAAAATCAGCGATACAAAAGAAACCCCCAAAAACGTTTATCCTCTTTCCGAATTGAATGTCCAAGCCCGAAATAAAACAGATATTGAAATGTCAGTATAAACGTAAACGTCTCCCCGTGTATTTCTCTAATACAGCCTGGTTCCGACCCATCAGTATGACCTCTAGGTAAGAGAACACTAGGGAACCATGGCAATGTCCTCTTATTATATATGCGGAGTCAGATGTATCTGTATATCAACTTCAACAGCACACTAAATATATTATATGACCAAATAAGGTGGCAGTACTGTTAAACTGATGTGTTGTTATATATTATTATCGCTGAAACTCCAAAAAGCTGTCGTTTTGTTAATTCGCTCTTCCTCACATTTTGTAAAAAATGATTATGTTTTTCACTCTATCGTAGGGTGAAGTGAACCACTGCGTTCTTTGTGATATTTATATATTATATTGCATCGATTTGATTAGGGAAGTAGAGTTTTTCTCTTCATTTTGTCTGTTCATTTAAGAGCACAGGCAGTTTTGTTATCATTCTATTAACGAGAAAGGTTCGATTGGCTATACGCTTAATGGTGCTATCGTAGAAGACACAAATAAAAGAATTTTGCTAAAACTCATCCACTTGTTAACTTATATTTTCAATCTAATTGTAAAAGCTGGAGTCATTATAATTATTTCTTTTGCATCTTCCCATTATTAAATCGGTTTATGTGCACGTTTATCGAAATCAAACTTGATACTTTAAGAAAATTAACCCGCGCACAATAGGAATATAATTGATAGGTCTGTATAATACCAAGGGGGGGGGGGGGGATGGTCTAGTGGGTAGCGTGCTGGCTTTGCATGCGGCCGGCCTGCGTTCAATTCAAGCTGGTGCCGGTTAGATTTGGTCACCCAACTGGTGAGTTGGTGTTGATATAGCTGAAAAATTGCTGAAAACACCTTAAACTCCAACAACCATGATCATATAACAATAATCATCAAAGCTGTTGGCAATGTTAAATGAGACTAAGGCACCGGTAATAAAACATTCATTTATCACATTTGAGCCCATTAAACCAGAACGATATAGCACAGTTTGTTCCATTGAGCATAATATCCCTTAACATGCCCTGCTGCCATGATCAATACTGTGTCGTGTCGTTTAGATCATTAGAACTTGGCCGAACAAAGAAGACCCTTCAAAGCTTGTGGCTGAGAGGCTATTTAGCAAATCAATGCTGAATGTCAATTGGATTGCCCTAGAAGTGACTTGGAGTGTGGTGTCAGGGGCAGCCCCTCAGACCATGTTTTGGGTCGAATGTTAGGTAACAACTATTGTCATGTCACCATGTGTCCCACCCACACCCCTTCAGATGGAGTGAACTGGTCCGTGAGCCCGCCGCCTGGACAACAAGATAAAAGTGAAAGGTCCCTGTTCCCGCCGTTGTGGACGTCGCCAGATTGGAATCTGGTCATCAGGATACTACAACGAAGGTAGGCATGTTTGCCTTACACTATGTGAATAACGCTTTACATGTTATTTCATATAGGTTCATGATAATTTACACATTTCTCGTTAAAGTGTTAAAGGAATAACGATTGCTTTGAAAACTTGGGCTGCAGCATTATTCAGACTAATCATGCACATTGAGGCCAAGTGACAGGATACGCTGATCGGTTATAAGTAAATGTGACTTGGCCCTGTACCATGGAAGAGCGCATGATTTCTGTCAAATGCAAACATAATAGGGGCGAAAGGTATTAGATCGTCTCCGACATTAGCCCGAAGAGGCTCTCATTTTACTAACTTGGGCTTAATTAACTGCAAGGGAGAAAGGACAAGGATGACATTAATACTTTCTGCTCACAGAGATACCCCCACCCCTAATAGCATGTGCATGTTCTGCAACCAAAAAGTTTTTTTCAGCAACTGAACCTTAGACTACGGGGTACATCAGCAACAATATGCAGCATTTCTGAAAACTTTACTTTTCATATAAAAACCCACAAACTTTGCAAAATGTTATTAAAGTGTCCATGACGTATCAGGCGCAAATTCGAAGAGTTTGTCATAATATCATATATTTATGCTTATTTCATCTTGAGCAATAACGCCGTTGAAATTGCCCATTTCAGATGGTGGCATACACCAAGATCTTGGCCCTGGCTCTGGTCACCTTGACCGTGACCTCGGACCTGGTCCAGGCGCGGAAACCGCTGCCTTTTGTCGGTGAGATCCGCTGGATGTCCTTCCAGTTCGCCCCTGAAGGCTGGCTGGTCTGCGACGGCAGCGAGCACAAGGCAAGCGACTTTGAACAACTCGCCAAGGTTCTAGGTGAGTCACCCGTGCATGCTCTCTTGTCCATTCTTTTCTTTGTGGGGGTTAGAGGGGGCGAATGCCAAAAGACAGTTAATAAATTAACATGCAGGGGTATACATTTAGATGTTGATTCCAATATGATTATTTCCCTGGATTCCATTGCAATATTACAGAATCCTTTCTTAATAGTACCCATTTTTTGTAATCTTTAAAAACATCAATGGAACGAGCAATTGTTACACTTGCCAGCCTTATATTAGATTTTGATGACCAGGCCCATGGCATGCATATGGTTGCAGAAGACGGACAAGGCTGCAGAAAATGAGATTCCTATACACAGGGGATCAATTATAATGCAATGAACCATTTCAATTGCTTGATTTTCACATCGAAGGTATTATAGACTTAAATGCAGATGCCCAGAAAATATTGTTACCCAAAATAATCAAAATCATAACCACCACCTGTGAATATCATTATAAATGCTTGGCACACCATGCATCTTGACATTGTTGGCTGGCTCTGGTCACAGACCAATGTTCCAGAAAGCGCATTCGGACGTATTAGTCACTGTATATCGGTAGGCCTTCATGATAATGATACTGAGAAAAATCGAATTCCAGTGTAACTGAATCCATGTGCAAACTAGTATTCCCCACAGATTATCATTCCTCTCTTTGGACATATGCGCGACAAAAATAGGTGGTATTGGTTGAACTTCTAAGGAAATACATAATGATGCGCATACACACCTCCAAGCCTATTGAAATACCTCACTAACTTTCATATTACTTTTTTCCAGGTAATAAATTTGGTGGCGATGGAAAGAAGACATTCCACGTACCGAGCTTGATGGAGACAGTGGGAGAGGGTGCTCAGGGAAAAGACATCCCCAAGCTCTACCCGGTGATATCCTGCTCAGGAGTCTACCCCGTCAGACACTACACATGAACCACTCCGAACCATGTGTCAGGGGAGGATAATAGCTATCTTTTTCGAGGGAAAACATCCTTTTTAAACTGTTTTAGATAAGCTCTCTTTCAATTGTAGCGGAAAAGAAGTATTTCTCCTCAATCCTGTGAATGGATACGTTTTCAATTGCAAATAAAGCATTTAAATACCACAAATCAATAGGTGTTTTGTCCAATATTCTTTTCACTTATACGTTGTATTTGTGGTAAATCACATCAATCAAAATAATATCCGCGTCGAGAACGGATTCTGAATTAAGATTCTATGATACTCCCTTGGGTCCTACATAAATTCGTCGGAAACATGCCAGAAAAAAAAAGCACATCTTTTACTCGAAAGAATTAATATTATAATGAAATGATATATTTGTGAAAACATAAAGATGGGCCCTTGGTAAAGTGGATGTTCCTTACAATAATCGTATCCTTGAGGATGGGGGATTCCGAAAATGGATAGATGGGGTTTCTCAACTATTGCCCCGTGTGACGTCGTTTTTTAGGGGTCTTCTCAACAATCTTTATGGATGTCAATGTTTTCTACGGTTAATGTTATATAGAGCAGTTTAATGGGAAAATGAAGAAGGTATCTTTTACGGCTTAACATGATATCTCCAGCTGATGGTACTAAATATTAATTCTATTTTTAAGGTTGTTTATTCATTTTTAATGCCATTCCATTTGCATGTCATTATAGTTTCGTCGGCACACTCTAGTCCTTATCTTCAAGATTTATCTATGTAAATCCGTGGAATGTGATCTATTAATCTAGACATAATTATTGTAATATTTTGTTTAGTGATACCTTAATCAAAATTGTTATTTCGGGACTGGTGGTGATGTAACCATTCTTTATCCATGGTTACACAGTTCCGTTGACATGTCACTATATAAATCTGTGCGACAGACCTGTTGATCATTCATGATTTCAACTGCCACAACCATCACTTCATCATAGAGTTTTAAACTTTAGAGTCAGTATCGATGAAAGTAGGAGGATAAAATAAATAATCCTATTTATTAATGTCCAAACCAATCACCTGTTATTCCTTGTTATTAATTAATCACTCTAGTCTATTTATTCTAGCCATTATGTAAATGTAGATGGGTATTACCTTCCTATGAGCAACAAATGAAAGCTATGAAAATTTGGTTACTATGGTGACCGGAGAGACAATTATGTTACCAAATTTCTCTAATTATTTGTCATTTTACCTAAACACTTGTAACAAAAAAAAGGCATCTTATAACATAAAAGGAAATAAATGGAAATAAGATTAAGAAGGTCCCATTTGTTTCAAATGCCTCAGCATCTCTGCTATTATCATTATTGTACATAAGCAATGAGTTAACACACTTTAACGGCATGATTGGTGATACAAACAGGGCTACCACTTACCAGAGATGTCAAAATTCCCTGACTTTTCCCACACAAATTTCATTTTTCCCTGAGTAATAAGATAAGAAAATCCTTTCAATAAACAGCCTTGAAATACCGATAGAACAGTCCTTCCTGCCAATTTAGGCTGGAACCTTAAAAACACTATACCTTATTTTTTTCTTGGCAACTCCCGTAGCCAAGGCCATGTTTCTGGTTCACATCAACACCCCTTAAAATCCCAACATGTCTAGCAGGAGGCCACAATTTACAAAGTTCTTTTGATATTTTTCATGACAACCAGAAATACATAGATTTTGAGAGTATCAAAGTTGGCCGGCTGTTCAGTCATGGGTTTGGAAATTCCATTTTTCCCTGACCAGGGTAAATTTTCCCTGACCTTTTCCAGTTTTCCCTGACCAATTCCAAAACTCCCTGACTTTTCCCTGACAAGTGGAAACCCTGACAAATATGAAATTACACTTTACAAGCTGTGCAGCACAGGCCCTGATATTCAAAAGGAAAGTTGTGGTAAAATTATATAGGGTACCACATTCATGGAAACATTATCTGAATACTTGATCCATTTTCTCAAAATAGAATGGCCCAAAATGCCAAATATGGAAATAGGAAAACGCCTTTCAATCTCCCTTTCCCCTTTTCTCTCCAACTCTCAAAATTGGCCACTCCCATCTCACCAATAAGCTGATATATGTGACCCAATGAGGGGAAAGGATGCTCCGAGGTTATCATAATTATTTCCTATCATAAGTAAAATATTTAAGGAGATATGAGTAAATTTGTGAAAAATAGTGAAAATATTTCATTAGGCCAACTTTTTGTGTAGAATTCAGCTATCATACTCAAAACATTCCATTTTAATGCAATATTCCCTTTTTTGGAATGTCAATAGACCGTTTCGAATTCCTTCCATTTGGTTTCCATGGAAACTAGATCTTACGAAATTTAAATAAAATAGGGTCACATATAAGAAACTATTCCTTTAGGTACCTCATATTGATATAATTTGTCAATAAACAATGGGTAATAGGGATTTTGCCCATTTTCCTGTATCATGACTATGGTATGTTTAAGGGGTGGTAACCTACTTAACAATCATCATATTTGGACATATTTACTATCATTTGAAAGCTAAGAACATGATCTACAAGACTGGAATTTCACTAAATCCCGCATGGAGCATCCTTTCCCCTCGTCTGGTCACATATATGCAAATATCTTGTGACAGGACGATCACCCCTGGGACAACCAACCCTGGGACAACTGCCCCAGAGGACAACTACCCCATAAGTTAACTAGCCCCTATGATTATTACTCCCATACGATAATTAGCCCTGGAACATCTACCCCTTAGTACAACTACCCCCTATGGCAATTACTCCTCTAGGGTAACTACCCCTTGAGACAGTTACCCCTATGGGTAAGACAACTACCCCTGTGAATGGGACAGTTACTCCTTTAGGACAACTACTTCTCTAAATGGAACAATTACCCCTATTAATAGGATAATTACCCCTAGGACAACTATCCCTGTAGGTGGGGCAACTACCCCGATGAAAGGAGGACTATGGGGGTGGTTGTCTTATCACAGGGGTAGATGTCCTACTTCCAGTAGTTGTTCTATCCACAGGGGTAATTACTGTCTTATTAATGGGGGTAATTGTCCTATTTAGAGGGGTAGTTGTCCTATCCATAGGGGTAATAGCCCCAAGGGGTAATTACCCATAGGGGTAATTGCCCTATGGGGTAGTTGTCTTTAGGGGTAGTTGTCCCCAGGGTAGTTGTCCCCAGGGTAATTGTCCTAGAACCATGAATTTTGAGGGTAGCTGTAACAAGTCATAATGTCGATCCTGGAGCAGAGCTTCCATGAGAGGCGAATATGTCAGCAAGTATGAATAGAACTATGTGAAAACGTCTGTCAAATGTTGTTGTGTCTTTATATAAAAATACCAGTTATAGATTTAAGTGCTTTTTATATCATATCCTTAAAATTCAAGTTCAATGCATATGTCACTGTTGCCTGGTGCCTCAATGTTCCGAAGACTATCTCCAACATGTGCACTTATGCTGTTGCCGGGCACCAGGTGCTGGTAGTATTCGATTTGTACCGGCACTTTTTGAATGCACGATGACTTGTCAAAAAACAAAATTTCTCATCATTTTAAAACTTCAAAATGTGAATTCTATGTAATGTTTTTGGAAAAAAACAAATGGACTATTCTTCCCCAGATCTGGAAGTATCACCAGGATGTATCTATTTCTCTGTAACAGTTTACATGTCTGAGAAAAAAGGGAGGACAAGAAGTAAAATCTTAAAATCACAAATTTTTGGTAGTTAACTTGTTCTCGGCGAGAAGTACACATTTCCTATGTCTAAAGTCCTACCCTCCAAGAACCAGCACTTTTTGTCATTATTGGAGTACAGAGGCGAAACATCATTTTGACTCTAAATAAGGATATTACAGCTTTTTTGTTAAGACCATCAAGTTAATTGTATCATAATTGTGTACCGACTTGGGTGTCAGTCCACTGCGTAAAATCTTAGGTAAGTAAGGATCATGGCTAAGAGTGACTCGGGCCCATATCTTTGTAACTGCTTTGGCAGATCAGGAAAAATTTGATTAGGGTCCCATGATCAGTGATTTTGCTTTTTCCCACTAAATTTATAGTGTTGTTGCAAGAAAGAGGTGTAAATTTTGTTCATGATAGACAGAATTTCTGATCATGGGACCCTGATAAAATTTTCCCTGATCAGCTAAATCAGTTACAAAGATATGGGCCCAGGAGTGTGAAGAATGGAGTGTAGAGGCCACGTCATTGTTTAGGTAAATAAATGCCCATATTCTAGAAATAGTGTACCGCCAATTCCAGAGTGTGATCCTTAAAAAGAGAGGCTAGTGAAATTCCAATTCTTTTCATTCTACACAATATCCCATTGATATAATGCTCATATAGAAGTACGTAATATTTCACAACCAGTGATTAAATATTTCATGTGATTAATGTGATTTGATCTTTAGAAACATCTGATTCCTGTGATCCTCAGGAAATCACAAGTCTGTGTGTGACGTCACACAAAAAAGACATTATATTCAAATTTTGAAATTGTAAAATTCTTAAAAAGACTTGAGATTGCAAATTGTTGCAAAAATTGTTTTATTCCATTATTTGAAATATTTTAGGATTGTTTGAAAAACATAAGAACAATTAGAGTGTGTTATTTCTACAATTTTAAAATATTGCTTAATCTGTTAGTGACGTCACAAACAGATAATGCACTGTGCAAGGTGCATCAGGTGCAGGCAGGGACCAGTCTATATAATTTAAAAAAAATGTTCATAAAAAAGAAGATATCATATTTAAAGTATGGATGTAAAACTTGGCACACTCACTGTCTGAACAGTACGGATTATGACAATAAATTGCTTTAAATTCACTGGACCCTCCCTTTAAGGCAAGTAGGCACATCCTCATGCAGTGTGGTACTGTGAACCTGGGTTTCTGACTGGGCGGGTGAGCAGGGCCAGGCTGGCAGATAGAGCTCAGGAGTGTTGGTTGTATGTGGTTGAGTGGACAAGCCTCTCTGGACTAAAAGTATCAATGGGAGCATAGGGGCCGTCCATAATGCCTTCACATGAGTTTGAACTGTGATAGGAAAAAGTATAGTCAGTTATTGGCATACATTTTGAGAGATAAATGTACTAAAAAAACGTTCCTTTGAGTTTCAGATATTTAAAAGCATTTTTCACCCTTTAAATTAACAAATTATCCCCGGAATACATACAAAACTTGGCCGATTATGTACATTGGGCACTAATTGTAAATTGGTTATAATTGGACCTAGACTTATGCAAACTTTTAGTCTACCTCCAGCTCCTGGCTACTCTACCATGGTCAAGAATGAACTACTCCCTGGACCTTACACTACAATCTCTACCCCTGGTTGCTGGATCTCCACTTCAACTGTCAACCACAGGCCTGTGGTCCCAGCTGGAGCCTAGCACTCCACCCCTTTGTAAGGGGTCCAGCTACCACTTGCTCCTCACTCCTCTGCAAACCACCGTACCTGCTGGCCAGACGCTTACCCACCCACCACACCCTGTTTACAAGTCATCATTTTTCTACTGGCCGCTGACATTGTACGAGGAGAACGATCTTGAAATATTGTTTTAACTCTCATAATTCATCATGTTTTAACTGTAATAAATGTCTCCAAACCATACGTCTCTCATGTCCGATTATATGTGAAAAGTACCATATTTGAAAACTGATATTTTCTATTTCAAAGCCTGATTGATAGAACTATTAACTAATATTGCTAAGCTTTTTATAGAATAAAGCCAAATGTAGCATCTGACCTTTATATGTAACTAAATATAAACCTTTTAATAACAATAAGCATGAAAAATTGCAAAAAAGTAACTACAGTTGACCCCTGAGAGCAACCCAATTATGTTAATTATGCTGCGTTCGGTAAGATATAAGCATACAGTTAGCCATTCTCGTGATGTATAAATACATGTTACCCCCAAAAACTGCAATATGGTGATATTTCATAATTTCACCTCAGCCTTCTGATTGTGTTCTTTTGCTGAATAATGCTTGCATAATTATAGGTAAATGAAACATCATTAGATTCCAAATTTAATTCTCTTAAAGGTACTTGATGCTGGTCAGGGCGCTACCTAGGTCATAGATTAAGAACTACAAAAAAAATACTTTTTTAAAGCTGTTTTAAAATTCTTACATTTTCAGTAATGCTAGGAGAAGTAAAGTCAAGGTGTTTTTGTTCAATTAGAATAACAGGGTATCAAATTACCATAGTATGAATACCAAAATACCTCAATTTTTAAATGTTTTTTCATATATTTTGTCTCACAAACCGTGAATATTTAATTAAGAAGCTACATGAAAATTCCATTGGTTGTTTTTTGACAGAGGAAAAAAACTGATATTTCCCATTGAAATCAATGGTAGAGATCAAATTCTTTTTCAGGCTGTAACTTATTTCAGAAACGGTGAAAGTTGTTTATATTGTTTCTATATATTCCTCTATAAATAGCTAAAGTTCCTACAAATTTGCAGCAGATTGCATTGGTAATAAGAATTTAAGCCATACACCCCCAAGTACATTTAACTCCTTGTTAAAAGAATTGAAATAAAATGTAAATTGAAGATTCTATTTAGAATTAAGTTGATGGAAGTCAGGAAAAATACAAAATTTCGGCAAATTTTAGAGGACATTCCAAATCATTTAGAATGTTCAGTTGAAACATATTTCAACCAGATTCATATTACACATATTCCTAGAACAATACCAAGATGATTGAAACTGATGAAAGATTATAAGAATTATGAGGATTTCTTTAAAAAATGTTATGGTAATTTAATGTTTTAGACTGCAGTTTGCTGCAATGATCTATAGGGATAGCCAATTGAATATACAAATTTTAGGTATATTAAAAGTTTGGAAGCTACATCGAACCCAACTCCGGCTGTTGTTGACTTGTGTTTATTATAAAATAGACATGAATTATGGTGAATCAACTAGTTTTGGGGTTTTAATGCCTTCATCAGGATTAGAATCATACCTCAAAATTGGTTTGGTATATCAATAATTAACAGTGTTGATTAGAAATCAAGGGGGTGGATTAACAGCGTAGAAAAGTTAGAGAAGTCAAACTTGGTTTTTGTCATTTTTTTGAAAAGTTGAAAGTGTCATTTTCCTGTTGTTGCTAGGATATTAGTGGGTAAATGTCTGAAATAGATAATGCCAATATAGAAACTTAAAACATGCTCAAAGCGTTAAAGTCTGTGGAATAAAAATTTTCAAGGTAATATAATTACAAGAAATGTGCCTTTGAGGCTAGTCTAGTCCGTGTTTTCCTGGACCACTACGGTGGTGGCGGGCCTGTTGAGAAGGTATTGGAATAAGATAAATTCACCCAGATAAGCGCCACGTCCTGGAATTAGGTCGTCGAAAAGAGTGGTGATGGTTAAGATCCTGTGCTGTGCCTCCATGTTCTCCTTGTGTCCAATGGCATTAGGGTATTCACCAGCGACAGGGTTGTTGGACGGGGTGGGCACTTCTGGGGTAGGCGGTCGTTGAAAGGTATCCGTGGTGGGGATGGGATTCTCCGCCTCGTCCGAGGATTGGTCCGAACTGCCATAGTTCACTAGGCTAGCCTGATGGGTGTTACCGGTTGAAGCCGGTGGAGAAGGTGATGGTACAGTCATCCTGGCCGGTGAAATGGGTGGGGAGTCCCACTGTGATGGTTTCATGGTGGTGGGCGTGGACGGGTTAGGAGGCATAGTCAAAACTGATTTGATGGCCTCTCGTACTACAGTCGGTGTGACTGCAGTGGTGGTAGATGGTGAAGCGATCCACGGGCGGAAGCGTCCTGTGGTTGTTAAGTCCGGAGTAGAAGTGGCAATGGGTGAGGGTTGGTTCGGTCCAGGAGTGTTCAGAAATTGCGAGAGGTTGAAGTTGGTGTGATTCTCCAACCCGTTGATCGAGGCATTGTTTTGGGTCACCGTGACCTAGATTCTGTTGGAATTGGGTCGAATCGCCGGTGTTGTTGACGTCGCTCGCTGGTGGTGAAATGGGTTAACGTTCATATAGTGGTTGTGGTATTGTGTCAGGGGCGGTGTGAGGTGTAGGGGCTATCACGGTCCGGAAAGTCACCTTGGTAGGGTCCTGAATACACTGTCTTTTCGCCGGCGTCGGCGTGTCGGTATCCGATGTGTTGGCGGAGTGACTAAGTTTGACGTTCAGAGGCTGGTCAACGGTAATGTCGGGATGACTCGACGAAGCATGTCGTTTCAGAGACTTGGAGGTGTATGGCTTCTTGCACCACTCGTACTACTATTTTAGGTATGAAATTTTCAGATATTCTTCTGGGAAAATCAAGATAATTTGCAAAAATCCAAATTTTTAATGTCATAGGTGGTTGTCATTCCCTTCATGACAATGCATTCTGCCCTGAGCTAGACACGAACTGGATCCCTTCAACAACCAACGACTTTCTAAGGTCTATTGGTTAATGGACCCCCCTATCAAAAGGACTTGCGACCTGCAAAGTACTGTTTTTGATGTCTAAAACATTACCTGACTTTTCTGACTTTTATTCTAGATAGAACTATGTCTTTCTATGATATTGGGTCCACTCTCCTGAAAAGTGCACAGTTCCCCAAAATTGTATGTCAAAATCCAAGTATCAAATATTTGTTTTGATCTTGCCCTACTTTAGCGTGTATAAACTATACCAAAATAGAGAAAACGGGAGGTCCCAACGTTCTTTATGTTCTTTATTTAAATCATAGACTTAGAAAAGGTTTGTAGTCGTCTGCTTTTAGATCCAAAGTTTTCAATCCTATCATCAAGATCCTAGAATCTGTGTATCCTATGTATAACTATAATTTTATTTTCTGTATTCATTCATTTATATGTTTAAGAATTTTAGAATCCCCTCAAATTCAAGAGTGCCTTTTAGGTTTTCCATCATTTCTAAAACATGACAGTTTTGACATTTTGGGTCAAATCTTTGCTTTAAAGCATGTAAAACATATTACTGTAAAACAATCCAGCACAGCTATTTGAAATCTATAGATACATCTTGGTTTCTTTAGATAGTGTACAACTGATTGAAAATAATTATAGTGTACTGGACATACATACCTTGGTTCTGAAGGTATATGCACATCTTGGTTCTGAACATACATATTCTAGCTTTAAGCACCATAAATATCTTGCTTCTTAAAGGATAATTCTACACCGGGTGCATTCGATTTAAAAAGTGTTCAGAAGAAAATGATATTTATTTTATATCATAAAACTTGCATAATATAGAACACAAAAGTCATGGCTTTAGGAAAATCATAAAAGTACGTTCAGAACCAAGGTATGTACGTTGAGAAGCAAGGTTTGTACCAAGGGGTATAGGTTTGTAACCAAGCTTATTCACAGTATTCGTCCATTATAAAATTGAAATGAGATAAAATATCAAACTTAACAATGATATAATATTATTTGAGAAATCTCTACAAAACAAAGCAATTTCCCAAAGAACCGCGCACATCAAAACATTATTTCTGAACATACATGTTGGTCACTTTCTAGATAGGTTCTCCTGACATAAGGATTGTTTTTACTAAATCCTTCAATATTATATTGTGAGTATAACATTCCAATAACAAAGGAATATGTTCTCAGAATCTATCTTTATGCTATGATCCTACAAAAACTATTGATGTATGTTCAGAACCATGCAAGCTTTTACGTTAAGAACCAAGTTTTGTACGTTCAGAACCAAGGTTATTTCTAAAATATGGGCAAATATTATAGGAAAACTACATGAGGATGTGAGATAAGGCAGGATACGAGCTGGGGATAAAAATGTATCCTTCTGGAGCCCGAAGGGTGAGACAAGAGATGCATGAAAAATGGAAGTGTATGCAATGGAAAATTTCTTGTAAAAGATATGAAAAAGAAAATCAATTTAGAAACATATTAGCTCATCTCGCAGAATTAAAAAAATACGTTCAGAACCAAGCTCTGTGCGTTCAAAACCAAGCTTTTAATGAGAATTTCGGTATTGAAACAAGGGTAAATAGGTGCATAATGCCACAAGACCATAGATTAGAATTGTCCCAGACCCCCGGAGGACATGGTCCAAAAAGTTTCAATAGTAAAGTTAATGGTTTAATTAGCTCCAAATTTAAGTATTTCACAGAAGAAATATGGAGCAGTCGGAATATAATTTCAGACTGATTTCAGGAAAACAAACACAAAAATAGTTGAACCTGTCAATTTCCTGTCATTTTTGCATAAATGATAAAAAAAATCGGAAAATAGAATTTATCAAAAATGATGTTTCTCTCAATATCATCTGTATCGTCAGTACATTGAGACAAAAAGAAAGTGTGATTTTTACATTTCAGAGACAATGAAAAATATAAAATGCTGATTTTGCCAATTGAGGAAATTTCTGGCAAGCGACCAATTGTTTTAGGAACAGATTTGTACACCATCTATTTGATTCTGAATCCTATGACAATTGAACATAACTCTGGCTTTTCATGTTTTTATTAAATGAATGTTCTTGTCCCAAACTTTTAAAGTCAACCTTGGTTGTGGTGACCTCTCAGAACAGACACCAGGAGAACCTGTTGATATAATGCTAGGGCTTTACGTATGCCCTACTACTTCAGACAGGTTAGCAGGTTGTATGACATCTGAGTGGATCGTTCACAGGTAGATTATGTCGACCTTCCAGTCGATATTAGATACTTTGACGATAATAGAAAACATAAACGGCTATCTCTATACACAAGGTATGCTTCATTCGTTAAATGTATATATCACCAAGTATTTATTTGGTGCTGCCCAAAGTGTGACAGTCTGGATACCTGATAATTGATGAAAATTAAATGAACAAAAATTAGTTTCCTTTTGATTTAACATCCTCTGAGGGCGAATAAAGTAAATGATGGTGGAAAGAGAAAGTTGCATCAATATATGTATGAAATCTGAGCGTGCAGTCTGTATCGTGGTGCTGGTATTCAATGTATGGATGGGGCTGTACTGCAGGGCGGTCAGTTAAGGGTGCTTGACCCGTGCGTCATCTTGACTGGAGAGGTCCGACAGGCGGAGAGGTGGTAGAACCACTTGGGTGTGGGCCAACAAAGCAGTCCGTTATTTATCAATGTATGCATCACTTCAGCTGCCACATCATCCCACCGACTTTCTTCAGGGGTTATATGTTACGACTGAGGGATCCGACCAGAAATATATCAAATCATCTGACATCACTTGAAACCGTTGTAACAATGTAAAAAGATAGTCGAGAGAAACTCATATTCGACCATAATCTCAATCTTCCCCCTAAATGTAGCCAATTATGATTACATGTAACGAATCAATCAGGCAACAACAATACATTTCCAGCAATAAGTAAAATAGCAAATTGATTTGATGATCTAGACAGTTCAGGGAACGGAAGTGAGTAGTATATGAAATTGCAATTTGTACAGTCTTTTCTTTGAACGAGTAGTATATGGAATTGCCTGTTGTATACAGGCATAATTATAATTCTTATAATTATGAGCATACGATGTTAAAAATAAAATGATTTCCGTTTTTCAACTTTTATAGAAATTTAAATGAACTTATAGTTGAACACATTTTTGTTAACTAGAATCAATAAGAACAACTTTCAATATAGGTGAACTCAGGTGATGAACTTCCTATTCCCGTATACATGTTAAGTCATCCATCTCAAGCACCACACTTGTACTTTTACCATGAGTCATTGACCATAAATCACCGCTAAAGAGACACCCCTTTTGAAATGGAATGAGCTGTTGGTTCTGTTCGACACAAACACAAAATTACCCATCTCCTATAATCCATTCTCAGGCGTTGTTTGACGGATTTTGTTCAATAGCAATTATGTGCTGCAGTCTTCTCTGCTGATGTTTATTGTTATCATTTCCTGCAATAGAGTTTGAATATAGGCCCCTATTTATCTCTAAAACTTCGCATTACGTCAGCAGCTAGTAAGGGTTCAAATCTTCCCATGCATATTAATTTTGTTTATGCCTCAAGAATTGGGAGATGTTTAGATATTAATTCAAAAATCAACAATATACATAGGGTAATCTTTCTCCCTATAATATGCCTTCATTGTGTTCTAGCAAGAGAGGTCAATGCTGGTCAGGAAAGGTAGTCTCGAACACAGCCAACGAGTTTGTATTCAAATGAAGTATCTGATGGTTGAAAAGGGAACTGACCGTTCATTCCAACCAGCGACATTGAATTCAGACAAGTGAGGTAAGTAGTCACTTTACTGTATCTGACAAGTCTAAAGCATCTACTTTATACTATGACCTGTTCCTTATTCTATAAATAGAATCTCTATTTGCTTCTTCATGTTTTATAGTATACGGTCACATAATCATACTGCGTACGTGTCTTTAAATCGGAAACTTTCAGGGTCAGGAAACACTGTGGCCATTACAAATCCGAGTGATTTTCAATTATCACAAGACTTTTTATCAAGGATTTTGAGGAATTAAAAATTGAAATTTAGATTTTATAGAAAAATATAGCACGGATCCATACTCTATACCCCCGTCCTTTCCCCTTGTGTTTATCACGGGCCATAATTGTGTATCTAATTAGCCGTTTTATGATTAGTTTCACAATCACAGAAAGTAGTAATGGTACATAATCATATTGTTAGATCCTTCCAAATTGGCATAACTAGGTATAGCTCCTTTTGGTGAAAGACTGAACCAGGAACCATAGGACACTAGCATACAATTGCAAATTAGCCCAATCAGTTATGGAAATATGGGCTCTCATGGCATTTGTGAATTTCAGTAAACCTCATGTCCCTGCAACAGGAGTTACGGCTTCATTTGAAAATTCCAAACTCGCGTCTTATAACACGTGTTCACATGAATTATGACAATTTTTTTTCTTGAGACCTCTTAGTAATTAAACGAATTTGATAAAAAAAAAAAAAAAAGTCCTCCCTTAATGAGGAGATTGAAGACGTCATTATAGTTGCCCCTTATCTTAAGGGAAAATAGGCCTTTACACCAAGAGTTTGTCAAGCTGGAAAAAAAATTGATATCTGATATAATGTATTCAATGCAACCACAAAGCACATGGTCATGCAAATGCTAGAATAAATCAATCATATTGTCAAGCACCTCTCAAATGGGTTTCAATTGATTCATTTCAATGTCTGTATCATATGATCCCTTATTGATATATGCATAGAAATAGAAACATCAAAATATGATTCCAATCCGACGTGACCTTTATGTTGCATTAAGTTTCCAATCTGACATTTTTAAAAACGTATACACATTGGTTCTTCGGTTTATTTCTAATGTTTACGTCTCGCTTTCATCAAGCCGATTTAAACCAGCTAAAGATGGTTCACACTGGGGCTGTTACGGCGCTCTTCTTGCTAAGTGTGCTTGGCTGCACTATGGGCGCGCCAGCTGAACCAGCCGACGGGGACGAGGGCGGCACCCCCCTGCCCTACGTGGGGGAGATCCGCTGGGTGGCCTTTAGCTACGCCCCCCGGGGCTGGGCCATCTGCCACGGACAGTACGTGGGGATGAAGAGGTTCAGGTCACTCCTCACCGTCATTCGTGAGTACTGCATGGTCTTAATGTATCAAAAAGAATTTGACCAAGTTGAGAAGATATGAATAAATAATACAGGCCCTACCTTTACTATTGACGACAATATCCATAGACTGCTTATAGTGTACATCGTCATTATTCGTTTTGTAAATGACAATACAAACAAATGCAATCCTCTATATCAATGAATATTCATAATCAAATAAGAACAACTGTCTCATTGATTGACCTACTGTTTTGAAATTTTAAGGAGGCGACGGTGAGACTAAGTATGCCGGTTAGTGTGAAAGAGATTGTTCTTCAATCATCTATTCTGTGTTCTGAACAACCTCTTGCTGTGGCACTGAACGCATTTCTTTATATCTCTTTACTGTTTGCTCTTCCTCAGACCTTTCTGTCTCAAACTCCTTGTAGCACTTCTTCTGATATCACTTGCTACTTTCCTAATCTCTTTCTCTATTTTCCTACGGGTCATATCATGAGCTACATTAACAGATCAAAAGAACGGTTTATGCAGATAACTTTATATGAGTAAAATATAACAGAATCATGCACATCCAACGACAAGTACATTGACATAAACATTGATATCAATCTGAGATTATTTGTAGTTGCACATGATAATTACAACCTTATTACTTAGGCCTATAGTTTAATGAGGCACATGGTAAAAATATCTGAAATTGCTTTCTGAAACTTATATTCATCATGTCAACAGGCCTTCCCTAGAAAAGAACAAAATATTTTTCAAACTAGCTTTGACCTGGTTGTCTCTGAGCAATCTTCATACTGTAATCAGGGGCGGATCGAGAGATTTGCAAAAGGGGGTGCCCTAATGTAAAGGTTTTGCATTAAAAAAATAATGTTGATATTTGGCCAAAATTAGAGGGGGCGAAAGCCCCCCGTGCATACTTTAACTCAGCGACTGGTTACAAAGAAACCATTATGGATTTAAGGAACGTCTATGTCAATTTTATTGTTGAGGCAGATAGGCTGCGGGCAGAACTAGGGTCAGAGGCTAATGTATATTGAATAAGAATGATAAGTGTCTTCTTAAAAGTATGACATTTACCTGTATTTAGGATACCGGAGGTACGAATTTCAGGGTAAACTGGTGAATGTAAGTTCTGAAACGTCTCATACAAACCGTCACTTTACTAATCTAGGCCCCTACATATAATGTCTTTGTTGGCTTCTTCACTTTATTTGACTTTTCTTGGCGTGCTTGTAACCACTATACATACTTTGAACTAACATCTTTCCCCTTTGATATTTCTCTCATACTGCTGAAGGGGTCTGCTATGTTTCAAAATTAGTTAAGGACTTTTTTCCTATTGAAACTTTCACATCATTTACATTTACACCAGAGACTATTTCAATGTAAGATTTTCCAGTTTCTTGAATAATAATGCAATAATGCAATATATAGCCCACTCTCAGATAGATTATCGTCATTTCATTTTGTACCTGTAAAGTGAAGACGTCTCTTCAGAATAATATTGCACTCCATCCCGTTTGATCATAATCAATGCAAATACTTTGTCCACCCCACCAAAAAGGAGAATCTAACTTGTTTCTATTGTATACCGAAGAAAACATGTATGGACCACAGAGAAATGATATGTTCTCCCTGCCAAACCTGATCGACACTCCATCGAACGACACAGAGAGCCTCTCAGAAGACGAAGTACAGACACGTGAGTATTACGTAGGGGGAATGAGTGTTGTATCACGCATGTGTGTTGTATCACGCACCTTTACATCAACACCTATATCTAAGTGAATATTCTTCAAATCACTAAAATTCAAAAGGGTACACAAGCAGTATTCTCTGTTGCACCCCTGGGATACCTGGAAAGAATTATCTATGGAATAAGTTTTAGCATACCAGGGTGAATATTATTATATTTCTATCATTAGGCTTCTGTGTTTTTTTTTAGTTAATTTCCGATTTCACAGATGTAGTTAAACTAAAAAGATTAGCTTGATGAGGAAATATTTCTCTGTTCATACAGAAAGTTCGGAAAATTCTGATAATGGACATTTTTTTCTTATGAAACTATCTATATTTTTTTCGCAGTGATATTTCATGGGGAAAATATAACTTTATATGTTATTGTATCATGGATTTACTGTTGTTGTATCATGCAGTTAATTGCAAATTATTCATTTATCCCTGGCGGATTTAGAGGGGGGGGGGCGGGGGCATGCGCTCCCTCCTTTTTTTGGCCAAATTAAGCTTTTTTTAATGTAGAATTCTGAAAAATTGGGGGGGCCCCCCACCTTTTTAAAAACCTGGATCCGCCACTGTATATATAACTGTAATTAATGTATTTTTATTTTCTTCTGACATTCTTCCCTCTAATTCATGTTCCAAAGATACACAGTGTCAAACGCAGATTTAAAATTTACCAGAGGAAAATGTAATTATTATCCAATATATAAACTATAAGATTACAGGAAAGCAATCTCTTACACTGAATTTGCTACTTTTCAGTTATCATGCATAGGAACAATTTCATTATCAAATATTCCTTTGGCAAATTTTATTGACTTGATATGTTTTGCTAATTCCTTTTTTTCAAATAATTCCTGGCAAATGCGCGCACTATTCTAAATCTGTTGTCTGAAATTTCTTGCTAAAATATTTCATCCTCTCCTATCCAAAATAGATACCTATAATGCATGATACAACAACTAAATGTGTGATATAACAACAGATTATTGTTTCTTATCAATGTGTCCCTCATCTTAGACACAAAAATGACCATATCTTTACACCTACACTAATACTTAACAACCCTTACCCACGTATCAAAAAAATGATCATAGGTTAATGCAAGTCACATGTTATAATAAAACTAGATCACTTTTCTTTGTTACTATTTTTCTCTCCTAATACGCTTGGAATATATTTTCTAGTTTATTTAGCTGTTTGGCATAATCTGTTGTTGTTATGTGACGCATTACGTGCGTGATACAACCCACATTCCCCCCTATACCTTCTGAGCACACATAAGAAAGTTGTAAAATGCCTTAAATCTGCAACATGTGTTTCAGTATTGTATTGTACCATACCCTTTCCTAATCTCTGCATCCGCAAAATTAATTTTGTTTAATGTTCTAAGAAATTTTAGCTAATCATTATTATCGTTTCCGATTCACTCCAGTGACGAAGGATATGCCACTGGTCCCTATCATTGCACTAGAAGGTGCCTTACCGACCTCCCCACGTTACCCCATCATCCATCCGGACAAGAAATTCTCCATAGATTCAGAGGACCTGGACACCATGGACTTGCCCGAAGCTCCCCAGCCACCACTAGACACCAATATCGACCAGACACAAGTACAGAAACAGAAGGCTCTGGAGGTGGATGATCCCGAAGATCTACCCCTGAGAGAGAAAATGTACAAATAGCCATTTCTGAACTGATTACTTTCGGACACAAGATCGAAATTACATAGTAATAAAGCAGATTGGAAAAAAAAATCAATGTGCTGAATTATTTTTCTTAATAAAACATTGCTGAAAGACTTAGAATAAGCTCTCATGTGATATCTATGGTAAGGTTGTGAGGTGTGTCTGGGATTAAACATCGATAAAGTGATAGCTATCCCATGCAAAAACAATATATCTACAAGTTTGAATATGGCCAGAACTACCTAGAGTAATAACCAGGGACCTCCCTCCCTCCAAAATACCAAATGTAGGGTGAGGGGGAAAAAGAAGGAAAAGGCTAATTTTTGGCCGAAGTATGTTGAAGATAATTGTTAAAGTTTTTTTTTAAATCAACTAAGATGGCAGAGTTGGATAGATTCCAGGTTAGAAAGTTGGAGAAGCACCATAAAAGGGTATGCTTTATATGGAAAGGAGATGGGAGATAGGTTAGTCAACTCCGAGTTAATCCGGTTATAACCCTTCGGCAATAGGCCTACTCATCGTGTTATTATCAAAGTATAGGAGGTTTACAACTTTCAGACACTCTACATATAACTGCATACAGTGCATATAAAATAACAACAATTTTTCATATGGATTTCTCTATTTCCTTATGTATTTAAAAAATTTCGACAAAAAATTGAGAACATTTAAAAACGTTATCAACTTAAAAACGCAAACATGATGAAGAATACAGAGTTTTATGGGCATTAAAATGATACATTCAACATGTATATACTCTGGATACCCTCTGTTTTGATCTCATTAGCAAAAATATTACAAAAACGTTATGTAATGACATTGTAACAGGAGCCACGGCTGATTTGGGGAAGTACCCATGAGTGTCTATGACTAGTTTGGGGACTAGAGGGTAAATAAAGTGTCTACGTGTAAGACTAGAGCGAAGAGGGATACAACCATTCCATCCCTCAGTAAGTGCTGCCTGAGACAAATTAAGTCAATTGCATGTCAACAAGTTTAACCTATATAACATAAACAAAATATCTGAACAAAATTCTTATTTATTTTTTGAAAATCCTGTACTGTTTCAACATTCAGCCTTCATTGTTCAAAATAAAACAAATTAAGTGATTGTCATTTAATGCAAGAGACGGATTTATAGGTCTGTGTTGCCAAACACTATCACACCAAGTGTCAGTTGCACTTAGAAGTTGCCAACAGTAATCGGGGAAGGTTTGTTTGTTTGTTTGTTGGGGTAGTTTAACATCCGGCCAACCCTTATGGGTTCTTTCCAGACTGCACAAGGTTAACACTTTTTAGCTTATTTTACGCCACAAGGGCGGTGACCGAATATATGATATGGTTTAGGAGAAACCCGCCACCGGGTGCAATACCCTACTCGTTGCGAAGAGTGGCAAGGGGTCTTTCATGTGCAATGTCCCATAGAAAGGACACCACACACCCAGCCTTTGATGACCCTGTCGGGAGCACAGGGTGGCCCCTGGATCCCAGACTCTTGGATCCTTTCTTAGATTTTATCTATCAGTTGGCATTCTCGAAGGAATTGCAGGATCTTTTTACTTTCGTTGTTGTTAAACACGTCCTTCATCGATGTTCTGTTTTGGAGATGCCGCTTGCGACTATCATCCGTCTTCTTACACTTCAATATGATGTGCTCCACTGTTAGTTTGGTGTTACACTGTTGACAAATTGGAGCACCTTCACCTTTCAAGAGGTGTCAGCCTGGTGTGGCCTATCCGAAGACGGGCCAGTTTCACCTGTTCTGACCTTGTCAGGCACTCTCTTTTGCTTTTCTCACTTTTCTCCTCTAATTTGGGTTGGACAGAGTGTAGAAGATTGTTCTCCTGTTTGTTCCAGTCGCTTTGCCACTTGGATAGCATATGTGTTTTGCTCAGTGGCAGTAAGTCTGTGTGTGGGATTCGAGCAACCTCAGGATCTAGGGCCAATGCCCCTTTGGCTGCTTGGTCTGCCTTTTCATTACCAGAGATTCCAATGTGGCTAGGTAGCCAGCAGAAAATCACTTCTTTGCCAACCGATTTCAGGTTGGTGTGACTTTGCTGGATATCTCTGATTATGGGATTGTTAGGCTGATGTTGTAGGATAGTTTGTAAACAGGACTTTGAGTCTGAGAAGATGATAAATTAATCGGGGAAGGAGCGAAGTGCGTCCCAGCAGAGAACGACAGTCTCGAAGAGGTGTACAATAAGTACTGACCACCCAAGTGAAATTGTATATGTGCGACGGTCACCTTTAACTGAAGGAAGCAAGGGTCGAGTGAGAGATTTAACAACTTTGTTACGTCGCTGAGGCTGCTTCTTAAGGACTGTGGCTATGAAGCTCTTGAGGACTGCATGGTCAGAAATGCTATCGTTCTAAGGGCACTACACCCAACAGTTTGTGAAAAGCTTGGAGAAAGGAGATGACCTGACACTGGACCAAGCCATCAACATAGGGCAAAACTATGAGCTTTCACAAGAAAGCATGAAAGCCATAGCAGGGGAAGAGGACTCCACAGTTCATGCTGAAAGTGGGTTAGTTTACTGGTGCCAACAATAGGTACTACATGGGGGATGCTGCAAAACAAACATACATTACAGGTCCTTTTTTTCCTCTATAAGAGAAAGGACATATGATCTTGTTACATATTTGACTAAGTATCGGTCTTACGTTAAAGTTACTTCAAGTCTTTCAAGTGTCTTTCTTCGGATTCAGATCTTAGACAAGTTTATATTAACTTCAACATGTAATTAAATGCCCCGAAGATATGGCAGACAATTTTGACAATGTTTACAGAAACTTATTGTTTATCTATTTTTTCATGTTTTGGAGTGTATTATTGGCAACTGTCTTGTATTATCGGCACCTTATTATGTGAACCATTAATCTATACATTAAAAGGGGAATTTTATATTTTTCTTCAAGTAAACAACATAGAATATGACTGCTTAGCCCTCTTGATCATTTGGTGCCTAAACTCAATACTTAAAAATGGAAAATTTCAGTTTTACTTTAGAGTAGAGGAGCCAGTTTTCGCGCACTAAGTGCCAGAACTAACATTTTAACAAAATATTCGAGAAAAACAATTAAATCATTTGATCTTTTTTCGCTTTTTTATGTAGTGCAATAACATCTATGAACATAATCATGTGATGTTCTCTGGGGAAACTTGTGGTTTCCCGATGGAGATAGCTGTATTCCCAATGGTCCTTGTCCAAATTGTGCTCGATCTTTTGATACACAAGCGGAACGGAATAAGCCCATCCCAGTTTACACCAACATTGAAATTTACAATGAAATATTTCTTAAATTGCCTCCATGCGTTTTCCATGAAGAGAATTACATAATACAAAATTAGCCAAAGCAATTTGGTTGACAGATTTCTCCTAAAATTTGTAAAATGCAACTTTAAATTTTTGACTTTTTCCCATAGGAACTAATGTTAAAGCCTGTCAGGCCAACCATATTTTGCCCCGAAATACTGTATGTTGATTGGCCTGCAAACCTGCAAATCTGTCAGTTGATAAAATTTAAGAAATGATAATGTTTTAGCACTACCTGGGGAGATAGAAAAATATAATTCTTGCTTATTTGAGTTACCCACACTCTAAAATGAATGTCACGGAAATGATACATCATGCATTACGATTCCGTACTTATAAACTCATGCATGCATTTTCGTGCAACTCGTACCATACAAGTTCGTACCACACGATCTCGTGTACTTCGCGATTGTGTCCCAAAACACAGCTTTACTTGTATCTTTAACAGAGAACATTACTTGTCTTTTAACCTTTATAATTATTACACGAACTTGTGTTGTGACATTGAATTGATTACTATAATTCATCACAATCATAATAAAAAAAAGTTTGGAAATATTTTTGTATAATATCACAATGTTATTAGAAAGAGAAATTTTAGAGGTTAATTCTTCCATTTTCACCTATCTGGTGCCTATTTTTGCAGTTTTCGCGCATTTAACAATATTTATGGTGTACAATGAGTGAAATATATAATAAATATGAAATACAATTTCTGAAGCATCAGAAAAAGATTATCTATCGATATAATGCAAAATAGTTGTTGACTTATTGATCTTTCATAAAATGCAAATTAGAAATACTATCTTGCAAAATATTAATAAGAGATAGATATGAAGATAAGAAATGCGCATATTTGTGCATTTTCCTTTAATGACAAAAGTATTAATTTGTTTAAGTAAAAGGCCAAAAATAAGTGTTGCATCAACTCTTTGGTTGATATAATTTCAGGGATAGATTTTGCAAATATACCAGAAACTCAAGTTTTTCAATGGGAAAAGGATTAAAATTTGGAAATTTCAGAAAAATACTTGAAAATGCGCGAAAACTGGCAACTGCCTTATTTTCTGTCTTAAGTTTTCACGTAGGGATCTATTTTCTAAAATGCAATTAGAAAATTACATTTCTGATATCAATATGATGACACATTACCCTAAACTAATATCCATACCATTTTTTTGAGGTTTTACTCATTTCTTGTATTTAGGAATTCTTTTTTTTTTGTTGAGAAAATATGATATTATAACGTTCCCACCATTTCTCTAATTGAAAAAGACATCATTAGAGTAGAGGAGCCAGTTTTCGTGTAACACTAGTTTTCGCGCATTTTACACATTTTTTTATAAATTCATTTAAAACCCGTTATTTCCCACTGAGACACATAAGGGCATGATGCCTAATAAATTGGATGTTTTTTGAATTGTTATTGCAAATATTTATGTATTTTATCAGCAAAAATATGTTGCGATGTCTCTATTTAATGGAAAACTGACAGGATCTGTAAAAATATTTTTTTCCTCAAATAACAAATAAAAGTGTGATTTCTTCAATAAAAAAGAAATCTTTAAGGCCATATTCCACATACCGATTTTGATGCTGCCGATTTTGCATTTGCTTGATTTTTTTTCTGATAATATGGCATGAAAACATACATCCTATATATCATTTAAAAGGGAATTTCAAGAGCTTTCTCAGGATGTATAACATTTTTATTTTTAACCTACATTCCCACTGCCGATTTTCAAAATCGGCAGCAAAATCAGCATGTGGAATACAGGCTTTAGGCTAAAAATTTCACAGAAATTAATTTAAAGTGATATTCCGTCATATTGGTATCAGAAATACAATTTTTTGAATATATATATGAGAAAATAGACCCCTGCGTGAAAACTAATGACAAAGAATTAGGCAGTTGCTAGTTTTCTCTTAGTTTTCACTTAGTTTTCCGAAATTTCCAAATTTTCCAATATTTTTTAAATAGAGAAACTTGGAAATTTTTTCAAAGTAACCTTTCATATGATTTTAAGACACTTTCCTAAAATGATATCAACAAATAGTCAATGAAACCTTTTTTTTTTGTCTTTTACTCAGAAGAATTAATGCTTTTGTCATTTATTGAAAATGCACAAATATGAGTATTTCTTCCCTTTTTTCATGAATATCTCGTTTAGATTTTTCCCGACAACATATTGTACTGACGCGGGTGGCCAGTCCATGTTTGTAGGCACTACGGCGTGAGCTTTAGAAGCGCACGTGCAAGCCATGTTTCACTTTGTCAAGAGTGAAATGGGGGAGGAGTCATGGTGTGACGTACTATACTAAAAGAGCGTGTTTGCTCTCAGTCAGTCAGAGTTTGCTGAAACGCTGTGTGAGTAATATCCTGGAAAGGTTGGACCTTTAAGCTGTAGTCTTGGGTCTGGATAGAGGCATAGAGATCGTGTAAGAGCGCGAGAGCGTTGACTGAATGTGTTTGAGGGGATTCCTACCTCGGGACTGATCATGGTCAATCGAGTTCTTGTCACAAAGCGACTATACACTGGATAATAAACAAACAATATCCTTTCACGCGAGTGTTCATGTCTTACATGATGTCGGAACTGTAATTATGCATTGGACGACAGCAGTCGACGAGGAGGAGACTGCGTATGGAGCTAGTTATTATCTATAACCTAATTACGACTATTTACGTACACCACAAACAACAGATAATTAACCTCTATAGTTCAATATTACATTTCTAGTTGCATTATTATGAGTTATTAAAAGTCGACAATTATTTTGTATAACAGGTATCAATAGATAATCTTTGTCTGATGCTCCATCTATGATTATTTCCTTTCTATACAATATTTTACGCATTTTACACCTAAAAATGGGTAAATATGCAAAAACCGACGCCGCAATGCGCAAAAAATTAGCAACAGGTTCGTGAAAATTGAAGAATTAAGGTCTGAAAGTAAAACATTGTGATATTATAGAAAAATATTTTCAAACTTTTTTTTGTCATGATTATGCTCATAGACGTTATTGCACTACATATAGGTGAAAAAAGTATAGACGTTGTGCACATGACGTCACACCTCCCAAATTTGGAGGGCCGCCATCTTGGTGATCAATTTATATCTACTATTATTTGCAATTCTAAAGCACCTGAGGTTTAGATTTTTCACTATTTAGTTAAAATAAGTCTCATTGAATCATAATAAACAATTGTTATGTATATACATATCTAATGGCCGCGTGGGTGTGATCACCACGTGGTGATCACCAAAATCTGATCACGTGACCCTATCTGCACAAGGTCTAAAAATGAATTAATTTTTTCTCTGGATATTTTTGGCCCTTACTTAGTGCGCGAAAACTGGCTCCTCTACTCTACATGTTTTTCGCTGCTAGAATACTTAAATATTTACAAATAATAAAAAGAAAGTCAAATTTATTTAGCCTTGAGATCCTGATGGATCTCAGGGGGCAATATAATATGTTTTGCATGAGTTTAGAAAAAATGCGTTCATAAAAATACGTAAAATGCGCGAAAACTAGTGCTGCGCTGAAACTGGCTCCCCTAGGCCTATACGTAGTAGAGTACTCTATACCTAGGCTAGATCTACAAAGAAATTGCCCTTAATTCATCCTTGATTAGATCTATGCAGGTTCTTTCCTGCAGTTTTACTCAGTATTTGTTATCTGTATTAAGAATACTATCAGTAGTTCAACTAGGCCTACTGATATTCCTTTCAACAAACATTATTTTTATGAATTCTTTATGACAATTTCTCTTTCTAATAATTATTTGATATCTAATAGCTAATTATTTCGCAAATTGTGTAACCCTGCCGATAATACAAGACACACACGCTAAGGGGGATCTATTATCGGCACTATCTACATAAAGACTGTCCATATTAGCCTGCGACGCATCCCCTAAGGCCTTCCCTGCTCCGCCAGGGAGGATGGCAATATCAAGCCTTCCAGTTCCAGGGCAGAGCCAGAGGCTTTTACTTTACTTTACTTCGTGCACTCGTCCCGGATGGCCGGGCCGCTCAGCCTAGGGGCGAGCTGTGCTTGTGTTATAGTGGGTGGGTTAGTTTCCCATTCGCTTAATACTGTAGTTATATGATGCATTCGTTTGGCTGTTGATATTAGTGTTTCCTTATCTGTAGCAAATGCCTGGTTTAGGTATATTTTAGTGCTTATCTTTGTGTGGATTGCTTTGCATTGATTTAGTATGTGTTGTTGGTCTTCGGGTTCGTGGCCACAGCCTCTGCATGCTAACGTTCGGTATTTGTTTTTGTAGTTGCTTTTGCATTGTATCATTCTATTTCTAATTCTGAAGATGGTGCTCGCTTGTTTCCTTGTCAGGATTTTCAGGTATTGTTGGCATTCCCCTGGTTTTCGGTGTGTTCTAGTAGTCAGGTACTGAGTTTTGGATTTTGTTGCGCTTTCAGCGTGTAGTTTTTCCTCCATTTTTTTCATTGCCTGTAGTCTTGTTTTGTTTTCCCATTCTTTTTTTGACAGGGTTGTTGCCTCCTCAGGGTTTAGCTCAAGGTTCGTCAGCATTTTTTCTGTGTTACTAATTAAGCCATGAGTTGGTATGATTTGTTTTGGTTAGTTGTTCGTATAGATCTGGTATTTGCGTTTTTGTCTTTCTATAGTAGTTTGCTTTCCTTATCTGCACTTCTGTTTCTATGTCTTTCATTCCTGTTTCAAAGTATAGGTTCTCTCTTGGGGTTGTTTGCGGGGTTAGTAAGATCCTCTTGATTATATTATCTAGGATTCCGTTGATTTTCTTTGTTTGTGTTTTTGTTAGTTCCCAGGTTTCTGAGCCATAGAGGATGATTGGTTCTATGCATGTCTGTACCAGTTTCCATATTGTTTCCATTTGGACGCCCTTGAAGTTTTCGTCATTTGCTATGTATAATATTGTTTGGTATGCTGCCTCGGTTTTCCTTCTAATCTGGTTTGTATGTTCGTCTAGATTGCCTTTATTGTTTATGGTTTCTCCTAGGTACTTATAGACGTTTGTGTTTTGTTGGTTCATTTCCCCTAGTGTCAGCTCTATGTTATCGTTTTTTCCTATGGTGACTGTTTTTGATTTTTCCTCTCCGAACTTAATTCGATATCTTTCTGCGATTTCTTCTGTTATATTCAGGAGGTGTTGGTGTGTTTGTAGGTTATTTGTTGCGATTGCTACGTTGTCTACCCATAGAAGACATATCGGGTCATTTATTGTTGTTCTTTTGAAGGCATGGGTTTCGTGTATCGCCTTGCTTATTTCGTCCATCATTGCAGCATACTGTGTGACTGAGATTACTCCTCCTTGTCTTATGCTGTCTTTAATTCTTATTGGTTCTGTTTTCCCATGTTTTGTGCGGATTCTTGCTTCCAGGTTTTCATTTAGTTTGCTCGTTAGGTTCCAAGTTGCTCCTACGATTCCTCTTTGGTGCATGACATACATGATCGCCTCTATCCATGCTTTATCGTAGGCTTTGGTTACATCCAAGAAGGATAAATGTAGGTTGGTAGTTTTGCTGTTCTGTTAGTCTTGATTATTTCTTTTAGTAATATCAGGTGGTCGGTGGTTGCTGCCCCTCTCTTGCCTCCGGCTTGGTATTGTGATATGTTTATTTGTTCTTTTATTCTGTTGTTTAGTAGTCTTTCGAATACCTTGCCCAGGTTGCTGGAGAGGGTGATTCCTCTTTCGTTTGAGCACTTCCCCTTTTTTCCTTTCCCTTTGTGGATTGTTATTATTTCTCCTTGTTGCCATTGTGGGGGTATATCTTTGCTTCTATTTATTTCATTGAATACGTCAAGTATTGTTTGCCGTGTTTCTCGGGGTGCTTCTAGTAGGAATTCATTTGGTATGTTGTCTGGTCCTGTTGCTTTTCTTCTTTTTAGGGTCTTTATTACTGTATTTAATTCATGTAGGCTAAAAGGTGGTTCCTCCTTTAATGCGGTTTTTTGTTTCAGTTGTTTTACTGTTTCGTGTATGTGTTCCGTCCATATCTGGTGTTTTACAGTGCCTTCACGTGCTGTATACAGTTTTTCGTAGTAGTCTGCTATGTGTTGTTTTGCTAGGTGGGGGTCGGTAATTTTGAGATTGTTTTCGTCAATTGTATCGTATTTTTGTTCTTTGTCTTTTAGGATCTGTTTCCTTTTCTTCCAGAAGTAGTTGGACTTCACACCCCCTTCCTTGATCAGTTTGTTTATGTTGGCTGTTGTTTTTTCCATTTCGTTTTTCTCTATTGCATCTTTTAGTTGTGTGCATGCTTCGATGTAATGTTTTCGTTTGTCTTTTATTTGGTTCTCTTCTTTACTTTGGCAAGCTATTTTATATGCTTTCTTTGCTTCTCGTTTTTGTTTTCTTAGGTTTTTTAGTTCTGGTGTCTCTTTAGGTCTGCACCCAGCAAACACAAAACGTTGCTACAACGTTGTGCAACGTTGTGCTTTTGCAACGTTGTGATAAGACATGCCTGCAACGTTGCTACAACGGAACATATGGAACAGGCAGACAACGTTGCAAAATTATGTTGCATTAACGTTGTTTGTGCAACGTAACTTTCACCACGTTGCTACAACGTTGTGGAACACACATGATGACAACATCCAGGTGGCACTAGTGTTTCCAAAGTTACAATTTTCTGAAACGTTTTTCAATCTTAGGCTTTCTGGACCACTGTTTTACAACTTTAGTTAATCAATGTACATCAATATGATGTGATGAGCAACAGAATGCAGTTGACATATACCATAATGAATTAATATGATGAATTGCAGATATTAGAAGTGAATTAAGATAATCTTAAATGTTAAACACCTTTTTGATAGCTTATCAATATCATAGAGTCTCCAGGCCTTGAGACATAATTTGTAATTGCAGGCCATGAACCTAATATGATCCAGCAGGATATAAGGCTTTGGGTTGGACTTAAAGATTATTTGTCCACCAATGAATCTTGAAAGCTGGACTTGGGCTATGCCAGCATTAAAAAAAACAGATAAATAAAGAGAAAAAAATAATTTAAAAAATTGCACCTAAAACGATGTTGGGGTTCATCCAAAATAAGCAATAACTAAAATGAATAACAACATTAACATTAATAATGCTGATTTTCCAAAACTGGCTCTACTACTAAATTTGTATTTAGGTTGTGAGTTGGTTGTGAGCTGGTAACACTGCAACCTTGTTACAACGTTGCTGCAACGTTGCTGGGAGTCTACAAATTTCCGTTGTCACAACGTAAATTTACAACGTTGCCACAACCAAAAAGTTACGTTGTAGCAACGTTGTCACAACGTCAATTTGTTTGCTGGGCAGTGTTTTTTTATCGTAATGGTTTTGAGGTTGTTTAGCATTGCTTGTTGTATGGCAGTTTCCATTGTGTGATATCTTAGTTCTCCTGTTTTTTCTTTTATGTTAAGTGCTTGATTGTTAAATTCTTTTGCGAAATCTAGTTGTCTATCGTATCGATATTTTTTTTGGGTAGACTTATAAGACGAGGAGTAGCGGCCGCCGATGGCAACGTATTTAGGCCTACCTTCAATTGGCCTGGCTACAGATGACATTAATCGTATACATCGGATTATCCTATCTAATGCGTAAGGAGGCTGTAATAATGTGATAATGACGGCGTGTTACATTCTGTGACAATCTCAACTCATCCATGTTGGGTGTTATGGAAACGGTTTCTAGGTGACGTCCTTTAGCACTTTAGACATAGTCTAAAAACCACCTATTCAGCTAGCCTCTCCTGTTATAGTATTCAAGTTACGCATCTTCTATTAAAGTATTTTACAGTTCAGAGGAGAGGAATCTGATAATATAGAGGTCATACAATATAAAAATTCCTTGACATTTTTCATAACTCGTTACAGTGCGAGTCGAGAGTAGTGTCGCTTTCTTGCTGACGTCATGGCAAGACGTACGTCATAAGTTGCTAAGGTGATAAACTCGGATCCTCACAAGTCACAGTCGCCGTTTATCATTTTCGTTTGTTATCCTTTTTAGAGAGTGTTAACTATCATCACCATGGCCAACATTAAACAGATAAGGAGAAAGATGAACTATAATGCACACCCGGAATTTGAGAAGCGACCGGAGCAACTTATACGGGCCCAGGCAGCAAAGATCATCGAGTGTCCGCGAAACGTCATCGAGCTGCGGAAACTCCTCAACACATGGGACGACATCGACCGAGCCAAAAAGAGGGTTTTGTCCAAGCTCAGCAGCGAAAGGTATATGTTAAAGCTAAAATATAGAGAACTCTTGACGGGCGAGACCTCAGGATCCATTGACGAGACCCTTTTATTACCACCGGGCTTTCGATACCACGCTAATGGAGAACCGAAAAAGCCTTACAAAGGACGAGGGTGTTCAAAACCAAAGCTTTCCGAAAGTAGGTCATACAATAGTTCTTCAGATATCTACAAAGATTCATCACCAGAGATAGAAATCGGTAAAAGTGAAATTGATAATGAAATTATAGCGACTGTAAAGGCCATACAAGAGACGGATACGGACCGAAAACTGCATGCAATCAACAGAAAGCTGACAAAAGTGAAAAGTAATCTCAACTCTCTGAGGGCCAAGTCATCAGAGAACGTCGCTAAGCCAAGCACACATCATTCCCCACCAACCAGAAGAACAGGAAGACTCTCCGCTAAACAATGTGAAGCTTGTTTTACGCGTTTAAAATGGTCAGAACACAAGATGAAGCCATCTCGAGGGTCAAAGGACACCTTAGGAAGGAAACCCTGGTCATCTTCCACAAGAATAACGCCCAACACCACTCCCTCAGCTACTGCCAGTACTGGAAGATCTAGCACATGTTCAATGACAATGGGATCCCCCAGTCCCAGCCGCATGACACCAAGAAAAGATATACCAATTGCTTGGGGGGAAGAGAGTCCATCCCAAAAGACCTCATTGTGTAAAGCTGAATCAACTTCATTTAATTTTGACAAATCTGGTGGGGATTCTCGACATTCTGTAAAGGAGGAGCTTGTAAAGACAGTTCACCCACCTTACAAATCAGGTTCTGTACATAGCAAACTGCTACAAACTGTGACCAAAGCAAATTTGGGACTTCAAACACAGTCAGTACCAACAGTCAATGTTGGAGCACAATCAATCAAAACAGCCCAAAGTCCAAATAACAGCAAAACTAAAGATGTATTTGATATCAGCTCATCATCAGAGGATTGTTATCGCTGGGTGATGAGGCGATCTGGTATCTCTGACCAAAAGAAGCTAGAAACAATGTCTGACATGTTTGAAAAAGCAGGTTTAATTGGTACAAAAAAGGAAGGACCTGGGCCTCAGAAACAGTCGCAGTGTCATATACAAGTTACTCATAGATCTGTGCCACATCTGGGGAAAACTGATGTTTTGCAAGCTAGGCATTACACCAAAGCGCTTGCAGCTCGTAGGAACCGTCTGGTGAGTTTCTATAATAATTATACTACTCCCGGCCCACACCTCTATTGTTCTGCTAGGAGGTTCCAGGTCATCCTACGGTATCTGACCATCTCAGGAGGTTTATCAGTAGTTTGATCAGGTAAACCTCCATTGGAGGTTTATCAGCTAAACCTCTGTCGGTGGTTTATTTGGTAAACCTCCGTCGGAGGTTTATTAGCTCTACAACACTATGTGATATATCTATGTACTTGATTTATCCAATTTAGAAAAGTATACACATCATTTTCCAAGCAGGATTGAACCTACAACCTCTTCATCAGTATTGCCAAACTTTAGCCACTACTCTAATCAGTGCTGTATAGGTGTTCGTGCTGCTACGAGGTGTCAGATTAAATGACACCTCGTAGCAGCACAGACACCTATACAGCAGTAGATTGCAGTCATAAGTAACTCCTGAACCTTATCTCTAGGGAATTGAATAATTTTGAATATTACAAAAGAAAAGTAAACGGAAAAAATGGTCCTTTGTTGCAGACATGTTTGATACATGCAAAATATAAAATGTATAGTATTCACAAATCATGAACAAGTAAAAGGGAATTAGACATGCTTTCCTGAGACTCGATCCCTGGACCCCACGCGCAGGTTCCCAGTGCCCTATCCACATGGCTAGCATTGCACAGTTCCGTCATGGTTTTACGTTCATACATAGTTCAATCGGTTTATATATACCTCAAACACAATATATACTTGTATGTCTATAAATGAATATTTAGATTTATCTCAAATTACATAATCTCATGGTTATGGGACGTAGTAAATAAGCTTGTAAATTGCCTTAGAGAAGGAGGTTATGGTATATAACCTCCTTGCCTGCATATAACCTCCTCGCCCTATGGGCTCGCAAGTTGCGTATGTGGGCGTGGAGGTTATATACCATAACCTCCTTCTCTGCAGTGGTTTACCTTCACTAAGAACACCCTTCAGGGCGTTACATAGGAAAGGGTTAGTTTACTTGCACCTCCATGAATTGCCTCACCTCCATGGAAGGTATAATCCTGTCACTAAATAGCGAGGCTAAACACAAAGTTGCCCTGCCTTGATTTACAAAAAATCAGATGATTTCTAAACTATTCAATTAATTTAAATATCTTGGTACCACTTTGTAGCTAGGAATCTGTTGTTTCACGAGACAGGGATTTTAAATTCCAAGAAAACATTCCAAATAATTTGGAATGTTTGGAATGGCCCTGAAAATTTTCCATAACTTGTCATTTTTACTGACTTACAACCAGAAGATTCTAAATAGAATGCACACAAATAATTTCTTGTCAACTCTGACAGAATCAATTTGGAATCTAATGATGTATGATATAACTTTGTACTGTGAATGACTACAGCATAAGCCCCGTTGCACTGTTAAAAAAAACCGTAGCTTTAACAGTTATATACTGTAAACCTCAACAGTATAATACAGTGTTCGAAATTAACGCCGGCCCGTCGGCCAATGGCAGAAAATTTGAGAGCAGGGCCGAAATTTTTCACCAAAAGTTGTGTCAAATTGGCCCGGATGGCCTACAGAAATTCCTGACGTTTCTCCTACATTTCCATTACTCATGATATTTATAGCTGATTAACATTTGATATTATCGAAATTTTATTTATTTTTTTCAAACAGAGAGAACTAGCAATGTACTCATCATATTACTGAAATTTAAATATGAAAATGTTATTTATTTCATTTGAAATATGTAAATAGCTCCTTTGACAAAATTAGAGATGGAAAATGAGAGAGGGCTGTGGCACACATCTTTCCAACTTTGTCAAAAGGTTTAGGCCTTTAACCAGGTGCACAATTCAGAAATGTGTGCATCCAGATGGTGCATAATTTTTCATCCACTTAAATAGGTTATTAAAGGAATGAACACACAGAAATGTCCCTGGGTACACAATTTTATAACCTGTACACCTAATTTCCGACACATTCAGGATCATGTAAATAAAGTAAAAGCATTTTGATATTTAGACGACCAAATATACATTTTTAAAACGACCTGTACTCTAATAATAAATCTTATTAATCTATTGGAGATTTTAAGAATGCAAAGCAGGGCCAGAAGAAAACTATCAGGGCCGACCATATTTTGGCAAAGTCGGCCCTGATGGCCGACAACCCAAAAAGTTAGTTTCGAACACTGTAATACTGTTTTTTTTTTTCCGGTTATCTACCACAATATCATTGCAATTTACAGTATATAACTGTATTTATTACTGATTTTTAGCCTCACAGTAATATACTGTATCTGGGATTTGTACACTGTATGGAAAAGGAAAATGGACACTTTGGGATTAGAACCCACATTCTCCACATTCAAGGCAGAAGCCTGACCAACTGAGTTAACTTGGACTGCATGAGGTGTACACTCTCATAGTCAGCACCAATGAGTAGGATCAGTACTACTATACAGGTGTTCAACATTAGACAGACATTAAGTCATTAGTTTCATACCACTACTTAATCAGTTAAGTAGCAAAGCTGGGCTCTGTGTACCTACAGGCCTCCATAGCTCAGTGGTAGAGCACAGGCTTCATATGTGAGAGATCAGGGGTTCAAACCTCGGCTAGTCATGTTATCAAATTACTACTATGCAGTAAGAGTACTATGAGTAGTAGTGGTTTACAGCATGCCCTCTGTATTTTTGGCCATGATTAGTAAAATATCTTTTTCATACATTTAAGAATTTGGAACTTTGTGATTAAAAATGTTAGATTTTTAGTTTTTTATAGCGTTATTAAGGTAATCACCTCATTGGCCTGCTATTTTTGGTATGGCCAACCAACCAGAACACCCTAAAACATTTACAAGATGTTTTAAAACACCTTTTCAGTAGGATTAACATGTAGACACCTTTTTAGTACAAGAAGTCAGCTATAGCCCTGTAGGTTTTACCTCCAACAGTCAACCCATGCAAGGCTTAACCAAGAGAAAAAGGATGTACTTGGTTATTGGCTAAATTATCCTGTAGTGTGATTACAGGAAAAATAAAACTTTCAATGCTGCTAAAGTTACATCCAGTGTAAACTGTATGGCATTTTAGTATTACAGTATATTATTGTTGAACTTAAAGTTAAACGGTTTTGATCCATAAGAATGAAAGTCCGTGGTATGTATTACAGTATATTACTGTTAAACTTAAACGGTTTTTGATCCGTAAGAATGAAAGTCAACTGTACATATTACGGTATATTACAGTTAAACTTAAACGGTGTTCACCTGTAAAAAATACGGTCACACAGAATTACAGTCACCCGTTAAATTAATGGTAAAAGTTCGGCAACATAGTTGCCAGTACTTTACCGTAAATTTGACGGGATTTTTTTAACAGTGTGGAAGACTGAGGTGAAATTCCATATTTTGGCACTTTTGCTCATTTGCATACATTTTCTTATCAGTGAATAACATTATAAGTAGTCCACTAGTGAAATATCTTTTTGTTTTACTTCCTATTTGTCATAAATAACATTAATCCAAGCATGTAAAGACAGTCGTATAACTATTTAGTATCTGGTAAATCATAAAAAGCTATGTTCTAGAAGGCTGTTCTAGAATGACTTAGTCTAGATGGTCCAGCTCACATTAGGCCTATATCGTCATAGAGGAAGCATGGGTCTCATATCTTGCACTCACATCTATCAAACATTCATATTTCAATGCTTATTGTTTAGATTTTTTAAAGTAAAAATGAAGTTATTAAGATGAGTATGAATTATATTTAGTTAGGCCTATTTATTGATTTATTGATTTTCTTATCTGGAAGTGAATGATTATTACCCATTCAAATAAGCTTGTCAAACCTAGAAAACGAAATTGTGGATTTAAATGCACAGATTTTGAGCATAAGGGTAGATAAACAAGCCAAATTTGGATGGAAGTATCTATTCTTTTGTCCCCAAGATATATAGAAATATCCAAGTTATGTCTTAAACTCATCAGACCTCCTTTGGAGGTGTTTTAACTCTATTCTACATGTGACATGTGGATACATCTTTATTCTCTCTAGGTATAAACCTGGTGTGAATCTCATAACCCAGTATCCTCTCTATTTGGTGATTGGATCTATAGCCATGAGTGCTGATGAATTAGGCGTAGGTGCAGCCTACGTGGATACAAATTTGAAGAAAAAAGAATACTTTTTTTTTTAAGGTAAACACACCAAAGATAGGCTAGGGGTACATAGCCACACTCATGCCACGTTTTCATTTTCAGTGTTCTCATCAGATGTAATCTTCATTATATGAAATGAGCAGGAAATGTGTATGCGCCCAATAAGACGAAGAGCTTTGTCCAAATGGTATCAACCTAACCAATATTTCAGACTGCATTATCTCTTGTTAATGTTTATAACTTATTATGAGGAAAGGTCAGACAAGTTATTCATAATCAGGTGATTAGAAATGAAATACATGCACCTGACAGTCTAGTCGTGCATCATGCACCTTGGGTGCAGGCTGCAATTGATATTTACAGAGATGGGTCGTGAATGATATTTGTATTGGACATTTTTGTTGTTGAAATAACACTGGAGATATCTATTAGTTTATGCTAAAAAATTAAAATTTAAGATTTATTTTAGAAAACCCCATCCTGGCGCTAATAATTCCCAGCCCGGAGCGCACCGGGTGCGCCGTGACCCTTTCCCCACGTTCACATAGACGTTCACGTTCACGGCACCAATGTCTAACCCCCCCCCCCCCCTCTCCCCTACTGTTATTGCCCCAGTTCGCATACGTTTATATAATTCCTTTCACTACGACGGATGCATGGAGGCATCACCAGCAAAAAGTCGCCAGATGCATTAAAACAACGCCCATGGCATCTTTTTAATAAATATTATAATTGTATTTAAAGCTAAATAGAAAATATAGATGGCATTAACTGTTTCAAGAGAATGGAATCATCCATTACAACGTATATATATAAAGATAGAAGTGGAATAATAATTCATTTTCTTCTGGCCCTCTTCTGTATACCATAATTCATTATACTTACAATTCTGAAGCTCTTAGAATAAATATTTATGCGCCATTCACTTAATGCTATTTAACTTAATCATAATAAACCAATACTATGATTAAGAATTTAGAATTGCATAGTCGTACCTGAGCCACGTGGTCAAGATCACCACGTGGTGTTCACCAGAAAGTGATCATGTGACCATGTCTGAACATGGCTTATCTTAGGTCTAGAGGGGCATGCATTGTGCTATATTTGGCGTCCTTTGAGACTACTTACTATAGTAGATTGGCAGACCTCACACTCTTCTCATCATAATACGCACCACTGAACCCCATAGCCATTGAACAAAACCTCTTTCTTTTCCAGGAACTGGAGACAAAATGTAGCAACTCCAAGGTGGAGGAGTTCCTGCGCCGACTGCCCACTCCCGACGTGACCATCCGACGCTGGAGGACGTCCAGCGGTGACGTACAGGTCATCAAACGGTGTGCCAACCCCACGCCCCCTGGTGACGAGCAGGCGGAAGAGCCCTCGCCTGACGAGGGGACTACCTGTGGCGTGGGGGGCGCAGAGGTCAGTGTCGACGCGGACAGGGCAAAATGTGACGCGGGCAGGGATTCCCACTCCAGCGACAGTGACGGGGATGGACGGGATTCGTCCGACTCGGAGAGTCTGGCCATCAACACGTCGCTGACGTGCTGGCCCACGCACTGGGCGCAGCGGGCGGCATTTCTAAACAGGAACCAGGATAACGAGGACAGCGACGAACAAGACAAAGGAACTGATCCGGTGAAGGAATTCAAGAAGTTGGCTCACTGTCGGTATCTGCGCATCCCGCCACGCATGTTGTAACTGATGAGGTCTTCTCGTTAGGGAATGCATGAATGTAAAACGCATCTGAACGAATTTTATAATTATCTATGGTGCCTTACAAAAACAATGACATGGCCATGTTATAGACGCGGTGTTAGGTTCCAATATGATGTTACAGGTCCATTTCATTGAAACACATATTTCTGAAGCTGCCTATTTCCCCGTCCATGCATGTCTATTTGCGCAGCGACCTCCCACAGCTGCTATTGTCCCAGACCCCTGGGTCATAAATCCCTGTGCCCCGTTACATTAAGTAAGCAAAGGATGCGAGGGATATATTGCTTTTGATTTATACACTGTAAACAATATGGTCAGCAGGTCTGGGATATAACACTAACAGACTGATGGACATTCCTTATGCTCATGAAAAAAAAACTGCCGTAGGCCTACACTCATATCACGGTCTTCCCTTTTATCATTATGTCCGAACAATTTTTTAAATCCTGCCGTTACACTTAGAAAAGGTACGCCTGAAAGGAGACTGGCCAAAATTGTTGGCAGTTTTGTCGTATTGTTCGAAGGAAAAACTATTATCCTAAACTGACCCTTTTAAACTACATCATTATGAAGAATGCGAGTTGTCACTAATGCTTACAACAAACAGTGAATGAATATAAACGGTTTAATTGATAATAAAAAAAAAACGCTCCTAAAACCCTATCTATATTTCAAAGAAACATTATATGTATTGTCTGGAAGAACAGGGTTTTCCCTGAAGATATTCAATAAATATAGAAAAAAGTGAAACTATTCATACCAAAAACATGTTGGACCTTTGCGTTTGTTTGTTTGTTTTGTGCTCTTTTTTTTTTTATATCTAGAATTCAGGTTGCAGTTTATGTGAGCAATTTAGAAATAGCTCAATTACATCTTCAATTTCACTGCAAGTGTCAGCCTCATGATATGAAATTGCAATCAAATACAATTGTATTTTTATAGAGGAATTGCGTAAAATGATTTGCAGGTCTACCCAGTATTGGAAAATATTTGAGGCTAAGTTCTAGCTCGGTCCGATTTAACAGCAGTTATTGGAAAAACTAACGCACTAAAGTCTCAACACGAAATATCGTTTTCGTACAAGAGTTTTGCAATCACATACTTCTCTATTAAATATTCAGGATTTTCGGATAACAGTAGCCATATTGACTGAACGTTGAAACGCCTTCAATGGTGTACGATATTTCTGTCCAAAATGGACGTATAAATGTGTCATAAACATTTAATGACAAACTCGTATATATCCTGCGCAAATCGACTTTTTGTATGCGGGTGTGTCGAAGGACAAAAGGACTACAAAAAGATGCATCTACTGCTTTGAGTACGATCACATCAAATCTACATAACGCGCCGGACCTCGGAGCGGTGCCGGCGAGCTGCTCGTTGTGTGACTGTGAGTGGTGGCCGAGGGGGGAGCTGCTCTCACTGTCCGGCCGCTTGGTTCAGTAGGCGGAGGTTGTCGCCGTGGTCTCGACATTCAGTGGACAGCAGTCGGCGGCCGAATACACACGTCTGGTGTTGGAACCCAAACGCTGCAGGCGTCTCGTTCGGCCAACACCATTGTCTCTACAACTCCTCCCAACTGTCTGGTACACCTCGACAAAAGAAGCCGCACGGTGGATGAAAGCACGACGAGCAGTGCTTGAGTAATTAGGAAGTTCTATTATTACACATTGACAAATCGCAATTAACGCAGGCATGGGGTGCAATACGAGTAAGGGCGACGACAGGATTAGTTTTGCCCCTCCAAGTTATATGGAACCAAGCCAAACCTTGCCAGTGGGGCTGACGACCTTAGCCTACAGTGGAGACAGCGCCCCGATTCTTACCGTTTACCAGCGGCAGCTCATCCGTATGACTTGGCTGGGCATGGAGGGAAACCTAGCCATCATTGGAAAACAAATTTTCCTTTGCATTTTTGACCAGAACTCCAGCGTCAAGAACCTGTTCCCGTTCCGTGACGTCTGGGGGGACGAGTTGATCCGTCACCCTCAGTTCATAGCGCACACCACCCGCTTCATGGGGGTCATCCAGCAGGCCGTTCACTCCATAGACAACCTGGAGCAGGGCTTTGCTCCAGCGCTCATCAGCCTGGGGGCAAGACACACCAAGAACATCGGCTTCACGGCCGACTTTTTCACTCTGTTTAAAAGCTCTATGATGGTCGTCTGGGCTCGCCACCTGCGAAATGAGATGACCCCAGACGTCCGCCAAGCCTGGGCCATTCTGCTGGATTTCATTGTGAGAAAGTTACAGCAAGGCTACTACGGCAAGGCTAAGATGGAGGAAATAAATGGAGTCCACCCAAAGGTGCCTGCTTCTGAGGAAGTAGACCAGACGGACGAGAGTGTCCTTTCTTTCACGTAAAATGGATTGTGGAAGAAGGTAACGTCTGACATTCCGTTGTTTAACATAACTTTCTGTGGAGTATGTTGCAAGTTCTTTAAAAAAATATATATAATTATAACATAACTTTCTATCGTCGATGGATTACAATTTATTTTAAACCATAAAAAAAAGAGTAAGTGCCTGTATCGTTAAGCACAGACTACTGACTGGAAAACATGGAATGCTTACAACAAACGTTGAAACAAGAATGTACATACGCCTACCTAGTGCTTAATCTAGGCTACTTATCCTTTTGGCAGGGACATTATTTTCTTTGTTTGTGATCCCTTATGTACAAGCAGAACGTAAAAAACCACAAGTGTCCTTTTTATGGCGCGTATAGACACCCACATAGTGTAATCAACTGCTATGTCAAGCTGCTAACCTCTACTTTTGAGAATTCATCCGCCTCTGTTTCTATTATCAGTAATTGCCTTTTTTTAAAAATAATACTTTGGACCCACTTACGGATAAAATTCATGCCACATATTGATTTGTCGAATGTAAAAGTTTTGCTATCCTGTTAGTTCAGGCGGCTCAGCCAATATTTCCATGTGCTGCTGTCAATTTGTCATTGGTCGATTGGCAACTGTTTGCTAGCTATTGCTATCAGTAGATATGACCAAAATATCCCTGGGTCACAGCATGATGGTTAGATACGTCTGAATAACATAATGTTTCTGCCATTTCTAATCTTTGTTGAAAAAAAACACACATTATACTGAGGTTTTTAGTGTATATATAACAACAGGGAACCATAAATGATACCATGGTTCATGGAAACAGAACGTTTTATCACATTGCTGATTGTATCATCCAAATAGATATTAGTCATAATAAGAAGGAAGTCATAGATCGACAATTGCTGCGTATAGGTGCCCAGCCATGAAGTCTGCTTAAATGAATATATATGTCTGCGTAATACCCAAGGGGCCATGCATAAATGATGTCACATACAAGGGTGTGGGTGGGTAGGTTGAACAGTATGACACTGCCTGAAAAGGGGCCTTATTTTCAAATTTGAAACAGAGAATTTAGAATGACAGGGTGATGGGTCCTTAAAATACCCTGAATAAGTGCGACATCATTTATGAACGGCCCCCAACATGCAGCGAATGCAATCACAGATTTTGTTGTATGGTTTTAATGCGGACATATTGTTCTAGGAATTTGTAAAATCTACGTGGTGAAAATATTCTTTTCAATTACTGGACATTGTCAATACACCATAGAAACCCCTCATCGCTGGAAACAGGGACCGGGCCATAACATCAACATCGAAACAGGAAATTGGTATATAGATTAATGGAGTCCGATTATAATAACAGGGAAAATCAAATGATTTGGAACCACGATCAAACCACAACAAAATAAACTGTGATGCACTGTCAGTGACATTACTGTCATTATCGATATTATCAGCGACCTAATATTGAAACATAGATGAAGAAATATAGGCATTCTATTGTGCAGCTTGAATTGCAACGTCGAATCTCGGATTTGTTACCAAAGTAATGAATGAGAAAACAGGATGTAGGCAAACAGCGACGGAATTACGAGCATTATTTTTCTATTTTTCCGTGTCCTTGTATGATTTCGTATTTTTGTGAAATGTGCTTAAGGAATTGTATTGATATTTGATGATATTGCTAATTGACGCATACTCTGTCATATGTTATATCTGAATGCTGGGTTAACTTGTCTGGTGATAAACCTCTGACTGATGGGATGTCACGAGTACCACTTTTATTCTTTTTTTTTTCTACGCAAAGCTTTATCCAATAGAATTTCCCTCAACATGTTTTTAGGTTCATTGTTTGTAGATATACGACCCAGGCTATGTTTTTAGCAGGTAGAATATTGAACAAATGAGGTAAATATCTATAGGTAATTTGTTTAATTTATGTTGACATGAAAAAGGCAAACTTGAGAAAGACAACATTATGTTTAACAATACTCAAATGTCTATCCCTATAATCCGTGTGTGTATATATGTGTTTCCTCCATTGAATGAACTGCCATATACGATTTCTAACTCAATACGTGCTGCTTTTTAATCAATTAAGTCATATTATATATTTTTGAGTATTTGTAATTCATTAGCTATTGTAAATGTATTTCCATTAGCAGCCATAATAAATATCTAATATTTCAAGTATTGCTATTAGCTTAACTTCCTTTCACCATAATTATTAGCACTTTTGTATGTAGGAATAAATTAAGTAGCAGTCTTGAATATATACGTTTCGATGTGTAAATAATATAGAAAAAAATACAATAAAGTAACTATGCCGCAGTGAACAAAGCGAACTTTAACACACACAGCAAAACAATAGCAAAATGAGTAGGAAAAACCTCGTGATGATACTAGGATTCTAGGATATCAGGTACTTTTCATTGCGGGATCAAAACTTGAAACACAGGCGCATGGTAACTAGAAATCGACGATCCCGGATTGGTTTTTCGGGAATTTTTTCTCTACCAAACTTTATGTCTGATACAACTTTGAAACCTATGTAAGTGCTAGGATATTCTAGTTAGCGTGTTAACAGTCTTGTGGTTAATTATTCTGTCAGTCAGAGAAAGTAAAGATATTGCAACTTCTAGATGGATAGATAAGTGTGGATATTTTTTGTGATAGACTCAATTACTTGTCAACAACTGAAATATTATTAATTTACTAAAAAAAATGGTGATCTTGTATTACCGACGTCGATGTCATTGTAGCATCGGCAATGTCAACATCTTATTTGGAATCTTTTGGGGTTATATCGGATATATTTGCCTTGCCACAGAGGTTAGTAATAACATTCGAAATCCACTATACTAACCTCTCCCGTCCCCAGCTATGACATAGTAAGATAAGTTTGTTTTAGATAAATTTGGATAAATACTCTTTCTAGAGTTATCAAAATTGTGGATTATTTTAATTTGAGATTGATTACCAATATGGTGCGCAGCTCATTTTAGGTTGTGTGACATCATCTGCACTCCATAACATAGTTCCTCTTTATGAAAGACATATCACTCGCATGAAATGAATTAGTTAGAATAAGTCCAATACCAGTCACAAGAACAATCCAAGGTGCATGTCTGCTCAACCACCCAGTTAATGCTCCTGCTTGATTATCAGTCTATCCGCTTCAATTCCATAACAGAACCTTCCTTCCAGAACTGATCTTTACAGGATGTTTAACCATCAACAGCAAGTAGTGCTCTACCGAGTGCTGCAGCTTAAAAGTGCTGACATACATACAGTGATGCTGTCCCTTACACTCTTCATCTGTGGTTCAAGAAGAGTTTACACTCTCAGCCCAGATGTAAGGTTCTACACGAGAACAGCTAAGCTAACTATGGACTGACCATCCACGTCAGTACATGAGAATAGAAATAACAAATTGCATCCAATTCATTTGCAATGATGCTATTTTGCTGTAATTAATATAAATAGACATTTTCCAGATAATCAAAAATCAAAGTCCTTCAACCTTTCTCAAATCTTGCAATAATAATTGGTGAGTCATAATTTGAATTGTAAAATTGAGTGTCAAGAATACTTTTGTGGATAAATATGGCCAAATGAAACCAATTTTGTGGAAATTATGCAAATCATGAAAATAATTCTGGTTTTAACAGGAACAATTTTGTTTTTTTCTGAACTCAACGACCTAAACATATGTCTTGGACTTTTAATAAACAACATCCTTTCATTCTCCGGATCGCCATGCGATCCAGTCGAGCTCTCGATAAATCGGAGTAAGCAGTCATCAGAAAAGGCTGATAACTTTCCATCATATAAACATGGCTAGAACGACATCTCGCTGGTTCCAGCAAAATCATTTTTCAGTGTTTGTCACTTTTGACTAAAGATGTGCTTGGAGATTGTAGCTTAACATAGGTTTACTATGGCAAAGGGTATCCTCTGAAAAGCTCCATTATGCTTGGCGAGTGGACAGATGATGTCATTATAGAAATTCTATAAATAGATTTGGGGTATCCCTTTTTCCACTGGGGGCGGCCATATTGAAAATATGCTGGTTCCTTGGTCTCTCGCTAGGGGGATATGGTCATTCTGAAAGTGTAGGTTTTAACATAGGATCTCTATGGGAATCGAAAATCTTTCATATCTACCAAATTCTGATTAGAGATTGATCGGATGACATTATAATGATATTCTAGAAATAGACTGAAACTAGGTCGGGAATGCCCCCTTCCCCAGATACTATGCTAGGAGAGTGTAATGTGATCACATTGTTTCCAACGCAGGTTGGGTGGTTAAGTGTTCTTTATCAATATACCACATACATATAGAAAGACGACACACATTTTTTAGAACACTGATAACTACCAGTAAGACTAATTCTTTCAGTCCTTACCAGCCTTTATCAAACATCTAGATGATTTCGTCTATACACCTCATCAATTACAGTATCGGATCCTTCATGAATCAAATCGAAAGAATATTCCAGATCTTGTCCTATACTAAACCTATATGGGAGCATATTTGGGAAAAGGTACCTAATGACATATTTGGCCACCCTGTAGCCGCTAGTTCTGGAGGTTTGTTCATATTATGAAACAATCACTTAACATGCAGGTAAAAGTTATGTTTTATAATGTTTCTGAAGTCCCAGGGATTCTTCTACTCTTTGTTTTATCATTCTACAATATTTAGTTCCTTCGCAATCTTACGTACAAGATAGGCCATTATGCTCAATTTAGGCCGAATCTGGCAGTATCTGGCAGAAATTGACTCTTTGTTACATTTATCATGAAATATATGGGGAAAAAACTATTTTTTAAGTTATTTTGTGAAATTTTTTGACTTACATGAATTTTTCTAAAGATTCTCATGACATTTACTAAAAAATCACAATTTTCATAAGCAATGCATCATGGGAAAATCAAAATGGAACGTTTTTAGCAGAATTTCTGCGCATAATTTAGGTTAGCGAGTTACCATGGTTACAGTAAAAAGAATATAAAAGTAAAAAGAACATTTTTTCACAGGTATTGTAGAAAATGTTTTTACCTTCTCAAAACTGAAAACAGTGAGTGGAACGAGCACTCCTGTCAATAGTTATGGCACTTTTAATATTCTCAGAAATAAGAAAACTTAATTTCTTGATAAACATAAGAAACTTTAAGTCGCCATAACATGGAAGTAACAACAGCAATTGGGAATAAGGGGTTATCAATGTACAAGAGGTGGGTAGGTTCATACATGTTTATCTCAGGTTCTATCAGGAATATTTTAAAATGGTTTGCAGCATTTGAAAGAGCAGGTTCTCTATAATAAGAATAATGCTGACACATTTCCCCATGTTTCATGTGATTTTGTGACCTCATAAATTGACAATAGGTACCTTTTCCCAGATACGCTCCCATATGCTTAACTCCATATACATTACCTATACGAAAATGCCTATAAGATCATTCTCACACTTAATCCACCAGAACATAATACCTTAATGGAAAATAAGAATACCAGAAATATATATATATATATAAGACCATAGACACTTGACTAGATCTAGCACTATTTCAATAAATGTGTTCAAAGAAAAATTGTTTCTCTTTTCACTTTATATTCGCAAAAAGAAACTACATAATCATAGTCCTAGCTTTGTCAGTTAAAATCTTAAAAATAGATAAAAAGAAATTGCTAAGACATAAATCGTTCTAAAAAAAATCGAACAACCGGAGCTTCTCGGTTTCTAAACCGAACGATCTTTAGAAACTATCGACAACATCTAACTTGTGTGAGTGTTTGTGTCAGCTCTAGATGAAGAACTACGTCTTGAGATGACTTGCAGCTTTGATAATAAGAAGACTGCAACTTGGACTGGCTCATAATTATAGTGGAATAATGAATTGAATAATAAAGCTTACTCCCCTATCATAAGCGTCAAGTAAACCCCCATAGTTCAGTTTGACCTAATTGTTTGGTTGGCTTATGTGTCGAAAGATTGTACTCTTCAGTTACCATGGATTAAACACACAAATGAAATAGCATTGTACCTCTGCAAGTGAGTGTCTTCATTTAGACTTGAACCACTCTACCCTTAAATTGATCATTTAACTTAAGGATAGACCCCAGTGATGGACGGCCTGTTCGGGAAACCTTTGATAACTCTCTTATGAAAGCTCTGATGATAGCATCCTATACATCATATTGAAGCTAAGATTTTTCTCTATCTATTGATATATATAAAGTTATGATGTGCTTGGAATTCCAGATTTTATCAAATAAAAACTGATTTTTTAACTTTTATTTTTTGAACATTGATATCTTGGTTAATATTAGCCTGGCAAGTATAAAATTTTACAGACATCTTCAGAGCATTCAAAGGCAGGGAACTGTGTCTCAGATTTTTTATTAAGGCCCTAGATTTAATTTTATGGTCAAAAACGGCAAAAAACGGGTAACTTTTTTAGATTTTTTTATAACACCATTTTCTACATTTCATAAAAATTGAGCTAGGGCCTATATCAAAAATCTGAGACACAGTTCCCTCCATCTATATCCCAAGAAGATGTACTAAAAGTTTCAAAGGTCTACATTGAAAATTAACTGAGATATTCATGTTCAAAAAATAAATTTTAAAATCATGATTTTCAGTTTTGCAACCCATTTACAGAGCTACTGTTCTATACATTTTTATATAAATTATATCAATAGATAAGGCTATTTATTGACTACCTAATGATGTTTTCCATTTAATATCACTTTAAGAAGCAACTATAATGATTATAATTAAAGGCAGCCTCGCCATTCACACTCCCATCACTGGGGTCTATCCTTAATGCACGAAACTGGACTTACTTACCATCTATTGAAACTAATGATATCATAAGAAGTGCAATGAAACTGAAAGCTGGCATCTCCATTTTTTTTTCCATCTTGACTATATCATGATACTTAAGTAAAACCAAATCATTGTTCAATATAATTTTGAGTGTGTTGAATGTTGAACATTAAACAAAATTATCGAGATTATCTGTCATGTAAGTTTTTAGGTGAATTAATAGAGTAAACATATAGATAACCATCTTAAAGGAAAGCTTGCACATAACGACAGGATTAATATTTTGTACTAATAGCTTAGTACTTTTAATATATTATCATCTTCTGTAACTTAGTTATGATTAGACCTAGCAAGTCTACTTCTAGACGGAGATATTTTGCGCTCTCAGCGCCACCTGTTAACCAGTATAAAAGGTGTTGCTAAGGTAGGGAGCGAGTTAGTTAGGAGTTAGAGTTCAACCATAGAATAGAAGAACTGCTTGGAGTAATACCTACAGCTCCTGCGCAGTATACTGGAGTTTACTCATACCAACAGCTTCATGCCAAGGAATTGTGATAGAGCTAAGCATTAGGGCGGTCTAGACTGTGTTGGAACAACTTGGATTTTAAATATGGTTGGTTGCTGAAAGGAGATGGGAAGGTGGACTGATAGAGACTTATTCACTGTGGCTTTGACTCGGGATGAGATGTTAATTGAATAAAAACCTTTCACTTTACCAGCTCCCTCATCGTCCATTTCTTTTGAACTATTGGGGAATGGATGTATTAACTTTTAACGCAGGCTGATTGACTCGATAGCTTGGATAAACAACTCATGGATCGAACAAGTATATACATCAAGTATTATTAAACAAACAACGACAATAGTTCATTTGGTGGAGATTACCCGAAACATGACTTTTATCGTTTTGCTCATCCTTGATGTCAGCCACCGGTGATTTTGAGGCTTCTTCTAACGCCAAGCCTCAATCTTTGCGGCCCGCAGGACACGATGTGTCAACATCATATACAGGAAATGTGGAAAACCGCCACCAGGTAGGTGATTCCTTAGACGGGGAGGCACCGAGACAAGGGGTCTCAGCCAGACCCAAGCAGCTCGGCCCCGGAGGTACTCATAATCACCAAACCCGTGGCAGAGGTAAACCATTTTCCTGGCACCTAGGGTCCAAAGATAGGCCGGTTCTTGACGAAGGACTTGAAACCCTAACACACTCGGGACGAGTTGAAGGGCGGATCCATCTCAAAAACTATCAGCAATATTGGAATCCGGGGTATGTGCCACTTACGGGCCACGAACCTGGTGCTAGCTCTCACTTTACTTATGGAAATGATGCGAACAATCCGTGGAGTAATCAAGGAGTTCCCTATCGTTTACTACCTGCAGCAGGAGGACTAAGTGAACAGGAAATTCTCGATGAGGATCACTTATTCCCCTTAGGGGACAAGGAAAATCGGATTAACACCGCGGATAACTCCAGCCCATCAGGGGGAAGTCGCCCCACAAATCCGGTAATTCAACCTGATGGGAGTCCTCTCACCTATCCGCATCCCCAACGACTTGAGTCTACCAGTCACCCGCTGGTAACACCGACTCACCCTAACCCGGGGGTGTCCATTCCTTATTCCACTGTAGTTAAAAAGAAAACAGTAGGTAGGGACAGGGGAGTGGAAAAGGGAGCAGAGGGAGACAGCGACAAAGTAGGCAACTTACAACCCTATCGATTAACCTATGATATTGGGGAAAACTTGGACAACGCTAATGAAGGAGCAGAAGCTCAAAGTCCAGATCTGAGCTGGGGAGGGTATGAGCCCGACCCGGCAGAAATAATAAGGAAGTTAACAGACTCAGGGCCCGAAGAACATGAAGAGTTAGAAAGGTTAAGCGATCAGGGTGAAGCAGAAGAAGAAGATAGGGAAACAGGACAAGCTATCGCGAATGTCAGAGAAGGTAATCCTAATAGAAAACTAGCTAGAGGAGAAAAGTCACGCTCGTCATCATTTGAACTTATTACTGAGGATGTTTTAGGCACAGGTAAGAAAGATAGACAAGAAAGTGACGACGAAATTAGTGTAGAGGAAATAACTGTGAGGGAACAGTGGGACGATCACGATATACAAAACCTCCACGAAGATAATATGGCGGTAGGAGGCGTACCTTTGGTGAATCTAGTAGGTGAAAGGGATGACCAAAACCAACTCCAACAACCCGGCGAGGGGGGAGCTGGTGGTGTAGATCCTGGGGGACTTCGGCCACGGGGCCGAGGTGCGCCGGCAGGAGGTGGGCTAAACCTTGGGCCTATACAACAAAATATGTGGCAGCCTTTCTTTGCGCAAGCAATGGGAGCCCCTTTGCAGGCAGGTCAGGGAAGAGGGGGAAATCAACAGGCTCAAGGAGGCCAGAATAATCAGGCCGATCCTCAAGGACCTAACCCTCCTCTAAATCAACAGGCTCAAGGAGGCCAGAATAATCAGGCCGATCCACAAGGGCCTAACCCTCCTCTAAATCAACAGGCTCAGGGAGGCCAGAATAATCAGGCCGATCCTCAAGGGCCTAACCCTCCTCTTAACCAACAAGTCCCGGCAGGCCAAGATAATCAGGCCAACCCACAAGGACCTAACCAACCTCAAAACCTTTTCAACAACCTCCCTCAAGACCTTTTTAATAACCAACCTCAAAACCAACTCAACAATCCTCCTCAAAACCCTCTTAATAATCCCCCTCCGAATCAACCCAATCTTGGGATAAACCCTGGGGGGCTGCAGCAAAATGATGGGGGTGGCCAACCAGGCCAACAACCCGGCCAAGCTGTGCCAGCAGGAGGTGGGGTCGAGCAAAACGTGTTCCCTTACCTATTGCAGGCGATGGCGGTCGCAGCCAATCTTAACGCAGGCCGAGGAAGAGCGGGTAACCAACAGGGTCAGCAAGCCCCGGCAGGCCAGAATAACCAGCCGAACCCACCAGGACCCAATAATCCTCCCCCAATCCAGAACAATAATCCTTTCCTAAACCAACTCAATAACCCTCCTCCGAACCCACCTAATCAACCCAACCCGCCAGGTCCGCCGGGCCCACCAGGACAGAATAACCCTCCAAATCCGCCAGGTCCACCGGGCCCACCAGGTCAGAACAACCCCCCAAACCCACCGAATCCTCCACCGCCCGGACCACCGGGACCGCCGGGACCGCCAGGTCCGCCGGGCCCACCCGGTCAGAACCATCCTCCAAACCCGCCAAATCAACCAAATATTTGGGAAATTCTACCACAGTTAGGTCTGACACTGGGGCAAACTCCAGCGCCAGTGCGTGAAACGACTCACAATGGTCACCAAAGGGGACCAAACATTAGGTTACCATGGTTTAGTGGAAAGGAAGACGAGCAAATAGAAAAGTATTTCAGGGAATTAAAACGACTGAAAGCTATCTATGACTGGTCGAACGCCCATCTCCTGAATATGGCGCTGTTAGGCCTAAAGGGAAGGGCAGACGACTGGGCAGGAGCGTTAGCTGAGAGTGAGAAAGACACATTTGAGAAACTAGAAGCCCAAATGACAAAGATCTTCGGTGATCGAAGAGCTAAGTGGCAGAAACACGCAGAGTTCTGTGCCCTTAAACAAGGAAAGGACCAGAGTGTGATTGAATTTGCAGGTGTCTTGAAACAAAAGCAAGTTAAGGCAGAAGCGAGTGAAAGCATGATGTTAGCCGTGTTTTTAGAGGGATTAAAGCAGGGCGTAGCTAGACAAGTAGCCATACTGGACCCTAAGTCGTTCACCGAAGCGGTGGATTGTGCAACGAGACTAGAATCGTTGGACAAAGGCAAAGGGGGAACTAAAATATCTAATGCAGTAAGCGAGCTGGCTGGGAGCCAAGCGTCAGAGGAGACCGCAGCCCTAAACTCCATCTCTGAACGGTTTGGAGTGGTGCTGGCCCGACTGGAGGCCGCCCCATGGTTTCAGAAACCAAAACCGGGGCAAAGCGGATCTCCCCAGAACAGTGGTGGTTATAAACAGCAAGGTTATGAAAGGAAAGATAAGTATGAAAGTCAGAAAGATGAAAGAAATTCAGACCAGAAGGCCAAAATCAATAAAACCCCGAGCAGAGAGGTGGACAAACCAAAGAATGTGCAACCTCAGCAGAAAGGAGAGAGGCCTAGGTTACCGTTCGACGAAAGTAAGTTTTGTATTATTCACCAACAGCATGGCCACTCTACTGAGGCGTGCTTGTGGTTGAAGAATAGGTTGAGAGAAAAACCACCGCGTATGCATAAAGATGGGAAACCTAGTGGTACCGAACAAAAGAACCAGGGAAACTAGGAGGTGGGTCCGTTCATTCCACAATAGACTTAGACGCAGTGGACGGACCGGCAAGAAGAGAAATAGGAGACGAAGCATTTTTCCTAACGCTAAGATTTGATGATCAAAAAGAGGTCAGGTCTTTGGTAGACACTGGGGCGAGTGATTGCTTCATGTCTACCTTTTGCAAGCAGCAGATCCCTAAACAATGTATTTTAGATGAATGGAAAATATCGAAAGGAAACATCAGTTTAGCAGACAATTCGTCTCAAGTGATATTAGAACAAATCAGGTGTAAGTTTTCAATCCAGGGATCAGTGGTTTGCTACGACTTCAACATAGTGGACAATTTATGTCACTCTATAGTAATCGGTAGAAACTTATTAACAGTGCTTCGTTCAGATTTGTCTCTACCAGGCGCAAAGATAGAAGTGTTTTGTGGGAACCCCATAGTTAGCAAAGAAACGGTGAAAATTCCGCCGGGGAATGAATGCATCATACCGGTTACCACCCGAGAGCCGATGGGGTTAGACTCACCCGTGGCTTACTGCGCACCGGCAGTAACCGCACCTGTCCTAGTGGAGGGGTGCGTGAATACGGTGGGAAGTCAGTGGTGGATTAAAGTCATGAATCCGCTAGATGAAATGCAAGAAATCACCCCACAGGAAGTATTAGCTTTTGCAGAAGAATGCGCAGTGCCTGAGGTAAACCAAGATCAGATAGAAGAGTTCCTAGACTTGTGTTATCTAACTAAAACAGAGACCCCAATGTCCATCTGTAGGATTTCTGTAGAAGTAATGAAAGACGCAGTGCAAATGGAAAGCCAAACCTCTGAGGAGAAATCCCGAGGTGAAATGGATGAAAATGTAAGTAAAATAGATCTAACCGAGTCGTGTCTAGATGAAGAACAAAAGGTAAGGTTTAGACAGATGCTTAATAACAACAGAAATGCACTAGCGTTCTCGATGGAAGAGTTAGGTCACTGTGAAATAGCGCCGATGAGAATCATTGTGGATGAGTCGCAGGGAGTAATAAGTTCTAGACCGTATCGATACTCTCCACAGAAAATGGATATCATCGATGAACAAGTTAGGCAGCTCATAGATATAGGTGTCATAGAACCCAGCGAGTCGGCTTGGCGAAGCCCGCTGGTGGTTGTGCAAAAGAAAGATGGCAAGCCTAGGCTATGTACAGACTTTCGCATGCTTAATCAAGTCACTTTCAAAGACAAATTTCCAATGCCCACAGCTCGATCACTTTTCTTATATATGGCTTACAAGAAACCCACTATGTGGACCGCTTTGGATCTGTTGAGTGGCTATCATCAGTGTGTAATCGAAGAAGACAGTAGAAAATATACTGCCTTCAAAACCCCAATGGGTGTGTATCAATATAAGCGTGTACCTTTCGGCTTAGTTGGCGCGCCTTGGCAGTTTACCAAGGTGATGGCCATTGCGCTAAAAGGCTTGATTCCAAGAACATGCTTAGCATATCTAGACGATGTAATCGTCTACGACACCACTTTTGACGAACACCTGGCGAGTGTTGAGGTGGTCCTCCAAGCTTTAGCGAGAGCCAACCTCAAATTGAAACCGTCTAAGTGTGAGTGGTGCCGCAGTGAAATTAATTTCCTCGGTCATGTAGTGAATGCCGAAGGGGTGGCTACACAAAAGGTTACCACAGAAAAGATCACAGCCTTTAACCGCCCGCATAATGTGAAGACCATCAAGTCTTTTCTGGGGCTATGTAACTACTACCGACCGTTTGTCCCTAATTTCGCCGATCTAGCAAAGCCTTTAAACCCGCTGCTAAAGAAAGAAGCCTCTTTTGAATGGACAGAGGCCTGCGAGGAGGCGTTTCAACAGTTAAAGAAACTGCTGACCTCGCCGCCCTTACTAATTCATCCAGATATAGGAGGGCATTTCTATTTACTAACTGACGCATCAGACGCCGCGTGCGGTGCAGCGGTTTGTCACAAACTAGATGAAATTTACCGTCCGGTTGCTTTCTGGGGGTGTACACTCCGTGACGCTGAGTTAAATTACTCGGTAACAGAGAAAGAGGCTCTGGCAGTGATTAAAGGTATTAAGAACTATGAGGACATGTTGCAGGGAGCTAAAATCACAATAGTGACCGATCACAAACCGTTGATCCCCCTGCTGCAAAGTGCCTACAAAGCCCCGTCAGCCCGGCTGAGACGGTGGGCTTTGGCGTTATCAGATTTTGATTTTGAAATTATCTATGAGCCAGGAGCGACTCATTTTCTACCGGACTATTTGTCTAGGGTTTATCATGAACATGTCCCAGGTGAGGAATATGAACCCGCTGTGGGATGTGAATTATTCAAGCCGAAATTCAGGATGAAGAGCTTTCTGTGGCTACGATAATAAACGTGCAACTCCAAGATGCTGAGTGCGCGCAGTTGATCGACTACCTTCAGGACGGAGACCTACCGCCAGATCCCCTTGAGGCTAGACGAATAATGGACCAAGCTGATTTTGTGGGAATGATAGCACCAGGGGTGCTTTGTAGGTTCAACGTCAAAAGGTATAACAAACACCAAGACCAACTGGTAAGGTTAAAATCCCGCATGATAGTTCCAGGGAAGTTAATTCCCAAAGTCCTGAGACTGTTACATAATGACATCTTAGCTGGGGGACATGTAGGGATCAGTAACCTTACTACCAAAATCTCTGATAAATTCTACTGGCGAAACATGAACGCCGACATAGTGGACTATGTGAAAGCTTGTGAGACCTGCTCTCTGAGGAGGCGGGCCCCACATTTCAAGGCTTTGGCCAAGTCTTGGGAAAGGCCGACTCGGCCCTTTGAGGTGGTACAGTGTGATTTTATCGGGCCACTAAAGAGGGCTAGGGATGGGTCAAAATACATCATGACCTTCATAGACTTACTAACTGGATGGCCGGAGGCTTTCACCACGAAAGATTCAACCGCGCAGACCGCGGCCAACTGTTTCCTAACCGGAATAGTGTGTCGGTATGGACGGGTAAACCGCCTGCATACCGACCGGGGAGCAGCCTTCCTCTCAGGGCTATTCAGGGAAATCACCACACGACTAGCGTGCAAACAAACGTTCACCACCGGGCGAATGCCGACAGGCAATGCTCGAGTGGAAAGATTACATAAAACAATCGAGAACCTGATCGCATATTATATCCCTGATGATCACTGTAATTGGACTGATCTGCTTCCCATAGCGTTATGGACGGTTCGATCCACGATCAGTGTACGGTCGGGATACAGCCCTCACACCCTACTGTTTGGCAGAGATCCAATCAGTATGGGAATGCCTGAGCAGGGAACAATTCCTGAAACGCTGAATGACTGTGAATTCTTCATGCAAACAAAGGACAACATTGCTATGTTTAGGAATATGGCAGAACCAGTTGTTCAAAACTATGAAAAAGATCTGAGGCTGCGAATTGATGAGCGGGCGCGGCCCACTCAGATGTACGAAGGTGATATGGTATACATGTACGACCCTTTAGCTAGCGAAAACAAAGCGTCCAAGTTCTCAAACAGGTACACTGGGCCCTACCGGGTGATTGAGACTAAAGGGGATCATCTCGTTAGACTAGTGTCGCTGAAAACTGGGAAACAAATACCACATTTGGTGAATATTTCGAAACTAAAGCCTGCACATGGGCCTTGGTCCCCAGCTGTCCCTCATGTTATCCCCAAACTGGTGAGAGAAACAATAGCAACTAACTCAAAAGGGGCAGATCCTGACCGAAACCCTGAATTGCATCACACCCCGCCGGGTGAAATTGCCAAAAGGGACGGCAAAACTAGGGGTGCTGAGACTGAAAACTCAACGGGAACGACCGGTCCCCGTGAGCATGATGCAATTCCAATGGCCGGGGAGGTACCTACACAAAAACCTGGTCCAAGTCCCACTGATTTAGCAGAGTCAGATGGGCAATTCACTGATGGTCAGGGCGCCAGTGCGGACCCCGCACTGTTACCAAACTCATCCTTTGTTCATAACAAAGCCGCCTGTGGACGGGGAGCAGCCGGCGCTAATGGACAGAGGAAACGCAAACGAGCTAAACGAAGGGGCAAAAGCCAGCCGCTGGTGGGGAGATCCCCTCCAGACAACAACAAGCCCATAAAGTTGCCATGTGGTGACGCACCGATCATGGAAACATCGGTGTTGAGCCAGGGAAAAACAGATGAGGGCCATGTCCCGACGAAAGGTGGCTATAACCTTCGTCGGAACCGTCGGCCTGACTACGCCGCTCTGTTCGACGACGGGGAAAGTGACGACATGGAAGATTAACACAGGAAACCGTCGGCGGAGCGGCACCGTTAGCAGCCGCGCTAATGGAACAGGTGGCCCACCTCACGGTCACCCCGCCGCGCCCAGGGGCGTGGCAGAAACCAGGCGGGGGGGTGTGCGCACATCGGGGGAGATACCAGTGGTTGGCGTCATCCCCTGTAACCGGACACAAGCGCTCCCCACCTGAAGCAAAATTCGACTCCAAATTTGGAGGCAACACGAACAGGCGGATCTGTTATAATCTCGCGGAATCCGCGCCGACCCAGCAGTCGGCCCGCAACTCTGATCCTGTACAGTCACTTCAAGTGATTGCATTGCCTAGCCTAGCCCAACCACCGGAGGAAGCGGAGATAGACATTGACTCTATCCCCGGACGAAAGTTGGAGATTGACAATTTTCAATTCCCAACTTCTCCTAGGGCAGATAGGCGGAACTCCAAGCCGGAATACAAATCCCTCCGACTCATGGGGAACTGCCTGGCCCTCCGGCCCCACAGTACTCCAAAGGGAACAACAACTTTCCCTGAGGACCCGGAGGGAAGGATCATAGTCCCTTTGAGAAGGAAACGAGTTAGCCGCCCATACCGGAGGGCGGTGCCCGCTCGAGGGATGTTTGTAGGACCTTTCTTCTAACGTGCGCCAGATGAAAGAAAAGGCAACTGAGAAGGAAGGTACCAAGAAGCGGCCACCCCAGAACCTTAGGCGGTGGAGCTGGCCAGGCCGGGGCGGCGTCCGCCCGGACTCTACCGATACCGGAGTTGCCCGAAAGAAACCAAGGACACCGGCCCGACGACCCAGCAGGGCAGCCACCGGAGGATCTAAGAAAACTACCGGATCAGCAGTAGCCAAAAAGAAGACGGTGAACAAAGACTCTTACTGTCTGTCTGAGGTGAGTGACTCGGAGCCCGAGCCAAAGCTGACTGCGGTGGCAAGGCCGACCCAAAGGGGGGACATTACCGCCCGACCTGTACAAATCCAGGCCGGATGGTTTTGGGACCTAACTCGACCACTGTTCCAATTATTTGAGACTGTTGACGAAATTAGACGGACAGTGGGGCTGGAGGCGCCTAAGTTGGACAAACAGTTAGCTGAGGTTAAGCCCAGGTCGCTCCATTTATACAAAACCCTAGTCAGACTTCTAAATGCGTCGGGGAAGACACCGGACGGCGGGCAACAAGAAGCGGTCAACTTCTGCCCACACAGGAAAAACAAGTGGGGCCAGAACACTTGGCCGCCGTCGCCCCGGGAGCAAGAGTGGAGCCAGCACGCGAGCAACACGCACCAACCCCACCGGTGGGAGCCGAACCAACAACGACTCCCCTCCTCCACCACTTGCAGCCCGCGGACCCCGCCTGTTTAGACTTGAGCAGCTTGACGCAGAGTTGCAATGTCAGTCCGTCGCAACTGCTATGGAATCATCAACAGTGGACACCAAGCAACCCACCGGGGGGACCCCTGTGGCCGAACCAACCGCAGACATCAAATCCCCCGCAGATACCGCAACTGTTTCCACTAAGCCAAACGTCGTACGAACCAACGGGGGGCGTCCAGGACTGGAGCCTCCTGGCCCCAAACCCCTCCGAGCAATGCGCGCCTCGTCCTGCGAACGTATGAGAAACCTGAGGATTACAGTCACGAAGGACGAGAAAGGAAACATCAAGCGCGTCGTGAATGCCAACGGGAGGAGCCTTTATGAACATGTCCCGAACTAAGCAGATTCAAAGGATGTCAAGGGAGGCGTATTTTGGCGCGTGGCTAATAATTGTGCGAAGAAAAACAGTAACAACTTACTTGTGACAGTGTCCTTGTGTGAGTTACAAACTTTGGCTTCCTTGAAAACATACTATAAACCGTGACCATGAAGTTCTTAACGCTCTTCGCCATGGTCATTGTAGGAGCCATTGGAGGGCTACGAAATGACTCTAGTCCAACTGATGAGTTAGCCCCTAATGCCGAAGTCATAGCCTTAGAACAGTATGGAGTGGTGCTAAAACCAGGAAAATTAATGTCCACTGCAGATATCACTCACGTCCGGCAAGGTTTTCTAATCACCATTCCCCAGAAGCGCTCTTTCATCAAGGCTACCTTTGGCCAAGTCTGTCATCGGTACCTGGAGGGAGGAGACGCTCTTGACCGAGCCTGTTATCATGTCAGGTCGCTGGTGAATTGGATGGATCAGACGTCGCAGGCGCTCAAAGGTCGGTATAGGGAAATTCTCAATGAAACCTTAAGCTCTCTAATTAAGAACACCCGGCAGAAGCCTCAGGTCCAGGGATCGAAACAAGAACCAGGTGAAAGAATCAAGAGAATGAAAAAGCTGCCCCTTATGATCGACGACCCAGGGTGGCCAACCTTTCCAATTCCAGCCTCGTGGAACAGGGGGCTTTCTGCCGACGTCAAATACAATCGTGAACTAATTAGGGTGTTACAAGAATCCTCTGATCAAATGATTGAAGACCTGGCGCTAATAAACGATAAACATGACGAGGCTGTACAAAAGATTAACCACGTCGTGATTGGTCTACTAGATAATCTGAGGTCGTTAAACAAGGCACATAATACCACTCGGCGAAGAATGAAACTAGTCCAACATAAGGTGGACTGGATGGAATTGTATCTGAACATGATACCTGTAGCCCTTGAGGACAAGCTGGGAGAAATGGTTTATCTCCAGCTAATAGTAGAGCAAACGCGTGTGTTCAGAAAGGGCGTGCAACACCTGACTCGGGGCCAGCTGACTATGGATCTGGTACCACGCCAATATATGGTAGGAGCGGTCCTGGAAGTTAACAGGTATCTGAAAGGGATCCATCCCAGATTCCACGTGGCGTTTTCTGACCCCTCTTTCTATTACGAAAACAGTCAGCCCTCGTTTGACTTTGATGAGAATACTCAAGAGTTAATAGTGTACGTACGAGTGCCAGTTGTGGCTGACGAACACTTGTTTAGAGTCTACGAGGTACTAACTTTCCCAGTGCCGGTGCCAGTCAGAGGAAGACAGAAAAAGGACGCTCTCCAGATCGTTAATCTACCCAAAAGTGTGGCTATGTCCATGTCCCGCCAGTACTATGTACCGCTGGCTAGCGGCAGTTGGTCAGGGTGTTATGGGCAAACCATCATGCTCTGCAAGGATCTGCCCTATATGAAAAAGATCACGGACAATACCTGCACTGCCGCACTGCTGAGACGGGATGACGTAGCCATACAGGACAAATGTGAGTTGGACTATCTATTGGAAGCGGATTTTGGAGAAATGGCTGTGTACCTAGACGATGGAGATATGCTAGTGGTCAGCGCCGACACACGAGGACAAATGATCTGCAGAAACCAACCTGCGGTGGAGGTAAATATAGAGAACTATGCGCGTGTCCAGGTCAAATGTGATTGTGCCTTTCAGACACAGGGGTCGTGGATCCCGTATAGTTTAAGAAACTGTGACCGGCATACCAAAATCACAACGGTTGTGTATCCACAAAATGACCTGCTGGAGGCGGCGCGCCATATAAAGGGGTGGAGCACGAACTTCACAAGGTCTGAGTACGAACCTACCACCCTAGAGACCGATCCCATTCCCGACCTAATCAGGAAAGAGCTGACAGAGCTCGAGGAAAGTCTTAAGGTCAGAATACCTGTGACCTCTCTAGCGAAAAGAATCCAGAAACATCGAAAGGACTTGGCCAAGGGTATCAAGAAGGCCACGGACCGGTATGAGGTAAACGAGGACGCCCCGTGGTTCGCTATAGGAAACTTTGGAGGTGGTTTCGGTCTCCTCACAATCTTTTGCATCGTAGTGGCGGTCACAATAATTGGGTGTATCCTCTGGAAATGCTGGAGGAGGCATCAAGGGAAAGCCGCTCTCGCTGGGCTGGCCATGACTCTGCCTCGGGCCATGGCCCTGGAGAAAGCTGACCCAGGGGAACTGTTAATCAAGGAGAAAACACTCACTGGATGTCCGGACACTACAGCCAACCCTACCGCGGTGGCCGTACTAGCTATACTGCTGGCTATACTGGTCATCGCAATCGTGGTCCTGGTATGGCGCAAATGGAAACGCATCAGGCGAAAGACCGTGGATGGGCTGTATGTGCAGTTTGTGAATCCGCACTTAATGGAGACAATTTTCCTGGGAGAACTAGCCATGCCTGCCGATCATACGTATACCGAGGGCTATGTACTGATCAAGGACGTGCTGGTGAACCAACTGTGCCTAAAGTACACTCTAACCGTCACTTGGGGAGCACAACTAATGGGAGCGGCGACCAGACCGGGACAACGACCATCTAATGTGCCACTGCCAGATACCTTGAGAGTCTCCAAGAAGTTTGCCCGATTGATGATGAGTAACTTGAAGTACAACACTAGGGCCAGACTCTTAAGATACTCGTCAGGACTAGCCACTCCAGTGCCTATGGGAGTGCCACGCCTCGTCGACGCTGGCTGGTCCGATGTTGGAGCGGACTGGCCCCAACAGGTGCTAAGGCACAGCGCTGTCCCAAACGCCCCACCTAGATCAACACCATCCACCTCCACTGCAACCGGACCGGGAACCACCCAGAAAACTGTAAGATCAGGGATACTTGAAAAGGACCCAGGGACAGTCTATGAGGTCATAATATGAACAAAAGTTTAACAAGTGCTATCGCTGATCTAAAAAGTCTGTGGAAAAGGTGACAGGTAGATCCAGGGATCGTATTTATAAAACATTGAGCTTGTTGGGTTGAGAAAAACTCGACGGAGTCATGTCAGCATGAAAAGACAGGACCCCTTCGATTAACTCATTCAATACTAACTCGCCTCTCAGGAGAACCCTGAGTCGGGTAGGCTGGTCCGACCATCTTCTATGGACCCATGGGTTATCTAAATTTCTTTCAGATTGAGTGTCCCATGCCCGGTAGCCTAGCTCAATACTCTAATCACTACCAACTTTCGGCTACTCTCTTAAGATTTGGCCACTATCCTAAGGTAAAGAAACCATTCGGAACCGATCCTAGTATCAAAATTCTTAATGTTTACCAAGAAAATGGAAAGAACACAAAATTCTATAACGAACCTATGTGCGCTCAACGGAACCAACGCTTCCAACGAGCGATGTGGCTTCCCCAGGTAAGTACCAACAATGGCTCCTGTGCTGTAGTCACCACTAGGATCGAGGCTGCGGTACAGGAAGCCACTTGGGGAAAGCTACAACCTGTCCTTTCAATGTATATATATACACTCTCAAAAGATGGGAGGACCGCAACAATGACAGGAGCCCGCCCACAAGCCTGGCGTCAGTGGTGCCTGGCAGGAGGCAGGTCGTGTGGGGCTATGCGTCACTGACGCTCTGGGAGGCACTGGGGTAGACGCCCGAACATGGCAGTCGATATGCCCCGGGGTGGGACGGCTCCTGACAGCGGTTCTTTCATCACAAAAAAATATAATAATAATATAAATATCTAGAAAGGAACTCACCAAAAACTTATATAATACACACCGAGATTTATTTAACTAAGAACCCTTCCTCAGGGAATTCGGGCAAGCTGTAGCAAAATAGAAACGTCGCCTTATAGTGCCACTCGAAAGCGTGGGACACTCCGTGACAGTGCACGAGAAGTACACAATATACGTGGCTCGATTGCCTCTGAAACAAGCATGCAACACTGGGCAGTGACGTACCACTCCTGCTCGAGCCATGCTAAACAGAGGATATCCAGAGTTGCCAGTTGTCAGATTATCTCAGGTTTTCAGACAGTCTGAAAAGTGTAAATTTAAAAGACTAAATGTATAAATCATTTAGAGTAATTTTGAAACGGCTGACTTGAAGGAACCCTCAAGGTCTCCCGTATGAATCCTCCAGAGTCTGACCCAGGGGCCGCCTACGAGAATACTGGGATCCTGCCCCATCCTCTCCTACCAGGCCCCATCACCCGGACAGTCTCTGTATAATGGGTTCTCAGCCACCAACTTCAAAACCTGCAACCCACGCTGAAACATACAGAAGGGTCCAGGCTTATCACGGTCTAATTGTTTCAGAACATTTTTAAACGTCATATGTTGATGTTTTTTCATTCTGGTCAGAGTAATCAAGTAGCACTGGCATCTCTGTATAACGGAGGTCACAAGGAACTGGCGTAACGGGCATGTAAGGGGAACTGGCGACATTCACAGGGTGCTCAACTCTCTCCTTTCATAAAGGCGACTTTCCCTGTGAGGGGGAGTTGTAGCTAAAACCCACAAGGGGTGGGACGTGGCACTGTACACTCTAGAAGTCTCATTCTCTTGGCCATGTGTAATGTCTGCCGGGTCACCATATCCCCCAGTCGTTGGATCCTCGATTTTCTATAAATCAGGGTCCAGCGAAACGGTGTAGAAAGAATACAGCTGCCCAAGGACGCGAGACTAATATATTTAGGCCCAGTTTAAACAAAATTAACCGGGATTGAGGCAAAACAACAAAAGCCAAGTTTCGACCCGGGTAGAAAATATATAAAGGACGAGCGGCTTTAGAGTTGACCGCCGTCGAGAAAAAAAAAAAATAGAAAACTTCAGTCTCGACCGACATATCAAAGTAACCGGGTCCCCGCTCAACAGTTGAGCTGAGGAGGGGGGAGACGGAATGCTAATTCCCTGACGAACGGTTACAAACTTGGTTAAACCCTTAGCAGATAGTCTACCCGTTCTATTAGAAAAGTCAAAATTCTAAAACTGTCTTTAGTACAAAAAATTCCTGCCCTGCGTGACCATAGTTAAAATAGGCTGGGGGCGGAGTCTTTTCAGGAGTAGTCATGACTCTCCACAAGGAAAAAACGGGCAAAGACCTGAATGAAATACGGGTTTAACCTGGATTTACACTTCAGGAAGGAGGCCCGACTAATTAGGTGCTGTCTTTCTGGAGAAATGCATTTAAAATCTCAGGTGTAAAGGGGGGTAGCGTGTATATTAAGATAATATACATGTTGCTCCTGACTGTAACTATGTGGACTCGGCACTCAACCCCTTTAGTTTCACAAAACAGGGAGGGGGTGCCGACAACCGCGTGTAACTGATTGGGTTGGTGTTTAGACCGGAAATAACCCGGGTCTGAGCCCCGATCCTCTCAGGTGATAATTAGCAACTTATAATCGAAATTCCATTACCGAGAGGGATGAGCTCCTCAAAGGGTAGTGGAAAACAGGCGGCAGTGGGCTCGCAAGGGTCCGGGGACACGTTAAACTTTTGATATAGTGCAGGGGAGAGAACCACTGAAGGCCCCTGTGTCTAGCGAAGGATGAATTAACATCCTACTGTGGTACCGTCTAGTCGGCGTACATATCGGGCTGCTGGGTCACAAGGGGCACATACGACTAAAATTTAAATCCGATTCAGAGCTAATGGGTGCGGGGAAGGCCAATCCCATACGGCAGAATCAACTAAATTAAGGTCTATTAGGTGTGCACCCGCCAGTAAGTGGTATGTACGTGGTACGGGGCCGACAGACCCCACCTAGCTCCTGACAGCTCAGGAGTGAACAGGCAAGGCCAGTGAAAACGGTCAAAGTTCAGTGTGGGTTGGCAGATTCACCTGGATCAGACCGTCGGTGACCACCCAGGGTGACTTGGGACCGGTAATCGCTATCGACTGGGTCACTGGCCGGTCGTCTCTGCTCTGCTGGTAGGTCCAAGATCTTCCGGTAGCAGAGAGGGCTCAATGTACAGTCAGGCCATGGTAAAGCTAAATACTACATGTCCAATACCCTATTATTGGATATCGTGGGTTTAGTTGAGCCATGCTCTCTGTGATCAGAACAAGTTTGAAAAGAACCATCTGGGAAGCAGAGAGAGCCTTATGGCTGGAAAGGGTTCTAGCTCAGGCGCAATCCACTATGTCTCATGACATATGGGAAGGCCGAAGGAACCAAGTGGTACAGTTAATAATCAGTGCCAACATAGAAGGCACGTACACTTACGGAATGAAATGTTCACCCCACCCCCATACTGTGTGTTGTACAAATCGTAATGGTAAGTTATTACTGTGCATGTCGACAGAATAATTATACTAAAATATCAGGATACACCCATCTACCTAGGAGTGGGATGGTTAACTGATTAATGTAGATAGTGGAGCTGACGCTCATGTCCCAGCATGAAATAATGAGGATGAACGTCAAGCTGCCACTCCATAACTAGAAACATATAGCTCTAACCAGAGTTACACGGTGAATTATCACTGTTAGAATGTGTGTGATATCTATTTATGGAACTGTTTGGTGATAGGGGCGCACCTGCCTGTTGCGTTGCAATGAAAGGGCGCCAACTACCCAGTATAACAGTGGAACTCGGTATTCAAACCCAGATTGAGTATAGGGTTTGGACGCCGAGCTACCACCCGTAACTAACAAAAGTAGGGAAGGGGCTCATCCTAATATTAACCGTCGGAGTGTGTTGGTAAATTATTCTAACACAATGAACATAAATATGAGGTAAGTCAGAATAACAATGGGATATACCGTTCAAGCATTGGCTCTTAAAACCCAAAGTAGTCTCCTAACTAAATCACAATAAACCCAGTTCCTATCATCATTCTTATCTCCTCTCCTGGACGACACTGCACACATACATTGTCCATAAAACTTATTCTAACACAACGACACTGATGAAGTCTTAGTGTTGGACTAAAACATTGGCTATCATCCTTATTCTAACACCATGGCATAGACGGTCTTGGTACTACACCACAGACCGGGCTGGTGTTTGTAGCCTTTTGCTACACCCTTCCTAACTTACCTAGGAGTCGCCGACGTCGGTCGGACGGCTCCACCTGTGGTGTCTCCTCATGTGGTCACCACGTGAAAGTTTCCAGCACCCTGTAAATATAACCACTAATCAAAGAATTCTGCCACAGCCAATCTAAAGCTGTGCAGTCTGGACCAAAGTACCTGGTCAACTGCAGTTCCTCAAAACTTACCACGGAGTCGCCGACGGTCAGTCGGACGACTCTACCTGGGGTGACCACATGAAGCGCTTACGCTTTATAGTCACCAAATAGGGTGTTTCCAGTACCTTGTACGGGGAACGTCGAAACAAAGAATTCTGTCACAGCAAATCTAGTGCTGTGCCACCCGGACCAGAATCCCTGGTCATCTACATAACTCCATTGGTGCAGTGTCAGTCAACTGATAATTAATAGTATAAAATAAAACCATAATACCCACACGGTACAATCCACCCACCTACCAAGAGCCTGCTTGAATCGGTGATGTCAACAAACCTCTAGTCGGAAAAACCCCCAATTATCGCCCAACCACACGCGCGGTAAAATGCTTGATCATGTTCGCCTAAACAATTTTCCCCACTAAAATCATATAGCCTGACGTCTCTCAGTGCCCCAACACCACCACCTTATGCTGTTCATAATATCATCATAACCACCGGACCTGGAAAAGATAATGGGTTTAGTACACAAGGTCCTAGTTCTCAGCCCGCGTCCACCATCTTGGAACCAAAAGTAAACACCAGGTGGCCGCCCACGCTACCCGTTACAAAAATCACCAGCGAAACACAGTTTCTAGTTCCGGGAATGACATCAGCTTCCGGAATGCAACCACGTGAAGGCGGACTGAGAAAACTGTTGACTAATTCCTGACCAACAATCTCCTTAAAATCTACGAGTTAGTAGCTTACCTAACGTGCTAATAACGAGGAAAATCAGGATCAACACTTACCAGGCGTGGAGCGGTCGAAGGTGAAGCCACGGCAGGGCGGAGGAGGGCGACTCCCGGCAACAGGCAAGGAAGGGCGACGGCTACTAAAGTCCGGCGTAACAACAGTCTTGCGGTCCTTGCTCCCATAAGAACGAACTGGCTGATGCCTCCTGGGTATATATATCTTAATGAACTAGGTGCTAATTGGGAATTGAATCGCCAGAATCAGTTGATGGGAATCACTTAAAAAAAAAAAAAAAAAAATCAGTATTTACAAGGGACCGAGTGCCAACGGCCTAACGTGCCACCACGGGCAGGCGGGCAATCAACCGCCCTAACACCCGCGCCCAACGCCGAATCACTCTGTCTGAGGGCCGGTATCCGTCGACCAACTCCTTAAAGTCGTTGACGGTGATGTTGCCGTCAGCGACCGTCCGTATGGCATGGAGCACCCGCCCCGTGTCCGCTGTGGGCACCCCGAACCATTCATTGGCCCGGCGCACCTCCCGGCTGACCTTGGGTACCAGACGGTTCACCCATTTCTGCAGTGAACCGTCGCTGTCCGTGAGGGCCCAACGCTGCACATCGAAGCCGGAGGGGGTGGTCATCACTAGGGTCGACGGGGCCGGGTGGGACTTTACGTTCAAGAAAGCCCGGTTGATGGTCTCGGCGTAAAATTTCGCTGCGGCATCAGAACTCGTGTAAAGCGGGATGTATAATTCCAGCTCCTCGTCCCACGTGAGCACGTCCAGTAGGTTGCAGATAACTACTAGGATGTCGTCCGGCCACATAACGTGGTGCGCGAACGCGTATCCTGACAGTTCTGCCGTCGTGGCGTCCTGGCAGGAGAACACGACGCAGTTGTGTTCCACGCCAGCAAGGAGGAGGTCAGGATACTCCTCAATTCCGCCTTCCCGGTCGGAGCAAAACAACGCTACACGGACCATGTTGAGTGAGGTTGGAAGAAGATGATAAAAGTAGCTAGCTGGAGAAGGAAAAAAACACGTCTTCGCACGTTGCAATTACCGCTGGCACTGATTAAAATGACGTCAAAACGAGGCTAATTTGGGAAACCCCTTTTTGATCCAAAGGATCCAAATTTTGATATCGGCTAACATGATCAAAGCATCATTTAATTTTTCTAAAACTTCGTGCTAGATTAAGGTTTAGGTCCCCAACCAACGTAATCAAGCGACAGAATTAATTCATCTCGGCCCAAAAAGTCAGGTCGAGCCTTCAAACTTGCAAATTTGTTCGAAACAGAAATTTGCCATCCGGGCGCTTCGCGCCTGGAGGAACCAAATCGAGGTCAAACCCTGGAAGGGAACTCCAGTCAAGCGTCCCGCTAAGTACACGTGTACTAAGCACGGCTGGTGGGCGCGCGACGCGGATGGTAATATTTTCTGGATCCAACTGCTTAATGTTGCTAGACCAGATGCAGGGACCTTGTATTTATTGTAAATAATGTTGTTCTAGTTGAAGTTAGATTGAAATTTGACACGCATTGTATAATGAAACTCGTTCATTCAAAATATCCGGATTCTCTGTATTAACTTTTATTGTGTTAACTCGTTCTGAAATTGGATTTATTGTGTGTTTGTTACTCTTAGGAGGTTAAGATAACTTCATACTGTATAAATGTTGAGTTTTGTTGACTTGTGTTTCAAATCGTATAAATCAAAAACTGTACAGGTATGTACTAAGTTAAAACTGAATTGGTCACCTTATGCACGGGTGCCGTTGTCCCTAGGCCTTAATATGGGCTAACAATTATTTGAACTCACCTTGTCACCTTATGCACGGGTGTCACAATCTTTGAATCTTAATATAAGCTAACGATACTAAGAACTTACTTTAATGTACAAGGCACGTAAGTGAGTATCTAAAATGACGAACACTTCTTCATCCTCTAAAACTGACTTTGTCACTTTGTCACCATGATTATGTCACCATTTACTTAATCATACAAATGATCATGTTATCATTCTTCAACACTTACTTTGTCACTTTATGAACGGGTTCCGCTAGCCTTGAGCTTCAAGATGTGAACACCAATTCGATAAATAATTTCACTCATGAACCTATGTTGAAAACAGAATCTACAAATCTATTGACACTGTGCTGAATGTACCACGAGAGTCAAAGCCACCCCACATTGGTTTCTTTATGTCAACGAATAATAATAATCAATATGTCCAATAATCAAAATTGGGAACGCATTACATTTGATTGAATAAACTTTATTAGGTTTGAGCTAAATCGTCCACCTCTTCAAACTCAAACATCTGACCGCCGTCGAATGTACTAATAGCTTAGTACTTTTAATATATTATCATCTTCTGTAACTTAGTTATGATTAGACCTAGCAAGTCTACTTCTAGACGGAGATATTTTGCGCTCTCAGCGCCACCTGTTAACCAGTATAAAAGGTGTTGCTAAGGTAGGGAGCGAGTTAGTTAGGAGTTAGAGTTCAACCATAGAATAGAAGAACTGCTTGGAGTAATACCTACAGCTCCTGCGCAGTATACTGGAGTTTACTCATACCAACAGCTTCATGCCAAGGAATTGTGATAGAGCTAAGCATTAGGGCGGTCTAGACTGTGTTGGAACAACTTGGATTTTAAATATGGTTGGTTGCTGAAAGGAGATGGGAAGGTGGACTGATAGAGACTTATTCACTGTGGCTTTGACTCAGGATGAGATGTTAATTGAATAAAAACCTTTCACTTTACCAGCTCCCTCATCGTCCATTTCTTTTGAACTATTGGGGAATGGATGTATTAACTTTTAACGCAGGCTGATTGACTCGATAGCTTGGATAAACAACTCATGGATCGAACAAGTATATACATCAAGTATTATTAAACAAACAACGACAATAGTTCAATTTGTCAATGAAATTCTTTGAGCATAACGCTTCCATCAAGAACTAATAATGCTCAAAATATCACAAAGTTGTACCAAGTGTAGACAGATTTATGAGACTTTTAGATTTGGTCTAATTTAAATATTTTTAAGGGAAATCCCCATATTTGTGATGTCGTAAGGACATTAATTGGGAATTCCCATGTTTTAATGAAAGGGAATTCCCAACTCTAAGAAATGTTTAGAAAAGAAATTGAGATTGAAAATAAAATATTCATGTTAGGCCTCATACATACTGTCAATGCCTTTTACTACCTTTTACTCAAATAAATGTATTATATAACTTGGGATTCCCAAGTTATTCTGAAAGGGAATTCCCATTGTAATGAAGTAGCAAGGGGAGTGCTGATAAGCCCACAATTTTGGGAATTGCCAAATTTAATTGTTCTTCTTGCATAATTGTTTAATACCTTGGCATTTTGCCTTCTATGCATTGGAACATTTTTTTAGTACATAAGTGTGATGAAATACACAAAAATTGTCGTTTTGGAAATTTATGTGCGAGTTTTCCTTTAAGTAATTTTGGATCTCAAAACAAGCATTCAGCTTTTCTGGCCAAGTTTATCGGGTGATCATGGCCCCTTTCCTTTCCTGCTGGAAATAATAGTCTACAGTCTTCTCCACAATAATATATTGATTTTCCATTTTTTAAATTTCAATTTGAAGATTTCGAAAATGCATACTACTCCACGAAATCTTCCTGAGTGCTCCCTAAGTCACTTGCACATAATTTATGCCCTTCTATTATGGGCTGCTATCTGTCTGTCCTACCTTTTTTATTTTGCAAATAAGATGAAATAAGTTTAATGTATCATTCAAATTTGATTTGAAATAGTTTTTATCGAAATCACCACACAAAGAAACTGATTTCACTGAAAACTTTCCATGGTGACCTATGAATTTTTGTGGTCTTTTTGGAACCTTTCAAAGTATAACTTTCTGGAATATTTTCTGAGTCCTAGATCTATAATGGCGAGATTGTCCTCCTCAAATTCAATTATTCCCCAAGAGGTCGAACAAGAAATTATTATAGTTTTGAATATCCAAAATTGGCACTATACTCTCACTGATCTCATGCTACACTCTGTCTTTTTTCCCGCTATGTTATCGCTACGTGACAGTAAACCTGCATTACACCGAATGTGTAATCAAATAATCTATACCAAGTTTCTCATGCTTGTACAAGTTTCTGTTGGATATTACACGTAACATCTAAAAATCTAAACAGTAAGTAACTTAATTCATAGGAGTGCTAACGTTATAGTAGACAAGGTCATATGGCCAACATTATCACCACACATTCTCCGTGATTAAGCTTACATTAGTTTGAAGTAGGTGTAAAATTTTGAAATGCAGTTAAAATGAAAAAAGAAATCATAATTGCAATTACTTTCAGGCCTTCATAATTTGTGTTATAGTAGACAAGATCATATGGCTGACTTTATCACCACACGTTCTCCATGATTAAGCTTTCATCAGTATGAAGTGGATGTCAAATTTTAAAATGCGGATCAAATCAAAAGAAATCATATTTGAAATAACTGATCACTATAAAGTGCGGCGGCCATCCCATCCTGGAGAAAGGGCATCTACACAACGCTTTTCATACTCAGTCTACATGACCCGCCTGCAGCATTATGATATAAAGCCGACAACGTAGTGATGTGTCGGGCCTGGTGATCCATCTTACCGTATCCACCGTATCTCAGCCGATTCCCCTGTTCAACTTTCCTTCTTTAAGAAGAAAATCCATTACTCTTGATAAATAGATATTTAGCCGACAGAGCACAAGCTCTTAGCGCTACAAGTTATTATTTCAGCTGGCACCTTTATCGGGAAGTGGGCGTGGTAGGGTAGTGAGGTGCAATTCTTCGATAGCTCCATGGTATAGACGTTGGTTAATCCAAAGATTGCAAACTGATCCAGTTCCATATGCCATTATTCTATTGACTACAATAAATGTGAGCCAATTACTTCTAGCATAGACATACATAATGTATGTATCTCTATGCTACTAGGCTATATTCGACATCATTTGTGAAGGTTCGAATTCATGTAGTTCTTAGCATGTGAAGGATCACAAGCAAATACTATATGAGCCATAGAGTAGAAACACAGTGTTTTGATATGACCAAAACGTATCAATGGTAGGTCAGTCAGTTCAAAATAGTGTAAATATCGGCTGTATAATTATAGAGTTAATAAATTAATAATTGATCAAATTACAAATATAACAGAAGTTTTCTAAAGAAATCGAGGCAGAACCATAACAGTGTTTACTCAACTTTCCTTGCCATTAGAGTTAGAGGCGGAAACGTCATTTTGGGTTACGTTGCATGGATTACATGGCTAAGTTCGTAACGTTTCTTATACTGATCTGAAATTACTAGAGTTCGATCATAAGTATCGGTATTTCAACACAAAAGAATCCCAAATAGGTTTTAATCCAAGTTAACATCAGGGACATATTCAGAATCAAGATCGCATGGCAAGACCATGCAGTATAAATTGTTAGTAGTATAGGAAAAGTAAGAATCCATTTCCCTTGACCGCATCACCGCAGATGATCCAGGAAAAACCCAATGAATATAGCCTATAGATCTGATGATAAGGGGGCCATACTCGAACGGTCTATATACTCGACGCCGTATATAAATGCGATATCGTTTATATTACAATTGGTGTGTACATGACGTCGCCTTTACAATATAAACTGTACTCGACAACCTCTTAGCCATAGGCCTAAATTCCATTTCCATAATGGTCGCCATAAATGAACTATGTACGCCACAGGGACGAAAGTGATCTTTTCACATACTACTCAGACTGAAATGCACATATCGCTTGTTTAAATAATACTATATGATTAAGACTTAGGTTGTGCAAATAACTGGGCTTTATTCACGATTTTGCCAATATTCAGACAGTGTGAGCGACGTCATGTGTGTATATGTAGCAATACCACACAAAAAATATAATTTGAAGTTTCAGTCTTTTTGCAATGCCTATAAGATCCACCAGAATTAGTATTTTTCATATTTTCAAACAGATTTAAAATCGGACATGGCAAACCTAAAATATAGCAGAAAATAGTATCATAAAAGTTGATGTTTTTGGTATAAAGTTTACATTAAAACAGTGACAGACACATGGACCCCCAAATAGGCACATTTTTACACATTTTCCTAACTATGCTGCCTGTTTAAGGCTAAAATCCGCGGATCTTTCCCTGATTGGATCCCCATGTATTATATATCATTAAAAGGGTTATAACTAGCGCGGATCTCACCTTTATTTGCCCTATTTTTTCATATTTAAGATACTGGTGAAAAACTAAAAATCATTAGTTTAAGACGAGACACAAAAAATTGAAAAAAGTGGCCCACATAGGTAAATCCTGATTAATGAAAATATTATGTCGTTTCTTATAATAATAAGTCAAGGAAAATTATCAAATTAAAAATTACTTTGATAAAATCTTGGATTTCTATCTCAGAAAAATCTCCCCTTTCTAATGGTAGTATTGGTTTTTCTTTCCTCTTAGAATTAAAAAAGTTATAGTCAGATGGCTGCCTTTAACTCCAGCAAAATAAGGAATTTTCAAGTTTGTCCCTATATTTCTCGAGGGTTTTGGTATTGCTAGTATATGGTATGCATTCATGTTTGCGACGCGCATCAAATTCCCATTTCTGTATACTTCTTACACCATTATAAATTGTCGCTTATAAGTAATGGAACATATTGGGGGTGACTTCGCGCGTATATAGGCACATACTACATAGCCTATAGAGTTTTGCACTTTTGGTCATCTTTCTGCTGGAACCAGGGTAATCTATGCAATCGATAAGTACCAATTTAAATGTCTTTCGGTGGCTCATATATACTTAACTCATTGTGTATGGAAACAATCATCAATAATTCTAATAATACTCAGTAAATGCGTATACATTTTCACACTATACATTATAAGGATCAACTAATATACTGTCACGTTTCTTGTATATCACCCATCATGTTACATGTTCCCGTGAAAAAGAAAACGCAGAAAACTAAACTGCATAGAAAAACGGTCGTTGACGGCAATGGAAAATCCATTATAGAGGAGTAGTGTGCGGAGGAAGAGCTAAAGTGACAGGTAAACCATTCTCTTTAGGCGGACAGATAAAGATAGGCATCACTGTGTGATTGCACGTGTTCGCAGTTAAAGTGTATAGACCCTGTGCAAATGTTGTAAGGGGACCAATTTTTTGGTGTTCACCATAACGACGTGGTTATGCGATACATATTCTTGATTATGGTTATGTAAATTTGTTTGATGTAATATATAGATTTGGTCTAGATGTAATAGATTTGTGCATAACAACAATTACAATTTGAGCAGTAATATGACGCCCAGCCCATTTTGGGATGTGTGGCGGGATCTGCACAACGTCTATAATTCAGAAAGAATTGATTGTCTCCCGAGAACTGGAGATCAAAATGTAGGCCATTGTCGTTTAAAGTTGATGCTGAAATGATTACATTAATGTCCAATTCACCTATAAGTCTGTTTTGAGTTTATCTAGTTTTGGTGAACTCATCTAAAAAAAGAATATTTTGATGAATCACGTTATGCATGTGCTAAAAGGTTTGGATGTACATTTATATGAGAGCATCGTCGTTCTTTTTTAAAAGCGAAATCCAATGTTATCACTGAACGTGATTTCAACAAAGAAACAGTGGAAATTTTTTCCTCATTAATACTGAACCTCTTCTTGCTTCACGATCAATTCCCTCTTACTCGTGTAACAAACTCGGCGGTTAGCAAACACTGGCGTTGTTTGGCCTAAGACTCAAAGAGGTGTCATCAGCCCCTAGCTAAGTATCCGTTTGTCCTCCATACCTGGCGGCGACGTCCCTCTTAGTCCTGCCCCGTGGGGCTGGGAGGGGACGGGTAATGTCAACAGGTAAAACCGGGGTGGTCACGCCAGAGCCACCAACTCTTCTCTATCACCGATTGGTAGTGGCAGGGAACACGCAGTACTTTATAGAATGCAGTAGAAGTAATGTTCTGGACGCAAGACCTTGCCATATATCTATATCATATATATATATATATATATATATATATATATATATATATACACTTTAAAGGAGAGTTTATCTGTGCTGAGTTCACCTTTATTTATTTTTAGAAACAGTCCAACATCTACGTCAAACATTATGAAAATTATTAGATTATAGAGCAAATAGATTATAGGCTTTTATATCTAAACGAGAGACTTTCAACGATTTAGGGCACCCTTTTCGATCTTTTAAATGGAAATCAACAAAACCTCAAGGGATAATCGAAATTAACATGCATATAGTGTACAGCAGATTCCCAATATTATTTCTCTTGGATGGTATTATGTCTTGAGAGTGGATATATGGAGAAGTAGACTCAGGTTATGGTCAATCTAAATGGAGAGGTTTTATTCCTTGGATCTTCATACATGGATCTTGGCTGAGAAGAAGGGCTTCTTAACATAAAGGGGGTGGAACCCACTCAGAGTGAGGCAGGGCCCTGAACATGTATAAACAATACCAATGGGGTAAGAACATGTATAACTGGGCACATGTAGTATAGGACATTACATCTCTCCTTTTCTGAACATAGACTTTCAAACAAACGTACAAAAAGTTATGTCATAGTCATACATGTTAGAATGTTAACAATAGAGAACATGTGGGTATTTCAAATTACAGACCAATCTATTTAGAAACATATTCACCAAACCATTTTGGTGGTCGCCTGGTACGACTTGGTAGCACACGCTTTTTTGGTGTGGCAGGAGTACTTGGACCATCCTTTCTTGGACTAGAGCTAGGACTAGATCTAGGACTAGGACTAGCATGCACAGGATTTTCTGTGGGACTTATAGGCATAGGGTTTGCCTGAACACTAGTTTCTAAAATATCTTCGTCGATATTGTCTGCTACGTTTGGGTTAACAGCAGTGTTTTTAAAGCGGGAACTGTTTCGCGTCACTACGTGTCCGTCTGATGTGGCAGTGATCATGTTGCCGTTTTTCGAGGTTACAACGTATTGCTTGGGAACGTAAGCAGGTGTTATCTTGTTATGCTTCGTTTCAGTTCGAACCAATACTGCGTCACCAATTTTAATATTCGACTGTTGCGCGCAGTTACGGGAATCAGCATACGTTTTCATTTTCTGTTTCGCTTGTTGGTCGTTGCGCTTTGCTGTCAGATGAAGTAGGTCATCTGATTTCCTCGGAATCTCTGGTAGTTTCGTGATTGGGTCACGACCTAACAATAGACGGTATGGTGTAAAACCGGTAGAAGGGTGCGGCGTGGCACGGTACTGACGTAGGAATTTATAAAGTTCCAGTTTCCAGTTCTTCTGTTCAACTACTGCTGCACGAACAGCTTTCATAAGTGGTTTGTTGAACGCTTCAGCTTGTGCATTTGCTCTTGGCCAACGTGGTGTTATTTTTCGATGGTGAAAACCAGAATGCTTGGCAAACTCAGCAAATGCATGCGAGTTAAATGGACTACCGTTATCAGTTTTTATTTGTTTTACCCCACCCCATTCTGATAGGACTTTGTCTAGCACGGGGATAGTTGTGCTGGCGGAAACAGATTTTACTATTTCTACAAAGGGGTATCTTGAATATTCATCTGTGATAACGAATAGATAGTCACCTGATGGTAGGGGACCACAAAAATCAGCACTCAGATTTTCCCATGGACCATTTGGAAGGTCCGACATGCACAATGGTTCCAAACGAATAGGATTATCATGTACGAGTTGGCATGCAGTACAATTTCTGTTTTGTCTTTTGCGGCGGCATCACAGACATCACTTAGAGTCAGTGCGTCTGAACTAGACGCTTCGGCGATAAAGTTGACATAGAGCTCGGCTATGTACTCTTCACGGGAACTTTTCGAGTTCACCGCTGGATGACGAGACATCCAATCTGCTGGATTCTGTGATCCTGGCAGGTGTTTTATCGTCAGATTATAGGACTGAAGTCGGAGTCCCCATCTTTCGATGCGTAAAGAGGGCGGTTTGGCTTTCTTCCAAATTGTCACCAAAGGTTTATGATCAGACCATACAACAAAGTTCGGAGCACCACGGAGGTACATATCAAAATGTTCGCAAGCCCACACTATAGCAAGAGCTTCTCGCTCGGTCTGGCTATAGCGGGATTCAGTCTGACTTAACGAACGGCTAGCGTATTCAACCACTTGGTTGTTCTGACAAAGGATAGCACCGAGTCCAACGGGACTGGCATCGACTATCACCTCGATATCCTTACTAGGATCAAAATATTGTAGCACTGTTTCATCGGATAGTCTTGACTTCAGTTGTTGAAGTGCTTCTTCTTTGTAATGACCTTAACAAGACCTAACTCGGAAGCACTATCAAAACCAAGCAAAGCACCATAGCTACCTGCTACAACCTCAAATTTGTGTACTTGGATCACTTCTTTGGTCTCTACCGAGAGGCTACAACTACCTAATATCTTTAGTGGCTTGTTACCACCATAGGGACAAAGTGCACAATAAGTGAGCATACCAATTAGGCTTCTCACCTCAGAAACATTTGTAGGTGCGGGAATGTTTCGGACCGCATTGACCTTTTTGGGGTCAGGGGAAATACCTTTAGCACTGAACTGTAGACCATAGAAGTTTACTTCTTCTTTGTAATACTCATTTTTCGAACTGTTTTCAGTAAGACCAGCTTTTTCAAGCGCTGCTAAGGTGTCGGAAAGAGCTTTCTCATGCATTTTCACTGCATCTTTCCCTTTTCCATAGACAAAAATATCGTCACTAACATTTTTGGCATGCGGAATGTCCTGAATGATGTTTCGAATGTGTTCATTGAAAATTTCAGACGCTGAGGAAATACCAAAAAAGAGTCTTTTGTATCTGAACAGACCTTTGTGGGTCGAGAATGTAGTGATATATCTAGATTCAGGGTGCAGTTCCAACTGGTGATAGCCAGCTTTGAGGTCAATTTTGCTAAAAATAGAAGCACCGTTCAAATCACTAATCAGTTCCTCAGTCGTTGGTAATAAATGTCTCTCTCGGAGAATTGCTTTGTTTGCTTCTCGCATGTCCACACAAATACGAATTTCGTCTTTGTTCCTTTTTGGAACGACAACTATGGGGCTTACCCATGGAGTCGGTTCTCCTTCGACCTTCTCAATGATATCTTCATCCAAAAGTTGTTCAAGCTCCTTTTCGACCTTGTCCCTCAGGTGAAAGGGCGTACGCCGATGGCGTTGGGCCACAGGCTTCACACAACTGTCTATGTGCAACTTTACCTGTGTCCCTTTCAGTTTACCTATACCTTTAAAAAGGCTCGGGAATTTAGATTTCACATTTTCGGCCTGACTAGTCTCCCTAATAGAGTTCAGAGTAACCTTAACAAGACCTAACTCGGAAGCACTATCAAAACCAAGCAAAGCACCATAGCTACCTGCTACAACCTCAAATTTGTGTACTTGGATCACTTCTTTGGTCTCTACCGAGAGGCTACAACTACCTAATATCTTTAGTGGCTTGTTACCACCATAGGGACAAAGTCGTTTTCGACCAGATTTGGAGAGAAGGGGCCTACCTAACTTGTTATACAAAGGCTCGTCAAGAATGTTCGCGACGCTACCAGTATCTAGCATTACTTTGCAAGAAGTTTCGTTAATTTTGACTGACGCAACTGGAAGTCCTGAATTTACAAAGTTCACATTCACACAGGTTCCATCACAAATGTGGTTAACACATCCTTTGGGGCGTCATCTTTCACCATAACTGTAGTCGTCGTCGTCGCTCGAATCGGAGTCGCGCTCGGCAACAGCGTTGACCTTTCCTTTACTCGAGCGCTGCTCCTCCTTCCTCTGAAGTTTTCGACACATAAATTTGAAGTGACCTTCCTGTTTGCAATAATTGCACGATCTCCCAATGGCAGGACACTTCTTATCCTTCGAATGTGGCTTGTCACTACCACATCGTTGACAAATGTTGGACGGCGTTGACAGAAGCCTCCTGGCGACTGTCTTTCTCCATGAGCGATGCCTGGGCGTCAGCCAGCTCCAGGGTGTGACCAAGCTCAAGGATATCGGCGAGTGACCTGTCTGGTTCATGAAGTGCTCGTCTTCTGAGTCGGTTAGACCGACAGTGTTGGGTCAACTGACACAAAATTTCGTGGTCAACGTTTGCAAAATTACAGTTCCGAGACAAAGTGCGAAGTTCGGTGACGTACTCGTCCAAATTTTGTCCCGGCTTTTGAATACAATTTCGGAAATTGTAGATTTCCATCTGGACGTTCGTCTTCGGTTCAAAATATTTGGTGAGGGCTTCACTTGTTTCCTTATAAGACCGTGCGCCTTCGGCTTTCTCAGCGTCGTAAATGTCAAAAACTTTTTCGCCTGCATAGTGCAAAAGCAGTGCGCGGCGCCGAACGTCATCATCCTCACCATTCAAATCCATTGCTACGAACAAATTTTCTAACCTACCCAACCACTTCTTCCATCTCGGGCCTGCACTGGCCTTATCAGTGTCATAGTCAAAACTTGGAAAAACAGGTAACATGCCATCCATGTTGGCAAATGTTCACAAACACTGATAAATGGATTGTCAATAATTCGAACTTGCCATACAAAATGTTTTTTTTCAAAAAAAATAATTTTTTTGTCAAAATGACTTGTGCAAGTCTATTTTAAAAACAAATAAAGTTTTCTCCATGAGTCTTGTGCAAGTCTATTTCAAAATATAAAAAATAAAAATATTCCCCTCCTGGGGTCTTTGACTAGTCTATGCACAACAAAAAATATTACTCGAGACAGAGTCCTGAGGCAAGTCTACTAAGGGTGGTGGTGGAATAGGGTTGCAGGGCTTTTGTTTTGGGATCCAACTCAATGCCCTATATAGTATACCAGACTGGGTCAAACTTTTAAAGTGATTCAAATGTCAAAATTCACAGTTTAGGCATGCTAAATGCATCAAACCTTGTTGCAGTGTCCTCCAATAATTAAATCAGGGATGTTCAAACCACTGTAGAAGGTGTAGTGAGCAAATCTGAGCAAATAGATCCTTTTTTTTTTAATCCAGTAGCATTGTCTATTTAGATCCTCCAAATCTCCATTGTTCCAATTCAAAGTTTCAAACTCCTGTTGCAAATCCACTCAAACTGTACCAAACTGTCCAAAAGGCACATCAAAGGGTTCACAAATCTCTCGTCGCCATTATTATGTCTTGAGAGTGGATATATGGAGAAGTAGACTCAGGTTATGGTCAATCTAAATGGAGAGGTTTTATTCCTTGGATCTTCATACATGGATCTTGGCTGAGAAGAAGGGCTTCTTAACATAAAGGGGGTGGAACCCACTCAGAGTGAGGCAGGGCCCTGAACATGTATAAACAATACCAATGGGGTAAGAACATGTATAACTGGGCACATGTAGTATAGGACATTACAGATGGTAGTCCGACTCTTCCGGAAATGGGGAAGATAAATAAGGTGACGTATAATGCGTGGAGCTATTCTAGACTGTCAAAGGCGAGGGCATAATGTCGGGATGGCAACCAATGGTTGTGTCTCAATTTCCGGAGCTATCAAGAAATCCCTACAGTGTATTACTATTGCGAAACAATTCAAATGTCTACCGATGCAGGGGACTTATTATTCATTCTAATTCAAATCGACAACCGCATGCATGTTCTATATAATTTGATGAGACATACTTTTGTCCTATTTGGTAAACATGATTATGAATGTGTAGACTCAATATTTAAGGAAACCGGCCACGTTTGGCTATAGTATGATATATGATTACATTAGGTTGACAGGTTAATTCACATTGAAACACAGCCTAAAATCACAGGCCACAAGACACCTAGTGGACGAGGCCGGTGCTGCTGCCTCAGACAATCCGGTGTATATTTATGTTGACTACATCTGAAACAACAAAAGGGGCGGGGGCAGTAATAATGGTCTATAAGGGACAAGAGGTACGTCAAATGCCTGTATAATGTATGACTAAACGTTAGGGTGAGGAGATTTTATAGAAATTGCGTTATGAATAGATCAATGAAAATTATGCCACTAACTAATTTCTTTCTTTCGTCGGTTTATAATCTCTATTGGTATACAGGTATACACACGATGTGTATAGGGGTAAATGATATGATGTAATCAAATTCTGCTCTACACGTAGTTTCATATTTTTGAGATGGTTTAGTGGACAATTTAAGCAATTCACTCTTCGTAAAAGACAGCAAAGGAAATTACATTGCCTAAGAAAAGCGACTTCGGTGTTTTATAAGCCTGTAAGTGAAATCAGATGCCTTCAAATGCCGGATCCATTTGATAACATCCTTCTTTTGTTTTCAGAACCAGGTTCCAAGCGGGCATGAGCAGTGTTAGACGTGCAAGGTTATTGAGGAATTTATTGAAAATCCCCTTCCACCGCCCATCCCCTGTAGGTAAACCATTTGGGAATCTGGCTGTAAATATATCAATTGCACAGTCAAGTCCAATGAAGGTATGTAGGCTAACGGTTATATCGCTCAAGGAATGGTGTTTGTGAAATCAAGGACGGTTTAATTATAACATTGTGTTATTCTTTTTGTATCATTATAAAATCATGTAATACCTAGATATTTATATATATGCAAGAATGATAGAATATATTACTGGAATATATATGATTGATGGTTAAAGATCCATATGGCTATACATCAGAATTAATAGAAAGTACCATAATGAATATGACATTGTATGCATTATGGGTAAACAGGATATCTTCGGAAAATACACAAGAATAGGGACTAGGACTTTTTATATCAGCACCTCCTGATATGGCGACATGACCATTTGCCTTCTTTTGAATAACATATTGAGATATGTAATATTATAGTTTAACTGGAAAACCGTAATAATTAGAAGCTCACGATGTTAAGAATTATTTTAATTTCAGAATGAAAATTTGATTTACGACTTTTATTTCCATCAGGTGGGCCTATTCTGCATGTATAGGCTGCAATCCGACTGTAATTGACTGCCTTGACATAAGATCAATCCCCCAAACCGGTCGATTTTACATATGTATTGTTGCATATTGTTCGCAGCAGGATACATAATAACAATGAGCTTATAGAGCGGCGATTATGTTTTATTTTGCTCATATGCCATCACAAAGAAACAATATCAAATTTTGCTCTAAATAGGTATACTTTTTCCATTTAACCTCATCAATATAATGAAATAATACAAAATAGCTCTAGATCTACTTTTTTCATTATGAATTCATCATAATAGGCCTACTAAGCTAGGGCCTATCTTTAAACCTTAAGATCCTAAATAGGGCCCATATCAAACTCTATATTGCAAGTGACAAATTACAAGTATATAGCATTTTGAAAATACTTAATTTGGTTACGTTTGCACTTCTGGCAATACCGTCTCCTGAAAACTGAAAACAAATTGCCAAATAGTTAGTACAAAACACAAAGTGCAAAAACTATATAAAACCCTTTACGCGACAAGTGGTCTAAGTGGAACTGTAGGCGTATAGGGCTTGTGGCCATCTGGCATATAATGGGCCATGCCTTATAATCCCTTATATCCATGGCGTTGCCAAGTATTCATTTTTCGCCACCTATTATAGTAGGCCTAAATATTACCAACTAGTAATGTATTAACGGCTTCAGAGGGCAATATTGGATTTTGAATTCGAGTTTAAGATGTCCTTTTTATAAGTGACAGATAAAGGTTATATTGTAGCCTATAGTGTACATGCAGTAGTTAATGATTATGGGCATGTGAACTGTTGAAATTGGCTATATTGTTAGTTAGTTTAGATGTAAGTGTGATATAGGCCCTACATTGTTGTAAGATATTTATTACTACATGATATTAACTGTCACGAAAATCTCTTCCGATTTTGGCATTATGGTTTTATGTTTGACATTTGAAAGGCTTCTACCCGCTGCAACGGCATGGTTAGGTCAACCGGAAGTAAACAACACATGCAGACTTCACCCACGGTAGGCCCCAACGTTACAAGCAGTCAGGTAAAAGACAGATAGCAGACAGGTAAATATATTTCAATCAAACATTGTCCCTAATCTACGTGTACAGATCATAGGGCCTATAATCATGTCCTAATGTCTTTATTTTGCTCACGTGCAAGGTGGAGCCACATGTAAAGTTAGCCTAGATCATCATATAGATCCAACACTTGAGTCTATACCGTAGGCCTATAGGCCTACATTATATAGGGAACCCCTACATCATGTACTATAAGTCTATATTATATTGTAGGCTATAGACGACCTATTTCAATAGAGGGTGCCGCCGTGCTAGCGGAATAGGCCTCGACAATCGAGTGGGATTTGGGTTTCAATGGGAGACTTCATTGCGCAGGTTTATGGGAAAGGCAGTAGCGGATCCAAGGGGGGGGGGGGCCCACCAGCCCCCCCCCCCCCTATTTTTTAGCCCAAAATCGATTTTTTAAGGATAGACAAGGGGTCTTTGGGTGCCGCACTGTATCCATGAGCACTGGTCTATACCAATAGTGAATGCCATAATATATCATAGCTATTCAGAAAGGCTAAATTTTTCTGTATAAAATGATACCTTAATTATTCTTTAAATCCAAATGTTATCGAAATTATGTATTAAAAATTGATTTTTTCACTTTTATTTTTTGAACGGCGATATCTTCATTACTATTCAGCATATCATACTCAAATTTTCTGTGTATGTTCTTAAGGTTGTTCTTGAGGGAAGCGTGTCTCAGTTTTTGTATTTAGGCTTTAGTATTAATTTTATGCCAAAAAACGGGTAACTTTTTATCATTTTTTGTAATGTAAAGTTCTAGATTTCATAAAATCAAAACTAAGACCTAAATAAAGATTTTGAGACACGCTTCCCTCCATAGAGATCTCATGAATGCACTGTGAAAATTTGAAGCAGTTTTATGGAATATTAACTGAGATATCCTTGTTCAAAAAATAGTCACAAAAATTGAGATTTTGATTTTCCCCAACCATTATTTCAGGCACTTCCTAATATTTTTTTCTTTGCTTTATATCATCAGATAGCATATAAACTTACATTATATCCATGTGTTTGATACATTTTAGATTGTAGGAATGTCATCAGGATTGTTAAAAATGTGAAGATACATCTTTTTGTACGCCTAGACCCCTTTTCTATCCTTAAATGTAAAATTAGCAGCCTGAGGGGGGGGGGGGGGGGGGCGCTGGGACCCTTTTTGATATGTGCGCCCGCCCCCCCTGGATCCGCCCCTGAAAGGTGTAGGCCTATATTGGTTGTCAGTACAAAGTAGGGTATACGTATGCATATATATATAGATAAACCTGAGTCCTCGGCCAAGCTTCCCATCGTGGGGTCAGGGGTGAAGTGAATCACACAGAATGTAACTAATACTAATAGCCCATGTTTAATCGGGGTCCCTAGCCCTAGGTGACTCCCTGACGGCTCCCTGAACCATGCAGGTTACCGGGTTCCCATGCTGCACTTGGCTATAATAGGCCAATCACTTCTTACATTATGAGTTTTCTTTGGACATTTGATAGGTTGTAGCTAATGTTTTCTATACCTAATTATTGCTCTGACTGGTTAATCTGAATGAGTAATCATGGCGCCGGATTCAAATTGTATTCTATTTTCTGAGTCATCTGAAAAATAAAGGACTCATATGTGAATTTGTTATAAATCAGAAACTCTCATACAGAAGAGAGGTGCCAGTGGCTCTAGATTCTAATCTTATCATAATCCTAACGATTTTAGCTGTCACCATGCTGAACTATAGAGGTTTAATTATCCGTTTAAAGTTTATGCGTGTTTATGTTGTTGCGTTGTATGGATAATAACTAGCTCCATTCGCAGTCTCCCTCCTTGTCGACTGCGGTCGTCCAATACATAATTATAGTTCCCTTATCATGAAAGACGTGAACACTCGTTGTGAAAGGATTTGTTGTTTATTATCCAATGTCTAGTCATTCCGTGACAAGAACTCGATTGACCATGATCAGTCCCGAGGTTAGAGTTCCCTCAAACACATTCAGTCAACGCTCCGCGCTCTAACACAATTTCTATATGCCTCTCTCCAGAACCTAGACTGCAGATTAAAGGTCCAACCTTCACAGGATGTTTACTCACACAGTGCTTGCAGCTACTCTGGCTAGCTAAGAGCGGAACACATTATTATGTGGTGGTATGTCACACCTTAACTCCTCCCCCATTACACTTACTGTCAAAGTGAAACATTGGCTTACACGTGCGCTTCTAAGCTCACGTCATGCTGCCCAAACATGGACTGGCCACCCGCGTCAGTACAATGCCAATGTTCAGCTTCTATTTCCAAAAGTTTTGATTTCATATTCTTAAAAAAGAGGAAAAAAACAGAATCGTTTTCAAAAGTCTTCTCAGCCAGCGGTTTTACCAGCGGTTTTACCAGCAATTTTACCGGTGATTCGGGTTGCCAGTCGCTCACCCCCAGAATCCACACTATACCCACAAGGAGTCACCCAGTGATTCCATTGATAACCCAGTCACCATCGACTTAACTGTCAATCCTATCAGTCACCCATCGCCCATCAACAGTTAAGTCGCCTAGTTGGTATGGGGCTTTGGTTTTGCGTGTAAAGTATAATAATATGACATTTTAGCTACACTTTACTGACAATAGACCCGGGCAATAGACCTGTCCACTTTGCCAGCTAGCCTACCCATTATTTCTATGATATTGAAATTTTTAGAAAAATGTTCATCGTACTTGATTCACAGTTATTTTCCTAATACTATCCCAAACTAAACTTTATAAGCTTTTACTTTCAATATGATGTTAGATATGTAGCTGTAGGACTGGAAAGCAAAAATTGCATGGGCCTATTCCCATAGGGAACAGTGTTAAAGCCCTTCAGCTTTGCTCACAATGTCCAACCCTAAAATCACAAAAAAACTAACTTTATTTTGGGTCACCTAAAATGGAGGTAATTACCTAATAATTATTGAGAGAAAATAACAATTCATCCCCATTAAATTTTATCAACATTTTATTGACATAGAAAACACAAGTACTAGCTCATTCACTAAGGTTTGTGTCAGTGCCTGATTTTGCAAAAACTGCAATTATGTCCGACTTCTGTATCATGCTATAGCAATACATCCCAAAGTGGACCACTGAAGCTTAAGGCAGTTTGTTAGATCACGCTAATCGGGAGAAGGCCAATTTGAAGGCCAGGTTATCCATGGAAGCTATCATTGATCTTGCATCTTTTTACAGTTTCAAGTCATGAAACCATTACATGTATATCCATAACAAGACGGTATCATCTAAGAGGTACAGTGGCGGATCCTGTTTAAAAAAAAAAAAAAAAAAAAAGGGGGGGGGGGGGCGCTGTTGAATTTTTTTTCTTCTTAATTACCTTTTGGACGAGTTTTACATTAGACAAATGTAAAATTGCCCCCCCCCCCCAAAAGGGGGGGGGGCGCCCCCGCGCCCCCCTTCTAAATCCGCCACTTGGGTACGTCCTAGGTATATGGACCCGACATCTTTCCATGAGTCTGCGTAGTGCTGTTCCATAGACACCACTTGTAGAATGACTCCATTCCATTCCGTTATAGGAGTATATATATACTGAATGGTTAAGGTAGCATGATATGTAACTATATGCAAAGAAACCAACATTTCAAATCTATTTATTTCGCAGAGTGGCAGAAATGGCATCTCCCCGACTGAGCCTCTTCATAAAACAGAACGGCACCTGTCCGTTCTCCCAACGTGCCTTCATGTTCCTCTCTCTCCGAATACCCCGGGATCAATTCGTTGTCAAGGAGATCGACCTGCAGAACAAACCCGAGGAGTTCATCAAACTCAACCCAGGTAGGATGTAAAATATCGGTAGACATGTATGAGTCATTATATATATATATATATATATATATATATATATATATATAGCCTTTTCGTATATAGGCCCGTCGAATGACCCTCCTTTGTGGGACATGTCACTGTAGTGTTAGCCTGTAGATTAATAATTGCGATCTTTAATATGAATAAATTTGAGGGTTTCTTGGGGTTTATGAGTATCAATGACAAACGTACGTTTGTCATTGATACTCATAAAGAAACGCGTTTCTTTGCTCATTGTGTGAAGATTTTGTATGAGTACTTTTATTTTTATCATTATTATTTACCATTCTTACATATATAAGTTATTCCTTTGTATTTTGATGGTATAATCATATGATTTGATTTACAAGTTTTCTCAGTAATTATCTGTACAATAGCGCTCTTACACGATAATTATTATAGTTCTACGATGATTAAACATCACCCGGTAACATGTTCCACAGGTTTATCTAAGTATTAATCCTTTTTTTACCTCGTACATTAAAGAGCATTCGGGTCCGTATGTGATACCTATCATGGTATTATCATAAAATCTATTAATACCACAATGATGAATGTATCATTACTTACAGAATTAAAAAGTAAGAGTGAAATAACCACTTTCTTCCTATACGCCAGACTTAGGTGCAAAAGAGGCCCAACAGTTCCAATCGCGATCTCGGCGACCAATTTTGAGAACTTGTTCTAGGTAAACGACTCAATGCTTCTGTTGATTATGACAACATGGCATTATGGCAAGAAAGACATCAATATCTGTAGTTGATAATACATGTAGATGGTTCATCTTGGCGTGCCCTCTCTTTATTACAACCATTATTTCCATAAGTGCAGGCGAGGCGGCAATAATGGAGGGTCGGGACCTTCAGGTAGATGACTGTCGACAATATATCGCATGCGTGGCGCGCAACCGGCAAACAACCAACTCCTTAAGGGGGTATTCCACTACACGACATGGGCTGCGATATGACAATGTCGCAAGGAAATTACCCATATTACAGATAAAACTCGACATTAGACATAATGATACATGCTCCAAATTACATGTCGTGCTGATATCGCAGCCCATGTCATGTAGTGGAATACCCCCTTTATTGCCGCATTGAAATCAGCTTCTGGTCAATCAATGACTTCTCACGTCAATATGGAGGCCATTTGCTTTAAAAGGTTGTCAGGATATATATCATTATGAATGTGCGTTATTCCTATATTAAATAGGGCCTATATAGGGAGGTCGGGAGTTTAGTTCTGCGTACGCTTGGTAGTTTGGCGCCACTAACTGTCGGGGGTCAAGCGCGACTTTTTAGCCAATCAGGACCCTCCCTTCTTCAATATGGCCGCGCCCTGGGACAAACTGCCGTCAGCCCTATATGATCCGTAATATGTAGGCAGAGATAGTATTGTAATGAGTGTTGTAATGCATTGTTGCGGGAGCCGTCGCGCTGTGATCAAGACCCCCCCCCCCCCCACGTTCAACATTGTTGTAATGTGTATATTACTAAGGATTTTATTAATTGATATATGCTACATGCTACTAGACAAAACGTAGACATGAGAAGTACTAATACACTAATAATTTCTCTCTGTATGTGTCATGGCATATATCCACATTTTGCTCCGATTCAGATCAAACGATATGCAACAATTACCATTAACATAAGTCTGATTACACTCATTTAATTATCACTGCAGAAGGCAAGGTCCCTGTTCTAATTGACCATGGGGCCGACAACAAGATCGTGACCGACTCGGCGGTGATCGTCCAGTACGTGGACGACACCTTCGGGAAGGAAGGAGCCCCCGACTTGGCGTGTGGCCACCAGGGGGAGTGTGTGTCCGCCGGGGCCGGGGTGTTCTCTGCCTTCGCCAAGTTTATGAAGAACAAAGAGCCTGGGTTAGAGCCTGAGCTAAAGGACAATCTCTTGGCCGAACTCAAGAAATTCAACGACTACCTTGAGGTGAGTGCCTTAGTTCTGTATTGAGTTAACAACTGTTTAAAGGATATACTAATGGTAATCTATGTAAAATCTGCTGTACTTATAGCATAAGTACTAAAAAACACAATGCGCTATAACTCTAAATGTTTCATCCAAATCCATTCCAGAAATGTGGCTCAAAATACTTACTGAAGGACCAGCTGACAGAACCAGACTGCACGATGTTACCTCGACTCAACCAGGTAAACGGTCACTTTGAGAAAGGAAACACCTACATCAGTACATTAACTCACAAATAGAAGGGTTAATAGATAACAACAATATCTCTATGTTAATCAAACTGAAATATCTTATGAATTAACAGGGAAGGAGACGATATCTTGTACATAAATATATTACAAGAACAGCACGGGAAAAAAGGCACCAGGGCGGTTGATCGGCTTAATTGCATTGGTTTTAAAAGAACCAATCTTAATGTAAATGAAATGTTAAAACATTTATAATAATTATATTTCATAAAAGCTGTTATCTTCTCTTGCAACACGAGCATATATAAACAGTCTACACAATCAAATTTCCTATCTTGATATGTTTGCACCAGTCTCTCAACAATATCTTTATAGATCCGAGCTGCTGGCCCCAAGTTGAAAAACTTCTCCATTCCCCAAGAGTTTGCTGCCATCTGGCGGTACATGGAGGCAGGCAAGACGGAGCAGGTTTGGCGAGACACGTGCCCGTTGGACGAGCACATCGGGGCCGGCTGGGCCGCCCACATGTAGATAGCATTACCAGGGGCGCACCCAGGGTGGGGGTCCAGGGGGTGCTGGTTATTCGCTCCCTCCCCCTGTATTTTTTTTATTATTGTGTGCACTAACTAGAAGAAGGAGAATACTGCGCGTATGTGGTTCATTGCCTGAGGGTTATAGTTGTTAGCCGATTATATATCTGTTATATGGATTTACATGTAGTTTATAATCTCCCAGAACCATCTCTTGTTGAAACACGGGTGTCTAACGGGTCCAAGGAATATGTTTGTTTTGGATATCACAAGTTTAAAGTCAATAAATATTTCCTGCATATTTTGTTAAAATGTGTGTTTTAGAGCCTTCAATGAAAATAATAAAAATATAACAAAGGTGAGTAGGTGATTTTGGGGGCCTATTTCGTGTAGTCCCAAGTAGACCAAGTGTTTCCTCAAAAGTAATTGCTGATCAAAACAGCTATGGCAAAAAAGAGAGAATAGAATAACTTATATGGACCAATATCTGAAACTTTAGCAATACCAAATTGATCTTATCTGTCTCTCATATAGACCCTCAAATGATTTGGAACAAAAAATAAAGCTAGTAGATGTGCTAAGTTTCATCACAACAGTTACTATAGCCCATGGCCATTGCTCAAGGAAGAATCACGATAAGATGTTTTGTGGTGGTATTATGATCTGATGATTACAACATTTACCCACCAAGGCGTTATAGGATTTTGCCATATGATGGATTACACTCAGCGTATGTATCCTTTATGAATCTCAAGTGCCATAGCCTATTTGAATTCATGTTATCAACCTAGCGTTAATAATGTTGACAAACTCTCTAGCAATATCAAAAAAACTACGCTTAATCTTATTACAAATAAAGATATTGGTAAGACAAAATAGAATATACCTTTATATTTTACCAGCTGTTGAGAATAATATGAAACTATAAAACAGCTATTTCTGAATACCACTCACTGAAGGCATATATATGTACGTTTATCTATAAATGCTCATACATCCTAAAACATGACTGAATGGAAATGAATAATAAAAAGCATTTATATAAGTTCAGTCTCCTTGTACTACCTTTCAGACATCACACTTGATTGATATTTAATAAATTTGGAAATTGTTCAGTTTTTGATGATAATCCGGGGTCCGTCAAAAGCAGCTTTTGGACAATAGAAATCTGCTTAAAATAACTTGACAGATTTAATGTATTAACAATACAAAAATTGGTTTAAATTACCTTGTCGCGGGAATGTGAGATCTCAGCATAAGGCATAAGTATGCATGTCCTATTCAAACTTAGACAAATATTAAGACAGTTGCGTATAGGCCTTCTACACTATCTTTTTGAGGTTTAGTATATGATAGGGGAAAATAGTAGTGGGTACTACTACGTATCTGTCCATCCCTTTGTTTACATAGAGACTCGTGCGGTCCGCCCCTCCCAGCAGGTGTTATGACATCTTACATGGGGCCTCGGCCACCCCTCGCTGGGCAGTCCCAGGTCAGATCTATTCCCTTCTGTCGAGGGGATCCCTATGCCCCGTTTAGCTTCCTCGTCCAGAGCATCGAAGTTGGCTAGGTTTGGGTATAGCCATATTTTAATCTAAAACGTTATTATTTGCATCGTGTTCACGTATTCAAGCACTATTGCTTTGGGAAATGTGTACACATGTGACGTCTACAAAGACGTATAGTGAGTGTTGCATAAAATCAAAAACTAATATAGCGGTATATAGAAATCAGTTAATATGAATGAAATGAACGATGGTCCACCCAAATATTCCCCGTATGCATAAGGGCAGATGCATGTATGCCTAGAAACACGCACCGAACAATTGGATAGACCCCTGTTTAATTGTTCTCTCCTTTGTGATTACCTTACACTTGTGGAACACATACCAGGCCAAACACCTATTCCTTCTGTAGATACAAGGCAAATTACAACTATAAAGACATGTTCAACATATTTTAAATATGAGTCAAAGGGTATAAATCTATACTATAAAACAGTAGCATGTATTCTTTTCTGCACCAAAAATCTTTGACAGTGTCTTTGTGTCAAGAACGTAAGAAGCATATTACATCAGCCATTTGTAGCAGGATCATTTAAGTTGGTCACGCTTGAAAAATGTATATAACAGAAGTTATGCAATAATAGGTTCGGAAACCTTGACAAGGGAGTAGGTGTTCTGTCATAGACGTATCACATGTTGCCGGTATACTAACTGGGAACAAGGCAAGAAGATGAGGACCCCTCCTCCTTGGTCTCAGTGCCGGCCTCTGACTGCAGAGGTAAACACAGGCCTGTTTGTACATAAACAGTGTAACTGTAGTTCCTCCACCACCACCCGCACTCATTACTTCTGGGGCCAGACGTCTACCCATTCACCCAAGTGAGCATGTTTAAACTATCAGCACAAGACGTAACATCCACAGAATTTTATTTTATGTGTTTATTAATATCGGTGACGACCATTTCCTTGACCAATCTTTATTACCATACTCCGTTTTCCCCTTTTCCAAATTGATGGTTATTCTTAAAATTAAAATGGTCAATAGTTTATCATTGTCTAGCACTTGTCGATATACTTAGAGTCCAGATAGAGCCTTAACCTTCAAAAAGTCATAAAAAAATTTCCGTGGTTAAGTGTGAACTGCCGCTTGTATTTTTTCAATATAATTATTATATCTACTAGAGCATCGAGCATGTGGCACTCCGCCCTATAAAGCCCTGTTTCCACCAACCGATTTTACTACCGATTTCAGAAATCGGCACTGGCAATATTGGTTAATCACGAACATGTTACATACCATTAGTAAAGCTTTTTAATTCTCTTTCAAAGGGTATGTAATATATATATAATCCTTTGTCATATTACCAGTTAAAAGTAAAACATTGCCAAAAGAAATCGGTAGTAAAATCGGTAGTAAAATCGGTTGGTGGAAACAGGGCTTAAGGAATATCATTTCGTTTTCAGATTTTCAGATTATATATGTATATAATTATATGCACCTGCTTGACGTCCAATATATATATATATATATATATATATATATATATATATATATATATATATATATCGTCACACTGCCAACTATTTTCCGAACAATGATCTATCCATGCATATGGATACGCGGACGGGCGGTTTACTAAAAAGCAATTAAGCAAAGAGAGAGGAGGGGCTTGCCCTTAAATGTATCGAAGCTGGTCAATTTTCTGTGGTTCAACACCGCGTCGGACATGATAATTATATACATCATTGCCGGAATCTAGTGAAAACCACACAATTGTGAACCTCTCGACCTGCTACCTTTCCCACGGGGTTTGGTCAAGCAGAATGGAGCACTCGGAGAGGGACGGGGTCCTAGGCAGACAAGACAGGGCTGGATGGGAGCCAGAATAATGCCATTTTGCAGACTCAGCCAAGCCTTGTCCAGGCCCTGCTGGGCCCGGCGGGGAGGCGTCGGGGGGCGGCCAAGACGCCCAAGGTCGGCCCAGCCAGGCTGAAACCGGGGATATAGGTCTCACGGACGGAGGGTTAGGCAAATAATCTTTAAGCAACCCTTTACGTATTTATACACACCCATGATATTGACGTCATTTTAAAATCGTATGATTTAACATAACAGATTTGATAAGCTTATTTAGTGTATAGTGTGGTTTTAAAGTCGAGTAACTGATTAGCTATACCCCATGAAGCTGTCAAAAGGGTAACAGAATAATCGTGCGTTGGATGAAGGTTCCTTTATAAAAAATCTAGGGTCGTTGATTGTACTAGATTGCGATGGCAGAAGAGACACTTTGTATATCATTTCTGGTTGTGTCTATGTACACATGTGCAGTCTGCTCTGCACACAGAAACTGTTCAACCTCAAGAGCGGGGTCAAATGCATGGCTCAGGATCTTGATAATCTATAATATATACCTATATTGTTCCATAATTATGTCAGTTTATATTCCATTAGTCCCCCTGATACGCAAACTGGAACGTGTGGAATAATGTGTTCTGTCTATGTATGGCTGTTCCTTGAATATTTATTTGAAATGAATTAAACTCCATGACTTTACTCGTCCATCTATATGTAGAGGGCATCTAGTGGATTCGGAGGAACGGTACTTCCATATGTAACTACATTCCAGCTCTCCTTGTAAATCGTATTAAATTGCCCTCTCTTGTAAACTTAGGAGGGCAGAATGGCGCCATCTGGCAGAAGGCGATTAATTATCCACCCCACTCCAATGATTCACAGCAGTCGACCAATCAGGGCTCGTGTTTGGGACCCTGAGGCCGTGACGTAGTCCCACAAATCACGTCACAATTTACGTCCGATAGAAAGGTGGATGGGCGTACTTGCCAGATAACCCGGGCCGGAATATCCACCGACTGGTGAGGAGGCAGCCTTGGGATGTAGGGAGCGCATTCCATTCACGCCTCTCTCTGCATCCCTGGTGACTTGTGGGGTATTTAGTTGGGCTGAACACATACGTATGCTTTTACGCAAAGGTTATTTATGTAGGCCTGCGTCACGTCATATATAATTGTCCTGAATTATAGGCACATGTAACAATTGTTGATTGTAATCGTTATGTCAATGACTTGATTTATTCAATTATGTATTTGTGCTAATGCGTTTAATTCCTTGTCTCAATAAATTATTAGACATATACATTTTTGGGATATTCGTGCAACCTGCATATTCTAACAAAGGAACTTCCATGTGATTATGCATGTAGTTTTTAGATAACTTCCGAAGGTGTTGCAAGAGGGAGTGTTTCTAAAGGAGTGTTAAATATTCCTGGCAATTTGTTCCCAAGTCTACTGTTAAGCAACAAACCTCAGCCTCTCGACCTAGCCACGTCATTCCAAGCGTGACGCTGACAGGTTCATGTTCGTGAAAACGTAGACAGTGTTACATAAACCCTATAGACATCCATTGTATATTTGACACTCTTTTAATTTAACCTCATATTTTGTATTTGTGTAGGACTATGAATAATATAGAAAGGATCTTTGTACCTTCTTAATTCTGATTATACACTACAGCACTGGTGTTACGTATTACGGCATTGATTGCGCATCTACTGTTTACTAGTAATATCCTGCTTGTATCTGCTGTTTATTTCTAATCAATTGGAAATATAAAATGTTATTGATACTGCCTGTTACATAATCCTGAGTTACCTTAATATTATGTATCATCTTTTTTTTTTTTTTTTTGAAACAGTTTTATTTATCCTGGTGGTGGGTTGGATTTCTCCAGTCTTCCCCCACCATCCAGCCACAACTTAATCTATTACATCATGTAATTTCTCTGATTCAGTTATAAATCAATTAATATTTTCAGTTAAGTAAAGTAAACAATTATTCAAATTTTCTACAGTACAATTCTTGATCATGAGCATACAAATATGATATTATTGACGTTAGTAATTATGATAATAATGTGATGAGATGATGGTTAGTAGTTACATAATTTGGACCAAATAATCTGGTCAAGAAAGTGTAACTATTAGGTAAATATTCCAGCTGCAAGTCTTTGGGTTTCTATTAAAGTATAATCAGTAGTTAGCAAATCTTTAACCTTCTTCTTAAATGAACCATAGTCTCCTATATTTCTCAGTGATACTGGTAAATTATTCCAAAGGTTTTTAGCAACAAACACTGGCGATTTGATAATGTATTCTTTTTTAGTAATAGGTATATGGACAAGAGGTGCAGCACTACCCCTAGTTGTTCTATTTTGCTGTTTCATGATAATATTTCCTGATTTAATTAGTCTAAAAATAACATTAATAAGGAAATACTTCCTTCTATATTCCAATGGTAACATATTAGCTCGAGAATATAATTCCAGTCTATGGATCTCAGTTGGGAGTCTTATCTTGAAAGATAATCGTAGTGCCATATTAAGAATAGTATCAAGTTTTTGTAAATCTATGTTTGGTATGTTAGAAAAATAGATATTACCCATATCCAAATAGGGTAATAACATTGTTTTAACTATTGTAAGACAGGTGTAGTCTGTTATTGTTGGTCGTATCCTTTTAAGCATAGATAATTTGAAAGAGGCAAGCTTGTATGTTTCCTGCATTTGGTATTTAAAGTTCAAATTATGGTCCAAATATATTCCTAAATATTTATAAGTGGGTACTTTGTCTATTGGGGTTTCATTCAGTTTAACTATAACACTATGTGTTATTTTTCCTGGATCAAAAATCATATATTTAGTTTTCTTCACATTAATAGTGATTTTTTTTATTCTGCACCAAATGTCAAGACAGGCAACATCCTCTTGCAGCTGGTTCACACATCTAGCAGGATCCAGTGCCTTGATATCAATTGCCTTGTACAATACTGTATCATCAGCATATTGAAGAATGTTTGTATACTTTAATATCTTGGGCATGTCATTGACATACATATTAAATAACAAAGGACCTAAAATAGATCCCTGTGGGACTCCATGGGTAATACTGAGAAGGTTAGATTCATTTCCATTTGCTATTGTCTTCTGTTTTCTATCTGATAAATAGTTACCGATGAAATTTTGAAAGTTTTCTGAAACCTTAAAATTTTTTAACGAATTTATTAAAATTTTGTGGTCTAAAGTATCAAAAGCTTTTTTAAAATCTATAAATATACCTATTGTCTGGAGCTGTAAATTAAAATTTGTAGTTATATAATCTATTAGTTTAAATATTGTATCATGTGTCCCATGTTGCACTCGAAAACCATTTTGTGTTTGTGATAGGAGGCCATTCCCTTCAACATGTGCATATAATTGTGCATGAATTAATTTCTCAAATATCTTGCCTGGGAGGGGTAATAGTGTAATTGGCCTCAGATCTTCAACTTGCTTTGGATTTAATACTTTTGGAATAGGAATTACAGTGCCCTTTTTCCATTCAGCTGGGAACTCATTAGTTGCTACGGCAAGGTTCATAACAAATAATAATTGTGTTGGTAAACACAAAAAACTATCTTTCATAAGTCTTGATGAAACATCCAGACCTGATGATTTATATATATCTATGTCTTTAATTATCTTTTTCAAATCAGTTAATGTAAATTCCTTTAGATCAAACTCTTCACACAGGGGGATATTGAACATTTGTGGTAATATTTTTATCTCGGTAGCTGTTGGTTGTATTATAGTGTCTGACAATGCACTCCCTATATTGACAAAGTAACTATTAATATATTTGGCTGTATCAGTAGATGATACATTTTGTCCTTGCTTATCAACAAGGTTGTAATCCATACTCTTACAAGTATCTGGTATGACATATTTCACTTCTTTCCAAAACTTCTTTGGATCATTTCTATACCTTTCGAGTCTGTCCATTACATATTCATTTCTTGCTTTTTGAAATTCACTTTTACAAAGATTTCTTAATCTTTTACTCATAATGATATCATCATGGTTATGATTATGTTTGGCTAATTTTAACGAAATATCTCTGTCAATAGCTAATTCTATTAATTCGTTTGTTAGCCAAGGAGGTTTTGATTTTTTATATGTACTTTTCCGTAATGGACAGATCCGATCTGCAACTTCTGAAATTCTTTTGTAAATGATTGTCCAGGCATTGTTAACATCAATACACATATATAGATCTTCCCAATCATATTGTAATAGTAGATTTTCCAAATGTGCTCTATTATAGTGTCTATAGCTTCGACCTGTAAATTCAACCTTTGGAAATTTAGCCTTAATTTTTTTCCTAATAACAAAGGTTGGTATATGATCGCTTATATTAATATCTAGGACTCCGGACTTAGTCATTTCTAGATTATTAGTGAATATCCAGTCAATAATAGCATGGTTGTACAACGGTCGTGTATAATCTTTTATTAACTGTGTGAAACCAAATTTCCTCTCCAACTCTTTGATTTTGGATAAATGTGTTGACGAGGTACTATAGTCAATGTTCATACCCCTATAAAAAAGTCGATTTTTTTAGGGGTATAAGTCTTTTTAAAAATGTTTATCAAAGCCGTTGTAAATTCAGCAAAGTCACCATCCGGGGGCCGATATATGTTGGTGATTGTTATTGGGCGTACATGTTCAAATTGAAGTCTGATTGATAACATTTCAATAGAGGGCTCAGTCATTGTACAATCTTCAAGAATATTATAAGCAATATTGCTTCTTATATATGTAACCAGTCCACCTCCTCTTTTCATTGCACCATTAAAGCGGGTTTACACAGGCCGTCAACGGGTCCTTACGAAAATTGCCTTACGTTAACCTTACGTTAATGGGCTGTCTTAAGCCAAAAAAGGTCTTTTATAGGTCACTATCATAGGCTATCTTAACAATTGTCGTAAGGACTATGGTCATGAAAGGTTTACACAACCCGACAATATCCTTAAGATAATAAAACCATCATTCTTAACAGAAGGTTTACGACAAAGAAAGTATCTAATACATTTGTATAAGAATATTCAGGCAGGGGGGGTTTACACAGGCCGACAGAGGCTCTTAGGACAAGAAACTTCACTATCGTAAGGCAATTATTATTGTCGTAAGGCAATTATCTTAAGGTTTTTCCAAAAAATTTCAAACACGTCTGAAATTTTCATTATCCTAAGGAATTACCCCCGATGAATCATCGTAAGCCTTAGGACAGCCTTAGGACAATGGTTTCCTTACGATAAAATGGGTTTACACAGGCCGATAACGTCATCGGGATTATCGTAAGGCTATCGGGATTATCGTAAGGCTATCGGGAATATCGTAAGGCTTACGTTAATGACCTATCCTAAGCATTTTGACGGCCTGTGTAAACCCCCCTTTAGGCAGGATAATATTTCTATCCAATCTTGCAATATTATACTCATCAACCTGTATAAAATTATCTGGCACATGATCTTTTAACCATGTTTCAGACATACATATAACATCGGGCATTAGCTTCATTATTGCATTATCAATTAGGCATTTCTTATTCAATAAACTCTGTACATTCCAAAATAATATTTTCAGTCCTTTCTCTTCTACAAAATTCACCATCTGTCATAAGCAAAATAGGTTTTTACCTGCTCGGAGAATACTACTAGGTTATATGAATGTGGATTGATGAACACGGATGAGTAATTGGATGAGCTAGATGAACAAATTTGAATATGATGAGTTGGATCTGACATTCTACCCAGGCAAGAATGTGACGTTATAATAACGTTATTGTGACGTCATTTTTTGGTTCTTGTTACGTCGCATTTCGACGTTCTAAAGACGTAGATTTGATGGCTCCCAATCACGTCTCTGAGACTTCCAATGCGACGTCGCAAAATGACATTCTTATCACGTGTTTCTGCGACGTCAAAATGACGTTCTTGGTACGTGTTTCTGCGACGTCACATTGCAACTTTCGAAGAATGATTATGTGGATTAGAAACTACTGCTGTGATGTTGCACCATAACATACTTGCGACATGATTATAAAATCATATTGTAACCTAAATTATATTCCAATAATGTTATTTTGTGACAGGTTCTGTTAAGGTTATTTTGTGACCCACCTATGACCAATCATTACACTATACATCATACTGTAACTTTCCCAAGACAAGAAATCTTGGTTTCCAGCTTTGGTCACAGTGACTTGGGGCCTTTTAAGTAAGTACTTGTGTACCCAGGCCCTTTCTATAGCTGGCAAATGTCAGATATCAGGCCAGGGGACAGACCCACTCAGTATCCCATTGTGAAAGATTGAAAAAGGTGTTTTCATGGCACTGGTCATTTATTTCAGCCAAAACAATTAAACTAAACCATAAATACATTTCTAGAAGATAGTTTGATATTTCATAAAGAATAGTGTTTCAGAAGCATTTAAACATATTTGAAAAATAGTGATATAAACCACAAAACCTTGAACTTTAGCCTTTTCTCAACTTAAATGGTATTGCACTGTCCCCTGGTGTTGAAAAACAGTACTATCAATGGTTATGGCTAGACTAGGAAACAAGGTACTTGTGACGTTCTGATTTAGTTAAGTTGTGACTTAACCTAACCAGAACGTCACTGAGACATGGCGATTAGGTGAGGTCAAGACTGAACCTAAGCACGTCACTGTGATGTCACAATTAGGTAGGGTTGAAACCTTACCTTAAAAGAACGTCACTGTGACATCATCATTAGGTATGGTTCAGACCAACCTAAACACAACGTTCTTTTGACGTTCTGTTAAGGTATAGTTAAGACCTAACCTAATTAGAATGTCACAAAGACATCACAATTTTGGTCGCAGCGACGTTTCTGGGAGTCATCAAATAGACGTCGCTACAATGTCGAAATCTCACGTAACAAGAACGTCTCTTTAGGTTTGGTTATAACTTCACTCTGTCAGTACGTATCAGTTATGTACTTTTTCCGTTAGGTCTCTATGTCACATAATCAACACGTCATAACTACATTCTTTTTAGGTTTGGTCATAACCATACATAATTAGTTTGTATCAGTTACGTTCTGTTTGAGTTATGTCTCAACCAGACCTGATTGGCACGTCACTGTGATGTCACATTGTAAGGGGGTTCTAACCTGATGTTCACAGAATGTTATTATAACGTTCTTTTTATGGGATGTCATAACATCCCCTTAAAATCACGTAACTGTTACGTAGTTTTATGTGGGTTATAAACCGACCAAAATGGTATGGTCGCAGAACGGTTCTGTTACGTCGCTTCTTGCCTGGGTATATATGTATAGGTCGTCTCCAACTTGGTTGGATGATACATTCATGTGAGTTAATGATAATAATAATAATGTGTTGGAGGCTCCAGTGGGTTTCCTTAGATCAATCAAGTTATACTACGTCATATCAGGCATAGTTAAACTTTATAGTTAAACTTGATAGGTTTCAAGAGGAACAGTATTCATTGTTGTTAATATTAGTGACAATAAAGCAATGCACATCGTTTGATAAATACATAGCAACAAGTCATACTATATTTTCAAGGAAGTCCATCTGAAAATTAGATGAAAAAGAGTTACCAACATCAGCTCCACAACTGATCTTTTGACCTAGCTATGGGCCTAGATGGTATTATTATTCTCTGACTTAAGGAGTACAGTTAGAGTTAGTTATATTCACAGCCATTTGTGTTGAGTGAGCAGATCAATAATAGTACTTGCTGCGAGGCCTTTAATTTTTAGCAACCGAGTCTAGTAGATGTACTGCCCAGTTGTCTTTTATTTCTTCAGAGAGGTGTATACCATCCGTATGTAACTTGTAGTAGCGATGGTGGAATTTTCCTCTTCTCCATTTGTGAACGATATTTATGTTGGAATCATAGGAACCCTTAATGATGATGGGTACAATGTACTTGATGTTGATTGACAAGGATCTATTTTAGATATAGTCATTGTCATAAACTGAAAATTACTTGAAATTTGCATAAAATGAGCCATATTGTAATGATTTGATGTGATCCTGTTTATATTTTTTTTCACATTTGTAAGTGTAATAACTCTGAAAACCAAGGGAAACCTTGATGATAATTACTAATAAAAACCTTTAGAAAAAATAAAATATTGTGATGTAAGTCGCAGAGAAAAAAAGAAAGAAATATTTTTTGAATTAAGGAATTACCTCCATAAAAGCCGATACATATATATATAGGTGATAAATATGTGCCCAATGGATTGTGTAAGCCAAATGAATGACGGTTCTGGCGGTGGATATATCATATAGTATATGAACATCTGCATTGTAATAGCATCAGCGGTGGAAAGCCAGATGCCCACAACGACTGGACAGCTTCTCCAAATGTATATTTTATCAGTGCATTTGCTTGGCCGGGACCAATGCGGGGGCCCTACTATAGAAATAGATGCCGCCTACGTTACAACTTATTCGTGCGCCGGTAGCTTCCTAAAAACTGCAATATTGCAGTCTATCAACAACCTGTATGTGAAGTAGCCTAGATTTTCATAAAAAATAAAACATAAAGACATATATATGTATATCCGTATGCATATATGCCTACGTTCCTGTCTTGTTCTATTGTATATTTCGGTCCCAGGTAAGAAGAACATTATTTCTGAATGCAAATGTTCGTAATGGATGGCCGACAGACCTATAAAAACACAATCACCTCTGTGAAAAAGTCAAAACTTGGTGACTTGTCTGAAGCGGTTCTAAGTACGTGTGTGTGTGCGTGCCTATGTTCCTGATAGAGTGCTAACAACCTAGTCCATCGCCACCTTCAGACCGGGGAGGTAAGACCACATATACCACCTTCTCCAGGGTTGGCGGGAGCCAAGTCGCCAGTTATCATCGGGTACAACTGATTGCACTCAGTTGGCAGATATACCAGGATGCAACCCCGGCCGCGACAGGGTGCATGCTCAGCCGAGTGGAATAGTAGGTTCGGGCCCTTTGGCTTACAGACCCTTTGCACTTTATATATGCTGCAGGGTGCCACTGTAGTCCTCCACGTGAGGTAACCCTACCAGCAGAAGGTGTGAAAGGCGTGAGGCATGGCCCCAGCTCCATCAATTGGCGCATTGTCCACATAGTTGTCTGCTAAGGGGGAAACGTTCAGAAGAACTAGCTTGCCTACATCGTATACGTATAGACAGTCCGCATACCATTATCTGTACAATAGTATGCTGTAATGTGAACCTGGAGCCAGTGGCAGAATTTGTCATGTATGTGTCGCATTAATTAGGACAGCCAAATGGGAAAGTACATTTACATAAAATTGTCCCGTCTCAAATTCGACGTACATAATCTACAGATATTTTGTATTATGTTGCAAAATGTTTTCATTCTCTCTATATATATGCATGCAGCACTATGTGGCAGGATACAATTCAATCTTTTGGCATGTATTTGTAACCCTCCACAGTAAGTTCAGGTATACTCCAATGTCATCTATCAGGGCAGCGCTAACCACCGAGCCCCCCCCCCCTCCCAAGGTGATAACTGTAGTAAACTACCTGCTGAAGTTACCTTGAATGTTTGACCCTGGACAGAAGGTCATAAAGGGTCGTTGCCAACAGCCGTTAGTGAGTTACTGAACAATTATGATGGATGGTGAACCCCTGTGCAGCTCAGGACCCCTGCATCTGAGTCGGTGTGGGCAGTGAGACGTGCTCTGAACCCCTCTGAGCAGCTCCGAGCAGCTCAGTGTATATATGAGTATGTGAGCAGTTCCCACTCAGGATCCAAACCTTAGCCGGGACCCACCCACCACCCACCACCTATAGGCCAACCCTGGAGGAGGGGGACTCGGTGGCCAGGTCGTCCAAACACTAGTTGGTGCACCCCGCTTCCAGGGGCACACTTATACTACTCTCCTACCACGAGGCACAAGGGGGTTGGCCGCCTATCAGTCAGTTGTAGACATTTTTAACGCCAGTGACGAAGTATTTATGCCAGATGCCTTGTCGGACTAGCTTCTGCCCAGAGAGGTAAAGTGTCAGGCCACAGCCTCGCCTGCCAGCCACCACAACGAACTGACAGTTCTCATCCAGGGAAAATTGTGAATGACACCTCCGGGGACGTTCAGTGGATATCTAGCAGAACGGCAATTTCTAGTTGTTGATAAACCCTACGTGCTCATACACACATACATACATACCAACGGGGGCTGGGATTTGCCCCCAAGAGAGGCAATTACTGATGAGTAATTAAATAACCCAAGTGAGCTGCTCGCCCAAGGTCAAGGGGCACTTCTCTCGACAAGCATGTCTCAGCGGGTGAGGCTGGCACGGGCCAAAGTGGTCATTCTGGGGGCGGCAGGAGCCGGTAAAACAGGTAAGTGAGGGTGACTGATGGCGGCTGGGGCGGCCATAGGAAGCAGCAGTAGGCCTACAGGTTACCACCTCGCCCATTAACCGCCTCCCGCGAGCTGCTCCTACAGTCGGCGCGAGTTGCTCAACTTCTCTTTGGCAGCCCACAGTCCCCGTAGTTAGTGAGTACGCGTGGAGGAGACCCTGGGGTAGTAATGTACAAAACTTTGCTTGTGTTTCTGACATGTACAATGCTCCTGAATCATTCACATTTCCCGTGCTACTGCAGTCTTTCGCATCACTCTGTGCAGTGCAATATTGAGTACCTTGGTATGTACTTATGAAATTTGAAATAGCTCAACATATGAAAAATAAAGGTATTTTCAGTCGTTATCAAATCGTATTCTATGATAAATCCGAATAGTTTTTCATGCATAATTATATCGTAAGTTATTTCAGTTTTATTGCATTACCAATTAAATCTATTGTAATGAACATTTGTTTTAGATGTGCCTACTAATCTTGGGTCAATCATATGAATCTGGGAAAGAACAGACTGTTAGTGGAAACCTTTATGAATATGCTTAATTGTAGTCGCCCTGTAGATTCTTGGAATGTATTCATCATGTCTACAGTAGCTTTCAAACAACACACCAATTGTAGATTCATTACCCATGTGTGTCATTTGTCGTCACCTGTCTAGTAAGTTGATAAACCCCTGCCACATTCAGACTGGTGGGAAAACACACGGTAATTCAATCGCCGCAAATCCTTCTCGTGAAAACATACTAAAGCTCCCCAGTCAGCATGAAATGGGGCTGGTTTTTCCCTGATACCCAAGCTGTTTGGCCAAGAATTTACCGGCCCTGGGGCCCAGGTGGCGGCCCACCCCAGCCTGTGGAGGCCAGATGGTAGTGGATGGGGCCCCCGGCCACTGCGTCTGCCGTGGAGGAGATTGGTTTCAGCTTTAGCGGGCGGCCGGGAGGCCGTGCTGTATGTCAGCAGTCTATAGGGACCACGCTGCAAGGTGGTTCGATCCTCCGTTTAACTACTATTGCTTCCCATTAGTTCCTGGAAACATCTGTAACACATACAGCTAGGGCTCATCATGTAATCATGGATGCCTTAATCTCATCGTTTAATATCCGAACGTATAAGATGAGCGTTTTATAGGAGCCAACAAACATACAGGCACATACATGCATGCAGGCATGGACATTATATTTCATATATATATATATATAAACTAGTTGATTCGCCAATTTTAACACGTCTGATTAATAAAACCAAGTCATCAACACTCTTGTGTCGGGTTCGGTGTAGCTTCCAACATTTTAATATATATATATATATATATACATTCATGTACATACATACACACGCACACAATACCTCATCTTCCTCTAGATTCATAAAATGCACATGTTTACTAGTCGGCATGTTCACGTGTTCCTAACAAAAACAAATCTTGGACTGACATATTCACAAATGGTATTCACGTGCCTCTCTCCCACTTAACTCTATGGGGTTCCTGACCTACATTTCTTTTGAGGAAAGAGGCTAATTTCCACAGGTATAACATTTAAAACCACTTACCTTTACGCCTCTTGACCCAAAACCTATATTATCTGACGAGTATCTAAATGTCAACGGGCTTGGTAATATAGGTGTGTAAAGGAGCAATACTCGAGTGGTGTGCATGACTGCTATACAATTCGCAAACAAAAAAAGTGTAAATATTCACGTGCCTGGATAAATAAAAGAAGACTTTCCCGTCGTCGTGATATGTAGACATTAATTGCAAAATAGACAAGAGCAGACGAGAAAGATTACCTAGATCTGTTTCCAATTCAGGAGACAAATATAATCCATAGTAGCAGCAAGAAACCTTGGGGCTTGGTCTATATTTCAACATAATATTTGCCATCATTATAAGCACAGCCTTAAAATTACCATCGCGTAGGGCTACTAACTATGTCATAACAGGATATTCTGGGCAATTTATGTCGATATTTTGTTGTAACAACTATCCTAATCATGAAAAACAACACATTGAAGACAAAAGACTTATTGCGTTTTGTTTAATTTCAGCCTTTGCTGTTCGCTATATAACAAAACGATTCATCGGCGAGTATGATCCAAATAAAGGTAAGGATCCCTAAAAGAACTAGACAATAATGATGAAACCTGAACCCAACGGAATATTAGGTAATTTAATCAGGCTAGTCGTATTCAATTCAGTTGCAAATTAACGTTGAATATACATAACTATTTCTAGCGAAAGACAAATTGCAAACGCATATCGATTACATGTATATCGAAAATGTAAAGCTTTTGAAGTACCTCCTATGATGGACAAATAAACTGATACATACATAGTAGTATTAATGAAGCATAAACTGTCGACAATTAAGGATAAGGGTGTGTCAAAACGATTACTATTCTTATGTAATAGCATAATAACGGTGAGCGAAATTGAAAGATTTTCTTCATGTTATCATAATACGTGCACATAAGATATAAAGCATGTAGGTCTTTTTTGTCCATCAAAGAATAATTTCATTCAGAAAAATGTTCCAGAAAAGTTCATTCAAGAATTGATTCTTGAAAGGTTATATGATTCTCATAGGGTTGGCACATCTCCCTTACTTAAAAATCCCGAGACATGACAATGTATTATCAAAAGTAGAGGACGTTTTAGTATGTATATAAAGAAATGATTCACTTGAGTATCCCATAACGTAAACCAATATAATTTATAACGAAACTTTCATGTGATCATTGTGGAATGATAATAAGTTATATTGAATTACAGCAAAGTACAATGAAAACTACTAAGATGCCCTCAACCTTTCTATGGAAATCCTCATTATTCTTTCAATTCATATAACCTTTGTAGAATATCAATAATCTTCGGTCATTTTTAAAGCTAGAAAATGTGAAATATAGATCCGGACAACTTTTGTTCCAATAACATACTTATTTATTATTATAAAGTTATTTTGAATTGTGCAATGTTGCCATACAATAAGACAAACGCATACATTAAGGTGACATTGGAAGAAACCTCTAATTCAAATGATAACTTAACATTTTGAAAACAAAACGTGTATTATCATTTATATGTCTCTATCTATTAGAAATGATTTATACTCACCGGGTGCCATCTGAACGAGGCGAGGAAGCCACCATAGAGATGCTCGACACGGCCAACGACGTAAGTATTTATCAAAATCCTTCTCTGTCTATGACCATTTATTTACTGTTTTCTTGGATAAGATGTTTTATCAAACGCTGTTCAATTCAAATCAACGTATATCTAATGAATATTGGTTAAGTCAGTATGTTTAATTAAATAGGCCCACTTGTGAATTGATATGGATCCCAATTGAAACCACCTGTCATAAGGGCAATTTATGGCCTTTTGGAGGCAAGGTAAAATTGATATGGAGGGTTCTATTAATCTAAGGTACCTATCTTTTCAATTAAGCATTATCAATTATTTCTAGATTGTCTAACCAAAGGAGTGATTAGCAATCTGTTTCTTTTGTCATGAATTTGACTAAAATGAATTGCCCAATATTGAATTCTCAAGAAATATTTATGTGATATTGTGCTGACGCGGGTGGCCAGTCCATGATTGTTTGGGCACTACAGCGTTAGCCTAAAGATGGGAACCCACTGAGCGACGCAATGGAGATTCTGGTCGATTAGGAGATCATCAGCTTCAAATACATAACATTGTCATATTATTTGACAGTTGACCTTTTAATTCCTTGGTCGAATTGGTGAATGGGAACACTGTTTCTACCCGATTTCGACCAGATCTGGTCAAAACAATCAGAACTAAACAACCAGAACTGGCCGAAACGACTAGAATTGTAGCTAAATCGCTCAATGGGTTCCCCCCTTTAGACTAGCGCACATGCTAGTTATAATTTCTCTGTCAAAATAGGGAATTAAAGGAGGAGTCAATGTGTGACGTATCATACTAAAAGCGTGTACGCTGCTCTAGCCGGTCAGAGTTAGCTGAACGTTGAGTGAGTAACCATCCTGGAAAGGTTCGGTCTTAGAAGCTGAGTCCCGTTGTTTGGAATAGAGGCAGTCAGACTGTGCTAGAAGGCGGGAGCGGTGACTAAATGTGTTTGAGGGGATTCCTTCCTTGGAGCTGATCATTGTCAATTGAGATCTTGTCACAGAACAGCAATACATAGGAGAATATTAATAAAGAACAACCTTTCACGCGAGTGTTACGTCTTACATGATGTGGGAACTATAATTATGTATTGGACGACAGCAGTCGAACAAGGAGGAGACTGCGTTTGGAGCTAGCTATTATCTATAATTAACTATGGCCAATTACGTACACCATATACAACTGATAATTAACTCTCAATAGTTCAATATTTACATCAGGGTACCGTCTGATCCCATTTAGGAAGATAGGCACAGCCTGCTACACCAGTGAAATGTATAAACTACACCTGGGAACTGCAATTTACCAATTCTAAATTGCCAAGGGCGGCCAATAGATAAGTGGGGAAGACTATTTCTAAAGGGGCAGAGAGGCATCTTGCTTATCATCAAATAGTTCATGTTCGTTATTGGAATATATATTTTCTTTCGGCCAAGTCACTTGATATGATAGAACTGAGCTATGTTTCAATATTTCATTAGTATTTAACATTACACAGCCCGCTACCCCCATTTATCTTAAGGAAGAGGTCCTGCAGACACAATCATTTGATCAAATACCATCATTCATCGGTATTCATGTTTACTCAGTGACACGGAGGCAATTCTCAGAAGGTTCCATCTTTGAGTGGGTTCAAAACAAAATAACTTTCCTTTTGACAATGGTGCCGCACACTCACCTCTATCCTAACGAACATTGTGACATTTGAACCAGGGGCGGATCCAGAAATTTGCGCCCCCTCTTATACACTGATAATCTCAGTATAGAAAAAGTTAGTCATAGTTGTCTAACTTCCTTAGACAAAGTGGCTGTGGCAAATTTATCTAACCTTTCTCACTCATGTTAGCAATCTCTGACTAACCAAAGTTAGTCAAAAATTTCTAGGAATGGTGCTCTCAGCATTCACTAAATTGACTAAGGAGTCAATTAGACCAACTTACATTAGCTTTTTAGGCTAAAGGTTGGTCAAGTAAGACTATATGCTTAGTGAAAATGACTAAGGTATTTTACATTTTCCTGGAATGTTATTACAACTTTGGCTAACCAGGATAGCCACTGCCGACCATGATTTTAAAGGTTCTAGAACCTTTTGCAATGAAGCAGCCAAACTGAATGTGCAATTTACATCAATTGGCAGACTGCATCAAACAAATCAAGTAACTTACTTCAGAAAGAGTCTGTAGTCACTATGATTTTTGAATTTATAGAGTAACTCAACAATTCTGAAAACATAAAAAAGAAATACTTCTTTGTTATAAATTTTGCAAAGAAAACAGTGTGTCCCTTTTCTTGGCAAAATAGTCCAAATTGTGGAAAACCTCTGGTGGCCATCAGGGCCCCCTCATAGCCTTAAGGGATCCCCCCTGGCCATCAAGGACCCCTCCCCGTTGTCAGGGCCTCTGCCAGGAAGTCAGAGCTCCCACCCAGCCATAAGGGCTCCCTCCTAGCCTTCAGGGCCTCTTCCCAAATGTCAGGGCAACCCCACAGCTATTAGGGACTCCTTCCAGCTGTCAGAGCTACCTCCCGATCATCAGGAGTCCTGCCAGCTATTAGGGCATCCACCCAGCAGTAAGGGTTTCCTCCCATCTGTCAGGGCCCCCAGCCATCATGGCCCCCTCTCAGCTGTCAGGGCATTATCTTAGCTGTCAGGGCCCCCTCCCAGCTGTCAGGGCCCCCTCCCAGCCATCAGAACCTTCAGCCAGCTGTCACAACCTCCTACTGGACACTAGGTCCCTCTCCCAGCCATCAGGGTATCCTCCTGGTCATCAGGGCCTCCTCCCAGCTGTCAGGGCCTCGCCCAAGCCGTCAGGGCACCCTACCCTCTCCTCTCCCTGGCCTTCAAGGCATCCTCCTGGCTGTCAGGGCCCTCTCCTAGCTGTGGAGGTCTCCTCCTGGTCATCAGGGAATCCACTCAGCTGTTAGCCTATAATAGGGTCTCTTCCCAGCCATCAGGGCATGCTTCCAGCTGTTAGAGCCTCTTCCAAGCCGTAAGGGCCTCCTCCTGGCCATCAGGGCCCTATCCTAGATGTTGGGGCCTCCTCTCAGCCGTCAGGGCCTCCTCCTAGCCATAGGGGCCTCATCGTAGCCATCAAGGCCTTCTTCTAGCTGTCAGGGCCTCCTCCTGGCTCTTCCCAGCCATCTTCATCATTCCCAGCATCTTCCCAGCCATAAGGGCCTCCTCCTAGACATATGGGCATCATTCTGGCTATCAGGGCCTCCTCCCAGCCGTTAGGGCCTCCTCCAGCTGCCAGGGTCTTCTCTTGTCTCTAAGGGACTCCTCTTGGCTGTCAGGGCCTCCTCCCAGCCATCAGGAACCCCCCTGGCCCTCAGAGCCTCCTCCTTACTCTCATGGTCTTTCTTCCTGACTATGGGGGTCTTTTCCTAGCCTTCAGGGCCACCTTCCTATCAGCTGATCAGGGTCTCCACCTGGATCAGGGCCTACTCCTTGCTGTCAGGGCCTCCTCACTGTTGTCAGGGCCCCCTCCAATCCTTCAGGGACCCCTCCAGACTAACAGGAAAAATTGCATCTGATTTGTCACACTTTTGATGTTGCACCAAAAGCAATAAATTCTGGTTTCAATGTAAGAAAACTGGCAACACCAATCTACAGAGAATGACATCCTGTAGCACTTTAGCAGTTGGTCATTAATGACCAATGCCCTAGTCATCTTGACTAAGGTTGGTCATTATGACTAACCCTGAGATGTATTACATCATCTTCACTCAAGTTAACAAATTTAAAACTAGTTAGACTATTTTATGGATCTAAATGAGTTTAGAAATCATCATTGATAGCTATTCTTTCAAGTAGAATGTGTTTGCAAGTTAGATGCACAATGTGAGCTAAGGATGAGAATGGATAAACTTACCAAGTTTTAGGAGTCTGTTTACTTTTGTATGCCTCCTTCCTAGTGGTCATGTGATCACTGATTTGGTCATGTGACCTCTTAGTCATTGTGACCAATCATTTAGTCATTATGACTGACACATTAGTCATAAAGTTGGTCAAAACGACTGACTGGAAATTGACTAACATGAGTTAGCCATCTATGACTAACTTTTGAAATCACTAGATTATCAGTGTATCCGCCATTGTGAACGATATGAAAATCTATTCATATCAGTTTTATAGTTTCAGGAATTTGTACCATTTAGTTCGGTTGATTTCTTTGGTTCTCTTTACTGTGTGTTTACCAAGGGTAAACCTTATATAGGCCCCATATCATTTATTCTTCTTACACCTATGGTTTCCCTTTTGCGCCATACTTCTCTTTCTGACCCTGACTAAATGCTGCACTGCGTTATAGGCCATGACCTCGACATTGAAAACAGTTTGGTTATTATATAATAGTTACATTTTACTCTTCCTTATGTCTATGATTATTCATAAGTGCTATGCAATAAAACGTGTATCAGGAGTTTGGAACATTGAGCAGGGTAAGTAATTTGCTGTCAAAATACACGTAATACTAACGTATACGGTAGATAAATAGGGACCTAAATGCTCCTTAACGATAATCCAGTCACTATTAATGAGCACCCTCTCAACATGTGGTGTGTTTCAGAGTAGTCGGGCCATCCTGGAGAACCACATCAAGTGGGCTGACGGCTACATCCTCATTTACTCCATCACAGACCGGGAGAGCTTCCACAAACTCACCCACTACCACGCCCTCGCGAGGAGCATGCGCAAACCAGAGAGCATACTTCCGCTGGTCATGGTGGGCAACAAGAGAGACCTCGAGCACGTGCGCAGCGTTAGTGAGAAGGAAGCCAATGACATGGCTTCCAAATTCGGTTGTCCCAGTTTTGAGATCTCCATTGCGGAGGCGCCGGAAGGAGTGGCCGTCGTCATGGATGAGGTATTACGGCAGGTCAAGAAGGAACTGGTGCGCATTGCGTCCTGTCCGGAGAAAAGGGGCGCCCTGAACAACATGAAGAGGGTACTGAGGAAGAAAATGGCCAGGAGTAAGAGTGACACGTTATCCTGAGTAGGGTATGGCCCCAGTTCTGGTGAAAAAAAAAGAGAGCTTAAACTGCTGTATGGCTCAGGCTCGCTTGCCATACCATCAACAATTGCAGAGAGTATCGCCCTCACGTACGGATCAGCCTCCTCGTTCAGAACTTGAGTCTGATCTACCACAAAGTGACAAACAGGCTGGACTCCATGGCTATGGATCGCCACTTCACGTGCCTCTGCTTTCCCTTCACTGGGAAAATTGATAAAGCTCCTAGACAGATATTCTTTCATGTGGGAAATCTGAGTTATGCAATCTGACTGGAGAGGTGTCAGAGTTTACCAAACAGGGAGTGACCTCTGCAGCATGCTTCATACATCTGCTTCTCTTGCGACCAGTTCTACATTCTTTTGTGACTAATGGTCTGCTTTTTAAAATCAGGTTTATTATTATTGCCTAGCCTATGGGCTATACTCAGAGCTATGGTTAAGCCGATGAGGTATATCCAATGCAGAATTCGGATGGCGTTGGGCCTTTAGGTATACACAATGAACATTCGGGAGCAAACGGTGATGTGAATAATACTATTGTCTTTGTCCTAATCCAATATCGACAATACTAATATCTAGAAGAGCTGGCCCGTGTCACATACAGTCCAACTTGAAAGTAAATGTTGCACATATCTTTTGTTCATGCACAAACATGTATGTTACTATGTTCGATAAAGTGATAGGTGCAAAATTGATGTTTAAATCGCAATAGATATAGATTAGCTGATTAGAGACGAGGAATTACTTCTTTTTGCATTTAATTGAAATAGAGAATTTCAAGAATGATGAACAACCATGGTCGAGTTGTTGTATAACTGAGAACACCATTGACCTCGTTTTAATTTACCACATGTAATAAGATGTCTCATAGTTCGATGATAGATCAATATCTGAGAATAATTGCATGCTTTTTACTGGATCGAAATTCTCCACCACATTCTCGTCATACACACCATAATTACCATTAAAGTATATTACAGTCTTGTTTGTTTTATTCACAAGATATTCGTTAAGAATTGACCATTGAAGAGTTTTGCTTACATTTCCTATATCTAAAGTAGGATCTTTGATTACAATTTCTTTAATATATACATGAAAATACTTTGCCCTGAATTAGATTACATATTTTAGAAACAGGATGGCTCAATACGGTCTAGAGACATTATAGTTATTAAGTCTTCAATTAAAACCTTTCAATAAAGAAGGAGTGCACTCCTATAGATTGGTAGAGGCGAACTTCTTTTAATTGAATGATGTTGTAGGTGAAATCCTTCTTTTATTTTCTTTTGACATAAAGACAATCTACGACTGTATTTCACAATTGCGCAGCAATAACAACAACAATAGCAATGTCCAAAACCTTTCAGATCTTCCAAAGATAATTATAATCACTTAACCGACAGGATGAACCCAAATCAAGTATGACGGACATTACCACAACAAAATGTCAAAAGATAATGAATACAAACAATTAACAATTATTCAATTACTGCTGATCTCCCAGAAAGAGGCATTAATTTACAAAAAAACTAAATTCCATTTGTCATCTCTTATGGAATTTTACCTAAAAATCCACCATTGACCATAATATTAGACTCGTGGTACATATTATGTAGTTATCCGATCTTCTAAAATGTTGTTATTGATATTGGTACACTTTGAGGATAGTCGGTATAACCAATGGTTGATTAAGCTGAATATGTCACTTCAGAAGTTTAGTCTAATGAACTATGTCATCTGTCTCTGCATAATGTTAGCACTAGCTTATCAATCCAAGGAAAAAGACTGAAAATTCAATATGAAATGGAAAGGCCACCTTAATTTTTGATAATATTTTATTTGTCGCCTTCACACAAGTCTGTTCTTCCAGATATAACAATATCATTCCTAGGGAATATCATCGTTTTCTTTAATATATATCAGATGATATTTACAATGAGATAATGAGCAGCGGGTGGGATTGTGAGTTAAACACAATCAGTTCAGACATTATATATATCGTGCTTTGTATAAGCCTAAGAGCTTATTAGTTCTAGTTTGAATTGACATTGAATTGAATTGAATGCCTAATCAAGTAATATTGAAATCATTGATATTGATCTTTTCCAATTCCATAATATCCTTTAATCATTCTTTTGAATTCCGACTTACTTTCCTTACCTTACCTTAGAGACCTTTGAGAAATAACCCAATCCTGGAAATACCTCCCCTTTTTTCACATAACCTACAGGTGGGTCTTAAAGGGGCGGATTTTTAAAGAAACAACAAGAATAATGATGTTCACACGACTTCAAGTATTCATTAGGTGCAAGGATTAAAGAACACTTGTACAGGGAGTATCATTGATTCTAATAAACCTCCCCAAACCCAAGCTTCCTGTCTCATCATGCTCTGCTCTCATGCCCTCTGGTGGCCTTTCAGGGTGATGATATCACAACTGAACCATATGAAATATAATTATATACTGAAATATATATATATATATGCTAATTACCCCTTACCCTAACCATATCCATTGAGTCCGGCCACTCAGGCTGTGCTGTGACTCCAGTCTTGTATATTTCACTTCAGTGGTCCATTCAGCTTGGCTACTCAGGGCCCAACTTGTACATTCAACCCCATACAGTCTGTCCACTGAGGGCCAATCTTGTAGATTTCATGTAGAGGGGGAGGGGGCAGTAGAGTAAGAGAGGCAAGAGGGTAATTAGCATCAATGGTTCAGGTGTGATGTCATCATCCTAAAAAGCCACCAGGGGGCATTGGGGGACAATATGGTGAGACAGGACGCTGGGCTTTAGGGGGTATTTTTCACAATTGGTTAGAAAGCCTACATAGTTTTACACTTTATCCCTTCTCACAATAAATACTTAGTTGTTCCTGTAGAAAACTATTCCTTTAATTTAACATAAACTGAGACATGATTCTTTCCCAATGAATGATTTAGAGAAGTCTGTTATGTTTCAAGCATTCATTGGGCAAAATCATTTCGAGATGCGATTTACAAAATAAACAAGAATTAAGAGTTTAATTAGTATTTTCTTAACTTAATTGTTTTTTCTCACAAGTTTTCCCTTTGGGTTATATAGAGAAACAAAGGTTACAAACGTTGTCTCTGAATCTGAAATTATGTCCGATTTTATCAAACTTACTTGAAGAAAATCATTTACCTTGATTTCAATTAATGTTATCTGATATTCACTTATATGAACTAATTAATAAAGAAAAGGCTATTCAAGCCAAATGCTGTATTTCGGTGTGAGGAATTAGTATGAGCGTTTATCTACAGTCTTTATTCAGCTTCAGTTATATACTACATTTACAAGTTCCAGATAAAAGTATTAACACTCCAAGACTCATAATATATGTGTTACCACAGGTCTACATGGAGAGTTCAAATGTTCAGTATGGATCGAATGTTTTTGGCAGTCTTTTTCCCTGAATGACGCAGCAACCCTTCCTGGAAAGGTGGCACATTTAAACACATGTTTGACAGTTTTCCTAAAATGAACGTTCACGATGCAGTATAAAACAAAATGAAATGCAAAATTAGAAGCCTGCATAACATTTAAGATGGCAAGGGCTAGGTTAAAATATGAGGTATAATATGAGGTGACTACATCCCGAACGAATGTACTGACCTCTACTGGTACAACAAGAACCATGTACATGGCAATGATGAGCACTAACGTCAGGGTAATCCGACAGATACCGCTCTGGTCCATACACCTCACGTTTTGCCCAAGGTCCTCTTGATGTTTATATGACTTCCTAAGCGCTGCTACAAGACGTAAATTGCAGAAAACTAGTGCACAGAAAGGAATGACTGTTCCCACGAGGAAATAAGCACAGGTGTAAGTATAAAACAACTTTGGACGCTCATGGAATATTCCAGTAGCTAGGTAATAGACGCTCCAATCTCCGACGCAGGCCATAGTGTCGATCGTCTGCTTCCAGAAACGCGGCAAATTGCAGACGACAGAGAGGCCAAAGATGACGGCGCCAGCCTGATACGCCCTCCTACGGCTGATGAGAGAACGAGCGTGCAATGGGTAGCAGATAGCAATGTACCTGTTGACATGAGATGAAAGTATAAAGTGAGCAGCTATTCATAAATGACAGTACTTGGGTCTACAATTTTACACCAGGAAAATATATGAATTTGTGTCCAATGGCTGAGATGATTGACCTGCCATCATCAAAACCAGTTGCCTTTAATAGGGCTGTTTGATGGAATAACGCGATATTAGTTATATAAATATGAATTCATTCTTTACAAATGTACTTAACAAATACCAATGCAATCAGACTCTTGAGCAGCGTGCGACCTATATACCATGCGATCTAAGCATTTGCTGTCATTCGTCTGACCAATTTACGGCCTAATTTTGATCCCGTTTTTTCAGTGTTTTGGACTGTTGGGTCGTTAGTCCCTCCTGCTAATCCTCCTCTGTCAGTGTATGTTCACCCATTTACTGTTGGTCAGTTGCTGTACCCCTTGCCAAGGAGAATGTAAGCTCTCGGGGAAGGGGCCAGTACTCCCCGGGCAAACTCCTCCTTTGCCCAGGAGAAATAAATGATATAATTAATGTTATTTGAAAGGAAGTTTATTTTAAATAGTAGTTTAGTTTGTAATGGGAAAGAAACTAAATGTACATCCCTCTCTTCTGATAGATCTTTAAGATTTATACAGGCCAACTTATCCCTATTCCACAGTTTGTAATGGGGAAGAAACTGTATGTGACTCCTCACACAGAAAGGATGCTCTGAGGGGAATATAGCTTAGCTCTAGAGGCAGTATTAAGGGAGATATGAGTAATTGTGAAAAATAGAGATGAAAAATAATGTCCTTAACCAACTTTTTGTGTAGAATTCAGTTATCCCACTCTAAACATTCCATATAGTACGGAAAACATTCTATTTGGAATGTTAATAGAATGTTTTTTCCCCATTATTATATTACCTAACATAAGATGTTTTGTGGAGAAATTGTAACTAATTTGGATAAGCATGACTTCATTATATTATCAGTCCAAAGTAAAATAGATAGGCCTAACCTTTTCTAGATCTAAAGTTATTCGCATAATAGCTTTTTAAGGCTTTTTGTTAATTCATGGGGAAATTCTATTTTAATACTAAATATTCAGATTCAATATCCAGGCTTTTTGCCATTTTCAGGTGTACTGACAGTCCTGCGTTCAACAGCCTGTAAATTCCTTAACAATTATTCAATTTTGATGTGCTTGGCATCATTTGAAAGCTTAAATTTGAGTTAAAACATCCTCTTTAACGCTTAATTCCCGCATGGAGCATCCTTTCTGTGGGGGAGACACATATCTCTCTCTCTTCTGATAGATCTTTAGCTGTTTAGGATTCATACCTAAAAGGCCAACTCGTCCCTATTCCACAGTTTGATAGGGGAATGGGGAAGAAAATATATATATACCCCCCTCTTCTGATGGATCTTTAGGATTCGTACCTCAGAGTGCAGCAACTGACCAACAAAAAATGGTTAAACACACAAAAGGGGGAGGGGATTAGGACAGGGCCAGTCGGCCATCCCAAAGCAAACATGGGAGGATTAGCCGTTGGTCAGACAAGTCCCAAAGCATTCGATGTTGAAAAATTCAACTGTTTACCTTCTTTTCGATATACATAACCTATTCTCTCTCGGAAAAAAAAACCTCATAATATAAAACAAGTGAAAGGAGATTCTACAATCATTTTTTTAACAGCTTTGTTTACGTTGGCTTTGGATTTCTCCAGTATTCCATCAAGTTCATTGCCATCCAGATTAAATCGATAACTTGTTTAAATTGAATGCCTTCCGGGTGTTACACTTGGTATGTTAGAAATATTAAACTTGGTGGCATACAAAAACGGAAACTAAGTTAACCAATCCCTTCCTCCTTTGAGCGGCAGCTATCAGCTAAATACCAGCTGAGATGGGGCTCCCCGAAGTTGGTTTATTGATTGCTCCCATTTTGCATTGTATTGATAAGAAGAACTGCAGACATGAGGCCTGTCCCGAGAGGCGCAGAGGCCGTTTTCTTTCTATATCGCCGTTTTATTGAAAGAAAGAAGAAGACGAAGTCTGATTTCCCTTTAGATGCAAACTTTTCAGCTGTGCAGCATAATAATTGAAGACGTGGATATACATTGTATTAATTAATACCAATTAATATATTCCTTAAAAGTGGCTCGGGAAGCCTACTCGAACGTATTGAATTTCCATGACAAGTACGTGAAAAGATCATAGTATAAGAAACGTATGAAACTAAATAATCTTTATTGTTATTGTAACCAAGAGCTAAATTAATGAAAAGAAGGGCATATTAAAATTTTGGTCATATATGAGTAATGTCGGCGTTGACATACTAGTCGTTTTGCGATGCACAAGTACCGCAATTTAAGCATTGTTGAATTCAATTATTAATGGTATTAGATATCTTATGACATGCTACATACACAGAGTGAGACACGCATAATAATCAAGCAGGTAATAAAAATGAGGCAGTACGACGTCGAGTGGAATGATGCTATCATTTTGAAGTCGACTTCAGGAGAGAGGTGTGTTATAGGGATGACCGTGTGAGGTTGAATTGCTTTGGGGGTAGATTCCGTTATCAGTTTACAGAGTGAGGAGGAAGAGATCGATTGTGTTACACAGTGTATGTTTTATTGTGTATTTTATATTATTTTTTATCAACTCGATATGACTGGGGTGTGGAGATCCATGCATGAATATTAATTAGGGATCCCCATGTGACCTAGCGTCCCTCTACTTGCTGGGTATCTTGAAAAATGCCATCATTGGAATTCTCTTCCTTGCAGATATAAGAATGTAATTAACTTAATCGACCTATCTCTTTTTACTGAGGGAGGTAAGGATGTAGTTTTTGTGGCGGTAGGATGTCACTTTTCCTCTTTATTGGCCTAGTAGAAGTTTGAATTAGGGACCTATATTTATATCCAAAAACAACCACGTTCGAACCCCATGATTCTTTAAAGATAATACGATTAATATAAGTAGTAAAGTTACATGCAATGATCGACGACCTATGCAAAATAACTGTAACACATTTATGTTTTGGAGCAAAACAATAAATAATATTTTCATGAAAATATATGAGCGAAAGCATATTTCCCAAGCATTCAATCTTCTAAGATTTGAGCATCATTTGGTTCTTTTTATATACCAATTTCAAGAAAGTTAAAATATTAGATATCCAGTTTGGGATATCTCCCCAACTTTAGGTCCATTTAAGGATAATGCCCACAAACTAGTGCTTCCCCCTAGTGGTGAAAACTGTAAAATCCCCCTGGGGCATAGGGAAATGTCCTAAAACTTGATCTAAAATGTTATTCATATTCTAAAAAGTCTGTTTTGGAAACTTAAACCAAAATTTGATTGGTTTAGGGAATATACCTTTTGCCTTATAAATGCTTGTTGGGCAAAAAGTGGCACTTGGTCACTAAACCTTTTTTTTTTTTACACATTTCATCCTTACAAGCTAATTGCTGAGGATATAAAGGAAACTGGTGTTCTAATATGTTAACAAGTTTGGCTGCTTTGAAAATTACTTGGTGATTTATTTATTTTGCATCTTTTTTTGTCTCTGCACTGCAAAACATGCCAAAAAGGTATGATGTTTTTTCCTATTTGCCACACATATTTCTTCACCTAACTCAGTAGATCACCCCGGGACCTATGCTAATTTTTTTAGTTTTATGTTCACAATGTATGTAGGTATTTATATATTGATTTTGAGACAAGTTCCATGTTTAGAAATCTTTTTATAGCAGGTTTTAGGCAAAATAAGGGCTTCAAAAATAGCCTCCTCGGACATCTAACACTTTTTTCTTAAAGTAAAATATATATCAAATGCAATATTTAGCCACAAAATAAACCTACAGCACCTCCTTGATACATTTCATGCAAGAAACATTAATAACATGTAAATCTTGTATCTTAATTTCATGAGTATTTGATTTCTGATTTTCTCTGAAAATGTCCCGAGGTATCATCTATTAGCTCTTAAATTAGCCCCGGGACCCCAACTTTTCTTTTCATATATTGGCTCTACATCACCAGGGGATCAATTGTACCAAATTACAAGGCATTTCCATGTTTCGTTTAGTTTGTGTGCAGTATCATTAACAGAAACATCTAGATTATAAAACCATCCATAATTGAGGCACTGACAGGCCCTGCTTCCTCCTAAACCATTCCCCTCATACATCTCCCTTACCTGCTCATGGCCATAGTGACAGTAAACCAGACGCTGCACATGACGAATATGTTGATGAAAGCCCCACTGTAGAGGGTGTAGAAGAGGCTGAAGCTGGCCTGCTCGTAGTAGAAGCGGGGCCGCACCCAGCCGTGGGGCAGGGCGCAGGCGCAGAACATCATGTCGGACACGGCCAGGGCGGCCAGCCCCAGGTACACGGTGCCCTCTATCTCCGACATACCTGACACCAAGAGAGAAAAAGCGAAATGAGTCGGCTCGGTTTTCACACGTCATACACATTCGGGGAAAAGGGTAAACGACACAGCATGCCTCGACACACCTACACCGAGATACCCCCATCATAATTAGGATAAGGAGGCTGACTCATTGCCTGCATGGGTGTTATATAGAGAAGCATACTGTGTTTGGCTGCGCTATTTTGTAACTGCTTAAATTATTAGCATTGTAACGGATTAGTCTGGATTATGGCACTCTCTCAGCAAGAATTTAATTATTTCGTCAGAACTTGATCAATTGTCTCATATAACAGTAAACTGCAGCTGGTAACAGGGCAATATAAATTATTTCAGATTTAATTTAAATTGAAACATTGTTTTAGAATAGGTATCGCTTTCCCTGGTGGTATTTCGTAGCTTCTTACCTTGGGTATTTTGATGTTTGTAGCAATTAGCAATTTGAAGACGAAACCTTATATTAGTCAAACCGTTCCCTTTCTCAAAGTTTGATTTTATATCCACAGTGAGAGAGAAGTACAACGTGTGTGTACAGTAGGTTAGGACCTCAGACACACGTGACTTCAAGTGTTTACACAAGACAAGGAAAAAGAAGAACTGTGATATGTTGGGAACTAAGCACTCCTTCACAAACGTCTAAACATCGCCTCCAAGAATTCATACGAGCAAAACAAGAAAGTGTTGGTACTAAAGCATTACAATTAAGGTTGGTACCCACTAGGTGGGCCTAAGTGTATTGCTTGCACACAGTCATGATCTAGGAGTGTGCAGGAATTTCACAGATTTCTTGATACAATTATATTGCCCATCAAAGTTGTTCCTGAATCAATTTATATCTTATCAGGATCATGTAGTGACAAGCAGAGTGTTAAAGTGGCGACTAGCAGTGTCTCAGACTCGTCAGAGTGGGCCATGATTTTCCAAGTGGATATTCGCTATTCGCCAGTTCAAGATGGCGTCGCGGAAGACCGCACACAAAGCAGCGGCAATTACAGTTTAGTTTATCCTGCAGTCAGTAAAGTTAATATGATACATGATTTTGCTAATTTCCCTTTAAAAACCTTTGCAGATGGTGCATTCCTCCAATTCTCCCAAAGCATTGCAGATGGCATTCTTCCAATTCTCCCAAAGCATTGTGTTTTAAAGAGATGGATAAATCGTTATGAAATAATAACCTTGAAATAAGACATTTAATGTGAAGATATTCCCCTGATCTTTGACCTTGCCACATTCCTCTCAATAACATTATGCCAAATATTTGCATTTCATACGTCAAAAAGAAAAAGTGATCGTTATATTCAATCTCACAAGCCACACAATTTTCATGCATTCAGCAACAAAATGTCACCCGTTGCACCCAATCCCAAACCGGCAAATTTTGAATAACTACTGATAAAACTTATAACTTAACCTTTGCTCCAGGGAAAACGATCCAAGCATTCTGACCTAAAGACGATGTGGTTTAACGCATTGTTTTTCTGCTGCAGCCAATTTTCTTTTTATGAGAACCGAAATACAATGATACTTGTTTTACAGAACAAACAATTTCCAATTGAAAATACAGTATAGGTATAAGAAGAATATACACTGTAACATGGTGGAAACATATAAGGCCTATCCATTTACATTACGACGCCATTTTACAAAACCCTCAAGAGTTCTGACATCTTCTATTTTATTTAAGCTACTAACGGGAGTCAGGTCAAAATTTCTAAATAAGCACAGTGATCACTCCACACAGACACATAATTATGCATACTTCTTTTCAGAAAACCATTTCTGCATCTAATATGGAACAGCTTTCCTTGGTTTTATAACATGTCTTCAATGCATTCAAACAGCGTTTGTGAACCCTCAACAATGATCAATAAAGTCATCTGATTATTACTATCATCCTAGCCAGCTTGTGACATAACAGAATCATTCTGCAACCATACGCTTTTTTTTAGTCAGTTTGTCACTTAGATGGCATGTAACAATTACAATATTGATGGTGAGGTTGAAACCTCTCCAAATCAGAATGTTTTTATGACATTATTTTTTGGTGAGGTTAGGATGAAACCAAATCAAATGTTATTAGAACATTCTGTTTGGATGGAAGAACATAACCAGAATGTTCTAATAACATCACAGTGCAACGTCATGGCAGTACATTACCATGACGTAATTGGGAGTCATCAAAAGAATGTAACAAGAACCAAATACAGAACCAACCAGAATGTTGCTGCGGCGATATAATCTCGTTGCATCCTTGGCTGGGATAGTCCCTAAAATTATCATGGCCGATATTCACGCTAGATTTATTATTCTCCCACAATGTTTACTATTCACATAGAAAGGTGCTTTATGGATGTGTGTGTAGGGGGGGGGGGTGACTCGTATTGCTACTGACGAAGGGTACCCTGTTAGACCGTAAAATGTAAATCTGACGCAAAATGTAAATCTATGTAAAATGTAAATGAAATCAACGTAAAATGTAAATCTGACGCAAAAAGTAAATCATGTCAGCGTAAATTGTAAATATGAAGTACCATAAAATGTAACAATTTGACGTAAAATGAAAATATGAAACAATAACTTAAAATGTAAATCTGCTACTTTATCATATACAAATGTCAGGGTGGCAACATCTGACCCCTGAGTAATCCCCCTTGGACACTCGATCAACCAGCGGCATCCCCCTGGGAGGGGGCACTTGAGGGTGACATCCAACAGTTGCATGTTGAATTTAAGAATATAATATATGAAATATAATATTATATTAAAAACAATGACTAGGTATGAATCCTAAAGAACTATCAAAAGAGAGGGATTATATATTTAGTTTAGTCCCCATTACAAACTGGAAAATAGTGACTAGGAACCCACCTCTCATGAGCCCAATTAGGACCAGGGCCACCGACCCTAAGTGCTTACATAATCTACTGGGTCAGATGTCAGGCATGCAAAATGTCCTATCAAAATATTGTTGAATGAAAAACAAATTCTCGAGAACTTGCTCCTGTGACTTGGAAAAATATTAGCAGGGCACACTGGTAGATGTATACGCAGTATGTGGGTCTAAAAGTACAACATTGCGCACCGAAATTTCGTGGAAAACGCGAACGGAGGTTGGGGGGGGCCTTTAACGTAGGATCCTATAGGAGAAAACAGGTTATTTTGAGATAACTTTTTGAATATTGCTCCAATCTTCATACAGTAAATTAAAAAAAGTTTGTCGTCGATCCCAGGAATGCGATACACTCCTTCAAATTTTCGCATTATTGCAAAAATTCGCGTTTTCCCCATAGGCCCCAATGCTAAACGTGGTCACTTCTGGAGCCCAGAATTTCACCGCGCGATGTCGGAAATGGCAAGTATACCGCTAACCCGTTTAATCCGTATAGGGGTGTAAATACCACCTTTTATTTCACAACTTAGAAAAAAACTATACGGTAATACCCCTCAATTTATGTTATATTACACGCATATTTGTAAACACCTACATGGAAGAACACTTGTAAAGTGATTGTGGTTAATAAAAAGAAAGAAAAAAAATCAGAATATAAATGTTAAAAACCAAAGATAAGTGTTGTTTGGGGTTCTTTTTGCAGCATTAAAATTAATATTCTAAAGTAAAAATCAGAAAACTGTCTCAATTAGAGAATCTCATGAACATACACCCATAGCTCTATGTCTCATTCCGTGGTGGTTCAATACCTGAGGCATGTATTGATTTGCAATTTACGTTCAAGATTATATTTACATTTTTACATTTTAAATAAGGCAGGGAGTATAATTACATTTTACGGCAATGTGAGTTACATTTTAGGTCAGATTTACATTTTACGTCAATTTTATTTACATTTTACGTCAAATTAGATTTTAGGGGAGATTTACATTTTACGGTCTAACGTACACACCCTCCTGTGTTTTATCCCATAGTTAGTAAATGAAACATGTTTGAGTCTGCATCAAGATCCTCACGACAGAGGCAACCGTGAAGCTGGTAAAGGGGCGCATAAGCGGAACATTAAATGCGTGATGGTACTAGTTTTAAACATTTACAATAACTGTGAATCTTCATTAATTCTTAGAAGGACATGTGGCCAAGGGGCAGTTTACTGATAAACTGTATATTCATCATATCTAACCTATAGGCAGTGGCACTGCAGATAAGATATAGGCGTCTAAAATACCAGCCAGGTCACGTCAGCCCACACTGGAGGCCCAAGGTGTAAGCAGTGCGCCTTGCAGACAGATATAAGTTGGGCCTGTTATCGATGTTAAAAAGAAACACGGGCCAAGATCCATTATATGTCATCACCAGAGGTCAGGCCCGCCCCCAGGACTCCCGGCAGTATCAAGTCCCACGGGGGAATTCTCGATGGTGCTTCCAGAGAATTGAGCATTTCATACCTTTTCCCCTAAAATATTAACTGACCTGCTCTCCACTTAAGACTATAGGGTATGTGTTGCAAGTCATATATTCATCTGTTCTTGGATTCATGCATTGTGCATAGCCAATCAAACGTTTTCATTGTAAATGGTATCTCTCAATGAGAAATGAATGAAGTTTCATTAGCTATGCATGGTATATGTTGATAGCTGACAATTATCTAAAATAAACCTCAATACATGACAACTGTAAAAGCCTTTCTGTATAGAGCCCCCAAGAGCATCATCGTAAGCAGAAAGAAACAATGCATTTAGGTGGTATGCCAATACACCTTAGACAATGGCCCTACGGTTTATTTCATAGTATTGTGCTGAGATTTCTTCGTAATCACATTGTATTACTTTTTACTATCTTTAAAGCCAATTTCCATCATCCCACTGCATAGAATCTGAAAAATATAAAAAGAGATTTATCTATAAAGTATGATGCCATACAATGTATGCTGCATAGACCTTACTTTGGACTTTTTAATTGTTCTAAAAAATATGGTTAATTTTTTTAGTAGATTGTTGGTGTCTTCCTTCCTACTTTCAAATTTTCTTCCTGAATTGTGAATTTGTTTTTATAGCGTAATCGATTGATTCATATTCAAAACCAATTGAGACCCTGTAGGACTATATATGGTCAAGAACAATTGTCAATAGATCCCCTGTTAGCATAAATTATTGCATTATAATATACGTGTTTCCGTCTATACCGTAAGTGTAGATGTACAGACCTAGGATCTGGTCAACAGAATTTGGGTTAGAGTAAAGCTAGGTTGAATCACTTCATGGGAACGTGGGTACTACATTGAAAACACATTTGTTGTCCAAACCATCCGTCAACGCCTAAATCACTATTAGCGGAAGGCTCTTGGTATTTACCAAGAAGTTTACCTTCACAACTGATCTACATTCGTGACACATGACATGAAATACACGCAAACATTTCACATCCAGGACCTGTTCATAGCTGTGGCGGCACTCTGATATCCGGGAAAGATGTAGGTTGTGCGGTTAATGGATGTTCGTCCGAGGGAAGAACTGACGATATCATGCTGGGTAGATCCAGGAATTTATTTTTGAATTTGAACATAGTCATGTCTTATATTCGACATGCGACGTGAAACTTGAAATCACATAAAAAAAAAAGACGAGAAACGGCGTGACAAAGGACATTTCTTAATATCGAAATGTCATTTGGAAGGTTATTAAAATCGACATGGGAAATGGAAATATGGAGACATTTCAATTTCTTGAACCGACATCCTGCACGTCCTCCACTAGATTGTTCGAAGGGGGTGTATATACAGTCTTCAAGCATATTTTATCGAAAATAGGGGAATTCTACTTCACATCTGCAGCTGATATGCTGCATACTAAACAGTGGCGGATATTTTTGCCAAATTTAGATTTTTTTAATGTAAAATTCGGCCAAAAAGTAGTAAAAAAATTTTTTTTCCAATAACGCGCCCCCCCCCTTTTCAAAAAGCTGGATCCGCCACTGCTAAATGTTAATCACACATTCCGTGGCGTTAATAAAAAAAAACCTAGTCAGTTACAACGGATTTGATGAAAGCCCCTGGCAATGATTTATATAGTAACACGCAGAATACCACAACAAATACATAGCGTCATACTGTCTACTTCACCGCTCGGCCACACTAATGTAATAGATAACAACAAAGGGGTATCCAGTTTCGTGCCTCAAGACAGGTTGAACGTACCAAACCTTCTTGTGCCATACAAGTTACAGATGGTGCTGGAGTACCGATGTCTGTGGGTAATACATCACACTGCTCAGGTTCACCACACACCTGCACTCAGGCTTGTTAGCCCACTCCGCCATTTCATGGTATAGAGTTTTACAACTTTTAACACATGGCGGAACGTTATTTGAATGCAAAGTAGTCACAAATTCAAGATTCAAGATTTAAGATTGTTCATTGACTAATGTACAAGTATACATTTATGTCAAGGTGAAGTTGTCAGTCAGACAAAGATAACATACATACAATATCATATACATCACACACAAATGCACAGATTGCATTTGTTGCTTTTTCCCTGAGATCTTTAGTACACTTAGGATTATCATTTAAGATTTCACATACTTTCTCTTTGGCAGTCTGTACATCGAAGTTGCCAACATAATTACTGTACTTTACTACAAAGGACTCTCTCTTACATTTAATCTCTGGTTGATTACATTGGTTGAGTATATGAAGGATGTCTTGATGTGTAACACAATGTTTGCAGAGGTCATTGCTAGCTTTTTTCCCCCTAAAACTCCAATATCTACAGTCCAGAGAGCAGTTGTAGTCTGTCCGTAGTCTAGTGAATATGGTTCGTATTTTGGGAGAGTATATCTCTTGTAAGTAACTGCACATACTATATAATTCTTTCAAACATATATTTGGTATTAAACATTTTCTTTTGTTTGTATCATCGGAAAGGAAACTCTGAAAGTTTTGAACGTACATATCCTGGAGTCTTCTTTGTATGGATAGTTTAAGACTGTTTTTGCCCCATTCCTGTGGTGCCAACCATATGTTTCTGCACCCTATTTTCCATAAATAGTATTCAATATTTTTCAGCCATTCATGATTTTCTCTCTTCATTGTTTGAAAGGCTAAGTTTAACAAGGGGTTTTTAGTTTCCTGTTCTAGCCTTAACCAATACATTAGTGTCAATAATATTTTCCAATGATGGATGGGATATCTCCCTAGTTCCTGTAGTGCTAGTCTCATACTAGAAAATATGGACAAGCCTAGAGCATGCTTACATGATGTAGAATAAAAGCTCTCAGCATCTGACTCAGTGTTCCTATCCACTTCCTCTAATATAACAGTTAGTTGGCTTTTATCAAAAGTAGACAAGAGATTGATTTTGTTATTGATGTTTCCTAATGTTACAAAAGCTCCCTCCTCCTTCTTATAAAATCTGCATGATATGATATTGATATCTTTTAGTCCAAGGAAAGTCAGTAGGTTGGTCAAATCTGCTTTTAGAGTCTTGCTGCAAATACCTCTCCATTTGATTTTAATGGTAGAATTACTTGATGGCATTCCCCATACTGGACAACCCTATTTTAAAGAACAGGGTTGATCTGTTTGTCAAAAAGAGTCAAATATAAGTTGACTGACACATTTTGCATAGTGCTCAGTGCCTGTCTAATAGAGAAACTTGCACGTCTAGCCTTTGATACTTTATCTGTTTCCATTTTTGATATACTACAATCACTGGATACAAGCCAAGATATTTGTAGGTGTTAGCACATTCTAGGTCCTGGCCCTGAAAAGTAATGCCCTCTAACCGTCTTCTCCCTGGAGCTAGGACCATTACTTAAATTTTAATAGCTGACGGATTATGATTCTTGAAAGAATGTGAGATGTGCTACTCATCAATATCTCGTCACCCACACTAGATATTTCATATGGATGGGGCTTTCAAAAATGCTTCGTCATTTTACCAAAGGTTTTTCTAAATACAAACATATGGGTTGTCACCCCCACGGTGGATCTCAATAAAGCAAACTATTTAAACATAGGAAATACCTGACATATCAATAAAATGATGTTGAATGACAACAACATAAAAATACGTTGTTAATTTCATTATTAATAACCGAATATCTTATCCGGTTACTGGCACTGTATCTCAAAATTTAATTGACATCACTGCATGCCAATGACTGTGTATTGTTTTATTCAGCACCTGATTGAAATCAAGTACATTCTGTTGTTCAGTGTGATCTTCATAACTTCTTTGTCTAAGGAAAAATTCATTCGAGGGTATTAAGGTATTACTGACAGTTAACAAGAATTGATTTTCAAATAATATAATTTATGGCATTGGAAAGGGGCTGCACTATTAGAGTGAGGGGGTTGGTTTTGGTATTCTGGTATTCTAATGTTATTGTAAAAAATAATATTATATAGGGGATTGTGGAGGTATATAGTAGACAAATTCGAAATACCAAACTTAGTAATCATAATAATCATAGGGAAAGAGTAGGGGAAATATGTATAAATATATAAAATTATATGATTGCGTTCGTTTTCTGTTTACGTAAAAACAAACATAATAGTCTAAGGATATGATAAAACGGAATTGCCACCCTAATGCAGTCACCGATAAAACTATCTAAAACCATGATTTTCATTTGGCATGGAAATTTAATGCGGGTAATAGACACAATTCAATAGACTTTGTCACACGCCACTCATGCAGACCCTATGGCCTACTCGTACTTATTCCTTGGTAAAATCAAAAGTTTATCAATCTTTTTAGCTCTAAAATATTCATATGTTTATGGACAGACAAACTGCCATATTGAGATAATAACCATATTGCCATTACTGCCATATTGCCATTACTTTACTATACAGCTAGGGAGCTTGGTAGAAAAATGATTTTGGTATTGGTATATTTAATGGATACTCCACGGGCATTAAAGACTAGGAAAAATGAACTTAAATTATGTCCAAATATACGGAATTGCCACTCTATATCCTCATCAAATACTACATAAGGGCGTCATTGTGGAATTATCTTATATATATATATATATATATATATATATATATATATACATATATCGATATAGAAGAATATACAATAATTACTGACTATTAGTCGCTTTTTATAAAGTTAAACATGCAATAAATCCTCATATTTCAGATATTGACGCTGTATTTGTGGTATAAAAGTATGAACATCTGGACTTCGTTGTACATCAGCACTGAGCTTATTCCATAATATTGTACCATTATAGAATATACAGATAATTCAATTCAATTCAAGATGTTTATTTGCCCAGGAAGCTGTGGCTAACATCATAGATATTATGGGTGAATTTGTTCAAAACCATGGAGGCTATATCATGGGAGCGCACTTCTAAATTGTAAGCTTTCTGCTAGGGGCCAGGGCAGGGGGCAGGGGTAAGTGGTTTAGTTGTTCCTGTTTCTAATCTTACTATTGAGACCATCTTTTTACGATTCGGACAAAAAGAGCATAGTTTGGTGACCTACCAGCAGACAAGGGACATGTATACTTGGTTCTGCAAGGCGCGCACGAATCCAGCATTATGTATCACGGGCCTATGTCGATACAGTCTGACGTGTTTTTTTTTTTACACAAGTATTGGGTTCATTTGGTTATCTACTAAGTCAATGCTTGTGAAATGAAAACGTTGTTCACTAAGTAAGAAGTCATACGGTGACAATTTTGTTGAATTCGGGACTAGGAGAAAGGTTTAATTGCATATGAAGATGAAAATATGGTTCACCCACTGATTATTTAGGGTTCATGCTGTACACAGAAACTCTTCTTTCTGTTTTCCCTGGATCTAAAACCCTGCTTTTATTTCCTTTCTGACTATCCACTATCTGTTTATTCTAATAAATGTTAGATAAAGTCCAAGTTTCACGTTATTCAAATTAACTAACTACTATACAATAGTCAGAACTAATCATAAATAATAGCCATTTTAGCCTGCGTTACCCGATCGTCACAAAACCTTACCATTACGTCGCGGTATGGCTGGGTTATTTCTCTATGTATTAGCTAGTTACACCCTGGGTGCATTACAATCGGCAGTCAGTTATTCTGAGAATAGAAGAGAAGGGGATGTATTATATTACATTATGTGGAAACAAATCAAGTACTAGGATAATTTTTATAAAATTATAGATGACAGAGTGTTTTCCACCATCTAATAAACGGCCCAGCCTGTTTCAGTTTGTAGTCAAACAAATAAGGCCATCCATGTGCTAAAATATCTAGATCCATTAACCTTGTATATATGTGCGAATTAGGAGTTGTCCAAGTTTTATATATGGGCCTACATAACTTGAGTTTAATCAGTTAGTTTTCTCTTGAAGACAGAAACGATATGGTTTTGAAACGCTTCTATTCCTCTCAGAGGCACCCCGTCGCTTGGAGTAAATTTCTGCATTTACCATATTTATTTTGGATATGTTTTTGTATTCGACCTCTGAACCCCATGGTATTATGCTTAGACGATGAACAATAAGCCGAGTGCAATAAGAAGGGGAACACGACACAGTAGAGGAATTCGGTCGATGCATTGTGCACAGTAACTAATCTTGATTGATGTAGTTTTACTCCCCCTCCCCCGATATAATAAAAAGAAAGAAAAAAAAAAGAAAAACTTATACTGCGCAGCCAATTCGAAATGTTTAGTTACTATTTTATCCAAATATACCAGATAGACCTATGTGCTTATGTAATGGGTCTGTGCAATGAATATGTGCATTTCAAAAGCAAATAGTTCAAGCAATAGGTTTGACTAGTGTCATGATCAAACGTAGGCTATACTGTGGGCTTTTAAAGCATCTTACCACGATAACTATAACAAACGGACGGAGCGATCAGTGGCGGATCCAGCTTTTTGAAAGGTTGGAGGCGCACTCGCAGAAAGTGGTAGCCTCACTCCCTTTTTTTCAAGAATTTTGTATAAAAATATAATTTTGACGAAAAAAGGAGAGGGGGCACCCCCCCCCCCGCGCCTCCCCATTAGATCCACCAGCGATGGTGTAGCCTACCTCCCGATTACGTTTACATAAACTGAACAAATATATATGTAACAGTATATCTTTAAGACTGAACTGCTCAAATTCGTTTTATATTTCAGTTATCAACCTTCCAATTTCCTAATGCATTAACATTAGTTATTCAATTGTTATCATCGGTTTTGTCTAGAGTAAAGCAGACAGTCGTAGAACTATCAGAAACGTTAACCGTTGATTTGATCGCCGTTGGGCGCTATCCCAAGTACATTTTTCACACGCTGTCTTATCGTGAACCGACGGCACTGAAACCCCAGGCATGTCTGAGAAATGACCGCCTCCGGCTCCCCCAGTACCTCCAGGCCATCCTCTCAAACCGCCAGCATTACAGGTGTGTGAAACGTGTGGGTGAAAGAGATCAAGTCTCCGATAAGAAGGATATTGTTAATTGCTCCGCTACTTCCAGAAGTTGAAAAAATGTAGGGACAAAAAGGCAAACTATATTCGTCCCAGACATAGGGCCTAGGTTAGAAACGCACCCTTTGGTTTCTTACAGAGATGATTTGTGGTCGTATGTAAACTATGCCTTAGTGTTTAAAGGTTGTGTTTGGATGTAAAACTGCTGATTCTGCCTACCTGTTCTCAGTCTCCTGTGGGTGAGAACCGTCATGTTGAGGATGTTTCCCACGAGTCCCGCCACACAGATACACACGACCACCCTGGAGTAAAGGGTGTCTTCCGCCTCCTCCATTCCCTGCTGCATGCTGATATCAAAGACAGGGTCTGCCGTAGAGAAGTTGGTTTGCTTCCAGGAGTTATCTGCGGTTATCTGGTTCTCATAAACCCAGGAGGAGTTGCCCTCCCCCTGAGCAATACCTACAGGTATGCAATCCTCCATGCTGGAGAGCCCCCCGGCGGGACGCAGAACCCCTGTAGCATTCACTCCCATTCCTATCACCAAAAAATAATGGTTATCACGATCCGATCCATGGGCGTGTAGATTTCTCCGTACTGATAGCTCCGCGGTCCTTGATCGCACTTAGTTTGAGTTTAGACTCCACTCTAAAGAAGAGGCCCCTTGCGGCTGGCGGTGGCGGCGCGCAGTTTTCATTAGATCCTGCATCGTCCGACAGTTTGACACAAACCTGTGAAGGGAACCAGCTCCCATCCGGAGTTGTGGGTGTTTACTGAATGTCTCCGCTAGGTGGCAGGAGATGTAGGGGTGGGAGGAGGAGAGGAGGGATGAGGGAATGTAATGTGAAGTGTAGGCCTCCTGCCCCAAGTCTGCCACTCTACCTGAGAGACACGCGCCCCATCTGTTTCTACTCCTCCCCCGGACACCATCCAGTGCAGGCCCGCCAGGAGGTAGAGATCCCCCGTCCACACCTTCAAAACGGCTCTCAGCTGCAAAGGGACCCCGCTGGGGGAGGGAAGGGGGAGGGGGGAACGTGCATTTTGAATGTTACCATCGAAATGCTAACCCCCGCTCCGACGATTCCCGCAACTCAGTTCGCATCTTACGTTTTTGAACTGGGGAAATTCACTGGAGCAGCTACTCTCTGATCACATGATAAGCTTTTGATGGGTCCTTGATAGGTGTATTCACGTCGCATATTGATCTTACTTCTTTTCTTAGACTTTACATAAAGAACTGTGGGCATCAAGAGGTGGACCGTGTGCAAAAGTCTCCCCAAAACTGACCAAAATTGCCCAGCTTGAATGGGCCTAACTGACTCTCCCATCTGTGTACTACAAGCACACTTTGAAGGGTCAATAAATAGTCCATTGCATCATTATCATTCCCCTAATTTTTGTTTAGATTTATAATTTCTTATTCATGTAGATAAAGGTCAAAACTTTTGGCTTAATTTCAAGAGGTCAGTATCAAAATACATAATTATGCAGTTTGGTCTATGTTACACTAAATGTTAGGCATCCATAGAATGCAGCAATCTGATTGGCTGAGGTACATTCCACTTCATGTTACTCCATCCAAATCAGCTATGCATATGTGGCAGTGCCAGCACTAACCTTCTGATTGGCTGATATTCCACTTCCCTCCAGCTATTTTCATGCCAGTGTAATAAATTAACAAAACATGTCTTGACAGTAGCCATCATGCAGACTCTGTCCGTCAAGTAACCACTAGGCCTATGTAGACATATATATGTCTGTCGACTAGGAATCCTAATGAGGGTGGATCCATCAGAGAATTCATTAATTACTTTAAATTTAGTCATCATAGTTAACAGATTTTAAAGGAAGAGTCAATTTCTATTTATTACAACTGGATTTTGTCAAATTTGTTCATGTTTTATCAATAATTCAATGACAATCAGCGTTGGATTCAGGAGAAGTCATTGGTGTTCTTAAAAGAGCATACAATAGCTTTTGAACATCAGTGACCCCCTCCCCCAAATTCTCCCTGAGAGGCATCCCCAGCCCTCCCCGATATCAAATGTAACAGGGCACACGCCCACCAATAGGAAACGGTCGCCTTCAGACAGGAGACGTGTTTAGATACAACAATAAATCACCAAGAACCGATTATTTTCAGCGGTGTAGTGGGTGATAAACGTGCTTAGTCGGCGTTGCGACCCCCCTGCTTGCTCAAGACGGTTCATTTCAGATGCCAATGGAATGGAACAACTAATGGGATCTCAATGGAAAAAGTGGATGGATCTATGCTATGTTTTTGTACTCAGGGTTAGATGTTTTTGGTTGCAGTTTATCTCAGTGAGAGATATGATGATTCCGCTTTCCCATAGCTATGGCTAGAGGGGAACTAACAAGCATCGCCTCACCTCACAATTTAATGTGGTGTAGTTTGTGGAAATATCAATTAGCAACAGTTGCTTCTACGAGCTCCCAATTGCTTTACTCTAAGCATAACGATACTAACGAACAATATACTTCTCTATCTAGAATATCAAAATATTCCGATAATACTAGGTTCCGGTCGCCCTATTCTATATAATTGTAGGATAAGAAGAATATCCTGATAGGAGGTCACTGTAACTATTTTGACAGTAACCGAGTACAAGCTTTTTTTCCGAAGATGTATACAAAACATAATCACTATGTGCTATGGACCATGCTATAGTCTTCCCATATTTAACTATTGCTTATGTTTGTCTTGGACCATCTGATAGTCTAAGCATATTTCACTATTGATTGTGTTTGTATTTGGCCTGATCACTGTATTTTATGAGCAGAAATGTCCCTTATAAAACTTGATCAGATAATACTCTTCACTTTAGAATAACTCTGATGATAATGTAACTAAAAGTTACCAAAATACCAAAATATACATGGACAGAGAAGATCGTTATTGGAACTGCACGACTATCCAACATAAAAGCCCAGACCTATCTTCACAATAACTAAATATCCTTCATTATGCCGATGTGTCTTACTAAGCTAGCCTGTGAAAACTATTCGATTAACTTCAAGTAAATATGTAATCATCTTCTCTCACAATGCAGGTAAGACAGATAATACTTCGAAAGTTTTGACTGAAACAGCAGTCTTATCAACCCTATATTTGGAATATTATATAAGTCCAGAGTGTGTATACTACAGGATTTTATAAATCCGCAAATAAAGATTTTGTACTTCAGTTTGATCTTTGTATTTAACGCAAGGGAAATCCCCGTTGTTTCAGTGCCACATGAACATTGAACTATTTTAATGTATATTCTGTTTTTAATCAGCAAATCAGAAGATTTTTCTCATATGACATAACATGTATTGTGAAGAGTTCTCTGTTAGTGTAGTGTCTAAACTCTGTAAAGATGACGGTTTCCTACCATATTTGGACACATGATTGACTTTATCCAACAAATGATTTGGCCGAGGGATTTTTAAATGTTTCATCCAGAAGGGTCTAAAGTTTGCCTTGCCCTGATATTAGAGGGGAATCTTGTAAAGAAAGGACGCAGTGCTAGCCCTATGAATTAATGCCTAGCTTGACAGGATAACTACATGATATAACTGCTCTATATCGTTTGTGTTCATTTGTCTTTAATCTATTGAAATGAAGCTTATCAGATCTGGTTATAATCAGAGTTGATATTCATACTATATGGACAAAATATAAGCAATTGTAATCTAATTACAATATGAATAAGTCAAACATACTTATATGGTAAATTCATACACTCATCCTTTATTTATATATACATGACCAAAACGTCTTAAACCGAAGCACATAACATTATAAATTAGAGTAATTGCTGCTGTAAAACACTTTTTATCTTTAATGAAGTCTTTCTTGAAATACAACAAAGAGAGATTATGGAATTTGAATTTGAATTTGACCAACATCGACCGTACCAATAAAATCATTCAGGATAAAACTACCATATCTACTCCAACTTATCGTTACTACAGCCCCAGACGGTTTGTCTGCAATATACAGTTGTCCTAATTATAATATAATGGTATCTTATTATTTCTATATGAACCTACCTCAATGTACCTTCTCTTATTCCTTCCTAAAATGTTATGGACAATATAAAGTATCACGGTGAAGGAGTAGTATAAAGCACCACGGTGACATTATTTTTATTTTGTATGTAGTTTGCTATCCCCTAATATCTATGAAAATGTGAACGAAAGAAATGAAACGTGAACCGACAAAAAGGAGCTCCAATGAAAACTTGATGCTCACAACAAATTCAAACGATTTTATTCTGAGTTCCAAACCGTACGTTACATAAATATGTAGATCTTTTGAAGAGCTATCTGAACAGAGGGCACTGCCGCACCTGTTCCGGAGAAGTAAGTTACAATTTAATACGCCTATATAATCATTACCTTCGGTACACGTGTTCTCACAAGTTTGTCCTCGTTTCAATGCCTACTATTAATCTGCAGGTACTTCACTTGTGCCATGTTTAACCTTTTTTGTGCATTAAATACAGTCACAGTAAACCGTTTGTTCATCCATATACCTGTTAGAAGTAAATTGCACGAGACCATAGCTATTTCACATTGATACACGTCTTGACGAGTCTCCCTTTATTAAGTTTAAACACCGAAAAAAGGGGAAAAACTAAGTGAGGCAGCAGAATACATAAGGCATTTCGTCATAGGTTCTCAGACTCAACGATATGTTCATCTAATTACTGATAAATGAAATAACACCGAAAACTCACATCCAAATTTGTCTGAGACCACATTTAACTTTTTGTCCAGAGTCCTGCCCATAACTTAAATATAATGATATATACTTTCCCTGAATGTTCAAGGATCGTAACACCAGGTCCAGCCCGCTAAGCCTACTTTTTGTCGGCGTCTAGGAGAGGCCCTGTACGTCGTGGTGTGACGAAAAAGAAAGGTTTGCCGAGTAGTCCAAGTGTGAATCGTTGGCGCGAGGCGGCAGCAGCAGCCGCCGCCGCCGCCGCCGCCTCAGCCGACGACGACGACGGGTTGGGGCCGGATTGAGGTCTGCTGAGGCCTAGACTGGACCCAAGGAGTCCGCCCGGCCGGGGATTTGCCTAGAGAGGGACAAAAAGGAGGTTTGGTAACAATCAGAGAATTGTCAAAGAAATATCAACAACAATTCTAAAGTTTACTTGCACGGTGGAAATAGAATAAGATAAGGAATAAAATAATGTTCGATATATATCTTATTAGTCAATCTTATCTTATTTTTCTGTGTGTTTGATAAATGACATAGATAGGTAGATAGATAGAAAGTACAATAGATAGATAAATATTTTTTAAGTAAGTTATGACGAGAAACACGAAGCCTAGAAGTAATTTATGACACAAAAAAGGAAGCCTTGAAGTAAGTAATGACATGAAACGCAAAGCCTCAAAGGAAGTAATGAATTGAAACACGAAGTCTTAGAGTACCTAAACATGAAACCATGAAGTAATCAGTAATGGTAACAGGAAGCCTCATAGTACCAAATACCATAATAGTGATTTAATGATCATTGTGAAAATGTTGTCAAAGTTAGTCAACATGACCATTTTTTAGCGCTACCTGTCACAAAATCAACCAATCAGGGGCGGCAGTTGAAAAACAGGTGTCTTATCGTTTAACACCTGCTTGTTGGTTCATTTTCACTCTGTGACAAAGCATAATGAGGGTAAATGACACCGGAGGCCGGCCCGAGAAGCTGGTCCAGAGGTGCTGATATATCAGTCAAGCAACGCCGGAGGATGGGCCCAGAAGCAGGGCCGTTGTGGCGATGCCTTGAACAGAATAACCAAACTGCCCATTTGAACAAGAACCCCAATGACCATGCACTCTATTTTCATACTAGGCCTAGATTGCCCTCAGAGCCCGATGCCCCAACACTGTTTGAGATTCTTCTGGTTCCATCACATCTTCTAGTCCCATACAGGCCAGGCGATTGAAATAGAACGATAGACAGATATAATGTACAGATGTAGGACTGTGTCAATAGCACATGTTGCTGCATTTGGACATTAAACATAACGGACCGAAATACAGTCTAAACACTCATTGTGATGTTATAAAGGTTATTCCAGTGACCCTGAAAAGTGATCTCACATTGGCGTACCACCAGGAAACCCTATCTGCATGACAATCTTCTATTTGTTCCATTCAATGCTTTAAAAAAGACCACATTTTGTCAAATTCCTTAACACACACACACGCACACGCAAAGAGGACAACAGGTCAGCCGTACATCCCCTAGACTATAAAAGCTAGATTATAGGCCTATAGACATTATGCAGATGACATCAAAAGCCCCAGTAAGGCTCTGGGCGCCATATTGGTGATCATTTTGGAAGTGTCCCTTTCCAAAATATTCGAATATTTAGAACGAACATTTATGCTGAATATATATGATATGATCCCATTAAGTCATGGTGATCACTAAAATGTGGTAACGTGACCAGAATAACTGATCTTAGTTATCAGTACTAAAAAAAAGCTGTAGGAGACAATGGTAGATTTTAGCTAAACAGTGTATTACAATGTCATGTTAGTCATTTACCACTATTTTCACTCTCGAAAATATAGCAGGTCATACTTCGGTTGATGCAATGGTCACTTGGTGATCTACACATTGTTGATTCGAGTGATTCCAGTTAAGTGATAATTATGCCTTATCACTGAATCTTTCTTAATTTGTCAACATGACAAGTCTATGACTATCTTGGCACTGTCAACCACATAGTCATGAAAATTATTGTTATTAACTTGTCAAAACTTTGTTGTCATTTTGTAGTTCCTGGATTGAAAATGGCGAGTACTGATGTCAATCAGAATCAAATTATTTCCTGCTTTAACATCATCTTATCTTATCCAACCAAATTGAGAATGTTAAAGATAGTGACTGTTTCCAGAATGTAAACAAATGTACTAAGTGAGATAATCCAAGATCGAAAGTTTGAATATTTCTGTTGTGAGGTTTTTGAGATAAAAAAAAACCACTTCAAAGGACTTCCTTTTGTAGGGTAAGGGCTACAGAACTGATCATTATCTTAACCAATCCTTAATGAATGGCAAGGGTTAACTTGGTATTCAAGCCATAGACACCCTGCAGCCTAGAGAACACAACAGAGATAGTATGATTATGGGTCTTACAACGTGTAATGAGATAAATATAAGTATTTTCTCTTCCTAAAAGGAGACCATAATGCTGTAGTCAGAAATGTAAATCATAATAAGGTTTAGTTCGGTAAAAGAAAATCATAAAGTGGTATATAATATTTTTAAAAAAGAGAGCTAATTCGGTTAACACAACTTATTTTCTTCCCATTCTCCTCATCGGCAATGACCTTGAACAGTTAAAGTTTGATAGGGTTATGCCATTACGTCTGTGAGTGCTATACTTAATTACTTGTTAATTGAGTGATTCTTACTTTGATAAGAGTATTTTGATTAAAAGACTTTAGGACAAGTTTAGTAAAATTCAATTTTTCAGTGCACTTTGAACTACGTGTATTTTGTAAACTGACTCCAAAGACTCTGGGGTGGACATGAAGTATTCTGACGTGGACGATTGGTGCACTCGTATTACAGGATCGAAGCTGATCACGCGATGTTTCATCCTTGGGAGAACAGCTGTAGGTGTTCCTCATTATGAATTAAAGAAGGTTTTTTTTTATCTGGTACAGTTTTTATCCAACGGTCATCGTTACATGCAAAGTATATATCTTGGGGGATTTCCAGAACAAGCTTAAGGATCTCCAGGGCCAAGCTACAAGACCTTGAACTATAAGGCATTGCCCAGACCATTCCTAACCGTTGTAATCAGTGATTAGATTTCCAAGGGCCTGTCGCAGTAAGCTCTGACAGTAACCTCCTAGAAGAGTCTCATATTCCACCCAGTGACCAGTCCAGGCTCCTCCAGGGTCAGATTACCTACCTGGCCTCGTCGGCTTCTGATGCTGTGCATACTGATTAGACACATAAGGCACCTTTCGAGACCTCCAAGGTCAGTAATGGTGACGAAATGGAAAGGACCAACTTACTCTTCGTCTTGGTCCATGAATGCTACTCATTGGGTTGTAAATAAATTTTTCACTACCTCACTCCTGCTGCACATGTTACAAGACTTTTTGTCTCATATCATCTCTACAGAAAGTATATTCTAAGCGTCTAACCTACTTTAATTAGGTCTATCAGTATTAAGAATTACTAAGTCTGCTGGTTAAGAAAGGGTCGATTTTGTTCATATGACCTTATCCTATAAAGAATTAAAGCGCTCTGATAATAGTATGATTGCTTTAATATGCCATGAGGACAAAGTGTCACAAGGAAGATAATGTTTGAAAATTCTCAGATATAGATTAGATATTCACAGAACAATATTAAAGCTTTTGTTACAGGGCATAAGACATTCTAAGTTTTAAGTTTTTCGTTCCTTTCTTGGTCAGCAGACTTATATCTTTAAATCTGTCTATGCTTTAATTGAAATAAATAGACCTCCCGAATTAAAAAAAGAAAAACATTAATCAAGAAAACTAGCTTAGGTTTACAATACTATGGGCCATGGGGGACAATTTCACATTGTCCCCATAATCATTTAATATCCAATTGTAAAGATGTGTAATAGTAATGAAGATAATATATAACAAAATAAACATAACCAAATGACTGACAGACCTCCACCTCTCAATATATTTTTTTCAAACTAGAATATCTAATTAAACTAATACTTGTATTTCCATAAAATATATGCTCCCCTTGGTTTGATGTATATACATAATAGCATTGCCCGTTCCAGCCCCGTCCTCGTCACGTCAACCATTAGTGTGTTGTGTATGTTTAAAGTGACAACCAATGCCTTACCATGTCGTCGCCGTGATTGCAGTAACTTTCCAGCTCGCTGATGGGACATGTTCGATGGCAGCACTCCTGCACCACGCTACGTTTTTCCCTTGGCGCCTCTTTCCCGTCGTCCCGCGCACTTCGAACTGGAAGGAAAGTAATGGTATCGTGCTATTGGAAGAACATGTATTTACATAGGTTGTCAACGAAAATAATGATCAAAACATTACTGGTCAACGTTCCAGGTTGCCTCACTTCTTCGTATAAAACTGTTGTTCCATATCCAAACTTTCCTGTTGTTCATACTCTCTCGCTACTATAGATACAAAATCGATTGAATGGATCTTATTCTAAATCCATGAACAGCATTTACTACGTTTTCTTTTGGTGAAAGCTGGTGAATCTAATCAACTATTCATTAACAAATTAATCCTCACCGTTAAGGGACATTGCTTCGGGAAAATTCTACCCTTTATTCTCCTATTTATAGCGAGGTTTGAAATCCCTGTTTGCTCTTCCAGCTTAACCACCACAGGAACGAGGCTTAGATTGCTTTGCTTTTTATCTGCCCATAGATCGGCATGTATTGCCCTCTTTAATGTGAACATTGATATTCTCACACTTAATCTAGTGGCAGTAGCAGTGTTTATGGTATGGACCCATTCCTATGAACAGATCAAAATGTTTCTGGCTGTCTTTGCCACATGTAGAAGGTTAAATGACATAATCTACACTTTGAATGGAGGGCCTGAATTAAGATAAAAAGATGAGAAAATCAGACAGTAAGTGGGTGGAATATCAATAATTTCGGTTATAATTTGTAATTATCCATCAAAGAAGTCAGCAACGTTGGTTCTACAGTTAGGGAGTGTTTAAGGTGTAAGGTATGATTAAAATCCTTTTTCTTTTTACCAAAACAGAAAGATGTATCAATCCTTGATAGTCCGTTTCACGCCCTCCTTGTCTAGATAGTTTATCACCCAAAAAAGATATATCTTAGGATGCACTTGATGATGCTGGCATGAGCAGGTGAGGTCCACCCTTGATATATAGCACAGGTATATAACGTAACATATGTTGCATTCACTATTACGAAACATGGCAAGCATTCTTTTTGGTGATGTGACATATCCATGCCTCATAATTGTGATCTACTTTTCACAACCTTATATAACAAACACAGAGTAATTGGCGGTAGCTCAATGAATAGGAAATGGTCGGTTACACAATATTTTATACCACCCACGCTGTCCTTTACATTAAGGTCGCCGGGCTGTTAACTACTGTTGACGCGCATACACAACCAACGTTAGCCTATTCTAGGGACTGCTCATCACCGTAGTCTGTCTCGGAGAAGAATTCTATGAAAATCAGGCTACTGTCTGTTTAATTAATTTTGTTCCTTTCATCATACATCGATTTTTCTTCAAATGTTTATATAAAAAAAGGAGGGCCCACACTCAACCCCTACCTAGCTTGTAGCACTTTCAGATTTCCGGCATAGTGAACGAACCGCGCCGGAAATTATACCTGCCGTCTTCCCGGCACCGCGCATTTTTTTGTCCGACAACCAACAATCTGTTGCACAATTTCCCCAGAACACTGGGGGAAAGTCCATAAAAGTCGGGGCATTCTGTGAAGTCAAACGGTTACCAATGATTAAAGTTTTTTTAAGAGAGAAAGAAGATATTTTGCATCAGATAGCCGATGATTTGATATGTTTTCATTTGATAGACTACACAAACATTGTTTTTTCTGGGGTTTTAGTACTATACTCTCATTGTCTAAGATGTCCATCTGAACAGAACTGAGCAATGTGAAAATTACTGTTTATTTTATGAGATTATTCATTTTGTGAATTGTAGACCATTTTATCAATTAAGCCATCAACCTAATTGTATCTAGTCTGACGTTATCTCTGCAGGCATTACCTGAGTTCGGAGGAATTATATCGGTTTGATATATCCAATTAAGGAACATTACAATTATCAGACTTGCATTTCAGTAATTATCAGTCGGTGCAAGACATTATAAACGACCATTTGCACAAGTTGCTTATAATTATCATGTCAAATTACACGGTCTTAACGACCTTCCTAGAAAATACTATACCATCCTAACAATTATAATCATCTGTCATTTCGAACAGATGAAGACGAACAATTCAACACAATTACGTTTTTATGAAATGAATTGTGGTATTTTGTGTTGGTATATGATATGGGATTTGTCAATGAGTAAATGCAAAGAGTTGCTTCTTCTGATAATTATGTGTATTGAATATCGTCAGAAAAATCTGATCTTCCAAATATGTGACATCCTCTGCGAAAAGCAGTCTAATGGCCTGGAATATAAAATTAAGATGGTGTCTTGGGGAATCTAATACTGAAAAAATTAGGAAGATATTCTTATTAGAAAAAGAGTTATGTTAATTTGAAGACACAAAGGTCGGATAAGCTAAATATTTTAAAATAGACCAGTCTTTGGTATCTATAAAGATATAACTTATATATAATCTAGGCAAAAGATTGAAATCCCAAATATGATTTCAGGAAATATACCGCCATTTCCTTTCTATTTAAGATATTCAGAATCTGTTTTTTGCTGAATATGGCCAAGCAGTCCCTTGATTCAGAATTTCAAATTTTGAAAACTTAATTTTGTTCCGTGGTTACCATGGAAACCCTCATTTGCCTGGCTGTAGTATAAGGAGTTTTGGACATTGTATCAATATTCCGGTTACCATGGCAACGAAATGCAAAAAATCCAAACTTTTTCACCAAAAATGAAAACTATGAAAATTTTTTAGCATGAATTTAGCTTATTTTTATGATTTTTATGATTTCTAAGCTAAATAAAGGCTCTAGAGTCATAGATAGGCATTTCCATAAGGCTGGAAATCCCAGAAACTGTCACATATTAGAAATGATCTGAATGTCTTTTCGTTACAATAATCTGGCGGAGAATCCACATGTTAACGAACATAATATTATGTGACAATGGTTTCTTATATAAATCTTGCACATGTCAGCACTTGTTACATTTTATACACTTTTAAGCATAGGGAAAAACAGAAATGATTCTATCAAACAGGAGAGTCTTTATAGGTTTCCCATCAGCTCCTCAGCTATTCCCGCTCAGCAGTATGACATTAACCAAGCGCATAGCTCAGCCAAGTTGCAACGTAACAGAAACGTTCTGCAACTAAATAATATTTAAGTTGATCTGTTACTTACTAAAGGGGGGTTTACACAAGCCGTCAAAATGCTTGCGTTTGTTCCCCGACAGTCATTATCGTAAGCCTTACGACAGTCCCGATGACTGATGGAAGGCTTACGATAGTCCCGACGGTGTTATCGGCCTGTGTAAACCCATTTTATCGTAAGGAAATCATTATCCTAAGCCTGTCCTAAGGCTTAGGATAACTTATCGGGAGTACTTTCTTAGGATAATGGAATTTCAGACGTGTTTGAAATTTTTTGGAAAAAGCTTAGGTCAATGTACTTACGACAGTGAGATTCAGCTTAGGATGATGAATTTTCTTGTCTTAAGAGCACCTGTCGGCCTATGTAAACCCCCTTGCCTTATGTCAAAGAACCCATTCATTATACAAATCTATTAGATACTTAAATTGTCGTAAGCCTTCTGTAAATTATCGTGGATTTACTATCTTAAGTAAATTATCAGATAGTGTAAACCCTTCTGCCCTTTGCATATTACGACAATTGTCACCGATAACCTACGATAATGACCTACATAATTAATTTTTGGCATGCGATAACTCATTAACCTAAGCCTAACGTAAGTGATTTTTCGTAAGGACACGTTGACGGCCTGTGTAAACCCGACTTAATGTGACACGTAACAATTATGTTATTGATGATGAGGCTGAAACCTCACCAAATAAGAATGTTACTATAACATTATTTTTTGATGAGGTTAGGATGCAACCAAAACAGAATGTTATGAAAATATTCTGTTTAGGTTGAAGTATGTAACCAGAACATTATAATGATATCACAATGTAACATCACAGTAGTAAGTTGCAGCAACGTTATTGGGAACCATCAAAATAACGTAGCAAGAACCAATACAGAACCAAACAGAAAGTTGCTGCAACGTTATAATAACGTCACATGCTTGGCTGGGAGATGCGTTTGTCTGAGTGACCAATTAAGTTAAAATCGTACATTTAAAATGTTGACCATAGAGACTAATCACACGTTGTAAATCTCCCTTACCTGTTCTCTTCTCAATCTCCCAGTAGTAGCCCCTGCCCCGACAGACCACGGCTAACACCTCGGCCAGCCGAGACCCGCAGATGCGGTTAGCCGCCTGGGCGTAGTTCGACGTGATGAGAAGAACCAAAACAATGGCCGGCATGAGCTGCCATGTCATCTGAAACAGTCAAATAAACAGGAGATATTTACAGTCAATCACTCCTCTAGGTCTGGCTGGGTCCGTTTGAGGTTCACCTTCCCTAATCAGCCTGCATTACCCCCGGAAATAGGGCACATTTCCCCAAATATCTACCAAGGTTTAGAGTATAATCATTCACATGGAAAAAAAACTGTCTATGGAATCAGATTAAGGCCAATGTGCTATTGTCCCATCTTGCAAACAGCTATGGCTCAGGCCAAAGCCCTCGAAGGTGTGTGTAACCAGGGAAATAACAATTGCTCTGTGTCCACTTGGTCTGTACATCTCCCAATACTTGTTCCTCTTTTTGTAACTGTCAATACAATTTGCCCAACAAAAACACACACATTTGCATAGTACATGGGTGTACAGTTTTCCTAATTAGGACCATTCTAAACACAGAATCGTAAAGAAAGACAGTTTCAGTACACACTTACAATGTAAACAGTTATTTTAACGTACCTTGCAAATGATTATAAGGGACTATTGAAAATGGCATTAATATTCCTTATCCTGAGACCCACTTAAAGCATTGGATTTGCTATAAATACCAACATCTCATAATCTATACGTGCCATACAACTAAGAGAATGGCCCAGAAAATTGTCTGATGTCTCGATGCGTGTCTCAATGCGTAATCCGTCGCATTTTCAAACGTTTCAAATAGTAAACTGATTTGTGCGGACTAATAAATGTGGAGCAATCCATCAATGTACACAAACTGGGGTTGCTGAAGCGCAATACTTGATAACCTTACCCTCAGCAATAACTATTAAATTTTAGCGTATCCTAAAGCCGGGTCCCCACGTCGCGACTAAACCTGGGCGATTATAGTTGTGTATAGTGGCCCAAAGTCCATGCATTCCCCGGCGACTACTACTCTATGGTGCGCTACTCGCCGGGGAAGGGATGGACTTGGTACTTTGGGCCACCATACACAACTAATCACCAAGGTTTAGTCGCCACGTGGGGACTGTGTTTTAGCCCATGAGCATGTTAAGCCCGGTTTCCACTGAACGACTATTAGCTCATGACTATGAACGATGTCCAAAGATTTAGTAATCGATGGTAGTTTTTGATAAAATTGTTCACTGGAAACAATAAATCGGTGGTAAAGACATTTGTAAAACTGCAAACGACAGTAAATGACTGCAGAAATGAAAAGATTCACAAATGACCAAATAATAAACCTATTAAATATTTTTTGATCTCTGAAGCCCACGATTTCTTCCAAAAGCAATCAAGCTTATTCTCCCCATGTTTTCTATCACAAATAGTTTGAAAAGGTCGTCCAGATTGTCCGAGAGTCGCTCAGATATCCGTATTTTAGTTGTTCATTGGAAACAAGAAATTGCTCCTTTCTGAACGACTAAAATGAGCAAAGATTATCTTTTTTTACCGTTATTTAGGAACTCTCCGTAAAAGTAGTTCGGTGGAAACCCGACTTTAGATCCAATCATACAGCCTATACACTCGTGCATCATGGTGTAACGTACCTGATACGTATGTGTCTATGTTATATATCGTGACCGTTTGGCTACTATAGATATGCGTATCACCACTGTTATAGGCGCAATGCCACGTCCTGTGTTTTCAGGTTACCACCGAGTAATGCTCTGTTAGTAAAACGGGAGCTGTTTTGACTGTTGGTGATAAAACATGGAATCATCACTGCAGCGGCCGAGGTGAACGATGCCACCCTGCCTGCCACGAGTTCATCCTGTGTTCCACTAGTTCATACTGCTTGCCATGAGTTTACCCTGCGTTCCACGAGTTCACCCTGCCTACTCCGAGTTCACACTGTGTGCCATGTATCCAACCTGCTTTTCACGAGTTCACACTGCGTGACACGAGTCCCGTGCTGCTCAAGACATGGACGTCACGGGCCTACCAGAACCGCTTTTACACTCTCACCCACGTATACTCGAACAGTTTGTGTATCTATTTTTGTTGATTCCTATTTTTGTCTCCCCCGTTTGGGATACTTTTTTAAATCCACCCCGATCCACACCAATATCCGCCATTTAATGTTTATCAATTATTGTACACAAATACAGGAATATAAAAATAAATACCAAACTGATAAGGTGGTCAGACTATGAGTCTTTGATAATTTTTAAGTTATCGTATTTGTAATAAGAAACCTCAACATTCATTGATAACTTTGAGACCTATAGCTCTTAGATCCATATTTTCAACCTTTTCCAGGGCAGTAGATTAGATAAAAAAAAAAATAGATACTTAATCGGAAACATGAGGACTTACGGACACAAATAGTTCTCAGCCTATCTTTGCATGGAAACTTCAAAGTACTATTTGACAATAGCTATAGTGACTGCAATGAAATGAAGGTCGCAATGGTAGGTAGCCAAAACACAAATATAAGGTTTCCTAAATATTGCGTCTACCTCGGACGTTGGTGTTATAGGGGACAGTAAAGGCTTTAGTATAGGCCTACCACACCCAGTTACAAATCACAGACCTGGGAAGTGGTTCTTAGCTCTTGACCGGTTTCGCACAGTTTCCTACCTTTTGCTTGGGCAGCGGCAGACATCGTAGCATGTCGTATGAAGCGCTTGGAATGTCAGGACCTAGCTCAAAAACCTTGGAGATGACATTACCGTATTTGTGAGTCGATGGGAACCAGGACAGTAATCACGGAGCACCCGGCTTTAATGGCCATCTCCTTGTCATTCGGTCATTCCTCTGGTTTCAGGAGGGATACGGTTCCAAATGTACCACGTCGCCGGTTCATTGGATACGCTATCAGTACATTGCTTCCACTGCGGGGGTCTCTGCTCTAATAGGACCAGAACGACCGCTAGGTAAAGCTGCTATACACGTGGCTTATACATGGGCAGCAACTGCATTTAATGACATGCACGGTTTACATATTACGACAGGCCATGTTACGGAGACATTCTGATAAGATCGGGACAAACTTTAGACATATTAAAAATGTGATATAAAGTATACATGGGAATATTATAATGCTCTCGGTGCTATCATACGGCTGTCATAACGGTTAGGGTAACTGGTGCGACTGTCGTGATTTTCATGGTCGACGTTGTCTTTATGTCATCCTTGAACTTGAATCATGATTAATCTTTTGGTAAACCATTTTTGGACAAAACAAGGCTTTAACCTTTGTGCTCTGCGGGGGAACACATGCCGCCTATAACTATTTTAACCAATCTATTTGATCGACGAGCATCCTGAAGACCTCAATATAATGGGTGACTCATTATAAACCATTTACCTGCCACACTATATGCAAATGGAAACAGAAAACTCCATATTGCAATAACCTGATACACCTGCCTATACTGTTTTGTGCCGCAATTCCAAAAATTAATCATGGGTATATAAACCAAGACGCGGACCATTAAGAGGGAACCCTGCAATTATGGGCAATGGGACCCTCTCTGTTCAATTCCACAAAGTGGTCTCAAACTTAAACCACTGAATGTATCCGACACGAAGAATCAGTACACTTCCCTCTAGGTAATGTAAAAGAAATCTAAGATTTTATTATATAGTTGTCCGCACATTCAGATAATTAGGCTTTGGCCATTTATTTTATTGCATAATATGTCCAATTCATTTGGTTTTCATTCCTAATATGATATAAGGTATGGGGACGTACAGTTTGAGAACTGTTTTAAGGTTAAGAAGCATCACTGCGCGAAATTAGACCTTTAATGACCTTTGATTTTGTAAAGGGAGCCATTGAGGTTCATTAAAGGCATAGGAAATGTCACCTTTCCAAAACCTTTGCAAGATCTTTCATGAATTTGTAAAGGTCACCTGAAAAAGTTTTGGAAAGGTCTTGTAAAGATGACCTTTCCATTACCTTTAGCACACCTCAATGGCTCCATTTACACAAACTTAAAGGTCCTAAAAGGTCTTTTTTCGCGCAGTGCATGAGAAGCTAAGTTGCCTAATTAAAAAATAATCCTTACCACGTTATCATAATAGAATCATGTCCAAATTCATTGCCGCGATAGATCAAAATAGCTAGGTACATTATCAGATGTTGGTCAAGTAAGAGAGCCTCGGGCAAGTGGGGCCATCCCCGTGATATTCGGGACAGTTGCCTGTGCCATCTGGCACGCCCCTCACAGGCTGTCTCCAGTAGCTGCAAGGTGAGCAACTCAATGTTGAATGATTGCACATGCTGTGACTCTCCCCACTCGTCAGTCCCACGGTTAGCGCGTAAACAACGCGTAACGCGTGTTGTCTGAAACCATCATAAAAAGGTGTCATCTTGGGCCTACTCATGTTGAGACAAATAAGTACATATTTTGATGTGTTATGAAATTCGTCAGTTTAGAATTATTACTTTTTCTGTCTATTGGTACGGTGACTCGATATCCCTGCGATTATGGAAGAAGAGAACTAGTCGTCATGGTGATAGTATTACCTTGTTTTGTCTGCGATCTGACTGGCAGCTTGACCTCTATCTACAAATCTAACACGACTAGGTTTTTAGAAAAAGTCAGGGTTGTTCAGGTGCAACACAAACATTTGCATTTACCTGTTTAAGGACCTTTCTGGATTGAAGATTATAGAGACTATTTATAGGTTATCAGTTGATAACGTCCTAACGTCACAAAATAATTACATTAAAGGCATGTAAACAGATTGTATTCATGCTCGTCAGTTAGCCTGAATAGGTATATAGAGAGTCAACGACTCGAGGATCGTGCATAAAGAATAACGTTTGGAACATGATTTAGAGTCCAAACTGTACTAAAGGAGATTATGATCAACCTCTGGTCTTGAGTCGCATGATAATGCATATAAAGTTGCTATTCACATGACATTAGTATACATTAGGCCTGTAAAGCATATTTATCTATTTGGGAGGGGGGATTTTTTTCAGGGGTGTATTTGATATTTATTTTATGACTAAAGTCGTTGGTCAAACAGCCACGAATAAAGGTGCGTATGGTGGGGTTGGCCTAATGGCAATGAAACTCTCCCAATCCCTGAGGTTAAAATCGAACGAATAAATTACCTTTCCGTTGAACCTGATCCCCGGGCTATGGCAGATCGATCTATTGCCAATTGTGCTAGTTACAGCGGATCCATGTCCATTATTTGGAAGGTCGTCACTGTTAATTGCCACCCGCAATTCCCGAGGAAGTGATTGATTTGATCGGTGGACTGACGGTGTTGTTTCAGTTAATGATATCTCAAAAACAATCCCGATACTTGCACTATACGATGATAAAAACCTCTATAAAAAGCAGCTTAAATCCCACTTTGAGCACCATTAGACCATTAGTAGATGGGCAAATATGATGATAAATCAAATCTAAAAAGAACACTCCACCGGAAGATTGTGTTAACGTCGACCAGCATGAGAAATGACAACTACATTTTAACAAAAGCAAGAAAATACGGTCAATGAAAGACCTTTTCTCGTCCCCTTTGAGGACATTGATGATGTTCCTGAACTGGTAAGTTACCGATCAGCTGATCGGGGATGCCAATTCTAATGAACGAGTCATTCCATCCAGTAAAGCAATATTCTATATAGTCGTACCCATCAATAACGTTGACGGTGTCACTGGTACTGGCAGGCCCGTAGCTAGGGGGGGTTCGCCCCCCCCCCCCCCCCACTTTCTAAAATGTCCGCGCGCCCCCCCCCCTATAGAATGAAAAGAATGATTTGCGAAAATTGTAATATTTCTTCAACGATACTCTGATCTTAACATACGATGTATCATTCTTAAAGCTTGGGATTTTCTCCATCCAATACCCATCCCCAAGAATCTGGGAGACTCCAATTGTGGTCACCAACCTGCATCCTGAGGGAAAGAATTTAATTTCTGATCCTGTGCTTTTCCATGCCTCCTTTACACACGTTGACGACTCAACTCGTTTCAGTTTTGTACCAAATTGGCTTCTTTTTTAAAATGCATTCCTTCGCGCTGCAGTCATATTTTTGTAATAAATTCATACATGTATGTTGGTTTATCTGTATACCAACAATGATGGCCAAGTTCCGATGATCAAGTTGCGTAACCGATCAGGAGGTTGGATGGTGATTGAAAGGACATAGACCGACATAACGGTGACCACGAAAGCTCCTTATCAGGTGTCTATATCAGTAGTTATCAGATCCATATCAAATTATGACATATGGCTGGGCGTCGATGACCTACAGACTAAAGCTAATATTTGCATTACATCACGGTTGTATAATTTCTATATGCCTTTAACGCATACGACCAGGTTTATGACTAGGGCCCATATCTTCGTAACTAATTTAGCTGATCAGGGAAAATTTGATTAGGGTCCCATGATCAGTGATTTTGCCTTTTACCAAAATGTATAGTGTTATTGCAAAATAGTATCAAAGAGGAATTATTAGGTGTAAGATTTATTCATGATAGACAGAATTTCTGATTATGAGACACTGAGTTTCCCTGATCAGCTATTCAAATTAGTTACGAAGATATGGGCCCAGGACTCTTTACTGAGGATAAGTTCAAAATTACGATAGTATTATGTCCATATGGAGTTAAAAACAGAATCATCAGTGATTTGAACTAAAGAGTCTATGGTAAAGATTATATAGTTAACAAATATGACTCCATTACAGTATCGACTGCGCATAACTGTATGGTCGATTTGGTGGTGTCGATTATCTGCACAGGGTATAGGTACTTATATTGATAGAATGAGAATATCACTCATGGCAAGTAGACTTTGACAATCCTCTCAGTGAAAAAGCACAAAGAGAGAATCCATCTTTCATTGCATTTTTTACAAAAAGATACTCAACTTATGTCTTTTTTTCGAAGTCTTTCAACACACTCTATGAACTAGACGAACTAGGCTTCTGACCTTGAATGTGAATAGGTGAAATTCCCAGGGAGGTATCCAGACACGAAAGTAGTTAATAATGCATTTATCATTCTGGAAATGCTCCAGGTTCTGTACAAGAAGCTAGTCAAGTTTGGCTTCTTGGAAATAATTATTTCAATTTGGCATGACCTAAACAAATAGTTAGTTTATTCACTACATACGTTCCCTATTCCCCTGTTTCCACCAACCAATTTTTCTATGAACGATTCCAAAAATACCTTTAAAAAAATCGTCCTTCCAAGAAATAATTAGGTGGAAACAAACAATCGTTTGAATGCCTCATCTCAACGGCCGATTTTGAATGGTGTTTGATTAAATCGTTTGTAAAATTAGTGGTAAAATCGTTGATAAAACGGTCTGTCAAATTGTTTTCTGGTCGTTTGGTGGAAACAGAAAATAGTCCAAAAAGTCGTGTCTGATGAATGATTTTTTCTTACAGTAAAGTTGTCTGTATTTGATGAAAAAATTGTTCAATTTTGATCTAGTCATTTAGGTGGAAACAGGGCATAAATGACCGGCTGCCCAACTATTGATACCTGAAAATATAGTTCAGTTGTACGTTACAGTGACAGAAAAGCCTAACGACCGTGATAGATGAGTAAACTGGTGTCTCATTGGACACAGACGGTGATAAATGCTGATTTCTTTCACTTCTGTCAGAAACTAATAACCTCACTCTAAATACAGTTTATTGCTATCACCCTAACAGCCTTGGCCTATTTGGCAATGCACAGAAAATCGATGTTGGTCTGAAACTCTGTGACAGATAATATTCTATCTCATCACATTATATGTATCAAGTATACATTCACGTGTACCGAATACCCAGTAAACTTTACAATTTCAGGTTTCTGCTTTCCGTTTGAAAGAGGCTTTCTTTCACGGGAGCGCTATCTCTCATGTCTGCTACACATCATATTTATGCATTTTCTACTTTCTTTTAAGTACACTACATCAAAACCAAGAGTAAACAGAACAACTATAATAAATTCATCCTGTATGATAATACTGTTGTCTGTAAAGTCCTGTAATATGCCATGCGTATGTGTAATATGGTGACCAATTTATGTATGTTATATGTGCTGAAGGTGGTAATCAGTTCAATAAAAGCAATATTTAACGGTTATCAGTTATAATGTGAGGCACCCCCGTTGGTAGATAAGATATTACATTTAAAAAATCTAAATTTGGCCAAAATTAGTGGGAGGGGGAGGGGCCGCCTCAGGCGTCTCATTCTAAATCCGTCTCTGCAATGCCTACTTCATTCACCTTGGAATGATACACAAGTCAGAGGTTTCCTTGATTTCCACCTAGGTCGAAGGGTCAATGTAACATCTGGGCTGTTAATTTAGCATGCAATGCGATTGTTGGGGGTATTGTGAAGTGGCATTGTGCTGGCTGTACCTCAGTCCCCACCCCATGGGCACATCCGCCATACTGATAGAAATTAGATGACAATTAGGCCTATCTAATAGGGGGAAGGATTAATCATCAATCGATTGGGGAAGTCGGTGAGACGTTAGGATGTATCTCCAGAGGAGTTCCGCGGCTTTAAAGTCATTTCCTGGGTGTCTCCTGGAAATAGGAAACTACCTACAGTGACGTCAATATCTTTTATATTTTGCCTTTGTCTTCAAACAGGTACATGTAGTTTATATTGTCGGCAAACCTTCAGGATAATCTGCTCAGGTTATTCAATGTGCTTCTGGCTGCTGCTGGTGATTATATACAACAAAGAGGATAAGGCTTTTATGTCCAAGGAAGTTATATCAAAACACGGTATCGACAGTATGTATATCGCATCATTACCTTAACAGTAATTCATAGGATATACTTATAAATGACAACAATACCTCGATAGTATACTGTGGGATATTCTTTGAGGGGGTTCCTGGTAGCTCTATAAAGCAACCTTTGTTTGGCTTTAAGATATCACAAAGAGGAATACGTTATTGTCGATAAGGATATTGCGGAGCTGTTGTAATCTGGTACACGAGAACTTTTCTAGATTGTTTTTAATTTCGATGCGCAGTATCTTTTATCTGAAATTATTGTAACATCCTCCCATTTGGTTCTCTAGCTGACATACTCAATGATTTCAATATTGAAAACCTATACTTTTTTATAATTGATATTTCCAACTTTGTTTTTTGTGCCTAGGCCTACAGTTATCGATTTTCCCGTCAACATCCCTTTGCGTTTATGCACTGCTCTATAATGTGAACCATTGTCCGCAATGTTATTAAGAAGTGGTCATGACAGATACACTATAAGTAAAAGCGGCTTCCTAGAATAGATCTATTGAAAAGGTAAGATGCTCTTGTTTGGACGTTATGAACGTACTTAGAACTACAAAACAGTACATAGGTAATGCCAGAAACAGCTTTCGTTTGGTAGAGGTGTCCAGGCCAGGGAAGGCCGCAGAACAGGAATGGTCAATTACAATATTTTCGATTATGGGATGATTTCACGAAGCTTACCTTGGCTGCACTGAATCCGCTGTTATTGTTGGTCATGGCACTCTTGTATGTATGTTACGGTCTTACAGCTGAGTTAACAGAGTTCCAAGACAAAGGTGAAGTAATCTTATAAGTCTCCGTCGGTAGCCTGCAACTCGTTGCAGACGCAGCAGTAACAACTATAGTAGCAGTAAGTAGTATATGTAAGTGGTGCATACAATAGGAGGTTAGTTTCAGGCGATGTTCAAAAAGTTCTTTGGCTCCAGTGAGCGGTCGGGTTGAGGAACAGTCGTCAAGCCGTCCGGTGGTGGGCTTGGTGGCAGTTGCCGCAGACGACTTGAGAACCTGTCCCCGACAAGGGCAGAGGTCTCGGCGCCGCCTCCTCTTATAGCGGGTCCGGCGAGTAGCTCACTTACCGTGGGTGGGGAGCAGGAGGCGCAGCCGTGGAGCAGCCACCGGCCCTGGTCATATGCAAATGAGCAACTCCCCCTCCTTCCACTCCTCCCACGTGCTGGTGCTGGAGCGGTCCAACAAGTCTCACCTGTGGCCCTCAGAGTTTCACCTGGAGGAATAAGGGCCACATGACAAACAACCAGTTTTATCCGGAACATTAGTATTAGGGAACATGGAAAGGTGCTTACTTCAAGGATACAAGCCAGTGTTTTGTCTGCAGAGAAGTGGCACAACGGGGAGTGCATCACATATAGTATATGGGCCCTCGTACTTGTATGCAATTTTGTCGAATAGATTACCATATAATATGATTTGTGATAATTTTACAAGAATACTTTAAAAGGTTCTGGCTAATATATATCATAATATATAATTAACCATGCCATGGATAGCCGATTAACAGTAGCAGGTTATTTTGATCATATTTCGTCGACATTTGCTGTATCCAGTTTAGTGGGTTCTCACTGCTAAAATGTGGAAAATATGGGGGGGGGGGGGGGAATCGTTATGAGTGAAGTCTGTTGTGACTTGTCGACATAATTCCCAACATTCATCTGTTCTAGGCTAATTTTCAGGTAAAATACAGGAAATTAGCTATCTGTGCTGGGGAGAATTAAGGACGTTTAATGTCATTGAATAAAAAGATTATCATTTTAGAATATCTGAATATGTACCAGCTATGTCCAACTATTACTTGTGATCTGGGAAATACAAATATGCAATACATTATTGTGATAGGAACACAAATGTAATGTATACTTTTCATCTGAAACCCTAAATTGTTTTTGGATTTGTCTTGACATGATGACTGAACATTTACTAGTACAACTGCATTACAAATTGGCAGACCCAAATGCTGAATACAGCCATGGGGATGTCCATCCATTGAGAATTAATGTTTATGCCATTTATACCAGTAACAAATCTTTAATATAATTATTCATGAATTCTACTTATACGGAAGATCATTTCCTGTGAAATGAGTATAGTTCAATAAAATAAAAAATATAGATATAATAATTATCTTCATGAACACACTGGAATGAATCTCTTGCCGATGTCCTTTGGTATCAGCATGATAGACTAGTGCAAATGATCCATACACCCCATATGAATAAACCGAATGCAATCAAAAAGATATCCGGGGCGTATGTACTTAGCGCCAATATTCACCTTCGGCCCCAGCTATGACGTAGAAAATTGATCTGCAACCTAGATCCAGTGAGTCACTGACGTCAGTGGTCAGACTGCTACGCCCCGTAGTGGGCACTGTGAATCTGCGGGGGAGAAGGGGAGAAATGAGGACGAGGGGCGAGATGGGGATAGGTACATTAACCGTTAGCGCTGTGGAGTGGCCCTCCTGGACCACTGTTCTTTCTGCCGCTGGACACTACCACTCTGATTCCTCATGACCTCCAGGGACCGAGTTTTGGGCTGACACGTGTAAGCTTTTAGCAGTTGTCCCCACGCAGACGTCGTCTTACAATAGACCATCTCTCCTACCAAGGGACTAAGTATTAGACCAATTGGCACTTTTTATACCAGGTCAATTTGATTTGAGGTTAATCGGTTGATAATAGTCCACCTGGTCTAAAAATATACTTCAATGACACACACACAAAATCATACTCGGACCTTATAAATGGGGTACGGTCAGGATGACTTTGCTTAAAGCATTGCTTGCTAATCTTTGATAATGAAAGTGTAGTTATTGTTATTCTGCCACGATTATTTGATCTGATAGTTACAAGGATACTTAGAAGTAGTATCAAAACATTACTCTACATAGCTTGCCGTTTGGAACAAATAAGTAATAATACAGGTATAATCTGCTATCCCATGTCTTCGCTTTTCCTAACTATACTAGGTGCAACATCATGTCATCAACTAGCCGATTTTACTACCAATTTCATAGATGGCCAAGTGAAGAAAGGGGTTAATGAAAGACGTGTTATATGTAATATATTTCTGTTTCTTCAGTCCTGCCATGTTTTTGCCATGTAAATGGGACAAAACGTAAACCAAAAAGCTGAGACACATACTATATGCCTATTTTCAAATGAATTCCAGCAATGGGACGAGCTATTCACTGATGTGTTATACCATAATTATATTATTTGACGTGATTAAGTGCCGTAGAAGGTATAATTACTGTGGCGTCGTAACTGTTATTACCTTATTATAGTTGTGTTGGATCTCGCATTTTTGTTCTTTTTTGTTTATTGAATCTTCGCCACACATACCCATGTGCTTTTCATGATGACGCACTCTAATTTACGAAATATACACCTTTATATAAACGCGAGAAAGGTGTCAACTTGATTTTATTAACCCTGGAGACCCCAAACTGGCCATAGCCTCCCCAAAAAATGGTCAAAAATTCAATATTTGTCACCATTGTTTAGGAGATCCCCGAGGAAAATGTGAGCTGATTGCAGAGAAAATCATATTTCATTAAGAGTGGCCCACTAGGACAACCTATAACAAATGAAATCTCAGATAAGTATTATCCACTACAAACTTATAAAAATTGGTAGAAAGCTTGTTTTGATGGAGTGACCATATGCTATTTTCCTGGAACTAATCCATTAAATTTAGACACAATGGGACAACAGATGATAGGTGTTGCACCCATTGTCGTTCTTCTCACTTGATAAAGTGACCATTAAAATCAAATTTTTTGGGGCCTTCCATTTAGTATGTACGCACATTGTATAAAATCTCAGATCCTCCACCCCCCCCCCCCCCACCCTCAGGCAAAAATACGCATTGAATATCTACTAGAATGTAAACACATTTTCAAAAATATTGGACTCTCCTCCTCCTCCCCTTGATGCGTACGTACTGAATGGAAAGCCCGTTTGCTATCCTATTCTATCCCATGTATAACATAAAAGTAGTTACCGTGAGATAAAATATATACAACGGTTATGATTATGTATGATAATGATTATCATGACGATTATAGTCATCATTAGGACTTGGTACAGAGCAGTTCATCCCATGGCTCTAGCTTATATGAGCATGTCATTATTTGCCATAAATTCTACTTGCCCATTTCTGTGGAATTACCATACCTTAGGGTGATACACGTTTAGTATTTAGCCCTGTATTGCCCTCCAGGGTGATACAGAAACTTTTATTTTCCAATAATTCATAAAAGATGAAATCATTAAGAAATACAAAATCTAGCACATGCATTATCTACATAATGTTCGAAGCTACGTTCTACTTGCTTACTGTTTGTGGATTTGATGGATATGAAAAAGTTATGTGAAAAAATGTAAAAACATGTGCAGCATCACAGCCCCACCATCACTGATTGCTGTGCATCTTTCCTTGGGAGCTCAGATCTAATAGAAAAGGTATAATAAATCCATAACCAACCTTGAAGAGGGTCCTCGGGGAGTGAGCACCCCTTGGATGGACCCCAATATCAGCCTGCAGGTGGCCCTACGAGCCCTGCCCTTAGGCTGATTTCGGGGTCTAGCCTGGGGGTGTGAACCCCCCTCACACCTCCTTCTCAGTTGGTTTTATGTATTTACATCTTAAATGTTTTTCTGGTATCATATTCTAAAGGTCACTTTACCAATCTTTAATGTGTTTGTTGTATCGTTTTGCACATGTTAGGTGTCATTCTTCAAGAATAATGCAATGCAAGTCTCCCCCTCTAGATTATAGTTCATCAAGTGAAAATGGGATGATATGTCAAATGCTAACGCCTATAGTTATTTGTATTCGTTTTTATTTATATCATGTACACGTATATGTACAATTTCAATCAATGTTGGTGTCTGTATCATATCTTAACATGTACAGTTATGTAGTCGCTGACAAATGGAAAGAAAGACGAGAATGAATTATAATATCAAAGCAACATTCCAAGTGAATAGTAAATCAAACAACTGATTATAGAAATATTCCATCGTCCGAAACGCAAAAGCTAGAGAGGTAAAAAAAACATGTTGACAATATGCATGTACAAACAACACCCAACTTGGTCGTTAAGAAATAATTAGGTTAATGTCTAGCCATGGCTTCCGGCCAATCACTGCTTAACAAACCCTTTTCTTTACAGAAAGTAGCAGGATTAGGACGGACTTATCTATCACCGCCTCCTAGGAACCCCGTGTAGACACTGGCTGACCTTTCAGAGTAGAGATTGTCGAAAACAGCTCGCCCCCGTAGTCCTGTAAACAGGGCGTAGAGGGATGGCGCTGGGGTAGTCGGCACACCTTGTCTGAAGCCCGCCACCGACGTCCGATAGCCAGTGGTCAGTATATAGAACGACAAAGGCGGTGTCCGGCAAGGGCCGGAGGGCAGCGGAAAGGGCCCGGCGAGGGCTTCAGAGCCGGTAAGACAACAGGTCGTGCCCGGGCTGATAGGGAGGGCGCAGCGTCCTTATCACCACGGGCACAGCGAAATGACGTCATGGCATACAAACTGGGAAAGGCCGAGACAGTGACTCTGGCTGTACACTTTGATCTACAGAGGTTCCTCGGGGCGTGGGTTGAGCTCGAACAAGCTGCTCTCCTGCGCGGCACTGTGTATACACTGCGTAGACTGCGTACAGCGAGTACTCTCACTTGTGGGTTCTACTCGATCAACTGAGCTACACTGCGTACACTGCGTACACTGCGTACACTGAGTACTATCACTTGAGTTAATACTTACCCAATGTACCGGATTATCCCCAGTGTCTGTATATTAATACTACAAATGAGCAGCCTAATTTATACACGTTTCCATTTTATAATATACATATTTACAACTACTATCGTCCCCCTTTTCACGTCACGCTTTTCGGAAAAATCGACAGGCTGATACAAATCATATGTCAAAGGTCTTATACGAACTGAACTATGACTTTTGTAGGAAAATTACATATCTGGTTGTTGGCGTGTACACTATCAAATAAAGCAATCACTCATCTGCAACTCGTAGATCGTTAGATTGCCTTCAAAAGCACATTACGGAGATATTTGAAAAACTTCGATTTCAGCCTTAAGAAATATGAACCATGTTTGATGAACATTTCTTATATCAAATTTGCAGATGTAATAACCTCTTGTTTAAAATAATGTTCCCTACTGCCTAGAAGATGCTGATCTCAGCTATAACGACAAGCAAATTATGAATTAATCAAAAATTGTATACACGGAGACATAGTTACGCTAGAACATTTTAGTTGTTTTGCAGTGTACAGTTTGTATGAAGGAATCATAGTTATGTGTGGAGACTAGGAAAGAAAATCTGTCGGTCACCGTCTCATCCCTGCATGGGAACAAGAACGGGACTCGCAGGTGCGAATATGCCTATAAACGTTATGCCCTGCTATACAAAGCATTTGATAATAACGAGCGTAAACCAAACTCAACTGAATTATTACATTAAACTTTCAGGTTATACAGACATACAGAGCTTCTTATTTGTCCAGATCCTCTATGTGCATCCTGGCGATTGGAGAACTGCCCGGGGTGGGCGATATTGCAGGTAGTTCGACTTTCTGGCTGTGAGCGGATGTCCTGAAGTGGGCGGGACTGGGCGAGCGGCTCGGGGCCCGGCTGACGGGACTGACCGCCCCCCGCAGGTCACGGGGCATCTCCACCAAGTGTTCACTGACCGCCTCTCCTGGTCTGTGGGGGTGGGGCATGTGACCCCCGGGCATCATGTCCCGGCCCAGGCCCCCTCCCGCCCCGCCGCCGCCTCCAGGGCTGCGTCGGCCGGGCGACGTCCTCTCCCCGCTGACCCCGAGCAGGTGCTCGCCCCCGCCGCCCCCGCCGCCCCCGCCGCTCAGTTGCACCTGGTGACCCGGAAGCGCCGCGCCCCCTGGCGTGGTTCGCGGCAGGGGTTGTGACTTCTTGGACGCCCCGTGGCGGGGTTTCTGGTGTTGGGGCGTCGGGTACATTAGGTTGATGAGACGTCGGTGACCACCCCCGATGTACACGGGCTCGGGGTCACCGGAAGCTATGGTCCGTATCCGCCCGGTGGCGCGCGCGTAGCGGTCGTACTGGTTGACGTCGATGACCAACTTGCGGGGTATGGTGTCTCCCTTGCCGCCGTCGCCGTAGTGGGCGTGGGGCGTGCTGTGAGGGTAGGCCGACCGGGGCGCCGACGGACGCGCGCTCCGCCACTCGGCGCGAGTCGTCGACGACTGGTCAGAGCGCACGGCCGCCTGGTCGTCAGCTCGGTGTATCATGGGCGGTCGGACCCCGCCCCCGCCGCTACCACCACTCCCCCCGGGGTTACTGAGTGCACTCTGACGCCCCACGCTCAACGTGGCCGACGAATGGGCGTTCTGCTGTGACTTCCGGTAGTCGCCGTCGCCGACGTGGGCGCTCATGGTCCGCTGAGGGCCGTGGTTGTTGACACACGGTGACAGGCGGTCCGACTCGCGCAGGGTACTACCTGTGTTCCGGTCTGCCGACGCGCGACCCGTCGTCGGCGCCTTCTCCAGGGGCCCGAGTCGGTGGCGCGGTTCCGGGGAGGTCGGGTACTCGAAGGACGGGCGGCGACTGAGGGAGGTCACGGCCGGCAGGTTCATCTGCTCCTTACCACCCCGGCCCCGGGTCCCCAATCGTTGCTGAGCTGCTCGCTCGGTGCCCTTTTGGCCTGTTCAGATAGATTGACAAGAAACAACGGAATGCAGAATTAGTAATATTGAATGGTAAGGTTGTCCCCGCGGTTATCATACTGCTTTAGGAAATAGTTATAAACTATAGTATAGACCTTGTGCAGACGTGGTCACATGATTACTTTTTGGTGATCACCAGGTGATCACCAGGTGATCACCATGTCATCACCATGATCACCAACATGGCAGACATCCTATTTTGGCATATGTGACGTCATCTGCACAACGTCTATAAACATAAAAATATATTATCACCTGCCTCCGAAGATCATGGTCCGTACTTAATTAACAATTTGTCAATGTCATTAATTTTACCGTTTTAGATGTCGCATGCAGGGGGAGCGTTACTTTACCGATACTGAAAAGTACCAAATAAAAAAGGCGTTCAGCTTTAAGTGGGCCTGACAGTCGTACTGAATTGAGACATGATAATTATAATACATGATATAAGTACCTCTTGATTGTCATTCCCAATATGAATGGATTGGGCTTTCTGGCCATGAGTGATCCCTCATTTAAATAACTAGCTATCTTGATCCAATGGATGCCGGTTATTTTCTTGCAAATATCTTATAATCTTGCAAAGTAATGACATAATTGAATAATAATGTGCTAATTCGTACCAATAATGTTTGAGACGACATCAGAATGTGGTCTCAACCAAAATGCAATCATTATGACAGGTGCAAAGCAAACAGTATGCAATGATAAATTGGCAACTAGAATAGAGTGACGGCATGTGACCGAAATATGAACCTCGCTTAGAAATGAGTGAAAATGCCAAAATAATTATGCCGGTTAATAAAAGTTTTGTTAATGATGTTGAAACTTCTCTTGCGAATGGGGTACAGGATAAGTAGGATATTGATTTTCAAGGAAAATCTAGAGCATTAGCTAACCCTTTGAGAAAAGGAGCAAATTTGTCTGACGGTGATAGCTAGCGACACCACATTCGCGAACGGCATGACCAAAATAGCAGCACGGGTCTTCCCGCTAGGTTATCTTACTACGGTCTAATGATTTTACAATCAACTCACCCTCGTGGGGCAGGTGGATCGTCTGACCACTTCCGGGCGTGACGTCATCGCCGACTTCCAGTTCTAAATCGGGCAGTATGATATCTGAGGGCGCCACCGAGCTGCCTTCCGTTTCCTGTGACTGGGAACGAGGCAGCAGGCTGCCCCTGCGCGGTGGTTCCAGGCTGCCCCGCCTGGCGGCGTTACTGCCGCGCCGGGGGCTGGGGCGGGGGCTCTGTCGTGGGCTGTGGTCGACGCTGGCCCCCCGGACGAGGGGCGGGCGGCGCGGGCTAGGATCTCGCCCCGCCCCTAGTCGCCCATTGAACCCCCCGCCCCGGACAGGGCTCCGGTCGTGGGCGCCGTCCTCCCGGGGGTATCGGGACCGGCGGGCGGCCGCCCGGGAGGTGGCGGGACTCGGCCGGTCGTCGAGGTCACGCGGGAGGCGCCGGGGGGACATAGTCTGTAAAATAGTTTTTAGATGTGCATGATCAGGGTGTTCAGTAATGGTACAATGAATTGACATCTTATCTGAAATAGAAAATATCATTAACTACCTGGCAGTTGTGATAAGGTTCTTACCCAGAAAATGTTACCTTTAGCGGTAATATTACAAACATTATATCAGACTTTGGAGAGACATTAAGGGCGACAAACTGATTTTCATGGTAAGTAGAAAGTTGGGAGTGTGGGCAAGAGACTGATATATATCCACAGCCTGTCCTCCGTCACGGTCCAGTGGAGGTACAGCAAACAAATCCACGTGGTGGGTAGAGTGCGACACCTGATTGGTTAACACAATGATTCCACCCCTCCATCAAATCTGCCACACAATATAAGCGACGTCGTGTGTATAGCTTGATAGATGTATGCCATGAGCTTCAAATTCTCATTTCCATACACTACTTGCACGATCATGAAATGCGCATACAACGATCCTTGTCGCGTGCACCGTGGGCATTTGAAAGAAATGTCGCGCGTATAGGGCGCAACCAGATTTTTAATATACTACACGTAGTAGGCATTTTGGCAAAAATATTTTCGTTTTGAACGGGCCACGAATTCTCATTCTTAGGTTGATAAAGATTAAATGGTTGCCGTCAATTGACATAGTCTTCTGCTATACAATACGCATTTCTGTATCAACGCACTATATGGGGATAAAGTGTGAATAAGAACAAATGGCGAATTGTGGACTTTTTGCGCCTTCTTTTATAGGGACAGGTATCTGAGGTGAGAATATAGGGGATATCCTTTCACCTCCTATGAAATAACCTTAAAAACAGGGTCATCTAAGCAAGTGGGATTCACTAAAATGCTATTCATAGTGTTATCTGGTTATGCAGTGTTTGTCAAGAAATGTATTTATCAAACTTTGAAGTGATAAACTCTGAAAGTGACATAATTATCTTTCGCGATTAAATTTGTGTTATTTTGTTCTACCAACACATGATATTTGTAAATTGCATTTGTCGTTCCATGTGCCGTGTGTATATCACTACAGTCAGCATAAACCGACCTGGGTCCTTATTTCCAGATAGATATTGCCAATGACGTCAAACTTTTGATAATATAAAATCTATCCTAGGAGCGAGTATCTGAATACCATGGTCTCCGGAGGCAATCCTCTCAGTTGTTCACCGTTCTTTTGCACGTCTTCACAATTACAGCTCATATCACGTCTTTACACTCACGCCTTATACAATGCCTACGCTGTTACATTTACATGTCTTTATAATAGTGTAAACGAGCTTTGTGAAGTCATTATGCTTTTAATGCCACATAATCTGTCATCCATATGTTTGTTATATCACGAATGACGTACGTCACTGAACTTCTCATTAAGTTTATAAGCGCAGTGAGAACTCTGGTAATGCAAAAGTAAGACAACTAAGTGCATGCGTTAGGTAAGATATGTTGTTACGTTTTGTGATATAATAATTATCACTATTCTTATTCGTTGTACCTTGGTTCGTGTGATATATCTGTGACATCAGCCAACGATTTTAATACTACTTTCTTTATCAATCGCAGATGATTTGTTGATGTGAGAAATATTTGTGTTGTTTATTATATAATATTATGTTGGCTGTCTTGCCTAGGGAACAAACACTATAGGAGAGCTGGAATCACCTGGGGACAGGCCCAAAAGCGGTCTCTAAGGTAGTGACGACACAATACCCTGACATGAACATTAAAACACCCCCTAACCATGAATTTTATCCACCCTTCCACTCAACTAATGTCACCTGAAGAGTGTTGAACCTCGATCACGCTCAACACGCTCCTCGTTTGAACCAGCCCATTGAGACCCATACAAGCCAGGCATTTACATTTTGTTCCCCCAAAGTATTCCGCCCCATGAATCTTTACAAGAGTAAAGTGCAGACTTTTCCTTCTATCTAATATTATTAGATTCTATATAGTTAAGTTGTTCGAATAGCTAACACAAGAAATTAAAATTTAATTCAAAACATTCAAGAGATTAACTTAGGATTATCTTCAGCGTAATTTAAACCTTAACATTTGCATTCATGAATTGCTGAATTTCCCCAGGATTTCCCTCGGGAACCCTGAAATCTCCTTGTATGAAGTTATAGGAATATGGTTTGTAGCATCGATTTTGGAATAGTAATAATGAATTTGCTGATGTTGTATTTTGTATACTGATCGAAGTGTTCCCTTTGACAAAATACGGAAACATTTTTGGAAAAAGTTCTATTTTTCCACGCGGTTATTGTCGGATTTAGGAAATAACCTACGGGCGCATATTACAAAATATGGGTCTATAGTGATGTCATACTTTGGAATGTTTCATTGTAAAAGGTTACACCCGACGTTTTAGATGCATATCTCTATTACGTAACCTTTATATTGATCCTAATAACCAAAAGGAGCCCTTAGTAATGTTTCGTAACTTTATGGAATTCTTAAGTTGTGTTTTCGTAGCAGACATTTGAAGTTATTGTTTTTTGTTAAACGTTGATTACCATTTCATTTATCCTGGGTTCCTGGGCTTGCAGGTTTCCAAATGAGGACTTTTTGCTTGGCTGCGGCTCGTCTCTGTCATTAATAGGCATCAATTCGATGACATCGTGGCCAGTGATCTCATAGTTCTTGTCAATCTGAAAATATTTTTACATTTCAACACTTATGTCAAAGGAAGAAACTGAGAGGCTAACAATTGGACAAATATGAGTTCATCCATAACGATCCATCATTATGATAATTGACCGATACTTAAGGCCATATTCCACTTTGCGGCAGGTCGCGTTTGCAGCCACTATTACAAGGGGTCGCAAGCAATTTGCGGCTTTGATACCAACATGTTGGTATCCTTGGCCGCAAGCAAACTATAGGGGCCGCAAACGTGGCGTTATGTTATGATGACAAATTTTAATATTTTTCTACCCATCACCTCTATTAGATATGTTTTTGCATCTTTAAATGTATATTAAATTTTACGAAATACAACAATCTTATAGGGAATAAGACCCCTTCCCGGTCCCCTCCCGGCCCCCTCCCGCCCCCTCCCCTTGATGCGCACATACTTAATGGAAAGCCCCTCAGCAAAGGCTTACTTGTGGATGGTGCGCGTTCTTCATTGCCTTGGAGATGCGCGACTGCAGCGCCACCTCGGCCTCGTGACGCGACAGACGCTGCGACAACAGGAAGTAGGCGGCCGTCGCCGAGTTGGGGATGTTTCCGGTGACGAGTCGCACGACATCGGCCGACCGGAAGTCAAGTCGCTGGGTCATGTGGTCGATGATCTCCCTGCAGAGGTCGTCTGGTGACAGTTGGTTGGGGAATGGCGCCTCATCCACCCCCTTCCGGTACGCTTTGGGTTAGATAAAAAAACATACATGTCATTTGATCACATGCATCACCGATATCCTTAGCGGATCCGGGAATTTTAGTATATATACGTTAGGACTGCACTCTCTTAAAATATATCACTGTGTAATGTTAATAAGTATTTCTTTTGCAAAATGGAGAAGATGCGACCCCATGCTACAGGCAATTGCAGACTTAGAAGGTTGCAGTATTCTTTAGTATGTGCTGTGCTGGTGAAATGATCATGGAGGATACATAACGGTAGTCTGTGACTATGTTGGTCCTTCTAAGGGAACTGAGACTTGGTTTTTGGCATGAAATGTATCAAGTGAGAGGGGACTCTCTGTTAGTTGAATAACGGAATCTCTAGTTAGATATCAATGACAATTATTGCACAACAACGATAGTTCATTTATACCTTTTAAAAACCGTTTGATACAAAATTATTCACAAAATAAAGAATATATCATATAATCATTCTTTTACATATATAGGCCTAATCAGAAAAATATATTCTCTTTTTAATCGGTTTATTTCAACTTTAAAAAAGTTTACCATAAATGCCGATAATTGATTCACATCTAGCTCCCTGATCAGCTAATGTTAAAGCTGTAAAAGCTGTATAACCCTTTATATGAAAATGGGCATAAGGAAACACAATCCTTATTAGGGACGGATCCCCGAATCCTAGACAGGCGTACGCTGTTTCAAAAAGGCCCCCCCGTCCCGACAGTGTTACTTTAGAAAAATCTAAACTTGACCAGAAAAAACTGTCTGGGGCGTCCCATATCCGTCCCCGGTTATATGGTTAGGTGAAAGCATAATTATATATAATCAGTGTTCAACATTAAGTTTCATATGCGACAGTTTACCTTATACTTATTTAAGATAACTGCAGCTAATATTCAGTAGGCTACTCTCAAACTGCCTTAATATGTCCATTATTTCTTACAATAATTAATCGAACTTAAATAAGGCGCATTCATTCACATTACGGATGATTTGCAATATTATCTACTTATAACCTATCTATCAATTTGTCTAGCATGAAAATGGCATTATTAGATTATGTGTTTTTCTGATAAGCCCTCTCGATAAATGGCACATGGTGTGGCCAGGATGGATTGATGATGACTATTAGACTGATTTCTAGGAATTGCATGATTATTTCCACATAACATACTGTCTATTTGGCTAGTCATTCCCTTTCTTATATTAGTCGCTGCGTTGGCCGTGTAATAATGCTTCTCTGATAAAGGCTAACCTCTCCACCCTGTCATAAACATACACGTCCGAAAACCAGATGATTGAAAAACATCAAAACTAGTATGCCTCGCTGAAGCGGGGTTTGCACAGGCCGTCAAAATTCTTATGATAATGGTTATCTTAAAGCCTTATGACAAGCCCGGCAGTTGTCGTAAAGCTAGGTCCCGACATCCTAAGGATGGCCCTGACAACATTTCAAACACTATAAATTTGTTCTTATTTCGCGTTTACACTATATTTTCTCAAATTCAGTCCTGGATCTCGTCACTAACTATCCTAAGCATTGACATAAGTATGGTTGTCGGGCTGTGTAAACCAGTCTTAAAGCCCGTATTCCAAGCTCAGAAAGTACTCGCTACTCATATCAAGTGTTTCCATTGTAGTGGGGTCTGTTTAAAAAAATTCATTGCAAAGCGGATAAATGCAGCAAATTTTGGATACGGCACCTCTAGCTGAGGCATATCTATTAAACCTTGAAATATCAAAATGAAATATTGTCAGTTTTGAATGTTTTAGCAGTTGAAATTAAAGGTATTTAACCAAATTTATTGGCCATCTTGGATTAGATCGCTTGTCCAGGTTCCAAAGGCAAATAATTAAATTCCCTGTCCTTTAATCTCCTGATTTTGGCACTAACAATGTGTTTCTAGGAATTTCAGATGCCATTTTGGATATCAATATTACAAGGTGGCTCCTCTTTCAAATGAAGAAATCTTTAGGCAAAAGAGTATAAAGTCTATGTCAACTTTTTACAATTATTTTGTCCAGCGGTCATTGTCAGCGGTATCATACTGTTAATGAGCTCATCTATTGAGCCCTCTAGGTTATGAACAACTGATATTGGAACCATTTTCATTTGTCTAAATACTTAGCAGCTGAAAATCATGTTATTTCTTAAAATTTGTCAGTCATCTTAAATTTTGGTTTTCTTCATTGACTTCAAATGCAAATAATTGAATTCTCTGACCCATATCTCCCAATTTTGACACCAACAGTGTCTCTTTAAAACCACTTAACTGCCATGCTCCTTGGGGGAATTTTAGGCAAAATGGATGTACTTTTGATCAATGTAATTACTACATTTTTCATACTTTTTCACAGATGGGCATGTTATGTTATATCATTCTTTAGCTTATGACCTGAAAATTTAGAAAATTGCAATAATTAGAATTTTTGGTTATCATGGCAACCGTTTTGTTGATTTTTCTTTACATTATATTAAGTTCTTAAAGTGATCATATAGGCCCCCCTAATGTTTGACCAAATTTTCAAAATTGTAATAAAAACATCATGAATGGTTAAATTAAGAGCTCAATGAAATTCTCTAAATTTTGATACTGTAAGTGCCTCAATAGCAACTTTATGTCAAAAGATATTACATATTGAAAAATGCATGTATTTTTCTAGAAAAATGCATAAAAATGCACAAAATTAGGGAATTTGACCATGTAATCAAACCGTTTCCATAGCAACACTTATTTCTTAATAATTAGCTATATTTCTATATATTTTAGTTTTTTATAGGTTGTTCTAGAATTTCAAGCTATAATAAAGTTTTTAGAACACTGTTACCATGGTAACCACGCCATTTTTTATTTTTCTTGAATTTAATTGACTTTTTACCCTAAAATAAGGTATGTTTATTATAGTTTCCATGGCAACCAATAATTTTAGTGCACCAAATTATTTCTTTTCCAGAACGAATCGGAAAATGATCTAGAATTTGACCATTGAGTCAATCTTGAAAATTTTGGCAAGTTCTTTGCAATTTTCCTGGATTTTTGGCAATTTTAAAATTGGTTGCTAAGGAAAGTGTTGCCATGGTTACCATACAGAATGAGTGGTTTAAAAAAAAAAGTATGAGAACCTTGAAGTCAAAGGGATGACCTTTCCAACGATACCTTACGATTATTGGTCTATTTTTCAATAGAATTGCTCAAAAAAGGATCCTGCTCCCGAGTATACTCGGGAGCAGCCTTTAAGTGGTTAATGATTCTAGAAGCTGAGATATAAGGTTATTCATAGCAAAGGTCAGCCAAATTAGTTTTTTGGCCCCTTCATCCATCCTATTCCTCTTCTCCGAAAAATATATTTAGAATATATTATTTATTTCGATGGAAAAAATATTGTATTGAGCTTTGAACACCTTTGCACTTTCGCTGCTCTTTCAGTGTCATTTCAAACACTGTCAAAAGTGCAACCAAAAGGACATCAAAATGCAGACGGTTTGATAACACTTAAAAATCGCCTGCTAATATATATAATCAGCTACAAATACCAAAATGTTCGTAAATTTCACCAGCTATGCTGGCATTTATAATTTGCCAGTAATAAAAGTGTATCAACAGCAAACTGTAAATACATGTGGAATACAGGCTAAAAAGCCTTTTTATCACTTAACGACTTTGGATTTTCGCACCTGAAAGACTTGTAACAGTTGCAAACAATTAGAGAAGAAATACATTTTTCCAGAAGATTTAAGGGGGGTAGGGGGGGTCGCACGCCCTATTTTGGACCAGATTCTTTTCTAATGAAAAGTTGGCCCTGTTTATATTAGGGCAGCCCCCTTTTGATGATCTCTGGATCTGCCCCTACGGATTACTAATGACATAGTGTATAAATGCCATGCAATGAGGATTTAACCTAAATGAGGTCATTCTAGGCTGCTTCCCCGGATGCCAAATTACCTCAGCAGGGGAGAGCTCTAGAGTAGAGTTGAGTTTCTAGGAAAGCACCGAGTACCTGGTATACTTTTTATGGCACATGAATGCGAAATGAATCTCTTGTAAAGCTCTTGCGAGCCAGAGGCAGTTATCTAGGCTTTCTCGATGATATGTCTTCTGAGATCCGAAGTGACCTGACATAATACAGCCCGGTTTGCTCATAGGACAGTTGAAACTTCATAGAAATTGCACAACTTAAAATTCTAAAATGTTGATTCAGCAGAAAAGTAGGTTTACAACTGTGTTTACAATCACACTTCAACTACATCCAAAAAGCATATGTGACCAAACGTGGGAAATGGTGCCCTAGGTGGTGAAAATCATGAATTTGGATTTACAATCTCCTCTTTCCAATGGTGCAAACCATTTTTAAATATTCATATTAGGGGCCAAGAAATGCTCGTTTGAATTTCCCTGCTCTGGACCATCAAAAATTCCCCTGATTTAGCTATGTGCTTCGTTTCTTTATTATACCTAGATAAACAAAATAATATTTAGCCAAAAATATTTGGTTTTCATATTTTCACACTTGTTCAAAATATGATAATTTCTCATAGAGATCTTCTAGCAACTAGCAGTTTTTGGTGTTGGGAAAATAAACACTTTTGCTAGAATATTTGAATAAAATAGTTAATGCATTTTGAACATTCCTTTTGCTGTTGCCATGGTAACCTGGTATTATTACTTATTCTCTCACCCTTTAAGAAATCAACGCTACATGCCAAATTACCCATAATGCAATTGCCATGAATAGATAGAACATTTTTGTAATTATAATCAGATTCTCTGGAAAATTCTACCTAGGTACACATTTTCAGGAAAATATGTATTATTAACATGTTTTTATCAATAACTCAGTTAATAATGGATTTAGAGCAAATTGCTCAATATCCCACTAGGTTACCAAATCCCGTGTCTGGTCACATATGTTTGTATACAGAAATCTGGATGTATTACAGGTTGTGTCAAGTTAGAAGATGATATATCAACTGAGACATGTCACTATAGATTAAAACAGAGACCACCAGGACCCAGCAAAATGACCTCCCCTACCAATACTGAGGGCCCCTGCTGAGGGTCATACCAGTGTTAGGGTAGGGGTAGAGTGCCTGCCTGGAGTGTGAGGGGCCCCGGGTTCGCCTCTGAGTACCAGTGGCAGAGCCACATTGTTCAAGATATATAATTGTACAATACAATACAATAGTTCATTCACAGCCCCAAGTGAGGCAAAGGAAAGAGATCGGTAAGCCAATAGGTACATGGTGTCCCTGATTAACAATAGAAAGAATCAGCTAGCTACAAGATGATAACACTAAAAACTATTAAACAGATCGAAGGGTATGTACATAAATATACAAAGTGGGACGGGTAACACCACAGAAGTTTGTGTGATGGCTAGCACCATAAAATGAATATCGTGGTTATAAAGAGTATTCCCTATAGTGATAGGGATTGACTAGTCCCGGCCATGGCTTGACCATGGTTATATAGAAGTTTTTTTGAGGTAGCACCTTTTGGATAAAATAATTTTAACATGGATGCTAGAACATTTAAATCTGAGATTCTAAGTTTTGTCAGGTGTACCTGGCTGCACTACATGATGCTTTCTCCTTAGGCTTAGGGCCTGAGCTTTTCTCTGCAACCACATGCTTTTGTTTTCAGGGGATTTTGACTTTTCCGGTAGCTGAGTAGGCTTGGGGAGATATTTGGATGTTTTCCTTTTTCGTGGTCTAGCCTTTTGGGTACCTTCTTGTCTGAATTTGGCTATGATAATGCTGCAGAATTCTGCCAGATTATATAATGTTGCATGGGTTTCATTTGAGAAGAGCGCTTCCATGGTTAGGGTGTTAGGATATCGCAGGTATAAATAAGATATGAACATTGATCTCTCTTTGGCAAGGGATTGACAGTTTAATATGTAGTGGAACTCGTCTCCAATTTCATTTGCGTTACACAATGTACAGATTCTCTTACACTTTTCGATATTTTGGTATCTACCAGAAACAATTGGTAGTTTGTGGTTCCCACATCTAAACTTGCACAAGGTAGTTGCCTGTTTACAATTGAGGATGGTCAGGTACTTTTCAAATTTGAGGGAATTTTTTAAGATTCTGTAATTGCTGCAGTGACCAGAGTCCATGACTGAGCTATGCCAATCTTTGCTTTCCATAGCCGAATCTCTATATTTTATGGTTGACTTGATGAGTTTGACATTGAGGTAGTCAGGGTGCATGTCAAAAAGATAACCCATACCATACTGATTTAGAGATGTTTTGACCCCATCCAACCAGGGGGAGTGGAGTAGCTTTTTGTTATGTTTTTATTCTACTACATGAAATAGGATAGATGCAATTTTGCTAGACTTGCCTGTTACTAATCTGGACCAGAAATTCACCATCCTTTGTTTGATTGTAGATACAAGTTTTGAGCGACCAAGTTCCCCAAGGGCCATACAATTAGCAGTATTCAGACTTAGATGAAGGACATACTTACAAAAATAGTTTTGGACCCTTTCGATCTCGGTGATGTTTGAAAACCCCCAGACTTCGCAGTGATTCTGCAGTGATACTAATACCTTGACATTTATCTTGGAAGTGCTGTTCTAGGTCATTCAAGTAGATTGCAAAGAGCAGGGGTGAGAGGTTTTCACCTTGTCTCACCCCTACTTTACAGCTGAAAAAGTCTGAGTAGTTCCTATTCAATCTAACACATGATTTAGCTGAGTTATAGAGGTTCTTGATGACCGTGACGATTGCCCTTGATGTTAAGCTTGATCGGTCTATCGTATCAAAGGCTTTACGATAGTCAATGAATGCGCAATAAAGGTGTTTTTTATGTGATAGGATGAGGTCAATGATGCAGTTCAGAGAAAATATGTGGTCTAAAGTTGAATAACCTTCCCTGAATCCAGCTTGTTCCTCCCCCAGTAAGTTGTTTTCCTCTAAGTAGTTCTGGAGTCTAGTGTTAATTACCATTGTAAAAAGTTTCCCCATGCAACTGAATAGGGTAATACCTCTGTACTTGTCTGGGTCATCTGTGTCCCCTTTGTTTTTGAAAATAGGGACAATCATACCAATGGTCCAAGTCTCCGGAACAATGCCCGATTCCATTATAAGGTTGAAAAAGTCACATATTAATTTGAGCATAGCTGGGGGGCTGTTTTTAATGATCTCATTAAGAATATGGTCTACACCTGCTGATTTGCCATTTTTTAGCTTCTTCACTAATTTGCAGATCTCTACATTATAGTAAAGTATTTGTTAATCACTTAACCATAAATTGTTTTATAGATACATAGTTTTCTCATACTAATGCTCATGTCCGATGAACCAGTAAACAACGAAATGACCTCCCCTACCAGGAGCTCCGCCGCTGGAACTCAGAGGCGAACCTGGAGCCCCTCACACTGCAGGCAGGCACTCCACCCTACCCTACACTGGTATGACCCTCAACAGGGGCCTTCAGTATGGGTAGGGGAGGTCATTTCGCTGGGTGCTAGTGTTCTGTCCTTACGTGATAGTGGCATGTACGAGTCCATAATATACCAAGATTTATCTCAACAGGCATTCTGTCTCTGGCTGTGGCTTAGTCTGAGTTCAGTGGTGGCTGTTACATTGACCAGGTGGGGCTTGGGCAAAGATTGGTAGCAATGCCGCTATGATCATTATAACTTAAGGAAGGTAATGACCTACAGATAAAAGTCCAGAATTTGATTACGTTGAGGAATGACCCATAAACCACAATCAAGAAAAACCGGGAACATTTCTTTTGTTTTTATTACCTTTTGAAATCCCATTATAGCAAGCAAATAGCTCACTACAATATAAGGAAGTAGGACTACCCTATTGATATGTGAACCCTGGAACCCTATTAAGTGTGCCTAGTTCTGTACTGGCTTCGCGATACGTATTTATGAGTATACTACACCCTTTCACTGCCAGAGGCTGTGATCGCAGAGCCAAGGGAGATGCCCACCTGAATCCGTTTATAGTAGCGAGGAATCCCCAGGATGCCCCCATTCAATCCTTAGGATTCCCCCTAGATTCCCTCCGTGAATGTCACGAGACCCTTCAGAGTTTCTGAAGTTAAATTGTATCATCCCTACAAAGTATTGTATGATTGTGACCTATCTTATCTGCCTTCTAACCTACCTTTAATAAATACTATTCATATACAGTGTACAAGGGATAATTGAGGTATTTGAAATAATATCTATGCAGATTTGACTAATATTCTAAAGTATGTTGGGTATAATGCTTGCCTCCAAGAATTTTGGGCACATTTTTTCGTTTGTCTATTTGTCATATTTGTCATTTATATAAATCAGTGTGTGTGTGTGGGGGGGGGGGGGGGATCTGTAGATGTCAGTGTGTTGTGGATGTGTGGATGTCTGTGTGTGCGTCTCTAGGTGGGGGTGTGCGCGAGGGTGGGTGTAGTGGTGTGTATGTGTAGGCCTACATAATATATATGTGGATGGGTGTTGTGTCTCTGTGTATGCAATTGTGTGTGTTTTGTATGCCTGTGCCTACGTGAGTCTGTGCCTGGGTCTAACTTCACCAACCGCTGTCGCGGATTTCACATAAAGCTCCTTAGACGGACTCCCCAAGCAGTAGAATCATTGTTGGCGCCACCTGGTTTCAAACCAGCAACTCATTTCGATTGTCAGGTAAATCATGGAGTGGCCCTATTTAAATTCTGACTAGAAAAATTACTACAGGTTCCGTGACGATACTAATATTGTCTATTAAATGTGTTTCTAAAGAATGATAGGATTCTACTTTAATACTTTCTACTTTCCCTGTAGCATTTTATATTTCATGTAATTACTAAAAAGACAACAAACTAGATACCTTCACATATCCATGGATGCCTCATTGCTTCATGAATGGTAATCCGTAAATCCGGGTCAGGGTTGAGGAACCTTTTTAAAAGGTCTTTGCAATCTGAAAAGGCAGAAAAAAGATCATGTGTAACAACATTCTCATCAAAGTCATTAATGACATTTAAGAAAAGCGACGTTTTAAACAAGTGTCAGTGATAGGTATACTCTCCTTTGATGGGGTATGTTTTTAACGTCTACATACTGTTTTAAAACATTCAATAGATTTCCTCAGGCGTGTTTATTTTCACAACTATTTTGGTTGAAGGTATTTTGGTATTTTATCGTGAATCTATTAGTATTAATATCAATTTGTTACTTAAGAAAAACTGCTTCGTTAATCTTATAATTATTCTCCGTACAATTTGCCAATGTAAATAAAAATGACTTTTGCATTTGATCACTTTAGTATGGATATGATTTCTAGAATGACTGAGTCGTGTCCTTACGTTTAGTGAGATGATCTGGTGTTGGGTTCATCTCTCCTTTGAGCATTTTCTTGTGAAGGGCTTTTATGTTAAATGGTTCTACTGTAAATGGTAGGCTTCCCGTCAGCATGGCAAACATGTTAACTCCACTGAAAAGAAAAAAATGCCATTTAAGTCTATATAATATACGTGTTTTTGTCTTGCCATACCCAAGGGTTTTATACGTGTAATTTCCTGAAAAAAAATTCAGATCCATCATTGCTGGTCGCATTGCTCCAGCGGTTGAAAAGTTAAATACACATGCTGTACATCAGAAGTATCCCTATGTAAGTTCGTGTGTGTGTGTGTGTGTGTGTGTGTGTGTGTGTGTGTGTGTGTGTGTGTGTGTGTGTGTGTGTGCGTGCGCGAGAGATATTTTAATGGGACCCATCTTCTAAAACAGGTACTCAGGATATAAACGATTGGTATTTAGATTTCTGTAATCCTTACGATAAATGGAAGCCAACAGAAACTCGTGAAATCTTGCATGTAGTTCGTTCGTATCAATTACATTTTCAAAGCACAATATCCATTGATATACAACATGCCTTGAGGTTGACTTCATCCATCAAAGTAGAGAGGGTTATCAAACATTATTGGCTTCTTGCCAGCATAACAGGCAGCTACACATGGCCTGTGACAGTCTTATACTAGTCTTGTCTATATTTAGCATGGCCATGGTTACCATGATGGCCACAGGCCCTTCAGTAAGGATCAAAGCAGGTTGAAGTCAAGGGTCCTTATCGATTATCTCTACCTATAGAGGATGTTCAACATCCTCTTGTCCTCTAAGATTAGATTTGTACGTGTGTACATGCTTTGGGATGGATTATTTCTACGATTTAATGCTTGACTGTGTGTATGATTATAATCACTTTTATTTATGCAGGTCACTGCCATAGAATTAATCAGCGTAATAGCACATGTACGCTAATCGCAGTTGATTGATAATTACTCCAGTAGAATAGCTTTGTTATTAGGCTATCGACTAGAACAATAGGAGCATAACAATGTGTGTCTATGTTGATATAATTGAAAGAATCTATATTTAGGTGAATAGACAATGAGACAAAAAGGAATTGTGTTACAAAGCCGCAGGTGATCGAAACTTTGTAATACGGCTCAAAGGGAAATATCTCTGAAGCAAGGTTGGGTTTCCCTCGGAGCGTCACTAATATAACATCAATTAAGTAGGTTTACATTATTATACATTCATATAATTCAGGTACAATTACTTGGCCGAGGCGTAAAACCCGCAAGTAAAAACTAACCACGCTGTTTCAAATAACCTTCACTGCTATGCTCATTACCATTTACACGATGTATCTATTTTGTTTAAAGATATACGTTTGATTCCTATGGCAAACTGGCATGATACAACATTGCTCTTAATTAAATGCCCCTATAGTACACCTGTCATACAATCGCACCTTGATGTTGGTGTCACTGGGTGCAGTGTATGTCATTACTTTTGCATCGCTGGTATACCAACATATGCCATTCGTAGAAATGTTGGTTGCTTTTTTAGTATTCTAAAGAGCAGCCAGTTGCAAAGGCATTGTTCATTTGATGTGCACCTGCGCACAGGTGTGGTATTTTGTAAGGGCTGGGAAATAGGCCTAACAGTAAGTTCTTTATCATAATATGTGTATGAAATAGGATTAGGTCATGTCATTATGCTAGTATGTCTTTCAGGTGTACAATATCCTATTTCATCACAGACAATTCCTCATAATCATTGTCTATGCCTCTGGTCGGACTATATCCCTCTTATGAATTGCTGGCGTGTGACGTAAGGCATCACTTCTCGTTACAAAACACGTCAGTTAGGTAACAACAGCCTTATTTTTATTGTGACGTCAAAGGACAACAGCGGAGACAATACGTATACTCTACGGGAGGCCTGAGCTGGCCCAAAGATCCCCCTCCTCACCCCACCTGTACCCCAACCTCTTCTGACGCCCCTCTCAAGGTGTTTACAGGTAAACATATGGATCCGAGCTGGGCGAGCTGCTCCCACGGCAACAATCCGCGCCAATCCCCTCGGGGACAGGAGCTGCTCGCTTGGTTCTTTGATGGCCAAGACGGCCGACAAGACCATGGAACGAGTAGATCAAGCTCTAAGAAGATGATTTTGATCTAAGGAACAAAGGTTCCTTTGTTCTTGTCACTGTGTTTGTTACCTTTAACAATAAGGATAGCTTTTACGTTAATGTGAACACGTTATAATCATCTACTACATCACATGCATTGCAATAATGTTTCTCGCTTTTCTTTTTAATTATTTATTATGCAATTCATGTCAGGGTTGCCCCTGGTTTTCGGTGATATTACAATGAGTATAAATTATAGTACTTAAACATTATATGTGTAAATTATAACTCTATATATCAAGATCAATAGGCTACATCAGTACAATCTATTTCTTTGTTATGTACTTTTCCTCAATTCCCTCCTTCTTGATATTAGGCCTATGTCACAGAGATTGCACCTAATGAGGTAGATCAATATCGATATAGGTGATATTGCAAATAAACAATGATGCCTTAATTGTAGGTACAGTCATATATGATATTAGATCAATTTATGTCATGGTCATGCGCTATTGTTTCTCACACGATATTTAGGAAACAGAAACAATTGAAATATATATTTAAATGCGGTCGGATGTTTGGGATATGGCACATAATTGCCTAACTTGTTCTTATAATAACCGTAAATCGTCACAACCTGATAACATTTAGTATTAAAAAACACTAGCATTTGCGTCGCTAGAAATACGATTTTAAAGTACAAGCACTTCACGATATGATATTATTATAGTTTTAATTATGTCTCAAGGTTGCAATAACAGGGTCAAAAGCTCATTTACGCCAAAAGAATCCATGTACGTGTACTACTATGCTGTACCAATAGGCTGTAATTGCAACCCCCAATTGGGTAACAGGTGAAACCAAAGGGTAGGATTTCAGGCGAGCTTAAAATAGCTTTTAACAGTGTAGGGTTCACTACAGGGAGGTTGGTCAGGCACGAACTTCATTTCAAATGCAGATTTTAGTCAGCATCGCTCGCATTCTTAGAATAGTTTTCCCTTATTCTACTCGCCGTGACCGATTATGGCTGACTGAGGTGTCAGTCAGAAAACTAGAACGCTTTGAATAAGAAAAGGATACAGGGCGATTTGAAAGCTGAAAACGGTTTCTGATCGAATGGTTTAATAACAAACACACGGGACATTTTATAGTTTGCTATTCGTAATGACAGTAATAATTTCTCCTATTCACTCATTTCCTTTAACTAAGCTTTGAAATATTCTTTGTCATATATTTATGTTCAATGAATTTAAGAAGGACGCAATTAATATGTTATTGTGCTTTGAAATGCAAGGTGTCTCTAACTCTTATGTCAACATTTAAGGTGGGTCAAGCTGCAAACTACGTGGCATGAGACTTTTAATCATCATAAGATGTTTAGAATGAGCTACTTACATGCTCCATATATCGACGTTTGGCCCGTATTTGTTATTGCCGAGCAGCTCGGGAGCTGCATAGGCTGGACTCCCACACTGGGTCACACAAAACTCGTGAAATACTGTTGCCCCACCAGGGTTGTGCGTCACCTCTACTGAGTTGCTCAAACCGAAATCTGCAAGAATAAAACATAGTAGAATTTATGAGGCTGTAGCGTAAATGAGAAATCTTAAATTAACGTTTTTGCTTATTTGATCTGAACCATCATACATATTTGCGTAATAAGTATACATACATGTAGTCAATTAATATTGATGTTCGGATATGCCTCGAGCGGCTTTAGGTCGTGGATGATACTAAGTCTTGAGCCGTTAGGCAAGAATATTAGATATCCTGGCCAAAAGACTTATCCAAAAACAATAACGAACACGAGAAGAAGTACATTCTAGTGAGATAACAAAAAGAAGAGATAAGAAGGTTACGATGATGGAATGAATATACTATTATAATACAAACATGATTTATTGGTAAAAGATTGATATGAACGAATTTTGACTCACCAATTATCTTGATGTTTTTATTTTCATCTAGAAGTAGGTTTTCGACTTTTAGATCCCTGAAATGTTAAAATATAAACATCTCTGTACTCTGGAACCTTGTTTCTTTATAAGCCTCCACCTCAGTCGGATAGCGCAACTTCATAGCTTCAAGATAAGCAAACTTTAATAGCCTACACAATTACCATGAAGTTTTATTTGCAATAGTCTTCAAGGTTGCCCTTGGTTTTCAGAATTATTACATACTAACATAAATGATTAAAGTGATATGAAATTATGGATTACATACATGTGAATTGGAAATTCTGCTTAAGAAAAGACTGATGTACATGAACCAAGTACCAATAAGCAAAAAACAAAAACGTACATGTATTCCATTATCAACACAAGTTCACTGAATGTATTGGGCATCAGCATGAAGCAAATCAAGTTATTAGTTAGCCTTCGTCATGTCTGTTAATATCCAATCCATCAATATCTCATCGACCGATGTAATTCAATTTCAGAAATCAACCAAGGTAGAGTCTAGGTGTGTACCTTAGTGATGTAGTGGTCAATGATGTGTGAAAACAATTGCATGTATAACTATAAGTGATATTGGACTGAATCAGGAAAATAACAAGCATCAGAACAGTTTGTCTATCGTCAACAATACGATTCTATCCTCAACGATAAATAAATCTAATGTGTTATGAATCTACATAATGTCTCTCTATCCAATTTTACAAAGCTCAATAGATCATACCATTAGCTGCAATGTTTGCACATACCCTGATAGCTAACCAACTATCTGATAAAACACAAACCATACTAATACGAGCTTGATCTGTGTACATATTACAATATCCTAAACAGTCTTGCGGTTTTTTTTCAACCTTCTCCTTCTAGTACTGTGTTTACATGTAGAGTTTGGTGAGATCCTAGACCCGACTTAAAGGGCCCTTGGGATTGAACCTCCGGGAATAGCGTGTTGGTTACAGACTGTAAGTTGCCACCAAACTAGACCAACACATCAATTGGCGAAGTGGCGTTCGAGGAAGTGACGGATGAGGAGTAAAAACCCGTGTACATGTATAAAGTCGTGCTATGTTAAATAAACCTAACATTCCTCCTTTAAAAGATTTTCGCTGGTTACGTAAACAAATAAAATGAAAGGTCGGTAAAATGTGATAGGATTTACTGTCAGTCTTATCAAAATAAATTAAATAAAAACTGATAATACGAATGAACAAAACTTGACGAAAGCAATATTATTATCATATTGTAAACGCTGGCCGACAAAGACTCTGCACAGATAAAGTGTCCTGCTCGTTAAGCACAGTATAGATATAAATATAAGTATCTCTTGAAAGATGGATCTAATTTTTTAGACACCATTATTTTATTGGTCAAGCCCGTTTCAAACAGGAATACACTGAACAGCAATGTCCCTATCGGGGCAAAATCCATCTAGAAAGGATCCTCTTTCCATTTTTAAACGATTGCATAAGTTATCGGTGGAATTTGATGTCAACTCAAAATGGGCAAAGAGTTTCCGTACGTTCGAAAAATTAACCAAATCTTGGTCACGGCACTTCTTCTTGATCAAGAAAAATTTCAATAATTGATTGTAGGGTCTGCGAAGGAACAGTTTTACTCTGGTATCACGGATTATCATAAGGCGCATTTCATTAGTATCTTACTGTTTGAGTGGTCCACAACTGATCAAAGGCTGTGGAGTCTGTCTTTTATGCACAAAAATCTTACATTCCTATCGCGATTGATTAAAGCAGGAAAAGGGCCTTTAAATACTTCTGTCATCTGCAATGATAGATGGCAACATAATACACCTGGGTAATGTGACAGCTGCTGTGTTAGCTCTATAATAGCTTAATTCTAGTGCTTTATCTCAATATAGGAAAAGATCACAAACCTATGCAGAATGCCCAGTTTGTGGAGGTAGTCGACGGCGGAGAGAATCTGCCGTATGTACTTCCTTGTCTCCTTCTCGTCGAGCCTCTTCCTGTTACAGATGTGCTCCATGAGGTCGCCGCCGTTACACAGCTCGGTGACCAGGTAGTACGAGTTCTCCGTCTCCATGATCTCAAAGAGCCGCACCACGTGGCGGTGACGGACCATCTGTAACAGTTTCCCCTCTCTCCGCAGGTTCTTCCTCACGTACACGTCCTCCCGGGCCTTCTTCTTGTCTATGACTTTGACGGCCACCTTGTTTGGGTGTAAATGTGCAATAATTTAGCAAATATTTTAAGTTGGATGGAAATTATTGTTCCACTTCAGTTGTAAGCGTATGACATACCGAAAACTTAATATATCAAATGACTTCTCTGTTATGAAAATGTGTCAGAATAGTTTCCACCTTTATGTCACACAAGTCATAATCACATGGTACTGTTTACGTCCACGAGTGACCCCCCCCCCCCCCCCCCCTTCCTAAACATTTCCATAATATTTATAAAAACCCTAGAAAGTTGGCTAGAAACCCTTGAAATCCCTATAGGCTGCCATCATGTTCTTGGCATCAAACATCTGCTGGGTCAGCTCGGGGACAGTGAGGGCCCTATACTGCTGGCTACCACGGGAGGTCAGGGGAGCAAAGCCAGGCATGAAGAAGTGGAGACGGGGGAAGGGCACCATGTTGACAGCCAGTTTGCGCAGATCAGCATTCAATGATTGACTCATGTGATATATCATAAAATTAAAAAACTGTTTGTAATAGGGGTACCATTGGATTAGGAAAATGGCCGGGGATCAGGTAATCAGGGACATTATGTGTGAATATGATAAAAGACGGTTCTCTTAGTAAAGGTTGTTAATATACGTGTGCCTGCCTGAAATATAAAATTGGATATTCCAATTGTAAGAGAAATCTTTTTTTTTTACTATCTCGCTTTCATAACCACACTCCAGCTCTCAGAGATATACACATATACATTCCCATCAACGCTTAGTCTTATCAACTATTTGTCAATACTGTAGTGGTTAATAAGCTGTATCGACGGTTAATTCCATGTACTCCTGCAGGTAACTTTAATAGTAGACTTTGGAATACATTATTTAGGATATAATGGCATGTACGGTGATAGCAAAAGTAGCCTACAGATTAACGATATAGATTAATTAAGGAACCAAAAAGGGTGATGGCCTTCTTTGTAGGCTTATTTATTTGTATGTCATACCAGTGTAAGCAATACAGAAATTCTATGCCAGGCCTAATTATCTCAAAGTATCATTTACTGTTGTTTAAAAGCGGCGAAAGGTAAAGGGTACCTCTTGGTTCAACAAATACTTATACGATTATCTCTTTAGTCTTTGTTATTGATAATCTCATAAAGTTGTACTTCACCGTTGGACATACCTTTTCCCCCGTTAGTGTATGCAGGCCCTCCTTCACCTTGGCGAACGACCCTTCACCAAGAGTTTTCCCCAGGAGGTAGTTTCCAACTCTCTTCGTGTGGGAAAACTTTTTGATGACGTCCGCCGAGACAGTGGCCACCTTGGGAGGCAGGGGACTTCGGGGAGAGCCCCCCGAGCCCTCAAGGGCTGAGGACCCTGCCCTTCCTCCAGGGTCGGCCAGTGGCCTCTCCTGAAGCCTCATGCTGTCTCCTCCAGGCGGCCGTCTCCTAGCCGTGATGCTAGCCGCACTAAACCCTCAGAGATATCTCCTCCTGTAGGTAGGGAGTACTATTCCACCCCTCTGCTTCCGCACCAAGGTTGGCCTGTAACATCCCGCCTCCTTAGATTACTGAGGGCAATACGTTATGTCGGAGTTGACTATTCCTACAACCATGTACAATGTGTTGTATGTGGATACATAAAAAGTATATAACACGGCTGGAGTGTTTAATGTACAGCTATATGAGGGGTATAACTCTTATCCACACGTTCCTAGATCAATGATCTAATGCACCCCTAGTCAGCTGTAGATACCGGTGTTAGGTGGAGAGTGAATGACGAACCTCTGAAGTATCAGCTTATATCCTTGAGTGTGCCCCTATGGTCGGTCATAGCCCGGACAGAAGTGAACAGGACCAGTGGTACTCTGTTGACCCTCTCCAGACTTCACACATACAAATAAGTGGTCAGGACTATATCAGGTGTACCTCCAGTACCTCTCCTCCAGTGTCCATGTCAGTGCATCTAGGCCAAGTTCAATATAAGTTTAGCAACTAGCCCTTTGCTTCTTCCCTCCATTTCCTCCGGTGCATAAATGACTCCTGGAGCAGCCACGCCGACGGGTCATATCTTAGTGAAGAGATACAATAATAAATCTCGGATCGATCGACTGAAGGTAGGTTGCGGTGGTTGAAGGGGGTGCTGCCGCTGTTACTAGGCAGTTGGATCACACTTGAGATCTAAGCATAATGATATAGGCTTATTTGTTCCCTATGCTAGGTACCAAGGTTCCCATTGCTTCTAATATGAACAGTAAAAGTGGTCTGCCTCTTTAAATGTTGCCGTGGGGTATGTGTGCGTAGGAGGGGAGGTAGAGGTATTTGGTAGGAATCCAATTACTCGTACCTGTGGATGTTTTGCACCACCTCAGTGCCCCCGGTAACTAGGGACAGTGGGGTGAGCTGCTCAGGCCCGCAGGGAGCTGCTCTAAGGCCGGGAAAAGGGGGGAGGGAGGGGGTGCCTTCAACCAGACTGGTCAGGCGTCATCTGATCACCCCGACCCAATTACTTCACCCAGTCGATGAGATCAATTGATTCCCATCCTGATCGAAATTCATGCTAATCTGATTCAGCGGGGGGTCGGCAATTATTCATGAGCTCACGAGAGAGTCTCAGGTAACCGCTGTTGCTGGCACTGGCGGGAATGTTGGATTCGGGTCTAGGCTAGACCTGATCACCAAAGTGAGTTACCAAATTCAGTAGTTTTACCTGAAGGTCGCACTCATTTCCTCAGGCATGCAGAGGAGCAACGGTGGGGAATTTGACGAGGAACTAATCAGGAAAGTATTATTATATCTGGTGCATGCTTGTCTGAATTTTGGTGAACTGTGTACCTGAACGAGCGGCTGTGTAACAGTATTTGGCGTCCATCCACTGTATTACAAACTCTTATTCATAGCTTGGCTCCCATCATTTCCTCCATCAGGCCTTTAATGAAATGTCAACTCCCGTAACCATAATTGACATATGATGGCACAGCATGTGTTAAATAGTCTAAAATGGCAAGTCAGGTGAGATGTTCAATGGTACCAGAGATCCTGCGTGTGTATATATGTCGAGACGCGAAAGCTTCTCTGTTGCCCTTTGTGATCATTAATTTTCTTGTTTTCTTTTTGGAAAAAGCAGTGCACCACACAAGGTATTTTGAATAATAGACTTAGTGATCAATCCAAATATCAAAAAACACCCGGGAGCCAAGGGCACATTTGCCATGAACAAAATGTTTTCTTGTAGCTTTCCAGTCTTGCAAGGTATCTAATATGGTACCTAACAGCAAACCTCTACAAGTCCATGGTCCATTTCCATGACCTGTTTTTGAACTTCCTCCCACGAGTTCACTGAGTATGTACAAATGTCCACATACCGCTGCAGCTAAGCTAATTCCAAAAGCCTATCTAATTAGGTTCTAGGAGGAAAACGAAGACCTGACGTTATCATACCTTCATAAACTATATTCATGTAGTATAACTATAAATATAGTGTATTGAACATTGTTTTATACAAGGGTGGTTTCATGTTAAATAGTTAATGGCTGTGAATATGATCACATCCTTTATAAATATTTTGAAGTTCCATTTAGTTATTTAAAAAATGTAATTTTGTCACCCATACTAAATTGTTGGGAAAATGGCATTCCTAATATTACAATAATTATAGTGATGATATAATGGCGATGAGTGTAGATAAAATCAGATGAGAGACGCCCCCCCCCCCCCCCCCACACACACACACTTTCTGAATGTCCGATCCTGTGATGTGGTTGGGATATTGTTTCCACAAACGCAATTAGCCTATAGACCCAGACCAGTACAGCTTCTGCCGCCACCTAGCATGTAACTGCTACACCACTACTGCTGTTGCTCATTTATCTGAAGTTCTTCTTTTGTTACTTCTTATTCAGTATCTTCTTTTTTGATTAACCGTACTCATTTCACGTAAACATGATCTCCCATACATAATATGTATAATATGTTTTTTTTTATTGAACATAGTGATATTCATAGCATTTCTGTCCAGCATACGCTTACATCGGAATATACAATGTACAAATTATATATTAGCATTGAAATTCAAGAGCATATGTAAGCGTCTTGAAGTTGGCCTTTTTGGCCTTGCTGGCCTTCTTTAATAAAATTAGTGCAATAATGTTTGGGTAATGTTTGTCCCCGAATTCATGCACGTAATCATATGCATGTATAAATGGTGCAATTCCCTTCTATATATCGAAGCATAGTCACAAAAAGTGTACCGAATTGTGTACAGTCGATAGAAAATGCTATGGATATAAACGACATTATGACATGAAACCATAATTTTCATATAATCAAGTAATTATGTTGCACATGTATAGTAACACAAGGATTTAGGAGTAACGGATTGGTATGTCTGTTATTGCCAGCACTACCACACCAAGTGACAGTTGTCACTTAGAAGTTGCCAACAGTAACCTGCTTAACTACCACTGATTGTGTAGCAACCAGGGGTGTGACATCATCAAAAAGTGATTTGACTCAGGTAAAGATGTGTACTCAGGGACAGTAATGAGTTATGTCTCCAAGGTGATTCCCATAAGTGGAGTTAGTAAGATAATTGAAAATTATTGTTGGTATGTAGTGGTTTCGCCTTAAATGGCTCATCAGGTGCGAATTTGGTAAAACTAGTTCATAATAAATTATGGAAATAATTTTGCCACATGATTTTAATTAAAAGAAAGAAAATTGATAAAAATAAAAAATAGTTTTTGCATGTAAAAGCAGGCCCATTCCAATTTTGAAGAATATTGGTAAGTTTTCCAAGGTGAATACAAGAAGGCTGTACCAGGGGAAAAATGGGGGGTTGGTCAACGTGGTAGGACTATGTCCAGTCACTTAAAAAGTAAGTGAGAAATGCCTAGTGTCATCGCGGTATTGTTATTTTGATATTGAAATTTGGGACGGGGTAGAAACAATATGGCGGAGACATGGATTAGTCCATTAGATTCAGACCCTTAGGGACAATGGATGAGAGTCGTTGCATCCATCGTTTTTCCTCTCTGTCTCGCTCTAATTGAGCAGTCGCGGAGTCAGGTGGGGCCCTAATAAAAGATAGGACAGAAATATTGAAGCCTCTGGTGAGGCCTGGATTATCAGGTGGGCAGCTGTTAAAATGTCTGGCCACTGTAGTGTCAAGGTTATGATTTATATCATGAAAATGGTTCTAGGTCTTTTGCCCCCCGGACCTTTGCCCCCCGGACCTTTGCCTCCAGGACTTTTGCCCCCTGGACTTTTGCCCCCCGGTCATTTGCCCCCCAGGACTTTTGCCCCCCGGTCTTTTGCCCCCTGGACTTTTACCCCCTATGACTTTTGCCCCCTGGACTTTTGCCCCCTTATTAATGTAAGAACTAAAGCCAAACTAGCCTAGGCTACATTATATATTTTGGTAGTATTGTTGTAAGTTTAGCTGGCACCTGATATCAACAAGTTCATTAGGAATAAATTAACAAAAGACAGAAATTTAGATACACAAATATAGAAAATTTATTTATGAATAATCGAATAAATACATAAATAAAGGGTGCATTTTATATTATCATGCATCATAAACCATTTCACATACATGAACTCAACAATTTTGAAGTTTTTTTAATAGAGTATTTGGCCAAAAAGTCATTTAGCAAAAAATATTCCAAAACCACATCCACTCCCTTTTCAAAATTCCTGGATCTGCCGGTGGGAGATTTAGAGATATTGTAGGCCTATTAATTTATTGTGATTTTATAGATTTGCCAACAGTGTGTCATTTATCTATATTTTTAAGTGGGGTTTAACAGTTGCTTATTTTAGTTAGAAAAACGGTACATTTCTGTACCTTTGAGGTACAACCGGGTCAAAAAGCGGTAGAGCACCGGCAAATACGGTACAATTGGCAGGCCTGGTCCTCAGGGGTGTCAGAACGCATCCAAAGCAGCCCAAATAAAAAATATAAAAAGGTTCAAATTTGTCTTAGAATTATGATTTGAACCAAAAGATCAACTGATCCTTTCTCGAAAATTAATGTTCAACAGAACCTCAAACCATAATATGGGGGGCAAAAGTCCGGGGGGCAAAAGACCTGGGGGGCAAAAGCCCAGGGGGCAAAAGACCGGGGGGCAAAAGTTCTGGGGGGCAATTGACCGGGGGGCAAAAGTCCAGGGGGCAAAAGTCCGGGGGGCAAAGGTCCCGGGGGCAAAGGTCCAGGGGGGAAAAGACCTGTCACCCATGAAAATGGCCTTGGAACCTTGTCAGTAGACAGTTCTTAGTTTGGCCAACATACTGATTGTCACATTCTTTACATGTGATTAAATAGACCAGGTTACTACTCTGGCAATTCACATTGTAAAGTGGGGTATGACTGAAGTCATCCCATTGTGACTTGACCTTGTTGGATTTATTGATCAAAGGGCAGTACCGACATTTAGTAGGTCTGTTGCACGGGTGACCACTTAGTCCCGTCTTCCTGGTGGGGTCTCGAGTCGACGCTCTTACTAGGGCGTCGCCTAAGTTTTTATTACGGCGGAGTCCAAAGATAATTTTGGAGTCTAAAATGTTGCGGTGGTTTTGGACCGGCCTAAAAGTTGCCAGTTTTCCCTTATGATGTCCGCTATTGGCGGATTCTTGGGATTATGAGTGGTGATGCAGTAAAAGACATCATTCTCTTTTGTTTTTGGTAAAGAGCCAAGTAGATGATCTTTATTCAAAAGAGTCTCTCTATCCATTTTAGATGCCCTCTTGAGCGATTCATGGATGAGGTGTTTGGGGTAGCCTCGTCGTCACCAGAGGCTTCAATATTTCTGTCTTTCTTAGGGCCCCACCTGACTCCGCGACTGCGCAATTAGAGCGAGACAGAGAGGAAAAACGATGGATGCAACGACTCTCATCCATTGTCCCTAAGGGTCTGAATCTAATGGACTAATCCATGTCTCCGCCATATTGTTTCTACCCCGTCCCAAATAACACAAGGATTTAAAAGGCTATAGCTGAGTTCAGATTCTACCTTTAGTTGAGCAATGATACTTTGGATAAATATGTTACCAGCTGGTTACAACTGTTGATATCCATGTTGGCCCATGTTCTTTTGAAATGGGTTTTTTTAGTTTTCCTGAAATCAACAATAAAGAACTCCTTTTGCATCATTTGTGTTATCAAGTCTAAATATGTATTTTCTGTAACTATGTCAACCTTGATATAGTTCTGACAACTGCTTCCTTTCAAAATGTAGCATTTCATATTACCAATAATACAACTGAAGGTAGTTTAACCACGGACAAGTGTGTAGTTGCTGTGTCTAACACAGGCAGCCACCATCTGAAACCACCAGGTGGCTCCAGCATATTCAAATGTTAGCTATCTATATCACTGAGAAGTATAATTCTAGTTCAACATGTAATATTCACGTAATATGAAGGGGTCCACATCGAGGCAGGGCAGTTGTCAGCTAAATTGGGCACCTATCTATGATATATGCAATCCGCAAAGTACTTGAATAAACCTATCCTGCTTTCCTATAGCATTAGATACTCAAATCGATTTGCCATAATTACCTGTGTCATCCTGTGTCTGTATAATGTAATATAATCGTTATCTTTATTGTTATGTGCTTTCCAAAAACTTGAGCTTTTTGTGTGAGAGAATTATTTTTATTTTTTTTAATTCAGCTTTATTATCCTGAAAAGACATTGGCACACGCCAGTTTTCATTGTCCTTCCAGCCTTACATCTAGATTAACTGGGAGGCAATATGAACCGTTGCGGAAAGATAAATTGGCTTCTATCTTTTAGAGATACAAACTTCTTAGGTCTATACATGAAAAAGCAATTCACGGTGTGATGGTATCACAAAGTAGGGAGTGACTAATCAATGGTTTTGTTTAGACATACTCTTCTTGCACAGTTGTTGCTGTGCTGTAACAGTTACAGATATGATAGTATACAGTATACAGGGTGCATTTCCGTAGAAATCATATAAGTAAATATAATTTAGTAAGATGAAAGGAGAGAATGTTCTGTGGGGAGAGACTTAGGGTACAAGACATATTCGAGAGTCAGTTTGTGTATAAAATAGAATGGCTTCTGAAAGTTCTTAATTCTAGGAGTTCTGATATCAGGGGGGGGGGGATTTATAAAAAAGGGATAGGGAACTCAGAATAAAGATTACATAAGTGTTGAGCCGAAGGATCGTTGTGGTTCTCTTAACTATACACCAAGTATTGATTAAACTTACAGACAATTTAAAACAGTTCAATAGCGCTCAGAGGGGCAAGCATGCCTCTTTTTTGTGCAGCTTTAAAAGCAGACAGGGATTCAAGATTCCTTAGCTCAGGGGTGAGGACGTTCCAGGCTGCAGAGCCTGAGTAGATTACACTTCTCTTGAAAGCTTCACATCTTGGTATTGGCACGTTAAACAGGGGAGCGTCATGTGCTCGTGTTCTTATCTCTCTAGTATTTAAAAATTGGGTTTTTGACTTTCTCTGGTACATGAAGTTTAATACATGAGCTTGCCTTCTGTCTTTAAGAAATGGGACCATACTCAGTTTGTGTACTCTGTCTGTGTTAGTTAGTCTATTTTCCCCTAAGCATAATTTCAAGCCTCTGTTTTGTAGTCTCTGCAATTTATTGAGGTCACTTACATTTGCCTTATTATAGATTACATCCGCATAGTCGAGATAAGGCAGAATCATAGATTTATATACCTGCACAGCCGATTGCTTGGTTAGGTATCTCTTGACTTTGGATAATAAACTTAGTTTGTGCGATACACAAGTAATAGTCTGACTTATATGATTACTAAAATTCAAGGTTGAATCTAACGTCATACCCAAGTACTTAAAAGTGGGAACATGTACTTTATCACCTTTTATAAAAACTTTGAGGTCCTTCACCTTTTTAAGCCTGCTGCGGCTCCCAAACGCCATTACCTTGGTTTTTTTGGTGTTAATAGACAGTGCATTCTCGTCACACCAGGTGATCATTACATTCATACTATTTTGCAGCTTCCCGGCAGCTTCATCAGCATTCCTCCCAGACTGGTATAACACCGTGTCATCCGCATATAGACATAAACCACAGTCCCCCAGGGCATCTTGAAGATCATTAATGTACACTAAAAAGAAAAGCAGGCCAAGAACTGACCCCTGGGGGACCCCGCAAGTCACTGGCAGCTCTTCAGACATGCACCCGTTAGCTGTAGTTTTTTGCCTTCTCATAGTAAGGTAATTTACACACCACCTAAGGGTTTTACCCCCTATATCCGCCCTTAACAGCTTCCTAATTAAAATAGAATGTTTCACAGTGTCAAAAGCTTTTTTTAGGTCCACAAAAGCCGCCGTTGTTATGTTCCCCTCATTTACTGCTCCAAATAGATTATCAGTTAAATCCACGATCGTAGAAATCGTGGAGAAGTTTTTACGAAAACCCCCTTGCATGTCTGATAAGTACTCGTTGTCATTCAGGAATTTCGTTATGTGGCTGTGGACTACCTTCTCAAGCAATTTACCAGGGAGGGGGAGTAGTGAAATGGGTCTATAATTGCTAACATTTTCCCGGACACCACCTTTAAAAATAGGGACAATTGTTGCAATTTTCCACTTGTCCGGGAAGACTGCCTTGTCGATTGAACATCTGAATATATGCGTTAGATGCGGGTATAGTACAAGAAAAGCATCTTTACAAATTTTGGACGAGAGGAGGTTTATACCTGAGGATTTCAGGGGTTCAATACTTTTACACAAGTCCCTTACATCCTCCTCGTCTACTTCTAGTAAACCAACTTTATCAATGGTATTTACCCCATAGTAGTGCCATGCGCTGCTATTATTTTTTGACAGGTTGGGTCCTACATTAGCCAAAAAAGAGTTGAGATAATGTGCAGATTCGTCCTTATCAATATCTTCCTGAGTTTCCGAGTCTTTTAGCCAAATATTCCCTGCCTTACCCCCTTTAGTCGGGATTATGGACGAAATGGTTTTCCAGAATTTCTTGGGATCACCCTTGTTTTCAATTTGTGATTGTTTAACAAAGTCCGCTCTCAGATTCTCGATCTCCCTACCTACGCGGTTTCTGACCTCCCTTGCTGCGGCCCAGTCCTGAGGTTTACCAGTCCTCTTAGCTTTGGTTAACAGTCTGTCCTTATCTCTAATGGCTTCTATTGCTTCGTTAATAATCCAGGGTTCTCTTATACTGGACACTTTGTAGCTCTTTATTGGACACATTATATTAATCTTATACATGATAACATCATGAAGTGTGTCCCAAAGAAAGTTCGGGTCACTACTATCAAAGAACTCTGTCCAGTCATAGTCTAGTAATTCTTCTTGAAAGTCTTCTTTGACATAGTTTTTATAGGATCTGCCCGTGAAACTAACTTTAGTAGCCTTTATTTTCTCTTTTTTCCTACTAACATAGACTGCTAAGTGGTCACTTATATTCAATTCTAGCGTTCTACAGTCGCTAATTATGTCAGAGTTAGTGAAGATCAGATCTATCAGTGAGTTTGAGCATACACCATTTCTTAGGTCCGTCCTAGTATAAGTTTTAATCCTTTGCCTAAGCCCATGTAGTTTAGTAACAAAGTCTAGCTCTCTTGTTAAGGGGGATTTTTTATCCTGAAAGTTTATGTTAAAATCGCCCATCAGATATATTTCCGCATTATCTTTTAGGTCAGCTAGGTTGAGTGCATCGTTGAGAATTGAACAGGCTTGTTTATAGTTACCTTGGGGGGGTCTGTAGACATTAATTATAACAATTGGACGTACCTTTTTAAACTCTAGGACAACCCATTGCATCTCCAGGTCTCTACTTGAGCAATTCAAATGCTTGAGCTTGGTATCAGAGAACTTAATCTTGCCTTTTATATAGCATACCAGTCCACCTCCTCTTTTAGGCTGACTTTGTTCTGGACGGTCTGACCATGTTCTGTCTAGTCTAGTTAAGTTGTATCCTTCGATATCAACTAAAGAGTCTGGGATTGCATTCGTGAGCCATGACTCCGAGATAGTGAATACCTGAGCATCATACTCTTTGATTTGATGGACCAACAAGTCGAATTTATGATTACCCATCATACTCCTACAATTCATGTGAATAAAGTGCATGCCTTTGCCCATCTTCCCGCTCTCAGTGGTGTTTAACATTGATCTTCCATTGCTTGCATGTCTCAATAATCCCTTCAGGCTCACAGTTAAAAGTACAAATTATAAGTAAAAATGGCTTGTTAATGGAGGAAATTAGTACAGAATAACATACATGCTTAATTGCAGAGAACAACACCAATAAACATTGCAGATAATTTGACAGGTATTTGCTACAGGTGTAGCGAGTGAGGAATGGATATCGGTCAATGCGACCATCCATGACGCTACAGTAGCCAGATGACGTGCTGGCTTGCACTTGACACTAGTTATGGACACCCTGCTAAGCATAATCATAACCCTGGAAAAGTTTCCTGTTTTGGTATACACCTACATTCATTCCTGGGTCAATACTATTTTCTATAAACTCACTTCGGTGGTGAAGATGAACATGAGTGCCATTGTATTGTATACTAGTGGGATGTTTACGCCCAAGTTTACTCACGACTATTTTAGGTTATTTAGTGTCTAGTAGACTTGACAAGTTTATTGTATTGGGATGGTTTTTTGAATAAGGGGGTGTATAAAGGTAGCTAGGTTGACTGCCCTGGGCTCCGTTGAGTTACTGAGCGGTAGATTAGCTCCGCTAACCAAAAAAGCTTGAGTGTGGAGTCTATATACAGGTCAAGTGGGTTCCTGGCCCAATTCAATGAACGTATGATCGTCAATACGAAGACAAGGGGACGAAAAATACTAACCACAACAATAATTTGGGCAGGAACCTTAGACACATGGCTTAGTTCATAGGACCGAAAAGGGGAGAGTTTTCCCTTGATAAGTAATTGGAATCAGGGTTAGGGTTAACTCGTGCTGCAGATGTGTGTTTCATTATCTTCTCTATTTCCCGAGTTTGCTAATTGCGGGCTGTGCAGAGCGTCACCAGACGCAATGTCAAGTCCCAGAATCCAGTGATTTAATCACATCCAAAAGTTGCATGCACCTTAGTGTGCGGTACTCTGATAGTAGAGTGTGGTTCCCCAGGTAAGGACATCATACAAAGCGTCACCAGACGCAGTGCAAAGTTATCTAAATATTTTTACTTACAAGTGGTGGCAGAGTTTGTAGTATTTACTTCTTCAGGTGTTTTCCTCAAAGAGTACATGTTTTTGGTCATGGCTCCAGTAATGCCTAGTCGGTAGCCTTCTTAATGTCCTGAGAGGAGCAGAGCGTCACCTGACGCAGTGCTCTTTCTTAGGTTAGGTTTAGAGGGTAACTCTCTAGATCCACTATTGTCACCGGACACTAGTGTAAATAGGATACTTCGGCTGAACTTTCAGGGTGCTGTCACCAGACAAGACCCGTAGGGTAAAGGCAGAAGACTCAGAGTACCTCTTTAAGAATCAGGATTAATTCGCGTCAGAAATCTGGGCATTTCTAATTTGGAATTTGAAATATGTAAGAGGGTCGACGGGCATTAATAAATTTTGATTTTAGAATTTTAGTTAAGCAACATTGCTTTTAGAAACTGTTCGACCCATTTAGATTTGAGATCTGCTGATAGATGTATTCCGTCTGCAAGATGGTGGTAGAAGGCCTTCCGCTTGCCCCTCACGTATCTGTGAACCATATGATGAATGGATGGAGAGAAGGTATTCCTTTCCTTGTTGATACGGAAGACGTTTGCGTTAAAGGCCCAGACAGCCTCCTCAACTTCGTGTTGGTGGTCATGGTCGACTCTATGCTGATTCACCACTCTGGATAGGTCGCTTCCAATTAATGGACAAAAGACCACCGTAGAAGCTGGGTAGTTCTTTCTCAGATTATCATCTGTATCCACGAGTAACGATGTTAGGCTATCCTTCAGCGCCCCTCCCGTACCCCACCTGTATGAGATCTTCTTTGATATCGGATCCTTAAATGTTATGTCGTTTACTCCCCCGGCAAGGTAGACCACGTCGAAGGGATAATTATCTAGGTAGGCTTCCACTTGGACAGTGATTTGGGAAAAGTCAGCCCCTGGGAATGACCAAACGTCAAAAAATTCCCTGGAAGTAGCTGGGATCTGCTTCTTTTCAATTTCCACTTGCCTTTGGATCTCCTCAAATAAGTCGGTACCCCTGCTGTCCGTTATGAGAATATGCTTACGTTTTGTGCCAAGATGCGCCATTTCCGACTCACTTTGTCAGCAGGTTTCTGCGTAGCTCCTCTAGCAAGTGTCCCAGGAGGTTCCGTCCCGGATTCTGAAATGTGATCAGCTGAACTTTTGATATCGGGATGCCACAGCCCCACTTCTTGTCCCCTGTTCCCTCGAATAGGGTGCGGTTTCCAGTACCTAGGAGGAACTGCCTGAGGAATCGGTTCTTCGTGAACTTTTCTGCCAAGATTTCCCTCATGACTTGCTCACTCATCTGCTCCCATTATTCCGTGGTTCTGACGGCCTTAGCAATTTGTTTTGCCCTGTATGGGTTCCTTTCCAACTTGATTGCCTCTGCCTCTCTTGGGAACCCGCAAGTGATCGCCCGATTGTATTGAAAGGCTCCCTCAGCAGACAGGAAGAACTCTCCTTTATACACAATGTTACATGGGTAGAGATTTGATAGCGGTGAGTGAGGGCTCTGGAAGACTATACCTTTGTCCTCCAAGATATGGATGGTTTTCGCTCTCAGTAGGGTTATTTCAATGGGAAGCTTGAACAGTTCATCATACCTGACTCTTCTGCCGTCAAACTGAAGTGCTCCGGCCTTGACCACAGCTTCGTGGCCTTTTCCCCTCGCGTACGATGCTAGCGCTCGTAAATCCCTCAGCTCGTTTGACTGCAGTTCGGTTAGATCGTCGTTGAACCAGACATTAGCGTACTTCCCATTTCCTTTCAGATTTTTCAGGTGTTTGAAGAACTCCGACTTCTCCGCACGCCGAAGAAACACAACTACAATCGCACGTGGTTTCGGTTTCACTGCCGCCTCTCGTTCTTCCGCCGGTTTACGACCTCTGCGGAAAACTCGGTCACAGACATCCGTGTCAAAATCTAACTTTAAATCCTTGAAAATGTCTTTTACGACATCAGTCACCTGCTCGTTATTCTCTATTTCTTGAACTCCGTCTATTACTAGGGTAGTTTTCCTCTTCTCCCTCTCCATGTACTCGACTCTGGCTTCTACATCCACGATCCGTGCGCTATGGATTCTCACTTGAGCCCTCACGCTGTCACTGGCGTCCTTGACTTGTCTGCTACTGTCAGATAACTTTTCACAACTTGCTCGGTTTGTTTCTATCTTCGCTCTTAGCTCATCCGCGGTCATTTCCTGACTGGCGATTGAGTTGTCAAGTTTTATATCCAGTTTGTCCAGTTTGATCAGGATTTTATCAATTCCCGTTAGTGTCACGACATCTTCGTCTTCGGGCTCGTCATCTTTTTGCTGGCTAATGGCGGGTCCGTCACCGCGGCCGTTACGGGTGAAGACGCCACTGCCCTTCCCGTCTTTGGGCTTGTTTGAATGCTTGTTCTCGTCCTTTTTTGGTGGCATTTTGATCTCCGAGTGTTCGTATTCCGCGTCCTTATTAAAGATACAGTTACTGCACTATTGAAACACCTAATCCCCGTACGTGCACGAGCAGAGAGTCCAACCGTACGTCTAGCGCGTTAGCCGGCCATTTTTTTTTTCACCATTTTTCCTTATCAATATCTGTGCGTGTAACCAATCATGAAATATCGTGACCTAGTAGAATATTGCGCATTTTACAATTATTCCATTATCAACTAAGTTATTAGTGAAAACAAGCCAATGAAACACTGATAATACTTACTTGGGCAGAATATTCCAGAGATTAATGTAATATTTTGGGTTCTGATACCTTACAATTGTTATTTCCGGGAGCAGGCGAGTGATGTAACTGTTCCTTAACCGTGGTTACGCTGATCTGTTGACATGTGATTATAAAAATTGGGAGCGTAACAGTTATCTTTCAGTTGCCCCCACACCACCGACATGCTCACATCTCTTAATTTTAAATTTCAGCTTGTTGTAATAGGAGGATTTAATAATATTTCCCATATTTTAATATGTCCAAACAAATTACAGGTGTTAATTGTTATTTCCCATTCATAGCAAATTTAATGATAACGAGTCCAAACCGGTAAATGGTATAAATACAAAATCATTTATTTATGAAAGTTGCATTGCTGATAATTTCGAATGGGACGGCATTGATTAATCAATTAATGGGGAGAGAACAAGGTATCATGATTCCATGGAAACAGAAAAAGAAACCGTTCAGATTGAATGGAACATGTTTGCCAAGTATTCTAACAAACGCATTTTACTTGTCAGTACTAAAAACTGCTAGCGGATTGAAGGTCTGTTTTAAAAAATTATTGTAAGTTTTTTTGAATAATTGTGATCATCAGAAACGCACAATTTTTTATTTTTTTTATGGTTCAAATAGGCATATGTATAATATGGGAATGAAGAACAAAGTTAACAGTAAAATAGGGATGTTCTGGGGTGTGCAAATCAGGAGATTTCAAAATAGTACTATATCTCAACCTCTAGTAGAAATATTTTCAAAATGTTTTAGATCATTGAAAAGCAAGATTGCGAGTCATAATCCATATTTCCCACCTAAGGTCGCCGTTTTCCAAGAAACTTCACCATTCCAGTTATTCTGTAGTTCTTTGTTGCTGCATGCCATGGAAATCATTGATCTCAGTTACAATATCTTGTTTTGATATTTAATAACTAGATTTAGGATAGTAATGGTGCTTAACATGATAGATCTAGAATAGAGTGCATGTGCGATCAACCTCCAAAGAATAAGAATGTGTAGACCCTGGTTTCCACCAGGCGATTTTGAGCGCCGATTATTTGGTAATTTATTATTCTAACTAGTAATAAAATAAAAGATTATAATCTTACATATACTATTTGAAACAGTATTAAAACCCTTTTTATGGTATGTAACATGTCCATCATCAACCAATATTCCCACTGCCGGTTTTTGAAATTGGTAGTAAAATCGGCTGCTGGAAACAAGGGTTAAATGCACACTGAGAGGTCAAGGGCTATGATGGTTGTGACTCCCGTGAGGTGCTGTAGTCTAGTGGCAGAATGAAGAACCACAACGAGGAAGTAACTGGATCATGTTCCTTTCATTGTTAACTTTGAATAATGTATTATTGTATTGCCAATCACCACTCCTTGCTTTGGAATTATTTCTGTGTCATAAGCTCTAACCCTTGGTATATGTAATTGATTATTATTATAATCCGGTTTGGCCTTGACTAGTCACCCTCACATGAGCCTCCCTGGCCCTCCCTTATACTGATTAGCCAAACCGATCTCAGGGCCGTTGGCGTTTTTGTCGGTCCACAGTCGTTCAGGTAATTAAACTTGTTGGTTCTTAAATCGGTCCCCTATCTAAGATCCATGGTGAATTAAAAACCGATTGCTTTCTTGTATTTTAGACAACAAATTAATAGGATAAAAATGAAAAAAATCGGTTGATTTTTTTCCCAACATTTTGCAAATATAGCTTCATTTCATGTATATATGTGCATGTATTCAGTACAAGAAGTGTGATTTCTTAAAGGGCAGGACAATGCTGAAGGTATAGGGGCTGGACTCCTGATAGGCCTATAGAATAAATGCATATAAATTATGGATACGTATGGGTGAGTAGGGTTGGGATGGGGTGTCCTCGCAAGTAAGAGCGCGGTGTATGCGTAGGTAGGCTTATTGACAATACCATATCTGTGTAAAAGACTGATTACCGCGTTATTTGTGTATGTACCTGGGTATATTTGACAAACCGATTGCAGTCTATGTTGCTATGTTGGTTGCCCCAAATATAAGAGGTGTGATGTCCATTGTCCCATCGCGATCAGAATAGTAGTTTAGCCGAGGCCATGCGGGGCATTGGGTCACCCGCAGCTTGGCCTCAGGACCTCTACACAGTGCACACTCACCAGAGAGTAGGATGGTCTACGAGGGGGAAATATGTATTAAAATTGTATGCGTGTGTTACTTAATAATAGTATGATGACAATTTTCTCTTCTTTTTTTATTTCAACAGGTTATGATTATTGGTTACCGTGTCTAATACTGATATTATCTATATAGGCTAAGTCTATTGTTACTAACGCACCAAAATGGTCAGAGTATATATAGTCTCCGACTCAAGAGGTAGACCTCTACAAGAAGCATTAGAAAAAATGACTGCGGCTGAAATTATAGTGCATGCCCTCCCTGGCGCCGGGGCAAAACGTATCATGAAAAGGGCTAGAGGTGTTACTATTTTTTGATACAAAATTTGATATCTTGTATATATTACTGATGCAATGGTACATATTCCAGGGTTCTCTATTTTTAGACTGGATAGGGGTGAATCGAAACGGGGAGGTGGAATTCTCATCTATGTTAACGATAAATACTCATCAGGTACTACAATTTTGCAACCTCATAGTAAAATATCTGATAATCTGGAACAACTTTGGTTATCGTTGGAGGTTGATAATATTAAAAAGAAATACATATGTTGTGTATACAGGCCACCGGCAGGTGATGCTAATTTGGGCATGGATGAATTATGTACTTATGTAGATAGTCTCTCAAATATTTTTAAATATGAACTAGTTGTATGTGGGGACTTTAATATCGATTATAACAAGCGACATACTAAATCAATTGAGTTGTTAAAGGATTTTGAACGTAACTACTTTTTGAAACAAATAATAATGTCAAATACTAGGATCACTGCGACCTCTAAGAGTAGGATCGATTTAATGTTCACAAATATGGAGCACTTCATAAGTAGTGGACACTTGGAGATTGGTATAAGTGACCATTTCCCAATTTTTTTATTTAAAAAGCAAAGTAGAACTCCAAAGGGATGTACTTATATTGATGGGAGGAGCTACAGATATTATGATAGTGAAGCATATCAAAATTCAATTACTGAAAGTCTTTGTTGGAATGAATTTTGGGATGAAGACTTATCTCCGGATGAGTTGTGGGATATCATTCTATATATTATTACATCGGCCGCTGATTTACACTGTCCTGTGGTGAAAATTAAGGTGCGTAAAGATTGTCCGACATGGTTTAGTCGGGAAATAATAGAGGAATTACATCATAAAGATATCCTGTATAAAAATGCAGTTAACACTGGAGATACTGATGCTTGGGATTTATTTAAACGTAAAAAGAATGAGGTTAAACGATTATTGTTAAATGCAAAAGAAGAATATGTAAAGGAAAAACTTGATTCGTGTGCAGGTGACTCGCGCACATTTTGGCGGGAAATTAAAAATATTTCTGGCTTAGGTAAATCCCATAATGCCTGTTCTTTAAATGAAATTATGGTTGATGGTGAAATCCTAAAGAATATGGAATTATCTCACTTTATGAATGAATTTTATGTGAATGCCGGCCCGACTCTGGCAAAACAGTTTGGTGACGCATGGAATATTGCTGACAATGATTTTGGAGTGAATACATCATTTGTATTTGAATCAGTTACTGAAGACCAAATTTGTAAATTGGTTAAAAATATTGTTATAACTAAATCGTCTGCCTGTGGTAACTTAAGTTCCAGGTTAATGAAAGATGCATTTATAGTATGTATTCCAGCGTTGACATACTTGTACAATAAATGTATAAGACTAGGGTATTTCCCAAAGAAATGGTGTATAGGGTATGTGAGCCCGATCCCAAAAACTAGTGTAAAAAGTAAAAATCCGAAGGACTGGCGTCCGATTACCCAAATTTGTTTACCGGGTAAACTTTTAGAAAAAGTTATGCATATACAAATAATGACTTACTTTGAAGTAAACTCCTTATTGTGCGATTGTCAATTTGGATTTAGACAAGGCAAAAGTACATCCTTGGCTATATTTGAACTTTTGAAAAACCTGTATAATAGTTGGAATACTCAGCATTATAGTACATGTATATTTATAGATTTTTCACGCGCCTTTGATTCAATAGATCAACACATATTACTCCATAAATTAAAATTGTACGGTTTTGATGATAGTTCTTTAACTCTGATGCGAAATTATGTGACCGAACGATATCAGTGTACTATTATTAATGGTAATGAGTCTTCTCTTCTCCCACTAACCTATGGTACTGCTCAGGGGTCCATTCTTGGACCACTGATTTATATTATCTATGTTAATGATTTATTTAATAAGTTAAATAAAAACTCTTGCTTCATGTACGCTGATGATACCCTATTGATTGGTACGGGTGATACAATTGTAAAAAGTAAATTTGAAGCGCAGCATAAGTTAGATACACTTGTAGAGTGGTGCTCACAAAACAAGTTAACTATTAATGAGGAAAAGACAAAATATATGGTTGTGAGTTTTACTAAGAACTCTAACAATAACACAGGGGATATTTACATTAATGATAGTACTCTAAAGCAAGTAAATGTTTATGAATACCTGGGTGTACATCTAGATGATAGACTTAGTATGCATCAACAAATAGATCACGTTTTAAAAAAAGTAAGGGGAAAATTATGTGTTTTTGCTAAAATAAGAAAGTTTGTTACTCAAAGGGTTGCTTTACAAATATATAAGACCATGATCATGGGACTTTTTGACTATGGTGATTTTTTAATTGACTCAGGTACTATGGATAAGATTAAAAAGGTTGGTAAATTACAAGAAAAGGCAATTAGATTGATTGAATATTGTAAATATTCAGAAAATAGACGGCCTATCGAAGTCTTGTATGCGGAGTATAGATTGGAGAATTTAACAATTCGCCGCAAACGGAATTTATTAAAAATTATGTATACTCAAAGTAAAGAGGCTGTGAATATTGTAAAGCCTAAACATGGTAAATACTTAAGAAGTTCATCTAAGGTAAAGATGAAAGTAAGTTTTACTAGATATACAAAAATTCAGAATAGCCCGTATGTTAGGGGCTTAAAAGAGTGGAATAAGTTAGACTCTAATATACAGAGAGTTACCGACGGTATAAGATTTAAAAATCTTATAAAATCAATGAATTTTGACAATAACTGATCGAACAGGTATTTTATTACCTAAAAATTGTGTATTATGTTCTATGTAAATTTAATATGTGGTGTATTATGCTATATAATTCTTGAAACAAGGATACTTATAATTTTGTGTTATAAATTGTATGTCGTATATTCTTATTGATGATTGTAATCTGATGGAAGAACTTGTACTAACAGGAATCGGATTTTGAAATAAAAAAAAAAAAATAAAAAAAATAAAAAATTGTGACATTTCTACCAGGGATTCTACCACCAAACTACTGTCAATGCCCGAGAAAACTTATACTGAAATATCAGAGGAGATTTACTTGTCCTTCAAATCAGGTTTAGCCGCCATCAAGGAAGTGAACCCATCGGCAAAAGTAATATTTTTGCCAATCTTTGGAGTGGACTTGACTAAATATAACAAATCACCAGCTTTGTTGGCTGATCAAAGGCTGATGAACTTTAGTATTACTTCATTGAATGCCAAGATTACTGACCTGAACAATGACAGTAACCTACCAACCCCGCAAACTTCCTCTCTTGTCCATCATTCCAATGGGAAACAGCGGTGGTCGCATAGGTACAAACATCTAAATGATGATGGTTGTCACTTTGATGACAAGCTGGACACGATCAAATATATTGCGAGTGAGATCCGTGAATCTATTGATCGTCTCACAAATATTTGAGAGATTGTGTTATGATAGAGAGAGCGTCACCAAGGACTTTTTGGTATTTTCCTTTTTTATATTTCATCAGAATATGAATATGACAATTACTTATTATGGACTTTCATTAATTATTACTAATTTACTGAGTATACCAAACTAATATGTTATGGTGATCCCTACAAGGCATGGAATGCAGCAAGCCCAGTATCCTGATCACGTCACATTATCATTATCATTCATTTTTCATTATTTCATTAATAAGGCTTTGAGTATGATTGAAATTACTATTTATATACTTTTGAATATATTACTGACGGCTTTCTTATTTTACAGGATGTAGATAGCTTCTATTGATAGTATAAAAACCCTCAAAGGTCTAAAAATAGTCCACTTGAATATAAGAAGCCTATTCAATAAATTAGATCAACTCGATAACTTTAAGGATGTATTTGATATTATTGCTATAGGAGAAACTTGGCTAACCACTGATATCCCAGATGCGAGCATAGGATTGTCAGGTTACAATTTGATACGCCTCGATCGTGGTAGTCATATAGATAAGAGAGGTGGTGGTCTATGTATATATGTTCGAAATAGTTATTCTTATAAGATATGGTTATCAGATTTGAATATTATTACTAAAGATTTTGAAATACTGAACCTAGTTATTAAAAAACCAAACATAAAGCCTACAAGACTGATTATATGTTATAGGCCACCAACTGGTTCTGCGCAAAAATTTTCAGACTATTTATTTAATATACTTAAAGGTGAAGAGAATAACCGTATGGAAACTATTATCATGGGAGATTTTAACATAGATCATTCCAAGGTTAACTTATGTAATAAATTGAAAATGAATAGGTTATCAGAATGACTAGGGTTTCGGCAAATAATTACTGAATTTACCCGTACCACTGAAAATACTACAACCTTGCTTGATGTAATCTACACTGACTGCCCTCATGTGTCACACAGTGGAATATTAAATTTCAATGTTAGTGACCACCTCCCAGTTTACCTTGTAAGGAAAAAACAACATGTTTTTATTCAAAAGAAAACTATATTGGGACGAAGTTATATTGGATATGACAGATATGTCTTTAATAATTTACTAGCAAATAGTGATTGGTCACTGTTCGATAACCCTCATGAAACAGACCCTAATGTATTATGGAAAATTTACTTGCAAAATATTGAATTAAGTTTGAATAACCTTTGCCCAATAAGAGAACTAAGAGTCCCTGAGTTAAAACTATCATGGCTATCTAACGATATTGTTGGATTAATGAGAGATAGGGATTACTATTTTGATAGGGCTCGGCATATGGGTAAGGAGGATGACTGGAATATGGCTCACATTTTGAAAAATCGTGTATCAATAGCAATAAAAGATAGTAAGGCTAGAACAATTCAACAAAAGTTACTTGACAATGAAACAAACCCTAAGAAATTTTGGTATGAGATTAATAATATTTTTCCAAGTACAGGTAATACAACAGTACTATCCTCCCTAGAGAATAAAGACCACCAATTAATAACTGGCTAGGATCTCTCGAATTATGTAAATAATTATTATGTAAATGTTGGTATAATTATGGCTAACCCTCTTTTGGAAAATCTGGGTGGCATAGAATACTGTATTAGACAATTTGAATTGTCTGCGGATAAAATGCCTCAAATTGGGAATTTTCTAGAGGATGAATTGCTTATTGTTGATTTGATTGCTATTTTACGGAAGATTGACATAACTAAATCATCAGCTCTTTCAAACATTCGATCGTGTGTTATAATTGATGCCTTTGTTTCTCAGATTAATAGAACCTGTAGGCTATATAACTGTTCACTGAAGAGTGGTGTTGTACCATCAGCGTGGAAGAATGCAACAGTTATACCGTTACCTAAGGTATCCGTAGTAACAAATGTAAAGGATCTTAGACCTATTTCACTGCTACCCTTGCCTGGGAAAATATTAGAAAAAATTGTATGTCGTAGATTAAATCAATATTTATTGGATTATAATATATTAAGCCCACAGCAGCATGGTTTTAGGAAAAATTTCTCGACCATTACAGCAATCTCTTCTACAATAAATAAAACTTATGATAATATTAATAAATCTGATCCTACTATACTAGCTTTTCTAGATCTGAGCAAGGCTTTCGATTCAATAAATTATGATCTGTTGTTGAAAAAAATGGAATACCTAGGAATAACAGGTATAAAATATAAGTGGTTTGCTTCCTATCTTGGTAATAGACGGCAAAAGGTGTTTATAAATGGTTATACATCTACCACTGAGAGAGTTGAATATGGCGTTCCACAGGGGTCTGTGCTTGGCCCTGTCCTATTTCTATTATTTATAAATGAAATTGGCAAAACTTTTATGGAAAATGTTATATTATATGCAGATGATGCAGTCTTAATTAGTCAAACAAAAATTGAAATGGAGCAATATTCGAATACTATTAGTAATTGGTTCCGTAATAATCTCTTAAATTTAAATAAAACTAAAACTAAATGGATATATATATATTTCTCCAAAAAAGAGTAGGGCAGGGCCTGATGCCGATGTGAATGTGAATGTAGAGGTCCCTTTGGATAATATTGTTGATGTTAATAATTTGTCACTGTCTCTTGATGGTACCCTTTTGTCTAGGGTGTCAAATTTTAATTATCTTGGTCTTGTTATTGATGAGAAATTAGATTTTGCTGCACATCGATCCAAAATAGTCTCGCAAGTACAGCATAAGTTGAAATTTCTTCGGAAAATCAGATATTATATTACTGATCATGTTGCTTTAATCATATATAAAACCATGATTTTACCTTTGTTCGACTATGGTGACTTTATTTATGAACAGAATATCCTTTATGTGAATGATCAATTGCAGAAATTACAAAATGATGCTTTACGAGTGATCTATAGCCAATACAATGTTCCTTATCAACAAAGGCTAAGCTCTGAAATTTTGCACTTGAATGCATCACTATTTACATTGTACCATAGAAGGAAATTGCACTTATCGGCATATGCTTATACATTGTCAAGTATACCTGATTTTGTTGATGACAGGGAAATTATTACTAGACATCATGATGGTATCTTATTAAAGGTACCAAAGGTTGTAAATAAAAGGTACTATAGGAGTTTAGTATTTAGAGCAGTTAGTCAATGGAACTCTATGTTAGCTATAATACGTAACATAGAATCGCTAAACCAATTCAATGATATGGTAAAATTATCGTTTGAAAATCCATATATATGACTGGGTAGTGCTTTTTGATATAGGCCTTTACTTGATTATTGTGTATGTGGATGTTGTATAGTTTCATCTCTTTCATATTGATCATCTTGTTCATAATGGTTTTCACTAATGGTTTTCATCTAATGTGATATCATCAGTTGTATGTTGATGGTTAAATCTGTTATATTTCATTGGAGAAACAATTATTGTATTGCTGCTTCAGAGGGAGGGGAATTAAAATCGCCAATGGTGATCCCTGAACCCTAAATAAAAATCAATCAAAAAAAAAAATCATGCGATACATGCACTTATGAGAAATTTCCATCTGTGTAAGTTGTTGTTATCTATCTTATGTTGAAAAGTCTTTAGTATATACACATAGTCTTAATGTTACAATACAGTACATGTATTTTTTCTGAAAAGAGGAAGTCTGGGTGATTCTCTCGGGTGTTTTGCACAAAATTATTTCCTGTAAACGTTGCCAATGCAGAGTGCGTTCCACGTTCCCAAACCGTTACGTGTCAGTGATAAGGTCACCCCGAAAAGGCTGCTTTGGGTGCATCATCACACCTCTGCGGGCTAGTCATGTAGGTTAGTCATGGAGCAGAGTGTCTAATGTGTATACATGCTGTAGTACGGGGCACGTATAGAAATGTCCCAGAGGAAGTCCCCTGGCCGTTGTACGCGCGGTCGGGTCTTCACAATGTATGTGGGTTAATGTATTGTGCATTCATACCCCCCCCCCCCCCCCCATCACTCCCTCCATTTATCAGTTTATCCGCCCAGTGGACTGATGAATGCGACCAAGGAATATGGGGCGGTGTGGGGCTGGGGGTAGGTACGACTTTATAGCAGATGTTTCATTTTTTAATAAAAGCAAACAGTTACATTTTTCTTCTTTGAATACGGACATGTAATTGAAGCGATGATGATTCTGAGTAAAAAGTAATGAGGCAACTACCGGAGACGGGGTGTTATTCTATATCAGGATTCCATTCCCTATAGGCCTACCTTCAATATTGTCCTGGCCTATGTGAAACCGGTGAATAAAAGATCTGTTAATTGCCCTGGAGGGCAATATTGCCTGTCTGTGGATGCTAATGCAAATTTTGGTGTTTTCAGTCAAGATTTTCAACATTTTCTGTGTAATTGATATAGAATAGATCAATTACTACAGGGACACTCAGTTGTTGTTTTTGCCCCAGTTTGCACACGCCTATGTCCCGGGATAAAGCCCTTGATGGTATGTGCAAACCAGAGCAATAACAATTGCTTCGTGCCCCCGTGGTCCGTACTACATGCATATGTATATGTATATATTCTAGGGAGCGTATAACGCCCACCGACCTTTGGGTGAACCCTATGCATATTTAATGATATTACCACTGACCACATATAACCATCAACCTGTGGCAACGTAAGAGTAATGAATATCGATATTGCAGAATATGTACAGGCCTAAGACCCTTTCATTTTCCAGGAGAACCACTGTCTGATAGAGAGTCTTCACTGAAAGGTTTTTATCATCAACACTCACCGCTTTGTCACAAAGGAGTGTATAGGAACCCCCCCCCCCCCCCCCCCCCCGGACACGTCCCCTTAACCCCCAGCCCCCGCCACCTATCCGTTACGGTACCCCCGACCTGAAATACTCAGCTTTAAATTTGCCTTGTGTACCTTCCTCTTACAATCGTCGTCGGCTTTACTTTCCTTTGAATCACTCTGTGTAGTAACTGAATCAATTCTAGGTACATGAGCTTTATTCTGTGACGTACCTCGTTTTTCGATTGAATTGTTCATCATACGTTTCCTTTTGTCCTTTTCAAGGTAGATGATTATGCGGCGTGCGGCTCTAAGTACAGGTATGCTGGGCATGTTCGCTGTTATCACAGTTCAAGGGGTTGCTAGCCAACGAAGGATAAGGATCTTTTCATGTACCGCCTTTGCGTACAGACAACGTGTCGTACCTTGATATGTTTACCTGTGCATGAAAAGTCGTTATCCAAATACTGACGATGCTCTTGAATTTGGCCAGGTTTTCAGTAATATGGATACAAAACATGGGATTTATCTGGCACTGTTTGCAAACCCGAATAAAGAAGCCAACAAAAATCTGATATCTAGAGCTCTCGGTTTTAACTTAAGGATTCGTCTTATTCTGTTATAAAGGTGATGGTAGTCTCTGCCCAACAGTATTTAAGATTATTGGATTGTTTGTGGTAAACCTTATAGCGACATAATCTAAGTCCTGTCCGGAACTTAATTTTCCGGTAAGCTGTCCCCTATATTATACTCCCGCCCTCTCCCTTTCACATAAAGCTGTGAATACACCGTCCTTTCAACCGTGGGTTGTCAGGTATTTGTCGCGGTTAAGCCGAACTTAAAGCCATCTACATACTGATACCTATATAGAAAAGGCCATGGCTGAGTGGGCCTTCTTTACCTAATATTACCTAAGTCCGACCTGTCTATTTCCGTCCCAGTGGGTGGCTGGAGGCCCGTGGTGTTGGGTACAGGTGTTATTGATTGGGTTGTCTGCGTCCGACGGGGGTTGTAGAGGGAGTGTGGGTCCTATGACCCACAGGAGACGTGTAACTTCAACATCCCTACAGACGTGTCGATCAATACAAGCTCATAATGTCAGAGTCATGTCTAATATAAAACCATTCATTTCTCGGCATACTGCTGCAGATTAAAGCCCTGTTTCCACCGGCCGATTTTACTACCGATTTGTTGGTATTTCATTACTTTTAACTAGCAATTATAACAAAAGATTATATATCTTACATATCATTTGAAAGAGAATCAAAAACCCTTTCTAGTGGCTTTTAAAATGTTCAGGATTAACTAATGTTTCCACTGCCGATTTTTGAAATCGGTTGTAAAATCGGTTGGTGGAAACAAGGCTTTAATTGAAACTTATTTAGATTACATGATCATTTTGCAATTGTGAAGAGCGTCTAAAGAATTATTTTGTATACATAATATGCTCGCGCTATCTATACTGTCGCGTTGAAAGTTTAGATGATATGCACCCGGCATCAGTGTACAGTATGCATTTCACATAGTTAGACAGAATTAACCAAATTATAATCTGTAGTAACTACATACTTTGTAACTATACCGCAGAGTGCTACGAATTCAATTCTCGAACAAAGGGTAGGCAGTTATGTGGTGAAAATGCTTGTTCGTCAAAGTTAGAAGGATCATCCATGTAAGTAAGAATTAATATAAGGGCTGGAAAAACAAGGACATAGTACAATGTTTTATAACTTTGACATGTTACAAAGGAAAAACAAAGCGTCTTTCAGTTTTTGAGATTTTAATTAATAGATGGAATGGTTTCACACGGTCCAAATTGATGGATTAGACTAGACGTAATTCAGATTTCACCTTTCTGTTTCAATTGCACTCTTGGCATAACATTTTTGTAACACAGAATATTTAACATTTTCATTTTGTACATCGACAAACATGGATTTTGGCAATATGGATTTTTAACATTACTCTTAGTTGGATAATGTTTGTTTTTTTCAATTTTGACGGAAGAACCTTTTCACTTATTAAATTAGTTTGGGACTGAATTTCTTTGATGTTGAAGTGTTTCTTTTTTGGCGTAGTTCTGTAATATAGACTGATTCTCCTATTGATGCGATTATCAATGAATGACACGAACCTAACGTAGAAGAATTGTTAGCACTGCCATACCTCGATAACTGCATTAATACGCATGGTCACGTAATACCAGTACGTTTTCAAAACTTGTATCAAATATTAGAGTCAATTTATGCAACTTCTTCTTCACCATCCTCCTCATCTTCAAATTCACCCTCTTCATCGGCTGTGGCCTCCTGGTACTGCTGGTATTCGGACACCAGATCATTCATGTTGCTCTCAGCCTCAGTGAACTCCATCTCATCCATACCCTCACCTGTATACCAATGGAGGAAAGCCTTGCGCCTGAACATAGCAGTGAACTGCTCAGAGATACGCTTGAAGAGCTCCTGAATGGCAGTGCTGTTGCCCACAAAGGTACCAGACATCTTCAAACCGCGAGGAGGAATGTCACAGACAGCTGTCTTGACATTGTTGGGGATCCACTCAACAAAGTAGCTGCTATTCTTGTTCTGAACATTGAGGAGTTGCTCATCCACCTCCTTCATGGACATGCGACCACGGAACATGACAGCCACAGTGAGATAGCGGCCATGACGTGGGTCACAGGCTGCCATCATGTTTTTGGCATCAAACATCTGCTGGGTCAGCTCGGGGACAGTGAGGGCCCTATACTGCTGGCTACCACGGGAGGTGAGGGGAGCAAAGCCAGGCATGAAGAAGTGGAGACGGGGGAAGGGCACCATGTTAACAGCCAGTTTGCGCAGATCAGCATTCAACTGACCTGGGAAACGCAGGCAAGTTGTAACACCAGACATTGTTGCAGAAACTAAATGGTTCAGATCACCATAAGTGGGAGTGGTCAGCTTCAAAGTACGGAAACAAATGTCATACAGGGCTTCATTGTCAATACAGAAGGTTTCATCTGTGTTTTCAACAAGCTGATGAACTGAGAGGGTAGCATTATATGGCTCAACTACAGTGTCAGACACTTTAGGGGAGGGCACTACAGAGAAAGTGTTCATGATACGGTCAGGATATTCCTCACGGATTTTGGAGATAAGCAGTGTGCCCATACCTGAACCTGTACCGCCACCTAGAGAGTGAGTGAGTTGGAACCCTTGCAGACAGTCACAAGCCTCGCTTTCCTTTCGCACCACATCGAGCACAGAATCTACAAGTTCTGCCCCCTCTGTGTAATGTCCCTTAGCCCAATTGTTCCCCGCTCCCGACTGGCCGAAGACGAAATTATCGGGTCTGAAGACCTGGCCGAAGGGGCCGGACCTCACGGAATCCATGGTGCCAGGCTCCAGGTCGACGAGGACGGCGCGGGGCACGTACTTACCGCCGCTCGCCTCATTGTAATAAACGTTGATCCTCTCCAGCTGCAGGTCGGAATCCCCGTGGTAACTGCCGGTCGGGTCGATTCCATGCTCATCTGAGATGACTTCCCAGAATTTGGAGCCGATCTGGTTGCCGCACTGGCCAGCCTGGAGATGCACGATTTCCCTCATGTTGTTTTTCCTAACGGTTTTTGCCGATGCCGCGGTGCTTAAAGGGTGTCGTCGCAGTCTGTGTCAATGGTCTGCTTGATGCGGGTGTCGCTGTGAGCAGAGCGCAGCCGCCGCTCTCCCGTTATATAGTCGGGGGACCCTCGGCGGCCGTCTGACCCTCCCTCAGCCACTCACAGCCCGCGTTCTATCCCCATATAGGCGCTGTCCTCATTAGTATTCAACCACCTCATATCCCCCTTCCCTGCATCAGCCTCCACCTTTATGTAGACACAACGATAACCACCCTTTTTTAACCTTTTCATCATACGTTCAGGTGTTGCTAAATCACATCTTGGAACTAGGTCATTTTGCACGTTATTTTTTTTCGCGAGGATTCAGCAGCTGGCAGACCCCCCAAATGCCTGCAATTCTCCCCGCAGCAAGACAGAGGCCCTTTTTGTATTGATGGCAAATAAGGTGTGCTCCCGTTAGAAGGACACACAATTAATGCAACTTCTAACTAGTGCATTTTGGTTATCATGAATTCTCCGTTCTTTTGCACAGCTAAGATGTACAGCTGTAACAGAGGCTTGTCGAGATTTATTTTCTGTCATTTTTATTGCGCCAAAGCTTGGCCTGCAGACGCCGGGAGTGGGCGGTGACTCAGAGGCTGTTTTCACGTCTGCACCATGAGGGCCTCCTACACGACGCACCGAGAGCGCCACGCCGCTTTTACCCAAGTAAACAGGGCCACACTACAATAAGCGGCGAGTCAAGGAGAAGAAATATTGCCTACATTGTTGTACATACGCGATTGAGTCGTACGCAATAGTTCATTCATGCGGCTTTCTGTTAATGCTACCAACTGTATTACTCATATGATCGAGCCATCTTATTATTTTACTTTCTATAGCCTACTTACTCATAAAGAAGTATGTTGCTCCCATTCAAACACATATTCCTCATTGACACCACTGAAGCCGTCCCGGCGTCACCCCACCCCCATGCCTTGTTAATAGTATTGCTTTGGGAGTCTTATCAAATTTACTTGCGGTCCCATTATTTTGAAATCCCTTTTATTGAATATACCATAGTCCCCCGCACCCCTCCATTGAAGGCCTCACCGCTGGCAGCGATAACGGCCAGAGTAACGTCGGCAACGTATGGGTCAGAAATACATGCTTTTGGTGGTGCCAAGAATAGCCTCCATGTTCTTTTTGCCTCTTTTAATTATGACTATCAGTACATCATGCTCCAAGTATTTCACACGGGTAAATAACCAATCTATACGGGCCAATTTCCTCATAGAAGCCTGGAAACGGAAAATGTGACCCGTCGTAATGACAGGTGGCTGAAAACCGTGTGAGTCAGCACTTAGCCTCTTATCTGGTATTATTATTCATCACAGCCATCCCTTTTTATAGCCAATATTAACCCTAAACAGCCAGGAACTAGTCGGCATCGGACACATTTGTCATTCACCTGACCTTTTGCAATGCCGAGCTTTAGAATCCTGAAAGGGAGTTAGTATACTCTATCTGCACCATTGAAACCCACGATAAAGTATATTCAACAGGGTATTGTACTTTGGTCAAAATAAAAACAATTAATAAATGAATCACGGTCATTAAATTGATAGTAATCATCGGTCTTCCCAGTTATTCTGGGAATATCATTCATTACAGGCTCATCGTTGGTATCTGCATAACGCATTTCCTCCTTTCATGCAACATAATTATAGATAGGTACCCTCATCTACCTTTTTTTGAATAGCCAAGCGTGTATCATTGAATTACCAATACAGCACAGCATTTGTGTATCGGGTATATTGTATTAAATTTACATGAGATCGTGCCATCTGATATATAGTTACTCTGTTCTTATTGATCTGTATAAATTGTCCTATGTGTCAGAGCATCTGTTCATACAGGAGAAACTTTTTCTCCGTTGAAACCCTGGATTTCCAATAGTACGAGCATCAATGCAAGGTCCCATATTTTCTTGTATAATGGTGTTGGTGTTTCAGTAGAATCCGTAATTAAAATGTCGCCGGATTCTACTGAAACACCAACTATATATATATGCGATCCAAAGTTTTATTGATCTAAAACCCATACCTACTACCCGCCGATCTTTTTTTAGAGTGATCGCATTAAGCATGTGGCATTCAAAGTAGGCTATGTGGTTCAATTTATGCGCCGATTCCGCCTTGTGGGTATCAGCGTCCATCCCGAGAGCCCATGCAGCCTTATCTTTGCATGCATTTATGCGTGTATGGTCGACTGGGGGTCAGCTAGAATGGAAAAGGATGATAGATTTGTTTCAATTATACATTAATTACCTGTCATCGGTTATTGTATAAAGAAATGCTAATAGATATCCTAGCTCTAGTATAGAGTAATTACGTATTAGAGTAATTGGTAATCTCGGTGAAATAATATCTTGCAAGTAAAAACTAGTCAGGTAAATATACCCCCTTCCCCCCAAATGATTCACCTTGGCATTCACCCGGATGTTATCTTACATGGTCACACAAAAAAGCCAGGTGTAGTAGACAGGTGTTGTACTAGGGGTTTTCTGTATTAACAGGTACAACTTTATCTACTTAACCTCTGATATAAAGACCTTGTTCTTTTCAGGGGCACCTTCAACCCTATACTACTGTATACCACACCGGTGTATACAAAACAAATCTTACTTGTATGTTAAACAGTTTATATGTTTGAAATAGCGATGCATGTTAGAGGACACATCTGCGTGCGAGGGGACGTATACGTTTCGACTTCTTAAAAATGGTGTCCTTTTGTGTACATGGATCACAATACTTTCTTTAATATTTCAAAGGAGCAGAGCCTTTATATCTAAATCATTGAATAGTAATTGGATATAACAATATTGTAACGCGAATACGAGCAGGTCAAGTGCCCCTTTCCCCGAAGATGAACTTAAATTAGAAACATGGTTAAAGCTGACATGAAAATGCACCTGTGGTAAGAGACGTGCTTTTCTTTCTAGCAGGGTTAAGTTATCTTACAAAAGCAATAAGACCATATGCATTGCCATTGGGCACGTCCACGTGTACCTAAACAAAGGATATCAAATGTCTGGGAACAGTTTTTGTTCCATCCATGGTTCTAGGCTGATGGTACGGTCATATAATAATTATACCCAAATAACTGATAACATGATATTGATGTGCATTCTGGGCTGCAGGACGTGATAATGTAACAATTATTAATGAATAAGAAGCTTCTAAAACGTAAGTAACATTCCGTTACCATGGCAACACTATGAAGACATTTTGTTCCCACTATTTCTGAAAACTACCCAAAATTTCGAAATAAAGTTTGTTTACTTTTTTGTAAGGCTCTCGTTATCAATGGAGGGTATTTCTTAATCTTCCGCCTCTTTATGATACGGCTAGAACCAATCTCATGTCAGCTGTCAGTGACCGCTTCAATTACGAATTCTTATCTAAATTCCCCTTTTGAAGATAAACTTACAACTTGTTTAATGTACGCCTTTGTATACACTTCTATATGGCTTATTGATCTGACATTGTACTACAATGCATAGATCAGCGTTCAACCCCTGCAGGCCGTCTGATACGCGATTCCAGCCTGGTGTGTGTGTCTATAGGGGCGGCTACATAGGGGACCTGCCCTGGGTTTGTAGAGTCGGCTGCTCGGTCTTTACCCTTATTGATTCCCTACAGCTGTAAGCACCTTTCCTGCATGACGTCCTCTGATAGTGGAAAGCACGCAAACGTCTATTGATCAATTGGCAGGAGTACAAATGATGCACCCTGTCTATGGGTGCATTCTCCTGTGGTGAACGATAGTCATTCCATTAAGTCAGCACAAAGTCACACTATACCCTTCCATTCTGATCCAGTAGCCCCCAACAGATTTTATTCTATAAGAGCGGAGAATGATTAGAAATATGCAATGATTTGTATTACAAACACAATAATTTCATATGGGACATTATCCCTGTTTAATAACATTGAGAGGGTATTTTCTTTGGTATTTCGATTTTTTCCATAGATTAAAGGGCAACAACTTTCAGATTCACGATACCCCCGCCCCTTGAATGTAGGGGGAGACCCGTGACCCTCTACTAATGTCACGAATGTATCAAGCCTCCCGCATGTAATTCTATGGAAATTGGTGCGAGTGTACGTCTATTCTAAGCCTCCAAGTTGCCTTGCTCATATCACAGGAATGAATACCAGGAACCAAAGCGTTATTGCTAGCCGTCCAGAAGAGACAGTTAGTTAACGTATAAATACAAAAATGTGTTTTGATAAGTCCATGAAATGAAATGCAGCCAAATAATTATCCAACAGGATCCAATGCTAAAGCCAAAGCCATGATATCCTACCATTTATTCCCTTGAAACCCTGTAAATCTGTCAGTTCATCAAATTTTAGAAGACTTTACATCTAAGTAGTACTGCTAGAAATGTTTGTTGTTTTTTTGCCTATTCCAGTGACTTAACCTGTGGAGACTTGGATGACTGATATGGTATATTACGTCAAGCACTTGTTCAAAACCAAGTAAATGCATGCATATTGTGGGATGGGCTTATTGTTTTGAAAAGTTGGAGTTTCAGTGCATGGCAACATTGTCAAAAGAACCTGATTCTGTTATGACTACGTCCACACTGACGTTCACAGGTAAAACCTATGCAACGTGCGTCGTAGTATCACAGGCAAACGATTAAGGCTCATCTACTTTCGTAACCAAACACATCGTGAATCCATAATGCAAAGATGAACTGTTTGGCAAACAGTGTCCCACAGCAACACCCAACGATCGGTGTGATCCTGCATAATTATGTCAATTGTTTCTTTACACTTTTTCTTCAATGCATGTATCAAGAATGACAAACCAGCCAAGGGTCTGACGTTCTAATAACGTTTTAGCAACGTTCTGAATTAATTCTTGTTGTGTTACACTGTTAGGTCACAACAACGTTCTTTTGATGACTCCCAATAATGTCTGCAACATGTTGAAACATTAAATTGTGATGTTCTGATAATATTCTTGTAACGTTATTTATTAGGCTAATAGTGTGACCTCACTTAATAAGAATGTCACAATAATGTTCTGTTTATAGGTGTGGTTGATACCTCACTTAATGAGGATGTCACCATAATGTTCTGATTAAGTTAAGTTTACACCTAACCAAATAAGATAGTCACAGTAACATTCTGTTTAAGTAAGGTTAAGACCTTAAAGTGTTACAATATCATTCTGTTTAGGTGAAGTTGGGACCTCCCCTTTCTGGTCAGGAGCTCACAACAATGTTCTGTAGAAGTGAGGTCTGGACCTCACCTATTCAGAATGTCACAATCAGAATGTCAACATGACATTCTATTTTAATTTGATCTTGACCTAACCTCACCTGAACATTATGATAACATTCTGGTTAGGTTAGGTCTCAACCTCGGAGAAAAATAATGTAACAGTTATGTGACATTTAAGTAAGTAACAGACAAAAAAGTGTGGCTGCATAACATGACCATTACGTCACACCTTGGCTGGGAACTAGGTGAGAGTAAAATCGTGATTAAAATTTCCCCAAGTATTAATTGTTATCTAACAAATACATTACTTTGTTATGAAAGGTGATGTAAAGTCATGCAATTTATACTGCTTTATTTAGACATCGTTAATATTTCACATACAAAAGGTCCTTTGAACTTTGAGATTCTTATGTCATAGATCGATTCTGCATCAAAAGTGATTATCCCTAAACCCATTGAAACTCCTTTTGTAGTTTCGTATAGGGCTATGCTATGCTGTACTACAACGGGCGTTCAATAAACCTGGGGATTCTTAAGGCTTTATGGGGGTGTGAAGGGATTTATTTCTATAGGCCCAACTGCTTAGTCTGAACCACAAGAGAGTACATTACGGCTTTTGCTATTGACAATATGTGATTTATTAGGGACATGAGCAACGATGGAAGTGTTTGTTTAGTTGCTGGCGGCCGGACAAACTTGTATGTTTTAAGAAGATCAACGTCGAATACAAGTATATTGTGGAATGGGAATATGCAGAGAGTGTTTACATTCATCAGATGTCAGGTGATGTGGAAATCCCAAAGGTAGAGAATATTTATTACCGAAGTTGCATTACTAAAGGGTGAATACGGGCAGAGAATTAATGGGTCTTTTGGGCTCGGCTTTACCGAAATATAATAACTGTAGACGGCTGACAATAATGCCTGACAGACGACAGACAAATTATTTGACTTCTTAAATATTTTTGGATGATTTTGGCTTGTAGGACAATCTTTCTACACAAATCCTGCATTCATCTTTTGGTGGAAACAGGATATCTTTGGAAGATTAAGTAAATAACAAATATAATTATGATGAAATAAGATAAATATCAGATGAAAAATAAAAATTGTATATGCCTTCATAATAGATTAAACCATAGGCCCTATTTGTTAGATAAAAATAATATTTAATTAAACTTGGTGGTAAAATCGTTGGTAAAATTTTCTGTCAAATCGTTTTATGGTCGTTTTGTGGAAACAGAAAATCATCCAAAAAATTGTCGCAGATGAACGATTTTTTAAACAATAAAGTCGTCTGTATTTATATGTTGAAAAATCCGTTCAATTTTGATCTAGTCTTTTTGGTAGAAACATGGCATTTTGCCCCATACCCAGTAGACGATTCTGACAAAGTCAGCCAACGTATTGGTGCGCAAATCGGATGATTCTACTTGAATAATCGGGTGGGAGGGTGCGTTAAGCCTTGTTTCCACCAGCCAATTTTGCTACCGATTTCAAAATTTGGCAGTGGAAATATTAGTTAATCACGAACATATTATATACCATTAGAAAGCGTTTTATATTCTCTTTCAAATGGTATGTAAGATATATAATCTTTTGTTATAGTACTAAAAGTGATAAATTACCAAATAATCAGTGGTTAAATCGATTGGTGAAAACAGGGCATTAGTAACGGATGTCCTTTTTTATGAATCAGGCCGTTGGTGTCTTATGAAGACAACATAATTTCTTGACTGCAAGGTAGTCACCACGTTTCTATTGTACAGAAATCACACTACTGATTATGGACCATCAGGTGCACACTCAAAAAGGACAGGCCAACTAGTTTATCAAAATAACCACTACTTCATATAACTATCAATTTGACTAATAGAAGATTCTTAAATGTCAGATCTCAGATGTCTGATCGATATTCAATTAGAATAACCTATAATCATAATAATATTATAACATGGAATTGTAGTGTACCCAAAGCTTGTTCACTCTTCCTTATTTGGAAATTGTTCCAAACCCTTTCCCAAGAGGTGAAAGGCTTTAAAAGTCAGTGCGGGGCCGTACACAGGGTTGGCAGTGGGGAAGTGGTGATTTCATAAAGTAGAACTATGTTTTGGCATAGAGATACATATTAGTCCATTGTTTTGGGGGGAGTAATATTGGGAAAGTTTTTAAGTACAAATTTGAGCAGAGCATGTCCTCTGGATACATAAAATTATAACACTATGCATATGAAAATGATGGGGCCACCCCAATGGTGAGCATTGTATGTTTATCAATTATCATGATTATTCTGTTCCTCATAAAAATAACACTTGGACTTCTATCAAAATCCTGAGACTATTTCTCTTGGGCAGAACATTAAGAACGCTCATGTACAATGGCAAGGTCCCAAGTCAGATTGCAACTAAGACATTCACTATCCAAAGCTACATCCTGCACCTGGCATGCAAATTTCCATGATGGGCGTATACATTTTGACGTTGTATTATTTTGGGCCTTCCATTTAGTACATATGCAACCCCCCTTGGGCAAAAGTACGCATTGGATATGTACTAAAACGTATGCACATTTTCAAAAATCTCTGACCCCCCTCCACCCCCTTGATGCGTACATACTTAAAAGGCCCCTTTGGGTTACGAGACCTTAAAATTGTTATTTCTGTGAGGCAGCAAGTGACGTAACCAGTCTGTACCCATGGAACCATGGATTTGTTGACAAGTTATTTGTTGACACTATAATTGTCGCAACACCAACTTTCACATTTCAGTTGCTCGCTCACCACCTAGCATTTTACATCCCAAACTTTTAAACTTAGAGTTGGTAATAGGATTAAATAAATATTCCCTATATTTATTCATGTCCAAACTAATCACCTCATTACTTTTTATTCCTATATTCTCTCTGAACAATCAAACACATTCCACAAGCAGTAAATTTGTATCATATTGTTTTATGTCAACTTCAGACCTTTAGACTCCAAGTAATTTTCATGAAAAAGTTTCCAAATACATGTATAAGAACATGTGACATAATCAAAATATCTACCAAGGTTGAATCATGTGGGAAATTAGATCAGCTTTTCTTTGGTTTATAGAATGCAATTGTCCCCGTGGGATGATTATTACATATAAAAAGTTCTGTTTGGAAAAATGAATATGGGTCTTGACCACTAAACTTGACAGCATAACACGGCCTTTTCTTAAATTTAACATGCTACATGGAGTCTAAACGACTTGACAGGGAGCTTTAAAATTATAGTGACATGCAACGTTGCCATTTTTAAAATTCGACATGTGACATTGGGACCCCCATCTAGACCCCATGAAGGGACAATGGAAATTTCAGCTATTCTTCTGGGTGGCTATGGCCAGATTTTTGGAAACTACCTATGGCCTGCAATGGCCAGATTAGGGCTATTAGCTATTGAATTAAACAGAATGATCTGATAGTATATTATAGTTGAGATTTCAAAGCTTTTTGAAAAAGAAAAGAACAGTTTGTTTGCTGTTTCAGCAGAACATCTCCTCTAATCTTTGACTATAAAGAAAGTCAAAGAAAAAGAATATTTCTACCTCGGTGGAACTAATTATGTGTGATGCTTTGTGTGTGTTGGGGGGGGGCACCACCTCAATCTCCCCTCCTGTTAACGGGCCTGGTCGGTTTTGGAACTTCTCCACTCATTATCTTTCCATGCAATACCCTAACTGAAAGCTGTGTTAGAGATGCCACCTGTTGAAGGTTCTAAGCGTGTCGCCATCTGGTTGTAAAGTATGGTACTATCATGTTGAAGGTCCAGGTCAAATTTATTTTGTTTTTCTTCCTGACTGTCACTATAGGTAGGCCTACTTGTTGAGTAAACCCCTAGATGACTAAAAGGTTGTCCCTTTTCTGGTTGTAATAATAAAGCATATGCCATCCTACCATTAACGTTCTTAAACTGACGTTTTCTTGCTGTTCCATGTACAGTTTTTAGAACACACATGTGAATTTATTTCGTTCTCCATTGTATTATATGGGAGCATATTTGGGAAAAGGTACCTAATGACATTTAATGAGGTCACAAAATCACATGAAACATGGGGAAATGTGTCAGCATTATTCTTATTGTAGAGAACCTACTCTTTCAAATGCTGCAAACCATTTTGAAATATTCCTGATAGAACCTGAGATAAACATGTATGAACCTACCCACCTCTTGTACATTGAGAACCCCTTATTCCCAATTGCTGTTGTTACTTCCATGTTGTGGCGACTTAAAGTTTCTTATGTTTATCAAGAAATTAAGTTTTCTTATTTCTGAGAATAGCAAAAGTGTCATAACTATTGACAGGAGTGTTTGTTCCACTCACTGTTTTCAGTTTTGAGAAGGTAAAAACATTTTCTACATTACCTGTGAAAAAATGTTCTTTTCATTTTTTATATTCTTTTTACCGTAACCATGGTAACTCGCTAACCTAAATTATGCGCAGAAATTCGGCTAAAATCGTTCCATTTTGATTTTCCCATGATGCATTGCACATGAAAATTTTATTTTTTTTAGTAAATGTCATGAGAATCTTTAGAAAATTTCAGGAAAGTCAAAATTTATCACAAAATAACTTTAAAAATAGTTTTCCCCCCATATATTTCATGATTAATGTAACAAATAGTCAATTTCTGCCAGATTTGGCCAGATTTGGCCCAAATTGAGCATAATGGCCTATATTGTACGTAAGATTGCGAAGGAACTAAATATCATAGAATGATAAAACAAAGAGTAGAAGAATCCCTGGGACTTCAGAAACATTATAAAACATAACTTTTAGCTGCATGTTAAGTGATTGTTTCATAATATGAACAAACCTCCAGAACTAGCAGCCACAGGATGGCCAAAAATGTCATTAGGTACCTTTTCCCAAATATGCTCCCATATTACGTTTTAAGAAGATTTGAAACAATATGCCCCCATTGGAAGATATTTTTTATTTGTTCAACGTCTTACTTTAAGTTTTTTTAACGTCCATAGGGATAGCGATATGCAAAGGAAAAACAATTTTGGACATCATGAGATTTTTCACACGCTGCATGACCATTTCTCAAGGCATTTTTTAGAATGCTTTTAAACGTCACTGTGATATAGTACAGTGGAGAACAAACTATCGTCATGTGAAGAAAATAAAAATGGTAATTAATATTAAACATTTAATAAACACAAGCAAATAAAATAGTGGAACAACGTTTATTCATAGCTGCACAACAAACCTTTATTGCCCTAAAATTGTTATTTTGATTATGATCAAAATTTCAGTCATTCCGCATATGAAAGCTGTCGTTGTCAGTTAGTCCACGGTTATGTTACAATGACTTTCGCATCTAAAGCACCCACATTTTACAAATGATTAGGCATCATCGTTTGATGAGAAACATTATTTTTAGGTCAACAATTCAGTCAATGAATTCAAAAACCATGAAATCCTAAGAAGCAGTTTCCGAAATCTACAGATATATACATTTTATAATTGATATTAATAAGACAACTGAAATGGGTTTACAAACTATTACTTAAAATAAGCGCCTAAAAGCCGAGCATGATTATAAGACCGATGTATAAAAATACCTTTTGATAGTAAATAGATATTAATTTTAAAGATGCTTTAAGCTCTGTTATAGGCTATTGGCATCTATTGGGAACATAATACACGTGTTCAATTTCATAAAATACAGTGCTCTCAGAGTAATATTAAATACATGATAACCCAAAATATCTTGTATCAGTGAAAATATTATCCAGTTCTTATCTTATCTTATACATGCTCATTACGTCTTCAAATCTGGGACCATTGTAGAAATTCACCATTGTGTAAAAACCTTAGAAATATTAAAAATGTGGACCATTACCTAGCTGTAAGCATAGCATGGTTGTTTAGCAGTATAGTGGTAATACTTATAATACTTGTAAATTGAGATATAAGGCTTTATTCAATCTTATGATTTGTTGCAAGTATTAGGCAGCATTTAGCAGCAGTAAGACTTGATTTACCTGTAGATTATATAAAAACCCTTAAACCAACGGAAACGTTTCTTCGTTACTCATGCACGTGTAAAATATTCAATAAGACGGCACTATTCAATTCTTACACTACCTCTTCCCCTGAGCTGAAAGCTATTCTAGGCCTAATCATAGCCAGGAACACTTGTATGTATATGGATGCTACGAGACAGATGTACATGATAAATATACAATATCATTTCAAAATTGTTATCACCAAGCACGACCCACTTGCCAGTCTTACGTTACAGATAATTGATGCACTAAATGCCTGTAAGTGCCTCGTGTTAATAAGCCTTCATCGATACAATGGATTGGAAAATGATTCGCGTTAAGAGGGAGCACTCATACACGTGAACAGATCCCTTTTCTATGCTATGTCATTTATGCTTTAGCTTTATCATTTCTGAACATAATGACACGTTTATCACGCTCGTGTTTTTGATTTGTAAAATCTGAGCAATGATATAATTTACAATGGCACTCAGGAATAAGTGGTAATAATAGAACTTGAAACTATAGTATTCATGAAAGTATTAGATCTGTTTGTACATGGTGAATTACGTGTTTGATAAGAACAATACCTTCTTAACAAACTGATTTTTGAAAAAGATGCGGATTCAGGCCATAATTGCCTAGTGTACACAGTCTTCGTATAGTTATACCCTGCACAGACTAGAATAAGAACGTGCTAGGGGCCTACGTATCTATGGATATATGAAGGTATATTCTTTCGCTTTAACACTTCAATCGGCCAGTTTAGATTCCGAAAATCCGAATATCCCCTTCTTCTGCTCATACCACTATCGATTATTGACTAGGACTATAATTTGTTCTTCTTATAAAACGAATATAAATATATATATATGTTATACTTTCTAGGATAAATGGCAAGCAGCAATGTTGTCTATGATATGCATTTTCCCCATAATCATAGAAGAGACTGTAGGCTAGTATTTGTTATTTCTTTTATAGTACGTCTAAGGCTTACCAATTGTCATGCATTTACAAGTTTTACTTGTAGCTAGCTGGCTAGGAAGCCGACAAAAGTAATTTGTACAATATAAAACACATGCAGACATTAAAACTAACCTAAACCTATTCCCATAATTCCAGGCACATAAATCGTGTATCTCTCAGGTTGTGTGATACGGACCAGGAATTAGAAACTCGTATCCAGTACATATAGTGACGTGTAGCCACATTCTCGAGTCCATAATTTGTCCACGAATTCTCTGGCAATGCACAGGTTCGACAGGGCCTCCCCGAGCTCACAAACCAGCACGTACGAGAACCGGGAATGACAGGAAACCGGCATTTCCGGTTCCGCGTCACACATGTACATCCGGTGCAGCGACAGACGCTGCAGCCTCAGTTCCGGCGGCGCATGCGCGGCTATGAAATTGGCGCCGCTCCAGGTGGCCCATGATTGGTCGAGCGTTGCTTGGTTACCAATAGACCGGAACACTGTGATGATGTATCCCACATTGGGATTGGTCGGCTTCTTTGGGAGAAAGGGCAATGAAGGATCGATGAAAGTGTACATCTCCTCATAATTTCCTGAAAGAAAGGCAAAATATTGATGTATGAAGCTTTATAAAACGTCCTAGATTGGAAACGCATGTAGGCCTATGCAATTTTTTCATATCCAAATGAACATCCGAAGTGATTGCGGACAGCTGATAAAGAAAACCTAGCAGTACTATTATGAAAAGACAATATCAAAGTGAACGATATCATTTAGCTGCTGGTGAGATTTGATGAAAATTACAAAAGTTTTAAACTTTCAAATGAAAAAACTTGAAACTTTACTATGGTTGTCAGGAGGTACACTTTTAACTTATTGTCCTATTTGCAAGTAATTTAAAGGTGATTTCGAAAATTAGTTCACTTTCGAACTGTCCTCTGCGAGTAATGGAGTCATGGTAAAAGAAAAAAAATAGACATCTTAATTTTCTTCAAAACATTATAAGGTGAGAACGTAAAACAATATGTATGCATGTGTCGCCTGGGCTGAAATTACTTTATGAAACCTAAAGAACCTAAGAATAGGTAATTATAGTTTCCTGACCTATGTGTGTGAGCAGCTCGGTGCCGAGTGCCTGCTCCAGATCCCTCTCCAGCTGAGGATCAGTAACAAAGTGACCCTGTTTGGCTGTGTTGAAAACGGCGTACATGAAGTAAGGGAAGCGCCCTGTAAACAAGAATCAGTGATTACATGGTTACTCGCTTTATCAAATGGGAGTATATAATATATTTGTATGTGATTGAGAGACTTATACAAAACTGAACTTGACATCAGAAATAAAATGCAACGATGTGAGGCGTTTATCCAGCACACTAAATACTGTTTACTAATATAGATCTTATGAATGATCGGTATTAGCTTGGGGATTTGTTGTCGATCATGATGACGATCTAAAGGGATGTTCATGCTTATTTCACTGCTTTATCAAGTGCTATACACCGCGTAGGGCGACTTCAGGTGGCTGATTTCCTGCAACATTCGATACTGTGGGCATCTACCTGTTGGGGCTCCAATGCCCACCTGTTGATTGTAGGCAAAACCTTGGGCAGCTTTATATATAATTAGCAACAACAGGGGAAATTAGCAGTGTTTTACAAGGTGACAGGTCGAACCTACTCGATGGGTCCATGTTCCTCAGCAGGAGGCCTTCCAGGAACTGCTCGTGGCGCCTCATAGCGCTGGCCACCCGAACCATACCGCCGTGTTCAATGTCACAGCTGCCGTCTACGTGAAGCCTGACAACGAAAAGCACCGGGAAATGTAATTCAATATTAGAGTGTACAGCGAGGCCCTTTCAAGGCGTAATTATAAAATGAGATACAATGTTTGTCTTCGCTCTGCTTGCCAGTGTTTGTTCATCGGTATATTGTTACTACCAACACACACACGCACATACATAATAATATTTATCTGTACATGTATTATATATATATGCATAGATGATTATAGGTTCCTGTAATTAGCCCATTCCAGGTTACACTAATATTGAAGTTTACATTGAAATATTTACAAAATTGCCTCCATGCTTATTCCATGAAGACACTTGCATAATACAAAATTAACCAAAGCCATTTGGTTAACAAACTGCTCGCAAAACTAGTAAAATTCAGCTTCATATATCAGCCTTGTTCACATAGAAACCAAAGTTAAAGCCTGTCAGCCCAACCTATAATGTCCAACCCTATTTTGCCCTGAAATGGGGCATTTTGATAGTCTGGCAAACCTGCAAATCTGCCATTTGATAAGATTTAAAAAATCATAATGTTTTTAGCAGTACAATGGGATATAGAACAATAGAGTTCTTGCTTATTTCATGAGTAACCCCCATTCTCGGAGACAGGGATGGCTTGTACAATTGTTTTTTTCCGACCCTTGTCCAACCCCTTTGGTATACTCAATGTGGGATGGTACCATTAACGAAATGAAACGACCTGCTGATACTTCCGTCTTCATCATAATACGTCCTCATGTTTCCCACTGCCAAATTGACGATCATTATTCGCTGATTATCTCTAATAACTGTGATCTGTGGCTGGTCGATTTCTAACTCATAGACAGGCATCAATGGCGCACATTTGGAAACACATACAAATGACTGTCTGTATCGGTTTCCCTAGTAGAACTGACTGTAAGAAGTATAGCTAAAGTGGGCGTTGCAACGAATACTAGAGAACTCGGGCCGTTGACGAACTCGGGCCGAGAGAACTCGGGCCGCAAACAAACTCGGGCTGAGAGAACTCGGGCCGGTGACAATCTCGGGCCGGGTGAAGTCGGGCCGCTTACTGTGACCTGGGCCTGGCGGCTAGTAAATTGACTTGTGAATCCTGTATTCTAAGTCCCGATTTGAACCTTTGCTCAATTTGGTTCAGGAAAAGATCAGTTGAACTTTTTGTTCAAATCCTATTTCTAAGATGATTTTGAACCTTTTCTACTTGAACCAATTTGAACCTAGTACTAGAGTGCTTGATTTAGAAATGGGATTTGAACTGTTTCCATGGTTTGATCCAAACTGAACAAAAAATGAGTTCAAACATGGTCCAAGGATGGTTCAAATCTGGTTCAAAACGACTTAGAATATGGCGATTAGAAGTAGAGCAACGTTCTAACCTTCATTGAAACTATAAACTATAGATGTCATCAACGCAACCTACCCCTTCTCCCCCCCCCCCCCACCTTATCAACGCAATCTCCCCCCCCCCCCCCTCACCTTATCAACGCAATCTCCCCTCCCCCTGGCTAGTCCGTTCTGACCCAGATTAGCTATTGTAATAGTTTGATCGACTAGTGGAATGGGATGGAACTACAGTCTACCCCTGGGCCAGCTGGCAAAGGCACCGGCACGAGTTCTCCCGGCCCGAGCTCGTATCCGGCCCGAGTTCTCCCGGCCTGAGGTAGCAACCGGCCCGAGTTCTCCCGGCCCGAGTTCCAATGCGACCCGAGTTCTCCAGTTACCGTTGCGACTGGTAACTTGTATGGTCAACTTTGCCGTCTCATTTTAAAAAATAAAAATTTAGTATGCCCTTTATTTTTCTTTCTTGCTAGACATAATATTATACATCTTGAAAATTGTCAAGATAACACCGATATGCACTCCGGTGCAAATACATCGAAGATGTCCCCATAAACAGGTCCATGAGACAGTTGTGTGCTTATGCCAGGTGGATGTCTTCTTTTCTACGTTTTGAAGTACTCTACCCGATAAGTTTTAAGTCTATTAACATTGCCCTTACAGAAAGTTATCAATATTACCAGGTAGTCTTTTTTGGTGGTCGACCTTCATTCAGGACAATGATATTATTATGTGCTAGAATTATAAGAACATTATGACACGATAAGCACAGAAACTTTAAAGCGTGATAACCCTTCAGAAAATCATCTATTTACTTTTCAATAACAATAGCTGTTTTGTGCCTATTGCTGTTAACCGACGTTTAGTTCATGAGTTTATTTCAGGAGATTTGACAATGGTTAGTCGCTGTGACAGCGCCATCAGCTCCTTCACAAAAGGAAAATGGATCTCTAGCCACGGGATGCCATCCATATTTGACAACCAAGCAGCACTAAATTTAGCGGTAATTCTTTATAGCGAATGTCTGGCACGTCTACAGATTATCCTACTAGATAACTAGATAAATCCAAAGACTGTTTTCTTTCCATCGTGTAGTTTGAGTCAAATAATGCACGCTGACGAAAATAAAGAATCCTTACTGCATCAAGCAACAGCTATCTAGATGTAAAGCGCAGGCAATTTCTATGTTTATATCTTCGAGAGAAAGATAATGCTTTCCATTTGTGGTTAAGGATGTGGGCACTAAATGAGTTTGTAACAGAGATAAATGTGCCCTGACTAATACTCCTTATTCCCTTTCTGCACCCAGCGTTGTGCTCATGTCAACAAGACGGGCTTGCTGAGTTAACATTGTGTTTTAACACGCACGGGATTAATTTTAATTCTGGTCCACGTTTTTGCCAATGTGTTCCAGAGATCCACTGCCCGGACAGGGATTTTGATACCGTTGGCGTTGTGAAATCGAGATGAAGCAAATGTTTAATTCTTTCGCCATTACTATGTTCTTCAATTAATATTTGCAGGGATTTTGTTGCTTCTATTCGTAATAATAATGTAATGAGTGGTGATAATATACACCTTTGCAATCTGTTCATATTTATAAAGCAATATTTTTAACAGATTTAGCATGACTTTATTAAACGAAGCCGAGAAAGGGAGCTGATCAAAACATTCAATGCTGAAGTGTGTGAGATCAATCACGTGCAAACAAAGAGTGTAAATTCAGCTAGTTGTTAAGTATTAGACATGGATAATAGAACTCTATGAGAGTACTGCAATTTCAATTCGTCTAAAACAAAGTGAAACGTTTGGCGCTCTACAAAAGCTCAAATTGACAAATAACAACGGCAGTTTATCAAGTTTAAGGTAGTTTTCTGTCTTATTTAGCATAAGCCCAAGACAGATTCATGAAATTGATTTCTCTAGGTATCTTAGTTTGCAAAGTTCCATCACATTGTAGCTCTACTAAAGTGAACAGTTTTTTTATAAGAAAAAATCCAAATAAGCACTTTATTTTTGTTAATATAGTTATTTGTGTTACTGCACATAGTATGCAACCCATCTATGGGTGAAGGGGTTGGTACCAAACGTTTATCTATACCATGATTCCCACTGACGTTGTCTGCTTCCCTTGTTGGGTAATATCAGGTCATCAACGATGTAGGTCTGATGCAGCGGCAATATGGGAATATCTCATTGTCACAGACAGTCGTGGAAAGGTAGCCCGCCCACATTAAATACGGTTCACACTAACTAGGTGGTTGTTTATGACAGTCTGCTACTATATAAATGTGACATTGCAAGACCCATTACTTGACACGTCCTACAACCCGGGATTCATAACTTGAAGTGATGAATTATTGAACATCTGAGAGATCTGATTGGCGAACAACTGTAAAGACAGAACCAACCCAAGAAACCGATCATATCTATATTTATAAATTGCTATTCACAAATATAACTAAATTGCTTGTATAATATTATATGGAAGGAATGTCAAGGTAATATCGCTGAGCGAGAGATGTCCCAGTTTCATTGGAACCTGGGATGAACGTTTCAATCTAGTGCGACACCTTGATGGGGCATGTCATCTATTATCCAGGGTGCTGGATCCCCGTCCTGTCAAGCACCCATCCTGAATACATGCTGCATCACGGTCCGTAAACATAACAAATTATGCAAGGACGTCAGCCATAGATGGCACTGTAATCAGACGTGCACCGGGCGCCGCCCCTAAGTGCATTTCAGGTGTGATTAGGCGCCATGGGGCAAGTTGGATATTCATCATGGTTGACCACATCTACCGAACCATCGGCCAGTGGGACACCCACCCATGAAACCCACCCTGGCCCGCCAAACAAATGTGCAAATAATCTGATATACGGGGAGGGGGAGGGCTACTGATGTAACTGACATATGAGCCTTTGAGCCTTTACGTATTTGCGCTAACAAGTTTAATTACTATAGGCAGCACAAGATATTAGATAAGGCGTTCATGTCGTATAAGTGGCTCTAAACATTTACATGTATATTGTATTCCCAGACAAAGTTACACACACACACACACACGCACGCACGCACGCACGCACGCACGCACGCACACACACACACACACACACACACACACATATATATATATATATTTATATACATATATATATATATATATATATATATATATATGTTCATCTTTTCATACTTATCTGCATACATACAGTCACACAGTCATCATGTCATGCACGTGATAGATAAACCATACATGGAAGATGCATGTTTTCTTAGAGATCAAACTTTGCTGACGATAACGTTACCAACACTAGTCTTATGTATAACTTTTCTTTAGGTCACCCCAAGTAGAAGTGCATCGGAAACCAGCTCATGTTTGCACAGCCGAAGACATCTTGCCTTAAATCAGAGAAAACTCTGCTAAAACACGTGCCAAGGCTGCTGCTGAGATGGAGGTGGACAGAGGTGTTTGATTACCTGTGAGGTGGCGGCGGGCACTTGTCCATGGGGTTAATGATGATGTGCAGGTGTTGTTTGTCCGTGTCGGACAGCGGTAAAAGCGGGTTGACGGCGTCCTCCACTCTGGTCAGCGGCCGGCACACGGTCTGGTCAACAGCCTGCAGGGAAACGGGAATTAATGATGCAGCCTGCAATAAATGTGGGATTCAGACAACTGATAACAAGGGTGGTGATGGCCGATCGTACGATACTTCTTTCAGACATGTTAAGCCCCTCACTCCCACAATGTAGAAAACTGCTTTGTTACATTATATTAATTATATTGGCCCTTATAGATATTCTTCATTGTCCTGGGTACCGGTTATGATGTTTTTTTTATATTTTTTTCCAGAAACGTTCATTTAACTTGAGAGGGTCATCGGGTTTAACCAGCTGGTCCGGTTTTCATTGCTTCCAAGCAGGCAGTGTATTGGTATTGGCTTACTACTGAAGATGGTACATGTTCTTCTACTGTTATGAAAGTATTTGGCAGAGAAAGATAAACAGACAGATAGATGTCAGTCGTCCACAGCTGAACCAATGATTCTTTTAGCTTCCGTAAGTTGGGTTTGAAATTTGGGACCTTGCATACCACTTTGGCCCTTTGTTTAGATAAGAACGAAATTACGCTCATGATAATTAACAAACATATCCAATTGCTCAATATCTGAATTTATCGCAGGCATCTTGTTAAAAGTCATGTCCTACGTTTATGAGAGGCTCATGGCTCTTCATTGCTGAAAACTCCTCTTATTAATGCAAAATAATCGTTATAAATGAACTTCAAAATTGGAAAGACATCACATGAACCTTATTTATTAGTGTTTTTATGCGTGTGCAGTTTTAAATCACCATTTACACCCAGTGTGTAGATCTCGTTATGTCGGAAATCTCAGTATTCGAGAGGATAAATAGAACTCCTGCACCATCGTTTGTAGAGTGAAAAACATCATGCCTGCCACAAGAACAAACTTGCAACGGTAAGCAAATTTCATGTATTTTATTCTTTAAATGACATGTTTATTGTTAGGAATTTTCATTTAATACAAACTTACTTAATTTTCAATACACAACAGGCTATTCCAATATGACAGGAATTAAAAAACACAACGTTTAATTCATTTTCACAGAGTCACGCTATACTTCCTGAAGAAAATTGTTTGAAAATGCACTTTTGTTGTCACTTAAGAAAGATTTGATTTCAAACTATAATTCTAACAATATCAAGTATTGTTCCATAATTGTTAATTGCTGATAGCACATCTAGGGAACATATAATATGACTGATAATACCTATTGAAATGAGATTCAAAGGTTATTGAGCCGAGCATAAACTGTGTATTGGTAATATGAGAGAGGCGACCTTTTGTATATACACAAGATGTAGTGTTTAGCAAACTGTTGTATGTCTGAGTTCTTGCTATCTGAGCCCGGTACCTTTATCTGAACTACCATACATCGATATATATATATATATATATATATATATATATCCCATGGCCGATAAAGTTGACATTTCATATACATAGGGCTATTGTCTGTACATTCATATTCAAAATCACAGTTTTATAATAAGTTCTCAGAATCACTTTGTTATAAAGAAAAGATGATATGGAACTCAGGGAGCACTGTAAACAGGTGTGTGTTTGTCAGTAGTAAAATTAATCATAGAAAGGTTCTATAAAACCTGCACCCCACCCCCTACCTGGTATGAAATATCCATAAAGGAATACATTCAATGTGTATGGGGTAAACCAAGTAGGCTCTCTGAAAATATAAACTCACTTAACCCTGAAGAGTGTTGTAAGTTGAGACAAATAATTATGTATACACGGAAATATACAGTGTCATTCACTGATATGACCTCTTTATACTATGTTTTCTTCTTTTCTTTGAGAATTAAAGTTCTTTTTCCAAGAGGTGTATTTGATATCCCATTCCTCCAATGTTTCTCAGCAACCAAGTCTGAGAATGGAACTCGCCCTGGTGTCCTACATTCAGACCGTTGCCTGGAAACCAAAACCGGACTTCCAGAACTTCTTTGTCTAAATGGCAAAGTGCAAATGGCCTTAGCTCACAGTATTTGTACCAAGAGGGACCTCCTCTCTGGTGTATGAACAAACAGGGTATTTTAAAGCCATTAGCCTCTATCTAAGAGAACTGGGTTAAGTCTATTGTACCTGTGCCAATCTACACTCTTATACTTATATCATTGATTGCTTTGTCTACAGACCTTGGACGCAGACCATCTATAATTTACAAGTTACAACAGTGCAACACACTCAGCCTTCATTGAAACTAATGCACTTAAGAAATTAAATTGAATAGAATTGGTAAATTGAACACTGAAAATTGAAAACTGTCTTGGTCAAGGCGTACAAGAGATAATTACTGTGATAAAACGAATAGACTCAGTGCATATTATGTGATTGTACATTAGCCATGCATGACCTGCTGGAGGGCCATATCTGTATTCATGACCTTTATTGCGTTTTCAAGATGAAAGTACACACTTTACTCTGGTTCCGAACAGTGGTATATCACATTCCACAGCCATTTTGATATAAGGTCCACCAATTATGCAGGATGAAATACCGAGAACGTCTGTTATATTCTAGACAGGAATTTATAAGGGGAAAGTTTCCTGTTGCCTCTTCACTAGTTTTTCTTACAGAAGGACTGCAGTATGCGAATTTGAAAAGTTTGAGTTTGCAGAAACGGTCTAATGGATCTATGTTTACCTGTTTACACACAGGAGTCTTAATTGCCTCAACATGTCACGTCTACGTGTTGCATTCAGTTTAGACTATACCAGGAGGAAGGAGGACCACTGTATAAGGCCTGATTGGACGGCCATGGACACCTGATCCGGCACACCGGGGGCACACCGGAAGTACCATAGTGCCCTTATTGTTAATCCTACTTCCTCCTGCAGCAAACCACTAATATGTGAGAATCCAATCTCAGCTCGCTAAAGTATTTAGGAAATGTTATGACAACACTTGCTACCACTTCCTTAGGGATTTCAATTAGAGAAACAACTGCAGTATTCACCGAAAACAGGAAGTTAAAGCCAGTGTATCGTCCGTGAGTTGCGAAGGTTAAGGTCTCCACCCCTTTACGCAAATTACGTCCACCATACGGACGATACACTGGCTTTAAGCTGCTGCAGATTACCAATATTAAATCGTTGGTCATACTGTAATTGTCAGCATGGCCTTATAACATTCCCAACTTTCTAGCTTTTTAAGAAGAAAAGCAAGTATATTTACAATCTAATACTTGCAGCAACCTTTGAATGGGTCAGTAGGGATTGACGTTCGAAGGAAATCCAGTTAAGGTCAATTAGATAGAGGAGAATGGGATTCATTTCCAGCCCAGTTGCGACGTAACAGAACCATTCTGCAACCATACTTTTTCTGAACCTTCTGTTTGTGTTGAAGAACCTAAACAAAACATTGTAATAACGTCACAGCGTGGCGTCACAGCAGTAGAACGTAACAAGAACCAATATTAATTACAGAAACAACCAGACCATTGCTGCAATGTTATAATAATGTCGCATCCTTGGCTGGGTTATGACTTGGTAAGTATTTTTTGCAAAATGAAAGTGATATTGATTTTAAAAAAGGTGTTCAAAGTGCGAGCTGTATTTCGTCCAAGAAATCATCAAGGCTTTGATAGCTGAGAGGCAATTGCTCTCAAGGCTGAATTTCACTGCAAATTGGCATGCCATTCCTTGAAATGCAGAGTGAAATTGACATGAACCTGTAACCCGACGTGAATCGTTCGCGATTTGTACAAATTACTTTTGAAATGCTTTATTGAACTTTACGTTTGATTATGTTGGCGTTGGCATGTTTTGACCAAGGAGAATCATAAATTTTACGTTGGTTTAACAAATAAGTTTAAACTTATAAATAATAATGTTTAAAAAACAACATTGATTCCCATACGGATCCACTCAGAGTTTTTCTTCCCACAGTTTAACGAGAGTGGCAAATAAAAACACTGACACTTGTTTCCGTCAAAATAAATAAAGAATTCATAACCTCAAACGGTAATAACAATTCATAATATGATATTGATCCGCAAGCGGAAATTATTCTGGTGGTGCTGACCGAAGCATTAAATGAATCACACAAGCCCGTCACGGTGATCAATCATGATCAAGACGGCCTACCTGTCCTGAACTTCAATTGGCGGCCGCCTGGGGTTCACGCAATGTTTCATAAAGGATATGAGCAAGCCTGCCCGCAATATCCTGTGTCAACAGAGAGAATAGATCTGCTGACCACCTCCAGCCACCCGCCCCACGCTGGGGAGCCTCGGGCAAACTGGTACCAGGCTCCTCGGTGGGCGCGGATCATTACAACGTCAGGAAGTGGGGGCCACTGGAGAGAATAGGCGGCTGGAGCAGGGAGTGGGGAGGAGGAGGAGGGTGAGCGCCGGGATCTCTGGAAGCCGGGGTGGACATTGGCCATGGAGGAAATCAGCGCTGACAGGGAGCTGAACTATTGTTAATGTTTGATTTAAGACTGCGTAAGATTCGTGTATATCCAAGTCTTCATGAGTTGCTTTCCAGAATGCCTGAGTAATTCAGACCGCGTTTAAAGTTTGTCCATTCACTTCCCAATAGTTCAAAAGAAATGAACGATGAGGGAGCTTCTTAATATGAAAGGGTTTTTATTCAGTAAACACCTCATCCCGAGTCAAAGCCACCATGTATAAGTCTTCATCAGTCCACCTCCCATCTCCTATCAGCAATCAACCACATTTAGAACACGAGTTGCTCCAACGCCTTCTAGACCATTCTAGTATTCAGCTCTAACACAATCCTATGTCCGAGGTAGTGGATATTGGTAAACTCCAGTCTGTTACACGGAGTCGATGTACTTACTCCAGGTATAACTCCTTGGTTAAACATGTTTCTTCTAACCAACTAACTCACTAACTGCTCGCTCCCTACCTTGCAGCGCCTTTTATACTGGTTAACAGGTGGCGCTAGGAGCGTAAAATGTCTCCTCTAGGAGTAGACTAGAAGTAGACTTGCTAAGCCTGATCCTTGTTGGATTATATATCATAACAATGTATTAAAAGTACTAAGCCATTAGTACATTCGACGGCGGTCAGGTGTTTGAGTTTAAGGAGGTGGACGACATAGCTCAAACCAAATGAAGATTTTTTTTAACCAAATGTAGCAGTTTCCCAATTTTAATGATTGGATATATTTGTTAAACCATGGTGGGGTGGCCTTGACTCTCGTGGTACATTCAGCACAAGGTGGTGATAATCAAGTTCTTTTGTTCATTTGAAGATTGTAAACAAAGATACATTCAGTTTACTTAATACATAAGTACATTTCCAGTAGTCTATGTTAAGACTTGAGATCAGTGAAAATGTTCATGAACATGAAGGTTTTTAGGAAGAGTTCCCATCATTGTCTGCTCATATTAAGGCTTAAGAGTTGTGTCACCCGTGCATAAGGTGACCAGATAAAGTAATGATGATCAGCTCAGATTAAGGCCCAAGAATAGTGACACCGTGCATAAGGTGACAAGGTAAGTGTTAATGAACCATGATCATTTTATGGTAAGTAAATGATGACATAATCATGTTGACAAACAGTAAGATCAGTTTTAGAGGATGAAGATTTATGACACTCATGCTTAAAGTGATAGAGTTGGATTTTTCCTTAGTACATACATGTACAGATTCTGACATTTGTAATTTGTAACACAGGTCAACAGAACTCAACATATATATACAGTGTAGGGTTGTCTTAAACTTCTAAGGGTAACAAGTGTACATCAAATCCACTTTCAGAACAAGTTTAACACAACAGAAATCAATGCGGAGAATTCGGACATTTTGAACGAACGACTTTCATGATACAATGCGTGTCAAATTTCAACCAAACTTCAATCATAACAACATTATTTACAATAAATACAAGGTCTCTGTATCAGGTTTAGTAATACCGAGCAGTTGGAACCAGAAAATACCACCATTCCTGTCACGCGTTCGCCAGCTATACTTAGTACACGTGTACTTAGCGGGACGCTTGACTGGAGTTCCCCCCCAAGGTTTGACCTCGATTTGGATCCTTCAGGCGCGAAGCGCCCGGATGGCAAATTTCTGTTTCGAACAAATCTGCAAGTTTGATGGTTCGACCTGATATTTTGGGCCGATATGAATTAATTCTGGCGCTTGATTATGTTGGTTGGGGACCTAAACTTTAGTTTAGCACAGATTTTATAAGAAATTATACGATGCTTTGATCATGCTAGCCGATTTCAGAATTTGGATCCTTTGGATCAAAAAGGGGTTTCCCAAATTAGCCTCGTTTTGACGTCATTTTAATTAGTGCCGACGGTCATTCTGTAGCATACAGACGTGTTTTTCTTAGTCCCAGTTTTATTTCTTATTTCTACGGCTCGAGGATGGTCCGCATCGCCATTTTTTGTTCTAACCGCGAGGGAGGAGTTGACGCTTACCACGACATCATTCTAGCCGGATCAGACAAGTCGGTGGTTATTTTTTCCTGTGTGGACGCTACCACCGCCGAGCTGGCGGGGTACGCGTTCGCGCACCACGTCATGCACCCCGAAGACGTGCTGGTGGTCATGTGTAATCTTTTGGACGTTTTAACTTGGGATGAGGACCTGGAGCTATATATCCCCTTGTTCATCAGCGTGGACACCGTCTCAAAGTTCTACGCCGAGACTCTGAATCGGGCATTCCTGAACATTAAATCTCATCCCGAACCGTCTACTCTACTCTTCACAACCCCGTCGGGTTTCGACGCGTGTGAGTGGCCCTTGACGGAGAGTGACAGTTCCTTCCAGAAATGGATTAACCGAGTGGTACCCCGGATCAGTAAGGAAGTTCGTCGGGCCAACGATTGGTTTGGGGTCCCGACAGCGGACACCGGGCGTGCCCTGCACATTGTGAAGGAGGTCGCGGACGGGAGCATGACCATAAATGATTTCAGGGAATTGGTCGATGGCTATATGCCCTCCGACCGGGTGGTCCGGCGATGGGCCCGGACCCTAGGGCGCCTGGTCGCCCGGCTGCCGATGTAGACCGTCGGCACTCATTTTCCTTGTACATACTGATTTCTTAAAGTGATTTTACCTAGTGATTTTCTAATCCAATTCCCGACCAATACTCAGGACACTAAAGAACTATCTATCCAGGAGGCTTCGGCCAGTTTGTTTACACGGGAGACGCCAGACCACGGACCACAGACTGTTCTTTTTCTTTGGATCGTGGGTGTTCTTTGCCGTTGCCGGGCGTCGTCCCCCTCGTCTCCTCGCCTGCCACCGGGTGCCTTCCCCTCGTCGAGTTGGTCCAAGCCCCGACCGCTCCGGGACCGGGTAAGTTCAATCTTCCTTCTCCCACCGTTTCTTGCATGTTAGGCAGGCTACTAACCCGTAGATTTTAAGGAGATTGTTGGCCAAATTCTTCTTGGTGGTTCTCGGCTCGCCTTCACGTGGTTGTATTCCGGAAGCCGATGTCACTCCCGGAACCAGAAACTGTGTTTCGCTGGTGATTTTGGTAACGGGTAGTGCAGGTGGCCACCTAGTGTTTACTTTTGGTTCCAAGATGGTGGACGCGGGCCGAGAACTAGGATCTTACGTACTAAACTTATTATCTTTTCCAGGTCCTGCGGTATGTTAGGGTGATGTAAATGAAGCAATGTGACACGGTTGGCACTGAAAAGCGTCAGGCTATATAATTTTAGTGGGCGGATTGTTTAGGCTAACATGATCAAGCATTTTTTCCTCGCGCGTGGTCGGGCGATATTAGGGGGTTTTCTGACTAGCGGTTTGTTGACATTACCGATCTAAGTAGGTTTTCTGGAGTGTGGGTAATTCGTATCGTATTGTTATTTTTTTTTGATACTATTAACTGTTGGGGACTGACACTGCACATGATAATCAGGTATGGGTGGCCAGAGATTCCGGTCTGAGTTGTACAACACAAGATTTGCTGTAACAGGATTCTTTGTTTAGTCGTTATACGTACAGAACATTAGTGTAAATGTCTACATTGGAAACAATTCACATGGGGTGCCCTAGGTAACAAGCGTTTCCCAGGGTGTTCACCCTGGTAAGTTTAAGTGACAGTAGGTGACCAAGTATTTTGGTCCAGACTTCCCAGCATTAGATTGGCTGTGACAGAATTCTTTGATGAGTAGTTTCCCCTTACAGGTTACAGGAAATATTGACGTGTCGGCCACGTGAGGCGACACCACAGGTGGAGCCGTCCAACAAGTTGTTGGCGACTTCCATGGTAAGTTGGAGATGTAGTGGCGAAGGCCACAGATACCCATTCCATGTCTTAGTCTAACAGCAAGACTGCGTCAGTGTCATTGTGTTAGAATAAGTTTTATAGGAGTATTATTGTCCAAAGTCGTCTCGAAGAGGAAAAAATACTACTGTGAGGAGACCGAGATGAAGTCTCTAAGACACTGAATGAACTCCCAGATGAAGATTCTGTCTGTGTCATTGTGAAAAAAGGAATGGTATCCTTGTTAAGGGCTAGAAAGGCACCAAAACCACAAAGACTACCAAGCGTCTCAAGCAGAGATACACATGTGAACACTGCGGCAGCTCGTACGTTCATAGATCGGGCCCAAGTGGGCACCGCTCCATTGAACACAGAACCACGCCTATCAGCACCTGAGATTTCCAAACACCTCAGATAGTGATATCTTTGCGATGAATGCGTGAAAGCCTATACCCACCGGTTGGAGTTGAGCCATCACAAGAACATCCACCTACAAAGGTTCCATGAGTGCCCGAGAGGTGATGCAAAACTGTCCCGCTCAGATTCCCTAACCGACCTCATGGGGAGATAAGAATAATGATAGGAATTGGATCCCTGGTGGTTTACCTTAAGAGGTCACAAGAGTCAATACTCTTGATAACTCTCTTTCTGTACAGTGTGGTAGAATAATTACCCAATACACTCCAAAGATTTATACGCAAACAAGTTAACACCCCCTTCAAGGGTGATAACTGTTCTAACATATTTGACTCCATTTTATGAAGCATCCGCTTTAAAACCCCAGTTTGTTCTGATTGAATGATTTTGTTACGACAAAATCCCTTCTTTCCTTGCTAGTTACAGGTGGTAGCTCGGCGTTCACCCCCTACATTCAGCCTGGGGTTTGAAGACCGAGTTCCACTTTATATTGGGTAGTGGCGCCCTTCTGAATGCAAACGGGTGCGCCACTAACTCCAAACGGTTCACTGAATAGATATTATACCTATGTTAACAGTAACATTTCACTGTCTACCCTATACTCTACATCACATGGGAAAAACCTACATGACAAGCGGTGGGGGTAGCGTTTTCATTCCGTGAGGTATAAATGTCATTAAAGGACATTAAGTAGTAACTGTACAAAGGAGGTTGAGATTATTCGTTCCTCGTTAGTTATCACCAGAGGATCGGGTCTCAGATTCAGGTTCATTTCTGATCTGATTCCCGGTCCTCATTAGTTACACGTGGTTTGTCGGTACTCTCCCATTCATAGGACCAGAATGGGCAGCACCGAGTTCCCATTGTTATAATTGGGAGCAGACTGCATATATATTTTTTTTTTATATGCAGCCTACACCCCCTTTAAATTATAGAGATGTGTTAATGCATCTCCTTAGATCACTTACTTCCAGACAGCACCTAGTAAGTCGGGCCTTTACCGAAGTACAGTACAAGGTTAAACCCGTTTTCTTGTTCAGGTCTATGCCCGTTTTTCTTGTGGAGAGTCAAGACTACTCCTGAAAAGACTCCGCCCCCAGCTTATCCTAACTATGCGCATGCCGGGCAGGGATAGGTAGTGCTAAAGACAGAGTTAGAATTTTTTATCTCCTTTCTAATAGATTGGGTAACCTTATTAGCTCTGGGTGTCAACCAAGTTTATTGTAGCTTGTTCATCAGGGAATCAGTAGTCCATGTCCCCCCTCTTCAGCTCAACTGTTGAGCGGAGACCTGGATACTTTTAGCGCCACGACGGCGGTCAAGACTAATTTTCATTCATTTATTTTTTTTTTTTTTATTTTTCCTCGACGGCGGTCAGCTCTGAAGCCGCTCATTTCCTTTATTAATTTTAGTTATTTCTAATTTTTACCCGGGTTCTCCACCAAATGAACTATTGTTAATGTTTGATTTAAGACTGCGTAAGATTCGTGTATATCCAAGTCTTCATGAGTTGCTTTCCAGAATGCCTGAGTAATTCAGACCGCGTTTAAAGTTTGTCCATTCACTTCCCAATAGTTCAAAAGAAATGAACGATGAGGGAGCTTCTTAATATGAAAGGGTTTTTATTCAGTAAACACCTCATCCCGAGTCAAAGCCACCATGTATAAGTCTTCATCAGTCCACCTCCCATCTCCTATCAGCAATCAACCACATTTAGAACACGAGTTGCTCCAACGCCTTCTAGACCATTCTAGTATTCAGCTCTAACACAATCCTATGTCCGAGGTAGTGGATATTGGTAAACTCCAGTCTGTTACACGGAGTCGATGTACTTACTCCAGGTATAACTCCTTGGTTAAACATGTTTCTTCTAACCAACTAACTCACTAACTGCTCGCTCCCTACCTTGCAGCGCCTTTTATACTGGTTAACAGGTGGCGCTAGGAGCGTAAAATGTCTCCTCTAGGAGTAGACTAGAAGTAGACTTGCTAAGCCTGATCCTTGTTGGATTATATATCATAACAATGTATTAAAAGTACTAAGCCATTAGTACAGAGCAATGATCATATATCATTGTACTGGGAGGACCTACTGCCAGAGTCTGGGTCACTTCCTGAGACTGGCCGTGTGGTAGTAAACATTGGCGTCGATTTCAACTGGAAGTTTGCATAATAATTAATATTACATCGATGCATCCCTCCTCTAACAATTGAAGTGCATGGGTATCTTCATCTTTCAGTGAATGGGGTGAGGAGGGAGGCGAACTATAGTTATAAATCATTCTTGAATTGAAATTAAGCTTGAGCAAGAAGTAAATGTCTTTTCGGGTATTGTAAAAATATAGATACTATACTGCCCCTGCCAGAATCATAATTATGTTAATGACGATATTTTAAAAAACATTTTCAAGATTAGTGTGACGGTGAATTGAATGCAAATGTCTTTGAACGTACAAATAAACAAAGATTTCCCGGCTATGATGGTTAAATTTTGATAAGAATCTACTTCTGGTAAAAGTCAACAGAATTAATCTGTAGCCTCGACGCTGGGAAAACTTCATGTTATGACACATAATCAAATAGGCCTAATTGATGTGTAATAGACAGAGGCGTGAATGGTGTTGTTTAGACTGCAGAGACTTGTACTAACCTAATTATCGCAAAGCTTATATTATACAATACTGGTATCAATTTCGAATTCAGTATAATAACACATGTCTCCCATTTAGCAAATATGTGTTTGTGTACGTCACTTGGAAAGATCGGATCCTCATTTCGAATTGAAGATGGAGTGTTCTGCCTTGAAATGTCAGGGCAGCAAAATAACGGAAGCCGTTCCTAATGTGACAAATGTACTTATATCTATATCATCTTATAATGGGCCTCCGAACATAAGCTTGTGACCTTTTGAAATATCGTCAAAGGGTGCATCTTCTATAAAGCCAATTCAGTAAAGGCGGCTTGTAGGGTCCCTTTATCGAACCTGTTGGCATAGAAATAATGTTTCGGAAGTAAGATCATTTGTGACTACTTAAACAGGTTTTCCCAGTCCTTTGAGATAGCGTTCCTTCCCCGATACTTCTGCTTTGATATAGTCAAATACATGTACCGGTACTTATATACAGTCTTGTCCTTTAGCATTTGCCTAAATCTTCTCTAATGATATTGAATCATAATGCAGTGGTGGGAGAGTATACTGTATGTATATAATAGTATCGCTCGGATGAACATTGGCGCCCGGTTTTAGGCTACCATTAACAAGTAGGGTACCATAATTATGTATTACGTATCTTTATCAATATATTATCATAACTAATAAATACCATCTCATTATCACGATATTACTTTCATATAGCTGAATTTTGCATGTCCGTGGAATTAACTGGAAATACCTGACTATAAAGATATACATTGGGGTCCCCTTGGTAGTCACTCAGAAAGTCTTCTGCTATGATGGTCATCTTTTTGAAATGCAGTATATAGTTCGGCGGTAGGTACAGTGCGTCGTCCCCTTTGCTGGCGGCCATGGCAGTCTGTATGCGCGCCGGTAACTGTTTTCTCTTTGGGTACCCACCGGTATCATGAGTATTGTGGCCGTCATAAAAAAGGGCCAGACCTACAGAATTAGCCCTCTACGCGTGTGACTCGGTCCTGGGGCACCGCCTCTCCAGGCGCTCTCACCTTCGCCCCTAGACTAAAGGGCATGGAGAAGGAGCTCCACCTGTATTGGGGTGTCGTCCCCTAATGATGTAACTTGAACACCTTCCCCTTTCCACTAACCTCCGGATATGAGGTTATCATAGACGAATAGGACAATAAGCAAAAGGCCGGCAGGGGGTCCGTACTAAGGACTATAATACCGACTAGTACGTGTATACGGCTACTTGCAGTTACCTGTAATTCACATTTTAGTGACCTTGTGGAGCACCTTCTTTTCGTGCTTTTAGACAATCAATAAGGGCATAGAGATGCATAGGTCTTATATAATTATTATGTCTATGGTTAGAGTTGGTGTGTGGTGTTTATTCACATAGTGATCTAGGGTGTGTCCTCGGGTGTGTACTTGGGTTTCGGCTAATATGTGTATCGACAGGATTAGTTGAGATCAGCCCTAATGTAGTGTGAACGTCCCTGACACACTGTCCCACCGCCATGATTTACCTTGACATGGTCTACATTAACAGATGGTGCTTTATTCGAGCGCATGCCTAACATACATGTGACGTGCATGCTTTATGTTATTTGGGGAAAATATTCATTTGTCTCAGTGTTATTGGGTTTGATTGATTTCATATTTCAATGTTTTCAAATGGAATCGTCTGCAATGTTTTTAAACTTGAAATGCAAGCAATTGATTCGACATGCACATGTTTGATAACCTTCCTTTTTAATCATATTACAGAATATATAAATTATATGATGAAGTGTAATTATGCCCTATCACTAATAGTGCCTGGTGCACATTACTTTGAATGGCCACCGTTAACAAGATTGTGTTTCTCTCTAAAGGTTGTGGTTCTTGCTTAAAGAGAATGAGTCACATCCTATCATTAATAAAAAAAAATATGAAAAGGTACATATCCCATGGGTTAAAAAAGACCGTTCATGCAACAGGTGCCGTGTGTGGGCCCGGGCGGCGCGCGGTGGGTGAGGTGTGGGGTGGTCGGAGAGACAGGTGGCCCTGATCACCACCACAGGTGGGAACCTACCTGAGGCCGCGAGCTGCGGTTCGTGCACCTCTTGGTGATCCGGATGCCACCCAGGAGATCCATGGTGGACCTGCGCTGGAGCATGATGGTTGCGGCTACAGGAGGACGTCGGGGGGCGGGCGGGGCGGCGGGCGCGGGGTCCGGGGCGGGCTCGGCCGTCAGCGGGTCAGCCGGGGCCGCCGCAGCAGGCCCCGGCCACGGACGTGGAGCAGCCAGGGTGGTCGTCTTCCCACCTGCTCAGTGTATCACACGAGTCTGTTGACGTTTAGAATGTGAACTGTGGGGGATAGTTTCCGTCGTAATACCTTGTAGTAGAAGGCCAAAGAAGGAGCCTCTCTCTGTGGGTCCTCAGTCCGCCGCCCGCCGCTCGCTCGGCCGCTCAGGTGTTCTCCAGGCGAGCTGCTCCTGTGAATCTGGGCCAGGCGGAAGTCGGCGGGCTGAGCAGCTCGTCACACTAAGGTGGTGCCGGCAGGCCGACTGCTCGCTGCTGCTGCCGCCGCTGAGCTGCTCCACTCCAACACCTGATGCTGCTCAGTCACCCCCCGCCTGCTGCGCCTTGTGCCATCGGGACCCGAAAGGCAAAAACTGACAATAGAAGGCGACATTCTCCTCGTACCTGTTACTGAACGCGCGCACACTACATGCCATTCATGGCAAGTAGGGATATCACACGGTATTCAGATACAAGTGATTCCCTTAGAACTACTCACTGCCACTGCCACTTATTGCACGATAAAAAACTATCGCTCTTTTTCATTTTGAATCAAATTGTCGTTTTTTAGTATCATATCCTGTTGCATATTTGATGTGATGGGATACATATACGAAAAGTAGTTTAATTTCTCGGCCATCGTTTCGCTTTACGGAACGATTTAATCCATGTGTAAGGTAATACGTTGCAAAAAGTGCAAACCGTTTCTACGTGCCCTTCCCCCCATGCTCCTCCCCACCACTCTCCCACCCTCCATCCCTCCCCTCACTCCCAGCCCTGTCATCGTCCCTACCCTATACTCCTTCCCTCCCCTCATGCACATTCGAATCCCCATCCCTGTTCCCTTTCCTATCTTTCTCCCTTCCAGCATCCCTCCCCTCCTCCTCATCTCAACGATGCCTTTTTCAGTATCCCGTAGCCTTTCTTCCCTCTCCTTTCCTAATTTCTTCCTTTGTTGCTGCTTAATTCCCGAGGAACTATCGTAACCCTTGAAATGATTTAGGGTTAATGTAAAACAATACGTTATTAAAATGGTAATGAATGTGAACAGTTGTTAGAAAATCTCAAATATAACGGATATAATGCTTGCCTTGAATTATGCAGGTGATAACACAGATATCCTAGGTTATTGACAGTTGCATATTGTCAAGGAAGAGGGGCATAAATCTAAGAATAATTGATCACATGATATTCATCTACCTACATGTAATACTGTATTATACACCTTTATTTACGGCTTAAATATAACGGAATTTACATAATTATTCAGTGCTTTATATCCAAAGGATTTAAATTTCAAGAACTATCGACCGACAAGGTATTTAAGGATATATAGCAAAATATTGATTTGCCCTTCAGAACACAAAGTGCATTGAGAAGAGGAATCTGCCCTCTTCTGAAAGGTTGGGTTACTACCTCCTCCAGAACCGTAGAGGAACTATTTTCTTTCAATCACATGTGGGGAGCATTTTTGGGAAAAGGGACATTTTGGCAATTCATCATGTCATGAATGCTGGTGTGATGAATTATAGGAATCAATTCAGGATTTTAGCATGAGTCCTTGCAACCGAATTATAATGAGTAATCCAAGTATTTTGTTATGAGAAAGTCGGAATAGAAATGTGTAATCATAAGTTCTACGAAACTGCACGTCAAGAAATACACGAATTGTACAAAAATACATGTCATGAAATACACTAAATGTATGAGGGTCACAAAGCACGAGGTGCACGAAATCTGTAATGTACGAGAACTAAGTGACTGGAAATGACCCTGGCAAAAGGTCAAAGTAACTGTGTGATGTTGATTAGCCAATGAGAGGCCAGGTTGTGACTATATAAGAGAGTGATTTCATGAGAATAAACAGTTCCATCTTGGTACTTGTTGTGTTCACACCTCCTTTCTTCCTGGGAATGGACCATGAAAACTTAGAAGACTAGAGCAGCTAGAGATAAGGGTCTGAGAAGTAGGATTAGACCGAAGTTAGGCCTAAAGAGGGAAGTTGGAAGAAATAGGGATAGGAACACAGGACAAACTCAGACATCTGAGAATGGGTGCGAGCCGACCTAAAATATGAGTAAAACTGAGAACCGACATTATAGGGATGAGATCATGGGTGATCGGCCTACACACTACCACCTTTTTAATTTTTTGGGCATCATCCCTGTCTTGCGTCTTGAATGGTTGGTTACCCAAGACTGTTAGAAGCCTGGTACGAGACCCTAAACCCTGGCACAATCTGAGCAGTAAGGCCAGCCCTCACCACCCAATCCCTCTAGGACCAAAGACCCCAGTGGCACACGAGCCCCACGAACCGTAGCCCAATCACCATCAGCCCCCTGTGTGCAGGGCACGTTTCAGGGAACCCTATGACCGCTGGCTCAAGCTGTCCTTTGCAACCTCACAGCAGACCAAGATGAGTGTTTGTGCAACTCTTCCCCCTTGTACTCTCGAGACACTGAGCACAACTGGGCTGAGATCTGTCAAAAGTACAAATATCAAAAGCAGGAAACCCGTGGAAGAGGCAACTGCTCATCCCATCTCCTTTTCCTGGGAACATCACACTGCAAACAATTTTAGAATATTCCTGATAGAAGCTGAGATATTAGTGTATGAACCTGGCTACCTCTCATAAATTAAGAACCCTCTATGAGGGTGCTTGTTCCACTCTCTGTTTCAAATATTGAGAAGAGTAAAACATTTCTACATTACCTATGAAATTGTTCTATCTATTCTATCTATTCTTTATTCTGTCACCATGGCATCTTTCTAACCTCCATTATGCTTACAAAATCGGATGAAAAACGTTCCACTTTGAATTTCCCGCGATGCATTGGCTATGCAAATTCTAATATTTTGTATAATTGCCATGAGAGTCCAATTTCACACCTAAAACAAAAAAAAATGTGTTTTTGTCCATATATTTCTTATTAAAAGTCATGAAGAGGCTGATTTCTAGATACTGGAATTACTGCCAGATTAAGGCCTGAATTGGGTGTAATGGGCTATATTGTAGATGCAGTTGTAAAGAAACTAGATAATGTAGAATAATAAAATAAAGAGTGGAAGATTCTCTGGGACTTCAGGAACATCATAATATATAACATTTGGCTATAATGTCAAATGATTATTTATGATTAGAACACAACCCTGACATTGTTGGCCATGAGATGTCCCAAAGTGCCAATAGGTACCTTTTCCCAAATATGCTCCCAATTGTGGCCACAGTTTACGACTCATTGTTTTCTAAGAGGTCACGCATGAAAAAAAAACTATTTATTTTCTTTGCAAATTCCTTTAACCAAGGATAATTGATTATTCTACTCAGGGCTGATTGGTTTCTAAGAACTGGTCCCAACACTTTGATTACAAATCCCTATCCAAAACTGACCGGGGGGAGTTGCATAACATTCCACTCAAGTCATTCATTATTCCAAGTCCGTTACATTGATATCGGATTGACATAGTGTCGCATATTCCATTACCCTCTAGATGGTCTCTAGATTTAGCGGAATGATTTAAATAAAAATCAGCCAAATGTCAATAGGGTTATAGAGGAAATGTATTAACTGATTTTAAACTCAGTTCTCCGTTACTCCTTTTGCAACAATAGGTCTCCGTATCTTCTTCTGAACCCGTGCACCGAACGAAAGGTATATGATTGTCACATTTTTTAATTCCTCTATGTTGAGCATGCAACACGGATTTTTATTCTTTCTATTTGGCACATTCCAAAAGTGAAGACCAACAGCAAATTTGAGTTTAAGTTTGACTCTATCAGCAATTATCATATATGACATTAGTAGCGTTGAAAGGTAAAACACTGGTGAACATTAGTAACGTGTAGTGACTGTATCATGAGTACTTCGACTCATCCCATTCTCATCCCCGTGGGACCCTTATTACCATACCAATCCCCTATCATTATTGTAGCTTTTCACAATAATTCTGTTCAAAGCATCCTACAATGGTGCAAAGTATGATACCATCGCAGGTAATGTTGCCGGCTCCCTGCGTTTTCCCCTTTTCTGTAGTTTAGCACCCACCAAATACGGGGGTGGGGGATGGCGGGTAGTGAGCATCCCTCGAACCTCTCCCACCTAACCCGCACCTGAAGTTTATGACCTTTCCCTCGTAATTTCAACAAACGTGTGGCACGCAAAAAGGGGTGAGCGTGTTCATGTCGAACTGCCTACTTCGCGTTGTCTTAGCAGCATATAGTATTATCGGCGCTTCAGTTATTGGCCATTCAGACCAATTGTAAATCCTACGTAGGATTGAAAAGGAAAGGTACTCGAGGGATAAAAAAAAAACGGCGCTTTTCAATCAAAATGTGACTTTCTCTAAGAGTATTTGGATATTTGATAACATGTAATCATTGGCTGCGTCAGAAGGCCACTCGTTTTTATCCTCGTAATTTCCGCAAACGTATTAACCACAATAACACTTTCTTAAATACCTTCTTAAATGTATCCTGAGAATTATTTTCTAGATTTATATAACGAGTGGAAATACGCGATTCACGTGTAACTGATCATGAGCAATGGATAAGTACATTCCTTAAAAATATCCGCATCACTCATATTTCATATCCCCCCTCGCAAATTGCGTTGACAGGTGAACGGACAGGTAAAACATGTTCTTTCAATAACAATGTGAAATTTGCAAAATTTAACTTATTTGGCCGTGCATTTCAAAACCAGTTGTTCATTTCAGTCTCACGTTTCAGTGAAAAGTAATAATCAGTGAAAAGTAATAATCAGATCAGATTTGCAAGTAGCCACGTGACCATCAGCAGGCTTAAGCATTGAGCAATACACTCTTTTCAATAGTGTGGTTACCTGCCAGTGGAATGGCCCCAATCAAGTAGTTGGGATGTGGATTCCTGTGGGAGCGTTGGGAACATGGTGTCTATTATATGGTTCACTGCGCATGTTCGTGGGAAAGGTGTATATCAAACTATTCCTTGGAATGTGGATGGGATAAGTCTGGTCGTCTGATCAGATAACTATACTGTCCAAGTTACATTAATGTATCGCTGGCAAAAATCAAAACTTGCCAAGCCATTATCCTAAGTCTCAGATAAAAAAAAATCATTTATAGGCACAATTGTATTGATTTATCCTTATTCAAATACATCAATACCTAGTACAAACTTATTTTATGAATACTAGTAGTAATATTCCAATGTATTTATTGTGAAATGGCCTAAATATGTCAGCTGCAAACAAATGCGTCGTCACACGATATACAGAGCTTATAGCAATCACAGCTAGGCTAATTATGTAGGCCTATACCTCGACGCTATTGGTAATCACCATCGGAAATAAGAGAAGTCACGAATCAGTATTATAGGCCTATGCCCTTCAGAATTTATGGTGCATAGGAGACAGAAATCTGCCATCTAACAGGTTGTATTACTGTCTGTTCAGATTGGATGTCTCCTTTAAAACTATAGGGGTCGTATTTTCTTTCATTCACAGGTAGCTAAAGTATTTTTATGGGTATTTCTCCAATTTTCATTATTTGGTGCTGTAGCGGCTGTAGTTGTAGCCTGCCAACTGAACTGGGGTGTGTTCGAAAGTCTGAGCCGTTGCAGGTCACAAAGCCTTACGAATGTTATAGGGGTGAAAAGTTGTGGAATGAGTTACCTGCAAGTTTGCAATGTGCGGTGCATATGAATTTATTCAAAAATCGAGTGAAAATGTGTATTTGAAAATGCGGACGTAAAAGGGTGTTTTTACCTAATATGAAAATGGAATGTCTGATGTTTAGATGAATATCAATTGTGTTAGAATACCATATTTCTACAGTATATAATTTTTGTTTCATAAATTGTCATCATATGTGATGTGTTCATATTGTAAATATATATCATATACATCGGAAGAACTGTTTAAATAAAAATAAAAATAAATGGGGGGGGGTGTCCATTTTGGGCCAGTTGTTGCAAAGTTATATCTGCTACGGGGGGGGGGGGGTCACTTCGCTTCTTGTGAGAGGCAAAAATACACGTAGCTACAACATGTCATGAAGGGAAAGCCAACCAGCTATGACTTTGATAAATTAGTATTAGTAATAAATAATGCCTTGAAATCATAATATGCAATATCAGTTTACTAATGTGGCTATCCCTTCATGTATGACTTATTACTCATGTAGGTGTTTTCATTTCATAATAGTGAACAGAAAATTCGTGGGTGCACATGCATGAAGACGGTCTCAGGACCCCTGACCTGTGGACCCCATGTTCCAAGATGCCCTTCTGTCTGCCGCCTATGATTGACTTAATTGTCTATGGTGCCATAGTTTACAGCTAGAAACGAAGGTAGCATCTGATTCATGGAGTAAATTACATGCTTGCTTTTCCAACCATAGAAATAAAAACATAAAGTTGAAGCAGTTATTGACAAATTGTTAAGGTTGCAAAATATCTAAGTTTTATTGCTGTCTATTTTTATGTATGTACTCCAAAGATTTCTTGGATAAATTTAGCAATCTTGTCTATATTACTCTGCACTTACGACCACCTATGCCTTATTTTATTCATCCAACTACCCTGTCTACGACCTTTTTATAATAGCAATATCCATACCTTGCAATTGTTTTGACTGCTCCTAGAGACAAGGGGGGCGTTTACATTACAAAGTATGACCCCTCTTGTTAACTTTGGAACACAAACATCGCAGACCAATAATATATATCACATACGCTTCACGATACGACGTATTACTAACGCAATTGTGTAATTTGGAACGCACCCCTGAATAGGACTCAAAATAGCAGCAAAGCATTATTGGATATGAAAAGAATTTCCAGCCTAAAATTGATCGGTTGCGCTATCCCCATTTTGCTGCCCTGTTGCTTTGCTGACTACTTGGTTACATGTATTTCCTGACAGCGAATATTATCTAGCATGTGTCACACTAAAGTGTAACATAATAATTAGAATCCAGAGAATATGGGCATACTCGGCCACAATGCCCTATGTTGATGGGCATTATTTACATTCCTTTCCAGTAGGAGTCATGGTATGGAGATGCACTAATAACTGTCGGAAAGCTCGAGCCCATGCAGCAGGTGCAATACATGATACATTTTCACAATCAGCTGCTAATGAGATATGTTTCAGACCATAGTACCATGTAACATATGCCAATTGCAAACAAGTTCGGGGTACTCGATGGCTACAACGTCAAAGATATTAGTTATGTAGTTATAATTGTTGATTTTGCTTGTCTCCGATATAGAATGATAATTATTGAGATAGGATAAAACATGTTGTTTTCTTTTTCTTTTCTTTTTTTTGGAGGGGGGTGATTTGAATAAATAAATTATTTTTTTATCCAGTCGACTCTCGACCTGCTTGGTCTCTGGGAGTAATCAGTGTACACAATCATCTAGCCATAATTATTGTCCATGTTTGACTTAGATCAATTGGCACCTTGACCAGTGTACTGGCGATCCCGATCACTGTATAAAGACTGGTCACTCGGCGGTTCTGACATCGCCAAACCCGAGTTTTTAGCAATATGAATTTGTGGGTAATTTTATGTGTGGGACAATACACTGTGTAATGAATTATGCTTTAGATAGCACCTTGAAATGGGGACCTACGATATGTACTAATTCTAAGCAAGTTTTTTTTCAAAACGTAGTCTATTGGTTTACAGTTTGGGCAACACTAGTTTTAGTAACTAAGTATGTGAAATGTGCTATTGAGAGTATCCGACTCAAATCTGCATGTTATCATACTATATTTTATGTGGAACAGCTGGCACTCGGTCGTGGAACATGTTATTAACAAACACACCTGCATATGTTGTACGGCTTGACAAAAAGTTTAAACATCGAAATAAGTATATACCTCGGAAGAATAGCGATATGCCTTTTCTGTAGCATCCACTTCTAGCTGTTAATACCTCTTTCTTATTACATTGTATAAGGTACGGGAGAAAGTATTAACTCTGAATCTTGCCAAATGACTAATACGATAAAAGCTATTAATTGTATTTTTGTGATTTTTAAACTTGCTTTTGCACCAGCCTTACCGTTTTGGAGAAGTCGGTGGGTCTGGGCACCCTCCTGTAGTTCTGCCTCTTCCCGCCACTCTGGGGACAGAACATCAGTTCGGCGTCCGAACTCATCTGATGTTTTAGAACAGAGAAATGTTAATAACTTCCCCAATCGCACAATTTGGCGACTAAGTATAATAATGATGTAGTGAAAGTTGGAGACTGGTAGTAACTCTTCCTTGGGGAAGTTGAATTGTTGTCTTCTAGAAGATTGTTTGGAACTTGAATCTGTCAATGGAGGTATTCCAATGGTGTCGTAGAAATAGTTAAGTAAAAATTGCGTGTTTCAAGCAATGGAACTCTTCATGTATATCCGCAAAAATAACAAAATGTACGGCACAGGAACCTAGAACGTCAGAGGGCCTAGATATAATTTCGCTTATACTCCACACCGTTCGCTCCGGTCGAATGAAAAGTTTGGCATGGTTGAGCGATGAAACATGCAGGTGGTGGAGTTTTTGTTTGACCGGGTCGAATGATAAACAGTGGTGCAGCAGGTAAACAGAGGCCGTGCATCGGTATCATACTGCAGCCTGATATGTATCATGGGCCTGCACCTGTGCCTACAAGGGGACACAATGGGCCTGCACAGGGGCGGCCCACCGAGCAACTCAGCGCAGGGAAGGGCACATGTAGGTCAGGTGTATTGTAAGTCCAGGTAGGCACCATTATGATAACGTCAAGAGAAGACAAAAGGAAACAAGGAAGTTATCTGAAATCGGTCTATAGAAAGTGTTTATTTTGTATAACATTAATTGGTACCGTGATGTGGGATTCCTCATATCCAGGATACGAAATATAATTGACGTTTTATGACGTCAGCTGTAGTGATGACTAAGCGATAGGGGATGCACAATACAATATTAATGAAGTAATGTCCTTTGGGTAGATCAGTCTTTCTAAGCAGCTTGTGCTTAATAATTTCTGTCATGCAGTCAAAGCGGGTCAGGGCACAGTATATTTCAGTGGAGGAACCTGAATTGCGAATAAGATATAGGAATTTATTTAGTAATTTGTCTGCATTTGTGCGCGCGTGCACGACAGTGTTTCTCTCTTTGTGCAATTCAAGTTCCCATCCCAAAATAAACGGGGATTGGGGACCTGGACCACTCTCCCCTGGATCTGCTCCTGTATTTACGCAGTTGTGATTATCGATCTTTCTCTTTGCTGAAATCACTTGTTCACTGTAGCCAACCCCTTGGTCACACGCAGCCTATTTATCACAAAAAAAACATTTCTAATTGAAAGATAGATAATGGCTTTTCCTGCCAATTAGTTGTTTTATCCTATTAAGCATTTTATTTGTCATGCAGTTTCGTACCCAGCCCTATATAATATGAGGGAGGGAGGGGTGGAGATGTTAAGGAAGCTCCAGGTAAATCTTTGGGGTTTCAGGTTAATCTGAAAGGCTTACACAAATCTGAGGGGGGGGGGGGTCCGAATGAGAATTTGTACCAAAATTGCTATGTCTTATGTTGCGTTACTAAAACTTTTCAAAATCAAAACACCCTCGAACAATCCCCTCTCCCTGGGAATGGCACTTCCATTATGTGTAGATCACCTTCCGTACCACAACATTGTGTGTAATATGACTGTGTATTGATATAAAAGCACGGAGCAAAAATCTTGTCATTTATGTGAAGTTCTAATTTCATCGTTTCATTGTATGCATCAATATTATATACACCCTAGGATAAATTGTTCCCAGATAAACCAAACAACCAAAGAAATCACGAGAGAAACATTATAATATTATATTGCTCTTTTGAGTTCTTCATTGCAATTTAACTAGGCCCCCTATGTAATGTCAAAAGTGAAGAACTAATGCACAATACGAAGCATGCCGTCAACCTCAATGAAATTGCGCAGAAAAATTAAACATAATGAATGATGCTACTACTTTACACATATTGATTGCGTCCCTCTCGGAGAAATTATCTGGTTATTATATACGTGATCACATGGTCCCAAGAATTGCAGGCAAATGAATGACATAAGTGTATGTCATCTATCATGTGTACGAAATTGTGCACGCATTTTTGCGTCCCTAGGTTGACACGTATGCTTCGGTAGTTTTCACATGTATTTTCATAGTTGTAGGATACTTGGAGACTTTCAGCCCGTATTTATAGAACGAACTGCCGGTACGAACTGTAGACGAGTGGATCCTGTTGGGTTGGGCATCATATAAAGTTACCTCCCTGTCAGCGGGACCTGACGTAGACCTACCTGTTTGTGGGGCTCCAATTGACACCTTCTGACGAGGCTCCCTGGACAGCTTGTCCGCGACCAGAACAGAGTTTATGTAGCCTAGACGCATCTCGATAATGTGTTAAGCCAGCAACACATTCCCACACCTTCAAGATTCTGAGAGATACTCATTCTATGAACAAGAAAGCTTAACATAATTATGTTCACTGTTAGCCTGGCTATAGGAGTATGCATTTTACTCCTAATTGAAGTTGTTTTTCAATGAGCTATGTAGGTAGACATGCATTTCCATGTTGTTGATCTTTGATGAGTATTCGCCTATTCCCTTGAAAGATAAGTTTGCAGAATGTATGAATTGGATATATGTACTTGACATCATCTATTACCATGTCATGAGCATCCACAAAATATTTTGATTTGTTGTTACTTTTTTCTCAGATAAGCATGTTTTATTACGACTGCGGATCGCTGTTTATGCCAAACCTGAAGTCATTCTAACAAATTAAGGACAGACAAGGTGGTTCTTTGCATTATTTATTCTGTGGCCTCAGACATCACTATATTAAAGTGCCCTAAAACCAATGTTTTGGAAACTGAGATATGTGTGACCAAACGTGGGAAATGGTGTCCTATTGGGGTAAAAACCTGTTTTGGAATTCACAATCTCCTCTTTCAAATGGTGCAAACCATTTTCAAATATTCCTATTAGAGGTTGAGATATGGTTGTTTGGATATCCCTACCCGAGTTATGTAAAACACCCATCATTTTGCTAATGTGCTTCATTTCAACACTATGCCTTGTTGAAACAAACACTATTTTAATCAAAAATATTAGTTTTTCTTATAATCACAATTGTTCAAAATACAATAACTTCTCGGACAGATCTTCAATCAACTAGCAGTTTTGACTATAGGAAAGAATAACACTTTTGTCAGAATACTTGAGAAAATTAGTTTATGAAACCCAAACATTCTTTTTCATGTTGCCATGGTAACGATGGTTTGTTGTTTATTCTGACCCACCTTAAGAAATGGACTTTCCATGCCAATTTACCCATAATGCAACTGTGATAAAGAGATAAACTGTTTTTGAGATTATAATTATAATCTCTGGAAAATTCTGCCTAGGTAAAAATTTTCACTACAATATGTATTATCAACCTAGTTTTATCAATAACTCACTTAATAATGGATTTAGAGCAAATTACCTAATATCCCTCTAGGTTACCATATCCCACAACTGGTCACATGTTTCAAGAGTTTAATTAACTAGATGAACACTCAGTAGAATTCGATGAGAGATGTCGCGTTTGTTCCATTTGTTTGCTAACAATAAATAATTTGAATTGTTCGTTGATTCAATTTGATTTGGGGTTTCATGCCTATAGCAATACGTTTCTTTCAGAGACAGACAGCCAGACACGGGCTAGACATTCAGTCGTCACGTTTCCCAGCCAAGTCTCCGTAATAATGGTCGTCGTATTTCTTTCCTAGCACCCCTTTGTTGCCGGAGTTGGTGAGAATCCCGCGTCCGACGGAGGCGGCCTGCTTATCTTTTGTTGGTTCTGCATGCTACTTGGTAGCCGGATGTTATCGCAGCCAAAGGGCGCCGACCACAGGTTCCCGGTGGACTAGAGGGTGGGTGGGTGAGTGTGTGGGTGTGTGGGTGGTTGGGTGGTTGGGTGGGTGTAGGTAGGTTGGGTGATTTATGGGTGGGTGGGTGAGTTGATGTATCGCACACGCTGCAATAAGAACACCTCTCCTTTGATGTCGTATAGCAGTCCCTCCAATGGAAAAAAAAGCCCTTGATAAATAAACATCCTTTTTTTTTTTTTTTTTTATAGAAGGGAAACCTGGACTCAAAAAAGAGACTCTGTTCCTCACGTAAATGCTTTTGCTTCGGTTCTTTGCACAGCCCACATGATTTAGAAGAATAATTGTTATTTTCTGTTTCACTCACATGCTCGACAGAACAAGTTCTAATAGTCTATAGATTTAGATATAACAAGTTAGTCTTTTATTTTTGTCCTATGATCACAGGTAGGCCTACTAGGCTTAGTATTTCAAGACTTAAACCGGAAGTTACGTCTGACGTCGCCATTTTAAAATGATTGAGAAATCTCAACATAGCAAAGGTTGAATAAACAGACTTTTAAGTATCATTCTGCCGATAGTTTAGCACAATCCACATATAAAGCAATTATGTATTATTTTTATAAATAATGCAATTATGTATCATTTTAATTTTTTAATTCAATATGAGATGGTTCTGTTGGGTTCCATTGTGCCCGTAAGACCTGAACACAATATGAGCAATTTTACCTTCGAATTAATGATCAGTCCGAAAACCGGGTTTACTGATCTCAACTCAATGTAACAGTGGAGTTCAAAGCAATAAAGAGCATCCAACCCATGCGTATGTAACAAAACAGTAGCGTTGGAGGACTTCTATGAACTTATATTAAGACATTCGGCTACATGCATATGCACGTACAAGGAACATGTATATCTGTTTGACTAATAACAAGTGGTTGCCCATAATTTTCAGTTTATAAGTCATACTTTAGGCCGATAAACACGCTGAAAGGTGTTTTTTTCTTCATTTCCATGAAGGATATGGCTAATTCGAGATTATTACTGGTAATCCTAAATGATATCCCGGATTACAATCGGAATCCTTGATTACAATCGGAAATGTGAGACAAATAACCGTCAGAAAGACGCGTCTGTTGGTGCACAGGATTAACACATCCTTCTCACCTCCTCGCCTAATCCAGCGCTGGCGCTTTGATAGCGGCCTAATCGCTCCTCACACCTCAGCCTCAAAGACGGCGCCATCTCACACCATGTGGCCTACCACCACAAGACCGGCCCTACCATCACAAGACCGGCCCTATCATCACAAGACCGGCCCCACGCTCCGGCCTTTCGCGGCCCCTCCAACCACAACTTAGCCCTCCCCCCACCCGCCCTTTTCTGTCTCCAGTCGTTCCACCAACTCAAGAGGACCCTGGAGGACCCCACCGGCTCCTGTGGGTGGGGATGGCTCCGTCCACACATCAAAGAGGTCGGCCGGCCTATTTAGGATGGCACTGACCTCTCTGGGCTGTGCAGTCTTGGTCGGAGCACCGCGCGGACGAGTGGTCAGTGGATGGCAGGCTAGCGCCCCCCGGGGCTTCCCGGGTCGCTGGCCGGTATCTTCGACCGGGGACCTGGGAAGTCCTTACGCACAGCCAGCCGGGGGCCGGGAAGTCATCTCACCCTGCCCGTGACGCCGGTCACTTCGACCGGGGGCCGGGAAGCCCTCCCGCCTGGCCCGTGTCGCGGTCTGCGCGCCACTCTCCTGGGTCCAGTTTGGGGGAAGTCCTGCTGCTCGGCCCGTGCCATTGACCGGCCCTCACCCATTGACCGCGACGCCGACCATCCTTCCCGCCTGGGCCGAGACCCCGGGAAGCCCTTTCGCCTTGTCCGCGTCATCCACCGACTCTCCTGCCGTGGTCGCGCAGCCCGCGTGCCTTGGCCGTGTCGCCGGCCAGCCACCCCGGGGGTATAAGGAGGACAGCTCCCGGGACAAGGTCGTGAGAACCCCAAGGAGACGCGGTAGGACAACTTGACCAGCGAGAGAAACCTCACCGTAATCATCGACGAACAAGAACCACCTAAAGTTCACCCTGCGGGCGGAGACCAAAAACCAATCTGAATTATCTACGGTGAACCACACGTGTAAGTATTACGTCGAGAGGTCGATATCCTCAACAACCTTCTGGTTGTACGCTATTCACAACCAAACAGTTCTCTTCATGATTATCTTCCTGAAAGGTCGGGCTAGCTATATGATCAATCATCCGTCGTCATCTATTTCTATTTCGAAGGGGTGCCGTGATTGAAGCCAAGATACAGGCCGCGAGACGTTTCTAACTTTTAATGGGTTCCTTTTAAAGCATTTACGATTACACAATTTCTAATACAATTTTCTGAATCTGTAAGCAGTAAAACATACGCATGTACTGCCCGTTAACTGATTCTACTGTGCTAATATTTCATAGTGCGTAGTCGGCTTTTGTAAATAGTCAGTATCGTTGTTTTGTTCTTTTGGGTATGACGTGATTTTTTCTCAAAGTCTAACTGCCAAAAGCCGACACGGTTGTTCTCGTGCGCGTTTCGCGACACGTGCCGTGCGCGCGCCGGGGAGGGGGCGGGCCGCATGGGGTGACCACTGAGTGGCAGTAGGGGGTACTCACAAACCGCGATACACATAACCATGATTGCCTACTGAACTCCGACAAACATCCTTTCAACGTCTTACATACCGTTATAAGTACTCCATATGGTCCCCGCGTTCCGACAGTGTAAACTAGTTCTGTTTAAGTAGCCATCGGAGATACTACTCCGATTAACTTTGATACAACAACCAGATTCATATTTTAACTTGAAGATTCCACGCCAGACATCAGTATACACTTTACAGAGGTAATCAATGTGGACACACCACAATCGAGAATATTTTGGCTTTATTTTACATCGTTACTGTATCCGCTCTCGAGAAGAAAGTAATTACACTTTGGACTGAAATGCATCAGTTGAAGGGTATTGATAAAGTATCACGACATAGCGGGGATTCACTGTGGTCACGACATTGCCTTAAAATTTCCCTATAGTCGTTTTTACCTTTTCAGACACATCGTGATGGCTGTATATGGATGGCGGATACACGTCGGCCGGTTTGCCGTCTCCTGTCTCACCGTCCTCGTGGTGTGCAGTCTGTCCGCTGTGTCTGCCGGACAGACAGAGGGACAGGGGGTAGTACGGGGGACAGGGCGCCTGTCTCTGAGTACCGCCCACTGTCTCGCCCACTGCTTCACACAGGTAAGGCAATATACCTGATAAGCAATTTACTATCATAATGTCATATTAATTGTTAGTCATCTAAACATGATTGTCAGCAGTAACTACCACTTTGACAAGTGCACACAAATTAATGTAATCAATAGATAACAATCACCAAGTGCACTTATATATTATGTAGGCAAGTTGGCATCTTAATAATACATTACTTTTACTTTATATTTTTAGCTCAATATCAATCCAACGTCAAACAAGGAGTGCGATAACAAACCAATCTGCAAAACAGTAAGTATTATATTCTTATAGGCCTATAGGTGATTATTGTGCCGAGGTTTAACTGGTAGGCCTACACGATTATTCGGTTTTTGAGACAAGACCACAAGCCGGGCCACAACATCAAAGTTATTCGGGATTAGTGCTTGTTTTATTATGTCTGATTGGCGGTCTTATTACAGATTATCATAATAGGTAATTTCTGTGAGTGCCAAGAGTTATATAGCAGCCTGCGGCAATCTAATATAGGTAGAATATTAGCAGGTCACACATGTACTTCTTTTAACGTAATTCTATCCAGTGCCTGTCTTTCCTTCCGTTCTACCTGTTTCTGACTCACGTTGTCTTTTTTTCAGTGCATCCACATGTGCGAGTTACTACAGACCAACCCGACCACCTGGAGACCGGTCTGCGGAGAGAAGTCCTGTGTAAGTAGGCCTATACATTCTATTTTTGCATGATACCAGAAGTCATTGTGTAATTTCCTTAACGGGTCATAACTATGCATATGGTTAACGCTTCGGCAAGACGATTCACACCCTTCACTCCAACAACGCCAACAACGAGTTGCTAATTGGGCTGTGTGTTCATTATGTCCACTATCCCCTCTATTGAATTAGCACCCGTGCAATGCTATAAAAGGAATTGCCCGCCCAAATTATCACTTCTTAATTTTCTTAATATAGGTACACTCCAATTTCACAATTAGCGATTGCTCTTTTAATGTTGTTTTAATGTTGCTCTTTCTGCTTCAGAACAAGGGTTGTATGACAGCATGCAGCCACGTATTCCACGACGACCATCAACCCGAGGTTAGTGGTACGTGGGAGTTGCCGTCTCCCCCCTCAGTGACCCTCATTGATGGAGGTAGGACGCTGTTCGTCCACTGGAGAAGGCCCAGGCCTACCCAGGAGGACTTCACAACACCTCGTCGGCTCAAGTTCGTCTACTTGGTCATGGCTCAACTGGATGACCACTGGACCCCTATAGACTGGGTATGTGCCAACTAGAAATTGTCTATAGGTTAGGAATTTAGAATATTGACTTTTTTTCTAACAAATTAGATAACATAATCGTCCCCAATGGAAAATATTTAGTCAACGTGAGCGTACAAGTTTGGAAAAATCCAACCTCAGTTCAAGAAGTGCAGTTATCCTATATGTGTATAGGTTCATTTCTTGTAGGCCTGTTTACAACTAATCGAACATAGGAAAAGGCAAATCATCCGATATTATGTCCATCACAGAGATTACCACAAAAAATAGCTTCCCTTCTGACCGTTGTCCTTCTTTCCTTCAGACTCTAACCACACACGCACGCATCCCATTGACGCTGTCTGAGAATACCGGTCACTTCCGGTTGGTCGCCGTCACCCCGCGAGAGGTCGCTGTGAACGTGAGCGTACCGGAAGTTGGCAGCCCCGAGCGGCCAATGGCGGACTACGGTAAGGACCCCTTAAGTAGGGTGGGCAATACAGAACAGGACATGGGGCTGTCAGAAGCTTAAGTAGTCTATGAAGAGTGGGATTTGCTAATGGTTATCGTAACATGATATACTTCATTGGTAATAGTAAGCGGCTATTATGTATTGCGCAATCGAAGAAGAAAATGAGATGAAATTGAAACGGTTGCAAATGGGACGTGCTAATTAAGTGCTCATGTTTGAGGAAGCCATATATCCTAGACTGATATTAATGTGTGTTTTTTATATTTAGGTGTTTGTCAAACAGTTATTGAAGATAATATATGAATGCTACGTGGGGATTCTGATTGAGGAATACATATAAGCAGCACTTGTTGATGAGCCATTTTTCTGATGCGATTTGTTTCCTAACTCTAACGGTGTTGATAATTTCAGGAAAGGCCGAAGAAGTCTCCAGTGGTGAAGCCGATGCGTGGAGCATCCCAACTAAGGTCAGCACTGACTTGTTTTTACTTCTGTCTTGTATAATATAAGTAATACTGAAATTCAGAATTATATATGCACAATATGTATAACATAATTTAAATTTCATCCTTAAAGTGGGATAGCCTATCAGCCCGGGATATTTCAAGACAATGTACACCTATCTCAACTATCTCATCTTTACTTGTGCATTTCTGCGTATCGTATATTTTGATATCATCCTGATCCTAATACGTTATATCCGATTTCCCTGTTTTCCAGATGGAGAAGGCGCCCCCTGGGATGTTCCACTCAGCCCGTGTGGTGGTGCGCACCACCACTTCGGGTCAGGCTGAGGCGGTGGTCACGTGGGAGCAGCGTCTGCAGCCCCACCTCAGCAGCGCCACCTACGTCGTCACGTGGTCACGTCACAGCTGTGGGGCCCCGCACTGCCCCCTACCGCCCGCCTCCCACACCATCGACATCCGGGCCAGGAGACGCAAGGTAAGAACATCAAACAATTAATAAAGTATCTAATAGCGCACATCAGGATAATAAAAGTATAAGTAACGTACGTTTTCACTATTGTAGACTTCGTCTTAGCCGTCCTTGTGGCCCCCGAAGTATCGCACTCTTTTCCTATTTTAGCTAACATCCAGGGCTGTTATTATGATATTTATACTAAATCTAATGATATTCTGAACAGACAGTCAAAGTGACCATCAGGGACCTGACGTTCAGCTCGGACTACTCGGTGGACATCGGCTTCCCGTCCTTCCCGTCTGAGCGGCTCCTCTTCGTCACGCCTCCCTGCGCGCACCCGGGCGCCACCTACAGGCGATGCCCAGAACCACCGACAAAGGGGAATCTCCCAACTGTTCACGTCACGACCCCGATAAGTCTACTGGCGAAACTACAGCGCGTCAAGAAGGCTAACGGGGATAACATGTCCCCGACAGTCAATCCTAAAGCAAAAGGTAGTTACCACTCAAATCAGATACCACATTTAATATCGCGCTTTAATATCTGCATGTTCCTTCCACTATTTAATATAATCATTATATCCTGAAGGATAGATGGTTTTAAACATTTTGCCCTAATATAGAAACAATAATTATCTTATACAGAAACAGTAATGGAAGTTTGACAGTGGACTGGTCCATGCACACCAGTGGCGGATCCAGGTTTTTGAAAAGGGGGGGGGGGCGCTATTGAAAAAATTTTCATCTTAATTACCTTTAGGACGAGTTTTACATTAAAAAAATGTAAAATTGGCCCAAAAAGGGGGGGGGGCGCGCCCCCGCCCCCCCCTCTAAATCCGCCACTGCACACCGTCATATTTATAAAAAATAATAACCACACAGTCATATTTATACAAATAATAATGATAATAGGCATTGAAACTCGACAACATTTGACACTTACTTATGACTCTGTTTCCTCCTACCCCTCAGGACCGGAGACGTCGGGTCGGACGGGTCGGCTGACAGTGGCGGCCGTCCTGGCCTGTCTGGTAGGTGTCACCACCGTCTGCGTGTCCGTCGGCGCCTACGTCATCTACAGACGCTGGGCCAACAACAAACAAGGTGAGGATTTGGCGATTTATTACTTTAAATCAAGTTACATTCGATTTGCTGTGTCTAATGTGAGAAGAGTGCTCATCATTGAAAGGAGGTTGAATATCCACATAATCTATATGTAGGCCTATATGAAATAGGAGTATTAATCCTACAATGTTTTCCTGTAATTGAACTAGCGGCATTCCGATTTTCACCTTCTCAACATCTGTCCTCTCTGTATTTGTAGCCCGAGCGCTGCGGTCGTGCGGCCTTAACCCCCGCCTGCTGTGGACACCGAGTGACACCCTTTCCAGGGACCGCTCGTCCAGCACCCCGGGATCCCCAGGCTCCTACCGCCGCAACCCGCTCGCCTCCCTCCTCAGCCCGGACATGCCGCGCCCCCTGGAGGAGGAGGACGCCAGCCCTGGAGGGGCGTCTGAGAACACGGAGGGGCGTCCGGAGATGTGGACGCTGCTGGCGGCATCCGGTGACCTCCAGCACCTGACCAGGACCCCGGAGCATGCGCACAGCACTCCGGAGCACCACTCCAGGGCGCGGCTCATCCGGAAGTCGTCGGCCAGTCCCATCCAATCTGACTGGCGTCCTCCAGGGCGCGCCTACCGCACTGACCTGCCCCTGCACTTCCGGTCCCGCCTGAACGCCCACGTGGAGAGCGACTCGGACTCGGACACCGACTCGGACCACTCCGACGTGAGGGGTGGGTCGGTGGTGGCGCGGTGCGGGCTGGACTTCAGCACGTCCCTCCGACTGAGCGCCGTCGACGTGGACTGTTTCTCCGACAGCGACAGTGACGACCAGTACTCCTACGACCGGTCGTTCACCGCCTCCTGCTCCACCACCTCCGACTCGTCGTCCGACTCGTCCAGCGAGGAGGGCAGCTTCAGGCTGTACACCCTCGACGACCAACCGTCCGAGGAAATGGTCCCGTTCGTCACCAGTGGCAACAGCGGAGTCTCCGGCCAAGAAACGCTCCGAGATGAAATCGAGTCCCGTGCTCAAGATTCTAGACAATTCTTATGACTCTTATTTCGTTTAAGAGGGTGTCCACCGAAAAATACAACAAACACCCCACTGAACACGTTGATTACAAGTATTTAATTGTATTTCCATTAACGATTTATTCCTTGGTGAGCTTTTATATAAATTATTTTGATTGTCATTCTAGTCACAAGCACTGCCATGCTGTCTGTAAGTAATGCGCGCAATGCGCTAGTTATAAGTTAGTTAGTGTATTTCATGAACCCTACTTCGCCATTGATTTTTATTACACTTAATGAAAAAATGTCATCATTGTGTTTTCCTCTGTGTAATTTCTTTTCGTAAGAAAGGGTAGTATTTCTGTAAATATAATGTATACCATCGTATTTGTCCTGAATGTCCTAATTTATTGGTGCTAACCATGTACAGCATGTAGATTAGTTTTTTGTGGTCCGTTCGTGTCAAAGTTTTGCCTGATTTATTGGTGCTATTTGTCTGCAGACCTTTGCTCACTTCTCAGGGATCCCCGGTGTTTGTGCCTTCGTCTGTATACCGTGTGTCTTAGAGCTAAGAAAATATTTAACCGAATCATTGTATATTCTGATTAACATATCTCTAGTTTTATTTCTAGTTGAATGCACTACAGTCCTCTCGTTTGAAACACATCTATTTTTGAAATAAAATATATATGAACCCAATTCCGTGTCACAGAGTTTTAGTACGGTTAATGTACAGGATTAGGGTTACACATCTCGACTTTACCCTAACAGGAAAGCGACCTTAACCCTTTTATTTCTGAATATGTCATTCTACAAATGATGATTTCTGAGATATTGGCCAAAATATGAAAATTAGTCTAAAAATTGCCTAAAGCTAAAAAAATTGAGTCCACTGGTAGAATTAATTTTTATGTAATTTGGATGAAAACATTCCAAATGTTGGCACTGTGCCAGCGGTACAAAGTGGACTTCCTTGGTTAATAGTAGCACTGTATTCCATTTACCAGTTTCCATGGCAATTAGCATTCAGTGGAATATATATTTTTTTGTTTTAAAAGGAAAGGTAAAGGATTGATCTTGTTTCCACTGAAAACAGATTGTGGTAATCATTATTGAAACCAAAGTTATGAGCTTTTTAAGATTATAGGTATAATTTTCTACTTAGTAGCATATTTGTATGATTTCAAATAATAACGGCAAATTCGTATTTGTTTATATGGCTGTGTAATTGGAATTATATTATTTGCTAGTGAAATGATGTTAAGGTAGTTAAGGGCAATATCTCTGGTTCTGATCAGAGTTTCTGGAAAATTTATTTAGTTCCCGAAGGGACGTTTCTTATGGGAATTTATTATAGAGCCCCTTAATTGGCTTCCAGCGCTCAAAGGGTTAATACAAAAACATCTGTATGGATGTCCACGTATCGCGGTAAAGAAACGTCATCAACTTAGGGAAAATGTGGGAAAGGAACCTACCTTCTTTTCATAGTCAACATATTCGACATTTCCCAAAGTCGTGTGCCTGGGGGAGTGAGGAACACATTACGAGACCCAATGATCTATTTTCCTATCTCTACTTGGAATGCAAATTATAAATGTTATCAAAATCAAAGTTCTTGATAACAAAAGTAGGTCAAGCCCATTATTACTTCATAGATTTACCTTTGAATCATCGAAAGGGCTAGTTGTTGTACTTCATTAAACACCATTCCGGTGTGGATTTACTTTCATGAACGTTACCAGGTCCTATGCCAGCATCTAGAAAAGTGGATATATTTTTAGAAATCAATAACTCATATAAGAATATGGAATTTTTGGGTAAATGCTAGGATTATTTGAAGCAAGATTACAAACATACATAAAGAGTTGTTTCCACAGGTGGTAACATAGTCGAAAGTTTTCTAAGAACCACCAGGGATATTCCGCAAGCATTTCGCGTTCTGTTGCCACAAGGTGTCAGGAATAGTCCCTCCGTTCATCCTGCCCGCCAGACTCCATACCGACGGTGGAACACCTGCCGTGGCTGCGCGTGCCTGGAGGAGCGCGTACTGCTTCCCTGCGTGCTGGCCCACTCCTGTGTCTACCCCCTGTCCCATGGTGGGGCGGCACACCTACTGCGATTACTGACGGCAAAATGACAGGTAGGTCCGGGAGTCTCGGGGTGTCGGGAGGAGTCAGTCAAACAGGGCGGGGGTGGATTCTCCATATTGTAAACTACTGCTAGAGTAGGGCTGTTCAACCTGAGGGCGGTCTGGTGGTGGACACTAGTGTCAGCCTCCACCTGTAACCGTAGTAACGGCTGGGTGTAATGAGGTACACTACACTGTCTCCTTAGAGGGGCTCGCCCACGAGCAGCTCTCAATATAAAGTAGACTTAAACAATGGTGTGTCAACAGTGTATTGGAGCATTTCCAGGTAACTGTACAAATATATATATCTTATAAATTCTTTCTGAAAATCAGCCTCGCAATAATGTAATACAGGTGGCGGTACAAATAACGAATATCCAAGAGCATTCGTATTATGATTTTATTATTTAATAGATCATATTATGGTTAGTTTTCATTCGAAGTAAGCAATATGTAAATAAACATGTAGTTACTTTATATTTTTAAAGTGCACGGAGTGTGCTTTATGGCACGCACGAAGTGCGCTGTCCTTCCAATTCTGAATTCCCCTTTATCAATGAACACGCTATATTCTGAAATTTTCCTGCATTGTGTTTATTTAGAATGATGGAAAGCTAACATTTAAGTTTTTTTCTTCTTGTCTCTTCATGTAGGCCTTGATCTAAATAGGGGCAACGTATGCGTCATTTATGTGAATTGTTTTCTGCCTGCATTGTTTGTTAAATTTAACCAGTTTTTATATTTAATACAGAAAATCAGTTATCGGTTATGGGAATATTTGTGTCAATATCAAAGCACACCTATACTCACTTGAAATGAAAACTAAGATTCTTTCACTTTGAATAAGGTTACGTTTTTTTTTCAAATGTATGAAATATTGTAAGAATTAAAACAATGACTCTTACAGATTGCTACCATCCAACAGCGTGCCGTATAGGCTCAGGTCGGGAGTGGGTGTCGTAGACGTAGACGTGACGTAGCGTCCCCCTGTGACGTGATGACGGAGGTGCCGGTAGAGCTGGTGCCGCCTCCTGCCGGTGACCACGGGGTGCAGGAGATGGGGAGCTGCTCGGGCCGGTGGGAACCCCCCAACCACCTGCTCTTTCAGCTGGCTCACGCCGCCATGATGGTGGCCTTCCTCTCACCCAGCACCACCCACGGGGTGGTCATGCTCAACGCCACACTCGTCCTCGGTACGTTGTGTAAATCTTTAAATTTACATGTACATGTATTAGGTGTAACAACGGAGAAAATCGGCTTCCTGATTCGGGACGAATGTTTTGACTCTCTCATAAGTCCGTTGAACATCATTAATTTCCAAGTGGTTGTTGATACACCTAATGATCTATCAAGAAGCCAGAAACAGTGTTAAAACTGAAAAGTAGTACATGAGAGCTTGCCCGGTTGTAGGTAGCAATGACTGCGAGTAGCACAGGAAAATGTTTCTTTCAGGCAGGTTAAACTAGGCCGAAACCATATAAAGTAGCATATGAAAAGTTTACTTCGACGCAGGTATTGCTAACTGTTTACTGTGTACAGAAATCTCTCTCGTGTAAATGACCATGAAGCTATTCTGAAGAACCACATGTAAAGGCAGATTTGATTTCGAGTGAATAACACAGTACATATTTTATTTAGGGCATGGTATCGAAATGTCAGTTAATTGATTGGACAGCGAAAATGTCCGTCCTGATTCAGTCAGGCAGGCTATTACGGTTATTGTGACCTACTTCGGACACTTGTCATGACCAATACAATAAAATGAAGTACATGTCCGAGGTTGTTACGAATATGCCATTTCTAATCAAGTTCATCGAAGTAACATAATTTACGTCAAAGTTCTCCTATGCTCCTCGTACCGGGTTGTTTATTGTACATGTAACGGGCATTACGTGGTCCGCCAAATTGCACATAAAAATGTAACTAACATCTAATGCAAGTTATACAAATGGAACCATATTTTTCTCTGGGCCCCCGGGAATCATTCTATGTGTTTTTTTCTCAACGTTTATCAAGATGCTGCTTAGTGAATATGAAACACCAAACAACCACTCCAATAGCCTTCATGCTCTCTGTCTTGGCCCTTTTTGAGTATATCTCCATAATTCTGCGTTTCATTTAGCCTATCGTCGTGTTCTTTGCACAATTTCAATCGTCCAGTTCGGCAAATATAGCCTAGTTCCATATTGCAATAATAATTATCATTGGTTATACACTGATACATGGTCTTTATATTGAGTATCATGTGAGTATGAATGAAATTATACTCCTATGCATTAGTGATCCACAATTCTGATTTGTCTTTGACCAGCTTTCCTGATGATGTCAGGTTGGGCGTGGGCGGTGATCTGTGCTCCTGATATCTTCTCCTGGAACTTCAGCTTCATGGTGATCAACTCGGTCCAGATGCTCTTCATCCTGTACCGGGTCAGGCCTGTCAAATTCTCGGCCGAGCTGGAGGATGTCTATAAGACCATTTTCCAACCGCTTAAAGTACCGAGGTCAATTTATGTCTCATTACATTATCTTTATTCATTAATGTGTATATATTTATTCTATTCGAGGAAATGGAAGACGTTTTAATACATGCATATATTAAACCAACGCAGATTATATATTTGTTGCTGTTTAAACCATTCACAAATTACTTCAATCTAGTGTGGATAAATTTGAATCAAGAGAATCAGCACAAATAGACAATAACATAATGGTAGTTGTTTGTATTGGTTCCACTTTCCTTGTATGTTGCCATTAGTAATGTTAACGTGACGCATTAAGATCAATACAAACGCATATACATGTATCTATTATAGTAAACCGGGAATCAAGTAACAGATATATAACTCTCCTATATCTAAACTATTACAGGCCAATGTTTAAGAAGCTGGTCTCCCCTGACCTGTGCGCGGTTCTCAGCTTACACAGTGGGGAGTCTTATGCCAAACAAGAAGTGACTAGAACCGACCGACTCGGACTGCTTATCACCGGCAGGTGAGCAGTTAATTTTGTTTGTGATTGACTGTCATTAAGTTGTCGCGATTTTCCCCCTCTAGTTTTCTACATATATTGCTTTAGATAATCGGGATTTTCTTTTCAAATAGTTTTATTTTGTAATAATCTTCATTGTTTCCACTGGTTTTCCGATATATTACAGGAAGGATATATAAGTAAATGGTGGGTGAATAAATATGCTTCGAGGCACGTAAAACCTCCCAGATGCCTTGTACCTGAGGGTTAAATGTTAGTCAAAACAGAGTTGGAATCAACCATCTAGAAATATCCGTTTGTTTATCGTTAAACAAAGAGACAGTCACCTTGTCGTTTCAGAGTTAGCCAATTTTGATATATTAGGCGGAGTATTTGCCAAGGTAGTACAACTCTACCTCTACCATTCCTTGTTCCGTCCAACAAATACCTACCCTGAGTATGAATTAAATTGATATGACCTGACAGTGTGTTAACAGACCCCGTGTTTAGCCTGACATCCTAGAAAACAACCAACTTGTACGTTGAGTACCTGGTCCCCACTATGCCTTTGAATAATTGATTAAACTATATGGGGACACAAATCCAGCAATTTACTACCCATGCAATCTCAGCGACAGAGCCATCAATACGGTAAGTGTGGACGATGATGGTGTTGTCAGATCAATGTGGGAAATAGCAACACATTTTTGTTGTTTATATCTATACATATCGTAGATTGTGATTTTGTCTCCCAACTAATGCTAACACGGGCATACTTGCCCCCGCCTCCGCCCGCCCCCGTAAACATTGTATAACGGAAAAAACGCGTCGGGCTTAAATATGAACATACATGGTGTTTATTAAGATTCATAAATTGTGTGTTCTATCTCATTTGTCAGTGTCCGCGTGATTAACCATGGGCAAGTCCTCCATCATATTCAGGAGAAACAGTTCTTGGATTCTCCCGAATTCGAATCAACGGCGCATTATGACGAAAGATTTCATGTAAGTATTACTCTGTTAACCTTGATGCATCTTGAGCGACGTATGGGCTTTATTTTTACAGAGGTCAGGCGTTTTCTCAAGTTAATCCCAAACACAAGTAGTTGTTTATATTTAATTCAGTTGTATAACAGTTCAAAGTTCACATATTAAATAGTGACAAGTCATCTGGCTTCTATTACCCTGAAGATACGTAACTGTTCAGTCATACAAAGTCAAGAAATCGTTGATGCTAGTTGAGATAATTGAATAATACGGGGTGCAGGGTTTACTTGCTGGACCTCCTGAGCGTGTCAATTATCACTCGGTTTGATTACCTGCTAATGTCGCCGGTTTAAATGTGTATAAACTAGGTGACGATCGTGGCGGAGATGCCGTGCAGGTACGTCTTCTGGCAGCGCCACTCCCTGGAGTACCTGTTCGCCAAGGAGCCGTACCTGGCCACCGTCATGGGCACCGTCATCGGACGGGACATCACCAACAAACTCTACACGCTCAACGAAAAGGTCAGTGAGCACACTGATGTATGTGTTTGCAAGCAGGGCTGTAGTCAATGCTACGGTCATGACCGTGCCAATATAGGGCCTCTACGAGCATCAACTATCTCTCGACCCTTGTCATGAATTATGCGGGATTACTTTGTTCAAATACTAATAAAAGATTACGGTCTACTGATGTGTATTTGTAAATACGTCGAGCAAGTTGTAAACACTTTGATATGTTCAGTGCCGATCACATAGTTATGTGGTTTGCCAGCTTAGTGGTAGGAGGCACGGCCTCGTTGTAACTCACTCATCTATTTCATAGCCTACTATTCATACACGTATAGCCTATATATATATATCAGTAGCCCACTAATTTATAGGTTCGCATCGCTCGCGGGTCAAGGGTGGACATCCGCCTACCCAGCGTCTCCTCGGCCATCCTGAGCAGCAAGTCGGAGGCGACGAGCATGCGCGACAAGGACGGGTCGACGATAGCGACGGGCGAGTCGACCTTTGACCTCGGCGAGGAGGGAGACGATGGGGCCTACTGCTCACTGCTCCAGCATGACATGACGCGACATCACCACTACGACTCGTCCCCCTACCACCACTGTGACGTGAGCGGTGGTGACGGCGAGCAGCTCGTCACGTGCACCCTGCTCTAATGGAGGCCAGGTCATGTGAACCCTGCTCTAATGGAGGCCAGGTCATGTGAACCCTGCTCTAATTGGTTAATGGATCATATGCATCCTACTCTAATAGCAGACTGGGTTGTGTGCACCAGTCTAATGTATGAGTGGGTCATGTGAACCCTGATCTAATAGGAGAGCGGGCCAGGTGCACACTGCCCTAGGTACATTGGGAGAGCAGGTGATATGCATAGGCCTACTGCATTAATTGGATCGCTGGTCATGCGCACCTTGCTTTAAAGAGAAAGCTCATCACATGAAAATTGTTTTATTGGAGCAGTTGGTCTGATACAACAGACAGTCACAAGTCTTTTGTTCTAATCAACAAGTTGGTTATATGCACCATGGACAGTTAATTAATTACATCTGTGCAAATAGAGTAACTGGTAATAGGGACCCTGCTTTAATAAAGTTCCTGGTCTTGTGTACCCTGCTCTAATGTACAACAGCTTTCCCTCACACATAAGTTTATGAAGTGTGATTATGCGCACTCTGTAATCGTTTCCTGCAACTGGTCGCATGCACCCTGCTCTATTTATGTCACATGAGACATCTAATTATTGCCATGGTCACCGAGTTTTTCCAGCTTCGAGTCACCTGGTTTGGTTTTTCGTAAAAATTTCCTTTATGCTCATTATGTAAACAATGTTTAATATAGAGTGTATGTATGTGGTCTAGTTAAGTTTTATATCTATGTTTTTACCAGAAATTGTATTAACGGCCTTTTGAACCTTGGTTTGTCTGTTTCAAAATTGTGTGTATATGGAATTAGTTCGCATATGCGCTGCTAAATATTACATGACTAGGCACAATACAATAAGAAATAAACTCCATACTAGTGTAAATCATACATTGCTTAAAACAATTAATATGTGGACACGTGTAATGGTTACATTATTTAAAGCTGCCCCTCTAGCTAAGGATGCAACGTTATTACAATGTTGCAACTACGTTCTGGTTGGTTCTGTATTCGTTCTTGTTACGTTCTTTTGATGACTCCCAATCAGGTTGTTGCAACATACTACTGTGATGTTGCACTGTGACATTATTACAACATTCTGGTTATATTCCTCAACCCAAACAGAATGTCCTTATAATTTTTTGTTATGGTTTGGTCTTAACCTCACCAAAAATAACATAATAACTATTACGTCCCATCTAATTAAGTAATAGACTGACCTGAAAAGTATTGTTGCAGAACGGTTCTGTTACTTCCCAACTTGGCTGGGGTGTGTTCCAACTGATAAGAATGTCTACTGTAAGGAAAGGCATTGCTGGCAAATGTAAGGAAAGGGAAATGATTCACAGCAAATAGATAATATAGGCCTATTACTGTTAATATTGTAGTTTTACGTACTTCAATGTCTTGAAATCATACGACCCCTTTGCCAAGCTATTAATTCCGTTAGAATCTCAACTTTCCTAAAGAGCCGTCCACAACTTTGGAAGTTAATTTGAGAGAATAGTGAAAAAATATTTCAATTTCTTGAGCATTCAGCTGACGAAACACTTTCTTTCAAAAGCGAGAAAATGTCACCCTCTAGGAAAGTACCCGGGGGCCGAGAGGCTAAAAAAAGAGTGATAAATTTAGTGTCGGTGTGCCTGAGAATTACTATTCTTTGCTGAGTATGTTGTGGAAAGGCCGACGGGCCAGGTCAACCCACACGCTTCACATTGCGGACCCGCGCTCCTGACCTTTTCTTAAAATGCTACATGGCGCTGACGCTGTCTAACGCTAACGAACCACTGATAAAGGTCCTGAGCGTTGACAATAAAACATTAAGGTGGAACAGAATGGGCTAAATAACGAATAAAAAGACGTGCACTGTGGGGGGCAGCATTCACCTCATTGTGCCAAGAAAAAAAAAAGAAAGTTGCTCCTTCCCGGTCCTAATGTCAACATGTCTTGAATATTGGCGTCACTGATAGCGTGTTCTGAATGGGTCCTGTCTAAGATAATTGCCTGACCTGATGTATTTATGTCTTGCGTTTTTAATATGAATGCTTGATTGTTATTCTAACACTGCACTGACCAAGTGAGCATGCTAAGAATCCATTGGCTGTTTGTTCGGCGTTGGTCTGCCTCTTTCTTTGTTGTTATTAAATTTTTATGTTTTAGCCCAATACTGTTATGATAATTGTTTACAAATGTAAAACATTGTGACCAGCGATTCACCTGCTTTCTTTCTCGCGATGTTGGCTAACATATTTATTTCAAACATTATGATAAAATTTCATCATTCAAAAGTACTCATCAATAGTTCTTTAATCTTGCTTACTGCAACTGCTTTGTTGAAATAATTCTATACCATCAAGATATGTATATACTTTTATGTCTATTAACAATTCGACACATCACGTGAATGTAAACTGTAAAATCCAGCTTTTCAATTATATTTCATCGGGTTAGTAAAATATTCTCCTTTATCTTTGGGTATTTAATTTGATTGCACATCGTTATAGAAAACGTATTTGTCCGACCAATTCCTTCTGAAAGTTAGAATTCACTGTGGTATCAATCTTTTGATGCCGACCAAACTTTGTGTTGATCTAAGACTGACGACAGAATATCGTAGAGCGGATTAGAATCAACTACTTCGTCAGGACGTGGATGCCCTTGGTACCTTAAACAATCCCCTCCTAATTCTCATTGGCCAATCTACCCCACTGGGAATAGATTAGTTCCTACAGCATCACGTCTGTGTGCCAAGCACCCACCGCCTGCTCCACCCCCGGCCCCTGTACCCGCACCAAGGCCCACCGACCAGAAAGTCAGTTCCGTGTGCCATCCTACTATCCCCTGTCAGTAAATGTTTGCTCCTCTGTATGCCCCTATCAGTAACAATTTGACGCTCCGTGTTTGGTACCACGTTCTGTAATGCAATACAAACACGTTCATGTCATTCCCGATGTAATATTTTTGCTCTGTTCGTGAAGGCACCGCCTACTAATTATGTGTTGCTCGGGGTTATAGTCAGTTCCGGTTCTAGGTCTTTTGCCCCCCAGACCTTTGCCCCCCAGGACCTTTGCCCCCCAGACTTTTTGCCCCTAGCCATTTGCCTTCAGGACTTTTGCCACTAGGACCTTTGCCCCCTAGGACTTTTGCCCTCAAATATTATCATATAATTCTCATTACAGGGACCCTTGAAATTTCAGAGATGCCCAGGTCACAAGGTCATTTCCACGTTGCCCCATAGAATTGATAAAACATCCATGACCAGTATCATTCTTAATTTAAGAAAATCCCCTATTGCATGTTACTAAACCTCAACAAGGTTTGTGTCACCATGTAAAATCTAAGGGTCTTGGGGCAATATAACATTGTTCCCAACCAATGTACCAAAGGAGGTGAGATGGGGAGGGCCAGGAGTAGGGGGAGGGGTTAAGGATGATATCAGCAGGAGGGGCAGGAAGGTGCCTTGAGAGGCACAGGAGAGGGCTGGGGGCTGGGGCAGGAGGGGCTGGAGGAAGGGGCCTTGCAAAGTATGAATGCCACCAGGTGTGATTTTTTATGTGAACAGTTGTCTCAAGGATTGTATTTGATGAATATGAGAATAAATTGATAAGAAAATATCTATAAAGTTTTAACAGATATTTTTGTCTGTTTGTATGGTTGTCTGATCAATGGTGAACTTTAATTGTACTGCAAGTAAAGATCATAATTATAGTGAAGTATTTTATGCAATAGGCCTCGATATACGGTATGGGAACCTGATTGCAGCTTCGCCCTTACGCGTTCTGTAGACGTGACTTTACTGCACGTGTTATTTACTGAATTATCAACAACTATTTACCGCTAATTGTATTACATTGTTGCCACGAAATACACACATTCAATCAAACATATCGTCTGGCTAATTTTCAATAATATTGCATTCTATTCTGTTATTGCAATTACCCTAACCGATTTCCCGAGGTAAGGTTGACACAAATCATATATCAAAGTATAGAGTGATGAGATTGTGCTTACGGTAAGAAAAAGACACCCTTCCCCTGCGATGTCCATTGATCCTCGCAATCCCAAATACCCGTCCATTTATCTCTTTCCGTACCCTGATAAGATTTACTTCCTTTTTAGTTATCTCGATTCTGTCAAACGCCTTCACAGAATCCCCTTTGAAAATAAGTAGGTGTATTATGCATCTGCGAATGATATGCGATGGCATTTTATCAAACGCGTGTTCTTAGTTAAGGTGTTTCGTTTTATATCGCAGAACCCACCCTTATAGATTTGTTAACCTACATCCCAATGTTGAACACACATCATTACCTGCCGTTGCATTCAGCCTTACATCTGTCTCTGGTGTATACCCGCAAAATCCTAAAGCGAACATAGCGAAGATGGATTCATATCAATGCCCGCCAAATTATTTGCGCTACCGGAAATCATCTCTTTGACCGGAAGTCCGGCGCGCGCAGACGACACTCGGCGTCCGTCAAATGCTGGTAGCCGGTGAGCTGGTCTGACACAGATTACTGCCAGCCCGATCCAGCGAGCTGCCGTGATATGATTACTCGGACACCGATCTCCCATCAGGTGAACCTTTGTGGGGCAGACAGATGGGACTGACCAACCACCCACCATTATCCCATCTCCCGCCATCACTGCCCATTTCCCCATTCTCTGGCCCAGCCTTGTGGGCTGCCAAGAGACACGACCACATAATTGTTCTGATGGAAATACATCGCTAATTGATATCCATATAGTTCATCTATATTTGGGCACATGATGAAGTGTAAGAAATATCCATTTCCACAATTTGCGATAACGGAAGTTGCATCTATTCCTCACCAAAACGTCATTTCCGTTTAGGAAGTAGGCCTACTTCCTATATATTCATCTGCCTTATTCTAAAACTAATTATAGCCTACGTCGACAAAAAAACAAACCCCTCCTTCGTATGACATAAATACATCTTATGGCTGTGGTATTCCACTATACATGATTTTGCTTGCAATTACGAATAGCGCCAGTAGGAATAAAGGTCAATTACAGGCACGATACCTATCATTAGAAAGAATTTTAAATTTTCTTTCCAACTACAGGTGTATAGATTGTATTGTTTCTCGTCATTTTCCTAACGACAACTGCATTGCCCAGTGGAATATATAGGAGCTTTATAATAGCCTCTGGGTACAATTCACATAATATTATTCTTGCATATAGGATATTTTCAATTGCATAAATAATTGAAGTTGATACCATTTCTAGGAACATCCACCTTTTTGTTTTCAGAAATCTGTGAATGCATTGCCAATTATCATAATTATTTGTCTTTGTTTCTTTTCATTTGAAAGCTCAAAGAATTCTCTTTAATGTTGAATTCCTACATGCAGGTAGTATCATCCTCATGGTGGGTCAGATGTATCGAGGAAAAGAATGCTAAGGGTTGTAACTTATATGCATGCTTTTAGGCCTACAGCTTTATGATTTCGGGAAAATATAGTAAAAATTATAAATGTCATGCATAAGTAGGTCTAAGCAATTTTACATTATGTTTTGATATGCGTTTAATTCAGTTTACCTTCTCCAAAATCATACATCATTCAAAAGTAGCTTAATTTGGAATGTCAATGGAAGAAACCTACCCCAAATAGATCACACATTATGTATTGTTTATCATGGAAAAACTGATCCGAGGATGATTTGAGGATAGGCCTAATTCCGGTCCGAACGGAACTTGCCTATATTGAATGCCATTTCTAGAGCAAACCTTATGTGCAGCTTATCAGGTTATGGTTAATCTAAAATCTGAAAGTAATTTACCCATTCATTCGGAAGAAAGGATGTCCGGGAGAGTGGGAACTCAGCATTAAAGAGACTTTTTATTTTCAAATGTATTTAATTTACGAGGGGGTATGCAATCACATCCAACGGTGCCGTTAATATACAAAAAGAACAGGGCCTGTCATGATTCCAGCCGACCGGAAGTCACGTGTTCAGGGCCCTGCCATGTCCGTCGGTAAACGCAGCCTCGGGTCGCGCATGCGCAGAGACACTTAGGCCCACATCCGGGCCCCATCGAGCACACACGTGGGCGGCGATCGCCATATTGGAACGCGACTTTGGATGCTGTTGGGGCCCGCCCGTGCGTCATTAGTCGCCATGGCAACAGAGATTTGCGTTTACCCTAGCTGTCATGGCGCCGGCCGGGGTATCTGGACCACGTCCGGGGACGGCGCAGGTCTCAGGCCACGAATGACGGAGAGACAGCAGCAGAGTGGAATCACTTGACCGACAATGTTGACTGACGAATATGTCATCTTCAGTGTCAAGCCTCAGAATCGGACTATGATTTGATTCATTTTTACCTATTCTCAAGGACAGTTATGGGGGAATCCCTAGCTAGAGTTGCTTGATAAACAAGACAGGAAAGGAAAGTCAACTAGATTATAGAGAACTTTTATTATTCCACCATGTTGCTTGTCAAATTTAAGAAATATCTCTGTTGCATTGTCAAAGGGGTTTGGCTAGACCAATATACCTTTGGTGCTCGAGATTAGTACAGGAGTGGACGGACACAAAGTCATCTTAGTCATGCGCAACAACTGTGTAGCCATAACCAATTTAAAGAGGTTAACATGAACATGACGAGTCGGAGTTCTCTGCTACTTCCCCCAAGCTCCTTTCTAGACAACTATACTCTGTATACGGCTGCAATCTCGGACTGAAAACAAAACACGTGGCATGGTCAAGTCCATTGATAATAACCATGTACATGTACTTCTAGTACAAAACTCATGGTATGGACAAGAGCATAAATAATAACCATGTACATGTACTTCTAGTACAATAGGCCCTATATTGAGTATTCAGAAATTGTATTTGTAGGGCTACAGCTGTATTTCGGAAACTTTAATGAAGAACAAAAAATACAATTTCCTTAACGCTACAGAATAATAGGCCTACATATTTTAGGGTGTACAATTATATGGCCTAGGCCTATGCCTACAATATTCAGGCCAGGTGATTTAAACATTTCAGATCATGAACCTATTTCTGATCACAGGTGAGGCATCTATAATAATTGGAGCAAAACGCCGATCGGAAATTGGTACAAATGGCCCACTCAAAATGTGCAAAAAGGTACAAATAACGGCACCCTCTGTGTAAGGAAAACCACAAATTTATATTTTCTTTTTCTCTCTTCTATAGGAAACATGGTTCAAATTATACACACAACTTCGCTTGTATAGTACTACAAGCGCTCTTCCCATCGGTGCTAAATTGCCTAAATAACCTCCACTATTTAAGCAATACCGCTTGAATTGACTTAATTGTGTTAACGATAAATCATGAGCAGAACTAGAATACAGGAAAGAGAATTTTAAGTTCGTCACCTACATTTAACATCCTTTTTTTGTGTGATGTCGCCCATGTACTTGTGGCACAATTTAAGTGACAATATAGCATGGAAAAGGATTATTGTATTTGCGACAGTTCTTTACTGTGCGAGTAGTACATAAAAAGCCGCCGATATCACATACATTTCATTATTCAAACAAGCGGCGTGTGCAATGTAGTCTGAGTAGTATATGAAAAGATAACTTTGAAACTTGCTGCTTATGTAGTCCCAGGCAAGAAGCGACGTAACAGAACTATTCTGCGACCATACCATTTTGGTCGGTTTATAACCCACATAAAACTATGTAACAGTTACGTGATATTAGGGGGATGCTATGACATCCCATAAAAAGAACGTTATAATGATGTTCTATGAACATCAGGTTAGAACCCCCTTACAATGTAACATCACAGTGACGTGCCAATCAGGTGTGGTTGAGACATAACTCAAACAGAACGTAATTGATACAAACTAATTATGTGTGGTTATGACCAAACCTAAAAAGAATGTAGTTATGACGTGTTGATTAGGTGACATAGAGACATAACTCAAAAAGTACATAACTGATACGTACTGACTGAGTGAAGTCGTAAGCAAACCTAAAGAGACATACTTGTTACGTGATATTTTGACGTTGTAGCGACGTTTATTTGATGGCTCCCAGAAACGTCGCTGCGACCAAAATTGTGATGTCATTATGACATTCTAATTAGGCTAGGTCTTAACTGCACCTAAACAGTATGTCAAAAGAACGTTGTGTTTAGGTTGGTCTGAACCATACCTAATGATGATGTCACAGTGACGTTCTTTTAATGTAAGGTTTCAACCCTACCTAATTGTGACATCACAGTGACATTGTGATTAGGTTCAGTCTTGACCTCACCTAATCACCATGTCTCAGTGACGTTCTGGTTAGGTTAAGTCACAACGTAACTAAATCAGAACGTCACAAGTACCTTGTTTCCTAGTCTAGCCATGACCCTTGATAGTACTGTTTTTCAACACCAGGGGACAGTGCAATGCCATTTCAGTTGAGAAAAGGCTAAAGTTCAAGGTTTTGTGGTTTATATCACTGTTTTTCAAATATGTTTAAGTGCTGCTGAAACAGTATTCTTTACGAAATATTAAACTCTTCTAGAAACGTATTTATAGTTTAGTTTAATTGGTGAAATCAATGAACAGTACCATGAAAACACCTTTTTCAATCTTTCACAATGGGATACTGAGTGTGTCTGTCCCCTGGCCTGATACATAACATTTGCCAGCTATAGAAAAGGCCTAGGTACACAAGTACTTACGTAAAGGCCCCAAGTCACTGTGACCAAAGCTGGAAACCCAGATTTCTTGTCTTGGGAAAGTTACAGGATGATGTATAGTGTAATGTTTGCTCTTAGGTGGGTCACAAAATAACCTTAACAGAACCTGTCACAAAATAACCTTATTGGACTATAATTTGGGTTACAATATGATGTTATAATCATGTTGCCAGTATGTTATGGTGCAACGTCGCAGCAGTATTTTCTAATTCACATAATCATTCTTTGAAAGTTGCAATGTGACGTCGCAGAAACAGGTACCAAGAATGTCATTTTGTGACGTCGCAGAAACACGTGATAAGAATGTCATTCTGTGACGTCGCATTGGAAGTTACAGAGACGTGATTGGGTGCCCTCAAATCTACGTCTATAGAACGTCAAAATGCGACGTAACAAGAACCGAAAAATGACGTCACAATAACCTTATTATAACGTCGCATTCTTGCCTGGGGTTTGTCTTACACAGGCGAAGTCGTTTATACACTGTCTGATATAAACGACGTCGTTTATACACGTGTCTCTTGTCTCTTGTATAAATGACGTCACATTAACGATGTCACCTGTTTAGCCGGTTAGCATAAATTATGGAGTTTGGAAAGGTACATAATTGTACGAGCACTCAGTCCAGTGAAAATATTATAGCCTAGTAACCTGCTGTAAAGTCCAGAGCGGGGGAGGCGGAGGCGGCAGGGGACGTCAACAGATTTCTTAAACATACAAGAAAAAGGGTGGGGCAATTTAGCACGTGTAGACTTTATTTTTCCATTTTGTAATTTGATTTGACCCATTTATGACGCAGGTGTAGAAGCAATACTATCAAATTAACCTGCACTGGTCACTATATCACATGTACGTGCACCTCGTAATTAATTCCCATGGCAGGTAATTGTATTGGCTTATAATGACGTCACGCCCAACCCTATTTTCTTATTTTGCAGCTACAGTTTATTTACTACTTTTTTAAATCATTAGGAAGCGAACCATACATCGCCAAGGACGTTCGCATGAATTTAACACTTCCTTTACGTGTTGAATGTCGGTCCTTAAACTGAGAACGGATTGTGAAGGAAAACGCTCAGCCTTTTTTTATTTCCAGAGTAAGCTCGCCCCCGGCCATTGACCGATCACCGGGAAAACCGATCGTCGTAGATCTTGTTGATGGTAATGGGACTTAATGATAGACCCGGACCACATTGAATAGTGACTCCCAATTCTATAAGCCGTAATTGATCAGTGGACAAATTACATAGAAGGGGTGGGGGGTCTGTTTAGCAGTTCCGATGAGTGATTGATAGCTGTTTGAAATGATGTCTGATGTCTGTCTGGCCCCTTCGTGCTCAAGATAAATGGCTTTAGCCTCACCACCCAAATGTCAATAATATTCTTGGGAAAGTAGGGAAATTTGATATCATTATCCATTTACAACTCTTTTTCGTCGTCCATCGCCAGTTTTATATAAGGAAACTTCTTTATTAGTGCGACGGTCCTATTCGTCTGTATAGGTTATTTATTGATAGCTCTGTCGATAAGTAAACGCATTACCCTTGTATTGTAGGGAGATAACCCCGTCTCCGCGCACCGAATCCTACATAAAATGACTGCCCGCCTTCTTCCTGTCAGCTCGTCTCCTTCTTTGCTTCACTGGCATCATATTTTGTTTTGTATTGATATGTATTCTATCGATTTGGGCCTATTAGACCTATGTGCTTTATTAACTGTCACTACAGTGATGGAGCTATTGTCTAACACTGTTTTATAACAAAGTGATGGGCCACTAACGATTTTCTATTTATGTGGGTGCCCGGTTACCTATATATGCACACAATTTCCCTCTATATTCTTATTATTAATATTAGCACAGACTCAGTAAATACCCCCAACTTGTCAATTGCTACCCGCAGACAGTGGCAGTAATATCCCTCTGCCCCGCCATCCCCGACCTCTCGTTCACCAATACTCACTAACACTGGCCTACTGGGCCGTGGATATATTGCTTGATCCCCGGGATCAGCGCCCTAACAGGCCGGGCCCACCCCCCGCCCCGCCCGGAGACCTCCACGGCCCGCCCGGCGCCCGCCATCCGCCACAGGATCAAGGAGCTCCAGCCTCCTCCTCCCATTGCCTTTTTTCTATACACATCAGTGCTCAATAGTACCGCTCATGACTTGCCCTCAGCCACATCTCATATAGAGTTACCCTCCTTTCCTTCTCGCCCCTTGAGTGACTCCCACAGGCTCATCCAGAAGGACCTTACCGACTCACAAGTTGCGAAAATTGATTTTCCCTTCAGTTTTCTTTTCTTCTCATGTAGTCCTAAGCTCTAGAATAGTAGTATCCCGACGTCTATTTGCAAGAATGAGAGTTTTTAAATTTTTGTTTGATGACAGATTTCTTACAGCATCACCTCCAAAAGGTATATTCAAAATTATTTATTCCATCATGTTGCATAGCAATTTAGGATAATTCCAGAAATTCGTTTCAGATTATTTCGTTGACCCTGCATGACTTGTATCCCTATAATTGCCATTTCTGGTCATTAAAGAAATACAGAAACTTTCACTTCACATGTGCTGTATAGAAACATAATTATTATGTTTTTGGTTTGCAAATGATTAAGTGTCGAGTATAGTCGCTTTTAGTTCAGCACTCCTTACGACTGTATGACTTGTGAATAAAAAAAGAATTGTTTTCATTTAATCGCTAAAACCATAATTATTAGAATAGTTTTTATTTTCATTTCAACTTGTAGGAATAATATTTTCGTAGTAATTCTATGTAGACAACTGTGTGATAAGTCGGAAAAGAGTTTATCTAGAGAATTATAATGACCAAAATTACAGCGCCCTTTTCTACAATAGTATCACACAACGTGACGCTGGTAGAAAATGAGTTTTTCCTCACCTAAGCAACTATGTGGGAGTCGGGAGCCTGGTCCGTAAGTGGTAGAAATGTGTGTTTTCCAACAAACTAATTGTATTCGTAGTGGCAGTAATTCCATAAGTATTCATCCATGAGAGCTGAGTTAGTGCCCTTGTTGTCTTAACACCACACCGGTTTGGTCTTATCTAAACATTGCCGATGATAATGCCTGGTCTACAATAATAACCTAGTCTGTTGAGCTGGAGGACAAGTCCACCTGTTGCCAATAGTACCATCTCCTGCCGCTAACACGACTGCATGGGATATACGAAAAATTATTCATGCAGATAGTTTTTTTTAGATACTCTTCCAGTTCTTATAGCCACGTATACGAACTATAGCTATTTCTATGGATAGATTGGTGGACATTTGGTGTACCAATTTGGAAAGTGATCCTGAGAAGTGACCAACTGGTGGCACGTTGACTACGGTATAAATAGAAATATCCTAGACTGGTTGCCTTCCCACAAAGTGTGGAATAAGGTCAAGGTGGGGTCAAAACTGAGGAACATAACTGCTGCCTAGTTTGAGACCAACCTTTACCTATTTGCTCATATGAAGTTTCGTGTGGTGCATGATAGAGATAAGGGAACCTATTCCAGACGCCATATAGGGAACGAATGGGTTTATTTTCGGCACCCGTCAAAATTGCAAGTTACTGAAAATATCATAAAAGGATTAGCATCTTATATTACATGTTCAAGACTACCTAGAATCATACTGTTTTCTCGTAAACTTGTGATAACCCTCGTGATTGATATTGCTGATTCAGACGTAACACTGACACTGAATGATCTACTCTCGCGGTGGTTGTAAACTAGTGAGCTGCTCGTGGGGCGGGCGGGCTGCTCTCTGCGCTGGGTGTGATATAAGACTCGGGTCTGGATGACAGCAGCTTTGTCGGGGATCAGACGGCCGACTTCAGGTGACAGGATTAGGTTGAGGTAAGACAGGGTCACTGGAGGTAAGGCAGATACCTGACACGTTCTGAGGGGTGATGACCTACTGGCAGCTCTTCGTGGTTTAGGGGCTCACCTTTCCCACCATCTTTGATCCCACAAACACGTCACCATCTGTGTCCAGGCCCTCGTAATCCCACCGCCTTATTCCCAGAACATCACCCTTAAATACGACTTAACCTTTTACTCGCTTAATCCCACTCACACCACCTCACCGCACTCCCATCCCGTCTAAGCAATACGGTACATGGATGCCCTGAGAAAGGAGGACTCCTGGTGAACATATTGAAGAAACGAACTTTTGTTTAGTTAAAAGCTAGGAGGGTCAACATAAATACAATGGGACCGAGGTGCGCTGGTGACAGCCGCCGACGTGCCGTTAAGGTAGACGGGCCGGAAGTAGAAGGGCGTCGGTTCCGGGACCCTGTAGGGGGCGGGGAGTAGGTGACTGTCGAGACTGAGGATGTCACGGCCCTGCAACTCTACCCCGACAGCCTACGCAACGCCACCGCCGCTACTTCTGCCACTGCCACCTCCACCGCCGCTGCTGCTGCTGACGAGGCTTTGTGAACGCATGGAGCATTCGCACTTTGGCCCATTGTGCAGCTGGGCAGTTTCTGCTGTAGCCAGTAGCCCGGCAGTCGCTGCTGTTACTATTGCTGCTGCTGCTGTTGCTTGTGCCCACGGCCACCGTGCCGTAGCCTGCTCCGCCCGAGTAGGGTCAGTGGGACACGCAGGGGACAGATACGTGCAGCTAGCCTGTCTCCCGCCGACCGTGACGCCATGCCGTGACAAGGTAGGTTTGCCCAGTGAATGGAAAAAGTAGCCCTGGGCACTTTCCTGCTAAGAGCCCCGGAGCCTGGATGGCCGGGTACTCCAGGTGTTTCTTGACCTGTTGCTCGGGGTGAACGTGTCAGTGGCCCTCCAGGGTGGTGACGGGGCCGGAGGAACGGGCGGGTGGAGGTCGCGACTGTGCTTGAGGAAAAGGGACAAACGTTTTTAAAAGGCCAAGAGAGGGGGGTTTTGAAAGAAATCTCAATTCGTAGCCTTGACATATATCAGAAATGTTCCCAGTTTTGATGCTATTAGCGAGTCCGATCACCTGCCCCTGTGTGTTCGCAGTATCAACACACGGTTAACATCAAGTACGTCGACCTATAGTTATATTTAAGTGAAGGACGCGGAATTTACTACCTTCACGATACAAGTATGAGAAATGGGCGATTAGAATGGGAGTAGATCGAGGCCTAGGGGGCAGCTGGTGACGGGGACAGGTGTAATGAACAGGTGGACCAGCATATGGACAGGTGAAAGTACAGAGGGCCTACATCTGGTCAGGTGGATACCACTGAAAGGCCTGACATACACCATTATCTTCATCCTATAGTTAATACAGGTGGATTCCATTCACATTTCTTTAATATCATTGTCCATACACTTTAAGTTTGATACAAATAATACATTGAAAATAACAGGCTGTACCTGTTACTACATTCCTGCGTTATGGAAATGATAAATGTTTTGTATGGTATCAACTGGTAGATGATTGACCCTTTTCAACGTCTGCTAGATTGCCTGAAAGTTATAACCATTTTGATATACTACTTCTAGAACAGCTACCTTGAATGAAAAGCGTCCCTACTGAAAGCATAATCCTCACGTAATATGCGACGTGTGTATCACATGTCTCAAGTGACGCTGACCGGAAGTGTTGATATGAGATTCTGGTGACATTTTCACCAGAAAACAGAAAAACATGATGGATAGATATCCTAAGATATTGTAATTTTTTTTATCAAATTATATGAATAGAGAGCCGTAGTTTCGAAATCAACTTTAGTTCCACAATAACTATTTCAATCGCATTCAATAACAATGATTAGGCATTGCAAACAATCAGCCATCAAGTTATTGTTAATAGTTGGAGAATCAAGTATCATTCATTTCTTCAAATTTGAAGACACTTTGTTTTAAGAGTCAGTCTGTAGAAGAGCTCGGTTTAAATCAAATTATTTTACCAAGTTTTGAATGTTACAATTACTATTATGAGAAAGTTATTTAGTGTTAACACTAACTATAACTTAGTTCTGGGATAGGCCTAAACATGCATAAAGCAACCAATGGTTTGAGTTGGTCAAAGTTTTAAGATTATAAAACTATGTAGCATCCAGGGGAACCATATTCACAAGATGGATAACCAGTTAAGCTTCTAAGGTTCCATCAAGCACACGTCTAGATAGTTTTGTGGTCTCGCGTCCGCCTTCAGTAGGGGTGACCGAGGTTCAGTACAGTGGAATAGGCGACTAAGGCTTACCGTGGATGTATTTCATAATAACAAACTCTATCTTTTTTTTAGATTTTAAATTGTATTAAGCAGTCCTGGTTTTCAGTTTATTACACAAGTGACAGTGGTGGAGCCACTTGCTCTGACATGAGATGGCAAATTCAGATTCATTTTCTGCAATCCCTCTGGATCCATAACGGATGTGTAAATGCCAATGGCAATATAAACCATTGTAAAGAATTGGGTTTCAATGTATATTGCTCTACTAAACAGACAGTGTCAGTCGGTGCGCCAGCACAAAGTGTCTCAATACTCTTTTAGCCGATAGCTTTATTGAATGCCTGGCCCTTGGCGTGTGCCTGGCCGTGGTCGTGCTTGGCAGGCTGTATCCCCTCCCCCGCCCGTCCCCTACCCCAGCTGGCCGATCTGCCTATTACAGCCCGCTCTCCAGTCGTATATATGTGTCAATGCTTCCAGTACGTATGCTTTTGGCCACCTCCTTCGACATCAGTGATGGTCCTTTTAGTACCTCCCTGCGATCATAAACTGGTAGGTGGGTCCATGCGAACTTCGATAAGGCAATATAGGGTGCTGCTGACCTGGACAGACGCTGGGTGAATAGGACCGGGGGAGGTGCCATGGGGGGTCCCAGGGCCCAGCCAGTCTTTCCTGTTTTCAAATCGATCCGTGTGGCTGGGCCTATGTTAAGCACGTCAGATATGTCGTGCGCCGCCCGGTTGATTGGCACATACTTTGGCTGCTGGTGCGATTATGTAACAAACCAAGGCACACAGGAAAGCAATCTGCCATCGCATGTTGGGCCTTCATTCTGCCGCCGACGGCGACCTGATTTAAAGTTCGCCCCCTCCTCATTTTAACAATCCGCCGACGAAGAGCTAGGTAAACCAGTCTTTAATGTCACGTTATGGCCGCAATCGTCTCTTATCAAATCTGTGATAGGAGGTGGGAGGGAAAACGTAGTAATGGCCTTACACACAATTACCTGTAATCTACCAATTGCACTAGCATACGTGTACTTTCTCATAAACTACAACTTTTATTAGAGATAGTCGCCAGGATGGTGCACTTAGTTTGTATTTGTAAGTGTACCATTGCAATGAACACCGGTGTCTATAGAACGTACAGGTATTTCAAGGGCGTGCGTGGAGAGAGTAATATTGTTCAATAGCATGGTTGGAGACGCGCTCAGTTGATTCAGATGGTGGAGATAATTGTTTTTATGTAATGTCTGTGGCTTGGTTTCCCACAAAATCCAACGCACCTGTATCTTGGTCGTAATGTCTATGATGAAATAAATTTGACCATGCGACCAGTGGCCAGTCTAAATGCTGTATTGAAAGCAATACTGATAAACGACTCTTGACTAACGGTGCTCCTTATTTGCAATTGCTGATAATCAACGGAAAATCCTGCGATATTGTTTTGGTGCCGTCTTATTGAATTTAATATCCTGTTTGAAATACGTAGAGCCTTACGTAATAGCGGGTGACTTTTATACAAGGCAAACATAATTCAAAACTGATCTAATGTTAGTTCATATTCATGTTTTGTCTCAATGATGTTGAGAAGCAGCTGTGCTAAATCATAAAATGAAATTCCCCATCCTAATCATGGACATTGGCAGGCCCTTGAGTAGCATTAGGGGGCCTCAGTTGGGGCATGGTAGTAATCCTGGAATGTAAGACCTAATCCATAATTTACTTGATTACCGTATCAAAAGAGTAGGGATTTGTACGGAGGTCCATTTTGTATGTACGTATATGCTATGCTTATAAACACATTGAATACACGGTAACTAATCAGAACCACAAAACCTGAATATTATATTTGTTTAAATTGTCAATAAAAATCAAAGAATATCATTTACAATAAGTAAGCATTAAATTCCCTATTTGGGAGCATATCTGGGAAAAGGTACCTATTGCCAATCAATCAGGTCAAAAAATCACATGAAACATGGGGAAATGTGTCAGCATTATCCTTATTGTAGAGAACCTACTCTTTCAAATGCTGCAAACCATTTTGAGATATTCCTGATAGAACCTGAGATAAATGTATGTGAACCTCCCCACCTCTTGTACATTGAGAACTCCTTATTCCCAATTACTGTTGTTACTTCCATGTTATGGCGACTTAAGCGTTTCTTATGTTTATCAAGAAATTAAGTTTTTTTTCTTCTGAGAATATTAAAAGTGCCATAACTTCTGCCAGGAGTGTTTGTTCCACTCACTGTTTTCGGGTTTGAGAAGGTAAAAACATTTTCTACATTACCTGTGAAAAAATGTTCTTTTCATTTTTTATATTCTTTTTACCGTAACCATGGTTACTCGCTAACCTAAATTATGCACAGAAATTTTGCTAAAAACGTTCTATTTTGATTTTCCCATGATGCATTGCTTATGAAAATTTTGAATTTTTAGTAAATGTCATGAGAATCTTTAGAAAATTTCATGTAAGTCAATTTTTTCTACAAAATAACTTAAAAAACAGTTTTTCCCCCATATATTTTATGATTAATGTAACAAAGAGTCAATTTCAGCCAGATACTGCCAGATTTGGCCCAAATTGAGCATAATGGCCTATATTGTACGTAATATTGCAAAGGAACTAAATATCGTAAAATGATAAAACAAAGAGTAGAAGAATCCCTGGGACTTCAGAAACATTATAAAACATAACCTTTAACAGCATGTTAAGTGATTGTTTCAAAATATGAACAAACCTCCAGAACTAGCAGCCACAGGATGGCCAAAAATGCCATTAGGTACCTTTTCCCAAATATGCTCCCATTTATCAGATCAATTATATGTGGGTCTTCCATCTTCTGTAAGAAGACATACAACAACAGCAGGTTAGTGTAACATGATATAATATCATGCCTAATCACAGAAGTATTAAATACTTCCATCAACAGCAAGGTCATTCAGGCGGAAGGGGTTGCTATGGAGACATAGTTTACTTTGTGCCCTGTTTATTTGGCTTATCACTGATCATATAGGTAGGCCTATCCACATAGCAACCTTAACAATAAATACATCCTACAAGTATGATGCACAAATATGAGGACATAGCTCACAATACCGCAATAGGAAGTTGGGGAGTGCAAGGTTTGCAGGGAAAGAATCGGGAGAAGTGAGGATGGGGAGTTGTAATAAACAAGTGAGTGCAAGTCAGACCTCGCGGAGAGGGGGACTTTCACGTGGGGGTCGATCCCAATGTACTCGGAGTCTAGGTCCTCCTGCCTCTGCCAGCAATCGAATCCTTATTTGGAAGAAAATCCGACCAATAGGGGGAAAAATTTGCCAGGGTAATCAATACCTCTATAATTGAGCAACACATCGGCGCCCCCTACTCAACCTGGCCATTCTGTTGCCTGCTAACGGGGGCCAGGGGGATTGTTTTCTAGTCTGGCGATCACATAATTCACATGAGGATCGTGAACAGATAGATCTCGATGGCAACTTGTTGTAGGCGTTGATCAATATATTGGAGTATGTCTGTGTGTGGGGTCTGGAGGACGCTACCAGCAGGGCCTGCACTACTCTACTTCTACTTAAGGTTCCCATTTGGATCAATTTGACATTGATCAATCTTTTTTCCTCTTTAGAGCAGGGCTTTAATTCTGTTGATCTCGTGAACATTCGCTATAAGAAATTTTTTGTTCCACTAAAGCCATTTAGTATAGATAGGTGCAACAAAGGGTGAAATATCATTTACAATATTGTGACCTTCAAAACCTTCCTGTTAAGACCTGTCCTCCATAACTCAATGTCCAAAGGCCACCGTTAATCTGGAATTAATTGAAATGAAATATTTGTCGTCAGATATGGAAACTGCATTAAATCACAAAATAGAGTAGTGATATTATGCTTGTGATAAACTGTGCCGCCAGATAGGATGAAAGCAGGGGAAGGCAATTGTATGTGATGGGCGTTATAGTCCCCTGACACAGTGCTTTCTGCACCATCCCCCCATCAATCATCTGTTCATTCATCAGCTAGATGCTCTTAAAACAAATTGCTTAAAGTAAGAACTAGAATTGGGATGTATTGTTGCCATCTTCTCTAAAGTGTTCTAGTCTCAGGCATCTCAAGGGTTAATATTCTGGTTATAGATTCCATCCATATTTAGAAATATAATTTAATTAAACTTATAAGCTCGGTATTTATCTTAAAGAAGTCTTATCTCCTTAATTTCCTCTACGTTTTCCAGTTAATAAGAATTTAAAGACAAGAACACTATCGCAATCAGCTGGTCTGCCCATGAGACAAGCCTCAGGGAAGAAAAGGAAACTACCAATCTAAGCTTTCCTAGACTAGTCCTCTTAGTGATCACTCAGGTAGATCCTTCCCAAACTAGGTTGTTTGTCGCGGTCTTTGTCTGTTACACTTTACATCCCCTTCTGTGAGCCTGGTTCTATTTGGTATGGTCAGCTGTTTTAACATTATCCACAAAGCAAAGCAAAGCAAACCCGGTGGTTTGTACCATAGAAAGCCGTTGGTTGCCATAACGACCATGAGCTAATGAACGATTCGAATTCTAGCTTTATATATAAACTGATAAAGGTCCATTTTTTCATATAGGATTGTAGGTGTGTTATGCTATCGACGCTCCTACCATACAGATGAATATATTATACATGTATCTGTAGATATTGTATCCGTAGGTCTTGTGTAGAACACGAGGTCATAGCAATTTACTTATCCAATGCATACGACTTCTAGAATATGAGTGAAAAGAAGTTAACGGGTAAATATAGAAGTCATGTATATGTATACAAATCGCAAGAAAGACGTAAGTGTTTGGCAGCAGGTACTTCGGGTTGAATATCGTTGGGTAAGACCGCGTGGCAGGTATTCCCGTGGACACAAGATAACAACACTTTCCCATCGATAGACGAACGTGTCCTGGTTTCTATCCTCTTATGAGTGGGGTACCTTAACCAATAGATAGTCGACACGACCTGAAAACCATGCGCAATGTTTTTTGGACTGTGGATTTAGGTCATTTGGTCCAACAACTTCCTGCTAGGTTGGTTAATTGGAAACCACAGATTAAAAATAAAAGAACAAAATTGTTGAAATTGTACCTTTCTGTCGAGACATAACTATTCTGCTCTGTTGATTTACAGTGTATTGATCATAACACCAAAGGTTTGGATATGGGGGTATCCACGAGACTGCCTAAGAGGTTAGCCATGATAAGCCTTTATGTAGCAAAAAAAAACGACCAGATTTTGGATAGAATTAAAATTGCGGAATATTTTTGTCAGGCATATTGGAACCTATCAACGTTGTAATCATCTTGATAAGGTGCTTTTATGTAATACAGAAAACGTTACTTTCAAAATAAACATTGGTGGTTCTCAGTGATAGGCCTACTTATGGCAACAGCCAATTGATATGGCTTAATTATCGTATTGCATGATTGACCTATTTGGTACCTCTACATGTACGGCAGACCTGGGAAGCCATTTCAAGTTATTTCGGAACACAACTAACTCCCTTATGCCAATGAAGTTAAGTAAATGATGTCCCTCGTGTTCAGCCCCGAGCTGAAGCCCTAGAAAGAGCCAGCACATTTCACAGGCTTGACATAGATTCACAGACTGGATATATAGACTACATATGTGTATACTCATATGTAGGCTACATATCATATTCTACAGATAAAAAGGGACTATCTTTATACAATGTAATTGTATCTGTGACAGAATGAGTCTTAGAAACTTCTCCAGAAGCATAGGGAAAAACAGCCTGCTTCGCCTTAGAACATATAAGTTGCTTTTGCAAAGGCCCATGACTACACAGGAAGAGGAGGTTGTATATGAGATAGAATAACACTGTCTCGAGAGGGCCCATCCTCTGTGGGTGAAATTGAAGGTGGTCCTGCTATCTCGGACTTCACAGCCCACTTGTATTGGCCCAACCCTTACTTGGCGCCACCTGCTGTTCCCCTAAACGGCTGCTTGTTGACACAGAGGGCCAACTGTGCTTATCACTAATAGGGCCCTCTTCACGCCGCCACCGAAGTGCTCCACTTTTTTGTGGCACACATAAAAACGAGAGCCTCAATTAGGTGCTACTCTGCCGAGCTACTGCTACGTATTGCATACTATGCACCGTGCTTCCGACAGACTCGCCATGTTGACTTCTGCCTGCTTTAATTGTCGTCTGCTATGTACTTCTCGCACGCCCCGATATTTACCAACATTCGCGAGACGAGACCTACATAATAGAAGCCACGCTAACAACTGAAGATGGCTTCCGACATTCGGCCTTTTAATTTGAGATGTATTTAAGGCTTCTTGGCTTGTCCGAGTGAGAACTGGAGCAACAAGTAGGGGTATACTCGGCTTACTCATTTATTGGGGGGAACACGTGAGCTCCGAAAGGCGAGCACTCAGTGGGCATTGATTCCTGTGAATATTTTGGGAGGACCTGATGCCATGCTGTGACTAAGTGAGTCTGGCCGACTGTCTGGGTGGGCTGAGAGGGAGGAGTGGTCCGCAGAGTCATTAATGGCGTGCTGTTCACTGGGCACGGCTGGCGATTGGAAGAGGGCCGCCAGTAAGGGTTCCCCGACGAACATGATCGAATAACATGGGAAGGTTTGGGTGGGAGCCACTCCCACGACCAGACAGTACAATAATAGTATGCTTTATTGTTAGCAGGTTAGGGCATTATATCATTGCCTTTTTATCACCTATCTTCTTTTGTAAATGTAATACTTTTATTTAAAATCTGGCCCTTTCGTTTTGTATTGATATTTTGTCTGTTCTAACCTAATCGCTAAGTGTTCAAATAATAACGGTATTATTGTAACGGTATTATTGTACTTTCTGCAGGACTTGAGGGGATTAATATTATGATTAGATTATATGTGCAATGCTTGCTGTCCTATAGACTTTAGGGACTTTTCTCAATCAAATAATAGTGAAGAGAATATTTGAATAGTATTGGCCTATGTTCAAACCATTTATTAGCCTTACCCACTATTGCCACCATCACAATCAAATCAAGTTGTGTAGTAAATTGCTAAAGCATTCTAAGGCATACTAATGATTAGAAATATGATACCCCCTCTTCTTGTTTGGTCACTAACGTATACTGACGATGATATGATTGAATACAGGTGTAAACAGGATAGTGATAATGCGCCCACGGCTGACCATTCACCGGTGAACAGAGGCCGGACAATACCGGATTCATGCTCTTCAGGTTTCTGGAGGTCTCGGTAGAATACCTATCAATTAATCATTGTGTTGCTCTGGGGAACGTCTACAATACACCGTTCTGCCGCCGGTAGGGTGTTAATGACCTCTAGATGACAGCAACAGGTGTGGTCTCGGCTCGGACCACTGTCCTATCATCAACTTTTACCGACGGTAGTTGCACACTCCTGGAGTGTCGACGCTCTCACAAAATACACTAATATAAACATGAAAAAGAATAAAAATTGTCCATAAGTTATATGAAGTAATGCCTGTTGTTCTCCTAAATGATGTCTGGCAAAACTTAAGCCTATTCCGATTTAGGGCTCAGCTGATTGATACACAAAAGATTGCGCCTTATTGTGCTTAGTCAACCATTGAAACCTTTTAATTCGCTTGAATAACAATATGTCTTCCAATGATCATATTCTACAACCATCAATAAATCTCTGGTTAGGTCTAAATTGGCTACTAGTATTTAGAGTCCTCTTGACTCGCGGCCTTCGAGGTGGCAGGTTCCAACCAGATTTTTGTGGCGAGTAGAGTTTGCAAAGTGGCCCGGATGATCGCTGGAACATGTCGGTTCCCCCATCTTTAATGACTGCATTGACCTTTGAAGTGAATTCTGCAGACGTCTCGCTATGTTTTTTCACATGTGAGATGTCTCCAAGTTTAGCAGACAATTCCTTACAAATTGCTGACTGATCCTCGCAGCTGAGGCGGATCCCTGGATGCCCTCTCCTAATTGGCTCCCGCATTGGGAGCGTTATCCAATCAAAAGCACTGGTCTGCAGGCCAAGGGTGCCACTTAGTAGTTTCTTCTCTGAATCCTGTCAACTTTATAGGTCACTCTAGGTCCTTCAGCCAGAAATAGATTATTCACTCTTAAATAGAATAATATGCTTCAAAAACTATACCGATGTGAACGCACATTCTGAATAGTTTAGGGATGTTTACTTTGATATCAGTGGTTTACTGTGTGTAGAAAAAGACTATATCCAGCAGGTAGAGTCGAATTGGTTTAGTCTAAAATCAAAGTAATAAAGACACATAAAGAGAAAAACACATTTCTTAGTATGTACTTCTGTTAGATAGTAGAGCGCTTTTCCACTTGCCCAAATGTTTAAAGTTCAGTGCCCAGCTTTGCGTGTTACTAAGATAATGGACATGCTATAAACGTTTCTAGCCTAAGGCACAAGGAGAGATACCTAGTTTATTTTAATGAGTATAATTCCAAGGAGCCCTTGAAATTCCAATATTTTCTAAACCTTAGATGGTAACACCCAACCCCAATACTATGTTTAAAAACGAACAAGCATTACCTGACACTCTTGTAAAAGAGACAATAAAAAGTAGCCAGTCGATAATTTTATGAGTAACTCTTTGATGAACAGGACCACAGAGCAGCTCGGAGCGACTGGCGCTCGGGGTGCGGTCGGCCGGTGTCAGGATTGTGCTACAGGCGGCCGTTCGTGGATAGTTGGTCAAATATTTGAGGAGAGCTCGTATTGTATGGTATTGACAGTGCAGGCCGAGCGGTATGGGGCGGCGGCATGCCAGGAGCAGCTCCCGCTATGGCTCACTACACAGAGGAGCACCTCGCTATGGCTCACTAAACAGACAGGGGCTGGTGGACAAAGCCCACGGTCATCCCACTCTCACACACGGAGACCTGGTCCCTGTGACTGTGACGGCAGCAACAGAGGAGAACGTTTTTATGGGTACTAAAGGTCCGGACTTGTATGCATACAGACAAGGGCACCAGGCCTATATGCTCTGACACTGCGGGGGGCATTGGCACATACGGATGCCCTTTTGCAATTATAAAGATCTATCCAAACTTTATTTGAATATACTGTATTGATGGACTTGGTCAACGACATGCCCTTCTCTGCTGAGGTAGGTTTTTCCTATTCGTATTACATGTCATATTACTGTATGACAAAAATGGGTCCTATGTAATTTGTACGACAATGAAAACTGATATTCAATGGACTTCCACCTACTAACATTTCAATCATATGTCCTGACAATGTTTGAGTCATGGCCAATATAAATTGTAAAATGACTCGCATGTATTAGGTTTCACATTTCACTCTATTTCTATTTCTGATATTTCCATGAATTGGGTGGGTTTATCAATGTTCCCAAACTGTCCTTTATTTCTGATGAACATAATTGTACATAAAACTAACTTTGCAGCGGAACCTTTCACTACTTATTTGCAGTTAAAATTAAATTGACACCGAATCCGTCTATTGAAATTCAAACAGAATGCCATTAGCAGTAAGGTCAAGTACAATCAGAAGGGGGATTATTTCGTAAGGATAACGTTTCCTCCAGTACTAAAAGCCACGCAGATGATACAATCTGCAAAAGTTGAGCGCAGCATTATCCCGTATATAGATACTAAAGCTCAGACAGGTTCCATCCTAAACCATGTATACCTGTCCCGGCAGGCACATGGCAGTGGATGATGACTAGCACTGAAGGACGGCCGTACGACCAGTTGGTGCTGCCTAGCTCAGCCGGCATTAAGTGGTGTATGGTTCAGGACAGATACTCCATGTCCTCAATGATATCTAAATAGATGATCTGTTCATGGGGATGGCTTAGGAAATGGCCACGTGCTGGTTGGCAAACCAGTGTGAGTTTATTGTTTTAAATGTTTAAACACTGTTTTCTTAATGATTAATAATAATCAATTCCGTACTAGCCGTTCCCTGTGTAACTAATAAATCTTTTTACATAAGTATGAATATCTTAGACACATCGGCTCCGTCCACAGCTAACATTATTTTGCTTCTCTCTGGACCGTTTTATTGTTTTAACTCTGTACGTGCTGGTGACATTTCGGTTGGAATACAATCGTCCGAGTCTCATATTTATGTTTCACAAACACACTGTTCAAAACATGATTTGGTTCGGCAAAAGTTACAGTAAACATTCCGCCATGGTATGTCAATAGCTAATCTTCTGCGAAGCTACCTTGGGAAGGTATCTGAGAATAATTGTCCCTTTGTTTGTTATTGCTGGTGGAAACTTCAGTATTCTGAGACTTCCTCCTCAAACCAACAAGATTTTATGGAGACGCCTTGCTCAAACTACAACGTATGTGAGGGTCAAGCGATGTGAGAGAGTAATCATTGCTGAAGGTGTTGATTTGAGCTGTTATTTCATAAGGTGACCCTAAGCACAAGCTTAGCTTAACTGAAAATGTCATAGAGATGTTTGCCTTACTCAGATTTCAGTGATTTCATTGTTTTGATTAAAGGTAATTGCTCCAAATATACACTACGATATTGAAAACAGTTAAGTTGAATTCTTAACATATATTCTAAGTAAAACGTTAATTCGCCTATTTTGATGGGGCATTAGTCTAAAATAAAGTGAAAAGAAAGTATACTTTTATCTGGCTAGTGCAGTTACCATTTATATGTGAAAACCACCGAAATCCATGTCTCTAAGGACTATACACAACGGCCAGTATTAAATTTTGTTTTTTACTTTGTATATTGGTCAGATTGTTTTACCTCATGGTACGTTCAATAAGCCCGGTATCACTTCTTGTATGCTTCTTCTATGAAACAGAACAAGCTAACCAGGCTGCTACTCATTGTTCGAAAAGTCAAAGGTTGAAAGTCAAATTTGTCCTCGTTCCATGAAGTCGTACGTACAGAATGATAAGTACACAATGGCCACAACAATTATAAATCAATCAGAGAACATTATTTTATCAATCGTTCTTATTTATTCCTTAAATGAATTTAGAATTTTAGAATCATTGCATAAATATGCATTCCTTATCTTTAAATATTTTTTTCTGTAAATAAGACGCATCTTAGGTAATACACTATAGGAGCATATTTTTTAGGATTCTCACAATTTTAAACAGCAAAACTATGGGAATTGCACCTTTTTCATTATAACATGTCAATCTTTATTTGAATACCATACAATCCAAAACCCTAATAAACATTTGCCCAGAAAGGTACAACGCTATAACTCTTAATGGCCCAGGGCGCAGTGAACCAAACTTAATTGCAATCCGAGCGCCCCTTTAGTGGTTTCCTTGGTGATTCGTAACGTAATAACCCCCCACGACTCGGCGATGATCCCATTACACCGATGTACTATGTGGGATAAACGCCCTAAAGTCACGCCTAAAAACCTATAAAACTATGAAGGAGTGGAGTTGGTCCTTTTTCTTTGAGTTTGAGTCCAAGTCGTATAGAATATATACAACTCTAATTGTACTTCTCTCATTCTTAGCCTTAGCAGTTTATCACGTATAGACGTTAATCTTGAAAGTAATTACCAGCATTATTTAAATCTTTAATCATCAGTACATCAATATATTTCACAGTTCAACCTCTTCAGAACTGAGTTGTGTGGTACTCATACTGTTGTGCGGATGATTTTGTAAAGAGGCCAAGGGGGTGGGGGCCGAGATTTTTTTAAATGTGCGTACGTACTTTATGGAAGGCCCCAACGATCAAAATGTATATATTATGAAATATGTAAACAATGTGTAACAAAATACAATTTTAAGAACCTGAGTGCGGTGTCTGTCATAAGCAAAATTAATATTCTAAATTACATAAAAATGAATAAGCAATGATTCATAAGTAGGTCCTAAGTGGTCTCGAGCTTTGTTCTCCGTCTTGATATTATTAGCCTACCCACTCACTTCAACAGCAAAGTAAGTCCACCAAGAGAGGACGAAGTGCTGTGTAGAATGGACCCTGATGTTTTGTAGTCTACAGACGACGTGAAGTCGATTCTAGATCAATGTGTCAAAATATACGACCCTTTTACCACTTCCAGTTCTCATTCCAGCAACAGGGTTCAACGATGAACACCCACCTCGAGCAATCACACTGTGGTTAATAGCAACGACAGCTGTGCCACACAGGGAGGTTAAGCGGAGTATTAGTCGCTCTCTCTTATGCGAACTGATTGCTGAATGGCGTCGTATCATTTATGTTTATGTAACCATTTCTTTCTTGAGTGTTCATAAAAATTTGGGGTAAACAAAGAGGCACTAAGTATCTGGTTTTAGGTACCCCCGTCGAGTTCCTAAGATCTGGGTTAGACTTCTATCTACATTTACATTACCTACTATCACATTTCAAAATAACTTGGTAAGCCTAGTTATTCATTTCGAGTTTGGGTTTTCCTCTGAATGCATGTAAATCACCCATTACTTCATCGTCAGCATGTATTGAATTCCATTGACCTCTTAGATATGTTGTGTAGGGGCCTAGAAGCATTATATTCCCAAATATGTACTATAATGTAGTGACGAGGGAAACATCGCTCCATATGATAATTACATCAACGTGACCTTTAAGATAAATGATCATAATTATAGAGGAAGGAAACTTTTAAAACTAAAGGGAAACACATCGTATCTTATTCAGCGCATGTTCTGCAGTAGGAACCGCTGTTTTGGTGCACGCCTCTGAGTCTAGACTCTGGTTTGTATCATGGCTGGGATTTGGACGATAACGACATCGAACCAACATGTAGGTAGCACCACAAAGATGTGTCTCCAGTAGGCTGAGTGGGCAACCCCTGGAGGCGACCGGCTTACCCCGGACCCCGCCCCGCTGCTGGCTTCTCCCAAACCTAATGGGCTATTCGCATGCCCGGGCCGTATCCTCCAGGGGGGTACAGAACGGGACCGATCAACCTCCCTCCGCCTCCATCTTCTCCCCACTACACACCCTAAACCTCCACCCCTTCCCAATAGGCCAAGTCGGCCCCCCTCTCGCCCTGCACCCTTCCCAATTGGCCGCTTAGAGAAGTGGGGAGGGGTAGACAGGATTTGCTTGAGTGACAAGCACATATGGCTTGTACCACTGCATCAGATTTTGTTTGTACCCTTAACACATTGTGCCGTATGTCCCCTGCCAATTAACCGATCACGTCTTTGTATCAGTAGCAGTTGCGTAAACGTGAGCAATTAGAGACTATACATAAGCAGTGAGACATGCCCCAATGGGCCAGCACTCAGGAGCACTATGATGAAGGACGCCGACTGGAGTCTGATTTACATAGTGCAATACTTCTCCTTATGAAATAGTTACATTACAACATTATTAGAGTAGATTTTCCAAAATGAACTTACATACATAGTGTTAAAAACAAATGAAGCGATACAATCTGGACCCATTTGAAACTATAGATAACATCGTAGAACAATCAACAAAATATCGCAAACAAAAGGCCAAAAGCAATTTGTGCCGTCATGAAAACCTAGTCTTACCATTTCCTAAGTAGTATGAGAATGCGAGGCCCGCAGTATAATGATGGGCCTCCAATAATCCCTTCCTGCTCCTTTGAGTACATCACTGCCGGAAGAATGGCCTTGCGCGACTGCCTATAATAGATGTGGCCCCCAATACACCCCTTGATCACAGCATTGGGGATAGGATCATAGGTGTTCTCCCCAGGGAGAATCCTATCACTGGCCGGAAGACATCAACGGTATCATCTTCCCTTTCAAGAGGCCACTTAGATGACCATGTTGGAAATATAATGTCAACAAGCAGAGAGTCTAAGCCTTCAAATTGGTGAAAAAAAGTTCTTAAAAAGAGTAATTACAGCCAGAGTTATGGCCATTTGAAACAGTATACCATGCTTGCAGTTGAATCGGTAGCTTGTCATAGGGCTCTAGTTAACAGATCTATAGCTCATTAAAGCTATTCATGTATAGATTGATGTTAATTAAACATACTAAATATTAGACAAAATGCTATAATTTTGTCTGAATCTAAGATATCCTAATTATGTTTTCTATACCTATAGCTAATGCAATTCTGAACATACATTTAGACAGATATTGAATCCTGGTAAACTGGTTTCCATAGAAACCCCTTTCATTGGCTACCTTGGTTACCCACCCGAAAAAAATCCAAAAACATTTAGAACATCTTTCATACTGGAAATGATTATTTGAAAGATTTTGCCTTATTTGGATTTAGCACCCAAAAAAATGGCCCAATGATAATTTCACTGTTTTTTGAAAATTTTTCTTCTTTTTCATCATTTCTCAGATAAAATTAATATTGATATTAGGGGACTCTAATTTTGCAAAATCTTGCTTTCTTAAATATCCATATTATTTTTCAATGTTGAAATAGAAAGGTAAGACTGTTTTACTATGTAGTAGCCAATCTGTTGTCTTATAAGTATTATAACAAAGGATATACATGTACATGGGACCAAGCCATAATGCTCCACAAGGGGCCTTTATCAGTTTATGGATATATAAAAATCCCCTTAAATGGTGCCTCAAGGCATCTAGCGTCTTGAAAGGGCGCTGTTCTTAGAAAATAAGTTAATGTCGTCATACATCCTTCTAGGTCATATTTAGACATACATATGAACTGTAAGATTATATGTAAACCCCATATGCAATGAGAGAGAAGTAGGAGCTATTCGTATGAAATTACTTCTATGTCATTGGATTCGATTAAACTGGTTAGTTTTGCTCTAGTTGTCCTAGTTCACTCTGGAATGTTCATTATATTAGATTGCAAGGCGGTGATGTGGCTGAACATAATATTATAAACGAACTCCATCAATCTGATGGAGATTTCCCTGAGGTAAGGTCCCTACTTCAGTAGTATTATGGTGCTACACCTATCATGAACCATGCCATTCGGAAATCTTATGATATTCTTATCTAGAGGGACTGCTTCAAAAATTGTGTTCAATTGAGGGCCAACAGATTTATCTCGATATATTCGAAAGCTTCTAGAATCGACTTTAATCACTTTCAAGTATGTTTTCATTAACATTTAGACAGCATATTAATTTCATCACAATCATCTCAATTTCAGATAGTTTTATAGTAAAGCCTCATTTCAGTAACTGTCTGTTCCTTGAAATATCATTTGTCCTTGATCAAGTTTAGCAAATGAAAGAAAAAATATTCATAGATCAAGTAGCATATATACATAACATATCAATTATAGTTTTTAAGAAACGCACGTGAAATAGCGGAACAAAATGTTAAGATATAACATGAGCTGAGTTTTTATTTCTGGCATATATGTTTGAAAATATAAATATATGTAATATACTTTTCATTTTGAAACTTCCAGACTTTGTACTTGATATAAAGTTATGGTATTCTATACAAAATGTCTATCCTATGATACCTTCAGGGAAGGCTTTAGAGTCATTGCCATCTGGACAGATTTGTATTGGGGCTGTTGACCTGAGACGATTGGCGGAAACTGTCGGCTGGATTCCCGTTATCGAATTACCAAGACAATGCGCATGTCCATCCCTTGGCATATGACTGACGACCCACTGCTCCCCCCTATACACAACTACTGAGTCGTCCGGGCGTGCCAGACCATCCACACGGCAGCTGGAGACGGGACGTGGGATTTATTACATCATATTCCATGGTCGCCTACATGGAACAACATTGGCCCTAGTGCAATATGTTGTTTTACTGTCGGCCTCTTCCTGCCATCACTAGGAATGCAATAATACCCCCCAAAATTACCTGAGGGTTTATACATAATGGACAATATGCCCCTTCATTCAATAGGAAGAATACGCTGTGCTGATGTTCCATAATAGTCTATCCCATAACGTACACTGCCATCTATATTGTCTGTAAATAAGTAAACGACGGCATTCGGGCGCAAGCCGTCGACGAGGATACAGTAGAAGTCCAGTCGCCCGTAGGCCTACTTGGGTCCCATTGGCCTGTTGGTCCACACCGAGCAGGTAGTTTGTCCCGGTCCACATGCACCAGTCAGGAGAGGGCCCAGAGTGTGTCGGCAGACTATGTCGGTAAGTGCCTCTCCTCCAGGGTCGGCAAGGTGACTACTCGAGATCTGTCGACAGACGTGGCGTGCCCATAGGACGGCCCCCTAGCCCGATCCCTTTGTGCACTGCTCGGTGAGCTTAATTGCCTGGGTGCAGACCGCTGTATTGACGAAGGCATGCCCTCCATGGGAATAAACAGCTCTTCAGTCGCATACAAAAGTACCTGTTATGTCATTCCGTCTCTACATTTGGGTACACGTAGGTCCATGGCGAGGACGATTGTATCACATCAGAAAAGCAAGGACATCAATTTTTTGTTTTCTTTTTTGGACGCTGAGGTCTGTTTACTATTCAAGTTTGAGCCAGAAACTAGAAAAAATATTGTGACTGAGTTTACATGTTTTTATAATCGCTTATGTAAATCATGGTCACGTGAAAGAATCGCTAGACCATACAAGACTTCCGGTATTAAATTTTGTCCACAGGACGACTTTATCAAATTAACTAAATGGGGGGAATTCAGAACAAAGTATTTCCTAATTCCTATGATATACCAATTTGCTCAGTTGAGAAACCGTTAAAAACTAGCCCGGAATTAAAAAATGACGTGATGGCCCTTTCTAAAGAGGAGTATAAGAAAAAGAAAGAAATTAGAAATTAGAAATTCAGTCCTGTCTTACTTCGTGTAGTGAGCTAGGGCCACTTAATTTCGAGGCAGCGTATACATGTATCGGTGACAACCCAAGCCGGCCCCAGTCAGGCCCATAGGATGTGGGCGCCGAGGGAGAGCTGGTGCCAGTGATAAGCAGGGGCCTTGGGACGCGTACCTTAATTCGCCACCAACTACTGGAGGAACATGCCTCCAGTGAGTTGTACATGTTAAGGTCGGTGATACGGGCGATCCTCTTCGGTTAGACTCACAACTCCAACTCTCATAAACGGCTCAAATAAAGTCTATTAGTCTGATTAAATGAATAACCCATAGAATACAACTGCCCATGGGGGTTTTGCCATGAATTTCAGTTTCATTGAAAGTCGATTAGACTTAATATCATAGAATCACATTGAAATTGTGTGGTTGAGGGATATTTAATTTTACAAAAGTCCTAGAAGTAATCCAAATTAAAGAAATGAAGAGAGGCTTGATGTTTCAATAATAAAACAATAGAATTAATACATATACTAAAAATTACCTCTGTGCATAGTGTAGTTAGGTGAAAGAGAAAGCTAGTCTGCATTCAGTTTATTAGACTTAGAGTATATAAATATCCAAGGGCAACCTGACCAGTTAAAATGTTCAATCTGATCAAATCAATATTTAATGAGATTTACAATTAGCGTCGATTTTGCCAAGCATGGCTTCATTCTAATACATGAGCACTATGATGATTATTCGCATTCCCACCATGGTAATTTTGATGGATCGCACTGTGGGTGACGCATCTCCAGGAGTGATAGGATCCCCTAGTCGATTACAGGTGTGAATAAAGAATTTGCTGCTGTGGTGGTTCAGGCTATCAGCTGAGGTTTAATGTTATCATTAAAAGAAATTGCCGGGATGAAACCCTTTCCCTTTATAAATGTAAGCCTCCGTGGGCTTTTATTGATCATATTGTACCCCCCTTGTGGTAAGGCTTTCGAAAAGGAATGACTATGCATTTTCATAAGCATAGTGACACTTACGAAATTACAAAACATAGGCGGTTGAATGCAATGTATTACATTATTACCGCTCAGACATACCTTGTCAGAAAAGGGAAATAAAGATCGCTCAGGTGAAACCTTTGTCTTGATGGGCCTATGTGACCGCCCTCTGCGTGAAGGGCTATCCTCCCTGTGATGTCCAGGAAGCCAGGTGAGAGTGCCGGCAGGTGTTGGTCATTCGCCTGCCAACGGAAATGACACCCCCCTGATCCGAGTGATGACCTCTACCTGAATACCGCGCACAGCCCGCCGCCCCGGACCCTGGGCAACCCCTAATGACTAACCGGTAAACCCATTACCTGATGTACCTCATCTGAAACGTGCATTTCGTGACCACGCCATAAGTAATACTATTAGCCATCTGTCTCTAGCTAATGCAAATGGATAGAGCTAAGTACTTGCAAATAGTGCGAGGTGAGATTAGCAATTACCCTTTCTGAACGTCTACATGTATACATATGTCAACTGTAAGCTGATAGAATTGAACAGATTTTATAGATGTACTGAAGAGATCTGGCGTGTATTGTGTATATGGATTACATGACTTACCTAATAATGATCAATGAAATAATGAGGATGATTGTTGAAGTGAAAGATTTTTTCAACTCTCAGTAAACTTGAGACAAGGGGATAGTACTCTATACTCATAAACCCTGAGATAGAAAAAATGGACAAAAAAAAGAAATATGTGGGATGGATGAAATTCGCCACAGTGTTATAGCCCAGGCAAGCAGCGAGGTAACAGGCATGTTCTGTGACCATTCTTTTTTGGTTAGTCTGCAACCTACCAATTTTCAAGTAACAGTTATGCTATTTAGGTAAAGTTGAGACTTACTAAAAAAGAATGTTGTAATAACATTATATTTTAGTTAGGTTGAGACCTTACTAATAAAGAATTTCAAAAATTATAAAATGAAAGAACATAAAAATAATGTTACAGTGCAATGTCGCAATGTTAGGTTCTAAAGATGTTTTTGCATGGCATCAAAATAACATAACAAGAACCACAGCGAAACTAAATAGAATGTTGCTGCAACGTTATAATAACGTCATATTCTTGCATGGGAGGGCTGTTCAATATCCACAACTGAATTCAAGTTATTACAATAGGGTATGGTTCTCTATCAAAGTACTGATAAAACATAATATTGATTTCATAATTTTTATCATTCAAGTCATGTAAATGTTTGCCAGGCAGTCAAAATGCTGCAATTCATGACAATCTGGGGAAGGGCAGCATGGTCCGAGCTGACAGCCTTCATCATTGTTTCCGAAGGGAAATGGGCTATTACAACGGTGGAGCATTTTCGAAATAATTGTAATGACATTTTCTCATAATATCATAATGGCAATGTAAAGTGGACAGGGTTTGTTGTTGTAAAGTTTGATTAAAGCCGGTTTTACAATGGGTTCCTATGCAGCGACCAAAGACTATTATATACACATGTATTTAGTTGTCCATGATAATAAATCCCAACTGGCACTGCATGCTACCGTTCTAGGAATCGTCATGCCGTATGAAGCACGTAATCGCAGCTATGCCAAAATTGATCTGGCCATGTAACCTGTAAGCCACGGGTGTAACCGTAGTTTACTTCACCACGTACATTAGTAAACCATCTTCAATCCCCTGTTTCTTGACAAACTCATGCCAGCAAAGAAATAACTAAATGTCTTTTAGGCCTATATATTCCTGGTGAATGGCCATAACTGTTTAGAAACGTATCATATTGATAGCACATCATGCATTTACTGAGATTATGTTATGAAGTACTATAGGCCTACTTTTTAATGATAATTTCTAAACTTCTTGATTTGCGTTTCAGCCATGTCTAGAGGGTTGCCCTTATGGAGTGTGTACGACTGAAACTTCGGTGACCCAACCGTAGGGGGGTGACCTATGCCCTGAACACCCGGGTCCCAGTTCCCCTGAACACATACCGCAAGTATACACCGTACAGACAAAACCAAGCCAAGATGGCGCTGGAGAAGGCGGTAGACCCGTACGTCCACGAGATATATCCTGTGGGTGAGCACCCTACGGAGATGCCCTGGTACAACCTGACGTCCGGTAACCTCAGCGACGTCTACGACATACTGGTGGATGACGTGAACGTGACGGGCCGTAACGCGACCGTCATGAACTGCGACGACTGGCTGGACGCGCAGCACGTGCTCTTCCAGCTGGCCAACCTCTGCTTCTGCGTCTCCTTCCTCACCCCGAACAGTTTCCGCTTCCACATGCTGTTCGTGCGGGCCGTCCTCTCCCTCGGCTGTCTCTTCATCGTCATCTGGGGCGGCTCGGTGGTGTGCCTGGTGGACATTCTCACCTGGTATCTCGTCTTCCTCGTCATTAACGTCACACACCTGGGCTTTCTGATCCGTAAACTCTACCCCACCCACCTCCACCCCGCCGTGGAGGACCTGTACATCCGGTCGTTCAAGCCCTTCCGCGTCTCCCGGTACCAGTTCAAGGAGCTTACCAGCCACGCTCAGATCAAGGACCTGCCGGCTGGGGCCACGTACGCCCTGGAGGCCAGCACCAGGGCCGGCCAAAGGGTCTCTATGCTACTCTCAGGAAGGTAATAGGCCAACATGGCGTAGTGCTTCTTTCATGTCACATAAGTTCATAACAATTATATTCCTTTGCCTTTAGCAATCAGGATGTTTGGTTGTTTCCGCTCATCATCATCAAATCATCAAATCATCCTAGATAACTATGGTGCCCATGCCGTTCTTGAAGGTTATGAAATAATTCCTCTAGTAATGCGAATGTGCATTGATAACGAATTGTCTTATGTGTGGCAGTCCGCAAAGGTCTTTAAGATATATTTACCTGGAATAACATTCTTTAATTTCCTATAATAATTTCAGTACATCAAAAGTACAATGGAAAAATAAGACAATTCTAAATAAAGAATTTATGCATAGCATGCATCACCATTGGCCAACTTCCTCAAACCAAAGTTCATTTTGTCATATCTCTAGACCCTTATACGTGCTTCACTTCTACCTATTTGGAAAGGAAAAACAACTATTCTGACAAGAATGCTAGTTTCCCTCATTTTCCCTGAAGTAGAACTCAAAGTATTGGATTAGACTGTGCCAGCATTCATTTGCCTACCGGCGGAAATTTGATTAACATTTGCAAACATCTACTGGTATGTCAAGTAGGAATGAATTCCTGCAACAATGCGCTTGGTTGATGATACATTGGTAGTCAGGCAAAGAAGGATAAGTACCAAGTGTTTCTTTCGCCGTAGCAATGATTTGTCTGTTTGCATCGTTGTTTGCTGTAAGGGGCCCAGGAGATGGATTGAGAAGGACGTAGATGATTGGAGGTCGGGTATCTGCTATGTCACGGGCAATTCTTCGTCTGGTGATGTGCATACTGTTACTTGACGTAGCTCAGTCGGGGATAATCTCTTAGACCTCATGTACATGAGGAATCCGTATTTCAAGACATGGGAGCAAACGGTATAGATTTAATCGAAAATCGAGTTTCCTCTTAGCCTATTGGATACGTGATAGTTTACGGGGATGGCTTCTTTAGCGATTTTTACCTGAAATTATCAAAAGTGCACACTGTCCATTGTCTTTATGAGATTCAAGACGACAATTGAAACACATGAAAAGGTTAAAGAATGAATTAGCTCGGGTGAAAACTATTACACCCAACAATGCAGGTGGCATCGTGAAATAATTGGCCTCTTTACCTTGATGGGTTTCTTCCTTAAAGGCTTGATGAGTTCTCTTTGGTAATCAATATTTCCAGGTTAGTCTGAAAGGAGAGAAAAGGAAAACCTCATGAACCATGTTAAGAGCCAATGATCAGCTAATTACGAATTAATGATAGTGTCCTTAATGTACTCCAGTCATTCTTCATCGCGGCGCCTAATCTCATTGATTCCCCGCCAGTGCCCCTGAAAAAAAACTTTGCAGATTGTAAGGGAGGGAAATCGCGAATAAAGGGGAAAAACACCTTAGCACACAAATAGCAAATCAGTCTTGCCACTTTTTTGATTCCCTGGGCAATTTACTTATAGAATCAAGATGCAGTCTATTTTACTGATACAGATGTAATTGGATCAAAATCAATTCCCAAATGAATTCATGTTAGCATGCCACGGGATAAGTCAAATTTCGAAAATTGCAAAAGAAAGGCCACAGGCAAGATGAGGGAAGTAATTGAATCATTTCGTAAAAAGTTCTCATCTAACAAGATTTCCTTACTTATTTTAGGTAAATTTTCATTTTGTATTGTCTTGAATATCTTCAGATTGAAAGTGAGCTATGAAAGTATATTTCTACATTACATCGAGCCCTGTCAGTTTATCGATTCGCCTGAATATGAAGCAGTGCCTCCCCTTGAAGAAGAATGTGACACATTCCAGGTAGGTTATTATTATACTACATCGAATATTTATATCCCATGCAGGGTGCAGAATTAAATGCAAATTAAACTCTTTTTGTCGACGATCATAAAATTCTCTTCCAATTATAACGCTATCGGGAATTGCCATCTAGACTGTTTCTGGTTTGTCATGCGAGCAGGCAAGGTTGGTGCACTTACAGCTATAAAACAGATGGAGACTAAAATGGTTAAACAACTACCAAACTTTAAGAATTGATTTGATTTTCACAATTAAAGCGTTGGTAAATGTCACAGCGAAAGGTGTTTGGCGTTGTGGGAGGAAACATGACGGCATCTTCCTATTGTTTCGGTAATGTTCCAGCAGTGTCACTGGTCCGCATGCCAAAAGATGGAACTGCCAGTGGTTCTCTTTTTGTGAAGACAATTACCATTAATTGGAAAAGACCGTGTTTTGGGCCTAAAATAAAGAGGACGGAAAAGTGCTCCTAATACCATATAAACATGACTTGCCCATGCAGGACAATGAGGCCCGATGATAGGATTGTTTGGTATTGTTGGACACTGCCTTTATAGCGTGACTCAGCAAATAACGATCTCGTTTTCACTAATTGTAGCAGACGTGTGCAATACGAGAGGAACAAAAAGAGGGGAAAATGCCAAACTATCCTTTAGTGCATAGAATACATCCTTCAATGAATCTTGCATAACAAAGATTTATAGTGAATAGCAGTCCATATCTATGCATAGTCAAGCTGCTCAATAGGGTTGAAAATGCAATCATGCCAATATTTTCATAGCGGATGGTTTCAATTCACTACCCATTAATATGTCATTAAACGAATGATATTTGCAGACTTTGTTTATCAGTTCACAGGATCATAGGCATTATAAAAGATACAAACAGTTAATGACATCAATGATTCCGGACTGTCTAATACAATTTCTGGAAGGAACATTTCCTGGTAGCTATGTTCTAAGGTAGTGTACTAATAGCTTAGTACTTTTAATATATTATCATCTTTTATAATTTAGTTAGGATCAGACCTAGCAAGTCTACCTCTAGGTAGAGACATTTTACGCTCCTAGCGCCACCTGTTAACCAGTATAAAAGGTGTTGCAAAGGTAGGGAGCGAGTTAGTTAGGAGTTAGAGTTTAACCATAGAGTTAGAAGAACTGCTCGGAGTAATACCTACGGCTCCTGCGCAGTATACTGGAGTTTACCAATACCAACAGCTTCGGTCAAAGGATTGTGATAGAGCTAAGCACTAGGGCGGTCTGGAATGCGCTGGAACAACTTGTATTCTAAATGTGGTTGATCGCTGAGTAGGAGATGGGAAGGTGGACTGATGGAGACTTATTCACTGTGGCTTTGACTCGGGATGAGATGTTTACTTCAATAAAAATCCTTTCATATTAAGAGCTTCCTCATCGTCCATTTCTTTTGAACTATTGGGGAATGGATGTATTAACTTTAAACGCAGGCTGATCGGCTCGATAACCTTCGATGAACGACTCATGGATAAATTAACTATACACATCAAGCAGCATTAAATCAAACATTGACAATAGTTCAGTAGAGTGCTTAGTGCTTGGTACTATAGTCTGTAAGTAAAATATGTAGTACTTCCTAAGCATTTTGATTATAGTAAGCTACATTCCTTTCGTAAGCATTATTTAAAAAATAGTATTACCTACTTTCTATTTTTCTATTAGCATTTCAAGTTATAAATTAGGAGGAGAATGACTTTTATGAGCCACTGGGTATCAGCCAGGTAACCCTTTTGGGCTTGCCCTTTGGAATAGACATGTTGAATATACAAATATTTGAACATTGCTGAATAGTTTGGCTTTGGTTGGTGATTGCACACTCAATTTTGTGGGACAATATGCCAAGGGTCGAGCGTTGCGAGCCTCCCCCAGGGGCTGTTGAATGTCGACACTGTTGACAGTGGGCAGGTATGATGCCTGTTGCGTGAGTCTGGATCCCTGCCACTGCCGCTGGTCTATGAGACCCGAGCTTTTGATGTGTCAGATCTACTTTGGATAAATATACAGCTTGCCCATACTCCCATCCCCAAAGCACAACTCCGCCAACGACAACGACAACTCCCACTCGCACCAACCACGAATGTCCCTCCATCCAGCCTTACGTGCAGCCGATGTCATGAGGGGGTTGTGGTCTGAATATTACACTACCAGGCTAGTTTTAAAAGCCACAATAATCCCAGACAGAGCCTAAGCGCCTGCTGAAAGCCAGTCATGAGCGGGCACACAAATAGCTCAAATCAGCATTATTGAGGTATGAATGCTTCAAAGCCGGTCAACCTTCCGTTTTAGAAGTTCTGCCTGGTGAGAAGTAGTCGCGGGTCTGTTTTGATTGATGCCTCTATTTCTTCAACATTGTAAAACGTATATAATATTATATATATATATATATATAATACAATACTTCTTAATTTGGATCTTTTTTGTATGTTAAAAGGATACAATGATATGGTATTTCATTCTTTGATAGTGTTATCGTTCTTGGAGAATATTTAATTGATGAGAGAGTACTTTAGGCATTAGCCATGAACGCCACCCTTGAGATCCTGTTTCATGCGACGTGGCCATGGTGTGATCATGTGGTTTATTTTACTTGATCAATACCTTGATCCCAGACGCGACTATGCTGATAGGCTTAGACATGAGGTTGAGCCCGGGTGGTGGGTGGTGTTTGCTAGTCAGATACTCAATCATAGTCCCTGAGGTAGGTGGGAAACATTGCCAGTATCCTGCATTAAGCTATACGTAGAAACACAGCAACACCTCTCCACGAAAAATCAGCCGACGCACTGGCAGTTGAATTTGAATGCACAAACATAACCTTACAAAAATAACATCTTCGTTATTTGCTTTGATCAAAGTGAACACTGTGATAATGTCCGTTTCATCGACAGGAAAGTAACTCGGGCTATTTACAATGGAGAAAATAAGCATTTGATTCTATTTTGTATTCATTAGAGTCTTTCCACCTTTTCTATAGCTGATGAACTGACATGTTCTATGTGTTATTTTGCATGTATCCTGGTGCTAGACTTGTATAAGAATATCAGCGGCAAAAATGCTAATGAATAGATTTGACACACACAGCTGACATCTGTAAACGGCAGCCTCGTGTATTCCTCCCGCTCGCCAAAAGCAATGGAATGGGCGCTCAAAAGTGACAAAATATTGCAAACTAAAATCAGAAAAAGAAACATATTACCTGAGCCTTAAGGCGGGTCACAATACACCAACTAACTTAATTTGCTTAGTGTCAAACCCCACCGAATAATGCCAGGCGAAATGTTTTGGTCTGTGGGCCACTTACCCTATCGTCAGTTAACTTAACTCTCTCATACTTTGGAGGTTAGTCAGCCAACTTAACCCTTTCACAGCAGGTTCACCGGTTTCCATGGAACAAGACCATCCGAACATTTAGAGTCTAACCCCGACAATAAACTGTCACTGACTAATTTTTGTGGGTTTTTTTCCAAACTGACTAAATTTTATGTCAGCCAATTAAAATCGAACATGTGAAATGTTTTGCGTGTTAGTTGTCCGACGTACCAAAGAGACTTCATGGGGTTTGTTGACTGCCAGCACAGCGCCTGTCCCAACGATTAACTTTTAATTGGTGGCATATCTAACTTTCACGTTTGTCTTCCTGTGGAAATTCGCCTTAACAGTGACAGACTGAGGGGGGGAGAAGGCAAAAAGGGACATGCTTGAACACAGGATTGAAGTACTGCTTGGCGGAGGAGGCTTGGGAATGCAAAGAGAGGAAACGTGAGAGGTCCTCGGCCAGTGAACAAACGCACAAGTTTTAGTTTTGTAATTTACATCAGTTGTTATTTTATCATTGAGATGTGCAGCCTTTTTTATACAGATTATTATTTATGGTGTATCACTGAGAGGACAATTACATGCTACTTTTACCCCAACTACAATAAGCCCATCCCACATTGGGTATATCCCAGGGTTGGACAGGGATGGGACAAAATTACAGTATAAGCCATCCTTGTCTCCTAGAGTTGGAGTTATTGAAATAAGCAACAATTATATTTTTCTACATCCCCAAATGTTGCTAAAATACTATGATTTCTTAAATTTCATCAATTTCCAGATTTGCAGGTTTGGTAGCCAATAAAAATGTTGTATTTTAGGGCAAATAGGGTCGGACATTACTGGCCAGGCTGACAGGCTCTAACATTGGTTCCTATGGGAAAAAGGCAAATATATAAAGTTGCATTTTACCAATTTTAGGAGCAATTCATCAACCAAGTTCCTTTTGTAAATGTTGTACTATGCAACTGTTTTCATGGAATAAGTAGAGAAAGAGTTTTTGAAGATATTTTATGGAAAAATGTAATGTTTGTGTAAACTGGGATGGGCTTATTGCCTTATTATCACGTATACAGAAGATGTGATAGTTATTATGAAGCCTGTTTTATGGTATGGTCAAAAGTTCCCTAAATTGCCTATGATGGCCCTACTGAACGTAATGTTCTGACATGACTAGGGTCAATTAGGGTTAGGGCACTAGCATGTTGAATGGTTGACATAGATGCTGAATTTGAAATTACACACGATTAAAGGTTAATATTGCCGGTATGAAAATGCAAATCCGTCGTTCATCACACAATATCTCACGTTCATAATTATGAATATCTCACATTCATAACCTCAAACTGATCACCAACGTTTTAAAAAATCACGCATTCAATGCACTATAGAAAATGCAATAGAAAGAAATAATGTCAATGTTGAATTCTAGAATTACATGAGATAGAACAAAGCAAGAATGTATTCCTAATAACCTGCACGGATTTGTCTTTCCAACTTTGACGATGCAGTTTTTGAAATGGAGGCACGTTATTAATCACAAATGTTATTCTGCTTTTCTTTAAGGTTTCCATAAGTGCTTTAGAGGACAGTTTATTCTTGACATGGCCTGTTCATCAACTGCAACTATACTTGAAGTCGAAACCGTTTCTCGCAGCTATTTTCACTAATCTTGTTGGGAAGGATATCACTCATAAATTGTATCAGGTAGGGTTATACAAATTTGATCTCCTTGTCCCCTCCAAACAAGTTAACTATAACGGTAAAGACTTTGTAGCCCAAATATTCAAAATCATTTTGATCGTTATGATTGCTGTATGTAGAACATAGATATCTATAGGTTCCTCACTTCCTACTCATAATTGTAGACTATTTGCTTTCATGTGATAGTAGACTAAAAGATCATTTATAGGTCTGATTATTTTGTACACTGTTCTGTCTTTTATCATTTGACAAGCATTTTCTCTCCATCTTTTTTCGGCAGTGGTACTTATAAAGTTCTGTCTTCACACCAGGTTCAGGAGTTGCTAGTGTCCCGTCCGGACCAGTTGAAGGTTCTTGCCTCCAGAAATTCCATTGTCCAGGTTCGCCATCGACTCAGCCAAACTATCTCTTCGCACAACATGCACCTGGATCTGAACGTCATCAACGCTATTCCCTGCCCTGCCAACACCATAGGTCAGTCAGAGTCTATGAATACTGTAAAACACACCTGGAATGATATTTTAAGTTCTGAGGCATTGTCGTCCCAAAATCATAAGATGACCTCATCAACTGTGATTTTATATGTAACGGTAATGGATCAACCTATTGATGTAATAAGTAGTAGTTGAGATCCATTTAATCTTAAAGTTTGAATGCTGAACCGTTTTTTGGCAAGAGTCCCGAGATAAGGGGCCTTCAGTTATCTTATAGATTGCTCGGTTCCCGGTGAGTTTGCTTGGTGTTCAGGTCATTGTTCAGCCAGTGACTCGTTCTGTCGGATATAGTAAATACTTTAAGCTCATCAAGCTGTGCATTCTTTCTGTTGACTATTTAATCCAATTTTAACGATGTTCTTTCTTATTACTGTGGGAAAAGCGATTATGTGCTTTGTGTACAGGGTTAGAATACGACAATCGCTAATTCACTTCATAATCCTTTGTAATATATATGTATTACACGATCCTATGCGAAATTTTGAACACTGGTTTAGTATAAATACTATAGAAACAATGCATTGTGTTTATAAATATCCACCGGCCCTATTCATTCTTCCCATTGCCTTTTGCTGCATATCTGCTTTCCACTTTCCAAGCGATCCAAGCAACGGATTGCTATATTCTGTAAGCAACGGCCTGTAAATCTGTTTGTTATTTTTTTCTCTTAAATTCCTCTCCGACAATTATTCATTTCAGCCATCCACAGAGGCAGACCGTCTACCTGCTGACTAAGCACTTTTATTTCTTTATTGAGGGTCTGGTTTCCATTTTCGCCTAAGCTCTTTAGATTCTATCCAATAGGCCTATGACAAAGGGGCACACGGACGGGAATTCAGAGAGTAACGGAAATTTACTCAACACAACATTTTGCATTTTGAGTGGGCGCGGGGGCGCGCATCACACTCTGATAAATTTTGGTTTTGTTTAATCTAAATTCGGGCGAAAACTCATTGATGTTTATTCCAAAGGCTCACCTTCCCCCTTTTGTTGTTCACAACCAAAGACCCGTCACTGGAGGTGGAACATTAGCTCACTTCCCTGTTTTCAAGGAAACCGAATTGGTGGAATCTAATATTGATCAACATACATTCAAATTTACAAATTGATTTTTCTTCTGTATTTCATTTCACTTTGGTATTCTAAAAATAAATTATACACATGTATCAAATGAAAACAGGGAAGATATCAATGTATTAGAAATTTATTCAGGAGAGAAACTAAAGTATGGGAATCCTTTAATTCCCAGATCTATCATTTCTCTTGTTAATTCATAATAATCCCCTCTTTAAAAATGGGAACTCTTAGATCAATAGTTAACCTAAGGTGAGGTAAATTATGATTAGATAGTCTGTATCAGGTCAAATGTGATTGTGTGAATCTTACTTTAATTTCCCTATAAAACATATTTTTGAGGATGGGGATATCCTTTTAAATGGAGAACGGGGTTTCCGAATAGAAGCCTGTGTGGCAATATATAATTATTGGAGATTTCCCGTTAATTTTACCAAAGAAAAAAGCATAAGTAAAAAGTTCCAAATATATCTAAAGTTAGATTAAGTCATGTGACTGTGTTGTAGTGTACTAATGGCTTAGTACTTTTAATATATTGGCATGATAAATAATCCAACAAGGATCAGGCTTAGCAAGTCTACTTCTAGTCTACCTCTAGGAGAAATATCTTACGCTCCTAGCGCCACCTGTTAACCAGTATAAAAGGCGCTGCAAGGTAGGGAGCGAGCAGTTAGTTGGTTAGAAGTTAGTAGTCACTTAGTTTAGTGAGAACATCAGCTAAATATGTTTAACCAAGGAGTTATACCTGGAGTAAGTACATCGACTCCGTGTAACAGACTGGAGTTTACCAATATCCACTACCTCGGACATAGGATTGTGTTAGAGCTGAATACTAGAATGGTCTAGAAGGCGTTGGAGCAACTCGTGTTCTAAATGTGGTTGATTGCTGATAGGAGATGGGAGGTGGACTGATGAAGACTTATACATGGTGGCTTTGACTCGGGATGAGATGTTTATTGAATAAAAACCCTTTCATATTAAGAAGCTCCCTCATCGTTCATTTCTTTTGAACTATTGGGAAGTGAATGGACAAACTTTAAACGCGGTCTGAATTACTCAGGCATTCTGGAAAGCAACTCACGAAGACTTGGATATACACGAATCTTACGCAGTCTTAAATCAAACATTAACAATAGTTCAGTAGATGTAGATAATATATTGGACTTGTCTCATTGAAAATATACTGTATCTAAATGAAGTATCGGGTTCTCTTTAAGTAAACTAGCTGCTGGCCCTACGAAAGATAGCAGGATTTGCAAGGAAACAAGCGTACTAGAGGACGGTACTTTACTCTTTACTCTGCAAAACTGAAAATGTCTGACGGAACCTTATACTTAACATAGCATTCGATGAGCAAGCGCGGATTTTTTTCCCCAAATATCAATTTTTTAAAGTAAAATTCTGGGGCCGGAGGGCTCGGACAAAATGTTGCTATAGGACGCCCCCCTCCCTTTTTTCAAATTCCTGGATCCGTCTATGATGAGAATTGCTACTTAGAAACAGAATGGATGGGTGTATCCTGACCGTAAATTGTAGTACTAATGGGCTGCATGTGGATGAATATCTGATGTAGTGAACAGAATAAACATTAACAGGTGAAGCATTAAGATAATGGGTATCCCCTGCATGTCCGTACATTATCCATATGCTAACATGTTTCCTATACCTCCTCAGTGGCACGAGAAAAATCAATGTACAGGAATCCCATCCCCGATCTTCGTCACTGACATGTCAACGTATTTTGGAAATCTGTGTGTCATCCCAAATCCTCCAGAAAACCATGAGCTCATCCACACAGTTGTCACTATACATTTATCTGCCTTGCTACTATTAAAAGTTTCTAATTTAAATCGTGTACCTCTATTTCAACATAGGTTTTCCGGCCAAGAACTAAAGGATTTCCAAGACGTGATAATCAAGAGTAATGTCTAGTCAGTAGACATTAATCACAACCGTCACGCTGTTTATTTGTGTGTGTGTGTGTTTCGTCTGTCGATATTATAACCTAAAGCTTTGCAACACTGTTAAAAATCAAGATCATGTTAGTTTTTTTTAATCCGCAATTATATGATATCAGAATATAATTACAGAGTCATTTCCTAAGCCCTGTCCCACTTTCAGAATCTCATAATTTCCGTCTAAAGAATCGGAGCCTTACAACGGTATACGGGGGGCTTGTGTCATACTGTATCAATATAATACTTCTTCACACGTCCGACCCCACCAGGCCCGCCTCCTTTACCGACCGCCCTAGCCTTGCCCCATGCAGCTTCACGCCTTTACATTATTGATTGTCGGGCATTTTAGAGTCGGCAGTTGTACATATAGAGGGGAAAAACGAATGATTGGCAGTTAAGGAAGTGGGGGTACTTCGTTTGGCCTTTTTCTTCGGCTTTTTAGTTATGTAGACCTATAGGGTTGGTCTTTAAAACTCGGCCCTGTTGGTTTAAAGGTGTCCTTGTCTTGTATAGTTCTAGTTCTGTTCGGCAGTGTTATTTTCCCCTTGCAAAATAAAGTATAGCATGATATCGTTACCAGAAATAAAGTAATGTGGTATGGACTTGTGCGCTTCCTGTATATTCGATCCTTACGTGTCATGAATATTAAACAGAGGATTAGGCCATCATTCACATGGAATAATACAGCAGTTATCCAGTGGTCCTGTATCTGACAGCACACAAGTGCCAAGTAGAGACTTATATAAAAAGATGTGTCGGGATGAAAATTGGATATCCAGAGAAAACGCAGCCCACCGAGTCGTAGGGATAATTACTGTAGAAGCTTGGTATTCACTTTGCTCCCTCGATTTCCTGCCATATGGGTGTCCGTGTATATTGGCGGAAGGGCGTAAAGACTCGATTGAATCACAGACATCGATCAGAAGATCAAACTGCGGCTGGCTGTCTGCGCCGACGTCCCTCACCTAAGTGCCCCACTTAGGGTCCGAGCTGCTCACAGCTAGCGATACATAATACAACCAGCAAATAGTTGAGCCCACACCCGACGCTACCGCCGCCCACCACCAAATGATAGCGCCCGTTTATCCCCGAAGAAATTACCACGGAACAGCAGTCTATTTTTACACGCTGGTCGTGTTTTATATTTATGGTTGTAAAATGACGAGAAAACAGTAATCAAAATATTGTTTAGACTACAAACCATTACGCAAGTTGCTTTGTCAAATATCCGAAGTGTCTGGATTCTTTTTTTTTTACGATTAAAGCACTAACACTTGTATTTGAACAAGACTTTAAACATAGTTTTTTTGACCTTGACATTAGTACAAATACCTAGCACTATTCTCACAGCAATGATGATCAAGGCTAAAATCTGACCGCTGCTAATTCTAAAGGATTTATGCCAAGGATGCATCGTGTGTACAGACTGCAAGAACCAGCAGTTAACAGGGACGGATTTAGAGCCCCCCCCCCCCTCCCCTCCCCATTCTTGGCAAATCTAGACTTTTAATGTAAAATTCTAGACCATGGGTGGGGCGCCTCAAATATATGCATAAGGGCCCCTCCACTTTTTGAAATCTCTAGATCCGGAAGAATGGTTGCTAGTTCAAAATATTTTAAAGGAACGTCAATTTCTTTTTGTGAATCGATTGTGGTTTGATCAACCATTGTTAATTATCCTGGCGTACCTTGAGCACAATGATATTTTTGCAGAGCAAAAGAGAACTTTCATGGACTATGACACTTCATAGCAAATTCCATTGTGTTTTCTGAACATAGTTACACACAATCGCTTGGGTAACAGGGGCAAAAATAGTTGCAAGTCAGTTGCTATGGCTAAACGGACCACTGCGTGTTGTGGTTTCATCAGTGACGGCTGAAAAGTGTTTGTTTAATAGTTGGTGTTTCTGTTTAACCGGTGCCCAACCGTCGCCGTTACAATCAGATCAGTCGGGCAAGCCGTAGCGCAGATATAACCTAGGACAAGGTATGGTTGTGTCAGACCATCACCGATTCAAACAACATTTGATACCTACATATCTATGATACACGGTTAATATGGTCAGTAAGAAAAAATGTTTAGGGAGAAGATTCTTTGGCTTAAAATGCGCGAAAGTGATAATTCTGGTAACCCCCTCACAGCCAGTTATGCATCCCAAGTTGAAATTTAAACTACAAATCTGTAGAACCTCAATACTTTATTAGTACTTGAATTCTCTGTAGGGATTTCTTCTAGCTGCACATGTCATTGAGTATTAAGGATAAATGTAATTCCAGTGTTCATGTACATTGTACCTAACTTCTTGTCATTTTTTTTTGCAGATGAACCGCCGAGCACCCCAAAGCCCCGCGTGCCCACGCCCGTTGGACCCTATTCTCCGTCACAGGTTTCATTTGAGACCTGTGTCTGACATTCGGACACAACGGCCGCAGTTGGCTGTGAGCTGCTCATAGAACTAGGTCAACACCAAGAGACGTTCTTAGAAGAAACAGTAGGTCCCTACAAAGACCTACTCATAGAACCTTACATATATAAGGAGCTTCTCGTTGAACCAGGTCAATACAGGGAGCTACTCATAGGACTAGATAAATGCAGAGAACTGTTCATTGAACCAGCCCAATGCCGAGAGCTGCTCCTAGATCTAGGTCAATGCAGAGAATTGCTGGTAGAACTATATCAATGTAGAGAGCTGCTCATAGAACTAGACCGAAGCAGAGAGTTGCTCATAGAATCAGCCCAGTGTAGAGAGCTGCTCATAGAAACATCCCAATGTAATGAGCTGCTGCTAGGTTTAGGCCAATGCAGCGAGCTGCTCGTAGAACTGGACCAATACAGTGAATTGCTCGTAGAACCAGGCCAAGGCTGAGTTTCAGATGCCCATAGAACCAGGCCAATATAAAGAATGCTTATGATAAGACTTGCCCGTTGAAGTAGGCCAGTCTGTCTGATTTACATACACAGGAATACACATTTGATCCTGTTCCCATTGGTGACTTTGAGGAAGTTCCCGCATGCCAGACCTTGACAATATTTCAAAATTGGAGAGTGGGACTCGTCGAGAGTTATCTAGTCTGACTATGAATTACATACATGATAATGTAACACTTGCCTCTACTGACCAAATGTATCACCCCTCTATAGGCTTCACACACTGTTTACATTTCCCAAAGGTGCTAGCCTAATTCTAAATGTAGGAACTACGATACCCACTTTACCATCATTGATCATATGCGCAGTCGACACCGGTGTAAGAATGACGGAAACGTAGATATTGCACACGGTCACCCCTTCGAAATTTCTTGTATATGAGAAAGGAATATAACTAGAAATACAAAGCAACCCATTGAGTATGTAACAGTACCCTGTATACGTGATGCTTCACCGATTACATTAAGCCCTATATATTTGTACGCGATAGGCTTACTTGGAAGCTAGAAACGTATTGGACGACGTTCTTGTATACCCGTCACAGACTCCAATGTGAGAAAGCTGACACCCTGAATATCTCTTTCTGCCTCTTAAAGAAGCTACTATATATATTTTTCTAATGAAATAACTAGAACATTTCCTATTTGAATAACCCATTTTCATATAACTACTTCTATGATATCTCCTGATATATAACCCATACAGCTCATCACCTACACAGAAAGTTCTCCAATGCTTCTATGAATTCGTCATCACTGTTGTAAAATGCGGGTTATGAATATATATTAATTCATAAAATGTTATGCATGCTAATAACTATGGATCATGTTAAAAAACAGTGTTTTATTCTTTCCTTTCATTTTCAGTACAATCATTCTGAGCCTTATGTATTTACTTAAAATCCTTAATCAAAAGTGTTTATCTACCTATGCCTTGTCTGAGAGGGACCTTTGTATTCCCTGTCACAATAGAATAAAAACAATTTGCATTGATTTATGTATTGTTTTCTAAGAGTATATATAGAGGAATTGATGGATTAACAGGACACTTCTTTTCCTACATGCAAAGATCTCCGTAATTTTTTTCTCTTCGCCACTTTCGTCACTCGAACAATGGGAACACAACTTGCCTATAATATCAGCTGATTGTAGTCACAACCATCTTACCATTTTAACAGATACACGGGTGAGCCTTAAAGAACTATTTTCTAAAATGAGAGGAGCTCTATTCCTGATATGAATACCAACAATGCATAGTGCTTGATTTTTCTTCTTCTTTAGTGTTTCCATAGAAGGGTGGAACAAAATAAAAGAGGTTACAGAATAAGAATTGTTTCATAAATCCGTTCATTGCCTCGGGGTATTGGACAGTTTCCTTACAAATAGGTTACACAGCTTTGGCCCATTATTTGATCAGGTTTCAAAATAATCATGCTCACGAGATGTATTGAGCAATATACAAAGTCATGACTGCTAAATGAGGCTGACGGTCCAGCAAAAATCATGCAGCGTTAATTTTCTCAAAACGTTGTCCGGTTCACATCTAGAAAACAACAAAAAGGCCTTATAAAAATGGGATTGTCAGCTTCTGTTGAATACGGGATTGAATATGAGTATGGTGAACATTATCCCGTCTACGCTCAGCGTAATGATCGTCCTACGCATCCACACGACACCTGGGATCAAACGCTAATCAAACCATCTTCCTTCAAGTTATTGTTTCAATTGTCTTTTTTTAACCAAGTTCATATTGCCAACTAAATTTGACGCCCACGTCTACTCTCATGAACTTGATATTTCTAACGAACAGGTCAAGCATATATTTTTAACACCTGTCTGCCGTGTTATAATGACGATAAAATGATACCCCTTTTGGTTAAATATGATAGGCCCTATCCTTATCTGCTTATACGTTAGAGAATGATACTTTATGATTTAAACATATATGCATGTCTAGTTGAATTAGCAAAGTACGTTTCTCACAATTGTGTGTTTTCACTTGCAAATGGAACAGTGACAAATTAATAGTTTAGAGAAGAGAATTAATTTAACACCAACCCTAATTTTTTGTTCGAAAGACGTTTACATTTGTGGAAGTACGATCTTACAAACTGACAAGTCCCCCTCCCCACGTGCTTTTTCTTAAATCTAACAAAGCCTATGCTTTGGAATTATAGCCGATATCGAAGTAGGTATTTTCCCAGAACGCCCCCCCCCCCCCCAACATGTCAATAATTCGTTTCCTGGTACAACTGTTGCCTTTTCAAAATGATGGTCATAAAGTAGAAGAGTTTTTTGTTATTAAATTGACAATCTGGCAGATGGGCCATCAATAACGTGACAATGACAAGTTTGGTGAAAGATGAGTTGTTATCATCTGAGCTCTTCTTGACCCTTATTTCATTAGACCTATACACCTATTTTTCCACTGATAGGCCTACTGGAACTGTCCATAACGGTTAATAGAATTCTGACAATATTAACTTTATTAAATTGGATTCAGATGTGTATCTTCTGTATAATTCTTTTCATAATATCAAATGTTTACTATGAAAAACTATACTATAAAATTATTTACAGTGATTTTTAGTTTGTTTCTGAATTGCAATGCAGTGCCCCTATATGGAATCATTAGAAATAGATAAAACACGTTTTTGATGAGTTAACGTAAAAAAATATGAGACTTCTGATAATGTGGTTGTCAAAACGCTTCTTTTTGGTAACTAGGCCTATGCCAAACCTTGATGGGTTTAGCACTGTCTCAATGTTGTCAATGCTGTGTCGCCATGCGTCGCTCCAGTCCTCGCAGACATGTAGACCCTTCGGATCCCGCCAGATGTCTCTTCTGAGCAGTATATTGGGATGTAATCAGGAACCTTATCAAATATCAGTCGTCGTTAAATAATCGTTCCAATATTGGTATGTGACCAGCATGTTCTTCACTTTAATTTTCCGAAAAAATGTGTTTCATTAATTATTTGTAACTTAAAAATAGAGACATGAATGATTTTTTGAGATACCAGAGCTTTCAATGTCCCAACCTTTGTAGTCTACCCTGTTACCCTACCCACCTGACAATAAGGTCACGAACATCGATATAGAAGAATCATTGCTACACTTCCCGTCTCTCTACTCTATTCATGCACTGCCTCAACCAAATATCAATTTCCATACACTACTACCTATTTACGATCCTAACACTAATTTCCATATACTACTTCCACCTGCGACCTACCACAAACCTCAATTTCCATATACTACTAAGTATTTAAGTTCCTAACATGACTTTCCATATTTAGCCTATAAGCTTACTACTTTCACCAACGAGTATCCAGTTTCTGATACATCCCGATAGTAAGGTTAGCTGCACCTGCAGCGACTTTGGTGAGGGATTTTTGTAACAAGAAGAGTGTGTTCGCTTAATCAAAACACTATTATCATATGATAAGTTCTTTGTTGTTTAAGAAAAATACAATCGGTATTACGTATTTACTATTATACTAGTACATCAACAGCGGCAAAAGTAATTCAGTGTGAGGTATATCAGCTAGATAATATAAACCCATAATGGGAAATGTTATTTTAAAAAAAGAGACTATAATGACGAAAAAGTACACAATACATTTCCCCAATTCATTTGATAAGAACTTAGGAGGGAAATCATTTGTAACGATAGCGCCCTTATCTGCACTTTAATGGCTTAAATCAGACGAGACAACTCTAATACTTTCATACCTCAAAAACAGCTTTCATTCAATGTAAGTATAATTATGGAAGTTTCAAATTTGTCTCGCCGATTCGGGATTTAAGATATACATTAGTCAGACTGAACGTACAGCGAACAGTTACCCAATTAAATACATAGTTTTAAATGAATCAAAACGACTGTCTTATAACGTAAATGTTTATTTTCTCTTCAAATCGCTCTATACAGTAAAAGACACAGTCTTGGCCACGTATGGACAGTGCTGAAGAGAATTAAACAAGATGCGGTAACAACATCAACCGGTCAGATGGCTTTTGGGCTGTGAAGAACAACACGTACGGACTAGTGTAACGCAGACTCAGTCGACGGTGGGTGGAGGGGAAAGGCACCTTGCCGCCAATACCACACTTGCGTTTTAATGCCGAGCTGAGCCAAAGCTGCACAAAATATGGATTGTTCAATGAAGTGGACCCTGTTAAAGTCCAAGGCCATCACTATACAGACATGGTGGGGGTGGGGCGTTTATAAACCTTTATGTTTTTATAAATGGTTATCGAAGCACATATATGAGGAGAGTAATGCTTGCACTACGCCTTGACTAATGATCTAAAACTACACTATGTGATGAAACTGCCGTCTTGTCAGCACGACTTGCGACTAAAGTCACTCTTTTTTGGCTATACGCACAAAGATAGTTTTTACACTTTGTTCGTTATTTTCGTATAAAAATTATTAAAAAGAAAGATTAAAACTGTATGGACAACGATTCTTGAATTAGCTTAACGTAAATAGTTTGGCAGTGGAAATCTACTAACACTTTTGTCGTTAGTAGGAAACACAGTAGTCATATAATTAGCATTTTCATAACTTGCTTATAATAAAGACATTTCTTTTCAGAGAAGTCGAATTGCACAATCTTAAAATTCTGAATGTCATCCTTAAAATACACGCAGTATAAAGGAAATATTTCATTTGAATAACGTAAAACATTTCTTGAGCAATAATTAAAGTTAAGAACAATCTGTCCAAAAATGTATTATGGCTACCTGTTTATATCTAAAATAGATAACAGAAGTGGTATGTACATTGTATATTAGAATAATATACAATGTATAACAGAAATGTATAACAGAAATCGCCTTAATACCAGGGAAGGACATTGAGATACAATTTTCGTTCAATTCACTGATTGATCCAGGTACTGTGCGTCGATAAAGTGAGATTCCTTAATCATAGTTGAAATATCAGAGGGGTTAAAACGTTTTTGAATAAACACAGATGCAGTGACATTGAAGCAAATAATTTGAAAATGTGTATACATGTATTAAACAAAGACAAATGTTCGTCCCTATAATCTGAACAGGTCGGTATGCGTATAAAAAGTGTGATAAATCAGCTGACTACACATGGTCGTAACATTGGCGGCTTCAGATTGCGTACAAGGCGCCCTTTTTACCATCTTTCCCACTGGGATAGACTCAATTATCCCACTGGGATCGACTCACGGAATGCGGAAGGGTCGCTCAAAACAGTTCTGAGCAAAAGGGTAGGGAAACCACACGCAAGACTGTAAGCTAGCAATAAGGCAGGTTACCCAGAGATAGACACTCACAGCCCTAGCGGACTAACCATCCAAAGTGTTAGCAACGCAAAAAAACAACTTTCACGTACGCACCGTTTTTTTTCTCTCAATGGCGATTAACCAAAAAAAAAACCAAAGAAAAGGACATGTTCATTGAATCCATTTCAGTTTTCCTTAATACATTATCACTGCAAGTTATAGTACTGAAATGAATTAATATGTATATGTATATATCGAGTTATATGTATATATTATGTGTACGATTGGGTCCAACATAGTAGTCCCATTAAAATGATGCAACCATTGACTAGATATAAGCGTGCTATTATAACCACTACTGGCAACGACCCCTCTGAAGTGAGCGTTGAATACACGCTGAAAGCATCATGCAGGCATACGGTACATTGTTTTCCATCCTACAATCACCAACATTATTAACAACAACGGCGGCTGCAATAACAACAATGGATATAACGAGACAACAGCAACAACATCAACAACAACAATAACAACATGGCAGGCTTTGACAAGCTCGACCCAATTAGTCCGGTAAAACAGAGTATATAAAAGTAATTAAATACAAACACAGTCACTTATTGATGGCCAAGCTAAATGCTCTGGGGAATACTATGGCTACTATGACAGTCTAACCAGTACCTAAGCGGCGGCATACGACACGCATGTAGCAAAGGATGCCATAAACAGGTTGGGAGGAAAACCATTGTATAAGACCAGATAACCTGCGTTTCTCGCACACAAATATGGCGATGAGTTTTGCATGCAACATGGCCCTGGAAATAGAAACTGAAAGGCACCCTCCTTTTCATTTGACCTCCTCGCTTAAAAATGTGTTGCAAATTTTGAAGAAATTGTTCTAGAGGAACATAGTGCGAGATTCATAAAAACCCCATGGAAAAGCGACGGGGATGCACGAGTGAATATGGAATTGCAAATTCCAGGTGGAAGGAAATCTTAAATGCTTTTCTCCGTACATATGCAAGATATCTCCAAGCTAATATGTTTCATAGTCGCCATCTTAAATATTCCAACACGAACTGCCCCTTGCAACATAACTATTTCAATTTACAAATATGATCTTTTAAGGTGATCCAAAGTATCCGGCACATCATGTATCCAAAGTCTCAGACCCATTACCTGGTACTGTTTTTCACATCATAACAAACGTTTGTTAAGTGTTGGCTGTAGTGTTTGCACAGCAGATTCTTCATAAAACGCATGCCATTTCTTAGCCGCAACCCGACTTTAGCATCACGGAACTTCATGTGGTATTACATTTTTCACCTCCTGGATATAGAACCGTAAACGGCTAGCAAACTATAACCTCTGACGTGAAAGAAATACAGAAGTATACCACATATTGACAAACGTTATATGTATACACCCTAAGTGATTTCCGGTTCACATCAAAGGAACGAATAACATGTATGGTCAGTGAAGCCGGCTGGGAATGGGTTGGACAAATAAACCTTGTTGCTCTTTCTGACCTGCACATCCAAGGCAAAAACACACTTTATAAACTCACAGCACTGTTACCTACAGATAATATAATATTTAAACATTTCTTTCATGAAACGCTTCTCGCGATCTTATTACAATAGTAATCTTCGTTATTAGTGATGATGAGAAAATTATATTACATTCATGCAAAAGGCGCGGCCTGCACCCTCGTCAAAATTTGTGCTTCACTAACGAGTAGTGCCTCAATATTTATGACGTTATAACTTTTCTAGATATACTTCCATTTGCAGCATTGCCTGAGGCAAATGCAAACACGAGAAAGATAACTCAATTGACAATTCACAAGCGTGTTTTGTTACATTATAAGAAAACTGGTTTTATATCAAAATGGGCCATGTATTACAGGTAAGCCTTCTATTTTAACTGTAAAATGTCCCTTTACAATTAGTGTGACATTTATACGCATTTACTTGCGGTGTGTGTGCAAATGAATATTACACTATTTCACTCGTCGCATACCGACATTCATTTTAATATATAAGGGCCAGCCATGGGTAATCTAATGTTAAAACAGTATATCCCACATTATATCAATATGTTTTACTTTCAGTGTTTCACCTGTCACAACTCTTGATCGGTACTTCATCCTTTTATCGCCTAGTTGTATATCAATAAATAAGTCAGGAGCACATCACTCTTTTTTTAATGTGCCCGTTAACTTATAATTCTATAAAGTTAAAAGTAATACATAATCACCTCTGTTTTCAAATCTGTTATAAAATGACAAGACGTCGCTCTTTTGTCAAGTTACGATCCTATCTATGTGATATCTGAGCTTTTACAAAAGCGATTGATTTAGTTTCAGCTTTCATTTCCAGATGGCAGCACATGGTTTTACCACCAAACTACTGCATAATATTGGACCAGACACCAACCAGTGGCCCGGGTTTTACCTGTGGTCAACACTCATCCACTTTGAAGCAAACCTCATTACAAAAGATTTTACGAACGTTATACGTATACACCAGCTACTCGTACATTATAAAAAACAAATCGAATCAAGAAAAAAAGCATATCTGGGTTTTGTAATTAGCATCCAGTGCTCTTTCAAATGCCTTTACATGTACAAGAAACGTATTCCTTCCAGGTATACATTTCATTAAATGTTGAACGTCTTGTTCGTTGTCTTACGCCTGGGACCTTCCTAAATTCGAATGTAAATTCAGTATATATTAATCTAGCTTCATATATTCAAAAACATTGAACAACTATGTATGGAATTATGAAAACAAGAATTTACATGATCAGTTACGATTTTCAATGTCGATCAATGGGATTAAGTTTACGAGTACATAGCTCAAATCAAATGTTGTTGTTTTAGAATTTAGCAGAATTTCTTGGAAAATGGGGTGTATCCAAACCGATCAACAATTCATTAGTTTTTCCCCTCACAAAATGGAAATATTTGCTAATTTCATGTGGATATTATTAAAGTTCTATAACTTCCTATGACATACGTTTCAGTTCTTTTTTAGTTTTGTCATCTGACTCCCTTCTCTTGGAAGCTCTTGCCAAACAAATCAGATTTGATCGTTAAAGGTCCGGTGATTATTATATATCTATAAAGTTCGCATTTAGTAAGTACTGTAACTTCACCAACTGATACCAATCATAATGTAATGGTTGTAAAGATCAAATGACCGTATGAATACCAGCCGCTTGAAACCAACGTTGACGTTTATGGGTCTTGAGAACTTACTTGTTTCAGTAACGTAGCTTTATACACATTTCAAACGGAATAATTCAAACATCATGCACATTGCGACAGGGACATTTAATATTTAGCAGACGGTCGAGATGTTCGTCCTTTAAAAAAGAACATCTCAAGCCTTAATTCTAATGGTGGTCAGCTGCCTATGACAGCTACATGTATTATCGGATTATGAATACGAGATGAACAAAAAACAAACAGCCTATGATAAGAACTACAAAGAGTTTAAATTTGTTTAACTTGCTCTCTGCTGATTCAGTTTCAAGTTGATAATACGAAAAAAAGGGATAAATAGACAGTAGTCAAAGCTGGAGAAAATAATTAATTAAGATAGCAGTGTAAGCTTCCATAAATAAGTAACATGATGTAGAGCCAGTGGTTTATAAAATGATCACTTAACTGACATGTTGAAATACCAGTTTCGGGGTAGAGCTTTGCATTTGCCGAATAATAGGATACGATTGTAATATCTCACGGGTCAACATGAACCACAACTCTTTCCGAATTTGGGCAATAAGTTACAAGAACAAAGAATATTTCCTAGTTAAGTATCACAAGGTGCTTTGTGTATAGCTTAACTGGGAACATTGCTGAATTTTATCTATAATGGAAAATAGTCATCGGTCTCAACTGGTCACGCCATGAGTCGGTACTTCTATGATAAAGTGGCGATCTAAGAAGTTCGGACTATGCTTATAAGGATTTACCAATAAAAGCTCAACCATGATACATACACTGACAGAAGTAAAACATCGAAGAACAATCTGTACTCTTTAGTTTCCTTCGATATTTGTTTCCCGCATTTTTTTAGAACAAACAATGTTATTTCATTTTTACATGTTGAATATCCAACTGACATGGCACACTGCCATATTACCGATGAACACTCTGATCAACTACGCAACGATACCGAAGCACATCTCAAAAACAAAACGAAACTAAATCAAAATGTAAAGAAACTGTGATCTCTCATTATTTTGCTGATTTACTCAATTGTTAGCAACTTTGCAGCACCTTCCCTAACAAAAACGGGGGTTCCTCCGTAATTAACCCCAAGATCTACTTTTGCAATTATCATGCAGCAACTGCATATCATACGTGTATGATCTCCCGACTCCCTGACTAGGCACAGATGCTCCAAACCTGTTTAATCTACACTAAGTGTTTTGAAATTACCTACTTTGCTTTTTCAGACAATACGGTATTATACCCAATATAGTTTCCTATATATCGTAATACTTGTTCCCAGTTATATTTTCGTTTGCAATGATATTTTCATATCTTATTTCTTAAGAACTACTTCGATAGTGAAGGTTAATCAGATTCATATTAACTTGAGTTGTTCTGAAAGGACAGGAAAGGTTTGGAGCGAATGACATCATACACCTGATCACATGTCAATATTAGCAACATAGTGCAGTAGCACCTTGGGTAGGGGCAGTTTCTGACAGCGTTTGGTGAGGCGCCAGTTGAGGGCCTCAGCTATGGCAATACGACTAAGGACCTTCAAGGGACGCGGGCCCGACGAGAGCCGCGAGAAGGTGCCGGCCGCACGCCCATCAAGCTTCATACTTTTGAAGTCTGTGTTGATGAAGTGCTGCATGCTGTCGAGGAACTCGGTGTGCTTGTGCTGGTGCAGGGTGTTGGAGAAGAGGTCCACCACGGCGATCACCGGTGGCAGGGTGTCCGGGGTCTGCTGCGTGAACAGCGAGCGTGTGAGCAGGAAGGTGAGCGAGGCGTCCTTGGGGAAATCCATGTTGAGGGTGCGGTACGGGGTGCCGTACTCGGGCGTGAAGGTGAGCAGGTTGGGGTTGGCGCCGCGCTGTATCAGCTTGACGAGCATCTGGCGCACGTGGTCGTAGAAGTCGGGGTCCTCGGGCACTTGGAGGTTTAAGAAGAGTACAATCTCCTTGAAGTAGTTGGACTCTATGGCCGCCTCCATGCGGCGCGTCCAGTAGGTCAGCTGCACGTTGGGGTCGAAGCCGCGCTTCAGGAAGTGCTGCATAATCTCGGTGATGAAGGGCAGGATGGTTTTACTGAAGGTGACGTTGGTGTTGGCGTTTGTGTTGTCGTCGATCCATTTGTAGGAGGAGTTGAGGATGAGGAGGAACGGCGTCATGCCGTACGAGTCGCTGGCGTTGACGTGGGCCGCGTCCTGACAGAGCAGGACGAGGAGCTGCTTCAGCGGGGCCTTGACCAGCACGAACATGTCGGGCTGTAGGGACTGGAAAATACGGATTGCATAGTAAAGAGGTGACGGGAACGCCGGCAGGCATCGCCTCGTGACATTGGCACCATGGGCAAGTAGGACCTCGACCACCTTGCAGATCTCGAGAAGGATGGGTTTGAGCCGGCGCACCTGGCCGTGTCGACTGACGTAGAGCTGGCGGGCCGAGTTGTCGAGCAGCACGGCGTGCAGCGGACTCTCGCCGACGTGGTTGGGCAGGTTGGGGTCGGCGCCGCTCGACAATAACAAGGACACACAGTCGCGCACCTCGCGGTCGTAGTCCGCCTGGATGTTGCCGCGCACCGTCCGCCCCACGTGCCGCAGCAGAACGTGCAGCGCCGTGTTGCCCTCCTGGTCGCGAATGTTTATGTAGGACCGAAAACCGCGCTCCAGGGCGAATTTCGTGGCCTTGAAGAGCCCCAGAGTGACTTTGGAGCGGTACATCTCGTGCAGGGTGGTGCCGCCGTCCGTCAGAAAGACCGTGTCCTTAAACTCGGCGCCGTTACTCATCAAGAAGAGCGCGTTGTCCGTGTCCATCAGGAGCGAGATCTGCAGCGGCGTCTTACCGTCCGTGTCCTCTTGGGACATCTGCTCCGAGTACCTCTGCAGGATGTAGCGGGAGCACTCGTGCGCGCCCATTTTGCAAGCTTCGTGTAGGAGAAAGTCCGTCTTGACCAAATTCCTCGAGTTCTCGTGGTGCAGCAGCAGGCGCAGCACCTGCTCGTAGTCTCCCAGCAGGGCGTAGATGACGGCCGTGTAGGCCGTCTGGTAGGCAAGGCAGTAGATTTGGTCAGGGTAGGTCTTTAGTTTGTGCTCCTCGGGGTAGCACACGGTGCACTCCATGTCGGCCCTCGCCCCGTACGTGAGCAGCAGCTGCGCCACGTGCACGTGGCCCAGCTTACAGGCCAGGTGCAGGGGCAGGCTGCAGATGCCCGCGTTGACATCGCAGCCTTTCTTGAGCAGCAGCTTGACAACGGCCACATGGTTACATATGACCGCCCGCTGCAGCAAGGTGAACCCGTCCCAGTTGACGACATTGTACAAGTTCCGTCCGTCCGTCTTGGGGGCCTCTTCTAATAGTCTCTTCACTTCTTCTACCTCAGCCGCACTCAACTCCCCTTCGGTGGCCAGCAGCTCAAAGATGCGTTTGGCACTGGCACGTGTTGCCTCGGCAACAAAACAAAGGGGATAGAGGCGCTGAGGTCTGTGTGGTCGCAATAGCTCCAGCGCTTTCTGTACTATCTGCGTCATGGTTGCTAGTGTGCGCAGAACGCACCTTCCTCTCCACCTTGGGGCTGCATAGTTGACTATTAATTTCTAACGCTGAAATCGACTTGTCTATCCCATTCTGATCTGAAAAGGAAGAAGAATAAAACGATCACTTTCTGTGACATGAAATATGATACATAAATGAATAATGTGTACTGAATTGTTAGGCAAAATACTCGCCCATTCCGTATACTTAATTACGTTTGAAAATTATACGGTGTCATTTTGGATCATATCCATGAAGTTATCTCCGCTAGCATTTGAACACAATTGCTCCCCGACAATCCTATGTTAGATGGCTCATGAGTCCCACTTGGTCAGGTTGACATAGATCTAAATTTCAACTCCGATTCCGGTGTACTGATCCCTTGACTCACAAATATGCGGTTCTACATATAGTATTTGACTTAGGTCTCTAGTGCAGTGGACTTCTGTTTGATAAGATATTAAACCTTGTGAACTGTCAAACTCTTCATGCAGGTGCCTGTGGGCCAAATGATTAGTTTAGGAAATCGTGAATAGATTTATATGTAGATCTCGGGGGGAACGAACATTATTTGGCCTGAAGAGTGAAGTAGAGGTGCATGGCATATTTTGATCAAAAGATGGGCATAGGCTGATATTTCTTTTGAACTCGCCCACAGACATGTCTCGATACCATCTTAGCCTAAACCGCCTTCTGAATAGTAAGGACATCTCTAGTGGGAGGCACTGGAGCAGATAGCTGAGTACTTGTTGGTGAAATCCAAATGTAACTATACCACAGTATTGGATTACGTCCCCCCACTTCTGTTTTTAGTGAGTGAGTGAGTAATGGATGCTTTATGCCGTTTCGACAACTAAGGTCATATTCACTGCGAAAACAAGTTGGGATGAACTCTGTCTTAGGTGATCGTATCTATGAGATGAAGGTGACAGGGCGGGCAAACAGCAGGGGATCAAAACCTAGCAATCGTTTTTGCTGTACCTCATCCCTTAGTGAACCACAGCACCAACCAGGAATTGAACCCAAAGAACCACTTGGTCAGTGCTGGGTTCCTCCTATCGTTGCCTCATACAATCAGCAGGGGCTACTGGGGGCCTATTCTTACCCAGACACCCACGGGGTCTTCTGTATTTATGTGGCTGGAAATGCACGCATGCTTGTGTGTCACTATATTTGTGGGCCCCCTTTACCAAATCCTGATCTCACCTCCCTTGCTTTTTGCAATATATCAGACCTATCCTGATCTAATATTGAAAATATCATAATCAGGACCAGTACTGATATTTATCTATGTCTATTTCATGAAATATGAAGAGGACCAATCATTATACATAATAACATTACTATTGAACTATTGAGGTTTACTTTACTGTTATTTGTAGGGGAGTATTTAAGCATTGTGTTTCCTTTGGTTATGTATCTAAGTTAGCTAGTCCAAATCACAGTCCTCTCTCCATCCAGACTGCAGGCCATCTTGAGATATAGTTCTCCATCAAGTGATGACAGAACACTCGCGTGAATGATGCAGTTTATCAAAGTCCAGAACAACATTATACGTCAATGAGCTCCCATTGACAATTATCAGTCCAAGAGGCTTAGTCCACTCAACCCCCACAGGTAATGCTCCCAGCCACTCTGCTAACCCATCTGCAGAAACTCCTTGACAAATCCCAGTTCCCACGGCCTATTCCTAGCTGAGGTATTACTCAACTGCTAGCTTGTTACACTGTAAGTGCTGCTCACCACTAGCTGTGCTTTTATGTCAGTCCCTTGACTAAGCCTACAATCTTCAAGCACCTTCATAAAGAGTTACACTCTTAGCCCTAACTTTGCTGAGACATACAGCAATACATGTGTTAATCTTGGACTGACACCACGTCAGAACACTATTATTGACTCTCCTCTCCTGGGAATGAATAAGGCTTGGGGTAGGACAATTACATAGTAGACCTACAGACCAAGGGGCACATGCAGTTGCTATTGCCCTGGTTTCCACACTTTCCAGGGCTTTAGCCTGAGAAATAGGTGTGTGTAAACTGAGCAATAACAATTGCTGAGTGTACCTCGGGTCTATACTTGATTTATTCTATATCAATCAGACGGAAAATGTTGAAATGTTTTACTGACAGCATAAAAATTGGCAATAACATTCAGACAGGAATTATTGCCCTCTCAGGGCCTCTAACTGTGACAATAATAGATCTTTTGTTCACCTGCTGTTGAGAGGGCAGGACAATGCTGAAGGAATAGGGGTTGAAATTCTCATATAGGCTAGAATAGGGATGGGGATAACGTTAACCCAGATCATAAAACACACTCTGGCCTTATAACAACCCGTATAGATCTACTTGTACAGATCTTAGCTGTATGAGAGAGATATATTCTGTTAATCTACCCTGAGATTTTGAATTACTGACTGACAAAGTGTATTCTATCCAAACAATTTTGCGCCTAGAATCCAAATGGAAAGCTGATACATTAAATTTTTCAATCTAGAGGTCTAGATCTACCTGGTCAATACCGTTAGATTACAGAAGGTAAGATGACAGCTAATGGAAACATACATCATCTAGTCTAGTAAGTAGATCTATTGTGTTTGATCAATTATATGATTTCCTTACTATTTTACTAGATCTATGGAGTATGGAGCCTACGTGTAGTCTATTATAGATCTAACCCTCTAGCCTAGAGACTAGTCTAGATCTAGATCTAGTAGATGAATCTACCTAATGTTCATTGCGATGTTAGAAACATTTTCTGATAAACTGCAGCTGGCTTCACAAACGCCTAGTCTTGGATGATTACAACAGTGTCCTGCTTTCAAGTTGACTAATCACCATGCAAAGTGCTGCAGACGGTTTACTGTAGTGTAAGGATCCAAATATGACAGTCATGACAGATTGAGAGTGGCTGGGCCCTTTTTCAATTTCCTGGATCTGTTGATCATGTGTTCTGTGTGTCATAATCATGCTCAACCAGTGCTCAGCTCGCAATGAAACATTTTCTTTCTGATCTCTATATTGCTCGGCCGGCCCAGACTCACTCAGTCAGTGACAGAAGGGCCTCTTCATCGTCTGTGACTGTCTAACGTTACTCCATCTCGGGCTTGATAAATTAAAATTTAAGGATGTCAACGGCGTAGACAGCACAGTCAAACTAGAGTGGTAAAATGCATATATTAGCTCATTAAGATGATGTGTATGCCGCATTAACTTGTGTAAATGCCATGCAGATGCTAAGTTTCTCGGTAAAATCCGCCGAGAGGGCGAGGAAACAAGCTGTCAGATACGACGACTACCCTGGCCAAGCTCTTCCCTGCTGCCCAGCCCAGATTCCTGACACACCTCGCAGTCAACCGAGAAAACGGTTTCACACTTCCCAATTTGCAACGTCAAAATCATGTCAAAGGTTGCATAATAAAGTTAACTAGTAGACAATATATCATCCGTCCGCATTGCATCCGTGTTAAAGTTGCACATCGCGGTAATATAACCGAAAATAATGTACGTACCTGTGATTTTCTGTAACACCGGAAGTACATCGGGGTTCATCAACAGAAAAAAAAAATCGATGTTTGCGCACCGAATACCCGCTTCAACGCACAGTAGCGCCACCTGGATACAAAACGGGAATTACCCGCCAAGATGAAGCCAGACCGTCCGTCACTCAAGGAAATTACTAGACTAGGCCTAGACTATAGGTTGTTTTAGGAATTAGCATGCCTACACACACACACACACACACATAATATACATAGGCCTAGATCTACATATATATATCTTCTTTCTGATCTCTATATTGGTTCATTTTAATGGATACGTATTTTTTATACATGTATTACAGGTTCAATTGTACTTTTATGTTCTAGGGGATATCAAGATGGAGTAAATTTGCAAGTTTTGTAGTGATTCATCAAAAATTGAGCATTTTAGGGGCAAAAATAGGATTTAGGGTTCTTTATATTTGATAAAATGTCAAATCCTTAGAGATCTAAATAGAACATTGGGGCCGTCCATAAATGATGCCATGCTATTTTTGACCATTTCTGACCCCCCCCCTCCCCCCCTTCGTCATGCTTTTTCCCCCTTCTTAAAAACGCTGTTGAAACGAGATTTCGTCCATGAGCCGCCATGTTTTTTCGCTGGTTTCAGCCTTCCATAATACTTTAGGGCTTAGGCTACACTACCTGCCGTTTTTCATCCAGCGGAAGGAACTCACGGGAGGTTGAGATGTGAATCTGAAAACAACTGATTTTTTCGCCATAGTATATTGTTTGAGTGTTTCTATGTAAGAAAGACCTGAAAGTTCCAGGAGCTAAAAGAAATGGTCGCTCAGAGCACACGCATGGTCCCAAGACTGTGTGTTCGCGACGTTACGCGATGAGCGTCGTCATGGTGATGAATGTTTCCCAGCGACGAGCATCGTCACAGCGACAAGTGTAAAGCCGTGTCTCCACTTGAGCAACGTAGCCACGAAGACAAAGTTTATCGTCCGGCAACAAGGGGTAAACTGTCGTCGGGCGTCAGAAATCCGTCGCCAGGTATCATTCTCAACGGACGAGAAAGCCACTCTAATGCTATGACTAACCCAACTGCAGCAGCCGCATTACGTCGTAAAGTGACGAGCAGCGCCGTCGTGAGGTCGACGAGCATCGTCACGACGACGTCGCCGTGGTTACGAGTATTGTTGCAGCCTAGACTTTCTAGTGCGTCCCACTGTTCGACAGGAGGCGGCCATGGAATAGGCTAGTTGCAGCCAAGCAGTTGCGCACACAAGGAATGCTTGGAGAGTGTTCACTGGTGGCGGGAACAAGGAGGAAAGAGAGATGCGTAGGCCGTAGCTAATTATCAGCGTAGACGGGGGGGGGGGGGGGGGGGGGGGGGGGGGGGGGGGTCCTGGGTGTCTGGATTTCCAAAAATATAAGTGAAATGTAAGATTAGATCTATGTTTCCCTGGGCCCGTAGGTGCGTCCAAGGTTGCACAGTACCAACTTTTTTTATATATATAGAACTGTCTACTGTCTACTTATCGAGACGCGGAGCGTCTTGTACTAGAGGAATGTATAGGGGACTGGACCCCCCCCCCCCCCCCCCCCAGACGCATGACGTCATTTATGGATGGCCCCATTTCTGTAAGAATGGGATATCAATTTTTTTTAATAAAGAAAAAACCTAAACATACAAAATTTTCTGGATCTTAGTTTAGTCATATGCAATCATTTACACTTAAAAAAAATGACATGTCAATGCCTATTTTACAAAATGGACCCCCGTGTGAAATCTAAAGACACAAAATTAAGCAGTTGATCCCCAGTTTTGACGCATTTTAGATCTACACCAACTTTTTATGTATTTTTCTGAAATATCCAAAATCCCCAAAATATGTTTTTGCCCCAAAACCAAAATTGGTGTTTCAAACTGTTTAAGACACTTATCTGAAAATATATCAACACAAGAATTGGTGCAGATCATTATTTTGTGTATTTTTCAGTAAAGGGATTGATGGTCCTATTACTATCCATAAATGCAAAATAAGCCTTATTTTCTTTGCAAATGCATATCCTCTAGTTTGATATTTCCCAACACAACATAGCATTCTTCTAACACATAGAGTAGAGGTGCCGGTTTTCACGCATTTTTATGGACGCATTTTTTTTCTATATTTATTTTTCACAGGTTAGTGTCCTCTCATGATACAATAAATTTGTGTATTTTTTGTTTTACAAATATTTGTGTATTTTAAATGCAAAATTATTTGTTTATATGTATCGTTTTTATAAGAAAATGCTGGGATCCTTATATGATGCATATTTCTGAATTAATGAACATAAGCTCAATTTTTCAAATAAAGAAATTATCTAGAGGTCAAAAATATTGCAGATATTAGTTTTATGTGACGTATGGCCCTTTAGAAAGCAGAAATGTAATTTTTTCAAGTATATTAAAGAAATTAGACAACTGCGTGAAAACTAAAGACACAAAATAAGGCAGTTGCCAGTTTTTGCACATTTTTGGACCCATTTTCCCGAAATTTCAAATAATTTTTAGGGTCAGATTTAAAAATGTTTTCAAGACAAGCTACTATACATTGTGAAAACCCGTTCCTTGATCTATCTTAACCCAAGAGGTGATCAATTCTATCTTTTTCTACTTTATTCAAACGTTTTTGACATTTTTGTCAGTTTATGAAAATGCAGAAATAGGCGCATCTTAAAGCATAATTGTATGGTTTTACTCTTTAGGGTTTGGCAGGAAACCTAGCTTAATAGATCTACGTAACAATCACAGACTCAGAGGATTGAAGGCAACTTATTCCTAATATTCTCATACAATTGTATAGGCCTAGTTTTGTCAGATAGCTGTAGATTTAAAATTCAGAGGTTCAATGCATGTTAACTCATATAGGCAACGTAATTTTCAATAGCCCAGGCTAATTACTCTTTAAAATAATGGTTTCTTGATATGTGGTACTTTCATTCTGAACTAGATATGTATCATTTCCAGCGATATTTCTTAATCATATAGAACTTCGTCTTGAAACATTTTGCTAGAACGCCATAGCCTAGTCAAGGCAGATATATATTTTTACAGTCCGAATTCTATCAGCTGACAATCTAATACCATGTTTATTACATCATTTTGGCCTACTTCAGCTTCTGGGCAGACTATAATACACAACTATAAGTATTAATTTAGGACTTTTATTACAAGACAAGCATAAGGCACAGATAATCAATTGTGAAGAAAACACAACCTGAGCACCAAGAGAAGACCAACGGTAGATCTATACATCGTTCTCCCACTACCAAATTAGCCAGGTGCCGATGCGTTGGGCCTACAATATTCAATGTACAGCCTAGAGCAGTAAGTTTACGCTGTGCGGCTGTAGTGTCCCCCCCCCCCCCCCACCCCACCAGCAACGATCTGATACTTCTGTGGTACAGGGCCTAGTGATAATTAGACTTGAATGATTTACACAGATTTCCGTTAATTACTTAAAGTGGGAAAGACATGCTTGATGCTTATTTTCTGAAAAAAAGTTATGTCAAAAATTTCTTAGGCTAATTAAACTACCAATTTAAAAAGTTGTGGTTCTGCCGAGACATTTGACATTGTACACTCACTTGATCAACACGCTCTTAAATATCACAATTTAGACCTTGCCTAATTGCTCACTTGCATCTGCTAAATCAATGACCCAGTAAATAAATCAATCGAAAATCAGCCTGTCCCAAATGCATTATTAAATAAATTGACAATACATCTTGCAGGAGACATTTACTCAAAAGCTCTTCATGTAAGTTTCAATACGCATGCACAAAATTGGTTGTCACCTTATGATCACTTTATAACAGAGGCATACGTCACTGCAAAATACATCGGTCTAATATTATCAAAATGTCGCCAACATACAGTACATCATGGTAACAGTATACTAATTATACAATTCCTTATTTTTAAAAACATCATAGACGTTTCTAAGTCGATTTCATCACTTTTAATAACAGTAAGTCTAACTCATGCAATAACTTATGATAAATAACCATTATTTCATCAGCTGTTCATGTCTCAATTATCACAAATTTGTAGTAGTCGATATTCTCCAGGCTTCTTTTGTTAATTTCCTATGCACGACAAGTTATCTGAAAGATTAATACGAACTCTGTTTGAATAACGAAATTAAACTCTGTCCTCAAGCATAAAAGTTGTTTCTCTTTACTATATTCGTAGTCAATCAAATATCTATTGAAATTACGACAACTATTGTTGATTTAGCGTGAAGCTAGACGTAGTTTCTCTTTAAACAAGTAAGGAAGGCAATGATGGTAAAAGAAGCAAACTTATCAATTATTTTCAATGATTGAGTCCTGGGCCCATACAAATCTTAGAAATAAATAGATAATCTATGTTTGGATTTTAAGTATATAGAATCTTAAATCAAATTAAAGTTGTACAAAATGCTAAAAAGAAGACCTTTCAATGTCCTTAATACCTCCGAAAGACCCATCAGCAGAAAATAATGCAACTAAAACCCCCTGACTATGCCCCTCACCCAACTAACTGCAAAGTACCACATTGCAAATCCGGCATGCGAATCCAGCATGCGAATCCAGCATGCGAATCCGGAAAGCACATCCGGGAGGCACAACCGGAAAGCGCATCCAGAAAACTCCAGGAACCTGTAACTCCAGTAACTCTAGGTCAATCAGGAATGCAAATCCAGAAAGCCAATTTGGAAAGCATATCCAGAAAGCATTTAAGCATACCTGTTATTGCTTGCACGATACTGTCCAAGTACTCAGTGGTATTTCGGTCAGGTCTGTTGCTTGGTTCGATATTTAGTTCATAATCAGGACCATAAACTGTGAACCACTGAAAAAGTGTTTATGTACATGAATTCATCAGTCACAGTGTATGCTTGGTGTGGTAACATAAACTCTACGTGTACAGTATTAACTGCTGTCGGTAGAAAGACATTTATCCGCCTGATTCCGAATTATGCAGCAGTGAGCAATAAATCTTTTTCATACCATCGGTTGTAGGATGAAATAAATATAATTTATTTGAATATATCTTTTATGTAAAGTGACATATTTGGATAACAGTCATAAATCTACACAGATATATCTCTTATTGTCATAAGCTAATAAATGGCAGATCTCGTCCCGGTGGGAAAGCTTTCTTACCTTGTGTTCCGGGATATCTTGAGGTAATTCCTTTTCTAAAGCGATGCCAGTCAGATATGCCCAACACCGAGCTGTGTTTGCCAAGTTATAGCCGCCTAAAAAATACCAAACATAATGTTTTGATACTTTAACTGTTTTATAGACCTTGTGCAGACGTCGTCACGTGATCACTTTTTGGTGATCACCATGTGGTGATCATGGCCACATGACTATTATAAAAATCAAAACTTATCAATTCAAAGTGATCATAGCCCTGATTGTGATCCAGTGAGTTGAGTTTAAGCAAATGTGGTATAAATATTTAGCTGATAATGTTTACAATTGTGAATGATAAGCATTACAAGTTGATCACCAACATGGCGGCCAGTCCATTTTTTAGTATGTGACGTCATCTGCACAAGGTCTATATGACAACTAGAATCAAAATCGGAAACCTAAATTATTCCCTCTGTACAACCTTAAAGGGAGCTAAAACCAATAAATTCAATGAAATTGTCCAAACTCAAATAATCATGGAAATCCATTCCTTGAGCCTATTCCTGGCCTATGTTAAAATCTAAACCATGAAATATGGTGAAATCATTAAAGAAACACGTTTTTCTTGCTCAAATAAATTAATTTGGATCTACAAAAATAGGGTTTGTTTACAAACAATTGCAAATATTGCCATCTCTTGCGGCATTCTACTTTAGTTGGAGCTAGTTTTCACAGCTAATACTATACCACTGACCTTAACTGGACTCATCTAACATATTTCTATACTTATCTAAGTTTTGAAAATGTTGTCAATTCGTTGATTCCCGTTCTCTATCCTTAAACATATGTCTAAAATATAGAGCATACGCAAACATGTACCTCCACCAAGGAGAAGCAGTGGTTTTTGCCAAGCCATGAGATACTTGACACACTGTCCCAGTCCAGTGGGGGTTAGGTTGTATGAAGCCATGGGATCGTGGGCTAAGCCGTCTGCCCCACACTGACACACTATGGCGTCTGCTTCGAACTTCTGCTTCACCTGGTTCATGATCCTAGGAAAGAATTGTTTGCAATTATCAGTAATACGAGGGGGAGTTATACAAAACCATGACTAAACCAAAACATCTCATTTTAGTTTTAAAGTGGATATCACTGGGTTAAACTGAACACCAATACCAAATTATTGTTTGTATACTGCATAATTATCATAAAGTGTCCGGAATTAAGCTGCGCCCTGCTTCCGTGCCCACATTTAGGTTGACGGGGCCACTTTAAAAAAAAAAGTACCGTGAACCCTTTATTAATGATAAGAAACACAATAATAAAGTGACAAAATGGGTATTTTCACAAGTTACGATAAGGGCACGAACCTTGTTCTATACACACATTCTATGTTTTAGTAAGTTTCCTCGGAACAGATTTTACACACCTGGTGAAGAGACTGACGTACTGTGCATCTTGTATTCCGTCTTTGACTGGTACGTTCACTGTGTAATATTTACATTTACCCACTCCGATACTATCTATCTTTCCAGTACCTACAAAATACACATATAAACATTTTTTTCGACCATTATCATATTTAATAACCGGTTTGTATTAGATTTTATCCAAAATAAATTTCTGATGTATGTTGTCTTAAAATATAGAAATTTATTTATTTAATCATATCTTGTTAAAGGTTTGCTTCAATGGTATACATATCTCTGGACCAAAGAAATAAACCCAACAGAGTATGGCCACAATTACAGCTCCATGCATACCATGTATATGCCCTACCTGGGAAAAATCCAGGAGACGTCTTATGAAAAGAGACGGTCATTACTTTACTAGTTGCACCAAATGCAGCCTCAACACCTGAAACGGTAAGATTGTTGAGATAAACACTCGGAAGAATGGTATAAGGGAAAGGAAGGTATGGTCATATGCGGGACATAAACACGACATATATACATTGTATATGACAGTTCCATGGTAACACGGGACCGAAGTTACTGATTAATATAGGAAATACAGAGAAGTTAAAGGAACGATAGAATTTGTCAAAATGTATCAATTAGAAACAGTTCTAAACGCTACATTAAAAAAGATTGACATAGGAAAATATATGCATATGATTCACAAGTATGCCTCATATAATTCAATAACCCAAACACTCACCATCTCCATGATGCAAGTCTATGTCCACGTACAGAACACGGTCATATTTTTGCCTCAGTTTGAGAATAGCGATGACAATGTCATTGAAGTAACAGAACCCAGACGCTTCGTCTCTGCAGCAGAAATTGATAGCATAAAAATTCACCTTTTTAAGAATTCCTAGTACATGTATTATCATCCTATATTTTCTCATCATAATTGTTCAAATTAAGCATTATTCTTCAACGCTCCTAGTCAAATAGCCAAGCCTGCCTGCAAAAGTCCCTTAATAATCCCATTATCCTGGCCGAATCCTACATGAGATGTTACTCAACCAATGATTTGAAACACTCTGCCTTGTGGCCCACTACCTGCCCCGAATTTACTTCGGCCCCCTGGTTAGCCTCCTCTTTTCAAGCACAACAAGCTAAAGAAGAGATTCACTCTCAGTCCTAACACTGCTTTTTGCATGTAGCTTCTTTAACGTAGGACAGAAGCCACGCCAGTACACACCTTTAATTGAAGAGACTTCAATTTTTGATTTAACAAGAGGCTTTGCCTTTAGGCTTTTGGGGAAGGTTGAAGATTTGGAGCCTCCCACCTCCACTCTCCAGGCAGATCAGGGTGGCAACTTTTCCGTGTATGGCTTTCTGCTTGGAGTCACGGCCTATGAGGGCATCTGTTATTTAGTCAACAGATCTTGTAGTTACCGTGAAATATTAACTGTTTCCATGAGTTGTAGCCTATATCTATTCATATTTCAAAAATCTAACGGAAATTCCGTATACAGTTGACATGATCGACGACGTTTGTCAAAGTGATGACGTTCGTCGACGTGTCATGGAGACCTGCGTCATGGAAAGGCTCATAGCATAATGTCACGAAAACGCATCCCCGTCGTCGTGACTGTCATTCTGTACTTTTCTTTTTTCTTACCGACAAACCTTCTTAGTCTCAGAATTGAATAGGAATTGAAAAATCATATAGACCAAGGTAGGCTATTGAAGAAAAGAAAACTACTGGAATTCAGATAACATTTTGGCGTGAGTTCCTTCTGCTGGATCCAAATTCAGCAGGTGGGTGAAAGACATTCTATTTGTAGTAAAGGAGGTTGAAACCAACGAAAAAACATGGCGGTTCATGGAACAAATCTCGTTTTCGTACCATTTTATATCGAGGGGTAAAGTTTATCAGTTTATTAACTTAATGAATCAGTGAGTGTGTAATGCTAAACTAACCTTTGTGCATGATGCCACCCTCCTGTCCAGTTGATTGCAATGTCAGCAAATCCCATAACCAGTGCTTGAGCGGCGGTGACTGAAGCTCCTGTCATAAGGGATGCATACTCATAGACACCAGGGTATGCTGGGCAGTCATATGCTGAAAGGTAGCAATTATTCACTAATACAACTTTGTCAGTACCCAAAATATTGGAAGCTTTGATTGAATTTACACGTTTCTGAGACAGTGTTGTCCCCAGAAAAAAATATCACAGCCCAGTCCAGATAAATCTTTTTGGGAGAGGCTCACATCAATATTTTTAATATGTTTTTGGATGATATCAATGTCTACTGATTTAAATTTTAGTGTTTTATATATTAGTTTTTACTAGAAATCTGAAGATTGTCGGCCAGAAACTGGCCGATGTTGCGTTGGTGGTCTCCAACTGTCCGGACCCCTGCCCAGGGGTCCAGAAACTGTGGTGGCTACATCCATAGACACCAACAGTCTGACTTCACGGGATACACTGTTTCCCCTAGATATTCCAATACTCTACATTTACCTTGTCTGAGAGGAGCGGGACAGGGGCAGGTACCAGCTAGTCCGAGATGCCCTGACCCAACGTTCACAGTTAGACCACTGCCCGCCCGCCCGCCCACCTACAAACCCCCCCCCCCCCCCGCCCACCTACAAACCCCCCCCCCCCCCCTCCCCAAGCCGCCACCGCCACCACGAGCGTGCCTCTCACCTCCCCCCCACCCCCCACCCCCTACCACCACATGCCTGCTAGTGCTACACCACGCTGTATACTGTGAATGTATTTATTTTTGCGCTGTACAAATTTCTGCTTAATTTATGTTCATGAAATTTCCACGAAAATATTATCAAAGGGAAAATATCTTTTACCATAGCATATAGGGGGCCTTAATCTTGGTAAAGTGAAATTAAATCCCAGTGAATTTGTCCTTTAGGGCCGATCTGCGAAAATTTAAACACACACAAATATTTACGTTCAGAGTAGTCTGCTGTGTGGAGCGGACACCCATGACATGCCTGTCCTGTCAATCATACCTCTTACCCCTCCTACTTCAACGGCTCCTACTACCACCAATGACCAATGAGAAGAGAGGTGAACAACTGAGGGTCGGGGGGAGGGGGAGGGTAAGTGGAGGGGACCCCTATAATTGGAACAAATCAGCCCTCCAAGCAGATCACTGCACCATTTAACTACTTTACTCAGTTACCTCTTACCTGGTGGGAGAGTGTGACCAGCCTGACCACTGAGTGGTGTGGGGTAGTGGATGGCCTCCCCCCCCCCCCCCCCACCAGCCCGTCCACTCAACTAACCCCCCCCCCCTCCACAACCACCACCACCTCTAGCACAAGTCTACTCTGACTGCCGGCTGCTCCTAACAGTAGAAGTGGTGGTGGTGGTGGTGGTGGTCCCCCCCCCCCCCCACATCCCACCTCTCACCAGTCAGGCCAGAGAGGAGCCAGTTAAGGCCAAAAGTAGTTTTGATTTCTGTTTCTTTGTTTGTCCTTACTAAAATTGGATTTAAAATCAATTTGAAATGAAGATATTTTACATAATTAAGTTATGATAAATCAAATGCGTATTGATAAAAATAGTTTGAACATTTATACTTTAAGTATTTGTCAGATATAAATACAAGAGTACATTTATTGGAAACAACAAATTAATATTGTTTTCAGGGCAACCTGGGCTTTCCAGTCTCTCAAACCTGACACACCTCTATATATAGGACCCATGGGCAGTGGATGTCAATCACTGATAATTGTCCCTCCTACCTCTACCACCAGTGACCAATGAGAAGACACTGTGTGGAGGCCCCAGTCTGACCACCACTGGGGGTTAGAGAGGGCACACCAATTAAACAATTACACGGTCCACTGGTCCACAACAATAGACCCACTTCAAAAATGGACCTATACCTTGGTTGCGTTGGTCACTAATACCTAGACCATCTATAGTTGTATGTACACCAACGCAACAAAAATGTAATATGTGTCAACCGACGAGAATTTTGATAAGCTTTCACAAGATACGTTGGGTATTTTTATAGAGATTTTGAAATATGGCACTTTGGGCTAAAAAAGAAAAATTATCTTTGAAATGTTATACCCAGGACTCACAATTCACAGCCTTGTGCACATGGGGCTTTGGAAGCCAGGAAGGAGCCTTGGAATATCTCCATTTCATACTTACTGAAACCAAACATCTCAGCTTCCTCCTCATATTTTTCTGAATCTTCTTCTGAACTTAATGTTCGGAGACAATCAACATAATCTGATGAGTGGAACAGCAAGATCTCTTCTTCTTTGGCCACTCTAGGGCTGATAACCCTAGAAGAGTATGAGTTTCATATTGCAGTGAACGTTCAAAATATTAGGCAGGCTGATCGTGCAGACATTTTCAACATGGAAAATCTGAATTAAGCAGTGAATTCAAACTGTGTACAGATATTGCACATACATGTAAGACAATTTCAGACTGGGTATCACCAACTTACAAGTAAGTGAATAGGGAAAACAACACGTGATGGCTTAACAATAAAGAAAATGGGAAATGTGACATCTATCTAGCATTTTAAAAGGTAACTCGGAATACAAAATTATCTGAAAGACAAAGAAAGTGAAATAATTCATACATAAATTGGAATCCTAAGTGATGGTGCCACCGTTCAGAAAATTGTGTTTATTTTCTTTCATTCTAGTAAGAACTTGGAAGATAACAGTAATTTTACACAAAATAATTTGTAATAGAGAAATTAAATGGGAAAAGTACTCAGCCACCAGTGAAATATCCAGTTTGGCTTTCTAATGGAATGAAATCTTTTTAAAAGGGTGGCTTGACAAATAATTGATATTTACCTCATGTGAGGTAGCAAGTCGTATGCTGCAATGAGGGCATGTGTCATTTCGGCCTATAAATGAAGTAAAAATAAGATAAGATTTTAAGCTAAATGTTAACAATGTAGAACAACTGACATGGTAGGGTAGTATTTCTTGGAAATTAAGCATTCTAAGGCAACTTTTCTGAGGAATGCCCCATAATGAGGAGAAATAGTGATTTGAGGGAAAAGTTTTCAATTAGAAAGTTGCTCCCCTTGTCATTTTCAATCATTTGATACTAAATCTAAATTAATATCTGCCTTCTTTATGTACCTCACTTGCATATACCAGGAACATTATGCTCCAAAACTAATGAAATTCTTATTATTCAAAGTAAAACATGGTACCCTTTGTTATTTATGCTGTTTGTCCAGAAACAAATGACAGGATTAATGTCCAGGAATCTAAAGAAAAAGAATGTAGACATTGATATAAAAACAAATGTTTATAGCTAGGATAGTGCTTGACATGGTCAAACACATTGACATACAAAAATTAAATAATTAATTATACAAAAATATCACAGTGGGAGCGCCAAGGGCGAGGGCTGGTACGAGACTCCTCGTTGCAGCAGCAAGGATGTCCGCCGCTTACAGGTCTCACCCTGGGAGCATGAAGGCCGGGGCCCTTATGAGATTTCTTGGCATGAGGAATGGCACGACCGCCAATGCTCAGAACAGCCCCCAAGAAAGCATGGGCGCCAGGGCACACCTGGGGAGTGCGATTTGTTTGTTTGTGGGATTAGTTTAACGTCCGGCCAACCCTTTAGGGTTCTTTTCCCAGACTGGACAAGGTAAAGCCTTACAGCTAGTTTTATGCCACAGGGGCGGTGACCAAATCTATGAAATGAGGTCCCTATTTGTAGCAGTGGGACCCAATGCCCTCTTTATAATGCTGCCACACTGAGATATCATGTCAAAGGCCCACACAATACCCCACGTCACATTATACTGACACCAGGCCGACCAGTCATGTTTCGTGGCTCTTACTTTATACCGAGTGCCAGGCAAGCAGTGACCACTACCATTGTTAAAGTATTTGGTATGACTCGGCCAGGGATAAATCCCAAGACCTCCCAGACTCAGAGCGGGCACTCTACCAAAGAGCTACTGGGTCTGGTCTCCCATTTGTCGCCTTCTACAAACTGCAAGGGGCTGCTGGGGATACATTCTTACCAGGAGGCTCCCGAAGGAACCCCCACCCCGGACCCCCACGGGGGGGGGGGGGGAGATAAGGGCAGATATGACTCACCAGTATCCTTCATCGCTGGGAACCCAATCAGTGGCCAGCCATCCTCAATTGTCAGGATGGAAAGGGATCCTCTTCAAGTTTGAGAGAGCAGGTTGAGAAAGCAGTGGACATGGGGGCTGGGGCCATGATGGACAAGTTGCAGGCTACGACAAAGAAGCCAGCAAGGTCACCAAGTCCATACCTGAGCAGAAGTGGATCATGTAGTGATTACCAGAGCAAGTGTTTCAACTGCCAAGGGTTTGGCCACTTCCTGCGTGGGCGCCCCAATCCTAAATGTGAACTGGTGGGAGCAGAGATTACGGTGTCGGAAAACTAGGAAGGGTGGTGAGCTCGACTGATCACCACCCCTCCTAACCGAGGTCGCCCAACGGACCGAGTCACGCATGTTGGCCCGGAAATCCAACAGGCCCCACCCATGGAAAATAAATCCCAAGATCCAATAGCTGCCTAGAACAAAGAGACAGGAGAAGCCCTGGCCCGCCCAACAGTGAACACTGTGGGAGGTGCTGGGAAGAGCGACCAGTCACCACCCCTCCTTAACCGAGGTTGCCCGCCGGACTGAGTGTCACACTTCGGCCTGGATATCCAACAGGCTCCACGGCTACCCCTCAACATAAGCTGCTCCCGGGACCAGCCCTCATGCCCGGACCGAGATCACCTACTGGATCAGGCTCCATCTTCAGAGCAAACACAACAACCAGAAGACCCAAAGGCATCCCCAGATGAGGAGGCAGGAGCAGTTGATGCTGGGGGATGTGCTGTACACAGGGAGTGCCAAAAAGTTGGCCCCGTGGCCTACCACATGAGGAGCAGCACCTGCTCCCTGCGAGTGACCGTGCATTGTGCTGTACACAGGGAAAGCCAAGAAATCGGGCCCATGGCCTACCACATGAGGATTGTCACCTGCTCCCTGCGAGTGACCATGCCACCTGGTCTGCGGGAGAGTGGTGTCACGGGGCCACACATCAACATCACGAGGCTCATGGGCCAAAGGGGGACCCCGGTCCTCCTTCCTCAGCTGCCTGGGAGCCAACCGCTTCTCGCTGGCTGGGGCCCAGGGAACAACCAGCCCCCCGCACCAGCCGGGGTCTTGAGGTGACCTTTGGAGCATACTCCCCCGTCGCGTCGGATTACAATGTAATACTGGCTCCGACTATAGCCTTTTTTCCTTATGTAAATTTAGTGTATCACTGCGCGCCACCATTAACTAGGTCAGCTGAACATACGGCAACTTGTCAAACCCCAGAATGCTATAATGGGAGCGAGGATTACATGGGAATCTGAAGCGAGAAAGGAGTATGCCTTTTGAGGTGAAGGACCCAGAAGAGTCCAATGGGGGAACCAGGCAACCCCCCGATCTGGAAAAGGAAGAAGAGGAGAACCATATGGTCTCAATTGGGGGCACCATCTTGAGGTGACCTTTGGAGCATACTCCCCCGTCGCGTCGGATTACAATGTAATACTGGCTCCAACTATAGCCTTTTTTCCTTATGTAAATTTAGTGTATCACTGCGCGCCACCATTAACTAGGTCAGCTGAACATACGGCAACTTGTCAAACCCCAGAATGCTATAATGGGAGCGAGGATTACATGGGAATCTGAAGCGAGAAAGGAGTATGCCTTTTGAGGTGAAGGACCCAGAAGAGTCCAATGGGGGAACCAGGCAACCCCCCGATCTGGAAAAGGAAGAAGAGGAGAACCATATCTTTAAAAATCCAAAACCATAGAAGAATCATCATAGGTAATACCTATAGGCCACCCCAGGGCTCAATTACAAATTTTGTGAATACATTGGAAGAACAAGTTAATCTTGTACGAAGTTCCTATAATGGTAATATAGATATCTTCATACTTGGTGATTTTAATATTGATTACAGCGATAATAGATCCCAGGGTCGAAAAGAACTTAGGGATTTTGAGCAATTAACTGGGTTAAAACAAATTATTCAAAAACCAACCAGATTTTCTAACTCTAAAAACACCACTATAGATCTTATTTTTACAGACTCGAACTTTGTCATTGAAAAAGGTGTCCACCCAGATATTCATATTAGCGATCATGAAATGATTTTTGTACGTCGTAAAAAATTAAAGGAAAGATTTAATATCATAAGAACTCAGGGTAGATCATATAAAAATTATAATAAAGATCTTTTTCAAGAGAATTTATTAAATCATGATTGGACAAATCTGGATATCATAGATATTGACCCGAATCAATATTGGGAAAAGCTGATTGATGGTATTAAATCTGAGATTGAACAGATGTGCCCTTTACGAAAAATGATTCTTAAACAAAATAATGAGCCCTGGGTAAATAGAGATCTTATAGAATTTATTCTGGAAAAACGGCGATTGCATAAAATAGCCAATAGACTAGGAACTGCTGATGCTATAAAGGCTGCCAAAAAGGCCAAAAATGATTGCTTGACATTAGTAAGAAAAGCAAAGGCAGATTACATTAAGAACAATTTAGAACGTGATTTCAATGATCCAAGGAAATTCTGGCAACATGTAAATTGCTTACTACCAAAAAATAGTACAACCACAAATATAAATCTTATAGATAATAATAATGACCAGGTACCACATACTGATGTAGCTGAATTTATCAATAACTATTTTGTAAATATAGGGTCAAATCTAGCCAGAAAATTTCCGATTACAGCCCTAGGACTACCTGAATTACCAATGCATGAAGCAGATTCTTTCCTTACAACTCCTGACGAGGTACTGAAATTATGCCAATCAATTGAAGTTTATAAATCATCAGCAGTTGAAAATCTTTCTTCTAAGATCCTAAAGGATGCTTTTTTAGTTTTATATGACAAATTGGCAACCTGCATTAATTTATCTTTTAAAACAGGCATATATCCAGATGCATGGAAAATAGCAAAGGTTACACCCTTATTTAAAGGTGGCAAAAAAGAACAAATTAATAATTATAGACCAATATCTATTTTACCATTACCAAGCAAAATAATAGGGAAAATAGTGCACAAAAAGCTTATGAACTTTTTGGATAATCATGATTTATTAAATGTTAATCAACATGGTTTCCGACCAAATCATTCCACAATAGATGCGGTAGCCCAATTTACAGATGATATAGCCACTGCAGCCAATAGAAATGAATGCACACTAGCAACATTCATAGATTTACGCAAGGCTTTCGATACCGTTGATCATACCATCTTATTGATGAAATTACAGAAAGCTGGGATTACCTTAACAAATTTAAAATGGTTAAAATCATATTTACACAATAGACAACAGCTGGTGAATGTTAATGGCTTAACATCTTCAATGTCAAGTATACCATGTGGAGTTCCGCAAGGTTCAATTTTAGGGCCTTTGTTATTTTTGATTTATATAAATGATATAGATTTGGGAATCCAAAATTGTAAAGTTAAATTATTTGCAGATGATACAGTTTTATATGTTAGCGCAGCATCTCTGCAGGAAGCAAAAACAGGTCTGCAAGTTGATCTTGACTACCTATCACTATGGTGTAAACATAATAAATTATCAATAAATATTGGGAAAACCAAAACAATGATTATGGGTACCAAACATTTTACAAATGATCATCAGCTGGAAAAGCTAGTCTTAGACGAGGAGGAAATTGGTTTTGTTCAGGAATATAAATATTTAGGAATCGTCCTTGACTGTAATCTCCGTTACAACAACCACGTTAAGTACATCTCTAGTCTAATATCGCATAAAATCTATTTGTTATCTAAAATTAGGCAATATATTACCACAAATGCAGCTCTGAATATTTATAAAACAAAAATACTTCCGTATTTTGATCAAGGTGATATTTTGTATACAAATAGTAATTGTAGGGATTTAGACAAACTTCAAAAGTTACAAAACAGAGCCCTGAAAATTTGTACAAATTCACATGCTAGAATACATACACCAGCTCTACACAACTTATCAAATTTACCCCTACTTGATTTAAGGAGGCAAATACATGTTGAGAACTATGCCTATAAAAGAGCTCACATTGACAAGTATGTTCAAAAATCGAATCGGAATACAAGGCAATTTGAAGCACCAGTTTTAAAGACCATGAAGTCAAAAAATAAAGTTTTTGAGCGTAGTGCATATGCAACTACTGCTAATGCATGGAATAAGTTGGATGCTGAAGTTAGAAATCTGCCCACATATTCACATTTTAAAAACAATAGGAAAAAATGGCTTAAATCTAAAATTCCAGAATAATAATTAATTGTTGAGTATCACACTGTAACTGCAAGTTGCCTTGAATCTGAGTTTTGATTGATAATTATGTACTGTACTGACAGTTATCTTTAGGATGCGTATTATGAGAAATTAATTATTAAATGTCAAAACTTTGATTACACTCCACTATGTAATTTGATGATGGCACTATCTCCCTCGGGACTGTTTGTAAATACACTGTTTTATATTGTTGTAAATAGTGTATATAATGATTATGCATATTTAGAATTATAGCTACATCCTATGTTCATACAATGAAAGTTTGGCCTTAAAATCTAGATGTAACTGCCCCCTCCATTAGAAAAACCGGCACTCAGCCGAATGTACAAATTCCAGTATAAATAAAAGGATTAAAAAAAAAAAAAAAAAAAAAAATATGGTCTCAATTGGGGGCACCATACTGCCCTCAAAGAGATTGTTCACCCAGTGTGGGGCCCACTAACCAAGGCCCCCTGAAAGTCAAAGGGTACCACCCTGGAGGCAAAAGCCAGTGTCCATAACAAGAGCATGTTCACCTAGCGCAGGGGCCACCAGACGAAGGCCCCTTCCCGGTGGAAGGGCGCCATCAAAACACCTGAAGCAAGTGAACCTGTGGCCCGCTCGCAGAAGACCCAGCTGCACTGCTTCAACAGTGGACTAGACGAGCGGCGCCGGCAGGAGGAGGCCTTCCCTAAAGCAATGTTCAGTCTCTCAGGAAAACTTCTGAGGGCTGACCACCACCTGGAACTGGATCGGATGGTGCAGAGCCTTGAGCTGGGCAACTTCCCTCTGGAGACCTACAGCCCCTACCTCCACCCGCGAGGGATCCGGTCTGACCAGCATGGACTGACTTCCATCTGCCTGGTGAAGGGCTGAGTAGGAGAGCTCTAACGAATCCCACCCAGCCTTGACTTGGAGATCTCCCTGAGGAACGGCCGGAAGTTCTTCGGGCTGTAGGTCAAGAGAACCTACCACTGTAAATAGTAGTAACTAGATGCTCATCCTTGAGCCTGTAGACTGTACATACACCCATAGTGGACCAGACGTTTTAGCAGGATCTTAATCTTCAGCCAGCCTCTTCTAATGGAGAGGGCCCTCCTGGAAATGGCCTCTTCTAATGGAGGGGGCCCTCCTGAAAATGGCCTCTTCTGATGGAGTGACTCTCCTGAAAAACTGGATAAAGGCTGCCTCTTCTGATGGAGTGGGCTCTTATAAAAATGAATCAAATCCACCACTGACTCAAAATGGAATGAAGCTGTCACTTCTGATGAATACTGGAGAACTCGGTCCGCAGAAGAACTCGGTCCGCTGGAGATCTCGGTCCACCAATACTCAATCTATCTTTTTTTCTGGGTTAGATCTAATTTTACATTTTCTAAAGTAAAGTAGCTAGGACAGGTTCACTTTCTAGTTGACCCTCGGAAGATTTACGGCTGTAACGTTACCAATATTTTCTTTACTACTCGTTGTAATGATCCCGCTACTAGTACTTAGAGCTAACTTTACTTCTTAGTTCGTATTTTTGAAAAATATCAATAATACTGCAGTTAACTGAAATATATAAATCAATTTGACAGCGTTTGAATTATAGATGAATCTTCAGGAATGATGAATTATAAGGAAATCAATAACAAGGAGTGTTAAAGTTAACAGAGGGCTGAGTTCTCCTGCAGACCGAGTTCTCCTAGACCGAGTTCTCCTACAGACCGAGTTCTCCAGTTACCCTTCTGATGGAGTGAGCCCTCCTAAAAAAATGGAATGGGGTGGAGTGTAGACGTCGTAGTCCCATTTTCAACCACCACCCGGTGGCAGCACCACCGTCACCCTTGCCAGATAATCCGGCAGTTACCCCCGTCCGCCGAAGCAGCAGGTCCCACCCTCGATTGCCTCCCTGGAAACTGGTAATTCCTCACCAGAACTCCTAAGTAACATTTGCTTACAATACAGATCTATGACACATGAGTTCAGAGTATTGTAAGCAAATTATAACTTACTTGTAGGATTCTGTGGGTGGCTTGAACTGCTCCAAGATAACTACAGCTATTTTGCGCGTGGCTATCTCAAAGGTCGGGTTCAAACTGAGGCTGGAGTTATCCGGCAGCAGCGAGGACGCGTGGTGGTCGAAAAAGGAACTACGACGATCGACGCTTACTACACTCCTCCCCATTCCATTATTTAGGAGGGCTCACTCCATCAGAAGCGTCATTCCATTTTGAGTCATCATTCCCTTTTGAGTTGGTGGTGGCTTCAATTGATTTCCTCACAAGAGTTCACTCTGCCAAAAGTGGTGGTCATAATCTTTCTTGAAGTTGGCTGTTGCGGAAGTGGTCTTTCAGGAGGGCCCCCTCCATCAGAAGAGGCCATTTTAGGAGGGCCCCCTCCATTAGAAGAGACCTGCTGTAGAACTACATCTTACTAACATCTGGCTCTACGGGTGTATGTACAGCCTATAGGCTCTAGGTTTGTTGGGGTAGGCTCTAGGATGAGCATCTAGTTGCTACTTTTTACAGTGGTAGGTCTTCTTGACCTACAGCCCGAAGAACTTCCGGGCATTCCCTGGGGAGATCTCCAAGTCGTGGCTGGGTGGGATTCCTCGGAGCTCTCCTACTCGGCCCGTTACCAGGCGGATGGAAGTAAGTCCATGCTGGTTGGACAGGACCCCTCCTGGGCAGAAGTAAGGGCTGTTGGTTTCCAGAGGGAGCTTGCCCAGCTCCAGGCTCTGAACTATCCGGTCCAGTTCCGGGTGGCGGTCAGCCCTCAGAACTTCTCCTGAGGTACTGGACATCGTCTTAGGGGCCCTTACACTAGGTGGATGAGCTTTTGCCCTTTCTGGCTCGGGGGTTGTGGCCTGGTTCCCCAACTGGACCCTTCGCGGTCTGTCATCTCCAAAGGTTACCTGAAGACCTCGGGCTGGTGCAAGGGGCTGTTTTTTGTCTGGGTCCCAGCTAGTGAGAGGTGACTGGTCCCCAGGCAGCTGGAGAAGGAGGACTGGGGTCCCCCCTTGGACCATGAGCCCCGTGATGTTGATGGGCAGTCTAGCTGATGTGGGAGGCTGGTTGTTGTCTGGGTCCAAGTCAGCGAGAGGTAATTGTTTCCCAGGCAGCTGCAGAAGGAGGACCGGGGCCCCCCTTTGGGCAATGAGCCCTGCGATGTTGCTGGGCGGCCCGGTGACGTCACTCTCCCGCAGACCAGGTGGCATGGCAACTCGCAGGGAGCAGGTGAAGCTCCTAATCTGGCCTCCACGGGCTGTAGACAGGACCTTGACGTCTTGGTCTTCCCTGTGTGCAGCATCTCCCGCTGTGTTCACAAGTGGTTGAGCTGTAAATCTTCTAGTCTTTTTGTCTTGGGATGCCTTCTTGCCTGTGGCATTGGTCACCAGTTGTGGACTTTGGCCAAAGGATGGAGCCGAGGCCAGGGGATGCTCTTCCTCTTGCTCGAGCCCAAGTGATTCCTGAGGGGTTTCCTGGCCCAAGCGTGGTGCCTGTTCCAGAAGGTGATTTTCATTGAGCTGGGATGGAACTTCCTGGTCCAAGTGTGAAGTCCGATCCGGGCGGTGTTCTTGGTTGAGAAGGGTTGGTGACTGGTCAGTGTTCGCTGGCAGGTGAGCTGGAACTTCTCCAATCTTCTTGTCCTGAGCATTTGCCAGATTTCGGGATCCCCAGTTTCAGAAGGGTTGGTGATAGGTCACCCTTCCCAGCACCTCCCATGGCATTCACTGCTAGGCAGGCTGGGATTTCTCCTGTCTTCTTGTTCTGGGCAGCTACCGGATCTTGGGATTTCTGGTTCATGGGTGGGGCCTGTTTGAATTCCGGGCCGAAGTGTGATATTCGGTCCAGCGATTGCTCCAAAAACTGGGCTTGATCCAGTGGGTGATCTCGGTCCGGGCATGAGGGCTGATCCCGGGAGCTGCTTGTGATGAGGGGTCGCCGTGGAGCCTGTTGGATTTCTGGGCCAAAGTGTGATACTCGGTCCGGCGGGTGACCTCGGTTAAGGAGGGGTGGTGATTGGTCCCGCTTCCCAGCACCTCCCACAGCGTTCATTGTTGGGCGGGCCAGGACTTCTCCTGTCTTCTTGTTCTCTGCAGCTATTGGATCCTGGGATTTCTGTTCAATGGGTGGAGCCTGTTGGATTTCCGGGCCAAAGTGTGACACTCGGTCCGGTGGGCGACCTCGGTTAAGGAGGGGTGGTGATTGGTCGCACTGACCACCCCTTCCTAGTTTTCCGATGCCGTAATCTCTGCTCCCACCAGTTTACATTTAAGATTGGGACACCCATGCAAGAAGTGGCCCAACTCTTGGCAGTTGACACACTGCCTTAGCTGGCTCGGGGAATTGCTGCATGATCCACTTCTGCTCAGGTATGGACTTTGCTGGCCTCCTCACTGTAGTCTGCATCTTGTCCATCATAGCCCCAACCTCTGTCTCCACTGCTTTCTTAACCTGCTTCCCAAACCTTGGGAGAGGATCCCTTTCCAGCCTGACAATTGAGGAAGGCTGGCCGCTGATTGGGTTCCCAGTGATGAAGGAAACTGGTGATCCGTATTGGCCCTTGTCTTTGTGTTCCCAAGGTGAGGTCTGTGAGCGACGGACATCTTGGCTGTCCTGGCTTCCATGCTTCCTTGGGGGCTGTTCTGAGAATTGGCGGTCGTGCCATTCCTCATGCCGAGAAAAGTCAGAATGGTCTCCGTCTTCTTGCCCCCAGAGCGAGCCCTGAGAGTGGCGGACATCCTTACTGTGATGCCGAGGCGTCTCATACTGGCCCTCATCTCGGTGCTCCCACGGTGATCCTGGTGAGCAACGGACATCCCAGGGACGTGATGGCTCAGGGCTGTAGCTGCCACCTTGGCCCCTGTATTCCTCCTCCCGGGTATGTTGATGCGGGATATGAAGGTTATCCCACACACTTCCCTTCCATTGGGGAGTTGAGTGCCATTGGGGTCCTGGCCAACCGCTGCTTCCGCTCCTCTCCTCCAGTTCTGCTTGGCAACTTTGCTCGCCACCTCTACTGGACCTTCTGCCTCTGACATTTGAGTAGGCCTCCCTCCATTTGGATGCCCGCTCTTCAGCCTCTTGGTTCCAGTGTTGAGCTCCCTCCTCTGCCTCTCGGACTTGACATCCCAGTTTCTCCAGCTCGGATTCTGGATGCTTGCTGGTCTCCTCTTCTTCACTCCTTAGTAGAGATAGCAGATTCTGGAGGTAGCATCGGCTGTTCCTTCTCAGTCGATGATGGCTCTATCGGTGGGATGTGATGAGTGATCCTTTGTTGCTGTGCTAGGGGTGGTATCACCGGTTCCTCCACAGTTGATGGCTCTTCTAATCTTGTTGAGGCCCACTGCTCAATCATCTCAAGCGGCGTTGGTGATTCCTCAACTGGAGTCCAGTCACTGACCTCTTGGCCAATGTGATCTTCCTTGTCCCTGCTTTCACATGAGACGTCATCAGCACGCTCACTTTGCAAACTGTTCCCCTTTTCCTGGCTCTGTGGGTTGAACTGGACATCCTCTTGGCCGATGTGATCTTCCTTGTCCCCGCTTGCATATGAGGTGCCATCAGTACACTCGCTTTGTGAACTGTTCCTCTGTTCCTGGCTCTGTGGGTTGAACTGGACATCCTGCACCGGACCCATGATTCCTGGCTCTGTCTTGTCTTCTTGTCCCGCCTGCCTCCTGCAGCTTCCTCTGGCCTGTGCCCAATGTTGTTGGTTTTGGGGCCGCTTATACTTGGCAGCCTTCTTCCGCTCTGAATCGTGCAAGTTCAACCTCAGGCTCACTACTTCCTGTTGGTACAAGCCATATAGCCTCATGTCAATCTTCCCAGCAATGAAAGCATCATTTAGGAGCTCCAGCTTCTTGACTGCATACTGCAACTGCCTTAAATCCTCAATTTCCCCCATGTCAATCAACTGATCGACGTAAGCCTCCCTTAGGAGCTGCATTACTGCTGGGTCGAAGTGGGCAGCCACATGTTTCAAGTTTTCCACGGGCCCGTAGTCCTGGAAAACCTTCCAAATCACTTTGGCCCGTGACAAGCCAACACCTGGGAGGGTCCTAAGTTTCGTCACCGATGCGGTATTAATGTTAAACGGGTCGTCGGCCTTCATGTTACATGCCATGACGTAATGTAGGGAAATTAAGCATGAATGAACGTCCTCTTCACAGGAATAATGAACTGATTTCCGCCTTGATTTAATTTGCAGAGTTCCCTTGAAACTTGATCAATTAGGCTAATTATTGGTGTCTCCGGAAAAAGTAACCTAAATCCGCGAATTACCTTAAATTTGAAGAATTAGTCTAATTTTCGGTGTCGATACCAGAAGGACTTAAACGAATCCCCGAATCTTCCTGAATTAAGTTATTGCTGTAATTTTGGCAAGTTAGCCTAATTTTCTTGGATACTGGAACAAATCCTGGCAAATTAGCCAAGTTCCTTGGATACCGGAACAAATCCTGGCAAATTAGCCAAGTTCCTTGGATACCGGAACAAATCCTGGCAAATTAGCCAAGTTCCTTGGATACCGGAACAAATCCCGGAAATATCTTGAATTTTCGAAGAATTATGCCATGGGTTTGTCACCAAATTTTGGAAGTTGTAAATTATGTCACCAAGCTCTGTGGCCTTATATAGAATAAATGGGCAAAATTACTAAGTCCAAGTAGGCTTACTAAAGTTATGAAAATTACTCCTAATTCAGGGTAAAATAACTTAAATATATGGCCAAACTTAGTACATAATAAATGCAGAATGTTCTGTAGGGGCCACTTAATGATTTTGTAAAGTTTTAGTCAAAATGACTGACTCCTGGCCAGGAGGCCTAGGCCTTTTTTGAAAACTAGGCCCCAGATTTTAGTCTTAAAAAGTTCACAACATGTAAAAAATAATGGCCCAAAATTAAAGTGTAGGTGACACACAGTCCCTATAGGTAACACTTAAATCATATACAGTCTTAGTAAATGCAGGATGGCTCTGTAATTTGTGAGATGAAATGGTTTGGGATTTAAAAATGGCCACCTCCAGCCTCACCTGGAATGGGCAGCAAGTTGCCAAGTTTCACCAAATAAGTCCACAAAAACACACCAAACCACACAAAACATCACATAAACACACAGGGGGGTCCTTTGTGAATAATCCCTGTGAGTGTCAGCTTTGTAGATGGCCTTTTTCAGTCTTTTTTAGAGTCTTTCAGATGTAAACAAAGCTTGGTTCAGGTGTAAACAATGGCTCAGCTGGCAAAGTTTAAACTCTACTGAAACTTTGTTTTTCCTGGGTAAATCCTGGGTAAATCTTCACAATATCCACCTGGGTAGGTACACCAACACTCCTGGCACCAATGTAAGCAAATTATAACTTACTTGTAGGATTCTGTGGGTGGCTTGAACTGCTCCAAGATAACTACAGCTATTTTGCGTGTGGCTATCTCAAAGGTCGGGTTCAAACTGAGGCTAGAGTTATCCGGCAGCAGCGAGGATGCGTGGTGGTCGAAAAAGGAACTACGACGATCGACGCTTACTACAGTATGCTTTGTTCTACTACTCTAATTCCTCTGAAATATTTATTACTTTGTCTTTGTTCCCAAAGTTCCTTATAGAAAATACCATGATTGTGAATTACCAAGCTGGTACACAATCTGTATGATAAAGTCTGATTTAGTGCCGCCAGTAAAGCAGAGATGCCACTCCCCGACCATCAAAATGTAGGAAATATGTAAATGTTTGAATTTGCAGAAGTTAATAGCTTATAACAACATTATATAAGCCTCTGGTGGTTGGAAGTTCAGTTGGAGGCAAAATATTATCTGAACAAATACAATCTCAAGTTTCCTACTTTTGTGTAGGAACTGTAAATATGGCTATGCTATTTTCCTAATCAGAGTATAACTCTATTTTGCAATAACGGAGGTTCACCAAATTTCGGACACTTTTACATAAAACTACATGCAGCATCTATGTAAATCACTTTGATATAACAAATTTGGCCTTAAACTAAAGATAAATATGTTTCACATCTATTTTTATCAAATTAGAAATTAAAGCAATTTATTTGGCGTACTGAAGCCCTTTTTGAAATTTTCAGTTAGGTGCACCAATTTTCGGACAGGTTCACCAATTTTTGGACACTTAAGAGCATCTAAAGGCATGGATAATTACAGTACATATTTCCATAAAATAATTTTATAAGATTGTAATTTTTTAGCCTAAAATAATAACATAACAAGTGTGCCCGAATTTTACATGGTCTGGAAGGTTTATATATCAATATCTAGTTGTTTTTCTGACTTAATGGTCTCACCCACTTTGAAAATGTAAAAAATTCTTATTTTCTGTAATATATTCTTAAAAATCATGAAAATTAATTGAATTTTTCTTATGAAAATAACATTTTTGATAGAAATCATCAGAAACTAAAGCATTTTTGTCCAGGAGATTCATATCTACTATTTTCCCACTAAAATCTGTTAAAATGGATTTGATGAAATAATGGTGAAGCCTTAATAAAGGTCATCCAATGTACTGATGGTGCCCTAAATAAATTGGCTCTTGTGCACTAGTTCACCAATTTTCAGACACCATATTTCTTTATTCAAATGCCACTTTTTGAGGCAAAATATAAATTTCAAATTTTTCAAGTGAATAGCTATTATCTGAATGTATTACATTATGAAATAGTGTAACATTGGATTTTGATGACTTGTTTTTCTGTAATTTGTGACTTATCAACCATCACACTTATAAATTGTGTCAAAACCGTTAGGTGCACCAAAAATGCCATTTTGCTGCACCAGAATTTGAAATATTGCATATCTTTCCTATTAAGATGTGTAAATACACAAGGGAAAATTCTATTTTGACTTTAAATCACTGGGTACATACCTGAGGCCATATTTATTGACATAAAAAATATTCATGGAACAATTATGTACTAATTCAAGCCAATAATTTGGAAAATTTGTCCAACTGTCCGAAAATAGGTGTATGTCCGAAAATTGGTGAACCTCCGTTAAGGGGTATACTAGAGACTTAGGCCCGGTTTTTCGTAAAAGATCAAAGTTTAACTATTACTGAGGTTCAACTTTACAAGGATCAAGTTTCAACTTGGCAGATTAAGCTTTGCAGTTCAACTTTTTGGTTTTTCAAAACAGATTAACTTGATCTTGGATTAGGGACTTGAACCTCACTTGAACCCCACTTGAACTTTTTGGTCCAACTTTCTTTCCTCCTTTTGGATCAAAAGGAGAGTTCTACATTAATGGGTTTGAATCTTTTAGCTTTTTTTATAAGTTTAAACAGGAATTGATGACTGAAACTTGGTATTTCTTCTAATTTGATAGCCTAGATCAATATTCTAAGTGAAATTTCATATACAAATCAAATTTATCTCTTAATCCAGAGTTGAACCACCCCCAGGAGGTAGATCAACTTTTGAGGTTCAACTCTACAGATTAAGCAGTTGAACTTCTTTGAAAAACCGGTTTGAACCAAAATCAGCTGCAGATCAAAGTTGAACTTTGCATACCAACTTGAACTGTTTTGAAAAACCGGGCCTTAGTTTTCTGTATCCCTGGTGTCACAAAGGCTGAACTAATTCCTACTTTTCTAGTAGGAAGATCATATTATACTGTGCACAGGAGAGTTCCTACAAAAAGTAGGAAATGGAGGAATACCATTCTAATCCATTCTAGATCAAATTTTAAGCTTATAATTGTCTAAAGCAATAGAGCAATGAGTATTTAATAGAAGAATGTAGGGATTTTAACAATTTTTCCCTTTTTTTTGAAAAAGTAGGAAATCCTACAAAAGTAGGACAAATGGCATCTCTGGTAAAGGGTTAAGAATTAAGGCATGTCGCCGTCAATTTTATTTTAAAGGTCTACAGTCCTAGGCAAGCCATTTGATGGTGTGGGAACAGGCTTGTAGTTGTAATGTTAATTTTCAAGTATTCTTACGCGGTCTGGAATCTTTGGTAGTCCATTGCACAGCTCTACTAATTCTCCGCTGTATATGTAAGCAATTCTTCGATTAGCAGTCCGTAAATTGCATCTGCTGTCGTCTGCCATGTTTCCCGCGGCTCCGTCAAATCAATCTCGCTGAGGGCGAGGCCTTCTCATTCGCTGGTGTCCGGCGCCATGGTGCAAGTGGATCGCTTATTAGAGTTGTAAAAGTCTGAACAAATGAAATATAAAATTTTTTCATTTACAATTAAAAATGAAGAATCTTGAGACTTGAAGCTAGTTCAGATCTCTATCGTTCCAGTCTGAATTTGATAAGAATTGCTTATGCCTGACAGCCAAAGATAACTATATTGTTTTGCTTATGCTGTTCAATAAATACGAATCCATATAACTTACAGCTAATGTTTCCCACTGAGTTTTAGGCAAGTTTACACACCGTCCGTAGGCGTTTTGCACAGGATCTAACTCGGTACCAGCGAAATATACGCAGCAATAAAAGAAATGTAACGTCAAACCGAGTACCAGCTAACCCAGTTCATTCTCATCTGCTATTGGTTAATGTTGACCAATCACAAGGCGTGTACTATTGTCTTGGATGAACTACACAGTGGCAACCAATCAGAACATTCGATACAATGGTCAGTCAATGGGCGAATGTCCATATTGCTCACTCCAACATTTAGCGAAATAAGTATATCGGAAGTTCTACCATGAGATCCAGGATTTATATGGAATGCACGGTGTTGATCCAGCCTCTATATGAAACCCTCTGCACTTCATAGACAATTGACCTGATGACTGTTTATCGATGGTGAGTGACACTTTGGTGAACTCGCACCAAAGATTGCCAAGTTTGGTGTTGCCCCTGCTGCCTGGGCTTGGCTTGGGATCGTGTGCCTGGGAATTTCGCTCAGGTGAAAGTCAGCTGACGCTATTACAAACACAAACATCGCCATTCTCCTAAATATGTTTAGCACCTCGGTAATTTTATTTCTTTTTGTAACTACTAATAATTGCTAGATACGCAGCCGTAGAGGGTATAGTCTAATTTTCTGTTCACTCAAGTCAAGGTCTTGAAGTAGAGTTCAACTGTTGTGAATCTACTCTAGGCTCAGTCTAGACTAGTAGTGCCCTAGTCTAAAGTAGAGTTGTAGATTCGAAAGTTAGCTATACCAATATTGCAATAACTAGGCCTAAGCCAAGTCACTGACCTGACACAAGGCAGTACAAGGCCAAGGGCCAGCTCTAACGACAAGTTAGACACGAAATTATAAGCCTAGATCATCAGTATTACAGTAAGTAGATCTATCATTCTATCATCTAACGTTATGCCTGGGTCACTGAGCGAACCACTGGCTAAGCCGGGGCTAAGCCTAGGTTAGGCAGGAACAAGTTTTGCCCAATAATTTAGATCTGCAGACACATCCTTTTGTTTCATGAAAGATAGTCTATACTGTAGGGAATATATTCCAAGGGATTGTATTTGAACTAACGTTAGAAACTAATGTTTTTACTTTTCCGATGATAATTTTCGTCAAGTTCGAATTTATTTTCAGATCAGTTCTATAGAAAGATACACACTTCCTTTAATCTGTGTTGTTTAGTCCGAGAGGCCCCGACCCGACGTTACTACTCTGGGTCTGAGAGAACTTATCAGAGAAACTCATAGGCCACTTTTAAAACAACCCAAAATCGATCTAAAAGAACTCCCCTCGACCTGACACTGCACACATACCTTCCCTAATATCTCAACTTGTTAATCCAATGTGTTTTGTTAAATGTCCAGCTGTATTTCTGAAGGATTGGCAATTGATCTAAGGTGTTGCACATGGCTCTAAACTACTGGCAGCCATCTTCCATGCTGGTTTCCCCAGTGCAAACTTGTACCAACCAGCAACCCTTACCAGCTAAAGAAGGGCCCCCAATGATTTTGAAAATCACTAGACAAAAATGGTTGTATCAACTCAAAAGTAAATAATCTGGTGTATATAACCACCCATGATTGATTGTGGGGCGCGTGGTGGTGTGGTGGTTAGGGCGTTCGCCTGGCTCGCCGGCGGCCGGGGTTCAACTCCCGTTGGAGTTGGGGCACTGCACCACTCGTGTCTCCCCTGTGCCAACGACAGGGATATCAAAGGCTCCTATGAGGGCCACCGGCTGTTGTGTGTAGGGCCCTGCCTATGGGACCCTGCACATTAAAGAACACCTGCCTCGGTAAATGTGTAGGGGTATGGTCTCTACCTTCTCATAGATTCGATCACCATCACCGCCCTTGATATGACCCTGGCAGTTAACTTTAATAGGGCGTAAAGCAACCAACAACCAACCAACCAACCAACCACCCATGATTGAAGATATGTTTATTCTTAAGAAACCCTGAAGATTTTGAGCAAAACTAAGCAGTACTTTCAGAGAAAAGTCTACTCAACCAAAATGGTCGAGTAGCCAGACTAGAAATGTTGCATTTTCACCCTGTCTGTGTTGTGGGAACGTAGCAGACAGGGCCTCTCGGTCTAGTGTTGTTGACCTTGTAGATCTACTATTTCTAAATTTGCCGTATTGGGAGGCGGGCACCTGGTAGATCTACGATATAGTAATTTTATCATTTTTTCTAATACTTAAACCAGGACCTATATTTGAAAAAAATAATCTGAGACACTGCAAGGTTCTCAATGTCTAACTAAATTTTAAAATGAGTTTCTTAATGATTAAAGCAACCCAAAACCAATCAAACTGCAGGAATGGCACCATTTTATGAAAACCTATATCATATGCACTCCTAATCCACTCCTTGATACTTTTTAAGTGTGAAATATGCCCATCCATATATCATAAACCACATTTTGATAGATAACTGTATTCAGAAGTTTTGGGTTTGTTTTGATTATAAAAAAAACAGCTCAGAATACTTTCTGGGAAACACCCCATGTGACTAAGACATATGCAAAGAATGATGATGTCATTCATATATATGATATACCTCTTTGCAAAACACATCCAATTTGATAGAAGGGGGTGATTGGTTACATTTCCTAAATCTTGAGTAAATTAAAACGACAATTTTGTTAGATCTTAAACTTTTGTGCCCAACAATATAAGATTTTCCAGCAAATAAATATCAAAGTGAATGAAGCATTTTAATAAGCCACTACTAAAGACAGAGTGACACTCGATTTGATTGATACATGTAACTACCCCTCCCATTAATGGGCTAACACTGAGTTGAGTCAGTGTGAAATGTACATGGTTGACAATGTTATCGTGTACATTTCACTGTCAGATGGTGTTTGACCCTATGGCCACACTCACACTAATTGCAGTGTTCTTGAAAACCCGTCAGACAACAGGACATCATCATGTCCGACGTTTTGACCATAATGTCTGACAGATTGGCCTGAAAAGTCAGACATCATTGTCCGAGGGAAATTGAAAAATATGGTGAATAATTATTATTTTCTCCGACAGAATATAGCCAAATTCCCGATGAAAAGACAATGAACCCCAGACACAATTTCTGACATTTAGAAAATCTTTTCACATACACTGTACTTGAATTGCTGGACCATTACAACTATATTTCATGCTAATGCTACTTTACAGCATCTATAGAAATCAGTTAGTAACCCAAAGATATTGATTGACTGGAAACCATAGGAAAACGCATCATGATTAATATCTGAAAATGTACACAGTCTGAATTAGGTATATAGTTAGTGGGGGGAAATCCTAAGGCCTAAAAAGAATCTTCTGTTCAGGTAGCCTAACCGACCCCAAATTTTTGGCCCTATCATAATTTCTTTTGAAGGTTTGTGGTTTTTCAAAATTTTGTACTGACGCCGGTGGCCAGTCCATATTTGTGTAGGCTTGATAGCGTTAGCATTAGAACAGCGCACGTGTCAAAAGCCATAACTCTCTGTCAAAGTAGGGGGTTGAAGGAGGAGTCGAAGTGTGACGTATCATCCTAAATGCGCGTACACCGCTCTAGCCAGTCAGAGTCAGCTGAACATTGAGTGAGTAACCATCCTGGAAAGGTTCAGTCTTAGAAGCTGAGTCCTTTTTTTGGAATAGAGGCAGTCAGACTGCGCTAGAAGGCAGGAGCGGTGACTGAATATGTTTGAGGGGATTCCTTCCTTGGAGCTGATCATTGTCAATTGAGATCTTGTCACGGAACGGCAATACACAGGAGAATATTGATAAAGAACAACCTTTCACGCGAGTGTTACGTCTTACATGATGTTCAGTAAAAAAGGTTAGGACCGCGCCATGCGCCCTGGGCGCATTTAAACAAAAAACGGCGCATTAAATGTTAAAGCAATGCACCAATGGATCATTTCGGATTTCAAGCTATATTAAAATGTACCAAAATAGCACATCTATGTGAAAATGTGTCTCATTAGATTTAATCAGGAGTGCGCCATTGTCGTATCCCAATTTTTTCTAACATTATCACTGGATGTTGGAACTATAATTATGTATTGGACAACAGCAGTCGAATGAGGAGGAGACTGCATTTGGAGCTAGCTATTATCTACAATTAATTACAACTAATCACGTACACCATATACAACAGATAATTAACCCTCTACGGTGTTGGAAATTAACTTTTTTTGAAGTCAGCCATCAGGGCTGACATTTATGAAAATGTGTCAGCCCTGACAAAGAATTGTCAGCCCGGATTTTGTATGATGAAAAACTTGAAAATATGACCATTAGATTTACAACTAGCTATCTTCAGAAAGAGGGTTAGGTCTTAGGATGATAATCAGAAAAGTATCTAGTCACATAAAATGGAAAGTATGATAACAATGCATATTTTATTTCTCCAAAAGTTGTCAGCCATCAGGGCTGATATCTTTATATTTTTGTCAAAAATTGTCAGCCCTGACCAGGAAATATCACCCTGGGGCTGACGGGCTGACGTTAATTTCCAACACTGCCTCTATAGTTCAATTTTACTGATATTCAATAAAATCAACCCAATGGGCAGAAAAATGACAATATTACATCAGAAAACTCATTTCAATGAAAATGTTAGGGCCGCGCCATGCGCCCTGGGAGCATTAGAATTTTAAATGTCACATTAATTGTGAGATTAATGCGCCCATGGAACATTAGGAGTTTTAATTTTATTAAAATGTACAAAAATGGCGCATTTGAGTGAAAATGTCTCGGTAAATTTGATAGGGAGTGGGCCTTTGTCGCATGCTGAATTTTTCTAACATTATCACTTCATTCTATATCAAAACAAGGCTGCGCTTTAAAAATAGTCTGTTTCCGGTGGAGCGGGTGAAGAAAAATAAGCGCACCAGGGCACTTATTTGTAAACCTTCAAACGGGCCTGGATTCTGGTGGGGAAATTTATCATAAGGCCAAACAAAAAAAAATTGTTGGGTTCAGGTAACATGGGTCAAAAATATTAGGGTAGGTAGGTCGATTTAAATTTATTTTTTTTACAATTTTTTTTTAATTGACACAGATGGTCTCAGGCATTCTTGAAAATCCAGAAACCACTCCAGACACCCTCCACATCAATGTAAAACATCTAAAATACATTTCTTGATCACATAAAAGCCATTTCCTGTCCCTTGGGGTCATTTTTATTGATTTTAATATTTTTTTGGAAAAAAATCTTCAAAAAAAAATTAGGGTTGGGCCAAAATATTAGGGCGGGTCGGGTTACCTGAACACAACATTTTTCTTTTAGGCCTAATGTCTTGAGACGGTTGTACACTATTTCTATTATTCAAAATGTATTAGTTTAATATTTGTCTCAGATTGTCCACTTTCCACATGGATATGATGAGAATGTGGTGATCACCAAAATGTGGTCACCTAACCATGTATGCACAAGGTCTATAATAACCTGCAATATGGACGAGGGAGTTGTCATCCTGGTGTACATACACGGTTCTGCCAAGGGGTTTCAGGGGGCTGGACTAGACACGTTCAGCACTGGTTTCGTTGAGCGGTGTGACCTACCTCTCAATCTAACCCTACCCTACCTTCACCCTTCTCGCAACCCTAATCCTCACTTACATAGTGACCATCGACAGCTGCCCATGTCGTATCCACTTTTCCCCCATTATTTATGTAATATCCACTCGTGGCATGTCATCCCTGTTTCCAAAACTAAGAATTAATTCCATACGCCCGCCGGGTGCGCACTTTAGTTCTATGACTGCATACCTATTATATTAAGTTCTGCAATAAACATTGTTAATTAAATAACGCTTTTACTGCGTTATGGGCGTCCTTAATGCTATCTTACCTTTCTTTCATTAGGGAACACCTAAGAACAACAGTGACGGGGAGCAAAGATTCTTCTTCACCAATATTCGATTATCTTTTTTAACACATATCACTTTCTTATAAGCATGCAAACTAGATATGTGTCCATAGAAATTTGCTTGTAATATAAGGTAATTATGTTACTTTTTTTTTTTCATAGTTATGAGTGAACGCTATCACCATGACATCGAAAACAACCAACAACCGCCCTTCGCTTCAAATGGTCTGCATTATGAACGTTGGGGATGGGGCGGTGACTGACAAAGTCCACCATGCGGCCCGGGTGAAGGCGTTTGGGGAGGTCGAGAGGGCAGCCAACAGGTAAGAGAAGAATTAGCCATCGTCGTTTTTTCTTTTAACAGAACTATATAGTGCTGTTCAAAAATATGACGAAAATATGACATTACTTAGGTAGAAATTTAACCAAAATTTAGAATTGTTTCAATGTCTAAGCCAGATATGTTATTTTACCCATAATCTTAACGCTCGATTTTGATTGTTATTCTCCGCAGTTTAAAAGCAGAGCTGAACAATATTTCGTTTGAGAAGCTGGACTTTGGAGAGACGGAAGTGCTGGACAAGTTTTACAATGCGAATGTGGCAGTGGTTGATTTGTCTGAGCAGGTGCAGCAGCGTGCCCTTTTCTACCACATAGGGGTTCGGGAAAAACTAGGGATGCCGGAAACGATCATAATGCTGCACCACACGGAAGTAGAGTTCACACTCTCCGTTAAGGTTAGAGCAATTCTGGTTTTAAATTAAACTCAGTCATTTGGTAATGGGTAAACAAATGATATAGTTTGGATATGCAAGCTAGGAGCGCCTACAATTTGAAAAGAACTTAGAATGACTTGTGAAGAACAGATTTATTAACTTTAGTAATTTAGAAGTTACATATGATTTCAAGTACACCTTACCGAATACACAAGTTAGTATATTTTGCGTGATCGATGTAACGTATTCAGTAATTGTGACCTTATGTGTTTTGTGCCCGGTCAGCTATCCTGCGGTGATACGGACTTCTTGCCCTACACGCTGACTGACGACGGCCAGTGTATGGTGCTCGACACGGCCGGCAGTATGGAGGCGACGGACAAGTCCGTCACCCTCTTCTCCACCCTCAAACGCTTCCTGAAAGATGCCGAGCGAAGCAGCAGGTCAGACACTGTTAAACGGTCTAGCATTAAACAGCTTTTAGGTTTTCATACCAAACATAGATTCACACGATGATCATTTCTTTTCCAATCGACAGAGCTCACTCCATATTACGCTTATTCTTTTAACTATTCAAAAATGAAATAAGATTATTTGGTAGGCTTCATTAGTGTTAGATACATTCACTAAGAATAATATTATTGTTATTTTTAATGCATGTGCTGTGATCCTCAATCTTGATTTCAGGGCACATGTCAAAGAGAAGTTTTTGTCAGACCTCCGCAAAGCTCGCGAACAATACAAAGGCAAAGAACTGGCAAAGGTAAGTTTTCAAATGAAAAAAAAAAAGTACATTAAGTCCATGCTCACTGCATTTTGGCAAGAACACTTCAAAAATGATATGTCATGAAGTTTTTTGGACTACAGAAAGTGTTTGTCTTATCTTTTGGTCATGAAGAGACGGTTCATTCCCCTGTTCTTTCGGTAAAGTTGATTCCGTAATTAAAGGAACCTGGGAAACGCATTGATCTCACACCTAATCACACAATTCACGAAAATACTTATTTCTTTAGTTTGAATCTCCCCTCCCATCACCTGTTTTCATTTCGTATTCCCAAGTCCTTGTGTTCAGCAGCTAGTCCACGACGTTACCTATTCATTTGTTTTTTGGTTTTCCGCTGCGGCTGCGTGGAACTTTTGCTTGAGCAGTTAAAAAGGGTAGGTGTTCATCGTGCAAAAGCCAGTGAGTCAGATGTATATGTTGTGTGATAGTTCTGAAAAGGGCCTGGTTCTTTTCAGTCACTACATTCAGTTTTAGTGCCATTGATTTATATCTCCACAATGCTTTTATTTTCAACCATAATAGGAATTATGTTGCAAATATTCCTCGAGTTGCTCCTCAATACATGCGTTCTTACTCAGTTTTCTTTTTTGATACCCTTGGATGTACGTGTATCTATCTTCAATACTTTGACGCGTAATACGCCGGTCATAGATTAGGTAGGTGAAATGTAGATAGCATAATGTCAGAAGACTGGCAAAAACGAAAGGAAGTGTAAGAAAAGTGAAATCTAGCCATTCCCTTTCCTGAAAAGGTATTTTATGATCAGTAACTTCTAAATTTATTTTCGATTCTGAATTAAAATCAGATCTCATCATGCAGTAATATATGTTAAAGCTTTCTCTCTATGATAGTTGATCAGTAGGGTAGTTGTGATCTTTCAAAAGTACCCCTATCGTTTGTCTCTCAATCGGTGGTTGATGTTGTGAATTTGTCTTTATTGGTAGACCCTATTATTTCCTTATGAGTAGACATTATTTCTGGTGACGAATCCTGGCGCTTCATTGTCACATATTACACAATATAGATGAGAACAGGATGTACCATAAGATATACAATCAAATTTGAATCCTCCAGCTTAAAATTATTATTATTTTATGGAGGCCCCATAAAACCTTTCTATTCTGACGTTTCCAAAATAAATGTAGGGAAAAAACATGAAGTGGCTGGTTAAAGACAATTTTAGATACGCTTCCTCGGTTATTGTGACTCATATCTCTGGTATCAACCTTAATGTGTTATCACAAAAGAGAAGTAGTATTACGTTGTCTTTTTCATTTTGTGCAACATTCCGAAGTTATTCATAAACCAGCAATGGGAAAAAAACACCACATATTGTCGTTGGTCGAGACACTTGTGACTGAGAGATCTTTTTTAGCCCCACAGTTTCGATACAAAAGATGGTTTAGGAAAAAGGGAAGGAGGATCCTGATAATTATATGCAATGGTAATTTTGTCTAGCCTGTGACTGTTTTTCAAAAATGACTAGAAGAGTTTATGATGTTGCAGCGTGCCGATTCTAGTACCAAATTAATATACATGCCGCTTGTTGTGACCAGATTTTGCAGACGATGCGCCGACGGATGGACGACCCCGAGCTGCTCTCAGCTGATGTCCTCTTCAACATGCTCATTTCTTACCGTGACGTTCAGGTAGGTACATTCTTTTCATATTATCGAGACATTTTTTGATACACAGCAAGAAATATATATACGTTTAACTGTGTTTAAAAAAAATCAAAATGTAAGAATCATTTTTTCTATCGACACAACATTATAAGAAAAAAAAAGTTTTGTCCTAAACAGTTTCTAATAATGAAGTTGCGGCACGCATGAGATGTTCTTACGTGGTTGCCTTTGTTACTATCCTTTGTTACATCCTTTTTTCAAAAATTTAAAGATTTAAAGTTTCGCCTGGCTCTCATTTCAGGCCATATTACGTGAAACAGATTCCGGTAAAGCGAATATGTAAAGACTATATTCAAACATTGAGAGTTGATTCTTTGATGAACTTGTTTGCCACAGGTTATCGAAAGATAAGTTGGGAGTTGGCCCTACCTCTGTCGTAGCCATTAATGAAACTGGTTGAAAGTCATTTTATTTTTCATTTACTTGTTTATGATATAAAAATAAGTCGTTGTATAGACGGATCTGTAAGCTTATCCTAATCTTTGTTCATTTTTGTTTCAAGGATTATGATGCTATGGTCTCCTTGGTAGACGATGTGAACGCAGTGCCAAATAATAATGTCAAGGATACACCAGCCTCACAACACCTTTATGCCTTCGCTCTCAACAGGTTTTTATTGTTCCAGTGTGGCTTTCTCTCTGATTCATTATGGAGTTTCACATTTAGTTGATTATAGCGTATGATTTTATGACAACCATTTACTCGCATTGGACATGATTTAAAATGTATCTATTCCATCCTATTTTAGTTAGTTTAGTTAGTTTATTACTACAGTTTCATAATTCATGAACAATGCATACAGAATGTAAGACATACCGGGGGGATCCGAGAAGTAGATAAGTACTCTTATATATTGTAATGAACATGCTATTACGTTTTTCAACAATGCAAATACTCTTTGTAGGAGAAATAAACCAGGCGATAGAGACAAAGCCTTAGAAGTCATCCTGAAGGTAAGTAAACACAATTTGATATAGCACCAAGTAAAACAACTTTTTAGTTCATTAAAAATGCATATGGTATTCTTCACGGAACACATTTACTTTTTTTTTTCTCTTTTATTTCAAGGTCTCCCTTGTAATCCAGGATATTCAGCCTCAAAATCGACCTTCTTGCTCTGTTTTAGGGTATCGAATCTCATAACTCCCCCCCACCAGACATGCTGTGCCTAGCTGGTCGTATATACAAGGACAAGTTCACCGAGTCCGGTTATACAGACGAGGAGTCGCTGAAGGAGGCTATCAAATGGTGAGGCTATACCCAACAAATCCATCACAAAATTTAAAAAAGACCAAATTAATTTTGTCAACTAAAATTTAGATTTAGATGGTACTTTAGAAATTTTAATTTTGCTTTGCTCAACCATGTTGACTGTATTTTTCAGGTATCAGAGTGGTTTTGACGTTCAGCCCAATGAGTATGCGGGCATTAATCTGGCGACTCTGCTGGTCATCTCAGGACAAACATTCAAAGCCTCATCACGACTCACACAAATAGGTACAGTGAACAGTGTATTTTACACATGCAACACAGCCTAAAACAACTATCGTATCATTTACATAATGAGAGAAGTTATTCTATGCTTGTGCATTATATTCTGACCAACTACGGTACATAATTATGTACACAATTTGTTGTTTTCGCGTTTAGAATCACAAAGTCATGCGTGTAAATTGCAACTATGTGAATTGATTTAAGATAAATATAACTTTCTATATAAATATAACTATAAAGTATAAACCTTTCTAGGTTTGAAGCTCAACAACCTGATCGGCCGAAAGGGCCACATTGACACCCTGAAGGACTACTGGGACGTGGCCACCTTCTTTGAGATCAGCGTCCTGGCCGAGGACTACAGCAAGGCGGTGCTGGCAGCCGAGTGCATGTACAAACTGGAGCCCCCTATTTGGTGAGTGCCACCACTGTTAAGTGGGGTATGCACAGTTAAAAAGACGGTTTGGAAAAGGTAGTATCATACAAACCCTTTGGGCTTGCCTTTTACAGAAACCTTGAGCGAATTCGAATCCAGGGATGCATTTTTTAATACTTTTTTTATAGGATTTCTACTTTATCTTCATTTTGCATTTCGCCCAGGATGTTTCCTATTTCACCCTAACGTCGATACTACAGTGTACTTTTTTTTGATGTTTTAGCCCATTCAGATACAACATTTCATAGCTCACAACCCATCTAATATCATTTAATGTTTTCTGATTTTAGGTATCTGAAGTCCACACTGGGCAACATCCTTCTCATCAATCAGTTCAGAAAACAAAATCAAACGCCAGTGGAAGAGAATTCACTATTAGATTTCTGGCTCGAATTCTTCACCGAAGCAACCAATCCCAAGTCCTCCTTGTTATTTCCAGTAAGTGCAACGGTGATCAATGTGTGGTATTTAATTCTGATCCTGTAATTCTATGCCGTATCTTTTAAATTCTTCTTGTCTTCTTTCTTATATGTATGATTATCCAAATTCACAAATGCAGCATTGAGGTAAAGTACCCAGTCCAACTGATAGAGCCTTGAGTTATACAGGTAGCAGGATTAAAATGTATTTTCAGTTGATAGCAAGATAATCGTGTTAAGCTTCATTTAATCAATCTAGGTAATAATATTGACTTATCCATGTATTTCCTTTTCAAGGCGTTGATCATGGAGCCTAATCGTGTGTACATACCTAGCTATGTCCAGCTTAACAATGAAGAAGACGAACAAGAGCAGGTAAAAATGAAACATTTTTTCCACAGTCAAATGAGTGTTCAGAGTCTTTATTCTAGCAAAAATATTTAGGAGAAAAACAGCACAGAAAAAAATCGCACATTTAATGTGATTGAGTTGTACTCTTCATTAATCTTCTTCTGTCAAATTAGTTGAAAGTTAACAATGAACTGGATGATATTTTCATGAACACCACATAAGGTAAGTCATGACTACCGGGTAAAATCATTTCGTCTCCTCCTTGATCCTTTCGTATACCTTTTCCTCCCAGTCAATCCGGCTGTGGCATGCTGCCCCCAAGGCCAACTGTAACCAGATCCACGAGTGGTTCTTCACATTGCCCATGATCAAAAGTGTGAGTCACTACAAGCGCGACTGTCGGGCCGTCTTCCTCTACGTCCATGAGAACGGGGACGACTTCCAGATCTTCTTTCCCTCGGAGCAGATTAAGAATAAGTAAGCATTCAAACACGTAATGTTATTTTTACTGTGTAAAAAAATGCATTTTGATTTATTTCTAATCAACTGCAGTGTCGGGTTTGGTGGCCATTTTTTCGATTTTTTTCTCTATGTAAACTTCTACCCCAAATCTCATATGGACAAATTTTCCTATCGCGCTCCAAACCAGATTCGAATCTCTGAATCTGCCACGGAGCCCATCAGTGATAATACCCGTTAAGTAGGTCATACTTATTACCCATCTTTTTATTACACAACAAATTATCCTGTTTCCCAAAGTGAAGAATATAAAATAATATGTTAGAATAGATATTTCAGCTTCAGAAAGAAATTATTATAAAAAAGAATCTTAGAGTCATAGAATTTGTCGATTTAATTCCTTTCTTTTTTTGTGAGCCCTTAATTATAGGTTTTAGTATTGTAGCTTATGGGAAGGGCTCACTCAATCAGTCATGTCTTTTGTAGGTATTTGGGCTTTGATCTGATTGCCCAGTTACACAATCTTACATACAAGTAACTACAGGCCTTTGTCCACCGGCATGCATTTGTAAGCAAGGACAATTAGTGTGCATCAAGTGTTATTGAGTGGGCAGGCCTCTCCCCTGCACCCTCCCCCACCCCCACTCCTTAAACTCAGTTCAAGGAGTGGGGGTGGGGGAGGGTGCAATTTGAGAAGCCAGGAGTGGGTTACATAACCAGTACTAGCCAATCAACCCTCACCCCTCCACATTAGGACCTCCACTGTCACCTGCAGGTGGGCAGGTCTGGGTGGTTCTGGGGGAGCCCCTTTCCTAAGCCCCTCCCTGAGTTGTGTGTGACAGCAGGAGTGGTGGTGTTGATAAGTACTCATAGCCCATATAGCCTTCAGGTTGTAGGAAGGCCTTCAGTTTATTGAGGGACGACCATTGCTATAGATTACATACATTAGATATATTGACATTTCGTTCAATTACCTTTCAAACACAATGAAATGTCCATTGTTATGTTAAGGGCGAACATCGATCGTTCCAACGATCGGAACTTTGATAGTCATTTGCTTCTTGTTTAAATAATTTTTTCTCATACCAATTCCAACAACATGATGGAAAAAACAGACCCAAAAACATTTCATTTAATCAGAGTGAAAATAGCCTGCCTTTATTTTTGAAAATCATTGTTTTCAAAATTAATTTAAATCATCATCAACTGATGATTTCACTGTTATCTTTGAATCTTTTTTATCTCTGGATAAATTCTCAAAAATGATATCTACCACCTTACTAACGATAGTAAGGAACCGCCTGACAGCATTCAGTGTCTGAATAAACTTTATTCAGTTCACTGGGCTGTTTTTATGTACCATACAGCTTGAGAATCCACAAGGTGAAACTGCCTTTTGATAGACCCCTCTAGGGGGCTGTTGCTTGAATTGGCTACCCCTGTCATCAACTGTTGATGACATCACAGGCCAAAATGGTTGGAAACATAACATGTCACCATGACATGATTCCACTTGTTACATGTTACTAAGGCTACCCTGGTCTGGGTATATAAGGAAACAGCCCACTGGAGCTGCTCATTCATGCGGTTGCTGTGCACACCAACACCTCGCCATGTCTCACAAATTTGTCGATTTATTCCTTAAAATTTTCCAATTTCATCAGGTTTTATGACACGGTGATGGAGATGAACAAGAAGCAGGAGAAGGAGACCTTAGAAGAAGTTCAACCCGCTACAATTCAGGTGAGTTAACGCTATGGTGAAAGTTGTGAGATTTGTCTTAAGCCCCATACCCACTAGGACACTTTTACTCAATCGGCCGACTGATTGGTGGTAACGTCGGCCGATTCTGAAGGTCGCCTGTTAGTACAGTATATTGGAATGTGCATGTTTGATATGAGTCGGCACTAAAGTCGGCCGATTCTACCTCTAGAATCGGCCGAGTTTACCACCGATCAGTCGGCCGACTGAGTAAAAATGTCCTGGTGGGTATGGGGCTTTAAAGTAATGCACCGTGGCGCAAGAAATAAAGTGCTTTACTTCGTTATTAAGTTTAGTTCTTGTAGCTTGAATATTGACTATAATCTTCAACGGTATATATATGGAAAGGAAAATTGATAAATCTGCATCAATGAGTGAAGTCTTAAAAATAAAGTCTGCATAGATATCTTGATTTTACAAGTAGTATCTGCCGTATAATTTTCGTGTTAAATACTAGTAGGCAATTTGTATTGTAGCCGTTTCAATTGGGGAGTAACAATGACTGTCTATTTTTGACTTCAGTATGAGTACGTGCTGGACGATAAGGGTGAACGGATGCTACTCGGTAAGGGCACGTATGGCGCCGTGTACACCGCCATCGATCTTAATACTCAGGTCCGCATTGCTGTCAAAGAGATTCCCGAAAAATTGTCAGAGTAAGTAGGAAACGAATCTCTTTTCACCAGTTGCAATGTTATCCGATGTCTCTGAGCTCATGTATATTTTCTAAAGCCCCATACCCACTAGGCGATTTGGGCCTCGTCGCCCGTCAGTATGGTACATTGAAATGAGCAGGTTTGATAAAATCGTCGGCTGAATCGTCGGGCAATTTTCCCGGCGATTCATATCAAACATGCACATTTCAATATAGCATACTGACGGGAGATTATAGGAAAATACGATCGCCGAGGCCCAAATCGCCTAGTGGGTATGGGGCTTAACTATTGCTGTATAGTCAAACAATGAAGTATAGAAACTTCATATGTTTTTTAGCGTTTTTACACTCACTGCCTTTCATGTACACACTGCTCAAGTGAACTCAAACCAGCAGGTGAACCTCTCAACATTGATTCTTTAAAAGCAGAATATAGGCATACTGGAATAACAAGTTTTTTTTGTCACAGCCAAGTGCAACCGCTGCACGAAGAGATCGCTCTTCATTCCCGCCTGAGCCACAAGAACATTGTCCGTTATCTGGGCTCAGTCAGCGAGGACGGCTTCTTCAAGATCTTCATGGAGCAGGTCCCTGGAGGTGAGACTAATGAAGGTCACCATGTCCCGGGCTAAGAAACATTTAAGGCGTATTATCTGCTAAGAAACAATTTGGGAGACTTTTACAGTGAGAAGTTATTAAACAAAGTAAGGGTGTTTTTGACATTACAAGCGGATTACCTGTTGTCCTGCCATGGGCATTCGATTTGGATTAAAGGAGGTATTTAATCCTAGTAAAATTTGACAGTCTGTGAATAACCATGTCTTATATTGCTTTTAATTAAATCTATCTCGCACCGCGTATTTTCAGGTAGTTTATCGGACTTACTACAGTCTAGATGGGGTCCGCTAAAAGATAACGAGACGACGATTGCCTTTTATACTCGCCAGATAGTCAGAGGACTGAAATACTTGGTGAGTTATGCAATTTTCTTAGCAGTTTTTCACTAGAAGTGTATCAGAAGATTGAGCATACAAGTCTTAAAAGGTTTTTAATTAATTTCTTGGAATTTAAGATCTGAAGAGGGTCTTTAATTTTACAATTTTGAGGTCAGGTGTCTTGATAATAGTTTTCATTGGAAAAATAAACTTTTCTTTCAATTTAAACTGCTACAAACTTGTATGTGTTTCTTAATTCTAGCATGAAAACCGGATCGTTCACCGCGACATCAAAGGAGCTAATGTACTGGTAAACACTTATAGTGGTACCTTAAAAATCTCCGACTTCGGAACTTCCAAACGACTTGCTGGTATCAACCCAAGTGCAGCTACTTTTGCGGGTAAGACAGATTCAGACGGCATCCCGTAAAATATCGAAATTATAAAGATAACATTGAGACTATTAAGATTGAATTGGTATGTATCTTTTGCGGTAACCTATTCTAAAAACAAATCGATAATCATCCAATTATCGAGTTGTGTAAAATATGCGATCATGTAGAACGTGACAAAATACTTCAGTGATAATATTTCTGGCTAATGTTATTGGAGGCTGGCTATATAAATCAGGGTGCCCACGCAGGTATTATAAGGTCTTATAAGGTCTTATTTCGGTTTTGATATTTATAAGGCTATTAGAAAGGTCTTATTTTTGGTCTATCTGAACTTTACGGAAAATGTAATTTTTCTTCCTGTCACTTCTATGTTTACCTCTTATTGGTAGAATGTAAAAATGTTTTAAAAAGCTCAAAAAATATTTTTATAAATTTCTTTAAGGATAGACACCAGTGGTTAAGGTGTGGATGGCGTGACTCTCTTTGATGAAAATCAAAAGATCTGTTTCAAATAGTACTATTAATAAATAAGATCATTGAATAGCCAATAAAGAACCATATCTATTGGTATAACTTATATAAAAATAGGTAGAACAAAGGCTGTACAGTATGGGTGCAAACTTGAAAATCACAATTTTAAAACTTATTTTTTGAACATCGACATCTCACTTATTATCTAACCTAGAGCCTTGAAATTTTTAGGACATCTTCTTGAAATATAAGGGGAGGGAAGTGTGTCTCAGAATTTTGATATAGGTCTTAGTTACGTTTTTATGAAATGTAGAAAATGAAAATGCATAAATAACTCAAAAAGTTTCCCGGTTTGCCATTTTGGGCCATAAAATGATATCTAAGACCTAAATAAAAAATCTGAGACACTCTTCCCTGCATAGGATTGTCATGAACATGTATGCAAAATGTTATTCATGTAGGTTAAGTTTTAACCAAGATATCAATGTTCAAAAAATAAAAGTGAAAAAATCAGTTTAAAATCTCAGTTTTTATTTTTTTCTATAATTGTATTGAAATCAACAGATAGAGGAAAATAATTATGACCTATCAAATGATGTATAGCATGTCAGGATCAGAGCGATATTAAAGAATTCATTGATGATTTCTTGAATTGGCTGATGACCACTGGTGTCTATCCTTAAAAGTCTTATTTTGGTACCCGACAAGGTTTTATAAAAGTCTTATTAAGGTCATATTTTGATTTCTGAAAAAGCGTGGGCACTCTGATATATATTTTGTGTCAATTCTATACGCACCACAAAATGTATAGATATTTTTTTGCTGCAGGTACCTTCCAGTATATGGCCCCAGAGGTCATCGACAAGGGAGCTCGAGGATACGGACCTCCTGTAAGTTTATCTCCTTTTTTGAATAGCTTATTTACCGACATATTTATAGTGAAAACAGTAAGTAAATAGGTCCATAGAACTTTAGAAGGTCTTTTTCAAGTGTAGCTTCATACCTAATTACTAACTTTGAACTTCTCTTATTTTCGACGATAGTACATTTGTTTTGCAGTCAAAAACATTTCTTTGATTTAAATAAATTGATTCGTACAGATAAGTGCAAAATGACAACATTTACAAATATGTTATTCCATTTACCAGGCTGATATCTGGTCTCTGGGATGTACCGTGATAGAAATGGCCACCGGAAACTTGCCATTCATGAATGTAAGTTGCACACATTTTTATGTCCATAAACAATTACTCTAATAGTTCTAATGTACGCCTCGCAGCCCTGTAATTTTGACAGACGGCCCTCCGTGAGTCTGTCTCTGAGCAGAGTCGATGGTATTCACCTATTGCAGGAGGGACTCTAACACTCGAATGTTCGGGACTTCTTTCATCTCATTCTTCTAGGATGTTTATATAATACAGTCTTACAAAACCTACCATATTTTCTTACCCTCTCACTTTTCCTACGTAATAGCTTCCAGCGCAGGCAGCTATGTTCAAGGTGGGCATGTACAAGATCCATCCGGAGATCCCGGCCTCCATGTCCGAACAGGCCAAGGACTTCTTAGAGAAGTAAGTGTTGTTCAATATTCAATTACAGAATGAAATGGTTGTGTTGTTGTTTACTTGTTGACGCAAGCTCGTATAGTATTGTATGAATTTAAAACCAATCATTTAACAACGTTGGTAATTTTCTCAGAAACTTTTCGTGAAACAAAACTATGCCGGATGGCTACCTAGACTCTCGTAAATCGCCTACGCCTTAACGATTCATTGCCTCTGTATGTTCTGGGGACCTCCTGGGTTCAGTAGATTCAAGAGTTCTCTTTTCACTGGAGGTTAAAGAAAAATAGGAAGACGTCTCATTTGCTTGTCAGTTTAAAAAACACCGACTCTGTCACAGTCACTTTTACAGTGTTATTGCCATTTTACATAATTGTTATTACCCGCAGGTGCTTTGACCCAAACGTCGATATTCGATGGAATGCAACCAAACTCCTAGAACATCCGTTCCTCGACGAGTAAGTATTTTTTTTCTTTTAAAAAGAAGACAACAAACAAACAACATATTCTTATATTACTTTGGAGTGATGTGAGGTCGAGCACGTGATTAATTAAAGTCGCAGCCAAACCTGCAAAGATGTGAGGTTTCAAGTTACATTTTATTTGAAAAAAAACACCGACAAAAAACCAACAAAAAAACTTGTATTCATACAATGTAAAAGGGAATTTTTTGTTGGTAACTGCCGCCGGAGAAATGTTTAATTTAAAGATGGTTTCTTTTACAGTTATATTGTATCAATTCAGAATACATGTAAAGTTCTTTGGATTTTAAAAACAAACTCGCATCATCAGTGTCCAATTGTAACCAGTAGGCTACTTGGTATTTCAATATTACTGATTCTATTTCAGAGTTAGGTGAGTGTCACTGCTTTCATGCTTTGCATTGGAAGTAAGGCATGTAGTGAGTTACCTAACTAAAAGATGAACTTACAATGCCATGGCAGTTGTACGTACAAACTACACAAACACACATAATTTCTAAGCTTTTCCAAATTTCTGTCACGTGGTGGTAGCCATGACTTTAATTTCAAAATTGGTGGAAGAGCACCAATCTATCAGTTTTCACTATTCCTAGTCCGAATTAAACGTGAATTGTATTGGAATAGGTGTCAAACCATTCAATCTGATGTACAGTATAGCTTTAGACCTAAGGTGACCTGATCACCCATTTTTCAGTTGGCAATCAAAGAAGAAAAACGGACGGTAGTTATGCTTTTTACACAAATCAAGCATTTTAGAACTCTGGCTAGAACCTTGACACTGCCTGTAGGCGAACACTGGGCTAGTTTACCGATAAGATAGGTAAGCCCGGGAACTTATGAGGATAACTCCCTGTATAAGTTTCCTGGTAAACATAAGAGCGTTGACATACCACACACAAGAAAACAAGTTTATTGCAAGGAACCCACCACGACCAGAATCACGAAACACAAATAATTCTACCTTACTAAAGTGTTACTATTAACAGACACTTAAAACTGGCACAGAGTACGCATCTTTCCTGTAGGTGTAACTGGAACCTTGTGTTTTGAGTAAAACACGCATGTCGACTCATCCAGGTTTTGTTCAAGATACGTGCCCTGAATCTCCTTCCTTAGTGTAAAGCTACCATTTCACTGGTCCCGTTATATAAGTGGCATCACTTATACCTACCCGTCTTAACTAAGAGTTGCTGTACGTAAGTAGACTCGTAGCCGTAAATAAGGAACGTGTAGCATTAGCAACGTCGATGTTAGTCACTGCCTGGTTTTCTCTAATTCCAAGCTTTAACATCACGCAAACTACCCTCTGTCTGCTTTCAACGAAATTATGGGTTTCTAAGGTATAAAAAAAGAAGATAAACACATCCCTCCAGGGGTCTCCTAACACAAAGACCAACAATAGGAATTTAGTTACTTCATTAAATGTCCCACGGCGTGAAAACCCGCCTAGACCTTAAAAGGTTGGGTTTATTTACAGCGTGTTGGGAATCTGTCGACTTGCCCGCGTGGACAGGTCCATCTTGGTGTTGTGCCCCTCAGATCAGAACCGTGTCAGTCCCCCCGTGACCCTGCCCGTGTTTTCAGGTCGGCCAACATGCTAGATAAATCCAAATGTGAGTGCGGCCTGCAACGCTTCAGTCGCCAGGACTCTCAGACAAATCTCATAAAGCGCCAGGATTCGCTGACCAACTTACTCAAACAGTACCGTACCCTTAGCCTGTTTAGCTTGTCGTTGACCAGCCACCTCTTGAGTTCAGCCCGTTCATACACACCTACCCGCGCGCCCTGCAAGAGATCACGCCTCCCGTTTTAGTTGCTGAACCAACCCCACCCAAATTTACCCTCTCCCGGTTGGATCGTTTGGCATCGTTATGCATCCGAATTTTCACTGAACCCTTTCTGGTTGGAGATTTTGCTCACCATCAATATGAAATGCTCACCATCCAAAATAAAATCAAAGAGGGTTGTACTTTGATTGGGTGTCATCTCACCAGGGCAACGGTATGTGAAAAATCAAACACATTAGAAATAGTAATAGCAGACTCTAGCACTGTCAAAGTGTAAGATCTCTGGCCGTGCTCGTTCACATTGGTTTGGCTTTTACACTAAGCATTGGTTAACGTTGACTTTTCCTCGGTTGCTGCTTGTTTTTTTCACATCATGAAACGATGATAGCCTTTTTGAAAGTCGCCGTGTATAGTGACCATGTCCACAGTGTTAACAGCACAAGTATCTTAAAATATTAGACAGTTCGTATGATGTATTTGCTTTTTGAAAAGTTGCCTTTCTTCACTCGAGGTTGTGACAACACTAACTTTAGTTTTGGTCTACATACATGAGCACTTTGTGATTTTGCATTCAACATTAATGGTACTTCTTGTAGTCTGTAATCAATACCGTGTAGAAAGTAAATATGTCGTAGGGCAAGGTTTTGAAAATGCACAGGTCGTAAGTTTCTTACCATGATAACATTAGATTCTCTTGTAGAAATAACACACTCACACTCAGAAAAAAAATCGAAAATACACAAAGTCAAGCAGGCATGTAATCCTTAGCATGTTTGAATATTTTCATAAATGACATATATCATTCGTCGTATCAGTGTAAGATAATTTTGATTACAGTCAAAACTTAGAAACTTAGATTCAGAATTCCACATTCTGTAAATATCAGTCATTTAGCAATATAAGAGAGAAATGATTATTTCATCGATATGGATTATTGTCTAGTGATTGGTGTATATAACAATGTCACTAGTCTTTTACTATATTCTACCAGTTTAAACTCTATTCTTAGAAATTCACAAATAATGCAAGGAAAACTCATTTGAATGTAGGGGTAAGTTACGTAATTCAAAGAAATTTGCCGATATGATTGGATTCCCATTCAACAAAAGTCCATGCACAGTAAAACGCGTTGAACGTAGAGGTAAATGAGTTACATCGAAGAATTGTTGAAGAAATAATTTGATTCTCACTAGACATCAGTCCATACCCTGTATCAAACCAAAAATTAAACAAGACACATCGCAACTTTCCACTGCCGCCAAGGCAAACCACTGTGACGTACTGTTCTATCACACAGGGCTCCAAGTGTGTCGCGTAGCCGGTCAGGCTCATTCAGCCTGGCCCGCGATAGGTAAGTGATGACTGAGCAGGGAACCAAGGCCCCTTCCCCACCTATGTCCACTTGTTCTAACTGCGTGGTGTGCATGGAGCATTAATAGCTGTGGTGGCGAGGCACTCTGGTACACTTAATGTCCCATTCTCTTCAGCTCAGTCAGGCCCGCCCAGTCTATCCATCCGACTTTTATATTGTCTCTCCCTTTTTAAAGTAAGCTAGTAAAAACGTTCAACTACTAACTTTCGGTGTTGTCATAGGTATAAACAGTTTATGAAATTTAGTTCAGCCAGTCAAAAAATATAATGTTTTGTCGTTCCGTCATAACAGTGCCCTTTCCGACAATAATCGCCTTCAAAATAGGAACTTCTCAATTTGTTAATTTATTTTTGTATACATTGATAAGAACAAGTAACAAGGTAATTGTGTAAGATTCATAAATTAGTGAACGCAGCTGCACAGCTTGTAAGATTAAGCCCAAAACAAAAAGACAAAAAACTGAGACCGTCTGGAATCAGTTGTCGTTAGTTATAGTTGAAAACGAAAACGCCGAAGGATGGGATAATTATGCTCACAGTTGACTCTGGGTGTTGTCTTCTTTCGTAAAATAAGTAAAAGATTTAAAATTATAAAGTATGGTAATAAGATTGGCTGAAGTTCCTCCCGGTAAAAATCGAAGACGTTTGTGGTTGAATGGACTATTTTTGATCCATGTTTTAAGTGTTTTTATGTGGTTACCTGTTTCGTTTATTTATACTTTTCACCGTTGGTAAGAATAACTTGAATAAGGTGTGATTTTTAACCTTTGATCTAAGCATGTGAAATCCGACCATCTTTCGGATTTCCTTATTTTAGATTATTGACAACCTAACTTGATGTCGCCATATTAGATATACATGTCTTCTTTACTTTGTGATTTTTGCAACAATACATTAAAAGTTTTCTAGCTATTCAATGATTGCGATTTGATGAATCGGCACGTGAAGGGTCCCTTTGGTCTTATGTTCATGTTCGATGCATGCGTGTGTGAGTCCAGCCGTGAGTCTGATTGTCTGAGAGGCTAACCCTTAGTTGACCTATCGGCAACTCGCTATGCTGACAGCCTACCTCTTGGTCATACCCTCTCTTGTGTGTCAAGGTTCCCATGCTCGTCTTCCGTCAATCATTAACACGAAGCAATGTGTGATGCTCAATCCTCACGAGAGTATGTCAGGGTTTCTACTTAGATTTCAAGTTTATACATGCAGGTTTCCTGGTTTCCGTAGAGAATAGAAATAAAAAGTAGTCATCAGAACTATCGCTTTTATATTATCAGGAATTCCTATGGTACATTTATAACATTTTGAAAAGGAATTTTATTGAAGTCTCTATAATCTCCATACTTAAATATTACTGCTGAGTAAAATCAATAATAATTATAATTAATCATGGATTTCCGCTGTAAGTAAATGGACAACTCTTTTTCATTTTACTCTAGAATAAATTGTGCTTGTGCATTCTTGGTGATCTGATAATAGAATGAAACAGCCATGGCTGTAAGTTCATAACTGAAAACTCCTGTTGTCTTGATAAATCGGTTCGGTTCACCCTAAAACTAACAACTAACTGATCGCAGTGAAACAGGATATGATAAAGTTAGATTTGAAAAAAATGAAAGATGTCGCTGGGACTTTCCAGAAACTTTGCATTGGAAAGTTTAGTAATACATTTCAAGTTAATAAATATTCTTGATTAATGGCAACAAAATACAAGTATTCCGATGTACAAGATTAATTTGATCAAGAAAGGTAAACCTGTTTTTTGATCGACATAGTAATCAAAGTCTTAAGAAATCAGGTTCGTTACCTTACTTGGTGAAAGATTAATGAAAATTATTTTTAAAAATAGTTTGACCTTTGGTGTTTTACGTCTTAATATAGATCAAATTGTATATGGGATGTACCAAGAGGTCTTATTGAAAGAGGATGATCATTTTACTCTTGTTTGATTTTTTCCGACACTACGGCTAACATCTTCTGTCTCTCAACCAAGTTCAAGTACTAATACTTCGGACCCACCTTCTCCAATAATTTATTGTAATAGACAAAAATGTCTTTGATCCTTGAAGCACTAACCGAGCTCATTGCACTACAGCTGTCGCTAAAGCCAGGGACAGTGGACAACATTGAAAAGGGCGATTATGTCCCGAAACAATGCATTTGTGGGGTGCATCACGGCGTTACACTACTCGATCCATTTTTCCTGTTAATTCTGGGCCCGGAGTGGCCCCGATGGTGAACCTTGTAAAATTTATCAGTCGGACACAGATAGGAACTGGTTTTGAGATTGCTGGTGTCAGCCTAAAACTGTCAAAGTGCTATGCATTAGCATGACTGTGGGAACCAGCTTTCAGAACATTTCTACTTCCGCTTCCAGTTCCTCCCAAAAGACAAAAGAAAATTGCATTATTGTTGTCTCACAGCATTGTGGGAATGCAAGTCTAATTAACATAATGAATATATCAATGCCACAATAGGTCTCACTCAACCCTTTTATTTTCATATGGGGGTAAGGGGGTGAAGAGGGTGAAGGGGTAAAGGGGATGCCAAGGGGATGCCATGGGGATGCCAAGGGGATGCCATGGGGATGCCATGGGGATGCCATGACCCACATGACCCACAAAAACTTACTAAGAGGGACTAAGTCAGCAAACGTCAGTCACAAAAAGATAACTAGTAACGAATTAGTAGTTAAAGGAACACCCACATAATAATCAATTAATGATAAATAATTAGCAAATGAACGTCAATAATTTCATCACTTAGTGCCTTTTTGTACTTAGTACTGTAACAAATGTCATGTCAACGTCGTTGCATCATCACAGCAATGTAACTTCATATTCATAATTAGTAAGATGTACAGGTATGAGTTTAACATCTTTAAATCTAAATTTTCCTCTCAAACTTTTTATTCTTTCATGATTAGGTAGGTCTCCAGGAATTAGTTACGAATTTCGAATCTTTAAACTTTGCAGAGATTTGTACTCATTTCTAGTCACTCAACTGAAAACTAGGATTTCTTTGAAATTTTCTATACTTCATCAGGGCCCAGGCTTTAATTATTGCAATAATTAACCTATTTACTAAGTTTGTATTTATTGCCTTTTTAACTTGTTTGGCCTAGTTCTAATTCTTTCACGGTATTATTCTAAACCGATTTAAAGCGATTCATAATATGATAATGCCGTTTTGAATCCAACCCTCAGCACTTCTCTGACATCGCCTGGTTTGGGTCTTAAGTTACCTGTCATTCTTAATAATGCTTTCGGTTTCTTGTTTAAATCACAAGACTTCTCACTTTTCTCCCTGCATACCCACCCCCTCCGGCCCACTAATGTATCTAACTGGAACCAGAATCGATTGTGGTTGCTTTTCCCTAACGAAACAAATCCACGGCATTCTGTAGCCTACAGGAGGAACCTCCCCTAGAGTTTGGAGATTGTTGTTACTTTTAGACCACCAGCACTGGCTTCAATACGAGGGTCGTCCTTAGGCTCGTCTCTAGGGTCGTCTCTAGGCTCGCCAGGTGTCCCCAAACCTGATGACAGGTGTGTAGTAGACGCACGTGGTTTGTTACCACCCTCCCCCCTTCCCTTCCCACATAACAAGTTACCCAGCAAGCTAGACTGATTTAGAATCGAGGCTGCATGATGAATACTGCTTGATCTGAATCGGTCTGAAACATTCATGTGTGCAAGAGTTGTGCATAAAATGAGAATTACGCACTTAAAGCTTTCTTCTTCTTTTTTGTGTGTGCGCAAAATACAACCGTAAGGTGGGACGTTTTATGGCTGAATACCTTGCTAAATCTGCACAAAATGCTGAGGGAATGACTTTTTTCCCAATAACAATAATGTACCAAATGGCGAACCCAAACCCTAAAAGATGGGTGGTTGTACCCGGCGAAAAAGAAAAAGCAGAATGTAACGAAATTGCTTTTGACCTGCGGGCAATCTGTTCTCAACGAAAGTAATCAGAGGATACATGGTGGCTGAACCGACATTTTGTTCATAAAGAACTAGGACTAAAATACATACAGGAAAGACAGGGCAAAAAGAACCCTTGATCAGGTTTCATTTCGAATAAGATCCCTACATAGTAGGCATTTATGCAGGTTGGCCGTATGTTTCTAGAGGTTGGATTCTATAGGAGATTGTAATTACAGTTATAGACAGCCCGTTCCCTCGTCAGAAAGTAGTATAGCGCTTTAAGGGGATGGCGTGTTGGGTTCAGTTGAGTAGTTATGGACACGTGGGGTCTCAGTTATTTGATTACGATTAGAATTATTGAAATATACTATCCGAGTAAATTACCTAGAAAAAGAACTACTGGATAGGCATTTTTGGGATTTATCAACTCTTTAAGAAAAGAAAAGCTTTTCACAAAACCAGGCACGTCAATTTAGGTGTGCATATATCAGAGGTCACTCCTCAAAATATCAAGTACAATGACTTGAGAGTAGAAACTAGGTTTGGTGACAAAACCACCAATGCTACGTAGTATAAAGAAATTTATTTTAGTATAAAGACACGATGATATGTGGACTGCACCCACCGTTATTTGGAATATCAAACAACTACAAATACGGGAATTGTTTCGGAGGGATTGAACGTAACAAGATCAACCTGTAAATCAGAAATTCTGTGTTGAATAAGTTTTTGGCATTTTAGGCATGGTCCTTCTTTTTGATTACCTATTGTTCGTTCTTGATTCTAACAGCTACACTTGACAGTTAAGAGGGGTAGAATTAACGATAAGCCTTGTTATTTGAATTTAGTAACCAGCACCAATTAATGTTTGAGCAACCTTTGTAATTACTGTCAAATGATTTTAGATATTTTAATGTTGTTGTGACGTAAGGTTCCAAAAACACATTAATAATGAAGCACAGTATAATTGTAATTACGTAGCTCTGAAACCCTACTCAAGATGCATTTTAGAAATGTACTTATCTTGTTCGTTAAGGAAAATGTTTTAATTTGGTTACATATAATATTAGCTATTGGGAGAGTCCTGGTAACCTTTTGCCATTCGTTCTGCTTATAGAAGCGTCGGGCTAGGTTTTTCCTGGCTGTAGGTGTAGTAGTATCTGTGTTGTCTGAGCTAATCTATAATAATCCCCCATAACCCATCGTTTGAATTGGCATTTCTTTGCTTTCAGGAGAAAGAAAAGTAAGAAACCACAACAACCTAAAAACGCACCCGAGCTCGAACGGAGTATTTCAAGTGAGTGGACAATCAAGAAGATATTATTCTGACATAGCTTATATTGATGCACATGCATCCAAATCTTAAATCAGTCTGCATAAAATGATGGATTGGCAATATCTTTAATATTTTTTTTATCTAAAAGTAAAGAGTATAATTTCCATCTTTTACCATTTGTGAAAAAAAGCCTGAAAAAGAAAAGCATCATTTACCAGAGGTTTCCTATGGGAAAAAATTAGTTTATGTAAAAAAAAGAAAGAAAGAAAAGAAATGCAAAGAACTACCATAGCTTGTCACTCTTAGTGTGTAACAGGCATATATAATTATACAAATGTTAGGCTCCAAGGGGGACAGTTTTATCTAGCTCTAATTGGTCAGTCCTTATCTCTAACCTGATCTGTCCCCCTCTGGCCTTAGTTACAGTCATTCATGGGTGACCATAACCAAGGACTTCCCTAACCCAGATAAGGCTATGACACACACCTGTCTTCAAGAATAAGCTTCACAGGTCGTTATGCTTTTAGATCCAACATTGATTTCCCTCATTTCGATTCATGTGTCAGCATCTTATACTCGACTTTGATTTCATTATCATAACTTTATATGCTTGCAGCTCCTGTGGGTAAAGTTGACTCGCCTGTGTCGCCAACCCAGTGGAACCAACAGTCGCAGTCGGCCCGCCCCCCGCGCCTCTATATGCCGCCCCATAACCGGTGAGTAGATAGCCTTAGTTGTGTCTCTGCCCCCCAACCGCGCTTTTTAGACGTGTCCATCCAGGCACAGCTTGTATTAACAGGTCCTTCTTCTCATAACGAGTTATTCAGACTCAAAACAGATCTGCCAACCAAGAACGTTCTGGCAGACTACTCCAAAGACTAGCTTGTTCTGAGGGGTCACATGGAAATTCCAGTAAGGTAATCCACTAATAAGGGTTTACTTTTTTTAGAAAAAGAGAATAGCTGTTTTGCTTAGGGAAATTAAGTGTTGTGAAGACTTCTTTGTAGATAGTTCTCATGATAACACGTGTAACTATGTGACGTACTACACATTACTGTTCTATTCATTGATATTTGACCTTTATCTCAAAACGTATTTGGTTAATTGCATTTTGTGAAAGCTTTCCTGATACATTGGCTCAAACGACAACTCGAGAAGTAAGATTCCTGTCTTTCTCTGAAGTGCATTCCATGAATTTCTTTTTTTCTTCTTAAATTTTTGCGTTACTTTTATTCGAAGTTGTTAAAAAGTACTTTAATTAGAGTCACAGGATTACATACAAAGTGAGTAAGTAGAATAGTAGCTTCCTCTGACCCCTCAAGACAAAATACAGGAGGTATGGTTGAATACTGCTCAATAGTTTCTATGCTCTCTCTAAAACAATTTTGTCTACAGGGTGGCGACCCGCAGCCTGTCACCCGTGGCCGGTCCTGCGGTCTGCTAATAAACATGCTGTAATTATTTGACCTAAGGGATTGGATTCTATTGGTATTTTTTATTTATTTATTTAAAAACATTTGCTTTATTCAAAAAAACATCTTGTATAAACTTAACACAGTAAAGGAATCTTGTCCCATAAATAGTGTTAGGGTACTCGAATAATGGAGAACCTACAGATCTAGAAGATGAGGCGAATGCTGCTAATGCAGTGAATTGAGTTCCGTCAGGGAACATTTATAGAGTATGGGTTATACCTCTAAAGTTCCATAGAGTATGTCAGTATATCTCCCTGGTTCCATAGACCATAGAGTATGTCTGTATAGCTCTCTGGTTCCATAGAGTTCCAAAAAACCTCTAATTTAAGCCGCACCTCCTCTTAAGCCACACCCTAACCTTTTAGTTTCATTTGGCTATTTTTTTTATATTTTTTTTTTCAGAAGCAGATAGTGACCAAGTGTTGCCCAAGGGCGTCCTAATTTTAGCCCCATCCCCAAAGTTGAGGCCTGATAAGCTCTCATTTCTGAGTGTAACCCTTATTTAAGCCGCGGCTTATATAAGGGGTTTTACAGTATGTCAGTATAGCTCCCTGGTTCCATAGAGTATGTCAATATACCTGCTGGTTCCATAGACTGTCGGTATAGCTCCCTGGTTCCATAGAGTATAGTGGTATATCTCCTTTGTCCATAAGGTACGCTGGTTCCATTGGAATTCCCTTTCTTCACAATAAATGTATAATGTGGAACGTAATTTGGTTAACCACAAACATATCCCCCACCCCCGGACCATTTTCTTAGTGCAAAACCCTCTGATCAAGCACTTAAAATCAAAGGAAGTTGTTATTAGTAAGCAGACTTGGTATATATATGCAACTGATATTGTGAAATTACAGACATGATCTATCCATGCCATAGTTGAAATGAAATCACAGATCAACCCATAGAACTCTAATTGTGATTTAACATCACCATCAGTGTTGAACCTGTTTCGTTTTCTTTTCGTGGTGTTTAACAGGGCGTCGTCTGTGGGTAGCGCCCTTGATTTCATGAAAGGGTTGGTTCTTTTTCCTCTTCCATAAGTCCATGTTATTATCATTACGTTAAGTGGAATGCTGGGCCCACGCCACTCCCCGCGACTCACCGCAGGGGAGCCTGCCTCTCCTCACCAGTCACATGCTCTGGTCACCGCTAGGTTAAGAAGTCCAGAAAGCAGGGGTCTCTCCCATGGGTCTAAGGCCCTTTTGAGTACTTGTGTTAGTTTCAATAGCATACACTCGGTTTAATTTGTCCCACCTAGACTAAAAAGTCCGCTATGGCTTGAGGGACATTGTCAAAAATATCCTTTATATTAAATCAAAAAATAGCCCCCAGTGCGTTAACGTCATTTGCATATGGATATGGAAATTCACAATGTTTGTGTTGTAGAGATATTGAATAACTGGAGTTGATTGTTCAATCTTGCATGCATAGAGTTTACCAATATTCCGAGAAACTGCATGAATTAGAGTTAAGAAAACACCATTTATTGGTTTTTATTCGACACTGCAGGTTATCAGCAGCCCCAGTTACACCCGAACATAGCGTCTAGATAACCCTTCCAGGTAGGGGAGAGAAACAATTGAAAAATGCCATATTCTACCCCGTTGTAGCTACTCTTACTCAGAGTCAGTGGAACTCTCTTTTTTCATTTTAAACATTTGTAATCGATTGTATGCTTTGGATGCTAACCCGGTCCTCATTTCAGGGTATGTCGACAGTTATTACAAAAATAAAGCTTGTTGGGATCATCCAGCTATGGCACAACCAGCACCCATCCTTCGGGTGGTGGGGTGCATGTGGTTTTAAACTTAATAGTTGTTTCGAAGAAAAGAGTTTATATTGGTTTACAGAGAAAGGTATATCCGTTTATACGAGACAAGTGAGAAATACAATATACAACACGTTCGTAACAAGGATGCCAGAGTTCCGCGGAAGCGCGGAATTCCCCATTTACAAAGAAAATTGAGACATTTTTGTAAATTTCGTTCACATCGCCCGAAAACATATTTTCTATAGGAGATAAAACACATGTAAGTACATGTAAAGTTGGTTGGTTGATTATTTTTTTATGAAAGAGGAAAACAAACGGGCTTCCAGCCCTCACAAGCATATTGCCATGAAAAGGGTAAAAGAAAGGAGTACCAATTAGCAATTGATGGTCATCGAAATTGAGTTTAGGAAAGAGATGTCTTTATATCGCTGGCATGTGTAGGTACCCGCACATCGTACACAGAAATTGTATAATTTTGAAAAATTCACCTTACAATTTATTTGCGTCTGTTACACTTCAATAGCATTCTTTTTCACCCTGTTTACAGGCGTTTAAATAACTTTATTTTGACAAATTGGATTTCAGGTATTTCAGGCTAGACAGGTTGGGTGATAAGAGACCATTTATCATTTGGTGTGATCCCGTTTCCCTTTGCATATTGTGTTGATATCGCATGGTGTTCCAAACGTAACAAGGCATCATTCACATGTTCCACCCGTTTGGCATATCATGCCTATTATCATGTGAACATATAGGCATCAACGCGATCTACAACCTCAAGAGATCCGTTGTGTTTCTCGTATTTAGTCGTCTGTGTCAAGGGAAATCCAATCTGCTCTGCAAATTGTGATAATTTGACTCTTTGCTGTCACTCACCAATAATGAATTAAAGGTGATTTATGAGATATTGTGTGAAAGACAATAATTATACCATGTGTGTGTCTCCTTCTGTGAGAGGGATTTTGTATCGTCTAAATAACTCTTTGATGGATTTTAAAGAAACATAAGAAAAAATAAATGCTTTTTGGTTCTGTATTACAAATTATGTAGTAAATTGATTGTAGTCTTGTCGACTGTATCCATTTGGAGCAGACTTGACAGTCGAAGTGATTGGTTTTGTTTGTAACTCGTTTGAATAAAGTGTACGCATTATAACGAGAGGTCGAACTAGTAGAAAAAGCTTTGATTAATCATTGGATATAAGCTAACACGGTAAATGTAAAATATAAAAGATAAATGAATATCTTAGAAAATCATAAAGCTTAAACTTACTTCTACTTGTCATGGGTTTCAACCTCCTAGAACACTCAGCCAACAATGCCAGAGGAATGGATCGGTTTTAAATGCTGTTGACGTGGTTAGCCCATTCTTTGCCCATAAAGTCTGTTTTCCTTGTACCCCTGCTGTTCCCTGGATACCAGTCCGCCGGCCCCACGACGCTCCAGCATCCAACAGTTGTTCAATGTCCATGACTTTGCTAAAATAGAACCACTGTTTGACAGGTCAGTCGGCAGGTTTCACTTTCTCCCTGTGATGGTCCGAATCCGATGCATGGTTTTAGTGCGGTAGTAGTGGTAGTCGGGGAGCCATTTGTTCTCACTCACCCACGTGTTTCATGAAGACAGATTATCCAGTTCGTCGAGAGAAAAAATCCGTTACGTAACAAATAATATAGCTCTGTTTATTGTAGCTGAGCACCCCTGTGCCCCCACATGTATATATCACTTAAAACATCGTTTTTTTTTAAATCTGGGACCTAATCAAGCAATCAAAACAAATTAAAGAAAATCACAACTCAAAATTAATGCTCAATACCTCATCGAATGTGGTCATGAGAGAATCCCTACGGTCGAAAATCACTGCTAGGAAATAGTACCCATGTGATCGATACTATGTTTTCCCATTGGTTAATCTGCAAATTAACAGTGCGTTCCAGTAATTAACAAAATGTTCGGTCATATATTACTGTACGGTCATAATGCTCTCTTGTCACGTTTTCTCCGGGTATCGTCTTTTAATATGTTTCACGTTCTATCCCCTTGACATTCTTGAGCGGTTTGAGCCTTTTACATACAACAAGACGGTGACGATTAGATTATCTTAATCTTTATTCATGGTTTCATTGTATAATTTCATGTTCATGACGGGTCCCTTGAACACTGCTAAAAATCGGAAACAGCTACAAATGTATTCTAAATGTACTAATACCTTTTTCGCTGTCCGTTTAGTGTATTATTGCAAGCATGACAGATTTAAACACAAATATACTAATCTTATTAGAGATATGGTAGTCTGAACATTTTCATTCACCGGATAGGGAAATTGTGACATATATAAATTACAGCCAAATACATTATTAGATTGCAGAGCTTAATAATATTGCTTACGTATTGCTGGAGCTGGTAGTAATAACGTTAACATAATGCTGATTCATTATATTTTCTATTCTATTTTATTCCTCGGAAGATAACTATTATTTGATATTGTTTCTTGGAACGACGAAGTTTATGATTTTAGAAAGAAAATTAAACCTTAGTGTAATATTATCTTTACCCTTGATTTTACCCAAAGTCATACATTATCACATCATCTTTGTATAAAACCTGCCGAATCTGTCGGAGAGCAAAGCACATAAATTAGTTCAAGCAATAGAAAAGTAGTTTTTTATTTTAATTCCCTTTCAATTTGTATGAACAAAATCTTTTAGAAATGCATGCTATCTATATAGATAGTGTATTTTCCAAAATTTAAGAATTCTCAGATGGTTTGATACCGTAATAGTGTATTATACGACCCGATTGAATGACGAATTAGATCAAGTCCATGAGCTACAGAACTTTGAATATACCGTGCATGTGTTAATGACCAATCCTTATCATTGTCAGTATCTTCTCTCCTAAATGACCGGTGCCCATTTCTCTTTACCCGCTGCCCTAATCACTGCAGGCCTCAGTTCCAACGGCCTCGGTCCAATAGCCACAACCTGGTCCTTGCACCAGACCCGAGTTTCTCAGAGATTGTACAAAGGTTTGTTAGTTTACGTACACTTTTCTCCTCCTTCTGAATGCCCACGACATGAAAAGGACGGTAATCATCCTTGAAGTTCTGGCTTGGGTTGTTGTTCGGTATACGGTGACCTCTTTCCTTCAAATTTGGAGGTTTTAGGTTCTGAATATTTAGTGCATTAAGTCCATTACATGTTTTTTTCGTGTTTTTTTAATTTGATTTTTTTTTTTTTTTTTTTTTTTTTTTTTTTTTTTCCAAAATTAAGTTTCACAAGTGTTTTGGTGAATTTATTTTTTTAAGTATCTGCGGTTAATTGTCCAGTCATTGCAGAGGACTATTTTAGTTATATGGGATATAGACATACATTGTTACATTGTTGAAAGCCTTGGGTAACTGAAATCCTAAAAGATAAATTATGGACTGACTTTCTCGCCAGTGGCAGAAAGTTTAAAACAACATGGATTTTATAAAAAAGATATATATATGGGAGGTAACAAGAGTACATGTCTTTAAAGGAAAAAGAATTGTTTGACTAATGCATGAAAATGTTATATTTATTTCAACGTACTTAAACTATTACTAGACTTTTCTATTGGTTGCAATATATCTTGGAATTTCTAAACGACTTCCTGTGCTACTTAGCTTCTTCCGATATCCTGCCCGCTGTTGAACATATCTGTTTCCCTATCAAACTTCCGTCCATGAGTCCCAATGTACCAAAAAAATTATATTTGTAAACCGCGAATAAACAAACTTTAGGAAGGGCCTTATAGTGTTAGGAATTTCCTATTTCCCATGTACTTCTTTTCGAGATTCTGTATATTTCACGTGCGCATGTCATTTTGAAAAATATGAAAGGAACATATCAATATTGTACAACAACCAATGGGCTAGACACGTCCCATAAACAATATTAGTTACACAACCAAGATTATATAAAAACGGTCACAAGCATTTTCTTCTCGACCTTTCCCCTGTAATATTTTATAGATATGTCATTTACTCTGGTCTCTTCACTCTGATTCAGATTGAGCAAATTATTCCTAGCAGCACAACCATTTTTTTTATTATCCCTCCTACAATTACAAGTATTTTTTTATGAACACTTTATTTTATTTTTACCTTATTTTTTGTCAATGTTTAAACCCTTCCCCTCTAGGATTCCTGACGAGCAAGGCCGCTCAAAAAGTATACAAAATTTGACTGTGCCTGAAATCTATTTTACCACAATCAATGACAGGTTGGTTCGTTTGCGTGTTGTGTTCGTGTCACTCCTACTGTTCTCACTGGCTTCTCTACTTTTCTTTTACAACCTACAGAATAAAAAGTCTGCTTGGTCTAAGGGTACTGACCACCCCTGCCGCCGCCATCTGAGTGTCAAACCACATATCATTGCACTACATAGAGAAGGCGGATTTCAGACTTGGTCCTAAATGTGTGTGAATTTTACATACATCTACCCAAATGAAAATACGTGATTAGATATTTTAGGCTATTGAGTAACCTCTTGTGGACCTAAGTGGTCTAAAAATAAATGATTTAGGATTGATTTGAAAGAATCCCGGGAAATAGTCACTAGTGCAAAGATATGTGGTACAAATAAAAACCCTATACTATAGTCGTATGTTCTACTGAAGGTGCTATTTCACATGCTGTAACATTATACAAAAAAAATCAAAAGTGAAAGACTTCTGTGTCTAGCATCACACTACTATGACATGTATTGCCCATAGATACAAAAAAACTAAGGTATTTCAACTAACCAGGGAAGGTTCTGAAATCTATTTCTATGAAACCCATTTCCAAGTACCCTATACTGATACTGGTAAGAATTGTGAGTGTAAGGACCTGTCTATCCACTAATATGTGTGCGTTATGGGTTATACAGACTTCGAGGTAACTGTGATTAGATTGTACTTAACAACTAAATGGTAGAACCGACTGAAGTTAGTCCTCTCGTCTCTCATGGGACTGTACTCTCATTTTCCTGATGTGGATGGCTCGAGCTTGAAACTAGAGAAATTTACTTTAATTTGCACATCTTTTCAGTTTGCTTCTCTATTCTTTCTCATCTCACATTAAGTTCAAGTTTGTGGCGGCTGGGCTTCGAACACGCAGATATAACATTGAATTTGCCCATACGATGGGTGGTCTAGGGATAAACAATGATGTTGGCGTGCCTGTTCATTTCAAACCGATGACATTTTCTAGCATTGTTGGTAGTTGTTAGTCCATACTGGCATAGAGAAAGTGAATTTGTTTTTAAAAGATGTGAATGTATTCCTGGTTAATAGCCCCATATCTGAAGTACTGAAAAACAGTTTATTATCTGACCGAAGTGTAGGTGTGGTCAAGTGTGTTATCAAAGTACGTTCCCAATACATGTTGAACGACCAATACAAGAGTGCGTTTATACAATTATGTAAAAAAAAAAAAAAACATCGTCCGCACAATCGAAAGGAATTTGCATGCAATGAAGTTCACAAATAACTTGTTTCTGTTCTATTTTAATCGAAGAAAAAAGGAAAAATATCCATCCGATTAACATCAGTCAATGCATGTCGTCTTACTTGACGTTCTAGAAGACCATTAAGAGAATTAATGCAAAAAGAAAGTTGAATGTTTGGCCCTAACAGACCGAGGGATGTTGTTGAAATGTTTAGGATAGTGTTGATACCCTACAAAGTGTCCTATAGGACATTCCCTGCCACATGGGCGTGACTGCTTTCTGTACTTCTCACCCAAACTCCCATGGCTGTCCTCTGTAGATACTAACCTGTCCTGCTTTACTGCTCTCCTGTGCCCATACTGACCTGGCCAGATGGGCGAATGCATTGTATGGCCATCTCTAACCTGTCACATACAAACGTTAACCGTTGTTCAGTACAAAACTAACGTAGTTTGCTACATTGTTAAGCCGCAAAACATTCTGTTTTTACGCATTTGCAACACATCAAACTGCTCTGTTGTGACATTTAAACCTGTTAATTTATTACAAATAGATTTAGTCTTAGACATTTTATTCAGAGATGTACCATAGTTTTAGTTTTACGCATGTTTGTTTCTTTTAAACAAATATACAACAGTTAAATTTGCGAGTTCTACAACAGCATTTTTCTTCTAAATATAGATCATAGTGACCCTTAGTTCCTATCCAAATAATGGATCAGTTATAAGTATGCATTGATTCAATAGGTACTGTTTTACTTGTACTGCTTGCCTATGATTAACTCTGTCTCGTTTTCCTAGAACAGTTTAACATATTCAGATCCCTAATTGGCTTTGTCTCTGCCTCAGTACGGACTCCACCGGCAGTACGTACGGCAGTCACGCCAGCCCGACCCCCTCGCCCACCCCGGACACCTCGGACACCTCGGGCTTCCCCGACACACCTTCCAACAGCAAACACGGCTTCTACTTCCTACGTAAGGACTCGGAGCAGAGAACCAGACTCTCTAAGATCCTCACCGACGACTTCGACACTGTAAGTGTGTTATTATCATGTATGTGTGAGGTCTTGTATTTGTATCGACTTTTATCTAAGATAAGTACACATTTTGAGACCTTTTGAGACCTTTTGATAGTTGACTTCTTTTTTTTCGAGTAAGCGTTCAAGCCAGTCGCCCGCTTCTCTTTATCAGACTTATCAGGATGGTAAGTGAAATGTCTGTCCTCAATATGACAGTTGAATGGTTTTTGTTGTTGATAAGTATGTATTAAGTTTAAGTATGCATTTCCTTCAGATCTGTGACGCGTGGTTCGCAGTTTTGCGTCGAGACCTTCCGCAGTCAAAGTACATAGACAAGGTGAGTGTCACAAGGTCTCTATGTTAATAATGTTGGAGTAGTCCAAAATGTCTAAATGAGATAGCATGGCTCGACCAAGTAATATATTCGACATTCCATGTATGTTGTACCCAATCTTAAAGGAGGGAATCAGAGTTTCCAAGATTACACTACACTATTTAGTGGTGACGTTCACTAATTGTTATTTCATATCGTTCTATTTTTAGAATCACTTGAAGACGTTGATGCATGGACTGATTCTCCAGATCAAAGAAAACGATTCCGAACCGGTAGAAATGACACTCAGTAAGTTTATTACTTTACTATAAAGCTAAATAGGCTACCAAAATCTAGCTTGAAGAGTTGGTTTGGCCGTCTTAAAAAATATAAAGTACAAAATGGGCACACGTTTATGATGTTATGCGCTAGGTTTGTAAGTACCGGTAGTTGCAGTGCCTAGGTCGTAGTTATCATTCATGCCTACATTTTAGATTGAACATTTAAGAATTCCTAAATACGCGAGGTATTCTATTGATAGTTTCTCTGTGATGATTATTAGAAATTAATAAAGAATCTGAACTATTGTCATATAACATTTGTATTCCTTATGATATACTTAATTTTACAGAAAAACTCAAAGACGAATTGGACTTTGGGTCTGGTGGCGGATGTGCTGCCTCTGACGAGTTGAAGTTGGCGCTCTATGGTTTCCAGGAAGTTGTAAGTATATATAAAGGAAGAAACCTAAATGGGGATATTATATAGTAGGTGATATATGGGGATATTATAAATATATATAGATATTTCACAAATCTTTCTTCTTATCTGAAATATGTAATCAATATACATGTGTATTTTAAGAGCATGCAAGACCTTTCATTCTGTGCCAAGTACAAAAAGTAACGATAATCAATCGACTTCAGTCAGATATCGACTCCATATTGATTTTCTCAAAACTGTTGAATAGGTGAATCAAACGTTACGAAATCATCGCATCCTACCGCATTGGGTCTTCGGCATGGACAACCTTATGTGGAACGCAGTCCATACAGCACTCTCTGTACTAAACCCAGGCAAGTAAACCTTTCTAGTCAAGAGTGGAATCATTGAAAATGACATGCACAGTAATTCCGAAATAAAAAATAAAACACCATGATGCAAGAGGGCGATGTATATGTCAATCAAAGCTAGCGGAATATCGATTCTCTTGATTTGAAATGAATAAGGAAATACATTGCATAGATTATATTACAATTGATAGGGGATTAAATCTGAAGTGACCTGTAATGTGTTCACTTTACAGAGCTGTACGTCAAAGACCAGCAGGTGAGTATAGAGGAGGGGTCCTCTGGGGCCTCCCCGAATAACTCATGTGCCAGTCACTCGTACGACGGGCATCCCATCTTCAGGACCAGCGACCACCGCGAACTCCTCAAACAACTCCGGGAGGCCGAGGAGGAAAAGTGCAAGTAAGTCCTCTTTACATTTTACTTTAAGCATGGTCATGCACATGCAACCGACAATAAACAAAAGGATATACTCAATTTGAAAGAATTTGATTGGATTACTCTGAAATAAAGCCATGAGATTTCACTTTTACTATGGCTTTAACATATTTTTCAATAATGAAAAATATTACCTATAATTGCAAATTCTTACATACTGGAATCTTTCGGGAATATCTTAAATAAGTAATTTCAAAGGCGACTTCAATGTGTAAAACAATATTTTTCCTAAATTGTTGAAGAAACTTCTTTTTTTTCGGAATTAACAAGTATTTTAGAGGACGCTATAACGTCAATCGAAATAAAGTAAGCATTCACATTGGGCGAATTTAAAAAAAAAAAAAACCACAAAAAACATGGGATTGTTGCAGACTGATGCACCGCTTGTTGGAGATGCACAAGTCGCATAGAGAGCTGCTGCAGTCGGAACTGACCAACACGCAGGAGTCGTACAACCAACTGTCCGCCATGCAGAGCCAGCTCAACATGGCCGGCGCCAACGCCTTCGGGGTGTCCCTCACCGGGGGAGCCTTCCAACGCACCTCCACCTTAAAAATCAAAGGTAGGTTTGTTTGTTTGTTTGTTGTTGTTTTTTTTGTGTTGTTTTTTTGTGTGTTTTTTTTGGGGGGTGGGGGTCCAATTAATCATGGATGTTTGTCTCAACCGTAGTTGTTTGTCTCAATCATAGTGGTTCATTTCTAATCAGTTTGGATTAATATTAAAATTATTAAATCTGAGAGGTAACCGAGTGGAATTCCCTTCATTGACAATTATGGTATAATATATTCAATATAATCTTAATATAATATAATATAATAGGCGTGCGGGGTGGTGAAGTGGTTAGAGCGACCGTCTGCTGCGCGGGCGGCCGGGGTTCAATTCTGGGCCTTGGCTGGGCTCCTGCTACACCCCTCTGCATGTCTTCCAGTGGCAACAACTGGGTTATCAAAGGCTCCTATGAGGGCCACCGGCTGTTGTGTGTAGGGCCCTGCCTATGGGACCCTGCACATTAAAGAACACCTGCCTCGGTAAATGTGTAGGGGTATGGTCTCTACCTTCTCATAGATTCGATCATCCCAGACAGAATTGTCAAACATTGTTCTCGCCGTGATATGACCATAGATGTTGATACGGCGTCTAACACCAATAACCAACCAACCAACTAATCTTTCTTTTTTATTCCGGAATGGCGTTAGTTTAAGATCGATATTGTCATGCAGAAGTGAAAACTATGAAAACATCAATTGATCAAAAGCTGTAATAGATTCCCTCATTTTCTTTTATTAAACATGGTGTTCCTTAATAATTGTTTTAATATCTCATTTGTGATATTCTTTTAAACCCTTTCTCAGAAAATAATGACACCCCAATGGCCGATCAAAGTTTGGTTGAATGGCTTAGACTTCTCAACGTAGATGGTGCTTCAATAAACAAGGTAAGCAATATGTAACACTCTATGATTTTGTAAAGGATCACTGAGATGTCAGATGAGATAAACGCCAATCATATGATATTATGAAATATTATCACCCGTATTCGACAGAGTGATACATTTCTACTTCACAAATACCCTATTATATAGGAATATACCATTCAAAATACAGTTCCGAAATTTTATGCATGATGCAGCCCCTAAGCGATTGATCCCTATGATGAAGTATCGTATCTTTTCTTTTTAGTTTGTGAACGAGGATTACACAAAACGTGACGTGTTAGAACTCATGACTAGAAAGGATCTGGTACGGCTAGGTTTAAGGTAAGACTATTAATCATGGAATAATCTGCTGAAATGGTTGAGAGATGGCAGAGATGGAATTGAGTTTTTCCACGGTGGGGTAGGCGTATGCGTTGGTGCGACCGTCACGGTTGCCTGACTATGCTAATGAGGCTGAGAGGATATATAATGCTGTCCTATCCATAGGCTTATACATACAAAACTTCTTCATAAATTTTCTTAGCAAAAGCACAACATGAATAAGTTTGGAACCATAGACATAAGCCCATGCCCCTAATTGACAGATGGCATGATTATTTTCTTTTAAATTTATCCTGATAATATTGAATTAGCAATTTTTTTTCCCCATTTTAAATCTCCCTTATAGAAAATCATGAACTTTGGATCCAATACATATCCATTGCTAAGAGATAGGGAGGCCACTGTGAGCCCACAAATGTGTACCTCTTGCGGTAACCTAATTTTCGGGCATGCTCAAACAAGTGTCGTATAACAATTGAATGAACCTCAGTTGTCTGCTATTGTTTGTAAAATTTGCTATCGTTTGGTGAGGACTTTCCCAACCTAGTACCCACGTTAGTATAAAGCCTATCAAATGCAAATTCGGGGTTAGGACTGCCCCCCCCCCCCCCCCTTGTAGCATATAACATGTAATAAGGGGAAATGTTTATAAGTTATCCTACGTTTTGGTTTGTCCAAAGAACATCTCTGAATGGTTATTCGTGCCTAGATTTAAACTCAACTTTCAATGCCACATGTTCATAAACGTGTCAGTCTGGAAGGAACCCTGAAAGGTTGGCCGGACGTAAAACTACCCAAACAAACAAATGTGCATGTACATTTATGTCTCAACTTTAATTGTTGAAAATGTTGATTGTAGGGGTGGTCTAATCTGTCGCATCTGGGAGGCGATTGACAAGCATCGCAGTGGTCAGGACGAGTTTACCCAGCCGATGGACATGAGCGAGGAGCTGGGATCCAGTGCCGAGGCCAGCGAGCGCGCCAACCCTACGTAGCTAACACTTCCCTCATCCACGGTCCACCTCCGAGACGCCATGCACGCGCTGAGCACACGGCTTCGACAGTGGTTGAACGTGGGCAGAAGGGAATGAATCGTCATCCATGTTGCTGACCTGGTTATTTTGTACATAGGATATTATACATATAAATAAACATGCATGCCTGCACACTCATAAACACACTCACTACCACTTAACATAAGCTGTTTTTTTTAAAGTAGATAAAAGAAAATTGAAAAAAAAAAGAAACGGAAAACAGGTTCCCGGAACTGTAATTCTTAGTCATCAATGAGTCACACAGTGACTCATTTTGAGTCAGCCTGTCATGCTATGAGTCACACTAATACTCCACACCAAGTTGGTTTTGTTGAAGATTACATGCACCCATTATTTGCAAACACCTTTCTCACTCAAGCTATTTCTTGGTGTACCTTGGAGGACCGTCCAAAGTCAAAAGTAGCAAATCATTCTCCAGTCAAGACCAATACCCATTATACAGAACAAAAGAGATTGTTTCGAAGCTTATGTTAAACAAACATCAGACTTTTGTATCGTTCATACACAAACTGGTTATGCCTTTTTTCAACCAAATGCACAACAATGTTAAGCTCTCTCTAAGATAAGTGACGCGTTTGCAATGTCAATCATAAAATGCGAAATCGTCTTTTGCTATGAACTACTAGATTCATCATTTTCATAGATAAACCTCTCCTCTCGCCTGTGAATCACTTTTAGTAACTGCCTTATCTTTCTTGAAATCTAACAAACTACAATGCTTCGCTACTACTTTGGCATATCGGATACTTCATGTTGAATAATTGTTTCCTTGTACGTGTAACGCCATATTGTTGTATAGTTTCCTATGCCATTAAGGTTGGTATAGTTTGATAGAATTAAATGGAATGTAGTGAGTATAATTTCTGTTGAAATATCGGTAATGCACGGCAAGTTTCCTGTACATTCGTAACCGTAAATATATATAGAGATCATTTTCAAATTATTAGAAAAAAGAAACTAGTTGATCCAGAAATGTAATCTACATATTAGTTCGTCCACCTGACATGGTATAGGTCTTTGTTATATTCTTTGAAGGTCAGTATAAATGTCCGCCGTAGAATAATGTATAGAATTTACCTTGGTATAATTGGTTCTTTGTTCAGTTTTTGCACAACATATTATGACGTTTCCGTTGTCTCGGTTTCTTTAAAAGCCCGCTATGTACAGTGAAAATTGGAACTCTGCTTTCAAGTAGGCACTTAATCGACTGAACCTGCGAATGCTTTGCTTTCGGTCGTAACTATTGTGATTGCTGCTTAGTCAGCTAATCTTTCATACTTCTAGAATAAAACACTGCACAATGAGAGCGGCCAGTCATGGATTTAAAACCCAATGAAAAGCTATGAGCTTGGAAATGCAGTGGTCTATCGTAATGAAAATGGAATAGGTTTTATTCTATCTCATATCACGGTACTGATATGAGGGTGTTAATGAATCTTATATGGAAAAGAATGGGCCTTAAAATATTGGGAACTAGCCACGATATACGTTAACATCTTGGTAAACTACGTATCTATTAATCAGTATGCTAGGCTGGTTCTAATTTCCCATGCTGCTATTGTGATCTGTTGTATCCTCAAATAACCACACGTAAACTAAGGCACACATTTGCGAGTCCCCCTGACGATGGTTTAAGTAGTTTAAAAACCGCTGTAGCACATGTATTTTCAAAGTCTAGGAGTATCACAATGTTGAAGCACATTGAATTGCGTAGTATCAGAATATTGAGGTTCCCCAACACCCACTCATCACTGTCCACCTTTTCTGTGATGACCTGGTTCACGTGAAGTAGACTTGGTCGCCTATATTTTGTTATCGGCCAGTGGTGCTACCTTCCAGTTCTGCTGTCTTAACTCTCCCTAGGACGCCAGTGCTTACACTCACACATTCAGTTATGTTGCATCATAGCCCTTACCCCATAGATGGGCAGAGGCCAAAGTTTTGTTTCTAGCTTTTTGACCCCGCCCGATCCTAGGAAACTTTGAGATAGGTTTCTTTGTTTAGATAGGGAAAAATTGTTCAACACTCCAAGGGAGATTTCTGCCTAAAGGTCTACTTAATATTTTATGCCCCTTCAATTCGCGGTGTGGTGTTCTAAAGAATGCTGTCGCTATTTAGAGATATTTAGGTCTCTATAAACGTTCTAAAAGAAAATGTATCTTTCTCAAGAACTGTGATGACCTTTTGTTAAGTATAAATATTCTTGTACTCCGCTTTTTAACGGGTAGGTAAATTTTGTTTATTACCAGTGGTGTCAGGTCGCATACGTTGAAGCAGTGTGCATCATAACACTAGCACTCTGATAACCTGTCCCTGTTTAACCCCAATCCCTTGTTGACGTTTGTATATAATCACTTGAAATCCTTTGTAACGCACTTATCATGCACAATGTAGATGTACAAGCTTGGTTCTGGCCGTTTACCGAGTTCTACCGTTCACAGATATAATTGTTTCTTAGTCCCAAAGCTGCCTGTATATACATGTAAATGTGTAATTGAATTTTTGCTTTTCAAGTACTGTATTTCACCACACGCGTCGCTTCCTTTGTCACACCCAGTTGTGTCGTGTTAATTTCTCAATGAACTCATGATTATAGAATGACTGGTTTCTTTAAAAAGTGCTTGTCCGCCGAAGAGTAAAATCTAGATTTCACGATGCCTTTCAGATTAGAATAAGATTAATTCATATCATTGGAAGCAAAATGATTTGTTGGGTTTCAGACTTTTTTTTTAAATAGCACGGGTAAATGTTCTTCACCTCGCCTTGTAAGATTGTTGAAAGTAACCAAGCTTATTATGCGTCTGACTTATAAAAAATATTTCACCAGTTATTCTTTTCACGCAGAGCACACCGGTGATCCTTTTTCCAATTCGTTCGATCTTTTCGTCGATTAGTGACCAGTGATTTGCATGTGACGTTCGGTTCCTTATCGAGGATGTGAAGTGTTAGCTATTGAAGGTACCAGTGTGCTACGTTGATAAAGACTATGAATGTCTTGTATATAAGGATTTAATGACACCTCGTCAACGCTAATATTTCTACAGAGAAAATATTTTTCATAATCAATGAAGATATGGATGTGTTCATTATAGAGGACGAAATACTTTCCTTTATGGTGGGTAATTGCAATTTAGTTATTGCATCTCTTGAAAGCTGCGTGTTTATCTGTCATGCCATAATGTTGTTGATTGTGTGAAAGGCGCCAATAATGTAAACTGTATTGTTTCACCTGTGAATAAAAATCAACAACCCAAGTGTAAAAAAATACGCATATCCGCACCAAAATGTTATATATATATCACAAGAAAATTTACCTTTGTTCACAGTTGATACTGTAATACTGCAATATACTACGAATAGAAGAGAACTTTTATATTGAATAACACACTTTGTTTGCGTCATTTACTGAGTATGGTCTAAAGTCATAAAGGTAGCTTAAAAATTGTTGAATAAATAATGCATTATGTAAGAATCTGTATTTCTTAGAAAGTAATGTTGATAAAATAATATGCTGTCATTAGTTAGAAAATAATTTGTTATGAACTTGAATTAACACTTGCAATAAACATTGTATTCCATGAAAATAAGAACTAATTGAAGACTTGCATAATGAAGGTTGGCCAAATAACAGTCTGCCCAAGCCCCTGTAAACAATATTCCTGTATGTTACCTATACATGTTACTGTTGTAAAGAGAGAGAGAGTTAAGAAGTGAGGCATGGACTCTGTGATGACTTTACTTAAACTTCCAAGGTCAACCAAGTGCTCTTTCGGGCTGTTCCCACTTTTTACTACGTCTACAATGACGTACTCACCTCACCGATAGAACGTATGCAATATTTTGTCTTAAGGTACCGTCTAGTTGTCATTTGGACATAACAAGCTCTGTCCAAGTGCAAATTGTTAAAGGTACAAAATAGTTTTCGCTGTCATATCTTACCCTTGTTACCTAGACCGTCGACGGCAGGCACTACATGTATAAGATAACCATTTGTCAATGAATTATAATACTAACGATATGCCTTCAAAGCGTTGATGCTCTTCTTAGTTTTCTCCTGCATCAAATAAGAGCGTTGTAGACTTAGTTGCACCCCAATTTAATTCTTTGTTTCATTTATTGAATTACGTGATCATTTTGTACTGGTCTTCATTGTTTGTCGCGCGGTTTATTTGATGGCCGTGTTTATTTTTGTGCAGAGATGTACCTGATGCATGTACGTGAGCAGAAGTAACCGAGTGAATGTCATTTGTGCAGTTAATAAAAGGGACGTACTATGCGCTTACCGTTATCAAAATATATTATATGTTTTCTTATTTATTTCCTTATAATGTGCACGAAGTACAATCAATGTTAATATTATTGGCGAAAATAGTGTTAATAGACACCTCTTTTTGTCAACAATCAGTAAGTAAATTGATGAATAACATACTACATATAATAACCGTATACAAATTGACTAGCTGGATCGAGAAATATTTTACTCTTCGTTTATTTACAAAACCTGAACGAAATAGGGTATAAAATTATTTGCGTATATATGTAAATATAAATACTGTATAAATAACGTTGCATACTATATAGCAGTTATATTGTAGACGAGATGAAGGCTGATCGTGTGAGGATCTCTGTTGCCCGTCGACCAGTTATGTGTATAGTGTCTCCCGGGTGAAACTTGATAGGAATGTAGCCATCCACATTGGCTCCTACGACGCATGGTTCTCCGTCTGAAAGTAAAACAAAAACTTTTGAGGGAGAGTTAAATTTCTGAAATGGGATAACGCGTAACCGTATGCAGTTTATTTCCTAGCTGTTCGCAGAAGGGCCTATCCTTTGACCGCCCGTCCATGTTTGTTAGTAAAATATTTTTCGGTGAGAAAAAAAGAAGAAAAACCTAACTTTGTTCATCTAATGGAATTTAGATTACATGTGTTGAATTTTCGGCGAATTTTATAATTGCTTCAAATAGATGACCTGGCAAATGACTACATACTTTACAATGCATTTTTCAACAGGCTGACTTTCGACCAAGATTTTCGACCAGGGACTCCCTTGACAGCATGTGTAATCCAAAACAACTTTTTTGAAAAAGATAAAAAAAAAAAATTCTGCATTCCCCATCTTCATAGAAACGACTTGATCCATGACGCAGTTTTTCCGTGTTCTAAAAAACTATCCTCGTGCACAGTTAACAATTGATATTTCTAAGGTGTGACCCACCTAGGATGATCTCCACGGTGATGAGTCCGAAGGTCTGTTTGACGGGCTCCAGCTGCAGGCGGCTGTTGTCGAGCACGAAGGTCTTGGAGAGGCTGGGCTCGCCGTCCTCCAGGGGGTCGAGCACCACGTGGGCCAGCTCCGGGCTGGACAGGGGCTGGTACTGGTTGGCCGTCACCAGCGACGTCTCCTCCAGTAACCTACACAGCCAGGGAGGGGTGAGCAGGAGTCTTAACAAGTGCTGACAAAGTTAACTAAATGGCGTCCGATGAGAATACAAACTAAATAGAATGCGGCAGATATTTTCTACACTCTATTTCCTTAAAACATAAAGTAGTACCATGATTGTTCTCTATGACATTTTCTACACTGTTATCCAAGAGGAAGGAGCTTTATTCCCTCCTTGCTTATTCCTCAATGCAAATGCACGTTTGATAAGAGTTAACCGAATATAGTATCATCTGTATGCTATCGAGAAGTAGAAGTTCGTCAAGATTTTACCTCGATATGTGATCAATACGTTCATGAAGCCTGGTGATTTGTACAGTCTGAAAAGCAATATAATGAATAATATAGGAAATATCTTTTGAGTAGATAACAATGCTTATGTGACCTAAATGTACAACTATAATCGTTCATTAGAAAAGGCCACGACTAAAAAGAAGCTTTAGAGGAAAAATAACACGATACACCTGGTTGAACACTGCCTTTCATGCCAATAAAATTGTATCGTACAACCTAAAGGAGAACTTATATCACATTTTACATTATCCTCATACTCCCCCGTCGCTTCGGATTCCACATGTAATACTCGCTCCGATTATAGCCTTTTTTCGTCACGCACTTTTACTGTAGTATTGCACGACCACATCACGCAAGTGGCCCTCCGCGAAAAAGTAGTTCTTATAGAAACCATTAAGTCAGGCAGGTAACAAGTCCCAGCGAAAAGTAGTCCCGGCACTTCCCAGAATGCTATAGTCGGAGCGATGATTACAAGGGAATCTGAAGCGAGAAAGGAGTTTGCATTATCCTTAATCAATGCGAAACCCTACGCGAAACTCAATGCAACTTTCCCCCCCCTGTTTTACATATTGAGTTAAGATTGCGTCAGCAAGCTCAAATTTGGGTATGAAACACCAGCAACCACACCCTCTCCCAGCACGCATCGTGAATCAAACAATGGATAACCTAATCTGGTCTTAACTCTTCCCAGGACTATAGATAATCAGTGATGATGTCAGAAGAAAATGAGATGTGACAATGGCGCACTCATCAATGAAGTAAATGAGACATATTTTCATAAAAATGTGCCATTTTGGACATTAAATTATCTGTTATAATCTTAATGTTCAATTTGCACATTAATCAATGTTTTAAGGTGACATTTGATTTTTTAATGCGCCCAGGGCGCATGGCGCGGCCCGAACATTTTCACTGGATAATGTATCCGTCTACCTTACCTGTGAAGAGAGTTGTGTTTCTAGTGCTGCCACCTGCTGAGGAAGCTCTGAACTGATGCGGTCCCGGGCAGAGAGCGGATCTGACTCGAGAGACACTCTCCTCTGCATCCGGGGCTCCAGGCCGGCAGTACTGACATTCTCACTGGAGGCTGATGCCTCACTGCAGGAGCCATGCGTCTTACGTGCCCTCCAGGGTGCAGTCGACGAGGGGGGCTTGAGGCGGTCAGTGGGGCCGTACCTCGTACCCCTATCAGCCACTGCTTCCCTGGAGGCAGGGAACAGGTGGTTTCCGTCCCCGTTAGTCAGTTTCTCTAGGGTGTTAACAAAATTGGGCTGTTGGTCGTCAAAACTGACTGTCTCCAAATCTAGCTCAGTGTCAGACTCGCCTCCCTCCAGTACCACTACTCTGTCGACGGAGGTGCCCCCGGTAGAGAGCGCGGGAGGCAGGAGGAGCTCCAGGTCGGCCCCGTTGGGCAGAGGGGCTCGTCTACTGGGGGTGGTGGGGCAGGAGGATGGGGAGGTCACCTCCGGGCTGGAGCCACCAGCCGACCCAGCCTGGTCGCTGAGGTCAGAGCGGGTCGAGTCCTGTCGGAGCGGGTTGATCCTCAGCAGGTGCACCTTGGTGTTGCCGCTCGGTAGTTGTAACTCTTTGAAGATGCTCTCCCCACTGTATGACTCCAGTGATACAGCATTCACACTCTCTCCACCTGCACGGGTCACCAACTTTTCTAGAACTGAAAAGAATGATAACGGAGAAAAACATGTACTTTTGTTAAAAATGTCTGGATGTAACATAAATGGGGAGAATATTATGGTAGTCTAATACATATTTACACTTCTCTATTCATAATGAATATATTTTTTATGGGAAAATTCAACAAACTACCCTTTAAACTTCTTTATATGGGAAGGTCTCTCTTTTACAGGAAGCACATGGCACTGCTAATTTTCCTAAGAAAGTAAAATCGAGATTATTTCAAACCCAGTAATGTGAGTACACTGTAACTCTTTTCTCTATGTGATTGTTTGCGTAAAAGTTCCTGATTACCAAACAGAAAAGTTGGTAACTGTTAACTAACCTGCCAGGTCTGGGGTGCGGAACGGGTGGAAGGCGAGCGCCAGTCGGAGGGTGTCTCGGGGGGAAGCGGGCAGGAAGGCCGAGTCGGCCGGCTGTACTCGGCCCACCATGACCAGCACGCCCTCGGCCTGCGGGCAGCTGCCCCGACCCACGAACCCACACAGACCCTTGGGCCGCTCGTCCAGGTCAAGGCGCTAGGCAATGGCAAAACGAGTGTTGGAAAATGCTAACAAATATGGCTAAAAAACAACATTTTTAAGCGGAGGGATATTTTTCAGTGGCTTTTCATGGATGTATATTTGATGTGCCAATTACACCATATGGAGAAATTTGTTTATAGATACTTCTACCTTACCAGGCCTACCTCGAGCAGATTTGTTACCAAGTGTATTATTATCAAAAATAAACTTATCAGATGATATGAACAATTCTCTGTATTGTTAAATTACAACTGCCCATTTTACCTTAAAGGTCGATTTGCTTCACGTTTCTAAAACATATCGAAATCCACTAAAACCTAAGAATCAACCACGCTTAAATAGAAATCAAATGCAGACTCTTCTCAGACCTGTTTAGGACCAATAATAAGAAAATTTAAGATTTCTCTACATCTATTAAAGAACCTTGAATTTTACATCGAAACCTTAAAAATGAATCTGAATACCCCGAGAATTATAATATGTGACCCGATCTGACAAAATGAGTCGCAAGTCGGCAATGAGTCGCAAGTCGCACGACCCTTCCATAGCATTCCTTAGCTAATTAGCTTTCAAACGAGGTGTAACGTGCGACATGCAACTTCTTGCGACTTCCGTCTCAGTATGTCAGATCGGGTCACATATATATATGCTGCCGTCAGCAAAATTGTTCAATATAAAAAGTGTTTACTCACAATATCCTGAATTTTCCAAAGCTGTGTGTCAGTAGCCTGAAACACCTGTAGGACTGGCTGAGTGTTGGAGCCCACTGTCACTCGACGTAAACCCGCCTTCACAAATCAACATTCACTTCAATTAAAACACTTTCGCTGCATACATGGAGTGTTTTGAATCAATACGAGGACTTGATCAATCAGTGTACAGAAAACAAACATTTAAGCTTCCACAAACTAACACCAACTTCCATACTGTTGAATTGTTTTCGAATGTAATTTAAATTATTTGTGATATTGTTTGATCAAACAAAGAGGTCATGAATCGGAACCACATAAGCCTTTTTTTTTTAAGTCGATGAAAAAAAGTAGAACAGTGGAGTCGGTTTACAGCACATAAGGTCAGATCCTAAAACTGTGTGAATGTGACGGTAACTTACGTCGTAGTGTATAAGGTCGGGGGCGATGACCGTCCTCAGGGGGACACCCACTATTTTTCTGGGTTCCTTTTGACTGTAGGGGATCTCAAACATCACCAGCTGGGCGATCCTCTGTGAGGAACTCTGTCAAGGAAAATGTTTAGTTCCATACATGATTCTGTGTTCATGGAAAGCTATAGGCCTACAGTTTAACTAAGTAAAAATAACATCTTTACTATTATTCCACATTTATATGTACATTTATGTGTATTTAGGCAATTCTTTTCTTATTGGTTCTGAAGGGAGTGGTGAGATAGGTAGAGTTGGATGGTAGTATACAAAAGAGGAATGAAACGTATTACTATGCTTTATTCCTACATTTCCCTGAATCTAATTCAATGTATACGACAGCCTAAGTGAAGACGATAGTAGAACTTACAACACTCTGTTGAAGATTAAATAGCCTCGAGGTGTGGTCCGTGCAGTCCCCTGCTGAGCTCAGCTGGATGGCATCTGAACAACACATCCAAAGTCAACCCTGTGCTCATTATAAAGTACCAACTCAGTGTAGTTGGAACTACACGATAGCGGATTGCGAGTGCCGAATATCTCTTCTTCTAGGTTTAAAGTAATATTTAACTTTTCTAGCAGTGTGACCTCTTTTCAAAGTCTAAATAAATAAGTATAAATATAATTTTTATTGAATGAATCAAGGCTTTACAGGTTTACATTTTCTTCGGGTCATTCTTTCAGTAACGGCACAGGTTGCTAATAAACCACTGCTTATCCCATTGCCACACTGGTTATATTTACGAGATGTTAGCGCCACGTAGTTTAGTGTTAACTTGTTAGCTTAAACCTACCTGGACCTCGGAACATATCGGTGTTGGCGGCATGACATAGCGACTCGAGCGGCAGCTCCACCGTACACACCATCCATGTGTTCGACAGGGCAGTCACAGTCGTTATTTTACCCTCAACACTTCAAGAAATGATCAAAATAAATTAGCTCTCCTATAGGTTTGTTAATTGTGGCTCAAACTCGTATAGCTGGTCACAGGGGTAATATTTTCCAGGCTTATTTACGAGTCATCAAATCTAACCTATATTCAATACTCGTATTTAAAATTCTTTGACTGTAGTGTTCGTCTGATTATGAAGAAAACTTGGAAAATGATAAAGCACATTCTTAGGTATCATTATCTTTACTTAAATACATATCTAATTTAAACTTTTCGATAATATTAAATTGTTGACTACCTACCCAGGTATCTTCCACGCTACAATTGTGTAATCACTTATTGACTTTGCTATATCATCCCATTGATATATCTATTAAAACAAAACAAAACAGCATTAGTTTTAAAAGTCAGAATTAAAACAAGAGAAACTGTATCTTCTAATCTTTCCAAAATAATAATAATCCATAACAATTAGAACGGAGCGGGCACAAACATTTCACAACCATATTTTTCTGTCCATATCAAATTATTGGTCAATATCAAAATTCAAGTTCTAAAATTGCAAGGTAGGGAGATAAAACCGAAGAAATTGATAACAGAGACAATTCTAGTTTACATTGGTATAATGATCGAGACGATAGTTACATCTTTATAACGATATAATATATTTAGCAAATACTCACCAGGACAATTGAACCAATTCCGACCAATAGTTTCTTACCATCAGGTGACCAACATCCTGAAGAGATCTTGCCACTAAAATCATTGATAAAAAGAAGAGATATTGGAAAATATGCTTGATAAAAATACTATATATACAACTGAGGCAACAAGAAAACTGGTTGCGTTTAGGTAACGTCGGTCGAAAAAAATATTGTTAGTTAGGTCAGTTATGTCTCAGGTAGTGTAAAAAATGACAAAATGACTCCATACACCCTCTAACTAGTTTCCCGTCCGTTCAACTATTTAATTGATATTTTTTTCCACACACACCTCTCGCATATACTCAACGTGTGTCATAGATATAACAATGTAGACCATGCCCTCCCTATAAGTGTGAACGATCAAAGGCATACTTAATTTACTCTAAAATTCAATGCGCTTTGACCAACTGCATCGTTATAAGTATTTTTTTTTTTAAATAAATTTGAGACGAGGCTAATGTGCAAACTTCGGATGGTACCGCAGAACAGAAACCAGTATAAGGGTCTTTATAAATATTTATAGCGCCATATCAACATCACCAAGGGAACTTCGACAGAATATTGAATAGTTAGTGTGCATGTCACAGGCAATATAATCTAAATAGTATGCAAAATTGTTTTGTTTCATCTAAAATGTATAAGCAACCACATTATCGGCACACTGACTGGCCCACAGATACTTTGTCAGCATCTACAATCACTGATTAATCTTCCACCTGAAGACGCACGGGTCTCTGTTTTATCAACTACTCATTGAGACGTGATTATTATTGGTAAAGACTAAGTTGTTCTACGTTCCACAGAAATATATGTATCGCTCGAACCGTCTATGATAGAAACGCACGTCCATTTTTGTGCCAAAAACATCTTTACCGCAATAAAGGCTCAATATGCAGAAATAAGATCTATTCCCAATCTAAACACTGGCACTGGAGCCATATGTTATACTTTATTACTAGCCATTGTCACACTTCATGCCCTTAGTGATGAGTTCATAAATCTACGTCTTTGACGACCAATATTGTAACTACCGTAGCTACTTCCTGACAAGTAAATGAAACTATTCTCAGGGTGATATGTTTATGCCTCAATTAGTGTCTTCCGCGGTTTTTGTGTGTTCAAACACACACGTGTTTTCACCTCCTGCTAGAGATCTGTAATCATCGCCGCAGGAGCAGATGTCACCGTCACTCAGAGGGCAGTATCATGTCGGCGCGTCCTTGGTTTTATGTCAGATGCCTGGTGGTTCACACCAACGCAAAAAAAAAGTAAAAACTTTTGCATTTTGAAACCAAACATTCTAAGATAGTATCGTTATCTCGTCACCCCCCCCCCCTCCCCCACGCGCTAAATCATAGAGATTTTCCCCAGCCCCGTTAAGAAAACTAGATCTATATATATTTTTAGGGCTTCGTGAGTGACATTTGTCTCAGGATTAAAAAAGATAATGACATGGGACATTGCCTCTTCTGAAATTTGACGGGGCGACGTTGTCTTATCTTTAATTCGACAGCTTAACATCACCCTTTCTTATCTTCAACAGGCGACATAGGGACCCCCCATCAAGGGCCCCTTAACTGAGACCAATTAAATTATACCATTATATTCCTGAAGTCCTCCCATCATGTCTTTTTTCTTTTTCATAATTTCCTATAAGTTCAATCATACATGAGGTGACAATAACAAATCTGAGTGTCAAAGTTTGCCATCCGTCTCCACTGTAGAAACCAACACGGTTTGACATAGCGGGTTCTGGGGGCGGCCAGCTGTGACCGCCGACTGACAGCGCCACCTGGTGCCAACCCACCCCCACCGCCCTCTGGCGGATCTGTCAAGTAGCACGCCACCTGGCGAGTATTTTCACCTCAAGCCGTTTTGCTCTACACCTCTGTTTGATGAGACACACGTTGACTCCCTGTGACGATAAGCTACTAGCAGGTTAACACAAGATCACAACCGAGGAAATATGTGTAACCATGGGGAAATGGGGGCTCACTTACAAAAGACTCGGTGAACTCAATAAGAGTGACATGACTGGGTAAGAACAATGGTTTGGAGACAGATCCACAAGTAACAGTTATCAGTATTAGCCTGTCCTCAGGCATTATGCAAATGTAAGCAGATTGTTAATTACTTGACCTCAGGTAGAGAAAATTGGTTGAAAATGTCAATAACGTTGACAAGGTGGATTGTAAAAACAGGTTTAAAAAAATGCAATGAAAATAAAAAAACAGAGCAGAGGCACCAGATCTCCCGTTTGAGCGGGAGAACTCCCGTTTTTCTTGCCTTTTAAGGAGTATCTCAAGATCTTCCGTTTGTAAATTGATTTTCTCCCGTTTTTTCCTTTTTTTTCATGGTATATGATATTATACTATAAAGGCCGGAATACCCAGTCATACATTGTTTAAGACTAAAGACCAATAGATCAAGAACAGTTTCTAAAATTCGTTTCTTTGAAAAAACAATTAGACTGGTACTATTTCCTGTCTTTTTTTAATCATTATTTTTCATTGACTTTAATTTTTGTTTTGACTTCTTTTTTTTTTCATTATCCAAATCTCTTGAAATAAAACTCCGGTTTTGCAAACCCAAAACTCCAGTTTTGTAGGCATGTCCACCTGGCTCCTCTGACAGAGAATCCAATACATAACAGAAATATTTACAAAGACTGAGGTCACTAGTGGCCTTAGGTGATATTGAGATCACTAACGGACCGAGTTTACCTGTTACCTGGATTCCAAACTGAAATAATCGTGATGGATCACAGTAGTTTCATTGCGTTAAAAAAAGGAGAGATCAAGATATATACTACATACCTGTCTATGGGTGGCAGCGCGTAACTTCCCTTGCTTTGGCAGTGTTTAAAATAGAAGCTCCCACGGTCACGGTTAAGTACACAAAGAATATCTCGTGTAGGGCTCCAAAGCACACCTTTATAATAATAATATAAAAAAAGAAAATGATTAGCGTTCTAAGTCAGTAAGTATGCAACAAAGGATATGCCCTGAAGACTACAAAGTATGGTACTTATATATTGAAATCGAAATCAAACAGAAATAAAGACATTCGTGATATATTTAATTCCTCCCACCGTTTCCATGCAAAATTGACAGTCAGAAGAGCTTTCGAGGAAAGAGGGACAGTTGGATTTGATATATATAAAAAAAGGTGGAAATTCTCTTTACTTTAAAGCCAAGAGGGTTTTACAATACATGTATTGTCCTTGAAGTTTCATTTTAAGGTGGGACGAGGCTAATGCACAGTAAATCGGAAAAAAAGTCCCTGAAAGTTCAGGAATTGTTTTCAACTATCTTTTAAATGCATGTGGTATTGCTTTTTCATCCTGTGTTCTAGAATAAATTTAATGGCATTTGGGCTTGTTTATGCTATAGATGGGGGTTTGCCTCAAGGTTGCTTTAAATTACATAAAAGATGGGAGTTAATGAGAAATGAGAACTTTTAAGCATGTGTTTTTCAAAGCTGGACTTCCGTAAACGTTTTCTGTTAAAGGAAGGTTATCGAGCAACCATGGTTACAAAGAACACGTAGTCTATGGATTTTATTTTTTGCAAATGATACAGGAGAGTATTCACACCAATTACAAGATTCCTCAGAAAGCCGATTTTTGGGTTCATATTCACAAATTAATAGTGGAGGACATAAGTGAAGCTAGATCCCTTGAAAATAAAATTATTTGATTTCGTATTTTGAAAAAATAAACGATTTACTACAGTAACATACTTATTAATCTGTTTCAGTTATAAACGACTTTAAAACTGCTACTTAGTTTCGTACAATTAAACAAAGCCTTACCTTGAGGGATAGGGGTGGCATTTATTTTGCGGACTTGTTTGAGGTGAAGATCAGATGTTATTCCCGACACTTTCCAAAGCGTAACTGTCGTTTGGTGGACAAGACAGAGGTAGCAAACAGAACCTGGATATTCTGAGCTCCAATGTAAACTTTGTACACAGCTACATTGGGAAAACAAAAGGACTAAATCAATAAGGATAAATACATGACATGTCAGTGTGTCTGAACAAACTTACTTTTTGAAATAGCAAACTAACATGGTACTTTCAATATAGAAACGAAGAAACAAGAAGAACGCTCACTCAAATTCTCCAAGTTTGATGCACTCTGTTCTCTGTACTCTGTCTTCTACTATCCGTACCGGAGCTAGATAGACCCCACGGCCGTCTGTCCACGCCAAGCCATGCTTACTGTGAAGAGCTGTCAATATAAGATGTATTTCTAAACAGTCACTACCTGGTTTCATAGTGCGATATTGCCACGAAATAATTTTGTAATCAACTAGGGGCAATATCTCTTTAACAGATTAGCCTAATAAGGGGCCATCCATAAATGATGTCACACTTTTTCAGGGCACTTTTAAAACCCCCCACCCCCACCCCCCTGTTACACTAAATTGTCTGATTAAACATGAAAATAATGCCCATTTTCACACTGTTAAACCCACCTACCCACCCCTTGTGTGTGACTTCATTTATGGACAGCCCCCAAGGGGAATCTTAATCAGGGTCCCACGACAAGCAATTGTGTCTTTTACAACAAAAAAGTGTTTTTTTTTAATATAAATATTCTTAAAGAAAGATTATCAAATTGAAAATATATTTATGACAGACAGGATCTCTAATGAGTAGTTATGTTCCTGAGTAGCCTAATCAGTTACGTAAAGCCCCCAGTTAGTAAGTAAGTCAGTGACATTGAGAAAGGGCATTACGATGCTTTAAAAGCTAAGCACTATTCCTCGTTGAAAAAAAAAACGAGCTTGATTTTGAAATATTCAACATTCGCAAAGCAGCTCCATTTTGAGCATTACACGAATCTTTCATCTCATAGCAAAAAAAACTCTTAGTGTGCTACGTATAGATCTCCTTTTTTCTTTTCAATCAACACGAAGTAGATGTAGAGGTTTTCCTTTGCAATCACTTACCATTAGACAAAATATTTATGCCACTTCTCCGAAGGCTTGCCTTCCCCAGATCCATCTTAGAATTACGGGATCATGTACCATCTGTTGTACCTGTAGAACGGTCTTTTCGCACTACTCCTTTTAGGAAGGTGCCACCACGCGCTGGATTATAAATAAGATGAATCACTTCTGACCTTTTACAGCTTTCAGTATTAAATAATAGCTACATGACACCATCTCACCGATCGAATCATTCTCTGTAAAAGGTGAATACGAGCACGGTGAATTCTTAAGTCTAAATTTCTCTAAAGTGAATAAGAGACTGAAAGCAAAAATATAAAATCCCACTCTGCAGGAAGACAACCAGCTAAAAGAATTTAGTTTACGGTAGTAGATCTACCATAAAATAATCTAAAACCTTTTCTTAAAATTTTCATATTTATGTATTCACCATTTCATGTAATTATCTGAAAACCGGGGGCAACCCCAAAGATTATCGCAATAAAACACTTTAAAAAAATTAACATCTTAAATCTACGGATCCGTGATGCTAAATTCAAGTTCTCAATCTGAAAACAGAATGATCAGAATTTCCAGTGGTGGGTGAATAGGGTATCAGGTAGCCTGAAGTAATCACTGATGGGTCACTTAAACAATTCTGCTAGCCAAATAGTGTCCTGATATTCATGACAAGCTGAATTTTGCTTAATAATTTAAATAACTCAGAAAACTGATGTCCGGAAAAAAATTAAAATATTCTGTATTGCCCAAATCCCCCACGTAGATCTACGTTTGTCAAACGATACAGATTCAGATTGAGCACTGGACCAACCAATCACATAGTCTAAATCTAGATCTACTCGATCGAGTAGACTATAGACGTATCTACGTGAGTTAGATCTAATGAGTATCGGTGATTAGAGCTATGGATATGGCTTTACGTTTACCAATCATTGGAGAAGATTAAGCACTACACTTCAACGTGGGATAACCATATATCCAACATCAAAGGCCTACCCTGGTAGATACCGGGGTATGTCAAAGTAAGAGCTCACATAAAATATTAAAATTCTAGATCTACTCGCATATCAAACAAATAAATTATTGTCAAAGGATTTTACACTTGTCTTGGTGTCTCTTTCCTGTCTATTCTAAATAACGTTCGTAATCCATTTCTGCCCATCATTATTTATCTTAACATAGTCAATATAGTTTGGAGGATGGATCTATGATGACTTCCAACTCAAAGTCAAAGGGGGGATCCAATGTGCTACGAAGGAAGATAGACTGTAACTTGTGAACCAATCCTCACTGTACACACAAATTATAACTATTGCAATAAATACGTCTAGGACATAAATCATATATGATATGTGAACGTAAAAGAGAAACGTACCTATGTAGATGACAGACCTAGCTAGGTTATGTCATGGTGTCGCCCGGACGTAAAGGGTGTTCAAAGTAAATCCTCCTGCTACTGAAAATGCTAGGTGCTAAAACTAACTCTTATCCGATGTCCAGGCGACGCACAATCTGTTACAGTACACATGAGCCTCATCATCCTCGCAGGACGCTCATCGCTGGGGTCATGTCAGTTGTAAACAGCAGCATGTGGCTTTGAGCGGTCTCAACTCTAGCCTACTCACCGGTCTACTTGAAGACTTGTGCTCCCTCTGTTGGCTGATGGCAAACTGACGTTTTTAACCCTAAAACCCACGCGAAAAGGCCATTTTCCTATCGCAAAATCAGAGTCACATTGAAATGATATACACAAATGCTCAAACGTTAACTATAAAGCACATATTATTACCTGTATAAGGTATTACTTGTAGATTTAGCCCATTTGTAAAACTTCAAAGGCCGACGCGAGCACCTGTTGACGCTGGTATTCCTGTGAAATAGAGTTCTCAGCGCTTGTCAAGCCAAGAACAAGCTACAGCCGAAGCTGGTTTCCGACAATCACTGTCTATAATCTATGTCATTTGAAATCACCAGCAAAAAATTAAACCTCTTACAACGTTGAAAAGAATTTCATCTGGTAAAAAACCAGATGTTCTGGCAATGATTCTTAACTTACTATATATCATGATATAAAGAGTAAAATTGCAATGTAATCAGTAACCTAAGATAGGCTGTATATATAACAAAATACACTGATTATTATTGATTGACGCGGGCCTGGTTATGGCGGCTAAATTTGAAGTTGTTCCGTGAACCGAAACCAAGGAAATGACCCTCTAAACTATTCTAACAGGGGTATTTACGTTAGTTAAGGATACGGCGCTGAAAATAATGAGATCAGGTTTGTAGAATTGACGCTGTTGTATATTTTAACCACAGGTTATCTGCCATAAAAGGCATGAAACTTGCGTTTAGATGTTAGTGCTCTGGACTGGGTCTGGAGCCGAATCATACATACAAGGACGTCGACGGGTCAGTGTTTTCAGTTACACACTACCTCTCGACCACAACAGATTGTTGTGTTCAAATTGTTGAGTCAACAGCTTGACCGACCACAAACCACTCATACCATTTGTAAACATGCGTGACTGAGACAGAGTCCTAATTCTCTGCCAGCAATTATTAATTCGCATGATCATGATGCGATATAACCCCGAGGCCCAGCAGGCAGCACATCCTGGGTAAACAGCTGATGCGCTGTTGAGAGCGCCACAACACAGATAGATCTCCGAGATCGAACAAGAAATTGAAGCCCATATTGCTGCCATAGAGCAGGGCTGGCTGCTGACTAGCCAAAGGCTATCAGTAATTTTAAGAATACCAAAATGAACAAAGAGTTAAAGGGACATTCTCGTCCGTGAGTTCAAAGAGATAGAGTAGAGGAGCCGGTTTTGACGCACTAAGCATGGGAAATAAGATATTTATGTAAAATCATATTCAATTCCCAATTTTTTTTTACCTTTGAAGGTATACAGTATGGAACAAACCCCGAAAATATAATTATAAGAAAAAATAATGAAAACGGAAAATATTTTTGTAATAACTAACTATATTACTTTGGGAGGTTGAGGAGCCAGTTTTGACGCACTGTAGCCTATTTTGACGCACCCTGTCACCAGTTTTGGCGCATTAATACATATTTCTATCTATTTATTATATTTTAATCAAAAATGACAGAAAAATTAATGAAATACAGATGAAGCGTCCTTGTCCTTCTGATGTTTCACCTAAATGCAAATATTTGCTGGTGGAAGTGATACAGATCCTTATTGAAAGAATGACGTCGAATCATATATGGCCAAACCATAAATACCACGTGATAGCCCATAAATACATGCATATTTAGGGCTATCAGCTGTTTGCATTTCAGGTTAATATTTTACTTCCATTCACAAAATACAAAAAGGAATTAGATTTTGAAGTCTATTATAGATAGCTAATGTCGTCCTAAAAATGTTAAAATAATTATACACTGTATTTTTCATTTTATTTTTGGAAAATTGAGGAAAATCCGGAAATTTCGGAAATTCAAAATGGCGGAAATGCGTGAAAATTGAAGCACATCACATTTTATGTATTTAGTTTTCACGCATGGGTCTAATTTCGAAAATGTGAAACAAAATTTAATATTTTTAATTGTCACGGCCTGCATATTACTTGAAACTAGTACACCCACATTTCTAGATAGCAAACTGCAATATTATGTTGAGAAATTAATTGAGATAGTATTAATTTAAGAAATTCATGATTTTTAAGTTTTCTAGGGATATCACTGAAATTTGTCATCATAGGATTTGGTTTTTGCTACAAGACCGCTATTTTTAATCAAATTTGGTCAAAAATCGAAATTCCCATAGTAAGATCACTGGTCTACAGCTATGAACAGCAAAACATCCAAAATTGATATTCTAAAGACCCTTTGGGCAGTGATATTGCACTAGCTGCGCCAAAACTAGAGCTGCGTCAAAACTAGCTCCTCTACTCTACATCCGCCGACGTAAGCCTATATATATATATAACAACGCCACAGCCGGTGACGTGTTTTCCACTTTTCGAACGTAATCTGGCGACGTTATTGGTCATGTCGGAGAGTTGCAATATGCCGAAATACTTTCACCTCACACCGTCACGGACGAGAAAGCCCCTTTAAGCGTGGTATTCTGATATACCAACTCAGGTTGGCCGTCGCATGTGAGCTCTGTAGCTCCTATTGTGCAGCCGTATTATAGCGCATGAGGCCATCTGAGTGTCCACGACGGACTCATAACGTACAATGACCATCTAGTCACATCCATTAGTATGAGAGCCAACTTCCTCTGTAGAATTCATTAAGGGCACCAAGGCCTCGCGAAATGTTGAGAAAGGGTCCAACAGTCCGTTTGGTGGCTGAAAGTTGGTGAGGACGTTGTGCAAATTGTCCAGCAGTGCACACACTGCCAAAAGTATAAGCCAACAACTCCGAAAGAACCACTGGTTCCCACTGTCCTACCAGATAGGCCGTGACAGATGTTAGGTGCAGATCAGCTCAATTTTAACCATCAGCAGTACATGGTAGTCATCGATAATTATTCCCGATATATCGAACTTGTTAATCTAGCTGAGACTACCACACATGGTCACAGCAAAATTAAAATGAATTGAACTTGGGAAAGCCACAAACATCTTTTACCAATTGCTCTGTTGTAAATCAGTCGTAATTTGAACACTTAGCTATATTTCATGTTGTCCTAGAAGATGTTAAATTATACACATTCATTTCACAATTTATACAATATGTATGTTAATAAGTTTTATCCCAACAGATCAGGCCACAAAAAAAATTTGTTGTGTTCAAGTAACCCTAACTACCCTAGTTTTTTGGCCCTACCCTAACTTTTCTTTTTAGGAAATTTGTAATTATTTTTTTTCAAAATCGAAAAAGAATTGACCTAAAAAGGCATGGAAAACCATAAAACAACATATGGAGATGCTCAGGGCATGTAATTTTGATGAAAAAAATGTTTTTATGGATATTTGGATTTTTTAAAAATCTAAACACTGGCTAGGTCTCTAGTAAGGGGGGGGGGGGAAGGGGGGGGAGGGAAATTCGACCTAACTACCCTATCTTTTTTCGACCTATGTTACCTGAACACAACTTTTTTTGTTTTTTTTGCCTCAAATCTCATTTTTCTAAATTCACTTGGAAGAGCACATGTATGTGATAGTGGTTAATAAATTAACGAATTGAAAAACAACAACATTTCCTTTGATAAAACTAAAGAGTGTCCATAAGACTAAGCTTATCAAACATTTCAAGGCTCTAAGTCTAACTGCATATTAGGCAGAGATGAGTGGCCACAAAACGTAAGCACTAGATATGATAGCTCCAATATTAGTGCAAAATTTGCCTCAACAAATATTGAATTTCATATATTGTAATACCGTTTAAAGTTTTTGAAATATGATGTTCAAATTTGGATGTTTGTTCCACGTGCAGTTTAAATCTCGGACAATTTGGTCAGCATTTAAATTAGTTTTGGGGGTACTGTACTACACAAATGATATTCGTCTATATCCCTTGAAGTTTTCTAAAATACACATCAGGGTAAGTAAACATAGTTTCAGTTCTTAAATTAGTAATACCGGTAACACATTTGCTATTGCAGGTATGACAACAATATTCAAACTTAGATTTTTAAAAAAACTGACTGGGAAAATACTTTGAAGAAGTATTTTAATAGAAATGATATATTTTCTTGATCCCATTTATAGTACTTGAAAAATAGTGAAGGCAAATGACGAGTAAGATGGATCGGACGCACAATATACCGCCTAAACATGATGACCTTGACACCAGTGCCAACGTTTCTATTTCTTCAGCATCGTCAAATGGTTAGTTCAGTTTCGTCATTCCTTTATTCAGAGATGAAAGTCCTCAGGAAGTTACCTGATATCAGGAAATCTGAAATCTTGCCCCTTTTCTAATTAATTGAGAAATTATCAGACAATATTTCAGTTCAGAAACATTTTCTTAAACTATCATTTTAAACATTCTACAATCAGAATAAATCTGTATTCTCTCTTACCTTGCCCTATACCATCTCTCTCAGAACCATTACCATCTCTAAATCTTTGTGTATGCTACTGGGCCACAGGCTAAACTGTGTGCACAGGCAGGCAGAGTAGAACGTTCTAAACCTTGCCAGTCAGGTAAAGTTCAGGGAGAGTCTCCATGCTATTCAATAGGGGCTGCCTGAGCCAGATTACAGGAAAATCCAGAAACTGCAGCTTTTAATAGTGTGGTGGTGAGGAGAACCAGCTGTACACTACATACACAGTAGACCCTTTTATCTTTAACACAGTGATAAAACTGTCACCAAGGGTCACCACTGTGACCCTATAGGGGACTCTCAGTTTCTGATTGTTTCCCCTCATGTTCTATCCCTCTGTATGGTTGAGGGGGGTGTTGAAGGGGAGAGAGGGAAGCGATTACCATGACTTTATAACTTTAGGTAATGTTATAGATTTAAATCCTAGATCCAATAGTGAGGACAGCCATCTTAAAAAAAGCCCTCCCCCCACCGATAAAGGTTTCAGGAAATTTTTGTTATGGTCACTTTCATCACTGTTTATTAGAGTGTTTTACATATTTGAAAAAATATTTTAGGATATATACCTTTCATGCAGACAGATGATACATGTATCAGAAGAAAGAAAAAGATTGGTACTATTGATACATATTATCGTACTATTGATACATATGATCATGTGGACAAAATTCTGCAATTTTTTGTACATAAAAGTTATAGACCAACCTATTATGATAAGCTGTTACAGAATAAAGGTTTTTACAAGAAAGTTTCAATTGGTCTAAGGCTAAAGCATATGAATTTGCCTGTTAATCATTCAGTTTTGAAATGTCATTGTTTTACTTCTCTATTTAGATAGTCAAGGACTTAACGTCTATCAGAAAACGACTTCAAAATCTGGACTTTCAAAAATATCTTCAAAGCTTAGGCTAGAGAAGAAACGAGAAAAGCGTTGGAAAAAAAGTAAGTAAAATATCGTGTAATTCATACTGATTATTACATAGAAGCTAGAACATCATTTGATAGTTGCAACTCTTCATTTATGTGGTAAACAATTTCAAGACTTTCAAAGAATTTTTGTGATACACTTTGTTAGCTAGTTATGTTCTCTATGAAATAACGATTCTATATATTAGTTGTTTTACCCATTAAAGTGATGTTATAATTATGTGTTGACTTGTATAACGGAATGGGTCCACTATTTCAGATAAAATTGGTAAAGAGGACTTCTTCAATAAAACCACAGAATTCCGGACGTGGCTTGTAGAAAAGGTGAGACTAACTAACTAATAATACTCTTTTTACTGTATTTACATATTTGGTTTAATTCTTTTTTTTCACGTTTCCTCTTTGGTTATGTAATTTCTATTTTCTGTCATCTAGAAAAGCATCCAGCTCGATACGTTGACCACACCCAAAGCAAAATCGATGTTCAAAAAGTTCGTGAAAAAATGGAATGGCAAAAGATTAGATCAGGTAGGTTTTCTTCGGTTTTTGTGAGAAAGTCAAAAGCAGAATCGGACCATTATCATTTGTTAGTTCAGGTACCAGTTGAGGAAAAATTACTGGGGTATACACCATTAAAGTACTGTAGATGCAGGAAACCAAACAGGTCCAAGCAGGCCCTCGTTGTCTCTTTTTTTTCTAGTTGTAGAAGATCATACAATTAATGAACCAGGATGCCCACATTTGATAAAGTCATGCATGTATTTCGTTAAAGAGCCATGAGTTGTACCATAATTATTATAGTTAAAGGTCTTAAAACAGTTATAGAATTAAAGGTCTTAAAACAGTTATAGAATTAATCTTGTTTGAAAATGGAAAATCCATTTAACCTGACTTCTAATTGAGTGTCCGAGAGGTCTAAAATTTTCAAAACCTTGGTGTTGAATATGTCTTGAGAGCATTAGCACCTGAATTGAGTATCATATTGTTTGAGGAGTAATACAGAAATCAGAATTTCTTTGCAAGTCAGATTTAAGAACTTAAAAGAGTAAGTGAGGTTGTTAAGAATAGTTTCTTACACCATGCTCTTCGTGTTCAAATATCAGAATTGATTTGGTAACTATTCACTTAAGTTTGGTGGGCTACTACTTCTTTTAATACAGAAATATTACAGCGGCTTGGGGGTGTACTGGGCGGCGGCCTCGCCCGGAGCATACGATCACAACACGGTGCCCGTTCTCCCAGAGGCCAAGGCCAAAGAGAAGCTCAAGGCCTCTTCCTTCACTCCCCTCTACGAACAGGACTTCTCCACGTTCGGCAAAAAAGAGGGAAAAAAAGCCTTACGGGAGCTGCAGCGACTGGAGGGTGGCACGCCCACCAGACCCGAGGACCACGTGTATGATGTACCCACCAGCGCCTGTTCGTCCTTCGTAGAAGGCACACACAAAGGCACATATACACAACGCACATGTACTTTCAAACGTGCCATCAAAGCTCGTCCGGCCCTCTCGCAGGTAAATCTAGATATATCTGTACGGTCGCACAATATTTAATCTCCACTACAGCCAATAAAGAAAAATAAAGTAATTGATCATTGATCTTATTTGACCCAGTAAGCATTATGTGTAATTTATGCTTCATCATTAACCGCTGGGTTTTCATGAATTATCCACGACATTAAATAGTTGACAAGCAAATTTACCAAGTTTTGCTACCTTGTCAGTTGTTCCAGCCACCAGGGGAAGTTCGCCCCTCCATGTTAGACTCGGGAGAGGAGCCAATTTACGCCAAGGTTACCCGTCAACGACCACTGTCCTGTATCGGCCGGGTACAGCATCCCCCGGGAGAGGTATGTAGGAATTTAAGGATGAGATGTCATATGATAAGTAATGGCTCTCGTAATTGAACTTATAGTTAATTCAATAACTAGAACTAATAGCATGACCGCTGTGAAAGTTGTGACTTTTCCAAAACACAAAATAATATGTTCCACAAGACAGCCTAGATTCTGTTTATGATAATCGTTAAATCTGACAGCTCCTCACCTACCATATGATTTTTCGTCGCAGCCTCATATTCAGTGTGATTCCAATTCTACTGACCCGTCGAATGGGCTCAAACCTGTGACCATGAGACAACCGACAGGATTACCACCTAGGCCTCGAACTGAATACCAAGAGTAAGACACGTTTTCTGGACCGTATTTTATAATCATCCAAAACAGGGTATAATATATCACCGTCAGCTATGATTCCCCTTTGATCTGCCATTTAGTTGTTCAAAAGCGTTACAGTACGGATGCATCTGAAAAATAAGAGCTTATGATATATACAACACATTCTTGTAATTTGTAAATGACGCTGGTGGAAATTTTCCAGTTTCAGTTTGTTTTTTGTGTTAAGATTTGAAACATTTATCTAATTCTAAAAATCCGTATATTCCTTCTCATTAGTTTGGTCATTTATTCACCATTTTCTTTTTCAGCTCCCACACCTCTTTTGGCTATATGAGGAAGAAGACGAGCACCAGTTCCACGGACAGCGACGTGTCCTCCTGCAGCAGCAGTACCCTGTCCTCCATGTCCAGCGTCTCCTCCGGGGTGCGCAGTCTGGTGTCGGAGGCCGAGTATGTCGCCTTTGGCCCCACCGCCCGGAGCGCCTCCAGGAACAGCGAGTACGTCACCTTCCAGCCCAAGCCTCCTCCACGGTCCAGCTCTATAGGCAGCCGCAGCCAGGAGTTGAGGGAGGTGGCCAAGGTGGTCTTAGTCAAAGTCGGCCTTACTCCTACCAAGCAAGCACAAGAGGAAGAGCACCCTGGAGAAGGGTTGGTGTCTCCCCCGCCTCCCTCCCCACCTCCGCCAGTGCCGGACACCTCTGCGGGCAGTCTGAATGTCTCTGGTGACCTGCTGCCCCCTCCCCCGGAGTTCGCCACTGGAGGGATGGCGGCATTCTCCCCAGCGCTGCCCCCGCCCCCGTCCCCCCTGGTGGACGCCGTGGAGGAGTCTGCCAAAGGGTCGTCCTCCCAGGCACTCCCCCCTCAGACTCCTGTGGCCGCTCCGATCAGACATGCCGAGATGTACTTCCCCACCCCACCCCTGCCGCCGCCCCCGTCCCCCACCCCTCTGGTCCACCCCCCGCCCGGTCCAACCGGTCAGGACCCCCTGGTCCAGCAGGTGACCCCCCTCCCCCCTGCCGCCACCCGACGTCGTCAGATTACCCCCTACCACGGCCCCACTCCAGGGCCGGTCAGGTCCCTGAATGGTCAGCCCGCCCTCAATGTGAAGACACAGAAGAGGCCGTCAGGAGAGGGAGTAGAAGCCAACTGTGAGGCCACTCCGGCTAAGAAACTAGACCTGGATATATCGTACAGGTCGAGCTATGTGTAGCCCTACCTTTGAATATTTTCTTTATGTTGTAAGTACGATATTTGAATGGAGGTGCAAGAAATCATGGATTCAGACAAGATGCCATTTATGACTGGCTTTATTGATTATTGTTGGCAAACGCATTTGGAAGGAGAGTGTATTGCTTTCATGACATCTAATCATTTTTTTCAATTTCAATCAAATCAGTGCAAAAGAGTATTAACTGTGAGCATTTGTCAAAATGGGTTAATTGTGTTTGAAGTGAGTAAACAATGCGATACATATTATACAACTTTCCCCTTGTATCGCTGTGGCTATTAAAGCAAAATAACCAATTTAACGTTAACGCAGCACAAGTTAACAAAGTCACAATACTGTACCTTCTCATATGCTTCTTTTGTATTCATAGCGCTTGGTAGATGGGTCAGTACCATGTAGCTTTACCCGAATCAGAGTGTCAGTGCCATGTGAACCATCACTGTCCCAAGTTGTTCCTTTCCTAAAACATTTAGGTCTCGCCTCAGACTGATGCTTGCAAGCATGTGTCAAGTGTAGATATCTTTGACCAGAAAATATCAACAAATGCCTACGTACTGGCATGTTATGTGGTTCACATAAGTTTACACGCGTATACTGAATCTTTACATTCGTCATTTCGATTCGAAATCTAACTTAATCTGCTTCCCTTCAAGCATTGTATGAATTCACGTTTGCTCAAGTGATATTAATCTTTGTATCGATGGACCACGTTTGGCTAGTTAATTTCCTGATTTTCTCACTGAACACTTAACAACTGGCCTCCTTGAAACTGAAATGTAACAGGTAGACAACAGTTCAGCATTTTCAATAATGTGGCGTGTTAGATGACCTAAAAATTTAAATCTTTAAATATAGACAGTTCACTCATATTTGTCCATCAGATTGCATGGGATGAGGCACGTAAATTTATATCGAGAAATAATCAGATTGTCACATCAATATAGCTGAGGTGCGATGTCTTATAGTGCTGTGTAAGTACGAAATGGAGGTGTGATTTCTTGTGGTGTCTGTTTATACAGTATAGTACGTATAAAGTGTAGATATTTTTGGCCAGAAAAAAATGTACATTTCCTGGGATATTCAATTCATATAATTTTCAAGTAAGGTTGGTTACCCCACAAAAAGTACAATAGTGATACTGATACAACGAGCAATATCTCCTGCATTAGCTTACGCTTTTATAGCTAGTTCGCTAGTGGCTTTTTTTCGTAATAAAAAGCTGAAGTTCATACCGAATATCATGTAATCAGTAACGTGAAACCTCACTTTTATTTCACTCACGTTATCATGTAACGATTGTACCAAACAATGTCAGCTTTAGCTTGTTTCCACTTTCCAATTCCTTTTCTCACGAAATGTAAACAGTTTTGAACTCTTAATTATTGTTCTTTATCATTTGATGGTACTAAGATGATTTGGTCGCTTTTGTATGACTAAGGTTCCCCTAAAGCTAATTCAACCTATGCACTGAATATCACATACATGAAAAAATTTATGCTTTTTTATACTACATTTTCATGACATTCCTATTTGTCGCACTTTGGGCCGTCCAATAATTACATACGCATTTTGACATGTTTTCTGGACCATCATCCCCCTTAATCGTGTGATACAATGTCATATTTAAAATGTAATAAATCTCTTCATACACCCCAACCTCCACTGTATGCGTAGTTAATGGACGACGCCAAAGGTATTTTGTATAGTATGTGCGTAGCATTATCTGGTGACAGTAACTTGTTATCAGATAGCAAGGTCTTATGTTGTCCATCAACCATAGGATTCTATTAGTTAAGAGTAACGAAATGTTAATCTATGCTTTCTTATTTACACTTTCATTTACATTGATCTCCAAACTGCCCTAGTATTGATAAGAATCTCTTGACTTGCTTTTACTTTTACATCAGATATTTAATAAAGCTTTATTAAAGATCTACAACCATCTTTTTCTCCACGTTCATTTGTTCAGTATAGTCAGTGTCAGGCGGAGTCTTCATTTATAATGATAGTGTTACCGATAACCACTGTTTACTAAATTACCTCTCGCCTAATCATTGTTCATGCTGGCACAAGCATTCTGTTTGTAACTGGTTGGTGTGCCATGTTTTGTTACAATTTTTGTTGAGAGTGAAATGGCCACTCATTGTAGATACTTGTCCTTTCATACTATTGCGATACTATTTGCAGACAAGAATGTGAAGAGTGAAGTATAGGTTCCTTTTGAGTCTTCGATCTGGTTGAGAGTTCTTATTATGGCTGACTATTTAGCGGAGTAATGATTGCGTGTTATTGATAGGTATACATGTTTATATATTATGTTTATAGTGGTGTTTTTTTTTTAGAAAGAAAAACTCCTTTGTTTGGGGGAGGGTGTTGGCCCTTACAATCTTAAAAGTGGTTGTTTCTTAACATTTCAATATAAATCGCTTCTCCCTGAGCCTACACCTTTTTGAAAATCAATTTAAGACGTTAAATTAAGACCTATCGACCATGTGGAAAAAAACCTCTGAACACATCATTTGATGTAAATTTGTATCAAATGTACTTGCTTGAAAGGTAAGTGGAACCTCATGGTTGGTACATTTTCAGTTACCAAAAAATAGATCTAATACCTCTAGTTGGAACTCAAATGTAAGGCCTTAGCCCCTTCAACCCTTATTTTTAAATACTATTTTTAAATATTCGCATTAGGTGCTGAGATATGATTGTTTGAAGTTGAGAACTTGACAAATATGACAACATCCATATAATTGACTATCTTCTCCCTTCCATGTTATGACGATTAGAATAGAACCATATTTTGTCCAAAATACATAGGCTTATTCACAAATGTTGAAATGGAATAACGTTTTATAGATTCATTTATTTCATTAACTGCTTGAAGTATTTATGGAGGTAAAGACATCCCTCATATCAAATAGGAAAAACGTTATATTTTTTCTGTTACCATGGTAACTTGCTAACCTAACTTTTTGTGGAAATATATTAGCAAAAACATTCAATTGTAGATTTCCTAGAATGCAATATTTGTGAAACTTTGAAAATGCTCATGAATATCACCATGATCTTTGGAACTTTTTCCCACCTATATGCAAAAACAGTTATTTTTCAAGTGATGCATTCAAAAACATGTTTAGGACAGTGTTTATGGGGATACCCTTTTGAATGACCTAAAGCCCTGCATTGTAACGAGCATTCTCAAAGACATCAGGTGGAAAGGGTTAAAATTTGAGCAAAAAAATCAATTTAAGACCTGCCTGAATTCTGTTAATTCATGCAAACAACTTGATTATGGAGCTTTGTAAACCTAAATTAACCTTTTATGTTTTGTGACATATTCTTGCAATTTTGAGGTATATTTTTTCCCACCAGATGGCGCCTGTGTGACAAGGTGTGTTAACTGTCCTGGATCAATAACATTTTCCTTTAACTTGATACCCAAGAATATTTTCTCTTATGAAGTCTTATTTAATCTCCCTGCACCAATTATTGGTTCCTAAATTTGATTTAAATGCAACACACATTTAAGATATGGTATCAAAATGCTGATATTGCGAGATTCGTTATGATATAAAGGAAATACAAGTACCCAAACGAATTATCGATTCGATAGTGTTTTAGAAAACCAAAGAGCTCCGGGTATTCGACATTATATAGATATACTAGAGATGTGGTTAGGAAATATCAGTAAAATGCCATGACATCCCCATGACAATGCCATGACATCCCCATGACAATGCCATGACATCCCCATGAAAATGCCATGACATCCCCATGACAATGCCATGACATCCCCATGGCAATGCCATGACATCCACCTTTGCCCTCTTCAACCTTTTGATTCTCATGGTGAACAGGCCTATCATTACTTATTCCTTGCTTCCAATACCCAATCTATAATTTCACAAATGAATGTTGACCCTTAGGATCAAATAACAGACACAAACATGCTCAACTTTTCAAAAATATTTTCACTGGGATGGATGGGGATGGTGAGCGGCATACCAGGTACCGGCATTGGCATACCAGGTACCGGCATTGGCATACCAGGTACCGGTATTGGCATACCAGGTACCGGTATTGGCCTACCAGGTACCGGTATTGGCATACCAGGTACCATTATTGGCATACCAGGTTCAGGGATGGGCATACCAGGACAATGCTATGACATCCCCATGACATTGCCACGACATCCTCCTTTGCCCTCTTCAACCTTTTGATGCTCATGGTTAACAGACGTATCATTACTCAGTCCTTGCTTCCAATATCCAATCTATACTTTTGCCAATAAATGTTGACCCTTAGGATCAAACAACAGACACAAACATGCTCAACTTTTCAAAAATAGTATAACTTATGAGGGAAACACTATACATGACCATATTTGGAAAGATTTCAATCTCCCAACAGATGTTACGGGTGACCTACATTCAGAAACCCCATAGAAGACAGTGTTATAGACTCACGATCTCCAAGCAGAGCCATAAAAAAGCTGCCGTTAGCTGAAATTTGACTGCTGGTGCTTGGAGAGTGTGTGTACTAACACTACCAGCGAAAGTGCTGGTTCCAGGCCTAAAAATATGATCTATATTCTCCGGGAAGTACCGATCCTGAAGGGATCGAGGACGATCCCGGAGAATAAAGAAACTAAAAAATCATTGAGATACTGTTTGATAAAATCCCAAAAGGGAATTTCGGTGACAAATCTTTTAACATGGATATCTCAAGTTAAAACCTTAAAATGTCCAATGTGTATTCTCAACTCTCTTCCTAACGGAATTTCTCCCAAAATTGTGATATGTCATAATTTTGATTTGAAATACATCCGGAGATACACCAGTTTTTTTCCATAAAATATGAATAAAATATTCAGACACGCTTCTCTAGAACAGATTGTTAAGAACACATCGGAAGTTTCAGGTCTATACCTTGCAAAGGTATATAGCTATCAATGTAAGAGAAAAAAATAGTAAAAAGAATGATTAAAAAATATTAAATTTGATAATTCTCAGCTGATTGTTTTGTTAGATATATCATCTAGAGAACAAGAAGGATATTGACAGTGTAGGACAGCATAACGCTGTCAGGAAGAAAAAAACTTTGGATCATTATTTCTCAGGGGTGAAAGTGGTTGATGGCCAAAATCATGGAACTTTGCGCATGTATGTTTTCCCAGAGGGGGGGGACATGATCACCTCCTCTTTAAGACTTAACATCTCATGACATATTAAATGAATAATTTCTTTGATAACACGTTAATTGCACAATTTCTTTTTATCTACACCCAGTAAAGACTTCTAATAAACAGAAAATAATTAAATGTACTCTTTAAGACTATTGAGTTGCCACCAGAAAGGGGTTGGGGGTAGGTGTAAGGGAAACCCAAGCAAAGGAAAGGAGAGGAGTGTGCTGCTTGTCATTCCATTGGTATTCTTATCTTGCGACCCAGGATGACCCTGAATGACACATACCACCCGACACTAAATCATTGTGGCACTGGGCTACTGAGAGATGGGAGCCCAGAGTACATGTACATTCTAAAAGTTCAAATGCTGGACATGAAAATGATAAACAAAAGTATCATTAGAAAAAATCTAATGGACGTGCATATATTTTTTTTGTAGGTGCCTCAATGCAGCACACCACCCTGAGACCCCTTATTAATCCTTAAGCACATTTTCTTTTTTTAGAACTAAATTTTTACTACATTCAGCCAAATCAGTCCCATCAATATAGGTCCACATGTGAACGTGTAAATTGGAAATAAGTAACAGAACTCGAATATCTAAATGTACGTGTTCATTTTTATTTTCATGGTACACTTAAGCTGTAAGTTCAAGGAAATGAAAAGGAACTCTTTGTGGCATAGAAAAACTATAAATTCTCCTAGAACTTGACAGGCACTCTCCAACGTAACTGTCTGTAAAGATATACCGTGACAACATTACTTGTATGGAAATGTCATTTACAAAATTAGTTAATATTATCATTTCCATTTCATGAGTTGTAAAATGCCTCTTTTAATTTTACCTCTACATAGCATGGTTGTACACCATTGTAAAATTCTTTACACGCTCAAAAATATTATTACAATGGAATGATTTTTTCTTCCTCCACAATGCTTTTTTTTGTACATGTAGGATGCCCACTAAGAGGATGTCGAGCATCTGATGATACTAAGTCGAATCCCACGCAGACCTATGTACACTAAACTTTGAGCCCATCTGGCCTCATACGACTACAGAACATTACTTGTTGGCCGTTCTGTTATTACTCATTAATTCACTATAAACAAGTTCATCCACTATAAGTATTCCCGCTGACAGTCATTCGCGTGTACCTCGAGTACTGATACCTTGTATTGTGCTGGCCACTCACTCAGGTATACACAAGGTTTCCAGCAGATTTGACTACAGTATACGTCAATGTACAACAGTGATCCCGAACCTACCCACCCCCACACATTTATACATACAATCAACAGTCGGACAGCAACAGTGAGGTGTGTAGGTAGTAGTACAGAACGGAGTCAAACATAGAACACAGGATTCCCTTAACCCGAAAAAAAACAGCAACAGTGTCGTAACAAGATACAGTGCTTGGTTCGTAGTGCTCGCCCGAACAGGAGAAGCTCGTCACACTCCATGACAACTAGTGGTGGACCTTCTAAACCGTTAGGTTGACAACAAAAACTAGGGTTAGGTTCTTAAATCACAAACTGAGAAAAACATGTTTGTCTTCTTAAAACACATACAAAAAGAGATACAGTTTTCAAATCAAACATTAAATGCTACCTGGTTTTCTTTGTTTCCACAACCGCGCAGGAATTCTTCCTGGACAGTTTCATTTCAAAATTGGCAGTTTATTATCAAGAGGAAAGTCCTCAGAAGGTTTGGAACCTATAATTTCAAGTACGATGGGTTGAGGAGAGAGTACGTATAAAATGTGCGTTCAAAAGTACTTAATGTCCATTGTGACTGAAATATATTTTGTACAACTATGAGAACTGTGAACAAGTCATTCGTAATAAGCATAGTGAACAAGCACAAACCTACACAGCATTCATAGTATAAATAATAAATTAACATACAGGTAATAATTTAAACAGCCTGCCATTCACTTTCCACAGGGGGTGGGGCAGCAGCCAAGGTCACATTGAGCTAGCCAACATGGCCGGCCTCGCCGACTGAGTACTTTACCGAATTAAAGAAATGCATTTGTTTTTGTACAAGGCAGTAATAGCAGGTATGGTCCCATCCGGACCACTCACATTTGTTTGGACTACTCAGAAAAGAGGCCAGGAACACGACGACAGCGCAGTCTATATTATTACTTGGGGTCTCACCCGGCAGACACGGAGGACGTTACATTGACATGGTCTGCACTCACTCACCATTGTCCACACATACAAGTTTTACAGAAAGACCGTAGTCTCACATCACCTGGCACAGACTTCAAAAACACAAGCTTCCAATATCGAAGTTGAATAACTCTTTGAACTGACTGAGTCCACACGACAATAATTATTACCATCTATACAATATAACTCATGTCTATGCCATTCCAGGAGATGAGGGTTTTTTAAATTTCGTTCCCGGTTTCAAGTCCAGTTTGCGTGTTTTATTTGTGTGTGCGCGTCTGTATTCTAGGTCAACTTCACAAGAGACACCGCCTGACGTTTGTCATTTTGTTGCAAGATTATGCTTCCTCCAATGCATCTCAACCAGAAACAATGAAATTTTGCTATGTACAAGTAGTTGGTTTTCATTTTTTAGGACGTCGCCAAGTCTTCGATTGTTATGCATTAAATTAAATACATATTAGGTGAGAAATGTTCACGATGTCACTAGTGTTTTTCAGATTGCGTGGTATTTTCACTTGACGTCGTGGCTGTTGTAGGCGTGTCTTCGGACTGTGGTCTCTGCCGGTGTAACTCCCACAGACAGTGAGCGATGGCCGTGGACGCCTCCACTGAGCTTAATGCAATGTACGACAAATGCTTCTCGTGTTTAAGTAGTGACCTAGAAAAGAAACACAGAAAGCAACGTTAATCTTGATATATAACAAGTTACCTTACAAATGATATGTTATTTGGTTATGTGTTATTCCATAAAGTTTGTGTACAATTTGATGGGGGACGTGGCAAGATGTGCACTGGACAGCAACCGTATATGAACTGACAGTTGGGGAACTGTCACTGCTTTTTTTTAAATGATCCAGTAGTTCCTTTTTAGCAATTTACTACCGTTTATGATGTGTTTAAGAAGATTCTGAAAATGAAGTTTCTCAACCACACAAAAGAAAATATACTGACAGACATGGATTGTCTGTAAGCAGGGTTTCCCCCAGGCCCTTATAGCTGGCTATACCGAACAGCTTTTTAAAGTAAGTGACGTTTTGTATCTCATGATAAATGTATATTTCAATTTCAAATCATATTCGATTTAAGAGTTTTAATACATCAAATTTAACATATTTTAATTTTATCAATATTATAATATTTATAATATTTACATTTTATCAAATCGATTTAACATCTTGCGAGGGAACCCAAATAGATTGATTTTTCATCCATATAATTGATATTAGAATTATATCTTTTAATAATAGTAGTTCAAAGTCAAAAGGTATTGTAAAGATGTACGTACTTTCTGCCATTTTCCGAAAACTTAGCAATATTCCGAAGAATTAACCCAGAAGTAAGACGAATGTGTTTCGTCACTGGACCTTCCTTTGCCTCCTGAAACAAAAACAAATATGGGTCTTAATATCAAGATTCATTTAATAGGGGACAGTAGGCAAAAATGCTCATTACAATTTACATCTTGCATTTTTTCGCAGCAATCAAAATTAATTTGCTAAGCCATCTGTATATTGAGTAATCTACTCTTTCCAAGCAAACTTGAGCGTTAGGCAATTTGCATTTCTGGTATAAACATGCTTTTATCATAGATATGTAGTCGATTTTGAGTTAGTGATATCACCAGCGTGTTGGTTAGGTTAGTCAAGTAAAGATCAAAAAGCCCGAGTTGTGAGGCAGCCATGCAGTGAGTTACTCGTGAGGTACTCAGCGGCCAGAGTACGGTGTGGCTGGGCGAGCCCAGGTGGTGACGACGGCCGTGTGAGAACCGGCCGCGGGCCAAGGCCAACTTACTTCAAACGGGGGTATTGGAGGGTGTTGGGGCCTGGCATGGCGGTGGTGCTGGTGTTGGTGGGTCTGCTGGACACCGCCCCCCTGTTTCTGCTGCTCGGAGAACAACATAACAAAAACATGTTACCACGGTATCCACGTGTGGTCGGCCGACCCCACTGATGCCTGCTGCTTCTCGCCACTCGCAGTGGTCAACAACGGTTAGTGTACGAGGGGAAAGCTGCGCAGTACTCAGATTACTACGGATTTAGTAAGAGGTTTGGCAGTCTCAAGGCACACAGGCAGCAGTTTTAGTCAGTTATACTTTTTGGGGTCAGAAACAGGCAAGGGTGGCATTCATAATACAGCTCTAAGTTACCAAGCAAGCGTTCCTACTGTTTGAGGGTTCTGTACAGTATCAATCACCCAAATTTATGGGAAAATACGATCGCACTTAAAAGAGTTCTAATTCTGCAAGAGGCATTCATTCAAATATGTTGTCAGTGAAAGCGAAACCATTATCATTTGCAATCCACAAGTCAGTTAGTAATTAGATAAGTGACCTTTAGACTTTCAATCAAACATACCGTTAGCCTAAACCATGCACTACTAAAATGCCATACTCAATCGGTAGTCACCAAGAAATATGTTCCCACTTTCTGTTTCATTTGTTTATGTGCGCATCCATATGTTACTCACCGACAGTAGACAGAATTACCTTTCACAGAACACAACCTGGCGCAAACCATTTGGCATTGAAACTTTTGGAGCACGAAACAAGATTTGAATTTTCAGGAATTAGAAGAAAATTTCACAGTAAAGAAATCGAGCGTCTCCCGAGAAAAAATCAAAATGATAAAAAACTTTCAAATGATTAATTTTTGAGGTTTTAAGCTTTCATATAGTGTTCATCTTTGCTACACCACATACCGTTGTTGGTCAATACCAGATTGTGTTCTAGCTTCTAGGGAAAGTTATTTATCTAGGTGTTGGGAAACAGGGAAGGTATCTGCGAACCAGGGTTCAGCTGGAGCTTACCACAAACTCTGGGAAGGGTTGGCGCGGTGCATAGCGCCTGATGGCCTGGAGTGCAGCATCTGCAGGGTACACTGGAGGGGGAGCTGCAGCAGTCCCTGCGGTGGTGGTGGTGGTGGTGGAGGTGGTGGGGCACGAGGCGGCGGCGGCGGCAGCGGCCGCTGCTGCCTGCTGTCGTTTTGTGTGCGCCGCCCGCAGGGCATGCTCAGTCAAGTGTCGATCCTACAACCAACAGGTTCACACGTTCAATGAAATATCTACAATCTTATAAAACTTGATATTGTTAGCACCCCTTTGTATATTTGGATTATAAATAACTTGAATAATTTCCATGTAAACATGTACTTCAAAACTGAACACGGCTTCCTAATTGGTAAAATTGACATAGAAGCGTATTCAAGGTTTCTCCCTCCATACAACTTGATAACAACAAGCTTGGTCGTATGCTTACCTGTATATGCGTAATAAGTGACCACCGTTGTCGTTTTAGTTTATCACAGCCTTCCCATCTACAGAAACCACTATCTAGGGATCCATCAAAATGATTCTTGACAACGTGTGTGCTACACGCTTTGGATGTCTCAAAGCACCTGGGAAAGAAAAGAGAAATGATATGTGAAGTTAATTAACCAAATAAAGATGTTTTTGTGCTAATACTGACAGCACTTCACGGTCATACTATGTCAACGTTCGTCTTCAATGTTATTTCACACTGAATAAATCAACCTCAATAGAACTATGTTAACGGAATCGTTAATAAAGAACAGAATGAAACTACTACTTGGATTTACACGTACTAAGATAAGAGCACATTGTATAAACACAAACAAAGTGGGCAAAATGATTTCAGATGACTCAGCCCTAACTCCAAGCGAATTTGTAATTGTCTGGAACAATTAAAACTACATCCCCTTAGAAAATGGCGTGCCAGAAAATACTGAGCTACTTATAAAGCATGTAGGAGCATATTTCTTTCTAAGTTTTAACTTGCAATTCTTGGTAAAGATGGCACTTTCAACTGAGAGGAAGGCATTCCCTTATAACCCCTAAAATTCTAAATAAGACATGATCCAAACTTACTGTTTACAACCTGCCCACTCGCACATGTAGTCCCCTGACTGGGCGGCAGGGGGCGTGGGTGTCGGTGACGGGTGGGACAGCGTGCTCTGGGACTGGGGGCCCACGCTTGACGTACTCGACCGCTGCGAGTCGGTGCTGCCGCTACGGCTCATTTTGTTGGGCTTGACTTCACCTTTGAGTGGGGCAGTGGACGGCCGTTTTTGGGAGGTTCCACCTGGTGAGAGGACCTCCATGGGACTGTGCTGTTGGGGTTGGGGCTGCCCAGCAGTCTGTTGGGTCTGTACGTGGAGTTGTTGAGGGGCTGCCGCAGTGACGGTGGGCTGCGGCTGGCCCAGCACACACTGAACCTGCTGGGGCTGGGTGCCCGTCGTCACAGCCCCTGAGGTAGGTTGAGACACTATCAGAACCTGCGACTGGGCAGGCTGCTGGGCTGGCCGGGGCAGCAGCATGGGGCCCGGTACCACCTGGGTGGGCGGGGTCTGGGCTGCGGGCTGTATGGGTTGACCCTGCTGAGATACAGTCATTGGTTGGATGGGCCGCGGCTGCTGCTGCTGCTGCTGGCCGGCCCCGGCCTGGGTCTGGATAACGATCTGTCCCATCTGCTGACCAGTCGACATCTGCAGCTGCATGACCTGCGGTTGGCCCTGCACCATTTGCACGCACTGGCCCGGCATGACATGCACCTGCTGACCTCGCACCTGCAGGCCTCCCTGCACCACCTGCACCTGCTGACCCTGTACCACAGTCTGCCCTGGGATCAACTGTTGACCTTGACCAGCAACAACCTGGACCTGTTGGCCCTGACCTCCCTGGATGACCTGGATGGGCTGGCCCTGGCTGTTGACCACTTGAAGGGTCTGACCGGTGGACCCAGACACCACCTGCACCTGCTGACCATGGCTGGACACCACTTGCACTGGTTGACCCTGACCGGCCTGCACAAGGTGCACCTGGGGCTGGCGGTGCTGGGTGACCGCCTGAATCTGCGGGGTCTGTTGGCCCTGGAGGACCAGTTGACCACTACTGACCACTACTTGGTGCATCTGTCCATTGACACCGGGCTGCTGTAACAGGATGGGTTGTTGCTGCTGCTGGCCAGGCTGACTGTGGGATTGGATGATGATTGGGGTCTGGGCCTGCTGGCCGGGGGTCTGCGGCTGCAGCAGAGGGCGGGCAGGCGCTAACGGCTGCTGTAACCGCTGTACGAGTTGAGATTTGATGGACGGCTGGATGGGTACTGGTTGCTGTTGTTGCTGATGCGGCTGTTGTTGTATGACGTGTGTTTGTGTGGTTACAGTCTGAGGTACTGTCCCTTGTTGGGCTACAGAAGATGTCCCTTGTGGTTGGGAGACCTGCTGCTGTTGGGTCGTCAGAGGCCAACTCACTTGGGGAGGCATCTGTAGTCTTTGCTGCAGCTGCTGCATGTGAGCAGCAAAGTTGGAAGATGATGTCACAACCTTCTGTTGCTGCTGTTGTTGCTGTTGCAACACCAACTGCTGCTGTTGTTGTTGCTGCTGCTGCGTTGGTTGCTGTAGCTGCTGCATGATTGCAGATGCCTGAATTGTCTGTTGTGGGGGCACTGTGACCACGTTTTGCTGCAATGGCTGCTGCATTGCAGACTTGACTTGCGACGCCAGGTCTCCCGGTGTGGGCAGGTTAGCAAGGGTCGGTGAACGTACGTTCCCCGTGTCATTACTGATCTTGGCCAATGCGGGGTTGTTGGCCTGAACACTGGTTGGCAGTACGGTTGGCCGGCTGACCGTCGCACTGGAGACTGTGGTTTGGTGGGTGGAGGACACAACTGTGGGCATGGTGGACAGCTGGGACATAAAACCTGCAGCAGGCAGGGCTGCCGGTAACGCACCACTCTGAGGTACTGACAGCACAGCTGGCGGGGTGGTCCCTGACGGCGAGCTGCTCCCTGAGGGCGGAGCAGTGCCAGCCGCCAGGTGCGAGTCACTCTGGGCCACCTCACGCTGCTTCAGTATCTCGGCAATGGTCATGCTGCCTACTGTTTTTGTACTGTCCCCTACTGCTGACTGACTAGTGCTTCCATTGGTTCCCACTACGTGAGTGGTTGTCTCAGCAGTGTCCACATCCATGGGAGTGTCCTTTCTGTCCTCACTTAGGTGAAGGTCTTTGGCATTGGTATTGAGACTATCAAGTTTACTACTACTGTAATTGGCCGCTGTCTGGCCGGGGGGAGTTATCACAGCACTGGTCAAGTTCCCCGCTGGTTGAACTACCGACCCTGGCACTGACCTGCCCAGTGTACCGGGAACGTTTGTTCCGTCCACCTTCACCTCGTCCTCCGAATGAGGCGTGAGGGGCGACGAGTACCCGTTCTCTAGGATACCGCCCTGTGCTTTGGTGTCAGGCTGCTGCTGTGCTTGTAGCTTTAATTGGTTGAGACTGAGACCACTGGTCTTGTCTGGGTTAAGTATAAACTCCTTGGGGTGGGGGCCTTTCTGCAGCCCGGCGGGCAGGAGGTCCCCGTTCCCGATGTGGTTGACGATACCATTCATGGCCAGCACCTGCTCCTTGTTCCGCTCCAGCAGCTGGGCCACTTGCTCCTGCTTACGTCTCTCAATCTCCTCTGGCGTGAGCAGTTTGTCCGACTCTACGAGCACCGACTTTTTCAAGTCGTTGCCGTCAAGTTGTTTAGGTTGATCAAGTTGCAGTTGTTGCTTCTCTGTGTTCCCATTCATCAGGGAGGTTTGTTGGGAGTCCCTGGTCGAGTTGCTCGCGTTTTTTGTGTGAGATTCGAGTTGTGGGTTGTGCGAGCCGTTGGCACCCACTCCGTTGGTTTTATCGGTGTTGACTAGCTCAGGTTTCACTGCACTCTCCTCCGACCTCAGCTCGTGGGCCTCGGGGGTCGTCGTGCACATAACACCCGGTTTGCTGAGTGCGTCTTTCAAGTCCGTTTCACTTTGCTTGACCGTCTCCTCCTCTAACTTCTGCACATACGTGTTTTGGACCCGCGCAATGCAGGCCTCTATTTGGGATGGTTTTGAAGAGTTGTCGGGTTTTTGAACAGTTTGAGGCTCTGCTTTACATACTGGCTGTGCTGAAACGCCATCTTTCATTGCAGACTGGTGCTGTTGTGCCGCATTTGATTTGGCATAGAGCGTCATTTTCAATTTTGAGCGCGGAGAGGGGGGCTGGACAGTGGTGGGTGCACCTTCGGGTATGGTTATTGTAGGCGAGGCACTGGGTTTCACTGCTGGAGTCTGTGCTAATCCCTGAGGTGGTTGTTGATGGTACTGCTGGCCAGACTGGTCGTGGCCACTAGACGGCGCAGCTTGCACTGCCCCCTGGTGGCCTGTCACCTGACTAGGCGCCGGCTGCTGACTCGTATAAGGTGACTGAGCCTGAACAGGCATCTGGGTGAGACTGACCTGTTGGGACAACTGCTGGTGTTGTTGCAGTTGTGGATGCATTTGCTGCTGCTGCTGCTGCTGTTGTTGCTGCTGTTGAGTGCGATGCATGTTGGCCGTCACCTTATTTGCCAGCAGACTCTTAATCAGATTGGTGTCTGGCGTGGCCCCGGTCCGCAGGCCTGGTGAGGTGGGCGGGCCCTGGAGTGGTGAGCCCGGGAACTGCTGCTGGTGGGGGGACATGGGCGATGAGCCCTCCCCCTTGTGGAGCAGGGCCTGCTGGATGACTGGGTAGCTGGGACTATGCTGGGAAGTGGGCAGCGACGAAGGCGGCGCCCGCTTTGACTGGGGTGGACTCGCCAACTGCTGCTGGATGACAGAGGCCTTGTTTGTCACTGCCATACCCTGTTGGTGGACTTGTATCTTCTGGACTCGACCTGCGATCAAACAAAACAGCTCAAAATCTAGACAAAAAAGTTTTCAAAAGATATGCGTATTACTTGTGGTGTTTCCACTATTATGCACATACACACACCCGTCTTAGAACGTTAAAAGGCTATTTGATCAGTTAAATCAAGTTAATTGTGTACCCTTGTCATCAGATATGCAATACTTGAATTGATACCCTAATTGAGACAACAGTGAAACTTACTGGTTAGCGTCGGAAAGGGCATCGGTAAGTCTCTGCGCTTAAGTCCTCGATAGTGAAGTTCCACTGAACCATCCTCTTTCTCCACTCGTGTGCTGTCTGTCTTTGGAAAGGTAACCCTGTCAAGAAGTAAAACGCGTTGCTATCAAGAAGTGAAAACAAAACGGAATAAAAACAAGCAAAAAATCTGCCTTGATTCTCAATGATTTCTCCCTTATAAATGAAGTGAAAGCAATTTCAAGGGTGAAATACAATCTTTTACAAAAGCAATCACCTGAAGGCAATAATTGAGTGTTTTTTCCTGTTTTCTTTCTTATCATGTGTGACACAGATCTTGTTATGTCGTTACAGAAAAATGGGACTACTGGGTATTTTTTTTTAAAAAACGAATTCTTTGTCTGAGGACTCCCATTAGCCAGCAATACGATATTAACCGTTTTGTTCTCCATTTCAGTCTCTTTTAACTTACCTGACGCAGTTGGCAAATCCATTGGTGTTGATGACATTGCGAATGCCGATCTTACCACAGGTGCCTAGATACTCGGCATACAACTCCATTCGTGTCAATACACCCTGAGCTGAGAACTCGACATGCGTTTGTAGCCTGCAAATACAAACGAGATAAAATGAATAAAATACTTTTTTGGAAATTTATATGGACGCAGTTAGTTTGGAACGAAAGATTAAAAGCTTAGAATTTACTCCTAGGAAAATACACCTACATTTCTTCTGTTTATTTTTCTAATAATGTATTGGTTGTCTCAGTGTCCGCAATTTAAACTGGTCATTAATAAACCTACGGTAGTTATTCAAAATACCATGGACATAACATTTGATTTTTGACGTACCAGTTGCAGGCTAATGCCTCTGCGTCCATCTCCGGGTGACAGGTCTGTATCGAGGGCTGTGAGGGGTGCGGTGTGGGGACGATGGGTTGGGCAGTGGCCGGGGGGCCAGCCTGCTGCGGGGGACCTGCCCGCGAGATGATTGGCGTTTGGTTTGTTCCTGGAATAGACATTTCCAACCATTCATAAGGGAGTAACAGAAGTGTTGCTACTACTCGAGTTATATCTTTTCAGTATTTTCTTGTTTACTCGTAGATTAACATTTTGCATATACACATTTTGCATATACTATAATAGAACAAGTCTATATCAAGCATGCACGAATTTGGAATGATGCTAAACACTCACCTAGGTGTGGCGTGGACTGCTGTATTTGTTGGACAGTAGTGGGAATGACCGAGGCCGCAGTTCGTATGGGTGTGTGCTGCGGAGTGGTCAGAACACGGTGTTGCGGGGTTCCCTGTTGTTGAGGCATAGAGTGTTGTTGTTGTGGTTGATGTTGTTGATTGTGGTGTGAATGGTGGTGGTGCTGGTGGTGATGATGGTGGTGGTGTGAGGACTGAGGTCCAGCTACTTGTTGAGGCGGTGGCGGTGGAGGTACATGCTCCACCACCTTTATACCGATTAAGGAGTTTGGCCCATAAGATTGTGCTTCCACTGTTGTTAGGTCGACCAGGATACCTGTAAGATGATGGCAGACTTTTAGATTTTATGACATACTCTTACAATTTGTATTACATTGAAAACTTTTAGAAAAAAAGAAGATATTTATGAATGGATGGGTATTGTATTAACAGAATTTTTACAGATAAAATCATTATACTACAAATTATATATATATTTTTTCCATATATAACCGATAAGGATGCTCCCTTTCCATTTTCAGAATATCAACTTACATGCATTCATTTCACTTTTACAGTGCACAAACAAACAAAAATATCATTAAACGAATATACACAAAACGTACATAGTCTTACCGGTAATCACTTTTTAGATCCTAAAATTACCCTTGAGTTGTAGGGAATCCTTTATAACTTGCACAATTGACCAGACTACGTACCTATGGCAGCCCTGACTTCAGCGATGTGTGTGGCGGGCAGCTCGCCCAGCTCGGACAGCTGGTACAACGTCTCCAGGGTGTGCACGATGAGCTGGATGTCGTGTACCAGCAGCATGTTGACGATGTCCTCGTACACCCAGTGCTCCAGGCTCTCCGACACCGTGCTCCCGTTGTCACCCACCAGGCTCAGGTTGGCCAGCATTTCCAGTCCTGGAGGAGGGTACACGAACAGATTATGATTAGAAACTTAAACTGACTTTGCTCATTAGTGTGACTGCTGGTGTAAGAGACACTTTGCCATGTTTTCGAAAACATGACGACATTAGATTCGAAACGTGAGGAGGTATATTAAGGAAATACATGTTCTACAAAGTCCGTTTTATGTACTATGTCAAATATTCTAGAATATTATTAAAATGTGAATGACACAATAGTAGGTAGCTAAGATATTGCATCATAATTTGCATCGGTTTTGTATCAAGTGACCTCAATCAATGATTGAGTAATTTAATCAGTGAATCGCTTACCTCGGATTACTTCAAACTTGTCTTGTGAGCTGATACACCGTGTGATGGTCCGGACAACTAGCTGAGTCGACCTGTACTCTATCGGGTCTAGCGACATCTGAAAAAATTGAATAACATTCGTTATCCTTAGGCCTATTGATTGAGAGTTTATTTGTCTGTTTTGTTCCTTAGTATTCTTGCGTAAAAGTCGAACAAATTTGCACAACATTGGAACATACAGCTCACTTGTACACGATTATGTTAGACAACCACCAATGTCATTGTAATTCATTACGTACCTTTCGAGCAATGTTCCCTAACGTGTCCAAACCTAGTTGCTTCAGGGATGCATATTTACTATGAATGCACAGCTGCAAAAACCTGAAAGTAAAAGATTTTAGTCTATCAGAACAAACGTTCACAACATAATGCCCAAAAATATGTCCATTTATGAATTGCAATATGGAAAATAACAGAAGGAACGTACATGCAAACGTGTTTTAAAAGATCATATGAAATTCCCATTAGGGTTCCTCTGGTGTGTACTTACCTAAATACGACAATATTCTTTGCCAGTATTTCAATGTTTTCTTCCTCGAATGATAAATTCCTAATGATCATGGCCATCTGAAACAGTAGAGCATATTTCAATAAACTGTAACTGCTGGAAAAAACACTTCTTACATAACTTGCTAACCCAATTTCTATATATTCCTTAATAACTCCATAAAGGCATAGGGCCATGAGAGCTACGGGTATCATCATAGCAGGCTTACATTAAACCATAAATAACGACAATTTCATAACCTGGGAAGCTACATTTGTTTGAATCATTGGTGGCAATAAAGTCCGAAATTTGGAGGCCAGCCGGGCCCTTAACTTTACAAATGGAATGTTGAGCCCCATTCTGTTGATCAATTACCAGAAAGCAGATATAGAAATATGAAAAAAAAGGATATTTCTAACTGGTATTGTTTCCGTTAAGGAACATATAAGACTCAAATTGGGGAGAAACGAGTATTATTGATATTAATTTTGCCATTTACTTTTATAATTGTTGTAGGCCAGTAGTGCCTGCAGGTCTGAGAATCTAGGGTTTATATCCTCTTGTTTAGGAAGGTTTAGGAGTGTTTTTTTTACCCCCCTCTGGATACTTTGTAAATATTTCTAATAATATGTTTACCCCAAATGATGTTATAGTCTTTACCTGTAAGACCCGTTGTCCCTCTGTGTCGTGGACCCCTAATTCTGTGTTGAGGTTCAGAATCTCAGATAAGGGTAGTGTGTGGTCTTCTTCCTGCTCCGCCCGCCTGCCCTCCTTGTCCTTCTTGGCTACGATGTCAAGGTCCACATCAATGGCCTGCACTGTGTCCAACTTCCCGCCTGATAAAATGTAAAAGGATTTTTAGACAAAGATGTTCTCTCTGATAACTTTTCATAAGAAATCAAATACTAGCAATTGTTTGTTTGTTGGGGTAGTTTAACGTCCGGCCAACCCTTATGGGTTCTTTCCAGACTGCACAAGGTAAAACTTTTCAGCTTATTTTACGCCACAAGGGCGGTGAGTGAATGTATGATATGGTTTAGGAGAAACCCGCCACCGGGTGCGATACCCTACTCATTGCGAAGAGTGGCAAGGGGTCTTTAGTGTGCAATGTCCCATAGAAAGGACACCACACACCCGGCCTTTGATGACCCTGTCGGGAGCACAGGGTGGCCCCTGGATCCCAGACTCTTGGATCCTTTCTTAGATTTTATCTATCAGTTGGCATTCTCGAAGGAATTGCAGGATCTTTTTACTTCTGTTGTTGTTAAACACGTCCTTCATCGATGTTCTGTTTTGGAGATGCCGCTTGCGACTATCCATAACAAAACGTTCTGATAATGTGTCATGGAAACTCATGGACATGCCCGAGGGTATTCAGTCCAATGACGTGAACCAACATGCCGGAGCAAACATGCAATGAGATTTCAATTTGGGCAAATACAACGTTTTATCTTCGTCATTCTTATTAAATTCCTGAACGTGACGCTCAATAAAGAAACAGTTGGACATGTATATCAAAATGTGTCGAATTAATACGATATTTCGAGTCTTGCCTTTTACAAGCTGTCATTATCAAACTTTTAATTTATTGCCTGGGGCGAAGTTAGCGTACAAAAGGTCAGGGACATTACTGGTCTTGACACCACTTCCAGGTAAGTCTGACTGATTATTAATACTGTTTTCAAAACCTGACTTGACTGATAATTATTTCTCACCTTGTTTGTCTATACAAAGGCTGGACGGTGTAACCAAAGCCCGCACTTCTTTGTCCTGCACCGAGTCTAACCAAAACTGTGACGTCAAGTAAAAGAAGGATTGTTAGTGACAATTTCACAAACAAAAGGTATTGGTAAAACGCATTTAACAAAATAAGGCTAATTCAGGATCCCAATGCATTTTTGAAAATCATTCTAAGACGGTTCCAGACATTTTAAGACCTGCGTGGGAACCCTGTAATTACCAGGTAGTTTTGTTGAATGATAATAATTCATTATTTGACATGTGACTTACTGTTTTGAAATTTGAACACAGTTGTTTACCGGCCCCACCCCCCTCCTCCTCTCAAAATTAGTTATAATACACAATTCCTCTCAAGCTGTACGTCTAACAGATAAAACAACGAATAGTCATGCAAACTAGTATTACTGATCATTATGCATATCGTAATGTACAATGCAAGTAAACTTACTCGCAGGAAATTTCGATTCATAAGGTGTTTCCATCCTTTCTCGCTAAGTAGTTGAAATGAGCCTGGCCCTGAAAGTAAGAAGAGGTGATATCAGTCTCAATTATGATAACATAACAACGTCAAGCAAGCATCCAATAAACATTTTTTTCTATGCCGGTATAACAAAAATTACTCGATATTTTCTTTTTTCTTTAAATTATCAAAGTTCTCTGCAATTGTAGGTTTTAACCTGTTTTTATGAATACACACGGATGCTAAACACGTACGAAAAAGATGGCTTGAAGAAAGGTAAAAATGTTTTCTATGACGTGTACAGCAGTTTTTTGAATCTGAATTATTTGTTTGCTCCAAAAGAAGAGGTCTACTTACATGTGATAGGATTGGATTGCTGGAAGATGCCGACGTGTGCCAGCAGCAGCATGACCATGTGTGGGCAGTTGGAGAGGCGCAGGGTTCGCCGACTCTCGTTGGACAGCAACGTGCACACGTTGATGGCGAAGTCCACCTCGTTGGGCAGCCCGCTGAGCAGAGCCCGCTCCAACTTGACGTACTCGTGAGGGGTCGCCATCTTTGTACACAGACCGGCAGCATGCCGCATCGAGTCTAAATGATAGGTGGTACTCAATTAGTTTCATGAGGCTAGTTTATATCATTTAATATCATGGTGTGTAACGGGGTTGAATATTCTTTTAAAACTGGTCTGCATTTGGGACAAGGTATTTATGGCTCATTGAAGCTGACTTTTATCTTCTGAATTCCTTTTATTTATGATCGACACATTAATTTCGTAATCCGTGCATCTTTACGGGGGGGGTCTTCAGTTAAAAAATAAAAGTAATCCGTCAAAAGATGGCAAGACTTCCAAACTCTTTAACAGTGAGATGCCAAGGACCCGTTTGCTGATTAACATGTTTTAGCCTACTACAATACATTACTACGTAAGAAGAACCTTACCTGTGACAACATGCTGTCGGTGGTTATAGCGCATAGGAATGGTGTGGTGGGGTACGCGGGCCCGTTTCCTGCTTCCCTCTTCATCGCCCTCATACTGCCGCACGTCCGGGTCATCACCCAGCTGCACCTTCTGGTACACATACAGGTACCTGGAAAACACAAAACGGTCAACCTATTATTACTCTGGCCAAATACATCTATGGAACTCTGAAACAGAAAAATGATCTGGAGGAAGGTATCAGGGATACCTCAGAATAACTGGTGAGTGTTCAACATCTCGTCACTATGTATGCAGATCTTACAGGTGAGACGACTGGACCACCACGTCCTCTAGCGGCTATATGAAACACTTTAGATGTTCGTGCTACCTTCAAGATTGAACTGAACACTCAAGGTGGATGAGGGTTGTGAATTTATTTCTGGCCAAAATTGTCTTTCTTGCAATCATGGTATAAAAGGAAGCCCTTTTCTAACTGGTTGTGTGCATGACATCGGAATAACCTGGGGAAATCGACGTTGTGTCTGAGCAGATCAAGAACCTTATCTTAGCGGTCTGCTCAATACAGATTGTTTAAGCGTGTAGACAACATCACATGCCTTTTGAACAGAATAAGAACTGTCATGGCTGTAATTTAACTCACATATAGACATGCATCCACACAACATTACCGGGATAGATAGCTTCCCTCAGTCCCAATTTTGTTTCACATCTCTCTTCAAATCTCGGATTCTCTGTCAATAGTGACCTGCCAATTAGTCGATCATTATGTGACAGTGGGGTCATCACATCTCCCTCAATCTCTTGATTCTCTCCACAGTTATGACAGTGGTACGCATTGTAGTCCACCACTGTGTTGGGTCATTCCCCCAAACATCACGTCTTTTTTTTTAATCTTTTTTTTTTTTTACCGAAGAATCCTGCCCAAACTGGCCTCCAGCCTCTGCGTTCACTGTTAAGACGCGTGCCCCCTCTTGTTGTGAACCACCGCCCCCCGCGTGCCGCGACCACGGCCGCCCCCGCTCAGTGATCCGTGCGACGCGCTGGGGACGTCGCCCGCTGGATCCCCGTGACCTACATAGCAGTGACCCCGATACGGGAAGCGAGTAGCGCCCCACGCCGCGCTCCGCTCTCACTGGTCGCCGCGCCAAGTGCTCAGTGCACGCGTACTCGGCGGGCCCCGAGTCTAGCCACAACACAACAGTGGGGCCAGCGGCCAGACACAAGTCGTCGGGGTCCAGTCAGCTGATCGCCGCGCGGAGGGCGAGCCGCGCGGCACGGGGAGGGGCGGCGCGGCAGGTATAGGCGCGGGTGGGGCGGCGGGCGGACTGCTGTCATGCCCCATCATCACAACTACAGGTATATAACGTTCTATTCCCCTATAACCACAATGCCCCGAGAATACTAAACCAGACATCATTGACTACAGAAAGAATCACCGAAAATACTACCAATTGTCCCAAACGTCAGACATTTACGAATGCGGAATTGTTGAAATCTTTGCATCCCACCCTCTTCGTCCAGTCTGTATCGCACCTTTTCACTGTAACAACACAGGTCTTGCCGTCATAAGAGTTCAAAATGTTTGCCTAGTGAGGGTTTCACTTTGAGACAGAAAATCAACATGCAAGTATTTCAATAGTTATTTCGATTTTCTTGCAGTAGGGGATATCCACCACGAGGTTGTTTAACTACCTTTCGGTTAAATGATTCTCCTAGATTACATTTCTAACTCAGATTGCAGGAACACCAGAGTGAATCTCACAGACCAAATGCTACTTTTTAAACTTTGTTATTATGTCTCTTACACTACTCACACACAACTTTGCATTCACCACAGACGCCCCTAATAATTCAGGTGGGTAACGTCGCTCAGTTTGCTTCCCGTCCATGGCATCAGCATATAAACTGACTCGAATTCTCTGTGGCAACTATTAATACTTATAGAGCTGTGCAATCTTATAGTCCTATTTTGTATACAATCTCTGCGTCACGAATAGGCATGCAGATAAAACTATGAACTCGTACGGTTACCTGTAATCCCAGAAATGTGAAAGGTATGCTGCATTTCATTCAATATGATGTGATCAGGTGCGCACGTGAACAGCTAACAGATTACATGTACATGGTAAAACGGTCGTATTGTTGCCCAGACGTTTTGTCCTTTGATGTCGAGAGAGTTTAAATCTGCATATCTATTTTTACAGATTTGAAGATCTGTTTCCCCCTTGTTCTGTGTATACACGTTCCCAACTTTTTGTGATCCTGTATTAGCTGATGTAACTACCGTAACGACTAAATTCAGATTGACAGTGAATTTTGTTAGGTATTGTCTTGTTGCACATATGAAATTAATGTGGTGCACATATTAACGTGAATCATGGAAATCCAACTATGTATGCGAACCGCCACACACCATTAGGTGAATCACTGATGACACATGGCACCACACGGTCATGTGGAGTTGTTTATACAGTTAGTAGACCGGTTGCTCGGGCACAAAGAAAATAAATAACGCGGTAAGAAACTAGAGAAATGCCCAGAACAAGTCTAGGCGAGGATATAGAGAGCGTGCTTTGGCTCGTGTACCTTTGTCGGGAGCATATGCAAACATTTCCTGAGCAGCTCGACAAGACCACCCCGCCCCTTCCCATGAGGTCTCAAAAAGGGGCATCTGAGGGCACAGTGCCCTGTGTTACCGGCTGGGTTGGGGAGATAAGAAAAAACATATTCTTTGCGGAAAAATATAGACCAACATCTGAAATGAAAGTGCACAGCGAAATATGATCTGGGTAAATATGGTTTCTATCTTAGAGAAGGAGGTACACATGGGAGGTGGTATTCTTGTACCGATCTCGGATACAGATAGGCAACTGGAACACGCATATTGAAGATACCAGTGCACGCTTTGGTATTTAAAACAACGACGTCATGTGACCATATACGGTGCATACTTGATATTTAACTCAATATTCAGTATGAGACACATCAGAAATTGTCGGTCCTACAGCCCCTCCCACCAGAGACAAACTGCTGGCACCTGCTTGGTATGCAGCCCCCACGTGGGGAGGCAGAGGCTGCTGCTACCTTCTACGCATCTGAATGGTATGGTTCCTCCTATCTGAATCCTGGAGCTGCTTCTTCCCTAGAGAACTAATGTGATTTCGCTACTTTATATGGAAATACATTCGTGCTGCGGAGAGGTTGAGAAGGGTTTTTTTATCTTTTTTTAAAAAAAATTCTATTCTATGGGAAAAGTCCAGTTCCGTTACAAAAACTACAACATAAACAAACTGGGAAAAAAATCAACGTTCACTTCATATTTTATAGTTCTGAGGACGGACGTTGATCCCATCCCAGGTTCTACAATACGAAACCGAAACTTGTTTTAACCTACATGTGAATAAGGTTTTTCCCAACTGGCACTGGTTCTGCTGCTCATCCCCCCGACCAGGGACTGAGTCAGGGTGTACACATTCATCACCATCATCGTGTGTGCCCGCAGTCAGCCCCGAGCACCTATCAGTCGGCCGAGGGGGCTGCTGAGACTGCTACTACTACTCCTGCTGCTGCAGCCGCCACTGCAGGCAGTGGTGGCGGCCGAGTAGACGTGCCTACGCCCCACACTCCAGTCAATCACACGGCGAGTTAGCAGGAGCTGGGGTCTTTTTACCAGTAGACCGTACGCTACGGTGCTGACGTTCCACAGGCCCCTATTGCTCGGTACTACACAGCCCCTATCACCTGACTTATAGCACCAAGGCCCCTGCTCCCTATCGTTCCTCCACACGGCAGCCCCGGCCCATTAGGGCTCCGTCGGTGGATTATCATTCTCCGGCGCCGCTACAGCCTCCAGCATCACTCTGGGTAGCGGCGGCCGGAGTGTGAGCACTGATAGCACGGTGCGAGTAGCTCGTCCGTCCGACTGGGCGTGGTGGTGGTGGTGGTGGTCGGGTGGTGGGAGGAGGGCTATCAACCTCACCGGGGAGGGGAGGGAGGGGGTTGTTGAGTGAGTAAGGATCACGTACCCCCTTACAGGAGCACCTGTTGGGAGGCTAACCTGTCTACATGGTTTACAGTGTCAGAAGTGCTGCTGTAGCCGCTCTCCCAGCAGGCATCTGATAATACCTTACATCTTGTGTGGTGAGCACGCCTGTCCCAGTCTCATCGCTCAGTCTTATAATACGATATTTAGAGTGCATGTTCTTTTTTTTCCATTTAATCCTACAATGATGGGATAGAAAGGGTGAGGGGATGAAGGGGTTGCCAAACCCACCATTATATTAGGGAAGAGATTGAAGATTTTCAGAGTCTTAGGACTAGGACGCCCTTCAAACAAGACCCTTTGAGATTTACACTTGAACATCCGCCCGTTCATAAGAACTCTACCCTCCCCCCTAAATCAAACATTTTTTTTGACAAAACGTCATACCGTGTCAGTGTTTAATGTCAAGTGTGCAGTGAATAGATGAAGAAAAAAAACTAGTTCGAAAACTGTAATAACCAAATGACCATATCACATTATTCTCCCAGTAGCGTGGTGTAAGTAGGATCTCCCTGCTATCTCCTCCCTGCAACCATGACGCTAACATGGCGGTATGCTTACCGTTTGTAGAGCCCACGGCCTTCTTGTCTACAGTACCTGCACCATAGGGCCCAGGGGACGAGCACCACTTGTCGTTGATGTAAATACGACCCAAGCCCCGCCCCTCAAGTCGGTCCCATCACCCCCTCCTCTACAAGTCCCCCTCCTCCCCGCCCCCCTCCCGCGGCACGCTGATTACGGTGGCGACAATGCACGGCTTCGTATGGATTTTAATGAGCTAAGCAAACCTTCAGCACTCGCCGCCAGCCACATCGATGTGGCATCTGCCTTCGTGACAAATCCATGAATAACATTCTCACCAACTCGCAGGTTTCTCCCTTTTTTAAAAAGCCAAACCGTGGTGTTTTTGTTTTGTCGTTTTTCCCCCCCAAATTCAAACGAGCATAATGCTAAAACGGCCCATGAAAGTAAGCCCGTTTCTGGAGGAAGCGGGCAGCATGTTGGTTTCCAAAGACCATGGATTTTCTGGCTCGTATTTAATATTCCAAGGTAATTATTGGAGAGGACGAGAGGCAATTACCCGGTAGGGATCTAATTCTCCGGGCCGAGATCGAAGCAGGCATGAGGCAGAAATCAATGCGGCCTGAGGACGGCTCCGGCCGGCTGAAGACGGCCCTATCCCCATCCCCTATCACACACTGCCCATCCCTCAATACCCCGCCCATATCCGCCTAGTCCTGCCTATAAAGACGACGCAATAGCCTACTTCCACGTGCAGTACAACAATGCTAAGATGGTCACAGACAAATACTTTTATGTGGATCAGATATTTTGAAATGAGGCTTTTTCTTTTCTTTTTAAATCTAAATAAAGGGATTAGAGATTTGACTGGTCCTAGATAGTCACATAGAGCTAAGCCTTAGAGTGATCCTATACTGCCTCGTTCTACCGACAGAAATTAACGTAGTCCCATCAGGAACAGAGACATCGACAGTCCACACCCGCTAGGTAAAGAACAACGTGTTGGGCATAGCAAGCTTCCAGGAAGGGAGCGGGGAATCCCCGGCTGGTGACCGGAGGCGGGAGAGCTGGTTGTGGCCGATTGGATCCTGACCTATAAACATGCGGGCACTACGCTCCCCCTACTCACTCCCACTCGGCCCCTGTAGGGGAGTGGGGAGCGCCACGCCTGGCTGAACCTTCCGTCTCCTGACGTGTTTAGGGGCGGGTCACCGTTTCAGGTCATGGTGCCCCACTTTGTCACAGTGTCTGAATCGGCCTGGTGAGTGATCATGGCCAATACTACAGCCAAACACTGACTTCATCATCCATACGTACACGCTTTTTTTCCACAAAGCTTTCAAGTATAAACCTGATCTTCCAAACTGTTGCCGTAAGTTTTTAATTTCAGGTATCAGGTTGTCTAATTAGAATATGATACAAAAAATGAATATGAATAAAGATAAATAAATGATTCACATAAGTAAATTATATTATGATTAGGTACTACACCAGAGAATGCCTAATTTCAGGCTTAATGAAGAATATATAGAATATCAGAATATATACGTATAGATACATACTTATAACAACGTGCGTCTGTGTGTACATTATGACAAGCAAGCACCGAGGGTCTCATTGATCAATATATCCAAAGCTTCAGTACGGTAATCTCCCATGAGTGTATTCACAGTAGGAGTCTAGCTGAAGAACTATTTATCTAACTTTTTTTTTTTTTAAATTTATCCTACTAGATGTCATATGACTGTAAGAGAACCTTATGTAGGCCATGGAACACCGTCTTGATCAGCCTACTGAATACTCAATTGAACAGTAGGTTGTATTAAATCGTATGGCTGGATCATTTCTGTGTAGTAATATTGAATAACTGATATCTACGCAGGTGAGGCCCTTGAGGCCAGTTGGATAAACATTGCCATTCTTGTCGTCCTAAGAGCCAATAGTTTTTGGATGTGCGTAATACTTTGCAGACACACGTCTATCAAAGTCCCGGTACCGAATCCTTGCTACCCAATATGTATGTTAGAATGAATCGGAAGATTAAACTTTGTTAGCGTTTACGCTAACCCTAGGTTATCAAATTCATATTAAAGTTAAACACGGTACAAATATGCTCGTGCCATGCACAGCAAATATCTTTCGTCGTGAGACTTTGGTTAATTGAGAGCACTGAACGCCGTCTTTGACCCTCTTTTGTTGCGCAGAGTCATTTGTTGCTTTTTTTTTAAAAAAAAGAGAAATGGTTCCTATACGGATGGCAAACAATCAGACTACACGTCCAGACATGTTATAAATGGAAACCATGACAACGCAGACAACGAAAATTGATCTGCCGTCACATTAACCGACTAAACTGATCGTCACTATGTACACTATGATCACTATGGAGCAGTCCCTCTCTAACGCACCATGCGGGTATAGGAGTTGTGTATTATCTATGTATACATACAACTTGGTTGGGTGATTGAATTAGTGTCACAGTAACAATACTATGCTGGTTCTATTTTATCTTTTTGTGATACAACGAGAAAGCCTCTCGTGTAAAATAATCTTAAGAGAAAAGTGCAGACGACGAATACGTGACAGATATCTTACGTTGCATGAAAGGCTTGTTTAATTCTTTCGTATGCTCAAAAGAAACAAAGGTTTTTAATTCTATTATAAATATTCAGTGAAAAGTGGTTCACTGGGCCTCTTGTGATAAATGATGGTTCTATTCGTCAAGGGAAATCCAGAAGTGGGTGGAAATGTGCAGTGTTTGGGACCAAAGGGCAGTGTCCACGTAGTATCATATTTCAAGAACTGAAGGGAAACAGAGAACGGGAATAGAATTGTTAGAACTTTGTCGCACTTTGTACTTATTTGTTTGTTAGGGTAGTTTAACGACCAGCCAACCCTTCAGGGTTCTTTCCAGACTACACAAGGTAATGCCTTTCAGCTTTGGGTGATCATATTTATATGATTTAGGAGAAACACGCCGCCAGGAACTCTACTCTACTCTTTCCGAACAGTGGCAAGGGTATATTTGAACCCTGAGACTACTCCAGTACCAATATAGCGAATCGAAGGTACTAGTATTTCCACATACCAATACACAGTGAGCTACACCCACAGGGGCTGCCCGGATTACAATGACTCGGTGACAAGGCCCGCCGTCCCGACGATGTGTGAACTATGCGGCATGTCACAAAGGAACATCAACATGGCCCGTTTGGATGATTTATGACCAGGTTGACCCATGTTCCGACTGGGAGTCGAGATCCATTCGGTACAAGTCGAAGGCATCAAGTGAACTGGTCCTGGCACGTTACCATGATTGTAGGCTGTCTGAACGATTTCTATGACTAACACCCTACACTAACCTAGTCGCCCACCCTCCTTTCACCATTCTCTCTCTAACTCTCTCTCTCCTTTAAAAAAAAACAAAAAAAACAACTTCATTTTAGCATGTGACGTTGGCCGGAGAGTCTACACTGAGTAAATAAGCGCCTGGCAGTGGGAGAGGCAGGAATAGAGCCGACTCTGCTGGGCCTGTGGCTGGGCTTGGTGCATATGTGGGTCAGTGACCCAGTCACCCCGACACCTCCCACCGCCACCATCCGCCGCTACCTCCACACGGAGGCGCGTCTCTCACCTGAACCCGGAGGCCGGGACACGCGCGCTTTGTGTGGAGGCACACCTGTGGTTGCCATGGTTATTGCCGGCCGGTTAATACATTAATTGGGGGCTGGGGAGGGTCGAGGAGGGTGGCCACGGCGACAAAGGCCGCCATCATGTTTGGACATGGGAAGAACCGGGTCAGTCGTCATGCATCGCTGACTCGACGCTAACTGGGGATATTTTTATTCACTAGTCCTACTTTCAGGATAACAGCCTTGTCGTGATGAACGTTCGACTAGTAGTTTTCTCACAGTTGTATCCCACTTTGTGTATTATGATACGATGGCTCTGACTTTCTGACCGTGAAGGAGGCTTAGTTATTCGCATGGATATCTCCTGGGGAGATATACATAGGGAGTTTGTCAGATAAATATCGATTTGCCCCAGAGTAAGGCGTTCTGTGCGCAACATCAAAGTTATATTTGTGCACCTAGTGGATGTAAAGGTTGTACATTTGTGCACTCATAAAATTTATGTGTACATCCCATAATAAAGCCTATCTAAAAGACATGAAATATGCACCATCCGGGAGTACATTTTTCCCTATAGTACACCTGGCGCCAGAATTATGCTAACGGGTCAGGGTCTGCCCTTAACTTCATACATTGACGGTCGTTATCCAACAGATTAACGACACAAAATATCTCTTAAATTTGCCAATGCCTGAGGCTGAGTGCACGATAGACAGAATACTGTGGTGCAAATCTATATTGTCATGCAAAACTCCTTCCGCTTAATATATTCAACAATGATTCTCTATTCATTATACATCTATCAAACTTCAGATAGATGAAGATTCAAGAAGGGTTGACAAATACGAGTACATAGCACAACGTTTATTATCATTAGGGAGTCATAGTGGCATAATTCTTGTGAGGCCTCCATAGGCGAGGATTAGGGTGGATGTGCTGGGGCTAAGCCGGCTGTAGGATGGAGGAGACAGGCAAGGTGTGGTGATGGAGCAGCTCGGGAGGATGTCACATCAATAAGGCGAGCGGCTCGCCGCCTCACAATACAACCACAAGCACGGCGGGCGAGCAGCAGCTCATCATGACAGGGTCGGCTCACACGGGATTGGCTCAATCTGAACCACAAAGTCGGCCCGCCCTTGGGTTTGATCTCAGCCACAGGGGTACAATCCGGACGGTTACAGGGTGGGGACTGGGGTGTGCCATTACTGTTTCTTCGAGCTGAAGGCCAGGCCCTTTATTCAGAAGCTAAGGCCTATTCATGTCGGAGGCCGAGTCTGCTACAGTGTGAGCTATTGGGGGTTCCGAGGAGTGGGGGGTGGGACGAGCTGGGAAAGCCTGGACCAGTGATACACTCAGACCCACCCGTTCATGGGGTAACGGTCTCTGCCCGTTATTGACCTGCCACATCTGATGGCCGTCTGGGCCACGTCTCGCCGGGTGACATGACCTTGACGGCTCTAGAGCTGCTCGCCCACGGTGGCTGTGTCAGTGTCTGTTGTGGAGCAGTTCCGAGCAAATCAACTTATTACACCTTAGGGTGATACAAGTTTAGTAGTTAAGAGTTTAACTCAGGGTGATACAAACCTGGGTGATAACCAGCCTTGTATCACACTGCAGTGTGATACAGAAACTTTTTATTTTTCTAAAATTCATGAAAAAATGAAATACTTAAGAAATAAAAAATCTAATGTATGCATTATCTGTACAACGTTCATAGCTACATTTTACTGGTTACTATTTATGGATTTGATGGATATCAAAAGAGTTATATGAAAAAATATAAAAAAATGTGCAGCATCACAGTCCCACCATCACTGATTGCCGTGCATCCTTCCTTGGGAGCTCAGATCTTACAGAAAAGGTATAATAAATCCATAACCAACCTCGAAGGGAGTACTCGGGCAGTTATCACCCTCGTACTACCTTCTTGGTTGGTTATATGTATGTACACATATATACCCACCGAGACAGCCAATAGGAGACCAGTGTCTCACTCTCAATCACTAGAGAGCAAGTAGGTTATTAATTCAGCTACACGGTCAAATCCTTTAAATAGATAATCTTAATCCTTATCCATCCGCCTCCTTACCCTCACCCACCCGGCCCGTATGATTACTACAAGCCACCCCTCGACACCTGATCCCTGACCCCCACGCCCGGCTCAAACCGCCATTTTTACCACTCGCGGCCCGTGGTGGGGCGAATCAGTGGGCGAACGTCCCAGTTACCCCCTTAACGTCTTTTGTTACCTTACCCCTGGGCCCAGCCCCACCCCGACGCCCCTGTGGCCTCGCCAATGAGGTGTGTTAGTTACGGAGGGTGGCCGTCACACGGGCGGGCGCCTGATAGCGCTGCTTGTCGCCGCGAGATGCTGGTCTCCTGTGTCAGATTCAGCCTCAGCGGATATCGATCTACTCACCGCCTCCCCGAGCCGCCGCCCCGCCAACCTCGACGGGCGGAAGCACCTTCAATTATTGTTATTTTATCCCCCTTTATTCCCGGCTGGCTTTTTTCCTTGGCCAATGAGGTTATACTCGATTTTAATCGAAGTGTCGGGGAACAGTGTATGAATATTTTAGCATGAAGTATGGTCCCTGCACAGTGTTTTTCGCCCCCATAAAAAGCAGGATGCGTCAGTGCGGTAGAAATTCATTATGAATTAAGATCTCCAGCGTTTGCATATCAAATCTCTAGAGAAAACATATAGAGCTGCCAATGTGCAAGATATTTCGCACGATGCACGACAAGGCAACGTTAGTAGACCAACGTCAGTCGCCGACCAGAACGCTTCGTCATCTGCCGCCTTAAATGGACAAAGGCTATCCTAAGGTGACCCCTTGTCGACGATGACGGAGTCAGCAGGCCGACTGACCGGGCCCTAACCCTGCCTTACGTCACGGTTAACCCTCCCCTCCTCAGCCTTCAGTGGCCTTCGTGTGTGACTGCAGCTTATGATGGATCATCTCCCATATCACATTAACAACGTGAATTATAATAGGGCGCTGCCTAGCAACAAGATTAAATGGAGTCTGCTGCCGACGGCAGATTCAACTGGCTGCATTACCGGCCCGGCGACTACAGCCCCGTACAGTGGGAAGGCGGCACAGATGGGTTACATACACGGCACAGGAGTATCTCACCCTGTGGGTGACCCCCCACCACCACCCCACACGGTCTCCTTCGCAAGACGCTATCACTGACGAGTTAAATTTCTAGAAAATCAGGACATTATTGTAAACATCGGCCATTACATATAGCGGTAGCGCATGAATGAAAATGTGTCAATTCCATTTGGGTAGAATAAAACCATATTTTTGTCCATCGCTATCCCCCTGTCTGCCCCAAGTGTAGTTAATTTCTGTACCACAGGTGCAGAAAGGGCAGCCTTCAGCCAGATTTCAGTCTGGTACACTAGGGGCCCAGGAGCAAGCCCTCGTGTGAACCGTCGCCCGATCAGGGGTGGAGGAGGGGCAGGTGAAACCAGACCAATAAGTGTGTCAGACGCACGCCGATCCCGAGTCAGGATCAATAAGGTGGATCCCGGAGGTGACTCCCTACCACCCGCTGCCCACGGTCACGGCCCCTCAGCCCGCCGCCGGGCGCGTTCGGTTAACCTGTTGTTGGCATCTGACACCGGCTCAACAGTGTATTAGTGTCGGATTTTGAATATCGGTAGTGGCCCCACTTTTGATGTTTTTAGAAACCTGATAGATATGATAATAAAAGCTACCGTTTACAACAAGAGGTACTTTAGATACCCATATAATCTAAACTTCAATTTGGACATTTCAAATTCAAACATCTAAATGAAGAAATAAACGTAAATGTCGGTTCTTTTTTTAATTCAGAATACAAAACACTGGGTTATGACCGCTTGTATCCATAATAATACATGTAGAATCTAGGGGTTACAGCAAGCCAACTTTTGTCATAGACTATTAGTATTAAACCTATGAACGGCATCTTCATCACTAAACAGTAATACTGGTATACTGATAAGAGAATGAGGAAAGAGTACGCTATTGCCAAATTATAAACAAAATACAGAAACCATTCATCAGTCAAAAATAAATTTTCATGCACAACGTCTGTCATTTAGTATTGTCGTTTCTTAGATTGTACGTTTATCAAAGGGAGACAAGATGCTGCCATAGCCCGATGATAAAGCCCGCTGTGTTTATTGTTCCCTCTTCCATAGCAGCGTTTAGGAAGGGCCCCGGAGAACGGCAATCGTTTCACATTTATCGAGATAATGAGCTCTCTCTGCCAGGCATGATGAAACTGAAGTCTACAGGAGGCGTTCCCATGGTTACGGACACATCTACCTAGCTGTATTCTTGAAAATGCCTAGTCGCAAACAGCCGTGCTTGGCGTCAGGTTTTAACAAGATGCACCGGACTGAGCGAGATGTATTTAGACACTCAGGATGTGTGTGCAGCATTTTGTCACTGTTTAATGCAATTTGATGAATCAGCAAGCCCGCGTCAATCTTAGCAGCACGTACTAAGATATATGCCTACCGGCCTCCATCGGCATCCCCATCCTAAATAGTTTCCTAAGCGGCAGCACTATCTCTATGCTAAGCAAACAAGCTTTCCAATATTACATAAAGCCAACACAGTCGCTTTTCAAGTCTAAGCAATGGTTTTCCCTGGCTCAGGTAAAAAGGACCAAGACAGCCGACACAAAGCAATTACCATCAAAATGTCAGGCCGCGTCACCCCAAGTCAGGCTGGTTTGTACTGACAGAAAAGAAACTAGTCGTCGGTCTATTCTCTGATCAAATCATGAAAGTCAAGGAATCCATTTCCATATAATGGTGTACCGGCACGTTTATGAATTGCCAAATTTAGTTATGTATCAATGTAGAGATATCTTATTCATGTTCAGTTTTTCGATATCTTTTATAACTTTCGATAACAGTATAAAGTATCTAGTATGATTATTAACATACACAGACGGGCAGGGAAGGGTTCAGTCAAGAGGTTCATGCGTATATTATACGAGTTATTTTTAAAGATTTCAGTCTAGATAACAATGGGGAAAAAATGTAGTTTTTCTGTGACGATTCTTCTTGGAGTTGTAGATAATATGCTTTACTTGCCCATTTTAACATAATGCCCACTTTTAAGTCAGTTATTTGTCTGGCCTAATCTATCTGCCGCCCTCACCAGGTTACCCCCGGTCACGCTACCCACCCTCGACCACCGGGGTCAACCGGTGCAGGCGATCATCCCGCTGATCCCAACGTCTGCATCATTTGTCTACTGTCATTAGCGACTTTAGTCTATATACTTATGGGGCGTTAATATTTTCCCAAAGACCGTTCCAGCCTATCCTACTGACATACAATTATTTCAGAACTACCTCAAATAAATTGATCAAAATTAATATCAAATACATGAATCTAGTTTGGCAAGTTTAGAAAATATCCATGAATAGTCAAACCGGCTATAAATTCAGGGATGTAAGTCTTGGACAGTGAAAAAATCGGAAACAGCATAGAGAAAATCTGAATGTATCTTTGAATGCTGTAAATGTGTTCTAAACATAAAATGTTGAAATAAATCTTTTGACTACTTAGAAGTTAAAAATCGGAAATCCGACAAAAATCGAAAAACTTACATCCCTGTATAATTTGCTCATGCGGGATTCCTGCTCAAACATACAATTCACATACTGTAGCACAAGTACAATTATCAAATCAGCTTTTTTAACAATTCTCTCAGTTTACTGTTTTGATGCCTGTGAAGTGACCTACTTAAACACGAGCAACACAACTGAATACCCTTGTATCTTAGCCCGAAATTAGGGCGCACAGAGAACTTAGCGAACTCCGCAGAGAAGAAACTGAGGCAGCTGGACGTCTTGCTCCAGTGAGCATCGCCTCCTCCGCCGGCTCGGTGACTACATAACCGTGTCAGTCACTCACCGACCTGTGTTTTGGTTCGGGCTTCGGCCATGTGCCAGCGGGGATCCAGGTCACGGGAAATCAGGCCAGCGCGAGGAACCGTGCTATTTATATCTCCGCCCACCATTGACGCCTTCCACCACGACGACCACTACTACTACAACTGCTGCTGCTGCTGGTGTTACCCGCTGTGGGACCGGCTCCCACCACTGTCCCCGTGACCACTGCCTCACAAGTCACGGTCACGTCACCGAGTCGTCACAACCACCTGGTCGTACTCTATGGGGTGTCCTGGTGATAATATGGGCCGATATGGCGAAACCTCGCGTGGAATAACCGGTGTGCATCTTATTCTAGGCTATTTATGTTTTGGTGTTGGCCAACAACGGCTATCAGGTGGCGGATCATACAGTAATACTGTATGGAACCATAATTATAATCTGACAATTTGTCGCTCCTCATCACTAACTTTCAGAAACCACTGTTGTTACTGAATAGATTAGACACGTCAGATGGAGACTTAGCACTAAAAGAAATAGACTGAAGGTGCAACATATTTCCCTTCCCAAATAGACATACATTCAACTGATGTTTTTCCTAATTATTCTATCTTGGAATAGCCATTTCTACATTAAGTTAGTTCTAAAAGTTTAATAATTCCAAACGTTGTAGTCTATCTAAGAAACCATGATGCTTTTGTATTCATGTCTTTACAGATATACCACAATGCAATTCTTGGCTCGTGCGCTACTTGATCCCTTATCAAAATATCACCTACCCAGAGGATAACATCACGCGTCACCTATCTTAAGGATGGTTAATCCTCTAACTAAGCCGTGTCCAATTTGCTCTCTTTATTAAGTGATCAGGGGTCTATGTATAGATCTACTCAGCCTGGAAAGTCAAAAATTAACTTTGAACCCGGAGCCACAATTTCTCATGCTGCATTATCTTTTCAAGAGCGCATAGGGAATTTACAAAGGTTTTACATGGAAATAAGTATATTACCATAAAATCGTGCCTGTAAGTGCTAATGCAACATTATGATCAGAACGTGGCTAGATGTGTCGACTCTTTTCATGCTACCGCTACAAAAAAGAAAGTGCAAGTGCTAATGCAGTTTGGTTGGAGGGAAATATTAGTGTCAGACCCTTGGGTTCCAACCTGAAGCAGAATAGGTACATAACGTCACCAATGAATTTCATAGGACTCTACTTTAGATTTCTTACCCATTTGCAAGCTATTTGAATTTACTATCATCATATTTCAGATAACCTGATTTAAAAATAAAAACAGGACAGTGCCCAGAATGAAGGAAAGTTGTCATGGTCCTATAAACTTAAAGTATACACACTGGCCAATATGTTTTACATTTACCGCTATGTATTAACGTACCTAGTTCTTAGAAAATGTATGCAAATTATATCTCGACAAAAGTCGCACCACCCCCTAATTTTTTCTTTATGCGGTTGAGGGTAGAAATGTTTGCCCCGAAACATGAGTTGCTAAAAGACTGAGCAGGCCCAGGATCACTGCAAGTTGTTTAATAGACACTACGGTATACTGCCAAAAGTCATGCTGGTGCAGCAAACCAGAAAGATGCACTGAGCCCCTCATGGGGATAGAGTGAATCACTTATCTATCAGTCATCCGAAGACCGGTTTTTTATTACCTAAACATTTGGTAACCTGATATAAGTACTTAAAAAAGCTAAAATCAAAGACGAATTCAAAATTATTGTTGCAAAACTGTCTGAGTGTGTACAGTTTTTCGCCGTAGGGCAGTGGCTGTTGCCAAGAATAACTAATGGTATTAAAACCACTTAGAAGAAAACTTAAGCATGACAGTGGTTGCCTTTCGCTTTGTAATTATTGCCTACCTGTTTTAAGGATAAATTGAGATTCTTGTTTCTGACGTTGCAACAAAAAAACTGCTGCAGCACCTGAGGTACCAGGAAGGGGACACAATTCCGATCTATTGACGTCACAATCAAGCGTCACGCTTTCTTTTTTAACAAACTGAATATAATCTTGTTTTTAAATATAGAATATACTTAAAGGAGAACGGTGATATTATTTGAACTTCTTTTAGCAACATATTTTCTAATTTGTTTCTCCGTATAATTTCAATTTTAACGGTGACCAGGATTTTTCAGGGATGAATTCAACACTTTTTAGATAACTATTTAAGGATGATATAAGACTTCTCTAGCACCAATAACGAAATTCCAAACAAGGCTAGACATACGTCTATAAATTGCACTTCATATCTTCAGGCAAATAGCTCTTTTTCTAATCAGATTCAATCTAAGATGTTTTAAATGCCTTTAAGTTCATGACACCAATTCAAGACATTTAAGTCACATGTTTGGGCACACTGACTGAATATTTAAGGGATTTCATGATTGCCCTTGTCTCATGCTCTATTCTATCATCTAAGACCTTGCAATTTTACTTGCCGTCAGCCATAGGAATATGTCAACTTTGATTTGAAACAATTATTAGCAGGATCGAAATAAGTATCATATCTAATGAATTCAGAGTGGTGACTTGCAAATCATATCAATTTTCTTTTTTAAATATGTGCAAATCCTGGATACATAGTGTCCTTGAAGGCTTGATTGAAAAAATTACGCTACTCGGACGCAGGGTGAACAGTTAATGAACTGTGGGTACCATGTTGCTGATTTCAACAAGTAGGACAATTTCAACGTATTAATATCATGCTGTTTCAGATTCAAAGTTTTGGCCAGTAGAACTATGATTGAAATTGGAATGAGGTAGGTACAGCGCTGAACTGTGAATCGCATTAATTACTATTATCATTATCAACTGGATATACTGAGGTCTAAATAAGAAATAGTTGTATTCTGGCTACCCAACCTACCGGGGTAAATTGGACCTACCCTAATTCTTTTTTTGATGAAAGTTTTTCTTAAGAAATGCCAAAATTGAATGATTCATTATGAAAATGACATTAATGAAAGAACATGACATATTTGGTCAAAAGATATGTTATAGATGCTAGAAATTATTGAAGAGTGTATTGTGCGGTCTCTGAATTCTTATGTCTAACAAATAGATAAAAACCTAAATCAACTTACCTACCCTAATTTTTACGATCTATGTTACCTAAACACAACCTTTTGCTGATAGTAGGCTTCTTTCCCATCCTGTAAAGCTCAACAATGCAAAAACCTTACCAAGTAACTTGAAGAACAGTGAACACAAAACAATTTGTAGGGCCTATGAAGTTGCCTATGTTTCTATAGAACACCCATATGTGCTAAATTAGATTGCACTTGTTAGGCTTTGATGTACCACCACCTTATGAAAACCAAATGCAAGATTTTCTTTTGTCTCAGGACATCACTCTGACAAGCTGCTGAAGCATCTTGATAACTATCAATGTTCATTTTCTTTTGGCACATCTATATGGTAATGGTATCTTTTTGTATTTCAACTCTGGTGCCTATAACTGATACTCGCTTAGCCTACACAACAAGTCAACACAGGCAGTTTGGGCAGAAAGTGATATTTATCATATACCAAAAGCAGCCTAACGTATACATACTAAAAACAAGATTTAAAAGTAAAGCGGCCACTGCGGTGCGGTGGGCGAAACCAAGTGCGAGGAACGCAACGGTCGGGGTGTGACGTCACGGTTACGTCACACCCTCCCCCCCCTAGCTACTAACCCGGCAACGCTCGCAGGTCATGTTATACCGCGATAATCAGCGGAGTTATCTCGCCATAACTGATACTCGCTTAGCCTACACAACAAGTCAACACAGGCAGTTTGGGCAGAAAGTGATATTTATCATATACCAAAAGCAGCCAAACACGCCCAAACAACCTAATACAACAGGCTATTACTAAACTTAAAATCTTTCTTCAGACTCGCCCTATCTGTCTCCGTTATGTAACGGTACACACAAGTTGAGGCCCATAAGCCCCTAGCCTTCACCTCCTGTACCGAAAAACCTATCTCGGACATATGAGTCGCTCCACCCCTTCTAAAGCTATGTGAAGAATAACCACAAGGGTCCTCGCCGGCTAAGATTAATACCTCCCGAAGTCTATTATTAAAGGTTTTAGGAGCAAGTGGGACTAAAACGCCCCCTACTAAAAAATTAAACAGCTGGTCCTCCTTGCCTAAATTAGTTAACCGCAACAACTCTTTAACCCAGTATACCGGACACAGATGAGAATCCCTGTTAGCTGTCACCGGCAACCTAACAACATCAGCCGGTGACTGTCTCGTCTTTGTAGACCTAATAATTATCTCTAGTCCCCAAGGCGTTATAACAATGTCTTTCACCCTCAACACATGCTTAGAAGCACAATAATTAGATACACGCAACAGCGTCCTAAAGGCCAGCGTAGCCGCGCCCCAGAAAACAATATCATTATACAATAACATGTTCAGACATAAAAACATCGACCTCAAAAGGCCGACCGTAACAGGCTTCTTCGGACCCGGGCCCCTCAAAGATAGCTTCTTCGCCCCTTTCAGCGCTTCCCTTATACCAAGATTAGTGTAATCAATCCCAGCGCCGCAAGACCTTAACAGGTACATAGAAACACCCGATATATAAGATACAATCGAATTAAAAGTCATGAAAATTGACAGAAATGCAATATAGCTGACAATAGTGCTGACGCTCGCTGGCGTAGGATTGAACCCATAGTCTTTACAAAATCTCTTGTAGGACCGTTCCTGGAAGTCTCGAGTCCTCCTTGTTGCCTCTGACGTAGCCTCGGTTGCAAGTTCCTTCTCCCTCCTTCTGATGCGTCCCAAACTTATTTTCGAAGTTCCCACTGCAACACATACCATACCCCATAATTAGATCTGCGCTAAGGATTCTCTTGTCAGCGGCTGAAAGCCTGGAGAGCGCATCTGCCAAAACATTTTCTTCGGATCTCACATAAATTGCATAAATTTCGATATTAAACAAGAAACAAAGCCAAAAGAGCTCCCTCAGCCACGACATGCAGGTTTTGTTAACGCTCCTACCACTATTGATCATATGCATGACCTGCGTGTTGTCTGTTATGATTCTCAAACAAGTGTCTCTATGACGCGGGCCCCAGCGCTTGATCCCCAAAACGATTGGCCAAAGCTCAAAAACATTGATGTTCTTAGTCATCTTCTCGTATTCGGGGGGTGGAAGCTGATGATCATGAATAGAGAAGAAATCAGGTCCCTCTCCCTCCCATGTGCCATAGGCCCAGTCATCCCCCGACCACAACCCAAAGCCATAGGTCGATGAATCTGTCACAACGTCAACCGACGTTGCCCTCTTAATGATATTTGCGTTCCCGTTGAAGCTACCCGCAAACTTCCTCCACCACCTCAGGTCTTCTGACATTTCCTCGGAGACCCTAACTCGTCCTCCCCTTGGGCAAGAGGCGGCCAGGTCAAAAATTCTCCTACTGAAAGTCCTCCCCCCTTTAACTACTGAGGCGCAGTGCGACACTAGTCCGCCCAACTTTTCCAGCTCCTTCTTTGTGACCCGCCCCTTATTTTCAACCTCCACTATCGACTCCATTAGCTTATCGATTTTTGCTTTGGGGAGCGAGAGGTTCATCAAGATAGAATCCAAAGTTATACCCAAGAAGGTACATCTGGTCGAAGGATGGGTCACCTTCTTCCAGCTTATGCTGAAACCCATACCCCTAATTACCGAGATCACGGTCGACAAGGCCTGACTGCAGCTTTCCTCTGAATGACCCAGGACGACAAAGTCGTCCAGATAGTTCACTATTCTGAACACACCACGGCTATTACAAATGCTTACTACTAGATCTGATAACATGTTAAAAATGTACGGGGCACAGCGTAACCCAAAACACAACCTCTGATCCTCTAAGAAGACACTACCATCACCGAAATCCCAACTCAGCCCCTGAAATCCCACATGTTTGGGGTTGATGTTGACCGACCGATAAGCGGATTCTATGTCCACAACCGCCATGAAGTCCCCCTCCTCTAGCATCTGGGCAACTGTATCTACCGAGTTAAACTTAAAACTCTTGCAAGTTGAGTGCATGCGGTCATTGATACAACCGTCTAGTGGGCGACTACAATCTGTAATTGGGCGCAGGCTCCCATTACTCTTTTCTACAGCACCCAAGGCATGCACACACCTAGGTTGCACCCCGACCAATTTAACCTTGCCCTCATCTATTTCTTTCTTGAGCAAATTATCCATTTCAGCTTTAAATTTTGTTTCTGTTATTGAGCTATAATTATCACATAGGTATTCAGCATCACAGTCGCTATCAACAATAACAAAGCCGTCGCACAACCCGGACCAAAGGGTCTCCTTGGTTGCCAAATCAATAGAGCATTCATCAGACCAAAGGTGCCCTGCCACCCTGCAGGGTTTCAATTGGCTTGCCAAACCCCCTATGATATTCACACAAGAGCAGATGCCCTTAATACAATCTCCGTAAACATGAATGGTTCTCCCCTCCTTACTAGGAGGGGGAGAAAAAACAGGTTCTAAAACATTACCGAATTCTCCACAAAATTGCGGGTGAACAACAGGCTCAAATGGAGCAAAACCCTCTGAAAACGGTACTGAGCAACGCGCATCAAATTCCCCCGTAGTCACATGAGAATCTAGAACCACACCCCCTTCGACAGGTGAACATAAGACACTAACATCATGGTTTCCAACAGGATAACATTTCCCAACATCAACATCATCACACACAGTGTTATTCAATGTCTCAATTTCACCAGGAGAACCATCCATGGCTATCCCTCATTTCTGTCCACCCTGATGGCTGGACGCCTTCTTGCTCGGTGCCTTGAAACACGAAGTCGCCCCGTGGCTCGACCCACTGCAGACCCTGCAGGCGTGTTTGTATTTACACGCCTGCCTGCTGCAACCCTCTGGGTTGTTGAAGTCATAGCAAATCCTTGACTGTCTCTTTTCTGACGTTGACTTCTTTGAGCTGGTCGTCCCGTCGTATGTGAAATACTTGAGGACGTGCGATGCGTTCACTTTACCAAACTCGCTTATTCCACCTATGTTTGCCTCCCGTCGAACTGTCTCGTCATAACTGACCAGGGTGTCGACCCTAAAGATCTTGGATTCTGCCTTCTCGGCTAGCAGTTGGACGTGGTTCAGCAGGCCTGAGATGTCCTTCCCTTTTCTATACGCCTCTTTCAGAGTTTCCATCGAGACCACCATGAGGGACTCGAAAGACTGGATGGTGTCCCCCTTCTTCTTCAAGAACTTCTTTTGTGAATAGCGTTTAGAAATTTCAGGTTTACCTCTCCTATTTTCCTTGTTACTCCTACGACGTTTCGCCCTCACCGCCGAGCGTGCCCGCCTGCCCTCGGAGTCGGAGCTTGACTCATCACTGGAAGATGACGATGACGACGTAGTTTCGCTTTCCGACTGGTCGTCGCCTGACGAACCCGAGCGAGCCGCCTCTGATTCCTCGCTTTCCTCCTCTTCCACTAGAATCACTTTCCTCTTGGAACTCTTGTTTATCGGGACAGCCTTTTGTTTACTGGCTCCCGACGATGTCGGAGACTTGGTCGGCTTTGACTTCTTCTCCTTAGGTTTGTTTACTGACCTAGTTTTGCTTGACCCGGCCTTGACCGACTTCTTGCTCTCCGCTTTTGACGCGTCCTTCATGGTTACTGAAGCTAGGTTCGTACGGTAAGATTCCTCCAAGATTCTCAGCCTCTGGGCTAACATGCCCACATCAAACACGTCACTCGTAAATCCGCCACCGTTAGGATTTTCGGGCTTACCCGCCCCGCCGCACGCCCCCTCCGCCGAGGAGCCGGCCTGAGCTTTCGACTCGCCCGTCATCGCCTTGTTTGCACGTTCGCCGTAAAAGTCTAGAATCTCCCGTTTACACTTTTCGCCCCACGGTTGCTTGTGTACTATACCGCATCTACTGCACGCCTTGATAGAGTCCCAGCCTCTCCTGGATGACATAACACAGTCTCAAAAGTAAAGCGGCCACTGCGGTGCGGTGGGCGAAACCAAGTGCGAGGAACGCAACGGTCGGGGTGTGACGTCACGGTTACGTCACACCCTCCCCCCCCTAGCTACTAACCCGGCAACGCTCGCAGGTCATGTTATACCGCGATAATCAGCGGAGTTATCTCGCCATATCTGAAAGAAATTCACAAGGCCTTCAAACCAAAATTAAAAACACGTAAGTAGACTTCATGTATTTGTTGACTTACCTGAGGAATATGTGTTTGAGTGCTTGAGAAGCATTTGTACAAGCTCTCGGTATGTTGAAGAATTCCAAGAGATCTTCCCATAATTCGCCGTCTGTCACCTAATAATTGAAATAGTTTACAATGTAATTAGTGGAAATTAATTTTACATTAGCTGCTGTTTGACCATGTTATGTCAGAATAGTAAAATTAGTAAAACCTGTTTTTGTGCCAAACGGCTAATAATGGAAAACGGCCTTTTAAAGTCAACAACCTTTTGTCCAAATAAATATTATGCTGAAAACCATTTCCGTTTCAATGAATTATTTAGAAACACTGAAACTGTGAGTTTTAGAACACCAGAAAATACAAAGTCATAACAGAGCAACACTGAGGGAAGACATGTTGCTTTGCCAGCCTTCTTCCATGACCTACTAAACGTACTTTGCCAAAATGCCCACTTTAGATTACGCATTCAGCGCCACGAGAGTTATTGACATACAGAGTCACAGGGATTGTTGTCCATCTCAACATAATAGGTGCTGCACATGGCTGGGATGGGGCAGATTCGGTGGGAATGCACACACAGTCCCACTCCTACGTCGACCTGAACACACCAAGCGGGCTCCATCTTTCATGGACGAAGCTTGGTACAAGGCCTAACAATGGCGAACTGTGGCTTGGAAACCACTCTCCCCCCCCATGTCATTTTACCGGTCATTGCTTGTAACTGGTTACATTTTTGGACAGTGCCTTATCTGGCATAGCAGAGGTGATCAGCGTATGGCAAATTGGAGGTAAATTCAAAGACGGTCACTTACCTTGTCCCATCCGCCGAGTGCGTAGACTTTGGCGTACAAAAGGTACAGATCCACCTCTTTTCCGCCGATCGTTGGAACACGAGGACAGGTCGTCCTAAAAAAGAAAACCAGTGTGAATCAAGTAGTTTATAACTCGAGGTATCTGACTAATAATATAAGAGCACGAAACAGTGATAACTAAAGCGTGTGGAGGAACAAAACTTACCCGCGACTTTGATGGAATTGCCACAATTCTTTGAGGAAAGCGTCGCGTTCCTTCTGGTACGTGTACGGATCTTTGTCCAGTGCTGCAGCCATCGTAAATACACCTATGGCCACAAATAACGTCCCATCCAGTACTTCAACACATTAACTTTGTGTTTTCCTGATAATATCCTTTCGATCCACTACTCATTAGCGAGTAGATGCCCCGAAATTTCCAGGAAAATCCCCTCCGTCTGCGGGGCGACCGCGACTCCAGCGGCTGTAAACTATGCTTGGTTTGTAGGTCGCTTTGCCGCTAAAACCCCTTGGTGTTCAGTCCGTGAGGCTCCAATCCAGTAAACTTACATCGTTCGGAACCTTCAAAGACTGTATATAGTCTTCAGACACTTCCGTAGAACACTGAAAGTCATGATAATGAAAATAAAATCGGCAAATTCGTCCTAACAAAAAACATAATGAACGTGCCGAATGGAAATTGAAGCCTAGAGGGTACTCCGGCTATTGTTCATTGCCTCGGCGGCCATCTTGAAAATGGCGGCCCCCATTGGCGCAGCGGGTGACGCCATCTTGTGGCAGGTGCTTGCTGACGCCATTTCGTGGATGCAGTGTGTGGCGGCTGGGCTTTGTTGTCGTGGGTGGCTTTTACAGCGGTCTGTCCGCAGCCAGCAGCTTGTGAGTACACAAGCCGAGTGCACACCGGCCTGCCGCACCCATCAGGGTAGGGCAACTGGACGGTGGAGTGCTTAGGAACAAATTGAAATAGTAAGAATCCGAATGAAGCCACTGTTGGCGGTATGATGAAATTAGGTCAACCATGTCACGGGATGCGTCATTGATAAACCAAGGGCACTTTTTTGTCATTAAATTTTCTATTATCAATATGCCTATTACTATTGGTGTGACAGAGACACTCATAAGCAAAACTGGGTTGATGTGGATTTGAATCGAAAACGATATTAATTTCTGTACGTCACGGACTATTGGTGTGTCATTTTAATAATCATTTATTTTAGATCTATTTATTTATGAATATATCTAGACTGAGTATGAAGCGTATGGGCTAATGGGGCGTGAATTAAGGCTGAAGTACATTCAACCATAGTCTCTACCTGAGACTACTCTACCAAGTTTATTATGATAATGATCACTCCCTGTAACTTGTAGATCTATCCCCACCAGGACCAAGAGACTTTCTGTTTCTCCAGATAATACATTGATGAATTGGTACCGTTTCAGCAATGCAATCATAACCTTACTAAGGTAGTCCTTAGGCTGCATTCAGACTTAGACCAAAAAAGAAATTGTTGTGTTCAGGTAACCCTACCCAGGGGCGGATCCAGGATTTTGAAAAAGGGGGGCCTGCTATAGCAAGATTTTCCCCCGCACCCTCCAGGTGCAAGAGTTTTACATTGAAAAATTTGGCCCCAAAAAGGGGGGGGGGGGGGCGCATGCCTGGCACGCCCCCCCCCCCCCTAAATCCGCGCCTGCTACCTACCCGAATTCTTGAGCCCTACCCTAACCTTTTTTTTCCTTTTTTTTTAGGAAACTAGTAATCATTTTCTTTTAAAATCCAAAAGAATTGACCTAAAGATGCATGGAAAACCATAAAACAACATAGGCCTATAGATGCAGGGCATGTATTTTAGGTGCTAAAAATGTTTTTTGGGGATATTTGATATATTTTTTATTTTCTTGCCAGGTCTCTTTTGTAAGTAAATAAAAAAGGAAAAAAAAAAAGATTTCATCCTACCTACCCTATTTTTTTCGGCCTATGTTACCTGAACACAATTTTTTTTTTTTTTTTTTTTTTTTGAGGGGGGGGGGGGGGAGGGGGGAGGGAGGGGGCTTATGTGCCGTAGATTAGCTTAGATCTAGACCTATATAATGATTTTTATGATAAATAGCTATAGGATGATTTTTTTTTATCTATTAAATTTTTATTACGACCAATTCTTATAATGTAAGCTTCGAGTTATTCCATGGTATCTACAGCGAACATAATAACAATACAGAATCAAAATATTATTGCTGATCTAAGATGAGATGAATTAACGTAAACATTATTGATAGCTACCCATATTTGCAACAATCTCAGCAGCGTTCATTCCTTAGGGAAATATTTTTATTGCACTTTTGAATTCAATATTTTGATGTTTATTGCTGTATTTCTTTTGGCAGTTGCTGCCAAAGACAGCCTAAAATCTTCTAGATCTACGTACTATTCAAACAAAATCTTATCGATTAAACCCGGGCATCCAGTAGTTATGTAAATCTAGTCTATATAAACTTTATCCTGTAATTCAAGTTACATCGCCAAACTACCGCCCCTTTCATAGCTGACCACTCCTGAATTTTTGTTGAATGCCCTTTATTTTTGGGGGACACGGATCACCGCCCCTAGGTAACAGAATGGCAATAGATCTATGAAATATGAAATATACAAAAGCCCTAAGGAGCCTTCCACAAATTATGTCACTTTTTCAGGGTACTTTAAGACCCCTCCCCCCTCCCAACCTCCCTGTCACCCTGACTTTTCTATTTTAAACATGAAAATAAGGCCTGTTTTCAGGCAGTGAGACTGTTCAACCTACCTACCCACACCCTTTTGCTTGACATTATTTATGGATGGCCCCCAAAATTCTGGGCTCGCGCTAGCCGCTCGCCACCCTCGCATTTGCGAGTCCAAACCCTGTGTGGCGAGGGCAAATGGTCCATAGATATACGCCACACTGCAAATGCCTTATCCAGGACATCTTCGGTGTCCCAAAAGTCAAGAAAACTCATCTTTTTGTAATAAAATGTTCCAAAACTTTCTGTAATTTTAATGTGATGGCTGTAAACTTATCATATAATATATTGTCGACCATATATTTTCATTCAGATAGAAGATAATCAAGTTATAGTCAATCACCTGGGGCATGCCTTTTAATAGCACTAGAGGTATGTTCTCGCAGAGGCTATGCTTACAGGCCCATAAAGAAATTGAAAATCACTTTTTTCAGAGAAATATTAACAGAGTAATTCAAATAACTCCGACGATAACAATATAATTCACAATATTTAGATTATTCATGAAATATTATTATGTAACAACGGTATTTCGTATCCCAGCAATATGTTAAAGATAGACAGCACATCATTTGCAATAATGGGCATTGCACTTTTCGTACTAAAGGCAGCATAATGTAATGTAAATCAAATGATAGAACAAATTTTATCTATTTTGTATATGAAGTAGATTGTCATAATCTAGACATTACATACTGTAAATCTTTCATGGTTTTCATGCAAAAGTATGCAAGATAACCTTGTTCAAAAAATAAAAGTTAAAAATTAGTTTTTTTAATTCCCAACACGGCCACATAGGATATACACATAATAATACGACTCTCTAAATTTCAACTTCTTGGAGTGATCAAATTGTTTCCGGGGTGATTTAATAGGTTTGCCTTATATTTGGATTCATTTATTTATAAAGGAAGTACAGTTCTAGCTATACAGCTAGTATTCTCTGACTTCTAGCGACGAACATAATTATTTGCATTTCATATATATATAGATAAAAAAAAAATACAATATAGTCCTATACATAGAGATTATACTTATAGGCTTACTACGAATGGGCCATTGCAATATAACGTTCATTATTGAGATTTTGTTTTGTTTAAATTTATAAGTCAATTAGAATATATTCCTTAAATATACAGAAATACAGAAATATAGACACTAAATGTGGCTTTACAAAATCGATAACGAATGGGTGGCTAATCAAATGTGAGTGTGGCTAATCCATCCAGTAGCAATTTCGCCACAGTGGCTAGGACATTTTAAATCCTAGCGCGACCCCAGAAATTGCTTAGAAGAACGTCTGATAAATTTTCGTTAGTTCCTGTTTGTGAAATGTATATATAAAGTAGCAATAAGGCTAAGTTTCAGGTCATTGCCCTTTTATGGATGTAGTTCACCGGTCCACTTTTTAGCCTAAAAAGGTGTTCATAGCCTATGATAGCCCTGGCATCAATTCTAACATTCACCGTCCCCGCTTGGGGTGTCCATTTGTCAGTGATTACCTTTCAAGACTTAAGGCCCCCCCCCCCCCAACGTTGATTGCTGGAACAGGCAAAATCGGCAGGGGGGGGGGGGGGGGGGGGATGCTGCAACAGGCAAAATCGGCATTTCCGAAATTTTACAAGATTTGATAAAATATTGGAAAGAGGACGGCTGGTTTTCATGTTCAATATATATATGTCTAGGCTAGGTACTTAAAGCTTGTGTGAAGACCCCCTTTTTATAGGGGTCTCTCACATGTATCCAAATGTGGGGAGGGGGACCCCCTTCCCCTGCTCCCGCCTAGTACTTGGAGCCGCCCCTGGTACCAGCAGACACCCTCCGAATGATCTCAATGCAAAGTAAAAGAAGGACCAAGTAAGGCACGTTTCATAAGTAGGCTGAAAGATGTTTGATCATAAAGATTATTTTCTTTTTGCGAACAGTTTGTATATCCTCGTCTGTGATTCAAATTACTCTTATAGGCCGGTATCTGCCTCTCTAGAATATTAGTGAAAATGAAGAGTTGGAATAAAAACTCTCCCACCCTCAAATATGCAAGCATAATTGATATTTTTTCTTGCGATTATTAGCCTAAATGGTTGCTGCGATGGTTTATGCAACAGGCCGAGATAGCGAGTGGCTGTCAGAGAGATCCAGAGAGAGAGCGCGCGGACAGTGCGAGTCGTCCCCACGTGTTTGACCTGGTGCCACGTGCCGCCCTAGGTAGACTTGTCCAGGGCCCCTCCGTGGAGTTATTTTTAGCTTGACCAGGCACATGTCGCGGGTGTCATTGCTGCTCACTGCAAAGAGTCGGTGGCTGGCGATATCTATGGATTATCGTAGCCCTCACTAGTTCATTGCATTGATCTATATCTTTAAGTAATTGGTCACGCAGATACTCTCCTGTAAAAGTATTGTCTATAGGCAATGTCGATCAAAGGGTTCCTTGCACATAAATTTATGAAATGCTGTTTATGGTGAATTCCATAGTCTGGCCATGATTTAAACATATCAACCAAAAGATACATGCAAAAATTCGGATTACTTAGATTTATAAGGATATAAAATTGTTTGTTAATTATGTAAGCTCTGGCTTTCTCAACAAATCAGTGTGTGACGTCATATATTGGGGAATTACCAGTGAAAATTAATTTGAATTAAACGATCAACAATTAAATGAAAACCCCTGGAAAATATGTACGACTATTTCCGAAGTGACAGTTGTTATGTCACAACCATGTAGGACCATGTGTTATTTCTAAGTGGGAGGATAAGAAAGATATTGTCTTTAACTATAGAAGCCTATGAGGAGAATATACTTAGTGATACTCAACTGACTGTGGACTATTCAAAATCCATTACAACTTTACCGAGATTAAGGAATATGTACCTTAGGTCTATAGCAAATTTCAAAGCCAAAAAAGGTAGGGGTCACTGATGTTATTCAATCGCTAGAAGCTGATAGCCTTAATAGGTGATTATTTCTGTATAATCCTTTATAAATTTATCTTATCTTTTCCCCTAAATTTGCTGTTAAAATAACTAACATTTATTCTTTTTATTTTAAATTCAACCCCTGCTCATGTCCATATTCATTTGACAATGGCTGTCATGGCCAAAAAACCTAATTTATTTTGTACATAAAGATGCTAAATATTTTAAGGGAATCTGTATGGCAGATATATAAATAAAGAGGGCAAATTACCCCATTGGTGGGATACGATAAAAATGAGCTTTTCTCAATCCTTGTTGAAATGAGACCAAAAACTACAAAAACAAAAGAAAACTGGAAAAAATAAACAAAATTATTGAATAATTTTGATATTTCCACTTATAATCGATGAATTTTGAAACAACTTGGGAAATATATAACCTATATGGATACACATTTAAAAAGTAATTAATATCTCTAGGTTTTCCTCATGTCAAACTAGAAATAATGACACAGTTAATGAAAATTCCTATGCTAAAGCCTTGTGATTTGTTGACATAAAGATATTACCCAGCATGCATCCTGATCAAGGCTAACCTGCAGGTAAAAGTCAAGATATTGGCTATCCGTGGTAGGGTGAATTCTACTTTTCTAGAATCTCCAGAGAGAAGGAACTAGGTTTTTGATGTTGGGGAGGGGGGAGGGGCTGGCGTTTGGACATATATATATATTTTTTTTTTATCTGAAAAAGACTTTTTGGCCGAATTTTACGTTAAAAAGAATCGAAATTTTCCGAAAAGGGGAGGCTGTGCCAGAGCGTGACAAAGTAGGTGTCCAGTATCCACCAAAAACACAACTTGGCAACTAACTTGAGGACCTTGGTAGCCAGTGGTAAACGTCATCATACAGGAAGATCTTTGGCTGTGTACTTCAGATCCTGGGGTGGGCAACCATATCTGAAGATGATGGCACTGGACTGTGCTCCCCCCCCCCCCCCCAATCACCCACCCACTAGTTCTAGCAAGTATTTTGATTAGATCGAAGGCATCTTTCGTAGATTTTGAGGAATTAAGAAAAAAACACTCAGCGAATACTTTCATTGCATTGCGCTAATTATATATAATTTATTAAATTGATGCATCCTTTAATAAACTCCTCAACACCTATTTTAGGTAAAGACACGTTAAGGGCACTGTCATCAGTTGATTGGAAACTGCATAGGTATCATTTTTATTAAAGCTGACAGAAAGTCAAATACTTTGCACACAATAAAAGAAGATAAATAACCTGACACCAATACGGATGTTCAATTACATTAATTTCTAATTCATAATCAGGTTCATGGGACTGTTCGCAATTTACAATATCATTTGAAACAATGTGATTAGAGGAACATTCACATATCTCACTAGCTTTCAAATGAGATCATGATAATGTTTCAAATTAAGTACATGTAATGTATTCACAATTTATTTTCCCTGTAATATTTCCTATCGAATTTGGAAAGATCATGCACAAAGAACGAGCTATTCCAATATATAGAATACACATGTTTCAATCCTGATTTGTTTAGATAAATGAACACAACAATTATAAAATCAGGCATGCCAGACTTCTGCTGATCCGTGGACTACCGCGGTTTTTGAAAATATGTTTGGTCATTGTTGAGAGGAGACATGCTTTTTTTTTATATTAGGGAGGTAGGAGGTCCTGATAGATTTTGATGACTAAAATGAAAATTTGACGTTTTGGTGCGATTTCTCGTCGTATTTTAAGAGGAAACAGGTATGGGTATGTTTTATATAACATAACAGATCTATTTCTTTAAAAAATAAGTTAAAATGCATTTATAATAGATTTTTTTAATTTTCCGCGGAAACGGCATTTAGTGACTGGCATACCTGTTATAATGATAAAGATGATTATTTCGTCTTAGTACAAAGCTTTATATAGACAATAGGCAACAAATGGCTCACTGAAATCTGTAAAATATACAAACCATTCCGCATGAGATACAATGAAAGATAGCGAAAGGTATTTGTCATATCAAACTTAGTAAGATACTTGTATATTAACAAAGCATTTGATAATTAAAATCGATTTAACTCTTAATCAAATGAGCCGAAAAAATGAGTAAAAACAGTTTCTGCAGATTTCATTTACACAACACAAATGTAATAATTTCATTTGGAAAGTAAATTAAATGTATGTGTATTTGAAATAATAGAAAATACATATTTAGCATGATTGTCATTCAAGTTTATAGAGTCTTTGTTCACTGTTACCTTTCTTCGAACCATTTAGCCCTTCCTAACATGACAAGCTCAATATATATAAAACAAAATGCATCTCGGAAAACACCACGATAATAAACTTTCCGAATTACCTCATATTATAATCCATTGACACTCTTTCAAGCGACATATCAACAATGAGAATATAATCTTGTGTCATATCACATTGTTGCTACTTGCATATTCTTCAAAATAACGCAAGATCATAAATTAACAGATTTATACAATCAATTTTAAATATCTAAGACCAATAAGGCACGGCGTATTGTGTGTATGGACATTTCATGTGCATTACATCCCAGCATTCCAATAGTCAAGGGTAGGAGTTGAATGATATTTGATTTGAAGTACGTTTAGCTATTGAAACAGATTTGTTAATGGTACGATAAATAAGGATAACGGGATAAATGAGTAACAGGGCTAAACAGTGCGTTAGATATGCTGCAAGACTATTAAATTTATCTGTCCGAAGATCTGTACTGGATTATTATTTTGTAAGAACAACAAAAAACTGCATGACCTTCGGTTAGGTGAAGGTCAAAATGCATTTGCCCCATTTCAAGTTTTACCTGCCCGGGCAAGCGGACAATGCTTGATGTCGAGCCCTGATTAATATATAAATAAATGATATGGCACGATTCATATGATTGCAATAATACATGAATCTAATGAATATCTCTTGATATATACATAATATGTTCTTTAACATGATACTCCATAGATCATTAATCAATATTTCGCCCATTGGTAAAATTATCAATACCGGTTGTTTCCAAACTTATGATACACTAGGCTTAGTCCTTCTAATTCCGAGATTTTTATATTAACATATTATCCTTATTGAACACAGGCATGACTAGGTTATGTACATTAAAATGTAGCAGAGGTGCTAATCACATAAGATACTTTGAACACTTACATGCAATAAGACATGAAAAATTTAGTGACTAGTGACAATGAGATATTTGCAAAACAAACAACCTTCTAGAAACTACGGTCTCTTGGTAGTGAATAATCTCTCTTTGCTGTATCTTTCCTACAAGGTACAATTACTTACTTAGATATAACCTTAAATTTAGATATTAAGAATAAACAGTTCATAGATTGTATTCATGATACAGTCTTAAAATTCCACAGCCTAAAAGAACATATTTGTAATCTGATTGATACCACTCATTCTGTAATGACGAATTTCTGAGATTGGGTTAGGCTCCGAGGTTTTAGGGACGGAAGGTAGGGACAGGTTCAAGGAAAACTTCTATGAGCTTTCTTAACTGACCCTAGTCTATATGAAATTCTGCCACTGAGCCACCAGGGGGACTGGTTTTAGATCTTTGGTTAGGCGCGGATTGGTAGTCGATGCATGAAGCCGATTTCATCAACCAGTGGCCGGTCCTCTTAGCTCAGTTGGGGCTTATGGATTGTATAAATCTGAGACGCTGCCATGGGACAGTTAAAAAAAATACAAAAAAAAGTGTATTTTGGGGATGGGGTGGGGGGGGTAATTTTACCCCCGCATACCGGTCCTGTTCACCTAGGTCGGAAGTTCGGTAAAATCTGACAGATATGATCTTAATGGATCTGGTAGTGGCACGTGTCGGTTGTTCTCCAGCACCCTCCATTTCAGTGCATTATTTATAGAAATTCTGCACAGCGAAGAGAGTGAGCGGGGTTTTTGTGTGGCTGTCCTCAACATTTCTGCACACTCTCCTACCCCCTTGAAAACGGATTCCTTGAAAATGGTCTCAAGGATCAGACAGATCATGTTACTGAATGAGTTCAAATTGTCTCGGTTCAGCGTGTCTATGAAAATGGAGAAAAAGTTGAGCATGCCCCTGTGCTGCCGGTGAGTGACAAAGCCTCTGGCGATGCAGTAGCGGAGATCATCGGTTTTCACCTCGTCCACCGACAGACCATCTGACATGACCTTCAGAGAGTTGGGGTTGAGTCCTGAGCAAAAGACCATGCCCAGGATCTGCTTCATTTCTGAACAGAAGCCGCTCTGGTCAAAAGGCGTGATGGTGATGATGGCCAGCTGCTTGACGCTGATGCGCAGAATGTCCTCCGGGGGCTTCATGCCGCTCCTGAACAGCGTCTTCAACATTCTCCCACAGAATGTGAACACGGATTGGGCGGGGGCGTCGCCCGCGTTACCGGTACACCCCACGAGCCACCGACTGCAAGCTGTAAGGAGACGAGTCATCATGTAGATGCCCTTTTCATCCGGACTGTCCAGGTCGGCTCTATACTCGCAGAGGGTCTCGACGATTCCAATCAGATGTTCCCCGATGCGTTCCGCCTTCTCCGGCCCCAGGCCGCAGCAGCAGTTGATGACCGTGTTGATGACGGTGGACGTGTCGCACGCCGAGATGTCGGGATCCACGCCACACGCGAGCAGCAGCCGCAGGATCCTGGAGGTTTCCCGCAGGAAGGGCTCCAGGTAGCGGAACTGGTGCTGGAAGCCGATCCAGCAACCGGAGAAGAGCATGTGGGCGACCGACTCGCCCCTCCTGTTGGTGACGTTGGGGTCCCTGATGCGGCTCATCAGGTACCTGACGCACAGGTAGATGTCGGCCAGGTGGTCCAGGTTGTACTCGGACCGCCGGCCCACCCGGGTCATCCGGGAGCACAGCAGGTGGAGCGGGGTGTTCCAGGTGCGGTCCTGGCAACTGACCAGGTCCACGCCGCACTCCTGCAGCATCAAGGTCATCGCAAAGATGTTGGGACAGGACTCGGTGAGAAACAACCGGTGCAGCACACAGTCGCCCTTGTCGTTGCAGTTCCTCAAGACCTCCGGTTCGATGAGGGCGCCGCTCTGCAGTAAGGTGCGCACCATGGACTCGCCAACGTCTAAGGCAATGGAGAGCGGCGTCTCCCCCGTCTGGGGGTCCCGCACGTTGATGGAGGACGGGGCCGTGTTGATGAGATACTCGACACACGAGTCGGCGTGACACTTACAGGCCTGGTGCAGCACAAGGGCCTGCTTGACGGGCGAGTCCCAGGCCGTGTGCTCCATGAGCAGCTTCACCACGTGCACGTTGTCGTGAGCAAGTGCGATTTGCAGCGGGGTGCTGTTGAAGTGGACGTAGCAGTATGCACTCGGTCCGAACGGCGAGTTGTGCATCAAGTGTAGACTGCTGGACGGGTAACAGGCGGTGGACTTGGTGTTGATGCTGGCACCATATCGCATCAGGAGCTCGGCTGCCCGCACGTCGCCCAGTTTGGAGGCCAGGTGGAGCGGGCCGTTACAGTCGTGGTCCATGTCGGCCGGGTGACCACGTTCTAGGAGCTGCTCCAGCACTTGGTGCCACCCATTGATAACTGACCACTGCATCAACTGAAGCCTCTGGGTGCTGTCGACAACAGCTGCAATGGCAAGAAAATGTCAACCTGAGTGATAGAGTTTGAGACACCGTATATAAGGATATGCCCGTTTCCGTTATCATTCCCCACAAAGATAAATGGAATTAACGATATGGTGTATACGTTAATTGCATTCTTCATTTAATTACGAAGCAAGAGAAATGCTTTAATTTATACTCATAGATATTGGTCCTATGAGCACATCCCTACTTTTCTTTACTGAATAGGGCCTACATATAAGCCTCGATATATATATGTTTCCAGCTACTAACCTGCCACATCAATGTCTAGTGCCAGCTGGTCGAGCATGCAGAGAACCGTCTTCTCCAGGTGGGACCGCTCTCCTTTCCGTTTGTCAGCTTCCGCAGCCAACTGTAACATAGCCTTCACCCCTCTCCGTTCAGCCTGGGTGAGGGGCCTCCAGGGCGAACTGTGCCTTCTCCAGGGGCGGTACTTGCTTCTGCCAGAGCTTCCCCCTGGTGGAGTCGGTGGTGGGGAGCCTATTTTACTGCCGCCTGGAGGACTGTAGTTCTTGCTCTCCAGGCTGGCCGTGGAGCAACTGGATCCCTTTCTGCCAAACCTGCCTGAGATGGGAAGACTGCTGCAGGAATCCTGCCTATGTGTATGGCCCGCCAGGTCCGATTCGGGCGGCGAGAGATCTCTTCTGTCAGGTCTCCTCCATTTGAGCAGCCCTCCTATGAACTTTCTGGCTTTGGTCAAGTTGAAGTGAGGAGATGGAGAGGGGGTTGTCCTTGATGGAGAGGCAGGCGCTGACCCCCCAATTTCTAAAGGAGGGGTCACCCTCAGCCTCTCCGCTAGTGCCGACATTTTACCACTGAGGTGTGTGTGACGTCTGTTGCTGATCTCCCCCTCTACCCTCCAGCCCCTACCTTTCTACGTAAACACTGGCCCCGCCCCCTCCCTTGGCCAGTGGTAGAGATACCGCCCCTGGGCCCTCCTGGCCGCGGCTGGAGCTGGGCGGGAGTAGGGGAGGGGAGGTCTGGGGAAGGCACACGGCCGACTGGAAGCCACACACCGCTGGTATTTTGGTCTCAACCCGTGCCATATATACCCTCACCTCAGACGGCTCCTGGGTAGTTAATGTCACTCCAATACACACCTCGCGTCCCGTCCCATCACTTTACATCGGCCCCACGAGCTGAGCCTCCTACTAGTAAAAACAAATAAGCCTCAGCAAGCGCATTTCTTGCATACACTGTGTCAGGCCCGGTCTTTGTCCAAGTGTGTCCTTTGAAAGGTAGAAAGACTTTCTGAAGGGGGTGTGTCCCTCTCCCACAAGTCAACTAGTATTCATGGCTGTGAAAATGTTGCAATCGAAGTATACTCCAATGATGTATATATTCTTCTTTATCCTCTGCCACGGATCAGACACGCTTTCGTAGGCACCACTTCTCTACCTAGCCCATCGTTGATATTGATAATGCCAAATCACTGGAGTAGGGAATTGTCATAGATTTGACTATTTGAGGGCGCAACTTGTGTAGGCCTACCGAATTATCAATTTTCACTTGCATATTTTCCTTGGTGCAATAAGAGGTCTTTTATGATATTCTTCAATGTACAACCCTGCACACTGCTTATTGCATATAATGTTGCGCAGTTCCCCTGGCAGACCTTGATACCACTTAGTGTTATCAGTGGAGTGTTTGTTGTAAACGTCTAGTTGAGTCCAAGTACAGCTTGCACATTGCTGACTGAGACATAGCAGTTCATGCTGGCTTCTGCAAAACTTCCCTTCATCCTTCTATTTCTACGTTATCCTTGGGTTTCAAATTGACAGGTTGCATAGATAAAGATAGAGTCCATCGTTTCTCACCACCACCTTGATTTCACAAGGTACTAAATCCTCGGCTGAAAAAAAATCCCCTCCCCCTTCTTCACTCTGACCCAGGGTTTGGTCACGTCGACGGCTGTAAACAAAGACGACATGACCCGGAAGTGGTTCCGTGTCTGCTTTAATTCTTCATTTACCAGCCAGGTGGCGCGGCAGGTGAGAGGGAGTATTTTGGAGCTGGTCTCTAGAACTAATGGAATTTGGATGTTTAAACATTCAGAAATGTCATCTTATTGTGTAAGACAATAAATGTTGATAGAATAAAGATCGACATGTAGGCCTATTGGTAATCTCTCAGGTAGGATGTTAAATATTAGTCATACCTAATAAGAAAAAAAATATAGATATTGTAATTGCCTTTTACTCAATGAGAAATTCCTAACGCATGGAAATGGCTAGTCACACCGTTACCAGAGAGAATCTTATTCTCTCTGCCGTTACACAAACCAGGTGACAAAAGTAAAGTAACTAAATTTCTACGCCCAGTTTTCATTTTACCTTTAATATCCAAAGTTATTGATAAAAAAATACACGTATGAGCGTCTTTGTGATTACTCGGATGATAACAATAGACCTGATGTCAAAAGGTGGTTTTCATTCTGACTACAGCCTTGTACTATGATGGTTTATTTTAATGATAAGGTGTTATAGCTATGTAGGGTAAAAAAGTGGTAGATCTATAGCGCGCATTCTAAGGTAAACTACTAATGCTTTTCTCTTAGTCTTTAACATAAAACCCCCGGTTTTTGTTTTTTGTTTTGTTTTAGAGCCATATGAGACGCATCTATTCATATCGTTCCTTTGTTTCTAGCCTAAGGCTAAGCCCTTATTTATGAGAGACAGATAATTTAAAAGGCCCTATATAGCCTACATTTTAGGCCTTTTATCGCCCATGACAGGCTAATATCGCGCATTTACCATGCCTAATATTGCACATTATATATAAAGTAACTATAAAATGAGGGTAAATAGGAATATCTCAACAACAAAATGTTTGATGTAGACTCAAGGTCCATATACACTGATGTATTCAATTAAAACGGTTCATATATTAGTTGATTGTTGTTGGACAACCATTGATGATATATGATATCTCAGAAAATTCTGCAAAAACGATTCTAATTTCTTAGAAATATTGATAAATCCTTTTTACAGAGATGCCATCTTTCCTACTTTTGTAGGATTTCCTACTTTTTGGTGATTTTAGATCGTATGAACGATTTTTTCAACATTACCTTAATATCTGTTTTAGATTATTTTTGTGTAAGTTTCAAGCTAATTAAATACAAATTCAATGTTAGATTTCTATTCCAAAAGGTTATTTACCTTCTAGTTGCTTCTAGAAAAAAAGTAGGAAAAGAGTTTCCTACTTTTTCATCAGTCAGGAGTGGCATCTGATTCTCTGTTTTAATAAGCCCAAATTTTGTATTTTACCTATTATTGGTTGCATCGGTGAAGTCTTATCAGGTCTGCCAAGTCTAATGGTGAGCTCTTTTATTGACCGCTGTCATTTTTTCTTGCTGGTTGAGGTTTTGCAGCGTCTTTCTATGTCTTTTTGATGGGACCCGGGAACCAGCTTCAGCGATTTTTGCTCAATGACAGGTTTCATATCCATGTTGTATGGAGTTCTATGGGAGGCCTAAAGTTGGTCGAGTTTTGCAAGCAATGACAATGACAATGACAATTAACTTTATTCACAACCTCCATAAGGCACATGAATACATCTACATCTACAGTGTTAACAATGTAACATAAATAAAAGAAATTCATTAGGAAAAAAAAGTATAAATAAATAAATGAATAAATAAAATAAACAAAACAGAAAAATAATTAAATAAATAAACAAACAACTTACAGCTGTAAAGTGTGACTGGTATAGCACCAAACTCTACTCAGTACTGGACGGATCAGACAAGATTACTGGTGTCACCAATGACTAGGGGAGAGAGAGCATCACACAAATAGTCAAAAGTGTTTGCCCCCTCTGAAGATATGGTCAGGGTGACGTCTAACCAACTTGTTCTCGGTGGTGTCCCGGAGCAGGAAGCCCTTACCACCAAGGTTTTCGGTGGTCACACCTGGGAGGTTTCCGGTTACCTCTCCCAGAGAAGTTCTGGTAGTACACTGACTCTCCTACCTGGAAAGCCCGACCAACAGCTTTTTCACCATGCCTCACCTTTTGCTGCCTCTGCTTATCACATACTTTCGCCTTTAAGTCGGGGCGACATAGATCCAGATGGCACTTGATACGACAACTAAACAACAGCTCCGCTGGTGAATGTCCGGTCGTAGACTGAGGTGTCACACCGTAGCGGAAGAGGAAACGGTTAACTTGATTCTGAACCGTTCCGCCAGTCAACTTCTTCATGCCGTTTTTAAATGTCTGCACAGCCCGTTCTGCCAGACCATTTGATGCTGGATAGTATGGTGCGGACGTCAGGTGTTTGATGCCATTTAGTGAGACGAACTGCCTCCAGCAAGTAAGACTTTAATTCGCCAACACACATTGGGGCCGGAGCATCCACAACTGGCTGAATCCTCTCAGTCAGCGGTTCCAGACCACAGCTCGAAACCTTATACCCAAGGAACTGGACCTCCGTCGTACAGAACTCACACTTAGCCTCCTTGAGCGTAACTCCGGCGTCACACAATCGGGTCACGACCTCCAGCAAGTTTTGCTCGTACTCCACTTGCATCTTGCCCATAATGATCATGTCGTCAAGGAACATGGCCATCATCAGCACTCCCTCAAGTAGGCCTTCAATGGCCGGCTGGAATATCGCTGGCGCCACGGCCACACCATAATTCAGCCGCTTGTACTTCAGGAGTCCCTGGTGAGTATTTAGCACCAACATCTCTTGACTTGACTCATCCAACTCAACCTGCTGGTATGCGTGAGAAAGGTCCAGTTTAGCAAAACGAACTCCTTCCTCCAGCTTGGTGAACAGGTCGTCAGGTGTCGGTAGCGGATACACCTCTTTACACAGGGACTTGTTGACAGTGACCTTGTAATCACTGCAGATCCGTACCGATCCATCGCGCTTCAAGACAGGAACTGCAGGCGACACCCACTGAGCATAGCACACTGGTTCCACGATACCAGTATCCTGTAGGCGCTTATACTCAGCATCTAGTTTACTGTGCATGTAGTATGACACAGGTTGGGGCTTCACAAAGATAGGTGCAGCATTAGGCTCCACTTCAACGTGAGCCTTGAACCCCTTAAGCTTCCCCAGCTCCTCCCGGAACAGACTGGGAAACTGGTCCTTCACAGACGCTGCGTCTCTCACCATGTGGTACAGCTGGCGCTGCTGCGAGAGTTCCTTCCAGTTCAAACACAGCTCACTCAACCAGTTACGGCCCAACAGTGCTGGTCGCGTACCAGGTGTCACAAGCAAAGGGAGATGACAGGCTTGACCACCGTGCTCGACCTTCACCTCAGCTTCGCCCTTCAGAGTTATCACCTCACCCGTAAAAGTCCTCAACTTTACAAGTGACGGCTGCAACACTAACGGTGAACCCCACTGCGACAGCTGATTTTCCCCATCAGAGAGACTCTCGCACCTGAGTCGACTTCCATCATCAGGTCGACCCCGTCCACGCACAAAGTCGCGTTCCATGTTGGAGAACCTCGGGCTGTACCAACAGTGAACATACTGGCAACGAACTGTCCAACCTCTGTGTCGTGTACACTTCAGGCGAGTCATCCTCGGACAGGCCCTCTAACACATGAGTTTTACCCTTCGTGCCTTTTTTGTCAGGCACCTTCGATTTACAGGCAGGGATGATGTGACCTCGCTGCTGGAACTTGCGGTCGGACGACTGGTGTTTCTTACTACTACAGTGTGAACAGCGCTGCTTGGCCTTAGAGTAGAAGAGCCAGTTTCAGTGCAGCTCTAGTTTTCACGCATTTTACGCATTTTTATGAACACATTTTTTATAAGTTCACTTAAAACTCGTTATTTTCCTCTGGAACACATAAGGGAATGATTTCCTAATAAATTGGATGTTTTTTTTAATTGTTACTCAAATATTTAAGTATTTTATGAGAAAAACGTGTTGCAATGTCCCTATTAAATGGAAAACTGCCAGAAGCCTTATAAAATGATTTTTTTCTAAAATAAGAAATAAAACTGTGTTTTCTTTAATAAAAAAGAAATCTTAAGGCTAAAAATTTTACAGAAATTAGTTTTAGGTGATATTCCGTCATATTGATATCAGAATTGATTTTTTAAATCTATATTTTAGAAAATAGACCCCTGCGTGAAAACCAATGACAAAAAATAAGGCAGCTGTCATTTTTCGCGCATTTTTCCGAATTTTCCAACATTTTTTTTCAATATAAATCGATTTTTTTTTTTTTAAATTTAATGTATTGTAATATCAGTTTCCTGAAATATTGCACAAAGGTAGAGATTAAAACATCTGCTTTGTGCATGCTTATTGAATTAGTGTAAGGGTCACCAGATGAATACAAAATGATAAGAATTCCTCTAAATTACTTAGTTTAGGAAAATATCTAGTAAGGGCAGGTGCCGCTGGTAGGTGTAAATATACCTGACGACAATGCTCATCGGGACACTTCCCCGCAAGCACCGATGCCTTGGGTAAAATCGATATCAGACTGCTTTATAAGCAATAGTGCAGGGTAAGAGAAGAGGAGAGACCAGTAGTGTTTGGATCATACGGATCGGGAGATTCGAAGGGGTTTTAGATAGCTGTACAAGCAAAGGGACATCTGGTGACTTATATGGTACTACCGCACGACGGCCGGAGCTGAGACTAGGCGGACTCTACGGAGGAAGCTGACTTCACTCTAAATTGGAACTGTTATACCTTGGACTTATTGCCATCACGAGCAGCTGTACGCATCACTATATCCATCAATAAACTTACTGTACTGCCAAGCGTTGTTCATGTTATGGATTGAGCGCCCATCTCGTGGACTTACTCACCACTCGACTAGCAACCCACTAGAGACAATATTAATAACGATGATCATCTCGAACAATGCACTATAAATATAGTTAACCCCAATCAACACAATAGCGTTCAATATCTAGACTAAAGAGTAGATACAAACATTTGTCCGTGTCATTTATTCAGGTTATTGAATGCATCTGCCAGACAATGAAAATGCACAAAAATGCGTATTTTCTTGCCTAAATAGGCCCTAGGTTTTGAGTCTTTCAGTTTTCCAAAACAACATTACATTGCATTACTGCTACGCATTTTATGAATCACAGTAAAGTTCAGGGTTATTCTTCTTATATATATTTCGATAGACAATCTTTTTCTGATATACCTGGAATGATTTTCTTATTAATTTTTAATATTCTAGTAATAATAGACCTAAAATATGCATAAATACGCGAAAACTGACACCGAAATGTGCGAAAATAGGCTCCAGGTGCGCAGAAACTGAAGAATTAACATGTGAAAGTAAAATTAAGATATTACAAAAAATATATTCAAACTTAAATTTTTTTAATGGTTATGGTCACAGACGTCATTGCCATTCATATAGAAGAAAAAATATTAAAATTGATTATTTTTTTCTTTAGATATTTTGTTAAAGTTTAATTTCTTGCCCTTAAAGGGATTAAGAGGTGACTGCACAAGCGCCCCCTGGTGTGAAAATTTCAATTCCTTAGATTTTCAACATAATTTTTTAGGCATGAGCGCTGGTTAAATTAGAACTTATATCAATGTTAAAACAAAGAGATGTAGCAATGAAACATCAAATTTAAAGGTTTATTGGTCTATGCCCACTAGCGCCACCTGGTTAGAAAAATACAATTTCTCAAAATTTATAAACTGACTATCAGGCATTGGTAGGGGCCTAAGTCCACTCAGATTATGAAACATCACTCCTCTGGATGAAAAATTAACAAGGCCAGAAAGAAATGATTTATACTTGAAAGTACTGAAATAACCCAGTCATGAATATTCAAGAGGAGTTGGTTGTTTTATTTCATTGATAACCTATATTTTTTCTGGTCTCTAAATGTTGGGGAGGTCCCAATTAAGGCACATCTTGACCAGTTTTGGTTGGGTTCTAATGGATATTGAGTCTCATAGAGACATGTAAGTGTGGCAAATTTGGTAATTCCCATAGACTTCTATAGTTAAGGCCACTCCTTTCCTCAGGCATTTACTCAGAGATAAGCATGGTGACATATGCTTTATTTGGTTTTATTATATTCTCCTTGGTCTATTGTACCCAATTTAACTTAATTCGGAGATCTGTAATGGATTTCTATTTTTGATCAAACACCTCTTAATCCCTTTAATGCGCAGAAACTGGCTCCCCTACTCTACTCTGTGAATTACCCTGTGGTTTCCTATGCTGCTGGTTGTCGACCTTGTGGACAGCACTCTCACACGCAGTCGAAGGTCAGGTCAGCGGTGTTCAGCAGGTGGTGTTGAATATGCTTGTGGTTCAACCCACACACAAAGCAGTCCCTCAACGCTCTGTTCAGATACACTCCAAAATTACAGTGGATAGAGAGCTTTTTGTGCGCGACAATAAAGTCACCAATAGACTCAGCCTGCTTCCTAACGCGTGTACCAAAATGGAAACTCTCTGCAATTTCCAACGGGGCTGGGTTAAAGTGACGTTCTAGGGCCTAGGTAATTACGTGTAAACCCACATCCTTAGTGCTCTTAGGGGCTGACAAATTATTCAACAGGGTGAATGTCTCTGCACCTACTTCTGTCAGAAATATGGCCGTCTTTTTCCTAATGACAGCCTGCATCAGCAGCCACATTGACGGCCCCCCCCTTGTAGCACTAGGTCATTTGCCTCGTAGAACATATCCATACGGTCACAGTATGCCTTGAAAGTCTCCTAAGAGGGGCTGTACTCACCCACTCTGCCTATATAGTTAGCCATCTTGACACAACAACACAGTCTCACAGCCTATAACTGGCACTACTTCAGGTCTCAACTCTAGTGCTGCTTATGCTAAATAGCACTGACTGTAATAACACAGGTACAGCTTCTACTGACACAGTTCATAAGTCACAGAGCCTCACACATTGACAGCAGTTATCCACATGCACAGTCAGACTTGATGTTGACATCATGGATTCTCAGGTTGACATCATTTCTCCAGGCTTCCACCGGTTGACAAACACCCAAAACTACTTCCCAGCAATCCTCAGATGTTGTTCATGATATGTCCTCATCCACTACTCATCACCACTCGGGAGGTGCAGTCTGGCTGGAATGAATGCGTTCATGAAATCACGCTGGTAGCGCGGAGATGTGCCGCTTGCGTGTCTGCACGTTCCCGTGCTGTAACATTCACTATGTAAAGACACTCGTGCTACAGAAAAGACAAACAAAAACTATACTTTGTACATTACCTCTCAACACTGGTTGTGGCACCAATTTTTGTTACAGAGATTACTACCTGCATGTAGTCTGGCTAGTTAATAGCAGGTAGACTGTTCAGATGTGTGGCATCTTATTGATGCATGAATATGTCTAGAGATAGTTAGCTAGTTAGATTTGGGGTCTTCCATTAAGTACGTACGCACCAAGGGGGGGGGGTGGGGGGGTCTGAAATTTTGGGAATTTGCGTACGTTCCTACACAAATTCAATGCGTATTTTAGCCTAAGGGGGGGTGGGGGGGTCTAGAATTTGTGAAGTTTTGCGTACGTACTAAATGGAAGGCCCCTTTGCAACATTCCATAATTTGGTACACAAAAGTTGCTAGGTTTGTTAGGTGTTCAATGTTTTGTGTGCCAAATAACTTGTTCATTGGTAGATGTAAACGTTCTTGTAGGTACGGATGGTCAATTAAAAGTGCTCTTTTTTCAGCAAAGTAACTACAGTTAAAGACATAATGGTATTCATCACCTATTTCCTTATTTGGGCATAGTGTGCACAAACGGTCTTCCTTACTAATGCCAAGGTAGCGGCCAGCCACAAGCAGGTCACTTTGGATTGGGTGTATATTTCTGTTAACATTGAACTCTATGGGGCAGAGGGTAACGACAAGTTTTATAGTTGTGATAGGTGACAGGTCTGGTAGTTGTTGTGATAGGTCTGTGTGCACTGTACATATCGGTCCAGCATCCTCCTAGTTTACTTGTATACTGTGTGCTGTCTCACATTCTCTACCCACGGACCTTTGGTTGCCCCTTCACCCTGCCCTGTCCGCCTGCCCAGTCTCCCTGCCTGGTCTCCCTGCCCGGCCCCCCGGCCCAGTCCCCCTGCATAAATCATAAACAAATCATAAATAAATAATCAAAACCCTGCATACTCATTCATGTTCATGAATACGCAGTCATGTATGTTATACATGATTATGCATGACTGCATGTTCATACATATTCTGAATTCATGATCAATTATGCATGATCATGCATAGTCATGCATGATTGTGCATAACTATGCATGTTCAGCCACGATTATGCATGATCATGCATGATCTCATCTTTCGGGGTGCCTCGCCTTACGAGGCGCCTCGCCATTCGGGGCCGCCTCGCCTTTTGGGGCGCTCCACCTTTGTTTGTAAATCCAACTTGAATCCCCAGCATGAACTGGATGTACAATGTGAACCAATGCAAATCTTTTTTTTTTAACACAAAGTAAGCTACCAAAGGAAAATATAATATGGTCTTAACTAATATGTTTGTAAAATAACACAAAAATGCCAAAGGAAAATCTAGTGCCCAAACCCAATACGAACCCCATACCCAAAATGAAAGTCACATCCAACAAGTATGCCAATGCCAACCTTTTTTAATTGGGAGTCCTTTGTTATATCTATATAGAATTGTAGCTATAGGTGGGGACTCCCTCAATCAGTCCTGTCTTTAATCGTTCAATTCTCCTTGTTCTTAATGACTGGTTACACAATGTCATGCTCACCAGTTGAGGGTATTGTACTCCAATTGTTTTGGTCGAATAAAGCAGTGTGAGAAACCAGAAGTTGGTTACATAACCACTACTTGAACTAAATGTTTAAATACTACTGAATGGTAGGAAAAACATGCAACAAACAACTGTTTGCCATAGGACCTCGGCAGAACTGGAAGTAGGGTTTATTCATGAAACTCCAGGTGGCTCCACTCACCGATATCTCAAGACCAAGTAGCCCTCACCATTTCACATTAGAATCTCCACTGTCACCTGCATGTGGGCAGGTGTAGGTGGGTGAGTGATAGGTCACTCAGTCCTAGGCACATGGTAGTGCATGCATAAACCAAGTAGAAGCCCTTTCCTAAACCCTTCTCTGAGCCGTGTGTGATAGCAGAGTAGTGGGTCAGTACTCATAGTTGTGCTTCGGGAACCTCCTGGGAAGAATAGGTCCCCAGCAGCCCCTAGCTGTTCCGACAAATTGGGGAACCAGACTCAGTAGCTCTTTGGTAGAGTGCCCGCCCTGAGTCTGGGAGGTCTTGGGATTTATCCCTGGCCGAGTCACACCAAAGACTTTAACAATGGTAGTGGTCACTGCTTGCCTGGCACTCGGTATAAAGTAAGAACCACGAAACATAACTGGTCAGCCTGGTGTCAGTATAATGTGACTGGGTGGGGTATTGTGTGGGCCTATGACATGATATCTCAGTGTGGCAGCACTATAAAGAGGGCATTGGGTCCCACTGCTACAAATAGGCACCTCATTTCATAGATTCGGTCACCGCTCCTGTGGCGTAAAACGAGCTGAAAGGCTTTACCTTGTGCAGTCTGGTAAAAGAACCCTGAAGGGTTGGACGGACGTTAAACTAATCCCACAAACACAAACTAACGCTAAAGAAAAACCTTTAGTAAAAGCTAAATCTTTATCTAAAATATGGTTCTTTCAATAAAATCGAATAACCAGAGCTCTTCGGTTTCTCTAACCAATCGTCAGTGCTATCCATTGATCACCTCGATCTAGTACTACGTGTTGTCGGAATGTTGGTTGTCGTGCCGGAGAAAAACATGAAACGGCCTCAAATGAACCAACCAATGTATAGTGTAATACAGCCTTTAGATTTTGACTACTTTACTACTAGTATTAGATTTTTCTAATTTAAAAGTGGGTCCCACGGAGGGGGTGCTAGGACTTTTTTTAATAAATGAGGTTCCAGCCACACCACTACGTGTTGGTCCTAGCCAGTCTGACAAGCCAGGGGTTATTCTCTCATTGAGCATATGTGAATTGCTGATATCAAACCACCGTTATTCATAGTTGTAAAATACTGTTAATATGTATCAATAGTATCAATCTTTGTCTTTTTTCTGACGCATGTTTTATATGTATGCAACCTTTATATATATTTATTTAAAACAATTTTCAATAAAAAAAGTTCTGATTTAATTCTATCCAATCAGAGGCGACCTTCCAGTCCTTACCAGAATTACATTACAGCCAGTTTCACAGCTCCTCTACTAAAGAGTTTCAAGGTACCCCCAGGTATTGCGGTCCAGTGGGCCCACTTGGTAATGTTTGAATGTCGCCATGGTATAGGTGCCCTCCTTTCTCAAATCCCTGTGTCTGCCCCTATTAATTCTTGGGGTTTAACGTCATATAAATAAAACCATATACCAGGCAGGCCCGTAACTAGGGGGTGGTGGCAGGCCACCCCCCACAAAGGAAATTTTTCCAAAGTTCAACCTTTCCTTGCAAAATTTAATGTAAAAGACCCTAAAAATAGGAAAATATTAAAAAGTTCCACTTTTAACTGCTCGCCACCCCCCTTTTTAAAGTTCAAATTATTTAAAATATAGGCAGAAGTTCCACTTGTGGAACCTCGCCACCCCCGCAGGAGACCCTGGGTATGGGCCTGTACCATACAACATATTGGCAAGCCTTTTATCTTCTATTAATTTCTACTTTTGGTCAAGTTATTATTGATATCTGAAACACCTCTCATGTGGGATACTCATCTTTTTTTAGGTGGTTTCTTTTTTTTTTTTTTATTCCTTTATTTCATCAGACAGAAATTAAGTTCATACAAACTTGTCTCACATTGCTGCCTGACAAGCATAGAAACAATCTATGCTAAGAATCATTACATAATATGTTATTTATACATTTTAACAATAATGTGTTATTAAAATACACAGATTGTACAGAATCCATTAATCACAATAAATAAAAGCCAATCCTAAGTGATAAATTGTATCAATACACACATATAGGATCATAGTTAATTAAAATTAATAATTACGTTAAAATTACACAATTATTCAAAGACAAATAGGAAGCTTATATAATAGCACCAATAAGCTCGTACTCAATCATAATTTTGTATCAAGGTTTTCAAAATACCTTTTTGTTTCTGTTTAAATAACTCTTTAGTATCTATATTACGTATGTCTTTGCTTTTCTCATTCCACAACAATGCTCCTCGATAGAATACATTTCCTTTAGTCTTCTCGAAATTAGGTTTATATGTTTTAAAAACAGGTGCAGTTTGTAATCTAGTATTCAAACCATGTTTCTTTAAAAACATTTCATTCTCTTTAAAATCAAACATAAAACAGAGTAAATGACATTTATATCTATCTTCCAAATCCGCAATATTGCATAGTCTACACAAATCATGTTGCGTTAGGTTCCTATCATAATTCTGACTTATACGTAATCCTCTATAAAATAACTTACTAATTTTGTGAATATTAGAATTAGTTGAACCTCTATAAATCATATCTCCATGTTCAATAATTGGTAGGATCATGCTTTTAATAATTTGCACGCTTGCAGTTTCAGTTAGATATTTTCTTATTTTGGAAAATAGGAATAATTTATGAGACACTTGTTTACGTACTTCTGAAATATGCTTGTTGAAAGTTAAATTCTCATCCAAAACGAAACCAAGGTATTTATATGAGCATACCTGTTCAAGTATCTGATTGCTCAGGGATAAAGCGATATTATGATTTCTGACTTGTTTAACTTTCGCTCGCATTCCATATACACAATATTTTGTTTTATTACAATTAATTGTCAATCTATTTTTACAACACCATTCATGTACACTATCCAGGTCTTGCTGCACTTTGTTAAACAGTTCATAGTAATTATTACTGGACAAATAGAGTACAGTGTCGTCTGCATACAAAGATACATTTGAATTTTTCACAACACAAGTAATATCATTTATATAAATAAGAAATAAAAGTGGTCCTAGAACACTCCCCTGCGGTACCCCATATGTTATGCTTCCAGTTTGAGAATAAGTGTTATTAGCAATTGTTATTTGGCATCTGTTCCTTAAGTAATTCTCAATCCATTCAAAATTACGTTTTCTAATACCATTAGCTTTCAATTTTTTTAACAGAATACTATGATTTACCGTATCGAAGGCCTTCATTAGATCTAGGTATACAGCTAATGTTATCATATTATCATTCATGGATTTATAAATATCATTAAGAAATAAAGATGTGGTACCAACAGTTGAGTGTCCCGGCCTAAAACCTCCCTGTTTTACATTCAATCTATTGCCCTGATTAAGATGTCGTAGTACTTTCTTATGCACCACTTTCTCAATGATTTTAGCAATAATTGGTAAATTAGATACAGGTCTAAGATTTGTCACCAAATTCTTATCACCACCTTTCAATAAGGGAGTGACTATTGCCTTTTTCCAAGCTGAGGGGACTTTTCCAGTACGAAAAGATAAGTTAGATAAATCAAAAATTCTATCAGTACAAGCTAAAAATGCATCTCTGATTACTTCAGTAGAGACATGCAGAATCCCAGATGATTTATTAATATTAATTGCCCTACACAGGTCTTGAATCTCTTCAAATGTCGTTCCAAAATCCTCCATTTCTTCCAAGTACTCTTGATCATCATAAGACCATGGTTCCTTGTATTTCTTAGCTAATTTAGGGCCAATATTTATAAAAAATGAATTAATAAAATCAGCCGTTTCTTCTTGACCAATAAAGCCATTAGTATCAGGATCTTTTAAGGTAAGGATTTGTTGTTTTTTCTTAGAATCAGGGATCACATCCCTAATAGTTTTCCAAAATTTCTTCGGGTCATTTGCATTATCGTCAAGTTTTTCTTTAATATAGTCAGCCCTTGACTTTTTTAAACGGTTAACACAGATATTCCTTGCTCGCTTGGCCTGGTTCCATAGGTCTATGTTATTTCGATTTCTCTTTTTTTTTGCTTTTTTTAACAAATGATCCTTATCTTTTATTAATTCAATCAAAGGTGGTGTCATCCAGGGTTCTTTTGTTTTAGAAATTTTGAATTTCTTTAAAGGACAATGCCTATTTAAGCAATCAGTTATCATTTCCACTAAAATTTCCCATTTCCTTTCCACATCCTCAGCATGGTCATAGGGTAGCCGATTCATTAATCTCAAGGTATTCTGAAACACCGTGCGATCATAATGTCTATATGAACGACCAGTAAAATTGATTTTGATATTTTTCATTCTTATTTTTTTCCGTGTTATCAGTATTGCTTGATGATCACTACTATTCAGATTACAAACCCGAACCTGTGAGATAATAGTAGAATTTGTTATAAACAAATCAATACAACTATCAAGACCACGTGTATAATGTGTCGGGTCTCTAATACATAGCCTAAGTCCATGCTCTCTGACCATAGTATTAAGATCCTTAATGCTCTGCTTTCCTTTATCTAAGATATTCATATTAAAATCACCCATTATCATAATTTCAGTCTTAGTCAAATCTACCATATCCAAAATGTTTTCCAAATAATCCAATTTTTTTTGAATATTTCCCTGTGGAGGCCTATAAATATTTCCAACCAGAATTTGTTTATTTGGTTTTTGATCAATTACTACCCATTGACATTCGATATCTAACTGACTGGTATTAAAATCTGAAAAAACAGTTTCAGAGTACGTAAGACCGTTTTTAACCCTTACACTGCCAGAGGCCTCATATGGGGCCCTATAGTAAAATCCCATAGGAACACCATTGAAAGAATGCAAATTATGCTTTCAGAATCTGAAAGAATTTTTCAGATATTCAAATTAGAACCAGAGATACAGGTATTTAAACATCGGACTATCAAGTCACCCAAAAATGTTAGAATTGCGATTCCAGAAACCATAAACAGTGTATTTACATTTGAATTTGCCATACTAACTAAAAAATCATGAAAAATGGGTGAATTTATGTAAATGACATGATTTTGAATTTGCTCTAACTTTTCTTTCATTTATGATAATCACAAACTGTCTTTTGCACAAAAAAGATAATGTTTTCATGTTATTTTTATTAAGAGTGTCATAGTTATTTTACGAATTATCGGTTACCATGGTAACCTACAAATCATGATAGTACGAACAATTACTCTGTGCCAGAAATTTGCCTTAATGGCACAGTGCCAACATTTGGAACGTTTATATCAAAATTATTGAAAAAAGCTTTTCATCTGAAGAATCTAAACTAAATTTGAGTTTTAGGGAATTTATGCACTAATTTTTGTATTTTGGGCAATATTTCAGTAAATATCACTTACATTGTGATATATCTGGCAGTGAAAGGGTTAATATATAAACTCAGTCCTCCCCCTTTCTTAAAATTTCCCCATGTTCTATCATAACGTATCTGAGTGTAATCAACAATATTATATAACTCAATCGGTAGATCTTTATGTAACCATGTTTCAGTTAATCCAATAACATGAACATTTGAATCAATAAAGGTTTGGCTAATTAGTTCCCATTTATTTACAATACTACGCACATTCAGATTCACAAAATGCATTCCTTTTGCCTTAGTTAACGTGAGCAAATCACTCATACTTCAAGAGATGAGATACATAGTAGGTTTCCAATACTGATACAATCATCACATGGGACATGGCCAATTCAAAAGAAATACCAGGACACATACCGCATTCTAAGCCCTTGTCCATTTTCGATCCATAATCAATACAATTATAACATTTATATGGCAATACAGACATTCTAGAAAAAAGTGACAGGGGGCTGGTGTGATAGTTACTAAAAATTCAGTCTTGGGGTCAAGTGGGGAGAATTACTAACTAACCCTCAAGAAAAAGACAATTGATACGCATCAAATCAGAGATTACTCTTATGCGATTCAATTCGACTTGTACATCAGCCTGTACAGGTACACAATGAATTTACTTTTTTGCAAGGATTTTGTCACGATATTCGCAAATAATCTCACCCAATTTGTTTTCACCTGGGATGTTTTCCTGTGTGATTTCACCAGCCTTATCAAGTGTTAAACCACATGAGAAGAGATCCCCACGAGTAGCCTCATACAAGAAACCAACCGTTTTCAGCAATCTGTCCCTAAGAAGGGGATTTTGCTCAAATTTCAGATTAACCACCTTGGCCATAACTTTCACCTTACACTGATCCCACTGCTGATTTGCACGAATTTTCTTTGCAATTCTTTTGGCTGCATAGCCATCTTTAGCTTTACGAATATCAACAATTAACTCAAGCTTCTGGTGATGTTCAGCCATTAAACAAAAATATAAATGTTCAGCTGAATGGTAAACAATTTCCCGGTACAATATACTACATGGGTACATATTGCTTAGATAAGCATGGTGTGATTGAAATGCAAGTCCGTCCGGTGTGGGTACGATTTTCACACTCTCCATAGACAACTGATGGGGGAGGTCGCCAATGTCTTTGTATAGATACTTGATCCCATCCAAAACCAAGGTGCTACCCCTCAGCTTAACGTCCAGTTTCCTCGCTTTTGCAGCTGCGTATAGACATCTCATGTCTCTCCTCTCGTTTTGTTCACTTGGCGTTAACGCATCCGAGACATGCACATAGTTCCAGGCCTGTAACCCCTTTAACTTATTAATATTTTTAAATACAAGTGGTTTAAACGTGGGTTTAGCAAAATGGATCCTAATAGATCGAGGTCTTGTTGACTCAGGGTTGAGGATACCAAGGCGATAGACGAGCTTGATATCTTCATCTTCGTGTTGAATTCCCAGGTCCGACAGTAACGCCTTGGCCAGCATCCTCGGGTTCTTCTCAATATTCTCCTTTACCTTATCCACCACAATTAGGCACCTTTTTAATTCCTCCTGGTCGCTTACATTTTTTTTATCCAGTTTTTCAAGCATTACATTCTGATCACTCAGCTCCTTTTGGGCCTTTTGCAATTGACTTTGTGTTGTGTCCAGGTCATCTTTGGCCGTCTTTAGGTCAGATCTGAGTACATCCACTTCCTTACGTAAGGCACTTAGGTCACTAACAACCCCATTTACTTGGCTTTGGATTGAGTCAACACGTAAGTCATTCTTAGATATGTAATCCTCTATGGTACTACTGGATTTCGTTAGCTTGGCATCGAGCTGGGCAAATTTACTCTCAATATTAACCTTACTTTGGTTTTGGTTTAGTAATATCTGCTTTAACATCGTGTCACTGTCCGTTGACTCAGGTTGGCCCGCACTCGCTTCGTTACCTTCAGGAATCGGCATTGTTGATGTTTTGACCGTTCCGGTCAGTTGATCACGGGACGCGGCCACCTCGCTTCGAGTCCTCACGCCCGACATGTGGTGTACAAAACTTGTAAATATCACCCAGAATGCTTGTATTCACGAGTTCTTGAGGTAATATACGTGTTCCCTATCGTTAGTTGGGTACTCCGTACAAATTTCAGACTTGAACTCCCACTCGTAACCACCAAGGTAAGCCGTTGTTCACCAACGCAAACCTCTGCCCGTCTTCTCTATTTTGCCGCCATCTTAGGTTTTTTGACAGATTTTAAAATGAACATGGACTATGAATCTATTGGACCATAAACATTTAACTATATGCGGTTAATTCATTAATGTCACTTCACGGTTGTTGTCTGAGGAGGAAGGACCATATGTTTTCAACATATCCATTAATGTTAAGGTTACATTAGGTTATTGTTTCGCCTTTGGATAATAGCTAGCTCCTATCGCAGTCTCCTCCTTAATTAGCTGCTTTCGTCCAATACATAATAATAGTTCTGGTATAATGTAAGACATAACACTCACATGAAAGGATGTTTTTTATTTAGTCCTGTGTTATTGCATTTCCATGACAAGATCTCAATTGACAATGAACAGCTCCAAGGATAGAATCAACTCAATCACACTCAGCCAACGCTCCCGCCATCTAAACAGTCTTATCAGCTTCAATTCCAACTCCAGGATTAAGCCTCTAGAACACAACCTTTCCAGGATGGTTAACTCACAACAACGTTCAGCTTTACTCTGACTGAATGCTAGCCATAGCAGCCGTTATGTATGATGATACAATACACATCATTATCTAGACTCCTCCTTACTCTTCTACTTTGACAAAGACTTATAGCTAAGGCTTGCGCTGATGTAAACACTACGCTAAGCTTACTGAGCACAGACAGACCACCCGAGTCAGGACAACATAATGGCCTTTTGTTTCCAAGCCAAAAGAAGTACCCTCCTTCTTAGTGGTATTACTAAGGAACACAAAATTTAGACTTAATGCTGACAGGCTGACAGTGAACTATGTTATGTTAAATATCCAGTACAGTTAGGGTCTCGTTTAAGTCTATCTCCATCAGACTGCCTTCGTCCAATACATAATAATAGTTCTGTATTATCAAAGACATAACACTAGCATGAAAGGATGTTCTTTATTATATCCAGTGTGTGTGTGTACTCATGACAAGACCTCTCAATGACAATGAACAATTCAAAGGTAGGATCCACTCAACCACACTCAGCAAATGCTCCAGCCAACTATTCAGTCTATCAGTCTACAGCGCCTTATACATGGATGTAATACCATACGTCACCAGACCCCTCCCTTTTCATCTTCGCCTTTGACAAAGAGAAATTACTTTAGGCCTGTCTCTCAGTGTAAACACTAGAATGGCTAAACTTGAGTAAGGTTGACCATCCGCATCAATACACTAGGTTTATACTATCAATTTTTTTATTTTTTTTATTAATTTTAGTTCATCATACAGACCTTCAGCAACAAGTGGCCGATCTTCCAGGTACTGCCAGCCTCACAGGTTGCTGGTTTGGGTCTAAGGGAGTAACAGAAAGTAATAAATAACAATTAATAAATATATAACAGCGATTCTGAGCAGAGTTTTCAGTATTTAGAATGTCACTGTCCATCTCTGCTTTAGAGTCCTGGCCGATTGATATTATTATATCAATTGGGATACTTTAGCTCACCTTATTGCACAATACACATGCGCGTGTCCAGTAACGCTGGGTTGTTGAGCAGCTGTAGATAGTATACCAGCAGGAGGTGGGTTAGGAGCAGCTCTCTTATATTAGTTTACCATTAGATAACGGGGAAGCTTAAACATAAGTATAAAGATAAAGTTATAACATGGGGGGGGGTTAGTGATAAGGAGAGATAATTAATGAGATGTAGAGAGGGGAGAGATATGAAAAGTAGATTTGGTTGTGTGAAATGGCATGCTATATATTATAGTATTTTTTTATTCGGTTTTTGAAGGCTACAATATTATCTTGTCTTTGGATTTCATTAGGCAATGAATTCCATAGCTGGGGCCCTTGATAGGTTATACTTCTTTTTAATATTTCCGTATTGGGCCTTTTCAGTTGTATGAGTTTTTTCTTGCTGCTTCTTGTTTTCATTCCGTTTATTCTTGGCTTCCAGTTTTTAAACTGGGGACACTTGGACAATCGGAAATAGTGTTGTGCTAAGTGGATTTTCCTCCTTGTTTGTAACTTACTTATTTTGACCGTTTTATGGAGTTCTGCCACCGAAGGTCCCTCAACAGCTCTAGTTTTTAAGGTTGATCTTAGCGCTTTGTTTTGCAATATTTGCAGCCTTTTCCTGTTCCTCTTGGTGGCGGAGGTAAGACAAATGTCACCATATTCCATGATTGGGAGTATCATGTTCTTATAGATCAGGGTCGCTGCTTTCATAGAAAGAAATTGTCTCATTTTCCTTAGCTGGGTGACTTTTGCAGACACCCTTTGAATGACTAGTTTACCATGCAAGTTAAAATGTAACTGCTCATCCAGTTTAACACCTAAGTAAATGAAAGCATGGACCTTGGGGGGCTTTAACTTTATTTTGGGAAGACCTGCAGTTGAAAAGAACTGATCGATGTAATCAGGTACATCTGCTTCTTCCACTTTTTCACCATCCTGTTTGAGGACTATTTTCGTTTTTGATACATCTTTCTTTGCTTGATAAACTGTTTTAATTGTTTTCCAGAACTTTGAGCTATTTCCCTTATTGTTTTCAAGTTCATTTTTAACGAATTCTGCCTTAGCATTTCTTATATCATGATTTGTTCGGTTTCTCAGGTATTTGGCAATGTTCCAATCATCAGCATTTTGCGTTTTCTTTGCCTTGCGATAGTAGTAATCCTTATCTCTAATTTGATCTATGAGGTCATTGCAGATCCACTGTGGTTTTTCCCTATTGTAAGTCATTATTCTAACTGGGCATTGCCGATCAATTTCATCTTTAACCCTTTCCTTACGGCCCCATAGGAAATCGATCACATATGATCGATGGTCACCCATATAGCCATGGTTTTAATAATTATGAAGGGATATAACCAATTTTTGGAATATTTATACTAGATGTTGCCATGATACCATATAAAAACATATTTTTTTCATAGATCACCCCATTTTCATTTTATGATGTGATGATGGGCCATACCTTGAACAAATTTGGCTCTTTATAGATGAAGTCCCCCGAATACACCCCTGGGAAATCAGAATAATTAGGCTTAAATGGCATTTTTTGAAACTACTATATCCATTTTTTCTCCCCATATAGATTGCAATATGTGCAGCGCCGTCATATCTTTATGCCTTTCCCTTTTTCAATTGATTTAATAAAAATTGTCTCTTGTTTACAGCCATATTTGTTTCATACTACCATCCTGCAAAATGGTCAGAAATTGACCATTTTGAGCCATTTCCAAGATGGCCACCCATAAAAACCAATACTTAAGAGTTTTGACTATTACTTTACTCATCTCTTGAACACTATTGCCCAAAATCTCTTTCATATGCCCTTAACATTTTGTTTTATCATCTTTGATATTTATTTGATCATTCCCCTTGTTTAGATTTTAATTCTGATCAAAATGATAACCTATATTATCATAAAAAACTTAAAATTAGGGAAATTTCATGTTTTTAGGACCACAATGTCCCCATAAACTTCTTTAAGGCAAATACACACAGAATGCAAATATTCTAAAGAAATTGATATCAAATGATGAGATATTACATAAGGAACAACTTTGTGATTTAAGATTTTTCTCTAAAATCTAAATTTGTTCTTAATTTTTGCCATTTTTTGGAAAATGAGTTTTAAAAAAGTGATTTTTTTAAAGAAAGGAACTGCTCATGAAAATGTTCTATGGTTACCATGGCAACCAAAATGAAAGTAAAATATGTTTTCTTAATCCTCTGATAATGACCTGACCAATGATATATGGCTTAATCATCTAAAACTGTGATAGAATCTCACAAATTGAAAGTGAAAAATGTACTACCCAATTAATTTGATAAAACACCATTCTGTACCATCAGCAAAGGGTTAATGTTTTTATGGAGCTCGCCCCATAAGAAATCGACATCTGTTTCATCATAAAACGCGTCCCATTTTCCATCAATCAATTTTGGGTAATAGACTTCTAATGTTTATCTGTACCAATTTCAGACCCTTCTCCCTGCCCAGTTCATAGAAATTATTGATTTTGGTTTTGTTGCGCTGTTCGGTTTGATAAGTCTATTACCAAAATTGATCAGCTAAGGGTAATCCTGAGCAGTGCCAGTATAGATATAACCATTTCAGAAACATGGCTAACAAATAAAATCGATAGTAGAATGCTAGCAAATTGATGTCTATAAACTCTTTAGACATACTCGTAAATTGTATGTGAAGAGAAAAAAGGTGATCAATGTGGTTTACTTTCATTGTATGGGAGGATTAAATAAACGGAGAGACCAGCTACCAGCAATCTCTTGCATTTATCATTGTATTATTGGTACTTTCATGAAGATGAGTAGTTTCAACTTCTTATATTGTATTAATTGGCATATACCTTAGGGTACAGTTCTCTTCATCTACCCCGTGGGGGACCGGGTTGGGGGCTCCTGTTGGAGCTCCCCGGAAAAAATGTTTCCTCAGTATCCCCTGCTCGTCCTAGGAGGCGACTAAAAGGGTAACCCTGAGCCCCCTACAGGGTCATCAAAGGCCGGGTGTGTGGTCTGCTTTCTATGGGACATCGCACATTAAAGACCCCTTGCCACTCTTTGAAAAGAGTAGGGTATCGAACCCGGTGGTGGGTTTCTCCTAAACCATATCATAGATTGGGTCACTGCCCTCGTTGCGTAAAACTAGCTGAAAAGATTTACCTTGGGCAGTCTGGTAAAAGAACCCTAAAAAGTTTGGCTGGATGTTAAACTAACTCAACAAACAAACAAACTCCAAGCTGATGACTTGATGACCTAGATTTCATAGGAGTCCTACGTTAAAACTACAATCTTCACCGTATTTCATGTTTTTGATGGCCATCACCTTGCACAGCTGTAGCTGATTCTGGCATGTTGCGATATATTTTAATGGCGTCTCCCGCCTAAATGACCAAGTCAACATCTCCGGGTTTGATCGAAATCTGAATAATTCACAGTGATGCCTGGAGAAATAACCTAGTAGCAGTTATGTCCTTTTTTGGATAAATGATTACTTCAGCACTAATGATCCTATCCTCACATTCTAGGTGTCAATAAAAAGCCAAAGACATGCTCTATAACATATGATATTATCATATAGAATCGTTGCAAGGTAACAGGAAACTATCAAGTGGTACATGGCACTCTTTCACCTGTATGAATTGCTAATTCCCTTAAAACTTTAAGACAAAGTATATGTGTTGTAAATCACAATAGCTTTGGAAATAAAACCTGTCACGTGTCAAACTTGGTAATCATAAAGCTTAGGATGTATAGATTCTTAAAAAAATGAAGCTAACTGTGTACTTCTTTTTCTCTAATTTCTACCCCCAAATACCAGACTTAACATGGATTTGGCCTAAAGCAGGGCAGTAGTCTACATAATTTCTGATTCATTCAATGTCCCAGTTGGATATTGAGCATAATTATTATTTATTAGTAATGTCTGGATGACCTCATTAGTGACCCAGCACTGTAATGATAGTTATCAATATAATCCCAAAAAATTATGAAGAAAGACACTAATTGTTCTTTTGAAATCATCTTTATTCATTTTGGTGTGAACAATCTTGGTCAGGCCAGATGGGGATCACTCTATACTGCTGCCAGCACTAACCCGTGCAGTTCACTGTACGCCTTACAGGGGGCACACAGACACTGGAACTACATAGGGGTTTTCATCACAAGAGGGCAGCACAACTTGTACCAGTCATCTTTTCCTGAAGATCACTGCCACTTACACCCTTAACGAACTAAGAGGGATGGGGCGGGGTAGGGGTCAAACACACAGAAAACCACAAATACAAAACGAACGTTCACATGAACGATTTCCCCTCTTAGCATAGTTCAAACGAACCGATTTTTATTTGTCTGTTCTTACAATGCATGTAATAATTTTCAAACTTTTATAAAAGTGACCGGTCTGATGGAACACAGAGGTCAGATTTGAGTCTTGCCTATTGAGTAGGTCCGTCACATGTAAGGCGTTTTTCATCCAAGACAATTATGGCACGATAGGGGATGATCTGCTACATAAAAAATATACAATTAACTTTGAACATAACAAACATTTAAACTTGTGACGGGTACGTCCAAAGGTTATCATTTTTGTGGTAGTGGTATACTTTACCCTTTAATGACATTTTATATTACCGGGGTATATTATTTTCAGCTGGAACCTTTTGAGTCAAATATTTGGGAGGTTGGCAGAGGATTTCGTTTACAGAGGGAATGATATGCATGTTTTACTCAAACATAATTATTGTGGACAATGTGCATCCTAACATAATATTATGGTCATTTGATGCCTTATGCCTCATCAGCCATCGCTTTAGCATCAAGTGACAGTGTTAAAGACTCCATCATCCGTGCCGAGGTGAAGCCCAGAGGTTACAGTACTTATCGTGAATATATATTTCTTTCTGTCAAGCTATACTGTTACAAATAGTCCAACAATATATCAATTTCGCTGTTTTGCTATCAAAATGTTTTTTGAAAAAATTCAGATATCCTAAATGCATATTAAATTTCGTATAATTAAACTTGGTCTTAGAAATACTTTAAATGTGGTCCGATTCACATCATTTTGATAAAGTACATGGTATGATTTATTTTTATAGTTCTGGGATACATACATTTTCTGTGTTGACGTAGCACAATATCTCTTGAGAAGAAACCTATCCCTAGAAATCAATGTGAGTGCAAGGTTGCGGTATGTCATGCTATAGTTTATTACCATCCCATGTATGAGGAAAACCACTCCATTAGTGGCCGTTCCCAACAACAAAACGCCATTTGGCATTTCCAAGCCCTATGTACACCTTTTTCACTAGGGTGTGGCGCCCCCTGGTGAATTAAATTGAAACACGGTTTTAGGTCTTTTCCTATAGTTTACATATATGAAGTGAAGCATATAGGTTAACTATGGGAAAAGACCTAAAACCGTGTTTCATTTTAATTCACCAGGGGGCGCCACACTCTTAATGAAAAAGGTGTATCAGACTCTTCAATGCCATTGGATAACAAATTAGGTGTTTTAAGGCATTTAAAACGGTACGGAGAAAGAATACTGATAATATAGCCCTTCCGTAAAACTTCATTTAAATGCTGGGGTACTTTAATTCTAATGATTACTCAAGAGAATTAATTACAATGATCACATGGCAGCTGCAACACCTAATACCATCTACATACATTACACGCTCTCCATGTGATTTATATTTAGTACCACAAGCTACGTATTATCATTCTACTGTATTTGATTCTCAACCTCGTGAATGAAGAAAGAAGACAGTGAATAGTCTTACCTTCCCTTTTACCCTGAGTTTGGTTCAGACCAATAAACATGTGTACTGCTTTAACTTGATTTTAGTCTAAAAAAGGACGTAGCATGGACATGGGTCTTATCCTAACGTTCGGAAGGTGGTGTTCAACCACTGCATCATAAGTATTTGGTGGTATTTCATCAACAATTGTTTCATACAGTCATGCTTCTACGTATGTTGATTAAAGGAAACATTTAATTTCTAAGCGTGCAACCTCAAGGCATGAGACACTGCGACATGTGAGTCATATTGTTATTTTGAAATAATTTTTATCTGTATCAATCTTGGGTAACACGTTTTATCTAATCTTAAAACACATGGAATACCGGAATCACTTGTCAAGTTAACAATGAAAGACACACGTCAATAGTATTATACTGAACACATAAAGCCAATTAAATTAGTGATCCCACTGGGCTAGCATGTTCAACTTATTTCGGTACAGAAGCCTTTCAGTGGACTTCATGTTTTCCGTTCGGTAAATGGATGGGATTCGTCGCGTGTATCATTATTCGAAGAAACTTGTTTCAACAGACAGGATTGCAAGTCGTTTTTGTTGAAAATTTAGCACATTCAAAACGTGTTGATAACCATGTGACTCTGTAGGTTATTCTGATATGCACAAGAACAATATCATTATGCATGCTGCTGTAAGCGATTCCACACCTGTCAAGTGAATGCCGTGTGGGATAATAGAACTATCAGTCCTGTTTGAATAAACGATATATCTAACTGAAATTTAAAATAGAAGAACTGTGGTGCCGCGTATTACTTTAACATATCGAAGGAAAGGTAAGTAGGGAGGTCAAAGTACATAATGTTAAGATACCCATGGCTACAAACAAACAGTTCATGAGGCTCTAAAATTGTTTACGAACCGCCCACAATGACAAGCCTTCATATAGGGTTGGGGGAAAAGGAAAATAAACGCAATGCGTCTTGACACCCTAAATCACATGCATTATGGCCATGATGGCAACTGAATATGACGGCTTCGACCTAAAACCAATAAGGCATTCCTCCTGTCGTCTACGACTGTCGACTTCGTATATATATATCTATAACCTAACTTCTGGCTACTTATTCCTCACAGTAACCTCGTAGGCTACGTTTCGTTTTATTATCATTTGCAAGGTTCAGCTGGCAATTATATATACTTGATTAAATTAGAGCATGAAAATCAACTTAACATTATCATTCTAGGAGATATATAGTCATTTTTCATTTTTAAAAATGTGAAACTCCATGGGGAAAAGCCCCAATATAATCATTGTCTCAAAAATGCAAACAATACTCAATTTCAACTAAGTGACGGCTAAAAGCGCCATGTTGCTATTATCGTGATGTGATGTAATGTACAATGGCTGCATATGAAGTTGTCTACTAAGGCCGGACGGACTTCAGTCGACGTCCATGTGAGAGGCCTGTGGAGAGGGGGGCGGGTCGTCTGTGTAGATCTTTAGGGCCTTTTCTTTACGTGGGGAGTACGTCATCTTTGTTTGAATGCGGGACAACCTAGAGACGGAAGGCAAGACAATAGATTCAGCTGACAAAGTCCATTGAATGCTTTATAATATGTACTGTTTGTATTAATACAGAACACCCGGGAAATCATCTGTTAAATAAATTGGACAAAGGACCTTATATTTCAAAGTCATTTAGATGCACTTCATTATGCATGTTATCAGATTACGGAGGTGAGATGGACTGTTATCCATATGTCATATGAATTAGATAAAACAGAATTTCAGTTACAAAGTCACTGATATGACAGATGCCTTTTACATTATTTTGAACGGCCATTTTATTTCAACGGCTATTTTAAGTACCCATTCTTAGGGCCGTTTCTTACATTACTAATAACACATCATACTGTTTCCTGTTGTCTAAAATCTGGGTCTACTCTTTTTCTGTTTAACAAATGAAAAAAAGGTCTATGGTAAGGCAAATGAAAAAAGAAAGCTGCTTACCTTGAATTTTCACTCTGAGTCAATTCCTTTTTTCTAGCCTCATCCAACTCTGAGAGTTTCTCAGTTTTGTCTCTGCGTTAAAGAATATCATCAATTACTACATGGTCAGTCAGTACAATTGAGCAATATGAAGGATGTATGGAGAACCTTATCAACCTTTACTACACCAAGAAGGTATGAGCGTGCGGTAACTTGAAGTGGGTGACTAAATGACAAATGCTAGTGTCGACATTTGAACCTTCCACTTCGAACCTTCCACTTCCAGTATTCTTACCAATTGAGAAATCCAGTCAACATTTCAATAAATCATTAATACGGAAGTTTATTACTCTTTGCAAGCTTGTATGCCCAGGTTTCTTAAAAAATAAAAGATGATCATATTATAACTCTTAAGATTCGTCATTCCACCTCGGGATAATTAGCTTCATCTAAGAACACTTGCCTGAAGTAGATCAAGTTACCGTCCTCGTAGATGTGTAGGGGCCACATGCTAAGACTCGCCACTTCTGCACTCCAGTCGAGATTGTGGTGAACTTCTAGTAGGGACACCTCGAATGGGAACACACCCATACCCTGTTGTATAGAATATACTGCAGTTACAAGCGGCACGTCTGGATATTACATTTCTTTTAAAAGTCGCAGTCAGTGTATCAGGACCAAAGCTCTTCATCTACTTACAACACTTGACAATATGTTTAAAAGTGAATAGAGGCGAACATTGTCCAGCAGAAGGTCTATTACATAGTAAAATGAAACTTGTAAGTTTGGAGCAACGTCGAATAGTTCAATTGCTATGTTTATTGTTTTTGTATAGAAGAAATGAGGCTAATATTACTGTCCCTAACCGATTAACGCATGCAGCTGAGAAGAAAACATTTATAGTCCCGACACACTTTGGAACACATTTCAATACATTTCAAAAACAGTCCATATTATAGAGGTACTTTACTCTGGAATAAATTGGAAAGGGACATTCAGAATTGTGAAACCGCATCCTTTTTTAGCCGTAAAGTAAAACATTTGTATTCAAAATACCTTGACTTGCTTCAAAATGTAAATTGACCATATTTTCAAATTGTCCAGTATCTGTCAAATAGACTTTTATTATCCAGTCTCCATTATTATGGTGTTGATCCAATGTGTACATGTCTACTATGCAAAGGCTGATTATCATAACATTATATTGATTGTATGTATATATTTACTATTACTGTAATAACTCTGAAAACCAAGGGAAACCTTGAAGATTATTACCAATAAAACCTTTAAAAAACAAATTGGCTATCATTGGTTGGTAGGCCTACTACTAACCCTACTTTTTTCCTCTCGATATGTCTCATACAAGCCTTTGTATAACATCCCATTCCCTAGTGATATCAATCTTTAAAAAAAAGAACCCTAATGATTCATGGTGGTGCTGATAACATGAAACTACTAAAAGAGCGTTAATTACCTCATGTTCCTACATTTCCCCAAACCAAAAAAACGTGAGATTTAAATGATTCTAATGACTTTACCTTCGCAAAGTCGATGTTGTCAGCGGGGATGCCACTCAACTTGGAAAGCTGGAAATGAAGTGGATGCATGCTGTTCAGTTCCTTTTAAAAAGAAAATCCTATCCATTGCAATATTTGAGAGTAGCTAACAGCTTGGGGATTTGTTCATTACAACTTAAACATTTTCTTTTAATCTGCGTTCTCATGCGACACAATCACTACAGTACATTAACGATAGCAGAACGTGGGTAAATGTTATAACAGAGTTTTCAAAATGTCAAGTGACTAGAAATACAGGGCATGCATAATTACGATACATTTTGGTAATCTAATGACAAACGTGGTTCACTAATATATTTACGAGGTATCTCCGCTGCGAATGAATCTGACAAAAATGTAAAGACTCTCAAGGACGGGGAATACAATATTTTTTTCAATGAAGATCTCAACCCACAGTAGAGTCATTTAAAGACATACCACACACTCGATACAGCTGCACTGGATATAACTGAATTGCTCAGTTGCTACTTCTCAACTAATACAATTTAGACATTAGAGAATTCCGGAAAAAACAACAACGACCCGCACAACTTCATTAAATGTTCCCATCCAGTGGCCTTTCTGTCCTGGAGCACAGCGCTATGTCGTGTTAGACCTGTCCCACCCCGCTGCCTGCGCCTATCGGCGGGTGTGGGGAACCTACCATGAGGCGGAGCTCCTGAGACGTCTGCTTCTCCTCCAGGATGACCTCCTCTATCCGCCCCAGCCGGTACTCAGCGGGGTACCACCGCCGCACGTACAGCTGCAGCTGTGACGACGACGTCATCTTGTCAGGCTCTACGGGCACAATCGAAAGATGCTATATACTAAAGTAATGTATCAGAGGGAAGTAACCCAATGGTGTGTACAATTTGTGAAATGAACTGATTTGACAACATATTACGAGCAAGAAGAAAAATTCACTCATTGTAAATAACCATGAATACATACCATTTGTTTATCACTTGATCAACTGGAAGACCATATGTGTTTGTGTGAAGTTGACAATAAACGAATTTTTAAAAAAAGAAAAATGTATGCAATGGCAGTTATAGTCCATCTGGTAATACCTTGATATTTCTTTTATCTGTTGTATTTGACAATGAAATTTGCATGGGCTAGTAAAAGAGTCCCAGGATGCCATGACCTATACCCTGACTTCCCCGATTTTGTAAGTGATCGTTACACAATTTTAATGCTGTCCATTTACGATCATAACATTTTGTAAACCCGTTCCTTATTCCATTGTACATATTTTCGTTAAATTCACGTTTTTGAAATATCCACGATAAAGTGATAACATAAAAAATGGAAATGTGTTTTAATGTATTCCATAGAGCTTTCTTTCACGCAAAATTGAATGCACGCGAATGCCTCAAAGTGTCGGAAATGTCTATATGTGAAAACATGTCGGTTCTCACTCTAAACAGAAACACTAAAATTCGAACATCTCTTCTCTCTACGAACAAGACCATTGCATTATCTTTTAAAAGATTCTGTTTCAGCAATAATTAAATACAATGGACATGACAGTATGTTTCGACGATTCACCCTTTTTGTCAAAATCAATCAGATAACTGTGTCTCAAATAACCCAAATTCATTTGGTAGGATAGAGTGGACAGTTGGGAGTATCTAGGGCAGATACTGGGACAATAGGTATTCCGGTAAGCCGTCTGAGAGCAATAAAGGATCGGATAAAGCTTCGTCAAGACAAGAGCAGTGGGGGCAAAGGTAGAGTGTGCCATAGTTGTATTTATAAGAAGCATCGACTATCTGTTTCGAGGTTACAGTAAAACCTTTCTATAACTGACTATCATGACCCATGCTTCATCATACCAGGGTAATTATTTACCTACATAATTACGTATGTTGGAACCATGACGTGTAATTTGAGATGCTTGTCACTAAATAAAAGCTTTATGAACAGACAAACGAACGTACCGTCCAATACCTCCATGAAGATTTCGAAGAAGGAGATAACCTGCATACTTTCGTCGTAAGTCTGGTCATTGCGGTAAATACTACCCGGATTCTTATACGTCTTTTTTCGTATCCGACATCTGCAAAACCCATGTATAATTTGCAAAATAAACATAGAACAATGACTAGTCCTAGAATCTGATACGGTGTGACGGATTGCTAAGTCACGCTAAGCTATATTTATCGTCAATTTATGATCTTCGTTTTCAAAATAACCCAGTGCTGCTATTACCTGCATCTTACAAAACAAACCGCTAAGGGCTTAGGGCTTAAGTACTGATTTGAAAAATATCTTTAGGATTGGTTTAATCATCATTAGTCAAAAAAAGAGAGGATTAATCCAAAAATGGGCGAATTCAGTAAAAGGCACAAAGAAAATGATATCGAATAATCTTGATTAGGAACAGAAAGGTAGGCGTGTTTACTAGTAGTGATATCAACTCCATCAGAACACGTCATATTAGTGTTGGTATTGTACACAGTGTTGTGCTCTGACTGACCTGTCCATAGGGACGTTGAGGCCACACTGGGCCCGCGCCTCCTGCAGCACTATCCGCTTGGACTCCAACACCGTTATACCCTTGGGGAAGATGGTCTCTAACAACGCTCGCCATGGCTGTAACCGGCAGAGGGGGGAGTTATTCTATAATAGTCTCCAGGTAACATTATATTAATCTACCCATTATTAGAATAACTGGTTAGTATCCAAGAATTACATCTTAGTTAGATCTCCATTTTTTCATTCAGGTTGATGGATTCCGACATGTTTTTCGGTTGTTTTTTTTAACTATATTGACACTTGTATACTGATTTAACAAGAAAAGGAACCGACTCATATTATCTAGATAAAATTTTCCACGGAAAAAATGTAGACTTATGTATCGCATATAAAGAGTGTACAGATCAAAAAGTAGGTTGAAAGAATATTTACACTATGTGAATAAACGTCATACTTATTTTCTCATGCAAGTAGCCATGTAAACCTTGGAGTATATTATGTTTATTATGTTACAGTTTTACATTATGTATTTGGCCGTTCTAACTTACCTCCTGTTCATTAGGCTGCAGCAAATATACTTTTACCCGTTGTTCTCCTTTCTTCAGTGCTCTCCCCAATTTAACCACGAGCTGAAATCAAAGTAAGACATATATAGTCCTCAGATTATAATAATTGTTTCCAATTATTCAAAGTTATTTGAAACGCCTAGCCATTAAAAAGTGTTTTTTTACAGCCATTACAATGCGTTTCACTTGATGCAACGTTCTCTCTTTGAATACTTGGTGCGTGGTCTATGATTCAGCATCCATTACCTTATTGTCATCGCCAAAGGCTGACAATGTATCAGATAGTCGAACGGTCTCAATCTCTTGGTTACTCCCATACACCCTGTACACCTGCAAAGAAAACCAACCAACATTTTATTGTTCGGTAATGTGTATTATCAATGGCAATCATTTATCACATGTTTTAATCGAGCGTCCCAAGAATACATTCATGTTTGGTCAATTATTCCCGCGAGGAAATAGCTGAACAGAAATTATTTTCAATTTCACTGTGAAAGAGTTCAATCTAAATAGTTTTCAATTGGACAGAATGAAAGAATTTTATCTAAATAGTTTTCAATTGGACAGAACTTATTTCATTTGAAAGTAAAATTTAAATACATTTACATTTCCACTACAATTTTCTGTCGCGGTATTCAACACTTTCCCATTAATCCTTTCACAAGGACACATTCAAAAAGTAATATAAAGAGTTTTTCTACGTTACTCTCTTGCAACCGGAGTCGCTCTGTTAGCCAGGCACGCACCAGTTTATGTTATATCTATATCTAAGTAACTTGACCTACCCGAAAGTAATCGGATGATGCACACACGTATGGCTCGAGCTCCTTTTTGAAGGCTCCAAATGTGATTCGTTTGTCCACGTAAACAGTCAAGTCTGAGGAACAATAAAGCACGGACATCACATTAGCGTGCTTAGGTAAAAACAAACTCACACAATACATTGTCCAATTAAGCACCGTCTTCGAGAGTATGCAGTGGCAAAACTTGCTCCATCAGGTATTCATTGGAAACAGACTGTGCGGTAGTCGATGGCAGAATGAATGAAATGTTGGCAAGCAAATGTGAAAGAGAAAATAAATACGTTTCAAACTAACATGTTGGCCAGAAAACTCTCTGAGAAAAATCCAATTTTGCAACTGTTGATCAATTTTACGGTGGTAAATCGTGGGCTATTTGCAACTGGATGAAGCTACTTCAGCCTAGGGCAAATCTTCTGGGGTAAATCGAATAGTTGTAGGCTATCTTGTACAGGCGTCAACTGGCTATGGCTATATAAACACTTCTTCGCACATCATTTTCTCCCCTTTTTATCTTTTTATTTTGTTCTTCACACATCATTGATATTTTTCAGTTATTTTGGTATAATAAGCCCATTCCAAACTGGGTATATCTGAGGATGGGACAAGTATTGGACAAAATATCTGTATAAGCCACCCTTGTTTCCTAGATTTGGGTTTACTGAAATAAGCAAAAATTATATTTTCCTATATCCCCAAGTAATGCTAAAATATTATGATTTTTTTTACATTTTATCAATTGAAAGATTTGCAGGTTTGTCAGCCAATCAAAATGCTGTATTTCTGGGCAATATCGGGTTGGACATTAAATGTTGGGCTGATGGGCTTTACCATTAGTTTCTATGGGAAAGGGTAAATATAATACCCCGGTAATATAAAACTGCATTTTACATATTTTTGGGGTAGTATGCCAACCAAATTGCTTTGATTAATTTTGTATTATACACCTGTATTGAGGATATAAACATGGACGCAATTTTGAAAATGTTTCATGGTAAACTTTGATGTTGGTGTAAACTGGGATGGGCTCATTTTACGGCTCTGACGAAATTACTCTCAGATGACTGAATCGTTTCTTCTACTTGAACTTACTTGTCAGAACGATACTGCGGGTATAAAGACACTATTGTGTTCAGTAAGGGTCTGATTGGATGGGTTGTGAATGTATTATATGAAAGATTACAGCCAACTTTCATAACCTATTGGGGAATTCGTGCACGGAGAATGGTTATCTAATTTGAATGGACTTTACATCCCACTGAAAACATCTCAGAACTGCAGTATTCTCTCTCAGGTAAAAGCTAGATGTTACTGAGAAGATAGAGCATGGGATTCCTCAGGGTGAAGAACAAATGAATGTGTAGATTTCACAAAAATGTATATTGACAAGATTGGAAGAATACAAAAGTAATAAAACCCACTGGAAATCATGTGTTCAGTGTTAAACAAAAATCTCAGTGTAAAACTAGAATATTGTAGCCCCTAAAACCGTGTCTCCACTTGAGCGACGAAGCCACGGCGACGAAGTATGTCGCCGGGCGACAGGTGTTAACCCTTTGCTACCACGGCGACCAAGACTATAATTAACCACTAGTCGCCGATGATTGAAAGGGTTAAGTCCGTCGCCGAGCGACAAACGCGTTTTCGTCGCCCCTTGGAGACACGGCTTTAGATTTTGTGCAAGACATATAGCTAAAGATGTTTTATCGCAGTTTTTTCTGATGTGAATGGTCTGGTTTGATACAGAAGCACAAGGCGAGATGCAAGATGTCCTGCCAATAAAATGTTAATGTTAGATAGAATATGTTGGTGTCAAAGGACAGACACAAGTGAACAAAGACCAAAAGCGGCAACAACAGGGAGAGCGACAGGAGATACATTGATTGATTGAGCGACTGACACACAGACAGGGAAATGAAACGACAAATGACTTAGGTAGTGATCTAAAAAGAAAGGGAAGATGAAAGGGAGTAATAAAGGCTTGGGATATGGGATCCCTCGTAAGTCGTTCCCACCATTCGGCGTTGGCCACCATTTGTCAGGGAAGTAATGAGCACAGAGAAATGTAGCGAGCTGACCTGTTGGCGTGGTCTCTTCTCTATGTCTGACACCCATAACCCCGCCCATACCTCGGCCTCCCCAAGTGACCGTCCTCCTTGTTAATACCCCAGGAGGAGGAAGTTCTCTTATGAATAACCAAGCCTCTGCTCGTTATAAATGAGGGAAACCCGCCCTGCAGGAGTGGTATATAAAGTATCAGTAATCGGCTTACTGCGGTCTCCCGTCTCGGCGTCGATGTTGATGGCGCCCGTGAAGTAACGCCGGTACTCCTCGTCCTCCTCGGCACGCATGCGCGCCGCGTCCCGATCGTCGTCGTCCTCGTCGTCGTCGTCGGCAGCGGCCGCCGCCGTCGCCGCGTCCAGGTCGTCGTCCCAGTTCTCCGTGCAGGGGATGACGGGACTTCCTGTCCGCGCTCTGTCTGTAGTACCGCTGCCCCCGGCGCGGGCCTCGTCCGGGGAGGTGGTGGTGGGCGAGCTGGGGGCAGCCTCCTCCGAGCTGCTCGTCGCCGTGGCTGTGGCCGTAGCCGTCGTCGAGTCGGGCGACGACGGCTGTTTGTTATTACTGAGACTGCGGCTGATGGAGTCTGAGATGTAGGCGTGGACGTCTTCCTGTCGGGACGAGTCGCTCAGCGCTGAGCTCCTTAACGGGCCCGAGCTGCTCAGGGCGTCCTCGGAGACTTTCACTTGGTTGTCCGCTTCCGGTGCGGCCGCCGTGTCACTGTCGGTCTCGTCGATGCCCTCGTCCACGTCGGGCGACTTGTCGCTTAGGTTGGGTCGCCCGTTGGTTTCCGACGACGACTTGGACTGCGTGCTTGGGCTGTCGGCTGAAAAACAGAAACGAAGTTAGTTTATGTTTCCTCATTAAACCGAGGCGTTTGATGCGCTGTGTCCACACGTACATATCACATAGACTGAAGGAATTAAAGTATTCATATCTGTTTGAATATTTCATATCAGCCAACACCTATCAATAGGAGCTAGGTTTTCATCTTTGGCAGTAGGGACATGTGCAACGTACCAAACGCTTGGCAGTTGTCGTATTTCTGATGAACACAACTCTTACATAATAAATGTCACACAGACTACATTATATGACATTGTCATGGGGAATCATATGTTTTGCACATACTGAATTAACATCTCACTAGTCTACAGAGTGTCATTTTATCATTGTGATTTCGGACATAAGGCCTTGTAGTTTGCGTCATTAATCCATTAGATGATTAGTCTCCTTATAAATCTTAGATACAAGTTTTTTTTCTGACCAGCCTTTGTGCCTTCCTATATCACAAAACACATAGAGGGAATGAGCTGTATAGACCGAGAGAAGAGTCCTGCATAAGAAATGAACCCGAAACAGGCTTTATAGTGCGTACAGCGGGTGAGCTGATGTTAGTCAGCGGGGACACTCCTGCCTTATCTGGGACTAAACGGGGAACAACTTCTCTGTCCCTGGCGGTACATGCGTCACAAGGAGTGTCCGGGAGGAGCCTCTCCGTTCCCATTACTGGTATCGATGGGAATAGAAGGGGTTTCTAAAATCCAATTACTACTGATCTATCTGTTTCCGAGGACATCAACCCAACCCGCACCGTCTCCCGAGGGGTAATTATCCCCTTTTTTTGTGTGTGGCCAGGCATCGTGGTATTGTGTGATACTGGGTATTCAACTTCTACATATCCCCTGGTATCTCTGTGGTAACTTTATCAAAATAGAGACTCCCAATTGGCTTCCATCAGAATTATAATTCAAACGTCATCAGAGCTACCTAAACAATATTAAGCTAATACATATTATATTACCAAAGGGAATAGGAGATCTTACTTTCAAATTAGTATATCATTCACACATCTTCACGCTATTTGCCACAAGCCTCACTAAACAAAAACAATTTAACTTGAGACATATCTATGTTACATTTATAATCATACTGAGTTATCTTAATTTAAATCTCCGGTACACCCTCTCCTATAAAACAGGCCATAAAACATGTGATGACCATATCACATTCTAAGAAAAACAATTTATTAGTTATCAGGTTCTGTTAAGTAGGAAGCTTCTGTAGTTTAATGTAATTTTCTATTTTTTGACCCAGTATACCCGCCCTCTCATATCTACTTATACTGCCTATACTTGATGTTGACGTCATGGGAGCAGCGAGTGAGTGTCACCTCTCTTTATTTTTTATCATATACCGTACACATTTGTTTGGCTTCATTTAGATTTCAATAAACATGTGCACAATTCGTCTAAGTCGTCCAAACCTTAAGGGTACTTTACGTTATATTCCTGAGAGTGACAGGACCTCAGAATAATGACGTCATTACCCGAGAAGTAGGACGGGGGAGACGGCGGGGATTCATTGATCGGTCCAGATCGGCACCCCGCCATGAAACCCGATCTACGGCCTGCAATCAGGACCAAAGGCAGGCTTATGACAGTATGATGCACCACATGTTGGATAAGTCGTTCATAAAAGATGGTTATTTATTGAAGAAAGTTTGATATAACAAAAACCATCCTTAAAAATACAAATGTATTTCTGTGGCAACTTATGGCAGGTTATTTCTAAAAGAGAGTTTGATATCTAAAAAACCAATTGAAGTTTCTCCAATAAACATTCATTTTGTACACGTGTTGACTGTAATAAAGGTTCTAATCGTCATTTCATTTTGTAATCTCCATCAAACCATCCCTGTCTCCTTCTGTCATTTCTTAATTCTTACCAGATTTCACCAAATCACCCCATATAAAATGAAATAATCAAATAATGAAAAAAGATGACAGTAACATAATAAAAAAAAAAAAAAAAAAAAAAAAAAAAATGGCCGCCGTGTAGCAAACCCGTGCTTTGCCCCAGAGTCGGAATACTGATAGCATACACAGGTTTATCTACTCGCCATAATCACCATTCTTGGTAAGGAACTTTATGAAGGTATATAGAAACGGTGAGTTTGTAGAGAACTTTCATGCCAGCCAGCATTACACCATAATCGCCGTCTTATGCCTTGAGATTCAGCGCGCCAAATCACAACTACCATTATCGCACGGCCCCTGGATTGCCCTGCAGCAACAATCACTGCTTCAGCTACGTAGATGCACAAAGTTTCTAAAATGTCCCTCAGCGTTGAGAGTGCAGAAACTTCTCTGGAAACTGATGCCGAGACTGCTCAGAGCATCAGAGACAGGCTAGAGAAACTAGAGCTTGGAGACCAAATTGTTGATTTAGCCCTCCAGCAAATGGGCCTTGAGAAATCGCTGGAATTTACGCAAGGAGAACTGGACGATCTTAAGAAGGAAAACAAGTTTCTACGATCTTATGTGGAGGAGATGGAAATGGAGGTTAATAGGAACACTTACGCCAGTGATAAATTGGCCGTAAATCAAACCAGAATAGAGGGGATTGTTAAACGCAAGAACATTGTAGTGGACGGAATTCGTGAGGTACGTAACGAGGATGTTCATGCAACGGTCACAAGTTTATTTGCCGAGATGGGGATCAATCATCCCATGGATTATGACCAAGCATACCGTATCGGCCCCTACAAGGATAGAATCTCACGACCCATTCTTATCAGTTTTGTCAAACAGGACGATAGGGATTACATTTTTACATCCAGATCTAACCTTAGAAATTCCGCCACTTTTAAGGATGTGTGGATTTCAGATGACGTCACGCCCCAGGCACGCAGAACCAAGACGATCCTACGCCAGGTCGCAAAGGAGGCTCGGGAGAAAGGGGCTCGGTGCACTAGCACTCATCACACAGTCACAATTGACAACAAGCGATTTTCGGATGGAAACCTACAATCGTTACCAAGTGAATTCAGTTTGGAGGCAATTAAAACAAAAACGTATTGGGATGTAATTGCTTACCACTCGGAGCACGCCCCCCTTTCCAACTTGTTCCCCTGTTCCATCAGGGTTGGGAAAAATGAATTCAACTGCGTGGAACAAATCTTCCAATTTAAAAGGGCCAAGCATCATGGAAAAAACAATCTGATGCATAAAATTCTACTCAGCAGGGACCCTTACGAGATAAGGCAACTTGGACGAGAGTCAGGCTCATCAAAGGAGTGGGACGAGAAAGCAGAAGAGGTGATGTATGCAGCTTTAATTAAGAAATTTGAGCAAAACCCGGCACTTCTTGCCAAACTCCTGGCCACTGGGGATAAAACACTAGCAGAAGCTACGCCAGATAGGCATTGGGCTACTGGGGCACCCCTTAACTCGGGACACATGAAGAGGGGTACTTGGAGTGGTAGAAATCGGCAGGGTGTGCTACTGATGAAGGTGAGGGCAGAATTTGTGAAACGAAGTGAACTGGAAAACGCACAATCTCCCGGCGACACAGAAACGGCCCTGGATCCAAGCCCAGCAACAGTTACCACGACTACGCCACAAGAAGCGGAAAAGGAGGTCACGATCTTCGCGGCCCTAACAACCACTCCACTGACCCAGAAAGCTAACCCGGCCCCTGGGAAAAACGCCGGGGACAGCGTAGTGCATTAACCAGCGAAAACGGAAGTTGGGAACATGTGAGTACGATAACATCTATTATCATCAGCCCTAAACAAAGTGAAGCAGCAAGTTGCACATCAAGTAGACGTTTTCTGCCGCTGGACATAACTGTAATGTGTTACAATTAAGACGTTTTTGCCGCTGAATATAACAGGGATATGTTACAACATAATTTTGCCATGAAGGTAATTCATGTAGTGTCGGACTCACGTGGCAGAGGATTGGAACAAAAAATAAGAGCCCCTACGGGGTTCTGTGTACAGGTGCACTCACAAGGCAGTGTTTGTCTACAGGACCTACTACGCAAAGCCAAGGAAGTGGTGACGGAGGAGAACTGTGCAGCTGTTTATATCTTTGGTGGGATTTGCTCCATTACCACAAAAGAAGAGGGACTAGTACACCTGCCCTACGATACAATAGAGGACCTCTACTCAACTGTGAAGGAACTCATTAAATCAGTGTTAACAGCCCTGGATAAGTATGATATTCCAGTAATAATGTGCACTATCATTGGTGTTGATTTACACAGGGCAAATGACCCGAAAGGAATTATGGTGAGACATAAAAATAGGCACCCGAAACAGAGTATCATGAATGAGGCAATAGTAAAAATCAATGACTACATCAAAATAATCAACACGGACAGAGGGTTTGACACACCTGTCACAGCCTCAGCTGTACATAGGAACCACGGACCTGCCATTGGATGGCAACACAGCTACAAAAGACTCCACGATGGAGTGCATCCCACACTCAAAACATCCCGCTACTGGGCAAAGAGCCTCGAGGACAATTTCAAACAGCTGCTGGACTAGTTAAGATATTGCATTCTATGTGGAATCCTACAGCTTGAATATAAAAGACTTATTGTTGAATTGAGATTTATACAACTTCTAAGACCTACCCATAAACCTGATGTTCACGTCAGTTGGGAATACAAGCCACAAAAGATTAAAGTCTAAATATAGGAATAATCCCTGAACTCTTCTGTTCACAAAAAACGAAATTGCACTCTATATTTTTGCAATGATTATAAACTAGCTTGTAATGACAAATAACGAAATTGTACTCTAAAAATCATTTTCGAAATGATTATAAAACTAGCTTATAATGACTGTCAGCCAGAGTGAAGTAAGGATGTATCACACATAGTTGTATATGACACAGATTTTATTGACTGCAGTAAAATAAGGGGAAAATATCTTGAATTACAAAAATTGTTTAGAAGTCACCATGACAATTCTACTAAATCATTACAAAGGGACTGTAATTTCTAAGTAGGTAAAAACGTATTTGTTTTTTAAACACAGTACAATACAATCCAGCATTAATTACAACCTAGCATTAATATTTTGGGAAGTCAACTTTTAAAAAAACTGATATGTAAGAACAGTATTCGGGGTTAATGAAATCAAATGCATGATATACCCTAAATTTACCTTAGCATTTGCATACTAACATACCTGTTAGATGAATTTAAATAGGTTATTTTTTTGAAATATTGAAATCTCGTCTATGCACCATTAATCTTGTATATATGTGAGGTAATATTCAGAAGCTGCAGCTTGATCTTGTACATAGAAGGCGTAGTTTGTTCTTTAACTGGTTACGATGTTATACTTTTATAAGTGAGTGCTCTTTATTGTTTTTGCAATTAATCTTGACTGTGTAATTGTTGACACTGTATTGTTACTTCTTAATGGAGTGTTGCTTCATTGTTTTTTGCATTCAATCTTGACTATGTGTATTTGTAAACCCACTGTTTCATTAAGGAATACATAATTGATATGACCTTGACTTAACCTTCACCATGATAGGTTCGAATTTATAATCAATCTTATTTATGCCAATTGTATCTTTAACACTCCCCTAAGAGACCCATCACTTGATATGACTGTATGTTATCACAATAGCACATCTACCTCATTTGCAAGTTTAAATCACGCTACCCTAGTACTCACCCCCCCCCCACCTCATTCAAATATATTTAGTCCTACCACCTGTAAGCCTGATGTTCACGTCAGCAGGGTGGATTTAACATCCCACTCACCTATAAGCCTAATGTTCACGTTAGCCAGATGACCCCCCCCCCCCCCAATTCACCTATAAGCCTAATGTTCACGTCAGCAAGGTGAATACCCCACCTATAAGCCTAATGTTCACGTTAGCGTGGTGGTCCATAAATTAAATGACCTGCATGCAACCTTCCCATCCGACTCTGGGGCACACATGTACTAATGCTTCCTCATTCATATTCTTTCAACCCTTTGGGTTGGAACTTACCTTCATCCAACACCAACTTGACTACACCAATGCCAAACAGCATCTGTTATATCACTGTTAATATTTCAAACTCACTCATTTATTCCCACAAATCTCCCCTCACACACACACCTCGCTCAAAAAACACTTCTATCTCAGTAATATATGATAGTACAATGGCTAGAATAGAAAACAGGGACTTAAACCACTCAAGGAGGGGAAGAACCAATGCACAACCTAGAACATTCTGCAAATCGCCCATCCACTCTTACCATGAACCCACTGGCACAACAACCTGGTAGAATAAGTAGCTTCTATGAGCTCAGCAAAGTGAAAGGGTTGAAAATGGTACATATAAATATCAGAAGTCTCCTCCCTAAAATTGATCAACTTAGAGTGATACTACATGATTCTAATATTGATGTCGTAACTATTTCTGAGACTTGGTTATCAGACAAAATTGATAATAGGTTATTGCATATAGAGGGATATCAGCTGTATAGGCAGGACAGAGCACAAAAGAAAACTGGCAAGAAAAGAGGAGGGGGTCTACTAACCTACATTAAAAGCCTGCTCCCGTCTAATGTAATTAAAAACAAGTCCCTTAGTAAATCGAACAACGACCTTGAGGTACAGTCCCTTACCATAGAGAGAGGAAATGCTAAGAACATTTTTCTTTGTAATGTTTACAGACCACCGGCAGGGAAGACTAAAAAAGCAATTGCTTATCTTGATGATATCATGAAACATTCAGCGCCCAGAATGGACATTTTCATCATGGGTGACCTCAATATTAACTACAAAGACAAAAAATCCACAAACTATAAGAAATTACTTTTTTTCGAAAAAGCCAACAACCTCATTCAAGTGATAGACAATAACACTAGGATAACAAAAAATTCCTCCACAATTCTTGATCTCATCCTCACTAATGCAGAATATATCACAAACTCAGGCACGCTTGACTCATTTATTAGTGATCATCAGCCAATCTTTGTTATAAAAAAGAAGAGACGTCAACCCCACATTAGAATATCTTTCAGTGGACGGTCATATAAGAATTACAACCCCCAAGTGTTTCAGGAAAACCTAAATCATAACATTCAGGGTAAATTCTTCGACCAAAATAATGTCGATGTACTCTGGGACGAACTCTCAATGAACATCACTACGGAGATAGACCGCCAATGTCCTATTAAACAAATGACTTTTAACAAGACAAAACCTCAATGGATATGTAATGATCTAATGGAACAAATAAGGGACAGGGACTATTTCTACAGAAAGGCAAAACGAACTGGTGATGCTGATGACTGGAACATTGCTAAGTATCTTAGAAATCTCACTAATAGAAACATAAGGGAGGCTAAGGCAAAATTCATAAGGGATGAACTGGAGAACAACAAAGGGAATAGCTCAAAATTCTGGAGGACCATCAAAAAAGTTTTCCCATCCAAAAAAGACCCTGCTAAAAAGAACATATCCCTAAAAAATGGTGAGGACAAGATTGACGGTGAACAGGTGCCAAATTATATAAATGAATTTTTCACCAATGTAGGCCTCTCAAAATCCAAAACGCAGATGCACCAGAAGGTGTTGAGCACTACCCCACTCCATGACTCTTTATTAAAAGAAAGCTTCACACCCAATCAGATACCTAACCTCACAGAGACCCCAACCTACAACCCCACCCAAGAAATACTCTTGGAGGACAATCGCTTTGACCTGGACTTTGTTTCTGAAAGGGAAGTGAATGAAGTAGTAAAAGCGATAAATACTTCAAAATCCTCAGGGATTGAAAATCTCAATTCTAAAATCATTAAAGATGCAATGGCAGCCCTTACCCCAGAATTTGTACACGTATTCAACTTCTCAATATTCAATGGCACTTTCCCAAACGAATGGAAGAAGGCCTCAGTTACACCTATACCCAAAACTGGTGACCTTACATATGTGACAAATTATAGACCCATATCCCTTCTGCCTCTGCCTGGCAAGGTTCTAGAAAAGTTGGTACAAACCCAACTCTATAACTACACTGAACAGGAAGAAATTCTCTCAAGTTCACAACATGGCTTTAGGAGGGACCATTCTACCCTGGTAGCAACTAGCCAAATGGTTGATAGAATCAATTCCAGTCTCAATACTGGTAAAGTTTCAGTGGCTGTGTACATTGACTTTAAAAAGGCATTTGATTGCGTGCAGCACCAAACCCTGATAAGAAAATTGATCACCTCCAATATACACCCAAATACAATAGCATGGATTACCAACTATTTACACAACAGGCAACAACGTACTCTCGCCAACAATACATACTCTTCCTTCTCTCCAGTTACGCAAGGAGTCCCTCAGGGCTCGATACTCGGCCCCCTGTTCTATCTCTTGTATGCAAATGACCTATCTAAAGTGTTTCTAAAAACAACCCCAATCTTCTATGCTGATGACACAGTAATTATTAGCAGCAGTAAGACACTTGAAACCTGTATCAATCATATACAAACTGATCTTGAGAACCTTAACAATTGGTGTGAAGAAAATCAAATATTTGTAAACACAAAGAAAACCAAATATATGTTCTTTGGGAGCACAAAAAAGATAACAAAACTTGTTGAAAAAGGGAATACAGGAATAACAATCGGAAAAGAAGCCCTTGAAAGAGTCTCCAATTTCAACTACCTAGGTATAAAGTTGGATGAACAGCTTAGTTTCAATGCCCATGCAAAGCTTATCATTCAAAGAGTGTCTGCAAAAGTCACACTGCTTAAAAAGATGAGGCAATTTCTCTCTAAAAAAGCAGCTACCCTAGTATATAAGAACATGATACTTCCCATTCTGGAATATGGAGACATCTTTCTTGTCTCAGCCACAAAAGAAAACAGAAAAAAACTACAAATCCTACAAAACAAAGCATTAAGATTGATCTTAAACACTCAACCACTTGAAGGACCAAGTGTGGCAGAATTACATGAAACAATCAAGATAAAAAAATTGAATATCAGACGGAAAATACATCTAGCACAGCATTACTTTCGTCTCTCAAGGTGCCAACACTTCAAGAACTGGAAACACAGATCAAAAGGGATGAAAACAAGGAGTAGCAAAAAAAGGCTTATACAAGTAAAACGACCAAACACAGAAAGATATAAAAAGAGCATAACTTATCAGGGTCCCAAATTGTGGAATTCCCTGCCTAGTAACATACAGAAACAGGATAACATAGCAGATTTTAATAAACAGATTAGGAAGTTTTATGACACACCCAAAACACCCCTAGCGTAGATCTCCATTTCCGCTTCCCTCATATCATCATCCTCACGCATCATCCATCTCAACTTTCAATCAATCTCATTGACTGTTACTCCTATGTATTCTTTGTTATTGTAAAATTACATATTCTCCTGATTACTGTTGTTTAAGTAGTAAATACTTGTCCTGTCATTTTACAATTTTACAATAGCTGAAAGGCTATGTAATGAGTCTTACATAACAACAGGGTTGGTCCTCCTCAACCAATCTACTTGTTTACATTCATTCCCAAGGATGCCAGATAGCATGTTTAAGAAATACAGAAAAGTCAACATTTTAAGGAAACTCCTAAACATTATGAACTCTGAATGCCGCCATGACTTTTCCAGACTTTTGTAGTTTACTGTTTTATTTCCTGTTACCTGCTAATGTAAGACCCAGCAAAAATATAATGCTGGCAGTACCTGGAAGATCGGCTGCTCCTAGCCGAAGGGCTGTATGATGATATAAAGTTTAATAAAAAAAAAAAAATATAAAAAAAATAACATGCAAATGAGGTTCATCCTTCATAGCAGAAGGTGGAATTGAGGAATGGGTAGGCTAAAGGGGAATTGGACAATACTAGACCCGTTTCATCCTGGCTCTCTGGTGCAACCTTAAACCCCTGCTCTGAAATGGGGCTCATTTGCATATTATTCTGACTGGTTTTAATCTATTCATTTCATCGTTCAATTGTCTGTGAGATAATCAAGTTGTGAAGAGAAAAGAGATGTGAGGAAAGGTAAGGGGACATGGAGGGGAGTAAGATTGAAATATGAGAAAATGAAAGCACGCATTTCAGTAGGGAAAAGGGATGAATATAGGTTATAAAAGATGGCAAAATTACTTTGAAATAGGTTAAACGTCTGAAAATTGAGCTGCCAATGTCAACATTTACTTTCACACTTGAATTAGAAATTATCTCAAATAAAAACGTTTACTTTTGAGATTTGGAGGGAATTTGTCTAAGATTTTTCAGGAAGGTCCTAGTTCGTATTTCATGTCAAAAGATACAGTTTCCTCTAAATGGTTTTTATGTATTTATGCCTGCAGATTGAGTAACGATTGAAGTATCATTGCTAAAAAGGAAGCAGCAATGGTTTCTCTAGTTCCCAACAATTACATGGTTTTCTCACCAGAATATGTATGCTTTAATTTGAAATGTAAGCTATGGGTCTATTAGTACTTTAATGACAAAAATGATCGAGGACGATTATGTTGTTTTCAAATACTCGTATAACTGTAAATGCATTCAAACTGTTACTGGAAAAATAATTTTCATCAGGTGAGATGTTCATTCTGCACTGAATTTCAGGATATATCCACTCGGCGCTCCCTATTGGTCAGGGGGCGAGGTGGTTTGGGGAGGAATGTGAAGAATATGAAATAACCTCCTACCTGGAGGTCATGCATGGTGGCGAATGGGGCTGATTGGGGCAACATTAAAAAGGCAGCGTGCCATGTATTTGAGGGTCTTTACAGCGGGCACAGTGACAGATTCACGTTTACCTGCATCAGACACACTGACTACTCCATTGGCTATTCAGCGCTACAAGGCATGGCTTCGAGAACTGAATGCCAAATGGGGAAGCCAGGCCCCTCCTGTGAATGGGACACCTAATGACAGGGTGTCTGGGACACCCATCATTGCCTCCCCCTGGAGGGGGGCAGGCCAGGTGCTGGGCTACACTAACGGCCACCTTCTGATTGAGGGTCCTTTAGACTGACAGCAGTAACTATGTGACTTATGAGATGTATAGGTCTGGTTTAAAACAACCCCACAAATGTAATGCTTTCACAGAGAATCCTGAAGTTGCGTGTAAAAAGGCCGGACATGTCGGTTGATAAAATGTTCTAACATTCATTACAAGCTCAACTCTTCGTGTTCGTGACAGCTATTTCAACTTTTGATTTTTTAGTAGAGACTGCACTTGCACTTGGTTCACTGAAACTATGCCCATGTCTTATTGGAGAGGAAACCCTTCAACTATCGCATAAATCAATCAGGGTTTAAGAACATTTTAATGATGGTGATAACAAAAATGATGATTTTAATGAATGTAATTTTATTTAAATTCTTTAATCATAGTTGCCCCGAAGCCAAAAGGACTATGCAACCTTTTCTGCACAAGGTCAGGACCGGCTATAATGTTCTTTTTGGATCAGAAATAACGGGAGCATGTGTGGGCGCTATAAGTTATTTTTCTTGCGGCCACACTTTTGTCTTTGCAACTAATTTATCAGAAAAGAAGCATTATGCCCCAAGGGATTCTTAACTTTCTATTCATCACTTGACTTTGAAATATATTAAGCACTATCACAAAAGAGATTTCTTGGATATCACATCTATCAATTGCACCACGGTTCCTATATCAATTTTCACCAGAATTCATTGAGAGGTGGTTTTGAGAAGCCTGATGAGGCAAGCCACAAAGACTGTGTGTGGACTAATGGATCTAGATATCCAGGAGAGCCCGGGGCCTGTAGACCACGTCAATACCTGTCGGATCTGCCACCTGTCAGGGTTACACAATGAGCAGCTCACCGCTGACTGATGAGCAGAACGGTCGGCATTCAACTATAGGGCCTTGAGCAAGTTATACGTCTCCATAGCCAAAGTGCTGTCAAAGGAAAACAGTCGCTGGTCATTAATCACTAATGGGGTCCGAATGAACGCTCATACATCTAGTGCTCAAACCTTTTTCATCTTAAAAAAGTAATATCCAACTTAATTACCACTTTTTAGTTATTAAAAGTGGTTGATGATTACACGATGTGGCACTTATTCCCTAAATGAAAAAAAAGCGGTCTTTTTTTGACAAGCATAAAAACACCAAGACCTTGGTCTGCAAGGCAAGGCTTACATGACCACAATTTATTTTGCAATATTAACACACCTGTGACGTTACTATAAGATACTCATCCACTGTTACAAAACAATTATGCTTTATTTCTAATTCCCCTCGTTAATTCGCTAGATGAACACACCAGAGCTCATAAGGGGCAATGTGCTTGATTTAGTATCAAACAAATGGTAATGACAAACTCTTTCAGTATTGGAACCCACAACATTTGGGTTTGGAGGTGGGGGTCCTAACCACTACACCATGATGCCACATAGGGGATGAGAGTGGAACTAGATAAAGGGGTCATGACCCAATTTGCTGGTTCCCACAGGTCCTTTGATAAACAGTTTAACAAAACAGCAACCAGATGGACAGGCTGGTAGCAGCCTATTTCCCTGGTTCTTGGTATGACTTGAAGTAAGTTCAGTGTGTAGACTGCTACATGCGAAAGGATATAATTTTAGAAGTAGTAGGGTAACTAGTTTGAGTGTATTGATGTATCGATTAGATAATTGGTTTGAGGAAGCCAAAGAGCTCTGATTGTTTGATTTTTTGACAATTATTTCCCCATGACACCCCAATGCCTTAGCCCTGGCTTTTCCCTAGACCCTTAGCCCTCGTCACCCCTTACCCACAAACATTCTTTACTCTTCAATCATAGACAAAAACAAATAGGAATTCCCACTTCCATATAAGGAACATTTTATGGTGACGTCATCCATCCACTCTTCACTGCAGTCAGGTTTTTTTTCAGAAAAAGTTTCCCACCATTGAACTCCTATTCTAAAATGCACATTCTCCAAGCAGATTGACAGTAGTATCTGACAAAAAGAAAAAAAAACTTCGATGGTTCCCACAAGAGATGACCATTCCACACCAAATTCTCTGCCTTTTTCGATAACTGCTTACTCGATTCATCGGAGTATGACTGTGTTGCTTTGCAAACTGGAGAATAAAGCCTGCCACCAGAAAGACTGAAAACATGTCTCAAGTTCTGGAGTTGGAAGTTTCTGTGAATGACACATGCACTTCTGACATGTGATTTCTATAAACATTCAAAATGTTATTCCAGACTTCCTGTCACCACTTTAGTAAGAAGCAACCTATCTGTTTATGTGGAGTATTTGACACATGCAACCATCCACTAAGCCGCATTCCCTTCTATGCATACTTTTTCTTTTATGCTCTTTATTCAAAGCAATACAAAAACGCATTAGAGCTAACATATACTTCAGAGGGTTTACATACCTACCATCAGTGTAAGGTGTTCAAAACGCATTAGAGCACACATAAACTTCAGATGGTTAAAGTAATGATCATGAATATAAGGCGTTCAGCACTCGTTAGAGCACACTTATAAATACTTCAGATAGTTTATGTGACAATCGTCACTACATGGTGTTCAACATGCATTAGAGCACATGTTTGCATGGATACTTCAGATGTCCTTTAATGATCATAAATCAAGTGTTCAACACGCATTAGAACTCAAGTATATTTCAGATGGTTTACATGACAATGATGAGTTTACATAGTGTTTAATTTCTAAAGACAACATATTCAGGAATTGTCTTCATTATTTGCCATTAGAAACAGGATGTTCTAGTTTCCCTCCGATATTTCAATCAGGTAAAGTATTTCTGGTTGTTTCCAATTACTGATGGGGTAACGACGCGCAGACATTTAAAACAACTTTCACCTGTCTATCAAAACAGCGTAAAACATCCAATACTCGGACTTGAAATATGTTCCTTCCCTTTTTTCTCTTATTCCAAATAACCCAGCTTTTATATCTCATGATAACATTTCTTCCTTTTCCAGTTTGGGAACTAACATTTTCAACATGACACATCTTTGCATCCTTGACACGCGGCCTTTTAGACAACCGAGTACAGCGAGTGTCACCAAAGGGGAAACAGTGATTTCACTTGTATTACAAATGTTTGTGATGCCTAAAATTGCACATAGAGCATGTCAAGTGGTATGACCTTGTTCCATGAATAGTGATTTGAACTATTATTGAATAAAACAATATAATTCTTTTTAAACTTTTGTTAAGGAAAAATACTGCAGGGTTTGCAAAGCTTTACATAAGAAGCTGTATAATTGTGAGATTTACACGACAGTAATCATATCGGTATATCCATAGTACAAGTGGATATCATTTCTGTATATTTCTATCTCGCTTAGGAGATACAAAGATTTTGTAGACTTAATGAAAACAATAAATTATAGGTCAGTTAGAGCGGCTAAGATGCCTATAATTTTATGAAAGATACAACTCAGAAATACTGAATCGACCAATCTTTTTAAAATCACTCTGAATAGGAGGTCGTTCATTTGCAAGGTCGATCAGGACGCATTCGCCAAACTTCCCGGTACACTAGTAGACTCTTTGCTTAAACAAACACTCTTACAAACTATATACAGTGCACGTATAATGAAATATGTTTTATGAAAGAGGCCTATCTAATGAACCTGTGTGAATCTAATATTTTTAGCTTTTCATCTATATAATTTTGCAAAATCGTAATAGTATGGCATGGCACGAAGAACCGAAAAAGACAGCACGTAAGATTATCCTACATTAGTGGGACTACTTATATACGCCTAAAAGCCTACCTTTGTCAAAGGGCGGCAGTGAGATATGGATCCGTATGGTGTTCTCGTAGCGGTCGAGCAGCTTGTAGAAGCGGGTCTCCATGAAGGAGGTGGAGACGTCGTCCTCCAGGCCAGTGCACTCGATGAACACCTAGAACGAGGACACCACGTTAATTACGTCCGCTCATGATTGATTGCAAGATAGGTGGAGGGGAATTATGACCACGGAGACAATACAGAACCCTGAGGCAATCTAGACAAGTTCGACTCCCAGGTTCCGACTACAATTGATACACAATTTTCTTCCGACTGTTTTCCTATACCGTTTAAAAACATGTGTAACAGATATGTCCTTTCTTCCTCACAACTGAAACATCGTATACAACATAACTAGAATCTTTGCCGAGTTAAAGTTTTGAACTTTTTATTTATTTCAAAAATGTAAGCAATGTTTAAGTAATTTAAAGGAAGACTTGTTTGCTGACAAAATCATTAATACTAATCCGTTCATTTTTTGCTTCCTAACACTACAATCTTTGCAATCCTATTTTCATTTCAGATTTGTTAAACCAATACCTGGTTATGACAGGTAATTTAAAACTGATCCTGTCCCACCTGTGGCCTATCAGGTGACTACAGCTGCGACCTCCGCTTACCTTGTTGCTCCGAACGAAGCCCTCAGTCTTCAAGGTCTTGGACGGAACTAGGAGTAACTTGAGCTCATTGTAGTAACGTTCCAGAACACAGCGCATCTTTTCAACGGGAACATCGGCAATCTGAAAGGTAAGAAAATGATTTTCTCAGGAGACAGTAAATTTACCAAATGAATACAAGCTAATGGAGTTTATTGTCTGACGATAAGGAGAAGTTTGAAGAACACCTATTTGATAGTACCGCTCTTTTAAAAGCAAGGATTAAAAGGGAACAATTGTAATACTCCCATGAGATGTTAGTTCATTTCTTAGATGCTGTACAACCACGAGCAAACTGCAAATGTTCATCACCACGAAAGAACATGCACTAGGAGCTCCACTTCAGAAAATATGGCGCACTTATGTATCGGTGTATGTATTACTATTAGTACAGACTTATGGCGGAGGGGTGCAAACCACTCCTCGGGTTGCAGTAGGACCCTCTGTGGTACACTAACCACCTACAGGTCTGTCATAGAGGGCTGCTGCCATCAGTATTCATTGACCTCACGCCCTCCAGAGTATGTCCTTCCGCCGGGATTACAGGGGTCTCAGGAGGAATAAAATGGACTCAACCTGGGGCTTGACCATTCGTCAAGGATTTGAAATGGTCCTCTGATACGTACTGCTGGTCTTACCTCAAAGGTTGAGAGTGTGACTGTGGGTGAGGGACGTACTTACTCACAGCCGAGTTATACAGTCAAGAAGGGAAGACGTGGAAAATGGATAGGAAAAAGAACAATGTATTGATAATTATATAATAGAATATCGGCTAATAAATCTTCAAAAAGTACGCTGTCACAGAATGATTCCCGTGTAAGTGAGACCCTCTCCGAAATACCATCGGTTACTTCTGTCATTCATCCACAAAATGATAGCAGATTATTTTCCATATGCCGGTTAATATTATCTAAATAAGAATCAGTGTCCTATCATGGTTACTCTCTTATATCAGCTATTCCACATATCTCCTTATATATACCTACTCTGGCCCTTACAGTTTGCAGTATATATTTCTTCACATTTCCAGTTAAACTAGACTAAATGTCTGCATTTCAATGTAGAGGCTTTGGGCAAACAAATGATTCCGGATGGGGAAGACCTATTCTATGTAGAATATGTTGTGACCAGCAGCAGCTACATCCCGATCATGATTGGCTGGGGTGACGATGTTGACAGAGCCAGACGTCAGCGTGGGCCGTCAGCGTGGGCCGTCAGTATGGGCCGTCAGTGTGCACACGCACCATGTCGACAGGTATGGCGTGGACTCACTCTGACATCTCCCCGCACCTGGCGGCCGTCACCACGTCTTATTAGCACATGTCAGACGCCGCTCACACCCTGCCTCTTATTCTGGTCCTACCACATCAGTTCACCACGGCCATGGGTAACCAGAGAAACCTCAGCAATCTGACTAACGATGTGTTATTTATCTGGATAGCAATAAGGCCCATCTGATATACACATGTCATGTTCTATGACGTCAGCAGCATTGAGATCAACTGTCCTTGGAACCGCCTTCTCTAGGGCTTCTTGGGCATCTATTTTTGGAGAATTTTTCATTCCCTAGCTTCCGCAATGCTGTTATTCTCATGCCTCACACTATGCAGGCAATATATCCTTACAATTAAATCACAAGAAGGCAGTCCCCTGAGAGCATATATATATGCTCCCCTTGCAGCCCCTAGGTTTTAATTTTGTATCAAGTATTTTGGTGGTAGGTAGGGAAAATGACAATATAGTGACAGTTTCCCATGGCCACTTATACCCCTTGTCCAGTCATTAGATAGTAACCTGACCTCATAATTATCAGGCCTTGGAGACTATTCAAAAGCTGGGAAAAGAGTGGTTTATACACCATAAACCACCTTATGTTAGAGTCATACATGGAATAATGGCCTGGAGTGACCCCTTGTTCCTATCAGATTACATCTCCTTAGTCGGGGCAGCACATGTGAAAGTGATAAACTCCAGAGTGGGGGTCCCCTTGCCTCAGGCTTAGGGATATACACAAAGGACTTTACTCAGACTGCTAATTGAAATCTTTGATACCCAACCTTTAATCCTTCATATTTCTTTTCAGTATGCCGAACGGGAGAGGTTGAGATGTTTTCACATATATTGATAGTATCTTTTAGGCTGTAGGTGGTTAAACTTCACCTCCAAAATTAGTAACAAAATGACCTTCTTTATTTTGTTTTTCCTATGCTAGGTACAGGGTGAAACATGGCAGTGGTGATGTCATCACTTATGGCAGTCTCAAGTCCCAGCAATTGTGTCCCGGAGGGGTCGGTAAGTAATAAACCCTTATAGATATTTTGATTACATCAGGTGTTCATCCAACTTGATGCGTAGTGGTGCCTTCATGGCGAGCGAATAGAGACACTAATTGGCGATGAACAGAGTGGAAAAAACGGACGTGTCTGATATTCGAATAAATCGGACATGTCTGATATTTTGTGCTAATTTATTAACAAAAAAAGGTTCACTGGCTGACAAAGCACAGAACACTTCATAGTTGACTAAAGGTGGGTTTCAACAGAACAACAAACTTGTATGTCTAATGTTCACCCTTTTGAACTACAGCGACTAATGGCACTTGCAAGCTTTGGTGGTTGATGATGGAAAGGGTTAACACTTATCAAGTTTTACCAAATGTGGTTTGTTGTTCTTCGGAACCCGCCTTAACCCTTAACAAAATACAGGAAATGCGTTAGGGTTGGCCGACCAAGTGTACTAACCCTTTAGAAACATGATGATCAATGCCCCTAATCAGCTTTAGTCGTTGAGGATAGAAAGGGTTAACATTGGGAGGCTGCCGCTGAGATGGTTTGTCGTCCTGTGGAAACCTGCCTAAAGACTGGTTCCCACAGAATGACCAAGTGCTTTTAACGAGCATAGTCGGCCGATCAACTCTCTTAACCCTTTCCATACACAGCGACCAACAACACCTAGACAGCTTTGGTTGTTGAGGATTGAGAGGGTTCAGAAATTTAGCCGAAACTAAACTTATTTTCTACACTTAATCGTACTGTGGAAACCAGCTTTTATATTTGGGTTGGTTGACATGGTTGGAAAGGGTTAATACATTTGGTCGGCCAACTAAGCTAAAAAGCTGCTAATTAAAGCTCACTGGTATTAACCCTTTGTACTCTGGATTACTAAAGCTGATTAGGGGGTACCAGTCGCTCTGTTTGGAAAGGGTTAAGACATTTGGTCTGCTGGCTAAACTCATTTTCTGCACTTTGTTGTTCTGTGGAAACCTGCCTTTAACACATATGTGACCAATCATGGGATTTGGTGTCCTAGAGGGGGAAAGTGTGAATTTGAATTTGCATTCCTACCTTTCAGACAATGCAAACCATTTATAAATATTCCCATTATAGGCTGAGATATGGGAGTTTGAAATCCCCTATGCAGTACACACTGGTACACCCCTGTTTTACCATTTGTGCTCCATTTCCATATTAAAGCTCCTTGAACCAAACGATATTTAATCAAAAATTACAATTTTCTGACTTATCAAAATTATTCAAAATACAATAACTTTTCACATAGATCTTCATTCAAATAACAGATTTCACTACCAGAAAGTGAAAAACTTCTGTTATTAGAATTGACAAAAATATTCTATGCAATCTGAACATTCCTTTTTCTGTTGCCATGGTAACATGACTACATTCCTTATTACAGCACTCTTTTAAAAAAAGGACATTCCTTACAAGATTACCCACAATGCAACTTTCATAAATAAATAGCATGATTTTTTGCTCATAATCTTAATCTCTGGAAAATTCTGCCTAAGTCACATTTCTTAAGGAAATTTGCATTATTAGCTTGTTTTCATCAATTACTCACTTAATAATGGACCTAGAGCAAAATGACTAAAATCCCTCTAGGTTACCATATCCTGTGACTGGTCACATATTGTTATTAAGCCTATCCCACATTGGGCATATCCCAGGGTTAGACAAGGGTTGGACAAAATTACCATACTGGCCATCCTTGTCTCCTAGAGTCGGGATAACTAAAATGACCAGGAATTCTACTTTTCTACATCCCCAAGTGCTGATAAAATATTATGATTTCTTAAATTTTACCAATTGATAGATTTGCAGGTTTTCCAGCCGATTAAAATGCTGTATATCAGGGCAGAATAGGGTTGGGCATTATAGGTTAGACTGACAGGCTTTAACATTTGTTCCTATGGGGGAAAAGGTCAATATCATAAAGCTGCATTTTACAAATTTTATAAGTAGTTTGTCAGCCAAATTGTTTTAGTTTATTTTGTATAAGCACAGGGACAATTTTGAAAATATCAAATGCTAAAGCTCAATGTTGGTGTAAACTGGGATGGGCTTATTGTTGACAAAGTAGGACTCTTTGGAAAGCTTAAAGCCTCATCTCCATGAGGTGTATGATCATTGATGAAACCAGGCTACAGGGTGGCACACATGAACATGTACGAGAAGTGTGTTATGATGAAGATCTACTACCAACACCCCAATATATCAGCCATTTAGGGAACCAGCAATTTGTTTACGATATTTTCAGGACATTGCATGTTTGGATCCAGACAATTACAGAAATTTCTACAGAAAGATACATATTGCACTATATGTGTGGAAGAAACGTCATGTTTTTCATGAACTTCTCAATTGTGAAGGGTTTTATAATCAAACAAATAGTTGGGATCCAACGGACGTCACCAAATGGCCCCCTGCCAATTTCCAAACTCAGTGATCTTGAGGCTGTTGAACTGTGACTAACACAGATGGATGAGGATAGATACAAATGGCTCTCAAACCCTACTCTGATGCATTAGGCGTTGTTGTGACCACTGCCCCTCCGTATTTAGGTGATGGTGGATGCGGCAGGGTGTGTCTTATGGTTCTATTGATGGTGACCGAGTGCGACAGTGCTTGGGTACTTTGGGTTGGGAATAAGCCCTGTTCACACTGAACTAGTTTACCTTGCAAATCCTTGAAATACCATGTGCATTATAAACACGATGATAAAGTAGAGAAAGGGTTGTGCATCCTATCCCCATAGTGGCTACAACCAGTTTGGTCACCGCATTACCGCCTAGCACCTCTTTCATCTTAATATTTAGAAATGTTCCCTAAAGCTCTAATATTTACATAAATAGTTGATCCTATGTTTATCATGGATGGTAATTTAAAAGTTTCTAACCATTTGTCTTGGTGATCGCACACTTGAGTCGCGCGATGTGAACTTGGCTTTAGGGGTCTGCGGGCAGGGGGTACAAATAGATTGGCGGAGGACACAATAGGAAAACAGCCATAAAGCACAGGAACCAGCAGCAATAACAGTGATGGAAATAATACAGTGCACATCCTATAAATAGAAACCTCAGTGATGGGGCTCCGGTAGTCGGCTACACAACAAGTCTAACCTTTTCACTGCTTCCAAACCACAAGTAAACCCTAAATCAATAGTTGTTCTTTTTTGTAAGGTTGTTTTCTCGGTAGTTTAGGTTTGTAAATTCCCGCTAAACATAGTTATATTGCGGAAAAATCTCGAAGCATTCTAAGGACACCCGGAGCAAAATGCAGTGGGAATTCAGTGTGCATTGAGTACAGGATCAGTGTGAGCTTGCAGTAGGTAAATCAGTGGAATTGCCGTGGCTGAGCAGTGGTAAATCAGTATGTCCGAAATAGTTTAATGAGCTAGGGTGGAAAATCAGTACCATTTCAGTAGCCAATTTAAATATTTCTGACAAGCTGATTAGGGGACTTAAAGGTATACAAGATGAGCAGAAATAGATTACTGCGGCACGATTGATATATGAGTCGTATAATTAAAAATTGTGGCACATTTTCTACAGTCATTATACTCTTTATGTAACTTCCTCATTATTATCTGAAATATCCAGGTCAGAAGTCGAAGTTAATAAAACATCTTGGAGTATTCATAAGCAGTTGCTGAAGCATGAAGCAATATCTTAAGATATTAAAAAGGCTTCTTCCGTTTCTTTGATTAAGGGTTTGAAATTCGATGGTTACTAAAACATTTTAAAAGCTTGCATGAAATATTTGTTCCGCTCACTTGGCTTACTGATGCATCAACCTGACAACGCACTTAAGCATGGCAATGGATCAGTAATGCTGGCGTAGGGATAACTTTGTTTTATGTTTATATAAATGTACACATGGTGTTAGCATGCGTGTGTTTGGGAGACCTATTGATAGTGACTTAGGTACGTGCTTTTGTCAATCAAATGTCTACCGCAGGCCCATCATATCTACCTTACGGGCTCAATGACATACACTTCATTCATATCTACATGTGCGACATAGAAAATGAGAGGGCAAAAATCACCTCAATATCTCAAGTAAGGAACGTACTTAGTTCATTTTCGTCAAAAGTATTGGTATTGAAATCAATGACTTATCTTCATTCATCAATATCTGGCGGTGAGACGAATAATTATATTGGAAAAGCCAGAAGACAATTCTAACTTATATAAAGTAGCAGGGGTACCATTCTTCGGATATCTTTTATCACCATTGTCCCACCCTCTCAGAAATTTGTGAATAAAAGATCTCTTATTGCCCTGGAGGGCAATAATGCCTGTCCGTGAATGCTTATGCCAATTTTTGTCTTTTCATTAAAACTATTCACATTTTCTCTGCAATTGATAAAGAATAAATCAAATACAGACTGTGGCGGCACTGAGCAATCGTTATTGCCCCAGTTATTGTCTCAGTTTGCTAAAGCCCTTGGCAGTATGTACAAACCAGAGTAATAACAATTGCTTTGTGCCCTCTTGGTCTGTAGTATGTATATCTGATGCCGAGGCGGAACCTGGACGGTAGAATTATATCAAGATGGGATCATAAGGTTTCTAACAGACAATAGCAGTCGGTCGTAGTCCTTTGTTGAGCCTACTCGGACCACTTTCTCAGTCAGCAGTGTTATGGTCCATAAAACCGGGTATTATATCCAGAATCAAACAGGATGGCCTGACCTTTAACCCCTTATCAGAAGCAATCACCGTACGCCTACTCAAGTGGGAAGGGTTCCCTCTCACTCGGGCCAACCGGCGACCCAACGTGCACATTCTTGTTGATCCATTCATTCATATTAAGGCATGTGTGCTGTCGTCCCACCTTCATATATTTGTATCAACATGTTCCAATACACGAATCCAAATATACATGTTAATAGATATCTATAGATGTGAAAAGTATATTTATAGGATCACATTTACACCTTACAATATAGCTATTTTTATGCACACTTCAAGTAACGTCCAGTCTATGAAAATGACAATGTCTCATGGCAATTAACTAAAGCCCAATACCCACTAACCGATGGACGTCCGTCGGCGCCGACCATGACGTCCGTCGGCGCTGACGTCGACATCGTCGTCGGTGTAAAATTATTAAATATGTTTAATATGGATCGGAGCTGTCGTCGGTGCCGACGGTATGTGTGAGTATGGGTCTTGCAAGTGATCAGCGCCGACGTCGGCGCTGACATCGGCGCCGATCACTTAGTGGTCACTCCCCCAAGATTGCCTAGTGGGTATGGCTCTTAAATGATTACAACAATATTTCTTATGCAATTCATAAGAATAATTGAAAGACTATTCAAACAGGGATGTAAGTTGGGAACAGTGAGAACATCGGAAATAGCATAAAGCAATTCTGAATGCATCTAAAATTCTTAATATGTTGTGAAATGTGTTCTAAATATCAAATTTGTAACAGATTTTTGGGGGTCCTGAAGCGAAAAAATCGGAAAACTTACATCCCTATTCCAATAACCATGGAAAGGTGAATTCTGATTTATCAAACTAGTAATAGGTTGCAACTAAAAAGAAGTGCAAATATTCCACTGAAAGAGATCCAAAATACTTTAGGAATACATTCCATGAAGACACTCAGACTCCTTGTTCAATTATTCGCAGATCTGCAGAAGTAATTAAGTTGACAAATATTTTTTTTTTTTTTATTTTTTTATTTAGCCAAAATCCTGTTTACACAAGTTCTTCCTTTCAGCTTTTACACCACCAAAATCAATATTCCTATCAAATACATTTCACATGTCTTATGTCACAGTATTTAGTTATATACAATAATATCATTTTAGCAATCTACATAAGTCTGTACATCAACTTCTATTTTAAAATTCACACCAATTCACATTAGTCCATACCAACATGTTTCAAATTAGAATAATTCCTTTACCTTTTGCGTAAACTTGACAACATCTGTTTCCTTTTGTAGGCTTTCATCAAGATCATCCCATAAACAAATCCCTCTATAATAGGGGGATTTTTGTACTTTTGATTGTACCGTAAATTTTTGCTTTAATTTAACCTTATTTTTGCTTCTTATGTTTATGCTTGGCCGATAGTTATCCAAATGTTCAGTTTGCTGACAGTATCTATGTATATGTTTCAATAAAGACCTTTTCCTCCGAATCCTAATTGATTCAATGTTATACTTCTTACGTAATATTCCAATATCTTTTCTTGCTGACAAGTCAAAACAATATTCAATGCGCCTGATAGTACAAAATGTCGTTCAAAATAAATAGTGTTAGATCAGTGAAAGTGGTGGAGATTGTTAATGCCTTGTCAAATAACCAATTTATTTTGTATAATCATACATTAGCCCAGTAAAAGAAGCCCCCAACTACCACTAAAATGTCTATAAACGGGCCTCATATATGAAAATATACAGAAATCCAAGGTGAATATCGAAAATGCCTTTACTCGTTCTGCTTTCAAAATTCATCTGATACTGGCATGCACACTATCATCTAACAGATATTTCTTCCCATATCCCAAATGTCGCAAAAAACAGACATCGACTAATGTTCTTCACTTGGTAGTTGCCCGTTTCTATGATGTGATGTTGGTGCTTTCTTTTCTACCCTTTAACAAACACGCTGGTCAGCATCTCTACACTCATGCCCACCATGTTGGCCAATCCAAAGGATTTTCTTGGATAAACGCATCAGTGCTACCACCCCTCAGGCTCATTCCTCTCACACACCCACATTTTTTCATGGCCCTGTGGTCCCCAAGGAAATCGATAGGGCACTCTGAGCCACTCCGGCTCTCCAGATGTCGGTCAGTCCAGTGAGCGGCTCTCTTCTAACCTCTAAGGCTCATCTACTGGACCTACTGTGCGCTCCTTTTCACCATGGAAAATATACAGCACAAACAAGTCATGAATGTCCGATGCCGATGCCACATATAAGAACTGCCTAAATAAGAAATCCACCCTTTTCCTTACATAGCTACTTTGATTTCATGAACTGATATTCCTAAGCATGCTACTAATGTTCTTAAGCGATTGTTTTATTTGTAAAAGCTTCATTTCCTAATTACCAAACGTTTCTAATTCGCGGAAGAGACCAACTAATGGGCTCCTTACACCCTTGTTAATCCCAAGGTAAGATCCTAACATACTACATGGTACTGAGTTTTACTGATTACCAAGTGTTTGTGTGTCTGAAATTCTGACACTAAACACTTTTCAAAATATAAATAATTCAAAAGCTCCGTATGCATGTATTTGAATGTTGTACACAATTTATGGAAAATGTTGAGAGCGTACACCCCGAGACAGTTTAAAAGTTTTCAGCGGAAATAAAGAAGTACAGTGTAACTGCATTCTCGGGTCTCCCAACCGCGGATAGCCTGTTTCATGAGTTTTACCTGCAGGTTAACCTAAAACAGGGTGCATGCTTGGTAATATGTCGACAAAACCCAATGCTTTAGTATAGGAATTTTCACAAATTTTATCATTATTTGTAGACCAACATTGTTAAAAAAACCCATCATTATTTTAAAAATTAGTATCCATATCCATTAATATTTCCTGAGTCAAATGAAAATTCATTCATTGTAGATGGATTTATAACAATTATTTGCTTATTTTCTATATGTTTTCCAGAGTTTTTTTCCGACAAAATTAGTGCAAATTAGCCTGCAGGTCATTGAAATGCTAGAAATCAGCAATCCGTGGTAGGGAGAAATTAACACACTAACTGTGTCCAAATTTTCATAATCAACTGGCGTATTTAGCTGAATTTGGGTTAGTATCTCGGGTATCAGTAATTCTCCGTGACAAAAACTTTTCTTTATAAATTATGCAGGATCTCAAAACGTGAGAACAAATTTACGAGATTAGCCTGGTCACTTACCACTGTCCTGCCCTACTCTCAGACTATAGTTATAAATGTCTGACTTAAAGTGGGAGCAGGCAGAAGATCAGCTAAAGCTTAAGCCTATATTCCACTTTGCGGTCAGTTGAATTTGCAGCCACTAATTTTAGGTGCCGCAAGCAATTTGCGGTTTTGATACTAACATGTTAGTATCTGCGACCAGAAACAATTCATAGAAAACCTATATAAAATCATTTGGGGTACTTGCAGGTACTGCAAGTAAGTGCCGTAAATACCTATATTCCACCTTGCGGAACTCTACCGCAAATGAGTTTGCAGCCATTCGCTTTTGATTTTTCAGGGTGCTGCAAGCAAGTGCAACATAGTGGAATATAGCCTAAAGCGAGCCTAATGGACCCAAACATTTCCTGAAATAAAAAACAATCGGAAAAAAATACGGCATAACTCACTAGCAGCCAGGAAATCACCATCTAAACTGGGAGATGAGAAAATTAATATTCTCGTGGCTCGACAAAATAAATGGCATTGTTTGCTAGCCAGAGAGAAATTTAATATTACTAATCTTCTCTCCACATTTGTTTTATTGAAACTAGACTCAATCACTCAAGAAATACGATTGCTGTCAGTATGATATTCATTTCTCCTTCAATTTTTTTTAAGTCAAATAAGACAAATGTCATTATCCCCATACTGATATTCTATATGACTTACATGACAGTATGACCAAAATCAAATAGACATCTGGAAAACACCGAAATGTCTGATGCTGTCAACAGTGTGAGTAATAGAGCTATGATATCACCGTTCTGTTTGTGGAAACAAAGTGATACCATAATGCAATTTGGTTTTTCGCGAACGTTTCAGGTGGTTTGGACAATTATAGTCCATGTGCGGGGGCAGTATATTTGATTTGATGGCCGAAAGGTTTATGATTCTGAGGAAGTTCTTTTTTTGCAAGCAAAATATAGCTTATCAGTCAACTATTTTGAAAGGCCGATAGACTTTCAAGAACGGCAACATTTAATAGAGGATTTATACTGTACATAACAAGGTTGAGAAGAATTATGAAAGGCTCGGTTACTTTATAACATTTTATTTGTGGTACTAAATGAAATAAGGGCATTTGTAATAAAAATATTATGGTACACTCTGCACCCCCTTTCTGAGAGTAATGGAGAGGGAAGTGCTAGATGACCTAATGGTGTTCAGGATATGACCTTTGTTATCAATTCCTGCCCTGGGCAGGCTGGGTTCTCTGGAAGGGGTTTTAACCAGCCCAGAGGATGCAGCACTATATCAGTTCCTACTTGGTAAGGGAAGGCAGGCTGTAAGCCTGCAGGCTTGAAAGGTATCTAAAACACATCAGTAAAGACTGAGCCGAGTATAAGTGTCACCGTACACTTGACTACTTTGGCCGTAGCCGAAGCTTCACATTAACATTTCAGTCAAGTATTTCATAAACCCTAAAAGAAACCTTTGCATGATTCAGAATTCCTATGTTCAACTATGTTTTATTCCATGGTTACCATGGAAGCCCTTATTTGCATAGCAGTTATATCAGGAGGTTTGGACACTCTATCAACATTCAAGGAACCATGACAACAGAATGCAAAAAATATAGATTTTTCACCATTAATAAAAAGCATGGAAAATTTTGCTTAAAGCATTAATTAAACCCTATTTTTCTTATTATGATTCATAAATAAAGGTTCTAGAACTAAGAATACGCATATCCATAATGCTGGAAATCCCAGAGATGCTCACAAATATGATTTTATGGTTTCACGAGGTACCTGTTACATAACCTATATGAATATAAAGTGTCGTACCTGCATCAGATCTGTTTTGATACTCTCAGATCTCAGTTACCTCTCAAAAGACATTCAGATTTTTTTCATAATTTAATGGGGCAGCTATAGATGGTTCAAGCTGATGTGTACTTAAAACTCTAAGCTACTTTTTATATTCAAACCTTAAGGGCTCTCTTCTCTAGAAGGGACTCTGATCCACTTTTCAGTACAAAGTGGAAACAAGATCCGTTGCATTAATGATCTTTCTTGCTGGGGGACTTAAGTCAGATTGCAGGCAAGGATGGCATTAATGTAAAACAAAACATCGTTCTACTGAAACAAAATTAATTTGCTGTGCCAAGCACTCAAGACACCCCCCTAAGGCTCATGACTTTAATTCTACAAATTTAATTTACTAACCGATTATATTTGTGTTACAAAAAATATATTCAGACTTGAGATTATTTTAAGAGTCTCTGGGAAATAATTGTTATAAAACATCGGTTCAAAACAGTTATGCTTCAGGACTGCTAAGGTACATCTGCATACTCTGCATATATATATATCTACAAAACTAAAACTAAATAACAAGCTGTTTTGTTGGCATACATGATACCCATTTTTGATAAAAGCTTTATCGAAAGTTTTACTTTAAATGCCATCTCTGCACGTATCCGATTACACTTAATCTTTCTCCGGTTTCTTCAAACGTCATTGAAACCCTAAAACACCCACTCAGAAACCCACAACACCCTCTCAGTACTGTTTCCTGGTCCGTATCCGTCAAGATAAGATTATACTGATAGAGGCATCCTCACAGTTGATATTACTGTCAGTTTCTGTAAGCCTAATATATCTAAATCCTGGCAATGCGATGCTGTATGAATGATGACGACCAACAATCGCTAGCGCTGTACAGGTCTGACATAAAGGATGCATGCCAAAAATAACTATTCTAATTTGAAACTTAATACCGTTTTCTTGATATAAACTATCTCTTTTGCTAGTTCTTTTGAAATATATGTTTTCCAGACATAAAAGGATGCTTAGACATGATGAGCTAGGCTGTGGTTGGTCAGGTGACGGAAGCAGCTAAGACAGGTCCGATAAGGGACCTCTAATGTGACGTCAGAAGTGAACATGCCCCTTTCCTACTGCCATCCTGATACTCCTGTAGACATTACATGTATACATGCTGCTGTTTTTCTTAGACCTAGTGTATATTTCCATGACAGCGGATGGTTGTCTGATGACGTAAATGAGATTGCTATGCAAGTACACACATAGCTTAGGTAACATCGATATTTTGTCTCGCTTTGCCCAAGTACCTGAGACATAGGTCAATATAGCTACCGATGAACATTAAACAAGGGGAATGCAATACTATTTTGACACTTCTGAAGGGAAGCATATGCTACAGAATTTCTTAACACTTTGACATTTTTCCATTTGAAATAACTTCTTGGCAATTTAAAAGCCAACCTGAATAACATGTCACATAAGAATCTCAACTTTTGATAATTACATGCTGTGGTGAAGAGACACCTAGCGGACACTGAGTTTTACGAGGGCAGGTATGGAGCCTCGTAAAATGGTCGCCTACAGGCCATCTCTTACCTGACGTCTACAAGGCCTTGTTTGAGGTGCCATCCACCCCGCCCTCGGGGAGTCCACCACACGTTTTACAGAAACACATCACTTTGACCGTGATACCCAGCTAGTGCCAGCAGCAATCCATTATGTACGACATGTGTACCTGCAAACTCGTGCCAATGGCTGATGGCGGATCAGGAAGCTACTGAAAGTGTTTGGTGTATTAGCTAAGACACCTGACCGCACACCTCAGACCAAGTGGGAGCACTGGATGGTTTGATCATGGTCAGATCAATGGGGGGCTCAATTCTTGTTTGAGGTGGACTTTCTGAGTTGATTTACCAACTATGCTATGCTCTTCTGTGTCACGTGAACCACAGTTTTAGAAATAACTAGACCAATAAGCCCATCCCACATTTGGTATAACCCAAGGTTGGACAAGGGTTGGACGAAATTAATAAGCCACCCTTGTCTCCTAGAGCTACTGAAATAAACAAGAATTATATTTTTCTCTATCCTTTAGTACTCATAAAACATTATGATTTCTTAGATTTTACCAATTGACAGGCTTTACCATTGGTTCTTACAGGGAAAATATAGATATAAGGATGCATTTTAGTAATTTCTTTAACTATCTGTCAACCAAATTGCTTTGGTTAATTCTGTATTATGCAACTGTCCTCATGGAATAAGCACAGAGGCAATTTTGAGGATATTTCATGGTTAACTTTGTTGGTATAAACTGGGATGGGCTTATTCAGCACCTTACTAAAATATCGTAGCAGATGGGTATCAAGCGAACACCACAATGAAGGTCAAGCGTTTTTCATGATGTGCATTGTATCTCATAAAATCTGCTACTATACAAGCTTAACAGATGAGGCTATATAGAGCATAGGCTTCAGAGCATAGGTGCTCTCAGTGTTACTTTCAATGTAAGCATGAGATTTTCACCAAAAGCATGAGCCTTTCACCTAAACCATCGGTAAAATGCAAAGTTTCTTTGTATAACGATGGGTATTTTGGAAGATTCTACACCTTAAAACTACCATCAGAAATAAGTGCACATTTTTGATGAAATACACACACACACTATGTTGTCACAGTATCTATTCCATGAAGCAGACACACTGCATGCAAAACCTGTCCTATTTAGACCTATACTAACAATACAATAGATACTGCCTTTTGTAAGGTTCACCCCCCCCCCCCCCCCCCCCCCAATATTCCATGGCCTTCAACATGGTATCAAAATAGACCACTACTTAGCTGATCTTAAACCAGCCATTTATTCAAAGATCCTGCTTTCCAATTACTTTTTTCTGCTAATGTTCAGCCTTTCACCACCCACTGAGCATTGCATCAATCTCCCCTGCCAGACACCAACAACCTAAGTCAGCAGCATCACACCTGAAGATGCAGAGTTGTCAAAGGTATGCGTATATTGAAAAGAGAAGAAAAACCAGAACAAAATTAATTTTACCCAATGACCTTCTATGTTATCCTTATTTCTTTCTTTCGAACGCTTTCATCTTTCATCAAATGAAAGAATATAGATTCTACAAGTAAGCGTGAACACAATTACACATAACCCCGATCTCAATATCTACAATATTCTCAAGAAATCTCTGAAACGAAAAATAAACGTTAAGTCTAGGCCTAATGCATGACCTGGCCATTCTGTCTGTGGCAAAGGCAGTGAGCTTTTACAGCTGTAGCTAAACGTACTGGTTGGCCAGCTTCCCATTAGCGATAACCGTTAGGGAGATCTTGGCCCGCTAGGGCCCCACTAAGCCAAACTGCCAAGTTTACTCTGCTCTCCTCGCCGTCCATCGGTGCACGTGTCATGACACCACCCTCTCCTGAGGCGAAGATTGGTATGCCAGCTCTGCATGGCAATACCGTTTTGATATAGATGTAGCAAGAAACGCCTTTTTATCAAGTGATACAAAGATGAATTGACAATTCTAGAAACTAATTAAGAGTCAGAAACCAATGGTTATTTAAGGGTTCTGAATCTTGAATTCTTTATTTAGTAAATGTTTTTGTTCTTAGTTGTATTAGGGCATGTTTCAGATAGTGACGTCCTTTTGTTTAAAGAAAATGCTTAAAACAATTCATTAATTGTCTCATTTCTTCATTGACAATTTTTTCATAACGAAAATAAAACCCCATCCCCGTTGGCACCTTGTCCGAATGTGTCGTCTCATCTAAATAAATGATCATTACTGGGTGCTTAAGGTTTAAAGATTACAATTAAACACCGACAATCAAGTGTGATGGACAATTGCATTTTGTGACATTACAGGTTTCAATGATAATGAGAATTAATCAATCTAAATGATATTTATGAACTTGATTGCTTAATAGGTTGATGCCGCGGGCGCTATGCCTAAAGGGTAGTTTTGAAATTGGGTAATGTTTAAATGTTCGTGTTGCTCATTCCCTTTTGTCTCAATTAACACATTTACTCCCGGGTATCGGAGCTGCCGTTCACTTACAAAACTCCAGCGTGTATGAACTACTGTGGTCAAATACTAACTGCAGAGTAATTTTCATAACGACTGCTAAGTATCGGTTGATGAGGGCATCAACTTTCAAGGTTATATCCCGGACCAAAAGTCAATGTATACTTCCTGAATCAGTACGTCCGAAATATTTAAATGAGTTACTGAAATGCCACTGGTTTTACACTGACTTGTTACTGGCAACGTATTTAAATATTTCAGACATACTGATTTCCCACTGCTCAACCACTGTATTCCCACTGTTTACCACTGAAAAACTACTGAAATATAACACTGATTCTATACTACTAACACACTGTATTTCCAATGAGTTTCAGTCCGGGAAAGATTTGACCAGTTTGGATCGGCAAGAATGAGCAGCTTTCAAACTGAACATAATTATGGCATCTTCGAGCCTGTGTTCATCTCTACCAGCGTGACAGTCTGAACGATGAGCTGCTTTAAATTCCTTTATATCTTTGGGGAAACGTGTTAATTGGTCCGGGGACTTAGAATGTCCATGTCGGGTAGTTTTCATTAATCAGTGGGGGTCTCTAAATTCGATTGGACAAGTCGTAATGTAAATTCTGGAGCAGAGCTTCCATGAGAGACAATAGTCTTTATCTTATAATAAAACTCATAGCAATATTTATAACATAACTAATCCATATGAAATAATGACGTGAAATAGGTTACGTGTAAGTACATCGAAATACAATTGAAAAATTTGCAGATTGATAGTTACAGATGTAAAGTCTATAAGACCAAGAAGTATGCTTAAGGAGCTGGACAGGTTGGTGCAATTCCTAAATCTGACGAACATTTCTTTTTTTGCATCGGCGTCGGTGTAAAGATCGACGTAGATAGAAGTTATCCCACCCGACTTTCCTAAATGACCAACAAACTGGTTCGAGATAATGGACATATCCTGGCTCAACTTGGAATACCGAGCATCCTATCCGCATCTTCTTCACCCATTATCTCACTCAAGAACCTGGCCTAAGGGGTACGTAGGAGACTCTCAACCTCTCCTGTTTACGTACTAGAGCAGTCATTCCTATTCAACGCAGTACCGTGGGCTACATAAAAGTCTTATCTTATGTGATACAAAACATCTATGGTAGTGGGAAGGAAGACCACAGTACGGAAGAAGTTAACGCCTTTACCCGATTTGGAAACAGCTATCCGTGTATCTGCTAAGTCTGTAATGTTCCTTGGCCCTAATGAATCCTACTGAAACCATATAACTATATTCGCATTAATGGCTATTATACTTCAATTTCTTCCAGATGTACATTATTATATGGTTGTTTCGCAGATTAAGCACATAAAATGCATATATATATATATTGATGGATCTATTACAAAATGTTCCTTGAAAAACACAACTAAAATTTACACTATGAGTGTAAGGTGTTAAAATATTGTTATCTGGTTAATTGGACAATGATTATTATATTAAAGTCTGTCATAAAATAATCCCAAGCCGTTTTGATTCCAATGTCACTCAAAATATGTACCAAGCTCAGAAAGATGAAAATACTAAAAACGAAAGCTATTGAAGATATTCTAAAATAGTTATTTAAGCTATATACGAAAACAATCTGTTTTGCAATCCATAATCATAAAAAAAAGTCAGAAAAATTGCATATCTGAATAATGAATCCTAGGCTCACATCTGAAAACCCCCCTTTTCAGTGCATAGTAGTAGAACTACTTGTGGTAGAAGTTCTTACCTGTGAGACCATGTCTTTGAACTCGCTGACGGTCTGGTTGAGGTAGGCGCGGACGGTGATAGGGGCACTAATGGTCTCATCCTCCAGGTCCACCAGACACACCTTGACCGTCACACCTAGAACACACAAAGACAGGTGTGAAAAAAGGGACGTAGTAACCTGAAACTTGTTATAATAAGTATTAAAGCCCCAAATCAGAGACCTGTGTCGATAATAACTGTTTATAGACCACCCTCTGGCTCCCCTACTATATTCATCCAATTGTTGAGTAGATTAATTGGGGAAATAGATAGGACGCATAGAGACTTAGTTATTTGTGGGGATTTTAATATGGATTATATGGAGAAAAGAGGTTCATATAGGAGACAATTGGCTGAATTTGAAAGAAAATTCAACCTAAGACAGGTTATCACTACACCGACAAGAATAACATCACAAACTTCATCAACCATTGATCTGTGTTTTACAGATATTAATGCTATATCACATGTAGGTACACTCAATTTGAATATAAGTGATCACTTACCAATATTTTTTATTAAGAAAAAAACGAGAAATACTATTTTAAAACGCAAAGTAAGGGGTAGGTCCTACTTGCATTATAATTCTGACATATTCAGACAATTATTTGACAACAGACCCTGGTATAGGTTCGATAACACAGATGATGTGGATGAAAAATGGAGTATATTTTTGACAAATTTGTATCGGTCCCTGGATGTCAATTGCCCTATTAAAACCTTAACAGTGGTGGATAGGAAACCTAAATGGCTGTCTAATGAGTTGTTGAGGGATATGAGACTGCGTGACAAGGCCTTTAAAAGGGCAAGGAGAAGTAGGAATGAACTAGATTGGACAGTTGCAAAAAGAGCCAGGAATAGGGTGAATCTTGCAGTAAAAATTGCAAAAACTAATTTTCTAAAGGATGACTTAGAACGAAATAGGAACAATCCTAAAGAGTTCTGGACATGCTTAAATGAAGTGCTGGTAGGTAATTCAGATATTAAATAAAGCATGTTAGTTGATGAGGATTTGGGTCGTGAGTATAGGGGGAAAGATATTAATTCTTATGTAAACAAATATTTTTCTGGAATCGGTGAGAAACTGGCTGATATATGTAAGAATCAACGACAGGTTGATGTAGATAATGCTAACATGGATTATATTATGCATGATGATTTGAATAATAGTAACCTCCTGAATCTGCCAGTTGAACTAGATGAATTGCACAATTTAGTTAGAGACATAGATACTTCAAAATCAGCATCAATAGATGATATTAAAAGTTCAGTATTAAAAGATGCCCTATTGTCTCAAATTGTCAGATTCAAGAGGTTGTTAGATAGTTCCATAAAAAATCAGATCTTTCCGAAGGCATGGAAAATTAGTTGTATTGTTCCGTTGCCTAAGGTAAATAAACCAACGACTGCTAATGAATTGAGACCGGTTGCACTTACACCAGTGCCTGGTAAATTACTTGAAAAAGTCATATGTAGGAGGCTTCAAGCATATTTGGAGCGTAATGACTTATTAGCTGTATGTCAGCATGGGTTTAGAAAGAACCACTCAACCATATCGGCAATATCTGAATTATTAAATGACATATATATTTCTATTAATAATGGTAAAGATCCATACATAATTTACTTAGACTTAAAAAAGGCTTTCGACACTGTGTCTCATCCTAAATTATTACTAAAATTAAAGAAAATTGGTTTGCATGATGACACATTGAAATGGTTCAATAGTTACCTGTCTAATAGGGTTCAGTGTGTAAAATTAAATAATTTTACATCTAATGTCTTGCCTGTGTCATATGGAGTACCTCAAGGAAGTATACTGGGGCCTATATTGTTCTCAATATATATTAATGATATTCCGAAATTGGTTAACTGCGGTGTCCAACTGTATGCAGATGACACAGTAATTTATCACTGGGATGAGGCTCAATTACAAAATGATCTTGATAAAATAGTGAATTGGTGTGATATCAATTTACTGACGATAAATATAAAAAAGTCTCAATGGATGCAGACTAAACTAATTAAAGAAAATATATCTGAAGAACTATTTAAGATCAGGGACGTATCACTTGAGCGAGTCTCTAAATATAGATATCTGGGATTACTAGTTGATGCTGCACTGACTTTTAAAGAACACCAAAATTTGTTACGAGGTACAGTACAATTAAAGTTAAATTATTTTAAAATTATTCGTAATAGTCTTACTTTAAAGGCTGCGGTATCGGTCTATAAAAACACTATCCTACCCATAATCGAATATGCTGATTTTATCTATGACCAGAATATACAATATTTAAATTGTAAACTTCAAAAATTACAAAATCAAGGTTTATTGATTGTATATAATCAACACAATTTGCCATATATGAATAGGGACTCAACTGAGGTACTCCATAGGAATTGTAAACTCTATAGATTGGGTCACAGGCGGAGATTACATCTACTGCAGTTTGCATATACTTTATCACTCAAGGATGAATTGTTGGATAACCGTGATATTATGACTAGGAGACATAATGGGAAGTTATTTCTACTTCCAAAGATACGGCACCCGAAATTTCCAAGGAACCCTAAGTATCGAATAATGTCCTGTTGGAATAATTTGTTAGCAGATCATCGGAACATTGCAGGAAAGGTGGTTTTTAAATGTACTATGAGGAATCAAGTTATAAATCCCTATGCTAAAATATATTGAGTTGTAAGAGTGATAGATAATAACAATCATTTTTGTGAAGCAACGGAATATCTGATACAGGGTATCATCTCATCTCATTCCATTATTAATATCACCAAATGCCATTCTCATGGCAAAATTGAATGTACATGGAAATGACTATAACAAAGAGCACCCGCACCGTTATTGAAAATTGTATAATGAAGGGGTGCGGGTGGAAGAACGGCTCAGCCGAACCTATTTTTGCCCGAATAAAAACAATCAAAAAAAAAAAAAAAAAAAAAAAACCAGATAACAGAACTATTCATTTTCTACCCCCTGGCGTGTTACTAATCCTTATATTACTTAATGTATTACGGTTCACTCTTGAGACAACCAGGAGCAATCTAAGGAGACAAAGATGGGCATTATGTATATTACATGTAAACCTAGCTATGTATCCTTTCCTAAGGACATCCTCAAATTCAGTGGTAGACGTCATCAACAGCAATATAATGATGCTTCTTGTAGCGTACAAAGTAATTGGATTCACGGGAAGAATTTGAACTCATACATTCGACAGGCTCGGGCTTGTCTGAAACCACTTCCTCTAAAAAGTGTCAAGGAGTGTAAGGGATGTGTTCACACTTTTGCAGTGTCAATGGTATGGGCCATTACATAAGTGTCTCACAGGGGGTCCCCCCCCACCTTGCCTGTAACCCTGGAGCTGCCACTAAACTTTCACCTCCTTAAGTTGACCCAATGACCTAGATAATATAGTATTATATGTGTGTGTATATGTATGTATGTGTGTATGTATGTATGTATGTATGTTGTATGTATGTATGTATGTATACATGTATGTATGTATACATGATAACTTGTGGATGAAAAGAATCATTTAGGAAGTTTTATGTCCCTCTTTAGGGGGAGTAGGGGGCCGGGAAGAGGACAGGGGAATGGCCCTGGTCTCCCCGTGCGTTTCTCTGTGGTGCTGACGGGGTTAGGAGGGGTAGGGGGGCCGGGGAGGGCTCAGGGGAATGGCCCTGGTCTCCCCGTGCGTTTCTCTGTGGTGCTGACGGGGTTAGGAGGGGTAGGGGGCCGGGGAGGGCTCAGGGGAATGGCCCTGGTCTCCCCGTGCGTTTCTCTGTGGTGCTGACGGGGTTAGGAGGGGTAGGGGGCCGGGGAGGGCTCAGGGGAATGGCCCTGGTCTCCCCGTGCGTTGCTCTGTGGTGCTGACGGCATTAGGAGGGGTAGGGGGCCGGGGAGGGCTCAGGGGAATGGCCCTGGTCTCCCCGTGCGTTGCTCTGTGGTGCTGACGGGGTTAGGAGGGGTAGGGGGCCGGGAAGAGGACAGGGGGACGGCCCTGGTCCCCCCGTGCGTTGCTCTGTCATGCTGACGGGGTTAGGGGGAGTAGCTCCTTGATAATCTTAGGATGAAAGGAGCAGATGACTTGTGGAGGAAATGAATCATTTGATAGGGTTTTTAGGCCGATTTGAGCAATTTGAAAAAAATTCAAATTTAAAACATTTATGACTCCCAGTAGGAGTCAACTATGGGTCAAATGTGACTCTTAGGTTGTAGCCCCGAGTGAGAAGGACAATTCTATACATGTCAGAAAATTCTGTGATGATTACAACATTATCTAGAAATTTAGAAAGTTTTTCACCTTATTTTTATACTGAAAGACTCAACCAATGGATTTTGCTAAAATCTTTCAGAAATGATAATTAGGCCCATCTTATGCCAAAAATGTCCCCTAATTGATGGAAATCCTTTTACATATTTCCCAGCCTTTACTCCATGTCCCTGACCATCCCTCTATGAATAGCCACCTCTAGCCTCCTGATATTCTCAGGTTGCAAAGAGCTGATGACTTGTGGAAGAAAAGAACCTTTTGATAGGGTTTCCATGCCGATTTGAGCACTTTGAAAAAAATCCAAATTTAAAACATTTATGACTCCCAGTAGGAGTCAACTATGGGTCAAATGTGACTCTTAGGTTGTAGCCCCGAGTGAGAAGGACAATTCTATACATGCCAGAAAATTCTGTGATGATTACAAAATTATCTAGAAATTTAGAAAGATTTTTCACCTTATTTTTATACTGAAAGACTCAACCAATGGATTTTGCTAAAAACTTGCATAAATGATATCTAGGCCTATCTCATGCCAACAATATTGTCGGATATATGGGCAGCAAATTTTCTCAGGGACAACTCATGGGTTAAGGATGGGTACAGGTGGCCAGCCTAATACATCATAGTGGGATTGGATGTGTCCTTCTGGTAGGCCTGAGCCTCAAATCAAGATAGAAACAATACAGGAGGGGGGACGGTTGGTAACCAACCACCACTATAATGTAATGGGCCAGGTACCTGCACCTATCCTTGGTCCCTGAGGTGGGCCCCTGATAATTCAATGCCTGTAAATTCAACAACATTTTTGGCATGAGATAGGCCTAATTATTATTCCTGGAAGGTTTTAGCAAAATCTACTGGTTGAGTTTTCCTGTGTGAAAAAAACAGTAAAAATCGTTGTGATTTTCTAGATAATGTTGTAATCGTCACAGAATTTTCTGACATGTATAGAATTGTCCTTCTCACTCGGGGCTACAACCTAAGAGTCACATTTGACCCATAGTTGACTCCTACTGGGAGTCATAAATGTTTTAAATTTGGATTTTTTTCAAAGTGCTCAAATCGGCATGAAAACCCTATCAAAAGGTTCTTTTCTTCCACAAGTCATCAGCTCTTTGCAACCTGAGAATATCAGGAGGCTAGAGGTGGCTATTCATAGAGGGATGGTCAGGGACATGGAGTAAAGGCTGGGAAATATGTAAAAGGATTTCCATCAATTAGGGGACATTTTTGGCATAAGATGGGCCTAATTATCATTTCTGAAAGATTTTAGCAAAATCCATTGGTTGAGTCTTTCAGTATAAAAATAAGGTGAAAAATCTTTCTAAATTTCTAGATAATGTTGTAATCATCACAGAATTTTCTGACATGTATAGAATTGTCCTTCTCACTCGGGGCTACAACCTAAGAGTCACATTTGACCCATAGTTGACTCCTACTGGGAGTCATAAATGTTTTAAATTTGGATTTTTTTCAAAGTGCTCAAATCGGCATGAAAACCCTATCAAAAGGTTCTTTTCTTCCACAAGTCATCAGCTCTTTGCAACCTGAGAATATCAGGAGGCTAGAGGTGGCTATTCATAGAGGGATGGTCAGGGACATGGAGTAAAGGCTGGGAAATATGTAAAAGGATTTCCATCAATTAGGGGACATTTTTGGCATAAGATGGGCCTAATTATCATTTCTGAAAGTTTTTAGCAAAATCCATTGGTTGAGTCTTTCAGTATAAAAATAAGGTGAAAAATCTTTCTAAATTTCTAGATAATTTTGTAATCATCACAGAATTTTCTGGCATGTATAGAATTGTCCTTCTCACTCGGGGCTACAACCTAAGAGTCACATTTGACCCATAGTTGACTCCTACTGGGAGTCATAAATGTTTTAAATTTGGATTTTTTTCAAAGTGCTCAAATCGGCATGGAAACCCTATCAAAAGGTTCTTTTCTTCCACAAGTCATCAGCTCTTTGCAACCTGAGAATATCAGGAGGCTAGAGGTGGCTATTCATAGAGGGATGGTCAGGGACATGGAGTAAAGGCTGGGAAATATGTAAAAGGATTTCCATCAATTAGGGGACATTTTTGGCATAAGATGGGCCTAATTATCATTTCTGAAAGATTTTAGCAAAATCCATTGGTTGAGTCTTTCAGTATAAAAATAAGGTGAAAAATCTTTCTAAATTTCTAGATAATGTTGTAATCATCACAGAATTTTCTGACATGTATAGAATTGTCCTTCTCACTCGGGGCTACAACCTAAGAGTCACATTTGACCCATAGTTGACTCCTACTGGGAGTCATAAATGTTTTAAATTTGGATTTTTTTCAAAGTGCTCAAATCGGCATGAAAACCCTATCAAAAGCTTCTTTTCTTCCACAAGTCATCAGCCCCTGTGCGTTACTCTAGATCTGTGGGACTGACGGGATTAGGATGGGTAGGGGGCCGGGAAGAGGTCAGGGGGATAGCCCTGCAGGTCTCCCCGTGGGTTGCTCTGCAGTCTAGGCCTTTACCAACACCTCTGGTCAGACATAGAAAGGGCTGGGAAATAACTAAAATGAGACAACCAAACATAGTGCTAATTATAGATGTCCCCAGCTGGGCGGGGGTGGGTGGGAATGGGACCCCCTGTGAGACACTTATGTAATGGGCCATACCATTGACACTGCAAGAGTGTGAACACATCCCTTACACTTCTTGACACGTTTTAGAGGATGTGGTTTCAGACAACCCCGAGCCTGTCTAATGTATGAGTTCAAATTCTTCCCGTGATTATATGTGTCAACGTTAATGTTCGACACTGAGCAGCAGTGTAAACCATCAACATAGAGGAGACAACCAGAGAAACCTTATCTATTATATATATATATATATATATATATATATATATATATATATATATATATATATATATATATATATATATGAAGTAGATCATGGGTAGGGGACACTACTCTGCAGTTTTTTTTTGTAAAACACCTCTTGTCACTTGAGTCCTATTGTTTCTCAATAATATAAATCTTTCAACCGATGTTACACTTGCTCTTGCGAGTGTCTCGTTGTGGTCTTAGTGGTGTTTTTGCTGTCAATGCGATTTTTCCACTCTGTGTCTAGTCTGCCCATTGACATTTGAATTTGTAGATTTACACAAGGTCAATAGTTCTTTATCGAGCAAAAGATGTACCCAGTGTTGGGGTGAATGTTGTTGCCCCGGTAACCAGATTTTCAGTCACCTGACTATACACATCGGCTTTATGAGGAGGGCATCAGTATGATAGTTATAACTTTTATATGTTTCATGTATAGGGTCTGTTTGATTACCTTCTGCCAAGGAGCGTCCTAACGTATTCCGTTCTATGAAAAAGATCAGTTCTTTTTAGTCAGTGGTGTAACAGTTTTCAAACACTGTAGCTACAAGAAACTTGCGAGTTCCCTGATATGTCGAAAATAGTAACAAATCTATCCAAGAGGCAATAGTAAAATGCCTAGGTAGATCATTTGGTGTTATCCGTTTTTTATTTTGACAAAATTATGTACCTAAAGATAAGGTCAGGGAATCCATGCTTGTTCTTTTGTTGATGACGAATCCAAATAAAATGGAAATAATGTACTGTAGAAAAGAGCCAACTGAAAGTCGACCAGAAGGCATCCCGCCTGCAGCTATACCGTATCTTCAGATACAGGGATAGAACGTTTCTCAACGTTTTCTCCTAAAGGCTTTTATGAATAACCAAATGACAATAGAAGATAGTATCCTTAGGTTAGGCAACTAAAACTATTTGGTAACAAACACACGCGACGAAATGCATAAAGACTTCAAAAGGCCATATTAAATCATTCAATAAGGAATGGAATCAATGTCTCAACACAGGGAAAGGATGCTCTGAGGGGTTCACAAGTATCCTATGCCCCAGTGGAAATAGTTAAGGAGATATGAATAAATCTATGATAAATAGTGATAAAACTGCCCTCAAATATTCTATTTCATTTCTAAAAGCCCTTATTTGGAATGTCAGTGGGATGTTTTTTCCTCATTTTTTTTTACAATACGATAGCTATACAGATAATTCATACAGCTACAAAATCAAATGTTATGGTCATTTTAGTATTTTAGAATTAGCAATGTACTTATTCAGATAAATAGATTCTATTACTAAACTTCCCAATAAATACTGAGTAATTAGATATGTTGGCATTTTCAGGAACATTGACTTTCATAAGTTCCTGGTTTCTGAACCTGAAACTTCATTGTTAAGCAACAGAATCCAGTATGTTTGGTATCATTTGAAAGTTTAAAACATCCTCTCAAATGTTGAATTTCCGCATGGAGCATCCTTTCCCATGCTGGGTCACTCCGATGTTTTCCGATGAGCGTTTTGGACGGTTGACGTACGCTGGGTAATACATGGAGCTCCAGCAACCAGCCTAGAAGAATGGCTTCCAGCTACAAGTGTCAGTCTGCGCACTCGCTGACTTATCTTTGAACCCTGGGGTGGCCTTGCGAAGGAAGCATCGTGGTTTGATGCCTTGGACTCTTACCAGACATATAAAGTGAGTCCTGACTGTTAAACCAGGCACGGTTCAGCCCCTAATCAAGCAGGGCGATAGACACACATGGTAACGTTGTAACAATCACTGGCTGTACAATAAACTACATTAGAACACGCATGCAACTGATGCGTTCTGTATTACCTGGACAGAAACATAGCATACATACACTGTCGCCAGATACACCTACACACAACAGTTTTTTGATTAGAAATAAAGGATGGGCGAGGATAAGCGTACTTAACTAAAAGCTTCCAGGTTTCGGCCCATAAGGCCTCGAGGTAATTGGTTCTCTAGGGTTTTCATGATCCATAAATCTTTCTTTCATATCCTATTTTTCAAAAGAAGTTGCCTTGGCTAACTATCCTCTTATTGTGTTTTTATATTAAGTCTGAATTGGACGAGCGCCATTGTCAGTGAGTCAGCAGCATAGACGTAAAAAAGCTGATTTTTACTTATTTAGATTAATGTGACTTTGGCTGACTAACTATAATCCGACAATGGGTACCCATTCAGAAATATCAAAGAAATAATCATAAGAAACGTACCAGGATGGAAGAAGTAGTAAACACTGGAATCGGCAATAAAGCTGAGATGTTTTCTCTTTGACTCTTTGTCGTTCCATATAAATCCATGCTGGTGTTTCAGAGAGAAGTTATAATTCTAATCCTAATTACCAAAATTTTCTCTGGGCAACTTTCATTGTATGTTACCCGATCGATTTTTAGTGTTGAATCTCGTTTCTCTACTGTGGTGAAATAACTTAAAAACAAGGCATTGAATTGTGCTTGGAAGATATTTCACGTACTATGTCAATAGCTCCTGGCATTTAATTCTACTTCTTTTGGAGACAATTAACCATATCCAGTTTCATATAAAGGTAATAAAAACAATATGTGGACATTGACCATGAATTTAAGTATTAGTCGACTTTGTACAATGTGTACTGGGCGTGCACCTGCAGAGATGTACCCAGGTCATATGGGGTCAATTAGTACATAGGGGCAGATCCACTGGCAACGGGTAGATCTGAGCCTCTTCGCCTATGCACATGGAGCCAATACTCATAGGTTCGACTATAGTTATCAAACCACGTTTAAATTTGCCATCCACAGTGATTTATCAAAATAATTATCATGATTAGAATATCATAGCAGGCTTCGGTTTGTGCGACTCAGAATCTATCAGCAAATTCCACATCGCTTATAGCCATGTCAGATAATTGAAAATGGCAAGGCACTTGGTGAAACTGTCGACGGTTGGGTACAAAAATCTCAGACATTGTCAATGCCCTGCTAATTAGATCAGTTCTGGTTTTTAAATGAACATGCTTTGTGGAATTATATGGCGGTGTCAAAGAATATACTGTATCAATCATTTGCTACTATTCCACATCATTCAAAGGCTAACTTCATTACTTGGCCTGGACAAGGTGATCGCGATATTCAAGTAGGACGTATGAATGGAGAAGCAGTGTATACAAACTATCTATTTTCTTCCAGAGAAGAAAACCAGGCCCTTAGCCTAGCAACAACATTGTAGCAAGCAACGTATTTTGCAATCTTAGACTGTAATCCAGCAATGTTATTGGTCACTGAATCTGGCTTGCTCATCTGAGAACCGTTAAGGATAAGAGAGTGTTTTTTCATGGATAGCAGAGGGCCAGGATAAGAGGGGAAGAGGGAAAACTGAAATATTCAGAGGTGTGCACATGCTCGCAAATTCGCACAAATGTGCAAATTTTGTCACAGAATGTGCGAATTTTATCTTCAGATTCATAGTGAAAATGTTGTGCAATTATGTGTGAATTTGTGACTGAAATGTATGAATTTAATTGTTAGTTTGGTGAAAATATTTTAATGTCTGCACACCCCGTATATTGGTTTATCAAAAAGTGGACCAGGCCAAGTGGGGGGGGGGGGGGGGGGATGCATACCCCACGTAACCCCCCCCCCCCTGGCTATGGACTTGAAAACACAAATTGCCTATTTCACTAAATCCTAATTTTACCTCACTATTCACTATTCTATAGAACTGGATCATTGAAACTAACAAAATGGCCTATACAACAATAACCCTTATCTATTGGGCGACTATATGAGTTATAGTAGGGAAGTCGTAAAACCAAATAGCTATCGATTATTTTTGCAATTAGTGCTGGCAATCGTTCAAGGATTAGTCAAACAATCAAGTCACACTCTACCAATCAAGGAGTAATCAAGCAGCTTATAATTGATATGCGCTTGAGGAGCAGTCCAATATTAGAGCAGCCAATAAATGGTCGGTAGGTGACGTTTGGTTTTCACACCAGTTTTGAGTTCATCCAATTGCTATAATATATCATATATCATTAACAGCCATTTACAAATAGTAAAAAGAGATGATTTTCAAAGACTCTTTAAAGGTGTCTCGCTCTATACCCCGTTCTACATTACTAGAAACTGGTGAGACCCAAACGAATATTTGTTGATGTGCGTGCCTTATAAAACCGGTCCCATAGTCCTCGGCGGGTCCTACTCAATCTGCCTTCACAAATACCTTCATCGGGAGTCTATCTACAGAGTAAAAAATGCAATGCTAGTCATCAACCACAAATTGCGCAGCAGTAGGAAAAATGCAGCGTTGAATAAGTCGATAAAGAGCCAATAGGCTATTCGTGGTGTATACTTAGTGGTCAACCTGCTTCATATCTGAATTGCCAATTCTGCTGGTGAGCAAAACAGCTAATATTTTTTCCATGAACGACAAAATAGAGCATGAATAGAGACAAATTTCAAATGAGTCTGTGAAGGTCTGAGGATTGAAAATTTGCTAACCTTAGTCTGCAATAATAAGAAGGCGGAATCCCTTAAGTCGAACATTCCCTTAAAAATGAAATCGCGCTCTCTTTGTTATTGCACATGTAAGAAAATGAGCCTTTCTAAGAAATTCCATCACATACTCAAATCAGACACATACTGTGAAAACCTATTACGAAAATCTGAAGAGCTGAAATGTCACAGCCCTAGGCACGGGTAGAAAGAGGCCATGCATACTAACCTCCTTCTCACCTGCACATCGTCACGCCTTCTAAAAATACATTCCCAAGCTGAGGATGTCAGAGAAATTAATCAATATGGCCATTAGACCAGTCTCTTAAACCCTCCCCTAATCATCTGAAAATGAATTTTCCATTGCTGAATCAGACTCTAATTCAAATAAAGGAAACAATTCCGGAAGCATTTTCTATGAGAGGTATTAAACACGCAAAGGTGTCTTGGCAAATGCCGGGTTGGGATATCTTGTATCAAATGTAACTTGATTCTGAGGGACAAGAAAATGACTTTTTGGGGGGATGTTAAAGGCGGCCAAAGGTACGCATAACAGCTTTTAAAGGCCCCCTTTAAATGCTACTAGACGGAGGCTCTGATTCATGGTTCCAAATAGAGGTAAAGTATGACAGAATCCTACTGATATATTGATGCCCTAAATAGGGTTTTGCGAAAGTCACTTACGCACTGAAAATATCTTTTGAAAATTCACAGCCACATATGCCGAGAACAAAGGTTTTAGATGTACAGTTAGAGCACACGAGGTGCTGTATATTTTACAGCTGTAGATGACTAAATTGTGAATATTTTATTTGTACAGCCAATGTTTCTGTTTCATAGTTTTTGCACAGTGCGGTATTCATCGACAGCAAAATTTGCAGTTATTTTCACAGTGCTCAATATCACACCTCATTGCAATTATTTCGAAAGTCAATTTGGTTGCCCCCTAGAAACTCAAGTGGCCCACCTTCCTTAATTTCCCTACCCGTGACCGAGACTAGCTCTCCGAATCTACTCATTACAGACGAGTCCAAATTTTGTCAACATAATGCGCATTTTGGGGTTAGTCAGTAAAGAGAGTTGCATCTCAGCGGCTAGCAATGTTATAATCCAATAAAGAGTCTCGGGACCAGATGGGTGGTTAACTACGTACTGATTGGTTCATTTTTAAGTGAGATCAGGCAAAGTAACCTCCCGATAATGAGAAAGAGTTGAAATATCCTTAAAGAGTACAGCCAAACTGGTGATGGCAGGGCAGGGTACCGGTATGTTCTGTTACAGGTCTACCAATGGACGTTGTTATGTACACTGTATTTGCTACTTTACATCTTAAATTTCATAACATCAGAGGATTTCTTCGGGGATCTCTCAAGAAAAGAAAGTCATCTCTACCACATCATACCGGTGACAGCATAATGAAATTATATATGCAAGGTCGTGCAAGAGGCTTACACCGAACTTCTGGAGATGATAGATACTTACTGCTAGCTAAAAGAAGGACTGGATGGGTTTCCAATTGTGATAAAACATTACACATTTAAAACTTTCGACTATAGTTTAAACATTTAATCTTTTAAAAGTGTAGCAAAGCTATAAACTGAGGCAGTCTCTTCAATCTTTCAAAAAAAAAGAAGAAACAATTAGGGGGTTTGTCTTTTGTCTTTTACATGGGCTTGTGGTGGGTCTGAACTGGCATTATAGTGACAATCTGAAAAAAAAGATATATTGGAGCATGGGACTTATCAAAACATTGTGTCCAGTATTTCATTCAGTCTGATAGGCAGAATATGGCCTAAACCCACATGAGGACATACAATGATAAATAACACGTTGTTTAAGGAAGACGCATTAAATATTTCTTAAAACAGTGAAATGTGTTTTACGTACTAGGGTGAATTGTACTAATGTAAAAGATTATCCAAAAGGAAAAATAAAGAACATACAGGAATATGTATCTAATTCCCCTTGTAATAGGAACGCCCTGCTTGCGAAAAGGATTACTACGTGACTAGTATCCATTTAATTTCTGATCCTATCACCCACTTGTAATTCAAAGAAATTTAAGGCTCTTCTTGAGTGGCGAATAATAAATCTTCTTTTTGTTACGCACACCTCTGACTCTGCAATGAGAGTTCGTTGTTTTTCAATTTTCAAATCCGATCAGCGAGACACGGAAGTGCAAGCAACTTGTTTTTGGTTTTTCCTCACACATAATGTTGGAATCAATCTTTCCTGAATGCCTACTGGAGGTATTACAGGGTTAATCTAGATCAGAAATATAAGCGTTAGAATTAGTTTTAATATGGTAGTAATCAGGATTATAGAATTTGTTACATTCTTAACACCGTTGTAACGTGTCCAGATTAAGTTTTTACAGTCATATTGCCACTTGTTGGATCCGAAATGTAAATGTCTGTTCAGGGTTGGAGGAAATCTAACGGTGCCGTCCATCAAATCCTTATGTTCAGCTCAATCCTACAGCTGAAGGACTATTTATGGGACCAATTATCTCTTATCAGGCACGACGTTCTCATTAGAGCTCAATAATTCGGATTTACATCCATGAATACACACTTCGTTCAGGCATCTACTTTACATAGGCATAGACTATACACCTGGGCATATACCAAACGAATAACTGATGTAGATGAATAATCAAAATAGCTAGATATCCGACCGTTTGCAATATCCTGGGAAACATTGGTGTAAATGAACCAGCACAATAATTTTCCAAGATATACCTAATTACAAGGGGAAAATTCATTGAAGTTGACTTTAACCACCATTCTTTTCAGTAAACTATTTCTTAGCAGTGACTTCAGGTTCATGATGGTCGAGAGTGAGTAATGCGTAATGTTCCTTTTCATCGCCGCTGTTCACCATGTTAAAACTTCCCTTTTGAAGTACACTTTCTGTTTTTTCTAAACGTTTACATGTATCAGTCTAATACTTTGTCATCCGTATAAGAAACTGAATTCATAAAAGAGGGAGTAAGGTCACATTTCCAAGATGAATATTTATACCGTTGCTTCTTTTTGTAAACAAATAGGGAATGATACATAGGCCTATGTCCTCCCTAGAAATATGTACACACAGAAAAAAGATAGGTGTTAATATGGTAGATGCTTTTAATATCACTCACACAAACTACTAAGCATGTGCATATTGGTGATGGAGAAAAAGCAGGTAGTTCACAGAGCTGGGGCAATAGTTGAGACGGCAGGGGGTGAGTACGGGTCACGTCTCTGATGTTGGCAAGGCTTTGGACCAGGCTGGACACATAAACAATCAGAATAGCACATTAAGCTACCCAAATAGTGAAGATAGCCCCCTGCTACCACATCCCTCTACATGCAGAGATACAAAACAGAGCAGGAAGCTGGCTATGCAAAGCTGCTCCTACTGAGAGACAAGAGCGGTCTGGATAGGAGCAGCTCAGGGTTGTAAGGTACAGACCTGTATCCATAGTCGCTCTACACAGAACCAAGGCCATCTGAGCATATTCAAGAAACTCACTCTAGGATATAAAATAAATAGAAATTTATTAAGTTTTAGTTTTTTTCAATGCCAGTGACTTCAATTGCCATATCTACACTTACCATGATCACATGTAGATCTACACTTACCATGATCACATGTAAAGTCTTTAGCATTTCCCACAGTGATAGTGGTAGAAAAAAACGTAACAAAGGAAGCCAGCAACTAATCATACAACAAAATCTCCAAGTCAATAATCTTGTGTTATCCCTTTCACGGAATAGTATTTGCAATTAAGACGTTCTAATGCTGGTTAATTATGCCATTCTGAAGAAATTTGGAAAAGTTTGGAAAAGCAATCAATCTGAGTAAGCGACACGAGACAATATGAGAACGTTTGCAAACCCATTACATAAAGCACATAAAACATTACTAATGAGGTTCATGCAAATTCTCAAAATGGTTAATAACTTAAGCCCTTGAGAAGTACCATCTTGAATAATTCACAGAACATAAATAGGCCTTTTGCTCCCCGTAGATATGCAGTAACAAGGAAAGTGCAGTTCCTACTTGCTCCCAACACGCACAACGACCTGTTAGAGTTGCAGTCTGCAGGGCGTTAAGTCCGTCTGAGTTAGTGCGCTGAGAGCGTCTTTATTGGGGTGCCGAAGGGCAGTAGATCTTTCTCCATCCTGGGCATGCCAACAGTATAAAGTGAGTAGGGGGTTTACAGCCACCAGACTGCAGCCAGCCTGGCCAGCCAGCTCCACACTTGATACCCGACCTGTCACCAGCACTTTTCGCTCAGGCTTTCGTAACCTAATGTGTCTCCTGGGATCTGTTGACACAGTAGGGACGCTGAAAAAAGGGCCTTGAAATTACACATTCCTGGCTGCATAAGACTAATAGAAATAGTCTAGCCTAAAGAACATCTCATCCCCGACGTTCCAATCCGTCAGTAAGTCCCGGTTAATACTTCATTCTCTCACAGTATTTTTGCATGATGGTGAACATTACAATTACAAGAGGCACGCTGCCGGCCATCTAATAGCATAGCTACCCAATCGGTGATCCCTGTATCTAGCTTTTGAACTCATTTTATTTTTCTAATGCCATTTAAATTCCAGTGGGAAATCATGGCAGTGGCTCTTTAAGATGTGGTGAATATGTGCTTGGAGAGGGAGGATGGAAGGCTCCCTATTGGCACCCCACCATTATCACCCTTCTTAGATTACAGGTCTCAGTCTGTGACAGTGATGACTGTCCTCAGCCTGCAGAAACTAGATCAAAAGCGCCATTGATTTAATTGATCAAGTTAAGTGCTGTAGGCACATAGGGGCCGGTGTATCCCAAGATCTAATGGAGAGGGCTTAGGCCTAGATATTGAGATATTAATGATTCAGATATTTTGATGGTAGGTCTGGAAAAATGACACTATAGTGACAATTTCACAAATTATTTAATCTTTGAATCATTTAAATCTTAAATCTGTGACACTGACAGCACCGGAGAACTTATTGACAGTGTGACGCCTATGTTTTAACATTGAATGGGAATGATTCAGACACTGACAGTGACTTAGGCCTAGACATATTAAAGTTCAGATTGAATATTTTGATGGTAGGTAAGAAAAAGTGACACTATAGTGACAATTCAACAAATAATTTAATCTTTGGATCATAAATGATTGCTTTCGGAGCCTCCATAATACATTGACAGTGTCGGAGGGGGCTTAGGCCTATCTGAGTCCAGTCATTTTTTCATACCATCTGTAAAATATTCTTGCAAGCGTTTCTAGGCCAAAAAAGATCAAACTATGTGATATGTAGGACCCCCGACATATATGAGAACATAGATATATACATGAATTTCATTTTGATAGGCCAAATAAGGTCTAAATAATTATTTTTGAGATTGTCAGTGTCGAACGCCTGAGAGGCTGAGTCCAGCAGCTTGTCTAGGCCTATCATTTAAACTGCTGGAAAAGATATATCATATGTACCTACCTGTATAACTGAATGCTTCCGAATGCTTAAATCCTCCACAATTATTAGGTTTAGTCCAATGTCATCCTGGTTTCCTGATTTCAATGAATCGCTGCAGGAGTGCGGGGAGAGAACCCGGCCGGGACGACGCCATGTTAGGTCTGACAGTGACAGTGCCTCCTCGTGTCCGATCGATCCAATGTTTTCCCTTCGATACGAACGCATGGACCACGCATGAGTTTTCAATGCGTTGTATGCGTTTAAGGGGATCCAGACGTCCAAAAAATATATATTGAAAGCATCAGATACCGCGGTAATCCAGGCTAGAAAGAGAGAGCCTTCCCCGCCACGGTCCGCTCGGGACGACTGCGCCCGGCGGTCTGACAGTGTCAATGTGAGGTGGCCGGGCGGAGGCCGAAGGATTACCCAAAAAAAATAGCGCGATGCATTTACGCGTTTAGACGCGTTATTTCGCAATCTTTGGTTTTCTAGACTTTGACATGATCATCTATGTATCTAAATGTACCTCTGTATATATATTTGACCCGTAAGAACGACCGATTTCATGGTGAAATAGGCATGCAAATTTGTTGAATATTCATAGGTTGACCCAGATCCCTTCCTCCCCGATCGAAAGTGGGACACGAAGAATGCCGAAGATACCCGAATACCGCCGATCTAAGCCATTTCTATTTCGCGCTAATATATCTAATTTGACCAATTTGGGACAAATGTCTCCATTCCTGCTTGTTCTATAGATAACAATTGATATTAATATCAGCCCAAATAAGCCCAAATGCTTGGATTTAAGCCCAGAATTGATAGGTAATCAACCCTCATAAATGGCTCGCGGCATTTCAACATCTCGACCACAAGTGGAACCCATGAAAGTCTATGCCTTAGTAGGCCGGTGGCGCGAGATTTGAATGATCAAATCTGATAGACTGGCTGAAAGGCTCACCGGCCCACAACAATTATCACCCTCCTTAGATTACAGGTCTCTCAGTCTGTGACAGTGATGAAAAACATCTGGTGAACCAACCTCCCTTTAAAATACAAGAAAATCACCTAACAAAATGCTACTAATAATACAATGTTCAATATTTTGATTATTCCAATATGCCAAACGGGACACATTCAACTATTCTGGAAGAAGCTTGTGGAACTTAAAATAAGATTGGAAGGTAAACTTTACCTCCGAAATTGGTGACAAAATTAGCTGTCACACAAGGTTTACTATAGAAAAAAACCCACTGAAAATCGGGTTTTGCAGCATCATAACTGATGTTAGTCCCTCAAGGGCCAGAAAGAGGTTCCCGGGGGATCACCTCTTAATAATTTGTGTTTATGATATTAAGTTACAATATTATACACACGAAAACACTTAACTTAAAGTGTGTCTTTGTCTGATGTACTGATTGTTGGTGTCTATTCAAGTTTGAAAAATCTAAGAGACAGTGATAACATCCCTCAGAATATCATTACAACAGGACAGAGCCTTTTAAGGATTACCGGATTTGTACATAGGAAGTCAACAGTACAAGATGGTTTAGTTGCATTGCCGAACACAAACAGTTGCCTTCTTCGTATTATCATAGGAATTCTGTGAAAAAACCTAACAACTAATCTTCTAATGAAACGCCACATCCTTGAGCCTAAGGCTTTCTGTCTTACTATGGCAACTTGTGGCAGCACATAAAAACCTCTCTGAAACACCCAGATATAGCCTACACACGACGGAAGCCTTTTGTTCTCTACGCCTCCCTTGGTTAGGATGCATTATCCATTAAGAGCAAGTTTTTGTTGTTGTTCAACTAATCTCCTTCTGTAGGGCTTTTAAAGCATAGGGCCCCTTTGCTAAGCGTCCTTTTTCTAAGCTGAGATGCCTTTAGAGGACCACAGGTGGTCCAGAGACCATTAATCAACATTTTACTTCTATTCTTGGTAGGAGGTTTGGTTGTACATATATCAGCCTGAAGTGTGCTCACTCCTCAAAGTATGACAAACAGTCTACCTCCAGCTTACTCCGACACTGACCCCTCCTGGTGGGGCCTAGTATATAATACATTTTGCTAAGATTTAAGGTACTCTGATGGAAGAGGACAACTCTTCGCCGACATCGAAATCGTTATTTAACCATGAGCTCGTGAATAGGCGCTCGGAACTTTACTTTATTGAAAAGAATGCTGAAAATGTTATAATACATGGAATGAAACATACTTTAGAAAGTGAAACACATTATTGTAGCAAAGGGTTTGGCTCGGTAAAAGTTACAGCATTTGAATAACAGTAAATCATCCACAACACAAATTCAAAAGACAATTGAATAACCCTAGACTTCCTTTTAGCAACTTGGCATATGACTGGCATGTATAATAGCACACGGACCAGAAATGTTACGAGATATAACATTTGGAAATCCCACTATAAACTTTCTCGTTTTGATATAATATGTGTACACTATACATTCAGTATTGGCCCCTTAAAGAGAAAACTCAGACACTGTTCGTCGCAGCAAACGCTGATTAGAGCCACATAAACCTCACCTCTAATAAGATCTGGTTTTGTTATCAACGGGCAGGACATACGTGCCATGATGTATCAGACAGACCCTGGAGGAACCTACCTGCCATATACACCTGTCACGCTCGAGTGTTATCTGCCTGACTAAATGCCATCCTGTGGCCGCTTAGAGGCGATGTCACAGACCGGGAGTGCCTACCTGGACGCCATAATCAGGATAATTGGATCGGCTGATGATCCGGGTTCGGTGACGGTTAAAGGAGAAGAATTGAATGATGTAATGTGCAACAATCGCTGAAGTATAGGGAATTGGATAAACACATATAGCCTGTCAGTTACCCGTGCCCTACCATCCCTTAAGGCCCCCGTATTCCATATACCGATTTTAATGCTGCCTATTTTGTATTTGTTTGATTTTCTATGAGAATATGGCATGAAACCTTACATCCGATATACCATTTGAAAGAGAATTGTATGACCTTTCTAATGATGTATAGCATTTCTATCTGAGCTTTATTTCCACAGCCGATTTGAGAAGTTTTTAGCACAATTGGTATGTGGAATACAGGCAATGGACAATCACCATGCAACTGGTACGACCATGCACTTGATCTACCTCAAAGGACATACGCTACCTATCAGTTACACTATGGCCCTCTTCCACCAAGTAGTAAAGCAGCTACCCATGGCTTGTTTTTTTGTTGTTTGTTGGGGTAGTTTAACGTCTGGCCAACCACACAGGGTTCTTTCCAGATTGTACAAGGTGATGCTTTTCAGCTTTGGGTGATTTTATCTATGATATGGTTTAGAAGAAACCCGCCACTGGGAGCAATACCCTACTCTTTTCTAAGGGTGGCAAGGGGTCTTTTATTTGCAGTGTCCCATAGAAAGGACACCACATACCTGGCCTTTGACGACCCTTTTGGGGGCACAGGGTGTCCCATAGCTTGTACCCATCACTGACCACTCGGTCACACCGTGGCTATGTGCATCCACTTCGCTCCCATGCCATCACCTCTCTGAGTATAGTCTTTTTTCGGGAAGCTAAAAGTTTGAATATTACTACGGGGATTAACCAGGTCAATTTACGCGCCTGGTACTTGCGTAAAGCCAGAATGCTATACTTGGTGCAATGATTACAGCGGAATCTGAAGCAATACGGGAGTATGGTCGCTGACCTCTAGATCTGAGTGGCATTGACTGACCGGTGTCAATGGTTCAGGCCAACAAACCGACGGCCCCCAAGGTCGAATTGGTACAAATTGGATCAGAATGGGCAATCACTAAAGAAGCTACTACTAATTTCACGTCTGCCTGATATTCTATAGACAAAACATCCGACGGTGCAGCTTGGGTAGCGCTGCCCTTCATTTTCTTACGAAGAAATAGCCCACCACAAAATGTCTTTTTGTTTGGGCAGAAAAGTAATATTTTAATTACTGAAAAGAGCATAGTCAAGTGAAGAAACACTGAAGTCATATCTGGTATACCAGTGTATAGCAGATGAGCTTTTGCAGAGAAAAACATGTTTACCATAGTTCTATAATGATATTTTTCAACTGGTTAACCTTAATTCTACTTGTGTGGTTTGTATCGTGTATAAATTATGCATAAACATAGATCTACAATGCTTTTCGTGAGGACCATTTTTTTTGCCCATGCCTAAAGTTCAAAGATACTGCAGCTAATATGTGAGTAAAATATTTCAATATCGGAAATCTGCCCAGAAACGTCAGTGGCACATCAGCCCTAATTGTGAACGTGATTAATGATCATATCAAGCCAGCAGGAGTTGTATTTCTTTGTCTCTGCTCTGTTACTATATGAAATGTCAAGAAACTTGATGACTTTAGTGTGGGAAGTGTGTAATGCAATACACCCTAAATACAAGGCCTGGTTAGCCTGGCACTTGTTATCATGACGATTTCAACGTTTAAGTGGGATAGAGATAGCAATTCTGATTGTAGGTGAACTACCTTCATATTGCTGTTTTAAGAAATATAGAAAATGTACATTTTCTTCTTGATCGATATCTTTGTCCCTTAATGTAATTAAAAACAGCAACTCAAGAAACACGACGAATAATGATTATTCTCTTAATCAAAATGAGAAAACCAATGTTATAAATCAATTAATCATTTATCCAATTCATCTCATATTTTAGCTAGTGTTTCAATAAAACTTGATCTGGCCTGTCACTTAGGAGGCACTATAAAGGTATGACATACCTTGTTCAAGGAGCAGCATTTCATGTATTTCAAGCAACTAAGCTACGTGATACTTTATAAGCAGAATTTTCGTTGGGTCTCGGTGATAAATCTTTTGTATGAATTAAAAACTTGTAAACTTCCTTTAGATAGAGATGGCTTGAGGTTCCAAATAATACCTGTCCTGGGCGCCACCTGCTTAGAATGTGATCACTTGTGATCCTAGGTTACCTGGAAGGGCATAAATGGGAACTGGTGATAGGGGTATAACATTTAATGACCTTAAGTGGCATGATTAAGGTATTTCTGTATAAACGAATTGGATAGAGGATCCTCCTTGTCATTTGCACTTGGCATTTTCAACCTGTCAGCAATACTCATTGTTGTCTCATTAACTGTATCATGAAGACGGGTGAGGGTAAACCGAAACCAAACTTATATACATGCTACATTGGCGTACGCGCATGTTTAATAGTTATGAAAGAGTCTGAGATATCAAATCCAGTTAGTGTGACTGGTGTTTGGTAACATGGAGTCTCCTGTGTACAACCCGTTGGTAGCTGCGTCACAAATCTAAAACCTAAGGACATGTCTTTTAGATAATAACATGCATCTCATCATGCATTCCAATTTGAATTGCTTCCCCTGGTCTACTTCCTCTCGCCTAAATTGCGAGCACCCTTTCCCCCGAACGCGTACCGTCACGACCTAGTCCCATTTCCCCCAAATAAGACTGATCTTCATACCTGATTACTTCACAATTTCATCCCTGAATTCTTTCTAATTATTCTCTTTTTCCAAACCTTAAGCTTAATATGCGTCCAGGTCTCTTTCTCCCTCAAACTAAATTAATGCACGGTGCGTGCCTGTTTCATCATCGTCCCAACCGGTCTAAACACCAGCCGTCTAAAGCCGTCAGTTCGAGCTGACAGTCGGACGACAGACTTATCACTTGTTGCCAATTTGCCACTGGCCATATGGAAAAGCCAGCGTTGGTTGGTGAGTGTTGGCAGCGCAGGGAGGGCCCACAAATATCAGCCGTGTCCGTCGCTCCGTGTCACGCCGGTATTCCGTGATAGGCATGAGTCCGTACCCACCGGTGAATGCGGCAAATGGGCCAGGCTGGGTGGACGCGTGTAAACAGCACCTCGTCTGGCCAGGGATATTGGCCTATTTAAATAGGAGATAGGATATTGCTATCTGAGGGGGATGTGGGGAATGAGATGCGGAAACAATATCTCACCTGTACTGTTGGTGGCAATATTTCGGCTGCAACTCATCATGTTGCATTTTACACATACGTCATATTACCATATTACAGGGGGAAACAAATTGAATCAAGTAAAACTAAAGTATGCATTTCATGAATTGTCGGGGGGCATGCTCAGCACTCCATTGAAATCACTAAGTGGCTGATGCACACATGACATCTAAAATGATAATTTGCGTTGCAGATAGGTTATTGGAAAGTCGCATCGCCACGAAATACCACCAATACATTAGATGCAAATCTGATGCGTATCATCATGGAGCTTTAATGGCTCACTATGCAAATCTCAAAGCGAAATGAAAGATTAGAGAAAAACCTGAATAACACCTAGGAGGAAAAAAATAAAGACCATGAAAGCTCAGGAACGTGGAGTTTGACCATGGAAACCTTTTAAGGCTCAGTATGACATCGGTCTGCATACCACCAGACAGGTAAAATATGGGTCACGTCCTTACAATACAAAACAACCCTTTGATCCGAAAACAATGATTTCTAGCAACATACAATAGAAAAAAAAGATTTATAGCAACATACAATGAAAAAAGCTACCTTACTTCAGGTTTATGATAGATACCAGGGGACATAATTACACACGTTGGACGACTGCCATTGGACCAAAGGTTCAAGGATCTGAAAACATATAGCAGCTTCCCACAGGAGCCATTGATCTGGCTTCATGTGTGGCTTCACAAATGGGAACAGCCAAATGGGATCAATTAATCTATTTTTGAAACGCTTTGTAAGTGGCACAATTAAACTGCCTTTAGACCCAACTGATTGCATTCATGAACTGCTGGGTTTCTCAGGATTTCTATAGATTTCCCCCCAGAATTCCTCGCAGTTGAGGAAGTTGCTGACAGACCAATGTAAAGGAAATTGAATGAACTTTTAAACGATTCATTTGCCACTTTTGTATGTTCAAAACACATAAATTTTTCTCCTTGGAAAAACATGGGAAATTATGGGGAAACTGCTGTTTTTCCGAGCGGCTAGGGCCGGATTGGGATCAAAAAGGTTCATCATACAAATCAGTAAAAACGACAATAGACAGAGTGATTCAGGCTGTCTTACTGTCCACCCTACATATATATATACTGTATATGATTTCATATAAGATATCACTGTAAAGAGCATTTTCTCAGTATCTCGTTTAAATTCGAGAAATTAGAAATTGAAACACATCTTTTTACTTTTACTTTTGAACATAGATATCTCAACCAAAAATAGATTTAAAACATTACGTAATATGTCCAAAACCTTCAGTTAGATGGAACACATTCTCAAATATTTGATTTAGGGGCTATTGCTAGTTGTGTGAAAAAATCTAGGAGCTTTATTGTTTTAAATATCCAACTGCAACGATTCCTTTCCTATATTTCATAAACCAAACGTTAAAAGATTGAGACAACATTCCCTTCACCTACGCGTCCATAATATTAAAGGAAAGCTTGCATATAAGTGCAGTATAGTTATATTTCGATGAACTCAATTCAGCATATTATTCACAACTTGCACTGTCAATATAAGCAAAATGGCAGGAAAATTCCTAGTTTTTACAAAGTTATGGGACATTAAGAAACTTGTGTTTTATTTCATTTTTTAAGGGAAATCCCCTAATTTATGACATAGCAAGGGGAGTTCTTGGGGAATCCCATCTTCTTTTAGAAGGGAATCCCCATACCTGTAGAATTTATGAAAAGAGTTATGCTCCCTAACTTGAATTATATTTATGTGGCCCAATTAAACTCATAATAATCTAATATATATATATAGCTATCTGCATCCATTAATTAAACAGGGACACCCAAAATAACTTAAGAAGGAATTCCCATACCTGTGACGTAGCAAGGGGAGTACTGTGCAGCCCAGCATTCAGGGAATTCCCAAAATTAAATTCCTTTCCTGAATAATTCCCTAGGAACTTAACTTCTTCACATTCTTACTTTTCAAATATCTTTAGAATACCAAACTCACGTTAATTACATAACAAGTAGCATTTAGTGGATTTATGTGCAGGTTTTCCTTTAAAGAAATAAATGTGAAAAACTAAAGGTGTTACTACCCGACATGGTCAAACTGCTATATCTTTATCTACTTTTATATAATATAATATAAATAAATATGGTTTTCAATTAGATTGTTGGTACTATATAACATGTAGTGGAGTATAAACGGCATCTAATGCATCTTACTGCGCAGCCGTAAAACGTCATGAAAAATGAAGAACGGCCGAAAACCAAGTGGACAATTCACTTTGCCTGATGGGTCCATTCCCATCCTGGAATGGCCCGAGGTTTGTAGATGGCCTAGGAGCCTGTGGTGTGCTTTCCAACTTGATATCCCTGCCCTTTCTAATATTTGCTTCCTTTTTGTCGGCGTTGCTCTGACCGCCAGTGACAACGGTCAATACAGGTCTAAGTGGGGTACATACCCATCACCGGACACGTACTGGAGGACGCTCGGCTAGTGCCCTCTACTATACCTCATTCGGGAGTCCTTGTTGCGCATGCGTCTCTCCTTTCCCGCCAAACTCCTTTCTCGCTTCAGATTCCCCAGTAATCATCGCTCCGACTATAGCATTCTGGGGCGTGCCGGGACTACTTTTCGCTGGGACTGGTTACCAGCCTGACTTAACACCTTCTATAAGAACTACTTTTTCGCGGCGGGCCACATGCGTGATGCGGTTGCGCAGTACTACAGTAAAAGTGCGTGATGAAAAAAGGCTATAGTCGGAGCGAGTATTACATGTGGAATCCGAAGCGACGGGGGAGTATGCTTTCCCGCCACTACCTGTGGGTGGACAAGCCGACTTTTCAGCCAATCAGGCAATCCCCTTGTCCAATATGGCGGCGCCCACTGGGCCCTCTCCCGAATGCGATTATATCGCGAAGGGTAACATTCAGGGGTGAGTTTCAATAAACCAGCTCTACTATAGGATGTGGTAGTAAAAAGACTGTTTTAAGAACTTATGATGAAAAACAAATCACTTCTAGCGGATTTCTCGTCCGTCGGGACGTCATCACTTGATACGTTGTAACTCCCATGCGGCCAATGTGACCAATAACATCGCAGGATTACATTCAAGCGTCACAAAACACCTCACCCGCCGTTGCTAACAATACATGGGCGAGACAGCTGACGAGACAGCCACTTTAATGTAAATGGTATATACGCACCATTCGGGATCATGTGGAATAGTTTTGTTTCACAAATGAGTATTCTGCACCATACCACGGCACCATCCTCAGTTTTCAGTTCCATTATGTGTCGAGCTAAATGGAAGAACAAACAAATTTAACTCTGCTTCAAGGTTTTTGGAATCACTTTATAATTCAGGGGCTGCTTGTACTGCTGCACAGTTCAATGTAGTATGAAAAAATACCGGGCTGATTTTCTGCTGCAGGCGAATGTACAATGTATTTGGTGAATATATTTTACATTGGATGTATTGACATATCATGTCATTATTTGGGAAGGGAGTCACGGTACACAGGACCATGTACATGTGGTACAGTCATACGTAGCGCATTGTTAGCACCATGATCTCCTCGTCCTGGGAGTATGCACCTTCCTAACAATGACATAGACAATGCTCGGGTGATCCAAAATGGATCTGTAAGAACCTAAAGGCAGAGTGCACAGCCATATTTAATCTCCATTGAGCATTCCGGATCATACTCATATTTAATCGTTAAACAGCTCACTAAGACATTGAACTAGCATATAATATTCAATGGCCTGCTTATAATCGGATGATACGGCTACAAAGCTCCGTGTGGTATGAAAAATACTCACTGGGCTGATTGTACTGCAGCAGGCTATTGTAAAATGCACATAATTGTGCATTCATTTTGCATTTTTTCGAATTTACTGTTCATTGGACGTACGTATACACATATTTCAAACGAAGGCTCAAACGTTTATTTAAAATCATTTAAAACTACAAAAACATCAACCAACTGTGCCTAAGGACACAACATAAAAGCCTTCGGCCTACGTGTATCTAGTAACTGTAGAGCACAGTTGATTACCATACAACTGTGATGAATCTGTTGTCGCAAACGTATAAGTCTAGTAATTATGGTAGCACGAGTTTTAGGAAATTAAAATGAGCACAAAGTATATGGCAATGAATTAATTGTCAGTTCATCAATTGTTGTTCTGTACCTGAGGTCGTTCGTGTAATGGTATAAGATATTGAGTGTCTCTGTGTTAGGACGACCAATTAGCATACTGTCATGAGAAGTACGAGTAATCAATGAAGTAACTAATTAGTAGCACAAAAATATGTACGGGAACTGATGTCACACAGGATCATGTAGACCATGTGACTGGAATAAGCCAATGAGAATGAAGAACGTAGCCGTATAAGTGATAGAAAGGACTTTTTTTTTCCATACCAGATCAGTGATAAGCCCGTGTTTCAAAACCTCTATTTTGCATGTTTTTCACGAATGCTTTCTCCAATGATTAGGTCCGAGTTTTCGGTGCCCAGGAATGGAATACTCATTAAACATTTAAATGAGCAATATATCACCAAAAGGGGACCAACCAAAACTCCATTTTCAAATTCCCTGTGTTTTCCCTGAGATTTCCCTGTCCTGCTGTAATTTTTCTCTGTGTCATATCCAGCAAGTTGTTCAAAATTAAAAGCCTCTGCGGGCAGAAAGAAATTGGACAACCCAACAACAAAATGTTGAATCCCTAATATCTTAAAAATCAGGAATTTCAGAACCTGGCCAAATGAAATTCCCTGTGTTTTGGCAAAATTTCCAAATTCCCAGGGAATGTTTTTTTTGCAATTTTCCCTGTTTTCCCTGTGTGGTTGGTACCCTGCACCAATGAACTGCATCGTTTTTTAGATTCACAATTTCCTGTGTTCAGTCTAAATTCTTCATGAATCTCTTGTCCCTTTTACAAATTTTTACACTTGTTGGACATTTGAAATGTTAAAAAGGTTTTTCAAGGTCCCAGAGGTAAAAAAAGAAAAGGTTTTAAAAGCGATCATGCCAGTTTAGATCTAACGTTAAGATTTTGTTTAAACTATTCCAAATAAAAGGTAAACAATTTTACAACTGAAATATTACAGTAAAAAATAGATGGTTACCAGGGAAATTTTTATGTTCAAGTCCAGATAATGTGTAACCTTTCTTGAAAAAAATCAAAATACAAAATGATTGAAAATCTAGTATCAGTTTTTTTTGTTAGAAAATGATATTTTCGTAATACACCTCACACGAGTATGGTGTACAAACGCAGTTATTAAGAATTTACCCTTTATAGTAGAATGTTATATTTTTTCTATTGAAATATCCAAAGAGAAATATTTAAAAAATTAATTTGAAACAGAAAATGCTCATAAAAAATATCTGACATTAAGAAAATCTTGAAAATTGTACATTATGTGTGTCATACTGTAAGGTTTCATTTTATATAAAAGAAATGGAGGATCACCATACAATTTTGGTCAGGACTTCTAAATATCTGCTTGAAGGTAGGCAATTTGTGCCACCTTTGTAAGCTAAATTCATGCAAAGTCAACCAAAATTCATTCCATATTAAAATCTGATAAATTCATGACAAAGCCAAACCTTTTAGCTCCATTTCCCTCACTTACCTTTTGGTAATAGGACTAATATTAAATTATTTTTAGCCAAAAATGCACTACCCCCTCCATCCCCTCCCATAGGCCCCCATACTAAACGTCTGCCCCCTTCTCCAAGCTCCAGCCATGCGACTAGACTGCACAGAGAGGATGTGCATTTATACAAATGGCGCAATTGCCTTTAAAGGTCCCGTTTTGAGGCCTGCAGTTAACCATCCACGAAAGGCACTAGGTTTACCAACATCTGAAGCTTCTCCCGCCCCAATGCCCATTGGCCTTCCAGAAAAGCGCAGCCCAGCTCACCCTCATGCGTGAGGCACGACTCCAAGAAACCGCCTCTACCCTTCGTCCTGGTACTCGGGACGCATCCTGTGCCCCAGCCCGAGACACAAAGCGGGCGACTGACAACCCCCTTTTCTCATTCTTTGAGGAACTGGCCAGACCGATGGTTGAGCGAACAAACTCGGGATGCACAGGAGAATAAACCCTCTGCGCCCTGCTTTTCCCATCACATAACCATTACAATATTTCTTCTGCCAGCACCCCCAAAGCAACATTCAGTTTCTAGTATCCAGTCTCAATTTTTGTTGGCTGCCCATTCTTTTGTAGAGGGTCAAGTGATTGACATTAAGGCGACATTTGGAGTATTCAGGGTTATTTCAAGTCTACTTTGGATCTGGGGACACTTACTTTCTATTCTATATTAGAAAGATTTGTTTTGGAGAAAGTTCTCAGAGAACAATTTCCTTGTATATGACATGTTCCTTTTCATTTATCCAATATGTTGCTTGATTTATTGTGGAGCTACGTTGTATCATTGGTACCGCTTATATCGTCTGCCTTCAATGGGGCGTTATAATTGTTATATATGCAGTCTATAAGAAATTCACACCCTAAGCTTCTCTTCTAATCAGCAGAACCTGTATCTATAGACAAAATACAGTATCAGCACTGGCACTAGGGGACCAAGGTGGTGTTATGTTAACCCATTATCGACGGCAACCACTGGGTGCTCAACTTACAACTCTGTATTGACAAGAAACACAACCCACACTGCTGCTTCCCTAGAGCCTCCGTGTTTGTCCATCGGTTTAGGATGGGTGGGCATCGGACTGATTCTATCAGTACCTACAGTGTTCGAGGGATTTGGAGGGCAGAGGTAGAGGGAGGGACAAGCCCGGCGGGGCAGAGAGTAACGTATTAAAGGGTGAGGGATGAGGAGAGGGAGAGGATATACAGGGTGAGAAAAAAAGTGAGAAAAGGGAAGTGGGGGGCTGGGCTGAGAGGCTTGGAAGCAGGCATAGAATGTGGAAATAAAGGGAGAGAGGATACTCCCTGTGTCTAAGCATGTCAAGGGATCATTTTATGTTGGTCAATTGAGAGGGCATCAAAGACCACGGCCTTAATTATCTCATCTTCGGGCACAGGGTACCCACGATTCCCAAACCTCTGGCGATCTGAATAAGGCTGAGGACGCCCAAGAGGGATGGTTACACGCGCAGGCGTCCTCGGCAAAAAGCAAGCGTCTGCAGTTGGATCAATGTAGTTTAAAGCGTACCAAAAGTGGTGTTAAAGGTACACGCTACACTTTAACATGATTCTAGAACAAGCAATGATATATCCCGACTAATAAGACCAATGTTATGCCTAAGGAGTAATTACAAAAAGATGGAAAAAGATGACCACGTGTGATAAGTTATTCCCCTGGCTCCAAGCATTTCCATTGGTTTAGCCTTATAAAGATGGGCGTGGCTCTGGCGTCCTTGGTTTTCCAGGGGAATAACTTTTTGTTATTCCCCTGCTCTTTGTACTTAACAGTTTAAACTAGGGTTTTATCAGTTTTGTTATTCCCCTAGTCGGGGAATATCATATCTAAATAGGACATGTATGGGAACTTACCCATAAGGGGTGAAATTACGTTCCCTTTAAGAAATCGAGGCTTAAATTCACAAAGTGAAAAAAGAGAGTAGCAAAAACGGTAAAGTCGCTGTCTGTAGTACAACTCTGAGAGCCTAAAACTAAGAAGTTGAGTAAAATAAAATAAAAATTACGCCTTGTCACGTCTCAGTAGTTATGACACTCTCTTGCCAACTAAAAACAGACGCGGTTAGTTCTGCTGGTGTGAAAACATGCAGTCGGGCGATGATGTTTCACCTTGAATGATGTCACCTAATCGAAGAGACATTCAAAAACAATACTCCTTTTGCTGCCACTAAAGTGCGTGCACTAAATTTTCTATTGTAAACGATGGTAGAAAGTGTGAGTGCGTACACCCAATTTAAGAAAGGTATATAGGCCTATTGTAGTTAGTACACTCCACTCCACTAGTACTGTAATGAGTACACTCCATTCGGGAGCTAGCTATACCCCTACATAGCTTTCTGAGAAGAGCACTCTCTCATTGGTTAATATGAAAAAAGAATCTTCGGGATGAGACGGCTAAGGGACCACCCGGGTATACAGCCTAAGCTTTGGACACGGCACGCATTGCTAGTTCGGACCCTTAAGACTTATAAACCAGAAAAAGTGCACTCGAAGTAAGCACTGCTAGTTCGGGGCCCATAAACAGAAAAAGTGTACAAACAGTAAGTCTGGTATACATAGGCCCACCAACTATTTGAGTCTACGAGTATCATTTTACTGCTGATTCGATCCCAACATACTATTTGAAATTCATCAAAAACTTGGGTTACGTTCACCAGCATAATCATGCCCTCCGCCCTTTCTAATCGTGTACGTAATCGTTTACACACTCCCCCTCCCCCACCTGATAATCCTAGATGTGAAGCTGTAGTCCGTCGATTGAGGAGTGAGCACCTGTTTACATAACAAACAAGAGGAGGCTCCTATTTCCACTCAACTAACTACTGACACAAGACTACTTTCACACTAACTACATGTACTACTACTTTCTGCTCCCTCCCCCTCAATGGCCATGGGGACTATCCACCCACCCACGTGCCCTTCCCCACCCCCGCGTCCCGCCTTAAGGAGGCCCTACACCGCGCCTCACAAACCGCATCAAACAGACGGGACGCTGGCATTAAGGCGTCAACGCGTGCCAATGCCAGTGGAGGAGCAGGCGCCCCCAAAGCCTGAGCAGCAGCTTCCAGTGCGAGCAGCTCGCGCCGAGCCCACCACCAGCACGGCCCGCACTCCCCGCACTGACCGACTCGCGCCGCCAGCAAGTGGTGCCCAGTCCGCGCCCCAAGTTGGCGTTAGAAGTTGACAAGACGGACGCGGAGAGGAGGAATCCAACTGAAAGCGGCGGTTTTCCTAGGAGCGCGCGTGGAGTTTGGTTATACCTTGTTCTACGACTACTAATGGACTTGTAATTGGCGTGTCCGGTCCCCGGCCGCTGAGCACCTGGTCGGCTTTACATTTGGCGTGGACATCTTGGAGTCTGCGTGCACGCTGTGCGGGGCGGCGGGGGGAGCGGACAATGGAGGCCGTGAAAAAGTAGCCCGACAGGAGCTTATTAGCCGCAGAAGCCCGAGAAGAAGCCCTTGGGTGACTGGGGTTAGCAACTGGGATAAAAGCGCAATGGAAAGATCCTGACGGTGAGTTACAGGAAGGAGCTACTACACTTGAACATATGTTTGTATTCTTTAACCGTTTTGTAGGTTATGGCAATGGAAAATGCGTTTCGGCGCTCGTATGGCATTTGAAAATATGTCTAGCTTCACAAATACAGATCGCATACACATGACCCAACATAACGTCTTTAGAGACGACAGTTCGTAAAAATATAAAAAGCCTTATTCAAAGCCATGCAAATTTTTATGCATCAAAGGGATAACTATACATGTTCCTTTAAACCTTTATGTTTCCTTAAAAATGTCACTTTCTTGTCCCTTTAAAATAGAAATGCTAGTTCTCTGGGTACTTTACCGGACATTATTGTGTGAGGACATGTCCGTTATGACTTTTCTAACGATATCTTACGTCTAATATCCTTGGTTGTTAAACACTCATACAATTGACCAATATACATCGAATCTTCTTATATGTCCTTTTTGCATCGAAATAAAGGCTGACCCTTCTTGCTTTTATTCCGTTCATTTTCTACCCCTTTTTTAATATGGCAAGAAGGCAAAAAATGGAAACACATCTGTATGGCGCCAAATATGGAGATAAATAGACCTATACAACATAAACAATAAAAACAAATGTAGTTACTGCGTTCTATTTGGTCTGTTGGGCCAGTCTCAGGAATCTAATCTGCTAAGTGACATGCTAATGGAGCATAAGTGGTTCGATAGACTCAGTCTTAAAAGCTAGAAAAAGGCAAACGCTGCCTCAGGGCGTAACTGCCCAGAGCCGAAGAAGACACATTTTCTCTGCAGAAGAAATTCTTTTTAGATTTATTAAGCGGATACGTTATGAATGCGCAAGAGAGAGGGAGCCAGTTTTTTTAATGTCCACATTTTGTAGACGTCCACATGTGTATACAGACTTACCGCAAAAATAAATTGCCTGAAGTATGGTTGAAGCCAGAAAATAATTTCTCCATAGAAACAAGAGAATTAGTTTAGACTTGGCTAGCACAACATGCATGTCGGAGCACTCAAAACTCATGTAGATAAAGGGCCTTCCTGTTCTCAGTGTATACAACAGGGTGGTGACTACCTACTCCGTGTATACTGGAGGATGCCGACAGACGAGGAGTTGACACTGACGAAAAAAGACCAAGCCACTATATCCGTCTGTTTATATATAATAGTGGAGTCATTATCTATTGTGTACCTTCGGCAATATTTGCGGAGACCGTGCACTGACATTATACGAGCTTCCCCGGGCATTGGCAAAGACATAGAATCCACTGCTGTATGTTCCCCAGCCAGAAGATCCAGACTGAACACTTGACTAAAGCATTTCACTTGAAAGACTGGGTTGGACTGGGTAGCTCCTATTTGGTACAAGAACCTTTATTCTTTTTATATTAAAGCACAAACTGAACTTAAGATTAAAACCAAAAGAACCAAAGTACCATCCGTATCCACTCTTGCTGAGCAGAAGTTGTTAGGTTTTGGGCGTGCTTTTTTGATAATAAAACTATGAAATAGTTTTAACTAGTGTGCGTGGTTCAAACACTAATGGAAGCTCTCGTGTTTAGGATGTATTCCAGGGACCTGCTGCTGAAAACCAATTCTAAACTTTTCCAAAACTTAAATTGCCGTTTGCATTACCAAGTGCCATCCAAAAAGACCAAATGAATTGTTCCCATGACATGATTATTAATGGACTATGCTAAAACGAGAGCTTTTGAGATGGTACAAATTTTGTGAAATGCAATTTCATGATATATCAATATGATACTAAATACGATTACAAAACAGACCCCTTACTCATTCAAAAAAAACCACCTATAACATTTTCGATTGGCAGGTTGACAGTCCACTGCACCCAATATGGCATTGTCAGCAGAAAGTCGTTCAGATAACTCTTCTTATGATATGATAAAAATGAATTATATTTACATTGCAAGTCGTTGGCATGCCATAGATAACAATGAATCCTGAATATCCAATTTCTCTTAGAACTAGCTTTTATTATTAATATCTTATATATATACATATGAGTATTTTTTCTGCAACCATAAAACATAGACATATTCATTAACTGGTTTATATTTTGGCCCTGACTGGGAGGTGAAATGAGCAAACCCCGGATAAAGGCCACCCAACAGGCCACCCTCAGATACAACCTATAACCTATGTGAACCTATCACCGAATCACCAGCCGATAATTGAGGCATTATAGGGAGTGTCGAACAGAAGCAGTGGCGCTGACAGGTGCTAGGTTGAAGCAGGGGAAGGGGACCCCGATCCTAGCACTTGTTCCTGCTCCCAGCCCCCAGCCGTTCCCCTTACCCCCAAGGCCTGCTGGTGACAGGGTACCTTATTGGGGTGCTTTATTGGCCTGTCAGCAGTGTCCATACAGAGAACTGACCAGTGATCTATGGCCCGTCTCCCCTCATCCTTCCCTCCATGTCCACTTCTCTACTCATCACCTGGGGGCAAACACAACCCCCCCTGCCTCCTATCTGTCTCCATGGTGGCCCAGCCTGACGTCACGGCCCACCAGATTATCTGCCGCCTCTCCAGCCCTGCACAGCTGCGGCCAACTGCCTCCGGAGTCATCGACGTCTGAAGTGTATGACATTTGTCAGCCTCACTCAAAACTTCCAGGCTTTCTGATGTACTGCAGCACCAAATGGTGATAACTACAGGTCCTTATGAGGCACCCCGTGACCACGAAAGCAGTATATTACACGCTGGTCATAATCACCAGGGCTTTCCGACATGGGTAGCAACGGTGGTCTTGGCGTGAAAAACCCAGACAATAAACTTTGGACCTGCGGTTTTTAGATAGTGGGTGCCAACAAAACTTGCTAGGTGCTTTACCAAAGTATTGCACGACTACCAATGAAGACTAAATAACATACTTGCAAGTGCTGTTTCCAAACTTTCTCAACAAGGATATTACCACCACTTCCTAATCCATTGTCTGTGGTAGGGATAGTCTGAGTGGCTTAGGCGGTGTCTGGTGGGATTAGGGTTCCCAGAATCTGTGCACAGACTTGTGTGTGAAATGGTGCAAATATGTGGATAATAAAGCCTACCCGATCCATCGCCTTTTCCAATGACATGGGGGACCGGAGCTGGGCCTGAAACACTGCCGTTAAGTGTGTGCCGGGGATGGTATGTCAACTAATTTCTCTCCATTGTTTGCCTCGCTTGCCAATTGTACGAGGGGTATAGGGTAATAGTAATTGCCTCACAGCTATCTATATCACGAAAGATACTGAACATCGTTCTTTGGCGTACTGACCGGAAATCTGGATTCTATCCTATATTAGTCGAGACCTCCACTCAAGACTTCATGTGCAAACGACAATCAGTAAATTGTGTGGGCCTTAGTAATTAAGTGTCCTCTTCTCCTATGGAGAGCTGATTTTTCAGATTAGGCTGTTACCTAAAAGCTTTTAACAACCATTTCAAAAAAAGTTGATAGGTTAAAGGGCAACATTCTCAATTAGAATTTTTCATTTCATTTGATAAGGCTAAGATTTCAGCCGCTCATGCTGTCCACCTTTAGGGCAAGCGATGAGTTTCTAGGGGCTTTAAACGAGGTGAGAGCAGGCTAAGATCGGGATAATCTCCCGATGGTGGCCAATGAACCAGATGGGAGATTCCCGAGGTAATCCTCTCCTGCAAACCTGCCAGGGGAGGGGAACAAACTGGAGATCCATCGCAATCCTCTGCTCATTTTCCCTTGATTGAATCGTTGTCCCAGCCATCAATAAGACATTTTAACTCTATCCACTGTTTCAGTTGCAACTGGGATTTAAAGGATCTCCCAACATATTACCTTTGCAGGGTGGCTATCTATGTAGCTATCCACCAGTATCATGCCGATGCAGTAATAGTGGATATCTGACGTGAAATAGATTGTTACATCTGTCAAAGAAGGGGAAATTGTATAACAGTATGTTTGTATAAGTTATACACTCTATTAAGTTGCAGACACAGAAACTGAATAGTTATATACAGACACTATTATCATGTGAATGTGACTATGCATGTGGGGAATTTTTAATTTTTCAAAAGCACATACAACACTTCGGCAGTTTCATACTAGCCGGTCTTCCAGTGATTGCCATTCTCAGGCCTTACATGTTTGTATGGTAATTTAAAACTAAATTAACAATAAAACGTAAATAGAAAAAATCTACAATGTTTGTTTTTGATTTTAACCCCAAGGTAAGTTAATTGGCGTTAACAAGGAAGTATGTACAAGGAATAAAAAGGTGAAGAAGTATGAGATGGGATGAGATGGAGTATGAGTAATCGAGTCTGGGGAAAGGCTGTGACACAATGAAGGGCAGCTAATTGGGTTAAACTATCATGGGTGGATAGGGCTGGATTTATTAAAATTTAAGCCTTTGGTTTTTGTTTTTGTTTTTTGAAAGGGTGTTTTGGGTTTGTTGTGTTTGGTACATGTGAAGAAGTATAATGTTGCTGCCTTCTCTCAGATAATTTGAGTATTTTGGCTTCCCCATGAAGTCTCACAGAACTATATGCCTTTTCTTTCCCTAATGCACATTTTAAGGCTTGATTCTGCAATGTTTGCAATTTTTTTCAAGGCTTTGGAGACTGAGGTCAGGACTATGTCACTGTATTCCAAGATTGGCAGTATCATATTTTATTAGGTTTTGTGATAAACATTTTATAAAGAGGATAAAAAGTACCAATACCTTTCATACTGAATTCAAATCCACACACATCCTTGATATGAGAATCCTTATAAAATCTGTATATGGACATTCTTCTCATAACTAGGAACATTGTACGTCTATTTCATTTATCAGTATAAACGTGCCATTTAGGAAGACAATGTGCTTTTTTTCAGAACCTTTGAATGTTTGCAACACAACTGAAATCACGTGAAAGCCCTACCTCTTCTATTTCTGGACCTCTGTTCAATTAGATGTCCTATCTTCTATTGTTCTGCAAAGGATTTAATGCCAAAGGAACACATCTTTGTTAACAGTAAAGCAGTCTCTATCCTGAGACTAGACTCAATCAAATCTCCTGATTGATAAGGACTGCATGCAAGCTTTAACGTTCAGACTCTACGTGTGAGCGGCTAACATTTATTTCTAATATCGTGTGGTTTTGAAGACGATTTTCAAGATAGTTAATAACAAGAATCTTATTTCTTTGCATTGAAATCCTAAAAAAAAACTTGATTGCCGACGCGGCTGTTGTCCCATAGTTGATGTAGAAATGAATTACTGATCCACACATTCCTAGAAATGAATTACTGGCTGTACTATGCTTTCCCTCTCAGTGTTAATGCTATTAATCCTGGCATTCATCACACCAAGCTTCCTTTGGTGGAGTATGCTGGGATTCATTGTGGGTACCAGACTAGACAGTCTGCTCACGGAACATTGTTAAGGGGGCTGAATTAAAGGCAGTGTGTTCAGTATATTCAAGAATCAAACAAATAATGTTAGCCTATAAACAAGCTGCCACGGCGCTAATGCCCTGTAGAGCGTATGGGGAATGAAACGGACAGTGGTATGAATAGTTGGGCCACAAAACAAACAAAAACAAATGCGTGATGAATAGCTGGGCACTAAAACAAACAAACACAATTATGACACTCCTTACTTGTTATAAAAAAGATCCACTTGAGCATCTTTTATATCACAGGAAGTGGTGACAGTAAAAATAAAGGTAATAATATAAGAAGACCCGCGGGGATCGCATAATATAACATTGTCACTGACGTCCATTAACGGTAGCCCATGTGTATGGGAAGAGATGGATCAAGCGTTGACACTAGAATGGTCGTTCAACATTCGAACTTCGGATTAGAGAATAATAATTATTTCGCATATCGGAAGTTCTAATGGAAACCTTTCCAATTTGGATGCTAATCATGTCAATGTGAACGTTCATTAGCTTCTCTTTAAAACAGATGCGATCAATATCAACCGGTTCCTTCTAGGGATGCAGATATGCCACTCCCGATTGATGCAACATTAGGATAATAACGAAATACTGGGAGCATCCGTGAGGAAGATAACCTTTACGAATATCTAGTTTTGACAATGACTAGCGGGGTAAACTAGTCTTTAAACTAGAACATAAAAGTACTCATAAATACTCTCAAACTATGGAGAATAAAAACCGATTATGCAATCCATATCACAAAATGTTGGACAAAATGGACCTCTGGTAGGTATCAAAAGTATCACTCAAGAGAAGAAAGTTGTACCGTGTTTTGTGAGACAGTAGTTCCACTCACCAGGAGGAGACTGAAGATTTACCCCTTCTGCTAATGACCACAAACACACATGCGACCATGTCACACCTCTGCCGACAGTAGTTTAGAAGTTTACTCTCAGCACGCAGGCTCTTAAAACATTGGTATACGGTGTTTTCTCTTTTATTCCTGTTGTCTAATCTACGACTAGAGACCAGTGAAGCACAACGTCAAAGTTAACCGGATAAATGCATTACAACTGTCAGACACTAACTTGAATAAGGATGCGATATTAGTCAAATAATTGGCCTGATAGTTTCATCAAAACCTTTAGGGAAGCATTATACAACAAATAGGTTTACATGTTGCTTTCTACTTTTTATCTTTAACTTACTTGGGTAAGCGCAATGTATATAGTTGGTGGTAAACATTGAATACCACTCTCCTATAAGGATTCTAAAATGGTAGCAAAAATGCCATCTCTGTTACATCAACGCAAGGTGAACTACATGTAATTTTGACAGGCATGCAACGGTTGAATGCTAAGAGTACTAATATCTACACAGATTCAGAATACGGCATGATGTGATTAACATCATGATGTTATCCCTTTAAAGTACCGGTGGATCTCTTGGTAAAACATTACAGCACTACCTGAGTCAACTAAAAAGCTTCATACAAGTTTCCCCAAAGACGGGAGCAGTGAACTGGTTTACCCTCGCCTATTCTCTGTGATCACTTTGAAGAATTTGCGTCAATACGGGCTTGTCAGATGTTACCCAGGGACCCCGCAAATTACCAGATTTAATTACATCATTAAATTTTGCGTCAGGTCTAAAACCCATTCGCAGTTGCCAGCCGTTTCCACTAAAACAAAGAACAAGCAAACAATTGCACTTTTTGAGTTTAAACTTCTTTCACAGTGGGTCTTTCAGGATTTTTTGACACCTTGACCCATCCTGGGGCTAAAGTACTCATTGCATTTTTACATAAACGAAGGCCTACCTACATTTTCAAAAATGTCAGACCCCTCCATAGGTGCGTATGTTTTTGATGGAATGTCCCAGACTAAAACTAGTATGACATTTTGGGTTATCATTTTATCGCAAGTTTTAAATCCTGAATTTATAAAATGTATATACCAATACCCATCAATCACTCAGATATTTCTGGCTAGATCTAAGAAGAGTTATGTTTTCTTTTTAAATTCGGAATCTTGAATCGAGGAGTATCTTTAATCAATAGATATATGTTGCAATGCAGAACGTGAACTAAAGGCTGTAAAAAGGGTCATCTGTTCTGCTGCAAGCGTCTACGTGTAGGGAATAGAGCACTGCGGAAGATGAACCAAAAGCTGCAGAAAGGTTCATCTGTTGGTCTGCAAGCTACTACGTGCAGGGAATAATGGAGGATGACCAGCAAGATCTACATTGAGTGATTCTTCGCGAAATCGTCGGTAGACAGGCATATTTTTCTAAGGGCGGAGGCTAGGGGAGGCGGGGAAGCAGGGCAATAACCCAATAGGTATACTGCGGGTGGGTAGGCGACTCCCAGGGCCCGCACCGGTACAACACCATCACGCCCCACTACACCCACACACAATGGTAGGTGTTGACCTATCCATCTTCCATCCTTTTACCCCCATTTGTACAGCACTGAATCTGCAACATGGCGAAGATGTTCGGGTCATATTTCAACTGTAAATGAATATATTCTAATATAGAAATGAATAATCAACTTAGGAAAGCTAGGCCTTTAAAAAAAAAATAAAAAAAATATTGCAAATAGGTTGATGAAATTCAGTTTGCAGGATATATCTTATACAGTAAATCGATTTGGAAGAAAACCAATATGTCACATTACCTAAGTAAGATAAGTATGGAAACCCATTTCCACGATTGGAATATCCTATTACAAAAGCCTTAACAACGTACAGCTGTTAAATAATGTACAGCTCCAAAATCACACCGTCGTGAATTTGGAGCCGCACATTGTGTGAGCCATTTCAATTAAATTTTCCAATAAGGGCCCTTATTGGAAAATATAATTGAAATGGCTTACAGACAGTTACATTCAATGATCTATTGGTCTTACATGCACACACTCAAACAAATTTACATAACAGCGAATATAATTGACTGCCTAAAGTAGCCTCGTGTGAATAATTTTGTCATAATTCATAAAGAACCAGTGTAAATCAATTGGTCTCTGTGGGTGGCACCACTTAATGGGAAGATTAAACGTGCTCATTCCTTCAGTGGAGCCACATTCCACGTGAATGCAGGTGGGGGTTTTCAGGCTCTCGTTGATAAATACCCCGGCGCCCACCGTGCACTGACGCCCAAAGGGACACGCAACGAACAAAGCGATCCCCAGCGGAAGTGGGTTGGCACGGTAAACCCCAATCACTTGTTCGGGGGTGGGGTGGGGGCGGGAAGTGGGGGTGGCTACGGCCGATAATGATAAATGTGGTGAGCGCGCGCAACCGGCTATCCTAATTTTCCGGTGGGAGTAGGTGGTGCGTCTGCGCAAATGGTGGGACGCTGCAGCCCGTGAAGGATGGACGAGAAATGGAATGCCTTCTTAGTATACCCGGATTATGATTAAATCTGGCTGGTGTGGTGCCCAACTGCCACCTATATGGCTATATATATGTTGGTATGGGTTCTATGTCTTAGTATCAGTTAATTTAGAGATATACCCCAATGTGCACGTGCATGGTGTCTTGCTCACATCACGTCCGATTTATTTCTCTGATATTGCTGTGACGTGTCTACGTCAAGAAAATCTCACCACCAAGGCCATACCGCCACGTTTGATTTATCCTCAGTCAAATACTTCACTGACATCGCCCCTTCCAGCCTCTAACCCACTGCCGCAATAACAGATTAACTTTGTGACAAACCTGCCCTGCCCCGCCCATAAACCTATTTCCTCAGTATAGGCCCGTAATGGTTGTCATGCGTGACTGTATGCTCATATATGCACATGATTCAGTGTCCCTCCTGCGATGATCAAAAGAGTGGGTCATGACCTAGTGAGGCCTGCACTGCCTCTATAGGGCTCAGCCAAAGGCGGAAAAGTTCGCAGTCACTGGATAAGTCATCCATTATCAACTTTGTTTTGGTCAGTCACGCTTAAACGACATTAAGGTCCTTTGAGAGAGGCAGCGAGTGCGAGTTGCATACGGTTACAGAGAGTGGGGTGAATTAGCCGAATAGACCTCCTACTGCACCGCTTGGTCACCGCTCTCTGGACTGCCCAGGTCGTTGTGCGCACTGCGGCACAGCACAAAAATGAATTTGGGAAGCCCTCGTTTGTTATGTCCCGGGCCTTATCTCCGCCATTTTTTAATGGTGACAACAACCCAATGTAATCCACTAATAAGGTTATGGAGAGTTAGGAAGAAAAACTATTACACATTAAAGAAATATAATTCAATACATTATTGAAAGCCAGAAATATACATTTATACACTGTGTCACACATGACAGGATTCCTACTGTCATAGACTGCCAATAATAAAGGAACGTATGATTCTTAACCATAGTGCCTGTGGGACTATAAGACCTTGTGCAGACGTCGTCACGTGATCACTTTTTGGTGATCACCACGTGGTGATCCGACCACATGGCTATTATATACATCAAAACTTATCAATTCAAAGTGATCACAACTGCCAATTATGATCCAGCGAGTTGTGTGTAGGTATATGTGGAAGAAATATTTAGCCAACAATGTTCACAATTGTAAATGATAAGGATTACAAGTTGATCACCAACATGGCGGCCAGTCAATTTTTGAGGATGTGACGTTATCTGCACAATGTCTATACACCTCACTTATCACCTACTGCAGCGCCACCTGTCACAGTACCCGGATTAGCGAATCCGAGCCATACAGAAGACAGTTCATTAGAACTGCCTTGCAGTCTCAATTAGACCAACACTTTGTAACAGAATAAGACAATCCGGTTAGTATTTTCTTCCGGACAGGCGACAATACGTTTCTAGGCAGTCTCATAAGGCTAGGCTAAAATAGGATATACTAACAATATTGTAAATATTACTAATGCAGTTTTTCCCCAGAATGGGGTTCTGCATATTAGATTTATTGCAATAAGGCTATTGGCCACATATAGATGTGACACAGAGACACATCCCTTTTAACGGCCTATTCAAATATGGCAGGATTTATAAATGACAATGACATGAGATATTGCTCTATCTTAAATTCAACAGGGAAACATTGCCCTTTTTATATTTGACATCATGTGTCTGTAACATTGAGACAATTGATGGTAGAATCGTACCGTAGAGCCCCATAGAAAAAAGAAATGAAAAACAGGAAAGTCTGTTTGATAAATTAGGTAAAGGAATATCCTTCGCATTGTATTAATTTGACAGCAGGAACAAGTGAATGGGTAGATAAAAACTTGTCAAGTTTCAGTGTAAGGTTAGGAATTTAGGTTTTCGCAATAGAAAACAATGCCGTTTATCAACTAGGGTTGCCCAATAACAGTAGGGGTCGCTTGAAAGAAAAGGAGGTGGCCACCCGGGCCTGATTAGACTGAGGTGGGCGGGCCGGGCAGGAGGGGGCGGGGGTCCGTGGGGTCAGGACCCACCCACTTCACTAGTGACGGCCCACGCCCACGCCACGCCCCAATAACCACAGGGCGTGACCTGACTGCCTCACTGACCACCAGAGGGCACCTTGAGTCTCGCGGGCACTGTCACAGGCGTGAGGGCCTGCTATACTAGAAAACCCATTTACTCCATTGGTTGAGTTGAAAGTAGGGTCAATTAAAGCGCAAACGTTTCCAGTCATAACCAATATATAGCACTAGACCGACCATTCCCTATGCCAAGGCTGATGTTGAAGGTAGACGTTTTTGGGTGGAATACTGAGAATTTAGTTCAGAGGAAATTGAGTTAAGTCTTTCAGTCTAGCCGGTCCCTCAACAATCCTTTCACAAATTTACTGGAAGTGGCCTTCCAGCTCCTGCTACAATGAGCAATTACACCGAGCAACTGAGCGGTTCGAATGTAATCAACTCCTTTTCAGTCTAGATCAATTGGAGTGTTAATCTACGCACGCGGGTTTAATCCAATAGAATAGACACCCTAAATATCCAGGCTATCCTACATACCTATCAATACATCTGCCAAAAACAGCAATCCACCCATAGAGACGTGAATTGAATTAAGTTGCCGTCACCGGGATTTACGGAGAAGCGGCTATCTACGAATAAAGGAATGCCATCAAATTACACGGCTCCATTTCCCTGTCAGGTCCCCCCGGTGGATGCACACGTTTTGGGTAATAAGGGTGCAGTAAACGCATCGTTATGTCGTTATCACAATGCCCAAACAACCTGCACTGAAACTTTGCATGGGGAAAATGAAGCCCCATTTACTGCGGATGGCAGCTTTATGGTCAGGGAATGAGAGGGGGACCGACGAGGGTAGTGTGCCTAACAAATATTGCCTGTCAGGTCAGGCACTGCGCCGGGTCCCCTGGGTGTGGCACAATAACAAGGCTTGGGGGTGGGATCCAATGGCTCGGTTGTGAGTGGGACGTGGTAGTATTAGTGGGGGAGGCGGACACAAGATAGCCAGGGTTGGGGCCCCACACCCACGACTCGTTTAACGCCAACGCGCACGAAGGGGTTTAGAGTCTGAGTTGCAGTTCATCCGTCATTCAGCAAGGGGATCTAGGGCTAAGGTCATGCCCTCCCATGTCAAGGTCAGTTGGCAATTGCGAAGATACAGTCACAAGACCATAATACTGTGAGCAACTGAAAGCAGTGGTTTAAAGCCCCACTTCTAAATGAGAGCCCGATTATTATTGATGTAACATATACACACGAATATATATATAATTATCATATTCATCATACCTTAGGGTGACACAGGTTTTAAGTAGTTAACAGCTTAATGGGCCACTGATACAGGACGATAACCAAAGTACTATCACCCTGCAGGATGAGACAGGAAAGTAGTTCTCACACTACAAGATAGTTCCACTTTTATGTATGATAAAACCAACTTATATGTATGATAAAACCATAACCAACAAGGGAGAAAGTCCTCGGTCAGTTATCAACCCTTGGCGTGTCAGGAATATGAGAGACCACTTATAATTCTAAAGACTATGCGACACCCTTAGCCAACAATAACATACACACGTATTATGCTAAATACTATATCAATGCAATGCCATGCATATTCTATGTAGGACTATATCAGGCCTTGCTAAATTTGGCTGGCTGTTTCTGTGGCTTAAGTGGAGTCCTTTGTGATCCAAGCAGCCCTATCAATGTTTGCCTTCGAAGTGCCCTGTCACTTATCTCCCACACATATATCAGTCTGGTGGGTCCTTATGGCTCCTCCCTGCGGGCATAGAGCCCTGACTTATGGAGGAGCAGCTCAGCCTTAACTGTGCCGGTAATCAGAGCAGCTCACAGATTACAGGTGGTAAAGTAGCTGTGTCAGCCACTTCCCCAGCAATACGCCGAGGTGTGCTTTCACGAGCACAGGTGTGGCAAAGGTCAAAGGCACATGATACCAAAGGGCATCACCATTACCTTGGTCCAAACGGCGAGCTGCTCATCCTGCGTGGAAACCAATCCCCGTGTAGGACATATTAAGCTGTATGACCACCACAACTCTTCGCAATAAACCTGTCTCCAGTATCACTTATCTAAAAGCAATCATGACCATCACATTGGGGACCTTTTTTTTGCCAGCTGGACAATCAAAAGCGCATAATAGATGACAGCCAAAATATCAACGAGTAAGCTATTTTCCTGTCATTATGGAATGCTGACATTTATTATTTGCCAATTCCATTTTGTTCCTATAAATTGATATTGAAACTATGCACAATGGACTCAGACTGTTTCCTTGTGGAGCTCGATACAATCCAGTGGTTGAAAACCCATTAAATACTTGCCTGCACACTCGTCACTGCCTCCCCCCGATAAAAGGCTTCTAAATTCCCAATATCCACACTCTAGATCAACATCAGTACGCTTCGTTGAACTATCTAAATTTTATCTGCAATATATATATATATATATATATATATATATATATATATATATATATGCAGCTGTTGGGGTTATGCTTTGACCATGTCACTGTTAGTTCTTTTTCGTTTGGCTACTTTTTGTAGTGTAATTCAACCACAATCCTACTGTGGTTTCATTGTTATTCAAAAGGTATGACATCCGACGAGAATTTACATCCTTGAACATAGGTGCACGGATAAGAGTCTGTTTGCAACAACGTGACTTTTACATTTAAAATTCATTGGACTCTGATAGCAAGTGGTAGAAATCCATATCATAATAATACAGGGCAGCAATATCATAAAACCCTGTACGCGTCGGATGACCAGCTGCAGACCCCAAAGTGATTGAATGCTATCTGCTCTACCATATGCGGCCGGGCCGTTGGAGCATTGTCAACCAAGCTGCCATCAAAACGATATTTGGGGCAGTAAACTCTGCTGCCCCCTTACATGCCAGTATTGTGGTTATTGGGCCTCAGAGAAGGCTATTGGTCACAGGGAAGCCGGCCTCAGAGCAGGTCCCAAACGCAGTGAAGTGTAATTATAAGGCCACCCCTGGCTGAAGAATCGCCAGAATGTTATATGATGCATCACCTTTGCCCTTTTGGGCTACCTGGGAAGGGCAACAGATTTCCTCCGAGGGTTACCGCACTCCAGTTAAACTTTTAAAGAGGCAGAAGGGACCAGGTCTGAAGTCAGCTAGGGAAATCGTATATGTTAGTAGCTTTAATCTGAACAATTTGCTTTAGTGGAACAATTAAAAAGTATGATATATATGTTCAGATAGCCTGTTATTTCTTCTACTGGCGGGAACTCAGAAAGCACTGGGGCCATCAATTTCCATCAAGCAATTTGATATAGCCATAAATTCTTTGACATAATTATTTTTGGGAAGAAACTCCTATCTACATTCTTTTCTATTCCACTACTTCAAGGCTCACAGCATGGTATGAGATCAAACTAGGGTTTGCTTCACTTAGAAAAACTTTATTCAAACGTGCAGGAAGGTCAATGCTTTAGTTTGGTAAAGGTAACCTAAGCGCATGCAATGAACGAAAATAACTTCTGGCACGATCGAGGTCTGAGGGATCCGATTTAAGGAAGATTGATATCACAACTCCACTGATAACACAAAAACAGGCCCATTAAATCAATAGAGAAGGGACTCTTGATTTCATTTAAATTTCACAGGCTGCTAGGCAATGGGGCCAATTAATCCTACACGGCGACAGAATGAAAAAATCACATACCAGAGGGGACGTGAAGCAATGCTGGACCACGTCAATAAAATGCTTGCATAGGCCAGATAATGCAAAAACTAACCACACTGACTATCAGAAAAGCTAGCTAAAAAGGAACATATCCCACTTCCCAGCCTCCCACTGAAACGCATTGAACTACAGTTTTAAGCTCGCATAATAATGCTTACGAGAAAATTTATAGGCGATGAACTACTGTAAATTACAGTAATAATAAATTCAAAAATATTCACGTAGTTTACAATGAAGGAAGTTTGCTAACTATCTGTAAAAACATTTGTCAAGTGTAGGTCGCATTTCTTCTTGTTTATTTGCTCTCTCGGGTAATCCGTTTTTCATTGTGGACCTCACATGACGTAATGAAGACAAATGAGAGTATGAAGGTACTTATTAAGACAAATCTTTTCAAAAGCCATTAGTTTATTCTTCTCATAGTGCGACCTTCTTTTTACGAATTAGACTTAGGGGACTTCCATTAAGTACATACGCACATTTTCAAAAATACAAGACCCCCCACCCCCCTTGGACTAAAATGCGCATTGAATATGTACTAGAACGTACGCACATTAAAAAAAATTCCAGACCCCCCTCCCTCCCTGGTGCGTACATACTTTATGGAAGGCCCCTTACCAACATTATTTTCTTCATTAAATTGTGTATATGTTTGGATTCGATATAATCAAACTATATATTATGTTTGGATTCAATTAATATCGCGAACCTTTTATACAAACACGCCTCGGCGTATCTCCTCTCTTATCCCTAGTTACTAACATATCCGACCATATTTCTAACAAGATGTAGGAAACAGTAGAGATCTTCAGCATGCACTACATCTGACCACTGCAGACCCCTGAGACATGTCTACGACCTGAACTGCCCCACACGGGTTGTTACAGACAACGAACATAAAATCGCACTTGCTTGTTGACCTACAGCTTAGTGGCCAGCGTAGCGTTTCGGCCGCCCAGCTAAACGAAGCCATTTCCAATAGTGGGAGACGAGCAGGAGCTTACCCTGTCGGCCAGTTCACATCACAGAGCCACTCATGTTATTAGCACCTAACGGGTTATGACCAGAGGCCCACATCCCACGATGAGCCCCCTGCCCCTGCCCAAGTCAGCCCCCACGTCCCAGGATGAGCCCCCTGCCCCCTGCCCCAGACAGCCCCCATGTCCCACGATGAGCCCCCTGCCCCAGACAGCCCCCATGTCCCACAATGAGCCCCCTGCCCCCTGCCCTCTGCCCCAGACAGCCTCCACATCCCATGATGAGCCCCCCCTGCCCTGGTGAGCCCTCACGTCCCACAGTGAGCCCCCTGCCCTGGTGAGCCCCCACATCCCAGGATGAGCCCCCTGCCCCCTGCCCCAGACAGCCCCCATGTCCCACGATGAGCCCCATGTCCCATGATGAGCCCTCACGTCCCACAGTGAGCCCCCTGCCCTGGTCAGCCCCCACGTCCCAAAAGAGCCCCCCTGCCCCAGACAGCCTCCACATCCCACAATGAGCCCCCCTGCCCTGGTCAGCCATCACGTCCCACAGTGAGCCCCCTGCCCTGGTCAGCACCCACGTCCTATGTTGAGCCCCCTGCCCCCTGCCCCAGACAGCCCCCATGTCCCACGATGAGCCCCCTGCCCCAGACAGCCCCCATGTCCCACGATGAGCCCCCTGCCCTGGTCAGCCCCCATGTCCCACGATGAGCCCCCTGCCCTGGTCAGCCCTCATGTCCCACGATGAGCCCCCTGCCCTAGTCAGCCCTCATGTCCCACGATGAGCCCCCTGCCCTGGTCACCCCCCACGTCCCACGGTGAGCCCCGTGCCTCCTGCCGGTCAACCCCCATGTCATATCAGTGACACCCCCTGGTGACAAACATGGCTGAATACCAAATGGCCCCACCAGGGACGCCCACTTCCGGCCTGATCAATCCCGCAGTGATACATCATGATTTGTAATAATGTGGGCCCCGTGCCACGCCCCTTATTGGCAGGGGTGTCAGCAGTTGCTCGCTGCATGCATTTCCTCTGTCTTTAAGCTGCAGTTTTATCTGCCAGCTATATCATATCCTAATCAATGTGCTTATTTTGGTATGCAATCACTTTCAAGCAAGAAACTTTTATGCACTGTCTGAGTTTTCGCGCATTTTACAGATAAAGTTTCGGACAGTGAGTGCATGTGCTTTAAATGGTTTGGATCTTGATTTGATACTCTGACAGGTTGTATTTTACTATGTGGAGCAAATTTATGTAATTCCTCAATTAGATCCCCTCCTGGGGTGAATTATTGATACAGATAGGTGGCCTGTCATTGTCCGCGAATGAACCGTGCTTCCTATGTGAGGGAAGCCATACGTTACAGCGGAGGGAAACCCATCAGGCAGGATGACAGGTTGATTATTTACCTGCTGCTCACTGTCCAACTGAAAATGAGCTTGGGACAAGAACCATGATTCAAACGTACTAGTGCAAAGGTAGATGCGCCATCGATGCACCTTTGGAAAATAAGGAACTTTGTAAAAATGGTACATTTACTCAACTGACTGTGTATTCCTGATTTGTAACTTATATCGAAAACAAAAGTGGCGGAAAGCCTATGAAGATAACCTAGCTGAAACATTATCTCTGGATTAATATGCTTACAGTAGCCAGGCAGGGAACTCGCTAAGACCTCTTGGTCCTGTCTCAGTTAAAGGTGCTTACACAATTTATGGAGTGAGTGAGTGAGTGCTGGGTGTTTTACGCCATACCGACAGCCAGGGTCATTTTCACGGCGAAAACCAGTTGGGACGAATTCTGTCTTTGGTGATTGAATCTATGAGATGAAGGTGACAGGGCAGGCAAACAGCAGGGGATCAAAACCAAGCAATCATTTTTGCTGTACCTCATCCCTTAGTGAACCAAGCACTGACTGGGAATTGAACCCAAAGAACCACTTGGTCAGTGCAGGGTCCCCCCTATCATCGCCTCGCACGATCAGCAGGGGCTTCTGAGGGCCTATTCTTACCCGGACGCCCACGGGGCACACAATTTATGGAAGGTAACATCCACATATGTAGAAAATGAACCAAACATGATTTGAAATTCGTTGCTCTCTGACAGATGTATGCCGTTTGAAAGAGAAATACATCATAACTTGAAAGTCCGAAACGAAGAGTTGAACTCAAAGTGGTTTTTCGAATTTTAAAAGGGTCTGAGGGACGGGATTACATCTAACAGGAATAGCACCTGCCCTTTTTCCATAAACTTATTTTCTTTCCAACTGCTGACATTGAACAGATGATATTCTACACTTTTCATTATATCAGCCAAGGATTGATCTATCCTATTTCTTTTATCTAATTATTCCCCATCCATCTCTCCTTCATTGAATAAAACCGTCGAACCAGCTAAAGGTCGGTAAAACAATCTGATAAAACAAAGTAGGGTGGAATTCACATAGATATCCCAAAGTCAGTCCCCCCTTCCGCTCTGCCCTTTGGTCTAGAAGGGCACAAACATCCTCCTCCTAGACTCTAAGGTTTCATGGAAAGTCAAAATTTATGAGCCATGTTATCAGGTTATGCTTCCATATAACGTCTAACCTTCATAAAATCTATCGAATTTATACCTTATATATACAAAACTACCATCAGAAGTGTTTTTTTAATTAAAAAAAGAATAAAAAATTACATCGTAATCAACGACATGCACACATGTCTGTATAATGATCGGTTAAAGCTCACGCAGAAAAGTGTGTGGTAATTAGTCAAGTTTTAAAGAAACAAGTGGCTTCGCCAGGATTCGAATCCACAACCTTTGGGTTTGGAGGTGAGGGTCTTAACCACTACACCACTACACCATGGAGGATGAGGCTGGAACTAAGAAATGGGGTCATGACCCAATTCGCTGGTTCCCTTGGTCCCCACATTAAAGTGTTTACAAATCCGTAGTACAGATGGACAGGCTGGTCCCCTATGGCACCGCTGGTTACTGGTGGGACACAGTGTGGACTAACAGGTCTGCATGTGCCGTCGAAGCAACAAAGATTTAGAACAAGTAGGGTAATCACACCCCTGAAACCCCACTGTGCAAAATTAAGTAAAAATAAAGAAAAACAAATCCTAGGGATGATTCAAATGATGAACTTATTACCCTACTTCTTCTAAAATGATGTCCTTTCGCATGTTGCTGCCGACATACTGAACTTTCTTCGGGTCTTACCAAGAACCAGTGAAATGGGTCATAACCAACCTGTCCATCTGGCTGCTGTTTTGTTAAACTGTTTTCAAAAGGACCTGTGGGAACCAGCAAATTGGGTCATGACCCCATTTCTTAGTTCCAGCCTCATCCTCCATGGTGTAGTGGTTAAGACCCTCACTTCCAAACCCAAAGGTTGTGGATTCGAATCCTGGCAAAGCCACTTGTAATTCTTAAAGTAACAGATTTCCCCGAGCTTTTATTACGCCCCTTGGCCATAGTGATAGACCAATGCCTACCATAACATCACAAGACTTTCATGTATACATGTGTGACTGGCAACGCGCTTTAGGTTCCAATCAGTCTACTGCATTAAGATTCTGTATATTTAGGTAATAATATTATAAGAGAACATTGTATGGTCTTAAAAAATAGAAATATATTATGTAAGAATGAATGTACTTCGAGTAAAAAAAACGGCTTTGCGCGTCTCCTTTAAGGGCTACTGTGGGTCCCTGAAATTTTTCCCATTGTGCATACTGGTATCTTTACTCCCGTGTCCGTTTTATGTGCCGATCATCATTAGTCTGTCACAGGCGGCCTAGAAAAATGTCATTTATCGTCTCTTAATACATCACCTCGTGTAAATCATGCATGCTTAATAATTCGGCTACACTCAAAATAAAAGTGTAAGGATTTCCATGAACTCTGTAAACTTTGCACCTGTACCCAACTTGTGGGTTTTCACCTATCCATCTCTATTACATATCCCCATCTTCATCAGATATGTTACTACAGGGCCGGGCCGTACAGATGCCCGGTTGGCGTGGTGCATGACGGACAGGGTGACAGGGCGCGCCCCCTGGAGGCCCGGGGGGCTGGTACCCCGAGGTGCGTGTCACGTCAGATGGAGGCCTGTCGGTGCCCAGCAGCCCCGTGTAGGCCGTCTGGGTGGGCCCTGATCAACGACCACCTGGACAAGAAACCACTTGTCGGCCGGCCACTGGTCAACACCACCTGTCGGCCGGCCAAAGGTCAGCCGGCACATCGACACCGCCCACCCCCGGGGAAAAAAACTGCACCAAAGGGGAAGGAGAAAAAGCTGTGTGTTCGCAGCCAACCGTTAGCTTTGTTCTACTCGAGAGGCGTTTTGTCCCAAAGAAATGAGGTGGTTCTCAGGAATGTACGTGGGCACACTTACTTACATCCTTAATTACAGACTAAGTTCAGAATGCGTTTAGTGCCTTTTTTGAACTGGCCTTATATGCAATCTGTGGGGCTAGTCTGTAAAGGGTAACAGCTCATCTTAGCAGATAGGACACTTTGTTATTTACTTAATGTTGCATTTTCTATCTGCAAACAATTAGTAGTCTGTCCATTTCCGGGATAACGGCTTATCAATTTATTATGTAATTCATAAAACATTTTTAACCAATCTAAGCATAGCCTCTCTACAGGCAGTGATTGAGCTTGCAACAGGTTAATGTAGGATCCAGCGGGCCAGAATCTGAGAAACAATGGCATGTGACATTTGTTGCAGACAGAATTGGCGTCATTATTTGGTGCGGATTGGTAGTGGGGCTTGGATATAAACATTAATATTCCCAGCTCATGATACCCAATTGAACAGCTGGGAACTTTTAATAACGAAAAGAGAGGTGCGTGAACTATACCATACTATGCTAATTATACTATGTAAGTTGTACCTGTTAGAAGACTCATTCGGTGACCGATAAACGATTAAACCAGGATTAATTAACTAAAGCTTCAAAGTTAACAAGTTGCTATAACTTCACATAATATACACGGGTAAGTCAAGATAATCATGTATTATCTGCTTCATAAATTAAAGTTGCAAATCCCTAGCTTTGGCGCCAAATTCCTGACGGGACCACTGACATTAATTGATGACGTTCTAATATGGGAAAACATGACGCCCACCGTACGGTTGCTAATCTTACATCGCCAGACGTTAACCCAATGACAGCAGGATGAAACCGCTGTGAATGGGTTAATCAGAAAATTGGCGAAAATGGAGGTATCAGCTGCACCTGCCCATTCCCATTTGGTCGTAAAAAATGAAGAGCTTGCTAACTAATTAGCCTAATGTGGTATTGTGTGGATGGTGACAGAACGGGGGCGCAGCTACCCAGCTGGAAACTTATCAATCTGAGACAATGAAACGTCTTAACTATGGAAACTTACCTGGGACTGCCCCAAACTAATGATATCTACACTGTTGTTTCTACTTGGTTCACAGTCCGATTAGACCTGTTATATCATTCATTAGAGTCCTCACTAGGTAAGAGGGATCAATGAGAAGACATTGGCATTTTGAGTAGAGAAGGAGTGAGGGGAAGAGAGTGATAAGAGACAGCGTTTGGGGGGGGGGGGGGGGCAAAATGAAAGTCTCGGTTCTGTTTTAGTTTGCTTATATCTGATTTGAATTTCCTATCCAAATCACGATTTTGATGTTAATATTATGCTTTATCCAAAAATTGTCAGCTGAAAATATTCAATAGTGGTAGATTTCCAATATACATAAAATTATTGAAGTTAATATACTTAGATTTCCTACCTGCCGCTTCACTGAATAAATAATTTTGTAGCCTCCAATTCCTTACCTGAAATGAGAAAAAAAGAATTATAGGCCTGTGTCACTGAGGCAAGTTTGGCACAAACAATCGATATTACAATTATGTGGCTCAGTTGTTTCTGAGTCTGCCATATAGATAAGCATCAATGTTCTTCTTATTTGTCATTCGCAACATTTAGAAGACATGTGTCACATATTTCTGTTGCCACCCTAGATTGTTCAACACTTATTTTCAGATAAGCACGTTGTCAATATTTTGTATTTTTAAACTAAAACCATTTAAATGTTGTCTTAGTCCAAACACTTTCAGTAGACCTTTGGTATTGTTTATCATTGTTCATGCAAATAAGTGAGACTTCAAAAAAGCATTTCACTATCTCAAAACCCCATGGTGTGAGATGTCAAATGTTGATACCTGGGAGGAATGTGTTGTGAGAAGTGGGAAAATATGTTTTAAGATACTTAGAAACTAAAATAATGTCTCTGCATTAAGAATGTACCCTATATATTTGTAAGTAAATAGATTCATTGCATACAAATGAAAAACATTGTGATACAAACTGGCTTTCTAATACTGATTCACACTTTATCACTTTGTTTTATTGCCCCTGTTGTCGCTTTCCATCTAAAACTGAGTTTAAAACCAGATTATGCATGCAACTTGCGGCGTGCGCACTACTAATCGTACTTGATTAGAGACATTAATGTAGATCTGGAAGACTAGCATGACACAAAGATCAACAGAAATTCCCGATTCTAAATGATGTCCTTGCATTTTTAAATGAAATACAGTAAAATGCCAGTTAATGCAATAACATGTATGATGATTGGAAGTAAGACTAAATTAGCACGACAAACTGAATGTATACCTTTACGGATAGATGGAAATGATATTGCTTTTGTAAATACTTATAATTATCTGGGCGTTATTATTGATACAGAATTATCCTTTGAGTTTTATTATAAAAAGGTCAAGGGTATTACCAGTAATAAACTATTTAGTCTTAGTAAAATTCGAAGGTATATTACTACGGACACTTCTGTCAAGATATATAAGCAGGCAATTTTGCCGTATTTTGATTACATGGGTTTCATACTAATAAGTCTTCCTTGTAAGATGCGAAAGGAACTGCAGATTATTCAGAATGATTGTTTAAGAATTTGTTTAAAATTAAATTGGGATGATTTTGTGAACTTAGAACTGATTCATACACGTACCAAACTACTAAGTTTGGAACAGAGAAGGCAGATACAATTACTAAAACTAATGTTCCTACATAGGTATGATACAAATGTTCAAAAGAATATTATAAGACAAACAAGGTTCAATAGCAAATTTATTTTTAAAACTGAAAAATACAACGGGGGCAAGTATGATAAATGTCCTTTTTTATAAGGGAACAATACTCTGGAATCGACTATCAAAAGAGTTACAAGACAGTCCTGATTGTTATGTATTTAAAAACTGTGTAAAAAATCAGTACAGACTGTATAGTGATGAATTGTTATAACCCATGAATTGCTATTATGAGAAAGAATGAATGTATATATTTATAAATTTTTTCATCACAATCTGGAAGACCAGAGTGTAAACCCTGAAGATTGCTTTTCAATAAATAAAAAAAAAAAAAAAAGAACCTGCTGACACATCTTTACTTTGGTTTCAGGAATCAGGTCAAAATCCACATTCCTGAGGCGCGGAGGTGACACGTACGGCCTACTGGTGGAAGCTGCTGAGGACGATAAAGGGTACCCTGTTCTCCGCCTTTAGGTATCAGTGTTGGCAAGGGAAGGCCTGGCTAGAGTGCGGCTTTACGTTTCCAAGGAGACAACTATGTGATCGCTCAATTCCAAGTTTCTGTACACAGTGACCCATTCCTCCTCTTCTTTGGAGTAGGACTTAAAACATCTCTTATACCGGAGCGCAGTGGGAGCGACGGCAGATGTGATATCTTCAAAAAGGATTCTTTTACAAATAGACTTTGTCACATCCTAGAAATACGTAAGTGGATCTAAAAAGACGAGATCTCAAGCAAAAAGAGTTGTTCTTTGAACTAGGAAAGATGGAGAAAGGAAATCGATATAAAGCATAACATAATTGCCTGCTCTACCATTTTATATCTAATGCTCAAGAGTATCAAGCCAGACTTGTAGAGTGCAAAAATCGTCTTAGGATTACCGAAGTACAATCCTGCAGCTGCTTAGTGGATATAGATAGAGGAATGTTGATCACCTACTAGACTTTGTGGGTAGAATCTGTGTGCTACATTACAAAAATTACAAATCCCACCTTATAGTCATATTGTGTGTGCGTCTACAATTGTTTCCCAACCATGGCTGTGGCTGCTCTGGGGAAACACTCCGACATAGTGGGTGATGGGAACAGTTTAGTGCGACAGCATGAAGGTCTCAATCTTACTAATGGGATAGTTTCAGTCACATCAAGCAGCTCCGGCTACCTGAGCAATATCACACAGTCACCCTTCTTAAACCTGACCCCTAATCAGCAGCGTTACTGTGATGATATTGCCAAATTCTGTACAGTGCGGATGTACACGGATGTTTACGTCATAGGCCCCCTCTGCCTCGCAGGTATTATCGGGAACCTGCTGGCCATCCTAGCGCTCCGTCTTGACCACTCGAACCGAACTGTGACCTTTCTCCTGCAGGCTCTCGCCGTAGCTGATAATGCCTATCTTGTCAGCTCCCTACTGGTGCAAACCCTAAAATCAGCCGCAGAATGCAGCGATTGGCTGAAGGACCTCAAGGACCCATTCCAGATGATGGAGCCCTACCTCTGGCCACTAGCGTCCATTGCGCAGACAACAACGGTGTGGCTCACTGTGCTGGTCACAGTTGACCGCTATCTGGCTATCTGCAGACCATTTGAATCAATGCGCCATCAGGTTAGCACTAGGGCCAAGAGGGCTGTTTACATTATCGCATTGACTGCTATTCTCTACAACATTCCACGTTTCTTTGAGAAGGAGGTATTCTACCTGCCGGATCAGTGCTTGCGCGTCTTCCGGTCTGTGGCTCGCCACTCTTGGCTGAGAAGGCATGACTTGTACGTGCTCATTTATAAGACCATTCTGTTCTTTATTTTCCGCATGGTAGGTCCACTTGGTATTCTTGTAGTGTTGAACATCAAACTGATTCAGACTCTGCGTCGGGCACGCCGAGACCACGCGCAGCTGACCCAAACCGCCAACCAGCGAACCAACAACTACTTCAACCTCATCCTGGTTACAGTGGTAACTGTGTTCATCATCTGTCAAACTCCAGACTTCCTGGTCCGCATTGCTATGACCATCAAAACCTATTCCAAGGTCAAATTTGCCCTCTACTGGCCCAATGTCTTCAGCAACATGATGCTTACCATCAACTCTTCTGTCAACTGCCTCATATACTGTTTGACGGGCAGGAAGTTCAGGCAAATACTGTATAGGATTCTTTGTCGTCAAACTTGTAAAAAGAAGAAAGCTAAGGATGACATGAGATTTGGCAACAGTGAAGGCATTAGTTGTTCGACTAACAATAGGCGCCATACATCATTTTCGGCGGTGAATGAGACTGTCCTGTAGCATATGTGGAAAAGACTTACCTGTACACAACTTTGAGCTTACATTTATTTAAGATTAAGCATACATTAACAAAGCTCAATAATTGTAGTTTAGTGTACATGGATTAAGCTAAAATACAATGGCTATAGTTATGGCCCATATTGAGTATACGGGTGTCATAGGTCTGAACAATGCCAAGTGTGTTTGTCATATGTTGCTCCTTTATGAAATTTATGTGTAGAAACATGCAGTACCTATATTTCAAAATTCACTATTGACCTGAATACGTGTGGCAAAAATACACATTATATACAAAATATTTCTGTTGTGACTTCCACGTAAACCATAGTGGCCATATATATAAGCATGCTTCTTTACTCTGTTCATTTTAGTAGGGACTAACATGTATTAGGCCTCTGGTACCCATAACAGTTCACTACAGGTCCATTGGAAGGTATTATTCGGTACGAGATGAAATATTCCACTTGTGGTTTCCTTGTAAAGCATGGACGATGGGTGTGAAAAGCATGGAAAAAGAGAACAGTTGCCTCCTAAAAAGTAGACTCTTTTTCAAAGGTGCAGCAGGAACTACATGGTTGTCATATAAGTAACAGCACTTTGGAGGAGGGAAAAGGATAGTAAATGCACTGAAAATGAAAATGAAAAAGAGTGGGTGGTTCAACTTGTATACACGTAGAAAACCATAGAAATTGAAGCATGACTTTGAATCGCATATCGTTGTGGCTTCTTCTAATAACAAGTTTATATGGATACATGAAATCGAGTGGTCACAAGATGTCTTTATACCTTCACATACATTAACACCAGTCTGTTTTAGTGGAATTACATGTGGACGTGGAAAATACAATGTTGACAGTGTATCAATCGCGTAATCAATGTTAGATAGATAATTATTTTGTTTTACTCATGATATGGTAGGTATCAGTATTACTGCTTTCACTACAACATTATGGCAGATATTCTTACGTGTTGTTAATGTGAGCTGGAGAGTGACAAGAAATCAGTGAGTTATGTTCAGTCGGGTTTTGTTCTCAAGTTCATCGTCTTCGATGTCTTTGTCAATAAATCTTGAATCTCAATCAAAGAATCCCTCGACCCATAGTGTGATTCCCTTGTTCTTACAGCAGCACCTAACAGTGATTAATGCTCTGGTTAGAAGTCTTAAGGAGGAACTGGAGGTCGATTTGTCCTGGTTATACTTAAGAAATATAACCACAGTCCGGAACCAGTTGCTTGTACTTTCCAGGACGTTTGTTATAAAGCTATTTTTTTATTTGTCAAAGCATCCTTACATGCCAAACATGATTACATCTTGAATGACCCATCCTGACGCTGCCATATGGATTAGCTCTCAATATGCTAAACAGCGTTGTTGATATACCACAAAATCCAAACCGCATCTCTCTACCCATATGTCTACTGTAAGGTGTATTAAATAAATATCAACGTGTTTACGCTAGGTTGCGTTTGTTGCGCTTTTCACGTTGAGATCAATGAATTCCAACAAACAAAATTATAAAAACAAAGTTAACATTAACCACAATACCTAGTTTTGCGGTGTCCGAAATTAAAGAAAATTTTTAAGCATCCACTGGTCAGACAACGCATTCTTATGAATGGCGAGTTCAATGACTGTGGGTTTACTTAATCGAAGGTAAATGGCACCCTGTGCAACTATATGTTTGGTTGTTATTTTTTTATCACATCGTTAAGGGTCTTCTTTGAACATAATCCATGTAACATCCCATCCCGTTTTCTTTTCTAACAAATATCCTTGTTCTTTGATAAAATATCAGAACACAGTTCGTCTGAGCATGGATCTCCTTATAGTGTTTCAATAACTACTCTTTTACTTCATATTAGTTTATAAACTACATTAGTAAGCTTTCTTTTCGAACTGTTTCCTTCATAACACAATCAAACCATTATCTCTCTTATCCATCTGAGTGCCGCATGTGACGCTAATAAGTACCATCGGTTGAGCGGGCTTCATCATAATTTAATTGTGTGAAACAGCGAAATACAGACTCTGCAAGTGACATAAGATAAGGACATTAAAGTCACTTTAGCGCATCTTGATGGCTAAGTGTATCTCTAAATTACTCGTATCTGGAGCCCTTTGTTCAAAACACGTTCATTTCCTCCATTCATTCTGGTTAGAAATCCACTTCTATCAAACTATAAGCCTTCGTAAGAGAGATTACAGACACGTTTAAAAGGATGTGAACGAAGAAATCCTTTTACAGCCACGTGCGTGGAATGTATCTAATATCTTTATATTAAACATGAGAACTTTGTTTAGAAATCTGGGAAAAGTACCAAATAGGTTTTGGTGAAATCTGATATTTGGAAGTGCATTTTCAGTATTTCAACTAGCGATTATCTGAACAAGCTTTTGATAAATATTTAACATCAGTCGTAAAGATCTATCTTGCGCTCTATTGGAGAAAGGTTGGGCAAATCCCTTAATATGGTTTAGAAATGAGAGAAATGTTTTTTCTGATAATGAATCCTTTTAAATTCAACGAAATGATTATTCATAATTATTTCTGTATTGTCTTGCCGTGAACATCCATACCTCTTTAGTTTTTTTTGCTAGGTCTAACCAAACACTATGGACTCTTTTGAGAACAGATTCGGCTGGACCAACTGCGCTGACGATGGGTCGGGGTTACGTGGCCTTTTGGTATAGGTCGTACTGCGTTAGTTGAAGAAGACGGAAACCTAAGTAGGAGCTTCTGTCCACATTTCAGAAACATGCCGTGGGCCGGACAGTTCCCCATGTAATCAGGACCACCTACCATACCCCATCACAGGCGGGTGGCATGGGGTGCATGTACAACAAGCTGGTCTAACGATGTATTCATCCTGTCCTCCCTTTTAACTCCGTTTGACAAAACTTAGTTTTAGCCAGGAGCAAATGCCCCTTCTTATGAACTACTACCCCGACAAAGTAACTACCCTATTAGGCCGACCAAGGCAAAGGCCAAGTGTGCCAAGATGCAGCTGGCCTTGTTTATTCAATTTCCACAGCCTGATAAGCATGCCCCTTTGGGGCAGACGGCTGTCCCTATTTATTTATAGCCTTATCGACGTTCTGTCTTTGTAAGAACAGCAGCCTCAGTCCATATAGTCAAGAACAAAACACCATTAAAACAGGCTTTCTGGAATCACGACGCCACGGGGAATCTTAAAGTCAATGTCGTGACAGTTCTTTTTTAGTGAGTGACAGTCAAATCTGCCGATGACAGACTGCATGACTCCTGGAGAGTGAAATAAGTGGCAGGTTTCCTGAGGGAGGTTGAATACCCACCATGGTTGCCTGACACTTGTGGCCGTACTATCGAATGGCCTGTCTGCACGGACATTTGACTGAGAGCTCCATTTTACAGCTTTTAATATACCGATCATTACATATTTCATATGCGAAAAAAGGTCCTCGCCCATAAGTAGATCCCCCTGACAATAATTCGTAGATACGTGCATGATCATTCATTATTGTCAGGGGAATTCTTGTGGGTATTTCTGTCATCTGCCCACTCCGATGCCATTGCTATCTGGTTGGACTGTTGTGCATGTAGGGTCATCGCACATTATGCGTAGTTTGATATAGCTTAGGAAATTAGGCCTGGGTGGCAACTGACTGGCTAACATCCGGCTCTATGCCCTGAGCATGACATGCACCTGTCGAGCTTTTTGTCAGACATAACCAGGTTTATGAGGCTTATAACCGCAATTCACATGCTGCTGTTACGTTTTGAGATAGTCGGTGCTTTTACAACGAATATGTTTAATAGACAAGGCAGCTTAGGTAGGGGTGGAAGTATAGTGTGGTTTGGAAAACCAAAATCTCCGGGTCATCCACTTTAATGAATAATATTTTGAAATGCAATTGAGATGTAATATTTTGATGGTACATCTACAGAAAAACCAAATTACAAATGAACATGACTACAAAAAATTGTCTATAAAATACTATGATTTCATTCCTTGCTAGTTTAATATCTAATATTTTGAAATCTTTTGACATATATCTGATTAAGACAGTAGGAGCAAATACCCTGACAAGCTAGAAAAAAAGCAACTAAATAAAATAGGATTGACAAACGTGATACAAACATATTTTCTGCTACACTTATCTATTTTCAATGTGGGTTTGTCCAAAAATGATATGATATCATTTCCAGCTTTTATGTCTAATATTTTGATATAGATGATCACATCTGACAAAGACAAGAAGAGCAAGGTGAGCCCTGACAAGCTAGAAAAAAGTAGAATAGACAAACTAGTCTGTTCTGACCGAGATGAGCTATCACATAACCTACGGGTTGTGCGAGATATGGTAAATCGCCGAATTGTTGTTTGACAACAAGGAGGTTGCCAGTAGACTTTATCTTGACAATTTGAATATTGTTTATGATTTTTTGATGTAGAAGATATTACCTGATGAGACTCTGTTAGATTTGATGATATCTTGAATCAACATCATTTTGTGACTTAAGCATCGTTTTGTGACTTAAGCGTCGTTTTGTGACTTAAGCGTCGTTTTGTGACTTAAGCGTCGTTTTGTGACTTAAGCGTCGTTTTGTGACTTAAGCGTCGTTTTGTGACTTAGTGGGGATGGACAAACCAGGTACCAGGATTGGCAAACCAGGTGCCAGGATTGGCAAACCAGGTACCAGGATTGGCATACCAGGTACCAGGATTGGCGTACCAGGTTCAGGTATAGGCATACCAGGTTCAGGTATAGGCATACCAGGTTCAGGCATACTAAGACCTATCACAACTACAAAACTTGTCACTACCCTCTCCCCATAGACTTCAATGTTACCAGAAATCAAGTCCCAATCCAAAAGGACCTGCTTGCAAAACTCGACCAACTTTAGGACAGTTTATAAGTTCACTACTTGACTTGACCACTGGATACGACCACACGCGACGCATCCAATAATGAGTCCATACATCCACAACAATCCATGGCTACTATTGGTCTGACCAATTGGGGGTTTCCCAAGAACCAAAAAGGAGAATCCCATAATGACATCATCCATTCACTCTCCAAGCATACGTTCAATCTCCATCTTGTTTCAAATTCTAATGCTAAGTCTATGCATTTCTTACACTCTCCGACCACATAAGAGGATCAGACAGGAAGTCGAAAATCAGACCTAGATTGTTCCCGGCGAGCAAACTTTACAATTCTACCAAAAGTGAAAGCTGGTTTCAGAGTTTTTGGCGTGACCTATTACTCCTTGGAGTAAGACTTATTCGAAGGGTTCGATCGGTCGAACCCGGAGAATTAGAGCAGATCTAGAGGCTGATAGAAAATAATACTTTTAAGTATCAAAATGTAATGCATAGACTTTAATCCAAACAAATTCCTGAACTGAGGAACTTGTCTTTGTCATGAGAAGTGAACATCTTTTTGATTTGAGAACTAAAAGTGGTTTATGGATTAAAACTAAGGTCATATTCACGACGGGAACAATTAGAGACAATGGGGTGGTATAAAACATGTAAATAGAACAACCCTCAGACTGTACATACACATTAAACGTATAAAATATAAAAACGAAACAATATATTGCAAAATACACCATTTTTATAAGATGAATGACAGAGCCACGCAGCAGGGAATTCAACCTAATCCTAATCCAGTTTTGCTGCCTGTCTCGGACCTTTTGAAGGAGGTTTTGCGAAAGGAAATAGAACCCTATTGCTGTTGTGTAGAGAACATACTAGACTTGACAGCTGAGGCACAGGAGAGATCATAGACAACTTGCTTATCCCAAGAGAACTAGTTAGAGAATCGGGAAATTCTTTGTAAATTATTGTCTGTCTGTATAAATCAATAGAATAAAATGTCCAATGTTATTTGAATGAGATTCAAATAAGGCGCCATATTGGATTTCGAATTAAATTTCCCATGGGAAACACACAGCAGGTTGAGTCAATCTAATAATCAATCTGATGAGATAGAAAATGATGCAGCTAATGTTCATGATAACACCTGGATCCAGTTTCTTTATATGTTTACATAATAAGGAAAATTGACTATAGCATACGGCTAGCACAAATGCATAACCAATTCCTTTTCTACAGGCAGAGTCCCATTCCCTCATTTGCAGACATGTTCCAAACTATTTATCAGTACAGGATAGAATTAATTGGCATATTTTTATTAGAACCTGATATCAGACAACGTCTTCAAGGATTGGCTGAGCTGCCAGGTTATTTCATAAATCACTTTCTTCATGATTAGAAAAAAGACAAAAAGTGGAAGCTAATACAAGCCTAATTAGGATGTGGGTGGGAATCTTGGCAGAGTAGCTCTTTAATTACGAACAAATCTGTCTCCTTTCATTAGCATGGCTCTCCTGACAAAGGGGCTTTTTTAAACTTTAACTATCATTTATCATGGAGCATCCTATCATTCACGGTTAAGGGGAGTTATGTCCCCACTGACATGCTTATAATGGCGATCAGCAGTCGGGACTATCGTTACTTTTGATAAATTTAGTCGTGTCAATTACAAAACGTTTTGTATGCATCGATTACACTGTTGTCAATTGGTAAAAGCATACAACAACTGACGCAAAGACCTAAAATATCGTTATAATTAATTTGTAATTATAAACTCTTCACACCAGGCAAAGAGTAGGATGAATAATCATAAGTAAAACCTGCAGCGTCCTTGTCAAAACCTTCTTCGAATAAAACATTCCAACTGAACGTAGACGTCCTTCTAGTGCTTGACATTCGACTGTGTGATTACTCTTAGTATTACAATTATCAAGTTAATTATCCTGAACACGATTCGGAGTTATACTGTACTCCATGTACCTGCACACCAATATGGGCAGATTCTTTAACATGTGAAGATCTTTAGTTATAGGAAAAAATGTAATGACGGTAATATCACAACGGACTAGAAATAACGTATACAGTGAAAAGGAAATAAAATGAAAACGTATTCGATTCTACCATTTTATTGAATGAAACACAAAATATTGACACAAAATGTTACGTACGAAGGGCTTGCGAGGAGAAATGGACTTGTCACCATGATAATTATTTTGTGATATTATTACTCGTTATGCATCTAAAGGTAGGCTACACCAAGAAGGGAAGGAAAGAGTGCTTCATGTCATGAAATATTGATCTCAATGAAATTTGATACATACACAGAGTATGCTTTATATACAAAATAAGCACACAAGCATACAAAAACAGTATAACATCTGTGCAAAATGCAATATGTATAAGTTCCATATGGAAAGTGATACTTGCTACAGGCATTAATATCCCTGCCAATAGAAAAAGACAATACAGCTAAACCGGCAGCTGTTCCATCAATTCTAAAATGAGTTATAGTATGGGAACATAGTTTAAATGGTATACTACTTTAGTTCTAGGATTATGAAAGTGTGTTTAAAGGGATAAGTTAGAAAATATACGTCAATTTTGAGTGACGATAGTCCTTTCAGGGGTTCAATGCCCAACGATACAAAATGCTATTTTCTGAAATAAAGACCTGCTTAGTATTTTCAGTATGCAACCAAAAGGGTAAAATCTAAGAAGCGTTTAAAATGTATTGTTGTGTGAATGGAAAAAAAACATTAAGTAAAACCTGGAAAAACATGGACAAACGGAATGTATATAGAAATCCTGATTCAATTCCCATTGCTCATCTAAATCAATATCTCGAACATCCAACGTATTTCATAAAACCTTTTGTTATGGGAACAATGCATAACGGATTAAGTAGCAAATGAATCTTCATACAACTGTACAAGTAAGGAAGGCAATGAAAGTAATGATGGCAAACATCAACGATTGAATAATTTTATTATTGTTTACAATAATTAAGACCTGGGCCCACATACAATTTAGAAATAAATGGGTAACCTTTGTTTGGATGTAATGGATAAAGTATTCTTGAATCAGATTTAAATTGTCATCTATAGAACACAAAAAGAAGTAAACTCTTTTAAGTTGAAGCAATGGAAAATCCTCGATCAAAAGCTTCTCCTCGAACCATGCCAACCCTACACCCACCTACCCTCATACGAACACACCCACACACAAATTCATGCACGCACACATCCCCACACATTGACACACAGCGAATATATTGCAAACCCCCAGGAATTCCACAATTCTTTGTCTTCTGACGGGGAATAGGAAACAGATTCCCCAATGACAACCTATCTTGTACCTGCATGTCATTCAAGCAACAGAAAAGGCGGTTGCCGTCAGAGGAGTAAGCAACATACGTTTTCAACAAGCAACAGAAAAGGAGTAGTAGGCTGGTATCAGGGACCACTCGAACCAGTCCTATCTGTGCCCTAGGACAAACGTAGCAAATAATCCCGTCACTCAAAACCTGGGCCCAGAAAAAGAAAAGGACAGCAAGGGTTTAGTTAGCTTAGAGGTTTTTTCAACCAGTGCGCCCTGGGTTAACTTGTTTAAAGTAGTCATTGTTCTAGTTTTTACGTACTTAAAAGTACGTTGAAGCTTAACGGTGCGGAGGAGAGTGCTATTAACGAACCCCAATAGTTCCGGTTTAAATCCTGCCCCAAACGTGTATTTTTTTCACGTCAATAATGGCAAAAATAGGGACTTACGAAAGAACGTGCCATTGCTTTTTCGGTCTATTATCCCCGCAAGGAGCTCAATTTCTATGGAGCTTATGTTTGATTATCAATTGTTGAGTTCGATGACATTCTGGTTTAGTGTGCCGTGAAGGAAAGCTGTCTCAGTAAGCATCTCTCTCCCGTTCCTATGTAGGGTCAAGGATCGCATAGATGTATATCATGGCAGGATACGGAGGGGAAAACATTTCTTCTCAAGAGGAGCATAGGGGAAATGACTACTTCTAAAGAGGAACGTAGAGGAAATGACTACTTCTAAAGAGGAACCTGCAGGAAATTATCTAATTAATGATCCTAATGACTACTTCTAAAGAGAACCCTGTTCATATTAATGTAAATATCTAATTATTAGTTCAGTATAACCCAAATCATGACTATACAATAGTATCAACAACAATGGGTACAGCATAATTATAATACAGTTCTTACATAGAAACATTGCTTATAACCAAAATGACAGTTTGAGAAAAGAACGGCAAGAGTAACAGTAACATAACTTAATTGCATACGAAACAGCCCCAAGAGAGGTTACTGAATTATCAATGTGAGACGGGGTAACGTGTGAATGGCCCCTAAGAGATTCACAACTCCGGGCTAGAAGTTAACCAAAGACATAACTACCATTCTGAATATTTCAACCCTATCATATTCCAATCGATTACCCAAACATTGCTTTACTTGAAGACATAATTGAATAAGCTGTAAATCAATCACGCGTCTCATTAAAAGACGTTTTCAAATGCTTTAATTGGTACCAGTTCTATACTTGATAATCATGTCAGCTATATATTTATGAATACGATTTACTTCTCCATGACTATTCAACCCCATTATTCCAGTGGTCCGTATACACGATTCCAGTCCTGCATCGCATTCTACCTTTACTGATCACATCTCCGGGCAAAAGCCAAAACTCATTTAGTCATTCTAAAAAGACATCGCTTCGGCGTTCTATGAACGGGAAACACTCTATTCAAATGGCCATTAGAACTAATTGTGGAAGCTGTCTGGCACAGTCGCTTGCCACGTTTTGCTATACATTTATCTTGGGATCTATTCTCGTCTACAAGCATAGAAGCACTATTTCCTGGTTTGTATGCTGAGAGGCGTGTGTAGGAGCCAATTTAATAAATGGACTCATATAAAGACTGATGAACAGTGTAATTATGACTTAGATCTGACATAAAATGGCCGGTAGTACCTTTCTGGGAATTCAGTCTCTGTAAGTCCCCTCCAACAGTTATCAATCTATTTTGATAAATCACTTGTATTATACATATTTGGAATCTCCCCACAGAAATACAATACGATTGTGAGATATTTGATTATGGTTGAAACTCTATATCGCACTAGATTAACGCAGCGGAGGGACCAACTTTGAGCACTACTACGGAACACTGCTACGACATACACAATCATACTTCACCAGTTGGACACGACCACATACGTCAGAACAGGTGACAACAGTGATAACCATACCTCCTCCCGTAGGTCATGTAACACCTGTACAGCCGGGCCCTTCCTTACTGGAGGCCTACAGCCAATACCCTTGTAGGTTATCTATTGATAGTGTGCCAAGCAACATCAATGGCTTCCTGGCTTCGTGAATAGAACACAGGAGCGCCCTCGCCACTCCGTACACAGGAGTTAATCCAGAAGGAAGTATGGTGAGAGTTGGTAAAACAAGGGTGCCTGAATAGTTTCTCACATAATGGATATTGCTTTGCTGGGTTAGTTATCCAGAGTCGAGCTTTAAAATGTGACTTCCTGCAATTTTGATTAGCCTTTAAGCTTTCCATTCCAGACACGATTTGAAAGCATATCGAATCTTTTCATGCACATTCCAGGGGTAATATGACATGATCAACTTTTGATAATTCTGAATACTTTGTCAGATCCATGGACAAGATGGCGTGGTGAATTTAAGAGTGTGAATATTTGAAGACCGATGACTCTAAGGGAACGAGTTTCTGGCGATCGGCAAATGTAGTTATGGCATGTTGTATTTGCACACAAGTTGCTCACTTACCAAAAATGAATGTGCATCTATGATTACCTGAGTAATTCTAAGGTTCTCTTTAGGAATAAATGTTTGTAACATGGCAAAAGAGTAATGGCACGTGTACAAGATTGAGATTATTGGGTAAGAGAAACATGACATCGGAAATGACATCACAGGGCATCATGACGATCGTGTGACCTGTATTAGCCAATAAGAGTCTCGGGGTGTAAAAGCCTGCGTTTGTTACTAAATAAACAGATTCTTCTGGGTTGTCAGCTCTATTTCTATCAAAAAATATTTAAACGCGCAACAGATTCGATTTCCCACTATAGTTCTATCAACTAAGTAAAATTCAAGATAAGATTAACATTTAACACACACTATATGACATGAACACACTTCAATGAGCTTTAAAAGACATGAGTATTATCATGCATTCCAAATTTCATCTCACAAAACAAGACTATGTCAAGTCGATATCGACACATATCCAATCTTCCACTCTAGCTATAGCGAAGGAAAGCCCTATGCCTAGATGGGCACCCTTTTGTACGCAGAGGAAAGGGCCGGCATAGAAAGGGCTCTCCATTATCGGGAAGGTCATTGTTTGTGACAGACGACTTGGTGTGCTGTGTGGATGTGAGTGTGGGTGTGATGTGGGTGTGAGTGGGGGTGTAGGTGAGAGTCAGTGAACGACATGACTCCAGCCTTACACTGATTCCGGGTCCCTGACTCCCTGTAAGACCACACGCCATCCATATCCCAGCACAATGGGCCCTATCTGTAATATCCGGACCGTGTATCGATGGCTGCAGTCCCTGCTGACCACCCCTTCTCCTTATTCTATTCCTCCCTCATCTCATACCCTGTCCCCCTATACCCAGATCCCAATACACGCCGGGCGCAGCTCCTAAGAGGATCAGTCCGTATTAACCAGACAGGCCCGAAGGAAACAACTCCACCACACCATCAAAGAACGAGGCTTTTTCCCTAAGTTAATCTGGCTTTCCCCCAATGTATCCCTATTCTTTTAAGTCTGTGGGGGACTCCTTCCTGGGGGATTAGCTGGGTTTTGATTGTGTCCACCTTAGGGAATTGTCCCCTGTTTGCTAGTTCCTACACGTTTGGGGCGTGGCCCAGTCTCCTGTGGGAGAGACCCTCTCCTACCCGTCTTAGACCCTCCTGTGGTACGATGGACCCACTCTTTCCTACATTGGACTCACGGTGACCAAGTACGCTATATCTCCGTGCACACTGCCCAGTGTTTAGTGATATGTATACACTAGCATATTCAAATATTTTTCTACTTGAGATTACCTCTATGGTCACTTAAATCTTAAAAAGCCTTATATGATTAGATAGCATTGCAGTTACAAGGTATCTCTACATCAAAGTACTTTGATAAAACATAATACTATGCATAACAGTATTTGTAACGCAAGTTAGCAGGTGTTCTATCCTTAAACATCCCAAAGTCCCCGCAGCTCATGATTAATAGAACGCTAGTTCCCAGTAAATACTATGTATAAATAAAAGCTATGCAGTCGGAAGCTTTTTTAATAAGGGCAATGTGAATGGCACGAATACTATAGGGTCATAGTTTCTGACTGCGACGATGGAAATACAATGATTTATTTTGTTTGACAATGTTGCGATACATTTTCTTCCACAAACTACAACATCGTATATTATACAGTACAGTTTGGAAAAATACAGACATAAAGAATAATGATATTGACTGAGGACGTGCACAGTGCCATAAAAGCCTTTACAGCCACATGGATTCACATTGAAAGAACACGAATGAAACATGAAATTTTTCAGTTTAGCAATGCAGGTATCATTTGGTGTCATTTGAAAGCTTAAAGCATCCTCTGTAATGTTGAATTCACGCATGGAGTATTCTTACTTCAAACTGAGTCAAAAATAATTTGCAGGCGCGTCTCCTATGGAGACTATATCAAGTCATCCACATTGTTCGTATAATCCAATCGTGACCATTTCATCCATTCTCATTGATCAAGGTTGGAAGGACGATAATGATAGAATTACACGAAAATGTTTCACTTTCATTATGGAATATTTAGAACCAAACATAATAAACACCTTTTTTCGTAATTTCTTGAACCTATACAAGTGCCGTATCTATTGAAAGTTCTGGTTTCAAAGACGCAGGGAATACTCTAATACTGTAAAGTGCCAAAATAGGTAATTCCCAGTGCTACCAGACAGCGTGTTCATGGCATGAAATCCGTTTAAACTGTTCAGCTAACCCATCCCAATGGGTCTAATGCAAAACCTGTGTCGCACTTGCACGGGAAAACACGCTGCATTGTTCGGCTGACATCTAAAATCAGTCCAGAACGAGCTGCACATACTCTAACCGCCAAGGCCATTCATTATTGAGCATAAGAGTTGCTTTAACCCTTACACTGCCAGAGGCCTCATATGGGGCCCTATAGTAAAATCCCATAGGAACACCAATGAAAGAATGCAAATTATGCTTTCAGAATCTGAAAGAATTTTTCAGATATTCCAATTAGAACCAGAGATACAGGTATTTGAACATCGGACTATCAAGTCACCCAAAAATGTTAGAATTGCGATTCCAGAAAGCATAAACAATGTATTTACATATGAAATTGCCATACTAATTAAAAATACTGAAAAATGGGTGAATTTTTGTAAATTACATGATTTTTAATTTGCTCTAACTTTTCTTTCATTTATGATAATCACAAACTGTCTTTTGCACAAAAAAGATAATGTTTTCATGTTGTTTTTATAAAGAGTGTCATAGTTATTTTATGAATTATCGGTTGCCATGGTAACCTGCAAATCATGATAGTACAAACAATTACTCCACGCAAGGAATTTGCCTTATTGGCACAGTGCCAACATTTGGAACGTTTATATCAAAATCATTGCAAAAAACTTTTCATCTGAAGAATCTAAACTAAATTTGAGTTTTAGGGAATTTATGCACTATTTTTTGTATTTCGGGCAATATTTCAGTAAATATCAGTTACATTGTGATATATCTGGCAGTGAAAGGGTTAAAATCGAGCCATTGTTTTTTACCTTTTTATCACAATGGCCCTTTCAATGCATGTTTGTTTCCAATAGCCGGCTGTTGTAAAATATGTATCTGACTTATATCAAATAAAATCCATTACTTAAGTTAACACATCATTAACGTGCATAACATCATTATGGCGAAACAATAGGGCATGGGTATGGCGTACATGAATAAACCGAATCGGCTGATTTAATGGTAGTCAGAAAATCGTTTCTGCTCATAAAAGGGTTAATATAAGGATCGTCACTACCCAATGAACATCCGACAGCATGCTGAAAAAATTAAAGGACTATTGGTTCTTGTACCAAATTCTAGCACGTCCGCCTCAATGTGGCAGCATATGTCTACAGGTACTTTCTCTACATACTTGTTATTAAAATACAGGTTTGTCAAGATGACTCTGACGGTTTTTTGAACGAAAAACAAATACATTTTCAAATTTACTGCAAAGAAACCTTTTAAATTAGGTGTAAAGAAACATCAAAATCTAAATACCCGTATGATATTAATATTTCAGTGCATTTGCTCCTATTGTGGTGACTCAATAAATTACGGAGCCATAGTCATGCTGTTACACATAGACGACTACTATAACTAGACCCTAGAGTCTAGACACATACTAGGAGAATCCTATTTGTGCTAGGGATAATGTTGAGCACCAAGCTCACTTTGAAGTGACAGAATATCCCGTTTATATCATAGTTCACAGCAACCTACAAGTAAAAGACGCTAATGGGAACATAATTATTATGTCCAAGGCGGCGATTTATGGATACTGCCTCTTGGTCTACAATTCTGACGTTCTTTACCTGCTTCTCTTAAATTTCCTTGCTTTAGCATTTAATCGCAAAGCCATGTATAATAGCAAATGCTCCCGATGTTTAATTTCCCAGCTTACTATTCTTCTCATTACATGATAAAGTGGAATTTAGAAATACATTTGGCATCATTAGAGAGCTGCCCCATGGGACTGGTATAATATTATCGCCCCTCCAGATTTGCAAACAAAGAATGTATAGACCCTTCTCCTCATCCATTTTCATTTTCACCCCCATGTGAGTGCTTCTTTCATGGCCGTGTGGGTGACATGATTGCTTTCTGCTGACAACAGAACTTCGTATTATGGCCAATATGTGGTGCTATATAGCGCCGTATGATAATGAAATTGAGCAGATCATCTTGCCCTCATCCACGTCAGGCCCCTGAGCGACAGGACAATTTCAGTGTCACCAACCAGCGTCCGCCCCCTTCTCCAATACCCCCTCCCTCCGAACCCCTCCCCCCTCGCCAGCAGTACCCCTGGGGGATAGGGGCTCGCCGACGAGGGTAGAAGGTTGGACTACTTTGCTGTCTATAGCAAGATCAATTTGGTGGCGGTCAGCGGGGACCGGACACTGTCCACCTCCGGCCAACACGGCCCCCTCCCCTCGTGCCTCAGGAACGCCAACCCTCCTCCCTGCCGCCGGCACCTGCTGATCTCATAAGATCTGAAATCGTCTTTGAGACATCGCCATCATATTGTTTTGGACAGTCCTAATACATGAAGATGAAAATAACAGGAAGCAAAACTAAATTTTTAATAAACTAGCTGTATGATTTACCCACTGATCTCTGTATATCCCTGTAGAAATTAGACATTAGAGATTCTAACGTCTAGATCTTCTCGTTATATGAGAAAAATAATGAGACGAAATTAATATGTCTGTTACCTTCTAGCAGACAGCTGTATTCTCTGTAGCAGACCCTTCTGTGGCAAAACACTGCAAAGCTATTTCCCCCAGATGCAAGCAAAGGCCCACTTTTGGGGGTTCGGTGTTTTCAGTCCATCTCCATTGATCCTATTTGCATCTTACCCAGGGACAGTTCTAGATGAAGCTGAGGGGGTTAAATCTATGAGGAATGCCCTCGAAAATTAGTAAGATAGCTAAGAAAAGTCGCATAACATGAGTTCTGATAGACGAGAACAATTCCCAACCACGGATAGCTTGTTTCAATATTTCGCCTGCAGACTACCCCATAACAAGAGGCATGCAGAGAAACGTAGACAGCTCACAAGACTGAGGCTATAAATTTAATTAACTCTTTCTTAATATTTTTTTTTCAAAATCGATTTATTAGTAACTAAAATCAAGGTTGCCATTGTTTTCCAGTTATATTACAAGTTAAAAGATAACTGTTACATGAGAATACCTTCATATTTCTTTATACTATCTATGGCAGATATTTAATATTGAAATAATTTATATCAACTGTTTTTTAAGGGTTTTTGTTAATCCAAAACCTAGTTAATAGTTACTAGGTGTTCTATGATTATTTTCAATTTCTATTGACTTTATTATCTTTATCTGGATGTACAAAGAATACCAAGCTATCTAGCTTGATTGTAAACCAGTATAAATAAAATGAATTTAAAAAAAAATAAAAAAATCCTAATGCACATGCACACAGGATAAATCCTGAATATTCAAACTACAGAAGAATTGTTTGTTTATGAATTGCAATAGCTATACTAACATGAATATGATTGTGCAATTTGGACAACAGGAAAATCTTACTCATTATAACTTGTCTGATCTATTAAAACCCAGAGAGGTATTGCTGATGACATACATTATGAATTTATCTTTCTGTTACCCGCATCAAAAAGGGCGTGTCATTAATTATCCCCCAATGTACAAATGCATAAAAATCGGTCCGTTGATTGGGGGAGGTTATGGGCTGGGGCTTTCAGTGGTGGATTTAGAGGAGGGCGGGGGCCCGCACCCCTTCCTTTTTTTGGAGCCAAATTTAGCTTTTTTCAATGTAAAATCCTGAAAGAAACATTGGGGGTGCGCCAGCCCTTTCTATTAGCGCCCCCCCCCCCCCCCACCTTTTCAAAAAGCTGGATCCGCCACTGGCTTTTTCCCCAAGTTTAATGATAGATTTAGCTTTTTTTAAATGTTAAATTCTGAAAAATTGTGGGTGCGCCCCCCCCCCCTTTCTATTAGTGCCCTCCCCCCACCTTTTCAAAAAGTTTGATGCGCCACTGGCTTTTCCCCCAAGTTTAATGATTGATTTAGCTATTTTTAAATGTTAAATTCTGAAAAATTGTGGGTGCGCCCCCCCCCCCCTTTCTATTAGTGCCCTCCCCTCACCTTTTCAAAAAGTTTGATGCGCCACTGGCTTTTCCCCCAAGTTTAATGATTGATAGTCCGCGCACACCCAACGCCCATGCATGTAACAAAAGGGTCCGCCTATATAAGGTTCACTATGTGTGCGCACCCTATCCCTACACCCACTAGCAATTTTGACAAATCGGCCGACTGATTGGTACTGAAATTAACTGATACTACCAGATTAATCAGCTGATTCAAGCACCGATTTATATCAAACATCTACATTTCAGTATTGGATACCATCGCGCAATGATCAGTTAAATCATTTGGTAATAAGCTGCCGCTTTGAGCGCCGATTCGGCCTAGTGAGTATCGGGGTTTAGGTTTAATTGCGAGCGAGGACTCTTAAGGTCGTAGGATATGAGATTCAATGGTATAGGCGGACCCTTTACATGGCAACAAAATAATTATATTTGTCAGTCCTATGGACTGATAATGCTACTTTGGTGGCGAAACAATAATCATATGTACTGATCAATGACCTGTTGCACCACCCTTGCTGTCCCCTTTGACAAAACATCTCTGAATGTCTGGGGACCGGTATCTAAGGTGGATACTTATGCTCCCTCCCTCCCCCCGATTACCGAGCCTAGTATAATCCCTTGAGTTGATCTGACCTTTATGCTTTCAGGGTCAATATCTTCGTACCTAATTTGGCTAATAAGGGAAATTTCGAAATAAATCTTACGCCTAATAATCCCTCTTTGAGACATTTTGCAATTGCACCATCAATTTTGGGAAAAGACACAATTATGGGCTCAGGTCATACTCCTTGGGATGAAACAATATTAGATCAAGCATAAACACAAAAACAAATGATTCACGAGTAGTTTTATATGATACATACATGTATGGTGAACAAAGAAATATAGGCAATCGTCAAATTGTGATGATAGGATACCGTACATGTGCGCAGTATTGTTGGTTTACTTCAACTTGTGGATTATGATAGAAGGAGGAGATAGACTACAACCTTGAGATCTTTCTAACAACTGATTGCATGTGATTCTTATATGTAATGTGAGAAAGAACATCAATAATTGAGCCGGACTATCTTCATGTGACAAAAAAATCTGTACTCTCCATTAACTTTGGATTATTGATAAATGTCTGAACATCTGCAAGCAAGTATCTAGACTGTAGTTACGTCCAAGTCAGCTAGACACTCAAACTATTTCGTAAAAGCTAGGTAGGTCAGGGACGGACTACAAAGTATCCTCATTTAGATCTGAACACCCTAAATGAAGTGAATCTCTTCTACTTGACTAGCATAATGAATCTCCTTCACGGCTACACGAATTGTAGTTCTTACAACACTACTATAGGCTCCACACTATCAAGGGTAACCAAATTAACCTATAAAGGCCCACTCTGAGAGAACCATTGGCCAGTGGGTTAACACTTTCACCTGGGGGGAGATCCCTGTTAGCCTAAGGTCCAGGGGTGATGGAGTCTGAGACCCGTTCTCACATGACATTATGTAAATATCGTTAGGCAGAGAAAGGTGTTTAGCTTGGGTGGATGAGATAGCGGCTGGCCAATCGATAGGTAATCTGTGAACCAAGTGTGGGGAGGCCCACGGCAGGTTCCCCATCCACCACCTTGGGCCTACCTTCCCCCAACGCCGTCTCTCCTCGTGTCTCTCATTGTCATCCCACTCTTTTGCCCTGGGCTAAAGCACTGGCGACGGAAAAAGAAATGACTTCAAAGAGTAGAAGGCAATATGAAACTGCCAGGATTTCCCAGGGATCAGGGAGTTTCCCCTGCAACGAGTCTTAAGGTAAGTGTGGTGACAGAATGGTAAAAGACATCAACAAGTTTAGGGTGCTTTACCTTCTCAACGCGTTCTCCTGTGAAGTATGGCATGTATGAAGTGGAAGAATTCTCAAGTGCTTATATCAGGCAAGCCCCACAATTCCACGAGAAACCACTGAATACATATTATTATATCATTATAGATCACATAAACAAAGATAAACACATGAAAGTCTTCATCGCAGGGTAAATACACCTTTAAGAGGAAATATGGAACCGTCCGAATTCCGCAGGAGGCACGGAAGAGACGGCCGGAAATGAAATTAGAGATGAGGATGGGAGCAGATAGTGTGAGACAGAAAAGTAAAGGGTAGGCTTAGTCCAGGCTGATAATGTCACGAACAGTTCCGAAGGCAGCCTGAATGTGAAACATCAGACTGAAGAATGTTCTTCGCGCGAACGTTGATTATACACCTTATAGCTTTGGAAGTAGGTACTATTTTTTTTATAGCGAGGCAAATTCTAACACATAAATGTATTATACAAAATGTGTTTGAAAACTTTTCATAATCTTAATTTCAGAGGCATTTGAATGAGGATGAAATTATTACAACAGGCATTCCGAAAGGTCTTCGTCTGTTCACCAAACAATCCTATTGTTACGAAGCAGTTCTATCTAGGCAGCTACGACGTTATAGAAACAATTTTTATCATTCTGATAATAAAGTTACAACTGGAAGGTCAAAGACTGAATAATAAACACCGTCTCATGTTATCTATTGTTCTACCGCACCTTTATTCTGTTCTTAATATTTCTTTTTATTGTGCTTTGACCTAAAATGTAACGTCTATCTCTCACACTTCAAAGGCAGTCGGTCTAATTGAATGATTGTTGATGGTTCATTCAGAATTACCATCCCTTATATTTTTGAAATATTTTATATACTGCTTAGAACCAGGAGGATTACTATGCTCCGCGGCTGACTAAGCCCTTCTATAGGTAAACAACTATATTCTATTAAGAATAAGAAACTAGTTTTATTTCATTATCAGAACATGACGGATAGTTCCGGGCAAATCGAAGCAGTGAGTTGAAATGGGATTCGTCAATTACTGAAGTCTATTCCTCTGTTCCTCTATCTCTCTCGTCCCTCTTTAGAAAACAGTCCACCTCCTTTTTACATACATGTAGCACAAGCGTCTCACTCTCTGTTTATCAGTAGATTCTAACCATTGTGTGTTCAATTTCGACAGCTGTACAAACTTCCAACCACTTATTCCTCAAGCAACACCCACCCAGTCATTCTATCAGGTCTTGGCTATTCTTATACACAGTGGGTCCATCTTTTGGCTGCTTTCTATTAAACCTTTGGTAGTTGGGCGCGTCCTACCACCTGCGCCCCCACCCCTGGAGGTAGGTCTGCAGCAGGAGATAAGCCCTACCCTTGTCCTCAGGCTTAAATGTAATCACTGGCGGTACCCCCTGAGGGCCAGCACATCGCCAACTAAAGGTCGTATCATCACACCATCCTCTGATAATCATTACCCTAAGGGGAGAGATCTCCAGACTCAAGTGAGAACTCTCCTATCTCCACTAAGCCAAAAAGGTTGAAATTCAATAGAGGAAACGTCCTCTTTTTACCTCACCTATTAGATCCAGGTTTGGGGGTATTTGAAATCTATATCAAGCGATGAATTACATCAAATGTTCTCAGTAATGTAGTCAGTAGGCAGGAGTTAGTGTATTGATCCATGCTATCCTATACAGCTCAAATTACCGAATCCCTGCCGGTGCCGCCCTTCTTTCCGATCTGCCCGACTCGGAGCTATCATTTATCCATAGGGGTGGCAGGGGCAGTGATCTAGTTATCATACATGGCTCGCCGGGGTCCACATCACATCAGGCACATCAAGTGAGGAGATGGCTTGGCCGGTGTAGGCAAAGCTGCTACCCCTGGTCTTGGGAAAACACTATGATATAAATAAAGACAGTGTGGGCAGGCCCCGCCCTATCCCTCATCGGACATGGAAACTTCTGGGGGAGACCAGCTCTATAAGCCCACGTACTTCATTACTGCTTGATAAGCCTCATTAGTCTTGATGCAAGTCTTGCGGGACGAGAAGGACTCTCCTTTTTCTAAAAAAAAGTTTGTAAAAGGATCACTATGTCACACATTTGGAATTCTAGATACATGTACGTATCGTAGTAAGGTCTTAAAACAACAGAACAAAAACAACAACAACAACAACAACAACAACAACAACAATATTTCACACGTTTAGATATTGTCCAGTTCACTTAAAGGAAACGTAATCCATGCCACAACTCTCAATGAGTTCAGTTTTAGTATCTTTCATGTCTAAAGTCTTAATATAATATTACGACCATGGATTTTGTGCCAAGAAAACTAGCATGCATATAACATGATTATTATGGTAATATGAATATTTCTATCAAAACTATCAGGTAAAAGTTTAACCAAATGATGCCTAGGGACCTTTGTTCCCCGACAAGCCACAAGGTATGAAACTTAACTTTCTTGTGCAGGTCAGAGGCTCAAAGGGCAGTTTCAAGAACAAACCACTTTTGGTAACGATATGTAGCTTGGGTCTTAGAAAACCACAAAGGAACCACATCCTTCGCCAAAAATATAATTCACAGTGGCTTTCACTGGAACTTCTAAAGTGGAGTCAAATGGGCATAAAAGGTATAGGAAGTGCCGGATGCCTGGTAATGGGAAGTGATGCCTAGGGATGTAAGAATAATTTCCCTTTGGATTGGCTTGGCAGGATACATCAGGAGTTGAAGCCAGGGGATATTCCTACAAAGCACATCCACCCTGGGGTACCCTGGGCGGCTAATTTTAGTAGTCTGACAAGGACTTTATGGTTACAAAAATCCGTTATTAGGAATCAGGCCTTTAGCTCTCGAGTCCCGTGTGAGCCCTTCTTCGTGGGCAGAATCATTAATTTTCTGGGCTCATTAGGCAAAGTCGATTTTGAAATACGCTTCTAAAGAGTATGTAGATCTTGGATAAGACACCTCACTTCGATGTCAACCCCTTGCACTTAATATCTTCACCATTGTTGTACAGACACGAAGTGAATACCGCTGTGAATTTAGAGCCTGCAGGTAGAACGTGGAGAAGCAATAGGACATAGTTGCTCAAATTAATCTGATTAGAAATCCGTCAAAATTGAATATGGATCACATACACTTCAGTAAGATCATATGGAATCGGGAAGTGGCATATTATTGTGAAAATTCACAAAGGCTAGCGACTACTTCATGTGTTTAGGTGATCACCAATAGCAATCTTGATGGATTTCTACTGTTCAGTTCGTCCAGGCATACTAAGCTTTTACATTGTGGGTTGGCACAATGTGGGAAGTAACCGATTCGTGCAAGATGCAAAAAAGCTTTTGATGAATATCAAATGAAAGGTGATTGCCAGGGGAAATACATAACAGCCCGTACTAACAATTCACTCTGTGGATTACATTGATGACCTTCAGCGTGCGGGAAACACTAGAAAAGGGTCCTATCTTTATGTGCCCATTACCGCTTCAGAAAATGGACACTGTCACGCACGGCTAATAAAGGAAACTGATCGACTATCCAGGTTCCATCTACAATTATTTGAGTTTTCTCCTAGTGCAAACAACTGTCGATTTGCAACAACATTATGCCAGGCATTTGAGTGAGTAATGAACAGTTACATCAAAGCTTCTCTTTTGTACTCACTCGGTCTGACAGAGAGTGTCACGTAGAGGGCAGGGGGAGCGCCGATTGGTGGACGGGCCCATGGGGTAGGGAGTGATGGATGCAATGCACATGCGCCGGCCTTGTCATAGTGATAATGTGTGTATGATAGATGGTAAACGGGCAAGTATCCAGACCATGCCATCTCCCTAACATAATTCTAATCCATACCTGAATACAAGGCAGCGTGGAAAAAATTAGAATGTTCTCTCCATAACCTTCTTATAAAATTTGCTAAAGCTTTAAGTACTCAAGGAATAGGCTATATATTCATCTTTGACCTTCAGTGTTTGCGGACAATATCGATATCCTGCTGTAGTTTAGGATTACATTTTCAATGAATAGTTCATCTGTGACCTTCAGTGTTTGCGCCTAACTTTCAGATGTCGGTTAGGATTACATTTTCAATGAAAAAGAATTTCATCCATGACCTTCAGTCTTTGCCCCTTATTTCCAAGAAATGGGTTCATCTTTAGTGTTTATGTCTTAGTTTCTACTGTTGTTTAGGACTGAATTTTCATTAAAAATTAATGTGCAGTCTTGTTTTAGATGACAATTAAAATATTAACCTGCCCTTTCACATGTATCGTCAACTGCAAATTCACCATTTCAGAGAAGAAATCCGAGCTTATACTTATCAATATTTTCGGTATCTACCCATAAGTGCATTGAAGTAATAATTAGGACTTTTACTCCCTGATCAATGCTTACAATGGTTATGTAAGAACAACTGACGTCCCACATATCTGTCCTTAGTCTACTCCCGCCTCTTGAACGTTGAATAAGGAGATCCCGAGATTTGAACAAAAAGGTTATACTGAGTCTTTACAACTCGGCCATTTTGAACCTATTTCAGAAATAGAACTGGTAGTGAATATTTTGAAACATGTAATCTGTTTAATGATTGTGAACAACCGTCACCAGAGAACAGGAATAATAACATTGTGGATCCAAAATTATGTTGATCACTTATCAACAAAAACTGCTGCCCATAACGATGAATCGAGGAATACCGTTAAGATGCATAAGCTAGGGCCGAACTTTCAATCCGTGCATGGAAACAATGGCAAATGGAGGCTATACAAAAAAAAACCCCAAAACCCAAAAAACCCAAAAAAACAAGGGGTACGGGGGGGGGGGGGGGGGGGGGAGGTATCAGACAGAAGCATGAAACACGCGATTTACCATTTGTGTCCAATGTGATTACTTTCAGTCATCCGGAAAAAACAATCCCAAGTCAGTACGAACATGCAGTGCAAATTGAAAAGTGCTGGTAAAGAGCCCGACCAGAGCCTCGTTAAACGGTGAGGATCCATGAAAACAGTGAAAGTGCTCTCATACGTTCAAATTAAAACTTTGTGGTAAAACCTTAACACTACTTAAAAACGTAACACCAGTCTGAAGCAATACTGCCGACTAAATCCTGGTTTCCTAGGGACGAAAATCATCGGCGATTAGTATTAGTGTTATTCACCAATGAATAAGGACGGCATGCTAAAAGAAATTGGTCCTCAGACGAATAGACCTTCACCCCAGCCAACTGGGAATTAAGTCATTTTGATAGGGTGTGTTTATACTGGACGCCCAAGAGGCGAATAATACTGGATCTCCACGAAACTAATCACCAACGACGATGGTCTGTAAAATATCAGACATGTCCGATTTTTTCAACTTATTCGCCGACGATAAGTGTGTTTAATCACCTGCCAGCACAACGTCAGTGTGCTTCACCTTAGTCGTCCAAGATTAGATGCAAACAATTCTCCTCGTGGAGATGCAGCTTTACCATCCAGAATGCCAATGACTAGAGGAGCCAAGGTTTGAGAGTCGGAGGAGTGAATGCAGATCCCCACAAGGCGTATAAAGGCCTACCATCATGACACTATCCTGTAATTATTCGCCCAAGACAAGCTGATAGCTCGTCCGTGACTAAGCCCTTTGATCGTTGACGAATAAGTGCAACCGATTCGCCCAGTCGAAACCAGCCTTTAGCGTCCAGTGTATCAAAACTATTCATGGGGAAAGACAACCAGGGTCTTATTAGGTTTATTGGACAGAAGGATCATAACCTAATAACCCGAAATAAGAACATTGGTTAAGTGTCTGGTCCAATACCTCCAGACGTTTGGACTAACACGCCGCACCATTCAGGAGCTTGGCTTCTGATTTAGTCGTGGCTAAAAGGATTAACTGGGCGAGTGGCTTCCCCGGGAGGTGACGGTAGGCACACCCCGCGGGGCAGGGCGCGTGCCGAAGGGGTCCCTGATTGGGTCCATTGACGGCCGCCACGTGCCCAAGATAGACGCGAATGGCCTCATCCCGCCCAAAGGGAATCACATCACACAACTCACTCAGTCCTCAAATTTCAAGTAAAGAAGAAGGCAACTGTTTTGAGACTGCCGAAATGAAGGACTTTTTTCCCTTTCTTATTGCAATTGTCATCGATTGGCAACACTGTCTGAAAAAAGGCTGACCTTTTAGTTTTGTAAATAGGGCCAGTGACGTATATCAGAGTTAACGGAAAATGTCACTTTTAGAAGGCCTTTCTAGGATTTTTTTTTTATTAGTTTTAATGAACCTAGACGGCATTTAAAAAACTCAAAGGTGAGTATAGGTATTTTTTGCACAGTGTAACGCAGTTTTATATGGAAAAAGAAGGCTGACATGCCATTAAGATAGTATACACTTAATGTTATACCAATTTGCTCTATTCAATATTCCATAAGGTTGTTTGGTTTAATTTCAGTGACTTTTTCAGTCTTAATCATATTAACAATTTTTTTTAAATGATTCATATAGATTTGTATATTAAATTACGTCCATATACAGGACCGACATGCGAGATACAAAATTACATCACATTGAAGCACACCTATCAGTTTTCACATATTACTAAGTAAACTTCGCAAATGGTCACAATCTTCTTGTTGCTGAATTCAATTCCCATCATGCAAATGAAGCCGAAAGCGTTATTTTTCTTTGGGACGAAGAGAATTGCAGTATTATTGCTGGGATGATTATATCAATTTAAAAACATAAGTCATGTGCATCCCTTATAATTTTTTAACCATACTTTTGTTACAAGTGTCAAATTCCTAATCTAAAGATTCCAGACAGATTTGATTAAAAAAGTCTGTCCTCATTCTCCACGAGGAACCTGTATTGACATTACTAGTTTGAGATTATTCTAGTCGAGTAAACTACAGGCAGAAATAATCGTTTGACTTCTTTTTTGGGTCTTCATGATCAGCCTGTCTACTTGTCTAAAGAGCTAGGGGCAGTTTAGTCAATCTGACTTTTGCTGCAGGAGAAGTATTCCGAAATCTGAAAACACGATTACCCAAGACTGATACTGTTACACCTTGTGAAATCAGACAGTTGGAGCGTACACATAAGCGCGTTTTATCCCGACCTAATGATTTGAAATTGAAGTCACCCTCGTTCTTACTTTACGGTGATAAGCTTGCTACAGGCCAAAATGTTATCTTCACCTCTTCGCCAATTCTTTTAGGATAAAACATCAATTTCCTAGTAATGAGATTAGGCCTAACTTTATGGGCCCTTCCTACTGACTTTTCCAGTCTAAGTCTGGAAATCTTTTTCATTTTCATTTTCACTTTGGCTGTTGGTTTCATGGAAAACCCCTTGAACTAATGCTAATAAAAGGGAAAAGCAGTATAATAACTGTCAGACGGCTAGACGTTATACTCACTGGCTTTGCAGTGATTATTTCCGGAAAAAAAAAACTATAGATACCCCACAGGACATTGCATACACAAGCACACCAATGGCCCATTCGGCCCACGCACATATTACTACTATCAACCGTTCCAAAAATGGCCAATTTCTGGCGACCTCCGATGAGCTCAATAATCCGCTCGGACCCAAGTCTCTGGTCACTTTTGGACCATAATTTCTTCCCTGAGGAAATCGGCCACTGTGATGACGTCAGCAGATTGCATTAAGGCGACGTCTGGTGTACGAAAATATCAGTAATGGACTAATATGTCCCAATATTTATTTACGAATAATGTAGGTCTACAGGTTCCTTTCATTAAATACATTTATCGCAGACTGATTTAAATGCCACAACACTAAAAAATTATCATTCATGAAATTTGAATCCACCTTGGCCATATCTGAGGTCAGTGTGCTGGGTAAAAGGTGGTCACTGCGGCACACAGGAAACCACTGAGGTTTCGTCATGTATAGTCAGAGTATACCTCGAATTATGTAATAAACTTTTTTTTTGTATTTTGACAAGCAATATAAACCAAATAGTACGATGCGGATTCTAAATGTTTGATTCAACACAAGTACGATACTTATGAAGAAAGAATTTTAGGGGAAAAAACATCAATTGAAAATTGTCACAGCCAAAAAGCCAGCCTCAGGAGACCTATCTGAGTTCTGACCTTTGGGGGGAACCACTCTCCTGGGATTGCAGACAGAACAACTGTTGCCTTAAGGGAACAACAGTAATGTTACAGACAGCTGACAGACTGAGGACTAATCCTCCCGACGAAGGGATTACACCCGTGATTCGCAAAAGGCAATATCCATTCCGAGTGTCAAAACCCCGAAAGCCTATCGCCAAGCTTGGCAATGGTAGAGCGACTCAGCAGAAGTGAGGGAACATTAAGAAATTTCTATTCTTTTTTTTATAATGAAACAAAACAGATTTATGGTACCTAATTTGAGGTCAAACATTCTAGCATAGAGAAGAAGCATCTACAGCTTGGAATTGGAATTTTCTATATAGAAGAACAGGAGAAATTGAACATTACTGATGCGATCAATGGATTTGGAATTCCTTAATGAGTAGGATATGTGTCATTTCAGCTTATGCCAATATAACAAAAGTTACTTTCTATAGGATAAAATCACAAAATACTAAGATACAATTCCCCTCTTTAAAGTTGATAATTCATATTACTATGTGTGGAAAAATCCATAATAAATAATGTTTTAAAAATCCCCTAAGTATTAACCAAACGAAGCGAACAAGAAAACGATTCTCATTGCATAGTGAGTTCCCCTTCATCATTACACATACTATCCTCGGGATATATTCCACTACTTTGCCAATTTCAGTACCAACTTGATTTTGTGAGCGTTTTATGGGTGTTGATATAGGCGTTATGACATCCAGTCACGACATTTTTATCGGACTCGGGTGATATCAGGGTAATTAGGGACCGCATAGCGCTAATCAAGTCAATTTAGGCTGATATGTTCTGGAGCTGTTTGTAAGACCATCTATAACTTCCTTCAGCAACCACATCATCAATGTGAAGGCTGCATCCACTACCCGATTCACTGCATTGCACTACACGATTTCAAAAATCGCCAATGGCAATACCGACCGAACAGTGACATTCTACCTTTCATTAGAAGATAATCTATATTCGCTTTCTAATGGTGTATAGCATAGAAGGGTTCCTTTCATATTTCGATTTAATAACAACAATTAAGAAATTACCAAATTACAGGTGGTCAAAATCGCCTGGTAGAATATGGGCTTTAGTATCAGTCCGAAAAATGATCCCACATGATCTAGGTTAATTCTGACATTATGGTTTAACCTAATAAGTCAGATAAGCGTCCACGATGTCAGTGACTAACAGGCACTGCAATAGGAGGCAGCCGACTGCCTAGACGGTCTGTAATGAGTTTTCCGGTGACTGACCGAATACCAGTGTCCTGTAACAGGGACTAGACCACCTGTTGCCTCTTCTGACCGGCAGCGCAATCCCACTAGTAAATACGAGACTAATTACTCCCTCTTCGAACTTTGATATTGGACTTTTTTTATGAGAACATTTTTCCTGAATTTTTAACCCCTCCCCAAAGACATAATAAAATGAAGGCCCATTTCCTGCATACAGTTTGGTCAAAACCAGTGAGTTGTGGTTACATGCTAGTCATCATAATAAGCATTCAATACATTTACATGTAGGCCTGCAGTGCAGAAATGGGACTCACCTGATGGTAGCGGGGCTGACTGCTAACCCCCTCTGCATGTTTCCCAGTGGCAACAACTGGGTTATCAAAGGTCTTAGTGCCACCAGCTGTTAATTGTGTGTATGGCTCTGTCTATAGGATAGAACACCTGCTTTGGTAAATGTGTAGGGGTATGGTCTCTATCTTCACATAGATGTGTTCATTCCAATGATACAATCATCAAAGACAGAATTGTCAAATCTTGTTCTCACCATGGCATGACCTTAGATGTTGTTAGGGACGTTAAACCCCAATAACCAACCAACCAACCTGAGCAGTAAATGAGAACAGGTAGGCGACCCCAGAGTGCATAAGTATCACTCCTGAATTAAGGCATTACATTGGGGCAAAAGAGTTAACCAACATTTTAATAACACCAGGAACCTGGTGACTGAGCGATATTTTTTCACTTCTAATTACGTAAGTGACAACTTGCTTTTAAATAAGTGCAAAATTTCATGCTGTTGCATGCGAATTTGTATTGCACAAAACATCACACAATCCTTGTTGTTTAGCTTAATTTTTAAATTGCTGGCATGTTGTTTGCTTATTGGTGTAGGCCTATACACCTTAAAGGGCACCTTTGTTGTGGACCAATATTTTTATGTCTTTTATTCCATTTTTGTTTTGTTTCTAAGGATATACACTTGTGTAATATGAGAGACATAATTTGCCACTACTTACTATGATACATGAATTCACCTGTCTGGGCATTCTTAGCCTTGTGGGCTCACAAGGGAGTGTATTACAATAGTGTAATAGATAAATTATTCGGGTGATTCTCGAAATGTAACACTAAAGTAAATACATCACAAATGTAGATGATACACAAAAAGTGACAGAAAAAAAAAGACAAGAAAATAGGTAATAATTAAAATGTCAAAAGTGTGTATACTGGAGTGCCTTGAACTGTCAATCGCCTTGAACAACACAAACTAGTTATTGCAATCCACAACTATTTTAATGATCTGGTAATCTGATCCATTTAAACCAATCAGCAGCTAATAAACTAACGTCCTTATTTCGTTCAACTGTTAACATCTATCTGTTCCTCACTTATATTTGGGGATATAACATCGCAATGCTGAGCCATACCAATGGAGTGATCAAGGGATAAACCCAAGGGTCTTAGTTGCTGGAACACCTACTGAGCTGAGGACGACCCGAAATGACAGCGGGTTTGTGCAGGTGTTCCAACAAGTTATACATGTTAGATCAGATACTCAACACCCCAATCACAAATATTTAATGATTTGACAGCCATCACCACAGTCTAATCTCTGAACTTCTTCTTCATCCCTTTTTCTCAAACCCCAGGCCATGAGGTCCACGAAACCCTCAAAACTCTAAAATTTCTCGAGGGCCCTAAGTCCTGTCCACCCTTTTCCCTAGTCCCAACCAACAACAGGCTAGGCATTTACAACAGTATGCTTTGCAACATAATTTCCATTTGACATTGAAAAACAGAGTGCTATCTTTATTTGAAGAAATCTGCAGTTATTTATCAACGGTAAGTTTATAGTTGCTATATAAATATGAATAATTACTCTGGCATCAGCGAGGAAAGTAAGCTTGCTAATAAAGCATTCTTTTCTTTGGGATACTTTTAAGTGGTCAATATGACACCCTCTATCTTTTCTTGGGGATAGACGACATGGCCAGGACGAACCTTACGGTGACTAATCATAAGAATTGTGTCCTAGACGGGGAAAGTGTGAAAATGAACTTACACTTATACCTTTCAGACTGAAACCATTTTAAATATTCCAATTTGAGACTGAAATATGGGGGTTTGAAATTCCCTATGTGGTACACACTGGCACACCCCAGCTTTACCATTTTACTCCATTCCCATATTATAGCTCCTTGAACCAAACCATGTTAAGTTAAAAAATACAAAATTACAATAACTTTTCACACAGATCTCCATTCAAATAACAGTTTTTACAACTGCAAAGAGAAAGACTTTTGTTATTAAACTTGACAAAGCTATTTCATGCAATCTGAATATTCCTTTTTCTGTTGCCATGGTAACATGAGAACACTCCTTATTGTTACACCCTTTTAAAAAAAGGACGTTCCTTGCAATTATAATGGTCGTAATTGGTCTTTAATCCCCAACGCAACGACTTTGAATAGTTTACAATGTTCTGAACAACCAATGATACAAAGACAAGGGTGGTCAATGCTCCAAACCCCCAACACCAAACTGGTGCTAGCTTTCGTTAATATTCCGAGCCTGGGAGCTGTCAGAGAGAGTAATGGAGGAGAGGAAAAGGAGGGTATACAAACTGAGGATGCCTACCCCTACCCTCAACTACTCCAACGACCTCCGGCCTGGAGCACGCGTGACATTTACAGCGTCTTCCGCTGCCCATCTCTCCCCCAAACTATTTGCCGTCATTGGCCAGTCTGGGGCCGTTGTACACTTCTTAAAGGGGCTAGGTGAGGACGTGCTGCGCATATACGAGCACCTATCAGCGGCTGGAACATCTTTTGTGTCGGATATTTTATGGCGCAGAACCCTGGATGGGATCCATAATCCTCTTCTTCCTTTTCGGCCTAACGCTTTCCACCTCATGATTCAGGGTATTATCACCTTAGATTTTTATTGCCAATGATTTAAATGCGTTTCCCTCTAACAATGGACTTTCTGTTAGGTGCAGTTTCTCACATTCATTCATCGTTTGTCATTTTCTTACAAGGAACAGCACTGCAATAATCTTAAGGCTCTTGGGCATTTGTTGTCAATGGAGCAGTATGAATTGAACGCTAAAATGAAAAGTAAAAAGGAAGACTTGGCGACTGCATTTTTTTTGCCCCCAAGTCGGCAATGCATCAGAATATTCAGTTAGGATCAGTATAGTTAGTATATGAGCCTATTAAATGCAGATTCTTCAATCTACTGAATATGACGCACACAGCTCTGATGTGACAACATTCAGTTTTCGCACAGAATATTGTTCCTTCAATAGATAAGCATCTTCAGATGAATCAAAACGATACCAGCAAACCGTCATGCCGTGTTCACCCCTTTGCCATGCATCCAACTATTTCCCATCGACATAACTTCTCCGGAAGGCAACTTCCCCGTTCGTCAGAGAGGGCCTCACCCCTACGACAGGTTAGCTCACCCCATACATAGCTTATCACCCAGTGATAAGGGCGCTCTGGGAGGGGCTTTGTAATGCCGAGTAGCCAGATAAGGCCACCTCCTGCCTCATCGCCGCCGTCGGAGATTGATACGTCCCAGCCTCTATGGGGCTGAATTGATTAGCAGACAATACGGCCATGAAGGGCTTGTATCACTTCACGTCCTCATACTCAGCAGCAAAGTGCATCGAGTAAATAAAGTAGCCAGTTTCTGATGACCAAAATACTAAGTTGGACCGATTTGTAATTATATGGACGTCTTTGTTAATACAAAATTATTGTAAAGTTGTTTGAACATTCTTATACAATTTTGTTTATTTTCTTTATAATCAAATATCAAATATCATGTTAAATACATTTTAACCAAAACACTCTTTTCCTTAGCTTCAACAAGTATCTCTTGTAAGTCCACGACACTGAAATAATCCAACATCATGGTAGGAAATGCTCAACTGATCCTATGTGACAGCTTATATATCGTAACAACTTCGCTCAGGTGGTACCTGTTTTACATCTTTTAGTACTCCCATACTTTGTTTGCTTCCCCACTTACGGTTACACAATTTGGGTCTTACTTAAATATGTGTTTTCTGGGATCAATACCACTTTGTGTCCCCCAAACAACACCTGCCAAGTCAGCTCTCTTATCCTCTTCAACAGATGGGTATACATATATATATATAGCCACAACTTAGTTCGTCTACAGGTATACATACCTCGCTTCAAAAACGAGCATTCCTTTACCATACAAATTAGTCCAACGAAACTCGGTGAAGGCCTTCTAACCTCTAAACCCCCCTTCTAACCCCCCCCCCCCCCCCCCAACCAATGTTGCACAGAATCTTCTTAACGTAAAACCAAAATTCCACACTGCAGGCCGCCGCTGGGCAACAAAATCTTTCACAATATCGGATCTCTATCTATATTTATGCATTCCCATAGGTTTAAGATACATGCATGAAAGAATTAATTGACAACAGGGTTTTTCTTGCAGACTTCTGATTCTCAAACTAATCTGCAACCTTGGGCATGTCATGATTAATTATCAAAGGTGCTGTTAATGAACCAGCTGATGGCATTATGTCTTCTAATGGAAATTGTTGCCACCTTGCCATGGCTATGAATAGAAATGCACTGGCCAACCTAAAAAGAACGATGTGCACAACAAGGGCATGAATTTTTAATAAAGTAAGAGCCTAATAAGAGCCTAAGTTTTTTTGTTGTTTTGTGTTTTGTTTTAGAAACAACCATTCAAACGAATAATGAAAGTGCTTTCTGTAGTTGTAAGGCAGTTAGTTCAGTAGAGCATATCAGATCTTTTCCCTGACAAGGAGACGTTTACATTGTATTTTTTAAATTTCCAATTGTCCTTGACAGACTCCAAAATTTCTTGACATTTCCCTACATGACCTTGGCAAACGGCTTCATTTCCGATTTTCCCTGACGCGTGACAACTCTATGCTATAACTTCAATAGACGTTGTGCAGATCAGATGACGTCACAACTCCCAAAATGTGTTGGACGCAATATTGGTGATCAATTTAAAATTGTTATCAATTAAATTTAAAATCAAAAACATCTATATGTTTTCATTCATACATTACCAACAATTATTTCCAGTCAAACTGGTAATTATAGATAAAATGGATAACCATGTGGTCATGATCACCACGTGGTGATCACCAAAAAGTGGTCACGTGACCCTGTCTGCACAAGGTCTATAAGCCAATTAAAAAAAGAAAATTTCACTGAAGTCAAGAAATGGACCTTACCGGGACCTTGGCTTCGCATATCACTAAAGGCAACGAGTGAAATTCGCCTCGGGTAGAGAATGTTGTAGTTCTAGAATATTAACACATGTCGAATCCCTTCGTTGACAAAGGGAAGACGTTTTTGAATAGCTAAATTATACAAAGCCTGCTATATAGACCAAAGGTATTAGTTGCTACAAGCACGTGCTTTTTCAGAAAGGTCAGTACTGCCGGAATAGGCCAACTTCTCATTCTCCAGGGATTGTTTTTGAAGTAACACAGATGCATTTCCGGCTTCTAACTTAGCGCACAAGACCAATGTAACGATTTCCTATACAACATCATATGATATGTCCTTAGAAAGGAATGATTGGCGCAATTCGCCTATGTCTCGACAAAGCTGATTGCAGCAAATCTTTGTAATAGGCTTGGGAAAACAACAGTCTGTGTAAGGGGGAAATAGACAAGGCTTAGCCTTGTTAGAGAGTGAGTGGGCTTCAGGCCGGGAAATAATACCCCTTTGTACACAGTGACACGGGCCCTAGACAGTCCGAGACCGACGGCCGTGGGGTGGGTAGTTTGTCTGGAACCCTGGAGGGCCTGGTGGACAGCCTAGTAATGGGGTCATAGAGGAACATCTCTGGAGGTCAAAGGAAAGGTGTTCGTGACCTTTTACTAGAGACTCGGCGCTCCGCATAAACTGGTCTGTCCCGAGACAAGACACCTTCAAACGTGTTGTCTGTAACAAAACGTGCGAAGGCCTGACACCTAACACTAGCCCTTACACAAAATGAACAGATGGAGTGTATAAGTGAGTGGGCACTGAGATTTTTCTTTAAAGATTATTAGGTAAATTGCTTTGTCATATGTCATTAACCTTTCCATGTCCATCTTGATCATCTTTCATGTCACTGATATCAGACTTAAATGTTCCATATCATGGGTGTTTTTCCAATTCGTACTACTATACTCCCTGTCACATGTATAAGGAATGAGAATGTTTCTCTCTTGATTTTAGGAATCTTCACTTATATATCATATTGTAGAAAGACTTCACAGTTTGAAATTTCGAATTACATGTAGCATTACCATTACTCAGTGGCTGAGCAATTATAGAAGTTATATCTGAAAAGAGAAATCCACGTGCATCAAGAAATTACAGTGTAGAAAAGTACGACTAAACAGTAGGGTGGAAACAAATGAAACGCCAGGCAGGTTTATCCCCCCCCCCCAACTGACACTGGGTCCGAGATGTGAGAGTGGCCGTGGGGCGGTGCGGTGATCTAGAGGGCAGTTCGTGCCACCCACCCAGTTTGTCTTGGTTTTAAGGCACAAACAGGTAACCTGGAGTCACGCAGCTCGGCCACAGTGTCATCAACGGGAGGCTTGTTTCCGCTGTGTGTTTCTGGCTTTTCTGTAAACCCTCCTCTACCAGCATGTACAGCACTCGTCAAACCCCCTCACTCTCCATGACACACTCCTTGGTGGGAAGATCATCTACCTATATTTACTGAATTACATATAATGTCAATTCCTCATTAGGAAAAGTGCTTTTTCTTGCTGCCATGCCAAAAGGCACCATCATTCTGAAGAATCAAAGTTCATTTCATTATAGGTTCTTAGTGGACATATCCCACGGTCTACATCTAAAATGTGTACTTTCATAGATTGGTTCAGGACATCCCAATAGAAAACACAGATGGCGCACCCCGAAACACATAGGTATACTTTGCTATAGCTATTCCAAGTCAACTTAACCTAAAGACCTGAACTGAATATGCATTTGATGGCCTGGCAGTCTGTCCTTCGTCCTAAGTTCTGCTCTTGGACGACACTTCACAGCTCTTTACGGCCAGACTGGGACTTAGAGCCGGGAAAGAAAGCCCATGGGAGCGAGGCAGGAGGACCGTCAGTCTCTCCATGGTCTGCCCGGAGGCCGTTGGCAGGCCACTCTCACCTTCCGTCGACCCAGGAGCACCCTCTAGGGCATCGAATACGACTCCTTAAAGCCTGCGACTAAATCTATGACGGCACCAAAATTCCGACATGTAAAAAGGCAGTGAGAGTCAGTTTAACACTGCAAATTTCTTTCCGTTACCGTTTTCATTTTCTCGTATTTTTTATTTAAATGGTCATGAAATAGTTAATCACGTTATGCGCTTCATTCCTATGTTTTTATTATACCTTAGGGCGATTCAGGATCTGTAGTTAAGAGTTTAACGCATGAATTATCACACCCGTGCGATAACCAGCCTTTTATCACCCCATAGGGTGATAAAGACAAGTAGTTCTAATCTGGGTTAGGGAAGTTAGATCCAGGGGTCCAGGCAAGGGGTGATCTCCACCCTCGTACCACCTTCTCGGTTGGTCATATGTATAAATTCATGTTCTCAATGATTCAGTACAGACGTCGATAGTTTCTATTTCGCTGGAAATATAAAGCTGGACTTATTCGTGACGTTAATATTATTAGATCTCGACAATGTTTGATGATTGTCAATTCAAAAACTTAACTTGCTGCATCTGGTTTCTGTAATAAATCAATTAGTAGTACATGCAATCGTTAAGTTGAAACGCCATCTCCGGTTATCTAGCTATCAAAACATGACGTTTTATAATATAAACGGTTCAGCTCTATGCTCTAGGATAATGATTAATTGATTCAGTTTTGAAATCCAATTATCATGTGGGGTAGTCTTACGTCTACTCGTATCTGTATTGCAAACGTCAGTAACTAAAAAGAGGTATCTGTGTGCGTATATAATTGATTAGCAGGGATAAAGGTGCACAGTTTTTGCTTTATTCGAAGGGCTTCCCGTTGCTGTCTAATATAATATTCAACATTGGTACAAAAAGCTTCAGCACTTGCAATATTCAATAATGCACTTTCCACAGTAATGGAATACTACAGGCTGACGCTGATACTGCCTCCGATGCAATTTGTGAAAGCACATATATACACTAAAAGTAAAAACAAGGGTCATGCATAAAACGAATTCGGATTGCGATAGTGTTTCTAGGCAATAGTGTTCGTGTGCTCACGTCAGATATTGCTTGCTGATTTCTTATGAATACCATGACAATCGATATACGCTCTACTATGAGAACTATACTTTCAAAATATGTCTATAGTTCTATACCAATGGTTGAAAAGTGATTGAGGAGGGCACTGTATACGCATATATGCAGTTCCGCTTACCCTTTCTAGGTACACGTATACCATGTTCGTATCGTGAGCCACGGCAGAGGGTGAACGCTATAACAAGGCAGTTTATCGTAAATCACAACTATACTGATACATCAGTATAACTGTTACATGTTGACGGAATATCACCTCTCTGGAAAACATACACGTCATAAAATCTCCTTCCTGAAATGACACAATAACATTGATCTCTGGTTGATGCCCTTTCACTTGAAACGAAACAATTTGTGAAATTGATGCATTTCAGATTTCCCGGGAGACAGCAAGCGGATGAGAGGGATCTGCCTCATTTAACAAACAATTTAAGGAGTGCCTTTTTTTAATCGACAACGAGGAGACGATGGAAGTGAAATGATCCTTAGACATCTTTTAACCGAACTCTCTGGGTCTAACATCGAGAAGTGAAATGTCTATATTTGGATTTCGTTTACTTTTACATCAATACACACATACAGTATGTATATGCCTATGATACACTGATATCTAATCCTTCTCTCAGAAAGGTCACATATTACAAATAAGCTTGGACAACGTTTTATCACTATTACATGTCAAATATCCAATTCTTCAAATATTTCAATTTCTTATGATTTAATGAAAAATAATGCATGTATTAGATATATAGGCTACTGGATGGTATACTTTCTCGTCGTTTATCACATGATATTATGCAGTCGTAGTACTAATACTCCACGATAGGACATTTCCGGAACGACTGCTTGCCTGGCATTGGATTTGAATGATGGGAAAACGATTCGCATCTCTCTCTATCAATTTACAGACGGCTGTATACGTCTAACCATTCAGACAGGCAGCTTCCTAAATTGATACGGCGAATGTAATGAAATACGCATTAACATGCTACTTCCTGTCAGTCTGGACACGCACCATATTCATAGTATTGGAATATGTTCATGCAAACCATATTCCTTTGGTGAATAGGGATCAGGAATCAATTAAAGGATTCCAACTTTCCCTGTTGGGATGCTTTAGGCTAGGAGGCTGTGAGGTTACAGGTAAAATAATCTAGTCTCAAATGACGTTGAAAATCTACGTTTTCTGTTGTTAATGGTAAAACTGCCATACGCGTTAACTATCACGATAAAATTTACAGAGGGATCAAAAGGAAGTAATACAACCATTCCTTCATAAAAGTTCCTTTCTTTGAGTCTTCTCTTTTAATAATGGTTATCTGACCACCAGCTATTATATATTTCTATTTAAAATGCTATTTCCAATAAAATGGTTAATTATATTTGATCTAGGTCCAATTGTAGATCTTTTGGGAATATGCATCGGAGCTCTGTCCTGAAAATTCTTGGATCCACTCCTGCCTGGCCCACAGCGACATGCTGAGATTGCTAGCTGTTACATTACTTTTAATTTTCTAACTGTCTAATTTTAACACGTATGGTTGTAAATATCAACAGACCGTTGAAGTAGTTTTTGTTCGATCATGATAATCGGTGTGTTCTTATTGCAGAGAATTATTCCCAAATACTTGGCTCGTGCTATTCAACTCTTCTAAAGTCAGATACATTGATATTACGCTCGAGACGCTATACCTACTGGTCTACTGAGGCTCCCTCTGCCGTAAAAGGACTTTATCATTTCGATCACGGTGGCGCCACAGGGCAAAGAAATGTAAAAACAGTAAGGTAAGCCAGATATCTCGCTACAAAACCATTGTCCAGTAAGACTTTGATGCTCCTTGACTCATGCCCTTTGAATAATGCTTACCGTTTTAAATAATCTTCAACGCACACGTCGCTATTTTGTGGTTTCTTCCTTTTGGAATGGCAGTGAAGTTTAGGACCTGAGCAACTGTTCCGTATACTTGGACACCCCCTAGTGTCAGAAATAGTCACTATATTGTTGCCAAAGTATACGGTAAGCCACCTGGTTGAAGAATCTCTAACCAATGTGGAGTAGGCGTATTATATTATATGTCATTGAACAGTTCACGACTCATTGCACGTATAACCAAAGAAACATTTCTTTTCTGGTAAACAATTTTGAATAGAAACGTTTTCAAGAACTTCCACGGAAAGCTCCCCCGGCGGAAAGCTTAACCATGGCGGATCCAGAGGGGGGCGCAGGGGGGCGCGCCTCTCCTTTTTTTTCGGAAAATATTTTCATTTTTTTAAAATATAAAATTCGCCCAAAAAGTAATTAAGGAGAACGTTTTCCAATAGCGCCCCCCCCCCCCTTCCAAAATCCTGAATCCGTCAGCGCTAACAGCACGGCCAGGGTGAGATTGTAGTGTCAGGTGGATCGACGTCTACATATTAGGTCGGGAGGACCTGGCAGTTCTACTATCCAATTATTTTGTCATTCATCCGTAATTGAACGCTCTGACTGAGGGACAAGAACTCAACAAGAACATTAACAAAAACGAAAAGAAAAAGCAACTGATAAAATATACTTCCAGGAGAAGTAAGATTCTGCAGCTACTCACCAGATGGCATCACCGCACCTTCATCATAGCGTCAGACCAATACCAAAGTGAACTCACCTGAAAGACAACGAACTGATTTAAGATTGTGATAAATTTTACAGGATACGCAAAAAAGAATAATCGTTTTCAAACGTCTTTTTTCATTTTCTTAGCCTCAGTTACCTAGCTCTGTATAGATCCTGTTCCACTGATGGCACACTGACTATGTAGACATAAATTATCCAGGGTGTATACGCCTTATTCAACAGTATGGCGTCCCGCTGGTGGAACAGCCCTGAATCAAGCGATTGGGATATGGGTTCCCATGGAATAAGGTTTAAATGGTTGGGAACAAGGCGTCTACGGGACAGTTATCTACGCGGGTTCATGAAAAAGGTGTATAAAACATCCAATCTAAGATGGGTTTTTGTGTGTGTGTGTGTGTGTGTGTGTGTGTGTGTGTGTGTGTGTGTGTGTGTGTGTGTGTGTGAACATTTCTTTATTTGGCAACTTCATGTAATTAGATGTTCTTCCAATAGCACATCTGAATATCTATATACATAAGTACGGTTGATGAAAAAAGGGGTCAGAGAATGAGCAGATGATATTCTAGTGATTGGAATTTGCAAACTCAAAGTCGAGGTTTCAGAACATAGTCAGCTACCGTGTCACACATAGTTTAGTAATTTGTCTCTTGAATTTAAGCTTTGTTGTTACTTGTAAGCTCATCAGTAAATACCTCACCTGCCACTTTTACCGCCCCCCACCCCCTCATTTCTTGTAAATGTTGTTATTAACATTATAATATCCTTGTATATTGGAGATGACAAATCTAACCGTTGGATGACGCAAACATATTTTGCTTAGTTTACGATATGCATATGTAAGATATATAGCCGAGAGTCAAGGTAATACGCACACCTATAAGGAATATTTGGTTCCTATCACCCTGTCATTATGACTGGAAACACATATCTCGATTTACTTTTTACACCATTATGAACTAAGAAAGCGGAGTTATTCAAAAACAACAAAATTCATAAGGTCAGTACTTTCTCCATACATATATAATCCCCAACGCACATCAGGATCCACACGCCTGTAACAAGACGTAACAAGACGCAAATACTCAAGTCGCTCACACTTTGGGCTGCACAAAAACTCGCCCTGTCAGCACTTGACCTTTTCCAACGCCAATTTCCGTAATGGCGCACGGCAAATGGCGAATAAGTTTCATAACTTTTCACAAGGAGGGGCTGATTGGGCCCTGAGCGGTGGCCATCACCTTCATTGCCCCCCCCCCCTCTTCCCCCTCACCTGCCACTTTTACCCCCCCCCCCCCCCCAACAAAGCTATCCCTTTTTGGTCAGTCTTCATTTCCCACCCCGCAGCGTCGCCATGTTTGCCCAGCGGAACCGGAAACAGCCGACGTTGACACCGGAAGACATCGACGATTGTTACCTTTGGTGTGGCGGGTCGATGGCGAGGAGATGGTACACATGAGAATGGACGGCGACTTCCGGAAAAAGGATTGGCTCCTCGTTGGGCGGCCGTGTGATAAAAGGCGAAGTGCCCTCCTATTATGTGTGCTAAAACACGGCAAACATACCACGAGGCCGTCTCATAACCGTACCTGGTTTAGAATGGATAATTTCAGATGGAAATCTACTTGGGTCAACCTGATGATGTTCGCTTGAGGAACTGATGCACAACAATTTTGAAAAGTTTTATAAGAAATTGTTCATGAAGAAGAGAGGCAAATGAGATGATTAAATTCCAACAACTTATGGTTGGTTACAGGTTTCACGAGACGTTGAGGAGAAACACAGGATAATTGTTTTAATGGTTATGAAAAACATGATGTGTTAGTGATTTCACGGTAGGCCGGAGCAATGTGCTGACTCAAAAGTCACATATAACCGGATAAACCTCTTTGCCCAATATAGAAAAGGTGCAAAGTAAATACTTTTTCAGATGTTTGGAGAATACAAAGAAGATTATGTAGTAGTCGACACATGTACATACTGATCAACTCTTCAGGATAGAATCTAGGGGCAGCATGGGTTCATCATGAAACCTTACAGACAGGAAATTAAACAGAAGTGTCCAGCAATATATATCCCTTCTGCAACGCAGAAAACATGGCACGCGCGATCCTCTTGTTTCACACCTCCCAAATGTCTGTTGACATCTCTAACTCAATCCCCAACTTACATAGCCTTATACCGCAGAACAAGAATCGACAGGGAAGACGCAATGTGACAGTGCTAACTTGGCATGGTAATCTGGAATGAATAAGACTTCACCAACCACATCCTGAGAATTCGGACCATAGTCTGACAGGTTACAGCGAAAGTGTTCTCCTACACAATATGGCCTTTCCATTTATAAAGTAAATCCGGGAAAATTGAACACGTCTTAGTAAAGCTGTAATGTACGTGTTAGACCCAGGGAATACGGTTTTCCATAATTCAATGATTTAGTTAAAACGATTAACCCATCCCTGTTTACAAAAATGATAGCTAAATAGTTCTTCATTTATTATGATTACAAGTGTTTTAGAATTAAGTCCAAAATAGAGTAATTTAACAAATAAAGAAAATGAATTAAAATTGGGGATTTGAAACAAAATTGCAAAGACATCGATAAACGTACCGCTGGAAACAGTGAAAAGCTTCAGTTCCTTTGTGAAATTATATTATTGAATAGATCTATGACTATTCAACTAGTGCCTGCTGAAAAGTAATAACATTCGAATAATCTTAGTGGCAAGGAGGAGGTAACATTTAAAGCTTTAAGTTGCTTTGTGCCCATCCTCAATAATCATAAAGCTTTCTATTGAACTGTAAGGCTGAATCCTTAACACACAATTGAAAAGGTTTGCAAAGATTGAATGTATTTTAAAACTCTTTAGTCGTTAGGATGGAAACCCTTATCATGTGCAATAAGGTTCGTTAAATCCCCAAGACGCCAGTTTGTTTTCTTATACTTCATACAACTCTAGGCTAATATTGAATACAATACTGAACGAATTCTCAAGTAAAAATGAGCTATTTGAAGGCGAGAAGATCAGACAGGTTAAATATTGTAAAATAAGGCTGCTCCTAAGGCCTATATTACTTTATGTATAACAAGTTAGATATTAACTTTAGATTTTTTTCTGTTTTTGCAGAACATGAGGGAGAATTAGTTTTATTCAAAATTTCTATTGCCACAGATCAGAGACATCAAAATTCCTTGATTTTCCCTGACAATTAGGTTAAGAAAATCCTTTCAATAACCAGCCTTGAAGAACCCCCCCCCCCCCCCTGGAACTGTCCTTTCCTCCCATTTAGTCTTACACAATACCTTACATATTTTCTTAACAACTCCTGTAACCAAGGCAATGCTGCTGGATCGCAGCAAGGTCCCTTAAAATCACAACATGCCTGTCATGGGACCACAATTTATGTAAATAGTTTTTGCCACATCAGATTCTTGTGACTCTTCACTCATGGATATGGAAAGTTCAATTTTGTCTGACTAGAGTCAATTTTCCCTGACATTTCTTTTAAAATTCCATTTCTCCATGACCAGTTCCAAGATTCCCTCACTTTTCCCTTACCTTGAACAAAAACAACAACTGCATGTTTAATATATATTGAGCTTAGCTTTCTTATTTCTATGATTTCTCTAAAGGGGTGAAGGGAAATGCACGTGGCAAAATAAATTGACTATATTGCAACTTTAACAAGCCTGTCCGTAACCCAAAATAGGGGAACCAGAGGTTCGGGTCTGGAAGAATTCCTCATTAGCTTTGGGTTACAAGGAATTGCTCTCAACGGACCTCAGACTTTCAACTTACATACAGCAAAAAGATTATACAGTGACATGTTAGGTTTCATCGGCAAACCCATTTTATTGAAGAAAGTGAGTGGAGGCGGGGGAGAACTTAGTGCCATGCGTTGCTACATGCGGGCGTCCATAGGTAGCTTTCAGGTGTGGTACAGCTCGCCAATCGCTCGATGATTAATCACGATATCGCTCGGAGAGTAATCACCTGCGAACAGCTCGTTTTAAATGAGATGGTCCCCTCAGACCGATCGCCGGTCACATTCTATTGAAACCACCCTACTACCTAGAGATCTGATTGGTGGCTGCCCGGTGGCGTTGCCATGGAGGGGGCCCAAAGTTCGAGGCTGAACAGCGGAAGTACGTCAGACCTTGGAGGTGGGCGCCCCAGGTGGTGGGCCGACCACCCTGAGCCTGCAGGAGGGGGCAGGTGTAGGTATAGTGGCCTGGTGTCACGAAGGTTGTAAACAACGACCACCCTGTGAAATGGAGCAACCGCGTCAGAAATAGAATCTAACGTCGACGTGCGACTCCAAGTACCAACCATTTGAGGGGATTTTGCATAAATTTATGGGCTTCTTATAACCCTTCGTTATTGGCAACATTTTCCGGGCTTACCACCCGATAGGACCTTAATGAATGTGGTAAACTATTTCTATGTGTTATTTCGATATACCCCATGGATTACTCAAACAATCGGTCAATTACGCCAAATCAAGTAGCTGTGAAACCCTACAAAGGACAACCCGTAATAATGAACTTCCGCTCCCACTCACAGATCGATTAATAGCCACGCAGAGGGCGTAACATTATACGTGTTTTTGTGTTTCTCTGAGTAGGTCTTAAAAATCTGTAAGTTGCAAAATAGGTTTATTTAAGGAAATAATCACGTCCAGATGTCCATGTTCTTGTAAATGTGAGAGGTGTTTGATCAAACGTAAATACAAATTATGTAAACATTTTGATAGTTTCTTGGAAAAAACGTAATTCAACCTATTTTTCTCACGCCGCACTCTATATAAATATTCTAAACAGCGCTCACCGAAAATGTTATGGTAAAGAGAGGATAAGCTAAGTTAAGCTACGAAAGAGGGTACACAGATTTATGATGCCTTGACAACCGATTTACAGGCCAAAAACTACTTTTATTCTCAAATCCAATGTGAAGCCCCTGTTTTTCTTGCCCTCAAATTTTCATTAAAAGCCGAACTGTCATGCATTGACTAACCAACAAAAGGGCAATGTGCCTAAACCTATTCCATGGGTGCTGATTTATGGCTCTTAGGCTTGCAGAGCAGCGAACTGAAAGGGGCTAGGAGATTGCTTGTAGTGAGCGTATTAGTTTCCCACCAGGCAGCGGCCTTATAAAAGCATTTATTGAGAGGCTGCCCATTAAAAAAGCATTTATTGAGCAAGCGTCAATCACCTCCCTGCAGCCGCCACTTTTTTGAGTGATTAGTGCGTTTTTTGGTGGCAAGCCTGACCCTGGAGCCTGGCGACCTTATCGGCAGAGCACCACACTCAAACACATGCCCCTGGTTACATGCCGACTCACACCCGGCCTAAAGGTTGGGGCTACCCTAAGGAGCAGCTGAGGTATTGACTCAAGAGCCCACCCAGTTCACGAGCAGCTCAAAAAGGTGTCAACGGAAACATGTAATTTGGAGAAAGCATTGATCAGGGTTATCGGTCAAAACGTGCCACGAGGGGGACAGTTTTCTGTTTCTATATGGTTATACTTCTGTTGACTCTGTATCAAACAGTCAAACGATATTTGAAAAATTAAAGGTAAAACATAAAAGCAGTGGTACGTTCATACTGCAATGCAGAGCGCCCAAGGAGGCACTACCTATACGCGCGACGTTGCCTCTATAGGCTCCACCATTTATGCGACATTATCGCCTATATTGCTTTTACTACACACGCGACAAGTTAGTAGTATACAGAAATGGGGATTTATATATGGTTTGTTGTCACATACATAGTTCAAACTTATTCAGGCGACGTCGTGTATACGGCACTGCCTTTATCACCCGCACTGCCGAGGAGCGGTACGTACAGGGGCCAGTGCGTATTGTCAGACCGTACTGCACATCATTGTCAGTTGTTTTAATATAGTTTGAATAAGGTTTGGGTGATAAAATAAGGAAGGGCCCTTGGGGTCGTTCTCGGGTGTATGACCCATGGGGATTGCTCCATCCTCGGGCTTCGCCCTCGTTTCGTGACTATCCCCACTGGGTCGTACAGACACTCTCGGACTTCCCCTGCGGTCCTTCCTATTATAATACCAGCAACGTCACCTACACACGCCTCACTATTAACGCTAAAAGGTCGCCTGGATTGACTATTATACAAGCGACACGTCAGTAGTACATGGAAATGGGAATTCATAGATGGTCGCATAATTTTCATATGATGCACTAGATACATGTCCTTGTTTCAATAGGATTGAAACAGTATAGTTTACTGCTTATATGGGGAATGTCGCGTCAATAAGCTAGACTTTTTAAGCGATAACATCGCCTGAACTGACTGAGGTATTTACACGACAATGGTGTAAGTAGTAAAGACATGGGATACTGGCGATGTGATAATTTATGAGTATGCCAGTAGTAGGCCTATACAGAAATGGGGATTTGGAGCTGGTTGCATACATCGTCGCCTGCATTGATCCTGTTATACACGCGACACGCGAATAAAGTTATATGTTTATTACCATTTAGATATAAAAGGTAAAATATAAAGGGTACCCCGAGGTTTCCATATTTGCTGTCCTAAACCTAATATTTAAGGAGATATGAGTAGATTTATGAAAAATAATGATAAATTTCTCTTAAACTAATTTTACGTGTAGAATTCATTTCCAATACCTAAAGCATTCCATCATGATGGAATCTTTCCATATTTGGAATGTCAATGGAACGTTTTAATATTGGTAATTCACTGAATTCATTCTATTTGGTTGCCATGGAAACTAAAATTCATGAAATTCTCATAAAATGTTATTTACTATCAGAAACTATCATTTTCTGGTCTCTACATTGAAAACAGAATACATTTATCATTTCTGGTTAAAAAATAATGAATAAAATTGTGTTTTTTTATATTTACTCACAATTATGATAATTAATGATAATTTATGCAAAATCTCAATAAATACAAGAAAATTAGGGTTTTCCTTATTTTCCGTTATCCTGATAGTGTGTAGTTCAAGGTCCGATAACCTGCTTAATAATGGTCAGAATTGGACATGCTTGATATCATTTGAAAGCTAAGAACATGCTCTACAACATCAATTCAATGCCAAATCCCGCACGCAGTACCCATTCCCCTCGGCTGTCCATATATATATATATATATATATATATATATATATATATATATATATTAGTATAAGAAAAAGGTGCTTCGGTTCTCGTTGTGTACAAAGTTCATCATATGCAGGCTTTGTTCTGTATGCACTCTACCTAGTGTACATGACGTCGCGTGTAATGGTTTTATTGTATACGCGATAATGTAGTAGCATATGAACATTGGAATTTACAGATGGTTTGGGTTTTTTCGCGTATACAGTCTTATACAGGCGACGTCGTGTATACACCGTCTCTAGTATAAACGGCGTCGCATACACGACGTCGCGTATATATAGCCGGTTCGAATAAGCACGTTGTCCAGGTCTGTATTTTATTACAAAACCACAACCCGCGTTGTTTATGTTTACTACCAGGTAACCTGTCACAGATTCTAGAGTTAGTGTGCAGGGTAGTTAGTGAGTTAGTGTGCAGGGTAGTAATTTCTGTGCGTATCTCATTTGTGGAATGAAATATAGTTTGATCATGTTCATAACTTTGTATGGAATGGCACCCAGATGTTCTTTAATATGCCTAGTCCCATAGAAAGGACCAAACTCACAACAGCCGGTGGTCTACTAAAGAATTTAGGAATATATATACACATAACCTTGTATGAATCCAATGCGATCATCAGCCCAAAGGGAGGTGGGGGAAGCTCTACTAAAATTAATGAACTAGACATCTAAAGATTTTGGCCGGAGACCAGCCGATGTTTTGGAAGGGACTCTTCAAACACCAACCCCATGAGGGAAAGATTTTCTAACAATAAAAACCCAGGGTCCCAGTAAATTCAACATGCAACATAAGGACCCCCCCTCCCCCACTACACCCCCCCTCCCCTCCCCACTGTGGGGGTGGTGTGTAGTAGTCACTGGTAGTGGTGGTTGTATATCGACACCCCCTCTGCTCACCCATGACTCCCCTGCCATGGCCACACTCACTGGTCACTGCCTCACCCCCCCCCCAACCCTCCACCTTGGCACCCCTCCCACACAGTTATGTGGTCCACTATAGGGTGGTGGAAGGTGGGGTGGGGGGAGGGGAAGGGGAAGGGGGAGGTGGAGGGTGAGAGGGGAGCCAGTCAAGGCCAAAGGATATTTCATTTTCTGTTTCTTAGTTTGCCCTTACTAAAATTGGAATTAAAATCAATTTGAAATGAAAATATGTTACATAATTAAGTAATGATAAATCAAATGCTTATCAATAAAAATAGTTTGAAAATTTATACTTTAAGCATTTGTCAGATATAACTACATGAGTACATTTATTGGAAACAACAAATTAATATTGTTTTCATGGCAACCTGGGCTTTCCAGTCTCTCAAATTGGACATACCTCTATATATAGGACCCATGGGCAGTGGATGTCAATCACTGATATTTGTCCCTCCTACCTCTACGACAGTGACCAATGAGAAGAGACTGAGTGGAGGCCCCACAGACCACCACCACTGGGGGTCAGAGAGGGCACACCAATTAAACAATTACATGGTCCGCTGCCCTACTACAATGGACCCAATTCAAAAACAGACCTATACCTTTGTTTTGGCAGGTCTTTCAAATGTACTATAGTCCACACTTGTATTACCCTGCCAAAACAAAAATGTATACGTATATACGAAATGTGTCCCTTACATGAGATCCAGTGCATACCAAATATTTAAGAATACAATGGAACCCCAAACATATCTGTTTTATCTGAAACCTTTATTCATAAACACGTATGCACTGGCACGGTTCAGTTAGGGCTCTGACACTCCTGTACCTGGTAATGGCGTAGTATTACTTTGTATTTACATTAATATTATTTTATAATAATTATATTGAAATTTGAATTCCAGGATACTATGACCTGCAGCATAATTTCCCTCGCCGGTCCATTTTACAATCATCATAATTATAGTATCTTCTCTAAGGCCTACTGTTATATTGAAACCCCCATGTATCACCCTCAGCCTTAACACTTTCTCCCTATATTACACAGCCAGCCAGCCAGCCACCCACCCATCCACCCCAGAATTTGGGGAATAAAAATCCTTCAAGTAAATCTAAAAAGTAAGATATCGTTCCAGTGCGCCATACTCTATGAGATAAAATATCATCCACTAAGTACATATATAATTCACCAGAAATTCCAAGAAATATCAACACCCATTAAGTGTCACAAAATATTCAAAATTTGGTCACCATGATTGACCTTCAGTCTGTTTCCAATAGAGTATACCGTTACACAGGGGGACCAGCTTTAGCTACCCACAGACCTTCGCCATTCCATGAGTTCCTGGTGACTACTAGAATAGCCGGCTAACTGGTCGGCTATTGATACCATTCAGTTGGCTTTGGACGTGGGAACAGATCTGTTTGCCAGATCAATATAAGATCGAGGTCCCCATTATTTAAACCAATGCTGTATGACATCACAGTTGCTGGTGGAGAAAGTTACAGACCCACACAATATCATATTACGTCTCGCCGGAGCATGCAACCTCAGCTATGGGAATGGCCTACTATTATCTTCCAAAGCTGCCACATCCAACTTCCCCATTGTCTGCAGCCTTCATAAGTCTGCCAAAGTTTAAGGCTGGAGATTTCATTTGATCCGATTATTTTGGTCAGTAACGATTATTTGCGGTGCTTTATCAAGTATTACTGTTTAGTTCTAATCGATATCGATGGTTACGTTGCTATAAGTTGAAACAGGATTGTTGATGATTCTTTCCTTCGTGACTCTGTCTTTGGGTAATCCAATCAGATGAGTGACAAAATTAAATCCCTGAAGGTAGGAACTGAATGCGTGAAACCATTTTAGGGCTAAACATGGATCCTTGGGACGTGGACACATAGTTATAATGCTTTGCACCAGAGCAGGTTATTGGGCCAAAATAATGTTATATATTGATGAGGATAAGACACCATATATACTACTAACACATGTGGGATACATGTGATAAACCTAAACCCTGTAAAACCATAGACAGCCTGTTTACTCAAAGGAACCCTTTTACATTGCCTCTACCAATCTCTACCTGGCGGTTGACTTTAGCAGGGACTCCCTGGGCCTACAGGGAAGTATCTATCAGCTCCCCGCCATAAGTGGCTACAGGTTTAGTCTGATTACAATTCACCGTTGCAATATCTGAGCCTTATTCACGTAATTATACTTGTCTATTTCTGTAATTTAATCATAATTCTTTCAATATTAATTGTTTATCAATAAGAGCAGGAGACACTTGCTCAGAACAAATGTCGATGAATTGAAAACAACAGAATTTGACGTACGAGTAACATAAGCCGTACCAAACACCTTTCGGATTTCATGTATTTAGTAATGCGGGACTAAGGACAAAGGTCTGGCCAGTATGATTAAAACTCAAACTTGGACGCGACGACATTCTTTGGTTTGACTGAATACAAAAATGTTGATTGCTGCTGCACGTCCACTTATCTTATTTCGTGACGGCTCCCATCGTCTTTTAGGAAGCTGCAGTAAACATCCCTGTGAAATTTCTCAACCTGTGATTGAGAAACCAGATGAACCTGGCTTCTTTTCTTGTAACCAATTTGGAATTGTCGAATTTCTCAGACTCACCCGGCTGATCTTGTTACAACCCTTGATTCCTCTCAGGTAAAGCAGTCGAGCTCATAGGGATTGATTTCACGCAGCAACGACAGTTTAAACGAACGTTATTTCGTTTATCAAATATTACATTATGTAGTAAAACATGCTTTACCACATTTTTACTTCAATTTATAGGACATTACCTATTCCTTATGCGTTATTGTTGATAGGTCACATTTTTAAACAAAACAAAAATATGTTCGAATCTTGAAAGAGTTTGTCATTGTCAGTGTTTTTCAGCCTGGCAAAGCCACTTGTAAACAAATAAAATGTCCCTGTGACATCTGCCTTGAAACTATATGGAGTCTGGGCTTGGTGGAATATAGTACACCTAAGCAATCGATCCTAGTATATAGCAACTGACGTACGAGTACGAACGTCCCTGTGACATCTGCCTTAAAACTATATGGAGTCTTGGCTTGGTGGAATATATAGTACACCTAAGCAATCGATCTTAGTATATAGCAACTGACGTACGGTCTTTTTTTACCGTTTAAAGTCATTCGATAAAGTCACAAGCTCTGAAGTATCAACAACTTTTTACTACAACAGAGATGAGACTGGGAACATTTTGGAGTGTGTGGACATTGTGCGCTCTACAAGATCTAGAGGCCACAGGTTTAGAGCGCATTTTTGATAATCAATTTAACATCTTTTTGAGACCAAGATTCGGAAAGATATACCAACCATATGTGAAGAAAAATTTCAGAAAACATCATATGATTCAAATTGAAGTAAGTATACTTGTTTGAAAGTGTGGTGCGGATTTTTCATTCAATTCCGGTCCTTTTCAGAAGTCTAGTTGCAAAACTGTCGAATTTAAGACCTTTTTAAAGCCTTAAATTTGAGAAAATCAATTTAAGGCATATTAAGACTTTTTAAGATTAGTGTGGGAACCCTTTAACATGAACTGCTGGAAATGTAAATATATCATATGATATGGGCATGTGATCCCCAGGAAGAGCTTTCAGAAAACGGTGAAACCAGGCCATTCAATGCCCCGCCTGCCACTTTGTGAAGTTGACACCAGGTGATATAAAGCTCATACAGCTGACACCAACGGCCAAACCAGGAGTCACAAAAGGTGGGGGACTCGCCTCTAAGTGTGATACGTTCACATAGAGGTCGGGGCGAAATCCATGAGGCACTGGGCCTGGGCGGCCGACATATTTACAATGCTTTTAGGCTTTTGGATTTGGGCCTAACGTGTTATGTTATTGTACATGAAGCCATTTGTGGCATTTATTAGAGGGAAAGAGGATACTGAGTAGATAAGAGTCATCAAAAAGAGCATTCCGAGAACCATGTACATATTCCATAAAACGGAACTTTGCCTATATGGTCGACCACATGGTATGTTACAATCCCCTCTAAGTCTAGAAGACAGAAAGTGAATTGACAAAATATGCCCCCTGTATGATATAGTGGAAGCAGACTTTTAAGAAAATTCATACATTTCAAGCCGAATCCCAGTTAGAGTTCTTTTTACAGAACATCTATAGAAGCACGTCCCCTTCATTTTTCTTTTTGTTCATCTAACAAAAGATCTTTTGACCCTTTCAAAAGAAACGATCTCATAGGAACACAAGACCTAGAATACTTATATATAAAGGTGTCAGTATACTCCATAGAGAATCGAATTACTTTCTCGCTTCAAAAGGCAACCTGGCAAAGGCTCAGGAAAAATATTTGTCTTCCAGCAAGAACAGCTGAAGCAGAGATGGGCTAATTATTGAGTAGATCGCCTATCGACATCAGACCTGACGAGGAATACGTATATGTTTTGATAAAAACGTCTCGATCTAGAATATCTCTATTCAACCTTGCATTTTTGAATTGTTACATATTTTCTCGTTTTCAAAGATATAATACTGAATTTGGTGTTACTTTATATCATGAGACATCTTAATAAATACTGCAATCTGAATCTGCAATCTGTTTTGAGAAACTGTACATGTACTATTTATGACAAACATGGTCACCGAATAGAATATTATCCATACAATGTTATGTTTTCCGCATGCTAAGGATACTTCTCACTTGTTTAGTTAAGAGCGGTGGTGGGCCATAAAACTTAAGCCTCAATCAATTTCTATCTCAGTAATCTGTTTAGTAAAGACAATGGCGTGCCGTCAGATCAGGGCTCAACTTTACAAGGCAACATTAAATCAACACCTTCCAAACACGAAAATGTCAAATCTAGGGCGTGGACAATGAAGTAGCAATTCGGAGGCTATGAGGCAACTAATGATAATGGAATCGGGCTTCTCGGTGCTCAGTCAGGGGTGATTATGCCGTCATTATCCCGATAATTATCAAGACGAATGTCTCAGCCCCTCAATAGACCAAATCCCATGTAATTCCTCTGTAACATGCACGCCACCAAGAATAAGAATACTCAATGGCAGTACCATTTGGTCAAGATTCAGCCAAAACCAACAGATTTTACCGATGGAATACGTGTGTAAAAACTTGGCTCTTCAGTATATTTTCGGAACCACTATGCAGTTACCGAAAGCCTCCCACTTGAACTAGATTTCGAACGGGGCCAATTTGATTGGGAGATTAAGTGATCTCAGCCGTATGAAACATGGCGCAGTTTTCCCCATTATCGCCATGACGTCGTCTTACAATTGGATTGGCGCTCGTATCGCATTCCCATTACTTCCATGTCAGTAGGCGTTTCACGGACCTGGCTTCCCGTGCCCATCGCATGGCTCTACGTCTTAAGCACACAGCAATCTCCATTCAAAACCGGGAGGACAGTGTTGATTATACCGGCAATTCTCACCGAGTACCTTGTTGACGAAATGAGACAAAATGAGGATAATCCTGTGGATACAAAATACACACTGTCTTAAGAGTAATGTAATTATAATTGACCATTTGATGGGATACCTGAAAGTAACTGAGGATATCAATTTGAATGACTAAAATATCTTTACTTAGTTAAATATCAAAGATGAATAAAAGACAATCATAATGAAAGTCAAGGCAATTTGATTAATACTTTGTTGTATTAAGACGTCAGCATTAGAGTAACTAAACTTCCATTTTATACGAAAGTAGCCGACCACTACATGGATCAGCATGTTGTAAATCCTGACTTTAATACCAGTGTCATCTTCAGTTGGCATACAACGTTAGCCATGCCTATAACTATGAATGTCAGTTGCAAGGATACTTTGTCACCACATCAGAAGACAGAGAAAGTTCTTCAAACAGATAGCTCGGTTTTATTCCATGGTAATGGATCATGACCAGCATCTTACTCCTGGAGTGGTCCACAACTATGAACAAAACAGTTCCACATTCCGGTACGTATTAATGAGAGGAAAAGGCTCTGAGACTCCGGGAATACCAATCTGTCTTCTCAACAATAGATGGTAGTTCATTAACCAGGATAATGTAGCTAAACGTATTCTATTGAATGACTGGTAAAACTTGTGAATCGAAAAGATATGCATGATACCATTTCTAAGCAGACAGATTTATAAACGGTTAGATTTGAATATATAAATTGTAGTATTTAAAGCTGTTCCTCTGTTCTATATGGAGCGGATCAAATTAGTGCAATTCTAGGCAGAACTTTTCATGGCGATAAGAATAATTATATACATCAAGGGGCGCCACCTGGCACACCCTCCTGAAACACCTGCTTTAATAACCCGTGTTCTCATTACCAGAAGCATTGTCTTGACCTGCCGCGCGCCAGGCACAGGATGACGCCTGGAGGAAATCCCCAGTCCCCTGTACTACTCACGGTGTCATTAAGTAGCCTAACCAAGTGGGAGGGCATTGACCCACCGCCTGACACTTCACTATGGGCCACAGTGCTGCCACCTGGAGGCATCAGCAGGAGCTTGACATCGGGTTCCTGTGGCCGGGAGGGGACACTATGCGAGTTCATTTCCCCAGGGCCCTCTCTGCCAACGGAAAAGCCGCAACTCCAACACAAGCAACCACTTGGCCTGTTTTCCCATTGCGAGTTTTTAAACGTTGCGATAACGATGTGATCCCGACCTCCATCTCTGTCCTGGTAATTTGCGGCAAATTGTTTCGGTGCAATTACGCCTTTTTTCGTTAATCATTTTAACGAACATCTTTGGTCGGGTCCAGTTTTAAATAGGATGATTTGTTCATGAGAAAGTGCCTCAACACTTTGAGTGCGTTACATGACCAATGCCATATAATCAGGGTAGGAGTTTGGGGCCCTAGACGAACCCGACACTCCTGGGAGGACCAACAGCAGGCAGGCGGCAGCAGCAGCAGGAGCGGCCTGGGCCGACGACTACTCCAGTGTATCCCTCCCTCTCCTCCCCTCCAGTAGGCTGTCGTCCGCCGCTACCGACGCCACGCCACGCTCCCTCGCGCCACCGCCCAGCATTTCATTGGCCATGCGCCTTCCTAGATTCTGTCAGGGGAATCATTTTGCCCCTCTACATGCGCGTCGACCAAACTCTGGAAAAGCGCGCACCGGAATCTAACTTTCGCACAAAAACATTGTTTTTTGCCTGCAAGAATTTAACTTGCAGCAGTGCGCACTGAGCGTGGCAGTGGCGAGTCGTTTGGCGTTCGCCTTGGAGGAAGGCGCACAGCCCTGGAGGAACCAGGCTCGGCAGCTACACCAATCCATTCTACATGACCACGACCGCCTCTACCGCCACTAGGGGGTGAGCAGCCCTGGAGCAGGAGCAAAAGCCCGCCTTATCCCCACCAATCGATATTTACTCCTCCCTTGTTCCTCCAGTACTACCTGTAAGGGGGCTCTCTCCAGGTGAGACGTCTTTCAGACCGTTCCTCCATACAAGGGAGTCCCCGCGCCGTGAAGGATAACTTGAGTTACGGCAAACGACCTGCAGAGACCCAGGAGGAGCACCTGGTGCCGCACCTACAGCTACAGGTGAGTTATGTCGGGGTTGGGGGTAGGGTTCATGTAAGGGATGTAAGTGTGCTCTGCATGTCTCCACTCTTATAGACAAACGACATCTGATACTTGTTGAAATAAAGCCCGTTGTTTTCATTTTCCTAAGACAGATTTAGATTCTTCTTATATCAGTGAGACCATATATGCAAACAAATAACGTACTTCCATTTGTATAATAGAGGTTATGAATTGCGAGTTTTGGCGTTCTAGAGCATGATGGAAAGTGGCAGATGGAATTAATCTTATCTTTGATTGTGTCTTTCTCAATAAACTGATAAAACTACAACAGGCACTTAACTTCTGTCTACTATTTTCTTCTCGATGAAACTCAACTTAATATCACATATGTGTGCATAATGAGAATGTTTTAACTTTAATTTTCATAAGACGCATTTTCTTCAAAGATAGCACGGCACGTATGTGTTGCTATGTTTCTCTTAGAAATGTTTAACTTCGTCTATCAAGAGCTCCGGTTGATCAAAATGTGTTTTCCGTTGCTCACTACCTCCCTGCTGCTGAAATAAACTACTTTTTAATATTCCATGAGAATGTTCCTCTCCGAAATACAACTAAAACCGATATATAAGCATTTTCCTTTGGGATTCGTACATGTCTACCTACATTAAAGGTGTCTGCTGTAGGCACTACTCTTAACTCAACATAGAGAAGCGGCATACATTAACCTTTACAGTTGGAGTTTGCCTGAGGGAGTAGTCAGACAGTGTGCACTGTGTTAACAGACTCTCGGGGCATCCCCCGTCATACAGCCTTACCAAGACGTCTCTTTATTTAGGTGCCTTCATTTGCGCCTGTTAAATTCTGAAATATTTATTAGTGACATTTCTGCCTGATATTCAACCGTATGTCCCAGTCATAGACAAAGAGCCTCAATTTTGACTCAAATCAACACTGCACTGTCAAATAGTTGTTTTAACGGTACAAAATTAAAGAAAATGTAAAAAGTACCTCCACCAATATACACATACATGGCTGCCATTCGCTGGTCAACCTACAACAATATGAGGGGATTAGTAGGGGTCGGGGCCTTGCTGTTCACACGTTTTTAAAGGAATATTTCAGTTTTTTTTTAGAATATCTAAGTTACAAAGCATAGGGGCCTATATAAATAGGGAAGCTGTGCCCCCGAACACCCCGTTTCTTTTCCTTTTTCCTTTTATCTTGGCAAATTGTTCTATAAACACTGACCCATTGGCTAAGTCATACCCCAGACCTTATACCAGCATTGAGGGTCTTAATCCGTACATCCGCGCTGACTACCAAGGTGATGCCAATAGAATAATAGATGATAAATCGATGCAGCATACAAAACTCACATCAACGATACATTTATCAATGATATATGCGCAGCTGTTCACTTTTATTTTCCATGTACTTTGTTTGTAGAACTGGTAAATTATATGTCACACCTTCAATGTGATTGATCCGAAATAAAAACCAAGGTGGCGGGGGGAGGGAGTATATGCTATATACGCATGTATATGTATATGGCAAACTATTACTACAGCGCCCTACCAGAATGCGGCTGCACTTGATGTTATGCCTTTTTTCCGGTTATCGATAGTGGGGTTGAAAATTCTCGGGTTGATAGGGTAGTTCTAGATACATGTATGTCGACACATTGAAAGGTAAATTGATTCAAAACGCGTACACTATGGTAACACCAATAAACATTTCTTATTTAAAAAAAAGTAGCTCTTCATTTAAGCCTTTAACATGCTACTATTCAACTTATGACTTCGTGACAAATGTGCCACCCTTAGCAACAACACTAACCCTTGATGTTAGGCTCTGATCATAGCGATATCTTTGGTATGTAATTATTCCTGATAGTATCCCCGGTCATCCGACAACGTCATAAAACGTCCTCCCCCTAGCTTACTGTGTCTACTGCCCTGCTCCCCTTTGCCCTGGGCTGTAACTGATTGCTGCTGTCCGGCCTAGTCCGATTCGTGTATATGCTTATCAGATGGCCCTGGCCCTTCTATATAATACCCCATTGTGCTGGGCCTGCTGAATCACACATATGATTGGCATGGCCGCCCCCTTCTATGCAGATTGGGCCGATAACAGACATGTATAGGCAAGCAGGAGGTGGGTGGACAGCCCTGTAAGCTGATGTCGAAGGTCGGGCCGTATTGCGTGGGGAGAGGGGCCTGACCTACACATTTCTACTGCCACTGAACTTCTGGAAAATTAGTATTTCAGCAGAGACGGCAATAACAGCAATATTTTTTTCTTAAAGTTTTTGGTACAGTCAAAGTGAAATAATAATAAATAGGATTAAGTAGAAAGGAAAAAAATGAGGCATATATGAATTGAAAAGAAGAAAGCAGCAATGAGAACTTGAAAAGAAAAATCACATTAAAACCGTCCGTATTCCATGTTGGATGTTCATTCAAATGTAACCTATGACCTTCAGAAGTTTTTTCGAAACGTACCAACAATGCCAAACTCACAAATGCATTATACACGATCCTTTATAATCATGTTGCACATGACGATAATCTTTTGCAAGGGGTGGGGGAATTAACATAACAAGATTTTCACCAATGTCGAAAACTCAGCCGTTTCGGATAGTATTTGACTTCTATACTGAAAACTTTCTAAAACGATAGACCATCAGACCTTATCCTACATGTGTAACCAACTACTTCGATTTGTTAACTTCGATTAGTTTTACCTGCACAGCAGCTATCCAAGCACTGCTATAATGTAGCATTGCCTGGCTTGTCAAGTGTAACATTGTCAGTGCCTTCGCTGCCCTTTTCTTATGTGATGTATTCTTAGTCCAACCAGGCATCTCCTTAAATCAATTCTAACTAATAGAGACTTGGCAGAAGACTGAGTGGTTCAGATCCTGTCTAGACGGCCCAAAACCGCAATTACTGCTCTAATGTTAAATAGAAGACGGCTGAAAAGGAGACCTGTCCTTACTCTGTCAGCAGCCTCAGCCAGGTACAGCAGCAGGCATGGCGGGTTGCTGAGGGGGAGGGGGGGGGGGAGCGAAGGGACGTGACTGCTACTGGCCCCCTCTGATTATAAGGTCCTCACGTTCCACCTTTGAATTTAAACCTGCACGGATGTGGTTAATTCTGAATGAGAAAGGTTGGCTTGGATAACTGGTTGAATGACTCCAAGCAGCTGCCCTTCCAACACGGTCGATTAAGCAACTAGCCCCGAGCGTTTTTCTCTTCACTACAATATTTTGTTTCACCTGAAGTTTAAGGAACTATTAAAGTGGTTGTACATTTGACTAAATTCATATTAAAAACATAGTCAAGCGAAGCGCATGTATTGTATATTTACAACGCGAAATAAGTATTTTCACACATCACGTTTGTTTTCATAGTTTCAGTCCTATGTTAGACTGATTCATTCCCCAGTGTATTAACCAAGTCTGGACCGACCATTTAGCTGTTGTAGAAATATGATACAGGGGTTGGGGCCCTCAACTATTTATTCCAGTAGTCAGTCTATGAATAATCAGTTTGTAGCCTTTGGCAAGGGCTGTCTATAAAAGCATTAGCTTAGTCTCGGATAGAGACCCCCAGAGTTAATCTGGTCCTAGGGGACTTTGCTGCAGACCCTGATGTTATGAGTAGCTTAGACGTCTGACATAGGACTGAGCTTAGTAAATATAGGACAATACTTAAATCAGTGCATTCCGAAACATTCACACAATAACACGAATGGAAGTTTATGTGAACTGGCGACTATTTGATTCCGCATGATGAATCGCGAGAGGTCTAATCGCATATTTAAACAGTAGCAGGAATCGTTGCCAATTGGCATAATTACTGGCAAACCACGGCTTAACAGGACAAAAGACATACGAAGAGAACTCTAATCAAACATCTTAATACCACGGCTTGGTGTCACGCAAGGCCAATTACTCTAAGATAATGGAAAGAGTCTACGGGAAATACTCATTATAAAGCACTTTTTTCAGGTCCTCATTCTTTGAATCACAACGATGCATTTCTCAACCGGATCAAGTCCCATAATTACTCGGCCTTAAAAGTCCTAACTCTTGACAAATCGGCAGCTTTCAATTCATGAGAAAGCTTTATAGCCAGAATAAGGGCCTTAAGACTGGTACAGCTCTGATGAATTATTTCTATTTTCTTCCGGATTACTTCAATGCCTGCCTTTTCAATTTAGTTTTCAGGCGAAAAAGAAAAGAGAGAGCATATTAATATTCATAACCATCGCACATAAATCTTTCAGAAGTCCCTCATGGAGCTCTGCTTTAAACAGAGTGTGCATTCATCTGAAGTAGTATTCGCATTAACTTTGAATACATCTCTGCTTAATTTTTTTCGTTGTGAATACCCTTAGAACTCTTTTTAAGTTACACTGTGTTTTAACCCGGCTCATCGACTAATGGATAGTGTTTCTATGCACGTGGGACTGCGCTCCGCACACGCCCATCGGTTATTTCACAGCCTGGCCGATTGGCCCAGGGTGTCTCCTAAATAAATAGTCACATCTATGAGGCTAACGATCCAGGCTTTATTTGCCGTCGGCCACCTGTATAATGACCAAATATTAGTCCAAGCAAATGCAGAAAATGAGATGGAAGGTTCTTTGGACCGGCCGGAAGGTGGTTCAGCCCAGGCCGCAGGAGGGGAGTAATTGCACGGGGATTTATGCCCTTAGATGGTTACTCTTGTCAGGCGAAATGAGATTGCTCACACCAATTGCCATTACTGCCTACGTTCCATGGACATAGGTATTATGCTAACGATTACAAGATGAATTACTCCCATCATGGAGCATAAAAACTATGGACTTGATTCGATAATCTTTATGAATCCTTTAAAGCATGGTTTGGTAACATGATTTCATTAAAGTTCGGGTTGGTTGCAGTGCAGAAGCCAGATTCCGATTCTGATGGGTGTCACTGGTATCCCTTTGTAAATACATTCGACCTATTATTCAGAAAACCCTTCTCTTTTATTCAATACATCCATTTCCCATTAACCCTGATCTCCTCCCTATGAATCCATTTCCCTCTCATTGAGCCCGTGCCTACAACCGCCCCGCTAACCCACTCCCTTCTGGCTCCAGACAAGGTGAGGTCAAACATTGGCTCCGAGCGAACCCCCAAAGATGTGATCAAACATCTCTGCGGTACCCACCTCACACAGAGCGGCTACACCAGCCAATTCACAACCACCTACTCGGAGCCACTCGGGAGCTGCTCCGCCCTGCTCGGGGCCGCCCAGAGTTTCCCATACCAAGCCTGGTGTGGGGTAGAGGACAGAACAAGTCGTTTGATGCGCTCACGGCCCCCAGCAAATTGGATGGTCCATGTGATCTCCTCCCCAGCCCTATCCCATCTACCCCCAAACACACACTTCCACCAGGGTGCCTTTTTCTCCAGGCCTGCGGTGGACCAAATCAAACAGTTCCCCGCACGTGTTGTCAGCTGATCCCGGAAACAGGGCCCCATGTCAGATTGAATTCAAAAATAGTGCAGGTCATTGTAAAGTTATAATAGCACACGGGAGTCAGTTAATAGGACCTGACATGCATATTGTTTCTAATAGATGTCAGCGATAACGAGATGGGGAACGTGTTTCCTGAACTAAATGGAATGAAAAAGCGCAAGCGAATATAAGTAGTGCATTTGCTTGTTAGGTAAGGTAGTTACTCTTTAAAACGTGAATGATGTAAAGCTGAAATGAGATTGGGACTTAACGTCCTCTTACATTATCGACCTTTTATGGTCATGAGATATTCCCACTCTTCAAAGCCACAGGTTTCTCCGTTTCTTAAGTTTAAGAGCCCCTAGATTACTGGTCGCCGTCGGTGAGCGCATAAAACACACAGAACAATAGGCGGATCGTGTATAATCTATATTATAGTTGGTATTTTTGGATTAAGAAGGTAACTTTATAATCCCGGGATGATTTCGATGTTTTCGACTGTCTTTCCTTGCATTATCATGAAATGTAAGTCATTATAGAAATGATTACCCATGGGAACATGTATGTATGGCTTATAGAGTATTATATCTAGTTGAGGACCATTCAAAATTACCCCAGAGTATACCAGACACAAAACTATCACTTACCAAAAGCAACATAAACCTACTCCTGATCAGTCAGTCCGCTAATGAAAAGTCTGTCTCAAGGGGAGCGTTGATTCTTTGTTGCTTACCTCTAAGTCTGTTTTATGCATTTTATATTCCACTACCTGACTGCAGTAATCTTCTTTTATCTGTTGTTTTCTTTTATGTTCGGCTCTTTCAAAATAAGATAAGTACATTTCCTCTTGTTTTCGCGATCAAAATAGTCTCCTTTAGAAACTCCAACTACAGTACAGTTACCAACGACTCGATCAACTATGTGTCGATCTATTTCGTATATCAGTTACCTCATTTATATTCCAAACGCTAGAATATTAACAGCAACATGAAATATTGGAAACGTAAAGCATCCAAGGTTATCAAGTGTGAAATAAAGCTTCGAGGGGGCGGGAGTTCCCGGGCAAAAGGCCATTCGCCTCATACTACTTACGGCCGCAAACAGAAATAAACTAAAGTTAACAGCCTCGATCTAGTGTGCTCCTATCAGAATATGCCTATATTACTATTTTTGGGGTGGTCCTGCATTTAGATATTGAGAGAATGCGTGGAGATCACGTTTGTATTTTGGAAATACAAAATATCAATTGCTTCAAATAGATCTGAATTGAGAAGAGACGGCGTTACATCTTGAACAATCTTGCTACGAATACCCTACACCCCTGCCTATTTTTTTGGCGGGGGGAGAGTTGCATGAATCTATGTAAATGTATATTAATTTTGTATAAAGGCAAACGAATAATGTCCATGAAATGAGTCCTCGAGTAAAATCCAGGTAAATATCAAACCGATCTGCATCTCAAAAGTTTTTGCATTAGGCTTGAGTTCTCAAGTTGAATTTGTCCGATCGACCGGAGTGATGTTCCTATTAGAGCTGGGCCATTAAAAACACTTTACACTTGTTTAAAAAGCCCCTTTACAATAGGTGTCGCCTGGCAGTTTGCATGGCGGACGGTGCCTCTCATTGATCGGGCAAACTAGTAGGGCCATCGGGGGGCAAACACACGGTGGATCCTACCCAAAAATCAATCATCCGCAACGTCAGGAATTCGCCGGCACAATATTTGCCCGCAAACGGATTGATTTATTCACTACTAGGAGCACGGAACCAGCCCGGTACCAGCCCGGTAGGGGGCATGGGACCTGTGATGGGGGCAGAGGGGACCTGTTAAGGGAATTGGTGTAAGGGGTAGACCGCTGACCCACTGTTATGCAGGTCAACAGTTTACTTTTAGTGACGGGACATGGACGAACACAGGTTAGGGCATCCTACAATAATATTACTACTTTAACTTATTTTACATTATTTTCTATTTTCAATGGTTGTAGGGTATTCGCCTAAGACAATAATGCCTTTTTGTTGACAAAACAGCATACCTATTTTTGTTGCAGGCTCGACACATAAAAGCCCCTCAGCACTTTCCTAACGATTCATAATTGGGATAACAGTCATGTTTTCCAAATCCTGTTTATTTTTGCGGTCCATTACGCGTCTGCGCTGATCTGCTGATTTCTGTTTTTGAGCGCGTATTAAAGTGGCCGATGAGGCTGGACCCTGGAGGAGAAGCTGTCTCTCGCTGACAGGTGCTGGAGGACCAGGAGACACCCAGGAGAACCATGTGTATCTCCCCGAAGGAGGGTGTGACGTAGACAAGAAGCCACCTCTGGGTAACCTGGTGACTGCAGACAGGTGTCGACTTCTCCAGCGTAGAGATAACACCTGCACCTCCTCTTATGGGGGCGTGGCTATGTGCAGGTCGTATGCCAGCCAGTATAGATAAACAATATTCAACATGCCACCGTAAGTTTCCCTATAGAACTTGTGGATTCATTATTGTGCTAACAGGAGCGGTTGACGAAAAACACGTTTACAATTGTTACTTCCTGACCATAGATAATTGTTTATTAGATTATACTTATAACTGTGATTACGGAATGATGACTCGGGATCTTTCACATGCCGCCTCTTTTAGGTTGCAATTAATTAAGTGATGTTTATGTTTAAGTTTAACCAACGCAAACTAACCCAAAGAATTCTAACCACTTTTCTCTTAATTACGAAACTGGAAGAGGTGAATGCCTTTCCGAATTAATTCCAGCAAACAAATATAATTGCTGACAAGAAAGGAATGTTTCAATTACGGGATCAGCTTCGTTTGTGGTGGTTAGTAATGTTTGCGGCCTCCTTGACTGGAGGAAGGGCAGTGGACAGGGAGTTCCGGTCCTCCAGGGGGGAGGGTCCTCCAGGAGGTCAGCCAATAAGCACAAGTCAAACACGCACTGATACCCGCCGTCCTGTAGGCCTATCGACCCGGGCGGCCGGCTACAGACGTAAGGGGAGCTTGTCCTGGCCTCACTTGGTCCTTGACGTCAAGCGGTGGCCAAGGCCCTGGAGGAAGGCTGAGACCTCGGGCGGGGACGGGGGCGTATACGTAGGGGGGGGGGGCTTAGTGTATAGGAGTCGGGTATAAGATATATTTAGATAAATAGGGAGAGTATTTGTAGCTGTTACCCTATGCTTATTTGCTGGTTAAACCGACGTTCTAACTAGTAAGAAATATTCATTTTACTTAACTGCTTAAGGCGATAAGACAAATTTGCCAAATTTAACTTAGCAAACTATATCGTGGCATACCCATCTGCAACATAAGAATGAAATTGGTTTAAATAATACTTCATCAAACACTAAAAGAATTCGAAATGTTGAGCTCCGGCGGGACGGCCAGTGCTTCATTAACAAAACGTGCGAAAAAATAAAAGTTTTATGAGGTTTCGATGGGATATTAATAATTAATACTTTCTCTTTTGAAACAGTTTTTTTTAACAAAGATGTCACATTTGGGAATCAATCTTAGTAACAATTGTGATAGTGATAATTTGGATGTAAATTTGGAACGGCTTTTTTGTCTCATGTAGGCTATCTGACACGTTAACAAATCTTAACCTATTCCACTATCTCTCTTTATCTGAACAACCTGATATTAAGCTGTAAGATGAACATGCATTTTAGGTCATACCAGTTAAACATTTCAGCTCAGAATTTCTTTGATGCTGCTGATTGAATTTCAATTCCACAAAGCAGGATTTGGAAATGTATATATATCCATACATCATTTCTGAGGATATTAATCAAAGGTGACAAAACACACACAAAAATACATAGACTTGTATTAGAAATACAAACTTTTTCAAGGTCTGCATGTGGCCAGGGAAACCCTGGCATCAGTTGACCAATGCATTCTCATTACCCTACATAATATCAGCCTTCATAGTACGTCTTACATTTCCAATGATACTCGAGCAGCTCTATTGTGGGTTCGGGTTGTCATTACCGCAGGCGAGCTGCTAAAATCCCTTACGTGTCCCCCTGTTGACAGCGGCTTTACGCCCTCCTGCTGGGCTAATTTCCCACGACCCCTTACTGGGGCTGTGGCATACAATGAGTAGGGAGAGGTTGCCAGGGTACTGGAGGAAGGGAAGGGCGCTGGAGGAGGGGATCCACAGGAGGTAATCAGAAAAGGCGTGTCGAGTTAAACCGCCACGTCAAGTCGTCATAGCCTCCATGCTGGTTACGTCACGGCCACGTCGACAGTACGACATTGTGGAGACGCTGGGGTGCTACCCTCCCTCACCTGCCCCGCCACCGGCCGCCTCCAGGGTGGTCATATGACTGACACGTGATTAGAACCTCCCAATGTGTTGCCACGGGTGACACCCACCCCAAGGTCGGCGTAGTGATCCGCCTCCACTTCTACTGCCATCGATAAACCATACAAATCTTCTAACAATTAATTATTTCTTTTAGAACACAAATCTGACCAAGATCCCCGCGGAAAGGCATTGGGCGACGGCTGCGGTATATTTAATTGCTGGACAGATACTGGGGTACGGTTATCTCGATACAGGTATAACACACAGGAACAAATGACAAGTCAGATTAATCAGGGGAAGCTGTCGACTGGAAGGCTTGACCCGTACAGAGACGAGGTCGTCCTCAAGACGCGGTGCTAGCTAAATTGGCCATCTTCCCAATCGTGGAGACAATACATTTGATTAAAGGGAGGTCGGGGGGAGTGGGGGTTAGGGTAGGGCAGACTGCCAACCACCGCACACCCCTCAGACAGAGACAGATTAATCTAGGTGTGACATAACCCAATCAATTCACCGCCAAGTGCAACACAGTAGCACGCCAAACCCAGAAGAAGCCCAAAGTAGCAATACCTCATAACTGCACGCCTTGGACAACAGTACAGTTAGCATATATTGGACTGGTGGCTGCGGGTCTGAACTTAAACATGTGATCCAAAAGACCTGCCTCAACAGTTCCGAAGTTATCGGTAGAAACACAGGATGGCTCACATGTGAGACGGCATAGAGAAGATGGTTTACCCATGAGAAGGCATGGCAAGGTGAGTTTAATGGAATATATTTTTGTTGGTTTCTTGCAATTTTTTTATTATATCATATGGTGTAGAATACTGTTTTTCCACATTCATTCGGCTATGATAATTGTGGATAAGCAATCTCGGGTAATAAGGTGAACAAGTGATGAAAATCACGTCGGAGAATACATTACGTATCCTGTCAGATTTAGCCTTTACTGATCTCTATACCAACCCATACCTCGACTGCTCTGTCGTCCCTTTTCTTGTTTTTATCGCAGCCAGCGACATTTGTGACCCTTCATATATCAGTGGCGGATGGCGAAGGTCATAAACACAGGGGGCGACGAGCAGCTCCGACATGGGCCCCGACATAAAGAGCTGCTCACTTCACTAGAAACGGGCTTAAGGCGACCTGGTCATGATAGACAGAAAAGGAACAGCAGAGACGCCTGGAGAATGTGTCCAGCATGGGCCTAATGGGATGTGACATTGTGGGTCCCGGGCCCGGCCGTATGTCTTCGACGTGAAGCCAAGGCTGATTCTCAGTGATTGTGTCACTTGTTATTCATGTTGTGAATAATTTACTTGCTCATTCTGCTGCTCACTCACACCCGACCTCATGTACAATAATGGACTTGGCAGCTTCCCTGCGGGGCCTATTCACTTCTTTTCTCACGAGTTTGTAGAAACATCCTTTGTAAACCCAGATCGATACTTGATGTTTGGTTTGACCAGACCCGACAGGCTTAATTGGGTTTGCAGCTTTGCATTAATACATGGACGACTAGAGATGTTTTCTCGCCATACCCATATGCTAAATACACACACACATGCCTGCACGGCAGTAAATATTTAACAGATTCTGAACTGAATTCTATAACTAACACGGTTTCGCCCTGACATATAAGCCCCATACCCACTAGGCGATTTTACCGGCAACTCGCGACGGGCAACAGCAGAATCCCTTGTAAAATCATTACCAATTTGGATCACCTGTTAGTATGTAACATTCAATATTACATACAGACAGGTGATCCAAATTGGTAATGATTTTACCAGGGATTCTGCTGTTGCCCGTCGCGAGTTGCCGGTAAAATTGCCTAGTGGGTATGGGGCTATAGACACACAGGAAATAGCTGAGAAAGCCACGTGTTACGTAAAATAAAGTAGCAGCAATGCGGGTCATGATGTTCGTGTGCTTTAATTACAGTTTACTTTAGAAATATAGTGAACTGCTGTGGTCTCTTTATATTCGGAAACAGGCGCTTCTAACCTATTTTTTGTGTTGGTGGAGCAAGATGGGATACGCATAGAGAAGAAGCTCCTTGTAAAAATAAATATAGCTGTATATATTGACCCAGTCTACTGAGACATCATGTGTGCAAAGTAAGATGAGCATGGCTGGTCTGCGGTGGGTAAAAGACAACAAGCAGCAAGGGGAACTCTCATAGGGGCCCATCTGTTCCGCCTACTTTGATGCTATTGTTTCAGAGCTACTATGTAGGGTTCTGACATAAGACACTCCCTCCAGGATCCCATGTGAGGACGACCCTACAAAAAGGTATTGAGCCACATAAACGGATGCCTGTGGAAGAGAGAATTCCTTTGTTTCTGTAAACCTTTGAAATTCCCAATCCCAAAAGGCTACACAAGCCTGGAGAAAACCCGCAATTCCTATACTTCTTACACGCAGGCGAATTCCCAACCTGCATGATTATAGGTAAAAAGCCACCGAAACGAAAAAGCGAAAGTTATATATAACGATTTTTTTCCATATTCAAATAGAAGTAAAAATAAACTGCCTTAAATACGGCCTGAGCTGTAGGGAGAACCAACTGCAGACATAGTCTGAAATGAATATGGTCGGGCAATGCTGACATAAAGCATCAATGCATTAGCACGGTGCTGGCTGGGACCGACGCGTGCCCGTTATGACGGGCCCAGATAGGTTGTTGATCCGACAGGAGGCTGACAGACACAGAGCACCTCCAACTACAGGCGCCCTGCTCAAGTCTCCCCGGAATGGATTTGTCTTCCTTGTGTTACCTCCTCTCGCCGTGTTCTCAGCAGGACCCGGGTCTATTCTCCCGCAGTGTGGGGAGGGGGGAGTGTTCCTCAGACCTGTTCACCGTACATTATCCCAAGTAAGGTGGGCGGCATAGGCAAAGGGAGAGACGGAGACCCGCAGGCTGACAAATATTGATATAGGACAGAGGCAAACTTACAGAGAGTCAGATGTGGACCTATAATCATTGCAAGATAATTACATAAGAAAGAATGTTCAAACGCAATGCATGTGCTTTCAGATTTCTGGCGTTTGGTGATGATCTCTTCCATATTTCTACACTGGAGTGTCCCAGCTAAAACACAGTCATCTCACCGAAACGGCACCGGGCTCTTTCTCCTGGAGAGCTGGAAGGGTTCCGTTGTAATGCCATACTGAGACAGAAGACATACAAGGTCCTGAAGGCACGGCAATAAGGATAATGCAACGAGAGCAGCGAGTCGGACACGGAGGTACCCGAACTGAAACAGCCCACAGAAGACAGCATTCGGTAGTGGAAGCAGCAACTCACAGCACAGGCTCACATACTACTTACAACACAAGTAGGCAAGAGACTCCATCTAAACAGAATGGGCCTGTTTAACTGATCCTGACAACAGCAAGAAATTGTCATCACAAAGCCTACCATAAATTTTAGAAAGAGTTATTGTACGCAAAAACCAAGAGGCTGCTAGCTGACGTACGATTATGTGTAACTCAAATTATTGGAACTGACAGCAGTTAACGGTCCTGCTTTTACTTGTGTACACCATCAGCTTGGAATAGGCTAGACACATCGTTCGTATCAAACGAATAAACAGAATGGGAGTCACCAGTATATATCAATTAGTAATGGAGGTCAATACAGCGATAGTATTCATAAAGAAATAACCTCTGCAGGCTGAGAACAGACATTGAGTACCCCCCGGTGGTAGTATAGGAATAAGAGAAAGTAGCGATACAAAGCGAAAGAGAGCTGGTGGATACCAAAGCTTTATTAATTTATGAACCTTAGAACCAACAGATGGAAGAGTTGAAAGGCCCTCTATAGTCAATGGTTAGCATTGTGCATCTAAGATTCCTTGAGTCTGGCCCCATCCTCATCTCCGGGGGCTTCAGCACCGTATATCTATGTGACAAGGCCATTGGGTAAGTTCTAAGGCTTTTCAGAATACTTATCAAGGGGCGTTCTAAAGTGTAGTCCTTACACTACTATGATTCTTGGAAGAGGCCAGCAAACTTCCTGAGTATGTTGACATCTATTCCAACTTCAGTCCGTTCCTTTCTAACACAATCCACACTTTGGGAATGGTGTCAAAAGCCATCGTTCACTGATCTCATTGATTTCCCTGCTGATGAGTATGAGCTCGTCTTATTGTAGTTTTGACGGGCTTCAAATCTGCAGCTGACAGCTCTTGCCGTGGGGCTTTCACAACCTCGGTCCCCTCACTAAAGCCCTATTCACACTAAGCTCAGACAGACCCAGTCAAGCCGCTCCCCAGCTGTCAAAGTGCACACCTTAGACCTGCAGTGGCCGACCAGTAAGGGGGTACGAACCCACTAGATAGGCCGGGGATGGCCTGGCCCCGGGCGGGCCGGGCTTAGCGCGGCGTGAGAGCGGTGATCTGATCAGCCCCATGTAAAAGCCGTGTAAATGATGTTAACGTGCCGCCGTTCCCCAGGGCAGTTTCAACACGGCCGTAGATTACGACGACTCCCTGCTCCCTTAGAGCCACGTTTGGATAGACCATTTCCTTCTCAAACACACGAATGACAATTTGACGTCCAGAGACTGGTAGGCCAGCAGTGCGAGAGGAAATTAAGTAGGTATGGTTGGTTCTTAATAATATTGAATTTTAGTTACTTGATAGCGAAATTGAAAAACGAGCACTTTATACAAGTCAAGGGGGCCGATGCAATTATTCTTTTATTATTTCATCTTTGGTTTCATATTTCCTTACAGAAAAAGAAGAAGTTATTAACTGTGCAATATTAACTTTAATTCTGATCACGATATGAGCTTTTGAAACGTTATTTTTGAAAAACAACGCGTGTAAGCATTTAAAAGCTCAGACACGTTTGGTCTGATGTCATTTGCCTAAACCAATTGTCTTTCACATGACAAATAAAACTGAAATAGACCAGGGTGTCTTTAAAATCAGGTTAACCAACACTGACGATATCACTTAGCTCTTGGCCATGGCCATAAGTGGAAAGGAACCTGACCCGCATACAAATGACCCAGGTCCCCTGCACCAGCAGAAGGGTGCGGCGCGCCACCTTCCCGGTGCTGGGAATTAAGTATTGTTAAGTGGCGGTCCCAAGGGCCACCTGACGGCTGGGAGGCGGCCGGGCCCGGGGCGGGGCCAGCGGACACTGCCGCCACCAATTGGTCAGCCGCCCGTCGTCCACATTGTCAAGTGGACTCGGAGGACAGCTGCAGGAGGCAATCGTTTCCAGGCATTTCTAGGAAGCAGGGGAACCCTTCAGCTATTTCCTGGCATAAGGGCCACACAAGAGGCTGTTGGTTCTTAGGGTGTCAGAGGACGGTCGTACAGAAGCCTACACTTTGTGGGCTTTGGACTGTACTTAGCTGCAATCGGGCCATGTGGGCTCGGAGGAGGCACTCAATTGGTTACTCCGAAAGGAACGGTTGTGGGCTGAATTTCTGCCAATAGGATACAACCATAAAAGTGATATTACTTAATTATAAAGGATGTAACCGAAATAATGATTTATCATCCGGCTGAATTCCTCATCCTATTGTTATAAATATGTAATAATCATAGTAACATATTTCAATATTTCATCATCTTATTTTCGTTGACCTCCGAAATGAAAGATATGAGGGAGAAGATTTGATAACGGTTGGTTAGAGCAGCAAGCCAGCAGGTCAACGGTCTGGAAGAAGGCTTTCTAGAAAATGGGAAACAGGCAAAGGCTCTCAAGGCGGACCTCGGGGGGTCTTCCCTTCTGCTGTTTGTTCCCTTGAGGGAGGCGGTGGTCAGAGTGACTGGACATCCCCGTCCACTTTCTATCAAGCCTCTACACGGCCCTTGGAGTTGGACATCGTAGCATGACATACTCTACCAGTTAAGTGGTTACTGCTCCAAAGGGGGCCAACTTTTGGGTATAACCCGAATAAAAAAGTTAATCATATTTCTATGTTTTGCCAAGTGCATAAAACGAGGTGAGGAACAGAATTTTCCACGTTTTGTTGTTGTTTCTAGAAACATCTTTTGAATGGTCCGCCCCATTTTTAGACATGGCATCCATTCTCGGCTCTAGCTTATCTGGCAGGGATATTGCTTACCGGTGTCAGTTTTCCAGAACACATTTCAGCGAGAGGTATCACAACTAATGAAGCAAGTGTACATGTAGGTTATAAATTTTACTCAATTAAATATGAGGTTGCATTGAATTTATACAAGAATCAATCAATGATCGCAATACATGTGAATATACAAGGAAACTCATCTTTCTGATACTTTTTCAGACATTCTGTAATTACTTGGATACTTGCCTCCCTAGTGTTTCATTTTTGATATAGCATTCATTTAAAACTGTCAACTTAAATGCACGTATCATAAAGCTTAACATTTCAATCACTAATCTGTTGCCTCCATAATAAAGCCATTACAAATTTTAAATGAGAGTTAAACATTGCAAGTACCGGGATCATGAAAATTGGAGGGAACGCGACATCTGCATTGAATAAAAAAAGATTAGTAATTCATCTTTTTCAACTTGAGATAACCTGCCTAATGGTTTCGACATGACGCTCCATTTTATAAAGAGGTTATGTCAACTAAATCGAGCCAGCAGCAATTGCAACGCACTTTTTCAGCTGGCTATGAATCAGAATTAGATAGATTGAGTGTCAGATGTTATTAGCAATCCAGAAAAAAAGACGCTGGCGGAAATTCCCTCACCGAGTTGTGGTCTGGCGTTATCGGAAGCTGTCCCGAAAGGCATTAACTCCGCGATAGCTGACGACAAAGCTATTATACCACAGCAATTTATATCCCTCCGGGGGATATCACCGCCGTCCTACGGATACAGGGAATGCCTTTATTAGATCAGGTGCGAACAGCCCAGCTCGGAGGGGCCATCCTGATACAGACCCAGTGGGTTTAGATATGCCACAAACAACTCATCTGAGTGGACCTTTGTTGGGGCAGATTGACTCAATGCTACCACAGCAACAGAAGGCGGGAGATTCAAAACGCAGGTCACGTGTTTAATTTCCTGCGCTTGGTGTGGCCCACCAAGCAGACGACACTGACTATATAAAGGCCGGACTGCGGCCATCTTGAGAGCAGGGAGTTAGATCTATTGAGATCAACTTTCCCTTTTATATGGATGGGTGTACGTCTCATCTTCGGCATGAATAACTCTCTCTAACTGCACTCCTTCCAGTTGTATTAGTTGTTCAACATTTTTGTCTCTATGAAGGGCAATACCTAAATGTTCTATCATGTTTCCAACCCCTCCATTTCGGCTGCCTGTACACCTTCTATACTGTCCCTTTACACCATATATGTGGTTTACTATTGCTTCATTTAGTTTCCCCACCGGACCTTCTCTATTTACAGCTCATTCAATCTGTTCTGTGATATTTCCCCAAAAGCCCTTGTCTCCTAATACAATAATATGCCACTAAAGTGTGTCATGGTACATTAAATGTTGTGGCGAGATCTGTGTAATACGCGTATCCGCAATTCTATTGTAACACATGGAGGGGCCGGACCCATATACTCTAATTAACCATTATATAATAATGCATGTACGTGGTAAACGACGGTTCCATAATTCATATCGTTATTCATCGGGATATCAATTTCTGTCCTGTCCATTATTATTGGGTGCGGCTGATGCTACATATATTATATATGCTGACGACGGAATGAAGGACCGGCCGCGGGCGGCGATCCTCTGCGAAACTGTTACGTCACGCCAATTTTGCATTGTATCACTGCCCGCGGACGGCCATCAGAGCAGCTCAACCTGCCGCCGGGGACATCGAATAAATTGCTAAACTGTTTTACACGTTGTCGCAATTCTTTCTTTATTGTTATCAAATTGTCCTTTATTTGAACAAAATTGTCTTCGTTGAGGCGCTGTGCACTAGTCGTCACCTCGGTGCAATAAGGTGGGAACTAATACAATCAACTACGAGGTAATAGAACTGAGGTCACGACTCTTGAACCCCATGGTTATATAGGCACCACTTACTGAGGTGCAATATGGCTGGTCCCCATGGTAATAGTGCAAGTGGTGCAAGTGACTAGTTAGCAACGACACCAGTACTGTATTTAAGAAAAAGATATGCAACGGGGGCTTTCGTGGCCATTTTCGAATTGAAGAGTACCGATGAGAACAGATCTGTTTTGATATATAGTAACGTTAATATAATGTTTAGAATTCATAGGGTTTTACCACGTTAAATAGTTAATTAACGCCTCCATGATAATGTACTTGTACGCGTGCACCTCGATGTAAAACTGACATATAAACATCCACAACCTCTGGCCACGTCACCTCATTTACAACTAGAGACAAGCCCGGTGAGTATCCCATTGTCGACCATTGTTTTCCCCAGCTTCTCGTGCGTGTTCCTGGCCGTACATAAATGACGGCTAACTGTATGTACTTATCGGGTCTGGCCCAGGCTACGACCCGGTACACAGCTACAGACGGGGGGCACACATTGGCGCATTATGTATGCCCTGCGTCGCCCCATCGTGCCAATAAAAACTCAATCAAATTTCATTGATTTTCGTTCCCATCACCCACGCATAAACCGGTCAGTAAAAGTACCACTCTCCGCCTGTCCCTTTAAGGTCACGTGACCCTGTTGACAGTTCTTGATGGGGTAATGCTTGGAGAGACCAATAAAGGCAGGAGATACAGACACCCACTGTAGTGAACCGTGTTAGAGGAATTACATAGGGACTGACGTTAATGGGCCAATGACCTCACAATAACAAGCAATCTCACAATAGTATGAGTTACCTTTCTGAAGTGCATAACCTTTGACATATAAAAACAGAGCGTGCATCTAAAATTCACGGTTTCCAGTGTATATTGATTCAAGCATATTATATTTCTAGAAATGTCATTGGGTTAGTGACTTGAACAGTTTGTAGTTACAGAATTACGGCCATCAGCTATTCTTCCTTGTATAAAGGGATCCATCAAAACGCAATGAGATACCTATGTGGCGAGTTGTAAAAGAAGCCAATATCGAACCCTCGAAGCCAATGTCCAATTCTCGATTGAAATGCTAAACGTTGTGAGTTTGCAATGCGCTATCCCTGCCCCTAAAAGGACGTGCTTTCATGAAAACAGAATGCACATGGAACGTTTGCTTATCCATCCCGTTTACAGTGCCATTACCACTATACATCAACTGTTGGTATTGGCATAGAGATACATGCTATTGGCCGGGCAGCCGAGGATACTGAGACGGTTCATCAATTGGGAATGTTTGCGAACCCGTTCTTAGGGTTTTACCAAGCACGGCCGGGATGTGGTTTTACCGATTTATAGGGTTCTGGGTTGCACTGCGAGACACGAGCACACACTCCACGTGAAGTATGCTCTCCAAAGTGGTTGGGAGCGCGTGCAGGGTTTACAAAGGGAACCAGTTCCATATTTCACTTGGGGCTTTAAGTGGCACTGTCTTGTGTATTGAAACACCATCCAGGAAAGTGAGCGAGTTTACAATAAGGTCAATTAAAAGGTGGTCCTTCAATGGTACACGTAATAACGTTTCTTCAGAAACTATAAAAGATATGCTCCTTTCCTTGCTTTTTCGTACAACGCACTTCAGTACTTAGAACCAAATCAACATCATTTCCGAATTACTCAGCACTGAATGTAACTTACATCACAGAACTAATCAATTCGCCGTTAAAAAACAAGTACACCTATGGAAATGATGTGCGTTTAAGGAGTACTGCAGACAATTGAACTCTGAATATCTCATTCCATGGTGATATATACATCAGACAGGAGCTCTTTTGATAGTAACAGAACGTCGATTAACCAGAGGGAGTCTACTATGGGCCATCAAAACCTCCACAGGGGTGTGATATCCCCAAGAGTTCCCGGTGTCAGGGCTATAACTTAGCGCCGCTGTCCGGGCGAGGAACCACTTTCTATTCCCCAAGTGGGCTGCTGGGTATAAAGGGGGATGAAGCGTGCTTGGCGCTCATATGGCGCGCCAACAATGTCCAAATTAATTCATCTTGTAGAGTCCTGAAGAAGGGTATGACAACTGACAAAGTCTTCCAAAACGTAAGATCCTAAGTAACTAGAACTTAGATTTTATTTGCATATCGGACCATTTCTCTTATTACCCCTTTTTATTTTGTAAAGGCAAGGCACATACACGAACTTAAATCATACCCTATTTAATCCATGATTCCATGAGGTCAATAATATAAATATGATTATAAGCCATTTTTTTCAAACAATGGCATAGGATGGAGACAAATGTGGCACGGCATACTGCCTACCGCTATCAATCATCTGGTGCTGGTCATATACCTAGCTGATACGACCTCCCCTCGCCTGACCTACCCACCCTGCATACCGTAGAAGTAGCCTGCCATGGCCCAATCTATAAGCAAAACCAATCATCATAAGCGACAGTCGCAGGCTAAAGAGAGTTTGTACGTTTATAAGCAGCAGCCTGGTCTCTATCATCTGTTTCTGAACTGCTACCTGGTCATATATAAGTATAGATATTTTGATGATGCGAACTTTCCTTATGCCCTATCATTACACCCCCCACCGGCGACGAAAGAATAATAGAGGCGTGGCTGGGGTTAAAGTAGTATTTATTTATAATAAATTGTAATATGTTGGATATAATGATATTTGAAATATTGTATATTATAAGATAATAACCGCCTATTTGCGGAAATATAATAAAAATTATTATAAGGTGATAAAGGAGTGGGTGGGTGGGAAATAGGTAAATTTGAGGAGTTGTATTGGTTTAGGTTGTGTGTTGTAGGGTTGTAAGGGTGAAGAAGGAAGTTATGAAGAAGGGGTTGATGGGATATGTAGGGGTGTGGGTTTTTGATAGTAGGTGGAGTGAATGTAGTGGGATAATAGTGTGGAGAAGTAACACCAGGTGGGGGTGCAATGATCACACCTGCCCAGCCCTTGCTGGCATGCGTTCACCATTACAAACTGGTGAACTCTGTTCAGAAAGATAAAATTAGAATATAAGCAATTGCTGAATGAAAGTCTCCCTGCCGCCCAAACAATATGTTTTCTTTCACTTTTTAATTAACACTGGGTACATGACCTACGTAACAAACATTCTAGCCAGATACATCACAGGCCAGTAGGTTGCCTATACATATTGTAGTTTATTTGGGAGTTCAAAAGAATACTGAGGTATCAAATAAACGATACATATAAAGAAACTAACAGCTGCTGAAAAGATCAAACGCAGTTCGGCATAAGAGGCACCCGGCCTTCAGCTGCTCTTTAAGACATCCCCCAAAAGGTGGAGACGTTATATGCCGACATCAGAGGAGCCCGACACCCCCGACTATTCACCCATACACCCACACCCCATTTATCTTCCCGCACCTTTTATCTAATGTATCTGTCTGTCTCTCATTTCCTCTTCTCCTGTGTGTTAGTGCATCCTTTTTGTTGATTCTTCTAGGCACCACTCAATATGTGCGCCCTCAACTAACCCCCGTCTTAAATGTATACATTCGGTTGTCACATCGAGCACTGCAGAAAATGATAAGTAATTATGGTATCCTCGATTTCTATTGATACTTTCAAATTCCTTGTTTCAGATTCAAACTTCTTGCCTGGCTATTAGACCTAGGTTGCACATAGATCTGCAGTGGACTTTAGAAATGGGAAATATCTTGCAACATAACTTCCCAATCTTGCTGCAGTAAAAGTGACTTACATCCTTTATAGATTTATTATTTTCTCCTACTCGATACAATGTTGCAATTTTCAAACTGTTCCAACGTTCCTCTATAACGTATATACATGATCATTTAAATTGTGAATGTCGTTTTCATGGAATTCCACGCTCGCGAAATTTCGTGAAAGCACGTTGTTAGTACATTGGCATACCTCTACTAAATTCTCGTGAATCCTTATTGTGCGAATTACCAGTTATCGTGTCGATTTTCCTTGGGTTCACTCTAAACCCTCTCCGACCATTTTCTCGTCCAGTTTTCCCCCGCCAAACGTCGACAGGGAGTTGAGTCTGACAACACGTTCCTCCCAGCAAAAAGGCCCTTTTTCTGTTGGCTGCCTTGTTGCCGTCGACCGTGCTGTGAGATGGAGAAGTGCCGACGGCCACACGGGGCCCTGCGCACCTTGTTATCAAACAGTCAAACCCCTGTGATTACCACTAAATTTGGGCCATAATGCGCCACGCAGTCTGGGAATATAGGTTTTTGTTTTGTGACAAATGGCCGGAGGAGCATTTGGCTGCGACGAGTGTCTGAGTGTGAAGTCGGCTTTGGGCAATGACATTCTGAAGTCAGACTCAGGAGGGATACAACTAAAGGGCTGCAGTACACACAGGTCACAAGACTGAGTTAGTGTGAAGACTTTCAACTTCGCACTTGGATATTCTATTCATTTTACCCTTTAAATATAGTTTTGGACTCCAGACAATTTCAAGAAGAATAACTAATTGATAAAGTTCTTTTTTGTTTTTTTAAATTATACAAAATATCATCAATTTAAAGTTCTTTTCGTGATATAATGAGTACAATTACTTATATGTATATATGCAAAGGCACCTCAATTGTATAGTAAATATGCATTGTATAATGTTTTCTCCGTCCAACAGCGTGTCTTAATAATTATTACTCTTTCTTATCAAGAAAAAGAGGGATTCTAGTTCTACGAATGCAGCATGACCATGGACATGTAGCTGCAGCCTCTACCAAACTCCAGTCATCACGGCGACAATAAATACTTCCTGACAGTTGGCCTTATTCTCGTCGCCTTCATCTTTTCACAGGATGAACCCGTCCATCCTGATTGGGCCATTAACCCCCTCCTTTGTGCTTGGCTGACCACTCAGGTCTTCACAGGTTGTGATGTACAGAGGTCCTTAAGGATGACTGCTTCCTGCAGGCCAGGGAATGTGTTGAAAGACCCTGGAGGTTGGCGCAGGAGGCCAGTGTGTATAACGACATTTGATAAGCGGACTCAAAGCCCCGGTATTTGCACAGAAGCATGGCTTGCGCCGTCTGCATTCAGCCAGCAGCCTTTGCTCCATAGATCTGGCCTTACTGGAGCGCCTCACGCTGTGTGCCTCCAGTGCCTATTGGCATGGGTCTCAGATCCGCTCGGGGTAGACGTAGGGGATGGCCTTACCTGATCAATCATCCACCTGTTGGGGGCGTTGGGCGTGTGGATGGAGGGAGAAGTGAGCTTTCTATTGGTGGTCACACCACAGCAGGAGGAACCTCCAGGATGAAGGACGCTGCTGGTTAAGGTGGCCCTAACATGTAAGGAGGGGAGGGGTCGGTCAAGGGTGCGCGAGGTCAGCCTCAGGCCAGCAACGTCTGTCACCTGTAGTCGTTAAGGAGAATGGATCGCAGGGCATGGACTTAAAGGTCGGCCCCCATTGGTACGTGCACAATAGCCCCGGGGGTATTACCTCGGCAACTATGGCCAGGGAAGGAGTCCGAGAAAGATTCTCAGGACAATGATGTATTATGTTAAAAGGGCAGCACGGAAAAAAGAGAAGAGACTAAAAGACTCGCATCACAATTTTGTGCATAAAGGTCAGCGCTATACAACTAACTCTGTAACAGTGCTTTGCACAAGAAAATACCATGCCTTGTAAAAGTCTGCTATACTGCAACTGCTGGTGATAAAATACAACTCAGCCCAGCTGTATTAACTTAGCGTCACCTGTGCTTGTTAATGTCATGTATCTGTATATAATGTTAATTTCGTGATATCATAAGACCGGGAGCCGTGCCGCCAATTTATCGAAAAATATTACACTGTCTCCTCTTAGAAAGCCCCCCGATATCATTCACAATGAAAGAAGGTTATACAGACAGCTTCATATTAGTTATAGAGACAGCTTCATTATTAGTCTTCGCGTCTCATTAGATATGACAGTTGAACAGCAAAGTTTCCTATAACTTATGAGACGTAATGGATATCCAATATTGTAAAAGAAAGCTATGGGTGGACGGCTTATGTAAATGGAGAAATAGGTAGAAGGCAATAAATCCTGGTGGGCCAACTAGGGGCAGTAGATAATGTTTACATAGCATTTCCGCTACATTGACATTAAGGCTGGGAAACAACACCAAGGACAATCCCTGTCAGCCACCCCGATGGTAATCTGTCCTATCTAGATTAATGACATATATCGGGTATTTTCGGCTGATCTGATCCGCCCCTAATCGATGGCTCATCTGTTTGTCCGCTGCAAACTGCCTGTCACGCGAGCTGGCTTTAATTGATGTTAATTATCAATTATCGGGGTAATGATGGGGTGTGGGGACGGCCACTCTGACGTCAGATCACTCGTTGGGTCCATCCCGTGCAGGCCTTAATCTATCAGAGCTCATCAAGCACAGTATCCATGAACGTGTTTTTGCCGCGAGAAATATTGTCCGATACACTATAAAGCTAAAGGCTGAACTAACTGTATGCGGTGACGGAATAAGTAGTATATGAAGTTGAACGTTTCGCTCAGGCTATAATGGGACTATTCTGGGCTATTATATATTATGGAGTAAAGCTGAACAAATTAACACAGTGAATTTTGGTTTAAAGCTGACTTAAAGAGAATATTCCACATAATTTCAGCAAATTGTCTATTTCAGCAAATTATTCATCTGCTACCGTCAATTTTCGATGTTACTGTACAATAGCTAGCGACAATAATAACGATCTAATAGTGATACGCAACAAGTGAAATAACTTGGGTAAACACCAAATCTATACGCATGAAGAACCCTCACTCATGTAAAAAGAGAAATTGTTCATAAAATGTGTGAGATCAATTACTTTGTAGTGACTGAGTGAGAGGATGTGGCCGATCCTGCTTATGGTTTTATCCGGGAGGAGGTCTGCTTTTAACAGAGTTCCAGCCTATACGTCTTAGTCGGCGCGGTTTTAGATGTGCATTGGTGGGACGCAGCAGGAGGGTCATATTTCCCGGGTGGCGTCCGACACATAGATCCTCACCCCCTGGAGGAGATGACTGATGCCCGGCCCGCCGCCTGCCCCCTCCCCCCAACACGGCCTAAACCCGGGAGTAAACACGATTACCGCCTCCCCTGGAGGAGGAGCCGAGACGTATCGCCTCCTGTCTGCCACACGGCCCGCGTCCCCAACCTAACGTGAAGGGGTGGGGGTGGGCCAAGGCAGGCTTAAGGCAGGAGGAACGGGGAGGAAACGTCTGTTTTACTTACCTCGCTTTGCCTGGAAATGATCTATAATGCCTATACAGGACAGTCTCCATGACGTCTATTTTCAGAAAGTTATCGGATTAATTCTTAACATTATATGCATGTTTCTATATGTATATGAGAAATATAGAGGTGGAGATATGAAAAGCTATTCCTGGTACCCGTCTGATCGTATACTAACTATGATGCATACCGCGACAGGACGTGGGTGAACTCCTCTAAATTGTTCTCTATGAGACGATACGTCTTTGTACAATCTGTATCACTATATACCTGAGGTGATGGCTGAGCTCTTTATTTAGCTGGAAATGACATGCCCTGGTCGGAGATGATCCCAATATACGATATACATTCATCAAAACGCGACTGGAACCTGCCACCAAGTTAGGACCTTTGGTCATGAGAGTTCAAAGTCTTTGCTTACACCACAAATGGCAGAGTATCAGACTCTCGTATACCATACTTAGTAAAACTTAAAAAACAAACAAGATGTAGAGCGGTTTTGCGTCGGGGGGAGAACATGCTTTTTGAATGTGTACCTTTCCAGAAACATCTGTCTCACAGCTAATATACAGGGCAACAGTGCTTCTATTTCGTGGCTTAAAATGCAAGCTGCATTCGTGAGCAATATCAATATCCATGTGAGCTCTAATACTAGGACGTTGGCAGGTGGAGAGGGGTCTCTGCGGGCTCTCCTCCAGCCTCTCCCGGTGGTTAAGTGCATCATTACCGTCCCGGGGGAGTGGGCCGTCAGAGTGGGGGAACAGGTAATGATTGGTTGGTGCACCCCCTCCCCTGGTCGGGCCCCCGGACCCCCCCCCCCCCCCCCCGTCTACCACTGCACTGTCCGGGAGACAACCTCCACCGCCCTGACGGTATGGCCATATTAAGAGACCTAAGACTTAGATTCAAGTTGAATGGCATAGGGGCCTTCCATTAATTAGGTACGTCAAAGAAAGGGAGGGGGGGGAATCTAGTTTCCCATAGCTAAAGCCATTAGCCAAATCTAGTACGGTTACTTTCAATAATCTCGATACTTACATGATATCCAACTTTTGTCAACGGTCATGATACAAGCGTTGTAATATATTGAATTTTAAACCAATTACCGGGGGATACGCATAAACAAAACGTCTGTTATTACTTTCGAAGAAACGACAACAGAACAACATTTTTTAGAATACAACTTGAAAAAATAGAGTTGTTGTGCAACATACAGGATGTTCATTCAAAGGTCATATCGGATGTTAGAATCTGCGCTTGCGATATGAAATTGAATAAACAATATCAATTTTCCTTAATCTGGATGTCTATAACCAACTGTCCTAGCAAGACATTTTTTATACCTGCATCATAACATGGTAGAAATGTCTGACACGTTTTTATCCAATTCCCATCTTATGTTCACTCCTTGATGACTTTGCTTCAGACTAACTCATTAAAACTGAGATGTGAGCCTCGAAAAGCTGTCACCAACAAATTATTCTCATATGGGTATTCGAACTCTGTGGCGCATGGTGCATTCACAAAAGTTGACAGATTTCTGTAAGAAAATGGTATTACTTGGGAAAATCAACGTAACGGAGCAAGGAAAACGAGGCAATTTTTTAGGCGTCAATCTGGAAAGGAAATCTATCTCGTGCATAGCACCCTCGCTCCTTCTGATAATTCGCTGGAACAGCATTAAGTGCATCGGAATAAATACCGTGGGTTATGTGTTAAAATGTTCGAAAGTAACACAATCTGCTGAGAGTGAGTTTCCCGTGGCAGTGGCATATTACTGCGGGCCTCTCCCGGCTCGGGTGGCCCTAACGCTAATGGCCTGAGGTCACCCTACCCCTGACAAGCACACAGATGGACACTGCTGACCGCGGCCAGAGTAGTGGTCAGCAGAGGTGTGCTAGGGACCTTGGGGTGAGGAATCCACGGTCGGAGGGACTAAGTATCGTCTCTCATTCATCCTCAATACCATGGCAACTTCAAAAGGTATTTCAGGATGCTGTATTTTTTCAAACTGACCTTAAACACTCAAACGTTATTGCCGTTCATCCAATACAATAATATCAATGATATTGGTAAATGATATATCAAACCTGATCAGGTGTGCATACCTTGGAATATTATGATGCAATGTCAAAAAAGACAGTTAATTCCGGTTTTTAAGACCCCGTGCCTAACGAGTACTCTTTGTTCCTCTATACTACGATGAACGACGTAAACGGACCTGCTGACCAGACAGAGTCCACACTGGAGCCAGCCATCAACAGTCAGAACCAGGCATTGACCTTTCGAGGTAGTATATCGCCTTTCCAGGGACTGAACGAGAAAGGCCATACAGCCCAGAGGGACGATTTCCGCTTTAACTTTCAAAGTTTCCCCCATAAGCCAGGCAGTTTGGTTAGGGTACTGCACACATATCATAGTCAGCAGAAAGTTGAATGTAATTGATACTTAAATCTGTTAAAACTTTGTTTTATCTTAGACCTGGTTAACTCATTGGCAAAAGCCTCTTCATGACTTATCCCATAGTTTGCTGTGATCTCCAAAATGACCTTGTAACAATAACACTACCTTTGTCGATCCAATACGTTCGTACCACGAACCGCCACTTTACAAACGCCTTCATGACTTCGTCTCCTTTCCAAAAAGGGCGTGTTACACGTTTCTCCTGCTGCTACATCACTCAAAAGGGCATAAAACGTCAGTGTACGAGAGACCCACACATCAGCAGTTAGTGCATCCCATCAGTGACAACAAGGCTGGAGGGTGGCACGGACGTGACCTGCACAAAGGAAGCAGGCCATGAGTGCCACTTCTAATTGGAGCTATATAGGACTTGAGCTAGGGCTTTTTAGTAAGTTCCGTTACACGAAACCATTGCTAAATAATTTCACAACAGCATTCTGTTCATAAAGGGAAGCCATAACTATTCTTACTTGGTGCCCTTTCCTAGCTTGCCCAAATGGACAGTTCTCTTACTCCGCTGACCAGTTCCTGAAAAAATATATGATGGACGTCTTTTTTTATTAAAAGTAAAATAAAATGTTTGTGACACAACGAAAATGTCCAATGTCTGATATCTTCAGATACTCAACGTGATCATAAATGAAATCCTACAAGGCTTTTGGTCGAAAGATAAATCTGTTTAAGATAGGACCCTAGTATGAAGTATATAGAGCCAGGGGTCATAGGCCATGCTAACCTGCTTTGATCTATCACGGGTGGGCCTTATAAAAGGCCTCTAATTCAGACTCAAGTTCATCCAGAGGTGGAAAGTCCAGTCTGATTTGTTGACTGTTAAGGTGGGGGTTGACCGGTGTTTAGTAGCAGGCAGTTCAAGGTAAGATAAACTTTTAAATTCCACCCTAGTAATACAATGAGCAGCTCACTGGCTTCTCCAATAGCGTCTGCGCCGCTCACCATACCAATGAACTATCTAAACAAGCCTCTTAGAATAGAAAACAAACTCAGGGGCCAGGGGGATAAGATGAAGGCCGTGTATGTCTGAGAAGGTCCATTCGGAGGACGGAGATGGCGGGGTAGGATAGGGGGCAGACTACGTCAGATCTCCCCATGATATGTGAAGCCGCCACACGTGAGGCTATGTCCGACTAGCCAATGGCGTGTCCTATTGCAGGCAGGTCTAGGGACCTGTTCGTGTCTGAATTACTAAAAGGGCTCGCTCTTGGTCGGTAGTCCTGTGTAAGCTGATTGTTTGTTTCCTGTCATCAGCATAATCTCCGAGATCACTCGTAAGATCTGTGACATTGCCAGCATGATTACGATGTATCACAGAGGCAAATGGCTATTTACACTTGATTTCATTACAAAACAAAAGCTCAGCCATTGCCAAGATATTGACAAAAAAAACAAAATGATATAATTTATGAATTTCAGCTCGACGAAATTCACAGTCAAATAAGCCTATCCCACGTTAGGCATACCCCAGGGTTGGACAGGGGTTGGACAAAATAACCATATTAGCCTTCCTTGTTTCCTAGAGCTAGGATTAATGGATATCAGCAACAATTGTATTTTTGTACATCCTCAAGTACTGCTTAAACATTATAATTTCTTAAATTCTATCAATTGACAGATTTGCAGGTTGGCCAGCCAACCAAATTGTTCTATTTTAGAGCAAAATTGGTTTGGACATTATAGGTTAGGCTGAGAGGCTTTAACATTGGTTCCTATGGAGGAAAAGCCAATTTATAAAGCTGCATTTTACAAATCTTAGAGGCAGTCTGTTAATCATATTGCTCTGGTTAATTGTGTATTATGCACATGTCTTCAGGGAATAAGCATGGATGATATTTTGAAAATATTTCATGGTCAACTGCAATGTTTATGCAAACTGGGACGGGCTTATTGATGTAGCATAATCTTAGGTCATTGATCGTCTGGTTTAAACCAATCTATTAAAAATCATTACCATTGTTCTTGATGTCTGTGCTGGCCTCACATATCCGGATGTGGGAAGTCTAAAGACGATGACTCCTACTATATAATGTGGCCGAGTAGAAAGGCCCCAAAGGTCGAACTTTGTATATATGAGAATGTTGTATACCATCCAGCGCCACAAAACACTACCAATGTCAATACTAGTGTGCAGGGGGCAAGGAAGCTCTGTGTCTGTTCCAACTGACAACAAAATGACCAAATGTCAAGATGGATTTGTATGTAACATGCAGCTGACAACTGCATAATGTCAAATATAGATTGGATTTAATGTGTACATGTATCTTACATCTCAAAGGCAAACACCTAAGCTAGGAAAAGCAGATATATGTACAAGCAGTGCTTTGTTTTGTCAGACTGTGCACATAATCATTAATATTTACAGAACTTATATTCCATTTCATGTATCATTTGATACATCATTTGGGTGGGGGGGGGGGGGGAGAGAACCCCATTCACCTAAACACATTACAGCCAAACTATTGCCCATGTATAAAACTATTCATAATGCGGAGCAGAACAAATTAAATGACAAAACTATAAATTCTGAAGACTGATTCTGGCATGAAACCGTACGGATATTTGTAGATCATTGGCGATAATGAGAAAAGCTCAGTCACTGGAAGCAGTTAATGGTTTCGACTTCTCGCCTACTAATGCTATCAGGACTTGTAATGAATGCATTAGAGCTAATTGGCTATAAACAGACCCAGGGCTCCGCCGTTCTTTGGGGATAATAGATGGCCCAACTAAGGCTGTGTCCCAGGCGATGGATCTTCTGTCACTTCTTCAGCCTCTACGTCTTGGGTGGTATTACCCGTGGGCATTTCTATTTCACGCTGAGTTAAAGCGACATGAGCAGCTCAGAAACACTCATCACAGGGAGACATGCAGAGGCATGGCGTGGACGTGCACACATTGGCCAATAAAATGACCGTTTCTAATCTGTATTCTAGAATTCCTATCCCATACCTCACCGAAATCCCCGTTTTAGGCAGTGGTGTGTTAGCTGAAGGGATACATCAAATCTGATCTCCTTCAAGGTCCTCCACGAGTCTAATCTCCCAGATACAAGGCCAAGGACGGACGACTGCTCTTCCTGATCTACGCCACTTTCTTAACGATAACGGCCCGAACCCAAGCCGAAGGCAGGACTCAATGTGGGCGGGACGAGAGGGGCTGATCAGCGACATTGACCGATGCCACCACCAATTTCCTGCTACAGATACCATATTCCGACGGCGCCATTATTCAACCGTCTAGATCTGTAATCTGGCACGTGATTGGTCGGACTTGGCTTCCTGGTTGCCTCTCGTAGCCTCCCATTGGTCGGCGGGCATAATTTGGGAGACATGTGGGGAATGATGGGTGTGTCCCAGAGGGCAGAGGATGGATGGACTGTATGGGAGGACCAAAGGCTGGGGTGAGGGGACGACCGAGTAAAACCACCCCCGTCTAACGCTATGGCGCCCTGGGTGACACCACCCAGACAAGTGACGATTAATTTCCAAGGCCACCCACTAAAAAAATGCTGGAACCTCTTGTCACCAGAGCATTGTTTTGCTGATGTACATTCGTTATGTCATTAAATCATATATGTTCACAAATGAGTGGCAAGATATAACGAATTATCATAGACAACGCAGTTAAAACTTTGCAAGTAAACACGTGAAATGTTTAGGATCTACACTAGACAAAAGGTCTGTGAAGGTAAAAGGAATATTTCACCTAGACACTTGGCAAAGTATTCTTTTGATGGAGGAGGAAGGGCCAAAAGGCCGAGGGCTAATGATGGGGTCATTTCCGGGCGCGCAGACAGTCAAATCCCTTTCGTAACGATGTGAGTCGCTGACATGACACTTCCACTGGCCGCACCAGACACAAAGAACGTAGAACCAACCTGTTGTTTATGCACCACCAAAGTTTTTTAGTCAGTCTTAAGGAGCTACCCAAGAGGCACTGCCAATCTGGTCGTCCTTAACATGACGCAGAGGAAAGTTCGAGTATTCTTTGTACTACGCTTACACAAGATGGATGAGAATAACTGCTTTGTTTATCTGTTCTCGTTATGCATCTCCTATTCCTTATGACTTTTCAAAGGGAGGGTAGTATCCATTGGTGCTTTACGCAATTTGGACTCCTTACACTATCAAGTTGATTAACGTAACATTCAGATTGTGTAGGGGGACGTCAAGCTATCTGTATTAGACACGGACCTGGGTGTTGCTAGGCCTATAGGCTGAGGTCCCTTCCTGACCTCTCAGCGGCTCCACGGCACGGTCCTGTCAGTCCAATAGGACCTTCATTTGTTAGCCTCTGGTCTCTGTAGTCGACTCTCCCAGCCTGGGCTCTCCATGGCGACACTGGCACGAACCCAGACCCCCGTACCTCACGCCTACCTCCATTGTGGCGGGGACACTCAGGTCCTAATTACTCGAAGCACTCAGCCAGCTCCGTATTCTGCCACTTATGATCGTCTCCCTTGTGACGTGACGGTCATGTCACTTGTGATCACTAATTACCACGATGGATTTGCCTGGCTTTTATCATAAGCTGATCAGTGTCAATGCCTATCTAGGTCCAAGGATACTTCCCCGGAGCAAACAGCAGTGGAAAATCAGTGTATACTGAGTGGAGAATCAGTATCAGCTTTCAGAAGTATTCCAGTGTATATCAGTAGAAATCAGTGGAAATACAGTGGTTGGGCAGTGGTCAATCAGTATGTCCAAAATATTTAAATGAGGTGGCAGTAGAAGTCAGTGTACAATAAGTGGTATATCAGTAGCTCATTTAAATATTTCGGACATACTGATTCAAGAAGTATGCACTGACTTTTGGTCCGGGTCCTTACCAATTTGGTGCGACTCAATGACTATGAGAACCATGAGTAACCTACCTTAGGCTTATAGGCATAGAACTACTGATCTGAACCTAAATTGTTAAATTATCCTTCGATGTATATATTCCTTGGTAATGAGTAAATACTGCCTACGTCTATAGAAAAACATTGATTAGTAAAACTTATATAGTATTATACTAACAAAAAAAACAACCAATATAAACATACTAGGAACAGTCTCTCGCCTTCTATACCCCAAAAGACCTTGTTACATTCTCATTCAGTATGATATACATCGCAGCCAAACAATAAAAGTAAAGGTTTCTATTATGGTTTTAATATCCTATTCTTCGTACGTAGATTCCATATTGGAAACACGTCAAACAATATTTTGATGAGAAAACCAACAAGCGCACCCGCCTTGCAGTGCATGCGGAGTCAATTGCAGTTGGCGACTAACTGCATCACAGTCGCATGACTCGCAGTGACACACAACCACAGCCTCCATGGGGCAAAACGGTTTCTCTGTAAGCAATCGGCGTAGCTTATCCGCTCAGTCCTGTCGGTTTATTCCATCAGCCATGCCTGATCCCTGAGGGCTCTCAAAGGTCACATGTCCATGTTTATGGTAACATTGGGGTGCTTGGATTGGCTAAGTTGGGACCACAACCGCCTACACAGTGCAATCTAACAAAGGGGGCTAGTAAAGCAATGGTTAGCCCTAAGCCAATTTAATGCGGGTAATAGCGACCCAGTACAGAAAAAGGCCATAAAGTGAAGGGGGCGTTTAATGTTATACTCTATGAGTTCGTCGGCCCAATGCATAACAATACGCCTGATTTTGGGAGTTATCTCCTAACATAAGCCAAAATGGTTAAAAGTGTCACACTAAATAGTCAAACAAAGAGCCGCCTAACATTCTTTACTAGCAATGTTAAAGCACCTAAGACAGACAACACCCTGAGATGAAGGAAAAGTTGAGAAAGTTGGAAAAGCAGCAACTTAAATATCAAATTGCTTGAAAGTAGATAATCATCTCATATGTATACAACTGTGATCTAGAAGAAGTTGTACAATCCAGGGTAATTAAACTTGCAGATATGAAACTAGAAAGATGTTGTGGAAATAGCATATTTGATATGACAGTAACCACCTTCATGACCAAACGTATGATTCTTCATCTGGCAACCTTTAAATAATTGATAAGTCTAACTGAAAATGTATTGGACAACTACGCTTTGTATATTCTAACATATAAGTTATAAACAATATGTCTGAGAGGAAAATATCGCCAACTGTAACAGGTAGGCTGTTTTGTTCTATGTCGGTGCCTTCAGAAAAAGTAGACCGCAGCCAATGGATCCTCACACAATGGGGATCTACACCTAGCAGGTGAGCCCACAGACAAAAGGAGGCCTTGTCAGCAATGGGATACGTGTAGTATAGAAGGCGTCTCAAAACAATTAGGATTTATGAGGAATGTGGCGCTCTTTTTATAAGGATGTTGGCTGACAACTGTCGGTGTCTGCAAGCTGACAGGTGCGCCTTTCGAGAAGCTGAAATATCATGTAGGACCAACGGTGAATCCTCTTTCTTAGCAAAATAATGTAAACACTAAAATAGAATCCTCTGTATTGAGGCAGAGACGCCACTCCTGACTGATAGAAAAAGCAGGAAAAATAGGAAACATTTTCCCTTTTCCCAGAAACAACTATGAGTAAAATTACATTAAAATTTCTGACATTAAATCTGTAGTTAAATTACTTGAAACTACTACAAAAATACTCAAAACATATATATAAGTGACGTAGGAAAAAGTCGATTTCGAAAGCATAGAATTGTAAATCTTCTGCAGAATGAAAAATCCCAATTGCCCAATTACAGAAAGATAAGAGCAAAAATATTCATCCGTATTAAAGTAACGGTGTAAGGATGAAGATCTTACCTTACAGATGGAAGCGTTGGGAAATTATAGAGATCAGATTACATACCTGAAAAGAAAGAAACACATTGCTCAGTTAATGATGCCAGACAAATGCCAGATTCACAGTAAGCAGTCAGGGTATATTGACATTTATACCTAATAAACCAGGACAAAGACACTGGCTTGTCTCGGAACCATTACAAAAACACCAGAGGCATTCAGGAATAAGACCCTTAAATTCTAATAAAATGCTGGCAACAGACAATGATGAAAATACATGATGGTACCTCTAGGAAAGTATGAATGGGAATAGTTAACTTCTATAAGTACATAGTTAATCATTCACATAATAAAACAATGTGTGGACGGTGCTGTCTTTTATTGTCCATTCCTTCGTGCCTTTTATCACGGCACAGAGAGGAGGCCACTCTCAGTCCGACCGCACCGCGTTTGTGGCTTTTTTTATTTAACCTTTTCCTGCTTAATCGTGCGGGATTTAAAAGATCAAACACAAACCCCAATTACCTTCTCCGGTCGCCACTACGACTAATGACGGCTGTGATTGGAGAGTGAAGTCCAAATGTCATAACTCAAACTCCCCCAGATGTCGGTGGCCGTCTCCGGGAGAGATCAGTGGGAGGTTACGTCCCTCTCCAACCCCCCACTATGCTTGACCTGTATCCAACTGCTGACATTTTGCCTCGTGACTGGGGCCTTTGAAGTTTACTTCACTCTACTGAGTCGTGTCTATATTAAATGTGCCGCTTGACATTTGCCTGATTTAAGCGGACGCATACAGAGGACCCTATGAGAAAGTAGCAGCAGGGAGCTAATTTTATTAGCCTTCTTCTGGTTGATGTCACACGCACGACCTCAATTAATCCCATCTAAATGGACGTTTTACTATGAATAACTCCCCGTTTTTAGACAGAGTTGAGAGATGAGTAGATCTGAAACTGCTTGATAGCACGACGCCGTACACATGCACGGCGGAAACAAACTCATTGATAAATTTAGATTTTATGAGATTGTTTTGGTAAAACTATTTCAATGCACAGATGAAAAGACGCTCAAGAGCAGAGACTAGCAGTTTTTATCGGCTATTAATAACTTTACTTTCATCAGAAGACAGTTGATCATATACTTTGAAAGAGAGTCATACTTATGTAGTAGGCCTACCATTACTGGCATTATTGCTGCTAAAATAACATTCTTTTATTTTTGTTGCAATTCCCTTGTAACACCTGTTTCGGCTGTGCCTCATTTGTAGAATACAGAGAACAAAACACAAACACGTATTGAGAATAAGACAAGGACCCCATGTTTTCCTCTCCTCACCATGTACCTGTCTAAGACACAGGTAGGTAGTATAAGGAATCATTTATATTTCCATTTACAATCATTCTAAAACGACCTCAGGGCACGGCTTATAATGTCTACACTCAGTAATTCTATAAGTGCGCCCTTATGTTCGCACACAAGGTCACCTATCCAGTATGCCTAGAGGACGAATAGTAAAAAACTAAAGCATTAAGCAATACTGGAAACCGCACCTATATGGGATGACCTATTTACTAGGAAATCCCACGAGATATCAAACAAATAGAGGGGCTACGAAGGACATGGTTTGGTGCTGCCAATAGGGTTTGCTGGTTAGAAATATTGAAGAATGTCGGTCTTACGGTGATTAGTATAATAAATCAACCCCAAACTTAGTCTCAAAGAAGCATGCTGTTTATGTGCGCCCTGGTATTTATCTAATGTCCGCCTATAAAATAGCTAAGGGAGGATATTGGTAGCCAAGGGCAATCATCCTATTAGAGCAATAGATGAGCTGGGACGGTCTTTTCTGTCGTTCTTTTATTGTGGTGGCCCTAATCAATGAAAAACTAATAGGCTGCAGTGACCAGTGGCCACAGAGGAATATGGCTCTGGGTCTCAAATAGCTCAACCTGATTTGGTGGTCCCGTAAGGGGAGTTTGTGCTTATTGACACCTAACGGGAAATGAGGCAGGCGTCAGGTGGGGAAGGGGCGGTCATAGCACGGCGGGGACCAGGTACCGAGGGGTGCCACCGGTCGGAGGTGGTCGGGAAGAGTCGGACATGGCGGTAATCGACCATTGGGGTCGTAGATATTCATAGCGAAAAGGGAGACGTTAGACGGATCATGGGCGTAGAGCCAACGCTGACGTCCCGACGTCAGCCAATATTTGGCATCGGGGACCGATCAGTCCGCCCCCTCCTACCGGGGGACATATAAAATCTGACAGTGCAGGAAATAACCTGTACAAAACAACACCCCCCTCCCCCCTACCGCTACTAGCCGTCCACCATCACCTACCGTCCTTCACTCTACTACCAGGGGACAGGAAAGAGCGTGCGAGGAAAGGCAGGCCCAAATTGGCATTGTTTCCGGGTAGATGAGCAGCTCTCTGACTTCCCAGAAGAGCTGCTCGCTGCAACTACTACCCATCTGACAATTGCCACCAAGAACAATGTGCAGCCAAAGTATATTGTTTTAGATACAAAAAACTGGTCATAAACCTATTATGCAACGACTCTAATTTCTACAAGTATTTCTATTAGTGAGACATTAATGGCACGACAAATCCATTAAGAGATTAAATGAATTGCGTCTTTTGCTTTACAGTATAAAAGATCTAACATGCCAATCCTATATGAGCTTGATTTAATTGCTGACCAAGGATGGGTTTCTGAATTACATAGAGAATCACGCGATCCATGATATCTCCTTTCCGCAATGGTAATATTCTCTCAGTCAGTATCAATAAACCTGGATCCTTGTATGACAAAATGGAGCAGCACGTTCACGTTTAATGGATGGTTCAAAAGGTCTAAACTATCACCATAATTTAACTGATTCTGATTACCCAAATGTGTGGTTATCTTTTCGTTAGAATGACATTGTCGGTACCACTGTAAAAGTCAAAATTAAAAGACCGTAGCTGATGCCCTGACATTGAAGTATGAACAAGTTCTTGAACCTGTTTATGGGGCCCGTGGACCTGAGAGGCTGATAACCCTTATAGTACCCAGATCTCTCATTGCCCCGGCACACCCTGTGTCAGCGCCATTCCACCCAGGGTCCACTTAAGGCCCCATACCCCCGACCTACTGCACCTTATACAGCCCCAGTCCATAAAGCCTTCAATCTAACACCCAGTCCCGTCTGTATCACTGCTCATCCCCCGCCATTTAACGCCCTTCCATCAACCCTGGAGGACAGGCCATTCTTCATTAAAGGAGCAAGAAGGCACGGAGGGGAATTCCTCCTGTTTTTCCCATAAACGGGCACACCATACCCAATACCAAGATTCCAGTACATTATTTACTATCACGATTATGACACCGAAAAAACAACAACCTGGCAGAAGATGGAAGTTGGTAACCAGGTTTTTTAAGTGTATATCCCCGAGTGTAATATATCTCTGTCTGGGTGCTGTAGGTGTGATCTGGGCCTAAGTGGGTGTCAGGGCGGGTTAGTGGGGAGTGGTCGGTGGCAGTCCGGAGGAGGGCGGATCCCCCCATTGATCCCCACTTACCACCGAGGTGTCAGTGCCATAGACCCCCTCCTACCACAGGGATCAATGCACCATGTGAATACTTTGGTAACCTCGGAAGCTTAACACTACCCGCAAACCTTAGAAGAAAGAAATTTGCTGCAGGTACCATACTAACATTTACGAGGCCTGAAACTCTATGATGGAAAAGAATAGTACAGTGCCTATATGGTTTAGATATGTGCTTAATACTAAATATCTGCTAACAACACTTCTGCTTCTAGTTATTGCCTGCCAATATTTTCGGTCAGCCAGCACGATATCTCATGATAATGATGCAAATATGAAATAAAACTACATGTAACTTGCAATGTTTTAAACAAAACAGCCATACTCGTTAATGCCAATACCATACCAATGCTACCTGAAAATATTCCCAAAAGCGACAAAACAACATTTTTCACAATTTCCAATATATTTTCAACTCTGCTTTTTAAATGCTAAACCCTTAAGATACATGGACACAGCCCTGTTATTCTTGTGTATGTACGCATAATAATATATATACATACAATAAGGAATCCCTTGAAGTTTAGCTACATGATCCTATGAGAGTAGAGTAAGGATTCGCTTCTCGGATATGGCTACGAGGGGAAGAGCTCCGTAGACGGGCCCTAGCTTGCTATCTCTTTGAAATGCTTGCCGACAGAAATGGATATGATTAGAATAAGTATAGTTCTTGGCTCTCAGATAATTATCCCTGTTTTTTTGTTTAAATTAATTAGCGATTAATTATAACTTTGGCAACCTAGAATGGCACTTTCAGCGAGTGCAGCAAGATTACGGCCTAATAACACATAAACACCTTTCGGAGAATCTAATTAAAGTTGCAGAATTTACACCTGTAAATTCATTCATTAATCACCAAATCAACATTATTGTGATGCGCTGGGCAGGACGGCAAATTCTTCATTTCAGAAACAAATGTGAAGTCGATATAGCGGATTTGGCAGTCGGGGCATGAACTCAGGAGTGTGCACTGGTTCTGTTAGATCAATCTTAGGGGTCGAGTTGCCAGGCGGCGATTAGGGAACACTACCCAGATACCCCGATACCCTCCTTCCCACAAGAGAAGGATCCGGGAGCCTCCCTGTTCACAGAGGTTGCTATCGGGGCGGACCACTCGGGCCCGTCGTAAATCAGTGCGGGGACAATGTGCGGGTCCTCTAAAGCCTGGAGGAGCCCTCCTTGACCAAGAAAGCCTCAATTAGCTGGGATGGACTTCACTTGTCCGGGGACGGTCATTGGGGCCGTCCAAACATCGCACAGCCGGCCCAAAGGGGAACCCGAGTACCACTTATAGAGTCCCCTTGATTTGCTTTCTCTACAAACGATAAATTTAATCTTTGTAGTCACCTACTCCTTGCTAGGTTATTTGAAAAATATTTGTAAAACATAGGCGCACCTTTATGGAGACGCGATGCTGTTTCCTCAAGGGCGTGCTTCCAAACACATCAACATGAGGCTAAAGGTTAAGACCGACCCCTCCAGCTGCTGAGATGAGGTTATGGATCCAATCGTTACCTCCTAGAAAGTCAATTTCTCCTCTTTATCCAGCATTAACTCACAGGGTTGCCTGTACATCACGCAATGTTTCACAGAACTATACGGTAAATGTCTTGAAATATCACAGCACTTTGAACGTGGAATGGGGCCAACAGACGTGTCTTTGGTTGATTCTGATTGCAATTGGTTTCACGGGCGTAAGGGTTTAGGTAGGAGAGAATCCCTGAGACATAGGGGTAGTTTGTGGATCTCAGGGGTGAGAGGTGAGGCGGGTATCGGCTGGTATCTTGTGCTCCCCTCCGTGACCTCTAAATTGGCCAATCACTCTAATTTACACCCTCCGGGGCCCTCACTCGGCATATGGCCCGCGTGCTGTACAGGCACATCGACCCCGCCTTTTCCGATACTGAGCAAATTGGTAGTTTCAGGGTTTACAGGTAATAGGTCGATTTGAGATAAAAAGGCGTACCATAGTGAAGGGGAAATGCTTAGGCATGATAGCCCTCGCTGATTTAATCTCTCTCGGATAGGCTTAGAAGAGGCTCTTGATAGGGAAATGAATTCAAATATTTACGAATATCTTAGTTTTGTGCAATCTAACAATTTAATAATGACTGGCCTAGCTATTCTGTACATTCATAAGTAAGCATGAGGAGGTCAGACGTATGGTATGCTTCTATCCCTAGGCTTTGTGTATTTCTCTTTATCTTACCAATGCGGGATGACGTTGCGCTTCATATCATATAGCTAGGGAGCGGAACTGAAGCGCAACTAGAGCTGGCAATTTAGAATTGTCATATTCCAAGCGATAGTAAATCAGTGTTATTCTGTCTGGCAACAAGAGAGATAAGAGGGTGACCAATGGTTGCTGATGGCGCTAGCTGCAGGGGAGCAGGGAGGATGCGGAGATCTGGGGAGGTGTAGCGGCAGCTGTTGGGACGTTGGGTTAGCCCCCAGGGCCCCCCCACTTCCCTCCCAACTCGCCTGAGTGTGAACGTGATTGCTGGCCTTCCGAGATCAATTTGGTAAACTTTCATGGGCGGCCAGACACAAATCTTCATCCATGAGCTGCTCCTGTCGGACTAAACGAGCAATTCAGACCCGCCCTGGGCGATGTGAGCTGCTCATGGATGGGTCCTTACTGACTAAGCTCTCCCCGACTACCCTCACCTGTTAGATCTAGGCATCCAATCATTCCCAATAAAGTGAGCAATCAAGGAAGAAGTATATCAAATAGGAGGAAGCGAAGATAGCGTCTGACTAGGACTTCACGTTTGCCTTACCGTGATAACCGTAAACCCGCCCAGCATTGCCTCGTTACTTGGGGGCAGATTCTCCGGCTAAAGGCAATCTTTGTAACTGAATTTGACAGTTCGAAGAATAATCAACCGATAGGTTAGGTATTGTGATGGTCACTGCTGCTCGGCTTTCTGCCATTTGAATGGCTAAGTGTTTAATATAAATCTTCCTGTCTAGTGGTCCTACAGAGAAGCGGTAATCAATGCGCACATCTTGTGCCATCGGTAAGGCACGTCCCTCAAGCCCACTCTCCAGATGACGCAGGAATGCCAAATCTTTCGGTTATAGCGTGCTTCATAACAGTATGGACGGGCTGAAGGCGGCTGAGATCCGACTGGCCCAAAGGCCCTTAGCTGTACCCTTTGAAGTAACGCCGTACACATGCACCGGGCCACCACATCCACGACAATTCTCCGCACAGCCGCCACCATGACCAGTGGTCATGCGGGAATGCCTAAAGCGATACCCCTTAACAATCTATGTGCCATGCGTTTCTAAATTATCGTTTTGGTTTTGTATATCTATTTGTATGACCAGCCCTTGTCGGATATATCTTTATTCTAAGAACATCACCCGGCCTAGGCCTACTAATAGTGTGTTATTAAATTTACATTTCCCTTTTTTCTAATTTAAACGCTAATGACAATAAATTATTCTGATCCTGGTACATTATCACCTCCTACTGAGAAGTTCGACCCAATCTTCCAATAATTTCAAAATGTCAAGACTTCGAAAGAACCAGACTATTTTCAATGTGGTGAGGGATAAATGCAGCCAATTGGATGTCTCTTAGTTACTCGCTCCTAAAGCAGTTCCAGCGGCTCAACTGAGATATTGAAATGAGATATGTTACTAATAGGCTCATGTAGGGGAATCTGAAGAAAGTTTTCTGTATCTGGTCACACCACTTATAACTTTTGCATAGAGAATAAAAAATAATAGCTTAGGTTAGTGACATTGGCTACTAACAACACAAACGCCTTACACACGTCCTATAACACATTGTATAGTAGCTGTCAATTCTACTTTAGAAGAGAAAAACAGAAAAGAGGGTTGGAAGTCACTTACTCTAATAGATTTAAGCAAAATTCATTTCTGCCCCAAATTTCTTATTTTTTTCTCTTCCCTTCAATACTTCATTTGAAATATACTGGTTAATTAGGGTGGCATTACCCAGTCGATATTTGACACTCTATCTGCTCCTCTGGAATCACGTTTCCTAACGTTCTAATACATATTCAGCTTGTAATTGAAGCCAGTGCCTCAAATACTTGTGTGTTAGTGGGGCGAATCTAGATCAGACCAAGCTACTTCCAGTCATGCCCATTACTTCGAAGTTACTAAATCAGCCAGTTAATGAAACCTTAGCGGTAGAAGAAGGAAAACAATAATTTCTATGGCGAAATGCTAAGGCCATCATGCACGCTGTACCTACATTACGACAACGACTTTGGGCAAACTATCAGTCATATATCAGACATATTAATGGTCCATATCAGAGTATAATTAAGTGCCTAGACCTTCTAGTTAGGCGAGTGCAACACGAAACGGTCGCCTGCACTTAGGAACTGGAGGACGGGGGTCTGAGCAGAGGATAAATGATCTCCATGTCATAAATCCAGGGTCAACCAACTAAGCCAGGGAATCACTTTAATCATCTGAGCTTGTCCTGTGAAATTAAGCCTTGGCAGGCCAACAGAGTATCAACTACGTATCTATTTGTTATGCGATGTGCCCTTTAACTAGATCAAACCAAGGAATGCAAAATATCAATCTGTAAACTGTCTAAGCCTACACAAACTGGACTGAATAGCTCTGAATAATGGTCCCTGAATAGGAAAGCAGATGCGGAAAAAATACATAGGAATCCACAGGTGTGTAGAGCCTGGTGCTTGGTACTCGAGGAGCAAGGTGGGACGAGGCAGGAGGAGGCCAGGGTGGGTGGGCGTTAATTCCCGAAGGGATAAAGGAGGATTACGACAATCAATGGACACCATTCTTACATTAAGGTCTCAGACGGTGCAGGTGCCCAAGTCGAAGCTACCAACTCACAGTCAGTTTAAGAAATAGGCAAGATGGTCGGTTTTATGCTAACTGTCAGAGTGACCATCTTACTATTCTTTAACATGATTACAGATTTTATAACTAAATATCTATTCATGGGGTATCCCTTAAGAAATAATGCCAAATGCTAAATAGTGCACACCTTATTACAATGAAATTGGAGAAAGGATGTCCCAGACATTATGGCATGACATTCCGCAACCGTCATACAATTAAGTAGTTTTTAGAGCTTCAATAGAAAGGATCCTCTTTTGGTTGCAATTAGAGAAGAGCTAAGTAGCACGAAATAATAGAACAGGGTAAAGTACTATACACATTCTCTGTGTCTGAAGTGTGGGCATTTACTTGCTTGCAAAGTCTGCTTTTTAGACAAGAACAATGACAAATTGAAGAAGCGACTGACTTTACGCTGGCGCCCTTATTAATATGAGCACCATTAGCGAGTGTCTTTACACTTCCCTAAGTGAAAAACACACAGGGATTCACTTGAGTCCTTTCAACGTTCTCGGTCATTTGTCTAAATGGACGTTACAAGCAACAGAAGATAAGCAGCTGCCTGGTTGGTGGAGAGGAACTTGCAATTCAATGGACACTTCTGAACGTTTTTTAGTTCTTTTTTTTCAACGCATAATTCCTCACAACAGAAGCCAAGTGGGTTCTGAAGATCTCTTCTTTTTTGTCATTTCCTTTTGTTCGCTACATTCTGTGTGTGGTTGTACCAACACCCCATACAGACAGGGAGAAGTCTCATTTTCTGTGAAGAGGCAAGGACATCAGGCCATTCAGAGGTAGTAGGGCTCGTGACCTGGGTCTGGCCGAGCTGATCCTCTGCCCGGTGTACGACAACCCGAACTGCTCATGAGTCGTTCATAGACAGGGGACGGGATGGAAGGGGCAATGGGAAAGGCTGTGTATGTATAGACTACTAGAGGGGAACGGAGGCAGAAGCTATGGTGTCTGGTGTGGTGAAGGGGATGTAAGGAGGCCTTATTTAGAAAGAAGAGTCCAATATCATGTGCAAATACACTAGCAAACGAACAATCACTAACACGTGGATGCAAAGATGATCGACTGACATATTTATTTTCTTCATATTTACATGAGGAATTGAATTCAGACAGTTATTTCTTATTTGTTTCTGATCATCGAGATATTGAATTCAGATGGTCAGTTCAATTTTGTTTGGATCCGGTCATGGGCTATTAACTTCAGTGGGTTACTTCGTATTTGATTCCTATCATGAGCTCTCGACTTGACAGTTCTGCGTAGCCGATTAACTATGTAGCACTCCCTTGTTCTGCAATATACTAGAGGGCACATGGCTAAAATGGATGCTAGTCCCACCCCAGCAACATATTATTATACAGAGTTCACGCTGAGCCGGGTCAACAGGAAGGGATCAATCAAAAGTATTTTTGTCGCTATGGCATACCATATCAGCCTCTCGCAGCTGGCCACGATTCCACGAGATTCCGCGAGATTCGCCGTTGTCCTGCCGATGGTTGCCCGTGGTATGCTGTCAACACATAGGCCCGTGACCGTCGGGCTCATTTCCCTTTGGGTACGGGCGCCATCTATCAGGCGGGGTCTTGGGTTCTAGGCTGCTCACAGGTTATTCCATTGGGGATCAGGCATGTTATTGCACGTATCTTTGTTAGAAACGATTGGAAAAGTATTTGAGTTAAACTATTATGAGACATTCGTTTACTAATCGAACACTATCAGTGTAGAAAGCCGACATGAGAATGTAAATTACAGAGATTCGGTTACTAGGCCTACCTGGCCAAACTCTACCTCCAGCCTACAGTCCTCTTTCCTTTAATCCACTACTCCCCCCCCCCCCCATCCTCACCCCTTTACTCATTTAAACTATTTTCTTCTCACCTAAAGGTGTGGCATAAAACGGGTCCGTAATGTCCTACTCGTTACAAAGTACACTATAATCACACCTGAAGGAGATTACACCTGACGTTATCACATGACACCTTGCAAATGTCTCCTCCAGGTGAGTGGTTTAGGAATGAAAATAACCATAAGGATTCAGTGGTGAATGTGTCAAACCATAGACAATTCTAATTCAAATAGGTTAAGAAAGTATACGTATTACTTTCGGATTTTCGCCCAACACTGGTTAGCTACAGCATGGAATGCGGGTCCTGCCCTACATAACTATGAGAAATCGGGCACATCAGGGTGACATAAAATGTGCAATATAGGCCTACTGATGACAGATTGGGTACCAAACAGCATCACCCAGGAAATTATTGAGGAAACTACGTATTAGGCATACCATTGATCATAGATACAATGCGTTTTGTGCTCTCAATGGGCTGATGTTTGACTGATCTAGATGCGGCAATGTCCGGCCAGACATCAGCCATCTGAAGGACTGACTCCGCCAGAGGAGTCCGAACTTGTAGCTTCGTATCACGGAAATGAAAGGATTATGTATCACCAGAGGCAAAGGGAACCTGAGCTGCTAAGGAATGCCGGACGGCCTGAACTGGTTTGCAACAAGTATGGGTAGACGGAAATAAAATTTATTTTCTTTCACACCAGACGGTTCAATGCTGTAAAATGTTTCCAGACAGAAATGCTCTATCTGTTTTTCTCCACACACAAAAGTGAATTATCACATTAGGTTATAAATCTATGGCGATCTCGTCGTACCTTAAGCAGCATACATTGGTAACCACTTGTGGTAAAGGTATATCTGAGACATAGTTGTACATTCTGTACAGGACCAGGTGGTAGCAGGGCAGCTCATTCCTGAATAGCCTGCTGATAACAAGCCAACAAGCAGAGACTACACACACCAAACAAACACAGTAAACATAATCTGTCCAACGGTCATCGGGTTTGTGCTGATCTGACCATGCTGAGACACACACGGCTGTAATGACATCACGAAGTCGGGCTTAGAGATCTCCATCCTCATCCCGTAGGGCACCCGACCCCGCCACACTCCGGGCTCACCAACAGACTTGCCCTCTGAGCCTCCTGTACAGGGCCACTCTCTTATCTATCCCTCCATCAAACGGTAATCCTGTCTTTATTCTCCCTGATATTTACTAAAAAAAACAAAAAACCTTTTATTCTTACGAGTAATTGCCTTTCCGTGTCAGCTACTTTCTGCGTCTATTGATTTATTCTATTTCAAGTAAGATAAGCCTGAGAGTACACAGTCTGATCTGAAGATTCACGGGTATCACTTCTCTGCCACAGGCTAATTGAATAAATATAACCTCACACTGCTGCGATCCATTAGAGAAATAGGGGAAAGTTTTCAGGATTGACGCGGTTCATCATTACAACACCCGTCTCGACTAAACCTTTGCCGGCAGCCCCTCGGGGAATGGGGAAATTGGATTGGGCCCCATATCACCTGGACGCTGTTGTCGCCAACATCCATTCCCACTTCTCGTTTCACTAACCGACATCTAGAAAGCCTAAAATGACACCTGCACTTCCTGCCGTGCAGGTCCTGGCACCCAAGGTGACTTCGTTGTATGCCCTGGAGGGATCATAGTTCGAGAAGTGTGGTCAGCAATTAGAGTCAAATGTCTTCAGTCTGCCCCTGAGGTGCTTGTCATATTGGTCTGGAGGGGTCTGTTAGGTCGTGTAACCTGGCACGAGGTGATAGGGTTGACAAACTGGAGAGCAGGAAACGGAGATAAGAGCAGAGGCTGTCAACCCTGGAGGAGGCTGGAGGGTATGGGTCATGGGCCCAACGAGGTCCAAGGTACCGGGAGGGGGTATAATGTACTCAGTTTTTTAGCATCATTTGATTGCCACCCGCAGGGCCCCTAAATCCGATCATATACCTTAAGGCAAATAAGTAAAATGTTTGGTAGCTTAATGCTAATCGAACAACCTACACTAACCTCAACAACCTTGGCATATCACATTCACGTAGGTGTCCCAGGTGATGCCTAAATCACAAAAAGGCCGACGTGAATGGCGTCGTCATAGTCGCTGGTGAGTAAACAACTCCATGTTAACCTGGTTAGACATGACAGCAGACACAAACTCAATTTCCTCCAGGCCGTGGTCACTTTCTCCGATGTCAGGTCACCGAGATAATGCTAGGGCCGGGGTGGGGGCTACCCGGGGATGACAGATAGAGTGCGCGGGGTCCGGGTGTTAACGGCTGGGAGAGGGGACATACATGACGTTACTGCGTCGTGGGAGGATGTTAGACGTAGATAACACTGACAGCTGGTTTGTGGCAGGTGTTCGGGGGCGGAAGAGGAGGTGGTGGTGCGACAGCTGTACCTCGGTGAGATGAGTGACCGCCTGGAGTAGCAGCAGTGTTAAGTGCCAAAGTGCAGAAGTACATAATAAGGGTCTATTTTATGTTCTAGAGAGGCTGATCGGCAAAGTGGCCTTTCCCAGACCAGCGTGCCTACTAATAAACAAAGGGAATGGGCATTGGTTGGGGAAAAGACCGTAAATCTGGAACCAGAGAGGGAGCGACTAGTGAGCCTTGTCACAGGGAGACAGATTCTTGCGGTAATTGACTCTATGAAATGAATCACTGGGCCCTGCAGAATCATACATCTGACACCAAACTTGCTGCAGCTGAAGTAGAGTAAATGAGGTTTTGCGACAGGAAATCTGAATTATCTTTTCTGTTGTGAAAAGAGATACATACTAAGGGTTCTGGCACAGGTCATATGGTGAAACCTGACAAAAGTGAGGTCGTAAAAACCTGTCTTGATACTAAGGACCTATTGTTCCGAGGAAGCTGATAGAGAACTGACCGTCTGTCTGGATACCGTTGGACAGGAATCGAGACGGGCAGGGAAGGGCAAGGTGGTGGCAGGACAGGGAAGGGAAGGGCAGGGCAGAGAAGGGACTGGCAGGGAAGGGAAGGGAAGGGAGGATAAGGGCAGGGCAGGGCAGGGCAGGGCAGGGCAGGGCAGGGCAGGGCAGGGCAGGGAGTGAAAGGGAGGGCAGGGAGTGAAAGGGAGGGCAGGGAGGGAAGGGCAATGAAGGGCAGAGAAGGGACTGGCAGGGACTGGCAGGGACTGGCAGGGAGGGAATGAGAGGGCAAGGATTGAAAGGGAGGGCAGGGAGGGAAGGGCAATGAAGGGCAGAGAAGGGACTGGCTGGGACCGGCAGGGAGGGAATGAGAGGGCAAGGATTGAAAGGCAATGAAGGCAGAGAATGGACTGGCAGAGCAGGACAGGGAGGGAATGGGAGGGCGGGGAAGGGCAGGGAAGGGAAGGGTAGGACAGGGTTGGACGATTTAGACAGGGAAGGGCAGCGTTGGGAAGGCAGCAGACAGGCAATGAAGACCAGTTGAGGGCATGGGGTGTCGACAGAGAGAACAGCGTGGGTGATTAAGAATCACGACCATATACATTCTACCTGTCTGTGCCGGGATGATAGGGTGCAGGCGTTAAGTATAGTGTAGGTGAGTGGTGAGAAGGTGGCCGACCCCACCCCAGCCCGGCCGACCTCACTTAGTAACCCTGCCAGCCGCAGGTTGCCTCCTCACCAATCGCCAGTGGACACAGTCTATTTTTAACTCACGCATCACGACTCCGTGACTAACTTTCATTTGCAAGGGATACGTTGCAGTTAGCAGCTTGTAGTGGCCTATACATCAGCAGCGAGACCTGCCGGCAAGATAACTTGCAGGTTTGGTGACCTAGAGGATTTACCATTTAAGTTATTTCATCAGTTTACGATTTATGATCACATTTCTAGAATCAAATGACTGCGCTATATTCAGCGGCACTATTCTCATTATAGATCAACTAAACTTATGAATACTGAACAAACAGTCTGTCTTGTGCATTACCTAAACGAGGTTCCAGTCAAAGATCAAGGAAGATCTATAATATTCGTGGGTCAAACATGCCTTGTTTTGGTTCTTCGTAAATGTCAGAAGAGCGCAAGTCTAGAGAGTTAGTCGGAAGATGACTTAGAAAGTATAGAGCAGTCGCTTCTATTATAAGATATTATTTACTCCATACTAGTACGAAGGTAAACCCAAAGCGATGGTTTCTCCTTAGTTATCGACGTGCAGGCCTCTGACCTGACACCAGGTAAGTCGCAGGGATCCCCCCTCTGAGCTGGGGAATCCCCGCCTGTCGGGGAGGGGGCAGTACCCCCCGAGCTGCTAACCACACTCCTCCTGGGCAGGGATTACCTGCAGGCACCCCGACCCTGGAGTAGCCGAGATAAGCCAGTCACGCCTACCCGCCCACCCGCCCTCTCTGCCACTTAATCGTGTCTGATGAGGAATTAAGTCCCACCAAAGGGCAAACCTCAAGGACGTGTTTCCATTAAGGGCTTGATCAAAGATCACTTAATCTGAATAAACTGAAAATTGCTGAAAGATCTGCACACTGTGTGTCAATTCGAATTCCAATGCCTCATTATCTGAATGAAGGTGGGGGAGGCTGGTCAAACAAGGTTTTTACATGTAGCTGAATTAATATAATCTATTGTTTCCTCCTACATTTCGTCCATGGGTTTCTAAACCTTAAACTTCTACAAATTTCCGTGTATGTTATTCGTGTATGTTATTCTAGAAGATAAAAACCAATTTACCCTATTTAAAAGATTTCAAATACTTGGGCTATGTTCAACTAAAAGCCGAACACACCTCTCTCAAATAATCCATGACCAAGGCTTGATGGAGCGAATGAGGGCCGTGCAAAGACTTTTTTACGGGCGGGTGGTCCGACGGTGAAGATATTCAGGCGACAGGAGATAACGCGTACCAGATGTCAAGGGTTATCAGAAAAAAGTCCATTCTGTCTATCAGGGGGATGTCCGGACGACCTGCTCTGGGGACCGTCCCCCTTCAGTCAGCCCTCAGACTGGTCGAATCGGCCGGCGGGCGGCGCTGTTGTCTGAAAGGTCTCAACAACTTCCCCAAAAGGGCCAATGGGGCAAAGTCATATTCATAAAGTACAATTGTCGAATGGGCCTGGGTCGGCGAGGCTGTCAAAAACGGCTGGATGCAAAAAAGAATCCAACATTCCTTTCAGATGGCTGAATTCTGGATAGAGACTTATAGACCTACCGCCTTCGGTATGGGACCTTCACTTCACATATTACAGTGTAATATAAACCGTTATTTGTGTCCAGACCCAAGATTATTGCCGAAAGATATCAAAATACTAAACCACTCTGATGCTTCTCCTTATGAAGTAAGTGCACGTCTAAAATGACAGTACATACTGCAGATTTGAGCCAATGTTTCGTTCAAGTAAAGCATTGCTTTCCATAATAACCATACATCTCACTCTCAGAGTGGCTGATGAGGTGAAAGTAGATACATTGTTATAATCTCTGAGCAAACATTCAAGGCGCTGGCTTATCGGCAGTCAGCCTGATCGCATATCTCCATTTCCATGGCTTATATAGTTTACCCCATTAACATATTCTCTTGTCTGAAGATTACACTTTACAAATTCTATTCAGTTTAGAAAGATATCCAATTCTCTACTCGATTATTCTGTGTTACATCAGGAGAGCCCTCATGATGTTCAAGTAATTTCTGGGAGATTGAGAATAGGGAAGAGCCAATGCTGAGAAACAAGTCTGCCTACAGAACTTTAACTTTAATACAAGCTGGTAAGTTACTGCGAATTTTAGTTCATATTTCTCCGGAGAATGTGGAATGCGGCAGAGAATGAATGATTCATGTGAAAATGAGAAAGGATTTGGAAGATTTGCATTAGAAACCTTCCGCCTAAGCTAACAACATAAAAGTTCATTCCCCCCCATTATTCTATGTTTTACAGGCATGCGAAAAATGAAGCAGGGTACTACAGACACCTAGGGACGAGTCTGTGAGAGAGGTGTCTTATTTTTCCAGGTTGTCTACTGTCTAGACAGTATGCCTACCGTAGACGGCTGATATGACAGGAACTGTGCATTGCCTCCAGGCTTTCCTGCAGAAGATGGTGATTTTCCTAGAATTGAATAAGCTCGGCCAACCGACTCCTGAGCCATTAAGAAACTATGGAAATCTATATCCTAAGACAATGTAATTGTTCAAATGAGGCGTATAGTGCAGCGGTCCCTAAATAATTTGAAAGTTTCCTGGATCCATTAACTTGTCTTATATTATTTCAAATTATTTCAGAGACGTACTCGTCGATTTTGCAGCAATATCATAAGGATATCATTAGATGACTGCAGGTATAGCTTGGGTCATGCGCGCACTTTGCCTGGCTGCCCTTAGCGGCCTGTCGCCTTACTCTTGCGCCCTGTTTGCCCGAGAGAGCCAGACCTTGTGAGGCATGTGAAAACATTGGCAGTCTGGTGGGTTGTCTCAGGCAGGGGGTGAGGGGTGAGGGGTCAATCTGCGGACAGACCAGTCGGTCATGGGACTTGGCTCCTTGTGTTGACTGTCTAGATCAGATTGGCCTGGCGAATAAGGCTGGCCCACAAGGAAACATGTCGATTCTCGTGGGACCCTCACCACCAGCCACCCACCTCATTCAGCCCCTCAACCTCAGTTGTGTGTTGTGTGTCAGGGCACAATGTTGCCAACATTGTGGCCCGCCACCCTGGGGATTATGGAAGTACTGTCCGCTATATTGGTTATTGTGATGGGATTTGTGACTATGGTTGGCTGGTCAAGTAAAGACCGATGCACTTGGGAAGTCTCCAGACCCGACAGCGAAGCTGTAAACAGCCAAAACTATGATCAATACCATGGTCTAATCCAGCGAACATGCTAGTATCACAGAGGGTTAGATGCAAATTAATCGATGTTAGATCTATTTTCCACAATCACACAAGGAAAGGTATGTGTATGTTACATCTCCAAAATAGGACTCCTGATGAGAGAAGGCGAGATATCATTATAATTATCTATTAAAATTTGTTTGTAACTCAGATAGATTATGATAAAAGGAATGCGACTAGAAATGCCTAACTCGATTATACAAATTAAAACGTTATAGATATGAAAATGTATCTGACATATCCATTTGGGAAGTAAACAAGATTAAACGTCACGAATATGAACAATAAATGAACAATATCCCGGCCAGTAGCCATGGTTCGCATGCATTATAAGGCATATCATTACCAGATATGACAGCGGTTTTCATACCTACATGAAACTTCTTAGACACTATTCACTATTAAAAGCGCTAATTATCTTTATTGTGACCGGCATTCACTCTCATCCTTTGTCAGAGACAAGTTTGTGTAGTTTCTTAACTTTCATATCAATAAAGAAACCCGATCTCTATTCTGGCTTATGCGTTTAGCCACAATAGTAGCTTATGAGCTCTAGTCTGTATTCACAATGGACCTGTATTTGATTAGGAACAAAAGAAAGTATCAATTCAACCCATTAGAAGTTACTTCTACAGCCATTTTTTCTTGTTGTCAAAGTTCATATACCGTTTGGTCGTAAGTTAAATCTTAAGTTATAGTCTTCTAGCTTGGTGGGTAGACAAATTGACTTAATTCACTGACTTCGGTGAGTAAGTAGTATACAAAAAAGAGAGCAATACGCAGGCTATCATCTGGTCATATATTGTATATTTCAAGTAGTCAAGGGGGTGGAGAAGTAGTATTCACAAATGGCAATTGTACGCAGGATTTCATTTAGATAAAAAAGATAGTATTAGGACCAATAGCCGATATCATTTGAATAAAAAAAGGCAAACACTGATTATGACTGTTGTACCCCTTTGAACAGTCAAGTTATTGGTAGATGCGGGTGGCTGGTGGTCAGATTGAATATATCTTTATTTCTCAGGACTAAGGCTGATGCGTGAGTTATGGTATGATTGTGCCAAACAAGAGCTCATCAACGTCGCATAGTGCTAACAGCAGCATCATAATTATTTCTTCTAGTACTGATACTCTCCTTATCCTATAAAACGTTTAATGATAACGTTACATGGTAATTGTCAATTCCTTCTTAACTGCATTCACATTTTCAGAAAAAATGTGTTGGGTTTAGTTACAGCTGGCGAACCTGCTCCTGACTTACAACGGATTATGGTCTTCCCACAGGAAATGAATGTTCTTAATCCCAGCTTAAATGTGGCGGGCCTTTCCGGGAAAACCTGAACGATAATTCGACTGGGGAGAAGAAAATTGAACTGAATGTAAGGAAAAGCTGTCTCTTTAGAGAATATGAGGAGCGTTTCAGCGAGTCATTTGATCTCGTCTTAGGGTTACAGCAAAACGTAAATGACCTCAAAACCACACCAAACGTTAACTTTACTGTTGGAAATGGGAGGTAGTTGTGTTTAGTTACAATTTGGATACGAGTTGCTCATTCCCTTTTGAGCCGCTCCTTCATCCCTCTGACAGGCCGAACCTGCACGTTTTTAGAATAGCCTATATTAACTGATTAATATATCTTAGTAACTTATGCACTATAGGCCCTCACAACGGGGCTTGGTACACTAAGAAAATCACGATATTTAGACTATATTCAACCTGTCGCGAAACGTAAAGTTAAACCTCAGAAAGCATTCTTAAAGAAGCCACGTTATTTAATAAAGGTAGCGAAGAGCTAAACACTTCTAGGGTCTGAACCTGGGGAGAAAGTTGGACCAGAGCAGGATTTTCCTGACTTAATCCTTATATCTCGAAGACGTTTATAATGCGAGGAAACTGTCCAGTCAACTTTGCAGTTCCACAGATCTGGTAAATGCGCACCTGCTTGTTGAACCGATTTCGATGCGGGGTCAATTATGAATGAAGGGAGGCTGGAACGGAAGTCCCTGGACAAACTGTGCAGCTACTGAAATGTCAAAGCAGGTAACTGCTGATGCTGAAGGTAATTGTTCAGAATGTCATCCTTCGCAGGTTCAAATCCACCTTATCAAAACGCAAACTAACAAGTTTTACACGTGTGTAAAATTGTATTTGTAAGATCCCTCCTACAACACTTGAGTGATAAGAGCTTACTTTAGATGTTTTTTACGATCATTATGTGCAAGCTATCATTAGGACATCGAAAATCTCTTTATGAAGCTAATTTTTTTCCTTTTATTGTGAAATTCATGTGTACGTTTTTGTCTCTCACTTGGAAAAGGGGGGACATGTATTTACAACAAGTGCCTTTATCATTTAGCATAGAAAATTATATAGGGCTTCACAGACCTCCCTATAAGACTATTTAGACATCTTTAAAATTACTGCAGTCTGAAAATGTCAATTCGTTAATGGTCGCACCAGTGTACTATTTTATGTATGAAGAAGAAAACAGTTGTCAGATTCGTGCATTAATGGCCACTGGTTAACCAAAGTAACTAATTCCCCATCTACACAAGCTGTCTACGTGAGGGTCTGGCTGCGATATCTACTTGTGCGGTCTACCAACGAGGACGCTGAAAAAAGAACACCTGCCTTCGTCTCCTCACCACAGAGTCAAACCGAAATGAAACCGAACATCTCCAGACATTAATTTCTCAAATGCCGTTCCTATTCGGTTTCTTAATTACTTTGGAAAATGTAGTCCTCCCAATCTAGCAGACTCTGGTCCTCCTATTCTGCCACGTTTGATATGAACCAAAGATAATTATGACCAATGCAATTTTAAGTACATTGTAAGGAAATCTAGTTTACATTGTAATATTTTGCTTGAGTGAAACATATTCTACATAAAAAGGTCATGGAAAAACGATAAAGATGGTCAACAAAATGCCCGGACGAGGCTTAGAAATATACGGCGCTCCACTAGACGAAGTGCAGATCTCTATATGTTATCTCTCTTGAACTTGAACAGAAGGGCATCACGATATAGGTTCTATTCCAACCAAGGGAATTCGCAGATAACAGCTGTTTTCTACAGCTGCCGGGTTGGAGACGTAATGCAGAGGGACTATCGGCAGCAATGGATGGGGACAGTGGTACTTTTCTTTAAAATAGGGGGCTATAGGGATCATTTGGACAGACGTTCCGAGAAAGGAGACTTCCTTGGAGAACTGTATCCTTTCAGACAGTCGGACAGGTTTGGTAGCCACCACTGGCCTGTTTATCGACAGTATTTTTAATGGAACCCCATGGGGAAAGGTGTCCTATAGGAAAACGGACAGGAGGAGACAAGTTGATAAGTTTGAAGCCGCTACCGATACACCCACCTTCTGTATATGCAGGGCCTGTTAAAGGATGGAGCACTCTCTGAGATGGATGCCGACTCCCACTCACAAAGAGTGGCATATTTCACAAGCCAGCGCAGCCGACCCACTCAACGACAAGAGCTGGGCGGTCAATTTTCTTAGAGCGGTTTGTAAAAATGAGCGTCCTCTCTTACAAAGGAAGGAGTCGCTTGGGTTTCACGCACGCCCTCAAGAGAAATCAATCTTATTGTCCCTCCTCCTGGGCACGCCCGGAGTTGACGAACAGCTGGGCGACTGTGCAGCCATCTGTATCCACCGAAAGCCCTGTTATCTGCCTCAGCCCCCCCCCCCCCCTCCGCCTCCGCCTCCCCTCCCCTCCCCCATCCCATCCCATCCGCGATCCAACGCCTGACAAGTGACTGAGGCAGACCTTCACGAATAGAGGAATGCAATGGGAAACCAAAATAAGGTACAGCGGAAGTAGCGCTGAACATTGAGAAGCCGGGACAAAAATCCTTCACTGCAAGGCCTAGCCTGTGCACCACGGCTGGTTGCTGCTCTGACTCAATGCCGCCGGGGAGATTGCTTTTTGATGGGCCGTGAACGTTGGCAGGAGGACGACTTTGGCAGACGGATCAGGCTGGTGGCACTGCAGCTGGGGGGATGGCGGGAGGTGGGGGCAGGTGGGTGACGGCAGGCCGCCACCAGGTGTCTCATTTCTCAATGCCTAGTGCCAGCTTCACAGTTCGTGGGAATCCACCACTGTCAAGTGACATTGGTACATTCATACACCAAGCACGAGCCGGCCGCTTTTTGGAATTACTTTTAAACGAGCGAGTAATCGAGTTGAACCTATCAACTAACTCTACGCATGGCACTGGTAATCACAGGGGTTATTCATATAAGATTTGGCTGAACACTGAAAATGGTGGAGGACAAACACACTCTAACAGAAAAAGGAAAACTGCTGTTCCTACCAGCAAAATACGTAATATGTTAAGGCAGATATCAAATGCCGCAAAACGTTTTATCTATCCGACCCTACACACATGATTATGTTCTCGGAACTCCTTAAGTGATGAGCTCTAACCGAGGGGATCTAGGGCTTTGGCTCCTGCCCCAATACTAGCTCTGCCTTAAACTGCACCAGGTGGGTCAACACCGGCTTACCTCATCACAAAACGCCATTACCCGGGACGCGCTCCCCCAAAAAGCCTAACAGGCAGCTCTACTGGTTTTTGGCTTGCAGGATTAACGACTAATTGGACAATAATTATTCGTTGAAAAAAGATTGGGGAAAACAGACTCGAGCTATTTGTGCGAACAATAGCAGATGCTCGCAACTGTCTGGGCGTATTTGTAACTGACTGGTCTAATAATGTCAACTGCCAAAAAAGGCATACTGGCATAAATAGAGCAGAAACTAAAACAGGAAGGCGGGAGTAGTTTGACGTGGATGTTGCTGTGGATGTTAACTAACATGCAGACTGAGGGGTGGGTGACCGGCTGAATGAGCAGGTCGTGCAGGTGAGCAGGTATGGAGCCATTCCCTCAGTGCAGGCAGGTGTGGTGGACGTGACAAGGGGGTATCAAACAGGCTTATTACAGGTGAGATGGCAATCGACACAGCACCCTCCACTCCTCTCCGACCCACGTCCTCCAGCACCCTGGGCCCAATAATAAGGGTCCTTTGGTAACCCTCCAGTGTATTGAGGGGCACCCTACATACACAGGTCACAGGCTGAGAGGGTGACATCAGCACTTTCCTCTCATTACCATCAGGCTTTGATGGTAAAATCTTGATTATTTGGCTGTTCTATAGAGCTGACGGCCTTTCAACAGTCCGCCCATAGTAATGATTTCTGATCGCGTCAGCCTAGTGACGTTGGCAGGCACGGTAAAGCTGTTTGACTATGGAAATATAAAGGTTCATTTCAGGGGTGATGGTTTAGGGCCAGAAGGTCTCAACCCAAACCTCCTCCTTCTAGGAAGGAGATAGGTAGGGTCGGGATGAAGGGAATGTATCTGACAACAAAGGAACAGTTTCAAGGAACCATTGGGTTTTATGCGATCGTGAGGAAATATTGCATTTCACCTTTTTTCTGAGTCAAAGGATGCCAACATGGTAGAGAATTTCTAAAGTGGAATATGGACAGACCTACAGTGAACAAAAGATAGGCTCTATTATCTGCACCATTTGTGCACAGCTTTTCTTACCGTCACCAACCTAATGAGTCTAAACGTTTCTGACAAATAGAGAAAGCAACCGATGTTAAAGCTGTCTTTGTGAATTCAAGTCAAAACTATGCCCAACGCCGCAGTGCACCGAGGTACATTAAAGCACTCCTTTGCAAGTGCTAAACTCTCCCAGGGAAAATTGCCAGGTCTAATTGAGTTGTGTCGACGTAGGACTGGACCTGGACGTGTGTCTTTTGTAATTTGTTTGCAATTTTGATTTTTCAACATTTCTATATGAACTGATTGAATGGAATTCAGGGAAATAGTATTAGTAAGCGATTCTGACGAATATAATAGCGCCTGAATCCAGCGTCCTCTTGGTTCAATTCATCCCCTGCCTTTAGTGGCAGACACTATAATGCAGGGATCCTCTTCACTTTAAGGCGAGTAATTTTAGAAGCAGGTCCAGGAAGTACACAGAAATGCCAGACAAATGTATGATTAACATTGCAATAGGACACTGCGCTGCAGGCCCTGCAATGATCTAAATACAATATGAGCATACTATTGGATGCTGTCTGCGCGTCTTCACTAATGACAGATACCAATATGTTTTTAGTCTAGGAAATTCTTCTTTGAACAACATAACGCCATCTACAATTGCATTTGATGTTCTGGAGTAACTGCTTAGCTTTTTTGAAACTGCCGACATGTTTAAAAGGATAGGCCTATACAGCTATACCCCAGAGGGAGGTATGATGATTAAGTGTACACGTATGTTACAGTTCACCCTAACCAAACAATTATATTGAAAGAAGCAGCGATCCTTCCAAATGAAAATGTAGTTAAGAGACATTTGTCTTACTGATAAGGCTATGAATATTAGCCCTCAAGAAAACCTCACGTGCATCTGTTATGTCACATTGTTTTGACAGTTAATTTACATATTCTCGGAGTTGGTGCCTAAAAGCAGTGACGAACAAAAACTAAGACAATATCTACTCATGCTTAAAAACTTTTCAAATGTTAATCAACAGCTTATATAGCCTATTCACCGTAGGCCTTAAACATCCTCTTACCGACATGAGAAGTGCAGGTACGGAACACACACTGAAGATCCATATGTACAGGTTTGTTTTACTCACCACCTGCCATGGACAATCTCTGTCACACTATCAACACCCGGCTTACCTGAAAAAAAGAAGAAAATATAATATGTATTACATTGTCTATAGCACATTGTAAGAAAACATAGTACCTGTTAGGTTTTTAAACTGGAATATAGACAGAACTATAGTGAAAAAAACAAGAAGGCGGTCCCGGTAATTAGGAAGCAATAGGCTTCCTACATCCGGCGACCCTGGAATTTTATTCTACTAGGGAAAGGGCCGACCACCATCTGGGGGATACATTAGTTCTATTATCAGATTTGGGTGGGTAGGGGAGGGGATAGTCAGGCCTTTGTCTATTCTGACGTCATTGGTGGGGGTGGACTCGAGAGCCAGAGACAGGCTCCTGAGGTCGCCTGTCAACGAGCACTTTGAGAGGATCAGCAATTAACCATATCACTCGACGCAATATGCCTGCCGCCTGACCCTCGCCCTCTTAAGGCATTTGTTTTGCCTGAACATTTCAAGCCAGTGACCCTAGATCCCTATTCCCTAAGACATACCATTTCCTTGCAATCAGTTGTATAAAAAGGTTTCAGCGTCTCACCACCATTTAAACATTTACTTTTACGGTGCGCACTTAATATTAACGGTGACGTTAGGGGACGGCTGGCATGTGAGTGGGGTCCAGCGATGGGAATGGATGGCATCAGGCCACATCAGCCTCATATCACTGAGAGCTCGCCACGTACTCAAGACACGGCCTCGGGCCCAAGGGAGCGCACGAATTGATTGAATAAGAGAAGTCGGATGGGAATGCCGACAGCATGATCTGTCCTGGCGTGGTCCTCGGCAGGGGGTGGCCAATGGTCAGGTAGTGGTCCAGGGACGGACAGTCAGTAGTCAGCCAAAGTCAAGTCAATGGCGGGGGAAGTGAGCAAATGGCTGACAGGAGCCAGGCAATGGTCAGATAGAGGGCACGAAGGGTCAGATTTAGTTCCCGCTTGAAATCACTTTTAAAACAGACAGCTCCTTAGAATAGACCGGAAACAATTCAGTTTCAGGGCAAACCATATAATATGGGCTCATACCACGATAATATTTTATTGGCTTGAAAGATTATAGTGGTCGCTCCGTATGCCCCATAAAATTGATCTAAATGGAAGGGAAGCAGAATCAAACAGCAGATGTGGCAGGTCTATTCAATACGAACCACGGTTTCTACAATTTCCCAAGCCAAGGACGACGCACGTCACCTTCAACATAAGCCAAAATGCCATTCTTCGAAATTTGTGAGATGTGCCTAAAGGCATTTTGTTGCTATGAAAGTCGCAAGAAGGTTAAAGTGTTGTGTGGGAGCAAGCCACGACGGCTGGGCACATGCCCGTGGGAAACTGGGCAGACCGCCGGGCCGGACCCCTGACCCGGCACAGGCCCGGCTGATTGGCTTTATTTGGTCCAACCTGTCGCAGGTGAGGAACACAAATTAGGACGGCTGGGAATTAGCCTCCTCCAGCGTCTGCAGATATGAGGCTGTCAAACCACACATCCTTCAACATGGCCGTCAATATCATAACCTCCCAGTATCATTACAGTTAAAATTTACTATTTGTATATGAGCGATTTGTTGTTTATTATAGAATGGGCCGGGTTAACCAATCCTAATTTGAATTACATTTTAATTGTTTCCGCTATATTTAAATAAGTGCAATATTACATGGAATAGTTTGGAGGTAGGAATGTGGACTCCTTTTTGTATGCCTTGCGGCATATAGTCTATGTCTATGCGAATGGAGCTGTAAGTGTTTGCTCAGCAGGAGACTGATCAGATCACAGGAGGAAGCATAGACATTAGTGGTGCTGGTGGTGAGAGTAGTGGGCTTCCCGCACGGAGCGGGCCCCACACCCGTCTCGGCCCACCCACCGTATGTAGCCGGTCGGCCGAGGGTTACAGTAATTGGCCGGATCCTACCAGATCACAGATGAGGGCCCACGGCTACAGGCATACCCAGCCCACGCCCAATGAACCCGCTCATTTACCACTCCCGTCCACCTTTATGTTCTCCCACCACACAACCTTATCACCTTTCTTGTCGCACTGATTCCAACCTCTCATGTCAGGTTCCCTCCTCTTGCAATGTTTCCTACCCAACATTGAGCATCCACAATGTCCAAGGCCGAATACAATCTAGTCTCTAACATCAAGATTCTTTGCCTCAATATTTATATGCCAATATAGATAGGAAACGGTAATGATATACTCTAGTATGCATCAACATGAAAAGGCAATATATTCTTAATCTAATCTCCCCGGATTAAGCCTTTGATTAGCATTGATCCCACTTCTATTCGGCATGTGTTATAATCGATGCCATTGAGCCCCTGTCCCGTCTGGTAAACCCAGCTATATACGGGCTGTTTGTCTGGGCCCCCTGTATGCAGGTATGGCCAGATTCTGACAACAATCCCCGCATGGCTATGTAGGGTTTGGGCCGGAGCCAATCAACGACTCGTTAAATACTGCCGGAGCCTGCGTCAGGGCTTGGGTTAAGGCAGCCTGGAAACCACAAGGAATATATTAGCATAATAAGGAATGGATGATGGACGCGAGCGGACAGGGAAAATCGCCTGCCCTGGCCTGTGGCAATTGCTTAAGCCATTAGCTTAGCCGTTGGGAACGGCTAACCATCTGATTATAACTACTCAAATGCAACCTGGGCAAATGCCACCCTCGTCGACTGGTGCAAGGATCATAACTTCTTGACGGTTAGTGCACTTCGTGGCATCACCAAGGCTTGGTGTTATGCTAGTCAGTAGGAGTAATTTCTTAACCAGTAAACGACGTCAGATATGGCTTCGGAAGTATGCCAGGTGCGGGAAGGTGACTCTTTAAGTAAAAGTAGAAGAGGGCAAACGAGCATAGAGTTGTATCTGTTCAATGAGTATCAGAGGCATCTGCTCATTCATGGAAAATTGAGGATAACTTCAAAGTTATAGGGAGCTGCACATATATGTATGTTATTAACATGGGTAAATTTCTGTTAAAGATGGGAAAGTGCAACACGATTCGTTTGATAAACTGCTGCACTATTTAGCTAGAATACGCTGGGTTCAACAGAAAATTAAACCATTGGTTATATACATGTTGGCTACTTATCTATTACATATTTTATTCAAGGTCGAGATTATAGAATTTATCGAATATCAGCCTTTTTGAGCAACTTGCTACTCCATAGGATTAGACTTATTAACTGAATTTACTGATCTATTACGGGGAATGATAGGGAGATGATAATGTCAACAATTCTGTGACACTTGGGTTTCTAGGTAATCATACGTCAATTCAATTTAATAGCTGTTGTTAGCGAGACACACCCTTTTGACGTCTTTATTAAGGACACGAGACATAACTATGGTTCTAACTTTGACAATAATCCCACACGAGTCGTCTTATCGACACAGACTGTGACGGTCTAAACAAAGCCTTGGTGGGGGTATACGGTATCTAATAGAACAACGTCATAAAGCACAGAGGGGACATGCGGGCTGTAGCACAAACATCCCATGGCACAAGGTGAAACACACAGGTAGACGATTTTTTGAGGTTCTAGCTCAAGTTAAAGGACACGCAAACGTGCATGTATGGCCATACAGCAATGCAAGTTAGAACAGCTACTAAAATGCAACTTGGTCACAAAATAATATTGAATTCTATATTTTGTGCGAGCTAAAGATGAACAGTTTTCCCACATTATGTAGGTGTCATCAGTTGTTAACTAGTTTACCTCGTACACGAAAAGTTGCTCCCGAAAGGGTATCCTATAATATATAAACATCATGAAAGATTGCATGATGTCATTGTAACTTCGGAGACTCAGATGACACAAAAGAAATGTATGTGTGCATGCATGGAGATATATGGGCACCCCATCTGACACAAATATGAAGGTACCAAAGGCAGAACAGTGCCACATAATAAAGCCTACTGTCCTCTTCCTTCACCTAGAGGCTTTCAGTGACACGTGACCAAAGCGGACCAATCACCGTCAAATACCCCTCCCAGTGTCTGCAGTGCCCTCTGTCTGTGCCCTGAACATACCGGTAAATGGGCGGGTGTTAACTGCCTGCATAGCGCTAATATCGCCTTGTTTCCCGCGATTAGCATCCACGCCTTCCTCCTAAGTCACCATAAAGTAGTTACATACGTGTCTCTACCGGGACTCAATAGGTAAATGTAGTCCAAATAGAAAGGAAACGAGTTCTCGTTATGAGGAGTGATGGTTCACACTGGCGGAACTTCGGGAAGTTTTCATCAATTTCCCTCCACAGAATCATTCTATCTAGACTGAGCGACATCATCGTGTAACTGCAAACTTTGTGCGTCTGCTGCAAAGGGGAAGCATATATAATTTTTATATATGGACTAGATGTAGACACAATATGCAAGATATGGATGAATGGATTGATATTCCATTTAGTTGAGTGTAATTCAATCTGGGGGATACTCTTGATGCGATTTGAGTTCACTTTCTCTGAAAGCTAAGGCAATATGCAATATCCCTTAATTTCAGTGTGTGCATGGTCAATAAACTCTCAGAATTAACTTATATAATCTGTGCGTTCGACTTCCCACGTCTGCTCCTACTGAATGAGACTCGGCAGGCTCGGGCGTCAGGGTTACACCAATGGGACTGGGCATTCGGACCAGGCAGGCTCGGTATGATAAGCCAAGACCAAAACTATTCTGAGGCAATCCTCTATGCACGTTGTAAGAGGTTACATGACAATGTATAGTGCCTCCTCCGACCAGCGATAGGCGAGACACGTCTGATACGGCTGGTCTTCGTGACGGGCACCTGACGTAACCGGCTGTGGGAGTCTGAGGGGTCTGAGGGGCGGGGCAGGAGGAGAGTGGTAACCACGGCGGCCCTTTTATTCCCCTGCCACTCGAGTCAAACTTGGCAGGCGGGCCCAGTGAGAAGGACTTGTGTACTGGTTTGTCGGACACAGACTATATCAGCCAGTCTTCGCTTTACCTGTGTTCACACTTTTACCCTCCACCCCATACTACTTCTCCCCTGCGGGCCCACCCTCCGTTTGTCAGTGTATCCCCGGTAGCGCCGGCGCGGTCCGATCGCCGCTCTCCCCGTGTGACAAACCGGACGTGAGCGGGCGATGATCGCCGACAACTTAGTTAGCGGCGCGGCGTATGGAGTGACCAGGGCCGCCACCACCACTGCCGCCACCACCACCAGCACCACCAGCGGCGCTAGTCATCGCACCACCCAGGCAGCACCCAACACCCAGCCGCCGCCGCCGCTGACGGCTACCTCCCCAGGAGCGGCCGTGTTAGCCACTGGTGGCCGCCTATAGATCATCATTACTGACCAACGGCCGACGTGTCCGACACGCGCCGGACACGCCGTGACGCGCGCCGCCCCGCCCTGAAGGAACACTTACAGAGGTGACCAGAGCGTAGAGCCGCGCCCCGTCCGCGTCGACCCCACGCGCCACGCCGCGCGTGTCGCGTAAAGGCCTTGGGAGCGGGGTAGGTGACAGTTGTTTTTGGATCAGAGCGTGTGTTTTTCATTTGTGATCAAAAAAACATGATCGGGACCCTTTCAGACGCCTGTTGTTCCTCTATATAGACCAAAGAAGATTCCTGTATGTTTAACAGGAGATAGAGGTGACCTGAAATGATCTTACACGTATTCAACATCCAATAGCGAATATGATCAATGCAGTTGATATCTTATAAATGTAAACTTCTGTTCAACATATATCACCGAAAACCAGGGGCAACCCTGATGTGAATTACTTAATAATTAATAAAAACAAAACAAAATATGTTCCAGGAGGGTCTAATGACAAGTGACGTGATAGCCGTACTGTGGTTCATCAACTTACTGCAGCTTCCATTAGTACGGACTGTAGGGCCGGAGCTGATAATCTTTTGGCAGGTTCGACTCCACAAAGACGCCGGAAGCCAGGTTAACATCGAGGCGGGCATCCTGGGTCTTTATCTCTTATGACGATTAGGCTCACTGTCATCCACTTTATTCACAGATGGCATTATTATTATTAAAACACTAATAATAACTCACTGATAAGTGCTGAGTCGTGTCAAATCAGAAATGAAAATATAGGCCCCAGTGGTCACGACCAGAGAAACAAGATCTTTCCCAATGGCCCAGGCTATAGTATATATAGAACTTGTGTATATACAACAACCTCAGGGTGGGGGCTGCTAATGCATGTCTCCCACTGTTTGTTTTATCTTGTGATTGGACCAAGGGTTTGGGGGGTTTGAAACCTGATGAAAATGAGGTAACCTGGACTTTGACGGAATGACCCCGGCCTCTGCTGAGATAACCTCGAGAGCCAAAAATTGTTCCTGGCCTATGGGGATCCTGACTGAAGTGAGTCGACGTGAAATAGTGTTTGTATAACTTTAAAGGGTTGCCCACAACGTGTCTTCCTGCAGTCCAGGATACATAATATTATATAAAAATCTTAAAAACATATATTTAGTGAATCTTGTAAAAAGGAAAATGATAGGGCTGCGTTCGGGTTACAAAATATGGCCTACTGCCCAGAATGGCCAGGGGCGGCGGAGGTCAATAATCCATTGAGACTTTACGGAAGGCCCGTCTATAAAGCCTATTGATGACCCCCATATACAACTTTAGACACATTGACAGATGGCTAACCAATACACTCACTCCACCCCAACCCAAAGAATTTAACCTCTGAGTATCATGCAACCTTATTTCTTTAGTTCGTGCTCTTGTTCTATCAATTATATATATATATATATATATATATATATATATATATATATATATATATATATATATATATAGATTACTTGACAAGGCTTGCGTGAGTGACAGACTGTTGGATTCTACGTCAGTCTGTACCGACAAAGAGGACGCCCTTCAACCCGCCCGCTATACACACACCCAGACTACATAGGACGTCTGGGTGCAGAGATACACTACATCGGACGAGGAAGGTGTGTCTAGATCCTCGGATCATTCACTCCCCCCGTGGTGTGCGGAAGGGGTGGTGGGATTAGTGCCTGGGGTGGGACCCGGGGTGCTGGGAAGGTGGCCTGGTGGGGGACTTCTCCGGGAGGATCCGTCTCCACCAACCATTCATCAGCGGGGACAAATCGGCTTTTGCTGCGCCCACAGCTCTATATACCGGGTCCACACACTAGGTTTTCAATTCGTCTGGTCGGCCCAAACCTAAAAGCCTTAACCTTCCCTTTCACTGGCTGGACTTGCGCTAATTAGGTTTGGGGAAATTTTCCCCCAAAATCTACTTTGGATTAGTCCGGGATGAAACAGACTTCAGTTGGCATTTCGTAAAGTCTTTCTTTTGAAAACAAAACAAAACACAGAGAGGAATGTATACGTGGCTACCTTTAAATAATCAAGGAGGTATGCAGATTCCGCGCAGCTAAGGCATAACGGATATATAGATGAATAATTCACCGTTGTTTTTGGTCTCCAAAGGGTATGTATGGGGCCTGTAGGGCGGTATGATGAATGGTTGGGCTGGTCGGCTGCCGGGCCTCTCAGTGCAATCATCTGGGCCTGGTTTCAGGCAGTTAGCACCCCTTGTTACCTACTCCTGGTCTACGTGCTAGTCTTCTAGACATGCACGTGGCTGATTTACTGGAAGGAGCTGAGCGGAGGGCAGACCCCAAATTTTCTCCAGGTCAAATAGATGCATTAGATTATAGGCACATGTGAATGAAACATATCCTAAATCATGTTTATATCAACTTATGCTGATCATATATGAAGTCCTTTCTAAAACACTAATAGGGCCCAAATAATTTTATATTATATGCATGCAACCATGGGTGACGATATCAAAGGGCTTTCTCCATATATTCTGATATAGTCGGCGCTATAGATAGGAGGTGTATATCATAGATAATGAGTAGATGAAATGAGTGATGATTTAATTAAGTACGCGTAACTCTAATTTCCTCAACACGTGAACCATTGACCATGCAGGCTTAGGCATGCTTCACAAGATCTGACTCATAAGTGCACGTTAACACATTTGTACAGTTCGTCTTACTCAGGGAAAGTGTGATCTAGTAGTAGTTTTGATAGACAGGGCGTGGTAGGAACCACACGGTACCGCTGGTTTTGCTGCAAATCCTTTGCTATAGGTCTAATGGTATCTGGTGGTGAGTTAGGATGTGCCTGGATGACCCGACACTCTCCCCGTCAAGCCCTTGGCTCCCTCCCACCACTCATGTTAACATGGAGAAAGGAACCGATTAAGGCAGTACTGCTTTTTCAGAGGGTCCATATTGCATGTGTTAATAAGAAATTCACTTAACCACTTTTTCCTGAAGTGAGATCGAAGCCGAAGCTCTTGTAAGAGGTTTTAAGTGTCTGTTGGGAATATGCATGCGCCTTAAACGAGTGAAGGACACGTAGTCACAAGCCACAGGGGAAGGATGAAAAACTCCGAGTCTAAGAGCGATAGCGAAGTCTGCAAGGCTATATGATATTGGGAGTGCATTAAATTTTAAAGCTTTTAACAGGTCCTTTCATAACTAAAGTTTAATCTCTGTCGTGCTTATAAGTACACACGAAAGGTCTGGCTTAGTGAGAGTAATGAAGCGTTGCATGTTCTGTCCAGCCATTCAGATTTTTTCCCGCCTTTGAAATATAACTCCAACTCGCTGAATATTTTAACCTTAAGTGCCTGGTGGTGTGAGATAGTAGCTTCTGGGATATGAGTGGACGTCTTGGGTAGGAACCACGTGTCTCAGAACACTAATTCCACCCTGCAGCACCCTAATCTTGGATCTTAAGCCGGCATCTTATCTTCAAGGAACCACTGCAAACTCCCTCGGAAATATATATCGCATCATTACCCCCTGAGCGAATTAAAACGAATAAACACTTTAATAAAGCCTGTCAGTAGGAAACACCTAAGCAGACTGGCTTGAGGTAGAGACGGAAACTTTGATCGGATCACTTCCTATCTTGTTTATCAGTAGTAAAATAATATCTTGCCAGTATCCGAAGAACTTGGCACACATACCCAGGTGACAGCTGACGTGGATATTTGGAAGAGCTCAATATCCTGAATCGTAATAGTGTCAGATTACCAAATGACATAAATACAGAGAGAATATGATATAAGTCATAATTTGACTTTCAACCTTACCAGCTTACTTCATTTGCTAATAAATTGCCTCTGGTGAATATTTGACATCGTAGTCAACAAAGGCATCGGAACCAAGATTTCAGATTATCATACAATTGCATGGAATCATTTTTTTATATTACGCATGTGCCGCTATAGCAGAGGCAGACATTTATTAAGGTAAAGGAATAATTAGCTGGCTAATGAAGGCTACCCTGCCGGGCTCCATGTCAGTGTAGACAGAGTAAATGTTCAGGCCCACTAGGTCCATGTTAAACAAACAGGGGTAGGCCGGGGTAGGCACGGGGCCCCCTAATAGCAGCCGCACCATGACAATGATTGACAAGGCCTCATCAGCACCCTCGTTACTGTGCATACCTCACAGGCATCTGTTATATGCATGCAGAAAAACGTATATGTATGGGCCTAATAGAGAGCGCTCCTAACAAGTAGGTAATATGTATGAGACACTTGCTTATGTCAGCAAAAAAAAGGTACGCCGTACATGAAGGTCGGTGCGGAGCGACTGCTCCTTTAGAAAGAACAGAAATAGATTAACAAGGAGTTAACATAAACTTAATTACTGCATTCATATACTATTCCTACAGAGATTAAAACTTGACAATACAGTGTCACACATTTAAAACATACTTATCGATGTTTAAAGAGAAAGGGGTTTTCGCGATCAACATTTAGCACAACAGTTTTCTGCTAAACCGAAGCAATTTATCGTTCCTGACTCTGGCCATCCAGACATGGTATTACTTGTCATGTTAACTTGAACTGAATGTCCATTTGATTTCAAGTAAAGGTAATAAGGTCACTCAAGGTCGAAGGATCGGATATGCGAAAGTATAACTATAAGCATTTCAAACATCTAGGGAGATTCCTGGTCACATAGTAATCAACTTTTGACTGTTAACAGCTCCGATCTAAGCTTCCATTCTTCTCATCCCTTTCCTATACTCTAATACCGGCTCTGTCATCGATACCCAGTCTTTCAATACAAACTTTTGATTAATGCGCATGGCCAGCCATCCTACACATTGATAATGTACCAACCTGAGTCTACCCGATATAATTAATTGTAATTGATCCCCGTTATTTACATGCTTGTCATAGCATAGCTGATTAAATGGCATGTCCCGGCTGATAAAGGTTGGTGTAAGTTAATATCGGAGCTCCTGCCATAATCCACTGTTGTTATTGTTAAGGTCAAGCGATGTTACAAATGCATTTCTATTTTATCTTTCAGGTTTCGACAGCCGGTCGCAGATCGCAGATCACTTTAAAAGCTGAGACATCCACTGGCACTGTCCTTCATAAACTTTCAAACTATGGAAGTTGGACCAACACGTTCAACTAAGGAAAACATACTTCAATTTAAAGTGCATACTCAGCTTATTCAAGCCCCATTCCGGGCCACTGAGCTACTCTGAACAGTTCGAAGAAGCCCTTTGGGTCGGAGAGGAGCAGGTCTATTTGCTCCCTGCTGCACGTGCCGTTTCCCCGCTGGCAGGGCCCGCGCCCAAGGCCTTGATGGGCCTGACCCAGACGTGCAGACAGGGCCTCAGTGGTAGGCCATCAAGGAGCAGCTCAGAGTGGACACAACCCAGGCCGGGCGAGCTGCTCCCTCCTGCTGCTCTCACGTCTCTCCTCCAAGACCAATGAGCTGCTCTCAAAGCACCAAAGGTCAACTTGATTGAGGTCAAAAGGGATGAGAAAAAAATGAATTAACTGACACAAATAATTGAAATAAGAAAACATTGATGGTGGTGGCTCTAGTACTCGAGGGCACTCGGTGGTCGCTGCGTGTGTATTTGATGCTCTCCGTCCACTCGGTTGGCTGGAAACCATTGACGGGCCGGCTGTTATAAATGTGTAAACGACCCCTCCAGCACAAGAAGCGGATTGTCATAATTCTTGGTTGGCCTCCTCCATGCCAAGACCTGGACCTTGGCCGGGCGCCATGTAGATTTCTTTGACACCTAACCCAGAGCGCCTGGCTCGTCATATATTGCGCGCTCACCACTCAACGTCAGCTTCCGCTTAAGCAGTGTGGATTCAGCTGGTGTAAGTGCGCCCCGGCTGCAAACACGCACACAGGCAACCCGTTGCAATCAGCTAGCCTCCAATGGGAAAACGTTGGATACACCTGGAGCTGGCCTACGCTACGCCTGGAGGAGAAATTACCTGTTGCCCACCCAGCTTGTTGGATGTAGGTAAATGGCAGAACTGAGGACAATATATTGTCTCCAACCGTCACAAGGAACGAGCAAGTGAACTTTGCCCTATTCTAAGCTTTGGGATAATCTCAACAGAAATAGAGATAGGAAATGATAATACATATTGGGCCAGGTTACGGATTATACTGCAGATCCAATCGCTGCACCACAAAATGTACCTTGTCGCGTGTTATCATATTTTGAGCAATGCATATTGGAATATTGCGTGAATATGAATGGGACTTTGATTGAACCTCCAGGAAATAACCTGCAGGTTTGGCATTATTCCATATAACCGACGCGGAACTCCTTTTGCACTGAAGCAGTAGTGCTTGTATTGCACCCTGGAGGAGTGGGTGATGACCCAGCTGTCCGCGCCGCTGGAGGACACTAGACGGCGCACTGACCCCCACTCTCCCTTCCTCCTGCTCCGCCACCCTACCCCGCCATTTACACAGACACTGGAGGATCAAAGTGACCGGGGCATTGTCGTCTGAGCACACGACTCACAGGAGGAGTGTAACCTCCTCCATGACCTGGACGTGGATGGTTCAACACTGCTACTACTATTGCTAGTGACCTTCAAACAACCAGGAGACTATTAAGACTGTTTTGATTTTCTTATGCTACGTTGCCATATGTGTGAGTTTAAGACCCTGTCCTGAACAATATAGAGTAGTACTCTTATATAGAGAGTTCTCTTGTGAAAGGCGACACGGTGAACAAGCACTTTGTAAGTGTAACCGAGACAAAGGCCACAGTCCCCAAACTTTCTACACTGACGGGACAAAGTCTAAAAACGAGGAGCACTGGCTGGGACTCCTAATGTCAAAGCTCCATGCCGGAGGGGGAGGAGCAGACAGGGAGCAGTGTTTCCGGCCCCGCTGTGCGAGGAGCACGGAATGAGAAGCTCACACACTACTGGGACGGTAACAGCTAGATACCGGGGAATCTACAGAGACAATAGCCGTATGTAGAGTGACACACTGGTCACTGGACTGTGGGGTCAGTACCCAGGCGGGGGCCATACGGTCACTCAGTGCCCCGACGACGCGCTCAACCATTAGTCGGCGCAGGGCCGACGATAAGGAGCTGAGAGCAGCGGCCCGCCAACCGGAAGTGGTGGTCCGTCGCCGCGCCGGCCACGACTAGACCGGTAATTTCAGGGTGTACTCGGAAAGACCGCCTCCCCTCACCGCGTGCCTGGGTCCTATCTGCAGATGGGGACCGTCGGTAAACATATACCAGAGAGTAATTTTCATTGGAAAAATCCTATGTGATTTACGTCCACGGAATCGTCAACTGACAACTGATTCCAAATCAAACCTTTAACACCGCAACGTAAAGTGATATCAGCCAGGTTTAGCGTCAGCCTGTCAGTGACCACAGCTGACCCTATCGATGACCTCTAGTAATTAACGGCTGACCCACACCAGCAATCAGAGCCACGATTCTAACACCAGGGACCAGGGGATAGGCTGATTAACACATTAATGCTGAGTTAACACAACTTTAACTCTTACCTGACTTGAGCTACCACACTTCACTTTAATTTCAAGTACTTTCTAATGTGTCAACTGATGTGGAAGATAAAGCCAGCTGTGGTTAGCGTGCTAGACAGGATAAGCGGAAAGTCAATGTGTCTTGAAAACAGATAAAAAATATCAGTTGATTGGATTATTAGATTAGCCTGCACTGCTGTTGGCGTTGGCATTTTCATCGGGATGCAATCATGGAGCAGCTCTTTGACTAGTCAATACTGGTCTCCAGGCCTCAGGAGTGACTTCCCTGACAGCCTCCTCCCTAGTACTAGTATCTGGTTGTAACCATGTCGATAGAGGCGACGCTACCTTTTGGTATAGGTGTGCTTCACCGTGGAGGAGTGATGGTCGATGGACGCTGCTAGCATTCAATAGTCGCCAATATCCTCTGCCCGGCCAGCAGGTTTTGATTCTCACGAAAGTGGAAAAAAACGCTCATGGCCGAAAAAGCTAGACCTGATACGGTACCATATCAATGGAGACGTCTTAACAGCTGAACCTGAATAGTTCATCATGGATTGACAATAACTTGTCTGGTCCTGAAATTGATTGACTCCTGGTGTTCGCTACTTACAACTTCTTTAATCTCCACACCCTTACACGTCATGGGTGACTTCAGCATCACAAACGTAGGGCTGGGCAACATGGGGACCAACGGCAGCCTGCCGGTCTACGTCTCCAGCGTCAATTACAGCCTCTGGAGTAACGGCTCCAATTTAACCAATGACGACCCCTGCAGCGCGAACGGGTCGGCCGCCACGCAACAAGTCAACAGAACCTTTCGGATAACGGTTGACATCTTCATTGTGGGCTTTTTATCAGTCTTTGGCCTCATTGGCAATGCTCTGTCCATTGCCGTCCTGCGGCGGGACCGCGACAAGAAGAACACCACTAACTGGCTGCTGCAGACCCTGGCGCTGGCCGACTGCCTCTACCTGATTGCCTGCATCTTCTTCCAGGTGATTAAGGGTATCCGGGACGTGACCGACTGGTGCCCGGGGCTGCACCGGGTCTTCCCCTACATGGAACCCTACATCTGGGCCTTCGCCTCCATCAGTCAGACCATCACCGTCTGGCTGGTCATGCTGGTCACTGTGGACCGCTACATTGCCGTCTGTAAGCCCCTCAAGACCCAGCTGCGCACCATCCAGCGGGCCAAGATGGCCGTGGCCGTCGTCATAGTCCTCGGCATTCTCTACAACATCCCGCGCTTCTTTGAGCGCCAGATTCTGGTAAAAATGGACCCGTGCACGGGCCAGAAAGGGGTGAGGTCTGTGAAGACCAAATTACGTGAGAACAAGCTCTACTTTGTAATATATAAGACCATTATGTACTTTGTGTTCCGCACCATCGGGCCGCTGATCATTCTGGTCGGGCTCAACCTGCGACTCATCAAGGCCCTGCGCGAGGTGCGGCGGAAACACAGGGACCTTACCAAGAGCAACCGGCACCGTGAGAACATTACCCTGATGCTGGTGGTGGTGGTCAGTGTGTTCATCATCTGTGAGATCCCCGACCTCACCCTGCGCATCATCTTCAGCCTCATGGGCTTCATCAAGCTGAACATCATCACCCTGCGCTACATCAACTCCATCACCAACGCCTTGTTGACAGTCAACTCCTCCACGAACTTCTTGATATACTGCCTCATTGGCCACAAGTTCCGCAAGATCCTGCGGCAGATGTGCTGCAAGCGGAGTCACGGCGGGGCCATGGAGGTGTCCGAGACCGAGCCGCTCAACACGCGCATCACCCACCTGCCCGTCTCCAAAAACGGCGCCGTCCACAAAAACGGGCCCCACGTGGTCCGCAACGGGGGCAAGACGGAACTGGCCCGGGACGGCGACATAGCGCTATAGGCGGTGGGACCCTCTGTATGTACCATATATAACCCACTGTTACACTCGTCAATAGTGCTGTGCCGACCTCGTAATGCAGTCAGTGTGCAGTGGGGAGGCTTGTGAGGTGCGGTCAAGAGGAGCATGGGAGAGATTTATTTGTGCATGACGAAAACATGGACAAAACGATGAAAACTGGGCTTACAGTGATTGTAGTCTGAAATTCTATATGAACTCGAGGATGACATTGGTGTGCATATCCTTCTTTTGACAGGGTATTACAAATCGCCGATGAATCTCATACTTGTTTCACTCTATTAAAGCTCCGGCCCTATGTATACTTCTCTTCCCACAGACTACCGGAGGTTGTTGGAACAACCCATATATTACAGTCTATGTACCTCAGCACAAACCAACCTTGGAGAAACACAAAACACTAAGAAAATACTATTGCACAGCCACACTGTGACTGAACCGGTGGACTGACCTCAAAACTTAATAATCCTGTCAAAAAGATATCTTGCCCTTCTCAACCTATGTTGTCAAAGTCAGTGCCTATGGAAATGCTTAAGTTCTAACTGTACGGACTGCATGAGAGACGACACTCTACGTTCACAGCACTTCTGCATCTTGAGCCTTTCAACAATGATTAAGCATGTGATATATGATAAAGGCTACTACGCATTGTTCACTAGTTTAGTTATTTGGCCACGCATTGTTACCGGGTACATTGTAAAGCGAATGTAATAAACTGGCCGTTTTGTGCAATATCTCAATAAAACCACAGTTGTTCTTTAAACTGCACAGGCTGTACGCAAAATGTAGCGGACGTAGTTTTTAAGAACCACATTAAAACTGAATTAATCTGATGTTTGTTGCAGGAACTACATATGTACTGTATTGTACAATTTCCATGCATATTTAGTATCCTATCATCATTGCAAATGTAATCGTGAATTAAACAGTTTGAACCCCGATTTGCCTATAATTTTTCTATGTGTATACATTATTATCAAATTATATTGTTATCATTTGCAAACGTGAAAAATACAAAGTTTATTTATAAGATTCATTCATATTACCTAAAGGTTCCTGTCAAAAAAAATATCAATCCTTCGTAGACGTACATAATGTCATAAAACTGTTATCATTATATTTCCAATGTCTTCATCAATTTCTAACTACCAAGAATACACATACTGACTAAACTAATGAATTTCCTTCTATTTATTCTTGTTATTTAGAAACAGTCCCAAAAACGGGTGCTTGCGTATCTTCCATCCAGCAAACATTCAAATGTATTTTGGGGAACCAAAAGATTGAGGATGTGGTTACAATGTTGAACAGACTCACTTCAAAGCGGCTGCGGTTTACTTTGAGAGAAAATACTTAATTTTAGGAGAAGTACTTTTTTGAAACCCGGTGACAAGGAAATAAAACCAGTTTTTATGACTACCTTGAAAGTTGAAAGGTTGAAAAGTTAAGTGCTCTCGCCAAACAGTAAACGGCTTTTAACTGAAGTTGCCCGTCGGGGATTGAATTAAGTTGAATGGCCACTTCACAAAATTTACATTTTTATCGTGAACACCATTTGGTATCCTAAAACAACGATTATGACAAAGTGATTGGAAATTACAATTTAATCATACTGACCGACAATAAAGGGTGCGCCATTTGAAATATACCCCTACGGTAAAATATTATAGTCTAAACCAAGGGGAACAAATACTCGAAACCTCTTGAATATCGAAAGGAATCCAACCTCTGCATTGTAAGAGTAGGTTGAAATTTCCTTGGACTTTGTCAAGAGCTTGGATTTCAAGAAGATTCAAGTTACTCCAAACCCATATAGAATTAGCATCCGATCTTGATATAAGTTGAACTCTATATTTCTGTGCTATGAGTTTGATAACCTTGGACTTTTCATTTTTTTACACATAATTGGTGATTTTGGTTTAACTGCAATCCAGACAACTTTAAGCCAGAGAAATTCAAGCTTATCCAAGCTTCAAAGTATTCTAATTGGTGTTCACATGACCCTGAGATTTGAAATATTTTGGAGAAAAAAAGAGCAGCCATGATTATTGAAAGGTGAGCAGAGAAAGGACATAATGAGGATGTATGGCATTTAGGGAAACAAATGGCTATAAAAACACATTAATGGATTCTATCATGCCTGTTTCATGCGAGAATACATAAGGAACATAGAGTACAAGTTAAAGGTGTTTTATTTTTTGGATTTTAAGAATTTGGTATTGTTTCATTGTCGAGTGATTGTAGGGTAATCATTGTCATTGAAAACTACTAAACGTGACAACAAAAGATTTTAGGCTATGGGGGATGTGGAAATATGCAAATGTTATATTTCGGAATATAAAATGATCATTTACTCCATAACAAGAGAATACATATTTTTCAGTCCTTCGGACTAAAAAGAAAAATGCTTTGGTGGCAAAAAGTAATCATCTATACTGATCAATGAATTGTGGCACCACTCTTTCTGGCTACAAGAAACAGGTAGGGGTACCTGTCAAAGAACTTGTCAGTCTGAGTAGAAAACCCCTCTCACAAGTATACAGCTACTGCAATGGACACAGGTAAACAGGTAGGGACAGGAAGGGTTAGATGGGCATTCTTAAAGGGTGTGCCTATTGGTCATTATATCTATACATTTATTTCAAATTTCAAAGTGTCACATTCTTTGCAGAATGGAGGTAAATAATCTAAATGATGTCACGAGATGGAACATAGTTGTTGTTATATGCTCTAAAGCACTTATGATCACCCTGACCTTGAAGTGATGAACTTAAAACGTGTTCCATTATCCAGTGTGTTTTATCCAGTTACCTGTATGCATGCTTTGTCATGCTCGTGTGTTTGTCTTTTCTTTAACCGAGGAGACAGCATGTCATGAATGCGTGTTTAACTGCACGCCATCAAGTCATTTACTGTGAAAAGAAGACAACTACCCAAACTCCCAGGGCACAGAACATCACCCCTCTGTTTTTGTTAACATTTAAAGGTGTGACAAGAGAATTAAGAGACCTAGCCACAGGTTTTTATTCAATTTATGATAAAGACTGTACGCCTCTCACGTGGCTCCTCTGCTAACCAAGGAAATGTAGCCCAGCGACGCTTCCCATAACTTTCTTATCGTTAAAAGTCAAGTCATCTACTGCTAACAAAACTTAAAAGTTATTCCAGACTTTGCCAAGAAACTGATTTTAAGCTAGATTTTGTCAGTTGATCTTCAAATAAGGTTAGAAAGGACGCCACACGGTTGAGCACGCAATAGAACGATCTGTGCCGGCATCACGAACTGCATTAAACCTCTGTGTACTAAACTAAAAACAATCTTACTGTGGTAAAAGATTGAAAAGCATTTACAGAATATGCAAGTTTAATCCCATATATATAATATATCAGCTTCACATTCATTCCAAAACCTAAAGTAAGAGGTTCCATTTGACTAAAGCGTAGATGCTGACTTCATAAGCTGTAACAAGACCGAAAGCAACTGCTCTCTCCATCGCACTTAAAGACTGGTCAAACAACGGGCAGGCAAAGAAATAGCGATGACTACAATAAATAAAGTAAAATAATCAGTAACCTCATTATAGAAATGGAAATCCTATATTTACCAACTGTGTCTATAACGAGCTGAGAGCCATTACAAAGCATATTCACGTTACAAGTGTGTGCTATTAAAAAGGAGACGCTAGTCTTAAAACAGCCAGCCTCCCAGCAGTGGTCCCACTCCGCATGGCCAATTAGGGGTCAGCCTAAGCCGTCCCCCGCCCAGCCCACCAGGCCTAAGTCTAAGGCTGCTGGTTCAGGGACCTTTTTCCGCGTCACCTGAAAAACCTTCAAGTCCGGTCTGCTTATAGAACTTGTGCACGTAACGTGTCTTCCTAGATGTTAGTAATTAAGTAAAGGTGTTGCCCAGTCTGACCTACCTAGAACCTGGACATAGGACACAGTTTTAACAAAACCTGTATGTTAAGCCGAGCCAAGAAACGGTATTCAGCCCAGCCTGCTTAGAACCTGTCACCTTCGCCTCGTCTCTCCAACGTGTCTATGTTAGGCCTACGTACCCAGTCTCATACACAGAGCCTAGACTGCCTTAGACCTCCACAGACTGCAAACAACCTGTCTGAATGGACCCAAACAGAACCTGCATGTAACAGGGTCTGCATGGATTTAACCTATCAGCCTGTCACCAAGACAGATTACTATGCGGTCTCTGAAAGAACTTACTAACTGTGTGAGGCATTAGCGGTCCTCGTCTATGCCCAATGTTCTTTGTCGTCACCTTGACCTACATACACTTTCTGTATATTTCCAGGGACGCATGTTTTTCTCTGGATGCATTAGTTGGTCCTGTTTCAGTGCTCACTGGAGATCCTAAACTCTAGCGGGGCTTCGGAGTGTGCAGACTGAAAGTTAAGAAGGGAAAGTAGCCCGCACAACGCCTCACCTAATTCTTTTAAGAGTGATTAACGTCAACACCACTTTCATGCCAAGGCTTCAGTTTGCATTTTCTCCATTTACAGACCCCACTTTTAACGCAGAGGGATAAAACTCCTCAAATCGTATTCACGTTTTTTTATGTTAAAATAATTTCTTCTCAACTGATGAAATTCCTTCGTCCGGGAAAATATAAACAATGAAAACGGCACAACCATATCAGAGTGTTGTTGCTAATCGGGGAGCTTTCAGTAATCGCATTAGAAATATTCTGATTGTAAAAATGCCCGTCTTTTGTTGACTTGACCTAAAACTCGTAATGCACAGTTTTCAATTCGTCTTTAACACTAATCAATAAGTAAGCTTGTGCCAGAACGAAAATATTCAAAATAAGGCAAGTGTTTTTTAATACATATTACACATATCTCAGACCCGGAGATGCATAAAGAAATAACATTGCCCGGTGCACGCCATAATCTCTAGGTTATTTTAAACATGGTCGTCGCTATGCGATTCTGAATTGCAATTCTAGCGGTCTGTGGTTTCTGACTGAATTTCCGACCCATTCTGCGTTGCCTCAGATCGGGCCGAGGAAACAACCTGTGGCAGACCAATAGCTACTCGTCGCCCACTATTCTCCCTCTCCGGCTTCAGTGGGCTACTCACGGCTACTGTGTCCAACACCTCGGAGCAGCTCGGAGCAGTTCTGCGGCTTCCCAGGACCAGGTCGGTCATTCACCGGGTGGTCTCCACTGACAAGCCCATATTTAGCATCTTCAGTGCAGAAGGGCCATCAACATGTTGTTATCAATTGTGATATTTGTGATAAATATTAATATTCTTATTCAAACATAAGATTCTTAAAGACCAAATTTATAGATAACAGCCCATAACAAAGCTTTGCTCTATTGTTATGCTGGGGAATCACTTATCAGTATAGTTCTTGCTAAATTGGCTAAAGAATCCCGAGCAGGCGGTTAGAATTACGCGCCATAACATCTCAGATTAAGTGAATTTGGTATAAACTGAGTTCAGTACTGTTGGCGTAAGGTGAGTGACTCGCGTACTGGCTGATAGTGATAGTTCTGGCCTTAGACAGGTAAAAATCTACTTTTACCTTCCATACTCAGATTATCGAGGTTATGGTCAAGATATAGGTGACATATATATATAACACGATGTGCGGTAAACTGTCTACTTAACATCATCTCAAAGGGAACAACACCATTCGAAGCATCTCATTTACACCCCCTTCACTCTTCCATAGAAACTTGTTAGACCACAACAAACCAAGCCCAAACACTGCAATTAGTAAGTCTCCCCAGTGCGTAAGTGCCACTTTATAAACAGATATTTGTCTTCTCAATCACCTAACTGACACGTGCTTAGAAGGCGCACGTGCCCCAAAACATGTCCACGGTTTACCGTGTCCAAGCCTTGCGTCCCTACACTAATGCGTGGAGGGGAATAAAACTATGTTTCTCTCTGAGAGCAGCGTAGAATACTAAGTGTCGCAAAGAGAGGCCATAAAGAGATTATCACAGAAACAAGATCATAATAAACAGGTTAACAGGATGCCAAGTGGTTTAATCTAAGGATGGACAATGTTTTGGTAGAATCAAACGCTTTCTTTTCCCAACGTTGGCTTTATAGGCAAGTGCAATCTTAGAAGTGACACGTGCCTTGGGAACAGGAAGTGTACTCGAGTTATAAGAAAATAAAACATACGAGTTCCGCATCTCAAGTGTTCACCAAGTGGGTAGTTCTTCCCGTCGGTTATCTATGCCTGTAGTGCATGTTCAATACGTGGCTTTAGTGGGCAAATAATGTAAAGACCCATAGATTATGATAATGACCCGTGATCTCGGATTTTCACAATAATAGGCTCAGATATATAATATCAATAAAACCACAATTTAGGAATACCGAGAAAGTAGGAAGGAAATCATATCTGTCTGTATTCTGCTTGAGTTGCACCTGAGGATCATTCTGATGCTATCTCCGTCACGCAAAGTACTGCATGTGTCGAGTATATTCAGGGTAAAACATCGGTACTTTGCAAAGTATTAGCTGCGCCTGATAAGCTGGTGTCTTGTTTCAGGGTGTGGTACAGCACCATTGCCACGTCAGAGGTACATGATTGTATCAGCTATACTCATTTTTAAAAAGTTGTTAGATACACGCACATTCTAAACTAAACAGGTAGAACCTGGTCAAATGCAGCTACCATCCTTTATTCCTTCGCATCACAGAAGGCTCTTGTCCCATTGTTTGTGTTGCTCATATTTTCATTGAGCTGCTCCTGATATGCTCTAAACTGCTCAAAGAGGTGACATTTAACTACAAGGTGGTTTTGCTAATGAGCAGTTCAACGAGCAGCTCGTGGGCCAGCTGTGAGCAGCTCAGAGAGTGGCTCACCACCAGAACTTTTTTATGTACCGGTATCTGTGATAGCACGCTCTGTAACAGCAGCGGAGTAAAACAACATCTGATTCATTTTTTGACAGGACTCCTACCAAGGACCCACTCAGTTGTGCTATTTTATTCAGGAATAACTCAGGAGAGAGCTTTTACCATTAAGAAAGCAAGAACTATTGCACAATCTGACTTTTCAGTCTTTAAATAAAAAGCACTATACAAATTTGTTTTAACATCGAATAGACGATGATGATGACGTGTTGGAGTTTAAGGTCCACTCAGCAATTTGAAGCTATATCGAGACTAACGATTTTGCTTCGTACAGAGGACTGATGGACGAATCTATAGAGTGACAAGGATAGCAACAAAAGGTAGCTCAACAGACACCTCGTGGAATAATCAAACCTGGGCCTGCTACGCAGAAGTCCCATATGCTATCCACTTGACCACCGCTCCCTACCTTTAATAGACGTTCTATTTATGTTTAAACGTTATATTTTTCATCTCTTTTACCTGACGATTATCAACCAATCGATACCAAATTTCTATCATTACCCACTTTAATAACAAACTAAAATCACTGAATAAGTAGACGATTTCTTTTAGTTTAAACATTCAGTGGACAGTTAACATATGGTTGAACGGTGTAATTACTACTAATGATGTAAGAGGGGTATCTGCACCCAACAATCTGTACATCGCCTTAAAGTCTCGACCAACGTGGCAGACGAGACAAAGCCTACTACTTAATAGGTAATTATCTCTCTGATATTTCATAATTCATTCTCATCTGCAATGGAAGTGTCTGGGAAAGCTCAGCAAAGTGAAACACCTGTTGCATTTAATTCATTAATGAAAATACCAGCTACTCACATTTACCTGGCAACAGTACTAGACTGATATTAAGCTATCGGGAAAACTATTTCAGCTGTTTGATATGAACGTGTTGTGCCAATATGTAACATACAGGTTTAAAGCAAGATTACCGGGTCTAGCGGAAGAACTGTTGGCTTTGGGATGTTGTATCTCTCGGATTATTTGTTCTCTTTCTGTTTTTTCTCTTTTAGTTTTTCGCATTGCGGTTATACTCCGTGAATGGCAAAATAACAGTAAATGTGATTCACATAGTAAGGACTGTATACCAACATAACAGAAATGCTTTGTTGTCGCAATGCAATAGAGCTCAAAGTTCCAACAAAGGTAGATCAATAAAAGAACAAGTTTAGCTTTATCTGCATGAACTGGTGCCTCGGGGATATGCCGGCTACTGCCTGAGATACAAGAGCGCTGATGGTGTAGTAATGGCACTAACATCTACATGAATGTTCACACTGGCGCTAAATGATGTTACTAATGGAATGACTTCAGGCTACCGCCTGGGCTGACAGTTCATCTATACTGCTTATTATGTTAGCAAATAGAAAGCCGTGATTCAAGTAATCTACACTAATAAAGCTGTTAACCTAATTTTACTATTGTGTATGTTATCTACATTCAGTTTGTAATCCACAAATAAATCACAAGAGTTTCAACATACTGGATAACCTAGCAGTAGGGAAGGCTACTTGTGTAGAGTTATGCACATGGTAAGTTAATTCCTTTATCTGTTAAACCTTTCCTATAATAGAAACCACAGATTCATGAAAACTAATAAGTAGGAAGTTTAGATATAGGACTAAAACAACAATATTTTGTTAGTTATGATGGATATAATTTGTCGTAAATATGCTTGTATCTACATATGTATATTTGGAAAATGAGACTATGACAAAAATAGATTCTATGAATGAGTTACCGCAGGTAAACATTTCCTGTTAACTTCTTGCAGAGAGTCCGGTGGGCCCAATCCTAGTTTGAGAGATCAGCTAAACGCCCTATTAGAAAATGAAGTAGGAAATAGTGCAAATAATTAACGATTATTGGGACGTTCACCCTCGTTCACATCTGGAAATTGTCCAAATTTATACTGCCTTTGGGAATCACTTCACAGAAATCATTACTACCGTCTCAATTCAAAATCATCACTAATAGGACAGGCAGAACATTGGCCTGAGACCACCAGGAAACGTCCTACACGTACATGCCCAACACATTCATCCACGGTGACAATGTACAAGACCTATATATTCGTGACGAATACCAGCTAATGATGTCAGCGTATCTCGCCCTACATATTGCTAATTGCAATTTGGGATATTTGTACACGACAATGCAATTGCATTGACAACGGCAGTTCTCCTGGTGAACTGGCGAAAACTCGCAGACAGAACTACATCAGCTTGTGATATCGGCAGGCTAATGGTGTCTGGCGCGAATCGAGAAAGGATTCTTTTAGTAACCCTAGGAATAGATTCCAACACTATACTATTGTAAGAAATAATCAATTATGTTACCTGATGGACTTCAGGCGAGTGGCGGAACAGACAATACTGATGGACGTGCCACTCAGGTGGTAACAAAAAGTCCTCCATGCCCCTCAATGGAATTCACAATAGATTAAATGTTCTATACCGCAGGTAAGGTTCTCGGAACAAAACCCCTTTCTGTTTCAAAACAAGGCCATAGATAGCAGAAACGTAGCCCATTTTCATAGAAAATAAACTTTGTTTCTCGGCTGAATGAAATTATGTTTACGAAAAGAGGTTAGGCAATAAACTAACGTACTAGGGATGTAATAGGAAATATCAATCTCGTAAAATTTTGTTTTGTAGTTTCGGACAAGAAGCAACATTGATGCCCTATTCTTGTCAATTCTATATTAAATTTTTAGTATCTTTTGTTGATCAAAACCATGTGACTTATTGAATCAGATACAATAAATATTGAGAGGACAACAAGCAAGCCATTTAGGGATAGGGAGGCAAAACTCAAGTTGACAGGTTATTGAGAATAGAGAGTCCTTTTAAAAGTAAAACTGTATATATCATTAATAAACAAAATACGCAATCGATCTACACAATTAAGGGGGAAATGTCAGTATTAATTTGTGTATTCTTAATAATTGTTGGCAAACAATAGAATAATATCTCAATAAGAGAATATATATAATTCAATTTTCACCTTTTTATTGAAATGGCTATTATCTAATGACAAACAATAAGGAAAACCATGGCTATACTTCCCGTGGCAATCTTAAACAATCTTCGTTAACTTCCAATTGACATAGTAGGACCAATACATTTCAAACGTCTCTTTGTTTGAATATATATAGCGACCCATATGTTAAGATTAGTATGAATTGTATTCTGTCAACTCCAAAAACTCATATGGGCGATGACAGGTTATTAGGAAACATTGAGAATCCTTTTAAAAGTAAACTGCAAATGAACAATTTCTTACAATAGGGTCACTCACCAACGCAGTTCTCTGTATGGGGGAGGATTCAGTTGTATTTTGGATGGAGATTGTACGGACTCCTATTTGGTTAATTGAATAAAGGAAGCCTGTGGTTGACAAGTGGCTTCCGCTTCTTGATACCTGAGCCTTTGGGAGAAACCAATGCTTTTTATACTACGCCGCTAGCCCTGTGAATACCTACCCTACTGCACTAAGGGCACACTGTCAACCATTACTTCCAATTTACAATATATGACATTTGCAATTGCTTTCTATCCAGAACAGCAAATGCTTGAAAATTATCAACAGGAAGGTATGCTGGAAATAAAATAATTCCCACATTAAAAAGAAACAAACTCATCAGACTTTATGTATCACTTTGGCTTTTTTGGACAAATTATATCGTTGTTTTTAAAAGGATTGACATGGGATGGTTAATTTATTCAGGTAAGACGTAGATGAACAGACAGTAAGTATAAAGTAGCTTATGCATCATGGACAGAATGACTGTACTGGTTATAATCACTGCAAGAAGGCTGGAGAGATGCATACCTTATTAAAGTAAAGCCATAGTTAAATTCATCCGGTAAAAGTTAGATTAAATTTAGGAACGTGCACACGAGTAAATGAAGTCCCATACTGGAGATGAATAAATCCGCTTATTCCTCAATAATAGTAATTAATGTATAATATCAGTATCATTCTAGCACTATCTCTAAATGCTTAAACAAAAAAGTGCTAAATGAACATCGCCCCCTTCTAATTTAACTTACGTATGTCCTTTTCGTTGCAGTAAAGACATCAAGGGTTTAGATTTTTTTTTAATCTAGAGACGCAAAGCCTTTCATAGCGGCATCTCTTGAGTGGAGTTAAGCCTGGATTATTTCCAAAAGATTTTAAGATTATTGTAAGAACATAATAAAGAATAAAGACTCATAGATTTCGTTACTGTAGTGTAATGGTGTTCGTTGTCTCCCATTTCAAATCAATATTTAATTATTCAGTAGTCATTAGCCGAATACAGTGACGTAAGCTTAAATGACAGATGTCTAATGGCAGGAACAAGGATTCATTAAAAATGCGGTGTCTCGAGATTCTGTGTATATCATTGGTTCCCCGTCTGAGAGCTGGCGTCCAAAATCCCCTCCGTTGCCCTGAGCCTAGAACACATACAGTGGTGCATCGTTTTGTCGAAGTAACTATTACTACACATCTGTCAACCATCATCGCCTCTACATCGTAAAGCAATACTATCACTCCTGGTTTTTAACAAGGAACTGCTGATCTATCTATCATCCACAGTTCTAAAGACTATAGAAAACGGTCTTCACTGAATGTTTATGTCGTTTATCTGCAGGATATTCCGATGGTTCGCCTCTTATTCCTTGAAGGGCATCTTTGATGCTCACATTGATTCTAGACATCCTTAAATATGTATGTCATACTATAAATCATACTATCTTATTTGTCATAGTTTTCTCAATCTACCCTGTGGGGATATCAGGGTGGGACTTATGCGCCTGGGAAGAATATAGGCCCCCAGTGTCCCTTGCTGATCGTAAAAGGCAACGATAGCGGGGACCCAGCAGTGACCAAGTGGTTCTTTAAGATTAATTCCCGGTAGGTGTCTGGGTTCATTAAGGGATGAAGTAAAACAAAATGATTTCCGGGTTTTGATCCCCTGCTGTTTGCCTGCCCTGTCACCTTCATCTCATAGATATGATCACCAAAGACTGACCAAGTCAAAACGTATGTCTGAAAAGTCAGAATTTTGCAGTGAAAATGACCCTGCTTGCCGGTAGGCCTACTTCATGAAACATCCATCACTCACTTTGTCTCAATCGTAATGCATTCAACAATAACGACACTTGGAAAGTATTTCTACAAAAGGTCAAATCTTTCATCTTTTAATTCATAACGTTGGTACAAAAGAATTCTTGTGATATCTTTCTGTTGTAGGCTAATTTCTAAGTTGCCTGGGTTCTCCTTGAGGAGAAAGCTTTTGCCATTTTCTCTGTTTCCCTGGGCAGTGGTCAGCCTGGATCCCAGTTCACACTGAGCTTTTGATGCGCATAATAGGAAAGAAGAAAGTTTTGTGAGTTAACATACGTTTTTTAATTCCTCACACGCTTTACCCAAGCCAGATTTCTGAACCAAGTCCATCTGCTAATATCTTTTATCTAAGAGTGAAGATAAGGCCTCAATAAGGTTGGTAACCTCCCTGACAACCTTTGGGTCTTGCAGTAAAAGCCAATTGTTCTTCTTCGTAAAAATCTGAGAGAAAGTCTGATGCTCGATGGAAATCTTGAAAGCTTATCACGGTACGAACGTTACCAATGCGCCACCTTCTGACCTGTACACTTAGTTGGCTTCCAAACCTGTTTACCACTAATTAGCAGACACTTAATAAGTACATCCAAAGACGCGTCTCTATAAGGTGCCGAATTCCAGGGAAAGGATCCAGCGACATGGAACTAAAGGACCATATTTGTGGCCAGACGGGCTGGCACCATGTAATTATGGATTCCTTATGTATGCTGCTTGGTGACAAACCTAATTAAAGACCGAAGAAATCGGCAATGTCGGTGACAAACGCATCAAACCTACTTGATTTTCCGTTTCAAAACGTCCTTTAATATAGGACCGGCTGCCAGTTTATGAGCAGCAAGCCCCTTGTTTGTACTGTTTATCACTGCTCCACTCGTCGCCAAGAGCATCCTAACGATCGAGTTGACAAACTTTACGCGGTTTCCTGGTGCTAATTTACCACCACTAAGCACCTTTTTTCTGCCATCGATTTTTAGCTTTGTGGTCAAGTGATATATCTTTATTGCCAGGTTTTCATTTCCTCGTGGACACAACTTAATGTGGTGACAAAGTCACTGGGTCAAAGGTTTATCGCCGGGTGACGAGAAATCGGTGCCCAGTATTAAAAAGATTTATCGACACATCGGGATGTTCTCTGCAAAAAAGTACTGGCGACAGGTGTGACTAAACAAGGTTTATCGCCCAGGATGATGGCGCCATTCTTGCCTGTAATACATCTAGTTTGGCACCAGGGTTTTGCAGCCTATAATCAAGCATGTTTGATTGGGTGGATTGAACACTTTACTGGGTTTTTTCTGCAGCCTTTGTTCCATGCGCTGCGGCATGTGGCTTCTTTAATTAATTGGTGCCAGTCTGCCTGGTCACAAACAAGTCTTCTGGCTTTATGTCGCCTGCCACTTTTCCCTCTTTCCAACGTCTCGTTGGGACATGACTTCAGGCTCATCATAGCACAAGTAATGTAAGGAAATAGGAAACTTAAAACCATTGGCAGTTCAGCCAAAAACTGTTATTTTTGATTGAATTTGCCTATTCATTCTGGGAATTCGTGATAACACAGGTTTAACTAACGAAGAAACTACTTATGTCAAATGTAAATACAATTAAACAAAATTAAAACATGATTTTCGACGTGAGCCTAAACAAGGTAGCAATTTGATTCTAGTTTTTTTAATTATCGACGTGAGCCTAAACAAGGATAATAATTTGATCCCCACGTGTTAGATGCAAAGATTTGGTGGGAACATCTTCGTTCCCTTGGAAGTATTCCTTTCCTGAAGGCCCTACTGCCCAGACAGAGAGCCTATTCCCCTGCTGTTTGGGCTCTTTTTCACAACCCCAGCTTGTCTGCAGTCTGCAGCACGAGCGAGTTGCTCAGAGTGAGGCGTCTGCAGTCAGGGTCACAGTATCTGCTCACTACGAGCTACCAATCTGCTCGCTCATTACCATGTCCCTAGGCGTGCCCCCTCTGGGTACACCAGCCAATCCACTTACATTGAGCATTCTTTTTGCTCACAAACTGCTCATATTGTCGCTGGCCATTTTGGAGCAATACAAGTAGGATACATCCAGTGGAAGCCGACCAACTGGTGTGCCCGCTTTCCCAGCACCCTGACAAAGCTCTCTCCGGTAGAAGGGTATGCATAGCGAGTGGGGGAAAATAGCAGATGTCATTGGGGTCTGACTAATGTGGATAAAACCGACAGTCCCCTCGTGTGTCCACAGAGACTGCAAAAACCAGCACAGGATGTTATAGCGGCTGACTCAGTTTTTGTTCCCGCCCTTGGTGTTTTACCCATCTGTTATACTGATTAATTGTCAGGGCATGCTTGTTGAAAAGGGTAAAGGGGACCTGAAGGTTCTGTAAAAAAAAAAAAGACTAAAACGGCTTTAGATTGATTGTAAAAGGAAGAAAAAGAAACAAGGCCTGAATAGGCTTGCAGATGATTTCAAATCGACTCTTAGATCCCAGGAAGTACGTAAGCCCAGAAAAACTATTTAATTTTACGCTCATTTTAAATTATGCCAATCAGAGTCCATTAAAAGTGTCATTTTACGCTTAGTCAAATTACCAATTGAATTAGACTTTTAGCTAGACACGCTATAATCTAAATTATCTTTCCTTTAAATTTTGGTACGGTAGTAATACTTCCAGGAACATCCAAATCTGCCCTTGATAGTTGCGAGTTGGTAGAGAGTATTAGTTGAGACAGGGACAGTCAAGTGTACTGTTAGGAAGAAAGGCTTGGCTAATGATTCCAGGAAGGACTGCGAAGCATTTTCTACTGACAGTATAAACTCTAATTCGAACTCAAGAAGGTAACACTGTGTTTCAAAAACAGATGTGAAAGGGCACATCAAATTACTAGACATGATAACGGCAATAAAACGACAAAGGTTATTACTCAATTAGTTTAGGCAATAAATTGATTCCCTATGCAGCAGTAGCACGCCATCACTTCAATGGGACTAGGTTACATGTACCGCCACTAAAAGGCAGTAGAAGTTCAAATGAGGACACGTATCCCTCAGGCTCTCTTTACAGTAAATACGCGGACACTCAGGCTCTTCGGTATGCCTTAGATCAGCTGGACCACATGGCTGCTGCTGCTGACCCCTCGTACCAGGGGTCACCGGTAGGGGGCTCACTGGGTAATCCTCACTGCGCATGCGGCCTCATGCCCTGCCTTCCGGGCCCAATGTATCTCATAGATGCAGGGAGAGCTCCCAACTGTAGCATACGTCACAACATTATGAACCAATCTCAGGGAGGTCCAAGAGGTCAGGACCTCCTTTCTTTGATTGGGACTTAAAATTCCAGAAGAGGGAACTAAAGCATGTTTGGGCAATGATGAAATACGTTTTAAAAAAGATTAAAGATATATAGTGCAACGCCCTCCTAACCACCTCCTGCTTTGACCGTGGAGAACTGACAATTTGAGCGACCAACAACAATTACGGGCATTGTAATCCCAGCCCATATATCCATCATTTTTGTGATTTTTTCTGTTTAGGGCGATACACAATATGGGTACAGTAGTATCCCCAATAAACCTAAGCATAAATACTGTTACGCGTTTGGTAGGTACATGAATGTATGATGACTAGGCATAATCTATCCAATGTCTGGAGTAGCCATAGGCCGGACATGATTTGGGACCTATAATTACAGATCTCAGAACCCTGGACAGAGGGTCAGGGTACCAGCACAGCCATACAAAGTCAACCTTGTTTAGAAATAATTATCTATTTAAAGATATATCGCTGCAAGTATAGTAAACCAGGTTGGCTATTTTTCTAATCTAAATATACTCCATTATATTCTTCAAGCATACATATAAGCCCTATTCCGTTTGTTGGAGAATATATTATTTCGACCTTGCTTTCAAAGAGCTGAGGAACACTCTCAATTTAGGGCTACAGGCTACTGCATAACTTTCATGGATTTTGATAGGTAACATGGGAATACGATAAAACAATACGTGTATGTAAAATATTTGTGATGATTGATACTAATGATAAGTATGCAACATCACATAATTATACCCCTGTGGCTCCGCATGCGACATCAGAGGTTATCGTACCCATGCGCAAAGTTTGACGAACCATAATATTGACCTCATCTCCGCTTCAGGCGGGTCTGAATTCGCCTGCCGTCACTATATGTGCAAAGGCAGCTTTTCATGATGTTTTATTTGAAAACAAAAAGCAAACTTTATTGGAAAGCATGTCCTGGTGTCCAGTGGGATGGTAATTGTCCGCTTGTCTGCTATTTTGGAACACTGTCTTTTCTAAGTTTGCAGTGGCTTTGTCTAACCCCACCAGACATCCAGACCAGCCTACTCAGTGAGTGTAGGGCTTTATTTCCCTAGTCCAGCAATAGCTGGCCGTAGCCGTAAGGGTCTGGCTAAGTCTGGAAATATTTCAGTGTAAAACGAGCAGTTCCGAGCTACTCGGGGCAGACGATTAGCTCTTAGCGGGTGTCGGCTTGTGTGCGAGTCAGGTGTCAAGGCCTGATTTAATCATCAGGCCCCTTCTTCAGACCCGCCAGGCCGTGTGGGTTTTCAGCTGACAGTGTCACATGCCTGCTTCTTTACTGCTCGGGCCCGGCCTTTGTTACACATGCACTCCATGAGCTGCTCAATGCCCGGAATTAGTCCCATCCTCGGGGGACTTAACTCGACGGCCTAAAACCCAACCGGCTGAGCTGTTTTAAATCTTGGACGATGTTCTCAGAATCCGGGCGGGATCTTGTCTCGTTGGCATGGACGAAGACGTCTGGGCGTCAGTGTAATGGACGGATACGGGAGGCACACTCATCCAAATGTAAATATCTCGTCGGCATCGGTTGGGCAGCCCTTTATCCCCAAATCCTGTCGGATATACCCGAGGCTTCCTCTCCCAGTATGAATCTGTTCAATTCCACTTGTCAGACAAATTGAAGGCGTGTTCCCGCTCCGTCAAAGAAAGTATCCACTATGCGACGAAACGCCGATCGGTTCACTGTATTTTGTTCATGTATTCCTGCATACTTATAATTGTTTGGGTAGAAACTCACTCCATAGGATAACCGTTATTATAGCCTACAGCCACAGCCTACAGCCAGATACGTATTGCATGATGGTGTTTCTTCCCATCAATTTTCAAATCTCCTTAGCATTGGTCAGTAATCGCATCGTGGTTTAACGCCGTTAGAGAGTAGCTTCATTGAAATCTCATGCAAATGTTCTACGACTGGTCTGTTAAAATGCACTTGCAAAGTAACTTGCTTGTCTTAAACACAGGATCGGCCTATAGGCCTATTCAACAGAATTCCAAGTTACTTTTATTCAGTTTTAATCTGAAATTTAAGATTAAAAAAGAAAAATGATATACTATATACGAAAAGTAGGTAGTGGCCTTTAGACGAATCTTTTAGTACCTTACCTGTCAGTGGGTCTTTCAATTGAAATACTAATTTTCGAGACGTATGGAGCTTAAGTGGCAGCTGGGTGAACTATGCCTGTCCCTGTTTTCGATTCAGATGTAAGAAACTGAGAACTGGGAAATGCAAAATGCATATTGTGAGACACCTTGATTTCACTGGCTTTCTATTTCTCTACTCAGTGTAAACGGCAAACTGCGACTTGTCTCCAGGGGATTTGGAGTGGTTTTTACCGACAGAAACTGCTCATTGCTATGACTACAACACGACCACGCGTGGCATTAGAGTGGGCACACTTAGCTTTTCTTACAGCATGATTTACCTGGGATCCATATTCGTATTGACAGTGAAAATCTCAAACCGTGTCGTGAAAGCCAATAGCGAGGCTCCCCTTCTTCTGACGGTAGGGAAATAAGGAGTACCGGAGTGGACGTTGTAATCAACCCGTCCACTCGTAACCCCATGAGACCACAGCCATACCGAATTGTCAAATGTTGTTATGGCAATCTACCAAGTCTTCCTTATACACTAACCACAGGCAAGTAAGTGTATTGGATATAATTGTCTCAGCTTTAATTTGTCAGAGTTTCAGCACGATGATACATGCACATTAGAATATGAATAGAATATGAACTGAATTTCTGATGATTAGTTCCTTACCTTAAATCGACTTCCAACTCTACAGACGTTCCTATTGATCTAACGCCCTACACAGTTTTGACCAAACTGTCTGGCTGTCTCACTGTCTTTTTTTGAGGAAATGGAGGTGGCGGGGGGGGGGGGGGGGGGGGTCTTGAACGTAAACGGGTGACCGGTTTCTTATGCTACCTATGTCGTTTGTCAATTACATACGCCGATAATTCTAGATCATAGTATAGACCAGGTGGCCGGAACGTCTGACGAGCAATTAAACAGTTCCTTTCTAGTTGTACCACGATCAATAACAAAGCAACAATACTGCCTGTAATAACATCTAGCAAAAAAGGGATAGAAATGAAACTCCATTTGTAAAATCAACAACTGGATATGGAACAAAAACGGCCCCGAATTTATAGCCTGCCGATGACAAGTCCGCAGGATGCTTCATCTAATAGCTCCCGCGGCTTGATTTCGCTGCTTTTGAAAGAGACGCCCTGGGCCTCTGTAGCAGGAGAGGAAATAGGCGACGAAGGGATCATCTCGGCGTCTGCAACGGGGGGCAGTGAGATAGTGTTTATATAGAGAACAAAGACCTGGCTTCCAAAATGACTTGCAGGCCCGACAGTGCCCTCCGTCCCCAGAGACACTGAGGAAAACACATAAAACATGGACCCCTCAGCTATACAGACAAAGCGACAACTTTGTCTATTTTGCAGTGTTACTGCCAATGTCACTTTGGTAACCTAGGCGGGGTAAATTCGGAACACACCAGTTTCTACCATCTATGCATCTGAATGGCCACATTTTGATACCTGCATACTAATAAACACACTAATAATTCGACTTGGATATTCAAATTGGAAATGCTTTACCACTTTCTCAATTTCTGACATTTTGTATATTTCCTGAAAGACATAGGCTATATTCTTGCATATAGAATGCTAGTTTATGTTAAATTGAAATTTTAATAATACAAAGGTGTTAAACAGACGATGACCATGTACCACTGAATGTACATTCCCTTAAATAACACCCACGGCCCCACTGTGATTACATGGGTAACAATAATCTAAATAGTAAAACTACATTGAAGGATGAAATGCAAGACGCATGGATATTACTTGAATGTGTTTTAACGTTGTCCTTGATGTCTCAACTGATAAATCACCGCTTTAGATTCATAAATGTGCACTCTCTCTTCTTGATTATCCGCTTTGTAACTTTCAGGAAAAAAATAATTTCTACTTTTGTTGTTCACTGAGCGATAACATACATATGCTCTTTTTTAAGCTAACACATTATGAGTATCCATGGGTACCGTCCGAATTCTTCTAGTATCATCTGCAGGTTTTCAATTACTTAGTCTCTGACGATAAGTGAGACTCTAGCTATTCAGAGAATTGATCCCTGTCCTCATACTAAGGTGACATTCTCTTCTTGGGAAACACAATATTACAATGGGATGAACATCTCACCGTGATAGATTAAAATTGTTATCTGAGCAGTCTCAAAGGAAGGTTACCGTTCTATGATATAGTATAGACGTTGTGCAGATGACGTCCCATCCCACAAATCGGGCTGGACGCCATATTGGCAATTTATAGACCTCATTATTCACAAGTGCAAAACATAGAAACTCAAATGTTTATTCAGCAATTACTTTAGATAACATCCCTGCTACATAATAAACAAAATATATTGCATATAATTGATAAATGTTAAATGTATGTAATAGCACGTGGTGATCACCAAGAAGTGGTCAAGTGACCACGTCTGCACAAGGTCTATAATATGTTTCCATTGTTTCATGATGGTATCTGTGTCAATTTTCAATTAACCTTACCGGGGCAATTGCCACATACAGTATTCTCCTTGTGAGCTTGAGACCGCATTTTTGTCCTTAGACTCGATCAAATTGATCAAATAGTTCCCAAATAATCTTCGAGAAACAGTTATCATTGCCAATGCTTATTGGTAAAGACTTCTCTGGAAGGGCTTTTTCCCTCGGAAAGATTTCAACTTAAACTCAAGTCATATACTGGGTTGCGTCCATACAAGCGCTCATCGGCGCACAGTATTGTTTCCCAAATAGTTATCGTAGACTCCGGGTAGGGATTGGATGAGTTGGTTTCTAAAAGTGGTTGGTATCTGGACTTATTGATTGCTAAACGTTAAACAGGAGAAGTAAGCCTACGCGTATTTATAGACAGTGGCATTTTGTCAAAGTGCCTAAATGATCTGGTGTGTAACTATATATAATTTCAGTTTTTATGCGTTGTTTAGTGTGTTTCCTGTTAGTTTAGAGTCATTTCTTTGATGTTCACCATCTCTGCAGTGAGCGTGTTTGGGGAAGGCGCGCTAAGTACTCGTGGTGAGAAGGGCCTCGCCCCGACCTGACAGCTGATAACGGCCCTTCGAGCCCTCAGCTCGTCCCTTCAAAGGGCCCCCGCATCTTCACTAAGACCTTCAGCTGATAACGGACTGCGGCCGATTAGCAGCCTCCGGCCAGCGCCCAAAAAAGGGCTTTAAGTGAAGGGCATGGCTAGTGTTTAAGTATGATGTAGGTGGACAGCTCGCTGCGTGTATCATCGTTAATTCTAACGCCGTCCAAGTCCTGATGCGCTCTCCAGTGGGAGAGGAACACAACGTCGTCGTCTCTTAATTAATTCAATGGCAATACTTCTTACTTAAGGGCGGCTCTACAGATTATCTATCTGTTTAAACACGAGTATATGAAGGTTTAGAACACATACTATGTCAAGATTAAGGGATTGGGAAGACTATCGAAACTGAAATATATTTCAATCTATTCTGTACATTATGTGTACGCTTATTAATAAATCCATAAAACTGTACGCATATAGTTCTATGATAAATCTAACGTGGCAAAACAGTACATGCCTATATAATCACGTTACCTTTTGATTTCGGCACTCTAATTACACAGATGACATTACTTACCTCCACGACTACAATAGATTAACATTCATACGTACCTGAAAGAAAATGGAAATACATGTTAGTATGTATCAATACAGTAGACATTCAACATGAGAATGACAACTACTATCCAAGGGCTAACAATCTAATCACAATTCTTATATTTCTTTGCATTCATACATGCACCAAATAATGCCTGACCTTATCAGTTCTACAAGACAATCTGATCAATGTTCAATAAGTACAATATGAAAAAGAGTCTCAATTTCTATGTATTCGCGTGAATGACCTTGCCTTTTTGGTGTGTCAAAATTTATTCAAATACAAGCTACTACTTTAAAAACAGTAAGTTCAGTTTCAAAACATGCGGAATAATCCAAGGTAATCCAAGGTTTAACATCGAATTACTTCAATTATAAATCCGTGTACTACTTGAGTCTGTAGTAGTAAGCCAATATTAGGAGGATGTCAAGACAAGTACCGGGAATCAAATTTTGACACAATATATATTTAATTTCTATTAAACATCTCCTACATACATCGACTCTTAAAAACGGCAGGTCTAAGCAGATGGGGAGCAGGTGAACAAGTGATTCGAAACCGTTGAGCTGGCGGTTTACATTACATGACAACAAATGCAAGTTGCTGTGATTCGATTATTTTTTATTATCGCATTTTATCGCAACTTTAACAACAACCCCATAGAAATCAAATATGAAAGACAGTCCGACAACTCCAGCGTACATAAAACTGCTGCACTGTACGTGATGCTTAACCGGAAGATCAACCTTCAAACCAAGGTCCTTCTCATCTCAGCAAAATCTGCTCAAAGCGTAATTGACTCCTTTGTGAGTGTGATTTCTGAATTGCACTGAGTGTGGGTATCCACTGGCCTGCAGGAGTGGATACACTGGTGGTCAGGGACCGACAAGCCTGATTAGAACGAAGAACCCTGAACCCTTTTACCATTGGCATAGACAAGGCTAGGAAGCTTGTAGTATATAGATGTTAGAGATAGTTAGACTGGTTTTGTTTACTAAAAACCAGGGGGACTCGGCAAAAGGTAACAGTATGTATTCGGATCCAGGCTGTCTGCTGGTGACAGGTTTGTGGCTGTCTGGCATAGATATCTCCTCGGAGTGTTCTGCTATATATATATCCTTACAATAACCTATAGATTTATTCCAAACAGCAAGCAACAATAAACCTCATTCAAAATTAATAAACTTGGTAACAGGAAGATCCAATAAATTGCAGTGAGAGATTAACTGTCGACCTAAAAGCAGCCGCTAATTCAATTCACACATTCTAATTGTCTTGAATCATTTTATGGTCATTTTTGGGAGAAGGAAAATAAATAAGTTATTTTCTACTAGACATGATGGCAATGCAAAATCCAATAACACACCACAGCCGTAGTATATGTTTGTGCACAAGCCTTAATGTAACTAATAATTGAAAGCCCCCGGTTGCTGCTGGCTCAGCGGAGACAACCCTGTCACGATACTCTTCAGCAGAAGTATGTCTTTTAATGATGCTCCAGAGCCCCCATGGCTGAGAGGCCTAACTCCTGAAGTCCTTTGAGTCAAATATCCCATAAGGAGGGCATTGACCGACCGCAAGCCAAATGGAATAGGATAAACATCAAAGGAGAGGCAGCCATACCATCAATGAAGCTCTAATGAAGATTAAAACTTGGGTTTCTGATAAATATAATTAGACTCATTCAATGCTGACATACTAGCTATAGACAGAAACGTCATCGGGGAGAATCCTAAATCCACGGTCTTACAGATTGGGGGAGATATGCTGTAAGAACAAAATTGTTAAATTATACGAGACTTACCTTGGTAAAAGTTGAAGTAGAATTATAATTTTACCGAGGACAACACGTTGTGTTGTAGTGATTATGCGAGAAGTGAAACGCGCGGGAAACGGCAGCTTTTAAAATTTGTTGATGAATTACAACAAACAAATACAACACACATATTTAAGAAATTATGAATAATAATAAAAATTACACGAAACTTAAATGAAAATGCACTACCCCATGGGTGAGGTGGGAGGGCGCATAATCACTACAACACAACGTGTTGTCCTCGGTAAAATTATAATTCTACTTCAACTTTTACCAAGGTAAGTCTCGTATAATTTAACAATTTTACCTCGTCCAACACGTTCAGTGTTGGCGAGATCATGCGAGAATTTTAAAGCTTGTTAATTCATCAACATAAAAAACTTGTAAATATCAACACAACAATTTATTGCTACCTGGCAAACACTCAGGGCAAACAATACACAAATTAGACAGCATTGGACAACAACGTATGTCCTACTGAATTTGTATCTTCCTCTAATTTTTTATCATAATATTGAGCAAAAGAAGATACATTTCTCCAAGACGCTTGTCTCATTATAAGATTAATAGGAACACCCAACCTTTTAGCAGCAGAAGTGGATGCTCCCCTAGTACTATGCGATTTGTACTTTGTTATATCAAGACCAGCCAGTTTCATGACTTGCAAAGTCCAACGAGATAAAGTATCCCTAGAAATAGGATTATGAGGTACAACATAACTCAGTAATAACAAACTGTATGATCTGTAAAACTGAGTTCTATTTAAATAACACTTCAAACATTTGACAACACACAACCTTTTACATTCAAGAAATGGTCGTAATACAATGACATCCAAAGGGTCACCTACCCTATTATGTTTCAACAGAGTTTTCATTTTGAAAACTACTTTATCTGAAATCTCTATATCATCTAGATTGAGATTTATTATAGTCTGTCCTCTCTGTGAGGTTACAAGTAATAATAATACAGATAATTTCAAAGATAAACATTTCAGAGATAAATGTTTATTTGGTCCCCATGATTTAAACAAATGGAAGACCTTGTTCACATCCCAAAGTTGAACATACCTCGGCCGTGGAGGGTTTTTCTCATACACACCTTTGAGCAACCAACAGACATAGGGATGTGAACCAAACGAACGACAACCAAAATTTGGCAAAATAGTGGATAACGCACAACGCGCTGTATTAACAACACCATAACCAACATTATTAGAAGCAAGAACCCTCAAGAAACGACAAGCTTGAGGTAAAGTGGGTTCCAAAATATTTATAGAATTTTCGATACAAAATGTAGCCCACTTGTTCAAGTAAGTAGAGTATAACTTCTTAGTTGAAGTCCTCCAAGCACTCATAATGAGTTCTATAGTAGCTTTATCAAAACCTTGCTGAGTTAAAGACTTAGCTAGAAAAGGAAAACCCCCAATGGGCATTTGCTTAGGAATTCCTGGTTTGTAGGATTTCCTCTTGGAATAAGATTCATTTTCTTCGGACGGAAATGTAACTTGCGTAGATTTAAATTGATGAGCGTCGCCCACCAACTTTGGCTTGGCCACCAAGGGACAACAAGGATACCTGTAGCCCCATCCTGTTGAATCTTGCGAATGCACTTGGGGATACAACTGAAAGGCGGAAAAGCATAGAAATAATAATCCGCCCAAGAAATAGTAAACGCATCAATAGCTAAAGCTTCTGGATCTGGATTCCAAGAAACAAAATTAGCAACTTTATGATTTAACCTAGTTGCAAACAAATCAATTTGCGGCATACCAAAAACGTTTACAATTGATTGAAACAATTTAGGATTCAACTCCCATTCTAAATTGTCAGCAAACTTTCTAGATTTAAAATCAGCAATGACATTAAAAACGCCAGGAATGTGGGCAATAGTTATCCAAACTCGATTTGACTCACACCAGGACCAAATACGATGAGCAACTTCATTACATAAATGTGATCTCACACCACCCATGTGTCTTACATAGGACAACGCAGTAGTATTATCTGTCATGATTTTTACATGTAAGTTCGGCACAGAACATAAAGATTTCAATGCTAACTCAATGGCAATCAACTCTAATACATTAATATGATAACAAGATTCCTCTTGAGACCATCTGCCTCCCGTAGTGGTTGTACCTATATGTGCTCCCCAGCCTTCCTCAGAAGCATCAGTAAACAAAATTACATCTGGAGGAGCAATAACGATATGTTTACCTGAGCTGACAATATTATGTAACCACCAATGTATGTCTGCCTTAGAATCATAAGAAATTTTCATGAGAGCATTAAAGTTACCATAATTTCGCTTCAATGCCTCATTTTTATCTGTTTCAAGATGCTTGATATGAGCTAGAGCATAATCAAACGTTTGTGAATATGCAGTCATTAAACCAACCAAGCCTGCAACTTCCCGAATTGTTGGTTTGGATTTTATTAATAAATCTGAAGCAGATCTCTGAAATTTTGCCACTTTCTCCTCAGTCAATGAGACTATCATATTTGTTGAATCCAGATCATAACCTAGAAATTTTAAATTTCTTATTGGCTCTAACACAGACTTGTCTTGGTGTACAACAAAACCTAAACTCTCTAGAGTAGAAATTAACTCTTTAAGAGAATTTGAACATCCTTGTTTCGTATCTGAAACCACAAAAGAATCGTCAATGTATTGGAAACATTCATGTCCTCTTTTACGTAAATCTGCAAACACAGGGTTTAATAACTTCGTAAAATATCTCGGAGCACACGCCAGTCCATTAGGCATGACAACAAATTGATACAATTTATTGTTCCACCTGAAACGCAAATATTTCCTATCCGATTCATGAATTGGTACAGAATAATAGGCATCTTTCAAGTCAATAGAGCCCATCCAACAGTTTTCATGCATAATAGTTTTTGCAGTATTTAACGAACACATTTTAAAATGCGTATATTCAATATGCTTATTCACCCAAGTAAGATCTAAAATCATTCTGTAAGAACCATCCTGCTTTGGTCTCAAGAAAATATTAGACAAAACTTGTCCTGACACATCTTCTTCCTCTTGTAAAACTCCTTTATCTAATAATTTGTTAATCTCTAATGTCGCTGCTTGACATTCTATTGTTGACAAATTATATGGACGTGGTTCACGTAGCTGAACAGGTGTTTTTACAAAAGGCAAATGAAAACCTTTGACTACAGCCAAAACCCAAGGATCATGCGTGATTTTTCTCCAACTTGGAAGGTAATTAGCAATTTGACCAGCTCGGAAATATTATGTAGTTGTCTCACCTTTTTGACTCACCTCCCTAACTACTTCTGCGTCTGATTTCCCTTCTTGGGAAATTGTTGCTGCTGTTGCTGCATTTGCTGACCGTAGGGTTGCTGATGGTATTGTTGCCTCGGAAACCTTGGAGTTTCCACTGGAAACCCCATCTGTTGCTGGTAGGCGTACGGATTGATGGTCTGAGGTGAAGCGAACCTGTAACCCTGTGGAGGCATGTAACCGCGAAGGTAACCATATCCTGCGTTCTGTTTTCCCTGTGGCCTGAACTGACGTTGCCCTTGAGGACGTTGTGGACGAGGATTCGGTTGTTTTTTCTTCAAGATTTTCTCACTAATCTTCTTAGAAACTTCCACTGTCTTAGTGAGTTCCGCTAGGTTCCCACCAAATAACCAGTCCGGTGTGGTCTCGTGCCCCTTGGTCAGAACCTGAGCATAAATAGGTGCTAGGTACGGCCTAATGAGCTCACGACGACGGGCAGAAATGCTATTCAAAGTGAACGAAAGCAACTGAACACTGTTCCAAAGATCACGACCACATGCATCAAATTCCACATCTGTATCTCCTCTTTGTACAGCCAACTGTAGGAGGGGTGCCAAAGCACCAATGGACCCGAGAATAGCCTTTTGAACGGCCTGAAAACTCTGATCCATATTCCTAATTCTGTGATCTAAAACCTGATAGATCTCTGTATCCAATCTGGGTACTTTCATGGCAGCTACATTCTCAATACGTGGGTATTGCTTGGACAATTTCTCCATTTCCGAAGGATAAACTGAATCTTTCAAGTAACTATCCAAAACCATGGCAACTTCAGGCGACAGCTTAGCTGCTACCTTGTCCGCTTCTTTGACGAAACTAAGTTGTTGTTTAATCACATCAGCAAACACACCCGAAATCTTAACTTCAGGAATGTCAATTTTCGGAGGCACTGGTACGTCCTGATCAATTTCAGACCTATCATCAGTAGAGCAAATTTCCGACTCTTCTTCCTCACTAATATCATGGTCCAAATCTTGAACATTCTGATAATTAGGGTACCTCAACGGAAACCCCATATCCACATCCATATTAAATGGAACGTACTGACCTGGTGCATGCTGCCACCACTGCGATTGATCACCGTCCTCAAAACAATCCTCCTGATCACTGAGCCGTGACAATGTCTCTGCCGGCTTCTTTGTAGACGATCTATGTCGTTTTTCTGGCACAGTAGAGGCCTGCTTATCCGCTTTCTTTTTACGGGAGACCTTCTTGTCTTTGTCCTTGTCAAGAACTTGATCAAGAATCGCATTCTGCTCGTCCAAAGTCGAAGCAGAGTTGTTTGTGGTTCTTTTACCAGCCATTTTCCTCAACGTTCACTGCCTCAGCAAGTCTGTGAGAAAAAACAAAGGTTTTCGTATTAAAACCTAAAATTGACTAAAAATACTCCCTCAGAAGTAAAGTCAATGGTAACATGAAGACTATAAATTTATCAAAACTGATAAATGAAGTCTAAAACACAGGTTAAAATAACAAAAATACTCACCGCTGCAGACACACGTCCTTCCCTTTCACGTAATCCACAATGGCTGACGTTTCCCGCGCGTTTCACTTCTCGCATGATCTCGCCAACACTGAACGTGTTGGACGAGGTAAAATCTCCTCTCAGCTAGTAAAATACCGAAGGACATGAGTGGAAGAGGAGGCGACTTAGCCCATTAAAATATTTCAATAAAATAAGAAACAAAAATTATGCGAACATTTTGTTCACAATTTTTGAAAGAAAGGGGGTAGGGGGAGCTGGATGTCCAAACCGACGTTCTACAAGCACGGTGTTGTCCCCGGCCCTTTGGGCGCCCAATCAGTGGCCCCTCCGTCCCAAGTAACACCATTACAGCATCATCCGATGCCTGCCCATCAACAAGTGCCTCTAATGAGTCCAATAGATATCTTCATTGCTCCACCGCCAACACATCACCACACTTACGTACTACTAATGGCCATCATGTTGGAAACTCAGTAAAAAAGAAGAAAAAGCCATTTTGTTCAGATGACCCCTAGGTAAATCGTTACCCCAGAACTGTTCAGGTACAACAGCCTGATGTATGCTGGTCGACTTAACAGTGCCTTGGGCGGATCGGTTTTACGATTTCATTTTCATTTTTGGTTGGCGTAATTCCTTTGTGAGTAGAATATGGCGCTTAATATTCTACGTAATTTCACAAGTTCCTGAACATGTCGGCTTGATGGAAATTCATCCTGTATTAATGAACTCTCATTTGCATTCTAAATTTGAGTCCTTACCTATTTTCTTTTCAATGTGGAATTGCAACGGTTTCCTTTGGTGAAGCAGAACACTACACTTTATCGTCAAAAACATTATTTTATGAATGCTGAAAAGCGGGTGTAACACAACATTATAATTCATCAGTGAGTCAAAAACCGCATCAGTAATTGAAACAATACAATTCTGATATAAATCATAATGTTCAAAGATGGAGAACTAAACGGAAAAAAATGCTTGAATGATGATAATGAGCGTCGGCCTTTTCTATAGCCCAATGAACGTCATTTGAGAAAATAGACATGTTCAAAAAGCCTAATGCCATGCTGGCGATCTTTTAAATCCCCCTACAAGTCGAACTCAATGGCGTGCATACCAGGGCGATATATGCCTTCCGCTGGGAGTAGTCTAACTAGGCATGGGTCTAGACAGGCTCCCGGTCTATACACAAACAGGAGAATTGCTAGTTAGAAGGTGGAGAGACCCAGACATATACGGTATATATGGTCGGGGAAACAACACGCGGGGGGTCCGGGTACGTTGGACTTTTTCATCCCCTCAGCCTACCTTCCTACAGATTTGATACAAACACAATACCCCTGGCTATATCAACGGTTTCTTTGAACTTATTAGCATCTGTTCCAAATGTAACATCGGGAGCCTGCAGTTATTACAAATATTAAGAGGAAAGGAGCGTTATCGTGCTTCCTACAACTAACCATCTTTTAAAATTATATCCTTGTAGCTTCATGATTTGCAATATAACTCGTTAATAAACCCTCATAAATGGACACGGAAGTTTTTGATTAAAGGTATTATTTTCAATACAGCTTTTGCACCACACAATAATAGCATTTTCTCTCTTGTCTTTTCAACGGCACTGTTGTTGCTGAAGATGCTTATCAATAGCTAGAATGGGCATAAAACTGCCCAGTCGAAAATACGTTGAAAAGCCACCCCCTCCTAAGTATAATTCAATGGTACAGAAAATTGAATGTTAATGGAAAGAAAACTGGAAAGATTATTATAGGTCCTTTTTCTTTATATATTTTATGGCAAGGGTTACTGAGCATTTCAATTTCAAAGCGAATTATCCTATTTCTGTTGTTTTATTGTGAAAAAGATTTTTGTTTTTCAACGGGAAACTGTTCAACACTTAACCAGGCATATCTCGATGATAACGAGTCTCGTAAAATTGATATTCTGTATTTAAGTTTCAAAAAAATGTTTTGTGCGAGCTCAACGCTGAATTAAGAATATATCTGATAATGAGAGTTGCTTCTGTCCGATATAGGCTGTAAAGACATAACGAAAACAACACACATTAATGTTAGGGAGTATTTCGTATGTTTCCATTAATTACCTGTTAACATTAGCTTTGGAATTAATAACAAGTATGGAATGGCAGTTAATTGAGTGCTATCCCCTACAGTCGACATGGTGATAGTTACACATACGTTTATCTTGAAATCATTTGCAAAATGAGTTTTTTTTTCGTCGTATTTTTCTATTTATGGTAATACTATTTATGTGTAAATGCGGGGAAAACTTAAATCTGCAATCAAATTAATCAGTAATGCAAGTTAGGTGCCATCCTTCAAATTGTATGATTCACCTAATGAATTTCTGTCCCATACCAAATCTCAAGTTCGAGGTGCCATATTCTGATTTTACTTATAGGCAATCTTAGGTATCAATTTTATGACACTAGCTTCAAATTGCCACCACAAAGGTTTGTTAAAATTGTAAGTGGCTTTGTCCACCGCTTATCAATAAACTCGTTGATAAACTATTAAGTGTTTTATCAAAGGTTATGTGATTCGAATCTCAATTACAATAATATTATAGCCTGGATTCCAAAGGGCATCCCTCTTTAAGAAAAGAATCCCTTTTGAAGTGCGAATTGGAAACGTTTCACTTTGGCAGCAGTTGGCTTGAAGAGGAGTGAATTGATCTGAGAGCAATGCCAATAGTTGGGAAGGGAATTGATGGCTAGACTGAGGGGGCTTACTTCAAAGCCAAGGCGTCTGGGCAAGAAAAGACCTCATTATAAAGTGGGCCTAGACCTTCGGGGCTGTTCAGATACCTATGATCCCTCTAGAGTACACTGAGCAACAGGCGAGCTGCTCAAGGGGAAATGAAAACAGATTCAGACCCCATGCAATGCATAGACCCAAGACCAATGCCAATACATAATGATAAAACAAAGTTTGTATTGGGTCGGAGATTCAGAACCTGGAAACCAATTCCTCTAAACGGGCTTGCTAAGCAATCCATTTAAAGTAGATTTGCCCGTTTTTACTACCTATATTTTAGCACTTTTGGTCATAACCATTACTCTTCCCAATCTATTTGAAATCTGGAAACCTCGAATAAACGTACAACACCCAATACTTTTTTAATGAAACTGTTCAGACAGTACGTTTATAGATGAGACTGTATTCTAGAGCAAAGGAATGGATTCGAATCTAAAATCGATATCTAATCCAATTCACGTCGGGCAGAATGAAACAGTAGTTTTATTGGAAGCGCCTGCATTGGCATTTCAGACGGGAATATAACAAAATGAATACTCGCTAATTGGCTGTTATTGTGGATATATAATCAGTTCACTAACTGCAATAGGGCCATTGGATTTTCTTTATTCCCTTCTTGCGCAAGACTATTGTTGGGGCTGATGTGAGTAATACCAGTGTGAGGAATTCATTTGAAAATGGTAAAATATTAAACAATAGATAGAGTATAATTAACTCGGCTCGTTTCCCCCGAAGTAGCATCAACAAAGAATGTGTTGTTCCCCAAGTCGATACCACTTAAAGAGCTCCTATTCTTAATTCTGCAGAATGCATCCCCCCTAATTGTATTACCGAGACAACGTGAAAATACAATGTTGTAATTATCGGGCTCTTTCAGAAAAGCTAAATGGCGAAGCAGCTGAGAATGATATTGTACGATAAAAGAAAAACGTTCAAATATTTCTGAACGCGCCTGGTTCACTGTAGTTGGTAGGTTTCCTTTTACTATTCTCAGTAGTTAACTAAGGAATGAGAATGGGAATCCCAGCCTTCCATCCCAGTTGTCCTTCTAAAATTTCACTATGCATCATGAGCTCTATTGCCGTTATAAATAGATGAAGACGTAATTCATTATTCAAAATAGCGTCAATAAACAAAATTGCTTCAATAACACAATAGACCAATAAAACAGAACAGAGTGGTGATTATCTTCGACGGCTTTTAAGTTTCCCCTGTCCATCACAGTTTGCCGAACGTTAAATATTTAGCAGTTTCTTGGACAATCTTGACGTGTATTTCCCCCCGGCCCTCAAAAAAGGGCCTTATCTCATTAGCTCAGATGCCGAAGGGTCACCTTCAACTCCCAACACCCTTCATGAGCAGTTGTACCCATAGGGATGCTCAGTCCAGCCAACTGCACTTAATTAGCACCATGTTGCCATAGGAACATACTAACACCTAACCTCCTACATGGGCCCTCCTGACCACATGCTGCACAGAATGGTTCCCAAACAGAGCCCGCGAATAGGTCAACGCGTGGGTCTTTAGCACAGTTATTGGAGGTATTTGTTTAGCCAATTTCAACCCCTGAACCTTTTTAACAACTGTAGGAAACCTCTTGCCAACATCATACATTTTAGTTCAATGTAAATTTTTATCAAATTATATCTTCATAATGGTTTTTCTATTGAAATGACTCTACGCAACTTACCATGACATCACCAAATACCTTGGTGAGGTTGGTGATGGCAAATAAAACACCTGCTGTCGGCCTGTCCTCGAGAAATGTGGGGTTGGACGTAATTTGGGGGCCTAATACATTTCTGAGTCTCTAGGGTTTCCGTAGACCGCCAGGGGCTTTGTGTGAAGTTTAGCTTGATTGATTTTGATTTACGTTCTCATACATGTAGCCAATGTTAAAGAAGATTCAACCTTTAATGCACTGAATGCATGGTATACTATGTGGCCCCTGCTCAGCTATATCTACAGAGTAAGAGAAAGCTAATTACCATGCATGGTTAGTAGTACAGGGTCGGATACAAGATTTTGGAAAGATGGGGAGGGGGGATGGGGGTCAGCTATAGGCTAGGTACTAAAACGTTGTGCATTCGTAAATACCCAAGTAACGTTTTTGTCTCTTTATCAAGAAGTATAAGCATCCACCAAAAGGTGTGTGTTGGGGGGAGGCGTCAAGGAGCCCTACCCACCGACTCTCTGCACCGAGAAGGCGGTGACCACTGGTCTCCCTCACTCTTGAAGTAAATCTAGTAAATGATATACATTGGAATTATAACGATGGAAAATCTGTATGTTTATTGTTTCTCGATATTTTCAAGGCATTTGATTCTCTAGATCATAAATTATTAGTAAAGAAACTTATTGATATTGGATTTAACCGCCAGGCTATGATGTGGTTTGCTAGCTATTTAAATAGATTTCAGGCTGTTAGATTTAATGGTAAAATTTCAGAATTTAAACATGTCACTTCAGGTATTGGTCAGGGAACAATTCTTGGTCCAAGTCTCTTTATTTTTTATATTAACGATGTGGTTCGAGTGCTAAATAATGTTAGAATAAGTCTTTATGCCAATGATTGTGTGTTACACTATTCGTCAAAAAATTGTTATGATATTGTTACTTCGATCCAATCGGATATTGATTGTTTTATAAATTGGGGAATAGAGAATAACCTGCGATTGAATGTGAGTAAATCCAAATATCTTATTGTTGGAAGTGGTGATAGTATATTAACTAGAAGTGATAAGCCTTTGTTTAAGGCAGGTAATCGTTCTTTATTGCCAGTAGATCAGTACTGTTATTTGGGTACTATTATTGATAAGGATTTATCATATGTTCATAATTATAATAATACAAAGAGAGTAGTATCTAATAAGCTATTTCAATTAAGAAAGTTAAGGCGATATCTTGACACTTACACTGCTATTTCTGTTTACAAGCAAACGATATTACCGTATTTTGACTATAATGGTATGTTTTTGCTATGCTCTACTCTAGAGCAAAAACGTGAACTTCAAATTCTTCAAAATAATGCTCTGCGATTATGTTTGAATGTTAAACTAACAGATAGATATACTCGTAGTGAAATTCACCGCATGTGTAAATTGAACTCACTTGAACAAAGACGAATTGTACAAATTTTGAGACAAATGTATAAATATAGTTTAAAGACTGAGGCTATCAAATTTCCTGTTCGTGTAACTAGACAATTTAATAAGAAAGTTTTTGTAATTCCATCCAAAATTCATTGGTCTTTCAGGAAAAATCCATTCTTCTGTGGCCTCAAATATTGGAACAATTTGAGTGCCGATCTACAAAATTCAGAAAGTGTGACTGTCTTTATGAAATGTATAAAGTCTATGAATAAGAATTATATCGATTTGTTGGACATGTGATTGAAATCGTTAAAAGATTTGAGTGCTTATTTTCAAGGCCATTTTGATTGGTTAGACATAATTATGACTGTATTTGATATTTTGTGTAAAATTTATTGACCACTAGTATTATTTATTGTTCTCTATATAGTTCACCTTTTTTCATTTTCCATGTTTGTAATAACTGAAAAACAGAGGTAACTCTGATGTTATTATTGAATAAACGTTTATGCACCAAAACAAAAAAAAATGAAATGTTGCTCTTCAATACATGTTCGGTGATACTATAGAATTATGTATGTGTCTGTTTGGAGAGTCATAAAACGGGTTTGTTAGTATAAAACGCTTACTGTTATAAAAAGAATGTTGAGAGATTAACTTCTTATCCAAAGAAGATTGACGTAGGATATCCATCATCCATATCCATCATATCAAATTCTTGATAATTACAATTGTTTATAGGTTTACTTCTAGACTTTTGACAGCCTGAGATCATGTTTCTCTTACCTTACTCTCGACACCTTAAGGACAATTGATATCATTTTTAAAGAAGTTCATATATCAATAAACCTTGAATATTTAGGAGACAAGGATGGTGATTCAGTTAAATGAGATTTCTTCTGAAATTGCCACTAACACTGAGCTGCAGCCATCATGTTTAATTACCCAGGATATACAGTTACATTTCCATTCCTTTAAGTCAAATACCTTCCTCCCGGCCATCTGGTTTGTGCTCGAGGCGGCCATTTGGAAGTCTACATTTACGAAATTAGAAACTTCAGATCTTTAAGAAGCTAATATCCTTCTGGATATTAATTGTTTCGTTGATTAGTGCCAACTATCGATTTCAGGCAGCTTTCCTAATGGCCTATGAAACTGCCATTTTGTTCTATAATTAACAGCTGATTTTAATTTTCTAATGAAATCTGATTTCAGAATCAGGGTGCTAGCTTATTTTGGATTTCTCGTCCAAACCTTTCAAATGATAGTTCAAAACGTATGTTTTACAAACTTGACACCGTTAACCATTGCAAGTTAGACCATCGTTTTGAGATTGGTTAAATGTTAAACATTTCAATTGAATGTTACCTGCTTTTTTACGGGGTAGGTGTTAGTCAAGCATTTATATGTAAGACCTTCTTAAGACCTTCAGCTTCCAAATTTGAAAAAAAAAAGAATTTAGACATTGAACTAGAGAATAAATCAGAAAACAAAATATTTATCAATACCTCAGCGATCACCTAGAAACTTGGAAAGACCATTTCAACCGCTAGTAGCAGAAGAGGACCGGCAAGGGTTATGGGAAAGTTCATTCAGGAATCCAATCCAAAACCCTTGTCTCTGAGCAAACTCCTAATCAGATTCTTCCAGGGTACCCCTAGAAATAATCGTCAAGGAAGAAAATTCTGCATGAAAAACATCAAAAGAGGAGTTAGAAGAAGTGGATAACAGGGACAATTATCATGAATCACGCTCCTCTTCGTCTTTATTTTCCCCTTAGGGATCTCGGATGATTATTTATTTACATTCCTATGAACGATTCGCCACCCGGAGTCATTTATACCCCTCAATCGTAACGCATAAATAATAAATTGATGGTCATTGTACGGAGGCATCTCAATAATTACAAAATACCGTTTTTCGATTGAATTATGCAACGCGAGCTTCAAAGCTGTACCCTGCAGTGCCAAATGGCTAAGTGTGGTCCGAAATTCCCCAGGGTTAGGGCAATTACAGAACGTTTTCTGTCACTTTAAACGGACTAATAGAAACGGCAGATCGTTTCATTTGCCAGGTAATTTGTTTCGTTCTGACTCGCCTAAATGTAAAATTGGCTCCGAATATATCAATAGTCTGTTCGTTTCTTGAAGGAATGATCTTCACCTATACCGCTGACGGGAGTTTAGCCCTGGGCGCGGCCATGTTGTGGTATCCCTACGCGACACTAGCCTGATTACACTGACGGGGGACAAGGAGGTGGGCAAGGCCACTCATTAGCATTAGTAGGAGGGCTAATTCCCCTTTGATTTCTCTTATGGTTATATTGTTTTTTCCATCATAAGTTTCTCTCCAATGTACAGCTTACATATCAAAGTATCTGAAGTAATTTGAATTTTAAATAATTCAACCTGATAGCAAAGTTAGAGCAAGATGTTCGACCACTAGTTTTCAATTCTCATCCGTTTCCCCTGTCATTCATTGCCATCCATGTCACAGGCTTTTTCCTAGCCTATTAAAACCTATTCTCTTTGATGGACGAATTTAACTCATTCCCCCGCCTCCTAGGTACACTCCTATGATATTCAAATAGGGGGATTGTGCATTGTTTTCCTCAGGAGCCAGGGTCACACAACCCAGGGCTGTGTAATATATCATGCACCTGTAGCTAATTCCTTACTGATTTCATAGAAATAGCTGTATAGGTTTGTATCGCGCACCCCTGATACAGGAAACATAATTTTTTCCATTATTCCTTATACATATAGGTTAAAAAGTTATATAATTGTGTGACAATACTTTTATAGTGAAATTTGTCAATCTATAACGGCAGAGATGCCACTCCATAAACATGAAAAATCCGGAAAACTGTTGAAACAGACTTTCCGGATGTTAGGCAGGAAAATCCAGAATCTAAGCAGGAAGACAAAAAAGGAACAGAATAACATATTACGTACATTCTTACATTAAAAAAAGATCTTTTAAAAATACTGTATGTTGTCTGAGAATACAAATGTAATGTTTTTTCCCTAAAATTACTCATGTCTGAAAAGTTTGCTGGAAACAAAAATCCGGAAATCTGGAAGAGAAGGAAAAGTGGCATCTCTGAATTATACCACTGAGCGCGATACAACCATATTTTACCCTAGAATCTATTTTGAACCTCTGTTCGCATTTTTGATAAAATCTTTATTAGAGTAACCAGAAAAACATTTAGACTACATTCTGAAAGGCTATACATCTATTGTAAGCTTTAAAAAACAGATATTCTCATCTAATACAAATAGTATTCTTAATGATATTCTCAGGGCCAAGTAAATTCGAATATTGACTAATGTTGAATCATGCTATGCAAGGCACATTCCCCCTCTAAATATATAACATGTATTTTGCGATATAAAACGCCAGGTAAAAGATTTACCAATGCTTGCAAACCCTGATACCTTTTAAAATGTTCGTCACCTTTACATTTAGGGACACTCATTGTCTTCACAAAGGCTCACTCCCTTAATGAAACGCTCACCACCTTAAAAAATGCTCATCACCTTAACAAAAGCCCATCACTTCTACAAAGGAAAGTATGTGAGAACAGCGCGAAAATCATAAGTGCTAGTGCCACTTCCACCCCTCACGTCCCCCGACACACAGTGGCGGGAAAGGTGGCGGGCCGTATCACACCTTTTATCAGTGCGCCTCCCACAACTCCCGACCTCGGTATAAGGACAATTCTTTGTGTATTTACGAGGCAGGGATAATACTTCATGCATCTACATAAGGACACTTTACTATTCTCGACGAAGGACATGCATGCGTGAAACTTGAAAGACAATGGATAGAATAATTCTCCGATGTTAGACCCCTGTCGGTTAGACTGGAGTGCAGAAATCAGTCTTAGAATGGAAGGAAGTCCGCCGATTTATATGATGTGATATAATTGTTATCAGAAGATGAGGGAAGACATTTCATATTTTCTCTGCCCTATCTAAGCTCAACTAATTTAACTTTGGATCTGGCAATCATCTGTTGCCATAATGAGTAAAAATTAGAAGTACAGTCTACCTAAGAGAAGTTGAAAATAAGAAGGGGGAAACCGTCATCCTGAAGTCACATAAGGTTAGTATATTGATAAACCTAATGAGTAGAAGGTAGGCCATAGGGCCGCCAGACAGCCGGTCTTAAAGTTCTTAATTAACCAAGACTGGGCTGCATCAAGATCAAATTAATCAAGGGTAGGTGTTGTGTTTCTAGAGGTGCTGGGGCATCAAATATAAACGAGATTTTTCTTTAGAATTTTCTTACAATCCTATAGCACAGTGGCCCCAATTATTGTTTGATATATGGATATAAGCCTAGATCATAATATACAATCTACCTTACGGTCCATAATAATGGAGGAAATCTTATTGTGCACTTATTCAGAACAATTCAAAAAGGCCCATTTGAATTACTATGGATGCATCTAAAACGTTTTACCACACATGAGACAATGGTTATGTGATCTTAATTCAATAGAAAAGCTAATACGTTTCGGGAGTCGTATTAGTGGATTTAATCAACAACAAAGGCTGAGTTATATGGCCTTTTTCTGTTCTTCAAGGCCGAGGTGATCTCGCATCCATGATTTCGTTGGCAATCAAAACAATAACGTTAATTAAACATTCATTATAGCTTAATCTTTTTAATGGAGTAAGAACGTTATGGTAACGAACGTCATTTGAGAATAATTAATAATTTGAGGCAGAAATGGCTGTTTGTAAAATGCTGTAATTGGATGCTGTTTGAATTCAAACCATATACATGTAGATACCCAGCAAGCTTTAACAAGAACTAGGCTATATGGGCTGATTCGGACCCGCTCTGGACCCGTTAATTCCTCCAATAGCCCTCTCTGCTTCCCCCTCGGGTGCCCCCACCCCTGACACAGACGTTCGGCCGACAACAAATCTGGTGATCACTGCTCCAAGTGCCCTCCAGACGCCTTCCGAGTAGTTGGGGTCACGGCACCTCCTCTGCCTCTCTCACAAAAAGGGCACGTAAAAATAATAAAAGAGCAGGGCGGATAAAAGAAGAGAAGGCCCTGCCCCTACCATGTTGGCTTTGCATAGGACAAATCCCCCGGACTCGGTACATTGGTTCCGGGCTGCTGGCCACTGTAGGGGTAGGCACAGGGGGCAAGCAGCCGCGGCCTTAGGGCGGCTTTACCAGCCCACATTAGGCCGACCCAGCTTAAATTGGTGTTTACTAAACGTTACGACGATGTTTCATTCTGCTTATTTATAGATGTAATAACAGGATTTTATCACCAGGAAGAAATGAAAGTATTGGATTTAATCTGGAGAGTTAAGAGAACACTGTTTTATTATGAAAACTTCCTTGTTAAATACTCAGGAATTAAACCAGAGCAATTCCCCCGACTCTGTTGAAAGATCACAACTAACAGCGATTTGCAAGAGCCGTGTTTTGACCAAGCTGTCCTGAGGTCGAGGGCTAGCCGATATGCCAAGCCCAGCGAGGGTCGGCCGGAGATTTAGGACCGCCAGACCGTGGGTAAGCCGTCCTGGTCCCAGGTCGTCAAAGGTCCTTTGATGGCGAGCTGCCCCTAATTGAGCAGGTCTCGGCGGGAGTAGGTCTGTGCACGGCACTAACGGCAATACCGGGCCTGGAGGGTCGGGGGGAGCAGTACGGCCCACTGCCTCCAGTGTGAGGCTGCTGAACTAGGGGGTTACAGGTTAGGGTGGTATTGGCTATAATTCATAATTCACAATTCACCGATACCAGTCAATCCCTTGTTTTCTCTAATGCAAAGATTGAAGGATATAATCGGATAGGAGTTGTTGATGCGTTCCTACCGATGATATGAGAGTCTTTTATACTAGCATGGTTACCCTACTACGTAAATGATGTTTTTTCGGATGTAGCAATCTAAACTTTACTTCAAGTTATACCAAGAACCAGCGAAAAAGGCTATTAAGAGCCTGTCCATCCGGTTGCTGTTTTGTTAAACTGCTTATTAAATAACCTGTGGGAACCAGCAAATTGGGTCATGACCACTTTATTTAGTTCCACTCTCATCCTCCAAAACCAAAGGTTGTGGGTTTGAATCCTAAAAGAGTTTGACATGGCCAGTGCTTTTCAGCCTGGCGAAGCCACTTGTGTTAGATAAAAGTTTGCTTTATGGAATAGGATACCCCTCTTTTATACTAACATGGTGTTAGATAAACATTTGCTTTATGGAATAGTATACCCCTCCATATTAGTTGGCGAGTCTCTAGTTACTCATCTTAGTACAGAGTACATGTAGTGTGCTCATCTTTGTAAAAGTCTCGATGAATCGGTTGTTAAACTTAACTTCGCCATGTTCTGCATAACAAATTTCGAACGTTCAATTTTCCATCCAAATTCTTTCAACCGTTATACATTTGGGTGAGAGGTTTCTGTCAATTCTGTGTCTTCTACAAATGTTATGTATATATGTTATAATCAATCTATGGAAAAAATCTAGATATTCAATTATACAGGGCATCTAAAACTACCCAGGGTTTTACTCAATTGCCCAACACTTCATATTTATAGTTTAATATACTACATTACATTCTACATTGTGCACTTGACGTCACACCTCTCAAATTGGGATGGGCGCCATATTGGTGATAAATTTATATTTACTATTATTCACATTTCAAAAGCATATATGTTGTAGATTTTTGTCTATTTTATCTAAGGAAAGCTTATCAAATCATAATAAACAATTAATATCTATAAATTGTGGATATATAGTGGAAACCTCGTGGTGATCACCAAAAAGTGGGTCACATGAACCTGTCTGCACAAGGTCTATACTACATGACCATTCTGTGGTGGCGGACACCACCACACCCAGTGACAGTGTAGAGGAGGACACGCCCCCAAGAGCGCCCATTCATGAAGACAGTCAACCCTAGACTGTTTTCCACGCTACTGTTAATGCAGAAGGTGCGGAACTACAGCAAAAAATCACCCTGATTTCCAACTTATTTGACGATGAAATTCCCAGGGTTCCCACGCATTTTTGAAAATCAATTTAAGACCTTTTTAAGACCAAATTAAGACCAGAATTTGGAAAAATTAAGACCGATCGATTGCGTGCAAAGAAAGATTTAAGAATATGTCATGATTTTAATCTAATTTAAGTGTACTAAGTTGAAAGTGGGGTCTGGGATTTTCCTGGTTACTTCAAGGCTTCTCCACTTTAACTTCTCAAAAAAATCCATTTAAGACCTTTTTAAGACCTCTAGCTAAGAAAAGGTCAAATTTAAGACCTTTTTAAGGCCTTAAATTTGAGAAAATCAATTTAAGACCTTTTAAGACCTTTTAAGACCTGCGTGGGAACCCTGAATTCCTGGGCATGGACCACTTATCGCAGAGTTTATCCTCTTCCAGTACCTAGTGAACAAACAGGTCAACCCCCCAACCACATCTATGTTGGAGTGAAGTTTTTACGAGTCAGACTTGTTGTTTGGACTCATTGAAATCTCACGGATGCTAATTATAGTCCAGGAGCCAAATCTTGAAATCAGTCAAAATAAGGATTTACCCTCCGCGGTGAGCCCCCTGGATTTTCTTGATTTTTTTCATCTTATAGCATCCTAGGGACCATGAATCAAGACGGTTCCGAAGAATTTAGGTATGCGAACACTGTCTAATTACGTGATTTGTGCTTAATTAGCAAAAATTGAAAAACGCGTTATTTCTAAATTTCTCTGGTACTATGTAAGATATAATAACATGCTATATGTCATCTGAAAGGTAATTTTTTTTCCTGATTTTTTGGTATATTGTTTGTTATTGTCATTAATCATGGCAATGAGTAATTAAAGAAAAACTGTTGTTGCAGTCATAATCATTAGGACTTAAGAATTCAAGATCAAACTTTGGAATTGAAAAACCAAGTGCTAGGTATACTTAAAGGGGATCTTTAGGCAGTTTTTAAAGAAGATTGCATCTGATTTCATTGGAAATGTAAGGTAGAAATCATTTTTTGTTGATTAAATTCTAACCGACTATGAGCTCATTTTGCTCTCATATTTCAAAAGGAGAGATGGTATCATGAAAATAACACAATATATCCTAAAGAGATGGGGAAATGATAATCACCGTCTCCCTAAGCTGGTATTTCAGTGCTTTCTGAGCCATTTAGTCCATTGTACACAACCCTGGAGCTGTAAAATAAGTATACATTAGCTAGAAATATGTGTCCATGTAATTTGCAGACAAGCTCATCTTTGTTGCCTGATCAAACTAGTATAGTCTTTTATTTATTTACTTAAAAGGGTATGGATGGCTCCTTATATTGCCAAAGATTCACACATCAATTGATATAATAATATGCAGCAAACTTCTATTTACATACCCCTGTATCCACTCATCTTTAAAACCATGTTCCTATAGGGAGAGTGGGAGTTCTAGGCTGTAATACTCTTTTAAATTCCCCCATTGCTGGCCCCAATGTCTAATGTTTACCTCACCCCTGGCAACAGATAAGACCTGGACAGACAGAGGAATGATAAAGATGGCATACTGGGGTTCTTATCTCCCTGTTGTGTGAGTTTACACATTGGTAAGACACTGTGCTTACAACCTAATAAAGGATCCCTCAGAGGGTGGAGCAGGCTTAAAATTTGGCTACTTATAACTGTCTAATTTTTCAATTTTATCACATAATTCCAAAAGGGGCTCAGGGTTGATCGATGTAGCTGGAGAGAAATAATAAAGTTAACTGTTTAGACAATGTTGCCTTACAGCAGTAAAATGAAGGTAATGGATCTTCAGAAGCTTATCAGTGGTGGAGAGGTCTAGCCTTTCCCCTGAATGACCTGACCTAGGGGATAAGGACATGCATACATGCAGCCTCCTATGGTACAATCATTACAGGCCTATATAGTGTGCCATAAACTGTAGGATTACTGACCACCTGCTGTACTTTTGTTAACATCCTACAACCAATTTACCAAATTAAACTTTGTTATCTTTTTGCTACCATTTGATGGTTCGCAGTTCCAGGCTGTATGGGTTCATTGCTCGGTTAGCTTTATATCCTGTTGTATTATGGACTTAGTATTCAGTGTTGTATTATAAGAACTGATCATAGACATTATTTATATATTTGACTCCCTTAGTTTTGGGTCTCTGAGCTGATATTGACCTTTCCCTTAGTACCTAGCTATAAGCTGTCTCTTGCTGTAGGCTGGGGAAATTGGATCCTTGTTCATAGCAGTTTAGGAATGAAAATGGTCAGTTATACTTTGATAAGGGAATAATGTTGTTTCTGAGGTTTGAGGAACAAAACTTTTGAGGTTACAACCAGAATCACAGCAATTTGTTGCTCTTTTACATTCTCCTAATACTATACTGCTTGGATATGGCTCCACAGCAAGGGTGCTTTGCACATGCTGCTCAATGTGGTAATGCTACTAGATAGTATTGGGAAACCAGTAATGGCTATATCAAAAGTTTGTAATTTTGAAATAGAAATATATATTAGGTACTTCTGTATTGTTTCAGGTTTTGATATTTATTTGAGGTCTTGCCAATGATATTGATATCTATATACACATGCAGAGGTCTCAGTCCCTCTGGTACACTTCCTGATAAAATTGGATATATGGCAGAATCTCGGTAGTTGATAGGATGAATCTGAGTGAAGTATGACCAAAGGCTGGTCCTAACTTGAATTGGTAATTTGGGAAGATTGGAAGTTTGACTCTTAGGAAATAAACTGTGACTATGATCATAGTTTGACATCAAATTACTAATACCAGTAACCCACATATAGAATGAAATAGAAGTTATCCATTTTGTGTATGGTCAAGCCAAGTTACTCATTTATATAAGCACATGGGTCTAGAATCCTAGAGTGCAATCTAGTTATTTGTTAAAACCAACAATTTGACACAGGTAGCACACCTATCAAGTTTACAAGTTTAAAAAATAGCATGCTTGGTATTTTTGCAGTTGGCAAATTGATACAAGGACTCTTTTCTGAATTTAGAACCCTTGATATATGAAAACATACTTTTTGGGATTCATCTCTTCTTTAAAGTAATACATAGAGGTATACCCTCAGAAATCTGGATTGGGGTTGGGTAATGGGTGAGTCTGCTGTGAGGTATACTTTTCTTTATATAAACAAGAAGTAGAGGGAACTATAAGGGGCATTCCATTTAATAAGTACTCACATTTTCAAAAACCTCAGATCCCCACCCTCCTTTAGTCAAAAATATGCATTGGCTTTGTACTAGAAAGTACACACATTTTCAAAGATTTCATACCTCCCTCCCCCCTTGATGCATATATAATTAATGCAAGGGCCCTAATAAGATGGTTTGTAATCAAACTGAAACATTATCATGGTATTTTGCTGAGGAAAGAATTCTTGCTCAAACCATAGTTTTATTGTGACACATCTTTCACTGTGATCCAAAATGCTCTCCAAACAGCTACCATATTATAAACATGTGCCAAAATGGTTTCAGCAAGCACTGAAATACCAGCTTAGGGAGACAGTTATTATCATTTTCCCATCTCTTTAGGATATATTGTGTAATTTTCATGATACCATCTCTCCTTTTGAAATATGAGTGCAAAATGAGCCCGTAGTCGGTTAGAATTTAATCAGCAAAAAATGATTTCTACCTTACATTTCCAATGAAATGAGATGCAACCTTCTTTAAAAACTGCCTAAAGATCCCCTTTAAGTATACCCAGCACTTGGTTTATCAATTCCAAAGTTTGATCTTGAATTCTTAAGTTCTAATGATTATGACTGAAACAACAGTTTTTTCTTTAATTACTCATTGCCATGATAAATGACAATAACAAACAATATACCAAAAAATCAGGAAAGAAATTACCTTTCAGATGACATATAGCATGTTATTATATCTTACATAGTACCAGAGAAATTTAGAAATAACGCGTTTTTCAATTTTTGCTAATTAAGCACAAATCGCGTAATTAGACAGTGTTCGCATACCTAAATTCTTCGGAACTGTCTTGATTCATGGTCCCTAGGATGCTATAAGATGAAAAAAATCAAGAAAATCCAGGGGGCTCACCGCGGAGGGTAGATCAGGATTTTCAGGTTTGGCTCCTGGACTATTATTGCATTTGTTACCAGACTTTCATGTTGGATTTTAGCAAGATTTACCTGAACTTTCACCGTAATAATAATTAAACACCTGATATTTTTAGTGATCAACTATATTTATAATCACCCACTCCTGTAATTAACTCTAATGATATTAATTATTTATTCTAGACCTATTTTACATTTATTTCCCTAGCAAAACGTGGACTTTTAGATTCAACACTGTTTATAATTCTCACACTGTGGTTTCCCAACAGGTTAAATTCCACCTGTCTAATTCACACTCTTAATTATTTATATACCCTCCCAAATTTAAGGTTTGAAAGAATTCTGATGAAGGATGTAATAATCCCAAACAAGTTAATTCAACCATGATTTCAATGTCTTAATAACTATCAAAGTCTACACCAAGCCGTCGTCAAGTTGGATGTTTTCTCCACAATTTTATTATTACATGATTATATGTATGTGATATTTTGTGTTGCAAGACCTCATAGTTGTTATCCACTTGCCACCATGCAGTTCACACCATGAATTTTTAGATTTTAGAGTCGATGTAATAGGAGGATTTAATAAATAGTTACCATATTTATTTATGTCCAAACTTAATCATCTTGTTACTTGTTATTTCCTATATTCGCTTTATTTATTAATCACCTTAAGCAAATGGTTAATATATATATGTTCATATATTATATTTAAGTAGTGTCTTCATTGCCAACATGAATCTTCTTAAAAGATTTTTCGCTGTGAATATGACCTCTGTTGTCGACACGGTGTTAAGGCTTCATCACTCACTCACCTTCTTGAAAGATCATCACTAATGAAGGCAGTTTAATAAAACAACTTTATATTATGTTGACACTAATACATCTTTAGGTGACACCATACAAAATTCCAAGCGAGTGTCGAGCCAATTTCTTATTCGAAGCCTGCAATGAATTCTGATCGTCTTGGTGGCCAGAGACAAGGGGGTGAACGCAATAAACTCTCATGTCCGGTGGCCTGAGTGTCCCAAAAGGGGCAGGTCTGGACAATTTTGGAACACATTTCCTTTGATGCCCTGGTCTTTCTAATTTACACTTCGGTGGGGTTCACCTAACAGAAGCAGCCAACTTCCTGTCAGTTCAGACAATGAAACTGACTTCCTGTTGTTAAGGCCAAGCTAAGGCCAAGCTAAGGCCTGTAGGAAGGCATAACAACAAACTCTCTGTTACAGCGTTGGAAAACCTCTGACATGAAATGTACCTTTATTGGGTTACTGACTGTCAGCCAGGGTACTATATGGCACAAAGCCATTCAGATCAGGTGAATTACTGGGAAGTACAGTTTATTATTCCCTGTGCCGCCTTTTTACCAGAAAGTAACAATGTTTTCTTTCGTGATTTCGGTTATCATTTTTTTAAATAAAACTTCCGGCAAAAGTTATTTGCCTTTATTTGTTGTTTCCATCTTACTTTCGATCCATTGATACCTGACTTATTCTATCTTAAAATTTGTTATCACAGTGCCCTTACTGTATGAAGTCGTATGAGACTTTATAGTATAAATTGAACGATGTCCAATCTATTGCAATCCATGTGCAGAGAGAAAGTAAGATGAATGGGGAAATCACATGGTTTACTCAAATTTAGAATCACGATTACGAAGAGCCGTGATGTCAGTTTCACTATGGCAGTTTAATACCATCGGAGTCGTCTATTCAAATGACTTTGCTGATAGATCAGGCAACATAAATAAGGTAACTTGATCCGAGTTACATAAAGTCTATCCACATGCATAGAAAAACAGCATCAAGAAAAGCTGAATTTCTCATAAGAGAAGGTGACCTAGGTGACTGGAGCAAAGCTCACTAAAGAGGGGTACCGGTTGCAGATATGAATTTCTTTTTAAAAATACAAGTGCCATTGGCAAATTTGCATAAGCCTCTTGTGACAGAAATTGACTATTCCTTTCATTTTTTAAAAGGAAATCGTCACCCTAACAAAAAAAAACGTGCCCCTGACGGTCTTTGATCCTTAATTACACCCTTCCTGACGAAGAAGGGTAGTGAGGAATGAGGGGCACTTAGTTAAAACTTCAAGGTATCTTCTTACTGAGACTAAACCATTGAAGTGCTGACACTCAACAAAGGCCCAAATAATGTGATAGCAGGTAAGTAATGGACCCAAAATTGGATATTTTCATTCCATAATACCTCATTTTGTTTGAGTATGCTTAATTGGGATGGTTCAGATATTTCTATTGGTGCCACAAATAGTCTTAATTGTATATATATCTAAACTTGACCCTCGAATCTGCCAACAAATACATTGCAAATAATCTGGGGGGAAAAGCCCAGGTGGACGGCAATGGTGGTCAGTGCTATTGTTGACCAGAAAAAGGATCCCTGCCTCTTAATAGCTTTAACCCTTTAGTGACGGCCCCATAGGAAATCGATCACATATGATCGATGGTAATAGTCTTTGCTACAATTTCTTTAATTTTGGTTTCCAAATAAATCTTTTTTGGATATATATACCAAATAGTGTGATGATACTCCCTGAATGCTTATTTCATTTATAAATAGCTCAATAATTATTTTGTGAGGCTTTGATAGGCCTTACCCTTAGCAATTTTGCAAAATCATAGGCAAGGGCCCCTTTGATATTTATAAGATAATTGTGATATTTTGGTTAAAAAAATGCTTTTTTACAATCCATATTTTATTTTTTCATGTCAAAGTATTTGAACATGTAATATACCATAATACCTATAAGTCTGTGTTTTTCAACCAATTTCAATATTCATTTTCTTTAGATTACAGTTACATTAATACCACCCTTTCTTCCTAGATAATTAACATAAACCAGCCATTTTAGTTAAAATGCAAGATGGCCGCCATTTAGATTGCATGTTTTAAAGTTTTCACCCAATCTTTAAAGAATTCCTGTAATAATATTGTCCAAATTCTCTGAAATAGTTAAATACATAATAGTTATTGCAACTTGATGACATTTTACTTTCTTTTCCAAGATTTGAGGTATTTTCAATTATTTATATAACATATAGTCTTATAAATAAGTCTTAATAACAGGAATTTCACCATTTTTGCAGCATAATGTCCCTTAAATCAACTTAATAAAAAATACACAAAGAATCCAGAAATCAAGTTGAATGTAGCATCAAATAAAAGAAAATGATGAGGAGAGCAACTTTATAATTCAAACTTTTTCCATAAAATCAATATTTATTCCAATTTTTGGCCATTTTTTGAAAATAAGGCTCTAAAATTGTCATTTTTTAGGAAATGTGGCTACACATCACAGCATTCTATGGTAACCATGGCAACCAAAATTAAAGATGAAAATATATTTTTTAATTCATGTGAAAATGGGTAGCATAATGATACATGATTTTGTCATCAAAACTCCAGAAAGAATATTCCATTTTGAAATTACAACTGCTGCTGCTCAATTTTTATGATAAAACCCTATTTGGTGCCGTCAGCAAAGGGTTAATCGCTGATGACCTCACTCTTTCAAAAATTCTTGAAAATCACACAGGAAATGTGATCTTGTTATATCATATCTTGATGGCACTTACAGTGGATAATGTTTAGCTGAACGTGACATAGGCTTTGGGTGTGGTTTGTATTCGACGAACATGGAAGCATATTACCTAACAACATAAAGTATAGTAATGAGTCGTTATATTCTATACACCCAAACACACTTAGCTTGCATTCCATGTCCCCTTCATGTCATATTTGTTACGGTGCAACCAATATAAACCCATATGTAATGTCCCGGCCAACAGTGCAGTATCCAAAATTATATATACTTAATAGTCCAGGAGCCAAATCCAAAAAAAGACTTTTTTCGTACGAAAAGACGGAGGATCTAAAAGTGGTTTTAAATCGTAGCCCATAACCTGAAGTTTACATTTTGACGTGTTGGCATTTGCGCAACACGCACATTTGGCCGGTATCCATGGCAACGCACAGCAACCGCAGAATTTTGAGAAACACTGTGAAAAAGTAGAAATATCAAAATAATTTTTCATACATGAGCAAAAGTGTGCATTGTTGTACCTCAAATGAAAGCCCATGGAGTTGGGAATGTAAAAGGAGAATGACTTTTGTTGTCATGGTGACATGGTTGCCATGGCAACCAAAAACATTTCAAAATTTCATCATTTTCACTACTTTTTCCTATGTTCTTTTTGTTATAATGACAATAATTAGGACAGGAGTGATAAAACTATCATTTATTGAAAGCACAAGAGTTCCCACTTTGTATCCATGGCAAAAATTTCCATTTGTTCCATTTGTTACTCTGCCTAGCAACCATGAAAATGTCATCATGTGAATTTGGCAATCAGTGTCCATTTTGGGGCAAATTTGGTGGATTTCTGGAAATATATATAACAGTTCTACAATACATATCAAACTTGCACTTGCTTATCATCATTATTGATGAAGACTTGATACAATAAATATTTTTTTACAAAAGAAGGAAGTTTCTAAGGCACTCCAGTTGCCATAGCAACCATATGAAAGAAGGAGTTGAGCAGATTTCTTATGGTTTACCCCTTTAAGAATGACCTTTCATTTCTGGAAATGAGATCTGAATGTACTACTACTAAAAGTTAAATTTTGAAGACATAACATCAAATCGTTATGCTAAAAAGGAAAGCATTCCATTAATACTATTGATTAAAGCATCCATTTGTTCCATTTGTTACTCTGCATAGCAACCATGAAAATGACAACATGTGAATAGGGCCATCCGTGTCCATTTTGGGGCAAATTTTGATGGATTTTGATACATTACATACCTAACAACTGTACAAAACATTTTAAACTATCACCTCCTTATCATCATTTTTAATGATGAAAACTTTATGTAAGATAATTTTTTCACATAAGAAAGAAGTTTCTATGACAATACAGTTGTCATAGCAACCATATGAATGGGGGAGTTCAGCAGTTTCTTATGACGTCTACCTTTTCAAATGACCATTCATTTCTAGTTATGAGGTTTGAATGCATGTTGAATATATGTTCAATTAATATCAAGTCGTTATGCTAAGGAGGAAAACATTCCATTGATACTCTGGGAAAAAGCTTCCATTTGTTCCATTTGTTACTCTGCTTAGCAACCAAAAAAAGGCCATACTTATGTGGATCAAGTTGTCAGCATCCATTTGGGTACAATTTAGGTTGAATTTGTTAGATAAGTATAACTACTTTACAGAAGATGTCAAACTTGCACATGTTATGTACTATGACTGCATGATCATTTTTCTAGGCAAAACATCAAGTTGTTATGCTTAGAAGGAAAATGTTCCTTACATTCTATTTGTACAACCAGTAAGTGCATCTGCAGAATGAGATAGAAGGGAAATACCTTCCAAGTGCTTGCCTACCAAATGTCCTGCTGGGATTTGCTGGGATAACATTAATTCCCAAGGGGAGACTTTTGATGGTAACAGAACAACACATGCCATAAATGCAATTGTTGTTCAACCAAAAGCTGGTGTTCAAACCATGGACGATAAACCATGAACAACATCTACAGAAGACTCGCCAAGGGAAATGCTCTAAAACAGAAATGAGGACCAGAGCCATTTAACCAGCAAGGACAACTGATGCCTCAGAAAATTTAGAGTACAAAGACTTTGCATGGTTAATGTCAAGATTCCTTATTGATGCCAACAAACAAGATTCTACTTTATCTACTTATCGTTCTGTTCCAACTTGGACAGCATTTAATGCCTCATGCTCTATGAAGGAGATAGCTTCCTGTATTATTGGACATGCAACCCCCTCTGATCCTCAGGCTGTGTATAATGCACTGAAAAGAAGTCTTGCAATGGCAGAAGATTTGGGTCATAGAGACTGTGTCATAGTCTTTGACCAAGCATTTTATGCTAAAGCCATTCAGATTCTATAGCAAAATTAATGTCTTGCAGCTGACATAGTCCTTCATATGAACGTATTCCATGCTGCCTACACATTTCTATGTATCATTGGCAAGATATTTGGGGATGCAGGGCTGACCAATTTCCTCATCAAGAGCGTACTCTGTGTCTGGTGTACTTGAAGGAAGACATTACAACTGTGCTGTCCAGTTGCACAAGGTTAGTTTTTTATCTGGAAGTACTCCAGCATATGATCTATAAATCTCATTGCAGAACATGTTAATTAAAAAGGAATATAAATCATTGCCATAAAAAGTTTTGGTAAACTTCAGACTCTCCTTGCAGGATTTCAGTCAATGGCTATCAGAGAGTGACATCCATGTTGTAGATCTCAAAGAAATGTCCAATGATCTCACAAAGCTGAAGGAGTGTTTGGATTCAAGTGGTTTTGATTGTCTCACAAGTCTTCCTCAATTCAAGGTCTTATTCAACCTCTACCAAAGGTATCTCACTGTACCCCAAGGTCCAATTAAAGAATTCTGGATCAGCTACATGAAGATGATCCTGCTTCTTCTGCGCTTCATCCGTGCATCACGAGAAGGTGACAGGGCTTTACATCTGCATAAGGGAGATTTTGTCTTGGGTCTTTGCATATGACAAGCACCACTATCCAAGATACCTACCAGTGTATTGGGTTAAAATGACTAGAGGAAAGCCATCCTGATGCATATTGTCAAATGGTAAGGGGAGAATTCACATCACAGAGAGGTCATGGAAAATTCACCAGAATCCCAATTGACCAAACCACTGAGCAGACAGTCCACCAGTACAAAATGTCAAGGGGGGATGGTTGGCTTCACCCAGGAACTTACAGCTGTAAAGAAATTGCTATTTAGAGTACACACATGGGCATCTGTTCTTGAAGATCTGAGAAGTCTGAGTAATTCTTCCACAACCGAAAGAGAACAAAAGGAATTCAGACCAGGAAGAATGACAAAGGATGAAGAGGATGTACATTCTGTCCAAGAAAAGAATATTGGTTGGGAAAACAACCCCTTTAACAGTTTTCAGAATTTAAGAAGCGTTGTATCAGGAATACAGCACTCCCGCATTTATGTGGCTACCAATGGTGAAACTGAAAATTGGCAGCATAAGAGGGGTGACCGTTGGTGAAGGGAAGCATTCTATTGACATGATTTGAGGAAATCCATTTTATACAAGTAGGCTTTTTAGTATATAAATGGGCTGTATAGAACACGACTGTCAGTATCACAGGCACCATAGTCAATTCTAACCACTGGTCTGTTTACCTATATATACACTAAAGGTGGCCATGTTAGCAGCAGACCATAATGTCAACACAACTTACTATGACTTAGGAAACCATTAAAATGAAATGTTTGCATATACTAACCTACCAGGGATATCGCCTGCATATAAATGAATCATTTCATAAATGAAAGTATATTTTGATCTTTATAAGGAAATCCCAATAGAAATATCATGGGAGGAGCAGTGTGGACGTTTGCAGGGCCTTTTGCTGGCAGGGCCTTTTGCTGGCTCTGTGAAGCCCTTCTCAGGGCACCAGCAGTTCATTCAACCCTGACCAGGGCTTCAGACCCACCCTAAATGTGATGTCAACAGCTCATTTGCATTACTTCAACCAATGAAATGTCACTTCCGTCCATGCTGCTCTGATCAGGACAGGGACATAAAGACCTTGGCTTTTCTACCTTGTTTGTTACACATAAGGTAAACAGACCGGCTAACTACATCAACTATGGTGCCTGTGGTCAGTATTAAATGGCCCATTTCTTAACTTATAAAGGTCGTATGTGTAGTGTGTTGTTCTCTTGGACATTCTAATGGCAGGTTGTGTAAATCTATTGAGAAGGCTGGCCCTTCTTTTGTTCAATGAATTCTGCTATATAAGTTCTTGGATGCCTGTGGTCACCACCTTCATGGATCATTAGTTGTGGTGGACTGCCCCTATAGGCGTGGGCAGGAAGGGTGAAGGAGACACCACTCAGGCCTGGATCAGTGATGGACAGTCAGGATATAGGACCACCCTTGCTGGTGTGTACATTTACAGTAGATGAGGTGGTTATATGCCACTCAGGCCTGTGGTCAGAAGTGGACAATCAAGGGTAAAGGACCGTCCCTACTGGTGTGTACACATATGGTAAGGTGAGGGGGGTATGCCACCCGGGCCTGAGGTCAGTGGTATGTGCACATTTCTTCACTAATAGATCCTTTAGGATCTACATTTCAAAATTCTTGTTTTTCACCACCACTAAGTTCTCTCAACATATCCAGGCCCCTCTTTTGTTCTGAGTGCAACCTATCACCACCAGGTCCTTTCAACACCTGCTTGCCACTTTCCCTTTCTTCTAGGTGTGAACACTCACCTCCAGTTCCTATCAACACTTCCTGTCCACCCCTCCTCTGTTCTAAGTATGACTACTTACCACCAGATCATCTCAACATGCCCTTTTCTTGGCATCTTAGCTGGCCACATCAGAAGGGTGGCTATTGATGAGGGGCCCCCCATTGGTGAGTGGAGCCACAAATAGAGGGACCACTGTAGTAGCAAATGGGAAAATAATCTTCAGAATCTTCTTTCTGCAAGAGAAATAGATGACAAGGCCCTTCAAAGTTTAATAGACGAACAAATCTATACTGCCAAAGATTTCTTTGCACCAATCAAATGGTCAAAACTAAAAGCATTTGATGATGCTTTCATACACAGGAAGTCAAAAACTACAGAAAAGGAGAAAGTGATCAAGGCAGACAGCACACTTTTTGTATGTCTTCTCATCATTGCTCAGACTCAGGAAATGTATACGAGAGAAGTTCTCATGAGCTTGACAATCTGCCATTGGCTGTCTCATCTGTAGATTGAGTCCTCTCTGCAGCCCCTGCAAGAAAAGAAAACAGTTTCTGCATCAACTGTGATTCTCTCCACATAAACTCCTTTGAGTGAGTGAGTGTTGGGTGTTTTATGCCTACCGACAGCCAAGGTCATTTTCACGGCGAAAACCAGTTGGGACAAATTCTGTCTTGGTGATCGAATCTATGAGATGAAGATGACAGGGCAGGCAAACAGCAGGGGATCAAAACCTTGAAATCATTTTTGCTACACCTCATCCCTTAGTGAACCAAGCATTGACCGGGAATTGAACCAAAAGAACCACTTGGTCGGTGCTAGGTCCCCCCTATCGTTGCCTTATAAAATCAGCAGGGGCTACTGGGGGCCTATTCTGTTCAACTGCTTTGATAATCCATGTAACGAAAAGGGTCTTCAACTGATATCGTAGCTCCTTTTGTTTAAATTTTTTCTTTTTCCAGCTCTCGCCATTCTTCGTGGAATGAAAGAAAGAACGGGAACATCCTATGGAGTCGCTTGTCCGGGCGTCAGGCTCAGGACAAGCAGACAGGACACGGAGCACTGAGTGAGTCAAGTTTCTCAGAGTTGTGCCTCACGCAAGAGGGTGGGCTGAATGGTGAATCGTCGAAAGAGCTAACTGATTCCGGTGATCTTAAGAGGGAGGGCCAGAGGCGGCCGGGCATCATGAGCCTACGCATACGTTATATGTCCCTCGCTGGGACCAGAAAGCTGGGCTGTTGCCAATAAAAGAAGGGTGGTAGCTTACTGGCTGTCTACCCGATATCTCGTTCCCCATGCCTGCTTGTATATTCATGCTATTCCCCGCATGTGTCATGTTTTTTGTTCTTGTGCCCAGGGCACCCTTATCTTTGTAAGTCCAATCACCACTTTTGCCTAAACTACACTATTCTTCTTCCCTCGTTCTTTGTTCCCGGTATTCTTCTAGGTATTCTTAGTCCTGAGGTGGTTCTGGCTAAGGAAAGGAAGAGGTGTTGACACATTAAGTACCATAAAGGAACTGTTTATTCTCATGCTTCATTGCTTCTTATATTATCATGAACTTTGATTTCATTGGTTAACACTGATCACATGGTCTGTTTGACCTTGTCAAGGGTCATTTATACCTAATAAGCACTTCTTGTGCTGACATATCAATTCTTGTGCTACACTGCATGCTTCTGTTGCCCTCGTTCTAAAGGCTAAACAATTACACATATACTAATAATCAATGCATGAGCAGATAGTTAAAGTCTTTTACTGTATAATTAATGCTTATTTTGATTCTCTGAAACTTGTGCCACTAAGATATTTATCACACTTTACCATGATGCCAAAACCAGAATGTTTCAGCACTCATTGCATGCTGCTTGCAATGTTAATGGCCACAAAGTTGTCACCATCAACTCATCAGATACTGATGTTGAAGTCATTGCCTCTCATGTTCGACATATAATCCCCACTGAGGTACTTTTGGTTTCAGGAACCTCGAGCAACTCTCATGTTGTCAACACCCATGAACTAGCCACAGAACTCAAACCAGATATTTGCAACATGCTGCCAGGACTTCATGCTATATATAAGAGGCTGCGATTCTTTAAGTTCATTTGCTGGTCGAAAAAACAAGTAAGCGGAAGCCCTGTCATCATATATTTCATATATGCTTGCCATTGTGGACCCAGGTTTCAATATTTATCGAGCATTTTCGTGCCTCCATAATACATTGACAGTGTTGGAGGGGACCTAAATAAAGAATTGCTTTCGGAGCCTCCATAATACATTACATTGACAGTGGCCTGCCTGCTTACCGTGTCAAGCCTCCTTGTGTCTGATCGATCCAATGTCTTTGCATTCGATATGAACGCATGTTTCAGGCCATTTCATGCGTTAGTATGCGTAGAATGTCAATTATTAAACATGTAGAACTTGATTAAATCCAGATATTCAGGCGTGGGGAGGAGGACTACCCCGTATCGACCCGGCGGGCCCGGCGATGAGGACACTGTCACGTAGTGTCAACTCTTCGCCTCCCCAAGTCCGACCCGCGCCATTTCCTTGATCACGAAGTTAAATCCATATTTGATGACAAATACTCCATGCGATGCTGATATAAAGGTCCACACGAATCTCTGGGTACAATGTTTTCATGGGGGAAGGCCGATTTCGTGTCTAAATACGGGTGCATAGGTCGGGGACAGCATGGCGGCCGGGTTCTTCTTCATCCTGCTCAAAGCACGCGGGTAGTCACGTGATACGAACGGACGACGCTGATTGGTCGACGCCTAATTAATTATTCACAAGTTCAAGGCCGAAAGTCACGTGATCAAACGAACGACGCTGATTGGTCGACGGGCCAAGAAGGGGGCGGTCCTCCTCTTCCCGCCAACCCGAGAGGCTGGCAGGCACTTTTCTGTGAAAATCTAACTCAGAAACATGGCCTGAAAACCTCCTAATACTGAATATATCGTTCCAGTATGCTATTTGGGACGGGTTGAGATGTTTTCTGATATGCTGATATTATTTTTTAGGCTGTGGCTGTTCAAACTTTACCTCCGAAATTGGTGACAAAATGACCTGTTTCTGGCTTTTTTCGTAAGCAATCTATGGGAGAAAAGATGGCGACGACGCGTCATAACTAACGTACCTATCTAACTCCCAGGAGTTGTGTCCCGGGGGGTCCACAACTAAAAACAAGGATGGGACCTTACAATTTCATCAGAATCTCACAGAGCGGTACTTGGCAAACTTGGACAAAAAGTTCCATTCAATTAAAATCTACTGGAAGGAATAGAGCATTTTGTATGCAAACTCCACAACAGCATGTCAGACAGTGTTACTGAGGCAAGGTATAAAACATTCTGCAAATTCAAAAATCTCTAATCTCATCTACTACCTCCAACCCAAGATGCTTTGCAAAAACATGTTGAGCATGCCAACTTCCAGGCTGCCATTTGTCGCAGTGCACTAGTCCCACACCCTGAACTACCAAATGGAAATGGAAGGATCGTGACAGATAGAGACTTGCAACTAGATTGGAACAGTGATCCACCAGCACCAGTAGCCCTTACCATGCTCATATCATGCAAGTGCACAAAGAGTTGTGAGACATGGTGCTGCTCTTGCATTAAAAATGGGCTCTGTTGCACTGATGCTTGTGGTTACAAAGACAACTGCACAACCATTCCTATATCTAAGGCGACATATTCTGATGAGGCCAAACAAAAAAATTTTTTGTGTTCAGGTAACCCTACCTACCCTAAATTTTTGGCCTTACCCTATCTTTTTTTAGGGAATTTTTAATTATTTTTTCAAAATCCAAAGACTTGACCATGAAACAGCACATGGATACTCAGGGCATGTATTGTAGATGCTAAAGAATGCTTTTTGAGAATATTTGGAATACCTTTTTTATTTCCAACACTGGCCGGGTCTCTTTGGCAAGTAAAAAAAAAAAGAAAAAAAAAAGTTTTTTCAACCTACCTACCCTATTTTTCACGACCTGTGTTACCTGAACACAACAATTTTTTTTGTTTGGCCTGAGGAAGACTGAACACTAGTGCTTCAGCAGTTATACCGTATGAAAGTGTATACATAATTACTGTATCTTTCCCAGTGAGGAGGTCAGTAGATATTTTTTACAATTTGAAAACCAAGTTGTATACCTTTAATACACATGGCTGACTAATTGATAAGGAATTGTTTGCATGGACACACTAGTCAGATTCAACACAGGAATAGGATCAGTTGAATTAACCCAATCTACATTAATTAAGGCCTGATAATTCAAGTTCAAGTGCTTTTATATACTCTCAACCCCCCTGGGGATCCGGGATGGGGGTTCCTTTGGGAACCTCCTGGGAAGAATAGGTCCCCAGCAGCCCCTTGCTGTTTGTAGAAGGCGACAAATGGGGGGGACCAGACTCAGTAGCTCTTTGGTAGAGTGCCCGCCCTGAGTCTGGGAGGTCTTGGGATTTATCCCTGGCCGAGTCACACCAAAGATTTTAACAATGGTAGTGGTCACTGCTTGCATGGCACTCGGTATAAAGTAAGAACCACAAAACATAATTGGTCAGCCTGGTGTCAGTATAATGTGACTGGGTGGGGTATTGTGTTGGCCTATGACATGATATCTCAGTGTAGCAACACTATAAAGAGGGCATTGGGTCCCACTGCTACAAATAGGCATCTCATTTCATAGATTTGGTCACTGCCCCTGTGGCGTAAAACGAGCTGAAAGGCTTTACCTTGTGCAGTCTAGTGAAAGAACCCTGAAGGGTTGGCCGGACGTTAAACTAATCCCACAAAAAAAATATACTCTCAAATGAACACCTGATCATCAAACTTAAGAGAAAAGGGGAAAATAATTATGAATTATATATCTGCATAGAAAGAGAGTTCTCACATGTGGTTGCTATGCAACTATCAGCTTTATCCCTCTTTATGAATATAACACATGGGACATTTTCCTTCTTAGCAGAACAACTTGATGTTATGCCTTGAAAAATGAACTAACAAGTAATTATAGCACATACAGTTCTAATATTTTGAAATGAAAGGTGGAAGGGAAACTGCCCAAACCCTGTTTTCATAGGGTAGCTATGGCAACTAGAATATCTTATAAACTACCCTGTTATGTGAAAATGATGTCTTACATCTACTCTATATTAGTAAAATGAAAATATGCCAGTGCAAGTTTGATATCTTCTGTAAAATTTGACCAAAATTGTACCCAAATGGATGCTGACAACTTGATCCACATATGGCCTTTTCTTGGTTGCTAAGCAGAGTAACAAATGGAACAAATGGAAGCTTTTTCCCAGAGTATCAATGGAATGTTTTCAACCTTAGTATAACAACTTGATATTAATTGAACATATATTCAACATGCATTCAAACCTCATAACTAGAAATGAATGGTCATTTGAAAAGGTAGACGTCATAAGAAAACTGCTCCCCCATTCATATGGTTGCTATGACAACTGTATTGTCATAGAAACTTCTTTCTTATGTGAAAAAATTATCTTACATAAAGTTTTCATCATTAAATTGATGAAAAGGAGGTGAAAGTTTAAAATTTTGTACAGTTGTTAGGTATATAATGTATCAAAATCCATCAAAATTTGTCCCAAAATGGACACGGATGGCCCTATTCACATGATGTCATTTTCATGGTTGCTATGCAGAGTAACAAATGGAACAAATGGATGCTTTAACCAATAGTATTAATGGAATGTTTTCCTTTTAAGCAAAACGATTTGATGTTATGTCTTCAAAATTTAACTTTTAGTGATAGTACATTCAGATCTCGTTTCCAGAAATGAAAGGTCATTCGTAAAGGGGTAAACCCTAAGTAATCTGCTCAACTCCTGCTTTCATATGGTTGCTATGGCAACTGGAGTGCCTTAGAAACTTCCTTCTTTTGTAAAAAAATATTTATTGTATCAAGTCTTCATCAATAATGATGATAAGCAAGTGCAAGTTTGATATGTATTGTAGAACTGTTATATATATTTCCAGAAATCCACCAAATTTGCCCCAAAATGGACACTGATTGCCAAATTCACATGATGACATTTTCATGGTTGCTAGGCAGAGTAACAAATGGAACAAATGGAAATTTTTGCCATGGATACAAAGTGGGGACTCTTGTGCTTTCAATAAATGATAGTTTTATCACTCCTGTCCTAATTATTGTCATTATAACAAAAAGAACATAGGAAAAAGTAGTGAAAATGATGAAATTTTGAAATGTTTTTGGTTGCCATGGCAACCATGTCACCATGACAACAAAAGTCATTCTCCTTTTACATTCCCAACTCCATGGGCTTTCATTTGAGGTACAACAATGCACACTTTTGCTCATGTATGAAAAATTATTTTGATATTTCTACTTTTTCACAGTGTTTCTCAAAATTCTGCGGTTGCTATGCGTTGCCATGGATACCAGCCAAATGTGCGTGTTGCGCAAATGCCAACACATCAAAATGTAAACTTCAGGTTATGGGCTACGATTTAAAACCACTTTTAGATCCTCCGTCTTTTCGTACGAAAAAAGTCATTTTTTGGATTTGGCTCCTGGACTAGTAAGACGACTTTTCTACCCTCCATTTACCCCTAAGACAAGGCTAAGGTGCGAACAATATGCTACATTGAAACTCTCCCACTGACACTGCAGAAATTGGAGCAGTGAGCGGAGGACATTGAGAATCAGAACTTCCACGCGATTTGCAGCATTGGGTATTCGCAGTGTTAATAGTGTCACATACTCTGTGATTGATATATATAGACCTGCAGGCGATGCGCAATAGCCTCATACATAGGAAGTTTAAAGCCAGGCACAGTTGGGTGCACTACAACAGTACATGTGCTCCGGCCCTATTTCTAGGCCCTACCCTAACAATATTTAGTCACAATGCTCCAACTATTTGACAAAGAGTACCTCTCCACCATTGCCCATCTGTAATCGATTGAAATATTGTTAAACTCGTGAATGGTTCATTATACCATTTGTGCTGTATTCAAGATTAGAGAGAAATATGAGATGTATTGTAAGTATATGCTATCTAAAATAAAAAGTATTACGGAAAAACGACATCAATTCTGGTATGAATTCTAACACATGTATATCTTTTGTATATTTCAAAACAACGATAGTGTGGTAACCGTGAATTAAATTAATGATTATTCAATGCGACATCATACTAAAATGTCAATAATAGTTGGTAGTCCATTACTGCACGCCTGGAAGCCTTATTATAAGGCCTGATGATATGAGCCTTGTAAACCGAAATTCAAGTTGCATCAATTGACGTGTACTGATGTGAGCGGCCTACCACGCATCCAGTGATGTGTAGGATTTCACATAAGATCGTGGGGTAATGGGCGCTAAGCTGCAGAGATTCACTCTCAAGTAAAATCTTTTATAATAAACTTCTTTTGCCAGATTGAACTTTAGACTTAAGTTATAGCTCAGTCAGCACCTAAAGGGCCAATGACTACCCACTGTAAAAAGGTAAAATAGTTAATGTTGCCTGAGAGCCTGCCTTAAATGATCAATACGTGAGTCTGAACCCTACTCGGCTTACTGTACTAGCAGTGTCTGGCTATGACGCTCCTTTTGAAATACGCCCTCATTAGCGATTCTTTGGTCACAAAGGAGTGGCCGGCGTCTTCATTAGCAGTAACCTAGTCTCGCCCTATTCACATTATATACACTGATATGCATCTATTTAAGTGCTGATATATAGCTGCGTACTGTAACCTAGTACTTTGTAGACAAAGCTCACTGATAGGTATTTGCATGTTTATTCATTATAGTCGTTATCATGTATAAACGCGATAGCCCTGCCTTTAGTAGAGGATATAAATGTTCTCGTCATATTTTGTAACAGAGATATTAGCATGTTTCCGCATAAACTGCTCAAGTTTTGTGCCAAATTGGCCATATCCGAGATGGTTTTGAAACATGGAGCGTTAGGAGTTGTGGTAAAAATGGGTTGACATAAACAGATTAATGAACGAAGTAGGATCACTTATTGGATCCGAAAGAGATTCATTACGGGAGGAAATTTAGTCTATGGGGAATATTACCGGCCAAATCACGACCATGGTCTTAATGTCACAAAAGCTGTTTAATATGGATTAGTGAGAAAATCCAATTATGATCATCATCACCTCCTTATGCAAATTAAAGGTGCTTTTATGAGCTTGCATCTTTTTATTACGTTACAGAAGTTGTCCAAAAAGGTAAATCAGTGTCGTCAGCCGTAAGAACTCCCATTTTGTCAAAGGAGTGAGATTTCTAACGTTTACAAGTTGAACTATAACTGAAGTATGGTATTATACGTACCTATAGTTTATGAGTTAGCAATGAAACTTTATTCAGCATGGCAGAAATCTAGTTTTCTTTGTTTGTTGGGGTAGTTTAACGTCCGGCCAACCCTTATGGGTTCTTTCCAGACTGCACAAGGTAATGTTTTTCAGCTCACGGGTGATCGTATCTATGATATGATTTAGAAGAAACCTGCCACTGGGTGCAATACCCTACTTGACGTGAAGAGTGGCAAGGGGTCTTTCACGTGAAATGTCCCATAGAAAGGACACCACACACCAAATCTATAGTTAAGTAGATTAACCGATGTATAACTTGATTTTCTCTTCAATGTGCTATTCGTTCTCGTGTGTCAATAAACAGATGCTTTTTCTCACAGTGTCAAGAACTCTTGTAAATCTTTACTTGCATTTTTTTTTTGCATGGAAAAAAAACAAATTGTCAACAGGTAACAGGTAAAAAAGAATTAAATAAATAAAATATCGGAACCATCGGTCGCTACTTTACCTCCGTGGCAGCCTGGCACGTTCCCGTAAATCTAGAGAAATCTATCTATTTCCGCTATCTGAACCAGGTGGTGCCCCAAACCTCCATGTAGACAGGGTGGTCTTGGAAGAGGAGTGGCGCCTTAAGACAGGTAGGCCGTCCAAGAGATTACCCTGCACGGAACAGGGGAAGCTAGGGATTTGGGCAGCGGGGGGAGGGGCGAGTCCCGTCTACGACGATAAAAAAAACAACTCACAGTAATCTATAATGGAAATAGACTTCCAGCAAGGCGGGGCTGCATTGTTGTTGCAATGACAATGGTAGTACATGAACTCGAGGCGGGTAATAAGATGAGCGGGAGGTATAGGGGGAGGCGTTATGTAGCACCCCCGGCGGAGGTATCGGTCATTTAAACCATGATATTCACTGGTACAAGGATCACCCCGGCGCCCGCCTGGCCACTACGTTATAAAGCGTTCTCCATACACCCACTGCAGCCATCCATCACTGGGGACATTGTGCTTCCCGGACCCTCGTTCAAATAACAAGGCCTCGCCAAGACGAATCGGGTAGGGCGGGCCGGCTATAGGAGACCGGCCCTAGTGCAGGCCGACAAACTGTGTCAGTGCCGCCCATCTACAACGTGCCCTTAAACTCAATACCATGGGAACTTCAAGCTTCAGGCCCTTCGCCCTACAGAACTATAGAGAAAAGGACGGTAGGCCTACATGCTGTCACTCTCATTCGGCAACATCGAGCTCAACGTCAGCGGGACATGCAATCTGAAACTAGCTCCGAAAGACAGTTAATAGTCGTGCATAAATAAGTCGACAGAGCATTTCAATGACCTTTCGTCTGTAGGCTAATGTGCATTTAATAGTAACTGACTTATTTTGAAACCTTGACGTTTGAGTCAGAATAGCTTCTTCCTGCGGATAGCTATGGTCAAAGGCAGGATCCCCTCCGCTCGTGACAAGCTGGGACCACGTAACCTGAGCTGGTCCCTGAGCTGCTCCCCAGGCCAGCTCAAAGTGCCCACAGGAGATGAGTAAAGTGACCGGCTCAGATGAAGGCAGACAGTAACGGCACGCGTATAAACAATGTATTTCAGAAGTCTAAGTGATAAACAGGTTTTTGTAAACATGTCTCAGTGTTTAAGATTTGCTCCGAGCAGTAAAGGCTGAATCTTTGCAGCCATGTCCGTAAATCCCAGTTAATCTACATATTCATTACAGATTGTAAATTCTAAAGACTATTGTAAATCGATGTTCTGTATCAGTAGGAATTTCAGCTGGTTGACTGCAAGAATATTATCCTGCATGAGCGATGCCATAGGATCATCTATCTTATTACAGTATATTACCCTAAAAATATAGTATACACCCCCAAAGACCCAGGCAAACCTGTCGCCCCTCAGGAAGGAAGGGTGCCCTTTCTTGGGTTTGGCTATCACACCATTAATATTTAACGGGGTTAACAATTGCCGCCTGTCCCGCTGATATCCAGGTTAAATTGCAATCGTATATTCAGGGGGCGTCTCCTACTGTCAGCTACACAATGCCCTGTCCCCGTGTCTTTAGGGTTTACACGGACCTTTGGAATGACCTGCATTCTTTTCCCAACGTGTTACTATGGGCGTCAAGCTACAATGCATGGCCCTTTTCTGAAAGACCACTTACCCTGGACAGGTAGTGTCCACCGGAGGACCCCGTCAGCGCCCAGGCGTCAATGGATCACTGTCTGTTGTCAATATCCGACGTACTCACAGGTTGAAAAGGTAGTATTTAACACTGTTGGGTGGTATTATATTCATAAGAGAACAACGGGTACCCTATTGAAGTACACTGACATTTGACTCCTCAAGCAATGACATTCCAAGGGCTTTTCTTTACCGCACGGTCCCTTGACTACGTACTTTTCTTGTTATTCGGGGGTGTTGGGTCAATATGATCCATCTGTACTTGTCAGGTTTATTGACCTTCTGTTAGCTCGAAGAACTTATGAGCTACCGAACGAAGAGAGAGGTAGTCTGCTACTACGGTAGGAATATTAAATGTTACTAGAGGCTTATGTATTTGTATTTCTAAAGGAATCATTCTAATGCGATTATTTAAAACGAGAATTGCTATGTAAATCAGTAGTTTGCTAACACACGAAAACAAATACGCGTAAATACACCAAAAATGCAACCACTAAGCCTGAGGAAATGTCTAAATTATTTTCCCTGAATGCATTCGAGGCTGAAAGAAGACAAAGATAAAATCTAATTTAATCTCAAACTAAAACCCTTATTCATTAAGAGGAATTGAAGCACCATCATGTTTTAGGATGGAAACACAAGATTTCTAATTGAATTGTAATAGCAACGAATTAAGGCTGTATGATCCGTTTGGTAAACAGTTTACACGAAGTATGCCCTTCTCAAAATAACCTGCTTGATTGGAAGCGTTAAGGCCGAAGCATACGGTGTGACCGTGGACTCTGTGTCCCCGGTAAGTCCAAATGACTGAAAGGGTCTGCGGTGAGGAAAGCCGCAGTGGTGAGGCGGCTCTCAGGCACCACACACGGGCAACGGTTGACCTTTCCCACCGCTGCCTGGAAAGGTGCCCACAGTCAGGGCATATTAGTGATCAACCTAACAGCAGATCCACACCATCTTATTCCTAGAATTACAAGAGTCGGTCTGCTCAGACATATTCAATCTTTATTTGCAATATACCTTTTGTATAATATGTCTTGCCCTATACACAATGCATACTTTTGGTTTATGCCCGTTCTTTAGGACTTTAACAGTGGACTGAAAACAGCTGTGTTTGACCATGTTTTGTGGAAGATAAGGTCGGGTTTAAATAATTGTCTCCGATGTTTTTAATCCAAAAACGACCACTTCAGGATTAAGATACATAAAAACGTATGTTCATAATAATATATACTTATGACATTTAGCATACCTGTACTCTAAATTACTTTTCCTATATATTTGTCCTCGGGACTTCTGGGTAGATTTCTTCCTACCTTAACCCAAATCAGCCGCATACCATGAGCTAGGCTACCTCCTAGCTACCCTCAAGCCCAAGCCCAACCAGTGCGTGCACGACAGGCAACTCCACACAGACAGGCGTTAGGGGTTGCGGAGGTGCAGGTCCGTTCTAATTACACCTGCCCCAACCCGCATGTACCTGTGGCGTCTGGCCTGGAGGGGGTGCCATTGGCGTGCACTGATACCCTGAGGGCAAGGCCTGGCCACTGGCACATGCCATGCGGCTATCAAGGAACATTTCGCACCCTTTCTTTCTAGGATTCCTGACATGTCGGCTTCATTACATTCGACAGTTGGATATCAGCTGGAAACATCTTATTATTTTATAAAGGACAAAGTTCAAATGGCGAAAAAAGAAGAATTGAGAAAGTTCTTATTGTTTTGGCTCATGTGCAACTAAAGAAGCGTTGGATATATCAGCCCCGCCAATTAAATATATAATCTTCTCACACAGGCACACTGTAAATCAGATTGACCAAATGTGTGATTTTCTTGGTAAATACAATCATTTTCAGTTGATTCTTAGAAATTAAGCCAATATTGGATAGCCATAGCACCCTTAAATGTCGACACCTATTGAATTGCTGCAGGCAAGGAATCAGTTGTCAATTATTCTGTGGTCGAACATTATCGTCAATCTCTGACCCTAGATAACATGAGCAGCTCACTCGTGGCCCTGCTCGGCCCCTGGTAACGGCCCGAGTCACGGACAGAAGCAATCCGCCTGTCGGTTACCACGCCGGCTAAGTGAAGCCATAAAGAAGCCGAAAAAAATGGTCACGTTTCAATTGTGAAAGCATTGTGAAACAGTAACCCCTCCTTCTCCTAGCACCTGGGGCTGTGGTTTGTAACACGGCGGGGGTGGTTGGAAGGAAAGAGACAAGACTAATGGGAGAAGTCAGGGCACGTTGGTGGGGGCTAGGGTGTTGGTATGGATGGAATGTGTGTGGGAAAAGGGCATACCATTGTCGGGTTAGGGGATATGAAGTGTCTTAGGTATATCAATGGTTATTGTGGACTAGACTATGGCAAGCTGACCATGTTTCTTATTGGCAAACTAGGTGGAAAAAGCTAGTGCGTCTTCGAATTGTAAGATTAAGGCCTTGTTGGGTGGGATCAGAGGACTCTGTCAGTGACAATTTGGTTAGACTTAATACAAGAAACCGTGGTAATCCACGTGTACAGTGTGCAAATCTCAAACGACCGCACCAAAACTGCCTCTATTATTAAACACATGCTTGAATGGGACTATTTCGGGGTGTACTTCAGCTTCTATTTATGTATGATAAGAGCACATCAGAGTGTTGAGAAATAGTACAATGCAACACTAACTTTTCCTTTATTTTTGTTGTGATTTATGACTTCTTATTTAGAAAGAATACATTTGAGATAAACAGATGTTCAAGTTATTTCGCGAAAACTATAATTCTGGAACAATTTATCGAATTGTTATCTTGATTCCCTGTTTTGGTAAATGTTATCCATAATTATGATTTTTGCGTGAATATACGAGTCTGGTGACACAGGCCTGCTAAACTACGTATTCACGAAACTAAACAATCTAAATGAAAACTTGAAGTTCAATCTTCAGGTGCCACTTCAAGTTTGAATATGGTCGCAACAACTGAAACTATAAACCTCTAACCCGAACTGGTAGGCCTTGGGCCTCCAGCATAGTAAGCCTGCTACTGGGAACAGGCATGCAAACCGCCTATTTTAGGTGTAACCTTGCCATCCTCAGGCTAATCTCCGTGCTCTAGGCCTAATGACATCACGCAGATAGGTAGTGATTGGCCCTATGGATTTCGGTCACACCCTGTACCTATATGCCCATAAGCGTATGTAGGTATCACTTACAATTTGTGGAACTTCAGAAATAGAGATCAGTCAGGCAATCAGTCTGTAGCAATTATAGCATGATAGGCATTCTAGTTTAAAATATTAGGGTGTGCGATTTCCTGGGAAATGGTTTGTTTGCAAAAGTATTTGCTTCTCCTGATCTGAAACCCACATCTTATCCTTAAAGTCTCAACCCGTTCCTACATCAAACATTAATAAAGATTATTATTGTACCAACAGCGACAAGCCTTCTATGGAATCTCACTTATGCAACCCTTACTTATTTATCATTACTAGTGTTAGTTTATGTAAATACGTTCTATCTTCTTAGGCATCCACTGAAGAGTTTTTGAACATAATTCATTGTCATTGTCATTTCTGAGATTTTAGAGGAAACTCACTTTTTAAGTGTACTAACTACTAATGATCAAATGTCCACACGATTGGACGTAGTGTAATGTAACCGTCCTCAACGAGATTCAATCCTAACAAGAGGCTTGCAAGACGTGGGGGAACCTTTTTTGCTGAAATAATAACCAAATTATCATTTATGTTCATATCTAGAGTTATTTATCGCATATCCATGTAAGATGAAGTAGTCTATGTGGTTATTTCGAACACTGTGGTACGTTAACTTTCTCTGCCACGTGTTCCCGGTGTAGTTCACTGACACCCAGCTGCCTGGAGAAGGACCTCATCTCCTCTTTGTTTTCCATACAAACCTACCAGCGGGGGCCCATGTTACCTTTATCCAACCACTATAGAATCCCTGTGCGAATTCGCACCTGTGCCAATATTCTGCACCCACCTCCGGAGGTGACACCCTGGGTGAATACTTACATACCATCAGTAGAGAATGCCTTCTGTATGCCATCCAATCTATAGCACTGAGAAAACCATACCACCATACCAGTATTCAGTGTCCAATTCCAACAGTTCTCAGTAACGGATCTAGCGAAGGGGGTTGGGGGGCGACCCCCTCCCCCTTCCCTGTACATTCATGTTAGGTGTGTCTGGCTCCCTTTCTAATACTCTCCTCGGCGTCGTCAATCCGGGGGAGTTGACTCTGCCACGGAGGTCTACGACCTTCACCTTGGCCGGCCGATTTTCGGAACTTTTGAATGTTTATTTACATTTGGAGTACACATAGGCCTATACAGAAAAATCTCTCAGCTAAAAGATTTTACGAAATAATTCCTTCATATATGAATATGGAATAACAATAAAATCAAAATTTTATATCGTCTAGTTTTCTTGTTTCAGCTGCTAGAAGTTTTCATATTTTGAAATTCAAAGATGGCGATCATGTTGCTAAGTGTAGTCAGGGGTCTGACTCTCAAATAATTTGTTTATCTGCTCAGACATTTTCTGATGTATGCTAGATACATAAATTTGTTTAGATTTCAGCTTATCTGATACACAATCGTTTCCCCTAAAAAACTGATGAATATTTCTTTTCTTTTAATCAATTTGGGTTTGAGAGTCCGCCAGGCGGCCGAGTCGGCCCAAACCTCCGTAGCAGTGTCAACATCCTCTGGTGGTGCACTGCGGCGGAGTGTACCTTTCTAATTCCTGGATCAGCCCCTTGTTTTAGGCATAGCTAAACTAGTAGCTGCTAATCCGAGCGCAGACGGCCCAATATGAAAACAGCGGTCAGAGCACAACTGATCAAAGGGTGCTGTTTTCATTACATGTTAGTTAAGACTCCGATTACAGTATATATACCAATTGAGATACACAGAACCAGTGATAACGTATATAGCATAGGTGAATACGACGGAAATACAGCCAGACATCGACTAGAGTACTCAAGGAATTACTTCAACAAAGTTACAAAGGGACGTCATCCAAGTTGCATCGGAGCAACGTCAAAGTACCTTATGTTGTTGGCTATGTCATTAGAGGTGTAATTATCAAATATCAATTCAATGTGCATAGCTTTGGCAGTTCAGCATTAAGGAGTGTAACATGAGAACGTCTTGTGCAAATGTGATTGTAGCAAAGCAAATCAGACATACCAGTTGCTTTGGTACCATATCCTGTTGTTGTCCTATTCAGTTTCCTGTTTAATGGCCATGTGAAGAGCTAATGCACTTGGTGCGGAGTTCGGGTGTCATTTCCTTCATCAAATCTGTGATATGCGACCCATTCCATGAAGCAGTGAAAGATAGTTCTGAGTGATTGCTGACATTATTTGACCTACCAAGCAAATCCTAGTAGTTTATTGATCTTTTCAGGTGGGTGGGTTCATGCAAAGAGATCATCCACGGCAATTTGTCTCTATTTACCGAGGAGTGTGGAGGTGTTTCTTCTTATCAAATTGATACTACCATTTAAAGAGTCGCGTGTAACTATGGATTAAGTGTATGCCTTGGCGAGGTACACAATAATTCTTTTCATATTCCCTAAATCAGCGTCAGCATTAATGAAAAACTCCTAGGTACTTCCACCAGAATCATAAAGGTTCTTTTACTCGTATTCTTATAGCACATGCGAAATTACTTTCTTTATACATTACCATCCCTTCGTGTCTGTTGATGAGGAGTGATACGAGAGGTAAACAGTATTTTTCCCATTTACAGAAACGAGAGAGAAGAGTAATCTATACTCACCTTCATTGGCCATGTCTATCATCATTCTTACAGACAATCTCCTTATAGATGAACATAATGGTCGATCATATCACATAACAAGAAAGGCATAAATGCAAAGACAGCAACAGTTACTTTGCTCTTATCAGTAAAGGCTTACCGTGGGCAGTGCAACAAACATCTAATAAGATTGACAAACCATCTAATCCACCTGATAATATCATGGGCCACTGAATGTCAATCTTCATAAAAAAAAGAAGATGACAGTAGATCCCCCAGAAAAGCGACTCGCTCAACATATTGCTCTTTTCCATATTACTGCTCGTAATTGTGATGAATTATAGTAATCAATTCAATGTCGCGACACGAGTTCGTGAAGTAATTATCAAAGTTAAAAAGACAAGTAATGTTCTCTGTTAAAGATGTAAGTAAAACTGTGATTGGGACACGATCACAAAGTATACAAGATTGTGTAGTATGAACTTATATGGTACGAGTTGCAAGAAAATGTATGCACGAGTTTATAAGTGCGGAATCATAATGAATCATGTATTCTTGACCGGAAGTGACCTCAGTAAAAGGTCAAAGTGACCATGTGATGTTATGTAACGAATCAGGAGCCAGGATATTGCTATAAATAGAAGTGATTACACGAGAATAAACAGTCCCGTCTTGGAACTCACTGTGTTCACACCTCTTATCTTCATGGGAATGGGTATAAAACAACTTAGAAGAGCCTAATAGTTGGGAATATCAGCCCGAGAGCTAGAATTAGACCCAAGTTCAGTTAAATTAGAAGACCAGGATTTAGAAGAAAAGAGGGCATTAGACACATGGGGACAAACTCGGCCGCGTGAAAATGGGAACAAATCCGTCCCGTGTACGGGCTCGGGAGGTTAACAGGTGCGACGATATGGTGATAGGACCTCGTCCTATCCGCAACCACCTTTTTAATTTTTTGGGTATGGTCCAGGTCATGAGCACTAGATCCACCGTTCGAGATACCTAGAGAATATTACTATCTCCATCGGGAAACCACACGATTTCCCCGCAGAGAACATCTCATAATGTGTGCCATTTCCATTTTTATTTAAAGGAGGAGGTCTTACTTATTTCCAGATGTTCCGAGGTGCCCAAAATAACTTGTATTTTACACCAAAAGTACCTTAGGTACAATACCACAGATTGGGCTACGATCTCATGAGGAACATACACGCGATCTATGGCATTAAGATAGTGCATCAGCATGTTTTTCATTCATTACAACATCTAAAACTTATTGAATCAATATAATTTGTATATCAAAAACTAGAGAATTCTCTTTGTTCTAGTATAGATGTATGACATTGAATATTTCTTATAGCTTATACCTGTTCATTAAAAGATGTAGTTAAAGTTAAAGTGTGACATTTATGATGACTTTAGTCCAGACGCATTAGGCATTTGGCCACTGGTGACCCCTATTATGCACAGGACACAGTTTTTCTTGACCTGTATTTATGGGTAGCCAGTAGCACCCATAAATATTCAATGGGTTTGGATTTGTTACCAAAACTGAAAGGCTGTCTTTCTAACAACACGCCACAAAAATATTAGTAAGTAAATAACTATCAAAAATGTAGTTCCCCAAAACGGCGAGTTTCTGGTTCAATCACATGTACACCTGGGAAGTAACCCTCCTGTATTTGATAGGGTTATTCTAAGGTGCAATATAAGATGTGCACCAGTCAGCAAAACAATATGCAGAAGTATCCCCAAAATAGACAAGTTGAAAATTACTCGTATAACTCCTGGCAGTCAGAAACGCGGCCCTTAACAACTTATATAAGTTTCCCTTACCACTCCATGGCGGTCCTGTGAATAAATAATAGAACACGTCCGAGACCCGAACATTGATTGAACTGATTTGAGCTTCCAGCTCTACGGGCAGTCAGAAACAGTAAAGGGCATAGAGTGATTGCTCGCATGACTAAAAGTTAACGAGAGAAACAGTGCCGCAAGAAGACGACACCTCCAATTGAAGAGTGCATTCTTCTGCTGCCTGTCTAAATTCCAACTTTTCCTATACTACTAGCCTTGTAGGTATTGACTCGACATTCAGAATTAAGCGACGTACGATGCGATTTGAGCTCCGATAACCCTCCTTATCATAAAATAGTTACTTTCCTTGGCATCAGCATATTCAGTGGCTATAGTATGCATGAGTTAATGTGTTTTCCAGGAAGACTAAACTAACAAAGTTTAAGGGGTTTGTGACTGACCACACCAGCGCCACCCGGTGTGTTTTCCCATAGAAAACCTATAGTGAAACCTATGTTTTGCACAACCGATAAGAATTCTTGAAAATTATTATGGTGACATATATACGTTTTTCACGGTTTTCTATTCACATAGTATTGGTCTAACGTATGGTCTCAAGGCTACAAGCTGGTTCATTAAGAAACCTGCCAGACAGTCCTTAATCCCTTTTTATCTCTTTTATCTCTTAATATTTTATCTCCCCCCCCCCCCCCGGATCTGCTAAAGCTCAATTTGAGAGAGATAAAGAGGAAAGACGATGGATGCCACAACTGTCATCCGCTGTCCCATTGGGTCTAAATCTAATGGATTTACTCCAGGAAAATGCCAAATGGTCTTGCCCCGTCACAATAACCCTTTAAGAAGGAAATATGACCAAATAATTTGGTCCACACATCCATACATTCAGTAGAGGACAAATAAAATCCCCTGGAACGATCACAAAGAAGATCACTCATCGTGAATGTGGTTCAATTAAAAAAAATCTAAATGCAATGAAATTGAGCTTTAATTTCACACTGATAAGTGATAGCGAGATCTAGAAAAAACAAAAACAAAACATGAGTCAAAAGCAGCAAACCCAGAGCATTCTTAATGATGTTCGCACCGGTCAGGAAAAAAATACAAAAGCAGATAACTCTAAAAAGCACCCAAGCTATGCATGGCATGTACAAGTTACTCCATAAAATTTATGCCCGTGAACTTAACAGAGTTTAAACTTTAAAGTTTGCATTTTAAAACACACGTCCCTTAAATTTCTGGCAGGGACAAAATACAGCAGAACTGACATCTAACGGGATGTCTTGTGGTACCCGTCTGGAGTCGGAGAACGGGTCCTCTGGACTGCAGCACATCCCAACACCTACCCCCGGCCCGCCGACGACCACGTCGCTCACTGATCCGTCGCGTCGCGCCGCCAGCGACGTGCGACACGTTTCAGCCATTACTGCAGCTGGGACCCAGCAGGCGGTAGGTGCACACTGTGTTAGAACACGCCTACTGCTGGCAACCAGCGGAGCTCTCAACAGTCTAAGGGGCTCGGCAAAAAGGAGCTCGAATAGGAAAAAGTACCGTCAGGGTACACAAGAGTACAAAGCGGGCCGACAGGCAGCTGGAATTTCAGAAAGGTAGCATTTAGGCCCTATATGTCAATTGTCTGTAGGCGAAGGAGGCAGGTATGAATTGTTTCACGGAACTGCCATATTTGGGGGTTTTATCTCAAAAAAGAAGAGTGACATATTACTTGACATGACTCGATCGCTGACTGCGACTTTGAGAGTCCTGCATGGAGTTTGGGGTCATTGAGATAATTATCATAACTTGTATTTTCAACAAGTCAATTACAGCAACATTTATGAGTACAGTGCGATCAATTTTGCTTTAACTGTTTTGGATATGAATAAATGGAGCGACCTAACATAGATCTAATATCAGCCTAATGGATTTTCAATTTCGGCTAATTCGCATCTTTTTATTTCGTTTCCCGTTGAAGCGTACTTTTTCCGTTTCAAAACTAATTACAATTTCATCCTTGCCGATTAGAACTCATTTATCTAGGCACGCGGGTCATTTTCCTTCATCCTCCGAGGTCTTTTCTGGTGGCATGCAATTATTTGCTATTGCCTGGATGCAAACGGATCTCCCTACAAACCATAACGCTCTCACAATCAGAAACAGTAAAATAACACCCTATATGAAAGCACCCCGCATTGGCAACATGAGTCTCCTGCAGGACATTTCGTTGTCTACTCGCGAAATCTCCAATCCAATATTTTACACTTCCTCTCATGAGTAGGGCAGTAGTGTTGGCAGACAGGACATATCTCAGTGGTGCTTCCCTCAAACCCCCCTGACCTCCCGATATCTGCGACTATGCCCTGGAGGAGCTGGGGTCTCTAGGGAAGAGCATCAATCCATCAATAAGAACCATAGTCCCCCTGGGTGCAGGCGGTCCTGCCTGGCTTGTGGCTCCGTCCACCCGGCCTATTATGTCATTTATATGGGCGCAACTTACGTACATATATATATTCCTGCAGAACAGTTGTAACAGAGATATATGGGAAGTTGGGAGGTTGGACGCAGTCCAGGCTATTTACAGTAAATGTGCGCTTTCCAGTTTGTCCAGAGAACTCTACCTACTTCTCCGTGGAAGAAAATTCATTTGGCAACTGATATAAGTATGTTTTCTGTCTCATTAGATGCACTTACAAGTAAAATACTGCACACAGTTTCCTCTTCGTTAAAATAGAGAGGGTAAGATTATTTTCTACTTTATTGTGTTCAATGTACTGGTATCAACCATCAGAATAAAGTCTTTGAAAACAATTCTACTCAGAACATTCATCGAAATGAAAAGTAGTCAGTATAGTGACACATGATAGCATATTATAAAACAATAAAACGGCATGGCTTTAGCCCTTGTTCAAGTTATATTATTTTATTTATGAGAAGAACACTCACTGATACTAGTGTATTATTTCTATGTTGCCAACATCATGAGGGGGACTGATTCTGAGGGTATTGATTTGTATTCTACAAACTACAAGAGGTTGATACGTAACACTTGGATAACAAAATAAACCGCCACTGCCAATGACTATTTCAAAGAAAGGCTTCAAGTCTGTTTAAGTAATTAAATACCAACATTACACAGTGTTATGTTTGACTGTAAGTATGATGATATGAGTAGTCATTCACTACATGAGTTTATGCGGCATTGTAAAAGCCAAATAGTTGCGGTAAATAGAAACCGTATTTACATAATGCTGTGTTGAGTTCTGAATGTTTAATGGTGTATTGATATACGCAGTATTGCCTATATAAAGTGTCTCCCCTCTTTCTCTACCCTGAAGTACCACCCAGTTATGTGTAATAACATGCGATATGATTTTCTTTGCCCCATTACTGCTGTTAAATGTGTAAAGGGTTGTCGGGAGTTGTAAGCTGGTACACCTTTTCAAATCACCCAAGCTGGCCCATTGGTCAGTGTTTACCTCACGTCTCTCACCAGATGAGGCCTGGGGTAGACGGAAGGATGATCAGGGTGGCAGATTAGGGTTTTCACCTTTTCAGCTATTGTCCTACTTAATGGCTGTACCCCTAAAACAACAGTCACACCTGATTACAGATAAGACACTGTGTGCCCAACCAATTCAGGGGTCCCTCAGATGGAGGGGGAAGACCTAATTTTTTACTCGTCTATAACTGTTTTACTATTCAATCTTATTACAAAATTCCAAAAGAAGCTTAGGAACCGTTACTGGAGCTAAAGGGATAAAATGATAAAGATGCCCGTTTAGCCATTGGTACCTTACAGCAGTGAAATCAAGGTAGTGAATATTTGGTAGCTTATCATGCAGTAGTGGAGGGGTCTAGCTTGTCCCCCGACAGGCCTGAACTGTGGGACACCCCCATCTCCCTACAGGCCTTATTATTAGATGGTATTGTATCTTATGTATGAAGTTATCCATGTATTTTATTTTGATGAATTGACGTGAAAATTTGTTTAATGTTTTTCTTTCTTCACCAGAACTTTTTCCTGCATATAATTATCGTATTACCTTTCATATTTACCACTTGCACGTATATATATGAACAAATGCTCCAGTATATCCATTTAAAAGAACATCTAAAGGATAGGCAATATAACAGAAAGGACTGAAAAAATATTATGTACGTACGTTTTATGTTTGCTTCTGTTGTTTTAATTGTTTAAATGTCTAACAGGAACTAATTATTCAGCACATACCGTTGGTCTACTTCATTGCTCTAGGGAGTACATCACCATCCTTTCGTAGAAAATGAGAAGTCAGTATTCCAAGGAATGCCAACTTCGTACATAAATCTGAATAGAAATCTAAAATTTTGTATGCATTACTGACATGATTCTATATGCCCACGGCGAATATCAATCACTCCAGGAGAAAGATGCATGAAAACCCCTGGTCATGACCCATGATTCCAGTCAGAAATTGATCCAGGGACCGAAGGACTTTTTTATTAGCAGGCCAGGGCGTTACCACCGAGCTAAAGGCCTGATCACACACAAAGATGTGTTCACTTACGACAAGGATTAAGACATACACAGAACATCAGATCATAATTTCTCTTGTAATTATTAAACGATAGTTAGACAACGTTCTAACACATGGTTAGTACCCTTTCTCAGCAATTGTCTTTCGAGTTCACTAGTTTACTTCCGGTCATGTAGCACTTTGTCATCGACGAAAAAAGGTAATGTGTAGACCAAGCTTAATCCTCCGCCTTAAATCGACCGGGCCAATATAAGTGATCTGATGCTGAATTGACTTTATCATTAATATAGGGGATGATCTAGCTCCCCACTCTTAGAGAGATTTGCATTAATGATGTGGATTCGAGCGGGAAACCACGACGATAAGAACATTGTGCGCACTTCGATGGACACCATGTTCGCATGGAAATATTCTACACCAAAAATAATGTCAAGAAGGGTTAAGTCGATGCAGAATACTATCCATAAAAGGGATTTGGAGAATACAACATGCTAGAAAACATTCAAAAGTGAAAGGTACATTGCACTTTTTTTTAAACTTAAGGTTCTTTCGCGGAGTTTCAGTTGGTGTTTCACATTATGTGTTGTTTATGTTGATGATCTTTTTTTACTGATGAGAAGAAACAATTACTTTACTGTCTTCTGTGATGATTTAAAAAGACGTAAAAGCTACTAACGTTCCATGATCTGAAATATTTTATATATTGGTAGCATCTATCCTCCACTTCAGAAGTGCTAATTCGAATGTAGCAGAGATGCCACTCTTCCCATATGAAAATTACGGAACCATATTTCCGTATTTTAATGCAGAAACAACTAAGGCGGTCGATTCTTTTACATTACAGTTCTGATATCGAAACATGTACATGTAATGTAACATACATTTAATTTTTGATGCCTGAAATTCAATACAAAAGTACTTTCCTCTTATACTTTTGGTACTTTTCAAAAGTTGTTATAAAAGTGAAAAATACGGAAATCCGTATTTTTACGGAAAAGTGGCATCTCTGGTGTAGGTAGAAAACGACGTAACCTCATCATGAGGTACCTGGCCACAGAACCTAATATCCAGCTTTCATTAGAAACGTAATATAAACAAAGTACGTTTTAAAGCCTTTGAGTTAAAGCATTTGGAACTGGACCTCTTTGAATTATTGATGTAAATTAGCACCTTGAACGGCATGATTCCTGACACGCCTAACGCTTCCAAATGCCAGGATACATTACATCCATAAATAATTTATACCTTTGCTTTTATATATAGGATACAGAGGTGGATCCGGGACTTTAAGAGAGGAAGGTCCAAATATAGGCTATGTAATACAGTGCACATTCCTGTGCACACACACCCCTCATTACCCCTCATTTGTGGAGTTTGAATGTGTTACCAAAAAGATCAGGACCTCTGGACCCCCTCCTTTGATCAGCCCTTGCGATACATGCGTAGATTAACGGGTCTATAAACTTTTAGGTGTCCTAAACGTCTTCCTTAGGCTGCCGCATGGCGATGTGGTCACCATGAAGGTACACATCAACTAAACCATGTTTTACATCAACAGAAACACAGGATCAACATGACTTACTTGACCACCATAATCAATGTAGCCACTCATTCGAAGATACTGCCCATAAAACAATGACCAAGTGGTCATAGTTTTTTTTAATCCTACTGGGCGATCGGCTCTATCCCAATGGCAAAACTAACTCCCGACTATAGATAATAGGACCATTTGCAAAAGTATGTGCTTGGCCCAATCATGTGATGTTTCGCCTTTCACCAATCCTGTTAGGCGGCCTGTAAACAAGCTGACATCCAAAAGTCATCGGGTGGTCATTTAGGGTTTCCAATTGTGGCTGCCCATACCATCAAGGACATAAGCTTGCCAGCACTAAGTACTCTGAATACTCTAGGGCCACTACTCAGCACAGTGGGTTTGACCACTAACTGACCTTTGTGTATTCAGGGCTTGTTTACGTTGTTGCTATGCTTGTAATTGGTAATTAATCATTCTTAATCTGGGGTTGCACTAGGATTCAAAATCCCCTGGCCGCTGTGGCAAATTTGCTGCTGTATAGATTAGCCACATTCACATTTAATTAGCCACCAACTCTTTAAATCCAACATATTCAAAGCCTAACTATAATAGATCGAGGTGATCGATGGTTAGCACTGACGATCGGTTTCAGAAACCGAAGAGCTCCGGTTATTTGATTTTATTGAAAGAACTTGATGTTAGATATAGATTTAGCATTTACAAGATTCTTCTTTAGTGAAATATAATTGAAGACCCATTCCGGACCCATTCCTGAGCCCTTCACCCCTTTACCCTCTTCACCCCCTAACCCCCATACAACAGCCCTACACCCCTATACCTCTTTGCCCTTGCTTTGCCACAGGTGAAGCTGGACGGAATCCCCATTTCCATATAATATGGTACATTTATAATGACGTCATCCGTACACTCTTCACCCTGGTTGGGTCTTTTTTCAGAGAAGGTTTCCCACTATAGAAATCCTATAGTTAATCTCACTCTCCAAGCAGATCCACAGTAGTAACCAACAAACGAAAAAAACACTCTCGCTGAAACCTCAAGTCGGTGCAGGTTATCAGCCTTTTTTTTATGATTGATTACTCCTATTCATCGGAGTATCCACCGGATCCCTTTTTGATCCGGAGAATAATAAACAAATTTTGAATATATGAAATGAAATGAAATAGGCCCTGCGATAAAAAGAAAATAAGCATATATACTGTAAAAACATTGAGAATGATAGACAATTTCAGAATACTGTATCAAAAAAAGATGAGGTTTCTTGAACATTATTTGGTGTTTGGGATATGGCGAATCTATGGCTCAGCTGTCCTCGCCACTTAAAGGGAGCCAAAAGCAATGTTAGGTCAAAATTTTGTAAATTCTATTAACTATTGAAATATATTCCTTGACCATTACCTAGGCCTATGGTAAAGTATAGACTGTCAATAAGGACTTCAACTACATCAAAATACATTGAAACTTGTCCCTGGTCAATTTTGGTGACCCACCAAAATTGGTTTGTTTACTAACATTGCTGTCTTGAGGCTTTCATGACATGGGTATTATGGAATTCACATAAAGTTATAGTTAGTTATCATAATGTATACTGTACCAATTGCTAAAGTTAGACTCTATGAATGTATTTTAAAAGTTATTTGAGTTTTCAAAATTTGGTCATATTTTGACTCACCATTGCTTTTGGCTCCCTTTAAAGGGTTTGGACTTGCAAATGCGAGCGTGGTGGTTGGCTAGCGCGAGTTAATAGCCCAGTTAATACTAGCTTAGTTAATTGGTGTTCTCTCACCTAAAATAGAGTACAGCTTAGTAACAAACATCAACGTCTAGTTTAATATCTATCCAAGAAGCAGCCTGCATCCATCTTGGGCCAACTAAAGGTCAACTTAACAGGAACTTCGTTTTAGGTAAGAATATGTACTTGTATTACAAGTCCTCTAGCAAAATGAAGACAGTAAACATTGAATGGATGATGATGTTGATGTGTTGGAGTTCAACATCCACTCAGCAATTTTTCAGCTACATCAGGACCACTCAGGTTTGTGTTTACCAGTTGGCTGACCGAATGTATGGGGATGGAAATGACTGCAAGGCAAGGTGGAGTAATTGGCCCAGCCAAGACTCGAACTCGGTTCATACGCATGCGAGGCAAGGACCTAACCCACTATACCATCCCGCCTCCCTACACTGAATGGAACATAAGACTACATGTAATATGACATGGTTGTTTATTAGATCCTGACCCCAAAATGATCAATCGTAGTGGTCACTGTCGTGAACTAGATACATATCAGGTGAATATATTGGACGATACGAGTTTATTTACAGCATTGCCTTATTCTGATATGCCAAGGAACCCCTTAGTGATTCCAGTCTTTATTCTAAACATATTGTCCCAGTACAAAAGCAATTGTCTGACAAGAGCCGATTCTTTTCCTTGTTTTTTTTTTTGATCGACATACGCTTCCTGGATCCTTTAGTAATGGTCTTGCCTACTCTCCCCCTCCTTCCTTCCTCTCCTGTTCCCTACATGCAGTGAAATACGCGGAGAGAGGGAAGTCAGCTTCCGTCTATTCATTTCGTGACATCTAATTATTAGAATACGTTTTTACCGTATATTTTAAGCTTCTGCTCTGCTCGAACTCATTTTAACCAAACATGTCTGATGCATCCGCAATTTCACAATTTTCCAACAGAATGCAAATGCAATCAAAGTTGAAAATCGACTGAGGCTTGGCAATCACAAATACAGCCACAAGATCAAACTGAAGATTGAGAGAACAAATTAGCTGTATGTCATATCTTCCGTCTCCAACATTCGTTCAAACCGCCTTGTAAATGTGTGACCCTAGACTCTATTGGATTGCACTATTTTCTCCTTGATATCATACAGACTCTTCACGGTGACCTTCTAGAATATGACTCCCTGAAGGTCTACATAAAGTGTAGGTTTGAGACCGTGGCATATCCGCAAAGACGGTAAAGGTGATGTGAACTCTTAAGGGGGAAAACGCTGTACAAAAAGGAATGCGTACATACTAGTGCATATAATCATGAAATTCCAACGTAATAACATATCCCCAGGCTTTCTGTTTTCAAATGATACTTTCAAATAATCAAAGATTAAAATAAAGTCTAATCACACCAAAGCCGACTCCAGTTGTTTTGTTGGACTGGTTGATTTATTAGTGAGAGAATTGTGCAATCAACATGTTTCGACTTTTGATAGTCTTCGTCAGGATTTCAAATAATCAGTATTTTCCAGAAATGTAATAAAGGTTGAGGCGACAATAGCTAAAGTTCACTGCAATCACCAGAAATCATGACATATTAGGTTTACCATGATCCAAAACGTTGGCCTTTGATCATCCTCGCTACAAATGTTAGTCCGAAAACCTTCTAATGTTACACTTCTGTACACTTTTTATAATAAATTAGTCTCATCTTGGAATGAAAGATATACAGTTACATTGGATAGATTAATCATCGTGGCGCAGACAGGCCATTTTCTGACAGACGCGTTCCGTTATTGTAAAAACAACCATAATTGAACGGTACTAGGTCTGGTTCTACAAGCATTATAGACACAGGCACTTTGTTTGTGATTCACTATTCTAACACAACGTTCACGCGTGAATAAAAGATCCAGTTATGCAAGTCACGTTGTTTTTTTTACCAAGGATGAACCAAAGTAATTCCATGAGGTGTCTTACAAAACACTCAGTTACCCGCAGAAGCACATGGTAATTTGAGTGCATTTTGCAGGAACCCGGAGGAAAACGAATCCAAGCTAACTGGTAAATACTTGAAAATACTTGAATATCCAAATGAATTCAACCTCTACACTCTTAGATTATGTTGAATTTTCTTGGACTTTGGTAAGAGCTTGGACTTCAAGGAAATGCATGTTTTTCCATCTAAACAAGAATCCGAGGTCCTTGAAATATATTGAACAAATGAATTTTCAAAAGTCCAAGGTGCTTGGAATAGTTTGGACTTTTATCATTGAAAAGATGATTGGCCTTGAATAAGCTTGGACTTTCTTGCAGATAAAAAATAGACCAAATTTAGCCTGGTGAATCTAAGGTTATTCAAGCTATTTCAAGGGTTAGATGGTTCTCCTTGTTGGTCACATGACTCTGAGATTTGAAATATTTTGGAGGGAAAAGAGCAGCCATATTGAAAAGTGGATAGACTGAGGAGAACCATCATAATGAAATGTAAAGAATGGAGGGATATCTAGTGGATCTACAAGCATATAATATGGATACTCTCATGCCTGACATACAGGAGAATACTAGGGAATGGACTGCCTAGGTGATGGGTAGGTTATTTTAAGATTCTGATGCCATCTTTGATTCTTTTTTCACTGCCACTTCTCGTAGATAGTGTTTAGTTATCTCTGACATAATAACAGTCGTCACTCAGATTGATAAGGGGTCTCAGGCCGAGATTTACAGTTCTGATTTCAATCAGGTAACTTAATCTAGTGACAAAATTGTAAATATCATATTAAAACACATATCTAAATTACATGATAATCGTTTAGCAATAGTCAAAATTATGAATTTATAACGGACTTTCAAACTTTTACTTTTCTAACATAGGTAACTAGGTAACTACTGAAGTGATTGATTTGAAATTTACAGTACGAGTTCTTAAGGTTCTTCTGGAGGTAAGGGTTTCTCAAAATATTTATTTATGGCTTAGTTTTGATTTATGTGAACAAAATGTATGTTTTTCCCAAAAACTTTTTAGAAAAATTCCACATAACAAAAAAATTTAAACTGGGAGCTAACTCCAAAATCTGAAACACGCCTCCCTCAATGAAGAGCTTAAGAACAATTCCTGAAAACTTTCCTCCAGCAGTTACTGGGATATTCTTGTTCACAAAATATGAATAAGAAATAGGATATTCGCTTTCATTGCTCTTTGTATTAGTCAAAAGATATCCAATCTTGATATATCTTATATAATTTTGTATAATATATACGTATCTTCCTATTGCTTTAAAGAGTATATTTAAGGAACATGAAGTGAAATAGATAGGTACAACCAAAGAGAAACAGTGCAAATCACGTACTTCCTTACCCTTTGAAACAACTAGAATTTTCAAGAATATCTATGTTTCTCATACAAGCTCAAACTAATCCAAGTTATTCCAGCTTTTTGTTGAAATACCTTGAATCTGCTTGAATGTCCAAGCGGCCAATACCAGCAAGCTATTTCAAGAGAATCCAATCTACAAGAAAAATGCAAGAAAATCCAAACAAATCCAAGTTGGGCCTGCTCTAAGTTGAAATTTCTTGAACATTCTTGAATGTTCAAGCGGCCAATACCAGCAAGTTATTCCAAGAGAATCCAAGGATTGATTTAAGTTGAATTTTCAAGAATATCCAGGCTCAAAGAAGCTTGAAATTTCAAGGAATTTCAACCTCTATTTTGCTCCAGGAATGGGTTAATTCCTTTGCACGACAGGTAGATCATCTAAAGAATTTGGTATTTCATCTGAATTCCATTTACTGATAAACGTAAAAAATATTCAGGTATCATATATCCTCCTTACTTTGAACGAATCCCCGTTATTACATGGAGGTACTTGATGGATCAGATGACAGAGAGGGATGTCACTCAAGTCAACCCATCCAACCTCCATTTCTATGGCATTTACTCGTTCCTTATCAGAGTAAAAGCCAACAGAAAAAAGCAGGTATACAGGTAGAATGAACGATGGACAAGATAAAGAAACAACTAGAACATAAAGTTGAAAAACATTAGCACAGACCTATGGACACATTCAGAACTTGAAGAGGAAACGAGCAGAAAACTGCGGACGCAAATAGATGGTTTTCTCCTGAAAGGCATTAGATTGAAACCAAAGAGGGTGTCGGTGTCCGGGGAATACGACAGATGAAATGGCTGGCAGTTTCCAAATGAATTTGTCAAACGTTCCACTTGAGAAGAAAGCGTTTGCAGTTGAATCGACAGGCCAATTTAAAAGCGATAAAGTCGCTTTTCCAGATTCGTGAGGACTGATAATCAAACTTTTACAGAGGTGTAAATAGAGTTAACAAGTTTCACTTTTTTTGTCTTATTCTATTCTTGCATTGTCCATTTACAGTACCGGAGTCTTACGCACTGTACAGAGATGTGCTCCGTTCTAATAAACATTTCTAACATGTCTGTCTTTGATCATCATAATTCACGCATTGTAGGTTTTCTAAGAAGCAAAAGCAATGATTTGGCTTATTGCTTTGCATTGCACCGAAGTAAAAGATTTCAAAACATAGTTTTCGAATATTTACAGTATGACAGGATGAATGGGAAGCTTGGCCGAAAGGGGCTTGTTCCACAACACTTTGCTGCTGCAAACTTGCATATTGTAACCAAAGCATGCCATGTTCATACAGTCGTTTGGAATGTATCAGACGTAGATGTCACTAAGTTTACTTATCTTAGGGCTTCCGTAAATGGAGATAGTAAAAATCCAAAATAGGAGTGAATGAATTGGTGATCTTCACTGCCCGGCACTACCACACCAAGTGACAGTTGCACTTAGAAGTTGCCTACAGTTACCTGCAAAGATTATCACCCCTAGTTTCTCAAGGTCTTAATTTAATTGATTAATCCCTGGTTATACCGTATGGTTATAAACCATCATTAAAAAAATCCAAAATAGGTGGGGAAGTGCTTTTTTATATGTTTATTCAAAACAAAACTTTCAAGTTTTTCACGATATCATAGGGTGAGTACCACCTCAGAAAACAGTAGAAGGACATCGCTAATGTTTGCCAATACAGAGACCTTGCAGGGATCGGGTTCTATAGGATATTGGTGTTAGCATAACGCGACCGCTCCCTGACCTGGACTTCTCGGCACGTCGGCTAGAATTACTATACTTGACCATTCCGAGAAGATGCCATGTACAGAGATATAGTTGGAGAGTCCCGTGCTCCCATGAGGGCGTCATTCACTTCCGTGATATCGCTAGGAGGTTCTTCAGGGAATTCTGCACTTGGGATTATCAACAACAATGAATCGATATTTATGTTTATTCTAGCACCGGCAAATAACAAGAATCATATCGGTTGGCCAAATAGATAAAGCGATAATGAAAGTAGGATGATGCCCCCTTGGATCCGGCCACCTGCTTTCTGAACAGAAGTATGCTATTGTTTGTTGAGAGATTGAGAGCTGGATATCTGTTCCCCGAAATCAAAGAAGTCCGTTTAAAAACGGTAAACGGTACGTAGATTGGAGCTAGCTGAGGCCGTGGAACTTGTCCAAAACCTATCATGTGAAATTTGGGCTTCCGACTGCTTTTGACTTTGTCAAAAGTGGTCATTTAAACAACAACCAAAAACAATTCATCATATAAACAGAAGAGACATATGTAAAACTCCATTGCAAATGATAATTTGTAAGAGGGAACGTAATGTATAAACCGTCGCATAGTGTAGAGGATTATCAGCTTTGGTCAGTTTCGAAACACTTCGGAGGTAGTTATTTGTTGCGTCCTCCTAGCGGAATGTTTTGTTTTTGTTGTCATCGAAAGCGTGGCAGGGAGAAAATAGCTGAATCCATAATGGAGGACGGGGTGGTGGAGAACATGACAGGGGTCATACTTAGGTGGCGGCACGCATATAACCTGTATCACCTTTGAGGTGTTCAACCCTTCACCCTGTCAACTGCTTACAGGTAACGATACGTCTTCTGTCTGGACCCCATCCTATACTACCGATTTCTCTCAAAAATACAATTTAAAATAGCTCTTGTCATGTAAACTGAAGCCCCTCACACGAGGCCGTCTCTTTGCTTGACTACCTGTCAACCTACATTTCAAAATATTTCATTCATGAAAAAGACAAAGAAGACTAGCTATTCAAGTCATAAGGGGCCTTCCATTTAGTACATACGCATCTAGGGGGGAGGGGGGGTCCGAGATTTTTGAAAATGTGCGTACATTCTAGTACATATTCAATGCGTATTTTTGGCTGAGTGGGTGGGGGGGCAGGGATCTGACGTTCTAAATGGAAGGCCCCTAACACAGATAAAAATCCTATCACCTCGCATCGCTTTTTATTTCAGAGCTGCCAGAATGCTTGGAATGTTCACTCATAGCCATCACAGACTTAGGCCTGTTCCAATACATGGATGAATACATTGAAATGTTTGCTTTTAGATTGCTTTTAGATATTGTTGAAACGCAACAAGATCGAGAAGCCCGTCAAGTTATAATGGGGACCCGTTGCCGGACCTACAGGGCGGACTATAAATACCCATTATTCAATAAGTGATCAAGGTCAGCGTGAGGTCACCAAGACAACGGTCTGGTCTTATAGGATTATGATGGCATTCTATGTTGCCCGACACTATACGTCATAATCCATACCGCACTACCTTCATGAGGGGAGGGTCTTAAAGCACCCTGCTGACCGGAAGTGAAGGGTCAGGCCCAGGTCACGGGGCCCTGCGCGAGACCTTGTGAGAGACCACGAGACTTCCACGGGGTCACACGGTGCACCAGAAGGTGGCGACATCGACATCCGGGCATTGGTGGAAGGCGCGGTCAGGCAGAAGGGTGGGAGACGTGCTCTGTCCATTTGGCAAAAGCTTTCTACACCTTTTTTTTCACGTCTTTATGCTTTAACATTGGACATTTGGCACGAGAATATAAAAGAGTCTCACACACATGGAGGAAGAAAACCGTAGAAATCAATATTCTGACTATTGATTCTAGGCACGACCGTTTGGGTTTGGATTATCGAATACTCAAGCAAAGGACATGGCCTTTATATCAAAAACAAAATACAATTTCCGTTGCTAAAATGGGGCATCAGAAAGATTGTTTTAAAAAACAAGGAGAGGGAGAGAAAAGTCAAAGTGAATATGACTTTAAAAAGAGTAAATAACCCTTAAAGGCTCAGGCCAGACAGTCCCTTAATTTTACTGATTAATATCTATACGGGATATAGGACGCGGATATAGACCTATGTGGAACATTTTTAGATGGCATGTACACATGCTTACGAGGCCTACATGTATGTATTTGAGAACAATCATAAAGGAGAGTTTTTTCTAAATGTAAAAGAGTTGAGATCAATATTAGTATTATAGGCAATATACCATGAGAGGTCAATATGGTAAACGGATGCCTGACATACCTCGTCATACTATAACTGATGTCTGCAACAGAGCATAAACCACACGACGAAACCAAGGGATAAAGTTACCAATGGGACTCGACGATATGGACGTGGGGAGCTCAAATAATGTGAGGCTTTAGTATGTCAGGTGTATAGGATTACACCAAGGTTGGCCTTCTACTACTAACATACTCTAATGGGTGGTAGGGGGTAGACCGCAGAAGACCACACTACCAAACGTCTGTATCTACTATTTGATATCTGATGTAGAATTTCGTGACATGTAACATGTGAGATAGGCAAGGGGAAATGAACAGTCAACAGGGCACAATGTGCTTCACGAACGGCTATAGCAGCCTTCATGGGCAGTTCTTAAAACTGACATGGTACGGAAGCAACCCATATATATATAGAGAGAGCCCTACTGTGCTGAATGTACGGAATAGTTATGGAAATGTAATTAGCTCAATATAATGCAGTTATATATGTGTATGAGGGAAGGCTGGTCCGATAAAACCACTCAGAACGCCTGAATACTTTATCAATCGGCAGTGCGGTACATCATACCCTAAGTAATTCCGAACGATCCTGCAAGCAAAGGAAACGGCTGGACTTTATCCCCAAGACACAAAAAAATGGGTTGTTGTTGACAGTTTCATCAGAATTCCTAATGTCGTTTTTACCAAATTCTCATCCATCAAACTTAAAACTATAAGTACTCCAAAGGCCTATGTTTACTCTTTGTTAACCGAGATTGAAAGAAAGAATTTTAAGGCCAAAACCAAAAACTGAGAATCCGTTAAATATTTTCATTTCATGTTCAACAAAAAACAGTTATCGTTATGAAAAGATTACATCCACAACTATATGCAACATAATAAAATGTGACCCTACAAAATAGATTACCTGGTTAGAACACCTCTACTGCCTAAAACCTCGGACCCTACCTCGTTTTTAATGGGGCCTTAGCCGGACTTCGCCGCCGACTTTGTCAGCAAAATGGAAAAAAGAACTCGAGGACAATGAATTGGAGAGGCGAGAGGCAGAACCTAAATCAATTTGCTGAACAATATCCCTGATGGATGAGACGGGTGTGTACTGCACTCCATTCTTACTAATTAAATATCTACAGGTTGCTTTTGAGTTGTGAGGTTCCTCTCCATTGCCTCCAATGCCTGGCAGGGCGAAGTAATTGAGACTATTCTGATATTTTGGCCCTAAATCTGCACGAATGGGGCAGTCCCGATGTAAATAATGATTAATCTTAGCAAGAAGTGGAGATTTATTCCCCTCCCCAAGAACCTTCAGAAATCAATTTCAGGTCATTTTTCCTTCCGACTTCTCCTAGATCGGCAGATGAATATTGATGCAGACCCCGGTCCATTCAGTAATTATTACCAACACATCGCCCGGTTTGGAAACTATTAGTAAGGAACCAAACTTCTTAACTCGATCAATGCACTTCAATAAGGATAAAATAAACAGCAAAGGGAATCATGGAACTAAGAGTAAATAATCCAACTACAAACTGAAAGAGGCTGAAAGTGATGCCTTGGCACCTTTTACATTTCTTGACTCATCATATATATGGTAACATATACGACTTCAGCAATAGGGACTAAAACTAATAATTAGTTTAATTAATTATTTAATTATTAAATATTATATAGATTAAGATTCAATATTCTCAGAACACGTAATCTGAACTCAACTCGAGACATCTATCAGTGCATAAGAAATATTAATCTTTTAATCTTTTAATCAAATTAAAACTAGAGTTTAGCAACTTCCGTGCCTCATATGACTCTGCTCAGTTTTCATTTACTGGCCATTAAGGATAGAGAGTGGTGATTAACGGGCATTTCAGTAAAATTGCAACCGTTTTGTAAATATTGCTAACTGATTGATGTATTATACATCAAATGAACGGGCAGATTTTTCTCTATCTAATGGTATAGATAGATTTTTAATGAAATGGCGATTAGAAACGAAATATATGAAAAAGTGAATTTTTCACTTTTATTTTTTGAATGTCGGTATCTTCATCAACAACTTCTCTGAAATTCTAAGACTTAACGGGTAATGCAAAAACATTACTGTGGAGGGATCTGTGTCTCAGTTTTTTTTTTAGGTCTTACTTTTTATTTTATTGAAAAAAACGGGTAACTTTTTAATAATTTTTTCACATTTATTTTCAACATTTTCTTAAAATTCAACTAGGACCTACATCAAAAATCTGAGACACAGTTCCCTGCATAAGGATGTTCTAAATATATATCCAAAGTGTCCAATAAGTAACTTCAATATTAAGTCAGATATTGACCTTCAAAAAATAAAAGTTAAAAATCAAATATCTATTTTTATTGTTCATTTACTCAGTCAATTTTCATTGAACAATATTATTTCATATAACTTTATGTAGAGGACATATTCAAGTGTAGATATGAGAAATATTAAGCAGATATTTCAAAAATTGAATCATTCATAATTCAAAGATGCAGCCACTGAAAAAAACGCCAAAATCACCAATCTCTATCCTTAAAGCGTACTCATTAGTTGGGAATCATAAGTGCACAGATACAACGAAGGTAACGCGATCTATCCCAAGACAAAAACATTGTTCTGCGAGTCAACACTTTAGAAAATTAAATAAGTACTTAGCGGTTTTAGGATGAAATGTTTTAGGATAGAGGCTTTTACGGTAATTTGGTAGATGCGAAGGGAACTGTACCGGTTTTTCACGGTAATTTGGTAGATGCAAAAGGAACAATTTCAGAGGACGGACGTGGAGGTAGTCCTCCTGTCTCCAATACTCTCTTCGGGGACAGTCAGTGGCCGGTGTCTTTTCCTTTATGACTGGACAATATGACCCTACAGCTAAGGAATGGTGTTTGTGTGCCAGCCTTGTCGGTTTAGGAACCCGAGCTAGGAGTGCGAGCCATGAACTCATTTGGTGAACAAACAAAAAAACGGATTGCAGATTGAGTTGATGAAAGTTGTCCCTAATGGCCCTTTGCGGAAAGAATGCTATTAATGTTGATTTTCATTATCTAAACAGGCGGATGGTAAACTAAAGGTGGCTTTGAAAGGGGCAAGGGCCATTTAGAATAAAATGAAAGTGACAATAAAATGCTGTTATTATGTTCAACACTACATGCATTACCCAACATTCAACTAATCCATAACGATTTTCTATAGACACGAATTCACCCGTAATCGGAAGAACATTGCCAGGATTAACCTACCATATAGATCTATCTTCATGATCTGTTAATATGCGGAGAAATTACAAACTCCTAAGCTTTTCATTCATTGAATGTATGCACTTACGAATTCCACATAGTTTATTCAAAACACTGAACATTTTCAAAGAAAAGACGATTTGAACTTGGTGCAAATCAAGTGAAAGTCCCGTCAATTTCTGGCATAATGACCCCTAATTAGGCACCCCCGGCGGCCCAGGCCGGATGCGGTTCGCGGCTTGATTAGGATGATTGCGTCATCCTTTAGCCTTCCATTGGCCGCCCCCCACACTCATCACTACCAACCCCTGCCGCGCACAAAGGGCGAAATGACGACTATAAATATAGATTGGGTGTGGCGCGCCTTACCGCGGTTTGTGTAAGGGCCGGTGCTGGTATTGCCCAGATAGTGGGGTACTTGGTGGCCGGGCCGGGGATTAGGCCCACGAGCTGCTCACGTCTGCTGATTGGTGCGAGCTGCTCGGCGCCATGCATGAGACGACGCAGGCCCCCTTGTGACGCCTAATGGAGTTGGCTCCTCTTGATGGCACTGATGACACTCTGAATGACATTCCTGAGAACCCCTCACCCTCACCAACCACCATGTATTACTTCCCTCACACCTTGGATGCTTCTAGTCGTTTCGTAATGTCTCTATACTTAGGAACTTATGTAGACTTGGTTAGGTAAGATCGGGGATGTATTGCATGTCATATCACAATGTTTGTATATGTAAGGTACGAAATATATTGTGTGAATGGACGAGTTCAATACTGATCTGCTTATACTTATTTCCACATTTAGTAATGAACAGAGGGTAGACATGGACAATGGGCTCTGAAGGAAACAGATTGTCTATGATAGGCCGGCAAACTTCAAGAGTAAAGAATGGTCCATCTCCCATCCAACCTGCTACATGTAGCTGCATGTAAATAGCCACCAATCTACACCTATCATCTCTATATGCAAGCTTCCTTACTATACCGCTTCCTACACTTCACTCATACTGCTTTATGATAGCTATACAGTAATCATACAAGATAAGAGTGCCTGCTTTCATCCAACTCTTATCAATCAAACTGTACATGTCCTCGGTATCCCCATTTGTGACTACCGTATCCAACTATGGGTAGACGTTTTTCTGTTTTTGCGAGAAACCTACCTGTTACTGTCGATCAAGTCTACCTGTTGGCCACTTACTTACCGGTGGCCGGTAATAGGGTGACCATGGGGGGTATCATTGAATTACTGGAGAGGTGACTCACTGAGCTGCTCCTATAAGTACACTCAGCTTAATGGTAAACAACTAAACGAGCAACTCAATCTAAATGGGACAAGAGGCCAATTACTAAATGGAGTTGAAACCCTTTCACTCCAGGAAGTAATTTCAGTGCAAACCCACAACTACAAACAGTGCAAAGGTCTTACCGCGGACCACATTTGTTTAAGATTAAAAAGTAACTATTGTAGACAAGAACCACAAAAGATTTACAGTTGACTACATTTTAACGGGTCATAAAGATAATTATATTCATCCCAACTTTAACCGTTTAGACCCTACGTAATTGGGATAAAAGCGTAATTGTCATTTCCCCCAGAATTTTCCAAATATTTCTATAATTATTGGAAATTCCGTTATTTGTTTGTTAAAAATAAGATACTTTTATGAATCGCAAGGTCATTTATTTTCAACGCTCACCGAAGCAGTCGGGCTAAGGTCAGAAATAACATCAAAGGTTGATATAAATGACTGAAAAAGTTTTTTTTGTCTATTCATGTAACGGCTTTAAACCTCAAAATCGCCATGGCATGTGTACCCTTCACCAGCGGTGTCTATAACGTTCGAAATCTGGCGGGGACACGCCCACAAATAAGCAGTTTATCACTGGTGGGTGGGTGATAGGGAACCCGCACAGCTGAGAATAACACGGTACCAGGAAGAGGACCCGGAACCCAGATCAACCTGCTCAATTCAGGCAACAGCTTATTTTTCCTTATTGCAAACCAATTTATTCTTCTCAAAATCGATAAAGCATGCACAAAATAACTGATTAATATGGAGTCTTTGGACAGCGTAATTTTGATTAAGGATAGAACCCATGCTCTGATAAAGAATAGAACCCATGCTCAAATACATTAGGACAATGTCGCTATTTATCTGATTGGAAAAGAGACACATTCTAGGGTTCGCCTCAGCAAGCAATGAATCTTATTAGATGTACACATCTGAGAGAAGAAAAAGAAGCCTCTTTGATCTTCAGTTGTTGACAGTTTTCAAATTGCAAAGAGCCATTATGATGACAGGCAGTTTGACAGACGGGCAAAGGACGAATGTTTTGTGGAGAAAATATATTAGGCCTTAGCATTAACTCTTTGCAAGCGTCACACCACTCAAATACATGGTTTTGAAACTGAACATTAAAATTGAGTAATCCAGGTTGTAGCTATTTTGATAGTGCCTTAAGTCACACTAACATAAATTCTGTCAAACCTCTTTTTCCATGAAAAAGATTTTTTTAATTTTCTCCCTAATTTAAATGTTTGACAAACAATTTAATTCAAAACCAATCCCTGAGATTCTCCGATCAATTAAGTCTGTGTCATCTCGTCTTAAACACTTATAAAATGCAACTCGTCGGAGAAATGCGAAAAATGTACTACAGAGAAAATTAACCCACTTGTGGCAGGAATAATTGTCTTGGGTTTGTTTATCAAGGCCTAGGAGTACTCATTTTGACATGACTGCATGTAACTTTAAACGTGTGGTAATTGGGCCTTTAGAGGTAACACGTAAATTCTATTAGTCCTTCTCACCCACCCTCATTTCCTGCCGCGGGTGTGGCCAACTTCTATGGCTTGATTTGGGCTAATTGAGCTCCCGTAGTAAGGTGAGAAAGTACTCACCCCCACCTGCCAGAGCAATGCCGACAAAGAAACAGTCACCTACCTGCAAATGAAAAAAGAACAAGCTTTTATAACATCCATTGGCATAAGAGTGTATCCTCAATTTTCATAATCTTGAATGAAAAAAAAAGACGATCGAAATTCAGTCATTGGAAAATTTTGCTCAACTACATGACTGCGTGCAATTTTCACCGAATTCAAACAGATAGAGTTAGTAATGCAATGAAAATGAATGTTTACTCCACCATCCAAACATAAAAGTGGTTCAAGTTACATTCTTTTTCGTCAGGCAAAGTCCTACTGTCTCATCTGCTTCATATCAAAGACATCGTTAGATCTTAACTAGAATGCTTGTTGCTTTAAACAAGATGTGTTAATTCAGAATTGCCTGAGGCTTCAATTCTATCCGTAGGAGATTAACAGTAAAGATTTGTCTAGGTAGATTTGACTCGAGCTGAAAAATCAAGCCATCTTCTACCAAACGGAGAGACAAATTGTATTTCAATTTGTAATTCAAAAGTTATAACCATTTAATATCATGCTCACATGTGAGAACTGCAATAACGAATCATTCTCACCAGCATTAAAATAAGAAAGGATGTGAAATGAATCATAAAAGTGACTTTCTGCCAGGTCATGTGTCAACGGGTAATTGAAAAGTAGTCGAGGCACCGATCCTCGCTGGATAGAATTAATTTCTTTTCAAACGCAGATATTTATCAAATTGCTAACTTTAGATCGGCGAGGCTGTGACAAAAAGAGGAACGTGAGGGTCCTGTCCGGTTGATAGTTTTATCACTTGACTAGTGCCACTGTAATTGCTTGATGAGGGAAGAATCAAATTTAAATTTGATCGGAGGCAAAGCAGGCAAAAATCGCCCACACTATTAGGTGAGATTGATGTTATTTGCAGACCACCTGATTTTGTCAAATTAACCCCTCAGAGTCCTGTTTCTACCGTGATGCATCTTTTTCATGTTGGTTTTTATTGGCCTTTTGTTTTCCGGTGCCCCACGAGGACGGATGATTCACAGTTCTCGACGAGAAGAGTTACTCACTACGGTGGTTACAATTGCCTTGTTTCAGACAACTTCTTTAATCCTACTCCATGAAACAAAGGTTAAAAATTGGTAATAGATTTATGCTGAGAGTATTGCTTTCTGGCGATTTTTTCACACACACACGTGACAACGTAGTTTTCTGGGTAAGTACAGCTGTACCCCTCACCGGTTATAAATTTGGAGATCAGGGTATGTCGCATTCCTGTCAGAACAGATAGTGAATTTCTAGATTGCATGCCACATTCGTAACGGATAAAATCAGAGTAGAGCTTCCTTCTAGTCTTTAAAAAAACGAAGGTATAGGTAAAGATATAGGCCAAAAATAAAAAATTATTGTGTTCAGGTAACCCTACCTACCCTAAACCTTTGGCCATAACCTAACTTTGTTTTTGAAATGTTTTTTTTTCAAAATCCAAAAGAGTTGACCTAAAATAGTATGTAAAACTATAAAACAGCCCATAGATGCTCAGGACATGTATTTTAGATGCTAAAAATGTTTTTATAGGATATTTGGAATTCTTGTTTTACTCCCAACACTGCCCGGCTCTCTTTGGTTAGTAAAAAAAGGCAACAACAAAAAAGAAGATATTTCAACCTACCTACCCTATTTTTTGGACCTATGTTACCTGAACACAACTTTTTTTTGGGCCTTATGTTAATCCTTCTAGCTATCAAAAACTATTTTGTGTAAAAAAAAAAGAAATCAAAATAAGATAAAAGAGTTAGCGATCACAGAGGGTTTCTGTATGATAGTTCAGTTGAAACTGTGCGACAATAAATAATCAGTTCTGTTTGGAACACTCGGGACGTCATGAAAAATGTAGCAATGTTCATGTCGTACCTGATTCCTGCTGAGCGGCTGCAGAAAGGATTGTTTAAAACAGCCGAATGCCAATTGCCAATAATTAAAGCGGACATAGCCCCGAGCTTTTTCTGCTTCACATTCAATTCTCAATTTCATGAGGTGGTCTTTCATGGTTAAAAAAGTCTAATAAAACTTAGGGACACTTCTCATTGAAAGTGTTACCAAGCCAAGTAAAGGTTTGTCCTGTCAAATGTTGTTCGACGTCCTCATGTCATGGCTGGGTATCCTATTTTTTGGTATGATGTTATTCCCCCTACTTTTTATACTTTGTTTGGTTCCTTTGGTTTTTATGTTGTTTAAGGACCCTCCCATAAGCACAATATGTTTATTTCAATGGACCACCCACATACCTAAATACAAAAATATATCCCTGAATTTAATAACATCATGTTCATCATATTGCAAAAGCTGTAGGATAAACCTGCTGTCATGTAAGCCAACATATTTCGGTTACTAAATCCTTTGGGACCACCCCTAGCCCAAGGCCCTTCACGAAAGGCTACTGTAAGCCTAGCTACATCCCACATCCACCTAAATCTGACCAAGGTCGTGTTAGGTGACGTATTGTAAATTTACGCCAGTCCCTTGCATTATGGAACTTGCTCATCCGGATCCTATAAAATGTCCTTCTCTGAAGACTGGAGTGGCCAATATATGAATTGTTTCTACTCTAGAGCTGCAATAAACGTTTGTTTTATTGAGTGGATTTGAATTAGGGGTTTCCAATTTACTGTATGTCAAGTATGTACATGCATTCAAATTGTTATTTACTTACACCCAAGAAAAAATGTTATGTGTATGATGTTTTCTCACACACATGTTTCTTTCGGCTACTATGGAGTGGATCAGCTATGATCCAAGAAATGCATTTGGTGTAAATCAAACATTATTATTTATCAAAATCATAAACTACTTTGTCAGGCTTACGCCAGGCATTTTACCGTAAAATTCTAGATGTTAAGGCACGTCATCAGCTGGGAGTTATGTATGATACATCTATAAGCTACCTGAGCGTGAAAGGAATAGGAAAATGTCTATCGACGAAGTTAACAATTCGCATGGATATCTTCTCAATGCTGTCCATTTTTCTGTTCACAGAACTGTTTGTCTTATAGAATGTGCCAGTTTTGTTCAGCCACACACGTCTTTATAAACTCTGGTAAACTAATACAAAGAATCTGTGAACCATTACTGAGAATATGCCATAATACCCGACAATATAATGAGGATCCAGACCATCACCACCAGGGAGGTGGAGGTATATTCGACACGTTCAATGGGTGGGTACCCGTGACCTCTAAGTCACCTCTAAAACCAGACTGACGTTGTCACCCTGACCCATCGTCATCCATCAATCATCACGTGACTCTGGGAGGTCGACGGTGGCGCCACCTTCTGGCATGATGCGCCGTGCCGGGCGTACACCTCGGTTCGTTATCATCAATGGTTGTGTGTGGAAAAGCAATCGTTACTTTCTAACCGAAACCTTTTATGTGATTGATACAATATTCCTTTGTCTTGTTCAGAGTGTTCCCCAGTAGAAGATGGAAAATACCAAAGGCAGCATGTATAATGAGGAGCTTTAATGTCTTACTATTCCTTTTTGGTGATTTTGCCGTCAACCGTTGTCATTAAAGATCACGACCAGTGTGACTAGACATTACCGAAGGTCTTCATATTAGGTTCAGATTTAATAGAAAACAAATGGCTTTGCAGGCTGAAAAACACTGGCAATTTCAGGATTCAAACCCACAACCTTTGAGTTTGGAAGTGGGGGTCCTAACCACTACACCATAAAGCCACATAGCAGATGAGTATAGAACTAAATAAACGACCAAATTTGCTGGTCCCAACAGGTCCTTTAAAGAGCAGTTCAACAAAACAGCATCCAGATGGACAGGCTGGTAGCAGCCAATTTCGCTGGTTCTTGGTATGACTTGAGATAAGTCCAGTGTTTATCCTACATGTGAAAGGACATCACTTTAAAAGTAGTATTTAACAATTCCCAAATATATTGATGGTTATTCTTTGAAAAACAAAACTTGAGTTGTACTTATAAATTACCGCCAAGTATTTCTTAAATATCATAAGAGAAAAGTAAATGTTTCAACACAGCACTAAGATCAAGTGAACAGTAAACAGGGACGCATCAAGGGGTTGGGGGGGCGGCTTATGGGACGTGCATCCCCCCTTTTTGGGGTCAAATATTAAATTCTTTAATGTAAAATTGGCGCCCCCAGAGGGACTTCTTTTAATATGTGCGCCCCTCCCCCCCTTCTTTAATTCCTGGATCCGCCACTGGTAAAGGGCCTTGACATTAACTATAAAGGCCTTTACATCATCTACAGAAAGACCGTTTGTACAAATGCCATCAATCATAAAAAATACTCATCTATCGAGAGGTTTATGACACTCAGGTCAGTGAATGTTAATATGTAATACCCAGCAGGGGTAATTGATATTCCTTTTTCTTCCAAGAAGTGGTGAGAAGCTGGCCCAATGTAATCAACAACAAGCAATAGATTCCCAAATTGCTCTTGAGGAAATTAAAATGGAATAAGAGTCTCGTTTTGAAGACGTGCGTACAGCTCCGACCGATCCTCCAATCCTCTTTTACTTCGTTTCCTTTCGGCCATTTTCAAAAGACTTATTAAATGCGTTTCTTTCTTTAGTTTGAGGAATTTCCCAGTCCTGTAGACATAAAGCGACATAAAGTGATTTGGAACAGCCTTTGTTGCTGTTTTCTTGAAACCCATTTGGTTATTTGACATATGGATTGGGAAAACTCTAAACCTTGGTTGTTGTTTTTTTATCTTTCACAGATTACAACCCAGGTCAATTTGGGCTATTCCACGCGACACTGGGGACTTACGGTTTTACTTTCTTTCTAAAAATAACATAGTTATTAGATAAAGATCTACCATAAATACACAATTTCTTGGAGCTTACACTTGCGAAACCAGATGACAAGGCCCATATTTCTGGGATGTCTGGGTACGAAAATATAAGGAAACATTGAAACGATCTTCCAATGCAAAAAAAAAAGAAATCATATGGCACGAATAGACGCTTTAATTTTTCATAGTATGCTACATGCATCAGATTGCGTAGATTACACCCAACCTTTTTAGATAAAAGAATAATCAGATTAGACTATTTTGTTACGAATAAGTACATAATCAGACATATATATATATATATATATATATACATATATATATATATATAATAATAATAATAATAATTGGATTGCTTTTTCACCTAGACACTGTTTTCTTGTTCAGCTGCTGACGACCAATAACAAGTGAAAAACCTTTCAGACAAAGCCTTCAATTATTCATTCTACCACTTCGCCTTACTATGGTGAACGCTGCCGCTCAAGGAGCAATTATATTGATACCTGAAGATACGTGCTTTTTCTGTATACTACTTAGACTGCGTTGTAGAAATAAACATGAGAATTTTGAATGAGGCTGAGGTCCTTTCCTACGGCCACTGCAGCCTCTTTAAATAAAGATTATTCTAACTATTAAATCCTAGTTCTAGTAAGCATTTAACTGACCAAGAGTGGATCACCCAAGGACAGGACCTTCTGGTGGCGCAATGGTAGGGCGTTGGCTTTGTCATCCAAAGGTTTGCATTTCAACTCTTGGTCCTACTGCTGTGGTATTAGATGTCCTCCCTGCGGTCTACGCCAACGTTATTAAAGGCCTAGTGCCACTGGTCATTGTATGTGGCGCCCTGCCTATGCCATTTTACATATTAAAGAATGCTTGCCTCAGTAAAGCGTTGGGGGCATGATTTCTACTTCTCACAGAATTGATCATCCAGGATCATGGGTGAAATAACCTAGTGCTCCAGAAATATGGAGTCCGGTATTTCAAACCAACAACCAACGAGTGAGGCATCCATCCAGGGATACGCAAAAATACTGGTGATTCATATAAAGGGCAACGCTTCAATGCAATTTATGAAACATTTAGTTATTAACTCTTCACGATTTAACCTCGACAAAATCTGTATTTTCAAGTGTCGTTGGTTGTTAAATAGCCTTTTCTCTTTAAATATGGGGCCAACATATGTACTATAGAACGTGGTGCTGACTGTATGAAGGCATTGATTAAAGTATAGGCAAAGCGTATCTGTTATCACAGGTCAACTGTTTTCATTTGAATCATATTCCATCACAGAACTAAAGTAGTGTTGGCTTTATCATTAAACATCTCTTTCATTTTCAGAAACTGTTTGCTTGTATTCCCATAGAAATCCTAACAATTACGGGATACGTTAACACTCCGGGATGCGCCAGAGCCAAAGCTACCTGACACATGTGTTCAGAGGGACTGTAATGACGTAATAAATATTCACACTACTCTTGGGTATGAGGGGTCCGATTGTAATGGAGTTCCAAGCATAAATGGGGTATAACGCATTATAACTTCGGGAAAACTGACATTTTAAATTCTTGGGAACACAGACGACCGACAGTACCCCATAATACAACGCCCAGGGGCGCGACCATCAATTGCTGTCGGCCATTACTTAGTCATGTATTACAAGCACTACCAGATAAAGATGGTAGGATACGTTCGGGTCAATATATTATAGGCACTGAAGTATAGGGAGAGCCCTCGGGGGTCAGTATTGGGGCTATCAGTATGGACGTAAGAGGACAGGGGCGTTTGTTCTGTCCCGTCATCGTGTCGGACGGACAGGGCACAGCATGCAGATCGGGGCAGGAGGCCGGACCTGGGAGAGGCTGGTCTGTGGAGCAGGTATAAGGTAACGGCTGTCTTGGGAAGGACAACATCCCCTGGGGGTCACCGTAAAAACTAACAAAGGCCGTAAAGGTGCCCAGTGACATCGGTTCTCACTTCCTCCGCCTCTAAATGGAGAAGATTGAATATTAACAGGTTCTGGTGGTTTCTAGGGGTGGCTGTAAAGGGAATGCTGGTATCTAAACAGCCTTGAGCAATAATATGAACTCAAATCACGCTGCAGAAGTAACCAACGTTTCACCAGTAGTTGGTTTTTATACCTCATTTCTACAGATTTATATGTAGATATTATTATAGTTTGCCGTTGGATACAAATACGCGCATGTATATATAATGAACTGAATCAAGGGAAAACCTTATATTCAATAGATGTTCCCAGAATATAAACTGATAGATGTTCCCAGCATATAAACTGATGTTCTTGTCCCTTATACAACAAGCTTCTGCTCTATTTTTATGTGATCAGATTAAAGCGAAGGCGAATTCTCGGAACAGACTGTTTCCAGGACCTGGGTTTAAAGTCATGTATTTTGTATGGGCAGTAGCCCTATTCATGCATAGAGAAAATGTTTTAGAAATCCATCTATATACGATCATGCAGGGTCCACTGTAGGTTTGAGTAAGAGAAATTAGTAATTATGTAGCCTTTTGTTAAATGTCATAATCGTCACATTACTAAATCACCCCAGCTAGATTAATATTGCACTTGAATATCGAAAACATGTTTCAGTAAAGCCCGTGGAAGTGACGGTCAAAATTCGGTCGAGAAGAGATAACCGCATTATGTAAATGCATAGGGTTTTCAAACTTGACCTGCGTATTGAAATATCTCCTATTGGATGTCTACGGTAAGACAGATTTAAGGCACGTTTTCCACACATCGTTTCGAATGCTTCACCGCTGAGAAGATGGACTGATCCTTGGAGGCAATAAAGACTGGAAACGGAACAAGCAGCGTTATGGTTTGAGTTCTGCAACATGATACAAATAAAACTGCTGTAACACAGCCCCGACAATTGGCAATAACACAATATCGTCATGATTATAGACCCATCGTATAACTCTATCTCCTGACATTTCTTTGCAAAATACTCTTTATTCTGGCAGGATGTTAGCTGATATCACTAATATGTAACCAGGGCAAATAATATGTCAGGTTCGGGAATGTTATTGTAACAAGACCAAACGTCTAGCCATACTGATCAATTCGGCGGCATGTTTTAATGTTTTAATGTCTTAATGTAATATATGGTAAAAATGTTTTATACAGTATCAAAGCTTCCAGCTTTGATACAGATGAGGCGGCGATCTAGGCCTAATAATATTAATGTGTAATTTATTGTGGTAGGTCTGAACTGACACTATAGTGTCAATTTAACAAATAATTTAATCTTTGAATAATTTAAATCTTAAATCTATGTGACACTGACAGCACCGGAGAACTTATTGACAGTGTGACGCCTATGTTATAACATTGAATGGGAATGATTCAGACACTGACAGTGACTTAGGCCTAGACATATTTAATATTTTGATGGTAGGTCTGAAAAACCTGACACTATAGTGACAATTTCACAAATAATTTAACCTTTTTGATCATAAATAAGAGAACCCGACGAAGGGTTGACGGTCTGACAGCAGTGACAGTGCCTCCACGTGTCCGATATATATTTAAACTGCCAAAAAGATATATGTACCTACCTGTATAACCTGAGTCCTGAATGCTTCCGAATACTTAAATCCTCCACAATTATTGGGTTTAGTCCAATGTCATCCTGGTTTCCTGAGTTCAACGTATCGATGCAGGTGTGCATGTTGACGGTCTGACAGCAGTGACAGTGCCTCCACGTGTCCGATTGATCCAATGTTTTGCCTTCGATACGAACGCATGGTTCCCGCATGAATTGTCAATGCGTTGTATGCGTTTAAGGGGGTCCAGACGTCCAAAATATATATATTGAAACCATCATATAGCGCTGTAATCCAGGCATCCAGACGGAGAAGGACGACTCCCCGGGACCAACCAACCGTCCTCGCCGCCAGCGTGGGGCGGTCTGACAGCAGGGTTGTGACAGTGCCTCCACGTGTCCGATCGATCCAATGTTTCCCCTTCGATACGAACGCATGGTTTACGCCTGAATTGTCGATGGCAATGCGTTGTATGCGTTTAAGGGGGTCCAGACGTCCAAAATATATATATTGAAAGCATCAGATACCGCCGTAATCCAGGTATTCAGGCGGCGAAAGAGCAGCCTCCCGCCAACACGTCCGACCGCGGCGACTCTACCCGGCCGAGTGACAGTGAAGCGGTGAAGTGGAAAATGGCGCGATGTATTTGCGCAAATTGTCGCGTTATTTCGCAATCTATGAATTGATGGACAATGAGATATCTATCTATGTATCCAAATCTATCTGTGTATATCAAAAACTAAAGTTAGATCGACCGATTTCATGGTGAAATAGGTCTGCATAGGTCCGATTCCCGGGCGCCCCAGATCGGAGAAGAAGGTGTCACATGGCGGGCCCGCCCGCCGACCGTAACGATATAACGGTTTGGATTCCGCGCTTGAATGTCTAATTTGGCCCGATTTGGACGATTTTAACGATTCCTATGTCTTCTATATATCAAAATCTCTGCGATGTAAGCTCAAATAAGCCCAAATATGTGGGCATTTAAGCTCAGAAGCGATTGATTCACCGGGTGTTACATATAAACGCGTCACAGGTCATCGTATAGACGAAAGGGGAATTCGGCGGCATAAGATCTTAAGGTGATCTAGGCCTGTATTTGATTTTAAAGCCTTGCCGCCTCATAATAATAACTATCCAGTATACCATTACCCGGCAACAGGCAGGTGATACGGTAGTGAATAATTACAAGTCACGTTCCCTTATCAGAGCAGAAACCCATAAAACGCATTTCGCCGACGGGCAATCTAGAGGCTCTCCATTAAAACCCACGTATCTTACTGTTTAATGGGCGTCCCGAGCAAAATGGGTTCCACAAGTCTCAATTGACAATTTCCTTTCTCGGTGATTTCAATTCGATAGTTTGAACGCCGGTAAAAACCACATACCGTGCATAACGTAATTAGGGCAGGAAATTACGCATGGAAGTGGAGGCCAAGTATGGAGGAGGGCCTGTAGCTGGCCGACTAACTCTGTCGAGAAAATGAAGTGAGTTTGGTAAAGGGTACCAGCGCCGCTTAGCGCTCCTTACCACGGAAAGCGCATGCCCGCCTGGTATTTCTTGATATGAACCCGCTTGAGACATCTACCTACAAACCCATTAGATATGTGCTTAGTTATGTGCCCCTAAGTTGTAAATTAAAATTAAAATTTTCTTTCCTGCTTCGCTAAAATGCAATTTAAATCCCTCTTTACTTACATTTGCAGCTGCAAGTTGTGATAGCATCCCAAAGGCAGATCGTTTAGAGTGCTAAAAAACAACCCTGTTATGGCTTATCAATATACTCTCCAGCGCGGAAACACCCATTTCCAATGACTGGTTTTAAAATGCTCATTAAGCAATGACGATATACGCGGAAATTGGGTGAACCACTTATCAGTGGATACTATATCCTGAAGCATGTTTTGGTTTTAGTTTTGCCATTTCATTGTTTGCACTGGCTTGTTAAATCAAATACCCCTGTAGTTAAACTCGCTTGGACTACCACGACATATCTTTTGTAACATCTATCCTTCAAGATCTGAGAGCTCCAGTTCAATATCATATTCCTAATACATATCATGAAGACAGAGAGTTTCAATACTCGCAAAACAACCCGATTAAAAAGATCCCACCCAAGACGATATTTGACAGTGTGGGCGCCTTCTCAAAGAGCTTCCTGGACACGCGGGCTTTGTCCATCGACCCCTCCCAGGGGTGTCAAATCGAAGTCCCCTGTAGCTTCTCTACCTCAGTGCCCCGAAACACGACCTGTGCCGCACGCCGGACCTGCACCCTGAGGACGGCCAAGGCCCGAGCCGCAGTATCAAAGCAGTCGGCATCGGGAAAAATACTCCTCACTCGGCCCAGGCTTCTTTTTGCTGACCCCCACTATTGCTCCGCGTGACTGGGTGGTTTCTACCCAATGATTTCAGTTTTGGAGTTCCGCCAGGCGTGGATGATTCGCGTTTTTTGTGGATTCTTTTTAGATGAAGCGAGGAATGAGATACCCACTTTTTGTTTGCAATCTCCCCAAACTTTCAGTGGGATTGTGCATCTCATCTCCGCTGAAAGATATCCGTGTTCCCAAGTCTGAATGATCGGACTGAGATCCGAGATATTTGAGATGAAAGCAACTTTTTTTAAATTGGATATCGGTACCTCTAGCTTCTATTATATTCCTGTGGCAGGGTGACATGTACATATAATACGTATACATTAGAATTTGTATACCTAATAATGATTACTAACCAACTGTTAAAATTTATTAAGATATCAATTCTACCAATAGATACCATCAGTAGAACACTAGGTATCGCCAAGTGCTTATTGGGAGGAGATCGAATCATGACTTCAATGGCCATTCATAAAGTAGGTCAATAGGGACTGAAAATTTACCTACTGAAAGAAAAAAGATTCAATATGTTGTACAGACGTGCCTAGAATTGGAAAGTTTTGGTTAAGTTTGATACAAATGTTTGAGTAAAACTAAGGAATCCTTTTTTTAAAAAAAGGAGATACTTCCGTGGGATTTTCTTTAACGATTTTGGTATTCTAAATATTGTACTTAATATCGATCATACATGTAATAGGTACATGTTCTTCACTTCCCTTGACAATTAATTTGACTCAGCCAGATGTATCTAATCAAATCCCCACATATATATTATGTTCGAAAAAGCCATCGCTGCTCTTTCAGGTATTAATATCACTACATTTGATCCATTCTTACTGAAAGAATGCAGTTTTATCAGGGTCAAGGAACTGAAGCGGAACCGCTCACAAACCAAGCGGACATGGATTGACCCCAGCGGTAAGTGAGCAACTCACTGACTGCGAGTTGAGATGGTCGAGCTGCTCAGAGGTGTGTGGTGGCATGAGCTGCTCGTCAAAGTCCACAATGGTGGGCCTTAAGGCAGCACACAATCAGCCCCGCCCGAGGCCCAACCTGCTCAATGGCTTCAGATGATAAAGTACCAACCTTTCGGCAGTCCCTCTCCCAACCACTCACTTATGTTCCCTCTTTTTCTCCTCACCCGGTCACTCTGAAAGCTTTCTCATCGCAGGCAAAAACATTGAGCCGTCCCAAACGGCTACAAAACCTCGGTCTTTCAGCGGGCCTCGATACTACTGAATAACTTCAATAAGGTTTCTTTGCTGACGGGATTGGATATGACTGTTTCTTCACCTCGTTTCTGGGCAGTTTCACGATAGGTAGAGCACATAATCTTATTTGCATGGGCTTTTCAGACATGACAACGTTGTAAAAGATTGACCATCTAGAATAGCCTCTTAGGTTCTGTCTTTTTACTTTCTATACATTATAGTTCCACATCATCTGCCTTTCGGATTTTCTTCTTCTTTGTCCTGAGGACATTTAAGTCATCCCTTTCTTTACAAAAGTTACAAATAAATATCAATCCATGATGAGTGGCATGAGAGTGCACAGTTCCCACAGCATCTGCTTAATAAACGGAATTGACTTTTGCGGTGTCATTTAAAAAAACCCATCATGATTGAAGAAACGACAAAAGTTGCACAATCAATCATCTGTTCGCAGAAGTAGAGAACAAGTGTAATCATGCTTTTTTTTCTCCCATGGAAATGAGTGACCAGAGGATCTATAGATCTAGTGAGCAAGGAACAGTTCATTTTGTGTTCTCTTTTCTAGTGATGTTGGTATCAATTGAGTATTGGCCTGATACCATGTTTTCTCATTCATATTACATTTTGCCAACAGTAGAACAAGTATTACCAGTAGATTTTACATAATTTTGTCATTACAGTAACAGTTTGTCGAAATTACAAAAATACAGACCCTGTCAGGATTTAACAGAAAATGTTTAGCATTTGAGGGTTTTACTAATACTATGTCCCAGATCTATCGAAAAATAAGCTGTTCTAAAAAAAGATACTATCATTTATTCTGGAATCTGAAGATTTCCAAGCATGAACCACCTAAAAATGTGGTGGCTCGAAGGAAAATCTTATGACAGTTACTAGATAAGGGCAAGGCTACGTTAAATATGGCCTAATCAGTCAGTCAGATGATGGTGGGTTCTATGGTTAGCAGCCAGTGAGTAACAGTTGCTCCCTTTGCATTTACCTTTGACTGACAGGTCTGACACAGCCATTCACAGAACCCAGAAAACCATAGTCCGGCCTATCAATTATCCCATCATAAGGTTGACCAGGCTTGAATATAGAAATCCAGACTTCTCCATTTAATGATGGCAGTGATGATTGTTACAGATTAAGGTCCACTCAGCATTATTTCAACTATATCAGGACCAGCTCACTATTTTGACTTGCTCAAAGTACTATGATCGATTCTTGTGGTGAAAATGACAAGAAATGTGCAAGAAAAGGGGGTCAAATAGACATAGAAGTCCCACATGCAACCCACTGGACCCCCCCCCCCCCCCACTCTCCATTAATTTTGATGTAGTCCCATTTCCATTTCACATGGAGTGAAGAGCCAGCACATCCAAACTAGAAATCTGAAGATTGTCGGCCAGAAACTGGCCGATGTTGCGTTGGTGGTTTTTAAATGTTATACTGGAAATCTGAAGATTGACGGCCAGAAAGAATCAAATTCCATGACTTTTCCATGACTTTCCATAACCAATTCTGATTTTTCCAGGTTGACTTTCAAGGGTTCAAACGACCCTGCCGGTCACCCCCCCCCCCCCCCCCAACCTCTCCTCCTCCTCCCCCTACCCGGCCTTGCATACTGCCCCGGCCGGTCAACCCCCTGCCCACCTCTCCTCCTCCCCACTACCCGGCCTCGCATACCGCCCTGGCCGGTCACCCCCCCACCTCTCCTCCTCCTCCCCCTACCCGGCCTGCATACCGCCCTGGCCGGTCCCCCCCCCCCCCTCCCACCTACTGGTGAGACCACTGGGCTGCGTGGGTGGACGGGGGGGGGGGGGGGGGGGGGGGAGGTGGTGGCCGTAGCGGCTGGGGTGGGGGTAGGGTGGTGGGTGTGAGAGGATTGCAGGTGTAACGGTTGATTGGGTGCATGGACGGTGGTGTAGGAGGGAATCCTATTGGTCATTCAGGTTAACCAATGAGTGTACAGAGTGTACAGCAGGGCTGTGTGTGTGTGTGTTTGGGTGAGGGGGGGGGTGAGGCAGTGGCTGTACCAACTGGGGTGGGGGTAGGGTGGTGGGTGTGAAAGTATTGCAGGTGTCACATTTGATTGGGTGCATGGACGGTGGTGTAGGAGGGAATCCTATTGGTCACTCAGGTTGACCAATGAGTGTACAGCTGCACTGGTTTGGGTGGGGGCCCACCAATTTAACCGCGGCGTAACTTCGGCGTAACTTCGGCGTAACTTCCCCGTAACCCCTTCGCCCCTTTACCCCCATACAAAAGCCCTACACCCCTATAGCCCTAGAATCCCCCCCTACCCCCTCCCCTGGCCAGCAGCCACCATGCTTGCCCTCCACCCAACCAATTAACCCCCTCACCACTACCACCACTCTTCCCCCTACTCCCTCCCACCACTACCCTCCCCAAGCCTCTCCCTGCCAGGGAGTGGCTACAAGTTGTGAATCAGCTCTATATATAGGACCCACGGACACTGGATGTCAATCACTGATACTTGTCCCTCCTACTTCTACCACCAGTGACCAATGAGAAGACACTGAGTGGAGGCCCCACAGTCTGACCACCACTGGGGGTCAGAGAGGGCACACCAATTAAACAATTACACGGTCCACTGGTCCTCAACAATAGACCCACTTCAAAAACGGACCTATACCTTGGTTGCGTTGGTCACTAATACCTAGACCATCTATAGTTGTATGTACACCAACGCAACAAAAATGGATGTGAATTGTATGTCGCACTGATACTTCACTGACTAAAACTCCAACGATACATGTCGTGACATTGTCATATAGGGCCAAATTGTCTTCTAGTTCATAACCTATCATTGTTCTTTTCGTATCAATCATTTTTCTTGGGGCAAAGTAATTGGCTTAGTCAGCATAACTCCTTGAATGTTAAAGGTACTCTGGCGGTAACTAACATCGCTACCTGAATGTGCTGCTCCTACAGTTTTCCTTTCAGGGCTTTTTCCGATGTACATTTACGACTGAAACTGTTTTGCAGTTGCATTGTTTCTATTGTTGAATAGTTCTTTAAATTGGAAAGCCCTTAGTTTGGATTATTTTAATAAGGTTTTTATAACAGTGTTTGTTCCACATGGAGAAGCTCTCGAATCATGTGTCATAGTTAGAGACTGCGTTTTTATACGTCACTTCGGCCAGAATGTGATTGTAAAACGAAAACTAAATCTGGTTATCGATTATTGCAGCAGGTGACATGCAACTTTCGTATATATATTATATATGTGCAACAGGAACTTCATTACTATCCCTTTGCTTTATGCCCATCGAAATAATCGAGCAACTTCTCTTGTTGCTTTTCTTATAAGTGAATAAGTCAGATCAGATTCCACTATAAAAAAAATTCTACCCCTAACGGAAATTCAATCGTTGTGTATTGTTTCGGTACAAAAAAAGAGCAAGGTTCAGTCAGATGTAGAGCTTAAACTGGGAAAAAGGGCACTACACGGTTTGGATAAAGAACTCTAACTGATTTTCCCACGCAGAAAACATGGTTATCCTGATACAGGTGTTCACTATCCGAGATGATAATGCAGTCATATGATATTTCCCTTTACCATGTGATGTTTTCGACATAAATCCAGTTCTCTCTGCAGAAAATCAACAGTTTTTACAGATTTTTATATACAAACTTCCTGTTTAGTCTATATAGATATTTTAGACACACTTCCTATACTAAAACATAATTTCAGACAACAAACATGAAAAATTCATTTTCAGATCTTACATATGCAAAGTCTCCTTTTTGTCTTCAGAGAAATATTTAATAACACACACTGATATATCACTGCAAAAGACATTGCTTCCAGAAAGTTGCATGACGGGGTACTAAATTTCAAGCTCTGAGAAGTCTATCCCGTGTGTTCCTTCCAACCTAAGGTTGGTTATTAGGGTTTTACACCGTATCGACATCTAGGGTCATATCACGGTGCCCACACTAAGGTGGTGACCCAGTAACCACCCCGTGTTATTGGTGCCCGTCCCACTTCCCCACATCAGGTATGAAATACACCCTGCTTTAGTATTCATGTCACAGGGTGGAGGTTAAGCGGCACTTTCCCACTGCCCTTAACGCTGCCCATAACGCCAGCAGTCATCTGTGTGCATGGCGGGGGAGGTGGGAGAGGAGGTCCCCCTGGAACCCATGGTACCCCCACACCTTTTATCTATAATACAAAAAGGGGGAGATAAAAGCGCCACATGGTGGCAATAAGCGGCGATCTGATGGCCCCTCCCCTCGGACGGGCCCTATAAGCTGAGGGATACCAAAGGGCACGGGTCAGACCTCGGGGAATGGCGTACTGCTCCCATGGATCTTTGTGTACAGTTCAAAATTAAGTTTGGCTCTGTTTTAAGGAATAACTTACACATTGGGTTAATTTATTAAGGCCTATGGGGATCAGTCAGTTATTTGAAATTCGCTGAAATGAAAACTGTTCGTTTAAAGCTAGTCTTTTTTCCAACTATGGGGATCTTTCCCAATGAAAAGTTAATTGCCAGTAGATTGATTACGTCCACGGGGTGTTTGGGAACAGAAAGAGAGGTTATGTAGGTTTTAAATTGCAAATGGGCTTATTATTGGCTAAGAAATGAGGTGTAATGGGTCCTTTGGGAGATGGTCCCTTAATCAGTATGCTATCTAGGGACGTATTCACGTGCCTAAGGATGACCCCAAGGAGGCTGAATGACGCCCTACCCTTATTCAAAATGGAGGCGCAATAATATTGAATGCACATAATTCTTAGGGACAATGTATATATGGCAGTACAGGCACCGTTACAAAAGGACAGTTAAGTTTCAGGGAATTGTTACGATAAACCCATTTTGTTAGGTAAACACTTCTTGTTCACAAAATTTGGTTAATTTCTGAGAAGGTTACAAACATCCAGATATATTAAGGTTTCTTCCAAACTTATGATATAAAACATCCGCTTCTATTTCAAATTTGGTTTGTTGATATGCTTGTATAAAATTAATGGTATAAATATTTTACATACTTTCTTCACTTTCTCATGTCACTGTCTTTTTTCCTATGAAACGCAGGGTAAAGTTTCTTAGACGGTATAATGATGTTATTGACGCGCCGATCGCCAAGAGAACGGCTCGGTGAAGCAAAGAGATACAGCTGGTGAGCACACAGTGCAGGACGGCGACAGATGACAATAAGGCACGCGCACCTTCACCCCGCGACCAGATCTGGTCACAAAGACCTACAGACGACGGCCCAGAGTGTGGGGAGGATTGGCTTGTTGTCTCATGTGTCGCCCTCAAAGGCGATACCCGGCTCTAATACATCAGGACTGACATCATCTCAGATCAGCCTATTTGAAGGAACAATGCCTCTTCTGAAAACTCTCCTTATCCTTGTGAGAAAAATGAGTGGTCTTCAAGCGCAGTACAAAGGCTGTAAGGGGTGAACTATTGAGGGTCGTGAACAGAGCCTGTGGCGAGAGAGTGTAAGTGGCATCCTTTGTTGGGGTATGCTTCTTGTAGATCGTATTTAGATCAGCCTCCTCCTTGTCAACCGGCCACTTGTATTTGAGGTAGATCAGACAAATAGCCTACATAGTTGTGCTCTTAGCACTGAGCGCCATGTCAGTTGTGGAGTGTCATTTCAGCTTCCTTCGTGTACTAGTTTTCTTAATTTTCGAAGCTTTAGCTTAGATGCTATTTCTATCTGTTGTCGTTTGAATTGAAAGATAGAATTTGAATCGAACTTATTCTTAGTAGAGCAATGTATTGTATATAGTTTAAATATATTTTCTTGCACTTCAAACAATTTTATGGATTGAAAATATTGCTTATGTAGTCTGATGTTAAAAAAAATTCAGTTAGACGAGCACAGCCTAAACGACAAAGAATGAAGATGACAATTTTTGTTACAAGCCTCTTTTGTCATTCGGTAATCCATATACCGAGCTAAAACATGGCTGTACATTGAAAGTATGTAATACTTCCAGGAAACAATTAATGATTGCACTCCCTGATCGAATATAAAATGAGCCAAATGTTATTACATTTTAAAAAAAAGCTGATCTCAGCAGTTTCAAAGTCTGACTCAGCAGATGAGCTCGACATATGACTCGAAACCATTATGTTTGGGATATAAAGATATGGACTGTACCTGCCATCAAATACATGTACATTTGACACTGTAAGAACTTGACAGGGCAGTCTTGCTGACATTATGGTAGACCCAATGACAACTTACATGTTGGCACGGCCCTTTCACAACTTTTCTTATAGTGTCCAAAAATCCCACAGCACATTACTAAATGAGTGTAATTATTAGGTTTCACACAAAGGAAAAATCCACGTCAACTGCTTCTAGCCCAGAACTATAACTGAAAGCCTTGTTAAAACAACGAAGATGGTTTAATATCTTATGAGTTGAACTACAAACTATTTTCCTTTCTTTTACACCATGCTTTATTTCCCCGTAAAACAGGGGTAGAGCGGATAGGATTGTTTCTATCAAACTATACACAATTTAATTTAATTTCGTTGTATAAATATTTGACTGTCATCAGCAGACAAACCCATGCACCAAACTTTTAAAATAGAGTTTAGTAAACATGGCATACTCATTAACTGAATTTAGCATCCTTAAAGATCGAAAGTACAGACAATCACGCTCAGAAACCTGATGTTTATAGGAATACATTGTCATATTCCCATAGTCAATCATAACAAATAATTTCCTTAAACAATTCATTTTAGAACTATGGACCCAAGCGACTTCATAACGCCTAGTAAATGTAAATTCCGGTGACAGAGGTATCCCATAGAGGGCCCCATTTAGGTTTTATTACTTCCAAGAAAAATTACTAGGGGGAGCCACTAGGTCACACGAACGCCGAATGCACTTCCTTTCCGTTCTCGTCTATCATCTATAGTATTCTGCGCACTAACCCTACACAGGTCTCTACTTAAATGATCGGCAAATAGCTGTTTGTGTATAAGTGTTTTTAACTATCCCATTTGCGAAACATTTGATAAACACTTATGATAATATTGAAAGTGTGTTATTGGTATCAAACTTTGATTTGTGTATTTATTTTATGGAACTTTAAGAATAATTTCATTGATTGAATTGGTGATTCGTATTTCTATAAAATTAAACTACAGCATTGGTGTGGAATTGAATGTTCATACCTCAAAAAAGAAAAGAATGTATTGTGATCTGTACAACAATTATCAAATCATGAATCTGTGATCTAAAATAGATTAAACTACCGGTATGATATGAAATAATTTGCTTAATAAGTAACGAGGTTTGTTTTTTGTTTTGTTTTTTTTACGAAGGAGCTTCGAAAAGGTAGAATAAAACGATATATGTATGTTTTTGTCTTGTTGTTTTTTAATCTTTTATTATACCACCATAATCATATGCATGGGCTCTGATACTTATATGAAACTACGTAGATTACATAGTGGTTATACATTTTTATCAAATAAAAACTTTCATTCTACCCCATCGGATAAAGGGTTTACACAGTAAAAGTCATTTGAAGATCATCTGGATTTCACCCTACATTAAGACATTTTATCAAGTAAACGTTTTTTTTATTTTCTAGACGTTAAGGTTACTATTATTTCAGATTAAAAAAACACCTAAAACACAAGCATAAGCAATATGGAAGAGTATGTGTTGAGAGCTCTTTGTAACTGATCTTTCAATGTTGGAATGAAAAAATTGCGTTAACCACTTTTCAACAATGGAGTTTCTTGTAAATTAAAACGCCCCATCCAACTCCATACTCGGGACTGTAGTGTTCTATGAGCTAAGCAGTGATTTTCGTTTTTAAAGATTCTTTTCGCAACGACTTTGTTCCAAATATCACGACATTTGAATAAGCAATATCAGCAGTTTATTTTGTTTATATGACAGAATCAATCTACCTGATAGGTAATTTATTCCCTAACAATGGTTCATATGTGATACTTCAATCTACCTGTTTTCTATATCAATAGTAAACACATGATTATGTGTTTGTAATTTTCATAATATGTTTTGACACATACAATGCTGACCACACATTTGGGGAAATCTGTGACATGGACCTTGTTGAATTTCAAACGATCACAGGCCTATGCCAAAACCCCTATAGAATGTCATCGCTTATGAAATGTCCCTAGTTTGTAACGATACATCAAAACACTGAACGATACGTCCTCCTAAGTCAATGTGCGATACGACTAGGCTTATCCTATAGAAAAAAGAGGTGCTAGGACCAGCGGATGATCTGCTGGCTAAGTAAAGGGTCATCTCTGCCCAACACTGTGTTTACTCACGAATGAGCGTCCTCGGAGACAAACACACCTGGTGCGGGACTCAGGTCTAAGGCTCGTGTATCAATATTGGGTCTGCGTTATTGCCTAATCCAAATGTCGTCAGGATTTTCGCGCCAAACACAGAAACGCGTGAAATGTAAAATACGTTTACTGAATCTTGACTTGAGATTATCATCTTTAACGTCGATTTGGCCTTGGTTAAAGCTGCCGAATAGACCTTCAGAATCGGGAATAATTGTGATATTGTTTGTGGGGAAAGGGTTAGGATAGGGGAGAAGTGGTGCCAGTCCGGGTCAGTGTAAATAAAGCGTCCTTGACAATCGGCACCGACGGATCACGGCGTAGAACAATTACACAGAGAGGCGATGGACTGGCAGAGGCCGGGCAGTTCTCCCTTCACTCTCTTTCCCGCCTCACATTGGCGCGGCCACATTAGGCTGACCCAGGACTTTCTTAATTATTGCCCAAACTGGCGAGCTCCCAAGTACTTGGAATGAAATGCACATGAAAAGAGACGTTTTCTGCTTTCTACAAATAACCCTTTACGATACTCAAAGGAATGTGCATTTCGGAACTTTCGCGCCTGCAGTATTTTGCTATGGATGTTTCTTTTTACTACACATTTTGACAAGACTTCGATTTTGATCTGTGATTTGTGAGTCAAGGAACATTTTTTCATAAGGCAGGTTTACCCCTTAGAAATGAAATTGGACGACAGGAAGTGTGCGTCACGCCAATCCCAATGCCATAACTGCGCAAGACAATTCATCCGCGTTTCGATTATGCTAATTCATTCAATATCGACCATCAAAGAAGTAAGTACGAAAGCACATTGCTTATGAATTTATGTAGAATAAACGAAACTTTGGAAATCTGGACGATTTATTATATCAAAATATATACTATGATTAAAGTCTGTACCTCCTTCAGGGGAAAAAGTACATAAGTGTACAAACGGGCTGTCTCTAAAGATAATAATGGATATGTGATAACATTTTCATTAGTAGATCCATGAATGGTTTCAATTAAACATTGATAAGACATTGATTTATTTGAGTGTGTGGCTGGTGCTTAGAGACACTCCAGCTAGGAGGGTAAGCAAACGGAAATCTGACGTTTGTCGTTTGTTTTTCAGGATCGCTGAGAGGAGAGAGAGAGCGCTCTGTTTGCTGGGATGGACGGGTAATGGGCCGCCCCGACCACCACCTCCTCCTCCACACAACGCCCCGCAACACGACCCAGAGTCAACACGTCGTGTTTACAACACACAGAGATCTAAAATAACATTTGTCATTCCAATCAAGATAATTTGTGGAGGCTTTAAGTGTGAATTATCAAAGCACTGGAATCATTATTCAAAATTGTGAGGTCATTATGAAGGATCTTTCGGTTGTGTGGACAACGGGAGTATTGGGTATTGAAGTTTTGCGCGGTCACGTACTGCTACTTCACTGAGTGGTTTTCGATCTGTGGCCACACTCAGCGATCACGACCCATCCAAGACGTGAGCAATTGTTCGGGACTTGAGGAGAGAACGATCCAGTTCATTTACTCAAATCAAAGAAAACTGGGGAAAAAATATCGGCCACAATGAGTTCTGAAGACGCAGCAGTGAAGTCCCTCCTCACGCTCAGTCTCGCTGTGAACGTGATCATAAACGGGATTCTCTGCGTCCTTGGCTACGTTGGCAATGTTCTCACAATAGTCGCCTTGTCTAAAGATAAGGTCTACAATTCCAATATCCTGCTCATGCAAGTGCTCGCAGGATATGACATATTGTTCCTGACGCATACCCTGCTGTATACCGTCCTACGTTCTGTGTACCCCGCGACGGGCCTACTCGAGGCCTACCACGAGAAGAGTCCCTACATCATTGCCTTCGTCCTGCCATTTGGGTGGATAGCACAGACTGGGACCATATGGTTTAGTACGGCCCTGGCCGCCGACAGATACATTGGTATCACACGGCCTTTTAAGGCACTAACACTATGCACTTTACAAAATGCGAGAAAAGTAGTCATTGGGCTGTCAGTCGGGGCATTTCTATTCAACTTCCCCCGTTTCTTCTACTACTTTAACGTGGCCCTAAACTCGGACAACAACTCCACCTTTATCGCCCATGTGCGGTTAGAACTGCCCGGGTTTGATGCCAATATCTACCGCTATGTCTACCACATAACGCTCACCTTCATATTCCTCTACATTATCCCTCTCACTTCTCTCACTGTGCTGAATTACAAACTGATCAAAACTCTGAGGAATGCAAGTGTGACCAGAAAACGAATGAGCATGAACAGGAGCGGGAGCCCTACCAAACAGAACCTGACTATCACATTAAACCTGGTCATCGTGATCACCAAGTTTATCTTGTGTGAGACTCCGGACTTTATATCCAGTATTGTGGGGGCCATACCTGCCGCCGCCAACAAGAACGAGTACAAGATGTTCAACACCATCAAGGAGATGCTTTTGGTTTTCAACTCGGCTGTGAACTTCTACATTTACTGCATATTTAATATTAAATTCAGGGAGAATCTACGTCGCGCTTTTCCCTGCTTTAAGAACGCTGACCTCGGGGTTGACCAACACGCAAGTGCGTCCTCCAGTACCCTAAACGTCTCCCTCTCCTCCCTGACCCTCGCCATTTCTGCCTTTAAGGGGAAAAGACCCAGGACAGCCTCGGCGAGTAGTCCCCAGACTCCGGACAGCCTGGGCCCAGCCCGGCCCTCCTACGGCAGAAACAGGAACTACTCCGAGTCGTGCGGTGAGCTGCTCACGGAGAATGGGGTCAGCTTTGACCCCAGGCGGCACCGACTCGACTCGGTGGAGAGCAACGTAACGGTTCTCACAGCAGAGAGTAGTGACGCTGTCCGTTCTAGCACAGATGTGGACCAGTTAGAAAATGAAAATAAAACTAACAGAACCAGCATCAAGAAGAGAGTAAACGAGCCAATGCCGCTAAAAAATAGTACCTCGTATGGGTGTAACAATGGAGACAGTAAGTTCCGTCTCATTGAGTCATACTGTGACAAGCTCGTTGCATGGAAACAGTTTTATGAGGAATCAGATAATCCCGAGTACGTAATTTTTAGGTCAAAAGAAAACAGGATGAGAAAGAGGAAAACAGATATACCTGCAGAAGAGTTTTGTACGGAATTTGATACCAATGAGGCGGGCAAGCATGATATTTCACATGATACGCCACATGATATTTCACATGATCTTTCTCAGTCCCTGGAAGGATGTTTCATGTACGATGCTGAGGACATAGCCGCAGGACTCGGTGAGGTGGAAGAATTTAACGGTCGAGTGGAGCAGAGTTCGTCTCAGGAAAACGAGTCTTTAGAGCATACATATCCAGACGTAAATGCTGGCGTGTGTATAGGACAACCACCTTATCCCCAAGGCGAATCTAGCCTTGAAACAACCCCGCGTGGAGGTGACGATCATGACAATAGTCCAGGTCTAAAAGTTAAAGCTCGGGTCAAATATCCAACTTTCCCTAATCTTTTGTACACAGACACAGACAGTGATCAGCCAGATGTTGATGTCAGGGAAGACCCTACAGACAAACCACATGATGTAGGAGATATTTCTATTGAGATCAATGCGTCTGCCCCTTCGTGTGCGGCCATCGGGGTCAAGAGGCCGACTCATGCACCTCAAAATAAGAACGATCACACCCTGTCTCCGCGCCAACTGGCTGAAACCAGCACTGAAACACATGTATAGCAGTATATATACCACCAGTAGCTCTACACGCAACACTGACTCTCAACACCATGACATTTCCTCAACAACTTGTCATATTTTTGCTCTTGGGAGATTTCAAGCACATCTATCAAAAGGGTATTATATGATGGCAAACAGGTTTCATTCAAAATAAATCTTACGAAGTTGAAAGAACATGTTTTATATGATCCACCTTTATCCAAATCATCATTCACTCTTTTAAACGATCCAACGACCCTAGCTTCGATCAACACTAAAATAGGGATTATAAGATCAATAATTATTAAGATATGCACTTCACGTCACACATGTAGATACAAAGAATAACCTTTTTCAATAATATGAAATAAATTACTCTCCAAATATATTGTTCGACTATGTTTTATAGTACGTTCGTGTTCTGAATTCATCCCTGGCAATTGGTATTAGAGCTTCCTATATTGTTAAAGGGAAAAGTCATATATCCATATATCTGCCATGGCATTATTATGTATGATCTGATCAAATCAAATTCATAATAAAAAAATACTAATATATATAATATCTAGGCATCCATGTTGTCACACCGTATTCCTACTCAATCAATATATAACAAGAATGGCTTTTAACACGTGGGATCCAAGCAACGTTCACAACCTCAGTACCTATAACGTACCTATAACAATATGTAAATGAATACGTGGTTAAGTTAGTATTTTCCTGCTGGTCTCATGTCATTAAAATGATTCCTGTCTCTCATTCCAATATTCACATACCATCTGGCAGTTGAAGAAAATATTCGTCATAAAATCATGAATTAATGGGTTGTTAATATTGATGATCAACGCCTTCAGGAACAGCAGAACCTGTATACGGGCCTGATTAATTTATTTACTACAGCATCACTGATAATTTTCAAACTCAACAGTGAAAACAAACGAAGGAGAGTCAAGAAAAATTCCCAAAAAACCAGCATGGCCTACCTCCAGGTTTATACTCCAGGAAGTGCTGATCCGGCCGCTTGATCTCCATGAGCAGGTCGAAGGTGTAGAGGGACTTGACCCCGCCGAGCAGGGTGTCCATGGACGTCTGGTCCTCGCCCTCGAAGGACCGCTCCACCCAGTCCTGCAGCTCGTTGTACCGTACCAGCCGCACGCAGTCCAGCGGCACAATGTCGTCTAACTCCAGTTGCTGGGAAAGAGTAGTAACAATTGTGAGTGAGCTTAAATGATTAAATGGCGTTTTGACGTAATTTGACTTTTGAACATTGAACTGTTCGTTATGTTTTTACTGATTCATAATTTCGATAACACACAATGTTCTTTTCATCAGTCTGATTTGCTTTCCAAGAACCTTCTAATGTTTATTGTTTCGAAAAGGTTCAAGTCAGATAATATTTTTCCATTTATTCATCTCTGAGCAGACAGACACATACCTTCCAGGCGATCTCTGTGGCCTCTAGTAGAGTCTTATCCTTGTGAACTTCTAACTTCCCTTCCACCTGTTTCTGGTGTACTGGGTGGAAACAGAAGAGTTTAATCTGAAAGAGAAACAGAACATTCTGCTTGAAAACTTGTCAAATTATAACTGTAGAGATGTCCGGCCCGTGATAGAAAACAGCACTGAACTTTATCTAAAACTAAGACGTTTTACAAGAATGCTCTGCGTGGCTGTTTTGTCCTAATAGGGCATGTGCGTTCAAATAGCGGTGCAAAAGGGCCTGCTTGGTACCAGCCAGGTGTACATAGGTGGACACCCTGACCAGCTGCCACTGAAACCTGTGATCTGTGCACTCAGGCATGTCACCAGTGACCACTGCTTGTACCTGTAATTAGCACAACAGGCAGTATGGTGGCTGGCGCTATTGGCGCACACTCCCTATTACATTCTTCGACAAAGCAGAAACAGATTTTGAACTATCTAAGACCTAAGTCCGGGCTCACCTTACAGGTGCACCTGTCGAGCTCCCTCTGGCGGCGGTCGGCCTCCTCCTGGTCCTGCAGGTGCTGCAGCTCGTAGGTGAGGTGCTCCGGGAACTGCTCGATCTGCATGAAGTCTGCAGGGGGTGGGGGTGGGTGGGGAAATCAAAGGTTAGTATTTCTGTATTGAAATAGCAAGAAACATCATGCATAAGCTTATATTTGATGATCACAACATTGTTACATCTTTTATTTATCACATACAGGAACATTTGATGCTATAAATCATACTTTAATGGAAATGATATTTTTCAAATTGTCTACATAGATTATTACTTACCTTTGTTATGTTCCTTGTCTATTTGTCTATACATCAGCATGTATCCATTCGTTGAACTGTAAAAGAACATTAACTTTCAGGTTAGTTTGACCTACCGAAATTCAAATTTCTAACAATTGTATCAAGTAATATGTAGAGAAATACTATTATTTCAATTTGTATATAAATTCAACACTGCCGATTTTGTCAGCTAGAAAAACTTACCTTGTGAAGGCCGAGGAGTAGTATCCTCGGCTCGTGCTGGAGCCACCATACGTTTTACGAATATCATCATACGTAATCTGTTCAATGAAAACCAAATAAAATTACAACAAATGATCATAGAACAGAAGCGGATACAGGATTTCCAAATGGATGGCCTTAGACCCTTAAATTCGACATGGCGACATGGCCCTTTTTAAGGCTTAGTGACATGTGACATGGAATTTTGAAAGATATTGACACGTGACATTGCCTTTTCTGAAATTCGACAGGGCGACATCGCCCTTTTCTTAACTTCGACATGCGACATTGGAACCCCCCCCCCCCCCATCAAGGGCCCCAAAAGGGGAGGGGGGAGGTCAGCATATATATAGGCTAAGTGCTAAAACGATGTGCATTCGTGCACACGTGTGTGACATTTCCCCCTCTTTTTGTAATTTAGGGGTCCACCAAAGGGGGGGGGGGGGGGGTCAGGACCCCCGGGATCCGCCCCTGTTGAAGGAGCAAGTGCATAAGAATCTTCTGCAAACTTATTACGATTATTTCACTCAACATGCTTAAAAAAACTGATTGATACATATTATGTAGATTTGCAAAGTATTCTTTGTACCTCTTAGGCTCTTTTAAGTAACAAGTCCAAAAGCAGTTAGGGGTCAGTATTGCTTTCTGAGAGTATCAAAAGATACAAAATGAGGTGATGAATCTTATGCCTTTGTTTAGGGTAGGTGTAAACTGATAGAATAGGCCTAGATATGTCTTAGATTTTGAATCAGATATTTTGATGGTAGGTCTGGAAAAAATATTTATTGTGGTAGGTCTGAACTGACACTATAGTGACAATCTGAGAAAATATTTACTTTTAAGCCTATAGGTTAGAAATTGACTCAGGCCTAAGGCTTAGGAGGTCTGTACATCTTATACAAATCAGATTTAATATTTTGATGGTAGGTCTGAAAAAATGACACTATAGTGACAATTTCTCAAATCTTTTAATCTTTGGATCATAAATAATTGCTTTCGGAGCCTCCATAATACATTGACAGTGTTGCAGGGGGCTTAGGCCTAGCCTATCTGAGCCTGAGTCCAGTCATTTTTTCATACCATCTGTAAAATATTCTTGCAAACGTATCCAGGCCTAAAATAATCAGACCATTTGATATTTAGGACCCTCACATATATGAGAACATAGCTATATACATGAATTTCATTTTGATAGGCCTAATAAGGTCTAAATAATTATTTTTCAGATTGCCAGTGTCCGACCAAACGCCCGAGCTGCTTTGACATCCAGCCTCTAGGCCTAAGACTGTAACCATCTGTAAAATATTATTGCAAGCATTTCCAGGCCTAAAATATCAATCTATATTATAATATATAGGACCCTGAGATATATGGGAACATAGATATCTACATCACTTTAATTTTGGTAGGGGTTATAAGGCCTAAAATAATTATTTTTCAGATTGTCAGTGTCCAACCAATGCGCTTTAGGCCTCCAGCCGAGTTTAGGCCTAGATTTCAACGGTATACATAATTTCAAACGCTGGAAATAAGATACAAGTGCAACTGTATAATCTCGTTTAAAACTGAAATCGCTATTAAAATAATGAGATTCTTCGCCTGTTAATGAAAAAGAAACTACTAAAGTTTGAAATAGATAATTGTAAGATAATCATATATTTTTATAAAGAAGAGGTTGTTATTAGCAAAGAGGAACTCATGAGGTAAAAAAGGTTATCCTATTTAGATGCTGTATTAAAGTGAGAACAAATTTTTTGAGATTTTAAAGATTTGAACCTGTTCTTGTGTATTTGCCACATCATAAAAAACACAGTCACCATGCTGAATAACATGTCTTTTGACCTTGTCCAAAACTTGGGGGGAAAAGAAGAAATTTTGTTAAGCTCAAAAATTGAAGGCATTTTTGGACATTTTGCGCATCATAAAAATAAGGTTGCCATGGTGACAAATATGTCTGATGAGCCTGCAAAAAATTGGAAATGAAAAGGAATTTCTTGAAAATCAAAAATTTTGGCACATCATAAAAACATGGCCGCCATACTGATAAACATGTCTGATGACCTTGTCTAAAACTTGGAAGTGAAAAGAAATTTCCTGAAAATAAAAAATATTGAAGTCATTTCTGTGCACTTGGCGCATCATAAAAACATGGCCACCATGCTGATTAACATGTCTGATGACCTTGTCTAAAGCTTGGAAGTGAAAAGAAATTTCTTGAAAATTAAAAATTTTGAAATCATTTTTGGGTACTTGGCGCATCATAAAAACATGGCCGCCATGCTGATAAACATATCTGATGACCTTGTCTAAAACTTGCAAGTGAAAAGAAATTTCCGGAAAATAAAAAAATTTGGAGTCATTTCTATGCACTTGGCCCATCATAAAAACATGGCCGCCATACTGATAAACATGTCTGATGATCTTATCTTAAGCTTGGAAGTGAAAAGAAATTTCTTGAAAATAAAAAATGTTGAAGTCATTTTTGGGTACTTGGTGCATCATAAAAACATGGCCACCATGCTGATAACCATGTCTGATGACCTTGTCTAAAACTTGGAAGTGAAAAGAAATTTCCCAAAAATCAAAAAATTTGAAGTCATTTCTTTGCACTTGGCGCATAATAAAAACATGGCCGCTATGCTGATAAACATGTGTGTTGACCCTGTCTAAAGCTTGGAAATGAAAAGAAATTTCTTGAAAATCAAAAATTTTGGCACATCATAAAAACATGGCCGCCATACTGATAAACATGTCTGATGACCTTGTCTAAAACTTGGAAGTGAAAAGAAATTTCCTGAAAATAAAAAATATTGAAGTCATTTCTGTGCACTTGGCGCATCATAAAAACATGGCCGCCATGCTGATTAACAGGTCTGATGACCTTGTCTAAAGCTTGGAAGTGAAAAGAAATTTCTTGAAAATTAAAAAATTTGAAATCATTTTTGGGTACTTGGAGCATCATAAAAACATGGCCGCCATGCTAATAAACATGTCTGATGACCTTGTCTAAAACTTGGAAGTGAAAAGAAATTTCCTAAAAATAAAAAAATTTGGAGTCATTTCTATGCACTTGGCCCATCATAAAAACATGGCCGTCATGCTGACAAACATGTCTGATGACTTTTTATAAATGCTGGAACTGAGAAAAAATTTCATACAAATTGAAAATAGTGAACTTGTTTTTTCTTATTTAACACACCATAACAACATGTAGGGGATTTGACACCTCTGTTCTGTTCTGCCGGTCAGCTAATAGCATGAGATGCAATTGACTTTCACCTGGGTTCCACACTCTCCTACTAGAGTTGCCCAAAACTCCAAGTTGTTTATTATTGTTTTAACTACCTTGGAACTTGTAAATTTTAACCAAATAACATGAATACAAGCAAAATACATATAAACTTATAATACAATCATGTAAAATACCTTTAAGGTATGATTTTAAAGAATTATAACAACACAAAATCCATTCTAATGTAAGAATTGTCAAAAGCCATAGAACACATCTACATGTAACTAAATGTAACTAAAATCTCCCCTCACAAGAAAACCCATGCATCCACTCTCCAAGCATAGGACAGGAACCAGGGGATTAAATGTGTGATAATAGGGTGAACAGGTTCTTTCACTTGTTTAAAGAAACAGCCATCCTATACTTCGCCAATCAAACTTTATACCATTTGTGAAACTTAATACAACGCGAAGAATAAACTAACATTTAACGCCGGGAGTCCTCAATGCGTTTCAATGCGTATATCCTCCACAATTGATGCGTTTAATGTCATCCTGGTTTTCTGATTTCAAAGTATCGATGCAGGCGTGTGGGGAGAGAACCCAGCGAAGGGTTGATGCCATGTTGCAGTCTGACAGTGACAGTGCCTCCACGTGTCCGATCGATCCAATGTTTTCCCTTCGATACAAACGCATAGTTCCCGCATGAGTTTTCAATGCGTTCTATGCGTTTAAGGAGGTCTAGACATCAAAATATATATATTGAAGGCATCAGATACCGCCGTAATCCGGGTAAACAGGCGGTGAAAGAGGAGCCTCCCGCCGAAACGTCCGACCGCGGCGACTGCACCCGGCCGAGTGACAGTGAAGCGGAGTCCGAATGATTACCAAGAAAATGGTGCGATGTATTTGCGCAAATTATCGCGTTATTTCGCAATCTATGAATTTCTAGACAATGAGATGCCTATCTATGTATCCAAATCTATCTGTGCATACCAATAACTAAAGTTAGATCGGCCGTTTTCATGGTGAAATAGGCCTGCAAAGTTGAACTTGAAAATCTTCCGGTAGACTGTAGTACTAACTGTTTTCGTTAGGTGCTCACAGTGAATACATACTACGGAAATGGGTCATAGACGGACTACCATGTGGCGATGTCAACTCTGGGCATTTATGTCTAATTTGTCCGATCCAGGACAAATTTCATGCGTCCTCCTTGTTCTATATAATATCATAATGATATCTCATGTAAGGCCAAATAATCCCAAATAATCATTATTTTAGCTCAGGACGAGTTTAAAGACTTTACCACCTAACATCCCTTCATCTTCGTAATAGACTCATCCTGGTATATCTTTATAGTGGACAGGTCTGGGTTATTCCATTATAGTAGGGGTGTACAATCTCTGCCTGAGGCCGCTGGCAGTCGCTGCGACAAAGTGTCACAGGGTCATTAACATATCGTAGACCGCTTTCTAAGTAGATGAATTCGCCGATGGCGGTTTTAAGGCCTAAACGAGGTCTAAAGCCTAAAAAGTTTCATAATGCCATCGCCTCATAACAAACAGAGCGGTGTAATATTACGATATGAATGTGATCAGAGTAAACATAGGGAGAGGGTGTTTTTCACAAAGTAATACTTACAGTGGTGACGTGCTGGTCATTGAAACTGTACCACTGACCATCTTTGAAGGACCTGAAAGAAATTTAGGGCGTTTTTTAAAAAATGAATCCCGACAGTATACGTCATCAAACTTAATTGTGCGGTGTTGATATGCCAAAGTCATGAGGGAATTCGCATGAATCTGAGGTAGTTTGTTGCTTTACTACTAATCGAGACTCACTTGATGTAGGCATAGTAGTGGCCGCCAGCCGCACTGCCCGAGTGGATCATGATGGAGAAGAGCTCATACTCATACGGCCCCTAAAGATCAAACATAGGATATTATAACATGTAGCCGTTATTAAACACAGCTCAGACTTGAACATATAGGAAAGCAGATCATTACTACGAAGATACCTTCGATTATGCTAGTTATTGTTGGTAATTCATTAAATCGAGCATTTAATATACATGAAAGCATCATGAGAATTATCTGTAGGCAAATGGTTATGTGACCAGCAGACATAAAAACTTTATCGAAATTATTCATAGTCATGGTAATGCTCCTGAGACGATTATTTTTCTAAAGTTGACAGTATTTTACTGCATTGTCGGAAAGTACATATCTACTTACAGTTTTGAGGGAGTCTTGAGCATTTTTGTCATTGACGGCGGCTTCGGTGGAGTTGAGACTGGTGTCAGACTGTGAAGTCATAGACGCTCCGGACGTGCTGTAGCCTACGTCTATACCCTCATCACCTGAGAGAAAATTAATATTTATTTTTTTGTGTATAAATTATATTCAGTAACAAACATCAGTTGCCTATGTTTTTTCAGTTCATTACAAAAGGAACAAAGATGACTTATATATAGGAAAGGTGACTTATAAATATTTTAACAATTACATTGTCTTAATCACCTCACAAATGATATACAGATGTCGATTTTTTAAAAGTGTTTCCTATGCCTTGATAAGCCTACAATTTACAATGTAATGTTCAAATATTGCTATTTGCAACTCAAATTCTTCTTCACAAAGCAAAAGCACACAGTATAAGACAGTTCCACAAAGTACACAACTGCCGCAACATTAGTAAGGATACGGCCGATAGCTTACCTTCGTCGCTGAGATCGTTGGTGTGGTTCTTGTCCCCGTCGCCCTTATCGGTGGTACTATCCGGCGGTTCGGTCTTACTCTTCTCACACACGTCCTCCTCCCCACCCAACATATGGTTCAGGTTCAGGATCTCCGGGAACGTCATTCTAAATGATAAAACAAGCTATGTAGGACTTCGTAGGTAATCTTTGAATTTAATCATCTTCAGGATGTAAGTCTTGGTCGAACTTTATCCTCTATGGCGGAACAGATTGAGATAAAGAAAAAATATCACAGTTAAGTTCTTCCATTGTTTTATCCACATTTTTAAACAATAAAATTGATTCAACAAACCTGTCGTTCAGCTTGATCCTATGCATTGTGGTGTAGTCAAAGTCAAACCGTTTAAGTTGTAGTGTCAGCAGGTAAGGGAAGTGGGTGAACTTCAGACCCTGAAGACAAAAAAAAGTATTTTCTTGAGTACATGTGAAGAAATTCTTTTATTCTTTTATCTTTTCAGCCTAATATCGCTTTACATAGTTCCGCTTACAAATTAAAAATACTTTGTCCTATCTATTTTAAGTAATGCTGATATTGTTGTGAATCGTTAGCCATCGGTGGAACTTACAAATTGCCATTACCACAACAATGTTTGAACGTACCTTGTGCGCGTTACACTTTTTGTCACATCGTTCACAGAAGTATTGGTTGTTGCCATCTAGGATTTCAGGTTGAACGAATGCCTTCAGTGCTTCTTCCTGTAACACGAAAAAAAACAATTTTTATCATGGAGAAATTTACAAGAAACCTAAATCATCAACGTTAAATATACGTATATAAGCCAATTGATTATTCAAGTGCGTCACAGGGGCGGCTACAGGATTTTCGAAAGGGTATGCGAGAGAAAAAGGCTAAGTACTAAAACAGCATGCATTTACGCGCATGTGTGCGCCATTTTCTCCTCTTTATGCAGTTTAGGTTTCCACCAAAAAAAAGGGTGCTTAACCTACGAGGAATTGAATATAACTATAGCTGGTTGCTGGCGACCTCTAACTTACCACACTGGAGTAGGATGTGTTTGCTCCAAACGGGCGGATAACCAGCGGGATGTCAAGGTAGGTGTCCATACGTGCACTTTCATAGCCACACTAAAACACAAAGGAAAATTCACATAAAATACGCGTTGAACGTTCTTTTAATACCATGGTATGAATATTCATTTGGTATCGCATTCATGAAATAATGTACATATGATTCTCGGTAACTCATGGGGACATAATAGCCTGTCTAGAGGCCTATAGCCTACCTCTAGACATTTGACGTAGTCTTTCATTCCTCCCTGGTAAAGCTGATTGATCAGTTCTGCTTGATCCGTCTTTCGCCACTTCTTCTCGAGTGCATCAAACATAACCCGGCACAGCTCCTGGACATCATGCTGCTGCCATGCTAAAATGGAAGGAATGATTCAAAACTTGTCGATAGGCACACCTCATTCAACCAAGTACGCTTAATGGTAGAGGGGATGATGTTAGTCGAAATTATATCTGTTTTTCTATCCACAAACAAATTCTGTTTTTTATTTTATTATACCTTGAATTAACTTTTTCATAGCTATTTATGCAAGTTTTTCCCATAAATGAAAACATTTAACATATTCTTTTTGACTTCTCTTAACTTGAAACAAAATAAACAGTTCATTGATTAATTCATTCTTATCTTCTTTAACTGAAACAACAACAAAAATTGGTTTGGTAAGTTTATCTTCGACCATAAAAAACAACAGTTCAACAAAGAGAAAGAGAGGCTTACATTCACTGCTGTCCCATCCGAAACTTTTTGTTATGTCGGTAGTTTCAATTGCTCTTCGCTTACTTGTCTGGATTGTGGAAAAAAAACATCTGCCATTCAAAACACAATATTTTAATAACATTAACAATTTCCAATGACAGTCAACTGTTCTTTCCTTTTTAGTCTGATTACATTTAATGTTAATTTCAATCCAACAACCCCACTCTGTTTCCATTATTCTTGTACAGCTATGCAAAACAACTGTTATTGGAATATATGAGAAAAGATATAAAGTGCCGTGTGGAGTGATGTATTAATTTTCTGACCTGAAGCTGGAGGAAGGTTCTCTGTAGTTGGTAGGGTATACTCCGAGAAGATTCTTCTTCTGATCCGTCAAATGCCCACCTAGAATTACAGAGAAGGAGCAAATGCGAATCCCAACGCAATTTCATCTTGCGTTCTGATTTGGTTACACAACTTGAAAGCTTCATTGTGACAAAAGTTTATGTGTTAAAGGTTCATTCTGTTTGTACAACATATACTTCCATGGATTTAGGCAGCATTCAATTTAATTTTGCTTTGAATTTCTAAAAAAAAAGAAAAAAGAAAGTTAACACCTACAATCAAGGTTTCTCTTACCTATATATGGCATTCCTGAATTCAGGGGTCATAAACAAGGTCTGCAGCAAACTATTCAGGTAACACGTCATCGCCTGGTTTACCAGGCCAACGTATCCTGTATGGGAGAAATCAATCAAGATCATTGTTTTAAGATTATGATCCTAACTTTTTCTAATCAATTGTAAATTGCCAATGCCAAGAGCACCTCTATGCAAAAAAAGATGACATAATGCCCCTTTGTCATAATAAAGCTAACGTTACAAAGACACTTAATAACAATCCTTTTACAAGGTAGTTTGTTAGGAATTACAGTATTAACTTTCTGATCTTACATTTGTGAAATTACTCAGATGTATAGCTTTCCTACCTTTGGTTATATACATGTATTTAAAAAGAAAGATTTGAAGCTGGGTCAAACACATCTCATTCGTGTATTTTTGAAGGCACAAAACATAAGAGTTGATACCAAAAAGATCTCACATCTTGTTTTATTTTTCAAAAATATTATCAAGAACGTTCTATACCGGTATCCGACTTGATGAGTGCCGAGCTGTAGCTGTAGGAGTACTCGGACGGCAGGGACGGTCCGTAGGCCTCGGTCGTGGTCGACGACGAGTAACTGCCGCTCTCTCCGATAGGGGACGCTGTGGCGCCCAGCGTCAGTGTGCTCACATCTAGACTAGCGTCGATTTTGGGCTGAAAGCAAAATATGGAGTTGCCTCAGTGAAAATCTACTACCGATGGGTTTAATAAACACCTATGTATAAGGCAATTCTACAACACTGGATAATTCTTACTTGAGAGACATAAAATTGAGAGAACAGAGGAAACTGGATTTCTTTATACCGACATGTTCAGAAGAATAAAATATTGAGTTGCTTCAATGAAAATCTACTATGGATGATTTCTCATAAACACCTATTTATAAGGCAATTCTACAACGCTGCATAAGTTTCACTTGAGAGGCATAACATCGATTGAAGGGAAACTAGATTCCTTTATAGGGACATTTTCAGAAGAATATTTCTTTTCAGTGTTCAATTTCATCTCACTTCTAATCGTCTTAATTACAGGGAAAAGTTTAGATTATGCATATAATTATGGAATATGATTAATTTGGAATCAAATGTGCAGTAATTTTTTTATATGTCTGGTAAGAAACAATTTTGATATCCACTATCTAATGCTTGCAATTTTCCGCGAGAACTAGTGCGATCCCACTGTATATAGAAATATAATGTTCCTTGCACAGATTGCCGGTGAGTTGCGGAAAGTATGACTCGGTTCAGTAGTAGCCTATGCTATTCCCACGGCCCTCACCTCTGTCCGTATCGGGGCCACGCCGTCCTTGTCGAGCACGGTGAAGTTGTTCCTCTTCCTGTCCCCGCAGTGCACACAGATGTCCTTGAGCTGGCGGTCGGCGAAATCGTTGATGGTCACCTCCTCCAGCTCCTGCCGCCCGTCATAGCCGGGCGACGGGCGCTCGTAGGACACGACGAATGTGTCGTCCACGTAGCCCAGCCGCTCGGCCACGTCCTTGAGGAAGGAGCGCACCACCGTCGTGTAGGGCAGGTTCAGGGTAAATTTGGTCAGGATCTCCGGGTTGGTCATGTCCCGGACGACGCACAAGACACGCGGCTCATCGGCTGCGGACGTCATCTGGGTAAAGTAGATGACACGTTTCTGTATTGTTATTTTCACTTGTTCGTTTGACGCTGTAAAGGCCTTCGTCTTATCATCCCATTTATATAAGGCCAAAAATAAAAAAGTTGTTGTGTTCAGGTAACCCTACCTACCCTAATTTATTGACCCTACCCTAACTTTTTTTTTAGGAAATTGGTAATTTTTGTTTTTCAAAATCCAAGAGAATTTACCTAAAATTGCATGGAAAACCATAAAACAACATAAAGATGCGCAGGGCATGTATTTTAGATGATAAAAAATGTTTTTAGGGGATATTTGGAATTTTTTTTTTTTTTCAGAACTGGCCGGGTCTCTTTGGTAAGTAAAAAAAAAAAGGGAAAAAAAGAAGAAAATTTCGACCTACCTACCCTATTATTTTTCCACTATGTTACCTGAACACTACAATTCTGGGGGGGGGGGGGGGGGGGGGGGCTAATACGATCGGGATTAGAAAAAAAAACATAACATCTTCCAATGATAGCAATAGTTTGGAAGTGGCGTTGACCAGAACTGGAAGAGCTGGGGATTGACCATTTTTGTACTATAATTTATAAGTGTTCCACATCATCAGACAGGATGAGGCCACAACTTCAATACTTGAATTGTAGTCGTAAAGTAATTACTAGGTATCGTAGTTGATACAACTATGATTGAAATTATGAATACGCAAGCTACATGCTATCCACAACGTTTGATAATGTATTTCAAATTATTAATGTTGGTTGATTCAATCTTCTGATGAGAAATTACATAAAACTTTGTAAGGAATAGTTTATGTTTACCTTTGGCAGTGGAGGGGGTGGCGGCGGTGGAGGAGGAGGGGGTGGTGGCGGTGGGGCAGCGTCCTGTAGAAAATATCATGGGTAAAAAATGTACTTTATAGGAATCCTTAGACTGGCAACAAACTACATATCTACTTGTATAATATAGTATATCATGTCATTGTGGTGAGGCTTTCCACATCTACAAGGATGTATTGATAATTCCATGGCATTCGACGTGATTAGGGGGAGGAGAAACCAGCCGGGGTAGTAGTGTAGCCGTCATATACAACTTTAGACTTCTTGATGTATTGAAACTCTAAGAAATTTGGATATGAATAAAGGTTGAGGAATACTCTCAAATATGAAAGTAGTGATTTTAAAAAGAGAAAAGCATATTTTATTTTTGTACTGAACTCATCAAAAATCCGGAAACCCGGTACAAGTCGGGAAAATGGCATCACAGTGTTAATTTGTGTATCTAATCTATATTTTTTAATCGACTTTGAAAAAAAACCCCAATAAGCAGTGTTTTTTGTCAGACTTGACAATGAGTCTAAAACGCTCAAGTAATTCAGCATAATCTAGATCTACCGCTACTTAGTTCTAGACTACTACTACAAGTAGTAGTACTGGCCACTGCCCAAGCCAAGGCTAAGAAATTCCTTGATTCTACTTAGTTTTAGTGGAAATAACTGTTAAATTTATTGGTCAGCATTGCAATACAAATATGAATAACGTTAACCTTTTACTTTTAGCTAAGTAAGGGTACAGAGGCCATTGAGGGGCACTCCTGGGGCATACAATAGGCTAGTTTTATAGGCACTCATAGATCTACCTTCTATACTCCGTATGCGGAGTCAACTCTCCTGTGCGGGAGGCACCAGAAGTTGGGTCCAAATTCTGCCACGCTCACCCGAGGGGGATAAGACATTTCGCCGATGACCCACAGAGGAGAATTGCACCTCCTCCCACACAGAAGAGTTGAACTCGCTTGAACAGTATAGGTGGGGAGGACAGTGCAAAAATCTGTACATTTGTTCGCTCCATACATTTCATCATATCTCAGACACTTTTGAATTCAGTGTTTTCAAATCTTAACACCGGAGAAATGAAGAAGGCCTAGTCTATATCTCATGCTTCTGGTAGATCGACCTTTGTTTCAACTGAGAAGTTTCAATTTTTTTCCATTGTGCTTTGAAAATTACTCATTGGCCGTTTTTGCACTATTAAAATTTGGTTTCACATTTTTCTGAAATGATTTTTCTGATTTAAGACCTGCTCTTTCAGAATATGCATGATGCTATATTACCTGAAAATTTAGAATTTTCGAAAATATTTAATTAATTTTCAGTGATTTGAAAAAATTCTTCAATTTGTGAAAAGGTCAGAGCGTCATGCAGAATCTGAAAGCTATAACTCTCCTTATACCAAAACTGTTTTTATCACTGAGATCGGTCCATTAATTATTAGCTTGTAGAACTGTCACAGATAACTGAGACATGCAAAGTTGCCTGTTACAGTTCTATAGTAAACCTCCAGTCAGTGAGAGCACTTGAGCTACAATACCTGGTTGATTAAGACCCAATAGGCATAGGCATAGAGTCAGTGTGCAATTTCAGTCACTTTCGTCAAGCTTCTAATTTGATGAAACAAATCAAATCACAATGAGTACCTGATTTCCAAAAACTATTTGAGTAAGTCTTTAATGCTATACCAAATCTATAGCTGTATTCACCCAAAATTCAGCGCTTCAAAGTATCATAACTTTTTAATAGTTTCAGTTTGAGTAGAAAGAAAATTGTAAACCACTGAATCGCAATAATTTGGATCTATCATTATCTGCTTACAGTTACAGTAGATCTATCAAAACAAGTTCATTTTTCAATCAGCCCACCCTACTTTAAGTTTTATATCTACACTTAATTTATGTTTATAACTTTTCACTGATTTATAGATCATATGATTACTAGATTGACTGTCGCTGGGCTGATTTAGGTTCCATTAAAAATTACAGAGTATTCTTTGCAGAAGTTACAACTTATTTCAAAGTCAAGTGATTCGTAATCAAAGGATGCTGTGTCAGTGAGAAGTAAACACTGCGGTGGCGACTTGACAGTTCACTACTCAGAAGTACACCTATTTTCGCTCACAACACAGCGAAGTGCAGTGTTTGCTAAGGACATTAAAAGTTTAATAAAGTGGCATAAATACCTGAGTTGGTACTAGCATGAGGGATTTAACTATTACCATCCTCTCCAGTACCTCCCTCACCTATAACTTATTCTATCGGTCTGTACCGTATCCAAAAGTTTTGTGAGCGTAGGCTTGCAGCGCCAGCAGGAAATATGGCGAAATCTCGCTCAGCCACGCGAGAGCTTTCCGCGAAGTACAAGTGCCCGAGACCTCGACCGGCCTCTTTCAACACGGGGTGAACAACCAACATGAGGTACGTAGCTATTGCTCCTTGAAATCTTCGATCATCGTCGTATCTTAAAACTTGACAACTTACATTTATAATAGGAAATGTCTATAATATGATACTCTTCTACATCAGATATATATTAAGAATTCATTTAGTGTGTTTTCATGAGAATTTTATCAATAAAGTTGAGTTTCACATCGGCCGGTCGCGACTCCATATTTGGGTGGCCGTCCGTGTCAAGTTCTATTTACGGGTTAGCTGCATGTCAATCTATTTCTGAGCTGAACGTGATATGAATTGATATCTGCAGTGGTTACCATTAAGTACTATTCACATGTTTGATGTTAAGAAGTTTTTCACAAAGATACATGCATTAGATCTATATGCCGGACAGACCGAATTACTTGACAATGACATTTTGACAGCTGGCTTCTGACAGCTCGTACTCTTGACTGGAGCACCAACGTTGTCCAGCATATCCATCACACTTATAAGTTATACCGGTACATTGAGTTATACTTTGAATTCCGACAATAGAGTAGGGGTGTTACGATGCTAAATTAATTTGATGAGATATTCATATAACAGTTAAGTTTTGTCGGTGATAACTTACTGCCAACGAACGAAGTAACTGAGCGATAATGAGGAAGGTGGCCGTGCATGTACATTTGCGTCAGGGTGGCACGTGGAAACACTGTATTGCGAAACAGGTCCATTAAGAACCCATTTAAGTAGGGTTTCAAAGCCTACAAGTAGAGTCTTGTGCTCAGCCAGCAAATGCAAACTTAAAGTCAATAGACCGTGTGCCAGTTCCCTTTTGCTGCGGTCCGATTTCTGAGTTCCGGCCTATGCTACAGCATTGGAGGTGATAGAAAACATTGGTTTTCTTGGCTATCCCTCGGAAATTAATTATTATTTTCTATTAGATTATAGACAAAGAACACAGCTTTCCATAATTGTCAATATTTTCTCTGGAAAGTAATTATAAGAGATACAGGAAGTCATAAACTAATCCTTAACCATTGCATCAATGGGCCGGAACTTCGAAATTCGCCATCAATTCCGCGCGTCTGATAGGGGTGGCTGCGTGACCGGCACGGGGTCTATAAAGAATCTAAAATGTTTCGTTTGGCATGACGTTAGTTTAGAAGTTGGATATACATCTGGCAGGCTACTAGAAGTAGGGTGGTGCATTCAGACACTACTGCAAATAGGATTTCTGAAATGGCTTATACACAGAGGCTCTATAGCTGGATCGATCTACAAAGACTTAGAATATCTAGGCTTTTAAAACTCCTACTGCAAGTAGACTTTGGGGACTAACTTGCAGTAGGGTCTTGTTGCATGTTGGCCCCTCTACACTTTTTTTGGGGGTTAGGAATGTCCCCCATAATGTGCAAATTTCTTACATGTAATGTATCCTTGTTAGTACAGGACTTGACAAATCGGGCGTTCAGTGGACCAGGACCACAAAAAAGTCGTACTGGGCCACGGTAATGAGCAGGGATGTCAGTTTTCAGACTTTAGTCTGATTTCAGATTTTTTTAGACTTAAGGAAACTGGCATAAATTTGATAAAATTGATCGAATATGGTCAAAACATGGACAAAATCTCAATAGTATCCAAAGACATGTTTGACAGTGACAATGGGCTTGATAATCCACCTCTGAATACAGTTTCTAAACATTAAAACCAGTTCAGACTTTCTTCAGACTAAGTTCAGATTATCAGAATAGTCTGAAACCTTTCTGAGCAGTGAATAAATACTGGCCTCTGATTGGTTGATATTAACTGTAAGGTTTCAGACTTTTTCATCAAGCCCGACTTACATCCCTGAATGAGTGCCCTGCCTCAGTTGCCCACTACTGGGCAACCAGAGTCCGGGTCTAATATTTGTCTTTGAAAATCATGGATATCAACCTTTTACCCCTAAATCCATGGATCAACCAAGCACGTCTAAATCTTAAGTTAATTGTCATCTTTCAATTTTCATGTTAAGATATTCTCTTCAAACGTCACTGGGCAACCACTTTCTGGGCTCGAGTTGCCCAGTGAGTAATCAGTTCTCAATTGATTTGTCAAGCCCTGCTGTTGGGACAGTTGATCTACCGCTTGATAACCCTCTTTGGGGGAATGAGGCCCTGTGTCGAATATGATTCGCTGTTCCATGACGCCTTGAAGAGACTAGTCATTTCGCGTGAATATTGTCTCGGTATGTTTTGTTCACTCATGTCCCTAAGCCTCACAAGAGATCTCCAGATATGTTCATGGTTGAAATAAAGTTTACAAAGTTGTTAAACGAAATGCATGAAGTCTCCAGTTGATTAACCAATACTTTCCTTTTCCAGTAAGATCTCGAGAGACGCCCTCAATGAGGCCGTGGGCACGGTCCTCCAGCACAGCACAGAAAAGAAAAGAAAGTTCACCGAGACGGTGGAACTCCAGATCGCCCTGAAGAACTATGATCCCCAAAAGGACAAGCGTTTCGCTGGCACCGTCAAGTATGCGAGCAATCTGTTTTTATCTCTTACCTGGTCAAAATACCTTGAAATCGTCACATAGATAGCCAATATACAAATTCCTTGGTAATGTTTCAAAACGAACGGTATTATGTGAAGATTTCTCGGGGTTGACCAGGGAGCTGGGTCCCTTCCCAGCGGACCTGCACCCAGGGTCTTAAATCTTTGGGGAGGTCGCATTGCTTCTAGTAAGCTTTGTCACCGTTATTGTTGAAAAGTCAGACTCCACCCATAGTCCATGCTGAGAAATGGGTAGATGTCAGACCCTTTCGGGGGTCTACATCGACAAACAGTGTTTCCGTAAACATGTTTGCTAAAGGTCGGAGATGGTAGCATGGACTTCGTGGAAAGGTAACCCATATTAAATGCATAATATGTGTCGTTTTAAACGTTCATTGTGGTAGTTCATTTTCTGCATGCTACAAATAACGACTTCTCAGTTATAGACGGTACTTAAGAAACCTTGCCGATGTTTTGAACCCAAAATTTTGATAATGAAAGTCGCGATCAAGATGAATTATGAGGAAAATTGTTAATTCTTTTCAAATATATTGACGTGTATTGTAAAATGAGCGTCAGTTCCTTGATTGAACTTTGTCGAAGTTTTTTTTCCCCTTAATTTTCAAATATCAATGTCCCAGTTCCGAATTGAACTAGGCCTGGTGTTTGTTTAACCAGGTTACCAACCGCAAAGGGAAAATGGAGCGAATACACAGGGAATTTGCAAGTTTTGCTAAACACGGAATTTCATTGGCCAGGTTCTGAAATCCCTGATTCTTAAGATTTTAGACGGTACTTTTTGTTTTTGGGTTTTCCAAATTTTATCATGCTGAGGCTTTTAAATTTGAATAACTTGCTGGATATGACTCTGGGCCAAATTGCTGCGGGAATTTGAAAATGGAATTTCGGTTGGTACCCTTGTTTAACTATTGAATGTTCCACTAACAAATAGTGCAAGTTTTAATTTTGGTGAATATTCAGCTTTTATTTGTACAACGGTTAACCATGGTGGGAATTAACCATACCGGCAATAACCATTATGTCATCACCAAAATACTTACTTTGCCCCATGTGTTCCAGGCTGAAGCACATCCCCCGCCCCAAGATGAGGGTGTGCGTGCTCGGTGACCAGCAGCATTGTGACGAGGCCAAGGCCAACGACGTCGCCTTCATGGACTCCGATGCCCTGAAGAAGCTGAACAAGAACAAGAAGCTCGTCAAGAAGCTCGGTAAGTGACTCCAAATTAGGTCATTTTTACGACAAATCTGAATCCAGTTCTATGTGTCACTATATCTCTGGCCTTAAAGAAATGTGAGGGTTGGAAATATTTAAGATAAACGTGTTTTTTGTACAACATTGAGTAGAAATTATTCCATATCCTAACTAAGTTGCCATAAACACTACGCCACATTCTACATATTTTAACTGTACTTATTACTATCACAACACTTGAACATCTGAATACGACATTTTATTGATAGGTATATTATGAGTTTAAAAATACGCACAAGTATTTCCGATATCCCATCTTTGCCGCCTATGATTAAAGAGTTTTTAATTGTTACCATTGTAACGTAAACAGTAGAGAGTAAGAACAGCCATTTTCAAATTCCTCCCTTTTTCCTACAGCCAAGAAGTACGACGCCTTCCTGTCGTCGGACTCTCTGATCAAGCAGATCCCCAGGATCCTGGGCCCAGGTCTGAACAAGGCCGGCAAGTTCCCCACCCTTCTGACTCACAACGAGTCGATGATGGCCAAGGTGGACGAGGTCCGCGGAACCATCAAGTTCCAGATGAAGAAGGTACGTCCACAAATATTATCCAATACCTCCCACGGGGCCACCCTTAAAAGATTTCCTGTCCAGCGGGTGGCCCGGAAAAAAGACCAGTTGAAATCTGAAGGGGAAAAAAGCGTCTAGTTGGACCATAAATAGTCAGTCAGGCGCTGGACAAGAAAGCAACTTTAAGAGTGGCCTGAATCTTGAAAAGAAAAGCCAGAATTAAAAAAACGTAAACAAGGATAATGCACATTTTTGGGTGCAGATTTTACAGTTTATTTGACGTAAGATAATGTATAGAATTTTAATTTTAGCACTCATACCGATATCTTTAATTACTTGTTGCAGTACAAAGTTGCTTTTGACTTGGGTATTCGTTAGACTTTCTAACCTTTGCTATGTCTGGTTCCAGGTGCTGTGCCTGGCCGTCGCCGTGGGCCACGTGAACATGACCCAAGAGGAGCTCACCTCCAACATCAACATGTCAATCAACTTCCTCGTCTCTCTCCTCAAGAAGAACTGGCAGAATGTGCGCGCTCTCTACATCAAGAGCACCATGGGCCCTGCTCAGCGCATCTATTAAATCTGTTCAATAAATATCAACATCACGCAATTTGACCTGTTCTGTCGTCTGTAACCAGGGATATTATCAAGCGGTAGAAATCACATTCACGAACAAAAAGCGCTGTATTCATGTAATGACTGGGCATAGCCAAGACTAACGTTTCTGACATCTCGGACATCGGTTTAGGCTCCGAGATCTGAAGCCAGTGATGTACAGTGCGACAAAATGCCAACTGATTACCTGTAAATTTTCAGAGCCTCTCGAAATGAATTTTCTTGTGTAAAATTATCAAAATTATCAATTTTGCATTGCAATCATGTAGAAGGAAATTTTATACTTTAGGATTTCTACAGATGGCTATTATCGCAAAGTAGATTACCGCTTCAAAATGTTCATTGAAAAGTTGCTTAAGATTTCGACTAAAAAAGGGGTGGCCATCAGCAATAAGCAACTTCAACACTTCACTATTTTAAGGGGTTCATAATAGATTTTGGAAGAAGTGGAACTTGTGGGGGGAAATCTGTAAATAGGTGACCCGCCATCCCCATTGCATACGTGCCTGGTTCGAGTGTCAACTCCGACTCAAATGTCGAGGTCATATTTCCTGAAGGGGGAAGTGATATACCGTTGACCTCGTCACCGACATATTCATGACTGATCATCAATTTGATCTAACAGGCCCGTATACAGGTTCAGTTGCGAGGTTCCCTAAGTGGAACTTTGCCACCCCCTCTGTACGGTCGCCCTGATTCGAATTAATTTATTTAGATCTATGACAAAAATTGACCTGTCAAGTGACAAGTGACGACCTTTTTAAATGAGAAGTATTATGGTCACCCTGCTAATAAAAAGAAAATTGAAACTAGTTGAATTAATTGTAATGAAATAACTGTACAAGTAGATATAATTATTTTAAATAATCATGAGACATTCCCGAGACCTTCAATAATATCCCTATGCCAAAATGTCCCTTTTCTGCTTTTTGAACGGGCAGTCAATCATGTAATCATGCCGGGGGGCATCTTTTCCCATATTATATAAAAGCGCCTAGGTTATGTTATCCTCCTTGGGCGAATTGGAACAATTTGATTGTTATAGTAAAGAGCCTATGCAGGCGCGGATACAGGATTTCAGAAAGGGAAGCGAGTCCGTATATAAGCTAAGTACTGAAAGATTTGCATGCATACAACATATTTTTCTCTTTGGCAAGTCCCCACCAAAAGGGGGTGGGGGAGGACCCTGCTATGATAGGCATTATGATAATTCCTTGGTTCATTAGTTCCAGATTTAGCCACTGGTGGCGCATTGGTGGCTTCCCGCTCAACGGACTCGATGATGCTGATCGGATAGCGAGTTCAGAGTGGATGTATGCATCACTTATTGGGAGCTTTGGTTTCGGATATTGTCTCCAATTTTCACTTAATACTTTTGTTGTACTGTTTGGTGCATCTCATTGTTAGCCAGTTACATTACTAAATACTTTTACTTGGGTACACTACGGCCAAATCGCATTGTATGCATAGCGTAACTATAAACATATAGACCTTGTGTAGTTGACGTCATATCTCGGGAATAGGATTGGCCACCATATTGGTGATCAGTTTATAGTAATTCTTATCCACAAGTGTGGAACATAAAGATATTAATATTCATGTCATACTGACTTTAGATAATATCCCTCTATCATAAAGTACATTCTCTACTAAGTAGAATGATCAATGTTCAATGTATTGAATAGCCACATGATCATGATCACCACGTGGTGATCACCAAAAACAAGATCGCATGACCACGTCTGCACAAGGTCTATACATATGTTTATTTATCACCTTATACGGGGAAGAGCAATTAACATTGGTTCTAGAATTGCAACTCCAAGCAGCCGTGCTTACAATTCAGGCTCTACTATTAGGAATAATATAGGCCTACAGAGAAGAAGCCTTTATTATAGGCCTTATTTATATACATATTTACTATATGAAATATGGGGGTGTCTTCGTCTGATCCCCGCTAATCCCCCATGTTTACTTTAAGACACTCGACCGTCAGGGATGAGGCCCTCGATGGTGAGGTCCAACAGACGCATGTTGAATTTAAGAATATATTATATATATATATATATATATATATATATATATATATATATATATCAGGGTTCCCACACAACCTGGAAAACCTAGAAAACCTGGAAAATGAAGGTAGTCATGGAAAGTCATGGTAAAGTCATGGAATTTGAAAATTTGACCAAGAGTCATAGAATTTTGACCTGAGTCATGGAAAATCAGCTTGAGTGATAAAAATATTCAAATGTTTCATAGAAATGTGAACTACATAGCATCTGCTAACAGTGACGGATCCAGGAATTTAAAAAAGGGGGGGCATGCTATAGTGAAAAAAAGAAAAAAAATTGTGGATCAAAATAGGGGGGCATGCACCTGGCACCTAAATATGTGCCTAACTCAGCCTCAGGAGGTTTCTAGTTATACTTCTCCAGGATGGGATCTGGCCACTGGCATGATTGAGGGGCGGATCCAGGGGGGGGGGACGGGCCTTGCCCCCCCCCCCCCTCCCCTGTTAAATCATGTTTCATGTTTTTGGGCCCCCCCCTCTACAAATTCCTGGGTCCGCCCCTGGCTGATTTTGGGCTGGGCAATGTACATCTTTGGAGCAGGGTTTTTGGGCTAACCTGCAGTCAAAGCTCACAAAATCTGTGGTAGGGAGAATTATAATATGCACTTTTGACTTAATTTTATCCCTCCAATTGGTCGCAGGAAACCCCATTTTAAAGATTTTTCAGGTCTCAAAAGGAGAAAATAATGTTGTTGTTTTTTTTTACCAGTTAACCCCTTCAACCCTCTATTCCTGAGGATAGTATATAAAAATATGTGTTGACTACACAAGAAATGCTTTCTAAGGCTGCAAACCATTTGCAAATATTCCTTTTAGAAGCTTAGATATGGTCGTTTGAACTTTCCTACTTATTGTACAATAGAAACCCCCCAGTTCTGATAGTCATCTTTGTTTCCATATTATGGTAACTTTAACTTAACCTTGTATATTTAGAATTAAAAGCATTTCTTATTCAGAAAAATGTTTTAAATACAATAACTTTTGATTGACTTGGTCTTTTATCTAACTGTTTGAAATATATGGCAGAAAAGGATATTTCCCACATTACCCATGAAAATTGTTCCATTGACTCAGAACGTTCTTTTTTCTGTAACCATGGCAACCTTATTATGTGAAGGATTTCTGTGAAAAAAACATTCCATTGCAAATTTCCCATAATGCATCACTTGCAAACGATTTGATATTTTTATGAAAATCATTGAATTCTCAGGAAATTTCTATCTAAGTCAAACTTTTCCACAAAATTACATGGAAAAATGTTTTTTCACTAATAATTCCTTAATTAATGCTTTCAAGAGGCTGACTTCCCAGAATAGGCAGATTTGCCCTATAATGACCATAACAGCCTTTACGGGAACACATGTTCTAATATATCTAAGCATCATAGAATAATAATACAAAAAGTGTAACGTTCCTTGGAACTATGGGAATATTTTGATGTTTACCTCATGAGTGTAGGTGAAATAACCATTTTGTAATCAGAATAAAACCCTAAAAGAAGTGCCATTTTATGGATGACACCCATGTGGTGGCCAAATATGGCCTTATGGGGTGGAAGGGGTTAATCATTGTTTTACCATCATCACTTTGAAGAGAAAAAAAAGATCAGAGGGTCTTGTATTCAAGACTTTCTGGTCTTTAATATTAGATAGAGGATACGAGGCGAGGTGTCTGTGCTTATCGATGCTACCGCTTAAGTGTCTGGATGGGGGGATCCAAGATGACTGGTGCTTAGTCAAAGGTCTCCAAGGGGTTGGCTGTTGCCAAGGGTGATCCAGGGTCCCAGTGCAAGTGGTTGTTAGGGAGGCTGGAGAGTCAAGGTATGTCAGGGGAAACATGCGAGTTGACTTAGTGTCAAAGTCTGCCAGAGGGGACAGGACAGTTGACTAGGTGTTGGTGAAAAAAGTATTTTCAGCCTGCAAATGCAGTTTCGAAGAGTCTCTACGGGCATCATTGATAAAAGGCGGTACCTAAGGAGTCTTAGGAAAATCCCAGAAATTGGCAAGAGCCAAGAAGGGATTTGAAAATGGAGAGGGGAAACCACAGTGGGTGTTCCTGATGACAAAGGTGACTAGCACTAGGATCAGTGAGAAAGATATCACTGATATCCGTTGATTCCCTATGCAAGCACATGCAAAGATAATAATAATATAAAAAAAAAGGTTTTTAATATTAGGCATCATTCTCAATAATACATGTTATTACAGTTTATATAAAATTCAGATTTTTCCCAATTTTAAGACGTACCCCTACTTGTAGGTTACAAACCCTACCCTAGTTCCCTTTATAAGACGTGTCTTATAAATGGGGTTTTACAGTAATCAGTATTTTCCTGTATAATATTTTGGGGGGGATTGAAATTCCAACACTGATCATGAATTCAATTGATATTTATCAGGCAAAGGCACTAATTTTCTTGATATTAGAAGAGACAACAAGTATAACTTGCCTTACTTCCATAGGTATTTGGATCTTTCCTGGAAAGCACTTGCACTCATTGAATTGTCACATATTCTGGTGTGTATAGGATGGTTATAGGGGTGATGGGAGGCCGTTAATTGTATCAATTTTTTAATAGTTCTAATTGTTTAAACCTTGGAAAGTCAACCTGGAAAATCAGAAATGGTCATGGAAAAGTCATGGAATTCGATTCTTCTAAGTCTGTGGGAACCCTATATATATATATATATATATATATATATATAAACAGTGACTAGGAATAAGGATGAGTTAGCTTTTAGTTATGAATCCTAAAGATCTATCAGAAGAGAGGGATAGGCCTATATATTTAGTTCATTCCCCATTATTAAAAACCCATAAGAGGTGGGACCCACCCCTCATGGGGTCCAATTAGGACCAGGGGCCGACCCCCGGCTCCTAAAAGAACAAGATTAAAATTAGCTCGTTGGTCAGATGGCTGGCATGTAAAATATGATGTGACCATGCATGGCAAATGGCCGTTAGAGACTTAGTCTTCACACAATAGTTATTTTTACATACGCGAATCTTAAATTTCCAGTCAAGAAGAAATATTCTAAATGTCATACACGTGTAATTCTACTGCATAGAATCTTAGTTTGTTTTTGAGGCAAAGCAAGGATCAGGGCTAAGATTGACTCTCCGAGTATCTGGGCAGAGAGTGTAGAGGTGATGTCATAGGTAGGAGGAAATACATGTAGACATGTAGTGTACTGGCAGTCCCAGAGTGCGAGCGTTGGCCAAGCAGGCATGTCCTAGTGTATGGCACTGCAAACTCAGGTTACTGACTAGACAGGTAAGCAGGACCAGGTTGGTGGAAGTACTAAGGAATAACGAACTATGTTCTAGGATGACTTGCAGTCAAGATAAGATGGAAGACTGTGATACACAGCTAGCATGCTTTTATAGTTTATATTTATATAAATTATAACAGTAATTAATGCGACCAGTCACAGGATTTGGTAACCTAGTGGGATATTGAGCAATTTGCTCGGTATGAATTAGTTATTGATAAAAATATGTTAATATTGCATATTTTCCTGAAAATGTGTACCTGGGTAGAATTTTTCCAGAGAATCTGATTATAATCACAAAAAAGTTCTATCTATTCATGGCAATTGCATTATGGGTAATTTGCCACATAGCATTGATTTCTAAAATTCTATAATACCAGGTTACCATGGCAACAATAAAAGGAATGTTCAAATTGCATTAACTATTTTTTGTTACATATCCTAGAAAAAGTGTTTTTCTTCCAAACACTGAAAACTGCTAGTTGATTGAAGATCTGTATGAGAAAATATCCTATTTTGAACAATTGTGAAGATATAAAAACAAAATAATTTTGGCTATATATTGTTTTGTTCAACTAGGTATAATGAAGAAATGAAGCACATGCATGAAATCAGGGAGTTTTGGTTGTCCAGACCAGGGATGTTCAAACAAGCATATCTTGGACCATAATAGGAATATTTAAAAATGGTTTGCGCCATCCGAAAGAGGAGATTGTAAATCCAGATTCATGATTTTTCCCTCTTATAGGACATCATTTCCCACGTCACTGTCAAGCATTTATTATAGTTATGGACATAATTCATATTTACACTACCTTCATGTGTAATTCAAGCAACTTGGACCATAATAGGAATATTTAAAAATGGTTTGCGCCATCCGAAAGAGGAGATTGTAAATCCAGATTCATGATTTTTCCCTCTTATAGGACATCATTTCCCACGTCACTGTCAAGCATTTATTATAGTTATGGACATAATTTATATTTACACTACCTTCATGTGTAATTCAAGCAACTTAATCTGATGAATAGATACAGCAAAAACATACATGAACTGACAATTTGTAGATCTCCATAAATGGTGACAAAAATACGTTCATCTTGATACAGATGCACATACTGACATGAATATGCCCGTGGATAGTAAAAACATTAATAAAAAACACTTTTTTTACTACCAAGTCAAGCACAGCAGTGTCAGCCTTGGCGAAGATTCAACAATGTCTCCTGAGACTTGTGACGTATTTTCAGTGCATGATGATCAAACCTGCCGACATAGATTTAGAACAGATGTTACCGACAAGTGGTTGCCGTGGCAACATATACAGGGCTTGATAACTGTCATGGAGAGTGGGTGGATTTCCAGTTGAGTACCGTCTTGATGACACCAATAGCATGGGACAATTTACCTGCATTTTGTTGTTGGCTCTGGCAGGGATTTATGTTCAAGGAAGCAAGCATGCTACGAGTCCAGGTAAACTCTACACCTTTCAATTTTGTAAGGTAATACATCGAACCCATACATGTTCTCCAGGGGCAGATACAGGATTTTCGAAAGTCGGGGTGGGGATCAGCATAAAGGTTAATCACTAAATCGGCATGCATTTGTGCATACGGTAGACATTTTCCCCCTCTTTCTGTAGTTTAGAGGCCCAGCAAAAGAAGGAGGGGGGGGGGTGTCAGGATTCCTCCCCCCTTGATCCACCCCTATTTGATCTCTATGTCTAAATATATAGAAATAAGTTTATTCTTTACATACTTTCATACTGGTAAAGATATGGATTGCGTAAGAATCAATTATGTGGACATGAAAGAATGTTCTCCATCTCTGCCGAGTTTCTAACTCTAATTAATAAGAGGTTTATGAAAATCAGATTGAACATTTTGCGTGTGGGCCGTGCATTCTATTGTTCAAAGTGAAGCATTCCGGCATTCATGCAGAAAAGTAAATGTTATTTATAATTTCGAAGCTGGTAAATAGATGTAAATAGATCAAAGCCTTTCCACGCCATGGATAGCTTTCAATTAAAATATGTCTTAATTTCACATGATAATAGAGCATCGGCCAAAATGCTGAAGACAGACATAGGGACGTACAATATCTATACGTTTTTACATCCTTCACCAAAAAGCATGTACTTATTAGGTAAACACACACAAGTTCATGTATGAATATATATGAAAGATATTGATGTATATAATAAGCATTATTTAAACATTGATTCTACAATTGCTTTAATGATTCAGGCTGCTATGATTGTAACTTCGCCCCATCGGGCTATGTGAAAGGCCCTAAAGACTGGCAACACAACTCGGCAGAGGTGGGTTACCTTAGATGTGCCCTCGTCACCAAAACCGACCGCTACTTTGTTCACAAGGATCGCTGCCTCTCCGGCCGATGCTACATTCGCCAGGACCAAAATGGGAGTGAGTACTATTTTAAAACGCAAAAAATTACACATTCTAAAGATATTCCAAATGACTTAAAACATTCAAAGATACTGCATTCACCTTCAGAAGTCTTATCAAAAGATAGGCAAATGATTATTTCCAAGGAAAAAAAGATAACCCAGAAAAACGTCACCGGCAAATGAGAATTTTTTCCGTCGCTCAGTGTGGATAAGTTGACTACTGCGCTAAAACTTTATATGCTCTAGATCTAATTTACCAATTAACCGTATGCACAGTACAATTTCAAAGCGTTTTCATAGGTAGAATGATCACAATAAGTAAAGGTGCCAATAATAATTAATACATTATTATGTACACGATTCATTTCTTTGCCAGAAAAGACAAGGTTAGTAAAATGATATACGTAGGTTGAATTGATTACACTCTACATTTGATATTTGTACAACGTATATCATATAGATATAAGCGGTGCTTTCAGTGGTATACCGTGGGTGTGCTGACCCCGACAAGCTTCCGTGGAGTGTGAGCAGTAAGGTGAACTGTACATATCAGGGGCCGTATAAATCACTGTGGTGGTTCTGCGACGGGCACAAGTGCAACACCGGGCAGATGGGTAAGACCATTCAGATCCAGAGGGGTTCTTTACCAATAGATATATACAACCCCTATCACAAAAGCAAAGTTATGGCCCCACATCATTAATACCCAAAGATGTTAAACGGGACACATGGTAATTTGGGCCCTCAAGTATTGACATTCATATTGAGTGTTCTGTACAACTACTTTTCGAAATCAAATGAAGATGCATACACTTTTCTTTGCATTACCGAACAAAAATATCCTCAACAATATTTTGGCTTTTTGAATAGCTTTCAATTACATGCATAAAACATTGGAAATTATAATGCAAATTTGTTTTGATTAATTTGTTATTATTTCCTTCATGTATAGCCATGTGAATTTATAACCTTAAACGAGGAGTCAATGGTTAAAAATATATACTTCCATTGTATTAACAAGGTGAAAGTGAGGGAAAATGTGGGGCAGCACCTGTACCTGCCAAGACATACCACCGACCAACTGCACAGCAGGCTGACCCCAACTACGACCTCAGGAATACCATTGACCCTTTGATCACACATCAAAAACAAGATGGCCATGATAACTATGTATCAAACGGCCAACGTGATGGATACCGTCAACAAAATGGTTATGAAAAGTATGACGATTACAGAGACTACTGGGGATATAGAAGATTTGGCTTCAACCGAAAGTACCCCAATCATAATGGTTTGTGGCAATACCCTTGGGAGGTTTACAATACGGCTTATGCCTTGGAGGACGATGTCGCCGGCAAATATGATGGAAAACATTTCAATAGAGGGTATTCTGGACATGGGGAATACAGTAAGTATATATCTTTCTTCAAAATGCTTCATACTCCTCTGAAAACAAAGTTAATTACAGTCATAAACAGTTGCATATAGTATCAAAAAAGGTTAAACGTAATCCTTTTATTATGCAATATTATTCCATGGGCTTTATTCTTAAGTTTAATTTTTGAATATTAGAAATTGTTAGACAATCTGAACATCGATCATGGGGTTTATAATTACCGATCGCTATTATTATACCAACATTCATGTCACAATAGAATAGGGCCAGGATATTTCTTAGATATCTCCATTTTTCAGCAGTTATAGAAACAAACATGTAGTTTTACATACAGATGTAATTCCGTATAGAATGTTCAGGCTTTAATACACTTTTTCTTTCAGATCCATGTGATGGCAACTGTAACAACAATCCATCTGGGCTTTTCCCTGATCCTGACCGTCCCAACTATTTCATCCAGTGCGGCTGTGACATGAAAAATGGACGTCCATGTACTTGTTGTCGAAAGTTCTATCTGTCTTGTGCTCCTAACAGCTACTTTGATGATTCCAAGAAAGTATGCGTCTCCAGAAATGATCAGAGTTACTGAACATTTGTAGTTTGATTTGACCAAACACCATTTACTGAAGGTAGGCCTACTAGATGGTTTGTGAAAAGGTGACATCATAGTTCTTTGTTATTTTGTCCATCGGCAGGATAACGCCCTGTTCTTTCAGAAGAGGCCCTGTATGGTAATTGCAAATCCAAGATTGTAATGTACGCATGGCGCTTCACTTCAGAATAAAAGTTATGTCAAAGATGGTTCCAGGTGAAACAAAGGCATTGTCAGTTGGCGATCAGTGTTCAATAGTATCTTTAAGTTTTATGACAAGTGCGTTCCACAGCTGGAAGGCGAACCCCAGCCACCAGCGTTCCAGTCAGACATCCTCCCGGGGACATCCCAGGCAAGCATGTGACATTATTATAACATTGCAGCAACGTTCTGTTTAGTTCTGTATTGGTTCTTTATTTTGATGGCTCCCAATAACGTTGCTGCAACGTACTGCTGGGACGTTGCACTGCAACGTTATTATAACATTCTGGTTACATTATTTAACCTAACAAAATGTTCTCATAACGTTCTATTTTGGTTTCTTCCTGACCTCACCAAAAAGTAATGTTTTAATAACGTTTCTGTTACGTCACAGCTTAGCTGGGATCCTACCAATTAGGCCACCACTGGTGTGACCATGTGGAGGGGTCCCAGTATGGGTGTTAGAGGAAATTTCGCTTGGCGCTGATGTTCTCCCTTTTATTCCTCATATGTAAGAGTTGATATACCAGCATTTATCATAACTGGAACTCTGCCTCCGGCTCTGACCCACTCTGCGCCCAATTGTAGCTAGTATTGAGTGTGGTTGGGTGAAGATTGGAAGCTTGCAATGCCGTTTTAATGAAAGGAAGATATATGAGAGTATTGGAATAAAGAAAGGGACAGGGATTTAGTCCCATTTAAACAATATAGCCTTTTAGACTCATTCCAGAAAGGATACCAAATGATGGAATGATAAGGCCATCACGTACAAAAGAATCTGGCGCCCTTTAAATGTCATGGTGGCACATTTCTTTCATCCTAATCATTCTAAAGACTTCAAGCAACCTGATGAACAGTCACGAATTTACTAGATAAATGGAAGTTATCAAGTGTCTTTTCATGTATATCCACAATTCTAATTTAAACAAGTGTACTGACGTGGACGGCCAGTCCATGTTTGTTTGGGCATTACAGCATAGAACTTAGACTAGCGCATGTGCTAGTGATAATAATTCTCTGTCAAGGTAGGGAATCATAGGAGGAGTCAATGTATGAAGTATCATACTTAAAGCGAGTGCGCCGCTTTAGCCGGTCAGAGTTAGCTGAACGTTGAGTGAGTGACCATCCTGGAAAGGTTCAGTCTTAGAAGCCTGTTGTTTGGAATAGAGTCAGTCGGATCTGTGTTAGAAGGCGGAGCAGTGCCTGAATGTGCTTGAGGGGATTCCTTCCTTGGAACTGATCATTGTCAATTGAGATCTTGTAACGGAATGGCAATACATAGAAGAATATTAATAAAGAACAACCTTTCATGCGAGTGTTACGTCTTACATAATACGGGAACTATGATTATGTATTGGACGACCGCAGTCGAACGAGGAGGAGACTGTGTTTGGAGCTAGCTATTATCTACAATCAATTATGACGAATTACGTACACCATATATACAACAGATAATTAACTCTCTATAGTTCACAAGCGCATTCCGCCACCGGGAGGCAAACCCCAGCCTCCTATGCTGAAGTCCGGCACCTTAACTATTAGGCCACCACTGATGGGAGTGAAGCAGGGCTCCAGTGCGGGTATGGGATCAAGGTCATTTCGCTGGGTGCTGGTGTTGTGCCTTGTGTTTCATAGTGACTTGTGTAAGTTAAGAAACCAGCATTTGTCTCAACTGGCACTATTCCTCTGACTACTCTGTGCCCAATGGTATACCTTTTATTGAACTGGTAGGGCTTGGTGAAGACTGTGAACTATGGTGTTTACTTTTTGCATGAAAGATTAGTCTACATTCCGCTAAGTTTCTATGTGAGATATTCCAATAAAGCCATTGCCAATCACAGTCTTCCATCTTATTATGATCAGTAATTGTCCTAGAACCTAGTTCCTAATTCAGGGATGACAGAGAACACTTGTGTGAAAAGTCAATGTTTATTAATTCCAAATGCAATAATATGTGCCACTAAGCTTCCTTTGACCAATGTCAGTCTGAGAGAGTGTCCGCTCTACTCCTCACAAACCAATACTCCTATCTCAAGTCACCTATCTATCTCTGCTCATGCACCTAAGTGTTATCCCAGCTCTCTACGCCCACATGTATTGAAGCTGCCTTCAGAGGCCACTTGTTTCACTCCAACGGTACAGGTACCAACATGCACATCTTATTTGTCTCATTCTGTGACATCATTTACTCACTCTCCAATTTCATCGCAGATAAGCATAAGTCAGAGAGTCTATCTTTGTATGGGTCTATTATCTAACAAACAACTAGCTAAGATAACTACTGCGTAATAGGACTGACACCCACATCAGTAAAACTGGAAGCAATGCCTTTTTAATATAAGGAAGGTAAATATAGCAATATGATATTATGCAATATAATACTATTTGCATGTTGCAAGTCGTCGTACCCTATCTTAGTAACTTTTGTTTTAAACTATAATTATCATAGAAAAGGGTACAACCCAATAGAATTTGATCCTATTGCAATAAACTAGCTATTATGGTTGTTTTTATGCATTACACATCTATTTCTTTTGCCATAGAAACAACGTTAAAGACAAAACAAATATATAGTTACTAACAGGGATACAAATTTTTCTTTCCTGCACAGTTCAGTCACAGTATTTTTTACGTAGCATTCTATTCTTTTTATTTTGTCTTCCTTCTACCAGGGCATTCTTCACCATGTTAAATGATGGCGCACAGATAAAAGGGTAAAACGGGGGTATATCACGCACCATATTAAATGCAGCCATAATTTGGTCTTACATTTATTACTTTTTGAATTAAGAATCCCTGGTTTTATTTTTCACTATACAGCCCTTTGAGGTGTATCTCTGGATATAATTTTTTTGTATTTAGCTTTAAGGCTATATTGAATCCATTATTCAGTAATTGCTTGGGGTTCCATGAAAAGACGCAAGCAAACTGCCGCAAACTTGCTTGGTGTGGGGTACCGCAACGTGGAATATAGATACTGTAATAATCTATTTTATTTTATTTATGTCACATGTATCAAGCTTATATCGTGGATAACATTATGTTTAATATCACACATTTTTAGAAAATTTGGTCAGAAAATATAAATGATAATGATATCTCAATGAAAAATAAATTGAGTTTCGAATATAGGTCTTTATGCATTTATTCTTTTCATTATCATCCTCCTCCTTGCTCCAAAATTGGTAAAATGAAATACATGAAATAGATATCAAAACATAGAAATATTGAGAGGAAGAAATGTTTGGTTTCCATGGAAATTAGGTCACATGATAATTATTCTGAATTTAGATAAAATTAAGATAGAACTTTCAAGCTACATGATATAAAAAGCAGATTGTAGTTATATTCATGAGAACAAAAATGAGAGTATTGTGTTTGTATCATGATTTTTGCAGTTCACATTTTACTCAATATTAATTTCAAATGCTTCTACTTTATCTAAAACAGTTTCAAGTATTTCTGATGAATTTACAGTGTTTGACTATATCATGCTCAAAGGCCCACAACTTAGCTTCTAACAGGAATATCTAAATATCTTTTAGGAAGCCTAAGATCTATTCTATGTTCATCATCTCTTTCAACTGGTTAATAAGCTCTAAAATCGCAGAGCAGGTATTTATAATGGTGCACAGTAAATATTTTTGCCAGGAAGTATCATGACCTAAGGTACCCACGCATGGGTAACATTGTTGACAACCCCTGCCCCTAGGAATTCCTCCTCACCCACCAGTAATGGAAGCAGTGGTTTCCTCCAGATTATATCAGTGGGCCATCAGTGGTTTACAGGGCTCCCTAGTTTTGGCCGGTTTTCTTGGAATTCTACCAATTCTCTCAACTGTAGCAATGTTTGTAATTGCTTTACCTAAATTGAGCTTAAACAGTTTAACACCGAAGAAAAAATTATCATAAACCTACATATGGGTTTATAAATACACAATTAATTAAAGTAAGGTTAAACTCACATAGCCTATTAGTAGGAGCCTGATCATCTTGACGAATGGACCTCCACATTAAGCCTAATCTGGAGCAATATCATCATTGTTTATCCTTAAAGGAGAACAAAAGTCATAAACTGTAATTGCAGGATAGGCCTATTCTATCAATGCTTAGAAGGCTTTTTTTTTAGAGAATTCTATTGAAGGAAACATCTTGAAATGACAGATCATTAATTTATATAAAATACATACAGAATATTTAAGCACCTTATACTATAGTGTTAAATAACTATAAAAAAAATCCATGTCTACACCATGTTATATAGCCCCTGCTTATGATCTAAACTTATCAGAACTATATACCAGCGAGGAGGAGAAACATCATTATCAAGTCAATTGTTAAGACTCAATTATAGTAACTGGTTGCCTAGCAACAAGAAGTTTTCTATGTCAAGTAGTATGAGAACACTTTATCATAGATACGGTTGATAAGGTAATACTACACTTTAGTAGTAAAATTTTCATTGTTTGATAATTACCAGCTGATTACAGGTCAGATACATAATTTGCTATATCACATTCACTATGACAAATTACCGTTATAAAAAAAACAGATTTCACATGGCCCAAACTTGAGCCATAATTCAGGTAGTAGCGAAGGGCATGCTGAATAGTTTATCTATATATCTGTTACAATGGACGGCAGGATAAACACTTATCTGGTCCATTGTCATTGTGAGTATAGAATTTCCTTTAATTTACGTGCAAAATGCACTGCTTTGCACCAGATATCCCCCTGAAGAGGGGAGACTTGTGTTGTAGTGTTTTATAAATTGACTGCTCTCCCTGATGTTCCTAGACCTTGTATATATTTGGCCTGACTATTAAGTGGGTATTTTACAGGTAATGTATAGGAATTTAGATCTTTAAGTAAAGTTTTGTTATTACAAGAGAGTTGTTTGATAAACGTTATTTAACTTAATAGAATTGTTGTTGGGTTCTATGTCACACCACGACAATCCTAGCGATCAACCTGGGTCTTGATTTCCCTGGGTTGAATCATGGAGACTAAAATAAGAATACTTGGCCCAGGGAGCGCTACAGTACATTGAGAGAATTAAGGTCACTCTAGGCCTGGGTTCTAAGGCTATTCACGTCATCTTTCAATTGTTAACTTTAATTTTGAACTAACTTCACTTAGGGGGTAACTGTAGCAACGAATCAGAGACCACATGAATTATCTCTGAAATTTCTTGTTAATCCTTTATCCCTCTTATATATTCATATTCTCATTCATAATCACTGTACGGTCATGGTCATATATACTCATCATAACAACGCTTGCGTACATCGTATTGTGATACTATTTGTGAATAATGCAATTCATTTTGAAAATATGTTTCAATACAATCAGAGCAATTGTCATTAATAAACATTTTCCACATTTTCATGTTTATCACTACTCACGCATGCAGCATAGAAATTCATTGACAATAGCATTCATATATTATGTTGATTAGATTACTCACGTACAATCACTTGAGAAAGTTGCATTCCGAAATTTCCTAATTTCAACAAAAATTAATAATCATTGTGCTTGGTCAATTTTGAATAACAGTGAAGGGTAGCAAAATTGTATTTTCGGACAGGTATCAGATTGGCGGGAAATCAGGTTATTGGAAAATGAATGCCAAGAGGAGTTTACATACGGGAAGATCAACCATCAGGCGGTCGTGTGATAGGTGTTTAATTAATCTTATCGTTTCATTCAACATCTTTTATACACATTTATAACCTACAAATGTACTTCTCCTCAATGGTTTCATCCCCGAAGTTAACAATTTATCACTGGGATGTTTAGTGAATGATATCATATATCAGGGTATGATAATACTGCAAGCTTCTGCAAAAACTACTGGCTAAAGTAGGAAACATCAAAGCAGGAAAACACAATTGGTTATTTAGGTTTTACATTATATTAGCATGCCAACTTGAGAGGGTTGAGTGCCAAAATATTGAGCCTGACTACCAGCTGCTATTAGCATGTGGGAGCCCTTGACTGGCCACACACCTCCCAAGAGTTAATAAAAATGAACTCCACTGATTGTTTCACAGCCAATTGAGGTACAGCAGTGTCATACCTGGCTGAGAACCTGCCCCTCTCCAGAACTGCTGACGTAGACCAATACCAGATGTTACCAGGGTAATGATGAAGTTAATAACAAAATAAATCTTTATAACTCTGGTGGGAAGAGAGGACATCGTCAGTTGTGTTGGAGATCATAGGAAGGATGGGTCGCCTAATTGCATACATTTCACTATTGGTCATTTCGGCATTCTATGTGGATGGGAGTGACTATGGCAAAGGCATAGGTAAGTGCTCTATCAATAGGTTTGTTTATAAGTAACATTGCTGTGCAACGTATATTGACCTATACAATGCAATTTTGAATGATTTATTTTAATTCATGTAATAAGTATCTAGTTCAGTTTTATGATTAATCATGGGAAACAAAGCTCAGGGAAAACTAGACATAGATTATATAAGTTGGTAATGGAACTCAAGAGAGGAACAATTTACCCTTTAGCCCCACACATTGCATTAATAAATTACTTGATTTCCTCAGAATTTTCATGGGTTTCCCTCCGGAATTCCCTAAATTTCTTTTAATTGAGGAAATTCAAAGGATGACCCTTCCCTTTCAATGAACGTTATAGGAATAGTGTTCATAGCATTGGCAAGGAAATTAAATCAACTTTTAAGCGATATATTGGTCATTGTTGTGTATTGAATAGTCGTAATCTGTTCCCTTATGAATAATTTGGAAAAATTATGGAAAAATTGTTCCGGGCGGCTACGGCCGGATTGGAGAAACTAACAATGGACAGCTACGGCCAGATTGGAGTTCAAAGGGTTAAGAAAGAGAATGATTTTTATGTGTATGAGTGGAAAATCGAATACATCCATGTATACATTTTCCTGGTCAAAAATAATTATGGAAATACTTAACAACCATAAAATGGCAAATTTATCATTTATCTGCTCTACTCTAGGTTGCTATGACTGTAATTACGCCCCATCAGGCTATGTGAAGGGTTACGGAAACTGGACAGAAGGATCTGCTGAAGTGGGCTACATGAGGTGTGCCTTGACCTCTCCTGCTGACCACTTCTTCCTCCGCAAGAGCCTATGCCTGTCTGGGCGCTGCTTCGTTCGCCAGGATGAAAATGGGAGTAAGTTGTACAGATATAAAGCATGTGGAAATCAACAAAGAACAAATTCATTGTTCTTTTTCTCATTGTGAGTGCAATGTATTAATCTGTAACTATGTCCTACAGTAATAAAGGATTTATAGTCATGATATGAATCTAATGATAGTGGTCTTGTGACAAAACTTTTAAATATGTGATTTTTACTCCTTTCTTAGTGGTATACAGAGGATGTGCAGACCAAAAAAACCTCCCATTGTATGTCAATCGTGAAGTTAATTGCAAGTACCAGGGGCCCAACGAGCTTAAGTCGCTCTGGTGGTTCTGTGAGGGTGACTGTTGCAATAAAGGACAACTCGGTAGGTGCTGCACTTCGTATCATATGCGCCATTTTTGTGTATGATACTACAGTATAATGTGGGTCCAGAAAAATGTTATGACTTTTGTTCTTTATTATAGTCCTCTTGCCAAACAGGCTTTTAATGACGAAATTATAAAGGTTTGCTTATCATAAGCTTTGCTAGATAATGTCATAAATATTGAATGATTTTATGCTTAACAATGTAGGAGTTTCTTTTAATGAACTTTAAATTAAAATGTCTCTAAAATACCGAATTCACGGAGAACATACAGTAGCCCTCTTTTTGCAACCCCAATCTGTGGCCTGTTGCACAATGACTGATTGTAACAGCAATCGATTGTAACAAGGAAACCTTTCCTTGTTAATTTGATTGCTGTTATGCACGCTTTTTGCATGTCTTCCCCTCAAAATAAAATTATTTAGAATGCTGCAAATAACCTGTAATCTTTACAGGAACTAGTCCTGCAGTGCCCCTTTTAACATCAATTTACAGGATTCCATTTGATCCAACAGAAAAAAAAGATATAGGCATTTCGCAACAAGGATCATCTCAACAAAGTTGTCCTTGTTAGGATATCTATCTTAAAGTTATCTTAAAGATATCCTTGTTACAATCGTTAACGGCAACTCCCTAAAGGTAGCACTGGCAGATCTAATGTAATGTAATACAGTTTGTTTGATCTAATATTCAGAAATATACAATATATATACCTATTGCTTTTAAAATACTACCAGGGGAGAGTGAGGATACCTGTGCCAGCCCCCCACCAGTGACAAATGATGAGACCACCACTGCAGCCTACGTCTCCGAACCCCAGAATGACCCTACTAACTACCATGAACCTGCTGAATACAAAGACAAGCATGGCATTCCCGGAGAGGTGGCTGCTTATGAAAACCATGCTAGTTACAATGGCCATGACAATTATGAAAATTATGGAAGGTATAATGATCTTCACAGGAATTATGGTGGCCGGTATGGTGGGTATAACGGGTATAACAGGTATAATGGGTATCCTGGTAGATATGCCAGATATAATAACTATGGTGGACAAGGAAATTTTCATGGCATCAGGGGCAACCATGGCAGGTATGGTTACAACAAAGGCAACAACCATCATGGAGCTTTGAGCTGGTATCCCCAGGAGGGCCCACAGTACAACGAGCAACCCACTCATGTTGTGGATGAGGTCGATGAATATACGGAGTCTGCTGTGACAGAGGCAGCCATTGTACAAAAGGATTATAGTGAGTATTTTATTCTTGTATTTATTGTTTGGTATACAACCATTATATCTCAACATGATTATGTCCCCACTCATACAATCCTAAAAATGAAACAATTATGAATTTAAAAAAAGGTTCATTTGTTGAGGCTGTTCTACACGTGCTTGATGTTTTTACCTATTACTTTTGTCTATTAGACTTTATTAGGAGGCCCACAACTAATCTATGTTAACTGTGTATAAACTAAACAGCTGTTACATAATTTGTTGGTATATTTTGTCTCGTGTACAATTTCAGACCCTTGTGACGGCACTTGCCACTACAACCCCTCAGGACTGTTTGCCGACCCTGCCCGGTCAAACCACTTCATCCAGTGTGGCTGTGACTTTACAGAAAACCGTCCTTGTACATGCTGCAAAAAATTCTACCTACCCTGTGCCCCTGACAGCTACTTTGACGATCACAAGAAAGTCTGTGTTAATAAGCAGAACTGAGACTATCTAATTTAAAAGATCCCATATGATTAGGAAATGACAATAACTGATATGTTCATTATATCTATGCTTAGTTTGATTAACTCACATCAGTCACATATATCTCATTATCTTATGATAAAATGCCAGTAGAGTAGATGGAGCAATCTATATAATTATGTTAGGCCACTTTTGCTGGTTGCTTTACTGAAGGTACTAATATCCTCTGAAATAACAATTCGAGCAACTTTCCTAGGGCTTTGCATTCATTAATATAATTTGCATATGTGTGCAAGTGCATAGATTCCTTACAGAATGACAATATTGTATTGAATGTTAAAAAAGTTGTGCTGTTTTCTGAGTATCTCAAATGTGCATTACATAGCCCTGCCACAATGCTGTTATCAATATCAAATATTTTACATTCGAGCGTTGATGTTTTAATGCTGTATTATAACTATGATAAAGTGACATTAAAAGCTGCTTACTGCAAGTAAGAATGTTTTGCTTGGTTGGTCATTTTCAATTTCGAAATACATTAATTCATCATCTACAATCACTTCGTGATTCTGTAGGCCTATGCCACAGAGGACATTTTTTAGAGATTTTGACTAAAACCAGGAGCCGAGTAGGATTGTTTCATACTAACACGATTATCAACAGCTATCATTGTAATCAAACTACGAAAGTGACAAAAAATGCAATATACTTTAAAGCAAATCAAGACGACGATACACTTCATAACAAGAATAAAAACAATAAAGCTCACAACCCAGCTATACTTGGGGATCGTGTGTTATTGAATAGCAAAAGGTAATACAGTAAGTCATTACTATTATACAAAGACAGTGGTAAATCATGTCAGATGGGTTGGTTGGTTGGTTATTGGGGATTAATACTGTAGCAACATTTAAGGTCATATCATGGCGAGAGCAAGGTTTGGCAATTCTGTTTTTTGATAAATTAATCAAATCTATGGAATGAACGACCCTATGAGAAGATAAGAGACCATACCTCTACACACTTACCGAGGCAGGTATAATCAGGGCCACACACAAAAACAAGAAGCAAATGACTATCAAAGTTCCGATCGTTGGAACGATCGATGTTCACCCCTAACATAACAATGGACATTTCATTGTGTTTTAAAAGGTAATTGAACGAAATGTCAATATATCTAATGTATGTAATCTATAGCAATGGTCGTCCCTCAATACACTGAAGGCCTTCCTACAACCTGAAGGCTATATGGGCTATGAGTAGTGATCACCACCACCACTCCTGCTGTCACACACAACTCAGGGAGGGGCTTAGGAAAGGGGCTCCCCCAGACCCACCCAGACCTGCCCACCTGCAGGTGACAGTGGAGGTCCTAATGTGGAGGGTTGAGGGTTGATTGGCTCAAGTACTGGTTATGTAACCCACTCCTGGCTTCTCAAACTGCACCCTCCCCCACCCCCACTCCTTGAACTGAGTTCAAGGAGTGGGGGTGGGGGTGGGTGCAGGGGAGAGGCCTGCCCACTCAATAACACTTGATGCACACTAATTGTCCTTGCTTACAAATGCATGCCGGTGGACAAAGGCCTGTAGTTACTTGTATGTAAGATTGTGTAACCGGGCAATCAGATCAAAGCCCAAATACCCACAAAAGACATGACTGATTGAGTGAGCCCTTCCCATAAGCTACAATACTAAAAAACTATAATTAAGGGCTCACAAAAACAAACCACAGCCCATGGCCAGAATAGACAGGTAAGGATGCTAGGGAGTACTGGTTAGAGTGCATATAGTTCAACCCAATAGCCCTGCTGCTATAACAAATCACGGGTGTCGGGTAATGGTGGCAGTGGGTACTTAGATAAAAAAGAATTGCTGTAACCCAATCTAACCTATCTTGATCCTACCCCTTTTTTTGATGAACAATTCTTAAGAAATATTTAAATTAAAAAAGAAGTGAAAGGAAATGAGATATCTTGCTAGAGATGTTAATTTCATATAATAGAAATTGTTGTAGAGGGTGTCAATTGTGATTTGTGAATTTTCAAGAATGCCTGAGCCAATTTCGAAATTGACCAACCAACCCGAAGTCTTTGACCTAGGTTACCTGAACACAACTATTTTGTTTCGTCTACTCAATCAGGATACATAGCTCTTTTACACAACTCTGTGGCCACTAAACCAGACCATCGGTAAACACATAGGGTGGGAGGAGGTCCTCGTCAATACAGGTGATATATGGCCCTTAACCTGTTAACTACTGACAGAACGAGAAGAGTTTACACGGGATGATACTCAGACATGAGGTAAGACACTTCCAAATACAAATAAAAAATAAAAAATAGGGGAAAAAAAAGGGGGGGGGGGGCTAACAGACAAATTGCTGGTAGCGTATTACTTACACTACAAAATTGGTACACTGTATACCCTAAAAGTGGCAAATGAATGCTTCATTTGCCAATTACAGAATGCACAAATGAATCCTCAAATAAAAAGGGAAAAAAAGAAGCCGATTGTAACTTTTAAAGAATGACATTTTATTAACAACATTGTTCATGTGATTTCATATTCAAATATCACAGCTAGGCGTAAAATCAAATTTTTAAATATATACTCATCCAATATCAATGTTTACTCTCATTATATATCTGAAGACATACAATCACGATACGATAAAAGGCGAACATGACTGTTAATAGCCCCATGCTCGAGTCCGTTAGGCTGCTGTCACTTTTCCTTTGATCCATCCTTTAATACAGCACTTGAACATCATCGGTGTTATTGAGTATTATAAATCTTAAATAATTATATAACTTGTCAAATGACTTTAGGTAAAGAAATTCGCACGTCTCTTCTAAATGATGACATAATCACGACAGCTGTCAGAGCGAAGAGCCTGAAAATTATTATGAACAGGATACAAACCCAAAATCGGACGGACACTTATTTCTTATCCTAGAAGTAGCATCATTTGCGCTAAAGTACACTTCCAAAGAAACGTGCTAACAACCGTTTACTATACAAACTTACCTACCACTCGCTAGTGTTTCACAACAATTTATAGGCTAAATCCTTATACGAAGAATCTTGTCAATTTGGATAATTGTACTATGCGCAGTACAATCAAATGATTTTTCATAATGATAATTATCCATTTCCTTCGCGGTATAGGGTCAGCGTTTGGTAGTCTCACATGCTTCACTTTGACTTTGCAAGGGACAATTAAATACATTGGTAAGAGTTGCATGCCCTATCCTTTTTCTCGAAAACTAGGATTACCGAAGGCAAATGTCTCCCAAGAATCGGACTGAAACAACGTTCTAGTATAGGACAACCATACCCTTTCCATAACCCTTGATATGCAAGTGCTTTGATACATTTCTCGTTGATATTTCCACGTATCACAAAAAGGCAAATGATTGTATTATGATTATCAAAATCTGCATTCATATCAGGACACCAACTCTCGGGTAAATCCAGATGGATGATTGAGGCGGCAGAGAGTGTTCAGTGAAAGAGGCGATGTGGCCGTATGTCACACCCGACGGACGACTCCTGGTCACTCCACGGTGGTGGCCGCCTGCTCCTCCTTGGTGTAATTGGTCCACAGCGTGCTCAGACATTTGGCCTCCTGGGGACGGGAAAACGGTGAAAACACCAGAAATCAGTAATGAAAATTGAAATTATGCATACCTGAACGCGTTAACAAAGGGTAATGATTTATTCAGCCCGCTGAACCTCTAATGACAAAGCTCAGCAAGAAAATGGGGAAATTAGAGGTAACGGGTACAAAACATTTTCATTTAAAACCGAAAAAATGAAAGTACATGTAACATAAATTGAAGCAGAAACAGTGTGGTTTTTAAAAATTGAATTCCTGTCATTGACCCAAATACCGACAGCAAAATCAACTTTTACGAGAAACATCCCATATAAAGTTCTTGCTGAGGTCTGATAACTCGCGCAGACTCACCATGATCCTGGGGGCGGCCATGTGGTCCAGACTAAGGGGTGGCGGCGCTAGGGGCGGTGCGGGGAGAGCCTTCATCTTCTCTATAGTCCTAAAAGATATATAACACAGGGGTTAGACATCTATTCATCCATTTTTGTAACATTGGCCGATAGAAAATTTTCATTAATAAGTTTGAGCTTTAATAGGAAATGATAAATAATGCGAGATATTGAGGCAACGTTAAATGAATAGATCTTTATAGGAGTTTTACAAGAAGTTCATCTATGACATAGTTGTTTCTTATGTGCAGACCTAGGTTAGTTTCTGTGTGTAAGCATAAACCGAGCTCGGTACTTATTCTGGATAATTAATTCCGAAAGGTACTATATTTCTTAGTTATTGTGCAAAACTGGTTTTGAATACCTATCACAGCAGTTAGCTATACTAGGTAAATTCTCAATTTCTAACCAAGAGAATAAATTCAGCCCTTCCCTATTTAATCATCGATATGACCGGTTGGGTACTGCTGGTTTGACGTGGCATAACCCCTTAAAACAAATACCTTATTGCATATAGTAGTTAAATTAATCTGTTAATTTCACCGAGCCTAGGATTTTAAAACAATATAATTTTCCATTCATCAGGACAGGACAACGCAGTATATTACTTACTTTTTGGGCTTGGTTGCCTTTGACTTGGTTTTGATGGCGACTGTGGTGTCGGTGGGGGCGGGCAGGCGGGGCCGCTCCTCGGGCGCCTCCTCTATGGGCACTATAGCATGCTTCAGGTGTTTGGTCCACGGCCGGCAGTCCTCCTCGTCGTCGTCCTCGTCCTCATAGGCCAGCATCAGGTCCAGGTTGGACGTCTGTGGACAACAAACAGGCAACAACTGTAGATCGGATCAACACCGCGTTTTTTTTTGGAATTTTTTTGAATTTTTACCCTGGGCCAATTTATCGGTTATGATTTGGTAACCGGTCTTCCGGTCGGCCCAGCTTTACAATCATATGTATTTGTGATTAAATCATATCATGGGGAATGATGAGATGAAATGGATATTAATGAACATAGTTTCAGTCATATACTTATGATGTATGTCATTTATGCAAACCGATGTTTTGTGTCAAATATGATGATAGTACAAATTATAACAACTTTTAGACGCAATTTCAATTTTCTTTCGACCATTTCTTTATTGCAATTTTGAAGGCTGGAAGGCTGTTTTCACCGGAAACACTTTAATTCTTGAAAGGTTTACTCCAAAAATGATAAGGCATTAATTGTTGTCATGCAAGAAATAGAATTACAAGTTATTTCCCACCTTAAAATTTATCAAATAAAAATGGCTGCCTACAGTAAAATTCTGTAAGGTTCAGATTTTGTTAAATACATTTAACATGCCTTACCAGGTCGTCCACGGTAGTACTATCCAACGGATTCTCTAACTGTCCATGCTTATCGAGGATTCTGAAAATGTCAACAAACAAATTTAACATAGAGGCCTACTATTTAATATAAAGTCTACTTGACTCACATCAGAGATTTAATCACACTTTTCTTAATGGAAGGAAAGAATATCGCCAAATCAGTTTTACGTCATTAATTGCTATTAGGAACGAACATGGTGTGGATCAATTTGCATCCCCCCCCCAAAAAAAAAAAAAGAATTAATTGCCATAACTTGTAAGAATTTGGGAGAAAAAAGCATATCTTGTAAGTTGTTAGTTTTCATTTTCCTTATCATAATTGCTGCCGACTGCATATATCCTTAAACAGTCTAAACTGTGTTTGTGTTTAATTTACATGTCATTGACTGGCCGTTAACTGGGTGTGTTTACAGGCCGACCCTTACCGCTGGGAGGTGGCCTTGTTGGACAGCGCCAGCTGGTACATGTGACGCAGCTTTCGCACATGTTGGCGCCGCTCCTTCTCCCGCTGTTTGGCCTCCACCTGTTTAAGGACCTATAAAACACCCACTCAATTAGTAAAAACTACGTTGTATTTGAAAAAGTCGAAATTCAAATTCGGACAGGAAATGATTTGGGTTAGATCAGTTTGGTCGTGGCGCAATTGTCTCTAACAAATGAATCTTTAAGATATAATCGTTTTCCCGACTGTAGTTTATGTACTTTAAAAGTATTTGTTTTTCTAAATCGGTTATGACAATGATAAACATAAATTGTTTGATAAGTGTAGCAGAGTTCGGAGAACAGCGTTATTAGGCGGGTAAAGTGTACAAATTTCTTGGGTTGACTAATAATTATTATAAATAATCTTTGAAAATATATAGAGAGAATTGAAATATGAAAACAAAGAACTGGAAATCATCTGACAAGAATTGTAAAAAATAATTGCTAATAAATAAAATCTACTGTAACAGAACTCAATTTAAAGGAACAATAAAATCTAAACAAATTCTATGAGAAAAGAACAATAAACAGTAACAAAAATATCAAAAATGTAACAGTAGCGTTAGTAGAAATTCTAAACAATCCGATTTATCAGTAGGATCCTACTGTGGATGAGTTGGCGGAAACCATCTATACTTAGAAGAAAGGGCAGAGAGGCCCATCCTAAGCATAGGATTTGAACGACTGCACAGACTGCAAGAGAGAGTTTTAATCAAGGCAGGGCAGGTGCCAAAGGTTGACAGAAAGAGGGGTGTATTGCAGAGGTTAGAGGACTAGCTCTGTGCGATCAGGTACCCAGTAGAGGCACCAAAATCTCAGTTCATGCACCTAAATGTTTACCTGGCTTTGCACCTGTTAAGTATCAGAAAGGTTACATTATGCATTATTCTGTTCATACTAAAGCGATTAATCAGTAGATAACGTTTTCACCCGGCCTATCGTTTATACAAGGACATCTAAGGCTGTAAATTATGTATAAATATACATAAAACTATATCCACCTATTACAAAACTGGTAGTCATTCTTAATTACGACTTTCCCGATAGGGAACCTTTAAACATATATTCAATGAACTTGAAATATATCAAAACGCAATCTTATTTCGAAAGGGATCTGGTATTGTTAGAGAGCATGACAGTGAGAAGTTCCTTCAGGTGTAAGAAAATAATATGAAAATTCAATAGTTGCCTTAATGACAATTAACGCTCAATGTAATTTTCCGGAATTTAGACCCGCTAAAAGATTTCTTGGTCCTAGACCAGAAACACAACAGACGACATGTTTCACCTGAGAAATATCTAACCTCAAAAAAAGTTCTTATCTCTTTTTTAAAAATTGAATACATGTCTCTATAATCATAATTCAGTGATTACCGGTACATAAACAGCCAAACTCTTATCATTCCCTTGTGAACATATGTAATTATACGTGTGTAGTTTCTTCCACAGGATTTGATGCTACATTAACATATATGATACCAGTGCACTCTTTATGTCACCCTTGTAGGGGAGACAGAAGACATGCTTACTCACCTCCTCTGGGTCGGGCCGGTCCCCTGCCAGGTTCATGGTAAAGCAGTGCAGCTTCGGCAGCGGCTGAAGGCAGACAGGTTTTATTTTAAGTTTGACCCATAGCTTTTATAATTTACACGTGTCTGAGAATACTGGCTTTATTTGATTTAAAATATTTGTTTGAAAGGGGTTCTATATTAACTGTAAATTGTACGAAATTAACACTTTTGATGAAATTTGAAAGTTAAATGTTCCTGATTATAGCTAATTATAGTATAAGTTAAAGAAAACAACAATTATTCGTGCTCACTTTGCTGCCGAGTCTTTTTTCAAGATCCATGGCAGCTTGTTTGGCAATGGCGGCGGGTTCTCCTGTTTTTGTTGGCGAGGCTAGTTGCTGGAAAAGTTTTGAGTATAGAGTTGTTACACAATGGACATTGTCTTCAACATATTGCCAAAATGAATATGCTTAATGAAAAAGACCGTATCATAAATAGTAGAAAACTCAAATTTTATATGATAAAATTCGATGTGATGAAATGAACTGAAGAAGGAATCCATCTGAAAAAAGTGGTTGCATAGTAGCTCAATGTCTATAACTTTCTGTTGATACTCACTTTGTTTCCTTTTATTCATTTTACCATAGACTGTAACGAATAGACAATTGAAGGCATGCCAAATAAAAGATACTGAATCGTGTTTACTTGAAGACAAAGATAACATATTTTCATACTGTGATATCATGTAGGGGGATAGGTGGAAGGTGTCTCAATAATGCAGTTTTTCAGAATCTGTGCTTCGACCTAGAATGTAGAGACGGAATATCCTAGGGATGAGAGGGGATGAAGGGATGATTGGAGAATTGGGGAGGGGGGGAGGGGTTAGTGAGAGAACAATGGAGTGATGGCAGGAGGAAGCTTTATATGGTCACCTCTTGCTGGGATAACAAGCAGATCCAGCAGGGTGCGTTGGTTTTTGACGTTGATGTAATATTATAATTGTCAAAATGTGAGTGTTGATCGGTGTCGATGTTGATACAGTTGAAAGGTACAAATTGAGGCCGTGGATTCTATGACCATACGGGCCTTCATGTGATGGGGATATCATTATGTATTCAGATTAAATCAATCACAACAAACCTACCTAAAAATGTAACATGCTGCATTTCATTTTGATTTATACACCGCGGAAGCCGTGACGTCATTTTGGCGCGAAAAGCTGGTTCCAGGGTCCTCCTGGTTCAAAATAGGGCCATGTGGTTCCTCTTTGAACCATAGAGAAACAGTTGTAAACACTGGCTTTTCTCTAAGTATATTCATTTCTTACCTATGAAACACATAAGATGTATAGAGAAGGATATCTTACTACACATGTTCATATTGGAAATTGTTAAATATGCCCATTGTGGACACAATCAGTCATTATTTAACACCCTGGTCTGTTGTCGGCACTCAGGGCACTGGGTGCCGGGGCTGACCAGGACAGTGGTGAGGGCCCAGGCTATAATTTGAACCACCCGTCGCGTGTCCGGCCCCCGATGACGCGGCACTTCTGTGGTGTATAAACTATACTAGAGCGTGAGCTTTATGCTACAAAGCAATCTTGACTAAATATATCATGGTTGAAAGTGGTTTGATATCCGTCAACGTAACAGAACGGTGGGGCAATATGCAACTAGTTACATGGTGAAGTAGTTAAATTTATAGCTACATTTTTCGTAGCCATATTTTAACCATAGTAACACGTCACTACAATTGCTATAACGTATGACTGTCGATGATAAGTGGACGTCACTTTACATCACTGATACGGTTTTCAGACACTTACAAATTTACTACTAATCATCCTCTTTACTACTAGTCATCCTCCCTCTCTCACGCTGACCGTGTGGCTCCACAGTGAAACACTAGAAATTGTGTCTTCATGCACTAACAGCTTATCCACCTATGTACAATGGTGGCACTGATGCTCTACAATAAGGTACTAGAAATGCTGTGTTCAGACACTAACTTCATACTATTCATTCCCCATGCATTACAGTGATACATGGATACTGTGACCTCACAGTGAAATATTCAGAATGCTGTGTCCAGACTACCACATTATATCAATCTCCCTACATAAGCATTGCGATAATAGGGTGTCAGTCTATAATCCACCACTACATAATGCCGTGTTCAGACACTAACTTCGTAGTACTCATCCTCCCTGCTGCGGGGGCGCCAGTAGTTCTCACTGCGCCACTTGATGACGGCTCTGTAGACCACGTCGTTGGGGTTATACGGGTAGCCGATCCAGTCCTGTGACGCCACGTCAAGGACAAGATAGACAACGATCGTCATATTTATTCATGGGGTTGATAATTGAGTTTCATTAGACTTCATTGGCTACTACGAAGAAGGTATGGTTCTGTCTAACTAACTTCAGATTCCTACTCAATTCATATTTGATACCAAAGGCATCTCTGGATCGCCTATAATCATATAGCAAATTACTGGGCCTAGTTTTCAATAAATAGGTAACTTGTGGAAGGTAGCTTACACAAGTTTGGTCTACTTGTGATCTGGTGATAAAACTTCAGTTTATTTACATTGGCCTGTGTTCGCTTGGCATGTAGCAGTCCCAGCCCCTGCCAGTAGCGTGCGATGTCCTCCATCCGAGTCCACCGGGTGGGTGGTGGTGGGGTGGGCGGCGGGGGCTGCACACAACACATTAAGACTAGGTTAACCAGGTCTGTCTTTATTTCGATCTAAAGTTACATCAACGCGAAACAGATATAGCTAAAGTTCTCATAAAGGAATAACTGTAATTTGTGGCCTGTGCTTGTTTAAGCACATGTGGTGTATGTTGGCAGAGTTCCTAGCCCAAAGAAATAAAAATACATAATTCATTGAATTTAAAAAATAATCATGTAATCGTCTCTTTCCTTACACACATGATTTAGTAGTTCATTATGAAATTGATTTTGTACCAACATGCATATTTAGGCCTACTGTGTTTGTTTGGAAAAACAGACTTCTATGAAGGTTTTCTAACATGTATCCAGTCTACGTATATTTATGTGTAATACGTGGAACATGCTTCCAGCTTCATCTCTAATACACTACATGAGTAATTTTACCACAGATCGTTTGAACTAACCGGTTTGGGTCTTCGCATGCGCTTGTTACGGAAGGCCCGTTTGATGGTGGCAAGGGCGAGTAGGTTATTCCCTACTAAGGGTACGGGTGGGGGCTGAAATGGTAATATTCTCTCACATTCCGGCCAGTAAACCTCATGATGACGTTAGTAGAGTCATGACAATCTAATGTTTGTCAGATTTAAGGATATCTATATGTAAAATATTGACCAATATTGTATGATAAAGCGACTCATAACGAAACAAAAAACCCTGCATGGTTATTTGTACAGTATCTATGAAGCTATCTAGTTGCATCAATTAAAAAAACAATCTCAAATATAGAAAAACATCCTCCAAGTTGTTTAGAAATGTCTAAAAGTGCTTATTTCCCTATAAACGGGGTCTCTATCACATCTTAAACTGACATGGTAAAAGTAATACACGATCTCAATACATCGATTATAATACTGCGTGGTAAAAATATGATATGCATACACATACACAACATGCACATAAAGGGTGCTGTCAACCCCTTTAAAGCATATTTGAAAACGATATACAAATGGTTACATGCGAAATATATTGATCAGTAAAGAAGAGAAACTGTCATAACTGACTGGTTTAGCTGTGCCTGCACGCCCTCTGCGGACGGCCCTTTTCACGGTGGCCGTGGCCTTCGGGTTGCCGCCTAGGGTCTTTGGAGGCGGGGGCTACAACATCGAATCGTTTCCATGCGGGGAGAGTCACTTAATGAACTCTTATTTATATAGGTTCCGATCCCATTGGGGGAAGAACAAAGAACTATATCTAGCTGTAACAATATGATAAAGTGATCCATGCTTGCAAAAGAATGCATTCTTATTGTGATCAAAATGAAGATGTTAAGATGTATCGCTGTGCATGTCTGCTGGAACAAGCTACAACGTGTTGGTAGCCATCTATTTCTTATACGTATTTGCTCCATAGGAGTGTGATCACTAACTAAAAAATCACCGACGTTAAGTGCCAAACACTAGGCATACTATACACAAAAACGGGACAAAAACGGGACAAAAACGTCTTTCAGATTTCAATGACGTTTTGCCAATAAGTGACAACTATAGGCTCCTATTCTCATGAAACGTCTGGGATTACAGACAACTAGCTGCTAAAGAGTTTTATCAAACATTACCAAACGTGTTTCGAGTGTAAATGACTTACACTAACATGGGCCTATTGTCTAAAAGCATTTTGTCAATTTTGTACGGCCTAGTAATTAACTAAAGTGTCTTAAGTTTCATATCAATATTGATGACGGGATTTAATATAACACCATTTGAATCACTGGTAGATTGAATTTTCGACAATTTATTACAAGATGTTACATAAATATACTCTTTAGCATTTCTTTGTTCCAATTGTAGAATTCCATGAAAGACATCTTTCTTTTCAAAATGACTTCCTTTTATTATATATCTTGCGGTTTTCATAGTCTGAATGCTACGGAAAAATTAGAGCAATTGAGGATACATACTAAATCAATTAGACTTCATGCAGTGGAAAACAATCTTACGATACGATACGGTATACATGTTTGCATAAACAAGTTGACGCTCTTACTGACTTGGGGTTTCTTCATAGACTGGCGCCTTCTGACCATTTTCTTTATCTTAGCCATTGCAAGAATATTTCCAAGGGCTCCGTTTCGTCCCTATTCATATCAATGACGTCAAATGAGAAAAATATATAATTGTTATCTCTAGACGTATTGGTTAATATTAGTGCATTCGCATCATTGTAAAGTGATTCAAATAGAGATTTTTTATGATCATTTGCTAAACAGTTCATTGCTTTTTATGTTATTGGACCGTGCCATAAGAACTGCTTGGATGATATGTTATAAACTACATACCTCAGATTGTATTAGCATATAGGCTATGTACACCTTTTTCTTGCGCAGTGAACCCTTTTATAGACTTCTTGATCCCCGTAAGTTGGGATCCTTTGAAATCTGTATTATCCCAAAATATAAGTTTAGACCTATTGCGCTAGTAGGGCACTGATGAAAAAGGTCTATCGCTAGCCTACATCTAACAGGTATAACGCACCATTGGGGCGGCAGGTGGCGGTATTGGTTTAGGGGGTGGCTTGCCCGGCGGTTTGCGCGGCGACTGGCGCGGCTTAAATGCTCGTTTAACCATTGCCATGGTTACCAGATGATCCGGCTTTTTCTTGGGCTTAACCTGAGACTGTTTAAAAAAGACAGAGTTCACCAAGAGCTCTACAGAAGCCGTGATTCTACTGTCGAGTTACTCAGTGCGCTGACGGCTGGAACGCAATCGATACATGGGGAAAGCATTACAAGCAGTAAGGGTATATCCCCACCTTGCTTCTGCTTGATTTGTTGACAATTCAAAGTGAACTACCACATGGCATGCATGCCTCACATCCTATACCACATTCAGGAGTCTGATTTGCGCACTGATGAAAGGTGTGATTTGCCTTTCCCGCCACTGTCTGTGGGTGGTCAAGTGAGTCATTTCTGCCAATGAGTGTCTCCGCTTGTCCGACCTTTGCGTAGGGATACCACAACATGGGTGTACCCAGTGCTTATCTCCCGTATGCGGTATACATAGCCCTGTTAAGTGATGCTTTAACATGCAGTGTACAATATGGGTTTTACTACTAAACTATTGAAGTTGTCATGAAAAAATTAAACGTGTCAAGGAAAATCCATTGAACAACTCTTTCAGTTATTTGAATACCGGAACGAATATACGATGGTGGAGAATCCAATGAATATGGCGCAGTATTGCATACTTATCTTCAACTAAAGTCATGTGAGTAACAGATAAAGTGGTAGACGGGTAGGATATTTGGCCAGAATGGCATGCAGGGTTCAGCTCGGGTTAAGGGACTCAAGAAACAAATACGTGGCTGGAAGTATTACTTTGTGCATATGCTAACCTATTTGTGTATTAAAAAAAGCAGCGTCGGATTCTATTTCCAACTATGTATTCTATGAGCACTGCCCAAGATGACATGTGGGTAAATCGACCAGACATTGGGAAAAGAAGTGCAAACGCGGTTCTCTTTAAAGTATTATTATGAACATGCCTTCATCAATTACCACTGCATGGTATTTCCAAGGAAATTGATGCTATGTAGAATACTAAGACAGTACCTCTGATTCACAAAGATTATGATTTTACGAGTTTCAGCATCTAACAAACATCTAATTCAGCCATTCTTCAGTTTTAATCAACGATCGGTATTGCACATATAGTTGAACCTTTGATTACTGGCTAGTTACTTCAAACACTTACTGTATCGTTAAACTGACTTTATCTAACTCTCTATTTAAACATACTTTCTTCCCTTTCTCCTCGTCCTCCTCATCGAAGCTATCTCTTCGTTTTGGCTGCACTATTTCACCATCAGCATTGTACCATGCCATTTGCTCGCCTCCTTTTGGCGAGGAAGACTAATGGTTGTGTGGTTGCGAAAAGGAAAGATTATAGTATATATCAGGCGATAGCAATATAAGTGAATCCAGGTAAAAGAGGCTATAGTTTGATGCGTAGTCCAATTTGATTAATGGAAAGATAGGAAGTGGCAGTAACCACTTTTTTTCCAAAAGAAAGGTGAGTTGCATATAAGTACAATGTTGATATTCCTATATATATATCTGCCGTCATAAGATTTAAAAACTAAAACGGGTAATGGTGCAGACAACATACCAAGACTGGCAATTCTAATTAGTTTCCCTGTCTATATTTCACATAAATTTCACACAAATAACTCTACATCTATCTACTTAGTGGTTGCTACTATGCGCCTAGCGTGCCCTGTCATTCAACAACAAATAACAGAACATGAAACAGGTATGACATAAAACGATAAACGTACCAATAATCTCTGCAGCTATCTGCCTGATACTGTTACATGATAAATTGATTCATCAATTACCTTAACAATGCATACAATCTCAAAACTGTTCGGTGCATTAAGAATGTATTGCAAACTACTAACTATTCTTATTATAAGCTATTATAAGTATGATCAAGTCTACCTTTAGGTGTTCCTACTGTGGCATGTGGCATGCATGCAAATTCAAAACACCATTATCTAGAGTACCTAGACTGAAAACAGTTTCACAACGTAATTCTCTAGCAGAACAGTTATACAAAGCCATTATCTAGTAAAACTAAACTGACGTAAGCATGGGAGCTGCTGTCGAAAGTATCCAACATGACCTTCCATTTTTCGGTTATGGCCTTCATGCCAGTCTTATTCTTGGCCGCACTTTTGTCTACTGATGAGGACTCTCTCTCAGGCTGTTGTATTTCGAAATAGACATCAGAAGTATAGGTTAACAATATTCAGATACTAGTATGCAAAGACCTTATGTTAAACAAAGCATAATCGTTTCAGGCGCAAAGTACACTATTTTTAACATTAAACATTATTTAACTTTATAACGTAAAACATCTACCAAGTATAGGCCCTACTTAAAAGTACTTAAAAGCATTTTGCTATTCTAATCCAGAGCTATAATTCTAACATTTCTACCATTCTTTTTAATAGAAGTTAATCATGATTATGATATTCTGTAACACAGGTCACCATATATCAAAGCTATTTATCTTATATTGTTGAGTAATTGTTTGTGACGTTTGTATTACAACCTATACGGAAGATCAATTCCTGTAATTGAGTATGGTTCAATAATAACAAAATATATATGTGAATACCACCCAAACTTATGACAACGATACTAACTTTCAACTTATCTATTGAAACCCTCCATTTGTTGACCTTGGCGATGAGGTCAGGAGACGGCGTAAGGTTCTGCTGTAGTCATGTACGAACCAAACAAAACCTCAAATAAGACCATGCACAATCCTGGACTTCGGCGAAAGTAACCCATGTCTACGGACTTTAGATCATTTTTCCGAATGGAATCAAAAACATTTATGTAAACAGTGTAATCCTCTACAGATGTGAGTTTATAAAGCTGTAGCAGTGTTTAGTGTATAATACAATTTAGCAATATGATGATAACGTAATTATTTACAGTTGCAATTGGCTTTATTTACAGCTATAAACCATTGGACATTTACATAGGATAAATGCTCTGTGACTCTTTTTGTTGTTGTTATGAAAGTATGGGTATGCTAGTATTGCAAATTCAATTTAATAGTTACATATTAAAGCAAATTTGCATGCATGTGAATGGTCTTACACTAGATTAGACAAGCAGTGGCACCCACGGATGTTTATTAGGCGTATAGCCTAGCACATGCCGCTGTGAGGCACATCAGCAACGAACAAATTTACCTCTTCTTTCCCCGCCTCCAATTTGGCTTCTTGAGTTTCATCTGATGCAAACCTCGTTTTCTGAACAATGTAAATTCATCAAACTAGCTCTGGCATCATTTCGTAGTGACATTTTTATTGTGTATTATGTATTATAATACCAATTTAATCAATTTCCTAATCAGCAATTCTTTAGTCACGTCTGCGATCCATGAATGATACATAATGGATTATTTTCTCAATATCGATAAGTTCACTGATAGGGGAAACGAGTTTTTGTTGTTATCAATTACCTATGATAGCGTTCGCCGAGGAACTATGGCTAGGAGAAAAGTCTCCTCTGTGCAGATTCATGATAATAGGTTTGTTTCCATCATCTCATGGCATCAAATTGACAATCTAGTTAGAAACTACAGGAACAATGGTGGCCAGTCTCACGTACCCCAGTTAAATGACACACGTGTATGGCCTATGGTAATAAAAGGCCACATTATTCAATGAAACTATTTTCTCATTGTCTATTTTCTAGAGACAACGTTTTTAGCACACAGAACATAACGCAAAAAAAAGTTCTACTTTCTGCAGGTAAATCGCTGTATACCTTCAAAGCAGAAGCTGTGCTAAGAAGTGAAATTTTTTTATGATGTGGCATTCTAACCTTTCTATGCAGGTTTAAAAATCAAAACATGTTGCCTCTGGTATATATTGACCAAAGTGAAGCACACCACAAAATATATCAACTGATCAACCGACATTTACGTTTCCATGGCACGTTTACCTAAATAATATAGCCCATGCAAAAGCCAGTTTCACTTAGACATAAAGCAGGCACCAACATGAAGCTCTCACTCAGGGATGTGATGGATATCATTATCATCCAACCACGACCACCACCCTCTGATAGTAGAGGGAAATGACGTTCATGTTAACATTTTCCTTAATTGATATTACGATAGAGAAGCGGAGGTGGGCGCTCGGGTCATGGTTGAATATAGTTGTGTTTACCTCGGCCTCATCAAGGACTTGGTCTAGTTTTACGGAAACCTTTCCCCAGCCCTTCAATAGAAAGGATACATACTCTAAAACACATAAAGCATTGATAGCTTTGCAAAAGGAAAAAAAATAGAAGACAGTATGGGATTTAGATACTGCTATGAAGACCATATAGTTAGCTTTAGCTAATATTCCAATTTATTTCAATTTTACGTTTACCAATAGTCAAGATTTTTAATTAACAAAAATCGATTCTGGGTTAATTATCCAGTAAATCAGATAGCAGCTCTTACACTATAATCAATGCAAAGAGATATTGAAATACAACAATAAGCTTTGGCCTTCTGAAGGGAAGGCGTCAGAAGCAGGTAATACATTTGCTAGGCGCGTTCCTAGGGATAGATATACTTTGTTCTATAGTTAATTGCATAGCAACGTCCGTTCATACTGAACACGAGAATACGTGTACATGTATCGACATCATATATTACTAATAAAAACCTTTATATATATATATATATATATATATATATATATATATATATATATATCGATATACGACAAACTGGGCCAATAAATCCATTAACTATAGGTCCATGCACCTTACTAATGGCATGGCCTAACTAACAAGGTATGTTTCTTCTATACGACCATACTTTAGTCAAGAGGGTTCGATTGCATGTTATTGCAGGTATATAATTATATACATGGAAATAATTAGACCGTTGAGAGCCATATTGAGAAAACATTTATCCTGTGCAGAACGCCAGATGTTTTCACAGAGGAGGGCCTAGTGCCATTATAGCCTCCCTTTACAAACAATTCTATGTAATGATTTACATGAATACACTTTGGTGAGTGGAGCTATGTGGAGACGGCGGCTGTAAGTCATTGCCTTATAGAAACATCTTGATGACGTGAAAACATGTCATGGACCTTACCTTCATAGTTAAGCAGTTATATACGTATTGTGAACAGTATATTCAGTACAGTATGTATCCCGAGGGCTACAATTGTCCGGGTTGTAGGATCACCGTTCTGCAGATGAATTCCCTGTGGTATTTAACTTCCTTCCGTTTGACCTTTCTTCCAGTGTCAGCTAGGAGTTTCCCACTGTGTGCAAACTGCCAAATCTCGGGTCTGTAAGCTGCGTTCAGTTTTTCACAGCTACCCCTCACTCCAGCTTAAGAGGACCAACCATTCGATACATATGGGGAAGGGAGGGATCGCTTAATGATATAGGTAACGACAAATATAATTATCCTAATAAACATGCGCATTAATTTGTTTAAAACAGATTACACTTTTTTTTATTATTATCAAAAGAAATATTCTAAAAATTAAATGAAAAACGATTACTTGGAAGGAGAAAAATCACAAACTGTGAGATTTCATCGAACCCAATATTGATATGAAATTCCATGTTCAGAGCTCATCCCTACAATATGGGTGAGGGAAAAACATGTGGTTCCTTTTTCGGTTGAAAGGGCGACTGAATATTCCAATGAATTATATGATATAACACGACTTGCTCAGGTGAGCCATTCGCAGACAAATAACCCCCTACACCTGTACCAACTGGTCGGCCTGGTCGCATTGCGTGTCGACGGTAAACTGATCATGAATTAATGAGATTCATTGATCAGGGCCGTCAGGCCTCGGTGGACCCGACGCCTGCAAGTTAACTCTTTATACGCTATATATAGTTAACAGCTAAGTACACATGCAGTTTAACGGCCGGACTTAGGAAAACTATATGACAGGAACCTCCACTCAATGCCATTGCGATATTGAATTACATTTTTTTTCGCAAGAGAGAATGGTAGCTTACTTAAAGTTGGAGAATCTCTCTAACTCGTTTGTATTAGAAAAACCGGTAATTAGATCGAGTTACTATGCTTCGCCGGTTAAACAGTTTGGTCTGTCGAGGTAGGGGCCGTCAGTATTGGAGCGGGGAGGGAGGGGCCTGTGGCCGGGTTAGGTCATTGGCTCAAGGTCTTCACTATATATAGCGTTGTAATGATAAACTCAATACCGAGGTTATACATGGAGTTGGGGAATTAATCTTGGTTTCATTGCATAACGCTTGTTTTATTTAATTCCCCTTGGAGCTTATTGGCCTAAAACCGGTAATTCATCTTACAATAAAAGATCTCAAACACTTGTCATGAGCAAAACGCTCCATGTTAGTTTGGGATGGTTCAACCAACTTTTGAGTTCCTGCTTTTGCACCACTGAATATTGAGACCGTGGACAACAGTTCATGGATCATTGGAGCAGGCCAGTCTAACGGGATAAGTGTCATAAGAACATCATGACGATCTGTAGATTTGATATGCACTTAATTTTGCAAGGTGTTTGGCTATTTCAATCTATATTCTCCAACATTCTAATTATCACGCATCAACATCATTCTGTTAAGGCCTGCATTAATTTGCTCGAGAACCGTGTATGCACATGTATGTTGCGTTGTGTACCTTCCGTCATACTTTAATCATTGACGTGGAAGGATGCCAACTGTCACGCAGACAAACTAATCCTACCTTATTTTGTAAATTTAGCGTGCGAATAAATCATAACAGTCAGTCTACATATTATATAGCCCGGTAAAAAGCAAGATTCCTCCGAGTCCCTGTCAATAAAACATGTACCATTATTAGGCATTAACTTAAGCTAAACACAGGAGAACTTCAAAATCACACATTTCTAGTCTGTCTATTTGAAAATACGAGGGAAATTAGATGTAATATTTTTTAAAATCAGATTCAAAAGGTTATTGAAAAAAAGTTGTCATAATTTCTGAGGGAAACTGACGTGGAATACAGTAAAAAAAGTCCTGTCTTACTGTGGTTGTGTTTGTGAGTTATAGGTATCCTCCCAATCCGGCGGTCAGCCCCGTGCCGCCGTCACTGGACGACTGACCACTCTGTGAGGGGGCTGGTCAGCCGTGGTCAAGTCTTAAGCTGGGGGCGTTCGTGCAACCATTTCATATAAACCTACTTACATTACCACACCAGTTTATCCAAATATCTAAAGTAATTCAGACTGGATTTTAAAGAGCAAACTGTGAATAGGATTTATCATTCTGCTCGCTTATACACATGAGCAGATGAGAAGAGGCTTAAGCAATTATGATATTGTAACTGAAAGGATTGTGTATGGTTAATATTAGTATACAATATAAATATACTTATATGTTTCTGGTCGCCGAACGCCCCTGATCAACTGCCAAGTTATTTAATTTCTTTATACAATCAGGACGGTCCATGTACCCAGGAGCTCATTTCACTGGATTACTGACAACACTTATCACCCTGCTCACTAAGGATTAGGACAAGTCTGCCAAAGTAACGCAGAGTTATGTTTGTGACCCTACTTTCTTTCTCTATTAGTGTTCTTGCGGTTCACTTCTTCAAAACAACAGTTAATTAATACCGAAGAAATTAGTTTTTTCTAATTTGTCTGTAGACATTAGGATAATGATTCATCGGCATGGCTCCTAATTCATTTCTGGTTGAATTACAAGAAGGCGACATCAGGTCAGGGTGTCTCCTTTTAAGTGTCCAGGCCAGTAGACATCAGTAACTACTATCCAGAGAGCAACTATATAGTCTACTAAAAGGGTAAGGAAAACAAGAAAATAGGAGTAATAAAAGTAGATATTTCTCATACTTATACTTATTTTCTTTCTCAAGCACGCGATAGGGAAATGATAAAGATGTTCTTTTATGTAGAACATTAAATCTTATTTTCAATGGAATATATGTATTTAAACTTGAACCAGGGATTTCAACACAAAATTTGCTTCCTGTGAGTGCTTCCTATAGCACGAATCACAAGCTAGGACAGCAAGGAGGATAGTGGTAAATTTTGAATAAGAAATCAAACATTATAGGTGCAGTCGGGATACGGTATCCCTGCTCAATTTGCTAGACCACCACAAATTCATAAAATTCTCTCTGGTAGAAGGGCAATGATACGTGTGCTATTGGTCACAGAGACACTGAGCCATTCTCAATCACTTCAACCAACTGGACACCCTTACCTATACACCCCGCCTCTACCGCACATTAAATCTAACTAGTTACAGGCTTTTACCAGGAAGTCCCCTCAGCTATACCACCCCACCTCCCCTCAAAAGAAGTACAACCCAGTCTACCAACTCTAATTGTTACACAGGGACGACAAGGGTATTTCATGTGATCGATAAAACAATCCATCACCTTTCTGTAGATCTCCCTTTAAATAGCCACATTTCCCCGTTGAACACCCAAAAGGCACCATCCCATCAAAAAAATAGAAATAAGAAATTAAGGTTTCAATTTCCCTGTATTTCTTAGTTATGCGATGATATCGTAACCGGCATCATTAAATACTGATACACTCAGCTTTGATCTACCATCTCTACGTATCTTGGACCACCGGTGAATCATTGAGCAACACACACACTCAATATGAGCAGATCACCCTACTCTAAGCTTATGTACTTTAGGTTTGCTGTCCTACGGACTAGTGCAACTCAAGTTTTACCTGCCCGTTGGTCATTGAAATTCCGTAAAACAGCAACCACAACCTAATACAAATATGACAAATTGCAGATGCTACAACTCCAGTTACTCTGAATAACAGGGTACCAACCGAAAGTCCATTTTCAAATTCCCTGTGTTTTCCCTGAGATTTCCCTGTCTCGTGGCAATTTTTCCCTGTGTCATATCCAGTGAGTTTTTCAAATTTAAAAGCCTCTGCATGTAGAAAAAAATTGGACAACCCAACAACAAAATGTTAAATCCCTTATATCTTGTGAATCAGGAATTTCAGGACCTGGCCAAATGAATTTCCGTGTTTTCCCTGTGAGAATTTTTATGGCCATTTTCCCTGTTTTCCCTGTGTGGTTGGTACCCTGGAATAAATAGTTACATAAACACTTTTTAAGATTAACATTGATAATAGCCGCAGTTCATATTGGAGCATTACTCAGTGTCAAAATATAACGTTTAAAGCAATAAGTTAAGCCATGCAAAACATTTACTGGGACATGTTGTTACAGTAAGGCAAAACAATACATTCTGTCTACAAGCAAGGTGCTTTTCCACCTACTTCCTTCTAGAATAGGCACCCTACGAAATTAAGATTCCATGTATTCTGGACCACACTATAGCTCATATATGCATCAGGAAAATTCACTGCGAGATTATAAAGGAACTAATACAAACTATAGACCTTGAGAAGACTTGGTCAAGTGATCACTTTTTGGTGATCACTATGTAGTGATCATGGCCATGTGACTATGAAATAAACTCAGAGTTTATAAAATTCTTAATGAGAATCGTTGATTATGATTAAAGGAATTTGTTATAGGTAAATATTATATAAATATTTATTCTAAATAATGTACTAATAGCTTAGCACTTTTAATATATTCTCGTGTTATATAATCCGTCAAGGATCAGGCTTAGCAAGTCTACTTCTAGTCTACTTCTAGAAGAAATATCTTGCGCTCCTAGCGCCACCTGTTAACCAATATAAAAGGCGTTGCAAGGAAGGGAGCGAGCAGTTAGTTAGTTAGAAGTTAGTAGTCACTTAGTCTAGTGAGAACAACAGCTAAGTAAGTTTAGCCAAGGAGTTATACCTGGAGTAAGTACATCGGCTCCCGTGTAACAGACTGGAGTTTACTAATACCAACTACCTCGGACATAGGACTGTGATAGAGCTGAGTACTAGAATGGTCTAGAAGGTGTTGGAGCAACTCGTGTTCTAAATGTGGTTGATTGCTGATAGGAGATGGGAGGTGGACTGATGAAGACTTATACATGGTGGCTTTGACTCGGGATGAGATGTTTATTGAATAAAAACCCTTTCATATTAAGAAGCTCCCTCATCGTTCATTTCTTTTGAACTATTGGGAAGTGGACGGACAAACTTTAAACGCAGTCTGAATTACTCAGGCATTCTGGATAAACGACTCATGAAGACTTGGATATACACGAACATTACGCAGTCTTAAATCAAACATTAACAATAGTTCATTTGGTGGAGATTACCCGAAACATGACTTGTGCCGTTTTGCTCATCCTTGATGTCAGCCACCGGTGACTTTGAGGCTTCCTCTAACCCCAAGCCTCAATCTTTGCGGCCCGCAGGACACGATGTGTCAACATCATATACAGGGAATGTGGAAAACCGCCACCTGGTAGGTAATCCCTTAGACGGGGAAGCACAGAGACAGGAGGTCGCAGCCAGACCCAAGCAGCTCTGCCCCGAAGGTGCACAAAATTACCAAACCCGTGGCAAAGGTAAACCATTTCCCTGGCACCTAGGGTCCAAAGATAGGCCGGTTCTTGACGAAGGACTTGAAACCCTAACACACTCGGGACGAGTTGAAGGGGAGAACCGTCTCAAAGAATATCAGCAATATTGGAACCCAGGGTACGTACCACCTACGGACCACGAAACTGGTACTAGCTCTCGCTCCACCTGTGAATCCGATGTGAACAACCCGTGGTGTAACCAAGGTGTTCCTTATCGTTTACTACCTGCTGCGGGAGGTGAAAGCGAACAGGAAGTTTCCAATGAAGATAACTTATTTTCTTCAGAAAACCTAAAACAACGACAAAACACTGCGGATAACTCCAGCCCATCAGGGGGAAAACGCCCCGAAAATCCGGTAATCCTACCTGATGGGAGCTCTCTCACCTATCCATTACCCCAACGACTTGAGTTTATCAGTCACCCACTGGTAACACCAACTCACCCCAACCCGGGGGCGTCCATTCCTTATTCCACTGTAGCTAAAGGAAAAACAGTAGGAGGGGATAGGGGAGTGGGAAGGGAAGCAGAGGGAAACAGCGAGAAAGTAGGCAATTTACAACCCTATCGATTAACTTACGGTGTAGAAACGAACTTAGACCAAGCTGGTAAAAGAGCGGAAGCTCGGGCCTTTGATCCAGCCGAAATATTAAAGCAGTGGGCAGACTCAAGCCCCGAAAAGCACATAGATTTAGAGAGGCTAAGCGATCAGGATAGTGAAGAAAATGTAACGCTTAAAGCACAAGATTTTAACACTCTAACTCATGAATCGTATGAAGAATACGAGGACAAGTACGAGGAAGAAAATAGCGAGACAGAACAAGCAACCGCAGATGTCAGAGGGGGTAGTCCTGATAGAAAATTAGCTAGAGAAGATAAATCAACCTCGTCTTCATACGAACTTATTACCGAGGATGTTTTAGACACAGGTAAGAAAGCTAAACCAGAAAGTGAGGACGAAATTAGTGTAGAAGAAATACCTGTGAAAGAACAGTGGGACGATCACGATAAACAAAACCTCCACGAAAATAATATGGCGGAAGGAGGCGTTCCTTTAATGGATCTAGTAGAAGAAAGAGAGGATAGAGATCAACGCCAGCAACCCGGTGAAGGGGGAGCTGGGGGTGTAGATCTGGGGGCATGGCATCCTAACCGTGGGATGAACCCTGGGGGACCTCAACAAAACAATGGGAATGGCCAGATCCTAATCCAGCAGCCGGGCCGAGGCGTGCAGGCAGGAGGCGGGATAGACCTTGGGCCCATACAACAAAATATATTGTACCCTTTCATAAGGCAGGCAATGGGAGCCCCTATACAGGCAGGTCAAGGAGGAGGGGGAAACCAACAGGGTCAACAGGCCCAAGGAGGCCAAGGTAATCAGGCTAACCCTCCTCTTAATCAACAGGCCCAAGGAGGCCAAGGTAATCAGGCCAACCCTCCCCTTAATCAACAAGTTCAAGGGGGCCAGAACGATCAGGCCAACCCTCAAGGACTTATTCCTCCTCTTAATCAACAGGCCCAAGGAGGCCAAGGTAATCAGGCCAACCCTCCCCTTAATCAACAAGTTCAAGGTGGCCAGAACGATCAGGCCAACCCTCAAGGACTTATTCCTCCTCTTAATCAGCAGGTCCAGGGAGGCCAGGATAATCAGGCCAACCCACAAGGGCCTAACCCTCCTCAAAACCTTCTCAACAACCCTCCTCAAAACCTTCTCAACAACCCTCCTCAAAACCTTCTTAATAACCAACTTCAAAACCAACTCAACAACCCTCCTCAAAACCTTATTAATAATCCCCCTCCGAATCAACCCAACCCGCCGGGCCCACAAGGCCAGGATAACCCCCCAAATCCACTGCCCGGTCCGCCAGGACCGCCAGGTCAGAACAACCCCCCGAATCCGCCGAATCCTCCACCGCCCGGCCCACCGGGACCGCCAGGTCCGCCGGGCCCACCAGGTCAGAACAATCCTCCAAACCCGCCGAACCAGCCAAATATCTGGGATCTTTTTCCACAGCTAAGAATGGCATGGGGCCAAGTACCCCCGCCAGTGCGGGAAACGTCCCACAATGGTCATCAAAGGGGACCAAATATTAGATTACCATGGTTTAGTGGGAAGGAGGATGAGCAGATAGAAAAGTATTTCAGGGAACTGAAGCGACTGAAAGCTATCTATGATTGGTCGGACGCCCATCTCCTGAATATGACGCTATTAGGCCTGAAGGGACGGGCAGATGACTGGGCAGGAGCCTTAGCTGAAAGCGAGAAAAATACATTTGAAAAATTAGAAACTCAAATGACAAAGATCTTCGGCGATCGAAGAGCTAAGTGGCAGAAACACGCAGAGTTCTGTGGCCTTAAACAAGGAAAAGACCAGAGCGTGATCGAATTTGCAGGTGTCCTGAAACAAAAACAGGTTAAAGCAGAAGCGAGCGAAAGTATGATGTTAGCTGTGTTTTTAGAGGGATTAAAACAGGGTGTGGCCAGACAAGTAGCTATATTGGACCCTAAGTCGTTCACCGAAGCGGTGGATTGTGCAACGAGACTAGAGTCGTTGGACAAAGGCAAAGGGGGAACCAAAATATCCAATGCAGTGAGCGAACTGGCTGGAAGCCAAGAATCGGAGGAGACCGCGGCCCTAAACTCCATCTCCGAACGGTTTGGAGTGGTGCTGGCCCGACTGGAGGCCGCTCCATGGTTTCAGAAACCAAAACCAGGGCAAAGCGGAGCTCCCCAGAGTAGTGGTAACTATAAACAGCAAGGTTATGAGAGAAAAGATAGGTATGAGAATCAGAAAGGTGAAAGAAATTCAGATCTGAAGACTAAACCCAACGCCGCCCCGAACAGAGAGGCAGACAAAGGAAAGAACCCGCCAACTCAGCAGAAAGTGGAAAGACCCAGGCTACCTTTTGATGAAAGTAAGTTTTGTATCATTCACCAACAACACGGTCACTCCACAGAAGCGTGCTTGTGGCTAAAGAATAGATTGAGGGAAAAACCCCCGCGGATGTACAAAGATAGTAAAGCCAGTGGCACAGAACAAAAGAGTCAGGGAAACTAGAGGAGGGGTCCGTTCATTCCACGATAGAATTAGGCGCAGTGGACGGACCGGCTAGGAGAGAGATAGGAGACGAAGCATTTTTCTTAACGTTAAGATTTAATGATCAGAAGGAGGTTAGATCTTTAGTAGACACAGGAGCGAGCGATTGCTTCATGTCCACCCATTGTAAACGGCAGATCCCTAAACAATGCATTTTAGATGAATGGAAGGTATCGAAGGGAAACATCAGTTTGGCAGACAACTCGTCTCAAGTAATACTAGAACAAATTAGATGTAAGTTTTCAATCCAGGGATCGGTGGTCTGCTATGATTTCAACATAGTGGACGATCTATGCCACCTAATAGTAATCGGTAGAAACTTATTAACAGTGCTTCGATCAGATTTATCTCTACCAGGCGCAAAGATAGAAGTGTTTTGTGGAAACCCTATAGTCAGCAAAGAAACAGTGAAAATTCCACCGGGAAATGAATGCATCATACCGGTTACCACCCGAGAGCCGCTGGGGTTGGACTCGCCAGTCGCTTACTGCGCACCAGCAGTCACTGCCCCGGTCCTAGTGGAGGGGTGCGTGAATACGGTGGGAAGTCAGTGGTGGATCAAAGTCATGAATCCACTAGATGAAATGCAAGAAATCACTCCCCAGGAAGTGTTAGCTTTTGCGGAAGAATGCGCAGTGCCTGAGGTAAACCAAGATCAGATAGAAGAGTTCCTAGACTTGTGTTATCTAACTAAAACAGAGACCCCAATGTCCATCTGTAGGATTTCTGTAGAAGTAATGAAAGACGCAGTGCAAATGGAAAGCCAAACCTCTGAGGAGAAATCCCGAGGTAAAATGGATGAAAATGTGAGTAAAATAGATCTAACCGAGTCGTGCTTAAACGAAGAACAACAGGTAAGGTTTAGACAAATGCTTAATAACAACAGGAATGCACTAGCGTTCTCAATGGAAGAGTTAGGTCACTGTGAAATAGCGCCGATGAGAATCATTGTGGATGAGTCGCAGGGAGTCATAAGTTCTAGACCATACCGATACTCTCCACAGAAAATGGATATCATCGATGAACAGGTTAGGCAACTCATAGATATAGGTGTCATAGAGCCCAGCGAATCGGCTTGGCGAAGCCCGCTGGTGGTAGTGCAGAAGAAAGATGGCAAACCTAGGCTCTGTACAGACTTTCGCATGCTTAATCAAGTCACTTTTAAAGATAAATTCCCCATGCCCACAGCTCGCTCGCTTTTCCTATATATGGCTTACAAGAAACCCACTATGTGGACAGCTTTAGATCTGTTGAGCGGCTATCATCAGTGTGTAATCGAAGAAGACAGTAGAAAATATACCGCTTTTGAAACCCCGATGGGTGTGTATCAGTATAAGCGTGTACCATTTGGCTTAGTTGGCGCGCCTTGGCAGTTTACCAAGGTAATGGCCATAGCGCTAAAGGGATTGATTCCTAGAACATGCTTAGCATATTTAGACGACGTAATCGTCTACGACACTACATTTGAAGAACACCTGGCGAGCGTTGAGGTGGTTCTCCAAGCTTTGGCGAGAGCTAATCTCAAACTGAAACCGTCAAAGTGTGAGTGGTGCCGCAGTGAAATCAATTTCCTCGGCCACGTAGTAAACGCGGAAGGAGTGGCTACACAAAGGGTAACCACAGAAAAGATTACAGCCTTTAACCGTCCACATAATGTGAAAACTATTAAATCCTTTCTGGGACTGTGTAACTACTACCGATCGTTTGTCCCTAATTTCGCTGATCTAGCAAAGCCCTTAAACCGGCTGTTAAAGAAAGAAGTCTATTTTGAGTGGACAGAGGCCTGCGAGGAAGCGTTTCAACAGTTAAAGAAACTGCTCACCTCGCCGCCCTTACTAATTCATCCAGATATAGGAGGGCATTTCTATCTGCTAACTGATGCATCAGACGCCGCGTGCGGTGCAGCGGTTTGTCATAAACTAGATGAAATCTACCGTCCGGTTGCTTTCTGGGGGTGTACCCTCCGTGACGCCGAATTAAATTATTCGGTAACAGAAAAAGAGGCTCTGGCAGTGATTAAAGGCATTAAGAACTATGAAGACATGTTGCAGGGAGCTAAAATCACGATAGTGACTGATCACAAACCGTTGATCCCCCTGCTACAGAGTGCCTATAAAGCCCCGTCAGCCCGGCTGAGACGGTGGGCTTTAGCGCTATCAGATTTTGATTTTGAAATCATATATGAGCCAGGAGCGACTCATTTTCTACCGGACTATTTGTCTAGAGTCTATCATGAACATGTCCCAGGTGAAGAATATGAGCCCGCTGTGGGATGTGAGTTATTTGAGGCCGAAGTTCAGGATGAAGAGCTTTCTGTGGCTACGGTAATAAACGCGCAACTCCAAGATGCAGAGTGCGCGCAATTGATAGACTACCTGCAGGACGGAGACCTACCAACAGATCCCCTTGAAGCTAGGCGAATAATGGACCAAGCCGATTTTGTGGGAATGGTAGCACCGGGGGTGCTCTGTAGGTTCAACGTCAAAAGGTATAACAAACACCAAGACCAACTGGTCAGACTAAAACCTCGCATGATAGTTCCGGGTAGGTTAATTCCCAAAGTCCTGAGACTGTTACATAATGATATCTTAGCTGGAGGACATGTGGGTATCAGTAATCTCACTACCAAAATCTCTGACAGATTCTACTGGCGAAACATGAACGCCGACATAGCAGACTATGTGAAGGCCTGTGAAACCTGCTCTCTAAGGAGACGGGCCCCACATTTCAAGGCCTTAGCTAAGTCTTGGGAGAGGCCGACTCGACCCTTTGAGGTGGTACAGTGTGATTTCATCGGGCCACTAAAGAGGGCTAGGGATGGGTCAAAATATATCATGACCTTCATAGACCTACTAACAGGTTGGCCGGAGGCTTTCACCACAAAAGACTCCACTGCGCAAACCGCGGCCAACTGTTTCCTAACCGGAATAGTGTGTCGGTATGGGCGGGTAAACCGTCTGCACACAGACCGGGGGGCGGCCTTCCTATCAGGACTGTTCCGGGAGATTACTACCCGACTAGCGTGCAAACAAACGTTCACTACCGGGCGAATGCCGACTGGCAACGCTCGGGTAGAAAGACTACATAAAACCATTGAAAACCTGATCGCATATTATATCCCTGACGACCACTGTAACTGGATCGATCTACTTCCCATTGCATTGTGGACAGTTAGATCCACGATCAGTGTACGGTCGGGATACAGCCTGCATACCTTGCTGTTTGGCAGAGATCCAATTAGCATGGGAATGCCTGAGCAGGGAACAATTCCTGAAACGCTGAACGACTGTGAGTTTTTCATGCAAACCAAGGATAATATTGCTATGTTTAGGAATATGGCAGAAAAGGTAGTTCAAAACTATGAAAAGGATCTGAGGTTGCGAATCGATGAACGGGCACGGCCTACTCAAATGTATGAGGGTGATATGGTATACATGTACGACCCTTTAGCTAGCGAGAATAAAGCGTCTAAGTTCTCAAACAGGTATACTGGGCCATTCAGGGTAATTGAAACAAAAGGGGACCACCTTGTTAGACTAGTGTCCTTAAAAACTGGGAAACAGGTACCACATCTAGTAAACATTTCGAAACTCAAACCTGCACATGGGCCTTGGTCTCCCGCCGTCCCTCATAACATTCCCAAAATGGTGAGAGAAGCGAAAATCACTAACTCAAAAGGGGCAGATCCTGACCGAAACCCTGAATTGCATCACACTCCGACGGGTGAAATCGCGGAGGAAGATGGCGAAATAAGGGGTGCTGAGACTGAAAACTCAACGGGAACGACCGGTCCCCGTGAGCATGATGCAATTCCTATGGCCAGGAAGGTACCTACACAAAAACCTGGTCCAAGTCCCACTGATTTAGCAGAAACGGATGGGCAAATCACTGATGGTCAGGACGCCAGTGCGGACACCGCGCTGTTACCAAACTTATCCTTTGTTCCTAATAAAGCCGCCTGTGAACGGGGAACAGCTGGCGCTAATGGACAGAGGAAACGCAAACGAGCTAAACGAAGGGGCAAAAGCCAGCCGTTGGAAGGGAGATCCCCTCCAGGCAACAACAAGCCCATAAAACTGCCCTGCGGTGATGTACCGATCTCGGATACATCGGAACAGAGCCCAGAAAAAACAGGAGAGGACCATGTCCCGACGAAAGGTGGCTATAACCTGCGTCGGAACCGTCGGCCTAACTACGCCGCTCTGTTCAACGGCGGGGAAAGCGACGACATGGATGATTAATACAGGAAATCTAGCCGCCTTGTGAAAATAAAGGTTCGGCGGAGCGGCACCGTTAGCATCAACGCTAATGGAACAGGTGGCCTACCTCACGGCCACCTCGCCGCGCCCAGGGGGCGTGGCAGAAAGGGAGGGTGCGCACACCAAGAGAGATGCCAGTGGTTTGGCGTCATCTCCTGGGACCGGATGCAAGCGTTCCCCCCACCTGAAACAAGATACAGCTCCAAATATGGAGACGGCATGGACAAACGGATCGGTTATAATTTCGTGGGATCCGCGCCAATCCGCCAGTCGGTCCGCAACTCTGCTCCTAGGCGGTCACCTCTGCTGCAGGTGATTGTACGCACAACCCAGCCCGGGAGGAAACGGAGATAGACATTGATTCTATCTCTGAACGAAAGTTGGAGATAGAAATTGTTCAACTTTCGACTTCTCCTGGAAGGAGCAGAAAGAGAACTTAGCTGGGACACTGATCCACCGACTCATGGGGAACTGCCTAGCCCTCCGGCCACATAGCAATCCAAAGGGAACCACTACTTTCCCTGCGGACACGGAGGGAAGGATCATCGTCCCCCTGAGAAGGAAACGGATTAGCCGCCCCCACCAGAGGGCGCTACCTACCAAGGGAAGGTTCGTTGGGCCATTCTTTTAGGATTTTACCAAATGAAAGAAAAGGCAGTCGAGAAGGAGAGTACTAAGAAACGACCGGCTCAGACCCTTAGGCGGTGGAATTGGCCGGGCCGGGGGGGTGTCCGTCCGGACTCAACCGACGCCGGGATTGCCCGGAAGAAGCCAAGGACACCAGCCCGGCGGCCCACCAGAACGACCACAGGCGGAGCCAAGAGGTCCGCTAAATCGGCTCCAGCCAAAAAGAAGACAGCAGATAAAGACTTTTACAATTTATCTGAGGTGAGTGACTCGGAGCCCGAGCCAAGGCTAACGGCGTTGGCCAAGCCGGTTCAGAAGGAGGAAGCGGCCAACCGACCGGTGCAGATTCAGGCCGGCTGGTTCTGGGACCTTACGCAACCACTGTTCCAACTATTTGAGACTGTTGACGAAATTAGAAGGACAGTGGGACTGGATGTGCCAAAATCGAACAAACAGTTAGCTGAGATTAAAACTCAGGTAGCTCCTTTCATTCAAAGGACCACACAAAACTCTAAATGCGTCAGGGAAGGTACCAGACAACAAACAACACGAGGCGGCCGACCCCTGCCCACTCTGGAAAGGCGATCGGGAGGGGAACAGCTAACCGTCGCTGCTCCAGGACTAAAAGTGGAGGTAGCACCCGTTCAACACGCGCCAACCCCACCGGTGGGGAACGAGCCAGCGGGAGCTCCCCTCCTCCACCACTTGCAACCTGCGGACCCCGCTTGTTTAGACTTGAGCAGCTTGACAACGAGCTGCAACGCCAATCCCTCACCACTGCTATGGAACCAGCAGCAGTGGACGCCAACCAGCCAGCCGGGGGCCCACTGTGGCCGAGCCCACTCCCAACGACAAACCCACCGCAGGTGCCGAACCCATATCCTTCGAGCCAACCGTCGTACGATCCAACGGGGGCCGTTTCGGACTGGAACCTACTAGGCCAAGACCCCTCAGAGCAATGCGCCCCTCGTCCTGCGAACGTATGAGAGGCTTGAGGATCACGGTCACCAAGGACGAGAGCGGAATCATCAGGCGAGTGGTGAATGACAATGGGCAAAATCTCTATGAGCATGTCCCAAACTAAGTGGACCAGGGGGCCCGAGAGGAGGGCATACTTCGGCGCATGGATGATAGTGGTGCGCAGAAGAGTGAAGGTAACTTTGTTGTGAACATGTTTTAGTTAAACTATAAACTTAACTCTCACGGACTAGCGCTAAAACCAATGACAATGAAGTGGTCGGTGCTGTTCGTTTTCGCCATGATAGGAGGCATTAAGGGGTTGCGGAATGATTCCAACCCACGTGAAGGGCTAGCCCCTAATGCTGAAGTTATAGCCTTGGAACAATATGGGGTGGTACTGAAACCAGGGAAATTAATGTCCACCGCAGATATTACTCACGTCCGACAAGGTTTCCTGATCACTATTCCCCAAAGGCGCTCCTTCATCAAGGCTACCTTTGGCCAGGTCTGTCATCGGTACCTAAAGGGAGGAGACGCTCTCGACCGAGCATGTTACCACGTCAGGTCGCTAGTGAATTGGATGGATCAGACATCGCAGGCGCTCAAAGGTCGGTATAGGGAAATTCTCAATGAGACCTTAAGTTCGCTAATTAAAAACAACCAACAGCGACCTCAAAATCAAGGGTCAGAATTAGACTCAGGCGGAAGGATCAAAAGAATGAAGAAACTCCCCATCATGCTGGACGACCCAGGATGGCCGACCTTTCCTATTCCAACATCATGGAACAAGGGGCTTTCAGCTGATGTCAAGTATAACAGGGAACTAATTAAAGTGTTACAAGAGTCCTCCGACCAGATGATCGAAGATCTGGCGCTGATGAACGAGAAACACGACGAGGCAGTAGAAAGGGTTAACCACGTCGTGATAGGTCTGTTGGATAATTTAAGGTCATTAAATAAGGCGCATAATACCACTCGCCGGAGAATGAAACTTGTCCAACATAAGGTAGACTGGATGGAACTGTACCTGAACATGATACCTGTAGCTCTGGAAGACAAACTGGGTGAAATGGTGTATCTCCAGTTGGTGGTAGAGCAAACGCGCGTGTTCAGGAAAGGTGTACAACACCTGACACGGGGCCAACTAACCATGGATTTGGTACCACGCCAGTATATGGTCGGAGCGGTCCTGTAAGTCAACAGGTATCTGAAAGGAATCCATCCCAGGTTCCATGTAGCGTTTTCAGATCCCTCCTTCTATTATGAGAACAGTCAGCCCTCATTTAAATTTAATGAAACCACCCAGGAACTTATCGTGTATGTAAGGGTACCAGTTGTGGCCGACGAACATCTGTTTAGAGTCTACGAAGTACTGACTTTCCCTGTGCCAGTACCAGTTAGAGGAAGGCAAAAGAAGGACGCTCTCCAAATTGTTAATCTACCAAAAAGTGTGGCTATGTCCATGTCCCGTCAGTACTACGTACCACTGGCTAGCGGCAGTTGGTCAGGCTGTTATGGGCAGACCATCACGCTTTGTAAGGACTTGCCCTACATGAAAAAGATTACGGATAACACCTGCACTGCCGCCCTGTTGAGACGCGATGACATGGCCATACGAGAGAAATGTGAACTGGACTATCTTTTGGAAGCAGACTTTGGAGAAATGGCAGTGTATCTGGACGACGGAGATATGCTTGTGGTCAGCGCTGACACCCGGGGCCAAATGATTTGCAGAAATCAACCCGCGGTGGAGGTGAACATAGAAAACTATGCGCGAGTTCAGGTGGAATGCGATTGTGCCTTCCAGACGCAGGGATCATGGATACCGTATAGTTTACGGAACTGTGACCGACGCACCAGGATCACCACGGTCGTGTATCCACCTAACGACCTGTTGGGAGCAGCAAGTCGTGTGAAAGGATGGAACGCTAATTTCACGAGGCCCGAGAATGAACCCACTATGTTAGAATCAGATCCTATCCCTGAAACGATTAGGAAAGAGCTACTGGAAATCGAGGAAAGCCTAAAGGTCAGAATACCTGTATCCTCTCTGGCCAAGCGAATCCAAAAACACAGGAAAGACTTGGCTAAAGGCATCAAGAAAGCAACTGACCGCTACGAGGTGGACAAACACGCCCCATGGTTTTCTATAGGTAACTTTGGGGGCGGCTTTGGCCTCCTCACAATCTTCTGTATAGTGGTGGCAGTAACCATTATTGGGTGTATCCTCTGGAAGTGCTGGCGGAACCACCAAGGCAAGGCTGCCCTGGCCGGACTAACCATGACTTTACCTCGGGCCATGGCCTTGGAAGCGGCGGACCCGGAGGAGCTGCTGCGCGGTGAAAGGGAACTAACTGGATGCCCGGACACGACCGCCAACCCCACTGCGGTGGCAGTACTTGCTATATTATTGGCAGTACTAGTCATCGCCATAGTGGTCCTCGTGTGGCGAAAGTGGAGATATATCAGAAGGAAGACTGTAGATGGACTGTATGTACAGTTTGCCAACCCACATATGATAGAGACAATCTTTCTGGGGGAACTGGCCATGCCTTCAGACCACACTTATACGGAGGGCTATGTGCTCATTAGGGATCTACTGGTGACCCAGCTGTGTCTGAAATATACTCTGACAGTTACCTGGGGGGGCGCAGCTGATGGGAGCAGCGACTAGACCTGGACAACATCCATCTAAGGTACCACTACCAGACACCCTGAGGGTATCTAAGAAACTAGCCCGTCTAATGATGAGTAATTTAAAATACAATACCAGGGCCAGACTGCTGAGATATTCCTTAGGGTTAGCCACTCCTGTACCCATGGGAGTACCGCGCCTCATCGACGCAGGCTGGTCCGATGTCGGAGCGGACTGGCCTCAACCGGTGATGGGACATGGAACAATGCCTAACGCTCCTCCTAGATCGACCACGCCCACCTCAACAGCGACTGGAACGGGATCTGCCCGAAAGACAGTAAGGCCAGGGACATCCGAAATAGATCCAGGAACGGTTTATGAAGTTATCATATGACAATGTAACGAGTGTTAAGACCTGACCTAGTGCTGTACAGGTAAAATTGGTGAATTAATAACACAAAGGTACGAGTACTAAAACTAAAATGTTACAGGAAGTTCGCTGGGCAATACCTGTTTGGGTAGGTAGGGTTCTGTTGACTAACCTGATCAATAAGGATTCACCAGCCAGGGAAACCTGGGTCGGGTAGGCTGGTCCAACCGTCTCTCTATGGACCCATGGGTTATCTAAATTTCTCTCAAGTCGAGTGTCCCATGCCCGGTAGCCTAGCTCAACACTCTCATTGTTACCGATTTGGCAACTCTTTTAAAGTAGGGAACCATTTGGAACCGATCCTAGTGTCACGAAATTTTAAGCGTTTAAAAAGATACTCAAAATTCTGTATAAAACCTAAGAGCGCTCAACGGGACCAATGCTCCCAACGAGCGAAGTGAACTTCCCCAAGCAAGTACCATCTACACCTGACCCCTGTGCTGTTGTTACCGCTAGGATCGGGCTGCAGTACAGGAGTCACTTGGGGAACGCCACTGTCTATTCTTTAGCATGCTTACATATATAATCTTCTCAAAGATGAGGGGGCTGCACAAGCAGCAGGAGCCTGCCCACATGCCTGGTGTCAGTGGTGCCTGACAGGAGGCAGGACGTTGGGGTTACGCGTCACTGACGCTGCGAAGGGCACTGGGGTGGACACCCGACCATGGCAGTCACTATGCCCCGGGTGGATTGGCTCCTGACAAGCGGTCTCTTCATCACAAAAAAAAATCGACGAATAGAAAGAAATTTACCTAAAAAACTAAATATATAAAGCAACCCAATATTTATTTAACTAAGAGCCCTTCCTCAGGGAATTCTGGGCAAGTTGTGAGAAGAAAATAATGAACAACTGCCCAAAGGTACAAGACTAAGTTATTTAGGCATGTTTAGACCAGTTTTAACCGGGTCTGAGACAAAACGGCAAGAAGTCAAGTTTCGACCCGGGTAAATTAGAAATAATTAAAATTAATAAAGAAGACGTGCGGCTTCAGAGTTGACCGCCGTCGAGAAAAAAAAAAAAAAAAAATGAAATACTAGTCTTGGCCGCCGTCGTGGCGCTAAAAAGTAACCGGGTCTCCGCTCAACAGTTGAGCTGAAGAAGGGGGACACGGTCTACTGATTCCCTAACGAACGGCTGCAAAAACTTAGTTAACACCCAGAGCTAATAGTCTACCCAGTCTATTAGGAAGAAACTAAAACCCTAAAGTTGTCTTTAGTACTAAAATATTCCTGCTCCGCGTGCGCATAGTTAGGATAAGCTGGGGGCGGAGTCTTTTCAGGAGTAGTCTTGACTCTCCACGAGAAAAACGGGCATAGACCTGAACAAAGGACAGGTTTAACCTTGTACTGTACTTCGGTAAAGGCCCGACTTACTAGGTGCTGTCTGGAAGTGAGTGATCTGAGCAGATGCATTTACACATCTCTATAATTTAAAGGGGGTGTAGGCTGCATATTAAAAAAAAAAAAAAATATGCAGTCTGCTCCCGATTATAACAATGGGAAACTCGGTGCTGCCCATTCTGGTCCTATGAATGGGAGGGTACCGACAAACCACGTGTAACTAATGAGGACCGGGAATCAGATCAGAAATGAACCTGAATCTGAGACCCGATCCTCTAGTGATAACTAATGAGGAACGAATAATCTCAACCTCCTTTGTACAGTTAGTACTTAATGTCCTTTAATGACATTTATACTTTACGGAATGAAACGCTACCCCCACCGCTTGTCATGTTGGTTTTCCCCATGTGATGTAAAGTATAGGGTAGACAGTAAGGTGTTACTGTTAACATAGGTATAATATCTATTCAGTGAACCGTTTGGAGTTAGGGGCGCACCTGTTTGTCTCGTTAAGAGGGCGCCACTACCCAATATAAAGTGGAACTCGGTCTTCAAACCCCAGATTGAACATAGGGGGTGAACGCCGAGCTACCACCTGTAACTAACAAGGAAGGGAGGGATTTTGTCTTAACATAACCATTCAATGAGAACAAACTCTGGTTGAAGTTGCACTTCACAAAAATGAAGTCGGATATGACTGAACAGTTGTCACCCTTGGGGGGGTGTTAACTTGTTTACGTTTAAACCCTTGGAGTGTATTGGAAAATTATTCTATGACAATGTACATAAAGTGTGTTGTCAAGAGTATTGACTCTTGGAAAACCGAAGTAGCTTCTTAAGTAAACCACAATAGACCCAGTTCCTATCATTATTCTTAACCCCTCATGTGGTCTGTAAGAGAGTCCAAACGTGTGAGTTTTGCATCACGTTTCGGACACTCGTGAGATCCTGAAAATGCACATTTTCATGGCAATTGAGCCCAGAACGATGTGTGTAACTGTTCCCACCTAACTCGCAAATATATCGCTGTTTGGGATGATGGTAATCTTTGCTGTGGATTTTGGTGCCTTTCTAGTTTTCTTTAACTAGAACACCATTCCTTTCTTGACAACGACAACACCGAACCTCTGTCTGGGAGCTCATTCAGTGTCTTGAAGGCTTCGCTCTGGTTTCCTTGCAGTAGTATTGTCTCCTCATCTGGACAACCCAGCACAATAATACTCGCTATAAAACTTATTCTAACACCATGACACTGACGAAGTCTTGTTGTTAGACTCAATATGGGACGGGTATTGGTGGCTCTTGCCACTCCCTCTCAAACTTACCTTGGAGTCGCCAACAGCTCGTTGGACGGCTCCACCTGTGGTGTCGCCTCACGTGGCAGACACGTCAATCTTTCCAGTACTCTGTAAGGGGGACAACTCATCAAAGAATTCTGTCACAGCCAATCTAATGCTGGGCAATCTGGACCAAAATACTTGGTCACCTACAGTTATTCTAAACTTACCAGGGTGAACACCCTAGGAAGTGCTTATTCCCTAGGACGCCCCATGTGAATTGTTTCCAATGTAGACGTGTACACTAATGTCCTGTACGAAGAACGACTAAACAAAGAATTCTGTTACAGCAAATTTAGTGTTGTACAACTCAGACCGGAACCCCTGGTCACCCATACCTAAATCCACATGTGCAGTGTCAGTCCCCAACAGTTAATAGTATCAAATAATACCAATACAGTACAAATCACCCACACTCCAAAAAGCCTACTTAGATCGGTAATGTCAACAAACCTCTAGTCAGGAAAACCCTCTATTATCGCCCAACCACGAGCAAAGTAAAATGCTTGATCATGTTCGCCTAAACAATTCCTCCCACTAAAATCATATAGCCTGACGCTTTTCAGTGCCAACCGTGTCACATTGCTTCATTGACATCACCCTAACATACCGCAGGACCTGGAAAAAATAATAAGTTTAGTACACAAGGTCCTAGCTCTCAGCCCGCGTCCACCATCTTGGAACCAAAAGTAAACACCAGGTGGCCACCCACGCTACCCGTTACAAAAATCACCAGCGAAACACAGTTTCTAGTTCCGGGAGTGACATCAGCTTCCGGAATTCAACAACGTGAGGGCGAGCTGAGAAAACTGCTAACTAATTCCTGACCAACAATCTCCTTAAAATCCTACGGGTTAGTAGCCTACCTAACGTGCTGATAACAAGGAAAAGTAAGGACAGTACTCACCAGGCGTGGGGGCGGACGAGATGAAGGTCCAGCTGAACCGAAAGGAGGGCGGTGTCCGACGACAAGCCAGGGCGGTGAAAATGTCTGTGTCCTCCCATGTGAACAGTCTGGAGCTCCGTCAGAAAGTGTGGGCTGCTCCTCTTGGATATATAAACTTAGGTGTACCAATCACTGGCCGGGAATTGGATCGGCAGAATCACTTGGCGGAACCAACCCGGAGAATTAAGTGTCCTAATCACAGGCCGGGAATTGGACTAACAAATTACTTGGTGGGAATCACCCGGAATTAAGATATATACACGGGGGGGGGGGGTTGAGTGCCGGCGGTCTAGTGTAAAACGGGCAACCGGACAAAGACCCGGCCCAGGGCCCGGGCCCAACGGCGCAACACCCGGGTGGACGGCATATACCCGTCTTCCAGTTCACGGAAGTCATTGACGGTCATAACACCGTCAGCCACTACCTTGGAGAGGTGGAGGGCATGACCGGTGTTGACCGTCGGCACGTTGAACCAGTCGTTCGTCCTTTTGACTTCGCGGCTAATCCGGGGAATGATGCGGTTAAGCCACCGTTGCAGAGATCCGTCGCTGTCCGTGCGCGCCCAACTGCGGGCATCAAAGCCCGAGGGGGTCGCGAGGATGAGGGTCGCTGGAGCAGGGTGGGCTTGTAGATTCATGAAGGCACGAGTAAAAAGTTCAGCGTAGAAGTTGACAACGGCGTCCGGGTTAATAAACAAAGGAAGATATAATCGTAGGTCCGGGTCCCAGGTTAGAATGTCAAGTAAATTCGTAATCACTATTAAAACGTCATCAGGATACATCATGTGGTGAGCAAACGCGAAGCCGGCCAGCTCCGCCGTCGTGGCCTCTTCGCTCGGAAAAACCACGTAGATGTGTTCCGTGTGGTTTTGTATCAGATCAGGATAATCCTGTACGCCCGCCTCACGTTCGGTGCAAAAAATGGCAACGCGAACCATACTGGGTGATGTTGCGAAGAGATAAGAGGTAACACTGAAGACTAAGAAAAAACACGTCTTGACGCGTTAAAAATACCGCCGGCACTGATAGTCTGGCAGCCAAGGCATGAAATTTTCACTTTCGTTTGCACCGAAAGGTTTATACCTAAAACCATTTTAGGGTTGTAGAGGGGTCCTATGCAGACCATTTAAGCCCGGTTGTCACTCTGTAAAGGTGTGCATGGCTGTGACAACCGCCATTTTGTTTGGCAATTGTGACAGAAATTTGACTTGTCTACAAGATATATGTTCTTATGATAAACATGTCAATTTTGCATTAGGCTATTTCATATTGGAGATTCTAACAGTAATTAGTAAGGGTGATTGCCAGGTCAAGCAACTTTGACCTTGGTCAAGATCAAGGTCATCAAAATTGATGTCGAAATCTTAAAACATGAAAAATGAGGTATTTACTTTCAAATACACCATCATGCTTTTCAAATTATGTTTTGATATAAAAGAATATATCTAAATCTTACCCTCTAAATACTCAGAGAAGCAGAAAACTGCTTAGATATATAATTCAGTGGCAAAAGTTAGGTATTATGTGATAACAGTCATAATATTCCCAAAATTATTAGTAAAGTGACTTTTTTCTTAAATGAAATACTAGCCCATCCTTCATTTCCTTTCTATTGTATACATAGCTAGGGATCATTATTATAATTGTATAAGTGGTGAAGTTAAACCCTCCAAAGGTCAAGGTCATTTGATTTGATAGCCTAAACATATGTTTTTCATAACAATTTGTGGAAATTTATGAAAATTATGAGTAAAATCACTTTTTCTTAAATGAAATACTAGCCCATCCTTTATTTCCTTTCTATTGTATACATAGCTAGGGATCATTATGATAGTTGTATAAGTGGTGAAGTTTGACCCTACAAAGGTCAAGGTCATTTGATTTGATAGCCTAAACATATGTTTCTCATAAAAAATTGTAGATATTTATCAAAATCTCTTTGCCTTGTTGGCTAACTGGCTAAGTTATATTCAAAAGTGATTTCTGCAGACACCTTTCAAGGAAACACCATAAGCATAAATAGTTCGCTTCAAAGATGCATTTTATGTACAGGGGCCATTCAACATAACACACTTGGTACTGAATAAACTTCAGGGCCCATATCTTTGTAACTAATTTGGCTGATCAGGGAAATCTTGATCAGTGTGTCACGATTAGAGATTCTGTCCATCATGAATAAATTTCACATCTGAGTATCCCTCTTTGATACCTTTTTGCAATAATACCATAAATTTTGGTAAATGACAAAATTGCTGATTTTGAGGCCCTGATCAAAATTTCCCTGATCAGCCAAATTAGTTACGAAGATATGGGCCCAGGTAGTTTATTCAACAACTACAACTGTATAATTGTTGATTACAGATAAATGGTTGATAAAGAGATGGGTGGGTACCCCTTGACCTGCTACTGTTCTAATACATTATATTAGAATAATTGCAAATCCATATAGGGTTCCCTCCACCTCTTCTTTGAAATGTCAAGGTTGTTAGCCTCCTACATCTCCTGGAGATATCAGTATTGCTCTAACTGCTTTCATTATTCTGATTATTAGACATAAGATAATATGTTATGTCCTCACTGCATATTTACTTCAAAATTCTGTTATCAATTCTTTTCTTAATTCTATGTTCTAATCATTCATAATTCAAAAGGTTACTCAAATCAGGAATACAGTTCATTTACTTTGAAGACTAGTAGTTCATCCGAAGTTCTAGATTAAATGAGAACTAAGGAAAAATGTTTGCCTAATATGTTCCTTTAGCATATGTACTTGTAATCCCCTACCAAATAGTGAGGCAATTGGCAGACACTGGGATTGAGCGTTTGATAGATTGAAATAAATGATACTGTGAGCTTCAGAATAATGAAAGAATTATGTTTCTAACTGTATGAGAACCACATTCATGAATTTTTGAAGTATTTCACCTCAGACACTGTTTTAGGGAAAACTTGCTATTATTTTATAGATACCAATTGCAACTATCTTGATGGTAATGGAAATTATAACAGACTTTACAAACAACCACCAGGGTAATCTATCAATAACTTATAATTATTCATTCATTGTTTGGATATTGTGACCTAAAGTTAGAATTAAGTTATTTTCCCTCTCATTTCTATGGAAAACTCAATTTCTGGTTTTCAACTTTTATCTTTATTTTGCCTTATACTCCAAATAGTTTTGACTAACTTATGCCTCATTTAGTTATTGGAGGTCACATTCACATCTTCCTTTCTTATGTTGCACTGCAAAGGCTCCTTTTTCTTACCTATCTATTTTCAAGGGTATATCTTTAAAACTAAGCTAGATGAACTTTGAGTTATGCTTCTGAATGGTTCATGCATTAATGGTAGGTTTTAAATATGTATGTTTTGTGTATGGATGCACTATTCACTTGGGTATGTAGCTACATGCAACAGCGTATCCAATCGTCCTGCTAATTTTACTACATTGAAAATAACCATAAACATTCTTTGAAGCAAAATGATTTGGTTATTATTACCCCTGTGTTAATTGTTATACTGGATCTTTGAAGGTTAGGTGAATTCTGTTACTTAATTATAATGGACTTGGTATCTTTTGTAATATCTATCCTTTTGATCCTGCATAAGTTCTATAATATTTGCTTGATTTCCCTAGGAATTTCCCATTCCCCTCCATCTCCCAAAATGAAGACCTAAATTGCATATATACATTGCAAAAGATATACATTAATAGATATAGCTGGAGTAGGATAAAAAGGATTAACGTATGAGTAAGTTTCTAAATAATTCATCTGGTGTTTTCCCCTTATCATTTAGGTGCTATAGTATAGCCCGCCGGGCTAGTGATTCACCATTGATATTTACACAGATTCAAATGTTCTAGTCCGAAATAGATTGGGATGAGAATTCATCATTCAGAAACAACATACAATATTTAAATCTCAATTCTGGCACATCATCAAATTTGAAGCCATCTTCTTGACCTGCATTAAATAAACCCATTGAGCTACCAGGGAAAACTCTGCACCGACCCCGAGATATTTGCACTAGTACCTATTACAAGTACCTCTGTGTTAAGGCCAATCTCTGCTCTTGAATCAAGCTGTAATGCTTGATATTATATAATTTGGGCTAGGCAGACAGATTTCACATAAAGATTTCTCCATGACATTATTTTCACATTTATGTAGATTCACCCAATAAGATGACCTTGACCTTGGTAATGCCAAAAAACATCACTTATATAATCATTATAATGATCCCTAACTATTTACTTAATAGAAAGAAAATGAAGGATTAGCAAGCATCTCAATTAAGAAAAAAGTCATTTTACTTATTATTCTATGAATTCAGAATTAGTGATTGTAATAACAAAATATCTAACTTTTGTCACCAAATGCTGCATATGAGCAGTTTTTTGCTCCTTAGAGTATTCTGGGGGTAAGATTTTGATATGTTCCTTTATATTAAAACATAATTTGAAAAGCATGATGGTGTATTTGAAAGTAAATACCTCATTTTTCATGTTTTTAGGATTTCAATGTCAATTTTGATGACCTTGACCTTTATCAAGGTCAAAGTTGCTTGACCTGGCAATCACCCTTACTAATTACCATTAGCATTTCCAATATGAAATAGCCTGATGCAAAATTGACTTGTTTATCATATGAATAGATATCTTGAAGACAAGTCAAATTTCTGTCACAATTGCCAAACAAAATGGCGGCTGTCATGGCCATGCACACCTTTACAGAGTGACAACCGGGCTTAAATGGTCTCCAAAGGACCCCTCTACAACCCTAAAATGGTTTTAGGTATAAACCTTTCGGTGCAAACCAACTCCTAAAATAAGCTACTTTCTTGAGCTTGGCTGCCAGACTATGATTAAAATGACGTCAAAACGAGGCTAATTTGGGAAACCCCTTTTTGATCCAAAAGATCCAAATTTTGAAATCGGCTAGCATGATCAAACCATCGTATAATTTCTTACAAAATCTGCGCTAGACTAAAGCTTAGGTCCCCAACCAACATAATCAAGCGACAGAATTAATTCATATCGGCCCAAAATATCAGGTCGAACCATCAAACTTGCAAATTTGTTCGAAACAGAAATTTGCCATCCGGGCGCTTCGCGCCTGGAGGAATCAGATCGAGGTCAAACCCTGGAGGGGAACTCCAGTCAAGCGTCCCGCTAAGTACACATGTACTAAGCATAACGGGTGGGCGCGCGACGTGGATGGTAATATTTTCTGGATCCAACTGCTTAATGTTGCTAGATCAGATACAGGGACCTTGTATTTATTGTAAATAATGTTGTTCTGGTTGAAGTTTGATTGAAATTTGACACGCATTGTATCATGAAATTCGTTCGTTCAAAATGTCCGAATTCTCTGTATTGACTTATGTTGTGTTAATTTGTTCTGAAATTGGATTTGATGTGTACTTGTTACTCTTAGAAGGTTAAGACAACTTTACACTGTATATATGTTGAGTTCTGTTGACTTGTGTTACGAATCATAGATATCAGAATCTGTACATGTATGTACTAAGTCAAAAACTAACTTTGTCACCTTATGCACGGGTGTCGTGATTCTTAAGCCTCATTATGGCTGACCCTCCTTAAAACTTACCTGGTCACCTTATGCACGGGTGTCACAATTCTTAAAGCCTCACTATGGGCTAACAACTCTAAACTCACTTTATCACCTTATGCACGGGTGTCGCAATAATGATATTTTTTTTCATTCTCTGAAACTGACTTTGTCACTTTGTCACCATGATTATGTCACCATTACTTTATCATACAAATGATCATGTTATCATTCTTTAACACTTACTTTGCCACTTTATGAACGGTTCCGCTAACCTTGAGCTTCAAGCTGTGGAAGTCAACTTGATAAATAATCTTATTTATGAACTTACCATGAAACCTATGAATGTTTTCACTGATCTTGAGTCTCAACCTGGAACTACCAGCAAATTGTACTAAAGCAAAACCGATCATATGAATGTATCTTTGTTTATACTTCTGAAGGAACAAAAGAACTTCTGATTATATTGACACTGTGCTGAATGTATCACGAGAGTCAAGGCCACCCACAATGGTTTCTCCGTATGAAAAGTAATAATAATAAATATATCCAATCATCAAGAAATTGGAAACTTTATCACATCTGATTGAAATCTTCATTTGGTTTGAGCTATGTCGTCCACCTCCTTAAACTCAAACACCTGACCGCCGTCGAATGTACTAATAGCTTAGCACTTTTAATATATTCTCGTGTTATATAATCCGTCAAGGATCAGGCTTAGCAAGTCTACTTCTAGTCTACTTCTAGAAGAAATATCTTGCGCTCCTAGCGCCACCTGTTAACCAATATAAAAGGCGTTGCAAGGAAGGGAGCGAGCAGTTAGTTAGTTAGAAGTTAGTAGTCACTTAGTCTAGTGAGAACAACAGCTAAGTAAGTTAGCCAAGGAGTTATACCTGGAGTAAGTACATCGGCTCCCGTGTAACAGACTGGAGTTTACTAATACCAACTACCTCGGACATAGGACTGTGATAGAGCTGAGTACTAGAATGGTCTAGAAGGTGTTGGAGCAACTCGTGTTCTAAATGTGGTTGATTGCTGATAGGAGATGGGAGGTGGACTGATGAAGACTTATACATGGTGGCTTTGACTCGGGATGAGATGTTTATTGAATAAAAACCCTTTCATATTAAGAAGCTCCCTCATCGTTCATTTCTTTTGAACTATTGGGAAGTGGACGGACAAACTTTAAACGCAGTCTGAATTACTCAGGCATTCTGGATAAACGACTCATGAAGACTTGGATATACACGAACATTACGCAGTCTTAAATCAAACATTAACAATAGTTCAATAATTCATAATTGGGAATAGTTATTATTAGATTAAAATTGATCACCAACCCTTTTCTCAGATGAGATGTCACCTGTACAAATCTATAATGAATTTCAGTTTGCCCGACAGTTGTTTGCTAAATATTGTAATATTACAACGAACTATGAAAAGCACACATGAATGGAATCGAACGACCGGTTTACCTAATGGAATTTCTCAAAACGCTGGTCAACAGGAACTAGTGACTTTATTGTTCTCGAAAAGCCGGTTGCATGGTATTCCCTTTAATCCAACGAGTGTTACCTATACCTTCGTGAATCTTAAAAACTGATTATAATCCAAGAACATCAGATATTTCTCAGAGTTTAGGTCTAGCTGGTAATATATATCCTTCCCTATGCACTCTCTACGGAAAGAATGAAGCAAATGCGTGCATTAAAACCCCATGCGTGAATTGCTCACTTAGCAGGACATTTAACGGAGTGAACTTCAAATAAAAACCTTCAAACAGACAAAAATGTTACCTGACTTACCATACTCCATTAAATCCTGGAGAGATGTGAAGAAGTGTTGGTATAAGAGAAAGGCATGTCGTTACATTAAAACGTTAACAGAGTTTTGGGGTAAGACTGGCTATATTTCCGTCCTGTCTATTAGATGATGGAACACAAAAAGGATGATCATCATAATGATATATTAAACAATTCCTGAAAGCAATACGATCTCCATTCAGGATACAAGTGGTGCACCTTCTTTATGAATGCACAGAGAAAAACACAGATAATTATTGATACAACAATTAAAAAGTGCAGACAGAATCGTTCTTTATCTCTTGTAGAAAGAAGGGCACCTGTGCTAAACTGAAATACAAATACATGATATCACCCATTAAAACTTAATTCTAAAGGACTATCAAAGTTCACAAGGATGATTTCGGTAGCGAACTAGCTTTGCACACAAGCACCAACCCCCTCGAGTCAGTTATAGGACAATGGTGTACCAGATAATCACACGCAATTGCCAATAATTCTAAAACAAATACCAACTGCGAAGTGTTTTACCACTCGTGCAAATAAATATCTAAGGTTCACAGGTAGAAAAGTTCACGGTCCTTGGACTGATTGCTTAATTGATTTATTGAAGATAACACGAGCCGTAAACTAGTTCGCTCGAGAGGAACCTAACAGAAACAAAGAGTGTTCTACAGTAGACAGTTATACGTTTATAATGCCTATAAAGATCATGATAATAAATAGTAAATATGTGGCACAAATTAACGAAACTGTAGTGCGGTAGAATCATGATATGTTCTTATTTTCTTAGACTGATTTGTATGGAGCTACAGAAAAGTGGCCTTTTCCCGAAACCATATTTAGGTTATGAAGTGACTGTGTTTTCATTATAATGTGATAGCTTCGCATCTCTTTAGGCCCATACAGATTATATGCGTGATTTTGGTTATATATCTTAGACTGCATGGATTTTTTTTTATACGTGTATGCAAGTTGCACAAAAATGAATAACATATTGTGCTATTTTCCATTTACATGCACGTATTGCATGAGGTTGGTTCCTTTCCTTATGCAAATTCTGGTCATAATAACCATAGATTATTCCAGGAATAAAAGGTCAATCAAACCAGTAATAACTCCCTTACCTGTCGGTGAACGTGACTGGCTTGATGGGTGATGGCCCATCCTGTGCCTGATTCGTTGGAGGTGGGTGGGCGCGACTCGCGCGACTCTGATATGAGGGACATATGTCGGTTGATAGTGGGCGCCTGGTTCAGGGAGGGGCTTGTGTCCCTGGTCAGCCCAGTTCCCATGGTGATGCCCGACGAGGAGTCCGTCTCAGGCAGAGCCGCCGCTACAAGTAGGAGGGAGAGACTATATATGAAACAAGAAGCAGACTAGTTGTCAAAGGTTTGCTCATGCATGAACATTACATGTCCCTCAAGTAACTAAAAGGATTACTGACAGCCTGAGAATAAAAGGCTTCTACTCCAGGCCTAGAGCAATGACAACTATATGTAATACAGTTGAGTGACCATCACCAGTCGCCGTCCTCCATCCACACGCCCATCTAACCGCCAATAGCATGTGTGGGCTATAAGCACGACGGCCACCACCAGCCCTGCTATCATAGGGTCAATTTGAATGACAAAATCCTTCTGCGCCCAGATTTTTATGTAATTAATTTTCAGTGTCGTGTATATCAAACGTCCATTTAGATATAGCGCATACACAAATCTATTATTCTGTAATTCAGAATATATAATAGCCCGGTTCACACGATAAACAGTAAGAAACTTACTTATGGCGCCTGTTGGGAAGTAGTGGCGAAAGACATCAGGTTTCTGAATGTCCTGCCAAAAGTTGTTCAGGTCATGTTTAGTTTTCAGGTCTCCGTTACGCTGAAGCTGATCTACAAGTTTGACGATCTGAAAAGTAAAAGATACCAAACAAATAAAGGACACTACTGATAAAACGGTATCCCTGTCCCCATAAATCAGGGGAGGGAACGACCGCCTCAGACCATTACATATCAAAACCGGATGGGCCGTTTATGGTGCATTAACCTACAGTTTATAACTCGAGATAAATTTCCAGACACCACCGAACAACAAGGAGATGAAGAGGTATCGACATAATGCCTGCACGCCTGAAAGGATCAGAAACAAGATTTTCACCAGCTTGGGTGCGCAATTTCCCTATCATACATCGCTTGAAAAAAAGGTTTTATCATTCAAGTACGTCACAGTGCACAACTCGCTTTCCAAGCTTTATATAACATTGTCTGGTGGCATATTCAAGAACTTAAAGCACTAGCCAACAGGGTGTTATATATATTGGATTTTCATACAGGCTGAGTTCACTTTATTAAATGTTCTTCATAACTATGCCTACTGTACTACACTCTAGAGTACTTGCCTTGCCGAAACAGTTGGTGCTACAACTGGTGCTACGAGATGGCACACAAAAAATGTGAATCTCCCCAACTCTGATGTTTCTCACACTCACATCAAAATGTATATATTGTATTTATAACCCTTGTATTTAATGTTTTGTAGTTAAGTTTATGTATTGTAGTTTTCCTATGCCTCTTAATGAGGAAGTGAATAAAGTCATTGTCATTGTCATTGTCCACTTCAGTCCTGTGGACCATTTGGGCACAATTTCGTGCAGGGGTGTTGACATCACTGGTAAGAGGATTGTTTAACACCTTCTATGAGACAAATATATAATTGCCTCTTTACAGGTGCCTACCTTGTAATAGTTGGTTTTAGGAATCTTGCGTAGGAATGCATCGTCGTGTTTCAACTCCCTTCGTGCCATCCGACTTCTCACTTTGTTCATGGTTTCAGCACGCTGAAAGACAATATAGCATGTTGTTTAACTGTTATACTTATTTTACCACATAACTGATAGTATTTAGAATTAAATTTATGGTTGCCGTAATTACCATTTGTGTATTTCCTCTGTTTCTGCTTTGTTTTCTTTTTTGGTCAAAGTTTGAATATATGTCATATGAATAAACAAAAAATGTCATATTATTTTCTAGCACACGCAATTCCAACTTTATGGAGATAGTTTCAGCAAATATCTTCGTTGGTGACCTTTTTGTAATGGTTGACAAAACAAAATGTACTGCCAATCACACGAAATAAAGTAAAATCTAACTAATCTAATGGCAGGCAAATGAGAAATAATTAACATTGCGTAACCAGAAAGCGCACAGCATTAAAATTGAAAAGAAATGGAGAAGCAAACAGACATTTAATAAAATAAGATACCGTGCCACTCATAAAACTACAAAAAGAGCGCATGTGTAGCACGAGACGCACCAATTGAAGAATATGATCAAAGTATAAAAACCAGGGTGTCTTACTCTGAAATGAATAAAATATAACAATCTCAGCTTTCGTTTTCGATATGACATGATCATGACATACGCTATTTGAAAGGAATATTGTCAAAAGTGAGAAGACTCGAATGTCTTACACAGGGGTCAGGAAAAGCTTTAATATTCAAGGCAAAATTAAAGAAAATATTATTGACACCTCCTGCGTGGAATAATGTTTTTTTTGCATTGCATGCATCCCAAGATAAGGCATAACAACACGCTTTAAATCATGAAATAATGAAAATGCAGTTGGTGACTTGTCATTGCGTTATCTGCGTTTCTTAAACGATAAACGATTATATAAGGGAAGAAATGCAACTGAAAGTCAGTTGAACGTGGATCAGCACAGTATAATATACTTTATTAAAACACTAATGAATTAACGTTGCTACTCTTGGGCAAACTTGGGCAAATACAACTTATTTGAGGGTATTTTGCCTGATTACGTACCACTCTTTCTTCTCGTTCTCTGATCTTATTTTCAAGCTCTTCATCTTTAAGCCTGATTTCTTCCTTCTGCCGAATGATCTTCTTTTTTAGGGCATCGTTGTACGTTGCATAGTAAAGGTCCCTCAAACGATACACGTCATCGTAGATTTGAAGGAAATGCTGAATGTTAGACAGAATACAAAATTATACTTATACAACGCTCAACTGGATTACAGACCGTTTATGTACCTTCCCTGGCTGGCTGGGGGTAACTTATAAAATTTTATTACAAGGGATGTAATAAAGAAATACCTAGTATCTTTGGAAAACGTAGATTATAGGCGGTAACTGGTAAACTAGATTATCATAGATTGAAAACGGTATCAAGAAACTTACTTTCCTGATTCTTCATTAAGTCTTAACAATTATAAAACCGTTTTTACCTCTTCCTTGACCCGCCTTCTTTCTAATTCTGCAGTATCTGGCTCTGTTTTCTCCCTGCGAAGACGTCTAGCAGGGGGCTAGAAGTACACGTTTAGTTTGATGTAAACATTAATTGTATGTGAAATAACTATGTGGACATAAATTAAACGATAATGTTCCATGAGATAGGCATAAAGATTAAGGTACCTTATACTTATAGATTAAGTATAACTCGGTCATTTATATATAAACTGATTGAATGGTTTCCTCTTCTGGGTTTTCAAAGTGATTACACTGCTGACAAATCAGTGCGGTGAGAGCCATGTATTTATGACATGTCCAAATACACATATGTTTTACATTAATGCATGAATTCTTACCACATTTATTCGAACTTTCTTCTTCTTAGGTTCTTCAGCAGGTAGACCATATTCAACAAGGACATTTTTCATAGTGGGTTTGGCCCTGACATTATATTTCTGTTGAAAATTCAGCCCGGTTGTTTTAGCTTCTGTTGTTGTCGCGCCGTCTACGATATTTTCATTGGCGTCTTCATCATCTGCTATCGGTTCTTCGCTAGGTGGCATCTGTTGTTCATTAAAAAAAAAAGGAAGGTTGCTGAAAAATTCCCTAGCAAACTAGACAAACAAGTCTTCATGGATCAGGTTATCATTCTTTATGATGTAACTAGATTGACGTTACACTTTGTTATGATCGACTAAAATCGATTTCTCAAGCACCAAACACACTTCCAACCCCGTCCCCTACCCCCAAAGAAAACACAAGAACACATTCATAAAGCATAAATGACGGTGCATTCCCATCAGGTTATGTAGAATATAGCTCATGTGATAGGCACTCACATTGTAAGAAAATGCCACATGGATGCTGATCTCAGCCTTTGCTGGTTACTTCCAGTATAACCATGAGCCGTGGGGGGCCGACACCTCCACGGGTAATGATTTACGTCAGCGCACAAGGCTTCCCATGGAGGTGTGAAGTTGTCGGCACCCCACGCGCGATGATTTCCGTCAGTGTGCGTGGGTTTGCATGAATGTGTGGAGGTGAGGAGGTGTGGAGGTGGAAATAGACGGTCCCATAACTGGGCTACCATATACTAGGACAAGTGCTATCTTACTACATAATTCACACTGCATGATTATTCTACTGCCGTTTCTGAGAAAACTTTGACAGAAAATTTGTAAGAAATTCCTAACAAGCTGTAAGAAATTCCTAACAAAATGAGTGCTGAATGTTAAATATTGCACTATTTCTTATTGGAATACATTCAGATAATAATTAGTAACTTGACAAATTTGAAATTCATAATTTACCCTAGAAAATGGTATTTCATTACAGACATATGGTGTCCGAAAATAGGTGAACTACTGCGTTAGGATCAATCTATTTATTAATCTCTAACTTAGGGGAATAATCTTTACCATGGCTTCCCTAAAGCTATGTACATTGATTTTAAGTGGAAAATAGTACATTATATTATTCTGAGCTACAATGCATAGGTTTTTGGCAAATCCTATTGCAAATTTTACTTGTTACATATAAAATTGACAAAAAAAGAAAAGTTTTCCTGAGAAAAATACATTGAAATAACTAAATTTTACACATTTTATTAGGGAAAACCCCTTATTTCATAGAACATTGCTTAGACATCGAAAATCAAGTTTATTGATTATCTAGGTAATGGAAAACTAAGCTACAGGTGTTATTCTAACATTTTGAATGAAAAAAAACAACACTCTTGGTCTTTTTCTTCAGGAAATATGTGGGGTAGTAAATCATGCTTTTTATCCATTTTAACTGTCCGAAAATAGGTGCACCTGTCCAAAAAATAGATGCGCCTAACTTAAAATTATGAATGGAACCCTATTCAATTTGAGACATTCCTTTCATAATTTTTTTTGTCTGTTAATTTGAAAAACATGTTTAGCTTTGGTTTCAGACTAAAAATGACATATCTATCTTGTTTCTCTGGGTACTGGATCCAATTATAATATATATGTGTAAAGTGTCCGGGTGCAGGGTAGTCTATTGGGATTAGAGTCTACAGCCCCCATAGGGTCATACCTTCACCATTGTTCTGCCCTCTGGCTCTGATCTGTTAGAATCTAGATCTAGAATCTATTGCCCCAGAGGACAATAGAATGCCTGTCTGTGAATAATAATGTCTTTTTTTGTATTGTCAGTAAAGATTTTCAACATTTTCTATGTAATTAATAGATAGAATAAATAAAGTAGATCTACAGGCTGCGGGCACGAATACTATACGTCTAGATCTATAGCAAACAGGGCGGATGAAGGAATTTAAAATCAAAATTAAAAAAAAAAAAAAAAAGGGGGGGGGGGGGGGGGGGCGTGCCATGGCAAAAGTTTTGCCCGGGCCCTCCAGGCCCAGGACTTGTCAGATCTAGACAAATCCATACTAGACTACTGTAGACCTGTCGTCCTACCGTGAAGTCATTTCGAATCAATCAGAGGCTATATTGGTAGTGTAGGACAAATCGTCTCCACAAGCAAGTTACTTACACCGTACCCATACTACCCGTAGCTTCTGATTACTTCGAAATCATTGGTTTCACGGTAAGCCGACTGGTGCGGAAAGGAGCTCTGTTGACAAGTTCAGAGGTTGACACCATACGGTGGCATACCACAGGTAGATATAGCCTGCCCTAAGCCCTAACTTAGATTAGAAGTTTTCAGTGTCTACGGACAAAGTTTTGACTGTAAAATGTCCTTTGAACTCAACAAAAACACACTGGGACAATGGAAACATATAGATAAGTTTCATCTTTACTGAAAATCACTTCCCCTTACTCTGTCATTCTGTTTATCATCTCTTGTGTCAGGTTCTGTAGTGTCGTTTTCCATTTTTTGCTGCTCAGTCGGTGCTTGGTCCGCCATGTTGCCGTCGTCAAAACACTTCCCGGCATGCATTGCTTTCTCGTTTCACGCGAGAGGTCACACGAGATCAATCATGGCGGACTGGGAAGAAATCAAGCGACTTGCAGCAGATTTTCAGCGTGCACAGCTGAGTAGTACAACCCAAAAGTATGTATACAAAGGGAATAACACGCTTAGTTTAAATATAATACTCACTGAAAATGGCAGGGCTGTCAGTCTGTAAGTTCCTGAGAAAACGGGCCTATTGCCAAGCCGGGTGGGCCCCACCTCTCACTTCTGTAGGCAAATCTAACGTAGTCTTGTGCAAGTTGTTGACGTGGGAGGATGTACAAGATGTTGACATCTGTTAGATATCTACCAGTATTACTGTGGCTTTTATTTCTTAAAATGCTATCAGTAACGAGCTTGAAAAACAAATGATTTTATTTCGTGATATAAAGTTATATCAAGCAGAATTCAGAGATGCAAATTTTCCTATTTTTCTGGAATTTCCTACTTTTTTAGTGTTTCGTGATTTTGGATTGCACAACCGATTTTTCCTACACTTCGCTTTGTCTTTTGATGTCAGTTTTAGAGTATTTGCGTGTATTGTTCTGGGCCCAAGTTTGCTGTGATTGTAGAAGATGCTAAGTTTGTCCTGGGGGACAGATAGGAATGGGTCGAGCTGAACTATTGTTAATGTTTGATTTAAGACTGCGTAAGATTCGTGTATATCCAAGTCTTCATGAGTTGCTTTCCAGAATGTCTGAGTAATTCAGACTGCGTTTAAAGTTTGTCCATTCACTTCCCAATAGTTCAAAAGAAATGAACGATGAGGGAGCTTCGTAATATGAAAGGGTTTTTATTCAATAAACATCTCATCCCGAGTCAAAGCCACCATGTATAAGTCTTCATCAGTCCACCTCCCGTCTCCTATAAGCAATCAACCACATTTAGAACACGAGTTGCTCCAACGCCTTCTAGACCATTCTGGTATTCAGCTCTAACACAATCCTATGTCCGAGGTAGTGGATAATGGTAAACTCCAGTCTGTTACATGGAGTCGATGTACTTACTCCAGGTATAACTCCTTGGTTAGACATGTTTCTTCTAACCAACTAACTCACAAGCTGCTCACTAACTGCTCGCTCCCTACCTTGCAGCGCCTTTTATCCTGGTTAACAGGTGGCGCTAGGAGCGTAAGATATTTCTCCTAGAGGTAGACTAGAAGTAGACTTGCTAAGCTTGATCCTTGTTGGATTATATATTATGACAATGTATTAAAAGTACTAAGCCATTAGTACATTCGACGGCGGTCAGGTGTTTGAGTTTAAGGAGGTGGACGACATAGCTCAAACCAAATGAATATAATGAACTCCCAATTTTGATGATTGGATATATTTGTTAAACCATGGTGGGGTGGCCTTGACTCTCGTGGTACATTCAACACAGTATCAATAGATTTGTAGATCCGGTTTCAACACAAATTCACAGTGAAATTATTCATTGAGTTGATTTCCACATTTTGAAGCTCAAGGTTAACAGAACTTGTTCATAAAATGACAAGGTAAGTGTTAAAAATTGATAACATGACTATTTGGATAACAACGTAGATGTTGACATAATCATGGTTACAAAATGACAAAGTCAACTTTAGAGGATGAAGTATTCGTCACCTTTAGGTATTCACTTAGTACGTGCCTTGTACATTAAAGTCAGTTCTCAGCATCGTTAGCTGATTTTAAGATTCAAAGATTGCGACACCCGTGCATAAGGTGACAATTTCAGTTTTGACTTAGTACGCGCATGTACAGTTTCTGATATTTATGATTTGTAACACAAGTCAACAGAACTCAACATATATACAGTGTAGGGTTGTCTTAAACTTCTAAGAGTAACAAGTGTACATCAAATCCAATTTCAGAACAAATTAACACAACATAAGTCAACTCAGAGAATTCGGACATTTTGAACGAACGACTTTCATGATACAATGCGTGTCGAATTTCAATCAAATTTCAACCAGAACAACATTATTTACAATAAATACAAGGTCTCTGTATCAGGTTTAGTAATACCGAGCAGTTGGAACCAGAAAATACCACCATTCCCGTCACGCGTCCGCCAGCTATACTTAGTACACGTGTACTTAGCGGGACGCTTGACTGGAGTTCCCCCCCAAGGTTTGACCTCGATTTGGATCCTTCGGGCGCGAAGCGCCCGGATGGCAAATTTCTGCTTCGATCAAACTTTCAAGTTTGATTGTTCGACCTGATATTTTGGGCCGATATGAATTAATTTTGTCGCTTGATTACGTTGGTTGGGGACCTAAGCTTTAGTTTAGCACAGATTTTATAAGAAATTATACGATGCTTTGATCATGCTAGCCGATTTCAGAATTTGGATCTTTTGGATCAAAAAGGGGTTTTCCAAATTAGCCTCGTTTTGACGTCATTTTAATCAGTGCCGGCGGTCGTTTTTGTAGAGAACGGACGTGTATTTTTTTTCTTTGTCTTGTTAGCTTCATTTTTATCCAGTCACAATGGTCCGAGTGGCCATTTTCTGTTCGGAGAGAGAAGCCGGGATTCAGGATTTCCCCGATTTGGTCCTCAACAACTCCGATCATACCTTTGTGATCTTTCCATGTGAGGAGGCGACCACCGCAGAATTGGCAGGGCACGCCTTTGCACATCACATGTTATACCCGGAGGACGTACTCATTGTTTTAACCAACCTACTGGACGTCCTCACTTGGGACCGGGAATTAAATATTTATATTCCCCTTTTCATCAACCCAAACGCCGTTGTGACCTTCTATGCCGAACTTTTCAACCGGGCGTTCTTAAACATCCTGGCACATCCCATCCCGGCTACCCTTATTCTGGCCACCCCCTCAGGGTTTGACGCCCGGAGTTGGCCACTCACGGATAGCGATGGCTCTCTTCAAAAATGGATAAACCGACTCATCCCGCGGATCTGTCGGGAAGTTAAGCGTGCCAACGACTGGTACTCGGTCCCCACTGTCAACACTAGCTACGCTCTTCACCTGTCTAGGACGGTAGCAGACGGAACAATGACAGTGAGTGATTTTAGGGAACTCTTGGATGGTTATACTCCCTCCGCCCGAGTCCTGCGCCGTTGGGCCCGGGCCTTGGGCCGAGTTGTTGTCCGTCTGCCGCTCCCGCGGTAGGCCGCCGGTACTCCCCTGTACATAGTGATTTTCTTGGAGTGATTCCCACCGAGTGATTCTTCTAATCAATTCCCAGTTAACGCCTAGGACACTAAATTTGTTTGCACCCTTCTATATTCAAGAGGCATCAGCCAGTTTGTTTCTACGGGACACGGATCACCGGACTGTTTATACGGGAACCTCGGACGTTCTTTTCCCTCGCCCGTTGCCGGGTGCCGCCCCTCTCGTGGAGCCGACCTTCAAACCACCGCTCCGAGATCGGGTAAGTTTCGCCTCCCTTCTACAGTTCTTGGCATGTTAGGTAGGCTACTAACCCGTAGGATTTAAGGAGATTGTTGGCCAAATTCTTCTTGGTGGTTCTCGGCTCGCCTTCACGTGGTTGTATTCCGGAAGCTGATGTCACTCCCGGAACCAGAAACTGTGTTTCGCTGGTGATTTTAGTAACGGGTAGCGTGGGTGGCCACCTAGTGTTTACTTTTGGTTCCAAGATGGTGGGCGCGGGCCGAGAGTCAGGATCTTTCGTACTAAACTTATTATCTTTTCCAGGTCCTGCGGTATGTTAGGGCGATGTAAGTGAAGCAATGTGACACGGTTGGCACTGAAAAGCGTCAGGCTATATAATTTTAGTGGGCGGATTGTTTAGGCTAATATGATCAAGCATTTTACCTCGCGCGTGGTTGGGCGATATTAGGGGGTTTTTCTAACTAGTGGTTTGTTGACATTACCGATCTAAGTAGGCTTTTTGGGGTGTGGGTAATTCGTATCGTATTGCTATTATTTGATACTATTAACCGTTGGGGACTGACACTGCACATGATAATCAGGTATGGGTGGCCAGAGATTCCGGTCTGAGTTGTACAACACAAGATTTGCTGTAACAGGATTCTTTGTTTAGTCGTTATACGTACAGGGCATTAGTGTAAATGTCTACATTGGAAACAGTTCACATGGGGTGCCCTAGGTAGCAAACGCTTCCTAGGGCGTTTTACCCTGGTAAGTTTCAGATGACAGTAGGTGACCAAGTATTTTGGTCCAGACCTCCCAGCATTAGATTGGCTGTGACAGAATTCTTTGATGAGTTGTCCCCCTTACAGAGTACTGGAAAGATTGACGTGTCGGCCACGTAAGGCGACACCACAGGTGGAGCCGTCCAACGAGCCGTTGGCGACTCCGAGGTAAGTTTGAGATGTAGTGGCGAAGGCCACAGATACCCATCCCATGTTTTAGTCTAACAGCAAGACTTCGTCAGTGTCATCGTGTTAGAATAAGTGTTAGAGTGAGTATTATTGTCTAGAGTCGTCTCGAAGAGGAAAAAATACTACTGTGAGGAGATCGAGATGAAGTCTCTAAGACACTGAATGAACTCCCAGATGAAAATTCTGTCTCTGTCATTGTGAAAAAAGGAATGGTATCCTTGTTAAGGGCTAGAAAGGCACCAAACCACAAAGACTACCAAGCGTCTCAAGCAGAGATACACATGTGAACATTGCGGTAGCTCGTCCGTCCATAGATCGGGCCCAAATGGGCACCGCTCCATTGAACACAGAACCACGCCTATCAGCACCTGAGATTTCCAAACACCTCAGATAGTGATATCTTTGCGATGAATGTGTGAAAGCCTATACCCACCGGTTGGAGTTGAGCCATCACAAGAACATCCACCTACAAAGGTTCCATGAGTGCCCGAGAGGTGACGCAAAACTGTCCCGCTCAGATTCCCTAACCGACCTCATGGGGAGAAAAGAATAATGATAGGAATTGGATCCCTGGTGATTTACCTTAAGAGGTCACAAGGTTCAATACTCTTGATAACACTCTTTCTGTACAGTGTGGTAGAATAATTACCCAACACACTCCAAAGATTTATACGCAAACAAGTTAACACCCCCTCCAAGGGTGACAACTGTTCTAACATATTTGACTCCATTTTATGAAGCATCCGCTTTAAACCCATAGTTTTGGTCTTAATGAATGATTTTGCTACGACAAAATCCCTTCTTTTCCTGCTAATTACAGGTGGTAGCTCGGCGTTCACCCCCTACATTCAGCCTGGGGTCTGAAGACCGAGTTCCACTTTATATTGGGTAGTGGCGCCCTTCCGAATGCAAACGGGTGCGCCACTAACTCCAAACGGTTCACTGAATAGATATTATACCTATGTTAACAGTGACATTTCACTGTCTACCCTATATTCTACATCACATGGGGAAAAACCTACATGACAAGCGGTGGGGGTAGTGTTTTCATTCCGTGAGGTATAAATGTCATTAAAGGACATTAAGTAGTAACTGTACAAAGGAGGTTGAGATTATTTGTTCCTCATTAGCTATCACCAGAGGATCGGGTCTCAGGTTCAGGTTCATTTCTGATCTGATTCCCGGTCCTCATTAGTTACACGTGGTTTGTCGGTACTCTCCCATTCATAGGGCCAGAATGGGCAGCGCCGAGTTTCCATTGTTATAATTGGGAGCAGACTGCATACATATTTTTTTTTTAAATATGCAGCCTACACCCCCTTTAAATTATAGAGATGTGTTATTGCATCTCCTTAGATCACTTACTTCCAGACAGCACCTAGTAAGTCGGGCCTTTACCGAAGTACAGTACAAGGTTAAACCCGTTTTCTTGTTCAGGTCTATGCCCGTTTTTCTTGTGGAGAGTCAAGACTACTCCTGAAAAGGCTCCGCCCCCAGCTTATCCTAACTATGCGCATGCAGGGCAGGAATAGGTAGTGCTGAAGACAGAGTTAGAACTTTTATCTCCTTTCTAATAGCTCGGGTAACACTATTAGCTCTGGGTGTTAACCAAGTTTATTGTAGCTTGTTCATCAGGGAATCAGTAATCCATGTCCCCCCTCTTCAGCTCAACTGTTGAGCGGAGACCTGGATACTTTTAGCGCCACGACGGCGGTCAAGACTAATTTTTATTTATTTATTTTATTTTCTTTTCCTCGACGGCGGTCAGCTCTAAAGCCGCTCATTTTCTTTATTAATTTTAATTATTTTCAATTTTTACCCGGGTCGAAACTTGACTTCTTGCCGTTTTGTCTCTGTCCCGATTAAAACTGGTCTAAAAGTGGTCTAAATAACTTAGTCTTGAATTATGGGCAGTTGTTCATTATTTTCTTTCTTCTCGATACTAGTTGTCGTTGGATCCTGACTTTTATGTGAAAGTCAGGATCCTTTGACCTAAGACATACGGTGATCTAGTGGTCATTTACACATAACCAAGACGACGGGGCTATTAATAAGGACAGCACCTCGCTCCACCGCCTTGTGAGTTTTCGCTACAGCTTCTCCCCCCCAGGGATGGCTTGTCCTGTCTAAGGGAGTCGCGATATAGTGAGAGAGAGCCGAGCACCCTGTGAATGTCACCAATTCGCCGTTGTCCCGTAACTACATTTCCTTGTAACCTCCGTTATAGCTCCCAAATAGAACACGCTTTGTCAGGATTTGCATATACCCTTGCCGCTGCAGCGTGTCTATACTAGGAGCAAACGAGCCACGTGTAAGGTACTCTCGTGTGCTGTCACAGAGCGTTGCCCCTGAGAATGTTACTAGTTATACTGCTTTCTTATTATATTTTGCCCAAAATTCCCTGAGGAAGAGCTCTTAGTTAGACAAATATTGGTTTGCTTTATATATTAGTTTTTAGGTAAATTTCTTTCTACTCGTCGATTTTTTTGTGATGAAGGAACCGCTTATCAGGAGCCAATCCACCCGGGGCATAATGACTGCCATGGTCGGGCGTCCACCCCAGTGCCCTTTTGCAGCGTCAGTGACGCGTAACCCCAACGTCCTGCCTCCTGTTAGGCACCACTGACACCAGGCATGTGGGCAGGCTCCCGCTGCTGGTGCAGCCCCCTCATCTTTGAGAAGATTATATATGTACGCATGCTAAAGAATAGGCAGTGGCGTTCCCCAAGTGACCCCTGTACTGCAGCCCGATCCTAGCGGTAACAACAGCACAGTGGTCAGGTGTAGATGGTATTTGCTTGGGGAAGTTCACTTCGCTCGTTGGGAACATTTGTCCCGTTGAGCGCTCCTAGGTTTTATACAGAATTTTGAGTATCTTTTTAAATGCTAAAATTTCGCGACACTAGGATCGGTTTCAAATGGTTCCCTACTTTAAAGAGTTGCCAAATCAATAATAATGAGAGTGTTGAGCTAGGCTACCGGGCATGGGACACTCGACTTGAGAGAAATTTAGATAACCCATGGGTCCATAGAGAGACGTTTGGACCAGCCTACCCGACTCAGGTTTGACTAGCCGATTAGTCACTACTGAATGAGTCAACCGAAGGGGTCCTACCAACATCATACGATAGGGCTCTCCCGTGTTTCCTTCACATATCATGGTTTAACCTTTACATTGATGACCTATAGTTCCCTTTCACAGACCATATCAACACTACAACCTATGACATTGTTCAAATAATGACTTCATAGACCGTTCCTGAGTCTTTTCCAGATGCCCCTGGTCTTACTGTCTTTTGGGCAGGTCCCGTTCCAGTCACCGTGGATGTGGACGGGGTCGTTCTAGGAGGAGCGTTAGGCGTTGTTTCGTGTCCCATCATCGGTTGAGGCCAATCTGCTCCCACGTCGGACCATCCTGCGTCGATGAGGCGAGGCACTCCCATGGGTACAGGAGTGGCTAGCCCCGAGGAGTATCTCAGCAGCCTGGCCCTGGTATTGTATTTTAAATTACTCATCATCAGACGGGCTAGTTTTTTAGATACCCTCAGGGTGTCGGGTAGTGGCACCTTAGATGGGTGTTGTCCAGGTCTAGTCGCTGCTCCCATCAGCTGCGCCCCCCAGGTAACTGTCAGGGTATATTTCAGACACAGCTGGGTCACCAGTAGATCCCTAATGAGCACATAGCCTTCCGTATAAGTGTGGTCTGAAGGCATAGCCAGTTCGCCTAGGAAGATTGTCTCTATCATATGTGGATTGGCAAATTGTACGTACAACCCATCCACAGTCTTTCTTCTAATATTTCTCCACTTTCGCCACACGAGAACCACTATAGCGATGACTAGTACTGCTAATAATATAGCCAGCACTGCCACTGCAGTGGGGTTGGCGGTCGCGTCTGGACACCCAGTTAGTGCCTTTTCATGGTGCAACAGTTCCTCCGAGTCCGCCGTCTCCAAGGCCATGGCCCGAGGCAAGGTCATTGTTAGTCCGGCTAGGGCGGCCTTACCTTGATGGTTCCGCCAGCATTTCCAGAGGACACATCCAATAATTGACACAGCTACCACTATGCAGAAGATGGTGAGGAGACCAAACCCACCTCCGAAATTACCTATAGAGAACCACGGAGCGTGTTTCTCTACCTCGTAACGGTCAGTCGCTTTCTTGATGCCCTTGGCCAAGTCTTTACGGTGTTTTTGTATCCGTTTGGCCAGGGAGGTTACAGGTATTTTGGCTTTCAGGCTTTCCTCAATCTCCAGCAGGTCTTTCCTAATTGTTTCAGGGATAGGGTCTGATTCCAACATAGTGGGTTCGTTTTTGGACGTTGTGAAATTCATGTCCCACCCTTTCACACGACTTGCTGCTTCCAACAGGTCATTATGTGGGTACACAACCGTGGTGATCCTGGTGTGCCGATCACAATTTCGCAAGCTATACGGTATCCACGCTCCTTGTGTCTGGAATGCACAGTCGCATTCCACCTGAACCCTTGCGTAATTTTCTATGTTCACTCCGACCGCAGGCTGGTTTCTGCAAATCATTTGGCCTCGGGTGTCGGCGCTGACCACCAGCATATCTCCGTCGTCTAGGTATACCGCCATCTCTCCGAAGTCTGCTTCCAGTAGATAGTCCAGTTCACATTTTTCTTGGATCGCTAGGTCGTCGCGCCTCAGTAGCGCAGCAGTGCAGGTGTTGTCTGTAATCTTTTTCATATAGGGCAGGTCCTTACAGAGCGTGATGGTCTGTCCATAGCAACCTGACCAACTGCCACTAGCCAATGGTACGTAATACTGGCGGGACATGGACATGGCGACACTTTTGGGTAGATTAACAATTTGGAGAGCGTCCTTCTTGAGTCGTCCCCTAACCGTCACTGGCACAGGAAAAGTTAGTACTTCGTAGACACGGAACAAATGTTCATCAGCCACCACAGGCACCCTTACATACACTATTAGTTCCTGAGTGGTTTCATTGAATTTGAACGAAGGTTGACTGTTCTCGTAATAGAAGGAAGGATCTGTGAACGCGACATGGAACCTGGGGTGGATCCCCTTCAGGTACCTGTTCACTTCCTGGACCGCTCCGACCATATATTGGCGGGGTACCAAGTCCATAGTCAGCTGGCCCCGCGTCAGGTGCTGTACACCTTTCCTGAACACGCGAGTTTGTTCTACCATTAATTGAAGATACACCATCTCTCCTAACTTATCTTCCAGAGCGACCGGTATCATATTCAGGTACAGTTCCATCCAATCTACCTTATGTTGCACGAGTCTCATCCTCCGGCGAGTCGTGTTGTGTGCCTTATTTAGTGATCTTAGATTGTCCAGTAGGCCTATCACGACATGGTTAATTTTTTCGACAGCCTCGTCATGTTTTTCGTTCATCAGAGCCAAGTCTTCGATCATTTGGTTCGAAGATTCTTGCAATACTCTAATCAATTCTCTGTTATATTTGACATCAGCTGCCAGCCCTTGATTCCAAGAGGTTGGAAGAGGAAAGGTCGGCCATCCTGGATCGTCCAGCATAGTGGGTAACTTCTTCATTCTTTTGACCCTTCCACTAGATTTTAACTCCGACTCTTGATTTTGAAGGTCTTGTTGAGTGTTCTTTATTAGGGAACTTAAGGTTTCATTAAGAATTTCTCGGTACCGACCCCTAAGCGCCTGCGACGTCTGATCCATCCAATTGACCAGCGACCTGATGTGGTAACAGGCCCGATCGAGGGCGTCTCCCCCTTGTAGGTATCGGTGACATACCTGGCCAAAGGTAGCCTTGTTGAAGGGGCGCCTCCTTGGAATAGTGATTAGGAAGCCCTGTCGGACGTGTGTTATATCCGCGGTGGACATTAACTTCCCTGGTTTTAACACTACTCCATATTGTTCTAAAGCTATCACTTCAGCGTTAGGGGCTAGCCCTTCAGGTGGGCTGGAGTCGTTATGCACTCCCCTAATGCCTCCTATTATAGCCAATACGAACAACACTAGCCACTTCATTGTCTCTGTTGTGGCCTTAGCGATAGTTTGAGAAAGTTAATTTTGTAGTTTATCTAAAACATGTTCACAGCAAAGTTACCTTATTTTCTGCGCACTACTATCATCCATGCGCCGAAAAAGGCTCTCCTTCTGGGTCCACTGGTCTGTTTAGTTTGGGACATGTTCGTAGAGATTTTGCCCGTTGTCATTTACCACTCGCCTGATGATCCCGCTCTCGTCCTTGGTGACCGTGATTCTTAAGCCTCTCATACGTTCGCAGGACGAGGGGCGCATTGCTCTGAGGGGTCTTGGCCTAGTAGGTTCCAGTCCGAAACGGCCCCCGTTGGGTCGTACGACGGTTGGCTCGAGGGGTATGGGTTTGGCACTTGCGGTGGGTTTGTCGTTGGGAGTGGGCTCGGCCACAGTGGGCCCCCCGGCTGGCTGGTTGGCGTCCACTGCTGCTGGTTCCATAGCAGTGGTGAGGGATTGGCGTTGCAGCTCGTTGTCAAGCTGCTCAAGTCTAAACAAGCGGGGTCCGCAGGTTGTAAGTGGTGGAGGAGGGGAGCTCCCACCGGCCCGTTCCCCACCGGTGGGGTTGGCGCGTGTTGAACGGGTGCTACCTCCACTTTTAGTCCTGGAGCGGCGACGGTTAGATGTTCCCCTCCCGATCGCCTTTCCAGAGTGGGCAGAGGTCGGCCGCCTCGTGTTGTTGGTAGGCTGGTACTTTCCTTGACGCATCTAGGGTTTTTTGTGGTCCTTTGAATGAAAGGAGCTACCTGAGTTTTAATCTCAGCTAACTGTTTGTTTGATTTTGGCACATCCAGTCCTACTGTCCTTCTAATTTCGTCAACAGTCTCAAATAGTTGGAACAGTGGTTGCGTAAGGTCCCAGAACCAGCCGGCCTGAATCTGCACCGGTTGGTTGGCCGCTTCCTCCTTCTGAACCGGCTTGGCCAACGCCGTTAGCCTTGGCTCGGGCTCCGAGTCACTCACCTCAGATAAATTGTAAAAGTCTTTATCTGCTGTCTTCTTTTTGGCTGGAGCCGATTTGGCGGACCTCTTGGCTCCGCCTGTGGTCGTTCTGATGGGCCGCCGGGCTGGTGTCCTTGGCTTCTTCCGGGCAATCCCGGCGTCGGTCGAGTCCGGACGGACACCGCCCCGGCCCGGCCAACTCCACCGCCTAAGGGTCTGAGCCGGTTGTTTCCTAACACTCTCCTTCTCGGCTGCCTTTTCTTTCATTTGGTAAAATCCTAAAAGAATGGCCCAACGAACCTTCCCTTGGTAGGCAGCGCCCTCTGGTGGGGCCGGCTAATCCGTTTCCTTCTCAGGGGGACGATGATCCTTCCCTCCGTGTCCGCAGGGAAAGTAGTGGTTCCCTTTGGATTGCTATGTGGCCGGAGGGCTAGACAGTTCCCCATGAGTCGGTGGATCAGTGTCCCAGCTAAGTTCTCTTTCTGCTCCTTCCAGGAGAAGTCGGAAGTTGAACAATTTCTATCTCCGCTTCCTCCCGGGCTGGGTTGCGCGCACAATCACCTGCAGCAGAGGTGACCGTCTAGGAGCAGAGTTGCGGACCGACTGGTGGATCGGCGCGGATCCCACGAAATTATAACCGATCCGCTTGTCCATGCCGTCTCCATATTTGGAGCTGTATCTTGTTTCAGGTGGGGGGGGAACGCTTGCATCCGGTCCCAAGAGATGACGCCAAACCACTGGCATCTCCCCTGGTGTGCGCACCCTCCCTTTCTGCCACGCCCCTGGGCGCGGCGAGGTGGTCGTGAGGTAGACCACCTGTTCCATTAGCGCTGACGCTAACGGTGCCGCTCCGCCGAACCTTTATTTTCACAGGGCGGCTAAATTTCCTGCATTAATCATCCATGTCGTCGCTCTCCCCGCCGTTGGACAGAGCGACGTAGTTAGGGCGGCGGTTCCGACGTAGGTTATAGCCACCTTTCGTCGGGACACAGTCCTTTACTGTTTTTCCTGGGCTCTGTTCCGATGTATCCGAAATCGGCACATCACCGCAGGGTAGTTTTATGGGCTTGTTGTTGTCTGGAGGGGATCTCCCCTCCAACGGCTGGTTTTTGCCCCTTCGTTTAGCTCGTTTGCGTTTCCTCTGTCCATTAGCGCCAGCTGTTCCCCGTTCACAGGCGGCTTTATTAGGAACAAAGGATAAGTTTGTTGACAGCGCGGTGTCCGCACTGGTGCCCTGACCATCAGTGATTTGCCCATCCGTTTCTGCTAAATCAGTGGGACTTGGACCAGGTTTTTGTGTAGGTACCTTCCTGGCCATTGGAATTGCATCATGCTCACGGGGACCGGTCGTTCCCGTTGAGTTTTCAGTTTCAGCACCCCTTATTTCGCCATCTTCCTCAGCGATTTCACCCGTCGGAGTGTGATGCAATTCAGGGTTTCGGTCAGGATCTGCCCCTTTTGAGTTAGTGATTTTCGCTTCTCTCACCAGTTTGGGAATATTATGAGGGACAGCGGGAGACCAGGGCCCATGTGCAGGTTTGAGTTTTGAAATGTTTACTAGATGTGGGATCTGTTTTCCAGTTTTTAAAGACACTAGTCTAACAAGGTGGTCTCCTTTTGTTTCAATTACCCTGAATGGCCCCGTATACCTGTTTGAGAACTTAGACGCTTTATTTTCACTAGCTAAAGGGTCGTACATGTATACCATATCACCTTCGTACATCTGAGTGGGCCGCGCCCGCTCGTCAATTCGCAGTCTCAGATCTTTTTCGTAGTTTTGAACTACTCTTTCAGCCATATTCCTAAACATAGCAATATTATCCTTGGTTTGCATGAAAAACTCGCAGTCGTTCAGCGTTTCAGGAATTGTTCCTTGCTCAGGCATTCCCATACTGATTGGATCTCTGCCAAACAGCAGGGTGTGCGGGCTGTATCCCGACCGTACACTGATTGTGGATCTAACTGTCCATAATGCAATGGGAAGTAGATCGACCCAGTTACAGTGATCGTCAGGGATATAATAAGCAATCAGGTTTTCGATGGTTTTATGTAGTCTCTCTACTCGAGCGTTGCCAGTCGGCATTCGCCCGGTAGTGAACGTTTGCTTGCACGCTAGTCGTGTGGTGATTTCCCTGAATAGCCCTGAGAGGAAGGCTGCTCCTCGGTCGGTATGCAGGCGGTTTACCCGTCCATACCGACACACTATTCCGGTTAGAAAACAGTTGGCTGCGGTCTGCGCGGTTGAATCTTTCGTGGTGAAAGCCTCCGGCCATCCAGTTAGTAAGTCTATGAAGGTCATGATGTATTTTGACCCATCCCTAGCCCTCTTTAGTGGCCCGATAAAATCACACTGTACCACCTCAAAGGGCCGAGTCGGCCTTTCCCAAGACTTGGCCAAAGCCTTGAAATGTGGGGCCCGCCTCCTCAGAGAGCAGGTCTCACAAGCTTTCACATAGTCTACTATGTCGGCGTTCATGTTTCGCCAGTAGAATTTCGCTTGATCCCTTCGGTTTTCCCTTATGTCATCAGACATAGTGGATTGCAACCTGAGCTGGGACCCTTTCCAGCCATAAGGCTCTCTCTGCTTCCCAGAATGTTCTTTTCAAACCTGATGTTTTCTGATCACAGAGAGCATGGCTCAACCATAACCTACACTAATCCAAGAAATGAGGTCTTGAATAGGCATGTTTAGCTTTACCATGGCCTGACTGTACATTGAGCCCTCTCCGACGCCGATAGGTTGCAACAACTCTACCAGTCCGACAGAGACGACCGGCCAGTGACCCAGTCGATAGCGATTACCGGTCCCAAGTCACCCTGGGTGGTCACCGACGGTCTGATCCAGGTGAATCGTGCAAACCCACACTGAACTTTGACCGTTTTCACTGGCCTTGCCTGTTCACTCCTGAGTGATGGAACTACTGTCAGGAGCTAGGTGAGGTCTGTCGACCCCGTACCACGCACGTACCACTTACAGGTGGCCGAAAACGAAACCACCGGCAGCCCGATATGTGCGCCGACTAGACGGTACCACAGTAGGATGTTGATTCATCCTTCGCTAGACACGGGGGCCTTCAGTACTTCTCTCCCCTGCACTATATCTACTAGTTTTAACGTGTCCCCGGACCCTTGCGAGCCCACTGCCGCCTGTTACAGACTACCCGTTGAGGAGCTCATCCCTCTTGGTAATCTGTTAGTAGATAGAAATGCCCTCCTATATCCGGATGAATTAGTAAGGGTGGCGAAGTCAGCAATTTCTTTAACTGTTGAAACGCTTCCTCGCAGGCCTCTGTCCACTCAAAATAGACTTCTTTCTTTAGCAGCCGGTTTAAAGGCTTTGCTAGATCAGCGAAATTAGGGACGAACGCTCGGTAGTAATTACACAGTCCCAGAAATGATTTAATGGTTTTCACATTATGTGGACGGTTAAAGGCCGTAATCTTTTCTGTGGTTACCCTTTGTGTAGCCACTCCTTCCGCGTTTACTACGTGGCCGAGGAAATTGATTTCACTGCGGCACCACTCACACTTTGACGGTTTCAGTTTGAGATTAGCTCTCGCCAAAGCTTGGAGAACCACCTCAACGCTCGCCAGGTGTTCTTCAAATGTAGTGTCGTAGACAATTACGTCGTCTAAATATGCTAAGCATGTTCTAGGAATCAATCCCTTTAGCGCTATGGCCATTACCTTGGTAAACTGCCAAGGCGCTCCAACCAAGCCAAATGGTACACGCTTATACTGATACACACCCATCGGGGTTTCAAAAGCGGTATATTTTCTACTGTCTTTTTCGATTACACACTGATGATAGCCGCTCAACAGATCTAAAGCTGTCCACATAGTGGGTTTCTTGTAGGCCATATATAGGAAAAGCGAGCGAGCCGTGGGCATGGGGAATTTATCTTTAAAAGTGACTTGATTAAGCATGCGAAAGTCTGTACAGAGCCTAGGTTTGCCGTCTTTCTTCTGCACTACCACCAGCGGGCTTCGCCAAGCCGATTCGCTGGGCTCTATAACACCTATATCTATGAGTTGCCTAACCTGTTCATCGATGATATCCATTTTCTGTGGAGAGTATCGGTATGGTCTGGAACTTATGACTCCCTGCGACTCATCCACAATGATTCTCATCGGCGCTATTTCACAGTGACCTAACTCTTCCATTGAGAACGCTAGTGCATTTCTATTGTTATTAAGCATTTGCCTAAACCTTACCTGTTGTTCTTCGTTTAAGCACGACTCGGTCAGATCTATTTTACTCACATTTTCATCCATTTTACCTCGGGATTTCTCCTCAGAGGTTTGGCTTTCCATTTGCACTGCGTCTTTCATTACTTCTACAGAAATCCTACAGATGGACATTGGGGTCTCTGTTTTAGTTAGATAACACAAGTCTAGGAACTCCTCTATCTGATTTTGGTTTACCTCAGGCACTGCGCATTCTTCCGCAAAAGCTAATACTTCCTGGGGAGTGATTTCTTGCATTTCATCTAGCGGATTCATGACTTTGATCCACCACTGGCTTCCCACCGTATTCACGCACCCCTCTACTAGGACTGGTGCGGTTACTGCCGGTGCGCAGTAAGCTACCGGTGAGTCTAATCCCAGCGGCTCTCGAGTGGTTACCGGTATGATGCATTCATTTCCCGGCGGAATTTTCACTGTTTCTTTGCTAACTATAGGGTTTCCACAAAACACTTCTATCTTTGCGCCTGGTAGAGATAAATCTGATCGAAGCACTGTTAATAAGTTTCTACCGATTACTATTAGGTGGCATAGATCGTCCACTATGTTGAAATCATAGCAGACCACCGATCCCTGGATTGAAAACTTACATCTAATTTGTTCTAGTATTACTTGAGACGAGTTGTCTGCCAAACTGATGTTTCCCTTCGATACCTTCCATTCATCTAAAATGCATTGTTTAGGGATCTGTCGTTTACAATGGGTGGACATGAAGCAATCGCTCGCTCCTGTGTCTACTAAAGATCTAACCTCCTTCTGATCATCAAATCTTAACGTTAAGAAAAATGCTTCGTCTCCTATCTCTCTCCTAGCCGGTCCGTCCACTGCGCCTAATTCTATCGTGGAATGAACGGACCCTTCCTCTAGTTTCCCTGATTCTTTTGTTCGGTACCACTGGCTTTGCTATCTTTGTAGATCCGCGGGGGTTTTTCCCTCAACCTATTCTTTAACCACAAGCACGCTTCTGTAGAGTGACCATGCTGTTGGTGAATGATACAAAACTTACTTTCATCAAAAGGCAACCTGGGTCTCTCTACTTTCTGTTGAGTTGGCAGATTCTTTCCCTTATCGGCCTCTCTGTTCGGGGCGACGTTGGATTTAGGCTTCTGATCTGAATTTCTTTCACTTTTCTGGTTTTCGTACCTATCTTTTCTCTCATAACCTTGCTGTTTAAAGTTACCACCACTCTGGGGAGTCCCGCTTTGCCCTGGCTTTGGTTTCTGAAACCATGGAGCGGCCTCCAGTCGGGCCAGCACCACTCCAAACCGTTCGGAGATGGAGTTTAGGGCCGCGGTCTCCTCTGATTCTTGGCTTCCAGCCAGTTCGCTCACTGCATTAGATATTTTAGTTCCCCCTTTGCCTTTGTCCAACGATTCTAACCTCGTTGCACAATCCACCGCTTCGGTGAAAGACTTAGGGTCCAGTATAGCTACTTGCCTGGCTACGCCCTGTTTTAATCCTTCTAAAAACACAGCTAACATCATGCTTTCACTCGCCTCTGCTTTAACTTGCTTTTGTTTCAGAACACCTGCAAATTCGATCACGCTCTGGTCTTTTCCTTGTTTAAGGCCACAGAACTCTGCGTGTTTCTGCCACTTAGCTCTTCGATCACCGAAGATCTTGGTCATTTGGGCTTCTAGCTTCTCAAATGAGTCTTTCTCACTTTCAGCTAACGCTCCTGCCCAGTCGTCGGCCCTTCCCTTTAGGCCTAACAGCGCCATATTCAGGAGGTGGGCGTCCGACCAGTCATAGATAGCTTTCAGTCGTTTTAATTCCCTGAAATACTTTTCTATTTGCTCGTCTTCTTTTCCACTAAACCACGGTAACCTAATGTTTGGTCCCCTTTGGTGACCACTGTGAGTCGTTTCACGCACTGGCGCTGGTGTTTGCCCCAGTGCCAGACCCAACTGTGGTAGAATTTCCCAAATATTTGGTTGATTCTGTGGATTTGGAGGGTTGTTCTGACCTGGTGGGCCCGGCGGACCTGGTGGTCCGGGCGGTGGAGGATTCGGTGGGTTTGGGGGGTTGTTGAGTTGGTTAAGGAAAGGATTGTTGTTCTGGTTCGGGGGAGGGTTATTGGGTCCTGGTGGATTTACTTGATTATTCTGGCCTGCTGGGGCTTGCTGACCCTGCTGGTTACCCGCCCCTCCTCGGCCTGCGTTAAGATTGGCCGCGAGTGCCATCGCCTGCAACAGGTGAGGGAGCAGGTTTTGATCGACCCCACCTCCCGCTGGCTCGGCCCGGCCGGGCTGTTGGCCTGGTTGGCCTCCCCCATCATTTTGTTGCAGTCCCCCAAGGTTTACCCCAGGATTAGGCTGCTGTATTCCCGGATTCACACCACCATTTCCCCCTGCAACGGGTTGCTGGTGTCCCCCAGGGTTTATCCCCTGATTGGGCTGATTCAGAGGGGGATTATTAATAAGGTTTTGGGGAGGGTTGTTGAGAAGGTTTTGAGGAGGGTTAGGCCCTTGTGGGTTGGCCTGATTATCTTGGCCTCCCTGGACCTGCTGATTAAGAGGAGGAATAAGTCCTTGAGGGTTGGCCTGATCGTTCTGGCCCCCTTGAACTTGTTGATTAAGGGGAGGGTTGGCCTGATTACCTTGGCCTCCTTGGGCCTGTTGATTAAGAGGAGGAATAAGTCCTGCCTGCACGCCTCGGTCCGGCTGCTGGATTAGGATCTGGCCATTCCCATTGTTTTGTTGAGGTCCCCCAGGGTCCATCCCACGGTTAGGATGCCATGCCCCCAGATCTACACCCCCAGCTCCCCCTTCATCGGGTTGCTGGCGTTGATCTCTATCCTCTCTTTCTTCTACTAGATCCATCAAAGGAACGCCTCCTTCCGCCATATTATTTTCGTGGAGGTTTTGTATATCGTGATCGTCCCACTGTTCTTTCACAGGTATTTCCTCTACACTAATTTCGTCCTCACTTTCTGGTTTAGCTTTCTTACCTGTGTCTAAAACATCCTCGGTAATAAGTTCGTATGAAGACGAGGTTGATCTATCTTCTCTAGCTAATTTTCTATCAGGACTACCTTCTCTGACACTCGCGATAGCTTGTTCTAATTCTCTATCTTCTTCTTCGTCTTCACTTTCGTATTTATCATACAGTTCTTGAGTTGAAGTGTTAAAATCTGGTGCTTTAAGCGTTACATTTTCCTCACTATCCTGATCGCTTAGCCTTTCTAAATCTATGTGCTTTTCGGGGCCTGTGTCTGCCCACTGCTTTAATATTTCGGCTGGATCAAAGGCCTGAATTTCCGCTCTTTTACCAGCTTGGTCTAAGTTCGTTTCTACACCGTAGGTTAATCGATAGGGTTGTAAATTGCCTACTTTCTCGCTGTTTCCCTCTGCTTCCCTTCCCACTCCCCTCTCCCTTCCCACTGTTTTTCCCTTAGCTACAGTGGAATAAGGAATGGACGCCCCCGGGTTGGGGTGAGTTGGTGTTACCAGTGAGTGACTGGTAAACTCAAGTCGTTGGGGTAATGGACAGGTGAGAGAGCTCCCATCAGGTAGGATTACCGGATTTTCGGGGCGTTTTCCCCCTGATGGGCTGGAGTTATCCGCGGTGTTTTGTCGTTGTTTTAGGTTTCCTGAAGAAAATAGGTTATCTCCATTGGAAACTTCCTGTTCGCCTTCACCTCCCACTGCGGGCAGTAAAGGATAAGGAACACTTTGGTTACACCACGGATTGTTCACATCAGATACACAGGTGGATTGAGAGCTAGTACCAGTTTCGTGGTCCGTAGGTGGTACGTACCCTGGGTTCCAATATTGCTTATATTCCGTGAGACGGTTCTTCCCTTCAACTCGTCCCGAGTGTGTTAGGGTTTCAAGTCCTTCGTCAAGAACCGGCCTATCTTTGGACCCTAGGTGCCAGGGAAATGGTTTACCTCTGCCACGGGTTTGGTAATTTTGTGCACCTTCGGGGCAGAGCTGCTTGGGTCTGGCTGCGACCTCCTGTCTCTGTGCCTCCCCGTCTAAGGGATTACCTACCAGGTGGCGGTTTTCCACATTCCCTGTATATGATGTTGACACATCGTGTCCTGCGGGCCGCAAAGATTGAGGCTTGGGGTCAGAGGAAGCCTCAAAATCACCGGTGGCTGACATCAAGGATGAGCAAAACGGCACAAGTCATGTTTCGGGTAATCTCCACCAAATGAACTATTGTTAATGTTTGATTTAAGACTGCGTAAGATTCGTGTATATCCAAGTCTTCATGAGTTGCTTTCCAGAATGTCTGAGTAATTCAGACTGCGTTTAAAGTTTGTCCATTCACTTCCCAATAGTTCAAAAGAAATGAACGATGAGGGAGCTTCGTAATATGAAAGGGTTTTTATTCAATAAACATCTCATCCCGAGTCAAAGCCACCATGTATAAGTCTTCATCAGTCCACCTCCCGTCTCCTATAAGCAATCAACCACATTTAGAACACGAGTTGCTCCAACGCCTTCTAGACCATTCTGGTATTCAGCTCTAACACAATCCTATGTCCGAGGTAGTGGATAATGGTAAACTCCAGTCTGTTACATGGAGTCGATGTACTTACTCCAGGTATAACTCCTTGGTTAGACATGTTTCTTCTAACCAACTAACTCACAAGCTGCTCACTAACTGCTCGCTCCCTACCTTGCAGCGCCTTTTATCCTGGTTAACAGGTGGCGCTAGGAGCGTAAGATATTTCTCCTAGAGGTAGACTAGAAGTAGACTTGCTAAGCTTGATCCTTGTTGGATTATATATTATGACAATGTATTAAAAGTACTAAGCCATTAGTACAGAGCTGCCACTGGTGCCAGCCTGTTCCTGCTTTTCTCATAGGCTTAAAGGACATGAGTTTACAAACAAGGCTTTCATAGGCAATTCTGTTTCCTTTTCCTGTCAGAAAACAAAGGAATTAGGAATTCTGGGAGTTCTGAGATTTGTGCAATGCATTCTGGGGTTCTGGTTCATTGCGTCTGACAAGCAGACAGTGTTGATTAGCAGACGACACTGTGTAGAGTAGAGGAGCTGGTTTTGTCGCACTTAAACTTAAAGGGACTGTCTCGTCCGTGGGTTTCTAGGCTTACATACGCCGACGTTAACCTAACGACGCGACGGCCGGCGACGTGTATGCCCTTTTGGAACGTAATTGGCGCCATTATTGGTCACGTCGCGAATTTGGCGAGCTAATTAGATAGTTACAACGTAGCCAATAGCAACATCGTCAGGGACGAGAAACCCCTTTAAGAGCACCAAAACAGGGTTCTTTCTCCTAAATCTGTAAAACAATCTATGTATTCATGGTTTTCATTATTTCTAATGTAGTTGGGGGTCGGTGTGCATAACTAAACAAAAAAAATAAAAATCAAGTTTTATAGTGGAGGTGTGATAAAATATTTTTTCTGGTTCATTCCTCAGTTTTGACGCAACTGTCCTCTATTTTGATGCACTTGAGTCCCTAGTTTTCACACATTGAAGTATTTTTTATGTATATAATAGTAGAATATTGCAGAATTTAAAAAAACAAGAAAAATTGGGACATCACAATAATAGAGGAAATGCATTTACAAAGAAAAGGCTTATTTTGCATTTTCGGTCACTGACAGGACCATCAATTCCTTTACTGAGAAATGCACAAAAATAATGATCTGCATCAATTTTTGTGTTAATATATTTTCAGATAAGTGTGTTAAACAGTTTGAAACATAAATTTTGGTTTATTTTTGAAACTTTGGATATTTCAGAAAAATACATAAAAAAATTATGTAAAATGCGTCAAAACTGAGGACTTCATTATTTTCTGTCTTTAGATTTCACGTGGGGGTCCATTTTGTAAAATAGGCATTGACATGTCAGTTTTTGAAGTGTAAGTGCTTGGATATGACTTTAAACTAAGATCCACAACATTTTGTATGTTTAGGTGTTTTTTTTATTGATAAAATTCATATCCCACTCTTAGATTCAGAAAATATCAATTTATAAGGATTTGACATTTTATCAAATTTTAAGAACCCTAGATCCTATTTTTGCCCCTAAAATGCTCAATTTTTGATGAATCACCACCAAATTTGCACATTTACTCCATATCAATATCCCCTAGAACATAAAAGTAAAATTTAACCTGTAATAGATGTATAGAAAAAATGTATCCATTAAAATTAGGCAAGTGCATCAAAACTAGAGACGCGTCAAAACTGGCTCCTCTACTCTATGTATGAATATTATGTAGATCTACTTAGGTACAGGTATAAGTTACAGGTTCCTGGAGTTATATGCTTTCTGGATATGCTTTCCAAATTGGCTTTCTTGATTTGTATTCCCGATTCACCTAGAGTTACCGGAGTTACACGTTCCTGGAGTTTTCTGGATGTGCTCTCCGAATGTGCTCTCCGAATGTGCTTTCCGGAAGCGCCTTCTTGAAGCGCTTTTTCAGAAGTGCTTTCCGGAAGCGCTTTCCGGAAGCGATTTCCAGATGCACATTCCGGATTCGCATTCCAGATTCGCATTCTGGATTTGCTTTCCGGATTCGCATTAAGGATTTGCTTTCCAGATGCACATTCTGGATGTACATTCTGGATTCGCTTTCCAGATTCGCATTACGGATTCGCTTTCCAGATTTGCATTCCGGATTTGCATTCTGGATTTGCATTCCCGATTCACATTCCAGATTCACTTTCATGGATTTGCATTCCGGATTCGCATTCCGGATTCGCATTACAGATTCACATTACGGATTCATATTCCGGAGTCGCTTTCCCGATTTGCATTCCGGATTTGCATTGCGGATTTGCTTTCCGGATACCTTTTCCGGATTCATATGTCTTATTAGCATTCTGGATTCACATTCCGGTTTCGCATTCTGGATTTGCTTTCCGGATTTCCTTTCCAGATTTCCTTTCCAGATTTGCTTTCTGGACTCATTGAGATACTTTACAGTTAGTTTGGTGGGGGGTGGGGGGCATAGTCAGGGAGTGTTAGTTGCATTGTTTTCTGCTGATACTAAGGTTTTTCTGAGGTATTATGAACATTGAAAGGTCTTCTTTTTAGCATTTTGTACAACTTTAATTTGATTTAAGATTCTATATGCTTACAATCCAAACATATATTATCTATTTATTTCTTAGATTTGTATGGGCCCAGGTCTCAATTATTGTAAATGATTGATAAGTTTGTTATTTTTACCATCATTGCCTCCCTTACTTGTTTTTAAAGCTATTCTAATACAAATCCCATATCACGTCTGTTTCTTAACCCCTTCAACCCTGCATTCCTGAGGAAATCAGATGAAAATTTCTCATAAAGAAGAAGTTCTCAGCTTTAAATAGCTGCAAACTGTTTTGTAATCTTCCTGTTAGAACCTGTGATATCGCTTTTTGAAGCTACATACTTCATATTATGCTAGGAAACCCTTCAATCTATATATCTTCAATATCTCAATATATTTGCAGCTTGAACTCAACCTTGCTAAAACATGAAATTAAGTCTTTTAATCATTAGAAATGTTGAAAATGCAATAACTTTACATAGATTTGTTTATTTTAGTAAATGTTTGCGGTATTGAAAAGATAAGGGCATCTTCTAAAGAAATCATGAAACACATTATTTTCAATATCTTTATTCTTTTATCTGTAACCATGGTAACCTGGCAACCTTCCAAATACTAAGATTTTCCCTGAAAAAACGTTCCCCTGCAAATTTCCCATAATGCAATAGTTACTAAAACTATTTTATTTATCATAAAACCATTGAAATCTCTGAGAAATTCTATTTAAATAAGATTTTTTCATAAAACAGCATAAAAACTTAGTTTTTTCACAATAATTTCATTAATAATAGAATTATGGGGCTGATTTCGAGATATGGCCAAATCTGGCCAAAATTTGCCATAATAGCCTGCATTGGCCATAAGATTCTAATAGAACTAAATGAGATAATGTGATGAAACAAACGGTAGGACAATCCCTGGAACTCAAGGAATGCAATAGGTTTTCCCTTAAAGCTGTAGGTCAAATACCTGTTTTGTAATCAACAAATAATCATAAAAATTGACCCATATTCATGGGCTACACCAAAGGTGAGGCCAAATATGGCCTTATGGGGTGGAAGGGGTTAAGCGTACTCCTCTTCTAGTTGTTTCTTGAAGTCTCAATAGTCTTCACAAGACAGTCTAGTGCTAGTAGAGTAAAGTTAAACTAAGAATAAAAATGTACTAGTAAATTGCAGAGGATCATGAAACTAACTAAATTAGATGTGTCGAATATCATGTTTTTTGAATTATGTCTCTATCTTTATTTGTTCAAAAGTTACAGAGAGTTTTCATCAATATTTTGGTACATTTTGTAAAGGATTTCAGTATTTCTGGTGACCTATAAAAAGGTATTTCCACAACTTCCTTCTAAATGCAACATAAGCCCAGTCTCACTTCCGCAATATCAGGCTTGCCCACAGCAGGGCCTACCACAGTGTGGCTTGCGGGCAACAGGCCCTGCGAACGTCCACATTTCTCTTTCCAAGAGATATTTGTTTGAATTCAGCTATATGGACAAAAAATATGGAGTACCGGTACTTTGATGAAATTGTAAACAGGTAGACTATGACATTTACATGGTCTACTCCTGATGTGCGTTATTAAGAATGTGTCAATGAATATATGTTTATGACACATAGTAAGTTCTTTTTACTTTCCCAGTAGACCATGTCAAAGACCAGTTGCCGAGCTTCGTATAATGAATACACTAAGACCAACGTGAACGCCATTACGCTGCCTTTGGGTACAACCAAGCTCTAACTCATAATTCTCAACTTTCCGTAGATTATCAGAGAGGAACTGCATTGAAATCGTGCAGCGTCTTACCCGCCTGGGGCTCATTAACGTCATATACACCGTCGATGGAAAGGAGTATCTGACACCACAGGAACTCGGCAAAGAGATCAGAGAGGAGCTTATTGTTCATGGAGGTAAGTTGGCATGGAGGGAAGTTTTCTGGAGCCAGATGATAAATTGTACTATTGTACACAGGGTTGATTATAAGAACGCTTCTTGCTCTGGGGAGTTTTTTCCCAATCCACCGGTGTTATATAAGTACTACTTAGTGATGTGTGTAGTAATAACTATTGTAACAAGTAGTGAACATATAGTAGCTTCGGCCAGTAGCAGGGCTCAGCATTTAGCTTACCAAGTTGACTGCCCCTTGGGCAGTTGCATCCCAGGTTTTACCTGCCCAACTGAAAAAATTACCGGCCCCAAATTTTCTCCGAAGCTAATTCTAAGATGACTTTCGTCCATTTGTTTTCAGGCCGAATAAACCTGGTGGACCTTCAGCAGATTCTGAATGTCGACCTGTCCCACATTCAGAATAAGGCAGCAGAGCTGGTGTCTGCTGAGGCGAATATAACGCTCATTCTCGGTCAGCTTGTTGATGAGTACGTATATGTGCACTCCCATATTTTTGGAAATTTAAGATTAAAGATATCCTTAAATAACCAAAATATAAAAAATGAATTGTCACAGCGAAATACTAGATATCCTACGTATTCTTTTAGTATCGTCTTCTTTCCCAACCTACATAGACTTAGGAATGCTTTCACAGTACGATTGTTCGAACTTTTCTATTTTAGCTCGTACCTTGATTCCATCTGTGAGGAGATTAATGATAAATTAGAAGAGGCGGGGCAAACCTCCATCGCAGATCTTACCAAACAATATGATCTACCGGGAGACTTCCTCTTCGACGTAAGTACAGATATTAACATAGATAACTTAAAGTCAGACTTATACTTTTCATTTTCAACAATGGTAAAACAAATTTAGATTCAAAAACAGACGTAGTGATAACTTGAAATAAAGACGTCATTCCATAGAACTAGATTCCATTTTATATATAACTGCCGCCCACATGATGCTATGACTTGCAATTCATGAAGTTTATTTTACCTTCCAAGGCGATTGCTGCTCGGCTCGGTACCATTATCAAGGGGCGCATTGACGACTCGGACCAGAACGTCCTGTTCACTGAAGCCTTCGTCTCCCGTCACAGGGCCAAAATCAGGGGAGCTCTTAGTGCTGTCACAAAGTAAGATTAAACTACCGTATGATAGATGTTGCAATTTGTTTTTCAAAGACGAAAAAAGTGCCTGTTGAAACATTTTATTGACAGAAATATTACCTAAGGATAGCGTAAACAAAGTGGTATCAAACGTTGTTTGAGTGTAGTACCAATATTTAACTCTAATTCCTAATAGGTGCTCACAGAGTACTTGTAGTTAGGATTAACTACTGACAGACAGTGATGATACAGCTGACCCGGGTTGTTGGTTGCTGGCATGATATAATGATCAATGGGTGGTGGAGGCTAAATATATGTACAAAAAGAACTCTAAGAAAGCAGGATCTTTTGTATTGAATCTCTGATTGAAGATCAAATTAGTAGTGGTTTGTTTTAATACTATGTTGAAGGCCATGTAAGGTAGGTAGCTGATTAAGTTAGTGTCACAAAGTAGTTTATGTAACCATTAGATAGTTATAGGTCTGCATAGAATAGGTGGTCTGTTTCTGCGTGATGTTTGATAGTTTCGTTGATGGACTTGTTTTAAGAGGTCAGACTTTTGAATACTAATTTTACACTTTCTACTTGCCTTTCAGACCTACACCCGTTACACCCCTCATCTCCCACCTCAGGCTACAAGAACGACTCTTCTACTGTAAGTTTGGTTCTTCTGTTTTTGATGTATTTTATCTACCATTTATACCATATAAACCAATATGAATCAGGAAACAATTGCCACTTTCATCTTAGTCAATCAGAGCATAATCACCCACATCTACAGTCTAACATTATAGCATAAGGTGATTGACAAAGTAATGAAGGAAATCCATGACATCTACCTACAGCTATCCTGGACGACCTGGTGTCCAGTGGTCGATTGTCGGGCAGTATCAGTGGGGGTCGTCAGGACAAGACCCTCTACGTGCCGACTATCTACACAGAGGCCCAAAACCAATGGGTCGACAACTTTTTCTCCCAGAATGGCCATCTCGGTGAGTAACAAAGGCGAATTAATTGATACTGTACATGTATGAATCTCGCCCTCCAAATCTTGAAACATCGCCAAAATACATAGAACTGATAGATATGGAACGATAGCAGGTCAGGTATCATTCCATGAATAGATTCAATACGTAGAAAATGTTAAGGGAAAAGCATGGTTGATTACACTTTGCTCCTTAGTTTGTTAACTAGATGTGGAAGATGATGGCAAAAAGAATGAATGAATGTTTTTATTTTTTCCTCAGGTGTACTCCAACCTATTTCATGCCGTCTGTAAAAGCACCTAGGAATATATGAGAATGGTTTTATGTATGTGTAAAACCGAGCTTTAGATATAATATAATATCCTCCCCAGGAATCCTAATTATAGTAAAGCCACCTTTCTGTTGACAGAGTATGACGCGCTGACGAGGTTGGGCATCTCTGACCCCAAGGGCTTCATCAAAAAGCGGATTAAGGATCCTTCTCTGGTCTTCCTGAAGACGTGCTGTGTGGGCGGCGCTAAGATCGACCAGATCCAGGCCGAGGTGGACGAGGCCCAGGCCGAGGGCACCTGGATCGACCTCATGGTAGGTAATCAGCTCTCCATAAAAACGTAAAACGAGATATCAACGAATCTAAACACATTAAAGCTAACAATATACCCTTACATTTAATCTCACGTCGAATTACATCATTCTAGCTCCTTCTACTATTATTGCTTTACTGTTTTTACATAAAACAGTTATTTAAAAAAATAACAATCATCTTTTCTTTTCTTTTTAACCATCGTTACTTATGACTCGTCAGTGCCGTGTTATTAAGATACTTGATTAGCATCTCATACATTTGATACATTCGCCTTGTTTTACCACTATTACATCCGCTTGCAGAACTACATATTGCCAATGGGCTCCTTTGTTTTATTAGAAGTTTATATCTGTTGTGATACTATCAGGCATTTTATTATCGTAAACTCCTAGCACTTATGCCTTTCTATTAATGTTTACTTTACAGTCCTATTTACCCAGTGTATTCAGTGTGAACGATGCCAACCAAATCGTCCAGAAGTGCATTTCCAATAAAAGCGACTGTGAAGTTTTCTGTGATAGTATAGTAGTAAGCGAAAAGTTCATCAAGGAGTGCTCCGCACCTTTCGACAAAATCATGGCCACAAAAGCTGATAAAGTAAGTATTCTAGACATATACATTATTTACAATGCAGCTATTACATATATTCATTTGATAATAGGAAAAAGTCTTTCAAGAGATAATCAATCCGCATTAACGAACCTCGTCTGCTTGATGCTTTCCCTGATTTCACCCTATCTCCTAGTAGCTCGTCGATACATTTAATCATTGTCCTTTTCAAAACTAACTCGGGTCTCATGTTGGTATTTTCTTTGCCCTCAGGACGCTAAGGTGAACTCGGCGCTGCTGCTCCAGGCGAAAGCAGCAGCCGTGGATGACGGGGGAGGGGCGGGCAAAGAGGACAAGAAGGATCAGCGGAGAAAGAAGGCCTCAAGTAAGACAGCCTTTTAATACCTGTATCAGATAATATGAACTGACCATCTTACCGTGGTACATGTAAATAACTATTCATTATTTTGTATGAACAGAGCCATCGTTGTTGCATAAATGACCATTTGTTTTGTCATTTAGAAGACTATTTGAAAGGTAGGGTTGGTTATTGGTTGCTTTGCGCTCAAATTTACTCCCAGGGTCATATCAAAGGTGGTCTATTAGAAAGGTTTTATATTGAAATTAGAAGTGTTAAGGACCAAATAAAACTGTCGGGGTGTAAAATTAGTTTTATGACCATAAAGGCGATGAAACTGCTGTGAACTAGGACTTTGGATAACGATTTTCTTGTCTGTAAGAACAGCCTAGTCAGCGGTTCATAAAACCAATAACGTTTACGTCTAATAAACTTAACATCATAATTGATAGTGTCATTTGTTCATGAAAAAAGGGATATAAAGTGTATGGAACTAATTTTACTCCATCCCTTGCAGTGGGTAAGCAGGGTGGCGGTACCCAGGGTCGAGAGTCCAAGACCAAGTCGGTCAAAAAGAAGTACAAAGGTCGGGGTGGCGCGGCGGTGGCCGACGACGGCTCCGACGACGATACGGCCACTTCCGGAAAGGGGCGGACGACGGAGATCGACTTCCTGTCTGCGGAAGAGATCGAAGAAGAATTGAGAAAAAATCAAACCCTCTCCGAGTGCCCGGACGACCTCATCACAGAGCTTGCCCAACATCTGTTTAGGTTAGTTTGAAAAATAGAAATACATTTCTTTTTTATGGAAGCATCTCCTGTAGGACTTAGGGCTGAAGAAAAAAAAGTGAAATAAAAGATAATCTGATGAAAGAAAACAATTGTTTTTTTTACGAACGCTCTATCTCTCTCCGAAAAAAGGCAAAAGTATCTTGGATTGAAATCAGAAGAGAACCTTAATTTCCATGTTGGTAACATACAGAGTTGTGGTATATGCACACGTTGCCAATTGGAGGTCCTTAGCTTTCGTAGTAAGAAGTGGGAGGGGGATAGTGGCGGTTGGGCAGTGGACTACGGGGAATCGATGTGTACACCATTATTAACTTTTAAAATTTGTTAGAAATTCTGAAAAGAAATTAAGGTTTTCTTAGAATTTGATTCGAGTTAAGTCGATTCGATTCAAGGCTTTGTTGTTCTAACATTAGTATCTTATTCCATTTGCTACACTTGCTACTGACCACCGTGTCATTTCTGCTTCATTTTATACGTATCATATATTTTTTGCCTGTTTTCCAACAGACCGCTGCGGCGGGCCTACCAGGAGGTGGCGCGGTCAGTCTTCATGCAGAGTGTGGGCTCCGGGACGAGCGCCGCCCGCAAAAAGGTCCACTCAGAATTAGAGGAACAGATCTCTGGACTATGGACCAACGTGCAGCTTTTTGAGAAGGGCATCAAACACTTCACAGGTAGGTCAACAGCGTATGATATGTTAATTCTCCCAACGACGGATAGCTTATTTACTGTATTTTAGGCACCTGCAGGTTAATTTTGACTGATTTTGTAGATAAAAACTCTGGAAAAACTATAGAAAATTAAAAAGATACATGAATTTCAAAACCATTTTGAAAAATATTAAATATATTGAGTTTTCTGACATAATACTAGTATTGTCTGCCTTTAAAATAATTTGTATCGAATTTTAGTGAAAGTCTCCCCCCAAAATTATGGTAGGGCCAAACAACTTGATTTAGTTTTTTTGGTTTTATGGTCGAAATGATCAATGAGGTGAATTTGGAAAAAGTGTAAATCCATTTTCAACCCGCTAAAAATTACCAAATTAATCTTGAGAAACTCTTTAAAAAAACGGGAATCAGCTGACCGTGACTTTGCCTGTAAAGGTCAAGCTTGTTGGTGTATCATGTTTCCCCGGATAGGCGACCTGCCAGTTGTTGTGGTGGGTGAGCATATAACTAAAGAGTTGTAATGTCTCACCGGTTACAGGACTGTGTCACAAAGCGTTGGTGGCTTCTGAATCACTTAGCTTGGTAACACTTTACAAAAATAGCCGATATGCCCTGTGTCATGGTTTTGATAGAAGGAATAGTTCACAATGTTCAGATACTTCAAAATCAAAGAAATGAAAAGCTATCACTTAAGTAGGAAAGCCACGTTTTGTAGCATTTTGCTGGCTTCTGAAGTCTTCATTTATCTCCCTGAATCGTTTTTATCTTTGCATAAGAAACCCGGTTTAGGGGTAGAGACGGGTCATTATAGCGAAAGAGCGGAACAAGAGTGGTGATTTCTTTGATTTACGGTAGTTTCAGTACTTTTTTTTTGCTCCGTGAGAATTCTTAAGCGTATTTAAAAAAGAATTTTCCATTCTGAGTCTTTATGGTGGTATAAAATATATCACAATGAGAAAAATTGTTGAAGGGTGACGCATGAATAAAGACATTTTATAAGTGGAAGTAGAGCGGTCCAAGCTGTTGGGTAGGCAGGGAATGACTGACCACTTACAGGTGTGTGACCACCTAGTCCTGTGGCCATGAGGCAGGGGGCAGCACCTCTGTGGCTATCAGCTTCTCCTAATGGCCAGTGTATGCAGTCTGTCTTTATAACCAAATAACTGCTTGTCCCTTATTGTGCTCATAATGCTGATGAACACATTAAAACGCATTCAAAGTTTTTCATGTTAACTTTAAGCTTCACTACTGTAGTCGCGGCTCTTTACTAAACACCATGTCTCATGGATACATTAGTACAAAATGTAGAAAATTAAATTAGAAACAACTTAACAAAATTACCCTTAAACTGAAACGTGAGACAGTTTCTTCAATTTGTATGATGACGACATACAGCGTTTCAGACAGATGATGGTAGCCACATCCATACAATAAATAAAAGAAAAATCAATCCATTTTAAAGGAACGTTTGCAATTTTAACTGGCTTCAATATACATAGAAAACTAAATCCTTTCATTTAATTTATTATATATGTCAAAGACCCGACCAAACTATCAGAGATTTGCTGTTTTAGTTCACAGTCGGCTGATCACCACCCTAAATCTCTATCTTTAAATGTTCACACTGAAGCCCCAAACGCGGCACTTAATTGCCCTCTCATGTCCAAACGGAAAAACAAGTGACAAAAAATGACTGTCATTAGGCTTCGCTTGGGAAAGTGGGTCTAATGGAGATAGGAGAAAACGATTTTCAAAGTAAATGGAACCAAACCATTGAGAACACCTTTTATGTTGCAATGAAAAAAATACAATTGAATATCATAGGCTGTGAGGTGGGTTCACTCGCTTGGGTGGTCACATATGAGAGGGTATACGAGATCTTAAAACGACCAGCCACTGGGAAGAGAAGTCTTCAAAACCATCTGTACAAGCTTTGAGGCATCCCACTTGGTCTCATGAGGGACTCTTTGTGGATCATGCTAACTCTAGAAGACTCAAGGCAGTGAGTTGAGAACACAGTTAAGGCAACCCGAAACCGAAGTCTACAGTTAGTGTGACAAAATATTCCAAGTTACATAAGTTGTTGAAATACATTGCAAGGGTCTAGTGGAACACTTTTGAAAAATATGAAGTGCGAAATCTAGCTTAAACATAATTAAAGTAGCTAATGTCATTATTTAGAGGCGAAATGATGTTTCGCCTCTGTACTCTAATAATGACAAAAAGACTTTGTTATTTTAGGATTTTACTTGTCCTGTCTTCCCTTTTTTCTCAGACATGTAAACTCTTACAGAGAAATTGATATATCCTGGTGAAAGTTCCAGATCTGGGGAAGAATAGTCCATTCCATTTTTTCTCAAAAACATCATATAAAAGTCACATTTTGAAGTTTGAAAATGATGAGAAATTCCATTGACAAGTCATGGTGCTTTCAAAAACTGCTGGTGCAAATTGAAAAATACCGGCACCCAGCGCCCGGCAACAGCTTAAGTGCATGCGTACTAAAGGTAGGAGATGTCCGTTTGGGACTTTGAGGTGCCCGGCAACAGTGACATATGCATTGAACTTGAAATTTTTCCCGCGAGGCTGGAGGCTGGAGGCACCCGGCGCCCAGCAACAGTGCAAGTGCATGTGTACTAAAGGTCAGACATAGTCTTGGGGTCTTTGAGGCGCCCAGCAACAGTTACATATGCGTTGAACTTGAAGCGGTGGTTAGGTCAAGGACGTGCCATGCACCTTGGGTGCATTGAAATGGTAAATGGTGCATTAAAGGGACATTCTCGTCCGTGAGTTCAAAGAGATACATCCGCCCACGTAAGCCTAACAACATGACGGCTGCCGTCGTGTTTTGCCCTTTCAGAACGTAATAACCCGACGTGATCGGTCACGTCACGAATTTGGCACCAACGTACGGGAGTTATAACTCATCAAATCATGTAGATCTTACAGACGAGAACGTCCCTTTAAAGGAGCAGAAAAATGTATATATGGAGCATTGAATTTTTCAAATACTTTAAATTTACATAGAAGCGGTGTCATTATGGCACATTGCATTTTTTTTGACCCAATCACTGTTGAATAATATATAAAAAGCACTTATAACTATAGTGGTCTAAACTGTGTGGAAATGCCATGCAGCACCCCCAGCACTGGCAGATCCAGGGTTTTGAAGATGGGGTGGCGCGCTATTGAAAATATTTTCCCTTAATCACTTTTGGGCCAAATTTTACATTAAAAAACACACAAATTTCGGGGAAAGGGAGGGACGTGCCCCCCCCCCTCTGGGTCCGCCACTGCCCAGTGTCAATCACTTAAACTACCGCACAGCATATTAATGACACATTCCTAAGACTATTTCGCCTCTCATGGAAGCTCCGCTCCAGGACAGACATTATGACTTGTCTTCCTTCTATTACTGTGGATCCACATAACTTCTTAGTTGCTTACAAAAAAAAAAGACATCACTATCACAGTATTTCCCAGCACCAACCACTTAAACCCAGTTCACACTATACATACATTGTGCTTATTTCAAACAGTGTTCTCTCTAAGTTTTCCAGTAGGTTGATATTACTGAGCTACAGATCAATCCGAGCTTTTCGGGGCACTTCATACCCGCACCACTTTCGGTCCGTAGCCCCCCACGGAAAATAGATCCAAGTTTGTTCGGTGTCAACTGGTGTAAAATAATATTTCATGCATCAGTGTTGACATAGAATCCGTATTTAGTAGGTTTTGTGTAATACCAGATTGTATATTTCTTGATAACTTTATATTTTCACATTCATTGTTTTGAAAAAGATCGTTGCCGGAACTACATTCTCCATTCGAAAATCTTTCAAACTTGTTCTCTCTAATCCAGAGAATGTCACCTGAAAATTATGAGCTAGAACCCCTAATTTTGACTCTTAGAGCAAACTCGGAACCGTTCGATCAGGATGGCTCCTATGTAAATAGGAAAATGATAGAGATGCGTTTGAAGTGTTGAGTGTTGAATTATTATGGACCTCGTAATAAATAGACCTGTCCACTTTGGGATGTATTGCCTGCAGGATATAGAGGTCGGACGGGACCGTCTATTCACACATCTACACATCCACGGAAACCCGCGCATAATGACGGGAATCATTGCGCGTGGGTTACCTACACATCCACGAAACCCATGTGTAATGACGGGAATCATTGCACATGGGTTACCTACACATCCACGGAACCCACGCGTAATGACGGAAATCATTGCGCGTGGGTTACCTACACATCCACGGGAACCCACGCGTTATGATGGAAATCATTGCGCGTGGGTTACCTACACATCCACGGGAACCCATGTGTAATGACAAAAATCATTGTGCGTGGGTTACCTACATATCGATGGGTAGCCCCGCGCGATGATTTGCTGCCCACACGCGATGATTTACAGCCCACACGCGATGATTTGCGGCCAACGTGCGATGATTTGCAGCCCACATAATTGTGCGTGGGTTCAAAGTCATTGCACGTGGGTTCAAAGTCGTTGCGCGTGGGTTCAAAGTCATCACGCATGTGTCCGTGGATGTGTGAATTTTTAGATGTGTGATCGTCGGTGGATGTGCGAATAGAATCGGCCAGGTCGGACATAATTGCATTTTTTGCAGTCAATCACTGACACAAATCTGAGTGAATGAGTTAGTACTTGTGTTTTCTAAGTCAATAAGGTATTGATAAATGAGGATGAATTATCATTGAGTTATTTTATTCATCATCTTAGTGTAACTTTTTTTTAACTCCCCTACTTATATCCATCCTTATTATGGCTATGAAGAACGTTCAAGAAATAAAATTAGTTGCTGAATTGATTTCTCAAGTGATAGAATGATACTGGGCTCGGTTCACAATGCAGCGACCATCCCAGCAAACTGTACCAGGTAAATCCTTTGGTAGGGTTGATAAGAGGACTCCGTATTTTATCCTTTAGACTCTTCCACTAGATGTCGCCTCTGAGCCGCCTGCCAGGACTACCCACTTTGTACACCACTAGGTGTTGTGCATGTATCAGTGTACCAGACACGTTCGGGTAATGTGAAGGTTTGACCGCTCCCTCTCATCATGGCCCTAGACCCCGAATTTCGACATGGCGACATGGCCATTATAGGCTGTGCGTGAGTTCACCGCGACTTGGGGACAAGCTGCGCGATACATTATGTGATCAGTTGGGTGGTTGGAGGGGTACTAGCGCGATTAGGGTTCTTGTTAAACTGGGTCAAACTTTAGAAAATCGTGAAATTTTATTCTACAATAGAAAAAATACGAGAAAATATAAAATGGACAGATTATTACCTTCCCTACCCTTATGTGAAATTTGAATATATTTCCTTCATTTATTGCATTTTGACAGGTGTTAATAATGTTGTTTCTGGGAACCTTGATCCTTGTGTCCCCCGATAATTGCCGCCCCCATGAGGAAACACACGCTTAGACATAACCGCGTTCGAGAGAGGCCCAGTGGGCGCCGCCATGTTAAATAGGGGAGGGTCCAGATTGGCTGAAAAGTCGTGCTTGACCCCCGAAATCTAGTGGCGGGAAAGGACCACACATGCGCAGACATAAACTCCCGACTGTGGTATAGGCACTAGTGACATGGGACATTGCATTTTCTTAAATTCGACAGGGCGACAGGGCTATTTCTTACATTCAACATGCGACACAGGACTCCACCCCCCCCCCCTCCATTGTGCCACCTGAGAATGTAGCTAGTTAAGGTTAAAAAAAAAGCCGATCTCAAGGGGTAGGGTATAGCAATTTAAATGGCGGAGACAACTATGGTATAACCATCAATTCTGGGGAGTGCCAAAAACGGAAGCCCCACCAGCACACACACGAAAAATATGACCCATTTAGTGTATGAGTACGGGTATGAATAAGGTCCGACTTGTGGCATGGAACTGGTTACTAAAAAAAGTTACATACAATGGGATACCCGTTTAAATCAATATTAGAATAATGTAATGAATTTACGTAATACTGGATGTTCCCAACGGCAGGCTTTTCAGAAGGTTTTGCTTTCCAATGTTTTATAAGCTGGCACCTTAAACTCGTGTTGTCATTGGAAAGGATAAACCGAGAAGACACTGCTGGTACCAATCGGATTATTAGTCAGATACGATAGTTATTAATACAATAGCCGGAGTAGCCTCACATTAGCAGATTACAGTAATTCTTTTGTAATAAACGTCCCTATTCACTAAATGATTACGTACGAGCTGTAAGTATAACACAAGATTCAATGCAGGTTCTAGTTTCAAAAGAGAGTCTAATCCCGACCTCACGCGGCCGTCACGGTCCAGTGGAGGTAGGACAAACAAGTCCACGTGGTGGGAGTAGCGTTACACCTGATTGGTGGAGGGTCATTACCACACAACCCGTAGCATCTGATTCCTTCAAAATCATGGTCAAAATCATGGTTTCACGGTAGTCAGATGGTGCGGAAAGGAGCTCTTTAGTACAGTATGACATAATGCTGATAAGGCCTCTGAGCACCCTTCCTATTGGCCAGAATTAAATCAAAACTTTTAATCTTGTAAAATGTTTTTAAAATACAAGACAGCCATTCACCGCCATGTTCTATATATCAATAAAAAGATCAGATTCTGAACTATATGGCCATTATTACATGATCCTTCAAACGTGTGTAGCTAAAGAGTTATGGGTAGTTTAATATGGCAAATTTACACATGCTCAAAGAGAGAAAACCCCCGAGCTTGTCTGGCTACACCTCCATTGGTTGAGTTCCACACTAGGGGGCGTGGTCCGGAAAATCGTTTATAGGGAGACAGGGTATGAGCATATTCTTTATATTAACGGGGGGGGGGGGCATGTGATCCCTATGGTTAAGAACAGAGGGCTCCATATGGGAGCTGCAGGATTAGTATTTTACCTGTAACTAGCCTAAATGCAAGGGTGCTATATGGCTATATTACTCTCCGCATTGCATTGCATAGGCTTGCTCGAAAATCATTATCCATACATCAGGAATATATACTGAAATATTATCTGAACTATGTTTCATACATAAAAATATCAGAGACGTTTTGTTGTTGCTGTTGCTGTTGCTGTTTTCACTTTTCCATTCGTTGTTCTCTAAATACGTTTCTTAATGCCTCCAATGTCGGGATGAATGCCCTCAGACTGCATTAACGTGTCAGTGATACGCACACACAGTGTTTTTGACTAGGTCTCCTTTTTTTCCCTGGGAATAATCACCCGCCGTCTGTCGCCTCCTGCTGTCTAATACTGGTTTTCTTTTGTGTAATTTACCGCGTTGTATGTTGTCGGTTCAGCCCTGCTCGGGAGCGTTTGATGTATCCGTCCGCAGTGTGCCGTATAACGCCTCAGTTTGTGAGTTAGGGAGAGTGTGGCTTACTTGGCCTAAAGGGATTTGTATATTTGTATCTGGGAGAGATATTCAGCGTATGTGCTCTACTCCTTTCTGTCCGACGTTAATCTGACATTAAGCATAATGTCAGCATCAGTCAAATCAGAATCTTAGAGACGAATATCTTATTCACCAGACATGTATGCAATGTTAAATAATTCGTTGATACAGTGTTAGTGTAAAACATGACTAACACGTAATAGCCAAAAACGTAGTTTGGAGGTTTTTAATGCCAGCTAATTGCAATCTATAAGTACCGGTTGTACATCGAGTTGACATTTCATCACATCACATTGGGCATTTCGAAAATGTATGATGGAATTAAGCAGATTTGGTTCATGAAATGACATTAGATACTGAAAATCGTCAAAATAGTATAACGAAGAACATTTTTGTGTTTTTCTTCCGACATTGATAGGAAAAAGTCTGGCATGTTCAATTGTCTGACAGTTTTTAAAATACATCTGTTAGTACGATATAGAATGTCCCTTTCTCTATATAAAGACATGTTTTATATTTATGCATCTGTATGCAAAATGTATCAGTTAAGATACCAAATCTGCCAGCTGGGGTCTAAATAATGTAATATATAGAGGGGACCAGCAACCCAACTAGGCCAAGGTTTAGGCCCCTGACGTCATCACTTTTGCGGACTATAAATAACGAATATTGGTATATTTTCCTATCACTGCTCACTGCCTCTATGGGTTTACAATGAGTGATATGATGTATGAGGGATACCTGTCCGTCACTGGCGGTGATAAAAAAATAGTGAAACAAGCCACGTCTACAACCATTGACTATAAATAACGAATATCCCTCGCCCCGCCCTTCCGCCTTGCACTCGTACATACAGACTTATAACTTTCCGATGGTATGTATCTGGCACGTCATTTGTGAAGAGCTATAGCTCTTGTTAAAATAGATATAACAATTATATTCGATAAGATATATTTTACTTCAACTCCTTAGAAAAATCGCTTAGAAAAGTATTACACAGATTTGAATTAGCTATCTAACCTTTTGATTTGCAACACTTGTCTTAGAATCATACCGATTCATGTGTCCTATACAATGAGTGGTAAAGTTTAGATAAAAAACGGAACTATTATAGCAATTAAACCTAATATCAATTTGAATCCTAGTGGGAATTATAACTTGATATATAATCAATTAACCATATTACTTTCTAATTTCTCTAGTCTAATTTTTACTACAAGCACTGCCACTTTTAGACTAGTTTGATTCTCCGGATTCGTCCAGTCGAATCTGTTGATGAGTCTACCCCTCTGGAGTAAGGATTCAAGCCAAAAAGGCGGAATCTCCCCATGTCTTTTCTATGAAAACGCCGGTAACATTCTTGGATGGGGACACCTTGTTGACACTTACTAATGCCGTTCTGCCTGGAGATTGTACGTTTTTCATTGCTTTTTCTATAATAGTGTTAGTTTTTCAGGGCCTTTTCAATGGGAAATGTTTCAAAATGGCAGGACCAAATTCTGATGGGAGAGTGTAGTGATGATGTTATTCTAAAAGTAAGTCAGGAATGCCCCTGTTGCCAGTATGAGCAGCGAAGTGTCATTCCAGGTGCTCCAACAGGATTTAAGATTCAAGAAGGTTTATTGATTAATATAATAGTTTACATTCACATTGATATGTCATTCAAACAATGGTACCTTACTTGGTATACAAAAGCACAAATTGCATTTTTTGTATTTTCTTTGAGATCGTTCAGACACTCAGGATCAACATTTAAAGTTTCACATATTTTTTCCTCATCTGATAATACATCAAAATTGATTGCATCATTGCTGGATTTTTTCAAGAAATCTTCTCTTTTACATTTAGACTCTGGTTGATCACATTGAATAAATATATGGCGGGATACATTTTTTTTCTGAATTCATTTCTTTATTCACACAAATGATACGTTATGTTTACATTAAATGCCTGAGTTCAATGCTTGTCATATGCTACTGCGCTGACAGTATCTACAGTCCCGGGAGCAGTTGAACTTGTAGTCTGTCCATAATTTAGTGAAAATATTTTATATTTTGGGTGAGTTGATCTCTTTTAAATTACCACAAATGACATAGTCCCCAGAATGACATGTACTTGTTATTTCACATTTCCTGTTGTTTTCAACATTACTTAGGAAACCTTGAAAGTCTGGGACGTACATGTCTGGACGTCTTCTCCGTAACAGTGTTTGATTCAATGCTTTTTATAGCATACCATCACCATCATGGAGTTCACTTGGTTATCAATCTTGAATGATTCCCAAACATGGCGTCACTGTCACTGTCAAATTCAAACCTTTCTCCTCACTTTTCATTGAACAACTATTTGTGATTCTTTATCATTTTATCTGTTGAAAAATGTTGATGATCTGGAGCTTTTGGTTTTCCAGACCATACATAACTTTGGAAAATACTGTTAAGTCTCAACCTTGTTTATAAATCATAAATGTATCGTTAAGGTTAGATATAGGTGTTGCTGAAAACTCCCTACATTTCTTAAACTGGGCCTAATGACAAAGTATCTTTTGTGAAAAATGACGATTATAGTCGTCGTCAACTGTCGGTAACAAGACATAAGACATCAGACACCACCAAACCATACTCATCTGAAATTTCAGATTATCCTGACTACTACCCCAGATGATATGTGCGGGTTGTTTCATGTAACCAGAGAAACGATACCCAATACGTATACGTCTCTGGTTTAACATTCGAAGCGCGTACATTTCAGCATCGTATACACCTGCCATTGTCATAAAGGAAAACTTGATACACATACCTTTTATCCAGATCACAAATCAATCTGGTGAATACTCTGATAAATCGGAATAAAGAGTCATCGAATAAGGCAGAGAGCTTGGTGTGGAATGGCCATCTCCTGTGAGAACAATCTATAGCATTTTTGTTGTTTGTCGGTTACAACCGTCGATCTGCTTGAAGATTGAGCATTCTAACATAGAGTTTCAGTTGCCAAAAAACTAGATACTGATCGGAGAGTGTACAGCTGGCGTCATTCTCCGGATCGCTGTGCGATCCGGTGGATCCTCCAATAAATCGGAGTAATCAATCATCGAAAAAGGCAGAGAATTTGGTATCTTATGATCATCTCTTGTGGGAACCAGCTAGTTTTTTTTTCCATTTGTTGGTTACTACCGTCGATCTGCTTGGAGATTGTGAGATTTACTATAGGATTTCAATGGTGGGAAACTTTTTCTGAAAAACCCCGACTATGGTGAAGAGTGTACAAATGATGTCATTATCAATGTTCCATATATGGAAAAGGGGTTTCCGTTGATTTTTCTGTATGCTTTGAGAGTGTGACTATAATCTTAAGAAGCGTCCACATGTGGCGACTAAACCCTGGCGACTAGTTGTGTATGGTGGTCCAAAGTGCCAAATCCACCCCATCTCCGGCGATTAGTGATGTATGGGACACTCATCGCCAGGGATGGGTGGACCACCTTATGCAACTAGTCAACGGGGTTTAGTCGCCAATTGGGGACGCAGCTTTAGACTCTCGTACCCTGTTGTATGGGGGTAAGGGGGTGAAAAGTATGGGGGTAAGGGGGTGAAAAGGGTGAAGAGGGTGAAGGGGTGGTCATGGGGATGTCATGGGGATCTCATGGGGGTGTCATGCTAATGTCATGCCGATGTCATGCTGATATCTTTTAACTAGTTGTGTCTAACATCTTTAGTAAAAGCTAAATCTATGTCCAAATTTTTTTTTTGTTTCTCAATAAAATCGAATAACCGGAGCTCTTCGGTTTCTTAAACCGATCGTCAATGCTATCCATCAATCACCTCGATCTAGTTGTAGAAATTCTATAAATGGATTCAGGATATCCCTTTTATTTTTTGGCACGCTGAAGCCTGGATCTTATCTGGGGTAAGGGGGTGAAGGGGAGGAGGAGGGTGGAGGGTGGAGGGGCAGAGTGTCAAAGGCATGTCATTGGGCATGTCTTTGGTCATTTCATCTATTTGCTTTCTTTAAAAAATTGAACAACCGGAGCTCGTCAGTTTCCTTAAACTGATCGTTTGATAGATACATCGATATACTCGAACTAGTACGTAAACAACTTAAAGTGAAAGATGACAAGTTGAAAGGGCTTTTATTTGACTAGAGCTGTGTCCCCCGAGTAATTGTTGTGTCGGGGTAAAATGGAAAGCTCCTATGGCAGATTGGGCTCTTCTCGTGCAAAGCACTCAGGTGAAGCCCGATGATCAAGTTACTATGGGTACAAATCGGGAGGATTATCTTACTGAAAGCTAAGCCTGGAGATTTCCTTACTCTTTTGGATTTCAACTTATTTGAGAAAAGCTGAAATTACATCTTGGTTCCGTATCACTTTCCACACAGTCAACAATTATTAGTTCTCAAACTTTTCTTCTGATTTGTTAAATAAAACTCCCGAGTTAGACATCATCGAAAATGATAAGTTCACATTGCACTTTAGGTGATAAAAACAGATAAGACGTGCCTTGACGAAGTGGACACATCATTGTCCTTTTCTTTTTGCTGATTTTATCCATAAATTGCATTCATGAAATAAAACAGAAACTTCTTATAGGTAAAACAATGAACCTTACGGATTGATAATTGACCAATGTTGGATGAAGTTAGATATTACTGAAACTATATCTACTTCTTCAGATTACATGATATCGAATGGAAACAATTTTAGCTAATCTAATCCAATATATCTCAGAATCAACCTGTTATGAACATTTTGTCTGTTTTGGATAAGCACTACTTAATTGAAACACTGGATGACGCATCTTCGTGGAATTAAATTAAACGCAAATTAAGCAATTTCTACGTTTTTGGCAGGGAAGTAGACTGCTCCTTTGGCAGATAAGAAAACTTTAAAATCTGATGTCATTTATAATCTAATCAAAGCAAACAGTTTTTCGTTTTCATAATTTGTTTAAATAACATGCCTTCTCTTCTTTAGGTGATAAATAGAGTTTCCATGGAATCGGATAAATAAATTGTAATGCCTTTGAAGACTATCATAGACATCTACTTTGTAAAATGAGAAGAACATCCCAACATGACGTTATTATGGGAATAGGTGTAATCATCCAGTTCTTTCAGGGAGTTTTAACAACCTTCTGTCCAATCATAGCTTTGGCCTGTTGATAAATGCTTTTCTAATCAATTTATGTATTAACAAGAATCCGTTTATATTTTCCCCCGTAGGAAACATTGATCCCAAGGCCAAGATTACTCGGGTTTCTTCAACCGTACCTACTTCGATTCTTGATGAATTACCATTTTATAATGCCGGCTCTTAGAGTAACCTTGGTTTTCCTTTACTCAGATGACACGGCGGCTCAGTTGACGAAACACCTTCTAAAGACGGTGTGCAGCGACATCACCAACTTGGTGTTCAACGCGGTGGCCACTCAGCACATGGTGTCCCTCAGTGATCAGACTGAGATCACCCCGGAGGTGAGTTCCTCATGTAATATAGAGTGATGCCGAGCAGTTCGGAACTGCTCGTGTAAGGTTTATGCACTTGTTTATGCACCACACATATTTACCTGTTGTCGAAATATATCACAATGAATAACCCAAGTGATTGACATTCCAGCTGTTGAGAAGACATCACTTATAAACACCTTTCCCATGAACCTGCGCACTCTGCCTCTCGTCCTACCTTTGGGACTTTCGGTAACTGGGTTACTTCAATTGATATAGGTTTAGTAAAGACAAACTCTCAAAGCATCGTTTCAATTTCAAGACACTAGAGTGGCGCCACTTTATTGAAAAAGGTGTCTATCCTTTTAAATGGAAATTTTAATCCCACAAGAGATCAGATTTTGCCGTGCTTTTATTTTGAGCAAGCTTCATTCACCTGACCCGATAAGCTGCCTTAATTACCTGACCTTTTGACAACGGACCCCGTCAAGAGTTATCTTATCTCCAATCTAACTATAAGAGATTAGTCTTTACCTATATGTACACAGATCTTTATACATCCATGATGTATAATATAACATTACATTTAAGTCAATTCTAACAACTCTAATCTCTGTACCGAGAATAGATACAAGCACATGTCTGGGACATTGTAACTTTTTAGTCCCGAACCGTACATCAGTTCTTTTTCCACTATGGCCATCTTGACTTTTCTGAAACGCATAGAAACTCTAGAACTCGCCATTGATTTTTGTTGCATTGGTACATATAAGTATTGATCATATAGGTGTTAAGTTACCAATGCAACTAAGGTATAGGTCCGTTTTTGAAGTGGGTCTATTGTTGTGGACCAGTGGACCATGTAATTGTTTAATTGGTGTGCCCTCTCTGACCCCCAGTGGTGGTCAGACTGTGGGGCCTCCACTCAGTGTCTTCTCATTGGTCACTGGTGGTAGAGGTAGGAGGGACAAGTATCAGTGATTGACATCCTGTGTCCTATATATAGAGGTATGTCAATGGGGTTAGTTGATGGGGGGGGGGGTTGGCTCCCTAACACATGGGGCTACCCACACTGCCTTCTGTACACTCATTGGTCAACCTGATTGACCAATAGGACTCCCTCCTATACCTCTGTCCATGCGCTCAATCAGCCGTGACCCTGGCGGTCTGCACTGTAGGGGGTGGTGGCTCCCTAACACGTGGGGCTCAGACCCGAGACCCACGCTGGCCGGGTAGGGGGAGGAGGAGGAGAGGTGGGAGGGGGGGTGACCGGCTGGAGCATTCTGCAACACGACGCTCTCTTCACGGAGACTCATTCTCACGGACACATTTCCCGGCGCGGAGGTAGACGCCTCTGGTGAATGCGGCCGGGGCGCTAAAGTCCGTATGTTGCTTTATCACGCCGTCCGGGAGCTCTAAGCCCCGCCCCCCTGGATAGGTGTGAAAGTCGCGCAGACGGTCCTGGTGCTCTTTTCCGAGGCTCTGTGCGAGGCCGGGTAGGCTGGTGCCCGCCCCTGTCCGCTACCGCTATACTAGTATATGTCAATTACCACGGGGAACCAGTGTAGAGGCCGGGTAGGGGGAGGAGGAGGAGAGGTGGGGGGGGGGGGGTGTGACCGGCCGGGGCGACTGGCCGGGTAGGAGGAGGAGGAGGAGAGGGGGGGGGGGGGGGGGGGTTCTGGCCAGGGTTCTGGCCGGCAATCTTCAGATTTCTAGTATAACATTTAAAAACCACCAATGCAACATCGGCCAGTTTCTGGCCGACAATCTTCAGATTTCTAGTGAAATAACACAGGTTGTTTTACATAGTCTGTCTAAATGTTTTTGAAATGTTGCATGTTATAAGTGAAGCAGCTTTACTGGTTAACGTATCCAAATATGTTGTTTCTCCCGTGCTGCATACAAAAAGGCTACTTCGCGTACAGTAACTGAATCGACAATAAAATTAATGTTTTATAATGGTAAGAAAATAACAGCTACTGTCGAGTGCAGAGGGCTTGCATCTATACTTAAAGATAGACAACAGTAGGCAGGGTGTTATTTGCAATGTACTCTCCCCTTTCCATGATAGCGGTAGTGAAGTATCGTTCTATAATTATGTCAATTGAAAGGTAATACTTTTTGTCTAATGATATAAATAAAGTTATAAAGACTGGTCAAATAAAATTGAAAACTATGCTTTACGAATTGTAGATAGGCATATCATGATTTATAAAAGCAAAACAAAAGTGTATAGATAGGTGAGCCATGGATCTACATGAGGCCTATGATCTAGATTATTTGGAGAATTGTTGTAGAAAGGATTTGCTGTTTATCATGTATCGTGATAATGCCCAGGAAAATAGATATATCAAAGAATGCATGTCAAACCGTCTGCAACTTAGAAGTTCAAATAAGATTAAGTTGAATACAAAATTTACAGTGAAAACTAAGGTCCAAAAGTGCACCCCATACACCTACTTTCTTCTTATTTAAGAGGGAGAGGAAGGTTTCTCTCATCTTCTTGAAGCATACCTTTTATTCCCTGTTATACCTAGTATAATGTTTGTCTCATTTGGTGAGGGATTTTGCTTCAAGTAGAAGAGGACATACATGCACTCTCTGGTGGTATACATCAATACTAAACCTGTATGTGTCCAAGAAGAAAACCTCACCTTATAAGCCCCATGTGAGATATAACAGGGCTCTTAAAGAGGAAGAGGCGATACCTTCCTCTTCCTCTTAAATAAGAATAAAATAGGTGTATGGGGTGCCACAATCACCACTGTACCCATAGTGCAAGTATAGGAATGCCCTACATATGTCTTTTCAAACTGTAAGTTCAAAACAGCAATTCGAATTGACGCTTACAAGACAAAAGGTCCTCTCAGCAAAAAGCAATAAGCAATTCAAATTGCTAGTCTGATATGTCACTATCATTATGCTAGAGGTGTTAGTGACAAATGGACAATGTAATATGAACACAAATAAGAGCGTGGGCATCCTGATATGAGGTAGAAAGTTATCTGTATAAATGTATTTATTCAGAAACAAAATGCTTTTGGCGATCCTGTTGCCTTTCGACAGTGTTTTTTGAACTTTGTGCTGAAATCTCAGAATATTAGAAATTGGATTTTGATATCGAATTTCATATACAATACACGCTAAGTATTTTCAATTTCAATTTCAATACACGGAACAAATTAAGACTTTTCTTTTGTGTCTGGGTTTATGTGCCTGTAAGCAGATATTTAATGTCTGTTAAGCTTCACATGCAATTTGATTACCAAGTTCTTATAGTGTCTGAACTACAATTTTTGCTGAGAGGACCTCTTCTCTTTTAAGTGTCAAAGAGCAAGGCCCCTGAAGCTTTACCATCGGATGTTCTGCTTTGTATAACATCATAGAGCCGTGAAATTGGTGCTAATTGGACCCTCACCTCTCATTCCTCATCTGTCACATCTGCCCCCTCCCCCAGTGATTGGTCAAGTCACTCCCAACAGAGCATGGCGTTATGGTTGATTGCCCCTGATTGACAGGTGCCGAGGCAGTGAGATGAGTGGGTGGTGTGTGTGTGTGGGTTTGGTGTGGGGGGTGGGGGGCGGTACACCATTCTGCAACATGCCACTCTCTGTACAGAGTATTCTTACAAACTATTTTCTTGGGAGTAGAGGTGCAAGTGCTGCAGATTGAGGGTGCACTAGTCCCTATGTGGCCGCTACGTTACTCTCACTCTGTGACGAATTGAACTATAGGATTTTACTTTACGGTTACCAATTACTGTTAATCTGTTTTCATTATTCCAGTATGCTAGCCCATGTATGTTGCAGTCTTCCTTCCTGTCTTGACCGCAGATCATCTCAGAATGTAGATTTTCACTCAAGAGTCGAAAAAGAACACTCATGTGAAAGGATTATATTTATTTAGTCCTAGACGTGTAATATATATCGCTGCACTCCCATTGACACTATCAGTCCAGAGGCTTGTCCACTCAACCACATACAACCAACGCTCCTGAGCTCAATCTGCCAGTCTGGCCCTGTTCACCCACCTTGACCCAGTCAGTAACCTTAGTTTGCAGTGCCACACTCCACGAGGATGTGCCTACTTGGCTTACCTATTACACTCTGAAACTGCTGGCATGCTACACATCTATTTACCTTAACGATGACGTGGCCTCTTCACTCTCTGTCCTAGCACTCTGAGAGTCACTCTTAGACCTGATCCATACTTCCCTAGAAGTTAGCTAAGATTTTATGCAGTGGACTGACACCCACATCACCCTCTTTGCCAGAAATGATAGTTCTTGAAAACTGAGCCGAGGTGTTGATGCTGCAAAGTAGCAGCCCAGAAGTACAAACGACGTGTTGATCATGCATAGAAACTCCACAGCAATACCAGAAAATGCCACGCCATTACCAGAAAATGCTGCATCAATACCAGAAAACACTGCGCCGATACCAGAAAACACTGCAATTAACAGAAAATGCTGCGGCAATATCACAAAACACTGCGCCATTACCAAAAAATGCTGCGCCGATACCAGAAAACACTGTGCCATTACCAGAAAATGCTGTGCCGATACCAGAAAACAACACGCCATTACTAGAAAATGCCTTACGAATATTAGACATATAGACCTATAACACGGCAAGGGGGTAGCATTATGCGACCCATAAGAGTACAGAATTTTCAGTCAAGATAGAGGCTTAAGATGAGAGGGTTTTTATAGAAATAATATGAAAACATTATGGAAACAATGGTAATTCTGAATGCCTGACAAAATTACATGTGTACGTAAGGATCTTCCTACACAAAAAATCATAAGAAGGCCAAGTCCTAATCAAAAAAACCAACGGGCTTATCCATCCATTGGGGGGCATTTCTGAAAATGGTGGGATTTTTTCTAACCATAGCTTTGTCCTTCTTGGCCACCGTACGTTTCGCCATACGGGTGGGGTTAGGTAGAGGTATATGCGCCCCTTTTCTTTTCTTTTTGTCTTTTTACCTTCCATATATTAAAATACCATTGCTTCCAATCTTCACCCATCCCCACCTGTTCAATGCTAGCTACCATTGGACACACTCCGACACAGAGCAGTTAGAGCCAGAGCCAGAGTGCCGGTTAAGATAAATGCTGGTATAATCACTATGTAATAAAGGCTTGAACACCAGCACCCAGCATAACGACACCCTAACCACACTATGGCAGCTCCCCTCAGCTACACTAGTGGAGGTCCAATAGGTAGGACACCTGACTGCAACGTGGGCAGCCGGGGTTTGCCTGCCGGCTGCGGAATACACTTGAAAAAACACATAAAACAGTTCATCTATAGGTTCAATTGACTGAATCAAAAGAAATCCGAGTAGAGTAAGCCTGCGCATACACTGATAATGATATGCACAGAAAATTTCCTTAATAACTATCCCTCTTTTCTATAGAATCTCAAAAATGTATGCGTGTCCCTATCCACAGATTACCTGCATGAGCGGATTTTGTGACTGTGTTTGTATGAAATAAGGTATGCGCAACAGTCGCACGTATAATCAACCCTATGGGCTCTAGGGCATATGCGAGGGGAGGCGGCCGACCGGGGGATGGTTGCTTTGCAGCAAGTGACAATATCTGAGATAAAAGATACTTAAGGTTTACGTTACGTTACGACATGGGTGGCGAGAAGAAACTAATCCGTAGCGCACTCATAGAGGGAAATACCCGTGTATAGCCACCACACCTACCGGACCCCAAGGCAGGGGTCCGGACAGTCGGAGGCTTCTTGTTACATAGTTATCATCGGTATGGTGTCTGAACATCAGGTTTATTCTTGGCCGACGTTTTACTCTGCCGGTCAATTTGTTGGCTGTGGAATGTATTGTATGTGTTCCTACCTGAGTCAACGCCCACCGCCAGGCCTTGGAGATGTAAATAACAGGTGTCTGTTATCTACCATAACTTTAGATTGCTTTAGTTGCCATCACAACAATAGGAATAGTGTTCACAATACCGATAAGATAATTCTGATATTGACACGTTATTTCACAAGCATTTTTGCTGTATCGATGTTATTTCCAATTTTAGTGTCAAATATCATGAATTAGAAAGTAACATAAATAAAAACAGCATGATAGGTTTCGCCGTTGGATGTTTAAGGATAGAGATCAGTGTCTGATTTTGTTCATAACCCTGATATTTCTATGACTACTGTTAACATATATTTTCGCTCTGCTAAATTTTCACATTTACAGTGATGTGCGAAATACGCGAAAATATGTACTGCTCGAAAATTACTACGTGTACAGTATATATTTAGGCATATTCTACATCGTATTAAAACTTGGTATCTCGGCTTTCTAATGAAGTCTCAGTTTATTTTTTTAGCCGTGAAAGGAAAATTGAAATAACTGATAATAAAAACTATATTACTTTAGTTTTTCGAACACAGATTTCCCACTTGATAATACATGTACCTCGATGATTATTGACATTCTTGAATATGAAAAGAAAAAAAAAGAAAGAAAAAAATCTCGAGGGAAGAGTATCTAGGAAAAAAGATAAATTTGGCATTAGTTATTTTTCTGTTATGTAAAACAAACATAATCAGTAATTTTGTATTTTTCATATACTCAAAGAGGTATGATAATCAATTTTTCATATGTGTATCTTATATGAAGCAATACGTAGATATTTTTACACAGCCGACCCAAAAAAAGTGTTCGCCTTCGTTATCCATCCTTAGTTGATTGAATTATAACGGCTAATTACTGTTATCATTATGTAAGCCAGATTTTACAATAATGTGATCTAATAATGAAAAGAAGACCTGAGTGGTCGTCTCGTAAAGTGTATACTGGTGAAAAATGACATGATATTATTTTATTCTTATGTATCCAATTGTTCCTTCGTGTCCATTGATTCCGTAGATTATGATTTAATCTTCAGAGAGGTAATGCAGTTTTATTGAAACATTACGAATTCAAAAGTGTATTTAATACGCTGTGATAAGCTAGTCGTTGGCTATTAGGATGCAGGCTGCACAGTTATATTGAATTTTCTTTGCTTCAGGTGAGACTTAAATTGCTTGGAAAACTGCCAGAAGACGAAACTAAAGCTATTCTCACCAAATTACACTCCTCCCTGAATGCTAAGGTTAGTAAGACAAATACTACTTTCGTGTATCACTTTGAGGAAACTATTAGTATGGATCGGACATTGTAAAACGGATAACAATTTAGAAATAAAGATAGCTTGATGAGACATACACCTTGAGCTTTAAAAAAAGGGGAAAAAACTTGAGCTGTATGGGTTTGATATTATATTGGATAGCAAAACAAAAGTTCCAAAACGATTTTTAGAAGTAGAACGATGTTGCAATACACACAAACTAGGTTTTTATAAATAAATTTTTTAAAGGTAACTAATGCCCTAAAACTCATTGGCTTGTTTGTTTTTCATTAGACACCAGAGGAATTCCTGAAGCAGCTGGATGTCATTTGTGGAAGCGGACATCTGGAAATAATGTTAAAAAAGCCAGATAAAAAGAAAGAGAGGTAAGTTCCAAAATTCTTAGATATCATAGTCTTGTATGTAACAGTGTTTGGAATCTTTGATTTGTCCTGGTTGATTTCTATATATATCTTTAGTTATTCTCTTTTAACCTAATAATTCCTTTGGCTCTCCCACATTTTGGGTAAATATCACCATAAACAATTATAAAGGATGTCTTGTGTTTTTCAAACTTCGATATGATGCTTTAAAGAGGAAACTTAATAACGGTTGAAATTACTGATAATTTCTTTGAATGAATGATTTTCATGACTTCTCTCTGTTACTATTATATACATAATACTAAATTAACCTTTTGCGCTGATCAAGCTCATTAGGTTTTATGCTTCTGCGATGCCGAATGCCTAGCATGCTTACATAATTAGATCCTAGTCTACATGTTTTGTCTTAACATTCACGAACCACGATAACGTAAACTGGCGTCCACCCAAATACAACCACCTTGCAGCGCAGTCAGTTCAAGTTCAACGTGACGTCGGATATAAAATGAAAGAATGCGCATTAAAGACCCATTAACCGTGTCTTCTGTTTTAAATTCATGATTAATCAGATTTTTTAATGACCCCGTCTGAAGATAGTCGGATTTTCACAGAATGTAATACAGAACGTCAACACGGTTGATGTAATTAAGTCCCCTAACTTGTTGCTAGGCTGTAATTTACTTCCGTACGGTTCAGTTAATTACGACTGAAAGTTTGATAACCAGCTTAGTGTGTGTTTAATCTGGACTCCAAAGAACAAATTAGTGTAAAGCTTAGACGTTTCGACTTCGATGCAAGCTAACTAATTTCATTAGTCGAGGCACAGGGATATCATTCACCCTCTGAAAATAGCCGTTTTTAGAGAGCGCTTGTAAGGTTATCATTTCAAAGCGAGGGCCTTGCGTATTCTGAAACAGAGGGATACTTTTATTTGTGTGGAGAGCAAACAATGAGTCCAAAGCCACTGAAAATGTTTTCATATCTTTGTTTTATGCTGGAAATTAATCAATTCGAAAAGACTATTTTACTGAGTAAAAGTTTGCTTGACGTTGCTAAGGTAGTAAAACGCAAGCGGAAACGTCCACCTACATATTTCTTCACTTTTTGTCTGGAGATGTGGATGCTGGCGTTCGTGTGCCTTTTATCATAGCCTTGACGGGTACTAGAGACGGATGTTCGTATTGTCATGCCATATAAATCTGCGTTGCTTTTCTCTTACACCTTTCACAAATGAACGTCAACATATGATTCTTAGGTTTTTCCGTAGAGTACAATACTCTTAACGTATTAATTTTGACTCTATACATATTGTGTGCATCTCATGTATACCTGTCGAAAATTTGACGCGAGTTAACAATAAGAATACTATAGAATTTATTTTAAAATACGGAATTAACATTTTTTTCCTGTTTTTTGGATGTGTTAGTAATCAGCTGAAGTCCACGTTCCATTTAAAGGCATCTAAATCACCATTTTCTCAAGGCAGATTTTGACTCCGCCCGCCTACATTTGTTGGTCAAATACAATTTAACATGTTTAGCTTGTTGATAATTTGTGTCCCATTTCTTACACAAAGGTGCTACATCATTGATCAGTTCTTTACAGGTATAACCACAGCTTGACAAAGTCGCTCATTACAGTTGAGAACGTAGGGTCAAATTATTGTCTTTTGTTCGAGTCCCGCGGTAAACACGTATTCATGTTTCCATCAGTAAAGTGGCCCTCCATTTAGTACGCACGCAAATTTTTTAGACCCCTCCATCTCCCCTTGGGCTAAAGTACAAGAACGTACGCACATTTAAAAAAAACGGACCCCCCGACCCCCCCCCCCCCCCCCCTTGCTGCATACATACGTAATGGAAAGCCCCAAACCTACCTCCTGTACCAATCGCTCAAAACAAAAGTTCTTTATTGGGTGGTCCTTCGTGGGGTGTATCCCTTCATTACTCCCCCCTACACGGCGTACTCCCCAGTAACTCATCCTCTTACCCGTCTCAACGCTCCCCTCCTCTCTTGCAGGCAGCTGGTGTTCGCCCACCGCCAGGCCCTGGCCGAGCAGCTCAAGGCCGAGGAGCAGCTCGCCATGGGGCTGCACCTGGCCGCCGCCCTGCTCTTCACCGTGCACACGCAGCACGTGGTGCACGCCCCCGGCCGCTGCGTGCCGGCCGTGCTGGCCGAGCTGCACCCCTACCTGCTCCCCGACCAGAGGGAGCTGCTCGCCGCCTGCCAAGGTGGGTCAGGGTGCGCGGGGCGTGTTAATCAGTTTATGGATTTTGGTGTTAATAAAGGTGTTGATGTAGCTATGGGTGTTGGTATTGAGGAAGGGAGTGGGTGTAGGTATGGGTGTAAGTATTAATACGGGTGTGCATGTTGTTATGGATGTTGGTATTAATGGGATGTGGGTATAGGTATGGGTGTAAGTATTAATAAGAGTGTGCATGTTGTTATGGATGTTGGTATTAATAGGATGTGGGTGTAGGTATGGGCCTAAGTATTAATAAGGGTGTGCATGTTGTTATGGATGTTGGTATTAATGGGATGTGGGTGTAGGTATGGGTGTAAGTATTAATAAGAGTGTGCATGTTGTTATGGATGTTGGTATTAATAGGATGTGGGTGTTACTGTAGGTATGCGTGTAAGTGTTAATGAGAGTGTGTATGTTGGTATGGATGTTGGTGTTAATAAGGATGTAAGTGTAGGTATTAATAAGGGTGTGCGTTTCGGTATAGATGTTGGTATTAATAGGATGTGGGTGTGCGTGTAAAGGCCCGGACACATATACCAACTCGATCGTCGGGAGTGCTTAAGACCTGATTGTCGGGGATGGGCCAGTCGGAGGGATATTCCTGGCGCATGGCACATACAATGACCATTTGGTCGGGGGGCTCTGCTATAGTTTCATATAAGGTTATACATTTTATGAAAGGCATTTAGCTTAATATAGACTATGCTCATATAATATTTTCAGGGGAAACAATTAATATAATGGACTAAGAAAACGCAATATTTGAAACTTTTTGATTTATAGGATATTTCACGGAACAATGCAACATAACTCAACAAACAAAATACCAGATGAAAGCTAATTCTAAGCTTGTTGTAAATATGAATTTCATTTTGCAATACATCTAGCACTGGTAAAATCATACAGGATATGACATTTTATGACCCGACAGTCTAGTTGTCAATCTTCAGCATTTCATGATTCCCGATCCAACGGATCCATCGGGAATAAGGCCCGAATATCGAGTCATAACCCCATGACACATACACCAACTGACCCTCACTCAACTCAACTGTTGAGTTGAGTCGGTATATGTGTCCGGGCGTTAAGTCTTAAAGGTATTAAGAGGTGACTGCACAAGCACCACCTGGTGTGAAAATTTCAATTCCTTAAATTTTCAAATTAATTTTTTAAGCATGAGCACTGGTTAGATTAGAACTTATATCAATGTTAAAAGAAATAGATGTAGCAATGAAACATCAAATTTAAAGGTATATTGGTCTATACCCACTAGCGCCACCTGGTTAGAAAAATACAATTTCTCAAAATTTAAAAACTGACTATCCTGTATTGGTAGGGGCCTATGTCCACTCAGATTATGAAACATCACTCCTCTGGATGAAAAATTAACAAGGCCAGAAAGAAATGATGTATACTTGAAAGTACTGAAATTACCCAGTCATGAATATTCAAGAGGCATTGGTTGTTTTATTTCATCGGTAACCTCTATTTTTACTGGTCTCTAAATGTTGGGGAGATCCCAAGGCACATCTTGACCAGTTTTGGTTGGGCTCTAATGGATATTGAGTCTCATAGAGACATGTAAGTGTGGCAAATTTGGTAATTTCCATAGACTTCTATAGTTAAGGCCACTCCCTTCCTCAGGCATTTACTCAGAGATAAGCATGGTGACATATGCTTTTTTTGGTTTTAAAATTTTCCCCTTGGTCTGTTGTACCCAATTAAACTTAATTCAGAGATCTGTAATGGATTTCTATTTTTGATTAAACACCTCTTAATCCCTTTAATGAGAGTGTGTATGTTGGTATGGATGTTGGTGTTAATAAGGATGTGGGTGTAGGTATTAATAAGGGTGTGTGTGTCGGTATAGATGTTGGTGTTACTGTAGGTATGAGATTTGGGCCTCGTCACTCGTCAGTATGCTATATTGAAATGAAGATGTTTGATCAAATCGTCGGGCAATTTTCCCGGCGATTCAAATCAAACATTTACATTTTAATACACAATACTGACAGGCGACCAGGGGAACAAGGCCCAAATCGCCTAGTGTCTATGGGGCATAAGTATTAATAAGGGTGTGCGTGTCGGTATGGATGTTGGTGTTCATAAGGATGTAGGTGTACGCGCGCGTGGCTGTCCTAAGGCCACGGGCATATTTGTTTAAAAGAATGTAGGCAAAGCCCCTTACCCACTGGACTGAATCCCCAGCTCAATCGCCGGACGATTTTACGAAAAAGTTGTGATTGTGCGACTGTTTAGATCAAACATGTACATTCCAATTCTCCATATTGACAACCATTAAGAACACGGCCGACTACAGGTGTGCTGGTGTGAGTGTGTGTGGGTGTGTGTGTGGAGGTGGACGTTGGAATGTTAATAAGATTAAAATGGTTTTAACCCAAATGCACATCCTTCCAGGGGGCATTCGATGCTTCACTAAGCATTTTCTTCGGAATACCATATCCCACCTTTTAATATAGCATGAATTAAAAGCAAATTGGTATTTAAGCATTCTTTTTCAATAATTTAGATCCCTTAATGGGCAACTAATTAAGGAATATCCCCTTGATGAAGACAGAATGGTCGTTAACTGATGGAGGTGTGCTTATTGGTAACTGGAATAATGGTGATTATACAAGCACAGTGTCACTCTTTCTATTCAGAAAACTCGCGTTTACACGCGCGCCCATAAACGTTCCATGTAAAGTCATTAACCTAGTATTTTCCTGTCTTGATTTGCAGGAACAATTGGTTTGGTGGTGCTTGTGTACTAAAGTTGATTGACTTCATTGGGCATTAACATGCATTCTAAAATATCGAAATATTGGATGTATTCACCAACACAAGGAGCATTTGTCATTTGACAACCTTTCAAAGATAAGTTAGAAGCCTCGTGGTATTGATCAGAGTTTGAGAACAATAGACATGACTGCAGAGCCTGCTGAAAGACCGGTACTGTAAAGGAACGGAAGTTTGGTATGATGGTATCAGATTTGTATTAGGTTAAATAGGTTTATTGCACCGGAACACTCTTAGAAATACACTGAAGCTGGACTCGTTTGATCCCTTTATTCTTTTTTTTGCTGTGGTGGCCATTCTGTTATAATTGGTAAAGAGCAAGGTCACCTAAGTTTTACCGTCGGAAGTTTTACTTCGTATAGAGTAGGTGAGCCTTGAAATCTATCTATTATGTTGGTCCTTTGTCAATTTGTTAGAATTATAGATGTTTACTAGGTTCCAGATTGGGTCATGGTTGTCCTTTTTCGTTTTAGATATTTTATTGATACTGGGAGTTACAATTTAGCCAAATGATTTTAAGATATTTAAGTTCAAATAAAACAAATTTACAGATTAATCAAGTGTATTTACATTCAAAGTAATTAAATACTTAGTAGTAAAGGCTGATTAAATAAAATTTGATAAATCTTCAGAAAGATGGCAATATTGGCGTGGGGTTAGCCCCTCACCCTTTACCCTTCCCAGTGATTCGTAAAGTCAGGCACTCAGAGCACAGCGTCATAGCTCAGTGGTTAGCTCAGCCACGCCCCCTTACGGGTGGGTGTAATAAAAAAGCTCTACCTTTCCTTCAAAAATTCTATGTTAAAACCCTAAAAAAGATGTGACTGTTGCGCAAGGTGATTGTAGCAACGATTGTGTAGCTATAATATTTTTGATTGTAGTCTTAGATAAGGGGCAGGAGCGGTCTCACCTGTGTTGTAGTAGGCAATGTTTATTATGGAACTAGGCCCTCACCTAGATCCGTCTCTGCGATACACCAGGCCAAAGAACCAGTAGGGGTGTAGGGTCGCCACCACAGGGACACTACTGGACCCCCAGGGTAGGGGTCCGGACAGTCGGAGACTTCTTGCTTGTTTCATCCTGCAAACTTGTTCATTTTGTTCATTGATTCGAACCATTGCAATTCTTAAACCAAGCTTATTTTCTCTTTTAAGAATAATTTTGTTTGGCATAAAATCATGTGGCGGCTTCTCGTAGTTATCTTCCAGATAATAATCAAAAAAGTGAAAGAAATTCATTTCTATTTCGAAAGAGCAGATTTTATTCCAAAAGTCTACATGACCCGACGGAGGTATTGAACCTTTTTCTCCCTTCTTGCAGATCTCGTGATGAAGCAGCTAAAAACGGAAAGCCAGCCTCCAGAGGGCAGCAGTAGTGATAACCTGCTCCGCGAAGCTAAAGTCAAACTGGCGTCCCTCCGCGAGATGGCGCTGTCTGCCCGCAAGGCGCAGGCGCAGGACGACTGAGTGGGGCGGGAGAGGGGTGGGGAGGGTGGCGTCAGCAATCTCCACTGATAACCTCAGTTGTCCCACAACTGTCCTCACAATCGCGGTAACTGTCCTCAGAATCACGCCAACTGTCTGGGGCTTCCCGCCACCCGACGGGGGGTGGGACTTTAACGGTACACCGCCGAGGGCCTCGTTTCAGGGTCACGACCCAGCCCCACTGCCTCGAGCGGCATCGAGCCTATCATATGCCACTCTGAGCATTATGTTATCATTCATATGACTCATGTAACGCCAGAATATATGGGGATTGACACATCCGAGATGACGTCATACTCTATTTGAAATTTCGTGATTGATATGCCTATAATTCATATTGCAGTATACACGTGGATATGTAATATTTGATTCAAGGAATCAATTACAATATCTTATGCTTTAATATCAATTGACTGTAATAATATTGTCTTTCCCATACATTGGCATTATTGTTCGCAGGTAATTCTATCCCAATTTTGTCTTTACTTCCATTTATTTGAATGTAAATCAATTCCCTATCCTTCATATATCTGTATACTGATTCCCTACTGTCCACTCCAGGAGAGGCTTATGTACAAACGGTAACAATCCGGGTAGAGCCGTCTATTCGGGGCGGGATCATGGTGAGGTGTCCGTATGCAAAAGAACTGCTTCACAGAGAAAGAGGAATAAATTATTTATGGCAAATGGCGGGTGTTTTGTTACGTTTGTGGTACAATGCACGGCTCGTGGGGATGGGATGGGGGAGAAATCAGGGACGCATTTGGATGTCGATAGACGGAATACGATTTTCTTCAAAGAAACCTCCCAAAAGTTTTCTTTTTTTGTCTTATTTCAGATTGTTTCACTTAAACACATAGAATTTGCTTACGTCACGTTTATAGCATTTTAAGAACATTTCGGACTGTAATATGTCTTTTATGACCTTTTTCATGAACCCTGGTTTACATCCCTGCAATACAAACGAAGTCCCGAAGCAGATGATATATTGCTTTATATCCATGGACAGAAGCAGGTGATTAATAAATTTGAAATGATAATAAAATCGGAAGTGAGCACGACAAATACTCTTGGTTGACAGTGATATTTTGCAGTAAATTGTCCAAAGCTACCTCCTTGAGTAGACTCTACTGACTGTTAGACCGCGGCTTTTGCCGAAAACTAGGATTAGCAGACATAAAGCCAGACTTAAAGGCCTATTTTCAAAAGAGATTTCTCGTACAAAACAAACGAAGTAACTTGTTAACATTATGTCTTGAAGTTTCAAATTGACACAAGACATTAATGGAGAATCTATTTGAATATGAAGTTTAACGAAAAAGCTCAAGGTTCAATGGGAAAAAAAGTCCATAGCGTAGACTTTGGCCGTCTGCAGAACTGTGCAAAACGTGGAGCCTTGCTATCTCATTACATGTCATGCAAAGGTCTGAATAATCTATAGGAAAGGGAAGCATTTCGAAAGACATCTTGGTACTATTAAAGTAAAAACCAGTTGTCTGCCAGAATGTGAAAGAATGCTCTATTTTACCCGTTTTTCATCCAAATGTAACTTTCACGTCAGATGGTAAAGCTGATGGTGAAGTGACGAACTCCGTCTGTTAAAGTGAGTCCATGCATGGTTAATTAAAGGGATTTCTGACAGGTCATACAGTTACCTATAGTGAGAAAAATAACAGAACTCCCTATCAATTAATATTTGATTATCTAGAAACACTTATATGATACAAAGTATGATGTTACAATAGCATCCTCACTCTGTACAATTAAAGATCCTCACATTTTACTGATACTATATACTATGAATATGGCTGTCTAGTTGAAATACATTTAATAGTCGGTGACTGGTTCTTTCATGGAGATTTTAAACATCAAATTCCTCTTGATATAACTAAAAGTCTCTGTAAACGGCACTGAGAAATTAGCTGTTAAAAATATAACTTGTTTACGTCTAACATGTTTAAAAGCCAGATAAAAAAAATATTTAAAAAAGAACTTGATACCACTGAAATAGTATATGCCCCACCGAGATTAAATCAGATGCTCTGAATCGTGTTAATTTACCTGTGTTACAAGTGTATGACTGATAATTAACATGATCAATGTTGTCGCATGACCTGTCGCATTAGCCCAATCTCTAAAATCCATTCTTATCGATTTCAGTTTTTAAGCTGTCAAATTCTCCTTGTTGAATTGCATCTATGACAGCTATTAATCAACGCGATATTCAGGTGCATGGTTTATTTTTATAATATTTAGATAGAAAGGCATACGGTGTAAAAAGTTCCGTTTACTCGGTCAATCCATATAATATCGTATTGGGCATGAACCGATAAAAAAGCTACTTTATCACCCCTTATCACATGGCTCACTAACCGAAGCCCCACCGTCATTAATCAGGCACAAATACAATACTGCATTACGCAGTCTATATTTCGATGATATCAGCAGATTTACCATGCCTTCATAGTACTTATATATATTCTATATTTGCGGCTGCTCATATACAAATAACAAACGAGCCCCTAAGTCGTCGGACAAACTCGTCCTGACTTTCTACCTCACGTTTCCTCATTCCTATTCAATTCCCATTCTTCATTTGTGCCTACCTTATTCTGAAATAATTCAATAAGTTGTTCTGGTTCTTCACTTCCAACCTCTCCATTCCACCACAGACCCAAACACGTATGCACACATGTATACACACAAGCATGCGTGTTTTCGTCACCACGGTTACATATTATGTGAAATTTTGGGGCATGGGACCTTTAAATTATTATCTCCGCTGAGTGGTGCGTGACGTCAACGTTCCATAACGTTGTTTATGAAGATTTGTTGTAACGTCACTATAAATATCGGGCCGCAATGGTTTGCATTCAGTTGCTCCCACACCACGGACCTGTACACATCATCAATCATTTAGCTTATTGTTATAGGAGGATTTGATAGATATTTCCCATATTTATATATGCCCAAACTATATCACTTGTTACTTGTTATTCCCATATTTTAGCTAATTATTAATCCCAATTAACGTAGCGGTAAATATATAACTGTATAATATATAATTGTATACACAGAAGTCCACCCATGCCTTACCTAAGTTGCGACCTTTCATAGCCTACACAAGTAAGTTTATATGGCCTCATTCACTGTTCTTCATGTGGCTCATTCACTGTTGCAGCCACTTATGTAGTAACAATTTTAACACAATATCTCACCAGGGTGATCCCATAGAACTGATGAGCACCTGTTTCATAAAACAGTTTCTTTTGTTATCTTGGCCATTTCCTAGTGGAATACGGCATTTGTTATATCCCCATGCAATCTGAAATGACTAAACGTCATGTTTATGAATTATGAATAAAAAGATATAAACGCATCCAGAAACCTGTGTAGTTTTCTTTTTAATCAAACACCGAACGGTATTGAGCCGCATCGTATGTCTTCTTTATAAACTGTTGCCGGCTGCTGATACCCAATCATTGATTAGCCTTCCAGGAAGATCGGCCTCCCTTCTCATTGAACACACGCAGCACTTTGGCACACATCTTGGAGATCTCATTAAGGTGGTTCTTGAGGTAATCACAACCAAACAGCTTCGTTTTATTGCGAAAAAAAAAACATTCCTTCCTCGTGGCTCATGTTTTCTGCATCTGCCTGTTTTTTCTTGTACCACTCACTCGCTCTTTGCTGCGCCTGAGAGTTCAAGATGGCGCACGTAGATGAAGTCAAAGCAGAGTTAGATATGAGCTATGGAGGCCTACATTTACCAAGCTGACTTGTGTAAACTTTCACATTCACAAAGTTATTATTGACCGCCAAACACACTCAAGGTGAAATGAGCTGAAATATACACACTTCACGACTTTCATGTTGGGAAAAAAACGTTGGTGAACTCCGCTTCCCAAGTCATATCCTGTGATATCTCAATGTAAATAAAGACTGATAATATTGTTATCGCTCGATTCGCAAAAGTTTGTCATATTAGAAAACACGCCCTCAAGAGATGGTGTTGAGAGAAATATGCAATGAATAGTATAATTTAAATGTAAAATATGACGAATATCAATATAGGGCATATAGGAACATTTAAGATTTTCTATAATTAGAAATCATTAACAAGTGGCTCATGCTATCTACTACCATGATAATATGAAAACATGCAATTAGCCGTCAATGATGTGTTGAAAGTCGATGAAAATTGATTTACATTCAAATAACTTCATATAGTATACATGTATGTAGAGTACAGTCTTTATGCAACATCAAAATCAAGGGCGGTGTTCACAACAGCGAAGTAAGATTGTATTGTGACATGAACTGACTTCATATTCCTCATAACAGTTTGATTAAATCATCACCAGCCTAGAAAATTGTTGGCGGTAACGTAATATTTTGGGTTCCGAGACCTCAAAATTGTTATTTCCGGGAGCAGGCGGTGACGTAACCTCTTCCATCACCGTGGTTACGCGGATCCGTTGTCGGGTCACTATATAAACTCGGGGCGTAACCGTTGACTTTCAGTTGCTCACACACCACCGACCTGCTCACATCGTCTAATGGTAAAACCGGCTGGGGAAGCGGTTATTCTACAGTAGAAAGGTTTCTGCTTACCGTGTGATAGGTTGGTTACGAAGATTTTTGTGCGCAGTTCCGTGAAATCCTGGGGGATGGCTGGCTTTAATTTTTGTCGCAATTGCAAAATGCGCCACGCCGCTCCAACGGGCAAAAAGTGCAAGGTTGCACATTCTGCGGGTGTGCAATTGAACGAGCAACAGGGCAAGGCCTATGACGTTTCCTCGATTCGTCAAAAGGGAGAACAGATGTTTGCGAAACAAGGTGCAAAGATTGACAAGTTGGAGAAGACGGTTACGAGGATGTCGGAGAACATTGAGATACTCGTCAAAGCCACGCGGAAAGATGGTCGGCAAGACGGCTCAAGCTTCGTCGGATGAGGGATCCTCTTCGGAGTGGGAAGACGTAAAACCAAGACGGCAGAAAAGACGGCTGTTATGTACTGACTGGTTTATTACTCAGAGATTCCTCAAGATGGCGCTGTGGGTTGTAGAACATACAGAAGAGCCGTCTGGTGGAGAGTACGGACATTAGCGTTTCCCGCGTTATAGATATACTACACTCCTTCACACCAAATATGTTACTCATGTCAATGATAACATTTTCTTACTATAGCTTAGTTTCTTTAAGTTACTTGTACTTGATAAGATAGATCTTAAATCTTACTTGTTACTTAGAGTAGCAATATGCTGGTAACTTAATAAATGTCTCTTGATAAATGTCTTTTGCTTTACTCTATAAATGTCTTTTTGTAAATGTCTTTTTCTTCTCTTCTTCTCTCCTCCACGCAAAAGTCTTTGATGTTATAAGAACTTTAACCTTATAGTTATACTGAGCATAATACTTTAAAATGATGTTACAAATTACACTCAACAGTCTTTGTTTTAACTTCACTTCTTACCAACCGCAAAGTCTCTGAACTTCAAAGGCGCGGCTCAGGGCCGCACTGGGTAGCGTCTCTGTGATGCAGCTGGCTCGGACTGAACACCTTTCATAGGTGTCCCAAGATGAACACCTCTCATAGGCGCTCGCTGCTGAACACCTCTTGTAGACACTCGCTGCCGAACACCTGTCGTAGGCGCTCGCTGCTGAACATCTCTGATGCGAGTGTGGCAACGTCTCTCAATGACTGCTGGGTCGGAGGTGACACCTCTCCATGGTGTCCTCGATGACTGAACACCTCTCCATGGTGTCCTCGCTGACTGAACACTTCGCCCTGGTGTCCACGGCTTCGACCTGGACAGAACACCTCCTCGTGGTGTCCGCGGCGTCGACTTGGACAGAGCACCTCTCCATGGCACTCCTGGCTTCGACAGAGCACCTCTCCATGGCACTCCCGGCTTCGACCAGGGTGGAACACCTTCCTGTGGTGTCCTCGGCGTTGACCACTGGGGTGGGGCACCTCTCCATGGTGCTCCTGGCACTGGTGTGACCTTTGTAACCCTAGGACCAGGGTCCCAGTCGTCTCGCGTCGCTCTCTGCGAAGGCAGCACATCACTCAGGATGCCACTGCTGGGTGTGACACCAACTCGGGGTGGCACAACACAACTGTGCACTACACGCACAGGGTCTGGGAGTCCCTCAACCAGACTATCCTTAGTCACTTGTTTGACACAGGATTCTAACCTTTCGCACAACACACTATCTCGCCTCTCCTTAGTTTCTGAGCACAGATCCTGCTCACTCACAAGACTGTCTGGGAGCTGCTCGACCAGACTAGCCTTAGGCACACACATCTCCTGAGTACCGGTAGTTTCCTCTATCACCATCTCTTTAACACTAATCTCCTCAGAAGTCTCCTCTGGTAGGGGCACACTTCCCTCCCTACTAATCTCTTTAGAAGTCTCCTCTGGTAGGGTCACACTTCCCTCCCTACTAATCTCTTTAGAAGTCTCCTTCTCTTTGAACAGGCTTTCCCAGTTCAGCCTTACTCTCGCTATCCAGCTCCTGCCGAACAACGAGGAACAACGGTCGCCTTTTGCGATAACCAGTGGAAGGACCTTAACCTGGTCTCCGTATTGTACGGCTACTTCCACCTGGCCTATCAGTTCTACTTTGTGTCCTGTGTAACCTTTCAGGTTAATCTGCGGTTCCTGCAGAGGCAAGTGCTTTAAGCACTGGTGGTAAATGTTCTCTCCTATGATAGAAACTGCTGAGGCCGTGTCAACAGTGAAAGGCAACGAATGCCCCTCTATCTGCACATCTACCTTTATCTCACTACTCTCTGTCTCTGGTACTGAGGGCTGAACTTCATATAGAGAAGCATAGCTAACTATCTCCTCTGGCCTTTCCTCCTCATCAATATAATGCGCATGACCTCTTCCACGACTGTGGCCTTGCCAACGGCCATGGCCACGTCCAGACTGTGGACCACTGCGACTATACTGTTGACCCCCTCTACCAAACTGCTGGGGTTCCTGATCTGTCTCATTCTCACAAGCCCTTGCTATATGTCCATAGCCGTTACACTTATAGCATCTCTCATTCCTGTATGGACAGTTGAACGCTTCATGGTTCATGCTATGACAGCGGTAACACTTCTCTTGTGTTCTGCCTCTTCCTCTACCTCTAAAGTTATAGTTCTCTCTCCCTCGCTGAACTCTGTTTACTTCTTTGGCTGGCTCTACTTTACTCTTTAGCTCTTCGGCTGGCTTCATCATCTTACTATTCTGTCGAGCTGTGTCCATAGACATACTGATCTCTACTGCTCTTTCCCAAGTAAGAGCTGCTCCCTCACTCAAAAGTCTGTTCTTTATGGCATCTGACTGCACACCTGCCACTAGTCTGTTTCTAAGTCTCTTCTTGATCTGATCTTCATTACCAAAACCACAATGAATACTAAGTTTCTTCAAAGCAACTATGTAGTCTGAGACTGTCTCACTCTCCTTCTGGCACCTTGTGTCGAATGTGTAGCTCTCTGCTAACTCATTAGTGCCTGACATATAGTGTTTTTCGAGCAACTCGGAGAGCTGGGCATACGTTTTACCCTCAATGTTCGCAGGGGATACCAAGGCCACTAACAGGTCTACTACCTCTGGGCCTACTAGTGAAATAAAGGCGTCTACTCGGTCCCCATCTGCTATTTTGTTGATCCGCATCCACGCGTCAAGTCTCTTTTTGTAATTCACCCACTGTTCTTTTTCGGGACTAAACTCACTAATGGTTCCTATGATGGTTCTAGGTGGTGGGGGTGGGTTTGCCATTTTGAGTTTTATTCACTTTACTGGGTATACTTCACACTGATGTTCTTGAGTCACTTTGCGCTACTGCACTGGGTCACTGTGCACTATAAACTTTGCACTGCACTGATTCTCACTTCTTTTTAGTTTTTAATGTGCATTTTCACTAAGTCACTTTTTCAATGTCACTGATCTTCACTGATCACCAAAATCACTTTTTGCACTGTTTTTACACTGTTTTGCACTATGCACTACTCCTTGACAAATATGGGCATGGCCCAGGGGCATTAGATATGGCTTGTTTCACAACCACATGGCCCTACTTTCAGAATTCACTTTCACTTTTTAGCACCAAATACTCTACTTTTGGTCAAAATTCAGAGTTATACTTCTTCTACAGTCTTTACAGTTACTTTAGGACATCTGCTATTAGAAACCAACACCTGGTTGAGCAAGATTTCCTTTGGGTTTCCTTTGGGATTCCTAGATCGCCATTCTCGTCGCCAAATGTTATGTACTGACTGGTTTATTACTCAGAGATTCCTCAAGATGGCGCTGTGGGTTGTAGAACATACAGAAGAGCCGTCTGGTGGAGAGTACGGACATTAGCGTTTCCCGCGTTATAGATATACTACAACGGCAGCCGAAGAAGAAGGCGCCGTTACGTAGCTCGAGCTCCTCCCCCTCATCAAGCAGCAGGTCGTCCTCCACCTCTTCGGTCAGCGACCACCTGGAAGGTAAAAAAGGCTCAAAGAAATTCGACCAAAAAAGATTTTTTGCGAAGGGGGATGAACCCAAATGTGTAGAAGATATTCTTTTACTGGGAGCTAAGACAGTAGAAAAATTAATAGTTGATAAAGCTGATCCATCCCCGGTTATCAAACACTTGAAAGTACTAACAGAGAAGGCTACTAAGAGAATGTATACTTTCGATACTTTCAACAAGTATGATCGCGCAGTAAGGGAAAGGGCCAATAGGCTAGGGGTAACGCAGTTTGCCTCGGTGGATCAAGAGGAGATTTTCTCTCACTTTAGTTTTGAAAACACCTTCAAGGCTAGCTCTGGTAAGATGTCTTACAGGGAAAACAAAAGCCGTCGTAACGCCAGTACAGGCAGAGGCGAAAAGATTTGTTTTAGGTTCAATTCGTTTACGCGGGGAATGCCAGTACAAAAACCAGTGACGTCACGGAAAGTGTGGGAGAAAGTACACAGGCGGATGCGGAGGACGCGAGTGAAATCCCTTTTTGCAATAGTGTTTTTCGTGAAAAAGGTAGGGATTTCGCTAAAATCCATCATTATAATAGTGATATTCGTGTAGACGAAGTCAATCCGGACAAGCCGGTATGCGATTTATTTGGAAATTCGCTCAAAAAAGACATTTACGATAATTATTCAGAAAAAATTCTGTTTACTGTCAAATCTGCTGAGGGAAGGTTAGTCCATGTTCGTGAGGAATGCGCGCAAGGCATCTGCCGGTGCGAATTCTTTATTGATGACGCTTTGGCTCAACTAAAGCCTTGTCGTTTTCACTACATATTGTCTCTGGGATCCAAAGATTGCAAAGATAAAATATAAATCAATGGTTAACGCGGTAACCGATGGTTTTAAGATTGTAGATAGTAGTGCTGATGAAACAAGGCTAATTTATGACTGCAACAACTATAAATCCGTATACGAAGACCAACATTTTGGAAAAATGAACAATATAATTCAAAAAGAATTGTCAGAAGGCTATCTAAAAATAGTAAATGTAAAGCCAGACTGCATACATAGTCTGGGAGCAGTCCCCAAACCAGATGGTAATGTTAGACCAATAACAGACTGTAGCATGCCAAAAAATATTTCTGTAAATAACTTTTGTGATGACATAATTGAAGAATTTCAATACAAAAGTGTGGAAAATGTTTTAGCAATCCTGCAGGAAGAAGACTATATGGGCGTAGTAGATATAAAGTCAGCTTACAGGGCAGTGCCCATTTTCCCAGATCATAAAAAAGTATATGGGACTTAGATGGGAAATCGATGGCAAGGAGGTATATATACAAGATAACAGACTAGCCTTTGGCCTTCGCTTAGGCCCTATGTATTTTAATCAGATTTCAGAATTTGTATACAGTATTTTGTCAGATATATATAATTTACAGGTGGTAAATTATTTGGATGATTTCATTGTAGTTGCATCCACTTCTGATGAGGCTGAACATGCCCAGAGAATGGTTATAAAAACGTTAAGATATTTAGGATTCTATATTTCATGGGGAAAGGTAACCCCTCCAGCCCAAGTATGTAGATATCTAGGCCTAGATATTGATTCCATTGAAATGGAACTGAGATTATCAGCAGATAAGCAAGAAAAGCTAAAATCTTTATTAGAAAAATATTCAGAAAGGGCTTCAATTGGTAAAAAAGAATTGCAAAGCCTGGGAGGACTCTTGTCTCACTGCGCCCATGTAGTCTCAGGGGGAAATGTATACTGCAGAAGAATATTTAATTTGTGCAAGGTACTATTAAATAATAATCTAAGAGCCATAAAAATTGGACAAGCGGCCAGGGATGACCTTAGATGGTGGAAATTTTTTTGTGAGAATTTTAATGGTCGGAGGAGAATAATATATAATAAGTATCCACTCCCGCTAGTATCTGATTCTTCTTTAAAAGGTTATGCTGTATACAAGGGCCAAGACTGGATTGCTGGGTTTTGGGAAGAAAAAATTGCTCTAAAAAATAGTAACTGTGTTCATATTATGGGCCCTCCAACTAGCGATATATATGACAAAGCTAACATTAATGAACTAGAGCTATGGCCTATTTTAATAGGAGTAAAAGCCTGGGTTAATGAGTTAAAAAGTTGTAGTGTCAATATATTCACAGACAATACCCAAGTATTTCATATGATAAAGAAGGGAGTAAGCTCAAACCCGACATGCATGGCCTGGCTGAGAGAATTATTTTGGGTATGCAAAATTTTCCAAATCCGCTTGGTACCTCACTACATCAGTACAAAAAATAACCTTGTAGCGGACACTTTGTCCAGAATTTTGTATCTAAAATCTGAAGGGGAAGCCAGAAAATGTCTAGCAGGCTCTAATTTGTGCTGTATTAATGAAATTTTTTAATTTTGCAGAGAAAAGGGCCTTAAAAATGAGGGCAAAGTCGCTAAGAAAAGCCGCCGTATCAGCAAATACACTGAAATTGAGGAGGAAACAGTCGGCTTGCTACAAGAAGGTCTGTAAAAAGTTCAATTGGCCTATCTATAATATTAACTCCAAGCAAGCTTGTATATATTTAACTTATCTTTCATCTTATATGAAAGCCTCCTCAATTATTAATTATTACCAGGCGGTAATTTTCTATCATAATGTAAAAGGCCTGCCTGTACCGGACTGGTCTGACAAGCACATGAAAATGACTGTAAAAGGTATAAAGAATACAGAAAATGTGCAATTGGACAGCAAGGATCCAATTAAGATTTCACACTTAGAGTCAATGTATAGGAAGGTAAACCTGTCATCCGAGAGAGGGATGCTAGTCTGGTTAATAATTATCTTTCTATTTAGTACACTTTTGAGAGTGGGGCATGCGGTAAATTCGTCGCACATGTTACTACGTAAAAATGTAAAATTTACTGACTTTGGTATAGTAGTTACTGTTAATTCATCAAAGACTACTAGGGATGTTGTTCATACTATTCCAGTAAACAGGAGTAGTAACAGGGCCCTATGCCCAGTTTATTGGTTGGAGTTCTTGTATAAGACTCATCCAGGCAAGAGAAATTCAGCTCTTTTCTCAACAAAAAATTAGGATTTTCTGACTTATTCAGATTTTAATAAATTATTTAAGAAGCTCTTGCATAAAGCAAAAGTTTCAGGTAATTTCTCTACCCATTCACTAAGGAGGGGTGGTACTACTCAACTGTATAGTTTAGGGGCTGCTGTAACTTTTATTAAGGAGCGAGGTCAATGGGCTTCTGATTGTATTTATAAATATATTAAGCCTTCAGTTGGTCAGAAGGCAAAAAAAAAAAAAATGTATTCACTACGTTAGGTGATTAGTTTGGAGGTCTTGGGATTTAATAAATATTTCCCATATTTATCTATGTCCAAACTTAATCACTTGTTACTTGTTATTTCCTATTCATAGCAAATCTTATATATCACGCATCGACTCGGTAAATGTAATATTTTGGGTTCCGAGACCTCAAAATTGTTATTTCCGGGAGCAGGCGGTGACGTAACCTCTTCCATCACCGTGGTTACGCGGATCCGTTGTCGGGTCACTATATAAACTCGGGGCGTAACCGTTGAATTTCAGTTGCTCACACTACACCGACCTGCTCACATCGTCTAATTTTAGTCTTTAGCTTGTTGTAATAGGAGGATTTAATAAATATTTCCCATATTTATCTATGTCCAAACTTAATCACTTGTTACTTGTTATTTCCTATTCATAGCAAATCTAATATATCACGCATCGACTCGGTAAATATCATTGATACATGCTTCAAATAGCGAACGCTGTATAATCTCTTTATGATTCACTTTGTAATCGGCCCATACCTCATCAATACTCAAATTACAAGTTACTTCAAAAACTAATTTAAAGCTGGCATTCTTTGTTTTTAACCAAGCAAGGCTGCCTTTATCTAAATGCTCTTCATATGAATAGAATTATCTCACATTGTTCATGCATGTCTGTATACAAGATTTTGCATTGCTCTAAAAGAAAGCATCGGGTGAAACAAATGTAAAAATGTAAAATTGTCCTCCAATACAAACATTCTAGAAGATGCAGAAAGGTTTAAAATGGGTGTCTGAAATTCCAGTAGAATTCCGCATAATTATGCATGTCTCACCCAGGTTTGTTATTTAGACGTAAGGAAACGAAGTGAAAGTTCATGAGATGCATTGCAACAAAGATCTGCAATAACTCTTTTCTGAGCTTCACCAAACAGAGAATGACAAATTATATCAAGCAATATTCTGGCCGTACACCTAAAGAAATCTAACAAAGGCACACATAGGTGAAATGGAAATGATCTATGGTTTCTGAATAACATCTTCTTACAAAGCATCTTTTCTCTCCTTTCAAAAGCGATGCTAAAGTGCCACTCCTCCCACATTTTTATTGCAGCTTTGGCAATGCGAATAAAGGGAGTTTCATACGAAACTTTAAAAAAAGATATATGTGCAGCAGAATGAAGTTTAGTAGATTGCAAAAGTCGTCTCACAAAAAGTGTCACGGAGTGTAACAGTCTCTTGAAAAGGTTTTATGCAAACTGGCTTTAGGTTCACTAAGATTCAGTGCAGAGATTCAACGAGAATTTCAGTTGAATTACAAAATGGGTTACCCCCCTTATATTAGTCCATCAATACTACATGTACATAATAATTATGTCAACGTTTTCCTTTGCATCTCTGGAAGCTCTCTCCTATAATTTACTCCTCCGCACCGAATGTTCCAAGGAATTTATATTCTTTCAAAATACCTAAATCCACATGAACTACCCGGGGGAAGACTTGCACAGTATGAAAGCATCTAACCGAAAAACATTACAGAATACCCAAGGTATGAATGTGTGTTTGCACTAGCAGTCAAATAGTCGATGAAGAGCGGAGAGTCAAATAAGATTATCAGATTATTGTCCTTGGAGGGGGTAGAATAATAGGGGAAGTGTTGAGTCACACCAAATTATGTGTCGATGACAGCAATATAGACTAAGTGAAGCTCATAAGATTATTTAAGCAGCAATAAAGGTTTAGTATTTTAAACTGCATTTTATAGTGCTTTGACTATACCAACTATTTGTATCATCATTATAAAAGAACAATTAATCAAATTCATTATCCACTTTTGCAATGTCAAACTATATTTAGACATTTCTGTTTCACTCAGTGACATCTAGTCAGTCTGTCGGAATATCATGCTGCTATTCCTGTAGTAAATGAAATGTCACTTTATGTATTAGGTCATACTCTGTTGAAAAGTTTACTCGTCTCGTATTAGATCAGGAACGATATGAGGTCGAATAAAAGTCCCCGACCGGCGAAGCGGGGGCATAACTTCCCTTATGAACTATACATATAATAAATTATGAGTATGGGAGGGGTATCAGTCAAATTCAAATAAGCTTTACAATTAATATTTTAAATACATGTATGCCTATAGTATATTCAACTATCTATTCACCGTTTAATATATTATAGATACAAAAAAGGAATGAAATATTCTTATCTAATGAAATATTTTGGTACGTGCTTTTCAATGGTTTCTTTCAAGCAGCAGAAATAAAGTAGAACAGACGTGATAAATACGATTCCGTACTATGGTTAATAAGCTTAAGGTTACATATATGACAAAATAATTTCAGACACTGGGTTTTACCCCAATGTTACTGAAAAAAGCGGTCGCACCGGTCGATACAACAGCCACGTCCACCACTGCCTATAATAAGCTTAAGGTTGTTTAGAAAGACTCGATTAACTCGCTTAAACGATGTGCACTTTCCGCAATATCACACGCTCGACCATTTCATTTTGGGTTAAATTCTGTTGTATATATTAGACAGAGTACATTGTGGCTCTGTAATTTATATGAACACAGACATCCTGTAGGGTTTTCTACACCAAGCAAAGGACTCAGTGGCCATTCGTCCAGGTCAACCTACTCCCACGGGAACCCATTAAGGTAAGACCCATACCAATGTCCGTCACGCGCCTCAAGGCTACAAATGGTCGCACTGCACTGCCTATTTTATATCAAGACGAATTTACTGTTTTCTGCAGAAAAATGGACAAAAAGGAGCAGAGAAAAATGCTTCTCTTTCCTTTAATTACCCCATGGAGGTATGAATTGATTAGGTTAGCGCTGTGTGTTCCAGCCTATTCCCTTTATAGCAGAAGATAATAGATTGACGGAGTCTTACCTGCTCCAAGCGGCCATGAGTTTGGGCAGCATCGGGCTACCAAGGGTAACACCATACCGGCTTAGATTTGGCACCCTCATCTCAAGTAAAATCAACCCACCTTTTATAAAGAGACAGTCCTAGGCTATGAAATAAAGATTGACTATGGTCTACGTCCTTTTTGATACCATCGCACAATTTAATCTTTGATTTATTCTTGTTCTGGAATCGATAAACACATACTCTTGTCACTGTAGTCGGAGAAATAATTATGTTATATGAAAGTGGAAATATGATATGACATCTTTGTATCCTAAATAAGAAGGTATTCGGAGACAATTTCAAAACAGTTGTCCTCAGCAATCCCTAAATTGTAAAGCAAACTTTGAACCAAAAGAAAATCTTGCATGCAGACATTGGATCCCAATATTACTACGAATCTGTCATACCCAGCTTTTGTATCCTCACAAAGTTCTCTCAAAAACAGCCATGTCTCTGTGAATGTTCCTGTGTTTCTTCTAACTGGGACGCACTGAGGCAATAAGTATACCATTAATACATTAGCTTAATATATACTGCTCGGCTAAAAGTGATTTATAAAAAAGAGCGATTAGGAAATAATAATGAAAAAGGTGAATAAGTTTTGAAATATGGGACATATTTATCAGATCCTTCCTAGGTACATCAACTCTAAAGTTTAAAAAATGACAAAGTGAACAGCTCGCCAGCAAGTGAGCAACTGAAAAATGCCTGTTGGTCCCACAATTTGTATAGTGAGGCATCCACGGAACCATGGTTACAGAGCATTTATGTCACTCGCCACTTGGCAGAAATATCTATCTTAAGCTGTCGGACCCCAAAATATTAAATATAATATCAATTGAAATCACCTTTCTATACCTTTTACATTTTCTGAAATGTCAAATTGTGTACATTATCGCATTCCCTTGCCTATGTAAACTTCATTTCTCTTTAACTACGTCATTCTCTTTCTCACATCGTTTGACATCTCTTTTAATAACATACATGTAAGTACAATAAAGTAGAAGCAAACATATTATCTAAAATGTTGGCTTTATGTGATCTTTCTGATATAATCGGTGTTTGTATTGGATTCGCCCAATATGAGAATATAAGCATGGATACGGAACGGTTGTCGGATCACTTGATCACCTCCTCCCGAGATGCTTGGACCTCTCTTTAAAGTCTTACTAGGGTTGCTGTGTGTAGGGGATGTTTAATTATTATTATTATGTATTTGTGTGTCCAAATTTAATAACTTGTTACTTGTAAACTTGTTAACAATATATCCTCCTATTATCATTACTACTATGGACTCCATTACGGGGGTTTTCATGCATCCCCTGATGCAGCCGTAAAGCCTTTTTTCGAAATGTTTCGTATGTGGAAAGGAACAAAAATCTTGGTACCAGGATAATAATTATGACAGGGCAGTTCCTAGTAAGAGGTTGGGGAACGGGTATACATTATTATTAAAGACGGGGCTTGCCGTCCGTCTACGCACTGCGGCCTGTATCTGATCCGAATAGGCCTATCGCATTAAAGGGAGCCAAAAACAATATTGTGTCAAAATATGTCAAAATTTTGCAAACTCAAATAACCATGAAAATACTTTCTAGGAGTCTAACTTTAGCCATTGGTACAGTATGAATCATGTTAACTAGCTTTAAGTTGACTTAAATTCCATTATACTCATGTGATGTGTGCCTGAAAACAGCAATGTTTGTAAACAAACCAATATTGGTGGGTCACCAAAATTGACCTGGGATGAGTTTTCATCTATTTTGATGTAGTTAAAGTCTGTTTTCACATTCTATATTATACCACAGGCCTAGGCTATGGCCATAGGATATTATTTCAATAGTTAACAGAATTTGCAAAATTTTGACCTTACATTGCTTTTGGCTCCCTTTAATATCACCAGGGGTGGATACAGAAACTTTAGAAGAGGGGGGCGCAAATATAAAAAACAGTCCCGGCGCCCCCTTCGGACGCACCAGTTTTGAATTAGAAAAATTGATCTGGGGCCAAAAATTGGGGGTTTGGGGGCGCGCGCCTGGTACGTCCCACCGCTACTGATCATCTATAATCCGCGACGTCCACGGATACTAAATCTCAGTTCCACGCTCCACATCGATGCGTTCGGCAGAGCGCCCTATAAAGTTTAACGGGAATACGAAAAGTCCATATAGGGTGAGCACAAATAGGCCATATTTCTGATGATGTTGTCTGCTTTTAGCGTAGACTGTCGGTGTATTTGAGCAGGAGCTCGATTGCAGACACGTCCGTCTAACGCCGTCGTCCTAATACGGAGCAGGGATTTTAAAAGTACACAACTTCCCTTTGAAGCTAAGTAGCCGTGTCTCATAAGAATGACGTCGGCATGTTTTCTCATCACAGAGTAACTCAGATTTAAGACGCTACTGGTATAGTTTATAACTGTGGAAAGTGTGTTGTTCCTCCATCTACATATTCTTAGATTCATTTCAATTATTCTATTAAACAACAAGACGATAAGATTAACAGGAGACGCGTAGCTGCCGCTAAATTCAAGTGCGCTCACATAATATGTATATCATGATTAAATTGTCTGTCCTCATATTTGATCGGTAAGATTACTGTAAAGGTGAATCGACAGCTTCCCGGAGACCATGTTCGATCTATTTTATATAGGACACTGCCTTTTGTATAGACGGGTCGCAGACCTCATGCAGGGGCCGGTTATAAGACCAGAATACATCAAAGTATGCAACTCAATAAAAAGCGCGGCCGAGGGGGATGTTGGTCTAGTTTAGTTTCTGTGATAAACATGTACGCCAAGTGAGACCTATTTATAAAGGCCACGCGCCTTATATGACAAGAAAAAAACTCCAGGGTCGTATTCTTCCTTAGACCATGGTTTTTCACCGACTCTTCTAAGGTATCTGCAAGGTGTTCACTTATCTTAATCAATATGCGGACCTTATAAACGAGGCCCCTCCTAGCGAAAATATGTGCAGCGTCAGGAGAGGCTGAAATAGTTTCCTACGCTTTGGTAGACTAATGGTATCTTAGAAGTCCGATCACAGGTTGCTGGAGCATTTCGAATAGTAACAAAGGAATGGACTATTTGTTAAATCGTATAACGTTTCACATTCTTGCACGTTTTTGCACGTGAAAACGGATTGGCGGAGGACACCACCCCAGATCGACACCTGCCCACTATAACATCGGCAGGATTTCTTCCAGGTATTCTGTCATTTATTTAACGACCAATAACAACTGTTGTCAACAGAACAGCGGGCAGAACCTGATCGCTAATTGTTAAATGAAAATAGCTGATTCTTTTGATCATACATGTACACATGACGTCCTGTTGTTTTCGACAGAATTTAATGGTTATGATGCTATTTACGAACGGGCGATCGGTATCCAGCTGTTGTAGTAGGCATTGGACCCCCTTAAATGAGTTTCTGAAATCTCTCTACATTGGTTTCCCCTACCCAGGATATCCCAACAGTGATATAGGGCCTAACACAGTTGACATTTTTTAACTATCGTGCAGCTTTAAGTTTTGTTGAGACACTCCTTAGGATGACCACACATTTATCGCGCTATAATACACCTGCACCATCCAATCAAAATAGTTTTCAAACAAACATATCATTTCTTTAAGTTTATATTTGTGGATCGCCCCCTTATTTCTCGCTGTCTAATAACACTCTTGATAAGAGGCATTTTATTATTCGAAGTACTGGATTAGAGAAATGACGTCAGAAAATCGTACAAGAAACTCAGTTATAGGTTATGGCTTTCATCAAATCTGGAAAGACTATACTGCAGAACGGAAACTGATGAGACCATACTTGTAAGAAGAGGAAATTGTACACCAACAAGTTGCAACCGACCAGAGCAATATAATAATTACGTTTTGTCATAATTATATCAGCCGGTATATCGATATCTATGTAATGCATTTTTACAGCTTAGTTAAAAATACTTTCTGGGAAATAGCAATTCAGTATTTCGCCGTAGTATATTCGTTCTTGCTGTTCCAATATTCTTATAGCAAATACACCCTATTCCTTACCCCTACCTCCACTACCATAATATTCATTATCTTCGAGTCATTTCATATCGAATATTTGGACTACATCAAGACTAGCAGGCTTATTATGCTTTTCCATTGACTATATCCCGATTATTACAACCAACCCTTAAAACTGTTGAACTGAGTTCGGTTTCCATCTGTAACTGGACCTTAATGTTTAGATATTGTTTTATACCTCATACAGTGTGACTGTTTGTACATGTAGCATGTAAAACTAAAAACATAAGATGTGAGATTCTGACTCTAGGTTGAAATTAGCAGTTTACTGATGCAGGCCCATAGACAGGGGTGGTTTGGGGGATTTGTACGAACCCCCCCCCCTCCCCTTGGACGGACCCTCCTTTAAAATATGACTTTAAAATAAGATAAAAAAAAAATCCTTAGTCTGGTATGTGTTGGTAGGTGCACGTTATATAAGTAGAGCTCCCAGGGGTAGAGCTTAAGGCCGACTATCCTAGATCAAAAGGGTTAAGGTGTGTGGTGACGTCACAGGTGCGGAGCCCGTCACAAAGGGCGGGCTGATTGAGAGGCGGCGGGTTATGAGTGGGGCTGGCGGCAGTAAGGAGACGGAGGTGTTTTATTGGCGGATTCAGCACGTCCTCTGAGGCCCCCAGCACCGGTGTCAGCCCAGCAGCCGGATTAGGCCTAGATGTGTCAGGTCGGCCTAACGTCGGCCTGGCTTAGGCTGGCCGTGCAGGTGAGTAGGCGGTGTAGGTGGGTGAACGGCCGCCCCCAGGGATGGATAACTCTAGGTTACCTTGTTCGATGTTGGGGAAGGGAAACTCAATTAGTCAAGCAAATCAACTTTTTTTTATAGGGTCATCAAAGATTTAAAGTTGCAATTGGATTCACTTGAAATTGCGTTAAAGGTCGAGGAACCTTGATATACCAGGTGGGTAACGGATTACTGTGGGAATGATGATTTGGAGATGGACATAGCTACACTGTCACCTTACCCTACTTCGCTGTTCATTTCAACAGTGATACTCAAGTGGCAACTTCCTTCTCCCCCATTTGTAAGATACCCCAAATACGTCTCTAAAATGCTGTTCAATATTATTTTCCCAAGGTTATACAGGGCTACAGATTACGCAGATTACACCCAAAGAGTAGTGGATAACCAGTTCGACTAGATCGACACCCTGCTTTTCATATACTACTTACACAATGGAACCTGCTAAAAAGTGCTTGTTTTCTAAACTTCTATGCAAGTTAACTATAATTAAACAATTAGGGACACTGGAGAGTGATGGACATTTCCCGGATATAAAGGTCCATGGCTCAAATAATGATGATCACTTGTTTTTTTTGGCTTGTACAAAGCACTATGATCAGATCTATGGAGGTGAGAATCACGGCTAGCTAAGGTGGTCTAACAGGCAGCGAATGGGTTCGAACCCAGGCTGGCCGGGTGCAATGCCAGCATGCTAATGGGAACCACTAGACCGTCCCATCCCCCTTATGAGCATCTTTATGTTTATTTCTTAAAGGCACCGTAACCATATTAGCAAATATAAAAAAAGGCTTTTGATTATGTTTTGATATTTTTGGCATAGAAAGAAAAACATTTGGAATGAAAGAAAAACATGGCATGCATTAAAGAAGTTTAAATGGTTGATATTGGCGTTTTCCCGGGAATGTGCTATGAGTGAGAAAACAAAGATATAAAGAATGCTTTTTTTATGTTATCTTTTTAAAGTATATATACTATTGCATTATCAATATGTTCAACTGAAGTAAAAGTATTTTAATGAGTTTAAGGGACAGGGCTATTTGGATCCGAATATTTGGCAAGCACAACATACTGATTATGCTTTGTCGTAAATCGCGTGATTTGAAAGGACCTATTTTGCATTTTCCAATACTAGGAGTGTACACTTCTCAAAATTGATTCCCCCCTTTAAAACCTTAATAGTAAAAAATCTGTTGGAAATTACCAAGAAAACTAACAACAAGACATATAGTTACCACGTTCCTGGACATTTGCCCACTCTGCGCACACTGTTTTCTACTTAATGACTATTCATGAAGCTGTCTGACCAGCAGCCAATCACCATCTGTCGTCCCCGGGTCAGGCCCGACATGGTCGCCGGCCGATTGACAGGTGCAGGCCACACCTCCGGCCATTTATCAACCACAGGTATTGAGTTGTAAAATAATTCCACCCACCGGGATCCATTTAAGAGCCTTTTTAATACAAATTATCATTTTGCAAGGACTCTTGATCTTTGTTTTTCAATTTCTTATATGATACATGTAGTTAGGTTTCCAATTTTGGAGTATTAGGCTGATGTAACATATCGGTCTATCCATATTGTTTTGGTATGGATAATCAGAGAATTAGCTGGTCTGAAATAAAGACGAAACACTGCACAAAATTAGACCTTTAATGAACTTTAATTTTGTAAATGGAGCCATTGACATTCATTAAAGGCATAGGATTTGTCACCTTTGCAATACCTTTGCAAGCTTTTTGATGAATTTTTAAAGGTCACCTGAAAAAGGTTTGTAAAGGTCTTGTAAAGGTGACCTCCCAGCAAACACACAACGTTCAGACAACGTTGTGCAACATTACCTTTCTACAACATTTGAAGAAAAACGTTACAGCAACGTTGCCACCACGTTGTAAGATAATGTTGGGTTGCAACATTGCCACAACATTGTAAAATAATGTTGTAAAAACGTTGTTTATGACAACGTTATTTTCACAACGTTGCAGCAACATTGTATTATGACCTAAAAACAACATACAGGTGGCACCACTGTTTAAAAGGTTACATATTTCAAAAACGTTTTTCAAAATATGTCATTCAGGATAAATACTTAAAAAATGTTTTCAGTTGAAATGAATTAATAACATGTTCTGAATAAGGTAATATGGTTTTATTACATATTTTAGCAAAATAATCATATTATGAGTGAAATGTAGGTTAATGTTAAGGTTAAACACCTATTTCGTAGCTCCATAATATAATGCACTTTCTTAGCTTTGAAATACTCAATTGTAAATGCAACAGGTCATTAACCTGATATGATCTAATCTTATGAGCAATAAGGTTGGTGTTCCGAGAGTACATGTACTCTTGAATGAATATTATGTGATCTTAAATAAAACTGTAGATTTGATAAGTTTTTCAAATAAATACTTTCATATGTTTGATAATGTTGCAAAAATGTGCAACATTTTTAAATGGGCAAGGATGGGACTGGTAATTTTTAACAAACAGCCCTAATAACATTCAGAATATCAATTGTATTATACATGGGAATTCTAGGTCTGTGCCCAAACAAATATTTAGGTTGTGAAGAGGTTGTAAATTGGTTATTATACAACGTTGTGTATAACGTTGCTGCAACCTCTCTGGGAGTCCACATTTTTACGTTGCGACAACATAATTTTGCAACGTTGTTACAACCAAAGTGTAACGTTGTAGCAATGTTGTAACAACGTGAAATTGTTTGCTGGGCTTTCCCTTTCCTTTAGCACACCTCAATGGCTCCATTTACAGAAACTTAAAGGTCTTAAAAAGTCTTTTTTCGTGCAGTGAAACATTTAGTATTCCAAAGGTTCCAGCTCACTTACTTGAGCAACCGATGTCATATAAAGATAAATGTTGTCTCATGGGCGGATAGTTTCACCAATAATAAATTATCGCCAGTTATAATTACTTCTCTACCCATCGGATTAGTTATTTGACAATAAGCACTAACGATTTACAGGGAATTAGTGACGTTCATCTGAGCATGCGTCGCACAATCTGAAATGTCCGGTGCACTGTTCTTGCAATAATATAAGGAAGGCCCATTGCTTACCAAGCATCATAGTAATATGATTTGCAAACTTACTATTTGCAGAATAAACTACATGTTATTACCAAGTAAACTGCGCAGGGTAAAATAATTTCAATTCTGCAGATAATCTTCTTTCCAATAAATGCTTAGACAGCAAAATTACATGTTTGGTTGAGCACTACAGCCATGCGAACGCTAGTTCTTGCTCAATCAATTTTACCCTAACAGAATAGAGAATCCCCTGACCCGTTGTGGGCCAAAGGATCCATGAAGGCTTGGTTGTACGTTCCCCAGGCCTTTCACAATCCTCATCACATAACGCACCAATTAACGATCAACCCCCCCCTCAGTGCGAGGCACTCAGCGGCCGTTAGATCCATATTGAAATTGTAACAGCCTTCATGAGTTGAAAAAACACCGACTCTTTGAGATCAATGGCAACATCTAATGATATGGCCATAATGGCCTTAATTCATTTCACCTAACTCAGAGAATAGCGTCCACCAACACTCGTTGGGGGTGTTGAACATCTGTTAAAGGGACCACGTTTGGTCCAGTGAAAATAAGGCATAGAGAAATAACATAAATAGATGGGCGTGCTGGATAAGCTGATGCCCTGAAGGGGCTCTCTGACCTCGTAAGGGCGGGGGGCCAATCGCCAATAACGAGGTTTATCACGCGAAATCCGGAAACGGCCACATTGCGGCCTTTGTCATCTGCGTTGACAGCCGTCACTAGCGGCGTAATGACCAGCTACGTTACGCCTGGCCGGCGCGCGGGGCCTGCCGTACAGCTACACAGATTAAGGGTACTTGCTCCAGTGCGAATACGTTTAGTTATCACATAAATGTATATTTGTACCTACTTGCTGGCAAAGAGCTTAGGCCTGTTCTTAATGCCCTGAACCTGCCTGAGACGTTGACAAACTGAAGCCAGCACAATGTCCTGCGAGTTTGATATTGAATTGTTTTTCAAAATAGGTTTGGACATAGCCAGATAGTTTAAGGTGTGTTGAAGTTTGTATTCGGCGTATTATGTTTGATAACAAAACGTTGCGCATTTTGTGCGCATGCCTGTCCCAACTAAAAGAGAATGATGCTTGGAGAGCTACTTCAACAGTCGTGATATGACAGCTCATACAATAATAATATTGAATAACATGCATAACAGATAGTTCTTTCTAAGTGTGGGGCATTATCTGCAGAATGTTTTCACTATGAATATCGTTGTACAATTATTTCACTTTCCTGTTTCTGATGGCATGTGTTGACAATGATACGATTTATAGTGTGTTTCAATACAAAGGAGTCTAGTAGTTTTGAGAATGTACGAAATGTATGAAGTCAATCTGCAGATTAGATTATTTTGACATTTGTTGATAGGCCTATCCGAATAACAATTAATGGTTCTCACTGTGCAATACAAGTTAAACTTCGTTTCCGAATTATGCTCATCACTGATACAATGTAAAAAGTAAGTACTGTAAATCTACGGCAAAAGTTGCTGGCAGCGAAATCCCGAGCAATTAGGCCTATTGCTGTAGATTTACAACACTTATTTTGTATTATTTTGGGGTCCGATACCTTAAAATTGTTATTTCCGGGAGCAGGGCGGTGAAGTAACCTCTTCCATTACCGTGGTTACGCGGATCCGTTGACGGGTCACTATATAAACTCGGAGCGTAACCGTTTCATTTCAGTTGCTCCCACACCACCGTCCTGCTCACATCGTCAATTGGTACAACCGGCTGGGGAAAGCGGTTAAAAGTAGAAAGGCTTCTACTTACCAGTGACAAGACGGTTACGAAGATCTTGCACATAGTTCCGAACAGTTTTGGAGATGGCGGGTTTAAATTTTTGCAGGACTTGCAAAATGCTTCACGCCGCTCCGACGGGCAAAAAATGCAAGGTTGCATCATCTACGGGTGTGTATTTGAAGGAGCAGCAGGGTACAGCCCAAGATGTGTCCTCGATACGTCTAAAGGGGGAAAAGATGTTCGCTGATGAACAAGGAGCACGGATCGGCAAGTTGGAGAAGACGGTTACGAGGATGTCGGAGAACATCGAGATTCTCGTCAAGGCTGCGACGGCTGGAGCTGGCGTCAAGACGGCCAGCAAGACGGCTCAACCGTCCTCAGATGAAGTATCCTCTTCAGAGTGGGAGGACGTCAAGCCGAGCCCCGTTACGTAGTTCAAACTCCTCCGATTCGTCGGGCAACAGGTCTTCCTCATCCTCCTCCGACAGCGCTCCTCCTGAGGAAGGTAAAAAGCACACAAAGAGATTTGGCCAGAAAAAATTCTTTGCTAAGGGCGATGAACCCAAATGTGTAGAAGATATTCTGTTACTGGGAGTTAAGACAGTAGAGAAATTAATCGTTGAAAAGGAGGATCCATCGCCAGTTGTAAAACATTTGAAGGTACTAACCGAGAAGGCTACTAAGAAAATGTATACTTTCGACACTTTCAACAAATATGACCGGGCAGTAAGAGAGAGGGCCAACAGGCTAGGGGTAACGCAGTTTGCCTCAGTGGATCAAGAGGAGATTTTCTCCCACTTTAGTTTTGAAAATATATTCAAGGCTAGCTCGGGTAAGACATCCTACGGGGAAAACAAAAGCCGTTACAGGCTCGGGCGAGAAGATCTGTTTTAGGTTTAATTCAGCGCAAGGATGTCCAGGGAAATGTAATATGTCACATATTTGCATTGTTTCTGAGAAGGCGGGTCACTCAAAGAACGATTGTTATCGTAACGGCCCGAAAAAGGAACAGAAATAGGAGGGGGAATCTAAATTTGGCTTGCAGGTCATTGTAGGAGTTAATCTTCGTAACGGTTTTAACTTATCTGAAAACGATGACGTCACGCCCCGGGGGCTAGCAAGCCAGTCGTGTCAAAGCTGTCCAGACCGTAATATTCCTCCTCCTACGGTGAAAGTACAGCACCGTAATGATTCTATGGTAGTCCAGGGTGGTCCTTATGGTAATTCCATCAATGTTGATCGAGTATTTTGTAAGAATGTGATGGAAAACGCATCTAAATGCGTCTCCGCAAACGCCTGCTGTTGTCCGCCTGACCCTGTTTACGCGGGTAATGCCGGTACAGAAACCAGTGACGTCACTGATAGTGGGGCAGAAAGTACACAGGCGGATGCGAGGATGCGAGTAAAAAATCATCTCGCAGCAATCCTTTTCGCGAAAAAGGTGGGGATTTCGCTAAAATCCATTATTATAGTAGTGATAGTCATGTAGACGAGATCACGCCGGACAAGCCGGTATGCGATTTATTTTCGGAAATTCACTCGAAAACTTAGTATACGAGAATTATTCAGAAAAAATTATTTTTACTGTCACTTCCTCTTCGGGGAAACTAGTACGTGTTCGTGAGGAATGCGCACAAGGCATCTGCCAGTGCGAATTCTTTATCGGCAACGCATTGGCCCAATTGAAGCCGTGTCGCTTCAATTATATATTGTCCTGATGGTGGTCTCAGGCCAATCACAGACTGCAGTATGCCAAAAGACATTTCAATAAATAATTTTTGTGATAACATTATTGAAGAGTTTAAATACAAAAGTGTAGAAAATGTTCTGTCCATTCTACAGGAGGGAGACTATATGGGCGTAGTTGATATTAAGTCAGCCTATCGTGCGGTTCCTATTTTTCCAGACCATACAAGATATATGGGCCTTAGATGGGATATAGATGGTGAGGAGGTATACATTCAAGACAATAGGCTAGCCTTTGACCTACGCCTAGGACCCATGTATTTTAATCAAATCTCTGAGTTTGTATACAGTATATTAACCGACATATATAATTTACAAGTGGTGAATTATTTGGATGATTTTGTTGTAATAGCATCATCCTATGAAGAAGCAGAGAAAGCACAAAAGTTGGTTATACAGACATTAAGATATTTAGGCTTCTATATTTCATGGGGTAAGGTCACTCCTCCACCACAAGTATGTAGATACCTTGGTTTGGATATCGATTCCCTCGAAATGGAACTTAGATTACCATCAGATAAGCTAGAAAGGCTTAAATGCTTATTAGATAAATATTCAACAAAAGCATCCATTGCAAAGAAAGAGTTGGAAAGTCTGGGAGGCTTATTGTCTCATTGCGCCCATGTAGTGTCGGGGGGGAACGTCTATTGCAGAGGAATATTTAACTTATACAAAATATTGTTAAATAATAATTTAAACGCGATAAAAATTGGCCAGGCAGCGAGGGACGACCTTAGATGGTGGAAAAATTTCTGCGAAAATTTCAATGGTCGGAGAAAAATAATTTACAAAGAGTACCCACTACCACTAGTGTCTGACTCTTCTCTCAAAGGCTATGCCATATACAGGGGACAAGACTGGATTGCAGGCTGTTGGAATGAGCCAATGAATATGAGTTTTGTAAAATGTTCCCATATCATGGGCCCTCCTACCTGTGATATATATGATAGTAGTAATATCAACGAGCTGGAATTATGGCCTATTTTAGTGGGTCTAAGATGCTGGCTGGGCGATTTAAAAGATCACAGTTTAAACATTTTCACAGATAATACACAGGTTTTCTATATGATCAGAAAGGGAGTGAGCTCAAACCCTACATGTATGGCTTGGCTAAGAGAGATTTTTTGGATCTGTAAAATCTACAGAATTCGTCTGGTCCCACATTATATTAACACTAAAAACAACCTGGTAGCTGACACTTTATCTAGGCTGTTATATGTCAAGTCAGAGGGAGAGGCAAGGAAGTGTCTCGAAGGCTCAAATCTATGTTGTATTAATGAAATTTTTAAATTTTGCAGAGAAAATGGCCTTAAAAAAAGAGAGCAAAGATGCTGAGAAAATCCGCTGTGTCGAAGAGCACATTAAGGTTGAGGAGGAAGCAATGGGCTTGTTACAAGAAGGTTTGTAAAAAATTTAATTGGCCAATTTATAATATTAAACCTAGGCAAGCCTGCCAATATTTAACCTATCTTTCATCATATATGAAAGCCTCCTCAATAATTAACTACTACCAAGCGGTGATTTTCTTTCATAATGTAAAGGGCCAACTTGTACCGGATTGGTCCAATAAGCATCTTAAAATGACAATTAAGGGTATAAAAAATACTGAAAAGGTTGGAGTAGACTGTAAAGATCCAATCAAAGTGTCACATTTAGAGTCTATGTATAGGAAGGTGAATTTCGCATCAGAAAAGTGGATGCTTGTGTGGGTAATAATTATATTTTTATTTAATACACTTTTGAGAGTGGGTCACTCAGTTAGGTCTTCCCACAGTTTACTTCGTAAAAATGTAGAATTTACTAAATGGGGTATGGTAGTCACAGTTAAATCTTCAAAGACTACAAAAAATGTTGTTCACACTATTCCAGTAAATAGGAGTAGTGATAAGACCTTATGTCCTGTACACTGGTTGGAGTTCTTGTATAAAACCCATCCTGGTAAAAGTAATTCACCACTTTTCTCAAAAAAATAATCTGGTTTATCTGTCCTATTCAGATTTTAATAGATTATTTGAAAAGCTGTTGTCTAAAGCAAAAATTAGTGGTAATTTTTTTACCCATTCACTAAGGAGGGGTGGTACGACACAATTATATAATTCAGGGGCTCCTATAACTTTTATTAAGGAGCGAGGCCAATGGGCTTCAGACTGTATATATAAATATATTAAGCCTTCAACTTATCAAAAGGCTGTTCAACAAAAAATTTATTCACTACGTTAGGTGGTTGGTTTGGAGGTTTTGGGATTAATAAATATTTACCATATTTATATATGTCCAAACTAATCACCGTTGTTTCTTGTTATTCCTATTGTTAGCTAATCTATTTATAACGACCTCTCGCCGGTAAATGTATTATTTTGGGGTCCAATACCTTAAAATTGTTATTTCCGGGAGCAGGGCAGTGACGTAACCTCTTCCATTACCGTGGTTACGCGGATCCGTTGACGGGTCACTATATAAACTCGGAGCGTAACCGTTTCATTTCAGTTGCTCCCACACCACCATCCTGCTCACATTGTCAATTTTAAATTTTTAGCTTGTTGTAATAGGAGGATTAATAAATATTTACCATATTTTTATATGTCGAAACTAATCACCGTTGTTTCTTGTTATTCCTATTGTTAGCTAATCTATTTATAACGACCTCTCGCCGGTAAATATTGAAGATATATACAACACTACAAACTAGGTATTTTACTCCAAGATGTAATGTAAAATTACATTACTTCAGATGCTGTAAAATACGTCAGTAGATTCTGCTCCTATAGACAGTAACTATTGTTATGATGTAAATAGTAAAGGGATATCTCTTGGGGAATTTCCTTAATTTCCCATTTCGATTTTCAAATAGTGATTACCACTTTGGTGGCCGACTTCCCAGTGGTGTATATACCTACAATGAGAAATCAAAACATACAATATCATGTAAATATCGCATAGTGTAACTGTCTGAATATTCTCAAGAAATAACTAAAGTTATAATTCAAGTCTTGTATTTACTTACTTTTTGTATGTATTATGCAACAGCAAAAAGTATTGTAAACCCATGGGACACCTTCCTGTTATTACACATTGACTTCTTGCAGTGTAGGTCTTGTTGTAAATTAATATAGACAATTCAATACGACAGGGACGTCTTTCCTCTAATTATTCGAATTAAAGACGAATGACTACACGCTACACAAAATACACATCAGCAAAGAACCTATCTATTCTGGTCAGATTCCACTCTGGTTCTCTTACAACCCGCGTGGCATTTGGAAATCTTCCTGAAGCGTGATTATTTTTATTTCTTTATGATTAACGTCTTTGTCATATTCTCGGTTATATTACTATTACCTTTCTAATTTATCCCAGAGTATATTTTACGATTTCTCACCTTTCACTTTACGCCATTTTAATTCTTCTTTTATCAATAAGGTGTTGCTGATATCAAAACAGGCTTCATAATTCATTGCATTAGTTTCCTTTCTTTGGGGACACCCATTCTCATTTCTTTTATCAGACTTTCTTAAGAGTCTCTTACCACGTTTCGGCATGTTTTTATCCAATTAAACCAATTGCAATTCCTTTTGGAATTTGATCGTTGTGCCTTCTTTGAAAAGTTTGTTTCTTTCCTTGTGTCCCCTAAAACAATTGTTTTCAGTCAATCATGCACGTAACAATAGACTTTGATTTTTTTGGAATACGTATTGTTTGTAGGAAAACTGGTTATTATTTTCAGCATTGTTCCATAATTGACAGAGGGCCCTTTCGTTGTGAAATTAGGAAAAAAAGTAACGTTATGTCTTGTTTTGTCGTATTGATTATAATATCCATCAGGTTTGTAAATAGTGATTTGTTCTTTAACTTCCCAGTACCTAATTATCACATACGTGTAAGCCTGAAACATGATAATACTGTGCTAACAGATTACAGCAACAGCCGTATAACTCTGTATTACGTATATACGTTATGAAGTTCTTGTGTAGATATGATTATCAAATTTGTTCACACAAGAAATTATTCAATTACGAGAACCAAAATGCTTTGCCCATTCACTAAAGTTTAATTACGCTGCAATTCAAAAGAGTTTATCTGGTGATAGAAAAGGTAAAGCCTGCAGCTGGTTCCTACCAAACGAGGTTGAATATTTCATTATTAGATATTGATAAGGACAAAATGTAATTTTCAGCAAATAGTCTGACCTCTTTTATTTTTCCACACATAATGATATGTTTCTTTGCACTTAACGACCAAATCTTTGGTAACTTTGGACTAAACTGGGAGGTTCTGGGCGACTTATTATATATGGATAGAGATCCGATGCCAAGAGAACAAAAGAAATTATTGCGTTTAATTGGTTTTAACAGAAAATCGTTGCTCCGCCGACCGCAAATGTCTAACAGGTTAGATATTTTGTCATTGATGACTAATTGCATTTCTATAGCATTTTACTGGTATTTGCAGTCATTTACTGTCATCCGAAACACTTCTTTAGTGTCTCCACCCAACAATACTACAAACAACAGCAAAAGATTAAAGATTCTTTGATTTTTTTTCTTGGCCATTAGCCCTTTGTTATTTCTTAATTTCTATATGGTATCTAACATTACATCGTTCCTTAGAAATTAAGAAATAACTCGTTTTCAATTTTTGCTAATTAAGCACAAATCTTTTAATTAGACAGTGTTTGCGTACCTGAATTCTTTGGAACCATCTTGATTCATGGTCCCTAGGAGGCCAAAAGATGAAAAATGTCAAGAAAATCCAGGGGGCCCACAATGTAGGGTAAATCCTCATTTTGTCTGAATTCAGGATTTGGCTTCTGGACTACAAAGGAATGTTAATTTTAGAATAGCCTGCAGGCGAACTTTTGCGAACATAGGATCTTTTTGGAAGAGCAACTCCTACACTATATATTATGAAAAAAACATCAAAGATATTTGAAGGCCTCGTAGGTGCAGGCGTGTTGTGGTCTTAACTTACAAGACAACTCTTCAATAATCAACTTAGCATCATAGTTGCAAAGCTAAACTCACCTCAAATCAATGTACAATCAATTGAACTAAAAATATTGGAATAAGATTGAGCCTATAAACTTGACAGAAATCGACAGAAATCCGGATGCATGGGCAATGATTCATCAAAAGTGCAATCACAATGAATCTAACATTCACGGAGCAGCAACAGACAACAGTTATCTAACAACTAAGAAGCAACAGGCCTCAGGGCACACTCCTTAGTCAGTAGAAATAATATTCATCATCCCATGTTTTATTTACACCACACAAAAACCTTATGTTCATAATTTAGTAATGTAAAGGTCTGTTAAGATTTCAACTTTGTCTAGGATGCAACTACAACGTGCTGAACATTGGCAAAAGTAATGATGTCACAGTTCAGTAGAATGATTGCAGATTCTGCCTCTTACTTTTTTGTGTTCAAACAGCAGCAAATGTCTGTAGTTTCAAATATTCAAACATCTCCTTTTACCCTTGTTGCCAAGATGGTATTTAAATGTCAAAGTTATTGCCCACAGTTACAGTAATACAGCGTGATTTCGATCCATGAGAGAAGGACATATTTGCAAGTAAGACGAACGTTTGCTCTTTTGTCATGAAACCGCTCTTTCATTTTCCAAATTAAAGTTTGTAACGTACCGGTTTCAAAGAAGCATCGACTTTTGAAAGTTTCAACATCGTTCTGCAACATGAACAAGCTTTTATTGCATGGCATTATCCCGGTGGATGTCTAATTTCTAGGGCATATATATATATACAGCCTAAAAACATTCTGCCACCACATCTCAACCAAAATTCATTGTATTGAGCGAGGCCAAATTAATAAAGAAATGACATGGACAATGCTCGTGAGCCTTCAATGATATATGAATACGACTACTCTAAATCTCAATAAACTAAGAAACCATTCAATAGCTCTACAGCCTTGATCTAAACAACACAGAAGAGACTTGAACTTCTGAATAATCATGACACATTTTCGCTGGACTGTACCCCTAGCTGGCATGCTATAGGCCTATTGATTTTGTCCTGTGGTCCTGGCACGTGAGTCTCACCATATCCATCAAAAGAAACAAAGAATCCCCAGCTAATGTGTAATGTAAGTCACATAATACAACCATACTTTTAGTTTGTCTGTTACTTACTAAAATGTCATGTAACTATTACATTATTTTTTTGTAAGGTTGAGACCTAACCAAACAGAATGTTATCATAACATTCTGGTAAGGTTCAGTCAAGATGAAATTAAAATAGAATGTCATCATGACATTCTGATAAGGTAAGTTCCAGATCTCACTTAAACAGAAAATTGTTGTGACCTCCTGACCAGGGGAGACCCCAAACTCACCAAAACAGAACATTATTGTGACATTCTGATTAGGTCAGGTCTTAACCTTGCCTAAACAAGATGTTACTGCGACCATCGTATTAGGTTAGGTGTCACCCTAACCTAAACAGAATGCCATGGTGACATCCTCATTAAGTAAAGTCTCGACTATACCTAAACAGAATGTTATTTTGACATTTTCACAATATTAGCCTCATAAATAAGGTTAAGAGAATGTTATCAGAGCATCACAATGTAACGTCACAGCAGTTGCAATTGGTTGCAGCAACTTTATTGGAAGTCATCAAAAGAATGTTGATGCAACCTAACAGTGTAACATAATAAGAATCAATCCAGAAAGTTGCTGCAACCTTATTGTAATGTCATATCCTTGGCTGGCTTATCCTTTGAGAGGTTAGGTGGAGGCTAGAAGATAACTGCCTAAAAAGATCGACTTTATAAACTTGTACTGTTATCAGTTTAATACCATAATAGAATTTGGCAATATGCAACTGGGGGAACATTATGATCTTAATTTCTATTACAAAGTTACAAAGAAAACTTCTTAGTTGTAATTTATGTGATTTATCATGTAATCCAAATAATTATGATGGTTATTATCACGTCGGTTCTTTATTTCTAAGTCAATCCAGTGACATAGAACAATTTAATTCCATCACATTTTGCGCCACATTACACACTCATCTACAAACTCAAAATCACTTTTCCATGTCAGCCTATGTGAATGCATGTTATGAGACGTTGACCATATGCAACCCTTGAAAACCACATTGCACTAGTACTGTGGGAGTTATTCTGAATTACCCTGAAGATATCTTCTTATTAACAAAAACAATCCCCTTAAGTGATGATATTCTAGTCCATTATCAATGTCATGTAACATGTAACATGATAGAAATGTTCATTGACCTCTATAATTATGTTTGGCCTGTCATCCTTACCAATCCAGCTACTCATTTGAAATCCATGGTGCATTCAGGAACATATGTATAGTGATTCATGCGGAACAGCACGTCCCAGTTTTAGTGCACGAAGATAACTTTTCTCAATGAGATTCAACATTATGTAGCAGCCTAGATACAGCACGGGTCAGTGGCTGTACGTAATAAAATTACGAGGCATTAGCTCAGTGATTATATCAAGTACAGCCACATAAGTGTGTTGTACGTGACATAAACCATCTGACCTGCTTATGCATTTTTACTGATAACTTCTTTTTTGATATTCATTGAATCACATTGAATTTCTTTTTTTTTTATGATTAAATGAAAAACAAAAGTAAATCTTTTTAATTTTATTCAGTCTGGCACCATTGGGGAATTACTTTTACTTTTTATTAAATCTTAGGAAGGTGAAGTCTTTTAGAAATCAAACAATTATCATATGGAATATCCCCACAATGTTCCTGGCTACAATTCCCTTACTTACTGTTTGGAGTTGCAAACAATATTAAACATGTAATTTGCAAAAGCGTAGATAAATGCATGGCCACAGGTCCAATTGCAGCGAGATGTAAAAGCTGCGAAATGATAGCGTTCTGCCCACTGGAGCCAATACGTGATATATTCAAGGTCTAGTTCTCTTGTTCACCCTGTCTACCGTGGTCAATCTAAAGAATCTATAAACCTATATAAAATCAATGAACAATCTATGTTATCGAATAGTATCAACCAAACGTATGTCTTGCATAGATTCTCTTATCTCTTTACCATCTGTTCCCTAAATGTTGTTTTGACCATAAACGGGCAGGGAAACCATTATCATAATAATGATATGTATTTGATCAATAGGTTATTGTTATGGCAATGCAAATATAGGGTCAAACGCTGAAACCAGTTATGACTATTACATTCTCAACTGCTAACTTTTGTTGAGCATTTGATTTGTATTGTTTACTATATCTTTGCCATTCTCATACTTACTTTACGAACTATGGATAATTAACATGTGAACTTGCAGTGAATTGTGAACATAGAGTGGAAGGTGAATATCGGTATGATTAACTACATTCAGCTACAACCGCCACTTTATCGAGTCAATATTGTGATTGATTATTCCTTAGGACATTTAAAGCTTACAATTTGAAATGCCATTCGTAATATGTAAAACATGAGTCCACGTACACGGAAGATCATTTATTGTAAACGAGTATGATCAAATGAAAAGGAACAACAAAAGAAGTACGGTACAACATTGCGTAATTATTTCTGAAAAGCATCAAATGAAACACTTTAAAACATTTTGTATTTAACAATCAAGCAAGACATGCTTTAATATTATATAATCTTGTAATTCATCGCAACAAATTGAATTACATTACCTCGTACGCTTCTTCTATCAGCGAGTTCTTTTCGTATCAAGCTGCGCCATTGTTTTATCATTTAGAAAAGGGAATTGGTTAGATAATACTGGTTAGAATGGTTACTAATAATGGTTACTAATAATGGTTAGAAACACATTTTGAAACATTTCACTTCTAGATATAGCCTAATTTGAGATAGGCCGTTGTGTATCAAAGGTTTGTTCAATTGGCACCACTCGCTGTCGGTGGTTGCTGTCACACACGTGTGACCAGTCCTTGTGTATGAAGGATTATATCGGCCAGCCAGGTGTCAGACTGCCAAAGAGGATGTAGCACAACGTGGTAGGGGAGTTGATTCTGCTGATGGACAGTGCTGAGGCTACATACTGACGGGCCGACCAACGGCCGCCACATACTCAATTACACCAATGACTTAAAAGCATTGCAGTACTTGCCACCCACCGCCCCGACGCCCACCACCCGCCGTGCGCAAGCAAACCCTACCAGTCTCTGCTGAGCCCATAAATGTGTTCAATATTTTAAGCGTACACCTAATTGGTTAATGTGGAACATACAGATGGCTGCTGTAGAAAAAAGTGTCACCTTACGTAATCCCTTTACAGCCTTAGGATGGACGAGCACTATAGACTGGAGAAGCCTTGTCATTCCATGTCAACAAGCTTTACTCAAATCAGATTCTTGAATCTTTAGCTTTTTTTTCTTAATATAATATCAGTGGCCTTAGGTTTACATAGCTTTCCTGTGGCATGTCATTCTATTTTTAAGATCCATTTTAGTTGGATTCTGTACTATTTTATCACTTTTTTTAACCCATTGCGCATATACATGCACCATGATAGGCATTTATATATTATATATATATAATGACTTTTCTGCGGCTTGCTGGGAGGATAACAAGATGTGAGTGATAACAGTTGACTGAGCAGCTCCTGCTGAGGGAGTCCGCGTGTAGTGAGCTGCTCACAATGGGGCACCCCCAGATGGGGCCTGATTAACCGCTCCCACGCTCATTATGATGTATTCGTCCCGGTATAACCTGTCTACTCGGAAAACAGGTGCAGGTCGCAATTTGCACCAGTCCCGCCCTTTGTTGCGGGGGAAATTGAGTTATTTTTGGCCCCAGTACTTACGTGTTAAGCCGTAAGGCTGAAGATAAGAAAACATCCATGGTTACTTTGATCATGTCAGTTGATGAGCTATTACGATTACTTATTTTCCTTAACAAACACTACATGTGCTGTAATTCTATCTACATTTTAGGTGAGAAATATTTATAAGGCCCTTTCATATTCCGGTATCATTTTCTTAATGACAAGAAACCGGAGACGTCAGAATATGAGACTACTTAAGAACTGAAATTCGAGGCATAAAACATCGGAAGATTCTTTTCGTGCTCCATCGCTAATTAATGTTATTTAAAAAAAAAAGCCCGGTGCAAGACGCACTTGATCTATACTACTTACTCCTATACATGGATGAGCAGAGGTGGCAATATGCCTTTCGATTTGGTATAACTAAACAGTGCGCATTGAAGTGGAAAATACGTTTTGTACCTAGACAGACATTCTGTCTTGTAGTTTCTCATTATCTATATGTCATAATTCATGTTAAACTGCCATTCTAGAAACATCTTACGGGTGTCCTTTTGTAACCCGTTTAGGTATCTCTCAGGCCACATTCATGAGAAGCGATGACTGTCACATCCAGAGAAACATATTGTCAAGGTTTGTGTTACTAAAAGGTTCCATTTATAAAGTGTGAGTGATTTAGTTTTCATTCTTTGATAAGATATTAAGGTTAACACGAGAGAGCAGACTGACAGGTACTGCGAGTGCTCATTTTCGTTCCTTAAATTGTAGGTCTCTGTTTAGAGGTCAATTTTGCATTTTTACATGCATGATATTGAAAGAGGTTTAACTCTAGGTTTGAACTTTATCACTTGATTTAACAGTGTATGTAAAGGCCATATCATACTTTGCGTCGGAGGACCTTTCACGTTGGGTCGCGTTGGCCAACACGAGGGCTTCGTGTTATTTTACAGATATGTTTGTAAATCCCTACACGAGCTTCTTGCCCAACGCGACCCAATGAATGCCCAACGTGACCTGACGCATGCCAAAATGCGTAGAATGATATAATATGCGTTGGGTCGTGTTGGGACTCAATGCGACCCAATGCATAGTGTGATATGGGCTTAATTCCCCCCCAACGCAAGTCGCATTGGCCAACGCAACCCAACGTGAAGGGTCCCCCAGTGCGTAGTATAATTAGGGCTTTAGTGTTCAGTGAATGAGGCGTGAGCTCAAGGTTGTTTCGACTAATATCAATACAAATTGTTGGTAGGCATGCAAGCTTTTATTCCTTTTCGAGTCCTGCCAGCCGAATCACATGTATATACATGTGAGATACCGCTTCCAGAAAATGCTTGAATTTATCCGTCATCGCTTTTGCTCAAAGGGATATGTATTAGGGATTGGATAGAAATACCTACATCGTGTCATAAACAAGGCTTTCATATGCCGGATTCTGAACATCTTGCGTATCCTGCTATTTGAGTAACATTATAGAGATATACCAATTTCCTCATAACCGCATTCAAGGATCTATTTCCCCACGTGCGAAGATCTTATCTTTACCTACTCATGTATGCCTCTAAATAAGATAAACGTAATATATCATATATTATATATATATATATATAATTAGGGTATCTGTAGTTCCAAAATAACGCTATGGTTAGTTATGAGCTTGTGAGACACGTGACTTCACATCAGTCACGTGTTTACCTTTCTGAGTTTTCTGAGATTCCATTAAAAGGCAACCATTTGACCCAGTATCAAAGTGAGCTCTGACATTAGTGCTTTCCAGTCGCCGTTCCTTTGCTCTTATTGCATGCATGACACAAGTCCACTCCCTGACAGTTCTGTCATTTTGGTCAGGCCAAAATCAAAAGGTCAGCAAAATCTTGCTGTAAATATCTATTTCGGATTATAAAGACTCACTGAATGAAAGTTCTGTTTTTCAATGTAATGAATGGGAGAGGATTGTATGAAAACCATACTACAGTTTGCCCACCTGGACGATTCCCACCTCCGCTTTTATCGCCAACCTCCCGACTATGTTTGCCCAACGGATTATGGCTGCTCTAAGTCATGTGATCAGGCTCATCCGGGGACCCCAGCCTTGTCCCGTCACGTGACCTCCATGTCCGGTTCTGACAAAGCTATCAGTGCGCAGGCGCAGGCCGTGTAGGCGTCCTTTTCGACAAAGAAGACGGGTTAACGCACAATTTACTGGCAGTTTAAATCTGGCTTAAGCTAGCTCTGAATAGGAAAATCTATGCGTTTCAGGACGAGGTTAGCGTTGGCACTGAATGAGGCGTAAGGTTTACTTTATGTGAAACATTATGTGATAAATCTAGGGGTTTTAAGAAATAATCCTTAATGTGAAAATAATGCAAAGACATAAAACGGGCACTAGGATCTTAATGGATGGGGCAGGGCGAGATGTTTATGGAATCATTAGCAAGAAATGATCTTCTTATTGAACAGTTTTTACGGAGAAACATTAATTAATTGCAAGACATATCCTACATACATTTCAAACATAGTTCACACCTGTTCAGAATTAACCTTACACATAAAACATAAAAATAATAGAACGCATACGACGTACTACAGGTATCGTAAAAGGTATCAAGGGCTAATTGGATCAATCTTCATGCAAACGCGTTTGCCAGTCCTAGACGATCATGTGTAACATAAGGGTATCGTTAGTTATAGAAGCCGTTGGGGTCGATGGGAAGACATAAACCATGGTTTTGTAACTGATATCTATTACTACCACGTTGTTGAATATATATAGAAAATGTAGAACAATATGTACAGTTAGTTGGCTTAATGTGATGGCTTTTTCAGTATATAAGATTCCCGGTTCCCAGTTTCTTGATTTTAAATCTTTGTTCTTTATTCTTTGTTTGTATCAAAAACTTCATAGAAACAAAATACCTCGTAGCAACAACATTTATGTATTAATGTATTAATGTATTTTATAAATTAGGGTTACTCTTTATGGTATCAATTCGCTTCTGGATAACAGCTAGTTCCTATCGCAGTGTCCTCGTTCTTGACTACATTCGTCCAATACATAATGATAGTTCCAGTATTATGTAAGACATAACACTCGTGTGAAAGGATGTTCTTTATTAATTTCCTGTGTTATTATATTCCTTGACAAGATCTCAATTGACATGTACAGCTCCGATGACAGAGTCCACTCAATCACACTCAGCCAACGCTCCCACCAACTAAACAGTCTACCAGCTTCAATTCCAACTCCAGGATTACGTACACAGACACAACCTTTTAAGGATGGTTAACTCACAACAACGTTCAGCTTACTCTGGCTGGGTGCTGGCCGCGATGGCCCTTACGTATGGTGATACAATACATGTCATTACCTAGACTCCTCCCTTACTCTTTGCTGTTGACAAAGAGTTATAGCTAAGGTGTGCGCTGATGAAAACACTACGCTAAGCTTACTGAGCATGGACTGACCACCCACGTCAGTACAATATCAATTTGTATCTATACAATAGTTTCAGGCAATCTTTAACATGGGTCTATACCCACGATGCACAATAATACACAGAGTCTCTAGTCTTTCATCGCTCTTACATACACTTACTACCATATTTATGAGAGTAGGATCAAATCTATAAACCAAGGATAGTTACAGTATCAATATGCCGATCAAATAGTTTTGAGACAGGCCTGAGTTCATTAAAGGTGGGCCCAAACTCAGAATTTTAATTTGTTCGCCAAATGTCCCTATTATTGCTTATGTTGCGATGCAAACTTCATCGTCTGGTACATTAGTATTTTAGATGAAAACAACTTACTGGCAAGAAGGGAAATTGTAAGAAAAATGTACATCTTTTCTGCTAGGCTAAAACATGGAAGTTTGACTTTAGATATCGTATACTTATTGCCGGCATTATGTTAAGTCAAAAAGGCTAAATTTACATTTGCTATCACTTGTTTTGGCATTTGTAGTGTCTGTGTTTTGAGTCTTCATAACATTACATGTTTACATGTTTCTATATAGGTAATCTATGTGCCAAACGTGACTTAATATGGGACGTTCTTATTTTCGGCACACAGTTAAGGAAAAGGGCAAACTTAATGGCAAAAATCTCTGTTGCATAGATGTGTGTCAAAAAAGTTTGTTCAAGCGTTAGGTCAATACCATTGGTATTCATCCAAGTGCTAGCAATCTGCCGCTGGAAATGCCAATGGCGACAGGCTGAGTCTCTGTCCCCGGGTTCTACTACAACCCCATTTTCCGTTGCTTAAGTCAGCCCCACCTTATAGATTTAATTTTCTTTTGAATTTGCCACCCATAGGTGAGTGAAGGACTGTCAGAAGATTTAATGAAACAGGTTTAAGGGCCTCTATAACTTTCTGTGTTATCGCCAGTTACAATGTAAATTAAGGTGATTTAGAAATTATATGTCAGCTATTGTTTTTTTTAATACTTATATCTATCCTGGTTTTGCAATTTAGCATACAGTGCTAGATTTTATTGTAATTCCAGCTCCACATACAGAGCTTCAGTCCGATTTCAACAAGGTTATAAATCACACACATACATCAGTTATAAAAGAAACATATTTACAACATTATCCTTATAAGCTCCCTACATAGGCATATTTGAGTTATATAATAGTGGGGTCTGTTAAGGTAATTTACTAGTAAAATTGTTACATGGTGGATAAAAGCATCAAATTTGGTATGAGACACCTCTGAGGCATAACTATCAAATCTGGAAGGGGGGCCACCTTGAAATATTGATAGGACGGATGTGGGGGGCCAAAAGACCAATATGGCCAATTTTTGCTATAAACAATCTTATATCTCAGCTTCTAAAATGACTAAAGAAACATGGTTGGTGTCAAAATTGAGAGATTATGGGTCAGGGAATTTAGTTATTTATACTTGAAGTCAATGCAGAAATCCTAAATCCAAGATGGCTGACCAATATTGAGAAATGAACTGATTTTCAGTTGCTAATGTATCTAGACAAGTAGAAATGGTTCCAATATCAGTTGTTTATAATCTAGAGAGCTCAATAGATGTAATATTCATTCAATACAATACCACAGATTTCAAAATGGCTGAATTTATAAGCGTAACCCTTTGACAATGACCGCTGGATTCCAAAATAATTCAAAAGAGATAGGACTTTACTCTTTTGCCACAAGATTTCTTGATTTTATTTGATATGACGATCCCCTGGGACCCCTTCATTTAATTTAAAAGGGGAGCCACCTTGAAATATTAACATTACTCCATCCGGGGCCAAAAATCCAAAATGGCAGACTTTCAATGAAATAATTTTATATCTCAGCTTCTAAAATGCCTAGAAACCACTGTTAGTCTCAAAATTGGGAGATTAAAGGACATAAAATCCAATTATTTGCCTTTGGAATCTACACAAGAAAACTAATCTAAGATAGGCTGTAAATTTAGTTACATACCTTAAATATCAAATGCTAAAAACATAAGTAATTTGCCAAAATTGTATTTTGATATTTCAAGGTGGCTCCCCTTCCAGATTTGATAGTTTTGCCTCAGACGTGCCTCATACCAAATTTAGTGCTTTTTATCCGCTCTGTAACAAACATTTTGTTAACAGACCCTACTATAAGGGGGGAATCTTCACGGAGACAGAAGGAATAGTATCGTTGCGGAAATCTTCTGAATTCAGAAATGTAATTTCTAACCAAAGTTCCTGATACTCATTAATTAGATCTTTAATCTTGGCATTTTGTCTTATTTTGAAAAAATTATAATCATCTATCTCACGTTCTGCAACATTCAATTTGTATGAATAAAAGGCATCCATTGTAGAAAACAATAAGCCTGTAGTAGCCTACTTACCTTATTTTGCCATAGTCTCCGCTCTCCTTTGCATGGCCAATCCATCTCTGATGTTTAACCCTTTAGTTCCCAGGTAATTAGAATAAGAAGGACTTATTTCCCTAAAATTTCTCAAAATGTCTATCAATACTGTAAAAATCTGGCATGATTGAAATGTCTTTAACCCTTTAGACCCCACAGTTTGCGACTGTGAATTGCTGTATTTCCCCAGGATTTCCATGGATTTCCCCAGGAATTCATTAAATTTCTTTTGATTCGGAAATTTCAAATGCTCACCCATCACTAGCAATAAGAATTATTGCCATCTAGTTTGTAGTGTCGAATTCGGAATTAAACAAGCTTTGAAATGATATATTTGCCATTTTTGTATGTTGAATACTTATTCAAGTATTGTGATTGGAAAAATATGGAAAAATTAAGGGAAAATCGTCATTTTTTCGGGCGGCTACAGCCAGATTGGGGAGTACACCCTCAGGCGGCCATGGCTGGATTGGGGGCTAAAGGGTTAAATTTGTATATGTTTGTCCAAAAGGAATGTATTGGGCTTTTTTTTTTAATATTTTTTTTTAATTGACAAAAACCACTTCACAGGGTTTTGTGATCTTTCAGTAGTTAAACATGAGCAGGTCAGTAATGTAAAACAGCAGGTCAGTAATGTAAAATACACGTTCTCCATGGAAGAATATGGAAAATTATTGGAATTTTGATCGTTCTTCCATGTGGTAATGGCCGAATTTGGGAAGCTACCAACAGCCGGGTATTGTTGAATTGGGGTCTAAAGGGCCAAGGAATGTAGGTGGGACTATGGCTTTCTTTGATTATCACGATCATTAGTCTTTATAATTATATATTTGCAGTAGCTGAGCATAGGGACAATTTAACGGGCTCCTAAGCCCTAGTACCTCCAGACAATGACGTTTTGTGAAAGAATCTTATTGATATTCATCCGACAGGTAACCAGAACACAGCAACTCGACACTGGACTATCAATCACACAAGTATGTGTTGGATAATGGACAAGTAGTAATGCATTATTTCACCCCATGCACTACTATGAGTCCATTATCTAATATAAACCATTAGAGAAAGTATCTGTTGTCCCAAGAGCCCTTATGGGCTGCTGAATTCTATTTAAATATAATGTACAAGTTTCTTTGTCTATGTATGACCACAGCAGTGTGAACCCCCACCCTAATTCTTTTGGCTGATGTTCCCCTGAACACAACTTTTTTGTTTTTGGTCTTACCAGCACTGCTTGTAGGGGTGATCCACCTGTATATACCTAGCGGGTACCTGTCAGGTCTGTCTGCACCACTATAAAGGTTTGCCTCACCTCAAGTCAAACACCCCCGCAATAGGGTAGTGGCTAGAGTGTGGCTCTCTGAATCCAAAGGTTCATATGGTATAATACTGGGCTGTGCACATTAGTTGAAAAAACTTTTCAAGAATTCAAAATTGGGTGTTCCTGGCACTCTAGTTAAACTACAAATCAGCAACAGTGTGTGACGTTCCTCGGTAGTTCGGGGTTTCCGATTTCTACAGCAGAGGGACGTGGGAATTGTTTCGGATCTCGGACGGACGAAGAATCCGGGCAAGAAACCGAGATGTGATATTTTGAGTCGTGCCTCGCGCACGAGGGGGGTTGAGCGGGTCGATCGGGAATCGGCACTCGTCGACGGTCGGAGGACTGCGGGGGAAGGAAAATATGGTAGGGGTAGGGGGAAGCCGTTTCTTATCTCTCTGCGATGCCGGTGTTCTTTCCTACGGACGGTCCACCCTCGGTCTCGATCCGCGGGGATGTCGGGCCGACGGTCGCCTATTGTTTGGTAGCATGGGGCCGAGCCGGTCGCGCCGTCGTTCCTCCGGATCCTGGGTTTCCGTCCCTAATTCCGGGCCCTCGTGCCATTCCGGGCCTGCGCTTCCGGGACTCCATCCAGGCCAGTTTCGGGCCTTCGTGCCCTGTTTCGGTCCTTCGGGCCTTCGGGCCCCTGTCCTAAGTTTTCGCCTAATTCCCTCGAACTTCTACTATTTCACTTAAACTTCTAGTTAATTAACTCGTATCGGCTCATCTCATCGGTTACCAAAGGAAGAAGACACGTGTTGACACAAGGAGAACTGTAAAGGAACTCATTTATTCGGGCCTCACCGCCCCTTTTTATAGTCTAGTGGTCAGCCCTGATTGGCTATCTTTGATCACGTGGTTACAATTGACGTCACTTCCGGTTTACATTATCACTTCCGGTTTACATATTTTCTCGGGACTTTCGGGTCTCGGGCTTTTACACTTTCGGGCCTTTACATTTTCGGGCCTTTTTCGGGCCTCTCGGGTTTTTCGGGCTTTTACACTTTCGGGCCTTTTTAGGGCCTTTTATAAAATATACTTTACTTTTGTCATATTACCTTACTTTTCTTATTTCGGTCTTTTACCTATCTGATGAATAGACATTCATCACAAGTGCATTATCTGAGACTACCATTGCATTATCACGGTAGCATTATTCACTATTTACTGTGTTATTCAATGACAAAACTTAATTCTTGAAGAACATAAAATGGCTATTTGTAAAATACTATTGTGATCATAACCCATTGATCTAAAAAAGGGTATTGTTTTTCTCTTTGAAGCTGGAATATTTTCAAGTTATATTTTCCAACATGATGTCACTCTCTTTTGAAGATATCACTAATAATTATTTAATGCTCCAAAGCAACCAAATTACCATTATTTGGAAAGGTTTGGGAATAAAACATTACATTGACTAAGGATATTTTCGGACGAAATAGAATCTTTTCAGTAGGTTAGCTGAATTGTACAAAAAAAGTTAGTCTAAGGTAGTTTTCACACTATTTTTCATTTAATTACTCAAATCTTCCTAAATATTAGTCTTAGGGCATAGGACAAATCCCCCTCACAGCATCCCTTCCCTGTGATGAGTTCTGTTTCCTGGTAGGGGTTGTGATGCAAGGCGAGAATGACTAATGAGAGAATGCTTTTCATGAATAATGTTATTTAGGCCCCCTAATGTAAGTTATTTAATGTCATTATGGTGTTTATTCAGCTAGTTAAATGGAAAACCCTGCGCGAACCAAATAATTGGAATCAATCCATGTCATAAAATATGTCTCTAACCGATGTTCCAACCATGAATTATGTCAAATGCAGAGTTAACATTAAAGAGAGGAAAATATAACTATCATCCAATATGTGAATTACTAGATGACAGGAAATCAATCTTTTACACTGAATTTGCTATTTTTTTCCATTCTTATGCATAAGAATAAGTTCATTTGCAAACAATTTATGGGAAAATTTTATTGACTTGATATATTTTGCTTATTACTTTTTGACAAATATAGGTCCTGGCAAATACGCTCACTATATATATACATGATTGGCAATTAACTGCACGATACAACAACAGTAAATCCACAATACAATAACATATTAAGTTATATTTTCTCTTTGATATATCATCGAGAGAAAAATTGATACCTTCATAAAAAATGTATATTATCAGAATTTTCGGGACTTTTATTACAAATAGACCAACATCGCATCATCAAACTCATTTTCTTTTAGTATAACTACATATGTGATAGGGGAAATTAATTAAAACCTATATATATCCCTTTTGAATTTTGGTGATTTTATCAATTTTTACTTATCTTAAAGGTCTTTATGTACAGGGGCGCGATATAACACACATGCGCGATACAACACACATTCCCCCCATAATTAGTAGGATTGTGCCTGTTTCTACACAGCTGTTGACCGTGCCGTTGGCTGCTCCCCAATGAGTCGGTGACGGGCTCACAGTTAAGCTGATAAGCTCACACATACTCATAACCGCAGAGTGGGGATCACCCTGAGCCACCGCCAGGGGCTGACAGCAGACTGCTTCTGTTACTTAGACTTAGGTAGAGGACTACGATGAAATATCAGTAACACTTAGGTAATGCCTCTTTTTCGGGCTGGTTTGTTGCATATTGTTGTGATTTATAAGGTATTCTTATATTAAGCTATACTTAAAAGTTATTGCTTCCAGTAACGGATGTATTTATGAAAGCGAAAGTAAACAAAGAATAGTACGGGTAAATATGTATACATGCAATTCGCAATGTGGATAGTCATTTGTTTCGTTATAAATGTTCATTTAAAGTATAGAACATACTTGTAAATCAGTTATGCTCTTTTCTGTGATAGTCCCATAGACATGAGCCAAATCTAGAGTACTGAATAAAACAAAGAAAATCTGTAATTCTAATGTTTCAAATCTTGAACATGCAAGCTAAATGCACCTAAATCCCAGGAGCCTAGGCCGAGCTCCCTATCCGCTTAATCTCTTAAATAAATTGTTGATGTTCACTAAAATTACACTCTTTGATGTGATTGCAAGATTAACATACCCCAAGGCCCAAAATACACTCACAAATTGGCCAGAGCAATTCCCTTCTGGCATCTGAAAATTGCAGGCAATTAGGAATAAATTCGCAAGGTTTCCTGTTACCCCTTAATTGTTATAATTGTTTCCACGTTTGAGTCTTTTAGCAAGGTCGAATCAATCTGGTCCTGTCATAAATCAGGGAGCGCTCGTGGCGGTGACAACATAAATGGCTTTATCAAGCAGAGCCAATATCCGTCGTTTGTAGGCGTCACCCGGCTCCTGCATCTTCACCCTAAACTACCCTATCCTCCCACACACCCCTCCTCACCCTCCTACCGTCCTCTTCAGCCGGCAGATAAGCGCGGCAAGATGAGATTTACAGCAGACGACAACCAACTCCGATAGAAGATTCCCCATACAAAAGCACTGCATCAGTTTGTTTGAGGTACATTGAATAAGATAGTAGCTAGGTCATATTCCGATTGCTGTGGCGATCACGGTACTGTGATGGCAGTACTGGGTTGTTTCACAAGATTGTATCACATCCTTCTTTTACATTTGTTGATACGCTGGGCCGATACTTGCCAAATGGCGTCATTTGGTGATTTCCTGACAAACCACTTGTTTATAATCTGCACAACCATTCGATGGTTTCCGTTTTCTTTAAAAAGGTAGTCCTAGTTTTCCTTAAACCTGAATGTTGCATTTATAGACGAGTTAACTTTAAGCTCCAGATCCATACTTGAGCATAACGATTTATTAATTCTTTATAGATCTATTTATCTATTCACACAGCAATAATGTATGCAAATGGCTCTCCTTTTCTATGATTTGGACATTTCATTATACCTTACTGAACTTGCACGGAGATAGGAAGTGCATTCTAAAAGAAGTAGGGTTTTGAGCATGCATTCAACGGTCATGTTCTCCCACAAGCCAGCCTACTTTATGAAAGAAATATCTAATTGGTTTGTTATTTCGCTGGCTCATGTTCAACCTTATGCAAACACAAAAATACAGACGCTGGCTGCGTTGTCAGCCCAAAGCTCATGACGCCAAGGAAATTCTTGGTAACCTGATGCTAAATATGCACAACTTATTACTGACAGGACGTTTTTGGCCTGCCGCTTTATGGTTTTGTCTCTGAGTAATCAAAAATGCAGTCCAACCTGTCAATAATGAGACAGGTGTGTAAACCTAGAACGCAAGGTATTTCCTACACAATTGGCATGTCCAAATAGACGATGCGTCTTAATGAAGAAGTTGAGATGTGTAGGTGTTCAAGGCTCTTGCTACATACTTTCCTCGTACACACATCCTTTTTATTTACCCCTGCACGATGATGGAACATAAACATGTGTTTTGGAAGTTGGGTTTAAAGATGCATGATATTTGAGAAACAAAAACTTGAATATGAAACCAAAAGGGTATGTGGCTAAGGGGTCGCACACGACATACCAAGAAAGATATTACTAAGAATGCATCAGGGAGATAATTGGACTTACTTAACAAGAATGTTACTAATATTAAGAAATTACAATATTTTTACAATACTCATAGTACATATCAATGAGAGTTCAAGAATAATTACACTTTGTGCACTTTCCTTAAGCATTGAGTAAGGTTTCTCCTTTGGTCTAGGAGCCTCTGAGGTGGAAGACGGAAAACATACAGCTGCTTACAATTAAAGTGTAACATTTTTCTGATTCCGGTGTTTGACTCATCCTCCAACCAAAGAACAGACTCCGACCAGCATATGCACCTAACAACCGGCCCTTAAGTTTGATTTCCATATTCTAAACAGGGAGCTTTATTGTGACCATAATTTTAAGAAGGCATCGAGAATCTCTTTACATTGTATTAGCGTTGAATCTTGGGGTAGGGGGGATTCTCGAATATTAGGGTTTGCACCGCACGCAGTGCATGTTTGAATCGTGGGTTAGTTGCTGAATACTAACAGAGGAAATGTTGTCTTTGCTCCTTTTCAGATTCTAAGAGATAGTTAAGTGCATCAAAAGTACATGTACATTGGTAATAAACCCACATTTCAAAAGTAAATGGAATAAAAATTCCTTTGAGTCATCATTTTGTCACTTTTCTTTGGTATGTGGGGCTTTTACCATTAAACTTAGAGTTATCAATTTATGTGTATTATTCTTCATTATGCAAATTGTTGAATGTAGCTGTAGATCTGGGACACAAGAAACAACTCAAACACCTGAACATTCTCTGTCACCTCCTGTTATCCTATATTCTTGTAAATTCACCAAATTGGATTTCTAATGGGACATTCAAAGTGTAATGATAATATCAGTTTTATTCATGTACATTACTTTGTATGAAATAACATTTATGATATCTAGCGAGGAACCTTAACTATCGCAATGTCACAATAAAAGAAACAAAAAATGAGCTGTTTCTCATAGGCGTTCTATGTCAGTATGTTCTTCTTTAAGTGTAAGACATCTGATGTTTACTTCCCCAAGATTATCTAGATGAGATAAGATATGCATTCAACTATGAGCAACCTATTTTCTGATAAAGAAATGAAGAAAACATAATTATGCCAATGGAAGTAAAAATAAAAGTATCTTTGTTGTCACTTAATTAGCAATAAAACTGTCTCACAAGTGGTGGTTTCTCTCTACAGTTAAGTCATAAGTTCACGCTTCTGTAGACAATATTTCATCCAGAAAAAGAAATGCAGTGTATTAAGCCTTTACATAACGAAGGAAGAAAAAGACACAGTGCGTTATACATTATTTCATACTGGCCGCAGACACAGGCCAAAGTACAGTATGGGTTCTCAATTCAATTTGAATAAAAATATTTAAAATGCTGCTTTTCATCAATAAGCTATTGTAAGAAAACATCTGTTTTAAGTTACATCACATTCTTCATGGGGTGCGTAACTGGATTCCCGCCTGCCCCACCAACTGTGAAACCTGAGTGACTGAGAGGGTTTTAGTATAGGCCTACCTGTATGCAGGCGCATTGCAATTTCGTCGCATGCCATTTCATTTGGGTTTAAATTTGTTTATACCCCGTGGTACACAATTCTCAGTTTCAAATAGAGAAAGATTGGGGAACTCTTAAATAATTTAGTACATTTCAGACCCAGCCCAAAAGAACACATGTCACTTTGAACGCTTTGATGTGGATCATGTTTGTCAGTCTGAAAGGAGTGCGATTGCTTATTAACACCTTACTAACACTGAATGTTATAATAACAAAATCTTTAAGTGAATGAATGTCACCAGAATGTTACAATTACTTTACAATGCAATGTCATAACGATAGGTTCCTGAGACTTGGCTGCCATCAGAATGATGTGACAAGAATGAGGGTATTCAGTTCAGATTCATAGTTCATGAATAACACAGAGAATAAGCGTTTGCACGTTAGGCAATGGTTTATGATAGAATATTGCAATTTCTTTTTGCGTCAAGGACGTTGCTTCAGGAATCAGAGGATGGTTCATTCAGCACAAGGATGCAAGTCCAATTGACGTCTCATGCAATCTGGTCGGGTGACGGGGGCGGCATTTGTAATATCTGTCGTTAAGTGAAGATCTCTTTCCATCGGCGTTGACTCTATACATTGGGAAACAGACATTTAAGCATTGGCTGTCGTGACAAAGAGCCGGTGAACAAATATGGAGTGGGGTATTGGGTTATTGAGGCGTTCTAACAACTGAGTTTGTGTGGGAAACCAAATCACAGGATGTAAAGAACACCAACATATTAGCCTGTCCACTGGATGCTTGTCCCGAATAGGTATCTGTCAAGTGCTTGGTAACCTGGCAGAAACTCATACTTTGATGAAAAATATGATGAGCCGGTATTCCTTTCCTAATGCCAAGATTGTCAGTACAAATATATGTTTCGAAGTGTTGAATCTCCGACATTCATTATTTACAATCACACCTATCTCCTTAACATGAAAGAATTGGTAAACTCTTGTGATGATTGGTAAGTTCTTTTGTGTTACTAATCTTTGTTTACGGGATATCAGAGTTATTTGGAGATGTTACTGAGCCTTATAAGGCCTACTCTTTACTTTGAAGAGTCACTTCACACATATTGGAAAATGTTGACTGCGTGGACAGTAGGGCGGAATATGTTGTAGCTGATAAAACATATAGGAGTCCGCATATTCCTTGTACACGTGGGTTTGTGTCCGCGTATGTAAGGGGCATTACCTACACGGATGTTTTTCATTCTTATATGATTTGTAAATCCTATTTTAGATCGGGGGCTATGCCCCCGGACCCCCCTTTTCTTTTCTTTTCTTATTTCTAGATAAAATCTAGATTATCTGCATGTATATACGGTTTTGCATCTACTAACCGATGTCTGCGTATATAATAGAGAGCTTTATTATACCTTGGTGTGATACAAGGTTAGTAGTTAAGAGTTTAACTCAGGGCGATACAAACCTGGGTGATAACCAGCCTTGTATCACACTGCAGTGTGATACAGAAACTTTTTATTTTTCTAAAATTCATGAAAAAATGAAATCATTAAGAATTTAAAAATCTAACATTTGCATTATCTGCACAACGTTCCTAGCTACATTTTACTGCTTACTGTTTGTAGATTTGATGGATATCAAAAGAGTTATATGAAAAAAACATAAAAAAAAATGTGCAGCATCACAGTCCCACCATCACTGATTGCTGTGTGTGATGAATGCCTATTCATCCAAATACGTAAAGAGACCAAATAAGAGAAAATAAGGTAATATGACAAAAAGTATATATGTTCGTAAAAGGAACGAAAGTGTAAAGGAACGAATATGTAAAGGAACGAAAGTGTAAAAAGCCCGAAAAAGAGGCCCGAATATGTAAAGGAACGAAAGTGTAAAGGAACGAATATGTAAAGGAACGAAACCCGGAAAGATGTAAACCGGAAGTGATATGTAAACCGGAAACGAGAATGTAAACTGGAAGTGACGTCAGTTGTAGATCACGTGACCGAAAGCAGCCAATCAGGGCTGACCTCTAGGGTATATAAAGGGGCGGTGAGGCCCGAATAAACAGAGTTCTTTAACAGTTCTCCTTGTGTCCAGACGTGTCTTCTTCCCTTAAACAACCGCTGAGATGAGCCGATACGAGTTAATTAACCAGAAGTTAGAGTAAAACAGTAGAAGTTCGAGATAAATAGGCGAGACTTAGGACGGGTGCCCGACGGCCCGAGGAACGGGAACGAGGAACGGAGGACCGAGGTAGGGCGCGAAGGCCCGAAACAGTCCCGGATGGGGTCCCGGAAGTGTAGGCGCGGCACGGCACGAAGGCCCGGAACACAGAACGGAGACCCGAAGTCCGCGGGGACGACGGCGCGGCTGGCTCGGCCCCACGCTACCAAACAATAGGCAACCGTCGGCCCCCGCGGACCGGAATCCGGGGTGGACCGCCCTGTCGAGGTGAATACCGGCCTGGGAGATAGAGCGAGACGAACCACGGCCTCCCCTTACCCCTACCATAATTTCCCTTCCCCGCAGTCCTCCGTCTCACATCGAGCACCGATTCCCGACCGATTCGCTCAGCCCCCCTCTCGTGCGCGAGGCACGACTCTAAAAACACATCTCGGCTCTTGGCCCGGATTCCCCGTCCGCCCGAGACCCGAACAATTCCCACGTTCCTCTGCTGTAGGAATCGGCAACCCCGACTTACCAGAGAACGTCACACTGGTGGCAGCGGTGGTGCTGAATCAGCACATACGGACTTGTGGATGCTGAGTGTTTCGTCGAAATTGGATGCTCATGGCGACAGCTGCGGTCTTCGATCAGATGGATTCTGACATCGCCTTCAAGGAAGGTGGGGAGGAGAAAGGAGGTGCGAAACCCGAAGTCAAAGGGGAGGACACGACCATCATGGATAGGCGGTTTAACTTCATGGGAACGTCCACCCCGACGGATGAGCAGAATGCGCGGACTCAACAACAACAGACCGGCCAGGTAGGAGCGAGTTTGAAGAAGTTTAGCCTAAGACCGGAAAAGTATGATGGAAAACCGGACTTTGAGGGATGGATCAACCAATTCGAGGAGTATGCGGACTTAGGACGTTGGACGACCGAGGAGAAGGCGGCGATGCTCTTTCTTTCGCTGACGGGAAAGGCACGAATGTACTTTGTCGGACTCCCGGACAGGGAACGACTCCGTTACCCGGCGAGGGTGGAGGCGTTGCGCCGGAGGTTCGGTCAGGAGAAGGATACGTGCAATGCTCTGCAAGAATTGGCGGGATTGAAGCGTGTGAAGAACCAAACAGCGAAGGAGTTGGCCGATAACGCCCGGCGGTTGGCGTCGAGGGCCTACTTCTCCAACGACTATGCCAGCCAGGAAAAAGCAGCATTACACGCGTTCCAGGCTGCAGTAGGGGAAGACCTTCAGCTGAAGTGTGCAGAAAAAGGATGCAAGACGTTGGAAGAGGCGGTGGAGGTGGTAGAGATACAGGAACGATACTCACGCCGCCTCTTGCGGGCAGTGAAGCCCGAGGAGGACGCCAATACACAAATCACAGCCTTAAACGGGAAATTGGAGGAAATGATGAAGGAATTGGCAGAAGAACGAGAAGCCAGGAGACAGGCAACGGCCCGGAGAGAGGCGTACAAAAAAAGAAAAGAAGATCTGGAATGTCACCAATGTCACCAGAAAGGCCATTTCGCGAGGGATTGCTCTCAGCGTCAGGGAAACGGACAGTCGCCGTCGCAGTAAGCGCGGGGCCCCCTTCGGGCACGGCGAGAGAAGTAGTAGGCATGGGTGAATGTGGACTTTATGTGGCCGGAACAGTAGGAGAGAGTGTCGTCCGTTTTTTAGTCGATACCGGATCCATGATTAGTTTGCTGTTGGACCGTCTCTGGAGAGAGTGGGGACGAAAATGGGAAGACCTGGACGGATACGAAGGACGCCTCTGCTCCGTGGATGGTAGTCCGTTGCGGTGCTACGGGTGCACGAATCTGTCGGTACAATTGGGAACACGTGTGTTGCAGTGGACATTCATGGTAGCGGATATCGGTAGAGACGAAGGAATCCTCGGAAACGACTTCGCGGTGAAATACCGGCTAACAGTTAAGCCCCACGCGAGTGCTGTCTTCCTGCCCGCCGAAGGAGGGGGAGAGGGGGAACGAATCCCAGGAGTGGAACGAAGAACGGATGGGATTCGGGCAGTTACCGTCGGAGGACAGGTCGTGAGAATCGAGGAGAGGACGGAAATACCCCCACTCCAGGTGACCCGAGTAACAATAGTAGCGAGAGCAGACATGGGACAAAGTGGACAGCTGGCTGTCATCACCGGCACTGGATTACCAATGGGACTGGAAGTGATCCCAGGAACGGTGACGTTGGGAGAGGAGAATAAAGTTTGGGTGGCCAACCGAGGGACCGAGAGCGCGAAACTGGAGACCGGTAGAGTCCTCGGAGAAGCCACCTTCGTACAAGAAGTACGAGGTACGGGAAACGATGTAAAAGAACCACCCGGAGCGCTCACCGAGATGATAGAGGAGACTAGGAAAGGTCTAACCACGGAGGAAGGCGGAGAACTAGAGAAAGCCATCATGGCCCGGGAACAGATGTTTGCGACCTCGAAACACGAGTTAGGACGAACAAATTTGGTACAACATCGAATTAGTACGGGGGATCAGATGCCGATCAAGCAAAGGGTCAGACGGTATCCAGCCACCAGGAGAGAAGAGGAACGAGCACTGGTGGAGGATATGTTAAATCTGGGAATCATCCAAGAGAGTGGAAGTGCGTGGAGTAGCCCGACCGTCTTGGTGAAAAAGAAGGACGAAGGAACGAAATTCTGCATTGACTATCGAAAATTGAATCAGGCTACGAAAGTGGACGCCTATCCCCTTCCCCGGATAGAGGACAGCCTCAACACCTTGGGCGGGAGCCTATTCTTCTGCAGTCTTGATCTCGCAAGCGGATATTGGCAGGTAGAGATGGCACCCGAGGACCGAGAAAAGACGGCCTTCGTGACTCAAGGAGGGTTATACGAGTTTAAAGTAATGCCATTCGGGCTAGTGAACGCCCCAGCCACCTTCGAGAGACTGATGGAGAGAATCCTCAGAGGAATTGTGTGGGAGGAGTGTCTGGTATACCTGGATGACATATTGGTCTTCGGGCCAACGTTTGAAGTGACTCTGGAAAGATTGGTACGGGTTCTGGACCGATTGACACTGCAGGGCTGAAGCTGAAAGCACGAAAATGCAGGTTGTTCCAGAAGAAGATTCCGTTCTTGGGACACGTTGTCTCATTAAACGGGATCGAACCCGACCCCGAAAAGTGTCGGCAAGTAACCGAGTGGCCGGTCCCTCGGGATCTCCATGAGGTACGAGCCTTCATGGGATTATGTTCGTACTATAGGAGACACATAAATGGTTTCACAGAATTGGCTGCCCCCTTGTATGAACTAGCAACGAAAGAGGAGCCTTTCGTGTGGAGTGCGAGACGACAGGAGGCATTCGATGCCATGAAGAGGGCATTAACAGAGGCCCCGGTATTGGGATTCCCGGAGGAAGAAGGACAATGCTGGCTTGACACGGACGCCAGTGACGGGACGGGAGCCGTGCTATCACAGGAGCAGAGAGGGGTGGAACGGGTAATAGCTTACACGAGCAAAACCCTGGAGTCGAACGAGCGAAAGTATTGCACCACGCGGAAAGAACTGTTAGCGGTGGTGCGAGCTTTGAAACATTTTCGGTGCTACATCTACGGTCAACGCGTCATTGTCCGAACGGATAATAGCGAGGTTAGTTGGCTGCAAAGAAGTAAGGAACCGATGGGGCAGGCTGCCCGGTGGATTGAGATTATCGACTCGCATGATGTGTCGTTCCAACACCGACCGGGTAGGAAGCATGGGAACGCCGACGCGTTGTCCCAGTATCCGTGTAAACAGTGTGGAGAGGAACACGAGGGTACCGAGAAAGTGAGAGCAGTGACGCGGGCCCGGGGGTATGAGCCCGGATGGTCCCCGCAGGAGATGAAAGCAGCGCAGAGGAGGGATCGAGATATAGGACCGATTATCGCACGGATGGAAGAGGATGCGAACCGGCCAGGTTGGGAGGTCATATCTCCGGAATCCCGAGAAACAAAGATCCTACGGAGGCAGTGGGAAAGACTGAGCCTAATGGATGGCGTGCTGCATCGGAAGTATTGGGAATTAGAAGGACATGGTTGGAGGAACCAACTGGTCGTCCCGAGAGAGGAACGGGCCGAGTTGGTAAGAGAGTACCATGGAGGAGCGGTGGGAGCGCACCTGGGAGTCGCCAGAATGACGGCCCTGTTGGAACAAGGGTTTTACTGGCCGGGACTCCGAGAGGACGTGCGGAAGGAATGTCGAGAATGTGACTGCGCGTTGCTAAAAAGAGGACGAGGAAGACGGGAGCCGTTGCATCAATACATAGTAGGGGAGCCGATGGAACGGCTGGCCATGGATGTTTCGGGCCTGTACCCAGTCACGAAACGAGGAAACAAGTACTGCCTGATGGTGGGGTGCTATTTCACCAAGTGGCTGGAGTGTTTCCCGATCCCGGATCAGAAGGCAGTGACAGTAGCGGACAAGCTGGTCGAAGAAGTAGTAGCAAGGTACGGCGCGTTTCGGGAGCTACACTCGGATCAAGGCACGAATTTCGAATCCGAGGTGGTAGCTCAGGTCTGTGCACTGTTTGGAATCCACAAAACGAGGACGACGCCGTACCACCCCCGGAGCGACGGATACATAGAACGAAGTTTTCGCACTTTGGGGTGCTGTCTGAAAGCTAGCTGCCGAGCGACAGGCCGGGAATGGGATGAGATGGTCCCGCTCGTGATGATGAGCTATAGGGCAACGCCGCAAGCCAGCACGGGAGTGACACCGAACATGATGATGCTGGGCCGACAGACCATGATGCCGCGGCAAGCGATATATGGGAGACCTCTAGGACCGGAGGAGGAACCTCGACGGGTGGGCGACTACGTGGAGAGCCTGGAGAAAGGGCTAGTAAAGGCCTATCGGGAGGCCCGGGCGGGGCTGAAGCGAGCCGCCATTCATCAGAAACACAAGTACGATGGAAAGGTGACTCGGCGGGAATACCACGCCGGAGAACTGGTCTGGGTGCACGACACGGTAGTGGATAGGGACAAGGGAACGAAGTTGCGATTTCCATGGATAGGCCCTGCACTGATCGTCAAGGTGCTTGACCGAGGACGGGTGGTAGTACGGAAGAAACGAGGAAGACCGGGGGGGGTGGTTCATGTGGACCGCCTGGAACCCTACCGAGGACACGCTGCGCCAGCCTGGATGGTAGCTGACCAGCAAGGATACGAGGCTGCACAGTAGATGCTTGGGGTGGGGCGCGCTAGGGCACGTGACGGAAGCGGGGTACCCCCTCTTTGTGATAAAATTGTTCTCGTGTCTCGATTCTGCAGGTGGAAGAGGACCAAGGGAACGACCAAATAGGCGCTACACAGAAAGGTTTTGGCCAAAAAGGACTGATCAACCTGGGGCCATTGAGTCGGGGCGGTGCGTTGACCACTACAGTAGGCGTGCAGGTCGTTAGGCTGTAGAGAATTGCTACCTAGCTGAAGATTGGTTCTCTTGCGGATGTAATTTAGGTGGGAAATGCGGGGTTGGAACGAAAAACGGCGTTCTGGAGCCACGGCGGCCCGAATGTCTAAGTAGTCCCACGTAGCCGCTTTCCGGTCGGTCCGAAGAAACCACAGCGTGGAAAAGATGATTGGATTACGACGAAAGACAGACCCGGCGGCAAGCTGACGAAGACTTTTGAAGTAATGCTGACTTGTTAATACCGCGTTACAGCGTCCCGGAGACCGGAGGAGAGTAGATGCGGCACTCTCGGGAACACCGGAGGAACGAACGGACGGTTGTAAAAGGCGAGGCCTGAAACGAGGACGGGCTTTAAAGTAGGTCGTAAAAGAAGTAAAGATGAAAAAGAGGACGGGGCGGCGGCAAGAGGATAATAACGACGAGCCCCTGTGTTCTCCGGGAAGTGTGCGGAAGCACTGTGAGGGCCAAGTGACAAGGCAAGAGGAGGCGACAGAGATGAAAGGACCGAGGACGTCCGGTGGGGCAATAAAAGGCCTAGGAAGAAAACGCGTAGACGGCGAGGGGTCGCGAGGTAAACGGCAGGCGGGGCGGTGACCAGCAGCGGGCCCCGAGGACCGGAAATAGTAGGGGGCGCCACCGCTGAAGTGGTTGGTAAGCTTGACGCTAGGGGTCACTAGTGCAGGCCACGCCTACTTCCGCCTGCGATGGCTATAAAAGGCAGAGCGCTCGCCGGAGCAGGTCATTCTGGTCAGCCGATCAGGATTCATCACATCGCACAGCAGACGAGCAGAACAAGCTAGAAAAGAGCAGAGAAGTGAGACGAGCAGCATCACCACGAGGCGGAAACGAAGAAGGCTGACGGGACGAGCTTCGAGTTTGGAACGAGGCCCGAAAGCCCGGAAAATAGACGCGATGAGCGGACAGTGCTGGGAAGGACAATGTCGCGGGAAGGAATTCAAACACCTGACCAAGCACATCCGAGGCCAGCACGAAGGAGTACGAAAACAATATTACATGTGCCCAGTGTGTTCGAGCCGAGCATATTCGACACACCAGGACTGGAAAAAGCACATGTGGGAATCACATGAAGGAAACCTGCTGAGAGGGATGCCAAGACAGGACCCCCTTCTGAGACTGGAGTATGCTGCGGCATTCGCCTTGGACCCGAAAGGACGACCGCCGTACACCACTTTCGCTCCTGGTGACGAAACGGCGGCCCGGGTAGCTGATTTGGAACGAGACTTCGCTGTACGTCATCCGGAGGGATTCTTTCCCCCCGAGAAAGCGGTGGACCAGGAGGCACCGGACGGGCCACAGCGGAGGGTTCGTATACCATATCACCCGAGGGCATCGAGAGGGTCCGATGGCAGCAACGCCGAGCAAGCTGAGCAGGAAGCAGCAGAGGAACAACCGGAGGCCGCCGAGACCGGCGGAGGATCTCAAGCAGCCAAGGCAGTGGGAAAGGGACCCTTGGCCGGAGTCGCGGAACGGTCGACGCCCACGCGCCGTTCCCCTCGGAGGGCCGCGAAAGGGGTACGGAAGGAAACCAGCGAGTCGCCGCGAAGCGCGAGCCGGGCTGTGATCAACCCGAGACCACTCCTGACGGGAGAACAAGTGACTGGAATAGTACAAAGTCAAGTTAAGAGGTTAAACGCCCAGGGGGAACCTCGGGAACCGAGAGGACGAGGACTCCCGGGCAGGGGAAGAGGAGGAAGATCCACGCCAGCCCCGAAGCCAGGTGGCTCGGGAATACCACCAGGGGCCGAGGTGGTGGAATTAATAAGCTCGTCAGATGACCAACGTCCGAAAATCAAAGGAGAGGAGGAGGAGCCTCCAGCTTTTAAGCGACCCCCGACACAAGGATCCACGGCGGAGGAGCCGTCCCGGAAGAAAAAGTGGAAGAAGCTGAAGAAAATCCTGAAGGAGCTTGAGGAGGGAACGAGCTCGGACCAATCAGAGTCGGGCCGGAGTACGTCGATACGAAGCGATCGGTCCCTGGTCATCGCCGAATCGAGTAGTGCAGGAGAGCTGGGACCATCGCAGCCCGAGACCTCGACAGGATCGAAACGGATCGCGGGACTGGAACCACCTTGTGGCGACGCGCAGTTCACCATGATGACGGTCCACAAGAAGTCGGTCGTTTATGAGTCGCGACATCCGAGGTACCCCGGGTACCTAAAAGGAACGCTGAACCGGGAAGAAGCGTTCAGGGGTTACCATCAGGCGAGGACAGACCGGGAGCTGGAGGACAGTATTCGGGACGCGAAGGAGGGCCGGTTGGCGGAGAGAGAGGCGCTATACCTAGGAAGGTTTATCTTCAAAAGCGGAAAGACAAGGACTGAAACCATCGGACCGAATTGAAAAGGTGAAGTACGTTCGACACGCAGTCAAGACCGAGGAAACGGCGTCGATGGCTTCAACGCAGCCGTTGTTCTCGACCCCAACCCCGACGAGGGTGGACTCACCCCTGGAGAAGATGGTGTGTAAGCAGCCAGTGGTACCGCCCCCGGGACTGAAGCGGATGAGGGACATCTTAGTGGCACCGGATACGCCGGAGACATGAATGGCTGTAGAAAATTTGACCCGAGCCAGTCTGGGAAGTTCGTTCTTTGGGTCGCAGGGATCAGAGGAGAGCCCGGGACCGCCGTCACCGGAGAGGGTGAGATCGCCACCGGGACCGGACACTCCACTTAAGGACGAAGACAAGGACAGACGAGCATTACAACCAAGAGTCATGGTACATAGACTGAAAATGCCGGCTGCTCAATCCATGGATACGGAAGTAGACGACTCGGAAGACATGGAGTTGGGGCAGGCCGAGACCAAAAGGCACGAGCAAGACAGGCAGGAACTGGACGAGTCAGGGGCGGCTTCGGACTCAGTATTCGGGTCCATGGTGATGGAGACACCAGTGGCAGGACCATCCGGAGAAACGCCGCGACTCCGGTCGTTAAGGACGCAAGCCATTCAACAGGTCTTGCAGGGACACTTTCCGGTAACGGCACGGGCAGTGCGGGACTGGGAGACCGAGGAAGCAATCATGGTGCGACTGGGGTGGCCTCCCAGACAGGTGCGAGGGATGACGGCCAAGGCGAGAGCGATGGCTTCAGCGTCATTGGCGTTCTTGATGGCGCTGGAAGCGGGCAGCGAGCCACAGTCGTTCGACGAGGCAATGGCACAGTTCCCGACGGCAGCGCTGGGGCCGTTCACCCGAGAGTTACCAGGAGTCGACAGGTTAATCAACGAACATAACCAGACCGTCCAGTTGACTCAGACTTTAGTGTTATACAAAAACGAGGAACAGTTAGACGATTTGTTACAGACGACGAAGGAGGTAGAGCAGCAGAGAGGAATAGTGGACCAACTTCTCAAGCTCCCGGCCAGGGAGGAGAGGCTGCCTTTACCAGCCCGACGTCAGGAAGAAGGATGAAAAGCCTCGAAGAGGAGAAAACGGTGTATGCTGCTCGGAGTCCTGCACGGATGGTAGCGTGACGGAACCAGAAGCGGAAAATGGTGCTTCGCGAGTTCGGGTGAGGAGGGATTACGGGGCGTTGGCTCCTCACCCATAATGTCAAACCCCCAGGGAGAGGACCGGGCCGAGGTGGAGGTACCTGAGTCGCACAGGAGTCCGAAGCCCGGACAAAAACTTTCCTGGAGACCGCTGGACGAGCCCAAACTTTGCTTTAAAAAAAAACATCGGGAACGGACTGGCAGGCTCGAATGTTCTCACTTGAAGTATTCTTACCAAAACAAACTAGGTAGTTTCTTCATGAGAATCTTCTTCTGCGGAATTGAACGAAACCGCATGTGTTAGGAGGTGTTGATCGTAATCAACGAGCTGGAGGGTCCATGTATGGAACGAACTTACCAAGCCTGCGGGGCAGTACGGAACGGGAGGAGGCGCTCGGAGGAAAAGAAAGTGTGTAGCCGTTCCATTTCTTCCCAGTAATCATCAAGAGCCCCGTTGCGTTGGTTGGGACCAAGCAGGTTGGATGGGACCGTCCGGTCGCGGAAATTGGAAAAATAGCGGGCCGGGCGGCCCAGGGAACGAGAAAAAGGATAGTAACGGAATGTTGGAGCGAGAGTCACTTGGTCGGGGGGTCGGACGGACACCCGGCACCCGTCCGAGTGACCAAGAGAAACGAGAGTGAACAAGGAGGTGGAATTGAAGAAAGGAACTCAGAACGAACAAACAGTATTGTGCAATTTTTGAGTCAACGGTCGTGCCGGGGTAAATAGGGTACCGGTGGACCGGAGACTCGCCGCTGGAGGAAAGGCTGGCACGGGCTCTTCTCCCGTGCTGCCTTGAGGGATCTGGAGGCGAGAGGAACGACCTCTGTCCTCTAGCGGCACCTAAAAACGAACTTTCTACGGCTCGTCTGGACTTCTTCGGGCTTTGGCCATCTTGATCTTGGATGGATCGCCCAGAATGTTGGACCGGATGGGCCCGGATTCATCGTACCGCCATCTTCTGTGTTTCCTTGTCTTCAGCCTCTTACCGCATATAGAGTGGAATTTCTCGACCTGGATGCTGGTTTTAGCATGCCAAGACCGATGCAGCGAGTCGTGTGATGACTGCGGAGAGTTGTAGATGTCTCCCGAGGGACCGGGGTGCGAGCAGGGACGGTAGTTGAAAGGCCCTCGCTCGTGCCCCCCTAATAATAAGTAAACAAGACGAAGTTAATAGACTTACAAATACTACTTTATATATTAATATCTTACGTGCAGTAACGACCGTGACTGCTTCCATGTCGTACTCCCTGATGTCTTCTCCCCGACGGACGGAACGAAATAGTCTTTGAAACATATAGGGAGATGGTGCTTGGAACGACGGCTTCGGATGCCTCGATAGGCGAATAAGGTGGTCTGCGAAGAACGATGGAAGCGATCCTTCATCCCTGCCTTGGAGTTTGCTGTCGGATAAGTTCTTCTCTAGATCCAGTCTCCTGAAGCTGGCTGAGATGGGCCCATTCCGGGTCTCGAAGGTGGACGTCGGATGCAGATCCCAGTTGAATTCCTCCATCTTCTCTTTCTACAACTTCTCCTTCTCCTTCTTAAAATATTCTCAACTTACCTACTTCGAACCGCCGTACCTAGGAGCAGCTCGGAACGACTCGGAACTGTTGTCCCGGCGCGTGTCAAGGCGTTCGAGTGGCTTCATGTAGATGGGCATGGCACTGATGACGACTGTGGCCTTACCCCAGAATCAAACCAGACCGAATCTTAAACTTACCTTTATTACGAACTATTTGTTGGTATTACTGTCTCAAGAAAATCGTCAATGAGCATGGTCCCTCGGGAAGAAGAAAATTTAGTAAGCAGAACGGGGCCCGAGAGCCCGAAAGACGAACGAAGGCCCGAGTGCCCGAAATAGGAATCCTCTTCTTAAAATCATCTCATCAGTAGAACGAAGGAGCCTCCTTCTCGCCCCAAGAAGAGTTATCTTCCTACCGTTGGCCACGGGGGGGAGGGATGAGAGGCGCCGGCTCCTGTCATCAAAGAAACCTCATCAAAAAGAAAATTGTCTACTCATCTGGTCCCCGTTCCGGTTGTTGTTGTGCCACTTGGGCCCGGAACGGTGACGGAATACCCTATTAACTACATTGAACTCCTTCTCAGATGTCTTCCTTTGCCTCTAAAGTCTTTGAGTGTGTCGGCGTGGTCGAGAGCCGATCGTCTCCTACACTGGTGCTGGGTTAACCACGAGGCCACGTGCCACAGGGACATTCCGACATGGCCGGCGACTGCAAAGTCAAACTTGGTTCCTGCACGGAAAACGGACACCTCATCACGACCGACCCATGGCAGGGCAGGAGGACCACGACCGGTTCCTCTGTCCTAACGAGGGTAGGGCAAGGAAAGACAAACAGGGGATAAGTACATAGAGCCCAGAAAACGAAGAACGAAGAAAGAAGAAAATAAGAATTAGCCGGATAGGCCCCGGGGGCCCTCCGAAGTAGACCGGAGAGGACAGAGGGTGACACCTCCTCCTCTACCGATAAGGAGCGTAGGTTTGGTAGTTGAAAAATGTTTCTGGTTTTAAAGTATGTCCCGTTGTTGTTGTATGAACTGCTTTGAAATTTTGTAAGACTTGTTTTCCCACCTTTCAAGAAGGTGCGGGAGGGTGTGATGAATGCCTATTCATCCAAATACGTAAAGAGACCAAATAAGAGAAAATAAGGTAATATGACAAAAAGTATATATGTTCGTAAAAGGAACGAAAGTGTAAAGGAACGAATATGTAAAGGAACGAAAGTGTAAAAAGCCCGAAAAAGAGGCCCGAATATGTAAAGGAACGAAAGTGTAAAGGAACGAATATGTAAAGGAACGAAACCCGGAAAGATGTAAACCGGAAGTGATATGTAAACCGGAAACGAGAATGCAAACCGGAAGTGACGTCAGTTGTAGATCACGTGACCGAAAGCAGCCAATCAGGGCTGACCTCTAGGGTATATAAAGGGGCGGTGAGGCCCGAATAAACAGAGTTCTTTAACAGTTCTCCTTGTGTCCAGACGTGTCTTCTTCCCTTAAACAACCGCTGAGATGAGCCGATACGAGTTAATTAACCAGAAGTTAGAGTAAAACAGTAGAAATTCGAGATAAATAGGCGAGACTTAGGACGGGGGCCCGACGGCCCGAGGAACGGGAACGAGGAACGGAGGACCGAGGTAGGGCGCGAAGGCCCGAAACAGTCTCGGATGGGGTCCCGGAAGTGTAGGCGCGGCACGGCACGAAGGCCCGGAACACAGAACGGAGACCCGAAGTCCGCGGGGACGACGGCGCGGCTGGCTCGGCCCCACGCTACCAAACAATAGGCGACCGTCGGCCCGACGGCCCCGCGGACCGGAATCCGGGGTGGACCGCCCTGTCGAGGTGAATACCGGCCTGGGAGATAGAGCGAGACGAACCACGGCCTCCCCTTACCCCTACCATAATTTCCCTTCCCCGCAGTCCTCCGTCTCACATCGAGCACCGATTCCCGACCGATTCGCTCAGCCCCCCCCCCTCGTGCGTGAGGCACGACTCTAAAAACACATCTCGGTTCTTGGCCCGGATTCCCCGTCTGCCCGAGACCCGAACAATTCCCACGTTCCTCTGCTGTAGGAATCGGCAACCCCGACTTACCAGAGAACGTCACACTGTGCATCCTTTCTGGGGAGCTCAGATCTAACAGAAAAGGTATAATAAATCCATAACCAACCGCGAAGGGAGTACTCGGGCGGTTATCACCCACTGATAATCCTATGAGTTCAAAAGTTAGTCACTGTTGGCTAACTTGTGTTAGTCATTTAAGGGTTAGTCCTTTTGACTAACTTTGTTGATAATGTCTCAGTCATTAGGACAATATTATTAGTCTGGATGACTAGCAGGTCACATGACCAAATAAGCGATCACATGACCACCAGGAAAAAGGCATACACAAGGAAACAGAATCCACAGCTTGGTAAGTTTATCCATTCCCATCCTTAGCTCACATTGCACATCTAATGTTCAAACACATTCTATTTGAAAGAACAGATATCAAGGATGATTTCTAAACTCATTTAGATCAATTAAATGGTAAATTTTATTGTGAATTTGTTAACTTGAATGAAAACAGAGGAGGTGTATGTCAAGGTTAGTCATAATAACGAGCCTTAGTCAAAATAACTAAGGTATTGATTATTATGACCAACTGCTAAAGTAGCATAGGATGTCATTGGAATCACTGTATAGAATGATTATATTTCATCAGGCAGGAGACTCTGAAGGACATGAGAAGACCCTGACGACTGGGAGGAGGTCCTGATGGCTGGGAGGAGACCCTGACAGGAAAACCTAGACAGCCAGGAAAAGACCCTAACAGCTAGTAGGGGGCCCTGAGAGCCAGTAGGAGACACTGATGGCTGGGAAGAGACCATGATGGTCGGAAGGAGGCCCTGACGGCTAGGAGGAGACTCTAATGGCTGGGAGGAGACCCTGATGGTCAGAAGGAGGCCCTGACAACTGGGAGGAGATCTTGATGGCTGGGAGGAGGCCCTGACAGCTAAGAGGAGCTTTGAGAGCCAGGAGGAGACCCTGATGGCCGGGAAGAGACCCTGATGGCCAGAAGGAGGCCCTGACGGCTGGAAGGAGACCCTGATGGCTTGTAGGGGGCCCTGAGAGCCAGGAGGAGACCCTGATGGCAGAGAGGAGACTTTATCATTTGAGTGCACTGATACTCAATGTTAAAAATGTTAGTCATAGGGGACCAACTTTCTTTGGTCTTTTTGACTGTGGCAAAATTCACTGTCAAATGTTAGTCAAGTTAGTCAATACTGACTGACCATGCTTAGTCATGGTTAGTCATATATGACCAACCATGGTATTTTGATTTATAGACTAACATTGGTTAGTCCATACTGACTAACCATAGGTTAGCGGGTTAGTCAGTAAAGCAAGTTAGCATGGTTAGTCATACATGACTACCCTGACTAACCATGGTTAGTTAGTATTGACTAAGTTGACTAACGTTGGACAGTGAATTTTGCCACAGTCATAATGACCAAGAAAGTTGGTCCCATATGACTAACATTTTTTACATTGAGATTATCAGTGCCCCTCGCCGGGACCCCAATATCAGCCCTCGGCCGGCCCTTCGGGCCCTGGCCTCGGGCTGATATCGGGGTCCCGGCTCGGGGTGATAACCACCCTTGTACTCCCTTCTTGGTTGGTTATATGTATGTATGCTCGACTTTGTATCGGCGTCTGTGAGATATTGTATAAGTGCGACAGTCGCGTACGAGGTCGTGCAGGTATAATCATCCCCGAATCGGCCTGCTGCCTCACTGCCGTTCAGGAAACTGCTACTTTAGGCATCTAGACACATAAAGAAATACAGTGCGCAAACGTTTACCTGTATTGGAGTAATATTTACTACAATGATACAAGTGAATAGTGCTCAAATGGTCACCTTTTAGCATTTATTCATTGTAACTCTGCTTCACACGGCAAAAGTTGATGACTTTCTCCAAACATTTGTGCAATTGCCTACACCTGGAATAAACTAAGTTTGATGGGAAAATCTCTAGTAGTCTTTTGTGTTATTTTAAATTAATTCCTTTTTCCAAATAGAAAGCAATAGTAAAGGATAGTTTTTCTTTTTCAGATGTTTTCACAAAAGGCAAAAGATGGAAAATATGGTACCTATCTACTTCTATTGATATCAGCTTAGATCTAAAATATTATCTATGAAATATTTCTGGTAAATCAATCCAGACATATTCAAGTACCCATGAGTCTGTATTCCACTATCAAAACACGATGAACGCACAATGCTCGTGACTAAAAAGATCATGAGCCCTGCTCATAATATTTACCAACATTTTGATATAGCCTAAAACAACCAAGAAACATTGTTTAAGTTTTGTGTGAAGGGTTTTCAGCATTCTGATAGCTTTAATGATGTTTCATGACTGGTTGTTATGGTAATACCAACTTCTAAAAATGGTTGCTAGGGAAAAACTACACCATAGTTACGGTTTCTATGTAGCATGGCCATACTCGGTTTTCATCATTTTGATTATTACAGAATGGATTATACTCAAAATGAAGCAGCAGTCATTAATGACACATATCCAAACAGGAACCACAATCAGATAATCTAGTGAAGTGCATGCTGGGTAATAGAAGCAAAATGGCTGCCCCAAGTGGAGAGCTTGATAGACCCTAATTCAGTCCAAAACTTTTGTCACCATCGGTCTCGGAATTTCATATTCTCTGTGTGCAGAACACATGTTTTTTTTCTACTGGAGTGCCCCTTTAAGCTACCAAAGTCAGTGAAAAGTAGGTACAAAAAAGCGCCCTTTATACGAGGTACTGTACTGTGCAACAATCTGAAGTCCATACTCCACTGTGCAGCGTTTTGCTTGCGATGGGTAATTAACTAGCGGCCTTTGGTCCCACCGCTAATAAAACTGGGCACTGCAAGGCGGAGTATAGACATTGCCTACAGTGGGTCTTGCGGTGGGTCACTGTAAGACCCACTGCAAGACCCACCGTTAATGATTTTATATAGCTTCTCTTTGTAATGCTTGCGGTGGCAGAAACCATGTTCGTATCTGAAACGCAAATTGCTTGCTTTGGCTAAAAGGATCACCGCTAGTGGTTACCCACCGCATAGTGGAATATGGAGTAAATATGAGTTCAAAAGATTAATATAGGGCAATTTCCGTACATTTATTCTTGACTACCCGGTTAATTGATTGAATGTTGGATTTGCTAAGACTGAAAATTAGTCTATTACTTATAGATACTGGTAATAATGTGCTAATAAATAAGTATTTGACTCTATTGAAATATACTTATTTACATTTGAATACTATAGCTGTCTATGACCAATTGACTCGATTCTAAATGGTGTACTGTGTAGTATAAGCTAATGAAAGTTCATACCACAATATCAACACCATCAACCTATGTGCCAACAATGTGACTTGAACGGCACTATTGGGAGACCAGGAAAATTTCCTGAAATGTGTTGCTTTGGAATAAACAATTAAAAACAATTGCAATGGGAAAACTCATGATTCTTGGATCGTGATTTAACAGAACGCCAAAGATTGTGCTTTTTCATTTGTATGTTCATTTTCCAGATGTTTTGTCATGATTTTAATTGACATATGCAATTTCTTTTTAACCCTGTAAAAGTTATGGGAAAATAACAGGAACGACCAGTTTGTGTATATTTTGCCAGACCTCAGTCAGACTTTTAATAATTGAAAAAACTTCCATATGAGCCTGAGGTTATCTGATATGACTGTTATTTCGTTCTTCGTTTTAGCAAACTTGTTTTTATTTTTGATAGGGTGGTCCAATAGGAGGATACTTTTCATATACGTTTTTTAAGGACAGTCTCCAACCGAAGTTGATGGAGTTACATGTCTCTTTTCAAACCAGGAAAAACAGCAATACGCTGCTTCTCTTCTATAACCTTTAGCATATGGCGCAGAAACCAAAATGTTTGAGGCAGTTGATTTTGAATTCAATTTGATCCAATGTCTAGCAATGTTCTTATTGTACGGATGACAGCTTATGGCAATATACTGCACCATGCATGGACTTCGTAGCGAGGGCTGTTAAACTTGAAATAACACGCTCAATTACACAAGGAGAATATTCCACATGCGAAAACCTTCAATTAAAATAAGATTAATAAAACACAAGAAAAAATAAAGAAACACTGTCCGGGAGAGTCGTAGTAACGACTTGCTTGCTTTTAACAAGCTGGTGTTGTTTTTAATGAAATTGTTTTTGCTGGCTTTTTAAGTGGCTGATGGTTACAATTCTTGATATTGCTGTCAACGTAGGTAGACTGATGTGCAGAATTCTGGGTTTTCTAAGTCCTTGTTATACCAGAAACTTAGAAGGGGTTAAAGGTTACTTACAACAGGAAGTCATTCCCGACCCTGCAAGCGTCGGTTTTGGGAGTATCTTTAACCAAGGTACAGCAGTCTCCGCATTTAACTGCGTGTCGGCACCCTTCGTCCACCTAGGTTATTTTGTCATTAGGGAGTTTCAGATACCCCAACGCATCTTGATACGTCAACATATCGCTGACTACCCAGCCATATATAATATTATAATTGCACAGTTTTGTGATAATAATTAAAGGGTCTCGTAAGATAGCAGTAAGGGAGTGCAGATATAAAGGAATACTTTTTAAATATCTTATAGCAGCTGAGGAAAAAGATATGCTACGTTTAAGTTACGTCATGCCTTGGAGTATCTGAAGTTCACTTTTAATACAGAGCATCGTGGCTTTTTAACACAGTAGAAGCTCAATATAAAAGCTCTGATGACTGGCCTCTCAATTTGAAAAAAAGACTATAATCAAATATTTATATGAGGAGCAAAACTCTAAGAAATTTATATTTAAAGTGTTTTTTCAAGTAATAGGGTCATATAAACAAAATTAATGCCATGATGCATTCACCAACGCGATGGGAATAGTCTTCATAGATTTCTGAATACCGAAATAACAGGATGTTACTAGGCCTATAGTTCCACATATAACATGACTTGTACCGACACGAAACTATCTATTTCTAAATAATGGATTGTCGGTCTTTATTATGGTGTGTTTAATATTGACGTAATTTCCTTATGTTATCTACATATGAAATCGTCGTTAACAGTCCTTAAAAACGGTTCTTGTTCAAGCATACTTTCTAACTAAGGTAAAATAGAACAGTATCGAAACTGAAAACCACATGCACGAGGAAGCATGTCTAAGATGAATGATGGTGCTAACTTTGATTGAAAGTGGTGACCACAGACTGTCCAATAGGGCAGGCAGCTTGCATAACAATGTTCTATGCAATCTGTATGTAATATAGGCAACCATCATTATCATAATATTATAAATTACATAATCATATAATGATAATGTTATTTATAATCCATCCTACGCCTTCCATACATATCCAAACATGCCCATGTTCCGACATTATTCCCTTGCCGAACACTAAATTTCATTTCACGAAGTGTGTTTCTTTTGATTTATTACACCAGGAAAGCAAGTTATTACTGTTGTAAAAATATACACATTACATGGCGAAAAAAGATTGTCTGGTTTATCTACCTTTGTATATAATATCAAAAGTAGCGACAATCCAATTTCAAGTTGCTAACTATAAAGGCTATAAAGGCAAAGCCCTGTTTCCACTTGGCAATTTGATGTTCCCAGCGGCTTGAAATTGTTGTTCTTTTTTTTTATTTGCGTCTCTTCGTGACTATGGGTGAGCAGGAATATAATAGAAAATGGTCTTGCTTCCCTTCATTTCGGAGACGCTAGCCTTTTTTTTTTTTAGAAAACCGAATCGTTTTTTATCAAGGAAGAAAGACATTCACATCTTCATGGTCAGTTTTAAACGAAATGAAACATCGGTCTCATTAGCGAGTATTCAAAGGGCATGTTTTTCTAATCATATAAAGTTATGCTAATTATGTCAAATCACTCTATGTTTTCTAAAGATCATGTTAGAAGGAAAAAGACATTTCAGACACGGACAGTTTCTTGCAAGCGTGCCTGCAGTATACCTGTGGTTAAATACCAAGCAGTGATCAGTACAGAGGAGCCTCTTATTTCAGGCGATGGTTTCTGGTTTGTTAGTTGGATTATTGGCCGAAAATTAAAGAGGCCAGTTACTGCTTTGTTACGCCCTCGTTAAATGAGTTAAGTGCCCTTTAAAACTCTTCTTTCTCCCTACTAATTGTTAGTGATGCGACAGGCTTTATTGCGATGTTATTTCGGCAGTTTATGTTTGTTTTGAATACGACAACACATAGTTCTACAAGCCAAGCTCAAAGTCGCACTGCTTGATATATATGACATCCCTATATAAAATTTGAAAATACCTCTTCATTAAATTTTAGTTATATTGTTGTGTTTTTTTTCTTATTCAGGAAAGATTATACAGTATTAGGCTTCAGCAACGAAGATAATGCTGATTTTCTAGCCCTCGCTGTCTGTCGGCAAAACAGTTTAACAGTACGATTCCGGTTCTTATACATTCTGTACAGTTAATGCAACATCAATACTGATATCAAGATAATTCACATACTACTATTCCTATTTTATCAAATAAAATAGTTCAACTATACAATACAGTTATTCTTCATGTACAATCAGTTCCTTTTTAGTTACATTTACATAACAATCAATATGGTCATTTAACAAACAATGGTGGTTTAAAAAGTCCAGCAGCGATATGTTTCCTTACAGTATTTTTAAATTGTTTTAATGTCTCTATATTTTGAGTACTATCCGGCAATTTATTCCAAAGGGTCCCTCCCAGATAGAAAGGCGAGTTGAATGTTTGTGCCAGCCTAGGAACCCCAAGTTTACAATTTTTTTTCTGGCTCCTCTAGTAATTACTTTACTCTCATCTAGAGGTTTATTTTGAACTGTTACCTTAGACATTTTAAACATAAGGCAGAGCAAGTGAACAATTCTTCTATCTGCAAGTTCCGGTAATTTACTTTCAGAATGCAGTTCTTCTTTAAATACATTTTGACCGCATACACCTTTCTTAGTGCTTGCAACTGTTGTCCTTGCAACTTTTTGAGTTTACCCTCTGGTAGCAGATTTAGATAGAAATCATTATAATCTACAATCGGGAGAATTGTTATCTTATAACATTTTGTTTCGTTTTGTAGATGGCGATCCCCTAATCCCTTCTCTTTTTTGAACAAAAGAAATCAAATATCAAGAAAGAGCTAGTACTAGTAGAACATACACTCATACAAACCAACTAAATGCACTATTAAAAAGAACTATTTGTATGGTGACGAATTATTATTCAACCAAGATGGGTATAGCGGCAGAAATAGCGGTGAAATCCATTTTAGGGCTTGTTTTTGTCTGTCCTTTCTGTACTAGCAGCACATGGTCATTATCTACATTTTAATCAAAATGGACATGCCATACCGGCAGCCTTTTTCAGTTAGTCCAGGCTAACAGCCATATAGAGTATGGATGTCTAGCTAGGACCTCAAGGAAGTAGTTAAGAACTGCTTGAGAATATGTAAACTGTGTGCATTGATCATAGCTCACAGTTGTTGTGCAAAAACAGTTATTGCAAAATGATCTCATAGAGGGATTATTAAGTGTAACATTTATCCTTGGTAGATGAAATTTCTAATCATGAGATACTAATCAAAATTTCCCTGATTAGCCTAATTAGTTACGAAGATATGGGCCCAGGATGACTGCGGCCACTCCTGTACCCAGTACCACTGGTAGCATAGTGTATAGCATGCATGCTTCATTTTAAAGGACCTTCACATTCCTGACTCTGAAGGTAGAAAGCACCCATTTACACAATGGACTCATCAAGGCATAACAGAAATATCTCTCTACTATTCTACAAGCAAATTGGCTGACCTTTCCTATCTTATTGAGCAAGAGGTCCAAGATAGGCCTACCTAATTGCAAACCCTATTAACTTACTCTACTATTGGCTAAACCAACATTATTTAATTCCTTTTGGATCTTTCAAACGAATTAGTTGTCGTTTTGGTGAATAACCAAAATCCTTTAAGGTAGGCTAATACTTGCTTGACTCCCAATGCCATTTCGTGGGTTTGGACCTTACACTCTGATTTGCCCTTTTCCCACACATAGCACAAATTAAACCAGTTGGGTGTTCGGGAGATTTCAGGCAATGATGGATTCAATGGAGATCCAGCGCAACTGAAACTACACTGAAAACACAGAGTTGTCAAAATGGTGCCAAAAACGACAACCCAATGTTGTCTGTGTCTTTTATACAAAAAATCTTATTTATGATAATTTCATGTTGTAGATATCATAGTCCATAATAATGGCTTCCTATTTTCTTATTACTAATTATTAGGTATAGCCATTACACATAGGAGGCCTATTAGTTGTATGTTTTATGACACCATTCACTTACAATACTTTATCATAGACAGAGGCCATGACAACCTTGGGCTGTCATTTTAGGCACCATTCACTTACAACCCTAGGGTCGTCAGGCAGCACTTTTGACTCTCATTTTGTTCTGTAACAACCCTATGACAACCCGATTCTCAGTTTTTGCTTCTCTGACAACCTTTTTGGCCAAAGTAGTCAGGAGAAAATGACAACCTTTGGGTTGTCATCCAGCCTCCAAATTCACAATGACAACCCTCTGACCACCCCCAAATTGTCAAAGGATTGTCACAAGGTTGTCACACAGTATCAATGGCCTGAAATGAGCCCTGCGCTGCCCCCACAAGTCACCTATGACAACCCAAAAATCACCTATGACAACCCAAAATGCACCTATGACAACCCTCTGACAACTTTAAAATGGCTCTCTGACGACTTTGTGTTTTCAGTGTAAGGAAATAGTAAAAATTCTAGAATCAACCTCTTGTTTTAGAAATTGTCCAGGGCACCCCTCCCCCCCCCCCCCACACACCTCTTATGACCCCGTATAGATGGCTAGACTCATTATAAGGTTTCTTCCAGGAAAAATCAGGTAACATATGGAATTTGTGCTAGGATACAATTGGTCACTTTCTGACCGCATTAGTTGAGCATACAGACAAATACTCTACCTTTACACTGTACTAGTTAACTCCTCCAATCCTCGTTACACTAGCTATGCCAGCGGAGGTAGTTGTTATAGAAAGAGGAGGTAGAAGAATCCGGGCAGCCTGTTGGTAGGCTGGCCACGTGATAGTGTCCCCGCCAACTAATCAAGGTCTTGTCGCAGTGCCTAAACCCGTCAGTAGAGGGCGTGGACGCCGCCCTCCCACCACCAATATCTCCCCGATCTGCCCCCTCTCGGTCACGAGGTCAATAGGGGAAGGCACTCATCCTGCGCAGACGGATTAAACGTGTATTGTAGGGAGGGCGCGTCCTCCAGTAGCCTCCAGTAGCCTCCAGTGGCCTCCAGTAGCCTCCCTAAGCGCGGCAATCTCCGTAAGTCGTCAACCAGTCAACGCGGGGTCAAGGCCACTGATACGGGGTCACGGTCAGAGGAGAGGTCTATTTATCATGATCGATTCTCTCGTCTTTACAACTTCATTTTCATTCAACTTGCAACATTGCGGTATAGTGTCTTTCATATTAAGACCATTCGTCAATGCCTATATATGATTCCCTAGTTCAGGTAAGTGGGGCAAGTATATTCTAGTATCATAATATTTAAAACAGGGTGAGATCCATTATTTCTATAAAGAGGTATTAACCTTAAACTCAATTAAAAGCAGTCCATTTTTCACAGGGGCGGGTCCAGGAATTCTAGAAAGGGCCCAGCCAAGGTGCGACGTAACGGTCACGTTCTTCGCCGTTCTAATAACGTTCTGCGATGTTCTGCGACGTTATCAGAACGTTCTTCGACGTCACATCCTTGGCTGGGGGGGGGGCGATATTAAAAAAAAGTCCCCGTGCTCATTCTGGAGGCCCCAATTTTACATTAAAAACGTCAATATTTGACCGAGGTAAGACCCATGCACCCCTTCTGATACATATAGTATCAAACCTTCTTTAAAAAAAAAAAAAAAATCCGTAATAGAGGTCGCGGCGTTAAATAAATGTCTATCGGACGTTTTCTTTCACTAAGCCCCAAATTCTGTACCTTTATAGATTAATGAGTGATATTGTGCAGACAAGAAACTTTACCAAAGACACCAAAACATTTAACTCCACTCCCTGAATGATTTGTATAGTTCTTTTGTATGATAGGTACAGTGGGATAGGCAATGCAGGATGTACCCCTCCCCGAGATCTCACTCCATTAACATTTGGGTTCGTGTCTCCACATCCAGATGCAAGGTTGCTGTGATTGCAGTTCTTCTGATTGCAAGCAACAGCTGATCAATAAGTTCTAAATGGGAAATATTCCACTGTCATAATCGATATAATTGTGTTGAAAAACTACGTGTTTTTCACCTATATAAATGAAATCGATTGTCATCAAATGAAGTTAGTGTCATGTTTACATGCAGCTGTCACGCGATGAACATGTTTCATAGTTGTGGAATGCGTGAATGCTATGATTGATCCATTTGTACCTGGGTGGTTTGGGCAAACATGGGGACGTTAAATGGGCCCAAAAGCAAAAGCGGTTGAGTTGATCGGTAATGTCAAACTCAAATAACTGAGGTCCATTTAACCAAGTCACCATTTTAAGGTAGTCGAAAGGTGTCAAACATAAAGTAACGTACCGATTATTTGAATTACATCGGATGGGATTTAATACACAATAGAATATTTCTTTGTAGATCCGCATTAACTAGAACAAAGAATAAAACGGTTTAATAAAAGTCCTTAATATAGTTTAAGGTTATTTTCGCATGGTTATCTAATAACATGACTGAGTCTGACTCATAGATTACAGTTGCTTGAATTTGCAAAACGTGATCGATATTGGGCAGTATAATATTGCTTTTGGCTTCTTAAGGTACCACAAAGGAGAAAGACACTTCATGGAAAGGACACTAGATCAGATAGGTGCGGTAAATTCATCCGAAGCAGAATGCTTAAAGTGATATCTAGCATAATGTAATAACAATTTTGTGTAATTATTGGGGAAAGTTTCTTGAAATATCTGAATAATGTAGACACTTGAAGTTACTTGAAATATCAAATACCATGAAACGTACAAAATAGTCCAGATAACACGAAACTAGTGGGTGCATGGGGTAACCTTAGGATTTGTAGGGATATGTCATGTGATATGTTGTAGCCAATCAGTGTGTAGCTGTGGCCTATAAAAGGCAGACTGTTTCCCAAAAATAAACCAGTGCCCTTCAAGGTGCTCAACTGTGAACATCTGATCCGTTGTTGTCTTATGCTTTGGAAGTAGATTATTATGAGGACTTGAGGATGGGTCCTGACCTGGAGGTGGAGGTCATAAGGTGACTTGAGCAGCCGCTGACCGGAGGGCAACCCAGACCAAACTCGGGTGCCTTGGGAAGATGCCTTGAGGGTGGCCACATGACGACCTCTTAGAGGGAGCCAAAAGCAATGCAAGGTCAAAACTGGTTTGTTTGCTGTCTACAAGCAGAAATGACAAGAGTTTTCTGGAATTCAAATGAAGGTAAAGATTGTGTCCATGGTTTATGCTATACCACTTACCAAAGTTACACTCATAAAATATGTTTTTGTTGTTGTTTGAGACTGTACAAATTTGTCAGATTTTAATATAACATTGGTTTCGGCTCCCTTCAAGTAATCACTAATTTTAAAGCAGCCTTAAGTTCCTTGGCATGGACTCTAGGTGAATACCTCTGCAACCCCCATACCCGAAAACTGTCGAGTCCCAAGAATAATTATAAGCTTTAGACACCTCTAAATCCTGTCTGTACACCAAATTTCTTGGGCATATCCAAATATCGTACCAGGTGTTTACAATAGCTTCAGGTCCGGTTGGGTAGATGCATCCCGTTGGTGAACTATTTAATCACTTTAATTCAAAAGGGCTTAAGGCATGACTAGAATTCAATGTCTTACATTAAAGCACGGCAACAGATTGAATCATTGAATGTATTCCCATATGCTCACCAAACGAAAGGAGATGATACTCTGTAATGCGTCTTCTTAAAATAAAGAACTCACTAACGACCAATATGTCAGGCGCAACAGTTTCATGGGAGCCGCAGATCTCTATATTCATATGCTGAGCGTCGTTTCAAACCAAACGTCTCAATGTGTTTTGCTATGCATTTGTATCAGGTTTCATCTTACACAGAAAATAATTCTTTATGCTTTGCGTGCAGTTCACAAATGGGAGACAATAGCATCAAATGTCAGGAACAACCTACAACATATTAGGCATGAGATCTCCAGGGTATTTCCTTGTTTATGGTTACACATTTATAAAACCTTATTTCAGAAAATCATTCAATTAAAGCTGTAAACGTAGTAAAGCTGCATTCTTGAGAGGAGGGGTGGAGTAAATCCCTTTCAATCATTTCAAAGCATGTACTCAGAGAGAATTATACCTTACGACTCTAAAATTAAATCAGGTAACTCAAACTGCGAAAAACAAATAGCAAGAAACCGGTTCCGCGCAGAGGTAATGTTGCAAACACGGGTGTGGTCTATAGCACCCTTGAACTCCGTTAGACAGTTCACCTGTAAACCATTCCCCCAAGCTGTAGTCAACTTGTATGCACAGTGCTCCATCTCAAACCATCTAAAATATCGCCTGCACATTCAGCTCAGGTTGCGCATAAAGCAAATACTGTTGGCTGCATTAGACACAAATGAGGGGCCTAGTTTCAGTCAGTGTTTTAGTCCCAGAGAAGTTCGCAGTTCCCTGTGGGACGCTGCAAATACACTGCCAAACGGTCTCCGTGGACCTTCGACTCTTTACAGGGGTGTGGTGGTGATCGGCTGGTATGGCAGGATGAGCTCCCCATGGGCTTACTAATGCTAATGACTGCACAGCGGTGAATACTATAACAATAAAAGGTGCATGGCCGCCATGGAGACGGATATAGATACTATTCCTCTTGAAGGGAACAATGCATAAAGCTGAAGGCTCGGGTGAAACTAGTGCTCTGTTCTTGTGTATGAATACTCTAGCTTTGCTTTGGTGTTGTGGTATCTGAACTGCCAACGGTCTTCACTACTAGTACCAATTACTGTGAACCACCTTAGCTAAAGGGAGCTCCGATCGAGGTTCTATACATGCTATCCTAAGAGTAACATCCGATGAGTAAATTTGTGGGAAAAGGGTGAAAATATTAGATTTTACATCTTTTTAGAATCAAGCTATCAAACTCAGAACAGTCCATTAAAATGGAATGTTAGCTTATTTAGCAGGGGCGGATCCAGGGGGTGGGGGGATTCAGGGGTCCTGACCCCCCCCCCCCCTTTGGTGGGGACTCAAACTTGCCAAATAGAAAAAACATTGCATGTGTACGTGCGAATGCAGATCATTTTAGTACTTACCTTATGTGGACCCCCCCCCCCCCTTTTTTTTTCGAAATCCTGTATCCGCCCCTGTATTTCGAATGTCAAAGGAAGGTTTTGATAAGGGAAAATCGCCATTTCCATGGCAACTGCTTTTTAAGTAATCAAGATAAGAAAGGGTCACATATGAAAAGAAACTTTGCATTGAAAATAGAATAAAAAAAGATTTCTAGATCAGAATTAAATTTTATTGATAAAATCATATTGACGAATCATTTGCATAGTTGCAATAATTTATCATTACCAACACTTTACGACCATTTTGGGAGGCATAGACATGTAGGTATTGTAATCCAGTAGCTTGTCTTGGTCTTGAGAGATTAGTTGGAATGAGGAATGTGTCTAGCCTGATCGGTAGTAAAAAACTCTGTAAAGATATGTGTTTAAAGATGAATATAAAAGAAGAACTGTATGTACAGGAAAGAAATCGTAGCAGAACCTAGTGACAATGTATTCTTTATTACTGAAATAAAGAGTTCTGCTCAATTTAAGAAAAATTAACAGGTAGGCCTATAGTAGTAGTTATTAGTCTAGCATTAATTGGGACACTGAGTTTATTCAGCAAAAAGTCACCTATTATAGGTGACTCAACAGGGAAACTGTCTTCTTATTGGTCAATACTGGATCAAGTGACTTTTCACATAAGATTTAATGAGACTTTCACCGATAGTGTCATAATTGACTTAGATAATATCACATCATGAGCAAACTTGTGCCTTAGTGGTGTCATTGCATCTGATCCTCTGTGGTACCTTCCAGTCTTCATGGTGTCCTCTAAGTCCCTTTTCATGGTATTGTGACGTTCCTAGGTAGTTCGGGGCTTCCGGTTTCTACCGCTGAGGGACGTGGGGGTTATTTCGGTTCTCAGCTGGGCACGGAGGCTGAGCAAAGAAGCCGAGATGTGAGATCAAGAGTCGTGCTTCGCACACGAGGGGGGCTGAGTGGGTCGGTCGGGAGATCGGTATTCGTTGAAGGGGGGAGGGTGTGTTGGTCAGGTCGGGCCGAGGGGTTGCAGCCATCAAGCGCGGAGGACGGCGGAGGGCAGAAGTGTTGTTGTGGTAGGGGTCCGGGCCGTTTCTTCTATACCTCTCTCAGGCTGGGGCTAGGGGAGCTCTACTCCTTCGTTCCCTGGCCGGAAGTCTCGGGCCAACGGTCGCCTATGTTTTGGTAGCGTGGGGCCGAGCCGGTTGCGCCTTAATGTTTTGATATCTGATAATAATTAAGGTAATTATTACCGTATCATTTTGAAAGCAAAATAAATGCTTTACAATAAACACATTAAGGGTAATCCTGTGCAGGCCACCCTTTTCCCTCGTCGGATCATCCTAATTAAAATTATTCATCAATACAGATTTCATATAGAATTCTGAGAATTAACCTGAGTTTTAATGTAGGCTTGCTAGAACCTCCTAAAAGTAATTGATCCGGAAAATTTCCTGGAAATGGTTTTTACTTCAAGGCACCTAGGTCTTATCAGTCAACTTCTTCTTGGGAGATTATTTGAAGGCCCGACCCATTTCTCATGAGACGAGAAGCGCAGATGCAGATATCATGCTGTCAGATTCAATGGTCATCTGTCGCACGTAATGATATAACAGGGATATATCAAGGTGCAATACTTGGGCCTACATTGTTCATCTTTAAAACAAATTATATCATTAGTCATCTTAAGAGAGTGTTTTGAACTATTCAAGACATGACTGGCTTCAGGTCGTACTAAGTAACCTTATTTTTCTTCATTTCGTGGGGTAGCTAAGTTCATTACTACTTAATGTTGAAAAAAAAACTAAACCAAAGATACTTTTCTGATTATAGACCGTGTAGGTGCAGGTATGTGTATCTGAACGCTTTGCACAGCATTGAGATCCCTTTATCCTTAACCTTCCCATTCACGCACCTGAATCGAACCGGCTATATACACGACAATTGCCAGGTAAAGCCCGATTCACCCTTGGTAGTTTTCATTGCGATCTGAGATATTATTGCAATCTTCTTTTATCAAGAATTATCACTATTAGGAAAAAATTGGCCAGGGCAAATGGGGCTTATCAAGAACACGTGCACTCAGTATTCTGTGGAACTCATTTTTTGGTGTTCCCCACGAGTGTCCATTTTTTTGCTTTTTAATATGAAAATAGTTGGAGATCAAACCCTTGATCTCTCACATACAATGCCAGTGCTCTACCATTGAGCCATACAATTTGAAAGAATAAGTAATTACATTTCATATAACCGCATGGAAATAAGTATTTCTGAAAAAAACAACAACTTACAATTACATATTATCCTGAGAGTAAAAATCTATTCTTATATATCTCTTTTATGATGCTCTTGGCTAATTAAAACACGCCAGAGAAATCATAACATAATGTAATAATAAATTACCACGTATAGTGGATCCTAAAGAGGTCGATGCGATCAGTTATGAATTCCCATTTCCATGTACTACTAACAGGTCGCGTGAACAGGCAACGATGCCATGCATATTGTGAAGCCAATAGGTCTATCGGCGACCTAACATTGTCGCTTAAAAAGTGGTTTCTATTGAGGCGACGTCACTTATATAGGCACGATATTAGGGGGCCTATTGCCATGTCGTCTATACTAGGTAGATTGTTTACACGACGTCGCCTGAACAAGTTAAGCTATATATGCAACAACAGTCAAACCATCTTCAAATTCCCATTTCCATACACTACTAGCATGTCGCTGTGTAATGAGAGAGAGGTTGTGCCTTGCACACGAGGGTTTACTGCACAGTGTGACAGTAGGGAGCAGAGGGGAAGGGAAAGGGGAGGTGCATGCCTGACGTTTACTTGGATGATTGAGCAATGGCTATGGAAATGTATTTCAGGTCCACCCCAAAGAGAAAAGTGCCCAATGTCTTGTTCCCTGTTCCTATCTGGTGGTTCTAACCTTATGCTGTAACATTAGTATAGCTTCGTCACTCATCTAGCCTTTTATCATCTAAGTCTAATCCTAGAGGTTAACTGGCCTAACTGTACTGTTTAGGCATGCTCTGTCATTCTTCGTGATTAGCTATTTCTTTGTCCCCTAGCCCCTTAGAAAGTGGGACACAAGAGGGAAGTTGGTGTTGACAGACTGAGAACCAATTAAGGATAGATAAGGGGTCTCAGAGTGGTGCGCTGCATTTAGGCTCTTACATTTGTGGCGCAAGTACTCATTATAACATATTATACATAATTAGAAAGGTATGATTTTTCTCTACATGATGATGTATTTATCAAAATAATTAGCCGGGTATTATAGAAATTATGAATTTTTAACCAATTTTTACACTTTATTTTTTTGAACATCGATATCCTTTAACCTATACAAGGTTTTGAGCTGAAATTTAACATAATATTATATGTTCTTAATGTTCTGTTCTAGGGAAGCGTGTCTCAGATTTTTTATTTAGGTCTAGGTTTTTATTTTATGGTAAAAAACAGGTAACTTTCTGTGAATTTTTCATACATTATTTTCTTCATTTCACAAAATAAAAACTAAAATAGATATCAAAATTCTAAGACACGCTTCCCTCAAGCAGAGTACTAAGAACACATATAGAAAATTTCAAGTTTTTATATTACATACTAACTGAGATATCAATGTTCAAAAATTTGTTATGAAAAACATGATTTTTTATTTAACCAAACTGTATTTCAGTGGATTTTCATCTCTTTCACATTTGCTAAATATCCTTAGAAAGCTTAGATATACAGCTTTTAAATAGTATATATTACAGTTGAATTAAACAAAAAGTGAATTAGGGGACACTAGTCTTGATATGTGTAGATACAGTGAACCACGCACTATCACCCCTTATCTATCCTTAAGAAGGAACTGTTTATTCCTGATTGACTAATACAGGTCACATGATCATTGTGATACCTTATGACTTCACTTCCGTGCCATATTTCTCATACTCAAATATTTGTGATCTCGTACATGTTCCTTGTTCCTTACTGACAAACACTCCTTCCAAAAGGGAACATTTACAATTTCATAGAATTACTTGGGTAATCATAGATATACATTCATTGGCAGTAAGTGAACAACTTATATAAGAATATAATATGCTATTACTACATTAGCTGATCCTCAAAAGCTCGTACTCTGACAATTTTTGGTCTCTAAACATTTTGTACTTCTAGATTCATCATATTATATTTCACTGTAAGCGACGTCGCGTAAATATCTTGACCAATTTAGGCGACAGTCTCCAACTCTCTTTGGTTATACTACTTATAATGTGCCCATAATTATGGTGTTACATATCTAATAAAGTCAATTTACTGAGATTGTCGCGCGTTAATAGTGGGACCTGTGGACACGACGTCACACACACACACACACACACACACACACACACACACACACACACACACACACACCCCACACACACACACATGCAGTTCAATGTAGGCGAATGATGCAACCATCGGTAAATTACCATTTCCATATACTGCTAACTTATCGCGTAAATAGTAAAGCCTATTGAGGCGACGTCCCGCGGAAACTACCGATCAGAAAATGTCGCAAATAAATTTTAGATGAGTGATATTGTACAATTCCTTGATATCAGTTACTGAAACAAACATTTCATCGCTGAACCGCACGAATCTCTAAGGATTGAGTTATTTCATTTGCAATACCAATGGATTACAGAATTTCTTTATAAAACGCAGCACGTTTTTGATGATTATCATTCTCGTTTGTCGCTGTGCAGCAGGCATTGGTGGTTCGGGGATTCATATGGCTTTTGTGTCGAGTTTAGATAAAAAGTGAAAACATTCCTCCATTGGAGATTTTGCCCATTATATCCACCAACTTAAAGTCAAGGTGACGGGGCATAACGAAGGAAATAACACTGAAGACTAGCTCCCCTATCAAAAAAAGGCTCTGGATAAAGTACTTAGCTAAGAATACCGCTTTGCAAATTAAAACAACCAACTCAGTTAGCTTTGAAAATGCAAAATGTTAAGTAACTGTCGAATCGTTGCCTTTAAGAAAGAGAATGGTTAAACATGCCAATTGAAATTGTGTAAATGTTTTAAATAACTTTTACCGGGGGGGGGGGGGGGCACCAAGAAAAACGTACGAAAATCGTGTCCATGAAAAGTTAAATTATCCACGTTAGCTCCATTTCCTATCGTAGGATTTTAAAAAACAAAGATTTTCGTGAATTTTATTTTTATTTTTATTTTTTTAGAATTATAGTATCTCAAAGTATCCCAATGTATTTGAAACACACATCAGAAAGTATTTTAGTTGAAAATATATATTATGGATTACTTAAGTATGATTTTTCACTGAATTTTAATGTTCATGAAATTTTCGTACATTTTTTTGGGGGAGATTTTTCTATCGTGGCCACAAAAAATTGGTAAAAACACCTCTATGAAATTTCGTAACTTTTTTTGGGTACCCCCCAAGGTTTCTTGTGATATCTTGATTGAAATAATACGATAGCAATGATTGACGAAATGAAAGATGCCGAAACCAAGGTACGATAGGTTTGGTTACAAAAGTTTTAACGACATCATACCAGACTTTAATCTGTGCAGCTGCCTTTTGAACTGTTTCTGAAACTGATTCCAAAGTTCTATAACCGTTTAATAAAGACTGTCCATCAACTTGGTAAGAAAAGTTCTCTCACATTTGAATTTTACCTTATCGGTGTTTCTCACTACCTTTCCATCTTTCCTATCTCCTATATTACATTCTATCTTTAGATTGCCTGTGCATTACGAAGTGCGTGGGCTCCTGTCTCCTCGCTTTATAACGGAGAACTTTCAATATTCCTGTATCTATATGGAGCCACAGGTATTATGCCCAAAGTCATTCTATGCGATTTTTGTCAGGTCATCTACACGTATCTTGGGGAACGGCATTGATTTGTACAGAAAAGAAGAAAATAACTTGAATAAAATGGTTGATATGTACTTTGCGACGTGCTGAACACTGATAATCTAAGGGGTTAAAAAGCTAGTCAAATAGCGACTAACTTTCATAGTCAACTTGATGGGGCCTGAGAGGACTAGCTTTTTCTGGTCAATAGTGACTAAGGTGACTAATGTAGACTAGTCATCCTGGAGGGTGCACAAATCATGACTAATGTTCTTAGGCATAAATGACTAGGTGTTCTCAGTCAATGTTGACTAAGTTTTGATACCTGGAAAGAGTTGCAAGATTTTTGGTATATCCTTATCGTCCTGTATTTCCAGTAGGTTACATAATTAAGCGTTAATATTGTTTTTTAGATATGCAAAATATCATACTCACACAAAAGGTCGACACAGGGACATGTATGCCATGCAAAGCATAAGTATTTTCTAGAAATTCATCAATTATCTTGTACATCACTATTCATATTGTTTGTGTTATGATATAAATAACCCTAGGGATATAAGCATAATTGACCTACATGCAAAGGCAAAGTTGAAAAAGCTAGAAGATCAGAGAAAAAATCTATTATTATTGATAATGTTCTTGCATCGCCATTATGAAAATTATGTTTCGCAACCAACCTGTGTAACTAGATGAGCAAATAGAATAAATTTTAAGACTAAGATTGTTTAATGTGACATTTACAATAGATCACCCTATTATATGGGTGCCAGGTTATGGAATAACCTACCTGAGAGTATAGTTGAATAGGATTCCAAATATGAATTTAAGACTGCAATTAAGAAATTATAATTTGTGAACAAATCGTACCTGTCAATTATACTGAAGCTTAAACTAGCTAAGTATATGCATAGAAATGTAGGCAGATACGTACAGTTCTATGATATATGGCAGTATATGTTTTTTTGTGTGTTTTTTTTGCAGAATTTGTGATATTTTCAATGTACTATATTGTTATTTGCATACCTACAAAATCTATACGGAAGATCAATTATTGTAATTGGGTATGGATATATAAAAAAAATAGTAATAATAATTAGTTAGGCCTTCCCTCATAATTTTTAGACATGCATAATCATGCTTTCTTTGGAAGAACTGTGAACAGGTTAGGGACACGACGTAATTCTTGCAATATTGTAAAATTGTGCACCGATGCAAGAAATGACAACACCCATTATTTCCCAAGATATGTGTCAAATATTGCGTTTCTATGTTTTTCAAGTTATTGCATATTTTGTAAACTATCGGAAAAGTTATACATAACATAATTACCCGTAAATACTTAGTTTACATTATAAATCACAAGAATATTCACTAAAATGAGACAAAATATGTGCTGAATCGGCAAGAATGTTCGCCATTTTGTATGGGTTTGTTTACATCACGTGGTACAAATATTGAGTTGTAATTGGCCAAAAATATATTGTAAACAAACTTCAATTACAAAATAACCATACGGTAAAAAGTGTTGTAATCATGAAATATTATTCAAATGTTATCAATCTTTATTCGCAAACACTTTTTAAAATTCGGCAATAGATATTACTTATTTTATGACATTAAGAAGTAAGCCTGTACTTAAGTCATAGTATTACAATTTACAACGTTGCCATATCACAATACACCTGAGTTACGAGATTTAGCAACAGTGCAAGTTATTACAACGTTGTGAGTTTCAAGCTTGTCCCTAACCTGGTGAATATTATACTGAAGATATGCTGACAGCCTAGGGCAAATTTAGCATATATATATTGAAACGTTCCAACCCCTCATTTTTTCTTTGCAAAGTTTTTAAGATCATCGATCCACTAAGGTTAAGTACACAAACCAGGGGCGGATCCAGGAATTTTGGAAAGGGGGGTAACCTATAATTATCTTTTTAAAGTCCATGTCACATGTCGAATTTAAGGATAGGGCCATGTCATTTGTCACTAAGATGCCATGTCGCCTGTTGATTTTAAGAAAAGATTATGTCACCTTGTCAAATTTAGACACTCAAACACTATACTACCCCTCCTATCTCATAAACCCATTGTACCTACAAAGGATGCCTCAGGTAAGAAACGGCTGTGTCGCCGTGTCTGCAGTCTTCAGCTTCTCCCGATTTAGTGAAAGCAATGCTTTAAAATCTAGCAGTAAGAACACATTTGAGGAACTCTTAGTGGTATATAGGCCTATATAAGACAATGTACATCATCTGAAGAAAGTAGTACATAACTCACGGTGATTACAGCCAGATTTGACAGAACTTCTAGAAGCATGTTCCTTGTTGATTCAAACCTGGTGACGTCACTTCCTTTCAACATCCTATAATTTTTAGTCATAAGTGACTATGTTCTTTAGTCAAATTGACTACCTTCAGATGACTATCCTAAATTTGACCCTAGCCACTGTGATCAAGGGGGTCTGACTAATGCAACTTAGCCATCAGCTGACTATGGTAAACATACTGAGAGATTATCAGTGAACTTGAACTGAATGGAGAACTTGGCTTGTGTTATGCTAAAAAAAAATAGGTGGATTGAGTTCCCAAATCAATCTTTACCTGTTCACTCTAATAATGTCCATAAAAAGGTACCAGTGTCACTTCCAAATTAGAATAATCATATGTAATGTCGTATACCTTGTTATTTCGTTGCTTTGTGTTTGTTCACAGACTACATTAATAATACAATCCTCATTTCATCGGTTTAATGTCACCGACACAGGGATACGTTGGCACTCACCGGTCTCATTCTACTTGAAAGGTTTTCGTTTTTACTGGAGAAGTTTGTAACTTTTGGTTAGCAAAACACCACGCAGTGGACTTAGGCCCTTAGTTTAAGAGGCTCTTCTAGATCTTCTAGATCTAGTAGTTCTCTCGGGAAAATCTATTCACAACCTTTTTGATCCTGCCACAATTTTGTAATTATGTTGTTTAATGGCTGCTATGTGCTTGTCAATTGCAACCAACCACAACAATCGGGGATCGGGATTGGCTAGCAGTGCCGGTCAATGTGTGCGCAAGAATTACAACAAAATCTTTAAGACAAGAATATTGACTATGTCATTAGATTTAGGAAATATTGGTTAGAAATTAAGGGTTGATTCCCCAAAACGCCCTTTCCCTCTCTTTTTTCAGTTTTCTATTGAGTTCCTCTATGAACAATTACCGTCAAAGCTGGTTGACCAACCTACCTAACCCTAACAATATGAGATTGTCCTCCAGCAACACGTTGACTACTGAGGTGATGCCTGTTTAATCAATCTTTGCCATCCAAGATATTTTTCTGTATTTGGCTATTTGTAGTAATTTAGTGCTTAGAGAGTTTTCACCTTCTGTAATGGGCGTTAAAGAAACGTAAACAAAACTTAGAAAATATCTATCTCAAACTAAAAACTAATTGCAGAGACAAACAAATGTTGTGGAATTTTTACAGAAATGAAAAAATAAAATAATGAGAATCTGCATGCCTTAGAGCAAAACCATGCAAAAAGGAGGGCAAGAAACAGGAACAAAACCGCTGAAAAATACTCTGTCTAAACAAAAAAGCAGTATTGACGTCAAGAGGGGTCTACCAGAGACATCAATATTAACCTTTCTCCCGATAACCGATGCCACTAGATTTAAATATTGGTCAAATGGGTAGCTTATTGAAGAAAGCACAATTATTGCAGATTTGTGAATAATGGCTGCTCCAGCAAACCAAAGTCCAAACAGAAATAGAACAAGGTCTCAATCTACCGAGAATTACTGTCAAAATTCATTTCCATTTCCCCTTTAACAAATCTGCCAATGCAAAAAAAAAACAATTTTTTTTTACTTAGTCCTCAACCTTATAATTTTCTAAAGTTTTCGCTGAGTCCATTATATTTTTTTCAGATTCAATCACATTATCCTCTATCCCATTGCTGCCAGTTTTATCTAACTGCGATGACATGTATATCCAAGTGGTTTTTTAAACGTGTGTTTGTTTCGTCTGTCAATTAAACCAAAATGGTTCTTACTGGCGCGCACTGCTTTGTCCTGTAATTTATTGGAAACGTCGCCTATGAGAAATCAACAGGTAGAAGGGACTTTTCAATATTTTACTTTGTCTAGTTCTTAAAACAATGAATTTGACTTTGTTTCTTGATATACAGCGTCCGTACACCCACGGGTGCCGTGTATCCAAATAGTCCACCCAGGTTTTCCCAATACCTCAACTACAGGCTTTAGCCTCATTCAGAGTAATGGCGGAAAAGACATTGTGAGGTAAGTCGATCCCTACAAACAAAGGCACCGGGTAACTCTCTTACATTACCATCAAGTTTGTTTCCACAGAAAAAAAAGGATCAAGGGTTATCCCAGCCCAACCCTCACCATCCGCCTCGAAATAAGTGGTCCTCCTTAAAACAAAATGGTTATTTGAGATCCCCAATAAAAGACAATAAAACACAGCCTCTTGGGTTCGCAAATGCCGGGGGCATAAGCTGTTGTGGGGAATAAGGGAATAACCTTGGGTTCGGAGTCACTTTTCAGAGTGTCTTGAGTTTTCGGCAGATTGGGCTGATTGGGCAAACCTGGGAAGTGTTATTTTGGTGTCCTGGCCCCAGGAGCCCTTCTGTTGGTTCTTGTTTTGAGAACATAGCCCCTCGAACACTTATTTCCTATCTTCTATTCCTTTGTAATACTAAAAATGCTTGGTTGATCAGAGATTACAACCAGAAAGATAATAGGATGATAAGGTGTAATCATTTGGAAATGTTATTTAGAAAATTAAAAATAGTAATAGGGATTATTATTAGAATGTGAGAACTTGTAATAAGTGGCGTCATGAAGCATGCGAAAATATCGGCTTAACATTTATTCTGGATAAGCATGTTTTTAGAAAATAACAAACTTCCGACATTACTTGAAACAGCCTTATCCTGTAGGAGGGGTTCTTTGGAGAAGACTTAAATTACACAAAGAACGTCAAACACAGTTGTTTTCTCTGATGTCCAATGTTTTGTTCTTAGCCTACTTAAAAACCCTTGACCTGTCCCTGGATTTCAATAGCGTTCTGACAAAAGGTTGTATTCAAGATGGGCTGCTGTTCTTGTGCTGCAGTAGTAACCCAGCCAGAAAGTTGTATTACAGAACGTTATTATATCGTATCAGAAGAAGTCCTAGCCATAGTAACTGTTAATGATGGAACTAATATACAGCATTTCCATTAATATAATTTTATCATTATGTATAGAAGTTGTGCAGAGGACGTCACATAGGCCCAAATGGGCTGGCCACCACATTGGTGCTCATTCTAAGATTATTATTATTCGCATTATTCGCATTATTTGCATAACACATATTCATACTTAATTTTTTTTTGAACCTCATTGATTAACGATCTGCAGTTACAATTGTCTAGTAGTTAGATAAATATTGCACTTGTAGATAGCCGTGTGATTATGATGTGTATATGGGGATCACCAAAAGGTGATCATGAAAACACGTCTACATAAGGTCTACAACAGTTCAGTAGCAATGGTTCATTACCATGACAAGCAATTCTTATACTTGCATACTATGTCAAGATAGTGTTCTGATAATAAGTTGTCTGTCCGAAGACAAATCTTGAGATACCAGTAGAGGAACATGTCATACATATCACATGATTAATTCTACTGATTCTATTGTTTTTGGCGTTCAGGAACCCTAGTCCGGATGTTATTCACGGCGAAGAGTCATGCAAATGGTGTCACGTACTAAATGACCACAACCTGGCCGTCTGAAACAAGGCTTATGAATCAATAGCCGCTTTATTTGCGGATACTTGGCAGGCAGCTGACCTGTAATCTAAGCCCTTGACCGTATCATCAGCTGAGTGCCACTCATCTAAGGTCTCCATAAGTAAACCCGGGAGCCGGGTTCAAGGGTTGTGAGCTATGATTGCGAGGAGGCTAACCATCACGTGGCTCCCCCAGGTCATTACTGGGGAGTCGACGTGAAGAGTTAATGCCTGCTGGGGCCATGTAATTTAGCTGGGGCTACACACAAAATGCATCATCGTATCTCTCCTGCTTATATAACGTCCACCTGACTATCTGTATGTGGTCTGTTGTCGGCCACATGTTTGGGTTGGTGTATGGGCTGTACATCTCGACAGGCCTCCCTGTAGATAGGGTCTTTTGTGAAGCGCATATTGGATCTGGTATCAGGGATGGCATTCATCGCCCATCGTGATGCATTCGAAGCATAACATCGTGCCTACGTTGCCTTATATTCTGTATTTAAACTTATGCCTTATACGATATTTTGCCTATTCTGGTCAGTTTAGGTGAACAAAATGTAAACTTATGCCTATATTTTGCTCTATATATTCTGTGGGAAGGGCTGACTGGGTTGGCCTGCCAACCATCAATTTAGGTAGGTGCGTGTGTTGTTCATTAGTATATAGACGCAGAGGTAATTTATTGTCAAAACATATTTGAGCTACACGCATATATACTGTCTGAGTCTCTTTTGCAAAATTCTATCGATGATGTATTACCAACAATATGAAGATGATATGCATACGCATATATATGCTCGCCAAGGACAAGTGAAATGAAGACCGATTTTTTTTGTTATGTAAACAAGGGATAAATTCAACGTGCATTATTAAAAGACGCCAAGGACGTAGCAGCGAAACCATTATAATCATTAGTAATTTCTGTAAGATTCTTTGTAGTTGGTAATAAACAAACAGGAGTGCAGAGTTTATGGTAGTATCATTGACTCGGCATTCCTAGCAAAATTATCTCTCATCAGGCGATATATTTGTAGATTGTGTTACAGAAGGCAATCAAAGTCGACAAGGGAACAGTTTAAGCCGTTATGTGCATCAATTCGGAGCAGCATATGTCATCAGGTCATAAAGTAAACCTTGGAGCATTAGTTTTAGTAGCTGATGGCATCTTCTGTTCATTATTGATCTATGTTTGTGGTTAACTTTTCTCTAAAAAACGAAAGACAAGGAAATGATAAACGGGGTTTTGGGAGAAGGGGTCACAGATATCATACTTCATTTGTGGGATGAAAAAGCAAAGCTGAACGGTCGAATAAAAACTAGTGTTCTGAGTTATCTTTAGACATTACTTCTGGTACCGGATTACATAGAGGAACTCTAGACGTATATGACGTCAACAGTGTAATTACAAACAACATATACCTACGTAAACCAAAATAAATGTTAATCAACAGACAATTTCCTTGGTTATACGTCAATAAAGTAAACCACTGGTTACCCGAAATAGGATTAATATGGATTACCATGTGGGACATTAACAAAACGCAAGCTCGTATCCAGGGGGGGGGGGGTGACCCCCCCCCCCCCGGCCTGGTCCACATTTTGAGAAAAAAAACAATATTTTAGTTTTCCCTCATCCCACCTTATCCCGGCTCTCTGCTATATCCTTTGTAAAACCCCTCTTACCCCTGCTAGCCAGCTGCTACCCCTGTAAAACCTCGCTTACTCCTGCTAGCCCTCTGCTACCCCTGTAAAACCTCTCTTACCCCTGCTAGCCCTCTGCTAGCCCTCTAAAACTCTGTCTTATTCTTAATAGCTCTCTGAAGAGCATGCCAGATTTGTAATGTGACCACCAGATTACATTCTAACATTGCAAAATATGTCACAAGCTAATATGTCACTACACTAAGGGATGGAGCCCATAACCTTCACAACCTATGGACGACACCCTTGCTTTAATTAAAGCTATTTTACCTCTAGAAAGTCCACTTTCTGGAAATGGTCAACCCCCAATGAAACGTTCTGGACACAGGCCTGAAGTGTACAGTAATAACAATACATAAATAACAACAAACAATGCAATCAGTAATGGTATAGTGTTATTAAAATCTTGTTATCAGGTTGGGGATACTACTGAAAAACGGGACGTCCTGGAAAAACGGGACGTCCTGGAAAAACAGGCAATTATGAAAAAATGTATTATCTAATTATCTTAGATGACATTATACATCAATGATACGCAAGACAAACAAGATATAATAGTTCTACATATGCCAGCTGCAAAAATTATGAAATTCTGCATTTAACATGAATTTAAAAGCACTTTTGATTTTGAAAATTACATAACTAATAATTATACAAATAATATATTTACATAACTAAAAATGCTCAGAAAATGAGGAGTTTGCTAAACTCAAAAATCATTTATAATGAAAGTACACATCTTTTGCATCAAAATGATCGTTGCATTTTCAAATTCTATCGTTGCATTTTTTTTCTGTGAATTTTTATTTTTTAAATGTTACAAAAATCATACCAAGAAAACGGACCGTCCTGAATAAACGGGACGGTTTTGTGATCCGTTTTTACAGGACGTCCCGTTTTTTCAGGCATACTTTTTAAAACCATTAAAACCATTATTTTAAAGATGGAATTTCGATTTTAATTTAACCAAATAAACATTTGTGATAAAGGGTCATATTTCAAAATTGAAAAAATAATAATGGAATATTTTTAAAGGATTTACAGGGTTGCGTCCTGAAAAAACGGGTCGTCCCGTTTTTCCCGTCGTAGCCCCAACCTGGTTATAACAACTACGAGATTAACGGACTGGGTGTCTATTATTTGTTCTATGATCATAGCAGTGATAGGCCTTGTGGTCCGTTTAAGACAAAAATGTCGGAAAAGGACGATTTCAAAATAGAGTGGCCGAGGTGAACAAATTATTATTATGTATTTCCACATGTAATTTACTATTTCCCCTTCTGTTTAGATCCAAACAGCGTATAGGGTGACTGGTCCGAGAATTATGACGCACAAGTTATGACGTCCCACATATAGTGAACATTTGATACAGGTAATTTAGAAAAGGCTCCTTTATATCTTGGGAGAAAGTCTAATGGTTGTATCAAATAGATCTGTTTATTCACATCAGATAGCGAACCATGGAAAATGATGTGTCTATAGACTACAAATATAGCCAGGCAGTTTAAAGTTGGCAACTGCCGGAAAAAGTGGCCTTATGTGACGGTCCGTATAATTGGGGTTCTATAAGGCCACCCTCAATAGAGACGAATGGAGAGTGAAGGACCCGCAGAGCAAGGTGCTAGTTGGGCAAGCGCGCTCTGCGAGGACGCAGGCAATTGATGAATCCATCAGTTGATCATATGACCTGTCATCATGTTAACACTACTGAAACTGGAGATGGGCCGGCAGAGGTGACTGGGTGCACACCTCTGCAGGTCGTGGTGGGTAATACGGCCAAACCGACGATGTGATGTTCCAATACAATGGATTACATTGCGAGGAACAAATAATAGATAATATTAATATCATATTTTTTTCTATTTTCATATCATTTTCTAACATGCATATGTTTTAATGTATACAATGTATCTTCCCCATTGACCCTAATTCTGCCGACCCTCCAAGAAGTTCTGGCAACTTCCAGTTTTCAAAACGTTTTGTTTGTAGTATTTGTATTACACATAACATTTAATAAGGATAGTGTTGCTATAGTAACTTTTCGTAAATCAACAAAATAATCAAATACTAGCATATTTGATATCAAAGGTTAAAAGCTTAATTCTAATTACTTGTTTTCAATAATGATAAACCAGAATGACACTATTCGCCTCCCTTGTCTCCCATTATTGATTTCCTTACCACCTAAAAGGGATGTTCTTAATGGATTAAATATAATTATGATGTATGATTGGCAACTAAAGTGGGGAACCCATCGAGTGACGAGGCTAAGAATTTGGTCCAATTGTAAATGCTATGCCAAGATGTAACATTGTGTGATATTTTCCAAGCGGTTAACGTATAAGAATATATATTTATGAAAACAACTCTCGGTGGATACACCTACTTTTGGCTTTGTGGTCGTTTTTGATGACCTCTTGTCATTTTCGATTATTGCTAATTTCTTCAACAATGAGATTCGACCACAATTTAGGTTGCATCGCTCAATGTGTTACCCTTAAGTATGCATACTATTTTCGGTCGAATGGGCCATTTATCCAATGTTCAACGATAAAAACATTCATGATCTTACTCACTGTCACTTCCATTAAGACTTCATTATGATAACAGGACCTTTGTCTCGTGCTGCTCCTAATTAATGATTAATCAATTTTATAGAGATTGAGGATATTTAGCTCGGAGATTCCTATTGGATTGCACTGCGTTAATCTTTACATCCAATCAAGAGAAGTAATTACGTTACATCTTATTACCAAGCATTGATCTAGTGAACCCGTCGGAAGCCGTTTGAAACCTAATCCTCATGGCTCGGACAAGCACTGAACCTATAGATGTTGTTGAATGAATACACCTTTATCTCACCCCATATTCACACGTCTTTCAATGTAACAAGAGCCTTCGGCTCTAGGATTGGAGAGGCCCAAAATTTATCGCATTAAAATGGGGATGGACCCCTTAATTTGATGGTGCGACAATGGCAAATCTAACAGCACAATATATTAGGACTAGCCTATAGACTATAGGGCCTAAGTATTAAAACATGTCCCCCTTAATGCATACAAACCAGTGGCGGTTACAGCTTTTTGAATAGGGATGGGGGCACATTAACTTAATAGAAAGTTGGATGCGCCCCCCCCCCCCCCATTTCTGAAATTTTACAAAGATTTGCCCCCCCCCTCCAAAAAAAAGGGGGGGGGGGGGGAGAGGCACCCCATGCCATCCACCCCACCCCTACCCGCCACTCCATACACAGGGGCGGATCCAGGAATTCTAGAAAGGGGGGGGGGGGGGGGGCTACAGTCTATCAAAAATGTCCTGGCGCCCCCTCCAGGATCATAAGTTTCACATTAAAAAAAATAAAATTTGACCTCCCCCCCCCCACAAAAAAAGGGGGGGGGGCATGCACCCCCCTCTAAATCCGTCCCTGATACATGTAGGCCTATATTGAATCGGAAGGCCCCTCAGCCCTGCTTCGCGCCAACCACCTTCACTCTCCAAGCAGCCCAAGGTCTAATCTGTCCTCTGGTACAACTCTGCTTGGAGAGGTAACGACGTTCGTCGACGTAACGACGCTCGTCGCCGTGACGACGAACGTCGACTTGACGACGAACGTCGACGTGACAACCCTCGGTTTTCCTGCAAACATTTCCGCACTTTCTGGGTCCGAGAATTAAATATGAATGATGAAAATATGTGATTCTAGTGGCTCTGCCCGAGGCTTATGCTTACAGTTATGGGGAGGGTAAGATTCATTGTCTAGATCTAAAGGTCTGGACACAGGGTCTGGACGCTCATTGCCGTGACTTTGCTTGTCACCATAACAACACTAGTTGTAGTGGCATCTATTTTATGTCGTGCATTAATTTCAACAAACATAATTACCTTTCTTTATGTCAGAATTAATGGCGAAATCATGATATATAGTTCTTCTCAGGCCTGTGCACAAAAAAAAGAAAAGAAAAGGAAATTTGGATCACATTTGGGTGTGAGTTCCGTCCGCTGGATTAAGATTCGGCATGTGACTGAAAGACATGCTATTTGTAGTACAACAGGTAGAAACCAGCGAAAAAACATGGCGGCTCATGGACGAAAAATGCGTTTTTAAGAAGGGGGAATCATAGCCGGGGAATACATTAGCGGTAATTCTACAAAGTAATAACACTATCCAAAAACCTTGAGATCCTGACACTCGCTTGACCTTGGTGGCCGTGTTACTAAACCCCATTCGGTTCCCCACAGTAGGGCCGTTAATGGTATTGCAATTTGGCCAATTAACCCTTTCCAGACTGCCAATGCAAATTTGGTACATATATGTACCACGAATGGTTTTCTTCACCCTATAGTCAATATTTAATGAATTCTGTTAATCTTTTTGGTCTAATTTGAAGAACAAGTGGTACATACAGCCCTAAAACAGTATTTTTCTCAAAATGAAATTATTAATATATTTTATTAACCCTTAAATGCATGTACTTTAGGTTTTTTAGCATTATCTAGATATAAATCCATATTTGGGAAGCATAATAATGTCAATCACATTACATTATCATGACATAATTTCACAAATTTTGAAATAATACATAAGTGTCATACTGGAAATGCATATTCTGTTGATAATTCAAGGATATTTTAGCATGTACTATTGAATATTTTAATTTCAATGGACTAATTATGACATGAAAGGCACCACTATAAATATACAAATGGGGTGAATTGGTCAAAACCTCACTGAAAGTGCAAAAATGACATGACGTCATGCATAGTCATCATTCTAATCCAAATTTTACCAAAATATTCAATTACAAACCATTTAAAATGAATTGGTCTGTTGCTAAATTATGTTCCTCTTCACAAAAGTTACTTTGATATGCAAAAATCATACTTTTTTTCAAATTTTGGGGGGTTTTGTTGTCTATAATTGAAAAAATGTAGAATAATCATGATATTTTTGCCCATTTTCACATCGGACCTACATTCTTTCACTGATCAATATTTTCATATTTCCTCTACTTCTGAAAGAAATTTATACATCATTTTCTTTCATTTCTCATAAACTTTATTTTCTCAATTCAAAATTTTGTTACAAAATCAATATTTAACCCTTTTTTCTTCAATTATCTGAAAAATAGCCTAAAATTTGTCATTTTTCCTGAAAATTATGAGGTCACATGACCTTGGTCACATGACACACATACTAGAATTTTTAAAATCAAGTCATACATTCATAATGTACAAGTAATAAGCTTTTTAATGATGTACAATATGTCCAACATCTACATGGAATACCAGCTATAATAAGCATTTCCTTGTCATATGTCAATATCAAAAGTGAGAAAAACGGCTTCTCCTCAGTCTGGAAAGGGTTAAAGTGAGACGAAAGGTCTCGCCGCGGGTGGGCCGACCTTGATCATGACTTAGGAAAAGTGATCTGTTACACAAACACCTCTAGACGGAAAAAGAGCACGTCGTAGGCGCCACTCTATGGACATAAATACAATACCCCTTCTCAAATACTGTTGCTATAGTTTGGGTTCTCAGACTATAAGTACTACTCATGATAAAAAAACATTGACACAGAAACACATTCATCTGAGTTAAAGAGTAATTAAAGGATGATTATCGTGTATATATATAGGGAACACGAATTCTCTATACGAACAACACAAAATAAGTGCTGATCTGTCATAGGCCTACAAATAGCTGTGAATGAGCTGTTCCTATTACTATGGGGCTTGCATAGCGTTTGTTTGTGGATGTAACTGCAATTTTTTTCGAAAACAACATTTATGTAGATTACGTTGACGACTTATATGACATTAAGTATGATGAGTGACCGCGTTTAGACACTATTCTAATTATCTCAGTTACCAATGAAAAGGTTTTTATTTTTGTCATCTATTTGCTTTCAGATTCTAGTTACTTTGTTTAGTGGTTACAGTTGCAAAGGAGGAGTCATGGAGCTGAACGTAACACAATCGGGATGATCCCGTTCTTATTTCGCCCATACAATACATTGGTTGCATAAAGGTATTTTGACATTGGAACGAATTCCTTGGAACATAAGTCAGCAAGGGTAAAATGAGAACATCTTTGATATAACCAGAATATTGCACATGGTTTCTGAGAGTGCTTTGTGTTCTTCGGCGTATCATGTGATAACTTTACAGTAACCTAAGGGGAATCTTGATGATTAATACTATAATAAAAACCTTTTAATATAATATTATTGTCAGAAAAATTATATCACATTTTGTTCCAGATTATAATAAATATAGAAAAAAAAGCTACGCCGCAGTCTTTATATCCAACAGGAGCGTTCTTTCTTACAAGGGAAAGTACATTGATGAGTATACTTGAGGAGTATACCTTTAATGGTAAACAGATCAGGAGTATTGAAGAATGGGATCCAGGGAGCCAGTATATCAGCCTACATCCATCAATTCTTATTTTTTCGAAAAAGATTATGTGTTTGTTTTTAGAATTCCATCTATGCCCTTGAATATCCAAGAGTAGGGCCCATTACAAATAACATAGGCTCTCGTCTGCCCGGAACCAGGTATCCATCCGTCTGATTGGGCTTGGAATGCTATTTATCTCAGCTGTGATCCAGGTATGCTTTAAAGGGTGAACTATGCTGCACGACTCGCCTTCAGGCCGCCTCCAGTAGGGGTGTGGGCGCCACACACACCACAAATGGGGGAGGGGGCGACCGGTCATTAATTTACCACACCTGGTGCTTTACATCCGGTTTGGTTACTTAACACAACTAATTACTTGATATAGGCGTTCTAATCGTTATTACTTCCGTAGTTATACAGTAAATATGGCCTGCAATGAGTATTTGTACTAATTGATGTCCAATTCCAGGAGTGGAGTTTGGTAACAGAGAAGGTAGTGAACAAGGCAAGGGACGGAATGTGGTTAGAACTTCCACGTCTCATTGACCTAGAGGTAGTGCATGTGCAGAGTAATCATATGATAACTGAGGGGAAAGGAAGCTCCGAAGTTCCTGTATGTATAATGCTAGATCCTAAGTCTAACAATTAACCCTTTAGACCCCACAGATTATGATCAGAAATGCCGTATTTCCCCAGGATTTCCATGGATTTCCCTCAGGAATTCCTTAATTTTTCTGTAATTGAGGAATTCCAAAGGTTACTCCATCACTATGGATAAGAATTATAGAAATCTGATTTAAAGCAATGATTAGGGAATTCAAGCAGCTTTCAAACGATATATTTGCCGTTTTTGTATGTTAAAGACTTATAATAGTGTTGTCATTTGGAAAAATATGGAAAAATTATGGAAAAATGGCAATTTTCCGGGCGGCTATGGCCGGATTGGGGAGTACACCCTCGGGCGGCTATGGCCGGATTGGGGGCTAAAGGGTTTTAAGGAGATTATGAGTTAATTTGTGAAAAATAGTGAAAATATGGCACTTTGTTTTCGGGGCAGAATTCAGCAATCATACTCAAAACGCTCCATTAGAATGCGATGATTTCTTATTTGGAATGTCAATTGTATGTTCTGATTTGTATATCAAACGTATCTTCATTTTATTCTTTGATCAACTTTGCTGTTCGCATCTCCCCATAATTCTATAAAAGTAGTTCAGCTTTAAGAATACGTAACCTTTTTTTCTTTCTCATTGAGTCAAAACTATTTCACGATATTCATCGTGCTTTTCAAATAGTTGTCGATGATAATGAAAAAATGGAGATGACAGGTGACAAATATATGATATTATAAATTCAGAGAGTCCAATTTTGCAGAGTTCAAGATATAGTTGATTTTTGAGTTAATATGAAGAGCAAGGCAGCAATTACAACACATCATTTCCAATTCCACTTGAATGTTAAGAAAAATCTATATTCGTATGTGCCATTGGTAGTGACTGATGGAAAGTTCCAACAATACACATTTACTGGCTCTACGTTAAGATATAAATGAGGAACAAAAATTATGCACAGAATCATGACATACATAATATATGAAATCACTGCGTAAACTCAGGTGGTGGAAAGATCCATCTCTTGCTTGTGAGAGAATTTGTAAGTTTATTTTTTATTCTTAGAAGTAACACCAATCTCACAAGGCCCACTTCAGGCTCTATTACAAGTTGATCAGAATAGTTTCACTCGGTACACATGACACCATATCAAACTGTCACCACTTAAGCAATTGTCAGCTCTAAATTCCATTAAAGTAAACATACACCAAGTTCACATTGTTAGGGATGTGCCTCTGTTAGCACTTCCCCCAGCTACTTAATCTATAGAGTATGTAGCTAAGACAGCTTATGCTTTACATTCACAAGTTCTGGTACACCAGTCCCACTGGTAGGAAATGTTCATGAGCAACGTCACAACATTGAGTAACTACCTGGCCACACCCCTTATCAGTTTATGGCTTAGTTGAGTTTCATGTGTAATGTTGCACACTATAGCAAACGCTCACATAATGTGAAACGTCTCTATAGGCTTTTCACATTGATAACTAAACGGAAATATAATTTGTTACCTACGCAAGTTCGTGAAAATGGTAATCATTATCTTGTTTTATGATTGTCATTAGGCCTAAAAAATTGTTATTTTCAGGTAACCCGGTCTACCCTGATATTTTGGGCCCACCCTAACTTTTCTTTGATAATTTCTTTTCTTAAAATTATTAAAATTCAATATAACTGACTTAAATTAAAGGAAATGACATAGGCCTATATTTGATCAACTGGTGTATTCTACATGCTGAAAATCCTTCCCAAGAGTATCTTGCATGTTTTCTAAATTTTCAAGAATGCCTGAAGCTATTTGTGACAGTAAAGACAAAATTGTAAAAAAAAAAAAAAAATCAAATCGACCTACCTTTTTTTTTTTTTGGGGGGGGGGGGGGCTTATTTATCATTTCATAACTTTTTTTTATAACCATGATACTTAACTCACTCATACAAGAATGATCTTCCGTATAGGTACGAAGATGAAAATAACTGATATTATCCGTTATAACTATTACCTGATTACAATTAGAATGATTAGCCAATATAGTCATATGGTAACAGTCATATATCTGAGATCAGAATCTACAACCAAAGCTGTATACTTATACAAAAATTACTTAACAATTTAACACGACTGGTATTATTTGAAAGCTAAGAACATGCGAGACAATATTGGAATTTAGGAAAATCCCGCACGGAGCACCCCTTCCCTTCGTCGAGTTCCCTATATTTTTGCATAGGGCAGTTTCTGGTTGTAACTTTATTTGATTTTGCATACTCTTGTGCCTATCACGGGTGTCAAATTGTCAGAATGTCAGATAGCGTTCCCCAATAGAGGAATCAGGAACAGGGGCGGATCCAGGATTTTGAAAAAGGGGTGTGTGCTATTGTAAAATTGTCATATGTGCACCTTCCTGTTCCACCACAAAAACACGGCAGAAAGTGGTTATATCAGAATATATGTTGAAACAAAACGTTGAAAAACGTATTCAAAGACCCGAAGACACACTGCATCAGTTGAGTAAAGCTCTTCAAACACTAAAGCAACCAACATAAGCTTTTCATACATAAATACATAGAAATAGGGAAATTGTTTCAGTAGGACTAAAACAACTTCTAGGCATGAAAATAAGCCAAATTCCATGGGGTGTAAACCACAAAAGTAATACAAATATTTCATCATCGTATAGATAAAGTGAAGAATGCGAAGGTCGGGTGAGAAAATCAACTTGCCAATTGTAATGAATTATCCAAGCCTACTCGACAAACCTCTCAAAACACGGAAGAATCCCTCTGAAGTCACAAGCTGAACCGAACTTGAGCGATGGTTTTAAACCATGAAGAAAGCCGATCTTAATTAGGACAACAATACGAGTGGCAGTCAGTTAGGTAGTGATTCTCCTCAGGACGACCTGCTGGTATTCAGAACCCTGTGGTCAAACATGAACAAATGTGAGCCTTATAAAAAAAAGCTCACTTCGAGAGATTATTGAACAGAATTCAAGGGCACAGCTTACATGATCCGGCCGATCAAGGCCACAATCAAGAAAATGTCCACAATAATGTCTCCTTAAGGCCACAAAGATTTAGTACACGAAGTGCTTCATTTCCCTGGGAATTTCTGGAAGATTCCAGACAATTTCCGAAAAATTGCCTGAAGTACCTTAGATTTCAAAAGTCTGCAAAACATTATGTTATGAAGGTATGGCAAAGAAATTACATAGTGTTACCGAGTGGGGAATTCCATTAGCTTTACTTTCATTTGATATATTCAAACATTCAAATATTCCTAATATCATCATTACTAGAAAAGTAATAGTTTACCTTGTACTGATGTGGATGATCAGTCCATAGCTAGCTTAGCTGTTCTCGTCTAGATCCGAACATCTGGGCAAAGAGTGTAAATTTTCTTGAACCGCAGGTGAAGAGTGAAAAGGGCAGTGTCTCTGTATATATGCAAGCACCTATAAGCTGTGACACTCGGCAGAGCGCTACTTGCTGTTGATGGTTAAACATCCTGGAAAGATCAGTTCTAGAAGCAGGGTTCTTTATGGAATAGAAGCGGATAGACTGGTAGTCAGGCTAGGAGTATTGGCTGGGTGGTTCAGTGGACATACTGTTGTGAAAGCATCGCCCGAAGCGCGGGAACAAGACATTACCCAGTCTATTGTCTCAAACCTGTAGTCTACTTGAACTGCTATGTTATAAACCCGTCCAAAACACGTGTTTCCAGTCTCAATTCTTTACTACTTAAAAGGCCTTTAAAGCAATAATCTAGCAGCAGTATACAACACATACCCCTTGGATTGTTCATTGTCAATGGGAGTTCTTGCAACTGGTATTGCACATTGGAGCTAATAAATTTATTCCTTTCACGTGAGTGTTATGTCCTTCATAATGAAGATGGAATGGACCTGCAGTCTGAACAGAGTCTGACTATTTGATCAGAACCATTAGTAGGCCTACTAATAAAATCATACATTTGTTCGTGCATCCCCTAATCTGCGACATATATAAGTCCATCTGTTTATTTGCCTCTTTTTTTTTATTCAATCCAATTTAAGTACATTAGTTCTTCCTTGGACATTTAGTATGAGGTAATGAGGAGATGATTCAATTACATATCATATTCAAGTATAGGCCTAGGCCTATAATTTCTTTTCAATATAACATTTTGTACTCCTTTTTGATATTTAGATGTTGTATATTCACCGGTAGCATATCCCAGAGTCCAATGCCACGATAGTAACAACCATATTGTACTTGAGATGATAATGTAAATTCATGTCCAAATTCAACATTACCACTATATCGTGTACAAATCTTGATTATTGAACACATTTGACAAGGTTCATCTCTACGATTCTCAAGGCTAAATGTTTTCATTCTTGCTCGTATCAATATAAGAAGACCCGTGGGGGTCGTCCGAGGGTGGCCGTACGACCCAGAGGGGCCGTGTTCTCCATTATTAGCATATGGAGTGAGACGAATTCAAACTCCGATAGAAGAGTTTCTGTGCCAAAAAGACATAAATGCTCCCAGCAAATAGGGCTCGTGTTTTCCCTCAGTTTAATACGTGTTATATTCATCAAAAACTGGTTTAGTGAACAGACGCTTGATTTAGGCCTTCCTCGGGAAAACTATGTATTTATAGCAGTTTTGATTTAGTGTTGAACTAATCTTTGATCGTGTTAAATAAGGGGTTTAGGTATGAGAAACTTACAGAAAAAAACAGATTCACGAAAACACGTGGGAAACACCGATGCACCAGTACCCTCCAATACACAATCGACGCGACTCACAACGACTTAGCGGACAAATGCCTTTAACAGCGCCTGCTTTCTTTCAAGATGGATTCTAAAGGATCTCAAAACGCCCATCTTATATGAATATTTTGTCAGATCGGAGATATGAGTACAATTCGGTATATTTTTACACAATAGAACAGTCCCAAGATTCCAAAGTTAATGATTTATGATCATTTGCGTATCAATTTGCTATAAAAACGCACAAGAACGGCTCGTAAAACCGTCAGTTGAAAGAAGAAAAAGCTACCATTGTTTGTGGTGACATTTTAAGTGATCTTTTTCCATCATCATTAGCCTTCTCTTATAGCAATTAGTCATTGGTTTACAGGAATCCCTCTTTGACTTGTAATTAGAGGAACTCTTATTTCAACGTGAAGTTTCTTAAGCTCCCCTGAAAGTTTTCCGCCAGGCGAATAACTGCTACGTTACACCAAGTTACATCCTAGGCAAGCAGCGACGTAACAAGAACGTTTTGTGACTGTACTTTTTTGGTTAGTCTGAAACCTGTCCAATTTTCACGTAACAATAACGTTTTTTTTTAGGTATACTTATGACTTATCAAAATAGAATGTCATATTCATATTATATTTTGTTGAAGTTGAGATCTAACTAATAAAGAATGTTATGATAAAGTTATTGTGATGTGAAAGAACTTTACAAGAATGACATAATAACGTCACAGTGCAACCTTTTTTTTTTTTTTTTTTTGAACAGTTTTATTTACCCTGGAGGGGGATTGGATTTCTCCAGTATTCCTCCCCCTCCAGCCATAACTTAATCTACTACATCAGGTCCAGCGTGTATAACAAATATGTCCAGTTTATCCTCTATTTTAGTATTTATCCCTCCTGATGGGTTTGTATAGCATTCAATATTCATACATAATTATGTGATTTGTGTAATGAGATGTTAATGAGGATGTGGGTGATGATGGTGATAATACTCAAGGTTTTCACACCAATACATTGGGCAGAATTAAAACGCACCTATTCTATCAACCTCAGATTGTATGTATTGTTCCCGTAAATAGTTTCTAATAACATTTTTAAAAAGATCCTTATCAACTATTGCTCTTATATTGACATCTAGCTTATTCCACAGGTTACGTGCGACAAATGCAGGTGATTTAGCAATTGTTTCATTGAGGGGAGTAACCTCTCTGACAACAGTCGCCTGGTTCATTCGCGTGTCCCTTATTGGCGTTATTACACAGATATCCTTGGTAGTTATTAATCTAAAAATTGTATTTATGAGAAAGTATTTTCGTCGGTATTCCAAAGAAAATAGGTTTGCCTTCATATATAGTTCTAGTCGGTGTATATCAGCAGGCCGCCTTATTCTGTATACTGTTCGTAGAGCATCATTCAATATCACATCCAATTTGTCTTTCTCTGCCTTTGTCCGTGTAGTACAATACACATTGCCCATGTCTAAGTATGGGAGTAACATTGTTTTTACTATGCTCAGTGCAGTAAACTCATTGATGTAGCCTCTGATCCGCCGCAACAGTAGTAATTTATATGATGCTAATCTATATGTTTCATTAAACTGGGACAAATAATTAAGGGATTGATCCAGGTTAATTCCAAGATATTTATAGATAGTTACATTCTCTATTTGCTTTTTGTCCAATGTAACAGTCTTTGTTGTTTCCTTAATTGCATGTTTATTCTTAGTAGAGAATAGCATAGCCTTAGTCTTGGCAGTATTGATTGTTAGTTGGTGTATATCGCACCAAGCTTTCACTATTTTGATTTCATTCTGCATCTTCTCATACAATTGTTGCGGATCGGCTCCTGAGGCATAGATCACCGAGTCATCGGCATACAGCAACACCTTTGTTGTTACACATTTTGGTAAATCATTTATATAAAGGCTGAAGAATAGTGGGCCCAGAATGGATCCCTGTGGGACGCCGTGCGTTAACGATAATATTTTGGATAGTTTTCCATTTGCAAAAGTTGTTTGTCGCCTATTTTTAAAATAGTTACTAATCCAGTTTATAAATTTTTCATCAATATTAAGTTTTCTAATTTTTCCTAGCAGAATATTGTAGTTAAGGGTATCAAAAGCTTTTTTAAAATCGATAAATATTGTTAATGTATCATGTTTAACATTAAAGGCATCAGTTACATCACTTATTAATTTAAAGATAGTGTCAGAAGTACTACGGTTTTTTCCGAATCCATTCTGGGTCTGAGCTATTATATTATTATTCTCCAGATACGGGTACAGCCTGTTGTATATCAGCCGTTCCATTATTTTACCCGGAATTGGGAGTAATGTGATAGGGCGTAAGTCTGAGACAACTTACAACGTTAGGTTCTAAAGACATATTTGGGTGCCATCAAGAACCAAAGCAGAACGTTTCTGCAACGTGATTATAACGTCATATTTTTGTTTGGGATCAAACCAATCAATTGCGACTATAAAATACCTATAAAATTATATCCCTAATTTGTAAGCCCTAATATTAGGTGTATTGCATCGTCCACATTATCCAGTTTACACTTGGGACGTTCAGAAAAACGTCGGTTGAAGAACATAATACAGATCCTATTCAGATTCTCTGCCATTCGATAGGGTTTCTTAATTTCCGTCTCTAACTCCTAGGCCTCAACAACACTTTCATGCATGTGTGATCCTTCTTTGGAAGTGTGCTCTGTGAAAATGTTGAAATACCATAGAATGCACCTAGGTTTCTAGAGACGAACTTCACTCAGATAAGTTTATAGATGTTTTTTCCTGTTGTTGCATAGTAGTATACCAAACATCATTTCGCTCTACCTGTTACAAGTCCTTAACTCCTTGAATTTTGGCATAGCTCATGATGGAACAAAAGATTGGGATTAACAGCCAGGACTAGCACTGAATAGAAGATAGCGATTACAAAATATACGACAATGTATGGGCCAACATCAGGTATTGACCAACGCTTTTCAGGTGGTATAGTTACCACATCATTTGGGGTACAAGCCTTTGTTTCATTGTAGTTAATAATTACTAATTGCTACTAATAATTATATTGCTGTTGCATGCAGAACCTCATTTCTATGGCCGGGTCTTCCCCACTCATGCCCATTACTTATTGCGAGAAACCCAATATGACCTATAATCAGCAATGTATTCCACGTAGACAGGTGAACATTAACAAGTTTGCTATATCTGCCATGACACCTAAAACAGAAGATTAGGGTACAAATCTTTGGGAGTCTTGTTTTCCAGCGTTTAGTTTTGCGCCAACCACATCAAAGAATTCAAACCCATACAGTGTCCAATATGGCCATTTTGGACTGTCGACGTATGGCCTAGTTAGATTAGTATCAGAATGAACATTTGTTGATCAAACAAAACGGACATAGGGCACGTTTCACACTAGGGGAATCATAAATGAATTTTCACATCCCACAAAATTTAGATAAGATGTTTTTAAATATCAGTGATCTTAACGCTAATAATACATAAATAACAATAGGAACATAAGATCATAGAGTCAGAAAATTAATCATCAAAAAGTCTATATATCTTAACTAAAGATACGATCTTAAAGTTATGAAACAGCCCCATAATTCACATTCTTGGGATACTAGGGGCGCGTTTCACACTAGGAGAATCGTAAATGCGATTCTGACACGTCAAAGTTTAAGATAAGATATTTTTAAAAGTCAATAATCTTAACTCTATCTGATATAGCCAAGAGCAGAAGCATGTATACGATGATAAGTGTAAAACACAATCATGAAAAATTCAAAATATCTTAAATGAAAATACTATCGAAGAGTTACGACCAGTGTGAAACACCCCACATAAATTTCTAAACCTAAGCCTTGTAACTTGTCTACATATTTCCCAGAATGTACATTGATTTGGACTAGTCTGCAGGTACACTTCAATAATAAAGCTATCCGTGGTTGGGAGAATTAGATAACTAAAACAACTTCCTGTGCATCATTGTCATCAAACCTTACTCGGCTAATGAGACGTAACCGAAAATATGCAACTTACAATGTATATAATTATCTGCCTTTTCTATTTGTGTGCGCAGAACAACTGGCAATGGAAGATGTGCACAAGCTTAATAGGACAGTTTTGAAATAAATACAGTACAGTCACAGATAAGCTGGTGCATGACTGTATGTGAATCATAAACAACAGATATCTATGTGAATCATGAACATCAAATTAGATTTTTAAGAAAGTAAACTTGTTTTTAATAAAGTGTTCCCACCTATTTAAATGATCTCCTTTCGATTTAGATGTATTAATAAATTATTTTGATGTTGTTACGGAAAGGATCATTGACACGAATGTTAGGAGGTGATACGTATTTTGAACGCTATAACTTCTTTAATTACAATTAATGCTTACACATACATCATTTAGCTATTTGTCTTTATATCATATTGTAGAAGTACTTTGAAGAATGTTTCAAAGGATAGATTTGAAAGACTGATTTGCAAAGACCCTTTAAATGCTATGGTGTCATGTCTGAAATCAATAGATAGCTTTTAAAAGTGACTGCACCTGGAGCAAAGTATTCAAGAAATACAAATATGCAGGAAATTATGCGTCGATCACCCTTCCATAAAATCTTCTGAATGTACCAACCCAAACAATGGTGAACAATTTGAAATGCTCTCTGAAAAAAAACCCCGAAAATTGGTAGAGATCAGAAATATCTTAACTTAGGCTTTTGTGTCATGTGTTGTTGGGAAGCATTTTGGAAAAGCGTTGGTGGCATTTGTGGCACCTTGCAGATAATGCCACACGTAGGCCCTATCACACGTTTTGCACAATGCTGACAGAAAAAATATATCGTAGGATTTTGCGGCTGATGTTGGGCTACCCTAATGGAAAGACTATTTCCTGTTTTGCCTATGTGCCAAACACGCGAGACCTAACTGGCCATCAGGTGTTCGGGTTTGGACGGACGTGGCAGGACACTATCGACTTCATCCCACTTCTTCCCACCCCTACAGAAACCTGCTCGGCCAGGAGATTAATTAGTGGGTGTCGGAGCGATGTGGGCTTTAATTTCTTATCACCGATCGCTGTTTGTTTCATCTCTGCACTCCTGCGGCTTATCAAAAACCCACACCAACGTCGGCAGGGGGGACGAGGAGTCCCTGACGTCACCACCAGCCATGACCAGCACGCTATTTCCGGTAGATACCTCTTGAGCGTTGGTTACGGGCTCCCCCTCAAAGACACCAGGCCCTTCCCCACTCCTTCCCCCACACTCAGACAGGGAGTCGACGAGTGGCTCGGATACAGTTCTGAAGGCCGTTTTGCTCCAGCTCTAGCGGCGCCTCCGTCCCACTTGAGCCCATCTCTCGGCCTTTTTTTACCCGTCGGCGCCCGATTATCACCCACCTGGATTGATTCGCCGGCGTCCCGTGCGGTGGCGCTGTGCGGCAGGTGCGCGCCTCCCAGCGGCGGAGGGCAGAGCCAATGACGGCGGCGGGCGGGCGGCCGACGTCACAGCCAGGCTGCGGGCGGCGGGCGGCGAAGGGCGGGTGCGCGGAGGCGTTGAGGACTTTTAAATATATGCGACTGACGAGGTGTAACCGCGGCAGAGAGGGAGGCGTGCCAGTAGAGACGATTTTTACCTTTTTCCTGGCACAGACGGACGCAACAAGGGCAAGGTAAGAAGGAAAAGGCCGGCACATTGCTCAGAAACTGGATTAGGAAGACTTTGAGGAACCACGTTGAAAGGGAACATTTTGAGAGAAATCGTCACGAGATTCAAAGGGGAAGAGTTGCAGAGACATAGCGGCTTGGGTGAAGTTGGTTGTTGGCCTCGGTGGACGTGTTTGGGCCGACGGACGACGCGAAGCCTGCTCTATGGATAAGAAAGGCGTGTGGTGTGTATCCCTGCTCTGTCTACTATATTTGTGGATTGGGGAACGCAGCAAAGTCTCAGGTAGGTATTTTGCATCATAAACAACTTTTTTTTCTATTTAAATGACTCAGAGAATCTATCAAATCTTCATTGTATTGGTTACAGAGCGTCTTCAGAATAGAGTTTTAAGATCATTTGGCAAATCGGCAAAAAACATAAGCCTTTGTAGCATAGTTGTTTTTTTTTAACGTTTTTGCAGGGTTTCCCCAAGATTTCCTCACTCTTCTTTCACCTCCGTCGAACAAAGGACCCGTTCCTGTTTTACTTGCATGTGTACCTCCCCAAAGCGTCATTTTCCTAAACTACTTAAGGCGTGGGGCCTCATGCAAAGTGGCATTTTCCTATACTACTCCATTCGGTTTACCGGTCTTAAATGTCGCTTTCTTAAACGACTTGTACGAGTGGTCGGCTAAACATGCCGAAAAGCTTTATCATTTGCTGGCAGCGATATCTTTCTGCAGGCCCTAATCTCATATTCAAATACTTACATTATAATTAATTGTACTTAACTGCGGTTTCCAAGCAGCCTTGTGATAACATTGGATTTTTGGGAGTTTCTTTCGGGAATATTAATGCAAAGACGGCTTTGTACTGGTTTCTCGTCACAGAATGAGCTTTTTTTTTTTTTTTTTTAAACATTCGACACATTTTTCCCATATGCCGGCGGGGAAGTCTACATTAATACAGGCTTTGTAGTCGGTCCCTAGGGTCAACCTATACCCGGGAACCCCTTTTTGTAAATGTACGTTAGGCCATCGGCCAACGAAATCAGTTGATATATGGCCTTTCTATTCGGGCCCGAAGCGCTTCAAATTAGTTTGATGTTTTCAGGCTTTACTCAATAGGTAATCACATCAATACAATAACCTCCAACAAAGGGATCCACCACCATCCCATATGGTATCATATGCACCATTTGGACACAAGATGATACATGGTCAATGAATAATCAATCACCAAAAGCTTTAAATAGTTTTTTTTAATGTTAAGCTAGACTTTGAAATGGAATTTTAGTAAGGCATTAAGTTATGGCTGCTATGGCAATTATCAAGTTATAAAAAGACATGATTTACAATTTTTATCAAAATATTCCCATCTTAAGGAAATGCCCAGAGGCGTTACGGAGAATGCAATGGTGTTGTGACGTTGGGCGTAACCGATATTCTAATCTGAGAAAACATTCTCTGACAATATCTTTGATTTTAATTGTCTACGAATATAAACCGTCTGCCAGTGTTTCAAGGTGACCCCTCATTTATAAAGGTTGATTGTAAATGACTATCCATATAAACGAACAAGACAAGGAAAGATACATGTTGATTACATGTTATTCATCTAAGAAAAATAAGCTGCGTTACGAACTTTTTGTTCATAGTACAAAGCAAACACTGATCAAATTGCTGGCAAACTAAATTCTTAACTTTGTCAAATCAATTTCATGTGAAGAAATTGTAGCTAATATGTCAGTAGTCCCTATTAAATTCCTCGACAGTCTGAGACTAAAAGGTTCCCTTCTTGTTTGAAGAAGTTTTATACAAGGAGTTAAGGTCCTGTGTAGATTTTGCCTTGTGGATGAGCAGTCGTTGAGGGACGACAATTTGAAGTAGACTTAACTGTGGGAATCATTCTATGTGTTGTACAGGTGTATTAACTACTACGTCAAGCATATACTACAGTGACACAAACTATTCTACGATGAACAAAACCTTAAAATATGTTTCCCGAATAGTGTTTTATACGGAACAATACAATATTACGATAAGTGTTGAACATTTCGTCCAGCCATGGTTTCAGCTGACAGGCGTAAATATTTGAACTTTAGTGGAAATGCCGTGTGCGCCCAATGATACTGATAACAACTGATCGGTTACGTAGAGTTATAGGTACATGATCCTGCAGGGAGCGTAATTGAACCTCGCCGCCTGTACTATTGAATGAAGATATTACGCCTAACTTTACCAGACAGGCCACCACTATATATACAGCCTACAGGCATCACCAATTAGGATACCACATAGATATTACTATATTTGTATGGATGAATAAGTAAATCGGGTCAAAGGTGGCAAGGGGCTTGGGACCTCGACCCGGGAAGACCTTGCCGGGCCGACACCGGAGACGTGGCGGTAAGGGGCGGGCCCGTGGGGAGGGGGCGGGTGTAGGTGGGCCGTCAGCCCCAATAAGGCCCGACGGCCCACCCGCGCACTGCCCACTTACCTTGCGCCATACCCAGATTATGACTGACGAGATGGGATGGATATATGCTCAGGTGGGAGTCCCAGATTTCTGGTGAGTGTGGTGGCCCGTCTCTCCCGACCTGAGCTCAGCCCTGTATTAGGCTGTAATACCTACAATCCCCACAGTGATCAGCGGTTAAAGGTGAGCATTCACACCCGGTCATCCCTTGTCCAGGCACGCTGGCCACGTAACCCTCACCATTTGCACCCAGCTCACAGCTCTGAACCTGTAGTTTCCCGCAAACCTTACTCAAGATCCTGTATACCTTTGCACTTATCCATCAGTCAACACCTTCCGACTCCTGTTCATCAGGGGATAATCCCCGGATACTTGTATAACTCAATCCGAATGTGTCAATTGACCACTCAAACCCTTTCACATTATCGCTAAGTGAAATGACAAATCAGTCACAATAATACACTCGGTTTATGGAGGCTTTTTTTCCTATTGGCATGTTTTTATGCATTGCTGTCTGGATAATTATTGTATTTTTTGTCCTGTTCCAATAAGCCAATTTGGCATTTGACCACATCGTTAATTGAAATGACAAATTTCTCATGCAATACAAAATCTGCCAGCGACGGTTTTCTATTAACATGCAATGTTTGTCCTTTATATAGTCATTACTATTTCCCCATAGACAAAGAACCCAGGTTTCTGCCATTCATAATGCTGTAATGACCAATTACACAAATCTGGACCTCTTTTTACCCCTGACCCTTTACCTGCTCCTTGCCCTACGAAGCCAACTTCCCACCCGCCTCACTCCTGTACCCCCCCCCCCCTCCCCAAGCCCTCGCTTGGAGTAGCAGTGCTGTTGCTCTCGGACGTCAAACACAGGCCGCTGGGGGAGCCATCGGTCTACAGGGGCATTAAGGTAACGCTGTTTGGCCTAAATCCATTAGTGGTGAAGTAGGGGGTCAGAGATGGGTGCGGTGGTGGGTAGAACCTGGTTTGGGTCCCTGTGTGTTGGCGGTACACTGACAGATCCGTCTCTGAGGGACAACTGACCCCATTCAGCATTACGACTCAATCTAAACGTCTCTCCGTTATGCTATAACACAGAAATTTAATTATAATTATTTACGATTGTAGAAGAGAGATAGCGCGGATATATAAGTGTGTGTGTTTTGGCTGCCATGCTGCATAATATTATCACATATAGTGGGGGATTTGAGATAGCTCGGACGACAAGAGAAACGGGAAAACACTCATATATATACATAAACAGAAGGGAAAATCTGTACGTAACCAGTATTGTGCAATGTCCGTACTACAATAAACATTCCCAAGGGAAATTGACGAATTACTGACATCAGAAAACGTAATAATGGCTATAGATGTACACGTATGACAGGTTTCATTGATCGAGTGAAGGTAACGGCATTATGTCACCGCGTAACAGTGTAACTTTCTATAGGATGCAAATTGCAATTGATCAATATAGGCTAGTGGATTGAGACGTATCGGGTCTAACTAGACGTGTGAGAATAGTGTAGGCAGTTTTCCCCACGTCCATCATATTAGACCTGCCTGAATATAATAAAAGACCTGGATAGATAGGCTAAGTGAGATTATTAACCTACTACTTCCCAGGGGCGGATACAGGGTTTCGATAGGAGGGCTCAGCATAAAAGTCCCCCCTTCTTTGTGTAGTTTAGGAGTCCAGCAAAAGAAGGGAGGGGGTAGTCAGGACCTCCAGGACCCCCCCTCCCCCCTGAATCTGCCCCTGCTTCCAAACACTATTATTCGGGAGTGTGGACTTTCTATTACCTAGCGTGCTTTGTCTGGTCACATTGATGAAAGCATAACAGATAAATATTTTTATTGTACTAGATCGTTATTGACATGGGTAATCAAATGAATGTAACATTGTCACTTTTTATCATGCACAATAATGAAAAACTTGTATTCAAAGACTATTGGGATGAATAGAGTTGCGTAAAATAGTATTTGGGAGAATTGTATTTGGTACTAGTTTATGATGGAAAACTATGAAAAACTAAACAGTCATAACCGACTATTTCAAGCGATCGCCACTATAAAAAAAGACATTGTTATCTCGGCATGACCCTGCTTTGTACCCGTTCCTACCATATACGTCAGTCCTCACATGGGGGATGGGTCACTTGACCACAGTCCGACAGACGACCGCTGCAGGCCAGCCACCTTCAAACCGTCCTCCCCCATGCATGACCTCTTTATCAAAGATACAGTCGGAATTGGAACTACCAGTCAAGTGCATAGTTAAAATTTAAGTACATGGCTAAAAGAAGATGCAAATAATTTATGTAATTGCCAGAATGAAACCAAGTAGATGAAACGGTCTGTTTTTTAGTTGAGGTGATCGGGCAGAGAAGGACTTGGGAACATTCTATAAGTCGCTAATCCCAAAATAATTGACGGGTGGAAGGGCTTTGCCCCCTGGTAAGGATATGGGTAGGTCCCTTCTGGCTTGTCTAATTGGCCCCCCATAGGATCAGGGCCCTACTGGTAACGTCCCTTATATAAATGCTGAGGCGTACACAACGTCAACATTGGGGAAAGTCAAAGGAGATCCTCCTGAAATCCGCCCATTTCTAAGAACCAATTACCTTAAAGATGACGACCAGTTTCTTGTTTGCCTGATACCAACTGCTGGATTTTCTCACCGGTTTGTTCTCTGAAACAATAAGACGATTTGCGTTCCCTCAGCTATAGTAACGAACATTTAAAGTGGATTTTGGGTATTAATGATTATTCAACATAACCCTCGTTATGAAATATAGAAATATATATGGAATTAGATAAGTATAATATTGTATATCACGGAATACAGGAAAGCATTGTTACTTCCTTATCTGCAATCTAGCAGAGCCCCTATGGCGTCTTCTATATGCTCGTGTGGTTAAGCATTCGTCCCATTGCGATTCCTTTCATATATACAAATATGTCATTTCTAGTTTATATGCTTTTCCAAGTATTGTAAACGTATTTATTTTCCCGCTGTACATATTTGGCAAAGACATTCACGCGCAAAGCTTGATTCGAGTAAAAAATAGAATATCAACGACCAAACATGAAATATAAATCAGTAAATATCCGAAGGCGAAAATTTAGCAGCACGAAAATACTTGTTTTTGCAGTGTTCAACGCCTTGTTCCATACGACTTTGTTCTTTGGCATCCCGTCTCTGTTACTGACCCCCGCCACGCAGTAACCGCGTGTCTACATCCTTATATGTCACAAACATGTCAGATGTGACAGACGCAACGTCTTCTTTAAAAAAAATCAAATGTCATTCGGCAAATTGTCACAATAGGACGTGGAAAAAAGTTAAGGATGTGGAGCGTGCTACGCTGTTTACTGTCCCATGGGAAATGTTAACATTTAGCATTATTAATGGCGGTCGTAGAAAAAACTGAATTCAAGGCTGCGACGCCAGTGGCGACATTTGGTGATGGTGGTAAGAAGGCAGTGCTGAGGTGATCATGGCATGTGAAATGTGTCACAGAGCCGAGTTCAAAGTGGTATCGTTTGGTCAGTGCCTCTCAATGGCGTGTTAGGTGACGGTACTCAATGACCACAGTTATCTCAATGCGGGCGTCAAATGGCAGCATGGGGATGAGGCGGTGAGTGTTTTCCCGTTTCTCTTGTCGTCAGAGCGTAATTTTAGATTGTTAGAAGTGGTATTGCCTTTTGCGTCGCATGGCATGAACGATATGCACCACTTATTGTCACGTCGTATCTTGTTTCATTGAATGGTTTTGGATAGGAATATGATGCAGACCTTCATAACTGTTATATTGCCGTTGTCGAAGAAAGCGATGATTCCCTTTATAAGCCCACAGGGCGACATTTCTTCTCATCGATTCCAATTATTTCCTATTGAAATTGTCAAAAAAGTATGTAGAAAAACGGTCTAAATTTGAAAATATCAATTTAAACTTAAATGTCAATTTCAAACCAATAAGACTGCGTAGGCCTATATATTTTTAATATCGCAAAAAAAACCAACAGAAAGTTTCTCATTTCATTTCATGTGACATACGATATAGTTTGAAAGTAAAGTTTGTTAGTAAGTGTCCTTATTATCGAATAACTTGGGGCCAATTGTTACCCGAATGTCATGCCTTTTGATCTTCAAAATCTGCTGTCTTATGTTGCAGTTGAAGAATTAGACTGAATATTGGCAACAAATGTCAGTGGTTCCTATGATGTGAATCTTTGGTCATCCAAAATTAATTGGTTTCAACCTGATGCAACATGATGTTCTAGTTCGTCGGTTTTGAATATAATCTGGTTACACATGTGCAATGAATATGGATGTGATATATAAGATAAGTACAGGTGTATAACAGTCATAAGAATCCATAGGTCATGCAGTTTCCAGGTTGTCCAAGACATTCCTAACCTAAACACGATCGCGAGTCACATTATTTTAAGTCAAGTTGAGACTTACTAATAGAGGGTGTTATAATAATATTACATTTTGGTAAAATTGAGACCTTACTGATACAGAATGTTATGATAATACTATTTTCTACATAATAATCTCACAATAATGTTACAGTGCAACATCACAATGCTTGGTTCTAGAGACGTTTTTGGGTGCCATCAAAATAATGCAACAAGAACTAAAGCAGAACTTAACAGAATGCTGTAATATCATAAGGATGTCGCATTCTTGTTCGAGTTTAGCCCAATTCCGGGTTGGGGTTTGAATTCTTTTAAAGTAGATTTACGCACTTAACCGAAGATTCTTAATTGTGAGCTATCTAATAGCTCGTTTGTCTGTCTTCCTTCGGTTAATTTATTTGGAGGAAATTCTGTTCCAAGGCCACGGGTTCCTTGAGCTTTTCAAGTGTCTTTGTCTGATAGACCCGTGATTACAGGATGGGCGGCCTTCTCTTGGATGCTCGGTCAGGCCAGTCTGCAGACATAGTTTTACCTGAGGTCCTTTGATGCTACATGGCCAAAAAGTTTCAATTGAATTATTTAGCTTTATTGACATGAACAAAATGTGCTTTAAAGGACTCTCATATTACGTCAATTCGGATTACACATGAGCCGGCCATGAAGAATTATCCGACATATTCACTTCCACTATATTGTATTTCAAATTTCAATTGTATCAAAACTTGCTGCTTCTACTTAATGCTGACTGGTTTAGCAGATGACGATTAATGTGGAGTCCCCCTAACCAGGGAAACAGTATCTGCCTTTTCCTCCACATGCGGCAGAGACCCGTACCCACAAATGAAATTTGTCGGCAAGGCGCATTCAGTTTATTGGCCATTCTTTTAGTATAATATACACAGCGATAAAATAATACAATTTGTTGAAGATAATGGAGTGAGTAGAGATTACAGTTTTTCTTAATATTTATCTTGTATTAAGTAGACCCTGCCATTGGAGCCTGTATAAGGGGAAAGGTCCATACATGTGTATCATAAATGCCATTAGATATCACGTTTATTGTGCATTTGACATAACAAATATATCTTATCATTCACGAGCATTCAAAGCAATATTGCCTTCAAGTTGAAGTCGCAGACTGCTCAGCTCAGTTTATAGATATGTTTTTATGACATGTGTGCCCGTTTTGGCCGTAAATATATAATCAGTTTCCAGTGACCAATGACCAATATGTGGATTTACAAAATGTTGATCCTCGGATAAATACAAACCGTAACTATATAACTGTCAGCGCCTCTAGGAGAAACACTGTATTTATTTGATATCTAGGTGCAATTACATCAGCTTAACTATGCCTCACAATGGCCATATTTGATTAAATCAGTAACCAGTGGTTAAGGATTTAAGAAACTTTTGGCATTTTACACCAATGCATCATAGAACAAACCGTCTTTTTTCCGAGTCACTTAGGCATTCAATAGGGCTAAATGTATAACAATACGCAGGCTGATTAATAAGGCGATGTCACAACCACCTACCACAAACAATACAACCACTGATTGGGCGCTACTACTGTATATTCATGTAGCAAAGAATTGGTTAATGTGTATACACACAATTGGTAACATTGCATAGGCAATAGGCAGAGTATGAATTATGTTGCTGTGGGCAATTCAAAGACCAGTATTGATTTGGGGGCTTTGTGAACAAGTATGCCCAACACTTTTCTCACTTTTTTGATAAGTGAACTAATCCAAAATTGATTAGCTTAAATTGCCTCAGCCAGGTGATTCCCATTACACACCTATCACGTCATCTCTTTAAATACATAGCTCAACTACAGTTTGATTCAATTCTAATCGGTCAGTGCAAAACATAATTATGTTGTGTTTAAAAAAATAAACCTGCATACTATGAATATGTAAAGTTTACATTTCGGAATTAAGTAAACATGATTGAAAGGAACACTAATTTGTCATCTTAAATAAACTAACAGATATTTGCACGTGGGTAAGTTAAACTTTTTCGATGTTGATCCAGACAGAAATGTAGCTGTATATCATTCAAGCTGTCGTGAGAACCTTCACCACTGCCCTGCTAAATTGACATCACCATGGATACACGTTTACTCGAATAGTAAAAAGGCTCCGTAAAACAAACAGCTTTTTACAAGTAATCCTTATTAAGCTGTACGTTTATGTAGATTACTGCTACAAATTTCAATTAATTATGTAGCTCTGAGGGAATTTGGATCCTAAACCTTATAGGAATCAACTGATATCATGAAAGACAAACACATTGGGCAAAATCGCAAAATGGACAATATACATGCCGTGTCTGCGAACATGGCTATCTATCTTTGATAATATTAGCACTGGTTCCTCGAAAGTCCCTGACACGACTGCCTGCTACCCTCCAGCCCACTCCCCACCCACCCCGGTACAGCTGCTGAGTCGCCTGTGCGACTTCAGGAGGGTGTCGCGCGTCATAACCAGTCGCCCGCCGCCCGACTCCGACCTAATGGAACAACTGTCTCTTCTGTAGGACGAATTTCTAAAGGTATTAGGGGTGTAAGGATACGTTAAACACCAGATGGTAACTACCTCCGAGGACCATTATTTGTATTACGTTAAAAAGAAATAAGGCTGATTCTACCTAATGATAGACTAACATAATTGTGATAAAATGGTCTACACCAATAACATCGACGAACTAGATGAACTGATAACATATTAGACTATAAATGCGAGGCGAATCCACTACGTTTCGAAAACCTTTGTTTTCAACTGTCGCTTGGGAACTGTTGCTTTGATACTACACACATATAGGGAAAGTACACTACCCTTTCACACTTCACGGCAAAGTGAAGTGAAGAGTCGTGAACTGAAGCGAACTGCTCTGACGTGAAGCGCATTCTAGAATATGGCCCTTCCACCTCTCGATCTTAAGTTTTGTACAGCATATATATATTTTTTTTTATAAAAATAGCATGGATTTTGTCGCAGACGAACATTGTGAAGTGAAACGAAGCAAACCGTATTCTAAAGTACTAGTCCACATGCTCATTCTAGAATGCGGTTATAATGCACTTTAGTGCTCATTCTAGACTGCTGCAGTGTTCAGATGGTCATTAGGAAGCGTATTCAAGCGAATTGATATGCTTTGACGCGCATTCTGAAAGGTCCCGGGTATAAGCACAGTTTCAATAGAAGCAAATAAAACAATGGGTTATGACTCCATTCTTTTTCTTAAAAAAAAGAAAGGAAATATTCTACAATAATTACATTAGTAAGTGTCCATTTTCAAATGAATTCTTTTATTGATTAAATCAGAATACGTATTGAATTACACATAGAAGCTTTTGAGAGTGAATACATATCAATTCCCTTTGTGCACAGTGGCACTTGCATTATTGATAAACCTTTAACCCCTTGTACTAGAGTCGGAGGTGGTAACTGTCAATAACGAGGAATATTATTAACAATAAGATAATACAACATCCCTTTGTGCACAGTCGCACTTAGGTTATTGATTATTACTGATACGTTGGAGTCTTTGATGTATGAAATATGCCCAGACAACCCATCGTCACCAAAGTAAAGTAGTCTTTGGCTTTGTCAATATGATTCTATCCAACCAGGTACTCTATTTTCAAATCCGATTGTACCAATACCATGGATAGCAAATGTACAAAAACACATCTTTTTATGTTCCGTGACAATGAAAAACAATGGTCTCACAATGGTTAGGTATTGCACTAAATAGCCCTCCAACGAAGCCCCTATTCAATAGAAGCCCTGTCCCCAACTTCGATGACATAAGCCCCGTCCCCACTAGGAGAAAAATTCTAGGGAATATTACAAACGACAAAGAAGGGCCCAGAAGAAGTGGTAAGTAGACAGACTGGTGCCAAATAATTATGGAAGCTACTTATTTTCCAACGATAAACATGGCATACAAAGAAAACTCTGTTGTCATCGACGATGAACATATTAAACAAGCCTAATATTTTGGTGAAAAAGACTGCTGATAAACAGGTTTATCATCAGCCAGCCTGGCACCATTTCTCTGGACAATAAACACCAGTTTATCGTCTATAAACTCATTGTCCATCGCGTCTCATCGGAAAAGAATAACTTTTTTGTCCACCAATTTTTTGTCTGCTGAAAATTTGGGCTGACTTTTACAGTTGTCTTGATGATTAACTTTTATCAGCTGAACAATTGTCCTCTGTGAAAACACATTGTTCTGTGGAAACTTGCCTTTAACCATTTTAAACCCTGGCGATAAGATCCCCCAACAAGGACTTGTTGCTGAGGGCAGAAAGGGTTTAGACCAACTAAAGTTAGTTACAGGCGTTCTTTTGCTCAGTGGGGACCTAGCTCTGAGGTTGGTTTCCACAGAACAACAAACCGTGCTAACCAGTGGCATTCCTTTCCAACCCCAGCAACCAATGCCTCTTGGGGAGAGTAGTCACCATAGTTGGAAAGAGTTAACATAAGAAGGCTACAGACTAGCATGGTTTGTCGTTCTGCGGAAACCCACATAATTATGAAGCCAGGTCCCGGTAAACAACATAAAGCCAGGTCCCCTTTGAGACCAAGAGCTCCAACAATCAACTTTAGTCAGTGCTAGCCATTTCAGTCATCGCTGGCGCGGATAGAAAAGGTTTAAAAGATCTTAAGTTGGTCGGTGATTGATCAACTATTGGTTCCAACAGACATTGGTCACTGAAGATGGAAAGGCTTAACACTGGATGACCGCCAACAAACAGAAGCAAATGTTTCTTTCCGTGGGAATATCCTGGGGGAATCTGCCTTAACCCAGTCAAAAGTCACATCAACTTAAGCCTGGTTTCCACAGACTGATGAACATCCTCAATGACTAATGCCTGTTAGCTCCAATAGTCACTGTGTGTGGAAGAACTAACAATGTTTTTTTTATGTTTGTCGTCATAATGGAAACCTGCCTTATTTCTCTCATATGCACTTGTCGCCTCTTAAATAATTATTGACCTATCTACACGAAAGGAGTTGATACTTATGAGACACGGCTATAACTTTAATTTGACACGTGACATATCATGGCTAAACAAGCGGCAACGTAGTACTACGTCAACAGGGTCATTTTTTTAAACGGACACGCCCCGCCTCCCGAATCAGAGCCCCTTCTTGGGATAATCAAGGCTCTGAACAAAGCCCCCTGAGATCCCTCAAGTGGTTAGGTCTCTTGAGGTGATTACCTCCTCCTTAGCTTGATTAACGCAATGGCAAAAGGGGTCCTAAGCCTTACATAGTGCAACGAGTCCCCCCAGACCTATGGGACATAAACTACCCCAAACGGTGACGATAAACCCCATGTGTTCATTAGATACAGGATTGATGTTGGTGGTGGGAGACTGGACATTAAAACGTGATTTTGTTTACAAGTACCTGCAACCACATGGTGGTTATTTCCAGAAGATGCAGAATGCACAATATAAACGACAGTCACTACAATAATGTACGAAAGAAAAGGATGAATAATGGGGTTCCACAGTTTTACACAATTAAGATTGTTTAATCAAATAATAATAAATGCATTTTACGCATTGTCACCAAGGATTCAAGTCTCTGATAGAAACACCATTTGAAAATTGGTCACACTTTAGTCTATTAAGCCCATTTAGTCTACCTTTGAAACCCTTAACTGAAAAGAAACGCTCTTGAATACACTAATTGTACAATGTTGGTTGCCTGAAATATGGTCGAAGCCGTATAATTTCCTCATCCAACTTTATGCCAGCCTACTTGTCGTTCTGACAACTTAAAACTTCTTGTCTGATAAAGCTTACTTACTTCTGGTGTAAAAATGGTGTAGTGAGCCCATACATATGGGCACAGTACAATCTTTGTACGAAAATCCATGCTCGACCCCTGATTGCATAATAGGAATGTATTTTTCGCGTTAAAGTTGTCTAGACGTCAATTGGATCATGATTATAAATATGAAAAAAATGCATGGATGGCTTTTCCTGTGAGTAAGGGAACTGGGATTTGTGGATAAAGGTGCCTTTGCAGTTATATTCACACAATTATGACATTTTATCAATGAAAATCCCAACTTTCGATTAAGAATAATATTGGCACGTACTCGACTGAACCACGGCTAATCCTCAATTGTTTACTTTAGGACTCCGGCCCTTGCAATTGGTCGACAGACCAGCCCCGGTCGTCTAACGGTCGCTCTAGATGTCCGATGATGTTTTTTAGGGATTTACTGTGGTCCAGTTGCCAAACCTATTGCCTATGGACGAGTTAGCCATTTAGGTGTGAATCCTTAAGATCTATCAGAAGAGAGGGATATGTAGGCCCTATAGTTTCCTTCGCATTACGAACAGACGGGTTAGGGGATGGTCGGGGGACCTCCTCTAATAATAAAAAAAAAAGGATTAGCTATAGGGGTGACCTAATGATTTTTTGTGTGGTCCAGACGGATGACACGTGAATTATTGTTATCTATTATTAATCAAGAACACCAACACAGTATCCGTGTGTTGGTGATGTTAGGGGGCCGACCCCTTAGCCTGTAGTGACGTCATGACTGATTGGGTGTTTTGCCGTTTTGTAGCGTAATATGACGGCGTCCTTAAAGGAACAAATCATATCCATTCTATTCATTATTAATTAAGAGCACTGAAATTTGGCAAAATAAAATTTAGGTTTCTTAAGGGGCCTTCCATTAAGTATATGCATCAGGGGGGAGGGGGGTCTGAGATTTTTTAAAATGTGTGTACATATCCTATGTGTATTTTTGCCCAAGGGGGGTGGGGGTCTGAGATTTTTGAAAATATGCGTACGTACTAAATGGAAGGCCCCTAAGGAACATTTTGAAAACACGTCTTCTTTATTCTCTACGGAAAGTCAAATTGATGATCAATTCAAGTGTCTTATTATTATTAATCTTCAAGAAACTCATTCTCTTAGTCAGGTCAAAATGACTCGATAACTCAATGCTTTCAATCTAACGTTTCGTTTAGTAAAATGGTGGCAAGGTATTGGTCTAACCGGGTTGATAACATTAATCCAATGAACACACTTCCGTTGAGCAGGCGGCACTCCTAAAATCAATAAGGAGATCCGAGATAAAAGGTTATCATGGATTCAACGCGATGGTTTATTACTTGGGGAAGTGTAATCCAATTAACATTTGAAACCTGTCGGTAATATTAGACACGATAATAGTACCGCGATAAACAAGGGCATGTAATTAACTGAAGTTCCATCTCTGTTTCAGGAAAATGCGCTGGACAATGGGCTATACATGCTTGTGGAGGAGGTGAGTAATTCACGTTGAAATATCAATATATAGGTTAAGGTTTTCAAAAGCATGACACATCTCAAGCTTGTATTCCACATCCCGATTTTAGTGCTACCAATGTTGTATTTGGTTGGTTATCTCTGAGAATATGGCATGACACATCACATCCTATTTATCATTCAAAAGGGAATTGTAAAACATTTCTAGTGATATATAACATGTCTTTGTTTACCCATAGTTCCCACTGCAGATTTTCAAAATCGGTAGCAAAATCGGCTTGTGGAATATAGGCGAAAAAGTTTATCGAAACTCTAATTCCCATGATGATCAGTTGTGATCACTCACGGTGGTTGTATGATACTCAGACTATGATACAGAGCCTGATGTGTGGAAGGGAAATGATGAGACGCCTGGTGGACATGTTTACATTTTGTGCCTTATTTAGAAAAAGCTATGATAGGATCGATACATTCTGCGCACATATTTCACCTTTAATTGCCAACGTCAAACTCAAATATTACTCATCACACAGGTGGATAGAACTGCTCATCACATATTGTTATACACAATTTTTAGAGGTACCTAGTAGTCTTAATGTAATTATTTGATGCAAATGTATTATAGGCCCACACTGGTCATGAAATAGGTGTACTTCAAGTAAAAAAGGGAAATGAACAGTGACATTTCTTTGTAAGCTGAAATACCTATACAGCACCGGCGGCGGCTAACAAAACACGACGGCTGAAATACAAATTAGTTGGCCGTCAACAATAGTTTACGTCAATTTAAAGGGGAAAAAATGTAATTTGAGCAATGTAACTTAACGAGTGAAACTGAACACAAGCTGTGGAGATCGAAGGGTCTCGTAAATGTAAATAGTACAGCAGGCATTAAGAATTATGATGGCAATGACGTTAAGAGGTACAGCACGATGTACGTCAGGTTGAACCGCATAGTTTTTCCAATGAATTAGCAATGAAGAGGTAGTGCTCTTAGCGAGAAAATAGATGGTATGGGTCCAAGGGAGATCCATAGCTTATCTTAACAAAATACGTGTACCTCATTATATTATTGTTACAAATTTCATACGTTACTTTTGGTAGATTTTCTAATGGGATAATGTCTTTATTCAGCCACATAAGGAAAACAATTATGAAAACACTTCACAGGTGTAACCGTCTCTACTTTTTTGATTTATTACCACACGGATATCCAGTAACTACTTTTTACACAAGGCTGGAATAGTCTTCTTCAAATATCAAGTTGTGATTCCGAACAAAAGCTCTCATTAGTCATTCAACATAGGTGCATTGTACTATCAATCGTTATACTGTTCCTATCTGATGGTGCTACAAAAAGATGACTGTTGGATTTAAATTGAGAACCATTAGTTTCTTAATCATATTGCCAAAGGCAACAATACATTATTATTAGGATGTAGACCGAACAGTCTGCAACCAATATAACCTGTTTCACTATACCTTAAGGACAGACAGCAGTCGTTTTCATCAGTTCATGTATGTCTCATTACTTGCTCAATAAACAAACATTATCATATTATATATCACACGGAAAGCTTTTTTTATTCTCTATCAATTGCTTTATTCCGTTTTTCAATAACATGAGTTTTACGGAATTCGTTTTCAGAAAACAAAATTCTTTACTTTTATTTTTTAACATGGATTTCTCCCATATTACTCGTTTGATAAAATTCATATTCCATATTGCGATAAAAAGAATCAATTTTTGTGAACTTTGTCTTTTTATCTAAATCCTAGTTTTCATTTTATGATAGAAAAGGGGTAACTTTTAATTCTGTTTATTTCAAAATTAATTTTATAAATTTTATAAAACAAAAACTTAGACCTGTATGGGAAAAAAAACCTGAGACCCAGTTCCCTAGATCTGAATGTCTCCTATGTGTTGCAAAAACCGTATAAGTATATTTAAAAAATTAAAGTGAAAAGTATTTTTTCACTTTTCCTATTCCCTCAGGCCAACATTTTTTCGCCTATTTTCAAGAAATTGATATCAATAGTTAGGGTGCTTAAATGGCCATTCAATTACATTGTATAATATTATATTCTCTATCTCTATGTCAAGGGCTATTGATAAGTAAATGAATGTAACACAGAGTGCTGTGAACCAGCACTTAACGACTAGTACTGCTGTCTGTCTTTAAAACAAGACCTACCCCATTCACTAGGCCCAGTCTTCCCTATAACATAATTTAAAGTCTATTAAAATCCCGAATGAATTTTATCCTCTCTGGTAATTCCCTGCAAAGGTTACACTTCTTTTCTATTTGCACGGCAATATCGTCCTTTTTTCTGTTTTCAATACGGGAACGATTCAAAATATTCTTAATGTTAGATATTTGACTCTGCTTGCTCAGTCTTTGCCTGTGTAGTTATCTATGCAGGTGTGGAATTATGAAATACATTTCTAATGTTTGATGCGGAACAGTAGTTTTCAATTTGCTTCATTCACAATATCAAAAACATTCCATATGCGTATATTGAACAGCCTTTTCTCATAACAGAGCCTTGCTTGAATGTAATGGAATGTCAAGGCTAAAAGCTAATGTACTATCTCTTGCTCTTAAGATAATTTTTGGAAGGATAATTGAAAGCCCATACCTCATGTTAAAGGTTGTAACCTCAAAGAGGCCGGTGTAATTAAACTCCTTATGGTTCACTTTGCTAGTGAATAGAAGCACAGGCATGTTTATCGAGCTAGAAGACATGCCATGTGAGCTCCTTATAATGAAAAATATAAGTTTTTGTGCGAGGGAATGTAGTTTTGCACATTCAGCCAGTCACTCAGCCAAGTTGCAACATAACAGTACTATTCTGTGGCCATAGTTTTTCCGTCGGTCTCTTGCTAAAAAGGATGGCACGTGTTCAGCTTGGGCCATTTTATAAAGTTTATAGCATGTTTAAATTTTAAAACTTTAGATTAAGGACAATTGTTTTTGAGACTTGAATAAGTATTTTGGGGATCACGAAGGAGATTATGCGCTTACTTATATATACAAGACAAAACATAACGACATCAGCCTGCAGCTCTTTTGAAATAACAACAAGTGATCGTATAAAATTATAATAAGGTTCTACTTACAGATAGCTAAAGGATGGTAGATTGCCATGCCGAAGTTATCAATAAACATTTAAGGCTGGAACCCATTAAACTAAAATTCTGATCGTTTTGATCAGTTCTGGTCGCTTGGTTCTGGTCGAAACGACGAGAAATGGTCAGAAATGACCAGAAATGGTCAGAAATGACCAGAAATGGTGTTCCGATTGTGCGATTTCTGGTAAATCGCTCAGTGGGAACACCTGTTTTGGTTGTTTGTGACCATTTCTAGTCGAAACAGCCAGAACTGAGCGACCAGAACTGATCAATTTTAGTTTAATCGCTTAATGGGTTCCAGCCTTTACATGGGCCTGCTTTTACTTTCTCAAAATAATGAAAAAAAAATTAAGTTTTGACGCAATTCGAAAATATAATTTATTTCATCCTCCAATACATTAAGCAAAGGAGTTTGAAGATTTTTACTTAAACTTTGAAAACTGTCACTGACGCTCATAAAGTTGGTTCAATAAAACAGGTTTTGAGTGCACAAATACAGCATACAAGAGGGGCAAGACTTAATGTAGAATGTACTAGTTTTAAAGATATTTTAGAGCTCATTATAACGTACTTTCCCATCAGGTGGATATGGTTGCATTAACCAAAGTCATTGCATGCAACCAGTGGTTAGATTTAGACATGGAGCATAACCATAATCGGATCACCAAACTTTTTAGATCCGCCTCTGCTTCTCCCGACAGAAACGCTTTGTAGGCGTCAACGAAGAAGTTTCCACCTGGCATGATATTGCACTATTATATGGATCCGGAAATATAAATTACAAGAATAATGATATATTTCTTAAGTAATAGGCTCACTGCCACCAGCGTTCCAAACATTCCAAATCACTTGGAATGTTCAGCTGGAACAACTTTCATCTGGCAGGGGCGTAGGCCCTATCCGGGGCCCCTTTTTGGTGGACCCCTTAACTACAAAAAGAGGGGGAAATGCCGCGGGCATACTCAATTGCGGATCCAGATATTTGAGAAAGGGCGGGAGGCGCACATATCGAAAAGGGTGCCGGCGGCCCTCCTGTCAATGTTACATTAAAAATACGTATTTTTTTTTTTTTTTTTTTACTAAAAATGGGGTTGCATCCCCCCCCCCCACCCGTCCGGGTCCGCTACAGGTTTTAGTACTTAGCCTTTATGCTGACCCCCCTTTCAAAAATCCTGTATCCGCCCCGATCCATATTCTACGTATTCCTAGCTTTAGAACAATACCAGGAGTATTGGAATTGATCAAGAATTCTATCTAGCTCAAAACCTTGGAAAATCTTATTACATGTATGTCCAGTGATTGATATTTGCTTCAAGGATCTATAATCATTATCAATAAAGCACTATTAGGTCTTGTAAATAATGTAATGTATAATGTAACTACAAGTGTAACATAACATCCAGGTTGATGGTTATGGTCAGCATGCTTATAAATGATGAACCTAATCCACAAGGGTCAAAGCGACACAAAGGCAAATAATTCATACGCTCAATTATACTATCCGATTTTAGAAGTTCGTCCGACTTACACGGCTGACAAAAATTATGTTACGTCTATTGCACATTCAGGCACATGAATCTTTACAACCGATTTTTTTCTCTTTTCTTTTTACTGATTCGTTGACCTTTTTTTGGGTCTGATTCAGCACTTTAATTTAGAACTATTAAACATGTGTTTTCCATTGTTGTTCGGAATTACAATTGTTTTTAACCAGTTAATCTGAGATATGTTTTTTCCATCTAGAAGGATTAGTCAATGGTGGATTTATTGTTAGTTTTGCTATGTCTGCGGACGACCTAGAAAGTGAAGACCCGACCTTCATTTGTGCAGTGTATGAATTTGTTACATTCCTGCAATCGTCCTTGAGAACCCAGAGCTAATGCGTGTCATCCCAGTGCATTCTATTTCCCCCCATGTAGACCCCTGAAGTACTGTTCTCAGTACCACAGTGGGTAGCAGGCTAGGATTGAGATAGATTGCATACGGCTGTGCTTTATAAATCTGTAAGTCAGAGTAGTTAACCCTTTAGACCCCAATCCAGCCATAGCCGCCCGAGGGTGTACTCCCCAATCCGGCCATGGCCGCCCGGAAAAATGGCAATTTTTCCGTAATTTTTCCATATTTTTCCAAAGAGAACATTCTATAGAATATTCAACCCACAAAAACGGCAAATATATCGTTTGAAAGCTGATTTAATTCCCTTGCTAATACTTTAGATCTGGTATCAATAAGTTTCGTCAATAAGGATGAGACAGCCTTTGAAAGTTCCCAATAATAAGAAATTTAAGGAATTTCCTAGGGAAATCCAGGGAAATCCTGGGGAAATCGAGCACTTCCTGCTTGCAATCAGTGGGGTTTAAAGGGTTAAAAAAGGGACTGGTCTGCAAATTATCTTTGAACACGTGACGAAACATTAGGCTCCAGGGGATTCCTTCTAGACAAGTGGGGCTATATATAGGACGCACCAAGTTGGTAATTAGGACGGCGGAACAGGGAATGTGACTTTGATAGGAAGAATCCACATAGATCAAGTCACACCCCACAAATATGTCCATGTTCTTCTTCGCTTTGAAAGCATCTTTCATGTTGAACTGGTTTCTGAACTTAAATGTAGCAATGCAGGACATGACGTTAAACAACGTATGAACCAATATTATATCTGACATGCCGTAGGAGGGGCGCTGCCTTGACGTGTGACCTCGCGTCAATAGGCTCTATCATTTAAGCCCTGGTTCTACAAACCGATTTAACCACCGATTATTTGGTAATCTATTACTTTTAACTGGTATTAAAACAACAAAAAATATGTGTGTTATATACCATTTGAAAGAGAATTAAAAACACTTTCTATTGGTATATAACATTTTCGTGATTAACTAATATTTCCACTGCCGGTTTCTGAAATTGGTAGTAAAATCGGCAGGTGGAAACAGGGCTTTGCGCGACATTGTCGTGTGTATTGGTTCTCCTATACACGCGACAAGTTAGTGGTATATGAAAATGGAAATTTGTAACTGGTTTAATTCTTGTAGAATACATAATTCACCTTATACAGGCGACGTCGTGCATACACGGTCTTTAATAAAAAAACTACGTCGCGTATATAGCTGGTTGGTCCTAGGCATGGGCCAGCTCGTGTTCGGTGTATATGAGTAGATGTCAATTGATTCTGTTATACACGCGATAAGGTAGTAGTATATTGAAATGGGAATTTACAGACGGTACAATGCTTGTCATGTACGTTGCTTCTGTTATACAGGCGACGTCGTGAATACACTGTCTTTAATATGAACGCGTATATATAGCCGGTTCGGTAGGTGTGGCGGGGCAAGATAAGGCAATGATGGCCAGGAAACTACGTGTATCACATGCTACATGTATTTTGTCCACTTTGATGTACCTTTAATGGTTGAGGATGCGAATGGAGGCGGTTTTGCTAGAAATGCCTCCATGAAATACAGGAGATGTTTTTTCTCTTGGTTACCCAAAGAAACGGCCCATAGTGACAGGGCTTTGATCATAATGTGCGGCCTGTGATGTTGGAAGTGATGACATTCTTTTCCGCTATACACCTGTCACACCTATCTTCATGAGCAATAGTAAGGTACGTCATCAGGACTATATCAGCTTGGTAACGCAGAAAACGTTGCCGCATGTCATATTCTCAAGGTCTCGCTCCTGCGCTGGGGCGCTTTTCTGTACCACGTATACAATGACTGGTCTCGGCGCAGCATGCATTTTGGGCGGCAGGGAGGTCCCGAGGTCTTTGCGCTATATGTTATTTTAATGCTTGACCGACCAAGTATGAAACGTTGCTCATGTGTATATGTGCTTGGTATATATTTCTCTCTAGATCTTATTAGTTTGAGTCACTGCCGGAAGGGTTAGGAGAATGGATTCAGTACCAACCTGGCTGTAATCCACTCTCAGATTTGACTCCCGATTTAATAAAATAGAAATAGAAAAGAACAGTGGGAACAACGGTCAATCCAAACATGTTAATATATAGTATTAAATAGGGGTTAGAATTCTCTTTCAAGTTGTATGCAGCACACAAGTACTTCTGTAAGATTTCTAATAAATATTCAGAAATTTCAGTTGTCGAAATCGCCTAATTAGCCCCGACGATCTACCCTGATTGACAATGACTTCACGAAAGATGCATAGCTTTAGGCATGCCAAATAGTCTACATATAAAACTTGATATTAGCAATACCGTCGCTGCTTCCCCATTGGCAATTCACCGATACTGCAATAATTATTCGTCTCCCAACTTACGAAACTCAAATGTCAAGTCGTATCACTCATTAACTAGGCGAAATAATCAAGGAGTTTTTATCCTCATTAGCAAACAGTTGCAAGGAAAGATTTAGTTTAAAAAGTGAGAATATCGCATTAGCATCAAAGAAGACTCTTTCTTGGAAAATATAGTTTGAGTGATTTATAATTACATTACTGGAGTGCAACACATTTTAAAGGCCACCTGAACACATTTGAAGCTAGATATTTCTCGTATAATGATATGGACATTTACACTGACATATCAGAAAGGCTACTCCTGACTGATGGAGAAATACAAGTTTTGGTCCATATTAGTACAAGTCATGCCTCTTTTGCGAACATATAATTGACTGCGTGAAAGCAAACTCACATGGTGTAAACGAATTAATGCATTACAGTCCAAGGTCGTTCATGGTTTTCATTTTAATTTTTTGCTCAGGATACAAAATTATGTGATCGGGAGATATGAAAATAATACGTTCATGAAGTATTTTTTCAATACATTTTTTCCTCGTATTCCACTCTCAAATTCTTTCAATCATCTTAGAACGATAACATACATAAAATGGTATTTGGTGCGAGCCTCAAAGCAGGACCGATAAAACACTTTTTTGCCCCTGAGACCAATTTATTTTCCCGTCAGCGACCTTTAAAAACATTTTTTTCTTTTCAAGTGACAGATAAGTGTAAAAATGTGTCAAATGGACAAGGAATGTAAACGGAATGTGTACTTAATACGTGACAATGTTCTGAATCTATGAAAATGATGCATTGTATTAATGATATGGCTCATTTAAATGTATTATAGTAATACATGTGCCATTTTTGCATTACAAACAGTTCTGCCCTAATCATCAGAGATAGCATTCTTGAAATACATAAGGAGAGTTTGAGAATTTTTAAAATTGCAACCTTTTAAAGGGACTTTTTGTCACGATGCTCGCTTTGAGGCATGCTGGTGTGAAAATACTTCTATATTGTGATGCGTTTTTTCCACAAAATTTCACATTCACAAAATCTCCTGAAAGTGTTTTGGACAACGTTTATCGTGCCACCCCGACGAAATTTCGTGAAATCAATCTTTTCCGGACTCGAACCAAGGTACTAAAAGCTCTAAAGAAAAAGAATGCTTCAAAATGCCCCATACAAAACATAGACGTTATTGCTCGAAGTTTTGGGAAAATGTAGGCGACTTCAACCAATAATGGGTCAAATACCTTGCTAACATTGTATGCGGCTAATTTCTGCCCTCTCTTCAACAGGAAACGGAAAGAGATCAGATGACAGCTTGTTGCCGCCAGAGGGCGAGGCCACCGGAAGTCGAACCCGGTTTGACCTGCGTTCCTTGTTGTCCGGATCTATAGGAGACGTCAGGCGAAGCGGATATGACGTCAGGCGGAGAGGATATGACGTCAGTGACGACGGGGCCGACGACGCGACATACGACGACGTGACGGACGACCTGTCCTCCCCGTCGTCGGCGCAGTACCGGGCGAGACGAGCCCGCGAGATGCTGCGAGACTTGGTGAGTAGCCTCCTGTCACTCATCATTTATGGAGTGCAAGTTGCAAAATGCAGGCGCCTTTAGTCAGAGGGGGACTTTAGAACTTCGTTGGTCATAGATTTTTTATGTAAAATATGACAATAAATCAAAAAAATAATGTATTTTTTCAAAAAACGAACCCCCCCTTGAAAAACAAACAAGCATATTCAAAAAACGAACCCCCCTCTGACAAAAGCTGGCTACGGGCCTGTACATATATTTGAGTCATTTATAGAGTATCCCAGTCAATTACATAGTAATACAGATAACACAAAATAATAAGTTTGCCTGATGCAGGCGTCAGAGTAGACCGCCGCTATTTTTTAAACTTTTCATTATTAGTCAGTTGGCATAACAGGTACAAATAAATCAAACCCTGTAGGTCAGTGTGTGTGTGGAGCTGTAAAACAGCAATGGAGGGGTTGCTCCTAGTTACTGAAGACAACAAACACCCTGTCACTCACACCAGAGGGCACCACTGAGATATACAAACTCCAAGTGGGGAAACTAAGAAATATGAACTAAGCCCTCTATAGCAATTATTGATGAAACATAAATAATGAACCATACAGACACGTCTTAGATAAATGGCTCAATTCTATCTTTAATAGGCCTATACCATTTTCTGTTAAGAGAAATTCAACAGTGAATATTTGGAAATGTCTTTTAACTGTGTTTTAGTACTCTTGATAATATCAATGTTGCTTGGAGTATCAATTGGTTTAGGGTTTATGGCAGTAGACAAGGATGAAATAAGAATGATTTCATCTGCTCTTATTTTTGTCACTGAAAATTTCACTAGTGAAAGGCAATGATTGTGTCATTGAAGATAAACCATCCAGTTATTATAAGACATTAGAATTACATTGAAACCAGTGGCGAATGCAGGATTTTGAAAAAGGGAGGGGGCGCTATTTGACAAAAAAATCTTCCTTGATGACTCTTTAGGAGAATTTTACATTAGAAAAGTCTATAATTCGCCCCCAAAAAAGGAGGGGGCACGCACCCCCGCGCCCCCTCTAACTTTGCCACTGAAAACATGTAACAAGCATTGACGCGTATATCATTTGGCATTATTTGGTCCTAAATCATATTATTGTCACAGCATTAGGCCTATCATATATCCACATGGTCCTAAATACAGCATCAATGTCTACGTATAGGCCCACGAAAACCTCACAGTAGGTTATCCCATTTGGGGGCCTTCGATTCCAAAACGAGTCTGTGGGCGAGGTCATGTGCGATTATTGGCCTCTACAAAGACAAAATCGCCCTTTGTCAAAAGGACCGATGAAAGGACCCCGCCGATAGGTCCCACCTGATGATCACGTGAGCGGCAACGTGAGGTCGGATTCACGCGTGAAGTTGAACGACGCTGGTATGCAGCGTCCCCCGGCATCCTCAGAAGGGTGGCCTTGGTTTCTGCTGCAAATGGCTTCCCGGGCAGCAGGAGAATTCCCATTATCCAACACTGCCGGCTGCGACGTCAAAACCAGGCTCCAATCAGCTTCCTGGTAATCCAGTGCTTGATGCTTGCTCACCCAGTTCTCTGTGACAGGAAGTCATGTTTCCGTTTCATATTGGCGGTATCTTTGAGGTATAATGGCTATCCCATGGCTTATCTGTGCGGCATCAAGAAGCTGACAGCGCCTTGCAACACTAAAAACCCTGCATGTGCAGGAGGCGGAGGTTAAAGCCAATCGCACACTCTGCGAAGGCAAATACCTCTGATTTAATGTACCCACCCACACACACACACACACACACACACACACACACACACACACACACACACACAAACACACACACACACAAACACACACACACAAATTAAACGTGTGTGTGTTACTTCTAATTGCGATTTTATAGTGCGATTCATACCCAATCAAATCACAGGAAAATTTCGGGTGGTTTATCTTTTCAGTAGCAAGTCCCTTTTGTGTAATTAATTCATCTATTGTAATTAAAGTATCTGATCGCATCATACATCGAAAATAGTTGCACAGTGCGCAAACAGCGCTTTTAGTGCTGCGACTTTGGGTCACCTGAATGCGATTTGATTATAACCCTCATTTTTCACCTCGTTCCCCCAATAATTTTGTGCGAGTTGTATCTACTTTGATTTGATCGCAAGCACCAAATCGAGTGCACTATTATTTTACATTATTTGGTTTTGCTAAATTATTCCATTCAACTGAAAGCATTAATAAAGATTTTACGAACCTGACAAAAAGATTTAACATACTGTAAAAGATCCGTACCGAGGTTTCTTTTGTATGCCATTGGCAGGACTCTTCTTTGTAGAAAATTAAGAAAATCAGATTGGTAATAACCATGCACGTATAAGAACATCCAAATAGTAAATGTATTATTATAACAACTATCACAGTTCTCGATGTAACTAGTAGGGCACCATGTATATTAAGGTTTAGGTGTAGTTACTTTTATTAGGAAATTGAAACTAGTAGGCCTACTCTCAGGAAAGGGTCCCTTTCTTTGTAGAAGTATTTTTTGATATGAAAAACTTTACCTAGAACAGTACTTGGGTTTTTGTAATTACCTCCTTCCTGTCGGAGACGATATGTCATTGTCAGATGTATTTGTTTCATATTTGCTGCATTGCCCATAGGTAGGTGCAGTGAATGCTGTGATGACCTATTATTCTCTATCCGGTTCTTGTTTTTCATATACTGCAATTAAGGGGGAAGGAATATGGTCCAATCATGGTTCAATGTCAAATGAGGACATGATCAAGTGAACATGTTTCGTGTAAGCTAATATCAGCCTCTTAATATTAGGGTTGTTCTTTTTCTAAGTTTCAGCAATAACTGTCTTTATGACCATACAGAAGCCATGGCTTCTGTATCATTTCACCATTATATATGTGCGCTATCCGGTACACTCGTCACACTTGATAAAACAAAAGTACATGGCAAAAAAGACAAAACACAATCATGTTACGCATCTCGAGGAAGTACCTTAGTCTTTCCAACACGTTCCAGAAAATATGTTCTTTATAAAAGATAGAGATTTTCTGAGATTTTCCGGGGGAGAGGGGGTCGTTTCATGGCCTTCATTGTATCCTCAACTCGTGCCGTTTGATGAGGTCCCATTTGGGACTTATCTTTGATTATCGTGTCAACTCTGAGCCCCATGTCAACGACTGTTCATGGCCCACTTTGGAGAAGATGACATGGAATGAATGGCATCACGTTAGAGGTGTCCCAGCAGTGTCAGTTTGTTTGGATAACCTGGATTCAGAAAGGACAATCATAGGGAGCTCATTTTTATAGATAGCTGCATTGCGCCCAGATAACAATCATTAGTTCCATTGGAACAATCCAAGAAAATATCCTGCTAAAAACGTAACCTAGCGAAGGCCTGTTGATTGAACATTTAATCATCAAATGAAGCGTTTTTAAACAGGTATAGTAGGAACTGTACATTATAACTTTATATTCCAATTGAAATACTATAAATGAGCGTTTTATGTATAGGTTTATTATTCATCACTGTGCTCGTTAGAGAAAATAATTATGGGCAAATTTGCGGATTAGGCTCTATTGGTTTATGAACCTGTTGGTTAGTGAAGTTGGAATGGTTTGGCCGATAATTTGGTTAAACCTCCAGCTCAAAGCTTCGGTCAACCAGAGCTCTTCCTCGGCTAGATGATCTCCCCGCCCTCCGACCATTGGCTCTTTTCCCCTCCCTGGAGCCCTGGAGACACTTAAGCCAGTTTATGGCGGCTTTTGCAAACTCGTTTAGACCCCCGACACCCAGAACAAGCATCGTTCGAGTAACGAGCAGTTAGATGAGTTTCTCCCGTCTGTCAATGACGGCCATTTTATTGTTTCCTCTTCTTTCTGAATCTGCGCTGCGCATGCGTGGTGCGGCTAATTAGAGGTCACATAGCGCATGCATCGCGTACCTGAGAGCGACTTCCGGTGTTGGTGCTGCCGCCTAGTGGGCCCTTCAAGAAGTGAGACCTGGTTCCGTCAGCCACTCCTTGTTCCTCCCCCTCTCCCCTCCCACACCGCGTCTTCCCGTCCCCCCGCCATTCCTCCACTCTCCCAACCCTTTCCCTCCCACCTCCAATTCACTTATCAGTGCCGCCTGAATGTCTAATGCAATCAAGTGAGTCAACAGTCGGCCCGCTTGGCCCCCGGCCCCGCCGCCCGCTGTAAGGGGTGAGGCTGCCCGGGGTGGCGGGCGTGTGGCAGTAGGCTATAGGCAGTCAAGGCTGCAGACGCCTGGCCAATTAACGCCGCCTACCTAATTCTGATTGGAAAGTTCATCACAAGCACCTATTTATCATGTCTGTCTCATCCCAGTCTAAAAATACTTGACGCTTTCTTATATCATGATAGCAAGCTGTTTTTGCCAAGGCATTTCCAACTATATTGTGCCATTTCAATACTTGTTGTGTCTGGCACATTATTGTTAATAAGATTAATACATTTTATTTTAGGCTATTATTTGTTTAAATGTCGCGTTTCATACCATTCTAAATTCTAGATCTAGAAGACCAACTGTTCTCCGCATATTTACGATACTATGTAGACTTCTTTCGATTTTCGGTTTATGATATCATCAAGTACGGAAACTAGCCGTCCGTCAGTTATTAGACAATGAATATGGAAAGGGTCTTTACTAAGACAGCTCCAAGTGAACATTGGTATGTCCACTCCCGTTAGGTTACTAGTTAGGGGTGTGCGAGTAAAAAATGTTACTATGTGTTTGTTATGCAACTGTGCATGAATTTAAAAATGAAGACTATTCAAGGTTTGGGATCTAACTCCAACATATAAGGTGCATGTTATCATAACACTTAGTATTATGTATCTTTTCTCCATGTTTGTTTTAAAGAAGGCTATTCAATTTAACACAAATTGTACGTCTACATGGTGACCTCTGGGATTAGATCTGTTGATAAGCTTTATATAATGTGATCATTATCAGCTCTTCACCATAATATGAACGTTGATAAGATCAACAGCGTTAGGGAGGAAGCGCATAAATGTCGCCACCATGAATTCCCTGTTGACCGATTTATTTGTATGGTGCTTGAATAGTGTTACACAAATTCACTTCCTGCAGATAATGGGCAAGGTTCTTTGTTCTACCTCCTTAAATAAGCATTTTACGGATGGGACATTTTTTACAACTGTAAAGTGCTTCATGATAAATCACACACACACAATTTAGGAAAGAAGCATATTGTATCAAGAGAAGATTGTGAAAATGGGTTTGTAGAAATAGTATTCTTAAAAGAAATGCATTTTATCAAATGATATGAAATGGCTGCTATTCCACAAAGGGAATTGAAAGCAAAATATTACACGTAGGCTTAAATATGTGAAAAACGTATAAGGCAATTGTAAAGTCAAATTAAAAGCACAATACTAAATAATATCAACGTTTCATCCCATTTTCCAGGTGAGGCTCTTAAAGAAGCGGAACGTGGACCGACGTTAGCGACGCGCAGTATCTGTGACGTCAGCTTTCTTGCGCATGTCAACAACGTCAGAGGCCAGGAACAACCAGCGCTCCCCAACCACTCGGACTACTACACAACTGGTCTATTGCAAATTATTGTTCACACTCGTAAACTTACCATCATGGCCATTTCACAGCAATATTTTTATGAAAACACTTTGGGAAACATGAAGTCAAATGGAGATTGCTTTTCAATCTGACATTGACGATTACATACACGTAACATTATGTTTTTTTTCGCAAATGTAATTCTGAAATAGCGAATGGACTTGATGTATAAATATTGATACATCTGAGCTGAACATATCCGTGGCCAATTGACAGTAACTTCAAGTCAGACATTCAAAGATATAGCGAACATCACCTTCCGTCTCGGATATCCACTTTAAGTTAATTCGCTGTGGTTTTAATTTGAACTTTTCGTTGGCCATCTGCACAAGAGCAGCCGTTGTTCCTGATAAAAAATATAAATCGCTTGCAAAGACAAAGTTCTACTACAATCCTATTGGCATGGGGTATCATGTGGGAGGGGGGAGGGGCATACATATTCATTTCTCCATCATCCTCTCTCAAGGTTATAATAGTGTTTCAATAAAAATAAAAATAATTATTCTATTAATGAATACTTCACCATTTGGAGAGATAAAAGAAAATGTTTGTTTAGTACCACTTGTGTTTTCTTAAATCAGATGGGGTCGAGAGAGCTGTTGTTTCTTAGTATTTGGTTTATTGCATGTAATATTTCTATATATCTAAGATAAATGCTCATTACATTAGCTTTACGTAGCTTTCAAATTAAACGAATAAGAATTCCGTGTGTCTCACCGAAATAGTATTCAGAGAAGAAACAGGATAAAAAAAACAAGGACTGGCATGTTTTTATAAAACATGCACGTAATGCGGGGCCGGGGTTGACACATATGGCATGAAAAACAGCATTTTGTTTCACCATCTCATTCTATATTATATTGGAGTGTTGAGTTGCGCAAACGAGGTAGAATACATAACTTATATAATAATGCAGTACTCCAACGAATTCAGGAAAACACGAATACCTTCGTTACAGGGAATCAGGAAGCCATGAGTTCTACCCCAGAGGTCAGACTAAAAAGAGTGCAGTAAATCATATTTTCGCAATGTTTTGCCTAAAATTAGATCCTGATTGTGTACGATGAATTAAATTAAGGCTCTAGTCTACTACACTGGCAAGTTCCAGATAAACAGTAACAACGCAAATTTCTTCTCTTTCTGAACTTTAGGGTGCCAAACAGCTGCCCAAATTGAAAAGCCCATTGTATACTTATGCTTCATGTCTGTATCAGATTTACTGTGTTCATATGTCTACACACTACCGCAAAGTGGAATATAGGCTTTAGTCGTTATTGGCATACACATACAATTATATCAACATACATAATAGTGATAAACAGCTGGTAAAAAAAACATCAAAGAACCGTTAACCAACTCGCCCTCGGACTTCTGAAGAGCAGTGTGCATGTAGGCATACTCAGAACAGTTGCCTGATACAATGGATGAAGCAATTGTGAAAACTTAGATGTTCAATTATAAGGGAAGGCATCAGAAGATTGGCAAGGACACGCCGTTGTTCGTTGCGGTTCATCAAACAGCGGCCTCGTCTATTCACTCGCTACTCGGAATTCTTTTTCTTATGAAACCTTGAGTATGGACTCTGGACTATTCGGGTGATATAAATCCAAGGCCGGGCAGTGATTATCCACGGAATCCAAGGTATGAGAGTTCTACCTGGACTGCTACATCGTAACAGTCTACATTGATAAACTTGGAAATGTATCCTTATAAGAAACTGATATTAACGTGCAAATATTTAATATATAAAAGGACCCTTTAAAGTTGAACAGTTCAAATCAAATTTGTGTCACAGTTAGATATCATCTTCAGACTTCATTGATATAATTATGTTTTCTTTCATTAAGACATTCCATGTTTAAATGTTAATGGCCATATTGGGAAGCTTTTTCGTCGCTATCGTACTTATAGTATAAGTGGAGGAAAATTTAAAAAAAAACACCACATGTTTCAATCCACAAAAATAGTCACCAAATTTGCGATTTGAGTAGTGCATCAGGTTGATATAATACCGATCTCATTGGCAATTAAAGGGTGAATGATTGTTCCAACAAATCAAATATACAATACATATTCTCAATACAAACAGTTCATATCAGAGACATCAAAACCCCAAAAAAAAGAACTGCACTTCTTGATGTGTTACGTTCAGAGTGAGAGGTTGAGAAAGATATTTTTTTCCTAAGATATAGGAGAATATGGGATATATACATTTTGTGAAATTTTAAAACATTCTAAATTCTAATAATACCCTCACTCATCAGTGCTTATAGATTTTCTCAACGGGGGGGGGGGGGGGGGACTGTGGATCCAGGGGCGGATACAGGATTTCCAAAAGAGGCGGGGGGGGGGAGTCAGCATATCCCATTCCGCCCAATAAGGCCATATTTGGCCACCAATATCCCCTAAATAGGGTGTTGCTATTGGCATATTACCTTACCAGTCAGCTTCCCTATATGTTGTTTAGTTCTTTCAAAGTGATAGCCATAATGTAGGGCTTTGGGTGTCATGAAGAGGTATGCCCATAAATACTGCTTTTAGTACATCTTTAATGAAAATAATTTTGAAATATCATTGTTTGGACATTTTAAACTTGACATTTGTGATATTTTTTGGAGATTATAATGATACCTGTAAAGATTTCAAACTTTTCATTAACATTGCATTCTGGGTAATCTGCAATAGTAGGATTTTCCCCAAGATATTTTACAAAAAGTGAGATGAGCATATGTTACCATGGAAACAGGAAAAAGAATATTATGATTGGATAGAAGTTTTTCATAATCTATGTGAGCGATTTCATTATCTTCACAATACTTCAAACAGTTAATGAAATGAATAATTCATTCAAAAGTTCTTATTTTATCATCATTTGTGACATGCATGAACCTATGCCGTTTTGACTACATATGGCTACATTCAAATAGTCATAACAAAGAAAGGGGGAAGAAAGGCAATATGAGGGGGTTTCTCATGTATATCAAGCCGGGAACTCCAAACTGTCATATCTCAGCAGTTAATGGGAATATTTATAAATGGTTTTCACTGTCTAAAAGGGAACATTCTTTACCTTATTGGAAAAAATATTCCATTTCCTGAGGAATTAGGCTAGGTACAAAAATGGCAGTGGCGGATATAGAGGGGACGCAGAGGACACACCCCCCACCCCATTTTTGACCTGGTATTACCCTATCTTAATTTAAAGTTCTCAAACCTAGGGGTCCAGTGGAAATTGTCACAATAGGGTGCCCCCACCCCCTTTTAAAAATCTCCGCCCCTGAATAGCATGCATTTGTGTAGATGTGCGCGTCATTTTCCCCTCTTATATTGTAGTTTGGGGGTCTACCAATTACAGAAGGGGGGGGGGGGGTCAGGACCCCCTGGACACGCCCCTGGCATCTATGTGTTAAACATTGAATCTCCTTGACAATAATCCTTTGAATTGCTGATTTGTAGAGTAACATTCAGCTGTACATATATCATGATTCATGCAGCAGGGGGCACTTGTGGGAATATTAATGTTCGCAATAAAAAGAAATTATATGAAATACACACGACGATTTGCTTAATCACCCTCTGATGTCTCAAAAAGCAAGCGAGTAGATCTGAATATTCGCATGTGAAGAGGAGCTCGGATTTCGGGCACGTAACATCAGTAAGAGAGTCTAGTTTATTGAGCTCTCCAATCATTATAACATTTAATTTGGTTATCGACTTAGCACGAATCAACATTATTCGTGCAGGGAGCGTATAAGCTTCACACCATTTTCTAGGTATGCAGTGTCTGATATATATTTGAGAAGCAAAAATACAAAGGAGGTATATCACATTAACAGCTTGTGATTGATCATAGAGTAATTTAGGAAATAACAATGAACGAGGTGATTATGTTTGGACATTAATAGATATGGGACATATCAATTAAATCCTTCCTAACGACATCGACTCTAGAGATTAAAAATGTAGGTGTGAGCAGCTTGATGCCGGGTGAACAACTGAAAACTGTTAGTCCTACAATTTATATAGTAAGGTCCCAACAGATCCGCGAACCATGGTTTCAGAAGGGCTACATGACCCGTCACTCCACAGAAATATTTATCTCAATGGAGGCTATCGGACCCATAAATATTACAATATTAGATTTAAAACTGAGTATCTTCTGTTTCGATCGATGAAGTAATGCAGACTCGACGCTTTTCCCTAACGGCCTGGGACACCTTGCCCAATATGGACTTTGTATGACACCTTTAACCTTGCCATACGGCCGCAGAGGACGCCGGGAGTAAGAGGCCATCCGGAGGCGGGCATTGTTGGCAGCTTCTCTAACACGGCCGGACAAACGGTCATCAGAATGGTCACAGCACGGCATCCGGCTAGTCCTTGGCTTTCACCGCGCATGTCTGACAATGACCAATGAGGTGCGCGCCATTGTCATACAGCATGTCCCCCGAGGAAAGAGGAAACCGACGCGCACGCCCACTGGCTGTAGCAATTTCCTTAAGTAGTAACTCACTATTTTCGGAAACATACATGTGTAAGTATATATTTGGGTATTGTTGTGCAGATATCCACGTAAGCGTTTCTGTTTCTGCACCGTGATGACCACCCATCAAACGAGTCTTGTTATTTTTTTCAGCTGAAACCTTATACTGTCGCTGTAGAGAGTAGGGTTCTATCTATTTACATTTCCTTCCCCTCATTTCCAATACATATAAAAATGCTATAGCCTAGTACCCGGCTCATAGTTTCCTTACTGCTTATTGATAGTTCACAATCCAGTAAATCATTCAATCAATTTTATCTGAATATGGACAATATGCTTAAAGATTCAATGAAACAGAAAAATTAGCTTTGTCATTTCAAGCTAGTTGAATAACAAAGATTGTGTGTCAAGGTGTATTTACTCCAACCCCAATGGTTTACCCAATATGGGGAGGGCTTATCGGACAGCATTAATTTGTTGACTGACATTCGAACAATGAAGTATAGGGACACGTACGTCTTAATTAGGATAACCCTTAAAGATCCTTTTCGGAGAGCATTTCCGAATTATTATCATATAACAAAGAAATAAAAGACTTATTTCAAAATTGAGTTAAGTTTCTTAGCCAAAATAATTAAGCCAAAACAAATACCTTATTAAATGGGAAGGATTTAATCTTCAATTCAACGAGCAAAATAACTACGTAATCAGCCACAAAAGATTAAACAATGGATTAGGAAAGTACTAGTGGACACTTTTCTAAAGGAAAATAAGGATTAAACGATTAGGCCTATATAACTGTCTCTGGAAAACTTAAAATGGCAATGTCCGACCGGAATAGGGCATGAGCCATTTGAACCATTTGCATATTCTGTGAAATCATATTTCTGTAGCATCTGAGTAATTCCTGTGCTGCCACCTGGTTAACACTTTCTGCATTGACAACACTACATCCCACAAACCCCGGTAGTGTCCCCTGCTGGTATTTCACAAGATATAGAGGGAATATTGCCCAGTAGTTTCATACCCAAAAAGAAATGAAAGTACTACTCTCCCATGTAGAAGTCACCTTTAGTTCCTCTTGTAATGAACGAAAAAAACAGATCTAGAGGCAACTCTGATGTTTGTTACTGAATACAATTTATACACAAAAAAAACATGCAACATGGGATTTATCCTTGAACCAATGAGCAGTTCTTTCTATCTTCCTATACCTATACGTGTTCTTTAGAATAGCAGCTTTCCCATAAACGTTTATGTAACATGCTCTGCTTTATTACATGTAAAGCCCCTTTAATGGTAAACTTACGTTCTCAAAAAAGAGGCATGCGGGTTGTAACCAGACGGTCTAAAAGGATAAATTCACATGGATTACCATACTGGTCGTTTATGAATCCTTTACAAAACAACAAACTTCATAATATTTTCATTTCATAATAATTTATTTCAAATGGAAGGTCCTCTCTCGTAACAGAGAAGGGAAATTATAAGACCATTTGGAAAATGAAAATGCTTATCTGCGTTCAATATAAGAGTTATAATCACAAATGAATCACGCTGGTTGTTATTAAGTGTTGAAATGCCACGAACCGTTATCGTGACATTTTATTGAGCCACAATAAACCACTTTCAAAATGCTCCATCAGTACAGCTGTAGTCCACTTACAAGTATCGTTTCTCTGCTTCATATCACCTGATAACACGCCTTGAACTAGGCTCAAAACTGATAATGTATATGTATATAAAATCGCCTTTGTCTAATTATTATATAGTGTATATAATCACATGATATAGATCTAAAGTGTTACAGATGTTCATATAAGATAATCCCTGGAATATCATAATCATGTAAAAAAAAATAATGATATCGTATGCGTCGTGTAATGTCGACTTTGTGCCTTGGATAATGCAGATATACTGTATCAGAAAATGCAATTTAGATCATATATGATCAAGAATATTTCAAATTCATTACCACACCTTTTTGTGCGAAGCGTCTAGCTGATCTCATATTGCGGATGGTTTACTTGTTTACCCATTTACGATGTTTGTAGCTCGACCCTTTAGCAGAGCTTTACTAGCTGCATCACTTGACTAACGTCTTAATGAACAATTACTATAGTCATTGACTGATCACATAATAACACTTTCTCTTAAAGTGAAATAATGACTTTGCAACATCATGAAACAAGCATAAATGAAGTGTTTTTCAAAATGGACAAAGTCCTCATGTTGATGTTTAAAGTTGTCACTACATGTAATTCAGTTTGATCACCTTTTGGGTAATTCACTAGATTTCTCTAGAACCTCTTTGATATAGTTGCGCTCACCATTTCAAATTCTAATTTATTGTTAATATTTTTACAGCTAAAACCCAAAAGAGAGATTAACAGAAATCATAGATAGATGTAATCCTCAAGACTTTTCTTGTGAAAAACGTATTTCGATTGTAAAGTTATCATATATGGGGATTCCATACTTTTATATAAGACAGATTTCCTAAACAGTTACAGTGTGATGTCATGGTAATGGGAATTCCCTCCTCATATAGACACATTATCAGTGAAACAATAGATCTCATTGTGATCCTTAACATATTCTTTACAGTAAATATGGCTCCATTTCTTATTTTGTTAACGTTTTTTCATGGCATTGTTGTTTCACACATACATCTAATCAATTTAATGAGAAATGCTAATATTAAGCTTATATGCGAGGTACCTCTGATATTGTAAAATGAAACCCTTATAAAGGTAGCACTCTTTATCGTGTCTAAGTTTTCTGGGTTATTTCAGTTATTTAAAATAGGATGGGGATCACACCAGTAATATCATAAGTACGTTCCTCACGTATCAATTTCAAGATAAGTTGATTTTTCAAGTTCTCACTAATAACCACATACTATATAGCTAAGAACAGAAGCATATGATCATAAAATCATGAACATAATATCATAGCCAATTCAAATTATCTCATTTGAAAAAATCAAATCTTTGATCTAGGACAGGCGTGAAACAACCCCTAATTTAGGTTGGACCTAACATTAGGTAATTTACGTTGAATCAGGTCATAGTTTACGGCCCGTCAGCAGGCCCGAAGGGGTCCTCATCGCGGAAGCTGGCGCGGGGTGAGGGAGGGGGTGGGGACAGGGCCAGGCCGGCGGTGGCCAGCAGCGCCCCCCTGAAGGGTACCCGGGTAGCAGGCGACACGGCGTCCTCCATGGCCCGCAGCGCCTCCTCCCGGTGCCGCTCCTCCCAGTCGGCCTGCCGGTCCATCTCCCTCTGCAGCTGCTTCTCGCTCTCCTGTCATCATATAAAGTGGTTGTTGGAGTTGCAGGTTTAATGAAATGACTCATTTACATGTTTTTAGCAATAATTTTGGAAAATAACTTAATCAGTTTTGCAGGTTTGCCAGCCAATCAAAATGTTGTATTTCAGGGCAAAATAGGGTTGGGCATTATAGGTTGGGCTGACAGGCTTTAACGTTAGTTCATGTGGGGAAAACCCAATATGTAAAGCTACATTTTAGAGGCGACCTGTCAACCAAATTGCATTGATTAATTTTGTATCATGGATCTGTATTCAGAGGTAATTTCAAAAGTTTTTCATCTTAAACTTTAATGTTGATGTCAACTGGGATCGGCTTATTGTCCATTAGAAAATGAAGTAGCACCCATTAAATAGTTGACCAGTAATTAGGTCTCTGTGGAATGCCCACCTGTTGTTCCTGCTTGTTGATGAGCCTGTTGAGTTTCTCGAGGATGTCGGTCAGCTGGGCCTGTGTCCAGTCGTCCTCCATGCTGGTCAGGGACAGGGCCTGACCGATCGGGAAGAAGTCCAACTTCTGCTCCGCCACCTTCCAGGGAAATAGTATAAGGTACAGATGTAAACAAATGTAGCCGGGAAGAGAAGAAAAAGACAGCTTTCATTTGGAGAGTACTATGAAAATGTCAATGGTCCAAAAAACATTCTAGAGTTAAAGCCCTGGGCTGCGTTCCTGACTCAACCCTGTTGCTGGCTTAGCTGACTTATTTTTAACTGGCCAAGTTATATGGGGGTGTTGCCAAGAGCCAAAAATAAGTCAGGCCTGATTTGGTTAAGGGCAATTGGTGCAATACACATACAGGGCTAATATTTCCTGGGGGACCTTCTCCTCCCTTAGCACATTGAAAACAGATGTATCTTTATATTTCACATATTTCCTCATGAAATATTGGGTCATTTTATATATAAGCTATTCAAAAAATTAGCTTACTCCTGTGGCTTTCCATTGGTGTATGATTTCACCCATTTCCTAATGATTTAGACACCAAAAATTGTCAGGAAAAAATTGAAGTGTGTGCATTGGAGCATGACTATTGTCAGGGCCCTTCTGGTGCACCCAGACAGTGGGCAGACAGGTAATTGTGATTGACAGGTGAAGGATCATTGACTACTGAGGGGATACAATTACTGGCACTGGTCTCAAGGACCACTGGCACCAGTGTTACATAATCGTTTCAGGGGCACCAGTAAGTTGTGCATGACAGACACTTTCTTCACTGAAAATGGGACAGAAGTTTTCTAAACACTATTTGTTAGGTTGTAAGTTGAGATTTTTGTATTCCTTTTACATGTAACTCTAGCATAATATCTCAAATTTCAGAATATATTGCCTTCTTTCTAATGTTTTAACACTTTCTTTAGTAGTTTCACATTTTTGTACAAATCCATAGGCACTTATTGTTGCCTGGGATGAGTTTTACAATTGAGGCAAAAATAGCCTGTTCTTGGCTAGCTTAGACTTATTTTTGGCCAACTTGAGAACGGTTTTAAATGCCATTTAGAGGATTATTTTTAGCAGCCAACTAAGAGAGGCCGGCTGACTGCACACTCAAGAACACAACCCTCAAAAATAGGGTCTAAACATATAAGTTAGGCAAAACAGGGTTAAAAATAGGCACTCAAGAACGCAGCCCTGAGCAAAATTCGTCAGAATTATTTTCATGCAATAGATTCTATGGCGAGCATTTCTGATTTGACCGAGTACCTATCAGGCAGACTTACAGTAGGTAAGACGCGAGAGAATGTTTCAATGTCCATATCTAGCCCATGTTTGAATGTAATTTGAAAAATGTCAAGCTGTCATATACGAGTGGAAACAACGAAGGAAAATCTTGAAGCAATGTAGCGAGGCAGGTCTGTTTTGTGAAGTCTTGAGGAAGCTTAGTTATGCTTTTTAAACAAAATGTATGGTTCCGATGTAAGGTGAACTTAATTGAAATAACATCGAGTCTCTTCAGGAGAGTAATGTGTGTACATTTGATATATATAACCCCAATTTAAAAAATACTTGAATAAGATAAGGTGAGGTATGGAGATTTATAGATGTTTCACCGTTATAGCATTACTCATAATTATCAGTTATACATTTCCATTAATTGTACAGGTCTGTTGTTTTATCAAAGACTACAACTACGCTACTTTCATTAAAGAGAGAGTCGTCTGAAGTTATCTAGTAAAACATTTCTTAAAGGTTTCAGAAGTATAAAACGACTTAATAAGAATTGTGAAGATAAACGTACCTGAGCGCTGACTTGAAGTTCTATGTTGGTGTAGTCGTTCTTTGCCTTCTCTCTGAGGTTGATTAACAGAAACATGTAGGCCCACATGTTGTGCTCTCGTTCGACATGATATTTAAAGCCCTTGAAAACAAGACGGCATGACAATTTATATTTGTTTTACAATTATTGATGCCAAAATGAGTTGACTCGGCGAATATGTGGAGCCAGGTATGTTTAATCTCAAATAGGGATTACCTTAAGGTTGATGGACGTGTGATATCTGATGAATGCAGCCCTAAAGTCAAACCGTCATTTATACTTAAATCCTTTTTTTTCTCAACACTTAAATGTACCATGTGGGTTTAGGAATTTAACTACTATATTCATTCAAGGAACGATCACGGTGAATGTTTAGGCTATACAATTCTGTAGTAATGGTCGCATAAAGTATTTCCGACGGTTTGAAAATGGTTATTATTCTTTTCAATGTTGTCAGGCTATTATATGGTATAACACTCTCCTTTAGGAAATATTGCTTTTATTCAAGGAAATATTGTTGTTCATATAATTATTTAATTTTCATAGGTTTTAAAAATTTCTCTCTCAGGTGTAGTCATGATATCATTGGTCAATCTATTTAGAGAACGTTTAAAATTATCGTTCACAAAAATTACTTTTGAAAATTGCAAGATGTCGTGAATCTCGAGATTTGTATGCAATGTACGGTGACAAGGTATATGAAACAGTGAAGAAAATATGACATGAATACTTTATAGATGTTTGTGAGTGACTGCTACTGAAAGTGAAATGTGTAGACACTAAATAGGCATATACAAAATGAATGTCTGTATCTTTGAAGCTGGCAGCAATTGTTCATAAACTGTGTGCAGGTAAAATTCGCTTAATTAGGAAAATAATGCAGCTGAGCTGTGCAGCGTTCAGAACATTCTAAGCAGCTTCTATTATTGTGTTGCTCACATCTTTTCAGATATTGCTTTCTAAAGCAGGTAAATCCTTATGACATTTTGTTTTCAAAACAGTTGTACATCTGTTCAGCTTTCCTTTCATGTGTCAGTCGGTATGAATACAATGAGATTAAAAAACTTGCATGAGATTATCACATAGAAACACATGTGAATGACCCTAGAGTATAACACAGTCAAGCTAGCTCACAATTGGGCGGCTCATCGTAATATTAAAGTGTTTAGCGTGTAAAGCGCACTATAGCAAGTAGACCTATCGGTGATAAGAATACGAACTCCTATCGTTGCCCATTAAGATACTTTTGTAATATACATTTCATTATGAAGTTAAGCTCCAGATCTTTGATACCCATTTCCACTAAAAGGTTTTTGCTGATCAGTGCATCCTTTTAAAAATAATCTATCTAAAGCCCTTCGTATAATGGGTTCACCACTCGGACTGAAAGACATACACGTAAGGTCTAACCCATTTTGTGTAATTGAAATGATCAGAATATACGCAAAACTTAGTTTCTGTTTTATCAAATGATAATAAAACATTTAAGACCAAACATATACAATTTACAGGGCGGTTGGCATGTCAAAAAGCTGTGTTCAAGGGTCATGGGCCAGGCTGCCAGGCAGCTGCCAGACTTTATCATTGTTTCCCTCGGGGAATTGGCTTTACTGTTTTTGATGCTTTAGAAATCTTAGTCACAAATTTATCGACAAATTTATATTCAGTCGTTTTGTATAAGGTTTTGTATAAGTTTGGAAATGAAATTGTAAATATGTTTTGTAACATTGATGTGGATATTTGGTTAGTTCGGATTATGTTTTCGTGCAATAATTTCTGGAAAAAAATTGTGTAAATTTTATATAGAAACTTCTTTTTCATCCCACACAGCGCTAGCTAACATGGTTGATATACTTCTAAGCATGGACTAATATTCCTACCAGAACTTTAATCAGTAGATACCAAGGAAAAGTAACCCTTTGGCTTTCTTCTTCCAGTTCGTTAAATGACACACTGCTTTAATTGAACTTGATTCTTTAGCGGACTAGAATCAGTTTCTAACCAACACCATAATAATTGCAATTGTTAACTGAAACGGCGACATAAAATAGGTGACGTGACCTACAGAAGAGAACCCTTCTTCTGCCAATGTCGCCTTGGACACCTGTCAAAATAATGTTCACACAATTTGTGACTTTTTAAAAAAAAAGATTTCAAGATCATGTGTTTGATGTAGCAACGAAGATAGAAAACAGCAAGTTTTATATCCAGTTAATAACTAAACAGGTCACAAAATTTAATAAGGATTTGAAATATACGATTCGATGGCGTCTCCTTTCTGTATTAGCTCTATCTAAGGATAGGAGTCTTTTTTATGACGAATGTGCAAATATTATGGGGAAAAGAAACCATGAATCTGTAATTGCTTTTTTTACGTTTATATTTTCTCATAGATTTTTCATTGGCTATTTCAGTTACTGAATTTTCTTTGCATATTTAGGTTCTTTTTCAAAGTTAAGATAAGGGTACCCTTTCGTCTCACAAACATTTTATTTTACATTTAATAAGATTCAAATTATAATTATCTTTCATTAAAAGGGATCCACTTCAGTCACATCAATATTTTGAGACGAAGTGGCTTGCGAATAGCCTATATCGAAGAAATACTTCATTCCAAATTTAAAGGTTCTTTTTAAAAAAGAAATTCCATGCTATTGGAATTCGTCTAGTAATTCCAGAGTACCCATATATAATTATGATAACATTATGTACGGTATACACCAATAAGAAGTTAATGTTACACTAAAACTTGACACATGCCTGTCATTAAAATGGACAATAAACCATGCATGCAACCATTCGTTCTATTTTACCTTGGCTTGTCGTTCGAACTCAAAGCTGCTTCGGTTACAGATGAAACAGTTTCCACGCATGTCCTTTTCAGTCTCCCACTAATTAAGTAGAAAACATATCACTGAATCATAACAACAAATCTATCATCTATACAGCGATTAGATGGTTACTTTCAGGATAGGGAGTCGGGTCATAACTTAGAAGTATGTTTTTGTAGGGGGTCTTAAAGGGATCTGAGAAGTTACAGGTAGCTGTTGAAGGGATGTAACTTATTATTTAGAAAAACATTAGACTATTGTGAAGTTGAATTCTATATGAATAGTCACACACTTTGCTGTCAATGCAATCGACTTTTAATTGATGGAAATGCCCATAAAGCCTGATAGCGTGAAAACAGTGTATGCTTAACATTATCCATAAAATACATTGTTCGAGCTATGGAGGTCCAGTTATAATAATCATCATCTATTAACCTGATTAAATCTACTCAAATAATTTACCTTGGTAGCTCTCAGCTCTGAAAATGTGTCGAGAATGATGCCGAAGACAATGTTGAGCCCGATAGTGGTGATGACTATGAAGAATAAAATGTGGTAGATGGCGACCACTCCGAAGTGGGGGAAGTCCAATGTAAGCTCGTGGGGTTTCATGAACTGTGTAGCCAAAGAAACACCATGCATGTATTTCATACACATAACAGTTTATACTGAATAGAACATATTATTGTCAAATCAAAATTCACATAGAATAGTAAAGAAATGAGGATCTAAAACTTACCGCGTACATTTTCTACCATAATTATAAACATGCGACATGTAAAGCTTGTATTTCATTAGGCGATTTTAAAGACTATAGGATTTTGTAAATTTGTAGGTGTTTATTGAAAAAATACAAGAACCCCTGCACATTACATTCCATTTGAAAAGTACTTCAAGTTTAACTGTAATGATACACAACACGTCTATAATATTCCTTCTCGCGACTTCTACAGTAAAATCGAATAGTGGAATATAGCCCATAAGCATTGTTGGTTGACACCCACCTCAAAGAGCTCGCCCAGTAGGCCGAACCTGATGACGGTGACGAGGCACTGGCCCAGGGTGATGCAGTAGAGGGGCTGCTCGCCCTCGGGGTCCAGGGAGGTCCGCATTAGGCCAAACGCCACCAGAGTGAAGATGTACAGGACGAACAGCCCTAGCACCCCCACCCACAACAGCGACTTTCCTGCGGGAGTAGGCAACAAGAACAGACGGCTTGGTGTTATTTGGCATAAAGATTGTATAAAATTTGACCTCTTCGGTTAGTCCCATAATCAATTTGAATGCTTGGGGTGATGTTTATAGTAGATGACTGAGGGACATGAATCGGCATTTAACTTGTTAATTAATTGAATGTAAAGACGAGATTATACAAAAAATAATCAGTTCATTGAAAAGATGAGGTCCTAAACATAAAGTAACTTAATTTAAAAAAGAAATTTCCATGTTAAATTACATGGTACCAATGGGACGTACCGTTTTGCGTCACTGCTCTGCAGACCCTCTGTAGCAGGTTGTTGTTGTAGACGATGTTCAACAGGTGGAAGGCAAAGAAGTAACCGTAGAAGATTGTGCCAAAAATCGAGAGGATAACGAACATCTGGAAGGTGAAAAAAAACTATATTTGATTATATTTCTAAGTTAGTGTTTACCCAACGCACAAACACACGCAGATTAAATTAAAATAAAAGTAAAATATGCAGTAAACTTAATAAATGAAATGTAATGTAATAGTGTAAGGTTGGTCTTCAGTCATGGATATCTGCCATACTTATTAGGTGTGTCGAAAAGAATATTTACCACATAGTACAATGTCAGAAAGCTGATCAGATTTGGCCGCAGGTGGGATTGTCTTCTTGGTTTTGGAACGTAGTTTCTTGAAAATTTCGACCTACAAATCAAAACAATCCCATGCATGTAGTTGTAATAAATGATGATTAGAAAAGCCCATTACAACAGGAACATGCATCTTATAAAACAAAATGTTAAAAGTTATTTATGGAAGCATGATATAAAAAGTATCCAGTCATAAATGCCCAGTACCTAGATGGTGTGCCTACTATTACTAATAATGCAAGCGCTTGGCATTGATTATGTACTATCTATTATGTATTATGGCGATAGTTAACGTTTATTCGATCTAATTATTACAAAAAAACAATCTTTCCGTTTGGAATGTTTCTTACCTCCACCAATCGACGAAGACCTCTCGGGAAGGCTTTGCGGGACGGTTTGACAAGAAGAACGTGAGAATCACCACGATAGAGAGGATGTTGTGGATGATACCCGCGGGCCACAGCATGTAGTTGTACCAGTATGGTATCACAGGTATCGGGCTGAAGATGAAAATATCTAATTAATGATTATAGTTAGCACGCCAACCACCCTCCCCGTTATATCCGACCACCCCTAATTATTTTAAGCCCTGCCCCTCTCCACCACAGAACCCCTCGACCCCCAGAGTTTAGGGTGTGGCTTGAAATGGGAGTTTGGGTAGTGGGAATTACGACATATATGCATTGGTATTCTGTATTTGTTTGTAATAGTGGAATTAGGGCACATATTAAAAGGGTAGAGGAGATGTTGTCAGGCAGAGCCAGAGAAATAGCTCCACATGAGAGAAAAAATATGTGGTGTAGGAGAGAAAAATGGGTAATCAAGAGTTGGTAAGTTGGACTTAAATGAACGAGAGGGAGCAAGGGGGGGAACCATTATAGGTCTAAAGGTGTGAAAAAACGAGATTTTCACTCTATACACTCACCAGCCCATCAGTTCATCAGGTATAAGACCAACAATATAACAATATGTAATACAAGCTGCACGTACCTGTTGATGTCAGCCAGCTGCTCAGGTGCAGGGAGGGCCGTTGGGAGTTCCGTCTTACCCAGAGCACCTCGAGAGTCCCAGGTGGCCACCATGAAAATGTTGATGAACAAACTTAATGCAATCACCAAATTGTTCCATGGATTCCTTCAAGAAAATAAAAATAGAGCAGCATTATGATAAATATATTCTAGGTGAAATGGTCAAAATGTGTCTGAGAAGTTTTGTATACATTTGTATTCATTGCATCTTTGTGTTGAAACGAGATGAGATGAGATATATCTCCTACCAATTCCTGATGAGGAAGTCGATGACCCTCTTCTCCCGGATCTTGCGTTGGTAGTTGATGTCGTCGATGATGTCCTTGGACCACTCCAGCAGGTCCCGCAGCTTATTGCTGGGACTGGAGCGGTCAATGGACCACTTCAGTTTCTCCTTCACCTCCGACCGTAAGGCTTTCTGTGAGCAACAGTTGTTACAATTGGTGAGCAACATGTGTTAGTGAGTTATACTAAGATGTCATAGGGGAGGCTAAATTTCTGCATTTTAACTGCAAATGAGGCCAATGAATACAAAGCTCTGAACTGATACCGCACCATTTCGGTTGAATATTGCTAGCCTTGCTGATGCTGTAAACTATTACAAACGTGGAACCCCTTCTGATTTAGCTGGACCTCCTGCAGATCTCCCTTGCACCCATAAATAGTCATATAATCTATATATATATATATATATATATATATATAAAGAAGAAGTGCGCACTGACCTCGTCCCTGACCCTGAACCGTATACGCTGCAGCCCGTTGTCTGTCACCACTTCTACTGACATGGAATTCTCGTTGTAATCAGCAATGGCTGCCTTGAGACTGGAGTCGACTTGCTTACCTATTGAAAATATAAAGTATTGGTTAGGTCGTGTCGTTATGAATATATTGTGATCATAAATAGATTTATCTATGGTTAATTTACATTCAGACTTATATCACTCCAATGGTTTGTGAACCGACCGATTATTTCCAGATTTTATGTTTACTTCTTATATAATTGGAGTAGTCGAAAAAGCTTTGGAAAAGTCGACATACATATACTATTAATAAGATATGGTATTGATACATCTTATTGTTCTTTGGTCGTCTGTTTTTCATCACTACAGTGTTTAGGCCCTTTTGAAATTAATTTGTCACTACTTCTTTAATAGCAGGTTAACATAAAGTAATATTGACAGAAATACATATATACACATCAGTGGTGGTACAGTCTCAACCTTTTTGCTTCGAGAAGCCAGATGGCTTCAAATACTGCTAAAAAAAAATAGTATCACGGAACGCATGTTTAACAGAAAAATGAATGTTTGATCGGCAAACAGGTGAACACAGAAGGGGAAACGTCAACATTACAATTGGATAAAATGACACGTGAAGTTAAGCTCGAAACATTGATAGACAAATCCCCTTAGTTGAGAATACACATCTTTGGTCTAAAGCAAGTATTTAGGTAAAGGTATGGAAAGGTACGCAAGTACTATAAGTTTGAGATGAACAGGTAGGCAAGCACTATAAGTTTTTGCAGGGATACTAAGACTGTGTGTAAACGCAGTGTATATCTTTAATTCTAATGGTCGGAAAGCCCCATGAGAACAGGAAGAGAGCCTAGCCACAACACTTCAACTCTCTGAGCAGGTCAGGGAATTATTCATGATCATGCGCATCATTTAGCTAGAATATACCGAAAGTTAGAGGACATGATAATGTAATCACCATCTAAAGCGATTCATCACAATCATTCAGTATCACTATACACAAAATATTAATAAACTGATGAGACTTTTACTAGCACCTGAAAGGGGATAAGGAGAGATAAGAAGCAGATATTTGGACCTGGGACCATGTCTTTTTTGTCATCCTGTCATGACATCTCTGACACATGTACACTGTGATACTGCATCATCCTGAAATAATCATATCTCAGCTTCAACCTAATCAAACGGAGGTGTTTCGGGGTATCTCTTCACAAGGCCACCAATGTCTAGCAACCAAGTATCTATGTAACCATGGCCACAAGTGTCCTCTGTTCTTCCAAATAATGGGTAGAATTTTGTTTTCCGATCACATTTTTCGTCCCTAATAATATAGGTTTGGTCTTGGTGATGTTGATAGTAAGTTTTTTGTGTGTGCACCAATTAGAGAACAAATTGGGATCGTACTGTTCATAATTGGAAGCTACATTGGGCTGACTTGCAGACATTGATGACAGGATCATCTGCTTGCAAATGTATTGAACATTAATCTTATACAGTGATTTGTTGATGTCATTAACCTAAATGAGATAGAGTAGTGGGGCATCTATGGAGCACGGGGGACTCAAGATGTAACGATAGATAAACCAGAGCTAATTTGCTATTACCGTTTAGTAATCTGTCTTTTATTTGCGAGGAAGCTTTAAGACCAGGATACAGAGTGGTGGTAAAGCACCATCAGTTCAACCTTTCTTAAAAGAATAGCGTGATCCACGGTGCAAATGCCTTCTTCAGTCGATACTGACGAAGGCAGTACGCCCTATAGACGTTGAGCAGATGACGTCACAAGGCCGCAAAATTGACTGGCCGCCATATTGGTGATCATTTGAAAGTCATCATAATTAAGATTTCAAAAGCATCAAACATACAAATTTTGGCTAAAATGGTCAAAATATATCTCCTGAAGTCATGATAAACAATTATTAATATTCTATAATCTACATTGTTAGATTTATTTGAGGGCCACGTGGTTCTAATAAGCACGTGGTAATCACCAAAATGTGCACAAGGCCTATAGACTTCTTAGCAAGACTTTACATAAATCACATAGAAACGGGGTCGTTTTCAACAATTGTAGGGCTGGACCTAGAACGTTTCTTATCTTAATAAAATAGCGTTTCCGTCTAATGATAATCCTATCCACTTTCACTTAAAGCTGCCAAAAGCAGAATGGCTCATTAGTTTCATAAGTGTTTCCATCATAGCATGATGAATTATAGTAATCAATTCGATGTCACAACACGAGTTTGTGCAATTGATTATAGAGGTTAAAAGACAAGTAAATTTATGGTTAAAGTTAGATGTTTTGGCACAATCACAAAGTACATGAGATCTTGTAGTACAAGCTCGTATGGTATGAGCTGTACGAAAATGTATGCCTGGGTTATGAAACACGAGGTCGTAATACACGATATATTAGTGACCGGAAGTGACCCCAGCAAAAAGGTCAAAGTGACCATGTGATGTTACGTAACGAAAAAAATTCCTCCTGACAGCCGCATGACTGGTAGATATAGGAGAAGTGAGGGGTAGCATATGGCTGGCAGTGTTTATATAGTCCTACTGCCAGAGGCTCCTTGCATGTGTGATATTGCAGTATAGCCTGAGTTAATAGCTACGCAGCGGGCGCGGACGAGTGCCCATGTGATTCGTCCCGCTCGTGCTTTTCAGAGATCGAGCGCAACTTAGACGAGAACCGCCAAGAGAACGAAGATCTTAGCAGGGAAACTGTGGAAGAGCCACTCGCTTGTCCCGGCTCCTAATTTTCCCTGAAAACATCACAATAGTAAGTGCAACAATATAACTTGTGCAAAGGTTATCCTTACTTCGGAAGGTGAAGCTTGGGTTGATGTCTACCAGCCGCTCATATATGAAGTGGAACTTGAAGCCAACCTTCAGCATCTCCTCCTTTGTCTTTTCTGAGACGTGCTTACCCTTCTGTGGGCGCTGTGGGAGAAAACAGACAAAGCCTGATTACATCATCAGTGTATCGTAACTTTACTTGACAAAGGATAAACCCGCAAGTCACTGGATTACTGGGATAGCCAATCAAGCCATCAATCTAAAATATTCACGAAAGAAGCCATGCCTCCCTAACAACTTGTCTCTTATCTTAGCACTATCTAATAGAGCTTTTTCCTTTAATCTAATTCCTTTTACAGGCATATAGTTTTCAAGCCTTTTCGACTGTTATTCCGCTGTCTGTCTTGGATATTTCTCCAACAACTTACCGTGGCCTCCTTGTGATAGAACACGGCTATGCGACGTATGTTCATCATGTCCATCGAGTCACTCAGTTCCTACAAACGAAAAACACATATATATAAACACCTAAATCAAATACCTTAAGAAAAACTAATTACAAATTTGCGTGTCACAATGAAATCCTGTTTCGATGCATTGTTTACACAATATTCGTGCCCGACGAAGATATTTGAGTCGAAACCACACAGCTAAATATCGAACGCCATAATTATGTTCATAATTGATCCATAATTCTAATGGATGGATTGATAAACTACATTAAATATTTCATGGTCAATAACACCCACTCTCACATTCTTCAAATGAATTAACCAATTAACCTGGGCACATGTTGTTATACATAAGTCACAAGTTATGATGTTATAATATCTTGTTCCCTGACGTCACCTAATCATTACTTTTTGTTTCATTCTACTGTCATTTTACAGTTTTGGTTTTCCAAACTTAATATTTATGCTGACAAGTATCACAACTAGGAAATAATGTACCAAAACATATAAATGCTTATTGGTATCAGAGAAATGATATACGTCTTTATTAAGATATATGCTGATAATTGAAACTACTTAGGGTAATACCATACAATTTCACGCCTTTAACATAGATGGTGAAGGATAAAGGTATTGAGATAAAGATAAAGGTGACACATACACAGTAGTTTAGCAACAGGTCAGCAATAGCTCTTCTGAACTGTTGCTGTTCTGTTTTCCATAAAGATTACATTGCCTAGATGTTGCTGAGAGCAACAAAGGAATCAAACATGATAAATCTAATGGAAGCACTTCAACACAACAATAATATGGTTATCTTTATGGTAAGTCTTTATGTGAAGCTGTAATAAACACAAATTATGGAAAAGAAAATTATAATAAAAAATTTAATGTTAGTTGGACAATTATACAATTCACCTTTGTTTCCAGTGTTGCCAATGGAATTTTGTAAATATGTCACCATATGGAATTCCCACTTAAGTAAAACTACCTACTATGAGGAGCTTGGCCCTCTTGGGTTTGAGGTGGTTCTCCTCTATCATGGACATGATGAGGCTGGCTATGACGTCGTGCAGTTCCATGACGTCCTTCTCCGACACCCCGACCAGCTCGGGCTGACGGATTATGAAGTTCAGGTAGTCGATGAGCTCGTGGTCAAACACCACCTGATGGTTCCGGGGATTTCCCTGCGATACAAATGATCAAAGATAGGTTTGGAAATATCACAGTAAATAGAAGGTTGTCATATATGCCTCCTGCTGAAAAAACGCACACCCCTTTCCTCACAGGGACCTGTGTCCCTTTGATATCCAAAAGGGCAAAAAAAGGCACTGACTAGACGCGCTATACGTCGTTTGGATGTTTCATCACATGCACGACAGTACAGCACGACAGTACAGCTCGCTACTGTGTAGGTCATGCGGAAGTAGTATACTGAAAGTGGAGTTTGCTATCTGTTCGTGCCTATTTTAGCGTCATGTTGTCAAGAATAAATTCCATTGTGCCTGCCACATATAAGTAGCATCTGCAAATTTGTGATTTTCGCTAACATAGTGCCCAACTATACACATAATGTTATTAAAAGGGACCCAAAACCAATATCATTGAAACATTTTCAAAACTCAGATAATTATAGAAATATGTTGAAATATGTTAGATGGGTCTAGTTAAGGTCAGTGGTAAAGTATAAGCTGTGAGAACTAGCTCAAACCAAAAAGAACTAAAGGAGGGATGGTAATATTTCTATTTGCTTGTAAATGAACCCCACTTTTGCGAATCCACATAAATTGAGTTGAGCAAGGACAACATTTTTAAAATGATCTTCTGACATATTCAGGGATTAAATTTTAACATAGGCCAAATATAGGTTCATGGAATGGAATTTCCATGATTATTTGAGTTAGAAAGGTTTCGTTGAATCTATTGGTTTTGGCTCCCTTTGAATGATTTTAACCATACAGACATTGTGCAGATGACGTCACATCTCTCAAAATGAGGTGGCCGCCATGAGTAGTATATAGAAAGTATAGGCCCTACTTTGATTGTTTTCACTTACATACCTAATGTAGAACGGGCGACGTTGGGTTCATTTGTAAACTTTATGATTTATGCGACGTCGCATACACAACAAAAGTCATAGTCTACGTCTGTACACAGCTGGTTCGACCAAGGCACATTGACCACAAGGACCAGGTTAAAGTGTTTCACGAAACACCAATGCTACGTTGATATTTGAGTTACAGTTCTCTGTGCAGGTACGAATGGAAACAGTTTCTGCTGTGATCACTGAGTCGACGTCGCACTTTTTGAAATCCAAGGTGCCCCATGTAAAGTACGATTGGGCCAACGACACTAGTTGGTTGTCACCTGATGACCTGGCTTGTTAAGAAAGCCACTATAGTACAAGCCTGTATACAGGATCTGCTGTGTGGAGGGAGGGGGGTTGCGAGGTTTCCTAAGTGAAATTATGCTAATATGTTTCAATAATTTTACTTTATAAAGGGGGGTGGCGGCCAGTAAGAGTGGAGCTTTTCAATATTTTCTTCATATTTTAGGGATTTTTACAATGAATTTCGGAAGGGATGTTGAAACATTTTGAAAAAAATGTCCCCCGCCGCCAGCCCTTAGGGCCTGTAGTAGGCCGGTATAACAGTATAACAAAAGGCTTTGGTGATAGATGGATAGATGTTTCAAGTTGGACGTACCGAACAGAACTCGTTGAGGGTTGATAGAAGCTGGGTGATCAGGTCAACGTTAGTCGAATCGATCCGAGAGTAAATGAGGTTCAGGTAGTCGACCACCTCTCCAACTATGTTAATGGTCTTGATGTTGTCAGGCTGATCTCTTAGGTAATCCTACAAGAAGAAAACAGATCTATTAACAACGTCCTTGGGGCTCAAAATAACCTATGGGTTATACCCCTTTTATGCCCGTTCTTGGGTGCAAAGAAAGAACAGAGTGAGGTAGGCCCCCTACACATTAAAATGTTCGTTATTTTGGCAATTATATCTTAAACTAAGAGATAATAGTTTTATGAAAATAAAAACATGGGGGTGGACGTTGGTAGCCCGATGAAAGTATGATGTTATTTTGGCACGATTTTCTGTAAATAATATTATACAGATTGAGACACCCACTTTATATCATAATAATACAATGATAGGAACAACAAACAGACTTTGGTGCTTCTTTAATTTTTAATTACAACATTATTAAATTAGTTAAGGCCATTATGCCTAACCCCGAAAATATCAGGGATATACACATGGTAAAACTAGTGCATATACAGTAAATCCCGTACTTCTGTGACTTCAGACCTACCTGTAACACCTGGTTCTGACCGTCGCACATGAAGGCCAACGTCTCCAGTATCAGGTGGACGTTGAATTCGTCAGGTGAGTTGTCCACGCCTAGGGCCTCCCGACTTCCGCCCGTGCCCACCCTCAGAGCCAACGCAATGCCCTGCAAATAGTCAAGTAGTTGTTGAATGATGCATTATGAAACCATTATGGTACTTTGCATTTATTAAGATCTCTAGATTTTTATAAGAAAATGGAGCCAACGCAATGCCCTGCAAATAGTCAAGTAGTTGTTGAATGATGCATTATGAAACCATTATGGTACTTTGCATTTATTAAGATCTCTAGATTTTTTATAAGAAAATGTGTTTTTACTTTTACGGCCCGATGGCACAATTGTTTATCTAAAAGTCAACAATATTTAATAGCGATACGAAAGAAAGATGGGTTGAGGTTCTCTTACTTACGTCACTCATGAGTGCTTCCTTTTTTAGTTTCTTTCCTTCTTGTTCAATTTTCTGAAATAGAACGAAATCATCAGAAAGTTTTCAATGCATCGTTATACATTGTAAAAACAATTTTACTTTCAATGCATGTTTTTACCGAATATATCCGCGCTTTAACCAAGTTGTTTGTCTTTCAATAGTACATTGCTCTTCTCTTATGTACCCCTTTCATATTGAATACAAAGGTGACTGTACCTTGCCGGTGGAATCATCCTGGCCGGTTTTCATACCAAGAGTGGCGAGGATGGTGTCCTTCTGGTGGGCGGCCTCTTGTAATCGTGTTTTTTCTTGAGCATCAAGAAGCCGTCTTCAATATTGACAAACGTACAGACATTTCGTTAGCTGAGTATATCGATAAAACTACTATTCTTGAAAATAAAACGAAAACAAAGTTCGTATCTTATAAGATATGTTACAGCTTAGACTCGAACTGGCGGAAAAAAACTCTTCATTCATATATGTAGAGCAATATGTTTTAAATATATTATAGATATCGCACCACGACCATTAATTTGTTATAAATGCAGGAAACCAGTGAGTGATGCCCTACAATCGAGCCTCTCGTGTGTGTGTGTGTGTGTGGTCCAGTACAATATACAATCATGATAGAGAAAACATGGCAAGAGGGGGGTGGGGGTCAAAAATGGTCACAAATAACATTTGTCATTTTTGTCATTTATGGACAGCCCCTGATGATAGGGCCTACAACAAGATGTCATTCTCTGTCAGTGCTTAACACCCACCTTTCCTTGGTGGCCATGATCGATCCATCTAACATCTTCTTGACGGTGTGGAAGAAGAGTTCCTCCCGGGTGCCCAGGAAGTAGGTCTCCAGGGCCTCCTGGGAGGTCAGGTTGGCGTTGAGGAACATGGCGGAGAGGAAGGAGAGGTACTGGCCCGCCAGTTCCCGCTGGGGCCGACTTAACAGGGGGATGGTCCTGATGATGGCATCGTGCTCATTCAGGTCGGCCTGGATCCGTTGGATTTCTTTAACATATCTATAGAGATGGAGGAAGGGGGTACACATAGCTCAGTAAATGGTTTTTGTACAACCCACACTTCAGTCATTGTGGGTGCTCTTATAAGTGGGAATATTGTGGGTATAAAATTACTGTATACATGTTATGAAATTATGCCCTTACCAAACAGAATTATATAATTATGTTGAACTGCACCTTTGACTTCAATCAATTGATCAACTTTCCATACATATACATCAGGAATCCCATTGTGGCTGCTCAAACATCTACTTGGATTATGAAATATGCCCCCGCCCCATTTCATAATCTTCATGGGTTATAGGAAAAAATAATGGCAATTGTTAAAAGGCTTAAACTTTCTATACAACAGCAAAAGTGATATTTTCAGGTGTTATGTAAGACCTTTGTGTGCTCAGGGGAATTAAGATAATATTATAAATTTACCTTCTTAAAAAAAACATGGATATCCTAGCTAGTGTTTAGGTCTAACCTGGTCCCCCCCCCCCTCCACCCCTAGTCCACCCATTATGCTGATTGCAACCAAGATGAACGGGACCAAATGACAGCGATATATATGACGCCCATATTTCTCTCTATACTTAAACGTCAATAAAACCTTACATTTGATACTTGTCCTTTTTCTGTTTGGCCGGGTCTGTCGGCAGGTGGCGCTCCTGGTTGTGGATCAGCGCGCGCAGCACCTGCAGACACTTGATGTCCAGAGACACCTGGCGGGCCGCCGCCTGCTCCTTAGGCTTCAGCTTGGTGCAGGAGATGCTGGAAGAGGCGGTAAACAGTGGCTTTAGTGCTACGTCACTGAGTGGGCGAGGGAGTGCGACCGTTTGAACCTGCTATCCGCCGCCGAAAAGGTGGGCCGCAAAGAAGGGCGAGACGAATAGCGTCAGCAAGTCTATATTCCACTATGTATTCTTTTACTTGTGTTGGTAATTTATCTTAAGTGAACGCAAGCAAACACAAGCAATTTCTAAAATTGTAGAGTACAATATAGAATTTGATTAAGTTCATACTTGCGTTCAGGGGAACGCAAGTATGTTGTTTTCTTTGGAGTACTTGCGTTGAGATACAAACATGTTGGTATTTGAACGCAAGTAAACTTGCATTCCCTAGTTAGAGGGACCGCAGGTGCCACTGAACGCATTGTGGAATATAGCCTTTACTAGGAAATGCTAGTTATCGTGGGTTGACATCTAGAATGAGGTGTTCCGGAGCCGACTGTGGAATATAATATATATATGCACGTGTATATGTGTCAGTGAGTGTACAAATATAATTATGATCAAATTGCATTGCTGTGGTAACATGGCGGAGAGACATTTCTCGGGGCTACAACCCACAAATCATACATAAATGGACCAACAAAAAGGATCTACTATTATATTCCCATTTTTTCCTTGGGGACTACTTAACTTTGGCATAGTATAGGTCCTATTCTATTTTCCAGGTGGATAGTAAACCTCTACCTAAAGCCGAGTCTCCAAAGAACGACAGCATATATACTTGTCGTCGGCCGTTCAGTGCTCACCCTATCAATCCTGGAATGACCAAAACCTTTTAGATGCTATTGGTCATCAAGTTTCGATGGGTAAATACATTTAGTAGGTGACTAATCTCAATAGAAACACATTTTTGGGACGAAATTGATACTCACTGTAACTGTTGAATTAGTTTCTTTGTCCGATGGTACTTCTTCTTGGGTTCTACATCGAGGTCAACGAACCTTCTCACCATCAGCTGAAACTCGTTCCCCAGGGGCAGACTCTTGGCACCAGAACGGTCGCAGTATTCTAAGATACAATTAATCAAAAGAAATTATTAACTTCCTATGAATCTAATCCAAAGGAGGCAACAAATAATCCAGTCCCCTGGCTGAATAGGTCCACCCCTTTCTGTGGGCTATGCCCATTTCTTTTTATTTGTAATCTGTTCAAAAGTGTCCGCCAGTTAAAGAGGGTTTTCAATGAACGCTGTATCTATTGCTTTCGTTTAAAATATTCGATTGATCAAAAACATATCATTTAGCATCATTATCTGATTATAACAACTCAATATTATTTTTTGGGGTGAACGTATAAATACATGGGTTGCTTAGGCATCAAAATAAGTTGCTTAGGCATCAAAATAAGTATTTCTTAATGTTACTTCGACTTTTGAGACTACTCGTGATTCTCACCCCTCGTGTTGACGGAGGGCGCCCCTATCTGCTCAGTGGCCTTGTTCTCCCGTTTGTACAGCCTCTCCATTCGACGGGCGAACTCGTTAACCTCGTGGTTCAGACGTCGTTCCTCTTTGTAATCGTCAGCGTATTTCTAGACAGATCATTATTGCAATATGAAATTATTATCTCTAAATGTGATATCGCCAAATGCAGGGACGGATCCAGACATTTAAAAAAATAGGGGGGGGGGACTAAAATATAGATTTTGAGGCGCCCCATCCAAGGGCTAGCATTTTACATTAAAAAAAATAGCAAAAAATAGGGGGGGCGTGCCTCAGGCGCTCCCCCCTCTTAATTCGTGTTTGAGATGTTGGGCATCCTTGAGAATTCTAGATAATCTGATTATGTACTTCATATCTACCGCAATGTCATCTTGAGACAAAGGGGAAGGGAAATGAGATAGCCCGTGATGAATCCCTTAGCCTCGAATGAATAGAAATGAAGAAATAATCATATACATATATATTATCTGTTCATTATTTACTCAACGATAACGCATTATAATACAAATATCATGTCACTGTAACCCTATGTGAAATTAGGGAGATTTATATAAGATTACGAATGCCAATAAAGGGGTGAGGGTGCTTTGTGGATGGGTATATTTCCGTTTTATTGCGTATAGGGTAATACAAAACCTAACCAAAGTAATAAAGTAAAGTATTTAGAGATGCTTACATGGGTAGATTTAACCTTCGGCCATGAACATATATATATATATATAATTATATATATAATATATCCATGGGTCCTGTAAACAATAATTGTTGTTGTATAAAAGGTTAGCTACCTCCTGAGCTTGGCTGAGGATGTTCTTCAGTTCACCCGATCCGTGCGTTCGGAGAAAAGCTTTCTTCGTCTGAAAAATAAAGAAAGCGTGCAATTAGTATAAATATAATTATATCAGGTTTCGATTGTTCGTGCATTTTCCTAAACCATTGCAATATGAGATAATCAATTAAGCTAAGTGAAGTAAGCCAGTATGCATTCAGGGTGAATAGATCAGAATCGGAAAACACATCACTGTCACTTCATTCTGTGTATGATGTGTCAGGGAGAATAGCGTTATTTTCGAGAGAAATTATAGAGACGTTTACGTGGGTAGATTTCACCTTCAATCATGAAAATTAAATTTGATATGGGCAAAGCAAGCACAGGCTTATATGTTGATAAAAAAAGTTTCTTTTCACATGGTTTACAGAGAAAGATGTAATCTTTGCAATTGCTCAGCAGACTGTGCATGGTACTATATAACGATTCAAATTGACATTTAGACGGCAACTGTAGATTTCAATTTATGAGTGTACCCCGTGGGATGGATTACAACAGTATCTAGACTATTGTGAAGGTTGACGACAACTACTGGTATGTAAAGTGCAGATTAGTGCGCTGTTGAGGGTGAATCAACCAGGGGCTAACATTATGAGCTAAGCAAGAGTGGCCAATGGGCAACAAAAGGGAATAATTGATAAGAATTTTTATAATCTAATCGTAAAGATCTGTACACTTTGTTGGCTGCAATAGAAAATTGGTTCTGCAATCTTAAAAACCCATACACATTTGTAGGGTCTTCAGCTCGCGGATCCGATTTCTGATGCTTGGCCTTTAAGCGTGGATATTTCTGTCATGAAGTATTTTATATCAGCGTATTACTGCAATAATATATACGGTTGATCCATACGTCTGACAATTTATCATCACCTGATGATAATTAATGGTCAGACTCCATGACAGAAATATGGATCAACCGTATATTGTCGGATAATTTGATCAGTCTTATGTTTAGTGTAATTGCTATTTGTAATTGCTATTTGTAACCGTGATCTGTCATTTAATGCTGCATTCCAGTCGCCAATTTCAGACCCTAATCTAAAAAAAGTACTATATATACTGAAACATCACCATCTCAGAGTCAAAATATTTCATATGTTAAGCATCTTAGAGTTAGGATCAGTGTGAAACACCCCAATAGTGTGGGTATGTGATGTCCGTGGAAGGACACTGCTTGTTGGCACGTCCCTAAATTGACCTAATTATTCTACGAGTAGGAAATATCTAGTGTATTACATGGTCTAATAACTAAGACAGTAATTGGTGGCTAGATAACGTATAAACAAGGGGGGCTCCTACTTCGTCCATCTGAAGTCGTTTCTGTAATAGAAAGGTGAATTTTAGGTTAACACTTATAGATTAGGCCTTCTCCAGATTTACGAAGCCAAAGATCTGATAGTCCAACATTGTCCACTATACAAAGGATTACTCCATACTCATTTACCCTTAACATTCCTAACGTATTTGCATATGCCTTGGTTACTTTAATAAGTTTTCATTTTGAGGGCTTCGGGAATAATACAGGGAGGCAACATATTAGTTTTATCATTAATCACTAACCTCTTCGTCTGTTTTTGATTCTGCGAGAAGAGCAATCGTCGCTTCTGTCAAGGTAGTCATATGGGTGCTGGACGAGACCAAGGGGGCGATGGCGTCAGAGAACTCCTGACAAAGACAGGCAAGAATTAACAAGACTTGGGGAGGAACTTATAGTTAACAGGTTCCCATAGACATTTCTAAGACTAAAGATCCAAAGGTTAATGACATTTTAACGTACATATGTACAATATCATACCAGCGAATGGCCCTTTATTCGAGTTCATTATGGGGTTTAGTCACTGCATTTTCCCATTTTCCAAATTTTCTCACGATTTCCAAGTCACAAATGGGAATATAGGCTAAGAATATGTCATTACAACTTTAGGAATTATGTAGCCTATTTTTGTTCCTTGTGTATTCCTCATAAAACTTCAGAAATTACCAAATTATCGGTATAGTCAAAATCGACTAGAGGAATACAGGCATTCGCACATATTTCAATTTTGAAATGACTTCATATTGTCAACCGACTAGACTTTATTTTTCTCACTATGTGTCATTTAACTGAAATCCTTTATTCTGTGTTTGGGAAACAAAGACATAAAAGGTTTCCAAACATTTGATCAGCACCTGCTTTGTTTCTGGAAACAGTGCAATATACCTACACATGGCGCCTTGTAATGTAAATTAGTATCCGTCAGAACTTTGACGATGTAATGGTAATACTTTTTACTGCGATCGCTAATTAAGGATTCTACTCACAGTGTTCTCCAATTAGGTGTTATTTAGCTTAAAGACGGCAGTGAGAAGAAACCCTTACTATCAGTGATCTTGTCAGTTCTTCCGTCAGCTGTGATTGTGTGCGTGATTTCCGGACGAAGGTCTTCCTGTAGTACACCTAGATGGGATAAGCCAGGCTTTCAACAGTTGGGTATTATATCAATTGGATCTACATTATGCCCTTTCGTGTACCTTCTATCTCATCTCATGTTCAATTACCTCAAGTTTAAATCAGAAATTAAAGATTAGGAAAGCACTAAAAGCCATGAATGCTTGCGCTCACACAGTAATATACCCTTAAGATATAAAATTCTTCATGTATATTCTGGTTAACTGTGGTTTATCTATTATGTACTTGCATTCTTTGAAATAAAGATAATAGACAGTTTGTTCGTCCTGGATTTTGTTTATTTTATATGTAATGATGTACCTTTAGGAATGGCAGCGCAGCGTCGAAGAGGAAATGAAGAGTTGCGTACATCTGGTCGGTTTTCGACTGTGATACAGCACTAAAATTATGGATTTAGAGATACAATGAACAGCAATAGATAATATGTATTTCTCAAAAAATCATAACTCAATTATTGGTTCACTTTAATTTGAAGATAATCAGGCAAGCAATTAACCTCCGTTTTAGGTCAGGGATACCTTACAGAAGAATCTCCATTGGAGAATCAATAAGGCAACCTCTCAAGTCACCAAGTTTCAACTTCATGTCAATTTGGTAAAATGAATTGAAACCGTTAATAGAATTATCATATCATCAGTAATAATTATTATAAACCCCGACATCGGTCTACCAAATGTGCTAGTTTCTATCTCATACAGGGCTGTATTTCATGTATTATAACTCCGTATGCAAAAGGTTGCTTGTTCAATGACAATATCGCATGGACTTCTGGTTTGATAGTCTTGCATTTATACATTTTAAACGATGAATAGGTTTGTTCAGCCTGACTTTTATTGACCAGCCACATTTCTTAGATTTTTTTTAGGTCAAGGCTTATATCTTAGAAGTAAATTCAGAGACTGAAATTTACATATTTTACCATTCGTGAAAAAGTTACAGCTTAAATAAGAGAATTACCTTTACCATTGGTTTCTATAGAGAAAATGAGTTCATGTAAAATTACAAGAAAACTACCAGCGCAATCTCACCAAATTCAGCATATAACAAACACAAACAATTACACAGATATAAGGAGAGAATAAACAACATTCACCATTGGTGGGATTAGTTATAGTAAATAATCTTGAAAATGTGAGCACTTGAGCACTATTTGCAAGGATTACTTTATGTAACATTACTCCATTCAAAGAAACATTGTGTGTCTTGTATTCTCTTGTTTGTCCAAATACCTAATATAACTTTTAAAAGACAGAATATCTTTTAGTTCTTAATACACCTTCCATGTGGCGCCCTTTTTTCTCTCTCTTTTTTTGTTGTTGAAAATATTTCATTACCCTGAGATAGACAATTATACTGATTAGCCTGTTTTCGTTGCATCTCAGCATTTGTATAATGCTTGTATTACCATTCTTTACATACCAGCAACCAAACAGTATGAACAGTAGTGAGTACCTTTAAAGAACATAACTGTGCACAAATTAAAATAATGCCACCGTACAAACATATGACCTTCTACACAGTGAAGAGGTACTTGTACACGCATCACACAGTGCTCACCTTGTGTCCTTATCATTCTTCGCAGCCCTAGAAGATTATTGATCAGTTGATATGACGTCTCACAAGACATATTTTTTTAGTTCATACCTTTTAGAAATTAACTGTACTCGCAGGTGGAGTGACAATTAATTTGGACTACATTTAAAGGGACTCACGGCTCTCAGATATTACTCGATACAAATAATAAATATTGGTTTCTTGAACTACAATGATATTTCGGTCTATTATGACTCTGTGTTTATAAAAGCCTTTTGATATCAAGTCTCAACTGATGAAGAAATACTTCATTGCTGATTGAGGTAAAAGTTTACGAATCCAACTAATACATTTCCAAAAGTAGCGATACGGTGTCAGAGAAATAAAACCTTCAGCGTTAATTACCTCTTGGGTGGAGCCTTCTTCAGTAGTTTCGTTGTTTCATCTTGGTTGTTCTTCACCCATTCGGTCACAGCCATAACATCCCGCGCAAGCTGGTGCTTCCATGGAAGGCTAATAACGAAAATTATTATCTGAATTTGAAGTAATCACATTGATTTTCTGACACAACATTAAGCAGGAATCCTGTGTCAGTTAAGCCAAACTGTTTGAAAGTAGAGAAATTCACAATAAATCTACAAGATGTTAATTGCATTACGGATACCGTTGTGTGTGTGTGTGTGTGTGTGTGTGTGTGTGTGTGTGTGTGTGTGTGTGTGTGCATTATCAGTTACAGTGTCTGGAAGATCATACCTGTACGAAGGAATTCAAACACACACACACACACACACACACACACACACACACACACGCACACACAAAAAATACCCAACCAAATGTGCGGGCCTTCAATATTAGTTCCACTCTTCTTTTAGACCGGCCTTTTCGAGGTTTATAGGGGAATGGGTGGCAGCTATGAACATTGTATTTCTTTTTTTTGGTATCACATTTTTATAATGATAAATTAAATCTGTGTCTCGTCCCTTACTGAATTACCTAAGTGTTTGATACCTCATACAGTTTATCCCCCCATAACACACCAGTCAGGTGTCCTCAACTGTCTCACGCCACTGACGGGCGGAAAACTTGCTTCTGGGGATTGAAATATAGACACAGACTGTACATTTTGTTACAGAAGGCTTATCTTGCAAAAAAACATACATTTACAGTGTACATAAGCCATTGAAAGGGCCGGCAATATCTGTATGAAGCTGCCATAATTCAAATGATAATCTGCTCACATTTTCTCGGGCAGGTCGAGGATGCCGCTCTCCAGGGCGGGTACCCCCGTGTTGAGATAGGCCCAGAGCAGGAAGCGCAGGTAGGGCCTCTTCAGGTTGTTGTCCACGTGGGGGTCGTTCAGGGTCTCTATCACCTCGTCCACCGGCAGGATGGTCTGACAACGCGACTCGATGTACGGGTTTTCTCCCTAAATAACACCACATTTGTATGGGTTTGTGCGGGCAAGATAACGACCGGAATTACATTTACATAAGAATAGACTGTCTTGTTAAAGGTTCTAGGACGGAAGGATACAGAACTATTTGCATAGAAAACTGGACTTGGAGTTTCTGACATATATAGGCCCTATGTAAGATGATTAGAATGTCTATATTTCTATCCTCTGATGCTTCCGAGATCGATGTTTGCAAAGGAAGACGCGCATCATGCTTGTTGGTATAGCCCTATGCACCAATAAATGCTAACTTTAAAAGTTGTGGAAGACTTTTCACACTACCATAACTTTGTAAATAAATTAGATATAGGACGATTTCATATAACAGAGGATTCAGAATAAACTGCACAATAAATCAAGATAGAATTTGTGCATAATTGTTTTCTTAGCACATAAGTATTATACTTTAAGTTTCGCCAAATTTACATTCTTAAATCAATATGATATTATAAGTATACATGTATACACGATAACTGTGACCGCAATATTTCTTATAATTTACTTACCTCAGAACAGGACGCTAGAAGATCGATGAAGCTTATGAGATAACTCATAATTTCTGGGTCCGTTTCGTTTCTCAAAATCTGTTGTCTGATAATGCACGAAAAAATGTTTAATTAGGGACAAATTATTGCTGAATGCATCAAGTTGTAACATTTTCAAGAATGATGTTCTTTGAAGTTAAACACGTCTTACTTGATTTCATATGGATTGTGTTCGTTAAATCGACTATCAATATTCTAGTAATATTTATGCCCGCATCTATGTTTGCATAAATAACACAACGGGATTCACATGAATTGCATATTGAAAACATGACCCTTACAACGCTATTAATAGTATTCAGTCACAACAACATTAAAACTTTTGTGTTTCACATTCTCAGGTGTGTCCTAATCCCTTGAGGCCCGCTTACCTGTGTTCTCGTGGTTTCTCCAGAATGTGGCCCACCCCGTGGTAATTGGTCATCAGGGCCCGCATCACGTACGTCTGATTCCGTTTGAGGGGCAAGTCTTTTTCCTCAACCTACGTGGGCAAAAACAAATATACATAAACCTTATATATATAATATACCTAGGGAAACATGATAATGGGGGTGTTGGTATATGCACGTACATGATACGTGACATAATAACACTGGCTCGATTTGTTACCGTTATTGCCCTTTCCTGACCACAATTGGACATTTCGGCCAACAAGGCTACATAGTTTTGCTATCGATAAAGGAAACTTATCAATCTATATTTCTCCCACATGCAGGATACAATTTCATTCTGACTTCAATTATTATTTCGTTTTGCTTCTTTTTTTTCCCTGTGTATCAAGAGGGCAGTTTCATAAGGACATTAATCATACTGTATGAGAAAGAGTCAGATGAAGAGATTTGTCTGAAGAACAGATTACAACCACATACAACCCATGCACAATCAAGTGTCATCTAGAAGCTGTATTAGATTGCGACCTGGGCAGATAAAGCAGATATAGTCATGTTTCGAACATTAAAATGATACATAATAGTTGGGGATACCACAGAAAAATGAGACGTCTCGTAAAAACAGGCTTTTGAGAAAGAATACATTATATAAAGATGAAATTATACAAGAAGGATACACAAGATACGCATTATATAAAACTTCTACATGTGCAAGGTGAAAAAATAAGACATTCTGAATTATAACGTGAATTACATAACACTTTCCATCTTGACAATTTCATAAATAAGAATTTCACAATAAATCTATTTACATAAATAAAAATTCGCAGAAAGTCAGGAGTTTGCTAAATTCAAAAATGGTTTGTAGTTAAAAACAAAACACGTCTTTTTCATCAAAATCATCATTGCATTTAGTGTGGTCACTCAATGGGTACCCCCCTTCAGAAACTGTATTGTCCTATGTCAGACAGCTTAAGGATAGACAACACCTCTCAGGGTGCCATTTATGGTATCTTATGTTGCGCTCTCTCTAGTTAGAGTATAATTATATAGTACATATCAAAAGATGGAGCCTAATTTTCTCTATCTTTTCATGTAAAGTATTTTGTGATCACTTCATAATTTCAAAAGCAAAGGATAAAAAACGGATTTTTTCACTTTTATTTTTCAAACATAAATATCTCAGTAACTACTCAAGATATTACAACAAAATTTGGATTGCTTGTCAATAAGGTTATAACGGAGGGAAGCGTGTCTCAGTTTCTTTATTTAGGCTCTAGTTTTTGTTTTATGTCAAAAAACGGGAAACTTTTGATATTTTTTTTCTATATTATTTTCTAGATTTCATAAAACAAAAACTAGAACCAAAATAAAAAATCTGAGACACGCTTCCCTCCAAATGAATGTTTTCTATATGCTGTGAAAATTTCATATCTTTTCATCAAAGACTAAGTGAGATATCCATGTTCAAAAAATAAAAGTAAAAAATGCATTTTTTGTATTCCCGGCATGCTCATTCAGGCAATTCTCCACACATTATAATATCAGTTATATGGTTAGATAGGGTCATCAAAAGAGTATTTGATGATATAAGACTCATAATCATATTCTAAATATGAAATAATATAGACCTATTTACAGAGAGTCTCACGAATTGGCCGCTGAGAGGTGTTGTCTATCCTTAAATAGTGTATTACCTAAGGCTGGACCAGCCATTTTGTTGTTATAGAATCTAATACAGGGTTTGGGGCTTTCAACTATTTATTCCAGTAGTCAGACAATGAATACTCAGTTTGCAGGCTTTGGATGGTTGTGTATATAATAATAGTATGGCCTGGAGTAGAGACCCCCAGAGTTAATCAGTCCCAGGGGACCCTGCTGCCAACTCTGATGTTATGAGTCGTTTGATCGGCGCAAAAGATAACCAGTCTGAAATAGGACTGTATAAAGCGCCCATAAATTCTCCCTGCCACGAATAGCTGATTTACAGCATTTTATGGTTTGCAGGTTAATTATAGCTAATTGTGTCAAGAAAAATACATTTTTTCTTGACCAACCTAACAAAATTAATGATAAACATAATATAAAGATAAGATATGCTAAAATAATCATCACCACTTCTCCATCATGTTATAATCAAACTACAAATGCCATGATTACTGGAAATTCTTATAGTAAAAGCTTGTTACTTGTCGACACATTTCCCAGCATACACCTTAGTCAATGTTAATATGCAAGTGAAATAAGAGAATATGCTATCTGTGGTAGGGAGAATTGTTGATATACTCCTAGAAGATTATCGCTTTCCTCATGTTTGTTTTATTCTTGAAGGTTTCAGTCCTTACATCCCAGTAGCTGTAATCATATTCGCAATTTGTGTTATGTAAAAGACACTGTTTTATCCAATTAAGCAAATTTCTGAAGAGTCTCTGCGTACGCGTATACACATGTGCATTATATAGCCTCCATTGCTATATATGGAAGTCAAAAACGGTTAATTACCTTCACTATTGCACAGAGGAGGTCGAGGAACTCAGAGGCTTTCTCTTTGAGGTTTGCAATTCTCTGCATGACGGCTTGGATCTGGTGAGATTGAACACGCAGACACGTTTCCTGGTTCCCCGTGAAGATCTGAAAAGAGAATTCAATGGTTATTTTATACGTTATAGCTTCATGTAAGGGCCAACGAGAAGAACTTTTCTCAGAATCCTCCAAAGGAGAAAAGACATTTTCTTCTTCCCCCAAGCCAGCTGTTCAGTACTCATTCTAATAAATGCTATGTACAAAGGCAGTTCGATAGAATGACCAGTACTCAGACAACATAAGAGAGAATGCTTGAACAAAAGAACCATATCATATTCCCGTACCTCCAGCAGCACGAGGACGCATATATATGACCTCTGACATACCATGTAGAAAGCTTACCTCAAGCAGCGCTTCCCCCAGTTTGGCCTCCACTCCCCGAAGGTCAATGAGGAAGTCAAAGTTGTCAAAGGCCCGTGTCTGTACATGCTTGTTGTCCTTAATGAGGGCCTTAAGAAGTTCTAGGGTGCTCTCCAGCACCTCTTTGGACGCCCTATACTGGACCTGTAACGATAATGAGGCATTATATTAACCTTGTTTTTCTTTTATTCAACATTTATGTTCATAGTATACATAAATGATATTGTTTATAAATGCTATGTGAGACGTTGAGAGTCGCATAACTTTGTATGCCAATGATGCAATAATCTATACCTTAAAGCATGATTCATATCATGCTGTTCTGAAAAATCAAGTTAGTCTCAAATCTTTGTATGATTGGTGTAATCTGAATAGACTTAGTTTGAATGTGAACAAGACTAAACATCTGTTTATTTCAAGAGGTAGATCCATGAATATCAATCATAAAATAGACTAGGACAAATTGCGCTAGATAATGTCTGTGGATATAATTATCTAGGTGTAATAGTGGATCATAGATTGTCTTTCAAGGATATTTTGGTATCGAAACATAATAAAGTTCAAAGTAGAATTTTTCAATTAAAAAAACTTAAACTGTATATAACAGTGGATATAGCAAATACTATTTATAAACAAAACAATTCTGCCTATTATTGACTATGCGGACTTTATGATTGAGAGTGCACCTAAAACTTGTTACAACAAACTGGAAAATCTTCAGAATAAAGCGGTTGAATAAATTGACAATAAACTACATCTAGATGAGAATATTGACGAACTGTATGTCTGGTATAATATTCAAAATTTAAACCTCAGGTGGAGAGAGCATATTTCCAGTTTGATGTATCAAGAGAGCATATCTAAAATAACTGAATCTGGAATGCCCACGGATACTTTTAAGAAGTAATAATAAAGTAAAATTCAAAAACAAAAATCTACATAGATATGAGTTGTACCTAAAAAGCCCACTATCTAGATGTGTCAAGGCATGGAAATGCTGAATGTGTACTCAGAAAGCCACCAAAAAGGTAAAATTCAAGAGTTTGATCAAGCAAATTTGTAGACAGACACGATGATGAACACCTGCTGTAAATTCAAATACGAGTGGGAACAGGGAACATAATAACATGCTCATTCTCAATTATTCATATCTCCTTATCTGATTATAACTCAATGTGCTGCTGGAAGAACATGTACTTACACGAAGCTGTCAATAAAATCATAATTATTTGAAAAAATAGTACTGTAATAATTATAATAAACTATTATCAAAATGTTACCTCAGATACACAAATGTTACCACAAAAACATAAATGTTGCCACAAGTACAAGGATGTTACCATGAATACGTTAATGTTACCATGGATACACAAATGTACTTTTGTCACAAATGTATACATTTAGCCATGTTAGACGCATGTATCCTCGTTGATGTGCCTATCAAAGGCAATGTTCAGCTGAATAAAGTCAGTGTCTGATGTGATGCTCTCCTGTTTACATCTGCATATTGGTCTTTTTTGCTTTGGGAAAAAGCATGATGGGAAGTAGGATAACCTATAAGGACACCAGGCCTGACACACTACTGAATCCCCCAGTCCCATCCAATACAATGAGGGTCCAATTTAGCATTTAATTCCAACTATCCTGATTCTCGACATTGAAGTTGTTCAAAAACAAGCATTATTTCCACTCGTTATATTGGATGACAGTTTAAACATTCTGGGGTATTGTTATTAACATGATCAGGGAACGTGTTTGTTTTTCATTAAGAATCTTGAATAAGAGTGGAGACGCGTTATCTATAATGTATCATTACCTCAAGTTCTGTATCCAATTTCCTCGACAGGAGGCTAAAGATGATATCCAATACACCTGAAAAGGAGAGGAATCATGAAAACACAAATTCACATGAGACGTATAGAATCAACCTGTCGACTTGATACAGGAAATCTGTATAATTAGTGAGCATATGGCCATTAAAGACGAAACGAAACAAAAGTTCAATATTCGAAAGGATGTTAAAAATTGAAATGGGAAAAGTCCCAAATGGGAAATTTTTGAGAAATTGTTACAGAGTGGATAAAAGCACCAAATTGGTATGAGGCACCTCTGAGGCATAACTATCAAATCTGGAAGGGGAGCCACCTTGTAATATCGATAGGATAGATGTGGGGGCCAAAAAAAACAATATGGCCGACTTTTGCTATGAACAATCTTCTTTCTCATCTTCTAAAATGACTAAAGAGACATGGTTGGTGTTAAAATTGGGAGATTATGGGTCAGAGAATTCAATTATTTGCATTTGAAGTCAATGCAGAAATCCAAAATCCAGGATGGCTGACCCATTTTGAGAAATATCATGATTTTTAGCTGCTGAGGTATTTAGACAGGTGGAAATGGTTCCAATGTCTGTTTTTATAACCTAGAGGGCCTAATATATATAACATTCATCCAATACAAAACCCCAAATTTCAAAATGGCTGAATTTATTAGCATAATACCTCTGACAATGACTGCTGGCTTCCAAAATCATTTAAAAGAAAAGGATATAGACTTTAATCTTTTGTCACAACATTTCTTCATTTCATTTGATATGATGATCCCCTAGCTGGGATCCCATCTTTGAATTTCAAAGGGGAGCCACCTTGAAATATCAACAGAACCGCAATGGGGACCAAAAATCCAATATGGCTGACTTTTATTGAAATAATCTTATATCTCAGCTTCTGAAATGCCTAGAAAAACATTGCGAGTGTCCAAATTGGTAGATCATAAGACAGGGAATTCAATTATTTGCCTTTGGAATCTATACAATAGATCTAATCAAAGATAGCCAATAAATTTGGTTAAATACCTTAAATTTCAAATGCTAAAAACAAACAAAATTTGTCAAAATTTCATTTTGATATTCAAGGTGGCTCCCCTTCTACATTTAATAGTTATGCCTTGGAGGTGCCTCATGCAAAATTTGGTGCTTTTATCTGCTCTGTAATGAAAATGTTAACAGACCCCACTATAGGGTCAACAGGGGTATGGGGAGATAGACAGTGATATTAGTATAGGGGTTGGCATGTGTATAAGGAAGTAGGCTGGGGTATTAGGGGGTAGCAGAGGGGTATGAGTGGGTTGGGAGGGGTATGGTGGGATAGGCAGGGACATGCCGGGTTGGCAGGGATACTAGGAAGTTGGCATGGGCCCCCTCCACACTCCTCCAATCCCCTTCATACTCCTCCACATCACATCCTGCCCCTTCGCATCCCTCCCCAACCCACTCCACCCATTTATATAAAGGAAGCACTAACCTCCTTTATAGAGTAAATACTTCCTAGGTCAGGGCACAACATATACGGCAGGGAGCTTATGTGTGCTGCCTATGGGGAGATGACACACGTGGGAACCTTTCACACACACACATCCTAAAATCCGACCAATACATTAATAAATTAATACCCTTCCTCACCCCTCCTTAACTTGCCCGTCCCTGCTCCTCCACATCCTTCCCCACCCCTTCACACCCGTCCAAAACTCTCTACACCCCTCTCCAACCTTTCCCACCCCCAACCCCAGCCCCTTTTGTGACTTGGGCCTTATTTGTCAGATAGGGTCTCCTGGATGGCCCTTAATGACAAATCATTTGTCAGATATTGCTCTACTACTTAGTGCCTTGACGTTGGACCTATAAGTAGTGCAAGACAATATTTTGTGACTTAGGGCTTTTTTGTGACTTAGTACCTTAACAGTGTTGACAAATTCTGGGGGCCGATCCAGGGACAATTTACGGAGCATTCTTATTTTAAAATCCTCAAATATGAAGCAAATTCTGGATCCAGGGAATATTTACGATGCAAAAAACGGCACATTTTTTATGACTCGTAAATTTTACGAAGCAAAAAAATGCATCGTAAATGCTAAAATATACAAACACAAATATTGGGATCGTAAATTTTTAATTGTTAAAATTATACAAAGATACTCTTCCAATATGATAGAAACATACCATTTAACTCATTTCATAATGTTTATCAAGAGGTGTGAGGTCTAAACTGATTGTTTTAATGTTTTCAAATTTTCAAATTATGATTCATAAATTTACAAAGCATTTACAAAGCATTTACAAAGCATTTTATTGTGTATTTTTACGAATCATGGCTCTCCCTGGTTGAGAAAATATTAAATATTTGCTTCGTATATTTGAAATACAAAGCGTTTCGTAAATTCTCCCTGGATCCCCACCCTGAGTAAACTGCTGAATGCACCTGTTCTTGGCAGCTTGGCCTTCCCTAAGCTTTGCAATTAGGAAGTTGCAATTTTGGATGATTTTCTCTTGAGAATACCACAGTTATTCTCGGAAATCCAGCAATCAATTATGCAGGTTTAAGACCAGATGGCAAGCACAAGAAATCATTGTTATTTCACTATGAACAGAATTCATGATATCTTACCAAACATGCAATGGTCCATTAGCGAAATAGGTTGAAATTGGTAAAATGATTAGTATTGCTGAAATCCCAAGCCAAAATAGAAGAAAACGACTTCGAGCCGTTGAGCTTCATACCGTTGTTGACCAGTATGGTTTGGTTCATGGCATGTGCCTCATCAGGTTCTCCTACTAAGTGGCACAGACTGAAACAGAAGAGGTGTACAGTATATTGAGTGGTGAACAAGGCATAATTGAGATACCATTTTATTCTGTGCCAATGAAAAACATTACCAAATACTATATTTACAACATTGATATATATTTAACAATTAATTTTTATATGTACAGCTATTCATATTATGAAATATTAGTAAACTAACAAGCACAACCTAACGCTATGATACAGTGTGCAGTGTGCTTAACCCTCTTTCATAAGGATTGTAATGTAATTTATTATTTGTGCACAATATAACTTAAAGTTTTCTTACTTCCCGGTCTTACTTACTTCTCCCTTATTAAATCCATGTGTATATGCACCTTTTTTCTTGGACTCTTTCGCATACCAGATAATATTTTTAGTTATGCCTTGCATATGGTTCAGTAAAGCCCAGCTCACCTGGTGAAGTTCTGTAGGGTTTTGCAGACTTCTTCCACCTGGTCATCACTGGTCTGGACGGTGAGGAGGCGACGCAGCAGGGGAAGACCGGCCAGAACACGCCGATGGACGTCCACTGAGCTCTCTGTTACCAGCACCTAGAGAAGGGGTAGTCAGCCAGATTGGTCAGGCAAGGGGGGACTGGACAGATATCGCCAACTGAACTCTGTTATCAGGACCTGGAGGTTCATTTGAGAGGATAAGTAATTTTGTTAAACTCACTCGTCGCTTGTCTTTCGTTTTTACCACTGTTGATGGGGGTAATCCTTCTCAATAGGTAATATGAATATTACTGTCGATACTTTACCTTTTCCTCTTACAAACAATCCTTTATAAAACGCTTACTCTCATTGGTTACTTTCAGACCTATTTGGCCAGCCTGAAATTATGTTCTAAGAATAAGTAATGTCCCGGTTTAATCAGGGGAACAGCAGCTGGCTGCTGGAGTCGAGAGCTACTGATTTCACCCACTTTGGGTATCTTCCACGAAGACAGAAATACTATTCTTGGGTTAATGTATTACACTTTAGGGCCATGAACTCCTGCCTAAGTCGTCATTAATTAATTCTCATTAAAAACATGGAAAGCAATGTTGTCATACTGAAAGTATTAAATAATAATAACTTCACGTTGCCTTAGCACAGTCTATTGTCTACATCTTTTCATCGTGAATCTAATGCCCATTGCAAACTTGTCACAAATTACAGTGGCGGCTTTAGAGGAGGGGGGGCACGGGGGCGCCCCCCCCATTTTAAAAAAAAAAAAAAAATTTTTTTTGGGGGGGGGGCAGTTTTACATTTTCTTTGATGTATAACTCGTCCAAAAGGTAATTAAGAAGAACAATATTTCACTAGCGCCCCCCCCCCCCCTTATCAAAAACCTGGATCCGCCACTGAATTAGACATTCTAGGACCGTTAACTACAGGTTCAGTGGGCATTCTGAGGCAGAGTCTGAAACGGGCATTGGGGTGTCGTTTTCCCAGTCTGAGTGGAACTCACCTGTGCCTGTACGGCGTCGGTGAACAGGCTATGGTAGGCCGAGTAGTGTTGGTTGAGGAGACCCATCGCCTTCACCACCATCTTACTATAGTCGTAGTTGGTCAGGTCCTACCCAACACGCAAGAAAGATAGCGCACTGTTAATATACAGGAGGGTATCCAACGGGAGTAGGATCAATATGAATTTCAAGAGGAATGCAAAATGTTGTTTAATATTCCTGCAGATTGATGTCAGAAAAAAAGTGCAGGCGAAATGGTCGAAACTTATTTTAGTTTGTAAACGTTCTACATCTGGAGAAGGAACACAGGTGCTTCCCGATAACACATACCAGGAGGATGTCAGTGACGTTTTCCTTGAAGAAGGCTGTTGAGCTCATCATAACCGTCAAGTCGCTAACGGCCTGACGAGCCTGCTTCCTAAACAAGGTTTGACCAATTAATAGTTAATAAAGATGAATTAGATCAAAGAAAAAATGTTTAATGAATCGAGAAATCATTTCATTACCCATCCTCCAGTCCCCTCTTATTCAACTGGAAAAACATGCAGCTGATTTGGGGTCATCCATAAATGTTGTCACACTTTTTCAGTGTATTTTTGGGCCCTCCCACCCCCCTGTCACATTTTGTCACACATTTTGAACCCCCCCAAAAAAATATGATGTCACACTCTGTGAACAACCCCCACCCCTTTTCCACCTTTTCTTCTTTAGATGATGAAACAAAGGCAAAAATATCTGCATCAGGTAACCATATGAGGCTTTTTTCTACTTAGAAACAAATTATTTTGGGGGAAAGGTTACTTTTTTGTGAATAAGACCTACCGCCCCCAGTATAGGGGGAGGCTAGCTGGAAGGAAGTTGTAGTGATATGGTAAGGGTTGGAGCCTGAGCCCCAATGAGTTAACAAGAGATAGTTGGAAAACAAGCGAGACTGTAATAAAAAGGCCTAACTGCCCAACTACATATTATGGTGAAGTCATGGGAGGCATATTAATAAAGGCCACAAGTGAGTCCTTTTGATGAAGGGTTGAATCCAAACAATGGAGGTATGAGAACAACAGATGAGGAGGCCCAGGACCCACGGGAAATTCAAAAGAATGCACAGACAATATAATTTCCAAGTATGAAGTCAGTTTACAATATATGACACTCAGAAATGCTTCATAGAATGAAAGGGTCCTTAAGTTGCAGATAAATGATAATGATATGTTGTGAAAATGTGAAGTCCAATGTGATATAAGTCTCATATATAGGAATCTTGCAAATATTCTATGCCAAATATTACATAACCAATCCTGACACTTTGTGCAGACTCATGAGAAAGAACAAAATATGATACAAATTGGTCAGATAGGTTCAGTATAAAATGCTAGGCAATGCATCTATAAAAGAGAAAAAATAACAGGATGAACTGGAACCCAATAAAAGGGAGGCAGGTATGATCATACTTTCTTTGTAATGAAAAGAACATGGTTGCTAGGGAACTATGACACAAAAGACCCATCACTAGGCAAAGCATCTACAACAGAGACAAAACAAAGGATGAACTAAAATCCTATGGGCCACTTTCTTTGTAATTAAAAATAGTGATATAATTTAATATTACCCGGGACAAAATGCAGTAGAAATACAGCAGTAAATCAGTAGAGAAGTAGTTGGAGGCCACAGTAGCACTTCAGTGGTAATTCAGTAGAAATAAGTATGATTCCATTATATTTATGTCCGAAATATTTAAATGAGCTGGCAGTAGAAATCAGTATATAATCTGTAGTATTTCAGTAGCTAATTTAAATCTTTTGGACATGCTGACTAGGGAGCATATGCTGCCATTTGTTCTGGGCATATTGTTGCTACTTTAATATAAGGGGGCTGAATCACCAATTGCTAGAGAAAATTGAGATTCTACAGCTGTTGCATGGCAACCAAAAGCACAGCAAATTTAACAAACTAAAACTGCCCTAGAAGTGAGGAAAATACTCAACTTCATTAGAATAAAGTTTGTATTTCTGAAATCTATGCAAATAAAGTTTTTTAATTTGTTTTCTATCTCAAGATCTATATATCTAGGATATATATGTTTACAATCTCTTTTTCATTTATGAGAAAGAACAAAAAAAATGTTAACAACAGCACACTGTCACACTACTCAGGACACACCCCCTATCAATTTCAGGCAGTGTCACACTTTTTAAAACTACCCAGTGTAGTTGTCGAGGGCTATAAGTGTCCCGATCATTAAGTTGCTGCGGTAACTGTTTGTCTTAAGGGGGCACCTAACAGCCTGAGATGTGTCGAACTAAATAATATTATACATACTTTAGTTTTATCTGGTTTCCTTCACCACAGACTCTTTAAAGTGATTACTTACCCACCACGACTTGCCTTTTTGTATAAAGCCAGGAATTTCTGCAATAAATGTACATAGGCTGTTTTGTTTGTGATCAATAACCAATGGAAATTATCAAAATTCACATTTTCGTAAGACACCTTTAAGACATGGTGCCAGGCTTTGGTTATCTCTGAACTGTTCTGTGCCACCTTATAGTTGTTATTCTCACTTACCTCCAGTCGAATATTGTGTTGTATTTCCATTATGAGGTCGACCACTTCCATAGCTCTAAAAGAAATGAAGGATCGAAGATGAGTCATGGTTCTCTTCTGTCACTTGGCCAAATTGCCCCCCAGACCTTATGCCTGATTAGTTGACAAGGGATAAGTCTAACGGAATGGCATGTTGTTGGTCATATTGAAAGTAACTTGTTCACTCACTGAAGCCAGGTCCCTGGGTTCAGGCGCCATACTATGAACTTATGTCCCCATTCTAATCATAAGGCGCACTGCCAAGCAAATCAAACTTATGTGACGGATCACAGCAGATGGTGTGTACCTGTACTTGGCGTTGACGATGTCCTTTGTTTCTGGACTTTTCTTGAACCGATCCGTTTTTTGGTAGGCGCTGCGCAAATCATCCACGTCAACTTGACGTCCTGACAGAAAATATTAAATTACAAACTGTCTATAGTGGTTTAGAAGTTTCACGTGCATAACCAAAATAAACATATCTTTCCACCATAATGATTATTGAGCAGGGCAGACAGGTTATGTGTTTAGGGTTAAGTTAGAAGAAGAAGATGGAATGCAGCGATATCGTTAGATACCTGTATCTTATCTTAACAAACTAGGAACCTTGAAGAAAAGGCAACAACAGTCAAGAACTGTCTGGTGTGTGAGAAACCAGGATCGATCGTCACCTGCACCCTGTCCTGCATTTTCTTATTTGTTTTAACAAGACGAAAAGTCAAGGATAAGAGTCTGTGTATCCTTGCCTTTGGATATAACAATGTGGTGACTCAACCCTTTTCTTTGTTTTAGATGAATAAGCCTACAGTTGTCAGATTCCTCAACTACTAGCCACAGCCAGAGGTATACTTAGACAATTATGCAAAAATCAATAAAGCAATGTTATTAATTTTAATAACCATAAAGATTTCTTGTATTCGATTTGGGACATGTTAATTAAATAGCAACATAAAGAAATAGTGGGGTCTGTTAACAACATTTTTGCTACAATAAAACATCTATCCAACCAATTTTCAAGGTGGCTCCCCTTCCAGATTTGATAGTTATGCCTCAGAGGTGTCTCATACCAAATTTGATGCTTTTGTCTGCCATGCAACGATTTCACTAAAATAATTACCTTAACAGACCCTACTAAAAGGAATATCTCAACTTCACCTTCAAATAGCGTAGCTGTTATCTGTCTTTCTAGTAAGTCACAGACTGACCAAAAAAGGAAGGTTTGCAGAATAGAACTGATACTTTACAGCTTGGCTGGGTAGCCAATATATGTAGTCATCAATAAAAATGACAACTTCTACACTTCAAATTGAAAGTTGATGTCTATAATATTTTTGTGAATTATTGATTCCAGTAGACACCTAAATGTGTTGTGTGGAGGGGCTTTCATAATGAAAATAGGTAGTATCTTTAAAGATTTAGAGCCACATTTGTGTAATAAGAAGAGAAGACGAAAATAGTTCAATGGCTCCATGAAATTAGGTCGCCAATGTGATAGAAACCCTTACTTTGCAAAGGTAAACTATGCATGGCCATATTAGTTATAATAAAAATGGATGCATGTAGCAATGCAATTTTTCATGGTCCAAGTTGTTGAAATTTTAAGAACATCATGATTTAACAATTGGAATTTTTAGCACTGATATTTAGAGGCTTTCATTACTGAAATAGAGTTAGTTTACTAATGCACAAGAAAACTTTAATTTAGTTTACGAATACAAACGATGTACAGCCATATCAGTTGGTATACAAATGCATATTGAACCATCAGAAGAGTGATATCTTTAGAGAATGAACAGATTTTAGGAATTATCCTTGATCGTGAGGAGGACTTTCGTTAGGATCAAAAGTATGCTAGATGTTCGACTCAAAACATACCACGTCGGTAAACGAATTAATGCAGTAGAGAATAAACAAACTTTGGCCAGGTCCCCACTAGACATGCAGTGAAAGTTTATTTTCAATTGGTAGCTGATTAAACAGTGAGACTGTTTTCCCTTGGTGTTGACCAGGCTAAAAGCTTGTGAAATGTTAAGTAAACAAATGTATAATTCAGACATTGCATTTAGTATACAAATTCCTTGTTTAGACTATTATAAATGTCATAAAAATAATAAAATGTATATGGAAGTCAGCAGAAGCTTTCCATCAATGAAATAAGTTATCATAGAAATTTCAAATCAATTGGAAAGTGTGTAATGTATTGGTTAGTAAACAAATGCAAGATAAACAACCAGAAAAAAAATGCAGACATGAAAAAAAATCATAAAGAGACTTTTACAATGCGAGAAGAACCACCAGAATATCACAAAAATTAATGCAGAACAAAATGCGGAACAAAATGTAGAACATAATGCAGTATGTTTGATTTTCCTACATTATTATATCTAATAGCAATGTAAAGCATGGTGAATATTGGGCAATTATCAATTCAATGAATTAGGGTCTAAAGGGTTAAGTAGTGCAAGAGATCAAAACAATACTTTTAGATTATCTATGTCTATAAAATATTTAGTTGTAGTATACAAAGCAAAAAATACCTCCCCCCCATTGTTCATTCTGCTTCTTGTCTGCTCTTTCCCCTTCAGAATAAACATTCTATTTCTAGTCTGTATAGGAACAGAATTCTAAAGCCAGCAAGAAGGAGTTTTACAAGAAGTGATAAGTGATATTTTGAGCCTAGGATATAAAGGGTATATCCGAGAAAGAAAATTACGTATTGACTTAATGGTATACTCTACACAGACTAGGCGTCACAATGCCATTGTGTCTTTTTTAATTATTATTATTATTATATGCAAACACTGAGGCTAGTCTGTAAAGATTATGGTAGTGTAAATTATAACCTAGTGAGTACGAGATTCTGTGTTCCCAAACTGACTGTTGTGATTCTAGCGTTTTCTGAAAGATTTGATACTTGGAAATCACTTTCAAAATAGGCCTATATGTAAAGCACCGGTATAACCCTGTATTGAAAGTGTTACAGTGAAAGTGTCTAGAAAATGTATACGCAAAAAGGGTTTTAGATTTGCGTTTATAAGTATCAAAATACAAGTATAATGATGTTAGTTAAGAGCTATCGGATTATGGGTCCATCTTCATAAAATGTTTACCTTTGTATCGAACTGTGCTACCGTGAGAGGTACCTGAAACAGCCAAGCAAAAAATGTCAAGGACGGATCCAGATATTTTTTAAAAAGACGGGGGCTCAGTCAGGGCGTAGAATGTTACATTACACAAAATGTACTTGGCAAAAACTAGGGTGGCTCATGCCTCAGGCGCCTCCTTCAAATCTGTCCCTGCGTGTTGTTTCAATTCGAAGAAAGACATGATTGATATTTGGATGTTTGGAAAGGGTGATTGTACAAGTCAAAACTACTAAAATCCACGCGCTTTTTCAGGCTTTATTAAACGTTGGTAGAAGAAACAATTCCATGATCTGTTCCACATAGCATTTTCAATTTTGCCTTCGAAGTTATCTTCTTGCTAACCCCTCGTATATGCTAGACTTTCAGCTCTCACATAGTTTCAATAGGAAGTCATCAAGGTTATTTCAATGTTGTTTCTACCCTTCTCTTTCATTAGTTAGAGATTGAAATTACATTGATGTTCTGTTTTTAATATAATTTTGTTTCCAGGGATGTAAGAAACATTAATCAATATGCCTAAAACAAACATAGGCTATACATGATAACGGATTTGATGGTTTCAAATCATTTTACCACTTTCATCTCACACGAAGAAAGACATGAACAACATAAGAGATAATTATAAGCGTGCATGAAATGACAATTTTAAATTCACAATATTATTCGTTATTCAGATAGGAATACTATTCTTGACTGTTTAAACGATGTGCAGTTCACATAATTAGACCTCATACCCTATAGTCGCAGGAATATTGAACAACACTTTACCTCCACAATTATAGTTGTTAATCAAGAATGACTGCTGGAATGATAATCTGCCTGTTGCAAAGTCACATAAAAGTAAATAAAATCTAGAGATATCTTAATTAGACCGTATGCCTATAACAAGATCAATGACCAGGCGTGGCTGCCTAGAACATCAGAATTGAAGGGAAATTAATAGTTACAAGTAATGCCTACTAGATAGACATGGATGACAATATATATATAACTAAAAATGAGTATGAATTGTATGTCAATGATGAAAAGAGAGAAATCGTACAACCCCTTCACAAACTGAATTATTTTCTACATTTTCGACACAAGATTTACTCAAAAGGTACTTTAAAAATAACCTCCTGGGTACATGTATCAAGTTGGAATAAATATACTGCATAAAAATAGGCGTGAAGTGATAGATAACATCCGTGTGCGCTATAACAATAATCTTCATCTATTGGAGTCCACGCACTCATACTGCCTATGATAAAACATAATACCTGTTAAAGACACTGATATAGCCGTGTACACAAAAGTTGTTAATCATGACAACTGAACTGACGTCCGTACAAACAGATGCTCTCTGTTTACGTGGGGACGTCGGCCCTACATAAAACATCCGCCTCCATGTCATGCCTGAACAGAAAGTTAAGTCAATATATCTATATATATCGTAAAGTACATTTCGTATAGCACGCATATATAATATATATTATATCCGTATATAACATGAAATCAACACTTGACAAGGTATATAAAGAGATATTGCTACACCACATTTATGCAACCACAATCAACGTACGATGTCACCAAAAACCGTCCTAAGCTTTTTACGGATATTCTGCTGGCCCTATTAGTGGGGTCTGTTAAGGCCATTTTTTTGAGAAATCGTTACGCGGCGGATAAAAGCACCAAATTTGGTATGAGGCACCTCTGAAGCATAACTATCAAATCTGGAAGGGGAGCCACGTTGAAATATCAATAGGACGGATGTGGGGGCCCAAAAAACCAATATGGCCGACTTTTACTATAAAAATTCTTATATCTCAGCTTCTAAAAAGACTAGAGAGACATGGTTGGTGTCAAAATTGAGGGATTATGGGTCAGGGAATTCAATTATTTATGTTTTAAGTCAATGCGGAAATCCAAAATCCAAGATGGCTGACCAATTTTGAGAAATATTATGATTTTTAGCTACTAAGGCATAAGGCCAGGGGAAATGGTTCCAATATCAGTTGTCAATAGCCTAGAGGGCTCAATAAATATGATATTCATCCAATACAATACCATAAATTTCAAAATGGCTGAATTCATTAGCATGATACCTTTGATAATGACTGCTGGATTCCAAAATAATGCAAAAGAAAGGATATAGACTTAACTCTTTTCTTGATTCCATTTGGTATGGTGATTCCCTGGGACCCCTTCATTGAATTTAAAAGGGGAGCCACCTTGAAATATCAATATAACCTGGACGGGGGCCAAAAATCCAATATGGCCGACTTTTATTGAAATAATCTTATATCTCAGCTTCTGAAATGCCTAGAAACACATTGCTATTGTCCAAATTGGTAGATTATAGGACAGGGAATTCAATTATTTACCTTTCGAATCTATACAATAGGTCTAATCGAAGCTAATCAAAAGTTTTGGTCAAATACCTTAGATTTCAAATGCTAAAAACATACAAAATTTGTCAAAATTTCATTTTGGTATTTCAAGATGGCTCCCCTTCTAGATGCAATAGTTATGCCTCAGAGGTGCCTCATGCAAAATTTGGTGCTTTTATCCGCCGCGTAACGAAAATGTTAACAGACCCCACTATATAGGACACAAACCGTTATTTCCATATAGACACATTGGCATAAATTGGGAATAATTGAGATAGTTATAATCACGATGATTGCGGGATATTAAACCATTAGTATATTTTGGATTCTTCCCTCAGTCAAACACTATTTTCATTGATCAAGAGTTACATTCTGATCTGCCGGACGGCTGCGATGTCTTCCCAAAGGCGGCTCATCCCCCGACAATAGCCTATATTAGGATACTGTCTGCGATTCCGGGCACATAACAGGAACTCTGTGAACGGAGTCTGGAACAAGGTGCCCTCCGCATACTGGATCGACAGACAAGATTGCCTCCGACAAATTTATGACATAAACGTCGCATGTCAACTCAAGCCGTCCCAGCAAGGCTATAGAGAAAGTAAATTGTCACTGAATAAGGCGCACTGCAAGGCTTCGGCATCAGGTGCGGATTCAGGAATATTTAAAAAAGAAAAGGAAAAAGGGGGGGGGGCCTAGGGCTTGCAATTCTGGAAATCTGACCCTGCCGTTCGAGCAGGACCGTTTTATATTAAAAATATTCTAAATTTTGGCCCAAAAAAAGGGGGGGTGTGCGCCTTCCACCCCCACCCCCCACCCCCACCCCACTAAATCCGCTACTCGGCCTGTTACATGGTAGACAGGGAGCCACTGGAGATACTGACGGCCTCATTGCGGCCTGTTTCCATGGAAGTAAAGGTGGTCTCATTGAGCTCCCGAGGCCTTCTCCTCAGCGTGGCCTTGATGGCCTTTCGGAATGCCGGCAGGAAGGCCAGGTAGACAAAGGGATTAGCCACCGAGTTGAAGGAGCTGAGCCACACCCCAACCACCTGCAGCAGCGAGTTCTTGACGTAGGACACTACCCCAGCGCGGCCCAGCAGGTAGAACCAGAAGTCCCAGCTCAGGGACAGGATGAAGATGATGGTGACGGCGATGGCCGTGCACGTGATGCGCCGCATGGCCAGGTTCACCAGGTTGGTGGCGCCCAGGTCCAGGTCGCGCTGTCGGTGGCAGAGCACGCTGATGATACACCCGTAGAGCACAATGAACAGCAGTGTCGGCAGGCTGTAGTCAATGATGAAGATCCAGACGGCAAAGAAGACAAAGAACTGTCGCCCAGCCTCGCCCCGGATGGCGTATTCGCTGACACAAGTCCCGTTCTCCATTCGCACCTGGACGAAGCCGCCGGCGTTGCAGACCACACTCAAGAAACAAATGGTCCAGATCGCCCTCTTCAGAGTTGTCCCAGTCAGCCTGCAATGCTTCAGTGGGTGGCAGACTGCCAGGAAGCGCTCAAAGCCAATCAGGACGAGGTTCCAAATGGACACAAAGACGAAGCACCAGTAGAGAATCTGACTGTGCCACACGTGGCAGACCACCGTGTCAAACATCGTCGTGCCCGTTTTCCACATGGGCGGCTGGAGTACAAAAACAGTGCTCGCAATGCAAACTGCCAAATCCACCACAGCCTGCCCCTTGAGTAGGACCAGAAGGCCCGAACAGAAGGCGTCCTGTGCGTTTCGCAGCACCACGATGGTGGCCAGATTGGCCAAGGCGCCGACGATGGTCATTGAGTACTGGGTGGTGGTCAGGTAGATCCGAATCAACAGGTGACCCTCAGCTTCCTCCGTTTCCCGTGTAAAAGTGGCGTTGTCCTCAAAGTCGGTGACGTTCAACGCCATGTTATGAAAAGTACAATTTCATCCGATCGAATGCAGAAGGGTTACAGGTAGATCCTAAATGCCAGCCAAAGCAATGATCCGATCTTCCATTGATGATAGACAGTATACATTTCTTGTTTGGGGGAAAACGAATTCGATATTCTATTCCTATTACGAATTTTTAGATATGTGCAGAATTTGGTAAGAATGTAATCTCCTCATTGCAAAGTTATAAGTTCTTCTTAAATATGTCTGGCTTATGTCTAACTAAAACTTAAAGGCTCCACCCAAGCCTGTCCTCCCTCCGTGCGTCTGCCTCGGTGTGCGCCCGACGCCTTACTCCTACGTCGGCAGTGTCCGCAGGACCCCCCTCCCCCAGCACCGTGGGCGGCAGCGGCAGCAGTGACAAGTTGACAAGTGCAGCAGCATCTATAGGCTTAATACTGAAGGCGCAGACGTAGTGCATTTTTGAAACATCCAATAAAACCGTGTGAATAGATTGGTGATATGTCTACCTGTCAGGCATAGCTTATAGATAATTCTGGCTGTCTCCACCGACTAAAGCTGAAGCCTTCTTAGAGGTTTCAAAACATATACATGTATGTCCATTGCGAATGTATTATTCCAGTTTTCAGACAGCTTTAATTGCTCTGTTGGCATTGCGACAGCAGGGTCTACCCTTTCAAACATCTGCCTGTTGCCTCCTATTTCTAGGGAAGAAAGAACCGTTTATTTCCGGCACCAACCATGAGCGCTGTTTCTATAAAGGTATCAGAACCGACGAGGAAATTAAGGCCTAGCGCGATAATCTTAGGTAATTATTCCCAAATGACCATGCCTACTTGTCAGCAATTAGGGAAAGGCATTACATCCACAGGATGGTACTTATCATTTGAATCAAGTAATCAAACAATTGGAGTTTGACAAGAGCTTCTTGTTGTCCTTAATGAATATCCTTAGAATGATAATCCTCTAGGACCTATCTTATTATAAAGATCTTTGCGCGTAGATTGGGGGTATCAGTGTAAGAAGATCAATCTCCATTTGTTTAACGAATGGTAAAATTACAGTGCCCTACCAAGTCACATTTGGTACCTAAATCCTGAAGACTGCATTACAGGTACATTTCACGGGACTAAGTTGCTCTTGGTTATCTTCCTAGTAGAAACCTGCATTACCCCATCAGACATCGCTTTCGCCTACAACATTTGCAAAAACTGCTCCTATAAACCGTTGTCTCTCCTACAGGAATGTTGTCTTTACTTACAACCTTAGGCCTCTACAAAACTATTTTATGACACATCTATAAAATCATTCAAATATCTATGGATGTAGCCCACCCTTGTCTAAGAGGCAGCGTCGACGGCGACGTAATACAGATCTAGATTCACTCTCAAAGTAAACTGATAACTGTCCGTAACAAAACAAATACAGCCATTAGTTACTTGAGCATCGGCGAATGATTAGCGAGACAAGACTTTAGTAGAATCGTTAATAGGCAACAGGAGATACATTAGTTTTAAAATTCAGGGGAAATACTGATGCACCGTCGATGGACTATTTCTGGGCATACCCTACTTTACCTGGGAAAAGCTGCGGTTTGTCGTTGGTCCCGTCGAGAAGACTCAGCAGTGGTGTGAGAAGTTTCTGGATGTCATTCACCTCTGAGTAATAACCATACGTCACCAGGTGATGCAGCAGTCGTAGCACCTACAATAAGAATTATCAACACAGATGATCAAAGGTACGTACGAGTGAACTTAGATCAACATAAGTTAAAAAAGATCAACCTAGTGAATTATTTGAACAATGAGTCAAAGGTGTGTTCTGGAGGGCGCCAACATTCGAGGTGGCCGTTGAGTGGGGTTTGAAGGGTTGATTGATACAAGTAAAGTTTCCACTTTTTGGGCACGAGGGGGTTTGAGTTCCCCCTTTATAACCAATTGTAATGATTAATTTAGCAACCATCCTTCCTTTGTCATTTATCATTGGGAACTTTCTTCAATGTCTCAAAATACATATTACAACAAAAAGCACAAACACAGCAATTTGTGGAATATCCCTTATCATTGGCTATATGCGCTCCAATGTGTCGCCCTTTATAATGAAGCAGGGAGTCCAATGGAGTAATGACTTACTTGCTCTATCAGTTGGTTCTTTCCGCGCTCGGATGCAGTCATGTCTTTGTTGGCATCAAAGAAGTCATTCAGCCAGTCGCGTAGACTAGGGAAGATCGTCAGTGTATCTCGAGGCATCTGACAGAGGATATTTTATAGCATTATGTATCTATGGTAATGTAAAAACGACTGCACTCTCTGTGTATATACTGTCCCCTTTCCTACTTTAGGATCTGATAAGTGTGTTCTGCCTTAAGAAGTTATAACTGAAGTGCTATTTCATTTTATTTATTTATTTCACTTAACTGAAAGCTAAGGCACATGTGACATAATAGTGAAAATTTTATAAAAGAGTGTTAGCCCGACGTCATCACAAAGATATAATTCTCCATACCACCGATAGATGATTTACAGTTTTTTAAGTACCTGCAGGCTAATTTGGACTGGATTTGTAGATAAAACTGAAAAACTATAGAAAATATCAAATAATTGTTGTATATCCATCTACAATAGATTAATTTCCGAAATACTTTGAAAATATTGAATGTATATGGACACAAATTTAGATTTGTGATTTGTCTACATAATACCCAGCATGCACCTTGATCTAGGCTAAGGTTTATATAACGTTTGTTAAATGTAAACAGCACATAATCACCAGCCCAACATAAGTAATACATACGTTTGCCACGTGCTTTTTGAGAATGTCCCCTCTTCCAACGTCCTCATAGATGAAAGAGAGATTCATTTGATCAAGCACGGACCGATTCTCGCCGACATCCACGAACATTCCTGAAAATTAATTAATTGTATTGGCTATTCGAAATTTGATAAAAGTTTGTCATTTTGGTAAAAATGCGTTTTTTTGAAATGCTACCTATGTGCCAAGTACCCTTTCAGGTCGTCTGTTTCCCTCGGGCATCATCAGGCCTAGCCACCTGTATCTCTCAGGCATTACCAGGCCTAGACGTCTGATGCATGAGAGATAATTTCAGTATTTCTTAGATTTCTTTCAAAATGGTTTGTACTATATGAAAGGGGAGATTGTGAGCATCGATTTTCCCTTTAAGGTAACCACTTTCCACATTTGGTCACGTGTATATAAGGGGTTATGTTATTAGAGCTTTTTTTTATATAGAAATATAATACTCTCCTGCGTCTCTTGCGATTCACCCGTAGTTTACCATTAGGACCAGGCAATATAACATCTTTAGGATGCCTTGATACCCTACTTCTAGCCAGATGGGTTTTGGTACAGGAAAAGGGGATAATTGGAAATAGTACGCTATAAAATGAAAATGGCTATTTTAATATAAGTCTACATAATAGTTTCACAACTACCACTATAGGACAATTACACCGATGGGATAATTACCGTTATGAGTAGGACAACTATCCCTTTAGATGGCTAGGACAATAGCTCATCCAGGACAATTACCCTCATTGGTAGGACAACTACTTTGTGACATGCAACCTAACTACTGCATCAACACCACACGTGATAAATCAATGTCCCTGCGAGATATCAAAAATGATAAGGACACAGCCCTTCTAAAGAAACCGTAATGAAATATAGGCAATCCGAATGTGTGCCGTCAAACATCCAGATCTGGATCAGGGCAGGAATCAAGTTTTACCCAATAAGATATGTGATAGATCTATTTCTACTATTATTAGGAGTTTCTAATCTCTTGATGATTGAGTATATATTTCATAATTAGACAATGTTCCCTTACAAAAAGCCATTAGGAACATCTTGATTCACAAACGTTAGGATGCCCTTAGATAAAATATCTATTTATTTCAGGGGGCTGAAAATTAAATGCTATTTGGAATGTGGCCGCCTCACAGTATATGGGTCGTGCCCCTTGCTTATTATAGTTCAAATGTCGAATTATTCAAATCAAAATGACCAACCATACAATGTAAATTAGCCGAAGAGTCGATTTATTATTGTGCGTATAGAAATGTCGATTTAATTGCGTCAATCACTTTTTTATATGAATTTCGATGCAATCAAGGACCTTTCGTAATAAGTATGTCACTCATATGTCTCTACGACTAAGATAAAACAAAACAACCATCAGCTGTCGTATGTAGTGCCCTGCCTATGGGACACTGCATGTAAAAGAACACCTGCCTTGGTAAAAGTGTAGGGGTACAGTCTCTACCTCCTCATAGATACGATCATTTCATAAATGATATCATAAAAAAAGACAGAATTGTCAAAACCTTGTTCTGGTCGTGATGTAACCACAGATGTTGATACGGCGTTAAACACCAATAACCAACCAACCAATTAAAACAAAACATGACACTGATGAATAGTGTCTATGGGATGCTGGCTGTGCCTACCTGTGATGAGGTCGCAGTACTTGGCGCGCAGGGCGTCGGGCAGACGCTCGTCCTGGAGGCAGATGAAGGCCTCCCCCCACGTCAGGTAACCCATCTTCTCCGTGATCATCCGGATGCAGAAGTCGTTGCGGCCCTGTGGGGACATGAGCAAGTGATTCAAGCCTTTTTTTACACTCATAAAGTTATGTGAACGCCGATATTCAGCGTCGGACCCAGGATTTTGAAAAGGGGGGGACGCGCTATTATAAAAGTATTTTACATTTAAAAAATCTAAATTTCGCAAAGAAAAATGGGGGGGGGTGCGCACCCGCCCCTGCCCCCCTCTTAATCCGCGACTGATATTCTTAACGGTGAGCACCCAACCAAGAATGACATAACGGTGACGTTCTGCGACGTTTTAATAACGCTGTCTGACCTTCTGCAACGTTACAATAACGTTAGGCCCATATCCTTGTCTGGCAAAACCGTTGCATTGTTTAGTTCCGATCTTTACCAGTCATAGATTTCACTGGGGACAACTGCTCCCTTCGTCCATAATTGAGTGTTCTTATATTACAGGTTATCATGTGGATGAACTTACCATGCAGAGTTTACCAAACAGGTCAAGCTGTGCCTCCAGGAAAAGGTAATCTGCGGACGTGTGCATTCTGTTTGGACCAGGTTCCTGTAAGCAAAGAAATCATTTAAGTTTCTTTCTGACGATACACTTGTAAAGACATGCATACCTCTTGCAAAATATAAGCTTATACACTTCAAGGAATATATTATTGTCATGTTTGGATTACAAGCGCTCTTTCTTTACGATTGCTCTTAGTTTGAGGGTTTTATTTGCAATTTGCATCTGAGTTATCAATGAGAATAACAATTTTCTACCAGAAAGAAAGCTGTTTTCATAATAGCTATATAGATTTGATACAAAGTTGGTACAATTTTCAGCATGATGGTGCGTCTATGATAACTGGTATTACAATTCAAATGTAATAATTCGGGAAATTATCATTGTTCATTTAACCCCATGTCATCAAGGATCAGGCCGCGTGCCTCTAAAGCTATAGCACACAGACTAAATCTAGGGAGGCATGTATTAGCACTAGCCTATAGCACAAAAGATAAATGCATAAGACACATGTTATAGAATACAAACTGAGAAACCGGTGATATTTGCATGACATTACCATCACGTGACCTGGGGCCTATACAAAAAGCTGAAGTAATATAAATAAATTTGCTGCTCTCCAGGGGCTCCTTTTTAAAATCCCCCAGTGCCCAAGTACCTAAGTGCATGGAGCACACTGACACGAGGGTTGGTCGTGCCATCCTTGCACTCCTCAGTCCCAAGTTCACCCTTTCATTATCTCAAAAACCTATCCCTCACAGGTAACACAAACAAGTATAAAAAGGAGAATGTCACAAAAAGCTGAAAATTGACTGTAAGGTAAGTTACACGTTTTATGATTTATCCTGAATACGCAAGCAATAAGCTATTGCTTCATACAAAGACATGTACTATATTTGTAGTCTTTGCTGACTGGTTGCTTAGCAGCCACCGACCGGCGCCAGCTCCTTTGTGAGCCTTTTCAGTGATCAACTGATATTGTCAACATTTCCATGTAATACAACTCTGGTTTCGTAAGAGCAGCGTTTTAAGTATGAAGCAGCAATACTGTCGAGGGAACGTTTGGTTGAGGTAACGTGAGGTGTTATTTTCAAGGTAAAGGAATAAATGTTGCCTCCAGTAAGTCCAAATTGTAGCTTTTCAATACACTGTGAAAAAATGCAACCAGAGCAGTTGAAACCTGGAAATACCGCAAATAGGAGTGATGATTTTACAGCAAACAGTCACGATCAAGAAAGGACAGGTTTGATTACACTTTGTCCAACCTGGTACAGATACTAGTATAAACCACTCTCACTCGGATTTCCTTTGTTCTAGCAGTGTATTCTCAGGTGATAATGTACTGCTACTCTGATAATGCACTGGTGGCTTCAGATAATGCACTGGTTCTCTCAAATAATGCACAGTTGGTGATTTGTTGTTCAAATATAGTGCCAAGAACACCCAATTTGGAATTCATGAAAAGTTTGACTATTGATGTGCACAGCCCAGGATTGAACCATAGACCTTTGGATTCATAGTGCCACAGCCTAACCACTACCCTAGCGGGGCAGCTGTTACTGTTAGAAGTCTGGTCAGTCTTACCTTTTATCCATTGTTGGTTCACTTAGTCTGTTCTGACCCAGATTTACCCTTTCATTGAGTTTGGGTGACTAGTGGAGTGGGGTGTAATTACAGTCTATGACTCTATACTCAGTAGGCAATCAACACCCTTCCACCCCTCTCCTCTCCCCCTGCACCCCTCCCCTCCCCTTCTGCTGGTAAGGAGCTTCACTCTGCCACATTGACACCTCAGGTACTAGAGTGATCACAGGCTATTACTTCTAGTGGGGAGGGTGATTCGCTGCAGAGTGGAGGAGCGCTGGTCAGAGCACAGGTTGGGGCTCTTGATGGGGGGATCTCAATGTTGCATGTCAAATTTAAGAAATGCTAATGTCACATGTCATTGCCACTTATCTGTTTCTTATGTTGCATTGGAATTTTAAAAAATGCTTATGCCCCTTTTCACTTTATTTATATAGCCTATGTCATTATCACTAGGGCATGTGTAATTCTGTTGAATTTAAGAAAATACCCATTTCGTATCTAGGGGTCTAGGGCCATCCACTAGGGTCACACAGAGACAAAGTGAACTTTTATATCAATGATCATAAATTAAGTAAATTCAGAAATTCATAAGGTACCAAGGGGCACTTTCTCTCGTGGTTTATGTCAGATAATGGACTCGTAATAGTGCACGGGGTGGAATAATGCACGAGCCCGTACTCGTCCATTATCCTACACATAGTGCACCAGCAGGGTGATGGATTGGGCTAAACATTTAGTTTGGGACGGGGTAACCTTTACCAGTACAGAAAGACCCATTTCGTTTTGATTTGGCAGCCACAAAACGATCCAGAATGCCTATCTGGTCACGAATATGTAACAGGTATGATAAATGAACATAGTAGATTATGACATGATGCTCTATTCCTGGTAGTAACACATCAGCCCAGCCCAGTCCGGTCCCCGACCCACATACAAGAAAACTCTCAAGGACCATGAACCAGTTTGAGGTACCCTGCCCAAAATCTGGTCTATGCCCTGAATTTCTCAGGCATATCTAAACATCAAATCAGGCATTTAAAGTATACAATACCATACATTGAAAGCCTTTAATGTGATTTTATGCTTTAGGCGGAAGGAAGATTGAACATACTTTACAATCAAATCCTTGCAAAGCAATCAGTTTTAGCGTAATGCATGCATCTAATTCTATGGGGAACGATAAATAAAGGAAAGTCAATATTGGTGCACTAATTCTTGCAACATTTGCCTCTTTATAAAAAACTTACATTGCTGCGAAGATAGGGAGCTAAGCAAGCAATTTGATCCTCAATGGATTTGTCTGTCTTGGACATGATTGGATTATGTTGCATTACCCGAATGGTTGTAAGGGTTACAAAGCAGAATCCGGGGGCTGAATAGTCTAACAATGCGTGCGATAGAAGATGCAACGCTGCTGGCCTTGTTTCTTCATATATATATTTGCTTATGTGAGGTAAGCACAATTGTCTTTGATAGCACTCATTTACTGATGAGTTAGGATATCTTTTCATGAGATGAGTATGGGTGCATGTTTATAATTTCACCTTCTTCTTTTTCTGGTTAACCTGAATAAAGAAATATTCTAAAATCATTAATTCAAAACTTGAAAGAAAACCCTTTGCTTATAAAACAGAAAATACAAATTGGAGTTCAGCCCTTTTATCTGTTTTGGATTATTCAGTTGTATGTCAGGTTCAATGGCTCACTTTCTGTCACATCTCTATGTAATGTCACCAATGGCATTCTGTATAACCAGAATTGGAAACAGTAAGGTGGAACTGTTTGAGTAGAGAAAAATCAAAACACGTGTACAGATTGTTCTTCACAGGATATAACAAACACAACGGTAAAACATTTATATTACATAATTTTTAAAATGAATAAACAATAATGGGAATATATGATATTCAATTGAGGTTTGTGTCAGCTATTCTTATAGTGATTGATTACAACTAAAAACATGAATATATTTTTTCTATTTGAAGCCTGGTTAGGCTACAACCAATGTTTGTATCTTTTTCATTAAGGTGGCGCCGCCTTGGTACACGTATTAAATATGAAACATTTTTTTAGGGAATTTGCTATAGTTAAGCTATATGAAGTGAAGTGACCTAGTTACTAAAAGCCCTAAAAGTTGGCAGACTGGTGGACTGTGCAGGTTCATAGTAAAGGTGTATAATCTTGAGAGGACCAGATATGTTTTTACTTTTGTAGCCTTCTGAGAACTAAAGAGGCAAACGACTACTGTGCTTACGTACCCCGCAGAAGGTGTGGATGGGCTGCCACGACTCGCCGTCTTGGGAGACGTACACTGTGTCGGGATCCATGTTGATGCGGTTTCCAACCTCCGTCAGCAGCACCCCCTCCTGTTTGGTGAACACGGGTTAGAGGTTACGTAGGCTTACAAGATTACAAATTTATGATGTAATCATATCAATAGCCACAAGTGACTAATTACCGAAGTACCCATGTCTGAGTATTTGCCTAATGTTTCTTTTTTAATCATACATGGAATACTTATATAATGCCTTCGGAGAGCTCCAGGAACCACTATTTTGTAAGCTGGTGAGTTCATGCTGTAAAATATATTTTTACCAGCCCAAGTAAGGAGCCATATCATTTGAACAGCGTATCTAATTTTGTTCACTTCAACAAAATATTACTGTCCGACATTAGTATCACTGAGAGCAATGAAACTTTCTCAGTGTTAGTGTCGAGTTTCTAAGAAGATATAGGCCCTATAACGTTTTGTTTTAAGTAAGCGAATGCCAGATAGTGTGACATGATAGAGTAAATATCTATTGTTTTCTTCACCTGGCTGTCGGCCAGCCAACACTGTGCAATGAAGGTCTGGTTGTCGGGGAGGGAGACTCCGTCACAGACACACAGCACGCCCAGCAGGTCCAGGAAGCGGTAGTTCTGAAATGACCGGAGAATATTACAAACAGGTGACGTAAATAGCGATACAAGATTAAATTAGTCTTTCAGGTGGAATTTGATTGAATTACTCTTTAGAACAAATTAGTCAAAATAATCGAAGATAATTGAATTTAATTTGCTATATCTGCATAATTCAAGAAAAGTACTCAAAATGTTGTATTTCTTTTGTATTTCCCGTTACTTGGAATGCCTTTGGAACATCTATCAGCAAAATTGCCTATTTGTCTCTTATTTGGTTACCATGGAAACAAACTATGCCGATTTTTTTACAAAAAAAATGGGACATGGAAACCTACAATTCTATGAGTTGTGTAGTTCAATCCTATTCAAATATCCACCATTGCATTAAACAATGCCTTTTGCCATTTATCTATTAATTAGGAGAACTAATCGTTTCCTACGTAGGCCTACATCTATATAATTATTGAATACTTGGGTAAGTTGGAACCTCGTAAGCGTTTTAATGATTGTCCTATCTTAAATTGTTAGGTATCATGTGAAAGCACAGAACAAACTCGACTAAAATCAAAAAGGGTAAATCCCTTGCAAAGTATGCATTCCCTTTGTCTGGTCACATTTGCCTACCAAACCTAAGAGACATAGTTCCAAATCATTGCTTAAGCAGAAAATGCAAAACCGGCTTACATGTGTCATAAGCCCGTCAAATATATCGCTGTTGTAGTTACCCCATGCTCATTAATTAAACCCATATTTCAATAACGTTGAAGTGTATAAGAAGATTGGGATCATGTCATTTATCTACTCGAGTGTGATAGGACTGACCATAGTTTTCTTGACCAGCCGGACGAAGGACTTGATCTCCTGCTTGGTCAGCCGGTCGAGGACTTTCCTGTTGTCCCGGATCAGCTCAGTCATCATGGTGGTCGCCCGCCGTCCCAGCTCATTCTGAAACGTACAATAACCGCCTTGTTGATTAACTCCAACAAACATTCAATAAAAGTTAGGAAACGTTCGAACCAATTGATTTGTTGTAAACTCCACAGGCGTACCTGAAATTTGTAGGGCCTACATTGAGAGAATGAATATCATTTTCTCCTACTCTTGGGACAATGATAGGGACTGTCAGGGGCGGATACAGGATTTCCAAAAGGGGGGGGGGGCAGTGTAAAGGCTATAAGTACTAAAACGGTGTGCACTCACGCGTACACGTGTGGCATTTTTTTGTAGTTAAGGGGTCCACCAAAAATGTGTGTGTGTGTGGGGGGGGGGGGGGGGACCCCAGGACACCCCCCCCCCCCCCCCTCCGAGATTGTACACATGATGTCGTGTATATAATGTAGAGTATGTACGCGACGTCGCCTGAATAAGGTAAACTATGAACGTGACAATAAGCAAACCATCTGCAATCCTCGGGTCTCTGTACGACCCGGGGACTCTGGGGACCTGGGTTCCCGGGCCGTACAGAGACCCGAGGACGGCCCCTTAGGGCCTTTTTATTTTATTACCCAAGAAATATAGTTTAAGATATTTTAATTCTTGAAAACAGGGAGTTCACATTGAGCGGTACTTACAGCCTGCCAATACGCACTGACCCTTGTACGGCCCGCTGCTCGGCCGTGCGGGTGTATATTAAGGCCGTATTACACTGTGCGTTGGGTGTATATTTGCGTTGAGTGATTTTGCCTAAGGCGAAGGGTACGCGCACAGTAAAAACAGGCGACAACATAGACATTGCCGAATACAAAGGGTACTGATGGACTATGTATCAGGTTGGGGCTACTATAGCAAAATGAGTACGTAACGATATTTCAGGACGTCCTGCTTTGAATTATAATTAGCAACATGCTGTTGTTATTGCTAAATCTGGAAATTTTATATTGTACAAGACTCTCCGTGTCTAGGCTCAAACAGAGTACGTCAAGGTGATATCCTTTCATTGGCCAGTCTCTCCCTCCCCCCCGCCCCCGGGCTAGGACCAGATCCAGTAATTGACTTTTGGTCAAATATCATATTATTTAATGTGAAATTAGCGCCTGGGATGCCTATATTTGGCGCCACACAACTCCACTCTCCAAGCAGATCAGAGTATACAATCTAGTTCTCTACTCAGAGAGTGATGGACAATGCTCGTCGACGTGACGACGATCGTCGACACAGCGATTGTTTTATGTAAAAGAAATTGTAACTGGGATTACCATGTTTTTTGTATTAGATAACAATGGCGGAATCATGTCACTAATGAAAAAAAACACATTTGAATTGACAGTTGACTCTCTTTTTCCTGTGATTTCCTTCCCCTGGATGCAATGAGGCAGTTGGATTAGCCTAGGCCTTAAGGTATTGTGGGCAGGCAAAAAACAGCGAAAAAAAGATGGCGGCGCATGGACGAGATCTCGTTTCCATCGCGTTTTTAAGAAGGGGAATAAAAACTACATCATTTATTTCATTCAGTTGCATATAATTGAAGTAATATATAATTTAAATGATTTGAAAAAGTAATCCTGAAAAGGCAGGACGTCCTGTTACCCCAGGATACTTGAAAACCTGTTTTTTTCAGAACCGACCGTTGGCATTTAGTTTTCATCGATTTAATGCGATCTAATGCGACCCCAAAACGTGTAGCATAATATACTTCAGTGTAATATATCTTTAATATAGACCCAACGCGAAGTGGTCACGTTTGGCAACGTAGCCCAACGCAAACGCTTACCCGACGCATAGAATAATTATGGTGTAACAGATAAACAATGTGACAATTCACATAACATGTCCACATCAAAACACAAAGCTATTCTAGCATATTTTCTCTGATAACTCAAATTATATTGTAGAAGATACACCTGGTTGGTCTTCCATTTCCATATGCTACTAACATGTCGCATGTATAATAGAATCAATCCAGGTGACAATCCCTCATTTCTGTATACGCAACAAGCTTCAAATTCTCATTTTCATTTACTACTAACATGTCACGTATACAATGAGATCAATCCGGACGATATTGTCAGTTGTATAATTAATTTCAGCGACGTCGTATGTTCAGGCCATGCCGCATATGCAACGTCGCATGTATAAGAGAAACAATGTATGCGACAAGCATCAAACCATCTCTAAATTCCCATTTACATATATTACTACCCTATCGCGTGTATAAGAGAATCAGTCCACGTGCTAAGGTCGCGTATATTGTAAATCAAATCTAAGCGACGTCGTGAGCAGGTCAGAAGCCATGGACGCTCCATGGGAAATCCAAGCTTATCTATACCTGCAACAAGCTTGGATTTCCCATGGGACATATTGATGCGACGTCGCGCGTATAGACAGTGCCCCTACATCGGCCGTTTATATTCGATACACTGTATACACGACGTCACCTGTATAAGACAAATACGCGACAACAATCATAGCATATTAAAATTCCCTTTTCGTATATTACTAACATGTTATATGAATAAGAGAAGCAATCGAGGCGACATATCAGTATCCAATCAAGGCGACGCGCTTCAAATACCCATTTCATTATACTACTTGAACTGTCGTGTAAATAATGAAATCAGTTCAAGCGATAGGTTGTTGCGTAAATAGTGGTGTATATTTAGGAGACGTCGCGCGTATAGGCATCGCCATTAACCACGTGTGACACCAAAGTGCAAAAAATAGAATAATAGCTTCTTACTATCAACCGTCTTCCGTAAAAACGGAACAGGTATCACTGCAGAATTGCATCTTATATAAATACCGTCCTGAGAAATATTGTTGAAAAAAAAATCACTTACATTCAGCGAGAACTGCTTTGTGAAGAACTCGATGTATTTGCAGATGTAGAGTTCGTTCTTGCGACTGTCCCCTTTGAGGTAGGTCTCAATCACTTCGTAGGCCAAGGCGTTCACCCGCTCCACCAAGTCGGGGTTACCTACGGGCTCCTGCTGGTACTTCAGGACGTCCACTAACAGGTCGACCACCTACATCACCCAAACATTATTAGAATCGGCAGGTAAAGCTATTCTCCTCTATTCCACTTGTGTACATTTTCTTATAATATATGCTAATCGATGTGATAATCTGAAAGCCAGGGGTAACCCTGATGTTTATTGCAAATAGAACCTAAAAAAATGCCTTGAAATAGCCTTGATATTTTGAATACGGAATTTATAATATTATAGCCTTATATTGTCCATCTAAAAGGTTTAAACACTTTATATGAGTAGTATAGATAAATGAAGTTTGGCTTCGTCTCAAAAATTGTTTTATCTTTAGATAAAAGATACGGACCAGCAGGCTTTTATTAGCTTTGGAAAAGCTGGACGGAAACCTGTTCTTGGCACAGGCTTAGGTCTCAATGCGGCTTCATTTAATGGATAGGGCTGGGAGTTTTCGTAAGGGGATTCAAACCGAGAAAGTAGATACGAATTATAGTGTGGATCTTCCAGTTGGCAGATGCGTATAATTCCGTACCCCAAGATTCCGTAGCAGCTTCTGTCTTCGTTTGGATGCTGAACCTTGGTGAATCATGAATTCTGCCAATTCTTCTAATGACTGAAAGAAGATAGAAAATCATTTTGTTCATAACGTGTGTGATAAGAAGCTTTGAATTTGGAGGCACATGTTTTTGGCAAGTATCTATACAATAGGTCTATAATAATGTAATCCATTTCTCATAAAGGATCACATGTTCTTATAGACACCACATTGACATTGATGCATAGTATGGCTAGAACGGTTAATTCTATCATAGTGGGAAGTGATACTATTGTTGTGTTATTTCTCCGTGACTCAACCTGTGTACCTTGTTTGTTAGAGTAGTAAATCTAATGTGACGAATATCTCTACTGTATGCAGTGCCCCCTTTTTTCCTGAGATAGTGGCCATTTTTACAAATAAAAGTATTTGTGCTTCTGCTGGAAAAATAATCTACCATAAAGATAATTCTGGTTTGAAAATCTTATTTTCGCACATGGGCAGTGTAGGAAATCTGCAAAACATATATGTACAATACAAAAGTTAATATGGTTGCTGAAAATAAGGGTACGGTCTTTTGGGGGTTTGAGGCTAGACTGTACCGACGTTCTTTCATGCACATTCCGTATCGCAGGTTCATCACTGTTGTAACCGACACGTGGAGGTAGTTGCTGTCGGTCGATTCATGTGTTTCATAATTATAGCACTCGATCGGCGCCCTACTCATTAAGGTAGACAGCTTTGAAGCACAGGGACCTTACATTGCCGCTGGTAGATATACTTTGCGCCTGAAACAAGTGCATCCTAATTGGTGCACAGGGTCCTCTGGTGCAGCTAAGCCTTGTGCTAACCCCCTAGGGGAGAGCGCGGAAGATAAAAGGTTGTGTGGTAATTACTTAGAAACCACCGGTGTATGATCATTCCAGGTAGTGATATTTCGAGAACTTATTGCCTTATAAAATTAATCCTTATAAATATAGGATACCTCTGAATATACAGGCTGCTATTGTGTAAATTCAGCTCAAACTCTAGAGAATAGAGGACTGCTTTATGTTTTGATAGTTACTTCAAATCTGTAGTGCCCAAACTGTGTGTATTATGGGAATAGTGAGATGACGAGGGGGTCATTTGGGCCCTTGGTCCACAGTGCTCTGCAGCCTCTATGAACATCTGTCTGCCATCATTATTCCTCGATAAGCCCCCATTGGCTTCTCCATTGAGATTGGACAGAATGGGCTATGAAGCACTTAATTCTCTACAAGTAAACTGACCAAAATAGGCAAATCCATACTATTCGTAGATAAAAGTTAAATATTGTGTATAGTTTACATGGTTTTGAGGCACTCAAAAAGCTGTGTTGAAAGAAAAGGCAGGACATCATGATAAAGAAAGTCACATTTTTTCGTTGTAACCTAGGGGATGTATTTATAGACGTTTTGCAAAATGTATTTGACATTGTATAATTTTGATTAATTCCATTTTAGTAAAATCCTTTCTTATTTAGAGATTAAAAATCTAACCCTTTATGATAAACTTAGTGCATTAACAGCATTAACAGATGGCCTTAATGCAATAGTCATGGTGTTTTCTCTCGTTAGGTTATAATGGTCGACGTCGTTATTACGTATTACAGAAGTATAGAGATGGATTCATATCGCAGGCAACATTTTCTCCCTGTCTGATATTCCCGCACGTATATTGTACTGAGGGGCTGTGGGGAATACGACTTAGGCCTAGTATGTTTAACATGGCCACGTGGGGGATTTATATTTTACTTTTACCCGTTTCAGTAGAAAAATTATGACTCGATGCTCTTGGAACCCCAGTATCACGGCTTTCTATTATCTGTCAAGCAATCTGCTACCTAACTGACATGTATTCGTGCACGCCATTATTGGTATTACCCTATAACAGCTTAGCCATCCTTGAAAACGACAGCAGCGACGAGAAAGTGATGTGCAATGATCTAGGGTATGACCACATCACATCACTTTGAAAACAAGAATAATCTGATAATGGGGCGTAGTATGGGACAACTTGAAATTGTTTCTTTGAATGTAACACTTCGAGCAGTTTCCACCATCACCAAAAAAAAGAACGATGTTCAACCAAGGTACCACGGTACCATACCTTTATCGCAGCGGTCATCCGTTTGACTGGCAGCGGGATCCTGTCCTTTGCCTGAAATAAACATGCACGTCTATTTAGATTGATTAAGGCCGGCCTTATTGTTTCTGGGATGTATATCTTACTGGTTCAAATCTAGCTGGTGGAGAACTGGTTCAAGGATGCTTTATAAGCACACAATTATCGTTTCTTAACTAACTTATAAATTCCCGCAAGTAAGACATTATAAGGAAACATGACTGATCACTGAGGCAATGTAAAAGAATGAAGAAAACAGAGACCTTTATTGTTTTTCTTCTGAGTTGTTTTCCTCATGCATGTTTGCGACGACAGACTGAACAACGTTCACTGATTGTGGTCAAAGCAACCAAAGACTTATTAACTAACGCACGTGAACGTATGTGTATAACTATTAGCTATATATATGCCCGGTATATATAATTTGTCTAAAAGATTAATGAAGAAAAAGGCAACATAATCAGACGGGGAATATAGGCTTTAGAAGACTTACGCAGAGAGCCATATTCTGGGCCCCTTGCACCATGCCGGCCACGAAGCGGTAGTGTTCCGACAGCTCCTCCGTTACGTGCTGAATGGTGAAGGCGTCGTCATACATGCTCTCGTCAACCCCAGTCACCTGAAGAGGGAGGACAACGAAGATGGACACTGCTCAGAATCTTCACAGTATTTCATGGATAAGGGATATCGATATATCAGGAAATTAATTATATCAGGAAATTAATATTCATGAATAGAACTATGTATTACTTGTTATGACACACTATAGATGGGATCTATAATATCTCAAAGTGCCAAGAATGAGATCAACCTGAACTGGTGAATGCTTACCCTTTTCAGTGTTGCAGTGTCCCAGCGTAGTTTTTCCCGAACAGACTGGCGCTCTGATCCGTGGAGCTCTTTACGAATGTAAAGAGCATCTACGGAAATAGAAAGGACGACTCGATAAGCCAATTTGGTGGCCATTGCACGGGACCAAGAGAATTAGAAGGGGAGATTTGTTACTCTACCTTACGCACTAAGATTACTTTTCCATATTTCTAACAAGTCACTTCAGGTATTTAGCCAAGATTTTGTATTATGAGCAGGATTCACCCAATGTCCTCTCAGTTAAATTATAGGTTGCCTTTAGTTAAAATTGCTTTTCAAATTTGAACTGAACGTATCCTTCACACGTATGTGTATGTATACATCATTATGTGTGTGTGTGAATATATATGTATGTATGTTTATGTATGTACATGAATGTATGTGTGTATGATATGTATGATATATGTACATGTATTTAGGTGTGTATGTATGTTTGCATGTAATGAGTCTCACCTTTGTCGGCATGCACCCATTTCCCTGTGATCACATGCTGCAGTCGTGTATAACTCTCCAGCTCCACTTCTTTCATCGTCTGAGAGGGATAAAGCAGATTAAAATTGGCTTCATTAATAGCATTTTGGCATAAGAAGTGTACAACGTTGTGGATGAAAGTCTATTCATATATATCATGCTTTCACAGAAATTTAAGTAGGCCTACATTAGCGTCCGCGACGCCTTCCTTTTTCCTAACACTGTTATTCCTCTTAAACATATCATTGCAAATGACGACATGATGATAAAGATATCTTTATATGTATACTCATATATATATATATATATATATATATATATATATATATATATATATAGGTCTACGTACACTGATACAGCTCGAATGTTTAGGGAAGCTCTGATGTATGAAATATGTCATGACTGTCAAAACTCCTCAGTATTACTTTTTTTATACTGAAAGTAATGTATTTATAAGATCCCCTCTCCCAGCTCTCTGAATTGATGTACTGTGTTGATTTTTCTGAATGTACACTGAAGTATAAACTTCCTTTGGTAGGCAATTATTTTGTATAAAGTGATAATTGCAATCTTTAGATAGATACCGAGAAAAGAAATCATGTTTGACAAGGTAGGGTGTGAGTAGCATTAAGTATAGAGTGTTCAATCTTACATTAGAACATCTCCCGCTGTCCAACAGCAGAACCATGAACTTGATTAGATATACTTATTTTGTGAAACATTATTTACATTTTATATGCAGGAACCAAAATAGAACTGTAGGCCTACATGAATATCTAAGCTGAGGTTCTAATTAGCTTGGGAAGGTAAACATTAATTTCCTTGACGTGCCTCTAGGCCTGTGAGTTAATAAGTACTTTATTGATTTACTCCCTGATTAAGTTCTGAGGCCCCCTGAGTTCTGTGTAGATCTATATAACATCAGCAGTGCTAGTCCCCCATGTCATTTAAGGACAATGTCCGCAGAATTCATTCGCGTGAGTCATTTTTCCACCTGTTGTTCGTATCTTGCTTCAATTTCCATTTAAGAAAAGAATGCTCATCCATGAACCCAACATGAACCTACTGGTTTGCCCCCTACGTAAGGCATATTTATGCCAAGTACTAATTTATTGTATGTTTGCCCACAATCACGAGATTTGTTCCTCTCTCTTTAAGAACCCCCGGATAGCGGCTCGCCCTACCTCGTTGACGGGGTGGAGGCGGAACACGGTGAGCGCGTCGTTGTTGTCGGTCGTCATGGACATGGCTCCGTTGGCCTGCACCTGGAGGTACTGCAGGGTCGTCATGTGACGGATACGCACGTGCTGCCCCCAGTGGATCACGTCACCTGCAGGAGGCCAGTAAAGAATTATATCAAATAAGAGGAGCGAATTGGGATATTACAGAAAACCCAAAAACCTGCTTTCAATATAATTATTATGCCTGGTTCAGCTTCATTGGTAGATGTTACTATGTATAGGCAATTGAGAAATATTGTTTGTTCATAGAATAAAAGGGATACTACTAGGAACGAACGTTATTATATTAGATCTCGCGTCGTTCCACAGGAACACCAAAAAGGAAGGAGTTATTAATGATAATGGTTAGTTGCAACCCATTTTATTGCCGACGACCTCTATTAATGTGTAACTCCAACCCTGCCCCGGCTGGACCCCTACATCCCTGACCCCCATACCACAGTGCTTATCACGTTGCCTACTAACCATAGGTGATGCCGGCCTCGGCCTCCACCACCCAGTAGGTGATGGCTGACGACGAGGGGTACGGTGGGCCCAGAGACGACGACGTGGCCTTCCGAACTCTCATGTGAACTAAATAAACAGAAAAGAGATATCCGACTTATAGCAGATAGAGCCTGAAAATACCCTCGGATTACGACTTACCATGCTGAGAATTAACCCTTTCACCACGGGAAGCCACATGGCTTCTTATCATGCTCAAAGTAGTATCAGAGAAGCCATTTGTGGCAGGTAGGCAGGGAAGTAATTCTCTATGTGACTAGATGTGTTATGTCAACGAAAAGCCAAAAGCATCATTGTTTTGACACCATAGTAAACATGGAAGCATTATGGAAATGGAATTCTGAATATTTACTTTATCACAAGTTTCAAAGGAATTATCGCTAAGAATTGTGTAACTTTAAATGTGACGATCTATATGGCAATAATCGGCCGCTTTTAGACCGAATTTGAAATCTCTCTCACAGACAATTATTTTGGAGCTAACCGATTTCGAAACCTACTTCGTTGGCTCATAATCGGTTAGTTAAGTGAAGGTGTCGGTACTGAAGTTGATCCAGAATTACTCCCCTATACCCGTGCTGCATAGTCAACTTGGAAACCAATTGTTTTCTAGCATTTAAGACTATTGTTGCATGAAATCGAATTTCACCATACAATTTTGCACCAATAGTATTACATGTGTAATTTAGCCAGAAATCTAAACAGCGTTGAGCATTTATGAACGAAAATATCCATCGGAGCACAGCGAATAAAGTGTTATGTGAATGTGCATTCAATCTCCCAAACTATGATGAGTTCCCCATCTTGTGCCCTAACGACGAAATAAGCAAAACTAAGGGTTCTTTCATTTTGTTTCGAAAAACCACTTTAGTAATAAGCGGGGAAGGGGACAGCACATCGTTTCATTGATGACTTTTCATTTCGCATGTTTTTCTTTTTTAATTCAGGCAATGTAATAAGGTGAGATAAAGCAGACTAAGTTATGCAAATTCATGATAAACATTAGAATTCATGACATATAATATTACAGGCTATATAATAACGTTTATCGTACGTTTGAGTAAAAGAGATATGGATCGCAAAACTGGAAAGAGTGTATGACATGTAAATACCGTTTTCTGTGACGCCCCGGTTGAAGATGCCAGTAGCCACAAGGTAAGCGTCAATTTCTCTATGAAGGAAGCGTATTAGTGTCCCTGCCTGAAATAACATGACAGACACTGATTCATTGTGTTTGGATTGGAATATGCTATTTTTGTGTTGGGAACATTTTTTAGCAGGTTTTTTTTCTCAAGATCAGTTCTGGATTAATCTAAAACCTTCTGAACCAAAATCATTGATTTCCCTGCACAACTCTAGTTCTCCATAGCTTATAAAAAGCTATGCCAATCTCTTAACTAATCTTAAGATAACAGACCAGAAGGAGAACAAACATTCTGAGTTGCTGCATTGCAATCATATAGAATCATTAATGGGATATCCACATAACATCGACGATTTCATAGAGAGAAATATTTTGTATATTGATTATTGCATTCTATTGTACAATTGTATATATATATATATATATATATATATATATATATATATATATATATATAAACCTACATGGAAGATCAATATGAAAAAAATGAATGTGGTTTAATAAAATAAAATAAAATAAAAAGAACAGCGTGCGTGGCTGACCCTGAGCAGGTCGGGCCGGGTGCTGGAGGCGGGGCGGGCCCTGACCACGGTGAAGCCGCTCCGGTACACCCCCAGGTTGAGCTCACTGCCCGTCAGAAGCTGGCTCACGGCCCAGGGGGCGCTGGCGTGCAGGTACTGCCCCGGCGTCTTGATGCTCTCCAGGACCACCTGGTCGTCGATGTTCACCTGGCGTTGGGACACGTCGAATAAGAATTAGACTATCCATACCTTTTTCGTAAAACCATATTGTCCATATGACGTGAAATGATTGTAAATGGGACATCATCAGCTAAACACTGGTTAAGTCGAATTATATTGACGATTGAATTATCTATAGCCTACTTTTTTTCGTAAAAATAGTATGTCCGTATTATGGGGTGTAATTGTAATTTGTACATCATCTACTGAACACTGGTCAGGTCGAATTATATAAACGATTGAATTATCTATCTGCTGAAAACTTACAACATCTCCTTCAGCCTTGACTTTAAATCGTGGGATGATCTTGAATTGTGCTGTTTTGCCATTGCTTTTATCCAAGAAAACCTGAAGTAAAATAATTACATAGGTATTGTATTGTAATGCCTTAAATGTCCAAACATCAGTATGTGTGTGACTGAATAGATATCACTTTGGTATGTGTGTGTTTAACACGCTATTGCTGAATGTTTCGTGAATAAAGTTGCTATTCGCTACAGCGTGTCAAATCATAGAGCGTTTATTTTCTTTCTAAAACCAGTCGGACCATACCCAATTCTTGTTTAAAAGGTACATGCAATATCCCGTATACTACAAATGATAGATGTATGTTACGTTTCTTCCTTTTCTTCCAGGACCATTCAAGTTTATAATATTAACTTATACTTACCATCATGTTATTCTTGTCCTGAAGACTTGTTTGTGTCGTGCTGATGTGGATGAACTTTCCAGTAAATTTATGTCGTAGCTGAAATAATAATTATGAATAGCTCATAAATGCAGGAACACGGAAAACATCTTATGTTCGGTCTTTAGAAAGCCCCTTAAGATTTATCAAGGGGTACCCATACGATCAAGAATTAAGACTTTTTGGTGATAATGATGATAATAACGAAAATGAAACTAATAATGCTTTAAATGTCTGGGATGTTAAGTGATGGCACTATATTAAACAGGGAAGGTTGTCTAGAGGTTGTTAAAGCAATTTTTACGGTAACAATTTAAAAAATGACGACCGCAGCCTAGTCACAGCTCAGTGATAACATCGGGCAGATAGGATCACCGTGGACAAATGAAATGTGTCCAAATCAATCTTGCTACCTTTCATTTGTGAATGCTGACTTTTATGATATAGGAGGGAAATATCATTCTACAAAACCAACTTTAAATAATTGGTCATATAGTGCAACAATTGCGATTAAGATTCTGAAATTAGACTTACAATCATATTTAACAATAGATAATAGTTTTAAAGACGATATACATTAGGATGTGTGGTCAAATTCTCGGTTAAAAAATATCTCACAATAAAATGTTTATATGCTAGCGCACCAAACCCATTGTACAAACGCTGAGACCCTCAAACTAATTTGAGAACACAAATCAGAGTTTATTTCAAAGGCCAAAACTTCAGATTGCCTCCACTTGTGACACCGTTTAAATGTAATGTAGGCCTATCCTTTTTATGAAATCCTTTCATCGTCGTGGGTGGTAGTTATCATTATAGGCCTAAAGTAAACAGTGGTAGTTATCATATAGGCCTAAAGTAAACTTTTATTCAAATACTTATGTCTGAAAGCGTGAATCGCTTGACTTTTTCATAAGGGATAAGCCAGCTTAAATTGACGGTTATTGATAAAAGTGCTGCATTGATATTCCAACGTGCACGATATGCGGCATTCATACGTCAGGAATTCATTATAATGTGTTATCAAAAATGAAACCCTTTTCAAAATACCAACAGAAATTGAAATAATCTTCAAGGCAAATTGTAAAAAATGACTTTATATTCGGATATTGTAAACCTGGGGCTGACATTAGAAAACCTGACTGATGGACTGGAAGTTCAATACGTAAGGAGCACCAACCGAAGGTGTCAGCCTCACCTGGACAATTTGGCCATAGCGCAGCTTTTTCCCCAGTTGCCGCTGCTGCTCCGCCTCATTATCAGCAGCCTCCTCCTCGGCTCCTTCCTGGAATAATTACAGAAGGTGTTGAGGGGAACCCATTACGTCTGAAAACCTTACAAAGGATCAACTTCTGGTTTGATCCTTTGACGTCCAGTTCAAAGCGGTGCAAAAAAATCCACTTTTGCGAAAGAGATCCGTATTGCACTTAACATACGAAATTTTGTTTAGTAGCTGTCACTACAGATGAGCCGGAATCCTATATTTTTAGGATATTTTTATATTTCATTGAATCAAAAGAAAGAAACATGCAAAAAAAATCAAATATTTAACAACTGGATCATATCCACAGGATTCATATCCACATGGGGGAGGGGGGCGCCTTATGCTCAGAATTTCGGCCAGACCCTCAAAGTCCAAAAATTTTACATTAAAGCACCTTATGCTTTGCCAAAAGTAAGGGGAGGGTGGGGGCATCTGCGCCCCACTCTAAATCCGCCACTGATATGCCCATATAGGCACCCGCACTGAATTAAACCAACTAATTAAAGACAACAACTTTAAATGAATATATTCCCTCCATTCCATTATTTTGCGTGTTACTGAAGAAGGCCCCAATCCATTTTGTTCTATGCAAACATATCAGGCTATGTTTATATCAAGTTGCCCCCCCCCCCCCTTTCAATACACTGTGTTCATATGCAACAATAAAAGGCATGGGAATATCAATTCCCCTACTTATCAGGCCGACGTCCGTTTTTGGATCGTGCTGGTTATAGAGCTGAGATGAGTTGATTAAACAGAAGTATCGGATTCCAAAGTTGGATCTAACCTGAAAACGCTATGATTAGAAATAGGATACTGATATTACACGAAATCTTTTAGGTGAAGGGCGCTTCTGTTGTTATGATTGCCTGTCCTGTGTACCAATGCAATTCAGGACTCACCTCGGCCGCCTTGGCCCGGGCCTGGATAGCCGCGTCATGGGGAAACTTGATGGCCTGGGCGACAGTCTTATGTTTGGCCTTGGTCTGTTTGTACCTATTCCGGGCGTAGATCGTGAACTGGATTGCTGAAAGCAAACATTTGAATAAACCAAATTATTACTATAATAGCTAGACGACAAACAGTAAATGTTGTTTTTAGGGCCTATGATTATAATTAGAATGGAATAGTCATACCTATGACGGCACTACTGTCCTGGACCTCCTGGACAATGACAACATTTAGATGAAAGGCCCATGCAGTAACACAGATACAATTAAAATAATCTATTTTTGTACATTTAAAAAGTAAAAATACGTTCTTTCTTTGTAAATGACAAGGCTATCTAGGTTCTTTAATCAATACTCATTCAAGTGAATTTATAATAGTATTAATAGACGCATGATATTATCCCGATTTGCAAAAATTAAACGTTAATCATTTGCTTTGGAGTTTGAAGCTACCTTGATCGCATGGTACCTGTAATGTATATAGGTGACTTACAGTATGGATGGGGCACTCCTGACGGTTGTGTCTCTTTCTGGTCATTAAAGATGTTCAAGGCGTTCTCTGCGGAACTGCATGCAATGAAATGAATAATATTTTTGGATCGACAACCCTTGATCATTAAACCCTTTTATACAAGTATATCCAGCATTTGGGAAATATTCATGTTTATGACATGGGATGTATTTAAACATGGGTTATTTGGAATATAGATATATCGATACTCAGTAGTGTAGTTCAAATCACTGGAGTGTATATCATTCTGACCGAATGTGTGCGGTCGTAAGGAATTATTTTATTACAATATCATAGTCCATAATCACAACAGGAATATAATTACTCTTACGTTTCGAACTGAATAAGAAACATATTCAATGTTTTTATTTTTCTCTTTTCCTTTTAACGGGTGGTCGCAATATTACCGGTCTTTCTTTCTTACAAAAAAAGGTGCCCGTGCATGGATTTCTTATTTTCCAATGTCCATATAAAAGCCCTCACCCGCTCTGGTGGCTGAAGATGTAGCCGTCGCAGTCCTCGCAGTAGAGACAGATGTCGTCGCCGTAACACACCCCGTTGCCCACGTGGGCCGTCGCCGCGCTCTCCGGCGTGCGGTCAGCCGACCCCGCCTTCAGTAGTGGAGGCCGCCGAACAGCCGGCTAGGGACAGAGAAAAGTATGTTTGTTATAGTCATTGGTTGGGATATTGATACGATATATTTGACGTCCTTGTACGTAAAATACTTATAACTTGTTCTACTTGGAAAAATACCGAAAAAGTATGGGGAAATTGCCGTTTTCCTGGGAGACTTGGGCCGGATTAGGGAGTACACCCTCGGGCGGATATGTACGGCTGGACTGGGGTCTACAGAATGAGACCCAACACACAGAAAGGATGCTCCGAGGGGGTTTTATCTTAAGCTCTGAGGTCAATATTAAGGGAAGATTTGTGAAATATAGGGATGAAAATGTCCTTAACCAACTTTTTGTATAGAAGTCAGTTAACCCACTCTAAATGTTCCATTTTGTTTGAAAACATTCTATTTGGAACGTTAATAGAATGTTTCCCCCCATTTATTAGCCAACATTAGATGTTTGGTTACCATGGAAACAACAACATTTTGCAGATTTTGTCAAAAATTGTATCCCATTTGGAAAAACATGACTTGAATATATTATCAGTCCGAACGAAAGTATATTAACTTTTCTAGATCAAAAGTTATACCCTTAAGGATAGACAACTGTTGATAGAGCGCATCTCAGACAATGCCTCTTCTTTCTGACACTAAACAAAGTACACTAACATGCTATATATCAAATGAAAGGTAATAATTTTCTCTGTCTACCCAAAGTAATATTTTTTTTGATGAATTGCTGAGAATTGAAATTGTCAATAAAAAAGCATTTTTTTCACTTTTATTTTTTGAACATGGATATCTCACTTACTAAGAATGATACAATCATAAAATTTCACCCAGTTGTCCATGACGTTCATGTGGAGGGAACCATGTCTCAGAATTTCTATTTATGCCGTAGTTTTTATTTTATTTAAAAAAACGGGTAATTTTTTATCATTTTTTGCAATTAAATTTTCTAAATTTCATAAAATAAAAACTAGGACCTCAATCAAAATTCTGAGTCACGGTTCCCTCCAAATGGCCATAATCTGCATATGTTCAAAAATTCAAGCATGTAGATGGAATATTAGCTGAGATATCGTTGTTCAAAAATTAGTTGTCAAAAATATGTTTTTCACATTCCCGGTCCTATTACACAGGCATCCATACTACTATATTTATGAAATTTATATCAATGGTTAGGGGTTTTAATCATCTATCTTATGGTACATGATATTTTGATTAACCTAAGAAACTTGCAACATGTGTATATATACTACTGCGACCTCACCGAAACACCCCTAATCAACAGTTGTCTATCCTTAATAGATTTTAAGGGTTTCTTGGAACTTTATGGAGTGAATTTTATCTTATTACTAAATATTTAGATAAATATTCAATATCCGGGGTTTTTGCTGTTTTCAGGAGGACAAACCGTCCTATGTTCAACAGCCTGTAACTTCTTTGAAAATTATCCAATTTTGATGTGCTTGGTATCGTTTGAAAGCTAAAAACATCCTCTTTAATGATTAATTCCTGCCTGGAGCAGCATTTCTATGTGAGGAGACACAGATATGAAAGTTATTAACATAATGATTATTTTCGAGAATTCCCGATCTGTATACTTCCTGAAATGCCATGCGTCCACATTATATGAATGCTAAATGGCTCTTCAGGAGGAAGATGGTTTTTAGGGATATTTTGGTATCGGATTTGAAGCATAAACTTTTAAATATCTATTCTGAACAATGTGACCCTGGAAGTAGGCCTATAGAATTGTGAAATGCCAAGAAAATATTAACATCCATGGAGTATTCTCCATACTGGTATAACGTTACAGTCAATAATAAAATGGCCTGGGTTCAAAATGTAAATTGTAATATGTTTACCCAACTATGTCAGAATCTAATATAAGTTGTAGGTGAGAGCCAAAGCGAGCATGCGACATTATTATACTGTACTGTTAAGTTCTGTTTTAGTTCTGGTTATGTTTTTTTGATGGCACCCAATAATGACTCTAAAACCTTACATTGTGATTTTGCACTGTTACATTATTGTAATAGTCTGGCCATGTTCTTTCACTAAAAGACAACATTACTGTGACTATAACATTCTGAATTGGAAAAAGCTCCACTTCACTTAAATCTAATGGTATCATAACACCCTGTTTTGGTGAGTCTCAATCTCACATAAGATAGCATAACTGTTATGTGAAAATTAAACAAGTATATAACAGACTGATCAACAAAGTATATGGTTGCAGAATGTTCCACATACCTCGCTGCCATGCATATCAAAGCGCTACAGGTTGGATATAGTTGGCCCAGGGCCTGAGACAAGGGAAGATATGTTTGGACCGTTGACAAATTCGGTATTACTTTGGCTTTGAAGGAACAACCCATGTACTTTGAAGGAACATCCCATGTCATTGAAGACAAATGCCAGTTTCGTAGTAAGCCACCCACAGATAATGATGCCATTTGACCATAGATACATGCGGTAAGAAAGGTTTTTTTATCCTCTTACAGCCATTAATGAAGCATATGAAACATTTTATAGCAACTCTGAATACATATTAAATTCCACATAATTATCACAAATATATCATCTGCACAGAACCTCAAATAAAATATAGTTTCAAGTTATTGTAAATGTTTGTATTGGTTTTCAGATTCTAGTTTTTGTAGAATATTTTGGTTTAATGATTTTGTTTGTCAAACTTGGCACATGGATCTATTATTACCCCATTGCTTCGTTCTGACAATGCTATCGTATAAAGACTGCTAATATACATTTGCTGTGCGATAAAATGTCAAGTTGTGTCTGTGAATTCATGGAGCATTATATCACATAGACCTATTATCCTTTGCGGCTCTTTGCTCTTTTTTGCCCTTGAGGTGCTTTGACTCTCATTACAAATAGCCACTGTTTGTGTTTAGGTTATCTCCGAACCTGACATAAATTTCAAACAGATTTCACGTGATTTGCTTCAGTTTATAAGTATTTAGTGTATCTAAAATTGAGGTATACTTTATGTTCTGAATATTTCATGTATGATTTGCCACAAATAAAAAAAGTCGTATATTCTGCTCAAGGAAATAATTCTAATCTCAGAATATGAGGGAGCTCCAAACACAGTTTTCATCTGATGGGGTTACCTTAATCTTTTTTTTATTAAATCAATATCAACCCCCACCCTTCCTTCCCCCGGCGCCCTTTACCCCCCCCCCCCCCCGGCCTGTTATTTCCGTTCAAAGCAATTCTTCTTTCTCTTTTTTAAACCTGAGATTGCATTTCAATACCACCATTTGAAGTGGGCATAACTTGACGCACCGGGTCGGCCTAGCACCGGGTGTCCGATGTGCTGCCCTGGCACCGCGAATTTACTTAAGTCCAACTTACACGCGGGTGGGGCCACGTGCGTTGGACAGTCTATCAGACACAGAGCTTTGGAGGGGACAGAGCACCCCCATTAGACCTTGGACTGTAAGTTTGGTTTCAAAACCAATTTATGATGACATATTTAATGCGCTACCTTGGTACAGCAAATTCACTCAAGTCCAACTTATGTGCGGAGCTATGGCAGGCTTGTAGAACACAACAGTAGGTAGGAAGGACTTCCTCAATTTTCATTGAAATATCGGACCCCCCATCAGTCCTGTGCATCCCTCAACCATGGACTTTCCTCATGCTATTGTCGCAGCCATTGACCTTGTATACCAGGGTGATGGTCTCCAAGGGCTACTTACAGCACCTAAACCTGAACAGCCACTATCTGAACTCTATCCTCCTGCCATGGACCTCATCATTGAAGAGCAGACCTTCATTCCAAAACTTAAGCATGCCTACCCCTGAAGCAGCCTACCACTGAAGCCAATGCCGCTCCAGCTCCTGTTCCAGCAGCATGGCAGTAGCCACCAGCCCGATGGGCACCACATCATAGGGTATGTCATCAGTTAATGGAAGAGCCAAACATGAACAACCAGGAGGAACTGGGGGTCAACGAGAGAAGCCAACAAATAAGGACATTGCTATAATTCTTGGTGATCCTGGCTGCCATTTGCCTTTGCCAGCCCATGTAATCTTTTATATACCACATGAGTTCATGTCAGTGGAAGTCTGTTGAAAGATGCTTGTTTAAGAGCAAGCTCTCTTGTCTGTATAAGACACTCAATGGGACAAATAATTATGAAATCCGGGCATCACTGAGCTGTCCACTCTCCCATGCTTTGCCATTGATGGTGGCTGTGCACAGGGACAGCCATCCTTTGAGCCAATTGGATGGATGGGTATGAATGTGGAGTTGTGGCAATGTCTACTGGAGAACGTGCCCTACTCAGAAATCCCAACATCACCAGTATTACGTCAGTGTGATACGTGTTACACTGGGTAACACATGTGTCCTCTTTACTGGGATACCAATGGTACTTGATCTTCCTTAGTGATTTAAGTCACGATACTGATAAAAATAAAAAACTACACTGTTAAAATGGTGTTTAGAATTTAAATATGTTTAGGGTATAAACATGTTTATAATCTAAATACATTAAACCATATCTGTTTAAAACCTAAACACTTGTAACTTCTAAACATGTGTTGGGTTAACTATGCTTAACATCTAAACACATAACATCAGTTGTGTTTAAAAGCTAAACACTTGTAACCTCTAACCATGTTTTGAATGGGACATGTTTAGAATCTAAACACATAACATCAATTTTATGCTATGGAAAAGAAAAATGGACACTTTGGGATTAGAACCCACATTCTCTATATTCAAGGTAGAAGCCTAACCAACTGAGCTAACTTGGACTGCATGCAGTGCACACTTGCAGAGTCAGCACCAATGAGTAGGATCTGTACTACTATACAGATATTCGACATTAGACAGACAATAGTTCAATACTCTCATACCCCTACTTATTCAGTTAAGTAGCAAAGCTGGGTTGTGTCTACCTACAGGCCTCAATAGCTCAGTGGTAGAGCATAGGCTTCATATGTGAGGGGCCCCGGGTTCAAATCTCGGCTACTGAAGTTATCAAATTACTACTTTGAAGTATTTGTACTATTAGTGGTTTGCAACATGCCGTCCATGTTTTTGGCCATGATTACTAAAATGTTTTTTTCATACACTTAGGAATTTGGAACTTTGTGATTAAAAATGTTAGATTTTTAAGTTTTTGTAGCATCATTAATATAATCACTTCATTGGCCTGCTATTCTAGATATGGTGTACCAACCAGAACACCCCTAAAACATTTACAAAACGTTTTAAAACACCTTTTCAGTAGGATTAACATGTAGACACCTTTTTAGTTCAAGAACTTTATTAGCTATACCCTGAAGGTTTTACCTCCAACAATCAAACAACCCATGCAAGGCTAAACCAAGAAGGAAGGACATACTTGGTTATTGGCTCAATGATCCTGTAGTGTGTTTACAGGAAAAATAAAACTTTAAATGCTGTTAACATTACATCTGGTGTAAACTGTATGGCATAGTACCTAGCAGTGTTTTACATGTAAAATCTACAGTTTTTTTTTACACACTACGGTATATTATTGTTAAATTTAAAATGGTTTTCATCATTAAGAATGAAAGAACACTGTACATATTATGGTGTATTATTGTTTAACTTAACACCTAACCCTAAACACCTTGAAGACCTAAATGCTTCATAGATAAATACCTAAACATCATAGATTTCTAAACACTTAACAGCTAAACATCAAAAAAGCCTAAGCATTTTGATTCTAAACACCTTGAGGACGTTAACACTTCATGGGTAAACAGCTAAACATCACACATTTCTAAACACTTAACCCTAAACACCAATAATTCTAAACATGTTTAGGGAAATAAAGTGTTCCAAAACTGGATGCGCCGAAGTGTTTAGGAAAGTGTTCAGGTTCTAAACACTTGTTTTAACAGTGTATTGAGAATTTTTTTTTTTTACATCATTCTCTTAGTGACACTAGCGACATGAGTTTTTGCTTAGTGGCATGGGACATGGCATTTCCTTAAAATCGACATGGGACATGGGGACCCCCCTCCATCATCTACACTCCCCCCCCCCCGCCCACTCCACCCTTAGAACTTCCCCTCATGGGTAAAGCACTGCCTAGTGTTGTTATTTCAGGGATGGTTGTTCCAGGGTAAATTGTATAAAAGAAATGTACTATATAAAGGTACTATTGCATGGAACAATCTAGGCACTGATATGAGGAATCTAAATATGTATTCGGAATTTAAAATAAAACAAAAAAACTTTGGTTTAAAAATACAATTGTGCCTGATTACTTCTAATGTTATTACTGCAGAACTGTTAAACTTTGAGATTGTGTATTTTCCCTACGATGCTTTACATTGTAGTATTTTACAATGTTTTTGGATTAATGTGAGATGATATAAAGTCTTGATAAACTTGTCCCAATGATTTTGACTTTACAATGAAATTTTATAGGCACAAACTGTCCAATCATGTATATAGTTATTTGTAAATTTACGGAATGTATTCAAAGTTATATATATATATATATATATATATATATAATTATATATATATATGACTGATATTTGATGCAAACTAGCATAAATATGCCAGTCGTGTGTCAGTAAAAATAAAAGAATTGAAAAAAAAAGAATACATATATTCAGACACAATTGTGGATTTAGGAATAGACGCAGGGAGTGCCTTCCTCCCGCCTATGCTCGGCCAAATATTGATATTTTTTTTATTTAAAAGTAAAAGTCTCTGTCTCGGGGGTGCCCCCCCCCCCCCCCCCTCCTTCAGAAATCTCTGATCTGCCACTGAACATCTGAAGTCACATGTACTTCGGTACGCCATGATTTCAACCCTATAGTTTCATAATCGTCAGCAGTTTTGTAGGTTGTAGCCATGACATTACACTATGTGTATCCAAATTCATGCTTCAATACCTTAACGCCTACTGGCCATGCCTACTTTTTCGTCATATCTTCAAGAAGACACTTAATAATAAACCATTCTGTTGAAAGAAGACCCAAGACTTTGGTGGTTGGTGGTTAAAGCCCGGTTTACACAGGCCGTCAACATGTCCTTACGAAAATTTGCTTACGTTAACCTTAAGTTAATGAGTTACTGCAAGTCCAAAACTGATTATGTGGGTCACTATCGTAGGTTATCGGTGACAATTGTCGTAAGGAATATGGTCATGAAGGGTTTACACAGCCCGACAATATCCTTAGGATAATAAAACCATGATAATTGGCATAAGGCTTACGACAAGGAAAGTATCTAATAGATTTGTATAAGAATATTCAGACGGAGGGGGTTTACACAGGCCGACAGAGGCTCTTAAGATAAGGAATTTCACTATCCTTAGCTAAATTTCACTGACGTAAGGCTTTTGACCTAAGGATTTTCACAACAATTTCAAACACGTCTGAAATTGTCATTATCTTAAGGAAGTAGTCCCAGTGAATCATCGTAAGGCTTACGTCAGCCTTAAGACAATGATTCCCCAACAATAGATTGGGTTTACACAGGCTGATAACGTCGTCGGGATTATCGTAAGGCCATCGGGATCATCGCAAGGCTATCGGGATCATCGTAAGGTTAACCTAAGGGACCTATCATAAGGATTTCATCGGCCTGTGTAAACCCCCCTTAACACCTGAAAGGGTCTGAACCATCCGTCCCACGGTCATAAACGAGCTACCCCTACATACTGTCAACGCAAGCAGTGAACGGCAACCACAATAGTCGTGACATCTAGACGTAATACTATCACCACTGACTAACCATCCCATTAGGCATTCCTACCAACGGACATATTTTGATGTTACTTCCTACAATGCCCTACATTATCTCCGGCTGGAACTGAAATTACGGGAAGTGAGTTCCGCCATCCAATCATTAGTCCTTCAGTTATCCTTTCAGACAGGAAACATACATCGCAATGTCTTTCAACGTTATATATGTTACTGAGACCGAAAAACTAATAAAACAAGACTGCCCTTACCCTGTCAGACTACACGACTTGGTCTACGATATCGGCGCGATAATGATGACTTTACAGACAAATTCGAACTTAGAAGTTATACACTTGTTAAAAATTGGCAATTTTGAGCATACCACATATACAAAGAATTTTATCTCTGTGCTATTTCTCTGCGACATGTCATGCAGTGCAATAGGCGGGCCTTGAGATTGGTTTCTTCAAACCTCTATCAGGATCGGTTGAGGTTTGCATGCCTTAGTTGAATTATATTTATCTGTACTGATGATCTATCGATCGTGCCTCTAGCCCACATAGTAGCGATACAAGTAACACGAAGAGCAAATAGCTACGGTAAAATCCTAATTCCATATTAGTATCAGCCTGTCCCTGATTCTCTAAAACGTGCCATGAAAACCCCGGTACGTTTCGACCTTATACCACTGTGCACACATAAAGAGACACATTCATCAAATACTGGGTTGGACGGGCAATGTGATAAAGATGTGTTATATTGGATGAAGGCCAAAGGGTATACAGAGAGGCTAACGTGTGGAGGCCTATTTATTCCTGACCGTGGTTTCCCCGGACAGGAACCCTCTATCAATTACTTGTGTTTTTTTCCCAGAAGTCTTGTCCCTGAATCCTGCATTATACGTTGGTAATTTATGGAGGGTCCCTAGAACATCATGTTACTCTAGTTGTCGCTCTAAATATCTGTTTAGATCTTGTACCTTTAGTTGCGGATGTATTGGTGAGATTTAATGTCCCCTTTTTCACAAAAATGCCCATGGTTAGGGGCCATCCATAAATGACGTCACACTTTTCCAGGGTATTTTTAGGACCCAACCCCCTTGTCACACAGAATTTCCTGTTTTAAACACGAAAATAAGGCTCGTTTTTAGGCAGTGTCACACTGTTCAACCGACCCACCCACCCCCTTGCGTGTGACATCATTTATGGATGCCCCCTTACCTGCTCTTTTGATTCTACGGGAACTAGGCAGCCACTCCTTCGTACATTCCAGCATAGCTCACGGCCACGTGATCAACCTGTTTGGTGCACATTTCTTGTCTAAGGCTATCGGCAAACTTACCAAAAGGGACAAGTGTACAGGGGAATTCCCCTAGCTCTAATTTGAATATGATGTCTATGATATCGGAAGAGTACAAAATCCTGTCCCTTTACCCTTTTTGAGACTTAAGACCCAGCGACTGTTATAACACAATTCTGTACCACAATATCTAGACGAAATTCATATTGGGTAACAGGTAATTAATTTGGACGTTTGTATACAATATTCAACTTGACTCTAAAGATCAAGATTTCACGAAAAATTCAACTCATTCCAAAAGTTACAAGATCAATATTTATAATGATCAGTAAACAAAATTTTTAATACTGATAACCAAGGTAACAGAATGGTTTTGTCAGAGACCGCCCTAGAAATGATAATTGTGTTAGCTGTCCCCATACAGAATACAATTATTGCACATGATGGCTTTTATTTTATGGTTTGCACATTGGTCCATATTTAGATAAGAGAGGGATCTGCTATATCTTTCGTCGTTGTACTGTTACTTATCATTGAAGTTGTAGAGTAGTACCAAACTCGGCGAGCTCAAATGATGGACGACAGTGTGGTTTACTGATGAATAAAGGACGATACATTTCTCGGCTTGATAAACATGTTTCGACTTCGTTTAGTCTTCGTCATTATGCATGTCGAGAGCTGATGAACATTACCATCACATGCGCATAGAAAGCAGATGTTACCATCACATGCACTCCCGATTGCCGCCCAGTCAGAACCAGGATCAAAACAAACTAGTTAAAACTTATTATTGATGGCTCTTACAGTGATTACCTGTTCAGTCAATATGTTGGTGATGTGACTTGGTAGTCATTCCTTTTATCTGTCTCCCTGGATCTAAAACCTATCTGCTACTTTCATTTCATTTTCTGATTTTTCACAATCCTTACTCGCCATACAACAGCTTAAGTTAATCATAAAAAAAATGACCACTCTAGTCTACCATTTGCTGTGAAGGGACCTTACTACATTTAAGCATGCATTATATTCCATCTCATGCATGAGGTTAATTTTGACCTCAGCGCAACATAACGAAGCTAATCCATATGCAATATGTGCACATACCACAATAAATATCAACGTTCAATCTGATTTTTAAAATCATACATCTTACCTGCGTTTCCTTGATTGAAGCACGCCTCGTGTGTAACATTGGTGTAATTGTCCTAACCATCTTGAGTTTTCAGTGATTAGAACCTGCAAGAAAGCGAAATTCATCACTTACTTTAGTGCTTCTGATTATGGCCAATTGCAGGTTTCGTGATATTAATGAAAACTATGAGTGGCATTGGTTAGGTCAGCATCGGTCATTGATAATATTTTTGTGGAAGATAACTGCCATTGCCCCTAATATCAAAAAAAAAGTTATATCAAAAAGTTATATCATTTTATTGTAATTGTGTAATTGGCCCCTCCGTATAACTGGAAAGTTAAACACTTGAAAAAGTGTCCCTATATGAGACAGTTTTCCCAAATGCAGAGTATTTTTTGCAACGCGCACAGATCTTATTGCCATATTCCCTATCTGAATGAGCTGGATGAATAGGACCTGGGAAGTGTAGCAGATACAATACATCCATGGGCCGTATTCTTGTGCGTTAATGCTCTCGCATTATAAAGAACCTATGTTCCTGGACCGGTTACTCTATTTTGGCAAGGTAGGAGGAAGATCATTCAGGTATCAGGTTTTAGGCAGACAGGACAGATATGTGGCATTTAGTAGCGAGATAGGTATCTGGTATATAGTGGCGTAGGTAGACTGGTCAGACATCTGATATCAGGCTTTTTTTGTAGTCTTTGGCTTTCTGCGTTGTGGATTCGGATTTTCCACCTTTATGCCCAGCAGGGAGGTTTAAATGATGATGACTTGGCTATTTGAAACAAATAATACGATACGTGGCTATATTTGGCATTTGACTTACAGAAAAAATGGAAAAAACAAAATCATTTTTATAAACCCATACAGGATGTACATATCCCTTATCTCGAGCCCCTGAGATCTGTATGCAGATCGGTGGAAGGAGATCGGTGGATGTTGCAAAAAAAGCAGAACATGGCTGGCGTAGTTATTTGAATGAAACAGCTGACTGAGCAGAATGAAGGGGGTGTCAGGGTTACTGACCGTGACGCCTGGTAGGCATGGAACGAATGGGGACCTTTGAATTCTTCACCGACATTGTTCAAATATGTACATACCCTAGAGAATTAGGTTAAAAGTATCAAAGGATAACCTATAAGATCTTTACATGTCATTTCAATCACTGAAGACACTAAAGTTTGTAGACCTAACTGGTTTATGTGGCCGAACACAGCATACGTTACTCGGGCAGCGAGCGTTCACAGAAGCTCTTGAATAAAAGTTTGATGAATTATAGTAAGCAATTCAATATTGCGGCACGAGTTCCTACGACTTGATTATAAAGGCTAAAACCAAGTAAATGTTGTTATGAGGAATTATCCTATCCTTCCCTGAGAATATCACAAAAGTGATCCACATTACTACATTACACATTAGGTATTCGCACAACATCTAAATTTGCGATACTAATTCCGTGCATTAAGTGAAAATATGCACGGTGCGAAGTAAGATATATACGTTCGCAGTAATATGAGAATAACAATGTTTGAATATACAAAGCCTTGGATGAAAAATAAATAAGTTACTCTATTACATGTGGGAATGGCTTATTCTGCGGTAGCTTTAGGAGGTATACTGCAATTTCATTGGTATTGAAATGATAGCAACGGGTCCGAAAACGATACAGCCTTCAGGTTTATAGCAGGGAAGCTAATTCTGCAAGGTTTTTATTCTCCTAGACTTATTGAATGTGACGAAGACGACACTGCTTCGAGTGCAATAGTCAGTGCTTCGAAATTATCTTGTTTGTTTTATCATTACCTCATTCTATCAAATGTCCCCATCAATTGCTGATCCTCACACCCATTATCATACTAGGCCTATATAAAGAATAAAGTTTGCTTTGCTACTTGAAGGACATGTACTTACATGAAGTTGCCAATAAATATCATTTTCAAATGGATCAAGAGAAAAATGCCAAATATCTTCCTAATCCTGATCACTGTGCTTTCTACTATCGAAGTGAGGTTAGGCAAAATCGATCAGATAAAATCGATCAGACAAATGTTCGGACCAGCCGTGGAGCGTTATACGGAAAACAAGGAAATACTATGCTAATATACTTAAATACAATCCTGTGAATTTGAAACATCCTCATCACAGGTCCCCGCCCCAGGGCTGGCATTAGTTGTCAACAAGTAGTCTATGATTGCAATGTTATATTAGGATCAATTTTCCATAGTACGACACTTCAGTCTAGTGTTGATAAGAGGCTCCAAAGTCTAAAACCCTTGAGGGAATGCCGTTTCAGCGAAAGATAATTCTAGGATTCTCAGTAGCGGATCTAGAAAATAAAGAGAAAAAAAGGGGGGGGGGCAGAGGGCAACTTGGGAAGCTATGGAGCTCCTTTTGGAAATCCCGTTGTATGTTTCATCATTGTGAACTACAGTTTTGAGAGCCATAAGAACACGACAGAATGATACTTGTGTTGAAACATCACGTTAATGGGCATGAGAGAACCTGGCATGGGATAAAAAATATGCAAAAGCATGCTCTGAATATGTGGTGTGGTGTGGATAGGTGGGGGAAAAACATACCCAGGAAAAATTGGTGATATTCCGATTGAATTTTATTGCTTTAGAAAGGGAAGGAGATGAAAAGGGGAAGGAAGAACGGAAAGACATGAACCTAGAAACGGAGGAAGATAAGACTGTTGACTGTACAAGCAGAAGCATGGGATGTGAGAGCTAAGAAGGATTTCAGAATTGAAAATAGAAATAACGAAGGGAATAGCATCCAACTCATATAACTGCATGTGGCCTTGCATTCTGTACAGAAAAATCGTTCCTTAGTAATTTTTACAAGGCAGAAATCAGGTTTGATTGAAGAATATTTGCATCCGCTGAGCATGAAGTAAAGTGAAGGTAACCCATAAATGGTCAGATTTAGAGGAAGGAAGGATGAAAGATACAGTGCTCGCAAAATCCATGCAGAATCCCAAGGTGAGGGCTATGCTCATAGACACCTGGGTAAATATTCAATTGAGGGGAGCATTACATAGTAAGGATCACATTGATGGGAAATGGAATGGGGAGAATAGGTTGGGAGAACTTCTGGTCCAGGTACGTGAGAAGCTGAGGAAGAAAGGCTATTGAGGAGGATTAGTAAGCAGGAGTAGCAATACGAAGAGAACAATGAGTATTAAAGTTAATGGTAGAAGATCTGTAGTAATATCCATAGAAAGGGAGTCGTGTAAGTAAACATCTCATTTACAAGTTACAAGGAATTTTAAGACGTGAAATTGTTGAAGTGTGGGAAAAGGGTTGAGGATATTACATTTAAATGTACGCAGCATTTTACAAAATATTAAAGAATTATTTGTTCACTTTGATACCTACGAAGTAATAGTGCTGGCAGAGACATGGTTATTTGCAAGGGCATGGATAGCAGTTTGATTGCAAGGGATATGCAATAATACGGCAAGATATTTTGAGACAAAGGTACACATAAAAAGGGATGTGCCCTATTGATGTACATTAGGAATCATATGGCACTATACACTAACATTATGTGAAAAGATGAAGAAAATCAGGGGTAGGATTGATACATATATATCTGATATAAAGACGTCCACAGGGAAACATAAGTATGGTTCTCGAGAGATTGAAAAATAACGTAGAGGCTCTTAAGTGTAATTTGAGATGGGACCATATGATCATAGGTGACTTTAATACGGATTTTGGAAGACCAAGGCTGAAGGCTGTAAGGGAAATTAAAGAAATAATGACAGAATATAACTTATAACAACTTATAAATAATTAACACGGGCAACAGATAAGGGTCATTGGGAGTTTTGTTGGGAAGCAGTAAGGAGTGAGTGTTGAGTGTTTTATGCTGTACCGACAGCCAGGGTCATTTTCACGGCAAAAATGAGATGGGACGAATTCTGTCTTTGGTGATTGTATTTATGAGATGAAGGTGACAGGACAGGCAAACAGCAGGGGATCAAAACCTAGCAATCATTTTTGCTGTACCTCATCCCTTAGTGAACCAAGCACTATCCGGGAATTGAACCCAAAAAAACACTCAGTCAGTGCTGGGTCCCCCCTATCATTGCCTTATACGATCAACAGGGGCCACTGGGGGCATATTCTTACCCGGAACCCCAACCGGGTAGCTGTTAAAATAATATTGCTGATAAAACAATATGTATTGACTGTAGAAATGTTACATTATCATAGAGAATCATCACTTGATATGCTGGATGTACGAACAATATGACTGTATTTTATTGAAATAATGTATAAACTGTGCAGGGTGCGGGGAAAATGTTGACGAAGAGGGTACTGAGAGTGTATTAAGGAGTGCAAAATATGTAAAGCTAAAATTGATTTCACTAATAAGGGAAGAGTATTGAAGAGCTCATATTATGTGGGCGTTGAGATGCATGGTGTATGCTAGATGTACATCTACAGAATGCTGTGGATATTGAAGGGTATATGAAATATCAAAATATTAGTAAATAATGTAATGATAGCGAGCTTGATTATGATGACTTACTGTTATTGATTTTTATCATCTATGTTCATCACTTCGATCACACATTGTATATATTATGTGAAAGTCATCTGCATCGGAAGAACTTTGTGTATACGAAGTGATGTTGTGATAAAAAAAGAAATAATCCCCCATAAAATAAGTCACAGAAATGATTATTTTCAATAATAATGAGGACGAAAGTTAGAGAGTACAGAGAAAACAGAAAATGTTATATAATTATCGGTATAATTATGATACCTGCCATGAGTAGAGTCCTGCAAAAACAGTTGTTTCTAAGCAAAGATTCAAATGTGGTAAATGAAATCGCGTTGACGAGATAAATGAAAAGTATCAGGCAGTAAGGTCTATACTTAATTTTGGCCCAAAGTTTTTCTTTATCGTATGCCGGGTTATATGTAATTTTTTAATCTGTTTTTGTTTTTGTTTTTATTGAAAAGGTCTACATTACATTCACAAACAAATTGTCCTTTTCCAATAGCCGTAAAAATGATAAATGAATATGTACTGTATGAAAAATTAGATGCTAGGTTATTGTTAAAAGACCAGTAAAACAGCAACGGTCGTTTTCATTTATGGTGAAAGTCGCATAGACACGAGAAAAGTGGCTGGAAATGTTGTAATACCAGCCGTCACAGAGGCCAACTTGCGTGACTCCAACCAGGAAGAAAGTATATGTACGTTCCGCTCTAGTTCTCTGCTACCAATTTAAAAGTAGTTGAAGCAGAGACAAGTTTTTTTAGAGTGTTTAAGAGGGATGATTCGGATTCTCCAGGTAGAGTTAGGTCAGCTCAGTATCGGGAACAAAGTCGATAGTCGCAGGATCGAAAGCCACTTCACGCTACCCCCTAACGTCAACATATTTACCCTTATGTTAGTGTACATTCTAGTTAAATCCACCTGTCGAGTAAAACTAGGTTTCTAGGGAGTTTATTGAGGATGGGGTTCGGGAAAGAGAACAAGTTATACAAGGTAACAGATTAAAAATCCACCTGGAGGTTAACAACTATGATTGAAAAGTCTAGACTAAATTAAGATTTTGTCGTTTTAGAGTCTTATACAATTGAGGCCATTCAGAACCAATTCTTTACACAGGCTTGACACAGTTATCCACGTTCTTCCCAAAACATTTTTATAATTGGTTTGTGCAAAAATATAATATAAGAATATACCATGTATTTATATCTCTTACAGAGATTTCTGTTTTGCGTATGTCTCATATACCCTTATAGCAGTGCCTCGTAAAGGGAAAGACTGCCAAATATTGACTTTCAAGCCAACGATGCCTGCATCGATTACTGTTGCGTATTGTGATGAACGGCTATTCAGCCAAAATACATAGAGGTTAAAATAATAGAAATAAGGTAATAATAGAAATAGATGTAAAGAACGAATATGTAAAGAACGAAGAACGAAATAGATGTAAAGAACGAATATGTAAAGAACGAATAACGAATATGTAAAGAACGAATAACGAAAACGTAATGGAACGAAACCCGGAAATATGTAAACCGGAAGTGAAATGTAAACCGGAAACGGAATATATAAACCGGAAGTGACGTCAGTTGTAGGTCACGTGACCGAAGGCAGCCAATCAGGGCTGACCTCTCTAGTATATAAAGGGGCGGTGAGGCCCGAATAAACAGAGTTCTTTAACAGTTCTCCTGGTGTCCAGACGTGTCCTCTTTCCTGAAACAACCGCTAAAGATGAGCCGAACAGAGTAATTAAGCCGAAGTTAGGACAAAACAGTCGAAGTTCGAGATAGGTAGTAGAAACATAGGGTAAGGGGCCCGATGGCCCGAAGAACGAGGAACGAGGGAACGGAGTAGGGCACGAAGGCCCGAAGTAGTACCGGAAACCGAGGCGTAGTATGGTACGAAGACATGGGGAGCGGAACGAGGGAGCGAAGTCCGCGGGGACGAGGGCGCGGCATGCTCGGCCCCACGCTACCAAACAATAGGCGACCGTCGGCCCGTCGCCCCCGCGGACCGGAACTCAGGGGTGGACCGCCCCCCGGCCGACCCGTACCCCTGCCATAATTTCCCTCCCCCGCAGTCCTCCGTCGACATCGAGTGCCGATTCCCGATCGATTCGCTCAGCCCCCCCTCGTGCGCGAGGCACGACTCTAGAAACACATCTCGGTTCTTGGCCTGGATTCCCCGTCCGCCCCGAGACCCGAACAACCCCCACGTTCCTCTGTTGTAAGAATCGGCAACCCCGACTTACCAGAGAACGTCACAGTATCAACAATAATTATTTATGTATACCATTATTGTCTTTACCAGTCGGTAGTCAATGATAGTATGACATATACACTGTCATATAAATGAATAGGAAAACAGCGGAAGAAATGAGAATAAAACATTGGGAAAGTTCTCCCAGTCAAAGATAAACTGCACGATATTCTCGCGGCCATTGTTTACAATTGATACCGTTCTACCTTCTTTAATATTATATGTACATGTGTTCTAACTTCTACCGTGACGGATCCAGGTTTATGAAAAGGTGGGGGGGGGGCGCATATTAAAAAAGGGGGGCGCCCAATTTTTCCCGGAATTTTACATTTAAAAAAGTGTGAATTTGGCGACAACGAAAAAGTGGGGGGGGGGGGGGGGGCGTGCCCCATCTTAATACGCCACTGTTCTATGCGCATACTATAATATCATAACTTTACAACTGCGAAGGAACACTGCAAGGTCAAAATGATATCTACTATTTTGGAGATTTTAAACTGTCCCTGGTATTGTATTTGCCATTGGAAGTTACAGTTAGTTAATTGCTCCCTGTGTGCTATTTTCCACAATATCTACATTTTTCCTAATTTCTACAAGTATTTGTTTCATTGGGTAGTTGGGCTGGGAAAACACAGTCATGTTGCAGATAATGGGAGAATTAATAATGAACAAAAATAAACGATGACGCTCTATGTTACAAGACCATAATGTAGAGGTGGAATAATTAGTGAAAGAATCATTCTGAAAGTTTAATTCATGCAACAATAGAATTATTGAGTATGAATGAGGATAAAATGTGTTTAATGCTTGTAGAAGAAGTCAAAAGTAACTTGTAATAACCTGATAACACCGAAGAGAAATTTGTGTTTAAAAGCGACGCACTATGATAAAAGGACATAAGTTTTGAATAAGGTCGGTTAAGTAAATTTTCTCATGCGAAGTTGGTGGCAGTAGAATTGCGACCCCAACCTGTCAGGTTGCACAAGGAGTGTAAGAAGGTCAGGTCATTGGCACCTACCTCTGGGTGAACAAAGCCTGGATGGGGGTCTAATGACGCCCTCTGACCACGCAGCTTCTTAGTGCTTCGATCCCCTTGGCCTCCCTCCGGCCTAATCAGTCCTACATGATGTTCCGATCAATAGATCTATCGTGTTCTGAATTAATTTTGATGAGATGTATGTATCCTAACAAGTGTCGTGGGCAGACTGAAGCTCAAACATAGGATGGGGCAGGGTATATAGTTGGAGGAGAGCCCAGGTGTATGGGGAATATATGCCTGTGTTTGTGGAGGGGGGGAGGGGGCAGGCATACACGTGGGATGGGGCTTGTCCGCCTTACCAGGTCAACTGTGAAGATGGCTCCAGTTCTACGCTTTGTTGATTTGACTTCCTTTTTGAGGTGTTTCCTGTGTCAAAGTCAGAACTTACATTAGATAATTTTCGCTGCTTTCATTTGCCATTTAACTCCCCCGTCCCCTCGACTCCCTGCAAAGAGGACAGAAGTCATGCTTCTGTGGTCGGATTGATATTACAAAATCTATGCAGGATGTCTTATCCCAAAAAAGGGGGGTTAGCTTTTCATTTGGGTGCTTTCCCCTGGTGTTACTGGGGTGCAGGCATGCGGTAGCGTCACACCGCAATGACCGGTTCAGGGAAGTACAGCTATTCTGTCACGAAGGAACCACTAAGGCCCATTTAACGTATCCAGCCATACAGGAGGAGCACAAGAAAACTATCTAATTGTTTTAGACTCAACGTTTAATACACAGATCTCTCAAAACTCCCCATACTTGGAGCTGTATGACCCTGGGGTAATGAACGGCGGCTTCCTCAGCAGCTACGCGTATCATTTGGAAAGGGATATTTGATTTTCACAAGGTTAATCCCTGTCACTTTGCTATTCCTTAGTTAACTTACCAATACATGGGTGATACTTAGTAAAATATAGGAAACAATGGGACCGTCTATACACGTATGTAGTTCGTAAGGTATCAGTCTCTTACAAAGCAAGGTTGATGTCATTGATGCTGTACGTCGCATTCGGCTAAAGAGTATTTATATATGTATTTCAGAAGGATTCGATATGAATCAGTCTGTCAATGCGGGATAGAAAGACTAGATATAAATCAAACTAGCGGCTAGCCTTGTAAGACATGGTCACAGTGTGCAGGCCCGTACCCAGGGGGGGAGGTGGGGGTGGTGGGCCACCCCCCCCCCCCCCCCACAGAGCACAAGTCATAATTAGTTCCACCCAGGTGAAATGTTTCCTTCTTCAAAAATCTTTATATTCAAAAACTAGAGGAAATGTTCCACAGAAACACTTGAATTAAATTCTTCTTTTCCTTTATAATAACCTTTGAAATGCCACCAAGATACTATCTGGTTAATTCAACAGTCAAGAGCCCCAATCAACCCTAAAGTATATATGTGTACTAAAGAAAAGCTGATTTAATTACTTTTAGTGAATCTTGGTTGAAACCTGAATTTCCTGCCTGTCTTCTAAATATGCCAGCTTATCAATTGTATAGACAAGACAGATCTTGGTCTGATAACCAAAATGGTACCCCGAAAAAAGGAGGAGGAGTTGGGGCATATATCAAAAGCGATATTAATGTTTTTACATCTAAACTTAATGAATATAATTACAATACTAACTACCTTGAAATATTATGGCTGTATATCACCCACCCACAATCTCACAACATGGCTATTGGTGTTGTCTACAGACCTCCATCAGGTAACACAAAGCAATTTGTAGATAAATTAACAGATATCATTAATGACATCACCACTGAAAATAACTTGGATGTATTTCTACTAGGTGATTTCAACATCAATTATTTAGATAGGAAATCCGACGGTATGAAACAACTAAAGGACTTTGAAACCTTAACTAACTTAAAACAATACATTAAAAAACCAACCCGGGGGATAAATTGTATTGACCTTGTATATACTAATTGTCCCTTTGTTTCTCAGTCAGGTGTCCTTGATATTAATGCCAGCGATCATGAGCTGATCTACATCTCCAAAAAGAAAAGTCGTATCAAATATGATTACATTAATTTCAGAGGCAGGTCATATAGAAACTACAATAAGATCTTGTTTCAGGAGTCTTTATTAGAACTAGACTGGACAAAATTCTGGCGCTCAAATGACCCGGGGATATGTTGGCAAATAATTATTGATAACATTTCAACTATTATCAACGATATGTGTCCTTTGAAAAATAGAGAAATTAGAAATAAACATGAACCTTGGGTTTCAAATGAGATCCTCGAAGCTATTTATGATAAAGACAAAGCCTGGAAGACGGCCAAAAACACAAAATTGCCTGCTGATTTGATATTGGCTAAAAGGCTCCGAAATGATGTGAAGCACATGATCAGAAGAGCAAAATCGAATTTTGTACAGGACTACCTGACTGATGATAACATCTCACCAAAAAAGTTTTGGGAAAAACTGAATTTTATTACTACAAATAAATCACGAGGCAGTATCAACCTAGTTGACAAAGAACAAAATTTACCCATCTCAAAAAATGATACATCCTCGTACATAAACACTTTTTTTACTGACATTGGTCCTAATTTAGCCTCAGCATTTGCTGATGATTGGGTAAACAATGTAACATTTGACAAAAACTGTTCTCTAGATTATATTATGGTTGATGAAGCTGAAGTGTTGAAACTGGTCAATGGTATTGAAATTTATAAATCATCTGCTATTGACAACCTGTCATCGAATATTTTGAAGGATGCATTCCTAGTATTGATACCTCAGTTAACTTATATGTTTAATAGATCATTGGTAACTTGTACTTTTCCTAATGCCTGGAAAACAGCAACTGTCATTCCACTACAAAAACCAGGCGACCCAACTGATGTTAATAACTTAAGGCCGATTTCATTGCTACCCCTGCCTGGGAAAATGCTGGAACGAGTTGTCCAGACCAAAATCTCAACCTATTTGGAAGAAAATCGTTTATTATCTGATTTGCAAAATGGCTTTAGGAAAAATAGGTCCACCATTACTACTGTTGCTGACTTTACTGATGATATTTTGCTAGGCCTCAACACTAAATTATACACAGTAGCCGCGTTCATTGATCTAAAAAAGGCTTTTGACACTGTTTGTCATAAAATTTTGGTTAAGAAACTACACAATTTTGGTTTTAGTAATACAATAATTGAATGGTTAACTAGTTACTTAACAAATAGAAATCAAAGATGCCTAGCAAATGGATACTTGTCTGACTTACGTAACATTAAGTGTGGTGTCCCGCAAGGATCGATCCTAGGTCCGACCTTGTTTTCATTGTATATTAACGATTTATCCACATCTCTGCATTACTGTAACACACGACTTTACGCTGACGACACTGTTATATATGCCACTAACAAATTTGAGGAAACAGCGCATGGTCTTGTGTCAGATGACCTGGGTTCTCTTTGTGATTGGTTATCTAAAAACCAACTAACCATAAATATAAAGAAAACAAAACTTATGGTATTTGGTACGAAGAATATGCTGAAGAAGGCAAATTACTTTGAAACCAAAATTAACAATGTACCGATTCTATATGTTAGCCATTTTAATTATCTAGGTATCAAACTAGATTGTAAGTTGAATTTCGATCTACATGCCAATGAGTGTATGAAACTAGTATCTCACAAAATATTTTTGCTGATGCGGATAAAGAAGTTCCTGAATGTCTACCAAGCAATGGCAATTTTTAAAAGTAAAATACTCCCATATTTTGATTATGGAAATATCTTCTTCATAGGATTGAATAAAAGTACACTGGACAAATTACAGAAATTACAAAACAGAGTACTTAGGCTTGTGCTTGGTAGGGACTCTAGGTACAATGTATGGAACCTTCATAATGAAGCTGGTGTACCCTTTCTGATGGATAGATACCAATGTCATCTTAAAAACTTATGTTTCCGACGAAAAACCTATCCAGAGTATATTAAACCAGCTACACGTGAATTACGTAATTATGATGGTCCCGTGTTCAGAGAAATATTATCTAACAATAGCACCTTTGAACGAAGTGTCTTGTATCAAGGGGCTAAGATCTGGAACAAATTACCGGTGGCAGTTAGATCTGAACAGTCACTGTGTAAATTTAAGAAGGCCTCAAAATATGAGATGTTATTACCTATTTCTTAAAAAAGTTACCCTTTTCATGAATTGTTACTACCTCGCAAAAATAGACATTAAAACATATTATAAATTGGTACTACATTGTAAGGCATTGTATTATGTTGTCTACATGTTCAAGCGGTTCTAGAGTATTCCCATTGTCTTTGCCTATTCTGGGGTAGGGGGGTTTATCTATTATGTAGTATTGGTTACACTGCCTATTTCAAACTTACTGATCTGTACTGTGTTGAGTATATTTGTCATGTTGTATTTAACATATTGAATGTGTGATGCTGAGGAAGCAATGAAAACAGGCTTTGAGCCTACTTGTATTTTTCTCAGGAAAATAAAAATTGATTAAAAAAAAAAAAAAATTAACCACATGATTCAGTACACATATACTGTTATGATAAAATCATATACCTTGGTCGTAGTTTTGTATTTTTGAAAAATGGAATAATCATGACGTTACATAAATATACATCCCCCACTGTTGCCATTGGGGTTGCCCCACCATTTTCATATTCAAATCTAAATGATTATTGCTTGATGCAAATTTTTATGACTATGTATACATGGGACATGCTCTACTCCCATTTATACAATAAAATTGTACATGGAACTTATGAAGTATTTTCCCAATATTACTTCCCAAAAAATATAGAAGAGTTCCACTTTTTGGAACTCACCACCCCGCCGCCGCAAACCCTGGGCACGGCCCTGGTGTGGTAGCGTAGATTGTGAGTATCCCTCTAAAAGCTAACTGATCCCCGTGCATGCATTCCCCCTTTACCAATATTTGAATTATGGAAATACAAATTTAAGCAAACAGAAACCGTCTTAGCATCGCGTATTTATGTTAATAAGTTTGCAGCTGCTGCATGCTGCATTCACAAAACTGGCAACGACTCTTAGTAATAGTAAATGTCGTTGCTAGACGACAAGTATGCCACCTTTTGAATAAGGGAGTGATATTCCTGAAAAATACAGGTATTTCGCGGGCTATTACAAACTCATGTTGTGAGGTATTCCTTTACGTGTAGGTAGAGATTTTAATGAGGACAGCCTTTGTGGCGAGGCGTGTATTGAATTAAAAAATTCTATTTGTTGAACTGACTTTTTTCTTTCTCGGCAGCGTGTCGTGAGGGATCTGGCACAGTTCCTGGATGTACCTGCAGATCATGTTTTTATTCAGTATCGGTTTATACTCATTTCTCTCAAACAAAATGATTTCAAAAATATAGAATAATATCGAGATTGTGTTTTAAATCTTCGCTATAGCCAGAGAATATGGCCAACTTTAAAGTATCATATCAAACAGTGAAGAGGATGATGGACATTACAGATTTGGAACTATTCTTGACACAGGGAACTTCAATCATTATGTCATTTATATTCCCAGAAATTAAGGATTGAAGGGGTTTGAAAATTGCCGCAGCTGTAATTTCAGGAGGCGAGATAGATGAATCGTGACAAAAAACTGTAACTAATTACTGAACAGGTAATAGGTGCGAGATATTACAATAACATGGTCATTCTATCTCTGCTATAAATTTGTCTTGGCGGAAGGAAAAGAAAACGGATCTGGATGCATGACATTCCCGGCGGTTTCCGTAGACTAATCTAATTAAAGGTGGTTGAGGTATGTCCAGTATTGCGAGGAGGTATGCGTGATCGCTATGGACCACTTGGTTAACCATAATTTACCTTTCGTGATTATGAATCTTTCTTATAAATCTATTATTTTTCACAAAGGACTACTAGTTAAGGCATTATCTGATTTAAGAAAATTTCTTGCGGGCCCACTGCAAAAAGTCAACGGGTAAGTATAATTATAATTATTGTAACTAGTTTGGTTTCCACCGAGGCAGTCAGGGAATTACCGTTTCCTCATGAATATCAACAAAACATTAAAGGCCACATTATACATTTAGAATTGTGTTTAAAATACGCTAAATACGTCTGCTAAGGACGTAATGTATCCAAGATATTGCATAGTGAAAAAACTATCCACAGCGGATCTGATGAACTTCCTCATTCAAATTTGTCCCCACATAATAGAAGTAACTCACTTCAAAGGTTCTTCATTTAGTAAAACCTGGATGATTTGTACCAAATCTTAATTCGTTGTGAATAACCATTAAACAGCAAATGTATGTGTTTGTCCAAAGGAGGAATATATATTATGTTAACGTTACCTTATACAGTGTGAACTGGCTTGGATATGATGAGCGTTTTGAAAGCGCCTGTTGTGACGGCCTGTGTAGGCCCATATATGATATGAACCAGGGATTGTGTATTATGTACTTTGTCATTAGTAATATCAGGGGTTACACGTTTAAATTTGGGACGATGAGATGCCGTTACATATTCATTTATGCAGATGGCCCCTATGCCAAAGGGTTTACACTCTGGAACAACCTTTCCAGAGAGCAGACAGGATATAAATGATGCATTCTTTAGAATGGGCATTAAATCTTGCCACATGGTTTATCAGTCATTAATACTTAACGGAAATAATGCTTGATGCATACGTCAAAAAACATGTGGTGATATTATTTCACAATAAGTAGCATAAAGGATTACCTCTTGACCTAAAATACCACAGACGTCCAAACTCACTTTTCCTCTCATGCATCGGCAGGGCAAGGTAGGTCACTGGGATTGCCTTATAGGCCTAGAAAAGTCTAAGAAAAAGAAAAGGCCATCCATTGTGTCCCTCCTAATTTTAAATAGTACATATGGATATCCAGCTCAAAAGGATGAGTACGGGCCTCCCTTTCCCCTGCCCCTAACCCCTATATCACGGGATCAGAAAAAAATGGAATATGTCTGAAGGGATATTAAATGGGAGCCTCGTCTTCCTCACCATTTAGGTTTTAATTACATTTTTTCATCGATAGCTGTAGGCATGATTATCGCCCATAGCGGAGTGGTAAGTAAACAGAACACATGACTAATTGCACACAATAGAACGTGGGATAAATATGTATCTTCCTACGCGATTGTTCAGTCATTAATAACATGCTTAATAGGTGAAAAAAAAAATGTCACGTATTTTTCAATAGCAATAGCCTAAAGTGTTAAGTACTATGCTAAAACTACCTGGACATCTGATCTTACCTTTTGACTCATGCATTGGCATGATATGGTATCTGAGGAGGGGGTTGTCTTAAAATACATAAAAATGGATTATGTCTGAAGAGAGTGTAATTGGGAGACTCGTCTCCCTCACTCTTTAGCTGTTCTGTAGACATGACTATTTGCATGGATATTCATTGAATCTGACATAATGAATTGTGCTTTATTTCTTGATTCTTCCATTCTTAACTCTTTCTAGACAGCACAAGGTAATGCCTTTCAGATAATTCATATGTTACATGGGCAGTGACCCAATCTATGAGATGAGGTGCCTATTTGTAGCAAAGGGACCCGATGCCCTCTTTAAAGTGCTGCCTCACTGAGATATACAAAGGTTCACACAATACCCCAGTTATGTGTTGTGGCTCTAACTTCATATCTAGTGCCAGGCAAGCAGTAACCACTGCTATAATAATTATATTGTTAAAGTCTTTTGTGTGACTCAGCCAGGGTTACACCCCAGGGCCTCCCAGACCCGAAGAGGGAACTCTACCATCTGAGCTACTGTGCCTGATCTCCCCATTTATCACCTTCTATGAACAGCAAGGGGCTGTCAGGGACACATTCTTCCCAAGAGGCTCCCAAAGGAACCCCCAACCCTGATCCCCATGGAGGGGGCTTGACTCATTATCTATGTGGGGAGAGGTCAGTGAAACTAGAACTTTGTTGAGTTCTCATATAGACAGATAAACGCTGGATTTGTATAATTCTATCACATTACTGCAACTATAGAGAGCTCCCCTGAATAGAAAACCTGTTTTATGCTGCAGATCACACAATGAATGTCCTGTCCACAAGAATTGACGTCTGTGTGTGCCGTCACACACAGAAGCCAGTATATATTCAAATTCCAAATTTCATTTACACTTTTCTAACATGAATCTTTCAATTTCAAGCAAGTGATGACTCTTTGAAAGAAGTTGGAAAGCATATTTTGTTATTTTCCAAGTTTTTTTCATTCATTTTTGTCTGGCTGTGACGTCACGCACTCACAGAAATGCAGCGTGCAGGATGCACTATAGTTTTAGACAAAACCACTTACTTTGAATCAGTAAAATCTGTATAATGTAAAATTAAGATAGATGTAAAAATTTGTTATTGATATTACCTGGCTGTCTGGGATCATGACAGTCATTAATTATGAAAATTCATAGTCACCGGCCCCTCTCTATAATATTTCTCCATATTGGCAGGACAAATACGATTGCCCCTCGCCGTTTTTGTAATTGACGTTCCCTGTGCATTATAAGATCTTCCGATAGCATGACATGGTATCAAACAAAGAATAGATAAACATGACGTAATGAGTTAGGTTGCGATATAGTATAATATTGATGCTATTACAGCCCCAAACTGACCAATTAGTAAATTTTGCCATGTGACAACACTATATATAATACACTCTTATTCATCTAATAAGAATGAAACATTTGGTCACATGCCTATACAGGAAGTGTCAATTATTCTAGGAGAGTGGCTAACTGTGACAATATTGGTCGACAAGCGAACTGGAATATTCAAATAATGGCATACCCGTACATTTCTTGACAGTTAGGTATTGACAAGGAAGTTCGGTTAAGAGGGTCCCAGGAGACACTTTGGTAGATATAAAGGAACAATCATTTCTCCCACCTCACGCACCCCACGTGAACAGGCTGGAGAGCAGCCAACTGTGTACGCGAGATGGATGTGTTAGACCTATACATTTATACCTATACATTTATAATTTATTAATTTATTATTCTTAAATTCAAACCTATGAATATCCACAAGCTTAAACTAACACCTTCAAATTCACCACCGTGAATTATTGATAAACCTAGACAATTTTATGGTGATTCTAATTCTGATTACGGAAGTAACTATACGAAATATGTCAATTCGCCAAATCGAATGTCTTATACTAAACATCAAGTGCACAAAGTCGTCAGCGAGTTTGATGTACTCATCACCTATCAAATCAAAATTATTCTGTACATATAATCAATGTATGCCTACGGGATGTAGATGGAGGGAATTTGTTATTATTTTGATGTTGAATAATGATATGGTTAAGAGTTATGATATGATCAAGATAAATAAACAGAGATGTCAGCTGTCATTGTTCCATTATACGTATTACGTATGTCATTGTTAGTCTTCCGATATCAAGTTAATACAATGTAGCAATCATTTCAACTGACCGTCTGGTGGGAAGCAGTTTAACTAAAATAAAAATCTTTTGCTTTTGCCCTCTGCTTAGAAGCAGTCTAACACTTATCTGTATACCACTTCATGCCTGAGGTTAATTGAGCTCAGTGCAATGTTTTGAAATACATGAACAAGTGTTTGCAAGCGACATACTATAAAAACGTGAGAAATGGTAAAGTCACCCAGCACATAAAGACGAGAATGGCTTATGATCAAAGTTTCTCTTTTTTTTTCATTTCAATAGTGCTTGAGGAAATGGAATTTATGATAAGATCGTAATACTTGAGAATAACAGAGAAGAAATCATATACAGGATCGACTCATATAGATACAATTCACCATTGTGTTCAGAATTGCAGAGAAAGGGAGGGGGTTCTTTTAGGCATAGATTTTGAGAGAAAAAACTCTTATATTTTGAACAACTTGAATTTACTGGACTTGGAAGATTGACAGAATTCAAGGGCTTCATTCTTCTCCCCAAACCTAAGGTTTGATTAATGGGTATGGAATTAGCCTACCCCCCTTTGGATAAGCAGTGGCGGATCCAGGTTTTTGAAAAAAAAAAAAAAAAAAAAAAAGGGGGGGGGGGGCGCTATTGGAATTTTTTTCACTTTAATTACCTTATGGGCGAGTTTTACATTTAAAAAATCTAAAATTGGCCCAAAAAAAGGGGGGGGGCACTGATATTGGAACAAAATAATAATATAAGCCATCCTTTTCTCCTAGAGTTAGGGATACTGAAACAAGCAAAGACTTGTATTTCTCTATAACCCAAAGTACTGCTTAAACATTATGATTTCTTAAATTGTATCAATTGACAGGTTTACAGGTTTACCAGCTAATCAAAATGGTGTATTTCAAGGCAGAATAGGGTTGGGCACTATAAGCTGGGCTTGCAGGCTTTAGCATTGGTTCCTATGGGGGAAGGCCAATAGATAAATCTGCATTTTACAAATTTTAGAGGCAATCTCTTAGCCAAATTGCTTTGTTTAATTTTGTATTATGCAACTGTTTAAAGGGAAAAAGAATGGAGGCAATTTCGAAAATATTCTATGGTAAACTTTAACCTTGGTGTAAACTGGGATTGGCTTATTGGGGAGTGAAGCAATCTTCCACAATTGCCATGTATAAGGAAGTGAATGTTGTACTTTTGCGCGGGGACTATGGGACATTATAACATTGTCTTTAAAATATTTTTTCATAAGCATGGTGAGATCACAATCACCCCCGGCGATCTTTTTTACTGGACCCGGATACAGAATCACATATTCATAGAATAAAATTAATGTACAGGTTTGTAAACATACAGAATTTCCTTCTCGAAAGAGCTTCCCTTTCCACGAGACGGAGCAAGTCCGTTGTCTTCCCTGCTAGTGATAACAATTTGGCGCAACGAATGGGGCCCGTTGGCAATATCGCTAGATGAATTCTTGTTTCTTTTGCTGGAATTAAGGCGCCTTCCTCTAACTCGTCTATTTCCGAATGTTTGTGTGGGAAGCAGAACGGACATAGTAAGCTAATGTGTGCTACTATCCAGGCCTCATGGTTGGGGATCCCATCTTGGCAGAAACAGCTAATAATACTTTAGTGTAATGGATGGAAACGCACTGCAGCACACTATGTTAAAAACGTACAAATTGTATTTCAATCTATGAAGAGATAGACTTTGGAACGAGGTCGTGTGTGAGTCCGGCGACATGAAATGAAAACAATACTCCGTTTTGTTCAGTTCTTTTTAATCAACAAAGCCTGGAGAAGACTTGCCCGGAACACTGGATAAGCAGGGAGGTGTATCCAAACATATCTCTATTGTTCACAAACAATTATATTTAACTGAAAAATGCAATTGGAGATGTTCTTCAATGCATTTTATATGGACTTGTTAGGACAATGGTTTTGGAAGGAAGGTGCCTCCTAACGTGTCTATTTCTCATAAAATGATCATTTAGAGCGCACTGTATGTTTTCCTTCCCGTATTTTACGCGGAAATCTTGAAGGAATTCTACTTCATGATACCTATTGCAAACGTTTCCTTTTCCAATATAAAAAGTAAAATATATATGTTTTTGGCTAACAGATGAACTTCAGATATATTATAACATCACTGTTTCATGATAATAACAGCACTTTTCAAGTGATAACAAAACGCACTGGGTTCTTACATATATATACAAATTATGCTATCCAATTAACCCGTTGTTATAAAATAACTCATTCAGGAACCCTGTAGAACTTTAGTAATTCATATTGGATGTTTCTTTTTCTCCACAATGTTTCTGAGTTATTGCATACATATTCATCTACTCAAAGGTCATCCAGTTATACCGATGTAATCTAAGGACTACTAAGAAGGGTCTGATTTAAACATTACATGACTAGTATCTTTATATAACATCCTTGCCTATCCATACCAAAAAGAGTCAAAACTTAATACATCTACGTTTTTAACAACAAAATCCATTGGCGTTCACCGTCTAGTTTTCAAACTGGTTACATTGCATACGACATTACGATCTGACAAGGTAATACTGTTGTATTTCTATTTAAATGAGACATAGAAGAATGCCATGAAATGATCTCAAAATGAAGAAACACTACACCGCATAACGTAACGTAATTTTAGTAAAAACTCAATACCCTGCAAATAATCAGAGATCATTATTAATATATTTATTATTTACAATTTGATCTGGATTTTTCTTGTATTCATTAACACCTGCACATCTGACCAACTGTACGGGTATGTGTGAAACCAGAAAACATATCAGCCGTGAAATTTAGTTGGGATAGATGACGGGACACCTTTTCGACTTTTGGTGCAAATGGTATTTGCTGCTTGTTTGTAATGCAAAAATTAATTTGAGTAAATTAGTGAACGTAAGTTAATAAAGTCTATGAAAACCTAAACAATACCGCTATGACAGTCTGATATCGAGAAACGCATGCCATCACTTAAGTTCTCATTAGCACCATTACGGTAGACAGAAAATTACCACATAAAACCCATTTAATCTACTGGGGATATAAACCATCACGACCAATTGTTTGTTATATCACTACACCCAACTAATATCTATGATAATAAAAAAGTTAACTTGTAGCATACAATGCATTTTAGCCATGCGTGGATTGATAAAGGGAGTGGAAACGTAAATTAAACACGGTTTAAGCAGACATTATCAGGAAGTATTCATGCATACAAAAATATGGTCTTTTCAACAGTCGTTGGATTAAGCACTTTACCCCTTTCGGGCAGGGATAAGTTCTGAGCAAACGAAGCCGGTGCACTGCCAGATTTTATAGAACAGAGTTGAATGCTATGATCTATTTCTATAACGGGATTTCATGTCCTCGGAACTACCCAACCTTAAGTGCCCCGCTACAAACCTGCGAGCCAAGCGACAATATGCTCAGCTTATCGCGAGCCACGATAATCGAAGTTTAACGGGTACAGCCCCTAAACACGTGGACATGTTATTCTGTTCGTACCAAAACGGTTGCTCAGTGACTGTAGTTATTAAAACCGTGTAACCTGAGCATTTGGTTGATGTACAAGGATGCATCTTAAACTTATGAATTCAACAAAAACTAAAAGATGAAGGTGAATATTTCGAATATTGTTAAAATGGTCTGTTTTGTGGCAAAAAATATATTGCCTAATATAAAGATCGATGACCTCGACTTCATGGAACTACTTGTTGATTGAGCCTAAGTCTAGCGACTTTGTGTCATGTAAAACAGTGGCACATGGGCCTTATTCTTCGTCCAACAAGTTGTACGGATGGTTAGCATGACTTAGATGGCAGATCTGTGATCATGTGGTAATGAAAGCACGCAGAGGAGGTAGCAATTTGGAAATCGCCGAGGGGGAGTACGCAGATTTATGTGATGACGGTGGGTTCTTGGCGACCCGTCAGCTCACGCAGTTGGGATATCTCCAGGGCAATTTCCACCAGCGGCTTCAGCACAACCTGGAAGAATATCAAAATATATTTATACCGATTGGTCAACTTCAGTCTTTCCACATTGGATTCTTTTAAAATGACTTGAAAGAAGATGCGACTCTCGGAATTTCACAAAAGTACCAATAGTATGATATATATGCTCTTCAGAATATGTCTTGTCTGGCAATTCAGTGATTTTATTCAGTCTTCTTCTTCCCAACCATATGACTTCAAAATATCCGGGAACGTTTGACATAAGATGCCTTCCAGGATCGTGTTACTGCATGAAGTAAGAGTAATGAAAAATCACATCTGCATGACTTTTTATATCATACATTGGAAAGGGCTACGTTTATTCTTAAAAGCCTGTCAATTATTGGAAGACTGGCTCTCAATATAAGTCGAAGTGTTCCGTACATTAAAAAAACAGATATTGTACCTGGGCATCCAGTGAGTACTTGGCGGGGTTGTCCTCATAGCTGTCCACGTACAGGCGGATCGTGGCCCCCGCACTACCAGTACCGCTCAGCCGGAAGACAAGACGAGACCCGTCCTCAAAGATGAAACGAATGCCCTGAAATAGGAAACAGCCGATTGCACTTAAGGATAGACAACACCTCTTGGCGCCCCATTTACAGTAATTCACATTGCGCTGTCTCTGATAAGGCTACAGTTATGCAGTGTGTATCAAATGATAGAATATATTTTTCTCAATCTTTTGATATAAAATATATGGTTGTAATGCTGAAATTATCGAAATTGGAGGTGAAAAAGTGATTTTTTCACTTTTATTTTTTGAACATGGATATCTCTGTAACCCCTCAATGGATTGTCACAAAATTTGGACAGTTCTTTAATAACATTAGTCTTCAGGGAAGCGTGTCTCAGATTTTTTATTCAGGTCCTTGTTTTCATTTTATGTCAAAAAACGGGAAACTTTTTGTTTATTTTTACATCATTATTTTCTAGATTTTATAAAACAAAAACTAAGACATCAATAAAAAATCTGAGACACGCTTCCCTCCAGATGAATGGTGTCTATATGTCGTGAAAATTTCAAGTAATTTTATGAAATAGTAAGTGAGATATTCATGTTCAAAAAATAAAAGTTAAAAAAGCATTTTTTGTATTCCTGACTTGCTCATGCAGGCATATATCTACTCATCAAAATATGATTTATATGAATAGATAGGGTCAATAAAGGGTATTTAATGATAAAACACTCATATTCATTCTATAGTTATTGAAAAATATATGTGTGTTTAAAGAGAGTCCCGCGAATTTGCCACTGAGAGGTGTTGTCTATCCTTAAATGGATGTTTTTATATGCAGTAAAGACTACGCGTAATGAACATGTTCTTCCAGTCAGTGCGGGAAAGTAGAATGAGGTAGAATAAATTAATAGCGGTTATTAGTTATGATATATGGATTCCTGAAATAATGTTTTGTCATTTTGAGGATGGAAGAAGCATTCGTAAAGCGCTTCTGAAAGAATCTGAATAGCGAAAGTGTGCTGCCGATGCTCCACCGATACAACATCTCGAGTATATGCAGAAATATGTACCAACATGTCGGTAAATTTTTCCTGGCAATTTTCTACTGGTTGCCGATATTGCAATTTCAGCAGCCAATATTGTTCTTTCTGCAGCCAATATTGCACTTTCTGCAGCTGAAATTGCCCCGAAAGTAAATGGTCCAGATATAGAATATTACCATTGAAAGGCTCAATATCAGCGGCGCATACTTTCGGTAAGTGGAATACGGCTTTTAGAGATAATAGTTTTATAAATTGGTTGATTGGTTGGTTATTGGTTGCTTTACGCCCTAATCAACTGCCAGGGTCATATCAAGGGTGGTGATGGTGATCGAATCTATGAGAAGGTAGAGACCATACCCCTACACATTTACTGAGGCAGGTGTTCTTTAATGTGCAGGGTCCCATAGACAGGGCCCTACACACAACAGCCGGTGGTCTACTAGAGACCTTTGATAACCCAGTTGTTGCCACTGGGGGGAACACAGAGTGGCCTGGCACCTCAGAGGGGAGTTGAACCCCGGCCACCCGCAAGCGAAGCGACCGTGCTAACCACCAGACCACCACGCGCCCCCTTTTATAAATTGTTATTCATAAATATTGATATGTTCGTAGCGATCTCTGATGATGTCCTACTGTGTAGGAAAGTAAACATAAAAATGATGTGCGATAAAAAAGGGGGTGTCTTCGCCTCTCCCATTACCTAATCCTCACTTGTTTACTTAAGGGTTGGCGACGGTCGCCCCTCTCCCGGCCTCGACTTAATCCCCCCCCGACCTTGTTTAAAGAGCTATTAATAAAGGGAGAGCTGACGCACCCTATGCCGCGTACTCTGCACACCGTGCGGACATAGGATGGGCTTGGCGGACTAAGTAACACTCTTAGTCCGCCTAGCTTTTTTTTTTTTGGTTTGATGAAAAGAGGTTTAATATTATTTTCAATATCGATTCGTGTACTGCAGTGACACAGATGAATTATACAAGTCATTTCCCTACCTCTAACATGTTATTTTCTTTTTTTTTTTCTTTTTTTTCAAAAGAGGTTTAATCATCTTTTTGGAATAATAAGGCTGACGCTTGGAAAGTAGCCCCAAATGCGCGCCAGCTCCAGAAAAAGCTGGCCCGCGCGGGCGTTATTTTTTTTTTTTTTTTCGTTCAAAAGAGCTTTAATTAATACCGCCTATGATAACAACATGGGAACAATATGTCTGAGAGCAGATCAGCTTTTGTTGAGTTGGTGGCCCTGAAAAGGGCCTTTTGGTTATTTAAAACAGTGCAAACTGTTTTAGTGTGGGATATACTCGTCGGGATATACTGGGGCCAAGTCCTGGTTTACCAATGCAACTCCCATCTCTTCAATGAAAATGTCTCTGCGCCACTGAATGTGGGTTAGTGCTCTGGTTCTCAAATCGAGATGACGGACCTGGACTGGCATGAAAGGCCATCCTGGGTTTGGAACTAATGCTGGTCCTTGTGCAATATGTCCATATATCGCTGGTTCAGTTAGTGGTGAAGGGGCGTGTGAGCCCAGCGCCCAACTGATTAGAGACGTCCGTGTGTCCCTCACACAATGATGTTGACATGCAGCCAACAGTAGTTCCCAACAGAACTCCAGGTTCACTGGACAACTGGTCAAGACGCGGCCCAACACTGACATGGGAACTGTAGGTAGATGTATCCTTGGGGATCCAACTATTTCCTGTACGTCTCTGGCAGAAGCAGTCCAATTTCGGTGAGGCATTATTATACTTCTTATTAGATACCGTCTTATCTGGTTGCTCCTAATCATCCAAGTGGTCACACTCTCACCTGACTAAAAAAAACCTGACCTAGATCCCTCTTGCCTAGTCACCCCCTCCCAGTCTGAGTGGCTCCCACCTGGGCAGCCCCTGCCTAACTAGGTCACCTCAGGTAAGTCACCTGGGCAACCGGTCGTCCCCCTTGACCTGGATATCCCTCCCGCCCAGTTTGACCTCTTAGGTCACTTAGAGATAAGCTTGAGTGACCGGGTTCCACCTGCGTCTTAGTCGGCGACACATGAATGTATTGAAACAGTAAACAGTTGCAAGAGGGGAACATTGCGCAATAAGACGCGAATAAGACCAATCATGTGTTATTGTTTGCAATTTTATTTCACTTGGTGACATAACTATACATTTCTTACAGCGCTGCAATTAAAAAACTACAATACCAACCTGGAATAGAGGTTTAATTTCGAAATGAGGTTTAATTAAAGAATGAAAAGAGGTTTAATGTCCAACATAATAACAGGCCCTATTCATCCCAGCCTTCATCCCAGTCCTCACTCAGCTCGCCGACCTGATCAGCCAATTCATCCTCCTCCTCCTCCTCCACTTCCTCCTCCGCGACAACCTCTTCGGGGCTCTCCGACTGCACTTCTTCATGTTGCCCCCTTGCACATCCTCCCCTTCCCCTTCCCCTTCCCCTTCCTCTTCCCCTTCCCCTTCCTCGCCGTCCGCCTCCCCCCCGTCTGTTGCTCCACATGGGCTTGTAGATGAGGACTATCTGATCCAAGTACTGCATGGCATCAGTGACACCTGCCCGGAATTCCTCTTTTGCCTCATTCAACATGTCCTCCCTGTCACGCATCGGTTTCCTGCGTTTTCTCTGCTTTTTCTTCAGCTCATTTTCTTTCAGATCCACGTTGGTCTTCCTGAGATCCTTGTTGATGTAGCTGATGAGCTGATAGATATTCGGATGGGGCTTTAGGCGGGTGTTCAGCACTCTGTTGTAGGCTTCTACTGTGTTATTGGTCCTGATATCACATGAGTAGACATTCCAACGTTCAAGGCCAATGCGGGATTCAATCCAAGTGTGCCTAACATACTTCACAAAGTTGTACAGGGCCCGATCTACTTCCCTGGGGAGCACACCCCAACCTGCACTATCAGCAACCTTTTCAAAGGTCGCGGAAACATCCTCTACTGGTAAGAAAGGTAGGCGCATGCACCTGTACAGTACAGTTTTAACAGATGGTACTCCGTACAAGAATTTGGTGAGTCCCTCCCTCTGGTACCTCCTTCTGAGTGCTTGACAGAAGTGGAAGTAGCATCCCTTAACTGTCACTCCTCTAAAGACATAGCGCAGACTCCTAGCTATTGCTGCCTCAAAGTCTATCCACACAATGTTGGGCCTCAACTGCCACCCCAGGGCGGCAGCTTTGTTCTTCAGAAGGGTGAATAGCCGAACATAGCATGAGTAATGCTTGTCAGGCAAGAGGCAGTACAACAAGGGGAACACAACATCCCCTACAAGGGCGTGGATCAGGAACAATTGGGAGAATAGGTTAGGGGCTGAGCGGAAGGTCCCATCCATGTGTACCCGTTCAGACTCACAGACCATCTGCAGGTTTCTCTCAGACCCGACCACAATTATCTTGTTATCCTCACCGTCAGTAAGAAGGATGCTCTCGCTGTTGGGGACCTCGGAAAGGTCTATGCCAGACAGACTCCTGGGTAGGACAGGCATCTGTGTGCGCCTGGCGCGTTGCATGCTTGAAGCAAAGCTGTACTGGGAAGGCAACTGTGAGAAGGAGTCACTGTTCTTAAGAGCCGATGCCTCGTCGTCAAAAATAGTTTTGAGGGTGCATCCTAAATCGGTCTTGACACGTTTCCTAATGCGACCTAGTGCCTGCTCTGCTTGGCGCTTCTGGGGATCTGGCGCATGGGTGTGGCGTCCTTGGACCTCCAGGGTTGACGGGCGCTCTGGAATCATGCGTGCCTGTAAAACAAAAAGTAATGTTTGTTATATGTACAGTACGATACTTCACTGGGGACACTTCACTTCTGCATTAATGCTGATTTTATTGAATTGAGGTTAAATCTGATTAAACCTCTTTTGAAAATACATATACGGGCGAAGGCAATTGATCGATTAATCATTACATTGCTCATGATACGTACTACTAAGATATGGAAGATATGTTAGCAATGATGAGCCTTGACCGAAGTGAGGTTTAATCTAATTAAACCTCACTTGAAAATATGGGAAAGAAAAGCTTCTTACCTTAGCCGGGCATTTTTCCACGGTTCTCTTAGCTGCGCAGGAAAACATTGCCATGCGTTGGCCGCTAGCTAGCGTACTGTAACCATTGCGACAGAATTTGTAGCCACCGGACTGGAGCATTGGCCTCCCACCATATCCCTCCACAAATTGGCATTCCAGCCATACAGAAGCAGGATCATTGTTCAAGTTGTTTGTCACTGCACTCGGTCCAGGCCATACACCAGCTGTAACGGAGGTACTGTCGGGGTTCTCCTCTGTTGGGACGGGCACAGGCACAGGCACAGGGACTGGGACACACAAAATGGTCTTACTCGGTGTACCAGGGGAAGCTGGTGTCCGTGCCAAATACGGCAGGAATGGATTAAGACTTCCATTGCGCACTGGCGTTTCTGGCCCTGGAAGACCTAAGGGACCCAGCGGAGTGGAAAGTTGAAGTGGGCTGCTCAATGCTGCTCCCAGTGGTCGGCTGTTGGTGGTAATGGGAGATGATGGACAAGCTAGATGTGAACCTGGTTGATCAGGGAAGACAGGTTGGCCTACCCTCACAGCTCCCAAAGGTGTGTGGCTGCTGCAAGGTGATAGAGATGCACCCCAAAATGACACAAACGGAAAATGCGGTGTGGTAGGGGTTGTAGGGATGGTGGCAGTAGATGGTGTACACGGCGCCTCACTTAGCACTTGGGCCAATTCACTCTGGTCACTGGGAAGGATGGCTAAGCCCGGTAGATTGAGTCTCCGGCATGCCATAGAGACTCTCCTTCCAGAAGATGGAGTCTTGGGTTCCGCGGGTTCCATACCTTCCTCTATACTGATGAGGAACAGCTGGTCAATACTGTGCCTTATAATGGCACATAACGGACGCGAGTGGTTTTGCAGGTCATCATGGTCTCAGAGATGACACTTGTGGAGCGTCACATGGGAAGCACTCCCACTGCATACCTGCCGGCGCGCCACCTGCCCTGCTACTTGAGTGCGCGCGTCTGGAAGCCCCTGTCCCAGTCCGTTTGTCATGTGTACTGGACACTCTATTCCTGTTTACATCCCTATTGAATTAACTCAGGGTTTAGCTCACGCGTCAGGAATGTTGACAAGGACAGGCTTTATAAACAGCTGTTTTAGACCCAGATCACACTCTACTGCTTTGCTCGAATTGAGGTTTAATCTAAACAGCATGGCTCGGAACATCCCTAATGCCTTAACCCATTCCAGATTACTCCGCCACCTGATGCCTGAATCTGTCGCTGACCATGTGAGGCGTGTCATGCGGCGATTCAGGCATACCTTGCGCCACACTGGGGGCTCTATTTTCCGGCAGGTGGAGTTCCGCAAGAATCCTTACTACCTGTGTATAGAATACAGAGGTACAGAGTACGAGTTCACAAACTGGCAATACTGGTTCTTTTTTCAAATGAGCATGCATGCAGACTTCCGTGACCTATTGGATCCTGGCATTGACCTCAGACTTCCACGGTACCAGTACAAACTGCGGTATGAAGCTGGCGAGTTCCATATTAAGAGTCCAATGTATGATAACAAGTTAATCATAGACATGGACACGTACATTCTATTTGTGTCAAACATGGTGGACTATGACAGGGCAGCCCAAAAAGAACAGGAACAAGAGTGGACCAGGAATGTGTAGTGTACAAGCCTAAACATCTAATAATTAAAAGGCCCTTTTCAGGGCCAACAAACTTGTCAAAAGTTGCTTTACTCATGCAATACCAACACCAACCATCATTAAACCTCATTATAAGTGAGGTTTAATTCTGTAATTGTCTTAGTTTATAAAATTCTAAAAGGCGCATCGCGCTCAGGCCTAGGCGGGGTCGCCTAGACCTATTGCTCCTTCGATGTCCGGCCCTTCTTGCGCAGACGTGTTTTATTCAAAGTGCAATCAGACACATCCAACCATTAAACCTACTTGGAATAGAAATTTATTAGCCGTGGGAATGAGATTTAATTACACAGTTAGGCAGTGGGGCCTAAAGGGCACATCGCGCGTAATGAGGTCACAGGCTGGCTGACCTCAGCGGGAGCACACGCGCGCAAACCACAACCCACGCCGAAAGAACAATGTCGTCTTCGCCATCTCCACCGTCATCCCCTCATCCCCTCATCCCCTCATCCCGTGTGATAGGGGTCTTGACCGTAGTGACGGTCCAGCCTGACCAGCAAGCTGCCCAGGAATCCCAGCCACAGGCCCAGCCGGGCCCGCCGTCCCCGCAGGCCCTTGCGCCGCCAGGAGAGGACGAGGAGGACCCGCCCAAGGCCCAGCCGGGCGCGCCGTCCCCGCAGGCCCTTGCGCCGCCAGGAGAGGACGAGGAGGACCCGCCCCAAGCCCCGCCGTCCCCGCAGGAGCTGCCCGGAGAGGACGAGGAGGACCCGCCCCAAGCCCCGCCGTCCCCGCAGGAGCTGCCCGGAGGAGACGAGGAGGACCCGCCCCAGGCCCAGCCGGGCCCGCCGTCCCCGCAGGCCCTTGCGCCGCCCGGAGAGGACGAGGAGGACCCGCCCCAAGCCCCGCCGTCCCCGCAGGCCCTTGCGCCGCCCGGAGTAGACGAGGACGACCCGCCCCAGGCCCAGCCAGTGGGCCGTGTACTGAGGCCCCGGCGCCGGCCCCAGCCCGCAGGCGACCCAGAGCCCGGGCCGAGCAGGTCCCAGGACCGCCGTGAGCTTAGGCCCCGGACTGCTCGAGGTGTAGTCCGCCGCCCCACCCCCGACTACGCCGTCCCGGGGACGAGCGGTGAACAGCGCCAACAGCGATCCCTGCGACCCAGGACAGTGACTGCCCCTCCCGCGTCTTCCTCTTCATCAGAGGACAGCCCCCCCCAGCAGGCTGAGAGAGCAAGGGGAAGAGCACGGGGGAGAGCACGGGGGAGAGGACGAGGTAACTTGTCACCCAGGACAAGGACCAAGCGCGAGAAGGCCCTGGTTAGTTTATTGTTTACAACTTTCATGCTGCCACCTAGCGTAAATCCGAGAACCATGTAGCGGTAATCGAATGTACCAAACAAAATTCCAAAAGAGATTTAATATAAAAGTACGGCTCCTGTAACACGTACGTAGAGGCTAATACATTAACATAGATTGCAATTAATGAGTATTTGATAAGTGAATATAAGCCCCGTTATAAAAATAGCCCATTTGGATTTATAGAAACACAAAAAAATACATTAAATCTTAAAAAGAGGTTTAATGAAATTTTGAAAAGAACTTTAATGTCGGAAAGAGGTTTAATACCACTCTGTTTTTTACAGTTGTATGCCGAGGTACGTGTGCCCCCCACCAAAAAACAAATCCAGAGGAAGTACTACCAGCAAAACCTCAAAAGGGCACTGGACCGCGAGAAGGCAGGCATACAACCCAGGCGGTTCACAGACCGGTGTATGTATTTTGTATTTTGGAATTATTATTATATTTTACATAATACATAATACATGTGAATACACGTGAATAATCTAAGAGCCTATGTATCGTAACCACAATTGTATCAACATAGTTCCCCTCCGTATTATTTTAGTAAAAATAATCAAATTGCCTAATTAAAACTCTTTTCAGGCCTAGCTACAGAGGTGTCTCCCCCGGTGTCACCACCCGAGGGCCGCCACCGCCCCCACCGTCGCTTGAACTTCCACCTCCAGTATGCGGCGGGGCGACGGGGGGGGAGGGGGATGGGGTCGACAGGCTGCGTCTCAACAGGGCCCATCCGCGGCTTCACGTCGTCCAGCTCCAGCAGCAATAGCAGCAGCAGGTCAGCAAGCCCGACAGCAAGACCAGAGGGGGTGTTTCACCTGACCCTAAGGCCTAGGAGACGCGGCACGGGGCGACACACTGGGCGACACAGGGAGCAGACAAGGCGCCAGGAGCCCTCTGAGTCTGAGTCTGAGTCTCCCCCACCCCTGGAGGGAGATCCTCTGACGGAAGCGGAAGCGGAAGCGGAAGCAGCTCCCCCCCGGCGACGGGTCCGACGGAGAGTGGAGTCCTCGTCCAGCGCTCCTCCTTCTTCCCCGGAAAGACGTCCCCCCCCGCGACGGAGTGCGCGCCTTGTCCAGGCCCAGGAGCAAAGTATGTTGAAATTAAACCTCTTTTCAAAATAAAACAAAATACAAATATACTCAAACTCCACACCAGCCCACCAATTAACTAATTTATATAACTATCTTATCACTGGATCACAGCTGCCGTCCTGCAGTTCCTGGCGGGACGTCAGCGTTTGCTAAACCTACATTAAACCTCTTTTCCAAAATATTTAAAAAAAAACTAGACAGGGGCACTCTACACTCTAACCCCGTCCAACCTCTCAACCTCCCACCAAATAAGTTAAATGCAGATCGTATAAAATATCATATTATATATATTATATATGTAATACTATTGCTTTGCTTTTTGCCAGCTTACCAAAAGTTTGAGGGTCTGCGGGCAGCGAGGGGGAAGAGGAGAAGCAAGCCCCAGGGTATGTATGAGGAACGCCCCCTGTTAAACTGCATTAAAACCCCGTCCAGTATTATCAAAAGCTGCGACACTGATACAATTTCTTGAATAAACCTCTTTCCATAGTAGAAAAAAAAAATTGAATTGTGGCGTGTGAGAAAAGCCTGTAAATGATAACGCTGATCAACAACAGTCTAACAATTATTAGTAATATGTCATATATTAACAATAACTATATTGCTCTGATCACAGCTGCCGTCCTGCAGTTCCTGGACCTGGAGGCCAGGGAGAGTGGGAGGGTACAGAGTGACAGTGATCCACCCAGTGAGGGAGAAGGCGAGGAGGAGGCCCCAAAGCCACCAAGCCCCCCAAGAGCCAGTCGCCGCCCCCACCACCACCGCCTAGTGCTGGCGCAGCGGCGGTAGTTGTGTAGAGCTCCTAGTTTGTACGCTCCAGTTGTACAGTTGTACAGTTACAGAATAATACAGAATAAACTTACTCTCTTGTAGACCGTTGTTTCTTGATAATTTAAACTAGAGTGCTTAACTAATACAATTAAATCTCTTTTCATTTTGATAAAAAAAAAAAGGAGATGTACACCTGTCTCTACTACCTAAGATAGACCTGTAATGAAATATTAAACTACTTTAATTTAAACTAGAGTGCTTAACTATGAAATTAAATCTCTTTTCATTTTGGTAAAAAAAAAAAACAACTCTCTTATACTACTACCTTAACTAGACCGTGCGTTTGCCCTTGGAAAGTGTCCCTTCTAACTGCAACAGGGGCCGCAGGGCCACCAGTGGCCGCACAAGGGTCCCTGCACGCGGCAACCGAGCAGCAGCTCTCCATTTGCCTAATGTTTATATTGCAACTTAACAGGGATTAGTGAGGAGGAGACCGACGCCCTAGAGCCAAAACCCCTGTATAAACAAAGGATTACAATTAGCAAAAGGGAGAGATGGGTGGCACGCTAAAAAAGAGACTAAACAAAAAGAAAAGGAAATTAAAAATGAATAAAGATACATGTATTTCGCCCACAAATACAACACACAGTAACACACTCGCAAATGGCATATAATTGCAAGTATTTTCATTATTTCTGTTTAGCTCTTATAGAGTGGCAGGTAATGATTTGGAAATAGTCGTACCTGTTTGGTGGAAACGCTGTTGTCGATGGGATCGGTGTAGGAGAAGTTGTCGAGTACGGACACCTTGTAAGTCTTGTCTCCTTTAGAGAAGGTCTTACCGACTGCGGCCCCGCCGTCTATCATGGCGGTCAGCCCAGCCATCATCTTCTCCGCCTGAGCAGATTCCACATTCTCATAATCGTACCTGCAACCGAAAGAGCATTGTTCTTATACAAAAGTGTTTTTGTCGAGTTTTTATGTCTATTTCTAGCATCTGCATTATCATTATTAATAAAGAAAAAATATGAGTTACAACGAAGAATTTAGGCAAATGTACATCAAAGACAGCACTCTAGTCTTTTTTCATAAAGCTTATACTATAAAATCTACGACTGGTGACCAACAAACTGTCTCGGCCACGGCGCCATCTAGTGTAGAATAAGGTAAAAGAACGAATGAATAAGGTGGATAGAAAAGGTGTTTCAGACAGGCAGGCCGCAAAAAGACAATCACTGTGAGAAAAAGGCCATCTACATAACACGATTCTCCAATTTGTACGTGAAGCTCACCTGGTGAAGAAGTTACGGCCAAACTTGGTCCAGTGGTCTTTGAGGATCTCCTCTACGCTCTGCTTGCGGGCGGCCACAATAGACAGCCAGGCGAACAGTGCCCACAGACCGTCCTTCTCTCTGAAACATGACCCGCAGTATTATACTTAAGATTAACATAACGCAATTCCTTCCAATACCATCTAAATACAGGTTTTTGCGCTATAGATATGCCAGTATACAGATGTCTTACACTTCTCATGAATAGTGGTTTTGGCATTAAAAGTCCCTAAAGATTACATTTGATCATAAAAGGTTTTCTAAACTGGGACACCTAAATAAAATTGTATTCTTCATAAGATTTTGTATCGTTAGCCGAGTAACGAAAGGTCGTGTCTAAAAAAAGAAAATTTACCAACAATCCCCATTTGACAGATACGACCTTTAGCTATTCAGTCGACATAATTACCTAATATGGTCTGAGCCGGTTCCAAAGCTTTCCTCTCCACACAGTGACAACTTGCCAGCATCCATCAGATTTCCGAAGAATTTCCAGCCGGTAGGTACTTCAAAGAACAGTTTTCCCGTCGCTTTTGCTACTCTGTATGAGGAAAAAATACGAGCAGTCTATATCTATGAACAATTAAGTGAATAGAAGATAATCCATGGTGAAAATAATTGTAAAAGTATGCAAATCTTGTATGGTAGTGACTCTTGTATTTTGATTATAATCCGATTTCATATTGAACTTTCAATTACCTTCGAAAAAACTATTCATCTGAACAAACCAAGTTGCCGATGTTTACCTGTCAAGAGCCCCGCTGGTAGGCATGCTCCTGGCGTATCCCCTGACACCCGTCTTCTTGAAGTAAGGTATGGAGTCAAGGTTGGCAGCGATCACGGCGAGCGAATCACAGGGAGACACGAAGAAGCCATTCTTACCGATGATCATGTTGCGGTCCTGTAAAAGAAGAGTATTTTATACTATACAAAATATTTGACCTCTATAAATACACAAAATATCTACAGTCATGTAAGTTTCAAATAACAACTGTATCAGAAAAGATCTCGTGGGTGAAATCATTAAATACGTGTAGGGGGTCTTCCATTTAGTACATTTTTGAAAATGTGCATTCATACTAAATGGAAGGCCCCTAGAGGAAGTATAGAAACCCCCAATAAAACATACCCCGTCTCCGTCGAAGGCCCCTCCAAGGTCATAGACGCCCTTCTTCATCTCGTCGACCAGCTCCTTGGCATAGGTGAGGTTGGGGTCGGGGTGGCCGCCCCCGAAGTCCGGCAGGGGGTTGCACTTGACGGCACAGTCGGCCGGCATGCCCAGCCTCTCACACAGGATACGGCTCACGTACGGACCAACGGCTTGAGAAGAAGAAAAAGAAAATGGGATATCAAGTTAAGTCCGTTAAACAATACATCAACATTTTACAGAAGCTATGAAAATACAAACTAAAACGTAACATGCATAGAAGTTCAGAACGCTCTGTGATGGTCGGAATACAGATTTATAACAGGTACCGGTAGACATGTATTTGAGAACAACTGAAATGGTCAGTTTGTACTCTATGGTAAAGTATTTTTTTAATTCTGTCGTGCTATTATTTGTCTTTCCTATTGGTATAACGATATACGGAATGCCATCCTCATACTCTCTCTCTAAAGTCGCCCTCATAAGCGCAACATATATCCTAATGAAATATAATTCCGCTTAACGGTGCAACCCAACACTAATTCAGGCTTCCGGAGTATGCGAGCGTAAAACATTTGAAGACACGTTTCTCAGTCAATCTAAAACATATCAAAATGCCTACCCCCATGCATGGCATTGGCAGTGACCTTAAAGCCTCCCGCCAGCAGCGCCTTCATGGCCGGGAAGTCGAAGATCTCCTCCATGAGGTCCATGTAGTCCTTCACTGGGTCGAGCACGTCGACGACGAAGGAGCGGTCGTCGACGGTGAAGGACTGGGAGCCCACCGTGGCCAGGTCCACCTTCAGGTCCGGACATGTCTTGTACGACGAAATGGTCTTGGAGATCTGGTATATGGCATCCGTCACTCCAGCCGGCGCCGGGCCTAGTGTCACAGGTGGAATTGTAATTGTTTCATTATTATTTTTTTTACTAATGAACAAATAGAATACAGAAGTAAAAAAATAACTAATCATAGAATTGTGAAAAAGGTAGAAAACACCTCCTGTCGAATATTTGCCTGATAGGAATATGTATCAGGGACCACCATGCCTTCTGTCGATATTATCTGACATCTAAGATGACTGATGCTCACTAAATAGTCTACTAAAGGAGGCCGTGTCTATTCTCACATCTAAAAGAACCACACATCTAAAAGATCACACATCCACGGGCCCATGCGTGATGACTGTAAACCCAAATTCTGTGACAATAATCACGCATTGGACGCCAAGTCATCGCGCATGGACGCCAAGTCATCGCGCATGGACGCCAAGTCATCGCGAATGGACGCCAAGTCATCACGCATGGTCACACATCCACGGGCCCACGCGCGATGACTTTGAACCCACACGCAATGACTTTGAACCCACGCACAATGATTTCCGTCAGTGCGCGTGGGTTCGCATCAGCGCGAATGGGCACTGAGTCAGCACGAATGGGCACACATCTATGGCCGTGAGCGATGGATATGTGGATGTGCCCAAATCATCGCGCGTGGGCCGCAAATCATCGCGCGTGAGCCGCAAATCATCGCGCGAGGCTACCCGTGGATGTGTAGGTAACCCACGCGCAATGATTTCCGTCATTACAGGTTCCCGTGGATGTGTAGATGTGTGGATGTGTGAATAGACGGTCCCACTAAAGGACGTGTACTTAACTTTTGTCGAACGATTTCTTTCTATATTTATTTTTGCTGGGATATCTTAATAAATTGAATGGCATGTACAATTCCTTACTTTGCTACAAAACCATAATAAGATTTTAAGTATTGTGTCCCAACCTCCATTAGCGATGTTGAACTTGATCCCGAAGTCGGCGTCGGGACCGCCGGGGTTGTGGGAAGCGGTCAGTACGATGCCGCCGTCCGTTTTGTACTTTCTGATCACACAGGACAGTGCTGGGGTAGACATGAAGCCATTCTGACCAACTATCACCTTGGATACCTATGGCAAGGAAAATTATAAATGTTTGATACAACAAGATAGGAGGTGAGACAATAGAAACTTAGATAATACTAAACCATACATCTTAAGAAAATTGAGGACAACCATCAAGAATGTCATGGACACGCATTTGCACTTTTTTTTTTGCGCACCCTCCATGTGCACTTTTAAAGCTTAGTTTCGAACACTGTTACTTTACTGATGGCTGACGTCCAAAAAGGTTAATTTCTAACACTGACATGTTTTCAAAATATAGCTGGTCGTTCCTAAATTAAACTCAATGGCTGACCTGATAGCAAATACTGTAGCTTAGAAACGCATCAACGTATTTCGATATCGAAAAGTACTTTAAAAGTAATGTTGTATATCTAATCGAACAAGGGTGGAAAGTCCACTGACTATCCCTGATAAAATCTAGTATATGTTATGTGTAGTTCATTCTGTGGCCGCAAGACGGCAGGCTATCCCTAATCTGTTACCCAGTCTATTTTCACAAAGTCTGTTTTTAAGTGCGTCTGTTACCTCGATACAAGCTGGTAGCAGCGATGTCAGTTTTCACACATGGCCCATATTTTAATTCATACATTCATACTTACAAAGTCACGATCTATCCTTCCATATGCTAATAAAATATCTCACCTCTCTATTAAGATCTAAAGAGGTCTGTTGTTTAAAAGGAAAGAAATATCAGAACATTGTTCATGAGAGCACAATGTTCATATTTCGGTTAGAAACACTGTTGGGATAAATTACAATATTTTCTTGGTGCTTAATGGGTAATATTGGATATCAGTGCTTTGTCACTGAGTTAATTTGTAGTGACAGGATTAACAATATTCTGAATTCATCCCACTGCACTATGGGGTTTACTTTTCGCATGAAAAGTTAGTCTACATTCCATAAGTTTCCATCTGAGTTTTCCCAATAAAGCCGTTGCCGATCACAGTCTTCCACCTCGTTACGATCATTAATTTTCCTCAAACCTAGTTCCTAATTCAGGGATGACAGAGAACACTCTTGTGAAAGGTCAATGTTTAATGCAATAATAGCTCCAAATGCAATAATATACACCACTGAGCTTCCATTGACCAATGTCAGTCTGAGAGATTGTCCGCTATACTCCTCACAAACCAGTACCCATCTAACTCTGCTCATGTGCCCAAGTGTTATCCCAGTTCACTAAGCCCACACATATCGGAGCTGCCTCAGAGGCCACTTCCTTCAATGTAAAGGGTTCTGGTACCAACATGCGCATCTTATTCACCTTGTTCCATGACATCATCTACTCACTCTCCAATCGCATCGCAGATGTGCATAAGTCAGAGAGTCTATCTTAGTCAGGTCTAGTTTCTAACAAACAACTAGCTAAGATATCTACTACGAAATAGAACTGACACCTGCGTCAGTACACCGCTTTCATACTTGTTTATGGGGATGGAAAACTGAGAGGAAGATGGGCCCATCCCACCACCTAACATGACTATGTTGACATATATGTATGTAGCGGTGACAGTCACCTGCAATGGCTGCATAGTCCACATGTTCCACTAGACTCTATAACGGCACAGATCTTGCCTATGCTCTAGACTACAGCATTTAGAAATCTTAGTGAAATATACATTGTCACTGACCTACATGATTAGCAACAGAGGGACTCGAGTTTGTAGTGAGCTTAACGACAAGCAGGGGGCGTGGCTTAAAGAGGCTGCCAGACAAACAGCTGACTACAAGCCCCGCCCACTCCAAACCCCAATCAAACAGGCACCGGGCAGATGGCAGTGGCCTACGTGTCAAGGCCGACCACGCCCCCTCCATGAGTCCATCCACTCTATCCGACAGTCACAAAGTCTAAGTTTTCAGATCATAAACAAACAGGTTTATTGACTGGGCAGTGCCAAATCAGTGTCCACGTACCCCATTGGCCGCACACATCTGGACGATTTTGACTGACGCCTCCACGGAGTAGTAGCGGCCGTCCCCGCCGAGGGCCAAGGTGCAGCCGGCCAGCCGGGGGCCGAGCGCCGTCAGCGTGCTCTGCACGAAGTTCTCCGTGTAGTGCTGCTGCATGAACACGGGCGTTTTCTTCCGAAGCCCACTCGTGCCAGGCTTCTGGCCCTCAAAGGGGGTCGTGTTAACCTGTACCGACTTCATCGTGACCAAATGATGGAGATATTCGATGGTTCAGTGCCCGCTCCTTTGGGGGAGAGATCGTCAAGGACAAGTCACAAATAAACTCACCGCTGGTTACTAAAAGTAACTGTATGTGTTCTTTTTGTACTCGCCGTTACCAGTTACAAGCTCACTCACTGTTTCGAAGTTATACCACAAGGTGGCAGTGTAGTTAGAGTTCATAATATTATGGTTCTAGTATTAATCGTCAGAGGGACTCACTTTTCCTAGTGGCGGATCCAGGGGGGGGGAGGGGGATATCCCCCCCCCCCCATAGACGAGGTGGAATCCCCCCCCCCCCCCCCGAATATTCGATGTTTGTAGATTCATGCAAATCTGGGTTATTTCCTTTACCCCCCCCCCCCCCCGATAGCTGACTCTGGATCCGCCCCTGGTTCCTAAGACAAAACCGTGGATAGTAAATCTAGGTTTATGAATATAGATCTATGGATGATTCCGATATGATGGGAAGGCTCATGTGAAATAATGAATAAGTCTAAATTTCGATACATTTATCTAGCTCAAGATCCTAGCTCTTGAATAGATCATAGGCCTTGACTACACATTAGCTATAATTGAGGCTTAACACGTACTGAACTGTGCAGGGGCGCCCTAGAATAGCCTATACCTAAAACCAAAGAGGGTTCCAAGTAAAACTGAGGGGGTTCTCGGTAAATTTATGGGGGTTCCAACCTATACTTATCACAATATTTCTTATGTTTTACTTATAAATATTTTGGGACGCTTCTGCTGATTGTGGTATACATATGTAATAATGAATTCAGGGAAGGATCCAGGGGAGGCGCATGGGGAATGCATGCGCCCTCCCCATTTCTTTGGGCAAAAATTAAGATTTTTGATATAAAATTAGCGCACTCAGTGGGGGCACCGGGACTTTTTTAATCTATAAGGGGCCCCCTTTCTAGAATTTCTGGATACGCCCCTGATGATGATCATTAAAAAAAATAGTTATAACTATCAAAGCGCTTTTCTTTCAAAATGTGAGGACCAACCCCATCCCCACAAGGAAAACGCATCATATTACAAACATTACAACCTCATTACATCGATTTAAAATCAACCTTCAAGTTCAAATGATGGGTCTTTATTTTTAGCTCCCTCGATCACCAACAGCTGGGGCCCTAGATTGGGGGTCCCCAATGTAACATGTCGAACATAATTAAGGGACAGGTCACCTGTCACTAAGTTCCCTATGGCGCATGTCACCTCTAAGATTATTTTGATGTCTTATGTCGAAGTTAAGAAACAGGCTATGTCATGTCGTTTATTTTTTCACCAATGTCACTAAGCCTCATGTCGCATGTCGATTTTAAGAAATGGTCATGTCGCCCTGTCGAATTTAAGGGTCTAGAGCCCCAGAGTTGTTTATAATCAATTTGTGAAATTAGTTTCATTTTTCATTATTAAATTTTTGTAAGTCGTTTTGGTAAGATTGCCTTCCTCGCTTCTGTTAAAAAAAGTCCGACGAGATAAGAATCTAATAAATGTACATCTCAATTCATTCTGGGCGAGCGGCGGCCCGCCCGCCCGCCCGTTTAGGATGATCTCAAATAATCACCGACGCGGGAAAAAAACACTCAGTGCCAGCGCGCCCCCTGGTGGGAGCAGGTGCGCGTTTTGGGCGTACAGTTAGGCAAAATTTGATTAAGCGTGTTTAGATCTTCTTGAACGGACGTTTTAAGCCAAAATTAAGATTAATGTAGTGTTAAAAGATCTAAGGAAAATGAGTATGATAAGTTGTTGTTGCTAAAGGTATCTTGACCCGCGTAAGCATTAACAGATTGATAAACCGGATAACCTCGGCCAAGGTGCGCGCGGTCATGTGACCTAGCAACATGTAAACAACATGGCGGCCATGAGCTCCCGCAGGACCCTGGACTAAGCTAAATGGTTTGATTTACGCTTCTTAGGTGGTTACAGTAGGAGTATATTCGCAAGCATGGAGCGAGGTGAGTTTATTTTGTGTTTCTTTACAATATTTACCAATGCCATCGTACCAGAATGACCGTAAACATAATGGACTAGACCCGTTGGTCGATTGTCATTGAACTGCCGCTTGCAGTCGCACTGGCCGGGGCAAAGCTACTCGACCATGAGTCAATGTACATTTGTTGTCTATTTACAAGGGTGATATATCTATGACTGTTAGGATTTAGAGCTCAGTTTGGGCATCTCTGGTCCAAGGTATAGACCTAGATTTGTGCGTACAAAATGTGGAAAAGTTGAAGCCATAATATTTTAATATTGACATGATTTTGAAATTACAATTCGAAAGAATAAATTTATGTTTATTTCGGGCCATAGATTATTTTTCACCTTTAGCAATGCCGATAATGAAAAAAAAAACACTTTTTCAATTTCAGATATTGAAAAAAAACCATCTTCCTTCGTAGATTCTTCACACTTATCTAATCACTATTGGTCCAGACGGATATTGGCAGCATATGGCATCGCTTCTAATAATAAAATAGGGCTCATTTATATATGGAAATGACAAAATGTATTCATCACTTCATGAAACGTATCAAATGATAGAATTGCTTCCTTAGTCACTCTAAATAATCTTTTTAATTGCTACATGAAATTATAATTTCGATCTCAAAAATATGGTCAACACGAATGTCCTGAATTAGTACGGGAAGTGCCTTGGTGCCTATATATTTTTGTATCCCTTTAGATCTACCCTAAACGCCATTTTTTGACCGGTGCTTATTTGATTTTTTAAGTGCCATATCATTATTACCACGTGGCTGGTAACATCATACTTTCAAGAAGACACTATTTTTCAAAGAATGAGCATATTATCAACTAGTACTCGATGTGTATTGAGCATCTTGTTATTGTGTCCTTTGTTTCAATTCCAAGTAGGTCCTGAAGATTTAACTCCTCAGTTTAACTAACTTTCGCACACCTTTTTATTTGAGGCTTGAACCTAGAGGCCCTCACTGAGGAGGACGATGAGGAGTCCTGGGAACGTTCATACGACTCGGTAACTTCATTTCTATTTATGATGAAATAAATGTATTAGCTATGATAAAATGTACAGCGTCTATAGAAGTCTTAAGTCATTTTGAAGCAAAGCTATTCTCTTTTTACTAAAACCTTCTTCTTTTGAGTATTCCTACTTATTTATTCCCCACAATGATCAATCTTGAAAATTCGAATGTATACTCTTGGGTTGGGTTATATCTATGAATGAGGCATCTACAGAATGAGATGTCTGCCTAATATCTTTGGGAAAATTAACATCTTTTTATATCGACGATCTGTCCATGTTTTTCCAACTCGTGTTGAATGTACATTATTTAACATCATACATCTAGATACTTCTCTATGGGTTTTAGTTAACCTATATTCAGAAGCATGTTTCATAATTCTTGGGAGTCATTAAATCTAAAAACAAATGTTATGATTCATTGTCTGGAATAACAGATATATATCATTCCGGCGCTATGCGTAGTACCATGATTGTGTTTTAAGAAAAGGCTACAGTGCTATCTCTTTTGACACAAGAGCGGGGACGAAGGAGAAGATGGGTTTAGAGGTGGCGAACCCAACCAGTTTGACAACCTGTGTGACGGAGTGTTGGCCTGTATGGCCATCGTACACGCCTCATTACAGGAGGTAAGACGACCTTGATATATGTATACACTATGTAATATTTATTTCCTAACAATGGAAATAGAGTATATTCGTCGTATGTTTTATTCAGTTACAATTATTAAATATTTGTTTAATCTAGTTAGTAGAATGACCATAAGGGACCGTTAAAAAGTCTATCGTTTACTCTACTACTAAAAGAAATATTCTGGTGGAGTGTAAATGTCATTTTGTTCAGAATGTACACATAAATGTATTCAAACTCGTTTGTTTTTTTACAAGGATGTACATAATTGACAAATCTGAATTCTTGATTTGATTGGATTACGGTATCCTCGCACCATGCATTTGCGAAAACGTATTTTTGAACCATGAATATGATTTTTTTTCAATAATCTTATCAAAGCTTGAAAAGACGTGAGTAAGGTAAGAAGGTCAAGGTTTCACATCACCTAAAGCACAATTAGTCAATCTAGTGCAACCTTCCTTGCGTCTATTCTACAGCATGTTATCTGTATACCTCACTTATGGGAAACTCCAATGTGTTTTTGAAAAATTGCATTGCATTACATATCTAAAGACTCCAACATTCATTTTTGCTTTCCAATTCTCCGGCTCATGTACTGTAAGATTAGAATTAAGTGTATCGGACATTTGATACATTAAAAGTGAGATGGTTTCAATAGTCACTGGGACACCAGATCATGGAAACCCAATTATTGTGACGGACACAATCTGGCATGTACTCTACCAGTTCTTTTCCAACATCATCTTACCACACTTACCTGTGCTTGATATGTTGCTAGGTGACAATGACATTCTACAATACAAAATCTACAAAAACGTATTTCTATCATTTCTATGGGATTAATGCCAACTTTTAGTGTTAGGACGCTACATGAATTAGGAACATAATGAACATAATAATTTCAATTCTTGCATGTTCAAGCCACCGAATATCAATTAGTTAATCATCAGTATAGATTAATTCATTCGCTTCATCTTCTTAGCAATTTGCGTTTTAAGTATCTTTTTTACCTCATAGGAAGACAGAAATTGTGGTTACCTATGATTAATTAAGCAAAATTCTTACAGTTGCTGGACCTGAAGGATGAACTACTACGGCACTCCTTACCCCCGAGCGTCCTCACCAAGAGCGCTCTTGTCACCTCTAAGGTCTTCAGGAGGTAATTTATTACAAAATATGTATTTCTCACATGTATTCCCACAAAGTCATTGAAAGCGTGTTCCCTGCTCTTTAATTATTACTGATAAGGTTAATATATATTGAGTCATCCCCTACAAAATACCATCGAGCCTCTCCCGTTTTGATTATTTTGTCTATGCAGTTAAGCATTTTCATTCAGACATTCACACTGTATTTTTTCGCTTAATAGGAGTACAAGAGCTAATATCCGATGACAGAATATCGCGTTCTCTCAACCCCTGTATTAGCGCAGCGCCTGTTATAGTTTCAGTGACATGCACGTTCCGATCGGGGAGTTGATCCGCATGGTACGCCTCTATTCCACTCCGTGGGAGGACAAGTCGACGGCCCTAAAGAAACTGCACGACGACTATGAAGGCAAAAAGACCCAACTGAACATCGCCATCAAGAGGCTCGAATTCATTGACGCTCAAGTAATAACTTTTTTGCTATTTTAAGTCTATATTTATGAGGGCCATTTGTTCAGAAGTGATGAAAGCCGGGCCGCTATTGGATATTTTCTTCATAAATGCACCGTGGCGATCGTAATGAAATGATTCCCAATCATCCTAACTTTCTAAAATACATCAAGTTGATTGTAGAGGGAACAATCACAACTTAACTATAATTATAATTGCCACTGTATTGCCACTACCATAAAAGGCTCCTCTTTATAGATTTCCTCTTTTACAGATATGATGGACTTAATCCAGTATTATTCTGGGATAATCGTGAGCATACAAAAACTATAATTTTCTAAAGGTTATTTGGATAGAACCTGTTAAAATGTTCCAGTTTCAGTTAATTTCAATACCACTTATCCATTTTCTATGCTCCCGTACTAAAATTGCATGAACTCAGGACACGTGGTATCATACGTTATCTGTGTCTTCTCAGTCTAAAAGGATAGCTCGTGAGCGACGTGTCATGAACTGGGAGAAACTCTTCGCTAAACTGACGGCCGCCAAAGGGCACGGCCGTCGCTGGAAGTTCCTCATCGACGCATTTAAAAAGAGAGCAGGACTAGGGTAAGATTAAAAATAGAAGTATATGTTATTTATTATAGAGGAATAGGGAAAGTGAATGCTCTAGAGGATAAGTTGCATTTAGAAATCCATGATGAAATAGATTTACTTCTAAATTTGTTTTATACATTAGGCTACATATCGCATAATGAAAGAAATTGAGAATGAGTGCAATCAGCCATCGATTAATTTGTTCATATCTAGAAATATGCCAGTGGATATACTCAAAACGTATACTTTATTGTATTCCCAGAATGGAAAAGCTTCAAGAATATTTGGATTCGATGGATGCTAGTTCCTCTGAGGACGAGGGCGAGGAGGAGGAAGAGGAGGCCGAGGTAGCCACCCAGATGCAGCATGTTGGCATGGGTTCCCCTTCACTCAACCAGGAGGTAAGTTGATGAGCGGGCGGAAGAAGAGGCATTTACAGTTTTCCATGGCGGGCTGCAATCTTAGCTATTGGCATTTGCATAGATAGGAGTTTCTACCGTTACAGCGATATGTATTCTGAACTCAAAATGCTTTGCTTTGAAAACATTATTGATGTATGCCATACAAAAGTAATGACAAAATATCGAATATCCTTCTTACGATATTCACAAGAGAGTTAAGTTCTGACTAATGATTTTGAGATAATTGCTGTTGGCACAGGAAGAAGAGGACGAGCCATCGAGTGAGTCTGACAGCAGTAGCGACGATGAAGACGAGAGCAAAGATCACAAGGATTCAGAAATTGTTTCGGAGGTAGACTCGGGTCCGCAACAGGTAAATTTATCCATGTTTTAAGTAGCATTTGTCATATAATATGCATCATCGTTTAGCCATGCTTACCAGACGGAAGATGGAATATACACGTAAATGCTTTGTTTCCTTGAGATGCTCGGATAGTACACGTAAATGAAAATGTAAGGATGAATAGGTCAGCAATGTCTGCTATCGACCATAAATGTTTGCCCTTTAGTAAATGGAATCAGCCGGTTTCAACAACTATTACAGGTTGTATACATTATTCATTTAGCTCAAGGGGTAGATAAATTGGCCCTTATTATAAGAAGGCAGAGCAAAACAAGAGGGTGTGAATTTCTGAAGCATGGATCATAGCTTTTAAACTATTTCTACTTCATCCGTCAGAAACACGAAGAAGAAGTCAAAAAGGTGGTGGTAATCAAACCGCCCATGAAGGACGCCGAGGTGTGGGCCGGCGAGCCCGAGTTCGACCACGAGCTCCACATCCGGGTCTTTGAGCCGCAGGGACTGGACTGTCGGGAGCTGAAGTGTGTTCTCAACCTAGGCGACGCCATGTGGAAGACGGACGTGCTCGACATGAACCACGAGGAAGAGGTGGGAGTTTTGTTTTACATGAAACTTTCTGTAATTGATGGGTTAAACAGTGCGCAGAAGCCCCAGGAGATATAAAATGGAGAGAGAAACTTGGCTAGATTCTCTTGAACAGGAGTCAAGTTCGGTTAGAAATGACATTATTTTCGTACAATTCATCCAATGTCTTATAAGGAACGCTAGAACTATTTTTCTAACATTCGACCAGTCTAACGTCCTTCAAAATATGTATGAGGGGGAGTAGTCACCACACCAGGGTACCAACTGGACAGGGAAAACAGGGAAAATGGCAAAAAAATTCCCTGATAGGATAGGGAAAACACAGGGAATAGCATTTGGCCAGGTTCTAAAATTCCTGACCCTCAAGATATTAGGGATTCGACTTTTTGTTGTTGGGTTGTCCAGATTTTTTCTGCATGCAGAGGCTTTTAAATTTGAACAACTTGCTGGATATGATAGGGGGGAAAAATGCTGTGGGGCAGGGAAATCTCAGGGAAAACCCAGGGAATCTGAAAATGGAATTTGGGTTGGTAGCCTGCCACACTGAAATCTGTGCAATGCCCGGACTAAACAGCAGTGGAAATACAGTGTGTACTGAGTACCGAATCAGTGTCAGCTTGCAGTAGTATTTAAAGGGAGCCAAAACCAATATAATTGACAAAATTTTCTAAACTCAGATAAGTATAGAAATATGTTGGTTGAGTCGAGTTAAGATCAGTGGTAAAGTATTAGCTGTGAAAACTAGCTCAAACTGAAGTATAATGCCACAAGAGATGGTAATATTTGCATCTGTTTGTAAACAAACCCTATTTTTGCGGATCCACATTAATTGATTTGAGCAAGAAAAACATGTTTTTATTTATTTTTAATCATATTTCATGATTTAGATTTTAACATGGGCCAGAAATAGGTTCAATGAATGGATTTCCATGATTATTTGAGTTTGGAAAATTTCATCGAATTTATTGGTTTTGGCTCCCCTTAAGTGGAAAATCAGTGGAAATACGGTGGCTGAATAGTGGGAAATCAGTATGTCCGAAATATACCTTTCATCAGTTACCCTTGTCTCCATTAACAGGAGGTCAAACCAGTACCGCCAAAAGAGGAGAAAAAGCCGCCAACAACGCCTAAACGTGGGGCCCGCGGACGTGGGCTGATTGGTGCAAGGGGGAGCAGAGGTATTTTTGTTTTATCTACACTACACGAATATTGAAGAACATTCCTCATGTTCAGAAATCTTTTCAGATGCATTTTATGCTGTAATTTATTATTGACTGATGAGAATTTTCTAAACTAGTCCCCGTGAGAACTCTTGAATGTTGCAATCACGGGCTGATGAAAATCGTTCTTTCATTTAAATTCCTATTGCTATTTACGACAGTCAGTCCGAGTAAAACGCCAACCCTACAAATGGCACCTCTGCCAGAGAACGAGGAGGAAGCACCGGCCGAAGAGGAGCCAAAAGAAAAGAAGAAATAGTAAGTATATCTTCCCCATGCAGAAAAACATAATAGGTGTGTGAAAACTAAACATGGATTATGGATATACTCGTTCAGAAATAGGTGAATAAACGTTGAAAGAAAAAATATTTAGTTTGGGTCATGAATAAAGACAAAAAGGGACTTTTTACTAGCAATATTTAGACATATTTACGCAACTAATGATTAGATCATCATCAAGGATTTTATTTTGAGTTTTAAATTTTTGGCTTCAACCTCCTGACTGATTCACCTTTTTGGGCGTTTCAAGATAGATGACGATTTATCGTTAAGACTTCATGTTTTGTGTTGGCGCTGACCCATACCCCTGCATTATCTAAGGTTCAACTTTATTTCTTTGAGCTATGAGGAGTGCGTTTTTAACCTGCCCGAAGAAACACCAAGCGGCCACCTTATTCCCGAGGGTCAGAGTAGGGTATCGCTCCCCGAACATCTAAGAGTATCGGTACACTTCGGACCACGGGACGAAATCGTAGCCATGGCCACCATACACATGACGGACCTTGAGGACTTGGTGGGTATAACGAGTGGTTTAAACCCGTTGGGTTGAGATAACCTAAATCCAACATTAACAGCTGTCGGACTACTTTCAGTATACTACTTACATTCTTCCGAACCCTATCTCGCTCTTCTTCAAATCATTATCCAGCTTTATAAACGTCTTACCCTTATGGCATTGACAAACCTATACCTAATAATATGTTTTGTATTTACATGTACTTGTATTGACAAAAATATGTCTCGCATCACTGCCTACAGTTGTTTTTAAAAGTTAGTTCACAGCCTAGGCGATCAATAATGCACAAGCGAATCTCACATACGCATGTACTCTACCCACCCACTCAGGAACTGCCCACGGTAGTCCTGGACCCTCCAGTAGGGGACGCCTTCGACCCGGAGAAGGCCCTGGAGGAGGAGCGGGAGCGGGCCGAGAAGGCGGCCAAGGTGGCCTCCCCGGAGAACGCCATCAACGAGGTGGAGCGCGCCAACACCGAACTAGGGAACAGCCCAGAGGGCGACGGACAGGAGGGGGACGGGGAGGAGGGGGAGGACCCGGAGGAGGAAGGGGAGGGGGTCAAGGAGCCAGCCGAACCCGAGGAGGAGGAGGAGAAGCCTAAACCCAAGCCTAAAACGTTTGATGAAGAGACTGAGAAGTACGTGAACGAAATGCTGGGAGATAGGAAGGCCTTTGACTTCCCGCTGTACTCTATACACTCTGGGAAGAGTGATGCCGTACACTTGCCCTGTGGGGCCCTACCACTCCTATGTTATTGGGTGAAGAAGGAGCGACCGCGAAAGCTCTGCAAAATGACTGGTATGTTCATTCTCATATGAAGAGTTGCTTATCAAACTAATTAACATCCGCATAGTACTGGTGCGTTAATTCCAAATTAGTATTCAAAGTATATTAAATATCCTGATTATGCCCACTAGATTTCCATCAATGTCTAATCAAGAGGGGAAGCAAACGTTAAATACAGATTAACGAGGTTCTCTAATGAATAAATGGTGGAACTTAATCGTTTGTTTGGTTAGAAGTTTCCCCCCTAGAGGTACCTGGCCTATATGCAGCTGTCACAAAAATATCTAATAGAATATATATGAAGAGATTCAAGATTAGTATATTATTAATCAAAAACATACTATGGACGTTAATTATACGTAAATCACCTGAAGATTGTTTTGATACTATAAACTCAACGATCCAAAATAGGCTATCATGTCTGATTCCTCGCCTAGCCATCCTAACGACTCCTCTATACTCTAAATATAACAGAGAGTGAGAGTGTCAACGCCATCGTGCTGGAGCTAACAGGTATCGACCTGGCAGTGACCACTAAGGAGGACCTGAACAAGGAGATGCGAGACGAGGCCCTGTCCACCATCAGCTTCACCCCGGAGCCTACCGAGGTACACGTAGAACACGGTCACACAGACTAGATACAAGAATGATTGCTGAAGCTATTTCTTTTCAGCACAGGCATAAGGGGAACATTGCTCACAGAGAATACATTTTAAGTTCAATCAGAGTTGAAAATATCTATTGTAAATGTGATTGATAATTGTCTCCTTTTCAAACGTTTCATCACGGCTGATTAATCTGTTACTTTAATCCCAGGAGACAGTGGCGCGGGCCGAGTATGACCGACTGATGTCTGCTCACAACGAGGAAATGGAAATGTTGCAGAGTGATTACGAGTAAGTAAACCGTCCCTGAGGATCAAGTTATAAACTTTTTTTCCGAATCCAAGTTCATATTACTATGAATTGAATACTATATTGCAATTGCTGTCAGGGGCCTTCCTGTCTATAGTTCAAAAGCAAAACTGAGGGAACGGACAACTCATAAAGCACCTGTACGCATTAATGAATATATATTAGTTGTCCTAGACCATACCCCGTCAAGTTGAAGAGACACCGAACTCGAGTGGATGGGAAAATGTATATGTGTCTTGGAAGTTACGGTAGATGAATTTGTAAGACGGGTATTATCGGGATCAGCTGGTCATTATGAATAAGCCAGATCCAGTAGTTCACCATCACCTCAGTTTGTGATCATTGAACAAATGCCCATCCTGTTTCTCCGTTCCCCTCAGACAGCGCCTCCAGGAGCTGATGGACACTATCCAGCAGCTGCAGGAGGCCCAGATGGAGATGTCGGCCATGGCGGCGCTGCCCCAGGCCCTGCAGGTGGCCGACCCGCCGCCCCACACGTCGCCGCCCCACCGCGTGCCCTCCAGGTCCCCGGCCCGCTCCCTCACCCCGCAGCGGGCCACTCATAACACGGCCCAGTCGCCCTTTGAACCCTACACCCGCCACTCCTCGGCCGACGTCCCGCGACCGCCGTCAAACAAACACACCGAGTAAGTGTTTAATTCTAAAAAGTCATTAAGTGTTTAATTCTAGAAAGAGGTACCAATGTGTATTTCCAGAGGTACTTTCAGGGACTCCATGTTGACTTGGCCGAAAAACGGGAGATCTCCTGCCAATGGTTACCATAAAGTGGGAGGTTTTATTTGTTAAATTCTAAGGGATTACAAACAGTTACTTTTTATTAAATTTAAATGTGTTTTTGACAAAACGGGAAATATGGAGTTTCTAACTTTAATCTAATTATACCCCCACGCCCTTACACGGACGAACGTGGCGCCTAAGACAAAAAAAAAAGATTTGTACATACTAATTGGGGATACAATTTAGTTTCTGTAAAAATCGAAATTAACGTTGTGCATACATTGGTGAGTGCATGCTAGGCTGTCTTGTGAAAATGTTAATGTTTAGAAGCGTGTATTTTGTTCAACTAGGACCGAACCAGCAATATACGTGCAGGCTGAACGGGTACCACCACCAAGGGTGGGTAAACCGCTGCCCAAGTGGGGCAAGCATCTATCAGAAGACGTAAGTCCTCATGATAGTTCTTATGGTTTACCTTTTAGTAACAAGAATAGAAAGCAAGGGCGCCAAAACAATTTGGTACAGATTCTTTCAATAAAGTAATTGGTGCAAAAAAATCGATAACAAAATCATATTATTCTTTGTACTTCCACGTATCACTTGAGACAGTCGCCATGTAAAGATATATTTGAAGAAAAGTAGTGGCGTAGAGTCTAAAACCGTTCATTTTGTCTTTTTTTAGTTCTTTGAGAGACTTCAGCAGTTTGAGGAGTTGTCCCAGCAGAGGCGGGCCGAGCTCCGAGACCAGATCCTGCGGGGTATGAGTACCGACCTGGAGAAGAAGATGGCCTCCCAGTACCGACTGGCCCACAAACACGAGGAGGGGCTCTTTGACGCCCTACAAGGTGCGACCTAAGATTTTAAGTGTCTCTTTGCCCTTCATATTTACCATCAGCCTTTGGCATCTTTCATACTTGGGTTCATGTCATGGAATACTGTTTGGTCGATGTCACTAACCATCTAGCCAACGTTTATTTCACATGGATGATCCCTACATCGGATTTTGTTTGTTATTATTTCAGATGTGAGTTTACCCGCTGTCTTCCTCCCCTCCAAGAGTACGAACATGCAGATTTACAACCCTCGGGCCAACAAGTACTTCCACCCGACGGGAGCAGGAGGCGCCCGACTGGCTCAGCCTCCGTCAATGCTAACGCTGCCACCACTTCCCAAATCTGTATCCTTTTTGCAGTATACCGTTTTTCTAAGTCTTTTATGAATGTCATAGTTAAAGCGGATAGGAAACATGGGACATGTGTCTTAGCCAATACTTATCATACATAGCAAGGTTCCTTTGAATCGTACGAGTAGATGTCCATTCACTAGGGTAAGTTTTAACCATTTCTTATTTAATGGTAACCATTCGGGCATCCAGGATTTTGATATTTATTTAGTATGACTGCGCTACACTAATCTCCTAAAGGCATAATCGCCTGACAACAACATAAACGGTGAACCTTAATAACTGACCCTTTTTCCTTATAATACACTTGTTGTATGCCTTGACTTATATCAGAAAATGTCGGTACTAAATCTTTTTGATGTCAGTCAAAACTTCCATCGTGGGGGGCCTGACTGGTTGATGCAACGCTACCTGTCGGCCACTGCAGGTGCTACCCAGGAACAAACACTTAACCCACCGGATACAGCTCCTGCGGCCACCACACAAGGCCAGCTAGAACCCAAACCACCTCGAAGCGCCCCGTCTCAAAACCAGCAGCAGCAACCTCAACAACAAGCACGACAACCTTCGGCTAGATCAGCAAACAAAAGCCGACAGTCTGGCTCCGGATCTAGTACTAGTAAAAGGCAATCGGCTTCCTTACGGCAAGATCAGCCTTTGCTGTCATCCAACTCTGTCCGACATCAAGTGACCATGCCCGGAAACACGCCTAACCCAACCAGGTCGGGGACAAGGCTGTCAGCCGGGTCTGCGAGACAACAGGGTAATGGGTCAGTACAAGGTGGTTCTGTGATGGCAGGGTCAGCGCCGCCTGGGTCAGTAATGGCAGGGTCGGTTAAACCAAGTTCAGTGCCACCTGGGTCAGCGATGGCAGGGTCAGTGATGGCAGGATCAGTACAACCAGGTTCTGTGATGGCAGAGTCAATGCCACCAGGGTCAGTGATGGCAGGGTCAGTGCCACCAGGGTCAGTGATGGCAGGATCAGTACACCCAGGGTCAGTGATGGCAGGATCAGTACAACCAGGATCTGTGATGGCAGGGATGGTGAGCCCAACTGCCCAAGGGCATACCCCAATACAGAGTGTTAGCCCCATGGACTATGTGCCCCCTCGGTCTGCGGTTACACTCAGTGCCACACCGGGTATGATCTGCTCCCCAAACCCAGTTGGCCAACAGGAGGCTGGCTTGGCTGGCCCTATGCCGGCCATGCGTCTTGTCGAGAGTGGCACCCCAACATGAAGACTTCTCTTTTAGGTAGTCTACTCATAACACATTATTCTGTACTCTACATGTATATATACTTCGTCTGATAATTCTAAATTCAAAGTCCGTGGGTATTTCATGTGATATTGTTTTCGCAAACAACATTTTTTAGATGCTTGTTAATCACTTCTCCATCCACGCCAGACTACTATTGATCAACTAGTAATGACAATCGGTGTATATTTAGAAGTTTGAATATTGAACGTTTCGCACATTCTTTAGGGGTCTTAATTAAAATATAAAATACTTCCTGTTATTTTCTTTCGGTATTCTATGGGGATATTCGGATGTGTATGAGTGAGCTTTGTTAGTGATACTAATCATCTATTCTTTTCAGAAGGGCAATTGTAAAATTCTTGTCTTTTTTTTTAAATTGACAAATCACTGGCAGGTTATGATTTTGTAAAACAAAATGGACAAACAGTTTTACGATGGGCTTGGCAGAAAACCGACTATGTCGAGCCAGGCCATTATAACAATTGAATTTTTTAAAATGAAAGTTTAGATGGCCGAGAAGTAACATTTATGATATTTCTTAACAAAGGTAATCCGTATTTGTACTTTGAGTTCTTTAGTGAATCTTTTTTTCTGATTATAAATGCTTCTAGACACTTCTTTGTAAATAATACTTCTCATTGTGTATTTGTAACTAATGTGGATGAACTGCTGAAGAACGGTGGCTATAAGATTAAAACAGGTATCATGTTATTCATAACCATCTTTGGATGATGGTATCTTTAATATCTGCAAATAAAAGAGATATATTTATTGAGCTCTCCGATTGGTTTCTCTTTTTAGAAGGTGTCATAACACACTAAAGATTATTTAAGGTCGTATGAGTTTGATCAACCTTTCAACTGATTTGTGGTATTAATGGGTATGAAATGCGACAAATAATTTTAGGAGCTCGCACAAGAGTCTTTTGAAGTACTTTATTTACAGATTTATGTTCTCTATAATCATGAGATAAATTTCATAATAATATATAATTTTTATGTCGTGAATCTGAAGTTTTCATCTCAAAATAGGGGTTAATATAGCTCATTTTCTGCAACAAAATATCACAAAGATCTAGGCATGTATGTTTCAGCGTGATCACTATACAACACTGTTGAATTGAATAATACATCTGGTATTGGTAACACTCAACAACAATAAAAAACGAAGACCATTATATATCATCCAATTAATACTATTATACCACTAATGAACTTCGATTTTCATTCAAATCACCCTGAGATCATTATGTAAAGGAATCAGTTTTAAATCATACAACGAGTTTCCTAACCAATTGACGAATTGCTTTGTTAAAAAGCCCAATCAATGAATTTCAGTGGTAAGGATGCTTAATGCGATGAGCTCTACGGGTGAGCAGTTTCATGTGATGAGCTGCTCAGATGAAGGGTCCCCGTGTATTGAACTTCTCAAATGAGTAAATCCATGTTCTGAACTCCTCAGATATAGGGGCTCCATATATTGAGCGACTCACCTGAGGACCTATATGCAGTGAACTGCTCAGGCGAGTTGCTCCCTACCCAAGTTCACAGCTCTGACTTGGCGTCCTGTTCCGTGCGCACCACCAACACAATCTTTCCTGAGTTTGTGTTGGCCTCCATTTTGGTGTGTGCCGCCGAGATCTGGTCGAAGGGCATGGTGCAATCGATGACAGTCTTCAGGTCTCCCGAGATAAAGTGTGGCAGCGAGGTCTTGACAAAGGCGGCTACCAGTTCCGCCTTGTACTAAGAAAGGAGGAAAATACTTATATAGACTTACAGACACACGGGGCTGAATACAATACAGTATTGATGAACCCCGAGAATCTTTTGGGGTACGGATCCGTTAAATAAACTTTAACGTGTATATTTTGTTCATACAACACTGACTTAATTCAATCTAAACTCAATTCCCCGTATTTGAAGTACAAAAGAAAATGAATTACTAGCTTGCAAAAACAAAATCTGTCGAAAAAGCCATTTTCTATTGTATCTTTCGTGCATTATTACTTTTGGTATTAGAACCTATATTTTTCACCGATTGGAAGATCCTTTCACTCGTATGAAAGTACAAATTATTCTATTCAATACTCACACTATTAGACCGAGGTCTCAGCAGTGTGGATACTAATGTCCCACGCTTCCTCAAAAGGCGGGCGAGAATATCTCCTTCCACCCGGCCTCCTCCTAAGTAATGCAGCAAAATTATTTTAAAAGTTTACACCACACATAAGTTTACAACAAAAGATTATAAAAAGTATTCTCCGTGCATATGTGTCCATATTATGTATATTTCTAATTCGGTATTCTTTTGATGTTCGAGGTAATCCGTATGAAGTTCTTCTATTTTTTCGGGAATTCTTTGTTTTATTTCTTTCAACAACAGAACTACCAATCCAGACAGATGAAAAGTTAGTAAAAGCTTGAAAGACTTCGTAATTTTAGAAGCAATTGGGACAAAAATTACATTCGGAAATTGACGCCTAACTGTGATTTCAAGTTTGAATAAATTAGAATGATACATGAATACGCAAACAAATTGATGGGGTTAGTTTAGTGGCATGAAAGAATTATTTCTGTCTACGGAAATGACTGGAACAAATCCTAAGAGCATAGGAAGAATAGAACCTGTTTTAAGCTTGACCTACCAAGAAGCCCATATGATACCCAACGTCCGTCTACTGCCAAAGCTCCCACGTTTTGCTCCCAGAAAGACCCGCCTACACAGTCCAGAATCACGTCGGCTCCGTGCCCTGAAAGAGAGAATCCTCGGGGTCAATCCAATTTCTCTGGCAAGTGCCCAATGCTAACAGTCAATCTTAGGTTTATTTCAAAATTATGAATTATAATGTAGAGTACCGGCAATCTGAGGATATAGTATTACCAGACTTTGGTATGATTGTCATACAGGCCGTGCACTTTACTCTTTATTGAATTATATCAATCCCCATTGTTGTTACCAGAAACATATCTTCTCATGCTGAATGGGTAAATAGTTTGATAATTCAATAAACATTTTGCCATATGAAAAACAAATTCTCACCTCCGGTGGCATCCATCACCTTCTCTAGCCATGCTCCCTCTTTGTAGTTGAAGCCCTGTTTGGCCCCTACACTGAGGGCCTTGTCTATCTTGGTCTGGCTGCCGGCGGTCACAATGGGTTCGGCCCCGGCCAGACGGGTTAGTTGAACGGCCGCCGTGCCCACCCCACTGCCTCCCGCGTGGATCAACACACGGTCACCCGACCTCACCTGACCTGGAAAACACGGAAACTTTTTTTAAATTTTGCCGAGTGTCTAATGAACGAGCCTGGCTAAACATCATTTATATTCCAAGTTTTACACTAAAAATTCACACTAAAAGATAATGACTGAAATATACACATTTATTACTAATCCATGGGCTAGGTTAAGCTTGAATAACCAGCTAGGCTGGCACTGTTATACCAATGCTATTGGGTCATCTTTAAACAGACATGCAAAATAATCAAATGTTATCTAAAATCGCAAAATGCACAATTTTGCGAACGACCTCAAACATGAACACACGGCCCTAGATCCATGCCCCATAAGTTTGTTTGTTTTTTTAATTTTAACGGAACAGCGTCTATTAACAAAATGGAGGAACTTGAGTGTCAATGTACTTAACTTACCAACAAAATGGAGTAATTGATAGGCTGTTAACCAAACTTCAGGAATGGCACCAGCCTCTGTAAAGTTCATTCCGTCGGGTATGGGCATCAGGTGGTCCTGGTGAACCGCCACATATTCCGCATTACCACCACCTGATAAAAAGAAAGTATCAGGGAAACATTGAGAGGCCTGGTCGAATTATGCACTGCATTGAGCAGTCGCCTCGTACATGTATTCCTGGTATCTTACTCTATAATACAAAAAATTTAAAAGAACCATAACAAGTCAATTTATACAGGGCGCCTTAACATATCTATTTCGAGGGGAAAATACTGATATGAATATAAACAATGGAGATATCTGGATCCCCTCCTTTTTAAGTCTTTCAAAGTTTAAAGTTATGGTCACTATTCGTTTGTCGCAGTTTCCCTACGTATTTAGCACGTTTGCCTTACCTGACACCAGAGCCATAACTCGGTCCCCTATGCTCCACTTTGTACACTCTGCACTGATTCTCTCCACCCGTCCAGCGGCCTCCAGCCCCAAGATCAAAGTCGAACCTGACGGAGGGGAGTACTTCCCCTTTCTCTGAAAATAGATACGGCTTCACCTTTAATACTACTGACACACAATTAGAAACTTACAATGTATAACATGACCAAAGGAAAATATGCTTGATCCAAGACAATATTACCAAAAGAAAATTTGTCAATTTATCAGAGCAGATCTATATATTACATAATTGTATCCTATTTGGTTTCTTAATATTTAGACTTTACTTGTAAAGTCTAAGATTACTGTAGACCTACAGACTATTTAGGTATACCATAGTACCTGTAGGGTGTCTGCCCTGTTGACGGCTGTTGTGTACACCTTGACAAGCACTTCGTTTGGTTTGAGATCAGGTATGGGGGCCTGTCCCACAGACAGCAGCTCGGGACCACCGGCTTCAAACTGAGCGGCGCGCATCATCTTTACTGACGTTGATACAGTACTCTTTGGAAAGAAATGGAACATATATGGGAATAAATTGAATTTTCATGCCAGGATTATGGAATGGGGTAGCGAATACAATAATGCAAAGGCAGTGATATAAGGGCTTTATACCGACCTGTGCTGTCCACCAACACCCATTCCTGTTTAATATTTCTTCACATGCTTTATTTTACGTAAAAAATGAAGTTTGCCATTTCAGTCTTATCAAACTGAGGTCCATATATAAGGCTACATGATAATATAGATCTAAAATTATAATAGTAGGGAACTGCATCTGAGTTGAAATGAGTTCAACTAGGTTTTAAAGAGTCAAACGTCGGGTCAAAATGAATCACAAGATTGCATAACAGAATGATTTGTTACCTGTGTTATTTGAAGGAAACTTATAACTAATAGAGCAAAAATACTCCTCCCGTACTTCTCTACTAGATGAAACATACGTCTGCTTGTGGTGGAACATCTGCGATAATGGAGGAATTATCAGCTTCCAATAGATGGAGCCATACCTATTTCAAAGCGCCGTCTAGTGATAAACGGTAGACATTCAGTCCTGAGCATCAGGGGTTTGGGACAAATTTCAATGTTTGCTTTTCATGAATTCATAATGTTAACCACAAGGGGATACTTCTAAGTAAAAAATGTGTCCCGATATACTTTGCTCAATATTATCCTTCAGTAATACGTCGTTAATCGGCTGGACATATTTTTTTTATCAAAGTCATCAAAGAGAAGTCTAAAGGATCTATTGGTATATAATGTTCCAGAAATAAGTTATCTTGCATAATTTTAACTTTCATATATGAGTTAAATGTCCATCCGATTCCATGCTGTTCTTTCTATATGGAACAAAACTCATACATTCGTTTATGTTTATCCTTTTCCAATCAAGGCACAATAATGTTGAGTCATGAAATGTACAATAATATTGAGTCACTGATGTAACTTCAGATTTGTCTTTTATTACAGAAATATCGTTTACATTATTTGCAGGATTGATAACCCAAGCAGGATAGGGGTGTCACGAAAGGTTACAGCTTACCCCACCTCATATTCACTTTAGCTTGTATTGTAGCACCGATACACGATATATAACATTTTCTGGGTCATTGATTTGTTTCCCTGGATCTTTCAAGGTAATCCATTTGGAACGTTTTCTTAGTAATGCTATTATCTAAGCAAAGCGAGGGAGCAGGGACACGTCTGGTATGTTTTTCATGAATGCAGGACACAAAATTAGAGTGGTAACCCTTACATTGAAAAACGTGTACATAATAAGTGCAAGATTCCACTGCATACTATCAATAATTTACAGGCTATCTTCACATATCATATATGATAAACATATATTATGAAATTTTCTCGCGACGGACAATAAACCTGCCTTTTCTAAATTACATGTACATCTAGTAATACATCCAGCAAATATATTTGTAGATAATGCTGTCTTGTGAAATCCAATGTGAGGTTCCAAACGATTAAATGTTATTTTTGTGGGAAATCACTCATTTTTTTCAGAACAACATCGAACACGTTTCCATGTTTGATTAAGCTGTAAAGAAAGGAATGTCTTTTTAAACAATAGCGAATTGTAAGAAGTTACAGGTGTCCTATCGGTGGCGACTGCGGGGACGTTGGGGTGGCGATGGGACTAATGTCTATGACGGGTAGAAGGTTACACGACGCGATGATGTCGATTTTATCCTCAAGATGAAAAAGATTGTTGGTAAGTAGCCCCATGTTGTGTGATACATCCTGGAAAATAAAGGAAATGCAAACTTATATATGAATATATATGGTAATGTGTTTTTCGAAATTTTAAGGAATATTTTGTTTACGCGCGTCTCTTAAAGGGATTAAGAGGTGACTGCACAAGCGCCCCCTGGTGTGAAAATTTAAATTCCTTAAATTTTCAAAATAATTTTTCAGGCATGAGCATTGGTTAAATTAGAACTTATATCAATGTTAAAACAAATCTAGATGTAACACTGAAACATCAAATTTATAGGTATATTGGTCTATGCCCACTAGCGCCACCTGGTTAGAAAAATACAATTTCTCAAAATTTAAAAACTGCCTATGAGGCATTGGTAGGGGCCTAAGTCCACTCAGAGTATGAAGCATCACTCCTCTGGATGAAAAATTAACAAGGCCAGGCAGAAATGATTTATACTTAAATGTACTGAAATTACCCATTCATAAATATTCAAGAGACTCTGGTTGTTTTATTTCATCAGTAACCTATATTTTTTCTGGTCTCTAAATGTTGGGGAGATCCCAAGGCACATGTTGACCAGTTTTGGTTGGATTCTAATGGATATTGAGTCTCATAGAGACATGTAAGTGTGGCGAATTTGGTAATTCCCATAGACTTCTATACTTAAGGCCACTCCCTTCCTCAGGAATTTACTCAGAGATAAGAATGGTGACATATGCTTTTTTTGGTTGTATTATATTCTCCTTGGTCTATTGTACCCAATTAAACTGAATTCAGAGATCTGTAATGGATTTCTATTTTTGATCAAACACCTCTTAATCCCTTTAACGCTCCTTCGCACAGTTTAACATCAAATTCACCGTTTCCAAAATTGCAATGAGTTGCTCATGCTTACGTGCAACACAAAAATTCTTACCTGTATGGCTGCCTGAGACCGTAGTAAGCCTTGCGTCATACTCCGGATTTCGCGCGCAGAAGAAAGGTAGACCTGACCCAGAGAGTCACACAAGTGTCGCCTCAAGCTGGCATTCCGTTCTCCTGAACAATAGATTTAGAATAAGGACTAAGATCATACACCTTTAGATATTGAATGGAATTTATAATCCATGGACATTTACGATTATAATACAAACTGTTTATAAATGTCATCAAAGCTATTAGTTGAATGTTCATTGAATTAAAGTTAGGGGTAATAGCTTTTAATTCGAGTAATGACTCAATGTGAGTTGATCAAAGTATATATCAGCATAATATCGTGGAAAAAAGATGTACTCACTCAGTTTTCCATGCAATAACCTGTACGGATAAAACATAATGTGCGTTAATGTAACACCCATAACAAACCAATTAAAAATGACGTTACAATGTTAGTTAATGAAACTTCATGCCATCATATTCCACGACATTCATTATATGGATAGTTTCATAAAGATGGCTAGTGAATGATGCTCATATAGTATAGGTATCAATTAATATATTTTCCTAGTAATGATTAAGCAATGCATATAGATTATATTGGATCGTTGACAAAAAGATTAATGTACAAAAATCAATATGGTTAAAGAGCTGCCTCCAACTTATTTGACCAGCGACCGCTGCCATGTTCAAACTTACGTGTCATACTTGAGTTCGGGTTCTCTGTCACTCAACTGACTAAGGCGCGATGATGAGCGGGAGTCATTCTCAGAGGAGAGATCCACAGAGTCACCTCTTTCTGTCTGGTTTACTGAAAATGAAACCGTCAGTATCATGGTTAATTTTACAGTGTTTTAGAATAGCTCAGTTACAAATGAATGACCTCTCATTTGTTAGGTAGGTTTGTTTTTAGTGAAAAAGGGTTTACTTATTGACACGTATCATGTCTGGAATTTTGAAAAGAAATATCCTAAAATGCGGAAAAGGGGCACATTTCGAGAGACAACTTCATCTTCGTATTTTCTTCCACCAAATGGATACATAAAACATAAACACCTGGGATTTAGTATATACTATAGTACATGTTACTAGCTAAGGAAACATCTTATTTTATCGGCATAAAACCTTACCTTGAAGTGGGGTTAGATTTGATTCGCCGGCTGATGTATCTATCTCCATCTCTTCCTCTGATGACTCGGATGCCTCCCCCGACACAACAATGCTCTGCGTCATGATTTTCTGCTTAAGAGGCGAGGGTATGGCTGTCTACAAGTAACCGAAAATTGTTACTTTTTTACGAGTCACATTAGGCAAGGAAAATTTATCTAAAATTTCGCTCGTCATTTTGGAAACTTTGTGGTCTTTGTGGATATGTTCATTATTTCAAAAGTTAAATCCTTGCTATGAAGATATGTGAACAAGATGGGAAATGGCAATAATTTTGTCGCAACAATTAAGATATCTGGTCGCCTGTATATTCTGGTAGTCCACGCCAATGTTCTGTCCGTTGCGGACATGTGAACATGCATATTTTCCAAGCATGCTTATTTATGATTGTTACCACTTTAAAGTAGATAGCCCTAATGTTAGTCGTTTGGTGCTCTTTAAATAAGCCTATCATAGATAATAAAAAAAAAATGTATTGTAAAATGCCGTTCAAAAACTGAGGCTTTTAATCAGAAGAAGAAGCAAGTTGTTCTGGCCTCAGTCCGTATACTTTCCATATCGCTGAGTCTACTATCCATTAGTTCTATGAGTTTTAGCATCCTTGTATAAGGTCGGATATAATTATATACAGTACACTGCTGGAGCCATTGGCCCACGCCCGTTACATCCCGTTACATCCCACGTACATCCCCCAGCCATTACATAAATTTCCTCCACCAATTTATCCATCAAAAAGTGTCCCCTGTTTTTGAGGTAAAACCTGTGACCAAGTTTTCCCACTTGTAAAATCAAGATATGAGACCAAGAAAATATTTGATGAACCTGCAAGATTATTTATCTACATTATTTTCCATTCAAAATGAATTATAGCTTTGGTTTGTAATTTGCCTTCAAGCTGCGCAGTTAGCCTTCTAAATACACTTGTCGTTTTGACAGGGTAAAACCAGAGTACCATGTGTAACTGGCTGTTAGATCTACATTTGAACTAATGTAGTCTATAAACTAAACATCAAATCTGGCTGATAATATGTTCCTCAATATTGTTTGCAAATTTTCAATTTTTACATAATATACCTGACTTAGAATTTGTAAAAATATTTTTTTTTTAATTTAAAAAAAAGAAACCTAGGCTAGATCTAGTCAATGGAGCGAAGTCAGTAGGTCAGGGCCTTTCTCCGACTAGTTAAACTAAAATTGTGTAAACACTGGCTTCTCTGTGTACAATGTCTGTTAATGTCTTCACCTTGTGGGTCTGAAGACTGTGTCCGCTGACAGTGACGTTGGATGTTGGCAGTGTTGCTGTCGCTGTTGCCACTGGCACTCCCCCTTTCTCACTCTGACTCTCAGTCTCAGCACCAGGTTTCTGCACTTTTCTTGTACCGATTTTGGTACCAACCGTGGGGTTTTGCCCACTTCCCGGCATATCTTGTTCTTCATCAGACTCCGAAGCTTCTCCCTTCACAACTGTCACAGAGTTCTTCATGTTTATAAACAGATTATCGTGTAAATCTGTTTTTGAGGAAAGAGAAAAAGGAAAAAAAAGGACCAAACCGGATGTTTCTTCTTTACGCTGTCTCACCAAATGTTGACAAATAAAATAATACTGGAGTAGCGCCGGGTGCTAGAAGTGTAAATTGAATATAGATCGTATCCTATTTTTAAGACTACATATAAATGTATATTTCTTAATAGATTAAATCCATTATACACTTGTTAACTCAAACTTATCGTAAATATCTTAAAGGCAAATATTTCTCGCCACACCTTGCGCATGCGTTGTCAAAGACACATCCGGTGTCGAAACTTCGACGTCGTTTGAATGAAAATTTACGGAAAATCTATCTTAACGTAACGTTTACATACACAATAATGCCAGCATCAGGTTCACCTAAGAGGAAGCACAAGCATAAACATCGGTCGAGATCAAGGAGCCCTCGTGATAGAGATCGACACAAGAAAAAACACGTGAGTTCAATCCTAACTTAGTAGGGACAGGACAGACCTAACAGTAGACAGTAACACAGTTACTCCTAGTCCTAGTAGTAGGGACGGGAGAATCCACTAGGGGCGCCACTGCATAGCAGTGTACATGAGCAGTGTACTGAAAACTGTGCAGTAAGGTCTCAAACACTGCTTCCATAGTTTCCTTTGTTCTGAGCTTAATTTTGATCATATCGACTACATCAACAAGGTATCAATCAAAAGAGGGGAAGTCTGAGATATATCTGAACACCAAAAAAGTGATTTTTCAAAAAATACAGTTTGCCGAAAATTTATCTTAACTTTAACTTTAAATTCAACTTTGATACATTTTGATACATTTTTGTAGGGTGATTACTCATAACAATGTTGTCATTGGAAAAATTGCCATTCTTCCAGGCAGCTACGGCCGGATTGGGAAATACACCCTCAGGCAGCTATCACCAGATTGGGGTATAAAGGGTTAAAGATGATGCATGTGGCTATAACAGAGGTGTTAGAACCACTACAACCCCCTCCCCCAGTGCACCCACACCCTTATCACACCTCTTCCAACACACACCATTCCCTGACTTTTGGGGCTCCTGTGGGGTTTTACTTAGGCCAGGCATATAGGGGCACAATATAGGGACTCCCGAATGTGGTATAGTTTGTTCTGTGAAATTGGGGTCCTTTCAAAAGCAAGTTTAGTACTCTCTGCAAGTGAAAGACAATGGGGGAGGATGGTGGGAGGATGGCATCGGCATCATGGTCATAAATCTTTTCAATCAATCTTTTTAATATCATATATTCAAAATAAAGACGAATAAACCGGAGTTCTTTTGGTTTTCTAACCGATCTTAAATCTACAAGATCCACCTGGGACCTTGTACAGGATTTTCCTTGCCCCGTATAAAACAAAAAGTCTGAGCCAACCGAAAGCTGTCAGGGTTTCGGTATTTTGGGAAAATCGGCACAGTTTGCTGAGAGACTAAAAAGTTAGATTCCAACACTGTCTCAACAGCTGTAGTTTTACTATAGTGCAAAGTAATCGAAATCTTAGGATATGTATAGGAAACTTCATACAGTCATCTGTGATACCTCAAACCAATAATGGACTGATCTCAATTATTTAATTATTGTTGTAAAGAAGAGAACTGTAGCTTCCAGATTCCCTGAAATTTTCTTAAAATCACAGAAAATTGACAACTTTTTATTTTTTCTTAAAATCTCAATTTTTGAGCATTGCAAAATGAAACAGATTCTGATATTTCAGGGCTTAAACTGTAAGAATATGTAATTCAACTATTTTCTCAGAGAAAAAACTTCAGGATTACAGTTGAAGTTGGTATAGTCAACTCATAAAAATGTGACATACCAAATTTTACTAGTGCAAACAGGGATGCAAGTCTTCAGGGATTATCAGGGTTTCAGGGATTAGAAAAATAAACTTTTGCTCTTTAATACTCTGTAAAATGTCACTGATATAATGCTGTTTCTACCCATCCCCATTATTGGCAGGTTTGAGTATAAATCTTTCATACCTAGCATGTCTTAGTCAAGGCCCCCAGGCCTTACTTGAGACCGTCTCCTGTCCTGAGTTGTACCGGGAGGTGGTTGTCGCTGATACGGCCAAGCTTCTGTGAAAAGACCCGGTCTCACCAAGCAGTTTTCAGTTTCAGGGACACCTGGCACTCTTAACCTAGAATGTAGAAAGGGTGCCGGGACTGTTCAGGGAAGGTTTCCCCCTAAAGATTAGATGTGTTCAGTGTCCTCTAATGAGAGAGATTTCCAAAGAATACAAGGAAAAGTATGTTGGATGTACAGCAGGTACATTTATAAATGAAACAAATTAGTTTTATAACAAATGAAAACAATGAGTTTTACTTACATTTCTGTACAAGTTAAAAATGTAATACTTTCCTCAAATTAAGCATATTCTTATATTTGTTTGACATTTTTTGTATTTATGCCAAATCATATTTTGTACAAAATATGGGTCATCACTGTATAAATGTATCACACTTCCAGAGAAGAATTTAATCTCTGGAAATAAGAACCTCTGGTAAAACTACTTTGAAAATATGAATTGGTTTGACTAGATAACTGAGGCACAGAGACAGAGTGCAAGTCAACTGGACCTAACCCAGTTTGATATGTCACTCAGTGAAACCACAAGAGCAGCTGTGAGCTGAGTGATTCTAGGGCTGGACCATAAATCTGATGTCACCACCCCTTCTCGACTATGTGACCTCCCTCTCCTTAAGATGTCAACAGGGTCAATTTGACAAAAGTTTACAGTCAATCTACACAATTTACATTTAAACTATACCAGGCAATAAAAGGTGTTCTAATTTTTCAGGGATTTTTTTTTGGTCGGCACTGGCATCCCTGTGCAAAAAAGAAATAATAACTCATTTTCATAGTACTATATAAACTAAAATTTTGGTACCATCAGAAACATTGTGCGTTGTCCTTCCCAACATAGTCGGACCTACTGTGATCTACCTCCAATCCAAAAGAAGAAATCCCTTACAAATATTTGAGACAAGAATGAAGATTAAAAATGTACAACAGGCCTCAAAGACCTTTAAAACATTTCAGACCTTTTTTATTTGCCTCGTGGATCATTTAACCCATTATTTTCCTCTGAACAACCTTTAATGAACTTTTTTTTTCATTTCAAGTGACCAATAAGTAAAAGTTTGTAAGAAGGACAAAATATTCATGAAGAATCTGAACACGTGGAATTGTTGTGAATCTATGAAAAATGATGCATTTCAAGGCAGTGTCCAAAATTAAGGATATATTTTGTGCACTCACCGGGTGCACAGGTTGTAGAATTGCACACCTGGAACAGTTTCTGTGTACATTTATATTAGAGTCTATTTAAATGGGTAAAAAGCATGCACCATCCGGGTGCACAGATTTTAAATATATGCACCCTGCTGCAGAATCATGCACCTCGGGTGCAGGGTGCATCCTTAATTTCGGACACTGCAAGGGTAATATGACTCATTCTTGAGTGAAAAACTTAAATGGAGTCTTAAGAAATGGGGGGCGCAGGGATGGGGGTTTCTCCAGGAAATTCTTGGAAAGAAAAGGTTCCTAGCATCCCCTTGCAGATCATAAAAGGTGACAAATGGGGAGGCCAGACTAATGCCCGCTCCAAGTCTGGGAGGTCATGGGGTCTAACCTTGGCCAAGTCACACCAATGACTTTAACAATGGCAGTGGTTACTGCTTGCCTGGGACTCAGTATGAATCTAGAACCACGAAACATGACCAGCCGGCCTGGTGTCAGTATAATGTGAAGGGTTGACCGGACGTTAAACTAATCCAACAAACAATCTAAGAAATAGAGGCATTGAATGGCTAGTTTATTGATGATCCGGTTTGGAAATAAGAGGGGTCATTTCTAAGGCCCTACTTACAATTTTAAGCACAAGGTGCTGTTCAAACAAATGAAGAGTGGTTAGACAACCGTACATACCCAACCTTGCCTACAGCCTTGGACAGGATATCATTTATTTCAGGCCAACCTTTAAAAAACGTTTGTTTCCTGTGTACCGCCCGAGTGGGTATTTTAGGGCCGACTGGGAACATTTTTTTTCATTTTTGAAAAAAATCTGGTCTTTTTTATCAAAATTTTCAGTTATAGCCTTACCAAAAAAAAAAAAGATTTCCCGACCTCCCGACTGGGTATTTTTCTGGTCAGTCGCTGGACAGGAAACAATTTTTTTTTAAGGTTGGCCTCAGACCAAAAGTGAAATTAACGTTAAATCCATTAAAGGTAGTAGAACCAAGCAGAAACAGAGATGCCAGTTTTTCCTACTTTTGTAGGATTTCCTACATTTTGGTGATTTTAGATTGCCCAACTGATTTTTTCCTACAACACTATAATATCTGTTTTAGAATATTTTTGTGATAGGTTCAAGCTGTTCAAGTACAAATACAGTGTCAGATGTCTGGTCCTAAAGGTTATTTCCTTCCTAGTTGCTTCTAGAAAAAAAAGTAGGAAAATTGTTTCCTACTTTTCCTACTCTTTCATCAGTTGGGAGTGGCATCTCTTTAACAATAAAACGTATGGAACAATGAAACGTATGGTATTGGTCTAATTTCATCATGGAATTAGTTAAAACTGATTTTTGAATGACCTTTTTTCCCCTCATCCAACCTTTATTTTCCAAAATGTGACCCTTTAAAGGGACTTTTTCTTTTTTATGATCCCCATTTTGAGGCCTTACCAAGTACGTATGCAGCAAGGGGGGTGGAAGGGCCAGAAATTTTCTTAAATATGCGTACATTCTTGTACAAATCCAATGCTTACTTTAGCCAAAGAGAGGGGGGATTCTAAAATTTTGGAAATTTTGCATATGTACTAAATGGAAGGCCCCTTTGAGGTCTGTGCATATCCTAAAAGCTCATATATTTTCCCTATGTAAGTTACTAACAATTTATATGGAAATAACAAATTATGAATTTTAAATTTTACATTTGATACGATATTAAGTAGGAGCAAACCAAAATTCTGTACACACTTTGCTCGGTTAGAACCCGATAAATGGGTTACTGATAAATCCCTCTTCAAAAAAACAGTTACGAAATTCAGTACCGGTATCTCTTTTGGTTTTTCATTGAAATGTTTATAGAGAAATTATTATGATAATAAGAAAAACTCGGATAAAGATGGATTTTCATTGTTATTTCAGGCACAGTACGACTCTGACTCTGGCTCAGAACACGAGGATAGGAAACGTCATCGACATCGTCACAGAGGTGCACGAGATTCGGACAGTGATGACGGCCGTGGACGTGAGTCACACCGATCAGGGCGGGCCAACGAGGACAGGCTGCGCCATTCCAGGGTGAAAGAAGAACCTGCCGACAGGGGCTACGAAAACCCTCCACGCCGCATCAAGCGGGAGCCTGGCATCAAAGAGGAACCAGACAGCGACGACGGGGGAGACCGCCGCCAGGGGCAGCAGCGGTCCCGGGAGCACTACGACCGACAGCGCCGGGACCGACGGCGTCAGCGGGGTAACCGCTTTAACGCCGACGCAGAACAGGGTCAGTTTGGGTCAGGGCAACCAGACAGTGCCGGAGGCGCTGACGACTCAGAGGCCCCAGTGGAAAAGGAGAAACCCAACTTTGAACTCTCAGGAAAATTGACTGAGGAAACGAATACATTCAGAGGGGTGGTGATCAAGTATAGTGAGCCCCCTGAGGCGCGAAAGCCAAAAAAGAGGTGGCGGTTATACCCGTTTAAAGATGGCAACGCACTGCCCGTTTTACACATCCACAGACAGAGTGCTTTTCTTATGGGGCGAGATAGGAAAATAGCTGATATCCCCATAGACCACCCGTCATGTTCGAAACAACACAGCGTCCTTCAGTTCCGACTGGTGCCATACCAAAAAGAGAATGGGCGAACGGGTCATGCCGTCCGCCCTTATATCATAGACTTGGGCTCCACCAACGGCACACACGTCAACAACCAGCGCATAGAGGCCGAACGCTATGTGCAGCTCCTTGAAAAGGACGTTCTGAAATTTGGGTTTAGTTCACGGGAATATGTGCTTCTACACGATGCCTCGAAGGGCGACGAAAATGAAGACGAAGGGGAATCTAACTAGAAAACAAAAGAAATGCGTTCATGAATTGATTACAATATAAATTTCTCAAATACCTCTACGTCGTGTCTCCAATTCCTCGATTTCTGTTCTTTTTTTCCCCTCTTACAAATCAGGAAATTCAATCTGTGTTTAGTGGTTGATGTCGGTTTTTGTGAAAATCTCTCATCCTAGCGCAATTCCATGGGTTATGAGTGAAAAGTTTTTAGATTAACTACCCTCATATTCAGAGCTTGTCAATTCCTTAGACGTTACTTAAGCCGACGAAGCAACTTATTTGAACTCATTACAATTTGAAAACTACAGATATGTCTGCTTGTCGTTTACGGGAAAAATAGATCTCATTCGTCATCTATGGGATATTTCTTTATGTCCCATGCATATGAGTACCAAATTTGTCTAGTACCAATTATAAATTACTTATATAATGAAAGGCATTGTCAACACATGTGGGGTTGTATGGATCTGTATCTGAATACCTGAAATCTCACATTATTTGGGATTTTTCATCGGTAAAGAGATGTTTGACCGTTACTGAGTAAATGCACGTATTTAGGTAAAGAACAAGCTTATCCAATTACAAAAATGAGACTTAGAATGTTGCCAGTGCAAACCAGGTGTACTACAGAATTGTATTAATTTTTTCATAATAATCACAGGCGTTGGTATGCATGAGATATGTATCATGTCTCTCTAATTACCATCCTGTAGTAACCTTGTTTTTACATCTCAACCGGAAAATATGGGGTACTTCTGCTCTGAAATTGGGAAAGTTCTATTTTTTGTATTCATTCCATAAAGCCAGTATGCTCACCTTTGTACTTCTCTATTTACCTGCCCAACCAATGGTTGACAGTATGCTGAACATGAATACATGGGAATTAAGGAGGCGAAACTCTAATAATACGAAGGTCGTTCACCGAATGTTTAGTTCCAACTTGCTCAGGCATCAATCTACAGAGTTGTTAAAATCGGCACGCAAAAAAAACAACGTTGTATTCCCTGTAATTACTTTGTATGTAAATACTTGAAATTAATATTGTAACTGACGTTTTTCACAAAATGCCGAGGTTGGAAAATAGGGATAGTTGTGTTTTGTACACCTGACGATATATGATATTATATAAGAATAAGCAGTGTCATTCACGTATAGGTGCATGTACATGTATTATCAGAAATAGTCGTGCCCTTATTGTTTATTTTTCAGTATATTACATATTTACAGCGCTGGAAAATCCTCCTATATCAGGTTCTTTGAAATCACGACGTTATTGATACTTTTTGTGGTGTCAGTGGTTTAAATGACGGTTATACATTTATATTTTATAGAAAGTTTTCCCCATATACTTCTCAGTTCTATGTTCGACTTCTCCTGTGGCACAACAAAAACTATAACTGTGTTAGAAGGCCACGCAAGCTGATGCATTACGTGTTAGAATTTTTTTTTTTTTTTTTTTTTTTTTGGTGAAAAGACCGAAATGCAAATAGTTGTAGAGGCGTGTTCCTAGCGAGTGTTGTTGGTCTTAGAACTCTCAACCCACAACGTTTCCACGACACATAAAGGAACCGTAAGTAATTTTGACATGGCTGACATGTGTTACTGGGAAGACTGCCACCAATAAGTCAGAATATTTTTCGAAGTACATGTACCAATATATTCATGATATTCATCCAAAGCTTGTATTTTGAGATCACTTTCTTTGTCTATGAGAAAAAAACAAGGTTAGTGCTTTATCAAATCGAATAGGACTGATTAACTCGTGGTCATGTGCCAATAAAGATACATGACAATTCAATATGATATTCACTTCTGATTTTGACATTAAAAAAGATTGCCAAAATAGATCTGGTTTCTAAATGATGTGTTATCGATTATAAATTGTCTCTTTTTTATGACAATTTACATTAATTAAAGTATCTGTGCTCCGTTTGATTGTCTATCGAAATTGGTATTTGATAGATTTATTGATTCCCATAACAAAATAACAGTATACAGGTACATGTATATCACATTTCAATTAAAGTTAGATAAAACTGGTTTGGAAATAACTAACTTGTCAGTAACCAGATCTATGTGCTCTTTAAAAAGGATTTGATTAAGACATATATGTTGTACCTTATCTGCTCAACCTCTTTAGGCCTTTGCTAATTTAGTTAGAAAAAGTTATATTTTGAATGGCAAAAAGCCTACTAATGGTTTAAGCCGATTTTCTTTCAAAATGGAGTTTACCACCATGTCACCAGTAATGTAGCGGTATGTGATTTTAAGACGGTATTTTGTATTAATTCTCAACCTGTCGTGCGTGCGTTGTAGTCTTACTACTACAAATCATAAAGAGCAAAGAAATGAAACTTTAAGTTTACTTTAAACAAGAATGTTTTACTACTAGAAGATGAGGCATACAGGTCACCAAAGTGTGTTCAATACACACCAGATGTCATGACGGATCGCAACATTGGACAGTGAATACATCTATCCATAGATGTTTGTCAGGTTGCTGGTCATTCAAACAGAATGAGTTCGGAGGAATTTTAACAAAGCTTCTATTACACCTTTGAGCAAAGTAATGAACCGTTCGCGTCATACCAGTTGAGTTTGTACTTTTTTCTTATCTTATTTAAATAACAATGATAAAATAAAGCTAGATTCCTAAGTGTTACCTCCAGAAGAATGATTTTTTTTTTGTCGACAAGGGATAGTCTATAAATAGTTGAAATATTATTGCACGGAGCCCACGCAGGTCCTATAATGGATTATTTTGGTTTTGACATTCATAAGACTATTTAAAATGATATTTTCAAACTAGAGGTCTTATAAAGGTTTTATGTGATGTGCAGCTGAAGTTTGTAGAATGTCAAATTAGTTTTCTGTCCACAATATTAGTGAAGCTGTTTTGTCCAAGCAGTCGGGATTGTAAGAGAATACTGGTCTGCTAATGAATGCAGACGCTTTATTTCCACCTATTTTTTGGTATAATGTGTCTATGTGTGAAAAGATCATAGTTATGACAAAGCAGGTTATTGTAACAGTTCTTAGAGGTATTATTTTTATTCCAAACGGTCTTATGAAAGTCCCATGAATTTCTGAAACGAAAAAGGCGTGGGAACTCTATCGGGAAAACCAAAGTCTAAAAATAGGGATTGTTTAATAGATCTACGGTCAGACGTTGCTCCACCACTGCAGTGGCCCACTACCCATGACTGTTCACGTTGTTTAGAACGTGGAAAACATTTGTGTAACCTCCATCTGGTAACTGATTACATAATTTAAATCCGGCTTGACCACTGTATTGCCTTCTGATCTTCTCGACTATTTGTTTACCGAAGTTAGTATATTATAAGAATGGATTCCCTAATGCGTACTGTTTTTCTCGACTATTACCGAAGTTAGAATTACTAATCTAGATCTAATAAGAGTGGATTCAATCTTTAAAGATGCTGATCACATTAGTTATAAACGAAACAGGATCCCGTTTTAGAACGTACTTTTAGATCAAGGATGTAAGTTTTCAGATTGTTTTCTGATTTCAGTAAAAATTGTTTAGATCACGTTTCATAGAATTTTAAGATAAATTCAGTTGTTATCTATGCGGTTTCAGACTTTTTATCTAACCCTAACTTACATCCCTGTTAGATCTCCTCGTTTCTCATTTCAATATTTATCGGTATCAAATGTGTTCCTCTATCCAGTTGACCTAGAACAATTAGATCTATCTGGAATTGTCAATCTATCAGATGACCAAGACAAAAATCAAAGAAATTGGAACAATAAGATCAATATATCGGTCGATAAATTAAGATAAACTACTGAAGATAGGAAGATAACGGGACTTAGATCTAAAGGGAGCCAAAACCAATAAATTCAACAAAATTTTTCAAAGAATAATCATGGAAATCCAATCTATCAGCCTGTTTCTCGTCCAAGTTAAAATCTAAACGATGAAACATGGCAGAGAGTCATTAAAAACTCGTTTTCCTTGCTTGACTCAATTATGTGGATCCACAAAAATGTGGTTTGTTAACAACCAAATGGAAATATCACCAACGATCCTCCAAAATGTGTAGATCTAGCTAGATCTATACTTTTTTTGATATCACCATTTCACATGGATTTCTACTTTGATATGAGCTGGTTTCACAGCTAATAGACTACTTTACCACTAGGCTTATCTAGACTCACTTAACTTATTTTTCTATTATCATCTGAGTTTTGACAGTTTTGTTTAAGCAGTCAAATATTTCTAGTAGATCTAGAAAAGGATCGATATATGTTCATAGACTAGATCTACTCATGATAGATCTAGGAAGATAACGGGACTGAAGTAGACTAGAGTAGTGGCGGGTATTATCGGCAGGCGTGTATTATCGGCACCCCTGACATATTTCCTGATATCTAATGACAACTCTGACCTTTCTAGATGATAGAATTCAAATATTTTAAAATCTGATTTTTGTTTTGTCATTGAGCAATATACTTGAACAGCTCTGGCCATTTGAAAATAACTATTTGATTAAAAGAAATATTTCGACACATTGTTCCCCATCAAGAAATAGCCATTTTATTCCAACTAATAATGCACATGCACGTATTGTTTTACAGTTGCAGTGCTCAAAATAACAAGTAGTGTGTCGGATTGAGTTTTATTTTCAAAAATAAATGAAAATCAAAACACTTTTACAAAAAAAGGTGATTTTGGATATAAGGTTATATTTATAGCATGGGTGCCGAAAATACACTCCATTCTATGTGGTTGTCTTGTATTATCGGCAGGGTTACATTATTCTTTTGAATTAAGAGTTATTAAATGAAAAAGCAATAAATAAAAGCATGAATGATAATTGAAAATTAAAAAAAATACTATTGTCAGGTGAATTAATATTCTATAAGATTATGCATCAAAACTCTTTCGAAAATGAATGCCATATAAAGATGAGCTCAGGCTGAATTTACCCAATAACAATATCAAGGTATGGTAAAATACAGGTTTCTGTAACTCATTTTAGAATGTTGGAATAATATTCATTAATAAATCTCGATTTCAGACACAGATTTTTATGGGATGATAAAACACATAAGAAATGAGTTTTTCCTGGAAAAATTATAATTTCAATCAATTCCCTGTATGTATGGAAGATTTATATTGACAGGGTGCCGATAATACACGACAGGTGCCGATAATACACTCCAAAATATGGAAAAATAGATGAACTAATATTTGTTTTTTCAATTTCAGTTTTCTATTTTATTTTCTATTTATTTTATTTGTTTAATTTCAAAGTTACTGACTACATAGAAAATCATGCTTAATGTTCTAGCTGATGCAACAGAGGCCACGCGACTAATATTTATCGTCTATCCTATTTAGATCTATTTTTTTCCTTTTTCTTTCTTTCCTTCTTTTTTTTTTTTTACCTTTTTTTTATGCTTTTTTTCTATTTTTGGGAGAAAATTCTACGCTTTTCCCCTTATATATTATTGGGGCGAAAACTGTGTTTTGCCCCTTCCCTTCTTTTTTTTTTTACCTTTTTTGTTGTCGCTTTTTTTCTATTTTTGGGAGAAAATTCTACGCTTTTCCCCTTATATTATTGGGGCGAAAACTAGGCCACAGTCTGTGTAAACACCGTTTGTTTGCATGGTGACATTGCAGTCCTTGTTCTAGGTTAGTTTTGACGTTTCCCCCAGTGTCAACAAAGGTCAGATGTCATCCAGCAGCTGACATACCTTGTGGATTGTGTCAGGTCAATCTGGGGTCAAGGGCAAGGTCACTTGGCGTCACCAAGTCAATCCTCTATTTATAGCAACCAATCAAATCACTGCGTTGGGTACACGCCCATTGAACTCGGTCCGTGATTGGTTCATTCATGTCACATGACCACGACCCTTTCCAGCGTCACGTGTATAAAGTGTAAAAGGCCCCGCTGCATTGGTTACTGACACGCCTTTGCCAAACCTGAAGCCAGCTTGAAGACAGCCTTGTTCGGTAAATCAACGAAAAAGGACGATATCCCCTCGCTATAAACTCCACTATATGGTCCACACAGTGACAAACAGAACTTCAAGTTGTTCTAAGGTAAGTTTTCAAAGCGACATTTATGTTTGTTATGGTTTGATCGTCAGATTGTGTTCGTGATGCCATCACTGATGGGCGACGAAAACTCAAATATGGCGGCGGTAGGGTGGTAGCCAGGCATCGCCATCGGTCACTGAATCAGGGAATGCATCGCACTTGACTTTGCAAGTTCATATTCATGGTGCTTTATCTCAGTTTTTTTCCTCACCAATTCCACATGTTGCCGGCAAAGGGATGTTTAAGTATTGGATTAAACAACAGCATAGAAATAAACTGAAGGTTGATAAAGGGTAAAAGGCCGAGGACGAGGTGCGCCTTCGCTCTACCGTACAAGAGCCTGAAGAGGTGACGATCACAATGGGCGTGACTGATCGTGGTGTCTCTTACATATCTAACTCAAAACTAGATCTAGCAGGTGTTTTCGTTTGAAAAATATCCTTTGTTTTTATAAATGGTCACGAGTCGAGGGCCCAACCATTGTGCCTTGCGTCATCTTCATGTTCCATTCTGATTCACGCACTGCACTCTAAACACATTTATTATTAATGCCGATCTCGATGCCATGGCGGGCCGATGATGGCGTGAAAGGCTGAGAGAAAGAATATTCAAATAAACCCATCGTGTGTACTTCCCAACAAAGCACACAGAATTAATTGCGAATTGATACTTAAGATCTAGAATAGAATAGATAAAGGTATTTTCCAAGTGCAATTTATCTTTGTCGTCATCATGGAATTTTCTATTTTTAGCTCAAACGACTTTGACCAAGATGTTTTTAGTAGACCTTGATATATATTATTTGTGAAATGTACAGAAAGTCTCATGCAATTACAATGATAGATACCCTATGATAGGTTACAGACAGGTGACGATAAATGTGCACAACGTGGCCTTGGTTACTGAGTACTCTTTTTGTCGCATAATTTATGCAGTTTACGAGGTGGCTTGCGCAGGAGATCGATTGGATCTCCCCACATTTATTACCATACTTGTGTGAGTCATCGAGACAAATCTTATTTAAACACAAACGGAACCACATCACGTAAAGTGTTACGAGTGATAAATACTTTGGCTTGTGGTCAGAACAAAGTTGAGATTATGTTTTCATGTCGAGGGCCTCTGCTCCATCGTAGTCAGGTGACAGACTGTAAACACTTTGTTATCCATGACGTCAGTTGCTCATGAGCATATCCAATGTCAATGGCTTTGTCAGGCAGGCTAGGAAATCCGGCGGATTGCTCCATTCAGACGGAGAACACTGACTGATACTTATTTTGTCTGGCTTTTGAGCTCTCCCAAACAAGTATACATTTTGATGCGTACGCTCTAGACTAGTAGTAGGCCAAACCGATTCAAGAGGTCTGGCCCTCTGCCATCAAAAGTAATACTCAGTAATAGTCATGTGGAGCTTTCCAGTCAAACTTGTAGTGTTGACCCGTCGTACCCAATCAATCGGTGCAGTATTGATTGGTTAGTCATCTAATTCCAAGGATATTGTAGAAGCAGCTTATTCAGTTCATTCATTAAGCCCATCCCACATTGGATATATCCCAGGGTTGGACAAAATAGCCATATAGGCCATCCTTGTCTCATAGAGTTGGGATTACTCAAATAAACAAAATGTTATGTTTTTCTATATCCCCAAGTACTGATAAAACATAATGAATTTTTTAGATTTTACCAGTTGAAAGATTTGCAGGGTTGCCAGTCAATCAAAATGCTGCATTGTAGGACAAAATAGGGTTGGACATTACAGCTTGGACTGACAGGCTTTAACATTGGTTCCTATGGGAAAAAGACCAATATATAAAACTGCATTTTTACAAATTATATGAGCAATTTCTCAAACAAATCACCATGGTTCAATTTGTTTTGCCCTTCTATCTTTGGGGATTAAATCAGTAAGAAATTGCTATGTAATTTCATGGTAAAATTTGACGTTGATGTATACTGGGATGGGCTCAATCCTCATGTAATTTTTCTGAGCGACACATCGTAGTTGCTATACCCATGACTCATTACTTTTCAGGTTACAGAGGAAACCACATCCATGCAATCAGAGCGATATTGTATGACGAACACAGTGAAGAACACCAGAGTCCTGGCCAGCCAGCAGGATAGAGAAAGATTGAATAAAAGTAATCGTCAAAATAATTTGTAGTTAAGGGTAAGTGGCAGCTTAACTTTTTAAATTGTTCTTACAACGTATTACTAGTAAACCCACCAACAATCACCGCTATTTGAAATGATTCCTAATCTAATGTCGATCTCCCTTACGTAACAGTATCATGATCACATTTAAAAAAGAACACGTTATTTACACCTAGGCGTACATACCGATACTTTAATTTCTCAATCCAACTTCAAGCTGTTCATGTGATAAGAATTTGATGCATACAAAGTAAAACAAGTTTATAAATAACAAAGTTTTGTTCATTTGTATTTTCAGCTTCTACCTCGCTTCATCAACTCTTCTTACACCAGTCCTAATCAAACACAACCAAAAAGATGGAGAACGCACCTCTCGTATCTGAAGAAAAACGCTCCGTTGTGATGTCCAGGCCTCGTTCCAATACAGTCACCAAGCTCCCTGCTCGTGAACCCCCGCTGGCAGGAAAGCTTCTGGCAGCAGGCACAGCAGCGTGCATCGCAGACCTCATCACGTTCCCTTTAGATACCGCCAAAGTTAGACTACAGGTAGGCTTTCCATCCAAGTGTGGGACATTATTTTCTAATGGCTCGTGCTTGCTTGCTACTTTTCTGTTGCTAGATCATGGTGACAGGCAGTTAGGGGCAGAAGTGACTAGGGTAACTTTGGATTTGGTAAGTGACGTCTGTATGATCAACAGACGGGAAAATGGGAGTAAGTAATAACATATTTTAGTATCAAATGCTGAAGAAGGCATTATTTTAAGTTCCGAATTGCATGGATTTTAAAATCAATGATTCTAATATGTTTTTTCATTTTACGTTTAAGAAAACTAACACATCCTAAGAAACAAATAGGGCTATTCTAAAAACAAACCCTTTTGAAAAGGACAATTTCGACCGTTATTTTACTCTCCATGTTTAATATAAACGAAATTGTTATTGGTCCAATGGATGACTCGAAAAAGCTGCAGTTTTTTAACTTCGAGGTCATTTATTACTTGATCCAACCTACATTTAACAAAGAATGCCATACCCCTATCTGTTTCGCTTTACGAGGATTAATAGTTCCAACTTAGATTTCATCTAAAAAAAAATTCTTCTCTTTTTTTTTACAGAGAATGGGTCTGATGGTCGTGAAGATCTAAATTCTAAGCGCAAAATATTCGAATCAATTTCCAGCTCATTAACGGCTGTCAATTGCCTTCATAACAAAAGCATTCCCCTAGTGGGAGTTCTGGTAGCTGTAGGGGCAGTATGCAACGCCTCAGTAACACTCTCATGCAATATACTGCCTCTGAAAGGTATCTGATGGTAGGCATATTTCCCCTATGTACCGTTATGTGGGAAAACTGAAATCCAATAAAACAACCGAGGCCGTTACCAAAATAATTATCCAAGGTGTTCAATGGTTTAGCTATATTGGGTCCCATGGGTTAATAAAGGTGAAAACCAACGTTTTCCCCTCCACAATAGTGGAAGTTTCCCCTACATCGAGGTGGTTGTTCCATTTTACATTACAATTAGTTTACAGTGAATTCACATCCCGATTCTCTTGTCAAGGATGTAAGGCACCTACAAGCTGTCCCTTTTCATGTGGCTTTTACTTAAGGAAAGCTTTACACAGATTTAGGTGCACATATTACTTCGCGGTGGTACTGGAGCCAACTAAACTATTATGTGAGATATCTCAGGATCACCAGGATACATAACATCGTGTTACCGTGAATATAGACTCTAGGTGCAGTGCACCACATGTGAACTGAATGAACAATGTGATGTTTACAGATGCCCGGGCATTAACAGGACTCAACGACTCATCTCCGTGCACCTACATCTGATTGACTAAGAACATAAGACTTCCCCACCTTTAGTGCGCTACTGCTTTTACCCTTACGCGTTGAGGTAAAATCTCAGAAAAATTACTGTCCCTTGTAGGTGCCAAAAAGGGTATTGGTGCTGGCAATAGATAACCCACCTCTTCATAAGCTCTAGGTTTTAAAGACTTCAATGGGTGAAGCTTAAAAAAAACAAATTAAAAAACCTGATAAGGTTGGGAGGAAATTGAACACCATTCAGTTAACTTCAGATCATTTGGTTGCAATTTGGTGACATTCTAGGTGGACAGGCTACCTGCATACCAGACCTCTTCTCGCCCCAAGTTGCCACGTGTGGACCTCCAGATTATTAACCTCTCACTCCACTCTTGATTCCAGGTCATGGTCAGTGTAGACCCGAGCTGGTGCTACTGGGGCGGTGCAGGGATTGGCTGAAAGGACCTACCCAGACGAGTACTACCAATGGCCTTTCACAGATGAAGAATCACAGATGAAGACATTTAGGGCTCACGGTGTGCTACGTTGTAGGCACCTCTGCCTTTTAGGCTGGGATGGGCAAACGCCGGGTTGTCGGGGGGAGGGGGTGCAATCATTGTCCTTTTAGTTTGATCCTCCCTACTTCATGTGCTTTGTGTTTCCCTTAGTTGTTTTGCCTGTAAAATGAAAAACGTTTCCCATCCATGACATTTCCCAGCTGCCAGTGTAGGATGTCGCCCGCACGTTTTGTGCTTCATCCCAATCCTTGTGTATTTTAGATCCAGGGTGAGGGAGCCACTCCCACCACTGGATCGACCGGTCACCATATGATTGGCAACGCAGCAGCTAATGCGGCTAAGCAAGCTAAGTACCGCGGTGTAATAGGAACCGTGTGCACCATCAGTCGTCAGGAAGGACCTCGGGCTCTCTACAACGGCCTCATCCCTGGACTCCAGCGGCAGATGTGCTTCGCGTCTGTCAGAATTGGCCTATATGACACAGTAAAACAAGGCTACTCAAACCTCTTTGGCAAGTTTATAAGTACTTCATTAAAAAATACACGCATTGTTACTATATACAGACTTTTCCAGACCCACGAAGTTTTTTCCATTGCTGAATGACCAAAATATGACTTTGGTGATAGTTTAGGCAGACGTGTCAAATGTAGATTTACATGACTTAGATGTACCTAAATGTTAGAGATGGGAGAGATCGAGAAGAATGCAGAATAGTGTTGATAAATGCTTTTGGTCAAAACATGACATAATTAATGATGCTTTACCAGATTTGCTTACACATCAGAACTTGAATAAGTAATAATTAACTTTGGTTTTCGGTTTCAGGCCAGAGTCAAGTCGGGGTTGGTATACGCATCCTTGCTGGGATCACCACTGGTGGTATGGCAGTGCTGTGTGCCCAGCCCACCGACGTAGTCAAGGTGCGCTTCCAGTGCCAGCCTGCAGGCATGCCCCGACGCTACAACGGTGTGATGGCAGCCTACAGGACCATCGCAGTGGAGGAGGGCTTACGTGGACTCTGGAAAGGTAAATCATTCAGCACATTGTTTTTTTTTGTTGTTTTTTTTTGTTATTTAACATAGTCCGACAAAAATCTCTCAAATGTGTAAGAAATTGATTTACAATTTCTTGTGTTCGCAGCTTCAGTATGCATTCTACAGTTACCTTTTTTTCCAAATATTATTTAATTCTAGTAAATATAATGTTGAAACTATCTTAGCAAACCTCCTAATTGTGTCTTATCGCTAACAATCTTTGCTTTGCTTCCCCATCAGGAACGTCCCCAAATGTGGCTCGTAACTGCATTGTGAACGCTGCCGAGCTGGTATCGTATGACCTTATCAAACAGAAGATTCTCTCCATGGGCCTCCTCACAGACAACATGCCCTGTCACTTCGTCTCTGCTGCCGGCGCAGGCTTCTGTACTACTGTGGTGGCGTCGCCGGTCGACGTCGTCAAGACTCGTTTCATGAACTCCGGAACAGGGACCTACAGTGGTGTAATTAACTGCGCACAGACCATGTTCAAAAATGAAGGATTCTCTGCTTTTTATAAAGGGTAAGCTTAACTGAATTATAGAAAATGTTTATTTTTGACAGAAACACGTTTTCGGTAAACTCTACTGACAATAACGGGAAAAGATAATCTGCTAAAATTAAGGTTTTATGGTAAATTATGGAGTTGCAATTCCAAGAAATAACCTGATATTTTACAAAGCTGACTAGTGCCACGGCACGTCACACGCACTAATCAACTTACTTCTGTTTAAGATGTCTACGAGTAATATGATGATTTGATATCTAGAACATCTCATTCAAGTTAGAGAAATTTAATTTGATAAACGTAAGTGTTATTCTCCTAATAGGTGACACTTAATGATAACATTTGGTAATGATTACACGTTTTTTCTTGCAGCTTTATGCCATCCTTCATGCGCCTAGCGTCGTGGAATATCGTCATGTTCGTCTGCTACGAGCAGCTCAAAAGGGCATTCACAACCACTCCCAAGTTGCCAGCCATCGAGATTGACGCCCAACATAAACGCTTTGCCTAAATTTGGACACTCGAAAAAAAACATAAGCATGATAATAGCCTTTGAGCATCGGTTAGTATGTAAGAGGAGGCATGTCATACACCCTGTAGATCATACAGATGTAGTTCATACACCATGATATTATATTCAGCTATTATATTTAGTCATTGGATATGGCCGTATCCTGTACACTGTTGTGTATTATTTTTGGATAGGTTCTTGAAGATGTAAATAACCATTTTGTCAGGCATTCCAATAAGGGGAAAGGATCATATCCCTACTTAATTTAGTCAGCACTGCTAAAGGAACTACTCCTTTGCCAAAGGACCATAAGAAATGAACAAAGGACCATAAGAGAATGAGGGCGTTATCAGCATACTATTTCACGACACCAAAGGTTTATAAGCCCTACAAGAAGCGAGTGTAGTTGTAACAAATATTAATGTAATGTATAGGTTATCGGGAGAGATCAGGCGTCTGGATTAATTTTGACGGTCAGTTTTCTGTTTCTCTTTCTGTTTTTTCTGTTTCTTTCTTCTTTTTTATAATTATTTGAACCTGTAAATAAGTACTGATGTTAGAGTGCAAGTTTCACGTGCTGAGCGCGTGTGGTAAAACTGGTGCATGTGAGGGTGCAAGGCCAGCGTGGCGCGGCAATAATGTGTTCAGGGGCCGCAACAATCATTTAGTCATCGCATAAATGTTGAGACATTGCGTGAAAGTTGAGAGTCCTTGTGTGTATGGGAGAGAAAAAGAAATATTTGATCTACGTAAATATACAAAAGCTGAAGAAAACGTCTTTTACACAGAGAGTGGTAAACTTGAGTATTTGAGATGTAGGTTTGAGAGTCGTCATATATCATTAGATGTTCACTTTATCAGCATCCGTTATTTCATGTTTCATTATTAAGTATCATCCGACAGAGCCCCGTATTTTATAGAATTGTACAAACAATGAAATAAAAAAAATATATATCTACTTGAGGGAATTATGTTCTTTTTCCTATGTTAGCGCCTCCTTGTAAGAGAATATCTCAGATCTATTTGCTTCTTTCTATTACAAAAGAAATTAACTCATGTAATATAGATACTTTATACAAGGAACTCCTTACGTATTTCTGGATGAACAAATAGGCATCCGCGGTTTTTTAAATAATTTGGGTAATTTTTTAGATCCGTCCAAATCTGAGGAGAAAATATTTTTGTGCAGGGGGGAGGGGGGTTAATAGATTTGATGACAAATCAGAAAATCTTATATTTTAGGGGTCAATTTCTTTTATTTTGATGGAAAACCATTCTTTCCATGTTGTAAATCGTATAATAGATCCATTTCTCCTTTAAAAATGAGGTTTAAAGGTGTTTTTAATAGATTTCCTAATTTTCCGTGGAAATGAGTCAATGCCTGGCATGCCTGATTAATAGCATCGTAGGTTGCAATAAAATCGAAAGCCAAACGGCGTTAGTATTTTCAATATGAGGATGTCGGCCATTAAAAGGCGCATTGATAATATAGATAGTAAAGCCCGATGACTATGCTTTAATAATTCTGCCTTCATTTACCTTCAAAACCTGTGTGAGAAAGAACAGGCGTCGAAGAACAAAAATTGTGATGCAGACAGCAGCACAACGACAACGCAGTTGGGGTACTCTTGTTATTCCCCTCATTTCAAGTAGATCGGGCTTTGCTAAGTATGTGATGAAATCAGTACATAATATAAGTTCATCTTGGCCATTTTTATAGACAAACAAGGAAACATATAGTATAACCGTAAATATACAATTATATGTCATGTTTCTATCTGTAATGGATATATTTTTAAACCAACCTAAAAAGAATTAAGTATATTAGGAAAAACATGTATATTATATGTGGATATACATGTATATATGTGGATATCCATTGAAGAAAATCCCACTGCCCAACGGATCTGCGGAGCAGGGTCGGCGAACGTCAAAAACTAAGGGGCGGTCATATACATTTAGGCAAAAAAGGAGACGGTGAACTACATCCATAGAACAATTTAGTGGCAATATCTTAAAATTTAACTTTATTGGTTGTGTCTTGTGAGATCTTACATGGTTTTCCAAGTTTAATGGCACGCTCTTATATAGGGCAATATCTGTTCGGGGATTTGCGGGATTTTGCTATGCTTTTCGAAGGTATCGCAGGAACAAGCTTCAGCAATTTTTGCTCAATGAGAGGTTTGGCATTCGAATTGTATGGGCCTCTATGGGAGCCAAGTCCTAAAAGTGGTCAAGTTTTGCAAGCGGGTCCTTTTGGATTGGGTTTTGATTTCTGTTATCATTGAACCCCATGGAGAGAGGGTAGAGAAACGTTTTGTAGTTGTGATAGGTCTTAGTCAGCTTAAATGCTTTAGTCACCTGTATCCAGTACCCAGAAATGGTGGGGGGGGGGGGGGGGGGTGGAATGGGGGGGTGTTGAATGGAGATGTGTGGAATGTGGGGTGTGGAATGATGGGGGTGTGGAATGGGGGGGGGGGGGGGGGGGAGTCCAGAAGGGGGGGTGTGGAATTGGGAGTGTGGAATGGGGATGTGGAATGGGGTGTGTGGAATGGGTAGGTGTGGAATGGTGGGGGTGTGGAATGGGTGGGTGTGGAATGGTAAGGTATGGAATGGTGGGGGGGGGGGGGGGGGGTGAAATGGTGGGGGGTGTGGAATGGGTGTGTGTGGAATAGGGGTGTGGAATGGGAGGGTCTAGATTGAGTGCTTTAGTCACATGTACCCAGTACCCAGAAATGGGGGGGGGGGGGGTCTGGAATGGGGGGGGGGGGGTCTGTAAAGGGGGGTCTGGAAGGGGGGGGGGAGTCCAGAAGGGGGGGTGTTGAATTGGGAGTGTGGAATGGGTAGGTGTGGAATGGTGGGGGTGTGGAATGGGTGGGCGTGGAATAGTAAGGTATGGAATGGTGGGGGGGGGGGGGGGTGAAATGGTGGGGGGTGTGGAATGGGTGTGTGTGGAATAGGGGTGTGGAATGGGAGGGTCTAGATTGAGTGCTTTAGTCACATGTACCCAGTACCCAGAAATGGTGGGGGTCTGGAATGGGGGGGGGGGGGGGGTCTGGAAAGGGGGGTCTGGAATGGGGGGGGGGGGTCTGGAATGGCATGGATCTGGAATGGGGATGTGTGGAATGGGTGGGTGTGGAATGGGTGGGTGTGGAATGGGAAGTCTGGTCTAGGCGGTCTAGAATGGGGGGGTCTGGAATGAGAGGGTCAAGAATGGGGGTGGGGGTCTGGAATGATGGGGATCTTGAATGGGGAGTCTGGAATGGGGGGGGGGGAAGTCTGGAATGGTGAGGGGTCTGGAATGATGGGGGGTCTGGAATGGGTGGGGGTCTGGAATAGGAAGTCTGGAATGGGGGGGGGGTTATGGAATGCGAGTTTGTGGAATTGGGTATGTGGAATGGGGGTCTGGAATGGGGGGATCTGGAATGGGGGGGTCTGGAATGGTGGGGGTCTGGAATGGGGGGTCTGGAATGGTGGGCAGAGTGCCCCCGCAGGTCTTATCAGGTCTTAAAAGTCTTATTTTGATTTTGCTATTCATAGGGCTATTAGAAAGGTGTTATTTTGGGTCCAGAGGTATTTGAAAGGTGTTATTTTGGGGTAAAGCTGAATTTTTCATAAGATGGAATTTTTCTTCTTGTCATTTCCATCTTTACCCCTTTATGGTAGTATGTGTCAATGTTTAATTAGTTAAAAGGAGTTCCAAAAAAAAGAATAGGGGGTGTGTGGAATGGGGAGGGTCTGGAATTGGGGTGGGGGTGTCGAATGGGGGGGTCTGGAGTGGTGGGGGTCTGGAATGGTGGGGGTCTGGAATAGGGGGTCTGGAATGGGGGGGGGGGGGTCTGGAATGGGGAGGGGTCTGGAATGTGTGGGGGTCTGGAATGAGGTGTGTGGAATGGGTGTGTGTGGAATGGGGGGACAAATGGGGTTGTGGAATGGGGGAATGGAATGGGGGTGTGGAATATGGGGTTGTGGAATGTCTGGACAAGGTCTTATTTTGGTGCCTGACAAGGTATTATATAGGCCTTATTTTGGTCTTATTTTGATTTCTGAAAAAGCATGGGCGCCCTGGGTGAGGTCTTGAATGGGTCTGGAATGGGTGGGGTCTGGAATGGTGGGGTGTGTGGAATGGGTGGGGGTGTGGAATGGGTGGGGGTGTGGAATGGGTGGGGGTCTGGGATGGGTGGGGGTCTGGAATGGGTGGGGATGTGGAATGGGTGGTCTGGAATAGGGGTGTGAAATGGGAAGTGTGGAATGGGGGTGTGGAATGGGCGGGTCTGAAATGAGGAGGGTCTGGAATGGGGGGTCTGGAATAGGGATTCTCAAATGGGTGGGTCTGGAATGGTGGGGGCCTGGAATGGTGGGGGCCTGGAATGGTGGGGTCTGGAATGGTGGGGTCTGGAATGGGGGGTTTGGAATGATGGGGGGTCTGGAATGGGTGGGGGTCAGCAATGAAGTATGTGGAATCAGGGATGGAATGGGTGTGGAATGGGGGAATGGAATGGGTGTGGGTGGAATGTCTGGAAAAGGTCTTCTTTTGGTTTTATTTTGATTTCTGAAAAAGGGTGGGCACCCTGGGTGGGATCTTGAATGGGTTGGATCTTGAATGGTAGGGAGTATGGAAAAGTTGGGGGTCTGGAATGGGGGGTTTGGAATGGGGGGTTTGGAATGGGGGGTTTGGAATGGGGGGTTCTGGAATGGTGGGGGTCTGGAATGAGGGGGGGGGGGAGGTCTGAAATGGAGGTGTCTGGAATGGTGGGGTTCTGGAATGGTGGGGGTTCTGGAATTGTGGGGGTCTGAAATGAGGTGTGTGGAATGGGGCTGTGTAGAATGAGGGGATGGAATGGGGGTGTTGAATGCGGGATGGAATGGGGGTGGTGGAATTGGGGTTTGTGGAATGGGTGGGGGGCTGGAATGGGTGGGTGAGGAATGGGGGGCTGTGGAATGGGAGGTGGGTGGATAAAAGGTGTGAGGATGGGTGTGTTTGGAATGGGGGGGGTCTGGAATGGATGGCGTCTTGGAGGGGGGCTGTGTGGAATGGATGGGGAATGAGATGGGTTGGTGTGGAATGGGGGGCTGTGGAATGGGAGGGGTGTGAAATGGTGGGGTGTGTGAATTGGTTGTGGTGCAGAATGGTGGGTGTGTGAATTAGTTGGGTTTCTGGAATGGGTGAGGATCTGGAAGGTGGGGTCTGGAAGGGGTGTTTGGAAGTTCTGGAATGGTGTGGGTATGGAATGGTGGGGGTCTTAAATGGTGGGGGTGTGGAATGGGGGTGCGTGGAATGGGGTGTGTGGAATGAGCTTGTGTAGAATGGTGAGTGTTTGGAATGGTTGGGTTGCAGAATGGTAGAGCTGCAGAAGCGGGGTTGTGTGGAACTGGGGGGTCTGGAATGATGGGGTCTGTGGAATGGGGGAATGTAGAATGGGAGGGGTGGATTGGGAGGGGTCTTCAAGGGAGTGTCTGGAATGGGAGGGGGTCTGGAACGCTTGGGGGTCTGGAATGGGTTGGGGTCTATAATGGGTGAGTTCTGGAATGGGTGGGCATGGAATGGGGGGTTGTTGAATTGGGCTGTGGAATGGGTGGCTGTGGAATGGGATGTGGGTGGGAAAAGGGTGTGCGAAATGGGGGGGGGTCAGGAATGGGGGGTTAGGAATGTCGGGAATCTGGAATGGGATGGGTCTAGAATGGTGGGGGGGGGGAATGGTAGGGGGTCTGGAATTGTGGCAGGTCTGGAATGGTGGGGGGTCTGGAATGGTTGGGGGTCTTGAATGGTGGGGGATCTGGAATGGGGATGTGTGGGAGGGGTCTTCAAGGGAGTTTCTGGAATGGGAGGGGGTCTGGAACGCTTGGGGGTCTGGAATGGGTTGGGGTCTATAATGGGTGAGTTCTGGAATGGGTGGGCATGGAATGGGGGGTTGTTGAATTGGGCTGTGGAACGGGTGGCTGTGGAATGGGATGTGGGTGGGAAAAGGGTGTGCGAAATGGGGGGGGTCAGGAATGGGGGGGTTAGGAATGTCGGGAATCTGGAATGGGATGGGTCTAGAATGGTGGGGGGGGGGGGGGGGGGGGGGAGGGGGAATAGTGGGGGGTCTTTAATTGTGGCAGGTCTGGAATGGTGGGGGGTCTGGAATGGTGGGGGATCTGGAATGGGGATGTGTGGAATGGGTTTGTTGAATGGGGGGTCTGAAAGGGGGGGTCGGTGGGTCTGGAATGTTGGGGCCTGGAAATGTGGGGGTCTTGAATGGTGGGGGTGTGGAATGGGGTGTGTGGAATGGGTAGGTTTAGAATGGGGGGAATGGATTGGGGGTCTCTTGAAGAGTGGGTATGGAATGGAGGGGGGTCTGGAATGGTGGGGGGTCTGAAATTTGTGGGGGTCTGGAATAGGTGGGGATCTGGAATGGGTGGGGGTCTGGAATGGGTGGGATCTTGAATGGGGAGCGTCTGGAATGTTTGGGTGTCTGGAATCGGGTGGGTCTGGAATGGTGGGGCATCTGGAATGGTGGGGATCTGAAAGGCAGGGGTCTGGAATGGGGAGGGTCAGGAATGGGGAGGGTTTGCAATGGTGGGGGCTCTGCAATGGTGGGGGTCTGGAATGGGTGGGGGGTGGGGGGGTCTTGCATGAGGAGGTCTGGAATGGTGAGAGGTCTGAAATAGTGGGGGGTCTGGAGGGTTGGGGGTCTGGAATGGGGGTCTGGAATCTTGTTTATGACAAGAAGTCTCATAAGGTCTCACACAGTCTCACAAGGTCTCATCAACTCTCACCAGGTCTCCTTTATATCCTCTCTCCTACAGAATAGAAAGAAATATATTTAGAAATGAAATTTAAGTCTAATGGTGACTTATTTGTTGTCTTACAACAACTCATCCTTCTGAACTATAGAGGTTTTATTATCCATTTAAAGTTAATGCGTGTTTGTTATGTTTCGTTGTATAGATAATCGCTAGCTCCATTCGTAGTCTCCCTCCTCGTCGACTGCGATCGTCCAATACATAATTATAGTTCCCTCATCATGTAAGACGTGAACACTCGTTGTGAAAGGATTTGTTGTTTATTATCCAATGTCTAGTCGTTCCGTGACAAAACTCGATTGACCATGATCAGTCCCGAGGTTAGAGTTCCCTCAAACACATTCAGTCAACGCTCCGCGCTCTAACACAATTTCTATATGCCTCTCTCCAGAACCTAGACTGCAGATTAAAGGTCCAACCTTCACAGGATGTTTACTCACACAGTGCGTGCAGCTACTCTGGCCAGCTAAGAGCGGAACACATTATTATATGGTGGTACGTCACACCTTAACTCCTCCCTCATTTCACTACTGTCAAAGTGAAACATTGGCTTACACGTGCGCTTCTAAGCTCACGTTATGCTGCCCAAACATGGACTGGCCACCCGCGTCAATACACTTCTATAAATGAAATGTTAATAATGTGACCAACTGAGGGGAAAGGGTGTTCTGCGTGGGATTTGACATTAAATTGATGTTGTAGAGCATGTCATTAGCTTTCAAATTATATCAAGCATGTCCAAATCCGATAATTATTAAGGATGTTGTGGCCCCTTAAACCTAACACTATTATCATAACTGTGAATAAATATTCAAAAACCTAATGTTATTCATTATTTTTTAACCAGAAATGATAAATGTATTCTGTTTTCAATGTAGAGACCAGAAAATGACAGTTTTTCATAGTAAATGCAATTTTAGTAAAATCTCATGAATCTTAGTTTCCATGGCAACCAAATGGAATTAATTAAATCAATTACCCATATTAAAACGTTCCATTGACATTCCAAATATGGAAAGATTCCTATATGATGGGATGTTTTAAGTATGGGAAATGAATTCTACACAAAAAGTTGGTTAAAGACAAAATCATCACTATTTTGATAAACCTACTCATATCTCCTTAAATATTAGGTTTAGGATGGTAAATATAGAAACCTCAGAGCACCCTTTCCCCTTGGCTGGTCACTTATCAGAAGTTTTCCTAAGCAGCATTGGTGATTTCTGCACATTTTCTGGTAGTGACACGTGTCCCCCAAAAATAAGGGGTGGTCATATAAAATTCAGGAGCGGTCAGTCACAAAAAGCAGGGGCGGTAGCTTCAAAGAGTCAGTGCCCCCCCCCCCCCCACTGCCCAGGAAGATATACACATATTTATATATTTGTAAGGGATAGGAGTACTGGGGCCCATTATCAGATCGTATCACTTCGGGTAACCCGTGCATGGCGAACTGGCGTTTCAGCGCGTCAATAGTAGAGGCGCTGGACAAATCCTGAAGTTTGTCGAATTCAATAAATTTTGACATATTATAGTCCACAGTGAGAAGATAGTTCACACTGTGCCATTCAAACATGTCACTGGCGATCTCCTGCCAGGGTCTCTCAGGCATAGGGGTCGGATGAAGCATCTCTGCAGGTTGCTTGTTCTAGTACATGTTACAAAATACACAGTCTCATGGTCCTGGATTTGCTGACCCATTCCTGGCCAATACTGCACTTCGCGTGCCCTGTTTGCACTTGTTGACTCCTATGTGCATCTCATGGAACTGTCTCAGCATTTCAGGACTCAGACTCTGTTGTACAATAATTGGCATACCTTTATAGATGATGCTATGGGAGACTGACAGTTCATTGGCGGTTGCCTCTTGAAAGCCGCGATATCTGGTCGGGGTGACTGCAATGTAGTTTACGCTCACAGGTTTGATGTCTGGCTCCATGCCTGGCAGACTTGCCCGTCTCAGAGCATCGCCAAGAGGGATCTCTTTCCCTAGTTTGTCGTATGGCTGTAGTCATAACATGATAGTTTCCCAGCCAGCTTACAATGTAACAGAAACATTCTGCAACCATACTTTTTTAGTTAGTTTGTTACTTACTAAAATGGCACGTAATGTTATTGTTATTGACGGTGAGGTTTAAACCTTACCAAATTTGACCATTATTTTAACATTATTTTTTATTGAGGTTGGGATGAACCCAAAACAGAATGTTATAAGAACATTCTGTTTAGGTTGAAGAACATAACCAGAATGTTATAATAGCATTGCAGTGCAACATCACAGCAGTAGGGCACAGCGACGCTATTGGAAGTCATCAAAAGAATGTAACACAGAACGTTGCTACAACATTATTATAATGTCACACCTCCAGCTGGGTTGTAGCTGCATTGGTGCTGCTATCAGGAGCTTGGTGAATATCGTCTGTAGGAGTTTATGGTCACTTTCGATCAGTACTTCCTTACTGAAGATGTAGTGAAGAAATTTCTTGCAACAGTTGTACTGACGCGGGTGGCCAGTCCATGTTTGTAGGCACTATGGCATGAGCTTTGGAAGCGCACATGCAAGCCATGTTTCACTTTGTCAATAGTGGAATGGGGGAGGAGTCACAGAACGACTATACACTGGATAAATAAACAAACAATATCCTTTCACGCGAGTGTTCACGTCTTTCATGATGTCGGAACTATAATTATGTATTGGATGACGGCAGTCGACAAGCAGGAGACTGCGTTTGGAGCTAGCTATTATCTATTAATTAATACGACTAATTACGTACACCACACATAACAGATAATTGACTCTCTATAGTTCAATTGGTGGAGAACCCGGGTAAAATCAAAAATAAGAATTATAGAGTTTAGTAAGTAACCACTCGGTTCATAAAAATGCTGATTGGGTCTTGCCAACTACACATAAATTGTACACAATTATGTGGTCTATAATTTCGACAAACCTACCAAAAGGGGCATAAAGACCTCAATTGGTTGGATCTACTGATTAAGCCTATAGGGGCGGAAAGTAGAAAAATATTTCGGGAACAGGACCGTTCCAAACACAAATAACTATGGGATGGAAGAATATCTTTGTAAGCTCATCGGCAGGCTGTGAACTGAGTGAGTGAACAATTAGTATGTTACGTGGTAGTGAAGTCAGCTACATCACAATTAGTGTATGTGAGGTTGTCCTCGTTCTACAAGAGGAATGGCATGCTTAGTGTCAGAATCAAATCTGCTTCTGTAAAAACAAGTTTTGAGGGATCTTCATCAAAGGATTTACACTCATCCATACAGGATGGAGTGGCTAAATATGGTATGCCCATGGCCCTGGAGCCCGAACTTATCGTAGTCTGGTCTCTAGAATTGTTGTCATTGTTTGTTCAAACTTACCATATAACACCAGCGGTGCCTGCTAAGACCCGACCAGTGAGCATAACCCTTTCCTGTCCATACGGTATACGGTGTTCTTATATCGGCATTTGTGTCTTGAACACCAGTACTTCAGCCTGATGTTGGGCGAGTAGATGCTGCATCAACGCCCCGCGGACCAGGGATTCCAGTTGAGTCACAAGTCTCTTATTAGGGACGCGAGCTTGACTTTGGAAAGGTACCTTCTAGAAATAGGTATCCAAGGTATTGTGAGGAAAACCTTATGCCCGGGGTTTAGAGTGTTCCCAAACACAGGCTCCTCACATGAAATAAAGTTTGGTCTAATAAAGAAGGGGAGAGAAGTCCTAACCAGAACTACGAATGGTAAACCTAGGGGTAAATGGTTATATTAAACGACGTGTTGGGGAGACAAATTGGAATAAGGGTAAAGCTAAACTCGCAGTGTAAATTGGCAGTGAATTTAATGAGGTACGTCCTTTATTGATATTGAACCAGTGGCACTAATGAATAAGTAATTTCCAGATAACCTTTCGTAAAAACCTTTCAATAATTCTAAACTAGTAGTCCTAAACTGTCCTAAATGTCCTTTGCCTAATTGAGTCCTGTGATATGAATGATTCTAATTTCTAACACAATGCCTGTAGAGGGGTTTCCAAGTCCTAGAATTGAGTCCAAAGTGCTCCTAGAATGTTTCCAAGTCCAGCTCCTGGTTTTAGTCCAAGTCACACACAACAAATAGAATGTATTGGTTGGTTCCTATAAGCCCAGCTTCGCTTCAGCTCCGAGAGGTCCGCCGCTCAATGCCCCGCGCCAACGACTGACGGTTGCGGGCCGAAGCCAACAATATAAACGCGAGGACGGCCTTCCTGACGGACAATCGTGTCCGCCGGCTGTCCGGTGGAAGGCTGTGACGTCAGTCACTCCAGTGCGTGTGGGGTGGGCTCACCTCAGGCGACCTCCAAGCACCCGCGACCTGAGTTGGGGGCGGGCGCCATGATCATAAAACACACCCAACGGGATTGCCTTAAGGGTGGTCTGACGGTTTCATTTGTGTGACTGTTTCTGACAACGAATACGTAGAGAGAATATCGATATACATTTATAAAATACAATGTTGTGTTTCGCAACAGTATGCTGGTAGTAAAATCTTGAATCCTTCCAATCCATCCTTCATGCAGTTGCAGAAGTCTAAAGCTTTGTTGGTGTGTATAAGAATACTTCACACCAAAACAAATAAGCTAAATATAGTTTCCTTAACCATGAACTGAAATTCATCTAGTTCTAGGTTTCGGGATAGCAATGACGAGACCCATAATAAATACCACACCAACAAGGTTTGTCATCCACAAACAGTACCACTCTTTAGAATGGGAAGGTTGTGAGATTTGGGAACTGAGTGAGTCATAGTCGCCGGATGGTGCATCTCATTAGAAATTCACGCCAAGTTCAAACATTGTCCTCATAAAATGAATCATCAATGCGCTATGCGCCTAAGCAAAAGCTGTCACCGTAGGCTTAGAATAATGTCTACGTCACCAACACTTGCTTTTGAGGATCTCTTTTTCCGGGAGTTTAGTTCTAAAAAGTTCAAGTGAAAATTGTGAGTGTGAGCTGCTGATGTGCACGTCCATCGGGACATTGTGCCTCCACGTCAGAACGTAGCTGCATGAACCGTATCCTACCTTGATATGGGTAGAGATCCACGCTCCATTGGTAGCTTGACTAGAGCATCGAGTTGTTCCTTTGTCTTTCGAGTCGCTTGTCTCTAAAAGGAACACACGCAATGTAGGTTAAGCGTTTACAGCTGACCGTCATCCACCAAGTCATCTGACTCGGCCAAGCGAGGTCAGTCAGAAATCCTCTGCTGTCACCCATCACCTTGAACTGCCATCATGGGGAGCTTTTGACACTTCTGTCTTTTTCATTTCTTCTGTTCACCCTCATCAGTGCTTTCGAAACGAAGTGTTCCTGCCTAGTTAAAAGGCATGCCCCCGTGTCAGTGGTAGATGATGATAAGCAAACTGAGCTACATCCATTCTTGATGATGGCACATATGTCATCTCTTGTAATGGAAATCGGAGCAATGCTCTTTTGGCTAATAATGTCCTGAGGGCGGAATTCCTTGAGAACAAAATATGCGTAGTTTACAGTATATAAGACAGTAGTTTTTACAGTCGACTATTTGTCTCCACGATCTTGTACTAGGCGATAGTTGTGACAGTCCACTCTTAATCATGTTGCATGTTATTTTCCAGTCGTTTTGGAGACAATACTGCCTTGTCTGATCAAGTTGGGTCAAATGTGCATGTGATTTGTTTGCTAAACTGTAGCGCAATGAATTGCAATTGACTAGACTACGTACTAGTCATTCCTGTCCGTTTCGCGTGTGGGATAAAGAAACGAAATAAATAAGAACAACAGCTCTAAGTAATACGAGTCCTGTTAAACGGGTTTATCAAGTTGTCGACCTATTTGGTAAGGAATATGATCTATCAAATTAGGGTAAGACTAAGTCGTTTGGAATGTGTCCAAGTACGACAAACCGCACCAGTGTGTTGCTTAGCTTGTGTTATAAATGAAAGGACAGACTAACCTTAATATAAATGGTATTCCTCTTCATTAGACCTTTGCCGACCCGTCAATAGGGTAAGTAAAATCCCTTGCATTGGTAACACTGGTGGATTATTAATACTGGTCTTTAGAGGCAGACAGTCGAGTACTTTCACTAGGTACATAGCATTAATGTCACTGGTACTGGTGTATGTGTGTATACGACCTGTTGACTAATTGAGTACCACTAAAATGGGAAGAACCAAATCCTTAAAATCTCTAAATCGAATATATAAACAAATATCTCGATGTATGATGGATTCCATTGTGAACAAATTGAAACACCTTATTGTATGTTGGATACCATTGTACACGAAGATTTTAAAATTCTTTATTAAAATTTTAGTGACAAGAAACCTCAATCACTAATCAAGGATCGATCATCATCACATCTATCCTTGAACTGAGCCGCCGTCGACTGTACTGATGCTGGTGGCCAGTCCATGTTTGTAGGCACTATGGCGTGCGCTTTAGAAGCGCACGTGCAAGCCATGTTTCACTCTGTCAATAGTGGAATGGGGGAGGAGTCACGGTGTGACATACTTTACTAAAAGAGTGTGTTTTGCTCTCAGTCAGTCAGAGTTCGCTGAAACGCTGTGTGAGTAACATCCTGGAAAGGTTGGACCTTTAAGCTGAGTCTTGGTTCTGGATAGAAGCATAAAGATCATGTAAGAGCGCGGAGTGTTGACTGAATGTGTTTGAGGGGATTCCTACCTCGGGACTGATCATGGTCAATCAAGTTCTTGTCACAGAACGACTATACACTGGATAAATAAACAAACAATATCCTTTCACGCGAGTGTTCACGTCTTACATGATGTCGGAACTATAATTATGTATTGGATGACGGCAGTCGACGAGGAGGAGACTGCATTTGGAGCTAGCTATTATCTATTAATTAATACGACTAATTACGTACACCACACATAACAGATAATTAACTCTCTATAGTTCACAGTGGACTATTGCAAGGGTCTCCTTCTCAATCTGCGCATAGCCATTCTTTTCTGTGTCTGTCAGCAGGCCACTGGCCTCACATCTTGTAGTAGTACTCCACCTACGGGCTAACTGGAGGCGTCACACTGGATTTTTACTGGCGTCTTGACATTGTAGTAGGCCAAGACTGGAGTGTCGCAGCAGAGCTCTTTCAGTCTATCAAAGCTATGCTGTTGCTGTTCCTCCTAGATGAAGTCCACGTCTTTCCTGGTAAGCTCACGCAGTGGTCCGTCCACCTCACTCAGACCAGGAATAAATTTCGCAATGTACTGTATGAATCCCAGGAACCTCTGGATGTCCTCCTTGGATTCCGGTTTGGGCATCTCATGCACTGCCCGCACCTTGTCTGGGTCAACTTTCAGTCCTTCCGCAGACATGGTGTTTCCTATTTCTCCCTGCAATCAGGACGTCGTCCATCACAGCGCGTGCACCATCAATGTTTTCTAACATTGTGTTCATAATCCTTTGTCTCAGGCCATGGATAACTGGCTCTACCGTCAGGTCCACCTTTAGTGAATAAATGCCAGGCAGACATCCTGTCACACTCTTCAGTTCTGGATAACTGTCTATCCCTTTGTCAATCATGCAGGAGGCCTAGATCTGTACAGGCAGATCCTGAGAGCAGGGGTCTCTGGTCCTGTTTTGTGACGTTAAACTTGACTTCCGTGTCACCGGAACAACCACGGTTCCTAGCGGTGGGATGGGGTGTTGTGTGTAGGGTAAACACTTTTCATTGGTCGAATCAGGGGCTTCTCGTCCATTGTAGGTTTTCTCTGACATAAATGACTTTGCTGCTCCGGTGTTGAGCTGAGTTTTCACTCTCAGGTCACCTATCTAGAGTGTTTCCCTCCATTTGTCCCTTTCGTCACCTCTCACCTGATGCACCATATGCACCATATGCACCAAATGAGCATAGCCGCGCTCTTCACTGCTACTGTTCGCGTTGTCGTTGTCGTCTTCAAATGCCTGCACCTTGTGTTTCGCCTTATTTTTATTGAAGTTGCACCTTTTCGTGTAGTAGTCCTGCTTCTTACAGAAATTACAAGTGGCACCTATGGCTGGACACTTCTTGTGGGTTGACTTGTAGCCATACCTGCCACAGTCTCCTGACGTGTCCGCCTTACATTTCGCAGACTTCTCTGGGGCCTTCTTCTTCGATGTTGGGGGTTTCTAGTGACCTCATACTGTGTGAACCTTCTTGTCCTGATTGATTCCCATGGCTCGGATACTCTCCTGCGATGTCTCGTAGTTCAGGCCAATGTTGACCGCCATATACAGCATCAGCTCCTCTCCCTTGTTGAAGCACTTCTCCATCACAGCCTGGTGTCTTGATTGTAGGATGATGGTGTCTCTCAGCATCCAGTTCTCTAAGGTGCCATAACCGCAGTCCTTCACTGGATACGTAGCACGTTCACAAACTCGTCAAATCGCTCGTTCGTCACATAGATCGACACATATTCGTACGTGGCCATCTGCCTTATGGGCAACAACAACCGGCAATACCCCATCTGATGCCTTGATTGGCTCTATAAAGCCTTCATCTTGTAGAAGTCGTAATTCCTCAACAACAGCAGGTCGCACTGCCAAAGGAACATTTCGTACTTTGTGATGTACGGGTTCGGCATCGGGTTTCCATCGTATTTTATGTGTGAAATGTGTAGCCACTTTCTTACTATCATTTGTAAACACTTCGGGATACTGATCCGCGATGTCTGAGTCTGTCTGTAATACAGGGTCTTGGCATGTAGGGTCTAGAACGATACGTAGCTTAGACTGTGAAGACCACCCTAAAATAGTCGCGCCTTTCTTCGAGACATAGACTTTGTCTGTATTGGTACGGTCTTTGTACTGTAGTGTAGCTTTGAAATAACCCTGTATGGCTATGGGTGAACCACCATAACCACCCGGAGAAATGTCACTTTTGTAAAGTTCAGAGCCTGAGAAAAGACTATCGTATAATGCTTGCAGAATAATGGTGTACGGGGATCCAGAATCAGCTAACATTTTAATCAGCATACCTTGGATTGTAACGTAGCAACGCGGACACTGACATAGTCTCTCATGCTTTGTAGTAGAATTTACGCTGACAAGTAGTCCTTTGAATCTGATTCAGTCTCTTCAAGCTGATGTACTTTCGCTTGGTCATTAGCAAAACAGACCTTTGCGAAATGGTCCTTTTTGCCCACTTGCGACAAGTTTGTCCGAGTGCAGGACACTTTTTGTAATTCGCCTTATGTTTCTGTGAACCGGTAGCAGAAATTGTCATTGTTCGCATCGTGCTTACTTTTTGAAGAATCACCTGTAGGCTTTTTGTACTGCGGTCTATGTTCTTTCTTTTTCACGGCATTGACAGATCCGTGATCGGTGCTACCATTCGCAACTTGCCGAATCGCGCATCGATTTCGCATCTTCAATCGCACAACGACTTTAGTGAAGTTCAGATTTTCTTCCACTAAGAGTCTTTTGCAAATTTTTGGATTGTAAAGCTTTTCGATAAGCTGGTCGCACAGGGCGTCATCTAAGAAATTACCGAAATCACAGTTCATAGCAAGTTAGCGTAAAGCAGCTATGTACTTGCTTATGCTCTCGCCCTGTAGTTGTGCACATTTTCAGATCACGTAACACTCAGCCCTTTTGTTTTTAGCTGGCTTGAACTCTTTCTCGAGCTTGAGAAGTGCTTTGGTGTAATCTGTGGCACCTTGCGGATAAGTGACATCGGGCAATTTGAAATACCGCTTTTGACTTTCAGTCCCTAAACAGTTCAGAAGAATGCCCTTACGCTTCTTAATGGAGAAGCCGTCTAAGTCTATGGCATCACAGAATGTTTCGAATAAAGGGTACCATTCGTTCAAGGGAATAGGTGGGGAACCTGGCTTTTGTAGAAATTTAGGTGGATGATCTATGCCATTCATAGCAGCAGCCATTTTGAAATGTAGTGTAAACCGCCTTTAGTATGTAGAACAGACTTGTAGAAATATGTCACACGATGCAGAATTTTGTCACACACTGTAGGGGACTTGTCACTCACTGTAGGGGACTTGTCACTCAATGTAGGGGACTTGTCACTCTGTAGAGTTGACTGAGCAGCTGTACTTTCTACTCAGAAAAGTCACATGGCAGGCCTGTAGACTTGGGGCATGGGTGTAGGAGTCAGAATTTTCATCAAATTTCACTACAAATTCCACCTGGCACTCTGTAGAGTTCACCACACATTCACTCATCCCTCTCTGTAAAGTTGAATTTGTCGCCAGTGTTGAAATGAAGAGAGTGGTGGTAGAAAGGAAAGCATTTATTTAGCTATGACATGCAGTTACTGTTCGCGTGCCAGGCGCCACGTTGGAATGACCTACTTCCGGTCCTGCTAGCCGGGAACAAGTTTCAGCTTAGAGAATGCACACATTATCACTCAGCGACAAGCAGCAGGTAATCACAACAGAAACTTATAATGATTTTCTTTGTATTTTTCCAATTGACTTTCTATATTTTCTGTTTCAAAGCCAGATTCACGGTTCACTTGATTTAAAGATATTGTACTGACATGGGTGTCAGTTCTATTGCATAGTAGATATCTTAGCTAGCTTTAGTTAGAATCTAGGATCAGGCCAAGATTGGCTCTTTGAATAAAGTATGTGATTGGAGACCATAGAGATGATGTCATAGGAACGAGGCAAATGAGATACATAGTTTGTATCTGTGCTCCTCAGAGTGAACCAAGAGGCCTGTAAGGCAAGCCTGAAAGTTAGGGCTTAGCGAGCTCAGGTAACATCTGGGTGAGTGAGCGGAACAGATAGGGAGGTGAGCTCAGGAGTACTGGTTGCATGGAGTAGAGTGGACCATCTCTCAGACTTGACACTAGTCAACGGAAACTCAGTGACATTATACTGTTGCGTTTGGATTAAATGAATATTATCCTTTCACACGAGTGTTCTCTGTAGTCCTGTACTAATAGCTTAGTACTTTTAATATATTATCATATTTTATAATCTAGTTAGGATCAGGCCTAGCAAGTCTACTTCTGAGAAGAGATATTTTACGCTCCCAGCGCCACCTGTTAACCAGTATAAAAGGTGTTGCAAGGTGAGGAGCGAGGCAGTTTTAGTGAGAATATCAGCTGAGTGAGTTCAGCAAAGGAGCCACTTGGAGTTTGTATACCAGCTCCTGCGCAGTATACTGGAGTTTATCTATACCAACTACCTCGGACAAAGGATTGTGATAGAGCTAAGCGCTAGGGTGGTCTAGGATGTGCTGGAACAACTTGTATTCTGATGTGGTTGATCACTGAGTAGGAGATGGGAAGGTGGACTGATTGAGACTTATTCACTGTGGCTTTGACTTGGGATGAGATGTTTACTTGAATAAAACCCTTTCATTTTAAGAGCTCCCTCATCGTCCATTTCTTTTGAACTATTGGGGGATGGATGAATTAACTTTGAGCGCAGTCTGATTGGCTCAATAACTTGGATGAACGACTCATGGATAATTTAATTATACACATCACGCAATCTTAAATCAACACTAACAATAGTTCATTTGGTGGAGATTACCCGAAACATGACTTTTGTTGTTTTGCTCATCCTTGATGTCAGCCACCGGTGACTTTGAGGCTTCTTCTAACGCCCAGCCTCAATCTTTGCGGCCCGCAGGACACGATGTGTCAACATCATATACAGGAAATGTGGAAAACCGCCACCAGGTAGGTGATCCCTTAGACGGGGAGGCACAGAGACAGGAGGTATCAGCCAGACCCAAGCAGCTCTGCTCCGAAGGTGTTCATGATTACCAGACCCGTGGCAGAGGTAAACCATTTTCCTGGCACCTAGGGTCCAAAGATAAGCCGGTTCTTGACGAAGGACTTGAAACCCTAACACACTCGGGACGAGTTGAAGGGTGGAACCGTCTCAAAGACTACCAGCGATATTGGAATCCGGGGTATGTACCACCTACGGGCCACGAACCTGGTGCTAGCTCTCATTCTACTTGTGAATCCGATGTGAACAATCTGTGGTGTAGTCAAGGAGTTCCCTATCGTTTACTGCCTGCAGCAGGGGGTGAATGTGAACAAGAAACTTTCGATGAGGATTACTTATTTCCCTTGGGGAACAGGAAAGACCGACAAAACATCGCAGATAACTCCAGCCCATCAGGGGGGAGATGCCCCACAAATCCGGTAATTCTACCTGATGGGAGCTCTCTCACCTATCCACCTCTCCAACGACTTGAGTCTATCAGTCACCCGCTGGTAACATCGACTCACCCCAACCCGGGGGTGTCCATTCCTTATCCCACTGTAGTTAAAGGAAAGACAGTAGGTAGGGGCAGGGGAGTGGAAAGGGAAACAGAGGGAGACAGCGACAGAGTAGGCAACTTACAACCCTATCGGTTAACCTATGATATTGGGGAGAGCTTAGATGACGCTGATGAAGGAGCAGAAGCTCAAGCTCTGAATCTGGAGTTGGATGGGGATGGTTCTAACCCAGCAGAGCTAATAAGGAAGTTAGCGGGATCAGGTCCCGAAGAGCGTGAGAGGTTAAGTGATCAGGATAAAGCAGAAAATGTAACGCTAGAGACCCAAAGTAATAAGGAAAGAGATCTTCAAGCCCGTGAACCGTATGATAAATACGAAAGCGAGGGCGAGGAAGAAAATAGTGAAACAGAACAAGCAGCCGCAGATGTTAGAGGGAATAGTCCTAATAGAAAGTTAGCTAGAGGAGAGAAATCATCTTCGTCATCATTTGAATTGATAGACGAGGATGTTTTAGGCACAGACAAGAAAACCAAACCGGTAAGTGAGGACGAAATTAGTGAGGAGGAAGTCCCTGTGAAAGAACAGTGGGACAATAACGACATACAAAACCGCCACGAAGATAATATGGCGGAGGGAGGTGAACCATTGGTGGATCTATTGGGAGAAGAGCGTGGCCAAAACCCACTTCAGCAACCCGGTGAAGGGGGAGCTAGGGGTGTAGATCCAGGGGCACTACAACCTAATCGTGGGATAGACCCTGGGGACCCACGGCAAAATATGATATACCCTTTCCTATTACAAGCGATGGCGATGAGAAACAATCCTAATGCAGGTCAAGGAGGAGCGGGTAACCAACAGGGTCAACAGGCTCTGGGAGGCCAAAATAATCAGGCGAACCCACTAGGGCCTAACCCTCCTCTGAACCAACCTAACAACCCTCCTCTAAACCAACCTAACAACCCTCCTCTAAACCAACCTAACAACCTTCCTTTAAACCAACCTAATAACCCTCCTCTAAACCAACCTAACAACCTTCCTTTAAACCAACCTAATAACCCTCCTCTAAACCTTCCCAATAACCTTCCCCTGAACCAACCCAACAACCCTCCTTTGAATCAGCCCAACCCGGTGGGACCGCCAGGTCCGCCGGGCCCACCAGGGCAGAACAATCTGCCAAATCCACCGAATCCTCCACCACCCAACCCGCCGGGACCGCCAGGTCCGCCAGGCCCGCCAGGACAGAACAACCCTCCAAACCCTCCGAATCCTCCAAACCCTCCGAATCCACCGAATCCGCCGTATCAACCAAATATCTGGGACATCCTACCGCAGCTAGGCGTAGCATGGGGTCAAGTGCCATCGCCAGCGCGGGAAACAACCCATAATGGTCACCAAAGAGGACCAAACATTAGGTTACCTTGGTTTAGTGGAAAGGAGGATGAGCAGATAGAAAAGTATTTCAGAGAATTGAGGCGACTGAAAGCTATCTATGACTGGTCGGACGCCCACCTCCTGAACATGGCTCTCTTAGGCCTAAAGGGAAGGGCAGACGACTGGGCAGGAGCCTTAGCTGAAAGTGAGAAAGATACATTTGAGAAACTAGAAGCTCAGATGACAAAGATCTTCGGTGATCGAAGAGCTAAGTGGCAGAAAAACGCAGAGTTCTGTGCCCTTAAACAAGGAAAGGACCAGAGCGTGATTGAGTTTGCAGGTGTCTTGAAACAGAAGCAGGTTAAGGCAGAAGCGAGCGAAAGCATGATGTTAGCCGTGTTTTTAGAAGGGTTAAAACAGAGCATAGCCAGACAAGTAGCTATATTGGACCCTAAGTCGTTCACTGAAGCGGTGGATTGTGCAACGAGACTAGAATCGTTGGACAAAGGCAAAGGGGGAACCAAGATATCCAATGCAGTGAGCGAGCTGGCTGGAGGCCAAGAATCAGAGGAGACCGCGGCCCTGAACTCCATCTCTGAGCGGTTTGGTGTGGTGCTGGCCCGATTGGAGGCCGCCCCATGGTTTCAGAAACCCAAACCGGGGCAAAATGGATCTCCCCAGAGCAGTGGTGGTTATAAACAGCAAGGTTATGAAAGAAAAGATAGGTATGAAAGTCAGAAAGGCGAAAGGAACTTAGACCAGAAGGCCAAAACCAATAATACCCCGAGCAGAGAAGTAGACAAAGGAAAGAATGTGCCAACTCAGCAGAAAGGGGAGAGGCCTAGACTACCGTTCGATGAAAGTAAGTTCTGTATCATTCACCAACAGCATGGCCACTCTACTGAGGCGTGCTTGTGGTTGAAGAATAGATTGAGAGAAAAACCACCGCGAATGTATAAAGATGGGAAGCCTAGTGGTACTGAACAAAAGGGCCAGGGAAACTAGAGGAAGGGTCCGTTCATTCCACGATAGAATTAGGCGCAGTGGACGGACCGGCTAGAAGAGAGATAGGAGACGAAGCATTTTTCTTAACGCTAAGATTTACTGATCAGAAGGAGGTTAAGTCTTTGGTAGACACAGGGGCGAGCGATTGTTTCATGTCTACCTTTTGTAAGCAGCAGATCCCTAAACAATGTATTTTGGACGAGTGGAAAGTAACGAAAGGAAACATCAGCTTGGCAGATAATTCATCCCAAGTGATACTAGAACAAATCCGGTGTAAGTTTTCAATCCAGGGATCAGTGGTTTGCTATGATTTCAACATAGTGGACGATCTATGCCACTCTATAGTGATAGGCAGAAATTTACCGACAGTGCTTCGTTCAGATCTATCTCTACCAGGCGCAAAGATAGAGGTGTTTTGTGGAAACCCTATAGTCAGCAAAGAAACAGTGAAAATTCCGCCGGGAAATGAATGTATCATACCGGTTACCACCCGAGAGCCGCTGGGGATAGACTCGCCAGTAGCTTACTGCTCACCGGCAGTAACAGCACCTGTCCTAGTGGAGGGGTGCGTCAATACGGTGGGAAGTCAGTGGTGGATTAAAGTCATGAATCCGCTAGATGAAATACAAATAATCACGCCATATGAAGTGTTAGCTTTTGCAGAAGAATGCGCAGTGCCTGAGGTACATCAAGATCAGATAGAAGAGTTCCTAGACTTGTGTTATTTAACTAAAACAGAGACCCCAATGTCCATCTGTAGGATTTCTGTAGAAGTAATGAAAGACGCAGTGCAAATGGAAGGTAAATCCTCTGAGGAGAAACCCCGAGGAGAGATGGATGAAAATGTAAGCAAAATAGACCTAACCGAATCGTGTTTAGATGAAGAACAAAAGGTAAGGTTTAGACAAATGCTTAATAATAACAGAAATGCACTAGCGTTCTCAATGGAAGAGTTAGGGCACTGTGAAATAGCGCCGATGAGAATTATTGTGGATGAGTCGCAGGGAGTAATAAGTTCTAGACCGTACCGATACTCTCCACAGAAAATGGATATTATCGATGAACAAGTTAGGCAACTCATCGATATAGGTGTCATAGAACCCAGCGAGTCGGCTTGGCGAAGCCCGCTGGTGGTAGTGCAGAAGAAAGATGGCAAACCTAGGCTCTGTACAGACTTTCGCATGCTTAATCAAGTCACTTTCAAAGATAAATTCCCAATGCCCACAGCTCGATCGCTTTTCTTATATATGGCTTACAAGAAACCCACTATGTGGACAGCTCTAGATCTGTTGAGCGGCTATCACCAATGTGTAATCGAAGAAGACAACAGAAAATATACTGCCTTCGAAACCCCAATGGGTGTATATCAGTATAAGCGTGTACCTTTCGGCTTAGTTGGCGCGCCTTGGCAGTTTACCAAGGTGATGGCCATTGCGCTAAAAGGCTTGATTCCTAGAACGTGCTTAGCATATTTAGACGACGTGATCGTCTACGACACCACCTTTGACGAGCACCTGGCGAGTGTTGAGGTGGTTCTCCAAGCTTTAGTGAAAGCCAATCTCAAACTGAAACCATCCAAGTGTGAGTGGTGTCGTAGTGAGATTAACTTCCTCGGCCACGTAGTAAACGCAGAAGGGGTGGCTACACAAAAGGTTACCACAGAAAAGATCACGGCCTTTAACCGCCCGCATAATGTGAAAACCATTAAATCTTTTCTGGGGCTATGTAACTACTATCGGCCGTTTGTCCCGAATTTCGCTGATTTAGCAAAGCCTTTAAATCGGCTGCTAAAGAAAGAAGTCTCTTTTGAATGGACAGAGGCCTGCGAGGAGGCGTTTCAACAGCTAAAGAAACTGCTGACCTCACCGCCCTTACTAATTCATCCAGATATAGGAGGGCATTTTTATTTACTAACAGATGCATCAGACGCCGCGTGCGGTGCAGCGGTTTGTCACAAACTAGATGAAATCTATCGTCCGGTTGCTTTCTGGGGATGTACCCTCCGTGACGCCGAATTAAATTACTCGGTGACGGAAAAGGAGGCTCTGGCAGTGATTAAAGGTATTAAGAACTATGAGGACATGTTGCAGGGAGCTAAAATCACAATAGTGACCGATCACAAACCGTTGATTCCCCTGTTACAGAGTGCCTACAAAGCCCCGTCAGCCCGGCTGAGACGGTGGGCTTTGGCGCTGTCAGACTTTGACTTTGAGATCATTTATGAGCCAGGAGCGGCTCATTTTCTACCGGACTATTTGTCTAGAGTCTATCATGAACATGTCCCGGGTGAGGAATATGAGCCCGCTGTGGGATGTGAATTGTTTGAGGCCGAAATTCAAGATGAAGAACTTTCTGTGGCCACGGTAATAAACGCGCAACTCCAAGATGCAGAGTGCGCGCAACTGATAGATTACCTTCAGGACGGAGACCTACCGCCAGATCCCCTTGAAGCTAGGCGAATAATGGACCAAGCTGATTTTGTGGGAATGGTAGCACCGGGAGTGCTTTGTAGGTTCAACGTCAAAAGGTATAACAAACACCAAGACCAACTGGTAAGGTTAAAACCTCGCATGATAGTTCCAGGAAAGTTAATTCCCAAAGTCCTGAGGCTGTTACATAATGACATTTTAGCCGGGGGACATGTAGGGATTAGTAGCCTTACTACCAAAATCTCTGAGAGGTTCTATTGGCGGAACATGAACGCCGACATAGTAGACTATGTGAAAGCTTGTGAGACCTGCTCTCTGAGGAGGCGGGCCCCACATTTCAAGGCCTTAGCTAAGTCTTGGGAGAGACCAACCCGACCCTTTGAGGTGGTCCAGTGCGATTTTGTTGGGCCACTAAAGAGGGCTAGGGATGGGTCAAAATATATCATGACCTTCATAGACTTATTAACCGGATGGCCAGAGGCTTTCACCACGAAAGATTCAACCGCGCAGACCGCGGCCAACTGTTTCCTAACCGGAATAGTGTGTCGGTATGGACGGGTAAACCGCCTACACACTGACCGGGGAGCAGCCTTCATTTCGGGGCTATTCCGGGAAATTACCACACGACTAGCGTGCAAGCAAACGTTCACCACCGGGCGAATGCCGACAGGCAACGCTCGAGTGGAAAGGTTACACAAAACAATTGAGAACCTGATCGCATATTATATTCCTGATGATCACTGTAACTGGACCGATCTGCTTCCCATAGTGTTGTGGACGGTTCGATCCACGATCAGTGTACGGTCAGGATACAGCCCTCACACCCTACTGTTTGGCAGAGATCCAATCAGTATGGGAATGCCTGAGCAGGGAACAATCCCTGAAACACTGAACGATTGTGAATTCTTCATGCAAACGAAGGACAACATTGCTATGTTTAGGAATATGGCAGAACGGGTAGTTCAAAACTATGAAAAAGACTTGAGGTTACGAATTGATGAGCAGGCGCGGCCTACTCAGATGTATGAAGGTGACATGGTGTACATGTATGATCCTTTAGCTAGTGAAAACAAAGCGTCTAAGTTCTCAAACAGGTACACTGGGCCCTACCGGGTGATTGAAACTAAGGGGGATCATCTCGTTAGAAGTGTCGCTGAAAACTGGGAAACAAATACCACACTTAGTGAATATTTCGAAACTTAAGCCTGCACATGGGCCTTGGTCCCCCGCTGTCCCTCATATCGTTCCCAAACTGGTGAGAGAAGCAATAATCACTAACTCAAAAGGGGCAGATCCTGACCGAAACCCTGAATTGCATCACACCCCGACGGGTGAAATTGCTGAAAAAGGAGGCAAAACAAGGGGTGCTGAGACTGAAAACTCACCGGGAACGGCCGGTCCCCGTGAGCATGATGCAATTCCAATGGCCGGGGAGGTACCTACACAAAAACCTGGTCCAAGTCCCACTGATTTAGCAGAGTCAGATGGGCAATTCACTGATGGTCAGGACGCCAGTGCGGATCCCGCACTGTTACCAAACTCATCCTTTGTTCCTAACAAAGCCGCCTGTGAACGGGGAACAGCCGGCGCTAATGGACAGAGGAAACGCAAACGAGCTAAGCGAAGGGGCAAAAGCCAGCCGTTGGTGGGGAGATCCCCTCCAGGCAACAACAAGCCCATAAAACTGCCATGTGGTGATGCACCGATCTTGGATACATCGGTGCTAAGCCCGGGAAAAACAGATGAGGGCCATGTCCCGACGAAAGGTGGCTATAACCTGCGTCGGAACCGTCGGCCTAACTACGCCGCTCTGTTCAACGACGGGGAAAGCGACGACATGGATGATTAATGCAGGAAACCATGCCGCCCTGTGAAGATAAAAGCTTGGCGGAGCGGCACCGTTAGCAGCAACGCTAATGGAACAGGTGGCCTGCCTCAAGGTCACCTTGCCACGCCCAGGGGCGTGGTAGGGGGGGTGCGCAAACCGGGGGAGATGCCAGTGGTTGGCGTCATCTCCAGAGACTGGACGCAAGCGTTCCCCACCTGAAACAAAATGCGACTCCAAATATGGAGGCGACACGAGCAGGCGGATCAGTTATAATTTCGTGGAATCCGCGCCGATCCAGCAGTCGGCCCACAACTCTGCTCCTGTACGGTCACCATTACTTCAGGTGATTGCTTGCCTAGCCCAACTACGGGAGGAAACGGAGATAGACATTGACTCTATCTCCGAGCAAAAGTTGGAGATAGACGGTTTTCGATTTCCAACTTCTCCTAGGGCAGACAGGCGAAACTTCAAGCCGGAATACAAATCCCTCCGACACATGGGGAACTGCCTGGCCCTCCGGCCCCACAGTAATCCAAAGGGAACTACAACTTTCCCTGAGGATCCGGAGGGGAGGATCATAGTCCCTCTGAGGAGGAAGCGAGTTAGCCGCCCTTACCAGCGGGCGGTGCCCGCTAGAGGGATGTTTGTAGGACCTTTCTTCTAAAGCACACCAGATGAAAGAAAAGGCAACTGAGAAGGAAGGTACCAAGAAGCGTCCACCCCAGAATCTTAGGCGGTGGAGCTGGCCAGGCCGGGGCGGTGTCCGCCCGGACTCTACCGACACTGGAGTTGCCCGAAAGAAGCCGAGGACACCGGCCCGACGGCCCACCAAGGCAGCCACCGGAGGAGTTAAGAAATCTACCGGAACAACAGCAGCCAAAAAGAAGACAGTGAACAAAGACTTTTACTGTCTATCTGAGGTGAGTGACTCGGAGCCCGAGCCAAAGCTGACTGTAGTGGCAAGGCCGGCCCAAAAGGGGGACATTACCGCCAGACCTGTACAGATCCAGGCCGGGTGGTTTTGGGATCTAACCCAACCACTGTTCCAACTATTTGACACTGTTGACGAAATAAGGCGGACAGTGGGGCTGGAGGTGCCTAAAGTGGACAAACAGTTAGCTGAGGTTAAGGCCCAGGTTGCTCCCTTTGTGCAAAATCCCATCCAAACTCCTAAATGCGTCGGGGAAGACGCCGGGCAGCGGGCAACACGAAGCGGTCAACCTCTGCCCATACAGGAAAGGCAAGCGGGGCAAGAACAACTGGCCGCCGTCGCCCCGGGAACAAGGGTGGAGGCAGCGCACGAACAACATGCACCGACCCCACCAGTGGGGGCCGAGCCGCCAACGACTCCTCTCCTCCACCACTTGCAGCCCGCGGACCCCGCCTGTTTGGACTTGAGCAGCTTGACGCCGAGCTGCAGCGCAAATCCATCACAGCTGCTATGGAATCAGCAGCAATGGGCACCAACCAACCCACCGGGGGGACCTCTGTGGCCGAATCAGCCCCAATCGACAAACCCTCCACAGGTGCCACAGCTGTTTCCACTGAATCAGCCATCGTACGAACCAACGGGGGCCGCCCAGGACTGGAGCCTGCTGGCCCCAAACCCCTCAGAGCAATGCGCCCCTCGTCCTGCGAACGTATGAGGAATCTAAGGATTATGGTTACGAAGGACGAGGACGGTACCGTCAGGCGCGTTGTGAGTAAGAACGGACGGAGCCTCTATGAACATGTCCCAAACTAAGCGGACTAGAGGGCCTGAAAGGAGGGCGTACTTTGGCGCGTGGCTGATAATTGTGCCAAGAAGAACAGTGGCGACTTAGTTGTGATAGTGTTCCTGGGTGTTTTACAAACTTTGGCTTCCTCGGAAGTATACTATAAACAGTGACAATGAGGTTGTTAATACTATTCGCCCTGGTCATCGTGGGAGCCATTGGGGGGCTACGAAATGACTCCAGCCCAACTGATGGGCTAGCCCCTAATGCTGAAACTATAGCCTTAGAACAATATGGGGTGGTGCTAAAACCTGGAAAGCTAATGTCCACTGCGGATATCACCCATGTCCGACAAGGCTTTCTGATCACCATTCCCCAAAAACGCTCCTACGTCAAGGCTACCTTTGGCCAGGTCTGTCATAGATACCCAGAGGGAGGAGACGCTCTTGACCGTGCCTGTTACCGTGTCAGGTCGCTAGTGAATTGGATGGATCAAACATCGAAGGCGCTCAAAGGTCGGTATAGGGGAATTCTCAATGAAACCTTAAGCTCCCTAATTAAGAACACCCGGCAGAGGTCTCAGGCCCAAGGGCCAGAACCAGATTCGGACGGAAGGGTTAAAAGAATGAAGAAGCTACCCCTCATGATAGACGATCCGGGGTGGCCGTCCTTCCCAATTCCAACCTCGTGGAACAGGGGGCTCTCTGCTGACGTTAAGTACAATAGGGAACTAATTAGGGTGTTACAGGAGTCCTCTGACCAGATGATCGAAGACCTGGCACTCATGAACGATAAGCATGACGAGGCCATTGAAAGGGTTAATCATGTCGTGATAGGTCTATTGGACAATCTGAAGTCGCTAAATCAGGCACATAATGGAACTCGCCGAAGAATGAGACTCATCCAACATAAGGTGGACTGGATGGAGTTATACCTGAACATGATACCAGTAGCTCTGGAAGACAAACTGGGAGAGATGGTCTATCTCCAATCGTTAATCGAGCAAACGCGCGTGTTCAGGAAAGGTGTGCAACATCTGACACGGGGTCAGCTGACCATGGATTTGGTACCTCGGCAATATATGGTGGGAGCGGTCTTGGAAGTCAACAGGTATCTAAAGGGAACCTACCCCAGATTCCATGTGGCGTTCAAGGACCCCTCTTTCTATTATGAAAACAGCCAGCCATCATTTGAATTCGATGTAACTACCCAAGAACTAATAGTGTATGTACGTGTGCCAGTTGTGGCCGACGAACACTTGTTTAGGGTCTATGAGGTGCTAACCTTCCCTGTGCCGGTACCAGTTAGGGGACGACAAAAGAAGGACGCTCTCCAAATTGTTAACCTACCTAAAAGTGTGGCTATGTCTATGTCCCGCCAATACTATGTACCGCTGGCTAGCGGCAGTTGGTCGGGCTGTTATGGGCAAACCATCACGCTTTGCAAGGACCTGCCCTACATGAAAAAGATCACGGATAATACATGTACTGCCGCACTGCTGAGGCGAGATGACGCCGCTATACAGGAAAAATGTAAACTGGACTATCTCTTGGAAGCGGATTTTGGGGAAATGGCTGTGTATCTGGATGATGGAGACATGTTAGTGGTCAGTGCTGATACTCGGGGTCAAATGATCTGCAGGAATCAGCCCGCCGTGGAGGTGAACATAGAAAACTATGTGCGTGTCCAGGTGGAATGTGACTGTGCCTTTCAGACGCAGGGGTCCTGGATCCCATATAGTCTGAGAAACTGTGACCGACACACCAGGATCACGACGGTCGTGTACCCTCATAACGACCTGCTGGAAGCGGCGCGTCATGTGAAGGGGTGGGACACGAACTTTACTAGGTCCGAGCATGAACCTACCACGCTAGAGTCAGATCCTATCCCTGAAATGATTAGAAAGGAACTGTTAGAGATCGAGGAGAATCTTAAGGTCAGGATACCTGTGCCCTCTCTGGCAAAGCGAATCCAGAAGCACCGGAAGGACTTGGCTAAGGGTATTAAGAAGGCTACTGACCGGTATGAAGTGAACAAGGACGCCCCATGGTTCTCTATAGGGAACTTTGGAGGCGGTTTCGGTCTTCTCACGATCTTCTGCATAGTAGTGGCAGTAACAATAATTGGGTGTATCCTCTGGAAATGCTGGAGGAGACACCAGGGTAAAACTGCTCTCGCTGGACTGGCCATGACTCTGCCACGGGCCATGGCCCTAGAGACAGCCGATCCGAAAGAGTTGCTGACCCAGGAAAGAACACTCACTGGATGCCCGGACACTACAGCCAATCCTACTGCGGTGGCCGTACTAGCTATACTGTTGGCTGTACTGGTCATCGCCATAGTGGTCCTCGTGTGGCGCAAATGGAGGCGCATCAGGCGGAAAACCGTGGATGGGTTGTATGTGCAGTTCGTCAACCCACATCTAATGGAGACAATCTTTCTGGGAGAATTGGCCATGCCTTCCGATCACACCTACACTGAAGGCTATGTGCTTATCAGGGACGTGTTGGTCAACCTGCTGTGCCTGAAATACACCCTTACTGTTACCTGGGGAGCGCAGCTGATGGGAGCGGCGACCAGACCGGGACAGCGACCATCTAATGTGCCGTTACCAGACACCTTGAGAGTGTCCAAGAAGTTGGCCCGTCTGATGATGAGTAACTTAAAATACAATACTAGGGCCCGACTCTTGAGGTATTCATCTGGCTTAGCCACTCCAGTGCCTATGGGAGTGCCACGCCTCGTCGACGCTGGCTGGTCCGATATCGGAGCGGACTGGCCCCAACAAGTGCTGAGACATAGTGCGGTCCCAAACGCCCCTCCTAGATCGACCCCGTCTACCTCCACTACAACTGGACCGGGCGCTGCTCAGAAGACTGCAAGACCTGGAACATCTGAGAAGGACTCAGGGACAGTCTATGAAGTTATTATATAAATAATATAACGAATGCTTACGCTGATCTAATGTCTGTAGGAGTGATAACAGGTAGATCTAAGAAACAACGGTATAAACACTGAGCTGGGTTGTATCAAGGAGCTCGAAGGAGTCCTGTCAGCCTGAATAGGCAGGACCCCTTCGACTAACTCATTCAATAATGAGTCGTTAATCAGGGAAACCTGAGTCGGGTAGGCTGGTCCAACCATCTTCTATGGACCCATGGGTTATCTAAATTTCTCTCAGATTGAGTGTCCCATGCCCGGTAGCCTAGCTTAATACTCTTATCACTACTTCGGCGCCTCTCCTAAAGTAGGGATCCATTCGGAATCGATCCTAGTAACCCACAATTTTAGCACAAAAGAAAAACACAAAATTCTGTAAAATACCTATGTGCGCTCAACGGGACCAACGGGACCAACGCTTCCAACGAGCGATGTGGATTTCCCCAGGTAAGTACCATCCATACTTGGCCCCTGTGCTGTTGTCACCGCTAGGATCGGGCTGCAGTGCAGGAGTCACCTTGGGAATACCACAACCTATCCTTTCAATATGTATATATATATACGCTCCTCAAAGATGGGAGGGCCGCACGAATGGCAGGAGCCCGCCCACATGCCTGGTGTCGGTGGTGCCTGGCAAGAGGCAGGTCGTGTGGGGCTACGCGCCACCGACGCTCTGGGAGGCACTGGGGTGGGCGCTCGAACATGGCAGCCACTATGCCCCGGGTGGGACGGCTCCTGACAGCGGTTCCCTCATCACAAAAAAAAAAAAATATCAAAGTTTAGAAAGGAACTTACAAAAAACTAATATAAAGCAGTCCGATGTTTATTTAACTAAGAGCCCTTCCTCAGGGAATCCTGGGCAAGCTGTAGTAAAATATGAAACGCCGTATACATAGTACCAATCACAGGTGGAAAACTCCGTGACAGCGCACGAGAGCACACTATACGTGGCTCGTTTACTTCTGATACCCACATGCTACACTGGGCAGTGACGTGTGCCACTCCTGCCCGAGCCATGTTACACACAGAAAGTATAACGGAGGTCACAAGGAAAAGGGGTTACGGGAATATACGGGGAACTGGTGACATTCACAGGGTGCTCAACTCTCCCCTTCATAAAGGCGACTTTCCCTGTGGGGGGGAGCTGTAGCTAAAACTCACAAGGGGGTGGGACGTGGTGCTGTCCAGTCAAGTAGTCCCATCACCTTGGTTATGTGTAATGACCGCCGGGTCACCGTGTCCCCCAGTCGTGGGATCCTCGATTTTACTATAAATCAGGATCCAGCGAAAAGGTGTAGATGGAATACAGCTGCCCAAAGGCGTGAGACTAATACATTTAGGCCATGTTTAGGCAAATTTAACCGGGATTGAGGCAAAACAACAAGAAGCCAAGTTTCGACCCGGGTAAAATAATAATGAAATAATAAAAGGACGTGCAGCTTCAGAATTGACCGCCGTCGAGAAAAAAAAAAATGAACAAAAGAAAACTTTAGTCTCGACCGCCATCGTAACACAAGTAACCGGGTCCCCGCTCAACAGTTGAGCTGAGGAGGGGGGAGACGGACTACTAATTCCCTGACGAACGGCTACAAACTTGGTTAAAACCTTAGCAGATAGTCTACCCGTCCTATTAGTAAATTGTCAAAATCCTAAAATTGTCTTTAGCAAAAAAAAAATGCCTGCCCCTCGTGCGCATAGTTAAAATAGGCATTTACACATCTCTTAAGTTGTAAAAAGGGGTAGAGTGCATATTAAAGGAAATGTGCATGCTGTTCCTAATTATAACAATGTGAGACTCGGTGCCCGCCCATCTGGCTCCACAGAGTGGGGGGTACCGACGACCCACGTATAGCTGATGAGGTTCGGTGTTCAGACCAGAAATGGACCTGAGTCTGAGCCGCGATCCTCTCAAGTAATAAACTACGTAACGTATAATCAAAATACTCCCTGTATAGTTAATACTCAATGTCATTTAACGGCATGTATACTTGCGGAGTGAAAACCCACGGTATTGTACACATTTTAAAATGGTACATTATTGCTGTGTATGCAAGCAGGATAATTATCCAAGAAATTGTCTGGTGGCGGGGACGCGCCTACCTGTTTGGAAAGGTGGGACGTCAACTGCCCAGTGTAAATGGTGGAGTTTGGCGCTCAACCCCAGAACAAAATTAGGAGGGTGAACGCCAAGCTACCACTCTGTAACTCAATAATATGTATCTAATAATATTTACAATTACATATAAGACACACCGTTCAAGCAATGGCTCTTTAGAAAACCAAAAGTAGTTTCTCTATAAAACAACAATAGACCCAGTCCTAATCATCATTTCTCCCCCTTCCATCTGGACGACACTGCACAACAACATTATCTACAACTCTTATTCTAACACCACGACACTGACAGTCTTGGTATCGCACTCAAGACTGAACCGGTGTTTGTAGCCTTTGCTACAACCTCAAAACTTACATGAAGCCACATGAAGCGCCTACGCTTTATAGTCACCAATGGAGCGTTTCCATTACCTAGTAAGGGGAACGACGAATCAAAGAATTCTGTCACAGCCAATCTAGTGCTGCGCAGTCCAGACCAGAATGCTTGGTCACATACAGTTCCGCTAGTGCAGTGTCAGTCAACTAGTAGATAATAATCATAAAATAATATTACATAGCCAATACGGCAAACACTACCCGCACACTGAGAGCCTGCTTGAACTGGTAATGTCAACAACACGCTAAATCAAGAAAACCCTCTATTATCGCCCAACCCACACGCGAGATAAATAACACTTGATCATGTTCGCCTAACAAACCCTCCCACTAAAGTATTCAGCCTGACGTCTCCCAGTGCCCAACACCGTCATCTTATCCTATCCGTATTATTCTAAACCACCACAGGACCTGGAAAAGACAATAAGTTTAGTACACGAGGTCCTAGTTTCCGGCCCGCATCCACCATCTTGTAACCAAAGTAAACACTAGGTGGCCCCACCACGCTACCCGTTACAAAATCACCAGCGAAATACAATTTCTGGTTCCGGGAGTGACGTCAGCTTCCGGAATTCAACCACATGAAGGCGAGCCGAAAACTGCTAGCAGAATTTTGGACCAACAATCTCCTTAAACCAACGAGTTAGTAGCCTACCTAACGTGCTAATAACGAGGGAAAAAGGCTAAACTCATCAGGAGTGGAGCGGTATAGGTGAAGGGCCGGCTGAGCAGAGAAGGGCGACTCCCGACAACGGGCGAGAGGAAGAAGAACGTCCAAAGTTCCCGTACAAACAGTCCTGTGATCCGTGTTCCCGTAAAAACAAACTGGCTGGTGCCTCTTGAATATAAAGGGTGCTAAAAAACTAGTGTCCTAGGCGTTAACTGGGAATTGAATTAGAAGAATCACTTGGTGGGAATCACTCCAAAAAAATCAGTATGTACAAGGGTGTGCCGGCGGTCTACCGCGGGAGCGGCAGACGGACTACAACTCGGCCCAAGGCCCGGGCCCAACGGCGCAAAACTCGGGCGGACGGCGTGTAGCCGTCCACTAACTCCCTAAAGTCATTTACTGTCATTGTTCCATCTGCCACTGTCTTGGACAGGTGAAGAGCGTGGCCGGTGTTGACAGTGGGGACCGAGTACCAGTCATTGGCCCGCTTCACTTCCCGGCTGATCCGCGGGACGAGACGATTAACCCATTTTTGCAAAGAGCCATCACTATCCGTCAGTGGCCACCTCCGGGCATCAAAACCCGAAGGGGTCGCCAGAATAAGGGTAGCCGGGATGGGATGAGCCTGGATGTTGAGGAAGGCCCGGTTAAAAAGTTCCGCATAGAAAGTCACAACGGCGTCTGGGTTGATGAAGAGTGGGAGATAAAGGTTTAATTCCTGGTCCCAGGTGAGGATGTCCAGTAGATTGGTTAAAACGATGAGTAACATGTGATGAGCAAAGGCGTGACCTGCCAATTCCGCGGTGGTCGCCTCCTCACAAGGGAAAGTCACGAAGATATGATCCGAGTTGTTTAAAATCAAATCTGGGTAATCTTGAATCCCGGCCTCCCGCTCGGAACAGAAAATGGCCACCCGAACCATTGTGACTAGTAAAAAGATGAAGTTAGCAAAGACAAAAAGTAAACACGTCCGTTCTCTACAAATACGACCGCCGGCACTGATTAAAATGACGTCATAACGAGGCTAATTTGGGAAACCCCCTTTTTGATCCGAGGGATCCAAATTTTGAAATCGACTAGCATGATCAAACCATCGTTTAATTTTCTTCAAAGAAGGTGCTAAACTAAAGTTTAGGTCCCCAATCAACATAATTAATTGATAAATCTTAGTTGTCTCGGCACAATAATTCATATCGAGCGTGCAAACTCGCCGAATTCATTCGAACCAGAAATTTGCCATCCGGGCACTTCACGCCTGGAGGAACCCAGACCGAGGTTGGGCCCTGGATGGGAACTCCAGTCAAGCGTCCTGCTAAGTACACGTGTACTAAGGGTGACTGATGGGCGCGCGCTGGGTATGATGGTTTATAGGTGTCAAACTGTTTAATGTTGACCGGTCCACTGCCTGGACCCTGTATTCACTGTAAATAATGTCATTTTAGTTGAAAATTGTTCGAAAATCAACCTGCATTGTATAATGAAATCCGATTATTCAAGATGTCCGATTCCTCCGAAGTCACTTGTTCTTGTGTTAACTCGTTCTAGAATTGAATTTGCTGTTCATTTGATAATTTTAAAGGATTAAGACAACTTCACTTTGTATATATGTTGAATTTTGTTGACTTTTGTTCCAACCGGATAGATTAAGAATCTGTACATGTATGTACTAAGTTAATACTGAAAATGATATTGACTCGGAACAATGAGTGCTGCTACAGTTTGCAGGACAATCTCCTTCATCTCAATGATCATTTCACAATCCTCTAGACTTTCTTTGTCACGGTTTGCATGACAATCTCCTTCACTTTAAGGATCATTTCACGGTCCTCTGGACTTACCTTGTTACTTTATGAACGGGTTCCGCTGACCTTAAGCCTCAGCACGGGGCTGACAACACAATGAACTTACCTTGTCACTTTATGAATGGTTTCCGCTGACCTTGAGCCTCAGCGCGGGGCTGATAACAAAATGTACTTATGTAGTGAACAATTCCGTTCATAAGGTTGTCCCTTTTGGTTACGTCTCCGAATGACCAGAAAATGGAATCTACAATTATATTGACACTGTGCTGTATGTACCACGAGAGTCAAAGCCACCCAACATCAATTTGCTTTACACTTTAAAAAAAAAAAAAAAATATGTCCAATAATCCAAATTGGGAACACAATCACATCTGGCTGAATAATCCTTATTAGGTTTGAGCTATGTCGTCCACCTCCTCAATCTCAAACATCTGACCGCCGTCGAATGTACTAATAGCTTAGTACTTTTAATATATTATCATATTTTATAATCTAGTTAGGATCAGGCCTAGCAAGTCTACTTCTGAGAAGAGATATTTTACGCTCCCAGCGCCACCTGTTAACCAGTATAAAAGGTGTTGCAAGGTGAGGAGCGAGGCAGTTTTAGTGAGAATATCAGCTGAGTGAGTTCAGCAAAGGAGCCACTTGGAGTTTGTATACCAGCTCCTGCGCAGTATACTGGAGTTTATCTATACCAACTACCTCGGACAAAGGATTGTGATAGAGCTAAGCGCTAGGGTGGTCTAGGATGTGCTGGAAAAACTTGTATTCTGATGTGGTTGATCACTGAGTAGGAGATGGGAAGGTGGACTGATTGAGACTTATTCACTGTGGCTTTGACTCGGGATGAGATGTTTACTTGAATAAAACCCTTTCATTTTAAGAGCTCCCTCATCGTCCATTTCTTTTGAACTATTGGGGGATGGATGAATTAACTTTGAGCGCAGTCTGATTGGCTCAATAACTTGGATGAACGACTCATGGATAATTTAATTATACACATCACGCAATCTTAAATCAACACTAACAATAGTTCAGTCCCTGAATTTGGAACTAGGTTCTAGGGTGATTGATGATCAAGACAAGATGGAAGACTGCGATCAACGGCTAGTTTATTGGAACCATGCACATGGAAAAACAATGTAGGGTAGACTAACAAATGGCAAGAAAAGTAAACCCTATTGTTCAATATATCAAGATTTGAGATTTTTATAACTGCCACCGAGGGTTGTTAATTTGATTTTAGAGTTTCTAATTTTCTTCCTATTAATATATATTGGGTAATGATCAGTACTTAATAAATCTGTCAAGACTCAACAAGATGTTTCCCCTTGTTTGAAATGTTAAAACACACTAACGTTTTTAAAGAGAGGAGCCAGTGAAATTTCAATTCTTGTTATTTTACACTTCATGCCTTAGATTTAATGCCACTGTAGAAGTATGCAAGATTTTTCTTCCAGTGACTGACTACTTCATGGGATAAACATGGTTTAACTATAATAAACGTCTGGTACCTCTAATCCCAAGGAAAACTCAAGTCTGGGTGTGACGTCACACATAAGAGACAGTATTTTAAAATTTTGAAATAATAATTATAGTTTTATTTATGAAATTTGAAATTGCATTTTTGGCATAAATTTGTTTATTTAATTATTCCCAATGTTATAGAACTGAGTAAAAACATTAGAGTAATCACATTGTGTTATTTCTGCAATTTAAGAACGTTATCTCATCTGTTTGTGATGTCACACATAGACAGATGCACTGTCCAGGTGCATCAGGTCTAGGAAGGTATCAGTCTGTACTATTTAGAAAAATACACATAAAAAAGAAAGTATTATAGGTATGGATTTAAAATTGGCATGAATACTACCTGCCTTAGGATCATGACAATATATCTTTTTACAGACACTGGCTTCTCCCTTTAAATATGTATTTTAGTTTAAATATGTATCTGAGCAAATGTAAGAACGATTTTGGTTGAGATAAAATAATGTATTTTCTATATCACTAAACGTTGTTATAACATGTGATGTCAGCATGATAAGTGTGCGATGGATATACAAGATTAGAATAATCTGAATGATATCAAGGGAGACAATGGACCACTTGCACCAGGGATATCGAGTATCAAGTAACCTAACCAGATACATTTCACTTTGTTTTATTCACCAGTTATGAATTACGGGGGGAGGGGCTCTGTTTTGGTCATTTTTAATGTAAAATTCTGGTAAAAAAAAGGTGCATCCGGGCGTGCTCCTCCTCTTACTAGCGCCCCCTCACCCCCCTAACATTTTCAAAAAGTTGCATGGATTCCAGGCAAGCTAGTTTAGTAAGTGCATAAACCTGTGTCTATGTCATAGTGTATATTTCTGCTTCTAGTGCATACTTAAATTTTGTTAATGTATTTAATATACCTTCTTTTGCCCTAGCTCATGGGCTATGATTATTCGTATTCGCCACTGTTCACAATGGGACAAATTAATCTCACATAACTCACAGGCCCGTAGCCAGGGGGAGGGGGGGTTCAGGGGGTTCGTACGAACCCCCCTTGGGCGAATATTCCTCTATTTTTTTAATGTAAAATATGACACTTAATCCAAAAGATATGCATTTTAGCCCTTTTATTCAAAAAACGTACCCCCCCCCCCCCCCTCCTTGGAAAAAAACAAGAACTTGTCAAAAAACGAACCCCCCTCCCAAGAAAGCTGGCTACGGGCCTGTAATTATGTGTTGCTGTGTCATCAGGTTCAGAATCTTGGCTCGAAGATGACCTCATATTGTGGTGGTACGAGGATAACCCCATGCACGGCGGGGTCCATGCTGGGTAGGGCGGCACCCTCTGGGAGGCACACCTTGTAGCAGTGAAGTATACCCGTGAGGAACATGAACAGTTCCTGACGGGCAAGTTGTTCCCCAAGACAGTTACGACGTCCTACAATGTCAATTGAAAATTAATAAGCTTGTAATTAGTATGATAATGTGTGTTTTTTTCTATTTTTATAACTGCATCTCCAAACGTGACCATTGTCAGCCTACTCTATAATACATAGCCATAGTGATATAATCATTCTATTGGCAATTCATGGACTGGTCAACGTTTCTTATGAATGAGAGAAGAATAATTATAATGACTGTCAACAAAGAACCAAAGCTATTCTTAGAATAAGAGTTGCATTTCAGTCGTTAACATTACAACTGTTGATAATTGCATAACTAAAGTCATCTTAATGGTTTTGAATGCGTGTCGTTATGCTAACCATGGCCTTCTGAATAAGAAAAGCTTACCCATGCCGAAGGGTATCCACCTCTCGTCTTTTTTCACCGTTCCATCTTCATCGAGGAATCGCTCAGGCTTCAGAGTATGAGGATCAGACCAGTAGGAGGGATCGTGGAGCACAGAATAGAGGTTGTACCTCACCTGCAAACCGAAAGAATTGCTCAGTTGCATATATCGTTTAATTAAAGTAATATGTATGATTGAGACACCGTATTATTGTATTTTATATATTCAGGTATGTTTATCTGAAGTTAAATAGGATTAGCAATTGTGCGTATGCATAATTTATCATCTAGCTATTTGGAGTATCATCAAGATCATCTATCAGTCAATCTACCGTTCGGTACGGATATAGTCAATGCATGAAGGAAATCAAATGAGAATAATTGTAATTTCCAATTTCATCCAAACCGTTTGAATATGCCATACTCATATTTATATTTGGAATAGAAATAATTATATTCCTTTAAAATCATTAGGGATCCATCAAAATCATTTGGCAATTACTTGATTGAACCTGTAATAGAAACATGAATGAGGCAGTAGACAAAGCCTAGAAAAATATATATCAGTAATCACAGTAATCAGATAACAGCAATAAAGACGAATGACAATGATATTAAAGGAGGATTGGTGTTATTTGACCATGAGGACTAATGCAAAGTTATTCACGTATGACTGTTATTACCTCGGTTCCTTTTGGGATGTGGTAGCCCCTGATGCTGACGTCTGTCGTGGTGCAGTGGACGAGGGCAGTGGACACAATGCCCGACAAACGCTGCACCTCCATGATTGTGGCATCGGTGTAGGGCAGCCGGCTTCGGTCGGCCAAAGCCACCATACCCTCCCCTGTTGGTTTACCAATCACCGAGTCGAGCTCTTCCTGAATCTTGTTCTGGACATCTGGGAAATGCAGCATGTAGATTAAAGCCCATTTGAGTGTCGTTGTGCTTGTTTCCGAGCCAGCCACAAAGAAATCTCCGGCGATCTCCACAAGCCAGTCTTGGGATATTTTCCCTTTCTTCTCACCCTCCGTAGCATCCAGTTCTTTCACGTAGCCCTCAAGGAAGTCTTTAGGTTCGTCGTCTGGATTTTTTGCCCGTCGGTCTCTTCTGATGGCAATTTGTCCCGTTAAAAAGTCATCTATTTTATTCCATGATCGTATAAGTGTGTCGATATAATGTTTAGTTCCTGGGATAAAGTTTGAAAGGTAAGGAATATACCCGTACTCAAAGTCTTCAGACGCCACAGCGACAAAAGTGGTTAAGTTCTGTATTAGGGATTTCAGTATTTCGTCGTTATGCTTGAACCTCTGTCCAAAAAGCATTGAACAAATAATATTCATAACCGAAGTATTGATCGTTGAAGCAGGATTGAAGGGTTTTCCAGATGATTCTTTGAAGATTTTCAGCATTTCCTGACGCTCTTCTGCCATTTTTTCCTCAATACTATGCTTGCCCCATCCGAAAGAACGCATGATGTTCAGGGTTACATTTCGTTGCCTAGACCATTCCGGGCTGTAGTCTCCATCAATGATTCCTAGAAGTAAAGCATGTAACCACTGACAATTATACCTAATACATTCGCTATAATTCAACTTCCCAGACTTCATGATGACGGAATTAAAAACGGACATATTTTGACATGCAAGACACTTTCAATAGCTCCATCAAAACGAACTTTATTTCATATTTTGGGACTGATAAATGTTCGGACATAAAGCAATAATGGGTATACATTTTGCACCACTACAATTTCGTGCAATTTGGATTTCGTTCTATATGTGATCCTAAATATACTTTCACCAGAATTTATATTTTCACCTATTGACAGCAATGCACGATATTTGTACAATGCAAATTATTTATTTATTTATCTTAAGAATACTATTATCTTACCTTTAATATTAGGGGTTTTGTGCAAAAGATCTGATCTTGGATCATCAATTCTTCCTGCAAATGCAGTTCCTTTCGTCACCAATGCCTCCTTTATAACCTCAAAGTTATTCAGGACAACCACCCACCTGAAAATAGTATTCATGCTTTAGTACAAAGATCATATTATGAACTGTACATCATTCACGTATAGGCCTATATGGTACAATGATTTACATGCATAGACATATAATCTCCTCCAGCTCTTTCAATCTGCTTTAATTCTTTACTGCTATAACCAGAGAATACCAAAGGGATATGTCTGTAAGATACAGAGTTCAGTATCCGTATCACAAAGTGTAAAGGTACTGACGTGTGTCCCAATGCAATGCTGAAGATCGGCCCATATATCGCGGCAAGACGGTCAAACTCCTTGTAGTACTGCGCTCCGCCATGTTTGAGAAAGGGAATACTCCCGAGAACTGGGACTGAAGGGGGCCCCGGAGGAAGCTTCGACGGACGCCGAGATTTCAGCTGCCAAATTGATACAAAACGTTTTATTTTATATTCAAACTGATTCGTCTGGCGTTATATATATATCACATATATATATATATAGATAGATCGGATTACATATGAATAAGTTTATTGGACACGTTAGTCTTTAGAATTAAGAAATCTGACGAGTAAATATACTTGAATAAGGTCACCTACACCACAGGATGCAATAGGGACTGTTATTACATGGCCCTATTCTCCTGTGGTTCCTGTGGTTCCCATGCTGTTTAGAATACTTTCCAGTCTATTTGGAAATGTTGTTATTGCATCGCATTGCTAAATTATAATGCAAAAAATGTATAACTTTGTTAGGATAAATGTGATCTTACCAGTAGAATTGTCAGTAATCCTAAGATTAAGCATAACAATGCCGGAATAATGTTTATTCCGTCCGAGTTTAATGGCAAAATGTCACTTGCAGTTGCCATGATGTCTTGGAGGTAAAAGAGATGTGGAGAATCAGGTATGGCGATCTGTCTTGTGACAACTCCCTATGCAAGTACCGTCCCTTTCGACTTAAGGATAGGCTATATTTTGATGAACGGCCCTTTGGCAGTGCTCAAGGAAAGTACACGCATTTACACAATGATATACCTCATAATCAATAAGTCACATAATAGTCATTTCTAATGGTATAATTGATGTGCCAATGCATATACAAGAATTTACACGAAACCGGGAATTTGGATCATCAAATATTCACTTCTATTTCTGGAGCCGTAAAGTCCACCTCAACGACCTATATTTGGCAGAAAAACTTTATTTTTTGCGTGTACACGGTGTCATGTGTAGGACTATAGACGGAACTAGCTGTGTCTCCGATTTATTTATATGGGTCCTTGTTTTTGTTTTGTGAAATATAGAAAATTGATAATTAAAAGAATAATTTGATGTAAATTATAAGCCTGGCAATGTCCCAATATATGCATTGATATCAAATAAAATTCCTTTCCTGGTTTAAAGAGTGAAGATGAAAAAATACATTTTCATTTCAATCATTTCCGGTAACAAGCTGAATATTATATTAGCCTGTGCACCCAATAAAGAAAAGCATGACCTCCAATCTGTTATTGTTAGGCTATTTCCAGGGCGCCCGAATGCATCGTCGACATTTTAGTACTTAGCGTGTACATGTATATGGGGAATCCTATATCTGAATTTGATTAATTTTGTTAAAATGTATTAGTCATTATTATCAGAGAAGTGTCAGCCACTCATCACTGCCACCTATCCTTAACGGTCCTCTAATATAGGTCATTGTGCCGTATGACAAGGACACGCAGTTATTTATGGGCATTGCAGGACATCACGGGGGGTATAGTTATTTATACCGCAGAAATAGACATGTTTATGACAAATATATAAAATCACAAGCGTTACTTTTGTAGGCACTCGATACATTCGTATTTATCTAAATTGTGTTAGCTCTTGAGACTGATCAGTTAATAACTTATGTCTCTAGTCTTGAGAAGTTAAAGGTTTAAGACTGAATAGATGGATTGTCCAGGACACAGTGAATCGACCTATAGAGAGGCACTGGGGGGAATACTGAGGGCATCTCGTCCTGCTCTATATATCTTTCTAAAGGTGTCCGTGTTCGTCTTTGTGTAAGTTGAGTTACCCACAGAAAAAAGAGGGGGGGGGGGTTGAGGTCAAGACACAATAGATTACTCCCCTAGTATGTAAATCTGTTAGTACCCTTACAGTGGCGCAAACATCATACATTGATACAAAATAAAATCTGGTTAAAAAAGGATGCATGTGATTTATACATGTATAATGAGGATCATCTTCGAAGATAGATTTTGTCTATATTAATTTTATAATATGAAATGTATGCGTCAATGTTTAATAGCTAAGTATCCCTAAGTAACTCCACTTATCTTTGGCAGGAGTAAGTAAATCCACTTATCTTTGGCAGGAGGTCCTACTGTTCATGTGGACTTTGTAATTTGCCATTTAAGATACCATCATTGCACCTTGTAATTTACATGCACTACGTCTTAAACTATGCCATGCTCATATGATAAAGCAGCGAGATCAATGTTCGAAAAGGTGAAACTAAAAATAGCTGTTAAATAATTAGAGCAGGGACCAATGGAATATATCAAAACATCTTTAACTGAGGAAATGAGATGACATTGTGTTTAAGTTATCATAACCCGTTGAAATATGATTCTACTCTAATAATGTTTGTAAGAGTTATACAATAAGTAATCTTGCGCTAGTTTCACTATTCTTATGATTTCTTTTCAGAGCAGAAATAGTGGTTATAGCACATATCAACTTGAGAATGGTGTTCTGTACTAATATGATTGTAGTGTGGAATAGGCACCCCTTTCAAGCCTTTCTGTAAGGACGACCAACCAACCTGTAACCCCAAAACGGTGGGGTGAGGCAGAGCACATGAAAGCGGCCAAACTACAAGTTCTGACAAGAGCTAAGTTCAGTTCACAAAAAAAGGGATGGCTCAGAACCAATCCTCCACTAACTTGAATTCAGCACCAACAAGGAGAGTTATTTCCCTTAAAGAGGTCTCTGGACATGATATGTGCTTAAGAAATCTCTAATATAATCACACTTCCTTAACAAAAGTCAGGGACAGGATGCTAGCATGCAGTTGTGCGGCAATCGTGTCATGGCTTAATTGACTTTACATATCGGCAAACCTGCCATATAGTTTGGTGCTGATAAAAATCCCACACAAGAGGGGCTAAAGGGGCCATTGGTCCCCCTAGACCCTGAGGAGAAAATTTTGGCATCTTAAAATTGGAAGATCTGTGTTTGGAATCTGGTGTTTTTAATTTTCGTTTTTATAAGGGAGGTCTGGGTTTGCCCCCCCCCCCCCCCCCCCCGCCAAAAAAAAAAAAAAAAAAAATCCTGGCTCTGGATCCTCCCCTGGTTGTAGCTGGCACACTAGGTTGCATCACCTCTAAAAGATACATCATCCAATACACTACTCTGACCTCTAAAAGGTCAATTACCTACCAGTAACCCCAAATAACATAACCTGCTGGCGCCCAGAAGTGCTGCTAGTAGGTTCACGCAACTTACAAATACCAACATATATATTACCCTGCCATAAGAAGATGAGTTCCTTATGCTATTAATGTGACCGTCCCAAGGACAGCAGACACAGGTAACCTATATATAAGGCTGAACACTTAGTATTTAGATGGATTTGGTGACTAGTTGAAGTGTCATGTTTGTAATGTACTGGATATTACTTGTAATTACTGAGATCACACTAATTACTATAGGAATAAAGACTATTGTAGTACCTCTTATATGGGCATTAATTTTGGTGACTTTTGTCAAAAGCCACCCCCACCCCCACCCCACCAACTTGAAGTAGCACACTACTTCTCTCACCTCAATGTGTATGCAATTTGAAACCTCGAACTTAATACGACACACCTTCCGTACCTTTCCCATAACATAAATTATTTACTTGAGTAACAACTCTTTATTCCACATGCCATATACCCACATATCAAAAATGTTAATGGTAATATGCGTCCCATTGTTTGTCTGTCTATCTTTCAACTTGATTTCCTTAGGGACTACTGTCTATCTAAAATTTAATTGAACTCGCCTACATATCAACTTACCCATGTTATCTACAATGTCAAATTATCAACCAAGAAGTAGCCTAAATACGTCAGTCATGTATGATATCTGGGAGAACATCTGTACTAATGGCTTAGTACTTTTAATATATTGGCATGATATATAATCCAACAAGGATCAGGCTTAGCAAGTCTACTTCTAGTCTACTTCTAGGAGAAATATCTTACGCTTCTAGCGCCACCTGTTAACCAGTATAAAAGGCGCTGCAAGGTAGGGAGCGAGCAGTTAGTTGGTTAGAAGTTAGTAGTCACTTAGTTTAGTGAGAACATCAGCTAAATATGTTTAGCCAAGGAGTTATACCTGGAGTAAGTACATCGACTCCGTGTAACAGACTGGAGTTTACCAATATCCACTACCTCGGACATAGGATTGTGTTAGAGCTGAATACTAGAATGGTCTAGAAGGCGTTGGAGCAACTCGTGTTCTAAATGTGGTTGATTGCTGATAGGAGATGGGAGGTGGACTGATGAAGACTTATACATGGTGGCTTTGACTCGGGATGAGATGTTTACTGAATAAAAACCCTTTTATATTAAGAAGCTCCCTCATCGTTCATTTCTTTTGAACTATTGGGAAGTGAATGGACAAACTTTAAACGCAGTCTGAATTACTCAGGCATTCTGGAAAAGCAACTCATGAAGACTTGGATATACACGAATCTTACGCAGTCTTAAATCTAACATTAACAATAGTTCATTTGGTGGAGATTACCCGAAACATGACTTGTGCCGTTTTGCTCATCCTTGATGTCAGCCACCGGTGATTTTGAGGCTTCCTCTAACCCCAAGCCTCAATCTTTGCGGCCCGCAGGACACGATGTGTCAACATCATATACAGGGAATGTGGAAAACCGCCACCTGGTAGGTAATCCCTTAGACGGGGAGGCACAGAGACAGGAGGTTGCAGCCAGACCCAAGCAGCTCTGCCCCGAAGGTGCACAAAATTACCAAACCCGTGGCAAAGGTAAACCATTTCCCTGGCACCTAGGGTCCAAAGATAGGCCGGTTCTTGACGAAGGACTTGAAACCCTAACATACTCGGGACGAGTTGAAGGGAAGAACCGTCTCACGGAATATCAGCAATATTGGAACCCAGGGTACGTACCACCTACGGACCACGAAACTGGTACTAGCTCTCGCTCCACCTGTGAATCTGATGTGAACAATCCGTGGTGTAACCAAAGTGTTCCTTATCGTTTACTACCCGCAGCGGGAGGTGAAGGCGAACAGGAAGTTTCCAATGGAGATAACCTATTTTCTTCAGGAAACCTAAAACAACGACAAAACACCGCGGATAACTCCAGCCCATCAGGGGGAAAACGCCCCGAAAATCCGGTAATCCTACCTGATGGGAGCTCTCTCACCTATCCATTACCCCAACGACTTGAGTTTATCAGTCACCCACTGGTAACACCAACTCACCCCAACCCGGGGGCGTCCATTCCTTATTCCACTGTAGCTAAAGGAAAAACAGTGGGAGGGGATAGGGGAGTGGGAAGGGAAGCAGAGGGAAACAGCGAGAAAGTAGGCAATTTACAACCCTATCGATTAACTTACGGTGTAGAAACGAACTTAGACCAAGCTGGTAAAAGAGCGGAAGCTCAGGCCTTTGATCCAGCCGAAATATTAAAGCAGTGGGCAGACTCAAGCCCCGAAAAGCACATAGATTTAGAGAGGCTAAGCGATCAGGATAGTGAAGAAAATGTAACGCTTAAAGCACAAGATTTTAACACTCTAACTCATGAATTGTATGAAGAATACGAGGACGAGTACGAGGAAGAAAATAGCGAGACAGAACAAGCAGCCGCAAATGTCAGAGGGGGTAGTCCTGATAGAAAATTAGCTAGAGAAGATAAATCAACCTCGTCTTCATACGAACTTATTACCGAGGATGTTTTAGACACAGGTAAGAAAGCTAAACTAGAGAGTGAGGACGAAATTAGTGTAGAGGAAATACCTGTGAAAGAACAGTGGGACGATCACGATATACAAAACCTCCACGAAAATAATATGGCGGAAGGAGGCGTTCCTTTGATGGATCTAGTAGAAGAAAGAGAGGATAGAGATCAACGCCAGCAACCCGGTGAAGGGGGAGCTGGGGGTGTAGATCTGGGGGCATGGCATCCTAACCGTGGGATGGACCCTGGGGGACCTCAACAAAACAATGGGAATGGCCAGATCCTAATCCAGCAGCCGGACCGAGGCGTGCAGGCAGGACTTATTCCTCCCCTTAATCAACAAGTTCAGGGGGGCCAGAACGATCAGGCCAACCCTCAAGGACTTATTCCTCCTCATAATCAGCAGGTCCAGGGAGGCCAGGATAATCAGGCCAACCCACAAGGGCCTAACCCTCCTCAAAACCTTCTCAACAACCCTCCCCAAAACCTTATTAATAATCCCCCTCCGAATCAGCCCAATCTGGGGATAAACCCTGGGGGACTCCAGCAACCCGGTGCAGGGGGAAATGGTGGTGCGAATCCGGGAATACAGCAGCCTAATCCTGGGGTAAACCTTGGGGGACTGCAACAAAATGATGGGGGAGGCCAACCAGGCCAACAGCCCGGCCGGGCCGTGCCAGCAGGAGGTGGGGTCGATCAAAACCTGCTCCCTCACCTATTGCAGGCGATGGCACTCGCAGCCAATCTTAACGCAGGCCGAGGAAGAGCGGATAACCAGCAGGGTCAGCAAGCCCCAGCAGGCCAGAATAATCAAGCAAATCCACCAGGACCCAATAACCCTCCCCCGAACCAGAACAACAATCCTTTCCTTAACCAACTCAACAACCCCCCAAACCCACCGAATCCTCCACCGCCCGGACCACCAGGTCCGCCGGGCCCACCAGGTCAGAACAACCCTCCAAACCCACCGAATCAACCAAATATTTGGGAAATTCTACCACAGTTGGGTCTGGCACTGGGGCAAACACCAGCGCCAGTGCGTGAAACGACTCACAGTGGTCACCAAAGGGGACCAAACATTAGGTTACCGTGGTTTAGTGGAAAAGAAGACGAGCAAATAGAAAAGTATTTCAGGGAATTAAAACGACTGAAAGCTATCTATGACTGGTCGGACGCCCACCTCCTGAATATGGCGCTGTTAGGCCTAAAGGGAAGGGCCGACGACTGGGCAGGAGCGTTAGCTGAAAGTGAGAAAGACTCATTTGAGAAGCTAGAAGCCCAAATGACCAAGATCTTCGGTGATCGAAGAGCTAAGTGGCAGAAACACGCAGAGTTCTGTGGCCTTAAACAAGGAAAAGACCAGAGCGTGATCGAATTTGCAGGTGTTCTGAAACAAAAGCAAGTTAAAGCAGAGGCGAGTGAAAGCATGATGTTAGCTGTGTTTTTAGAAGGATTAAAACAGGGCGTAGCCAGGCAAGTAGCTATACTGGACCCTAAGTCGTTCACCGAAGCGGTGGATTGTGCAACGAGGCTAGAATCGTTGGACAAAGGCAAAGGGGGAACTAAAATATCTAATGCAGTGAGCGAACTGGCTGGAAGCCAAGAATCAGAGGAGACCGCGGCCCTAAACTCCATCTCCGAACGATTTGGAGTGGTGCTGGCCCGACTGGAGGCCGCTCCATGGTTCCAGAAACCAAAGCCAGGGCAAAGCGGGACTCCCCAGAGTGGTGGTAACTTTAAACAGCAAGGTTATGAGAGAAAAGATAGGTACGAAAACCAGAAAGGTGAAAGAAATTCAGATCAGAAGCCTAAATCCAATATCGCCCCGAACAGAGAGGCAGATAAGGGAAAGAATCTGCCAACTCAACAGAAAGTAGAGAGACCCAGGTTGCCTTTTGATGAAAGTAAGTTTTGTATCATTCACCAACAGCATGGTCACTCTACAGAAGCGTGCTTGTGGTTAAAGAATAGGTTGAGGGAAAAACCCCCGCGGATCTACAAAGATAGCAAAGCCAGTGGTACCGAACAAAAGAATCAGGGAAACTAGAGGAAGGGTCCGTTCATTCCACGATAGAATTAGGCGCAGTGGACGGACCGGCTAGGAGAGAGATAGGAGACGAAGCATTTTTCTTAACGTTAAGATTTGATGATCAGAAGGAGGTTAGATCTTTAGTAGACACAGGAGCGAGCGATTGCTTCATGTCCACCCATTGTAAACGACAGATCCCTAAACAATGCATTTTAGATGAATGGAAGGTATCGAAGGGAAACATCAGTTTGGCAGACAACTCGTCTCAAGTAATACTAGAACAAATTAGATGTAAGTTTTCAATCCAGGGATCGGTGGTCTGCTATGATTTCAACATAGTGGACGATCTATGCCACCTAATAGTAATCGGGAGAAACTTATTAACAGTGCTTCGATCAGATTTATCTCTACCAGGCGCAAAGATAGAAGTGTTTTGTGGAAACCCTATAGTTAGCAAAGAAACAGTGAAAATTCCGCCGGGAAATGAATGCATCATACCGGTAACCACTCGAGAGCCGCTGGGATTAGACTCACCGGTAGCTTACTGCGCACCGGCGGTAACCGCACCAGTCCTAGTAGAGGGGTGCGTGAATACGGTGGGAAGCCAGTGGTGGATCAAAGTCATGAATCCGCTAGATGAAATGCAAGAAATCACTCCCCAGGAAGTATTAGCTTTTGCGGAAGAATGCGCAGTGCCTGAGGTAAACCAAAATCAGATAGAGGAGTTCCTAGACTTGTGTTATCTAACTAAAACAGAGACCCCAATGTCCATCTGTAGGATTTCTGTAGAAGTAATGAAAGACGCAGTGCAAATGGAAAGCCAAACCTCTGAGGAGAAATCCCGAGGTAAAATGGATGAAAATGTAAGTAAAATAGATCTGACCGAGTCGTGCTTAAACGAAGAACAACAGGTAAGGTTTAGGAAAATGCTTAATAACAATAGAAATGCACTAGCGTTCTCAATGGAAGAGTTAGGTCATTGTGAAATAGCGCCGATGAGAATCATTGTGGATGAGTCGCAGGGAGTCATAAGTTCTAGACCATACCGATACTCTCCACAGAAAATGGATATCATCGATGAACAGGTTAGGCAACTCATAGATATAGGTGTCATAGAACCCAGCGAATCGGCTTGGCGAAGCCCGCTGGTGGTAGTGCAGAAGAAAGATGGCAAACCTAGGCTCTGTACAGACTTTCGCATGCTTAATCAAGTCACTTTTAAAGATAAATTCCCCATGCCCACGGCTCGCTCGCTTTTCCTATATATGGCTTACAAGAAACCCACTATGTGGACAGCTTTAGATCTGTTGAGCGGCTATCATCAGTGTGTAATCGAAGAAGACAGTAGAAAATATACCGCTTTTGAAACCCCGATGGGTGTGTATCAGTATAAGCGTGTACCATTTGGCTTAGTTGGCGCACCTTGGCAGTTTACCAAGGTAATGGCCATAGCGCTAAAGGGATTGATTCCTAGAACATGCTTAGCATATTTAGACGACGTAATTGTCTACGACACTACATTTGAAGAACACCTGGCGAGCGTTGAGGTGGTTCTCCAAGCTTTGGCGAGAGCTAATCTTAAACTGAAACCGTCAAAGTGTGAGTGGTGCCGCAGTGAAATCAATTTCCTCGGCCACGTAGTAAACGCGGAAGGGGTGGCTACACAAAGGGTAACCACAGAAAAGATTACAGCCTTTAACCGTCCACATAATGTGAAAACTATTAAATCCTTTCTGGGACTGTGTAACTACTACCGATCGTTTGTCCCTAATTTCGCTGATCTAGCAAAGCCTTTAAACCGGCTGCTAAAGAAAGAAGTCTATTTTGAGTGGACAGAGGCCTGCGAGGAAGCGTTTCAACAGTTAAAGAAATTGCTGACCTCGCCACCCTTACTAATTCATCCAGATATAGGAGGGCATTTCTATCTACTAACTGACGCATCAGACGCCGCGTGCGGTGCAGCGGTTTGTCACAAACTAGATGAAATCTACCGTCCGGTTGCTTTCTGGGGATGTACTCTCCGGGACGCCGAATTAAATTATTCGGTAACAGAAAAGGAGGCTCTGGCAGTAATTAAAGGCATTAAGAACTATGAGGACATGTTGCAGGGAGCTAAAATCACAATAGTGACTGATCACAAACCGTTGATTCCCCTGCTACAGAGTGCCTACAAAGCCCCGTCAGCCCGGCTGAGACGGTGGGCTTTAGCGTTATCAGATTTTGATTTTGAAATCATATATGAGCCAGGAGCGACTCATTTTCTACCGGACTATTTGTCTAGAGTCTATCATGAGCATGTCCCAGGTGAAGAATATGAGCCCGCTGTGGGATGTGAGTTATTTGAGGCCGAAGTTCAGGATGAAGAGCTTTCTGTGGCTACGGTAATAAACGCGCAACTCCAAGATGCAGAGTGCGCGCAATTGATAGACTACCTGCAGGACGGAGACCTACCGACAGATCCCCTTGAAGCTAGGCGAATAATGGACCAAGCTGATTTTGTAGGAATGGTAGCACCGGGGGTACTATGTAGGTTCAACGTCAAAAGGTATAACAAACACCAAGACCAACTGGTCAGACTAAAACCCCGTATTACCAAGAGGGATGAGCTCCTCAACGGGTAGTACGGAACAGGCGGCAGTGGGCTCGCGAGGGTCCGGGGACACGTTAAACTGGTTTTATAGTGCAGGGGAGAGAAGTACTGAAGGCCCCCGTGTCTAGCGAAGGATGAATCAACATCCTACTGTGGTACCGTCTAGTCGGCGCACATATCGGGCTGCCGGTGGTTTCGTTTTCGGCCACCTGTAAGTGGTACGTGCGTGGTACGGGGTTGACAGACCTCACCTAGCTCCTGACAGTAGTTCCATCACTCAGGAGTGAACAGGCAAGGCCAGTGAAAACGGTCAAAGTTCAGTGTGGGTTTGCACGATTCACCTGGATCAGACCGTCGGTGACCACCCAGGGTGACTTGGGACCGGTAATCGCTATCGACTGGGTCACTGGCCGGTCGTCTCTGTCGGACTGGTAGAGTTGTTGCAACCTATCGGCGTCGGAGAGGGCTCAATGTACAGTCAGGCCATGGTAAAGCTAAACATGCCTATTCAAGACCTCATTTCTTGGATTAGCGTAGGTTATGGTTGAGCCATGCTCTCTGTGATCAGAAAACATCAGGTTTGAAAAGAACATTCTGGGAAGCAGAGAGAGCCTTATGGCTGGAAAGGATCCCAGCTCAGGTTGCAATCCACTATGTCTGATGACATAAGGGAAAACCGAAGGGATCAAGCGGATAGTTCCAGGAAAGTTAATTCCCAAAGTCCTGAGACTATTACATAATGACATCTTGGCTGGGGGACATGTAGGGATCAGTAACCTCACTACCAAAATCTCTGATAAATTCTACTGGCGGAACATGAACGCCGACATAGTAGACTATGTGAAAGCTTGTGAGACCTGCTCTCTGAGGAGACGGGCTCCGCATTTCAAGGCCCTAGCTAAGTCTTGGGAGAGACCAACCCGACCCTTTGAGGTGGTACAGTGTGATTTCATCGGGCCACTAAAGAGGGCTAGGGATGGGTCAAAATATATCATGACCTTCATAGACCTACTAACAGGTTGGCCGGAGGCTTTCACCACGAAAGACTCCACTGCGCAAACCGCGGCCAACTGTTTCCTAACCGGGATAGTGTGTCGGTATGGACGGGTAAACCGTCTGCACACAGACCGGGGGGCGGCCTTCCTCTCAGGGCTATTCAGGGAAATCACCACACGACTAGCGTGCAAACAAACGTTCACTACCGGGCGAATGCCGACTGGCAACGCTCGAGTAGAAAGACTACATAAAACCATTGAAAACCTGATTGCTTATTATATCCCTGACGACCACTGTAACTGGATCGATCTACTTCCCATTGCATTATGGACAGTTAGATCCACAATCAGTGTACGGTCGGGATACAGCCCGCACACCCTGCTGTTTGGCAGAGATCCAATCAGTATGGGAATGCCTGAGCAGGGAACAATTCCTGAAACGCTGAACGACTGCGAGTTTTTCATGCAAACCAAGGATAATATTGCTATGTTTAGGAATATGGCTGAAAGGGTAGTTCAAAACTACGAAAAAGATCTGAGGCTGCGAATTGATGAGCGGGCGCGGCCCACTCAGATGTACGAAGGTGATATGGTATACATGTACGACCCTTTAGCTAGTGAAAATAAAGCGTCTAAGTTCTCAAACAGGTATACTGGGCCATTCAGGGTAATTGAAACAAAAGGAGACCACCTTGTTAGACTAGTGTCTTTAAAAACTGGAAAACAGGTCCCACATCTAGTAAACATTTCAAAACTCAAACCTGCACATGGGCCTTGGTCTCCCGCCGTCCCTCATAACATTCCCAAACTGGTGAGAGAAGCGAAAATCACTAACTCAAAAGGGGCAGATCCTGACCGAAACCCTGAATTGCATCACACTCCGACGGGTGAAATCGCTGAGGAAGAGGGCGAAATAAGGGGTGCTGAGACTGAAAACTCAACGGGAACGACCGGTCCCCGTGAGCATGATGCAGTTCCTATGACCAGGAAGGTACCTACACAAAAACCTGGTCCAAGTCCCACTGATTTAGCAGAAACAGATGGGCAAATCACTGATGGTCAGGGCACCAGTACGGACACCGCGCTGTCCACAAACTTATCCTTTGTTCCTAATAAAGCCGCCTGTGAACGGGGAACAGCTGGCGCTAATGGACAGAGGAAACGCAAACGAGCTAAACGAAGGGGCAAAAGCCAGCCGTTGGAGGGGAGATCCCCTCCAGGCAACAACAAGCCCATAAAACTACCCTGCGGTGATGTGCCGATCTTGGATACATCGGAACAGAGCCCAGAAAAAACAGTAAAGGACCATGTCCCGACGAAAGGTGGCTATAACCTACGTTGGAACCGCCGCCCTAACTACGTCGCTCTGTCCAACGGCGGGGAGAGCGACGACATGGATGATTAATGCAGGAAATTTAGCCGCCCTGTGAAAATAAAGGTTCGGCGGAGCGGCACCGTTAGCATCAGCGCTAATGGAACAGGTGGTCTGCCTCACGGCCACCTCGCCGCGCCCAGGGGCGTGGCAGAAAGGGAGGGTGCGCACACCAAGAGAGATGCCAGTGGTTTGGCGTCATCTCTTGGGACCGGATGCAAGCGTTCCCCCCTCCACCTGAAACAAGATACAGCTCCAAATATGGAGACGGCATGGACAAGCGGATCGGTTATAATTTCGTGGGATCCGCGCCGATCCACCAGTCGGTCCGCAACTCTGCTCCTAGACGGTCACCTCTGCTGCAGGTGATTGTGCGCGCAACCCAGCCCGGGAGGAAACGGAGATAGATATTGATTCTATCTCTGAACAGAAGTTGGAGATAGAAATTGTTCAACTTCCGACTTCTCCTGGAAGGAGCAGAAAGAGAACTTAGCTGGGACACTGATCCACCGACTCATGGGGAACTGTCTAGCCCTCCGGCCACATAGCAATCCAAAGGGAACCACTACTTTCCCTGCGGACACGGAGGGAAGGATCATCGTCCCCCTGAGAAGGAAACGGATTAGCCGCCCCCACCAGAGGGCGCTACCTACCAAAGGAAGGTTCGTTGGGCCATTCTTTTAGGATTTTACCAAATGAAAGAAAAGACAGTCGAAAAGGAGAGTGCTAGGAAACAACCGGCTCAGACCCTTAGGCGGTGGAGTTGGCCGGGCCGGGGGGGTGTCCGTCCGGACTCAACCGACGCCGGGATTGCCCGGAAGAAGCCAAGGACACCAGCCCGGCGGCCCACCAGAACGACCACAGGCGGAGCCAAGAGGTCCGCTAAATCGGCTCCAGCCAAAAAGAAGACAGCAGATAAAGACTTCTACAATTTATCTGAGGTGAGTGACTCGGAGCCCGAGCCAAGGCTAACGGCGTTGGCCAAGCCGGTTCAGAAGGAGGAAGCGGCCAACCAACCGGTGCAGATACAGGCCGGCTGGTTCTGGGACCTTACGCAACCACTGTTCCAACTATTTGAGACTGTTGACGAAATTAGGAGAACAGTAGGACTGGATGTGCCAAAATCAAACAAACAGTTAGCTGAGATTAAAACTCAGATAGCTCCTTTCATTCAAAGGACCACACAAAACTCTAAATGCGTCAAGGAAAGTACCAGCCTACAAACAACACGAGGCGGCCGACCTCTGCCCACTCTGGAAAGGCGATCGGGAGGGGAACAGCTAACCGTCGCCGCTCCAGGACTAAAAGTGGAGGTAGCACCCGTTCAACACGCGCCAACCCCACCGGTGGGGAACGGGCCAGCGGGAGCTCCCCTCCTCCACCACTTACAGCCTGCGGACCCCGCTTGTTTAGACTTGAGCAGCTTGACAACGAGCTGCAACGCCAATCCCTCACCACTGCTATGGAACCAGCAGCAGTGGACGCCAACCAGCCAGCCGGGGGGCCCACTGTGGCCGAGCCCACTCCCAGCGACAAACCAACCACAGGTACCGAACCCATACCCCTCGAGCCAACCGTCGTACGATCCAACGGGGGCCGTTTCGGACTGGAACCTACTAGGCCAAGACCCCTCAGAGCAATGCGCCCCTCGTCCTGCGAACGTATGAGAGGCTTGAGAATCACGGTCACCAAGGACGAGAGCGGGATCATCAGGCGAGTGGTAAATGACAACGGGCAAAACCTCTACGAGCATGTCCCAAACTAAACAGACCAGAGGACCCGGGAGGAGAGCATATTTCGGCGCATGAATGATAGTAGTGCGCAGGAAAATAAGGTAACTTTGCTGTGAACATGTTTTAGATAAACTGCAAAATTAACTCTCTCAAACTATCGCTAAGGCCAAAGCAAAGACAATGAAGTGGCTAGTACTGTTCGTATTAGCTATAATAGGGGGCATTAGGGGAGTGCATAATGACTCCAACCCACCTGAGGGGCTAGCCCCTAACGCTGAAGTGATAGCTTTAGAACGATATGGAGTAGTGTTAAAACCAGGGAAGTTAATGTCCACCGCGGATATAACACACGTCCGACAGGGCTTCCTAATCACTATTCCAAGGAGGCGCTCCTTCAACAAGGCTACCTTTGGCCAGGTCTGTCACCGATATCTACAGGGAGGAGACGCCCTCGATCGGGCCTGCTACCATATCAGGTCGCTGGTCAATTGGATGGATCAGACGTCGCAGGCGCTTAAGGGTCGGTACCGAGAAGTTCTTAATGAAACCTTAAGTTCCCTAATAAAGAACACTCAACAAGACCTTCAAAATCAAGAGTCGGAGTTAAAATCAGGTGGAAGGGTCAAAAGAATGAAGAAGTTGCCCACAATGCTGGACGATCCAGGATGGCCGACCTTTCCTCTTCCAACCTCTTGGAATCAAGGGCTGGCAGCTGATGTCAAATATAACAGAGAATTGATTAGAGTATTGCAAGAATCTTCGAACCAAATGATCGAAGACTTGGCTCTGATGAATGAAAAACATGACGAGGCTGTCGAAAAGATTAACCATGTCGTGATAGGCCTACTGGACAATCTAAGATCACTAAATAAGGCACACAACACGACTCGCCGGAGGATGAAACTCGTGCAACATAAGGTGGATTGGATGGAACTGTACCTGAATATGATACCGGTCGCTCTGGAAGACAAGTTAGGAGAGATGGTGTATCTTCAATTAATGGTAGAACAAACTCGCGTGTTCAGGAAAGGTGTACAGCGCCTGACGCGGGGCCAGCTGACTATGGACTTGGTACCCCGCCAATATATGGTCGGAGCGGTCCAGGAAGTGAACAGATACCTGAAGGGGATCCACCCCAGGTTCCATGTCGCGTTCACAGATCCTTCCTTCTATTACGAGAACAGTCAACCTTCGTTCAAATTCAATGAAACCACTCAGGAACTAATAGTGTATGTAAGGGTGCCTGTGGTGGCTGATGAACATTTGTTCCGGGTCTACGAAGTACTAACTTTTCCTGTGCCGGTGACGGTTAGGGGGCGACTTAAGAAGGACGCTCTCCAAATTGTTAATCTACCCAAAAGTGTCGCCATGTCCATGTCCCGCCAGTATTACGTACCATTGGCTAGTGGCAGTTGGTCAGGTTGTTATGGACAGACCATCACGCTCTGTAAGGACCTACCCTATATGAAAAAGATTACAGACAACACCTGCACTGCTGCGCTACTGAGGCGCGACGACCTAGCGATCCAAGAAAAATGTGAGCTGGACTATCTACTGGAAGCAGACTTCGGAGAGATGGCAGTGTACCTAGACGACGGAGATATGCTAGTGGTCAGCGCCGACACCCGAGGCCAAATGATTTGCAGAAACCAGCCTGCGGTCGGAGTGAACATAGAAAATTACGCAAGGGTTCAGGTGGAATGCGACTGTGCATTCCAAACACAAGGAGCGTGGATACCGTATAGCTTGCGAAATTGTGACCGGCACACCAGGATCACCACGGTTGTGTACCCACATAATGACCTGTTGGAAGCAGCAAGTCGTGTGAAGGGGTGGGACATGAATTTCACAACGTCCAAAAACGAACCCACTATGTTGGAATCAGACCCTATCCCTGAAACAATTAGGAAAGACCTGCTGGAAATCGAGGAAAGCCTGAAGGCCAAAATACCTGTAGCCTCCTTGGCCAAACGAATACAAAAACACCGTAAAGACTTGGCCAAGGGCATCAAGAAAGCGACTGACCGTTACGAGGTAGAGAAACACGCCCCGTGGTTCTCTATAGGTAACTTCGGAGGTGGGTTTGGTCTCCTCACCATCTTCTGCATAGTGGTGGCTGTGACAATTATTGGATGTGTCCTCTGGAAATGCTGGCGGAACCATCAAGGTAAGGCTGCCCTAGCCGGACTAACCATGACCTTACCTCGGGCCATGGCCTTGGAGACGGCGGACCCGGAGAAACTGTTGCACCATGAAAAGGCACTAACTGGGTGTCCAGACGCGACCGCCAACCCCACTGCAGTGGCAGTGCTGGCTATATTATTGGCAGTACTAGTCATCACTATAGTGGTCCTCGTGTGGCGAAAGTGGAGAAATATTAGAAGAAAGACTGTGGATGGGTTGTACGTACAGTTTGCCAATCCACATATGATAGAAACAATCTTCCTAGGCGAACTGGCTATGCCCTCAGACCACACTTATACGGAGGGCTATGTGCTCATTAGGGATCTACTGGTGACCCAGCTGTGTCTGAAATACACTCTGACAGTTACCTGGGGGGCGCAGCTGATGGGAGCAGCGACTAGACCTGGACAACACCCATCTAAGGTGCCACTACCCGACACCCTGAGGGTATCTAAAAAACTAGCCCGTCTGATGATGAGTAACTTAAAATACAATACCAGGGCCAGACTACTGAGATATTCCTCGGGGCTAGCCACTCCTGTACCCATGGGAGTACCTCGCCTCATCGACGCAGGGTGGTCCGATGTCGGAGCGGACTGGCCTCAACCGGTGTTGGGACAAGGAACAATGCCTAACGCTCCTCCTAGATCGACCACGCCCACCTCAGCAGCGACCGGAACAGGATCTGCACGAAAGACAATAAGGCCAGGGACATCCGAAATAAATCCAGGAACGGTTTATGAAGTTATCATATGACAATGTAACGAGTGTTAAAACCTGACCTAGTGCTGTACAGGTAAAATTGGTGAATTAATAACACAAAGGTACGAATACTAAAACTAAAATGTTACAGGAAGTTCGCTGGGCAATACCTGTTTGGGTAGGTAGGGTTCTGTTGACTAACCTGATCAATAAGGATTCACCAGTCAGGGAAACTTGGGTCGGGTAGGCTGGTCCAACCGTCTCTCTATGGACCCATGGGTTATCTAAATTTCTCTCAAGTCGAGTGTCCCATGCCCGGTAGCCTAGCTCAACACTCTCATTGTTATTGATTTGGCAACTCTTTTAAAGTAGGGAGCCATTTGGAACCGATCCTAGTGTCGCGAAATTTTAGCATTTAAAAAAAGATACTCAAAATTCTGTATAAAAACTAAGAGCGCTCAACGGGACCAATGCTCCCAACGAGCGAAGTGAACTTCCCCAAGCAAGTACCATCTACACCTGACCCCTGTGCTGTTGTTACCGCTAGGATCGGGCTGCAGTACAGGAGTCACTTGGGGAACGCCACTGTCTATTCTTTAGCATGCTTACATATATACTCTTCTCAAAGATGAGGGGGTTGCACAAGCAGCAGGAGCCTACCCACAGGCCTGGTGTCAGTGGTGCCTGACAGGAGGCAGGACGTTGGGGTTACGCGTCACTGACGCTGCGAAGGGCACTGGGGTGGACGCCCGACCATGGCAGTCACTATGCCCCGGGTGGATTGGCTCCTGACAAGCGGTCCCTTCATCACAAAAAAAAATCGACGAGTAGAAAGAAATTTACCTAAAAACTAATATATAAAGCAAACCAATATTTGTGTAACTAAGAGCTCTTCCTCAGGGAATTTTGGGCAAAATATAATAAGAAAGCAGTATAATTAGTAACATTCTCAGGGGAGACGCTCTGTGACAGCACACGAGAGTACCTTATACGTGGCTCGTTTGCTCCTGGCATAGACACGCTGCAGCGGCAAGGATATGTGCAAATCCTGACAAGGCGTGCTATATTTGGGAGCTATAACGGAGGTCACAAGGAAATGTAGTTACGGGACAACAGCGAATTGGTGACATTCACAGGGTGCTCGGCTCTCTCTCACTATATCGCGACTCCCTCAGACGGGACAAGCCATCCCTGGGGGGGGAGAAGCTGTAGCGAAAACTCACAAGGCGGTGGAGCGAGGTGCTGTCCTTATTAATAGCCCCGTCGTCTTGGTTATGTGTAAATGACCACTGGATCACCGTATGTCTTAGGTCAAAGGATCCTGACTTTAACATAAAAAAGTCAGGATCCAACGACAACTAGTATCAAGAAGAAAGAAAATAATGAACAACTGCCCATAATTCAAGACTAAGTTATTTAGACCACTTTTAGACCAGTTTTAATCGGGACAGAGACAAAACGGCAAGAAGTCAAGTTTCGACCCGGGTAAAAATTAGAAATAATTAAAATTAATAAAGGAAATGAGCGGCTTCAGAGCTGACCGCCGTCGAGAAAAAAAAAAAAATAAATAAATGAATGAAAATTAGTCTTGACCGCCGTCGTGGCGCTAAAAGTATCCAGGTCTCCGCTCAACAGTTGAGCTGAAGAGGGGGGACATGGACTACTGATTCCCTGATGAACAAGCTACAATAAACTTGGTTGACACCCAGAGCTAATAAGTTTACCCGATCTATTAGAAAGGAGATAAAAGTTCTAACTCTGTCTTTAGCACTACCTATCCCTGCCCTGCATGCGCATAGTTAGGATAAGCTGGGGGCGGAGTCTTTTCAGGAGTAGTCTTGACTCTCCACAAGAAAAACGGGCATAGACCTGAACAAGAAAACGGGTTTAACCTTGTACTGTACTTCGGTAAAGGCCCGACTTACTAGGTGCTGTCTGGAAGTAAGTGATCTAAGGAGATGCATTTACACATCTCTATAATTTAAAGGGGGTGTAGGCTGCATATTAAAAAAAAAAAATATATGCAGTCTGCTCCCAATTATAACAATGGAAACTCGGTGCTACCCATTCTGGTCCTATGAATGGGAGAGTACCGACAAACCACGTGTAACTAATGAGGACCGGGAATCAGATCAGAAATGAACCTGAATCTGAGACCCGATCCTCTGGTGATAACTAATGAGGAACGAATAATCTCAACCTCCATTGTACAGTTAGTACTTAATGTCCTTTAATGACATTTATACCTCACGGAATGAAAACGCTACCCCCACCGCTTGTCATGTTGGTTTTTCCCATGTGATGTAGAGTATAGGGTAGACAGTGAGATGTTACTGTTAACATAGGTATAATATCTATTCAGTGAACCGTTTGGAGTTAGTGGCGCACCCGTTTGCATTGTCAGAAGGGCGCCGCTACCCAATATAAAGTGGAACTCGGTCTTCAAACCCCAGGCTGAATGTAGGGGGTGAACGCCGAGCTACCACCTGTAACTAGCAGAAAGAGAAGGAATTTTGTCGTAACATAATCATTCAATAAGAACAAACTGTGGTTTTAAAGCGGATGCTTCACAAAATGGAGTCAAATATGTTAGAACAGTTGTCACCCTTGAAGGGGGTGTTAACTTGTTTACGTACAAATCCTTGAAGTGTATTGGGTAATTATTCTAACACGCTGTACAGAAAGAGTGTTATCAAGAGTATTGACTCTTGTAAAAAAAAAAAAAATGACCTCTTAAGGTAAACCACCAGGGATCCAATTCCTATCATTATTCTTATCTCCCCAGGAGGTCGGTTAGGGAATCTGAGCGGGACAGTTTTGCATCACATCTCGGGCATTCATGAAGCCTTTGCAGATGGATGTTCTTGTAACGGCTCAGTCCCGACCTGTGGGCATAGGCTTCCACACATTCATCGCAAGGATATCACTGTCTGAGATGTTTAGCAATCTCGGGCACTGATAAGCGTGGCTTCTGCGTTCAATGAAACGGCGCCTACTAAGGCCTGATCTATGAATGTACGAACTCCCGCAGTGTACACACATGTATCTCTGCTTGGGACGCTTGATAATCTTTGTGGTGTTGGTGCCCTCCTAGCTCTTAAATAAGGATACCATTCCTTCTTTCACAATGACACATACAGAATCTTCATCTGGGAGTTCATTCAGTGTCTTAGAGACTTCATCTCGGTCTCCTCACAGTAGTATTTTTTCCTCTTCGAGACGACTCTGAACATTAGCACTCACTCTAAAACTTATTCTAACACGATGACACTGACGAAGTCTTGCTGTTAGACTAAAACATGGGATGGGTATCTGTGGCCTTCGCCACTACATCTCAAACTTACCATGGGAGTCGCCAACAACTCGTTGGACGGCTCCACCTATGGTGTCGCCTCACGTGGCCGACACGTCAATATTTCCTGTAACCTGTAAGGGGGAACTACTCATCAAAGAATTCTGCCACAGCCAATCTAATGCTGGGAAGTCTGGACCGAAATACTTGGTCACCTACTGTCACCTAAACTTACCAGGGTGAACACCCTAGGAAGCGCTAGTTACCTAGGGCACTCCATGTGAATTGTTTCCAATGAAGATATTTACATTAATGTCCCGCACGAGAACGATAAGACTAAGAATTCTGTTATGACAAAGATAGCACTGTATGAATATAGACCAAAACGTCCGGTCATCTCTATAAATCTATTGGGGCAGTGCCATCAAATTAACAAGTAATCGTAATACAATAACATTTAAAGCCAACACGGCGCAAACTACCCACACACACTGAGAGCCTGCTTGAATCGGTAATGTCAACAAACCACTAGTTAGGAAAACCTCCTATTATCGCCCAACTACGCGCGAAGTAAAATGTTTGATCATGTTCGCCTAAGCAATCCCTCCCACTAAAATAGTAAGCCGAACGTTATTCAGTGTCCAGCCGTGTCACCTCATTTCATTTACATCGCCCTAACATACCACAGGACCTGGAAAAGATAATAAGTTTAGTACGCAAGATCCTAGTTCTCAGCCCGCGTCCACCATCTTGAAATCAAAAGTAAACACTAGGTGGCCACCCACGCTACCCGTTACTAAAATCACCAGCGAAACACAGTTTCTGGTTCCGGGAGTGACATCAGCTTCCGGAATACAACCACGTGAAGGCGAGCCGAGAACCACCAAGAAGAATTTGGCCAACAATCTCCTTAAAACCTACGGGTTAGTAGCCTGCCTAACATGCAAAGAACAATAGAAAGAAGGCTGTACTCACCAAGTCTCGGAGCGGTCTGGACGAGGGGCCGTCTCTACGAGGAGGGCGGTGTCCGACGACAAGCCAGCAGGGCGGTGAAAGTGTCCGTTTCATCCCATAAGAACAGTCTGGAGCTCCATCAAAAGTGTGATCTGCTCCTCTTGGATATATGAACTTAAGTGGACTAGGTGCTGATCGGGAATTAAATCACCAGAATCACTCGGTGAAAACGACCCGGAATTAAGTGTTCCAATCACAGGCCGGGAATTGGATCATAAAATCACTTGGGGAAAATCAATATAAATCATTATGTACAAGGTAGTGCCGACGGTCTAACGGGGGGCTAAGGGTAGGCGGGCAATCACGCGGCCTAGTGCCCTGGCCCACCGACGGAGGATACGGGCGGACGGCATATAGCCGTCCACCAATCCCCTAAGATCATTAATGTTCATTAAACCGTCCGCTGCGGACCGAGTCATATGCAGGGCTTGTCCAGTGTGGATAGTCGGTACGCCGTACCAGTCGTTCGCGCGTTGTACTTCGCGACCAATCCTTGGGGCGAGCCGATTAACCCATTTTTGAAGCGACCCGTCGCTGTCGGTGAGGTTCCAGAGACGGGCGTCGAATCCGGAGGGTGTTGCCAAAATAAAGGTGGATGAAATTGGATGGGATCGTATATTCAGGAAGGCTCTGTTGAATAGTTCGGAATAAAATCTCACGGCTTCTTCGGGGCGGATAAACAGTGGAATGAACAGGTCCAGCTCCTGATCCCATGTAAGGATGTCCAGTAAGTTTGTCACTACAACTAAGATATCTTCTGGGTGAAGGACATGATGGGCGAAAGCAAAACCAGCCAACTCGGCGGTCGTTGCTTCGACGCAAGGATGAATCACACAGCTGTTGCCGGAATCCTTCAGGAGCAGATCAGGGTAATCCTGAAGACCGGCTTCCCGGTCGGAGCAGAATACTGCTACTCGGGCCATACTTCTTCGTAAAAAGATAAAAAATGTTGCGAGACAAAAACAAAACCACGTCTGTTACCAAGAGGGATGAGCTCCTCAACGGGTAGCAGCCAACAGGCGGCAGTGGGCTCGCGAGAGTCCGGGGACACGTTAAACTGGTTTTATAGTGCAGGGGAGAGACGTACTGAAGGCCCCCGTGTCTAGCGAAGGATGAATCAACATCCTACTGTGGTACCGTCTAGTCGGCGCACATATCGGGCTGCCGGTGGTTTCGTTTTCGGCCACCTGTAAGTGGTACGTGCGTGGTACGGGGTCGACAGACCTCACCTAGCTCCTGACAGTAGTTCCATCACTCAGGGGTGAACAGGCAAGGCCAGTGAAAACGGTCAAAGTTCAGTGTGGGTTTGCACGATTCACCTGGATCAGACCGTCGGTGACCACCCAGGGTGACTTGGGACCGGTAATCGCTATCGACTGGGTCACTGGCCGGTCGTCTCTGTCGGACTGGTAGAGTTGTTGCAACCTATCGGCGTCGGAGAGGGCTCAATGTACAGTCAGGCCATGGTAAAGCTAAACATGCCTATTCAAGACCTCATTTCTTGGATTAGCGTAGGTTATGGTTGAGCCATGCTCTCTGTGATCAGAAAACATCAGGTTTGAAAAGAACATTCTGGGAAGCAGAGAGAGCCTTATGGCTGGAAAGGATCCCAGCTCAGGTTGCAATCCACTATGTCTAATGACATAAGGGAAAACCGAAGGGATCAAGCGCCTCTGAAAAACGACCGTCGGCACTGATTAAAATGACGTCAAAACGAGGCTAATTTGGGAAACCCCTTTTTGATCCAAAAGATCCAAATTCTGAAATCGGCTAGCATGATCAAAACATCGTATAATTTCTTATAAAATCTGTGCTAAACTAAAGTTTAGGTCCCCAACCAACGTAATCAAGCGCCAGAATTAATTCATATCGGCCCAAAATATCAGGTCGAACCATCAAACTTGCAAATTTGTTCGAAACAGAAATTTGCCATCCGGGCGCTTCGCGCCTGAAGGATCCAAATCGAGGTCAAACCTTGGAAGGGAACTCCAGTCAAGCGTCCCGCTAAGTACACGTGTACTAAGTATAGCTGGCGGATGCGTGACAGGAATGGTGGTATTTTCTGGTTCCAACTGCTCGGTATTACTAAACCTGATACAGAGACCTTGTATTTATTGTAAATAATGTTGTTATGATTGAAGTTTGGTTGAAATTTGACACGCATTGTATCATGAAAGTCGTTCGTTCAAAATGTCCGAATTCTCTGTATTGACTTATGTTGTGTTAATTTGTTCTGAAATTGGATTTGATGTACACTTGTTACTCTTAGAAGTTTAAGACAACCCTACACTGTATATATGTTGAGTTCTGTCGACTTGTGTTACAAATTACAAATGTCAGAATCTGTACATGTATGTACTAAGGAAAAACCCAACTCTATCACTTTAAGCACAAGTGTCATAAATCTTCATCCTCTAAAACTGAGTACGCCTGTTTATCAACATGATTATGTCATCATTTACTTATCATACAATGATCATGATTCACTAAAACTTACCTTGATACCTTATGAACCTGTTCCGTTATTCTTAAGCCATAATATGGACTAACAATACTAGGAACGCTTCCTGAAAACTTCATGTTTATGAACCTTTTCAACGTGATCTCGAGTCTTAGCATGGACTACTGGAAATGTACTTGTGAATTAAGTAAAACTGGACATATGAATGTAACTTTGTTTACAGTTCTTGAAAGAACTTCTGAATTTATCGACACTGTGCTGAATGTACCACGAGAGTCAAGGCCACCCCACCATGGTTTAACAAATATATCCAATCATCAAAATTGGGAGTTCATTATATTCATTTGGTTTGAGCTATGTCGTCCACCTCCTTAAACTCAAACACCTGACCGCCGTCGAATGTACTAATGGCTTAGTACTTTTAATATATTGGCATGATATATAATCCAACAAGGATCAGGCTTAGCAAGTCTACTTCTAGTCTACTTCTAGGAGAAATATCTTACGCTCCTAGCGCCACCTGTTAACCAGTATAAAAGGCGCTGCAAGGTAGGGAGCGAGCAGTTAGTTGGTTAGAAGTTAGTAGTCACTTAGTTTAGTGAGAACATCAGCTAAATATGTTTAGCCAAGGAGTTATACCTGGAGTAAGTACATCGACTCCGTGTAACAGACTGGAGTTTACCAATATCCACTACCTCGGACATAGGATTGTGTTAGAGCTGAATACTAGAATGGTCTAGAAGGCGTTGGAGCAACTCGTGTTCTAAATGTGGTTGATTGCTGATAGGAGATGGGAGGTGGACTGATGAAGACTTATACATGGTGGCTTTGACTCGGGATGAGATGTTTACTGAATAAAAACCCTTTTATATTAAGAAGCTCCCTCATCGTTCATTTCTTTTGAACTATTGGGAAGTGAATGGACAAACTTTAAACGCAGTCTGAATTACTCAGGCATTCTGGAAAAGCAACTCATGAAGACTTGGATATACACGAATCTTACGCAGTCTTAAATCTAACATTAACAATAGTTCACATCGATCTTTGGTGGATAGATTGGCTCATTTCTGTATTGATTGGTACATATGATCGGGTAATCATTAAGAAAATTCTGATGCATATGGTTAGCAGGGACCGATTTAGAGCGCCCCCCCCCCTCCTTATTCTTGTCCACTAACAGTACCTCTCTGTGGATATTTAGAAATTACCTTTTGTGAGCGGTGAAACCACTTATCATGAGACACTCATCATAGAATGCCTGGTTATTAAGGCTCATCAGATATGGAAACATGGCCCCTGTAGCAATGGTATGTTCAATGAGATAAACCAGTGGCGGATCCAGCTTTTTGAAAAGATTGGGGGAGTGACGCTTATAGAAAGGGGGGGCGCACCTCCATGAATTTTCGTTAAATAAACCACATAAATTTGGCTGCCAAGCCAACCCCCCCCCCCCCCCCCCCCCCCCCACAAACGCACCTCTAAATCGGCCACGGATTATAGATCACTGCCAGGCTGCTGAAACATCTTGCTCAACTAAAAGGTCAAGTTACTGACACATATACATGTATCCTGTTTCCCAATTTCCGATCTTATTCAAAGGTGTCGTCATACAGGAACCTCTGTGGGAATCTGCACACATTAGTCGGTTGCGCAGCGTTTTGCAGATACTCACTTACCAAATAATATACATTCAATAATCACTTTTTTTTATTACGTTGTCGCAACCGTGATTCCATGTATTACCTGGTTAATGCAATATGCTATTATATACATGGAATATGCTATTATATATATATATATATATACCACAAATATATATATGCTATAGGCTATATAACATTAGCATAAATACGTTGTAGACAAAGACATGGATTAACCAATAGGACTTCTTTATCTATATCATTAAGTATATTGATACAAAGAGAGAGAAGACAGTATTACTGTTATATGAGTGTAACACAACAGTTATACACCTTTCTCTGTTAAGGTGGCGCCAACTTATCGTACCAAGTTGGTGGGAAGCCATCTGTAAATTATGCGCAAAAGGCACTGAAAGTCTCACATAATTGTATCGGGCCAAATCTCCCACTCATCTTTAAATTCATTGATTTACAATAGAACCACTTAATCTGCCCATATTGGATCGTGCTGTTTTGTCATTATAATGTAGCCTTTTTAACTAAATCTTGATGCCGTTAATAACGGCATCAAGATCACTTACAGTGGGTTGAATGTTTGATAACTTATCATTCATTCAACCCATTTTACAGTGCATGTATACTATTCATGTATAGCAGGCTCTAATGCCCCTCGCACGTGCCTTTATTTACAAACACAGGAAGGCTAGGTCCTGGTGCCACCAACCACTGCCATGCTTTCCCTGCGCTCGGTCGGGATTGGTCAGATGCAGTCATGTGATGTGAATGTTTGGAAACAGGCTGTTGGGAGACTACGCTCGTGGGCGGAGGACAGGAGAGGCCCGTGCGGCTATAACTGCCAAACATTATATACAAGTACCTACAGGCGGGAAACGACATTTGGAACAGGGTCTACGGAACGCAGATAACAGGTAAGGTTAGAAAACCTCATATACAATGATTGTGGAATCTTTAGATCTGTTTATCAATCCTACTGGGATGCGGTGACGAACAATGTACAACTTGCATGACAGCCTGTTTGTGTTGGTGTGTCCGACCACACCCCCTGTGGCCCCTCCCTCCAGGGTCCGGTCAGCACTGGGTAAGAGTTCACCTATATTTGTCAGGCCTTCTGATGGTAGAGCTTGGAGCTGTACCAAAGACGATTTGTCTTGACATTGATGAAAAAATAAAGATTTTTATGCACATCGGCCTAAAGTGTAAAATCTACCAAAAGGTTTCTTCTTTACAATTACGTTTACGAGGACGCATATAAAGTTATTTATAGCAACCAACTTCACTCTATCTGGGACCCCCCCCCCCCCCCCCACCAGAGCCTGTACACGGTACCTCCTTCCATTTGAGGGCTAAGCACGCAATGTTTGTTGGCCTGTGTGTAGTTATATCGCATTGGTCAATGTTCTATATGTCGCCTCTGCCATGTCTGTCTTGGATACATTTCAAATGCTGCAAACCATTTTAGAATATTCCTGATAGAAGCCGAGATGTGTTTCTATTAACATTGCTACCTCTTGTACATTAAGAACCCCCTGTTTCCAATTGCCGTATTTATGTCCATGTATCCTGGAAAATTGACACAATTTGTCCGTCAGGAAATGGATGATGTAACTGCACATTGTGGACTTTCAGTACAGGAATCTATTAATCATGGGTTTAGTCTGAGTCCTGTGCGAGTATATCTCAATCCAACCCGTCTTTATAGGCTTATGAATGTGATATCATACTAACTGTCCCCTATTGATAGTTTAACCTTTGAACGTGACCCTGCACTGCCATTATGCACTTTTTTCCATTCGTTGCGTTCCCCAAAAAACATTTACATATATGTATATATATATATGACAGCCGGCATTATGAACACCCCCTTTGTATGTATATAGCATACTACTCCCTCTTATTCAATATTTTAGAATCATTCATTTATAATAGATAATGATATTTCTCAAGGATTTCACGGGATCTGAAGCAGGGACAAACCAAAAGAGGGGCTCAGGACCCCCTTGGATCCGTTCCTTAATGAAGCCAAAGAGTGTACACCGCTTTATATAAAAGCAATCCACAACAACATTTCTGTTGACCTACAAACCTTAATAAGCTAAATAATGAGCATGTAATTGCACTATATCATGTAGGCCGATAGGCCCTACGTTTAATTGATCAAAGGATGTGCACATGGCACACCTCTACCATGCTCTGCGTTGTTTACCGCGGCAGAGATGGAGACTCTCTGAGTTACACTCTTCTCCTCCGTGTATTTTAGGAGGAGGGGTGCCCTAGGTGCGTCCTTGGCCCAGTTTCAGAAGTTGGGTAGAATCTCCAACAACATATATTACACGCAGTCAGTAGGTCGAACACCTTCAGAGGCCCGTTCCAGCTGCAGGGAGGAACACCCACCTTCGAGAGCTCCACTGTATGTACTATTTTTCCCTATAAACCAACACAATGAGTAAAGTTGAATATATTCTAACATGATCATTGTCCTCAGCAAGGCAGTTCCAGTTGTTCACTGGTCACTGGGGGACATTCCATGCTTAGTGTTTACACTATATTTCTATCTGTTTCCGTTCATCGTGTTATCTACAGAGCAATGTCTCTTTGTTCTTGTACAGCCTATCCAGTCGGTGTGTAGGTATACCACCCGGTTATCTGTTCTAACCATGAACGTTTAGGAATTTCATGAGTATAGCTATCTGTAGAGATCGACTGTGTGTACACACGCATAACACCTCTAGCCTTGCCGCTGAATTGAACACAACACGTCAAATGATAAGCCCTAGTATCATCCAAATTTAACACAAACTGCACAACCCATGAAGACGGCCCAACTGAACAGTCCGTCTTCCTTTCCCATACATATGGTCGGAAAACAGTATTGGTCTTTTGTCCCACAAGATTTAAGATTTAATAACAATCTTGTCTGACTATGTATGCTTGACAGTATATTGACGATCTCATAAGAAATCCTCTTGTTATGCGTAGTATCAATAGGCCCTATCCCTTGCTTCTTTGTAACCTATTCAACATACATGTTCATCCTTTCATTAGCAAGCTACCATCAAACGTTAGGCATTACAAAATCCCCTGAAGTTTTTAGAAAAATGCTTTCTGTTTTTATGAACGTACATATTGGGCGCTCGTCAGGAGTAACACCTGCTGATCATACATGAGCAAGGGTTACTCGCTTTCTCTGAGCCCTGAGCTGCTCCTTTTTGTCGGAAGGACCGAGGTAAATGACCGAAAGGACGTCGACCCCAAGTACGCGACCTCACATTTAGTGCGTCATTTTTATTTTATTGTACAAATCTGGTGCATAGTGCCTGTGGTTTCGAGGAGAGTGTAGAAAAAGATGAGCTAAAAAAAATAAGAGTGAATATCGCAGTTGGTGCAAGAAGGTGAGCTTTGCTGATTGAGGGGATGGTAAACATGGGCCCATAGGGTACGTTTTATGATAGTGAGCCAGAGTTGCAAGTTAGAAGGATGGGGTCTTGGGGAAACTTGACACTTGACAATGACGATAATGAACGATAAGGGAAGATTGACTACTAAATGAGCAAAACCAAATTCATATTGCCCCTTTGCCTTTTGCCCTACAGAATCCTTGGTCTTCTACATTAGGTTGTATCCTTAGTTATCTGCATTATTAACCTTGTTTAAGTATTACGTATACAAAGTTTAATATGTGTTATATGTGTTTGTATTGGTGGGTATATAAACAGATATATATATGTGTGTGTGTCTGTGTGTGTCTGTGTATGTGTGCTGCCGTTTATGGTGATATGTGTGTAAATACCGTGTAATGCATTTCCTATGATCACCTATATGGTCACATTTCTGTTTGAATAGACGAAATGACAGAACAAGTATAACAAGTAAAACGTTTCACAAACTGAACTCCTCTCAAATCCAACGCACCTTCACGGTTCTAGATTTTAACCATGCAAATGGGTCAATCTATTCACAGAAACCTAGATTGCGTTCCAAAGAGAAGGCTGACGTTGGTCCCGCATGGGAGAGATCTCAGCGTTAATATTATTGAATTCAGGTCACGTATGAGGACACCTTCAAGGGGAAGGTCATTGCCTGTCTTAATACAGATCAAGAATATATTGCTTCTTGACCTTTTCTCTAAGACAGATATCATGCCGCGGAGGCAGTATAGATATTTGTTACATATTATTCTCTAATTATCTAATTTCATAACAACATGAGGCAAACACCCCAGCGCTTGTGTACAAATAATAATGTTAACGTTTATGTGAAAAATGTGCATGACCGATATGATATTTAAGGGGTCTCTTTAGATAGTGACCTATATGGGCTACTGATTTTATTTTACATAATTATAAGGTCGTGAACAGTATCAAACTCAAACTCCATGTTGGGTGGACAATGGTTACTATATTAAATGATTTAAACTTGTGTCGCAATCAACATGTTTCGGTTTTTCAACCTTCATCCTTATACATGTTCAGCAGATACTTGCACAATAAGATTTCATAGAGGTGACGTCTACGCTAAAGATTTGATTACTCAAATGGCCAACTTTTAGCTTATATACAGCAAGGGTGCTGATTAAAGACTTGTTTCCATTGTTCCACCATGGGACATTCATGATCGGTAAGACCTGGCACATCGCCTCTAAATTACTTTGCGTTATACATCATTGGCACTGCAAGGGGTAGTTATTACGTCAGTCGATAGACCAACTCAGACGATTTGATCTACATGCTGGCAGTATTGTCTTCATTGCCGGTCATGGTTGTGGGCTACCCGGCGATAATGATAATTAATATCCGTTCGTTGGAAACATTACCTGTATGCCTACCTATATCTTCATACATAGATTCTTACAGATGTACATGCATGTACAATAACATACTTACAGAATCACACTGACTTACATTTACGGTGGTGGATTTAGAGGGGGGCTTGGGGGCGCCCAACCCCAACCCCCCACCGGCAAATTTATCTTTTTTTGAATGTGAAATTCTGGAAAATAGAGGGGCGCTCCTCCCTTTCTATTAGCACGCCCCAACCTTCCAAAAAGCTCTATTTGACATTGATTAACACAAAGTATATATACATACATATGTACATAATACCTAAACATTTACATTTTTAGATATGCATAATATATACAATGTACATGTATACGTATACGTATACACAAACACAAAACACACATACACGTATGTATAGATTAAGGACACATACACATTTAACATACGTACATGCATACATACATACATGCATGCATATTTAATGAAGATCTTGAATATTAACAACTTTGATCGACAATAGAGTACGTGGTTGAATATATATATATGCCGGTGGCATTGATACGTATACCCTGGATAGCGTCATTGACGCAACGAACCCTGAAGTAACCTAAGCATGCCGGTGACCTACTTTAAAGCCCGCCTTTGGTTGTAGCGGTTTGCAAGAACGTACAACACGTATTTATGTATACGTGTAACAGAATTCATTTCAGAAATGAACTGTGAATCCCTTCGAAATAATTTAAGATTTGAAAGTGCTGCCTTATATTTTTTAAACGTTGTTACAATTCTCCCTATACCACGAATAACATATATATATCCCGTGTTTTACCTGCAGATCTAGACTACCATAAATCAACGTACATTCTGGGAAATTTGTTTCTATCATGTATTCGGTGTTTTTGCCTAAAAGAATTTGTCAAAATTAATCTACAGGTGCCTTAAAATATTGTAAATTAGCTATCCTTGGCAGGAAGAATTATTCCCCAATCGTAGTGTTCCACATCTGTGTATGAGCAGTACTTCTCTGTTTTATGATTAAAGATCCCTTTACAGAATGAAAAAGAAATAGGAGAATAGCTGAAGCGAAATTCTCGAAAAACACCCATAATGCACCATGGCAACTAAAACCACTGAATCAGGATTCAGTACTCAGCGGTTCCTATGTAATTCTACGCTGAGTTTTAGCCAATAACGGTTAATTCGCATTATGATCAATGTCCCTTAATCCCTACTTCCAGTGTGTTACACAATTGTTGCAACCTCCAGTTTCTTAGGGGTTTAGATTACCACAATTCTGTTCCCTCAAGGATACAAAGAGGCGGGTGCGTGATTCTCTGTGCCTACATATTTGGTGATTCCTTAAGCAGTACCAAGCGCTGAGAATGTGAGGATTTATGGCATGTAGGGCAAATGTAAAAGAACTGAAAATTCGCAGAAATATAAACTCTTGAAATTTTATCACAATCTTTTGAACATTTCAACTGCTATATGCAAGCATAAACTCTTGGTAACTAGTTTCATGCAATAACACTAAGTTTTATAGAGGGCGTCCACTTCGCTTATTACCCACTTTTTCAGGAGTCCCTGATTATGAGAGCCCTTGAGGGGGTGAGGGTAATGTGCAGCCATAAATATCGCATACTGAAGAGATGGTGTAGTGCGCAACAGCACACTCCAAATTCTGGGGAAGAGGAAGATGTGGACCCTTACACATCGTGAACTTGGGAGTGGAGAATAGTGTGCAGCCACACAGGTTGCATATTGGGAAGGAGGGGAATAGTGTCCAGCCATAAACACTGCAAACCGGGGAATGGGGAAGAGCGCGAAACCATACACATTGCATACCATGGAGGGGGGAATAGTGTGCAGACATACACACTGTGTAATGGGGACAGGGGAAATTATGTGCAGCCATACACACCGCAAACCGGGAAATGGGGAAAGTGTGAAGCCATGCACACTGCATAACAGGGAGGGGCAATTGTATACAGCCATACCCACTGCATACTGGGAAGGGGGGAAAAGTGTGCAGCCATACACACTGTATAATGGGGAAAGGGGAATAGTACTGTGTAGCCATACACCACGCACATAATGGGCTGGAGGGAGTAGTGTGCAGCCACACGCCACCTGCACATCACATACTGAGGAGGAGGGGAATAGTTTATAGCCGTGTGACACACTGTGATATGGGATTTCACCAATACCAGAGAACATGATTGTTTTATCATAGTATATTATATTATGTACATAGTATATTATATTATGTATATATATAAGACAATGCACCGAGGCAACCGGGATTAAGTTCACATATAATAATAGTTGAACTTGTTGGAAGAACATACACAAATATAATTATGACGATGCTCTGGTGGCTATTCGGTTTGGGCTATGGTGCTTAACCAAGAGCTTTTGCACTGATAATCCCAATATTGTTATATTTCTAAAACAGTTAGTTTTTGTGCTAACTGTTATTTACTGTGATCCAATGGATGACGGTTCTAGCAGAATAGTATCCAGGGGGCATAATATAATAACAGCGACAATATCCTTTCAGTTTCTCCTTTTCATAGTTTAGTTCACTTAAGGTCAATACATTTAGTGACATTCCTAATGTGTTTCTTGTACTCGGGAACATTTTGTATTACACGTATTTTCCAGGAAATTCCAATGAGAAACCTTTCTACATAATACTATAACGAGAGCCATGTCATTACTTTCGATATCAAACGTCATAACACAACTTGTAAACATGTTGGAAGTATAAAGTGGGACTCGAACTCTAATCTGTTCATATCGAGATTATTCAGTTGGCAAACAGAAGCACTAAACACAGGTAGATTTGAACACAACGTCTGGTTAATGGATCGTGGCCAACATCTGCTTCTATCCGGGGGCCTGGCTAGACTATGACATAATCTACCAGAATGAAAGTTGACTAGTAATAATCTCATTACGTTATGAATTTCGTATTACGTTCTAGATATTGTGCACCGGATAATGGAACAATAAATATTTTGTATCATTATGTTTAAACTGATTGCATCGTATACCTTTATGTGTCGTCCCATGCTTTTTCCCCTTTCATAGCCTGTATTTCGAAACACAGGCTATGATTGCTTCATTCAATTATCTGTTAAGTATTGAGTTTGACACTATCAAGGGTTTGCTGTCAAAATGTACAGTGACAGGTCAACTACCCTTAGACGCCTTCCCCGCCTCCATGAAGGTAAGGCACATCTACAACCCTGGGGACATCTACCCAAAGAATCATCTCGGGTAGGTCTATAGATGTCTTTCATAGGTAGTCGCTCATGAGGGGAATTGACCCAGAGGTTAGTGGTTGTCCTAAAAGTGAGTTTCATAGGAATTAGAATACTCAGATATGCCTACTTGCAATTTAGTCGTGTTGTGAACCAAATGACATCAACATAATAAATGTGAAGGCAAAGTAAAAGTAAACATGTTGTCAGCATATGAAATGAGCAGCATGTATACACATACAATTCTGTCACTTAATGTTTATGAATCCACTGCCCTTCGAGTGCAGCATAATTATTTAAGTACAATGCGTTTGGCGATTTCAACAATCTGTCTTTTGAGAAAGAAGGTTCAGCACACAAGACTTGGGGTCACCATTAGTCCAAGTAGTTCATGTGGCGCCTTTATACTATACTTTTAAAGCAACAAAGCAATGGTCTGGTATTAAGACATGTATATATACACACCCTGCCAGATTTGAGGACAAAGACTTGGCTGAGTGCGTGCTGATTCCAGCTAGCTGGGGCTATAAATGATGAGTGGCAGTGCCATGCTGCAGTCTTTTACCTCTAACACTTAGGAGGCATTAGATAACTGATCAATTTTGAAGACCTATGTGCCTGTCTCAAGCATTTCAAAGGTTGGATTTGGATAGCGTCGAGTTCGTACGGCAGACGGCATTTGAACCGCTAGGAAGCATCTCCATAACTACAATGGAGTTCACTTGGTCTGGAAAAGGTAGGGAACTGCTCCGATCCCGTGCGACAAAACTTGTCAAGTGACAGTTATAAGTATTGCAAATTTATATGCCATCAATTATATCCTTACGAAAATAATATTCTGTATGGCTGTTAACCCTTTCCAGGTCGCCAATGCAAATTTGGTACATAATTATAATTATAAGTACCATAAATGGTGATCTCCACCATATTACCATTTTTCTAATGGATTCTTTCACTTCTATCTGCCTAATTTGTTGTCCTGGTGACAACTTATGATGACTACCATTATTAATTTTTTGGTGCAACAGATGATAAAAAAAATTATCATTTAACACACCCTACACCCTAGGTTTAACTGATACATTTAAATAACCATAAATTTGGAATTATGATATTATTCATTCCGAAACATAATCATTATCTTGATAGAACTATATCGTATTTGAAATATCATATATTTGTTCTAGCCAGAAATGATATTCTTTTTACACTTAAATGATATCACGTTGAATATTCTCAGTCCTTTCAATCATAATTGATAAAACATGGTAAACAAATGTAGCACTATAATATAATGAACTAATTTTGAATTGTGTCAAAAATACGTCATCGCTTATAATTTTATTTTGCATTTTTCATAATGTCAGTGCAATTACATATCGAAAAGTAGAAAAACCTGATTTGTAGCATTTTCTCATGCCAAACCTACATCTTATCATTTGACAGTAACTGAATATAATGCCTATAAATGTATAGGTTACCATATATATACTTCACTTTCGAAGTAATAAGTTTGGTTCAAATATCAATATCTAACCCATTTCATAAGGGACCAATAATATAACCCTGTTAAATATTTTTCAAGCTATATGCAGATCTATTTACCTACAATTAGTTGCAACCATTTTATCACTTCCCTTTTCGATATTATACATTTGATTATTATACTAATGACATTCAAACGCAGGAATATAGATATATATATACATAGACATAGGCCTATTTATATAACCAGTTATACATATATAATATTTATATACATTTATATACATCCCACACAGAAAACCCACATAAACCATCATCACGTCCCACCCACGCATAGCTATAGGCCCTCTCTATAATACATAACATTATGTAACCATATACAGCTAGGAATGGGTGGGATGTGAGCATAGTACATATGAGGGTTTTCTGTGTGGGATGTATATGGGTAGAGTGAATAACCACCCATGCACAATCATCACTCTGCCTGCGATTCAAAAGTACAATGCTGCTACATGGTATTGCACATACCAGCAGTCCAGCTGGTTAGCTTTTACTTAGTACGTCCACCCGTATGTGGGGGTGGGGGTGGGGGGGGGAATGGTCACAAAGACTTTCAACAAAATTAATGTTGAACTACGTGTATATATGTGTGTGTTTTCCTGCATTCAAGTGAAAAGAAGTATTATGTCGTTTTGGGGCCTGCCATTAAGTATGTACGCACCAAGGGGGGGGAGGGTCTATAATTTTGAAAATTTGCGTACATACCTGTACATATCCAATGCGTATTTTAGCCCAAGGGGGGGGGGGGGTCTAGAATTTCAGAAATTTTGCGTACGTACTAAATGGAAGGCCCCTTTGCAAATTTCCTAAATTTTCATGTAATGATATATGATGTTTGAGCTAGTCGCAGCTCCTATATTTGAATTACAGTAGGATTCTTGATGGTCGTAAAAAATGATTAATTATAGAATATGGAAACCCCACCATGGGTTACTGTAGTGAATTTAGTAACTTCGATATGATATTACAGACATTTTTATGTGTATAATCAAAGTTTCATTGGGGTAACTCGCACAATTAAGATACTATAATGTAACAGATATAGCTCTGCAGTGCGACATTGACTTTGATAAGTCCCCGAGTTTGAAAATTATACAAACTTGAAACTTTCAAAAACTCTCAATGATAAAAGTATATACTTAGGAGGTACTGTTGTACTACTAGTATACTTATTTTGTTAATCTGTATCGCCAAGAGTATCAACAGATTCAAAATTCTGCGTTGAGCGTAAGAAAAAGTTGATAAGTTTTACATATTACTATACAAATTTCAATACTAATTACTCCTAGGTCTCCCAGCCACCACTGCCTTATCATAACCACTTATCAAAATCACGAACAATTGGAGCGAGCTTCTGAAGTACACACCTTTCGATTTGAGTGTCGAAAAATAATGAGATGCTGGGAATGGCCATGTGCTTTGTTATCCGAACAGCATGTCCCCACCCCCTCCCCTACAAGGACACCCCCCCCCCCCCCCCGTATGCGTGGTTGAGCCCGTACAGGGCAAGGCACCACCAGCTGACCTTACAGCCCTGTATAAAGGACCGCTTTACGAGTTGGCCAAAAACAGTGTCTTTTACCATACCGCTACTGGGAAGTGGCTTGGCTGTAGCGATGTGCACAGACTGCCAACACAAGGTAAACGGATCACACGATCACTGCGGGAAGGAATTACAATGTTTGACTATTGACTGAATGCTTATTGTTTTTGTATTGCCGGTATATTGGATTACCTGTGGATGACAGGGACGATGCTTTCTTCGAATTCCTCCTCTCACGAAAGAGTGAAGAGTATAGGCCTACATGAAGCTTTTTAATGTTTTGTTGAGGAGGGTTCATTCTGCCTGCGAGGGAAATGTTAATCATTGACTTGACTTTTAGACTAGGAGTGTTTGGGCCTCATGACGAGCAATAATTATGTGATAATATGGGAGGGAACGAAGTACGTATACAGGTCACCCTTTTTCTCGGTCAACCCCTCCTCATTTTATTGTCAGTTCATTGAATCTCTTAACACAAGCTTTTTTGTCGTTACTTGTATTCGATTACATATGGACACGTCCCTTTTCCAACCGAAACTTAAGCGTTGTTCCTTCATTTTTATACCTACAGGTGCTTTAGGCAAATGGACCCAGAGGAGGAACTACAGAGATTAGGAGCCAGCCGCCCGCCCCAACACCTACTGACTTCATCCTATCTTCACCACTCATCACACCTACACCACTCGTCACACCTATTCACTTCACACCCCACGCCACATTCTTCCACAATACAGGAGAAGTTCTGGGGTTGCAGTTGGTGCCACTGTTTTCAAGAATTTGAGTTTTAGTTGCGTCCTTAGGTAAGTACCCCTTTGTAAATGTATATCCCACAGGAAAAGGGAACGTAATGAAGTTGGGTAGTTACTTACAGTGATATTTTTGTAACGAAATGCATCCCGTTAATTATATGCATATCATAGGATCCATAAGCTTATCGTAGAAATGATTTTTGGCATACAAAACATTAAAAATATATTCAAAATCAACTTTTCATTCTCATACTTAAACTCAACGCATCCAAAGGCGGTGCTAAGTACCATAGCTGCTTATATTAGGTTGTTTTAATTGATATATCCAAACTTTAACCAGATCCAACCCTGCTCTGTCCACCCCTCTATAGGCACCATGGTGGGTGTGGTCAACACGAAGCAGGCCCCGCCCCTCTGGGTGAACGTGACCAGCGCCGGGCTGGCCGGCTGTATCGCCGACTGCATCACCTTCCCCCTGGACCTGGCCAAAGTACGGCTACAGGTAGGTCACACTTTCTCTATGCTCTGATTTAATTTCCTTCCTTGTTTATTATTACATTTTTAAGTATGGCCATTACGTTTAGAGCCAAAATGTTTCACCAGCAGATACATTATAATCTGAAAAAAAGGGCACCTCTGGTATGAATTTGAAGTTCGTGATCCTCGGTTATGATACTAACTAGGGCGTGTAGAAGTAAATAAGATACGTTATAACGGTGGAAAGTGGGAAGTGTATGAGGTATTACACACTGGTACCTGGGGTGTCTTATTGGCACGAGCCCAGTGAACTCTAAAGCCCGTGAAAACCCAACAACATTTAATGTTCCTTGTACTCATGAAAATCTGCCGTTATGTTACGTTATGCAACGGTAACTGCTATTGGGACTAGGCCTATCATATACATCACGATGTGTGCAAGACCGGTGCGAATTATGTTTGAAAGAACGCCAACTAGCGTATACATCATATGGCTATACTGCCCAGTGTTCATGACATTGAAGATATATAATAGATTGTAACGGGCTCGCGTTGATAGCCTTGAACATAATGGATGACCAAATATCGATTAATCTTTGAATGTTAAATCTCTGATTTGGAAATAAACTTACCATCATGCTCAAAACAAGTCAAAAATAAATGTCTTGATGTATCTGTTGTTGACATTCACGTAACCTTACAATTGAAACGTGTTGTTTGTTTATGCAGGTTCAAGGGGAAGGTAACGTGGCGGTGGGCGGCGGTCTGCGGCCCGATACCTCCAACTTTAAGTACCGCGGTATGTTTCACACCGTCCTAACGGTGGCCCGGGAGGAGGGCGTCAGATCCCTCTACAACGGTATCATCCCCGGCCTCCAACGACAGCTCTGCTTCTGTTCCGTGCGCATCGGCCTGTACGAGACAGTGCGCGGCTTTTACTTCACCAAATTCTTAGGTATGTATTGCAGTTGGTGGATAAAATTAGTAAAAGCCGCTAGTACTGTGGTCAATTAAATGATTCATATCACGATATGATGATGTGAACATTAAGGGTTTACTTTGTCCGAACGTTAATTGTCATCATGCAAACAATTACGTCTGTAATAAAAAACTATTTTTGTCATAACATTCTGCAATTTTCTCAAATGCAACCGCACACCACCTTGTTGTTAAATACCAATCTACAATTGACTCTTAATTGAAAGTATATATAAGCTCCATTTGTTTGCTAAATGTTTCGAAATGAGACATAGTTCTAAATGATTTAGGAACTAATTTTATTATACCTTAGGGTGATACAAGTTTAGTAGTTAAGAGTTTAACACAGGGCGATACAAACCTGGGTGATAACAAGCCTTGTATCGCACTGCAGTGTGATACAGAAACTTTTTATTTTTGCTAAAATTCATGAAAAAATGAAATAATTAAGAAATAAAAAATCTAACATATGCATTATCTGTACAACGTTCATAGCTACATTTAACTGCTTACTTTTTGTGGATTTGATCGATATCAAAAGAGTTATATAAAAAACATAAAAAAATGTACAGCATCACAGTCCCACCATCACTGATTGCTGTACATCCTTCCTTGGGAGCTCAGAAAAGGTATGATAAATCCATAACCAACCGCGAAGGGAGTACTCGGGCAGTACCCCGATATCAGCCCTCGGCCGGCCCTTCAGGCCCTGGCCTCGGGCTGATATTGGGGTCCCGGCTTGGGGTGATAACCACCCTCGTACTCCCTTCTTGGTAGGTTATATGTATGTGCCTTTACAAACTGCTCGGAATTTAATTCCTGATAAAATCGTACCATCTGATTTTTTTTATGTGCACAGTACCATGGTAATATACATATAATTTATTCAACACGTTAATCATCCCCAGGTGAGGAGGGCGCCAAGACGGCGGGCGCCGGTCACATCGGGCTGCGCATCCTTGCTGGGATCACCACGGGCGGGCTGGCCGTGCTGTGTGCCCAGCCCACCGACGTGGTCAAGGTACGCATGCAGGCGGAGAAGGCGGGCGAACCGCGCCGCTACACGGGCAGCATCATGGCTTACAGGACCATCGGCCGCACCGAGGGCATCAGGGGACTCTGGAAAGGTGAGCTGGTAGCAGGCAATCACGGGCGGATCCGGGGAGGGGAGGGGGGGCGCACGCCCCTTTTTTTCCAGAAAATTTTGAGTTTTTAAAATTTGGCAGAAAATCATAGAATTTTTTTTTCCAGTAGCGCGTCCCCCTCACCCTTTTTTTTTTTAAATCTTGAATCCTCCAGTTGCGATGGGAGTCGGGGACAGGGGGTTGGGGTGTTGTTGAAAAAGTACACACTAGGAGGAAAGAGAGCATAAAAGTTTCAGGGAACCAAACGCTATGTTGGCCTATAATTAAGGCCGGAATTAAGGTGAAATCGTGTTCAAAAGTGACACAAGTTTGCAAATATAAATGGTGAAAGGAGGATGGGGAGTTGTTGTTGAAAAAGTACACGATAGAAGTAAAGAGAGTATAAAAGTTACAGGGAACCAAACGCCATGTTGGCCTACAATTAAGCTGAAATTGTGTCTAAAAGAGACGCAAGTTTGCAAATATAAATGGTGAAAGCGGGGGTGTGTGCGTGTGAAAAAGTACACAATCGGAGGAAATACAGCATAAAGGTTACAGGGAACGGAAGGATATGTTGGCCTATAATCAAGCTGAAAGTGTGCTCAAAATATGCATGCCAACATACGATAGCGGAAAGAAATAAATCAAGACAACCAGTTAGACAAAGCATGATATGGAGGACAAGGGGAAAACACATCTCCACATGTTAATCATTTAAACTCCTAGTTTGTGAATATTCTCATTGCACTTAAACAACATCTAGTTGGGACCAGTGGCCAACTCCTTTAATTCCATGATATATGAGCCCATCGGAATCAACCAAGAATTGAGGATGGATGGTTATGTAGTATTGTGAATCATCGAGAAACGTAGAGAAAATAAAACAGGCTTAGATTACATAATGCTTTGAAGACATGTGAAGTAATCTCTCTGCTTGTCTTCCATACAGGTACTTTTCCGAATGTGGCCAGAAACTCTATTGTGAACGCTGCTGAGCTGGTATCATACGACATCATCAAACAACGCATCTTGGCTTTGGGCCTCTTGTCAGACAATATGCCCTGTCACTTTGTATCTGCATTTGGGGCAGGCTTTTGTACCACCGTGGTGGCGTCGCCGGTCGACGTCATCAAGACTCGATTTATGAACTCTGAACCAGGGAAGTACCGTGGGGCAATCGACTGTGCCATCAAGATGGTCCATGAGGGCGGTGTCTTCACATTCTATAAGGGGTAAGTATTAGGAATAAGATGTATCATAATAACTTTATATCTATCTGCATAGATACCTATGGCATTTTGTAATTCATTTGAACAGCCGTTGAACGTGGAATTGTAACAGGCCTATTAGTTTGCTATTTCAATGGGGTTATTTTGTCATAAACGCATAAAGTACTGTACTGCATACCACCATAATTTAGTAAAAGAAGAAATACAAAAAGGCCTCGTTGTTCAGACGCCAACTTACGATCAATAATCGATCACCAATAATGACTGGATTTCTTTGTTCCTTTTCTCCTGTAGCTTCATGCCTTCGTTCATACGCCTGGCCTCCTGGAACATCTGTATGTTTGTAGCCTTTGAGCAGCTCAAGAGGGGCATCCACGGGGCGGCCATCAAGACGGGCATGGCCGAGCGCCCACGGTCCACCTGGGGCAACGCCTGAACGCCCACACCTCAGTCACACCTGACACCAGACTTCATAACGAAACTGAAACACATTCAACAAATCAGGGAGCATTCAGCTATGAATAGGGACGTGTTTTCTGCGAGGATTGTTTGGGCGGCGCCAGGATGTATTTTGTATCCAGAGTGTGCCCAAATGATGTATTTTCTGTCCAGTTTTATGGGCATGTACACAATTAAATGTGAGAAAATGATTATCAAGAATGCATATCATGTAGAACAGATAAAAATGGTAGTAGTAGTAGTAGTATAAGACGTGTGTCGTATATAAGAGATATAAGACACATGTTGAATTACCCTATACTGCCGAAATGCAGAATAATGATCTGTGTACATAGAGTAATTATGTCAAGAAAGATCTGCTGGAAATATGCAACCAAACAACGGTAGTGCTAGACGAAATCGTTACACTTCAGGATTTTTGATTCGCTGTATAGAGAAGGCGCCAATTATTACACAGACATGCAAAGTGTCCCTGTGTTCTCAGCAGACCTACAATACCTCAGGACGGAGCCAGGTATCTTAATGCTATAGTAATTTCAGTTGCAAGTGTGCACTCACACTTTGGAATTGGAGCAATAACATTACTTCTTTACTTGTTAAAAACAGTTGGACAGATCAGGAACAATTTTTGAAAGAAGGTGAAGAAATGCAGTTGACAATAAGTCCCTATAGGATAATGTTTCTAGCTATGCCGATTTGGAGTGCTCTAGATTGGAAATGCAACCAGGGGAACTGTTGCTTTTATTTGGTTGGATACTGAAATACTGTTATTGGTGTCAGGACGTAAACATGTATACATTGACCCAGAAATTAGTGAGTCTGTGATACCACTGGTGGGAGATGTAGGGTGACCTTAACTCAGGGCTTTGTCTTCAGACGTCCTACCACGACGTACACGTCACTAACTCGGTCAAGGTATGACCTTTGTGAACTAACAATGTGCCTTGTCTGTCCTACCGTGACCTGAGCGTCATGCGACATGACTCCAAAATAATCTGCTGATATGCTTGCAGGGAACGGCGCCAGATGGTTAGAAGGATTATATTTTCGATGTTTTCGAACCATCAGTAACCAAACATGTTAGTGCTAGTCGCTTACGATAGTCCAAGATACCCTAGAATCATGTTCTCGCGCGAAAAGATTGTGAATTAATCTTGAGCTTTAGTCAAATTGGACGGAATATATTATTTCAGTAGTAAACGTTTCTGATACATTATAATGGTGCTTGACAAGTAAGGTTGTCCCTAAACCCTGTTCCCATAAACTGTATATATAACATGCTGTATGCCATAGGTATGATAGGAAATCATAGACAATATGCAGACATTATACAGCGTATACTATAAGCCGGGTAACCCTTGACTCCCATGATGTTTTATCAAACTATCTCAGGCTTATTGTTTTATTAAAATGGTGTATATACTCTTTCGACGGAGAGGCCAGTACATGCAGGTGGAAAATAAGTGCTCTTCGCACCTTACTTGTTATCTTGTATTTAGGGATGTTGAACATTTTAGAATGTCTTGCCAGTATGCACTGTAATAGAATTATAAAATGAAGTTAATGTCGCGACGCTATTAATGACACAAATTTTGTAGGGTCTTAAATCAAAGCAAATTTTCCTTCATACCGATCTGATGTAAATTTCAGATTGACAAGGTGGCCTGTGATAACGGATTTTCCGTGGGTGGAACGTCAATGCTGAATTTAGATACGTGTGTATGTAAAAGGTCATAAGTGAACTACTCACTTAGGCTAGTATGTGTTCCTCATGATATTATACTTCTCTAAATCTAAAATACATTCGCTGAGCTACGCACTGAGATGGTACCACTAATCTTCTACTTGTGTAAAACGAAAAGACACACACTGAGCTACTCACGTATGTGGTACCACTGATCCGAAACTTCTGTACTGTAAATCTGAAAGACACTCTCTGAGCTACTCACTGAGTAGCTGAGGTGCTCAAGGACTTTGAGTGTTTTCCTATGCCCTTTATTAAGGCTATTCTTGCACTTTAAGTTTGGTCAGTGCTGCATGCAGTGCTTATCTATGAATGACAACCGTTCATCTTATACATGACTGTGTGTAGTCTTTACGAGAGCCCAAATATTGGCATGAACGGAACGGGCAGCTGCAGGGCGTTTTGGGATGTAAATAAATATATAGATAAAGATGAATCGATACCTTTCAGCTTTTACTTATTCACATAATACAGTCAAATATCGGTACATAACACACCACACTAGGCTGTTCGGCCTTCAATTACATAATGGTTGACACCACACTTACAAGGCGTCCATGTATATTATAGTGTTCCAATAAGACTACTTCCACCATATAATTTCAAGGGGGGTGGGGCACCTTAAACCGGACCTTGGATCAGCGGCATTCCTGGCCAAAAGTATAAGCTGGGGACCATCATGTAGTATAATGAAAAATGCCCTGGTAGTAGGAAGCCACATGAGATTAACTTTGCACTACATGTATACATGCGGGGAAAAAAAGAGACCATAGCTCCGTATAGGCACTCTCAGTCCTAGAAAATGATGATTACTTCCAAGAATTTCTTGTATCCACAGGAATCTCATGAATAAGCGTAGATTTTCTGATACAGTACACCAAGAACAAACTGTCATAATAGACCTCGCCGTAGACCCTGAAACAGGGCTAGCACACACCGCGGACACTACCCGCCTAATTCAGACCTTAACTACTATCTAATGGGTATGCAGTTTCCTCTGTTTTGCTTAATTATCCTACAACAACCCATGCCCTTTACAAATCATTATTAAGTAACCATCTTATCACTGCCAAAAGTCTGCCTGAAAGAAGTTTTCTTCTTCTTCTTTCTTTCTTTCTTTTTTTTTTGGGGGGGGGGGGGGGGGTGGGGGTGGGGGGGGGTGGGGGTGGGGGTGGGGGTGGGGGGGGATGTCGGGGGGGGGGGGGGGTCAGCTTATGTACTCACTCACTGCGTCAATGCCCACCACGACAATAAGCAGGTCACTTTGACACACTTCCTGTCTCGTCACAGATGCCTACAGTAATACCCTTTAGATAAGTACTCTGCGAGTGCCTATAAATAGTGGCAAATCATCCTAAAACTGGCATTTTTAGCAATGTCAATGAATATAAAGAACTTAAAAGTTTGAGTTAAAGTATAATCTTTTACGCAACAGCAGCAATAATAATTCTGATCTTCCCGAAATTTCATCTTACGTTCAATGGCTCAATGTACCCCATGGTGTGGGTCAAAGTGCCCCCTGCCCAGGGTGCTTTGAGCCACTTTAGGTTTCTTTTCGAAAATATGAAAATTATCTAGATATCGAACGAATTTTATGTTGGTTATAGCAAAATGTAACAAAATGATATATACGCAAACTCTACCACATGGATTTTATATATGTGAATAATGTATCAGGGGATCACAAAACAAAGTCTGAAAAGTGACTCAAAGTGATGCACTTTAACCTATTTGCACACATTCCCACATCCGATCTACGATGATTACACCTCTCCAGGCTTACACGTGTATCAATTATTTGTTTTCAATAGAGGTACAGCTTTTAAAATATTCATGTATGACCTATATGCACCAATATCGAGCTATTTTCATCGTTACCTTTAGCTAGGCATACTGGTTACCCCTATATTGGCCCCCTTTATAACAGACCGTCTGACTATCTGGATAAAAAAATCAACTGGTCAGATATGAGCAATAAAGAGAATAGCAATTTGTGCATTAGCTCCTATTGTTAGATTTCTATAATGAAATAGTAAACAGCCATTTCGCATCACATTATATAGATGCAGAATTGAATATAACTTTTATTAAGTCTAAAACGATATATCCATGATCCTAGTAGTGAGACTGACAGTCACTATTAAAACGTGACGTTATAGATATTGCAGTCGTGCATATAGAATAAGATGCATACCCAAAGAATACGTACAATTAAACAGTTTATAGTGCCCACACTCACACCCTTCTCTGGCATGGTCCTGGCTCAATTCATCGACCATTCACATACACTATACCGAAGGGGCAACAGGTGCAAAATGGCATTAAAATGAAGATACGGCATGCAGTGATTGGTGCAGACATTCTCGTTGGTGTATTGTTGCCGACGGCGGAAACGCTGCTTGCTGCGCATGCGCGGCGAGCGCGTCGATTCAAAACCGAGCGACGCTCGCCAGAACCCTGCTACCTACGAGACCGACTGCCCGCACGACAGCTTCAGCCTCACCAGGACAGGTTTCATTTCTACAAGAACTCCTCAGTAAGTACAGATATTTGCTTACATTGGTGCCAGGAGTGTTGGTGTGCCTACCCACCAGGATTTTGTCAAGTTTGGATCCAGGAAAAGACATTTTTGTGCCATTTTTGTGGAGATAAAACTTTGCCAGTGGAGACTTGTTTACATCCAAGCCCCTGCATTGTTTACATCCCAAAGACTCTAAAAAGGTCTGAAAAAGGCCATCTACAGTGCTGAAACTTACAGGGATTATTCACAAAGGACCCCCCTGTGTGTGTATGTGACATTTTGTGTGGTTTGGTGTGTTTTTGTGGACTTATTTGGTGAAACTTGGCTATTTCCTGCCCACCCCAGGAGAGGTTGGAAGTGGCCATTTTTAAATCCCAAACCATTTCATCACACAAATTACAGAGCCATCCTGCATTTACTAAGACTGTTTATGATTTAAGTGTCACTAATAGGGACTGTATGTCACCTACATTTTAATTCTGGGCCATTATTTTTACATGTTGTGAACTTTTTAAGACTAAAAACTGGGGCTTAGTTTTCAAAAAAGGCCCAGGCCTCCTGGCCAGGAGTCAGCCATTTTGGCTAAAACTTTACAAAAACATTAAGTGGGCCCTACAGAACATTCTGCATTTATTATGTACTAAGTTTGGCCATATATTTAAGTTATTTTACCCTGAATTAGGAGTAATTTTCATAACTTTAGTAAGCCTACTTGGACTTAGTAATTTTGCCCATTTATCCTATATAAGGCCACAGAGCCTGGTGACTTAATTTACAAACTCCCAAAATCGGGCTCAGGCTCTCGTCACAATTCATCGGAAGTACTACCCTGATTTATTTGGGTATCAACACTAGAAATTAGGCTAATTCTCCAAATTTAAGGTAATTTCTGGTTTAAGGTTGCTTTTTCCGGAGTCACCTTTATTAGCCTAATTCTTGAAGATTGAAGATAAGCCAGGGATTCATCCAAGTTCTTCGGGTATCAACACTAAAAATTAGGCTAATTCTCCAAATTTAAGGTAATTTCTGGTTTAAGGTTACTTTTTCCGGAGTCACCTTTAATTGGCCTAATTCTTGAAGATTGAAGATAAGCCGGGGATTCATCCAAGTTCTTCGGGTATCGACACTGAAAATTGGGCTAATTCTCCAAATTTAAGGTCATTTCTGGTTTAAGGTTACTTTTTCCGGAGCCTCCTAAAATCTCTGCAATTCAGTCTAGTGGGAAATACGGTACGAGATAACATAGGATAAGCAACAACCCTTCCTTAAGATCCCGCAACTCCAAACTAACCACCGACGCGGCACCCCAGCTCGAACGTTCCGCGACCCATCATTCGTTTTACTGAACGCGCTTGTAACATGGCCAACAGTATGCCGGCTGATCCCCCGTTTAACCTTAACACGGGGACCGAAGACCAACTAAGGACCATACCAAGAATAGGTGCGGCGAGGTCTAAGACCCTCGCCAAGGTTCTTCGGCAGCATGGCCCCGCACGAAGGCTGAACGATCTGGCCCCCTATCTGGAGAAAGACATAATTGAAGCCCTCACCGCCGCCATCTTGGAAAAGGTAATCGACTTTGGAGAGGAGGAAGAAAGGGAAAGCCTGCGCTCAGAAAGGGAAAGCCTGCGCTCAGAAAGGGAAAGCCTGCGCTCATCCTTGAGCAGCGCGAACGCTACAATCACCGAATACCAAAATGAGTCTGAGGTGCGCCAACGAGAGGCCGAGAAGGAAGCAGCCGAGGCTGACCAGCGTGAGCAGCTTCGGCGTCAAGTGGAAGAGGAGGAACGCATAGCGTCGGAGCAAAAGCAGCGTGCTCGAGCCGCCCGAGAAGCAACTCGTCATCGGGTCCGGGCCGCGAAGGAAGCAGCCGCACAGGCCGAGAAGGAGGCAGCCGCCCGGGTCCGGGCCGCGAAGGAAGCAGCCGCACAGGCCGAGAAGGAGGCAGCCGCCCGACGCGCCGAAGCTGAAAGAGAAGAGGCTTCTCTTCAATCCACCGACGATGAAGAGTTAAGTGAGGACCCTGAGCAAGATCCTAAAGAACTGCGACTTAAAGAGCTGGAACGCGAGGCCAAAGAAGCAAAGGAGCAGGCGGCCAAGTGGAGAGAGGCCTACAACTCAAAAGGAAGAGACAGGAGGACCAGTCAGGATCACCCAGAAGATCCGGAGGGGCCGGGAGAGAGGAGCGAGGGTTGGCAAAAACCCCAGCAGCACTCAACTCCTCTACGCAAGGGGAGTGTGCGGGATAACCGCTACATCCCACACCACCAAACTCCAGAAAAGGAAAACAGGAGCAGCAGAAATGGCAGCTATCTCTCAGAACAGCTGCACTACCGGGATGACCGTCGCTCACAGGGCTCGCCGTGGGAACGTGAAGACAAGGGCCGATATGAAACGCCCCGCCACGCCCACCTCCGCTCGCAGGGGAATTCTTCTTGGGAACGTGATAGTTACAGCCAGCATGATGCCCCTCGCCACGGGGAGTGGTACGACTGCCAACCTCAACCACCAAAAGAGCCCCTAAGGGAGAGTGGCCGTTCCAACCATGGCCGGAGCGAGGGGCGGGCCAAGTCATCCAGGTTTTCCCAGCAGGGCTCAGGCGACTACTGGGAAGTGGACTCCACCTCCTCCAGCAGCGAGGATGATGTGGCTCCGGAGGGACGGGGCTACGAATCAAGGACTCCGCCTCCTCGGAGACCGGACACCGGCAAGATCCCAACTTACCATGGCAAGGTCAGGTGGGAGATATACGCTGACCAATTCAAGCGTATCGCCCGAAAGTGCCAGTGGAGCCACGATGCCAAGTTGGACAACCTGGTCCAACACCTAAGAGATGATGCCCTGGAGTTTTACGGGACGATTTCAAAGGTCGATCGTAAAGACTTCAACTGTGTTAAGAGGGCTATGAAAGATCGGTTCAACCGGAAGAACCCCCCACAAACGGCCCGCATGGAGCTTCGCACCCTCCGCCAAGATCAAGGGGAAGAGCTCGAGCACTTCGCCCAGAGGTGTCAGACGCTGGCCAGGGATGGCTATAGGGGAGACCCGGAAAGGACCGCCGAGAGGGCTGCCATGGACGCCTTCCTCCATGGCTGCCTGGATCGTCGGGCAGCATTGTGGGCTGGCGAGAAGAAGGTGGAAACCATGAGGGAACTTCTGCGGAGCGTTAAACACTCCATCCAGAACGCCAAGGCCCTCGTGGGAGAGAGGAAGGTCCGGTCTGTCTCCTTCATGGACGGGGACGAGGCAAGCAACAAGCAACCCTCAATCGCCAGGGTGGAGAAGGACCCGCTCCAAGGTCTGGAAGAACGCATTCAAAAAATGATGGAGCAAGCGGCAACAGCAGCGGCAGAGAAGGTAATACAGGCTGCCACCGCGAGGAGCACAGCGAGGCCACCCAGATCGCCCAGCCCGTATCCGAGCAGGAGCCGGTCACGGAGCACTTCCCCAGGCCGACCAAGGCAGTGCTTCAACTGCCAGGAGGAGGGCCACTTTGCACGGGAGTGCCCAAAACCCAAGCGCCAACCGGTAGCCCTTGAGAAGAAATCGGCTTCGGAAAACTAGGACGGGGTGGTCAGCGCGACCAATCGCCACCCCTCCTTAACCGAGGTCGACCACCGGACCAAGTGTCATACTTGGGCCCAGAGATCCCACAGGCCCCACAGTCACCCCTCGAAGTAGGCTGCTCCCAAGACCAGCCCTCATGCCCGGACCAAGAACAGCCATGGGATCAAGCACTGCCTTTGGGGCAAACACGACAATCAGAAGACCCGAAGGAATCCCCAGATGAGGAAGCGAGAGCAGGTACAGCTTATCACCAGGTTGGTGCTGGCAAATGTGCTGTACACCAGGAGGACCAGGAAGTCGGGCCCGTAACCCCTATGTCTCAGGACTACCACGTGCGGAGCGTCACCTTCCGTGGGGGAAACTCAGCCAGGGATGTTCCGGAGAGCCTCTACATCAGGGTGAAAATGAACGGGACATCGGTGGAAGCTCTAGTGGACTTGGGAGCCCAAGTCACTGTGATGAGCCAGGAATTTCTTAATTCTATGGTTGAGCCCCCAGAGTTCCTCGAACAGGTCAAGCTGAAGGGTGCGGGGAAGGATAGCGTGATGTCAGGGCACTTCACAAAGAGGGTGAAGATACATCTCGGGGACACCCAGTTCCATTGGTGTGTATATGTGGCGCCAATATCGGATCCAGTGATTCTCGGTTTGGATTTCCTCAAAGCCATCGGTGCAACAATTGACCTGCCCTCTGCCTCTATCACCATTAAGGACCAGACTGTTGCTGCAAGCTACAGAAAGGGGCAAAGTAATGAGCCGCATCCCGTGGCCAGTATCGCCTGCGCAAGAAGTATCTCCATCCCGCCAATGTCAACCAAACAAGTACCAGTGCGCACATGCGGTGACAGGAAAAACTTTGGCAATGAGGCCATGCTCTGTCCCAAGGTTTTCAGCCCCGACATTGTGTGCCCCTATGCTGTCCTCAGCGGTGAGCAGGAAGAAGGGGTCGTGGAGCTGACAAATATCAGCGATCATTGGGTAAAGGTAAAACAGGGTCAAACCCTGGGCCTAGCCCACCCTGCAGCAACTCTGGACGTTGAAGTGGACCAAGCCAGCATCCCCGCGATGCTGAGAAGGATAGCTTTGGAGGACGAGGGAGAGAACACCTGTAAAGTCTCCCCTGAAGAACTAGCGACCCTGTCCCAGACAGTCCCACCACATCTCCAAGACCTGTTCCTTCGGTCAGCCAAGAACCTGACACCGCCTCAAGCACGTGAGGTTTCCCGAATCCTCGTAGAATACCAGGCCGTGTTCTCAGTCAGCGACACCGATCTAGGATGTTTTACAGCCATTAAGCATTCCATCGACACACAGGGTGCTAGACCAATTCGCCAGCGCATGCGCCGGACCCCCTTGGGTTTCCAGGAGGAAGAAGAAAAGCACCTGACAAAGATGTTGAATGCCGGGGTAATCAGACCTTCGTCCTCGGCATGGGCAGCTGTCCCTGTGTTGGTGAGGAAGAAGGATGGATCTGTACGGTGGTGCCTCGACTACAGGGGTCTCAACAGTGTCACGGTCAAAGATGCCTTCCCCCTGCCGAAAATCGAGGAATGTCTTGACTCTCTGGCCGGGAGTAAATTCTACAGCACCCTCGACATGAACTCCGGGTACTGGCAGATAGAGCTAGAGGAAGACGACCAGCACAAGACAGCCTTCATCACCAAGTATGGACTCTTTGAGTGGACCCGAATGGGATTTGGACTCTGCAACGCGCCCGCCACCTTCCAACGTGCGGTCCAGCTAGTGTTGCATGGAATGCAGTGGAACAAGGTCCTCTCATACCTGGACGATGTGGTTGTCTTCGGCAACAGCTTTGGGCAGGCCCGTGACAACCTAGTGGAAGCCCTGGAACGTTTTCAAGGGTACAACCTGAAGTTGAAGCCCAAGAAATGCAGCTTCTTCCAGCAGGAGGTAATGTTTCTGGGCCGACTCGTGTCTCCTCAAGGCATTCAAATCAACCCAGGCAGCAGGGACACCATCAAGAACTGGCCCACCCCCAAGTGCGTCCGAGATGTTGAGTCCTTCCTGGGATTTGCCAACTACCACCGGGAGTTTGTACCTCGCTACGCGGAAATCGCGGAACCACTCTACGCCATCACCGGGCCTAAAGTAACATTCAGTTGGCCGGAGCAGGCCGAAGAGGCTCTCCATCTGCTAAAAGGAGCATTGATGGAAGCCCCCATACTACCCTACCCTGACCTAAAGTACACCTTCATACTCGACTGTGACGCATCGGACACCGCTGTTGCAGGAGAGCTGGGACAGATGGTGGGGGATAAGGTACAGGTGATTGCCTACGGGAGTTTCACTATGACGAAAGAACAGCAGAAGTACTGCACCACCCGCAAGGAGCTTCTGGCAGTGGTGCGCATGGCCAGGCAATACCGCCACTACCTGCTTGGACGACCCTTCCTGGTTAGGACGGATCACAACAGCCTTACCTGGCTGATGAGATTCAAGAATATCCAAGGACAGCTAGCCCGCTGGCTCGAGGAGTTGGCGGAGTACGACATGTCCATCGTCCACAGGCCAGGAAAGAAGCACATCAATGCTGACTCACTCTCCCGCATCCCTGACCCCCTGCCTGGATGTGACTGTTATAGCGCCGGCTCGTCGCCAGAGCAGTTGCCCTGTGGGGGATGCCCGTATTGCCGACGAGCTCATTTGCAATGGGCACGCTTCGAGGAGGAAGTGGATGATGTGGTACCACTGGCCTTGCGCCGACAGACCCCGGAGAGCACCCTGCCGACACCATCCATAAGGATGCTGACACTTAGTGGGGAGGAAGAGGACGAGGTTGTCAGCACAACCTTTGGGGGCTACTCCAAAGCAGAGCTTCACGACAAACAACTGGAAGACCCCGACCTCAGGGAGGTTATTGGCTGGCTGGAACAGGGAACGGGCCCATCCCAGGCCACACTAGCCCTAAGTGGGCCTGCCGCCAAATATCTCTGGGCCAACAGCCATCAACTTCTCATGCAGGACAGGATACTCTTCTATCGCTGGGAGTCAGTCAACAGACCCAAGCTCTTGCTGGTCATCCCGGACTCATTGAAGGCAGAGGCCCTCGCTTCCTGTCACGACCACCCAACAGCAGGCCACTTGGGACATGACAAGACACTCGCCCGGCTGCGGCAAAGGTTCATTTGGTTCCAACTACGGACCGACTGCAAGGAGTTCGTGAAGTCCTGTGGCACATGCAGCAAAAACAAGAAGCCCTGTATTAGGCCCCGAGGCCCATTAGGACAATACCATGCTGGGGCACCAGTTGAAAGACTCCACCTGGACATCCTTGGGCCCCTGCCTTCCTCGGAACAAGGGAACACCTGTATCCTGGTGATCGTGGACCAATTCACCAAGTGGGTAGAATGCTATCCTATCCCAGACCAGAAGGCAGAAGTTATAGCCCACAAGTTCGTCAATGACTTTGTGGCTCGCTTCGGCTGCCCGCAACACCTACATACAGACCAGGGCCGTAACGTGGACGGGAACTTGATCAACTCCATCTGTGACCTCCTACGTATTCGGAAAACCCGGACAACCCCTTACCGTCCGGCGTCAAATGGACAAGTGGAGCGTTACAATCGCACTATCCTCCAGATGGTACGCTGCTTCTTAGAGGGGAAGTCCAGGCAATGGGACCGTCATCTGCACCTCTTAGCCGGAGCACTGCGAACTGTCCCCCACAGAACAACAGGGTACAGTCCAAACATGATGATGCTCGGTAGAGAAGTCATGCAGCCGGAAGACATCGTTTTCGGGACGGCAGAGGCTAACAGCTCGGAGCCAGAACCCACATCAAGCTATGTAAGGGCCTTGCGGGGAGCACTACAGGAAGTGCACCGTATGGCCCGGGAAAGGCTCAGGACCTCTCAGGAGTTGCAAAAGCACATTTACGACCGAAAACTGAACCACACAAAATATGAGATTGGAGACCTGGTCTACAAGCGCGACACCGCCAACAAAAAAGGGGAGAGTCCGAAGCTGAAGCCCATGTGGAAAGGCCCGTACTTAGTAGAAGAAATACTTTCCCCAGTGCTAGTCCGGATCGGGGAGCGAAAGAGGTCGAATGTTGTACACCATGACAGGCTATTGCTATGTCGGGACAGGGCTATCCCACTCTGGCTCAGGAGGAGGCGCCACCGACTACTCAAATTTGGTTGCCAATCACCGTCGCCGGAGGGGGATGAGGGATACGACCTACTGGCTGCCGGACTGGATGAGCCCAACAAGGACCTTCACCTACCACCTCTGGAAGGGACCCAAGCCGAAAAAGCACAACGGGGAGAGAGAACTAAGGAAGTACCGGAGGAAAAGGAAATCATTCCCGGTACCCTGACCATCTTGGGAACCAGGGAGTTACCGGAGGAAGTCACTCCCGGTACCCCGAGCTCAAGTAATATGGGTGTGGGGGCAGCATCCAAGGTGTTGAATAAGGCTAAGGATACAAGCATGAAAGAGAAGTCAATGGACACAACTACAGGCCAGGAGCTGAAGATGACGGAGGCAACAGGGGCTGCAACTGGAACCGAACCAGAACGTCGATCACGCAGGGGTAGACTTATACGTGTGCCCGTTCGGTTACAAAACACAGTGCGCCGTTTGCTCCGCCCACTTCGTATGCGTCGCGTGCCGGCCTTTCCGACTTCTCACTAACTCCTTATCAAAGTGTAAATAAGTAGGATTAGGAACTAGGACGATAGAAGACTATATATAGGAGATAAGACTACAGATAAGGGGTTACCAATATTTCAATGCCTTCCAGACATGCTTTCGAACGTGTTCCTGCCTGCCGGAGACCACCTCCCCGCGCTGACTGCCGCAGGGAGCTCTCTGCGAATGGCCCCTCCACCTGGCCTGCCGCAGAGGGGTGTCATCTGGCTGCCCATCGACATCGCGGGGCTCATGGGCCAAGGGGGGACCCCGGTCCCCCTGCCCCAGCTGCCTGGGAGCCAGTTGGCTCTCACTAGCTGGTACCCAAACAACCACCAGCCCCCCGTGCCAGCTAGACTGCCCATCAACGTCGCGGGGCTCATTGGCCAAGAGGCTAGCTGGTACCCAGACAACAACCAGCCCCCCGCAGCAGCTAGACTGCCCACCAACATCACGGGGCTCAGAGGCCAAGGGGAGACCCCAGTCCCCCTTCCCCAGCTGCCCGGGAACCAGTCAGCCCTCGCTAGCGGGGGCCCAGAGAACAGCCAGCCCCCCGCACCAGCCGGAGGTCTTGAAGTGACCTTTGAAGGCTTCGGACCCCGAAGGGTCCAGTGGGGGAACCAGGCAACAACCCCAGAACCAGAGAGGGCAGAAGGAGAGCGCCGCACGGTCTCGCTTGGGGACACCACCCTGCCCTCAAAGAGAGCCCGTTCGCGTGCGGTCTCGCTTAGGGACACCACACTGCCCTCAAAGAGAGCCCGTTCACCCAGTGTGGAGGCCGCCGTACCAAGGCCCCCTGGATATGGAAGGGTACCACCGCAGAAGCAAAAGCCGATACCCTCAACAAGAGCCCGTTCACCTAGTGCAGGGGCCACCAGACCAGGTCCCCCTGCAGGTGGAGGGGCGCCAGCCAAACGCGGGAAGCAAGACTGCCCCATCGGCCGACGCTGTGCCTACCAGAGTCACCTTCGTCGCCATGTGTTGCTGTCGCACCTGCCCTTCTTCATCCAGCCAGAGACAGCATGCTGGGGCTGCTACACCCAGTACGCACGAGTTGGCAACCTGAGGAAACATCTCCGGGAGTGCCCCAAAGCCAGGCCCTTCGATGACAGGGCACTGGAACAGTACGTCCGACTGTGTGCGGCCCTGCTTGAGGAAGTCGCCGAGCAGATGGGTAAGAGGCGGAGGGACCTGTGTGACCTGGCCCTGGAGAGAGGGCTGGTGGCCAACGGCCTCACAGTGTCACCGCTCCAGGAGGCGCTGATGGACTACTACGACCGGTCCATGGACACCGCCAGTGGGGCCGCTCGGGTGATGAGTCCCCCCAGCAGCGAGGGCTGCCTCCTCCATTGGAAGCTGATGGCATTGCTGATGTCCATTTGCGGCGACCGAGGCCAGGCCAGGATAAGGACCTGGACCCAGAGGGCGGGCCCAACCCGGAGGCCAATCCCTGCAGGGACCGACTCCCACTGTCATCTTCGGGAGTTGTGTCGGCGGCTTGGTGGGAGCCATGCCGTCGAGCAGGGGCGGGACCACCTGTCCTCCCTGACGGTGGTGAACGTTGACTGCTTCCCCAGGGACTGGGGCCGTCAAGACCTCGAGATCCCTGGGCTGCGCGTTGTCAACGCCGTGGGGCTCCATCCAACCCGGGTCCCAAGGGAGGCCAACAAGGTCAACGATGTGCTCGCTTCAGCCAAGCGAGCCATACGGAGGGGCGCCGTGGCCGTCGGAGAGGTGGGGATCGACCTCTACCACCGGGACTCCGAGGACGTGGCCCTCATGCAGCAGGCAGCACTGGCCAACCTGTCAGCCTTCGCCGCCGCCAAGGGGCTGCCCCTCGTCATCCACTCCCGGGATCGGAAGCAGAACCAGGAGGCTGGTGCAATGTGCCGGGAGGTGCTGCAGCAGTCTGTGCCCCGCTCGCAGAAGCTACAGCTGCACTGCTTCGACAGTGGGCTAGACGAGCAGCGCCGGTGGGAGGAGGCCTTCCCCCAGGCCATGTTCAGCATCTCAGGAAAACTCCTGAGGGCTGACCGTCACCCGGAACTGGACCAGGTGGTGCAGGGCCTCCAGCTGGACAAGCTCCTCCTGGAGACCGACAGCCCGCACCTCTGCCCGCGAGGGGTCCGGCCCAACCAGCATGGGCCGACCTCCATTTGCCAGGTGGCAGACCGAGTGGGAGAGCTTCAGGGAATCCCACCCAGCCTCATCTTGGAGATTTCCTCGAAGAACGCCCAGAAGTTCTTCGGGCTGTAGGTCGAGCGGACCTACCCCCTGTATATAGTAGCGCTTAGAACTGTAAATACACCTGTAGTTGCTAGGCCATGGACACCTAGGGACCTGGTTCCGGCCTCCCCTGATGGAGGGGGCCCTCCTAAAAAAATGGAACGAGGTGGAGTGTTGCCGACGGCGGAAACGCTGCTTGCTGCGCATGCGCGGCGAGCGCGTCGATTCAAAACCGAGCGACGCTCGCCAGAACCCTGCTACCTACGAGACCGACTGCCCGCACGACAGCTTCAGCCTCACCAGGACAGGTTTCATTTCTACAAGAACTCCTCAGTAAGTACAGATATTTGCTTACAGTATGGCTCGTTGATGTATAGAACGTTGAAAGATCTGGGGCGGGCACATGTTCACTGTTGAAACTGTGCTGTTATGCTTGTATCAGTTTGTTAATGCATGACCTGAATGTTTTATGCATCTCATTCGTTTCCATAGATCTACGAGGTTACACATATTGATAACATTGCTGTATATGTTTCGTGGTCCATGGACTTGTTGGACATGTGCACAATTAAGGATTTGTTAGTTAGTCTATGTTTATGCGTAACGAAACAGAAATACCTTTTTGAAATCTGAGTGAAAGGTCAAATATTTAATTTTACAGCGCGCTATATACTATACAAGAATATTACAAGTGTAAGACATCGCCCATATTGATTCGCACTCAAATCATTTCATTTATTAGAGGAGGGCAATCAACCTTTTCTGGGGGGGGGGGGCTGTTGGGGGGGGGGGGATATAAGCCTACATCTAACTACACTAACGAGGAATAAACTGTGTCAAACTAAACTCCGGTGGATGCATGGTCTCAGTGTTGTTTTTTTGTTCGATGATTAGGTAGGAATCAACATGTTTCGGCCGCCAAAGACCTGCATCAGGACCGTACGTGTGTTTCGAAATTATATTTTGCACCAACCCCAATTATAATATAATTGGGGTTGGTGCAAAATATTATATTATAATATTAATGAGTACCATGGGCTACATTTGCACGTACATACGGATTTCCCATCTTTCCTCTGGACCTTTTCACTTCTACGTATGAAGTAATACGAAAACGAATACTATGTACATACGCGTACTGGACAGCTATAGCTTAAACCCAAATCATAGTCCTCGATCGATAAATGTCCATTTTAAAAAGAGTTTATCAATATTTAATCAACGATTGGTCCATTACCTTGTCCCAGGGGTCTAGCAATAGTAATGAATCAATAGAACACATGCATGCACACGTTCAAGGACAGATTTGTGTGCTCTCGAGCCCCCGACTAGCGTATAATATAGCACCCGCCGCTGTAGCCCCCCTTTGTTATTTGCTTGGCCTCCTGATTCAGCTGGATTGTGGTCAAATTATACTTGAATCATCATGTATATAGACGGCCACTGTCTTTCTTCACTCTGTACATGTGCGTGTTTTGGTTCGCTTACTTTTTGTCCAATCTGTTTAACTCATCTTCATACATTAAGCTCTTCTATCGCAACTAGGCCTACCACTCTGCGAGTCCACTGGAACACTGGGCTGGCAGAGCCCTGATGGAAGATGGTGAAACCCGACGACATGGATTAAAAAATTGTTTTGCTCCGTCATTGACGTCACTGAGAGGATCAAAGCAAAGTGTTTGCGTCATAACATATCCTCATGGAGAAAACATAGAAAATGCTTTCAATCTGTTCGAAACAAAAAAACCCACAAATTTTGTATGCACATGTGTAAATTTGTGTTGTAAAATGCCTTATGTATCTTATATAAACGCGTAGAATAAGAACGAAAGGAGGTTTATTCTAAGGGTAAGGTCCAGTAGGCTCTCGATCAAATTTACCCCATCACAAATTGTCCTAGTCTACTTTACTTGCTATAAATATCTAAGCATTATGTTTCATGTTGAGTCATCTTGTATCTGGAAAATGTATCTTGTTCCAGTTTCTAGTATAGCAGCCACCATAGGTGGATCTTTACCCCTCCATATATGCCGTATTGCAATAATGATACACACCACTCGGGAAAATAACGCCAATTGCATCTATATATATCCAATGTGACAAGAATGCCTTTTATGAGAGAACTGTTCCTTTTCTACAGCTTTTTAACGACTAAACAAAGCCCTTTTTTATGTCAACCTCTAAGTTTGCACCATCTCAGTAAACAAGCCCATTTCTGTCCTTGGTTGTATGCATTATGATCTGCTTCCCATGGTCACGTCTAGAATATATCAAACTTTACAAAGTCATACATACGGCATAGATATTCACTGAGCTGAACAAGAGTGAATATATTTCATTATTCACAGATGTCATGGGTACAGGTTGAACAAACACATTGGCCATTATGGTTAGTGAGACCAACAAATATTATTAGTAACAAAAACTTTAGAATAGCCATCGAAGTCTTGCTAGAATTCTTATCCCGTGATAGTTATATCCACAACGTCCTTGCTTATATAACTGTTTTTTCTATCGTCAATAAGCCCATCCCACGTTGGCAGAGGCAGATCCAGGATTTCCAGAGGGGGGGGGGGGGGGGTCAGCATCTAGGCTAATAACTAAAAATGCATGTATTCACACACACGATTGCAATATTTTTCCCTCTTTGCATGCCTAGTTAAGGGGTCCATCAAAACGAGGGGGTCAGGACCCCCTGGACCCCCCTGTATTGGGTATATCCCAGGGTTAGACAGGGGTTGGACAAAATTAGAGTATGAGTTACCCTTGTCTCCTAGAGTTTGAGTTACTGAAATAAGCAACAATTATACTTTTCTATATCCCCAAGTGTTGCTAAAATATTAAGATTTCTTAAATTTCATAAATTGACAGATTTGCAGGTTTCCAGCCAATCAAAATGCTGTAGGCTATTTCAGAGTAAAATAGGGTTGGACATTATTTAGATGCTGGGCTGACAGACTTTATCATTGGTTCCTATGGGGAAAAGTCAAATACATAAAGCTGCAATTTACCGATTTTAGGAGCAATTTGTCAACCAAATTGCTTGAGTAAATTTTTTGATATGCAACTATATTCATGGAATAAACACAGAAGCAATTTTGAAAATATATCATGGTAACCTTTAATGTTGGTGTAAATTGGGATGGGCTTATTAGAGTAAGGTCATATCTAAACGTGACTCTAATTGATGACAGAAACACGCTCCCTATGCACCAGGCACAGTCAGGGTTGACAAGATAAAGATACAACGTAGCTATGGTTATATCATTTTCTGAAACCTTCATATATATAGGCCTATATAATGTATCCTTGGTTATCTTTTTTTTTTCAAAACCATGTAGCATGCATTACATCTTCAGAATCCGGTAATCATGTTCATACTTTGCCAAGAGCACCGTGTGCTAGTTACAATAATTATACTGGTGTAATTTGGTGATGAATTGAAAAAAGGGTACAGTTATGTTTGATTAACCCTTTACATTATTTCCAATTGGAAACAGTGTAGACGGATAAGGTAGATGCCAGATAAGGTGCCGCGCCTCTCTTGCCTCTCTTTCACACAAAATTGGTGTCAAAATCGGCACCGGGAATGATTAATTAACCAAATTGGAATTCTAGATTCTATTTATTTAACCCCATATCCCCTCCGACTGAACATTGACCTGTATTGACTTTAATAATACCATACTATATAAGTATGAACAAATATGATTTGACTTTGGCTTCCACCAGTAGGCCATGTTATAGCCCATGTTATCGGTAGTAAAAGCGGGAGTAAAAGTGGCGTGACATGCTTAACACGTAACAAGGAGTTATCAACCACCAGAACACAATCGCCACCAAGGATCAAAAAGGTTTATGATAAAGCCCCAGATAGTGGCTGATAAAATGTGCCTTTGATATGACAACCTGAAATAGGTTCTCAAAACATGTGAGTTCATGTGTGGGAACTTCATGTACAGGGAGCACACAGATAGGGCGTTTAAACAGCTGTTGCTGTATGACGTACATCTAGTCGTTGTTGTTCTAAAAACGCTGAGAGTTTATTGAGTACTGGGCGGCGACGAACGATTTTCTACAACAAACATCTGTTGGTAGTTGCATCATTCACTCTGGTCTGAGGGCTTGTCGCCAGGCTGGAGGTGTGCCCACAATACTCGATGCTGATTGGCCGGTCCCAGAGCCGCACCTCCTGTCATGCCAGGTCAAGGTCAGGGTTAGCCTCAAAGGACATTGTCCGACCACTTTAAAGCTTTCAGCGGGGAGGGGAGGGTGGGAGGGTGGGCGGAGGGGATTGCCAGACCTCCTGTCGGTCTAGCTGAAGTACACGCAGATATGTATGCACAACTATAAACTGCGCAGTATTTTAGAAAGTGTGTCTCAGTTCAAAGCCACTTCCACGTACGTCTAATCTATTGTTAGATTTCTAGAGAATTATTTTTTTCTTAGTCGAGCAGCCTGGGCTAGGTCGAAAGAATCAGATTATGGGAGGTAACGGAGCATGTAAATGTTCATGCCAACTTTCAATCGGTAAACAAGATGATCCTATTGTGATTTAAATTAATCATACAAAATGAGGCATGGCATGAACATTATCTATATATACGTATAGCTTTATTCAAAGTTATCTCCTAGATAGAAATTCAGAGATATTTAGCCTATGTTTATATCATCGACGTCAAACCAAAGGACGATCAAACTAGTTATTTGTGCAAGGCATAATTCGAGAAATTTAGATTTATAATGGGCGTCGAACAAATGGACGACTAATTTTTCCCCCTTATAAATGTGACCTGATTTATCTCCTCTAGGTATATATATATATATATATCATGGTGGTGGCCATAGGTCAATGCTGGTTGGTTTACCAATGCGAGAAGCTAGCACTTTCATCAAAACAATAATATTCAAGAGAATAGGACAATGGGTCATAATTCACGGAGAGCGTCAATTTGGCAAGACAAAAACATACCCAGTCCCTGCTGGTACAATGTCCTGACACCCACTTTGTCCATACGGGATCATTGGCCCGAGGCCATGGGTCAATCAGCCTTTGCAGTTATAGGTCTAGATGGAGGCGTATTGAAGTCAGTCGGGTCAAGCAAGCCTATGACACATGCCTTTTACAGACACATGTGTCACTTATGTATGAGGGCCCTTTTCTATTATTAAAACGTCAAGCTAATATCACGATACTCATTTATAAATGTGCGTCCTAATAACTGTGTATACATGTAAGTCTACAGCACGAAAGATTATTATATGTTAGCGTAATCAGTGGCGGGTTTAGAGGGGGGCGCATAGGGCGCCCTCCCCCCCCTATTTTGGGGCAAATATTCATTTTGTTACTGTAAAATTCTTGAAGCCGGGGGGTTTGGGGGAAATTTTTATATTAGGGCCCCCCCCTATTTTGAAAATGCCGGATCCGCCCCTGGTAATTCAATAACCATGGCATATCCTGATGTAATTGGGTTTACAATATCTTCGCCGCATCTAGACATCAATTGGAATACATTCTGCTTCTTTTGAGAGGCTCAGATTTCACATTTGATTTGTAGCTCTATTACTCTGAACACGTAATAGTCGTAGTTGCAGCTCCGTTCGACCTTCATGGGGAACATCAGACCAAATGTATATATAATACAAGCGGTAGATATTTTAGGAACTTGACCTACTTATTCACTCATCTTTTTGGTCTGGTTGCAATTCTGTTTTAATTTATTGTGACATACCACATATCCATCTACTACACAACAATTGTCTCAGCCTTGAGGTCGCTTTCCCTTAAAGTTATCTTTGTGGCAAATACATTATCCTTGAAAAAAAATCCGTGATACTGTTATCATAGTTTGATACTACTGAACCATAGGCCTACCAGTCTTTAAATACCATAGTTATCTTTAATTTATAGAACTTGTCTGTACTGGGCCGGATGAATCAAGGAAGCCCCCGAAAGGTGTAAAGAGGATTCTTTAGTAATTGAAGCTATTCTACAACATCTAGGTATGCAGATGTTGGTATGTAGGCCTAACAGTCTGGAAACCTATATAAATATACAGCCATCAAACCACTCACTAGACGTCATCTAAGGTCACCACGGCCCAATGACCATGTAAGACTAGATGTACATAAATACTTTGAGAAATGCTGAACCCTTTTCTTTGAACCACTTTCAAAAGGCCCTAAATTGGTGCAAGAGACACAAGTATGACTGGGAGAAGTACAGAACTGGTTTTATCCGGTTTTACAAAGTTGCTCTCTGGTCCCGTGACCAAAAAAAACACAAAAAAACTAACAAAAGAGGCAGTGTGGATCTGCAAGTTTCCACGGTGGTTTTACTTTGATCTACAGTGCACTACGTCGGGGGAAAGCCGTCGACAGTGCTGTGACCTATTTGATACTGGCCTTTTTTCTCACGAATTTTACATTTGTAACATACAAACAACCATTCACTTTACCGTGAATACCTACCTACCAACCACCTGTATAGTTGGTTAACTTCCACCAACCAGACAGGCTTGGGGAAGCACAAACAACTTATTGCATCTTCATTCACTTTCATCAGTTTTATCCATAATTTACATCCCACAACCCATTCTTATACATGTAAGGAAAAAAAAAAGTTTACTCCTGCACCCCATACCATTAAGGGGGTTCTTGATTCGACGGGGAGGGGGGTGGGGAATCCTGATGTAACATGTCGATTTTGAAAATACCAATTTCGCTGTTTTATTATTCTTAATGTCGAATTCAAGAAGAGCTGATATCGGGATACGTGCTGAAAAAACGTGCGTGACTTACCGCCATATCTTTACAACTATTGCCACATATTACTAATATCCATGTCAAATACAAGGGTTATTGTGGGCAAAATTAGGATCGAGGTAGCTATAGGTTCGATATGAACTCATAACCTTTACTGATCGCCATTGATTAGTCTAATGAGGCGTACTATGATTAATATAATAATTAATAAATGATTCTATCTGTCACAACAAAATATTGAATGACGGCAACCAAAAATGACATCGAAGAGGGAATTAAAATTATAAATGCTTTGTGACAGACGGAATTTCCAATTATTAGACACAAATCATAACACGCCTGATGTGTCTAATCAGTTACCAGTATCATAAAGAAACAATTTACATGTGATTTGATATTGTAACTTATGACAACACATGAATGGCATTGGCCGTGCTCATTTTTATCAAAAACATATACCTCTGCATCAGTATTGTTGCCTTCTATGGGTCAATATAATGTGTTAGTATTCATACACTTATTAATAAGTCATATAAGTGACCAGGAATAGTATTAATTATCTGGGTTAAAAGGTTACCCTTCCACCACTAGCCTGCCACCTAGTGAGGAACACTGACACTAATATTGTTGATAGGGGTAACCAGGGAGGACTGGTCACTTGCTTCTCAGACACTGTTGGATTCAGAGGTCCCATCCTCGTCACACATATATACTCAATAATTAACATGTTACTGGTTGTGGTGAACTACAATATTATTTTTTTTGCTTAGGGCGGTCACCTTCAGTTGATTTAAGTTGACAATGAGGGGTTTAAAGGATCAGTAGTGCCAGTATCATAAAGAAACAAAAGTGGTCAGTATATACCGCTATTTACTAGTATCTGACAGATCGAGACTCATCCCACTAAGGCCACCTGGTGAAAATGCATGGTACTAAATATAGGTCATTGAAACCTATCATGCCGTTCCAACAAACGTGTGTACATTAGCGAGGCCTTTAACATTTTGTTGCTGCGGTGGCGTTTTGAATGATATCAGATTAAGAGCAACGCCAACGAAGCCTTACTGTCAGAGGTTTTTCATTGTGTTTAGTCAGTGAGCCATGAAATTGAACAGGTGGTTGTGAATAGAAATGTAATGGGGCATGAAATAGTCTCTTGAAGTAGGAAGGGCAATTAGTAGCAGTTAGGGATCGGGTCGGGTCGGGGACCGGTACAGGGGGGGGGGGAAGGCACCATTCAATCGGTCAATCAGCCCCTTTAGCCACGCCCCCCCCCCTTCCTTCCCCATTCTACGTCCGCCACACCACTGCCCTGATCAGCCCCAGTGGTTGCCTGTGCCCAACAGTGTGATTGGACTGAACCACCGCTCTTGCCACTGGCCCACGGTGGCCAAGTAGGACAATTACCACCACCCCCTTACCCACCCCCGCCACCTGCCGCCACCGCCACTGGGGGTGGGGAGGTCCCGTGTGGCGGCAGCGGCAGGGGGAGGGGGTCTGACTCCTCTGAGTTGAGATCTTTCTCTACTCGGCGAGATCTTTCTAGTGCAGGGGGGGGGGGGGGGGGGGGGGGAGTGAGTGCCACCGCAGATACCGGACCCCAGGGAAGGGGTCCGGACAGTCGGGGACTTCTTGTTCACATAATTTTTCAGCCAAGCACTCGAGTCCCTTTTACTCTATGTGTATTGAAATCTTGAAAAGTGAAATGGACACATTTTACTTGTTCTACAATTTTACCAAACATAATAATTATTCAGAAGTGACATATTACACCTTTCTTTTTGGATATAATTTGCATTGCTAGTTATGGATTTTGCATAACCAAACGCAAATCATTTGCTTCAAAAACACAAGATACTAACACCGGAAGAGAATTATAAAACACGCCTTTGCACAGGAGATGTAAAGGAATGGTTCTATTAATACCGGTGTGTCAATGAAACCCTATTATAATCATATTTTGTTGTTAAACAAAAACTCGATTCCCATATTATGCACAATGCAATAGTCAGTCCCGATATCATTATGTACATATATAAATTTCTCTATTCAAAAAGAATAACAAAAACAATACATCATTTGCCAGGTATAACTTTATTCTACAGTGAAACAAAAATCCAGGTCTATTCGACTGGAATGACTACATGTGTGTTCAACACCCCATATTCTATCACAGTTCGATAAACTACAGTGGCCTCTACCCGCCAGGTGTAGAAGGCATGTCCACCACACACAGGACTAACCTATGTGAACAAAGTCAAATGTTCTTCATGCATGACAAAATACCTTATACATGTGTATCTCTTAAGTAAACACTGGGTTTGGGCTCCCGATATGCCTTGCAGGAGATCACGATTTACAATCTACTTTGCTGAGGGATTAATTACGACAAAATACAATTTTCTACGTGTACAATGGGTTTGTACTGACATTCTAATACACCGTTTGCAAGAGTTACAGAAAGAATAGTGTTGGGACGTATGCATGATAACCCTTTTACCAGCAAGGTACAAAACATTAACTTTCTACAAACAAAACCAACAATTTCCTTCCAATGTGTTGTACATGGGCACTTATTACAACCAGCCAATGAGAAAGCGTATAAATTCGTTACAGTGACGCTACAATACGTAATGATAACAAAGATAACATTCTGATCGGGAGATCTAAGGGAAAAAAGGAATTCTGTGTTGTGATATTTGGCGAGGATTTGGAACGAGAATTCCATTTTCATATTCATTTTTTTTTTTTTTTATCTGTTTTACATTTTGATAAAACATGAATTTCTCCTTGCTTTGAAAAGCGTCGTTAGCTTTCTCTTATTCTTCAGAGTTAGCTAGAGGATTGTTCATCTTGCAGTCAGAATCATTCTGTTATCAGCAGTCGGATTCATCCAATACATTCAAACTGAGATTGTTTGTGTTTACATCAAGTAAGAAAGCATTACAATGGCGCTATGGCACACGTGAGACAAGAACAATAACACAGTACTAACCCGGGAGTACTAAAGACAACATGTTGCACTGCAGTCCGAACCAAATACTCGCTGTATTCTAGTTATAATAGATACCACGCTGAATATCTGCAGTCACTGAATAATTTCAATCGTGTAAAGTGCTTGGTCCCCTCGTCAGAGCAATTGTTTAAACTATTTTTATACTATGTGGTATCAAACAGCAATCTAAGGTTAGTTGAGTACGCAGACTACTTCACAGAATAATCAGATGATGTTTGAGCACTATGTAGTGTGGGCACTCAACACTTGACAGTGACTGAATGATAGTTTGTTTAAACGGCACGTTGCCAAAACGTTTGAAAAATGTAATGCAGCTTTAATTCTTTCACAAAAAATTCAATCATGACGAAATGTTTAGACCGAGACATAAGCATGGGATACGATTCAAATTTAATTTTACTATAAACAGGGTTGCATTAAGTCGTTTTCTGAATTATCTTGTACAATAGATTATGTTGATGCAAGATCGTCTCTATGTTTCAGGGTAAAGGTGACCTACTATACCTAACTGGAGTCAGTGACACTATTTTATTACTGACACCTTTGTGATACACTTGAAAGAACAGTAAAACGGTAATATTGTATTCATGTAGTTGGTCAGACGGCCTCAACCTAGTTATGGCTGAAATGAAGAATTTAATAGTTTATTTTTCTGTCTAGAATGTAAAAAGCAATATTATATGGATCATTTACACTTATCACAAACGTAATAATAAGTCACATCAAGGGCATTGCTATCATGTTATTAATGGTTATTCAACATTACATGTCTTGTAAACTTTATATGCATGTCGGTATTTATCATTGACTCTTAGTCGTAAGTACGTATACTGAACTGCAAACTGAGTTATTCAGAGACTGAATAATTGAATATTTAAGTTAGAGGGCATTCAAAAGCCGTGAGCGTTCCGTAATAACGCCGCAATAAATCTTCACATCAAACTGTGGAATACTTTTATATTTGCACCCTAACTAATGCCAGCGCGTAGGTGGCTCTTTTTATCCTAATATGAATACATTTGACTGAGACATGAGTTTCTTAACAGAAAAAGATATGCTAGAGGTAAGAAAGTAAAGATATTGGGGAATAAACGAGAAGAGTTAGGGAAATACAGTGCCGAACCCTTTTACCATACTTGATTAATTCAAGCGTTCACATCTACAGCTGGACACGGGAAAATGTAATGATTTATACAGGAATCACTCATTTAGCTGATGCAATCATCGCCATCATGTGTCTTGTTAGCTTAAATTCTGGGACAAAAACTGCCAAATGATTAGCAAAAACACATATAGAATAATAAATTGAGTTTTCCTTACCCCTTCTGTACTCTCACCGTTAGAAATTTAGTATGGATTTTCAAATGACGTCGGTAAAATTATGTCAAAGTTTGACTCTGTTGCGATCTTTCTTTACAAAAACGTACAAAGATCAAGTGATTTGTTCTATTGCTATTACAACTTGGACACTGTTGATAACACACCAATTACTGCTCCATGATAGGGGGTGAACAGACGGCTACTTGACCAAGGGTTCTTCCAGGCAAGGTGACAGGACTAAATTCAAAACAAAAGGGTAGTTCTATTACTTGACAGTAAGGATGATGATCAAGCGCATTGGTATGTACATGAACAGGCCTATCAACCGAATATCAAATCAATTTGTTAGGGATCATGTAAGTCAATACTGAAGCAATTACTTCTAAGTAAATGGTGACAAATAAATAAAAGAGAAAGAATGGGAGAACGATCACAATAATTGTCAGACCGGTCTAGCAGCTGACAAACTACAGTGTGGCGCTGTGAGAGAAGAGTGTGCAAATGTACAGGGCTTACTTGGTCTACAGTTTTCCAGTTGTCTACCCTTCACAAGCTTCTGAGGCTGAAATGGAGATAACATGCCTCCGTGTCATTGTATGACAATTTCGGGACCAATCGAATGTAACGTCTATCTCACCAAATGTAATCAAAATAAAGCTATGCTGCTATTAGAATATGTAAGGCACCCCTAGCAATATTACCGTTGTTCAATAAAATTCAAATATGTAAAATGTGCAAAATAGTGCATTGCAGCATAAACTTGAACCGTAACCGTAAGACTGCAAATTCACAAAAAAGACGTACTCAAAATTCACCAAAGGTCATCTATAAACCTCCCTCACTTGACAAAACGTATGTGCCCTTTAGCTTCGAGATTGACCAAACTGAAACACCATTTGGACAGCGAATTGTTCATCGCATCTTAATCTATAGTGATATATTACTTTACAAAAGATGGTTCGTTACTATCAATTGTACATAAGTTACAATATGAAGGCATTCTCAGCTGTGGGACACACACTCTAATAAACCCTACAAATATTCACAGCCCAATATATCAAATATACTGTGCTCAGCTCTGATAATTCAAACACTCCTAATACAATATATGCTTTTCATGATATTTAAATAATGCTCATAAAACGGCAAGTATATCTGTCAGAATCATGTCTTTCCTCGTATTGTTTGCAGGTATTTCTCTTGAAAATGTCTGTGAGCAGATAGAATGATATCCAGTCAGTTCAGCGAAATGAAGGTTTATTACAGCCTGCCTTTGAGCCAACCTGGTGTATAAATAGGCTGAGTTTGCGGGATGTAGCGTGGCATGGCCGGCGGTGCTCCAGGCATGGAATGTACCAACCCAGGAATTATCATCCGCTGTTGCTGTTGTTGTTGAAGAATCCTTTGCTGTTGAATCGCCTGTCTTTGCCGCTGCTGCTGCTGCAACAACTGTTGTTGTTGCTGCTGTTGTTGTTGTTTTTGCTGCTGTTGCTTGATAATCTGTTGTTGCTGTTGTTGTTGTTGTTGCTTTTGTTGTTGTTGCTGCTTCAGAATCTGCTGTTGCTGTTGCTTAATCAACTGCTGTTGCTGTGCAAGCTGTATCTGTTGCTTCTGTAGTAGTTTTTGCTGTTGTTGTTGCTGTTGAGCAAAAGCCCTTGCCGACGCTGGCATGCCTTGCGGTGAGGTGATTGGGGTTCCCAAGGCCTGAGCAGCTCTGAAACTTGCCTGACCTGCAGCAGTTGATCTCAACACCTTCATGGCGGCTGGTGTGACAGTACTAGACGAGGGTACGACTGAGGTGGGTACCCTTCGTAAGGCGGGCCCGATCAACTGCTGCTTGGCAGCGCTCATCCCCGGAGCCTGCCTCATCACCGGGCTCCCTATTATTGAGGTCTTGGCCATACTGGTTGGGCTCATCATGCGCATGCCCGGCGCCCGGATGAATGGGGCCGAGTTCATGACTGGCATACGCTGGGGTACAACGCCCGGGGCCATAACGCACATCGCCGGGTGGACCATCATTGGCACCGGGGTGGGCATCCTAGCCATACTGTGAACAGTGTGCTGCGTGATGGTTACAGTCCCCGAGCTACTAGTAGCCTTAGGGGAGGAAGAGCTTTGTGAGGGTTTGTTCGAACTCTGTCGTTCTTCATCAGTTTTCTGCATTTTTGAAGCTCTATGGACATACGTGGAAACATCCACTGCATCTGAATGCTCTTTTTCTTCCAAGATAATCAGAGAATCTTGCGAGTGTTTTCGTTTAAGGGAAGACTGCGGTGGAGGCACAACTTCCCACTCGTCTGGCACATAGATGACTCCCTCGTCGGTGACAACTAGGGTCACGCGGTCGACTTTTGTGATGGGTGAGGCAGTTGAACGCCAAGGTACAAGTGCAAGGGCAGTTTCTGTGTTTTCTGCGCAAGCTTGCTCATTGTCCAGACTAGTCTCTGGCTCATTCTGACTGTTTCGGGGCTCTGACCCAGAAGCCCTGTTGGTAGATTGCGGTTTGAGGTCCTCCTCTCCTTCCTGGGTTTCCGACATGGCCTCATACTCGGCTTGACTGCATACTTCCCCGATATCCTTGGCCCCCGGATCTGAAGTCAGGTTCTGAGGCTCCTCCAGTATGACACAGTCCTCTGTTAACGAGTCACTGTTGTTACTCATCAGGTCCATCTGGGGTGCGGCCAGCTGGTAGTAGCCGCCGTCCTGGGAGGAGGTGTCCGCCATGTCCAAGTACTGCACCGGCACGAGCTGACCGTGTAGGTTGGCCATACCTTCAGGTTCATACTCCAGCGGCATCAGGAAGTGAGAGTCCGTGTCGATGGCGGTTACAATCTCCAGTGATTCTTCCGAGCCGTACCCCTCCAGATACTCCTCTCCCAAGGAGGTACTGGTCGATGGTTGGGGCCCATAGGGGGCCACCATCACCCCTGAACGGTCCCCTCCCTTCCTTAGCGAACCCCCCGATTTAGCTGAGGAACTGCTTCCCCAACCACCGTTGCCCCCTTGCGAACCAAAATGCACGAACTTGCCCGATGGGACTGTGTCCACGCCGTTCATGCCGTTCTCCATCGCTGCCCGACGCTCCTCAAGTTTTGCAACCTGAAAAATAAGAATAATTATTTGATGCACGACATAATGTCATTTTAATTTAGTTCAATTTCACCATCTACACCTGCGTTTTTGCTACATAAAATCTTATATAAAATCCTTCAACATGTATATCATAGCTCGAGCAAATTCCAAACACTACCAAATGAGATTAGTAATTTGAAAACAATATATTTTGTGTATAGCAGTTGTACCTGGTCGTCGATAACCTTAAACTGCCAGGTCCACATGGCGTTGTAGAGAAACTGGCGGTGATCGAAGCGGTTGTCGTCAGGGCTGTAGCTCTCGGCATGGTACGAGGGAGTCAGCACGGTCATCTTGTGGCGGTTGATGGAGTAGAAGCGGAAGAAACGCTTCACTTTTACCGCAACCTAGAACAGAAACCACATTGACCATTACAGTATCAAATGGTCATTATTTGCAAATACAATATGATAACCTTGATATATTCAGACATACATGTAATTAGTTGAAATGCACAATTTAATGTTCACCTTGGATTACAGAAATGGAAACTTACTCGTGATATCTTTTTGTATTACATTAAACACACTAACAACGAATTTCTCCTTTCATATGATTCAATTTCGCGATATGTTGTTCTAGTTTTTGAATGTCTCACCTCAGTAGCGGTGCACTTGTCCTCCCACTGGTGCACCAGTTTACAGAACATGGAGTAGGGCCCGCAGAAGGCCTGCTTCCTGAGTCGGCCGAACACGGACAGCTCGTCGTAGGACATCCCCATGTCCTCCTGGAGGGTAAACAGAGGAGGACATCAAATAGGGGATTATTACCTAGACATAGTTTAATAAGCAACATAAAACGTTCTGGTTAGATGAAACGTAAGAGTGACGTTCACTAAACTCTTTGTAATTCAATTTTTGAACCAGTGAAGTGTGCCCAAGTAATCCTAGACAATATCTAACATATTTCTAATACAACAGATGCAAATTGCGACTCAAAGGTCAACGACCTTGAATACATTTTTTGGATTCATACACATTAATGTTATTGCCTAATCTATAGGTCAATGTGTGTTAAAGGGATTGTAATGATAGCCATTTACGGCCGAGGATCATATCAAGCTGTACCTCATCAGTCTGGGCGACTTGTCCGTCCGCCAGTGGCTCCAGTTCGGCAGTCGGAGGCGCCGCATAGATCCTAAATATAAAACATGATAATTATTTTTGTCTAATTTTACACATTTAAGTGTTTTTATTGCTAAAGTCAGACTTAAAGAAGACTTTGATAACCTAGTTTTGTTATTCTAAATAAAATTGTTCTGTAGTCTTGGGACTGTGACTAGGAACTGAGGTCGGAGTAGTTGTTATTTATGTGCATGGTTTTAGGTTTATTTCTAGTAATAACTCGGTTGAATCATAATCATTATTTGATGAAATTCATTTGATGTTCAAACACATCATCTGCCAATGTGCAAACAATTCAACTTGTAATTTTCCTCACTTTTTCAGAGAGGACAAGTTAAACTTCTCGGTACAATAGAGAATGAACTTGCGCAGGTCGGTTTTACTGATCCCACCGATTGGGTTCACGTCAGCACTGGAGCAGTCGTATTTGGTCATGTAACCACGGAGACTATTGAGAGAAAAAAATGCATATATTAGACGTAATTATGTCATATCAATTGAAAGATGCAGATTACAAGTTGTCAGTTCTGGAGCAGAGCATTTTATAGATCTACACTGTTTGCCCGGTGGTTGCCACAGGCGGCCCGAGCTCTCTCACAACTCAACTTCATCAGCTGCCTTATTTCTTTAGTATTCAGCAAGGCAGGCAGGCAAACTACTTTTGCGGTGGCTTCTACTGTAGACTTGGGGTTGGCTTCATTTTTTTCTATCTTGTGAAATGTCTTATAAAACACCAAAAGTGGGGATGAACTTCTTGTATTTGTAAGTATCAGCTTACTGTTCATATTTCACCTTTCTCTGTATAATACTGAGATAAATGGCCGGACAGCAAATGTTTCCCCCAAAAAAATCACAAAATTTGAGGTGGCCCCTGGTTTCCAGCAACCTGTACTTTGTGCCTATGTCTTTTGGTAGTGTTGTCTGTGAACCAGCAGAAAAAGGTCAATATGAATCGAGTATAGAGGCTTCGCCTCTAAGTAATCCACAGCAACTATCTAACACTTGCAAATTAATTGCGATACAATCACTCCCATACAAAACAGCAACTATGAAACGTTGAATCAAATAACACATCTCTGAGGATATACTGATGTTTGTAAGCAAGTTAGATTTTCTTGAAAAACATGGATTACAGCCAGCCTTACCTTTCATCGACGTTGGCTGAGCCGAGGACGAGGAGCCCGCCCGGCCGACCTCTGGCCCACAGACTGAGCTGGGCGAACAGGTAGGCCACCACCATACGGACACGGGCCTGGTAGATAGGGCAAGAGGAACAGATTAATAGGGCATACTTCCTAGAGTTAGGCCACCATCAAAACATGTCAAATACTTTTTACCTCACAATTGTCTCAGAGAAACGTACACATTTTAGATGATGCAATAAATGGTTTTTATAAAATGTCGATATAAAACGCAAAATGAACATAGGGAAATTTATCACCCGCTCGGCCAAGGAGCAGTACGTACAAGCGGTAGTGTGTATTGAGAGGCCGTACGTACCCCTCCTCATTTTCATAGTTTACAACGTTATTTCGGATTTTGTTTGGGTGATCAATTATAGAAGAACCTTAGGGGTGGTCCTCGGGTGCCTGTACGACCCATGGGGATCGTACAGGCACCCTCTGACGACCCTGGGGGTTCTTCTTATGTTATTCAACTAGATAAATTCGCAAATCGACTTGAATTTGCCTTACCTCTCAGTAAATAATAAATAAACTCGTACAAGTTGTTTCTGAATTACCTGGACATTTTGGAGGGCGAGGTTTTCGCGCGGCCCCCCTCCGTGCACGCGGAACTTAGGCACCAGGCTGGTCACGGTGGTAAAGATACCCACTATGGCTGTCACGGCTGCGTCGATGTTCACACACATGTGGTAGCTGGGGTAAGAACACCGTACTAGTTAGTGAATATCGGAATGTTTTACAAGAGGCGGTAAACCGACGATTTGAAAATAAACGTAATTATGCCTACTGGTTTATCATTAACTCAATTTTCAGCAGAATTACTCGATGCTAACACTTTCTTACTGACATGTATTTTTATCTAAAAGTCAAGGTAACAAGATTCGTCAATTCTTTGTCTATGAATACAGACCTATAAAACTAAATACTGTCAGGATATTTCTTTTCCACTCCAATACCCATTTCTTTTAAGTGAAAGGATTTTATTACCTATACATATAACGATATTGTCTTTCAGTCATACATTTCCCTCCTAATAATTACTAAGTCATCAAGTTCGCGTCTCACCTTCCGATCTCGGCGGCCAGTTCGACGGCGCGGGCGCGGGTCTGGGTGGAGCTGTTCTTGGTGCCCATGTAGCAGGTGGTGAAGATACGACTACACAACTCGTGCGGGTCGGACGGCACGTACTCAGGGTCTCCCACCACCTGACGGGCGTCGCGGATCACCTGCGCATCTGAAGACCGAAAATTGATTTAGAAAAAATATTATTTCAAAAGAAATGGTTATATTTTTATATTCCAAAACAAAGGCCTTTACACTGGATACTAGTAAGAGCCTGTATGGTTGCTCTGGGCTACTGGGATACTTTTTTCATTCTTATCATTGCCTTGTATAATTTCATGATTTTATATGTTGCGACTTAATGGCGGCGGTGGTACTACTAACGAAATCGTTTAAATTTATGCTAAAATACTTGTTCAATATCTTATACGGGGATGTATGTCAAGGTTAATGAAATATCTGAAACCCTAGAGAGAAACTCTGAATTTATCTTAAAATGCTCTAAAGCGTGATGTACGAAATCAATTTTGAAAATTATCATTTATTCTAAGAAGGTGACGTTAAAAATCATCTGAAACCCAACAAATCTGAAAACTTACATCCCTGCTTATAATACTTTAACATCTACGCCATGGCGCTCATTAATACATATAGACAGTGCTAAACTTAATCAATTATCACATAGATCAGTAGGCATGTTTTTTTCTACGTATGTGACGGCCTCACCTCCCTGGGCTGCGGCCTGGCAGACGAGGTGACACATGGAGTGGACGATGCAGGCCGTGCTGGAGCTGTCTATGCCGCCGCTGAGGGGCAGGAAGAAGCCGCCCTGCCCGGACCGCCGCAGGTAGTCCCACAGCCAGCACGCCGGGCCCAGGCTGAAACACACAGACAGACCGAAAATCAAAATATAAATCTTCATCCTGCAAATATAGGTACATTTTGGAGCAGAAGACGAAATAATTGTATTTTGTTTGTGAAATGAAATGAACACTGCTCTCTTTGAAAAAAAAAGAAGGTACGTTTACCTTGGAAGTACGAGGGCGGCGCACCATTGCTAACATACAGCGAACGACACTTGACTGTTTTTCACAGAAGGGTTATATTCTTATTTTCAGCATAACTAGCTTTCAAAAAATGCTCGTTTACATTGTAAATTAGGCAGTATTAGGCTGTATTTTAACGCTCATACATATCTAGTGAAAAGCATCGGATACATATCAAACAATAAATACAAGAGAAATGTTTTTGCTATATCTAGTATTGGCTACATATTTCAAACTGATTCCACCCGTACCTGATCTCTTCTTCAGGGGTGTGGTACTGCCATTCAATTTTCTTGTAGCTTGGTGCCGAGATATCATCCGCCGACAGTGCAAAGTCACAATGCATGCGAGGGTACGACTGGGCAGATGATGCCTAAATGGACAAAAATACATATTGAGAACGCTGTACTAACTACTTGTCAGCAAGTACCCCATCCTGCAATCCAGTGTAATTGGTACAAAATATGTTCCGCATCGATGGTTTCTGCATCTAGTATGACTAAGGAGTATAGTTGTGGTCTAGATATTCTATATGTACGAAGACGAGCATTTTAAAGTTAAACCTCTTACTTGGGGCACGCTACATGCAGAGTAAGACTTTACGGAATATTTTCCTGTATATATTCATCCGGCATACTTACTATTAGAGTGCGACTGCGGATTCTGTTTCTGTAGGATCGAACATCTTCGAGATCCAGTGTGGCTGTTACGACCTCCTGTTTGACAAGAGATTACATGTTTCAGAAACAACCCTGTCTCTTCTGCGTATGATTGTTGCTTAAAAATGTTTACACTTTTTTTTCCATCCCAATACGTTGTGTAGCACAAACACTCCTTAGAAACACATGGTCTCATAATGAAATTACATCTAAGAAATTGAAAACATTAGAAAATGAATCGTTGTACTGACCACGTCTTTAACGGAGAACTGCGAGCCCTGGGCGACGATGAAGCCGTTGATGGCGATCGTGGAGCAGCCGTCGTAGTAGACCCGCTCCCCGTCACACCCCTGGGACAGTACGGAGAGGGTTATTTTATTCAGAATCGTGAAAGCAACTGACCATTTCTTTAATAGATATGGCAAAAGTTCTAGAGTTTACCTCCTTTTCGAGAATAACCATTTCTTTGTTATTTCCACCAACCCATAGGGGACAGCATAACGTTGACCCTTTTGTGAGGCCCGCTACAACACTATTGGTTAACATAAAGGTGCATCATTGAGGGACAGTAGAAAGGAGCAGTGACTAAAGTGTCTTTAAAGCAGTTCAGACATGGAAAGAATACCATCTTTGATATCTTAGATTTTCATTTGAACTCCTGTCTTCCGTTTACTTCTAGTAATACAATATAAACACTCTCCATATATTTTAATGGCCACAGTGAAATCAGTTCAACCCAACAGGTTTTACTGAATAATATAAAAAAGGATGTAATGCTATAACAAAATCCACATATATGCACAGCAAAATATCAACAGATTTTACAATACTTGAAAACATCGGATGCAGCTTAATTTTCCTCCTACATGTAGAGTACTACTTTGGACACCTGGCTAGGGACTGCACTTAATTCCACTTCGACTTACCTGGTGGTTGGAGAAGAGATAGATTCCGCCGTTCTTGGCGGTGGCCGACTTGATCAGGTCGACCCTGACGTAGGCCTTCCGCAGCTCGTGGTGTGAACCGCTACTGTTGGTGAAGATCTCCACGCCGTCCAGCCCCATGCCAATGTGCGAACTGTAACACAGGGGTAGGGTTGGCCTCATGTTACAAACAGTAAAGGATTGAGGCAAGACGGCGACAAATTTAAATATATTGTTTTCATGTTGAATTGAAATAGGATAACACCAAACTCGACGAGTTCAAGTGATGGACGACAGTGTTGTTTATTGTATTAAAAAGGACAATAAATGTCTTGGTGTGATCAACATGTTTCGACTTCGTTACGATCTTTGTCAGGATATTTCAACATTTTTTTCCGAAATATACACCAGTCTGGATTTGATGAGGTGCCCGTATAATATTGAAATGCTGGCACACACAAATCATGGGCGCAGTCATAACATAATAATAATAATGGCAGTACAGTGAATAATTGGTAATTAGATGTAATATTAAACTCTCCGAAAAATAAGTTTTACCTTGTTGGAGTCCACAGCTCCTCACATATCTCGCTCCCGAAGCACGTATCAACCGTGGACACCACACCATCTCCGATAGGCGCAGTCCGCTAAACAAATCAATGACAACATTAGCAACCATACCCGTCTTTCACCTATATAATCTTTTTAAAGCTGATTTAGGACAATACGATTTATAAACTGCATATTTCCGTTTGCATCATACAAAGAATTCCACCAAAAAACTCCTATATTATTTATCATTATGCCAACGATTTTGTAAGCAAGCTATACGGTTTTTGATTATACATTATTGTCATTACATTATTATCTTATCATTCATTCCAACGTGACCCTTCTTAATCTCACCTGTCCAGCGATATCCTGAATCATACGTGGTAAGTAGAGGTCCTCCACATGACGGGCCTTTTTCCAGGTTGTGAACCAACGGGTCTCGCGGTAATTGAAATCGTCACAGTTGTTCATTTTGGGACGGACCAATAAGATTTTCCTATAAGAAAAAAATAAGGTACGGTATACTACGGTATGTCATATGATTGTATCATTATAAGTTTTACTACATCTACATCGTTACATATGAGCAGGTGTGCACGTAACTTTGCTCGACATTAAGGTGATTCATATTTGGAAAATAAAATCGCCTGGAAAGAATGGTCTCAACTATAGGACCTTGGTCTAAAAAATTCGGATGCGCTAAGAATCATTATTAGGAAAACAGTACTTACTTGTTGAAGAATATGACGCGACAGTTATAAGCCACGTTTTTATGCATGATGGGCCTAGAAAAAAAAAAGAGAAAAAGTATTATTCAGAGTGAGATACCTTGTCGACGATTATGATTGGAAAGCTTTCGCAAAATAAAAGTCTTTCATTAAGATATATCTTACTTTGTCGGCGTTCCCATATCTTCTTTCAAAACATGTACCTAATCCTATAAGAGATACTGTCGATAATTTGAGGTATTTCAAGATGATTAAACTGCATCTACATCGTTACATTTATCAAAATCCTCAAAGAAAAAATACCACGGTATTAATTATCTTCATTAGTACTCACATATTTATATAGATACTGACAATACTATTAGGTATTTCAAAATGTCTCAACTACGTCGTTACATTACCACATTTAACGAAATGCCCCATCAAACAGCAATATGATCACAATTTTCTTCCTTAGTACTCACATGCCCACGTCACAGACGATGTCCTGGCACACGGAGGACCGCAGCAGAGTGGCCAGCACCTGCCAAGAGTGGAGGAATGTGTCGCTCTCATGAAAGTGGTCGCTGCATCCATAGCCGCTGAAATATAGCATCATTTCAGTTAGGTTTCCTGCGTAGCTGTAAGATTTATCTATAACTGAAACTATAATACGTGATGTACTGTTTTTGGAATCGAAAAGGGTGGGGGTGAAGGGAGGTCTGACTGCAAGAAAACGCGAAGAGTTGTCGAGGTAACAGTAAAAACTCCTTATTAATTTCTGTCAGATAATCACAGATCTCCCTTTTTCTTAGAATGTGTAAACATCAAACACAAATAAAACATATTTGTCGAGTTTGGTATCTAGTCCACACTTTTAATTCAAATAAAACATATGTACATGTATTTACTGTATTTTTTTTTTTAAATTTACTATATTTGATAATATAAACAGGATTCATTGTTACTGATAACCAACCTTATTTCCAGTTCAGGACCGAGTCGATAGGTGGCACCTTTCGCTTTTGCTTCTTCGATACCTATAGATAAGAAGAGTAAATGAACCGTAATCTAAATTTAATCTAAGTTAGATATAAATAAAGACATAAAAAAATTGTATAATGTGGAAGTAGCTAAGACCTAATGAATATTACATTTATACGCGCACATACATTGATATATTATGCAAAATATATAAAAGAAACACCGGCGGTTATCGCATTGCATAGGGAAAGTCTAGAGAAATTAAAACATATATATTGATTCGCAATACGGTTTATTGCGAATCTGTTTTATTTTTCGGAATTTTTAAGAATAGACTGCAATGAATACGTTAAACAATACTATAGCCTCCATGATACAGAATTGATTAATTCTAGTTCACATAATTAAATAACACTTCCTACGCTAACTATTTTGTAGCAAAGAAATATACTGATGATCATGTAAAGGGAAGATTACTTCAATTATACGCCCCTAATTATGTAGTACTATCGACTGTTATTTGAGGATTTTTTGCTTTGTAATTTGTTACAGCAAGAACAAAATTATTTATCATTTATGGTGTGTCATAGTAAGGTGCCTGAAATCTAAGGGAAATTCACTTAAAAACACAGAGCCCGTACGGTATGACTTGGTCTGGCAAAAGTCCCGTTGAAAAAAAAGACTAATCAATCTGTACAGTTATCCATGTTAAAAATTGGGACATAAGTAGGTCAGAATATCATGCTCTGTTACATCTTGGATGAACCACTGGCATGAGGGTCTATTCTGACATAGGGTGACAGGAAGAGAGGAGCATAGAGCCAATTCCGCCCCCGTTGAGTACGAAAAATCTTCTTTGTTTCGGACACAATGTTTTTAGACTACGGTAACTGCGTGTTTTGTCTTAGTGCTATTGATACATTACAGAACATCATATTCTTGGTGTTAAAAAAGGGATAATGTAAATGGCTTAACGTTATCAATCATTGTGAACACATCTGCCTAAAACATTAGCCATTAGCAATAGGCCTTGTCTATCTACAAGAGCCCCCTTCTCCGACCGATCAGACAGGTCTTAACCCTGGTGTAAAGGTTGAGCGCGGGAACGACCTTCTAACTTCTCCCGCCGCCCAAGTAATGGTATTTTGACGTAAACAGCGGGCCCATGGTTCTAGGCCAACACCTGCGAGGAAAGTATCGGCTACCGTAAAACCCCCCAATTCAAGCAGCACCCTATTTACTCCGAACCTTATCTTTTGGGTTTTTGGACGTTTTCTTTTAGACCATTGAAGTTGTGTTCAGGCAATATAAGTCGAACAATTTAGGGTAAGTAGATCGAGTAATCTTCTTTTTTGAATTTTTCCTTTAAACATCACAGATAGACAAGGCATACGTGTTTGATCACCAAAGCGGCCAATTCCCGTAAACTTATCTAAGAAATATCTTGTGAATGTTCAAGAATATCGAATAAAAGGAAAGCCTCAAGAAAGTTCAACATCTATTTCCCCCAGGGCAAAGAATGCATTTACAGGAGGCTCTGAATTAAAATGGTTAAAGATGGAGGTGTAACTGGTTGACGTCATTCCTTACAGTGTTTAGGCGGTAGGCTGAGGCCAGCTGGCCTCTACCGCCTCCACTTAGATTACCCTGCGATCAATAACGGTGACCAAGTAAGACCGGTGGCGGGCCGGGCAGGAGCTGGGCGGGAAGATCAATGAGTCGGAGCTACTCATTTACTGACTAACTACAGCAGACACAAAGTATGGTACTTTATGGGATTATGGTACTTGCACAAACATGTTCGATCTTAAAGAAATTTTGGACAGTTTTTATATCAATATAAGTGCGAGGTTTTCGCTTATCTCGAGGGCATTGGATGCACCGTGACATCCTACTTCGTTACATTATTTATAAAATCAATTACAATAAAAAAAAGTATTGATTTCACAATAAAAAGTAACTTAATAGCGCGAATATGCCTGCTTGGTTTTAGCGCTACTTGGTGCAATCATATTACAGCGTACATTAGCTGTCCGATATCTTATCAATGATCTACAGGATACTTCTTAACTATTGTACCATCTGGAAAACTGTATCCAAGTCAGAAGAAAGATATAGCAGAAGAAACAACATCATCTGTGACCCTTCCAAAAAGGCAGGTGGTACTGGGCGGTTCTCATTCTGACCAAGTTACTGTACGCATTATTTTGTGTTGTTACCTCTGGTACATAGACGAACATCATAGGAGAAACTACCTCTAAAAAGTAAAATGATTTCCTCTTTTAAGGGCAATCGCGCCATTTGTTTGTGCTCACCTAGGCTGCGCAGCCTGCAATATAGATAAACGGTGTTAGTCTGTCGCAGTCAGACCCACTGTTTCCCAAAGTAAGTCTGTACACTAGCAAGCATTTTAGATGAGAATTCCCGTCCAAATCCCAGCATGCTTTGCAGCCGCTGGTTTATGGCAGGTTAGCCTATTCCACGGCCGCCTCCTGTTCTCGGGGCCTATGTAAGTCTGCCATCTTGAGGTGGGAATTTCTACCTCCCCCAGAATCCTTTGCGGCCCACTTGTTTCTGGCAAGCTAGGTACTTAAAAGTTAACCAGCGAAGGGGTTCCCCTTACTAAATATAGACAAACAATGAAAATATTCCTTCTATAACTTGCAAGGGATACCTTGATTGGCTGTTGACTCAGACTTGCAAAGTCCCCCTGTCGAACAGTGGGACGCACTAGAAAGTCTAATGGCAGGTAGGACCATAAACCAGCCAGAAGTCCAAGAACCATCAAAGGGATTCCCCATGCCATTTATAGAGGGCCAATAAAAGAATTCCTTGCAAATTTTAATTGACCAATAAATTTTACAGGGTTGCCACTGACCAGAGACGTCAAAATTCCCTGACATTTCCCTGACTTTTCCCTGACAAATTCCGTTTTTCCCTGACTAATTAGATAAGAAAATCCCTTCATTAAACAGCCTTGAACAATCCCTAGAACAGTCTTGTCCTCCAATTTAAGCTGAAACTTTCGAAACATTGCTGGATCACAGCAAGTGAGCAACGCACCTGAAATCACAACGTGTACTTCAAGGGGCCACAATTTACAAAATGATATTTGCTGAACCAGACTTTTTTTAATTTAAATTTTGTAAATTTAGGACTACGACATCAGTTTTCCCTGACCTTTACAAAATTCCACTTTTCCCTGAACAATTCCAAAATTCCCCGACCTTTCCCTGACCTTGAAAAAAACACACTTTTCCCTGACTTTTCCCTGACCAGTGGCAACCCTGTAAAAGCCATTAACTGTTGTGGGTGTACGGACCTATCATGAAAGAGCTAAGTAGGTCAGGGACGGACTAAAACGGTGTGGGCCTTGTGGCCTTTATATGCTGAGGCACCAAAATGTGTTTTTGGCTCTAATTTTCTCCACCGCATAGGGGAGCTGCCTCGGGCCAGCATTGTATATAGTGTATGCAAATGAGTGTGTTGACCACCTGAAACAGCAGTGTGATAATGTCGAACGCGGGAATAATTATGTATGAACATGGTACCGTTTTGTGTACAACGGGTAATAGTGAAGCAGATGTGATATTTGGGTGTATTGTTGGATCGTTAACAGTATGACAGTTTTTTAAAGTTGATAATCAGAAAGTGTCGTATAAATTATATTATATATTTGGAAAAATACGTTACATGTTAACATTTGAAGCAGGATTATTGATGTATAAACAAATGGTGTTACCATTTATGACTATTTAGATGTTCTAATAGATGGTGGTAGAAAAATGCTTAAAGAAAGATTGCAATTACTACAATTTAGACGTTTAAAAGTTGCATGTAATTACAAGTTTGAGGGAAAGGCCATATTTCAGTCAGATGAGGAGAAAATACACTCTTTCTGCAGAGTGGAAATGTTGTATATTACATGTAGAAGGTTATGGCGATTATTATTATATATATTTGAAATATTGAAAAATGATAATATTGATAATAATGAGGGAAATGAGTCTAGGTTTTTGCGAAGTGATAGAGGTAAAAAATAAAAAATGGATAAACCCGTCTTAGAAGTTTATCGTAGGAACACTAAATAGAGAGCATACTCGTTCTGGGCCCATATCTTTGCCTTTTACCAAAATGTATTGTGTTATTGCAAAATAGTGTCCAAGAGGAATTATTACTTGTAAAATGTATTCATGATAGACAGAATTTCTGATCATCGGACCCTGATAAAATTTTCCCTGATCAGCCAAATTAGTTACGAAGATATGGGATCTGGAAACTATTACCATATGATGTGCAAAATAAAGAAACAAAGAGTGAACTATTATCATTTTTAACACCGGACTTTCTGAAAGAATTGCATTTGTTACACGTAAATAACCTGAAAAGGTAAATTTGTATACATTTGTTTGTATGCAGTTTTGACGTCATGAAAAGCACACGACTGTATGTGATGATGTTTTTTTTAAAAAAAAGGGAAACAAAATTGCTCCAATCTTCAAACAGTAAAATGTGCCATTTGATCCGAATTTTCCAAAAACAAATCTAATTTTGCTATTGTATGGACCCTATTTGAATTACTAGGGAAGTTAGAATAACTAATTGTGCATAACCCCCTTACCTTTAGGGATATAATGTGTTCCTGTCAAAATAAGCATGGCAACCCCTAGCTTCCCTTTATGTTATGCGCTTCCCTTTAACCTTATTACAAATTACCACTCCACCATGTCATTATGAAGTGTAACTTTATTTCATTACTGTATATGTGGTATCACACAAATGTATCGATTAAATACTATTGTATTTTCTTAAACTGTCGATTTGGCTCTTCATTAAGATGACTCCAATGATTGTTTTATAACCTAGACATGAGGCCTGCATGGTGTACTGAGTAATTATGACTAAGCAGAGTCTACGCAGATACAGTCACGGCTGGTTCTCAGTTACTCTTACCTCTCCACTGGCATTCTAATAACCGGCGTGACGTCACATTGGTCACGCCTGACTGAACAAGGGTTAAACAAACCCCCATGTGCCTATTGAAAGTAGTGGGGGTCACTGGACCATGACAGATAAAATCTTAAATTATTAAAAAACCCTTCAAGATACAATTAATTCAATATTGTTTTCAAAAAATGCATGTGTTTTCAAACAATTTTGTCACATATATTGAGGGTCTATCTTTTACAGTAAGTGAGTTATAATCAAATTAATACTGTCACTCTCCCATCCAGATGTCTGGTCACCATAATTAGCAGTAGGGGTTGCCATAGTGATAACTCCTCTGCTAGGAGAGTGAAGGTTGGGTTTCTGCAAGACTCATGTTTAGTACCCTCGTCGCGCAGGAGGTTCGACTATTAGAATCCCATGCCGTGCACTGTGTGACTCACTTCAACCTACAAATTGGCAGCCTGTGACCTATTCCAACTGCCCTCTATGTAGAGGAGAGGAGCGGCTTTCGACACACTAAGGACGTGAATGTGAATGATAATGTAGGCCCTATAATTTAGGAGAAAATCAAGGGCAGATCCAGGAATTCTAGGGGGGGGGCAAGATTTAGAAATGTTGTAGGCCTAATTCATGGACAGCGAAGATTTCGCGCATTTTACGCATTTTTATTAACACTTTTTTTCTATACATTTCCAAAAGATCCAAAGGCACTCCTATGTCCATGAGGATGGTCTAAGGGAGTAAATATGCGTTTTTGATGGTTATTTATTGAAAATTATGTGTTTTGGAGCCATAATTAGGGTTAAATGATCTCCATGGTATAGTAAACCTCGGGGGCTTTAAATATTTGTATTTTAACAATTAAAACACATAAAATGCTTTTCCTTACCACAAAAACGCCAAATTTTCTGGCCATTAGTTTGAAGTGATATAGGGCCATCCATAAATGACGTCATGTGCCTTGGGGGGGGGGGGGGGGGGGGGTCCAGGCCCCTATATATTTCTATAGTTAAAGCATGATTTTCTTTGCTCAAAATTAAAACAAATGTTTCTAAACAAGCTTCAATATACTATTATAGTGTGAAGATGCTTTCCTAAAATCATGATAACCCACAACGTAAACAATCCATCATTTTCCTTTTTATTCAATGGTTTAATGATTTTATTCTAATTTGGAAAATGCGCATAATAGGCACATTTGGGGCCCTTGATGGGGGGGTCCCCATGTCGGATGTCGAATTTAAGAAATGGCTATGTCGCCATGTCGAATTTAAGAATAAGCCCTGTCAGATGTCACTAATGGCTATGTCGCCATGTCGAGCCTAAGAAAATGTCATGTCGCCATGTTGGATTTAAGGACAGCCCCTGTCGCATGTCACTAACCTGAAAAAGGGCCGTGTCGCCGTGTCGAATTTAGTGGTCCAGACCCATACATTTTCCTAATTTCCCATGTGATTTGATCTTTCAGATTTTACCAGACAATGTGTTATATTGCTACACATTTTGTGAAACATATAAAAGTCAAACATTATTCAATATGACTGATATCAATAGATACTCTATTTCTTTTCATCCCTCGATGATATTAGTAGTATAGGGTTTGGTTGAGTTCAAACTGAACTCAACCTCCTTTTTGGAGGCGATCGGTCGCCTCCAGAAAGTAGGTCTAGTTAAAACTGAACTCGATCTACTTTTGGAGGCCATCAGTCGCCTCTAGAAAGTAGGTCTAGTTCAAACTGAACTAGACCTACTATTCGTAGGCAATCGGTCGCCTCTAGAAAGTAGCTCTAGTTCAAACTGAACTCGATCTACTTTTTGGATGCGATCAGTCTGTGCCATGTCACAGACAAGGTCTTGAGAATGTTGAGGTTATGTTGTAACGTTTGTTACAGCGTCGTCCATGTGGTGAGATAACCCAGGCAAGAATATGACGTTATAATAACGTTATTGCGACGTCTTTTTTTGGTTCTTGTTACGTCACATTTTGACGTTCTATAGACGTAGATTTGAGGGCACCCAATCACGTCTCTGAGACTTCCAATGTGACGTCGCAAAATGACATTCTTATCATGTGTTTCTGCGACGTCACAAAATGACATTCTTGGTACGTGTTTCTGCGACGTCACATTGCAACTTTCAAAGAAATATTATGTGGATCATAAACTACTGCTGCGACGTTGCACCATAACATACTGGCGACATGATTATAACACCGTATTGTAACCCAAATTATATTCCAATAAGGTTATTTTGTGACAGGTTCTGTTAAGGTTATTTTGTGACCCACCTATGACCAAACATTACACTATACATCATACTATAACTTTCCCAAGACCAGAAATCTTGGTTTCCAGCTTTGGTCACAGTGACTTGGGGCCTTTTAAGTAAGCACTTGTGTACCCAAGCCCTTTCTATAGCTAGCAAATGTCAGATATCAGGCCAGGGGACAGATACACTCAGTATCCCACTGCGAAAGATTGAAAAAGGTGTTTTCCTGGTACTAGTCATTGATTTCAGCAATTAAACTTAACTATAAATGAGTTTCCAGAAGATAGTTTGATATTTCATAAAAAAATACTGTTTCAGCAGCATTTAAACATGTTTGAAAAATAGTGATATAAATTAGAAAACCTTGAACTTTAGCTTTTTCTCAACTGAAATGGTATTGCACTGTCCCCTGGTGTTGAAACACAGTTTTTTAATTTCATTTTATTTATCCTGGGTTGTCTCGATATACATCGGTTTTCGTCGAACTCCAGCTTCAATTAACATGTCTATATCAATTTTTACATAATAACAGAATTAAATCATAAAGATTTGACAATAGCAGTATACATACGTAACATTCAACCGATTAACATATAATGGTATACAGATAATAGCATGTAGATCATGATGAAAACCTCCAAAAACAACATCAACATTCAGGGATGTATTAACTCCTTTAACAGCCTTTTCTGTCGAGATTTAAAGAGTTTCAAAGAAGGGGAATTTCTAATCATCACATCAAGGTAATTCCAACTTGTTGCCCCTACATATAATACCGATTTTTGTGATCTCGATTTAGTATAATCTGGCACAATAATAACAGGAGCATCATATTTCCTTAAAGGTAGATCCCTTGTATCTCTATAGGAGTCCTTTCTCGAAATTGAGTACATAAAATTTAACAAGTGTGAATTCCTTCTATCTTCCAACATATTCAAATCTGCCAATGAATTTGATTCTAAATTGCTATGTCGCGGTTCCAAATTCAGGCATAACTTGATACATTGGTTTTGTAAAGTTTGTAATTTAGTTAATTTCTTAATAGTTGCATGCTTATAAAAGAAATCACCATAGTCGATATAAGGTAATATCATTGCCTTATATATATGTAGACTGGCTTGAACAGTTAAATATTTCCTGATCTTTCGCAACATATAACTTTTGTATGTAATTTTACTGATGACATTACCCAAGTGAAGATCAAAATTTAGTTCCTGGTCCAAGGTTATTCCAAGATACTTGTAATTGTCCGTCACTGTCAAGGTTTCCTTTTTTAATTTAATTTCTATATTGTCAATTTTTTTAATGTTATTTTTGTTGCCAAAGATCATAACTTTAGTTTTTTTTGAATTAATGGTTAATCTGTTTTGTTCACACCAATGTGACATTGTATCAACATCACTCTGTAGTTGTTGTTTTGCAATATTCAAATTAGGGTGAGACACAATGAGCACAGTGTCATCCGCATATAACATTACCTTACAAAATTGAAAAATATTTGTCATATCATTGATATATATCAAGAAGGCCAACGGGCCGATTATGCTACCTTGTGGAATGCCATTGCACAATTTTTTAGGGGAAGAACTTTTATTGTTAGCAACAACAACCTGGTACCTGTCCGATAAATAGTTACTATACCATTTAATTGATACAATTGATAGTATTGCACTGTCCCCTGGTGTTGAAACACAGTACTATCAATGGTTATGGCCAGACTAGGAAACAAGGTACTTGTGATGTTCTGATTAAGTCAAGTTGTGACTTAACCCTTTCAGCGCGGGAAGCCACAAAAGTGGCTCAATGGTAAATACCCATAGGAAGTACATTGATAGAGGAGAAATTAAGCTTTCAGAATCTGAAAGAATTTTCCAGAAATTCCTATTAGAACCGGAGATATGGGTATTTGAATATGCTAGCATCAATTCATTAGAAAATAGTAGAATTGCAATTGTGCAAACTTGTAACAATATAAATAAAGATGATTTTGCCATCTTTTTTCAAATTGTTAGAAATTTGTAAGTTTTGGAAAATGATGTGATTTTCAAAATGTCATAACTTTGGTCTCATTTATGATAATCACAAACTGTTTTTGTTGTTGAAACACAATGAACCTTTAGGCCCCAAATTTTTCTCTTTGAAACAAATAAAATCAATATTTCAGCAATTAATGGTTACCATGGAAACCAATGATTGGAACATAATGCAGATATTATTAACATAGACATGTTTCGTAAATTGGCAGGGTGCCAACATTTGGAATGTTTTCATCCAACTTACATAAAAACTAATTGTACCCGAATAATCTAGAGAAAATTAGAGTTTTAGGCACTTTTTAGACTAATTTTCATATTTTGGCCAATATCTCCATAGTTATGAACTGTAGAATGACATATTTAGCAGTGAAAGGGTTAACTTAACCAGAACGTCACTGAGACATGGTGATTAGGTGAGGTCAAGACTGAACCTAAGCACAACGTCACTGTGATGTCACAATTAGGTAGGGTTGAAACCTTACCTTAAAGGAGACGCGAAACGGCAATTTTCTTTGACAACAAACGAACCAAATATATCAGATTAGCTATACATGGGAAGAAAAGTATCTTACAAACGTGTGCCCTCAAAAGACAGGCAGAACTGAAACATGACAGTAGGCCAGGCTGTTCGCACCTCCCCGTATGTGGCCCAGCGCGAACAATAGGTTGTGACGTAACGGGAGTCATTAGGCCTTACTGGTACGTGACCAATGGACATCTTTCAAAATTCATAAGTCTAAGACAAATACATTAAAAATTTAGGTAAAAAATATTTTTGGCTAGAACTTGTATATATCTATGAATTCTGAAAGTCACATGTTCTTTTGACTTATATTTTTTCCTTAACTTGCAATGTAATTTTGCCCATTGGTTATAGTGGGGTATGGTTACCTCACGTGACGTCACCAGCATGGTCCAGGCTTGCCTCACCCAGATGCATGCCTGAGGTGTCAGACTGGCTTCACATTTATAGAAATAGATATTAAGTAGTTGTTTGAGCACCTAGTGCTATTCGCTGCACATCACATGATAAAGTAGGCACTATTTCGACATTATTACAAGTTTTCTAACATTTTTAACATTTCTTTGCGGGTGAGCTTTAAAAGAACGTCACTGTGACATCATCATTAGGTATGATTCAAACCAACCTAAACACAACCTTATCTTGCCATACTGTTAAGGTGCAGTTAAGACCTAGCCTAATTAGAATGTCACAAAGAGTGCGAATATAAAGTTTGTTAAGCTGACAGATCGGGCTTTTACTCCGAAGAGGAGATCACCATGTGTTGCAGGGTTAGATTTGTTTAGTGAGAATGATTATGTGATTCAGTCAAGCGATAAGGTTTTAGTTTAACTATCCTACCACTGATACGATGTATCACTGCTTATGTCAGGTTTATGATAATTTGCATGTGAGATAATGGCTATAGACATATGCATAACATGTCTATAATATTGAAAAATGTTTGTTACATAATAACATCTACTAAAACAACTGAAAACATTGACAAACATAATTCCTAAGAGGACTAGGGTATTTGAACTGACACACACTGAGTGTGCTACCAGGAGCATAGACTGAGTAAAACACTGGCCTACTTTTCTTCAGTCCTTTTGGGTCACTCTGTTGGGTGCAGCCTGCATACACAGGGGGCGGCCTGCATGTGGAGGAGGGGGAGGGGACCACTTCTGTTATTCTGATACTTTAACCTGCTTTAATCACTCTATACAATGAATATTTTTAATGCAGTATACTGATAACAATGCATTCTCTTATAATAATGTATTCAATAATTTAAATGGACAGTCAAACTTTGAAACATTTATTTATATCTCTGATATATTGTCATCTATTGATCCAGTGATAATGTTAGAAAAAATAAGCATGTGACAATGGCGCACTCCCTGTCAATTCTAGGGCGACATTTTCACTTTAATGCGCCATTTTTGGTTCATTTTGATGAAATTAAAATTCCTAATGTTCCATGGGCGCATTGATCTCAAAATTAATGTGACATTTAAATTTTAATGTGCCCAGGCACATGGCGTGGCCCTAACATTTTCACTGTTGATCTATACAAATTCTAGATTTTTGTAAATCAATTCACAGGTCTAACAGTATTATTCATTCAATGTATATATCTATATATATATAAAATCATTGACACTACAAAATATTCTGTATATTATGGGTATAAGCAATACTTCATGCCTATCTTAGAACCATTTTATAGCAAGAGAACATGGCGGCAGATAGCTGAGACATGTGTAGACCGTGCTGGTAAACAACCCAGGATTTAACTTACAAATCGAGGGATTTCACTTCTGAAAACTGGAAGGACTCGTTCATATCATACAGGGAGCTCGTATATGATACCATTTGCTCATGAATCGGCATATATAGAAGGTTATTTACGAGTTTTCAACAGTGAATGTCTGGAGTAAGGACCCGGAGTGGAAGCGTCGCTAGCGGGAATCAGTCGTGCGGAACGCTCAAAACAACAACAGTAATGGCTACTGAACGACCGAGTGAGGACGGCGCAAATGCTGAAGGTGAAGTACCTGATAGTGATACCATGCTTAAACAAATCTTGACAAACCAACGTAAAAGTGACTGTAAGATAGATCAACGATTTGAACAACTGGATGCTAAGCTTACAAAAACAAGCAAAACATTCGACCAATATGTGGTAACAAATGATCTGAGAGTGTCAAGTATTCAGAAGCATGTCACGGATATGGCAGACCAGATGACCGTACTACAAGGTGAGGTGGACGTGTTGAAATTGGATCTAAAAACGGCAAGAGATGACCTTGATGCCACTCAGGAGGATCTAAAAGCAGCTAAAAAAGATCTTGAAGAAAAGACCATCGTGCTAGAAAAATTGGACAAGAAATACATCAGCGATGAAGATGAACTGAAAAAATGTCTTATTATAATCGATGGTGTTAGTGAGAACTCAACCAGGAACCCCAGGGTGCTGGCCAGGGCACTGCTAACGGATCTAGGGATTGAGCATGAGGATACGGACATTAAGTTAGCCTACAGGCTGGGGTCTGTTAACCAACAAGCAACTAGACCACGCTCCATTAGAGTACAATTTAACAAGACGACTCTGAAACCTATGGTCTTCAAAAACATTAATAAATTAAAAGGTCTTGACTCATGGAAATTTGTGCATGTATCTGACGCTCTCTCACCTATTGAACAGAATGAACGTAGGGACTTAAGATGCTTGTATGCTGCGAGTAAGGCACGTAAACTTGATGTTAAACTACGTGGGAGTGTGTTGATTGTTGATGGGAAAAGGTATGTGTACAAGGATCTAGGCGCATTACCCCATGGCTTATCCATGGAGGCAATTAAGATGGTCAAAACGGTAGACGGCATAGCGTTTCAGTCTCATCACGCATACTTAAGCAACATGTACCCATGCAAAATTGTCTTTGAAGGAATCGAGTACCACTCTGCTGAACATCTGTATTTTTGTCGTATGGCGTTACATCATGACAGGGCGGATCTTATTGATGAGATACGTAAGGCAAGGGATGGGTACCAGGCTAAAAGAATCTAAAAAAAAAATCAAACAAAATGCTCAATGGGAACAGGTAAAACTGAAGGAGATGAGAATGGTAGTACATCTGAAATTTGACCAGAATAACCAACTCAGAGAGCGCCTGCTTGCAACCACAGGGTTTCTTTACGAAGCTACTAAAGGTGATAGTTTTTCGTGCGGTATGATGCTGGACAAGGCCAGTGAAATATCTCAAACATCAATAACGGGAGATAATATGCTGGGAGTAATCCTTTGTGAATATCGTGATGAAATCTTGGGCAAAAAAATGTAAAATTGAGTAATTAACTACTGATCTTACAACCATACCTATTGACTCAAATTGACTTGAATCGCAGAGACTATTGTCTCATTTTGATGCGTAACAAGAGGAGTTATATGTATAGATTTGCCTAAATTTGTGAAAATGTGAATGTTTACCCCGGACTATAGTGAGTAGGTTATTATGCAACTATGTAATATACTAATTGGTTATGTGAAAGTGTTAGCTAACCAAGACAAGGGCTCGAAATGCTGTATTTGTCTTAACATATGCATGTGGACCTTAATGGTCAATGAAGTTTTGAATTATCAATCGAGGGAATTGGATAATGGATGAACTGTGTAAATTGACAGAAGCTAAGGGGATGCATTTTTTTAATGTTAATGTCAGGAGTATTGTGAATAAATGGGAATTAATTAAAGAAACTTTTGTACACAAAAATATTCATGTCTTGGCTTTTACTGAAACTTGGCTTCATGAACAGCTTCCAAATACACTGTATGAACTAACAAACTACAATCAAATTCATTATGATAGGTCGTGGGGTATAAATAAAAGAGGAGGTGGCATTAGTACCTATATTAGGAATAACCTTGATTACTCAGATACGACCTATGCACATTTTAACACAAGTAAAATGGATGTCGAATGTCAATGGTTAGTTATTGAACAACCTATGAATAAGCCAATTATATTAGGTAATTTATATAGACCCCCTCAGGGGAATGTAAATAAATGCATTGAGTACTTAGATAATATTTTAGATCAAATTGATTTATCTAAAAACGAATTAATTTTAATGGAAGATTTTAACATTAATATTTTAGATAAAATGAAAAAATCTACTAAAGATCTCACTGCATTTATTACAGATTTTGGACTACGTTAGATGGTAAAAGAACCAACGCATTACTCCAATGAAATTGATAGCTGTATTGATTTGTTTATTACAAATTCGCAGATAGTTTCCCAAGTTAAAGTATGTAACTTGAATATTAGTGATCACCAGGCGATTTTTCTTACACGGAAAAAAATCAAAATCAAAAAGATAAAAACTGAATTTATTGGACGCTCATATAGATATTATGACAAGATGACTTTCCAAACATTTATGATACAGCAAGATCGGACTAATTTTGATAGAGAACAATCTATAGAAACTAAATGGGATATTATAGTAGAAAAGATCAATATATATCTAGACCAAAATTGTCCGCTTAAGAAATTCAAAATTTCCAATGTAAAGGAACCATGGATAACACCTCCTCTGATTGAATTATTTAAGGATAAAGATGCGATCCTTAAAAAGGCTAAGAAAAAGAAGAATCGGAATGATATAGAGTTATGGGCACGTGCCAAAAAATTGAGAAATCTATGTGTCAAGAGATTGAGGAAAGCACGAGTGGATTTTATCAAGGAAGATCTTGAAAACAATGCCAACAACCCAAAAATTTTTTGGAAAGTCATAAAGTCAGTGATACCTAACAGCAAAAGAAATGGACAGGAATTCCAGTTAGTTAACCAAGAAACTAGTGATAAGGTTCATAAAAATCTAACAGCTGATTATATAAATTCATATTTTGTTAATATTGGACCGAACTTATCGAAAGGCTATAAGGAAAAATGGTCGTATGATGATGTAATTTATGAGCGATACTTGGATTCATTGGAAACGAACTATGACGAGATTTTAATGTTGTGTAAAACAATCAATATTAACAAATCCTCAGGAGTATTAAATATTTCGACTGAAATATTGAGAGATGCCTTCTTGGCATGTCCCAATAAATTGATGGATATAATAGCATTGTCTTTTTAAAAGGGTTTTATCCCTAACAGCTGGAAGACAGCCAAAGTAACACCTCTTCAAAAAGCAGGAGATAAGAAAATGGTATCAAATTTAAGACCTGTTTCTAACCTCCCGATTATGTCGAAATTAATAGAAAAAATTGTACACAAAAGGCTACTACACCATTTTAATCAGGGTAACAGAATAGATGATAGACAAGGTGGATTCAGGCCTAACCATTCTACTATAAGCACGACATCACTATTTTTAAATGACATATATAACTCAATGAATAGTGGAGAGGTGACTTTGGCTGTTTATTTGGATTTAATGAAGGCCTTTGATACGGTCAACCATGAAATTTTATTGAAAAAATTGAAAGCAAATGGTATACGGAAAGATTGTTACAAGTGGCTTGAAAATTATTTATCTCTGCGAACTCAAACTACAATTGCTAATGATGTTACCTCAACCAAATTAACTATTAAATGCGGTGTACCCCAGGGTAGTGTGTTGGGACCACTTCTTTTTATAATATATATCAATGATGTAACTAAGATTATTAAAAACTCACGTGTGTCCCTTTATGCTGATGATACTGTTCTGTATATTACCAATCGTGAACCACAATTAATTTATGTCCAAATGCAATCGGATTTGAACGAAGTTTATAAATGGTGCTGTAAAAATAGGTTAACAATTAATTGCAAAAAAACTAAATACTGTGTATATGGCATGAGGTCAGGAGTTAGAAAATTTAAAAACCATGATATCGATTTATCCCTGAACAGTCAGACATTGGAATATGTAAGTTCATATAAATACCTTGATTTTATTTTGGATGAGAATCTAACTTTCAACAAGCATGTTAATGAAATTCGGAAACAAATATCACATAAATTATTTTTATTTTCGAAAATTCGTAAATACCTAACCATAAATGCCAGTATTCAGGTTTTTAAAAGCATGATGCTTCCGATTTTTGAACATGGTGATGTGATTTATAGGGGAACATCTGTAGGTAATGATAACAGAATAGATAAGTTATTCTATAGAGGACTAAGAATTTGTGTAAATTATACTCCAAATCTTAGCAGAGGTGAATTATGTCAAATGTGTAAAATAGGTATGTTGGAGGATAGATACAAATGTCATCTACTGTGTTTTATGTATAATTTTAAGGATGATGAACAATTTTTAAAAATTCATGGTATAAATACACGATTACATACTGCTCCAGTATTTTATATATATAAACCTATCTATGAAAAGACAAAGTGCAATATATTTTATAGAGGTGCTATATTATGGAATCAGCAGGAACCAAATATTCGTAATATGAACGATAAAAATGCATTTAAGCATAGTCAAACAATCATTTTAAAACAAATTGTGATAGGGTATTGATATGAATATTGCTTATAAACACTTTAGTATATAATATGTCAACAATTGTATTCCTTGGTTTCAAGAATATGTAGAATGTAGACAGTTATATCTCTAACAAATTTTAAACAAAATCACAGTCTATTCTTTATGTTATAATACTTGAATATTGCTTTGTTGACTTATTGATGTCTAGTCATAACAGAAAATACTTATTGAACACTGTATCTTCGAAAGTGTACAACCTTTTAACGATTTTAGCATATTTATATGCATACAGACAAAAGAGTGAGACAAGTGTAATAGCTTATTTTTTGTCTGTTGAAATAAAAGAATTAAAAAAACAAACACTGTAATTAACTGTTCTCAAACCAAAAATTCGGATAAAGGGGGCATTCAGGTATAGTGACAACATGGGTTTGTCCCAAGGTGACCACTATATCTAAAGTGCCCCCAGCCCCCATTTCAGAGTGGTCTATGTGCTGGTAAATACGTGGTAAATCTGTCTAAAGTATGTGGTTCCCATGGCGGGAGAGTCATGAAACATGTGGCAACCTTACCTAAACATGGAGTGGGGGATATGCCAAACAGGTGGTCGGTGGGGCTAGCTCATGTAAAGCAAGCTCTTTCTCGAGAAAGACGGTCTGGAAAGAACCCATAAGGGTTGGTAGGACGTTAAACTACCCCAACAAATCGAGAAAGAAAAACATTTTAGGTATTGTAAGACGTAAAAATGAGAAGACAATACACAATATTGTAAGACGTAAAAATGAGAAGACAATAGACAATACACAATAGACAATAAGAAAAATGAATGCAATAGAATCTTATATTACTGTCTCTTACATAAAACATATCTACACAAGAATAAAAGAACATTATATGTACAGCGGGTCTCTTATTTTTAGCAACTCCCCTCTCTCTTGACCCCCACTCTTGATGCAGTACTTGTAAGTGTTACCACATGACATCAGATGGTCAGGATGGCTGTTTTTTCTGTGTCACGACACAGTGATCTATGTTTTGCTATAGTGGCCTACATGATGGGTCCCATGTAATGTACTTTCTTTGCACGTAGTTTCTCACGTTTTGAGACTATTTCCCGCTGCACAGAAATGTTCTTGAGATCGGTAGCAGATAGCGGGGAATTACTCCTGCGTGGGTCGGAGACTTGATGAGTTTTCACTAATCTAGCTTTATTTTGTTCACAGGTCCTGAGGAGTTGAAATATTTCTCACTTTGTTCAGAAAGATCTTTGTAATTGTTGCTTATGAGAAATGTTACAGAAATTGTTTAAGGCTTCAGAGTTTCCACTAATTCTGTTTTGCTTTGTTTGTAGTGTCTTTGTGAACTATATGATATGGTAAAACATATAATTTTGGAATACTTTTGCTATTCCCCTTTTTACAACTGGTAACGTCCTCTTCATTCTATCTTTATACAGTTAGTTATATGCGCAAAGTGAATTACTCTCTACCTTTGTGCAATTTAAATGATCATATATCACTTTAAACTAATATCTATGATATTATGTGAATAATATATTTGCTTGAAAAATTGACATTATATTCATTATATCAGAAAATATGAATAATAGATCTATAAAGATCCCGCCATGTTATTAGATAACACATTTTTGTCAGTAAAATACCTAAATAAACATGAAACATTACGAAAATTTATTTCATCACAACGTCCTTTCAGACATGGTAGTAGAAAATAACATTTTAGATACATATAGAGAAAATGAGTCCATAGAAATGCGTAAAATATGCGAAAAATAGCACTGCAGGAAAACTGGCTACTCTACTCTATTACATTTCGGCATGACGTCCTCGTTAGTGGCGCCGGCTATGACATTCCGTGCAACCATTTACAACGCGGCCGTCATTGTTGCCATTTTTGTGACGTTGCAGACTCTCTTTATGAATGACGTCACGAAAACGGCCACAATGACGGCGGCATTGTAAACGGTTGCACGGAATCCCATAGACGGCGGCATTAACAACGATGTCAGTAAATTCCTGTAGGCGACGGCCCCACTTGACCATCTTTGTGTAGCTACAATATTTTTGAGGGAATGGTCCCTTCCATTGGGGGTATGGGGGGCCACCCCAGAAAAATTTTGAAAAATGAACTCTCATTAGTGCAATATCTTAGGTATTCTGAGATACTTTGGAGACCTTAGGGGATAATGTTTTTCTTTTTCTGATTCCTTATATTTCAATTTCAATTTCCCAGGGAATTTTATTATAGGTGGTAATACATTTTGAGGAAATTTTTGAAAAATACCTTTTTGGCAATGGGCAACAGGCAATCATTGCCCATTGCCAAATATCATATCACACTGTACAGTTGTGAGTGAACCAGAGTGAACAGTAGTACCACATGAGTCCTACCACATTTAGAACCAACCGGCCGATTCAGGCCTATATTCAATGTCTGAATTTAAATCCAGAGATCTTTTCCTGGGCGGCACCCAACCAAGTCAAATTAAATACACTTTAAAGTGTACCCAACTTAAAAAACTTGGCTCACACTCAAGAACCTCATGTACCCAATCGGGGGAAATGAGGCTCTAAAACTTGCGCTTGACAATTTTCTTACGGTGAAACCACAATTACTCTCCTCCCACTAACTAATCATTAATGCTCCATCAATAACATAGGCAGAGACTTGCTGGGTCACCTGGTGCCAGATAGACTCTATGGGCCACACAGCGCCAATATCACATAGGCTAAGACTTGCCGGGTGACCTGGTGCCAGATAGACTCTATGGGTCACACAGCACCAATATTACATAGGCAGAGACTTGCTGGGTCACCTGGTGCCAGATAGACTATGGGCCACACATCACCAATATCATGTAGGCAGAGACTTGCTGGGTTACCTGGTGCCAGATAGACTCTATAGGTCACACAGCGCCAATATTACATAGTCTAAGACTTGCCGGGTGACCAGGTGCCAGATAGACTCTATGGGTCACACAGCACCAATATCACATAGGCTAAGACTTGCTGGGTCATCTGGTGCCAGGTAGACTCTATGGGTCACACAGTGCCAACATAGTCTAAGACTCTATGGGTCACACAGTGCCAATATCACATAGTCTAAGACTCTATGGGTCACCTAGTACCAGATAGACTCTATTGTTCACACAGTGCCAATATCACATAGTCTAAGACTATAGATCTATGGGTCACACAGCGCCAATATCACATAGGCTAAGACTTGCTGGGTCACCTGGTGCGAGGTAGACTCTATGGGTCACACAGTGCCAATATCACATAGTCTGAGACTCTATGGGTCACACAGCGCCAATATCACATAGGCTAAGACTTGCTGGGTCACCTGGTGCCATGTAGACTCTATGGGTCACACAGCACCATCATCACATAGTCTAAGACTTGCTGGGTCACCTGGTGCCAGGTAGACTCTATGGGTCACACAGTGCCAATATCACATAGTCTAAGACTTGCTGGGTCACCTGGTGCCATGTAGACTCTATGGGTCACACAGCGCCAATATCACATAGTCTAAGACTTGCTGGGTCACCTGGTGCCAGGTAGACTCTATGGGTCACACAACGCCAATATCACATAGTCTAAGACTTGCTGGGTGACCTGGTGCCAGGTAGACTCTATGGGTCACACAGAGCCAATATCACATAGTCTAAGACTTGCTGGGTCACCTGGTGCCAGGTAGACTCTATGGGTCACACAGCGCCAATATCACATAGTCTAAGACTTGCTGGGTGACCTGGTGCCAGGTAGACTCTATGGGTCACACAGCGCCAATATTACATAGGCAGAGACTTGCTGGGTCACCTGGTGCCAGGTAGACTCTATGGGTCACACAGCGCCAATATTACATAGTCTAAGACTTGCCGGGTGACCAGGTGCCAGATAGACTCTATGGGTCACACAGCACCAATATCACATAGGCTAAGACTTGCTGGGTCATCTGGTGCCAGGTAGACTCTATGGGTCACACAGTGCCAACATAGTCTAAGACTCTATGGGTCACACAGTGCCAATATCACATAGTCTAAGACTCTATGGGTCACCTGGTACCAGATAGACTCTATTGTTCACACAGTGCCAATATCACATAGTCTAAGACTATAGATCTATGGGTCACACAGCGCCAATATCACATAGGCTAAGACTTGCTGGGTCACCTGGTGCGAGGTAGACTCTATGGGTCACACAGTGCCAATATCACATAGTCTGAGACTCTATGGGTCACACAGCGCCAATATCACATAGGCTAAGACTTGCTGGGTCACCTGGTGCCATGTAGACTCTATGGGTCACACAGCACCATCATCACATAGTCTAAGACTTGCTGGGTCACCTGGTGCCAGGTAGACTCTATGGGTCACACAGCGCCAATATCACATAGTCTAAGACTTGCTGGGTGACCTGGTGCCAGGTAGACTCTATGGGTCACACAGAGCCAATATCACATAGTCTAAGACTTGCTGGGTCACCTGGTGCCAGGTAGACTCTATGGGTCACACAGCGCCAATATCACATAGTCTAAGACTTGCTGGGTGACCTGGTGCCAGGTAGACTCTATGGGTCACACAGCGCCAATATTACATAGGCAGAGACTTGCTGGGTCACCTGGTGCCAGGTAGACTCTATGGGTCACACAGCGCCAATATCACATAGTCTAAGACTTGCTGGGTGACCTGGTGCCAGGTAGACTCTATGGGTCACACAGAGCCAATATCACATAGTCTAAGACTTGCTGGGTCACCTGGTGCCAGCCCAGTGGGCAAAACAACGTTGATTCAACATCAATTCACAACGTTAATTCAACGTTGCAGATTGGTTGATTTTGCAAATGGAATCAACATTGAAATCTGACGTAGATTCAACGTCATGTTCCAACGTTGATTCAATGTTGAAATCTGACGTAGATTCAACGTTGATGCCTTTAATCATACTTTGTTTCATATAAATTTATAAGTTCATGAAAAAAAAAAAATCTGTGGGGAAAATATCCCTGGTCTTTACTTATGAGGGAATCTGCCCTCCGAATCCAACATAATGTGTGTTTATGTTGGATCATGTCAGGTAAATATGACCTGTCGCATACACAAAGTCCATAAAGATTTTATGTCCTGTATCACACTGATGGACTACAAAAAAGGTGTTTAATGTGATGATTTTTTTCAGTACCCCCCTATTCATAATATTTTACTATATTTTATATTTCAAACAATGATTATTGTCCTTGTTAACAATAAGACTACATTTTGAACATAATTTAATCAAAAAAATTCTTGATTGACTGTCTAAAATGCTATAAATACAAAAACGTTTTTGCAATTTTGCATTTCTAAATCAGTGGCGGCACCCTGTGGTGCTGATTTTTGGTTGTACCACAACGTTGATTCAACATTGATGAATCAACGTTGTATCAACGTTGATGAATGAACCTTAATTAAGTGAACATCTAGGTTGCCATATCAATGTTGAATCAACGTTGTGATACAACCAAAATTTAACGTTGTCATATCAACGTTGAATCAATGTTGATTCATAGTTGACAACCTCACAACCAAAATTCAACAAAGAATCAATGTTGATTCAACGTTGTGTGCTCACTGGGAGGTAGACTCTATGGGTCACACAGTGCCAATATCACAGTCTAACTAAGACTCTATCAGTCTATGGGTCACACAGTGCCAATATCACGTAGGCTAAGGGGGGTGAGTGGTACTGTGTTATGAAGCCAGGTGTCAGCACAAGTTGAGTCATGTGGTGCCATTTGAGTGGGCCACACAGTGCACGGCATGTGGTGCCAGAACGGAGGTAACCCTACCTCCTGGTTCTGAGTCAATACCCGATCCATGAGGCATTGATAGATCGCCATCTATGATTTCAGGATTCTGCATCGAGACCAACAAGGCCATCGTACGACAATACTTGTTTTATGGGAAGAATTAGGGAGACCTGCCACTGGTGCCTCAACCAAATAACGGCCAACGCTGTGAAAAACAGGGCAAATGATGGGAATGTCTGTTAAGCTAAAACATTGTTTGAGAGGAAAATGGAGAAAGGTAAATGCGAAAGGGAAACAATTGCATGTTAGCAGCAGTAGATGATGGGGGTCCCGGATCTCCAAGGCCTCCGAAACTCATGGATTCTATCACATGCACGGGCATGAACTCTCTAGATGGCGCTACCCCTGTCTCATAGTTACTTATAATACTAAAAGGGTAAGAACCTAAAACTGTACCCTGCAGTTTGCACATACATATATTTTGGATTTATGCTTAAACTGTATGTTTTTTTGTGAAATAAAAAATAGTTTGCATCCTAGATAACTAATAAAAACTAATTGGCTGTCACATTTTATTGATATCTATGTTTAATCAATGGGAATTGACCATTTTATTGAGAAAAAATGAAACCCCACCCAGTATTGCAGCATACCATATATGGCAATGCCCTTATTTGGAAGTACTTTATGAATGGAGGTCACATGACCAACCATATAGGGCAATGTGCACATAGGCCTTTTGGTAACTATATGCAATATGCAATAGTATTTATAACTCCTGTCCATGTTAAAACCTATGTTTGCCCATAGTTTTGCCATAATTGTGTAATGTACATTGCTATTTCCTTCAGACTGGTTAATTAGGGCATGGGAGGGTAGGGGAATCCCCTGTGACATCATCATGTTAGTTATACTAGAGGCCCCTGAAAGGGGGTTTTGAACAAAAACCTCATCCCAAACGTAATATAGTAACCTCATTCAGCCCAAGCATTTTGTTCCACAGTCATTACAGCAAACCGTGGTATAGTGGCTATGGTGAGGGACTTCAAATCAGAAGGTTGGTGGTTCAAACCTACTGATGGTCATGTTGCAGTTTGACCATGTTGCATTCTTTCTTATGCAAATCATCTTCAATATAATATTATTATCAGCTTTTACAGTGCTAATCATTTATCTTTGGTATACACAAAGATATTTCAATTTTAGCTTAATGTTATAAAGTTGAATAAAAGGAAAATGTTTTTTTTTTACAAGTAGACACAGGTCATTAGCTGTAGAGTTATAAGCATTTATACAGCCTATATATAAGATAAATAAATGGTTGGATAGACATAAATGTAACATCATTCTGTTGGTCTTTCACCCAAATGAATGCTTTTTTAAAGTGATTTCTTCATTTATTAAAAAGAGTGACACTGCCCTGACATGGTTGGGATTTGAAACCCTAACCTTTGGATTTGAAGTCCTAGACTCTAGCCTCTGGGCTATTTCTGACCATGGTAGACATGGGTGTTAATGAAGGCTATGATTATACAACTACTAACTCTCTACTTGTATTGAGTTCAGAGAATGTCTGAAGAAGTTTGTGGGGAAATCCTTTTAACACTATAAATAACCATCCAATCCAGTGAATGAGTTGCATTCTGTTCAAGTAAGGGGCACTGAAGGGGAAAGCATACATAGAGCTATATCTTCCGGGAAAACATTAACTACAAAAATTCAAAGCACACTGCAATAATTATGATTTAGTATTGTATTAATGACAAAAAGATAATAAGTTTAGTTGTGTTTTTTTATATTAATATCAAATAAAACTGGGTCATTCACTGCAGTCTTGTGGGAATCCCATGCATCTGCTGGTCATCAGCTTATAGGTTTTGCCAGGCACCAGCTAAAAACAAAATGGCGAGTGTGCTACCCTTTCTATTCTTATAGTTCTAAGCAGGAACCCTGGTGCCATCTAGAGGGTTCATGCCCGTGATCACATGCTACGACTTACAAAATAAGACATACAGTACTCAGGGTTCCCACACATTTTTGAAAATCAATTTAAGACCTTTTTAAGACCATTTTAAGACCAAAAATCGGGAAAATTAAGACCTATTGACCGCATGCAAAGAAAAATTTCAGAACATATTGTATGACATAACTTTGAAGTAATTGTACTTGTTTGAAAGTTGGAATTAAAAAAGTCAAGGTGACTTCATTTAATCTTCTCAAAAAATTCAATTTAAGACCTTTTTAAGACCTCTAGCTTCAAAATTGTCAAATTCAAGACCTTTTTAAGGCCTTAAATTTGAGAAAATCAATTTAAGACCTTTTAAGACCTTTTAAGACCTGCGTGGGAACCCTGAGTACTTTATTTAAAGTAAACCATGCATGAAGCCGTAAATTGCACGACCCCTCTGTCTATGGGCTATTGCTCGATGAATTGACCCCTTTAACTCATCAAATTGATGATGTCATGGGTAAACCCCTAGATATATGACATGTCGCCATGTGAACATGTTCTGTCACCATCATGTCGCCATGGGCACATCTGATCCTACATGGAAGGTTGTGACATCACAACTGTCACTTCTCAGCCAGTTGCCTCGTTCAACATAAGATAGGACATATAGGGTAGATTTTTGAAAATATGGGAATTGTTAAAAAAAAAAAAGACAGGATGGGAGAAGGGTTGATCTGAATTAAGTAGGGGGCGTTCGTAAGTGCCTGGTCTTTTTCTTTCCGTGTTAAACTGAAAAGGCAATGGACTCAAATTCTTTAAAAGTGTACATTTAGAAATGGACGCATAATTTATCTTGGGCTTATTCTATCCACGTTGGCTTTTTATGACATAGCATGGCAAATGAAACATCAAACAAATCAAATTTAACGTCAAAGGAGAAGCTATCTCACTTTATTACACTGGTGTTAAATTCGTCTAAACTGTGATACCCTAGTGAAGATTACTAGCCGTTGTTGATGTGCTGGACTAGGGGGAAGAACAGATATCTAACAAAGTGAGTCGCGCGATACTTAAGAAACAATGATTTAAATCACATTGGCCGAAGTTTTGGCTGAACGATCATCAAACCATGGGGAAAACCAAGATCGATCCAACTCATCAAACATTAATCGTGACCTAATCAGTAATCTACGCAGCTGAGCCCACTGCCAACCCCTTTCTGAAATTCTAGATTCATTATATTGAATTCGAACTGCGTGCGGTACAGGTTTAGGTCATTCTAGGTTTGCTCTCACCCTCTCTATCCTCCACTAAAAAAGATAACCTTTGCATCATCCTAATGGAAATCAAAAGTGAGAAAGTTGTGGCAGTTCTTGGTAATTATGTGCACACAGCCTTTATGAAAAGAGAAACCCATTATCACAAACGTAGACCATACACTTTACAACACAAAAACTAGTCATTCCCATGGTGCTACTCAATGGCAAAGATCTGTGTATTCTAAGTCTCGTATATATATTTAGAAAGTTTTTTTTTCAGAAAGTAGATCACTAATCCCCAACATTTTTTAATTTGATCATATCACTTTGATGACATGAAAACACCTCTAGAATCCGCCGGCATGAGGATGTCACATTATTCTACACACATTAACGTAAAAGTAGTAAAATTTATTGACGTTGAGAGAAGGGAAAGACATCAAAACTTGTCCACTATCTGTGCATTCCATAAAAATAGTGAATTAATCTTTTTCTCTCCAGTTTGAACGATATTAAATGCATGTTGATGCACGCGAAAACTGGAACGATGTTTTTGAAGATGTTTACGTTTTTTTTAAGTGAGCTATGCAGCAGCAGCTGATGAATTTTAGATTAAAATCAAGGGTTTCGGATGCAATACTTCCATAATGAGAACTGTATCCAACGACCTAGAGAACAGTGACAGTCGTCATAGACTGCGTTGTCACAGACTACATGACATGGGTCCGAGGACGGTTTTAGTAATAGGATGTAGGGCTTGACAACCTGAGTGTCACATAGCCTGGGACAACCAGAAAATGGTATGGGGCAACTCGATTGAAGGCCTCGATTGCCCAAATGTAAAGAACATTCGCCTTATTATGGTTGCCCATAATCCTTCACAATTCACCATTTTGGAGCAGTTTCCCTTGTATGCTGACAGCCCGAAGATTATTTAGGATGGGTCTGACACTCATAATTCTGGAAAGTTAACGTATAATGGCATTTAATGAACCCCCCCCCCCGATATTTGTTCTACCATATATTAAAAAAGTGAATGCTTAATCACCAGCAGTTCGTGAGATTGGGTAAAGGATACGGCCGCCAAGCATAGGCAGGAGCCTGATTGAGCCTGGCGGGGTCTGCACGATAGTCACTCGTCACGGCAAGCCGTAATATTGTGTATTGGGGATATTTGGCAATTCGCCTAGCAGAGGTTGCGATTCTTGACCACAAGACTTGCCAAGATAAAGAGGTTCTGGTAATTTTTTTTCTCTTATTCAAGGCTGAAGACATGCAGAAATAGAATACAAGTGCAGGCCTGCGATCAAACATTGGTTACAGATATTCTACTTAGCCACTCCCCCCACAATAGGGAAGTCATGTCACTTCTTGGGTCAGTGATCACAGAGTATGGCGAGGGCACTCTGCTGAAGATTTACACATTTTTTAATGCTTATCGCTGACAAATGACCTAAAAATTTCAAGTTTTACTATATTATTCATGAAGATCTCAATTGTTTGTAACATGTGTTTACTTTTCAAAATGCAGAGGATCACAGAAAGTTACAAGGGGTTAAACCTGTGGTATTCATTATCATAGTGCCAATGTTACGATGATTTGAATGAAACAAGCCTAGTAACCCTGTACATTCACCTTATAAATGTTGCATGTTTAACATCTCATCTATCTATAAATATTTTGAAGCATGATTATAGTTTTTAATCAGTTTGGCCATTCATGATTCACATCACGAAATTTGAAATATCTTTATCAAGTCACTTATTAGTAATCACCATTTCAAAATATGACAATTTTCAGCCAAGTGACCTCTCCATTACCTTTGATCATTGACCTGTGAAGTCACTTGGGTTCCCCTTTGTGGGGCGTGGTGTGGCCTAAGGGAAACCTCTTCACCGAGACTTGATAGAAGGCCCGCACTTGTATTTTTGTGCCTGTCTGCGAGATTCAAACCCGTCTGAAAGAATGTCTGCTAGGCGAAAGCAATTCTGTTCCAGAGTCGGGCAACCAAGTCAGAATATGATTTGTAAAGCCCTCGACTCACTAATTCTAATAACAAGTGCACGTGTATAATCTTGTATAAAACTGAAATCGTTATTAAAATAACGAGATTCTTCGCTTGTTAATGAAAAAGAAACTAAAATATCAATGATTATTTGTAAATAAAATATATGCATGTTTCTCTGATAAAAGAGGTTGTAGCCGTTAAAGAAGAATTGGTAATAATGGGAATGGGATGCTAATATTACATGAGAATATCAAATGTAAGAGAATACAGAGTTTTATAAATATGATTCATCACAGTAACGTGGAAGTAAAAAGAAATTTCATGAAATTTTGAAGTTGTTTTTGTGCACTTGGCGCATCATAAAAACATGGCTGCCATGCTGAAAAACATATCTGATGACCTTGTCTAAAACTTGTCTTTAACTTGGAAGTAAAAAGAAATTTCATGAAAATGAAAAAAATTTGAAGTTGTTTTTGTGCACTTGGCGCATCATAAAAACACGGCTGCCATGCTGAAAAACATATCTGATGACCTTGTCTAAAACTTGTCTTTAACTTGGAAGTAAAAAGAAATTTCATGAAAATATAAAAATTTTGAAGTTGTTTTTGTGCATTTTGTGCATTATAAAAACACGGCTGCCATGCTGAAAAACATATCTGATAACCTTGTCTAAAACTTGTCTTTAACTTGGAAGTAAAAAGAAATTTCATGAAAATGAAAAAAAATTGAAGTTGTTTTTGTACACTTGGCGCATCATAAAAACATGGCCGCCATGCTGAAAAACACGTTTGATGACCTTGTCTTAAACTTGTCTTTAACTTGGAAGTAAAAAGAAATTTCATGAAAATAAAAAATGTTGAAGTTGTTTTTGCGCACTTGGCATATCATAAAAACATGGCCGCCATGCTGAAAAAACATTTCTGACGACCTTGTCTAAACTTGGAAGTGAAAAGAAATTTCTTGGAAATTAAAAATTTTGAAGTCATTTTTGAGCACTTTGCATATCATAAAAAACATGGCTGCCATGCTGACAAACATGTCTCATGAACTTCTGTAAATGTTGGAATTAAGAATAAATGTTATACAAATTTGAAATTGTCAACTTGTTTTTTCTCATTTGGCACACCATAACAACAGAATGTAAGGGATTTGACACTTCTGTTCCAGTCTGTTCCGGTCTGCCGCACAGCACATGAGAGGCAATTGACTTTCACCTAGGGTCCACTCTCCCACTAGAGTTGCCCAAAACTCAAAGTTATTATTGTTTTAACTATCCTGAAACTTGTAATTTCAATCAAATAACATGAATACAAGCAAAATACATATAAACTTATAAGAGAATTATGTAAAATACATTTAAGGTATTTTTTTAAAGAATTATAACAACACAAAATCCATTCTAATGTAAAAATTGTCAAAGGCCATAGGACACATCTACACGTAACTAAATGTAACTAAAATCTCCTCTCACAAGAAAACCCATGCATCCACTCTCCAAGCATAGGACAGGAACCAGGAGATTAAATGTGTGATAATAGGGTGAACTGGCTCTTTCACTTGTTCAAAGAAAAAGCCATCCTATACTTCGCCTATCAAACTTTATACCATTGGTGAAATTTAATACAAGGCGAAGAATAATATAGCAATTATACCAAGAATTTGGATGTCTCTTCATGCACATATCTTTATCAAGTCACTTATTAGTAATCACCATTTCAAAATATGTCAATTTTCAGCCAAGTGACCTCTCCATTACCTTTGATCATTGACCTGTGAAGTCACTTGGGTTCCCCTTTGTGGGGCGTGGTGTGGCCTAAGGGAAACCTCTTCACCGAGACACTCCTGCGTCAAACCAGTCCTCTTTTGCTCAGATTGAGCTTGTCATAACATAAGGGTCGGCAGCAAGGTCCCATGGGACCAGATTAACATTGGGGGTCTCTACCCCTGGCTATACTAACATAAGCCTGTACACTTAGTGTTCATAGATTGATTACTAGAATGAGTAGTGGAGAGCCCAAATCCCTGTATCAAATTTCTATAACAACCAAATGGTAGGTCCAGCCTTAGGTTATACACCAGGCATGGCAGGGAATGAATCAGTTTGACAGAAGCTTGATAGAAGGCCCAACCTTGTATTTTTGTGCCTGTCTGCGAGAACCAACCCGTCTGAAAGAATCTCTGCTAGGCAAAAGCAATTCTGTTCCAGAGTCGGGCAACCAAGTCAGAATATGATTTGTAAAGCCCTCGACTCACTAATTCTAATAAGAATATGGCAGTTATACCAAGAATTTGGATGTCTCTTCATGCACATGCCACAAGCATCGGGAACCCTTGATGGGACTTAATTTATAAATTTTGGATCCGTCTGGAAGAAAACCTAAGTTACTCTATGTCTGAGATTTATATTTACTACATTCTGATGTATACTTTAATGGGTAACTGGAGAACTCGGTCTGCAGGAGAACTTGGCCCTCTTGCCAACAGTGTTGGCCGACAGCCTAAAGAGTTAGTTCCCAACATTGTTTGGCGGCCTAAAACACTAAGTAAATTAGCCTTAATGGGGGTGTTTTACATATACACATATCATATGGATTTGATAAAAGATCTATTATCCCACTGGCCAGTAGGATGCCATGTAATTTATTTCTTTTTATGTCTCGCTAACTTGGTAAAGATTTGTGCGAATTCAATAGTGAATTGGCTAACCTACTTTATACTTAGACTAAGTAGTCAATTATTATTCACCTAGAGGTTGCTAATCTCGTCGGTGAATTGCCGAGATAAAGGGGTTCAGCCTCTGGTGATTTGAATTATTTCCCCTCTTACTCAAGTTATTTCCATAGATGCCAGAAGGATGACAAAGTTATTACACCAAAATATAGTGAAAATTATTTTTACCCTTAGGACATGAAAGCCATTTTCTATTACAACATTTTTGGTAACTTAGATATAATTAATGTTTTTGTGCAGAATGACGCAATTCCGTTACACTGCTTAGAAGAAAACAGGTCAAAGAATCCAGACCCTAAAATCTGTCAAAATGCAATAACTTCATCTATAGTCTAGATCTAATAATATTGCAATGATTTAATTGTTGACACAGCCAGGCCTAACAGGCTAACGTTATTAATGATAGCAGAGCCAGAGCAGAGCCAGAGGTCATAATTAGTATTTTTTTTTCTTCAGAGCAGAAAATAAATTGGTAGAATTGTTGAAAGTAAACAGGAACCCCCTTCATGATAGGCATTAATGTAACTAGGCGAATTGACACTGTACATGGAAATGGGATAACGCACGCCTTAGGGTAACAAGTCACTTGGTCTCATCTCCACTTGGTCTCAGTTACTTGGTCTCATTGGCTTCCCGGGACTCCTGTCACATTTATTAGAATTGTTAATAATATACGGAGGTTCACCAATTTTCGGACACTTTTGCATATAAATGCATCCAGTGCTCATAAAAACTACTAATACGTGTCATATTTGGCCTGAAACCAATTCTAAATATGTTTTGCATATAAATTTCTCAAAATTTTTATGAAAGCAATGTTTCTAACTAAATAGGGTTACATTCATATTTTAGAGTTAGGTGCACCAATTTTCGGACAGGTGCACCTATTTTCGGACAGTTAAAATGGTAAAAATGGTGGATGTGCCACCCTACATTTTACCTACAAAAAAAATCTTACAAGATTGTTTTTCTCCATCAAAATGCTAGCATAGCACCTGTATTTCATTTGTCCATAGCCAGATCAATTGTGGATACTTTTTTTAATATCTAATCAATGTTTTGGCTATTCAGTGCCTCACCATTTAAAAATGTATGCAAATAAATATTTTCAATAACTTTTTTCTCATAAAAGCCCATACATTTTATGAATTTTATCTACAAAACATAAAATTCTTGATATAATCAGTAGAAACTATAGAATTATTGCTCAGGAGGATGCAATGTACTATTTTCACAATAAAATATATCAACATGGCTTTAGGAAAGACACTGTAAAAGTTATTCTAATTATTACAAGGTATTTCAATAGAATAGTCCTAATGCACCAGTTCACCTATTTTCGGACACCATACTTCTGTAATCAGATGTCATTTTTTGAGGCAAAATATAAGAGCTATTAACTTGTTAATGGCATTTAAATCAGAGCGACTCGGGGTGCGGGAACCCACCCCCTCCCTCCTAGCTTGGGAGGGGGAGGGTGTCACCTCCACCCTGGAGGGAGGTCTAGGGGCCCTGACCCGTCAGTGTACTCTTACCACTCAGCGCGCACAGACGTCTACGGACGGGACCTACACTACCTAAATATGGCAACTGGGACTGATAAAAACCAGGCAGCAGAGACTAACTCTGATCGGGCGTTTGATTTAGATGCCTGGGCCATCGCCAACAAACTCACCAGGAAGACAACTGGGACGTTACAGAAAGAAGAGTGTGATAATTTAGATGCTTTAAAGTATATGACGCCCAGCGACATTAACCGCATTGACATAGCAGTGGGCCAGGTCCGACTCCTGCGACTGGCCCTCCAGACGTTGGGCAATCCCATCACAGTGACGGATCTACAACCAGACGCTGCCGAACAGGGAGGAGTGAGCGAACCGGAGCGAACCGGAGCGAACCGGAGTGGTCCCCTGCTGGAGGCAGGGGACCACCTGGCCAACCTACTGCAGGCCGGTGAAGACGCGGTGGCCCCAGGAGGGACGACCAAGAAGGCCCCGGTGGTACCTAAAACAACCATGGGAGGGGGCTCTAAGGCCAAAACCTATGTGGCCTATGACCCCCTCATGCACCTGACTGTAAAGGCCTCCAAACAAAAGGCCTTACAAATTGTGAACTTCCTACCCGAAGCAGCGCGACTTAGAGTGGCTAGGGGAAAAAAGGAGCAACTCACCTTTACCACATCGCCCGACGGGGGCCTTACCCTTAAGAAGGATGAGCCTGGAAGTGTATATGTCACTGTTGCTGAGTGGAATGGAGCCAATATGAGGTTGTGCGCTCACATGCTCCAAAATAACATGATCAAGGAAAGTGAGCTCATTTACTATATGGCATATACGGCTATGATTTCCGATCTGGTCGGGAAGTATGAGTGGGCCAGTGTGTTAGAATATGACACCCACTACCGTGAGCTCCAGGCGGAGCATGGGTTTTTGTGGGGCACCCCACATCCCCATAGTGAGCAACATTTGCTGGTTCCCAGGAGGAATGAAAACGGATATAAAGCTAAAACAGGAGCCAAGGGGGTGGATTCTAAGAAGGACCAGTCAGAGGAACCACGACCCTATTGCCGCGATTACATATCAAAGGGCGTGTGTAACTTCGGGGTTAAGTGCCGTTACCGCCATGAGAAGCCCAGAGCCTCAGTGGCAAACCCCCCACCAACAAAAAACGAGTAGGGGGTCCCCCCTTGAACACTGAGGGGGCCCTCATACCAGAGGCGTGGGACCGTCTGCTCCCCCTCAATTACCCAGACAGGGAAAAACTGTTAGAGGGCCTGCGCCAGGGGTTTAGGATTACAGACAGCCCCTACCAGGGACCGACCATATGGCAGGACAATTACCGCTCAGCAACGGACCCCAAGGTCCGACCGTTGGTAGAGAAGCAGATAAAGTATGAGATTGTCAACGGACGGTATGTGACATCAACCACACCGCCCCTGATAACCTCAGCTCTGGGTGCTATTCCCAAGCCGGGGTCAAACAAGGTGCGATTGATACATGACTGCAGTCGGCCCCATGGGGGGGCACTTAATGACCTGGCCGACCTCGACGGGTATAGTTATCAGACGCTACAAGATGCAGCGGCCCTCATAACACCAGGGGATTACTTAGCGAAGGTTGACTTGGAAAGCGCGTACAGGAGTGTAAAAATACACCCCTCTGAGTTTAACCTTACCGGACTTTCCTGGACCTTCGAAGGGGAGACACAACCTACTTACATCCAAGACCAACGTTTGCCCTTTGGGGCGAGAAAAAGTCCTGGAATCTATAATAACATCACACAAGCGGTCAGGAGTATCTTAGGCCAGGCAGGCCACGATAAAGTGGTGGCCTACTTAGATGATTTCTTAATAGTGGGACGTACCTACCAGGAATGCCGGGACAGCCTTAATACTCTCCTGCGGACCCTGAGGACTTTGGGGTTTGCCATAAACTACTAAAAAATAGTGGGTCCCACTACCGAGCTCACCTTTTTAGGTGTACAGATAAACACCTTGGACTACACCTTTGCTTTGCCCACAAGCAAATTACAACAGCTGGAGACAGAAGCCAGGAGTGCCCTGGTTTCAAAAAACATAACCAAACGTAAACTCCAGTCACTCGTGGGAAAATTAAATTGGGCAGCCCAAGTGATATACGGGGGCAGGGCCCATCTGCGACGTATCATTGACAGGATAAACAGCTTACGTGTCCAGCATCATCGTACGAGAATCACAGAGGGGATCCGAGCAGATCTGACATGGTGGATAAATAATGTGCGTGTTTTTAATGGCAGTACTCCCATATCAGAATCGAGAGGGGTTACTCACGTGTGTATAGATGCATGTAATGCTGGGGCAGGGGGATACGTCGCAGGGGATTGGTACCACATGGACTGGGACCTTTGGCCCGACACCCGTGATCTACACATCAATTACAAGAAAGTCCTCGTATTGGCCCCAGCCGCGGATTTATGGGGCCACAGGTGGCAGGGGCAACAGGTCCTGGTGTACTCAGATAACCAGGCGGCTGTCGGCATCTTTAACCGGGGCACCGCCAAAGACCCGTTTGTTATGGGAGTGATGAGACGTATATGGTGGCTGTCTGTGATCCATGATTTTAGACTGAAGGCCATCTATTACCCTGGACGACTAAACATAGTGGCTGATGCAGCCTCCAGACTGGGGGAGCCAGGAGGATGGAGGAGGTTACAGGATGCCTTACAGGGCACTAGGTTACCCACTTAGGGGGCCATGGCAGCTGATAAAGTACAACTCAACAATCGGGTGAAGTTTTTCCAGTCTTTGGCCTTTGCCCCAAACACCAAAAAGGCTTACGGGGTACACCGTAAAGCTTATCTCTCTTTTTGTGTTCTGATGGGGGTGCCCCCAGTACCAGCCTCATCACAGTTACTTTGTCAGTACGCGGCCTTTCTGGCAAAAAAGTTAAAATATCAATCAGTGAAACAATACTTGAATATAATCCGACTATTACACAGGGAATGGGATCTACCAAATCCCTGTGCTGACAACTTCGTGCTGGCCATGACTCTGAGGGGGATCAGACGTCATCTGGGGGACGGGGTGGCCCGAAAGGCTCCAATAACCCCAGAATTGTTGCGCATCATTCTGTCACATCTGGACGTATCAACGGCCTTTGGGGCCAGTGTCTGGGCGGCAGCCCTTCTCATGTTTTTTGGTATTTTACGACGGTCTAATGTGATGGTGCCAGAAACAGGGTTCAACCCCGCTAAACACCTCCGTAGGTCGGATCTGATCTTCTCAAAGGACGGACTAAAAGTCAAGGTGCGTTGGACTAAGACTATTCAGTTTAGGGAAATGGAGTTCATCATTCCATATCCCTGGGACAGGGGGAATCCCCTGTGCCCAACACAGGCCGTGTTTAATGCAGTGCGTTTAACTTCCTCAGCCCCACCCGACGGGCCAGCGTTAGTATTGGACAGGTCTGAGACGCCCACCCCCCTCACCCCATCGAAGTTTATAAAATGTATCCGGGGGGCTTTGGAGGGACTTGCAGGGGACGTGAATACCTTTGCAGGACACTCCTTTCGACGAGGGGGAGCCACTTGGGCTTTCTCCCAAAACATCTCAGTCCAACAAATAAAACTCTTAGGCCGTTGGCGTTCGGACTCCTACGCAGCGTATATTCTCCCAACAGACAGGGGACTCTCAGAGACCACAAAAACGATGCTCCTTGCCACTAGACAATAACTACTCCCTACTTTGGGTTTGGGGTTCACGTGGCAGATTACTGCACTTAATTTTCACACCCTGAGGGACAACCCAGGGGCGGCGTTTGTGTACCTTATATCACTTACCTATATAGTAGTACCATTTTACCATTTATACTTTAGACTAAACATTGTCTACTTTAAGCGCGCGCGCAATTAGTTGTTTATCTTAAATAAACCTCTTTCTCCAATTTGGAGTTGTGTCTGATTTAAGAGCTATTAACTTGTTAATGGCATTTAAATCAGAGCGACTCGGGGTGCAGGAACCCACCCCCTCCCTCCTAGCTTGGGAGGGGGAGGGTGTCACCTCCACCCTGGAGGGAGGTCTAGGGGCCCTGACCCGTCAGTGTACTCTTACCACTCAGCGCGCACCACCCACCTCCCCACCTTCGCCGTTATCTTTTACTTTTGGGCCCGTAAGGGGGTTCACGTGGCAGATTACTGCACTTAATTTTCACACCCTGAGGGACAACCCAGGGGCGGCGTTTGTGTACCTTATATCACTTACTTATATAGTAGTACCATTTTACCATTTATACTTTAGACTAAACATTGTCTACTTTAAGTGCGCGCGCAATTAGTTGTTTATCTTACATAAACCTCTTTCTCCAATTTGGAGTTGTGTCTGATTTAAATTTCACATATTTTCAAGTGAATTGCTATTACTTAAATGTATTACCTTAGGAAGTAGTGTAATATTGGATTTTGATGACTTGTTTTTCTGTAATTTGTGACTTATCAACCATCATACTGCGAAAATTGTGTCAAAACCATCAGGTGCACCAAAAATGCCATTTTGCTGCACCAGAATTTGTAATATTGTCTATTTTTCCTGCTTAAATATGTAAATACTCAATGAAAACATTCTATTTAGACTTTAAATCACTGGGAAAGTACCTGAGGCCAAATTTATTGACATAAAAAATATTTATGGAACAATCATATTCATATGCTAATTCAAGCCAATAATTTGGGAAATATGGCCAACTGTCCGAAAATAGGTGTATGTCCGAAAATTGGTGAACCTCCGTAAAAGTTGTTTAATCTTCTGATGTCTTTTTAAGCAAATAGTGTGATAAAGTGGTAAATGTTGATCTGCAGATCTGAAAAACGAGTTAATTTGCCAGCTATATTACTGGTATATGGACGATGTGCCTTATTGCCTGTCCGCCCTGGACGATGCGCCGTATTTTCGCGGACGATGCGCCCTGTTGCATTGGACGATGCACCCTACTGGTTGAGACAGTGCGCCCTATTGTAGTAGCTGTTTGTATTGCCAAATGTATTCCCGTGTTAATGTTAGGGCCTACTACCTTGTTATTTTTGTTAGTTGTGTGTTTTTCTTTTTTGTTTTGGGTGCATGCACTGAGTGCCGTTTAGGGACCGTAATTATGTATTTTATCATCTATATTTCTTTTGTAAGTAGACTATAATAATATTGTCACAGACCCGAGACCGAGTTCTAGGCTCTTAAAATCATCCAGCAAATAAAACCATTTCTAATAGTGCATTTAATACAGCACAAAATTATAATTCTATTTCATGTAATTGTTTAAAACATAATAAATCATATATGTATTGAACAAAAATGGGGAGGGCAGATCGTCCACTACCACAGGGCAGATCGTCCAGTCAAAGGGGGCAGATCGTCTCCCCCACAGGGCCGATCGCCTGAAGACTTACAGGCAAGAGGATGCATCGTCTACCAATCATATTACTGTACACATTACTGTACACACAGAATAGTCGGCGACATATGTAATTTTTCACAAATAAACAAGTTATTTAAGCCTGTAAAAATAAAATAGAGCTATCACAAGTATGTACATAGCGTGTAGATCAAATTTTAGACAATGTGCATCAATTTACATGAAGATAGTAAGTTAAAGTTAGACGGGACCAAGTGGCTGAGACCAAATGGGAGTGAGACCAAGTGACTGGCATTCCGGCTTAGCCCAGGTCCGATGCGATGGAGGCGCACCTGACTTTGTGAAGTGAACGAATGGCAAAGAAACCACTTACTTTGCAAAATGCGGCGCATATTCCCATCAAAGTCCATGGCCCATTGGTTGAGGGAGCATGTTGCCAATGTAACTTTACGCCCCATTTTTGTATCGGTTTAAAATCCTTTCACAAAACCATAACAAGACGACTTGCTGTTTGTCAGTTCGCCGTCGTGATCAATAACCGGAAGCGCCCTCCCTCGAAAGAGCTGTCCAGCAGTGAATGAAATTAAAAATTTGAGTCTCAGTAGGCGAGTTCGTTTACCCGCCCGGTCGACCGAAACCGGGCTTCCGGCGGAAACGGAAACCAATGTTAAAAGATACGCGCGCAATGCATCGCCGGAACCCGATTTTATGACCCGGGCGAGCGAACGAACTCGCCTTATGTTATAGCCTGGACCCACAGACAGCCCCAATATGAAACGTTTCGTTGGCTCGGCGTACCAGGCTACTCTATGTTAATACAATACAGCATAAATAAAATATATCAAACACAATTGAATAATTGATAAATGTTGATATAATAGAATTTTGTGTTAAATCTACAAAATCAAAGGGGATATATTTTTTCTCTGTTTTCAATTTCATTTACTGCGGATCGCTCATGAATCCAATATGGAGGACAAGGTTGTTTCGGTGGCTCAATCGCAGACAACATTTACATTTTAATCAACGATATTGTAATGTTTAATTTGTAGGTCAACATTATTTTCAAAGATTCAGTGCCCGCGTAACAAGGGACACCTGTTTCAGGTAGTGACATGCTTGTTGAACATTTTTTTAAAGTATCTTTCCTCGAGTCACTAGTCACGAATATACAGACGTTTTCACCAGGACACCTAATCCTAACCAACGCGGTCAGTCCCACTCTTGTCCCACCCCCTCCCTCTCTGTAGTGGGGCTGACAACAACTGCCCATTCAAAACTGGAGTAAACTGAACTCAAGTTCTGGGGCACAGCAAATACAAAATGCACACATAAATGACACCCACCTGTATTAAGAACTGTTTTTCATACCATGCACACCTGTTTTTGTGGTGAACAGCATGCTGTTAAAGCCTGTTTACTCCAAATTCAGTGTTTGAACTCATGAAGTGGACTGACTTAGGCTAGTTCCAACATGGCTTCTTCTATGGCAGAAAGGGATCCACACCTTCCCAGAATTAAATGTTCTTTTTACCAGTTTTGTCTATGGAATGCACTCCATCCCCGCACCAGAGTTGGGGATGGATATTCCATCTAACCTAATCCTAGCGGCATCAAGACGCAATTTTGACTGCCTTTAGTGCAACAGCTCCCGTCAAAGTTTTGGGTACATCCCTGCTCCATTCTCACGCGAATTTGACGGCTCCCGTCAATATGTTTGTGCAGAGGTATGCCTTTTTCCCCCGTACATGCCAATATTTGAGGTCAAACTATACCCAAAAAAAATAAGTTTCATTTTGTATGTCTAATTCTATATGTCCGTCTTGTTGGACAACTTTATCTTATTTTAAACATACTTTATATCAGTAAAATAAGTCTACTTAGGGGACCTCCGTTCCGGGACTTTATGGCCATATGGAGAGGGGACCTTGTGTCTTCAAAGTGGTATCAAGACGTGAGGTCCCCTCCCCATAAGGTCCCGGAACGGAGGTCCCGCGAATTTGATGGCCTTTAGTGCGACATCTATCAAAGTTTTGGGAACATCCCTGCCCCATTCTCGCGCGAATCTGACAGCCTCTAACGCAACAGCTCCTGTCAATCTGTTGGTGCAGAGGTATGCCTCCTTCCCCCATACATGCCACTATTTGAGGTCAAACTATATCCAAAAAAAATTAAGTTTCATTTTGTATGTCTAATTGTATATGTTCGTCTTGTTGGACAATTTTATCTTATTTTAAACATACTTTCTATCCGTAAAATAAGTCTACTTAGTGGACCTCTGTTCCGGGACCTTATGGTGAGGGGACCTTGCGTCTTGAAATTGTCCTAGCCGAACCATCAACGCCACTGCTAATGCACTAGCTTCCCGGAAAGGGAAGGCTTACAGAGCTAACAATAACCCTGAATTTTGAAATTGATCTAGAGTAGGCCTAGTGGCGTGTATTATCGGCACCTTCCCCCAAGGCTTAGGGGAAAATTGGTTTGATCTAGTCTACTCATAAAGTCATATGATTCATTATGATCTAACGTAACTGGATAATTATTTTACAACAATCATTATGCCTCAGACATGATGGTCAATAAAGATTTGATTATAATCAAAGGTGTTATTTAACTGTGTCTGATCCAGCAGACAGGTGTCTCGTTTCTACTGTTAATCAGGGATGGCATGTAACTATCAGCTAACCGATATCTTTCCTTTGCCTCATTGGGGCTGTGAATATTGTATTGTATTGTATTGTTAATTTTTCTGTATTTCCAATGTATAGGAAAAGGAAACATGAGCTTCGTTATAAATATTCGCTTCAATGCACATCGTCCCCTACCTATCGAAGTTGAGCCTTGGTGGGTTGTGAAACGACTGAAAACAGAACTAGAACGTATTCACAATGCGCCTGCTGACGAAATTCGCGTGATCTTTCAAGGTCGCGAACTTCACGATTCTGTATCTCTGGAGGTCAGTAGACTACTAATTCTTCTAATATTTTACAGCCGATAAATGCAATAAAATATTATAATTGGCCAGTTCTATTTAAAACTCTTATCCCATGCCACTAACCTAAATACTTAGAAAAATCCAGTGTCCATTATATTTATTACACCCCAAAGAGCCACCGGACATCCCAACTAAACCCTCGGGATGTCCATTGAATACCGTAAAAATAATGTACGCCAATACGCAAAGCCGAACAAAGAAAGAAGCAAAAATCACAATAAAGAAAGCGTAATATTGAACTGATTCTGAGTAAAATTCAATTTCCTATTTGCCAATCAGATAGCAAAGAATAATTATTTGAAGGGTTACTATATAATTAAGTGTATATTTATGATTAAGATGCATTTAATAAATATATATATATAGTTGGCCATATGAATTATCTACAATCTGAATTCATGTGCTGGTCAGCCAGACGTCACATGCATGGACACTGACCCTTTTGAAAATAATACATGCGTTCAGTACCCGAACTATGAAGCTATATCAAATGATGTAAAGGAAATTATACGAATGGACACGGTGAACGAAGGTAGATTATGTATTCATACTGAAGTTTGAGAACAGACAGACTATAATGTTAATCAATGACAATTATTGCAACATGTATTTCCAGTACTTGAAGATGCCCTGTATATCCACAATCGTATGTCATTTATTTCTTAATTTTTTTAACCTGTTTTTTCGTATCAGGAATGTGACCTAAGTAACTTCAGTGTGCTCCATGTAGTTCGTGGTTCCCGCAGTCGACCCCAGGTGACAGCACTAACTGCCACCAACGTCAACCTTGAAATCCGCACGCAAGACCAGCAGCAGGGACTCAACCAGTTGTCAGAACCTCACGGAGAATCTGGAAAAACAAGCATTCCTGGTATTTTAAGCCTATATATTTCTAGATCTATTTAAATTATTGTTGTAGTTTGTCACTGATGTTCCGCTTTAAATTAGGTTAAGATCTCTCTGTAAGCACGATGCAAACTACAAACGATAGATATTGAATGACTTGAGTTGTAAAAAAATAAACAATTAAGTGTGAGTTGAGGTTGGAATGACAAGCTTTGTCTCCTCCACACAGCCGTCTACAGGCCACAGTTCTTTGTATACTGCAAGAAGCCCTGTGCAGAGATCCGACCTGGCAAGCTGCGTGTGCGCTGCTCTAGTTGTAAACAGGGAACAATCACCGTAGAAAGCGTAAGTTGATGCAATGAACCTGAATATCTATGTTACTTAGCTATCATTGTGTCGGTTAATGTGTTTTGTAAGAATAACAAGAAGATAGGGTCGGTACAATATGTTTTATGTCTCAGATACATTAACAAAATTAGTGGGATCTTCATTTCAAAGTTTGAAAAAACCAACTGTTTTATAGATTACAATATGTTAGGCGAAGACAAATCCTACTTGTTTTCCCACTATTGTACTTATCATCGAAAATACTGTAGCAAACTTGCTACAGGATCGTTGTTATCATTAAGTGAGCGCCGACCTGTTGATGTGTCGATCCTGTCTTTTGACTGCCAGGACCCATGTGGTTGGGAGGACGTACTCCACCATGGCCGGGTGACTGGGACCTGTCAGTCCGAGGGTTGTGACGGCTCGTTGGCTGTGAGTAAATCCCTGGTGTACATGAGGCAGATAATTTTGATCTTTTAAACATTTTTTTGAATATAATATATTCAAAAAAATGTTTAAAAGATCAAAATTCTACTGAGCAGACAGACATACATTTGAAGCCAATACGTCAAATAATTGATAGATTATTATGTTGTCCGATCATTTCTCTGTTATCTACACGTTTCAAATTATTGAATACATGTACCCACAAACATGCTGAAGTAAACTTATCAGCCCGGATAAAGAATAGATTATAATTTCAAACCCTGAAATGCTAGCATTCAATATCATATTTGCAAATACATATAAAATTGTTTGTCTATTTGTAATACTGATTTAAAATGTGGATTTTAATTGTTGACATTTAGACGTTTGTTTTGGTGTCATACATTTACCAAAATATAAACAAAGTTTTTTTGATATGAATCTGAAATGACATGCAATTGAGGCAAAAGGCTGTGGTATTCAGAAATATTACGAATAACAGTTTCTGTGGCGTCTTACTTATTACAGTATTTCTATTCCACAGGAGTTTCATTTCAAATGCTCTGGTCACCAGTCAGAAGAGGACGATTCCGTGGTGGCCCTGGACCGGATAAGGTCCAACACAAGAGACGTGCCCTGCATCACATGCATGGAGACAGAGTTAGGAAAGATTCAATTTGGAATTAAATTAATGATTTAGATCATATCCTTTTTTAAACAATGTAAGATAATATCAGTTCCTTCTTGAAGTCGTTTTTAAAAGTATATAAGAGAATATGCATATTCACATAAAATCAAAGTACTTCATCAAAACAAAATGTATTTCTATCTGTTGGGCCTGTCATAGGAATCCAATTCTGATCTTCCCGTGTGAGAGCACCCATGCGATGTGCCTAGACTGTTTCCACCTTTACTGCACGACCAAACTGAACGACCGAGGCTTTGTGCAGAATGCAGACCACGGCTACACATTACCCTGTCCAGGTAAATTAGTCGTTGTTTGTAGAAAACAAAATATACACGTATATATAAGCTTTGTATATACATGTACCTTGTGTAGACGTGGTCAAGTGATCACTTTTTGGTGATCACTGGTAATCATGACCGTGGATAGAAAATAAATTTCGAAATTCAAAATGATGAAAACTTTTGATTGTCATTCATTGAATCATGTGACTTCATCTGCACGTCCATAGCCAAGGTATAATATCATGAAATAAAGACGTAAATAAACGTAAACAACTTCGCACGATACTTGCACAACGCACACACAATTAGGTCTATATTCAAAATACTGATATGGAGGTAAACCAAATTCGATACTAGCCATGTCTGGGATCCTGTGCCTTGTATTTCGTTCTGTGATTTCGGGAGTGACAGATCCCTCGACGAAATACTGCGCCCAGGATCACAGCCCTGTTAGTATCAACTTAGTATTACAGTGTTTCTAAAAAAACACTATTCCATAGGGCCATGTGTAACAATTTTGTTTCTGTTTACAGCTGGTTGTCCCGACTCACTCATACAAGAGGCCCACCACTTTAGGACATTGGGAAATGAACAGGTTTGTTATGTATTTTTGAAGGGAAAACATACTCTAACTAAAAGAAAGGAGTAAGTTTTTCCTCCACTATGTCTAGTCTGAAATCTGGTCAGATTTAGTTTGATGTGGTTTGTACAGTAGTGGGAATTCTGGCCCATCCTGTGTGTGGTCCAGATAGTAATCTGGATAAGGTGGAAGCCCCTTTACAAATTGTACCTCATTAAAAGATTGGTTGACATTTTCTCTAGGTACTCTGTGTAATTAGTAGACTGACAAAGAGGCACTCATAAAGGGGCGAGGCAGTAACAAAATTTAATGTTGTTTTCTTTACTATATCATCTGTATTTTAGTGCCATTTTTGATGCCTTGCGCCATACAAAGATATAATCATATAAATATAATGTAAGTAAGGCATCAAAGGAGGCATAGCGGATTTGAATTGTTCTATTGTTGTTGTGCACTGGGGTATGTAATTGGGCTATTAACACCTCCCCCTCCCCTTTCACCTCCCCCTGCCCCCTGTCCCCAGGGGTTCATGTCTTTTCTCATTGGTCACTGGTCGTGGCTGTAGTATTAGTAGTAGAGGGTCAAGAGGTATGATTGACATCTGGGGCAAGGCTGGCTGATCACTGCACTGGTGAGGTGGGGTGGGGGGGGAGCCACAGTGCTGTTCGCTGGACACCCACTCTAGTCTTTCGAGTTCAGGCCCACTGTTTCCCTATTATGTAAGAGGTACCTAGGTCATGGCGAGGGAGGGGAGTAATGGTGGGAGGGGGGGCATGGTAGTGGAGACAGGCACAATAGTCATTGTCTACCTCTCAAATTCCGCAAGGCATCTTCGGCCGGCTGAAGCTGCCGGCCGAAAATCTTCAGATTTCTAGTTCTTCCTGATAGTGTTAAGCTCTTCCACACTGTCCATATCGTTTTTGTATGTTTTAAAATATCATTAGAAATATTTGATACTTTCAAATCAGATGCAACATTGTAATTTGTCTTTAACGCCTTTAGTGTGCAACACAACCATATATATTATATACAAGGAATATAACATTTTGTAACCATGTGGATCTGGTGGAAAGTTTTGACCCTAGATTAACTTTTTTAATGAGTGCACAAATATACAAATTTTTCTCCGTCTCTGGGCTCCATTACACATGTCTACGCACCAAACTCTTGTTTCAGTATGAGCGCTACCAGCGGTTCGGGGCTGAGGAGTGCGTGCTGCAGATGGGGGGCGTGCTCTGTCCGGGCCGGGGCTGTGGGGCCGGCCTGCTCCCTGAGGACGGCTTCCGACAGGTCGTCTGTCTACGGGGATGCGGGGTAAATCACCAATAACCTTATCCTTAACTCTTTTTTTTGCAAAAAAGAAAAATATTTTTGTCAGAAGCTCATTCGAATATACCATGTCTACTGTCTGTAGCTGTTCGTGTTCATAGTTCATAGACGGTCTTTATCCTGGTGTTAAAGAAATGTGTGGATTTATTTTTGAAATCAAAATATGTTATTTTTGTTCACGTTGATGTGTAAACCATTAGCTTTAATAAATATGGTTTGTTACAGTTGGTATTTTGTAAAGACTGTCTGGAGTCATATCATGACGGAGAATGTGCCACCTCCAACAGTCAACCTGGCTCCTCCAACGACGTGAGCACCCCTCCTTTTATGTTGCCTACTTTCATATAGTATGGGACGGGATTATGAGCAAGTTCTCTAAGTGATTGTTTGGTTGTGATACTGATATATACCAGCAGAAAACCCATCAATTATTTTGTAATTAATTTTACTAGTGCCGAATGTAAACGCGGATATAATGATATAGTACAATGTAAAACTTAGTTAGCTCCTGTCGTACTCTAAATCTTTAAAGGGTCCGTAGTTTGGATTTTATACTATTTTAATTATTCCATAGAAATTGTAATTTTTCCATAAATGCATTCTAGGCATTTCAAGTAGACCCGCGCAATGCTGAACAAGCCAGATGGGATAGGGAGTCAAAGGAAACCATAAAAAATACAACAAAGCCATGTCCACAGTGCCATGTACCAGTAGAAAAAGACGGTGAGTGATTTAACTCCGGTCGGTTCAATGTCATAGTATATGAGCGGATTTACCCTCATAAATGTTACACTGTTATCTGTTTATTTTCTAAATTAAATTACTCTGAACTCTGAAGATATTCTCGCGTTACAGCCATCATTTTATAATGTACATACGAATATGGCCATTTCTAATTTCTACGTTGGACTTGGTATTCATTATTGCGTCAAGAATTGAAATTATGTTCATTGTGGAATCAACATAGAAATTATATTTATTCATGTTTTTGAAGACTGATAACCATGATCGTTCTTGTGGTTGGTCAGTGGACGAGCTCTATTGGGGGTCTTTCCTTCACTGATTATTTCTGTTCCCGATAAATCAGACCTTACAGTAACTATTGTGATGTCTTTCCAGGAGGGTGTATGCACCTGCTGTGCCCGCGCTGCCAGTTTGAGTGGTGCTGGCAGTGCAGTACCCAGTGGAACCGGGACTGTCAGGGAGACCATTGGTTTGGTTAACTGACGACCGTACCTCACAGCCACCTAATCTCCAGAACATTGATTTCATCTTCTCTGCTCCGAGTTATAGACCAGCATCAATTCTCCCAACCACGGATAGCCACTTTCTTATAATGTACCTGCAGGTTAGTCTAAATCAAGGTGCATGCTGGGGGGATATGTCGACAAGTCATAAGGCTCAAGTATAGGAATATACATTAATCTTATCATTATTTGTTCTTGAACATGGTAAAAACTTAGTCATCATTATTTTCTAAATTTGTATACATATACATTTGATATTTTGCTAAGTTGTTTGAAACTTTTTTCATTATAGATGGAAATATAAGAATTATTTGTTTATTTTCTATAAATTTTCGGGTGTTTTCGTTGAAAAAATTGGCCCAAATTAACCTGCAGGTGCCTAAAATACTGTAAATCAGCTATCCGTGGTAGGGAGAATTAAATAGTACCGGTAATAGTTAGATATAATTATATATATTCTAAGTATTGTATTCGACGGTTAAAGGAAACCTTGCACATAAGTATAAGGTCCCTATTTTTCAATGAAATCAGTAGAGCAGGTTCATAATACCTAGCGCTATTAATCTAAAGAAGAAGAAAAAAAAAAACCGGAAATTCCTAATTTGGACACATACAGGCTATTATTTATGATAATGTTTAATAATTTGCAATCATTCATAAACCTCGGAATCCCAAATTTTGTCTGGGTGGAATTCCCTTCATTGTGACGTCACACGTTGAGTGCTGAAAGGCCCGAAATTGGGGAATTCCCAGAATTGATTTTCTTTCCTTGATTATTCACTAATACCTCAGTGTTTTCACTTTATTTTTTCTGAAAAGTTTTTAGAATACTCAAGTCAAATTATTTACATAAAACATAACGATTTCAAAATTTATGTGAATAGAACTAAAATGCAGAATGCTGTAGCTTCGATGAAATCAGAACAGACTAACGACGTGTACATTTATCAACATTCAGAATAATTACAAAGATGCCATTTTTCCTACTTTTGTAGGATTTCCTACTTTTTCAAAAAAAAGAAAGAGTGTTAAAGTCCCTACATTTTTCTATTAAACATTCATTACCCTATTGCTTTAGTCAATTGTAAGCTTAAAGTTTAATCTGACATAGATTTGAATGGTATTTCTCAATTTCCGACTTTTTGTAGGAACCCTGCTGTACACAGTATGATATGATCTTCCTACTAGAAAAGTAGGAATTAGTACAGCCTTTCTGCCACCAAGGATATAGAAAACTAAGTCTCTATCATACCCCAATTGGCAAAATTGAGAACTACTCCCATTCAGACAGCAGCATAGCCATAGTTACAGTTCCTACACAAAAATAGGAAACTTCAGATTGTTTAGATAATATTTTGCTTTCAACTGAACTTCCAACCACCTGAGGCATGTATAATATTGTTATAGAGTATTAACTACTGTTATAATATTTACATATTTCCTACATTTTGATGGTTTGGGAGTGGCATCTCTGAATAAATAATATCTGTCCTATCTTCATGGGGGATTTCTTCAAACTAAGACATTTTAAAGCATAACCAGTGGGTAATGTTAACATGAAATAAAAAAAGATGACAATAATTTGGATTGAAGGATACTGTACGTGTCTTATGCGTCTAATACACGTCTAATTTAATGATGTGAATTTTATCATTTTGCATAATGTACTTAACTACTAAAGGTTACTTATTTGATGTAGGTGAGTTGCGCTTAAATTATATGATAATTTTCGAACTGGTGCTTATTTTCTGTTATGCCTCTGATGGAAATAAAGGTGTTAAATAAAGTTGACTCAGCTTGTTCAGTGATCAATATGGAAATTGAACAATAAGATATTTCCTTAATCTTATATCAAAAACAGAACTTTTATTAATACAAGTTTACTGTCATGTATTCAGAAAACATCGCATGTCCAGCCTATTTGGCAGTATACACGGTAAAAAGTATCGCAAGTCTAGTTGGAGAAACGTGTCAAATTACGATACAGCAATTGGGACAGGTTACCTGCTTCAAACACTGCTGCTACAGCATTCAAACCTGTGTGCATCCTACTCGGGATGTAAAATGTGTTTGCTCGACAACTAGCGAGTAGAAGTATAAAGCAAAATGGATGTGCAGCTCGATATAACTATGTCAAATCGTCTAAAACCTGTTCTTTTGCACAACTTTCACAACAAGCCTACATAATGCCAATTACTGAATTTCCAGGCAACAGGCTCATCCAAGGATTGTAAAAACACCATGTTTACCTTAGAATATAACAGATGTTATGATACTTTGGCATTAACTTCAAGTAAAGTACCATGTTTTGTTAATTAAACCTCAACAGTCCCATCATCTAGGGTACTAGTCTTCAACTGACATTGCACGTGCTAGCACCCGGTATAAACAAATCATACTTGCTTCAGATATCATGACAATTGGATAATCACAATAAACAGTTGTTGGCTATTCAACAAATAACTAAAATAAATGTACACAATTTCAGCAAACCTTTTGAACTTGTGGATTAGACTTGCTATATTTCCATATCTATTAAGATAATATGACCACTTCTCAAAGTTTTGTATTCGATGTTCTTTAGTTAGAGGACAGAGTATGTAGCAGAGAAGAATATGGGTAATGGAAGGACAGAATATAATCACATGTCTCCGACCTATGTAATTCTTGATGTCTATACGTTTTGCACACGTATTACCCCTTGGAAAGGCCGGATAATAAAAGAAATCCTTCACTAGTAGCGAGAAGCTGAACCTGACAGGACTTCTAAGCTTTAGTTAATAATGGAAAAACGTTAATTATAGAAAAAACTACGGTTAATATTTTCTAATTTTAATTTTAATAAGTACAGTTTTGTGACTTGACCGTGAAAAACTATGTAAATATAGAAACTGATACATGATTCTAAGCATAACAAACCTATCATAACTGGATAAAGCTCTGTATTACCTATCCACGTATAAATGCCGATGAATTAATTAGTGTCAAGTTTTGAGTCCAAAGATTTTTCGACTTAAGAGTGAAAATCATCTTGCTGTTCGTTCATGGCTTTACTACTGGATGCACACAACTAGAAGTCACTCACGAAAGACAATACACTTGACAAGACATTACACTTCCATTACTGGTAATAGCATTTGGCTGAAAATGAAATGTCAGTTTTTTGGTTTCAGCATGGGAATAAACACGATAACTCTTCATGATACATGATAGGTTGACTTTAAGATTTGGATCTGGATTTGATACATCAATATGATGAACTACAATGTTAAACTTCTACGCATCTTAATAGTTTGAATATCCATGGGTTATATTACAACAATCTAGATAACCTCACCAGAAAAATAACAGCAAAACTAAACCTGCTAGAAAAAAAAAAACGAACCCACGCAGAATTTACCGCGTACATGTATCACAATCATGGTTTTAGGACATGAATAATAACAAAGGTAACTTTGCAGTTTTGGAATTGAACGCAACGCAGCTAATCAAAAAGGCCAGCTTATGTCATAGCTCCAAATGTCCCCAACACTACTCACTGCCAACATGTTTAACGCAAATCATGCAAACAACTAATGACAGAAGGCTCTGAAGATCGAAAAAAGTATAACAATTATGAAAATTCAGATCATCAATAATACTTATTCCACATGATATATGAGTGAAGAGTCTAGAAGCCTTAGGATTACAATCTCAATGAACTAAAACTACCGATATATATATATCATATCCATGTCGCATCAAAGTGATACAACGTGAGTGTAGTGATGACATCTAACATACAATGCCATTCAGAAGAATTCAAACGATCAGATGCACCTAGGACTTATATGTACTATGAAAAAACGTCAGAACTCTCCTCGTAGTCGTCAAGATCAATGACACAATTGGTTTCAAAGCCCGAAGCTGCATCGATCTTAACCCTTTCCTCCTTAATACTGATTGGCGCCTCTTTGGACCCCAACCTGTCCTCCGCCGATGCTCCCACTACCTTGGAGATGGACAGTTCAGAAGACCCGTTTTGGTCTTCAGTGGGAGTCAGAAAGCTGACTTCTGGTAGAGATCCGTCATCTGTATTTTGTGAGTCGTTGACTGAGGAGGTAGGTATACTGTCATCCTGAGGCACTACAGTCGTCGTGTCGTCCCTGTCGTTTAGTGCTACGGCTTCGCTATTTGAGTTTGGTTCTGGAGAGTCTTTGGTTTGGGTAACTGAGGGTGGCGTAGGTTCACTGCTGGACTCATTGTCTTTGTGGGTGGACGATTCAGGTGTTGTTTGTGCGATAGAAGAGCTGTTGTTTTGATGCCCAGAGGTGCTGGCGCCGCTAGCCGACTGGGAGCTGCTACTGTTTTTACCCGACTCGGCGTTCACATTGATCATTTCGACCACCACGCGGTCAACCATGGCCGGGTCGTCTAAGTCTAACGTGGGCACCAGGATCTTGAGCAGAGTTTGTATGTTTTTTCTCAGGGTGCTCAGTTTGGTATTGGTCTCGGCTAACTCGCGCACCTTCACGGTGAGCCGGTCGGTGAGGAGCAGCTCGGCCTCCGTCTTCACGGCGGGCTCTTTGTCGTTGGTCGAGCTGCTCGTGTCAGGCTCCACTGAGGTAGTGTTTGGTGCTAGTTTTGATGTGCTCGGGGTCGCTTGTGAGGCGCTCCTAGGGCCATTGACTGCTGCCTGGGTACTGACCTGTGTGATGGCCACCACCCCACCACCGTCCACCTCCCTGATGGACACGATCTGGTTGAGTGCGTCCCCGCCCTCCTCCGGTCCGTCCGACAGGGCCTCCTCCTTTTTGACGGCCGGCTCCACGTCCATGTCAGACATGTTGTCGTCAGAACTGCTGAGAACGAGCACAGAGTAGCCTTCCGTATTTTTCGTCTCCTTGTACTTGTTCTTCTTTTTCAACTTCTTTAAAGGCTCGTCTGAGTCGCTGTCGCTGTCACTGCCGTCTAGTCGAATCACGTCCCTCTTTTTCCCACGAGCACCGAACATTTTCACCTTCAAAGTCCCTGTGCTGTTCTTGTCGCTGTAATAAACAAAATCAGATTAAGTTGAAGTGAGATGCAGGTCTGTTTTATTCAACTGTATAAAACAAGTTAAGTATACTTAGAATAGATATATTTTCAGAGAAAACGGTTGTTTTTCTTAAGTATTCTACCCAATATCATCCTATGGAAAGGGCAGCTGAGCATTTCAACGTCAAAAGACTATAGTCATGCAAAATAGACCCTTCTATACACAATTATTGATGTTTCTTCCTAAAATGTTACTGTAAATAAATAATTCCTTACCCATTCTCCATGCCTTCCACGTGGGTTGGAATGAACTCCTGTGAAATAAAGATAGAATATGAATACTAATGCGTCCCCTTAGGTAGAACCACTTTCATTTTAATTTATCAAGATATTCCATGGAAAGGAACCCTAATGCAAGGTGCAAGAGAAGAAACTTAAATTACGATAAGATGGGACAGAAAAATATGATGTGGGAATGTGTAAATTTGTATGTTATGACTACGCAAACGATAACCATCGCATTTGTAGAACCATTTTGCATAAACTTCGGCCTCACTGTGACAAAGAGTCATTCAATTTTCATCAAATGATCATGTCAGCCGTTTTATTATTTTATTCTATTTTCCAAATAACTAGTTAACATTTGTTATCGTGATGTGTTGTCAACTTGTCTCATACTTGTTTGGCAAAATCAATATTTATGTTGTTTGTAAGGTCCTTTCCCTGATACGTGCACATATATATTTTTCTGAATTCCAAACAGCTTGATGAATAGAGATAACTTCACTAGATCCTCCACCGCATTTAACCACTTGATAAATAATCAGAAATGGTCACCTTAACTACAGACCCCCCATCAACACTAGATAAATTTCCTACTCTGATACCACAATTAGAATATCTATAGCATCTAAAATAGTATGACATCGTGTCTGAAGAAGACATGCTGTTAAGGTATGTTGGTGTTTCATCGTATTACCATGGGACCACCGACGCTGGGGAGGGCCTGCCCTGTAGCTTCTCGTAGTGCTCCTTGGACCTCCATCTAAAATTTGCGTTTATTAATATGTTTTCAAAAATTGAGTGGAACCAAATCTTTACGATATCTGAAAACTGACATAACTCCGGGTGCAGCGTCATCGTATCGTATCTATTGGTATACTAGTCTTTATGTCATTTTTTAAGGATTGAGTTGCCTGCACGCAATGAAGTGATGGAGTTCTAATTCTACCAAAAGAAAAATAATTCTTAGGTGAACCTACATCTAAGATATCCAGATAGCTTCATATTATTTGTAATTTTTGTGATTTGACATGATAAGAGGCGTGTAACTTATGAAACCATATCTTAATTGTCCCATATTATATAGACACAGATACAACATGTGTAGGTATTTGTAAATCAAACCAAAGCCTAGAATAGGAAAAAGAATTAGTATTTTATTGGCACTTGGCCCTTTATTTGAAAAAAAGTTATATTTGAAAAAAAAGAAACCATGCCCCATAATAACTTCTGGATTCTGATAGGATCTAGACAGTTACTAACGTTAACAATAAATTCAATATTTACCATTCTAGATGAATACAGATCATTAAAAAAAGAAATTACTATACGAGAATTTTTTTTTAAGCTCATTGATATAACGTTCATCACCTCTTTGACTTCCTGTGCTTTGTTCTGCCTGTTCTGCAGACCGCCGACCACGGGCTCGTCTAATGGGGCAATGATGTTGATCCTGGTGACGGGGGCCACAGGCCGGAGGTCCCCTCGACCCCTCCCCCGGCCAGGCATGGTCGGGCATGGCTGGGGCTGGAACATACCAATCTGACCGGGGATGCCTGGTCCCATTCCCTGTTGAAATACAGAGTAGAATCAGCATTTTGTTTGAATTACAGTTGTAACAATTTATCTTTATAACAAAAGTAGTTGATTTTATAATCTATGCTCCAGTTAAACTATTTTTACTAGATATGTTTTGCCTTACATGTATATTAAAACCAATTAAACTTGTATTTTAGGTACTACATTCCTGCGTCATGGATATTTTACATAAGTGTTGTACTTTTCAGGCTTCAAGAACGTTTATATAGGAATTCGTTTTTAAGATAGTCATGTAATATGATGTATATGTTTACGTGGTTCTTGACATGTTGGTTAGTATTATTTCTATGAAGGATCACAAGTAATTTAGCAATACATGAGACAACGCTATCAAATGCTTACTCGTCCACGTCCAAAGTTGTTCTCACTGAAATTAAAACAGAAATTAGATTAGATTAATAAATCTTTATTTTCAAAATAGATTTAATTTAAGACATCTCTGAGACCTCTTGCAAGAAAACTCTCGAATATGAGACCTTTTATAGGCCTTAAATATTATAAAATCACCACCTTGATACTTTCGTAAGGTCCGTGATATGCTATTTTTCTTTAATCTTATTTCTTCCAAATGTCACAATTACATGTGACGTGAAGACAACGATTTTATATTGAGATTAGCTTCGTTTTGATATGACGATGTATAAGATTCAGGAAAGTGTTGTGTTACGAATAAACCTATAATTCTCGCTACCACGGATAGCCAGTTTTCTGTATTCTACATGCAGGTTAGCCTACATCAAGATGCATGCAGGGTAATATGTCGACAAATAACAAGGCTTAATTAAAGGATTTTTGGTCAATCCTGGCATTATTTTAAATTGACCATGAAGGAAAAGTAGTGTTCAGTATTTTTCAGTTTGTATCTATATATTTCATCATTTTCTAAGTTTGTTTGAAAATGTATTTAATATAAATGGATTTAGAGCAAATATTTGTAAATTTTCTATAGTTTTTCCACTGTCTTTGTCGACAAAATTTGTGAAAATTTGCCTGCAGGTGCAGAAAATTCTATGAATCAGCTATCCGTGCTAGGGCGAATTCAATAATCATTTACAATGAATTTACATTCCTATCATTTACCTTGGCTATCTAACTTCAAAACATTGGGCTTTATTTTTAATACCTGATAAAACTGTTTAACCTTTCCCATTTCGGAATATAAAACTTTCCGTCTTAGGAATTAGAAATTGCACAAATTTGTTCATCCAGGCATTATTGTTATAAATTTTTAAATTGATACTTAATGATAAAATACAACGCATGCCTAGGAAAGCTTACTTTGCGACCTTATCCTAATAATACAAAACACAACAAACTGAAATTAAAGTCTTTAACGTCCTGTTCATAAAATCCTTAGGAGGAACTAGTATAAATAAGAGAAAGATTACCCAGGCCTGAATCTTGGGAACATGAAGTTCCGGTTGGGCCTTAAAGTACATTATGTAAATCGTAGTCAAGATTGGATTAAATTCATAATTTAACCTAGAATAACTTTGTTATACTGACCGTCTTACCAAGCGTTAAGTTGACAAATTCCCAATTGTAGTACGTTTACAACGAGGCATGCGTACTCAACCGACCTACCAGAAACTTACACTAAACTCCTTTAACTTAGTTTAACATTTATGTGTTTGTCTATTGCGCTCATGGGGTGACCATGCAATATTCCTTTTTCAAAAGTTTGCATGTTCTAAATTCACGCAAGACAATCACTATTATCGGAACGACAATAACGAAATATTCCTTCTTCCTTGTTATTCAACCCCTGATTTGATTTTTGACCACTGTGAGTTTCAGAAGCAGAAATGGAAGAAAATAGAGTATAGTGGTTCAACAAATTAATTCAGGATACTTTGTTTAGAAATAAAAAAACGTCATTACCAAATCCTGTCACAGACTTTTTCTTTTCTGACCCCGAGAACTTATCAATCAATGCTATGGTAACATGTCACCGCAAATCAATAGTCATATCAAATTGTCGTGTGAACCCTTGAAACTGTTTATATGGAGATCACCACGATTCTTTGGAAAAGTGCCCCCCTACCGATTAAGATACATTTCTCAAACAATGGGTTATACTCACAAAAAAGGAAAACTGTTATACATGTCACCTAACCCTGAATATTGAGTAAAGAATAAGTTGACCGTTGATATATTCAGAATTTATCTCTAAGTTTCCACTTGCCCCAACCCAACTTGTATGATATGGAAGGTTAGCCATTAGTTACTCTTACATCATCTGTGGAATCGGGGGCAGAATCTTCTTTGTCTGTTTGGTGTTATTTTTAGAGACCACCAGTCTGAACACCTCATCCTCGTTCTCTGGCTCTTCATCGATATCACAGCGACTGAAACAAAACAAAAAGAATAGGCATGTTACGGGAAAATAAAATGTATAGTTACCACTTCCCGATATCTCCGTTTTACCCTTATAAATATATATTACTATGTAAATAAAAAAATATGTGCATCATAATTATGGAATCAAATAGTCAGCTAAATTAGATAGCTTGTGGATATTAAAATATCAAAACAGTTAATTGTAAATCTTTGATAACATGTGTTCTCAAATCCCCATACTAAATACTATTACATCAGTTTTGTCTATATGCTGTCATCTCTATTGCCGACAGTAAATGGCTAGTTCAGAGGTGTCTCTGTATACTCTGCTCTCTAGAGACACACGGTTTGACGACGACCGGCCACTCACTTGTGGGACATGTCGGTGTTCATGTAGCAGTACCACTTCTCCGGTAACTCCTGCCCCGACAGCTCGTCCGGCAGACGGCGCCACTTAAGGCACTGCTCACACTGCACCCACGTCCAGTCAGGGCGCCGACTGCAGAGTGAAACACCGGTTATGTATTATGGAATAGAAGAGTCAGAGCTGAAGACGCAATGGCAGGGTTATAATTGGTGCCGCATCGTAAAGCGTGAACTAACTCATATTTTCTAGGATCTGTATATTTGGGGAAGATAGTAACCTTTTTTGAAATCAAAATTAGAATCGAGGAAACCTATTGAAATCCTTATTTTATATGTTTTAGTTTATTTTCTCATTAGGCTGAATTTCTTTTTATCTATTGAAAAAATGTTATGGCTAATGGTTATAGTCATATAGTAAAGTGGGAGAAGCAGGAGTATGGAGTAAGACAAGTACACTGAAAACAATAACCCTAACACACACAGTTAAGAAATCATATTGGCTCAAAAAAAAATTTATTTGTCCACTTCCTACGAGTAACATAAGATCTTCCAGCGGAGCAAAGTAAATGATAACATATTTACATTTGAAGTAATGAATTAATGGATATATACAATGAAGCGCAAAGTGCCAATTAATAAACCTACTGATGTTTGATAATCACATCGATATTATCATTGAGCATTACATCGACATTATCATTGATCAAATATTTTCAGAATTTTCTTTTTCGTCCACTTAGAGCATGCATATACCATATTCTTACTTTAGCCTTTAGCGTTTTTCCTCATTAGATTTCATGATGCATTTTACTTCTAACTTTTGTTTAGTGTATGGTAAGGGAGATTTTTTACTTACAGAAACTCAGTGGCACTATCTGCGTTGCCAGTCACGGCATTCCAATATTGGTTAAGCTTGATACCAAGTGCTGAAATACACGCGCTGCAAAGAAAACGCAATGATACACATGTACACATCGAGAAAGTATATCTCCAAATCTCTGCGGACATTAATAATAAGCAAATGTATGTACAGAATCGTAAAAATTACTAAAACAGTGGATATATCTTTATTACAAAGTTGGCATTAAGAGAGCTTATAGCTCCCTAGAGAGGTGATCTGATTCCACAACTTAACTGTTCACTGAAAATGTAATCCCCTATAGAGTATCTATTGGGATTTTAAGTAAGTATGCTAGACTATTCCAGTTAGCTTGTATGCCGCAATCGTGAACCATTTGATCTAGAAAACATGGTTATCAACACACAAAAGATGTCACAAAATCAAGAAAAGTACAGGAATTTTGTTTGTTTCCGGCCTGATAACAGGCCACAGTATAGACCTAGTGAAGGCTGTAAGAGTACACTGGGATCCAGCAAATGAAAGTGTGATGTCATTACTAACAGACTTGAAGTGATGCCCCAAAAGAGGTGATCTGCTAATTGTTTTTGAGGCCAATTACAAGTAATTTCCTGTTCTCAAATAAGTATGGTACCTACTTGTAGCGATCAGTTTTGGAGAAATCTTGTTTGTTGTGAATTGGTTCCAGAAAGTCCAATTCTGCCACCCCAACTACACCGACGCCCATTTCGTTTGCCTACGTAAATACATTAAGACCAAATTTAACAACATCAAAATTCAATCCACGCGCAGAATAGTAGAAATCACTTTTAGTTAATTCTTGTAAATACTACCGATGAAACATTTATGTCAGTCCTCTTCAAATGTATTGCGTTAAATAATAGGGAGGTTTAGCAACCCCCAACGCATCCTGTAACACAAACGCTGCTGTAATGACTGGTACCAAAAGTATATGTTTTGAGGTACACTTCTTTTCAAGTGCGGTCAATAAGTTAATGAGCGCCTTCAATCTATGGGGCACCAGTAGTCTTGATGTAGCTTGAAATCTTGAGAGAAGTTAATGTATCGAGATACGTTGTGGTTGCTAACTCCCTACTAGCTGATGACGTAACCTAATAAGGTCACATTTAAAACAAATATTCTTAAAATGTCATCAATAAAACATGAGTCTCAATGTAAATTCTTTGCTAAAATTTCAGAACCTGTAGGCTGTCCCGATTGAATAATTAAAGTCATATAAGCGATCTACTACAATGGGAACGTGAGGCAGTGTTCTAATCAATGAAATAGAACGAAAAAGGTAAAGATGTCTATTATGCATTAGGCCTGTCTTGCGCACCTGTTTCTGGATGCCCACGCGTTCGTAGGCTTTAATGAGTCGGTTACTGTGGTACATCATACAGCCGTAGTCAGCTTTTGATGGACCGAAGCCGAAGATAATCTCCACACCTTTCCTCCCCTTTGCCAACTGGAACATGCGGAAATTGTTAGTTCATCTTTAAAAATCTTTTAGTGCAAGAACTTTATTTTCATCAATTCAATATTCTACAGTTCCTAACAACTTTAGAAAACCAGTATAAATATTTCATTTTACAAAAGGTATGAATGATTTTTATTTTGCACAAATAATTATTCTTATTATTATTTTGATAGGAATATTATCACACTACGAACACTTACATACTGACCTTCATTATCATAAAATCATATTTGAAAAAGGAGAACATATCATTCTGCCATATTCGGAAAAAAAGAGATACAAACATATCACAGCAAAGTCAACTGACCACCATACAACAATATGAATAAGGAAACACTTACCATCCATGACGGGGTGTATGTTGTCTTCCTTGTCTTCCGCAAGCTCTTCCGGATGAGCTTCGTTTTTACACGACATCCGCGTAATGTTATCTTCATCTTTGGTTTCAAGAAGAGTATACTAAGATATTCCTGAAAGGGTGAGTTCATACATTACAGTTTGTATTATTTCATGATCGCGAATTTTATTTTTCGGACCGATTCCTTTTAACACGTATGCTTTTACAGTGGGAGTGGGGGGGGGGGGGGGACTCTTGCAATCTGAATATCCTAAAAAAATCTATATTTGTCAAAATATTTGAATTATTTTTACGGTCTAGCGTGCTCTCAATTAGGGTGTGAAGATTGAGTTTAGTGATTTCAATATGTATAGTTGTCCCTATTCATCTATTCCTGATATACCTTTAACTTGATTCTCACAAAACTTTAAAGAATTGACTACATAAACACTAGTTGTTTCCTAATCCTATCCGCTTTACCTGCTCTCGGTAATATAGATCGACACCTGATAAGGTAGAGGATGGCATCATTTCATACATGTCAGAGAAACCCCACTATACCCGTGTATTATGCCCACAGTGTTGCCAATGGGTACACAAAAATATACACTTTAATCCAAAAAAAAACCATAAGTTATGCGTTTGTAGGCCTTCTATGTTGACCCATTTACAAAATGAATAAGATTCGAACGGCAACATAAACATTACTACAAATGTGAACATACCCTTAAGGAGCGGCGGTACTCGGGCATGTGTTCCCGGATGGGCCGCGACATGAGCCCGCCGGCAAAGTCCAGCTCCTGGTGCTCAGAGTTAATCATGTCCAGTTTGTCCGACTCAAAGTCTAGCTCTAGGACACTGTCACTCCCTCTGAAAAACAATAGAGAAAAGATTAGTTGAATCATTAAAAATGGAACATTGATGGGCAGAAGAAAACACGAGAAAATATCCATTAATCCAACTCCAACTGTCGGACCATTATCTTCCTATCCCCTGCTCTGCCCCTCTCTCCTGCCATTGGGAATCATTCATGTGCTTGCAAACAGGTGTAGTCAGTGAGGTTTGTTTCATATTCAGAGATGTCTTTTCGGATTCGTCTAAAAAACAACAACAAAAATTACGTTGCCTTATATCCATACGTAAGAAATATCCCCAAGCTGTTTGAGGGGAACGGGATTCGGACGAGGCCAAGGTTAAGTAGGAAACTGCGTACCTAGGATATAGGTAATCAACTTAAGTCACCACATTCTATAGACCGGCTTGGTGTTGCGTTAGATGCTGCAGACTTCTTACGGTCAATGTATTGATCCGCGCCTTCAAGCTTGGTGACGCTTCACTGTCTTTTATTGACGATAAAAAGGGGACCTCTCCTCCTCCTCCAGTACCAGAGGGGCCCAATCCCCATCCCCTGGCCTCCCTCCTCCCAAACTGGCCCCCACCCCCAACCCACCCCCCAACCTCACGACATGAGGATCACGTGACCCACTCGCTGGGTGTTGTACCCCACACTTCCGGTCGCCGCTGGCACCCCCTGGTGCCTGGTGCCGACATGGATAGGACCATGGGCGTCTGGCGGCTTCTGATGTTTCCTGTCTTTAGCCTCTGTCTCTCTGACCGCTCAGCGCCGGGAAAGGGTCCATCACTCACCAGGGGGCGCTACACAGTCTACCGAGTAAATACACGTCAACTTGATATCATTCTGTGACAATTCCAATTTTCCATTGACAATGTTTGGTTTTCCGCACTGTTAGTATTCTTAATAAAATGTTCACGACATCTATGTGACCAAATATTAAGCGTTTTCTATGTTTGCTATCATTCATTTTCCAACACACGTATTCATCAACCATGGTCCTTAAATGTTCATCGCCTTGTGGGCCTTCTCTCAAATTCCATCTTTAGAATGTAAGACCTTTTTTTCAATTGTTTTAAGTGTGACAACGCCAAGTGCGTCTATCAACAAATACTAACAAGTAAAATAGGAAAATTAACACCCAAAATCTGGTATCAAAATATTGACAATTTTTGATAAAACACGTCATAGTATTCAGTGTGTAGATCCCTGTATTTTTATAGACAGTCCCTACAGTCTGCCAGCATTGAGCCATGAACAAACATCTCTCCCCGCACACACATGTCACCACTCCTTGTGCCCTCTATACCATTCAGACGGGTTCCGCCATGATGTTTATGTGTTCTTTAGGCCTTTTAAGAGGGCAGAGGGCTAACATTTCTATGTTTTTTTTTTAAATTCAAATATCTTTCTAATGTACTATACCTCTTTGAAAATATTATATTTCTTTCTTCTTTTTTTTAAATCTTCCTGCTTTAAATGACCTCTTTGAGATAATAAACTAATGTTTTCAGAGCTTTTCTATATATTCCGGTCAATATAATCTTTTTTCTGTTTTCTAGATAGGTACAATCAACACCCTTGTATGTCATGTACAACATTCTGAGGTGATCAATAGCTGCTGAGAGATAGTGTCTGTGCTCGGGGAGCAGGACACCAGGCGGCAGAGAGCAGCTCGGGCCTAAATAGGTCATCACTGACCGACCCCCCTGGGAGGACCACCGGCAGGCCCCGGTATAACGAGGTTAGACGTGTCCTGCAACAAGTCTTAACCCTTCCGCTAAAACTCACAGAGTATGACATTAACCCTTTCCAGAAATCCGGAAATGCCTTTTTTCATATCGCTATTTAAATAGTCTGCATTTACATCCATAATGATATTTATTTCAAGGTATTTCTTCATGCGAAAGTCATTTGAACTTGTTCAGTAAGTCGAAATGTACTGTGCAAAACAGCTTCGTAAACATATTGAAATCAGTTCCGTGCAGAAAGGGTAAACAGCCTTCTTGCGCTTAGGGTAAAGGCTGACGTGTCACCCTACGCTCTGTGCACGCTCTGGCCCAGGTCCTACTCCTCACCTAAAACAACCGTCAGCAGCAAATAAAAAACAACTCTTGAATGGAAAACACGAACGAAATACAGCAGGGGGAAAGACAGGCATCACGAAAACAGAGTGTACACAACATTGCAAGCGGTCGTTTGGAAGGCTGGGAGAGGAGCATAAACTAAAGGTATCCAATTTTTGTTTAGAAATATTTTTTTTAGAACGTTTAAAGAATTTACTTGATTGAGCACAGTGTTTATAACACCCACGTGCGACACGTGCAGCGTGTAAGGCTGCTGCGTGCGGTCACGTTGTGTGGTCGTGGGGGTCGTTGGGCAGTGAGTAGTACACGGAGAGTAGGCTCTGCTGATGGCACCTCTTCGTGTCAAAGGTCATGACCCACATACCCCAACACGACCTGGTGAGAGACATAAAACCCGAGACGGCCATCGTTTTATCACGGCCTGAGGGCAGAGATAATGCACTCAGACATGTGAGGTTAGACGCCATGAAGATAGCGGCACCTTCAGCAGCAAAGGCCTAGAGATCATATTAGTGAACATCTTATAATCTGAAAAGTTGTTTAAAAACATTTCTAGAGAAATATGAATAGAACTGTCATTCTAGTATTTTTGTAATTTCTCATTTTGTTTAATCAGAGAGAGTAAATTAAGCAATTCTAATTTACTCTCTCTGGTTTAATGTATGGATTTCTGGTTATCCTGGTAATTGGAAGCGGGCCATGTGGTAATGGTGCTAACGGTAGGCCACATATAGGCTGTAATATGGACAGAAAGGGGAAAGGCAGGCATCACGAAAACATTTTGATTGTCAGAGCGGCAAGGTTAAGAAAGCATGTTATTTGATGTTGGTAAACGAAGAGATATTCAATGAGAAGTCAAGTTGTCAAGTATTGTCATACGAAACATTTGGGCATGGCGTGGTGTTGCAATATTTACCTAACGCATACACCATAATCACGTTTAGACTTGTGCTCACGAAAGCACCCAGATACTGAAAGACCTCATGCTCATAAGAAAACTAGATTTTTTATATCTCAATGCTCTTTATCTGATATACTCAACGTCCAACGACTCCCGTGGGTCTGGATCCTCCTTTTTATATTCAGTGCTCTTCTCATTCCCCTCAAATATAAAGGCCCCCTTATCTTATTTATTCAGCCATAATGTCCCTATTTTTGTTACTACACAAATGACTGATAAGGTATATCTGAGACGGGCAGCAGGATGCTATGGACGAGCTGTCGGTGCCTTACATCATGGCATGATCACATAATTCAGCCTACCAAGGAAAATAGGCAATTGTCTATTAAAGCACCGCCTACATGATGGCAGATGTTTTAATGTAGTGTACCCAGTGTCTTTTTAAGAGGTTCGTATGACCTTTCTACATATCACTAAACGCAAAAAAGTCAAGAGTATACTTATATTGGTCATTATACCATGTCGTTATATAAGATATTGAGATGCTATGCGCACTCTTAAATACACAATGAAGAAAACTGCATAGATGTATATCTTATGTATCCCATGGGAATTGCTGAGACATTTTCCGAAGTAAAACTATTTCTGCTATATGAATTCCCCTCTTTTTCCGGCTGAATAGTTTCGTTCTCGGTCTTATCCTTCAGGTCAGACTGACTCCAGAGGACCAGAGTTTGTCGTTTCCATGGTAACGGGTCGGCAGGGAGACCCGGTGCCAACTGCTCGCATACAAAACGACAACAGGCGCTTTTCTTGGGACTTGCCCAAAGAACTCGCCTTTTTTTTGAGAAGTCACAGTTGCTGCCTTTTCTAGTCACAGCTGTCTGCGGCTATTTCAATATGACTTAAAATAACACCATCATTTGTGAGGAGAAGCTACGGAAGAATCTAATATCCTTACTTTGCGAGTCAATATAAACCTGCAAAATTCAATGTGAAGGGTAAGAACGTGACAAAGGTTTTCAGTTTCATACTATTCTATTATTCAAGAGATTGTAGCAGACTTTCTCAATGAGATTATCTGAAATCAGGGTCCCCACTCAAAATTCACAATTAAATTCCCTGAGTTTCCCCTGTCTCACAGCCGAGTCATGGTTATGATGATTTGTTCTGATCTCAAGCTGTTCAGGTTTGACAAAGTCACTAAAGACGTACGAGTTTGACATGTCCGGGAAAAAAAATTCTCAGAAAAGTCTTCTGAATCTTACAAATAGGAAAATCCTCAAGTTGGTCAAACAGAATCCCTTGTGTTTTGGTTAAATCTCCAAATTCTCTGTGTTTTCCCTGACAGGGGAATTGTTTTGCCATTTTCACCATTTTCCATGTGCAGTGGGGACCCTGAAACATTGTTGCAGAAAGGCATAATTGGGGGGTAACACGGACAGACCATCACTTTTTTGTTATCGGATCAAATTGTCTTGTACATGCGCACAAGCAGTTTCTAAAATGGTTTCTATTGCAAATGTGCTTCGGATAAACCTATAGAACACCTTTGCATACATGTATATATCACTACATCGGTGAAGCGCACGAAAACTCCAACATGGCCACACCATGCAAAAAGACACACGGCGTGTTGGCCGTTTGCCCGTAGACCTGTCTCCTGCCCGGCAGACGTCGCCAGCCATCCCCTGTTCCGCCAATTACCGATCAATGCTCAGAATTGGCCCAAGTCAGTGGCCATCGAAACCACAGCCAGGCCGTTTTTTTGTGGGAATTCTAATCGTCTAATCTGCGCCGAGTCTAGTTCGATGTGGCATCTCGGGCGGCCGCAGCTGGCTCCTTGTTTAGAGACGCTAAAAGATGTAAGGGCCGGGCGTCCCCCTGGCGGCGCTGCGGGCGGTGTCCGTCCGCCGTAAACCACTTGGAACCCGGCCCCACGGGGGCCTTTCATCTGCGTTTGGAGCACTACTTATTGTGGAGGCGACGTTCAGTGTCAGGGCGTATAGATGGAACTGTCCCGGGCTTTGAAGTGTCCAGACAGACAGAGACTCATTTCTGAGATGAGGCAGAATGTCTCTCATGGGGAAGTCCGACGGGGGAAAAAATGACAGCATTATGGCCAGTATGAGAAGCAGGGCGGCCCTTAGGGATTTAATGAGATTTTTTTCTTTGAAATATTCGAAGCTGCTCCCGTAATAATGTTCTTAAATCTGCCAGACCATTGCTGAGTGTGCAGGTTCTTCAAAAGATATGAATATTCTGTTGCGTTTGAAATTGTCAAAGTAGTTTTAGTTATGGGATAAGTTCCTTTCAGTAACAATGGAATTAGTAAGATGGGTTTCACAAAATAAGAGATTAAGGACGACATGAATCCCAACAGTGAAATGCTAATGGCACAAGACGGTTCTAACAAGCAACACGAAAGAATGTAGGTTTAACAAAAGGATTATTTGTTCAAGCACATTTCAGACATAATAGGACATTAACGTCATCCAACTGAGGGATGATCAGACATGACCGTCACAACATGGCGCTGAAAAAGGAGGAGGGTTTGGGATTATAATGGTTACAGGCAACTGGGGGATGAGACAGGACACGCGCCTTAATACAAACGGTAAACAAATGGCGTGATGCGTGCTCCTCTGGCCCTGTATGTCACTTCAGGTCAGGGATGGACTGGAGCACTGTTTATACAAACCGTTTTACAATATTTCAAAAATAAGGCCACAACAGGGTTCCCACGCATTTTTGAAAATCAACTTAAGACGTATTGAGAACCAATTTAAGACCATAATTCGGAAAAATTAAGACCTATCGACTGCGTGCAAAGACAAATTTCGGAATATATCATATGATTTAAAGTTCAAGTAAGTGTACTCATTTGCAAGTGGGATTTGAAATTGTCATAGACATTGCATTTTAACTTCTCATAAGAATCAATTTACGACCTTTTAAGACCCCTAGGCCTTAAATTTGAGAAATTCAATTTGAGGCTTTTTAAGACCTGTGTGGGAACCCTGAACGATGAATAGAGTATCGTCGAAATTTACATCCTTATGATGGTTACAAACTGTTATGTAACAGGTCGATATTTACCGATATTAACTAGCTGTTCAAGTATTTCCGAGGTATACTTAACTTTTTAAATCCTAAACTAACTACACTGGTTTCTTTTCTACTCGCACAACTGTCGGGCTGGGTGAAAACCTCCAAGCCAAACTATTTTAGTAAAAACAAGGACAAGGACTGGAGGGCCGTAGCAAGGGAACGGATCTCTGGTGATTTGTGAAGTTATTGTACGGTTTGAGGGCAGTAACATGACCCCTACACCAATCGCAGCTCCCATGAACGGGAGGGCCAGTATGGAGGGAGACGGATCTCTGGTGATTTGTGAAGCTATTGCATGGTTTGAGGGCAGTATAAGCAGACCCCTACACCAATCACAGCCCCCTCCCGTGAACGAGTACCCCAACAAACCAGTCCACTTGACCACGGTAGGCGTACTACAAACAACCCCCGCTCCCACTCATTATTCTCTAGGTTGCCCCTCGGTAACACGCCACGTCAGACAGCGTCCAGAGATAAAATACATCATCTTGGCAAATCTGATCTCGGCAGCACATCAGTCCATCAATTACCATAAACTACTTCTCTAAGCGAGCAAACGGATCAAATTAAACGGCCTGCCCCTGTGACATGCATTCTCCCAACCGCTTTGAATTATCTCAATAAGCGAAGGGAGACAGATCGATAAGATACATTATGAGGTTTGGGAGAAGAAAGTGGCAGGATTAGAAAGTATATAGACAGAGCAGTAAGAAGGACCTAAGTTCTGGGATGTGGTGAGGGGGGCACCGGGTGCTCAAGGAAGGTACCCTGGACAAAAATAGAATGACGCAACTACCGCCTGTTTCTGTGAAAGCGCAGGTCACATGTAGTCTTATTATGTATACACAGCCTCAGGTTTTGCCCTACACCAAGAATCCAAAAAACTCTGAGGCAATATTCAAAGGCCTTAAAGTAAGCACCACGTGCCTCACGGTGCATTTAATATTTACATCCCAATTTGGCGAGTTTTTGGTTCAGGTCCATCTATTTACTGTTTCAAGTAGGACGACGCTGACCCCCCGCCTTTAAGCGTTTGTTTTGAAGCGGTAACCCAAACCAAAGAGAAGTGCCCCCTTCCCCAAGCACACAACTAGCCGTGGGGCCTGTCTGACAATGCTAGCGCCCTCTGGTGGAAGCTGTCTGTAGGAGGGCCTCCGACTGATTTGATTAATGAGCACCGCTGACATCGATCTCGCCCACAGAGCCGTTCCGAGGTGAGGGCGTTTGCGACAAGCACAGATTAGATCCTGCCCAGCCCACCCAAGCCCCTCCCGCCGCTAAGGGCCCGTCATCTGATGACATTCACGGCTCTCACCAAGGGCCGCCAGTCTGCACAAGTCAGCCCATTGGCAACATCACCATCAATGGATTGGATTTTGGTGCTACAGCAGTAAAAACTGGCCAAAAAAACTCGCACTGATGTTTCATAACTTTGACCTGTGCTTTTTGAAAGCTTATTTCACGGTTTTTATTCTGCCAATACCTTTTGTGCCAGGAGGGTCTCGGTGCTGGTCCGTGGACGTGGGGCAGCTCTGTGCCCGGGGGCACTGACCTACTGATACAGGGATGGCGCTGGACTGTTGGCAGGGGCCACCCTTGGCCAATAAGCCGATTGTGGTCCCTGAGCTGAATCTCAAAATCAAATGGCTCTGGGTTATCTGATTGGATTTGTTCAATATACTAGATATATTTACCCTGGCAACGTCAAAGGAAGAGTTTCCACATACTTTGAAGTGAGAGTTTTCAGTAGTTATCCTAATGTGTACCTAAAACTTCAAATACCATAGGTGTTATATGTACAGGAAAATCACCTAACTCTACTGCCCCAAAACGAAGTCGTTGAACACTGTGTACACCGGTTAAGGAAAAACCTGCATACACACAAACAAGACTAGATCCCGGTATCCGTTTACCGCAGATCAATAGTATGGCCAAACTACACGCCTTCTTCAAAGGGGAATATATACCTGATAAACATGGAGAAAAAACACCTGGCTTGACAAAAACCCTCCCCCAATCAATACGGCCTAGAGTAGACGAGCCCACCGTGGCCAGCAGTCTGCCTGTCACCACAGACAGAGGGAGACGTGACGACGGGCCAGGTGCCCGCCCCGCTAGCCGCTCCTCCAGGTGATCAATACACCTGTCTGCATGAGTATTGTACGGGTAGTGTAGGGGTAGACGGGATGAGCACTTTTAGTGTAGGCAAGTTAAACATGTATTGAAACACCCGTTCTGAGGGTGGGGAACTGGCTGAAGGTTTAATATGGATAGGCCGGGGGTGATTGCGATAGAGTTTTATTGGTCTCTCTCTTGATTATCATCTGCTAGGTGAAGTCGTGATGATAGTTGAGTACGTTAACATGCCTCCTTCCAATACCTATTTCTGTTATGTCCAAGCTGAGCGTTTTAACCTATCCATAAACTGGCATTTGGTCCTACTCGATAGTAGGCTGTCGATAGCACTGTATTTGCTTCCACATCCTTACCATGGCCCGCATTTCCTCGACTGAGGCCTACGTACTGCGCCTTGGCTGAAGGCTGACCTGGGTATTACCGAAAAGCCCCCTTTTCCCCGCCTCTGCCCACCCCCGACTGGTCCAGGGATCAGGACCGACATCAGCGGCAAGGAATCTGAGGCCTCCACTTCTGACAGTTCAATTTGCAATATCTCACAAGTTTTTCCGCCTCCTCTCCCTTCAATATGTTTGCCGGGGAATACAGCCAATTCCAGAAGACTTGGCAATATCTACCGTGAAATGATGAAGTAGTGGTAATGGCGTAAGAAATGCCTTTCCGGGAAAGTTTCTTAACCTTGATCCATCAGCTTATCCACATGAAAATAAATTCAGAGGGAATCCGATGAAATCCTGAAATAATTTTCCTGCATTACTTTTAGCGCAAGGAAGGATGCTTTAATAAAAGAGGACAGCTTAAATTAGATTTCTGAAGAAACGGGGAGGGCCGAACAGAAAATTTTATTCAAATTGTTCTGTATTTTCTTTAAATCCAAGCTCATACTTCAGCTGTTTCGTTCATTGGAAGAATGATTGACAAACTAACTGTGATGTTGAATCGGGAAATGAGATTATTAATCTCCCAAAGGTGTTTGACCACTTGAATGGTTACAATCATTTAAGAATTTAAGAAAATACTAGTATATAATCTGTCAAAATCTCCCAAAGGTGTTTGACCACTTCAATGGTTACAATCATTTAGGAATTTAAGAAAATACTAGTATATAATCTGTCAACAAAATCTAAACTCTTTTCTGAATTTAGTGTAAAATAACTGCAATGGTATATGGTTTGTGTACAAAGAATGAGATATTGCACAGAACCTAGTTTGAGGCTAAAGAGGCGGTTAGGTGTAATTACTTAATTAATCCCATTGTTAATATCACAACGGACAATGATGTTTCTAATTGACCAGCTTCTCATACTATACTGTAAATCAAATATAAACGCGCGCTTTGGCCTCCCTCCAGTATGGGCTAAACAGAAAGAGGGTGTGATGGTGCTAATAATATGGTTGGTCATGGTCGTCTAAGTGTTCGCGGTAATGGACCAATACCATTCCCGTCATGTTACGGCCGTTAACCAGGAGTTTGAAATACGGATAACTTAGATAAAATACAAAAATGATATATGAATTCTTTCTTATTCTATTATACTATTGGGCTCAAGTGATTAAAAGCATCGCTCAAAGAACAACTTATCAAATAACTGCCACCAACGTCTTCATACGTATAACATTATTCATAAACAGCACTAATTCACCGCCCAACACATTCTACCAAAGGACCTAGGTCCCAGAAAACAGTACAATATTTTTGTGAACTTTGAATGTCCCACAAACAGTTTTCCATTCAATCCTAAACATGCACCGCTGTTACCCATTGATTTTACTCACCACTGACAAATACTTTAAGAAATCAGCATCTACTGCCGTTATAGATGCCCACTATCTAACTATACCAACTGTACTATGGATCGTGAGCCAGGGGCCACTGGTGGCTTCGAGTTGCTCACTCTTCCTTTTGTCACAAAGGAGACGGATGTGCTTGGAGAACGAGCTGCTCAGCAGAGGTGCTCAGATAACCCTGTCCTGTTTTGTTAAACGACTCGGGGAATCCGTCCATATCGGGTGACTTGGGAACCGATTGTCTCCGGCTACCTTTTTCATCCTCTCACAGCCTGCGAGCAAGTAAAGAATGGAACAGGGACTCAGACAATCAGTACCCACCTGCCACATCTTATGTGTTGGCCTAAGCCGGGCTTAACGCGGGGCGGGGCGGGGGCTCAAGGGGATCAAGTCAATGCTATCAGAAACGACAAACCATCTGGGTGAATCTGCGTGGTTAAGATATAAAGCTTATTTATTGAAGGTTCAATTTACAATGAAAAAATGATCCCAAATAGTGGGTTTAAACCACAGGCGGATTTTCATATACGGAAACTAGAAAATATGATTTAAAATCAAGGCCCAAGATACTTAGCAGTTGAGCAAAAATGAAACAAGCAGACATAAAGGTGCATTATAAATAAGGACATTTCTTGTCCTTTATAGAGATTTATCACAGAACGACAAGATGGGATTTATTGATTAAGTCCTCAGAAACAACCCCAAAAAGAAGCACCTCTAGCTGCAGCGGCTAATGGGCACACCACGTCTCGGTAATAACAGGAGAGATGGGTGTCGGCCTGAGCTGCCAGTCGTGTCTGACAGCAGACAGACCTACTTGAGGGACGCTCCCTCTTTAAACGCTTAGTGCGGCGACTGGGCCGATTACCACTAAGGTTGTCCGTCAGGTTGAGTTCTGCTATAGCACGGCAGGCGACAACAACGCCTCCTGGTGGCAGGGGATAAAGGACTTCCTCCAGGGTCCATCACCCCGACATTCCGATCAGAACAGGGCCGACCTCGTCGTCTCAGACAGCCCTCCCACCTCTCACCCTGCTGGCCCTAATTCCCTACAGGCCCTTCACGTGCCCTTCCAGACAGGCAGAAGTCATCACCGCTTGTAAATACTAGCTGCCAACACAGGCTGGGAGGCCAGGATGGATTTACTGAGAGGGCGCTGGTTTTTACTGAGCCCCAACATACGTGTTGAGGAAAGTAACAGGAGTAATACTGACATTCAACTTCTCCTGTAGGAAAGATTCAACTACCTGAAATACATCTTGAAACCCTATTCGTATTCCCTACTCCCATCAGCTGATCAAATACAATGAAATGACACTAATTTCATATAGATAAAGTATTCAGGATTAGCCCTAAAACATTATTATGCATTACTATTAGATATAATATTTAACTCCCCTCATGTTGCAAACTGTCCTTACATCATAAACATTAAATTTGATTTAAAACGCACGCTCGCCTTACAAAAGGGCACATTCTATTTGGTGTTAAACAAAGGTTTCTTACCCGCGCCGCGATAACAGGTTATGGAAACTTACCTACAAGAGAAGAAGAAAAAACACTTGGTTAGTTTAAATAATCCATTAACAAAATGCAAAGCAATCTCCCCTAAAAGCACAATATAACACCACGTGATTACAATGCTTTCTGGTCGCTTGGCAACCCGGCCAGACTTCTCCCTTAACTATTAACGGATGTCGCCTATACCTCCAGGGGGCACTGCTCCCTCTACTTCCGGTTCCAACGTCATAAATGCGGTGGCTGAATATTGCTCACGACACACCTAAGGTAATACACTGACAGGGGGCACAGAATACAAATGTGTTGTCATGGTAACACGAATAAAACAGCTGTTGCTAGAAGCATGAGGGTGTTGTGAGATAGAGATGGTTTGGTCATCTGGGTGCCGCCAGCATGGGATGGTTTTCAACGAATCATCTGCTCCATATACCAGTGAAACAGAATCGACTTGTATGGGTGTAGATCCCTAAATCGACAGGGCGACATGGCCTTTTCTTAAATTCGACATGCGACATGAGCCTTAATGGCATGAAGAAAAAAATAAGCAACATGCGTGGGCTACTTCTTAAATTCGAGATGGGACATGGACCACTCTTGAAATCGACAGGAAAATTTTAAAAAATAGTGACAGGGGACATGGCCATTTCGAGATGCGACATCGGGACGCCCCATCAACACCCCCACTTATCGATCTATTGTGTATAGCATGAGAGTCAAAAATACTTATTCATGTAATTTCAGATATTGTATCTTCGAGCGAGGTGCCCATTTTTGTTTGCTGTGAACTTCGATACTCAAAATCATAATTTTGTAGTCCGAAAAATATATGAATCAATCTGTCTATATCGGCTTTCTGTTCAGCTTATTCTAAAAGCAAGTACATTATATTGATTCGCTCTTGTACAAAAGAAAAATAGCAACATTTTTATATGTAATATTTCTGTCGGTTTTTCAACCTGAGAAAAAAAAGCAGAACAACTTAAATCTTTACGAGCTATCACACTTTGGATAATCAAAGTCAGCAGCACTGAACCGAAAAATGTTCCACCTTCTTTTAAAAGGCGATAGGGACTAGAAGGTCTGTCCAGTTGAACACTCCCGGCCCCGCTTGAAGTTCCTTCTCCTACCACTGAGGGCGCTGAGCTGGAACCCTATTGTCTCCTGTCGGAGCAGCTCTGAGCAGCTCCTGCGAACAGTAAACGCATCGAGAAATCGGTTTTCCTGCTCACTGCCTTCGGCGGCGTGACTTCAGTCTCGGCAGATGTGAGTTGTCGTAGCAGTCCCGCGGACATGGTGCTAGCTTACTGCGCACAAACACTGAGCACAACGTGACCGTGGGCTAACGAGCAGTTAGTTTGTAACTCAATCATCGGCCGCTAATTACTACCATTTTTCACTTATTCCTGGTATGGTCCAAAAGAACGTGCCAGAAAGATAGATATTGCTAGTGGAGTAGCAATGTAGTGATAATTCTTCGGATGTCGAATGATGATGGCATTGGGGCTCTTCTAATTATTGACCAGTAAAACACTAATGACAGGCTTATACATCCATAGTTGAGTTTTAACCACCACGAAATATATAGGGCTATGTGCGAAATGCCTTATCAAGTCTTCTTGGCAAAAGTTGTGCTTTTACATACTCAGTGTTTTCACTCCAAGCCCACAGTCCACAGTATGTCAACTGACCGTTAATCACTATAGGGTTAAGTCGTGGTTACCAGACTGAGCCCGCATTAAGGCCGGTCCGAGTTGCTCTCTCCCGGGAGTCATCCGTCACCGCCACCCGCCGGTCATTGAGCTGCTCCAGAGCACACAGCAAGGGGCAGAATTAAACTGCCGGGTCCCAGGTAGGCGTAACAAACGTGATTAATATAAGTCAAAGGACACCAATAAAAACTACGTCTTAGAAAACCTGCTCAACCGTTTATAAACCAACCAAGAGCTTATTTCCTTGGAATATAACGCACACTTTCGACCGTATGCAATTTCGTTTTACGATTTGACATTTTGCTGGGCAATATTGAAGCATCTGTAGAAAACGGTCAGGAACTAACCGGCCAGCAAATTGGTCAGTGAAGTATCTTTTTTTCGTCGCCCTTGTCACGTATCTGGGTTAAGGCGGCGGGTACGGACGAAGCGGTGTCATTTTCTGCCCCACTACCCGCCTCTGGTTGGACCGGCAGTGCGGGTCTGGGGGCCGGCCGGCGGGGAACCACTAGGGATCGAGGTGCGTGAAGAAGTTCTCATCATGATCCCCTTATGGATTTAACCCCACGCATCGCTCCTTGCATGCCCACTTTCTCACGAAAGGTTATCAGTATCGACCAGCATCCCTTCCTTTTCCTTAACAAACCCCATTTAACGCTAACATGCAATCGCACATTTCAGACCAACACTATGTCCAATCCCAATGAATTAAGAAAGTCAACAATTTCTTTATCAAACCCCATCCATATTTAACTATATGATTGCACTTGTTGGTTTACACGTTCGGTATCAAATTCCAATGAATTCAGAGATTCAATACTTTACCACGCGTAAAAAAAAACGCAGTGCATATGTTAAGAATTTTACTGCCATTTGGTTTATAATTCATATGAAAGCTTTAATTTCTGACATAGGATGTGCGGGGCGTTGGGCGGTTGATCTTGGCTGTTGATGGCGGCAGGAGATTGTGGTAAAATTGTTTGGGGCGGCCTCACTGCGCTCAATGACAATCATTCAGAAGGACACCGGTGTGCCCGTCCCCAGAGGCCGCGTTCTTACACCGCCGGGTAGGGCCGGGCTCCTACTGGACCGGCATTGTACTGACACAACTGGGACCCGGAGGTACCCTCAAACAACAGGGAGGTGTCCCTCACACAACTGGGAGGTACCCTCACACAACAGGGAGGTGTCCCTCACACAACTGGGAGGTACCCTCACACAACAGGGAGGTGTCCCTCACACAACAGGGAGGTGTCCCTCACACAACAGGGAGGTTGTCCCTCACACAACTGAAAGGTGTCCCCCACACAACTGGGAGGTGTCCCCCACACAACTGGGAGGTGTCTCCCACGCAACTTGGAGGTGTCCCCGACAAAACTGGGAGGTGTCCCTCACACATATATCAGGGTGAGTGACATGTTTCATATTGATTAGTAGAATCATGTCTGAACTGAACCAAGACAGTCTATGGACTTCTTTGTGAAGACAAGGTCATTAATGATTGATGATTGTGCCTCTGTAGTCCCAAAGTCACAGAAGTGTTAGCATAACCATAATCGTGATAACTTTGCATTGTGTTTGGTTTATTCCAACATCGGCTTATTCCAAAATTTGGGCGGGGGAGCAATGGTGAATAGAATGGAGTAGTAGCGTAACATGTGATCAACCCAAAGCTGGCTCCCTCTTGTGTTGGAAAACCAGCCAACCACTGCTCCCCCTTGAGAGAATATACCCACCTAGCCTTAGGGTTAGGTGTCCCATATAGATATGATGTGACATATGCAAGAGACGGATTTGTAGGTCTGTGTTGCCAAGCACGTTCAAAATAGATATGATGTGACCATATTATTAATGGTCACCGTATCATCATGTCCGTGCAAGCTATGATTTGGGTAAATGACGAAAATGTTGTGCACAGTCTGCAGAATTGTATTTCATTTCATTTTATTTCAGTTTTTTTTACAATCTATAACATCGTAGCATTAATATCATAATTAGACAACGTATTAGACAACAATCTCTGAGAATTCAACTGTTTTATCTCTGTATCTGGTATTCAATAGAAAATAAGATATTTACAGCCAAGAATATTATTAAATGCCCTGAAGACGACGGTCGTCGAAACATCTGGATTTACCACTACAGAAAACGCAGACTACAAACCAAAGATATAAAAACCGACTTGAGAGGATGTTGAACAACAGTGATGTCTCATATTCTGACAGACGTTGGGATGATAGCCAAGTGAAGAAATAGAAGGACAAAACATGATCTCTCAATGAATAAGGATGCCACAGGATTATTACAGTGGACGAACAGACTACCAGAAAAAAACAAAAGAAGCACACATAGCTAATGAATATGGAACACTTATTTTGCAAATATGCCTCAAAGTTTCCTGTTGGCCTGCTGAAACAGTGGCTTATCTAGGATGAGGTGAAGTTAAACAATATATAGAAAGTTATAAGCTTGACCACCACATGGTTTATGAAGTGAATTCCCCTTGTCCTTAATTTACACTTAAATGGTAGACGTCATGACAGATGAAATATCTGAAAAGCAAAGACAGAGGGTGAATTCTACCTGGTCTTAGCCTCGAGGGGAGCAATATAAACGTCCGTTTCTATATTCGATTCCCTGCCTTCAGGGCAATTAAATAACCTGTTGATGTTGAGCTGGAATTATTATTATTCAACATGCCAAATAAGGTATATCAACCCATGTCCCGAGCTAACTGGGTTTAGAATAAGGCCGCATTGTTTTTGAAACATACTTCAATTGGGTCCATACTGTAATTTTGTTACTTTCTACAGAACGAACTCCGTTAAAGGGTATCTTCATAGCGTTTCTATCGATATCGGTTTTATGCAGTTTCAGTCTCTCTTTACTAGAAGCAGACACGTATTTGGCTCAGCATTTGTTTTTCAGCCGAACCAAATCCAGTAACACTCTTTACCAGAACTAAAATCGCTTCTGGTCATTTGTTTCCCTTGGAATGGCTTAATACCCAAATGGCTCCTACTTTCAGCATCGACCCCAGCGTAATGGCCCACTTTACGACGAGTGACCAAATAACGAGGATGCCTCCCTGATCATCTTTGCCACCACACTGCCCATTTCTCACACAGAAGGATCGATTTTAATTTCTTTTTTTATATTTTTATTTCGTAAAGCTGTTACCAGACTTTGTTTTCGGATGTTCCCACCCAGTCTTCCCCCGGGGAGACATTAGTTACATTTTAGAAATGCATGTTTTACCAAACAACTAAACATTTAAAAACATTTGGGCGGCTTATCATTTTCTTGATGTTCAATTCCCAGGTTCGGGTGTGACCATTAGGTTGAAATTAAAAAAAGTCTGATAATTCATATTAGGTATCAAGAATAAGAGGTATAGGGATAATTGGAATTTGTATAGAATATTGAAATGTGCCGATTTGGTTTGAGTGGCTGCAAAAAATATTGGTATAAAAGCTCATGAAAAAGAAGTACATCAGAAATGTTATTTCTACTTTCTTTACATGCAGTAATGTAAAGACGACACGGGGCGACAGAGACGAAACACTTGGCAACGGCCCCGTTGAATATAGACAATATTTTAAAAGGAAACGTTTGTAAAGCAAATGCCACGTGAAAAACATCCAACAATGAAAAATGGGAACCTCACAAAGTGGCCTGTTGTGTAGGCGTCCTGACGCACAACCGTCATTGGTGACACACGCTTTAAAAATTCAAACGGCTGTACGAGCAGTTTGCAACAACAACCAGCCATTCGAGACATCCTTGAAATTGAACTCAGTTCCCAATCAAAGGCAACTCTATTTCACCAGCCAGCATTAATGCTCAGCAATCGATCACTTAACCCTACAGCCTCGGGACCATTCCACTTTCTACGGTCTCCTCTAAGGAACCCCCTTATTAAAGTGTTCCACTTGAAAATTGTTTGTTGCCATGGAAACAGAATGGTAGGGAGTTGGACCTTAAGAAGGTGGTGGGTTAGATACAATGATGGAGGAGCCCCCGATTGGCCTCATTCAATTAGCTTGATAGTAGTGAAAGCTCTACATACCGAGCCCCTATATTAAACTGGGCTGCAACAGGGGAGTAGATTGGAGGAGTGTATTGTTAGGCTGCTCAAGCCTTATATCTCACTTTGTTTCTCATTACTCTTGTAACACGCTGTTTTATTATACCTTCAACAAGCACGTAAAATGATGACATTATTCTTTTTGCAAATGACAAGATGGTTCCGATACATTTTTTTATTTATTGAACCACATTTATACACAATGTTCTTCCATGTAGGTTTGAGAAAACATAAATTTGTACACACACGTTATTATCGAACGCAAAAGATGCAAATACTATATACTGATGGCTGTCTAAATTAAGATTCAGCCATCGTAACCCGAGGAGGTTATATACCAATTATCTCTAGATCTGCTTCACTTGAACCGTCAAATCATGTACGATTAATATCTATCAAAACATAAGGATTTTTATATACACTTATCAATACAGATAGGAGTCCCCCATCCCCATCACACTCAACTTGCCCAATTACCTCCATTACTTCATTTCACTAACTCTCCGGCTGCCTCTTTTCCAGCACCATGTTCATTTCCAGGAATGGGCGGTAGCACAAAGCGCCAGGAAATGGTCCAGAAGAGTGGCGTCAGGCCAAAGGTCAACACGCCAGGTGTGAGTGGCTCTAAGGTGGACAACTATTGGCTGGGGTCATTTAGTTGACATTTAGCTATTGCATCTAGGAAATGGCCATGTATAGTTAATGTACAAAGTAAAGTTTTCTATACCTGTTGCTTTTCTACTTTTTTCTGTTGATGTAAGCCATGACTTATTTAAAAAAGAAACAAGAAGTAAAATAGCTAGTTTGATTCATGCATGAGGGATGGTCGTCCCTCAACAACTAAAACTGACAAAGGCATTATAACCTATTACCACCAGTAGGATTCCCTTCCCCTTAACACTTCCCTCCTACTTCAAGTAGGCTGTATTGGCTATGAGGAGCTGACCACCAATACTCTGCTTATGCACAGAGCTGTGGGAGGGGTTTAGGAAAGGGCTTCTACTTGGTCCATGCAAGCCCTGCCATGCATCCAGTACTGAGTGACCTATCACTCACCTACCAAGACCTGCCCATCAGCAGGTGACAGAAGCGGTTTTTAATGTAAAGGGGGGAGGGCTGTTTGGTTGAGGCAGTGGTTATGTAACCCACTTCTGGCTTCTCACACTGCCTAACTCTAACAACAGTTGGAGGAAAATACCCTTCCACTGCTGAATATGACATTGTGTAACTGGTCATCAAGAGCCAAGACATGACTGATTGAGGGAGTCCTCAACAATAGCTACAATATATAGATATAACAAGGGACTCCAAAAAAGAGGAATCATCTTTTACATGCTGTTCATTTCATAAATGAGATGGTAATTGTTTACCATACGTTCAGAAATTTAAGGATAATGTATGTTAGTGTTATGTAGTTCATCTGCTGACATTACTAAGCAGATACACATCAACCTGAAAAAAGTGATTCATGTCATATCAATCATAACATATCAAACCTATGCATTTGACAATCGTTGTCAATGTTGGAGGACGCAGCAAGGTGTTACTCTAAAAAGTTCTATTTTCAGAATAGTAGGAGGCCAGACTGGCCATCGGGAAGTTAGTCGGACAAGCTGACAGCCAGGATACTTTTACCCTACAGTAACCGAAGGCGGTACGTGATGTGGTAATGAGATAGGCAGAGGGCTGTCAGTGAACTGTACTGCATCCGTCGAGTTCTTGCATACTGCGCACTGAGCTGATCATAGAGCTATTCACACAATGAACGGTTATTTGACTGGACCTCAAACTGCCACATAATGCTCATTGATTTACTCATCAAGATGTTACATACCACTAACCTAGTTTATCCAGCTGCCCACATACTGCTTCAGATTTTTCATACTACTGCTTGCATACTGCCTAATAATTATGCGTGTCAGGCTAATTGCATATCACCTATTGATCTATTCACCAAGCGTTTTTTCACAAAGCAAGTTGACTGCATGTTATTTTGTGATCCATATACTTGTTTTAAATATGGGTTCCTGATTTGCAAATCAAACTCCTCCTACGTTGCTTACATTTTAAGTTACTCGCATAATGTCTTTTGAGCTTCCATTCAAGCACTTTTCACAATGCTTATCTGTACACTAATCCACTTGACCAATGCTTATTGAACTGAGCTGCACATCAACTGCCCGCATTTGACTAACAACTGAGTTGTTGATCATACGTCTCTATGGGCTGCTCAATGACCTGCCTGCTTGCTTCTCACTAAGCTGCCCAATGATCTTCCTACATCCTCCTCACTGAGCTGCCAAATGACCTGCTGGCATGCTGCTCACTGAGCGGCACACTGACTATGCTGGGCTCCCTTCTCTCTTACGGCTAGGAGGACTCGGCCTGAGAGACTGCAGGTTCACCCCGTTGTGTCGATGGATCGGATTGGTCAAAAAGTGGTCACGTGACGCCTAGTTAGCCAAAATCTGACAAACTGGGCGTTGGGCTGAACCCACATCTATTCGTGACGTACAGCGATAGCGTGAGTTCGAGGCGCGGGCACCAGCGTACACACTGACCTGCCTGCAAGCTGCTCACTGACCTGACCAATGACTGGGCCGCATGCCACTCACTTATCTCCCCAATGACCTGTCTGCATGCTACTCACTGAGCTGACCATTGACCTGCCTGCATGCTGCTCACTGAGCTGACCAATGACTGGGCCGCATGCCGTTCACTTATCTCCCCAATGACCTGTCTGCATGCTGCTCACTGAGCTGACCATTGACCTGCCTGCATGCTGCTCACTGAGCTGACCAATGACTGGGCCGCATGCCGTTCACTTATCTCCCCAATGACCTGTCTGCATGCTGCTCACTGAGCTGACCATTGACCTGCCTGCATGCTGCTCACTGAGCTGACCAATGACTGGGCCGCATGCTGATCACTTATCTCCCCAATGACCTGCCTGCATGCTGCTCGCTTGGCTGCCAAATGACCAATCCAGATGCTGCTCAATAAGCTTTTCAGTGACCTTTCCGTACACTGCTCTTTGACCTACATACATACTTCTTACTGAGCTGCTCAGTGACCTGGCCACATTCTGCTCACCGAGCATCTCATCACCATGCACCCTACATTGATTCTCTAATAGGGTCTAGCTAGTGTCTTGCCCCTACTTATTTTGGAACAGTGTCGATCGTGCTGCCCTTCCACAACAATTGAACAAAGTTTCTCCTGTCAATTACCCTCATGAAAATCACATGTAATTTATTTTTAATCGACATTTACTATTTCTACTGGAGTCAGTGAGATTATGGTTCTGTAACAGTAATTTTGTCCCTGTGTTTGGCGAACATAGGCAACTGTTGCCATAGTAAGATTGACATTGTCTTAGGCGCTATAAAAAAGGCATGTGAAGTGGGAACGTAGTAATATTACTACAAGATCAATCAGAACATTCATATGTATGGTTGATGCTTGCAATGGGAATGCAATTTTCATTTCAGCTCGCACGATAGGTGCGGGTAAGAGATGAGAGGGACATGGGATGAGGAACCCTTACCAGACGGCGAATCTGCAAACAAATTCTAAAGAAGGGGGAAGGTTATAAATTATATTCGCATGATCCGTGCAGATTTATGATAGGTTTGATTAATTACTATATATAGAAATCCTTCCTTTTATTTCTGGTAAAAGATAATCCACAACTACATGGTATCTCATTATCTATACTGAAGAAAGGTAGCAGACGTAAGAATTAGGAGCCCTCCTGAATATGGACAGCTAGGACATTTCTTACGACGGGCACATTTCAGGAATGGAGATGGGATATATAGGATGGATTAAAGCCGTGATGGCGCGGACAGGGGTAGGCTGAGGCGGGCATTTAAGTGAGAGGCAGGGCAGCCCAGCCCGGTGTAGAACGGCGATGAATGGGGCTGAACACAGCCTTTGTAATGAGACAGGCGGCCAATTACCGCCCCGCTGTCTCCTCCGATAACTACAGCTTTCTTAACCTGCTTTGATGATGCTCGGGGGAACGAGAAGGAAAAATGCATCCTTCCTGACACATTTGCGGCCATTAAACCGACAACAGAATTAATTCACAGCGAAGGAAGTATTCCGCAGTATCATTGTCTAAATGTTTTCTATTTCAAATCGGAGAAGGGATTATAACAGGAAAACTCCACCGCTTTTAAAACCGAGTTAGGCGTGTTTTATATGATTAAAGAAGCTTCAGAACACTGCTACAATGTTCCTGCAGACTGCTCGCCGGCGGCATTGTCAATAAATCTCTTTCGGTGAGGCATTTTAAGAATCTTTGCACGCCGGGGAAAAACACCAGCATTGGAGGAGGAGCGTTCTCCTAAGATGTGGGTGACGGCAAAGTGGATGGAGTCTTGGAGCAATTACGTCAACAGATCGGTGCTCTTCTCGGGCGAGCTGCTCGCTGAGGGCGGCCGGCTGCGGCCAGCAGGAGGGTCTAATTTAATAGGAGGGTGTGGTGGGGAGTGCTTGGAGCTGATAGCATCGGCGTCTACTTGAGTTGCTCTGATCTGCTCCCCAAGGGCGTCTGACGGAGAGCTGCCCTGGGACGGGCTCCCTGAGCAGCTCAACGTGACGTCACAGTTCCCTTCTGAAAGTTTGAGTGATATGACATCGTCCGAACTGTCCATATTAGCGCCTCTTTGGGTACATCGAAACAGAACTGTAATTACACTTGTTATGATGTCATATTTTCAAGGTGTTGGCTCCCATTCACATGTATATGTTGTGATCATTGTTCAATCATTTGATAGTGCACATAAACATTTATACGATTAAAATATAGTACAAACACTGTGTAAGATTCCATTAGAAGACTCAAATACAATTCACCTTTATCTGTAACAGTGCATCTGGTCAATGCCTGTAGGTGCAGGTATTCTTTCAATCAACTCTCGCGGAAGTGTGTAGGTGGCGCTGCTTTCTCACGAGATTCGACATGTTGGCCCGGGTAAAAAGTTTCAAAACCTGTCAACTTTAAGATGTATTTATACTTGATCTAGAGGAGATAAAATTCTACTTTTTTGTTTATTCATAGCCATCATATCATGCAGAGGCTTTCACCTCATAAAATGGTTAAGACATAGGAGATATCTGGATAGCCAAACCCCCGATGCAAAGAAACTCTAAAAGTTACGGAAAAGTACACGGTTCAAGACGGCAGCACAATGTAACCAACGTTACATCCCGTCATTTTCCTGTAACATTACCGGATATCAGTGAAAGAATAGGGGTTGCCTTAGACTAGACCATACCGTCAACCTAGCAGCTCATATCACTTTAAACTTCCGTCAGTGCTGCATGACTGGTTAATCAGTTACATCAGGAATACATTAATTTAAACATGGGGTATTTCGATTTGCAGGATGAGAAATACATATTATGAATAAGTACAGTTTTAATTTCTTACAAAATAAAATCCAACAAAGCAAAGACTGAGTCTGTTTCCATCAAGTACGCCGGCCTGTGAATGTATGCACAGAATCTCATGCTCCATGTGTCAGTCCTCAGATCAGGGGCAGCAAGAAAGGCCGTCCTGGGGGCATTTCGTGTGAAGATGACCGATAGTGGTCTTAACAGCTGTGGGGCCAGGGAAATAAATACAAGAGCTATACAACGGAATGGGGGAGGGGAGGCTGTTTGATGTCTTGTCTATGTCCTTAGGTGACGGCTACCCTTTCAAGATATCTGCAGAATGTTTCAACGTAATACATTGAAATATTCTACAGATATCTTGTTGCGTGATAGTCATGCGTATCCACCATATTATGGTATTATGGTGGACATCCAGGACTATCACGCAGCATGTTTGTTCACTTCTAATAATCAACTGACACTTAGACGAATATACTGCTACGAAAATATAGTGTAGGGGAATGGATATTAAGTTTAGTTTCAAAAGAAAACTGCAATGGAATATGCATCCGAGAATATATGTTCAGATTTCGCTATGCTTGTCACAAAAGTGGCCGGTTTGTTTACAAACAGGAGCGCGTGGACTAACGGCGTAGTTAATTGTCCTTATGACCCCAAGCCTGGCCTCCTGTATTGTCGGGCCCTCAGGTCCTCGCCAAACAAGGCCTGGCACAGTTTACGGCGGGTCTGCAGGTGTCACTCCTCCTGTCCACCACTAATGGTCCTGGAGGGAGGCCCAGTAGGGCCGTGTCCGAGCTGATGAGGGCAATATGACCACCTGTCCACGCCCACACCAACCAACCCTGCGTGCACCCCAAGCACCACGATGGCCAGGGTCCGAAAGAAGGGCAGTGTTCTCCATTGTTGGCGGATAATTACAGTCATCAAGGGTTCACAAGACTCATTCCCTCACTCATTAACGGCCCGCAGAGAAGAGGGTATCTCACGGCTAATCATCAATTGGATTTTCTGATGGGGAGAATCCCTAAATAAGACATTGCAATTTCAGTTGTAATGATTTACAGGCCCTACTGAGTTTACTGAAGGAAATACACGAAATAAATATATTTTCTCAACAATACCCATCTATACAACCCTTTGTGGAAAAAATATTCTGTACCTCCTCTACGACGATTGAAAAAAATATTATTGCTTGAAGTGATCCAATAGGGGATAAGGATATATGTAGACGAGGCATCTGACCATATACGGTAATCTCTGGGATTGGGCCATAGAAGTAATAGGGCGGCGGCAGTATGTGATATATGCCGGTGTCCTCCTCCCTGCCCCCCCCCCCCCTACTCTCTGATGCCCCGACCACCCCTCAGCCCGACACCCCTGACCCTCATTTCCTCCTACTCCTCCTCCTGTATCTATATGGTAAGCCAAAATAGCTGAATTCTTCAACGTTTCTAGATACCAAAAGATACCAATCGCATCCATATACAAGATTTCGAGGGACCCTAAATACTAGCAAGAGGATCCGATACAATGGTCCAATCTGGCTTGTCATATTAGTACCTTGTCCCCTCTGAGTGCGACCACCAACCCCCAACACATATCACTCCATCCCTACGTGTTGAAGAGAATTAAGGCTTACTTTAGCCCCGGAGGAAAGCAATGGGAATAGCTTTCCTTGACAAACTACTTTCCAACTTCTTCCACTTACAAATAATCGTATATATACGAAAGCTATCAAACATCTTACTGCAACGAATCCTAGCTTAAAAGGTTGCTTCTTATCTCCAAATGCATATGGGACATGTGTAAGTACAATCTTTCCTTCTTGTCTTAAGACTAACACAGACTACTCCGTAGGTGATTTCCCTTACCTCTCAAGCAATTTAGGAGAACACCCAAGAGGGTGTGTGTAAATGTTATCCCATGATGTAGGCTTACTTTGCGAGCAAATCGACAAAGACGTCGAATGTCCATACAAGCTACATAGGAGCTCATCTCCTTTATAGGAGCTCTAGGTTTTATCAATTTGTAGGCATGTCTAAACACAAATCAAGATGTTCCTCCGCATCTACATATAATTCACGTAACGTGGTTAGTAGCTCACAGACATTTACCCAGAGAGGCATTCATACCCCAAGGGCATACGCGTTATGATGGGGTTGCCTGACAACGTTCAGTTAGAGTTCTCCCTGGAGATTCCCATGTCCCCCGCCCAGCTGCCACCTCCATAACCCTCCCAAACACCTCAGCAGAGGGATGGACGTCCTGAGTGGGGTAATAGGCAAGTTTAGTGGGTATAACCCATCAGCATTGGGATTTAAGTACTAAGAAACAGGACACTACTCTCATTTCACCTAAAGCAAACTGTGCATTGTCAAAAGAGACAGAGTAATGCCAAGCCATACACAACTACATAAAGTAATATGGCGTAAGCTTCTGAATGTCTGGAGCATTTGTAACATGATTCTGACACAGCTAATGTCTAATTAATGCACCTCCAATAATAAGCCATCTATAGAAGGTGTATATTAGATCTTATCAAATCCAAGATTCAGAGTTTATAAAAATGTGAAGACGGCATTCTGACACTACTCCAAAATATCGTTATAAAAGACCATCTATACACTTCTCAATCAAGTTAACTATTTAGATCTTCTTCCTTTGTCCCTGGAGGGAAATGGAACACCGGCTAATTAGGGGATCAAAGAAAACAGCCTGCCTATCTTGTTACGCCTCTCCTACAGTCAGATTAGGATTAATTGTGATGCAGTAGCAAATTAGAAGACTAGAAGAGTACATGCATACACAAAATGATGGAGAAGCAACCATGGAAGCTTCAAAAGTTTACTTGTGAATTGAGCGAATTTTAACAATCAAGCCGAATTTCCCCTTTTTCATTTATAGCATTCTCCGTATTGTGCTTATGATGCTAAAGCAATCAGAATTAGTTACATAGCCATATACGCGGGAAAAGATTATTCGTACTTTAACGATAGGCCTAAAAATAACATGTGATAGAATACAGCATGAACCGGCAAATTGGTGAAAGCATTGGTGAAAGACCCTTTTATTACTTTACCCCTGCTTATTTACAAAACTGGGTCTGCCGGGTGTCTGACAACTCAAATTTGGGGAACATATGTCTACATGTTCGTTAACCAGGTGAGATCACAGAACTCCATGTCTATCTTTATACAGTGCACCAGATGAGTGTCCCTGATTAACCCAACAGATCTCAGATTGCATGTCACCATTGGGAGGCTTCTATAAAGCGGACCACATCCTCCGAGAGCTGGCATGTTTACTTGAGGACCCACCAGGACCTGGTTAGTGAGGGGGTAGAAGTGACGAGGACGGGCCAAGGATGAGTCAGCCGAACACAGCATTAGATCATCGGTGGCTAAGGACCACGCATCGCTATAGGGGCCCAATATTCAGGGTAATGCATTCAGCCGGCCTTATGCCAGCTGAATTCAGATGCATACTGAATGTTGTCTTCACTTTTTTTGGATCTCACAGGGGCGGATCCAGAGTCGGTCAACTAGGGGGGGGGGGGGGGGCAAATCACCCCCCCCCCTGACAGTGTACAAGCAGACCATACTACCATATTTCGAATACTGTGACTTTCTTATTGATTCATGTACTAAAAGGGATGTAAGGAAGCTTGAAAAATTGCAATTTAAGGCTTTACGGATAGTTTTTAGGGTTAAATCTCCATTAGACATGCATAGAAATGAACTGCTTATAAAATCCAAGTTAAACACATTGAAAAATAGGAGGAATTGTCATCTATTAGCCCTTATGTACCAGTGTAAGGATCAAGGTAAATGGCTGAAAACTCAAACCCGAGTGACCAGAAATCAGCTTACTAAGCAATTTAAGGTTACTAAACCGAAGGGTGAATCAGCTATAAAATCGCCCTTTTATAGGGGTGCCAAGCTTTGGCTGTCCATACCGCGGGAACTGAGAAGTATTGAAAATATACTTGAATATAAGAAAAGGGCTAAACAATATTATGAGCAATTTAGATTGCCAGGCATTGCAGAATAGATTGAATTATTGATCATGGGCTCATCTTTGTACCACCTCCTCAACTTCTTATACTAAATTTTATTCCACTTAATGAGAGTAAGGTTCAACTGAATGGAAATATATTGGTCTTTCTTGAAGTGAAATAATCTTAATTATTTATTTGATTATATATATATTTCGCAACCCTAAGCACAATTCTTTGTATATAATTCGTATTACTCATAATATATACCAATAAATGATAATATTGACACAGAAAATTCTACCTGTATATACTTTATTGTAACGTCTGGAAGAACAGACTTTGTTTGAAGGCGACAAATAAAATATTATCAACAACAACAAAATAATAAAAGAATTGAAAATAAATAATGTCAGATATATACGAATCAAGAAACGTAGATTATTTGAAGAAAAATCCACTGAGTCTATGAGGGGGGGGGGGGGGGGGGGGGCAATTGCACCTTTTGGATCTTCCACTGCTTCATACACATAATGTAAAGAGCTAGGCATGCAGTCGTTCTATTTGCTCTGACAATATCGTATGTACAATAGATAAAAATAGTTTGAAACACACATTGTTTAGCCTGCCAAAGCCTGTATTGAGCAAGAATTAGGACTGCAACTGGTCTTAATTAAAAATCTTTGTTGCAAACTCTGGGTACTATTATGAAACATAAAACTGTTTGTTAGCCGTACACTTCATATCGGTTATCACCTGTATGGTCCAGGCAAGTTACATCGTATTGGGTTTTTAATTTGGCTTCTTCTAATATGCAATTATATAGTCTCAGACTATAGTTAAGTTTGATCATGGTATTCAAAAACTTAAATTCGTATAAAAACAGGCAGCAAAGTAAGTGGTCATTATTGGTTTAATCATAAGTAGGCCTATTTTTCATAATTACAACTTTGTATAGGGTGGCTTCAATACAATTTCTGGTCGAAATCATAAATCTGCTGGCCATGGAAATCAGGGCCTTCGTGTTCCGTATCGGCATAGGCCTATCAATCAAGGTTTTACCACAGGCCCACAGTTGGTTCGATGGATGCATTAGGCCTACTCTTCTCCTCAAAAAGTATGAGATGGAGATCTGTGTACACCAGACTATTGTAATCCTAGACAACACTGACTAGCAATTCGCTAATTTCTATCCTTTTTATTTATAAGAAGTCAACTTCAACTAAGGACTATAGGAAAGCAGGGCGTGGACATAGGCTATACAGAAAGACAAGGTCGCATGGGGACATTCTTCTGAACCCAAAGTTTTGTAACTATTGGGTTGTATCCTAACCACCACGGTTACTCTGAAAGTCATACGCATGTTAACCCCCCCCCCCCCCCCCAACCGATATTTCTAAACCTTTTTCTCTTTAAAACTGCTCAATTAGGGCGCCTCCTCTACATCCGGCGACGCTAGGCGTCGCCACCCTAACCTCAGCCGTGTCGACGCTGCTGATTTGCCCCCGGCGCAGTTCCATTGTGTGGCCGACGTTGATTGGCTCTTGGCGGTCACGTGAGAGGAGGCGGTGGGTGAGGGGAGAGGAAGCGTCAGTGCTGCCTGGATGACGGCAGGGTTCGGACGGCGCCGAGCGGACGGCCTGTGAGAGCGGTGAGTACCCGGGGCTGTCAGACGTGGGGGCCGGCATGGCCACAGCTGCCGCCAGCCACCATTTGTCACATGTTCACAACATGCCATGCTATTTCACAACTACAGGCAGTTGCATTCATCTAGGAACTAGTCATAAAACCATCTGGAATGATAATGCATTTTGAGGCATGCACAAGTTGACATTTCAGAGATGGTCGTTGTTATATAATTTTAAACGATAGGTCGGCTACTATTGCAAGCAATGCTATTTCACTTCTATCAATAATTGGAAAAGGTCCGTCGTTACTGTCAATGCCTTCAGAGAAACAGTTGGCCGACGAGATTCATTCTCATGAAATCTAATTAGATAAGTATCATAACTATAAGCCTTAGTCACAAGCCACAAACACTCATTACCACACACATCATTGTAAGACAGCCGGCAATAGACCTCGTACAAAGTACAATACTCAATAGCCAGAGCATCGATCGACTCGGCCCCAGTCAATGCAAGACTGAGGCAGTCTCATGGGCTCGCGAGCACGCCGCGAGTTGCTCGCTGAGCAAAACGCACCGATTCGCCGTGCACGCGTCTGTCTGAGACGCTGCTCCGGGCGCTGGCAGCGTGCCTCCAGGAGGAGGCCTCCTGCTCCTGCTGCCACACCCAACAACAACAATTGACGGCAGCCCGCCACATGCTGCTGCAGGTGGTCGGGGGGGGGGGGGGGGGGGGACCCCGGGCCACGCGGTCGTCTAGCCCTGGTTATTTAGAACAGACTGTGGCGTGGGTTTAGTGTCAAACGTCAGGGGCGGATCCAGAAATTCAAAGAGGGTGGTCACACAAACATTAATGTACGGGGGGGGGGCACATGATTTAACAGGGAAAGTGGCCTTCTGGTGTCTGGTTCTGCATTGCAAGGTCTAATGGCACAATTCTAAATGAGATGGTGCCTATATTTTACATTGATTATGGTTGCTGGTAAGGGGAGGTACGAGTTTTTTTTTTCCTTTTATTGCACAACTTCATTGGTTAGTGCGTTCATACTGGTTTCCATTTATGCATCTGACGTGCAATCTATCCACTAAACATGGGAGAAAATCTTTTATGGTTAGGGCATCGAAGAGCTTTATTTTCTTAACAGGTTATAGGTGTAAAGATAATAGATGAGTATTTTCATATTATCCCATATTGCTACTTATACTGCTATATTAACGGACACTCTCCTCTGGTACTCCCCTTCAAATTGTCAGATATCGTACCCAAGGTGGTTTCCTGACCATCACACCCAATACAGACAAACGGGGTGTAATTACTCGTGGCACACCTGGCGGGGAAATGACCGGTTAGGGGTGGCGGACGGCACGTAGGAGGGTGGGTCAGCTACTAGCCGTCTGGCCTGTCAAACCAGACGGTGGGCATTTGGAGGGGACAGGGGAGCTCCTAGGTGCCGAGGTCAGAAGTATGTGCACACAAACACATACAGACGGCGCTGACGGGCTTTAATGTCCTCAGAGTATTAATGCCCTGAGGGCATTGGGTCTCTTAGTGGGCCTTCTGTCGCTTCTATTGACCTTCATTTGGACTCGCTTCGGGGACCTGAGTTCTCTCAATTCCAGGTTTTTCGCCCATGTACGAAGTATACCACTAGGCCCTTTTCCGTTGTCTCTCTGGTACAAATATAATTTTCATGAAATATCATGGTTTCTTTTTACAAGGCTTCATTACGAAAAGCCCATACAGAAGCCAGCAATTATCAACACATTTCAGAACCATTCAATTATCTAGCCCATTTACATTCACATTATTCAGATCACCCACTGACAGTGTGGACTATACTAAGAATATTCACTTGAATTATGTTGCAATGATGTGCATTTTGTAATGGAACTCTTAAATACCTACATTCACAGTGGAATTACATCTCTTGGATGTATGTCTCTGAATGGGCATTCCTCATCTGTTATGATTTATAGTACTAATCCCATTGCCCCTCCCTGCATGGTTGGTCCATAAACCAGTGGCCAGGCACAGCAACCCTGGGGGTACTGGCTGCACGTCTCTCTATGGTGCGTGGACTATTCTCCACTATGGACCGTGGGAATAAAAAGATTGATTCAATGGCTCTCATGCCTGTACTAATCTCAATATGAGAACTGCGGGCATACAACTGGAACCAGCATCAATAGATCGTTTTAATGGTGTCGTTGATGTCCGTTTGTGATTTGATGTTTTATTTTGCACCTTTATCTCACAAACAAAGGCTGGATCAAATATGAAAATTTAACGACAAAGGCCCAGAGTCCTTTCACAATTAAGTAAGCAAAATAAATAATTATATTAGAAGGGGGTACTTTCAAAATTAGGGGTGCATCCGGGGGGGTGTATGATTTTTTTAAAAGAAACATATTTATATAAGTATCATTATATACTGGTGTACCCGTGGCCAAACCCGGAACAAAAATCAGTGGAAATTCAGTGGCTACTGAGTAGAGTCAGTGTCACCTTGCAGTAGTACTTCAGTGTTAAATCAGTGGAAATCAGTCGGTATACAGTGGTTGAGCAGTGGTTGAGCAGTGGTCAATCAGTATGTCAGAAATATTTAAATGAGCTGGCAGTGGAAATCAGTATACAATCAGTGGTATGTCAGTAGCTCATTAAATATTTTGTACATACTGATTTATTAAGTATACACTTACTTTTGTTCCGGGAATGACCGGATACATGAATATAGAACCTTACTATGCATCCTGAATGTATATGAAATAAATCTACGATTTTGAATACAGCGGGGGAAGCTGTCTTGGTTTCCTAAGGATTAGGGACAATATGCCAACATCGTCGTTGGTCCTTTACAGCCTACCATGTTCAGACCCCATATCTTTGATAACAGTCTTGCCTGTCTTCTGGACAAAAACCACTTCATGAATAATTCACATATGTATTTGGACGGGTATCTCAGAAACGGACAAAGGCAGTGAATTATAATGAATGAAGACTATGGCCCTGAAGAGAATCTGGTATTTTCATCACTCACAGCCAACAATCCGAGGGATTTCTTAAAAAAGACACATATAATCCTGGTTTTGCAATATACCCGTGGTTTCACATTAGCTACCTTACTCGCCCTTTACACGAACATTAAACCTCATTCGTATCTCATTCCGCAAGCATAGAGCCTGTCAGGTAGCAGCCTTCAGGGGCTGTGATGCATGTAGAAAGGACGTAATGGCAGTGGGTGGCGACAAGACTGGTCGTAACAGGATTAGCAGGTCATTCATCATTCACCGCTAATTACCGTGATGGACGTAGGGGAGGCTTTGACGGCGGCTCAGCGAATTATCGGCCTTATTGTCCTGCTTATTTCTACCCTGAGCATTACTTTCATTGCAATTATACATCGCCTTGCCGTCGCTATGTGAGGGCTGCTTATCTATCTATCTATTGTTAAAATCTATCACCGATTTTTTTTTAACTCTCTGGATACTCTTAAGGGAACACAGTAGTTCGGGAGTCGTGGTTTTCGGATCCTAGGCTGCCAGATGGCGATAGAGCCTAGCAAAGATGGTAAATATAACATTGTCAGATTGCTAATGTGTCAACAGATTTAGTGATTTTTGTTTGAATTTTGAAGTGCACCAACGACTGGTCTCTCTCTCTTTTACTCAATCCCCAAATCACAATGCTATGAATGTACCAAATACAGTAGGTCTATACCAACAGGTGGAGACGATCTACACATGATACGTGAATGTAAGAAAAGAGAGACTACATTCAAACTTCACAGTGGAAATCACCTCTCGCAATACTGACCACTGGAATCATCTTTTGTTTTTTACTTGCACTCAAGTCTTGAACTATAGAGTACACACTCTATTTCCCCAGGGGAGACTCATAGGGACCAGGAAGGCTGGTGTGGTGTCGGTGGTGGGCGCGAGACCACAGGTGAGACACTGCTCACCTGGAGAGGGGACAACCCGCCCTGGCACCTGAACAATGACCTACACTACCTGGCCACTATTCTGAGTCAGCATCCAGTCACCAGCCGACCCTCTGATATTGTACTGCCTACCGTCTACGTCGGGGACAGGAGTGGGCCTGTAGGATGCGGGGTCTCTTTTATAAGAGAATCCATGCAACAATTTCATTATCTGGTCGTTTATAAGACACACAGAACCTACTCTATATCCCCTGGTTTAGCGTATCCTTTGTTGACATATTTATTAGATTTATGGTAAAACCCGTTCTCTGAAGAATGTTTATTCATATCCGGCGACCAGGTATATTAGCATTCCAAATCCCCTTTTTTGTAATACAAGCGTACCAGTTGCTACTGGTAGATCCAAGCTATAAGTGAAACCATGCATGTGAGCTGTGGTTGTAAAGTTGATGTAGATTACTGAAGCATTTATCTTACATTACAGGGCCTAATTACCCACCTGCTAATTGACAGCAGGTAAAGGCCCGGACACATATACCAACTCGATCGTCGAGAGTGCTTCAGACCCGACTGTCCCCAACTAATCAGTTGTAGCATATTTCACTGGGGATGCCACATATAACAACCAACTGGTCGCAGCAGTTGGGTACATTTTTATTCACAAAAAAAGTATGTAATACAAAATATATGTAGAATTGATTTGTTTTTATGGTATTTCTAATCACCCCAGATACTTTTAAGTATAGAACACAAATATTTTAGAAATTGCAGAAATAATGGTCATAGAAAAACTGACAACATACCGTTCGAAACCTGATGATATATAAGGTTCAAAAATCGAATCTATTTTCAGATTAGCAAAAGTATAGAGAAATTAATACTGATACTATCCTCTACTGTCCCGACAGTTGAGTTGTTAATCTTAAACATCTCATGATTCCCGACCCGACGAATCCGTCGGGAAAAGGCCCAACCATCGAGTCGTAAGGGGGTGACACATACACCAACTTATCCCGACCCGACTCAACCGTCGGGTCGGGTCGGTATATGTGTCCGGGCCTTAACATATATACATTCCGGCCCTATTTTTCACAGACCGGCCGGTGGCTGCTGCTACAATTGTAAATTACCTGAGAAACATAGTAGACCATGAAGTCTCTTATATGTACCGAGTACGGAGTGTCTTATATGTACAGAGTATGACCTGTCGTTATTGTCTTACATTGCCTAATTTAACAAATTATACTACATAACATACACTAAATTCACATTGTACACGAGTTTAAGGATCTGATGATCTTCTCATCCTACCTTTCTGAGACTATGTTTCCTAGAATTATGTGGTTATATACTGCGTACTAGAGTCATGCATAAAGCAACTATTTTTTATTACATCTAGTACCTTCAGATGGCTAGGAGGACCGTGGTCCCACAAGACGCGACCTGACTCACTCTCACCAGCGGACATGTTGATAAGATGTTGGCCGATGTTCTAGGTCAGAGCATAATATAGTCTACCCCTCCTCAGGTCTGACCAGGCCCGTAATGCTATGACTCAGAATATGTATAACAGCAATATAGGGACACTACCAGTACCACGTATATGTAGAGCCAATCACATAGAATGGGAGGGAATGTTCTGAGGAAGGGTCTGGGAAAGAAGAGGGAGATGGGCGCTGGGCAACGTAAATTGAGGTCGGGGATTCCTGTACGGCTATGCTGAAGGCAGGCTACTGGGAGGATCGTTTTGAGAGTAAATCGACTCAGTGCAGGGGCTAATTCTGAGGAAATTGCCCCAGCTAGGGGGTCCAGGAAATCTATACAACGTCATTAGGGAAAGTCTTACGTCAGGGTTGGGAGGAGAATCTGCATGATCGATACAATCATATAGAAGGAATATTACAACAGAACGCGCCAGTTGAGATGTTGCCTTACGTCTTCAAGTTTTGCTTCAGATAATATACTATCTTCATATCAATTTCAAATTGCAAAGGCAGAACATTGGCGTTTTAGAATCTATTTCTCGGTAGGATGTTGACTATCTCCCCCGACGCAGCAGGTTTGGCACGCCCATCCAAAAGCAATCTCCCCTACCATGCCAAGATAAATACAATAGCAGAGTCTGACTTTCTGATCTTATCTAATTACTCAAAACTCTTGGCTATACGCTTTTTCGAATTTTATGTGAAATATCTATGATAGTTGTAGCCGAGGAATTAGGATATGACATAAACCTATATAGGGAAATAAAATTGGGTACATATTCGGGTCAATGCAACCCTATCCAAAGGCCTCCCTGAACAGTGGAGAATCTAACGGCCTCATGTAGTGTTATGGCGCAGACCCATCACCACGGGTCAGGTGACGGTGACCTCCACCGGGGTCAGTGGGTGCAAATACTGGTCTTTTGTCAACACCTTTGTCATCACCAATAATTATCCCCACGTGTCGGTGTGTCACCCTCTGAACACACAGAAGGCAGGAGGAGCTCTGTGGTCCTGCTATTATCACCTTCACTCACCTGCAACGGGAGGCTGGGTTTGGATCCGTAAGGGGTAACATCAGTGATCAAGTCGCTTATGTATACTTTTCATACCAAGTAATAGTATACACCGAGTGCATGTATGGGTGGTATACAGTATAAAGTTCCATATTATGTTATGCACTGATCACCCAATACGTTCTCTGATATACACAGAATCAACCCAGCACAATATGTTGTGCCTGTTTATCTAACCCGCCTCCATGATAATATTTTTTAAGCATAATTATTGAAGTACTGTGACTATAAGAGTTGTCATAAATATCAGTTCTTCTTCAGATGTGCGATTGTTGACACTAATTTCTGCTGACACATCAGCTCCTACTACAGTTTCCGGAGTTTGTCATTCAAAGCAGGCTCTTTAGAAGGTCTTGGTGCAATTTCGATATAGAATGGCAACAGCAGTGCCATTTGAGCTTCCATTCTCTTTACTCTCAGCAGCACCAAATGCAATTGTTCGCTGCTCCGAGGCAAATCCATTACGTGGCCACAATACCGCGTTCGGGAGTCCTGGTCTGCGCATGCGCACACATTTGACCTAGTTTCCTATGGGTGGACAAGCGCGACTTTCAGCCTATCAGGACCATCCCTTTTCCAACATGGCGGCGCCCACTGGGCCTCTCCCTAACACGGTATAAAACTAAGCACGAAGTCATGACATAATTCTAAAGCCTCATCATGTGATTCTTTGCGAACCTTTATCTAGTTGAAAAATGCATTGGTTTGCATACAGGGATGATGCATATTTTGATTTCCCTTCACAAAATAAGCAAACAATCTTAGCACTAATTTTGTAAATAAGATTAGCGCCTGGTCTTCGTGCAAACAATCTTAGCACTATTTTGCAAATAGGAGTAGGGCCTGATCTTCACGTAGATCTACTCTTTTGGGAACGCTTGATTAGAACGGCAACCACCGATTTTTATGTTTTCCACCTGGGATTGAAGGCCTAAGTGATTACAGGTAAGCTGTCGTGGTTGGCGAGGGGCGACAGAGAGGCTGAAGTCTGCAGTCATCTTCCATATTTCTTTGTTATCTTTAGCCTGACCTCCCAGGGAGTTTCCCCAAGGCCAGGTGTAATCAGTGCAGTGCAGAGTACCTGGGAACACGTTCACCTGTATAAGGTACGCCAATTACTGAGGCTAGACAAGAAGTTAAACTATACGAGTATTCGAAAGGTTACACTTTCCGATTCTTTTCTTAAAGGTATACTATAATGGCCATTGACTGTACCAGGCTAGCGACGATCTCTATCCACTGCCAATTCTGAGCAGGTTTGGCTTGTTCTATATTTATCTACAGATAATCAAGTTACATGGCATGACTCAACTTCTCTACGTAATCAGAATAGCGAAGAAATTAGATCAAAGGGGTTGCCTGGGAAAAATCGATAGTCACCAGCATTGGTTCAAAGAAAACTGGAATATAGTCATAACAATCACTACCCTCATGTGATACTGCAACATTCACCAAAAATAACTACACCATAGGGCATATCTGCTGTACTTCGCGGTCATTAAAGTGTGCTCCTGCACAACTATTACTATGATTAGAATGGCGATACGCAATTTATACCTGTCTTCCCGCTGTTTACACTCGAACTGTAGCGTATGTTCTAGATTTATTAGTTTGTAGTCATTTATATACCGTATACGTATGAAAAACTGGATGTGTACTGTGAAGTATCCAGTATCAACACATCGTGTTTACAGGTGGATGATCTGCTCTACCTCTCTATAGTTATTGATTGGGCTCGGTCCACGGCGGGGTCTTCGCAGACAGGAGGCTGCCCACATCCTACCACATCAGGACACGCCTGCATGCCCTTGGAGTCCCCTCACAGACAATGCACAATAGACGCATCTAATACCCCAACCTCCTCCTCCATACTCAGATCATTTAGGGTGGCTGGTGAAGGGTTGGGGTCACGTGGTTAGAATGGATCACGTGGTTGTCGCCGCCTTTCTTGGCACCCGGCCACCTGCTGCTGGTACTTGGTGTGTTCACCGTGTGACATGGCGCATTGACAGAACCAGCCGGGGAAGGAGTGTGGGGTGGGGGAGAGGAGAGGGGGTTGCTCGGCATGCACACACTCTATAGGCGTTCAACTGCCACACACGCACTCTAGTAAAGCTGGAATACATGGTTTGAGGAAAGGTGGGCGGAGACAAGAGAGGTAAAGGTATGCTTACATACATAGCTGTGTTTCTGATTCTGTCATTTTCACTAAATTCCATAAAATTCATCACCAGTGTGTTCTGTAGTGAGGTGGAATCTAGTTCAGGATTCTGGTTTGGTGCTGAACATCGCATGGTAAGACGGGAGTCGTTTTAGGTCGGCACATGCTATGCTCTGTCTACCGTGAACATGGTCGGGTGAGAATAGACCTCCGAGAGGTAGAGGTCAGCTTTGGGGAAAAGGGGTGTAAGGGGGTGGAGGGTATGCTTTGGCCATTGTAAATGAGATTGTAAATGAGTATTTTAATGACCTTTTACCCAACCTTTCTTTCTTTTCTATTGATCTACCAATGGTACATGTTAAATTAGGTGCGCTGTGAGGGGTAAGTGAAGTTGCGCGTATTCTAGGTCAACAAGATACAATTAAACTGTGCAAAGTAGACCTCGGTCCTCCCACCACAGTCTGAGAACTGGTTTGGCCTCACTGGCACTTAACACAGCCCCGCCTCCACCCGACATGGCCCTGGTGACACTCACCGTGACCTCATTGACACTTGACACGGAAGACATCTTTCATTAAATAGCAAGCGACGAGATGAGGTCAGCTTGAGGTCCTCCAACATCGGGATAAATGAGTTTAAATAATGCCGTAAGGTCCGGACTTTAGGTACATAATTGTATTGCCCAGTCGCCTTTCTTTTCTACATGGAAATTTAGTACATGTATTTTTTGTTTGGGGACAGTATCTGAATGAGTTCTCATCGTCAAACAACAAGGGCAGCGCGGGTTTATTTTATAGTATGAACTTCCTGTAGCAGACACATCTAAACTGCAAGTATCAGAATATGGATGCCATACATTTGACCTCTTCATGTTCTGACTCCCACCCACATCAACAAGCACTGGCAGACACAAGAGTCTGTCGGACCAGCCTGCCATCCTCATGCTCATGCCAGCGTTCATGCCTATGGAATGGAATCGTAATATGTATATATTGCGCACTTGGGCAGCGAAGCATTGAACTATATTTGTCCCAATGCAAACCTTTCAGGACCCTTGAAACTCACCCAGCCGAACCGGATGCCCACCCTGTCCAACCACCACCCAAACCCCACACCCACCCTGACCGGCCCCCACCCGCCAACCCAAAACCCACACCTACCCTGACCAGGCTCCACCTATCCACCCAAACCCCACACCCACCCTGACAGGTCCCCAATAAAACCCCACACCCACCCTGACTGACCCCCACCCACACCCCACACCCACCCTGACTGGCCTCTACCCACCCACCCACCCAAACCCCACACCCACCCTGACAGGTCCCCACTAAAACCCCACGCCCACCCTGACCATCCCCCACCTGTCTACCCAAACCCCACACCCACCCTGACTGACCCCCACCAAACCCCACGCCCACCCTGACTGGCCCCCATCCACCCACCCAAACCCCACGCCCACCCAGACCGACAGACGCTTGCAGACGGCCATAAAAACCTCCCTCAATAAACGTGTTGGCGGCAGGAGGCCGTGAAGAGTGATCAATAAAACACTCCTCACGTGCTCCATCCCGACCCTCCAAACCACCCGGCTTTGGGGCAGGGAGGGGGTCGGGCTGAGCTGGGCTTGGGGGGGGGGGGGGGTTGGTAGGGGAGTCTTTTGAGGCAGTGGTAAGTCAGTCATCACTTTCAGACTTCATGCTCCCGTCCTCCCCCGTTTTAGGTATTCGATCCCATTGGTACAGCCCTACCTCATGTTCAATCCCTAAATAAGACTCAATAAGGGACAGTTGTAACAAGTACCTCTGATTTAGTCTACTTCAGGCCCTGACACTAAGCAACCTCTGTTCTTATGATAGTAGACTTATAATACACATTCGTTATTTTATGGAGAACAAACCCAGCGGAATGTCAGAAATTATGACATGATTATGATGACATGAACATCTGCTCGACTGGTCTCATTTTGTAAATGTAATCACCATTATGTATTTCAGAGGTTAAAACTAACTTAGGACTAGAGTCCCCCCCTCTCACACACCTCTGGCACGTCGACCTTACACACAGTACCTTCACAATGTTGTACAATGGTATACCTGTCTCCTCTCAACACCCTCCTACTCAACCCCACGGGACTCGGCCACACGCTCGTACACACTTCAAACCTGCATTTGTGTGCTGACAAATGAGCACTTTGATTGGCGACTGACGTTTAGACCGGTCACAGCCCACGAGAGGGCACTGGAGACCCCGTGGATGCTAATTGGTTACTGGTGATGGTCGGGATCATTAGAGCCTGAGTGCTTGCTCGTGTATGCGTCCAATATGTAGATTAAGTACACAGATTTCAAGTGTAAATATTTCTACACAGAAATAACAGATTTTAATCAGTTACCAAAACGTCAACGGAATATTAACATGTTTCAATAATAAGCGGTCAACTTGATGTTCTGCGTTGAGGATCTAGCCTAACATAAATGCAGGTATCCCATGGCGTACCAGTTTGACGCCATCAACAATGAGCCTAATGAATCATACTGAGTGCAATTGTACTTGTCGGAAACACACAAAATAACTATCCCACACAGCTGGGGCTTGGCTATCTAAACCCACGCCTTTCATGTTTAGCCTACCTGAAAGTCCACTGACTCCGTATTGAGTATCGATTTCACTCATGTATGCAGCACAGTAAAATCCAAAGTATACTCATATACGGGAATAAACAGTAACATCTTTATCTATCACCCTGATGAAGACTGTCAAAATCCGAAACATGTCGATCAAGCCAATTGATTATTTAAATGTTTTATTGAATAAATAGCCAACACTGTCCAACAACACTGTCGTCAAGTTTGGTGTATCTTCAACATCTTTAATTTCTACATCTTTATTTAAGTGCACACTTCCTTTATAGTTCTCATCCTGTCAATAATTTGGTCATCTAAATTATCTCTTTTTTTTCAATTCAGACGCCCTATCTAAGTTCCAGCTTAATGACACTTGATTATTGACATTAAACTAAAAAAACGAGCCTAACACGAACAAGTCATTTCCAATTACAGTTGTAGTATTAGAGCTATGAGCAAAAAGCCCTAGTTCTACGTCGTTAAAGCTGCAGCCAACCCCACACTATATGATATGGATGAATAACTAAACAAAAACTCACTTTAAATATGGACTCGTTTATATTGCCTATTAACTCACATATCAGCATGGTGCAAACCGGTCGTCCAACCATCAAGGGAGTGTTTTATATTAAAAAGGCGAGGTGGAATCAACCTGCGGAGAGTGAGTTATGTGAGGTAGCACTAGGCTGGGCTGACATTTCTATAGGTGACAGCGGCCTGCGCCCCCAGTACTCTGACATATTGTCAGCTAAAAAACACACACAGCTGCCGCTGGGTGGCATAATCTGATGAGGCCAAACCAATAAACAGCTCCAGATAAAATCTGGAGGGAGAAACAAACACAAAAAGGGAGGTTAGACACATACGTTTAAAGGATCTACGTTGTGTCTAGGCCAAAGATCAGGAATGCTATTTGTCTGTTTGTGTTTGTGTTTGTGTGGTTGGTTGTTTGTTTTCAATATTTGCTCACGTCACGTTGGTAGATGTATTAAAATAGTGACTGAACACACCAAAGATATGTATATTTTATCTATTCCAACTTTTCATGCACTTGTCTTGACCCAGAGATAGATCTGAATGCCAAACATAAAGCTTCAAGGACACTATAAACAAATACCAAGCTACTTTAGCTTCATAGATATTTGACACTTTTTGTGTACGTTTTGCAGGTACAATGTGAATCCCCCTCCCATACAAAGACCAATATGGGGCTCACTGCTGTATACACCGTACCGGCCAGCAGTGGTCAGGCGGCTTTGTTGCTAAGTGATTAATCACCGCGCCGCTATATTACCTCATTATACAGCGTGTTGACCGCCAACCGACGGCGCTAACATATCCCCCAGTCATCTTCTATCTATCTAATTGCCTCCACTCCATCACCTACATACTTATGGCATTCCGTGCCCTAAACAATGTAACAGACTCCCCAGTCTCTGACAAATCCCACCGTGACAGGCATATATCACAAAGCGCCGTCTGTTTTTTGTCACCCGCTGAAAACGTCCAATCATATACTACTTACTGCGGGAGGGCGAATACGAGGGTAACGCTTAGATTAGAACAGCATCTGGGCAGTTATAATAGGGCCCTGTAACACTTACCAAGTGGGAGGATAGGTCAAACAACATCTTACAGCCATGAATACACCTATGCAGAGTTATGATAGTGTACATAATACAGCACCTGATCGTATCATGTATACGTGTCCACGTAAATACTAAATTATACATACACATAGAACAAATATATTTCAGGCTTCATCCATGCGCACAGACTGTTATGTGTGAATTAGATAATTATATAGAAACAGAACATTAACTATAAGAACTTCAACGTCTATTTTGAACCACACACTAGTACTGCTGGTACTTCGTACATCGTGGTCAGCTGCCTTCACATGACTAGTTATACTCTTACCCTTGTTATACTCAGATCGTTAGAGGATTTATGCGTAACCTAATCTAGTTATTGAGCTACATTGACCATTCATCCCAAATTATCAAATATTCTCGCGTAATGGTTATCCACCGTCAACCTGAAATCACTATAACATTGTATAATGTCCGTCCTATAATCCCACTCTTAGTCTTATGTGGACTGGTTACGTCTCCTCTGGCTTCAACATCTTATCTATCTTAGCTATGTCCTTACAAGTGAAATCAGGGGGATGTTGGTGTATAGTGGGCCCCTAAATCTGACATTATTAAAAGCCTTGTTTGCCTTACTGGCTGTAGTGAAAAAAATAATAATTGCGAATTTATTAAATATGATGGTTCTGATAATGCAGAATGACAATGTGTAACCTTAAAAGGCTTATTTTGCCTCGTTTATGGAATAATTCAGAGTAGTGTAGAATGTTAACTTCTGCACAAAATAACGTGATAGATTGGAGAATACAAATATCTAATCGTGCATTTGTCTATTTTCAGGTCATTTAACACTGCTGAGGCACCCACGTGAGCCGATTGCCAAACGGACTAAACTCTAGTGGTGAGCCGCTCGCCGAGTATCAGCAGAGGGCAGGCTGGCCGGCAGCATCGATCGCCGACGTCATTGATTGGTTGAGGCCTCTGTGTCAACTCGGCCACCCAGCGTTCGCCCCGACAGACACACAGACAGACAGGACACGTGACCCCACTACCAGTTATCTCTGCGCACGCACGGTATCGGCCGCCGGGTCACAGGTTTTGGGGTCACCAGGGGGCACTGTCGGCGTTATAGATCTGCCCTGTCACCTTCTAAGGCTGCCCGCCCGAACTGCACTGCCCAGGGCAGCAGTCTGACTGTTCCCCCTATAAAGGACTGGTCCACAGTACAAGTTCAACATGGACTCCTTCACAGCGTTATCAGTGTACTTAACCTAATCTTCTGGGCTTCTCGACCCACGACACATTTTGGACAATTGCTGATACTGTGGGCTCAAACAAAATCCCATTATCATGGCCAACGACGTCCACTCTGCCCTGAACCTCTCTACTCCTCTCGGCCTTGGCACCCACGACCCGGAGGTGACCATGGCTGCCCTAGCTGGGCTACTGAACCTGACCTTCGGGCCCACGACCACCGACGTCGACCTGACCACAGCGTGGACCAAACTGCTGCAGACCACCCCGTCGACGACCACGGTGCACCAGTTCAAGGGGCTCGGCGGCCACCCCATGGTGCGGTCACAGCAGGCCCGCAACAGGGCGGCGGCCATGAGGGAGTCGATCGACGCGTGGTCAGTGCCGCCCCAGGACATGATCCCGGACGACGCCTGGGTGGCCTTCCAGGTGCTTCACACGCTACTCACCATCATTGCCCTGGTCGTCAACTGCACCTCGCTGGGGGTCATCTACGGCATTGTGACCAAGCTGACCCCGCCGCTACAGATCCTGACGAGCCTGGCCTTCGCCGACATGCTCGCCCCCTGGGCCATCATGACCATGTACTTCCCGAGCAGCTCGTGCCAGGATGAGATCCACACGGCGCTGCTCATCACGAGTCACAACGCCTCGGCGCTGACGCTACTCGCACTTGCCATGGTGCACAACATTGCCACTTTCCGCCCGCTCAACTACGATAAGATCGTCACCCAAAAACGCCTGTGGATTACGATAAACATCATCTGGATCACGGCCATCATCGGGGCCCACATCCACTTTCTGGCAGTGCTCACGCACCACGACCCTAAGTTGCCCTTCTGCATCCAAGTGTTACACAACACCAAAATGGCCCTGTCCATGTCGGTGGCCCTTTTGTCCACGACGGTCATCGTCTCCACTCTGATCTACGCGCGCATTCTGCTCCACCTCCGGCCGATCGGCATGTTCGCCAACCCCGACTCAGCAGGGCCCCGCAAGTCGACCCGCGGGGTGATCACCGGGGTGATCCTGGCCTCGTGCTTCCTGCTCACCTGGGTGCCCTACCTGGCCACCAAGTTTGTCAACGTGCATGACAGTTACATCCGTGACCGCGGGGTGCTCATCGGACTCAACGTGTGCCAGGTGTTCATCCTAGCGTTAACCATCGCCAACCCCCTGGTGTATGGTACCCGCATGGTGTCCATGCAGAACGGCTACCTGACTCTCTACCACAAGCTGCGGGGGTGTGCCCTCCTCACGTGGCACCGCCTCACCAGTAGGGGGCGCCATGACGAGATGCCCTCCACACCCCTCAACCCCATAGAGTCCATCTGCTGAGGGGCAGGACACCAAGCAAGTCTTAACTTGACTCGGAGGCATTGAAATTAACCCACCAACGCGGAATGTTGTTTGGTTGTGTTTGTATCAAAACCCCAAAGTTATTGTATTTCCATGAGAAGTAACATTATCGGTGCACGCTTGCAAAGTGTATAGGAAATTAAATTTGTTGTGAGATGCATCGTACCGCCTGTGGTATCAAATCTATGGTTCTCCGACCATAACAACGCCAGAGCAGAGCCTGCGAATAACATAACTTTTGTTATACTACTTCTATATCCAAAGTGCATGAAATTTCGTATTCATACCAAAACGGACTCCGTAAGGCAGTTACTTGCGCTAAATCAAGTGATAATGCTACCGTTTTATTCCCTCGGATTATAAAACATTCCCTCTGTATATTAATTGTGTTTTTGTTGGTTGTTGCTTACATTAACATGCTTTTAGTTGTGTAACCCTTTCAAATGTGATATTTTCGCTGCTTTTTAGCGCATTTTATAGATTTATCAATGCATCAAAATCGTTTAAATCGTACACCGAGAGTGACTTGTGAATATGATAAGATATGTGGGAGATTTGAAACTGTTCTTATTCCCATGGAAGCTTGTTACGCGGCAAGAAGACTGTAATTGAGATTTTTTTATACTCCATAAATGAGATTGTTATTGTGTAACATCGATCAGTAGAAACAGCCTGTCGTTAACTTAACTTATATGTATGCTGAAAAGCTCATAATCCCTGCCAGTTGTGACTATGTACAGTCTCTTATCAATGACATAGAGGAGGGTAATCAAATGGCATTGGCACAGGTTTGATAAATGTTTGGCCTGACGTACTCAATATTAATATTGAAATTGCTGTATGGGTAATGCGTTGGGTATTACGAACGATGAGTACAGTATACAATAAGAATGAGAGTGAAAGAATGAACTTTTTTTTTTATAAAAGCCGGTATGAAAGTATCTTTGGTTGATAGAATTGTGAACATTATTTTTAAAAGAATAACTTATACGAAAATAAAATGTAAATATTATTTGCAGATGTCTTTCTGATCATGCGCTTATTGTGAGCTTGCATTTATGTTACAAAAGAACGCATTTGTACGTCTGGGTTGTTTTACATCAAAAATTGTGTGCGTGTTATTTAAAGTGTTTCAATTTTAACTACTATTAAGGAATGCCTACAACAAAACAATGTACTAAGTCGTGCATGTCGTTAATGTTTTAGGAAACTGAATAAAGGACAACAACTACAAATCTAAGAACAAAATATTGTACGTTTGATGTTCGGGAAATTTTAGGAAATTGGTCTAGCATTTTACTTTTACGTCAGCACGTATCTAAGTTATTTGCAAATTTGGCATTAATAGCTATATATAATTGCTTCTGATAGTTTTCTCCCATTTCGTTACAGTTTTAATATTCTTCTTAGTCATATCTAATGTCTTTTCATAGATCGGGCCCGAGTGGCAACCTTTTATTGGGGGGGGGGGGGGGGGGTGATGTCAGACAATAGGATTTTCCTTCGGCGCGTGTTTATCCTGTGATCAGAGAAACATTAATCAGGGTAATTACACGTAGTTGATTCAAATTGCAAACTCTTAATTCATCGTATTCCTGATTAGCGTAAAACCATACAAGACCCAATGTGTCACTTGATGAATGTATTCTAAGCGGATGCAGGACTTCATGGAGTGACACTTCAGAGGCTCCCTCTAGTGCTTTAATCGTGAAACATCCACCCACAAGGTAGCAGCCCAAAGATATAGGCTACGACAGGTAGCCTATTTCATTCCCACCGACACGCCGCTTCTCGGGCATCTTAGCAATATTTTAACCATAACGACTGAGATTCTGCACCGAAAAAAAAAGTTTTCCTTGTAACGACAGTTGTGTTTGGAATTAACAAAATAACCCTTAAAGGTCCTCGGCTGCATTCAGATTCTGAAATTGCAATAAAGCTATCTATCGGGAAAGTCTTGCTGTCTTTTTACGTGCGTCTACTACAATTACATTTGCTGGACTTATCACAAGCATTCTTTGCTTTTAATCAATATAAGAAAAAATCCTTTACGTATTCAGATCCTAACAATAGATGCATAGCGTTCTGGCGCAGCAACGGATGTTATTTGACAGAATAAGGCCTTGCAATAAAATTTTATATTCCATCATGTCCAAATTGAAATAATTAGAAATGTGGAAATTAATGTGGCATTTTATTTTCTAAACTAGATTCTCGATTCGTTGACGCATCTCAAAACTTTCCATCCATATTAGAGAATCTTATTTTCCGGCAAGTATCCAAATTATAGGGGGGAAAATAGCATAAACGAACGGAGAAGAGAGAAGGACCCGTGTGCATTCCTACTTCTCTGAAATTTAAGATGATTTCAGATGCTCGTAAACGTGACTTGTCATTGCAACGTAAACATGTGAGCAATGATGGGTATTGAGATAATCCGTCCTTAATAAGAGACCTTTTATGTACAAAATAGCATAGTACACCAGCTACCCCAAAAATACATTGGTAACAATCAGACCTTGGTCACGGTTGGGTGGATGGGCTCGGAACGGCCATCAGGGAAATCACATACGTCCACAAACTTTCTAGTCTCTACATATACTATTATGCATGAGAATACAAAAAAGGCCCTGCTATGTATCAGACCTGGCAATATCTGTGATGCTTCTGTGTATCTCTAAAGTTCTAATGTTCTTCGAAGTGACATTTTCTAAAATCATGTTTGTGCATCTTTGAGAGAGGTGACGGATCCTCACCTGTAAGAATGATTACCTACGCAGATTACTAATCACACGTACAACGGGTCATACATTTTAGAGAAAACTCTCCCCCAAATGAGCTGACACAAAACAGGCAACTGTAAGTGTCCAGGGTTCTGCCCCAGCCTGTTTGCCATATACCCCGGTACTATAAATAGCCCTATGGTAATGTTATAAAGAGCAGCTCGTCGAAGCAGCTACCAGCAGAGGGACGCATCCTGTTAAATACCATATCAAACAGTCGACTGTCAATAGAACAGCCTCTCGTGGGGTTAGCTACTGTAAACGTATTTGTTTTCACGCTTTACAAAGTTTTGCTCATTCTTTACTCTGTCGTACATACCCGGAAATATGAAGTGAGCGGGAAAAAAAGTATGAAATGAGATGAATTGAATTATATCTCCCCGAATTATGATTGTGCTAAAATTCCTTTTATTATAGATATGCGAACATGTAGCGGAGTGAAAACATGTACGTTTAAATGTCTACACGTGATAGGGAGTTTTGGCAACCCCAACGCATCTCGATTCGTTGACGCATCTCAAATCTTTCCATCCATATTAGAGACTCTCTGTATTAGAATTATAAAAAAAATTATATATTAATAACTCAGGAAAAGAAATGTTCCTCTTCTGACATAATTTTGGCATCATTTATTACAGCTGAGATAAGATACACGTTGCGTTCGCGTTACGAGATCTGTTGGGGGTTGCTAAAACTCCCTAATAATATTAAATCAAGTACGTACCTTTTGAGGTTCCAAATGATGATGCTGGTGCCGCTGCCGCTGCGGATATGGGCGAACTCCTCCATGAGCTCCTCCTCCGTGTGGAACAACGAGTGGGTGAGGATGGCGTCCAGACTGCCCTTAGCGTCCGGGGCGTCCACCAGCTTACCTGGGACGAGTCAAGGTTCTCACACACCTGGTTCATTGAGTCAGCACCGATAAATACCGTTTAATTTAAGTTAACGCTACATGAGGCGCGTTGGTGGTTAGTTTAATTCTCCCTATCACGGATGGCCTATCTACTGCTTGTACATGCAGACTGGCCTAGATCAAGATTCATGCTGGATATGTAGACAAGTTATAGACCTAAAGCATATAATTTTTCATAATTCATGGCATTCTGTAAAAAAAACTACCGGTAGTAATATTTTTCCAATTTGTATCCATATTTACTTCATATTCTTTAGTTGGTTTTAAAATATATTCCCTAGTATGGATAGAAATATGGCAAATAATTGGATATTTACTATACATTTCCTTGTGTTTTTGTCAAGAAACAGTCATGGCAAAAATTAACCTGCAGGAACTTAAAATACCGAAAATCAGCTACACGTGGCTGTGAGAATTCTGAAATAAGCTTTCCCCCCCCCCCTGTAAATTTCTAAATTATCTTTCCATCGATTTCAGGGAATTCTAACCTCAAAATTTGTACAGTGCGTTTGGCGAGGGACATAATTCTAGGATTAATGCCTCCACCTATTGATATGAACACGTTTACCAGTCCGACACTGACAAAGGAGGTAAAACAATTTCAGAGAGTAAGTGTACTACATAATTAGTTTCATGATGATACCTTTGTGGTAAACAGCCAGATTGTATCTATCAGGCTATCGGGTGTGAGAGGTTGGATACATTTATTCCCAGTATTACATGTACATGATTCTCCCGTTCGCCAATCCCTGGTTCCCTCCAACCGAAATTGATTCAATCATCACGCTCCATAAAATACAGTTTACGTACCGGAAATTTCCTCTTTAAAAGTTAACATATCAATCTTTTTTTTTTAAACTTCCCCTGCGTTGACACGTGACATCGGATACCTAGCCATTATCTGGTAGAGTCTATAAGGACGGAGATAAGGCACCATCGGCGGTCCTGTTATGTACTGGGGGGGACTCTTTTTTTTAAACATAAACACGTGAAAGGTCACCATTCTCCCGCTTAAACCTACCGTTAACTCTAGAACAAATTGGCAATTTATCCACAAAAATATCTCGTTCAACCAGCAAAACCTACTTCAGTGTTGTTTTAAGTATGCCACAATGCATCAATTATCTCTGCCTTCCCACAACAGCCATTACTATTATTAGCAGTATCCACTGTAACACCACTCTGGAGCTCTATTCATTTAAGCAAACCGCTCAGCTATCATGATTTACTATAGAACATGGAACGGAATTCTTGTTAACATGTATACACATCTTGATACAAGGATACATGGTCTCTTCTCCCATGTGACTATGGGGACGAGCACGGTCTCGGCCCCGATGGCCTCCAGGAAGGTCTGGGAGAGGAAGCCCACGCTCATCGTCTTGCAGTGTTTGGTCAGCACCAGGGCGTCCTTCCCCAGCCGCATCGACCCCGATTTGAAGCCGTTCCCATAGTGACCGATCGGCCGGTGGCCCTTTATGTCGATCTTCTCACAGTAGCCGAAGCTGAAGACGAAAATCTTGGATATGTAGTGGCATAGACATATATAAAGTTATGTACTTAATTATGAAATGTATTTATCCTGAAAGTGAAATGTACCATGTAAATTTAAGGCCCCATATATTTTTTGTTTATCAAATGAACCCAGTAATTGCGATTACAAGATTGTTATTTCGGAAACTTTGCTTCTCTGTTTCGTCTGTGATTCATCTCTCATCTCATATTTACTTATACCAGTGTGAACCAATTCTAAACTAAAATTGTAGCAGTCTTTCCATCTAAATTTTAACCTTTATAACAAATTCTGAAGTTTAACAATTAAATTCATTGTTAGTTGATAATTTTAGAAAAGTAACCTGGGAATGTCCTTTACATAGAGTTACTATAGTACCAGGCACTAGTAAAAATCCTGCCGGGCTAGTATTATTTGTGAGCAACTAGCCTGGTGGGTTAGTGAAAATCTTTGAAATCGTAAATATACACTTAACGTGGACCAGTGAAAATTTGATCCGGGCTCGTTCAAAGACAGGACTCCAAGCCTGGTGGACTAGCGGAAAATATTAATTGTTACAGAAAACCCTTGGTAACAAAACTGGTAAAACTACCTCAACATTTTGTGTAGATGGTCTGGTGCACAGCCATTGCCGTCGTCGGTGAACGTGAGGCACACCTTGTCGCCGATAACCTTCTTGTCTATCCACAGGTTGGACGCGTTCACATCCGGGTCGTAGGCATTGTCTGCAAAGACGAACGATGAGATATACCTCTTTACCATTACGATCAAACGTCAAAATTAAACATGTCAACCTTTTTGGTCAATCAGCTTGTAGGCACGGTAAAGTTGTGAAAACAGAATACAGAATACATGTTAACTTGTAAATGGCCATAGCAAAGGACCTTTTTTTGTTTTCTCATTGTTTATATACTAATCAGGATAAAGGCCGTATTCCACATACCGAAAGGGTACTGCCGATTTCACACTAATAAATTTTCGTTAATGCCGATATATAATTGGTGGCACTGCCGATAAAATTTACCAACATGTTGGAAAATATTTCCTGCTGATTCTGGACTGGCCATCCATATTGCACTTTCAGCAGCCGATTTTGCGCCAACGAAAGTACGGGCCGCCCGTATAGAACCTTACCAGTACTGAACTTATTTGCATATAAAAGAGGAATCGCCCTTATACTTATTGTTTGACTATTCAGTACCGTTTTGCAAGACAGCTAATTATATGACTCTTAAGCGGTTTATTGACAGTAATTACGCCTATTATATTTGCATTTGCAGGCACGACACACGCTGGTCATGTTAGTAAGCCCAGTCCAGGGGCATAATCCTGCAAACTACATGGGATCTGACACAATGATAATTAATTCTCCTTAGTTAATATGATGATTTGAAGGACATGAATAATACACGTAGATTATGATTGGAAAGTACTGCCGGATTTTGTTTGTTTGTTGGGTTAGTTTAACTTCTGGCCAACCCTTTAGGGTTCTTTTACCAGACTGCACAAGGTAAAGCTTTTCAGCTAGTTTTATGCAACAAGGGCGGTGACTGAATCTTTAATGTGCGATGTCCCAAAGAAAGCACACCACACACCTAGCCTTTCATGAGTCGGTTGGGGGCACAGGGTTCCCCTTTTAGTCGCCTCCTATAACAGGCAGGGGATACTGAGGAAACATTCATCCCAGGGAGTTCTAACAGGAGCCCCAACCCCAGTCCCCATGGGGTGTACTGCCGGAACATTTTATCTATTTCTGTTTCAATGTATTTATTCAGGGATATATACAGGGCCACAAACGTTCCTAGCCCCTTGAAGTGCTCAATTGAAGGTCTCGATCTAGCAGACACTTGCCCAACACCTTGGCAGTACAGAGACTATGCATTACCCCAAGCAAAAGCAGAAGAAATGAAAATCCATCTAGGGTAGGTACAAGAACGTTGCTAATATTTTGTGATTTCCTGAAAACAACAAGAAGTAAAATAGCTACAAAGTTCTGCTCATTCATTAGCGATGGTCGTCCCTCAGTAAACTGAAGGCCCTCCTAATACCAGGGGGCTATGTATAATATGGACTATTATGTGCTGACCACCACCTCTCCTGCTGTCACACACAACTCAGGGAGGGCTTTGAGAAAGGGCATGCAATGCTATGCATCCCCGGGTATGCACCTAGTACTAAGTGACCTATCACTCACCCACCAGGGACTGCCCACCTGCAGGTGACAGTGAGTGAGTGAGTGTTGGGTGTTTTACGCCGTATCGACAGCCAGGGTCATTTTCACAGCGAAAACCAGTTGGGGCGAATTCTGTCTTTGGTGATCGGATCTATGAGATGAAGGTGACAGGGTGGGCAAACAGCAGGGGATCAAAACCCAGCGATCATTTTTGCTGTACCTCATCCCTTAGTGAACCAAGCACTGACCGGGAATTGAACCCAAAAACCACTTGGTCAGTGCAGGGTCCCCCCTATCATCGCCTCATACGATCAGCAGGGGCTACTGAGGGCCTATTCTTACCCGGACCCCCACGGAGACCTGCAGGTGACAGTGGTGGTCCTAATTTGAAGGGGTAAGGGCTATTTAGCTCAGGCATTGGTTATGTAACCTACTTCTAGCTTCTCACACTGCATGATTCTAACAACAATTGGAGGACAATGCCCTTCAACTACTGAACATGGGATTATGTAACCGGTCATTGAGAACAAAGAGAATTAAATGCATGACTGATTGAGGCAGTCCTCACCTGCACCATTAGCTACTATACTATATAGATATAACTATAGGGACTCCCAAAAAAGCTTGTTGATAACCAACAGCTAGGGCTATCAGTGTAAAACGGAATAACAAAAAGAAATACTGAAAAAAGAAATCCAACCTCTAATCCTGGTGCCCGAAGGGTGGACAAAGGCCCAGATGGAGGCGACCATAGAGGGACTCCCAAACTCAGTATCGCAACAATTTATAGTGGCAATTTCTTCAATCACACCTCTAGCAACGCCTACAGATGCGATAAAACATGCATATTTAGTAAATTTTAACTTTTCCGAGGCCATTAAATGTTAGTCTGTGATTATCGTGAACAATACTACAGTAAGAAGATAGTATTATGGAGTATAAGGTCCGTTATATTGACTGCTGCTCCGTTTGGGCCGCGGTCCAAACGGAGCAATGGTGAATATAACACAACATAAAAGTGTCTTCTTTTTTTTATGTAATGGATTCAAATTTGAAAAATCATCAATTTATTGAATCAACGGCGATGTCATCATGTCGATGGCGATGTCAGCATGCCAACGGCGATGTCATCATCAAAATGATGATGTCAACATCTTGTTTGTTTACATAATAATCGAGTGAGTGATGGATGTTTTACACCATACCGACAGCTAGGGTCATTTTCATAGCAATAACAAGTTAGGATGAATTCTGACTTTTCAGACACGTGTTTTAACACGTGTTTCGTTTCTACACCCCTTTAATGTGTGGCTGTTCTAGTTGGTCTACTGTAATATAGTGACTTCTGCTAAATCGCCCAACGTTTTGGCTGATCCAATTAAGCTTTTTATTTATACAGTAGACATGTTTTTTTAGCCGAACTGTGTTTGAATTAAGGTCCTGTGCACCTAGCACACAACGTAAAGTATCAATTTAATGATGACATTGTATACGATATAATAGTTTAGGAGCGCAAACACTGGTATGTATAAATAATAGGACAGCTCAGGGAACGTCGCAGATGGTCACCAGCGGAGAATCAATGTTTCCATAAATCTAACCAATATTACCATAACTCTGAGATTACAATTTATCTGCAGCTTTTCCAGAAATAAATTTTATCAACAGAGTGACATAGTTCTGCAAACGAACATAACATCAATACCAAATTACATGAACTTAAAAAAAAGAGTTATAATCAGTAACCTAAAAATTACATAGTACTACAGATTGAATATTTTTCCTAAATATGTACTCTAACCTATATACTTGAACCTATCTAATCTTATCTAGTATTGCTTATTTTTCAATTTGATAACTCCTATACAAAATTATCTATGTGCTAAGTAAGAGATACGATTGGATATTATTCAAAGATCATTATCTAGACAAACTACAGTGTTCTAAATCAACGCTATACTGTTTCTGCTATTTAGGTACACCTTCAAACCGTTCCATGCAAATGCAACGACCAATATTAGGATGTTTATTTTGACGGAGCGAGACCATACGGTATTTTCCTGGAATTAATCCATTACATTTAGGCCCATTGAGACAACAGATGATTGTTGTTGCATCCATTGTCATTCTTCCCTATCCCTTTCTTAGTTTCTAGTTGCGCTTTGTTGGAATCGGGGGGGGGGGGCGTTTATGAAAGATAGAACCGAAATGCTAAAGCCCTTGGTTAGATGTGGATTTCTGCTATGCATCGGTTAAAATGCCAAGCTCATTGTTATGATTGCTATCATGGAAATGGCCATGAACCTGAGTTAAGATTCGATTTTCAGTTTAGCGCACAAATTGTATACTGCAATTATTGCAGGTTATGAGGTAGATTACTACTGCTAATTACTGGAGACTGTCTGTCTCAACTTACACTAAAAACGTCAATCAATCTACATAATGAGGTACAATTTGTACAACTGCATACAAAAAAAAGGCACAGAATCCTAACCAATGTCTTGTGGAGGGAAAAATACTCTCATGCCTCAAAGCGGGGATCATGAAAGAAAAGGTCCCTTTAGTTTAAAGCTGGAAGCTGCGGCTCAAAGAAGGGTTAGTTTGTTAAATGAGAGCTTATCAGGCCTCCCAATAAAAGGTGCGGCTTAGGTTAGCCCAAATATAAACCCCTATGTTGGGGTGCAGCTTAACCTAGGGTGCGGCTTAAATTAGAGGTTTTACGATATTTTCATGATGAAATTAGACCAAAACCATATGTTTCACTGCTCCTTTCTGCTTGGTGCTAAACTTCAAGGATTCAACATTAATTTCAGTTTTGGATTGAAATCAACAATATCCTGTCCTCAAGGCTGTAGGCAGGCGTGGGTCCGTAAGGTTGTCTCTTTGTTGGTTTGAACAGCACCTTGTGTTAAGGCCCTGTGGGGGTCTGGGTAAGAATAGGCCCTCAGTAGCCCCTGCTGATGATGATACGGGGGACCCAGCACTGACCCAGCACTGACCAAGTGGTTCCTTGGGTTCAATTCCCGGTTGGTGCTGTGGTTCACTAATGGATGAGGTACAGCAAAAATGATTTCCAGGTTTTGATCCCCTGCTGTTTGCCTGCCCTGTCACCTTCATCTCATAGATTCAATCACCAAAGACAGAATTCGTCCCAACTGGTTTTTGCTGTGAAAATTACCCTGGCTATCGATACGGCATAAAACACCCAACACTCACTCACACCTTGTGTTTAGAACTGTAGGAACTCTTTTTAGATCAGAAAATTTTGGAATGCAAATGTGGTATTCATTATAATTTAAATGAGTCATTGTACCATTGAAATGCATCATTTTTGATAGATTCACAACAATTTTCTGTGTCCAGTCCAGATTCTTTATGATTTTCTTGTCCTTTTTACAAATTTTTATACTTTTCAGTCACCTGAAATGATAAAAGGACATTAAAAGTCGCTTAGAGGAAAATAAAGGTTTTAAAAGTCCAAGAGGCAAAAAAAAAAAAAAAAAGGTTTTATAGGTCGCAGTTTGACGCCCGATTTCTAGACCTTTCTCTTCTTATTATTATAAAATGTTTTCCCTCCAAAAATGGTGTGGTGAAAATTGAATTGTGTCTTCCGGTGCTGGCTGCACTGTCATGCAAAACAGAAAACTCTGGTCGACCAGAGCCCCATACCCACTAGGCAACTTTTAGACAGTCGGCTGCCGAGTCAGCAGTAAAATCGGCCGACTCCTACAATTTCCTGTATGTGCATCATATTGAAATCTATGTGTTTGATATGAGGTGGCACTAGAGTCTGCCAATTCTACCTCTAGAATCGGCTGATTTTAGTGCAGATTGGTCGGCTGATTATGTAAAAATGCCCTAGTGGGTATGGGGCTTTAACATCATTATATATTAAGTACTTAAACGAAACATACCCACAAGTTCGGCGATGGCTGAAAAGATCCATGTGTGCGAAGTGCTGTTTGCATGAAGAAACGCTGGAGAAGTCTGAAATGAGCAAAACATTAAAGAATTTAAAAACATTCAATGTACAATATTATGGACAAAGAGGAAGGAAGGATAGGAGGGTCCAGTGGGGTAAAATGTGTAACTGCCGATTGAGGCACCTCCTATCGTCCGTCAGGCACTCAGCCACAGCGAGACATTGTCGAGCAGCGTTAACTTATATCCTCATTAACCGAGAATAGAGGCGAAACGCCATTTCACCTCTTAAAAAGAAGGAAAATAAAATTTGGGATTTCCCTAACCCTAGTAACAGTGTCCAAAATTGTGTGCACCCTGCACCCGAGTTGCATGAATTTGCTGCAGAGTGGAAGGATTTCAAATCTGTGCACCAGGATGGTGCATGCTTTTTCACCTATTTAAACAGACTCTTATAATTATATAAAATATACACAGTGACACAGAAACTGTTCCCAGTGCAAAGGATCATTACAGTAAATAGCAATCAAAAACATTAAGTTGCCTTAAAATGTTTCAAAGAAATCCTCATAATTCTTACAATTCTTGATCAATTTCAATCATCTTGGTATCATTCTAAAGCTAGGAATATGTATGATAAGAATCTGGATGAAATGTGTTCCAACTGAACATTCCAAATGATTTGGAATGTTGTCCAAAATTTGCCGAAATTTTGTATTTTTCCTGACTTCCATCAACTTAATGCTAAATAAAATCTACATTTTACATTCTATTTCACTTCTTTCAATAGAGAATATAGAGAATTAAATTTGGAATTTAATGATGTGTCATTCATCTATAAGTAAATATTATTCAGCAAATGATCACGGTCAGAAGGCTGAGGTGAAATATCACCATTTTGCAGAGATTTTTCAATAAGCTATCTATTATTATGTCAAGTTGTATAGGCACTGAGCAACAATTTGAAATCTACTATGGAATGTTTGCTTATACATCATGATAAGGCAAAAAAAAAAAAGTTGTGTTCAGGTAACAAAGGTTGAAAAAAGTGGGTAGGTAGGTCGAAATTTTTTTTTTTTGCTTTTTTACTCACCAAAGAGACCCAGCCAGTGTTGAATATTAAAAAAATATTCCAAATATCCCCTAAAAACATTTTTAGCGTCTAAAATACATGCCCTGCGCATCTGAATGTAGTTTTATCTAGGCTTGCACTGGCCATTCGCCAATTCGCATGGGGCGAAATTAAATTCAAACTGGCGAAAAAATATGGACAAAAGTGGTCTAAGATTCGCCAGACTGGCGAATAGAAAAACATGCAGTATATCAAATGAAAGCTAATGTCAATCCTGTTTTCAAAGCATAAATCACTAAAGGATAATTATTATAAGATTCATAACAAGATAAATCAAATCTAAATTGATATATATATTTTTTGAGCAAACCTTTTGTTAGCAATATTTTAGCAGGGGTAGACATTAACTTTTCTGGCCACTGGATCACCGGGCTAGTGCCAGTTTGTCTATTTACACTAGCCCAAAACGTTTTACAATAGTACAAAACTAGGGATAAAAACGGGAGGTTTTTGAGACAATTTTGACAATAATATTCTATAGAGATATCATTAAATACAAACCATAATTTAGATAACATTTAAAGCAAGCTAAAAGCTGTGTACCCTTAAGGCTATGAAAGAATACAAAGACCAAATATTTGCATTTATAATAGCCCATCGGACTATATAGCTGTTCCAAAAATGCACTAGCCCGACCTGATTGGCACTAGTGGCGGTACTAGTGGGCTAGTGCTAAGATCGAACACATTAATTTTGTCATGGATCTAATTTTGGCTAATGGTTTTTGAATCTGGCTAAAGAAAATGGTGACAAATCCAACCCTAGCGCGAGCCTAGTTTTATGGTTTTCCATGCATTTTTAGGTCAATTCTTTTGGATTTTGCAAAATAATAATTACAAATTTCCTTTAAAAAAAGTTAGGGTAGGGCCAAAAAATTAGGGTAGGTAGGGTTACCTGAACACAACAATTTATTTTTATTTTTGGATTAACCAACGCAATCAGCCCTTCTCTTGCCCCACCCCTTCCCTGTTAAGTGGGGATGACCACAACAACCCATTCTCAACTGGGGCTAACCCAACTCAAGTTTTGGGACAGTAAAAATAGAGTGTGTCCACATAAATGACACCCACCTGACCTCTGTATTTAGAACTATTTTTCATACCATGGACACTCGTTTTTGTAGTGAACAGCATGAGTTTTAGTCCAAATGCAGTGTTTGAAACCATAGAAGTGGAATGACTTGGGCTTGTTCCAACATGGCTTCCTCTATGGCAGTATGGGTCCTCACCTTCACAGAGTTCAATGTTTTCTTACCACTTTTTAGCGATGAAGGGTCAAAAAATTAAATGCATTCGACCTTTACAAATTATGCATTCCCTGAAGGCTCAGAACAAGAGAAATGTGGAACTGGTTAAATCAATCTTATGCACTGAATGAATTATAAGAAAGTTATTGCTTTTTGAAAATAAACAAGAAGCAAATGACTATCAAAATTCCGATCGTTGGAACGATCGATGTTCGCCCTTAACATAACAATGGACATTTAATTGTGTTTGAAAGGTAATTGAACGAAATGTCAATATATCTAATGTATGTAATCTATAGCAATGGTCGTCCCTCAATAAACTGAAGGCCTTCCTACAACCTGAAGGCTATATGGGCTACGAGTAGTGATCACCACCACCACTCCTGCTGTCACACACAACTCAGGGAGGGGCTTAGGAAAGGGGCTCCTACTAGTAGTACTAGGTCCCTGCACCCACCCACCTAGACCTGCCCAACTGCAGGTGACAGTGGAGGTCCTAATGTGGAGGGGTGAGGGTTGATTCCCGGAACAAAAAGCAGTGGGCGAACAGTGTATACTGAGTGGAAAATCAGTGTGAGCTTGCAGTAGCATTTCAGTGGAAAATCAGTGGAAATCAGTGGAAATACAGTGGCTGAGCAGGGGTCAATCAGTATGTCCGAAATATTTAAATGAGCTGGCAGTAGAAATCAGTGTACATTCAGTAGCATTTCAGTAGCTCATTTAAATATTTCGGCAGTGTCTGAAATTAAGCTGCGCCCTGCGCGCATATTTTCATGGCAGGGTGCATGATTTTTAAAGCCATGCACCCGTCATGTGCACACTTTTCAGGGCTTTTATCATTACTATATATCAGGAGGGTGCAGAGACCAAATTTCAGGCGCACAGCTCCATGAACTGTGCACCCGGTGGGTGCATACGTTTTTGGCTTAATTTCGGACACTGTTCGGACATACTGATTCGAGATTTTGTTTGTTGGGGTAGTTTAACGTCCGGCCAACCCTTATGGGTTCTTTCCAGACTGCACAAGGTAATACTTTTCAGCTTATTTTACGCCACAAGAAGTAGATCTATACACTGACTTTTGTTCCGGGTTGGCTCAAGTACTGGTTATGTAACCCACTTCTGGCTTCTCAAACTGCACCCTCCCCCACCCCCACTCCTTGAACTCAGTTCAAGGAGTGGGGGTGGGGAAGGGGGCAGGGGAGAGGCCTGCCCACTCAATAACACTTGATTCACACTAATTGTCCTTGCTTACAAATGCATGCCGGTAGACAAAAGCCTGTAGTTACTTGTATGTAAGATTGTGTAACCGGGCAATCAGATCAAAGCCCAAATACCTACAAAAGACACGACTGATTGAGTGAGCCCTTTCCATAAGCTACAATACTAAAAACTATAATTAAGGGCTCACAAAAATGATTATTTTCTGTCCCAGTATCAACTGTTCATAGACCAGGCTCAAATCCCATAAATTTTGAAAACTTTATGAATCATAGAGTTATTGGAAAGACTAGATCAATAGGAACCAAATACAATTTTAAATAGCAATGTAGGGCAAAAAAAGTGGAAAGTTATGGAATTTTGAAAAAGAAAACTTTATTTTATCTTTTTGGAAAATTAGTTTGAATCTAAAAATAAACTGTTTTGCTCAATAATTTAATCCGACTTTCAATTAGAAATTTTGCTTGGTTTGGAAGCTAAAAAATTCTGTAGGGCCTACTGATACCTGTCAACAGAAAAAAAAAATATTGGTAATTATTTTTGCACCTTAGGACAGATAAACCTCGCTGAAAATGATATTTTCCTGACGGCCCCGGAAATAATCATCGCGGTAATTCGCGATTTTCGGCACTAAAATTATATTGGTTAATATTTCCATCGCCAGAATCGTGATTCCCATCATGTTTTATGCATAATGTCATTTTTAGCTCGAAATATTATGAATTAAGTAATTTATGAGCATTTTAGTTGAGGGCGCAGCGGCCCGTCATCGCTACACTTTTTTCCTATGGCATGCTGTGCTGCCCATCCCCGTACAGAGTGAGAGGCTTGGATGCATCGGATGCATCTACCCTAATTACCCTGCCCGTACCTGCTAACTTATCTTAAGTCTAGACCGCCCAAGCAGGTACGCTTCACAGTCCAAGGGCTCTAGTCTGGTTACCCTCGTGTTAACGTTAGTAGATCGATCTACCCTGGGCTACCCGTTGATCCTACCACTAGATAGTAATAGTCTAGATCTACTAGGATCAGAACTGTAGTCTACATCGATCAGGATACCACGTCCACAGGGAAACCACTTCTGCGGACCCTGTTTACCGTACCTGGGTAGGCCCTAATACACTGAAAACGGCTCCGACCTGAGTGATGTTCCCATAGAGATAACACACATGTCACAAAACAGCGTCTTATAATAATTATATTCTGATAAAAATGCTGAAAATTAACGACAACTAAAACTAACCTGCGAGAGACGAACGCCATGTTGCGCCGAGAGTGCCATGTCCACTCTATCCTTCTGCGACTGCGGTCTCCCGCACGAAACTGACACTATCTGCGCAGACTTCTAAGCATAGAAACATCTGACTAATTGCCAGAAGCAACGGTTTTGCAAAAACAAGTCTCAGTGTGGTGTAGAATGAGCCTCAAATACTGGAGCCAAATTCGCAAGTTTCCAAACTTCCTTACACCGGAAGTTTACAACGCTAGCTGGTGCTCGGCGTCAAAACGTGGAATCTGTAGCTCGTTTCCGGTGAGGGGGAAATCCCCTTCTTTGGTATAGTACAATTCAGCATCAACAGGCCGGCTACTTTACTTTCTCGGATATTCCAAGATGGCAGCCTCCATGGAAGGGGCCGTTTTGATCTCCACGTCCACGAGTTCTACACATTTTCCGCTGATTAAAGTACTTTGCAAGGCATTGCCAAACTAAACAATTATGGCTTTGAAAAAGAGAGGCAGGAGATGGCGATCTAAATGCCGTCGATTGAGTGACACGAGTGCGACATCATGCCATTCATGGACACGGCCGCAGGGTTGTGACCCATGCATCATCCAGCTCCGTCAATGGATGAAGCGAGAGGGGTTCGCTGGCTGTTCTTTAGAACCAGCTCATTTCAAGAGTAAGACTTTGACATTACATAAATTTAAGTGAACATATAATAATTGAACATGAACATCCCAAAAAGCACTAGGCAAAATTGTTGTGTTCTGTTCAGGTAGATCTAACCCTAGTCCCTACCTAGGGGCAGTAGGGCCTAGAAATCTACCCTAAATTTTTGGCCCTACCGGTAGACTCTAACATTTTTTACCTGAAAATGCATGGAAAACCATAAAATGGCACATGGATGCTCAGGACATGTATTTTAGATGCTAAAAATGTTTTTAAGGTATAGATCTATTTGGAATAGAGTCTACTTTTTTATTTCCAACACTCTCCGGGTCTCTTTGGTAGATCTAAGTAAAAAAAAAAAAAAGAAGAAGAAGAAGAAAGAAAAGAAAGAAAATTTCTACCTATCCACCCTATTTGTTTCGACCTATGTTACCTGAACACAACCATTTTCTTTTTTTGCCCTAGAGATACCTCAGTCATCAGGGGAGGATCCAGGTGGGTGGGGGTGGGGGGGGGGGGGGTCAGGACTATGCTATGGATATCTGTTGACAGAACCATGTTATCAAAGGTAGAACACATCTAACTGCTATGTATGTACAAATTTGGCTGTTATTCAATAGGATTTCTGCACCTTAATCCAGCCTACGCTGTTGCAAGTTCGTGTTTAAGAAGTCCAGTTTAGAAAGTACTGGTTGATTCATGTGCTTGAAAGTATTGAGGTATCTCAGTTTCAGGAAGTACATCTAAGTCTTGTAGTAAAATATTTGTGAGCTTGTTAGTGTATCCCAAAAAACGCCAGACATCCGGACATGTCCAGCGACGTGTTTTGTAACATTAGTCAGTTACAGCAGTTACAACGTAGCAAAATACGTCTATCTCACGGACGAGAAATCCCCTTTCACCATGGCAGTGGTCACTGCATGCCTGGCACTCAGTATAAAGTAAGAACCACGAAACATGACTGGTCAGCCTGATGTCAGTATAGTGTGACTGGGTGGGGTATCATGAAGGCCTATGACATGATATCTCAGAGGGCATTGGGTCCCACTGCTACAAATATAAACCTCATCTCATAGCTTCGGTCACAGCCAGAGTGCCGCAAATCTAGCTGAAAAGCATTAACTTGTGCAGTCTGGAAAGAACCCTGAAGGGTTGGCCAGATGTTAAACTAAACCAACAATCAATCAATCAAGTTCAGATATTGAAAGTAATTTTTGAATGAATGAAATCCTAGTTGTATGTTTCAGAGAAATAAATATATGATGTTATCTTATAATTCCTTCTCATACTTTTTCTGTTCCATTCATATAAATAGTATCCAGTGATTCGATCCTAATTGTCTCAATAAAATTAACCATGAGACTTAATCACAACGAGAAGCCTCCATAGGAATAAGTGCGGCACATTACAATATCATACCTAAAACCTCAACACATCATCATTATCATCATCGCCATCATACAGTGGCTCTCGAGAGAGACTTGTCTATACAAACTGTTTGTAAATTCAGGATCATTTGCATTTTAATTGTGTCTGATAAACTTAAGTTTGATCTCCCTACCACGGATAGGTGATTTATAGTATTTTAAGCACCTGTAGGTTAATTATGGCTAATTTTGTCGACAAAATAAATGGAATTCTAAAAAAAATATACAAATATTTGCCATAATTCTATGTTAAGTGAAGGGATTATCAAACCAACTCAGAAAATGATTAACATATACAGATAACAAATGGAAAAAAATAGTTGATATTGATGTCTACCTTTTAAATCACATATGATGCCATGATGAGTTAAATTTTCTATACTTAAGCCATGTGGTATGTCGACATATTTCCCAGCATACATTCTGATTTAAGCTAACCTGCAGGCGAAACTCAAGAAATTGGCTATCCCTGGTAGGGAGATATTTTGACTCTTTCCTCGAAAAGATTTCTATCATCACTCAGAGCTTTATTTTTGCGGTGTAGTAGGACATGTGTGACGCTTCGAAGCAACAGTCATTGCACTCAGTGTCATTTCATTTCTTTGTTCTGTAGCAGTGGTTTTTACTATCAAGCGTACAGTTAGCATCAATTCTGAGTTTGGTAGAATTGCTCATGATACTTGGGATTTTATAATGTTTGTTTTACGTATGAATTTGATTTACATAAGTTAATTGACTCTCACCTCCCAAGATCATTAACATGCCTACAGTAGGAATCCTCAGTTTCACTGTACCAAGCGTACCAAGCAACTGTTTGAGGTGCCTAAAACCTTCTGCAAAAGCCTAGAGGCGGAGCCTCTTGTAGTTGTAAAATGTAGTATATTGCCCCCAAAAGATGTTGTGTTCAGGTAGCATAGCTCGAATAAATTAGGTACGTAGGTCAATTTATTTTTCCCTTTTTTTTATTTACCAAATTGACCCAAACATTTTTAATGATTTTAAAAAGATACTCCAGACATCTTCTAAAACAATTTCTAGCATCCAAAACACATGCCCTGAGCATCTGTGTGCTGTCCCACACTTTTCTGGTCAATTCTTTTGGATTAAAAAAGGTCCTAAAAGGCCGAAAATCCACAATAATACTTCAGGTCATAGAAATTGTTGTTAATAGTTTGCACCAATTGAAAACCTAGATCTTCAACTTCAGTAAATATATTTATCTGTTCTCAGGAAAGGAAGGTTAAGGCTTGCTCTGAAATTCTTATCATAGTTCCTTGTTTGTTGGTTTTTACAGATACAGGAAGAGGTCTTAGAACCACAAAGCCCATTCACACAGACGATATTGTTATATCAATACCAAAAGGACTTCTGATCACGACCGAGACTGTCCTTGATTCCTACTTAGGTCCCCTCCTCAAAAGGTATGCATATTGTTGTAAATAAAGACTTATTTTTGTTCCATTTTACCTTGGCTTTCTATATTTGGATCCAAGTAATGGATTATTCATCCAAAAAGAAATGTTGTCATTGAATTATCCCATGTGTCGCCTGTATCCCCTAAGCTATTTATACTTCTGCCAGGCTGCCTATTGACGGTCTCAAGTACAATATGATGCTGGATGGTTTCAGCTTTCAGCATAAAGATAGGCGCGCCTTGTGGTCCAATACCTTTTTGATTTGCGCACAGCACTGAAATGTCCTATTGCCCTATTCCAATAACTGAAGTAATTTTTTGTCCTCTTTTCCAGCCAGAAGCCACCACTGACGGCTCTCCAGATACTTTCAACTTTTTTGGTATGTGAAAGACATATCAAGGAGCGTTCTAGATGGTGTCCTTATATAAACGTCCTACCCGAGACCTACACCAACGCCGCCTACTGGCATTCAGCAGAAGTGGACATTCTCCCGAAACCCCTACAGAGTAGTGCGCTTGAACAGATAGACAACGTTAGCAAATCCTTCAGAAAGTTGTCCCATTTTATAGGTAAACGGATATATGTCTCTAAATCAATAGCCGAGGGATTGCCAGCTTATTCACTACTTGCATACATCCACCATATTGGCATTTTAGCACCTCAGAACGAGGCTAACAGCCCTCTAGTCCATTTCTCAGTGTTAAGTCTACCTACGATAATAGGGCAGGATTGCTTACCATAATCAACCAATACCAAGTATAATATTTTTTCTCATTTGAAATTATGCAACTTTTGTTTGTCTGCAAGTTATTGAAGGAATTGGATAAAACACTTTATTGTTAAAGAAATTATAACAGTTTCTTTTACATTAGATAATACACAACATGGACTCCATAGTCTGAAGCCACTACCCATAATGTCAGACATTTCCATTCTAATTTAAACAGCAACAATTTTATTATTTTAGTTTGACACTGTTCCTACCACCCTGTATAACATCACACTAACTTATAGTTATATGGTGGAAAGTTAGGCTCCATTATATTTGCGAAACTTATGGTGCACATGGCTATATTTAATGTAGCTTTCACACCTGGCAGAGAACTTCGCCTCGTTTTGAGGTGTTGGCGACAGTGGCGCCCCAGCCCCGTGCAAGTAGTGAATTGAGTAATATTTGTCTTTTAGGTTTAAATTGCTGAATTACTCAGGTTCACGGTTACTGAAGCTAAGTTGAAAAATATTTATTATCCCCTATGGTTGTAATGGCTGGAATACTAAATTTCGAAAATTTGTATTTCTCATCAACTTAAAGGTATTTTCATATATAAAGATCCCCACAAAAACTGTAACATAATAACTACAATATAAACAGATCGTGCTCAATTGAACAAGCACGTTGGTCAATTATTTTATGGTTACCAATATTACTAACATTTGTAATTGCAGAGATTCTAGAGCAAAGATTTCCTGAGTTCATCGGCGTGGTAACCTACGAGTCTTTCCGTTGGGCCTGGAGCAGCATCAACACCCGCTCCGTGTACATGAAGCAGAAGCCGTGCGAGTACGTTTCGTCCCACGAGGAGAACCACTACGCCTTGGCCCCACTCCTCGACCTCTTCAACCACACATCCACGGCAGAAGTGAGTTCTCAATATTTTACGCTCTCCCAGCGTCTTCATTGTAGCATTTCGTTCTTGTGGAGATTTTTGTTTTTATTTCTAGTGCCATGACTGATTTGTCACTGATTCTGTCGTCAGGTTTTTACGGTTGATGGTAATGTGTTAGAAACAATATCTAGGGCCAGGCTCGGTACAAAAGATTATGTGTGTGTGTATATATATTATTAAATGTTAAATTAAGTACAAAGTCATGTAGATTGAAACTTAAATTTTCCAGCGTATGAGGTCCTTCTTTCGGTTTGAATCGGGCATTTTTTTAGAATTTCAATTATTTCATCATTTTCTTAATTTCTGTTCGTATAGATTTTTTGTTTATTCTGTTTTTTTAGATTTCTGCAAGCTATAACCCATCCAACCACTGCTACGAGATCCGAACCATTACCCCCTACCCAAAGTACAGTCAGGTCTTCATCAACTACGGGCCTCACAACAATCACAAGTTATTAGTAGAATACGGCTTTATGGTTCCAAATAACCCCCACAATGCCGTAATCTTTGATAAAGGTAAGAACTAGAGATACTAGATATGGCAATAACTATGTCGAATTATTTGTTCTGTTTGGACTATAGCACATCGAATGGAAATTCAGTTTCTCTGTTATTTCTCAATTGCAACTGCACACCAACCCAAATGCAAACTTTTTATTATACATGTAGTTAGAAAGTATGAACAGTCAAAGCGAAACGGTGAATTAGTATTCGAATTAATTAAGATCATATACATCATTCAAAGCAATACATCTTTCTAGATGCGGTATATAGCAGGTATACGTATAGCAGTTTGCATCCCAAGCGACCTTACATACTTTTGTATTTTTAGGGGACATAGAAAACGTCGCTGATCACTTCGCAGTTCGAGACCAACAGCTACGACTTGACATCATTAGGAAAAATGATCTTCATATGTATGCATTTTTTTGTTACAAAGAAAAATTATTATTCATCATTTTACACGTCTTAATTTTTTCTGTAGCAGCTAGAGCTAATAAGGGTTTTCATTCAGTTTAGAGATTAGCTTATCTTGAAGAGGACTTTTCACTCCATACATGAAATTTATTTTCCAATCTCAGTATTATAGATCAAGTTAGTTCCCTTTATTTGTTACTCTATACAAAATATCGGGAGTCTGTTCTATTCAAATAAAGTGCATTCTTTCACAGAAGTTACTCATGTTTCACTCCCACAAAATACTGTCATGAGTTTTGTTTGCATTCTTCTTGAACCAGGGGGCTGACATGCAGCGAAGACGGCCTGTCATGGACTCTTATGACAGCGCTGAAAGTTTTGTGTTTGGAGTTTAACCAGCTGTAAGTATTCTACTGATAAAATTCAGTATCTTGAATATTAGATTAAAATGTAACTATATTCTTTATGGTAACTGTTCACCACTTGCACGGACCTGGGGCGCCACCGACGTTCACACTTGAGAACGAGGCAAGGTGCTGGACGTGCGTGAAAGCTTCTCTAGATATAGCTTTGTTTAGGTGTTAAACGGCGCAATTGTTCTCCGTTTTCGTCCAGTGGATAACGTCGATAGTCCGATATATCGGAGTTATAAGTTGTCCCAAATCCCATAGACGTTAGTGTTAAAAAGTAGGGGGGGGGACACTGTGCTATTTCTGAAATAGAGAAACTGCTTGGAGAGTGATGCTGTCCTCATAGGAAATGCCTTGAGAGTGTAGAAATTTGCATAAATAAGTCTGTATCTGGAGATTGACGAGATGATGTCATAATAATATTCTAAAAATAGAATGAAAGTAGGTCGGGAATGTCCCCATCACCCACTGGGGGCGGCCATATTGAATAAATTTGCATATTACCAATACAATCTCCAAACACAAATGAGCTCAGACTCTCAATCCATGCTGTATTGGGGTAAGGGGGTAAAGGGGTGAAGGGGATGTCATGGCAATGTCATGGCAATATCATGGCATTGTCATAGTAATGTCATGGCATTGTCATGGTACTGTCATGGCATTGTCATGGGGATGTCATGGCAATGTCATGGGGATGTCATGGCAAGGTCATGGCATTGTCATGGTAATGTCATGGCACTGTCATGGCAATGTCATGGCAATATCATGGCATTGTCATGGCAATGTCATGGCAATGTCATGGCATTGTCATAATAATGTCATGGCATTGTCATGGCAATGTCATGGTACTGTCATGGCATTGTCATGGCAATGTCATGGCAATGTCATTGCATCATCATGGCAATGTCATGGGGATGTCATGGCATCATCATGGCAATGTCATGGGGATGTCATGGCAATGTCATGGCATCATCATGGCAATGTCATGGGGATGTCATGGCACTGTCATGGCAATATCATGGCATTGTCATGGTAATGTCATGGCAATGTCATTGCATTGTCATGGCAGTGCCATGGTATTGTCATGGGGATGTCATGGCAATGTCATGGCATCATCATGGCAATGTCATGGCATCATCATGGCAATGTCATGGCACTGTCATGGCAATGTCATGGTATTGTCACGGGGATGTCATGGCAATGTCATGGCATCATCATGGCAATGTCATGGGGATGTCATAGCATTGTCATGGCAATGTCATGGCACTGTCATGGCAATATCATGGCATTGTCATGGCAGTGCCATGGTATTGTCATGGGGATGTCATGGCAATGTCATGGCATCATCATGGCAATGTCATGGGGATGTCATGGCATTGTCATGGCAATAAATCTCTCTCCCTCTCCCTCTTCCTCTCCCCTTCCCTCTCCCTTTCCCTCTCCCTCTCTTTCAGCTGTTATTGAACAAGGTGGATAAGACGGAACTTTTGGGTTCTTTAGAACCCAACATACTTGATCTTGTTTAATTGTTTCAGTAAAATCAAGAATTGAAGATGGCACATGGAGAAGTGGCTTTAAACTATGCATACCCATTCCCTCGGTAATCTAATGTAACAAAACCAGCCACAGTTTCTTTAATACTAAAAGATTTCACCACATTCTTTCAATAATTTACAGACAAATAATGGTTCTACGAGTTCAGATCAGAAAAAAACGATAACAAAGTTTTTGACCATTTGTAAAGATGATTCCTGCCTAATTATAGCAGGTAGACTAAGCATTGATGGTGTATGCATGCAGGTAGCGAAAGGGGTTGTATTTAGCTTTGTAGAGGCAATAGACATTGTTTGACCACAATGAGGTCGTTGTTACATTCTGTTTTAGTGAATTTATGACTTTCCGATTTAAGAATGGAAAAATGAATAATTCTAGCAAACTATTGGACAATTATCCCAAAAGAGTAATATTTTAGAGCAGGTTTAATTAGGTGATTGATCATAGATTTGCAACAACAGCTCTTTTATTCTTAAAAGATTTGATTGTGATTTGTAGAATAACTATTAGAAAAATCTAAATACATGAAGAGAAATCGTTATAAAAGATTTTATATGATAAAAATAGATTGATTAGAACAGACCATATTAGAACTACTTGGGAGGAGATATCAGAGTTCATTCACCAATTGTGTTTGAATTATACCACCAATAATGGTGATTTTGAGAAAACCCCTGTTGGGATCCGGAGTGGGGTTTCTTTGAGAACCTACTGGGGAAAATGTGTCCCCAGCAGCCTCTGGGATAATTGTCCAATAGTTTTCTGGCAGTGGTTACTCCTTGTCTAGCAGTCAGTATGAAATAAGAACCTCAAGACATGACTGGTTGGCCTGGTATGATATGACTGGGTGGGGTATTGTGTGGGCCTATGACATTATATCTCAGTGAGGCAGCACTATGAAGAGGGTATTGGGTCCCTATGCTACAAATAGGCACCTCATCTCATAGATTCGGTCACCACCCATAGGGCGTAAAACTAGCTGAAAAGCATTACCTTGCACAGTCTGGTAAAAGAACCCTGAAGGGTTGGCCAGATGTCAAACTAACCCAACAAACAAACCATCCCTGACAATTGCCTACCATGACCTATGACCCATCTATGACCTTTCATGACCCTCCAAAAACCCAACTATAACCCTTCCATGTTCTATCCATTGCCGACTATGACCTTCCAAGGCCCAGCCATGACCTTTCCATAACCCATCCTTGACCCTTCCATGACCATCGAAAGACCCATCTATAACCCTTCCATATTATATCAATCCTGATGCATTGCCTATTATGACATTCCAAGACCCGTTTAAGAAGTTCCATCTCTCAGTGACCACTTCTATAGAAACAAGAAGGAACTTATTGCACAAGGCAATGCGTTCAGGGTATGGGAGGTTTAGGGTTGGGAATCTTGATCATGAGGGTATGAAGGTCGCTATAACCCCCTGGCAACTGTTGATATTAACCATCAGAACAGCCAGGTTGTGTATCAATCTGGCCATCTTCAAGGGAGAAAGATCTTGGTTCCAGAGGTAGTTACCCCCCCACCATGATAATAATGATTTGGGGGGGAAAGGTCCCGGACAGAACTGATGTAGAATTTGTGGGTAAGGCTCAAGCTAGGCCTGCAACGATGACAAAAGATATGGAGGGTAGATGGTGCCCTCAGAAAGAAGATAGAGGGCAGGAGAGTCAGGGTGGGTTTTTAACAGCAGGGGTGTGGGACCAAAGTGGACCATGTAGGGGGAATCTGAAAGGAGAAAATGTTGTATCAATTAGTGAAGTTGAAGGGATACACTTACCAGAAGCATGTGGGCAGGCTCTTGGAGAAATAGGCAGGATGTTGCAGTTGAGGTATCCTAGGCTTGGGGGCCATGTAGGTGGTGAAAGCGCAGTTCTAAAAGGGCCTTCCAAAACAGGAGACACTCTAGTGCAATCCTCCTAACTGTTCCTAAAATACAGACCATAAAGAACTCACACACCTTCCTATATATAATATGAATTAGCCAACCTAACGTAGGGATAAGTTACACTCAAATTGAAGGGTAGATTCAGTTCAGGTGCATGAGTCCCTGCTGGATGAGGGAGATCTCACCAAGTGCACGAGTTAACGTCCAGGGCTCGAGAATTCAATATGGTGGATGAGGTTTGTTTGTTTTCGATTTGTAAATGCTGTTAGTCTTTCGCCAACCTTGGTTTTTGATATGGTGGTATCAGTGAACTGAGGAACCAGTCTTGCATATTTTGAGAAAACATGCGTTTTCTCTTTTTTTCAGAAAACAGTGGGAAAACATACTTGCTGAGGATGGAAAAACTTGTGAAAAAGAAAAAGTTATCAGAATGGCCCGCTATCTCCTGACCAGTGCTGCCATTACTCTCCAGCCTGTTGAGGTAAATAGACAATTCCCTATCCGTCATGCTTTCCATTGAGACTTTGGACCTACTTATTTCCCAAGTTACGATATTTACAGTAATGCAAGAATCATTAACTTACACTTCTAAAAGAAAACATATTCAAGACATTTTAAATTGTCATAGTACTCTTAATTCTGTGTGATACATGTGATAATGTGAACGCTATAGTTTATAGTCCTTTTGACTTTTGACCTATTGTAATCACTACGTGTATGTTTTAGGCTAACAATTGATATTCGTTTCCAAGTTGAAAATTAACAAATCAGTCTCACACCCTGTAGGTGAAAGGGAAGGAAACGCCACAGACGGAGATGCTAATTGCTTTGAGGAGCGAACAACTGGAGCTGATGACAAGCGGTTTAGACGCATTAGAACAGATTCAACACCCAGGATGAAGATAGAAGAACGATCAGTATTAAGGTCAGCTCGCTTAGTGTGAAGAAGCTTGCCAATAAGCCTATGCATGTCATTAGTTGGTCCGACTAACAATTTGTAGAACAAGAGGGACAGTGTCAGCATACGTTATTCTGTATCAGGACACCAGTCCCCATACCTTCACTATTGTCCCACCCTCTCAGAAATCCGGGAATAAGAGATCTGTTATTGGCCCGGAGGGCAGTATTGCCTGTCTGTAAATGCCAATGCCATTTTTGTGTTGTCAGTAAAAGTGCCACAGGGCATTAACAATTGCTTTTTGCCCCCTTGGTCCGTACTATATATGTATTATAATAAGGCTATACTATATATGTATTATAGTTACTACAGACCTAGCTATACTAGGTGTAAAAGAATATGTGGGACGTTGGAGCAGGCTCTCCACGTATCATAATGATGTACATGCACACTCATGATGTACATGCACACGCATATAAACTGTACATGTAGACAGTTAAATAGTGGATACACAGCGAGATTCGTTTTTTTCGCATTGGTTTGTACATATGACAATAAAAAAAGTTATAAACGAGTTCTGAACTATGTTTCTTACTGTTAAGGTCTCAAATATTACGCAGTTTAGGTTTATTGTTACCTCGCCTCCCGCTGGGCCTATAGGCTCGATATATAATAATAGGGAGGTTAAGCAACACTGACACGTTTCGATACGTCAATGTATTTCTAAACTTTGAGTGTCTCAGTAGGAGCACTACTATAGAATTCATGAAATGTGAGTTGATATAATTTCTTATGATTACTAATTCATAATACTAAACTCATGTCAAAAATATTTCAAAATTACATGGCAATAGCTGAGCTAAGAGATACATTGTGTTTACGTTAGGTGATGCGTTAGTGATGCTTAACCTCCCTACTATGTCCAGCCTTAAACTTATCATTTTATATAATAAAACCGTACGGTTCACCACTCAGGTCAGACTTCACAATTCTGATGGTTCTCAACCTATCGCTTCATATTGTCCACCTCTCACCAACCCATGTCAATATGAGAGGCGTTTACCTTTTAACATTTTTGGGAGTCCCTAGTTATATCTATATAGTATTGTAGCTATTGGTGGGGACTCCCTCAATCAGTCATGTCTTTAGTCATCTGATTCTCTTTGTTCTTAATGACCGGTTACACAATGTCATGTTCAGCTGTTGAAGGGCATTGTCCTGCAATTGCTGTGAGAATCAGGCAGTGGGAGAACCCAGAAATGGGTTGCATAATTACTGCCTGATCCAAACAGCCCTCACCAATTCACATGAGGACCTCCACTGTCACCTGCAGTTGGGCAGGTCTAAGTGGGTGACTGATAGGCAGGGTTCTCCCTAGACGTGCGGGATGCGGGATTCCCGCATCAGGAATTTAATTCCCGCATTATGATGACTTTGAGGGGGCCATTCCCGCATTAGAATTACAGAAACTTGACAAGGATATAGTCAGAAACCCCCCGATTTTCCAAAAATGCCCCCCTAAGGTTAAGCAAAATGGGGCATTTGATACTTGAAATCTTTTTTTAGGAAGAACCCTGGATAGGTCACTCAGTACTGGGTGCATGGCAGTAGCCTAATAGCAGCCCCTTTCCTAAACCCCTCCCTGAGTTGTGTATGACAGCAGGAGTGGTGATGGTGGTCAATACTGGTAGCCTATATAGCTTTCTGGTTGTAGGAAGGCCTTCATTTATTGAGGGATGACCATCGCTCATGCATGAGCGAAACTTTGTAGCTCTTTTGCTTCTTGTTTAAGACTTTAATGCTACTGTCCACGACACTAAAATGATGCTTGAGAAGAGACCCTCGAAACCATAACAAATACCCAGAAACCAGCTAAGTAACAAGTCATACCAGGTTACCTACCATAAATAAGATAGATATGTCATAAAATATATAAGAATATAGGAAATGTTAAGACTCTATCTCAGAATAACGTACTTTATTCTCTTTTACACAATATGCAAAGAAAGACATAGCACCACAAGATTTGAGACAGTACATTGAATACTAACAAACTTGAAAACTAATTATTTGTTTTGTCATTGATTCAGTTCACACGTACATATGTATTAGATTTGCAGACATACCAATTATGCCAATGATATGAAAAACTATGACAAGTTTTCTTCCGGCTCCAGCAGTCGATATGGGTGTTTTAGATTAGTCACCTGCTGGTAGTATCTGTGGCACCGGGACATAAAGATTCATAATTTACTTTGATAAATAGCATCGCACATTTTCGCACAATTTTCTTTGAAACGAAAGTTAATCTATATAACCCAAACCTGCCTAATTCGGCCTAATCTGCCCAATCAAAACCCAACCAAGACTTAGAAACGAGAATAAAGTTAAAGAGATGATTCATGCATCAAATACAAGCTAATTAATTATTTTTCTCACTTAGAACACTCCATCTCTTCTTTATTTACAAATGGATATTGATTGGACTGGGTTAATTCCAAATTTGTTTGAATGTTTTTGAAAGCTCTTTGGGCTTGATTCAAGCACGATGGTGCAACATTGATCAAAAAAGTTCATCCCAGAAATTGGCGGTAGTGCAGAAACAGTTTCAGGGTTAACTGGAAATGGAAAACAAACATTCAATGGTCCTAGATCATCAACCTATCGACGTTCAAAATACATATATTGAGTTATTATTGCTCAATATGCCTTCCCTGGACGGGTGCAGACTTTCTTGGAGTCGTCAAAGCTGGTGTTCTCTGGGCAGGAAAGGTAATACGGCTTGCAGCAGGTGCAGGAGTGCCCGCCTTTGTTGGCACACCCACACTGGATGAAGTGGTCGGCGCGGTGGGGGTCCTCGTACAGACCAGACGGGTTGTCGTAGCAGTGGCCGTCACAGGGGTCTGAGGGGAGGAAGGGGTAGATATTTAAGCCTACACTGGACACTAATGAAATTGATTTTTTTTTTTTAGCTCGTTCAACGTATTTGTATTTAGGATATTGATTAGATTATTAAGTCAGTTAATAACGTATGGTACATATTTTCAATTAATTATAGACCCCATCCCCTTTCAAAGATGACGTACTCATTGGATTGATACAGTAACTACCATCCCTGGACGCATAAAGAACGTCATCAAAATATCGAAAACATCCAGTGCATGCCTCTAAACGAATAATCTCTAAACGAATTACTAAAGAGTTGTGTTTTCTATTTCTGTCAATAGAGATCTATCATACGCCTCTATGGCCTTTCAGGTGTCGGAATTTGTCTACAACGACCTGAACAGTGCAACATTGGATATCTGGAAAGTACTCACTGTAATCCTCACGAGCAGCCCCATGTGCCACCACACCAGTCTGTTCACCGTAGCCGGCCTCGTGGGACACCTCGTTAGGGTACTGGTTGTAATTGTTGCCATAGCCGTGGTGCAGACTTAGCCCAACTAAGCGATGGCCTAAACGGTTGAAGGCATATCCCCCATAGCCGTCATAATGTCTATCCCCTCCCTGGTTACCGTCGGCGTAACCGCCTTGGTGTTTGTAACCGCCATGGTCGCCGTAACTGCCGAGGCGCCCATTGTATGAGGCGTCCTGGTCGCCGTATGATGGGTCATTCAGAGGTGTTTCGTAAGTTTCCACAGCAGTGGTGTGGTCGTAGATTGGGGCAGGAGGGCTCCCACATCTGTCCTCACTTTCACCTGCAAGGGGGTGGCAAATAGACAAGTTATGATAAGACACGGACATCTAGTAAGCTCGAGAGACATACATCTGAATGGAGCTCTATTCTAGTAACTAAGCACTAATTAGTGAAATAGGAACTCACAAATCCGTTATTTTTTATGAGGCAATAGAGATGGAAAATCTACTATAGATCATCTGAGATAAGTTACTAAGAAATTTCTACGACGAAAACGGGAAAAAAAAGAATCCGCTTAACAATAGGCCGGCGGTTTTTTCCTATGTTCAATATTGATGTAACTGACCATCAGGACTGGAGAAAATTCTATTTAAAAAAATCGAAACTAGATTTACTACATCAACACCACCCCTAGCGGATGTGACGCAGCCTGCGTTCTCAGTCTTACCCATCTGTCCCTTGTTGCAGGCATCCCCCTCACAGAACCACCAGAGGGACTTGCTGGGCCCCTGGTACTTGCAGCTAACGTCAGGGTTCACGTCCAAGGGAAGGTTCTCGCGGTCGGCGCACCCTCTGTATACCACTGAAACATGCCAGGTTTTAACTCTCGTAATGAATTGACCTTCTTTATACAGGACACTCAATAACACCCTGCAAAGCTTGTCTTTTAAGGGAAATTTCTTTTTTAAACATTTAGCCACTTTTTTCAATTTAATCTAAAGATTATGACATGTAACATATTTTCATTGTCAATGATATCTTTAGCCCCTCTACCCGACCTTTTTCAGACACATTATTTAAAGATGAAAATGTCCCATCAGAAAGATCAATTTTTTCTGTTCTACAATTAGGTCTTCAGCCGGTTTTATCATTGGAGCTGAGAATACTTACTGCCATTTTCCTCCTGACGAATGTAGCAGAGGCCAGACTTGCAGCGGTTTTTGTAGACGAAGCGGCGATCTTTGTATGAGGTGAGGGCACAACTCAGGTAACCCACCTCTTTAAATTTTCTGCCATACGCCCAATCCTCGTAGCCCTTTACGAAGCCAGAAGGTGCATAGTTACAGTCGTAACAACCTGAAAGCAGGGAATACATTTCTGTCTTTATAAATTGTGTTCACAATGATAGATCTAAATATGTAACGTGTGTGATAAAGTTTAGCACAAATATTAATTGAGTACGGGGAGATGGGCGGTGGTTACAATATTGTCATACTTTAGACTTGTTAGGATAATTATCGTATAAGTGCGCTCATATTTTGGAAGTAAGACCAGTTATGGTCTATATTATCATTGGGTGATTATCTTAAATATACCGGTGTACATAGTCATCCACATCAATCCATCAATATCTATGTATTAGTATCTGACATACTGATAAAACATAATTTGAATTGCCTCGCCTGTTTCTGCCCACAGGGCTGGTGCTCAGTTTTTTAAATACAAATATAATATATTTGCATTATCATAATTATTATGATTCCCGTGTGCCAGGTGCAAACGGCACTCTGTGAGGTTTGTTCTAGATGTCCTGTCTCTCATCTCAACAATTAAGGCTCGGAGCTAATTTAGAATAGGCTGAAGGCACACACGATGCAGCCAGTCATTAGTAACACAATATTACTAAAGAATGACAATATTACTAAGTTAAATCATATACTAAATACGATATCAAATTATTATCATTGATTATTATTATCAAATTGTCAAATTAAGTTGATTTTTACGGTCATTTATAAAAAGTAAAGAAACTTGCCTGTACCCGCGGCGAACTTACTGCCATGAGCGTGCGCCACTACAACCACCAACAGCGAAATGCAAGTGAAGAGCCCCATCCTGTCAGTGTTCGACAACCGACTGCAGTTCCTCTCTCCTCTCTTTAATTTATCTAGCCTTGCCTTTTGGTCGGGGCAGCCCTAGGTGAACATCTGGTCAGGATCCCCTTCCAAGTTTTAGTCATTACCAAACAACACGTCACAAGTCTGTGGCGATGGAACTGGAACCGAGCCAGAGATGGCACTGCTGTACCTCGATTGGCTGCTAAACGCTAATTTAAGCGTTTTTTATTATGAATTCGATATATATAAATACATCTGTATTACACTTCAAGTGCGGTATGTGAGCGCCGGTCATCAGGAGGCAAAGGTTATGTCGTGGGGTAGCCAGGGTGGTGCCACATGTTCACCAGATGATGAATCACCCGTTCCATTGGGTCTTAAAAACGTCAAATGGTGGGGTGTCAAACTCACTTATACTGAACATTTATTACATTACAATGGTGCACGAATCACAACATTTGCCAAAACGACGAGCTCTCTACATGCTATGGTGCTCATCACGTTCCTAACCTGTGTTGTAAATGGCATGACCTTGATTCCTTACTGTTTTTAATTATTTTGCATATTTTATCATTTTGTTCCTTCCTCAATACGCACAACACACGTAGAGTTAACCTGGTTAGAAGCCATCAGTGTTTTTCATTGTGCAGGAATTTTAGAAGTAAAACGGTCGTTGAAATTCCTCCTGTCCATTAGGGCCAGAGGCAGCAGGTGTGGGTGGCCGTGGGGGAGCAGCTGTCAGACTCTGGGACCACTGTCCACACGGTCACCACGTACACAGGGCTAGGCCTGTGACTGACACTGTGGCAGAAAACTGACGGACTAAATGATAATTATAAGCAATTAGGAAAATGGAAGGCAGTTTGAATCAGATTTGATTTGTTTGTGCAAGGATGTCATGATTGATACCTTGTCAAACGTTAGTTTTTCAGTTTGAAGAGGGGGTAGTAGAGCATGACAAGCCCTAGAACGTACATAAGTATTATTTCTGATGACTATCTGATGAAACTTGATCAAAGATTGACACTTATTTCATATATGAATATGAATTGTTATGGCTGAACAAAGTTTTGAAAATAATTACGTTTTGTAGCACTGTTTCAAAGAAATGAGCGGAAACAGGCTTGTAAATAAACCATGCTAGTTTTTCGGTAGTGCATGCCAAATATAGAATCAAGAATATATTTCATAACTTGCATTTTTATATCGTTAATTTTGTTAATAGTAAATATATCAAAACCTGGCAGATTCGTTGAATCTATTCATTGATTGATTGCTTGATAATAGAAAACATCCGGCAAGTCAGGATTGGAATAGCGGGTGACTTTTCTAAAAGATTTAAGAGAAGAACACACACCTATTGTACATAAAAACAATTCTAAAGCTGATGACTCACGACACAACGAAAATGGACTTACGGTGGACCGATTTTGAAATCGGCTCCGTGTTTGTCCTAAAGTGGTCGCTCCAAAATCGTTTTGTCTTTTCTTTGGATCCCTTGTCTTTGATAATGTTAGGATTGAACTATGACTGTTTATATTTGTATAGGAACGATAAGGGGGTATTTTTCATGTATTAGTATTTGAAACTTTTAGTTTTACCATCTTTGTCAGTGTTACCTCTCCATTTTTTGCACGGGCCGCACGCCCCCCCCCTTTTTTTTAAGGCCAAATTTTAATCTTTTGTAATGTAAGAGTGGCACCCCCAGAGTGTGCGCCGGGACATTTTTAATATAGTCCCCCCGCCCTTCCAACATTTCTGGATCCGCCCCTGACTGCATGTTATTTGGGCGTACATTCCATCATCATCTAAGTAGTACAAGTCCAAATGAATTATCATCGACTTGCAGAAGTACATATATAAGATTATTGACGATACGCACACAACAGTCATAAAGTAAGGCATCACTTTCTCCAATGGTAAATTTCTGTACATGAGATCAACAGTGAAACACTCTCAGATCATACCCTACATTACATTACACGATGTATCATGTTACTTCACCATACACTCATTTTACTTAGGTCTCCTACTCCAGACTGGCATTGCCACGACTGTGGTGGCCGCATATAGCGGCAGGAAATGTTGTCCAGTAATCTGTGACTGTAGAAGGCGGTAAAAGCGCATTTTGCTTGTTCTAGGCAATCTTGTGTATCCTAGCCTCATAAGCACTAATAAAACAAGTCAAGATCTAACAACGACTATGGTCATATGCCGGGAGCATGGATTCTCAGGGAAAGTATGCTCCCAACACGTCATCCGTGACCAGCACTTTTTGGGCCACAATCCAACAAAGTCTTTCATAGGTCAGGGCTACGTTGTGCAGGAGATAAGTATAACCTATGTGAAATTCAGAATAGCCATAACAGATCAGATCTCAGTGAAGGATCCCATCTTCTGAAGGGAGAGTGATGTCACATTAACTGTGACATCACTGCATGCCTTCCATGGATGGGATTCGTGGCCCTTTGGCAGGGCTGCCACCTGGCCAAGGGATGGATGTACAATCACAACTGCCCAAAAACATTATTCTTAGGCTCTGTAGGACAATTATGCCGCTTGACCAAAAGGAGCTTATGCAATCACAACTACATGACATGGAACATGATCTTAGACCTCTAGAGGGGAGTTTTGGCACCTGACAAAGATGCAGTGGTATAATCACAACTGCCTAGGAACATGATCTTAGACCTCTAGAGGGGAGTTTTGGCACCTGACCAAGAGGCAGTGGTACAATCACAACTGCATAGGAATATATGATGTTAGACCTCTAGAGGGGAGTTTTGGCACCAGACCAAGAGGCAGTGGTACAATCACAACTGCCTAGGAATATGATTTTTGGCCTCTAGATGTTCACAGCCTCTTGCGAAATCATATTTTACGATGCCTGAAGCACATAGGAATTAAATTTCAGGGCCCTTGACAGGGCCTTGAATGTTGCAATACCTCTCATGCAGGAGTATAAAAAGGGATTCTGGTCCCCTACAGACAGTCTAGTCTGACCTAGCCTCCTCTAGATTGACTCCTCCACAAGAAGCCTGGGAGACCAACAAGGGACCTCAACGACCACCGGACCTCTTGAAACCCTGCTGATCCATCTAAAGCCACAGACCCTGGGACTCAAATGCTGCATACCTTGGCAGTCACGTTAAGATCAAGACTCATAGAAGTATTGAGCTAAGAACCTAGCTGAAGTGTTAATTGGGTGCTGTATAAGGTCATTGCTCACCAGGTTTCCCTAATGGTATATGAATCCACAAGTATCATTGTAAACTAAGACTCAATAAAGGTTTGAAATTGTAATTGAACGCATGGCTCCTCATTTACTGCATGGATATTGTTAATAGCAGGGAGTCCTCTACAGTACTCTACCTTTGAGAACCCCATTCTTAAATAATCGGCGGTATCATCCAGTAAATCCATTGAATAATCACATCAACTTTTCAAACCTGCATAATTCATAAGACGTACCAATCATAGACCGTCCCTCATTGGGCGATACATCGTATCTATCAAGCCCTCAGTAAGGTCTAGTTTAACCTGGTCCCAGTTGGGTGGCATTGTCTTATCTGCAATCAGCTATATACTATCTTAATGGTGGCTCCTGCACATTGATAGTTCCTCCCTGTGTGACCATGGTTAACTTGTACCAACCTGACTGTATACTTGTCACCTGTCACATCACCTCTAAATCTTCCACTACTCTCCTATCTTTTCCTCCAACCACCAGTATGCACCGTGGTCTTATATTCTACCTGCTGCATATTGTCATTGATAATAGCTATCTCATAGCTGTGCAGGATCACATCTTCCTGATAGATATCTGTTTATGATTGGATCCAGGATCAAACTGTAGGCCTATTAGAAAACTATACTATAGGAACTACTCAGAATTATATCATTAATGGGTTTTCTACTATCTATTGGGCCAGGCGCCCATTTATTTTACACCATTTACTTATTCTGGATAAGAGTCGGACAATAGTAAGATGACAGTAAGCTCATTGGGAGCTGCCATTCTGTCTAAACCCCTTTCCCTTCAGTCAGTTATCTCTGCGTCTCTGCTGTCTGGCCTGATTCCCTTTTCCCAACCTTTAATGGATTCCCGGTACCCCCCCTCAGCCAAATGAGTGGGAACCCTTCAGTGTTCTTCATTCTACAAATATACACCCTTTTCACGGATTTTTCGGCTTAAAAAGGCCCCTTTTTCATAGAAACACGAATTTTTAGGGCCTTATTTACACCCCTTTTTTCAGAAAACGCGAACTAAAAAGCATGCAGATTATCCTCTTTGCACTATTATCACCTTCAGCAGTGGATACTTGTATCCCTTTATCAAATTTCCGCGAATTCTATGGATGAAAAGGACCCCCTTTTTCAATTTTCGCGAATTTTATGGATAAAAGAGACCCCTTTTTTCAATTTTCACGGACATGCAAAGTCTCTTCAAAACTACCCCTTTCTGCGCAATCTTAGAACGCTGATGCGTATCAGGTAGACCAGGGAATGTATTGCAAATAGCTGACACCGATTACTTGTTCTATTACGAATTTATTACGAATAATGCATTGAGCTAGATCTGGGACACAAGAAACGACTCAAAAACCTGAACATTTTCTGTCACCTCCTGTCAGTTTGTCTTTTCCCATGTTCTCCCATAAATTCACCAATATGCAACTCTAATGGCACGTTCAAATTGTAATGACAATGACTGTGTTCTGTTGATGTGCATAACTTCATGTAGATTGATAATTATAATCTCTAGCCAGAACTCTTAACTATCGCTATGTCACAACAAAAGGAACACAAAATGAGCTGATTCTTGCTGACATTTCTTGTACTGTCCAGGTTAACGGACATAGATTAATTTCATTCTACAGCTATAATTTAAGCTTTTATTCATATAAATCTATCGCATTAATCTTTCAATGGCGAGCATTTCGTCTGTTAGGCATGAGAATGAGAAAAATCTACTCTCTCCCTCGTCCTATTTGTTTGGTGTCACTGGTTTGGTCTCTTTTGTATACGTAACATTTTCTTATTTCATTACATATTACATTCCATTACTTTGATGGGATATATATGCATTTAAAAGAAAGGTTTGGCAAATTACTAAAGAGAAAATCATTGTTTTATGAATGTCCATAGAAATACAGAATAGCATACAACATATTACTAATTGTCTAAATGTAGCACGTACATACAGCTATGTCCTATCTTAATGGTCGACCATGCGTTTTGTATACATATTTCCAAATTTAGGCAAACATACGCAACAAATAACAATGTCATTGAGAACTTTTATTCAAGAAAAGGCTATCAGTTGCAGGGTTAATTTGCAAGTGTACTGAATATATGACAAGTAAACAGTGGTAAATGTAGACAAATTTATGAGATAAGCTAAGAAACTGAAACGTGCGCTTCTTGTGAGTTATAAATGTCAATAAAGGGACTGCGACAAGCCGCGTTTTAGTTGTACTGCAAAACGATAAAAATCAGAGGTGTACTCCTCACATGGAAAAAAGCGCGCCAGAGTGGTCAGTGATATTGTACAATTACACATACATTAAAAACTACAGAGCATTCCTGGGTGAACCAGTCATTCAAATCTCACAGAAAAAAGAGTCCTATAAATTGAATGACTTTAATAACTTTCACAGATCATGAAATTATTTCCTAATAGTCTAAACGTCGTTTCTTTCAAACAGTTCGAGTAGTGGTGTTAATAATCCTCATAGAGATCTAACGTTTTGTACAATCTGTCCTCGACGGTGCTACTGCCTGCTTGGTTGCACCCCTTGTTTCCTTCGTCAAACGTAGTCCCCTCTGGGCACCTATGGTAGTATGGCTGACAACATTTACACGGTTGACCGTTCTGTCTGCCAGGTCCACACTGAATGAAGCCGTCCGCTCGGCCAGGGACTTTGTGAAGCGCACCGGGATTCTCGAAGCACGTCGTTGTGCAGGGATCTAGGAAAAAGTAAAGAATTAGAGACCAAAAATTATTTCGTTTTGAATTATTGGGAATGGTAAGTTCATTCGTGGCATTTAATAGTTGATTAGCAAGCCAATATCTTTATTTGTGTGTGTTGATGATGATGATTTGAATTTAGCAAGTACTTTTATAATCGTTATCAAATGTTTTACCATATTGCACTGGTTGACAACAGAGTTTAGTAGCAAATAATGAACAGCACGTAAGTGAATACTGAAGACCTGAACTGTGTACATAGTTTAATGTGTATTTAATAAGGAACAGCAAAACGGACATTTATGTATATATATTCTGTTTGTTAAAGAACGACATCCTTACTGTAGTCATCCTTGGCTGCGATGTGCCCCCTCGCTGGCCCATCATGTTTGCCCAGTTTCAGGTTTTCATAGTACTCATAGAAGCTTTTCTTGCTAAGTGCCTCCGACTTGACCTTCCCTCCATCCTCTGCCTCCTCCTGGTGGCCCAGAACTGGCAGCAGGGGCTCTACTTTGTAACCCTGCTCCTGTCTCTCTTCATATGGAGCGCCTTCCCCATATGCATACCCTCCTGGTACTGGACCAATTGGCTCGACGATCGAGTGTGTATGAGGTGGCTTAAAGCTCCTGTAATCAAGGGGGTCTATTGATTTGGCTCCTATTGCAGTTTTCCTACTGTAAATCCCTCTATGTGTGTCCTTTGGGTGCGCCTCACGGTTCCATGATTTACTGTCCTTATGGTGCTCTATTGATTCATCAGTTTTCCACGTCTTGGCAGTGTGCTGTTTGTAAACAACTGGTTCATATGACTTCCAAGACTTCACACTCTTATGTTGGTTCTCAGTTGGTGTCTGAGGCTTCCATGACCTCACACTCTCACGTTCATGCACCACTGGTGCCTGAGGCTTCCATGACTTCACACTCTCATGTTCATGCACAACTGGTGCCTGAGGCTTCCAAGACTTCACACTCTTATGTTGGTTCTCAGTTGGTGCCTGGGGCTTCCAAGACTTCACACTCTTATGTTGGTTCTCAGTTGGTGCCTGAGGCTTCCATGACTTCACATGGTCATGTCCATGCACAACTGGTGCCTGGGGCTTCCATGACTTCACACTCCCATGTTCATGCACAACTGGTGACTGAGGCTTCCAAGACTTCACACTCTCGTGTTGGTTCTCAGTTGTTGCCTGAGGCTTCCATGACTTCACACTCTCATGTTCACGCACAATTGGAGCCTGGGGCTTCCAAGACTTTACACTGTCATGTTGGTTATCAGCTGGTGCCTGAGGTTTCCAAGACTTGGTACTTGCATGATGGTGGACAACTGGTACCTTGGGTTTCCAAGACTTATCATTCTCATGTTTGTTCTCAGCTGGAGCCTGAGGCCTCCAAGATTTGGTGCTCTCATGATAGTGCACAACTGATGCCTGGGGTTTCCAGGACTTAACACTCTCTTGCTGCTTCTTAGCTGGTGCTTGGGGCTTCCAAGACTTAACACTCTCATGTTGGTGCACAACTGGTGCTTGGGGCTTCCAAGATTTAACACTCTCATGTTGGTGCACAACTGGTGCTTGTGGCTTCCATGTTTTTACATTCTCGTGATGGTGCACATTTGGAGTCAGGGGCTTCCAGGATTTAACCCTCTCATGTTGATTCTTAGCTGGTGCTTGGGGCTTCCAAGATTTAACACTCTCATGTTGGTGCACAACTGGTGCTTGTGGCTTCCATGTTTTTACATTCTCGTGATGGTGCACAGCTGGTGTCAGGGGCTTCCAAGATTTAACCCTCTCATGTTGATTCTTAGCTGGTGCATGTTTGTTCTCAGCTGGAGCCTGAGGCTTCCAAGACTTGGTGCTCTCATGATGCGTCTTAGTTGATGGCTTGGGCTTTGAAGACTTACCACTCTCATGATGGTGCACAACTGGTGCAGAGGTTGTCCAAGTCTTTCCCACTTTCTTTGGATGAACAACTGGAGCCTGGGGCTTCCAGGTCTTGGTATTGCTCTCATGGTGCTCAACTGGTGCCTGAGTCCTCTGCCCCGAACTCTGCTTTCTCTTGTTGTTGATACGGGAGTAGTAGACGTTGGATCTAATAGGGGCGTAGTCGTGTCGGCTCTGGTAGGGTAGCTGGTGCCACTGTCCGGGATGCCACTGCCTCTGGTGTCTGGAAATACTCTTTTCTTTTTCACCGACACCGTCTTTGTCTCCACCGGCAGAGTGTTGAGGTTGTATTGGTTGCGCGCGCTGGTTCAGGTAACCAAGGTAGGCTTCCTGTGGAGTCATTCGCTGATAGGCTCCTGAGTGCCACCACCACATCCAGAAGGGTTCAGCTGAGTGATCCTTGTGGACCCCGTATCCTGGCTTAGCTTGCTTTGGGATGGTTTCCTTTTCATTCCCCTGAGGACCAAACCCTCGATCATGTATCTCTGGTCGTTCGTTGGTCGGGTAGAGTCCACCGTGATCGTAGATTCTTGGCTTTTGGTCAACAGGATGATAGCCTTTATGGTCATGACTTTTGGGGTGATGTTTAGCATGCGAGACTTGTCCATGGTCGGGGATCTTTCCTTGGTGTTGAGTCTCCACCGAGTGAGTTACGTGTGAGTGAGGTATGTTCTTTGGGTCGTTCTGTGGCCGGATTGGTGCCATTGGCCGCGTCTCTTCCACGTCTCTAAAGTTGTCATAGAATCCAATGCCATGTACCGTCTCCTCATCAATGGTGTACTCTGGTGGCTGGTATTCTACGACCTCTTGTCTTTCTGTGCTTGGCTCTATTGACCTTTTCGTAGTCGTTCCCACTGTGATATGCTCCTCAACAATATTCTCGGTGGTCCTTGGCTCCTCATATATTTCCGTAGGATATTCCACCGGTTCTCGCACGTCTTCGTGAGGTTCTTCATAGTAAAAGGGCGGTGCTTTGGTCTCGGGCTCCAAGTCCCCACAGCGCGCGGCGTCGTGGAGGAAGCCGTCGTTACACAGGTGGCCGTCACAGAACCACCACACGGCCGCAGACCGCCCCTGGCGCGAGCAGTTCAGGTTGGTGTCGATACCCCAAGGCAGGTTCCACTGGTCGGCACAGCCTCTGTAGATCTCTGCAATGAGAAGGGGGTCCGTTGAAATGTCCAGTGTGTTTAATGAGGGTATTGTTTTAGGTACAGTGATAAGCCGACATTGATATCAATATTAATTTTGGTATAGTGATAAGCCTTCATCGATGTCAATCTTCAGAAAAGTTTAAAGAACGAGCAATTCAAACCCAAAGTTTGTGGGTGGCTGGTTGTAAACGTTTTTGTTATTATACCATCAGATAATAAGCAAACTGTTCCTTGTAACCACTAATGCTTGTAAGACAGACCAGAAGGGTCAAATTAATCCCTCATCATATCTGTCTAAAAACCTTAGACGGGAACATGCCATATTCAGTAGGCCTAGTTTTAATATTGCATTACTTTTGGTTCAACAATCCCTCGAAAACTGCCAACATAATGTTGGGATAGTAAAATAGATTTAACAGAAAAACATCAACTAACGTCCGTTCGGGTCCTTCCTGATGAAACATCGCTCGGACACACAGGACCATTTGTTGACGTAGTGGGCGTCCCCTTCGTTCTCCAGGGCACAGCGGTGAAAACCGCTGTAGTAGTTGTTAACTAACCAGTCCCCGTGTTCGTTGGGCGTCTGGCCCTGGGCAGCGTACTGACAGTCATAACAACTGGCACCTATGGAAAACCGCAAAATACCATTCCGTGAGCATCACATCGACCATTTAAACTCAATACAATTACAGGTATAGATGTCTTTGATTTCCTCAGAGCTTACCAAAAATAGCACAGAATGCATGGACGCCAAACTATTAATGAGGAGTTACGGTATACATGTACATATATACATTTTTACAAAAGCCATCCTTCATTTTCTATTTTACCTTAATTGAGATGATTGTGTGATTATGTTATTAAGTTACAAAACGTGCGATATGCAATTGCACAAAAAATAAGCACACAATGTCAATGTCTGTTCCGTCAACATGTATATACACAGTTTTAAGATATTTGCCTATATAAAAGGGCACAGACACAAGGGTGGATCCAGTAAAATTTAGAAGGGGGGGTGCCTTACGCGCCCCTCTAAATTCGTCCCTGCAACAAATTATGATACGTGCACATGGGTATTGTTTTAAAAAACATAAGTGATCGGCCTAATCTGTCACCAGAAAATATGGTCCCAGGTTTACTTTTTGCATATCTGGTACTGCCAACTGACTCTGCCTTCCAATCACAGATTGTCATAAATCGACGAGTAAAGCACTCTAATCACTCGTAGCTCGAGAAAATTACCGCAAGGATATATTGTGATGACAGTGTCCAATGAGGCGCACAAATCATCACAAGTCTGGTTAGTGAACCTGTCCTCGCCCGAGGCGTCCATATCAATTATACTTCTAGGACATATTATACTAACGGTGCGCTTCTTCCGTGTCAGGTCTTTGTTGTCAGTTTTCTGAATAGTTTCTTCTAACTCTTCATTTAGCTGAAATACTTGAGTGAATGTTTAAGGTAGCGTAAGGAAAATCTGAACTTTCTACTATTGGTATTAGATTTGCACATACAAAATATTTAGCTAATTCATTATGGTGAATAAATATAGGCAAATGTTCATTAGAGACTGCTCAACAAATCTTCAAAATTAATGACAGATAACGGGTGCACCTCAGTAGTCAACATGTTGATAGAAGATAATCCCCTCTTGTTTGTCTTAGGTCGGTCATTGTTTATGGGGCAATTAATAAGAAAATTTAGAAATAGAAAAAATGAAAGAAAAAGGGGGGCTTGGGGGCACAGCCCCCGATTTCTAACCAATATTGACAACAAATATTCAACCAAAACCAATAATAACATCAATATTCTTGTCTGGAAAGTATTTTTGTAATTCTTGTATAAACTTTGACCGGCACTGTCACCCAACCCTAATCCCTGAGTGTTGTGTTAAGTTGACTAGTGGATGGCAGCCCAGATAACGATTATCAACATAGGTAAACTGGCCATACAAAGACCAAAAATAATTGACAGAAAATGATAAATTATCATTTCATCTCTACTGAGATAGCGTAAAATAAATCACAGTCAAACGTAATAGCGTATAGATCCAGGCTAGGCTTCCGTACATTAGCTTTAAGTCCAACTGGAGTCGTGTGTATTAACCGATTGCCCTCATGTAGCAATCTAAGATGCAACCGATCAAGAATATCAAAGATGTCTGTCATGCACTGTTTAATTATGCACTTACCCTCATTGTAATAATCCACGCTCTTCGACCAACTTCTTTGAGTGGTCAAAAGGATTAAGAGAATGCCCGAAAGTCCAGTCATGTTTCTTCAGCACTGGAGCCCACTCTGTTCATTGCCCCGGCCTCTCGGCTCTAGCCACTCATTTGGCCATCCCTGAACTTTTATCATTTTCCAACTCTCATGCCAAATTGTTGAGCAGGGGTTGTTTTTCACGTAGGTACCGGTTGCTCCTCCCTGTACTGGCTGCAATCCACTTGGAGGCGGGCTCTGGGAGGTGGAATGCTGCCACACGGCAACAGGTTGCAACTCTGACGTCACACATACCAGGTGGCGCCACAGCGGGGGACATAGCCTGATTGCGGTTCCAGTTCTATTTTATGCCAAACAGGTGACGATGGTCAAGATCACTTTGGCCACCGATTGCTAAACAAGTGGCGAACCTTAATTGTAAAAATAGCCAGCTAGTTTTTATATTTTGGCCATGACGTCCATAGTGGAGAGTATGCTTTAAGAGTTATGATATGTGACAGGTGTAGAGTAAAACACTTTGCTCTTTTGTGACATTCCAACTAGAGTAATTAGAATACATCCTTAAGGTATACAATTAGACAGTGACAGACCTCTTAATTGTAAGCAGCCACGAATTCTAGAATAACGAGGTATTATTATAGTAAATTATTGAGATAAATCAGTTGAACTAAAGGGCGTACCTTATGCAGCTAGCAAGGTGGATTTACTAAAGGTTGTGTGTTAAATCTCTGCATCAAAAATAAAATGTAGAATTGGTAGATACTTAATTGTTTGCGATAATTAAAGGCGGTTGATTTGATAAATGCAATGGCCAATTTTTAAAACACATTTTATACTGACTGTTCCTTATTCAATCATGAACAATTCAATGGCGTTAGTTATGGTTTATGCTGGAGGTATGGGTATCCGTTACAATGGGAGGGGTGAGACACCATGTTTTTATGATGGTAATTACACTACAATACTCTGAGGCATCTGGTTGTATGGCCTGATACAATGGTGACTCACAAATAGCATGGTTTTGTTAACGTTAAACCACAGATTGTCATCTTTTTTTAAACTACGCAGTTTGGTTTGGAGGCAAACGAAGGTCCTAGTTGGCCAAAGTTAGGATTTTATCCTTGTTAAAAACTATCTGAATCATGATGTTAATGTTGTTAGCGTAATATTGATAACAAAGACCTGGAAATGAAGTCATGTTTAAACACACCATACGATTAATAGCCCTTACGATTAATTGTGATAGTAAATTCAATAATTCTTCGTTGTCAGTTATCATAAAGCCAATATTATACACTATACAACCCAGAGAAGTTTGTTTTTCTTTGTAGGGTAATTATGATTACATTACATTTAAATTTGTAGCAAGTCTATACATCATTACATAAAAACGCACCTACTGCGCGAAATTAGACTTGCAAAAAGAGAAATCCTATTGTAATAATATCTTTTACTGAATGAATTGTTTATGAAGAAAGTCAAACTGTTTGGAGGTAAACAGTTATCCAAAACAATTTAGGGGTAATGGATACAGATAGTATTATCAATAACTGTGGCATTTCCTTGGTATTGTCATACCTAATGCAATAATCTACCATATAGATAATTAAAATACATCTTGCGCGATTACGGACTTATAGTAAGTCTTATTTCAAAAAGCAATTCGCAAATTATCATTTCTATGTAGAATAAATAAAAAAATAAATACATTGCAAAACAAACTGGCGGTATGAATGTCTATAATTTTGATCAATACTTTAGGAAATGTTTCCTAAAAACCAATGTTAAAGGACTGTCAGCTCTGATATATGTTATTATCTTTTGTCATAACATACATTATGCTTTAAAAAACTGATAAATGCCAACCTGAATAATATTTTGATATGAGGGCTACGAAAAATAAAGCAAGTGATAACAGCTTCATAGTTTCTGATTTCCCATCTCTATTTATACAATAGATGGTCGTGCACTACCCCAGGATAATGTAGAAGGCCCGCCAAATGTGCCTGACAAATTATATAAACAAAATAAATCCAATATCTACCGGGTCTCTCTTGCACTACAATCATAATTCGAGAACGTTTTTTACTGTAGGATACAGGAGGAAACTGTCGGCGATAATCAGAATTGGCTAGTAACATTGTTGTCATACCAGATTTAAGCATGACGTCATATCCATCCTCGAACAAATACAAGTTATTTACAAATAACTCATAGTTTTAGTATTACACTAAGTATCCTTTATTTACGTTTTAACACTTTATTACTGTCCAAAGGCGCCTTGGACCATTTGATAAAACAGTTAAACAGTTTATAGGAGCATGACAGTCCAATTAGGTAACCTCGGCTCTCTTAAATGCAGCTGTAATTATATCATTTTATATTATTTTCATACATCATAAAAGCTATCGTACATTATTATATTATCGTAGTGTATCACAGTGGCGGATTTAGAGGGGGAGCGGGGATGGGTGTGCCCCCCCCCCCCCCAAACTTTTATTCAAATATTAGACTTTTTTAATGTAAAATTCGGCCAAAAAGTGTTTAAGCAATATGTTTTCCAATAGCGCCCCCCCCCCCCCCCCCCTTCAAAACCCTTGATCTGCCACTGTGTCCCTTTAAACTTCTCGAATAAAAAGGTATGCTAGAGATATACTACCATTATTGAATCAAAGTTTTTCGAAGATTTCGAAGAAGAGGAGGGGTACCATAATGTAAAGATTTGACTCAAGCGCCCCCGCCCCTTAGAACCGTCCCTGCTTTGCAACGTCAATTAAATATGAACCTGATTCAAAATGGTCTATTCCTAAGAACGCGAGGTATGTTCCAGTGGGTGGAAAGACTAGCTATGTGAATACAAGCGACACAGACGGCCGCTGCTCAGCTCTTTTTACAAATTCATTTGCAATTTATTCAAGTTTGAAGTATCCTTTTGTCTTCACGAATATCAATTCTGTCAAACAAACTGTCAGCATTTGTCTGAAAACATTGTGTTGCATAGTTGTGCATAGTAAGGTTTACATTACTTAATGCGCTTAAACACAATAGTTTTCAGATAACCACAAAGATTCACCTTCACAGGGGGGGGGGGGGGGGGTAAATTAATAACCATTAACGTAGAGCAGGTTATTCAGAGTGATACTCCAGCAAGAGGTTTGTTGCCAGAAGGGATTCCCAAATAAGTTATATGAACGGTAATAACCTCCATGAAACCTGCTCTATGAGCCATACTTCCAATGGGACCTCCATTCCTTACCTACTTGCCGTAACGTCCATCAAGGCAAAGGCATGTTTCGCTCCTACAGCCCACTTTCTAAGTTCACAATAATGATACATGGATATGCAACCTTACATTATATCACTAACCTGGTAGGGGGTCCAAGATGGGTTATTACCCATAGGTGCGTCAGGGAGCTATCCCGGTGTACACTAAAATGTAGTGTAAACTGGTTTGATGTCTAATCAGCTAATTTGTTAGGAGTATACGATGTTTGATTTATACTTATAACCAGTGGACTCATAACCATAAGCATGCAGCTGCTTTAAATAGGATAGTTTTCATCTGACACTGCTAAGGTCTGAGTTATGCTCTTGGGATGAGCTATAGAAAGCTCAATTTTCCTAATTTGAAAGTGAATGTATACTTAAAGCCATCTGCGACGGACAATTTGCGAAGTAATATCCTCCGGATGGTTACCAAATACATCTGGTAAACTTCCTGAGGAGGTACATGTATATATGCGATAATACTAGAGGCAAGGCCCTGAAGCCTACGGGAACAATTGAGGAATTTGCTTGTGATAGGACTACCACTCATATTTCATATACAATTTCCCTGCTTTCCCGGTCCCATGGCAATTTTTCTATAATTTTGTTCAGATCTAAAAGCATTCAAGTTCAGAAAAATGAAAATCAGTGAACCGGAAACCGAGTGTCTTAGATTTCAGAATAATAAGTTCCATTTTGTCAAAATGTGTAAATTCCCGGTGTTTTTTGCCGATTAGGACCCCTATTTATTACTGTGATTGTTTCCTTTCCATAGTTTATTAGACTAATTTAATAACAACAGGAAATTAAGTACATAAGGTATAATATTGCTTATGGCATATTTAGTGTTTATATTTTTATGTACTTCATTAGGTTATATTATAGTGCGACGCCATGAACTGATGAATGCATTTTAACTTTTCATACCTAAATTTAGGCATGCCATATCCCTTCTCTAACAATTACATGCACTTATCAAATCTGTTATATAAGATATATCAAAATCATAATTTCCTTTATTATAGAAACTTTAAATCTAAATAATAATAATAATAATCAAGAGATATTATATCAATTATGTAAATAAGGTACTACATCATAGTTTATGGTAATTAGACAGTTAGCAATTCCCAGGTTTGGAGGTGCAGGTATGCTGTAAGGACACTCTGGGCCCGGGAATCTGGGTCCAGCAGCAGAACAGATAACATGTAACCACTAAGCAGCATCAGGCCGTTAGGCCTACACTCAACATACCTCCTGTCTTCAAGTCTTTATTTAGAATTCCACACAACAAAACCTAAGTCTCACAGGCTCATGTCCAGTATTACACGGGAATTGGCATATATTTATATATAAGCCCTTGATACTTGAGACATCTCTGGGGTCGCGCTAGGATTCAAAATGCCCTAGCCACTGTGGCGAATTTGCTACTGGATGGATTAGCCACATTCACATTTCATCTTGAGCCCCAATCCGGCCATAGCCACCCGTGGGTGTGGTTCCCAATCCGGCTGTAGCTGGCCGGAAAAAACGGCCGTTTTTCCATAATTTTTCCATATTTTTCTGAGGAGAACACTATATCATGCCTTCAACATACAAAAAGAGAAAAAATATCGTTTGAAAGCTGATTCAATTCTCTAATCAAAACTCCAAATCAGATTTCTATTGGCGCGTGATAACCTGTGCAATTCCTCAGTTAAAGGGAATTTAAGGAATGCCTAAGGGAAATCCTGGGGAAATACAACAGTAAATGATCGTTATCTGTGGGGTCTAAATGGTTAATTAATTGGTGATTGAAGCGTCCTTAAGAACTATATTCTAGATTTATTTTGTTTTTTTATTTATTGAACCACATTCATTTACAATGCTCTTCCATGTAGGTGTATGAGATAGTAAAGTTAATTTTGGTACAGGCCAGTAACAGTCTAAGTTAAGATTCAATTACTGTTAATTATCTATACACAGACAATTAAGTTGCTAGGATATTTCTATTGTTGTTGGCCGTAGATTTTAAAACAGATACTCTCCAGGCCCGTATACTGGGGGCGGGGGTGCCACCCCTCCATTTACATCTTTCAAAATGTCGCAGTGAAAATATGTCTCAGGAGATACGATAAGGAGTGTGCCATTGTTGCATTCCAACTATTACTAACATAATCACTTTGTAACAAACCATTTCTTACTGAATGTAATGCATCACAATTCAATCATTTATGTTAATATGAATGCACCGTTATTGAATTGAGAAATACAGAACATTTTGGAATATTGTATCACAAAATACGAGCTCTCTTGACTTTTTGGGCATTCAGGGTCTTAGATAAGGGCCTCGCAGTGTGGCGAATCTAGGGGTCATTTGTTCTCGCCACACAGGGAGTGGACTCGCAAATGCGAGGGTGGCGAGCGGCTAGCGCGAGCCCAGCATCTTATGAATGGGATCTAAGTCCCTATACTGTAATAGTATACAGCAATTTGCCAAATGTCCGGGTGCAGTCGTCGTACATTCGCATTTGAATATGTGACAGTTTATAGTATATTCATACACAACTTTGTATGCCTCAACATAGGCTAGATGCGTGCTTAAATAGTTATAAATACAAATCTAGGTTGAGCTGATGAGCGTGTTGGAGACGCTTGCTTCAGTTTATTGTATTCGTGTTTTACCTAAGTATAAATGAAGTACCATCAGGCCCATATGACAAAGGGGTCCACTTTTCGAACTTCCTGTTAATGTGCGGCCCCGTGTTTATCCTACATTGTTGACACGGTCAAACTGCTCCCTACTTAGACACCTAATCATCCGGCCGAGTACTCCCAGCACAAATAACAGCATGACATACTGAGTGTACATCTTTATACAGGGGTGTCCTCGGTGGTGATAAAGAACAAACCTCTACGCCTACATGAGTTAACTCCTTAGGATAAGGATGAGGAAAGTAGCATATGAGTTACTCTTTGTGAGCTCTTTCTCGACAAGTGACATACAGCACGATTTAGGCCGACAGAGAAATTTGAGAGGATCGACGGGGATATATCTAGGACGCAACCGGCTGTATCACTCGGAACTGCTATTCTTTATTACTAACATCTACCTATAAGGAATAACTTGACAAAAGGACAGGGAATATGGTTGTTATATACGGATTGCAAATTATGTGCCTGGTGATGTTGTGTTTTGTCGGTGCAATTGAGACACAAAGCGACACATATTCAAGCGGTTCATTGCCTAATAATGAAAATTGCTCTGGATTGCGAGGTTTTGAAGAGGTTGGCCCTACATCAATCGATCCGGTAACAACAAATCTGCCCTGGGATCTGGAGATGGTCGACGACGTCCTCCTGTACGTGGTGCTCGTTATAGCCCCATTCCTCGTCACATTTGGTATTGTCGGCAACGTTATGTCTATCATAGTTTTTACACGACGTCAGTTCAGCCTGAGCTCTGTCTTCTGTTACCTGCGGGCGCTGGCTGCGACGGACCTCATCAACTGTACATTGTGTAGTGTAAAAATGTCAGAAATCCTCTGTCGGTGGATTACAGGGAAGGGTTTCCTTCCTCAACTGACGGCAATGACGTCACTAACGTCTCGGATCTGTCGGTTCTCTGAGGGCGTCCTGACGGTGTCCTCCACCTGGCTGCTGGTCACTGTCTTAACTCATCAATCCATCCAAGCCGCACGCAGGGAACCAACGTTGTGGCCAACCGGAAGTTGGTTTACCGCCACCTTTCTGTGTATGTCCATCGTCGGCGCTTCCGGTGGCGTCCAGTGCTACCAGCTCTTCACGGATAAGTGGTCCCTGGGGACTGGCAACTGCTCCAGCCTTGGTTTGGAACCAGGGACAGTTTATTCAACAGTGTCCCTGCTCTGGTGTGACGCTGCCCTCCTCTGTGCGTGTCCAATCCTGGTCTGTTGCTTCCTTCTTCCATTTGCATGTCGATGGCAGAGTCGGACTGGCGATGCTGTACAACTGTTCCGTGTGCCGGCTGTCACAATGACCCTTCTGGTGATCATCTCAGCCCTATGTCTATCCCCAGCAGAAGGCTTATCTGCCTATTGCCTGAGTCAATCACTATTGACCCCATATGGTAGTCTGACCGATGCGCCGACAATACTGCGTCTCCAACTGGTCTTCTCGTTGCTCCTGCTAACTGCCCCCGCCGCGAGGCCCGCCATCTACCTTGCCTCGTGGGGCGCCTACCGGCGAGGCGCCACCTGCGGGGGTGAGGGGGGCGGGCCGCGGGCTGTGGCGCGGGCCGACTCCTTGGACGAGCCGTCGGCCGCCGACGTCCTCCTCTCCCGCCAGAGGGCACCTGCCCCGGGCCCCACCAAACTGAGGCTGCTGAGTCTGCGCAGTGAGGTCTCCTCAGAGGAGGCGCTCGTCGAAGCGTCCTGGTGACCTGGGCACGCCCAATGGAAGTCAACGAGTGTGATCAAGTTACATCGCCATGTTCTAACTATATACATGTACATATATAAATCACGCTGCTGAGGAAATAAAAAGCAGTACTGTCTACCCCCCAGCAGTACACATCTGTGTAATCCTTCTGAATTTGAGGGATCAAAACAGGACTAGCTTCATAACATTTTGTACGGCATCTTACAATTTGGGAATCGTGTTAAACCATCCATTTTCTATTGCGATAATGTCATCGCAGTGGAAAACCGAATCAACAAGAGTCAACAAGGAAATAATTCATATAAATACCTGCTGTTTTAATGAAATGATTGTTGGTCCTTTATTAGTTAAAATGAACATTGGTATAAATCCAAATCAATTATGCATGTGCAAAGAAAAGAATAATTCAATGCATTTCATATGTTCAAATCGTAAGGAGGGCAGTTATCAAAATCCAATCGCCAACTATAATCATTTTCTCACCGGTAGGGTTCAGTCCTTCACATTTATAACCTAGTAGAAATCAGTTTCATGTCTCAACATGTATTGTATATAGATAACAAGCACTCTAACATTTCCATCTGCAATCTTGTCGTATATCATCATCATTAACGACAGGTCTTCGGTCGGAGTACAAAACCAAAAAAATTGCATTCATAATATTTCTAAAAATGGAATCAATAAAGAGCAGACACATCTCGCCACGTATTCAATTGAATAAAAATGGAATATAGTTCTAGTTCTAGATATGGCATAAACAATATCTTAGATCTAATTGATTTTCTAGGTAGCGGTAACTGGTAACATCTATTCTGATCTAAGACACAAAAAGGAGCAATGTACATCTCTGATAATACAAAAAGAATCATTGTTTCCGTGCCAAAAGAATGTAGACAGGCCAGGTCACGTCTATCATGATTTCTCCGCCTTCTAATTTTGACTCCTCGCAACTGTTGTATACTTCAAGCAATCTGTAAAGAAACCCAAAAGTTGTTGATTTTATAAAATACACGTGTAGCTGCAGAAATCTGAAATATACTGACATAAATCGGATAGTTGTGCAACTGAAAAACAAATCTGATACCAATTTTACGTGCTACCATAGAATTGTACACTAAAAGCCAAATGTTGTTTTATGATGCTACTAAAAGGTAATTTTTGTGCCTTCATTGTTTATGCGACCTTATCACGCTATTTCATTTATCTGGTTGATATCCGGTCGCTGTGACAAAAAAGACTATTTAAAGAGGAACACTTGGAGATAAAAAGGGAAGTGACGTACTCTTGCCTGACGTCTTCAAGGGCCGAGGACTCTGGTTGGTCTTTGAGTAGGGCTCTGTACGCCGACCACGAACTGAGGTAACCAATAAACGCTGACAGCGGCATATGACGATGAATTTCAAGGTCATCTCTCCTGAAATAAGATATCATATTGATACAGGTTTGATATTTAACAAATACATAGCAAAGTTACAAGTCCCATACAGAGATGGATTATTATGTGAATATGTTCTTATCTCAACTATAAATTTGTATATTAAGTAATACTGTGCATTTAATACCGACATACCTTGACAAATGTAACTTAATTTTAAAAAATCAAAATCAATCAATGCATAATTACATAATTATGCATCGTATTGAAGTGATTCTAAACATCATACATTTAGCTGGGGACAAAATCTAATAAGCTTTTTTGACGGAAAGTAGTAAGTTTGCAAAATACCCATAATGTTATGTAATGGCTGGGGGTGGAAGAGCTAGGTTAGTATAAGGCAATTTCGAACGTTATACTAACCTCTGCTAATGGGGTAAAAATATCTCGATTTATACAGACCTCTGTTGAATTCTACACTACTTGACCTTAATCAACCAATCAGCATTGATAATCAGGTTAACAAACAAGATGTTGACATCGCCATCTAGGCATTATGACATTGCTGTCAGCACTACGACATAGCCATTTTTTTCAATTAACTGACGGGTTTTCCGGTTTTAATCCATTAATAAAATGAAGAAGACACTGTTACGTCGTATTCAGTCAAAAATATTCACCTTTGGTGGGATTTCGAACCTCGGCCTCCCGGCCGTGGTCCAATCTTGCCAGCGGAGAATATTATAGTAAGAAGACACTATTATGGAGTATGAGGTGCTATATATTCACCGCTGGATTGATTGGACCGCGGCCGTTAGGCCAAGGTCCGAAATCAATCCAAAGGTGAATATAAAGCACCAAATACGACATAACAGTGTCTTCTTTATTTTATGTGATGGCTAAATACCTCAAATGTCACCAATTTATTGACAAAAACGGCGATGTCGTAGTCCCGACGGCGATGTCATCATCGCGACGGCGATGTCGACATCTTGATTGTTTACCTAATGCTGGATTCTGATTGGCTGAAACCATGGCAACGTGGTCACATGGTGCTTTTTTATTTTGGAACTTCTTGGGGTTAGTATAAATCAGGATATATTTACATCGCCGCAGCGGTTAATAATAACGTTCGAAAACCCCTTTATTAACCTCTCCTCCCACCAGCCATTACATAAAACGGACTGAACTATGGGGTTTACTTTACGCATGAAAGTTTAGGCTACTTTCCACTAAGTTTCCATGTGAGAATTTCCAATAAAGCTGTTGCCAATTGCAGTCTTCCATCTTCTTACGATGGGTAATCATTCTAGAACCTAGTTCCTAATTCAAGGAAAGACAGAGAACACTCGTGTGAAAGGTCAATGTTTATTTAATCCAAATACGTAAGAAGACACTTTTATGGTGTATGAGGTCCCTTTTATTGACCTGTGGTCCCTTAGGACCGCGGCCGTCAGGCCAAGGTTCTAAGGGACCACAGGTCAATAAAAGGGACCGAATACGACATAATAGTGTCTTCTTTATTTTATGTAATGGATTAAAACTTGAGAAAACATCAAAATATTCATGAAAAGTCAAGTCACTGAAACAAAAACGGCGATGTCATAGTGCTGACGGCGATGTCATGACAACATCGGCGATGTCACCATCTTGTTTGTTTACCTAATGCTCGATTCTGATTGGTCATTACCATGGAAACATGGTCACATGGTAGTTTTTTGTCTTGGAATGACGTAGAGGTTAGTAAAAGAGTACATCTATTGACTACGTTAGCAGAGGTGAATAAATCATTCCAAATCCGCTTTTACTAACCTCTCCTCCACCAGCCACTACATTATAGTAATTGGAATTGAACCCCCGGTGCTGACAATGGATAAAACATCTAAAATCCGAATAATTACTGAGCTAATTTCACTGGTATGAAGGAGACCTACATATACTCCGTAAGCGGGTTTGCCGCATCTGTCTCTACGAGGCAAGAATGGCACTCTGCGACGTCGCGTAATTTATGTACATTCGCGTCTGAAAAAAGACGCTCGGCGGAGATTGTTCCCCCCAACTTCCGGTCTCTCGTTGCCTCGAACATACAGATGTCCCAAACCCGTGTACTCGGTATACCATAATATAAATTAACAATACACCTTTCCCACGACCCTGCGCAGTCCACCACTCTGCCCACTTTTGGGGCTTTAGGTAATTAGGTCACTTCACTTCCTATACCTTAACTATGGCAAAGCCCTAAAAGAGTGTTTAAATCTAACACACCAGGTGGCGTGACCTTAATGAAAAAGATGTATAGTACGCAGTAACAGACCTATGGCACATTGACGGACTTACCTCGTAAACTCCCCAAGTTGTAAAACTGTGTCTGACAGTTTCCTGTTGACCATTTCCCTTTCTGGCGGCCAGTATTTCCCAATGGTTTCACTGAAAAACTAAGAAAAACAAAAAACCATGGATATCAAATTCAATATTGACCGTTTGGAACAACTTCAGACTCCTACTTATAGGAGGATCGACGTGATCGACAGTACGATTATGGAGAATAAGGCTGAACATTTTTATTTCTTGGTCTGGGTCGTCCATAAAATCTGTCGAAGACATAGTTTGGGTCATCATTGTGTATTGATTTTTTTTTGTGTCCGCACCAATATGTACAGGTTATACCTTGGCGGAGGCTAACACAAAAATAGTTTGAGTACAAATGATATTACCATAGGTTTTATTCAACCAAAAAGAAACTAGAACCCACCCTTACCCCCCCCCCGATGTCAGCTACCCCGAGTAATACAGGATGAAATGAACAAAATAACAAGAAAACTAAGAGGCCGGCTTGAAAGAAACAAGAGATACGTAGGAAAAACTCAAACTTCAAACTACCAAAATGATGGCAATTTGACATTTGCAAAATGATGAATTAAAAAGATTTAAGGCTCACAGAAAATATGGCATGTGGTATTCTCGAAGACAGGGGTAAAAGATGGGCCGCTAACCAGCCACTGTTATGACAGTGAAACGCGGGTACCAGCAGTGTCCCCTTCGTGGTTTGTTTGTCCCCTCCGTGGCCACCTGGTTACAGGTGTGTAGGTAGCATAGGCAGCTGATAAGACAGGGACAAGCGGCATTATGTGACGTCACGCTGTCTTCAAGAATGTGTTCTAAACATCAAAATTTCCAAACTGATTTTTAGGGGTGCAGGAGAAAAAAAATCGGAAAACTTACATCCCTTTTTAAAAATCTAGAGCAAAATAACTGCTTTTCTTCCCAACATTACTATAGTAAGTACCCCAGCATTGCCGCTCGATCATCAAAACCACGGATCATCGCTTTTCCCCGGCGGACCCCACGCATTTCTTCTTGAAGATTTTTCTTTTTTGACACGGGGTGTGCGGCATTACATTTACAATGCCATTGTAACAGTAGTCAATAATGTCCTCTAATACACAATATTCTTACCGGTTCCTCAGAATTGACAAAACAGCTACAAATGAAATTATTATAGAAATGTCATAAATACCTTTTGCACGATATGGGTAGCAGAATCCGACGAAAGCTGGCAATTTCCATAGCCATACACAGCCAACACCCCGGCAAGTTTCAACGTCCGTCGGGCCTCTGTCTGCATCTGATCTTGGTCAAACCAATGGAAGCTCTGTGCACAGGTGATTAGGTCAACAGAAGAGGAAGCTACGTCCCCTAGATCCTCAGCCTTCCCAACTGCGTATTCCACCGTATTGTCACCATGTCGATTATCCTCTTGTTCACGTGCCTGCTCCACCTGAGTAGGGCTTACGTCTGTTCCAACCACTCTCTTGAAGAAAGCGGTAAGAGGTCTAGTACTTTGACCAGTTCCACAGGCAACATCTATTGCTAAGTCAAACTGAAAGTCCCTCGATTTCTTGCAGAAATCTAGGATGGCACCATATACTTCTGGTGGATAAGTTGGCCTGTACAATGCATAACTTTTTGAGTGAGAAGATCCCTCGAACAGCCTAAAATTACCAGCATTGCCAAGAGCATGTGTGAGTGATGTCATCTTTTGGTTGCTTTGATGATAGGCTTTCTTCCAATTCCGGTCCCAGTTTTTTGACAGATATATGTGGGGCGAGCCGTGATTGTGCACGTGCCTTTGCCCCTGTGCCGTTTGGGTATGAGTGTGTCCTGTGAAACTCCGCAACGCTACGTCGACGACGTTCAACTGCGAGTCTGATAGAACACCCCCTCGTAGTCCCCAGCGAGTTGTCCCCGAGATCAAAATGGATGCGGGTACGCTTCTCATATTGAGATAGAACCTTTGCTCAGTGGTAGTGATATTTTTACAACCTTTGCCCTATCATGTAGCGTTGTGAACCCACTTGATATCGTCCTGTCCTTGTCATCTGTACTTGTTTGTCCACAAAGCCCACGTGCGCTCCCCATTTGGGGTGCGGCCATGTTGCCGTTCATGACCTACTTTCCGCTGGTCACCGGTTTGTCAATAGGAAATATTGTTTGAGGCGCCGAAACAAGCTCCACGTGGGAGCGCCATCTAGTGCCGACCACTACAACTAAATGTAACTTCGTTTCTCGTAAGAGGTCAGTACAGTCTTCGCTTCCGTTTTTACTCTGGTCGGACAGAAGACAATCACAACGGCTGTATTTTGATCATTATCATAATTTTGAGAAGAAACCGGACACCTAGGTCAAGATGCCCGGGATGAGGAGGTCCGTTTCCCGGGCGCAGTCCACGCCTCCACCCGTTCTCGGTGCTACGAAGGTGGCACGACCCGGAGAAACCCCAGGGTAGGTCGCTTTGGCGATGCCATCTGATCCGTCACATCCAGAGGACTAGCTCTAGAACTCTAGCACAGCTTAACAGACTGTGTATAGACTTCTAAATCACTCCTACCATTTAAGTTTCAAATCATTGCATACACAAAATAGAGGGGGTCTGGCCTTACTTTATGACTTATCTACATGTACTTACATATCCCTAAAATTTAAATGCGTAGTAGTTTATCCATTGCACGTAGTAATGCTCCATAAATGAGTTGTAGGGCAAAATTAGATTGCAAAATTTTCATTCCCAGCTTTGTGCAGCAATGTTTGTTTTTTAGCTGGTCACTGTATAGTGTTGTAATCGACGCGGGAAACGTCTCGCAGCGCCCCCAGTGTCAAATACAGGTACTAACTCACCGCATGGCGGCCCGACGATAGTTGACCATGTCAGACACTGAATAAATCCCAGTTTCAAGTCATCTACCTCTCAAATCATTACAGTGTCATTGGTCACTGGACAATTCAGTGGACCATGCAGTGTCCAGCCAAGAACCAGCTACACTAGTACAGGGCTTTGATCACATGACCTGGGTCTTGGGCATGCTCAGTGAATCAATAGCCAAAAACAAAATGGAGGTTAAGCCAAATTTTTGGATACACTGGACTTTACCCACCCACATTGGATATTTATGACACTTTGGGAGTTTTAAGAAGTAGGTAGGACACTTGCAAACATACATGAGGTTTAGTTTATAATGAGCATTGACCCTGGTTTATTTTTATTTGTGAGTTATAGACACTTAGAGTAGAGGAGCCAGTTTTCGCGCAGGTCTAGTTTTCGTGCATTTTACGCATTTTTATGGACGCATTTTTTCTACAGGTATCAAATATGTACAATTTTACTGCCAGGCACGAGAGAACGTTGTGGGTGAATGAATTTGAAGTTTTTATCATATTTCATGTGTATTTAGGTATTTTACAGATAAAAATATATTAGGATGTCCACATTACCTTGGAACATGGCGAAATCCTTAAAAAAATAATATTTTCTGGAATTTTAAACATAAGATAATTTTTTGAAGCAAAAATATCATTCACATAACAAAAATATTACAGATTCTAATTTAAAGTTATATTTAATCATTTCAATATCAGAAACGTAGGATTTGAACTTTATTATGGCAGACTGACCCCTGCGTGAAAAATAAAGACACAAAATTTGTCAGTTGTCAGTTTTCGTGCATTTTTCTTTTATTTTTCCGAAATTTCCGAATTTTCACACTTTTTTTTCATAAAAAAAAAATATTGAAAATTTTCAAAGGAAGGTTTGTTGTATTCCTTACCTGCTCTTCGTCGCTCTGAGCGATAATACAGTAAGTTGGGTTTTGCTGGTTATCAGCATGAACCGGAAAGAGAGGAGAGTTCCACTTACAACATGGCGCGTCGCGCGAACAGTAACTGTGTCATCTAAGCTAATAAATGCTATCATTTCAACCAGCATCCTCTGTATTTCAACACTGGCGACGATTCATCTTTACAAACAGGGATGAGTGGATGTGTGGTGAGCTCTACAGAGCACCACTGGTAGTATTTTAGTGAAATTGGATGAACATTCTGACTCCTACACCCAGCCTCATGGCCATGTGACTTTTCTGAGTAGAAAGTACAGCTGCTCAGTCAACTCTACAGAGTTACAAGTCCCTTACATTGAGTGACAAGTCTCCTACAGTGTGTGACAAGTCCCCTACAGTGTGTTACAAAATTCTGCATCGCGTGACATATTTCTACAAATCTGTTCTACATACTAAAGGTGGTTTACACTACATTTCAAAATGGCTGCTGCTATGAATGGCATAGAGCCTCCACCTAAATTTCTACAAAAACCAGGTTCCCCACCTATTCCCTGGAACGAATGGTACCCTTTATTCGAGACATTCTGTGACGCCATAGACTTTGACGGCTTCTCCGTTAAGAAGCGTAAGGGCATTCTTCTGAACTGTTTAGGCACCGAAGGTCAAAAGCGGTATTTCAAATTGCCCGATGTCACCTATCCACAGGGTGCCACAGATTACACCAAAGCACTTCTCAAGCTAGAGAAAGAGTTCAAGCCAGCTAAAAACAAAAGGGCTGAGCGTTACGTGTTCCGAAAACGTGCACAACTACAGGGCGAGAGCATAAGCGAGTACATAGCTGCTCTTCGCGAACTTGCTACGAACTGTGATTTCGGTAACTTCTTAGATGATGCCCTGTGCGACCAGCTTATCGAAAAGCTGTACAATCCAAAGATTCGCGAAAGACTCTTAGCCGAAGAAAATCTGAACTTCACTAAAGCCGTTGCTACAGCAATTAGGTTAGAAAGCGCGATCAAAGATGCGAAATCTATGCGCGATTCGGCGAGTGCGAACGGTAGCACCGATCACGGATCCGTCAATGCCGTGAGAAAGAAAGGATATAGACCGCAGTACAAAAAGCCTACAGGCGATTCTCCAAAAAGTAAGCACGATGCGAACAATGATAATTTCTGCTACCGATGCGGCTCACAGAAACATAAGGCGAATTACAGAAAGTGTCCTGCGCTCGGACAAACTTGTCGCAAGTGTAACAAAAAGGACCATTTCGCAAAGGTCTGTTTCGCTAATGACCAAGCGAAAGTACATCAGCTCGAAGAGACTGAATCCGATTCCGAAGACTATGTGCTTAGCGTAGATTCTACTACAAAACATGACAGACCGTGTCAGTGTCCGCGTTGCTACGTTACGATCCAAGGTATGCCGATTAAGATGTTAGTCGATTCTGGATCCCCGTACACTATTATTCCGCAAGCATTGTACGATAGCCTTTTCTCAGGCTGTGAACTTTACAAAAGTGACATTTCTCTGGGTGGTTACGGTGGTTCACCCATAGCCATACAGGGCTATTTCAAAGCTACACTACAGTACAAAGACCGTACCGATACGGACAAAGTCTACGTCTCAAAGAAAGGCGCGACTATTCTCGGATGGTCTTCACAGTCTAAGCTATGTATCATTCTAGACCCTACATACCGAGACCCTGTGTTACAGACAGACTCAAACATCGCGGATCAGTATCCCGAAGTGTTTACACATGACAGTAAGAAAGTCGCTACACATTTCAAACACAAAATCCGATGGAAACCCGATGCCGAGCCCGTACATCACAAAGTACGGAACGTTCCTTTGGCAGTGCGACCTGCTGTTGCCGAGGAATTACGACGTCTACAAGACGAAGGCTTTATAGAGCCAATCGAGGCATCAGAGTGGGTATCGCCGATCGTTGTTGCCCATAAGGCAGATGGCCGCGTACGAATATGTGTCGATCTTCGTGACGTTAATTCGAAAATTGTCGTCGAGCGTTACCCCATGCCGAACATACACGAAATGTTATCTACACTGGAGAATGCAAAGGTCTTCACTACTATTGACCTGAGTTCGGCTTATCACCAGATTCCACTGACTGAGGAGTCAAAGGATATAACTGCTTTCATAACTACAGAAGGACTATTCCGTTATACACGGATACCTTTTGGTCTTGCGTCCGCATCGTCTGTATTTCAACGCATGATGCATAAGATTTTCAAGGACGTGAAAGGCGTGTCGTACTTTCAAGACGATATACTTATCCACGCCAAAGACCAGGAAGAGCACGATAGACTGCTCCATACAGTGCTCCAGAGGCTCAAGGAGAACGGACTGACTGTCCAGCGAGACAAGTGCAAATTTAATCAAACATCAGTCGACTACCTGGGTCATACAGTAACCCCTGACGGGATAAAGCCCAAGGAGAGCCTAGTTACAGCTGTGGTTGATGCACCAGCACCACAGAACAAAGATCAACTCCGATCGTTTCTCGGACTGTGCGAATACATGTCGAAATTCGTAAAGAACTTTGTAAGCAAAGCTGCACCCTTGCGCGCTCTCATGAAAGAGAAAGAGAACTTCCAGTGGGAAGACGGTCAGCAAAAAGCGTTTGACAGTATTAAATCTGATATCGCGAAACGTCCGACCCTAAGCGCATTTAATTCTTCTATAGACATAGAAACTATTCTTACAACAGATGCGAGCCAATACGGCTTGGGAGCTGTGCTCTCACAAGTTTCTAACGGTAACGAACAACCGATTATCTTTATATCGCGTACGCTCTCGGACGCCGAGAAAAACTACTCCGTTATCGAAAAAGAAATGCTCGCGGTACATTGGGCTACCCAGCGTTTACGTACTTTCTTATGGGGCAGGCGATTCGTGGTCAGGACCGACCATAAGCCCCTTACCAGTATCTTGACCACAAAAGGCTTTGCAAGTGATCGTACCAGCCAAAGGATTAGTAAGTGGTCGACTCTTTTATTAGAGTATAATTTTGCCATACAATACATACCCGGCGTGAACAACACCGCAGCCGACTGCATGTCGCGGTTGCCCCTACAACGCGTGCCCGAGGACGGGTACACGGAGGACGACGAGTGCATCGTCGAGGTGTCGGCACTTACAAACGGTGCCATTTCTACGCAACAATTTCAAAAAGCTATGCAAGAGGACAAAACCCTGCAGATGGCCCATACTTTTATGAATACTCAGTGGCCATTATGTAAATCCTTACAAGGTGACCTACAAGGTTTATACGACATTAACAACGAACTATCCATCAAGAACGGACTTCTTTACCGTAGTGATCAGTTAGTCGTACCCGAGTCTCTTCGTTCTAGTATCCTGAACATTGCCCATGAAGGACATTTTGGCATGACTCTGGTTAAACGACGGCTGAGACAGCACTACTGGTGGCCCGGACTCGACAGGCAAGTCGAACACCTAGTCCGCGAGTGCCACGTTTGTGCATCTAGTGACAAACCCTACAGGACTTATCAAGCTCCACTGACTCCAACTCCGCCACCCGAAGGACCGTGGCAGAAAGTTGCGATGGACATCATGGGTCCATTCAAGACTATGAACGGTAAATACGCCATCGTTCTGGTCGACTACTTCTCCAAGTGGTGCGAGGTTGAGTTTGTAACTGACATCACTACGTGCCGTGTCATCAAATTCCTCCGCAAAGTGTTTGTGCGTGAGGGATTCCCCGACCAGATTGTGACGGACAATGGTGTGCAATTCACCTCGCACCAAATCAAGGACTTCTTCGCTGAGTGTGGTATAACTCACACCCACTCCGCACTCTACCATCCACAAGCCAATGGACTTGTAGAGCGGATGAATCGTACGATCAAGGAGGGTATACAACTCGCGACCCTTCAACAAGAAGACCCCGTCGAAGCTACAAGAGAAAGACTTTTTGTGTATCATACAACCCCTCATTCTATGACTGAAAAAACCCCATTTGAACTTATGCGTGGTCGAGTAGCAAAAACCAAATTGAATAACTTGGGTTCAAAATCCTCTTCCAAATTCAAAAAAGTTCAGAAACTTGTTCGTGAAAAACAAGCAAAGTACAAAATTTATCACGATAAGAAACAAGGTGTAAAAATCCCAGATATCAAACCGGGTGACTTTGTAAAAATTCGTAACCCTCGTCATGTCGATAAAGGGGAGGTGAGATATGGTGCACCTCAAAAGGTGAAAGATGTTAAAGGTTCATGTATTCTTCTTGAAAATGGTAAAAAGTGGAATGTTGAAAAACTAGCTAAAGTTTCAAGTTCGTATCTTCTTTCACAGCAAAAAGAAATTGATCTAGAAGATTCTGATCTTACATATATGGACACTTTAGACCAACCAGAAGTAGTTCAGGCTGAGTTTCCTAACCTTCAGCAACCTGCTAGAGTTCAAGAGGCAGTGAGAAGAAGTAATAGAAGTAGACAGCCTCCGCAAAGGTTAAACGACTTTGTAAAGTAAAAAGTCGTGGTAAAGTTTTGAGTACTGGTATGTTGTAACATCAGTATTTTGTCTAAAACTATTTCTACCAGTTCATATGTTCATGATGTACACTTTAAGGTTTATATGTATTTCATGTTTCTCCCGTACGGTGACAAATGTACTTTCTAAAGAAGGGAGATGTGTTGTATTCCTTACCTGCTCTTCGTCGCTCTGAGCGATAATACAGTAAGTTGGGTTTTGCTGGTTATCAGCATGAACCGGAAAGAGAGGAGAGTTCCACTTACAACATGGCGCGTCGCGCGAACAGTAACTGTGTCATCTAAGCTAATAAATGCTATCATTTCAACCAGCATCCTCTGTATTTCAACAAGGTTCTATATGATTTTAAGACACTTTTCTAAAATAATATAAACCAAAGACTCAATGAAACATTTTTTTGTCTTTTACTGATGCAAATTAATGCTTTTGTCATTTATTGCTGAAAATGCACAAATATGCGTATTTCTTCCTCTTTTTTCATGAACATATTCTTTAGATCTTGCCTGACAAGGTAGTGTTTCTATTTTCATTATGGTGAATTATTAAGAAGTTAACAATTATTTTTTATAAAGGATATCAATAGATAATCTTTTTCTGATGCTCAATGTGTCATATTTTCTTTCTACAAAATATTTTACTCATGCTACACCTAAAAAATGGGTAAATGCGCGAAAACTGACGCGAAAATGCGCGAAAATAGGCTCCAGGTGCGCGAAAATTGAAGAATTATCCTCTGAAAGTAAAATATTGTGATACTATACAAAAATATTTTCAAACTTATTTTTCTCATTATGATTATGTCCGTAGACGTTATTGCACTACATAAACGTGAAATTTTTTTTAAAAATTCATTTTTTCTCTAAATGTTTTGTTGAAATGTTATTTCTGGCCCTTAGTGCGCGAAAACTGGCTCTTCTACTCTAAAGTGTCCAGAAGTGGCATTTGGTAGTTTATGCTATAGAGCGTCTCTTAGCCCAGTTTTTAAAACTGAGGCTTACACAGCTACCAGAGGACCAGACACTCACAGTCACAGTCTGTGATTACAATTTACATGTTTTTCACTAGTCTTCATGAAAACGATCCTGTGCGAAATGCTTTTGATGCACTTGTGAAACTACATAGATCTAACTATGGTCAAAATAACTGGTGGACAGAAGTCAACAAATTGCTCATTGCCCTGCATATTACAGAGCCTGAATCAATTGTGGCTGCTCCTTTCCATGTGGATAGTAAGCATCAAGCAGAGGATGTACAGTGAACATAAAAATAGCTGCATGTCCAGAGTAAAAAAAACACTGAGGGTACATTATGAACCTTTGGGACCTTTAAAGTGGAATATTGTATGAAAAGTTACTTCAATAATACTTGCTACACCTAGACTATCTAACCTAAAACATCTGACAGCTGTAACCCGCTTTAGAATGAGTTCACATAGATCTAAATCAGCTATCGAGACAGGAAGACATGTACAGCCAAAAGTTGATAAAGAGAAAAGGATATGCAGAAATTGTGACCTTCATGAAGTAGAGGATGAGAAACATTTTCTTTTAAACTGTTCCCTTTATAGACAAGAGAGAGACAACCTATTAGAGTCTGTCTTGTCAGTCCTTACTTGTGAATCCCAGGAGGACATTTTCATTGCATTAACGAACAGTAAGAACACTACAGTCCTTAAAGCTCTGGGAAAATATGTCGGATGTCTTCGATTGGACACCCGTTAATCCCCTCATGTTTACTTTAGGATGGTTGACCATCAGCCCTCCCCTGGGAGGGGGCCCTCGAGAGTGCGGTCCAACAGTCACATGTTGAATTGAAGAATGTATATATAATAATGGAAACTAGTGACTAGGAATAGGGACAAGTTAGCCTTTAGGTATGAATCCTAAAGAACTATCAGAAGAGAGGGATATATATTTAGTTTAGTCCCCATTATTATAAACTGTGGAAAATAGTGACTAGGAATAGGGACGAGTTAGCCTTTTAGGTATGAATCCTAAAGAACTATCAGAAGAGAGGGATATGTATTTAGTTTAGTCCCCATTATTACAAACTGTGGAAGTGGGGCCCAGCAGGACCTATCCCTCATGGGCCCCAATTAGGACCGGGGGCCAATGACCAGCGCCTAAAACAAATTAGCTGGAGATCCAAATGGGTGTAAGCCAATAAAATATGTTCAGTTATTCATACTACAGGTGTACGTCTAGACTAGAATCTACATTGTATACTAATCAGTTAAATCTCTAGACCTAGAATAAATCTACAATATGATATAGTATGGGGGCAGGGCATTCATATTTTTAGGGAGGTAGGGAGTTGCAGGCTAAAATACTTTTTCAAATCCCCCCTTCTAGGCCCCACTGGTCACTATTTACCTCACACCTATTAACAGATAAGGGCCTGTGGGGTAAGAGGCATGATAAGGGTGGCAGACTAGGGTTCACACCTCTCTGTTGTGGTAGCCAGCCAACTCAGGCATTGTCTTACCTGATGACTAAACCCCTAAAACAACAGCAACACCTGAGTGCAGATAAGACACTGTATACCGTATTCGGGAGTCCAGGTCCGCGCATGCGCGCACCTTTGGCGCCACTGCCTGTGGGGGGACAAGCCAATCTACCAGCAAATAAGGAGTGTTCAATCGTCCCATGTGACACAACATGGCGGCGCCCACTGGGCCTCTCCCTAATGCGATATACTCAACCTATTTAGGGGTCCCTCAGAGGGAACCTGGGAAGGGCATTGGTAAGTTCTGCCTACCTATAACTTCCTTATTATTCAGTTTTATCAAAAAATTCCAAAATGAGCATCAGGTTCATTACTGCAGCTGTTGAGATAAAATGATAATGTTATCTGTTTAGACACTGTTGTCCTACAGCAGCGACACAAAGGTAGTAGGTTTTTGGTAGCTTATCAGTGGTTGAGGGGTCTGGCTTGTCCCCCGACAGGCCTGAACTGGGAGACTATGGCAGCCCCCATGGTGCATCTCCCTACAGGCCTAGAGTATAGGACTGACGGGAGTGTATCCATGGGCGCGGCCATGTTGATAAAGGCAGGGTGCTGATTGGCTGAAAAGTTGTGCTTGACCCCCGACAGCTATTGGCGCCAAGGGACTATGCATGCGCAGACCTAGACTCCCAACTGCGCTACAGAATGTGATAAAATATCAGGCACACAGAGCGAAGGTACCTATCAAGTGTAGACATTTTGTGTTAAGTTAAATCGTTCACTAAAAGACGATGAATACCGGGTAGATACCTACCAGAGTATACAATTTTGGTTAGATCTAGTAGAACCTCTTGCCGTGGGACAGTCTTAATAATAGAAAAAAATAATTAGCATAATAATCATGACGAATAGTTTAAAATTCGTGATAGCTTGGGCCTAATCAATGTCTATCAATTTTATGTCAATTTACTACAGAACAAACAGAATCTGTGATGATAAATCAATCTAGCAAATTATAGACTTTTATCTGCAATCTTCTTGTTTTTACACCCCAACATCAGAAACGGAGAAGAAGGAGACCGAGTTGGCAGCGGCCACTCCTCACAGTCAGTCATCTTGCCCCCGAAACACGCCCACGTGCCCGATCTGCCCGTCGACAGTAACGTGTTGTTTGAGGCCATGGTCTTTGTCTTCGGCACCATGGCCCTGTGTCTACAGTACATCAACCTCTACAAGACGGTCTGGTGGCTGCCTCAGTCTCACTCCAACTACGCGCTGGTAAGTGGAAAGTTTGTATGTTGACTTGTTACAACATACTTATAAAGCGACTTTCGCTTATTCTGGCTCCCTTATAGACATTAGACCCTTCACTGGTTGACCTATATTTTAAGTGCCTGCGGGATTTAGTCTGACATTTTGAGGAACCACCATAGGGTTTCCAGGTGACCCCACATTTACTCTATAATCTATAATGTTATGTTCAAGTCAAGCAGTTTAGTGGGAACTGAACAAGGGTTGTATGAGAAGATTTTACTCTTATTTTTCATTAAATCATAAAAATTGATATCTTCAAGAAATCATATCTTTGGCACTTGTGTTATTTATTGTGTTCGTAGCAACATTTCACTTTTCACTGTTGGGACAATGAATATTAAAGGAGTGACACACGTGAAGCGTGAAAATTAAGGGCAACCTCATAGCCCTCAGCCCCTGGTGCATGGCTTTGGTCAAGCCACCGACCCTGCACTAGACACTGAGGGGCGTTGGACACCAAGGGGCCTGGGTTATAGAAAAAAGAAACGGTGTATCTAAAATGAGATACAACAGAGATGGATCCTGTAGATATATTTGATGATTAAAATTTGTATAATTGTCACCTCTCTTCCAAAACGTTTAGAAACGAAAACTTATGTAGTCCTGTCCCTCGTCATTTTAAAGCAACAGAGAAACGACGCTTAGGTCAAAGTACCGAATACATAGAATTATTCTTGTTTCAGAATTTTTACCTGATCGACCCCTACCTCGTCATGTTCCTTGTGGCATCCATGAGCCGACGATTGGTGTACTCTTTTTGGAGCGAGGTAGGTCCCGCAATACCGATATATAAGGCACCGTTTATTGTGATAAGAAATTATTCTTGTTGTTAATGTCCAATTCAGCATTAAAAACAGGTAATCTATTCATGATGACCATCGGTTTAGTGTGATTAAATGGAGTTTTTTTCAATGTCCAATTCAACACTAAAAGTAGTTAATCCATTCATGATGTCCAAAGGTTGATAGTGATGTGATGGAGTTCTTCTTGTCGATATACAGTGCAGCACTTAAAAATAGATAAATCATTGATTATATTCATTTCAAAATGGGACTTAAAAGGGAACAGAATCACACGCTACTCTATTCTATTGGTCAATATGTGTATAATGGCAAAACACATTGGTTGCTTATCCATATCTGTATGTATTGATATCAACAAAACGTTTTAATTCACCTATTTTGTAGTATCGCATCATACATCATACTTGATCTACTTTGTGTGTTGCTACAGAACTGCCGCCCACGCCGGTCGTGCACCTACTGGTTGGTGCAGCTGGTTCGGATGACAGTGGTGCTGTGTTTGGTTGCTGTGTGGACGTGGTCCGGTTACCACGTCGTCCTCCGACACTCCCTCCTCTACAGCTTATTCCTATGCTACCCGTAAGTTTAATGATTCAACTGATAAAGCCAAAATAAAAAAATAGATGTGTTCAGGTTTTTCCACCGACCCTATTATTTTGCCCTAATCCTTAAGTTTTTTCAAACAAAATATTGGGGAAAATAATTAAAACTAAAGTAAAATGAGTAGATAAACAATAAGTCGCCTCTACATTATCAAAATATGCATTACAGATGTTCAGAATAGTTACAGAGTGTGTTTAAAGGAAGTTCCTAATTTTCAGCACTATCTGAGTCTATTCCTTCATATAGTAAAAAAACATTAAGATATATAAATAAATACCGAACTACCTAGCCTACGTTTTTGGTGATTTAAAACCTGAACACAGCATTTTATCGTTTTGGCCTAAAAGTAATTAGAAAATGTTGACCACACTTTTGTGAACAAGATCTGTATCATACCTATCAACAGTTAGTCCTTAATCTTTAGATTGTACCGTAATTGTAGCATATCGCCTTCTCGTTTGTGCATTTGGGGTTTACCTGCTTAGCAGGCTATATTACATATATTACAGTGGAACTTAAATTTAGAGAAGGGTGGTCATAAGTGCCGTTGAAATAGTGTGGCATCAATGACCACAGTTGATGAAAACGGTAGTCATCTGACGTCTTAGAATTACATAATATAATACTTTCTACCTTCAGGTTGTTTTGTTACGTGCTGTTATTCGGTTGCAACATCAAGCCCTTGTTTGGAAAAGCTCTCTTCTCTCAGCGACCGACCACAGATAAAGAGGGAACCAAAGCAAAATCCAAGGATACTAAGGCACAGAACCTTCTCCATCACGACTGTTACACCTGCCCAGAGGCAATAAGAGAAGAAGTTGACGCATTAAAAACAGACTTTAACAGACGCATAAAAGAAGTCCTTTTTAACTCCATGCTCGTTACCTACTACGTCGGCTTTATACCCGTCTGTTTTGCGCAGGTATGTTTAACAATCTTTTATTAAAAGTTTAGATATAAAGATTAATAGACAGCAATAATAATGTGTCTTTAGGAAAAACACTGACCCTCACCCTCATATGAATATGCGTTTTTGGTGTTTTTTTTATCCTGACAGGTTCCGTTTATTTTAGGCTTTAGTAGATGAATTCTTATTTCATAGGCTTTCATAAGCGTTCGCTAACAATAGTCATTAGATTTTGCTCACACTCAGTGTCCGGAAAAAACAATAGGTCTAGTGACCACCACTTTTATATGATGGAGACCCTGAAAGATTTTGATCATACTATTATTATCATTAACTTTTCTTTTTGTTGAAGTTTCCGTTGACCCCAGTGATTTAATTTTTAGCGCTGTAGCGGCTCCATGAATCTGTTTGCCTCCTTTCAGCATGTCGGTTATGATTCAGATTGTGATAATTGTTGGGTAAGTTGACCGGCGCCCCCCGCTTGCCTACAACAGCGGGCGGCGGGGCTCTGTGTGGTGTGTATCTTAATCCCGCTAAGGACGCCGTGTGTGACACTACTCTGCAGACCTAATGCACTCAGGCCATCCGTCTGCCATGCATTTAATATACCCCCACCATCCGCGAAAACAAATGATTTGAAAAAAATAAAATTAAAATAAATACTTCGAGTGAAAGATTGCAACTTGCTTTAAAAGATTTTGTTTGGCTTTATGATGAATTTGATTTATGTTTATTGAAAATTATATATAGCAGATGCTTACAGAGAAGCTAAATATTTACGTTGCTTTTAATTGGCACTTCTTCAAAACTTATTCACTCACAACAAGTATAATAATGGGATGAAAGGACATGCTAAATCTAAATACTAATTCATCGTTTCAGTTCCTTGTTGAATAATAGCATAGTTTAACCATTCTCCACCGTATAGCTATTACAATTGTCAATGACAAACTTTCATTTGGGCTAGGATCAAATGCGAGGATACAGCAAAGTACTAGAGTCCCTTTTGGGACTAAGCCGACGATTTTTTGGCGGGTGGCTGACGGGATGTCTGTTACTCAGCACTCGTCTCGTCCCCATCCAACACTCGGTTAATCAGTAAAAATGTTATTTCGAAACTGATCAGATCCTTAACATGTGTTCCTAAAGGGTTGATTGATATGATATTCATGTGTTTTAATCGTTTTCTCAATGATAAGTTCTTGTGGTTGATCTCTGGAATAAGCAACACCAGGCACAATATTATATCTTCAACGCTTTCCACGTGTAGATATGTGACTGTTGATGCACTCTTTCCGTCTGTCTAAAATACTTGTAGTTATACAATTTCTTCATATACTTTAGATGAGTGAGATTCCATTCATTCGATTCTTTGTATATCATATTTTTCATTTCTGTTTACTCCGTGAATATATAATTATATGAATTGTTGTCTTTGAGTAAGAATTGTTAATCATAGCTTGCACTATGCGGTCAGAATAATAGTCCATCGCTTAAAACAGTCTCATGATATATACGAGAAAGCACCCCCCCCCCCCCATCAAGAATATCATATGTATTATTTATGATATTTTCCTTTACGTGTATAGTACATCCACTTTTCCGTGAAAAGACATAGGTAAACCTATATATAAGGTGAGACCTAGATTGCTCAGATTCTGAGAAAATTAAATTTTCCAGGAAAAGTACCTTGATTACCTAGAAAACATTGTTGGATGTTTTCCTACCAAAAGCACATCATAATTACTGCGGCGTCCATTGCACTTATACCTGTGACGAATAATGATTAGGTGCATTGTAGAAATGTATTTCCATTCAGCGTATTTTAAATTTGTTTCACTCGAATATGATTTGTTTTTAAATGAAAAGAAAGAAAATAGTCTGTGCATCTTGTTTCTGTTAGTTCACTCTCTACCGATTACCCCTTAGTTTAGATTGTCCGGCCTTGTGTTTCAGAACACGCTCTACTACGACATCTGGTGGGTGGCGCAGCACGTGGTGCTCGTGTGGCTGTCGGCCTTTATCATCTTCTCCATCCACTACCTGCCCGTCAAGTACATCGACATTATGCACTGCTGCGCCCTGCACCTCGGCAAGTGGACCAAGGTGGAGGGCCGCCACGCACACGTCCCTCACAACGCGTACGTATTCCAACGAAAAACATTACAAGTAGTAAATTTTGTTATTCAAATAGTTTTTAACATTTTATACGATTTTACATCCCTCCTTTTTGAGCATATATTTGTTTTCATATTTATAGATAAGTTACAAGATGGACATGCCTTACCAAAAGTAAATAAATGGAGTTTAGAACTAGGAAATAATGGTATTCCGACGTTTTATCCCGTGAACAATAAGCCCGTCCCACATTGGGTATATCCTAGGGTTGGACAAGGGTTGGACAAAATTACTGTATGCGCCATCCTTGTCCCCTCAATTTGGAATTACTGGAATAACTAAGAATTATGTGTTTCTATATACCCAAGTACTGAAAAAACATGATTTCTTAACTTTTACCAATTGACAGCTTTGCAGGTTTGCCAGCCAATCAAAATGCTGCATTTTAGAGAAAATAGGGTTGGACATTATAGTTTGGGCTGACAGGCTTTAACATTGCTTTCTATGGGAAAAAAGGCCAATATATAAAACTGCATTGTAGAAATTTTAGGACCAATTCGTCAACAGATCAACCTAGGTTCATATTTTTTTTCACACTTCTATCTTTGGGGAAGAAATTGCTGTTTAATTTCATGGTAAAAAGTGATCTTCATGTATACTGGGATGGGCTTATTGCATCGAAGTTATAATCATATTGAAATACCATTAACATTATTTTGATCCTTATAATGGTTAATTCCTCACAAGGAGACTTAAGGCTTTTTTCAGACAATATTGGACAACGTCCTATTGACTTGTCACCAGTTGCTTTCACCTGACTTAACCGAGTTTACATGTTATTATGATTGTGATATTTGAAGAGATGCTGTCATATTTTCACCCAGGTGGAGCGAGTTGCAGGTGTGGCCAAAAGGGGTTCTTGTCAAACATGTGCGGGGCCTCTTCAAGGCGGAGGGCATTAACAACTCTGCAGAGCCAGGCAACGGCATGCACTACCGATTTTATGTGAGTTTGTGTCAGAATGAATACGTTTTTTTTAGCTTCAGTTTTTTTACCGTCCAATTTTTGCCGTTTCCCAACTGTTAACCTATCTGAATTACTATTTGATTACTTTTGAGGATTATGCGATATTCGGTATGCTATGGTTTTTTTCTTTCTGTTATTACGGGTAGTATTTATTCTTTAAAATTTCCCCTTGTCTTTACGAACACTAGTTTCCTAGCAGAAATTCAGATTTCCTTTTTTGACACATTAGCTTTGTACCTGTATAATACAACAGTATCGGTTAAATCGATAATATTTCTTTTCGCTGGTATCTTGCAGTTCCTATTTCACAAGCCGCTGCGGGTAACCAACTGGTTACTGGTGTTAACGTGGGCACTCGTCGGCTACCAGCTCATCCTGTTGGTCCAGTGGTCAGAGTGGAGTCGGGTTTTGTCCCTAGTTTTCCTCCTTTTCTCCAACTATTACATGCTGTTCAAACTTATGAGAGATTTCTTTGTTTTAACGAAAGTGTACAAGGACGAAAAGTAGAATCTACGACTAGATCTCTATTTTTTCGTTGAAAAATGAAGTGTGGTAATTTTAGCCGTCGAACTTTTGTCTCAATGGTCAAATCGTAGTTTTTTTTATTCTCCAAAATTCTTTTGATATATGAAGAATACTTTAGCACACTAGATAAAGTAAAAAGAAATAGTAATCGTTGAGTAACTCCCTGTCCGTTAAACTAACTTCCTTTCGGTTAAACAGATGTGTTCCTGCTGATTTTTCAAAAATCATATGATTTAACTATTGTATTAGTAGCAACTGTACTTATTTGACAATGGCATCATCTAACATACCAAGGTGTAAGCCTTTTACGCGTATTGGGCAGATTGATTAAAATGTTATGAAGATTTTATTGTGAACTGTTGCTTAGAGAAGGTACCTAGGGGTATCCTCTCCAGACCTCGTAATATATGGGAAATGAATAGATGTGTATGTATACGTATTTATTGAATGCATAAATAAAAGGTTTCTGAAACGCAGTAGAGAATGGGTGTTATAGTATAAATGATTGCTTTCGTTTGTAAACAACGTCATTATTGTAAAACCTACAAAGACACATATTAAATGCAAAGTAGGAAATATGAAGAGCCAAATATTTGTAAATCTTACGTGCGAATTTACTGCTTCTATGCAAAATATAACTGGCTAACATTCACTTAATACTAAAGCCTCATACCCACTACGCGATTTTACTGGCGACCGGCGACGCTAATAACGGCTGTCGTCGTCGCCGAGCGATGGTAATATCAGGCAAGTTTGATATTTTCTCGGCGATTTTCCCGGCGATCCTGTTGTCTGTCGCCCGTCGCCCAGAATGCACACCATACCCAAGGGAAATCGCCCGGCGATCACAATCGCCGGGCGACTGGCCACCGCCGATTATGTACCTACCCCTCGTCGCCAGTCGCTGGTCGTCGGTAAAATCGCCTAGTGGGTATGGCCCTTTAGCATCCTGTATCTTATCTGCCAGTAATTCAAGTGTTGACCATTTCGACTTGTTGAACTGAAGAGGAGAATGCGTTGGTCACTTAGTCGATCTGACCTCTATGTCTACTAGATTTAGCGTTTTGGCATTGTGTGCCCCACACATGCGAACCAGCTCACAGTTCTTTTCTGTTGACAAAGTTTGCTTTCGAACATCATTGTTTTCCATGGGAGTTAGACTCATCAATTGGTCAAACTATGCAACTATTTGTGTAATGGTGCTGACCTCTATTGGCACATTTGGTCACTATATAGGATTGTAGTGAGTTGGGGTCATGCTGATGGGCCTTATCGAGTGTACATTGACTACATGTATGTAGTATATTGTGGTTTGGCTAGGGCTTGTTGCGGGCATAGGTTTACCGATATGTTCATTTGACTTATAAATTGAAGGCTTTAGATAATGCACTATTCATATTCCTTTATCTGGTGTGACAAGATAGATTCTACAAACATATGGATATATCTGACTTAATCTAGATAATCTAGATAGTAAGCAACTATGTAGCATGCAGGTAATGTAGAGCTAACTCCCAGTGCACCAATTTCAGAAAATACCATTAAGGCAAAAAAAACAACTAGACTAGGTATAGTTGAAAACTTCAAGAATGACTAATCTTGATATGGGCAACAACATACTAAAAGTCCCAATTGTCCCATGTTTGCCTCATTATGAAAATTAAGGTTTAAGGCCGTATTCCACATACCGAAAGTACACGCCGCCAGTTATGAAGTGGCAAGCAACATTTCCATAGAGACGAGGATTGAATAACCAAATCAGCGGCGTGGAATATCGGCCACCAAAAGTGGAATATTGGCAATTAGTACAAAATCGGCAGGAAATAATTACCAATATGTTGGTAATTTTTATCAGCAAAGCTGCCGATTTTAAATCGGCACTGGTGAAAGTACAATACCTGCAAATCGCCAGTGCACTTTCAGTATGTGGAACATACCGAACATATTTTCTGACCACAGGGGTATTTTAAACTTAGTATTACAAAGCACTTTTGGTCTGTTCTTTTAATGTCAACCACTATTAAAAAATCATTTATTGGCTTAATATGCATAACATTTTAATATCAAATACACATTTAATGTCATCTCAAACTTATTAGACATGAATAATGAGCAAATAGTTTTAGTTTGCATATTCCTTTAAAATGTTCTTAAATTGGTTGCTTACTATCCCAACATCTCGTTTCCCCGTGCTTAACAACTCGTCCTGCCCCTTAGTCATGCCACAAAGAGGACTGAGGCTAGGTATAAACTTGGCAACATATGTATGTGGACATGGCAGTGGTTGTCCGGTGCGACCGCTGAAGTGACCCCAAAAAATAGTTTTTTTCCCAATCAGATGATCATTTGGTCACAAGAGAGGAAGAAATTTTTGAATTTTATAAACTTGGCGACAAATCCCAGAAAGCGCTGTATGTCCTCCTTTGACTCTGGCTGGGCATTTCATGCATTGCCCTCACTTTTTCAGGGTTAATTTTCAGTCCTTCCAAAGACACGACATGCCCAACGTACTTCACACTGGTTTTCTGGATATGGCATTTCTCAAAGTTCAGCTTCAGATTCCACTCAGTGGCCTTCCTGACCACTTTCTCCAAGATTTTGTCATGGTGTTACTGATTTGTTCTGGCTACAAGGATGTCATCCATGACAGCACATGCTTCATCGATGTCCTCCAACATCGTGCCCATTATCCTGAAATATTTCAGGCACTGACTTAACACAAAATGGCAACCTAAGCCATCTGTAACGTCCCACCAGGGTGTTAAACATCATTGATAGGCTGGATTCGTAATCGAGCTCTATCTGTAGAAACCCAGACTTGGCATCAACCAGGGAGAACACTTTGCATTTGGCATTCGGCATGTAGGACATCCTCGACAGTTGGTGTTGGGTGGTGCTCCCACTTAATTGCCTTATTCAGATCTCGTGAGTCAAGGCAGATTCGCATCTTAACATTAACCTAGCCGTGGGTTTGCTTACTTTTGAAATGAGGTTGCCCTTTTCCATATCCTTGAGTTTCTCCACGGTTTTCTCCATCAAGGCATGGGGCTGTTGTCTGGGAGCATGCACCACAGGTTTAATGGTCAGGTCCACCTTCAAGGTATGCACATCCTGTTGCGTTCTTCAACTCTGGATAACTGTCTATCCTATGAATGAGTCCCAACTCCTGCCATGCAGCTCCTGACAACAAGGGCCTCTGCTCTTGCTCTGTCGTGTTGAACTTCACGTTCACTACTTTACCCTTCCACTTGTCCGGGAATACCACTGTTCCTCGTAGAGGGATGGGATGCTACATATACAAGTGATAAACACTTTTCGTGGGTCGGAGTGGTGGTTTTCCATCCATACTGTTGTCCATACTCCTAACTTGACAAAAAAGGACTGTCTTTTTGCAGTGAAGAAGTTTCATAAATACCTGGAATGCAGGAATTTTAAGATTCAGACTCGGTTTGTTAGGATCTGATTGAACAATTCCTGTCATGTCATCACCTAGATTACAACGGTAGGTGGTGTCTCTAGATGGGTACAGCTAGGACCATGTGTAATGCTGCAGAGTAGAGCACAGAAATACTGACCATATGTCGCTTTTACCTGTACAAGGACCACAGGGTGAAACGCCTATTCCAGCTGATGTGAGCTCCCAGTATACATGAACATCAAACTTTTCGATGAAATTACATAGCAATTTCTTTCTGATTTAATCCCCAAAGATAGAAGTGTGAAACAAAATGGACCAACGTGGTTTGGTTGGTGAATTGCTCCCTAAAATTTGTAAAATGCACCTTTGTATATTTGCCTTTTTCCCATAGGAACCAATGTTAAAGCCTGTCAGCCCAACCTATAATGTCCAACCCTATTTTCCCTAAAATACAGCATTTTGATTGGCTGGCAAACCTGCAAATCTGTTAATTGGTAAAATCTAAGAAATCATAATGTTTTATCAGTACTTAGTGAAATAGAAAAACATAATTCTTAGTTATTCCAGTAGCCCCAGCTCTTAGAGACAAGGATCACTTGTACCTTAATTGTGTCCGACCCTTGTCCAACCCTGGGATATACCCAATGTGGGATGGGCTTATTGGATACTCGTCCCGTGACATGTTGCAGGAGCAGACAGTGATCCAGTGTTGGCCATAACGGTGATACTTCTTGAAAAAGGCCTGATTCAATGTGATCTGAAGCGTTGTCCCCATATTACTATCGTCATGCTGAACTCAGTCTGCACGACGGTTGCATATTATGGGATTCATGCATAGTGATACCTTCTCATGGTAGAGGGGACATTTTAAATGAACTGCATGTTACTCATCCTGGTGTTAGTTGGATGACGGCCTTTTCCAGAAGTTACGTTTATTGGCCAGGTATGAACAAAGATGTAGAGAAACTTGTATCAATTGTACAGTGGGCCAGGAATCACACAAGTATCCACCTGGTGGAATTGCACCTGTGGAAGTGGCCGCACAAATGGTAGTCACAGCTGTATGCAGACTTCATAGGACCTTTCATGGGACATATATTTTTAATCAATTTTTGGCATGACCCTGAGATGCAGTCTCCCAGTGGTTAAAGTCTCACCCCCTGCACCACTTCCCTCCATGGTACGCTGTCTATCACCCCCTTTCTTTGGGGGATGAAAATGCCTTTTGGTTGCTTGGAGGAACAGCCCCAGTTTGATGTTACTGTGTTGTTCGGTCCCAGTGGCATGTTGTCTCCTGAAGCCTTTGTCATAACAGCTCCAGTTGTGTCCGTCCACCTCGAGCTCTGACATGAACTCCAGGTGATGGAAGATCGCCTGGACCTCTTGGGGAATTTCTTGGTATAGAGGGTGGCATACTGTCTAAATGCCCTCTGCCACTATTCTATTGGTGTGATCTCTTTTTCATGTTTGGGAATCATCTTTAAGGATAGGGTGTCATCATGGTTTCAGATGCGCAACCCCATCTCTTGCTCATCCTCCAAGAGGAGGACCGCCATGTCAGTGAACTAGTGCCCGAACTTGCACACCTTCTCATGGACCTATGCATCAAGAGGGTCACCTCTGGTGCTATGTGTTGGGTAAGATTTACCTGGCAGCCTCATTGGAAGAGTAGAAGCTGGAATGACCAGGATCTTCCCAGGTTCTACACCTGAAGGTCTGGCGACTGCTTGGGGCTGGGCCTGGGTTGTTGGTGAGGCTGCTGCGAAACTGGTGCTACAACGGTTGGCGACGGCACAGGCATTGCATTTACTAGTTGTTCCCCATCACCCCGGGCAACCCACGTTGACCCATGGGTGAGTTTGGGCACCGGTGGGGGCTACCGCCACTGCCATGAGAACACCGTTATCCTGGGCAACCCGCATTGTCTCCAGAACAGGCATCTGTGGGAGAGTGGGGTGCTGAGATGTTATTGATATATGTAGGGCCTCCTTGATGTCGTCCTGGATACTATGCATTGCCTCCTTTAGGATGTCACCAATCCCCACCCTGAGCCCCTCCCCCACTGCACATACAATCACGCCTCTCAAAGTGACAAGGTTTTGGAGTTGGTACTACCGGTTAAGTCAGGGCTGGGGTTGGGGTTGGCGTCAGAGTGGGGAGTTGGAGAAGGGGTTGAGGCTGCAGATCGCACCTTCACAGCGTGCTGCTTCCTCCTCATTACCCCTATCCTGATGTCTTATGTCCAAGATGCTAAGGAATTCCGAAGGGTGGGGATCTGGGTCTGAGTAAAAACTGGAGGCCTATATCCATATTGCCTGTGGTTGGGAAAGTACTTGAACGGCTGTGTGCCAAGATGATTTGGCACCAGTTGGAAATAGAGAATATACTTTTTCAAGAACAATTTGGATTTCGACATGGCTTATCTACCTCCGTGGCAATTTTTAGTTATAGTAAGTTTTTGACTGAAAGTATCAATAGAAGGAAAATAGTTGGCTCTATCTATTTAGATTTTGCCAAGGCTTTTGACTCTATTGACCATGAAATCTTGATGATAAAACTGGCAGACATGGGTTTTTCAAAACAGCTATTAAATTGGATCAAAAGTTACTTGATGAATAGAACCATGTCAACAAAATTGAATGGATTTGTTTCCCAACCTGGTGCGTTGAGTTGTGGCGTCCCCCAGGGATCTGTTATAGGGCCGATCTTGTTTTTATGTTACATAAATGATTTAATAATGGTTGCAAGAGATGAGGAAATCAGGATCGGCCTTTATGCAGATGATGCTGTTGTGTACTGTGAACACAAAGATCCTATATTAATTGAAACTAGACTACAATCTGTTTTACATAGGATCAATATCTGGTGTCAAAATAACCATATAAACTTGAATATTGGGAAAACTAAATATTGTTTGTATGGTACATCCGGTATGTTAAGAAATATTGCCCCACTAAGACTTGTGATTGGCTCAGAAGTAGTTCAGGAGTGTAAGAAATACTGTTACCTAGGAGTAATCCTAGATACACATCTTACATTAGAATCCCAGTTTAATTCTGTGTTTAAAAAGTTTTCATACTAAATTTTTCAGCTGAGCAAAATTCGAAATTTGATAAACACCCAAACTAGAGTATTGGTTTATAAACAAACAATTGCCCCTTTGGTGGAATATGTAAGCTATATCCTGAATCATTGTAGAAAACATGATCTCGATAAACTACAAAAACTACAAAATCGCGCTTTGCGGTTATGTTACAATATAAATAATCCTAGAGACATCAGTGTATCTCAGTTGCATTTAGATGCTCATGTTGAAATGTTAGAGACAAGACGTAATAACCAGTTATTATCGATGATGTATCACTATAGGCTAAATGAACTTTTTACGGTGCAACCAAACAGAATTACTCGTCAGGCTGAGAAGATTATTTTTAGAACTGATATTGTAGCATGTGAAATTTACAAAAAATCCCCATATTACATTGGATCCATGCTCTGGAACAAATTGCCTGCTAATGTACAACACTTGGATTCAAAATATGACTTCAAGAAAGCCCTCAAACGGCTATGACATTCATTTTGAAAGTTGAAACTTTATTTGATAATTTCAACTTATAACCTCATGATTTTCTGATTACTGGATGGGTATTGTCGGTTACCCTGATGCTTATACTAGCTAGGGGGCACTGGCAATTCGCAACCAAAATTAGATGACATATGTTGCTTATTTACTGGATGGGTATTGTCAATTACTCTGATGCTTATATTAGCTAGGGGTAGTGGCAACTCTCAACCAAAATGATATATAATATGATGTATGCTTGATTGATAATTTGATATAATGTTTTCTGTATATCTTGTAAATCAAATCTATACGGAAGATCAATTCATGTTATTGAGTATAGTCAATAAAAAATAAAAAATAAAAAATAAAAAATAAAAAAAAAATAAAAAAAAATAGATTTTTCTTAAAATCTTTAATAAGTCCTATGCATAAATCTTAGGAAATAGGCCTAGAGATAACTCCCATAAATCATGTCAAATTGACCTGCGGGTATGTCGAAATACATGTATACGAGGAAACGGGGAATCGCATCTGGGAGGCAAAGTTGGATCATTGCTTTCAATGCAATCTTTTACTTGTATTGGTACAACATGTCCATCAATTGATATACAACCGGCTCCGCCCAATTAATGCGGCCGGCTCGAAGACAGAAGAAGTGCACACGTGGCGCCTAACCTCGATATACGGGTCCAGGATTTCTAGGGACAGGTGTAGTATTTGAAATGAAACAGAGAAGAGAGTAATATATTTACGTACAAAGATATTATGTACCTTATGTTCTCAATAAGCTGCAAACAAACTCTCTTTGGAACATTCGTGTGTGTGTTGGTATCCATCTAATGGGGAAAACCGAGGGCCGGACGAGACCTATACCATCTCTTCTCAATCATCTGTTCTATGATTTATATGGTGCTGTCAGCAGCAAAGCGTTTACTTCTGCATATAAGCGTATTGCAAACAGTTGTTACTTGTTATTCCTATTAAAGCTAATCGTATTAATAACGACACCTATCCGGTAAATATTTTGTCATTCCATTCACTCCTGGTTGAAAATATTTATAAAATCTGTTTACGTAAGGGCGACTAACTAGGGTTGGTCAAGTTATCGGGACATTCTGTTCATTCTCAGTATAAGTAGGAAACTGAAGATTCATCGTAAACCTATATAACTCGTCCATGTCAAAAGAAACATAATAGACATTAATTTTGTTAATTTGTCATAGAGGCAAAACTATAGACAAGTCATAGTTATAACTTTGCAACGTAACCTTCTAAGACGCATATGAAGTACGGCAAAATGTGTAGCCTACTAGTCCTACAGACAAGTGATTACTAAATAACAATAAAATAAATAAATAAAGGTCCTTATTTTGAGATTAAGGAAGTAGATCTTATCATTCTCGTGTTACTATCATTTACATTTTATTCCTGAGTTCTTTTCTTGTCCGAGTAAAATCTAGCCTCAATTTATACAGACGATGCAAATCAATAGTTTTACAATAACCAATAGTATAATTCTAGTTATAAGACAGGATTTTGCTCAATAGAAATGAACACTGTGACCTACTCATGACGATATAAAAAAAATAATGAAAACGAAATAATTGATTCATGCATAACGGACACTGATAACTTGTCTTGAAAGTTAGATACTTTTTCAAACTCAGCTCCCAGCCTTTGGTGGACATCTCGGTTGTATTATGTGATAGTCATTTTGATAATGATTATTATTGTGTAGTTGTTACATGAGAAGTACTCACGATCATAGACATACATAACATGTATATATTAATTCTGTGAATGGCATCTCAACGTTGAGCTAATAATACATGTCCTCAACCCAAATATCTAATTTCCAAATAACCCCCCCGAAAATGCTATTGTCGACATGAAACCAGCAACACTATAAACTCAGCTGGATATGGTCACAATTATTATACGGGTCCTGACCCTAACATAGGCGGTCTCCAGCGGTTGTTCGCTATATAAAGTAGGCCGTCAATACCGCCAATGACTGCAAGGGGGAGCTGCAGTTGTATTGGTCAGCCCTACCCCCATGCACACATACACATGTAGACACACTCACCGACACAGCGGAACTATACTTGTACCCCTTCCTGACCCCGTCCCACTGGGACCGACACTGAGCGGTGGGATCGAGGGGAGACCAAACCTTTCCCATGTCGCACCACATAATATGGCAATGGCTCGACAGTTTTATAACAGGAGCCAACCAAAAGGCAAAGGATTAGTTTAGGATCTTTCAAAATTGTAGATTCAGGAGGAGTCGAGTTCAGACTTGACGTTTGTATTGGGTTGAAACACCTGTTGGACGAGGGAGTGTATTCACACAGGGAGTAAGATTGTCAACATGGCCCTCGTTCTTATTTTAAAGTCTGTGGAAGATTTACGCGGAAAGGCAGACAGGATTGCAAGAGTTACTTTCCGAGGTAGGTTTTTTTTTTTTCAAAGATTCCGAATTGTATATCACTTGTACAAGGGGTTAGTGCGATTTTCGTTCTCTCATCCTTGTTTAGGTAACCGCACGGTAAGTCCCTCTCATGTACCTACATTGTTTATGTTAAGCCTTAGTTTACAGAGTTACCTGGTCATTTGATCAGCTTTGTTGACACGTCGAAAAACACACAGATATGGCCGTGTAAGTCTATTTACTCTCATAGTAGGCATAAAGTGAGAAAGAACTCGATCCTACAAATATATATCTACGTATATGCTGTGGACTGTTAACAGGTGTTTGTATTGATCTTTGTGGACGGTCCATCCTACAGTGTTATAATGATCAATATTCACTCATTGTCACAGATAGACATGAACTTAGTTCTGATCCACCTATCTTTAGCAGATACCCACTTGTGCCTTAAGGCACTTTGATAAGGCCAACATTCTTATTGCTATCTTTAATTTCCCCACTTGTCAAAGAATCAATAATATCTTCACTCCAGAATTACTAGAATGACTTTGCTCATGTCTGAAGAGGTGGATCATTGATAAGGATATCCACTCACGTTGCTTGTGATGTGTGTTGCGACAGTTTTGAATTTTAATTTCAATAGAAAGGTGGTCTGGAATGTCTAGCTGCCAGCATTCAAAGCTACAGGTTTATATTAAGACCCTGAACCACGTATCAGCTAGGGGGAAGGGCTAAGGTTCTAGAAATAGCACAGGTATTTTCAGGTCATCCCCTTCACGCTCTAAGGATTACGTATACGAGCCTTGAATATATGTCAACATCACCTACCTTTCACTGTACATGTATAGGTTACTCTCTAAGACACGAATAGGCCCATACATAGTACCAGTTCCAACTACTTCATAGTGTTTTGTACAGCACATCGTTTCTGACTTTCAGATAATCATCTTTGTGCAGTGCATGATAGCGTATTTTTAATCTAGATCCTGGTATATTCATCTCAAACGCCCTGATTCTAATCATGGTCGAGGTAGATATATGTAGCCCCTCAAAAGGGTTTTCCAAATCTGGCTAGAAAATAAAAGTTATGTAAGAAAATATTTTGCATTTTTACTGCAGTCTAACCCTTCACGGATATATAATCGCATGCGAACACATGGTTATTCGATTCATTTAGATTCTATAAAATGTCAACAAAATACGATGCTTTATTTGGCTTGTTATATGATTGATACGTGCAGAAGTTGGACAAGTACTCTCGGACTAAGCAGATCATTTAACAAAAAGAATACTGGTCTTCTAACGGCTTTCTTATTAAGGCAAAATGAAACTTTGTTATCCCACTATATCGAGGAGAACGTCTGAGGCAGCAATTACCAACAGAATTGCAGAGTTTGATATGGAACATTGAAAAATGCGATAAGTTCTCTAAGGAGTGATCTTTACTAAAGTAAAAATTTTAATATTATAAGAATTGGTCAATAAAATGATCAGCAGCAGGGTAAAGTTCCTCATGGAGTTAAATCAGTGAGGTTTACCGCTATATTTTTGAATAACAGCATCATAACAAAAATATTATATATCTATGAAGTTGAAAACCTTAGGCAGAAAAATAATTATATCAATAACATAATTATTCAGAAGCAGTAGAAGGAATCCACACATTGATTAAGGAAACGAATAATGCCATTGAACACCTAACTATATTGTTAGAGCTCTGTATTTAGGCTATTGTCAATGTATTGCAATGCATTCTCATTATTATGGAAATAGAGATCTAGTAAAATCTTACTTTATTCCAAAGGGAAATTGTTTTGTTGAGCTTCGCTTTGAATAGTTATTAAAATTTGTTGTATATAACTACAGTAGTTCATATAAAGATGTTTTTGTTACTTAAGAAAGAATCTTTATATATCTCATACATTCCCTTTCCCCTTTATCCATCCAGTTAAAATCGTGCTAGGCATTCAATACTAATACGATTTTAGGCACGCCAAGAAGCATTAACAAAATGAATGCATCATCCTAATTATGACGTCAATAACGAATGTGCAGTCAATACTAAGACGATGACAGGTCATTCAATTATCATTTCGTCGGACCTAAGTAAATTAATGTATTGTTATAATTATGATGTCAGTCAAGATTTCCTGCTGACAGGTAGTGCAGACGCGCACAGCTGTCAGCGTCATTGTAGATGTGGGCAATGTGTTTTAGAACCATTACCACCTGCTGCCGTCGGCCACGCGACTATACCACCCACGACCGCGGCGCTAGCCGAAAATGGTCCCCCATATTTATACCATCACGGATGATGTTCTGGGAATTCGCCATGCTTCTCAAAGGGCCAGGCATTAACTCTATCGTTAAGGCCATTACTATCCCCAATAAAACATTCCATTAAAAAAATGTACCGGCTATGATGACATTTTTAGTCATTCTATAATTTCGAGGTGTCCTTCGGTTCATGTATTTTGGTAGGGGCGATTCGTTAATAATAATTAATGCATGATGCACAATGCTGTAGAAAATAAATTAGTCTGGAAGTTGCCTAAAACTCACATTTTTTCTAGATTCTTCTGCTAAAAGTTTTTGGGATGAAATTGGGATGAAACATTCCAGATGTTGGCACTGTGCCAATGGGCAATCTTGTACGATACTAAAGTGTACTGTACGTGTTGAAAAACACAATCATCCATTAACGACGTCTCCACTATTTATTTAATCCACCTTGCACTGTGTCCATATATATTACCTTCGACACAACATTCTTTTGTCGAAGGTAATGTTGTATTGTCCCCTCGGCGCGCATATCCGGGTCGGTGGAATTTCTGTTTCTGCATTAGTGTGCGACGAGGTTTTTACCAGTCCTATAAGTATTGGTGTGTACGCTTATTATCATAATATTTCTAATGCGTGCAATCCGTTAGCACTAAAGAAATAAGGTACTTTGATGTACAATCTTCTACAAGTAAGCACCTATACTGTAACTCTAGGTATTACCGTAACCTGCATACCATGGCCCCCGTAATACTGCCCCCCCCCCCCCCCCCCCCCGCCCTGCAGCCTCCCTAAATAACCACCGTCAGAAATAGGGTTAGATAGAATACGTTTACCTGAAGAGTAAAGCCTGCAGACCAAAACAGTACCCGTCAAACTCAATCATGCATGGCTAGCCCAGCAATAGCCGCATTGCGCCATGCATATATATGTATACCCGCATACATTCAGACTATTCTGGGCCAGCGCATGCACCGTTCAGTGTATTCTCTAAAATGACTCGGGGGAAGACTAAGATTAACTGAGCGTACCAATTACAAATGAAAAGAAATAGACTATAATAATTATTGTATAGATCTTGTAGAAAAAGTCATCTAGCGAACGTTGGAATAAAACAATGAGGCCAAACGAAAGGGACCTCGATTCGGGGTTTTAAGAAATCCCATTACCGTGATATAGAGCATGTCTAGCGTTTCGCAAGTGATACTTGGTACGCCCATTTAAGGTAACTAATATTATGAGGGTTATGTGGTTACATTGCCAACTTACAGTCCTAAACAAGGATGGAAGCCTAATTAGCCTGCACGTGCATTTGTCATAATAGTTATGGGACGAAAGTTTAAAATTAATGCAAGCGTAATCGTTATCATTTTCTCATTAGATATAATAGTATACATTTATCTCGATATTGTTTTTCAATGCAAAGTCTCGAGAAAAATTTAATCACTTTTAATAAAGGAAGAAGAAGTACAATGATAGTCCTAGGGTGATCAAATAAACGTTGGCCTTTGAAACATATTTCTTCTTATGCATGTCTTAAATCATAAAATTAAATGTCATGTAAATATGAACGGCCGGCCAGTATATCTTATATGAACTACTATAGTTACGCCGTCAAATTGTTTGGTTTTCTAAAGGATCTTCTTAAATATTAATCAGCTGTTAATAGAAAAGACGCACAAGCCCTAGATATGGATTGGTAGAGATAGGACCTACATAATTAATTATTATCATTTTCAATTGATGCACTGACTCTATCGTCGTAAACGTTCTTTTAAGAACTAATTCCATTGTGGTGTATACTTTTTATAAGAGAAATTTTACATGCAAAATTATTTCAATTCAAAAATTTACGTTTGCCTATTCTCTGTTTTTAGGTCTGCCTTACGACAGCAAGAAAGTGAAAGGCGCGAAGAACGCAGTCTACTTTGGAGAGGTGAGTACTTTTTGAAGTCATTGCGCCAAGTAGCCGTTACGTATAATGCCAAGTGTTTTGTAGTTTCAAATGGTATAAACTATTACATCGATCTAAATTTGATCTGTAATCATTGAATCGTGTTCAGTCCATCAAAACGGAAACCTACTATAAAATTAATTATAGCCAAAAATGACTGCTAAAAATGGTAATGGTCTTAAAATGACAGTTATATGAAACCAGAAAACAGCGTAGATTGAGCAAGTCCCCGCCCTACACTGTTGAGTATTCAATCCATCCGTATTTAAAACGGTGCTGGAGGAACATTTTAAGCCTACTCAAAGTCGTGTAGGATCTTCCCCCTATGACGATTCTAACCATATGACAGGCATATGAACAACTTAGTGTCAAACAATGCAATATGAGTCGAGGAGTTTAAGAGAGTGCTCAGAACTCGGCGGCACAATGATGCAGTGTGAGAGGTCGATCTCTGAGTGACACTCTGTATGATTGTGCAGCTGCTGTCCACACCTGAACCCTCGACAAGCCTCTAATTCACATGGGGATCTATTGAGTAGTTAACGGTATTGACCCGCCTTGTGTCATCGGCTTGTCTAATGAGAGTTGGGTCCAGGGGCGGGATTCGACTCTTTTGTGTTTCATTATTTAGATTAAGAAGAAAAAAGAAATATCCATGGATCTATTCATATCACCCTGCAATATTGACAGTTCAAGAAATGTTTTATTATTTCCCAAGTATAATGGTGTTTTAAAAGAGCTGTCATGCATTCAGTGTATCTACCCACAGACGGATAGTGAATAAAAGATATATGTTAAAGAAACAATACTAGCGCTATATCGAATTCATACTGTCCCGGGCCATCTCTTTCCACAAAAATCCTCATTGTAGTGTCACGGGTGTCTGATGGCGGGAAAACCATGTTATCCGGCGATCAATAACGGCGCCACCATTAAGCATATAGTTATTTTGTTTGTTCGAAATTCTGGCGGTCTTTGTATTCAGCCTTATAACACTAATAAAACCAGTATAGATCAAACACTGATGAAGTATGTAAAAGGTAGAAACTGTAATTCATTCGCCGATTGATTAATTTTGATAATTATCACGAGTTGTCCTCGAGTTGGATGTAGATTCAACACTTTTATTCTATTATAAGTAGACCTATCGGCATCATGATTGCCAGATAACACATGAAAGGAAAGAGTCTTGCTATTGGCCAGTACCCTCATAACATGTTATCTAAGCTTGAATAGACGACGCGCATTGAGTTGTAGTGCGTATTGCGTTGAGTACCTCTATACCAAAGCCTTTTCCTCGTTGCATTCTGCAGAATGATTGTCTTTTGACTAATATCTAGGTGCATTTTACAAAGTAGACAGATACGCGTAATGTCAGGATAATCAATTCGAAAAACATGCGGGTTCCCAGACATCAATTGGATTCTACTCTTAGTAAACTATACGATTGACATTCGTAGTCAATACAACAAGATCCAAATCACCATATTTTTTTCTAGTCAGGAGATACTTAGGCAACTAACATGGCATAGTCACTTTAATATTCTTATGTAAGTTTAGGCAAATCTAAATAAAAGAGACTTAAATAATAGTCTCTCACCCCTTTCGGACTGCCCCAATGGCGCGCATCAAAGTGTTTCAAACGTCAAATCACATCAGTGCCACATGTACTGTGTCTGAATTGATCTGCATTCCACAACGTACATAAGTAAATCAATAATTGTTATACTACGAATCCATTGTGCAGGTTAGGCTGCGAATGCACGACCGACGCAAGTCTGTGTGGCTTATACCCCTTATGTGTATACTATCCCCAAAATATGCAATTGCTATGCCTGTATTGACCTATCATCATGAGAGCATATAACGTTTGAGTCTAGAATGTCAAAGGTATGCGTGTTTATGCTTTCCCTAGCGTTGGTTCGCTTTGCTTTGCCGTGAAGTATGAAAGAGATTTTTTTTTACCCTTTACAGACCAGCTTAAGAATTTGCGTACGATGACAATACAATGTATGCACAATGCGCATTGTGAGCATAGTCTGAAAATGGTATAGTTATACCATTTACAGACTAGCCTCAAAATGTGGTTACAAGGACAGTTCAACACAGGCATAATGGGCATTCTGAGGCTAGTCTGTAAGGGGTTTTATAGACTAGGCTCAGAATTCGCATATATAGGGCCTAGGCCTAATGACAGTTCAAAACAGGCATTACACACATAATGAGTTTATTCTACAAAGGGTATTAGTTGGAATATTCTCAAATTGCGCGCCCTTTCCACCTCACCTCTTTTCTTTCCAAATCCAACGATAAATCCGTCCCGAGTGAAATAGATAAGAGAATGGGTTTCACAACCACCGCGTTTATGACGATTGTTCCTAGGTATATTTCGCTGTTTTAAAAACTACAGTTCAACAAGTCATTCTCTCTGTTTTGTCGTCCATTGAAAACTTGTACTGAAACCACTTTGCAAAGTATCCCTCTGGGCAGAAACATGGTATGATGGTATCATGTATCGGATTTCAAGTAGGAGCAGCGAATTATAACCTGTATTCAAAAGGTAAAACTCTGTCTAAAACTCAAGCCTAATCTTTACAAGATATCCATAAACGGACGGGGTCCGTGCATACTTTTGCGAAATGCTAGATGAGTCACGTTGACATTCCTTATTCTGTGGCATGAATATATGATATATTATACGGAAAGAGTGGCCAAATGGGAGGTTTGTGGAGTTCCTGGCAGTGTATGTATACCATGAGTCTGTGCACATAACCCTGTCGTTAGTACTTAGGGCCATGAGGGTGGTCATTACCAGCCATTTGTCACCACTCTCTACATACTGCGCCACCAGTATATATATATACGCCGGACCCACACTGAACGGACGTATAGATCCCCCCCCCCCCCCCCAACCACCATCCTCCGTGTCATCCTGGGATGGCTTCAATAATACGCAACTGCTGCAAGCACTAATCAAAAGTATACGCAATCAGTAATCCAATCTGTTTAAAACACAAAAATCGATTTGTTTTGTGAGATGATTAAGATATTTTTCTCCTCGATTTTTTTCTACTAACATGCTATTGGTAGTTTATCATGTAGCCCTGTGTGGTACAGTTCTGGTACGTGTATAAATGCGGCATTACATATTAATTCATGAGAATAAGTGAAAAACACGTACGTAATCACCACCATGGTCGCACGGAGAGTATGCATATGAAACCTTTTGTTTCAAATAATAATAATGGTTACCATCCCAAAAACGTCACTCCTATTTTCGTAATGTAAGCCAAACCAAGATAATGACCAATTTGTTATGACAGATCTGTCTAGTTTGTTAACGGGGTGGGGGGGGGGGGGGCTAATGTAAATTGTAGTTTGGCCCGCAGTTTTATATGAATAGTATATCTAATCATGTGAATCGATACATTCTGTGGTGCATGACTATGTTTGACTGAAGGAACTACGTTGTATATATCCAGTGCAATACCATCGATGTCGTGGGCGTCACATTTGAATTATTATTCATAGATAACAGATACAGCTACCTTATCGGAAAAAGTAACAAACACACGCATGTAAATTCACGAAAAAAATAGCATATTCCTATACTATCCTAGTTCAGACTTTTAATATGCAAGCTAGCTCCTAATCAACTGTTTATTGTATCAGTTATTCTACAGAAGTTACGGACAGTGTTTTAACCGAAATGAATCTACTTATGTAGGCCTACCTCAGAAAGACCAATGTGCATAATACCCAAATAGTTAAAGCGAAATCAGATTTTAAATACAAAATAGCCAAATTCTCATAGATTATGTGTAATCCATAAGTGTAATTTCAACTCATGGTTATATAGCACTTCTTATTAAGCATTTCTTAGTGTGCGCGCCCCTCCCTTTTTCCAGAAAGTTTTGCATTTTTTATATGTAAAAATCGACCAAAATTTAATTAGTTAAGGATTTGTTCCAATAGCGCCCCCCCCTCCTTCTTTTTTTCAAAATCCTGTGTCCGCCCGTGACTATGGAAAGGGACAGGGCATATGTGATAGTAAACCGCCGCGGAGGCGGAGGTTATGCTATATAACCTCCGAGGCGTCAGCCGAGGAGGTTATATAGCATAACCTCTGCCTCCAAGGCGGTTTACAAGCTTATACTACGTCCCATACCTATGATATACATGTTTCAAAATGATAAGGACCTCTGTTGGCATCGAAATAAAAATAATTTGGATATATATACAATCTTTATAATATACCCATGTATATATTTATGTACATATATGCATTTTATAGAGCCTAGTTTTCAATATAGCTTTTTGACAGGCATGTATCAACCGCCGCCATAGTATAGTGGTTAGAACAACTGCTTAGCATGCAAAAGATCCTGGGTTCGAATCCTCACAGGGTTGTGACAACCCTTTTAATTTTGAAAAAGAACATAGTTAATTTTGTAAACTCTTTTTTTGTTACATTCATCCTGCTTTTTTTTCATTAAACAATGTATGTCCCGTAAAAAATAGAAATGTTTAGTGAATTTGCTATATTTTCCATAAATCTGATAAAACATAGCCCTACATGGCCCATTAGAGGTAGGCCTAGGCTAAACACCTGCTCGAATAGGGTAGTGGGTAGCCCCTAGGAATTTATATCTGGGCATTGATGGTTCGATCCTTAGCTGTGCAAAACTAGAAATGAAACTTTTCAAAAATTCGGAATTGGTAAATAGGAATGTCTTAATTTCTCAAATAACCTCCTCCGGAGGTTTACCAAATAAACCTCCTCTGGAGGTTAAACGAGCCATAGCTGTAGATTACGCTCAGAAACCTCCTCTGAGAACAATAGAGGTACGGGCCGGGAGTAGTATAAACCGTCGAGCATCCACCACTGGGCCAATGTATGGTTTGTAATCTATGCAGTACACCAGAAGAGATAGGTCACCCGGGTGAGGGTTATGGCTGAATCAGCGCACTTCGGGTCAGATAGATCTCAACCATCTATACCCCTCATTATCTATATACCATACGGGGCTCAGTCACCAAAGGTCATATGCCGGGTAGACTGACTTTTGTTTACGAGTACTCAGGGACCGACTTTATATCTGTAAAATAATTATGTATCAGAATCCGGATAGTCAGATCATTGATAACGTACGAAAAATAGGCAAAGGCTGAGTTAGAGGCATAACAAGTTTTGATATTCCAACCGACTGTCTTGCAATATTTATCACACTTCTGCTTTCCCATCCAGTCTCTATTTTACAGAAGCATACAGCAGTTTGAATAAGGGAAAACGTGATGGCGTATATTTGATTTTCTCTACTGTAAACAGGTAAAAACGCGGGCGGAACAAGAATTTAAAAAAGGGGTGTGCTATACCCACTTTTTTCACCGGCCCTCCAAGTCTGAAAAGTTTACATTAAAAAAATCAATTTTCGGCCAAAAATAGGAGGGGCGTGCGCCTGGCATGCCCCCTCCCCTAAATCCGCTACTGAAAAAGAAACTAAAAGAAAAAATATTAACGGTTCAGATTAGAGTTAAGCCCTCACATAAGTTATCATGAATCAAGAGCACATGTCAGTAACTTAATTACATTGAGTCATATCTTCCTAGTATAAATAGGAAACTCAAGTTTTTAATGTACCCGGGACTGTAATAATTCTCGTTACAATTTGTTCTGACGGTACGGTGGCTGGGTGATTATTTGGTTGAAAAATATTTCGGAATGACAGGATTCTTGCAATAAACCAAAGTGATTTGTTTGTGACTTGTTATGCCGTAAAAGAACCTAGTAATCGCTGGTTGGAGACTCACAAAACCTGGCACTTTATAGGTTGATAATCAAATGAGTCTTCCTACCTTTTACATGTATACTCTAACCCGAGGTGTCTTTTTTTTTTTTTTACTGTTTTCAACATCCTGCTTTTCTTAGCTTATAAATTCCTGACTACAGAGGGCCAGCCGGAAATACTGCCTGGTGGATAACATAAACTATGCCCTGACAAAACAGGGGTTGATTCATATATCCGTGTAATACAATGTATTTGTCTTGTTTTCATCAGGTATACAATAACCCGTTGAAATGGACGTTGTATGAAATTGCCCGGGAAGCTGTTTAGTTTGTAATATCCATCTCTAATTACGGCTAATTATAGATCTTTAGGATTCATACCTAAAAGCCTAACTCATCCCTATTCATAGTCACTGTTTTCCACAGTCTTTGATAATGGGGAAGAAGCTAAATATATATATATACCCCTCTCTTCTGACAGATCTTTAGAATGCATACCTAAAAGGCTAACTCGTCCCTTTTCCTAGTCACTGTTTTCTACATTTTGATATGGGGGCGAAGCTAAATATATATCCCTCTCCTCTGGTAGATCTTTAGGATTCATACCTAAAAGGCTAACACATCCCTATTCATAGTCACTGTTTTCCACAGTCTTTGATAATGGGGAAGAAGCTAAATATATATATATACCCCTCTCTTCTGACAGATCTTTAGAATGCATACCTAAAAGGCTAACTCGTCCCTTTTCCTAGTCACTGTTTTCTACATTTTGATATGGGGGCGAAGCTAAATATATATCCCTCTCTTCTGGTAGATCTTTAAGATTCATACCTAAAAGGGTAGGCCTAACTCGTCGCTATTCCTAGTCCCCAACTGAATATAATATTATATCGTAAATTCATTATACACATATTCTTATATTAGACATGCGAGTTATGGAACCCACCGTCAAGACCCCCAAGTAATCCTCAAGAGTTGTCAGTCCATCGGTTAGTGGGTATGGGGCTTTAAACAACGAAGGGCCGACGGTGCACCGTCCCAAGTGGGATTAGCCATTGGTCAAACGCCTAATTCCCTTAATTACACAGAGACGACAAAGATCAGATAAAAGAGGGATTTGGTATTTGTATAAGAACCACTAATGTAGGACCCTGCAAAATCTACAAGTATACTTAAATAGCGTTCAACAAATCAAAAGCCAGAAAAATAAGCTGTTTGTCTACTGCTGTTGTCAGGCATCCAACGCATATGAAAAGACCTATCAATCTTCTGTATCTATTTCAGTCCTTTGATTGGCCTATCGCCAGAAACATTGAACCGGAGGAGACGTTACTTATAGAGATCTTCAACCACAACACCTACCTCAGTAACAAGTAAGTGTCACAACACCTCCTCCAACTGGGAGTGGGATGTAATCAATACACTTTGTGAAGATCAACCTCACATCACAAACATCTCTACAGATAATTAACTGAAAGTAGCTAATATAATAGAACAGCGGGTTTTAGAATCATGCATTTGTATATAGCTATGAATACAACTATATAGATTATAGCACGGTCGGTGATATTTAATAACTACTACCAGGTCATCCAATTGTAACCATTCCCCAGCACTGTCCGGCTGTACAGGTCAACCATCATTTTCCCGACAATTACCTTTCTCAGGTTCCCCCCGATCTCCTGCCATATACTTCTGAAGAATACATTTCACCATGGCCAATGTAATCCTCAAGTAAACACTAAAATCACCTCATGACAATTATCTATAAATACAGGTAAGGGAACGCTATAAAAAGCTATAGCCTTCTGGAAACCGGCTATGTGCAGGCCATACTTCATCTTGGACATCAAAACAAACTCTTGTTCTTGTACTTTATGTACTTTATGATATTCATATAACAATCATCCCACCACATGCCTATAACCTTTGACTATACCGTGTAACTCTCCTAATGGGTATGTAATGATTATGGACGGCAGAGGGACGTTATTGTAATGAAGGCGTAAACGGCACATGGCATAATGATGCTCCTTAAATTACTAGCCACTTTGGGATTGAATCAAATTGTATGGTATTCCTTACGGATGGTCTATATACAATTCGAGAGAAGACGGGGCGTTTCATACGTTATGCTATTTTCCGTGATCACCCTCGCAGATCTTGGATAATTAGCAATTTAAATGTATAGGGTCCTCCCATTTAGAAAATATTTGTTGTTAATGCAACAGACTTCCACATTTCTTCCTTTTGTAAATTCTACGTATAAGCAGGTGCTATGTGCCGTTTTTCCTCATGTAAATAGTATGTATGGAGTTAAAACACTCTGTTGCTTTTGTATCAAGAACACAGACATTGTATTTGTATTGTGTTGTTACAATGCATGTGCTGTGCCTGGCATTCCTCCAACGTCGTGCCAATATGACAAAAAGGCTGAGATACCATGTAGGAACAAAATCTGTTCTGTACCATGACGGATTCGAGCCCACTCAATCACTATAACCGTCTCTTGCAGTCTAAGTTTGTTGCTACTCAGTGGTGGATTTAGCCCCCCCCCCCCCCCCTATTTTCGGCCAAATATTATTTTTTTAAATGTAATACTTTACAACAGGGCGCCCCACCTTTTGAAAATCTCTGGATCCGCCGCTGTAACTGTACCAGACTAAACCAAACCTGCCATACTGGTCTCGGCATTTTAGACTTGTTTATTGCCGGATAGAATCTGCCTACCATATACAGCAATTTCTCCCCGTCTTACCTGACTGTGAGTGTCCCCTATTTGCCTCTCCAGACGCCTGCGGTAAGCAGTTTTAATGTCGGGTACTGCATGTGAAACAGGGTCTTCTAACTTGCTCCTATTACTGTTAAAAGGGAAATTTAGCTAACATCTTACTGCCATTGTCTGTCAAGTCAAAGTCAGCCTTTAATTATAACTATTTACACCGCTACAAGAGGGTAACGGAGAACTAATGTGCTCAGAGGCAAAGGTACCATAGTCTTAATATTATATAGGTTAATACATAAAACATATTTCTAAAAATTATGCTTTTTAATCAACATTAGTCTTTATTCTCCACTACTTTGAGGAGATCCAAACGGATGTGTGTGTCATCCATACTTTACATCTGAATTATGTTGACATCGAAAGTTTTTTCCCTTAACTTTATTCACTAGTTTTAATTTTGTTACTTGATTTTTCTTATTGCACCGCGATGTTTTAGAGTATAGTTTTTATGCACATTTCTGATCAAATGCATGTTTTTCTCCGAATGTTTCAAATAATATTATGTTTCTTTCGTATCGGTGTCGCCTTTTAAAAAACAGGGCGCAGGAATGCTCCTGGACTATGGATTGCATCAGTGTAGTATACAAGCAGTAACCCTTAACACTTTTTTAACAATGTGATTGCATCGAAGTTGTCCTCCAACTAAATTATGCCTTACCTTATACATAAAGGGCCCGTGGTTTAGGGAAAAATGCACTCTGATCTTTATTTTTTGACACGCGAGTTATTCTTGGAAAATTCCTTAATATAGACCATACCAATGTTGTCAATGATTCAACATTATGCTGTCCCTTTTTCAAATCAGATTGGTGGGTTCCTATACGTTAGTGCTTCAACAAATCATCCAAGATGGAGAGCTCAGCATCTGTGAAAATCTGGTGGACGCTAATAATCGTCTCATCGAGGTGAGTTACACATAATATGCATTTAGACTTTGAATAACTATCACATAGCAAAATACATTAAATTTTAGTTTATATTGCATGCTGGCTAAATTCCTATAGAATCCAAAGGAAAGGGAAATGCTCATAGAGACGTGGGGTAAAAGAGGGGAGTACAGACAGGAGATAGGGATGTGATAAAAGATTATACAGCCAGGATCTAAAAGATCGAAATTGGAATGGGGAAAACAGCTTACGAGAACTGTTAGTACAAGTAAGGGAGCAATTAAAAAAAGAACAGTTACTGAAAAACAGTCAGCAGGATCCAGTGTAGCAATCTGTGATAAGTAGATGGATATTAAAAATAAAGGGCTGAGAGCCAAATGTAATATCCATGAGAAGTGATATGAATATTAACATACAAACATCTCATTTGATAATACCATATCCATATTGTGTATATAGGAATAAGTGGTCATGGGGAAAGGACTGACGGAAACTTGGCTACAGAAAGGTAGTAGAATTTTTAAAAGGGCAATGGGCGCTTTTGGAAGCCCGTTTTGCCTTAATGATCTTTCAGCCAAATTGTATTCAGTTTTACATTTAAAACTTCCTGAAAACAGGGAGGGTGCCCCCCCCCCCCCCTCCACCTCTAATTTCGCCTCTGCCAACTAAAGTTTTATAACTTTAAATACTGCTGAATTCCCCAAAACACACATTGCAGACCAAGGCCACCTTTGAAGTCAAGTACTACAGTCCTGACGGTAAGGTGGGCCGATGGGAGGAGGTGGAATTCCAGTACCCGCTCATCCAGCAGTGGAACCGCCCTGGGGACGAGCTGGACAACGCTACCACTGGCGCCGGCTCCATGGACAACCTCAGCGAGCGCTTCAACTTGGTCCAGGACCAGGACGGCTCCTCACAGGCCGATACGTCATCACTTCTGTAAGTCCGCCTTCTGTGCTCATTTCGTATACAACTTTTATGTGAGTCTGCGCAGAGGACCTCCCAATAGACGCCTTGTTCCCAACCCTTTACGCCTGGGTCCATATAGGAAACCATATCCCAACCGCTTGGTGCTGGTCTATTCCATTAGCAGGGCGTCACACTCTATTAAATTAGGTAGAAATAATGTTGTACAACGCCAAACTCCACGAACACTAGTAGGTGGACGAAAGTGTTATTTTTTTTTTTTTTTTTTTTTTTTTTATTGAAACATCTCTTAACTGTTTTTTATTGAAACATATCTTAACTATCAATTAACTGTAGATAGGATAATTAAAATCGCAGGGTAATCAACATGTTTTGACTGTATGGGAATCTTTGTCGGGTGTATTATGACAATGATCTACTATATTATCAGTGGTATAGCCAGGGGAGTTTCCCGAATATCTGGACCCCCTTTGATCTTCCAAAAGGAAAATTTGAAAAAAAAGGTGTGAATAAAAAGAGGATGGAATCCACCATAATTTACCTGTAAACCCCTTAATCTTTCTTGGAACTCCCTTTGATTTTAGAGTTGCATATGTCCCTAATTATCGATGGATTATGACCTAGATCATTTTCTGAGGTACATGCATGTCGTCACCTGTATAATCTGTGTAATGTCTAAATGGTTAACTGTTTGATCTGTAGGTCGTTTGGGTCTGGGGTAATGACCGGAGAGGACACGGCCGCCCAACAAGCAGCTCTAGAGGCCGTGTACATGGCCAAACAGTTAGTACAAGTTTGATATTGTTTTATAGGAAATATTTCATAATCCACATAGCTGAATGCTATATTTTTGTAAATTACTTGTCGCATTGAAAAGATACATAATCGTTTGTCTATCTTATCAAAGGATTTAAGGGTTTAAAAAAATACCCTCTTAATATTGGATTAAAATTACTTTAATTGAACATTTTGTTATGTGTAACAACTAGGCCTATAGCCTATAATGATTCAATGCCTCAAATGAAGTCCTTTTGCACGTTGTATCTACTGATATAGCACAATTCTTCCTCTTTTTTCAGAACACGACATGATATGCTAGAGGCAGAACTACACAAACCACGCGACTTCCAGGTCAAAATTGTCTTTTAATTTAGAATTCGTATTACAAAATTTAAAAGTCGCTAAAAGATTTCATATTGGTAATAATAATATTCCGTCCAAATAGATCTATCAGTTTCTAGGAATATCTGCCTACCATTGAGTTTCAAATAATGACTAAATAGCAATACACATAACACACGTTCCTAATTGCTTCCTTTTCTAATGATTCAATATCAGAACAAATATATCTACTTTTTGTTCATTTGATAGCATTTATCTAACAAGAGAAGCAAATCTAATTATTCCACGCATATATATGTTTATGTTGGTTCTGTTTTCTGAATGAAGGTAAACATCACCATCCTTGAGGCACAGCAGCTGTCGGGACTGAACATAGACCCCGTCATCAAGGTCGAAGTTGGCGGAGAGAAAAAGTATACTGCCATCAAACAGTCGACGAATTGTCCCTATTATAATGAGGTAAGACACAGAAGTATTGTTTAACCTAACAAAAGCTTTTTTATGGCCGGAAATAATATGCGTCTTTTATGAAATATTGATGCTTCATTGACAGCTCTATTTCCATTTTTGAAGGGGAAATAGAAGACTAATAGAAGTACCTTTTTCTTCCACTAGAGCTTGTGTGAAAATCTGTGCAATATTTACTAACGTCTTATGATATGTTTCAGTACTTTGTATTCGACTACCGACAGAGCCCAATCCACTTATTCGACAAGATGATCACAATCACGGTAAGTATATTTCGGAAAATCTTTGTATATAATTTGAGTGAAATTAAGCACTTTTCATTGCAATTAACACATTTGATTTAGAAAAGACCTCTATTTTCATAAATTAAACTTAATTCTTCCGTTATTGTTTCTAATCTATCCTAAAACTATGATAACGGAGGAAATGAGGGGGAAATGAAAACCTCTTCATTTGATTGTGTATTTGATCCAGGCCTATGACGCAACTCGTCTCCCGGGACGGAACGTACTTAAGGCCGGAAACATTCTAGCAGGGAGCGTCATTGGCTCGTTCAAGTGTGACGTGGGCACCGTGTATGCTGCAAGTGGTAAGACGCTTTTTATCAAAACTCGTTTTCTTATCATCTTTATTTGCCATTTTGGTAGGTTTTGTAATTCAACAAGTCCTCTGTCAGTTTAAGTCATCCATGTTTAAGATACAGAAGAAGCTGTTAGCCAAAAGTATCAGATTGCATGGTAGTATTCAAACATGCAGGTACAAGTTTAGTTCAGTGTGTCTCACTTTACATTTTTTTGTTATTAACCGATTAAACAAAAATTACTAAATCTCAACAATTTATCGTCCGTATAGGTAGTGTACATAGGTGAATTGGATGAATACATTTAACAAATGATATAGATTAGTATAAGTACACACAGCACTTGCTTAGCTAGTTTAAGCGTCAGCAAGTCTAATGTGTCTTATACATAATAGCAATGATAATGCATGATGAAGAAAGTCAATTATGATAGTCATCACGTTATCATATACATTAAAGCAATATCATTCCAATATGATTATGCCATACTCTAATTAAATCCATTCTTCTCATCACGGCAATTTTTGTTTTATCCAACTCAGTTGATCCCATTTTTAACAGTATAAAACGGAGAAGATATTGATATAATCTTTTCTCTATCCACAGACCACCAGTTCTTCCATCGCTGGGCTGTATTACTTCACCCTAAGGACATCATGGAAGGCCCCAAAGGTTACGTCAAGTGTGACATATCTGTCATTGGCAGAGGAGACGTTGTCAGGGTTAGTGCTAGCAATTAACTTAAATTGGGTGGTAAAAGGAACTTGTTTAGTCTCAGAATAATTGTTATTCTTGTTGTTTTACATCTATTGCGAATCACAAGTAATCATATAAGTGCCTTGAAATGTCATTGTGTCTTTGGCATAACCACTTCCGGTAATACTGTGTGCAAATCCTTTTAATGTGGCGATCGTTCTTTTATCCATTGCCAGGCCCAGAAGCCAGACAAGGATGAAGATAATATCGAAGGGTATGTTTGTTCAATTATTCCCCTGTAAATTGTAAACAGAAAAATTACTGCCAATTTAACTTCTAATACATTACAATAATTCTAAAACATTAATCATTCTAATCTGATTATTCCTATCAATATGATCTATGGTGTTAAGCATATATATATGCATAGTTCTACATTCATAACATACACGTTGTTTGCCACATTAAGTCTCTATATACCTATACAATGTCATAATGATGTTTCTCTCAGAAACCTGCTGCTGCCGGCGGGCGTGCCGATGGAGCGTCAGAGCGCCTCCTACCGAGTGGTGATATACCGGGCCGAGGACCTGCCCCGCATGGACTCAGGAATCATGGCCTCAGTGAAAAAGGCCCTCACCCTCAGCAAACAGGCCTTCATCGACGCCTACGTCAAGGTCTCCTTCGTCGGACACGTCGTACGTCACAAGTTGATAGTACATCTTGTTGTATGCGCTTAAGCCTGTATTCCACATACCGATTTTAACGCTGCCGATTTTGCATTCGGTTGACTTTCTCTGAGAATATAGCATGAAGCCATCAATCCTGTATACCATTTGAAAGAATATTATACAACCTTTCTAATGATGTATAGTCTATATCTGAGCTTTATTCTCACTGCCGATTTTAAAAATCGGTAGCCTACTTACTATTAGGTTACTTTAGCTAAATATCATAGTCGATGTATTTTCGTTATGCATGTATAGCATTTCATTTACTGCATGATGAAAGGTTAATTGTAAGAAGCAACTATTTCGTTTGGCCATACAGTGCCTATCTTAGTATCAGTATCCATAATGCGCCCCCTTATTTTGTGTGTAAACAAAAATATATACTTTTTTCTCTCTATAGGCCAATTTATACCTCTTGTATGGGCCCCTTGCCGTTCTCAACTTCTCAAATCTGCCTCATCCGTTTCTTTAGCCTATATCACATAGAAGGTACTTGTTATTACTCTTTAAATCACCTATGCGTCTCTTTTGGAAAACCTTCAGGGTAAAACCTCGGTAAAAAAGAGTTACAACCCCGAGTTCAAGGAGCAGCTGTCCTTCATCGACATGTTCCCCCCGCTGTGTAACCGAATCAAGGTGGAGTTGTGTGACAGTGACGCCATCTCCGACGAACCCATCGCCACCCACTTCATCGAACTGCCCCAGATCATGGACCCCGGCGGGGAGGCCGAAGGTAAGACGGGTTTAAAGCGCAACGTTATGTCTTTGTGGTATATATTTAATTAGACATAAGGAAAGTTTTTTCCGAGTATTAAATGAATGCGAAAATATTTGTAATGGAAACTTTAGATAACTAAACAGTTTCAAAATTGCAATTGTTCTTTTCCATTGTATATCTTGAATTGATGTCATTATTATTGAAGAGTTAACTCGTATTTGTTTAGTCAGTAGAACCATTGAATTGGTGAGCTAGACTAATAAGGAAAGGCGTTTTTTCTGGCGACATCTTAGTCTCTGAATACATATCATATGACGGAGACTAGATACCTAACTTAGCTTATATGCAAAAGGAAATGTGCCAGAAAAACTGTGCTATTGTTTATTGAACTTTATTAATCATTCGTTTGTTCTTAAAGTTATCGCGACAGCAAAAGGTACGAACATAATTATACGTGCTTTGTAATTTGTATGGCCAAATCCGAGTTAATTTCTTTCCAGGTAGCTAGTTTGGCTGTTGGTTACCCATCTATATGTTAAAGAACATGAAAAATAATCATCATCTTTCTTATATCTCCTAAGGACTCGGAAAGAAACCCTTATTTAAATACCATGTCAATGATAGATTCGAAAGTGAAAATAATAGCAATCTGAATATACATACCCTCGTCTCCGCTTAATTTTGGTACTTGGTGGTACTTGGTTGACTATTTTGGTAATTTTCAGAAAATCGACGAGTGTGTCATTTGATTAGTGAATGACAAAATGTGTATTAGAAACACGTACGTGCTTTAGAATCAAATTGACAAACTGAATCACAAAATCTTAATTAGAAACACGTACGTGCTTTAGAATCAAATTTACAATAATATTCATTCACACGTCTTTACCCCCGGCGAATATATTTAGACACCCACAATTTATTCATAGTGCACGATACTAAACAAAATACCTTTAAGTTGTCTCTTACGTCTATATCTAATAACAAACTACAAGAATCAGTGTTCCTGCGCGACACATATATACACTCAACATTCCAATACCTATGACCACTTTATTATATGCCATAAAAGCATAGTACCATACAGCTATTTCTTTGATTGCCATATCAGGCATCCTGCCGACGTTCGGTCCGAGCTGGATCAACTTCTACGGGGCACCGAGAAACTACAAGATGCTGGAATACTACTCGGACCTGAACGAGGGGTTAGGTGAGGGGTGCGCCTACAGGGGGCGCCTGCTCATCTCGGTCAAGACGGAGCTGCTGGACGCTGACATGGCGTCCGCCTCCACGGTCTACAAGGACAAGGTCAGGTCGGCCAACAAGGTGAGTGCCTTAACTTGTTTAGTGCTTCCATATGACATAAGTTCTTGGCAGATCCATTGCGGAAGCCATTGCGGAAGCCATTACGGAAGCCATTGTGGAAGCCATTACAATTATATATTATATGCGAAGCCACTAAGAAGCCAAATGTGAATTTATTGGAGGAACCATTAGAGAAAACACCACAGAAGCTATACTGGGGAAAGAAACCAGTGGAAACAAATGGAGAAGCCATTAAAGAGGCAAATCTTAGAGAAGCCACCTGTGGAGCCATAGGAGAAGTCAATCGACAATTAAATCAATCAGCAGGCAATAAAAGAAATTATTTAAGAAACCGTTGGAGAAAATTGAGGGAACTTTTGAAATAGCCAACCAAAGACCAGACTGTTACAATTTCCTCTTGATAAGCCATGATGTAAAACATCGATTATTACTAAATTAGGTCTAATAGATCAGAAATATTCTCTTTAAAGCGATGTGTTTCTAAAAAGTATATGATTTCTCAATCTTTGAAATGGATTATCCTTCTTGAGAGCAACTAATGTTCTATACAAAATGTGCTTAGTTACAACATGTGTCTGTTTCGTTACTCTCAGGTTGAAGTTGCACCAAAAAAAGAGTTCTTACTCTTTTCAACTCTCCTGGATGCATCAATGATTGACAAAGAATATAAGGACAAAGAAGTTTACTTTGAAGTCAGCATAGGTAAGAACACTCTTATATCAGTCGGTAAGGAAAACGTCCGTCTCATTGGTCCCCGGTGACTATAATAATTCTACTGATTTAAATGACGGAATTCTTCTTGTCTTGCGATTCTGATACATCCTATTCAATGCCAAGAAGCTGACAAATTTTGGCTTGATAATGAAAGTCCTGTGAAATGTACCTCTTTTCAACCCAAAAAGGTACGTACGGGAACAAATTGGACGCTAAGGGCGAGACGTCCCTGGTGAGTGAATCGGAGGGAAGTGACGAGGACGACGATGACGACGACGGGGGGAGCAGCAACCTGCTCAAAAAAGAAAAGGAAATAGAGGAAAATCTTCCCTGTAACAGCTGCTCTGAACCCATGGTGAGACCGGGCCTTCAAATGCTACCTACACATGTCTTTATTTGTTCATTGTACTTGACAAAAATGAGCTATTTAAGCCTCATTACATAGCACAAACTTTGCAACGTCTACATAGTGTAATTTTTCAGTTCTACCAGCATCCTGGGAACAGAGGGGAAGATTAACTGGTTTGTGAAGAACTATAGAAACTCAGGATCTAATAAGCAGGATAATTCCAACAAAAATTGACATGTAAAACTATACATTTTGAAAAATAACCCTCCATATAGATATATGGACACCAACATTGTAAAATAATCTAATCTGGTAGATCAGGTTATGGTTCAGTAGTTTGGAGATTCATTCAGAACAATTAAAGGATGTAAACATGTCGTTGTGTCTCCTTTCATTTGTCGCACAGCGTGGCCAATCGGACGACAAGTGTTACTACTACCTTCCCATATGTGAGGAGAAACCTTGCCTGTATGTGGTGGGTAGGTTTGAGGACCTGAGGAAGCGGCTCTACCATTCCAACATCCTCGACAAGATTGCTGAACAACTGGTAGGCATCTCTCATTTGTATATATATATGTGCATTACCTCTGTATATTGCAATTAATTACCTTGCTTGGTAAGTTAAACATAACCATGTTAGGTAAAGGTAGAAAATGTGTAACTTGGAAAACATTCAAGCACTATGAGAGCCATTACATTTACTTGACTAAATAGATAAATAGTTGCGTTCAGGTTTCATGACTCCTAAAACTTAGGGTCGGTAGGTCAGGACTTTTGACTGTAATCCTCAGTGTTTTCATTGGTTTTCAGATCCATTACATGAATATAAGGATAGCATAAGGATAGTATAAGGATATCTATGTACTTGAACTTTATTCTGTGTCCTTATTGTGATTCAGGATGAGGCCCTGGAGGACCTGAGAGTGACCATTAGGTCGGAGAGACCTAACCAGCGGTACAAGCTTAAATGCGCCATGGATGAACTCATCAAGGGTACGTTTCCTGGCCTTAGCGCTCATTTCCTTTACCACGAACTGCCCTTTGATTTGAGTTGTATATAGAAATACAACTTATTCCATGCATTATTTTATCAGAATATTAAAGGACGTTGCTGTATTTCAGGTTGCGATACGTACATGCGAATGGTATCTTCACTCAGCGTCGGTGCTGGCTCAGGGAAAACAAAACTGGACAAACATCGCCTCAAGTCATGCGAGGCTCAAATTGTGAGTATCCAAACAATTTCAAAATCTAGTGGTCAAATCAAGAACCTTGATGTAAATTTACTTAATTTTCATATCAAAATAATACCTGTTAACCCTAGCTCGGTCGTCCATATAGTTTGATTTCAGTAGATCCTTGCACTTTCTGACTGCTCTCAACCTTTTTGTCACAGAATGCCTTGAAGAAGACGGCCAAAGTGCTGAAGTCAGGAATCACACGTGATAACGTCCGAGATCGGTATAAGGAGGCTAAAGAATACCTAAAGAAAGTCAAACACCTCGCCAAAGAGGTACGCTCAGATAGGTGACGAGGCACGAGGATTTCTTTAGCATTGATGCATATAATATGCAGAATAAAAACGGGCGTCATTATTGAACAGTTAAACTGACAGTAGAGCATGCCAACAATAAGCAAGAACCTTTGAAGATATCATTAAAACATGTGAATCGTAGAAAAAGACCGATTCATATTTGATATTATTATATCCGTTGATTTTAGTACGATATATTTATATTCGTCTGTATGCCATTGCTCTTGTAGCCACAGCACAGTATTCCAGACGTGTTCATCTGGATGGTGGCCGACAAAAAGCGGGTGGCTTACCACAGGATAGCGGCCAAGGACCTTCTAGCCGCAACATTCCCCGAACAACAGGGCAAGGACTGTGGCAAAGTGCAGACGTTCTTCCTGAAGGTAAAGCCAAGCTTACCAACATATTCCCAACCTTCCGACCTTAATACTTCCCAACCTGTCTTAGATCGGAACCGTAGATAAGTGTCTAGCCGAATGGTAGCTGTTTACTTTAAGTTCTTATTAGTTATGTAAAGAGACTCCCATGTACTCTCATGTCGTTGTTACAATGTCACTGACTGTTAGGCCTACAGGCCACTGTGATTGTAATCCTTTGTCTGTTGTTGTTGAAGTGTTATGAAGTTTAATAGGCTTACTGTCTTGAGTGCTAATAATTACATATCTGTAGTTGATAGTTTGTATGTGTTTGTGAAAGTCCATGTTCTATTTTGAAAATGCTGCTATAATGCTACTATCACAACTTGCAACCAGAAATTGCAGAAAAGGTCACACAGAGAGGTATCGCCATACGCACTCCACGTGGGTTCGGTTCACAAAGTGCACACAATTTTGAGGTTACACAATTAAAGCAATCCTCAGTTAAATATGGGTTAAATGTTTGTTTTCAGCGACCAAAAACACATGGACTTAAAACTCTAGTGTTCAAATCGGTCAACAAGGCAAAACCAGGCGATCAGGACAATCCTTTAATAGTCAGCTCCAATTCTGCTTTTATCATTAATATTCTGTCAGTCATAGGTCATGCAAGATTCTCTTCCTTAAACAGCCCAATATCCCTTCAAATTCTTTATGTTTGTACATATCGCATTAGCTGAATATATTAACAAACTGCTTTAGAATCAGCTATGATCCCCAATCCCCAAGAGTTATTCCCGCAGTCACTGGAAACTGCAGCAATATCACCAAATTAATGATACTCCAGAATAATGAGGAATAGTCAGATATCATGGAAATCAGCTTTTAGGTTCGACCTTAACAGATGGTAGTCCGAGGTATTTGGCTCTAACCTGTACAGATTGAGAAGAGCAGCAATGATAAACATAACTCGGTCCTCATCCATGTTATAACTTCTGTTCCCGTTAATCTCGGATTGTTTTCAGTTTCAACATAACATTATAACAAGTAATAATACTTTTTGTTCCAGTCTCCTATAACTAATGAATCAAGGGTTGGTTAAATGCATTTCTGACGCTTTTAGTGCTAGGAAACTGCACAATACATAGCCTACATCCAACGAGAGATGTTTATCAATCGTAGTGTGATTGACATGAAAAATATCTTGAATAGAATCCTTTTTGATATTGGTTTATTTGTATGACTTTTATTCATACATTTTGATAATCATTTTGACCTATCGAGTATATGTCATTTAAATACGGCGTTAGGTTAGAAATCCCGTATTTAAATGGTATCTTGGCTTTTCAATGTCATCAGAATTCTTTATTCAAGATATTCAGTACAGTTGATCACACCTGGTTGTTGCACCAAGTTGTTTTTATCAGGTTTCAGCCCAAAATTGACATAATACCTCTTGCGCTCATGATATATAGGGGATGAACAAGCCATCCACTTATTCTTTTTTCCAAAAGGGGGGTTTCAGAACACCCCCCCCTCCCAAACGCCTTAATAACTCCTAAAGAGTTCAGTAAACATGCAGTACTCCCCTTGATACATGGGTGCCAACAAATTATGCTAATATTTGAGTTCTTCCCTTCTACTGTCACTCTCCAGTATGTGTATACTGTCTCCTAGGGCTGTATTATGTTGCCGGGACCTCTCCAAATGAAATGTTCATACGACGTTTACTTTAGCTGATTTGTGTCATTCAAAACACACTATTTGACAAGATAACCCTGGTTACTCTTTAGCTGAAGGGCACTCTTAATGTATATGAAACGTACAGTTGCCACCATTCTTTCAACTGGTACCAATTTCTGAATCGATAATTGAGGTGTGTGGGTGCGCACTCTTCTTTTTTTTTTAAACATTTTCGTCTATCCTATGAATAAGGTACTGAAAGAGAATGCATAGGGACATTGAACTTGTTCTTATATTGGAAAGGTGTTGGCTGTCCAAAACAAAATGTCCGTAACTCAGACCATTAGTCAAGGAAATTGCCTCTCGAAAGAACTTTGAAAGTCTCAAATTAAGCCACAAATCAAACAGTTGGAGATATTGCATGCCGATCAGTCTAAAACTGCTTCCGCTTATTTAATCTAATTTCCAGTTTATAAATACTGTATATACTAACTATTGGTGGGACGTTTTTCAAAGAATGTGTTATCTTTAAGATAGATTGAGTAAGTTAAAATGATGTAAATGATGCTTTAGCCATTTGAGAAAACCATAAAGCATTGAATGTGCGCTTGCCCAAGATCCAAGAATAGAATAAAGATAGAACCATAATATAAATGATATCACAAGGATCGACGTATAATGTATCTGGCATACGATCATCAATGCGCAATGACTGCTAGAGGATAGATATGCAGACAGACATGCTTTTTAAAGTGCACGTAATTTGCCAAAGAAACGTTCAAATAGATTGATAGTTCACTGCTTTCTTAAACTCAACATAGACCTGCGTAGTATAAACAGTTGAAGATCAGTTTACTGCATGAATTATCTCTACCAGTGTTGGACGACTTTGAAATTTCAACCTAAACACAGAACAAGATGTTTTGTCCAAAACTTCCATAATGAATATTGACAGATATGTGTCATCGTAATGTATCCATATTAAAACTTAGATTGTTTTCTTTCTAAGGATCCTGATGCGGTTTGATAACAGATAATCCCGAATATGTAACCTGATTTTCAACACAAATACAAATACGCTTTGCATAATTTAGCATGTCGCCTATGAAACTACTTAGCGTATCGTAGTATCCACTGTAGCACTTTCCCATTGAGGTAAAAGGTAACACTTTCACACTGTTTTCCTCGCAGAAACCTGGTAAAGACGGTCAAGGGAATGGGGGCTGGGCTATCCAGGCCAAGGTCCTCATGTACCTGTGGCTGGGTCAGCGGGACCCCAAGAAGCCGAACCGGGACTACATAAAGGGCGTCCCTGAGGCCTACCTGGAGACGGCCGAGGTGAAGCAGGCCCACATCACGCCGCCGAGGAGCCTCGTCTTCCAGGGTACGTCCAGGGGACAGCAGGCACAAGCCAAGGGGAGTGAAATGTTGGGGGGGGGGGGGATCTTAATCTATATATATTTTTACAGCTCTCTTATAATCCATTATTGAGTGTGGCTTTCCTAAAACATTACAATGATAACAACGACTGCTTTACACAGTAATTTGGGGCCGCCCAGGTATGCCCCCATCTGCTTGTTTTTCCCATTTCCCCCCCATTTTCCCCCTTTGTTTTCTTTTTTTTTTTGGGGTCCAAATGTGTCTATATATACCATGATGTATATGTTCTGCTCTTGCTACAGGTGAGGTGCACTTCCAGCTGCGGGCCTACCTGTACCAGGCCCGGTCCCTGATCGGCTCCGACGACTCCGGGCTGTCCGACCCCTTCGCCAGGGTCATCTTCTGGAACCAGTGTCAGCAGTCGCGGATCATCGAGGCCACCCTCAGCCCCACCTGGGACCAGGTAGGCTATTGGAATACGTTACAGTTAATACACTGTCTCAGGAATTTAGTTTTTGGGGCACCACTGAGCCGGTCATACTAGGATTTCTTTGTATCGTATTGTATGGGGTTGAATAGTTAATCGGCCATGCATGTGAATTTATTGTCTATGATAAGCGGGTCATGTGAAGATATCGAAATGTTCTGACAGCTTTCCCAGAGTAAAGATTAATATGGAAAACTATAAAGTAGTCATTTATCAACAGAGTCGTGCGTATTTTTATATTAATAACTATCTAACCTCACTTATAATAGCATGGATCATGCATGATAAATTATGTGCACATGAAAATGCCAACAATTTCCACATCAGTAAACAGAAAGTCGACATAGACATTGCTCTGTTTTCGCTAGGATTAGACAGTTCTATCATAAAAGCCGTGCATTGTCCTATTTTCAGGTACTTGTCTTCGACAAAATCATCATTCATGGGGACCCTAAGGTTATTGCCGCGTCTTCCCTAACGGTCATCGTCGAGTTCTTTGACTACGATGCAGTGGTAGGCAAAAATTTCAAATTTTACTCATGAAAAACTAAATAACAAAGATGCAATATAAGTATCTTACAACTCTTAGCAGCTGAAACTTGAATATAATTTATTATATCAGTGCATTCTGGTAACTAAAGCATACATCATCATCATCATAATTATAGCCACAAGTTCTATAGGACTACTCCATAGATATAATGATAAAGTGGTACCATAATTCATAATTTCGTGTGCTCTTGCTTGTCATCCGCGATGGAATGTGATAGTAACGATCAGAATAAAAGTTATATGAAGGTTATAGAAATAACTTTATGACAGTAAATTTTCGATATCATGTTACTTGATTTATATTTAACATTTATCAAAATAGATCTAACAATACCAATGTTGTGGAGTAGCCTCCCTGCAAAATCGACTCAAAACATAACAATGTCATCTTACGATTATAATTGACTGGAAACCTTATACTGCATATTATATATATATAATTACATGTAGGCCTATATGTCTGATTTCAGGGCGACCCGGAGTTCCTGGGGCGGTGCATGGCGCGGCCCCGGGTCAAGATGGCGGCCGAGCCGTACGCCGCGCCCGATTTCCCCGCACCTTTACAGTGGTGGGATGTCTTCAGGGGCTCGGCCAAAGCCGGGGAGCTGCTCGCTTCTTTTGAGCTGCTCGAGGTGAGATATTTTATCTGTGAAAGGTACGTTTCCCAAGTAAGTTGTGTATAAACACAGATATTGAAGCAGATTCCCGAAGTTGATATAAATGATGAGGGCATTCTAGCAGGTTCCCAAAGTAAGTAGTATAAAGATAAGGATATTACAGCAGGTTTCCAAAGTAAGTAGTATATAGATAAGGATATTACTGCAGGTTCCCAAACTAAGTAGTATATAAATAAGGATATTACAGCAGTTCCCAAAGTAAGTAGTATAAAGGTAAAGATATTACTGCAGGTTCCCAAAGTAAGTAGTATATAGATAAGGATATTACAGCAGGTTCCCAAAGTAAGTAGTATATAGATAAGGATATTACAGCAGGTTCCCAAAGTAAGTAGTATAGATATGGATATTACTGCAGGTTCCCAAACTAAGTAGTATAATATAAATAAGGATATTACAGCAGTTCCCAAAGTAAGTAGTATATAGATAAAGATATTACAGCAGGTTCCCAAACTAGGTACATGTAGCATACAGCTAAGAATATTACCGCAGGATCCTAGAGTAAACAGTGTAGAGATAAGGGTGTTACAGCAGGTTATCTACATAAGTAGTATAGTAGATTGATAATGGTATTAACAGCAAGTTCGATAGGGAAGTAGTATATAGATAAGGGAATAAGAGTAGGTCCTTTTTTAATTAAGTAGTATATAGATGAGGACAGTAAATCGGGTTCCTAATGTAGAGAAAAGAGAATTGCAGTGGACTCTTTATTCGCCACCATTGATTGGGTGATCACATTTATCAGGTTATGTGTGGTGTATTGAGTCTCTACATGCTCAGGCTTCCTAGACTAGGAATGACCAGGCTGTGTATTGCATCATATACCACTTCCTCTCCAACTTCCTGTCATTGGAAACCCAAAGTATACACTAGGTGGCACCACTTAATAGATCTTTTGCATTCATTTTGGAGTGATCACATTTGTTTATTTCTTGATGTTTCAATATTGATAAAGGTAACCAAGCGTCCCTAGGTTAACACTCTCCAAGCAGATATTTCGTTTTTCATTATTCATATATTCTCAAATTTCATTATATTGAAATTTAGGATCATTGGAGTGGTTTTAGAATCAGACTTATGAGATTATCTTTTTTTTTCTTTTTTCCTTTTTTCAAGAGTTTGTTTTGACTTCTGGTAATCCCCTAACAGGTTTTTATCACTCTCCAAGCAGATTTTAGGTTTACACTCTCCAAGCACATGTTCAGTTTCAAATTTTTGTTTTTGCATCAAATTTATATGTTTTGACTGCTGGTAATCTACAAATAGATTTTCATCACTCTCCAAGCAGACTTTAAGGCTTACACTCTCCAAGCAGATGTTTGATTTTCAAAATTATCATTTTGCGTCAAGTTTAAATATTTTGACTCCTGGTAATGTGTAAACAGGTTTTCATCACTCTCCAAGCAGATTGTAAGGTGTACACTCTCCAAGCAGATGTTTCGTTTTCAAATTTTTATTTTTGCATCAAGTTTATGTTTTCACTGATGGTAATCTCCAAATAGGTTCTCATCACTCTCCAAACAGATTTTAAGGGGTCACACTCTCCAAGCAGATGCTTGGTTTTCAAAAGTTTCTTGTGGCATCAAGTTTAAATGTTTTGAATGCTGGTAATGTTGAAACCGGTTTTCAACACTCAAGCAGATATTTGGTATTCATTTTTCATTTATTCTCAGGTTTCATTATATTGAATGGTAGGATCATTGGAGTGGTTCTAGTATCAGACTTACATGAGATTTGCATCTCTTTCTTTTTTTCTTTTTCTTTTTTTATACCTTTCTTTTTTTCAAAAGTTTATGTTTTGACTGCTGGTAATCTCCAAACAGGTTTTTATCACTCTCCAAGTAGATTTTAGGTTTATACTCTCCAAGCAGATGTTAAGTTTCGAATTTTTGTTTAAATTGCATCAAATTTATGTTTTGACTGCTGGTAATCTACAAATAGATTTTCATCACTCTCCAAGCCGACTTTAAGGCTTACACTCTCCAAGCAGATGTTTGGTTTTTTTTTTCTCGTCACGTTTAAATGTTTTGACTGCTGGTCATGTGTAAACAGGTTTTCATCACTCTCCAAGCAGATTGCAAGGTGTACACTCTCCAAGCAGATGTTCGGTTTTCAAATTTTTATTTTTGCATCAAGTTTAAATGTTTTGACTGCTGGTAATCACCAAACAGGTTTTTATCACTCTCCAAGCAGATTGTAAGGTTACACTCTCCAAGCAGATGTTCAGTTTCAAATTTTTATTTTTGCATCAAGTTTAAATGTTTTGACTGCTGGTAATCTACTTGTAGATTCATTACTCTCAAAGCAGACTTTAAGGCTGACACTCTCCAAGCAGATGTTTGGTTTTCAAAATTTTCTTTTTGCATCAAATTTAAATATTTTGACAACTGGTAATGTCTAAACAGGTTTTCATCACTCTCCAAGCAGAATTTAAGGTTTACACTCTCCAAGCAGATGTTTTCTTTAAAAAAAAAATGTTGCATCAAGTTTATGTTTTCACTGCTGGTAGGGCCTACTCTCCAAGCAGATTTTAGGGTTTACATTTCCATGCAGAGTATACAATTGTTCTTATGTCAGCATCATTTTTAGATTAAAACTAAATAAACTTATTTTATTAGTAATTAACGTGCGTCATTTACACTTAATCACATTATTCAGTGGCGTTCTTTTGTTTTTTAAACAAATGCGAACTTGTATTATTTGCAATTGATTAAATTATTCCAAAACAGGCCTAAAGTAATTAAAGTAACAAGGTTTCTAATCTGAAATCATTATGGTATTACAGCAGACATCTGATGTATGTAGTGTGGTGTCAGGGATTCACCAACTGCCATTCTTGCTATCTGTCAGCAGGGAACGTTACCCCATGCCCGGGTGTGAGAATGCATAAAGTATGAGGTGAAGGGGGTACTGAGATAGAGGTTGTGCCTCACATGCGAGGGTCAACTGCGCTATATGGTGGTAGGGGGCAGAGGGGAAGGGACAAGGGGTGTATGCTGGACTTCTACTCGGATGATCAACCAACAACAGGGGAAATGCACCTTTGGTCCGCCCTATATAGAATAAAACGGTAGAGTGTTGGCGACAAGGTCTCTAAACATTTGTATTACTAGATCATTACAGCAGTATATTAAAAGTATGCGTTTTACCGCACATTACTGACAATTATTTGGAATATAATCGTGGTTTAGCAGGTATCAGTATCAGACATAAAGACTTGAAAAAATAATCTTATTGTAATCAATGTTATTGTTGTTCTCCCACACAGGGTGACGCAAGCGCCTTCCCAGCGTTACCTGCTCAGATTATAACTCATGAGAAGAAACCCGGCTACACCCCGATCCCCCAGCAGATCAAGCCGTCGGTCAGTAAGCACCGGCTGGAGGTAGGACACGCATCTACGTCTACATTACGTTTTGTTTTTTCTGTCTTTAGTAGTAATTCCGGAATGCTCCCAGTAGTAATCATGTAACGAAAAGATAAATCCTATATTGCAACCCGAAAGTTCGTAGTGTGCAATGCGCTGCCCAAATGCAGTTATTCTCCATGCCATAAAAGAAATAAGTGACAATCATCTATGAGAAACGGGAAGTGAAGGTTATCCTTGCTCTGGCGAGGGCAAATCTTATTATCAATAATAGCTGATTTCTATATTGTGCACATTCAGGTTGAAAATGGTATATCCTCAAAATATGAAAATAATAGAATTTATGTAAATATTGCTGAGACATTGATATGTAATGGCAGAATACTCCCATCACAACCAATAATCTTATTGTAAAGTGAGGTAGGCCTATATACAAATGCAAGAAAGAAAAATGTACTAAATGCTCTAGGCATATTTCCATAAAAAATTCCAAATCAAATCCAACATTCTTTATAAAAAGACATATCTAAAAAGAAAAAAGAAAGACTCCACAAGAACATTCTTTTTACAGATTTGATCGGTAAGTTTTTGGCTTACTTGGAAAGGGAGTTATAACCCCTATGCATCACTATTTTCTTCAGATCATGTTCTGGGGTGTTCGTGAACCGAAGCGTGTCCAGTTGCTGAGCGTGGATCGGCCGCGTGCCGAGGTGGAGGTGGCTGGGGTGGTCACTGCCGCCAAACCAATCGCCAACATGCAGAAAAACTCCAACTTCGAGAAGACACTCGACTTTGTCGACTTGGTACGTTTCGTTATATTTTACTCTAAATTGTTAGAATTATGCTTGTTTTATGTACATTAATTTTTATTGTAATAAATTGTAACGAGTAGCCTAGGTCGAGAACATTTTGTTATCGTTTTGGCGGGAATCGGACTGCTGTACTGATTTCGGGGCATTGTTACCAACAGGACATAAGACTAATTTCAATTGGCCCAGGGTCACATGCACCCATGGACCAATAAATTCCAACCTCATATACTTCTCCCACCAATTCAAGAAGTGCAGCCATCATGGAAAGCTGCTTAAAAACATCTTAAGTGCCCAACAAATAGGCATTAAACTGTGTGTGTGTATTAAACGTTTTACCAAACCTTCATTAAAACTGCACGTCTTAATTAGCTGTCCTGTTTTATTTATGATAATGGCCGAATACAAAGTGTAGATTATTATTGCACCTGCAGGAAGAGACATAGACAACTTAAGAACATTAAGTTGTCTATGTGTGAACAATCAAAGGCAATGAATGTTTAACAAACCGAAAAATCCAGAGAACATATCGATCGCTGGGACATACCTATATGTATTTGTGTGTACCCGCATAATTATAGAGCCATCAGCACTAGTGAAGGTAGCCCTTTTTTTTAAAGTGATTTCCTTGTTTACTTCCCACCGCAGTACCTCCCAGACAACGAGTTATTCTGGCCGCCGCTCACCATCCGGGTCATGGACTGCCGTAACTTCGGGCGGGAGGTTTTGGTCGGCACGGCTACTGTGTCCTCCCTCAACAGGTACATCTACGTGTCCCGGGAGGAGCGGCTGAGGCGCCAGGAGGAGCAGCGGCAGCGGGAGGCGCGCCTGGCCGCCCTCAAGGAGGCCGCCTCCGGGGAGAAGCCCGCCAGTACCAAGGACGCCGCCTCCGTGCGCGGTAAGGGGCCTGAAGGATAGTGGGTTTTTGTTGTTGTTTTTTTAGGTAGGGGGGTGGGGGTACCCTGAAATGATGAGCACACATTTATAAGAATAATATTATGGAATGCTTAATGGATACAAGAAAAACGTCTGCATTGCAGGCTATTGAATGATCTCTTTGATAGAGTAATAACCAAAAACAATTATATAATCATTTAATTACATCGTTATAAGTTTGTAGGGTCTACCTGATTAAAAAGCCGAATAGGTTTTGATTTCGTGCAGTCAAAAGTAAAATGTATCAAAATGTCTATTGGCATAACATACTGGTGCTTCAGCTGGACTTTTGAGTTCAAGATCTTTTACGAACTCTCGAATATAACGATATCATAATTTTGGATCTTCTTTGTAAAGGAAACAAGAAAGTTAACAAGGTTTGTATCCGGTTTTTGATTCACCCGTAGGTTACTTCTATGCAGAATATTATTGTAAATCAAGTGATTTTTCGCATGCCACGAGAATCCAGAATCATATTATTCTCATAACTGATCAAGCTCATCAGTCACCAATCAGTGTCAATCAATTCGTTTCTCTGTATGTGACAACCAGTTGTGAATTAATTGTGAAATAATCACAACTTAAGTCTTACAAGTGGCATATGAAAAAGGAAACATGATTTACAATTCGTAGATGAAGCCTATAGTTGCCTAGCATCTAGAAAGCTTTCTTTTCCTGCCTTATAGCTCCTATGCCTTCCCTTACATATGTTTTTCCCCTCTACTTCTTCCCTCTAGGTACCCTCAATGGCTCTGTCCTTGGCAATGGTTCAGTCGTCGGCTCCTTCCGCGACGGGAGAGCCTCAGCACTGTCCCCTAGTGGTCGTGGTACTCCGCGCGGAACCGCTTCCCGGGCGGCTTCCGTCATCGTCGAACAACCCCCTAGTCTTGGCGACCCTTACTCCCCCTCCGTGGTGGTGATGCAGCCTTCCAGGGCTGGCTCTAGGGCGCAATCCCTGGCGCCCTCCAGGGCTGGCTCCAGGGCGCAATCCCTGGCGCCCCAGCAATCCCTGGCTCATTCCAGGTCACCCTCCATGGCGCACTCAATGGCGCCCTCCATGGCGCCCTCCCACGCCCACTCCTTGGCGCCCTCCCACGCCCACTCCTTGGCGCCCTCCCACGCCCACTCAATGGCGCCCTCCCATGCCCATTCCCAGATGGTCCCCTACCGGTCCCCCTCCCGGGCCCAGTCGCTGGCGCCCTCCATGCAGTGCCATAGTCGGGCGCAGTCAGAATTCGGCACGCCCCTGGCGGCGAGTAGTCGCACCACGTCGGCGGTCGGCGTTCCGCCCCCCAGCAGGACCCCCAGCCGCCAGGGGTCGGTGGTGGGGTCAAGGTCACTGTCTGGGAGAAGTGTGCCCGCGTCGCTACAGGTAGATGTTTGGTCCTTCTCTACACGGGTACAGACATTGGATAAGATGCTAATTAACAGTAATTGAATGAAATTGTCTATATATAATTGCATATTCAATAAAAAATGAATATGCAAAAAAGCTGTAGGCTTACCCTGCAGTGTTTCACGACGCGGCTAAAGCTTTGCTTCGATTTCCTTCATCCCTGCTGTAGCCACATCATCTGATTATTGATGTTACTCAAACTCCCAACATTTAGAAATAAGTCTCAACATACCAATATATTAAGACAATAGAAAATAGTTAAGTTAATGAGTAAACAAGGCGTTAGTCAAGCTATGTTTAAATTTTCTTTAGGGCCTACCTGCCTGAAACTGTTGATTCAACTAACAAAGTTATTAATCATTTACAACAATATCATATAAAACAATTTCCATTTAACCTATACACGTGTATCTATCAAAGTTAGGACTTTCAAACAATCACCGCGTAAATAGCAATTGCCGCAGGAGAGTTGTCACATATAACCTGACTTCATTCATTTTATTCTTTCCTTAGAACGGGACCCAACCTCAAGACACTGTCATAGAGATAGACCCCAACTCGTGCATAGTTCCTGTGGGACCTGACCAGGTGGCGCTGACGTCCGACGACCAGCCGCTCGTTAGCGGGACCGACCCGGCGGGAGGAGGCCCCCCGACCATCACCATCATCGGCCCCGACGGACAGCCCCTGCCGGAGGGCGTGCTGGGCGTGGGGCCCGACGGACAGCCCCTCCCGCCCGGGGTGTCCCCCCTGGGGCCCGACGGGAAGCCACTCCCGCCCGGAGTCATTGCCTGTGGCCCCGACGGGAAGCCACTTCCGCCGGGCGTGTTGGGGATCGGCGCCGACGGATTGCCACTTCCGCCGGGCGTGCCCCCTGTCGACGCCGACGGGAAGCCACTGCCGACGGGGTCGGCAGTGCCCGGTGGGGCTGGGGCCCCAGGAGGGCCGGGGGCACCAGGGGCCCAGGAAGCCAAGAAGCCACCGATCAAGAACTACAAGGAGCTGATCGCCGACCTCGACTGGTGGAGCAAGTATCACGTCACGGTGGAGGACATGGAAAAGGAAGAAGCAGCGAAAGAACTAGGTAAAATACTATTTCACATCTAGATATAACATATCAATAATGATAGAAATCTGAATCATTTCCAGAATACTTTAATGTAAATATCAACTTATTAACCACACTTGTGATGATTGCTGATAAGATAGTTACTAAAACACAATTGTGTGAATTCAAATGTGTGAGTTTTCACCTACCGTAATAACGAATTCTCTTCTGTAATGATAGCATCATGGACTTATAATAACCATACCATGGTAATTTTGTTATTGTCGTGCATTTCCCCAACAACTTGTAGTGTTTGTCTATAAAAAATAGTTATGTGTATACTGACATTTTTTTTAAACGAAAAGCACTGATCAATCTAAAAAAAATACGTTTCATGGTTGTAGCTTTTGAACCATGAATTATGTTGTGTGCATTGCTTTCCGTCTTTGTTTTGAATCTGTATCGAGAGGTGCTGCTGTCACCACATCTTTTTCTTTGCCGATTTAATATATTTTCCTATGTGTGAATGATAGATCATTTCTCACCAATACAAAGGCACAAGTTTCTGAAACTAATTATTCACTATTCGGAGAGAAAATTACACCACGGGAATCGTTTTATTAATTTGGTTATTTTAGCACTCGTATTTGCTATACCCAGATACCTGTGGGATAGCAGTTTCCCATCGTTTGAAAACATCGGTCTCAGAATGACATAATTCTATCGCCGTAAAGAAGTCTTTTATAATCCATTTCTTCCAAAAGAGTTATAGCTTCGTCTCTACACCTACATTTCTTCCAAAGGCCTTGATTCGAAGCTTTTTAAATTAATTATGCAGCACCCTCAAAAGATATACAGCACAACCAAAAGATATTCTTGTTCCCAACTATAAGGAGACATTATTACTGTTCTGATTTTCTATCTTTCATTTTGAAACCCAAGAGTGACTATTAGTATTCTACCTCCAGTGTGCTATTAGGTTTCAGAGGTAGTTAAATAGATTTAGCTTGTGATATATTTGCTTATGGGCATGTTAAACTTAAAGACACGGAGGACGACCTGGACGACGAAGAAACCCTGTACGATGAAGAAGAAGGTAAAACAAAGGGGCTGGTGTAGCTTTCAGAAGGCTTCACCCTCGGAATTAATCCCTAACCTGTGATTTATTAACACCAGACTTTCGTCTTACTTTACGAATAATTATAAGGCTTTATTTTCATATTACTTGCACTAAAACCTTCAGGTTGAATTAAAATGAAGGAGGTATCAACACATACATATAGGATATGGATTAGTATTACAGCAAAAGCCAATGTACATATATATCAGCATACCTTTATGAATTATTGATAATTTACGACCTAAATTCCGCTGTACATAGATCTATTGTTCGAGGAATTTTTAAATAGTAAAATTTATTAGTTGGTAGATAAATACGAACCTGGAATGTCTGATTTCTGAAAAATTCTTTGACATGACTTATGGAAAAGAACGCATAGGCCTTTTGGTCATAATGGTATCACAAATTTTTTTGATGATAGTCAAGCATCCTTTAATCGTTCTTTTCAAGATGAATAAGTAGATCATTTTATATATTTAATTTGCTTAATAATGTTTTACACTCTAATAATGAAATTGGCCTTTGCATTTGCTGAAGTCCATTTACCAACATAATTATCATTTTAACAATAACATCATCTTAATACATACTTGCTATTAATTCCCTGAAAACACTTTAACAAAAATTATGAACTGCAAAATAAATGATGACTGTTTATGGGTCATATATCACTAAAATAGGTTTATGGATTACATCTAAAACACAGTCTGAGGGAAGATGTGTAAACAGCTACTGAAACCATGCATGATAGATACACCTTTAGTTTAAGCATCATAGAATATATATTTTTTGCTTCTCGTATTGTAATTGATTTTGATTAACTTTCCTTCAGAGGATTCTACCTCTTTTTACATTAATTTCGTATCACGCAACAGTGCTTCATGTCCCACGTTGAACATTAATTTTTATCAAACGTGTTTAAATCTGTGTTTTAGTTCATGATATTATGTTTTGAAATAAGTATCGGTAAGGGCACGTTATTGTATTTTTGCATATCAAATTTTGTCAGAATTACTTCTAGATTGTCTATCAAAGCACAGTGAAATCGAGCAAATATCATAATGTTATCTACCTTTTGAAATGATTAAATACTAGAACCTTTGTAGACTGACTGTCAGGATAGAAACACAGAATGACTTCGCAGATACATAGATAATAATACGAATTCCAATTGGGTGGTCAACTATCATTACATTACACCTAAAGGGCCAAAAAACATTTATAGGCGCCCTGCTACAACTAATGATATGGCCGACGCGCTATAGGCCTATAGAAACATGCCACACAAAATGAAAGGACGATCCTCAATATGTTATAAAACTACACATTACTAGCTCTAGAATGGTTTTGAAATAAGGCTACTTCTACTCCGTAGTGTTCAAAGGCCAGTTCCGACCAATGGACTACACTGGCTTTGACATGGATGACATCACCCGGCTGAAGGAGCTGGCTGAGGCCGCCGAAGAGGACGAGGACGACCCACTCAACGCCAAACTCAGAAAGAAAAAGAAGAAAAAAAAGAAGAAGAACAAGAAAAAGCAAATGAAAAAGCGCCTCAAAAAGTTAAAGGTCAGTGTCGCCAAAGTAAAATTTACAGATCCTTCTTTTATGGTATTGAGTTTATGATGATCAGTGACGCTTGTGATGTTTATAACTAGTTTTTTCCGGTTATTTTGTTAGTTATGGAAGACGTGCTGGACGTTGTTATCCGTTGTTGTGGCTTTGTCTTAATGATTAACAACGAAATAATTTACCGTCCATGTTTCATCGCAGATTGTTTGTTCTAAGGTAATTGCTAATGATATTGGTCCGATATTGTGCTTTTAATCTTCGTTTTCACCAAGAAGAGATTGCAGGATGCATGTGCTCACAAGGTGCAGACGAATTCCCATCGAATTACCAGGAAGTCAACTGCTTGTGTATATGTACTGAGATATGCTTATGTCATGAGGCCTACCACATTGGGAACATGTTTCATCAACAGATTTTTCCCATTTCACTGACGCTCTTGTGTTAATTTCTTTTTCATTTAGAAACTTAAAAGGGTAAGGAATCATAAGTATTGCAACTGTTCTATTAGATTACCTTATTGTTAAGAGGTTACTCATCTTCTGATAGTATGTAATGTATAAATGAACGTGAAACCATACCTGCAGAGTATAGTCCAGAAAGGGAGATCTTTTGTTTATTGTGTGTGTGTAAGTTACTAATATCGTGTGATTGTTTGAGTCTAACAAATTTGCTGATTGTTATGAAGCTAGATAACATACAAAAAGGTTATAAATATAACTAGTATGGTGTAATTCATAATTATATCAACATATACCCACTAAGAACCATATTGAAAACGGGTAACTACAGTATACGTTTGTGTTTCTAAACAAAAATCCCCAAATGCGAGCCGATGTTGAAGATATTGCTAACAATATCGGTAAGCATTTAAGTCTTATCTTCTAAAGGATGTATTTCTTAGGCATGCATTCAGAACTTTAAAGCATGATAGCTTCGACGTTTAGGCGGCGTTACATTTAACGAATTGTTGACTAATGTTCCTAGTAATTGGAGTGTGCGGGCGAACATACCACGATTTGAAAATGCTCCAGTATAAATGAAAATGTTAAAAAAAAGATAAAGAGTCAATATACACGTTGCATGTGATGACGCCAAATAAGTATTCAGCTAATGATTGAAAAAATAAGTATCTATCTTGAAAACAAGAAAAGTCTTTTGAATGTTAACTGATGAATATTATTCATAGTAAATATAATTTATTTTTGATGTCTATACGAATCTGTTCACTATAAGACGTTAGTAGTATGATGGAGTCGCTGGCGCGCATAGTCAATGCTACTAAGTAGGTCAGTAGGTCACTACGACCGAGTTTAGGTCTAAAATAGGTTCATAGCTTAATAGAGACTTTGAATAATTAGGTCATTACGACCTACTTATAAAAGCTATTTTTGTAATTAGGTCAGAGGTCAGAGGTTAGAAATATTAGAAAACAGGGTCACTGAGAAAACATGTCAGGGGAAGAGCGCGTGGAACGACGTGGAGACCGGAGGCCGTAAGGCCGGAGGTCTGCACGTCGTTCCTCAACGCGCTCTTCCCCTGGCATGCTTTCTCAGGGACCCTATATTCTGGTTACGGCTAAAATATTACATATGTTCTGATATTTTCATTGCAAAGGGGGCGGTGCGGGCATTCCATGGGAGGGCTGTTTTAGGAATGAGGTGGAGACCGGAGGCACAGCCGGAGGTCTCCACCTCATTTCTAAAACAAACCCTCCCATGGGCTGCGCGCACCGCCCCCTTTGCAATTTTATCACTTATACTATTACTATTCGATTCGATTATATCTACTTTATGAGTATGTATTCATTTAATATGATTTTGATAAAGTTTCGTCTTCATATTCATTAAATAATATTCGTATAGAAACTGAATATAGAGTTTTCGTGTTTATATTGATTAAATAATATGCGTATAGAAAACACAACATATAAAATTCGTTTATAAGTTTTATTCATTAGAAACATATATAGAAACATATTTACAGTGTCACAGATACATGGTGTAATCTTTTATTTACATTGAAACTGTTCACAAAGTGAAAAATATATAATACAAAATCATTTACACTGTTGGCATAAGAAAACATTGTTTCCGTTGCCTGGTAATAAACAAATTAAACAATGAGAACAGTTTCGGGCAAGTGTCCTTATCTTCGGCTGTTTCAGTTTCTCTTTGTTCCATGTGTGAGTGTATACATATGTGTGATGAGGATTTCTGACGGATTTAGCAATGGTATGGTGAAAGAGAGACTGTGCTTTGAAAAAGTTACAGTCTACTTCAGTCGCCAACACATTGTGACCGAAAACAGGATTCATTTGCACCTGGTATGAAAAGAAATTTTCGATGGCCTGAATGTAAATTGATTTCAGCTCACAGTGTAGTTGTATACATGTAAAACAGAACAAAGGACCAACAAAAGTGACATCGGAATCACGGATTCGACATTTACAAAAGGCCTGTGAAACGGCTGTCACTTTATGTTGCTCAATGAAAACCATAAGTGACTTTACACTGTTGACGGTGTATCTGGTAGTAACTCTGAAACATGAGTCTTGATGATGTTGATACACCGCCAAACAGTAGTCCTTGTGGTTATCGCCGTTGATAAGCTGGCTCGTTGCGAAACTATACCCGTCCCACATAGCTTCTGTAAAAGTGGAACAGGATCGTGTCGTACCAGTGGTGTGGTCTACAGTACTAACATGGTGTGGTTTCAGATAAAAGTCGCTGTACTGTGCGGGGATAATCTCCCAAAAGAAATATCCACTACATCCGCAAAGTACAGCCACTTTATCATTTTTGGGTATAAGTTGAAAATTAATGTCTGCTGATGGATAGTTAGAGTCGAGAGGACTATCCGGAGATTCAGGTCGTGACTCAGCAATATTGAGAAATGATAAATCGAGACCCCAACTAAGTGTGGTCTCGTTATCATTTGTTGATGAATCATTGCTTGCCAAATCGATTAGAAAATCCGAATAGCTGCTGTCGCTCATATTGAAGCTGTAATATAATACTGGAAACTATGGCTACACTAAGCAACTAGATGAATAAAATATGGGTAGCCAGTTATTTTTGTAGTATTTACTATTTAGTATGTACTAAGAAAATAACTGGTAGTGGGTAGACACCTTAAATTTCTCTGTGATTCGCTGAGATTTTCGCTGCCGGGAGTTCTACCCTAGATAAAGCCATGCATAAAGCCATGCATTTTTTTGTTTTCTCTGAGATATTGTATAATTTTTTATTTTTTTTAATATTTTTCTAATTTTTAAAGTTTTTTTTCATTTTCTTAGACAAATATTTATATTTCAAGCATTTTTTTCTGTCTCTATGTGAGATTTTGTATAATTTATTTTTACTTTTATTATAATTTTAAAGTTTTTTTTCTTTTTAAACAATTATTTCTTTTTTTAATTTCAACTTTTGAATATTTTTTTTAATTTCAACTTTTGATAAATGATATGTACAAGCTTAATTTTCTTTTTCTTTTTATATTTTTTATATTTTTTTGTTGGAGTATTTCCTTCATAAATGATATATTTTGTAGTTATAAGTCTGTTATTTTTTCAGAATTAAAGAATATTTACAACATGATTGCCGAATTCCTAGATATCTAAGGGTATCGTGCTCACTCCGTCTTCACAAGTTTTTCTTTTTATATATTGATAACTTAAGCCTGTCTTTTTCTGTTTGTATGTTATTATATGATGATCTACAACTTTGAAACCAGTGTTAACGGCGTCCATCGTGATTTGTGTTTCGAGTACGGTGTTAAAAGATTCCATGTCAAGTATGTTTTGTTTCTGTATGACACCTTTACAGCTAGTTTTCTTTTCTTTTCCATGACCGATATAACATTTTGAATTTAGTGAAGTCATTTCATCTCCTTCCCATTCAATTTTGAATAGTCCTGGGGTCCGTTTATCATATTTTTCTCTTTCTTTACAACATGGTTGTGGAAACCATGGTAAATTATTTGTTTTTGCTATTATATATTGTTCCCTGTGATGTTCATTATCACAAGATTCTGATGGTAACCATAAGTGGCGTTCTCTATAATAGGCTTCTCTTTTTTCTGGAATTATTAATTCATCTAAAGTCTGTGCGCTGAGGGCGAAATACAGACTATCTGTATCCATTTCACAGAGTTCAAAGTCAGATTCTTCGATGTACTTTGATAAGAAGTCGTAGTAAAATTGTAACATTTTCAGTTTTGCGTATTGATATACCATGAAACCTATTTGAACTGGAAGGTCGTATGTTATTGACGTAGGGAGTGATGAGACTTCACATGTATCTTCACACAAGTCTTGGACATCTTGTACTGTCCAGTGAAGAGCTATTCTAGCGGCTTTTTCTGGTGTCATATATCGAGTGTTTGTGAAGTTTTGTTTGTTACAAATCGTTTTTCCATATGAACTGTTTCCTAGGAGTTTGTAGAGGTCAGAGAGAATTTTACAGTCAGGGTTTTTGTCGCCCTTTCTTCGTGCCTCTGTTACTTGATCAACAAATGAGAGAAACGATTTCTGTGGTATGTATTCAACTAGTAAGTGAACTTTTGTTACGATTAAGCCTTTTTCTAAATACCATTTAAGTAGTGGTGAACCTAATAAAATATTTTTTGCAAAATAACTTCCGATTAATTGACGTTGTGGCCTTTTGACTCTATCGTTCTTTAATAGATGTTGTTTCATGTGTTCTCCTACATCATCTCTTGACACCAATGTATTTTTGAAAATGGGCGTCATTTCTTCAAATTTGAATTTAAGGTGCTCAGGTGTGTGTATGTCCACCGATACTAGTCCAAAAATAGTCCCATTTTTTACACCGTTTATTATATCTATTTCAGAAAGGATATTGTGTGTGTTTGGAATCGGTATGCTCCACAGTGATTTACATGCTATAACACTGTTGTTGTTATTCTTGTCTTTGTTCCAGTCACATTCGTATTTCTCAATGACAGTATAACCTATTAGTTCTAGATACAGTGTTGTTTTAAGAGTTTGTCGACATCTTTCTGACATTAGTTTACGACCTTTATCAGTAGAGAGAGTGTTTTTATTCATGTGACACGCGTGCCCATGCCAGTAGCAACCATGAAATTGATACACGGTTTTTGTATCTGGAACCAGGCCGTCCACTCGAACTCTTTTTGTACCCACACTAACTTCCCCATGGTTATAAGCATGTAGTATTTTAACTTTGTCTGTAATCTCTCGAAACCGCAACCATTCTGTTGCAGCGCGACTGACTTTTTGAGATTGTTCAGGTTTGTAATTGTTACTACTTCTGCGGACTACAAAGTACCCCGTACAGTGTTCTTCACCCATACATTTAAGGTAAAGACTGTTTGCATCTACTCCTATGATATGACGGCACACTTTACTTAATGGTCCGAATGATCTGCCCCGTATTCGTGTCACTCCTGCTTTTTGATGTCTATGAAATATAATCGATGGACCACCTACCAAATTGCTTCTAATTAATTTGTGTACATCTTTGTCTGCCTCTGAGAATATAATGTAAGGAAGGCTGTTTGATGATGTGTTATCAAATAGAAATTTTAGTGTAAGGCCTGGAAGAGTCAGACCATCTTTGAACATATCTATTCCTCTTTCACTGAAAAATTTCATGTGTTGGTTTATAGCTTTGACAAAAGGTTCTACATCTTTGTTATTGTAATATATTAGATAATCTCTGAAAGTTGTCATTCCATTATCTTTCCACACTTTCTTACACTTGGCATAGTCTTCCGCTGATATAGAAGTACCCGTAAGTGAACTATAGAAAGCTGAGCGAGGTGGAAGTTTTAAGTTCCCTAGTTTTCTAGTTGATGTCATCCACTCATATGGAAAGAACCCTTTACTTTCAACTTGTAGGAAAGCTTTTAAATAGCTAGCATACGAGTATCCGGGAGCTAGATAATTTAACATGTCTAAATAAACACAGTTCTCTGTGTAGACAGCTATGTATTGATTACTCCTTTTTATGGTTTTCATCTCAGCTGTTTGCTTCTTTGCATAGAAGGAATGGAAATCTCGCTTTATTAGATTTAAGTCGTAGCGACCCGAATTGAAACCTATGACAGGTACTCTGTAAATATAGTTCATAAGACGAATTTTGATTTTATCTATTCTGTGCGAAGTTTTATTGCTACTCTTTTTTCCTATACTCTTCATTAGTGATTTAGGCACTTTTTTTCCTTCGGCAATCTCGTTTTTCTTATACTTTTCAAGCTTTTTTATTATGTCAGAGAAACGTGTTTCTACAGCAGCTCCTATTTTTTCAGCTAACTTTTGTATGTAATCCAGAGTGTCGTGAACTATTTCATCATTTTCTCCATCACTTTTTCTTATGAAACAAACTGGTTTTTCCCACTCTGGAAAGTCACTTGCTACACTAGATGAAAGCGGTACATGATGTGATTCGACTACTGTATTAGTTGTCTGAACATCACCTTTTGTTTTGTGAGAAAAATAACTTTCGAAATCATACACAATTTTGTATGGATATATTCGAAGTTCAGATGGTACTTTTATACCTAGCTCCTCCAGTCTATCAAATACAGATGGTTTGTTTTTGTGAATACCACCTTTGTAGATGAATTTAACTTGCGTACAGTCGCTTTTAATGTTAGTGTGTCGCTTAAGATTATACTCTGTTTCAAAGAGTCTTCTACACTTACGACACATGTGGAACTGTGAATATTTATTTAGATCGTTTACTAGACTGAAGTGATGGTCGTATAGATTTAGTGTCATAACTTTAGACTCATCCTCAACACTCATTAAATTTCCCTTTATACATTTTAATGTACAAGGTGTCCCCCTTTTAAATTTCTTTTTCTTGGAAGTAGTACTCTTCTTAGGAATGAGTGAAAAGACTCTTATCATAATGTTGTATTTGGTTTCTATCTGGGTCAATGCCTTAATTGAAATGCCTCTGAATGATACTTTAGTTTCATCAGGAAAACATTCTTGAAGTAGTCTTTCACAGTGGGATGTGTTTTTGAAAAGAAAATATGACAGACACCTAAAAAAACACAGGTAGTCTTTGTACACCCGTTTGCTCTTTGGATTACGATGAAAATGTTGTAAACCCCGTCTACGTAGGAAATTCGGAATTGTATCCAATCTTCCTATTAGACCATCCTCTCTACCTTGAACCCTTACTATGTAAATGTTTGCGTTTACATTACCCACTAGTCTCCAACTTGTGTCAGCTCTATTGACACTCCATTCTTTATCGCGTAAAAAACTTATTACATCTTGCAAGTCAGAATCATTTTTAATATGTCTGTAATTGCTTTGCTGTTCGTGCTCTAACCAAAATAAAGAGGAGTTATTCACTGAAGGATGGTAATACATAACTTCTCGATCTTCTGTATAAATCTTTTCTTCAGCAGTTTCTGTTGTTCCTCCATTAAGTCTTTCAAGTAATGCACCTAAAGATATAGCTAGTCTATATTCGAAAACTTGGTTCTGATGTATTTTGTTAATAGCCTCTATTATCTCTTCAACTGCTTCTTTCATGTTCAGAGTTGAGAGTCTGACATTGAAAATTGATTGAACACTTCCTAGGAGAACTAAACCGTTTGCTATTGACTTAAAGTTTTTAACATAAGTGTCGTGATACCACCAATAACTACCTATAGTTGATGGCATTACTGTTGTTTCTATATCATACTGTTCTCTTACGCATGTAGGTGAAGAACAGATCACCTTTCCAGAATGTAAAGAAAAATTGCGAGGACGACGTGGCACGTTACACATCGGACAATTTATATTCTGATTCATTTTCTTATTTTTCGACTTAATAACTATATAAATATACACTTATGTTCTAGCTAGTTATTTAAAAAGCTGACTAAATATTTTTGTTTGAAGCTAACTATGTGCTACACTAACTATGCGCTAGGTGAATATATAAAGCTGACTAAATACTTTCTTTGAAGCTAGCTAATATAATATCTACAGCATGATTAAATGTTTTCTGTGTACATAAGTATATAGGCAACCACACCACACCATGTATAGTTACTGATATGTTTTAAGACCACACCTACCTGCCCTTGGTGATTACATCATGTTTCTGTGATCTATTCGGACTGCTTTAAGTCATTCAGGATCTTTGGTCCCAGCGTGCTGACCAAGTCGAAGAACAGTGCGGATGGCACGGTGTGTCCCTGGTCTTTCGGAGGTGCGTCGTGCACCCCGCCCGAGTTGACCCGTTTCTCCAGCTGCTCCACGTAGTAGCGGGACCCGATATGGATCTTGGCCTTCCCCTGGTAGGTGGTCACGATGACCCAGATGTTGTGCGTCTTGTTGACCTCCTGGACGTAAGGCTTAATAGTCGGGATGCCCTGTTCTGCTTCACCTGAGGCCCGTTCGTACTGCTGGATGATCGTTCTTGCGGCGTCGAGAAGGTTCTGGAAACCTGTCTTACTCAAGTTGATCCGGCGTTCGTAGGCTCGCTGAGGGTACTGAATTATGGCGACCTGAAAAATATAAGCATAATTTTGTTTTGAGTTATATGTATAAATTTGGGGCTCTCTCTCTCTCTCTCATTCTATTTCTATTTAAACTATTATGTATTCTTTACTTCTATTTCACATTAAATAATTACAATGAAAGTTAACTATAAACGAAGTACATGTTACCTGAAATAAAAATAATGATTCTATAATTTAAAATCGTACTTACCCCTACAGGATCAGGTGGCCCATACACGTGGATGCAGGTGTTCTTGAAGGCGTCACTGTTGAGGAAATACACCTTCTTAGCTTGCGTGATGTAACCGTCCTTGTACTCGACGTCCAATTCCAGTGGCCAGAACAATCCGGTCAGGTCCAATATAGGCGAGAGAGGGGCGGCTTTACTCTGCTGTGCCTCTAGCTCCTTCAAGACCGCATCAGCATACTGCTGCGCTAGTGCAACGTCCAGTGGAACTACTTTACCTTTCTTTGCACGAGGTTTCCGTTCACCAGCAGGCTTCCGTTTTCTCGGCGGTGCCTTTTTCTTGTCTGTTGGTTCTCCCTCCGACTCTTCTTCGATGGTGATCGGTACCGAAAGAGCTTCGCCGTCTTTCGGTGGTGGCACGTTTTCTTTGTTGGAGTCGTCTTGGAGGGTAGCGGCGGCGGCGGCAGCGGCGGCGGTGGTGGCGATTGTGGCAGTGACAGCGTCAGTCAAAGATGCAGGTGGCTCGGGATTCCACAGATCAGAAATATCGTTGTATAGACTGGCATCAACAGCGTTGACGGTGATGGACGTACCTTCGCCTACATCTGTAATATAGCCAGATTGAGTGTCCATGGACGAATCTGTCGCATAACCCCCAACTGCAACAGGAACGTAACCGGCGTCTTCTCTCGATGGAAACACTCGGTATTGATCAAAGTATTCATCAATGACCGAATTTCCAGGAGGGGGCTGCTTCGGAAGTCCCTCCTGAGCGGAGGAAGATGTTGAGGTCTTTCCACGAGCAGTCAAACTTCTACGTCCCATCATGAGAGTGTTGAGAAGACTCCAGCCCATGAGTCTTTTATACAAAAGTTTACTATCAACGTCGATTAAACGTAGGACGGTTTTTCCATTTTCACAAAGTTTTTCATGAGCGTCGTCCGTTATTTTATTCGTATTTTGTTTTGTTACCGATAAGCAGATATCACTGAGTACATGGTTCCATTAGTGACGCGACGCGAGAGTCTGACACGTGCACTCCATAACAAAATATTCAAAATTTACATGTATCAGTTTCATTGGAGATACGTATTGTGGTCGTTAACAAAAATGATAATATACGCTCTCAGAGACCCTCTGAGATTCATTTCTAGACTTGTCACCAATCGCACCAGTCTCATCATGTACATGAACGCACAACCCTCGGTTCAGCACCGTGTACCGCTGGCACCGCTCATTGGAAGACCATCTCATTTTCGAAATGCGCTGGTCAACGTGCCTTTTGCGCGAGCATCAGGTATCTGTGGAGAGCATCATTGGGTGAAATACATCTGTCCGAGAGATGGAATGTATCAAATTGAGGGTGAAATTCATCCAAACATTTTATTTCAAAATTGTAAACTTCTGAAAAACATTCGGCTAACCCAACAATCTCATCTAACGCTCAAAGATATGATAACCAAGAAACCTTGTGTTGTCGGTTTACCGACAACACAAGGTATCTTGAGCCACATTTTTGCGCGACACTCTGTCAAGGAAACAGTGCAGAGACGTTTTTGGCGTAAATCAGAAGCAGATCCTGATGGAAAACCCTCTATATTTCTGCACGCTGATATTGTTATTCCCCTTATCAACGCAACCATCCGATATCCTGACAAAATAGTGAACACCCTTGACAACAACAAATTCTTCTATGAAAAAGAGTTCGATACAGAAATCGGACATGGTCAGGAGGGTTGTGACCATATTGTGAGGGTTGTCGGAAGGAATGGTAAAGAATCAAGTCTCGTGACGGCTTATTCTATTCCTAGATTTACTCCTACTCCTACTATCGAATATTAAAAAGAAAACAAAGATCCTCTTATGCTCCTCCAGACTATTCGGTTTTCTACCAAAAGGTAGAAAACCACCCTTCAACCAATCTGTTTTATTTTCACACTTATAACGTAAAGACGTCCGTTTATTTACTATACAGATCTATAAATCATGCCATTATTTATGTTGCCATTGAAACAAAACGTTTATGTAGTGATGAATTAGACGCTGGTTAGGTTTATCTCCTGCGACATACGAGCTGATAATAAAGTTGATACTATCAAGCTTGTAACTCTAACCACACGTTAACGGTTATAACCACTTAATCAAAATAAAAACACAAACGCCTCAAACGGCGTTCAACGCTTTTCTTGAAAAGAGAAAAGGGGGTGCATAAAGCTCACCCCTTTTCTCTTTTCAAGAAAACAAAATGCGCGCCGCTCCGCTCGCGGGTGATCCGCGTGGCGGGCGCGGTTCGGCGGTCGGTGCATTTTGGGTGGGAGGGTGCGTTTTGCACCCGACATCCAGGGGCTGTCCCATAACAAAGACTGATCAAATAAAAAACAAAACGTATGGAGAGCGTTTATGGTTCGGTTTCATTAATTTGTTATTCTTTTGTTTTGTGAAAGAGAAAAACCCATGTTATCACAGTTTACACTTTTAATTTGGTATTCTTTTGTTTCGTTCCGCATAAAAGATTGTTATGATGCCATCTCTTTTAATTTGACGTTATTTTATTTTGATCCTCATAAAATGTTGTTATGACCACATCTCTTTTCATTTGTCATTATTTTATTTCGTTACAGGAAAAACACCCTTATGTTATAGAAACCAAACAAAAAGGATTGTTTTTTCATTAAAGTGTCATTCAGTACATTAACCTTCGACCGGGTAAGACGTGTTATAACTTAAATAGAAAAAAAATGGAAAGTGTAAAGGAAATCGCATTTGACCCAAGACTACAAGGACCTTTCACATGTCTTATCGCTGGACCTTCAGGATGTGGTAAAACACAATTAGTGTTTGAAATTATAGAAAAGGCGAAAACTGTAATAAACCCACCAGTCGATGAGATTATATATTGCTATGGACAATGGCAAGACGTTTTCAAGAAGTATCAGGGAAAAGTGAAATTCAACGAAGGTCTACTTTCAAGAGAAGAACTTTTACATAAGAAAAAGGATTTATCTCAACATTCTCTACTTATAATAGATGATCTGTTAGATAAAGAAGATGCACCTCTTATAAGAGATCTATTCATAAAAGGTTCTCACCATAGAAATATGAGTGTTATATTCATAACTCAAAATTTATTTCTGCCTAATAAGGATTTCAGAACACTTAGTTTGAATTCTCATTACATGATAATTTTCAAAAATCCAAGAGATATGAGTCAAATTCACGCTTTATCACGTCAAGTGTTTCCAACTCATCCACGTTTTCTTACCAACGTATATAACGAAGAAACATCGGCGAGACACTCATATCTAGTGCTAGACTTCAAGCAGACTACACCCAATACACTAAGGGTGCGTAACAGCGTGACTACACCTCTCAAGACAACTGTATTCATTCCTACTACACGGAAACAATGAAGGCTAAACAACTCGCTCTCATAAAGAAACATCTTCCTCTATTGAGACATCTGTCTAAATGCACTGGTAAGGAGTGTAAACATATAATGATGGGAATGTCTAATGAGGTGATAAGGTTGATAGCGCAAATAGGTGTGAATATTATGAATAAAAACTTGCACATCTCCAATAAACAAGCAGTCGGTCGTCTATCGAGGTACAAGACACAACTCAAGGGTCTTACCAAGCCTTCAACTACAGTAGGACACAAACGTAAGATTCTTGAACAAGAAGGTGGTTTTATTGGTACTCTATTGGGATTAGCTGTTCCACTCATATCCAGTCTTATCGGAGGCCTTACAAGACATCATTAGGAGAAAATGACAAGCTATAAACGAATGCTGCTCGTTCATCCAGATGTGTTGCAAAGTTCTAACAAAGTGGAAATGGAGAGTTCAACTGTTTCTGGCAAAGTTGATTCTCCACCTCCTGCCAAAGAAAGTGACAGGGATTCCTTTTTCGAAAGGTCAATGGTAAAAGAAAAACTTGAACCTACAGCGCCTACCGTGGAGGTGTTAGCTCGTTTACAAAAAGAAATGAGTCGTGTATTGAACGATCCAACGATGAGCAGAGAGGAGAAACTAGCCACATACAATGATCTCATGAACAGGTCCTCCATCCTTTCCTCTAAAGCTAAAAGTATGTTGTTTTCAACATCGCACCTTTCACGTTCTCCTTCACCATCTCCACCACCTTCTCCGACTATCATGAAACCTAAAAGAGTTTCTACAAAACCGAGAGGACTACTTATGCCGAAGGTACTACCACATAAGATGGAAAAAGCACTAGAAAAAGTTCCGGGTTCTTACCATAACTCTGTGCGTAATCTCTACAAGACCTTGGCCAAATCACGAAAACAGTTCACAAAGGACGGTCGGCTCATTCTAGGAGACACACCTATAGATGAAACACATTTAATGAATCTTCTTTCGAGTGCAGTGCGACCGACTACTAAGAAGCGAGCCAGCTTACCGGGGCAGAAACAATTCGTCCAGATTGTTAAGAAGTTAAATCCGAAAATGAAATATATAAGGAACTACAACATGAAGGGTTCCGACAGTGAAGAGGAACATGAAGAGGTGGAAACACCTAGGCGGAAAGAGAAGTCTCCTCAACAAGAAGGTCACGGCCGAAGTAAGAGACATCGACACTTTACAGTAACACCATTTGTAAAATGGTCTACAAGGCTCTGAAGAAAGATGTGGTTAAACACTTCACTGATCCTAAACAGCCAGCAAGCTTCACAAGTGCATCCAAAATAAAGAAACACTATTTCAAAAACACTGACATAAAGCATATTGAAGATGCACTTGAATCTGTTGATGCTTACACTAAACATAAACCATTCAAGAGGCGGTTTCCTAGACGTAAAACACAGACTTTTGGAATAGATAAACAATGGCAAATGGACTTGATAGATATGCAACAGTTCAAAAAGTATAACAAAGGCTATTCATATATAATGGTTGCCATAGATGTCTTCTCCAGATTTGGATTTGCACAAGCTATAAAAAGTAAAAAAGCCACAGATGTTACGGAAGCTTTCAAAGTTATGACAGTTAAAAGATGTCCTAAATACCTTCAAACAGATAAAGGTAAAGAGTTCCTGAACAAAACTTTTCAGGATTACTTGAAAGAGACAGGTGTATCTTTTTTCACTGGAGAAAATGATGACATAAAATGTTCTATAGCAGAAAGGTTCAACGGGACCTTACAACAGAAAATGTGGCGATACTTCACTCACATGAAAACCTACACATACATAGATGTACTTCAAGATCTAGTGCATTCTTACAACCACACCTTTCATTCTACCATAGGAGGTCGACCGGTAGACGTTAATAAAGATAACGCCGATCGATTGTTCTATCATTTGTATGAAAGAGTGAGAGCTAAAGATTTAAAGACGAAAAGAAAACCTTTAATGAAAAGTGGTGATAGAGCACGAATTCTAAGAAAAAAGAAAACCTTTAATCGTGGATATGAACCAAATTGGAGTGAAGAAATATTCACTGTAAAGAACCCAGACTATATTAAGGGGTATGAAATCGAAGATACCCTTCAAGAAAGAATAAAGGGGTGGTTTTATCCTCAAGAGGTTCAGAAGGTAAAAGTTACTCCGAGGAAGCAGTACACTGTCGAGAGCATCCTTAAATATAGAGGAAAAGGTGCTAAAAGAGAAGCACTCATTAAGTGGAAAGGATACGGAGACAAATTCAACAGTTGGGAACCAGTCAAGAACATACAAAAATGGATGTAACCTGCACCCTACCCAGTAACTCATCTACTAAGACCTTTCCAGACAACACTCTGAGCACTTACAGAGTTCTTTTACAAAAGTATATGGTACTACCAGCTGACACAGACTGTGCGTTATCTGAAATAACGCTTCCAGTAAAATGGTACAATGTGCGAAAATCAACTTTCTACCTTCTCAGCGCAGAAGCACCGTCAGAAAAGAAGAAACATAACACCGCACCAACTAGGGCAAGAACTTCCCGCGGTTCTGATGAACAGCCTTCTTCTGAATCTCCTGCTACTTCCACAACTACACCTGGAACTGCAGCTGGTTCAATTGAAACACCGACAGTACCAGACCCTGATCATGAAGAGTCTTCTGGAGCGTTTATTTCAGATGCAGTGTCAGCTGTAAGAACAGTTAGTGAGAGTATAGCTCCTCCGACACCAAGTTCTCACACTTCCGACGGACCTACACCTCCTAAAAAACCTAGAGAAGGAGTTACTCCATTACAAACACCTCCGACAAGGTCCGTTGAAGCTATCACTCGACTAAAGCGTGAAATAGAGAGCAGTAGGAAAAAACGTGACAGAGAACCGTTCCTAACAGACATGTTTGATACTGATTTGGTAACACACATGCATGAAACACCCCCGAAAAGAAAACTAGAAGTTGAAATGGAGGGAATTGAAAAAGAAGAAAACGATGACGATGACGACCAACCAGAGCCCACAGAAGTATTCGAAGAAGCTGATGCTGATGAACCAAAAAAGCTGCCTCCCACATTGAGTTACATCGATTCATTAGCAAGGAAGCACTTTCCAGGAAAACGGTCTTACGCTCGTTTCTCAATGGAAAGCGGGCGAGTGGAAACCAACAAAGATCTGATCAAACTCCTGAATAAAATAATGAAGAAAAATATACCAAAAGTCATCAAGAAAATGAAAGAAGAAAAGCGAAAAAATAAAGGAAATGGTCCAGATGAAATTTTCTCTTATAACGAATTCACAATGAAAACACTTATTGCACTGCCTTCCAACACAATGCTCGTCATACCAGAAAACCTTTCTTATCAACTTGGTTTCGAAGGAAAAATATACATGGGTAGGCGCACACGAGCAAAACAAATAACAGATGTCAACTACAGAAACCATACAGTCTATGTCTACTCTGACATTATTCACAACGGGGTAGTAGGAGATACTGAAGCGCCACTTCTTCGATGTATGGCTGTAAACAACTACTCTCAAAAAACAATGGACACAATAAACTTTCCCAATTTGATTTTCCATCCTCTACGAATAACACATTTCAAAGAGATCGGAGTGTACTTAAGAGACAGTGCAGGCGAACCTATACCATTTGAGCACGGGGAAGTGTCGGTAGTACTGACCTTTAGAGCTCTCTCTCATCCCTATAGTACATTAGTATAAGAAGGAAGACATTGGAAAATGGTGAGTTACTATATGAACGTGCCACCCTTGTATTCATCACCAAGAGGTGAATATGGCCAATATTATAAGCGTTCACAATTTGGAAGTGGACAATTACCTGCTTTCGGTGGAGCTAAAAGACAACGTGGCCACGGAATATTCGGAAGTATAATGAGATCGGCTCTTCCGATGATAAAGAAGCTCGGTGCGTCAGCATTTAAAGCAGCCGTCCCCACCATCGTCAAAACAGGAAAAGGTGTTTTTGACGATGTCGTGGCTGGAAAAAACTTTAAGAAGAGCCTCGTAAAAAGGTCAAAGAGTGCAGGAAGTTCCTTAATGGACACAGCATTCAGTGCAGCCAGAAGGTACTTAAACACTGACGACGATGGCCCTCCAGCCAAACGACGCCGAGCAACGCAAGGTGCAAGACGTGGTAACGGGAAGAAGAAGAGTGTAGGTAGACGTAAGTCTACCCTTTTCTAAAGGGTTCATCATGAGTCTCATTCACCCCTGTGCGGCAACATGTGCCGTAGGTGAATTGGATTTACACGCACTACCTATATCACAGAAAGATATTCTCCGAAGTCAATTCGTCAAGAAAACAACAAACAACGCTCTCACTGACACCACAACTTGTTTTGACTTCACCTTCGAACCGAGCAATCTTTACACAGACCTCAGCGAAGCTGAACTCTACCTAGAGTATGTAGTTCAAGCAAACGACGAAGCTGCCTTAACCGTGGCACACGATGCAGCTCCAGTCAACAACTTAATTCATTCACTTTTCAGCAGCGTGCAGCTTCTCGTCAACGGGGAGAAGGTAACTTCGAACAATGAAGAGTACTCCTACAAGTCCTATCTCATCGACCTCCTGACGACGGAGGAGGGGGCCAGAAAGTGTCGCCTCCAAGGTTGCCAGAATTGGTTCATGGACACCCCGGAAAAAATGGACACCAGAGGTGCAGCCAACGCAGGTTGGAACTCACGACGAACAGTCCATGTCGGAGGTGTTAAGTCTATGGTAGCAAGACCACACCTCGATTTGTTTACTCAGTGTAAACTCCTACCCTCTCACTGCGAGATCAAACTCGTCTTCGAACGTCAGCCTGCCAGCTTCTACATGCAGATGGCCGCTAACGAGAGTTACAAAGTCGTCATCAAGAAGGCCGAAATGACCATGCGCCAAGTTCACGTCAGGGACGAGGTGGTGGAGGTACACAATAAAAGTGTACGCGACCCCAAGATGGGACTATTCAACTACCCGATCACCAGGAGCAAGGTCACAAAGCACACCCTCACGCAAGGTTCATCGGAGTACACGTGGACCGTCCCCGACACAACGCAGATCCCCACGGGGGTGATTATTGGCTTCGTCAAAGAGTCGGCCAGCTCAGGGAGCAAGACGGAGAATCCGTTCAACTTCAAGCACTACGACGTAACAGAAGTAGCCTTGCAGTTCGACGATCAGAAGTTCCACGTGAAGACAGACTTTGTCAACGGAAACGTTAGCAGAGCCTACAGTCAACTCTTCAAGGAGACTGGACTATTAGCTTCGGGTCACGACTGCGGTATTCAGTTACATCATTTTAAGAACGGGTACACGTTGTTTGCTTTCGACCTGACCCCCGACCGAACTCCGGAGGACGCCCGAATCAACCTGCTGCGACAGGGAAAGCTGTCGGTGTCCCTGAAGTTTGCTGAAGCGCTGGGTCACGCGGTTTCAGTAATTATGCTGAGCACTTATGACAGCTTGATCCAGCTCACAGCCGACCGATTGCCGGTCACTGACTACGCCATGGTGTAGAACTGAAGATGGTTCTCAAAACCTCAGAATTGAACAAAATTCTACGCAACCATCCCCACACAAATAGATATTTCCTTGGAACTTTTCCCTCTGATAGAATACCAAAAAAACCACAACCCTTCACTTGTTTCATTAGCAACACAGATCCTCACAATAAACCAGGGGAACATTGGGTAGCATTTTGGGTATCACCACAAGGGAAAACTTTCTATTTTGACTCATTCGGGTTACCACCAATAGCTATAAAACACATCTCGTTCTGCCAACGTTCGTCATACGGTATCTGGGAGTATAACCGACAACTACAAGCACTCACAACCACCACCTGCGGAGCGCACTGTGTTCGTTTTCTCATAGAAACATGTCGCACTCTCAACCCCTACGTCGCACTGTCAGCGCTAGGTACCCCAGCCATGACAAACCTAACGGACAAGACAGTTCTTTCTTACATGAACTTAAACCGGTGGAAATGGAGAAGACGGAAACACCAGATGTTGAAACGCTAGAAATGTGGTTATCTACAGATACAGCGGAAAAAGGAGAGTCATCAGAAGAAGAAGATGTAATACTGGACATGCCTAAGAGACGTCCCATATCACTAGGTCGCATGCAACGTGATCTGGAGAACACCATTGACTGTGTGGAGGCCCTGTCGTCTAATGTTGACCGACTCCTCTTCGCCGTTACCAACTTGCAAAGTAAGCTGGAAGAACTCACAGAACGTTCAGCGCAATCTAGAGGCTGTGGTTTCTCATGCTCCAACAATTCCTTCGCCCTTTAAGAAAATAACTGACCAAGGACAATGAATTATAGATAAAAAGCTGAAAAATGACTGCCCAAGGACAATGAACTATAGCTAAAAAAAACTGAAACATTTTCACTATATAGGAAATGTATGAAAAACCAAAAAAAGTATAAAATATATGAAAAAACATAAAATATTTAACAATTTTTTAAAAAATCTAAAAGAAAAGCAATGTATATATGAATTATAATCCGCTTTTTACGATTTTTAATAAAAAATAACTAAAAAAATGTTGTTTTGTTTTATTTATTATATGTAATGAATAATAAATGCCATAAGCTTATACAAACTATATACAAAAAAAATGTAAAAATAACGAAAATAATAGAACATCCGGTAAAATTATCCGGTAAAATATACGTAGAAAGTATATATAAAAAAAATGAAAAAATAACGAAATAACACATACGTTCCTTAAACGTATTTTTAAAAGTAGGTCACGAAAGTAGGTCGTAATGACCTAATTATTCAAAGTCTCTATTAGTCTATGAACCTATTTATGCCCGATGCTCACTCGTACTGACCTAGTGACCTAATTAGTAGCATTGACTATGCGCGCCAGCGACTCCATTATACTACTGACGTTAAATCTGCTGCAAAGCCATCAATATAATTCTCATGATTATTCATGTAGGTCTATGTCTGAATCTTGCGGATATGATTTATTTGAGGCATGTTTTTGAGGCATGAACTAGCCTAAATGCATGCTTCCCGTGCTCTGAAATCCCTGTTGGCTGTCATTGTCAATGTCTGAAGATGTTTTCTATAGGCTCTATCGAGAAGACCTCGTTTGATTAAGGCCTAGACGCGTGATTTTGAGATAGTTCTTTTATAACGATCCCACTGGAGAGATCCCTTTGCCCTGTTATCTCTGGTACCAAGTTTAAGTTACTAATTGCAAGTGTTTTAGGACTGATTGATTCCTTTTATAGAATAGGGCGTGATATCACTTCTACTCTTCTAATCACAATATTAATAGGCCTACATTCTACAAAGGGTCTTTCAATACAATTAATTATAGAAAAAGTCTAGGAAAAGTCCTCATTTAAAGTCGAATCGTTTGCTGAGGATTTTTCTTGAAACGGTCCCCACTTTCTGTAATATCGACATCATTGACTTTAAAGTGGTTAAAGTACAACCATGTGTTCGAAGTGTTTTCGTTAGGGAAGCATTGTAATATCGAAAATGCTAGCAGTGGTTAAGTGATTCACTTTTTTGTTATTGCTTTACCCTGATCAGAAATTATGTAATTATTACGATATTGAGAGCATCACTTTCCTTTTTACAGGGTAAATTTAATCAGGCGTTTAGTAAGGAGGATGAAGAAGACGAAGACGAATATGAACAGGAAGTGGAGGAGGACAAGAGTCATATATCTCGTATAAAGGTCAATATAGAATATCACTTCTAAGTTTTGATTGTTTCGAGATGAAAGTAAATTTTAATGTGATCCGATAATGAACATTGTTACCTCCAAAAAGCAAACTCATAAATTAATGATTACTGGGTTCGAGACGTTATGCTTCAAAAATAAAACTGAACCTATTTCTGCTAAGATGCAGATGTGCCCATTTAAATAGTATTCCTATACAGGGGCGGATCCAGAAACTTTGGAAATGGGGGGGGGGGGGGGGGGACGCCTATATTAAAAAGGGTCCCGGCGCCCCCTGGTAGGCGCCAGTTTTACATTAAAAAATTGAAATTTGGTCCCCCCCCCCCAAAAAAAAAAGGGGGGGGGGGGCGCCCCCTGAGGACCCCCCGCCCCCGCCCCCGCCCCCGCCCCCAAATCCGTCCCTGCTATATTCCGCGCGGTCGGTTTAAAGAAGACTAAAATCATGACTTGACTAACTCCCACCCAGGTCTACGACCACGAGCTGGAGGAGGTCCCAGACTTCGAGGGCTTCGAGGACTGGGTGGAGACCTTCTACCTGTACCGGGGGAAGAAGGTGGACGACGACGAGGACGACATGGCGCGCGTCTCGGGCAAGTTTAAGGGCTCGCTGTGTCTGTACAAGTTAAAGGAGGGCGACGACGGCCAGGAGGACGTCACCCACACCCACTCCACCCTCATGCCCAAACTCAAACTGATGGAACACCTTCCGTCACACAAACCGCACGAGGTGCTCGTGCGGATATACATGATACAGGTAGGAACTTCCCAAGTGATACCATTGGTACAGGCCTGTCCCATTGTTTAACATAATAATATATTTTATTGACAACTGAAAGTCTACAGAGGCTTATGTGTCATTTCAATATCTATAAACATCTACAACATAATTACAGTAAGACTACAAATCACTAAACTACACTACAGCTACACAAGAGTGATAACATGTTAACAGAGACATGTACAGGATATACAAACATTTAAATACATTAAAAGCATACACATGGCATTAAAGTTGGGGATCATGCAGCAAATAGTATTAGTTTTGTGCTGCTTACAATGACCCTTTTGATTTTTGACTTGGATATAATGGGTATAGCACCATTCAGATCTGTGACTACTCTATTCATACCTGTTGAGGAAAAAAAAAAAAAAAAAAAAAATGCTGTAGGCTGAGCTAGAGCATAGGTAGCACCATCTATAAAATGTGGAGAATCTAGGTGGAGGTAGTAAAGTGGGTCTGTTAGCTTGTATTCAGCTACCTTGAGATCACGAGATATTTTATAGCACCTTAAAAATAGGAAAATAATGTTTATCAGACCACACCCTCTGGATTTTACAGGGTCTTTCTGATTTGGAAACTTTTGTTTACAAATTGGGCTAGGGCTTTAATCAGGTTTACATCTCCAACTGTCATGATCTGAATAAACTTGTCCAGCATAGTGAGACATTGGAAATTTGGAATTACTTGTTGAGCACATGTAAATAGATTTTCTCTGAGGTTTGTGTTTACTGTACATCCCATGACAAGATGTATTTCGTCATCAATACAGTGATGATGACAGTACCTACAATTCCTTAATTCAACAGGGACTTTAGGCTTGGCATGTCTGCCAAGTTCGATTGCTAAGTGGTGTGAGCTCAGCCTTAACCGGGTCAGGGCCTGTCTGGCCTGTTTGTGTGAGATACATGTGAGGTACTTCTCAAGTACATATTCTTTTTTGAAAAGCTTGTAAGTTCGGAGTTTATTGTTTAGACTTGGGTCTGTGATGTTATCCATACATCTTGTTATATACAGTGATTCTAAGTCCCTAGATATCTTGTAGACCAAGTTTTGGTTGTGCACATCATTGAGCCATTCATGTTCATAGCCTGCTTCATACAAGTTAAGTCTAATGAACGTACACCAATTTGTTTTCCCTATCTCATCTAATTCTTTCAGGCTATTGAAACATCGTTTTAGAATATGTGTATCAGGTTTTGACATGATATGGCCCCAGTATTTAATACCTAAACACTTATATCGTACTGGTATAGGTGTCTGGCCAGTTTCCGCATATACTGCTGCTGTAGATGTTTGGGTTCTTACACCAAGGTTATGTTTAAGGAATCTTAAGTGGATTTTTTCAGCTTGTGTGTGACTTGATCTTGAGCTATTTCCCCATACCTCTGCTCCATATTCTAAAATTGGTCTGACCTGACAATTGAAGAGTTTAAGGGCTAGCTTTATTGGGGGGCAGCCTATCTTAGATTTTAGTTGGCCAGCTATTTGAAAGAGGGCATTATTGGCCTTTATAGGTAACTGGTCTTGAGCTTTTCCCAGAGGATTTTTTGTCTCCGAGCTAACATCAAGGCCCAGGTATCTGTAACAGTTAACAATATCAATTGTTTCTTTACCAAAGTGGAAGCTAGGGGGGCTACTAGTAGTTTTGCTATTGAAAATCATTACTTTGGTTTTTGGCAAGCTTAGTAAAAGATGCCACTTGGAGCAGTAACATAAAAGTCTGTTGAGTTGTAGTTGCAGGCCTTCTTGGGTAGGTGACAGGAGAACAAGGTCATCTGCATATAGCAAGTAAGGCACATTTGACTCCCCTATCTCAATACCATTTGAGTTTTCAAGATATTCATTAATGTCGGAGAGGAATAAGTTAAACAGGCCAGGACTAACAATCCCTCCCTGTAATACACCATAATTACTGTCAATGAATTTTGTTAGGCCTCCTTCCCACTTGACAGCTGACCGGGCTTTACTATACATACTAATGATGACCTTCAGGAGTTTGCTTTTCACTGCACATTTTTTAAGTTTAAGAAAGAGAGCAGATCTGTTTATATAATCAAACGCCTTCGTGAAATCTACAAAGCAAGCATATAAAGGCTGTGCCCTCTGTTTTTGAATTTCAATTGCAGAATACAGGATAAATACATTATCTGATGTCCTAGATTGTTTTACAAACCCTGACTGATAGGGGTCGTTATGATCCAACATATCGTTATTGAAAGTCAGTCTGTTATTGATTATTGTTTCTAGTACTTTACTAGCACTGTTCAAAATAGTGATCTTCCTATAGTTATCTGGGTTAGTGGGATCCCCTTTTTTGAAGACTGGGCAGATCAAACCTTCTGCCCATTTTGATGGGTAGGTGCCCCTTTCCAAAATGGTGTTAAAAATAGGGTATAGTATTTTAGATAGAGTTTTTTCTCCATATTTCAGGAATTCTGCCGGTATTCCGTCTGGGCCAGGCGATTTGTTATTTTTAAGTTCTTTAAGGGCATCAGATATCTCTCTTAGATCAATTGGAGAGTCGAGAATATCAGCAATTATTTGTACACTGTCATCCTTGTCGAACAGGAAATTTGGATCTTTTACTTTTTCTTCTATGTGGAACATGGTTTCATAGTCAAAGTAGCTAACAGGGGGAGGTTTACTTTGTTTAGAAAAGTACTCATGAAACTGTTCTTGTGTGACTAGGGAATCCATCTTCTGTTGATGTTTGAAAGATTTCAGGAAGTTCCAGAATGCTTTTGGCTGTTTTTCTGCCAGTAGATCAAGCTTATTACCAAGATTTACTTTGTGAGCCCTCTTTGCTTTTTGGACTATACGTTTATAAGTCTTTTTAAGGGAAGTATATGTGGTTCTGTTAACTTCATTACTTAGGTTGTGAGTTTTGGAAAAGCACACTACATTTTTGCGTGCTGTTCGACATTGATCATTGTACCATGAGTTTTGTGGGAACTTGGAATTATTTTGCACTGAACGTTTTTTTGATACTTTACAGATAGCTGTCTCTAGCAAAGAGTAGAAGTTGTCAGTTATGTCATCAATATTTGTGTCAGGATCAATAATATCAGCAACCAGCATGTCGCTAAGGTGTGTGCATGTTGTGCCAGACAGTTCACTGAGGAAGGCATCTTTTTCTGTTTCTCTCCATTTATATCGCTTAAAATGTTCCCCTGTATTTTTTTCTATATGTCTATTATGGTTTAGTGTATCACCTGTCCTCAATGAGAAAGCTATTGGTACATGATCTGATTCAGGGATTAAATTTAGAATTTCCATCTGACTTATCATACCTTCACAGTAACTATCTGCCACTACGTAATCCACTGTACTTTGGCCTTTGCTATTGTAACATGTGTATCCACCAGTATTTTTCTTGTCTGAAATACGGCCATTCAATATACGAATACCTGTGTGTTTACATAGATTTACAAGTTCTCTGCCATAGCTGTTTACGCTCATGTCAGAAGTACACCTGGTCTTTTGTGATGGAAGATGCTTGGGCAGGTAGGGTACCGTGATACCAAAATGTCCATTGTCTTCTATATGATCTGACATACTGTCTACAAGCGTGCCTGTCCTTGCATTAAAGTCACCACATAGCAGAATATTTTGTCCTTTTACATTTTTTTCACTGATCTCTTCGGATAATATTTCGAAAAAGTTATTGTTTTCAGGCACATATGTGCTATGTTCAGGGGGGATGTATAAGGCCCCGATTGTGATATTGCGCTCCCTGTCACCACAGATGGACTGCAGCTCAATCCATGTCAAGAACTCATGGCGGTTGTTGATTTTAATATCTTTATATATCTTGTCTGCTATCAGGAGTGCAATCCCACCAGATGCACGTCTGGCTTTTATATGCTTCCGTTGGCGGGAAAATTGTTTATAAATAAATCCATCTAGGTGTCCAGTAAAGTGCTCATCCTTCCATATTTCTGTTAAAATGATAATGTCATACTTCTGAAAAAATTCTTTTATGTGAGGTAGGTTAAGTTTATCACCAAGTCCTTGAATATTCCAGCAGATTATTTTGAGATGTTTGTTTTGGCTGGTGCTTGATCTTGCATGCGTATGCCCAGTTTCCTATTCCAGGGCAGGTTTTCTTAGGTTGGCTAGTCGTTGACAGAGTGATTTTTTAGCACGTGTTGTGAAGTGGACTTTATCTCTCAGATTTAGTTTGGAGTTGTCTAGGAGACACATACGGGGGATCCCAGACATTCTATATCTTATGTAAGAGGTCAGTTGACCTGCTTTGACATTTCTCTCGCTGTCCCGGTATTCAGGGAGGCCAGAGACAATGATGTGAATCCCTGGGTAGGACACATGGAGGTCATCTATAAGTTCATCTGCTTTTTCGTAGAGTGCAACAATGTCATCCTGCTGAACATCCATATCAAGTGCCTGGATGAAAACACATTCTGGTTGGACTGTGGAGTTCGACATTTGCACAGCCAGATCTTTGATTTGCCGAATGCCGGCACCACCCATCACAACTCCGGTGGCTTCATGGCCCAGGTTTTTCAGTTCCTGGGCCATTCCCCGAGCATTGCTGTTACCAAGAATGAGGAATTCAGTTCCCGTTTTCCTGTCTCTTTTATTAACAGTGTCTGGAGTGTTTGGTTCTGTACATCTGTCGGTTGGTTTGTTAGGCATGGTGGTGGGTTTGTTTCCTCTGGCTTTAGAGAGTTTCTCTGCCAGTTCATTAAGGATGGTGCCCATTTCATTGGCTCCAGGCCATTCTTCTGGGTGTGTTCTCTGGGTATCTTGGGGGTTCAGTCCAGTGGCCCAGAAGTCATCGGCCACTGCCTCAGCAAACACAGCATGAGGTGTTTTCAGTAGCAGATCCCGTATCTCTGGGCAGTTAGCCAGCTTGATGGCCACCAGTTCCCTCATGATTGCTGCCTTTCTTCTTTCCCAGTCTTCAGATCTAGGGACACAGCTTCCCATTCTTTTTATCACAAAGGGGGACTGTTCCTTCATGATGGCCTCTGCTACGTTGTGGAAGCCTGCATGGATGGCCATCTGGTGTTGATAGGCCTGTTCTACGCTGATGTATGTGAAACCCTTGTAGACTAGCTTTACACGATAGAAGTTGGATAGTGGGGAGCGGACACCTTTGAAAGTTACGACAAGTGGTCGATGGACGCGGGCTCTCCCTGCTTGGCTAGGGTTACGTTTCTGTTGGGCAGGTTTTGAAGGTATATTAGGAGAGTTCTGGTTGTGACCAGTTGGCTGGTTTGGAGGATGATGGCAGCCAGCCCGGTCAGTCGCACAGTCTTGGGTTGTAGCTGTCTCTGCTGGAACATTGGGAGACATGTTCTTGTTGGCCGGAGATTTGCCTGTTGATTGAGCATTTTGGCATCCAGCCCCTTCAATCCCACTGTCTTGGGCATCAGATGGTCTGGGTAGTATCGGTTTCTTTTGGTCATTAGTCTCAGCCATTTCAGGAGGTAGTGTTTGTTGACTGTTGTTTGCAGTAGAGCCGTCCGTTTCGCTGAGTAGAAGCTTGAGGGTGGCAATCTCACTTCTAGCATCACTGAGCTCGAGTTCCTTTGCCTTAAGCTGCAGTGTGAGTGCGAGTACCTCATCAGTAAGGCTTGCAATTTTGTTAGTCACTTCGGGATGGTCCTCTTCCTTACGGCTTGGGTTGCATGGTGCCCGGGGTGGTGATAATAGGGGGCAGAATTCTTCCAGATTTATCAACACAGTTGAGCCCATTGTGGAGTCGGTTATATCAGGATCGTCAATGGTTGAGTCAAAGAGTGGCATACTCCCTGGCAGGAGGTTTGCTGTCTGGTTGTGTGAGGCTGAAGTGGATGGCATGGGGACCATTGTTGCTGCTGGATGACGCACAGGTGCTATGGGTACTGGAGTTGTAGGGGCCGAAGTGGGTGGCGTGGAGTCCATTGTTGCTGCTGGATGTCGCACAGGTGCTATGGGCACTGGAGTTGAGGTGACCAGCAGTGAAGTGCTTGAGTTATGGTCATCCCTGGGGCTTGCTGTAGTCTCAAGAATAATTGAGTTTGGTGTATCGGTATCTCTGACTACCGGGGTTTGGGGTTGTTGGATTGTCGGCACTGCAGATGTAGTGATCCCACTGATGGCTACCGGTGTTTGGGGGCATTGGGTTGTTGGCACTGTACTTGTAGGGATCCCACTGATTGAATCATCATTTTCTGATGTTGTATCACTAATGAGTATGGAGTTCAGTGTCTGTTTCCCCTGTCCGCACTTATTTTCTTGCATGAGTGAAGGCACGTCGCTCAAGTCGTAAATGTAGGCGGGGTCCAACTTTGGTTTAATAGTGCGTTTGGGTCGAGAATTCACAGCTTGTTTGGTTGTTTCTGCTGCTTGATGTAGCTTTCCCTGTTAAGCGGTTGCTAGGTGAGAGGTGCGGAATTGAGAAATAAAAAGTCAAGCAAACCTTGCTTGGCTGTCTTTATGCTGGAACACTTGAACTGTTTACATACATGTTACTCACACCCTCCATCTTGAATCCTAATGAGCTGAAAGTCACAAAACTGTATGTGACTAATAGGTGAGTCTCAGTCTCTCCTCTCACCCCTCATGAGCAGGTCAGAGAGAACACTCAGTCAAATCACATTTGAAAATACACCCTAAGTTATCAAAATTTTAGGAAATTGTCACGGAATATTGAAGTGCACAGTTTCTTTATTTGTTCATCTCATTTTGGGAAGTTATTGACCCTACCTGGAGGAGGATTAGGACGGATTAGGAGAGGGAATATAGGATCCACAACAGGACCACACCATTGTTGGGGTCAGTTTGGGCTGCCCAAGTCCGTGTTTCAGCCAAAATTATCATCAGCAATATCAACTGGGACCACGAAAAAAGGTACTTCGGGGTCAGTTGGGGCTGCCCGAATCTACCTGACAACACCGAAAGCCACCAAGTCTCAGTTCAGGGTCAGTTGGGGCTGCCTGAATTGGGATTATTCATATGGACTATGTGCCACGTAAGGCGAAGATGACTTTGCTAATTCAAAAGTGATTTGTTATGCAATTGAGAATTATAGGATGAAACACTTATCTGTTTGCAGCATCGGGGTTGTATGTGTTAACTTTAAGTATGGTTACGTTACTAGGAGAAATGTAAAAGCATAACCACAAACAAGTTTCTCAAATACCAAACTGGGGTCAGTGTGGGCTGCCCAAATTGTGCATGAAGTTAGCTTAATATTAGACAGCTTTGATATGATAATTGCAATATGATACAAAGAATGTATGTCTTTTATAACCCCCTTTTATAACTATTCACATGGAAAATATATCCTTTTTGTGAAATATTACACAGCCTTGGATGACCAAGGCCGACAGGTTTGATATGTTAATAAACCTATATACAACCAAAGGTTTTGTTCAAGTGTTCCTTGCATAAAACCTGTTATCACTTAATAAGTCTTCCCAACCATTTTACCGATGATCAATCATCTCTTTTCGATCCCTAACTCCGGGCCCTAAAGGCAGTACTTGGAATAGTCTAAACTTCATTGTTTTGCTTTTTACCACAGCGATAAACACAGAATGAACTCATTCCATTTGTATGAATATATGCTAACCCGCCTTTTATAGTTCTTAAAAAGAAGATATGTTTTCGTTATAATTATTGTAATAGACGACGAACATTACATTTCCTAATAAGTTATTGTTACTAATATGACACGTACGTTTTCTACAATAATAGTAGATTGCAATTGCATATATACAGCTATATAAATGTGCATGTTTTTCCAATGGTCCTCAGGCTTTAGACCTTCACCCTGTTGACCTGAACGGCAAAGCAGACCCCTACATGGTGATTAAATGTGGTCGACGGGAACGGAATGACAAGGATAACAAACAGAACAACACACTCAACCCCGTCTTTGGCAAGTAAGTCGTCAGCAGCGTTAGCCTTGATAAAAACATAGTACAGACCAATGGGGTACAAAGCAATTGTTATTGCCATGGTGTGTTCACATCATCGAGGGCTTTAACCCGGTGTGTGCATACATGGGGCCCTCCAAGGGGGGGTAGGTCCCCTTGTAACATTTCCAATTTAAGAAATGGCCATGTCCCCTGCATGCCACTAAAGGAAAAGCCTAGCGTCAGTAATAGTTATCTAATATTCTCTAACTCGACATTAATATTTCATATTTGGGTTGTTTAGGTACATGTCGGATTTCGCGCAGGTGCAGAAACTTACCCTAACCCCCCCCCCCCCCCCCCCCTAACTAAGCCCCGTGTCGCATAAGAAATAGCCATGTCGCTTTGTCAAATTTAAGAAATGGCCATGTCACCGTGTCGAATTTAGGGGTCTAGGGCCATATACATCGGGCAATTAGGGGGTCGGGGTGGCCAACGTCGTAGAGGGGTTGGTAGCACTCATTGGCATTTGCCCTTCATGGGTTCGAGTCCCATGGAGGGCAGCATGGAAAAAGGACATTTAGATGACCCCTGCACGGAATAGTGCCCAAATGGTCCACAGGACTGAAGTGGAAGAACATTGAGTAAAGTGCACTCAGCCTGTATAAAAATCCAATAAAACAAAAAACAATTGCTTATTTTTCTACATCAATTACAAAAAAAATGATGTAGTCTGATCTATATTGACTATATACATGTCTCCATTCCTTCAGATCTGCCTACGACTACATTTAAGCTCAAACTTAACTAAATAATCATAATAATTTTTATGTCTAGGCCACTGTCAGCTGTAAAACAACATTACTAAGCTTGGTGAATACTGTACTGTAAACACATAAATTTATGCATGAGGTAACCTCAGTGTTGTAGGCCGTTGCAATGATGTTATAGCCTTAATTTGGCTGATCAACTGGCATAGTGCAAGGAAAATGAACACATAGGCCTACTTTACCTCCGTATTGGACTTTGAAGAGATGGAATAAACTACAAAAATGGATGTCTCTCTCTAACCTTAGGATGTATGAAATGGACGTGGTCTTCCCCATGGACTCCATGTTAAATATCAAAGTGATGGACTACGACACACTGAGTTCCGACGACCTGATCGGGGAGACCAACATCGACTTGGAGAACCGCTTCTACAGCAAGTACCGGCCCAGCTGCGGCGTCGCCAACGACTACGAGCTGTGAGTTATCATAAGTAGTGATCTAACAAGCAGTATGGGGACAAAATAAGAAAAAGTGTGAAATATATAATTATGTAGTCCTGTGTAGTGTACGTTGCTATGTGGAGGTAGACAAGGAAATGATTTCCACGTTCACAAACGGGGACGACAAAGTGCATTTTAAGAATATTAAATTTCAACACGATTAACCCTTTAGTAGTAGATAACGGTAAAACGTATATTATGTTGAATGTGATTATATGGTTGTTCCCCGATCTTTTTTCTTCAATTAATATTGATTACTTGTCAAGCCTGTCGATTTTAAGGGTCTATACCCATATAATTAATTTAAATGATACCATTATATTCAAATATCATCAATATATCTTATGTTACAGTTAGTATACATTATAGTCTGCCTTTATTAGCAGGAAAACAGGCTCTAATGAAATAAGTAGGCATATGGAAAACGTAGATTAGATAGTATTTCCCAGTTTGGGATTTGCATTGGAGATGCTCTTTAATATAACCACCGTACTAAGCTGCTGTCATAATCGATCTACCATACTTACTTGCTCTCTTTCTATTCCCAGCTTCGGTTACAACACATGGCGAGACCCGATGAGGCCGACGCAGATCGTGGCCAGGATGTGTAAGGATCATCACATCGACCAACCCGTGTATGGCCGCGACGGGGACGTCACCTTCATGGGCCAGCGCTTCCACGCCGACAAACAGATCGAGAATGAGCAGGGTAAGCTGTTCACAATGCACAACATTATGGAGTTATTAGCAGAAGATATCATCAAGCTCAATTTATTATTGTTTATTGAGGTATAGGGTAATTACTGTATTCTTACCAACTAACTGTTGCAAGGGTGCAACAACATGGAATATATTTTTCTAATTAGAATTCTGTAACTACACATGAAAAGTGGATCAGGGTGGATACGTGCTTAGTGGCATAATTTTGGCGATCGCTATTTGATTTCTAAGCCCTTCTGAAGGATGTTTTGTTTCCAATTTCACTTGAAAAAATTGCAGACTCCCTTGATCCCTTTGGATCCTATCGTGTAGTCATAAATAGTCCATAGAAGTGACTGAGTGGTTCTCTGTGGTGCAGGTGAGCGCGTCCTGACAGATGAGCTGATGGCCATGAAGGTGATAAAGAACTGGCCGAACATCCCGCTCGGCTTCCCACTGGTGCCTGAACATGTGGAGACCAGGCGTCTCTACAACCCGGAAAAGCCTGGAGTCGAACAAGTAATTCGGTCAACCAACTTTCTTCTAGGTCTAGACATAGACAATTGCGGAGTTTAATGTAATATTGTTCGCCTCCTTTCATGGTGTTATCACATTCATCATGGTACTATGCGGTCGTATTGAGTCACTTCAATATTGGGTATTCCCAGACTTTTTTTTTTTTTAATTTCACTATATCAGGAAGACGTCATTGGCCACTATCTTCCTGGTATCCGGTGAAAAATGACGACAAAGAATTCATTATTTTTTTAACCAAAGCATAAACATGTAGATCTACATGAAATCTAACCCAACTCCACGTGTATTTTACGTCACAGGGTCGGCTACAAATGTGGGTGGATATGTTCCCCAAGGACCAACCGGCACCGACACATACAGTGGATATCACGGCAAGAAAGCCCCAGGAGTAAGTGTCTGCCTAATTGTATAAGAATATATATAAAATGTCCAGCCCAGTATCTTACCAGGGCCATAGTTCAGAACCAGGTATGTTTAATCATGTATCTTGCTCTTGCTCACAACTTACCAAAGGCAGTGGGCATGAAGGGCTCATACCCCATGCACACACAAAAAATGAATCTTGACGTGTACACGCGACGTCACTTTTATTGTGAAAAGTGTATACATACAATCATAATGTCGTGTATATTAAATAGACTATGTACGTGACAAGTATCAAATATACATCATCAAAAATCATTGTAGTGTACACAGTGGATCACATAAAAATGACGCGACCATCTTTGAATTACTATTTCCTTATACTACTAACATGTCGGGATAGTGCATGTCGTATATTGTGAAGCCAATATAACCGACGTCACGTATACACGCAGCATATTTTACACAAAAATACTAATATAGATCACAAATGTATAAGACACATCGTGTGTACAGGATGTACTCCACGTCTATATAATACTTACACTATTGTCGTCTATACATATCCTATTGAGGCGACGTCGCGTGAATAAGCATCGCGAGTTTCCCATCAAGGCTCAGTTAAAATATTGACCCTTTCTGCTCCTGTAGCTACGTGTTGCGGTGCGTCATCTGGAACACGGACGACGTGGTACTGGAGGACACCAACCCCCTGACCGGGGAGGCCTCCTCCGACATCTTTGTGCGCGGCTACATGCTCGGTATGGGCGAAGACGACCAGAGTACAGATGTGCACTACAGGTAATTGCCACAGTCAAAGCTTTATTTTGTATTGATATAGAATGTTTATGTGATTTTTCATAATAAATTGTGAAAGATCTTGACTCATTGTACTTGTCAATGCAACATGTGCCAATGTCATGTAACATACGCAGGTGTAGATAAAATGAAATTCTTTCGTTCCTGCATGATAGCTTACAAGTAAATTAACGATGTCTACAGTTGATGATTAATGGGAATTTGCATACTATACTGTCAATTATATAGATATTTATATTGTACGTCTTCAGACTGGTCCGCCTGAATAAAAGACAATCCTGACGCATGAGATGCAGTCAAAGATCCTATGAACCATTTCATTGACCTTTTTACGAAAAAACCATCTCCAAAAATGTTATGACAAAATAATTTCGTCAACAGATCGCTGGACGGAGAGGGCAACTTCAACTGGCGGTTCGCCTTCCCCTTTGACTACCTGAAGGCGGAGGAGAAAATCGTGTACAAGAAGAAGGAGTCCATCTTCTCCATGGAGGAGACGGAGTTGAAGGTGCCGTGTAAACTCACCTTACAGGTGTGGGACGCCGACCTCGTCTCTGCCGACGACTTCTTAGGTGAGATATTTACAAATACAGCCTGTTAGAGTTCTCAAAATGCTAGTTAAACTCCATACATGTGTCGGGGCGAAAGTTATAACGTAGGTCTCTGTGATGGGTTAAATGTCTGCGTAGGTGGAACTATACGTATATATAGATCTACATATATATATATATATATATATATATATATATATATATATATATATTGTGCATAAACTTTTATTTAGTAATAAACATCAGAGTTAGACTTTATCAGCTGTTTATACATTTCATAAAGACAGTCACACTTACTGAATTTTGCAGATCAGCACTCAAATTATTCCAATATTTGAGGCCACAAAAGAATGGATTTTTCCTGAAATACCAATGTATATATAAGTATGTGTAAACTATGTTGAAAAGAATACCAATTTCAATTCCCGGCGAATGCAGTGACCAAAACTAGCCTACACGAAGCTATGATACTAAAGAATCAAAGAAAATGACACAATCATGCAATATGTCAACAATTGATTAACCCAATTTCCTCCCATGGCCCATTTCTAAGGTTCCGTGACGCTTGATCTGAACCGAATGGTCAAGCCGACGAAGGATTCCAAGAACTGCACGTTGAAGATCCTGGGTCCTGAAGCGCCCAGATTCAACCTGTTCAAACAGAAGCGGTGTCGGGGCTGGTTCCCCATGTTCGCCGACTCTGTGCCCGAGGCCAGCGAGGACAGTGACGAGGATGAGGACGAGGAGAAAAAGGGCCCCAGACTCATAGTAAGTTGTTCTACATGCATTGCACTCGCCCCCAACCTGCAGAAAACTAATAGCCGCGACTAAACCTACAGGGATTATAACTGCATTTTGTTTAGAAGAGAATACAGACAAAAAGTGCATCCCACTGCCACAGTTTCATACTCTAGGTGGTAAGAAAATTGTTACATGAAACCGCTGATATATAATCATATTATGGTTTTAGTTTGATTTTGATGTAGTTATTGTAATACAGGTATTCAGATACTGTCATGCACACAACTTTATTCTTTCTCCACGTATACTGATTACAGGACGTAATTTGCAATACCTTCTGTACGGTAATTTGCAATACTTTCTGTACGGTAGTTATATCACTACTATTATAGTTTTGTAGTTGCCAAACATAATGGTTTCTCTTGCCTTCTTCTATTTTTAGGGTAAAGTGGAGGCTGAGATCCATCTGATGACAAAGGAGGAGGCTGACAAGTGCCCGGCCGGACTGGGACGGGAGGCGCCCGAACAACTGCCTGAACCAAAGTACGTACTGCCAGTATTGGGAGGCTATTGTCTCCGTGGCCTGTAGTCGGGTAATGTTTAGTCTCCATAACTACAGGCAATCCTATACGTTCACATTGCTAAATTTGTAGAATGAATAGCATTCACATGGTGAATAGTATTCTTTTCGTGATGCCTATATACCGCGATGTGATTGGGTTATACACGGGGATACTTGTAAATGGATCATTATCAGCTTATTGTGGTTATGTTACATCAATGTAATCTTTTTCAGATTCAAAGATTAAATATTGTTATTTTGACCAGATGTAGGCCCTCTATGTTCAATTGTGTATGTTTATATACCGAATGACGAACAATCTTTCGTATAGTTATTTTTTAACATAATTTGATATTTGCAATTGTTGACCCTGTCTATTTCCCTTGTGGGTAGAAGCATCCGTGTGGATCTGCCTATTCTCGTTGGATTGGTTATTGTCTTCAGCTGACCTTGCTGCTGTTTTTCCAGTCGCCCGGACTCCTCTTTTCTCTGGTTCTGTGGTCCATTCAAGGCGCTCAAACATGTCATATGGAAGAAGTGGAAGTGGGCCATACTCAAGGCACTCTTTATCTGCCTTCTCATCGCGCTCCTGGGCCTTTTCCTTTACTCCATCCCCGGTGCCACAGTCGGCAAGATATTCAGCTGAACACCATATCCCTAAGGTTGCTCCATCTTCTCAGACATTTCAAATCTACCTTTTTTATTCAAAATATTCTGATAAGCATCGTTTCGTCCGCCTGAGGTTCATATTTCACGTTCAATAATACTCCCCCTGCATGCAATATTTGTCAATCGCAATTGGTCGAATCTTGGTTTATCGACGACAATGGCTATTTTTTATGTTTTAAACCCCCTACCCCCAATGTCTTTTTTCCCAAATATCCTTTTATCCCTGGTTATGTGTGCTTCACATCCTCTGTTGTTCTTATGATTTTCTTCAAGTTTGTCCTTGTCTACCCTCGCCCGTAATAGAAGCTCGTTAATGTTTCAGTCGACCAGACACATCATTCCTCTGGTTACTTAATCCCTGGAGGACTATACGATACATCATTCTCAAGAAATACAAGTGGACAATAGTTAAATGTTTGCTGGTTGTTCTAGTCGTCATCTTCCTCGGTCTCCTCTTCTACAACCTGCCGGGAGAGACTATTGCTAAACTATTTGGCAGTTGACGGGTTAGTTGCCTGAGGAACCATAGCTATTTTAAAGCAATGTTCTTGGCAATGTTTCCTTCAAAGGGTGATCCTGGTTTCGATTTAAATTTAGTTTTTGTATGACTGGATATGGTACACTTATAACGATACAGATATCAATGGATTATCAGCAAGAACAGATCTGTGATTTTAGGCATGTAACTGAATTACATGTAATTACAACGGGGAAGAATCTTACTATTAGCTACTGAGTTTGAAAAGTGTTAAGATGAGACGAATTTAAAGCTTTTAAACGAATAAGAGGCGATCAGATATTCGACTATACCAAACTGCCTAACCTAGCAATGTTTGGCTACGTCTTCTTTTCATAACACATTCATAAAATGACAGATCTTTTCGAGGTAAATTGCTTGCTCGCTTCAAGATTCCATAATTTCTATACGTGTACATCTTAAGGATGCAAGTTTATGTTGGTTGCTTTTGTTGGCTACAGATCTGTTGCTTTACAGAATGCTTTCGAACTCGCAATACAACGAACTTTGTGCAATATCATACATATACTATGATTTAAAAAGATTTCTTTCCAATGGTAGTTTGATGTCTACTCGTATATATCTACCTTTTATTTTGCTTTGTTCATGTTGTGTAATTACATTACTTTTCAACCAGGTTGACCCCCATGTAAACATTTATGAAGAAGGGTGCATTTGTTTAGGACAATAACAGCTTCAATTGAATCACCCTCTTGTCTTACATGTGCTGAGACTGGTACCTATTTCATTGGGAAATTAAGAAAGCGACATTTTCCAATAAACCTTTTTGGTATTCACGTTTCAGGCGCCCGGAAGAATCATTTCTCTGGTTCATGAAGCCCTTCAGAACATTCAAATACATCATTTGGAAGCACTATAAGTGGACAATAATCAAATTCATTGTGTTCGTGTGTCTGATACTCCTGTTGGTAATATTCATATACACTATGCCACGAGCTCTAGTAGACAAAATGTTGGGCTGAGGACCAGAGAAGTGAACTCTTGATTCAAGATCAAATTGGTAAAATGTGTTCTAAGTTTTCTGAGTTCCGTGCTTTAGTACTAACAACCGCATTCAGTGTAGTCAGTTTTCTGTATCGGGAGGAAACCCCACACTACTATCAACATCTGAAATATTCATATGTAATTCCTGCTTTAGTTTTTAGGATATCATATTTCATATGCTTATACAAAAATGTATAATAGATGCAACTGTATCTTTTAACAATTCCCCCACTGTTTTAAGATTAACCTTTGCAGACCATACTAGTTTCCTCTTAAATCATGTCGTTTTCATATTTCAGCTTCCTTTTTTGTGTGTATTCTTTCATTAGCGATGCGTCTTTCTAACGTAATTTGTGTTAAATTGTACATTAATAAAGTTTGAAGGTCAATTATCTATAAGAATAAACCATAATCCATAACACATATTCAACCATTTTACTCGGAAGTAGCTGTGCTTAATAGGGCATGTTGTATGTGTGAAATAAGCTTGTTTACAAATAAGCAATTTCCATAGTGCTTGAATACAATCATTATCGCAATTTGTTTTTGTATATATAAGGATCCATGCATATGAGTAAATTATTCAATATATATATGATCCGTGTCCCAATATCAGATTTTCGTCTATTTATTGCATAAGAAATACATATAATTATGTCTGCCTAGTTGTTCAACTCGACCGACCAATTCAATCTATTCTTCATCGAAGGCAAATGTTGACAAGGTGATGAATTATGCTTTTCTAGCCGACCAGATGGTTCGTTCCTCTGGTTCATGAGCCCACTGAAGACTCTAAAACACCTCATCTGGAAAAAGTGGAAGTGGACGATCCTCAAGGTGTTCCTGGTGCTCCTGCTGATAGCTTTTATTGCCCTCTTCATATACTCGGTCCCTGAAGCCACTGTGAACAGTATCTTCGGATAAGATATAAACCATACGTCCTGTTGAATACTGCTTTTCCCCAATCTTAATACTAACAATGATACAAAACCAAATGCGCAAGTCTCTCCAGCGTTGGGGGTGGAAAACAATCACGTTTTTTGCATAATGAATTTGTGATTTATCTAAATTGAACTGAAAATGTTTTTTTCAGTCATACACAAATAATTACAAATAAGTCTAGTGGCACTTACCTTGAAGATTTGTGACAGAAATTACTGTTTTGATGCATATTCAAGTTATTGCATAGAAAATAAGTAATTTTCCATCACCTTTCTGTATATAGTATTGTTGTGGAGCCTAACAATGCGTGCTATTTAAGATGTGTCCTAAATCAGCCATGGGGTGCTTCGTTGGGTCAATATTTTTGTTCTCTACAATACAAACAAAAGAGACAATCACTAGTCTAGTCCTAGCTCTGTGATTATAAGGGTCTACTATGTTCTTCAGTCCTGTGGAGAATTCTTTATTACATGCTTAATGTATAGAACGTCGTTTCGTTAATGTATAAATAAGTTGTTAGGTATTGCCAAATCCGAATAACCGCGAAACTATTACTCAGGCGTTGTATTTGTGTGTAGGTCCTATATGTATATACAAATATAGATCAGGAAATAGTTCATTACCTGAATCGTTTAACTGTATTATCCCTAGTGTGTTCACAGAATGTTTAGTGTACATTTATGAGTACTGCTTAAGCAACATACCCACTCTGGTGATCTGCACCACTGTCGTATTTCTGATCCAGGTGATTTTGCAAATGAAATCGGCATTCACAACGCCAGGAGACAAGAAAAACTAAGCATGTTTGATTTCTAAACATTGAAATTGCGCCAAAATATCAAACCTGCTTAATTTTTCTGATCGCCAGACAAATTACCTGTTCGATAATTTGGCAAATGTAGTACTGGTTCCAGTGGCTGATCGCCCTGTGGAATCTTCTGCATTAAAAAAAAGAAATAGCTATGTGTAGGCCTATAATTATATAAGATTAAAGTCTTGAATTAATAAGTACGAACATGGTTGTATTTTTCTCAATAATAGTATAGTAATACGGTTGTATCACTTTATTTATGTTTCTGATGAAGAAATATTAAGTTCATAGCACAAGTACTTTAGTTATCACTCAATTCACTCGGTAAATAATATTGTAGATATTTATGTACATGTATAATTTATATAGTTAAGGCGAGCTTCGTGTTATTTCAAATGAAACCACAACGATACAACTGCAAATAAAAATATACATTTGCTCAGTTGGAACAGCTTTGAGGGCGTCTTATTATAGATATTAAGATAAGAATTGGGCTGATAAGGTGTTTTGTAGTTTCAGATTTTCACGTTTGTCTTCACTCTCAAGTTCAATGGAGTTGGCATGTCACATGGCTTAGTCTTGTTTTCTATCTTTCCACCTGTGAACTGTCGTAAGGTCACGACATAGAGAGTATGAATCCTCTTTGACTTTCCGTCACTTGGTTTTTCTATATCTACGGTGTGGGGTACGAGCATCCTGCTATTTTCACCCTGGCCATCGATTTTGAGAACGGTTTTATTTCTACGATTTTTTTTAGCCGTTTGACTCACTACGGTCTTTTTTTGATTAAGGTCTGTCTTAAGAATTTGCTGATGAACTAAATCCTAACCGCGATATATAATGTACCTTCTTGTATTATCTGATGAATGCTCTTTAAAGATTTCAGTCTTCCATAATTAATTTTACGGAAACTGAATTGTGAACTGTACAATCCGGAGTCAAACAATGTGTTGTACCTTTCATATACTTTCGTATAGTTTCCTTGCAGGCCTACCACTCAAAGACCATTATCCCAATATAGATGTAACTGAATGCTATTTGCACTATGTTTTTCTGTGTTTCTTTCTTTATATACTTTGGTTTATGACTGTTTATTGAATTTTGATTCTAATTTTCAATAACCTAACCTACTCACTTAACTTTACTTGAGGAAGACTCGCCGTGCATACTGAGGATGAAAGCACCAGAATTGCTTAAATGTATGTGAACAATGTACAATGTTTAGATCTAAAACAGGGGATACATTATTTCTGAATTGGAGAAGCTGTACAAATAAGAGAATGTTATTACGTGTTCCGTGTTTATGAAACCCATTGCACACTGTAAGTGTTTGCCATGGTAAGCACCGCGACCTTACTCTAAGCATGCCCGCACTTCATAAGACTAACAAGATTTAATGGTGATGGACTTTGGTTTTCCTTTTCACCTTTACAGGCGTCCTGACTCCTCCTTTCTCTGGTTCATGAATCCTCTTAAAACTTTGAAATATGTCATCTGGAAAAACTACCGTGGGCTGATTCTCAAGTGCCTGATCATCATTCTCCTACTTCTCATTGTGGCAATATTCATATATTCCATTCCTGGAAACATCGCTAACAAAATGTTTGGAAACTAAGCAACACTTCCGGGCCCTAGAGACTACACGAAACTGAATTATTTACAAAATTAAAAAGCTAAATTACTAGCCAAATTTACTAACATGAATCGAAGACAATCTTGTGACTTTGATAGTTTTCTAAATCATTAGGGCCATTATGTCGTGTGTGACTAGTTCTTTGAAGTGAGCGCGAATATAAATGATTAACTTTTATTTGCAAGTGTCGGTCATTAGTAATGACCAAAGAACTGTTTTGCTAATGTAAAAAGAACAATATGCTGCTTACTAACCATCGTAACGAACTACCAACCGCATGCATCATGGGCAATAATACTTGGAAGGGGAACTCTAATCCCAAAGGTAAGTGAATCAAATCATTCTTTTTCTTATCTAATCAAATTGATTAATTAACCATTATCAGCTGTTCTTAACATAACTTATTGTTTTATTCTAATTCAACACACAACCTAACAAAAGATGTAGGCCTCATGCATAATACAAATGAATAAGTATGGTGCTTTTAATTCTGCCAATCGGGAAATGGCATAGAAGAACGCTATAAAAAGCAATTTTAAGTTTATGTAAGAGGGAAGTTTGGTTGCACTTCATATAATAATTGTAACAAAAATAATGATAACAATTGTCAAAGCTGTATGTAATATACGCTAGCTAAGTTCTCACAACGACCCGTTGATCCCAAGGCTCACTAATCCTGCGGATAGTTGTGATGACCTTGTGATTTTCCTCGGCGTTGGATTCGGAGATCTTGGCAGACATGGCCAATTATCTCTGGCAGAAAGTGCACATGTTCCTGAATCTACAAAAACCTCACCACCACCATTGACAAGTACCTTTAAGTTTCGTTTTCATATGCCTTTCCTTAATTTGTTCCCGTTTTCTTTCTGTTCTTCAGTCGGCCAGATACGTCATTCCTGTGGTTCATGAATCCCTGCAGGACGCTGAAGTTCATCATTTGGAAAAAGTTCAAGTGGATGATTCTGAAGGGGTTCATAGCTGCCCTTATCGTTGCTCTACTGGCCCTCTTCCTCTACACGTCACCCGGTGCAATTACCCATGGCATATTTTCCGGCTAACGATACAGGCATTTGCTATTTGAATTAGAAGACATAATGCTGTCGCTGTTGATTTAGTAATCGAATAACATTTTTCATCGAAACTCTGCCTCATATTTATAAGATTAATTTACAATTACTTATCTTAGGCTTTGATGAGCAGACGGATAAGCATTTGCATTTGTTGCTACTACCGCTTTTACATTAAATGCTACTATAATTATTACACATTATGTTATAATCAATTAAAACTTTCCAATACACATGTAATGTATTTTTGTATTACTCTGTATGATGATAATTGTATTTCTAAATATAACAGACATGTATATACAATCATAAACGGACTTGTACAAAGTAGAATAAACTAATTGCTTGACTATAATGGAGGACATGTCTAGTATTCGATGTAGACTTGTAAATAAAAGAAATATACACGGTATTAAGTACTAAAAGACATTAGGCCTTCATGCCATCGTAACTTATCTCACTGCCACCATTTGTCATCAGAGCAAGACTGCATCAAAAATTCTGTTAAAGTAGTCATCGTATTTTATAACACAGTTTTCAGAGTGGGTAAATATTCTCTTTACATGAAAACGTGGATAGTATACTGCAATTGTCGCAACAATGAGGGTATCCATAGGAAAGTGAACAATTCCTCAAATAGTGTTACTGACATGGTTCCACCTTTACGTCCCAACATGGATGATGAATTATCATCGTATGTGATATGAATGTGAATATACAACTACAATCTATTTTTTATCGTTTTATAAAGCATTCAGGTAGAGAATATTGTTGCTAATTAAATATCTTGAATACACCTAATGCACTCGATAACACGTATGGAGACCTCCACCATGTAAACATGATTATTACTAATTGAACATTATTTATTTTGTTTGAAATATATTAAGTTGTTAAGAACTATAGCGTTTATTCTATAGTTTATAAACTATATTACACGGAAGATCATGCTTGTATTGAGTGTTATTTAATAGATAAATAACCAAATAAAAGTGACACAGGATATTAGGTGCAGATTGGATTTAATCAAGGTTTGTTTTATCGATATGGGGACTATTTGTGATCTTTGTAATGAAATCAAAGATAACATAATGTATTATTTCAATAATGTATGAGATGCTGTTCATTGTGCATTGAGGGAAATACAAAAATGCACAAAGTCGCTGTACATACTTAAGAATTGTTGTATAGAATAAAATACATGATGTCAACATTGATTTATTGTGTTTTACTATGACAATATGAATACATAATTATCTAGACGTAGTTACATTATATCACTGACCCAAAGAAAACTTCAAGAAACAAATCTGTGCTAATTTGTTTTTAAAAAGGTTATTTTATATGCCGTTAGCATTTTTACAAAGATATTATGCATTCCTAACACAATTCGAAGTCGATTTACTTTATCATCAGATACTATGAAAATATAACATTATGAAAAAAAAGATAGAAAGGACTTTCCACTTTATCCTCTAAATTACGAATGCAAATCCAAATCTACTGCAGAATCAAATTTCCCGCTACAAAAATGATATGTTTTGCCCGCACATATACCTACTTTCCATATACTACTGCTCGGCAGGTCGGAGGTTTCATTATTCCCCAGCACGCAGCAATCACGCAATTGCTTTATACATTGAAAGCAGGGACGTGACCAGCCCTAGCGTTCAAGAGGGACTGCGTGCGTAATGGTTCTTTTTCACCTTTGAAACAACAAATTACGGCGAGAACAATAATGTACAATTAGGTTTATGAGATAAATGAGAGGGCAGGGACGCAGCCAGCCCTGAAATCAAAGGGGGTTTAAAGTAGAATCGAAGGGATAAACGAGGGTGGAGCAGAAATTTGAAAATGTGAGTACCTGGTAGTATAATACAAGTCATAATGTCTGTCCTGGAGCGGAGCTTCCATGAGAGGTGAAATAGCCGTAGGAATTTGTGATTAAGTATATGAACAGAACTATGTGAAAATGTCTATCACATATTGTTGTGTCTTTAAAGTTGTAAGTGCTTTTTATATTATATTGTTAAGGATAGACAACACCTCAGAGTAGCTTCACTTGCGAAAATGACGATTGTATAGTAACCAGGAAGTCTAAAACAACATATTATAATTATGTCAAATGAAAGGGCACATTTTTTGGGATATATACTGTTATCAACATCTTAAAATTGTAGAAATTATCTGCGAAAATTTATTTTTTTCACTTTTATTTTTTGAACATGGATATCTCAGTAACCCTTGATGGATTCTAATGAAATTTCTTGGACATGTCCATAATGATCCTTTGGAGGGAAGCATGTCTCAGATTTTTTATTTAGGGCCTAGTTTTCATTTTATGACAAAATACGGGAAGATTTTGGTTATTTTTGTCAACAATATTTTCTACATTTTATAAAACAAAAAGTAAGACCTTAATCAAAATTCTGAGACACGCTTCCTTCCAAATGAGTGTTATCTACATGTATAACACATTTCATGAATTTATATGCAGTAGTTACTGAGATATCCTTGTTCAAAAAATAAAAGTAAAAATTCATTTTTTCACTTCCCGGTCTGGCTACAAAGGCAGAGTTCATCACATCCTTATATAACTTATACCATTAGATAGAGTTCTGAATTGGTTTTTAGAATGTATGTGGTGTATCCTGATGCTATTTACAGTGAAAATTTAATTCCAAAAGAAATGGCCGCTGAGAGGTGTTGTCTATCCTTAATATGATAAGAAGACACTATTATGGAGTATGAGCTCGGATATATTTACCTCTGGGGGCTTGAAATAGTGCACCAAGCATATTTCTGATGCACACATTACTATATAATGGCATTTATACTTTTGAAAAAGCATGCACATGCCGGGTGCATGCCTCCTAAAAAGCATGCACCCAGCAGACAAATTGTGCATGGTGACATGTATTTGTGAAGAAATGAAACGAAAATTGATGACACAATCACTAGTTATCACTGGCTCAGAGCAGGCCCGGACATGTCTCAAAGCAGGTCCCCATCAATTGTACTTGGTATCCCTCCCCATAGATGCCACTCCAAACTGATGAAAAAGTTGAAAAAACTAGAAAACAGTTTTCCTACATTTTTTCTAGATGCAAATAGGAGGGAAATTACCTTTAAAAATAGAGCTCTGACATTGAATTTGTATTTGAATGGCTTGAAACTACAACACAAATACTATAAAACAGATATTTGAGTGATGTAGGAAAAATGAGTTGCATAATCCAAAATCGCCAAAAAGGAGGAAATCCCACAAAAGTAGGAAAAATGGCATCTCTGCTCCTATCTACCGGATGGTAACAACCACTGGCTTAGAAGTTAGAGCAGGCACTGACCTAGGCATGTGCCACAAAGTATGTGGTCAACCTGTCAATTATATTTGAACCCCTACCTCTTTAATGGGACCAACCACCGGCTAGAAGGCACTGACCACTTGACTGAATAGGTCAGAAGGCTGCGACTGTAAAAGTGAGGCTTGAAGGTAGCGACCATGGCCTTCAGCAACCTTATGTAATATGATTCATTGAATGAAAGATGGCCTCTCTCTCGATCGATAGTTTAAGATAACTTTCCATTATACTGTCGCTAAGAACAAAGCAGTGGCCACACGATCTTTATAGGTGAAGGAGTATGCTCACCATTACTGTAATTCATGTATAAAACACCCATTTCTACCCCATGGGGGTTCCGGGGAAGAATATTATAGGCCCCCCAGTAGCTGATCGTATAAGGCGACGATATGGGGGACCCAGCACTGACCAATTGGTTCTTTGGGTTCAATTCCCGGTTGGTGCTTGGTTTGGTAAGGGATGATGTACAGCAAAAATGATTTCCAGACAGAATTTGTCCCAACTGGTTTTTGCTGTGAAAATGACCCTGGCTGTCGGTACAGCTTAAAACGCCCAACCCTCACTCACTCAGCCATTTCTTCACTAAAAAAGAAAGTATCATTCTGTCTAAGCCCTAATTAAAAGACGGAAATACAATTATCACAATTAAATCATAGAAAACGTATGTCTAGAATTTCAGTCCAACTTTAATCTTCACCGAAATATCGATGTTGAAATATTAAAGTGAGAACAAAAGTCATGAATATATATTTCAAAAAACATTTTATTGCTTCTTAAGCTTTGAGAAAAGCACACGTTACCAAAGCCTCCGTTAATATGTTGACACATTCAAGAAAACAAATAATTTTGCAATGTAATGTTGTATGGCAAACATGATGAATAACTGAATGAAATACTTTAACTTAAATATCTTCAATTGCAATTCTGGGAAGGAGCAATTCCTACAGAAGTCTCGGCATAGCCTAACCAACGTATATTCTTCACTCCATAGTGTGTAACAACAGCAATCTTGTATTCAGATTCTAACCAATCACAGCAGCTGTTATCCTTAACCTCATCATTAACTGGAGTTTTTGATGAATGTTGCCATTGGCGCTGAACATAACATGTTAACTTTAGTTAATAAAGTGACATTACTTAGCTTCATATATTCACGAAACGAAATCATCGAGCGGAATAGCGGAAATGGAAATTGGAAACTCAAGTTTGAACAGATGATACATTCTGATATGCATTTTATTTACTCTTGTTTGGTCTGCATACTTATTGAATACTTTCGTCATAGAGCTTACTTTGGGCTTATTTGTATGGATTCGGAACTTCCATCTTTCTTCCATAACTGTGTAGACAATATGAAACCCACTTGAACTATTCTATTCAGTACATTCTCCGGGTAACAGATTAAGCCCTAATAAATAACTCTACTAGAAAGAATACAGTATACTTTCTATGTATATATATTTATGCCAATTCTCATTAATCAATTCCATCACTTCATCAGGAAAATGTTAATCACTTATTGCATTTACAAGTAAATTTCTAAATACTTGGTCAAATAAGTATTCAGCGGCGGGACGCGAACCCAGTTTGTTCTTATCAGTTGGTACGAAGTAGCAATAAGTATTATCAAATTCGATTTACTTGGAATATGGGCTTGTGCTTGGAAACTTATATTTTACAGCAGAATTTGCCTGACAGCTAGAAATATTAATACCTTTAAAGTCATTCAGATATGAGGCACTATTTATGGATACATGGCTAGCATTATGCCTTGGTGCACTAGTGAATAATTTATAGCTACTGGTAGCACCAGGACAACATCTCTGAAATCTTTACACTAGCCACCTTTGATTCCCCAAGAACATGCGATCTGATTTCCAACCTCATCTCCGACGCAATCAGGATTTACACTGTCTGGTTCACACATTATAAGTAACTCTAAGAGCTCGGCGGGTGCTCTGAGCTGAACAGATCATGCTCTTACAAATATCTAATCTACATTGACTTTGAATGATAAATAATATTCAATAACATTCAGGGATTTTACAACAGTACATCCCAACGAGAAATTTTAATGATCACAGCATTCCTTAATACAAACGACGGAGGTTATTTAATTCTCATAACTGGTCCTCAATAACCAAAGGCTCTTGCCGACGTCATCATGGGCAATCGACCGTTTTAATGGTTCACAAACGTAACATTAACCACACATGCAATCTAATGCAAAACATCACCGGCTCCCCATTTTTTGTTCACACCCCTTTTTACCATACCAATATTGTTACATGTACCACCTACTCTCTCCATTCCTACATTTGTTCATTTATTCAAGTGCGTCCGTCCTCAAACTCTGGTCAAATCACAGGGTGGTGTGGGTGATCAACTGTTCACGACTGGTCTGACTTGGTGGGGGAGGAGGTAGGTGTGTCGGGTGGTGAGGTCGGGGACCGCTCCATAGAGTTGAGTATGCGGCTCACCTCCGACCTCTGGGCCGGGGTCATATGCTGGGTGATGTGCACCAACGAGTCCATGGCCAGCTCGGGGAATGTTTGTATTATGCTGCAAAGGGTGAAATGAAAAAGTTATGTCAAGATGTGTTCTACCATATTAACATTGGAAACTCCAAGCACAGTGTAGATTTGGGGCAGAAAGTGGAGTATGCCAAGTACGTGTTTTACTTTTACTATGGGTCATGCATACCATACCCAATTGACTACTTTTCCTCTATTTTATAGAATTTATCAGAAAATTTGACAAATATTTCTTTCACCTCATCTTAATTCAAACACCTTCTTAGGGTTTCTTTAAACACTATCAGATGTACATTTACAATGTTATACTATCCACATGTAGAAAATACAAGTGCACTAAATACAACTTGTATACAAATTTTGCCACAAAACGTTGATCGTACCTTCGTATCTGCTGCTGCACGTGGTCACGCTGTACGCACTGTATGTTCTCTCGGAGACAGGATTTCTCCCAGGCCTCTGGATCCTCTATCTGAGCACTCAGCCAGTCGACCACCGCCCGGTTATCCTCCCACAGGTAGGACTGCAACGACGAAAAAGGTGGTCAGGTTAGGTAACCTTTATATCTGACTGTTTACGACAAGAAATATCCACTCAATATTTATCTTCTACTCATTAACAAACTGTACATTTTGTACTTGGGAATTCATCAACCCCTCCAAAAGAATAGATAGGTGGGTGTAAAGGTTCAACTATCAGGTGGAAATGTTTGTTTAAACCCAAAATGTTGATAGATTTTCATTACTCTTTTGGACATACTTTATATTATTCCATAACTATTTTGAGTGTCCATATAAGATAAATATGACAACAAAGAGGGAAACCGGAATGAAAACAAAGGGAAGCATCTGCAGAGCTGACAGTTCTACTCACATTGACGGCTCCTCGGCCCTCGACGAACCAGCGGCTGAGCATGGAGCACATCTGGCCGTTGCTGAGGTCGGGGTTCACCTTCAGGATCTTCTTCTTCACCTGCTCCTCCAGCAGCAGGCGCCGCAGCCGCCAGTAGAAGAACTGCCGAGACGTCGTCCACTTCAACACATCCTGAAAGAGCAATGGTCGAAATAGTAAGCCAATGTTTTCTATACACAATGTGGCCATGATTACATAAGATATCATTGTATAGTAAATGTTATCCTTATCACCATTTGCAAGGACACTGGCAGATGGAGTAAATAAATCTGCTTTTTATTAGGTAGTTATTATGGTCTATAGCATTACAGTATTTTAAGAATAGCAACATTCTGACTACTGGGGAGACAAAATAAACAAGGTAAATTGGTTGAGATCATTGGGGAATTCAATACTAGACTGTAAAAAATTCTATGTGAATCTTGGACTAACCGTGATGACGCCCTTTTCCTGCATCCGGCCTGCCTTGTCATGCAGGTCAGCGAACATGACGGCCACCTGGTGGTAAATGGGGCGCAGCTCCTGTTCCCGCGCCTTCATTTCTCGCTCGAGCTGAGTCCGCTCGGTGCGCGACATCTCAGGGCTGGCCATGCGCTCCTTCAGGTTGATGCACACAGGGTCAATGCGCTGCATCACCTTACTTAGGTCCTTCATACGGAATTTGATTTCCACTGTACCTTCGGGCTCTAGAACTCCACCCCTGTAGGACACAAATCATAACAAGAATGATATTGGTATATCGCATGGAAGAACATTTGTACAAATAAATGTGGTTTAATAATAAATAAATAACAAAATATATTACGACGGCACGAGCACAGTGAGGAGGGAAGACGTCATATTATTTACAAGATGATATGAGTGTGTAGCGTAAATTTAAAGGCCATGTACTAGGAATTTCGCCTGTGTCATAGTAATGTTATCCAATAATCTTCCCCCTCCTTCACCCCTCCACTTCCCATACCAAAGCTTGGTTCCAGTATTAGTGTGAATGCAATGCCTAAGTAACGCTGTTGTTGTACTTTAAGACGATGGGCTTACCTGCTTTCCTCATCAGCGTACATCTCCATGTGGCGGGCATTGATGGTGGGGTCGACGACCACCCACGACCCACCCCGGAGTTCAGCGTAAGGCGGGATGTAGATCAGGATGGGCTGATTGTACTCACGGAAGGCGTCCACGATGTATGAACCAAACTTCAAGACTTGGTCAAACATATCTGCAAAGACAAAGAGGGCAAAGACATTTTAATGTTAGTGTTACCGATTGACCATTGTAATTCCTTGTGTCGTCACGTATTCTAACTGACCATTTAGGCAAACAATTGTTGAAATGGAGGGTTCGTATATCTGTACTTTGACAGTTAACTTCATAAAAACGTATAAATTAGTCACGAAGAACAAAGGTTTACATACTCAACACAAAGTAACTATTGCGAAGAGCACTTTGTTCTAATTTCCATAACTTGCTTTATATCAAAACGTAAGAAATAATACCATTATATTCTAATCTTTGTCTTCCATCACTGACACAATAATAGATTCGGGTCGCCTCACCTTTCATGCCTCCAGAGAAACCTCTCCAGTTGGCGAAGATCATGAGGGGCAGCTGTTCCCGGTTGAAGTCCTTGATGGCCTGCGCCGTCTTGTAGGCCGAGTCGGGGAACCACACCTGGCCGGCCTGCTGGATGGTCTTGGTGTCCGAGTCCAGGTTAGCCGGGTCGGCTGGGATGATGGCCTCCACGGTGCGGGTCTCCACACAGACCACGGCCACCGGCTGACCGCCGAGCCGGGCCCGCCCGGTCACCACCGTCTGGGCCCAGGGCGACATGATCTGTCGGGCAAGGAGGGGCAATTTACGTTATGTAAAACGGTGAGGATGTGTCATATGTGATTTAAGAGAGTGTTATAGACATGTCAACATGTACGTAATGAACACATAGTCCTTCAGTGCATGTACGAAATTAAAAGCAGTATAGTTCTCTGTTTAGAGGTGACGAAGGACAATCATGTAGATTAAGTAAATACAGGAAAGTCGTGATCTTCAGGCAGCTGCTGGTCTTACCTCGTGGAAAGAGCCGTGGTCAAAGATGCCGCTCAGCCACTTGCTGGGGTCCTTGGGGTCGGGTCGGCCGTCCAGCATCCAGCGGGGGTCGTAGGGGGCCTTGGTCGGCCTGAAGCCCACCTCTCGGTCAATGGGGTCGTGCACGGGCAGCACGGCGTGGGGCCCGTTCTTATACTGAATAGAACACAAATGTATATCAATGTAAGGAACTACTCTGTTATTGGATTGGGGGAATACCTAAGATACATATGTTGAAAGTTCCAACAATCTATCACTGCTACAGAAAGAATTCTATGCTAACACATTATACCTACATTTATTTCCTTTTCCAAGTACACTGAAACTGAGCTTTAGGAATTGTTTTCCTTTTCGTGCTATAGTGGATGAATTGATGGTCTTTCAGCACAAGTAAATACTGCGGGTTTACCTAGTATACAATAGTCGTATCTTCATATATACCCTCCCACATCACATGTAATGAGTATAATTCATCCGACTGAGGGAGAACTTACCTTAGGCATGAAGCTGAGCCAGGTGAGCAGGAGGTTGATGCCGCCGAAGTCGTCCCTGACGACGGCGTGCGACACCCCATTGTTGTGCATGATCTGCACACCTCCCAGCTGGTTGTTACTGGTGTATACCTCACGCCCCAGTACCTAAAACAGTGAATGTATGTTACCATTAACCGTCTTACAGAAAAGTCAAAAGGAAATATCAAATCAAATTACAGTACAGGCGAGAAATAAGATATACCCTGAGAAATTGTATTGAAATTGTATTTGATATATTCAAAGTATGACGGCGCCGATAGTTTCGAAAATACTGCAATTTTCTGACTCCGACGCACATCACAGGTTACAGGTTACTCCGATAGTTAACCAGAAAAAAAATTTCATGGTTTCAATCATTATTGTATTCATACTAAATTCTAAACGTGATTTTCCCCCCCTTTATACCACGTGATGACATCACATGTTCTGTTGTCACGTTGTCACCATAGGTACTACTATATTACAAAAAGCAGTGACAGTCACAGAACTGTCAGTTTGAATGCGGTTGCTGTGAAGAGTACATCTACCCTCGTCCTTCATCAATGTGATTTATAATTAAATTTCACTACAACAGAGTAACTCACCTTGTTGAGGGCGGCGGCGCCGGTGAGGATGATGTGGGAGTTCTCCACCTGGATGACCCTCTGCCCGAGTCGGACCAGGTAGGCCCCGATGCCCAGGGCGCGGCACGTTACCAGGTTGATGGTGACCACCTCGTTGTACGCCTGAGACGTCTCGCCGGCGATCATACCCGACCCCCGCAGGTTCTCCACGCCCAGACCATCGTCCGCGCCTACGGGGTTAAGTTTATACAGGGACGTGTTATTTGTTGTAGCAGACGGCAGGACCGTAAACAAAATATCATTGGTGTAATACTTTTCACATTATCACATTTTCTACTGTCTACTGCTTGGTTAAGCACCACAGAAATCTTTCAATGGACATGACTGTATTTAAGCTGCAGCTTTTAACTATTCGAACTATAGCAGTGTGTCATGGGTTCAGTTATTGATAGTCCATGCCCTGGTATTCTATGTGGTGAAGAATTGTGTAGAATACTGCTCACCAATGATGTCGATAATCTTGTAGCGCGATTCTCCAGCCTCTTCTGTGAGCTCAGCATGGACCGAGTTCATAGCACTCACTTTCTTGTAATCCTCTGGCAGAAGATACAGGTATTTGAATCCCTGTAAAAACAAAGTGAATGACATAATTATAACGGTACGGGGACGAGGCAGAGAGGTTCCCTTGTCAAGACCACCTGAATGATATAATTATGTTCACCAGTTGGCTAATCTGATAGAAAATCTGAAATCCTTCCAGAGATACTGGTATAAGTCTATGATCTTTCTTAAATATAAACATAACAAAAGACCTCTTAAGAAGTGCTTAAGATTTTTCAAATAATTATTTTGTAGCAGTCGCCACAAATAACCAAACTTCATTGGTATGATACAAGGGAATTCAGAACAATCTATATACCCACCTTATCTGGGTCTTTGGGGTCCTCCCATTCCACCTTAAACAGGTGTTTGATTTCCTCCGCTAGACCGATTCGGGCTCCGCTGTTCGCTGCCAGGTAAATCCTTGGTAGGCCAAGTTTCCGGGAAAGCTCAGAGGCTTTCTGTAATCAGAACAACGTCATAGGTTAAACGCAATTTATTCATACCTAAATTTACTACCCTTCTTAAACCCACCCATTATTACTATTATTAGATTATGCGTTCTATGTTCGGGAAAACAAACTCTTCAGAAGAAAGTAAAGGTTTAGACATTTGAAATGCATTCCCATCCTCTGAAATTCAAGGTAATCATCGCATTGTCAAACTAAAGTCTACACAACCTTTTTTATTCAAGTCCGAAAAAAGCGTAAAAGAAAATAGGCACGGAAGTAGCTTATAAATCCATCAATCATAAATAAAAAATTAACTGATCAATATTAGCTTTTACAAGATATCATAAACGAAACTATGAAAACTTACGTAGAAGAGAAGATCCTCTCTTGTACCGAAGGATCCAATCATAAAGGTGATATCGTTGGCGATGACAATAATGTCCCGACCATCGGGGAACTCGGGTGTTTTTAGTGTCATCTTCCATGCCACCATTCCGATCTGAAGTCGAGGAATTAAACTGGTGACCATCGTGTTGAGAATTAAACAGTTATCTCTATGATCTATCAGTGATTAGCAGAATAAGTTACTTCGGAATGTTTAACAGTATGATCTATCTAAGGAAAAAATTGTTTGATGTGATAGAATATTTGGTATTTTAGTTCAAACTTATGCAATTTGACTCCTCAGTGCAATAGGGTTGAAACTGAAACCCTAACATAAGCAGAAACAACCCTTTTACATTACTGTTCACTCTCTGTACGACATGATACTAACCTCGTTCTCGCCGTGCAGCCGGTTTAGTTCCCGGAGCTCATTCCTGGAGTCGAGGACCAGCTCGACGGAGGAGAAGAGTGCCTCCGGGGTCTGGGTGGCCGCCCCAGTACCGGTACCCCGCGTTTTGTGGTACACCCGCCACTGCTCCTGAAGGGCCTGCAAACACAACTCATTCTGCTATTTCTTTGCTTTGGAACTCCTTTATTCTGTCAACTTCAAATTTGAGACTATGATATATAGAATGGTGTCAACATATTTGTTGTCATATGCTTTTTATTCATACAAGAATGTTATTCTAAGGTAACAATGATAATCTCTCTCCTAAGCAGCATCCTTATCCGGACCTACCTGTCTAAACATCTCGGGGAAGTCGTAGACGTAGGTGGTGCCGTTAGACTGGGCCTGGAAGCGTTTGAGCTGTAGGTGGTCCTTGGTGACGTAGGGCGTGGCCTGCAGCAGGCCGTGCAGCAGGCCCTGCTTGGCGCCGTACGCTTGGAACATGTTCTGAAAATACATCATCATCCTCTTGTTATTTGGAGTATAAGGTATTGGCCATGGAATTTCCTTATGCAATTAAAGTTGAATGAAATTATTCATTTTGCATGCAGGGCTGTACTAAGTGTGTCGATCAAGTCAAAACATTTCCTGTGAAAGTTCAGGGTGAGACAAAATCATCAAAATCATCATATAGGTTTACGCTTGACTTATCAGAAAACCATTTACGACCGAGACAAGCCAGATCAAAATTAAATGGTACTGCATGATAGCTATACACTAGTATATTCATAAGGACACATTTTTGGAATGTATTATAAAAGAGGAAAAAAACACGTTACGTTTACGTTACGTCAAGCCTTGGAGTATCTGAAACTCCCTATTATTGAAATGTCTCCTTTCCCATTCAAACTTGACCAACTGATGACACGATATTGGGTTAGCAAGTGATTAGTCTGGTTCTCACCTGGCCTGTGCGCTCATCCGTGACCTCCTTGTACATGGAGATGTCCAGGTAGTAACCCGACTCGTTGGTGAGGAAGAGGCGGATGGGAATGCTCTTGGACTTATTGGGCAGTCGGATCGTCATCTTGATCTCGGCCTGGAGAACCCGCAGTTTCCAGATGCGGCTACCGTAGCGCATCACCATGCTGCGGACAGTGTCCTCCAGCTAGAGTAAGAACGTATAGGTTTAATAACTAATACATACATATTCGTTGAAAAATACCCCATATTATAGGGTTGTATGCACCGTTAATTTTGAATTGACAAAGTCCGATAGATATCTTCACAAAAGTCAAGGTTATTTTCCAAAAGAATCATTTAGAATGAGATTTCTTGAAAACAAAAAGACTTGTTTTCTTTCTCAGCACGGAAATTTCAATTTGCCACAACAAAGTTAGATAAAGAATGTTTACCTTTGCAGGGTCACTGAGGGTCATGGTCGGGACGAAGTTCAAGAAGATGTGGTTACAGTCGGTTCGGGCGGACTGTGAGAGGAATTCAAGCACAGTTTAAGACAGTGAACAGAAGGGTATTGTTTAATGGTGAGGTACCATACATATCTTCACTCCAAGAAATAAGACTATTGCGATTAAAATGAGATTATAGGACAAGGCATTATCACCAAGTTTTGGAAAATGGTTCCAAGTAAAGTTCACAAGTAATATTCAAGTATCCTAAGAGACAGTTCCCGGTAGAGATTTCTGGTTTAATAACCTGCATTTATCGTAATAACCAGAAGTCTCCGCTGGGTACTTACCATTGGGTGGGAGAAGGCTACTTCTAGGGCGTCCATGGCTTCTAACAAGGTTCGCTCTCCTTCATTCCGGAGGTATTCAAATGAGGCTTCCTAAAATAGTGGGTAGAAAACGGTTTAGACATTTAAACGAACAGGTGCATATCTTATTCAAGTTGCTTTGAATTATAATCAGGTATGAAATTGCACAGATATACAAGCAAACTAAAAGACAATTGTTGATGGGTTTACCTTGGTGACAAGATCGGAATGGCGGATGATGGAGCGGACGAAGAAGCGGTAGTCTGTCACCTCCTGACCCTTGGCCACTTGCTGAAGGTAAAGTAGACCAGTTTTAATATTCAATTCATCGAAAAAAAACAAGAGGGTTTTCTAGAAAGACCGAACTTTTAACCCAAATAGATTTCTCTATACATATGTGAATTTATTCAGAACAGCGTAGAGCATGATGTGTGCAAGTTTGATCACACTTAGAAGAAACAGTCAAAGTGGAGTTAGACAGGAAAAAGCAGATGTCTCACCTTAGCCTTGCCCAGGTAGAGGTGCATGCGGTGGTTCTCAATGGGGATGGCCTCCAGGTCAAAGTTCCTCATACGATTAATCTCCAGCTGGAAGGCGAGCGCCGGCTCAAGGTGACGGTAGATTCGATCCTCCAGAAACTAGAACAAAATAGCCGTATATAGATATATAGATACATCTAGATGAACATACATAGATTGCACTTAACCTAAGCTGGTCAATATACTGAAAGTTCTAATGAAGCTGCATACAATTGTTTATATCAGTAGGCAGGAGACATAGCCAAAACAGCAGTGTGTGTATATATAACGCAACCGTTATCAAGCCTAATCGAAAATACATTTAAAAAATCTTTTGAAGTAACTGGGGGGAAAATAAGTAACGTGGACGTTGTTTACTGGAAAAACTTTTTCAATCTAGTGTTAACGCCTAGTTATGTTATTAATTAATGCAATGAAATAGTAGCTGCCAAGCAGAAGCATATAAGCATCTAGTACTTCTGTTGAATTGTTAATATTGCTTATGTAATATTTAAGCTGAAGTCTTATGAATGGAAATAAAGTGTCCGGAGATAGTTAACCTAAAGGCACGTCTATTGATAAAGCAATACACAATGAAGCTCGTTTTAAAAGGAAGGTTCTTTGCCCTTTGTATGTATCATTTTCATTAAATCAATTTATTACATCAGATAGAACGTGCCAGGCCCTGCACAGGAAACTTTTAGGTCCCACACATGAGACGGAAATTGATTTGATGTGAATTAACTAATTCAATACTATTACCATTTTAGAAATACAGGTGAAGATATCGAGATTTGAATTTATTCTTTACCAGTTACATATTCAAAATGAGATCAATTTGGCGTTCTATGTTTTCAGCATGCAGTCAAAGTGAAATAGGAGCTGGAATACATTGTAGGTCTTATCGAGGGAAAGATTGCCCCATATATTTGTGTGCTTCAATCAACGTTGATTCACACAGTGCAACCACAATATGCCCAATAGCCGCTCCTAAATGTATTCGTGGACCAGAGAGAGGTATGCACGGTATGATAACACAACACAGGCCTTAAGATAGACGCTGATATCAGGCAGCGGGCCAAATACAACACAATCGACAAGCTGGCAGCTAAGGTGGCAATAGCATTCATATAAGCATTAGCTGTAATTATATTCCAGTGAAACATTTGAAACTAACAATTTTGAATAGCCGAAATCACTCGGTGTTAAAACAAACTTTTAATTGATATTTACATTGGTAGTATAGCCAAAATATATATCGCCAATCCTTAATGAACAATAGTGCAGCTTAGTGCAGGCTGGTCTAATTCAGGAAACAGCTGGTATTAGAACCACTTTAGTGGGTCATGGGTATCGTGGGATACCCCTAACTCTTGGCTGTTAGTACTTGGTTCGTAACAAACACCCCGAACACGGCACACTTTGCTTAACGCCTGAGGCCACCACTAGATACCTACGTTGATGGTGGGCGGCTGGCACGTGGGCACGTCAGAAGGCTGTACTGCCATAGCCTGGCGAGAGGGGACCGGCTACAGTTAGAACAATGGGTAACACCGGCTCGATGTACATCACATGCACTGTACATCGCAAAACAATCTAAACAAACTAACCAACGTATAACAAACTACAACAATTCTAACCAGGAACATATTAAAGATACTGAGATTCTTATTGACCCTTTGGCCTTAATGGTATAAGAAGATTCTCTTCTTTCTCGGATAGTCATATACTATTAATTTCGTTGACTAAGCACCCGATCCTGTCTTGTGGGAAAACATTCTTATCCCACCAATAAATATGTTCACTATTTGGAAATGGAAAATCTAGTTGTCTAAGTTTTTATTTTTCCGACCCCCTACCGGCATTCTAAACTAACAGCTCAAGTCCATCTTTAAACAAAATATTTTTGATACTAAATTGTATGCTTAGAAGCGGTATTTCAGAAAAAATAAAATACGTTTTCAGATATCTTAAAATCCATGACAAAATGAAAACAAAAATTTGTTTCATATATATACATGTGCAATACTTTAGAAAATTAGAACACTATATCAAATATCAGGGACACTACAATAAGTAAATTTAAAGTACTCTTTTTATAGGAAATAGAGCTAAGGGCGTTATGTCCTACCTCTGTTCGGGATCGGTATGTGAAGTATTTTGGGAATTCCCTCTGAAAGAAAGAGCATGAACATCTATATGAAAATTGATTATCTTTTTAGACAAAATATCCGATGGATATAAGAAAAACAAGTTTCTCTCTCCTTGTTACCATCGTTCTGAGCGACATAACTTCATATATACTTCTTTAAATTACATGTAATCTATTTTTTTCAGATAACAAATAAGTTGTTACACTTGTTTTCATTATGCCTACGGTAATTACATTAGTACTTGACGTTCTTTTTGCTAGGGCTTTCTTTATCACTTATCACTGATGTGTTGAGTAAACTACCCGGTTTACAACAGAAGAGTCAGACTATCGCCTTACCTTGTGAAGGACCACGAAGGTCAGTCGACGAATACCCCGCTCTGCCAGGATACCCTTCTGTAAACAGATCACAAAACAAAGGTGAAAAAAATGTCTAACAAAGTGCATATCATTGTTTCCAGTGCGCTTTTCCTTTGCCCAAATAAAAGCCATTTGATCTTCGGAGGCTTTATTCCCTACCTTATTAATTCAAAGATGGGCAGAGGGGTGAACCCCAATTATTTATTTAATCAGTAATCAGAGCTATAAAGAAAAAAGCTTAAGACCTTAGTGACATTAATCATACGCGTATGGAGGTTATTTATTCAAATACCTTCCAAATACTATCAAAAAGAGACCGACCTTTTCGGTGCAGTAGTCGCCAAACATGTCAGCGTAGTGAGTGTCTTCGTGTTCGTCCTCCATGCGTATACAGATATTGACGATGTGGATCGGCTCGTCAACCTTCTTCTGTAGAAAAATATGACATTGTTTAGAGAAGGAACAGAAAATCACACGAGTGCAAGCCCACGACAACTAACCCGATGATACCATGACTTTGTTTGACGCGCTAATATAAGGTCACTGGATTCTACTGCCTGCTGTGATAAGAGTCCGACTGTTTGGTAAAAATTAGAAATTAACGTTTACATCGTTTCAATGTAAATTATAATTCTGTGAAAAATTAAATGTTTACCTAATGATATGTCAGTAAAAAAAGAAATTAATATTTCCTCTAAGCTACCGTCAACAGCTACATGAAATAACTTTATACTTAATAACAACTTAAGAAAATCAAAATGTTAATCTACCAACTGTCAAAATTGCTTATGGTACGTAGACATTTAGCCCCTTCACCGGTTTTATTCATTAGTAATATTACATCAATTGTTAAGCAGTTAAAATTGTCTAGCCTAGTAAGAATCATCAATTATGTTAGTAAGCTATCCTTTGGACAAAAATAAACGTTATTTATGACTTTAGAATTATATTTCAACCATGTGCATTCTTCGACATTGGTGAATCTCAATTATATTCCAGTTTGTTGCAGCAATTATATTCCAGTTTGTTGCAGCATGTTCCTTTTTTAAATATCAAAACCCGTCTCAATAAACCCAATTAGAAAGAGTTCTTTTTCTTGGAGCAAATATGTATAATGTTGTTATAAGTGAGTGAGCTATAGCAATCCCCCAAATTATTTGATGATGAATGGATCAATACATCTTGATTTTTCATATTGGTTCACAGCATGGCAGTGGACACAATTTGATACTTAAATATTCATTTTATGAATAGATGTGTCCTAATGGGTAGGAATACACGAATCATTGAAAGATATGGCAAGGCAAAGCTAATGGATTTGGGAATATTTTGTGCAAGTTAGAGGACAGGCTTCCCAGGATTTGAAGGGAGCAGAAAGGGATTGGAGGATTAAAAAAAAAAAAAAATAGAAACATGTTTTGTGGGTATTTCATACAAAAGGAGCGCCGACAAGAAAAATAAAGAATTACTGACATATGGTAATTAAGAAAGAAAAATCAGCACATTTCGCTCTTCATGCAGTTGGGTATCATATCCCAGGGGAAAATGCACAAAATGCTCTCAAACTTATCTCGATAATGCAGGAAGCATGCCAAGCATTACCATATGTTAAGGGTTGTTAAATGTGGCGAGGTGGTAAGAAAATCAAATTTCGTTTTGGATATACCCCAAGTTAAAAGACTAACCATGTAGGTGTCCCAGTACTGTAGATAGAGGAGAGAGAAGAGAAATGTATTTTAAAACGAATATCTATACGAAGTGTCTGTAATCCTGATCATTGCAAGCCTATCAGGTTTTTTTAATAGGAGACTAACTATACCACTTAATCATCATATGTCGATGGATGCAGCTTAACACTTTTTGAAAGGCCAATGCAATGATGAAAACATGGCTCTAAACAAAAATATTCTCTCGAGTTTTGGACATTTCAAAACAAGCAGCGTAGCTACTTATGATTTTTCTTTTATTTATACAAGTTTTTCCATATGTGAGGGATGTAAGAAATAATATCGATCTATTCATTTAGGAGTTTCCTCTCTGAAACTGGATTTACACTCGTGCTTATTTGCTCGACTGTAAACACGCAAATACAAACTATCTACAGAATCCCGCACATTTCAAAGAGGGCTGAAAGCAGAGGTTAAGCCCCAGGTCGCATCGCAGGGGCATGGAATATGTTAGGAACCGTCGGGTTGATCCATCACAGCTACACCTAACCCATGATTAATATGGTCCTGGACATACCTTGGTCTGCGGGACGTCACGGTAGCCGGCCTCGGCCAACTTGGGACTTCCAGGGGGACTTGCGAAGCGATCCATGATGGCATTGAAATTACTGAAGGAAAAAAAAGATAATTTCATTAGTGCCCTTCTGTTTCTTGCATTACAAGATTTATTGTTTTTAAATACTCTTATAGTTATGACTTATTCCTCATAATTTTGTGAAACACTGAACATTAATGTTACTGATTTGCAAGTTAAAAGTAAACTACCCAGCGAAAAGAATTAACACCTCCTCTAGTTGAGCTATATGTGTATATTCTCAATACAAAGCATGGCATTGCCTACCTTTTAAACTCGGCGAAGGAGGTGAAGGCGGCGATGATGCCCATCCGCTGACACAGGGGCAGGTCCTCGGCGCGCGTCACGGCCGTCACGTCGTCTCCCAGCGACGCCACGCGCGGCACGTTCATGGAGTGATGCCGCTGCTGACATCTACAGATAAAACATTCATTTGTTTTATTGATCTCCTCAAATAACTCTTTATAGAGACTGAGCTTTTATCTGAAGGAGGAACACTTTATCCTACCCGTGGATTTACAATATTGCCAAGAGTTTATTTTTCTTCTTTTGTTTCCTTTTAGAGAAGCAGTACTTAATGGACAACACCAAAATGACTTAATCCGTTCCATTTAAAATTGACAATTTTCCGTAAAAACATCAGGAATTCTGCCTTACCTGTTGGGGTGGGAGGAGGGCAGGAGGAACATGAACTCCACCAGACACAGGTTGCCGAACAGCTGGTGGTGTTGGAGGCAGCTCAGTTCATAGGCAATGTACGCACGGCGAACGTATACCTACAACAAAAGAAATTGTACAGTGTAATGAATAACAACTCGAACAATGAGCCAAAACAGAGCACATCAGATCTTGTAGTGTTTTTACGAAAGGAATCTATAATAAGATTTGACAAATTTCTTCAGATATTTTTTATATAAAAGATATTGCTTACATGCCAATTATCTAAAAACGTCTGGGATAATCAGTTCATAAGGATATAAGACCTGTATCATGTATACCCGGTACACTAATTAAACTATAACCCATCAGAGGAGTGCCTCCCTGAGGTGCTCACCTCGAGTGCGGCCATGCGGACGATCTGGTTGGAGTGGTAGAAGAAGTCCTGCAGCACGTCGTAGATGGACGTCTCGGACAGGATGAGTTTCTGCAGGTTCTCCGGGCAGAAGTCGTGGCCGTAGATATCGATGGCCGACAGGAAGATGGACTCCACCTGGTTGTGGCGCAGCTCGTAGGCCGGCTGGTGGGCCTTGATCAACACCTGGGGAAGAGGGGACGTACGATGGGTGAGATTTTGTTTTGAATTACTTTCGTCGGAATCTAGATCAATTTTTTTTTTAACTTTTACTTATTTATTCAGCAGCTTGCAAGACTTCATTCAAGACTTGGGCTAATTATAACCTTTTATCATATGTTTGAGTGCAGAAATTCTATGAGCACAAGGACACTTCAAACAGCCCTATCTTTATCTTATGTTATTTAGGTGAGATCATAGGATTACCTGTCGTGCGCGGAGGGCGACTTTGGCGTTCTCCGACTTGTTGAGGGTAGTCAGTTCGTTCAGTATTGGCTGAAGGTCGTCAGTTAAACCCGGCTCTTTGACAAACACATGATCCTGAAATACAGAAAATATGTATCTGTACAAACAGTTGTGGTTCTTGCAAAGTCTGAGGATATGTGGAGTGTGATGATAAGAGATGTCTACATGATGCCAACATTGCTTCCCACTTGTTGATCGTTCGTTATGATTTTCTCAGGTAGTTAAAACTTGCGTTTGTAAGTTTTAATTTCGCATCTCAAAGTTTTGATTAGGTTTCTCACTTTGTAACAGTATTTTGGTAGACTAATTCAGATGTTTGTTGTTACCCGTCCAACGATTTCTTATACAGTTTATTTCAACTTACGATAAGGAATGTGATAAGCGCGTTCTTTTTGGCCACTTGGGAATGTGAGAAGATGTTGGCAGTGACCTCGGCCATGTTGTCCTTATATTTCTCTCGCAGCTGACTGACGCATTTGTCATAATGACCTGAAGGTAACAGAACGACAGGACGTTATATACAACTTCTCTTAAAAAACACATTGGGGGTGAATAGAAAAGTATATCCTAGAATCAACGAATACCAGTTAGCTCAGAATTATAACCGTATCTTTTACACAGTTTTGTACTGGTTTATACATGGTGTCTCACATAAATTCTTTACTGCATCACACTAATCCCCACCTTGTTGGAACTGCGTCTCAATGCGGAGGTACTGCCTGAGAAGGTCCTGAACAACGGTCTTGGTGTGGCCGCGGATACCGTTACGGTAGCGCTGGACCAGCTGCACGATGCCCTGCATGGTGAGGAAGAACACATCCCGCTCGGCGCGCCTCGTCAACGTGGCGGCGTGACTGTCGATGATACTGGCAATCTGAAGGGAGAATTAACGTTTTAGTCAGTGAACTTAACAAGTTGGTAAGATTTTAGATGTATCCGCTTTGTTCATGTTGTTCCTTAGTTGCAGAAAAGCTAGAGTAGTGCTTCTAAACCAATATTACATATTCAGTTTCTGCTACAAATACCCAATTGTTTTATCAATATGATGGCGGTTTTGCAAAACCGAAGAGCTCCGGCTATCCGACTTTATATAGGTATTCTAAAGAAATAAAGATTAGGAGATATCAGAAAAATTGGTATTGTAGTTTTCATAGTCTGCCATGTCATCCCCATAACATCCCTATGATATCACATGACATCCCCATGACATTGCCATTACATTGTCATGACATCCCCGTGACATTGCCATGACATCCCCCTTTGCCCTCTTCCCGCTTTTCATTCCTGTGCTGAACGGTGCTATCATTACTTAATCCTTGCTTCTGGCACACTATCTATAATCTTTGCCAAAGAAAGTTGACCCTCAGAATCAAACAACACACAAACAGGATCAACATTTCAAAAATTGTACAACATATATGGAACAGACTATAGATGACCTACTTCTTCCAAACACTCCGGAGTGACCTAATCATGAAAAACCCCATCGAGATCAATGCTAAACTATCACATATTCCAAGCACAGAAAGGGTTGACCTTGCCAATAGCACTTTTCAACTGATCTGGTTCCCGGCAAGAGGGTGTTTTCTACTCTTCTATGAGAAAGCTTGTTTCAAGTCTAAATGTACATTTCACTACTCCGGGATCTACCAAGGCCAAAGATACCAATCATGATGCTGGAGAATAATCGAATCTTCCAAAGAAAGAACCTGGTGTGTGTAATTTTATTTGATAAAAGCGTTACAGCTATTCTAAATTATTTCTCTCTACGATCCCGCTTTTACATTTAACAAATTTAACACATTCAATAGTAAACTCCGATTCCAAAGATATATTGCATATGATAATACACCACGTGTATATTTAGCAAGACCCCTTCAGATATAAGTACCCCCCAATATTCATCTATGTGCTGACCTGCTGGCTGGGGAACTGGCAGAGGACGGAGGTGATGTTGGAGGCGTAGGTGGCCATCAGTTTACGTATGGCCTTCTCCACGTCAGGCGGGATGCGGCCCGAGATGGCCGAGATCATCTCCTGCAGCTCGAGCAGGGGCAGCATGGGGTCCCGCTGACACTTCATGAATGTGTCCACCGTCTGCCGCAGCCGCTCCGTGAACGAGGGGTCTGGCAACGCCCAACCTACAAAACATACACATTAGTTGTGATAACCTTCATTTAAAAGGGAAAAAAACCAGCACCTGCTGTTGGGTCACACGTGAAATTATAGCATTCTGTTGAAAATCATTAACTGGATTACCAAATGGAAAGTAATTAGCGAAAAAATGTGACAAAAGTCGACAGGCAATGAAATATCCAGTGTATTTTTTCTTGTTCACCAAGTAGACAAACTTGAGGCAGTATATAGAACTACTTTATACTGCAAATATCCAAAGATAGAAAAAAAGACAAGAAATTACAGCAAACAAAAACATACATAACATCTTTCTCTCAGAACCTGTAATAGAACAAAGAATAGTGATTAATCTAACCTGCGAGGATGTTGTCGAGCGCATTCCTGGCTCGTTGGTAGACCTGGTGAAGCTTCTCGCCGTGGCTTGACGGGTTCTGTGACCGGGGGAACTTGCCGGTGAAGACCTGCGCTTGCTGCACCCTGCTTGGGTCGTCCAGCTGAAGGTTGGCCATCACACTGCCGGCCTCGAGTACAGCGCCCGGCCTCTTCACATAGTGCACGCTACCAAGGTGAAAACACAGAGCGTTCAGCTTGACCATTATGGTTGAACTACAGACGTTTAAGGGATGTAGATTTCCAAATCCATTATACCATGGTATTTGTTGTTTTCTATGAGGTAATGTTAGTTTTCATAATTCCATAGGAAATCAAATTATCAGAATAACAATTTGATAAAACTTTTCATGTGACTACTGAATGACGATGTCAAAATTCACAAGGTGATCCATTCTTGGATATTCAAAAAGAAGCCATTTAAACCTTTAGACCAACACAGAAGCCCTCACCATCCGTTCTCGGTGACCCTCAGCTCCATGACCATCTTCATGACTTCGATCTCGGCGTACACGTCCCCTGCGAACACGTGCCCGCCGTCCTCCACCATGAGGTTCACCAACTTGCCGGTAGAGGGCGACCTCAGCACGGTGGGGTCGTTCTCCTTGCCGAAGACACAGGTCTTGTTACCGATGATGATCCTGTAGGACTCGACCTCCTCCTTCATGTAGGTGGTGTGACTGCCGCCGTCGAAGGACAGCAGCAGGCCGCCGTCACACAGACGGTGCGCCTCCACGTCCAGGTACGATTCGTTCATCGACAGGAAGTAGTTGATAGCGCCCACCTTGGTCACGTTCACCTGGTACTTGAAGCCCTCCAGGATTAACTCTACGTCCACGCTATTCTTGAGGGCCGTGATGGGTAAGATTTGACCCCTGGTGGAAAGAAATATCTACGTATGATTCTCTTAAACTACGTCAATAGAAAGGAAAACTACATGCAGTAATCAATAGAAAGGAACCTAATTGGTATTCCCATTTTGAGCTGCTCCTGCTGCTCCTGCTGATTTTTGTCATGTTTTTCCCCTTTATTTTGGAGAGCGTTTCTTAATATGCTATTTCTACGCGCATTTCTTACAATTATACCCAGACGATTATGAGAGTACAACATATTTTTATGTTAATTTTCATTCAAAACAACTCAAGTAATTATGCACGAGGAAATGTTAAGTCAACAATGTATCAAGAACATACGTAAAATAGCAGTCACCCTCGACATATCCCCCCGTTTCTCACCTCTCCATGGTGGCCTGGAAGTTGGTGAAACTGTTCTGGATGGTCTGGTCGGCCACGTGCAGCGCCCCGCAGACGATGCTCAGCATGGTGTCCGGCTGCTCTGCCTTCACCTTGTCCGAGATGAGTTTGTCCAGCCAACCGGTGTCGATGGTGTTGTTCTGGAAGGAGTCCGTCTCCAGAAGGCGGATCAGGTACTCCACGGTGGTGCGGAAGTCACCCCGGATGGACAGCTCCTTCAGCGCAATGACCATGTTTCTGACAAAATCAATTGATGTGCATGATGAGTAACTGGTAATTGTCTTTATATAAACCAATCCGTATCCAATATATGATATTCTGATGAAGACGTGGCTATATGATGTTGTTCACAAAAAGATTATATTTATTCTGATTAACAGCATGTTAACATGTTACGTATATGAATTATGCGAAAATACACGTCTTATTGCTCCAATACCTGGGGTACTGGATAGAAGATTCGTAACAATCTAGGATTCAGTCTAAAAGATCCATTCACAGACACACTCAAATACTGAAGTGCATCTTCTTAGTAGTAATATCTCAGGTACTTACTCCTGTGCCACTTCGCGGTCCTCGCCCCAGGAGAAGCAATGGCCGAACTGTGAATCGGCGAACTCGTGCAGGCCTCCGGAGGCGGACACGCTGAAGTAGCCCCACACGTTCTTGCTGCTGCGGAAGTTCAATTCTTGCACCGTTCCCGCACTAGGTTTGAACCCCTGTGAACACATTAAAGGTGACCATGTGATTAATATTTACTTTAATTTTTCCACAACCTCTCACAACAAATAAAACAAAATATATGTGGTTATTGTTTACTTTACGTTTTCACAATCTCTCACACAAAAATTATAGTTCGCTGAATTTGGACAGGAATAAAACTTCTTTAGAAAACATAGACAATTCATATCGTTTAATAAGAGGTTTCATTTAGTGCCTACTTCATCTGGGTTCTCGCTGGTGATACGGGCAGCGATGACATGACCGCGCGGCTCGGGCGTGTGAGTTGGATTCTCAAAGTCAATCACTGATTCTCCCCAGGGCTCCTCTCCGTACAGCACTCGGATATCTTTGATACGATGCAGGGGGATACCCATGGCCACCTGGAAACGGGAGAAAAACACACTCAACGTTACAGACGAGAAATCACAATTTGAGGTACTTATTAGAACGAAGGAAAACGATATTTTGTGCAATATTTTGTCTTTTTCATTGGGTGTAAATGGGGTTGACTTATCAGTCTAATACATTCTTTTCTGGTTTAAGTTAAATCAAATCACATACAATCCCGCCTCCCATGCAAATCAAGTAAACGTTTAAGGACAGACAACACCTCTCAGCGGCATTTTCGCAGGGCTCTCTTTCAAAGGGCCTATATTTTTCTATAGTGATGGCATGAATATAGATCTCATAATATTAGATAGTCCTTTAACAGGCCGATATACTCATATGAATTATATTGCAATATGTCTGCTAATGCCCGTGTGGGTGCCAAGGGAATTCGAAAAATGCATTTTTAACTTTTATTTTTTGAAAAAGAATATCTCACTTACTACTCCACATAAATAATTGAAATTTTCAGAGTAAGTACATAACATTCCTTTGGAGGGAAGCGTGTCTCAGATTTTTAATTCAGGTCTTAGTTTCTTTTTTATAAAATCTAGAAAATAATGTTGAAAAATTTAACAAAAAGTTTCCCGTTTTTTGACATAAAATAAAAACTAGGACCTTATTCCAAAATGTGAGACACGCTTCCCTCCAAATGAATGTTATGTATGTGCTGTAAAAATTTCAGGTCTTTATATGCATTTATACGGGAGATATCCATGTTCAAAAAATAAATGTGAAAAAATAAGTTTTTCACCTCTAATGTCTTAATTTACGAATGGATAAGAATTACCATTATTCTAAAATGTAGAGAAAAATGTGCTCTTTCATTTGATACTTAGTATGTTGTTTTAGCCTTCCTGGTTACTGCACAATCTTCATTGTCGCAAATGAAGCCACTCTGAGGTGTTGTCTATCCTTAAACGACCAGATATATATATATATATATATATATATATATATATATATATATATATATATATATATATATATATATATATATATATATATATATATATAGATCCCTAAGTGATCCCCCTACCTAAAACAATTCACAATACTTGAGACTTAATCTGAGCCTACCTGGAGTTGGGCGGCTGGCAGGTTGACGTCGGCCACCATCTCGGTGCAGGGATGTTCCACCTGGAGGCGGGGGTTCAGCTCCAGGAAGTGGAAGGTCTCCGACTCGTCGTCGTACAGGTACTCCACGGTGCCCGCACTCACGTAGCCCACCATCTTGGCCAAGGTTACGGCAGCCTGGCAGAAACAACATGGCTCAAGGTTAGGATTTTCCCGTAATTTCCCGCAATGTAATTTCCATAGTGGAAACATACCGTTTCACTTATTTCCCCCCTTTACTTTACACCGTACCTTTTCGGCACTCCTGAAAGGCACAATAGGATTATGACTGAGGAACGTTCAATCTCCTCACAACCAGTTGTCAAAATTCTCAAGACTTTTGTTAAATGAATTTCTAATTGTTTCTGCCTCCACTCTCTATGAAAACAGCCTAAGTTCCCCATCCTTAGCTCAGCGCTGGCCGCTTACCTTCTCCATCTTTTCCTGGATGTTGCCCCGGGCGATGGAGACGGGCGCCTCCTCGATGATCTTCTGGTGGCGGCGCTGGATGGAGCAGTCGCGGCCGAAGAGGGAGATGGCCGTGCCGTACTTGTCGGCGAGCAGCTGCACCTCCAGGTGACGGGCGTGGGTGGCCAGCTTCATAATGAAGATGGGCGACCCGGGCACCTCCGTCTGCACCTGGGGGGCGGAGAGCGGGGAAGGAATTAGTCACAATTTGACATTATAATGTAAGTCTTCTTTACACAAGTTGGAAAGATGAGGTATACAAGGTAAGCCTATACCAAATATTACACGGAAAACCTTACGGCTGAAGATACGGCTAAAAGGAATTTGATCTAACAATATTGACAACAAAGAGACAGGGAAGTGAATGCTGTGAAACATCTTCCTTCAATGTTTGGCAATCGCTTGTCTTACCTGTCTGAAGAGATTAGGGAAGTCCTCGGCGTTGCTGGCCTTCCTGATGCCTTTACCACCGCCCCCCTCGGAGGCCTTGATCATGACCGGGAAGCCGATGTTGTTGGCCGACTTGATCCCCTCTTCTACGGAGGACACGCAGCCCTTCAGGTAGATGTCCTGGGGCACTGTCACCATCTTACCGTTGACCAGGTCGTCGGCCTTCCACTCCACTGTCAGGCCTGTGGATTAAGACGTGGTCATTGTGGAGAGCCGTTCAAAATCTATTTTTGCATTGTTTTATTTTTAAGTTTATTCAAATCATAGAAAGAAAATGGCCATTCTTAGAGTGGACTCGCTTGGGACTTACCTGTTTTATATTACGCTCGTGATTGGCAATAATAAGAACAAAACTTAGAAATATACTAATAGAATCATAATTTTTTTTAAAGGAAGTTCCATAGTAATGATCGAAATCTGATCAATAATCAACCTTTTTCAATAGAGGTTAATTATTGAAAAAGAAAATTCAACGAAAGCTGACTTCGCATAGTAATTTTCATGTCAAATATAACCACAGCAGTTTGTGAACCAAGAGAGGGTGGTCTTACCTGAGCCGCTCCAGGGCAGGGTGGGCACTCCAGCGGTCTGCGCCACGATGGAGGAGGCGATCTTGTCACCCAAGGCCCACATGGCGTTCTCCGGGGGACCCACGAAGATGATGTTGTTTTTGTGGAGCAGCTCGGGCAGTTTGGGGTACTCCGACGCGTGGCCCCAGCCTGCCCACACGGCCTGTAGGGACGGAGGGTGCATATTTTACAAGATGTATTTAGGGACAATCATCTAATTTTAACTAATGGAAGACCTCTGACTACGCGGCACGTGCATGGTTGTATGCTGTACCCTTAAAGAAGTTCATAATAGTAAAAATATAACGATATGCTAAAGTATAAAGTGAGATATGGTTGATGAAACACAGACAGGCCATCCTACCAATTCCTGATTCTATTGACAAAACCTCGGCACTGAATAAGGATCAATGTATGTGTGTGGCACGTACCTGAACCTGTGTGCGTTTGGCGATATCCAGGATGAGCTCGACGTTGGCGTAATTATTGTTGTTGGAGCCGCCGGGAATGGGCACATACTGATCCGCCAGGCGGATATACTCTGTAAGAAATAGTCAAAACGTTCATTACATACAACCCAGAAGGAAGCGAGACCAATAGGGAAAGATTCGAAACAAAATCCTGACAAATTTCAATGTAACTGATGCAGTCAATACGTTCTGATTAAAAGTGTAACACATGTGCACCCCCTTTCTGTGGCGCATTGTCCAAATATAAGTTTTAACAGCGGCATTCGGTTTAAAGATCACAAGTAAGTGAAGTAATATTTGTATTGATACTTGATTAAATGACTCACCAGCATTGGCCTTGAGGTCCTCGGGCGTGACCATAACGACAAATCGGATGGCGCGCTCATTCTTGAACATCTCATAGGACCAGCGGCGGACGGAGCGGATACATTTGACGGCGGCGATGCCATTGTTAGCGATGAGTACTTTGTTGATGGTCTGGTCCCCGCCGAAACGTTTGGTAAACTCCTCGGGGGTGGCTACGGTGAAGTCCTTGATGTAACCCTTGGAGTGCTGACGTTGGTGGCCGAAGCGCATCAGGTGGGTGCCGGACATAGACCTGAGGGGAAAGGGTTAATCATGTCAACTAACTTGGCAAGAGGAACTTTGCATGACAAACTGTTAAGGTTAATCAGAGATAAGGCTAGGTTAATGTTTAGAGGAGATGTGGACTCAACATTTGGGAGTTCAACTTTCGGGCAGGTGCGGGTCAAGTTTTACCTGGTCGACCCAATAATACACCTATTTACTGGATTTTTGCACTACGACAATGTCAGATTTTACCTGCCCCGCCCCTAGTTTTACCTGCCCCGGACAAGCAAAATATGCTAGATGTCCAACCCTGTATATATATGCTGAGATCAGAATGTTTCTCTAAGGTGCGTAGGAGTGTATGCGGGTATTGGCTTGGTCCTACTGATAAGACATTGAAAACAAACAAAAGAACGCGTTAGATGCCATTGAATACATGTTATCCGCCAAAGCCGATATGACTATGAATGAAAAATACAGCCCTGATACTATGTACTTCAAACTTATCCTGCAAAATAATCTGGATAAGATAATAATTCAAGTAAGAAATGCTGAGGAATGCGTATGTCGTACATGAAAACGTCCCTACCTATACCACGCGTTCATATTGACACCTACATATATACAGTACGGATACTCAGTGTCGTGTCTTTATCAATTGATATAGAATGTTTAGTTATGATGGAAAGTATCTGTTAACCACTTATCCTGAGAATGTTTATGGACAGAGGGAATGCAATAATTAAAAAAAAAAAATCCATGTGAAAGAAAAACGAAAAATACCACGCCTTTCTCAAAAAGTTCTATAATACCTTAGACCTGTGTTGCCTATCTTGAACGTCAGAAAGTAGAAGTTGCGGTCCAGCAAACCAGAAAAAAATTGATGATCTTACCCCCCAAAATAAAAAAAAGTAACCCTGGGATTTTGTCCTTCTTAGGCTTACCGCGAGAATCCGCGGCCGCGCGTCGGAATCGGTCCTAACGTATCCTGAGGTTTCTCATCGTCGGTTCTTATCTCCGGTACCTTAACTTCCGCGGACTTTACGCTAGGGCCTGCTGCAATTGGTGCTGCAGGAGCCCCGTTGGCCTTAGGGGCCGCTGGGGCTGCAGGAGCCCCGTTGGATTCAGGAGCCGTGTTGGCCTCAGGGGCCGGCTTTGCAACAGGGCGCGATGTCTTGCCGCCCGCCATACTAGCAGCGCTGTTACGGCTGAAGTAGTACCGAAGACTGCTCGGGATGAAGCCCGCCACGCCCTTGGTAGGTGCGACAAGGACTGCTGAGCACGGCCAAACTCTGGTAAACTCCCACGTCCGACCTGTGCCCGACGTCAGAAGAGTCAGAACTGACGGTTGTCTTGGGGGCGGCCACACCTCTTATACGGCCCTGGAGGCGCCAGCTGGCGGCTGTCGACCGGGCAGGGCAGGCACTGGAGGAGTGGGGCAGGCTGGGGGCCCAGTGTGCGAGTCGGCCACCACTGACCGCCACCACTGTGCCCCCATCTCCTGCAGCGTGACAGGCACGTGCTGGTCAGCCGGCTACAGCTGCTCCCTATTGTATACATGCTGGTCAGAGGATTGTCGTGATTAGCCGGGCTAAACACCCTTAATTGTGGATCCGACATGGCAATGCATGTCACTTTCTATAATTTTGCTATTTTTCCAGGTGACTGTTGCCTCTTACATATTTGGGGTAAGGTAAGCATGATATCATATTTATCATGGGTGGTGAATAGGTGTATTGGGATACAATGTGGGGAACTTTTTTAACGCGTACTCTGCAATAACAATAATATGATAGTACCCATTTGGAATGAAAGAGTACGCCTTATAGTGATGTAATCATCTCGTTACCAGTACTACCAGCATTGGGCCCGCCCCCTCCCCCCTCCTACAACACCCACATATGGCCGTTTTCCACGCGACCCCTCCGGGTCTTCACACCTACAGTACCTATCTTTGTATAGTTGTTTTGTCCCGCAGAATAACCCTAGTTGTGTTAGAAGTGACACGCAGAGGTAGTAGCCCTTCTCAATGACAGCCATAGGACATGGCGTGACACTGCCTGACGCCGGGATCAACACTAGGGGCAAGAGGACAGAATGCAAGACTGGGTTTCAAAAAATCAGGGAACCGGAAAGGTGAATCTAATGAACATGTTTCAACGCCTATTTGAGGCAAAGAATTATCCATTGATTGTGCTAAGGGCATAGCATATACTCGGTATATATTATACTAGTTGTGCAGGTGGTATATTTTCCTAACTGATTAGTCTAGACACATGGATTATGATGTGTCTTACGATTAACCATTGCATCGGTCACAAAACATACTGATGTCACTGCAAAATAACCTTAAAGAGGGATTTGTATGTATTAATACTTAAAGTAAAAAAAAAGTAACTTTTTTTTAGCATTTGAAATTACTAGTCACAAGACACTAATCAAAAATTGACACGGTTGGCTTTATCAGTGATAGAAATATGGCCCCAGCTGGAAAATAATTGTATCTCCAAACTTCGAAAAAATAATCATTATACGGGTTTCATACTTTAACAATGCATGCGTTGCATATCTATATCGCATATTGGTTATGCAAGATCCACTTATTTTATGCGAATTCGCTTGTCCAATTTGTTCATACGTGATTCGTTGTTTTCATCTATCTTCAACCATCAAAGAATGATCAAATTTGAAATTTGTATCTTCCTTTTACCAAACGTAACAGCTTAATTTCCATTTTTGTTGTCTGTATATTCAATATTGCAGGTACCATGCAGAAAATAGATATTAATTTACAACAAAAAAACTAGGAGTCGGACAAAAACTATAACAATAGCAAAAATATTCAGATTTGTAAATTAATATTTCGATTTACTCTTGCAGAGTATAGGCCTTGTTAACGTGTATCCACGTCAATACGTTTTTGTCTGCTCGGTATGCAAACATAGAGATAGCATCAGACGTGGTGTTGTACAATCAATCCGGATGCAGGGGAATCAAACACAACCTACATTGCGGCAGGGAAACGTACTATTACCATGCAGCATCAATGCATGTTATACACACATAATATAGCATTGTGCGGTGACCTTTTTTTTCTTTCTTTATATATATTCGTTCCTAAACTGCTTGACAACCATTAGGCGAGAATGCTCATGTCTTGCCTCCCAACTGAGCAGGATATATTTGTGCAGAATTTGTGCACACTTCGAGTCCCGAACAGCCTAACGCTAGATACGGGTACATATTTTACGGGATCTATCTCTATTGATATGTGCTCTATTTCCTATCCCGATGCTCTCGGGATGTGTTTCAGTCCAGAATATGACACTCGATTAGCATATGGAAATACAGGTGTACTTAAAATACATGCATCTTTCGCGATTAGGATTGTTATGCCAGATATTGTTTTGATGTTTCCTAATCTAATTTTAGTTAACTAGCTGGGTTTTTTAAAATCATACCTATATCATGAACCTTTCCGCATACCTAATGTGTCCGACTATGCGGCACATTAAAGAAAAACATGAATTTTACTTTATATGCCGTGTGTAGGACAACCACTTGAACAGAACTCGCGTTACAGGTCACAAATATGATCTAGCCCCGAGGGGACAGGGTTGTGTTACTTTAGAACCAGGTGACAGGACCTCACCTGACATAGTCCTCTTGGCGCCAGCCCCGCCGCTGGGGGGCGTGTGTGTTGTGGGTTGCCATGGTGAGGCAATACAATCTCTGACGTGACGTCAATGCCTATCTCCCTGGATACTTGCTGTTTCTAGAAGACTTTGTCCAATTAAAATGGAAATAACGAAACTTGCGGTTGTGTTTCACGCATGTAACTAGACGTAACAATGGTGAAACCGCATATCTGTGTAGTCCGCGATGTTTTGTCGCATGAAGTCCCCGCCTCCTCGGTTTTATAATTCACATCCTCTTCTAACTAGTCTGTCCAAGTTCACAGTCGAGAGAAAACTAGGCCACCTGCTCACATCAGCTGCCCTCCTTCCCGGCCGGCATGGCCGAGTGGGTCCCACTGAGTGAGCTGCTCGGTGAGCTGCTGGCCGTGTGTGGTCCGTATAACCTACACCCACTTTTTGCCTGATGAGCTGCTCTTATCTACCCCTGCCTGGTCGTCCGTGTGATGCTTGAACGTGGCAAATAATGCTAGCCAACCACTGGTCCACTTTCGTTGCAAGTGCCTGGGAGTTTCTGTGTCTGTCGGAGCGAAAGGGCCAACGGAATTAGGCTAAAGGGTCAATAAATCAAAGCATGCGATTCCATAGCGTCAACAGCGTGATGGTTACACTTTCCCGTGGACCAAAGAGATGACGGTCATAGTTTACAAAAACCTTAGTCCTATGCTCGGCCTTTCCTGCAGGCCAACGCACCTGAAAATGACTTGTTTAGAAGGAGTGTACCCTGCTTATGTGGTTGGCTAAATGTCAGCCTTTGACCTGTCCATGATCCCGTTGTCACATTATTACAATCCCTTATGTAAATGACGCGTCTGTGGCGAGTGACCCTAACCGCTCTCAGGCATACAATGGGTCAGGCCCTAGACAATCAGTTCAGGCCGGTCGCCCTGGGGCTAAGCCGTGTCCACCTGATAACAGGCTTAGGCCATGACCTGAACTCCTGCCACAGAGTCCTCTACCCGTGACTCTGATTTAATCGGTTATCCCCATCCTAATACATGTCCTCCATCAATTCTTCAAGAATCTGCTTCAAGAATCTTCTTGGACTAACACTTACAGTATTCAATAGGTTGGATCGTGTATGTAGTGGTATAAACATACCTTAAAATAGCATGCATTCAAATATTCTCTTTATCCAAAGTTAAAACGTAGCGTACGCTTTCATTGGTCCCGATATTTATCTTATCTGGTGATGGTCAACAGGTTCCCTGCCTTGCCCTGTGTAGGCAGTTGGGTACGGCTGTACTGAGCATTGTCGTTTATGGTTTTCATGTAGTCTGGCCTTGGTTGGAGGTCCCGGGCAATTACTTATCTGATCTATTTATAGGCCTATAGGTGACTGTCGATCCCTTTCAAATTTGGAAATTTTGTTTCAAGACCTATAATGCTGCTAAACTCTATGGACTTTAATTTTTAAAAAAAACAAAAATAAAAACAACTCTTTCAAGTGTTTAGGGAAAATTGATATCCTGCGAATATATTTACAGCCAGATGAATTTGTCACCAACACATGTTTACCTACTACTAGATCTGCGCTTGATAGGTCTAGGCCAACTGTCATGCTGCCATTAATCTAACGAGCACGTAGGCTATAAACATGTTTATACACTTACGCGCGTTGTGCGTGTTTTGCATATTATCCAAGCTTATCTCGACTGATTAAGAGTTTAACCTCCACTTTTTCTAATGACTCTGTGCATAGAACAATTATTGGAGTGCTACTATGTGCGTGTTCTGTTCAGAGGCGAATCCGAAAGGGTGGTGGAGGTAAGTTCCACATATAGGCTAAGTACGAAAACGTAATAGTACTTGTTCAGCATTTTCATCTCTTTGTGTAGTCTTCGACCAAAAGTCGCCTCGGTCCACGTCTGTCTCTTTGATTTTTAGTGGTCCTTTTTTCATCAAAATGTCTTTCGGCTCTCTGAACCCTATTTAAACCAAGACATAAACACAATCCCTCGCACAATCCTCAAATTACGCCTCCGCCTGTTTGTTTGCCCAACTTGCTCACCTTAATTTTCGGCGCATGGAATATGCTGCAGGGCAGTTGGCTTCTTACTAGGTTTTCTCTCATTTTGTTTCTTGATTAATGAGTTGGCCCTGTTCTGTCACCTTAAAATTCCTTTAACCTCAACCAACTGACCGTCCCTGCCCAAGGGCGACTGTCTCAGTAGTCTTTTAAGTTGAGGTGGGCGATCTCTTGATGCCATGACGAGAAGATTATTCTAAAAAAAGCTCTTAAATCAAATGCACTTTATGCACAGTGTGATTTCACTTCATTTAAGCCCATCCCACATTGGTTAGATCCTAGGGTCGGACAAAATAACTGTTTAAGCCATCCTTTTCCCCAAAAGTTTGGGTTACTGAAATAAGTAAGAATTATGTTTTTCAATATCCTCAAGTACTGCTTAAACATTATGATTTCTCAAATTTTATCAATCAACAGATTTGCAGGTTTGCCAGCCAATCAAAATGATGCATTTCAGGGCAAAATAGGGTTGGATATTATAAGCTGAGCTGACAGGCTTTAACATTGGTTCCTATGGGGAATAGGCCAAAGTATGAAGCTGCATTTTGCAAATCATAAGAGCAATCTATCAACCAAATTGCTTGGGATAATTTTGTATTATACGACTGTCTTCAGGGAACAAGCATGCAGGCAATTTTGAAAATATTTCATAGTAAACCTAGATGTTGGTGTACACTGGGATGGGCTTTTTGGAAGGACCCAAATACAGGTATCGGTGTTTGTGGAGTGATAGACAGAAAGTGCCATCTTTATAGGCATAACCATTTGTACATGTATGTACAATGTTATGACAAATCACATCGGTCTAATACGACTACCAAACGAGGGAAATCCACAACACGAAAAGGCATACACTGATTTGAACGGAAAATCTGGTACGTTTGGTGGATGGAAAGTGTATTTGGGGAAAGTGTATGTATGTATGCATGTATGGTGGGGGGGGGGGATTTATACAATGTACTATGCCCCCGCTTCCCTTGTCCTTAGATGACCTCTCCTAGTTTAGTAGGGCGGGGTTGACTATGCAACAACTCACGTGTTATGGCATGTGATTGCCCCCAAGAAACCTGTGCTGGGCTACAATAGGTAAACATGTTCTGTCTGCTGTCTATGAGTTTCTTGAAACAGGTCCGTGTGATTAGAAGAATAGATTGTAGTCATATGAAAGTTGCCGTGAATTAACCCATTTAAATCGATAGGTTAACATTTAGATTTAAAGGTAAACTTACTTGACTCTATACTTGATAACTCTCAATTCATCTGGTATTCATCTCCCCATTTCATTGCCCATTATGCCTATTTCTACAAGAACTACTCACCTAATTTTGTACTTTTCCCTCTTCTCCCTTATGGCAGCTAACTTGGCGGCTGCGGCGGCATTACTTGCCCCTCTTGCCCCTCCTCCAGGTCCTCCTCCTCCGGCAGCAGACATGGCTATTCTTCAGGGTACCACTCTCTGTTATCTCTCCTCCCGTCTCCTGCTGACCACTGCACTGGTCAGGGGCGGGGCCCTGGAGGACGGAGTGAGTCCTGCTGCTGCAGGCTCCTCTTCCACGACCCTGGGTGTAATAGGAGTGTGGCATAAATGCTCACACACTTGATTGACAGGGAAGGAGGGAGGAATTGCCACTGTTGTCGTTGATGCTGCTGTTGGCACTTCTGTTCCAACTGTTCATGCGATGTTTGTACCAGTCCTGAGTTCTAATCGGTGGTGATGTTTCCCCTATTCAGGACGGTTATTGCTTCTATTGCTGCTGCTGATAGTGCTGCTGATAGTGCTGTACTCGGCGTCAGCGTCCACCCAGCAGTGTGTGTGTGGAGGCGAGCAGTCGGAGCAGCATCGGACGAGCTCAGCTGCCTGGTCTATACTGCCGGGACTGCGCCCAGTAACAGTCACTCAACACACACCCTGCTCCAACAGCAGCCGCAGGTACTCCTCTCCCAAAGTATGCTTCACTGCTGGGGGAGTGATCTGCTGGGGTTAGAGGTAGCCACACGCAGTGAAGGTTGTGGGAAGGGCGAAGGGGGTGGAGTGGTAGCCTGCACTCTTAGTCTAGGAGAGGTTGTCGGCCAGAGTCCCAGCAGACGGCGGTCAGCAGCTGGCCAGCCCCATAACGCACCGCTGGCCGATCGGCCGTCCCACCCCAAGCGCCAGTCAGAGGCCGTCAGCTGCGGCCGTCAACATCACTCGCTACGTACGTGCATTCGGAGTAAAGCTATAATAAAGATACGCTCTGTTTGACAGTGCCCTCAGCTCTCTCCTCTAGTACGCAGATAATCCAGGAAGGGTCCGATCTCCACCTCTTAAACTCCTGCTAATATCTCATGGGCGTGAAGCAGTACTTGAGTTGGTCTGGTACATCTGCACTCTCGGCCTTTCTTGAACAACGCCGGCTGAGTATCTTTACTCTCGGTGGTCTGACTTTCCCCGTGACCCCCTGGCCACTGACCCGTGAAAAGCTATTCGGGGCAACTCACGTGATGACTGCTAAGCCAGTCACGGGTGCTCTAATACAATCAGGTGTGCATAAATTACCGCCGCAAGTACAAGTGAATGAAGCTTCCTCTACTAATTGTCTCAACATCTATGTCAGGGTTTCTTGCAGTAATACGTTTAGTACGTTTTCTTTTTTCCCTAGCTCTGAAAACCAGCCCCGTTTCCGGCTGAATTGAAAAGAAATAAGCTTTCCCTCAATATACAATGCATTATCTGGAGCCTCTTCCCCTGCGCCCCACTGGCGACCTTGTAACACATCTCATCAGCCTAACTCGTTTATCGCTATTACTGATATTGATTACTGATATGACAAGCGATAAATGACGTCAGGCTGACGCCTACAAATACTAATAACAAGAAGATAACCACACATTGACTGAGGAGTAGTGCCACTATTATTAGAACCAAAAGGACATGTTTCACTGAACTCTTAAACAACATAAAATACTCGACCCGACCCATCTCCTCTTCTACAGATAAATCAAACATATTATGCCTTTACCTCACCGTGGCTTTGCGCACCCATTGAAACATATAATTATATATATTATGTATCTTAACATAATGTCTTTCAATAAAATTGTAAATTATCTGTTATTTCACCGTCGCATCGGATAAAGGAATATTATCTCACATGTACCTTCATCTAAATATAATAGAATCACACTTGCATTCATCTAAATATAATAGAATCACACTTGCATTCTTTATGTAAAATCATTGAAAAATATTAATTTCTGAGAAATATAGTCACCTACAGTTATAGAGTCAATCATTGCCGTTCACTTAATGATTCCGCAAATTGGAAGCGGAGACACTCCTGGACTCATAAAGGAGACACGCAAAGGCAATTTTAGAAAAAAAAAATCCAAATGTATGAAATCAATGATATATAATTGGAAAAGTATATTATTAAAGCGTATGTTTTGAAAGTAGGCTGAATTAGAATATGACAGTAGGTGAGACTTTTCCCTGTGTGTGGGCCAGTGCGAACAATGGTCTGTGAAATTATGGGAGGCATGTGGCCTAGCTTGCTGGGACGTGAACATTGGTCATCTTTCAAAAATCATAACCTTAAACTATTATATGAAAAATTTAGTTAAAAACATTTCCGTGGAAAACTCATATATGAATTCTTAGTTACATGCACTTTTGACTTCATTTTTTGAATTACATTCAAACAAATTTTGTCTATTAGTTAAAGTGGAATAACAATACTCCGTGTGACGCCACTGGCTTTGCCTAGGTTTGACTCCTCCAGATACGCACTTAAGTGTTTGAGTGGCTTCACACTTACAAAAATAGATCTCAAAACTAGCGTTTGAAACTTTTCGGGTGAGCTATATACATGTAGGCCTACTGTTTGCAAAGATGTTGCATGAACTATATCTATATAGCACATATTTTGCGGGTTATTTTTGGTCGGGGGATGGCATCCAATTAAGAATCATCATCAGAGCACAATAGAGCGTGTCAAATGAGTGACAATATGTATGTCTGTATTTGGTTATGCCGACCACGGCCCTCTTCATCGTAGCCGGGCGATTATTTAAAACACCTACAGATTAATGTATTATCCAAGAGGATTATGACTCAAAACGTTCCTTTTTATACCCAAGAGATAGGAGTACCTGTAACGGCCAGTGACCTTACGCAGCAGGCGATGACATGAAAACTTGTCCCGCTCTTCATCCCCCTGGCACTTTTCCAAAGCCTTGTTGGCTCGTTTCACTTTACGAGGTGTTTCTGTCTCCATCTCTACACTGCCTTCTGTCTATGCCTAAATCACAAACACCTCACTGGCGGTAAAGTGGGATCGAAGTATGAAATGTTTAAAGTTCACTGTCTGTTTATTCACCGGATGCGACATTGAACCTTGAATTGGTAGACTGTGTACAGGTTCTCAAGGGTTTAAAGTGTACTTATTGACGTAGAAGAATGAACAGAAAAATGATAACCTAAAATTATCTAAGTTTACCCGCAATATGTACAACCCAAAAGTTTAAAGACCTGAGTGCTGTTTCGAAACATGAATGACTGTTAAAGACAATTTTATGTTTGCAGAATGTCCACTGTTGTATAGAAACCTTCTAAATTGAATTTCATGAAATGGAGCAAATAATACTTTAGTTCGAATTTGTTATCAAACTGTTTTGATACGCCGGCAGATTATCTCGAGTGCAATGTCAAGAACGCCCACAAGATCTAAGAAAGCATTGAGATACGTTCTTCAGTATTGTGTTGTCGTTGAAGTGCTATGCAAAAAACACACAACTATACACCTTTCACAAGAACATGCGCAGTGAAACCTACCACGGACACTTTGTTCCCAACGCCTGGTCCCATAGGAACCCATATACCAATCGTTAGGTTCGGGCCATTCCACTAGCAGGGCTTCGCAATATTGAAAAAGTGTATATACAAGTGAAAAAGGGCTATAAATGCAATCCTGGTAATAGGTTAATTATTACTGTGATGTTCACTGGGGAAACTTGTGGCTTCCCGACGGAGATAGTTGTATTCCCGATGGTCCTTGCCCGAGTCGTGCTCGATCCTTCGATACACCAGCGGGACGGAATTAAGCGAGCACTCATCCGGGCCAGTGATGGGGCAACATACAGGCGAGTTGTCCTGAATGTCTCAGAAATATGCCTTGTACACGGGGGTTGACGGTGGGTGCAGTATGGTCAGAGGGAGTTCACGAGGTGCTATCAAAGCCTTCAGGCTAGCAGAGACTCAGATTTGGCCGAGCCCGTGGTCGGTATCTCGTGCAGCGTCCTAGCAAGTGCCTCGGACCGTTAGTCCGGTACTCACGATGGGGACCATGCTCAAAGAATTAAAAAAACGAACTTTGGTTATATCAGTTGAGTGACTTGAAATGAGTACGAATTTCTGAAAGTTTTCAAATTTTTAACTTGTTTCTAGACACCTGGCTAATGTTGACGTTGCCATGACATTGCCATGACGTACCCATGACGTAGCCCTATGGCCCTTTACCCCTTCAACCTCTTCACCCCTTACTGCACGGGTATAATAAGAGAAAATATATGTTTTCAGGGCAACCTGAGCTTTCTTGTCCCTCAAAGCTGACATACCTCTATATATAGGACCCATGTGCAGTGGGTACTAATCACTGACACATGCATCCTATCAGGAACCACCAATCAGTTGTCGACCTTAACTTTTTTTCTCCACTAGTCCACCGGGATAGTAGTAGTCGAATCACACTAGCCTGGCCAATATTGCACTAGTACCCAGTTCTCGATGAAAATTAAATTTATAAATTCCTTCAACAACCATCCAATAGGTATGAATCCTTCACAAAATACGAAGTATATTTTTCAAATGTGGGTAAAATCCTAGCCGATACATATGGTTACACTAGCCCACCGGACTAGTTATAAAGAAAACTTACTAGCCCGCCATAATTTGCACTAGTGACGGTACAAGCGGGCTAGTGCTAAGAATGAACAATGCCAATACCCAAGCCGCATCCCTTTAAAGAAGCAGGTGGGTGCATGGGGAAGGGGAGCTATAGAGCAGATAATTGTTACAAATGAGGGTATTAATAGCATAACGCATTGCATAGAAAAACGTCCCATGGTAAAGCTTTGTGGGCACTTCTACCAATGACCACGATAGGATACCCCCAAAGCAAAAAACAACCTATGGTAAAGCTTTGGGGGCACCTCTACCAATAACCACTATATGACGCCCCCAGAGCAAAAAGGTAAAGTGACACCTGGATACCCAGCATGCATAGAGTCACTCATAATGCAATAATCCTTTGTTCTATGACCGGTACCGGATGCAGATGTAGAAACATTCCTAAACTATGTATCCAGCGTTTGCCCTACTGCAACATATTTAGACCACATGAGGCTTTCACCAGCAAAAAATGAACACATTCCTATCTGTGCCCAGCGGGGTGCCCAGCGACAACTTTAGCAAACTACACCATCGGGGCCACTTCTGGCCCAGAATAAAGATAAAGAAACACTTACACCGTGTACCTTATCCTGCTTCTCCTAATATATTTCAAAACGAAGATCGCTAAACGAAGGGTTTATAGGTAAAGAAAAACCGTTATCAAGGAAAGTGAGGCGATGAATGTATAACCATCGCACCAATGTTGTACTCTACACATGTGCAACGTTGTACATTTTACACAGAAAGTACTAATCAAATTTCACCTGATTAGCCTAATCAGTAAAATCAGTCACGAAGATATGAGCCCAGATAACCCGGAAAAACTAATCTCTCTTAAGTAGAATTTGGAGAATGTTATTTTTTCAAATTATTAGAAACGGAATGAAAATATCTGAAAGACTCAGTTACAGTATTTTATCCAATCTTTGACATTGTACATGATAGAATATGTACGTTGGTAACTGTTCTGTTATTAAAGCCACGTATGTTGCGAACGTTAAGGGCTCCACCCTTTTCCCCAGCGACGTGGTTTACCAATTTAGAACATAATGCAACGACGTCTTTGGGCACGTCACAAATTTGGCGCCACTATCAGCGAGTTACATCATGACGAATGCTAGCGCGGCTTTAAGAGGACTGTGTGAAACTGTCTTATCTAGTGAAAAATGAGACATGGTCAAGCCTTCTGGTCATTGGGCTATATAAGGACATGCTTCAAATTACACTGAAACCTTTCATGTTTTTTGGAAGAGAAAATAAATGTTGATAGCTATGGAAAATGTGTATACAGACAGTTGTTTCCGCTGCTTTGTTTCCCCACCCCGGATCCCTCTAGATTAGCATTCTAGAACCATCCCCAAATCATGAAAGCAAAAACCCATACCCAGGTTCACATGTAGTTCCACTGCGAAAACATTGCCGCACCTACTCCAACGTCGCCCCCAACATTATTTACATGTCACAAAGAATTAATGCAAGAATAGTTCATTGTAAGACTAAGTACAGTCATGTACTGACAGTATTACTGTAAGGACAGTGATCAAGGAATTTGTTATAATTCGGAAAGAATGCACTTGGAGAGCCCCGTGTCATATTCCCATTTTAGTATACTTCTCACACGAATTATCAGCAAGCTCCGTTTTAGCTTACATAAATCTCTCCTAGCATCTTTTAATTACTGTTTTTATATTAATCTACAAATGCTCTGATATCATATAATGCCATCAGAATTCATACCTGACAAAATAAATCATATGAAAAAATGTTTTTATTTTTGCTGCCATGTCACAACCGTACGACAAAATATGACTTAAAAAAAAAAAAAGGTGCGCGATCTCAATCTCTCAGTTATTATTACAGTAATATTTGCAGGCTGACATCACATCAAATATGCCCAAATCAGCGGCGGCTCCAGAGATTTTCAAAAGGGGGAGGGGGGTCGCCCTATTGTAAAATTTTCCGCCGGTCCCTCCAGGTCCGATAATTTTACATTAGTTAATATTTGCCCAAAAATAGGGGGGAGGGGCGCCTGTTTTGCCCCCTCTAAGTCCGCCACTGCAAATGGCCATGTCCCTTACCTGGGTTCTAAAGCCTCTTCATACACAGGTAGCACCGAAATCAGTTCTCCCGCAGCTCGGGAGATGGCGCCACCGTCTGTGCAGCAGTGTCCGTCTAAGAGGACTCCAGGGCATTGCTTCAAGCACGTTCCACCCGCACTCCTATTCTGTTCATGCTGGTGCATGTCTCCCATGATGATCAGTATTGGATGAAAAAGTTAGTTATTGATAAATGTGGTTTAGTCTAAGCTGAAGATCCCAAACTATCAGTCAATGGATAAAGCTGGTCCAGATTGGTAACACTATGATGGGGGGGGGGGGGGGGGGACGTGCGCCCCTCCCCTTTTTGGGGAGGAAAAATTAGTTTTTTTTAAAAGTATAACAGTCGGCAAAAATTGCATTAAGAGAGCAACGTTTCAATAGCGCGCCCCTTCTTGTCAATACCCTAGATCCTCCACTCGGCTCAGATCCAATGCCCCAGGCCCTGGAGGTATGCCACATGGTTTAAATCCACAGATCACGTCTTCATGTCTATGGCTGAAGGTGAGTCCTTGTTACACATACATCACTAGTGTATACAGCGAATGGCATATAACTGTCCGGCGTCGGATCTATGCTAAGTTTTAGTTGGCTATTGGAATAACCATTTGCCACTTGTCGCGATGGTGTAACAATGCGTCATGAAAACCGTATTCAAAACGATTTGTACCAACATGATATGCCGTTAGTGGCATCAACAGCTGAGATCTGTGAGATGATAAACAATGACTGACCCCCTTAGACTGATTCAATAAATGTTCCCCGGGGTATATTATCAACATCGCTGATTAGTGATTTCACAGGTTTCTCATTTAACTCTTGTGTATTTGTCGTATTTCTGTTGGCAGATTATAATTCTATGCATGTCTTTTGATGACTACAGATATTCCCGTGGCCAGATATAGTTCAGTCCGTGGTATCCAAAAACATGTTTGTCTGTGTTGTTTTTATCTTCCCCTCTCCTCCTTGTGGCTTGTCTGCGTTGGATTCAAACATATTTTGCGGCACTCTGTAGTTGTTTATGCAAAATGGGATGATCTCACGCGCGCACCCCTGTGTGTGCATTCAAACTGACGTAAAGTTCTCCATGTGACTATATAATTTATAAACTTGGTATATTATATGATCTGGGGTTCCATCCAATCCCGTCAATACACATCCTCCGTCTGGCAACAAGCTGAACGCCGGCCGGGCCGTCAGGGAATGGGCACACGGTCGGTGCGACCTCCTCCCTCCCAATGTGGCACTGTCCTATATTCATGGCCCTAGACCTGGAAAGTCGACACGGCCGCATAGGCATTTCTCAAATTCGACATAGCGATACGGGGCATGGTGACGGTGTAATGGGGTTAAGAAATATCTTAACATGTGGCATCAGATTTTCTTAAATTAGGTATGGGACTTTGAAAAACACAAAGGCACACGACAGTAACTTTTTTTTGTACAAAAATCATCATGCGACTCAACCCCACTATCAATGGCCCTATATTTCAGCTGGTGGCTTGGGGTCGTCAATGAGGTAAGTAGGGTAACAGCCGGCGGCTGCGATGTTTGTTTGGGGGAACAGGGAAACGGGTCTGTCTATGCCCGACTCCGCGAAGTTCTAATGGAGCGTCGGAAAAGTAACTAAACTTTAAGACCTTCTATAATATAATTGTTACTATACTCCCCGAAAGACCGGCAAAATCCCTAGAGATATAAAGCAAAAGCTGCCACGCCCCCTGGTAGAAGGGCCAGACACACTCCTGGCTCAGAGCTCTTTGCCTTATATTCTCCAGTCAGAATTCTCCTGGGCCGGCCAAAGATTAGCACGAGGCGGTAGTAGTTGGGTATCTGCTTAGAGAGTGTAGTGGTGGTGGTAAAAAAAAGTCAGGGAACTATGTATTTTCCCTCCCGTCGTCTCAGTGCATTTGGGTGAGCAGAGGACTCAGGTGATGCTAAAGGTGGGTTGACTACTCAAGGCACCAACAACCGCCGCTATCTATTGTTTTTTTTAACTTGGGTATAAGATACATTCAACCATATTCCGTACTATAGTGCCAGTCATATAAACAAAGTTGTTCTAGTTTGGTGACAACAACAATGAGCTGAAAGCCCATCAATCACAGGGATAAATTCAAAGGGGCGGGCGCACAAGGCACGGCGCCCCCTATTTCGTTTTTACTAATTTATATTTTTTCTTATAAAATAATATTTAAACTATGGCGCGCCTCCATTTCTTAAATCTCTCGATCCGTCACTGATTCATCTGTTCTAACCAAACCCTACGATCACAATAGGTTTTATTCTACATTCTATTGCAAACCCCTTCCCTTCCCCCTATAGATTGGTAATGGGTGCTTCCACTGCGCAGAACAGTGTTTATATTTTTCCTCTCAAGTTTTGATCTATTACCCCGCCAATCACTGTAAGTGTGACTTGGCAATATAGTACTGTACTGATATGCTAGATTTTCAACAAAAAAATGCTTGTTTGTACATATAATTGGCTGATACAGGGCAGGCGCGGATCGCCCCCCCCCCCCCCTATTTTGCACCAAATTTTTTTTTTTTTTTTTATGTAAAATTCGCTATCTATTGTTTTTTTTAACTTGGGTATATTTTGCAATAGCACGGCCCCCCTTTTTCAAAATCCTGGATCTGCCCCTGCCGGGTGCCAACGCTTATTCAGAAATCAAAATAAGACCTTTATAAAACCTTCTCATGAGTGAAATAAGACAGTTTCTTAAAAAGTATGATCTCTTTAAATTTGGAAAAGTCTCTTTAGCAACCACAGGTGCTTTTATGGAACCATACATAGGTCTAAACTACTAGGGGGCCTTCCATTAAATTATAATAATGATTTTATATCAAAAATAGAGAAGAATGAGCTATCCTATATGATGTGACCTACATAACTGTACCACTATTGGACAGTGCGGAATAGAGATTATCGCAAAATAGAGCTCTGACAGGTGTTGACGATGATGATGATAATTGTTGGAGCTTATTGTCCATTCAGCAATTTTTCAGCTATGTCAGGACCAAATCACGGTTTCTGGGTTGTAAAAAGTACTGGTGATCGAATCTATGGGGTCAGGCAAGGTGAGGTAGTCTAGCAGGGAGCACCCAGAATCAAACCACAGCTGGCCACGTCAAAAGCCAAGACGCTAACCACTAACCCCCCCCCCCCCCCCCCCCCCCCACTCACCCACCCATCCACCCTCTGACAGGTGCTGTCTATCCTTACTGATATATAATATGTATAATAAATTTGGAATACCAAAGTATTAATTGGAATACTGTCACTATAGCAATACCTCTTATCAACAGCGGACGTGTCTACCTAGCCGTAATATGGTCTGACTAATCGTCTAACACTTTTACTTTGATAAGAAAATAACTTTTTAGAAGATGATAAACATAATGAACAAGTCTATGCAATGGCCACACACTGCCCCTATGGCAAAATCATGCCTGGAAATATCAAGCAAACACGTTCCTCATGCGTCCCGTACGCCCACGGTACTTCAGTTGGTAAATACTGGTTATTTTTGCTGCTGTTTTGGGAGTATATATTTTCTTTTGTTACAGAAATAAATGCGTCCTACGCATCATTTAAATAACGAAAGGTAAATGGAAAGTTGCACTCTCTTACGTTCAACATTGATGCACTGATGAAAGCAAGGTTAGTAGACATTTAGCTTTTTTTTTGTTTGGTACAGTTGGTTGGTGGTACATACAGCTCAATGTACATGATTCTGACTAATATAGAAACATAATGTGCGAGAACAACATTGTATAAAGAGGATGGGGGGCCTCTGCAGCACTGTGTAAATAGGGCAACTGGTTTTATGCCAGCTGTGCAACTGTTCGTTGTTTCATGAATTGGATTAAAGGTTCAGAGTTAAAACCTTTCTAAACAGATGTGTTTAGAATAAAATTGAAGTAAAACGTTATGATTGGGAAGGCACCATCTATGAATTGCTAAAATGCTAACCTTCATGCCAAAAAAATATATAGTTTAGTTTATTTGAGCCCCTACACTAACGTTTCTATTTTATATAAAATCTTTAATAACAACAAACTGAGAGACCTTTTCTGCGTTAACAGAAAAAAACTCACAATCAAATTAAAAGGATTTCTATCTACCTATCATATTTTGCTGGTTAATCTTATCTGAACACAACATGTTATTTTGGACTAAGTATACTATTTATTTCTTCTGTGACACAAAAGACACTGTTTCCAATTATATTTATAGATTTATCAGCAGCAGTTTACGATGTCATACGACATTCCAGCTTGATAATCTATTGGCCGTCGGTAACAGTGCAGGAAAATTAACCTACTTGATCACTGATATCGCGATTAGGGATGTTGCCTGGGCAAGTAGGTACATTTGTACTTAAAGTAGTAGACCAGATAGAATAGTTGTTCCTACTATACGTTATCATTCCTCATAGTATGCTCATCAGCCATCATGAGGTTACTTGCAAATATTGGAACCGGGCCCTTGACCAGAAATCTCTTACTGGTTCTATATAGGGATAGGCATTACATCACGAGCATGATTTTGTAATCGTGCAAAATTGGGAACAACCTAGCTCCGAACTAAAGAAAAACAGTCTAATTTCACATTTGCTATTAAAAACAAAATAGGGCGTGTTCTATCCCAATAGATTCTCCCTTCTAATTTACTTTGTTTCTTAACTGAATCTGTGAACATCATCTTTTAGTTTCTTTTTATGCTCTGCACACATTTCTTTTCAAACCAATCATAACAAATGATCTTCTATACATTACAATATAACAATAATCTTGTAACGTCAACTTTGAGGCGTTAACAGTTGGGTATCTAAATATTCAATGTAAAGAAATGAATAAGAGAATGGGTAATATTCAACAGATAGACAGGTAACCATTTCACTGATTGCATAACACTGAGGAGCACTTATCACCGCAGGCCACATGGCTAATAACACATTTCAAAGAAATGCATTTCTAAAGCACTCACCTTTCCAACTTTTCGTCCGAACAGAGCTATTACAATGTATGATGAAACAAATTGCGATTCCTGATTAAATGCAAAACATCTAATACATCTAGGGGGGGGGGGATCCTACTCATTGCACAGTATGGAACGACAGAACACAGGTAACCTTAGATGTGTCCAATTTTGTTATATGCCATGCCTCAATTAATACTAGACATTTAAAGATTTTTGGCCAGAGACCGGCTGATGTTTCAGTGAGAACCTTCCAAGTGAAGAATGATATGTCCTTATTGTCCCCCACCTGCCCCGCCCCCCAACCACATAATACCAGACAGATAATATCACTTGAGAAAACAAAAAGCCATTTCAGCTTATGTGTGTAGGGTAGGGAAGGGGAAGGGTAAGGAGTACTGGCAGGGTACAGGATATGTGTAGGTTCAGGCAACGAGTATAGACAGCTTCTGTCTATACTCGTTGGTTCAGGACACGGCTCAGGACAGGGTAAGGGTAGAGATTGGGGTAAGAATGGGGGTGGTGGAAATGATACGGGTAGAATACGATGGAGGGCCACAACCCCCATTTATTGCTTTAAACCCACTGTTATCACTTTTTTTTAAATATGTTTGTTGCCATAAACCTCCGTTTATTGCGATAAACCCCCGTACATTGCAATCAACGCGCGTTTATCGTGATTGACCCCCTTTTACCCCTGAATAACCCCTGTGTATCGCAATTAACTCCATCAACAATACCCCACCGAAACAAAAATCAATGGGCGTACTTAAAGTTGTTCAGTACAAACTTGCAACATATTCAAACAGTTCGCAAACAATGCAAAAAGCAAATTAGTCAAAGCTACTCCCGCATTAACATTAAACGATGGATTTGGGAGAACGGAAAAATGAGAGCAGATATGAAACGTGCAAAGCTGTAATTGGGAACGGATCATGGCTGTCATTGGCCTTGGTTAAGGTAGCCTTCCAGATTTTGCCTAGGGTGAAAGCCAATGCAAAAAACAATGGGTGTATGACGATCAGCTACAAACTACTTTCTTGTATGGGGATTTTTTTAAGTACATTTATACACAATATTTCTTAGAACCCCCGCCCACCAACTGGGTTAAAATACGCATTGGATTACTAAACGAACGTACACAAACTTTCAAAAATGTCGGACCCCCACCCCCCTTGGTCTGCACTTACTTAATGGATGGCCCCTTATAGCACCTGTCTACGATTATTTTGTCTAATTCAAGTTTTTAAGATAAAAAATAAAATAAAGCATCCGTTGATCAAGAATATATCACACACTCAATTGTTTTGAAAAATTTAAAAAAATAATCGGACTTTTCGGATCGACAACCACTTATTTCATCTGGTGTGAGCTTCATTGATTTGATATCATTAAAGATGAACGTAGTTTTGCTAATTCTACTAACTATTTAACATCAGAAAAGAAGGGACTTTGTATCCCATTGTCAGAAATAATTGTACGCCATAGAAATAGATTCACTATAAAGTTGCATGCTTTACAGGTAGCTCATGACACTCAAAACCGTTGACGGTTTGGCAAAAACATACTACGTCAAATATGCTGAATGATTTTACTAATAAATCACCAACAGAAAAAAATTTACTGCGCACCTTGCAACTTTCTATATGCTACATAATAATCATTAGGGGGCATCCCTATCGCACACACAGCACACGGGGTAACCGGTTTGAAATGTAGATTTCGTTTTCAAACTGTATTCTAAAGAAATAATGAAATCTTTTCAACTGAATAAAGTTTGTGCCATCTCAACAGACCATGGTCGGTTCGCAGAAACCAGCGACTGAGGAAGATGTGGCACTTACCATAACCCGTCACAACAGTCGGAGTACCTGAAATAACGCTAAAACTAAGTCTAAGGATTCAATTCCTTATCTAAGGGATTCTAGGTTATCTTCTAAATGATTTTTTCGCAATTGGAAGATGAATATGTTATAAACATACCTACTCTATAACACTGCTAGGTTACATAAATACGTTCAAGTAACCATGCCCTAAACCCTACTCTAATAGTGACTTTCATTACAGAAAATAATGTTCTATGCTACTTAAATTAAATTATTTATTATAGTATGCATTTTCTTTAAAGGTTTTCGAGTCAAACATGTAAAGAACAGTGGTCACTAAAACATGGGCGTACCTTCTTGAGAAGCGTTCGGCCGATGACTGTTGTGTCGTGGAGGTTGGTGGCGAGTCATCCTGGCTGTCGAAGGAGGACTGAGGATGAGCTTTGGGTGAGATGGAGGCGGTGGTCGAGTCACTGATCTCATCAAGCGACTCGAGGGACTCGGTGCTGATTGAGAATACCACCTTAGCGGGACGACCATTGCTGGTCAGCCGGCCGGTGCGCGACATGGCAGCACAGTAGGACTTCAGATCTGAATAAAAGAAATCAGAAGGATAGCATGAAAAGATTGTCTGAGCCAGGCATGTCGACACAGAGTAGTAATTCAAGGCTACATGCTATAGTTGGATTAACACTCTGATCAAGCACAAATATGTACTGCCAGTGCAACATGTGTGTATCTCATAATATATAACCAACTATCGAACTATAGCGTGCGGAGAGCACAGTATAGAATTCAATGGATTAATCTTATTCAATAGGATATAATCAATCAAATGACAATGGGTCGAGTAGCGAGAATCTTCATTGTTAAAGGTATCTTTTTATAATTGTTTTTTCCATATTATTTTCCAGCAAAATCGATAAACTATACACATATACCTTTATACAACATACGACGTGAGTTTGCACCTTTTTCCCATGGTGGCGTGGTGTACTAGTACTACCGGCAAGTGAATTAGGAACTGAGCAGATAATCTGATGATAAGTTACAGTTGTGACGTCAGTGTGTCCTTAAGAATCACTTGAAACATATGTACACCTCTTACCCCTTTTACGTTTTGTTTGTGCATCAGCTATGGGCGAATCTACAGATATAAGCATAGATATCTACCATTATGTCCAGATGGACTATAAATTTCATTTTCCTCCCTTGATTGAAATTTTTGGCTTCAAATGACATTCTTTTAAAAGGCTTTTGACATAATTTTTGTTATCTACATAAAAAAAAGACCCTGTAGTAGAAATTAGATTACAGTGAAAAATAGAAATACGTCTTAAGTAATGGGCATGTCTGCTTTGACTTGCAATTAAGAATGCAATGAAGTATTAGAATTTAGAGCCTGATATAAGGCTGTATCCATGGTGCCCTAATTTGTTCGAACAAAATCCTTAGATTTATACCGTTTCCACCAAAATGCTGTGCATTTTAACATATGTATATAAGTTGTTTTTTTTTAAAATTGTATTATCCAGAATCTATTGTACTGACGCGGATGGCCAGTCCATGCTCGTGTAGGCTTAGCAGCATTAGGTCTATATCAGCGCACGCTTTTGCCATAACTCTCTGTCTAAGTGAGGGAGTTAGAGGAGGAGTCTGTGTGCCGTATCATACTAAAGGGGTGCATGGCGCTCGAGCTCAGTCAGAGCTAGCTGAATGTTGTTGTGAGTAACCATCCTGGAAAGGTTGAGTCTTAGAAGCTGAGTCCTGGATTTGGAATAGAAGCAGAAAGACTGTGTAGAAAGGTGGGAGCATTGACTGAGTGTGTTTGAGGGGATTCCATCCTTGGAGCTGTTCATTGTCAATTGAGGTCTTGTCATGGAATGACAATACACAGGAGATAAATAAATAAAGAACATCCTTTCACGCGAGTGTTACGTCTTACATGATGTGGAACTATGATTATGTATTGGACGACAGCAGTCGAACGAGGAGGAGACTGCGTTAGTAGCTAGCTATTATCCAAAATTAACCTGACTAATCAAGTACACCTAATATAAACGGATAATTAACTCTCTATAGTTCACAATTTCAGGAAACGAAGGTTGCAATATGATTATGTGTGATCAGCGCTTCAAAGAATTTACGACTTTTACAGTCTTTTACTTATCAATATTTATAAGTAACTTGCATGATATCTTTCTTCTTCTTAGTTACAGCGCTGCAATGACCCTCACAATGAGAGTGACACTGCAAGTAGGTGACGTTGCCATGTCACAAATAATTCTTAAACCGCTAAAAAACAAGCATATAGAATACATCTGAGACCCATGCACTAAGAAAGGGTGACTATGTCAACCTTTTACAGTTATTTATGAAGCATGTAAGATATATTATAGGAATTAATTGAATGCATGAGGCTGTGGACGATATTATGACATTTCTTTAAATTGGTCATAGAACATCATTGACCAATTTTTCATAATTTTACGTCATGACTTTCACAGACAAATCCTATAGGAAATCAACATGGGAAATCTCTGAAAATCAGCAATTTAAGCATTTTTTGACAATTTTGACTGTAAAGTGATAACAGCCACTAACACTAAACACAATTATTATCGTCACATCAGGGACAGATGTGCCTAACACTGTACTGATGTAGCATCAGTCCACACTTAGGATCACATTTGTAAAAAGGTTGTCGCTAAATACAGGCAGGAGACCTCTGTATTTTACATAATGAAGGTCATCTATTAGACAACGAAGTAATCTATTAGACAAATGGAATACAAACACTACATCAACACAAGTTTGCATTTGTTTAAAAGACAAAAAAACCGCCACTGATTAATGTGATTAGGTGTAAATGACGCACATTAAATACTAATAAAATAAGTTGATTTAGTTTTAGTCTAAAAATGATGCTGTATACTCTGCATGGAAATGTAAACTCTAAAGTTAGCTTGGAACAATATTATCAGCAGTGAAAACATAAAAATTTGATGCAAAAATAAAAATTTGAAACTGAAACATCTGCTTTGAGAGTGTACACCCTAAAATCTGCTTGGAGCATACTAGCAATCAAAGCATAATCTTGATACAAAAATATAAATTTGGTACTAAACATCTGCTTGAAGAGTGTTCACCCTAAAATCTGCTTGGAGAGTGAGGAAAACCTATTTGGAAATTACCAGCACTTGAAACATAAACTTGATGCAAAAAGAAAGATCTGAAAGCCAAACATCTGCTTGGAGAGTGTAAGCCTTAAAATCTGCTTGGAGAGTGATGAGAACCTATTTCGAGATTACCAGCAATGAAAACATAAACTTGATGCAAAAATAAAAGTTTAGAAATGAAACATTTGCTTGGAGAGTGTAAACCCTAAAATCTGCTTGGAAAGTGATAAAAACCTGTTTGGCGATTACCAGCAGTCTAAACATTAAAATTTTGAAGAAAAAAAAAAGAAGCAAAATGGCTACAAAGTTTTGCTCATGCATGAGCGATGGTCATCCCTCAGAAAACTGAAGGCCCTCCTTATACCAGAAGGCTATATAGGCTATAGGGCTGTCCTGAAAAAAAAAATTCTGTTTCCGGTCCAGTGGGTGGGGTAAATAAAGAGCAGCTGGAGGGCGCAGATTTTTTTTTTTTTAATATTTTTTTGGGTTGGTAGAGACATAAAAGAAGAATTTCGACTTTATTTTTTTTATTTTTTTATTTTTTTTGAAAAATGAAAAAAAAGTCCACATCTGGCTACAGCGCTGTTCCTGCTGTCACACACAGCTCAGGGAGGGGTTTAAGAAAGGGCATCTACTGGGTCCATGCATGCACTGCCATACACCTAGTACTGAGTGACCTATCACTCACCCACCTGGGACTGCCCACCTGCAGGTGACAGTGGTGGTTCTAATTTGAAGGGTCGAGGGCTGTTCAGCTCAAGCATTGGTTATATAACCTACTTCTGGCTTCTCATACTACCTGATTCTATCAACAGTTGAAGGACAATGCCCTTCCAACTGCTGAGCATGAGATTGTGTAACCGGTCATTGAGAACAAAGAGAAATAAATGGCTAAAGACATAACTGATTGAGGGAGTCCCAACCATTAGGCAAAATACTATATAGATATAACTAGGGAATCCCAATAAAACGGCTAGAACCCAATTATAGGCTATTAACGGGTAAATACTGTTAATAGTCCCTAACGAAACAATATAGATATACAAGTGCAACTGTATAATCTCGTTTAAAACTGAAATTGTTATTAAAGTAACGAGATTCTTTGCCTGTTAATGAAAAAGAAACTACTCAATTACATTGAATTACATTATAAGATTGAATTACATAATTGTAAGTTAATCATATAAAGAAGAGGTTGTTATTGGCAAAGGGGAACTCGTGAGGAAAAAAAAGATATCCTATTTAGATACTGTATTAAAGTGAGAACAAATTTCTTGAGATCTTAAAGATATGAACTGGTATACTTGCCACATCATAAAATCATAGTCACCATGCTGAATAACATATCTTTTGACCTTGTCTAAAACTTGGGGATAAAAAAAGAAATTTTGTAAAGATTGAGAATTGAAGGCATTGGTTGCCATGCTGACAAATATGTCTGATGGCCTTGTCTAAAACTTGGAAGGAATTTTTTAAAGATTAAAAATTTTAAAGTCATTTTTGGTCACCGTAGGCAAAGGCCCCACTTGACCATCTTTGTGTAGCTACAATATTTTTGGTAGAATGAGCCTCATGAGGTGGATCTATGGTCACCCCATCTCCTGCCCCATCTCCAGTCGAAGACACTTGTACTATAATAATAAGAAGACACTATTATAGAGTATGAGGTCTGATATATTTACCTAGAGATAATTTCAGCCCATGATCATTAGGACGAGGAGTGAAATTACCTGGAGGTAAATATATCAGACCGATATATGACATAAGTGTGTTTTATTTTATGTGATGGCTTTATCCCTGAGATATCATCAATTTATCATAAGAACAGCGATGTTGTAGTGCTAACGGTGATGTCATCATAGCGACAGCAATGTCAACATCTTGTTTGTTTACCTAATTTGCAGCATCCATTGGCCAGAATGCAACACATGGTGCATTTTTGTTCTGGAATTCACCGAGGTAAAGATATACCAGGATATATTTACCTGGGTGCAGCAGGCCTTATTTTATTCGAAACAGCACAATAAACACCCAAGAGTCCGTGCAACCCGTTACAGCACAGCCACTGTTATTACCTTTTTTGTGACGTCAATGCCCTTTGTTTACATTATGACGTCACGAAAACGGTAATAACAGCGGCCGGGTCATATGCAGAAGCTGAACATATGCAGAAGCTGTAGCAACAGGAACTGATGTGCCACCAAGTAAACCCTCTCCAGAACCACATCATACGGAATGTGCCCACAACGACAAATCCCCTAAAATGCCCAACCAAGCAGCACAAGGAGGACATGGGATAAATGGAAAGAGCAGCACAACAAAGTCTCCAACAAGGAAGCACAGCAACTTCCTTGTTATAGGCAACAGCAACACAAGGGGTATGTCAAATGAGCTCAGGAAATCAAGCAAAGATGCAATTGGGATCACAATGCCCAATGCTACCCTAGAAGATGGCACTAAAGCCACTCTCAATATGGCAACAACACAACCTGACACCCTCATTGTATAAGGTGCAGATGTTGATATCCATAGCCACACCGACCTGAGCCTAATCATCACAAAAGCAAAAGAGCTCACAGCCACTACCTTAACTCACTAACCAAATTCTACAATCCATGTTCTAATGCCAGCCAAAACAGGCATAAACCATATTGACCAACGCACCAACAAAGTGGCAAATGAGCTGAAAAGCACAACATCTCACCTCCAAAGGCTCATAATCCACAGTAACACAGAACACCGTGCAAAGGATGCCATTCACTTCTCCCTACAATCAAAGCGAGCTATCTGTAAGAAAATCCTCCAACTACACAATACTCTAGCTGTGGCTACCCAAAGAGAGGCCATGGACATGTGGCCACACATTGTTACAACACATCTTTAACCATAGACACACAGCTATCTCAGAAAAAACTAACATTCTTGTATGGAACATAAATGGACTAGGAGATAAAATCAAAATGCAGGCGGTACAAGACATCATTGTTAACCATGAAATAATAGTAATACTTGAGTCCTGGAAACAAAAAGACTTTAAATTAAACTTCCCTGGATATGAATACCACCAGATGACAAGAGACAGAATCTGCAAGAATGCAAGAAGGTCATCGGGAGGCATTGGCATTCTTATCAAAGAAAAGATAGCAAAAAGTGTAACTGTAGATGCAAAATCTGAATTTGTAATATGGCTAAAACTTAAAGGTAAATTTTTTGGTTATAACAAAGACCTGGCATTTGGTGCTGTCTATATTCCGCCAGATGGCACCACTTTCATGGCAGAAATAGATGACTATTTTGGACAACTGGAACAGGACATTGCCAAATATTCTGAGCACAATGACGTTATGATATCAGGTGACTTTAATGCACGAACAAAAATTGTGAGTGACCTCATATTAGATATTCCTGGATCAGGCTTTAGTGTGATCTCATATCTAAATTCCCTATCTAATCCCTGTGAATAACGAAGTAGCAGAAATGTTATGTAAAGAAAGTATCACCAGAGACTTATCTATTATCAAATATGGGAGAATACTCATAGAGCTCTGTAAGTCAACAGGACTATATATCCTAAATGGCAGAATTGGTGACAAAAAAAACACTGGCGACTTTACCTGTTATACTTCTAATGGATGTAGCACAGTAGACTATGTCTTAAGTAATGCAAACAGTGCTGGATATACAAGTAACTTAGAGATCCTTCCCCTAGAACCTGAATCAGATCATCACCCTCTAAGTTTGTCCCTTAAATCGACAGTCCAGAAACCTTCACTCATCAAAGAAAAACATCTCAAATATTCACATTACAAATGGGACTCCACACAAATAGGGAAATATAGAAAGTTTATGCAGGAAGGTAGCTACAACAGAAACCTTGAAAAAATAACCTGTGATATGATAAACCCACACCTCTGATCAAAATAGATAACATTGCAGAAAGATTTCAAACATGTCTCACCTCTGCAGTTCAATTAGTCGCAAAACTAAAGACCATGAAAAACAGATCCACATTCCCACAGAATGTATGGTTCAATAACGCATGTAAGAATAAGAAAAAAGAGGTCCATGAATATCCCCAAACTCATGACGTATCACAAAATGAACATAAGAATAGGTATCTTGAACTGAAAACAGAGTATAAACGTGTCATTCAGAAGTATAAACAGCTGCTCAGAAACAAATTATGCTCAGAAGTTGAAAAATTGATTTCAAGCAGTCCAAACGATTTTTGGAACTTTTGGAAAAGAAATGGGAACAATAACATGAATGCAAATGATACAACACAAATTACCCTAAATGACTTCAAATTATACTACATGCAACAAACTAGACCACTCCCAAATGAATATTTTGATATGAGCCATATGGTGGCTATTGAAAAAGATATGAGACTTTAAGTATGGCTACAACCTAAACAAAAAAGATTATCTACTTTGTGATAGCTTAGACTCACCTATTACTGCAAATGAACTTGAGAATGCAATTAAAAAACTCAGGAATAAAAAAGCAGCTGGGTCAGATGGAATCCCAGCTGAATTCCTGAAATATTGTAGCCCCCAAACCAAGAAAACCTTACATGCACTCTTTAATTTCATTCTAGAGAGAGGTGAATATCCAACTTCATGGGCAGAAGGGATAATAAATCCTATCCATAAGAAAGGGGAAAAATCTGTACCTGATAACTACAGGAAAATAACTCTCATAAATGCCACAGGTAAACTCTTTGAAACAATACTAAATAATTGTATTTATTTTGTAAATGAAATGCTGCAGCTAGACGACCCACTGCAAGCAGGTTTCCAAAACAAAATGAGGACTACAGACAACATTTTTGCCATCTACGTCCTGGCTGAAAAACATAGAAAAAAGAAAATGCCCCTATACTTATCCTTTGTTGACTTCACTAAAGCCTTTGACTATATAAATAGGCAGGCCCTTTTCTATAAATTATCAAAATTGGGAATAAAAGGCAAACTCTTGAAAGTTCTTATCAGCTTATTCAACAAAGCAAAAGGAAAAGTTAGATGGAAAGGGGAATTATGTGAATACATTGACAGTATCTATGGAGTCTTACAAGGTGATATAGTCAGCCCAAAGCTTTTCACAAGTTTCCTAACTGACATAAAAGAACAATTAACTACAAAAGGCAATGGTGATGATATAACATACCTTCTCTATGCAAATGATCTAGTTCTCTGTGCTGACTCCCATCAGAAACTACAGTCTCTCATAGAAAAAACTATTTTTATACTGTAGGAAATGGCCCCTTACGGTCAATATTGCAAAAACCAAAGCAATGGTAATTAACAAAAAAAAAAGATCTTCTTGCAGAACCCTTTAAATTTGGCTAACAAGACATAGAATTCTGTATTGAGTACAAATATATAGGACTGCCACTCACCTCTGAAACTAAAAACCTTTTCTCAAAAGTGCCAGGTTACTCGGCTGAACAGGCCCGTAAAGGCATATACCAAGCATATTCGAGGTGCAAAAACACAATAGGGACAAGCCCTTATGGAACAGCCATTAAGCTTTTTGACTCCCAAATTATGCAAATATTAGAATATGGATGTGAAATATGGGGTGCAAAAGCCAATGACCCCCTTGAGACCATACATCTGAAATATTTAAAGGGAGGGGCCAGAGACCAAAAATTAGTATACTGTCGTGATCCTTACCATCCAGGGAATAACCATACCAAATTTTATCCTTTTATCTCTAATAGTTTTTGTTTTATTCACATTTTGTCCCCATCAAACTGAGTTCCCCTGCCTGCATCTGACACTGCCTGCACAGGGCAATTATCTGCATGTGACGTCACAAGCAGAACAGCTGAAAAAATTTAAAACTGAAAAAATAACAATATTTAATTTATCTAAGTGTTTTTTATGAGCCTAAAAGTGTTTAAAATGACCAAATTAAATTATTCATGAAAGAAAATGTGAAAAAATATTATTTTTATGGAATTTAGAAATTTGAAATTTGAATATAACTGTCATTTTGTGTGACATCACACACAGACATCCTGTGTCAGGTGTGCAGGAGTTTTGATATGTGACCTGATATATAGACAAGATTTGCTGTGCAAGATATCAATCTATAGTTATAAAATCGTTTTGTATTCATGTTAAAGCATCATATCTACTGTATAAGATGAGAAATTTACAAAATTAAAATTTCACTGGCCCCTCTCTTTAAAAACAATCCTAGGTGTACGTGTATCAACCCCTACAGCAGCTGTCTACAGTGAAACCGGAAGACTTCCACTAGTAGTCCGCCAACAATGCCTCACACTAAAATACTGGGCAAGAATAATTATTCTCCCTGCCAATAACTTTCTTAAATCAAGTTATCTTACCCTTCTAGACCTCCACGTTAATGGCAAAAAAACACTGGTGTTCCAAAATAGCAAGTATTTTAAGCTCCCTAAACTTAGAAAAAATTTGGGAAAACCAGGCAATAGATAACACTGAGGACTTCATTAAAATAGCAAAACAGAACCTAATAAGCCCATCCCACATTGGGTATATCCCAGTGTTGGACAAGGGTTGGACAAAATAGACATATTAGCCATCCTTGTCACCTAGAGTTAGGATTACTGTAATAAATAAGAATTATGTTTTTCTATATCCCCAAGTACTGATAAAATGTTATGATTTCTTAAATTTTACCATTTGACAGATTTGTAGGTTTGCCAGCCAATCAAAATCCTGCATTTTAGGGAAAATAGGGTTGGACATTATATGTTGGGCTGATAGGCTTTAACATTGGTTCCTATGGGGAAAAGGCCAATATATAAAGCTGCATTTTACAAATTGTAGGAGCAATTTATCAACTAAACCACCATGGTTCATTTTGTTTTATGCTTCTATCTTTGGGGATTAAATCAGAAAGAAATTGCTATGTAATTTCATGGTAAAATGTGATGTTGATGTATACTGGGATGGGCTTATTAGCCAGCAAACCGCCAGACTCTCTGAAACAATCAGCTCATACAACCAACTAAGGACTTATAACCTCTTTAAGACAACACACTCTGAAGAGAGAGTGTAGTTATGTAGTTATTGTAAATACATGTATAATGCTTTCCCTATACTATAGGCTATAGCCTATACAGATCTTGACTGTATCAGCAAATCAGGCTTGAACTGAGAGAATGTAAAAATGACATATAAGTCAGCCTTGACTTTTTTGACTGTCAATAAAATTTCTACTAGTACTACTACTACTGTAAAGAATGTCATTTGGTAAGGTTACCATGGCAATGATTGAGAATATCACTTGTTTTCTAAAATCTGTGACACTGATAGTGAAATATTAATTTGTGTGAAAAATGTCATTACTATGGGCCTATAGGCTATACACTTTTCTAAATCTGTGTCCACCAATGGCAGTGGAACCGCACAGTGTCAGTGGCACTGGCACTGCATGCCACTCTTCTTCTTTTTTCAACTTGACGAGCATTACAAAAATTTACATTTACAAATCAAAATGAAGACACCACACCCATCTCTTATGACTTATCGCAGAAACAACATTACAGCTACCATTAGGCATTACTAAATGACATTATTAACAAGTTCTTACCTAGTATATGTGAGTCTCAGATTTGTCTGTTGACAAGGCGCACAACAACTCGAACGAGCATGTGTGTACGTTTGTGATTCTCATTCTTCGGTACATATGCACTCGGCTGACACTCGCCTGACCATGGCGTGATATTTTGGATCATATTTTATTATGCAGAGTCCAGGGCCTTCTACACTCTCAACCCTAAGAGCCAAATAAGAGAATAAGCCATATCCGACTTCAACACACATAATCAAAAGAAACAATTTGATAGTACATATGTTCACTATATGTGAGACATTTGTTGTTTCGTTATATAAGTCTGACATTCATCATCGTTCACAGACGGTTTTGAGAGTATAAAAATCGCCTCGTTCGACGGCCATCTTGAAGACGAGGTTCTTCTCCATGTCGAGGTTTGTGACTCGTTTTCATATCTTTAATGGTTCCTGGCCGGAGTCAGATCTCTCAGTTGTTTCACAAAATTGTACCGTAATTGGAGATCAATATGAGGATATGATGTACTCTGATAACGGTAGCTACTCTTCTAGTCAATCGTTTGCGCGAAGGCCATAACCGTGGGTAAAATTCAAGATGGCGACGACATTTCGAGTTGGGTGGCGGTGTCCCGCCCCAACTTGAAGTTTGTTTTCGCTCTATCTTACCCACGTGTGATTGTTTTCATTCACGACAGTGAGTCATCCGGAACATCATCGGAAGATTGTCTGAAACCGGATGAAAACGTGGCACTACATATGAATGAATACGCGGTTCGAATGCCGCACCCTGCATAATGTCATGATAATTATAGTGAGAGATTTACATTAACATAACCACAAATATTGAACACTTGTAACTTAGACCCAACTTAGTTAGAGCAGTCCATGCTCATGCCATGGTCATGGACCATGCACGTTGTACTTGCACTAGCCTCAGTTTCAGCAAGAGTCTACGACCAATGCATAACGATAGGCCATAGCCATAGGCAAAATTTGGGGTAGATCTAGAATCAATCTGCCCCTAGAAATTGTGAATTTCCTGAATAATAGTATTAATAACTTACTAACACTAACAGTAACACTAACAGATTTCATATACATTTTTAATTTATACATCCTTAGGAATTTCTAGTTGATCACCTGTCTTGACTTCAGGATGGATGTTGATTACAACTCTAGATATTTTATCAAATTAATTTCTGCCCACTGTTAGGCCAGTGGTGGAGGGTTGGCCTATATTTTTGGCAGAAATTTTTTTTTTCGCCAACCAGACAGCCACGTCGATTTTGTAAAATCCATTCAAAACAACTCTAGATATTTACTAGACAAAAGAAATGAATCCACAATTATGAAAATCGTTGGTATGGCGTGTCATTCATGACGTCAGGGGACAAGTTCTGACGTTTTCTAGGAAACGTCGGAGTGACGTCAGACATCTAGGCCCCTAGCTTAATCTTTTCTCACCTCCTTTCTACGTTTCTTTATTATATTCAGAGAAGAGTTCCACCCCAAACTTGCCTATGTTGTGAAGCCAGACTTGTGGTAATCAGAATATCAGAAAACAAGAGGCTGGCCCCATCGGACCATATATTTATCGGCAGGTGTGTACTATTAAAGTTACAAATAAATTTGTGGTTTTATGGTTAATAAGCTTTGGATATACTACTGAAAAACGACTTTTACTCTCAAATTTACTGCTTTAGCACTAAATCTACACTTTTAAAGTTCTGAATGTGACAGGCCCGTAGCCGGGGGGGGGGGGGGGGGTCGTCCCTTGGAGGAATCTTTCTCTAATTTTCAATGTAAAATATGACACTAAATCCCAAAAAAATATGTATTTATTCAAAAAACGAATCCCCCTTGGGAAAAAAAAAGAAACTACTACTCAATAAACGAACCCCCCTCTGAGAAAAGCTGGCTACGGGCCTGTGTGAATAGGCCTAGATAACAAGATATTAACAGAAGTATTTGTCTCCTGGCAATAGACGTTGTGCAGATGACGTCACACATCCCTAAATGGACCAGGCGCTATTTACTATTGATGATCAATTAACAATCATCATAGGTCACTTTTCAAAATCACACAGAATACATATTTTGTCATATCTTTCATAAATAATCTCATAGAATGATAATTAATAATTGTTAATCATTCAGAGTTGATCAATTTAACTGTTATTCTCCGGCATCGCTCTCTTGATGCCTTCGCCTCCAGTCTGTCGTGGTCCAAAGCAGCGTGGGAATGCCCCCAGCGCCCCCAGTGTCAACCACTGGTACTAATTGTGTTCAGGTAACCCTACCAACCCTAAATTTTTGGTCCTACCCTAACTTCTTTTTAGGAAATTTATAATTATTTTCATTCAAAATCCAATAGAATTGACCTAAAAATGCATGGAAAACCATAAAACAACATTTAGATGCTCAGGACATGTATTTTAGATGATAAAAATGTTTTTGGGAGATACTTGAAATATTTTTTTATTTTTAACACTGGCCGAGTCTCTTTGGTAAGTAAAAAAAAAAGCAAAAAAAAAAAAGATTTCGACCTACCTACCCTATTTTTTGCGACCTATGGTACCTGAACATTACTTTTTTTGGGGGCCTAATACATATCAATACTCTACATAATCTAAACTCCTTGCATTAGGTAGAGTTTTTAAGGGCTAAACCAGATTCATGGGATTATAACCATCTGTAATGGATTTAGAATTGTGGTTAACCCTTTCAAGACGCCAGTATCTCTCAGGCATCACCACCTATTGACACCTGTATCTCTCAGGCATCACCAGGCCTAGACGCCAGATGCCTGAGAGATACATAGCACATATGTCAGAATTGTCAATTTGATGCTTAATATCATATCAAAAACTTTTTTTTAAAAAGACTGAAATGGACCATATTATAATTTATCTGACAATTGCCATTTAGGAAATAATTATTTATATTCATGATTTTGCTTCTTATTTGTCTAATTCAAAACTTTATGGTATCAGTGGCGTCCTTTGGACATATTCCCTCAGTTATTTGGTGTCCATTTTGCACTATTCGAAAATTTTGTGGAGTCTTGAAAGGGTTAAACAGTTAATGGATAAGGATCCTTCACCGCCCCTGTGGCGTAAAATAAGCTGAAAAGTATTACCTTGTGCAGTCTGGAAAGAACCCATAAGGGTTGGCCGGACGTTAAACTACCCCAACAAACAACGGATAAGGATCCATTTAAGAAATGAATTGCTGTGGAGAAAAAAGTTATGTTTCATTAGAAAGAAAACAATAATAAAAGAAGCCTCATACAGAGCCACTCTTAAGTACCAAAATAAACCAGATTGCAGACCTTTGAGAAACCACCCACCCTAATGATCAAAGTCAAACAATCAAGTGAGCTAGACTGGTGTTATTTTATCTTTAGTTAATCCAAATGATGTTTCGTTAATATTGTTCTTATATGTCCGTATCTTATGTAAGTATGTTGAGTCGTTCGTTAGACTGCGTGGTATTTATCGCATGTCATCTACATTTTTACTACTTGAAGATGTTAATAAATGTTCGATGTTTGAAGTTAGGGGGAGTTCTTCATTATTATTCGTTGTATTAGCTAGCTTTCGTTCTTAATCCAAATAAATCTTTATCCTGGATATTCGTTCGTTCTTCAGTGGTAGAGATTCTAAGTAAAGGGGCTCATTCCTATACAAAAAACACGCGCTTGGCAAGAGGTAATTTTATTATATCTATGTAGACATTCTGAAGATACAAGTACATAGTTTTTCCATCCATACAATGCATGCCATCCATCTCACAATGCCAACAACATCAGTAACGTTCCAACCAGGTATAGTTATGGTTAAGCTTCCCCTTTCTCGAGGTCTATACACTCAGCAACTGTTGGGAGAGTCACCTCCCGTCTACCAGTACCGGAGACCATTGGAAGGGTCTCCGTCTCGCCCAGTACTCCGTCCGTAAGGCTAAGCCTAAGCTGTCCCAATCCTTACTATCATCTTATCGTAGCAGTTACTACAGTCTCAGCACTACCCGTTATGATCCGTTTATTAGACTATTGCTCCCATGTATTCTGATTGAAGTCTATCTTGGTCTGCTCATCTATCCTAAGTTTCATACTGCTTATATAGTGCCAACCAAAGGCTTGGCGCTATATGCATATACTCTAACACCTATAACCGTGTTCTCTCTATCTTTCATACTTCTCATTCTTACTTACATTAAACTAATTTCTAATTCTAATTCTACGTAAAAGCTATCGTAGATGACAAGACCCTTTATCCCATAGTACTCTCTTAAACTGGGTATTTCGTACACCGAACTCATAACGCTCCCTAACAGTCTTTCCTATTGCACTAGTGTCCCTTTCGTACCTGTGCGTACCTGTAGAAGAGCGAACTAACTCAGTTACAATCTTTTCCGCGTGAGGGCGTCATCATTCACAACAACTCAATACACTATACCTAGGCCACAAGACAGTGGCGCCGCTCGGCGCCCAGCTTACATGTTAGCGTTACTTGTTTCACTATGTACCCTTGCCAGTACCGAAGAGTTTACAATAATTACTATTAATTTCTAAAGAATATAATAATTCTTTTGCACTGGACTTCAGTGCACAAGTTCATAATCTTTAGATGCAGTTATACCTCAGATGATATCATTATGACATAATGATCTTGGTAGGTAGATGGTCGGAAAATGGACACCAAGAAGTCTTCAAGACATCTATAGGATGTTGTCTGCATATCCAAATATATTTTCTACCATTTTTTGTCAAACATTCATAAGGAAATACATGTAAATGAAAAATTTAATGATAATTTAGTGCCCACAACTATGACTAAGGCAACTCTTTAAAATATTAGAGTTACATATAAGTTGGTAAGCTGGCTACAAGAGTGCAAACTTTCAGATTTTCAATATACAGAATATTGGAGCCAAATTTGTAAATTTCCAAAATGAAGATCTTCCAGATAGGTATAATTATGCACTTTCTGAAGAATTGATTAGATATCAGATATCAATATGAAATGATGTTTCGCCTCTAGTCCTCTTATTATGAGAAAAAGACCCTGGTGCTCGGACGGTTGGACTTTTTTCTGTAGTGAATGTGTACATTTTGCCAGGAACCAGCTGACATTTTGGAAATTTGTGTTTTTCACAATTTGACTTGTCTGTCATCTCATTTTTCTCAGACTTGGTGAGTAATACAAAGAAATAGTTATGTCCTGGTAATAGATTAAGATCTCAGGAAGAATAGTCCATTCAGTTTTTGACAAGATATAGTACATACAAGTGATATTATCAAGTTTCAAAATGGCCATGAAATCAAGTTTTTGACAGATGATGGTGTTTGTCAAAATAGCTGGTTCAAATTGAAAATACCAGTGCTAGGCAATAGGGCAAGTGCACATGTACTAAAGGATGGAGATAGTCTTTCGGACTTTGAGGCGCCTCGCAACAGCTCCCTCATCCACCCCTGCTCCGTGACAGCCTGCTCCTTAACTGACCCTCAATTGCTCCCCGACCCCCTCTATTCCTCCCCACCCCCTCTATTCCTCCCTGACCCCTTCCCATATTCTACTCATATATGGGTCCCCTTCCCCATTCCGCTTCAGTGGACGGTCATTGGGCCACTGGTCGGTACATGGTGCTCAGCATTGACTACATATACCTGTCAATCAGCTCCCTTATCCCCGCCTACGAGGGCATGCAGAGGTGTGCAGTTTGCACAATTTTTTTCACTAATAGATCGTTTACAATCTTCAGTATATGTTTCTTGTTTATGACAAGAAGTCTCCTTAGGTCTCTCACAATCTCACAAGATCTCATCAAGTCACTTCAGGTCTCCTAAGGTCATTTAGGCCTAATATCATCTCTCTCCTACAGAATACAACAACAAAAATATTTAAAATTGAAAATAAAGTCTAATGGCGATCTTTTGACAGACATTCTGACATAGTTCTATTCATACTTACTGACAAATTCCTAAGACTATTTCACCTCTCATGGAAGCTCCACGGCAGGACGGACATTATAACTTGTATCGAAACATGAAGGGGAAAAAAAAATCACTGCAGGTGTTGGCTGCCCAGTGGCTTCCAACTCTCTTAGTCTAGTCACTGTGGCAGGTGCCAAGAAGGGTAAAACCACAGGTGGCAGCACCCAACCTGCTGGCCTACCAGGAGGCCCACACACCTTTCTCGCTTCAGATTCCCGTGTAATCATCGCTCCGACTATAGCATTCTGGTTTTCAGCAAGTGCCCGGATGTGGGCTTGACCCAGTTAACTATGGTGCGGAGGGATACAGTAAAATTACATAACGATAAAAGGCTATAGTCGGAGCGATCATTACTTGGTGAATGTGAAGCGACTGAGGAGCATGCCAGGAGGCCCTCTACATGTAACCATATGACTAAATTATATGGCTCATTGCTAAATATATGAGGCTAAAATGTTTATGTTTTTGCACGATATTTATAAGAGAGACATGGACCCCTTATTTAGCCTATTTTTAGATAATTTGTTCTCTTTGTGCAGTCTGGAAAGAACCCTATGTGGTTGGCCGGACGTTATACTAGCAATACCACACTGAAAATATAATGTTGCCTTTCGATAATTTGAATAAGCCTATGATATCCGCCTCTTTTGGTGCTTTTTGTTATTACAAACAGAATCAAAATTGGACATTGTACTCCTTAGATATTGCTAAAAATGTGATGGTGAAAGTGATATCTTTTTGCAAGACACTTATATTAAAACATAAGGGCAGCTATGGACCCCTTATTTAACCAATTTTTACATAATTTTGCCTATATAATGTGAATTTCATGCTAAAAGCCGCGGATCTTCCTATAATTATATACTTTTATACCATATATCATTGAAAAGATCACTTCCTTCCGCAGATCTCACAATCTTTGCCCTGTTTATTAAAATAAAAATTATTGGTGAAAACTTGAAAATATTGGTTAAAAGCCAAAAACAAAAATTCTGAAAAAAGTGGCCCATGTTGGGTGAACCCCAATCAATGAAAAATATCATGCCATCTCTTGAAATAATCGTGCATAACATTATTAAATTAAGTCGGATTTTTATTAAAACTTAAGTTTCCCATGCCCAAAAATCCCCTCTTTCTTCTGATATTATTGCTTTTCTTCTATTGTTAAAATTAGAAAAGTTACATTCAAATTACTGAGGCCAACCATTTAAAATTACGGATTTTTATGGTTTGTCCCTATATTTTACGAAGGTTGTGGTATTGCTAGTTATACTACCCCAACAAACAAACAAGTTCTCTTTAAAGTCAATTTCAGACATAAATCTGTAGGTCTTTCCCTAATTGCATACCTATATACCATTGAAAACAACATTAATTTCTGTAGATCTCATATATTTTGCCCTATTTGCATAGATACAAATTATTGGTTAACATTTTAAGCCTGAAATTGAAATTCTGAAAAAAGCTGCCCATATTGGGTAAATCCCAATAACCAAAAATATCTAGTCAATATCCAAAAATAATCATGTATAAAATTATCATATGAAGTCTAATTTTGATAAAACTTAAGTTTCCCATGCTCAAATGTCCAGTCTTTCTTCTAGTTGTTTCCTTTTTTTTGTCTACTGTTGAAATTAAAAAGTTATGGTCAATTTACTGTCACAAACCGTATAAATTAAGGAATTTTATGGTTTGTGCCTAGATTTTTCAAGGGTTGTGGTATTGCTAATTGCAGTGTGTGGTGGGGGACCATTTGCCGACTCAATTTTGCCACTGCAAGCCATCTAATCACAATTAGGGAGATTAAACTTATCTTGTTTTCAACTTAGGTTTATAAGTATATCTATGACCTTTTTATTTGCAAAACATCGGGTACCTAATAGGCAAATTCCACTGATCATAAAAAGGAATCCCTCACCCAAAAAATCCATTTGAGAAAAGTTGGTATTGATTAACAGAAATGCATTATTGAAGCTCGATGCAGACTCCCATTATTCAGGATTTGAAGTTAGTTCATAACTTTGTTGTTATGTGAACTGAGTTAGCGAAGGAAAAAAAAGTGAAACCATGCTCTTTCATCTTGTCAGTGATGTCTTTTTCATTGATTTTTATTTCATCTTCTAAATGTAGTACAATGTGTATATACTATTCAGGAAGACAATTTCCAAATTCCAAGTCTGTTTTCAAAGTTATCTCAGATAAAGCCTTGAATGTTATCTATCTGTAATATGATGTTATCTTCATTATCAATTAGAGTATTCTATTTTGAAGATTAAAAGTGAAAAATACAATTTTCAAATTCCTGATTGATGTACACTTCTTTCGTTTTACTTTTACTTGGATATACGTTTTAAAATCTTGGGGCCAGTCGGACCTCTATCTTTTGAAATCTAGGGGCCCTCATCGCAATGTATGAGTCCGTACTTAAGGTCTTAAAATACAGGAGGAGAATTTCTTGTTTACCATTTTAATACTACACTGAAAACATAATGAATTAGAAATAACGTGATTGACCAGTTTCAAGAGTTATTACTGAGATTTTGATTAAAGAAAAGATGTAGCACTGACATATCTGAGAATCATCTATTATGATCCATGACTTTCTAGGGGCCAGTCGGACCCCTTCAGAGCCCTGCCTGTGGCCCCCCCCCCCCCCCCCCCGACTTTTTAGCCCTAGGATGGGGCGCCTCAAATCATATATATGGGCGCCCCCCCCACCTTTTTTTTTTTTCCAAATGTCTGGATCCGTCGCTGAGGTCACCAGGCCCCTGGTTATGTCCACCACTGCTTACATGTGTGTGATTTTACTCATAGAGTAGTAAGGTTACTGAATATATAATAGTAGGACACATTGTAGCAAATATTAATTACTCATTCAGGGTTCTTCCTAGAAAAAGATTTCGAGTATCAAATGCCCCATTTTGCTTAACCTCAGGGGGTCATTTTAGGAAAATCGGGGGTTTTCTGACTGTAATCTTATCAAATTTCTGTAATTTTAATGCGGGAATGGCCCCCTCAAAGTCATCCTAATGCGGGAATTGAATTCCTGATGCGGGAATCCCGCATCCCGCATGCCTAGGGAGTACCCTGCTCATTATTGTATGGTCCTCATCACAGCAGTCTGTCTATGCAACCTATTTTCCCAGTTATTTGATCAGCTATTCACTATATTCGAGCATTGATAAATGTGATTGCTCTTTTTGATCAGATTTCATGAGAACTGAGTGTCGCTGACCATGACGGACAGTGAGGCGGGCGAGGTGACATCCTCCACAGATGTCGGCCTCACCGTGTCCTGCCCGGACGACGTGACCACGACACAACAAGAACCGCTGGAGGTGGACGGCATCACGTCAACCAATGCACTGCTGCAGGTGCAGGAGCGGGGAGGCCAGGGCGTGTCGCAGGAGGTCATTGACAACTTGACTTTTGCCGGAGAGCACCATGTGGCTATGGATACTCTGACTAGTCAGGATGAAGGCTATGCCATCATCAATGCTGACCACACACTGGCCACCAGCTCAGGCCATGTGATCCTCACCACTGACGGCATGCTGCCTACCGATGGACAATGTGGTAGTTAACAATTACAATCATATATTGGCTTTGATAAAAACATACATTAGCTTTGTTTAAGACAGTAAGCTGTGAAAGATCATATAAGGCATGCGCAATTCCCTTCCTTTTGAAATTTTAATTGCTTTTAATTTTCAAATATTTATGATATTCAGACACCTCCGCCCGGCACTGGAAAAGAGAAATTGTAGTATCATACACAAAGTAAAGATATTGCGAGATTTCCAACCAAGAGAAAAGAGCTCTTCAGTACTGTAATGCTTTTGCCTCTTTTCCTCAACCGAGCAGGGAAAAATAAGGCGAAACACTTACAAGTTTCTTGAAAAAACGTTTGTATGCTCCTGTTCATTGAATGTGCTTTTAAATCCTTCAGTTTCAATGGCGCAAACGACGTCGCTTCAAAGCTTGCTAGCGGCCCAGGGAAGCGCTTCACACCTAACGACCGCAAATGGCGAGACCATTCAGATCATCACCGTGGCCAACCCGGCGGACCTGACTAATAATAAAATGTGGCAAGTTGTGCCTGACATGAACAACTCGGAGATAGGAGCCATTATCATCAACCCACGGGACGAGGTCAATGAAGCAGGTAAGGCCTAACCAAAAATTATTGTCTACAGGTAACCCGACCTACCCTAATATTTAATATTTAATATGGCATATATAATTATATTTGATCAAGAAATGTATTTTCGATTCTAGAAAATGTTGTATAAGCAGTCTGGTGTTCTGAATTTCAAGAATGTCGGAGTCTTTTTGTGTAAGTTTAAAAACGTAAGAAAATAATTTAGTTAACCTATCTACTCTTAATTGTTTCAACCTATGGTACCTGAACACAAAAACATATTTTGATCTTTTTTTGCCCAACTTCTGTAGCAACTTTCTGTGGTAGAGTTTACCCAAAATGTATCGTCTTGCCAGGTTATGAATCAGGCTTTATTGAGTTTTTTCCACCATATTTTAACCTATCATAGAGAACGCAAGTTGTGTATAATACTCGATATGCAGTTAGAAGCCTTAGGTTATAAGTCATACGAGTTAAATAGGTATCAATATGCTGAAAAAGGGTCTATGTGTGTTACTTGGTACCGCTGGTAATGTGGATAAAACATGTTCCCTTGTATTTCATCGTGACTTAAGTTATGAAATTCAATTGATCACTTCACAAATAAAATTAAAGTGCAAAGACTTGGAGCAAAATGTAGTCATAATGTGTAAAACTGCAAATGCGATCCTATTCTTGGTAAAACATAGGCCTACCGACTGCTTTTTCGATATATCTCAGTTACAATCATAGATATAAGCTCTTTGTGGACCAACTTGCAATCTTTTACCAAGTTCTCTGATTTTCGTGTATCCGAAGGACAAGATGATGCTATGGAAACTATTGAGGCGGCGTCCAGCACGACCCAGGTGGTTGACATGGTGCCTGTGTCCAGCCTGCCCGGAGCTGTAGCAGAGATTCTCATGCCGCCGCCCGCCTCCCACCCACTGCCGCCAGGATGTCCAGCCTGGGCCGCCCGGCTCAAGGACTGTCAGGTGCTTAATATGTGATTATTTTGTGTCCTTATTTCTCCTGTTTAACGATGAAAAACTTGTATACAAATATTTAACAAGACTTTGAAATGTATGCTGACTTTGACACGTTACTTCAAAGAGTGAAATGGGGGGGGGGGGGGAAGTTTGAGCTAAATAATTTCTCCTTTTCTAATGCAGTACTTGGGCTGCAAAGATCACCAACTGGCCAAGCTGAAACTGTAAGCTTTCCATCAAGGTGCTGCTCATAAGCTTGTACCTTTTATTTCCTCAATTCCGATCAGACAATATTGATCTTCTTTAGATTCCCCGATCGTGCGTTAGCCTCAAGAGAATTGGCTGTATTGAAAGGACGGATCCAGGGAATTCCGATCTGTTCTTGATCATGCTTGGATATATGAAAATTGAACTGATCTAAACGTGAATCCATCCATTATTCCATTACAGAAAATTGGCGACGCTTATCGCGGTTGGGTTGAGAGTGAGGTGGAGCTGGACCTTCTCCTCACCTACCACAAGCAGCAGACAGGCAGCTTCTGGGGTACGCGCCAGTCACCAAGCCCCGCCAAGCAGTCCACGCGGCTCATGTGGAAGTCCCAGTACGTGCCGTTCGACGGCATACCCTTCATTAACTCAGGTAAGACAGTTTCAGCACTAGGAATATTGATATTATCATTAATACATACAAACAAAATATATTTGACAGAAAGGATCAACCCAAAGAAAGGTTATTTTTAATAGACTTAGAAAATGGAGACACATTTGTGTGAAAATCCGAGAGGAAAGTACTATGACTGAACAAATATTAAATGATAACTAAACACTTCTATTTCGTGAATACTTTTTTCAGGGTCACGCGCCATCGTTATGGAATGTCAATACGGCCCCAGGAGAAAGGGTGCCCAGGCGAAGAGGCTGACGCCCGAAAATATCGGCCCTACTGAGTTCAAACAGACGTGTCCTGCAAGGTAAGAATGAACTTCCATGCTCTCTCCGAAATTTGACTTCAAATAATATTCACCTAGAGTTCAGAGATGAGGAAGGGCTTCCAACTTTCTGATTGAATTTAGGTGATTTGTTCCAAGAATGTTAAGAGCTTCCAACTTCAACCATGATCCACTGTGTATGATACATGCAGGGATTTAAGATTTCACTTTTTGTTTATTTCAGATTTTTTCTCATCACCACCGATTATAATAATTTGTCAAACTTAATTTCTTACATCACGTTTTATAGCATTAAAGATAATTTTGAAATTGTCTTTCTGGAGTTTCAGATTTTTCATTAACCCTGACTTACATCCATGCACATGCATGTAATGATGTATACTCAATCACATACACTTTAATCCAACTTCTTCAGAATATACATCAAGAAAGTGCGCAAGTTCCCCGAGTTTGGTGTGGACATCACCATTGACAAAAAGACCCTGAAGATCGCCATGGACAAGTCGTTTCAGATGCTGAAGGAGCGGGGTACCGAGGCCTTTGGACAGGAACGTTTCTACGTCCAGTTACCCACAGAGGCCTCGCACGAGTTCCACGGCGAGCTGAGTGACGCCCAGGAGGTGGACACTCCGCGCCGACTTCATCCGCGGGTGGCACAGAAGATCAGGGACTGCGTGGCATGCGGGGAAAGCCGGCTGTATGCAGTACGAAAACAATTGAGGTAAGGCAACACAAATATGTTTTTTGCAGTCTTCTTTTTCTAGATTTTCCGTGATTCTAATATCAAGCATTATTTGTTAAAAGAGGACACTTGTAAATTGGTCTTATCATTCTCTGGTGTTGCGGGAGCACAATAATAAAATGGAAATTGTGATTGAGGATCCACCACTTTCCTATACTTTATACTTACCGTTACCTGTAATATACTGAACTAATAAGGTGTTTGTTTAATTTAGGCGGTTTGTAGAGCGAGAACTGTTTGACAGCCCAGAGGCCGTTCCAGAGAAACACAACCTTACCTTCTATCCGACGGTCAATGATCTTCAGAATCACATCCACCAGGCCCTGCGCGACGTCCAGTCAGGCATTCTTCCAACCTCAGTTGAGCATGTAAGTCCATTACCTTCTTTTCAGGGCTTTTTTCCCCATCTTCTCACATGTTTGTCTGAATAGCCCCGTCAGGTGCCACTTTGATTTATCTAATCGTTTCCGTAATACGAAAGTCAAAACAGTATTTTCTAAATTCTTGAATAGACCGCCAGGAGACGGTCTGTGGTTTGGGGGAATTGTTATTTGAGAAAATAATTTCTTTGTACAAATCGTATTGATTATGTCTGCATTATGTGACTGATGTTCATCGCCATACCATATCGCTGTAGATCCGCATGGACGGAGTTCCCAACTCTGGCAGCAGTGATGAGAATTCCCAGGAGCTGCAGCAGTCCTTATTCACGACCACAGCGGCTGACGGGTCCCCGCACGCCGAGACCGTCACCGTCACTCTGACACAACATCCAGGCGAAGGTATTTAGGATATACGCTCGCTAACTTTGTGATCATTCAATTTAAAGTTACCAAAAAGGGATTGTAGAGTCACTAATCTAGCAATTCGCCTGATCTAGAAAATGTAGGTTACGTGGTTGTCAAATCATCTGAATATCGGACAGATAATATTTAAATCAAGAACATATAATGAAGATCGTAAATGATCTATTAGTGAAAAATCGACACGATTTATTATAGCTAAAAAAAATCCTTCGCAAATTCATATCAGGTTGCAGATTCCCCCCCCCCCCCCTTGGCTAAAGAACGCATTGGATTTGTACAAGAACACTTAATGGAATGCCCCAAAAAGATGTAAAGACAATCCATGTGTTTGTTTCGTCACAGATGGCCAGCACGTCATCTCACGTGTGGAGACGCACCTGAGTGACGGCTCTACCCAGGTGAGCACCACCCTCACCCAGGAGACGGCACAGCTCCTCGCCAAGCTCCACCCCAACATGTTCCCGGCAGGCAGCCTTCTCCAGGTCAGTCTCATTTGAGCATTCTATTTTTCAGTTACCAAATCGAAGTTTAAACGTGGCACAGTGAGATTCAAGACCATGCCCCCTAGTGTGGAACTTAGGCAAAGTAGGGTTAGTCAGACAAGCTGGGGTTATTTTCTCTATGAGGAACTGGTAAACTGGTGATATTGAACCAGCCATGGCTGTTTATATACACACGTTGCAAGGAAAGCTGTAACAATGATCCGATAGTTCAGCACTTAATATCTTTTTATTGATCTAAATGTGCGTCTTGTATTTTATGAATATTTTTCATTAAAAGTTTGGACTCGATTCTAGCCAATGGGATGTGCCGAGACAGGCCTTATCAGCATTATGTAATGCCCCCCCCCCCCCCCCCCAGCTCCCCACTTATATTTTCTCAATGTATTTATGTTCCAAGTCCTCAATATATATATGTTCCTAGTCATGACCGGTACTATAAACCTATGCATATTTTGAAATTGCCATTATGTATATGACATGTAAGTTCTTTTGCCCTACTGGGCTGTGAATAAAGTTTCGTACCAGTCAGGTGTTGTGCCACCCCCGCCACATGGGTTTGTTTGTCCACCCTTCACTGGACCGTGACCGTGCACGGTTTATACTAAACAAAAGTTCAAGAGTCATACGCCTGTTAACAATTAAACATGTATCTTCGCTTTGTAAACAGATTCTGTGCGTTATTTAAATTTTATTAATTAATTTTACGACATTATTCTTGAGGAACAGCGTGTATAAATCTTTCAGAAAGGACAATTTGTTTGTTTTCGTGCTCAACACTCGTTCTTATGATCTTCAAGTTTCAGGAGAATGGAGCGGACAAGGACCCTCAAGACTCGCCTACCTCGTCCATCGCGTCCTCGGCGGGTCAGGTCCAAACGGTGACTTTAATGACCCGCGCAGGGGCCGAGGCCAAAGCCGACCACGACCCTACGCCGGGCGGGGACGCCGACGTCCTACAAACAGACGAATTAACTGCCACTGACCCCAACATGCACACCCTGCAAATAATCCAACCCCAGGACGAACAGGGCGGGGATATGGTGCCACAGGGCCTGCAGGGCATTCACATATTGGACAGTAACACATTAAGTCAACACGGGGTGCAGTTGGTGCAGCATGGCGGTGGACTGCATACAGGTTTACAGTTTATCTCGGCCGACGGGGAGTTGACAGACGCACAGGGCCAACCCATCCATATCATCTCAGGCGTCCCGGGGCAGGGCATCTCCTTAGTACAGCAAGATGACACGTCTGACGTCGCCCAATGTATAGGTGACGTAGATGCCAGTCTCGACGACCAAGGAGTCATCACCATAGCCATGGCTCCTGGTAGGTTGGTTTCCCAGTTATAGGCGTTTTTACAATGTTCTTATTCGGAGCTTTATTCATCACTATAAGATCCAGTCACCAAATAACGATACTGGGTCATGAGATTCACATCAGGTTTATGCCTTAAGAGACTAAAGATATATCTATGTGTACCATGTATAATGGTGTTAAAACACCTCCAGAGGAGGTCTGATGGGTTTAAGACAGTTTTTGACAATTTTTACACATCTTGGAGACAAAATAATAGATACATCCATCCAAATTTGGCCAGTTTATAATACCCCAATACTCATAATTTGTGCATTTAAATCCACAATTTCATTTTCAAGGTTTGACCAGTTCTTTTGAATGAGTGATAATCATTCACTTCCTAAAAAAAATCAATAAATAACTAAATACAATTCATATTCATCTAAATAACTTTTGTTTTTACTTTTAAAAACTAAAAATAGCCATTCAAATATGAATGTTTAACCCATCCGGTTGCTAGATATAAGACACCCAGACTTCCTGTATGAGGATATAAGCCCAGTGCTGACCTGGATCATCTAGATTGAGTCATTTCAGGGGCTTGAAAGCCTTCTAGAACATTCTTTTAAATGATTTATCAGAAATTGAATAGCAAACAGACTGTCTTTACAAGCTTGAATTAATGTTATTTATGAGAAACAGGCAGAAAAACAAAAAAGTATTCCACTATAGAACTACTTAGTTATAATGTTATTAACTCAAGAGAAGATGTATGCAAACAAGCAAAATGGCCAAAATTAAGGAATTTCACCTCAGCCTTCCAATAAGGTTTATTCCATACTCGTTCTCAGCATATAGTCATATCATACATCATTTGATTGCATATTCAATTCTCTAAAAAGAATCCTGTCAGAATTCTCAAGAAATAATCTTTCTGCATTCTATTTAGAATTTTCTGGTTGTAAGTCAGTAAAAATGACAAATTTTGGAAAATTTTCAGGGGCATTCCAAACATTCCAAATTATTTGGAATGTTTTCTTGGAATGCAAAATCCCTATATTATCAAACAACAGAGTCCTAGCTACAAAACTATACCAAGATATTTGAAATTGATCGGATAGTTTAAGAATTATCAGTATTTTTTTTAATCAAGTCAAGGCAACTTTAAGTTTAGCCTCGCTATTTAGTGACAGGATCTATTTATAGTCAATAACACTATTGATCAGTTAAGAGATACAAAAATGAATTAAAACATGTTTCTCATACTTTCTAAGCAATGAGCTGGGTATCATGAATAATCGTCCTTTGATTTCAGAAACTGTTCTAGTTCTTTGTCTATAAACATATCGCGAGTTATAGCTTATTTTTCTCTGTTGTCACACGTAAAAATAACCCTCCACATTTTATTTTCAATAGATAATTCAATGATCAAGACAGAGGAAGTAGATGACGGTGATGCTGAAGACGAGTTGCCGTGACTGCAGAGCATCTTGCCAAAATGATCTGAGTGTAACTGTGATGGATAGAAAGTGACATGGGTGTCATGTATGAAAGGGAAATTTACTTATCTATTTACATATTTTTGACTTGAGGGGGTCACTTTGGGTCCCTCAATCACAGTTGTTATAAATACTGTAGCAACGCATGCCTTTTGTCAGTGTTGATAATTGTGTAAGTGAGCGTGATTTGTACAGTTTTAATATCAAAGTTATATTTTATTGTGTTTTGCAGACTTTGTACAGTGTATAGTAGGCTCATTGTACATAAAGCTTTTCATTATCAAATATAATTGGAGTTTTTCTCAACTAATCTGCAATTCAAATAATTATGTCCCAGCTTTAAATTGTCTGCATCTTCATATATGAACCTTTCTCAATAGTGTAGCGCCCTGCTAGTGGTATAGGCCTGAACCTCTGCTTTGGGATATGAAATCCAATGGTCCCAGGCTAAAGGTTTTGGGAACAAGGCCCCTATGGGAGGGTTCACTACACAGTTTTATTTTTTATTTTATTTTTTATTATTTATTCCTGAGCAAATCTTCAAGAGATAATTCTCTGATCTTCCAAAATGGCTGGTCTTGGAACAACATAGCCTAACTGCTTATATAATAGTAATAATAAGGTTGATACATGGCTTGTTAATTAGCGTACATGGCTAGTTCTCAGTCATATAGAGATTATTTGGCTCAGCAAAATTAATAGTAACTAATACATGGGTAGATATACAGTGTAAATAGCATACACGGCTAGTCTTCAGTAATGTATAGGCTTAGTCAGCCCTGCAAATTTTAGTAAGTATACAATGAATAGATCAGTAGACCAATCAATCAGTTAGTTGACTAATATTCAGTCAACAATCAACAGCAGAGCACACAGTTTTCCACCTATCAACCGAGTGATAGGCCGGTCGACCGGCCGGGTTTAACAACAACCGGCCGGTAGGGGGTTCGAGGTCAAGGTCGGCGTAACCAAGGTTATGCCTGTCCGGCATTAATTTTTCGTAACTTTTTAGGGTTTGTTTACATTTGGAGTTCACATATTCAGAAGAATCCTACAGGCTATTCCTTTTACGAGGTAAGCCAAAAAGTAGAATTTTATCTTGTCTAGATTCAGTGTAAATAGACCTTAAAATTCAGAAATCCATTTCGCCAGAAAAGCGGGCCCTGTAACCAATGTGACAACGCCAGAGAAAATAGTTCCAATCTTAGGGCACTGCAAACACTTTCAAATGCAATAGATGGGCAACAAAAACACACTGATTCCCTAAAATAACTTATTTGTGATTCAATTAGTAAACAATAACTCGTTTACTGGGGAAAAAATATCTTTGCCCAAGGATTGAGCCAAACCGCCACATTTTCAAGTACTTCCGACTGACACCTAATACTTGGCCTGTGTTCTCTGACCTGGCCAAGCGGCGCTAGGCTAACCGAGTGATTGCAGTAAAATATTTTGCATTTCCAGTTAAATAGTCTGCAATATATTTAATAAAATTGTTCTTAATACGGCGATTGAGAGGTTCGTGGGAAAGGTGTATTGAATTACTTGTCAGTTCATTCTATTGGTCCAGGTCATAGATATATTCAAACGTGATAAGACTTACTAATAGTAATGTATCACCTGGAAGTTGTCACTGTGCGCATGTTTACCTCAAAGACGAGACTGGAAACTGAGTAAGTTTGTCACTTTCGAGTTATTTTGGATATCATGGATATTTTGTTTCTTCTGCTCAGAAAAGTTCTATTTGTAATTTCATAATTGTATATGATATTGTTCAATATAACAATTTCGCATCAGTTGAGTGTAAATACACTGTATGTAAATTTCCATATTCATAAATTAAGAAAGGCTACTAGTCTGACCTCAAAATACTAGTCTTAACTACCTTTAAAAGTTTTGCTTACAAATAAGTATTGGATTTTTCAAGTGAGTAGCCTGAATCAAGAAACTTTTTGAAATATATAAATATACCTGGTGCTCTATTAACGTAAATTATGTAATATCTATGTGTCCATTAAACATTTCTTATCTTGATGTACATTATTTATACCGAATCTAACATAAAAGAATATGAATAAAGGGTGAATACGTCACGTTGTACCTCTTTCTGTCAAAATCATGTTATTAGTTACTTGTGATTTGTAATGAAGCAAAATACTAAAGAAAGTCGTACGTATCGTTACTTTGTTCCGTAATGGATATGTAATATATGTGGATTTTGGTAATATTTTCTAATTATCTCATCACTGCCTGATAAAAAAAGAAACTTTTGGTAATGAAAGTTATTATTTGTAAATTGATGTAACTTATGTTGAATAAAGGACAATTCAAAGTTCAAGAGGTGACAAATCGACTTTTTCTTTTAGGGGCCTTCCATTTGGTACATACGCAACAAGGGGGGATGGGGGGGGGTCTGAAAATCTTGAAAATTTGCGTACATTCCTGAAAAATCCAATGCGCATTTTAGCCAAAGTGGGGGTGGGGGGTCTAAAATTTGTGATATTTTGCATACGTACCCTTACATTGAGATGTGAGAAGGGTTACAAGAAGAGCTGAAATGTTTTTGACTGTCCCCTTCTCATAAGAAAAACAAGATTATAAATCAGCCTTAAGTCCTACTTATAGAGCATTGAAAAATGGATTAGATTTCTTTTATAGGAAAAAAGATACTTTTACATGAAAACGTAAAATATAATTTCATCTTATACATTATACCATGTTTATTGTGTGCTGTGTTATTACCCGCCCCACAAAAAAATAGACTTAGATCAGTAAAGTGGCAAAGGGTTGAACAGTTTTGCTGAACCTATTTACCCAAATCAAAACAAATTGAATTAAAAAAAGACTGACCAAAAAAATAGCGATCATATGCAGGGATGCCAATTTTCCTACTTTTTGAACTATAGTACGTTAATTATCTGATAATGTCAGGTGTACTTTATTAGTTTATTTGCCTTATGGATAATAGCTAGCTCCTATCGCAGTCTCCACCTCGTTCAACTGCTGTCGGCCAATACATAATAATAGTTCTGTATTGCACTAAGTGTGCAGTGCCAAATACGCAGCATGGTTGTAAGATCAGGAACCTTCTAAATGTTTTTTTAAAATAACAGTTTTTAGCTATCATGAGAGCAATTGCTGTGTTGCCATAGCTACCATTGCTATGGTAGCACTGACACCAGTGGTTCCTAGGGGTGCCAGTAATATGCTACCGATGCCCCAGAGGAACCGAGGGCAGCGCAGCGAACAGACGTCTGATAACACTAGGCCATAAGGCCGCCCCCCGACCAGCAGGCGGGGAAACCGCTAGGCCAGCCGGAGGGGGAGCGCATGGTCCCCCCATTCAGCAGCCAATAGACAGACTCGGTAGCGGAGTGGACTTCCTCCAATGGAGCCACTCCCCAGAAACAGGTTTGTCACAATTATAATACACACATAAGATTAGATATCACATACATAGAACCATGTGTTTGTTAAACCTCATACTTGTACTTTCAATGTACCTGAACTGAATTAGTTATGTTAAATGTCTGAATGCCAATAATAAACCTATCTCTATAAAAGTAAACCCTCTCATGTCTTTATCTGAGGAAGTGATAGTCTTACGCAGTAATATGGGTTGTACTAGCCCATTGGTGGAACTCCCCTGATTAAGGATTAAATCATATATAAAGTACAAGTTTAGGATCTTGAGAACTACACATAATATAAACAGCTATTTCCTGCTAAAGTATACTAATATAGTACAGTATTATGTAAGACATAACACTAGCGTGAAAGGATGTTCTTTATTTATTCCTGTGTTATTGTACTTCAATGACAAGATCTCAATTGACACTGAACAGCTCAAAGGATGGAATCCCCTCAATCACACTCAGTCAACGCTCCTGCCAACTAAAGAGTCTATCAGCTTCTTTTCCAATTCCAGGACTCAGCTTCTAGAACACAACCTTTCCAGGATAGTTACTCACAACAACATTCAGCTAACTCTGACTGAGCACCAGCAATGTACGCCTCTTGTAAAGGTAGCCAGGAGGTGCTGCCACCAAGTGGTGGTTTTAAGAAACAAAGTTCTGGTCAAAACCATGGGACATAACCACAGGGAATCATGGGTAGATGGTTATAGTGTGGCTGGTTCCTGTAGGTAAGGGCTTAGACTTTAGATAACCAGCAAAAGTATGACATCAGCAGCAAACACATGGCCACCACAGACTGAGAGTCAGAGATGCAAACTTCTGCTACAAAATATGAGAATATTGGCTGTAAAAGGGACCAAGGAGGTAAGTAAACTTATGTTTACGTGAGATTTATGTTCAGAGATCATGAATGTATAAGTCATTAGTCCTGCTAGAGTATACATAAACTCTAGTTTATTGTGAAACTTGTAAAAGCTGTAAAGGGCTTTGCCCCCTGTCTGGACCTATCAGTAGTATGTATGTACTAAAGTGCTGAGTGCAGTCAGCTGTATGTGTAGACTATACATGAGGCCTTTTAGTTGTGTGTTGCATATCATAACTGGTAGAACAAAACCTCTTATGGCCATTTAAGTAGTAATATATCAGAGAGAGTGATAAAGCATTATAAGGAGCCCAGCCTATAAAGTATAGAGTGGTAGTAATGATATAGAGTTATAGACTATATTCTATAGAGCTATTGTAGAGATAATGATAATGGTAAATTATATTGTATACCACTTGGGTGTACTGTGTGACTAAAGTATGTGTCATTTTTGTATTTATTTGTAGTTTTCACGGAGACATAGAAAGTATAGCTGGAGACAAAGCATAGTTGGAGACAGGGAGTATAGCTGGAGACAGATGTATAACTGAGAGAGCCTTGTGAGACAACATGAGAGAGCCATTGAGTAAACAAGACTTTAACTTTAATTTGGCTGTGCTTTACTGTCTTCTGTCAAGACCCTTGAACATTCCCTATTGCAAAACCCCGGCAGATTCAGAATGCGGGCAACTTCATTGAAGCGCTCATGCCTGCCGCCACACCTCTTATGTATGGTGATAGTATACACGTCATATCTAGACTCCTCCCTTACTCCAAGACACTTTGACAAGGAGTTATAGCTAAGGCTTGCACTGATGTATACACTACGCTAAGCTAACAGAGCATGGACTGACCATCCGCATCAGTACATTTTGTAGGATTTCCAACTTTTTGGTTACTTTGGATTGCACAACCAATTTTTCCTACATCGCTGTAATATTTGTTTGGAGTATATTTCCATTCGTGTCAAGCTTTTCAAGTACAAATTCAGTGTCAGGTCTCTATTTCTTAAGGTTACTTCCCTCCTAGTTGCTTCTAAAAGAATAAGTAGGAAAAGTGTTTCCAACTTTTTCTCCAGTTGAGAGTGGCATCTCTGCATATGGTTCCATGTCAAACCTTATTAAAATTTTATCGAATGCAAATGATATAATCCAATTATAGCATTGCCAGCATAGGACAGGAAACTGCTGCGAAGCACTGTATTATGGGTAATCTGGAGGAACCGTAATACGGCCAATGTAGAACTAAAACTCTATTAAACCCAAGTTATGATAGTAGCGACGAGTAGTGGAACAAGAGACATCATGTACAACATCTGAAGTAAGCTGGAAAGTGGTGGTGGTGGTGTTGGAGTTTAAGGTCTACTCAGCAATTTTTCAGCCATATCAAGACCAGCTCCGGTTTTTGACTGCAAAGTCAATGATCGTAACTATGGTGGTGGAAACAACGGCAAGGTGAGGTGGTGTAACAACCCTGGAAAGTAGTTTTGGATGTCTGTCAACTGGTGGGAGCCTGGAGAAATGATGTCAACTGTGGATTGATCCTGTCAACATGCTGTCTGACTGTGCCTGTGCTGTGGATAACTGCCAGTGTTGTGAGGCTCTGTGACATTTGGAACTGTGTCAGTAGGAGCCTTACCTTTTTCTTATCTATATTGTCAGTGCTGTGTAGCATAAGCAGTACTAGAGTACTTGAGACCTGCAGTAGTGTCAGTATAGGCTGTGAGACTGTGTTGTGTCAAGATGGTTAACTATATAGGCAGAGTGGGTGAGTACAGCCCCTCTAAGGAGACTTTCAAGGCATACTGTGACCGTATGGATATGTTCTACCAGGCAAATGACCTAGTGCTACAAGGGGGGGGGGGGGGGGGGAGAGTTGCAATGGCGCTGGCTCTAATTAGGAAAAAGAAGGCAATATTTCTGACAAAAGTAAGTGCAGTGACAATCACCCTGTTGAATAATTTGCAAGCCCCCAGGAGCCCTAAGGATGTGGGTTTCAAATGAAATTACCCAGGCCCCAGAACATCACTTTTACCCTGCCCCATTGGAAATCGCGGAGAGTTTGAATTTTGGTACAGAGTTAGGAAGCAGGGTGATTCTATTGGTGATTTTATTGTCACACTAAAAAAGCTCTCTATCCACTGTAATTTTTAAGGGCATCTGAACAGAGCATTGAGGGACCGCTTTTTTTTCTTGCTTGAACCACATTCATTAAAGGTAATGTTCTTCCATGTAGGTAGTACAATATTAAACATGTCAAGCTATGTTAAAGGAAAACTTGCACATAAATTTATAAGTTGATATTTTTTGTATATTTCACTTCACTTATGTATTTTAAAAATATTTCATACGAAAAAAGGGCAAAATGTCGTGATAAAAGTCAATTATTTAGGAAAGGAAATTAAAAAAGGGGGATTCCCTAGATTCTGGGCTTTTTAGTACTCCCCTTGCTACGTCATTATGATGGGAATTCCCTTTCAAAACAACTTGGGAATCCCATATAATTGAATGAACTTAGGTATGTAAAAAATACAATTAATAATAGGCTGCATGGGGCTTAATGAAATACTTTATGCTTAAGCTCAGTTTCCTTTCTACAAGTTTTTGAGAGTGGGGGATTCCCTTTTATGGAAACCTGGGGATTCCTAATTAGTCCTTGCTACGTCACAAATTTGGGGATTTCCCTTAAAAAATGCATAAAATAGACCAAATCTTAAACTCTTGTAACCCTGTGTATGCTTGGAATATTCTCCAGAAATTTCTAGCACCATTAGTTCTTTAGGTGAACAACATGCTCAAAGATTTTCATTCAAAAATATTCTTCCTACAATTATGTGCAAGTTTTCCTTTAAGCATTGACATCCAATTTATACATACACAATTGATACATGTAAAACAAGAAAACTTCAACATTATTTGGATGACATGGGAAAAGATCACAGTCATGCTATGTTAAGCATGATACATGCACTGCTATTTAATTAATTAAAGCTATGTCCACATCTCACATCTTAGGCCTTGAATTGAATTAAACTAAGTTGCATTGGATAGTTTACATTCCTTTAGGTTATGTTGGAAATGGACTTTGGTTGGAGAGCGTTGTACATAAGATGGTAAATCATTCCACAGTTTAGCACCCACGAAGTAGGGACTAGTTTTGTATGCACTTAACCATTCAACATGTGTCGTGTATTTGTACATCAAGGTCAGAAGATGACATTCCCGTCTGAAATCCAATGTATCTATTTTGCACATTTGATGTAACTCTGCAGTTGATAAATCATATTGGTTTGGCACTTCGAGAATAGTTCTCAATGCTCTATTTTGCATGCGCTGTAATTTCTTGCATGCATCTTTCGTGCATAAATAATAGAGTACATCGATATATTCAACAATTGGTAACACAGTTTGTTTATAAATTAGGATACGAGTATTTAACGAAATATATGATTTAAGTTTACTTAGCTTAAAAATTCTTTGTGCAAATTTTCGACATTGATCATTAAAATGCGACTTCAGATTTAGGCATTCATCAAGAGTAATTCCAAGGTATTTATATGTTGTGCAATGATTCAGTTTGATGTTGTTTATCGAAATATTCATGGGTTCCACCTTATTGAGCACAGCACGCGTTCCAAATATCATAGTCTTTGATTTCCTATCATTAATAATCAGTCCATTTTTACTGCACCATTCAGCAATTGAGACAGCAGCTGATTGCAGTGCTCCCTCAATGTGATCAATGTTTTCGTTGGTGCAATAAAAAACTGCATCATCTGCATAAAGCAGTATTTTCAGGTCTGTTTGTTTTATGCTCGTTACAATTTCATTAATAAACAGGATAAAGAGCAGTGGGCCGACGGTCAACCCCTGTGGCACTCCAATCGTGATGCTATGCTCAGGTGATAATAGCCCATTCAATTTAATCTGAATCCTACGATTTCCTAGATAACTCTCCAACCATTTCCTCATTTTCCTATCAAGGCCTAGGTTATACAGTTTTGATAGCAGCAATTTGTTATTTACACAATCAAATGCCTTCGCTAGGTCTAAATAGACAGCTTTGTGTGTTGGTTGAACCATGAGCGCATTCAACACTGCCTGCTGAACACTGCAGACCTGACCTTCCAATGTGCGTGTGAGATGGCCCACGCCATGGAAATGGCGGAGTTACAGGCGGTTGAGAACAAGTGCTGTCCACAAGGGCGACAATCAGCGCTGTAGGAAACCACATGGTAGTGCGCAGAGTAAGGCCAAGGAGTGGTGTTCACACTGTAGTAGTAAGAAACACCAGTGGTCCGCAAGTGGAAGGAAGCCACCTGCTACAAGTGTCAGCAGCGAAGTCACATTGTCCCTGCCTGTAAAGCAAAGGTCCCACACTACAGATTGAAGGTATGTTTACCGTTGGTACAGCCCGAGGTTCTCCTCCATGGAACGTGACCATGTGTATGGGGACGGTGTTGACCTGCTGATGGAAGTCGACTCAGGTGCGACCTTCTCTGTGTTCAGGGAAAAGCAGCTGTCGCAGGGGGTTCACCATTAGTGTTCTAGCTGTCACATGTCAAGTTGAGGACTTTTACGGGTGAGTTTGTAACTCCAAAGGGCAAGGCTGAGGTGAAGGTAAAGTACGAAGGTCAAACCTGTCACTTTCCTTTGCTTGTGACACCCGGTACATGGCCAGCACTGTTGGGCGGTAACTGGTTGAGTAAGCTGCGTTTGAACTGAAAGGAACTCGAGTAGCAGCACCAAGTGTACCACGTGGTGAGTGAAGCGTCGTCCGTGAAGGACCAGTTTCCCAGCCTGTTCCGGAAGGAGCCAGGGAAGCTTAATGGGTACAAGGCTCACGTGGAGGTGGAGCCTAACACTTCACCTATCTTTGTGAGGCAGTAAACTGGATGCAGTAAACTGTAAACCCATCTTGAAGCGTGTTGGATTGGTACAGGTCTGTGGCAATTACAAGGTCACTGTCAACAAGTCCCTGTGGGAAGAGGTGTCTCCACTGACGACCTGTTCACCAAGCTGGAGGGAGGAGTCCGTTTTGCCAAACTGAACCTCTTGCATACCAGCAGGTTGAGTTGGATGAGTCAAATCAAGAGTTGTTGGTACTAAATATTCACCAGGGACTCCTGAAGTACAAGCAGCTGAACTATGGTGGGCCTTAGCACCAGCAATATTACAGTGGGCCACTGAAGGCATACTTCAGGGAGTGTCAATGACGGCTGTGTTCCTTGGCGTGATTGTTACGGGCAAGACGCAAGTGGAGTACAAGCAAAAATTGCTGGAGGTCTTGACCTAGTTGTGCGATGCTTGACTTTCGCTCGAGGAGGCGTGAGTTAGGTTTGATGGAGGTCCAGTAGTTTGGGTATAAGGTTTCCAGCTGCGGTCTGGAACTATGGACTGAGCGGATTCAGGCAGTTATGGACACTCCATCCCAGTGGCGGATCCAGGGGGGGGGGGGGGGGGGGCAAAAGGGGCTATTGCCCTCCCTAGACCAAAAATGGACTCTTTTGTTGGTGTGTGACATGTTTCCCCAGGTAGTCAGAACTTTGTTATTCGGAAATATTTAGAAGGGAGGAAATTCAGGATTCAGATGGTTCATAAGCCGTTGCTTGGGCTGTTAGGAGCAGACCCGTCATGTCTACGATGGTACCGGAGTGGACCCTTAAGGATCTGGTGTTGGCCCAAGTAGCACAACTCCTAGCGGAAGGCTGGTCAGACACCGTGAGATCTGAGGAGCTGTCACCCTTCTACCACTCTCGCACTGATTTAAGTCTAATAGATGGTTGTTTGTTGTGGGGTGCTCGTGTATTGATACCTGCTCCTGGGCGAGCCAGTATTTTGCAGGCGCTGTGCAGACATTTAAATACGCCATGAAGAAGTTGAGTGGCTGAATGGTTCAGAGTCACTTTAACTGTTTCCTCTTCCGCTACCGTGTGATATCTCAGTCTATGACCAGACATTCACCAGCAGAGCTGTTGTTTAGTCATTGTATCAAGTGCCCTCTGGATCTACCTCGCAGCGACTTAAAGGCAAAAGTGTGTGATAAGCAGAGGCAGCAAAAGGAGAGGCACGGTGAAAAAGCTGTTAGTCAGGCTTTCCAGGAAAGAGAGTCAGTGTAGTGTATCGACGGCATTCCGTTTGCGTCGTTCTGTTTGTACTATTCAGAATCCATTCCATCTTTTACCTTAGTACAACCGACGATCAGCGATCACTCTGTGTTAACATGTGAGCTGAATAACATCTATTCAAAGTGCAAATCCTGCCTTTTCTCATCATTATTGAATCACCAACCCTACATCTGGCGACGAGATGGTCAAGAACTAATAGGAGATGCCATCATTTGTGAGTTTTGTGCCCCAAAAGCTGTGAAAAACTGTAAACTCCAAGTTGTAAACAGTGAAAAGCTGAGAATAAGGCCCCAACCTGAACTGTGCTGGGAGAGTTGAGCATCCCTATGAGAACTGTAAGCTGTAGGAGTAGTATCCTTTTTGGTCGAGTTCAGCACATCGAGCAGAAATAGGGTCGAGTTCAGCACATCGAGCAGAAAATAGGGTTGAGTTCATCTCATCGAGCGAAATTTAGGTCTTGTTCGACACATTTAATGCTTGAGTCAATGGTAGAATGTGTTGGTCTTGTTCAACTCATCGACTAGATTTTAGGTCGAGTTCAGCACATCGAGCGAAATTTTAGGTCTTGTTCAACTCATCGAGCGAAATTTAAGGTCTTGTTCAACTCATTATAAGCTTGATTGAATGGTAGAATGTGTTGGTCTTGTTCAACTCATCGACTAGATTTTAGGTCGAGTTCAGCACATCGAGCGAAATTTTAGGTCTTGTTCAACTCACGAGTGAAATTTTAGGTCTTGTTCGACTCATCGAGCGAAATTTAAGGTCTTGTTCGACACATCGAGCGAAATTTAAGGTCTTGTCTGACTCATAAGTTTGAATGGAATAATGTGTTGTTCGACTCAGGTCTTGTTTAACTCAAATGTAGTTTCTAATATGTGGTTGCCATCTAGTGAAATGTTAGCGAATTATTAGTTTTAACTGCCATCTATTGGATTGTTATAGAGTTGCTTGTAAATGAATTTAAATAACGTGATTGTTAATGATGCATATAATATTAAATAGTTTGGTGATTGGTTTTGGTGATTATATTTAGAGGTTAAGAATCATATATAATTCATTAGTAGTAGTAGATATATTTAAAATGGTTTATATAGAGTTTTGGTGTTGTTTGTTTTTATAGATTGGTATAATCTATGTATCGTATTAATGTTTTATTTGTATTGTTTTTGAAAATAAAACTGTTATTTGAACATAATATGAGTTGATTAATATGTTATTTTTAGATTTAAAAGTATTGATATTGAATCTTTTGTTTTAATATGAAAATGGTTTTGACCTAGATAATATAAGGAAATCGTTGTGGCGACGTATAACATTTGTTGCTGTGTTTTTATTATTGAGGGTCTAGATTCTATAAATTGACATGATAGTGCTACTTATCAGAATTCTGTTCCACTGGAGTAATGAGTTGCTCTTAATGACCTTCTGTTTAATGATTATATTATCATTTAGAGATTTAGTTTCAATGGTTAATCTTAAGAGAGTTTATGTTGGCTATTGAGGGTTTGGTCTAATTTGCAAATTGTGATTTTCATTAAATATAGGTTAAGAATAGCGTTTTGGAAGATTATTTCTGGAGTTTCAGGATTAGATTGGTAAGTAAAATGTATTTTATTTTGAATTTTGAATTTTTATCAATTTGAATATGATTTCTTTTATGTGTTTTTAATTATAGTTTCTTTTGTAGGTTTATTGAAGACTGGTCGTTGAGGGTGATACTTCTTCTTTTGACTTTGGTAAGGTGGTATTTCAAAACTATTAATTTCGTAATCTAGATTTTCGATGTTGAAACTTAAAGATTTCCAAATTTGTATTGGTATTTGCGTAATTGTTTCTGAGCTTGATTCTTAGTCCGTTGGATGGACGTCAAACCAACGCCTCTCTTAAAAATGTAATGTTTTGTTATAGCAGGTAATAATTCTTCTTCTTCTTATTTGTCTTTGGTCCTGTTTCAGCGTAGATCTGATTGAGGTACTGAAAGGTATTTTATTCAATAAGCTTTTTACTTTGAAAGTATTGTGATGTTTTGAAAGATATTATTGAATTTTTATTAAATTATTAGTAGAGTTTAGTTTCTTTTTGAAATAGGTTTGATGTAATCTTATTTAAGAAAAATGCATAATATTGTTTGTCATAATATTTTTGACTGAATTTTGTTAGATTATTTTGTGAAATGTAAATGGAATATAAAGTTTGGAATTTTAAAATTATTATTGTTTGATTTTGCTTGAAAATTTGGTATTTCATAATCTTTCATAATCCTTTCAGTTCCTCTGTTCCTTTGGAATGTTTGAACGTATTACGAACGTACTTGCTGGAATTTGATTGGCTGATATTTTGGGACTTGGTATAAATAGTTACGTAGGTATAAATGGTTGCGTCACAGGGGTTGTTCGCTGTCGTAATCTGAATCTTCTGATGGGTTAAGTCGAAGATTTGTTTTATTATAGTGCGCAGTAAGGATTCCTTAGGATCTCTAGTGCGGTTTCATATAGGCTTATATGGATATATCGGATATGAACGTAGAGGATAATTGAACTTCATCGGATTCACAGGATAATTTAAACAGTGCAAAGACAATTATACAGAGAACAATTGAACTTTATTGGATAATCAGTACTTGGATATTTCTTCGAGACTCTTCTTCGATACAACACCGATAATACGAGGATAAGGTAAGTTGAAAGTTTTATATTTGATTTTAATAGATATATTGGTTATGCATTTTCAGATATAATGTTAGGATAAGTATTCTTGGATATTATAGGTTCAGATTATTTGTTTGTTTGTTATATAATAGATGAAGTTTAATTAAAAGGACAGTTGTATATTCGATGAAGCTTTGTTTGTTTGTTTAGTAGTTCAAGATTTAAAGAGTTGTTTGGATTGTAGGGAGTTCAAGGGGATCATCATAGAGTTCAATGGTTTCGGGGGGTAGTAAGCGGGGAGTGTGAGGTCTATAGTATTGTCGGTTCTTTATTTTTCTAAGTCTGTGGATGGTGCATGATAGAAGCGTTATTAGGATGATGAGAATTGAGCATAGAGTTCCGCCAGCAATTTTAAAGATCAGTGATTTAGTTGGAGATTGGGTGATAGCCTGAGGGGTACTTGACGGTGTTGAGTTTAGAGAGAGAGGCTTAGTGGTAGATAGTACTGCTGAGGTGGGTGTTGAAGGCTTGGGGATTGTTTTTTTGATTGTGATAGGTGTGGGATTTGTTGGATTTGGTGTTGGAGAGATGATTGGTGTTTTGTTTGGAAGAGTCGGAGGCAGGATCATTGGTGTTTGAAGGGTAGGGGTTGGCTTAGAAGAGGTTGCTGGTGTTGAGGGGTTTGGAGATGGTAGTGGTTTAGGGGGAGACGGTAGTGGTCTAGGTATGGTTGCAGGTGTTTGAAGGCTTGGTGGCGACAGTGGTTTAGGCAGGACTGTTTGAAGGACTGGTTTAGGCAGAGCGGCAGGTGTTTGAAGGCTAGGCGACGGTAGCGGTTTAGGCAGGACTGTTTGAAGGGTTGGAGATGGTAGAGACGCTGGTGTTTGGAGGCTTGACGATGACAGTGGTTTTGACTGGGTCGTAGGTGATGACGCTGGTGCTTGAAGTGTGGGTGATGGTTTAGGTGGGGTCGTAGGCGATGTCAGTAGTTTAGGGGAGGTCGTTGTTGTTGTTAGAAAGGTAGGTGGCGGCAGTGGTTTTGGCAGAACTGTTGGTGCCTGAAGAGTTGGTGCTGGAAGAGTTGATTTTCTGAAATAAAGAATTAGTTTGGTTGGATTTAGCTGAAATTATGTTAGTTGGAAGTACGTTGTAGCTAATAAATAGTTGAAATTATTATGTGATTATCACAGTGGTTTGGTCAGAAAAATATGTATTCTATCATAGTTATACTTTTTATGGGAATTTTAAAATCTGAAAATTCAATGCGTCATTTATAAACATTTTCTGCTTCTTTATTACGTCATTTATTATTTCAATGCGCTTAGGATGCATGACACGTCCTTAACCTGATCACTGGGTGGTAGTTTTGGTTATAGGCCTATAGCTGAAATTACGTTGTGATAGGTGGGTTGATGAGCAATGTGGTCTGGTAAGATGGTGAGGGTGAAGTGACTTGAATCTTAGGAGGGATTTCTTGATCATTTTTTGAGTATTAAGGCAAGTGGGGTATGCGGGATAGTTATAGGTTTGATGAGTTTAGTGGTAGTTTATAATTATGAAAGTTTGTAATTATGAAATTCAGGCTTGTATAGGGTTGGGAGCCTCAAGTAGCTTTATTAGCGTTCGTAATTTGACTAAGCGTTTAGTTATAATTTAAGTATTGATTCGATCTTACATTTAGCATAAGTTTATGAGTTTGGAAATTAGATTGATTTAAGAAATAACTTACGTGCATATTCCGGATTCACATTTGTACTTTTTTTCGTTGACGGTCATTGTCGTGAGAAAGGGAAACGCCGCAAGATCGTAGTTCAGTTGAGAATTTGTTGGTTCGGCCGTTTCCAATTTCAGTAGTTCTGCTTGGATTGTTTCAATCGATAGATGTGCTGGAATGCAACTGCATTCTAAAATTCCTGGTTCTGTAATGGTCTCGCAGTTGTTTTGTACAGTGCACGTGGTGCACATTTTCGTACAAATCATTAAGAAAACTAGGCTTACAAGAAGAATTTTCGTCATTTTGTAGTGTTCTGGGCTCCAGGTTAGGCTCTAGGCTGCTGCTGGTTTGAGTGCTTGACGGTTTGATTCTGAGTATAATCTTTTTGGGGCATTCTATCAAGTATTAGCGTTTTATTTTGTTTGCTTTATCTTAATCTTAGGGCAAGATTTATCTAGGGGCAGAAGTATTAGGTTTAGTCATTATGTGCATCTGTTGAATTGCTGCCCTCTGGTGAATGTTAATGTCGGTAAAGGTTTTGTAAATGTGCTGCCATCTATCGAATAATTGTTTAGGTTTGGAAATGTTTCGCCCTCTGTGGAATTGTTTAGGTTTGGAATGTGTCGCCCTCTGTGGATTAAGATAATGAATTTCTAACAGAGATCTTTGGTGTTTGTTTAGATTGTGTGAGGAAGATCGTGCAGTGCTGATCGGTTAGTTTAAGCTAAAGGAATTAAGCAGTAAGTATAATAGTATATATTTACAAATGAGTATTGTTATAGATTTTGTAAACGAACTTGGTATTAAGTGTTCTTGTTTTTTTTGTAGGGTTATTGTCAAAATTATTAAGCGGTGTTCTTTTTATTCGGAGTTGCTTAAAATTTGCCCTTGTGATAGTTTAGTTACTTTTTCAGTTGTTGTTAAAGTCGCGACATTAGCTCAAGAGATTAATTCAAAATTATATAACAAGATAACATTAAAAGATTTGTGTTTAGAAGCAATTGTGAATATTGCTCCTAAAATTACTAAAGATGAATTAGACACTTTAGGATTACCCTGGACTTTAAAAGAAGAAATTCTGAATTTTGCTGAGTCACAATCCGAGGAGTTTGATGAATTTGCATATTTGTCAACGGTTGTAGTATTGTTTAGACATCATATAGGTTTTCATGTGCTATATATTGAAATTTAATCAGCTTTATTAATGGGTTTTGCTTTTAGTTTTAGCTGTATTAATGAGTACTGCTTTAGCATTAAATTTTTCTGAGTCAAAGTGTAAATTTTGTTATTTTTATAAATTGAAGAGATCAGGGAATTCATGTAAAGAAAATCGTTGTTTTTGTAAAATTTGTGCTAGTCATTTTAATTCTTTAGATTTTAAATTGGTTCCACCTTGTATTCCTATTTTAACTTCTTTAAAGGATAAAGTTGTTTCTAAAAGATATCTTTTGAATTTAAATTTTAGATTATTAACATTTTATAAGAAAACTCCACAATATATGAGACTTATAGCTGATATTCAGCTTTTGGTTTATTTGCATTTTGCTTACTTTTGTTTTCAAATTATAAGTCATGTGTCATTTATACTTTGTTTAGATGACAAGTGAAGCGACATATGTTTTAGTACCATCTAGTTCGTTTCGATATCAGACTTGTCTTGATTTTGATAAAATTACGAGGTTGAATGGTTCAGTTACTGAAATAAGGTGTTGTTGTCATACTTGTATTAGTTTGTATCTTTATTTTACACTTTTTGATCCTATTCCTCATTGTCATCTCATTTTACTTTATTCTAAAGGTAGGTTTATTTCAAAAAGAATTGCTTTGAAGGAAAATTTAAAGATATGTTTATTTTATAAAACGGTATTAAAAGAGAATTATGATAATGTAGCTGATTATTATAATAGTTTATTGTTTGCTCATTATGCTTTTCTTTCTTCTGCTATTACAAAGCATGTCGGCTATTCTTTAGTTTCAACATTAATTGAATGTATTGTTGTTATGCCATTTTAGTATGCGATGTTTTGAATGAAATCTTTTGAGCGCTTTCAGTTCAAGTCTTATCTTTGTTTTTATAAATCTAAGCGGTTGAAGAAATTGGTTATAGAATATAAGTGCTATTGTCCAACTTGTATAAGTTTATATCTTTTTTCTTTTCATTTAAAATTAATTCCTCATTGCCATCTTATTTTATTGAGTTTTAGGGGTAAAATAATTTCAAAAAGAATTGCTTTAAAAGAGAATTTCAAAATATTATCATTTTATAGGAAGTCAGAAAAAGATAAATTGGTTAATTTTGTTGAATTGCAACGAAGTTTATTGTATATCCATTGTGCTTTCTTTTGTTCAGTCATTATAAAGCACGTTGGATATTCAATAACTTCAGGCTAGGTTATGACATGAGAAGAAGATTTTATTTTTATAAATATATTTATTCAAATACTTCAAAACGTTTTAGAAAAAGAATTTGTCATTGTGCGCAGTGTTATCATTTGCTGGATCTTTTTTGTTGTAAGAAATCTTGCCATCGTATTTTATTGAGTTTTAGGGGTAAAATAATTTCAAAAAGAATTGCTTTAAAAGAGAATTTCAAAATATTATCATTTTATAGGAAGTCAGAAAAAGATAAATTGGTTAATTTTGTTGAATTGCAACGAAGTTTATTGTATATCCATTGTGCTTTCTTTTGTTCAGTCATTATAGAGCATGTTGGATATTCAATAACTTCAGGCTAGGTTACGGCATGAGAAGAAGATTTTATTTTTATAAATATATTTATTCAAATACTTCAAAACGTTTTAGAAAAAGAATTTGTCATTGTGCGCAGTGTTATCATTTGCTGGATCTTTTTTGTTGTAAGAAATCTTATAAAGGTTTTTTTAGGTTTCATCAGATTCTAACTAAACGTGAAATTTTGAATATTAATGATAGAATATTTGAGTTTTGTCGAATGAATCCAGCAGAGTTTCTGATTCGATCATCAGAGTACATGTTAGGATATTCAGAATTTTTTATCAAAATTGCTCAGATTTATTTAATTGTAGTGCAGCATGAAAAATATAGATTAGCTTATAAGCGTCGTAGGTAAATATAGATTAGTTTATAAGTATTATAGTTGAGATTGTTATTCAGATAGTGATTAATTGTAGTTCAGTATGAAATATATGCATGAAATATATAACTATTATAGGTAAAAATTTGCTTAAGGTTAGGTGTTACGTTTATAGATGCAGATAAGTTATAGTATAAATTAAGTTATTTTCAAAGTCAATTTTTATCCGAAAATTAATTTTGATTTGTTTGCAATTCATAGAAATATTAATGTTTCAACTGTTCTTTATAGAGGATCTTTAACATTTAAAAGAAAATCTTATACATTAAAAGTAACAAAGCGTGGATTTTGTACTATTTATTTAAGGAGGAATTTTTCAAGTTTATTATCTGATATTTCTAAATTAGCTTTAGAAGTTTATGATTTTATTGAATTATATTGTACATGCGAAGAGGTAGCAGATGATATTTCTATTTTTATAACGCCAAAGAATATTCAGATAACTTTTCAAATAATTTTTGTTTCAGAAAGGAGTAAAAGTTTTATGGAATTTTGTTTTAAGATAGTGGAAAAGTTTTCAGATAAATATAGTTTTGAGATTAAAGAGTCAAATTCGAGTGATTCTGTTTGGTTGTCATATACAGGAACTGGCTCATCATATTTTTCAAGTTTTCGTTTAATTTTGAATAAGCTTGAAAGTAATTGTATTTTAACATTTTCACATACTTTTAAAGGTAGTTGTTTAACAAGTAATGTTTTATATTTTTCTGAAGTTTGTAATGATATTAGGACCTGCTATTTAGGTATCTAGATATTTAACGTATGGCTGGCATTTTAGATGAATTGCTATTGTTAGTGGTGGGGTTTTTATTGAAAGTTAATTCAGATAATAAGCAGTTTTGGCATAAAGTAAAAGTTGATGTTACTCATCCTTTTCATTTTATTTTTTTTGCAGTTGAAAGAGCAATTTATAAGTGAAAATAAATTAAATATATTTAAGGATGAATTAAAGGCTACTCTTCTTGAACATTTAAAGAGTAGTCAAGCAACAAGGAATGTTGCTTATTTGATTATTTTTAGTGATGAAGAGAATTTAAGATTAGAGTTGCGGTCTTTTCAGAGTGTTATTTTGCAGAAGCTTGTAGATATTTTAAAATTAAGTATTGTAGTATATATACTGGTTCTGGTCGATCTAATCATTTTTCACCGTGTGACCACTTATTTAGACAGGGTTTACCTTTGGTTATTCAGTGGAATAAAGATCAAAATAAATTTGTTCAAACAAATTTAGGGTGTCATAAGTCATCAAAATTTTCAACTAATGAAGATTTGTTTACTAAGAAATCTTTACAAAAATCATATAAGAAAAGAAAGATAAATGGTAAACAGTATAAGAGTGTAGAGAGGTTATCTACAACTGATTCATCTGAATCAGATGAAGATAGAAAAAAGGAAGATATTGAATTGAAGCGAAAATGTAAGAATGTTAATAGTGATTGTTCTAGTGTAAATGATGATTTGTGTGTATCAGATACAGATGAATATGAGGAGGTTGAAGAGGTTAATAAACAGATAAGTGACAAAAAGGTTAATGATTTCCTATTTGAGCTTAACAGATTAAAAGAGACTCAACAAAGTTTTGGTAAAAGTCAAAATGATTTTGTAGATGAAGGTAAAGAAATAGGAGAAAGGAAAATAGATAAGAATTGTTCTGGTAAAGAGTTTGAGGAAAATAAAACAAGTAAGAGGAAAAATATATCAGTTAATGTAAGTGAAAGTGGAAAACATCTTCAAGATTTTTCAACATGTTCAGTGTTGTATCAAGAATCTAAGGAAAAGATTGATGCTAATATTTCAAAATTTGTTGAAATTACTGACCGATTACGTAAACATGCATTAGTTATTCAAAATAATCTTTTGCCAGGAAATATTGAAACTTGCTTATGTTGTCCTGTACATTGTGCTCAGCCTTTGATTAAAGCTACAAAAGATAAGAGAGGTCCAAAAAAAAATATTTTATTTTATGTAGCGAGTGTAATAAAGAGTTATTTTCATTTTCGTTTTTACGTTTACATAAATTACGTTTTCATTCAAATTATAATCCAAAAAGTCATTTGTTTATTCCACCGCCTATAAGAAATTATTCTATCATTTCTAGGAAATTTCAAGCGACGTAATATTGTGAGTACAAGATGAGAATGTGTTCTTTAGCTTTTTTCCAACTTATGCAAAGTTGTTTGTACTTTTCAGCTTTGGTTTCTTTCTATGCAGGTAATATTGATCTTCCTTTAGTAATTGAAATTCCAGAACAAGATAGTTTATCAGAACAGGAGTGTATTGGAATAATTAAGGTTATTTCTGAACATGACGAAGAAGATTGGTTTCGAATGTTTAATGAGTTTTCTGTTCAAGCACTTTTATTTTTTTCATCTTATTTCCATTGTGATGCTATTTTGAGTTATATTCAAAGTACTATGTGGACAAGTAAGAAGAGAATTGTAACTACTTTAAAAATGAGTTGTTATTTATTTGGCATAAAAGACAAATTTACTCAGAGTATTTTGAATTCAATATCAAATTATTTAGGTACGCCAGAAGATTATATAATTTATCTTGTTAGACTTATCCATATTAAAGGAGAGAGACATGCAATGAGAGCATTATATAGGAAATTGAGGGATGTATCGCGGTATAGAAGATTGATTTTTTCAAAATTTGATGTGCATTGTATATTTTGTTCGTTTCCAATTATTTTTTCTTATAAAGGCCCAAATTGTGAGATGGTTTTCCTTCAATGTTGTTTTAGACCAGTTCATATTGCAGGTTGTTTTGAAGGATTTCTTTCTCAAAGTTATGATATGGAAGTTTATTGTTTTAAATGTAGAACTAAATGGCGTGAAGGAAGACCTATTTTAGATAATAGATCTAGATTGTATTGTATTGAAGAAAGGTTAGGTTATGTTCCAGATCATTTAAGACACATTCAGAAATATTCTTCAGAGTTTTTATTTGACAGGTAAATTGTTTTTGATTTTATTAAAGGAAGATCAATATGACGGATTTAGTTTTAAGGCATATTTAACTATTTATAAATTGCTTTGAGATTAATCAACTGATATAGAGATTAATTAAGTATGTGAATTAGTTAATATAGGTTAATGTAAGAAAGTAGTTAATATTTATAATAGAATAATGACTGGGAAGATAGTTGATGGGTTTTATTTATCTTTAGTATCAAATGTTACTCATCCTACACGACATAATCTAACAAGCCATTTTTTTACTGAGTTACCTGTTGAAAAAACATGTAAGGGTTATTGGGAAGTGGCATTAGTCGAGATAGACTTTCCAATATCCTGGTATAATGTGCCAAGACATCCAGAACAAGGTCGAAATTGGGTATTAAGTAGAGATATTTTTAAATTAAAAGATCCTCGTTTTCGTGTAATTAAATCTATAGATCAAGTAGATATGACTTCAATTAAGAGGGTTACCAAATCTTTTGCTCATAAGTTTGGAAATTATACAATAAAGTCATTAATAAATGAAATGAATGATAGATTTATAAAAGCAGATAAAACTGCATCGGAGGGGAGTGAAGGTTATCTTAATTATCGGAGGTGGACAAAACTTTATGTTGATGATCAAAATTTGATTTGTTCATTGTATGTTGGAACTGGTGATACCGTATTTTTGTCAACATATTTAGCTCAAGTTTTGCGTTTAGATCAATGTAAAGGAGTTATAAATTGGGGACATTTATGCGAATTTAAAGGTAATAGGTTAGGTAGTACTGTTGGAGGTTTTAATGATGTATTAGCTTTGGATAAGGGAGGAGCATATAATCAAGTTATACAGGCTCAATATGGAACAGAATATGTTGGATTAGGTATTCCTGTTTTTCCTACAGATTCAACAAATATTTATATTTATTCAGATATTGTTGATTATGAATTTGTAGGCAATGTTGAAACCAAATTATTAAGAACTGTTCAAGCGTTTGGCAAGTTTGGAGATAATGTGAAGCATCGTTATGATTTTCCTTTATATAAGAAATTAGCTTATGATAGATTGAAAGAGATAGAAATTGTTATTAGAACTGATCAAGGAAAACCTGTTGAATTTGAGTATGGTAATGTATCACTTACATTGCATTTTAGGAGACTTGAGATATAAAAAATTACCTTATGATAATGTTCAGGTTGAAGTCTATTCAGATCAAGCAAGAGAATGTATTTTTACTTAACGTATAAGGAAAATTGATATGAGACCTAAAAGGGTTTTAAATAAAGATTTAGTGAGGAGACGTAGGGCTTTAAATAACCTCTTAGTTGATTATGATTTTGTTCCACAGAAAAAGCGTATAGATATTGAGTTATATCTGTATTTAAAATCTAAAGTTTTGTATAAGAAATTAGTGAAAGAGCTTTCTCGGCATGGAGGTATCAAATTTCAACTTTCTTTAAAGGTTTTATTAGGTAAATATAAGGTAGATACTGAAGAGTATTTTGAATGTCAACCATGGTTTCAGAGTCGTGTTACTCAGTTGTTGACTTTCCATTCTATTAAAGATAAACTTAATGAAGCTAAAAGATTAATTTTAGCATTTTTTGATGGGTTTATTCAGATGGGTTCAGGTTGGTTTTTGAAAGAAATTCAACTTTTACGTTTATCAGTTTATAGGTTTAATCCTTTTGGCGGGTGTGCATATATATCTCTTCCACTTCCTAAGAAGCATTCTCTTGTTAATATATTATGTGAAGATAATAGATGTTTTGTTTATTGTGTATTAGCTGCCTTTAAGAAATGTAGGAATCCTAGCAGATTTTCAAATTATCTTGATATGGTTTCTACTTTAGATTTATCTGGTCTTTCATTTCCAACAAAATTAAGTGAAATACCAAGATTTGAAAAGAATAATGGTATAACTATAAACGTTTTTGGTATACATTTTGTATCTCTTACGTATGTTCCTTTTCCTATGTATATTTCAGTGAATTTTGATAAAAGTAATCATAAGAAGCATGTTAATTTACTTTTATATAATAATCATTATATGTTGATTAGGAATATTAGTTCATTTCTTACTCCATTTTTTTGGAAGAAATCAAGATATTTCTGTAAAAAATGTCTTGTTTCATTTTCAAACAAAACATCATTTAATCTTCATGAAAATGCTGATTGTACAAGTAAAGTATTTACTGGTCAACTTTATCATATGCCGTTACAGGGAGAAAGAGCTCGTTTTGTGAATTATGCTAAACAAATTAAAAACCATTTTATTATTTATGCAGATTTTGAAACATATAATGTTGCTTTGAATAAACAGAAAGGTAAATCAACTTTGAAAACAGAACATAGCCTTAATGCAGTTGGAGCTATACTTTTATCAAAATATTCTGAATATTCAAAACCACCTTTTATTTATGTTGGACCAAATGTTATTAAAAAGTTCATAGAATATATTTATCAAATGAGGGCAGAAATTTCATACATATTTGAGAAAAATAGGAAACCATTAAATTTAACACCTCCGGATATTTTGCATCTTTCACAGCAAACATGCTGTTACCTATGTGGCATTAAATTTAGGAAGGGGGTGAAAAAAGTAATAGATCATGCTCATTTAGGGAGAGAGGGGAAAGGAAGAGATGTCAATTACGCATGTAATGCATGTAATTTAACATATAGTGCACTTAAATTCTCTTTGTTTAGAATCCCAATCGTTATGCATAATTGTATGAATTATGATTTACATTTTGTTGTTCAGAATATTTATAAGTTTATTGCAGATGATATTACTGTTATTCCAAAATCTTCAGAAAAGTTTCTGTCAATGTTTTTTGATAGTTTTTACTTTATTGATTCATTTCAATTTTTACCAAATTCTCTTTCTAATCTAGCAGATTTATTAGTAAAAAAAGATGTAAATGATTTAAAGGAAACAAAGAAATATTTTCCAAATGAGAAATATTTACCTTATGTAATGCGTAAAGGGGTTATGTGCTATGATTATATAGACTCATGGAAAAAGTTAGATGAGTGTAAGTTACCTTCACGTAAAGCTTTCTTTAATTCATTAACAAATAAACATATTACAACAAAAGATTATTGTCATGCTTTAGAAATGTTTAAAATTTTAAAATGTAAGACAATAAAGGATTATTTGAAACAATATTTGAAGATAGATGTTTTACTATTAGCTGATGTATTTGAATCATTTAGGGAACAGTCTTTGGATTTTTATTCTTTAGACCCTGCAAAGTATTTAACAGCACCATCTTTGAGTTATGACGCGATGTTAAAGTTTACTGGAGTTAAGTTTGATTTATTAACGGAATATGACATGTATGAATTTTTTGAAAAGGGTATTCGAGGTGGAATAACAAATGTTATGAAAAGGTTTGCTAAAGTTAAGAACAAGGGGGAACATATACTTTATGTTGATGCTAATAATTTGTATGGTTATGCTATGGTTCAACCTTTACCTTTTAAAGATTTTGCTTGGTTAGATCCTAAGAAATATTGTAGTTTTGATGTTTTGAAAATAGAAGATTCAGCACCAATAGGATATGTATTAGAAGTTACTTTAAATTATCCAATTGAGTTGCATGATTTACATAACATGTTTCCTTTGGCGCCAGAGAAGATAAGTATTGATTATAGTCAGCTTTCGCCTTATGCAATATCTGTTTTAAAAGAGTTTGATATTAATTATACTAAAAGTACCGTTAAGTTAATTTCAACGTTATCACAAAAGAAGAGGTATATTTTACATTATAGAAATTTAAAGTTATACTTGCAGCTGGGACTGGAAATTGAAAAAATTCATAGAATTTTATCTTTCAAACAATCTTGTTGGATGAAGCCATACATTGAATTTAATCATCAGAAAAGAAAGGAGTCAACATCTGATTTTGATAAAGAATTTTTCAAATTAATGAATAATTCTACTTTCGGCAAATGTATGGAGAATGTTAAACGAAGGGTTAAGATGGTTTTAACGTCAAATCAAAAGAGATGTTTAAATATAATAAAGAAACCAACTTTTCATTCATTACATATATTTAATTCGAAATTTGTAGGTGTTCAGTATAGGAAACCAGAACTTAAGTTAGATAAGCCAATTTATGTAGGTTTTACTATATTGGATTTGTCAAAAATGCATATGTTTAATTTTCATTACAATGTTATGTTAAAAACATTTGGTTTAGGTTCATTACAACTTCTTTATACAGATACAGATTCATTTATATATAAGATTATTCATAAACGTTTCGATGCATTTCTTTATGAAATAAGGAATAATTTTGATTTTTCAAATTTGGATAGAAATAATGCTTTGTTTAGTAAGGAAAATTTTAAAGTTTTAGGGAAATTTAAAGATGAAACTGCGGGGAAAAAGATACTTGAGTTTGTTGGTTTAAGACCTAAAATGTATTCTATATTGTTGGATAGTGGTAAGGTTATAAAAAGAGTTAAAGGAATAAAAAGAAGTTGCGTTGAAGATTTTCTACATTCTGAATTTAAAAAAGTTTTATTTAAATGTGAACGAACTTCAGTTACTTTTCATACAATAAAAAGTTTTAAACAAAAGGTATATACAGTAAAGGAGCATAAATCAGCTTTGTCTCCATTTGAAGATAAGAGGTGGTTGTGTTCTGATGGGATAGATACTTTAGCTTATGGTAATTATAAAATAAAAATTCGGAAAAGGAGATATAAGGACATTGAAGATGATAATGATATTAGTGAAAAATTAGATTGTGATTACTTGTGTTTGGACTGATTACTTTGTGTTTGGACTAATTAGTATACTTATTGTTAATATAGTAACTTATTGTTATTATAATTGTTGGTGGATAAAATGGATAAAGAAAGGGAAAAGTCTAATAGGCATTTTGTTTTTTCATTTGGGAGAAGGAAGCGACTAGATATAACAGATTTTAAAGATGAGGTTTATATACATATTAATGATTTGTATAAAACTAAAAATTTATCATTTACGAGGCAAGAAATTAAAGAATTGTTTGGATTAAAAAAGCAGGTAGAAAAGAAAATAAAGAAAGTTCGTACTGTGTTAAAAGAAGAGATAAGGGAGAGAAAGGCTGATGAATCTTCTTCTAGTGTTGTATTAAGTAGTGATGATGAGGATATATCTGAGAAGAAAAAGAGGAGGAAGAAGAAGCAACGTAAGAGTAAACCAACTAAGGTTGCGAGAGTGGATATGTCTTCTGCTGATGAGGAAGAGGAGGAAGAGGAGGGGAGTTCTTAGAGAAATAACTTTGTGATAGGGTAGATTTGTAGCAAGGTTAGGATAAGATAGGTATAGGCGTGAATGATATTAACATAATGGAGACCTGTAGAGATAAGAGTTTATCGTCAATATATAGGACTGTGAGATGTTTTAAGTGTGGTTTAGTATATGATTATGCGTATAATTTTAATATGGATGATGAAAGATGTGATTCATGTTATCAGCAAGACAACGCTAAAGTGACTACTACTGTTATTTTGGATGATGATGGTGATGATGAGGAAATGGAAGAAGTGATTGCAAATGTTGATGAGGGTTTTATGGATTATAATGAGGAAATATCTGAAGATGTTAGTATTTTAAGGAATGATCCAGTCAAGACTGAAAAGGATTTGCCAGATAATTCTAGTATTTTAAAGAGCAATGATTTGATTGAAAAGGATGTGCAAGATAATACTAGTGATAGTGATAGTGATTGGGAGATGACACCTGAACAACAAATAATCTCTAATATGTTCATAGCAAAATGGAAACGATTAGAAAAAGAACGAGTATGTAAGCTAGCTTTAATGGAGAGAGATAGTGATGATGATGATGAGTTTACACCTGAGGAGCAAGAACATATAAGATTATTAGATCGTAAGCGTAGAAGGCTGGAAGATATGACAAATGATGAATAAATGTTTCTGTGATTAGGTTAGTAAGGCTGAAGTATCAAGCATATTCAACATTAGGTGAAGTATCAAGCATATTCAACTTACAAAGGTAAAGTATTATTATATGATATTATATTATTTGCTATATATCATTATGGTTTTACAAAATTGTAATTATTGTGGCGATGATCGTCCATTTGTTGACGGTAAAAAATATTGTGAGGTCTGTGAGGAAGGAATGTTTAAGGAATGTATTAGGTGTCATTTACCATATGATCATCCAAAATATTTTACTTTGGATGATAAAAGATGTAATTCATGTGAAAATAAGTATGTGAAGGAGAAGGATAAAGTTGCATCAGCGAGGATGACAAATTTAGAAGAGAGTGAGAGTGAAGATGAGCTTATAGATGAGGATAGAGAAAAGGAGATGGAGACTAAAGATATGAGTGAAGATGATTATGATGATGAGGATCTTGTTATTTATCTTCCAAAGAAAACAAAGAGGAAAATAGTTAGTGAGGATGAAGTTGCTCCAAAAAAGATTAAGAAGACTAAAGATATGAGTGAAGATGATGAGGATCTTGTTATTAATCTTCCAAAGAAAACAAAGAGGAAAATAGTTAGTGAGGATGAAGTTGCTCCAAAAAAGATTAAGAAGAGAGTTTATAAGAAGAAGAAGAAAGATAATGTAAATGATGAGCCAGTTCCAAAGAGAAGGGGCCCAAACAAAGCAAAGAGTGCACCGAGAAAGCCTAGAGTTCCACCAAAACAGAGGTTGACAAGACAGTCACAAATTTATGGTTGTATTCCACTTTTTTTGGTTAAAACTAAAGGGGGGGAGACTTTAACAATGAATCCTAACTTAGCAAAGTCAGGATAAATCATATTATATTATAATATTATATTATATTCAGCGTGAAAGCGCTGAGGTGCTTACGGACTCCCGGAGCACTATATATTAATTTACTATCATGTTCTAGATCTGAGTTTCAAATAGTGTTTAATGGGATGTAAATGTTTGGATAGCCAGCTTCATCCTACCAGCTATTTGAAAAAATCAGTGAAAGAATGTGAGTTTTGTATATATTGTATTTAAGCTTAGCATGTGATTGTTGTTTATATTAAGCTTAGCTTGAGCAATAGTGATTAAGTTTTGCTTGTGATTGTCTAATACTTAGAATGAAATATAATTGCTTTAATTGAGTAAAATGGAAGATTATTTGAATAAAAGGGATTTATTAGCATCTATATATTTCAATCCCTTACATTCATCTTCATTTTCTTCTATTCGAAAATTATATTTATCTGCAAAAGCTATTAATCCAACTATTACTTTGAAAGATGTTAAAACATTTTTACAAAATACCGAGACATATACTTCATTTAAACCTGTTCAGAAAAATTTTCAAAGACGAAAAATAATTGTACGTGGAAGAAATGATCAATGGCAATTAGATTTAATGGTAATTCCTAAATTGAGAAATGATAATGATGGTTATACTAATATTTTAGCTGCTATTGATTGTTTTTCTAGGTTTGCTTATGTTGAACCTATGAGAACTAAAATGTCTTCAGAAACATTATTTGCTTTTAAAAGAATATTGCAAAGAGCAGGGGTTAAACCTCGTTTAATTCAAACTGATTCTGGTTCAGAGTTTAAAGGGGTTTTTAGCAATTTTTTAAAAAAGAACAATATTCAACAGTTTTCAACTTTTCAAGATCCAAAATGTGCTATTGTAGAGAGGTTTATTAGGACATTTAAAAATAGACTGTTTAGATATATGAAAGCTAAGAAGACAAGAAAATACGTTGATATTCTACAAAATATTGTTAATGGTTATAATCGATCTTGTCATAGAATGTTAGGTGTAAGTCCAATTGAAGTAAATCAAGGAAATGAGCAGGATTTATGGGAAAAACAATATAAAGATTATTTATATAGTAAACAAAGATATCAAGGCTTAAAAGTCGGTGATAAAGTGAGACTAACTAAATATCGAAAAGCATTTCAGAGAGGATTTTTATCAAATTGGAAAAAAGAAATTTTTCAAATAGCTTATATTCTTAATACAAGACCAGTTACATTTGTTTTGCAAGATAAAGATAATCAGATATTAACAGGTGTAGCTTATATTCAGGAAATAGCTAAAGTTGTAGGGGCATAGTTATGACGTCGGAAGACCATTTTAATATTTTTGATGCAAGATTGAAAACTCCGTTTTCAATTATTATTGCTGGTCCTAGTAATTGTGGAAAGACTACTTTTGTAATTGATTTGCTTAAGAATAGTAATAGGTTAATAGATAAAGATTTTGAATATATTCATTGGTTTTATGGTGAAACATTTCCGCATGATAAATATTTGTTAGAGAAAAATGTACAATTTCATCAGGGTTTACCTGATTCTTTTGATAATTTTGTAGATTCTAGCAAAGAGGGTCTTGTTGTGTTTGATGATTTAATGTCCGAATGTGGTAATAACAAATTGATTTCAGAATTTTTTACAAAACGATCGCATCATGAAAATGTTAGTATTGTATTTATAACACAGAATTTATTTCAAGATGGAAAAGAAAGAAAGAATTTTTCAAAAAATGCCACTTATTTGTGTATTTTTAATTCGCCTCTTGATCAAACAATTCCTTATTCTCTTGCTAGAAAGCTTATGCCAAAGAATCAACGTAGTTTTGTTAATATATTTGAACATGCTGTGAATAAACCTCATGGTTACCTTTTCATTGATGGTCATCAAAAGACACCTAAAAATGCAATGCTTCGTGCAAATATTTTTGGTTTAGTGCAGCATGTTTTTATTCCTCAAGTTAAATAGTGTTGAGATTGATAAGGTTAATCTTTGAAAAGTAATTTGTTTGGATATTATGGCACCACAAAAGAAGTTGATGGCTCCGCAAAAGAAAAAATCACCTCAAAAGAAAAAGCAGAGACAAAGTAAATGTAAGAACAGTGCTTATGTACATAGACATTACCTTACTTTACTTTGTTGTGCGGGCCATAGTGTAAAGAAAAGAAATTAAATTTTAGATTTAGCAGATGCTAACGATATATTTTCAATTTGTGATTGTATTCATAATGTTTTGAGAGGAAACGTTAAATTGACTAAGTCACAGTTTGAAAAAGTAAAGAAGTTTAAAGAGGTTATGAGATATTTAGTAAGAAAAAATCTTTCTTTGAAGAAACGAAAAGATACTTTAAAACAAGACGGTGGTTTTCTTCCATTTATCTTACCTTCAGTGTTAGGTCTTTTATCTAAATTTATTATGCCAGTTGCAGGTGGATTACTTAGTAAAGTGGGGCAGATTGGTAAAATTTTATCATAATGATTAATTGACTTAAGGTTAAACTGGATAATATTGGTATTACAAGATTATTATAAATAGCTCAGATGGCTTCTTTTAAAGAAAGTGTTATTATACCATATGTAATGTTTAAAAGTTGTAATTTTGATGAAAAAACGAAGAAAGATAATTATGTTTTATCTAGACAAAATGAATTAATGCAGGAACGTATGTTTCAAAGACAAAGTTATCCTACTTTTTCATCATATATTCCTCAAGATTATGAAACTATGAGGAGTAAGCATACAAATATTTTTGATGAAAATGAATTAACAATTGAGGAAATTTTAGAAAGAATAACTTTATCACAGAAGCCAAATGTTGGAAGCATTTTAAAAGCAATGAAAAATAAATCTGCATCATGGGATGAAAAAGGACAATTAACATTAGGAGATGAAGTAATTAACGGTTCAGATATTATTAAATTAATGCAATATTTTTCTAAATCAAAAGAATTTAAAGCGCAACCAGTAGGAGCTGATAAAGTGTGGGATTTCTTAATGGATATAAATATTCCAAAATCTTGGATAAAGTTAAGACCGAAGAAAGCTTCATCTATAATGGAATACTTTTCGCGTTTTCCAGAAAAAAAAGATGAAATACCTAAACCTAGACCTACTAAAACAATTGAAGAATATTTTCCACGTATTCCTAAAAAGTCTTCTCCAGTTTCAGTAGGTAAATATCCTTTCGAAGAAAGTAATAGAGCTTGGATTTCTGATGCACTTAATACTCCTTACTTAATGAAAGATAAAAATGAAAATTTAAATCAGGGTAAAGCTGGTGTTCATGTTGGAGAAATAGTTGAGAAGAAACCACCTAAGTTTGATGTTAGTGATTTTGAATCAGATAAGGAAGAATTATTTCATAAGAAAGTAGCAAGTCCTACATCAGATGAAGAATTTGTTACTCCAAAATTAGATTTAGTTAAACGTAAATCCAAAGAAACTAAGGGAAAAAAGGAAAAAAAGAAAAAAAAGAGAAAGGTAACTAGTGTTACAAGTAATGTAGATGAGGAAGTTTCAGTTCCAAGTCCAGAACGAACATCATCATTTGGTAGACCAATTAAACGAACTTTAAAATGGGAATCTTGGAAGCCTTAGAAAGTGAATCTTGACCTACTTGAAATTACTTTAAGATTATCACTTTCAGATCATTATGAATAATTTCATTAAGTAATAAATCTCAGTAAATTTATGTTAGGTTTATGAAATAAGAATGCAAAAGTATTGTGGAAAAGATTATGTTGGGCATTATAGAAATTTCTTTAAAAATAATGCAAAGACTCAGAAAGGAGGGTATGCAACATTTATTCCTCCATATATTGGAGTTCAGCATCAACGAGGTTATGGCATTGGAAATATATTCGGCTCTCTTTTAAAGGGACTTTCTGGTATGGCGTTACCAGCTTTTGAATCTGCTAAAAAGCATTTTTTAAAAAGTGCAATAAAGGGTGGTCAAAATATAGTTAAAGATGTTATTGTGAATCGAAAAGGTATTAAAGATGCATTTAAAGATGAGGCTACTAAACAGTTTAAACAATTAGGTTCAGATTCTATTAATTATTTAGCATCTAAAGCTAAGAATAGATTTAATGATTCAGATGATGGTGAGTATGAAAATAGAAGAAAAAGGAGAAAGGAATATGATGAAGTTCCTAAGAAAAGAAGGAAAACAAGAAAAAATACTACAAATAAGAGATCAAATAGAAATAAAGATATTTTTAGTTAAATATAATTCAAGGAAATCTGCCTGAGATACACTTTATCTTATGTTATGTTATGTTTATATCAATTATTTTTGATCCTATAATTTGCTGAAATTTTGAGTTTAATTAAAATGTCTATGTTTAATGAGTCTTGTGTTTGTGTAGATGATAGTTTTGATTATTATAATGTTCCACCAACAGATACAACTGCACGTAAAAGTTTTTATTCTAAAGTTTTTCCTATAAGCTCTTTAAGTCAAGGCGGTCCAATTGAGTTTGCCTTGAAGTCAAATAAAGCTGATTTTATTGATTTATTTCGAAGTTTTTTACAATTAAAAATAAAAATTTTAAATTCTGACGGTACTGCTCCTGATGCACCAGCTGTGGATCCACAAACTGGTGCAGTAGGTCCTATTCCAAATTTGTCAAAGGTGTTTCCTGCAAATTATTTCAGTGGAGCTTTGTTCAAAGAAGTTCAATTGTATATTGGAAATAAATTGGTTTCATCAAGTAATAACCTTTATCCCTATAAGGCATATATTGAAAATCTTTTATCTTTTAGAGAATCTGTCTTAAAATCTTGGGGTGACTTGTCATGTTATCATAAAGATACAAAAGATTTTAATGAAGTTTCAAATTTTGATGCTGCGCATAACCAGGGAGCTAAAAAGAGATTTGAAAAAACTCAATATGGGAAAAGTTTTCAGTTAATTTGTAAAATTCACAATGATTTGTTTAATCAGCAAAAGAAATTTCCTGGAGATATTGATATGAAAGTAAGGTTAATACGAAATGAACCAGATTTTGCATTGATGGCCAAAATTGAAGATGCAAAATATAAAATTGAAATTGAAGAAGCAATTCTTCAAGTAAAAAGGTGGACATTAGAAGACACATTTTTAGATGAAATAGAGAATAGTAGAAAGCCAGATAATTTTATGAAATTTCCTTTTCGGCGAGTTGAGGTAAAATATTCAACTCAAGCTCCTAACAAAAGTATTCTTCAAGAAAATCGAATGATTTCAAACGATGAATTACCAAAAAGAATTATAGTTGGTTTTATAGATGCACGCGGGTTTGATGGAAATTTGAAACATAATCCATTCTATTTTCAAAATTTTGGACTGACAGACATTGTTATACAAAAGGGTGAAGATGTTTCTCCTTTTTATGAAATGAAGTGTGACTTTGACGCTGATAAATTTTATGAAGCTTATATGGCAATGCTTTATGCTACAGGTAGACTTTTTGAGAACGATCCTATAAGTATAACTCCTGAAGAATTTAAAAATGGTAACACATTATATTGTTTTGATTTATGCAAAAGTTTACCAAATTCAAATTCATTTGAATTATCAGAAAATGGTACTATTAATGTAATAGCAACTTTAAAAGAACCTAAGAATCATGGTATAGTAATGGTATTCTTTAATGAATATGACAGCATGCTTGCAATCGGGCCTGTAAATCAACCTGAGGTTGTTATGCATTCTTGATTGCTTACTTGTTTGTAAATAAATAAATAGTAAATAAATATTTGACTAAGTGTGCTGGAATAATAAGTATGCTTGGATCAGATATTTATAGAGTTTTAAAATCTAATATAGTTACGTCTAAGATTTTTAAAGGTGTTTATTCTTCGGATAATTTAACAAATATAAGAAATGTGAGGTATCCTGCTGCATTTATAGTTAATACAGATGAAAGTTTTAAACCTGGTGAACATTGGGTTGCTTTCTTTTTCAAATCTTCTAAAGCCGTTCCAGAGTATTTTGATTCTTATGGTTTACCTCCGTTTAAAAAAAGTTTTTTAGTTTTTCTACAAAAGGGTAAACATAAGGATAAATTTAAATTTAAGTATTCTTCTAAAACTTTACAAAGTTTGTTTTCAACTGCGTGTGGACAATACACTATTTATTATGTGTTTCAAAAATGTAAAGGTAAAAGTCTTATAAAGATTTTGCAAAGATTTACTAAAAATACTTTGAAGAATGATGATTTTGTTACTCGTTATGTTGAACGATTGAATAAACAATCTATAGATAAAGTTGTACGTAATGTTGGTAATTTAGAATGTCATTATCAATGTTCTAAATATATGCAAGATGTTATTGAATCTTTAAAAACATGATTAAGAAATATGATTAAGATTAATATTATTAACTATGTTTAAGTATTATCTGAGTAATAAGATTAACAATATGGATATAATTAATAAGAACAATTTGAATGGAATTAAACCATCAACAAAATTAAGTATTGGTGGTTTATGTGTATCGGCTGCTCTTAGCTTAATTGTAATTGTACTTGAGATAAAAAGACCAAACTTAACTCAGCAGAAATACTTGTTAAATTGTGTGATTACTGGAGAATATAAACAAATGTCAAGGTTATTTCTGAGATGTGAAACTCAACAATTACAGCCTATTAATCAATTAATGCAACCTGTTATTGGAAAGGTTTCTGCGAATGCTTCGCAGCTTATGCAACCTGTAATTGTTAGGAATTTTTCAGTTACTGAATTGCAACCTGATATTGCTAAGGTTTTTGTAAATGCTTCGCACCTTATGAAACCTGTTATTTACAGGAATATTTCAGTTTCTGAATCACGGTTGAAACTTATTAACGGGAATTGGTCGACCTTTGCAAATACATTGCAGCAAAATATTAACAAGAATAGGTCAACCTCTGCAAATATATTGCAACCCGTTTGGTAAATTCATGTAGGAGGAAGTTTGATTTACAATTGTGTAATAGTGTAATATGCATTATTATATATTTTGTTGACATTATTACTTATATGCAGACAACATTATTCTCAGAAGGAGTTTGATTGTCTGTGTAGCAATAGAGCTACGCTTCATAAGGAAGTTTGTAAGTAATAATGTTTCAAACTTTTTCCTTAAACTATATACATGTGATTTCAGTGTCTGAAAATGTATTTTAACTAAACCTATCTGCATTGTAACCTGATAGGTAATGGTATTTAACTAAAATGAGACCTGTTATTGACAGGAATATTTCAGTTTCTGAATCACGGTTGAAACTTATTAACGGGAATTGATCGACCTTTGCAAATACATTGTAGCAAAATATTAACAAGAATAGGTCAACCTCTGCAAATATATTGCAACCCGTTTGGTAAATTCATGTAGGAGGAAGTTTGATTTACAATTGTGTAATAGTGTAATATGCATTATTATATATTTTGTTGACATTATTACTTATATGCAGACAACATTATTCTCAGAAGGAGTTTGATTGTCTGTGTAGCAATAGAGCTATGCTTCATAAGGAAGTTTGTAAGTAATAATGTTTCAAACTTTTTCCTTAAGCTATATACATGTGATTCCAGTTTCTGAAAATGTATTTTTACTAAACCTATCTGCATTGTAGCTTGATAGGTAATGACCAAGACCACAAATTCATGTAAGAGGAAAAGTTTGATTTACAATTGTGTAATAAGTGTTACATGCATTATTACTTATATGCAGACAACATTATTCTCAGAGAGAGTTTGTCTGTGTAGCAATAGAGCTACGCTTCAGAAGGAAGTTTGTAAGTAATAATGTTTCAAACTTTTCCTTAATGTGTGAAGGTTATATATTGAAATAAGAGGAAAGTTTGATCTGACATTATTATTCTCAGGAGTTTGATTGTCTGTAGCAATAGAGCTAAGCTTTCCTCAAACTTAAATATTATCATAATCTTTGCAGAATTTATATTATGTTTTGCGCAAACTTGAAGGATGTGCGGTTCACTCAAGACTGGTATGAAGATCGTGCGCGGTTCAATCATGACTGGTGTGAAGATCGTGCGCGGTTCAATCATGACCGGTGAAGATCGTGTCAGGTGCGCTATAAATATGGTTGAAGATCGTAGAGAAGATGTGCGTCTACGATGTTTGAAGATTGTTGTAATCAAGACTTGAGATGATTGTGAAACTAATTGTTTGTATAATTATGAAACTAAATGTTTGTATGATAAAGCTAAGAGCAGTTCGAACATTTTAATATAATGTTTCATTGGCATATGATAAAATTGGAATTTAACATCATTTATGTTGTTGTGTTTTATTTTTATAATATATGATAAACATAGCGAATACTTAGATTAAATCGATCACTCAAATATAGATTTTGAAAACTTGAATAGAGATCGATATATGTGATTATGCTAGATGTCGCTGGATGCAGCTATCTAATTATCATTTATAGTATACGCTAGATGACACTGAACAATAAGTGCCTTAAAGTACTGCGAGATAACGCTATTTTTATATAATCATTACGTTCTTATATTCCTTCAAATATATTCGAATTAAAATAATTATATTACTTTTAATCTGAAATATTATGATAACCAAGTTGTTTATTATAAATAATTTGGATAAACTTGGAAATTCAAGCAGAGTATATTGAATATTTATATAATGAAAGCTAAACTTACATGAACACCTTTTATAAATATATCGTTTCACTGAAATCTAGCTATTCAACAATTATCTAATCATCACATTTTTATCTGATCAATCGATCGAATCCAATCTTAAACCTCACACCTCAAATGAGGACGCAGTTTAGAGGTTAATTTTTGTAGGCTCACCATGCTGGAAGTGTTACTGGTTTGCACTTGGTTACCATCTACACAACCCATGAGCCGATAAATAATCAAAAGTAATTAAGTCATTCGACTCTTATCTTCCCTTAAATTATATTGTGATTACTGATTATAGTACGATTGATATAGGTCTTGTTATCTGTAATTCCAAAATGAAATCTAATCGTGAACTTAAATTTGCTAAATTAAGTACGGAGGCGATAACTCCAACAAGAGGTTCAAAAAAAGCAGCTGGATTTGATTTATACAGCGCTTATGATTACGTTGTAGCTCCAAAAGCAAAAGTATTAGTTAAAACTGATATTCAAATTGCACTTCCTGAAGGATGCTATGGCCGTATTGCTCCACGATCAAGCCTTACATACAACCATTTTATTGATGTCGGTGCCGGAGTAATTGATCCGGATTACCGTGGAAATGTATGCGTCATCTTGTTTAATTTTGGTGAAGTTGAGTTTAAAATTGCAAAAGGTGATAGAATAGCTCAGTTGATTTTAGAGAGAATTTTTATTGCTGATTTGATTGAAGAAGTATCATTAGATCAAACTGAGAGAGGAATAGCAGGCTTTGGTTCAACTGGAAAGTAAAGATAACCTTTGATTCATTTGTAAATGACCTAAAGATGTAAAGATGTAAAGATAAATAAAAATTATCATATGACTTAAATTCTAGTGTTCTTTATTTATCAATTGCATAACCTTTTAACTCATTTGTACGAGTATGTAGCGAGATAGACATACCTTGAAAACTATTAAACTTTCATTTATATAGAATCTCTTTTAAAACAGTTTGTGGCATAGGAAGTGAGTGGAGTTTAGAATGTTCCGCTCACGAGAAGTGAAAATTAAAGTCCAGCTCGCATCTTCGACGCAAAAGTCAGGTCTTGCCCGGCTCACCAGCTCCAAATCAACCAAATATAATCAAGTCTCTTTTATAGCAGTTAGTAGTAAATGTTTTGCTGGTGAGCCGGGCAAGACCTGACTTTTGCGTCGAAGAGGCGAGCTGGACTTTAATTTTTACTACTTGTAGGATCTAACCTGTGATTGGAGAGTCCCAAGTTTCATATTGGCAAACAAGTAGTGAAACTAGTTGAGAAACCACACAAAATGGCTGTAGCATTGAGTGGGCTGCCGTGTGTTTCATCATTTGACACTGTAGGGGAACCTGAAACTTTAAATCAGAGGTGGACTCTGTGGAAAGAGGAGTTCAAATTGTATGTGGCCGCTTCTGGCATATCAAATAAAGCCCAAAAGCGCGCTCTCATGTTGCACGTGGGAGGACCGGGTCTGCGGGAGATTTTCGGTAATTTCTCCGCGGAACAAAAGGGAGATGATGACGATTTCGTCACCGCTATGGCACTGTTAGATGAGTACTTCAAATTAAAACTGAATGTCCCAAAAGCGCGTCAAAACTTCCTGGAAACGCTCCCCGAACCTGGTGAAACTGTCAATAACTATATCGTACGACTCAAAGTTCTCGTTAAACACTGCAACTATGGTGACGAAAGCGATAACCAAGTTCGTGACAGGGTGTTGTCCCATATCAAAGACCAAAACCTCAAAAGCAAAATGTATCGCGAGGAAAATCTGACCCTAGCTAAGATGACGAAAATCATAAGCGAATATCATGACAAAGGTGCGATGGTGCTAGTTAATGCTAAACCCGAAGGTCAAGTTAACCACGTAAAGCGCGCAAATCCGAATAATCGAGGAGGTGGGAACATGCAAGGGAAATCCACTAGTTCCAAATTTTGTGGTCGCTGCGGAAGGTGTAACATCGAAGGTCATATGGGTAAAGACTGTAGAATCTCGAGAGATCATGTCTGCGAAAAATGTGGTTATACAGGTCACTTCGAAGTGCGATGCCGGACCGATCCCGCCAAAGCTCAGCCTCCCGCGCGTGGAAATGGCCGTGGCCGAGGAGGATCAACTCGAGGCCGTGGGCGTGGCCAACGTAGAGGTGGTTCAAGTAGCAGTCGGAGTGTCAGACCCGAAGAAGACGAAACCGACCAATATGACGACCCTGGCACATATTACGTGTTCACCATATACGAGACTAACTATTTGTTTAATACGCAATCAAGCACTAGCAAGTTTGAAGATGTACTCTCGTTTGACATAAACAGTACAAAGCTCGGAATGGTAGTAGACTCTGGTGCGTTTTATAACATGATGTCAAAGAAGGACTATGATAAACTACAGGCGAGCGAAACGGTTAAACTAGAAAAGTGCTCCAAAAAGCTGTTTGCATATGCCGCTAAGGAGCCGCTACCAGTCCTAGGCCAGTGTGAGGCGCGTATTACGGTACCAGAAACTGGTGTGTTGAAAGTCGCTAACTTCATCGTCATCCCAGATGCGCAGGTGTCACTTCTCAGCAACAAAACCTCTAAAGAGCTAGGCGTCCTTAAAATAGGAGTGGATCTCCAAGAGAAATACCCACAGGTGTTCCATGGGCTGGGAAAACTCAAAGACTATCAACTCAAACTGCACATAGACGAAACCGTACCACCAGTAATACAGTCAGGGAGAAGGATCCCGTTCAGCCGTCGCGAGAAAGTTTCTGAAAAACTTGTCGAATTAGAGAAACTGGACGTTATTGAGAAGGTGACTGGGCCAACCCGCTGGCTGAGTCCCCTGGTCACAGTCGCAAAACCAAATGGAGATGTGAGGATATGCATTGATATGCGTCAGCCGAACCAGGCAATTATCCGCGAACGCCATCCGGTGCCTACTGTTGAAGAAACAATTCAGGAGATGAGTGGCGGAAAAGTCTTCTCCAAGCTCGATCTTAACATGGCCTACCATCAAGTAGAGTTGGATCCAGACTCACGAGAGATAACGACATTCGCAGGGCCTGACGGGCTGTACAGATACAAAAGACTTCTATTCGGAGTGAACATGGCGACAGAGAAATTTCAGCAGATTGTGAGTCAAGTCATCAAAGACTGCCCGGGTGCGTACAACATGTCAGATGACATCATCATCGTAGGTGCAAACCAAGCAGAGCATGACGTCCGACTTGAGAAAGTTATCTGCAAACTGAACGAGCATGGTCTTACTCTCAACCCGGCAAAGTGTAAAATCAATGTGCCAGAGCTGACCTACATGGGACATGTCCTCACCAGTAAAGGACTGCAGGTATCAGACGACAAAGTCAAGGCGATCGTTGAGGCTCCACCTCCCAAGGACAAATCCGAAGTGAGGAGCTTTCTAGGACTTGCTCAGTTCTGTGCCAAATTTATCCCGAACTTTGCGACGATCACAAGTCCACTGTGGGACCTGACAGGTGACAATGACTGGAGATGGACCGAAGTCGAAGAGGAGGCTTTCAATAAAGTCAAAGCATGTCTCACACGTGCTCCAGTCATGGCGTATTTCACGCCCGGTCTCAAAACACGAATCGTGACAGACGCATCACCAGTTGGACTCGGAGCAATCCTAGAGCAGAAGCAGAGTGATGGTGAATATTGACCAGTATATTACGCAAGTAGGAAGCTGACGGACACCGAGACCCGGTATTCCCAGTTCGAGAGAGAAGCACTAGGAGTGTAATGGGCGTGCAAAAGGTTCTACCTGTATCTCATTGGGATTGAGTTCAAAATACTCACTGACCATAAGCCACTGGTCTCCGTGCTTGGTGCAACGTCAAAGCCACCATCAGCTCGAATCGAAAGATGGATTCTACAACTTCAACAGTACAGCTATACGATAGTACATATCCCTGGAAAAACAAACCGAGCAGACATCCTTAGTCGTACTCCGATCCCCGATGAAACACCTGGATGTGACTACATCACTGATCAACAACTGACCAACGAATACGTGTACTCAGTAGCGATAGACGCAACACCGACTGCCTTAGTCCCAAGAGATGTTGAGCAGGCGTCTGCCGAGGACAAAACACTCCAGATCGTTAGAGAGTGCATCACAACTGGAGATTGGAAACGCCTCTCTGGAACAGTATACGTGGCCGTGAAGGACGAACTCTGGGTGTTAGGTCAGATCGTGATGAGAGGGAACCGCATGATCCTTCCTGAGAAACTTCAGGATCACGTCATAAAGTTGGCTCATGAGGGACATCAAGGGATGGTTCGTACAAAAAGCAGACTACGGGAGAAAGTCTGGTGGCCGGACATGGACAAACAAGTAGAGAGCTTCATCAAAGCGTGCTATCCATGTCAACTCGTAGCAAGGCAACCGAGACCAGAACCGATGACATCAACTAGACTACCTGATGGGCCCTGGGTTGACATCGCCATTGACTTGCTAGAGATCCCCGGAGGAAACCACCTGCTCGTAGTTGTCGACTACTTCTCTCGTTGGCCCGAAGTTATTTGGGTCCCGAAAACCAATGCTCATCACATCATAAAGAGCATGGAAGTGATCTTCCAAACTCATGGACTGCCGGAAACACTGAGAAGTGATAATGGACAACCATTTGCCTCGGCCGAGTTCAGTGACTTTCTTAGTGATTTGGGAATCAAACATCTGAAAGGAGTTCCCTACTGGCCTCAAAGTAACGGCTAGGTTGAAAGGTTCAACGGAACTGTATTAAAGATTATCAGGATCGCGCAAATTGAGAAGAAGAACTGGAAAGAAGAAATGCGCAACTTCTTGTTTCAATATTGCACCACACCACATTCAGTCACGGGAGTAAGCCCAGCCGAACTCCTGATGGGGAGGAAACTGCGAGACAAACTCCCAAAAGTAAAACTGTCAGAGGAAAGACTCTCAGAAGGAGACCGGCAGAGTCTTGTGCGTGAGCGCGATGCTGCACGTAAACAAAAGGAGAAGATGTATGCGGACAAACGCCGACTCGCATGTGAAAGTGATATACAGCAGGGAGATCAAGTGTTAGTGAAGCAGCTGCACAAGGCAAATAAACTGTCACCAAATTATGAGCCTATCCCCTCTGAAGTGATCCGAAAGGAGGGTAATGCTGTGCTGATCCAAAGTCCTGGAGGACCGCAGCGCATGAGAAATGCTGCGCATGTGAAAAAGTTTGTGCCTTCTATTAATACTGGAAATGCCCCTGGAGTAGGTGATATTGCAGTTGAATTACCCGAGGCTGCTGAGCCGTCAACTGTGGAAACTGCTCTACCCCTATACAGGTTGAGCAACCAGCAGTGGTACCTACCACTGCCCCGCGCCCAAGTAGAGTGCGCAGTTCTCCAGCGTGGATGAAAGATTTTGTGTCTAAGTAAACTGTGTGTTATTATGTGCTAAAAACTTACCATCAGAAGAAAGGTTTGAAAAGACTACTCCTAAGAAAACTGACATTTCTATTTCAGGAAAACGAAAAAATTGATATTGTGTTTATGAAAAATGTCTCTAAACATCTTTGTTATCAAGTAAAAATATGTGGCAACTAAACATATATAAATACTTATATGAACATTCAAAAGACATTTGATTACGCTCACAGAAGAAGAAAAAGACATTTCTAAAGTATACTACTTGAGTGTTTAAAACTACAAAAGTAAACATCTCTATATACATATGATCTTCTTAACTAAGAAGGGGGGAGATGTAGTGTATCGACGGCATTCCGTTTGCGTCGTTCCGTTTGTACTATTCAGAATCCATTCCATCTTTTACCTTAGTACAACCGACGATCAGCGATCACTCTGTGTTAACATGTGAGCTGAAAAACATCTATTCAAAGTGCAAATCCTGCCTTTTCTCATCATTATTGAATCACCAACCCTACAGTCAGTGTGCTAAAGGAACTTCTCTGGGAGAGTTAACCGTAACCTCCCAGGTATGATAACTGAAAAAACCTTGGTGGTAAGGGCTACTTGATCTGGGACACCACTGAGAACAAACATTTTGTCAAAGTATTGAAAATGTAAGCAAAAGTTCGCCACCCCCCACCCCCTGCCCCCAGGAGAAACTGTGTACAGACCGTGGATGTAGAAGATTCTCGTCCATCCAAGCGTGTAGATGTAAGATTTCATGAATGGCTGCATTGCTGAGTATTGATGCACGATGCATATTAACCCCTTCCACGCAATAAGGCCATATTTGGCCACCACATAGGTGATACCCATAGGATAACTCCTTATTTAAGAGTTTTATCCTGATTGTTAAATGTGTATTTGACTAACACTCATGAGGGGAATATCAAAATATTCCCAGAGTTCCAAGGAATCTTACACATCTTTTATTATCATTCTATGATTTTTAGTTCTTTTAGAATATGTGTCACAGTAAAAAGCCATTATGGGCAAAATAGGGAAAAATTGCCCATCATGGGATATCAGTCTCTCAAATGCATTTATCAAAGAATTATTGGTGAAAGTTTTATCATGTAATTTTGTTGAAAAGTTTGACTAAAATAAAAAATTCTGGAGATTTCAGTGAGGAATATCCTCATTTTCATTAATGATGCTGAACGCTAGTTGTTGTTATGGGTATTTACTTATTAAATGGGGAACTGCTGATACTTTATTATCTGAATAGTCTTAGTTAATCTTCTCTTATACTTGCTAGCCAAGTGGTAGAATGATTTGCGAGATGGGCGCTCATATCCACAACGCAGACAGCGCTTGGCTGAGAGTTCAAGTTTATTAGTGGATGTCTCAATTACGTTACAATTACCAGTTTAGTTACGGCCTATCCTTATCCTACGTTCACAGATAATACTGTCTGAAGGTAAGCTTCCTCCGTAAAGTCCGCCCGACTTCGTGCGGCCATGCAACAGTATAATTCCGTTACTAGTCACCAGATGTCACGTATATGGCTATCCGAAAAACCCCGAATCCCTAAGACTTGTATTATTCCAAAAGTGTATCGAATTGTTCTCTGCTCTTAACTGCAGGTTCCCACCTTTATATATTAGTCTGGTTATTGATTTTATTCCAAGCAGTGCTGCTTACTAGGAGATGTAGCCTGTCTGCCTTAGCTGAACAGGTATATTACACCTACCAGAAGCCCCTGCTGTGTTTACATTACATAACACAGTATATAAGTGTATAATTTCAAATACCTTTTATGATATGTCTTCTACAATCTGGTGACTGTTCCTTTATTTCGTTTATTTCAATGTCATGGATAAATACAGGAAATATCTTTTTCTGCGTAAAACTTCAAACAGTTAGATGAACGACCAAGTCTATCAAAAGTTTTAAACATTTCTCTCAATTAGAAATGCTTTTTATTCTAAATTAACAGGTTCAAGTTAAAGTTGTTGTAACATGGAAACAAAGATGACTTTCAGAAATGGAGAGTTCCCATAACACAAGAAGTAGGGAACTTCAAACTACCATATCTTAGCTTCCAAAAGGAACATCAAATGGTTTGCAGCTTCAGAAAGCATGTCTTCTCTAGTCCACAAATATTTTTATCTATCAACCTCAGGAAAGAAGGGTTGAAGGGGTTAACAATCCATATGTTTTCTGTACCTAAAGTTAATTAAAGAACCTTTTAGAATACAGGAGAAACCCTCTTATGCAACCACCTAAGGGACTGAGCCAAAAGTGGTCTTTAAGTGAGGTGGTCACCTAATTGAAGGGGTAGAAGTGGGGGTAGAGGGAAGGAAAAAGGAGAAGGATAAGAGGTTGATTAAACAGTTTTATAATGATTTTATGATTATAGCTCTAAATTGACTATCAATGTTATGCAGTAATTAATATAAAACAATTATTTACTTGAACACATTTATTAGAACATATCTAAGGGGGTACAGTTGACTTAACCAATACCCTTCCATTATTTACTTGAACATATTTATAAGAACATATAAGGGGGTACGGCTGACCTAACCAATACCCTTCCCCTACTACCTCAGAAGTCAGGGGTGCGTATGTGCTCACCAAATTTCATGATAAGGAATTTTAGCAACCCCAATGCATCCTGTAACGCAAATGCAACGTTATTCTGTTAACCCTGGTGTAATAACTGATGCAAAGATTATGTCATGAGAAGTACATTTCTTTTCCTGCGCTATCAATAAATAGATGATTGTTTTTCATATACTTGGTCCCAGTCGTCTGTGATGTGTCTTGAAAATTTTAAGATATGTAAACGTATCAAGATACGTCACGGTTGCTAAAACTCCCCAATATATCACCTAAGTCGCCCACACCCCTCTACCCCTCAGAAATCGGGGGCGGCATAGGCACTCACAAGGTGTCATAATGTATCACCTAAGTCGCCCACACCCCTCCTCTACCCCTCAGAAGTTAGGGGAGGCACAGGCGCTCACCAGGTGTCATACTGTCTCACCTAAGGTAGCGTGGTCTGGAATATCTTTTATTGATGGAAAGTGGTCGCATAATGGGGGTTAAATCTTTATTTGGGATTGGTTTTTAAGTGGTCTCTAAGTGAGGCCCTCACTTAGAGACCGGTCTGATTAGTGAAGCTAAAACAAACATGAAATAGAGGGAAATATTCAGGTCTGACCAAAAAGTGGTCTGTAAGAGAGGTGGTCTCCTTAGTGAAGTGGTCGTTAAGTGGGTCTCTACTGTAGTTCTGAATCATCTCAGTACTTAGCCCCGCCTGTGGGAAGCAGTTAGTACAAGGTATATTGGCTTTAACTTTCTCTAGGTACTTTCTCTTTTTCTAGGTACCTTCAAAGTACAAAAATATTTCCACCTTCTCACCACTCTCCCTCATTGAAATGCCTGACCAGGGTCCCATGAGGGGCCAAGATCAAACAGACCATACTTAGCAATTAATTTATTTCTTTGGAACTAGTGCACATACTGCTGTTTCAAATCGCTTTGATATCTCAACCCAGTTGGCGATATTCCATATCGCATTCACATAATCAGGGCGCACATTTTTGTACTGTAGGTAGTAAGCGTGTTCCCCAACATCAATTCCAAACAGTGGAACAAGGCCTGAAAATATCAGAGAAAGCAAGCATGCAGAACCAGTATCATGAGGGTATAACTCTTCCCTAGAGAGGCAATCATGTTTTCATTTTTATGGTAACCTTTCACATTTCATGCTTTAATCTGTACATATTTTTTTCAGGCTAAGGTTAGTGTGTACTCAAAAATGGTACCAGCATTTTAATTTTTTAATTTTTCCTTTCCTTTTCCTTTTCTTTTCCTTTTCTTTTGAGGGTTGGGTGATGTTACAATAGATGATATTCAATTCCCAATGAAGGAATTTAAATAAAACCCATCAGTTATCATATTTGATTGTCCATGCATAGAATTTTAAATATTCACTAATGAATCACTTTAAAAGAGGAATATCTCACCCGTTGTAGCTTGGAGGGGGTCCTGGTTGGGGCAGACTGCAATCTGCAGGCGCTGAGTGCAAGGATTATAACCAAGCCACCCCCAGCCTGAACCTTTAACTGCAACTGATGAGTGACTCATCAGCTTCTTCATGGTCTCAAATGAACCAAAGTCACGCTTGACAGTTTCCATTAGTTCACCTTCGAAAATGTCAAAGTTATTGAATGTTAGATCTATAGGCAGGGCAATAATGAAATTCCAGACTACACCACCTAGTGTGGAACATCAGTCCACAGCTGTTTTGGGCTTTGGGCTATTTTTTCTTTAGTAATTTGCTGAAATTAAACCACCAACTTCTGACATATACAAAGTTTCATGATTCTGTCTATATGCATCAATAGTACCTTCTTTGCCTTATGATAGTATATAATTAAAAACATTTTTTTAATAATAAAAGTTTCTAGCCAATCAGAGGCCCCCAATCAGTGCTTATCAACATTATATCACAGGTGTAGACCCCTAGAGCCTGGTGGTCACCATAGGGACACCAAACAAAGAAATCACTAGACCCAGAATGCTAGGGATTCTTTGTTTTTAAACCAAATTAAGCAGAGAGATAATATCTATTAGACAAGATCTTTGTGGGATCCAGGTTAGACAATTAGACTATTTCGGCCCTACTTCTTCTACTAACTTACTTTCTAACATATAGTTAATCCTTGATCAGTCATATTATGATACTAATCTAAATTAGTACCATTAGCATCAAGTAATACAAGGATGGCTTGTATTTCTTTTCTTTTCTTTTTCATTTGACTATTTGGAAATAATCCTGTTTACCTTCAGGTTTGCCACCACCACACGGAGAGAGTGTTTCCCAGAAAATTGAGTGGTTGAGGTGTCCACCACCATTAAATTGGAGTGCTGGTCCTAGCTGAATGATCCCAGACACGTCATCTATTTGAAGAAAAGACTACAAACATGTTCACGGCAAATAAAACAAGTGGATAAACTTGACAACATACTTTATCTGTTAAATTCTTAATTAGTCCTAATGCAAACTTAACTAGTCGTAATGTCAGTTCTGGAGCAGAAGCTTCCATGAGAGGCGTAAGTCCCAGGAAATAAATGTCCATGGCTATGCCTAACATATGATTAGCCTATATCATATATATATATATATATATATATATATATATTACACATACATATACACAGGTATCTCAAGTCTGTGACAGAGCAATTAACAGAAAGACGACTCCAAGCAACTTTCCCACGGTCGGCCCACACCCACAGGCTGGGGCCAGCCACCTCTGCCGTACAGTGTGCTTTAGGAGCTGGGCTGACTGGTGCAGATCCTAAATCTGCCGAACAATTTTGTTGTTGTCAAACTTTCGATTATTATGAAGAAATGTCAAAAGAAATGAGGAAAAATCAAAATGGACTATTCTTCCCTGATGCAATTCACATCATAAGATCCATTAAAAGAACTACGTGATAAACCACAGTAGAGAACTGGAATATACAAAAGATAGGACCTTGACTATTACTGGTTAACTATGCTAACTTGATAAATTCTTTACTCATAACACTTTTAATCTGTACTCAATACACTTTAAACTAAGTTTTTTTTTTGCTTAGCAATAATACTCACATAGTGAGTTAAATCTACAATGACATTCCTACTCAGTAGGGTGAATAATCCTTATACTTAGATCTTATATGCTTACACACCTTTACACAGACTTAGGCATAAGACCTATGACCTAAAGCCCTAAAGACATCATAACCTCATTTGGGCTTATAATCTACTCCATATAGGTTGACATACATTCATTCCGGACTCAATATAACACATTACTGGGCCCAGAAAATAACAAGGAACACTTATGAAGTCAGGGGGCACTTTAGTCATTGATAGGGTTCAGGATTGTTACATCAGAAAAACAAGTTGCCTTTATAATATAAAGGCAACTTGTTTTTCTGATCTCCTCCCAGTCCCATTTCACTATATTATAGTGAAATGGGACTGGGAAGTTGGAGGGTGTTTGGGGAGGAATGAAAAGAAAGGTGAGGGAAAAAGGAGGGAAGGGGTTAAGTGGGATCTACTGGACACAAAATAGAATAAAAGTAGGGAACACTTACAGAAAATGGGAAATAATGATAGCAGTTTTGGAAATCCTGAATTCAGGATAAATCCTGAAGAATCGCATCCATGTCTGATCTAAACTAAATATGAAGCTATTTTTCCAGAACTTCTGCGAATCCATGAGTTTGACCACATTTGTAGCTAGGATGTTATGATGACCTCTATTGCTCGGTTTGTAAAAAATAAACTCAGAAAGTTCTCTGAGGCCTTCATTATTGTAGTCTTGTTGATTTCCAGATACTACTACTGTATTTGTATTGACTTTCTTGATCACTACAGTATGATTTTATTTTGACAATTTTTCTTCAAACTCAGCCTGTTAAATTGAACTTTTGTGGTTCATTAGGGGTTTTAAGATTTTCAGAGGTGTAATTGACATGTGTTTTGAGGTAGACCCACTGGTCAGTGCAGCGTACAGTTGATTGGCTACCCTGGGATCCTGGACTACCAGTCGGTCTACACAATACACGGATTTTATGCCTCCCTAAGTTTATTATTCCACTACGTAAATAAAAAGGGTGCCACATTCAATGTCCCGGATGAGTCAACCTGTTCCCTCGTAATTCTATTTGATTTCTGATGATACCTGTCGACCAGCGAAACATGAAAGTACCCGGATTGAAAACTATGAAAGGAAGCGGAAATAACGCCATCTTAAGGGGTAAAAGACGGATTCATGTCGTTAGAAAAGGAATCCGCATTTTTCAAACGGAATGACTACGCGTGCCATCACACGTCACGGCGATGAACGCCTTTGAGTTACACAACGTAGGCTCAACTGGCTTATTTAACATACCAAAAACTGTGTATAGGTAGTAATTCCCAGATTTAGATTAAATCATCATGTCGAGCACTGCGTCAAGGTGCGTCGTCACGTCGAGCAGCGTTGTCACAGTGACGAGCGTTGTCCTGCTGGTGTCACCCAGCAACGAGGGTCATCACAGCAACACAGAACTGCATGTCTCATGTAGTTCTATGACAGCAATGAACGTCACCGGCACTTTGCTCGTAATGGCTAGCTCTGTGGATCTTTCTATGAACATATTGTGATCCGATTTCGCTTAGACAATCATTATTTAGACAAAAATGCTCATCGCCGTGATGCCTCTCATCGCGCCATCACTCTCAAGACAGAGGAGTTAATCAACAATCTGATCTGCTTGGAGAGTGAAGGTGTTTGGCGCCAAATCTCCGCATCAAAGGGGCAGGCACGTCAAATGACATTGTCATTGACAATTATGATATCCATTCAACAATTAGTATAAGGTCTTTTGGTAGAAGGTCATAATTTTGATTCTTGAAGTCAAAACAGTAATACAAGTAAGCGGAAGCCTGCCATCATATATTTCATATATGCTTGCCATTGTGGACCCAGGTTTTTTTCAATAAAACGTATTGACAGTATTGACAGTGTGACGCCTATGTTTAAACATTGAATGGTTATTATTCGGACACTGACAGTGACTTAGGACTAGACATATTCGAAATCCGATGTAATATTTTGATGGTAGGTCTGAGAAAATGACACTATAGTGACAAATTCTCAAATCATAAATAATTGCTTTCGGAGCCTCCATAATACATTGACAGTGTTGAAGGGGGCTTAGGCCTAGCCTATCCTTACCGTGTCAAGCCTCCTTATGTCCGATCGATCCAATGTCTTTGCATTCGATATGAACGCATGTTTCAGGCCATTTCATGCATAAGTATGCGTAGAATATCCATAATTAAACGTGTAAAACTTGATTAAATCTAGATATTCAGGCGTGGGGAGGAGCACTCCCCCCCCTGTATCGACCAGGCGAGGAGAAGACTGTCACTGTCATCTCTTCGCCTCCGCGAGTCCGACCCGTGCCATTTCCTTGATCACGAATTTAAATCCATATTTGATGACAAATAATCCATGCGATGCTGATATAGAGGTCCACATGAATCTCTGGGTACAATGTTTTCGTGGGGGAAGGCCGATTTCGTGTCTAAATACGGGTGCATAGGTCGGTGACAGCATGGCGGCCGGGTTCTTCTTCATCCTGCTCAAAGCACGCGAGTATCACGTGGTACGAAAGGAGGACGCTGATTGGTCGACGGCCCCGACGGCGATATGTAAATGAGATGTCACGTGATCCAGAGGACGACGCTGATTGGTCGAAGGCTAATTAATTATTCACAAGTTCAAGGCCGAAAGTCACGTGATAGCAGGAATGACGCTGATTGGTCGACGGGCCGAGAAGGGGGCGGTCCTCCTCTTCCCGCCGACCGGAGAGGCTGGCAGGCTCTTTTCTGTGAAATGGGACTCAGAAACATGGCCCGGAAACGTATTAATACTGAATATATCGTTCCAATATGCTACACGGGAAAGGTTCAGATGTTTTCTGATATGCTGATATTATTTTTTAGGCTGTAAGCCATTAAACTCTACCTCCGAAACTGGTGACCAAATGGGGTGTTTGAGGCTTTTTTCGTAGTGAATGTAGGTAAGAAAAGATTGCGACAACGCGTCATAACTAACGGTCTTAGCAATGGCTAGATTTGTAGACTTGGGTCCACAAATAATAAAGGCTAACCCGTGGCCGTAGTCGTAGATGCTTTTTTGTAAATATGATGTGACTAAAATTAGAGGAGGTCAGAATTTCAACCAAAATACGTCAGAGAACTTAGCAAATCCAACTTGGTAAGTTAGAAACAAAAAAACAACAACAAAAATCGACCTACCTACCCTAATTCTTTCGACCTATGTCACCTGAACACAACAATTTCTTTTTTTGTCATGTGAAATGAGATTTGAAAAAGATATGCGATTTCCTAAATCCGAGAGTAATCACATGGGAGGCGATTTCTTTATTTTAGATTTATTTTATGGTGTCCTCCAAACCTAGAGCCGAAGGCTCTTGTACTCTTATATAAAACGGCACAAAAACGAGATTTGCTCCATGATCTGCCATGTTTTTTCGCTGGTATCAGCCTTCAATAATACCTTATGGCTTAGACTAGCTTACCTGCCGCATTGCTTCCAGCGGAGGGAACTCACGGCAAAAAGAGATTCAAATGTGTACCTAAACTATTTTTTATAATGCTCTGGATATTTCGCCATTTATATCAAAATTATTACAGCAAACAGTGTGGTTTCTAAAAGGATCGTGCATTTTTGTGACTAGCATCGTTATGGCGACCAACGTCGTTACGGCAACAACCAACGTTGTTATGGGGCCAGCGTTGTTATGTCTGTGCGTCGGTAACCAGGTAACTGCGGCGTCACTCTCCGAGCGGAGATAAGAGTTTTTCACCCTGGTCTGCTTGGAGAGTGGAGAAGGGTGGAAAATTTAGATTTTTTTAATAAAAAATTCGGCCAAAAAGTTTCCAATAAAGCCCCCCCCCCCTTTTTTTTCACCAAAATCCTTGATGTACCACTGGTAATGTGCTGATGCATCCACCAAGCATATCCCTGGCTGTCAATCGATCCGTGATCTAGTTTCTGTCATTCTAATCGTGATCTACTCATAGTTATTCTAATAATCTAGAGCCGAAGGCTCTTGTTCAAAGTAAAACATTAATTTTGACGGTAAAGATGTGGTGACCTTGATCTCTAACTCATTACAGCACAGGAGGCCACCACAGTGAAAATCAACTACCTTCAAGATTTAAAGCAAACCACAACGCAAATCAGTTATATATTGTCAAATAAAATTTTCTGTGAACTTTGTTTGTTTACAAACCATGTATGATCATGTGTCATCTGATAACAGAATGGTATGCAAAATTCTATTCAAAAACAGATTTAGACTGTCATGAATACTCATTTTCTGACTTGTTTTGGTCTGTTGTGTGGTCCACACAAATACCTAGATTGTTTACCCAAAAACTGATGACATCATCAAAATGGCATTTCCGGAATCCCCCCTGCATTTTCACTCTGCTAGCAGAGTCTCTAATGAGTATTATTTTGGGTGGAGAATGATGTGGGAATTGAGAGGAGGCAAACATGGATGAGCCTGGCTCAGTACAGAAAGGAAAGGGGAGGAATTGACCTATTGACCCTGAAGATGACATCACTGATTATGGGGCAGTTGGGTCACGTGGGGGATTCCCCAACAAGTTGATTGCAGACCAGAAAACAAAAACAAACAGATCCTCTTTCCAAGGATCATAATTATCGACTTCTAGCCACCAATATCTGATATTAACTGGCAATGTGATTTATATGAGTGTAGTTGAAGATGTCAGGATCGATTTTGAAAATTTAAAAAATTTACTAAATTTTGATAATTTTGCGTTGTGGTTTGCTTTAAGGACCATTTTCATGATATCAGTCATAATCATGATACCACAGTAGCCAATTTAATCAGTCCAACAGAAAATCCTGGTTTAAAGGGACGTTCTCGTCCGTGAGAAGGACACAAATTGCTACGTCGAAACTCCCGAAGCGCGGCGCTAAATTCGCGATGTGACCAATAACGTCGCCGGATTACGTTCCAAAAGGGCAAAACACGTCGGCGACTGCTGTGTCGTTAGGCTAACGTCGGCGTATGTTAGCCTAACGGCTCACGGACGAGAACGTCCCTTTAATTCAGGGCTTTTTATCCTTCATCAGAGATCCTCCAGATTCTATTACAGCCTAACTAGAAAGGATCTGAATTCTAATGGAAAACTGCTGTGTCGTTAGGCTAACGTCGGCGTATGTTAGCCTAACGGCTCACGGACGAGAACGTCCCTTTAATTCAGGGCTTTTTATCCTTCATCAGAGATCCTCCAGATTCTATTACAGCATAACTAGAAAGGATCTGAATTCTAATGGAAAAAGTCCAGCTGATACCTTAAGGTCCAAATCTGTCCAAATAAACCTTGAAGATATGTTACATTTTTGATATGCTTCATTGAAATTCGCAACTTGTACCTGTTCCATATTTTCTTAAATCTTTTCCCTGTTGAGGCTGATATGCCAGGGGGCCAGTGTCCGCTAGATGACATCCAGGATCCCAATAGTTCCTTATTAGGGTCACAACACCTTCACAGGATGCACACGCTTTTTCAGAAATCAAAATATGACCTAAATAAGACCTTTATAATACCTTGTAGGTTACCAAAATAAGACCTTTTAAAAGACATTGATAAGATTATGTTTTGACCTTTTAAAAACATTTTTACATTCTACCAATAAGAGGTAAACATAGAAGTGACAGGAAGAAAAATTACATTTTCTGATAGGTTCAGATTGACTAAAAATAAGACCTTTCTAATAGCCTTATAAATAGCAAAACCGAAATAAGACCTTTTAAGACCTTATAACAGGGATGTAAGTCAGGCTTGATGAAAAAGTCTGAAACCTTAAAGTTAATGCCAAACTATATGATTTATGAGTGTGCAAATCTCTGCTTGGAGTGGTTGCCTGTGCTTGGAGAGTGGAGCATGTTCAGTTAAGTGACCAAATGATAAAAGAATTGTAAAATATATTCATTCTCAACTCAAACAACATAATAAATGATAAAATTAAAACCTATAACTCTTGCTCTTATAGGATTTTTTTTATCAAAGAAATTTTAGGAGTCTTACTTGGAATTGCATTAATATCAACCAATCAGAGGCCAGCATTTATTCACTGCTCAGAAAGGTTTCAGACTATTCTAATAATCGGAATTTAGTCTGATGAAAGTCTGAACTGGTTTTAATGTTTAGAAACTGTATTCAGAAGTGGATTATCAAGCCCATTGCCACTGCCAAACATGTCTTTGGATACTATTGAGAGTTTATCCATGTTTTGACCATATTTGATCAATTTTATGCCAGTTTCCTTATGTCTAAAAAAATCTTAAATCAGACTTAAGTCTGAAAACTTACATCCCTGTTATAATACCTGCTTGGGCACCCTGTTTGTTTGTGTGTGGGGTTAGTTTAACATCCAGCCAACCCTTTAGGGTACTTTTAAAGGGACGTTCTCGTCCGTGAGTTCAAGGAGATAAGTCCGCCGACGTAAGCCTAGCAACATGACGGCCGCGTCGTGTTTTGCCCTTTCAGAACGTAATAACGCGACGTGATTGGTCACGTCATGAAATTGGCGCGCCTGGCTGGGGGTTACAACGTAGCAAATAACGACGTCCTTACGGACGAGACCGTCCCTTTAAGCAGACTGCACAAGGTAAAGCTTTGCAGCTAGTTTTACGCCACAGGGACAGTGACCGAATCTATGAAATGAGGTGCCTATTTGTAGTGCTGCCACACTAAGACATCTTACATAGGTGGGCACCGTACTTCAGCAGCGAAGGTTCTGTTAGATTCTTCCCCATAATCCCAGGGAACTACTACTAAGGTACCACCCAACAAATTGAGCGATAGGTACCCATGTCAGTTTCAGAAGAATCAAGAAACACAAGTTTTTTTTTCTTTTAAAGTTTATTATAGGTTGACAATAGGCATTCACATTGCTTTACACAAATTCAAGCCTATGTAATTTCTTTCTTGGATTGGTTGGATTACAGTTTTCATGATTTTACAATACATCTTAATCAATGTACTCTTTTGAAAGTAAACACATGATACATATAGCGTTTAATTTCAGCGTGCACCAATTAGTCTTGTAGTTGAAATATAGTCTATATGAGTGCAATTACGCCTTGGCTGTTTCAAACCGCTTTGTTATTTCGGCCCAGTTGGCAATATTCCATATGGCATTCACATAGTCAGGGCGAACATTTTTGTACTGAAGATAGTAAGCGTGTTCCCAGACATCAATTCCAAACAGAGGAACAAGGCCTGAAAGTATCAGAGAAAACAAGTATGTAGAACCAGTATTAACTGCTCCCTTGGGAGGCAATTATGTTTTCTTTTTCATGGTAATCTTTTACAATTTCATATTTCAATATGTACTCATTACCAGCCTCATTTTCTGGTATGGTTGAATATGGCCCCGTTTAGCTATTATGACCTGTGTTATAAGAAAGATTCTCAAAGAAAATACTTGTCATAGATTTGTCAAATATTTTGGTATACTATTCCTGGGTTTGACCAAAATTATATTTTCTAAGTCAACCAATATCCCTAGAAATAGGCCTTTTTTAATGGGGCCCAACACATTTGGTAGACAAATATGGCCTTAATTACTGGTAAGGTTTAAAAGAGAAACCTCTTACCCGTTGTAGCTTGGAGTGGGTCCTGGTTGGGGCAGGCTGCTATCTGCAGGCGCTGAGTACCAGGGTTATAACCGAGCCACCCCCAGCCTGAACCTTGAACCGCAACTGATGAAGCGCTCATCTGCTTCTTCATGGTTTCAAACGAACCAAAGTCACGCTTGATGGCCTCCATTAGGTCCCCTTGGAAGATATCAAAGTTATCAAAGGTTTGATCTATAGGCAGAGCATTTCTTTATTAGTAAACCAATTTGAAATATCTAGAGGAAGGTCTTCACATGATAGTTTTCCTCCACTTTTTCTACTAACTTAGTTTCCATCAAATGGATACTGTAAATGTATATATTTTCACATTGCTAAATTTTCATGCATACAGTACTTAGTGACATTTTCATGTAATCATAACTTTGCACATTTTTATTTATTTATTTCTATCTGATCCTTTATATTTTATCTTTTCACTCATATCATATTTTCGTGCATTTAAGGTAAAGCGGGAAATGCAGGAAAATATGTACAGCGCAAAAACTAATATGTTCACAGTAACCATATGATCAATCAGAATACGAATTAAAATCAACTAAGGAACCATTAGCATGAAGCATTTTGAGGGTGACTTCTATTTCTTTTCTTTTGTTTTTCATTTGACTATGTGTAATCAGGCTAGGAAAATTCCTCCAATTTTCTGGTGGTCAGAGGACAACCAGTAACAGAAATCTGATTGTCCACATATATCTCAAAGTTGTCCAAATTATACAGACACATTCACAATAAGAAAAGTCAAGGTTTTTAGGTGGAGAATTTTTGTAATTTCTTCAAATATCTGGTCGTCAGGAGGATTTTTTTTCTGGTTGTCCTCACCTATTTTCTGGTCGTTGAGGACATGCGGACATGCAGATTTTCCTAGCCTGGTAATTACTCTTGCTTACCTTCAGGCTCGCCACCACCACATGGAGAGAGTGTTTCCCAGAAGATGGAGTGGTTGAGATGTCCACCACCATTAAATCGGAGCGCTGGTCCCAGCTGAATGATCCCAGATATATCATCTGTTTCAAGAAAAGACTTTAAAAGACTGCAAACCTGGTGATGGTCAATAAAGAAAACTGACGAATCTCCTTAACAATATAGTCATACATTTAATACTTGAGAGTCCTAATGCAAACTTAATTAGTAAGCAGCATTCATACAACTCCTTGAAAGTATCACAATATTAGGCTTCCACTAGCAAAAGCATGACCAATTCCTTTCTCGGCTTATGGACAAACTTAGCAAAACTACACCATTGGGACCACACTTAGGCCAAGAATAACAGTCTTATAAAGGAGATTTAATAGGTTTGATACATTTTTTAGGTACAGTTTTTTGCAAAATAATTATATTGAAATTCAATACAGCATTATTCATGTATGATTAATTATCATAAAATCCTGTTCATAAGCTGCACCTTATTTTAGCACTATGCTGTTTTCAGTTTCTTACGAGATAAAAGCATGACAAATGCATTGATTGATAAAATAAGATTGGATGTATTCTGGCTACGCCAACTATCTTAAAGTCATACATTTCCAAATATGGCTAAAATATCAGGAATAATATAGCGGGTTATGTACCCTGTAAATACTATTTTATCTTTGAAGAAATCAGAATAGGCCGCACCCTTCCTTTTCGTATAATACTGAGACCCTACTTCTGTTCATAAGGCGTAACTTATAATCAGGATTTTGAGGTATGCATAGATCTACATACTCTTTTCCTTTGCCTCAGCAAGCTTTTCTTCTGCAACATTAAGGTTCGTGACATAGGTGTTGTGATGCTTGGAGTGGTGAATCTGCATGATTTCAGCTGAAATGTATGGCTCTAATGCATTGTAGTCATATGGCAGATCTGGCAGGGTGTGTTTGTTCCGCGCACCTGCCATACCTAGCAGTGCCGGCCGGAAGGCCCTGTTTAAAATGTAGCATAAGAAAAATCTGTTAGTAGAAATGAATATCAATAAGACAAATAAATATTTCGCAAAGCAGTGTTGGAAATTAAGGTTTCATTTTGTTCACTCACAGGTTGCATATCTTTTAGAATTATGTACCGGCGGACATTTCTGTCTGTATATTTCTACAATGTTATAATTCAAAAGTTGAAAAGGGGTGCACCATCAGGTTGCACACATTTCAAATTGTGCACCTGGTGGCAGAATCTTGCGCGCCGGGTATAGGCTGCACCCTTTCAGACACTACATAAAGAAAAAGAGTTATAGAAATTCTATGGCAGTTTTACAAGTTCTATAAGGAAAATGCTCTACATTTTAAAAGGAGGTAAAACAGGGTCTATATTCCTAATGAAATACTTGTACATATATCCGGTTTTAATACAATGGCGAGGGCCATTGTTAAAGAAATTAGACATCAATTATTTAAAACAGGCAAACGGCTGATGTTTCTGTAAAGTTTTATCAAGTGAAGAATGTATATCGAGTGCTAGGCAAGCAGTGACAACCACTGTAAAAGAGACATCCCTTTGGGACAATTCCTCCAACTACGCAGGAGCTGTTCCAATGACAACACTGCACCAATAAAGGCAGACACCCCCTTAGAAGAAAATACCGAAGCAAGTCATGGTACAGGCCTTCCAGAAGTACCAATCGCTCTGACCTCTTCCAAGACAAAGATCCCACAAAATAAGACGGTCTGACCAATATCACATTTTGGTCACCATTGTACTAATAGCTTAGCACTTTTAATATATCCTCATGTTATATAATCCATCAAGGATCAGGCTTAGCAAGTCTACTTCTAGTCTACTTCTAGAAGAAATATCTTGCGCTCCTAGCGCCACCTGTTAAGCAGTATAAAAGGCGCTGCAAGGTAGGGAGCGGGGGAGTTAGTAGTCACTTAGTTTTAGTGAGAACATCAGCTAAGTAAGTTTAGCCAAGGAGTTACCTGGAGTAAGTACATCGGCTCCCGTGTAACAGACTGGAGTTTACCAATATCAACTACCTCGGACATAGGATTGTGATAGAGCGGAGTACTAGAATGGTCTAGAAGGTGTTGGAGCAACTCGTGTTCTAAATGTGGTTGATTGCTGATAGGAGATGGGAGGTGGACTGATGAAGACTTATACATGGTGGCTTTGACTCGGGATGAGATGTTTATTGAATAAAAACCCTTTCATATTAAGAAGCTCCCTCATCGTTCATTTCTTTTGAACTATTGGGAAGTGGACGGACAAACTTTAAACGCAGTCTGAATTACTCAGGCATTCTGGACAAACGACTCATGGAGACTTAGATATACACAAACATCACGCAGTCTTAAATCAAACATTAACAATAGTTCATTTGGTGGAGATTACCCGAAACATGACTTGTGCCGTTTTGCTCATCCTTGATGTCAGCCACCGGTGACTTTGAGGCTTCCTCTAACCCCAAGCCTCAATCTTTGCGGCCCGCAGGACACGATGTGTTAACATCATATACAGGGAATGTGGAAAACCGCCACCTGGTAGGTAATCCCTTAGACGGGGAAGCACAGAGACAGGAGGTCGCAGCCAGACCCAAGCAGCTCTGCCCCGAAGGTGCACAAAATTACCAAACCCGTGGCAAAGGTAAACCATTTCCCTGGCACCTAGGGCCCAAAGATAGGCCGGTTCTTGACGAAGGACTTGAAACCCTAACACACTCGGGACGAGTTGAAGGGAAGAACCGTCTCAAAGAATATCAGCAATATTGGAACCCAGGGTACGTACCACCTACGGACCACGAAACTGGTACTAGCTCTCGCTCCACCTGTGAATCCGATGTGAACAATCCGTGGTGTAACCAAGGTGTTCCTTATCGTTTACTACCCGCAGCGGGAGGTGAATGCGAACAGGAAGTTTCCAATGAAGATAACCTATTTTCTTCAAGAAACCTAAAACAACGACAAAACACTGCGGATAACTCCAGCCCATCAGGGGGAAAACGCCCCGAAAACCCGGTAATCCTACCTGATGGGAGCTCTCTCACCTATCCATTACCCCAACGACTTGAGTCTATCAGTCACCCACTGGTAACACCGACTCACCCCAACCCGGGGGCGTCCATTCCTTATCCCACTGTAGCTAAAGGAAAAACAGTAGGAGGGGATAGGGGAGTGGGAAGGGAAGTAGAGGGAAACAGCGAGAAAGTAGGCAATTTACAACCCTATCGATTAACTTACGGTGTAGAAAAGAACTTAGACCAAGCTGATAAGAGAGCGGAAGCTCGGGCCTTTGATCCAGCCGAAATATTACAGCAGTGGGCAGACTCAGGCCCCGAAAAGCACATAGATTTAGAGAGGCTAAGCGATCAGGATAGTGAAGAAAATGTAACGCTTAAAGCACAAGGTTTTAACACTCTAACTCATGAATCGTATGAAGAATACGAGGACGAGTACGAGGAAGAAAATAGCGAGACAGAACAAGCAGCCGCAGATGTCAGAGGGAGTAGTCCTGATAGAAAGTTAGTTAGAGGAGAGAAATCGCGCTCGTCATCGTTTGAACTTATTACCGAGGATGTTTTAGACACAGGTAAGAAAGACAAACAAGAAAGTGAGGACGAAATTAGTGTAGAGGAAATACCTGTGAAGGAACAGTGGGACGACCACGATATACAAAACCTCCACGAAGATAATATGGCGGAGGGAGGCGTACCTTTGGTGGATCTAGTAGGGGATGGGAATGGTCAAATCCCAGACCAACAACCGGGCCGAGGCGCGCCGGCAGGAGGTGGGATAGACCTTGGGCCCATACAACAAAATATGTTGTACCCTTTCCTAAGGCAGGCAATGGGAGCCCCTGTGCAGGCAGGTCAAGGGGGAGGGGGAAACCAACAGGGTCAACAGGCTCAGGGAGGCCAAGATAATCAGGCCAATCCTCAAGGGCCTAACCCTCCTCTTAATCAACAGGCTCAGGGAGGCCAAGATAATCAGGCCAACCCTCAGGGGCCTAACCCTCCTCTCAATCAACAGGCTCAGGGAGGCCAGGATAATCAGGCCAACCCTCAGGGGGCTAATCCTCCTCTTAATCAGCAGGTTCAGGGAGGCCAGGATAATCAGGCCAACCCACAAGGGCCTAACCCTCCTCAAAACCTTCTCAACAACCCTCCTCAAAACCTTCTTAATAACCAACTTCAAAACCAACTCAACAACCCTCCTCAAAACCTTCTTAATAACCAACTTCAAAACCAACTCAACAACCCTCCTCAAAACCTTCTTAATAATCCCCCTCCGAATCAACCCAACCCGCCGGGCCCACAAGGCCAGAATAACCCCCCAAATCCACCGCCCGGTCCACCGGGACCGCCAGGTCAGAACAACCCCCCGAATCCGCCGAATCCTCCACCGCCCGGCCCACCGGGACCGCCAGGTCCGCCGGGCCCACCAGGTCAGAACAATCCTCCAAACCCGCCGAACCAGCCAAATATCTGGGATCTTTTTCCACAGCTAAGAATGGCATGGGGCCAAGTACCCCCGCCAGTGCGGGAAACGTCCCACAATGGTCATCAAAGGGGACCAAATATTAGATTACCATGGTTTAGTGGGAAGGAGGATGAGCAGATAGAAAAGTATTTCAGGGAACTGAAGCGACTGAAAGCTATCTATGATTGGTCGGACGCCCATCTCCTGAATATGGCGCTATTAGGCCTGAAGGGACGGGCAGATGACTGGGCAGGAGCCTTAGCTGAAAGCGAGAAAAATACATTTGAGAAATTAGAAACTCAAATGACAAAGATCTTCGGTGATCGAAGAGCTAAGTGGCAGAAACACGCAGAGTTCTGTGGCCTTAAACAAGGAAAAGACCAGAGCGTGATCGAATTTGCAGGTGTCCTGAAACAAAAACAGGTTAAAGCAGAAGCAAGCGAAAGTATGATGTTAGCTGTGTTTTTAGAGGGATTAAAACAGGGTGTGGCCAGACAAGTAGCTATATTGGACCCTAAGTCGTTCACCGAAGCGGTGGATTGTGCAACGAGACTAGAGTCGTTGGACAAAGGCAAAGGGGGAACTAAAATATCCAATGCAGTGAGCGAACTGGCTGGAAGCCAAGAATCAGAGGAGACCGCGGCCCTAAACTCCATCTCCGAACGGTTTGGAGTGGTGCTGGCCCGACTGGAGGCCGCTCCATGGTTTCAGAAACCAAAACCAGGGCAAAGCGGAGCTCCCCAGAGTAGTGGTAACTATAAACAGCAAGGTTATGAGAGAAAAGATAGGTATGAAAATCAGAAAGGTGAAAGAAATTCAGGTCAGAAGGCTAAATCCAATACCGCCCCGAACAGAGAGGCAGACAAAGGAAAGAATCCGCCAACTCAGCAGAAAGTGGAGAGACCCAGGCTACCTTTTGATGAAAGTAAGTTTTGTATCATTCACCAACAACACGGTCACTCCACAGAAGCGTGCTTGTGGCTAAAAAATAGGTTGAAGGAGAAACCACCGCGGATTTACAAAATAGCAAAGCCAGTGGTACCGAGCAAAAGAGTCAGGGAAACTAGAGGAAGGGTCCGTTCATTCCACGATAGAATTAGGCGCAGTGGACGGACCGGCTAGGAGAGAGATAGGAGACGAAGCATTTTTCTTAACGTTAAGATTTAATGATCAGAAGGAGGTTAGATCTTTAGTAGACACAGGAGCGAGCGATTGCTTCATGTCCACCCATTGTAAACAGCAGATCCCTAAACAATGCATTTTAGATGAATGGAAGGTATCGAAGGGAAACATCAGTTTGGCAGACAATTCGTCTCAAGTAATACTAGAACAAATTAGATGTAAGTTTTCAATCCAGGGATCGGTGGTCTGCTATGATTTCAACATAGTGGACGATCTATGCCACCTAATAGTAATCGGTAGAAACTTATTAACAGTGCTTCGATCAGATTTATCTCTACCAGGCGCAAAGATAGAAGTGTTTTGTGGAAACCCTATAGTCAGCAAAGAAACAGTGAAAATTCCACCGGGAAATGAATGCATCATACCGGTTACCACCCGAGAGCCGCTGGGATTAGACTCACCAGTAGCTTACTGCGCACCAGCAGTCACTGCCCCGGTCCTAGTGGAGGGGTGCGTGAATACGGTGGGAAGTCAGTGGTGGATCAAAGTCATGAATCCGCTAGATGAAATGCAAGAAATCACTCCACAGGAAGTATTAGCTTTTGCCGAAGAATGCGCAGTGCCTGAGGTAAACCAAGATCAGATAGAAGAGTTCCTAGACTTGTGTTATCTAACTAAAACAGAGACCCCAATGTCCATCTGTAGGATTTCTGTAGAAGTAATGAAAGACGCAGTGCAAATGGAAAGCCAAACCTCTGAGGAGAAATCCCGAGGTAAAATGGATGAAAATGTAAGTAAAATAGATCTAACCGAGTCGTGCTTAAACGAAGAACAACAGGTAAGGTTTAGACAAATGCTTAATAACAACAGGAATGCACTAGCGTTCTCAATGGAAGAGTTAGGTCACTGTGAAATAGCGCCGATGAGAATCATTATGGATGAGTCGCAGGGAGTAATAAGTTCTAGACCGTACCGATACTCTCCACAGAAAATGGACATCATCGATGAACAGGTTAGGCAACTCATAGATATAGGTGTCATAGAGCCCAGCGAATCGGCTTGGCGAAGTCCGCTGGTGGTAGTGCAGAAGAAAGACGGCAAACCTAGGCTCTGTACAGACTTTCGCATGCTTAATCAGGTCACTTTCAAAGATAAATTCCCAATGCCTACAGCGCGATCACTTTTCTTATATATGGCTTACAAGAAACCCACTATGTGGACAGCTTTAGATCTGTTGAGCGGCTATCATCAGTGTGTAATCGAAGAAGACAGTAGGAAATATACTGCCTTTGAAACCCCAATGGGTGTATATCAGTATAAGCGTGTACCGTTCGGCTTAGTTGGCGCGCCTTGGCAGTTTACCAAGGTGATGGCCATTGCGCTAAAAGGCTTGATTCCTAGAACATGCTTAGCATATTTAGACGACGTAATCGTCTACGACACTACATTTGAAGAACACCTGGCGAGTGTTGAGGTGGTTCTCCAAGCTTTGGCGAGAGCTAATCTCAAACTGAAACCGTCAAAGTGTGAGTGGTGCCGCAGTGAAATCAATTTCCTCGGCCACGTAGTAAATGCGGAAGGGGTGGCTACACAAAAGGTAACCACAGAAAAGATCACAGCCTTTAACCGCCCGCATAATGTGAAAACTATCAAATCCTTTCTAGGGTTATGTAACTACTACCGACCGTTTGTCCCTAATTTCGCTGATCTAGCAAAGCCTTTAAACCGGCTGTTAAAGAAAGAAGTCTATTTTGAGTGGACAGAGGCCTGCGAGGAAGCGTTTCAACAGTTAAAGAAACTGCTGACCTCGCCGCCCTTACTAATTCATCCAGATATAGGAGGGCATTTCTATCTACTAACTGATGCATCAGACGCCGCGTGCGGTGCAGCAGTTTGTCATAAACTAGATGAAATCTACCGTCCGGTTGCTTTCTGGGGGTGTACCCTCCGTGACGCCGAATTAAATTATTCGGTAACAGAGAAAGAGGCTCTGGCAGTAATTAAAGGCATTAAGAACTATGAGGACATGTTGCAGGGAGCTAAAATCACAATAGTGACTGATCACAAACCGTTGATCCCCCTGCTACAAAGTGCCTACAAAGCCCCGTCAGCCCGGCTGAGACGGTGGGCTTTAGCGCTATCAGATTTTGATTTTGAAATTATATATGAGCCAGGAGTGACTCATTTTCTACCGGACTATTTGTCTAGAGTCTATCATGAACATGTCCCAGGTGAAGAATATGAGCCCGCCGTGGGATGTGAGTTATTTGAGGCCGAAGTTCAGGATGAAGAGCTTTCTGTGGCTACGGTAATAAATGCGCAACTCCAAGATGCAGAGTGCGCGCAATTGATAGACTACCTTCAGGACGGAGACCTACCAACAGATCCCCTTGAAGCTAGGCGAATAATGGACCAAGCCGATTTTGTGGGAATGGTAGCACCGGGGGTGCTCTGTAGGTTCAACGTCAAAAGGTATAATAAACACCAAGACCAACTGGTCAGGCTAAAACCCCGTATGATAGTTCCAGGTAGGTTAATTCCCAAAGTCCTGAGACTATTACATAATGACATCTTGGCTGGGGGACATGTCGGGATCAGTAACCTTACTACCAAAATCTCTGATAAATTCTACTGGCGAAACATGAACGCCGACATAGTGGACTATGTGAAAGCTTGTGAGACCTGCTCTCTGAGGAGGCGGGCCCCACATTTCAAGGCTTTGGCCAAGTCTTGGGAAAGGCCGACTCGACCCTTTGAGGTGGTACAATGTGATTTTATCGGGCCACTAAAGAGGGCTAGGGATGGGTCAAAATATATCATGACCTTCATAGACCTACTAACAGGTTGGCCGGAGGCTTTCACCACTAAAGACTCCACCGCGCAGACCGCGGCCAACTGTTTCCTAACCGGGATAGTGTGTCGGTATGGGCGGGTAAACCGCCTGCACACAGACCGGGGGGCGGCCTTCCTGTCGGGGCTGTTCCGAGAAATTACTACACGATTGGCGTGCAAACAAACGTTCACCACCGGGCGAATGCCAACCGGCAACGCTCGGGTAGAAAGACTACACAAAACCATTGAAAACCTGATCGCATACTATATTCCTGATGACCACTGTAACTGGACCGATCTACTCCCCATAGCGCTATGGACGGTTCGGTCTACGATCAGTGTGCGGTCGGGATACAGTCCTCACACCCTACTGTTTGGCAGAGATCCAATCAGTATGGGAATGCCTGAGCAGGGAACAATCCCTGAAACGCTAAACGACTGTGAATTCTTCATGCAAACAAAGGACAACATTGCTATGTTTAGGAATATGGCAGAAAGAGTAGTTCAAAACTATGAAAAAGATCTGAGAGTAAGAATTGATGAGCGGGCGCGGCCCACTCAGATGTACGAAGGTGATATGGTATACATGTACGATCCTTTAGCCAGTGAAAATAAAGCGTCTAAGTTCTCAAACAAGTATACTGGGCCATACAGGGTAATAGAGACTAAGGGGGACCATCTCGTTAGGCTGGTGTCGCTGAAAACTGGGAAACAAATACCACACTTAGTGAACATTTCAAAGCTCAAACCTGCACATGGGCCTTGGTCTCCCGCCATCCCTCATGTTATTCCCAAACTGGTGAGAGAAGCAAAAATCACTAACTCAAAAGGGGCAGATCCTGACCGAAACCCTGAATTGCATCACACCCCGACGGGTGAAATTGCTGAAAAGGATGGCAAGATAAGGGGTGCTGAGACTGAAAACTCAACGGGAACGACCAGTCCCCGTGAGCATGATGCAATTCCTATGGCCAGGAAGGTACCTACACAAAAACCTGGTCCAAGTCCCACCGATTTAGCAGAATCGGACGGGCAAATCACTGATGGTCAGGGCGCCAGTGCGGACACTGCGCTGTCACCAAACTTATCCTTTGTTCCTAATAAAGCCGCCTGTGAACGGGGAACAGCTGGCGCTAATGGACAGAGGAAACGCAAACGAGCTAAACGAAGGGGCAAAAGCCAGCCGTTGGAAGGGAGATCCCCTCTAGGCAACAACAAGCCCATAAAACTGCCCTGCGGTGATGTACCGATCTCGGATACATCGGAACAGAGCCCAGAAAAAACAGTAAAGGACCATGTCCCGACGAAAGGTGGCTATAACCTACGTCGGAACCGACGCCCTAACTACGCCGCTCTGTCCAACGGCGGGGAAAGCGACGACATGGATGATTAATACAGGAAATATTGCCGCCCTGTGAAAATAAAAGCTCGACGGAGCGGCACCGTTAGCATCAACGCTAATGGAACAGGTGGCCTACCTCACGACCACCTCGCTGCGCCCAGGGGCGTGGCAGAAAGGGAGGGTGCGCACACCAAGGGAGATGCCAGTGGTTGGCGTCATCTCCTGGCATCGGATGCAAGCGCCCCACCCTGAAACAAGATACAGCTCCAAATATGGAGACGGCATGGGCAGGCGGATCGGTTATAATTTCGTGGGATCCGCGCCGATCCGCCAGTCGGTCCGCAACTCTGCTCCTAGACGGTCACCTCTGCTGCAGGTGATTGTACGCATAATCCAGCTCGGAAGGAAACGGAGATAGACATTGATTCTATCTCTGAACAAAAGTTGGAGATAGAAATTGTTCAACTTTCAACTTCTCCTGGAAGGAGCGGAAAGAGAACTTAGCTGGAACACTGATCCACCGACTCATGGGGAATTGCCTAGCCCTCCGGCCTCATAGTAATCCAAAGGGAACCACTACTTTCCCTGCGGACACGGAGGGAAGGATCATCGTCCCCTTGAGAAGGAAACGGATTAGCCGCCCCCACCAGAGGGCGCTACCCACCAAGGGAATGTTCGTTGGGCCATTCTTTTAGGATTTTACCAAATGAAAGAAAAGGCAGTCGAGAAGGAGAGTACTAAGAAACGACCGGCTCAGACCCTTAGGCGGTGGAGTTGGCCGGGCCGGGGCGGTGTCCGTCCGGACTCAACCGACGCCGGGATTGCCCGGAAGAAACCAAGGACACCAGCCCGGCGACCCACCAGAACGACCGCAGGTGGAGCCAAGAAGTCAGCTAAATCGGTTCCAGCCAAAAAGAAGACAGCAAATAAAGACTTTTACAATTTATCTGAGGTGAGTGACTCGGAGCCCGAGCCAAGGCTAACTGCGTTGGCCAAGCCGGTTCAGAAGGGGGAAGCGGCCAACCGACCGGTGCAGATCCAGGCCGGCTGGTTCTGGGACCTTACGCAACCACTGTTCCAACTATTTGAGACTGTTGACGAAATTAGAAGGACAGTGGGACTGGATGTGCCAAAATCGAACAAACAGTTAGCTGAGATTAAAACTCAGGTACCTCCTTTCATTCAAAGGACCACCCAAAACTCTAAATGCGTCAGGGAAGGTACCAGACAACAAACAACACGAGGCGGTCGACCTCTGCCCACTCTGGAAAGGCGAACGGGAGGGGAACAGCTAACCGTCGCCGCTCCAGGACTAAAAGTGGAGGTAGCACCCGTTCAACACGCGCCAACCCCACCGGTGGGGAACGGGCCAGCGGGAGCTCCCCTCCTCCACCACTTGCAGCCTGCGGACCCCGCTTGTTTAGACTTGAGCAGCTTGACAACGAGCTGCAGCGCCAATCCCTCACCACTGCTATGGAACCAGCAGCAGTGGACGCCAACCAGCCAGCCGGGGGGCCCACTGTGGCCGAGCCCACTCCCAACGACAAACCCACCGCAAGTGCCGCACCCGTACCCCTCGAGCCAACCGTCGTACGACCCAACGGGGGCCGTTTCGGACTGGAACCTACTAGGCCAAGACCCCTCAGAGCAATGCGCCCCTCGTCCTGCGAACGTATGAGAGGCTTGAGGATCACGGTCACCAAGGACGAGAGCGGAATCATCAGGCGAGTGGTGAATGACAATGGACAAAACCTCTATGAGCATGTCCCAAACTAAGTGGACCAGGGGGCCCGAGAGGAGGGCATACTTCGGCGCATGGATGATAGTGGTGCGCAGAAAAGTGAAGGTAACTTTGTTGTGAAAGTGTTTTAGTTAAACTATAAACTTGACTTTCACGGACTAGCGCTAAAACAAATGACAATGAAGTGGTCGGTGCTGTTCGTTTTCGCCATGATAGGGGGCATTAAGGGGTTGCGGAATGACTCCAGCCCACGTGAAGGGCTAGTCCCTAATGCTGAAGTTATAGCCTTGGAACAATATGGGGTGGTACTGAAACCAGGAAAATTAATGTCCACCGCAGATATTACTCACGTCCGACAAGGCTTTCTGATCACTATTCCCCAAAGACGCTCCTTCATCAAGGCTACCTTTGGCCAGGTCTGTCATCGGTACCTAAAGGGAGGAGACGCTCTCGACCGAGCCTGTTACCACGTCAGGTCGCTAGTGAATTGGATGGATCAGACATCGCAGGCGCTCAAAGGTCGGTATAGGGAAATTCTCAATGAAACCTTAAGCTCGCTAATTAAAAACAACCAACAGCGACCTCAAAATCAAGGGTCAGAATCAGACTCAGGCGGAAGGATCAAAAGAATGAAGAAACTCCCCATCATGCTGGACGACCCGGGATGGCCGACCTTTCCTATTCCAACATCATGGAACAAGGGGCTTTCAGCTGATGTCAAGTATAACAGGGAACTAATTAAAGTGTTACAAGAGTCCTCCGACCAGATGATCGAAGATCTGGCGCTGATGAACGAGAAACACGACGAGGCAGTAGAAAGGGTTAACCACGTCGTGATAGGTCTGTTGGATAATTTAAGGTCATTAAATAAGGCGCATAATACCACTCGCCGGAGAATGAAACTCGTCCAACATAAGGTAGACTGGATGGAACTGTACCTGAACATGATACCTGTAGCTCTGGAAGACAAACTGGGTGAAATGGTGTATCTCCAGTTGGTGGTAGAGCAAACGCGCGTGTTCAGGAAAGGTGTACAACACCTGACACGGGGCCAACTAACCATGGATTTGGTACCACGCCAGTATATGGTCGGAGCGGTCCTGGAAGTCAACAGGTATCTGAAAGGAATCCATCCCAGGTTCCATGTAGCGTTTACAGATCCCTCCTTCTATTATGAGAACAGCCAACCCTCATTTAAATTTGATGAAACCACCCAGGAGCTGATCGTGTACGTAAGGGTACCAGTAGTGGCCGACGAACATTTGTTTAGAGTCTACGAGGTACTAACCTTTCCTGTGCCAGTGCCAGTTAGAGGACGACAAAAGAAGGACGCTCTCCAAATTGTTAATCTACCAAAAAGTGTGGCTATGTCCATGTCCCGTCAGTACTACGTACCACTGGCTAGCGGCAGTTGGTCAGGCTGTTATGGGCAGACCATCACGCTTTGTAAGGACTTGCCCTACATGAAAAAGATTACGGATAACACCTGCACTGCCGCCCTGTTGAGACGCGATGACATGGCCATACGAGAGAAATGTGAACTGGACTATCTTTTGGAAGCAGACTTTGGAGTAATGGCAGTGTATCTGGACGACGGAGATATGCTTGTGGTCAGCGCTGACACCCGGGGCCAGATGATTTGCAGAAATCAACCCGCGGTGGAGGTGAACATAGAAAACTATGCGCGAGTTCAGGTGGAATGCGATTGTGCCTTCCAGACGCAGGGATCATGGATACCGTATAGTTTACGGAACTGTGACCGACACACCGGGATCACCACGGTCGTGTATCCACCTAACGACCTGTTGGAAGCAGCGAGTCGTGTGAAAGGATGGAACGCTAATTTCACGAGGCCCGAGAATGAACCCACTATGTTAGAATCAGATCCTATCCCTGAAACGATTAGGAAAGAGCTACTGGAAATCGAGGAAAGCCTAAAGGTCAGAATACCTGTATCCTCTCTGGCCAAGCGAATCCAAAAACACAGGAAAGACTTGGCTAAAGGCATCAAGAAAGCAACTGACCGCTACGAGGTGGACAAACACGCCCCATGGTTTTCTATAGGTAACTTTGGGGGCGGCTTTGGCCTTCTCACAATCTTCTGTATAGTGGTAGCAGTAACCATTATTGGGTGTATTCTCTGGAAGTGCTGGCGGAACCACCAAGGCAAGACTGCCCTGGCCGGACTAACCATGACTTTACCTCGGGCCATGGCCTTGGAAGCGGCGGACCCGGAGGAGCTGCTGCGCAGTGAAAAGGAACTAACTGGATGCCCGGACACGACCGCCAACCCCACCGCGGTGGCAGTACTTGCTATATTATTGGCAGTACTAGTCATCGCCGTAGTGGTCCTCGTGTGGCGAAAGTGGAGGTATATTAGAAGGAAGACTGTAGATGGACTATACGTACAGTTTGCCAATCCACATATGATAGAAACAATATTTCTAGGTGAACTGGCCATGCCTTCTGACCACACTTATACGGAAGGTTATGTGCTCATTAGGGATCTACTGGTGACCCAACTGTGTCTGAAATATACCCTGACGGTTACCTGGGGGGCGCAGCTGATGGGAGCAGCGACTAGACCTGGACAACATCCATCTAAGGTGCCACTACCAGACACCCTGAGAGTATCTAAAAAACTAGCCCGTCTGATGATGAGTAACTTAAAATACAATACCAGGGCCAGACTACTGAGATATTCCTCGGGGCTAGCCACTCCTGTACCCATGGGAGTACCTCGCCTCATCGACGCAGGCTGGTCCGATGTCGGAGCGGACTGGCCTCAACCGGTGATGGGACATGGAACAATGCCTAACGCTCCTCCTAGATCGACCACGCCCACCTCAACAGCGACCGGAACGGGATCTGCCCGAAAGACAGTAAGGCCAGGGACATCCGAAAAAGATCCAGGAACGGTTTATGAAGTGATCATATGACAATGTAATGAGTGTTAAGACCGGACCTAATGCTGTACAGGTAAAATTGGTGAATTGATAATTCAATGGTACAAATACTAAAACTGAAAGGTAACGGGGAATATGCTGGACCCTGCCTATTCAGGAAGGTAGAGTTCTGTTGACTAACCTGATTAATATTAACTCGCCAACCAGGGAAGCCTGGGTCGGGTAGGCTGGTCCAACTGTCTTTCTATGGACCCATGGGTTATCTAAATTTCTTTCAAGTTGAGTGTCCCATGCCCGGTAGCCTAGCTCAACACTCTTATTGTTACTAATTTGGCAACTCTATTAAAGTAGAGAACCATTCGGAACCGATCCTAGTGTCGCAAAATTTTAGCATTTAAAGAAAAACACAAAATTCTATACAAATACCTATGTGCGCTCAACGGAACCAACGCTTCCAACGAGCGAAGTGAACTTCCCCAAGCAAGTACCATCTATACATGACCCCTGTGCTGCTGTTACCGCTAGGATCGGGCTGCGGTACAGGAGTCACTTGGGGAACGCCACTGTCTATTCTTTTGCATGCCTGCATAAATATATAATCGTCTCAAAAGATGAGGGGGCTGCACAGGCAGCGGGAGCCTGCCCACATGCCTGGTGTCAGTGGTGCCTAACAGGAGGCAGGACGTTGGGGTTACGCGTCACTGACGCTGCAAAAGGGCACTGGGGTGGACGCCCGACCATGGCAGTCATTATGCCCCGGGGTGGGATGGCTCCCGACAGCGGTACCTTCATCACAAAAAAATCGACGAATAGCAAGTAAAATTAACCAAAAACTAATATATAAAGCAGCCCAATATTTATTTAACCAAGAGCTCTCCCTCAGGGAATCCTGGGCAAAATATAATAAGAAGCATAAGAACGCAGAATATTTAGTAACATTCTCAGGGGGAACGCTCTGTGACAGCACACGAGAGTACCTTATACGTGGCTCGTTTGCTCCTGGTATGGGCGCGCTGCAGCGGCAGGGATGTGTGCAAATCCTGCCAAGGCGTGCTATATTCAGGAATTATAACGGAGGTCACAAGGAAAGGTAGTTACGGGACAACGGCGAACTGGTGACATTCACAGGGTGCTCGGCTCTCTCTTACCATATCGCGACTCCCTCAGACTGGACAAGCCATCCCTGGAGGGGGAGAAGCTGTAGCGAAAACTCACAAGGCGGTGGAGCGAGGTGCTGTCCTTATTAATAGCCCCGTCGCCTTGGTTATGTGTAAATGGCCGCCAGATCACCGTGTGTCTTAAGTCAAAGGATCCTGACTTTACCATAGAGTCAGGATCCAACGAAAACTAGTATCAAAAAGAAAGAAAATAATGAACAACTGCCCAAAGTACAAGACTAAGTTATTTAGACCATGTTTAGACCAGTTTTAACCGGGACAGAGACAAAACGGCAAGAAGTCAAGTTTCGACCCGGGTAAATTAGAAATAACTAAAATTAATAAGAAAGACGTGCGGCTTCAGAGCTGACCGCCGTCGAGAGAAAAAAAAAATGAATGGAATATTAGTCTTGACCGCCGTCGTGGCGCTAAAAGTATCCGGGTCTCCGCTCAACAGTTGAGCTGAGGAGGGGGGACACGGACTACTGATTCCCTGATGAACGGCTGCAATAAACTTGGTTGACACCCATAGCTAATAGTCTACCCAGTCTATTAGAAGGAAACTAAAATACTAAGGCTGTCTTTAGTACTAACATATTCCTGCCCTGCATGCGCATAATTAGGATAGGCTGGGGGCGGAGTCTTTTCTGGAGTAGTTTCGACTCTCCACAAGGAAAAAACGGGCATAGACCTGAACAAGAAGACGGGTTTAACCTGATACTATACTTCAGCAAAAGCCCGGACTAGTTGCTGTCTGGAAGTGATGATCTGAAAGAGATGCATTTATATGTCTCTATAATTTAAAGGGGGGGTAGACTGCATATTAAAAGAAGTATGCAGTTTGCTCCCAATTATAACAATGGGAAACTCGGTACTGCCCATTCTAGTACCCACGGATGGGGGGTGCCGACAACCCACGTGTAACTAATGAGGATCGGAAGTCGGATCAGAAATGGATTTGAATCTGAGACCCGATCCTCTAGTGATAACTTTTCAAGTAACGAATAATCTCGCCTTCCTTTGTATGGTTAATACTTAATGTCCTTTAATGACATTTATACTTTTACGGAATGAAACGCTACCCCACCGTTTGTCATGTTGGCTTTCCCCATGTGATGTAAAGTATAGGGTAAACAGTAAGGTGTTACTGTTAACATAGGTATAATATCTATTCAGTGAACCGTTTGGTGTTAGGGGCGCACCTGTTTATCTCGTTAAGAGGGCGCCACTACCCAGTATAAAGTGGAACTCGGTCTTCAAACCCCAGATTGAACATAGGGGGTGAACGCCGAGCTACCACCTGTAGCTAACAAAGGGGGAAAGGATTTTGACCTAATATAAATCATTAAAGACCAAGATGTGTGACGACACCGGTCGAATCTGGTAGGAGCAGTTCTCTTGGGTGCTCTGGTAGGCTACTGGTCGGCTACTACTGGGTTTTACCGACATCAGTGGCATCCAGAGACGATGCCGGATCAGTTAGTGTTGGGCACACTATCCGACGTTAACCACTCAATGAGAACAAACTCTGGTTGAAGTAGTACTTCACAAAAAAAAAAAATGAAGTCAAATATGTTAGAACAGTTGTCACCCTTGGGGGGTTGTTAACTTGTTTTCATATAAACCCTCGGAGTGTATTGGTAAATTATTCTATGACAAAGTACATAAAATGTGTTGTCAAGAATATTGATAACTCGCAGATATATCGCTGTTTGAGATGTTTGGTAATCTTTGCTGCGGATTTTGGTGCCTCTCTAGTTTTTTAACGAGAACACCATTCCTTTCTTGACAACGACAAACACCGAATCTCCGTCTGGGGGCTCATTCAGTGTCTTGGAGGCTTCGTTTTGGTTTCCTCGCAGTAGTATTGTCTCCTCATCTGGTCGACCTGCACAATAATACTCACTATAAAACTTATTCTAACACCATGACACTGACGAAGTCTTGTCGTTAGACTCAACACGGGATGGGTATTGGTGGCTCTTGCCACTCCCTCTCAAACTTACCTTGGAGTCGCCAACAGCTCGTTGGACGGCTCCACCTGTGGTGTCGCCTCACGTGGCCGACACGTCAACATTTCCACTACCCTGTAAGGGGGACAACTCATCAAAGAATTCTGTCACAGCCAATCTAATGCTGGGCAATCTGGACCAAAGTACTTGGTCACCTACAGTTACTCTAAACTTACCCGGGGTGAACACCCTACGAAGCGCTTATTCCCTTAGGGCGCCTCCATGTAAATTGTTTCCAATGTAGACATTTACACTAATGTCCTGTACGAAGAACGACAAAACAAAGAATTCTGTTACAGCAAACCTAGTGTTGTATAACTCAGACCGGAATCCCTGGTCATCCATACAAATCCATTGGTGCAGTGTCATCCCACTAACAGTAATAGTAATACAATAACACTCAAGGCCAACACGGCACAAACTACCCACACACATTGAGAGCCTGCTTGAATCGGTAATGTCAACAAACCTCTAGTCAGTAAAACCTCCTATTATCGCCCAACCACGCGCGAGGTAAAATGATTGATCATGTTCGCCTAAACAATCCCTCCCACTAAAATCATATAGCCCGACGTCTATCAGTGCCCAACACTACCATCTTACGCCGTTCATATTATCATCAATAACCACAGGACCTGGAAAAGATAATAAGTTTAGTACACAAGGTCCTAGTTTTCGGCCCGCGTCCACCATCTTGGATCCAAAAGTAAACACCAGGTGGCCGCCCGTGCTACCCGTTACAAAAATCACCAGCGAAACACAGTTTCTAGTTCCGGGAGTGACATCAGCTTCCGGAATACAACCACGTGAAGGCGAACCGAAAACCACTAGGAAGAGTTTTGGCCAACAATCCCCTTAAAATACCACGGTTAGTAGCCTACCTAACATGCCAAGAACTGTGGAAAGAAGACCGAACTCACCCGGGCTCGGAGAGGTCGGGGCGCTGGACCGTCTCGACGAGGAAGGCGCTCCAACAGCAGGCGAGGAGACGAAGGGGGCGGCACTCAACAACAGGCGTGGAGAAAACAGTCTGTTGAATCCGCTACTCCCATGGGAACAATCCTGTTATCTGGAGCTCCGGCAGAATGTCTGGCTGCTCCTCTTGAATATATAAACTTAGGTGTACTAATCACTGGCCGGGAATTGGACTGACAGAATCACTTGGCGGAACCAACCCGGAAATTAAGTGTCCTAATCACAGGCCGGGAACTGGATCCGGGAATCACTTAGGTTAAGAATCACTAGAATTAAGAAATCATTATGTACAAAAGAAATTTATGAAGCGGGCTACTGGACCGGGTAACACCGCGCCAGGTCAGCCACGCACCGGGCCCATCGGCGCAGCTGCCGGGGACTAGGGAGAAATCCCTCGGTGTACTCCCGGTAGTCGTGAACGGAGATCACGCCGTCCGTGGTCCTCCGGGTGACGTGAGTAAAACGGGCCAGGTTGACGCTGGGGGTCCGGTTCCAGGCGTTGATGGCGCCCAGCTCCACGTTGATTCTGGGAACGGCCTTGTTTACCCACCGCTGAATGGCCGAGTCGTCGCAGAGCCGTTCCCACTCCGAGCAGTTGAGGCCGGTCAGCTGAGCGAAAGTAAACTGGCAAGCAGCCGGGTGACACAGAAAGTTGGTGGCGATCTCGTTGAGCACTTCCACGTAGTGAGCCACCGCCGTATCGATCTTGGAAAAACGGGGAAGCCACAATTCCAACTCCTCGTCCCACGTAAAGAGGTCGTAGACCGAAGGGACGATGATCAACACGTCCTTCGGCCATACCGTGTGGTGGGCGAAAGCCTGGCGTCCGAGGTCGGCGGTGGTGGCCTCTGAAGTGCTGACAACTTCTGCCTCTGCCCCTTCTGCTTCTATCACTGCCAGAAAATCAGTAAGGCCGGCGACCCTCTCGTCCCCGAACACGACGAGTTTAACCATAATGGCGGGTGAAAGCTAAGAAAAGTAAAGTGACAGGACCAAAGGTGAAACGCGTCTGTCCACGCTAAAATAACTGTCGGCACTGATTAAAATGACGTCAAAACGAGGCTAATTTGGGAAACCCCTTTTTGATCCAAAAGATCCAAATTTTGAAATCGGCTAGCATGATCAAACCATCGTATAATTTCTTACAAAATCTGTGCTAAACTAAAGCTTGGGTCCCCAGCCAACATAATCAAGCGACAGAATTAATTCATATCGGCCCAAAATATCAGGTCGAACCATCAAACTTGCAAATTTGTTGGAACAGAAATTTGCCATCCGGGCGCTTCGCGCCTGGAGGAATCAAATCGAGGTCAAACCCTGGAGGGGAACTCCAGTCAAGCGCCTCGCTAAGTACACATGTACTAAGCATGACTGGTGGGCGCGCGACGGGAATGGTAATATTTTCTGGACCCAACTGCTTAATGTTGCTAGATCAGATGCAGGGACCTTGTATTTATTGTAAATAATGTTGTTCTGGTTGAAGTTTGATTGAAATTTGACACGCATTGTATAATGAAATTCGTTCGTTCAAAATGTCCGAATTCTCTGTATTGACTTATGTTGTGTTAACTTGTTCTGAAATTGGATTTGATGTGTACTTGTTACTCTTAGAAGGTTAAGACAACTTTACACTGTATATATGTTGAGTTCTGTTGACTTGTGTTACAAATCATAGATATCAAAATCTGTACATGTATGTACTAAGTCAAAAACTAACTTTGTCACCTTATGCACGGGTGTCGTAATTCTTAAGCCCCATTATGGCTGACCATCCTTAAAACTTACCTTGTCACCTTATGCACGGGTGTCACAATTCTTAAGCCTCACTATGGGCTAACAACTCTAAATTCACTTTATCACCTTATGCACGGGTGTCGCAATTCTTAAGCCTCAATCTAGGCTGATAATCATATTTCTTCATCCTCTAAAACTGACTTTGTCTTTTTGTCATCATGATTATGTCACCATTTACTTATCATACAAATGATCATATTATCATTCCTCAACACTTACCTTGTCACTTTATGAACGGGTTCCGCTAACCTTGAGCTTCAAGATGTGGAAGCCTACTCGATAAATAATTTCTTTTATGAACTTACCTTGAAACTTTATAAATGGTTTCACTGATCTTGAGTCTCAACATGAGACTACCAGCAAAATGTACTATGTACTAAAACAAAACCGATCATATGAATGTATCTTTGCTTATACTTCTAAGTGAACAAAAGAACTCCTGATTATATTGACACTGTGCTGAATGTACCACGAGAGTCAAGGCCACCCACAATGGTTTCTCCATATGAAAAGTAATAATAACAAATATATCCAATCATCAAAAAATTGGAAACTTTATCACATTTGATTGAAATCTTCATTTGGTTTGAGCTATGTCGTCCACCTCCTTAAACTCAAACACCTGACCGCCGTCGAATGTACTAATAGCTTAGCACTTTTAATATATCCTCATGTTATATAATCCATCAAGGATCAGGCTTAGCAAGTCTACTTCTAGTCTACTTCTAGAAGAAATATCTTGCGCTCCTAGCGCCACCTGTTAAGCAGTATAAAAGGCGCTGCAAGGTAGGGAGCGGGGGAGTTAGTAGTCACTTAGTTTTAGTGAGAACATCAGCTAAGTAAGTTTAGCCAAGGAGTTACCTGGAGTAAGTACATCGGCTCCCGTGTAACAGACTGGAGTTTACCAATATCAACTACCTCGGACATAGGATTGTGATAGAGCGGAGTACTAGAATGGTCTAGAAGGTGTTGGAGCAACTCGTGTTCTAAATGTGGTTGATTGCTGATAGGAGATGGGAGGTGGACTGATGAAGACTTATACATGGTGGCTTTGACTCGGGATGAGATGTTTATTGAATAAAAACCCTTTCATATTAAGAAGCTCCCTCATCGTTCATTTCTTTTGAACTATTGGGAAGTGGACGGACAAACTTTAAACGCAGTCTGAATTACTCAGGCATTCTGGACAAACGACTCATGGAGACTTAGATATACACAAACATCACGCAGTCTTAAATCAAACATTAACAATAGTTCACCATGTTCAACCCGGGGTCTAACTGCCTAAAATACATCATCTCTGACAACTAGACCTTTTGGATATAAATCTTGCTCCACAACTCAAGGGATCTTCACAATAGGAACTTCTTGACAGCATAGAGACAACCCAAAAAGCTGAAAGATATCCTAGTCAAAGCTAGACTCCCTCAGAAAACACAACTTCCTACCATTCATGTCCTTGCAAGCCCTGTGTCACCAGTATCTGCAGATACTGCCGGGCCTCAACAAGGGGAGGATTCTATGCACATCCTCTAGTAGAGAATATGTTGCCAAACACAACATAACATTTAAAAGTTCCAATGTCATCTATTGTCCGAGCTACAAATGCTGTGGCATCCAATATGTTGGTCAAACAAACAAAAAACGTCTCGTAGACAGGTTCCAAACTCATTTCTACAACATCAGCAACAAAAAGCTGAATAGTGAAATTGGGAAAAACTTCAACCTCCCAAGCCACAAAGGACTGGATGATGTGGAGATCCACATCTTGGACTTTATCCATGCTCACCCAGAGGCGGGAAGTCCAGATACTTGAGAGACTTAGTGGAATTCAAATGGATCCAAAGCCTCCATACTATTGCACCCCTGGGACTCAACACCATGGATCCCACAACCCAATAAAACCCTCTCCTTAAAGTAAAGGACACCACTTTAGCCACTTCCAAAAGATTTTTACTTTTTAAAGTGGTACCTCCTTTTTATACTCCTTTTTAGAGGCACGGACTCCCCCTTGGAAACCCCTTTACCCTGCCGCAATTTTCACACTTTGGAATTAAGGGGCCAACAGGGGCCCTCAATATGAATGACTTAAAAATCCTATTAATTTCTGGGAGCCAGTCGGGCCCTAAGCCAGAAAACTTAAGGGCCCATCCCTCTGTTTTAGGCCCTCAGGCCCTCAGGCCCCCAGGCCCCTGGTTATGTCCACCCCTGGTTACACGTTTTGGCGTGCTGGACTCTCCTGGCTAACTGTGTTTTACCTGCAGACAATCCTAAATTACAGTGCATGCTGGGAAATATGTCCACAAACCAAAAGGCTCATCTTTAGAAATTTTCATTAACCATGGAAATATTAGTGATATAACATCATGGAATATTACAATTGACTAAATATCATTTTGTATCAGTAGATCTATATGTTAACTAATTTATAAGTTGGTTTGGAAATTCATTAATTTGGACTGAAGTCCAGTGCAAAAGAATTATAATATTCTTTAGAGTTAGAGCTAAGTATTGTAATCTCTCTTTAGTATTGGCAGGAGTACGTTGTTGATAAGTCAAGCTAGTGTAGTAGCAAAACGCCGAGCGGCGCTCTTGTCCTGTGGCTAGGTATAAGTATGGGGTTGTCGTAAATGGTGGCGCCCCCACGTGGGGACAATAGTAACTGAGTTAGTTCATTCCTAGACAGGTACGCACAGGTACAAATGGGACATAGGTGCAATCAGGAAGACTGCTAGGGAACATTATGATCACGATGTATGAAGAATCTAGCTTGGGAGGACATCATGAGGTCAAGAGCTTTACCATTTGTGATAGCTTTAGTATAGAATTAGGAATAGAATTGGGGAATTTTCGCAATAGTGCGGAAAATTGACCTATTAGGAAAATGTGAAGGCTTGTATGAGATGCCTGGGATGAATTCCAAATGTTTTCTGATTTACCATATGAAGATTGGAGTGATATTTAAAAAATTACAGCTAAATAACATGTTTTCTCCCATAGGATCCTATGTTAAACGTCCCACCAACCTCCGTTCGTGATTTCTGCGAAATTTCACTGTGTGATGCACTATTTTTAGACCTGCATATGCGATATAGCATTCTGGGTTTCTGAAAGTGGCTGGATGTATGCTTGACCCAGGGAGGGTTCGTTTGGATGCACCGGCATGTGCCGCCATCCCATAATTTTCCCACAATGCAAAGGGGTGAATATTGTGGGTTACCGCGTACCTGGCATATTAGGGTCTGCAAGGCGGTAATCAGCTATATCCACGCCTTTGCATTGTGGGGAAATTGTGGGATGGCGGCGCACGCAGGCACATCCAAAGAAACCCACCACCAGTTAATTACTGCGCGGAGCGATACCATCATTCTCCTTAATGTAAAAAGGCTAAAGTCGGAACGAACATTACTTGGGGAATGTGAAGCGACTAAGGACTATGCGAGTTCTCCAGTTATCCTAACAACTACACCACCCCATCCCCCTTGGGCCCTTACAAGTTACAGGCTAACTGGCCTTAGCTTTGGCAAAGAGAAATATGTTTTTTGTCCTGTCCCTATCAAATGCTGTCAAATATATTAAACTATTCTCTCTTCTGAACCAAAATTGGTTGACATGTTATGATGTTACTAAGTGTATCCCCTCTTAAACATACCAAATGTAAAAATATTTCAGTGTTACTGTAGCGGAAACTCCCTAAATACCCTGGTCTCAGAGAGCATGCTGCCCCAAGAACCTAAACAATACAAGAGTGAACAACTTGCGAAACTCAGGCATGAACTCATCCAAAGCAGACTGCAAGTCCAAAAAATCATGACTGAGAACCAAGTGCCAGGGCTCAACATTAAGCATTGCCTGCCTTCTCAGGGCAGGTAAAACTTGAGGTGGGGCAGGTAAATGTTGACATTCTCCTGCCCGAAGGGCAGGTAAAATTTTTAGTATATAATAAAACAGTAATAAAGCTGGGCAGGTAGATTAAAGAGTCGGGTAGGTAAAATTGCACTCACACCTGCCCAATGGGCAGTCAAGCCAAAAACCTTAATGTTTAGCCCTGAAGTGCAACTTACAAAAATCAAAGAGCTGGAATCTGAAGCTGTGATCCGAGCAGAACACGTTGCTGAACTTGAAGGAATGCATAAGGAACTCCTTGAAGCCTTATCGAAGACGGACTACAGACCAACCCCCAAAAAGCCAGCTGTACGCTTCTTCCGCGGACCACAAGGCATTCTGTTCAACATGTATCCCTGTATTTGTTTGTTTGTGGGATTAGTTTAACGTCCGGCCAACCCTTTAGGGTTCTTTTACCAGACTGCACAAGGTAAAGCTTTTCAGCTAGTTTTACGTCACAGGGGCGGTGACCGAATGTATGAAATGAGATGCCTATTTGTAGCAGTGGGACCCAATGCCCTCTTTAAAGTGCCGCCACACTGAGATATCATGTCATAGGCCCACACAATACCCCACCCAGTCACATTATACTAACACCAGGCCGACCAGTCATGTTTCGTGGTTCTTACTTAATACAGAGTACCAGGCAAGCAGTGACCACTACCATTGTTAAAGTCTTTGGTATGACCCGGCCAGGGATAAATCCCAAGACCTCCCAGACTCAGAGTGGGCACTCTACCAAAGAGCTACTGAGTCTGGTCTCCCATTTGTCGCCTTCTACGAACAGCAAGGGGCTGCTGGGGGACCTATTCTTCCCAGGAGGCTCCCGAAGGAACCCCCACCCCGGATACCCACAGGGGGCATGTATCCCTGTAAGATGACGTACAAGGGTATGCTGTACAACACACCAAAGCTCTTTTCCACCATAGGTATGGCATCGCACACCGAATAATGATTGAAGTTAACCCTTACGTTATCATCAATATCAAGCGTCTGGGAGGCGACATCTGTGGCTCTGCTGAATGGGACAGGGTGAAGGAATCAATCCTCCATGAAATTGCGACAGCCAAGGCCCAACAGTGCCAAGAATTTGCAGAAGAATCAGGAAAAATATCATGATACTTTGCTCGTAGAAGCTGTAGCAGACCCTTTCTGGGGTGGTGACACCAGCCAGGAACATATGCACATGCTGTAACTTCAGGAACCAAACCCTCAACAAAACCACTACACGCTGACCAACCAGTGTCCGAAATTAAGCTGCGCCCTGCACCCGGCGCGCATATTTTTGCGTCCAGTTGCACAATTTTGATAGGTATGCACCTGGAATGTGCACAATTTTGAGGTAAAATATCATTGCTATATTGGGTGGGTGCATAGACAAAGCCCCGGGTGCAAAATTTCCGAGATTGTGCACCCAATGGACGCATGAAATAAATGCTTAATTTTGGACACTGCCAACGTGCTCAGGAGGATGAGCCACTGAAAATACCCGACCCTGCAGCACAAGCAGGAAACAGGATGCCTGAAAATAACAGCACAACAAAACTACCTACAAAGAGGCATGCCAACTTCCTTGTAATAGGCAACAGCAACACTAGGGGTGTGTCAAATGAACTAAGAAAATCAAAGAAAGATGCGATTGGGGTAACAATGCCCAATGCTACCCTAAAAGATGTTACTAAAGCCACAATCAACATGGCAACAATCCAACCAGACACCCTTATCCTACATGGAGCAGATGTTGACATCCATAGCTACAACGACCTGAGCAACATCACCAAAAGAGCCAAAGAGCTTGTAGACTCAGCCTTAACTCACTACCCGAAGTCTATAATCCATGTCTTAATGCCAGCCAAATCAGGCATTAACCGTATTGACCAACGTACCAGCAAAGTGGTAAATGAACTAAAAAGGCTCACTGCTAACATCCAAAGGATCATAATCCACAACAACCTAGATCACCGTACAAGGGACGTGATACACCTCTCCCTGTCATCAAAACAACGATCTCTAAGAAAATCCTACAGCTGCACAACACCCTCGCAGCTGCCCAAAGTGAGGGCAGCAATACAAGACCTGACATTACCACAACACAGCAGTACCTTTAACCATAGACACACAGCTATCTCTGAGAAAACTAACATACTAGTATGGAACATGAACGGACTAGGAGATAAATTTAAAATGCAGACAGTACAGGATATTTTCACTATACATAACATAATAGTTATACTTGAGACATGGAAACAAAAAGACTTCAAACTAGAATTCCCAGGATATGAATACCATCAGGTTACACATAGCAGGATACATAAAAATGCAAGGAGGCCATCTGGAGGCATTGGTGTCCTTATCAAGGAAAATATAGCTAAAGGTGTAACTGTATATGCAAGATCTGAATTTGTCATATGGTTAAAATTGAAAGGTAAATTCTTTGGTTATAACAGAGACCTCGTATTTGGTGCTGTATACCTTCCACCAGATGGCACTACATACATTGCAGAAATGGATGACTATTTTGTACTACTTGAACAGGACATTGCCAAATACTCTGAGAAACATGATATTATACTATCAGGTGACTTCAATGCTAGGACAAAAGACATGAGTGACTTCACAACAAATATTCCAGGGTCTGGCCTCAATATGACTACAGATATAAATACTAATGAAATCCCTGTGTATAGTGGAATGGTAGACATCTTATCCAGAGAAAGGACTAGCAGAGACCTAACTACTTTTAACAAATATGGGAGACAACTCATAGAGCTCTGTAAGTCGACAGGATTATATATCCTGAATGATAGAATTGGCATAAAAGAAAATACTGGGGGTTATACATGCTACACTTCTAATGGCTGTAGTACAGTAGACTACATTATAAGCAATGCAAAAAGTGCCAGCTATTTCACTAACCTAGAAATTCTCCCCCTCCAACACTGCCCTCTAAGTTTTTCCCTTAAATCCACATCTCATAAAGCCTACCCTGTCAAAGAAAAAAATCCTAAATATTCCCATTACAAATGGGACCCAAAACAAACAGGGAACTATACAAAGTTTATGCAGGGATATAACTACAATAGAAATCTTGAAAAAATAACCTGTGAACCACACCTTGAAGTTGATAGCATTGCAAATAACTTCCAAACATGTCTTACTTCTGCAGTTAAATCTGTGGCAAAATGTACTACCAAAAATAATATAGCTACACAAAGATGGTCATGTGCGGCCGTCCCCTACGGAATTTTCGTGACGTTGCTGATAGGGGCACCCCCTGCGAGAGTCAGTGCAACCAGATGCGACGTGATGTCTTTTTTGCCTTTTTGTGACGTCACAACCTCTTCGTTTATAGATGACATCACAAAACGGCAAAAAAGACGTCAGGTCGCAGGTCATGTCGTATCTGGTTGTACTGACTCTTGTAGGGGGCACCCCCATCAATGACGCTCACACGAAAAGTAATTCAGTCATTAATCTTTCCTTTGTACTATCGTTGGTACTACCATGAACAATAAGTCAACATTCCCACAGAATATGTGGTTCAATGATGAATGTTAGAGTAAGAAAAAAGAGGTCCATGAATACCCTGAAACCCATGACATATCACAAACCCAACATAAGAACAGATATTTTTTAGCTGAAGAAAGATTATAAACGCATTGTCCAGAAGCAAAAGCGACTATACAGAAATAACTTGTGCTCAGAAGTTGAAAACATGGTCTCAAATAACCCAAATGACTTTTGGAACTTCTGGAAAAGAAATGGGAACATTAGCACCAATGCAAATTACACAACACAAATCACCCTAAATGACTTTAAACTATATTACATGGAACAAACTAGCCCCCCACCAACTGAATACTTTGATAAGCACCATATTGAGGCTATAGAAAGTGAAATGACCAACTTTAACTATGGCTATAAATCAGACACAAGAAATAACCTTCTACATGACAGTCTAGACTCCCCCATTACTGCAAATAAACTTGAGAACGAAAATTAAAAAACTCAAACACAAAAAAGCAGCAGGGTCAGATGGCATCCCAGCTGAATTTTTGAAATACTGCAGTCTACAAACCAATCAAACTCTATTAGCATTCTTTAACTGCATCCTAGAGAGAGGTGAATACCCTACCGCATGGGCTGAAGGGATTATAAATCCTATCCATATGAAGGGAAAAAAATCTATACCTGATAACTACAGGAAAATCACCCTAGTGAATGCTACAGGGAAACTCTTTGAGATAGTACTCAACAACCGCATATGTTTTCTGAATGAAATGATGCACCTAGATGACCCACTGCAAGCAGGTTTCCAAAACAAAATGAGAACTGACAACATATTTGCAATCTATGCTCTGGCTGAAAAACACACACACAAAAAATCCCCCTATACCTATGTTTTGTTGACTTCACCAAAGCCTTTAACTATATAAATAGGCAGGCCCTTTTCTATAAATTATCAAAACTAGGGATAAAAGGTAAAATCCTTAAAGTTCTTAGCAGCGTATTTGATAAAGCAAAAGGCCAAGTCAGATGGAAAGGCGAACTGTGTGAACCTATCGATAGTATCTATGGTGTCCTACAAGGTGGTGTGGTTAGCCCAAAGCTGTTTACAAATTTCCTAACTGACATAAGAGACCATCTCACCACAAAAGACTATGATGACAATAATATAGATTACCTCCTTTATGCTGATGACTTGGTCCTGTGTGCTGACTCACAACAAAAACTAGTCTCTCATAGACAAACTGTTTTCTTACTGCTGTCAATGGCACCTTACGGTTAGCATGGCAAAAACCAAAGTAATGATAATAAATGAAAAGAAAAATAATCATGTAGATCCCCTGAAATTTGACCAACATGAGATAGAATTTAGTACTGAATATAAATACCTTGGACTGACACTCACCTCTGAAACTAAAAGCATTTTCTCAAAAGTGCCAGCCTACATAGCTGAACAAGCCGGTAAAGGCATGTATCAGGCCTACTCAAAATGCAAAAATGCAATAGGGACAATTCCCTATGGAACAGCAATTTAACTCTTTGATTCTCAAACAAGGTCCAAGGTGAATTTATGAGATCCAGGGTCGGTTTGAAAACCGAAAAACTCTGGGTTATTCGTCTTGATTGGTAAAATTCTAAAAACCATATCAGATATAGAAATGATGTTAGATATCGAAACCTAGACAAATTATCGAGCGAATAATCGATTGAATTAAACAAAAAGATGCACATGACAGCCTGCCGCCATCATCCTCAATTGTCGTTTAGCAACACGCCGAGACCGTAGTTCATCCCTGACCTACTTAGCTTTTACATAATAGGTCTATACACCCACAACAGTCTTACGCTGGTCCCCGCGCCTCGAACTCACGCTATCACTGTACGTCACGAATAGACGCGGGTTCAGCCCAACGCCCAGTTCGTCAGATTTTGGCTAACTCGGCGTCACGTGACCACTTTTTGACCAATCCGATCCATCGACACAATGGCCTCCACCTGCGCCCTTTCGTGACGTACAGCGATAGCATGAGTTCGAGGCGCGGGGACCAGCGTACAACAGTCTAGGCTATTATTGGTCAATTAAAATTTGCAAGGATTTCTTTTATTGGACCTCTATAAAGGGCCTGGGGAATCATTTGATGGTTCTTGGCCTCCTGACTGGTTTATGGTACTCCCTGCCATAAACCAGTGGCTGCAAAGCATGCTGGGATTTAGGTGGGAATTCCCACCTAAAATGCTTGCTGGTGTACACTCACTTTCGGAAACAGAGCATTTAAAAAGGCATTTAATTACAGGAATGTGGTGTCCGAAAATAGGTGAACTAGTGCACTTAGGACAGGTTGTTCAGAAAACCCTATTCAATTGTATTAATCACCATCACAGTTTTTGAGTCCTTATAAATGTGTTTCAGTTTGAAAAAATAATGGCATGGAGTCTCCTGGACAATAATCAATAAATGAATGCCAAAATCTATAATTATTTCTAATGAAATGTACAGTATACTGATCGAATGAATAAACTTCTTGTTTGGGGAGGGGGGATTTTTGGGGAAAATGTACATTTTCACACATTTTAATGGGTTAACACTAATAATCTATCAAAAAACAATTAAACATTAGAAAATAATGTAATCACCATTTAAGCATTTGTTGATATCAAGCACAATTGCTTTGAATTTGTTTTGAATCAAAATATCAATTTTCTATATAATTTTTCTGAAGTTAAGTGAACTATGCTTGCCCTTTCATGAACTGTCCGAAAACAGGTGAACCTGTCTGAAAATAGGTGCACCTAACTCAAAATTTTGAGATGACCCATATGAAGTTAAAAAAATTGCTTTCATATTTTTTTTGGCTAGATTATATGAAAAACATGTTTAGCTGTGGTTTCTGACCTAATATGATATATTCAGGTAGTTATAATAGGTACTGGATGCAATTATGTGTCAAAGTGTCCGAAATTTGGTGAACCTCCGTTACTACTGCATTTTTTTTAGCCCGAGTTAGGCGATAATTGGGTGAAACTGAAGTTACTGAGTTCAAGGGCGACACCGGGCCTCTCTTATTTCGCCGGAGTGCTAACCCAAATGATAAGAAATGTGCATGCCTTAGAATGACAAGATACTTGGTATCCTATCACACTCATATAATACCATGTCATGTCTTATGTTTGGAGAAATTTTACCTTGAAACAACTGCGACTTTGGACGAAAGCATCTTCTTCCAGAACTAGAGCTCTTCACTCTCACGGTTCGGAGGTACAAAGATCATAAACTGCACTCTCCAACCAGATATCTCGCTAATTATACATATTTATCATAATGCTATCATTTTTTTTATCGTTAATTATATAAAGGCTATGTTCAATACATATATTTTTAAAACACAAAGAAAAAGAACTGTAATCATCCTGTCCAAGCTTTATTCCCACAATGCACCGCGATTACACATGGCGGCCCCCTTGTAAGTGGCTTCCCGCGTGAAGGTGACGATAAAATGCCGGATTTCTAGGTAACATTTGGAATATCTAGCATCTTATGTCCGGGACATTTTAGAAGAAGATACGGAGGAAGCAGGTACGTACTTTATTTTACATTTTATCGCTGCTGGATAATAGATATATGACACATATTTCGAGGCGTCGGTCTAGAAAATGGTTTACATTTAGCACCGCCATTTTGGTTGCCGCTGACTGTTTGATGGATTGTCATCTATCAAATTGCACTAAATCGTGATGTTTGTCATTATAAACATTACCATTTATCCATTTGCGCAGTCTTAGAGACGTTAGGGATTCACTAACCATCGACATCGCGTTGTCTGTTATGTCTGATCTCCCCTGCCAGGGCAACAGTTCAAGCCAATCAAGGCACACACAACTGAGACTGAGTCTGAGTAGTGAGTACAGTAGTCAGTACACTGACCACTGAATACACTGTCAGACTGTGTCTAGTATTAGACCTATGCCTAGTATGAATGAGAAGGACTATGAGAAAGAACGGTCATGCTCAAAGCATCTAAAGTGAACACTAAAATCTAAAACACAATTCATCAAGTGTCATTACTAAAGACAAAAGCCCACATGCCATGCCATGCCATACGACTAATAACTTTCCCTTGAAATCTGAAGTTCTTCAACATTTTATTGAATCAGATACAATTTAACATCTATGTCAGTTTTACCTTCTGGACCTAGTTTAGATAACTTCTATTAAAAAAAATGTGTGTTATTATGTTCTGATGGTCCAGTGCTAGGTATCCAGTGCTAATGATTAAATCTTGTTTCAAAGGTTTGTAATGGATTTTCATCTTTGAGTCGGCAGTCAGTAATCCCTCTGAGATCTTTTAGATACCTTTAACCTTAATGGGTGCAGTGTTGGAAAATAGCGTTTTAGGCGGTAGGTCAATGGGGCCAATATTGCTATAATATAATTGTTGGCTGCGATAGCTTTCTGTTGGCCCTATTTGCTCTTGTAACTATTCATAAATGGCCCAGAAAATACAGACAAAATGTGGTCAGAAAATAAAGAATATAAGAGGGAAAAAACCCTGATCTATGTCGGCCATCAGGGCCAACTTGATTCTATTTTTTATGCAAATTGTTGGCCTTGCTCTGAAATTTTTGGCCGTTTGCCAATGGGCCAGCGTTTATGGCAGACACTGCACTTATATGCATCATTCTTTGGAATTTTACATAGAAGCAAGAAAAGTATTATAAAATGATCTACATATGATACCTGAAAAGAGCAATTTCGTAGCTTTGAAATGAGCCCATGATTATTGATTTGTGATTCGGGCACCCTGTGCCCCCAACAGGGTCATCAAACACCGGGTGTGTGGTTTTCTTTCTATGCGACATTGTACATGAAAGACCCCTTGCCACTAGGGTATCGCACCCTGTGGCAGGTTTCTTCTCAATCATATCATAGATACCATCACCCGTAAGCTGAAAAGCATAACCTTGTGCAGTCTTGAAAGAACCTTGTGTGGTTGGCCAGACATTAAACTACCCCAACAAACAAACATTGTGATGTACAAGTCGTGCAAATATCTAAATATGTATGAGATGAAGTCCAAATTTGGGAAAATGTACATATATATCGAAGATTTATTTTGCGGCCTTCTGGCATTACTACTAATTTGATACCACAGCAACAGGACTGAGATTTGAATTGTCATCCCTCTGGTTTCAAGCCAACACCCTACCAGTCCACTGTGCCAACATGAGAATCGCCCTGTTTATTTCGTTCCACAGCCTTTTATACCCCCCGAATACTCTTTGCCGGTTGGCTGATCTTGGTCTTGTGACAAATTCATGCTCCATGCCATTATTCCCGTATTATGCACTATTGGACGATAATCAGCTTTGTCATACAATCATTTGTGTCACAGTTTATATCACTACAATTTCATATCAGATAATTTACACAATTTATTAAAAGCTACATTACCTATCTGAACGTCCCAATATTCAACCAGGGGTACTATAACACAAATAACATTCCTCTGAATCAAACTTTTTAGTACCTGGCCCAGGGGAATAACAAAAGATTATTCTCCTGGATAAACCAAGAAAACCAAGGCCATGCCCCCTTTTCTAAGACTAAACCAATGAGAATGAGGGAAACCGGAGGAGTAACTTTAGGGAAACCACGCCCCTTAATACTATCAGCCATTCAGGACTCAACGTTTGGGTCAAGGTGGTGTTGCTAGGTAGCGTTGCTATGTTTTATTGCTACTTTAAGTTGCTACCTTGTGTGATTCAGCCATTTGTTTACATCTTAACTTTTATGTTTTGATATCTCTGTTGATAATAAATTTTATCAGTTTTCACAATTTTAAAAACCGAAATCAATAGAACATAACCTATAAAATGGATCTTTAGATTTATAGATTTCGGGGGGTCAAAAATTCAGTGATTACTTCAGAAAAAAAATGGCATACGACAATGGCACACTCTTAATCCATTCAAATGAGACGTATTTGAAAGGGAATACGCTCTTTTAGTATTATTTAAATTTCTTTAGATGTTTTAAATGTGCCTCTGTCGCATTGTTTTAAAATGTAATGTGAAATTTTAATTTTTAATGCGCCAATGGCGCATGGCACAGCCCTAACATTTTCCTTGCAAAATAAATCCAGCAATGGCCATGGTGAGACGTCGGTTATTGCCCAGGGAGTCATAGGTTGAGGGATGAAGTGCATCACAGAAAAGATAATTATAGTCTTCAGATTCATCAGACTGAGTTGACCAACATAATGCAGATTGCGAAAGACTAATAAGAGGGGGGGGATGAATGCCCAAAATTGTGAAAGAAGGCAAAAGACGCATTTAAACCCCTATACCTTTTGGGGGCCTCGTCAGGCCCCACACCCACTGCCATGTCGTACTCCTATATAACTAAAATGCATCACTATTTTCTACCCTACAATGCCTCGCCTTGCTTCGTTCTCACTCACATAGATACGATCATAGTACTTTGTACAAGCCCAAAAAAGGTGAGTTGGTCCTAATAAAGCTGAAAAATTGCTGATGTACAGTACTATAAACTTCAAGAATCGTCATCATTTTTCAGTGTCCGAATTTAAGCTGAAAACGTATGTTCCTGCCGAGTGCTGGGTACAGCTGTGCACCCTAAATTTGGCCTGTGCACCCTCCTGATATATAACAATAATAAAATCCCTCACAAAATGTGCACATTACGCCAATTTACGGGTGCACAACTTAAAAAAGCATGCACCTGGCTGTGAAAATGTGCGCGTCGGGTGAAGGGCGCAGCTTAATTTCAGACACTGTCTTTTTTCTACCCCTCAAACTACAACAGATTTGGCATTCATGATGGTAACAAAATAATATTATGTTAATATTATGTAAATATAGGAGTTACATTCAAATGTTTTCCAGGAAACAGGAGATGCTCTTTAATCCTGACAGGGTCATCAAAGGCCGGGTGTGCGGTGTCCTTTCTATAAGACATAAGACATAACAGACCCGTTGCCACTCTTCGAAAAAAAGAAGGGTATTGCACCTGGTGGCAGGTTACTTCTAAATCATATTATAGATACGATCACCCATAAACTGAAAAAAACATTACCTTGTGCAGTCTGGAAAGAACCTTGTGTGGTTGACCAGATTTTTAACTACCCCACCAAACAAACTCTTTAGTCGTCACACTGAAAGATTATGCACCTTTAGATAGGTGAACGTAAACATTTAAATAAATAAGGTTTTTTCAAATGGATAGAAGCTATTAGTTGCCGTATTGCATGTTTGAAATCTCTAAAAAGCCTCTAATTATTCCTTCAAGATTCCTTTGTCTTTCTTAGAAATCCATGCAAAGTCCTTTGAATTCCTTTGTTTATTGGGAAAGATCCTTTAAATTCCTCTATTTTTATTAGAGAGTGCTATGAGGCCACCCTTAAAAAAATATGTGTTTCCTGTCCAGCGCCCGACTGACTTTTTGAGGGCCGACTGGAAACTTTTTTTTCCCAGATTTTCGGATTTTTTTATATTTTTTTAACAAAAGTCTTAGTTTTCCTTACCAAAAAAAAAAAAAAAAAAAAAAAAAATTATTTCCCGACCTCCCGACTGGGTTTTTTCCTTCCCACCTGCTGGACAGGAAACAATATTTTTTTTAAGGGTGGCCTGATGCCTGCGATTATTACAGCTTTTAATATTATTTGTATTTTCTTTTCAGAAACATGACGGAGGAAGGGCCACCACCCCCAAAAAGGGTAAGTTGTAAATATAAAAATGCATATTGCCCCGTTGGAAATTATTTTATTTTGCATATGTTCAGATAACATCGTTATTGTAATGGGACATCAAAGGGATTTCTGAAACTGAGGAACAGTTTTAACTGTAACTCATTAAAATCGTTAGCGAAGCTAAAGTAAACGGTTGCATATTATGTAAATGGTCAAAGTTTTCAAGGTGATACATAAAACACACATGGAAAAAAAGAAGAGAATGAACCCTCATCAGTCCGCAATACATGTATTTATAATCTGCTTGCCCGGGGCCCGAAATTAAAATAAACCAGTAAAGGTTTATTCCTTGTTGGTTCATTGAATCATTGTGAGGACTACAGCGATGTCCCAAGGCAGAAAATATACAGCCAACATTGGAGAAAAAATATATATATATATATGCTTTCACCATCGTCTTTCGAGACTGCCACAGTTATTATTTCGTTTTTGTTTCCAGGTGAAACTAAGTCGAGGCGACCTAGAAAGCATGACCAAGGAAGAAATTCTAGAAAAGTAAGATATTTGCATGGAGTACAGTTTTTGTCCAAAAAATTAGTATCACATTTCTCTTAAAATAAAGAGGGATCTAAACGTGTGCCCAATGTAAATATATGACATATGAACTTAATAAAGTCTTATTAATACAGGAAAGTTTGAGTTTAGATTTTCTTTTATATTGTCAAGATAGTGCCATGAAGTTTAGTGTGTTCCTATTGTTTCGTGGATTTTGAAATGGGCCTCTAGTCCTCTGATTATTATCCGCAAAAAAAGATGAGATTGCATGAATAATGAAATTAAATAAATCATCAATCTATTGAAATATACTCTTGTCACTTCAGTTTTGGAAGTGTTTTCCGTTCAGTCTTTCCAGTTTCCAGCTTTTTTGTACGTACCTTCAAATGCCTATTATTTCTGTTATTTCAGATGGCAGGAGAGGGAGGCCTTTGTGGAATCACTCATGGCTAAGCACTCGAATCATGTTGGCGAGAAAGGCAAGGATCCCTTCATTTTTACCTCCTCTTTATTCCCTGGGATCGCGATTGAATAATTTGATCTTCGCTAAACCCAGTGATAGGCACTTGGGTATTTTAGGCTGAGGATACCATTAAAATATAGTGGAAAATGCCGACATCAGCAGTCAGTTTTCAAGCTTGCGGCGATCATAGGACCAGAAATACGGTGAAGAGTGTTGGTTATACGTAGGATTCCTACAATATCTAGGTCGCCAAGTCATCTACTTAGCGATTCACAGACTTCCATCTTTGGGAGCCAAACTGTCCAACATCTTCCCCTTGAGCAACTTAGCCTATAGGTTCAAGCTGTGTGGAATGAATTATGATGATGAGGGTGAAGACAACGAGCAAGGCCAATCACCAGTGTCCCACCCGAACTAGTTCTGATTTGCAGGCCTATTTCACCTATTTCCCTCGTTTCACATTCCATCAAATATGTCGATATAGGTTAAAGTTGACATCTTATTGATGATGCTAATTGTAGTAATTCAGTCACCTCAAATGTGATGTTGAAATAAAACGTGATGTTGAAATAAAACTGTTAAAAAATAATAAAATGATATACCCAGAAAATTGCGTAATGTGTCGCACTATTTTTTGTTTGCATTCACATTCGGTCCTGGGTTAAAAGTCAACCACTGTCAAACTCGGGCGCCTTGGTCGGTGCGCAGGTCCACGTCCTCCGCTATTAATTTAAACTATTGGTCAAATCTTAATGGCTATGCTGTACAAAATAAAAACCTGCTACCTTGTACTATAAAAAGAAGTTAGTTGATTTCAGCTTCAGTCACATATTCCTTAGAGAAAAGTGTTTGATAGTTTAAATCATTATTATTATTTCCTTTCAGATGAAGAGCAGGAAAAGGTGAAGCAGCAGCAGATTGAAGCCACCCGCCGTGAGAATGTGCTTGTCATGAGGCTTACTACCAAGGAGCAGGAGATGCAGGAGTATATGGTAAGCCTTAAGTTCGTTTTTCGTATGTTTGCATAAATGTAGATAAAAGTCTCCTACATAACAACCAGAAAATGAATCGTGGAAAATGCTTCTAAATATCTGAAACTCATGAGTAAGTTCCTAAGTACATTTATCTCTCACAATTTATGCCAATAATAAATATTGATGATACTTGTTTCTATCACAGCTCAAAACATTGGAAAAGCTTTATATGTCCATTGATTGCTATTTGGTGCAATGATCTAAAGTTCTAAATCCGGAAATGTCTACCTAGTGATATCTTTTTCTTTTATCCAAAGGCAATAACTGGTATCAATCCGGATTTGGAAATAAACGAAAGGGCTAATGATGAGAAAATGATGAGAAAAATATGATAACAGGGTACCAACCACACCGGGAAAACAGGGTAAATGGCAAAAAAAATTCCCTGACAGGGAAAACACAGGTTATTTGCAAATTTTGCCAAAACACAGGGAATTTAATTTGGCCAGGTTCTGAAATTCTTTATTCTCAAGATTATTAGGGTTTCAACTTTTTGTAGTTGGGTTGTCCAAATTTTTTCTGCATGCAGAGGCTTTTAAAATTGAACAACTTCCTTGATATGACACAGGTAAAAATTGCAGCAGGACAGGGAAAACACAGGGAATTTGGAAATGGAAGTTTGGTCAGTACCCTGTGATAAGATTAGCTGGTTAATTCTCGCTGTCTCGATCCCTTTGGGATTGGTCAAACCCAGAGTGTTGTGTTGGTCATTTAGGCTGATCACAAGCTCTCTTCTTCTATGGGTCAATTCATGCTGTTGCTGGTAACCAGCTTCAGTCAGAGAGGGTGTTGGCAGGTTAACCCTGTGTGTGATTGGAGAATGTTGGTCTTTAACCTTGGTGTCAGTGGGGATTTTCCTATCTAGGTCACACCAAGACTTTGCTTGCAGATTGACTGACTAGCAGCAGGGTCGTTGGTCCATTAAGACCCTAACTCAAGTAGCATTGCTAAAGCCTACCTCAAGTAGGATCCGTAGCCAGCCAATCACATCCAAGCTTGCAACCATCTGCATGCAGAGGGGCCAGTGTTCAACTACCTCCCTCCCTGAGGCTGTCTTTGCCAAAGCCTACTTCAGAGAGGCTACAATGTAAGCCAATCAGAGCCCTGCTTGTCACAGGGTGCCGCCCATTACCAAACAATGTATACATCCACCTCAGTACAGCAAAGTAATCCCTCTTCATATTCTCCAGGATCACTGTCTTGATCCCTTCGGGTTCGTCAGTCAAATAGTAGTATTAATATTAGAAATCCACATCTTTCACAAGTTTGTGAATTGTATTTTCAGCGAGGAGACTGCCAGCTCCCCGACTTGGTCATGGTGGCATGTGCATCTTTCTCTTCAATCGATAATTCACCTGATAATTCGTCTAGGTTTCCATATCTGACCAATCTTTTCACTATCAAATACAGAAAATAAAGACCAATACCCCGAAGTTCTTTGGTTTTGAAACTGCCCCTGAATCTATATGATCCACCTGTGACCTTGTCTTTATGAGTATTTGTGCACTTAATACTGTCAGTCCAGATGGCTGATATTAAAAGAAGAAAGTCTCTTCCTAACCTTACGTTCTGATGTGAGTTAATTTGAATGGTTTCTACATTATTACTGTTCATTGTACATAGAACCAGATTGCGGAGCTGAAACAGGCGCAGAACACCAGCACAGCACAGCTCCGGTCCATGCTACTTGACCCTGCCATCAACCTGATGTTCCAACGTATGAAGAAAGAGATGGACGCCTGCAAGGAGAAATTGGAACAGGCACAGAATGACCTGGCGGCATGGAAGTTTACACCGGACAGGTATGGAGGACTTAATAGAAAGAGAACATTATCAATTACCAACTCTTCCCGCCACCTGACAAGGCCCTCCCAGGCCTATGGTTAGCCCCTTCACGGTCTGGAGCTGGCCCCTATACGGCCTCCCCATCTGGATGGTGTCAAAAGGGGGAAAAAATGAGATTTTTAGGAGGAACTTTCCTGGAATACGTTTAGCGTATCATTTTCGCCATTAAAATTCAGTCTTCCACTCATGAAAATGGATAGCATGTTCAATGTTTCTGTTCAATGAAATACGTGTATGAAAAATTCAATCAGCATATTACCAAGGTAATCCAAGCTTATTGCATGTTTGTTTTAAATTTTCTTAACTGCATTTACAATATTTTGAAAATATTGTTTTCATTATTGTCCCAGTATCTTGACATATTTTTATTATCAAAATGATGAAATGTAATTCGGTGACACAGACTTTTTTTTGGGCTTATTCACATTCCTCACATTCCAATCTAAGGATAGGCTAAAATTCAGCATCATTGGAGTATTTTTATTTCATGGATGCATTACCTTAACATGGATCATCAACCCAACCCTTCCACTTGATGGCACGTAAAGATTATATTTTCTATTCACAGCCAAACTGGAAAACGGCTGATGGCAAAGTGTCGCATGCTGCTACAGGAAAACGAAGAATTGGGTAAAATAATTTCATCCGGGCGCACAGCAAAATTGGAGGGGGAAATTGCGTTGGAAAAAACTCTCGTGGCTGAAATGAAGAAAAGTCGGGCTGGTAAGTTACTCCACAAATATTCGTGGACAAGAAAAGCTTGTAACCAGAAATCTTCAAGTAAATATTATTCGCCCGTAGGTTGGCATGTTACTTTATGTATTTGAATATGTTTATATATAAATCGATCTCATGCAATGTTAACAATTATGAATTCGCTATTCAGTCCTGGTAGACTTTGATAGTTGAGACAACAATATTTAATTAACTTCAGCAATACTTAATAAACTCGGGCTGGCGTAATGTATCTGTATGTCTTTGCCGAGTCTAAATGCGTCAATAGGTAAGGTGAATGTTGGGGAGTAATGTGGCTAAGTTCAGCTTCAGCTCCTGAAAGTGGGAAAAGTTCTTCCTGTGGTTTGCTTTTCTTAGTGAATCTAGAACTTCAGAACCTGGTTCTTGTATTAAGAATAAATAAATTACTTCCCTTATTATCACGTAAACACGATCGCCACGGCAAGGTAAGATTGAAATAAACGAAGCTAAGATAGTTAGCCATTGAAGCAACAAGTAAGTACTAAACAAAGTCACCTGTTAAGGAAGCCCGCTAATTAGTGGCGCTTATCTTTGTCAGAAATGGACGAGTTCCTCATCGAGCTGGACGAGGACGTGGAGGGCATGCAGAGCACCATCTACTTTCTGCAGCAGCAGCTGAAGGAGGCCAAGGAGCAACTCGCGCGGGTGCAGACGGAAAATGAGCAGCTCAAGTCCAAGTGCTCGGCCCTGGCCGCCACCACTGCCTCTCCCAACGCCCCCTCCACGCCGACCATTAACAGCAGCAGTAGCAGCAGCAGCGCTGTTGGCGACAGCAGCCCCGAGCCGCTGGCGACGGGTCTGGTCGGCGGGTCGGCGCTGAGCAGCTCGCGGCAGTCGCCGTCGTCCCTGGCGCTGCCCCAACAGACTACGGCCGTCCTCACAGACGACACCAAACGGACTGCTCCGCCCAATGCGGCGGGCTCCCATGGCACCCCGACCCCGCCGGGATGTGGGATGCGGACACAAGCAGGCAGCCCGTCCGAGCTGCCCGGCTCCTCCTCCTCCTCCATGCCCTCCGTGGAGGGAAAGGCTCCCAGCAGACAGCTTGTAAGTAATCATTCTCTCAGTCAGAACCACGCGTCGCCGACGTCAAACTCGGCGGCGTCGGCAGCTGCGACAGCGTCGTCGTCAGCGCCGGGACTCGTGCAGCCCGACGAGAGTCTTAGTAGTAGTAGCCTGGCCAACAACATCACGGGCAATTCACAACCACATCACCCACAGACCAGTAATAGTGGGGCCACCAACGGCGCGCACCGCCCCAACGCTGCGTCGTCAGTCGACGACGACGACGACGAGATGGCGGCGGCCAGCACAGACCTGATGGCCCGCGGCGGCCCCTCCCCTAATAATAATAAGCAAACTGGTAACTCCTCCTCCGACGTCGAAAATGACGATGACGACGACGAGGTCGTCAGCCAGTCCGAGTCCCCCTCACAAACTCCACATTACCACCACAATCACCCCCACCTCCAGGTCCACCCCTACCATCAGCACCCCCACCACCAACAGAAGGAGCACAAGCATGGACCTCCCCCGGCCGGAGGCGGCAGGGTGCCCCCCTCCACCACAGACGGTGCCCCCTATGGCGCCGAGAACATGGACGACCACTCCAGTGTTGGCTGGAGCCCGTCCGGCTCCAAACACTCGGGGAGTGTCGGGGGGCAGGTGGAAGATGGGGATGGGAGCTATTCCTCCCCGAGCGAGGAGGCAGATGCCACCAGCACAGACGCTAAGTCCTCAGCGAACGAGCTTCTCCAAAATGGACTCCAGAGCGGTAGCCGCGGCGGTACCCCGGGCTATGACTCGCAAGGGGACGACGAGACTTGAGGGGGGCCTGGTGCCCCCAATCAGCAGCAACTGCAACTCCCGCCCCTCAACTCTCATTCAAAAAAAGAGCAACACCTACCCCTATCCCAATAGGCGGTTTATATGAAATAAGACCAAGAACTCTTTATGTATATGTGGTGAATTATTACTAGCGAGCATCAAGGTAAATATATATATCTAAGAAAGATAAAACACACTGAGAGCAAATGGACTTAGAGAAGAACCTTAAACAAATCTGAATGAATGAAAGATTGCATTACTTATGGACTTGATGATGATCAACATGTCAGTTTACCCTCATTAAGAAATGTTGCGATTCAGACACCAGCCCCAAACCCCCCACCCACCAAACAACGGCCCCACACTCCTAAACTTGTCACAAATTTATAAACGCATGTCCATGTCGTCCTTCGAAAGCTCCCCTGCCGTAATTACCTTTTAGTATGGATGAAATCGTTCGTGAAAGCATTTTTTTGATTGTCAACTGCAAGGCCTTGTTGTTCAAAAGGTGAATTTGGTCGAGTAATCATGTCGTCTTTCCACACATTGTCATTGTTTTGGGTCCTAGTAAGTACGTCATTTGAGCGATCTTTGAAAACTGTAACTAAAATACAGTAACTTACCTGTACGGACAATTTCGTGAAAACGCACAACACAGTTTTTTTAAGTCCAAAATGTCTGAAATTATATCTTCTTAAAAGTATTTCAATTAAAGGTTATTTCATCACAAATTTTGTCGATGTTTTTGACCCTTTATATCCCATTTCTCTGATGGAATACAACCTCAAAAGTAAAAAGTTCTTTTTACCATTTCAGAATTGTATTTAGATTGATTTAACCGAAATATCTCCTCAGAAACATATATCATGTGTGCATAAGTGAGTGGGTAGGTATCCTTAAACCATGAATCACGATATAGCGTGATTTCTCTTGTATTTTATACATTTTCACAAATCCTGAAGGCAGAAGGACTTTTTTTAGCTGTTAGAAAGTATAGTTGTTTGGGCATAGAACACACGAACTCAAAAGTATGTGCCCTGTCCTGATTCTTAATTGATTAACCATAAAGCTATGTACATTTCATGATAATCTATGAATAAAAAGAACCGTGCTCATTTGATGCTTTGCATCACATTAAAACTTTATGTTAAGAGGGCAAACTGAAATGTTCAACCACCCACCTTAATTTTGTTTACTAGATCAGGAACGGGGGGGGGGGGGGAGTGGGCGGGGGCGGGGGGGCGATTGACATCAGATGTCTGATGTCGAACCTCGTCGGAGAGTTGGAAACATTGCGAGGTAAAAAAGGACAGTTTCCGTAATGTGGGTAGTAATTGATTGTCAAAGCCGGGCCACTCTATTTTGTTAAAAGATGTATATTCTTTGACGTAAGAACAATCTTAGAAAGAGTGGTGGCCAAAGATTATGTAAAAGGAAGGTGTGGATTTGAATATTTCCAACTTTTTAAAGTTCATGTCGACAATGTAATTCATCTAATTTAGAGTAACATTCTGTTAAGTTGTGGAGGCGTTTATTGAAACCTAAGACTCGGCAATGTTACTACTTCAACCCTCTACCCGTGAAACTGTTTTCAAGCGGGAAGTGGTTACTTCACCTATTCTGTTGTCAGTCGGAACAAAATATTAGCAGGAGTCATGTTTGGGTAGATTTGACTTCCATGTTTGCGTGCGAAATGGAAATGATGTTTTTTTTTTTATATATATGAGCAATGCTGTGTAATCACGTTTGATCGGGTTTTCTTTCTTCGACATTAATTTTCCTAACACTGATTTATCCAAAGTGCGTTGTATCATCTGCACTTCAAACAGAAGCTCCAAAGTGGAATCAGCTCTTTTAATTCGCCACCCTCTGTAATCTGGTAACAGTCGCGAACTGCCGGCTTGAACTGTCTTCTGTCCACTGTTATTGACCTTACTGCCACGGGAGCGGCCACGCTTCGTACAAAAGCGTCAAACCCCACTAGGCAGCCAAGTTACTCTGTCAGCTCTTGTCTGTAATTAAAGAGTCGCATAATTGGTTATACGAGGCGTTTCTGTTGGTACCCGGCTAAGACCGTTGTTGCCAGGTCCTGCCAAACACTTATTACAAGCCATCATCAGGTCCAGTGTAATGTCTACTCTGACAAGAATAAAATATTGTAAGATAAGGAAAATCAGATGTTTGGTTTTATGTTCCAGCACGAACATTAGATCTCACGGAAACTAAAAATCACTCAAGTAAATAGTTGCAGAGATTCATGGTACATGTATGTGTATTAGAAAGAGGAAAATGTATTATTTTGTTATTTTTCCAACAGAATTTCAGCATCTGTTCAAATAAATTTCTCAAAAATTGCAAGAAAATATGGATGGAGCTATACATTGGAAAGTTTTTAGATAAACTTTGGAAATCGGAAGTCATAAAATATTCCATTCTTAAAGCATAATTTTATTACAATAAGCTCAACTATTGACCTGTAGTTTTTTATTCAAGCGAATAAGAATAATGGCTGCATGTTTCAGCGATTTTTTTGTCAGGTTCCAAGTGTTTCTACTTTAGATTGTGCAATCGATTTGTCCTTTAATGCTTAAATGTACATTAAAGAGTATTTCTGTTATCAAAGATGTTACTTTTCCGATTTTTGTAGGATTTTCTCTCCAGCACTGCAAAAAATATTGTTTCAAAATTTGATATTTAGAACATGTTTCACGACATTTTAATGCATATTTAGATTTTCTTAATGCCATTTCCGTTTTTTTCACGGTCCTCAACTTACATCCCTGTGTTATAATCTAAGTTGTTGTCGATGAACATGAAAGCGATTCGGCTCGATAATAGATTATCAAAATAACCACTAGAAAGTTACCAGTACTGAGCCATTAAATGGTCTCAAAATTGCGCGTCCAGAGCTAGACCCTCAATATGAAAAAAAAAGTTGTTACATAGTGAAAAGTACATGTTTGTACGATGTCGCTGTTCCTGGGGCTTGCTGGATGCTACTCGTAAATTTATTCAGTGACCATAGTATCCGCGGAAGGAAGGAAAAGGAGGACGCAAAGGGGCATGTTTCACTTTCAGTATGTTGTCCTCCTTCAAGATAGAGCCACCTGTACAATTTCTCTATCTTGAGGTTTTCGGTTCTAACTTGTTCTGACCCCTAAAAATGGAAATATACACAAAACATCTCAAACAATTTGCATTCATAGTGGAACTGTTTTCCATTTTCTTCTCTCTATAAGACGTATAGATATGTAACAATAATCAGATACTGCAGGTTAAATTCTCGCCGAGCATCAGATTGTTATTGCATCCTTTCTCACCAGGTGGCGTGATATACACTAAGCAGCTGTGTTGGATTTCGAACTCTGATGCCTGAAAAAAGTTTAATAATTTTTGATGTCTAAATACAAAGCACAGGGATACTTCTTTACAGAATGAAGAAATTTTAAGTTTCTTTACTGACAATTTTTTTTTGACAAAAAAGAATTTCTGATGCATAGTAACGTTAAGGATAGACAACACCTCTCAGCGGCCAATGTGCAGTGTCTACATTTTTTGGGAATATTTTTTTAACTTTCCATGGCATTATCATATACCATATATATCTTCAAAGCCAATGCAAAACCCTATCTAATGGTATAAGTTATATCAATATGTGAAGAGCTATGCCTTTGTAAATAGACTGGGAAATGACAAAAATGCATTTTTCACTTTTATTTCTTAAAAAAAGATATCTAAGTAACTACTGCATAGAAATGCATGGAATTTCTTTTACATGTAGATAACATTCATTTGGAGAGAAGCGTGTCTCAGAATTCTTATTAAGGTTATAAAATTTAGAAATGATTGTTGTCAAAAATAACTACAATTTTCCTGTTTTTTGTCATAAAATGAAAACTAGGCCCTAAATAAAAATTTACCTTCCCTCCATATGAATGTTATCTACATGTTCATTTTCGCAAATGAAGCCACTCTGAGGTGTTGTCTATCCTTAACTAAACAATATTGATCATTAGACACCAACAAATTTAAAGAATAAGAAATGACAATCATCATCAATATAATTATATACTTCATTCTAGGCATAACAGTAACGCTATGTAAGAACCATAAACTTCAATCGAGGCATAACAGTAACACGGTTACCTATCTAAAAGGAAATACAAATTTCCATCTGTTGTCTGGGTTTACCATGGACAAGGCTAACAAAACCATTTAAAATGTCTCACTTAAATTAGTTACCCAGCATATATCTCATTTAGGTGAGATTGCACAAGGTTTCGGAGATTTACGATATAACTTGTTCTCAATTAAATCAACAAAATATAATTAGACATCGGATTGTGTGTGTGTTGAAGTGTGACCTGAGGCATGCCTACAATTGACTTTTATCTACATGGCGGGAAAGGCATCTATTCGATGACAACTCTTCAGGAGTCGCTGTCGACGAGTGGAAGTAAATAGGTAGGTACATAGATCTACAGAAAAGTGGAACGCAAGGGGGCTTCTGAGTGCGCCCCAGCAGTTTGTTTTTTTTAATCGGCCGTCCAACACGAAAAGAGATAGATCTAAAGCAAATCGAAGTAAATTTTAGAAATTCTGATTGAGTAATCAAAGTTGTAATTTTGCCCCCCCCCCCGCAATTGACACAGTTTGTGGTATTTTTCTTCTATATTACCAGATGAAAATAGAAAGGTAAAAATCTGTTAGTCGGTTAGGAAATATAAAAATCTATAAAATTAGAGCTTTTCACTTGATAGAAAAAAGTAATTCCTTCGATTTACTTGGAATCCAAAACATAAAACAAACTTGACAATTGAATGGTTTTTTTTGTGATCTCAAAACATGTAGATCTAAGGGCCTTTGAAATTAAAAAATACTAGTTTTAAGTCATATACTATTATAAGAGAAAATTTAAAGTTATCAGTATTCTACCAATTGTGTTTTCCTTATGAGGCTATGTGAAAATTGATATAGAAATTATGTTACTGTCAGATATGTGGATGACCACTCGGTGGTTTTCCCGATTTTTCTTTGGGATTTATTAAGATTTATAAAATCATACACATGTCAAAGGAATACGTTTAAAAACTGGCAGTACGACCATGGACCCTGCCCCCCTACGAAATTGTGTAAGAAATTGATCTAATGGTGTGAGAAATTACGATATATGTAAAAATCAATTTAGGCTAGTCCCATTTATGATATGCCTGCCTAGACCTTGTTTCAACTCTAATACGATTAGTTTTAGATCTACTAGCTGGTCTCTTCACAAGTGGGGGCATTATGCTCATACTTTGATAGTGGGGTTACACTATTCCACAGCCGTCAGTAATATCTTCGACGGGATAAACGACTAAATCTGTGACCCTGTCGATGTCTATGCTTTGATTATACCATTACGATTTCAGATCATCCGGTAGCAGAGCCAATGCACGTTTAACTGTAAACAACTGAATAATGCTGCAGACGGAAGTGGCCGTGCCACGCCCACCTGCTCGAGAAACTGTCAAAATCCGTTTCTCGTCAAATGGCGTCATGGAGATCTATACTTAAATGACCTATTGAGCGAAAGTTTGAGAATATCTGACAGTCACATCCCCCCCTCAACCGATTACTCGTGAAAGAGTGGCTTTCACCTACTGGTCCCAAAGACAACTTTGACAGGTGCCCCCGCCATTAGTGTGGACACCGGAAGTGGTTTCAATAGCCCGTAGAGGGGTCGGAGAATTGAGCATTGCTCGGACCCCCGGCCCCACCCTACCGTCGGCCATATTGGATTGCCCTGGTTGTCGTCGGCGAAGTCTCAGACCTGGTAAGTGGTAGCTTTACAGAAAACTAAGGGATTTAAAGGGATAAATAAATCAGATTTAGACAGAGTCTCATAGTGCTGTTCCGATACGCTACTTTGTTTCTCGTGTCTGGATCTGTTTACGACGCAAAACCCCCGAGATAATGTGGCGCTGTGAGTCACCGGAGGACCGCCATTTCCAAACCGTTGGCATGTGGTCGTCGGCGGCGGGGGTTGGGAGCAGGTGGTTGGGCCAGTGACTTTATCTCGCGGACTTTGCCCTTATAAACCGGACTAGGACCTACACTACCTGGTAGACGCCCTTTTGAGCCGGTCGCTCTGAGAGAAGCAGGTAGGGATATTTTATTCGGGTTCCACAGGCTGTACTTAGAGACCTGACTATCCTAGTTGAGGGGCGGTAACATCCACCGAGAGCCTACACCTCCCCGATACCGGTCTATCCGGACTTCTCTCGGCCTACCTGCCCGCGGTCTTTACAGGAAATAGACAGTCGGAACAGAGTACTGCATGGTGTTCACGATACCGTGTTCACTACATAGGTTGTACACTCATTACCGTATATGAGAGCACACGTTAAGTTTGTGAGTGAGGAAAGTTGTAGTATGACACATCTAGACTAACTAAGAGTCTGTTGACACTTCTTTATGTTTATTATCATTATGACTTTTGTGTATCTATTATTTCGATCTCTGGTTATAGGAAAATTCAAAAGCCTTGAATAGGACGGTGTTTTTGTAACTTAGATATAAGGAGCCAGAACTAAGCTGAATCAAAATGGGTGCGATTATTATAGATAATAAAATAGGAGTAGCCGAGTTTGGTACTATCGGTGCAGGTAGATTTTATCTAATACTAAGTAGAAGTATTGGAGGGATTGACCAATAACTTCAACTAAGTCTGAGGTAGTGCATTTTGAAAGGTCTGGGAGGCATTGGTTTTGCTCAAATTGCTGTTATATTCGTATCTCTATGAATTGATCTAACTAGATCTATTCAGATTGTGAAGTCTAAGAAATAGAGTCGTAACAGGAGCATGGTGATGTCACATTTTGAAGTCTGAACTTCGATGAATTAATGATAACGTTAACCCTTTGCCTCTCTCTAATGCAAATTTCGGTCATATGTGACTGAAATTTGAAAATTTGCATAATTTTGGTGATATTTGGAGAATTTGAATAATCTTTTCAGTGTTAATTAAAGTTTAAGTCTTGCTGTACACAAACAGGGACTTTTATTGTTTATGAAACGACAAAAAATAAAGATTTTATGACTTTGAAGGGACACTTGTAGCAATTTTATTGAAAAGTAGGAAAATGTCACAGAATTTCAGTTAATTACTTGGCAAAAATTCAAGAAAAATGTCAGTTTATAAAATTTCTAATCATAATTTTTCAAATAGTGGCGACATATTCTTACTTTTAAGGGTGCCTGTTGTGCCATAAAATAATTTGGTTTAGAAAAATCATAAATCGTAATAATCTAGGGGAAGGTGAAAACTAACATCTATTTTACTGAATTATGCAAAATAAGCAAGAATTTTATAGAAAATGTGTTTTCAGTATCTAATTAATAGATTTTCGTTATAAAATGACAACTGCTTGGGAAAAAAAGTAACCCAAACATTTTAGATTGATATATTTACTCATATAGCATAGTTGCAAAAGGTTATGTGCCATATAACTTATATGTCTGGTTTATTTATGTAGAATGATACCCTGAAATGATGTTATATGGAATTTTTTAAGGAAATTCATCTAATTTTGTCAAAATAAGGCAAAATTGCTTTAAAATCTTCCCATCATAATCAAGTGATCTCTTTGACATATATTTTCACACTACACATCATTTGAATCCTACATGTATTGTCTACATTATGTCAATAGTAACTTTTTATCTAAAATTAATATTTAACCATTTTTTTCTTGAATTTCTTGAAAATTGTCAAAAATCAACTGAAAATACCGTAAAAACCTAGGTCATGTGACCTGGGTCACGTGACACATGATTTAAGAAATTTGTAATTTACTTTTATGATGTAAATCCTGGCAAAATCAGCTTTAAAATGATATATAGTTTGTCAATATTGTGAAGACATTTGGTGCTTAAAAGTTTATTTCAAATTACCCTCATCATGTCTGAGTTCGGAAATTGCCAAAATCGCGGGGAGGCAAAGGGTTAAGCCCCTTATCTGACTTGATGATTTTAAGAATGTGAACATTGATTTTTATTCATAAACAATCGAAAATCATGATGACGTATGATATATATATATATATAACGTTATATATAATATTAATATCTATAAGCCTTTTCTCATTTTAATGTATGTTATATGTATTATCCTTTAAAATATAGGCCTACCTGTCTGAAAATCTTTGGAAGTCACTTTGTGATTGTAATGGTACTGTAAGTACGTAAATTCGTAATGTATTAATTCATGTACTTGAATTATAGATCTTAAACCAAATATGAGATGAACAGATACAAGACACCGCATACATCCCCATAATTGTCACCTTGACATAGTAAAAGTATGTGGTTGAATACTGCCCTGGACTCGCATGGGGAAGGGAGTTCATTCATCATGTCATAGCAGCTTGTGGGCCCCAGATGCTACCTCGCTAACCACTGTATACATAGCACACTAGCCCTTTTCGTTGGCCTTCCAACGTGTGGCTAAGTCTGTTTCATGATTTACATGTGAATGAACTCTGACATACAATGAGAGTTTCTTTATCACTAAAAAGAAATAGGTAATTGTATCATACCAGTATCACTTTAGGTAATTTGTGTAAACTAATAATCTGATCCAATCCTTGGTTTGTAATGGATACGATATTTTATATTGTTAGTTACACTGTCATACATACTTACCACATCGGCTAGTATGGTAAAACGTACAGATATAATTAGATTTAAATATGGTAAACCTCAATTCATTCAATCACCATGTCGTTGTGGTTTATAACGTTCATATTTAACACAGGAAGTGACATAAAGAAGACTGACTCATATTGCTGTTGTAATAAATGTCGAAGTCATCAACTAATAAGCGTCCTATGTACTTCAGGGACAGACGGAGGAGGCTGCAGAATAGTCGCTGTCTACCAGCCGAGTTTCCATTGGAGTACCGGAGTTACCTGAAGTTTAAGTGGACGGTACCAACACCATCAAAATGCCGAAGCCAGTAAGTTGTTTACGATGTTTAACTATACATTGCCTTTCTATTGTTGTTTTAGCGTACATATTTGTTTACATAAAATCAGGAAGTGTTTTGTTAATAATAAAGTGGTACACATTTTCAAAAGGTATATTTAGAAATGCTCCTAATGAATCTTAGATGAATAGGCCATTTGTAAAACGCATAAATCGGTCGAAATAATGTAATTTGCATAGAATGAGAGATGCCGTATTTTCTTACTTATCCCGGATTTCTGGATTTTTGATTACACCGTAACTTAAAATCCAGAATCAGACCGTCAGTCAGTTTAAAACAAATTCTGAGATTTCATGTTGTAACTCTGTGTAAGGCAGAACGTCAAATAAACCCTATGTTATTTTTATAGATAAGCATAGCCACTGCTATTTGTTGTAGCAGCCTCGGTCTGTTTAATCAAACAAAAGTGAACCAGTTTTCGTTTGACCTTTTTTTTTTTTAAATTAGTAATGTTTATTATCTCTGTTGATAAATTCCAAGCAAAAGAATCGTAATTAAATTGTCATTTATCAACACAGACCTCATTAGAAACATGTACGCATGCTACTTTTTGGAAACATTACTTTCCCTTGTATAAATCTCAATACTAAATATGGTTGAGCGCGCCAGTATCTCTTACATCTGCAGGAAAGAATGTATATTTTTTATTTTTTTATCTATCTTCGTGGTGTAGGTATCTGCACATGGCCTATTGTATTCTTCAATGATGTGGCAGGTCTCGACGTGATATAACCCTATCATATACAGCACTAGTCACTGCCCATAAATGTCGAGAGGGAGGGGACGGGCAAATGTATGGCGGTTAGATAATCATTCTAGCTTTATGAATCTCTCTCAGAGATAACACACGTTACGTTGGCCGTCGGGCCGCTTCTGGTATCTGATAGAGAGGGCTGCAATCCTCTTACACGTTATGTGGTTCATAGTGTGATCCCAAAGACCAAATGAATCCCACTGATAATCACAATCGTCACAGCTCCTGCTGTTAATATTCCACACGACTTATGAGATTTGGTCAAATATCGGGGACTAAATTGATTGATATTGATACACATTGCTGTTCTGATCAATATATTGCAATCGCAATGTATTTTATTGCATCGACCAAACCAAATTTTCTTCACGTAATACTTTGTAAGTAGATATAAGCTTGTTTCATGTCAATACCTTAACTCTCAAAAACTAGCTCCTATGTTCAAATATTTACTATATGAAAAACATTCAGATTGTTACTCATCGCGTATATAAGGTGTGATTTACCGGGGAGACGAAGGTAAATTTAGAGGTATAGGGGACAGGTTTACTTTGGTTGACAAAAACTTTCTTCACCAGGAGAACGTCTACCACGTGGATGACGTGCCCGCCGAGAAGGACGCCCACTCTGGGCTGTTTGGTTGGCTCAAGAAAGACGAACGAGTAAACACCATTTGCTCTACGCATGGTTTGACTGTTTGACGTTACCACCTTAGGATGTTGAGATGTTTAACTGTTGACTTTTCTACTTAGATTAATCCGCAAGGAATCGTACCGCAGCGGCTTTTCGAGACTACCTCTAATTAACACTTAAAAGCAAGTTCCAGCGCCGCATGATCTTTTATTCCAGGAAGCATCGTCCCGCGTTAGACAGTGTTAAGTGGCTTCTATCTGAAAGAATGCATTGTAAACAAGTTTAGAATTATAAACTCGAACTCCTACCCTGTTCATACGCCCCCTCCTCGACCCTTGGTTGTTAAATCTGACCCGATGACTAACTTCACTCTCTAACCTGGCTTCTCTTCAACTATGTCCTTTCGTTGCTGGCCGGTAAATGGTGCATCTGGGCCCAGCACATTGTAACACGTGTGCGGGCGGGCGGGTGAGGAGTGGGGGTTGGGGAGGTGGCGGTGTTGGTCACCGAGATGGACCCCGCTGTCCTCTCCTTGTCCACCGGGCGCACCTGACGTGGTTACGGTCTCGAGGTAATGACGAGCCGACCTACCTGACCGCCTACCGGCCCCCGATATATTAATGACACTCTTTGGCACAGAGACCACTGAAAAAGTTTAAGGTCTGTCCTGTCCAACGTCCAATACATCAACATGGCCGCTTAGCTAAAATCATACCTGATGATCATAAAACCATCAAAGTTGAGAGTATTAGCCACTATCCGTTGTTTATTTATACATGGTCGAAGTAAAATCTTATACCCATGTCTGATTTATGCATTAAATATTCAGCTATTTTTTGTGTTCGGAAAAGATTGTTTTCTTTTTTAATTTCTGAAAGTAACCACCCTGGTCTTGCAGATCAAGTACGATTTTTAAAGTAATTCCAACAATATATAACAGGCTCAGAAAAAAACAATCAATGTCATTGCGCTATTGGATCTTAATTGGAAATACGAAGTGTCATGAAAAAGGAAAAAGGAAAAAAATGACCTACTTTTATCCAATAGTATACAGTCTGCATTCTAATTGTTGAGTAATGTGTTCTTCCAAAATCAAGGATTAGTCTGAGGTGTATTTCAGTGAGTGGACACTATAGATACATATTTTTTTAAATTTATTACCACATTGATAGATCGGTCTTAATACTCTTATAGCACACAAAACCTGGAGATTCCCAACGAATATAATTAAATATATAGATTAACGAGATTTCCCCTAACCCAAAATGGCTATAAATATAGCATCAAACTCGGATTGATTTTTGAATATGCAAATGATGACGAACCACAAACCAATTTCCTACTAACTCTGCTAACCGACATCTTTGCCTCTCCATCTGCAAGCTTCCGGGCTGGCTCTTTAAAAAAGTAGGTCGACCTGTTGTTTCGGTAGGCTGTCGTTGTAGACTTTACGTTAGCGCTACCCACGTTGACATACGTTCCTCCACTCTCCATAATGCATGGTTTCCGTTAGTTCTAATTGCGATGCATTTGTAGGCAGAAGACAGGCAAATTAATAAATAGATATTAGTGAGAGGTTATTTCGTGACCCCGTTCTAGACCTACATAGAAAGGTTCAGTGGTGTAGCCAGAGGCGAAAATTTGGAACCCCCTTCACCAGGAATCCTCTCAATTTTACCTGGAACCCCCTTTGATTTTAGGGCTGGCTACGCCTCTGAGGTTCTGTAGACATGTAGATCTGTCATTTAGGCTTTAGTACGCATGCGCAAACAATGAAATAGTTAGCATGGTTTGCTCCTTTGACTTTGCCTTTTTAGGATTTTAATTTAGAGTTAAGTTTTAAGTCTGAATTTGGTTTGCAGGCTGGGTTGATCGTCTCTTCTTCTTGTTTCTCAGCATTTTATTGATATTCTCCGTTATATTTTGGTCATACAATAATTGCTCATTATGATTTGTCCACACAATTATTGCGTAGGTATCAAGAGTAGGGGGGGGTCAAGGAAATCCTCCGAGATTATTTGTCGTACACACATATTGTGACTAACAACGATGACAGTACATCAAATTAGTATGATTTCAAAAGATGTAGGCGGGCCCCACAAAGCTTGACCTTTAATTCAATCTGTATTTTCGGTACCAAGAATTTTGTCCGGTTAAGGGGTTGCAGTTAAGATAAGAAATAAGAGATATAACCTGAAATTCATCAGCGATAACCTGAAATATAGCTTTCTTCAGTGAGTTTGTGCGTGGGTTTTAGTAGAACTTGTGTCCATACCATTCTGCGATAAAGCATACTTGGACACCCTTCGCCTGACACTTTATCGTTAAGGTATATAATATTGCTCTGGCCAATTCAAGCAAGATTTTCAGACCTCTCCTTACCACTCCCCTGACACCCACTTCAGAAAGTCAACATTAGAGGTCCTGGTGTCGAGGTATGCCGATTGAGACTCATATATCAGACCATTTGTAATGTACGTATGTACCTGACAGTCCTGTACCCTTGTGTACGCGGATATGTTACAAGTTTGAGAATGAGAAGGCTGGCAGTATAACACATTGAAAATTCCGGTATTTAGTGAACACTGAGGCAACACGCGAGAATATAAGAAAACTATGATGGGCTTGGAGTTTAGATAGAACAACAGTATCAGTGAGTTAAAAAAAAGAAAAGTAATACATTGAAAAAAAGTCTGACTCCATCGACAGGTATGTTGGCATAGACCGACAGGTATGTTCCCGGGTATGAGTAAGACTTGTGTGAGTAACAATAGGTTGTAGGTTGGTCACAGCGGCGGGAACTACTCCCCTATTATGAGCCATCTCATCGTCCCACCCCCTCCTTCCGTCTCCCGTCTTCCCTTTCCATGTTTGGTCATCGTGGTTAAAGGGTGACACCGGCAAGCTACGTATACCTCGAGCCGGGAGGGGAGTGGGGTCGCGGGCGGTGGGTACGGTGTGTGACGAGTAGGGGAGGGTGGTTTTTAAAGGGATCTAGGGCGGACCACCACATCTGAGGACGGCGCGGCGGCAGCGGCGCCTGACCCAGTTCCGCATTGGCCTGAAACGGCTTAGCATCGGCGGGGGAGGATCAAGCCGGTCTATATTAAGCCTCCAGGAACCTCTCCCCACCCCCCTTACCCCGGACCGTCGACCCTTCATATTGTGTGTTTGCACCTCCAGCCCCCCTGACCACGGCGGGTGTGTGTGCGGTCAACAGGCCCTGCTCGGTGTGGGGTCCGGGCGTGCTGCCTGCTCCCTCCAGGGTCGGCCACCCTATTAATACGGGAGGGTCGATCTGGCCTTGTCACGTGACCGACATGCCAACTCATAGGTCCCACTTGTTTCAACTAATAGTAGACCAGGTACTTGTAACGAACCGACCCACTTACTATATCCAAGAGAAACGCAAGGTTAAACAATCCCCACACCCTCTAAGGAGACCGATACCCTAGTTTGATAAGCAGCTCCTCGAGCGGCCGGAATGACCTCCTTTGAACCGGTCACCGTGTCAGTCATGGCCTCTCAACAAGACCTCCCGACCGGATAGTTGGTGATGCGTGACCAGGGGCCGCCATTTCCTGAATCATGTGTGCAACGGAGTGAGTCGGCGATCAACGGCGTGATTATCGATTATTGATCTGCTCGCGGGTCGCTCGCCCTGACCTATTTACACCTGTTAACACCTGGGCCAGTCTAAGTAGACCTGCTCACTCCCACACTTACCCTGCTGGCCTGCTCTCAGACCGGTCTCTTATCAGCCTGATCTTAAATTAGTTAGAATTAGATTAGAATTAGTTAGACTTGGATGTGGTTATTTGTAATACCTGTCAATAACCAGTTTTTTTGTGTGTATATCTGTCCAACAGAAACTGACATGGTCTTTATTGACATGGTACTGGTAGCTCGGGTTGATGCATACTCGTTATCAAGGCCAAGACCTTGTTTCCGGTCCAGCGGGTGGTGTAAATGAAGACGACACTGCGACCGAAAATTTCTCCTCCCCCCCCCCTTTTTTTTTTCTTTTCTTCTTCTTCGTTTGTTAAGCACATATTAACAAACTTTTCGAGGTAAAAAAAAAGAAAAGAAAGTAAAGTAACCCCTACCTGGCTTTTAAATGCTCACACAGCCAGTTCAATGGGAACTTTTTATATATTTTTTTAAATATTGTTTTAGGATGGCCTAACTAAACATCTTTATACAGTTAGTATTGAGAAACTGAAAGCGACAAGAAGTTTCTTAAATCCACTTAAAGTACGTGGCCTTCGAGATTCGACTTAATTCAATAAGCGTAAAAGGCTTCATGATATATTTCATTTGTACCGTATGCTTAGTTTGAAACGGGGACTATATCCTACGGCGTTCGTTGTTCTCCAGACTTAGCTAAGAAAAAAAGATGGACGCGCGCCCACGTAGTGCCGCTCGCCTGCCGCCAGTCCCGGCGGCTCACAAGGAAATCAATATTTATAAGCATGAATCATTTGGAAGGAAAATGGTTAGGTACGACCCCTTGAAATTTCCCCCGTACCACCGTTACCAGGAGAGGTCACGATGAATTTCTGGTTGTGATATAATACATTTGCCTACCCTCAAGTTGAATAGTTTGGCGAGACAAAGCAGAATTACTGCATGTCCACAATTAGCATACTTATCAAGGATTGTTTTGAGAATTGCAGAATATTCATCAATAACGTTCTCGAAATTCTGAAACAACCAATGAGCTTTTTAGGAGGGAATCTCGACAGCACCAGAGTTAAGAGGGCCGGATTTTAATATGCAGTCCGCGTGACATGTTCGTCAGGAAGGCCACTGTAAGGGGAGACGATCGAAATAGATCTGACTCCCTCTGATAGATGTGATACCATAACATTCTTATACTACATGTGACACCAAAATCCAATGACCGATTAATCAGTACGCTGTAACCTCCCCGATAGAAAAACACTGGGATTGTGTGGCAATATTAATTGAGAGTTATTGGTTCAAAGTAATAGGCCCGGGAGGTGAAGGTCCACACTCCATGGCGGAGAGGTAGAGTCCCACACAGGTTAGAGGTCAGACAAAATACCGTTGCGCCATCTGGACTGTCCATCTGGCACCGTACAGAATGGCCGACATTCTTACAAGGCAGTGACAAGACAAGGCTGCACGCCTCTTAATATTTTAACAGGTTAAGTTAGCCCGCTCCAGATTACACTATAGGTAGATAGGTTATGCTGTACAGTACTACCATAGAAATTACCTGTATCTTCTCTTCTGCTCAGTTTAGTGGGGCTTGCATTCACCATGCCTTATACCCTTTACAGACTGGGCCCAGAATGCGCATTATGTCTGTATTGAACTGCCATTTTGAGCGCATTTTGAGGCTAGTCTGTGTGGGGTATTAGATTACTCCATTAACTTATCATGTGTAATATGTTGGCGATTTGAAAGGGCAATTGAATAAAGCCACACATTCTAGGTGATTGATGCGACTAACATGTGTGACCATACACCGGTGACTAGACCACTTGACCTATTCTCTAAATTTTTATTTCATAGCCCCCTCCCCCCTCTCGTTTGAAGGAATGCTATAGGCATATATAAATCAAGTCAGGTAGGCTCCGCGATGTTCAAGGCAGGTGTGGTCCGTTTGTCTAGTTACCATGGTGACGAAACGCCGAGTAGTGGAATCGTATCATGCCAAAAGCGCACACAAACAATGTCAACCAAGTGGCAGGCGACAGCCTACAGACAAACAGCAAAGGACACTCCACTGAACATGATCCGAACTGGTCGCTTATTCCGGGGGCCGTGCTCGGGCAAGCAGCTCTTTTTCTCCGTCTTCGATGAGTGGATAACGTCGATAGTCCGATATATCGGAGTAATAGGTTGTCCCAACTCCCATAGAGATCAATGTTAAAAATGGGGGGGGACACATCGTGCTATTTTTCTCAGGCAACTTGTGTATGGAGAGTGAAAGTCGTTCCATAGAAAATGCCTTGAGAGTGTACTAATTAGCATAAATAAGTCTGTGTTCGGAGATTGACGAGATGATGTCATAATGATATTCTAAAAATAGAACGAAAGTAGGTCGGGAATACCCCTTTCCTCCACTGGGGGCGGCCATATTGAAAATCTGCTAGTTCCTCGAGCTCTCGCTAGGGGGATAACGTTGATAGTCCAATATATCGGAGTCTTAACTTGGCCCAAGTCCCATAGGAATCAGTGTTAAAAATCTTTTCTCCGTCTTCGATGAGTGGATAACGTCGATAGTCCGATATATCGGTGTAATAGGTCGTCCCAAGTCTCATAGAGATCAGTGATAAAAATGGGGGGGGACACATCGTGCTATTTTTTCTCCGTCTTCGATGAGTGGATAACGTCGATAGTCCGATATATCGGAGTAATAGGTTGTCCCAACTCCCATAGAAATCAATGTTAAAAATGGGGGGGGACACATCGTGCTATTTCTGATAGGAAGAATCTGTATGGAGATTGAAAGTCGTCCCATAGGAAATGGCTTGAGAGTGTAGAAATTAACATAAATAAGTCTGTGTTCGGAGATTGACGAGATGATGTCATAATGATATTCTAAAAATAGAACGAAAGTAGGTCGGGAATACCCCTTTCCTCCATTGGGGGCGGCCATATTGAAAATATGATGGTTTCCTGTTCCTCCGTTTTCGTCCAGTTGATAATATCGATAGTGTGATACATTGGAGTCTGAGGTCATCAGGGAATGCAAAACTTCAAGTACATTTCATTTCGTTTTATAAACCAAAGAATGGATAAGACGGAGATTTTGGTTTACTAAACCACATCAAGAATCTATAAAGTCGATCAAACCAGAACTTGTATTACCTTGATGTTATGCCGAGACACAGCTGCGGCGAGCAGTTTTTGGGGCCAGGGACTTTTGTCTTCTACGAGGTTCAAGAATTTACAAACTAGTCGGCCAGCTGATGCATTCTCAACCCACACAGACTAGTGGCAAGGCGTTGGGCGTCCACCACGACACTATAGTTCAAGTGGCACTATATTGCACCACACAAATGACAAAACCTTTTGACTTGTTGAACAAATACTATAGACTAAATACAATATCGCTGAAGACATGTTCTCGCTGCCGTAGTTTAGTCTAATGTCATAACCCACATGTTTTCAGTATGTAACATTACTTCGTTGATGAAGAGATGAACCTTAATTCTTCCCAAGAAGTTTCAAAGCGTTATCTGTGTTACATTATAAAGTAGATACGATTGGAGTGGGCTCAGGTAAGCACTCACCGATGGCGTTATAAAACAGGTCATAAATGTCAGCCATAAGGGGACCACCAATGGTTTTACGGTGAGACCAGGTCCTGCAGTGGCCCTGGGCCTTTGGGTACCCGAGGTAGGAGTGGACGTGGTTTTCTGGGGCACGAGGTGATGGTACCTTTTTCCAGATAGGCTCCAAATACTACAAATAGTTTTGTGTCATCCAGAATATAGCAGCATCATGCTCGGACCTTTTGTAATTTTCACATTAAGAAGTCTTAGAAGTTTGTTGTAGTTAGGCGGACGCCGTCATGCAAATTGTTTAAAGACTACCTCTAGAACCATTGCAAGTCAGTTCAAACCATGAAACCCACGGCACCAAATTTGACGGACAAGAGGTCAAGTGTGGGTGCACATGTTAAAAAACAGGCGTGACCGGCCAACGCCTAACGTCCCTCCCATTAGCAAGCACAGATCACCTCCCACGCCTGACCACCTTATCACAGTTGACAGGGATGGTGCTGTGACCGGGACAGTGTATATTGGCTTGGGATTTTCCTGATAAGGAGCCTCTTCCGACTTCATATCAGACATTGGAATTTGAAGGTACCCTACATAAAACAATAAAAACTGAGGAGTGCCGTAGGTTAGGGGCCTGTGGTTTAGTTTGATAGCATGTTTGATTGGCACTGGCACCGAACTCATAAAATAAAGAATACAAACGTCTTTGGGACTTCTTTGATATTTCCTTATCTGAAGGCTTAAACTAGGTAGGCCCAGAGTTTATCAGAAGTTAAATGACTTCCAAGAACTTCAACTGCAGCACCGCTCTAACTCAGTGCCAGGCACTCTCCCATATTATGTATCAAAAACCCTAGCGTTGACTTCCAGTCAGACCGTAACCCCAAGTAACGTACAACTGAGAAAAAAATACTACTTAACCAAAAAGAAGTATGATCAAGTCTTAAACCCCAAATTCAGAACCAAATCCATTTATAATAGCATAAAAAATGTTTTAAACATTCAATAATTGTATCTTTTCTGGCCATGTTCTTTCATTATTCACGGGGCCAAGTTTTTATCTATTTTTTTTAGAAAAGGTTAGAGTGGAGGTGTAAGGTGAATCTCGACTAGTGTATTGTAGGCGGCTGAGGTGATGTGTGTAGACAGGCGGAAATCTTTAAGACATTGTGTAACAGATGGTCCGTGGGACCACGCTGGCTAGGTTTTCCCCCCTGCTCTATATACTTAACGTCTGTCACAGAAGAGAGTAAATTTACCTCACTGTATAGCCAGCCTTTCTCTGCTAAGCCCAATCCATAAAGGTCAAATTGCGGTTTAAAATGGCCAAGCCGTTATAAGGGTCAGTGCCTCTTGAACCATTTGAGCATGGGATCGTCGGATTATTTGGCTTGGGCCCAAATATAAGTTCTTAATTATTGGGGCATCAAGAATTCTTGACATACTTCCCTGTAAATTACAGGTCTCTAAGGTGGCGCACCATGCACGAATAATCATGTTGGCAAAGAGATCTGACGAAACATGAAAGTTAGGGTAGTAAGTAACATCAATCTTGAATCAGGTGAATCAGAAAAAAAACTTTAGTGATATGATGTCTTCGTTCAAGCCTCAGGGATGTAGGTTTTCCGATTTTTGTCGGAATTCCGATTTTTTTGTCTCCAGCACCCAAAAAATCAGTTTCAAAATTGACATTTAGAACATGTTTTACAACATTTTAGGATACATTCAGATTTTCTTAGTGCTATTTCCAATTTTTTCACTGTCCCCAACTTCCATCCCTGAAGCCTTTGGACTGACACTTTGTAAAGAACCTGGGAAGAATCTTAAGTCCTCAGTATCCCCTGCTGATCACAAGAGGCGACGAAAAGGGGAAAACCAGACTTTGGAGCTCAGTTGGTAGTGTGCCCTCTTCCAGTCTGGGAGGTCGGGGGTTCAAATCCCACACCAAAGACTTAAAAATGGTAGTTGTCGCTACTTGCCTGGCACTTGCCTGGCACTCACTATGAAGTTTGAAGCTCGAAACATAACTAATGAGCCTGGTGTCAGTAACTGGGTGGGATATCATGTGGGACTATGACGTGATATCTATGTGAGGCAGCACTATAGAGAGGTCATAGGGTTCCACTACTGCAAATATGCACCTCATCTCATAGATTCAGTGACTGCCTAGGTGGCATAAAACTAGCCGAAAAGCATTACCTTGTCAAGCCTGGAAACCCTGAAGGGTTGGCCAGACGTTAACCTTACCCAACAAACAAACCTGAAATACATAACTATTTGAACATATATTTTTGCATTGAGGATTAGAAATTTGCAACTATGACTATAGATGTAGCCCACTGGTAATCTAAATGAATTCTTGCCTTGGATTCAAAACCGCTTGCGAAACCCTAGGATGCAATTTTGGGTTTTACACTTTAAAACTGGAATTTCTCTAGTGAAATAAAAACATCGAGTGTTATATTGCTATGCAAACGATCCGGTTATCACTGACCTCTCAGTAGATCCCGGGAGACGATCTACTCTGGGCATGGAGACGGCTGCTGTCAGCCCTGGAGGTGTCGGGTGGTTGGTGAGAGCGGACACCCGACACTCCCGGCCGGCTGCGTTAATTAATGATCACTTTATCCAGTCTGTAGAGTTTACAGGTCGGTCTGGGGGAGGTGGTGGGAGTTAGTTAGGGGCGTCGGCAGATCCAAGGCTACACTAATCTATGTTACTGCCTCCCTGCTCTTCGTTTCACTCTGTTTTAGCCTTATTATTTTGTAGTCACTATATACTTAAAAGTTGTGCCTTTTAAGCCATAACGTCCCTTAGTCATACTCCGATACTCCCAGTTAATGTACCCAGTCTACTCAGTTGTGTGAGTGACCTAGTTTGTATCACATCCTCTGTACATTTCCTGGTGCCGACTGACTTAGGATCCTGGCTTTAAGGCTTATTTAGATGAAGATAGTTTCCAATGTGTGCTTCAGATCTTTTTGTGGGCCATGTTCAGTTTCCATTGTGTTTTTGTTTCGATAAATTTAAAGGCAAATTAAAAAAAAAAAATCCTTTTTTCGACAACTTCACATACATAAGGTGCATGTTCTTGTGCATGTTCAATTTTCCAGAGTCTGCTGACTTTAAATCTAGCTGGCCCTACACTAAATACACAGAGCGTAGGCTGTAGACGTTGTTAACTGCAGGGACACGGTGTTCATAGTATATTTAGTGGTCAGTAGGTTATTTTAGGTCATGCACGAATAGGTCCACGTGAATCATTCAACATTCTTCAACGAGTGATTAATGGCTAAATTTGTCCTATGGCCTATTTGTTGAAAGTATGTAAGCCATATCATCAAGGTTATTATCGAAAGTTAATAAGTTAATGTCATTAATTGTGACAAAAGACCCAACAGCTGACGCCAAGTGACTAAGCCCAAACGCACTGATTTAGGCCCCCTCCCCCTCCCCTTCCGCCGCCCAGGTATTGTTTCAGGCTACAGCTTACATGTTGATCATGTGGTTCCCTTTAATCGGGTCATAGGTTAAGGCTTGTACAGATTCAACAATTTAGAGCGGTACAGTTGATTACTATGGTTAACATTATGCACATTTTTCATGAACCTGCGCAGTGAACCCTCCCATAGGCGCCTTGTTCCCAACCCTTTTATCCTGGGCCTATAAAAACCCATATCGCTATCCAGGGTTTGACTTTAACATAGAGTTACTAGCACCGGGTCCTTGAAAAAAACCCTGCTGGGCTAGTGTCTTTCCTGAGCAACTATCCCGATAGGTTAGTGTAAATACATAATTAAAGAGTTCATTTTTGACTAAAAAAGTGATCAGGACTAGTAATCTTTGATCCAGGTTAGTCAAATTGGTTGTATTGAGCTAATAGCCCGGTGGGCTAATGTACAAAAAATGTTATGGAAAGCCCCTACCAATCGCTTGGCCACACTATTGAAAAAGGTGTATATCCCTTTCTTTTTTTTATTAGGAACGGATTGACCAGGTTACAGTTTTGGAATTTACTATTCTAAAATACTTTAAACATAAGACTTTTGTCAGAAGATTTTCCTTCTCCTTTTTGCATTTGAACGTTTTTAGATTGTAAAAATACATGGCAATTGAAAGTCAAATTTGATCAGTCACCCTGAACTAAATTTTGCCATATGTGCCATGATATCTGTCTGTAATAAATTGAATGATATTCTAGAGCATATATTGTCAGTGTGAAACACTGACTTTATAACTAATATAAGGCAGAATACTGTTTTATAGCATGGTGAGGGCTGTAAATCATACCGAGGGGAATGCGGTTTTATTCGAAAGATGAAAAACAATTTGCTGAGGCCAGGGCAGGCTGGTTCCTGTTAACTCACGGCTAGTTGGAGAGGCCGTAAATGCTTGCCCCTCCACATTATTCACGCCCACTGCCTGCCTACAACCCCATGAGTCGGTCCTTCTCCCCGTCCGAGTTCCCTCCCCACATACATACTGAGATACAGTTTCAACTCTTACCTAACCCTTTCAATTCCCCACTCAAGTTCCCTCTTGATAATCTCTTACTATTTTACACCACTAACCTTTCTATTCATGTAGCTTCATGTCCTACCCCTCCATGTCTTTCTGACTCTTAATACCTTCCCCAGATTCATATGTCGATTTTATGCAGTAAACCGAGTATTGCTAAATGATAGACCGCCAACCTTCAAGTCTACTCCTTTGTCTACATTTGGCAGCCCTTGGTTATAAGACACCCCTCTGGAGTCTCATAATCGAACCCCACCTCCCCATCCCCTATATCCAACACATCCTCCCTCCAAGGTTTAGATAACTCCTATAGTCAGTCACGGAAGAACCCAGAAGGGTTGGACGGGCGCTAAAACTATCCCAAAAAACTCCTATTGTAGATAAAACAGGAAGCTCTAGATGCCAAGTTCGTGTTGGGGGATGGGTTGCAGCAGTTTCCCAAATCTAGGCAGCTTTAATACTCATCGCAATTTCCCGACCTCGACTATCACATGAAAGTTGTACATGTATTTGTTTAGTTCTGTTTGTATGTCCCAAACACTGATGTTAAATAGGATAAAATATGTCCATGTTAGAAACATGTTTTCTGAAATCAGCTTTACATGTTTTCTCTGAAAATTTCTTCCTATATACATATTCATCGTTGAAAGGGCCTCTTCTTCCTTTTCGCTACAACCAACAGCAGTCAGTGGTTACCTTATTTGGTCCCAATTCAGACATGCCCCTTAGATCAGATGTTTTAAAAAAATATATCTTTGCTTCGTATGGTTAAAAAATTAAAAAAAGCACTTTGTCCGGGCGTTTTGGTGGTTTTAACTTCTTGTGCACGGTTTCTTTTTACAGATTAACTTTTGCGGTGTCCGGTTCCAATCGTTAATGCCCAGTCCTTCTTTTTCAGGGAAACTGCTTACACTGTCATGCGGCTGTGATTATAGTGTGCGGCATGCTCGCCAGCCTTCGCTCGCCATCTTTTGTTACATGACGCTTGATTTCTATGTGATTTCTGGATATTTTAGTCCCTTATTACTTGTCATTTGACCTCGGCCTGTGATTCGTTTTCTTTTATTTGCCTTTACATTATTGGTACTTTGTTAAGTGATTGATTACGGTGCAGGGTTTAGAAATAGAATTTCTTAATAATCAGAAATTAACAAATGTCAACAACTTATTTTCTGACCCCGTTACTGAGCAGAACAAGTGTTTTGATTTTGTAATGATTTATTGTGACTCGTTTGATTGATAATTTTCTCCTTTCTCCAGGTAAATGTTCGCGTCACCACCATGGACGCTGAGCTGGAGTTTGCCATCCAGCCCAACACCACAGGCAAACAGCTCTTCGACCAGGTAAGTCCCAACCTCATGGCCTTATCAAGCTTTGGAAGCAGAACCACACGATAAGAATAAATTTCAGCGCTATTTCTCTAAATTCTACATGTTATTTGATTTTCTGAGGCAGTCCCTTAACTTGTAGAATAAAAATCATGTAACATGAATGGGTCAATTGGTAGAATGAAATAAAGAAAACTAAGTCATAAACTACTCCCTGATGAGGTGGATAGAAAGAGGAACTTGTTCGGTGGGGTATGTATTTATAATAGGTCAACGTTTTTGTGGGACCATCATTAAACAGATGGCTCTAGCTGCCTGAAGCTAGCGGTAACGTCACTTCGGAGGGTTTTACACTCTGTTAGGTCAAGTACGTTAAACATATTTCCCCCTTCTTTCTGTTTCCTGGAAACAAGTGAAGCTCTGTTGTTGTGTTGAAAATGAATTCCAATATTCACACGTAAAATTTGAGTAAATTAAGCTAAAATTATAAGCGGATATATCTATATTTAGAATTTCTAGCCATGAAGTCGAATTTGATTAGTCAATTTTATTTTTCTGGTAGGCAAATTGTATTATGTAAAGCCTCGTAAATCAAATTACATGTATCAAGAACCCCCCACGAACGCTTGGAAAGGACATAATATGGAAGAGCCGCTGATGTAAGACAGCATCACCCTGATACAATCTCCAACTCCAGTCTATTTGGTATAACATGGTGTTCCTCTTAGACAAAGCACTACATCCTTGATCCCCATGGGGAAGTTGGGATGAGGGAAGGGGACGGTAAGTAAATTCCCCGTGTAGTTTTCCCGGCCATCCGGGTGCCCGAGGCCGGTCGGAGGTCCGTGTTTTCGGCTGAGGAGGGTTGTATGAGAGGTTGATGAGGTAAACGGCCTGATGAGGTCATACGGGCGGCAGGAGAACTGGGCCACCGGGAACCAGGGGGAGGGGGAAGTTCACGGTCACAACGAGCCATGCAAAACAGAGCCAACATTCCCTGCCCAGTCAGGCGTAGAGAAGAAGGGAAAAGGTTTGGAAGTCACTCTACATATTTGACAGGCGGTGCCTTAAACCATAATTTTGATTATCATCCACGGTGCGGTCCCAAGCACAACTACATGAATCTTGAACAGGTCATAAACTGATGCTAACAAATTGAATTAAATCTGTCATTTGTTGAATGAACAAACACCAAAGTCCATTCTGCAGCACATAACTACATAAACTTCATAAAGCTACATAAACTACAAAAAGCAATAAACTTTGCGTACTCAATTTCTTATAGCGACTACGTATCATACACTTCGTCTATGATTACCGGTAGTTTATGTCCTGGTCATATTTGCATCGACCATAGCCCACTAACAGTCAGTATATAGTATTATGGCCATCCGGTCTCCAGTACATTGCACACATTAAAAAAGGGGAGTAGGTGGGTCCTGTCCAGAGTATCCTGGTTGCGTGACGTGTCTCAGGAGGGTTGCCGTTGGCTACACTCTGTTAACTAATCCATCACATCTCGTTGGATAGAACTTGAGTAATAAGCACATTTTTTTCTTTGTCATTTTCTTTTTACAAAACCAGAGGACTGCTTCTAGATATTGTCTTGAATTTGCACATCAGACTTTATCCGTTTCTTCTTGTGACGTTGAACTTACAAAAACCTTGCGAAAAACTACTCTCGCTGTTATGACGCAAAACCAGTCATAAGCGTTCCTTGTTAAGTTGATTTTGTCTTTTGTTGGGTTGATTTTTCCAAAAAAAAATAGGCATGAGAAGTCGCATACGTTGAATTTCCAAAACCAGTCATGAAAAGTCTCGTTATGTTAGGTTTAGAAAATCAGGCATAAGACCACTTTCAATACATTATTTCCTAAGATCTATTCAATTGACATGAATCTTGACGGTATATTTACATGCTCAGAATACACTCTACCAATGGACTTATTTCCAGAGACCTCGTTCAGCTTTATAGATTTGGCTAGTGCTGTTTTGAGAATATTTTACAAGGAAGCTTGAGCCACGAGTCTTTCCGAGCTAGTCCATCAAATAAACCAATCTCGTTCCAAGAGATGTGCTTCTCGTGGTTTGTGTCAGTATTACAGTCTATGTCCGCGCACACGTATATCGGATCTGCTGGGGCAGACGGCTGTCCGCGTTCCCACGGTTACCTTGGTAACCGAGTGATGGGGAGCGGAGGAGGCTACACGCTGATGGTAGCTCTAGTACGGGCCGTGGTCAGCCGCTGCCTAACTGGTACCACCAGGACTCTAAACTCCTGATGGCACCAGGACTCATGACCTTGTGCAGTCTGGTAAAAGAACCCTAAAGGTTGGCCGGACGTTAAACTAATCCCACAAACAAACCATGACATATCTAGTCTGAATCAAGTAAGGACCGGCTTTACCATAATCACAACCGAGTTGAGTCTTTAGACCCTAAGACTCGGTGGATTGGTCTTAACTACCTATAAAGATTCAAGTCTTAGACCCTACTACACCTTAAAATCATGGTCTCCAATGCACTAGAAAAACAAGGATAATGACAAAAAATCGCTTGTTAGATAAAACACAGGGACTGAAGGATCCTGTAAAACTAACCATAACTCAACCCTAGGACTGGATAGTCATAACTCAACCCTAGGACTGCTGGATAGTCATAGTCTCTAACCAGGTATACTAACCTTTTACTAGCCCGCACACACACACACACACACACACACACACACACGTGATGACTAAGGTCTGGTGGTATCGGGTACCCCTGTGCCTCTGAATACTACTATATTCACCATAATTATAGGGAAGAGGGGATGACCAAATACAATTCGCTGATTTTGTGGCAACTCAAGAGTAGAATTTAATGTTAAAAAATACCAGTGCCATGTATACTAGACGTTGTGCAGATGACGTAACGTCTCTAAAAATGAGCTGGGCGCCATATTCAATTACTGGTGATCACTTCATGATATTTATTACTCTGAATTCTTGGCAATTTATGATAAATATTTGTGCAACCTTTTACTCAAACAAACTCCCTGACTCGTAATCTACTATTATCATCTTTTAGAATCTAAGAATTTAAGACTTATTGTATGGCCATCTGGTCATGATCACCACGTGGTGATCACCAAAATGGGATCACGTGACCACGTCTGCACAAGGTCTCTTGGAAAACCCATATCTGAACTCAAATAGTACTGAGATTAAACCTTGCTTATATTGCCAGGAGAATTAAATTTACTTTAAAGTTCTTTTACCTTTTCGAGATGTGTAGCCTAGAGGCCATACTTGCAGGAATGTCTACTGGTTCCCTGGTTTAAAACTCAACTCAATTGTCACAGGAAAAAGGAGACTGCAATCGTAGCCTCCGGCCCAACCATCAGTATAAGATTAACCCCAAGTCCGTTCAACTCGACCGTCAAGTTGAGTTGGGCAGAATGGCCGGGCCTTTTGCCGCACACACCGGGTCCCACTCCCACAGACCTTCACAAAGACCGACTGATGGCGGGCTCATATTTTAATAATGGCCCGTTGACATTGGCCCGACTGGACCTGTGACTGGATGTTCATAACACAAAAAGGGTCGGCAGTCACTCAGATATATGTAGTTCTATTTCTATGGGCATATAGGACTATTGAATCCTCGGCCATCACGTGAGAACAAACCGGGAGCCGTTCGACGTCAGACTATTGATCATGGCAGTGAGCGACATGATTGTATATCGGCTAGCAGTAAAACGGCCTTTTACAGGTTTACAATCCCCGGAAGTCCTGCATTCTATTAATCCCTTTAATGGATCCGAGATTCCCGAACTCTGCGTAGTGCTACACTTTCGGCCACAATCGTGTATTGTTTGTAGCTCGCATTGTCGTGCGGCGTGGAGCAGGGTGATGTAAACGGGAGGGGTTATGTCAGCACTCACTGATGAGTAATTTGTCATGAATTATGACACATTGTTCGGGATCGATCGATATCCCTTATCATGAAAAGTGCAGGGAGTCAGTGCCCAGATTCAACATCATAATGTAACTAGATATGAAAAGTAGTGTAGTATATTGAAGTTACTATCCTAGATAAAAACTGCCACCATCATTCTGTCCCGTCCTGTCCGGGGACGGGAGGGAGTTACCTGAAACTTTTTTTACGAGATGGGTCAGGGCCTGGCGCGTTATGCTTTATCGGATACGTTCTTATGGGGACAGATACTTTATTAAAGCAGCTAAAAAGAACTTCATAATGATGTTTGATTTCCTCTGACAAATGAAACAACAGACTGTCCATCGAGAGGAATGTCTCCGAGGTCAGATACCAATCACTGGCCGGGGGGAGCTGTCTTCAGAGCCCCCTAGCGGAGTAATCAGGAGGTGAGCGGCGCGGGCGGGCGGCGCGTATCGACCGGGCGTCGGTAGTGGCGCGGATTAGGATTAACGCATTACAGGTGTGTTCTCACGGCCTTGGTAGCGCCGACAGGTGGGCTACAGGTGGGCGCGGTCTGCCGACGTACACACAGGCCCCACTGGTGACAGTCACACAGCACAGTACCAGACTGCTGAGGTCAAAGCCACCATATCGACTGTTGACATGGTGTTTTCTGGTCTCGGAACTTGAATATTTGTCTCCGAATAAACCTAAATGATGCAAGGGATATGTTGATAGGGGATTGTGGGTTGATCAGTCTGTATCTGTAGCTGATCACCCATGTCGCTCACCCTAATTCCGATTGATCTAATACCTTAGAGATGTACTCCAAAGATAAAATCCCTGTCAATGAAAACACAGGGAATTTGCAAATTTACCAAAACACAGGGAAAATGCAAAGAATTTCATTTGACCAGGTTTTCAAATCCTGGTTCTCAAAATATTATGGATTTGACTTTTTGTTGATGTTTTGTCCAAAACATTTCTGCACGCAAAGGCTTTTGTATTTTTAATAACCTGTTGGATATGACACAGGGAAAGATTGCAGATAGATAGGGAAATCTCAGGGAAAACACAGGGAATTTGAAAACATTTGAGTTCGGACCCCGACTCCGAGTATGCAGGAATACAGTCTCGCCTCTTGATATGTTAGACAGTGTTCTGGAATCTAAACAACTACAGGTAAAAACAAGGTACATTAGCACACAAAGCATAAAACATGTTACACAGTTCGACCATAATATAGCCCTAGAGCCTATTGACAACTATTTAAAAAAAAAAGAAAACTAGTCGCAATTAATTTATTGAGGTACATGTATCATACTGATTACAATGAAAACCTTTCCCAATGGTCTGTACATATTTATAGCAGAACGAAACCCCCTCCCTGCGCTACCTTCACCATATATCATCAAGCATATGTAGAGGAGGGCGACTTGAGGGTTGCGTGCAACATTGTGCATTGTCCAATGAGAAGGGGGCGGTTCCTATTAGTAACCCATTACCAAGTAGACCCTGGTCTGTCGAGACAAAACGCCAATATCCGACCGGACTATCCAACCTAGATGAGTAGAGTAGTATGATCGCTTCGTATGTAAAAATGTCAAATATTTTATTTTTCGGTTTGAGCTGTAGTTTGAAACGTATAAGATGAGTCCATTTAGTTGGTGAGTCCGTGAATAGATTTAAGTTATACAACTCACGCACCAAGAAGGGCTCAAGCACCCAGTAGCCCATGACGGACAGAAAAACCACATTGTCTGGCACCAAGCCGAGGCGGGGCGATACAGGCTTATAGACAGACTGAAGAAATCCTGGTGACCAGTGTGGTAATGGAAAATGTGAAGGAATCGGCAGAGTGCAGAGATCATGGCCAGTAAAGCTGAAGGATCAGGGCCTGTGCCTCGTGGTCCGACGTTTTACATGTTAGTCAGTCTACCTGCTGCTGCTAACTCACCGGCCTGCTGTATCTCATTTGGGTGCAGGCCAAGCCTCGGCGACAGGAGACGTTACATCAGTCCGTGTACTCCTCCCCGCAGGCTATGACCTTTTAGATTTTATAAAACTTATTGTTACTGAGTGAGGCTCATTGTCGTAAACATATTTTATGAATCATTATAAACAGTCGATGCTCAATAGACTATACAAAACCAGATGACTTCAGTAGACTGTTAGACAGTCACGAGAAGGCGATGAACTAGTCGCAGCCAGATATGCCTTGACAATAAATCAATATTATGAAATATTCTCAATCTGATACATATCATATTTCTATATTTGATTTCTGACACCGAACTTGTGGCACTGTCACCGTCCATGGGTTGAAGGTAAGCTCGTCGAACAATACCGTAGTCGGCATTCAAGCAGTGACAGTTCAAGTCGACGCCCGTCGAAAGCGACCCCTTTGCTCTCTTTAAAGTTTGACCGAGCCAACTCCAATTACTGAGAGAAGGATATGTACTCGGGTCTATTCAAAGCAGTTCATACTGTAGGAGTAAAATGTTGGGGGGAGGGGGGCGGGCGTCGGGATCAACAGGGGGACCCTGACCGCTTACAATGAGCCATAAATTGTCCACGTGAATCTAATCAGATAGCGCGGGGACGAGTCCGGGCAGGGCAGAGCGGGTCGGGCCCGCCACTTTCGCCGGCCGCCCACGTGGACAAGCCCGGGCCCGATGGGCGGCCCGTGGTCGGGGTGTGAGGCTTATCTGTGGTAGTGATAGCAGCGTCATGTCCCACTGCCGGCCACCTCCCGATAGGCCTGGTAGGACACTCCCTTGACCACAGTGTGACACCCAGTGCCACCGTGTACCTACAGCTATGGCCATGTCCCCTCCACCCTCGGACACGAATGACGTGACCTTCTGATGGAAATAGCCCTGTTTAGTAGTGCAGAAAGAACTTTGCTTGATCATGAACTACAGAATCCCAGTGAATCATGTTGCTCCTAGGTAGTCTCCTACCCCAGCCGTGCCAAATAAAAGATAGGTTTAGAAACCCCAATTAATCCCATCACACCTTAACGATACTTGATCCTATCTTATCGTGTCTTCTTAATGATTTGTTTTATTGTAAAACTAAAGTTCTTTTTATAAAGAAATACTCTTGGTACAACAGTGGTCAATTATTATTCTTATTTCTATACCACCTAAGTTGATATACCGGGATGTCATCAGGATTCACCAAATGCCCATCGTTAACGGCAACTTCTGGTTTAACCTGTGTTTATGAGGGGTAGGGTAATAGACGCTTGCTAGATGAGTAGATGAAACGTTTTATTACCGATACAAAACCTTTTCAGGTTTGTGTGACCGTATGGCCCAACAATGATTCATCCTCGCTTTACAATATAAAGGAATATCAATCAGACTCATTATTTTATTTGTATTTTCTGACGACTCTTTGTACGTATATAAATGTGTCTTCCATTTTCTTTCAGGTCGTCAAGACGATTGGCTTACGAGAGATCTGGTTCTTCGGCCTTCAGTTTGTGGACAGCAAAGGACTGAGCACATGGCTTAAACTAAACAAGAAGGTAGGCAACTCGTGTTTGTCTGGTAGCAGACCATCCTCAAAGTCTTCATTTTAGAACTTGGAAATTCCACTTTTCTTGTTTAGAAGGTCCAAATACATGTACCTACGCTTTTCGCAAATCTCGGTCTGAAATTACAGCAAAGTGATGTCGTTTGAAACATACGTTACTTTCTACAGTGTTCGAAATTAAGCTTTTAGAAAGTGCACACGCCGGGTGCACAGCTCTCAGATTTATGCACCCAGGAACCTTCTCATGCACACACAGGTGTATAAGGCTCATCCTTCTTCCAAAATTGTGTGCACCCGCCGGGTGCATAGCTCTCAAAATCATGCACCCTGTAGCCAAATTATGCACACCGGGTGCAGGGTGCGCCCTTAATTTCGAACACTGTTTCTACTATGGATTATTTTGGAAGCGACAGGGAATTTAGATTAAAAGTTATTCTAAGCTATTGGCGACACAGTTTATCGCCCATAAGCGTCAACTTTGCATGAGGGGGATAAATTTAGAAGGAATTGGTTAAATTCAGGGTCAGTATTTAGGTTTGCTTCTAATTTTGGTATACCAACGACCTGATTAATAGGTAACATGGCGAATTAAGCTACTTTAGGGTGATTAAACTTTTATGAAGCTAATTCAGATCATTTCATTGGCTCTGACTGACATCCCTGCCAGGGTAAATCCCACGGGGTTCCATGATTTAAACTGAGGTTTCTAAGAAAGATAATTAAAGTATCAAACATGTGCATGTATTTGCTACAGGACGAAGTTTTCAGATTATTGTCGGGTTTAAGATTTTCTCACGTCACACCTCAGATAATAACTTTGAAAAATAATTGTTTGCATTACGTTTGATATCATTTTAAGGTCATTTCAGATTTTTGACATACTGTCTCAGATTTTTTCATTAGTTCCGACTTACATCCATGTCGATTTCAGATTTCCAACTTTTATTGCTAGTCACGCGACAGATTTCTGCTATATGGATTTTCCATTCCAACTGAACCTCGTATTTAAAGCTCCTATCTTGATAAGATAATGAAGTAGGCAATGATAGTGTGGATCTACAGGTACTCTTGAGACATCACGTTTGACAATATTGTCTATGGTAGCCATAGAATAATCAATTTTATCAGTTGAACTTTGTTATAGCAACAACATTTGAACCGGGTTTCATTCTAATATTGATCTTAGCAATTTCACAATGTGCTGTTTCAAATAATAACCATTCAGGTTTGCCAAAGATAACATAGTACTCAAAAATATTATTACACTGTAATAAAATGGGCTTATCTAACTCAAGAACAATTTACGCTCGCAAATGACGAGTTGTCAGGTTTAATCTAGAAAACTTATTGATGTCTGTATGACCTTAGCCTTAAAATCATTAGTCACATGAATGTTGGAATATAGATCCAGAGATCGATGATTCAGTGTAGTTTCAGGAAAATGCGTACTGCGGTTATGTCCATTTCTATAGAATTTATTATCGTTTAGAAGATATCGTCAAGTGTTGATGCTCCCAGATCAACAGTTCCATGCTGTATACACGATGAAATTTACGGGAAACCAATACAAAGATTCTGTAAACTAGAATTGGAAAATAAATCATGTCTTCTTATGTATGAGTAATCAGAATCGTTAGAAAACAAACATCATCCACAGAACCGCCTCATGCTTATTGGTTGGCCAATTTGTCCTGATGCATGACAAGAGAGACTTAAGTACAGACCTTGGTACCAGTACCAGAAACTATAATATACTGCAGCATTTTCCTCAACAAGACTACGAGTTCAAGAGCAATAATTACCTTGACACGTGGACTTATAATGTGATGTTTCAATTGTGTTATTAATGAAAAAAGACCTTTTCAATGGATCTAAATTCGAATTAGTTTAGAGTATCATCACATTTTAAAGTGATACAGTGTAATCGATTATTAACAACACAGCTCATTGCTAGAAGTGCACTGGCCACTAAACGTTGCTATTTACTTGTATCCTGAAACCAAATCGTGTATCCTTGGTTCAGTTTAATCTGAAGCATGACCTGAGTAGATATCAGACTGATAAGTGCTCTCGAAGATAAGATTAAGAATGGGCCCATAAGATCTATAGGTTGACTGATGGTTTTCGCTAAAACGAAGGCGAAATCGTGTATGAAATTTTGTCTTGTTTTTTTTGTTGTTTTCTTTTCTTCAGACTTTGGTATGGTACTTAGAAAGTGTAGTTCAGATAGAATAAGGATAGACTGGTATTTGTAAGTGGGCGGGGGGAGGGGGGCGTGAAATGGATGGGACGGTTACGAAAATGTGTTTCTCTATTTCTTATTAGTCTTTGTACTTTTTGGAAAAAACACCAATTTTCAGGGATGTAAGTTTTCAGATTTTTATCTGATTTCAGATTTTTTCACATCACCTCAAATAATAGTTTTCAAACTGAAATCCTTACATGGCGTTTCATGGCATTTTAAGATTATTCTACATTTTCTCTCTGGGGTTTCAGATGTTTTCATTAACCCTGACTTACATCCCTGAATTTTCTCCTGCTGTCAGAAATTGATAAACATGATGGGTATCCAGATTTACAGGGGGAAAAATAAAGACCAAACATTAACGTTAATTTTGGCTTTTTTCCCAGGTGATGAGCCAAGATGTACGGAAGGAACAACCTCTACAGTTCAAATTCCGCGCCAAGTTCTACCCCGAAGACGTCTCTGAGGAGCTCATCCAGGAGGTCACACAGGTCAGTTACAACATTCCAACATTATATTTTCTTCCAAATAAATCTTCTTAGCTGTATTAGTAGGAGATTGAGGCCCAGGTGTATCAAGATTCTGTCTCATTCAGCTGCAGTATAAGGTCATGAGGTTCATACAAATATAGAAATGTGTGTCTAGATAAGTCTATTTTCCGCCTCTACATAGATGGGTGAACATAGTCTGCATCTATTGACAGAGGTATTTAGGTCGGTGGTTTTTACATGAGTCACAAAATCCCAAACAGGTAGTGTTTGGTTCGGTGGCTTCATGAAGTCATCAATTTGGGATTGCTGCCAAAATTTGTCTCCTGTCCCCTACCGCCCCTGCAGGCTACACTTAATAACAGATCTGATATTTTGTAAATCCACTAAGTCAAGGGCTTGTTAAAGGTACTCGAGGCTGTTTAGAGTGCCACCTGGGTCATAGATTGAGAACTACAGTTTTTTTAAATATTTTTTTAAAGCTGTTTTACACTACTTAGAGGTTCAAGTCAGGAGAAGTTTCGTTAAGGTCTTTTTGTTCAATTAGAATGATAGTGTATCAAATTACCATTATGTGAATACAGAGAACACCTCAATTTGTCAATGTTTTTCAGTATATATCTTTTCTCACAAACAGTGAATATCTTTTTTTTCTTTAAATATTTGCTCTCATGTAAATGCTAAATATTCCAGAAGCTTCATGAGAAATCCAATGGTAGTATTTATTCAGAAAGAAAGAAAACCAATATTTCCCACTGAAATCAATGGTAAAGATCGGTTTTCTTTATCAAGCTCTTATCACAAACGGTGAAACTTGTTTATGTTGTTTCTATAAATTTAGTATCGCAAAATAGATGAATACTGTGAAGCCACGCTGAAAGATGTGAGTGGATTGCGAGAGGTGAGCGTGTGTCGTCAGGAGAGACGGCCCGTGCTCCGACCTGTTACGACCGACAGAGCATGGCCCCTAACTCTCTCCCACCTCATTATCATGTTTTTTCACGCCATAAAATATGTGCCATGCGGTGTCAAATTGGCAGCTTGCACGACTGGCGGTGGGAGGGGAGAAGGATACAATCACCTGGGTCCAGTTACTACTGCTGCATATTACCTGTATTGTGCGCTAATACTGATTGCCAAATTGGACGGGTTCTAGAAGACCTGTTAATCGGCCAAATTTGATTGCCACTTTTGGAAGAGATTTGCGTAAACATCAGTGACTAATATGCCTTGGTACAAGGTTTTGACAGTTGTAATTTAGATACACTTTTTGGAACAAGTGGTTTAAATATTACCGTAAACGAAATGGTCCTCTGTTGGAATTTGAAAGTACCAAGTCATATATATTTATAGTCGTTACAATGGACAAAAGTTTATGGTAATTTCCCATCGCTGTCAGTGCAGCTTGGGGAGAACGCAATAGTGTTTGTAAGTACGTATGCGAGTTTCAGAATCTGTGCATGTCACTGTCAGCTGTGTGTCCACGCCTGAAACGGTGTGCAGGGTACGTCTCGTACTTACACCTGTGATCACCGAACGACCCACCTGATACATGGGCTAATCTCGTGTTTAACCTGGAGCTTTCCACTCCCAACTTTCAGCAGGGGAAATACGATCCCATCTCCAGATATAACGAAATGCGTCATACGTGTAATGATAAATCATCCAATAGCATGGCAAAAGAATTACAGTAAAAACGCTATATTTTGACAAACATTGAACGAGTCGATGATCCTGACATACAACTCAGAAATAAAATGCCACCCCATAAGTGTGTGCGTGTGTGCTGTCGGAGAAGATACCTTGACGTGTGACAGGTGAAGGTGAACCCCCACCACCTCCCCTCAGCCCACCCCAGCCCGACCTGAAGTCACCCGGCCACTCCCCCTCCACCTCCACCTACTCCTCGCCACCCGGCCCAGCCAGCCGTGAGGTTGGGGGATGGGTCGGGGGTCCCGCTGGTGTGAGCAGGGGGACGGGGCTCTCTCACTCACTTCCTCCATGTTCCTTTTGACACTAGGACGTAAAGTGATCCCTCTCAAAAGCTGGAACAATTAAAAAGAGTTCTAACAAGAGTGGCCGTGTGGTGGGTGCCGGGCGGCTGAGGGGTGCGATGGAGTGAAGGGATCAGCGTTAAGGTTTTTAACATTACTGCACGTCGGGCTCGTATAGGTGTAAGTTTACCTGCCCAGTTCTAAAATTTACCTGCCCCACCTTAATTTTTACTTGCCCCGGGCAGGTGGGCAATCCTTAATGTCAAGCCTTGAGTGTACCGTATCATGATGATCTGACTCCACCACCACCCTGGGGTCGACCCAGCCTACCAGTGATCACCACCCCGGGGTCGACCCGACCCCACCACCCCGGGTCGACCCAGCCCCACCACCACCCTGGGGTCAACCCAGCCCCACCACCACCCTGGGGTTGACCCAGCCCCACCACCACCCCCGGGGTCAACCCAGCCCCACCACCACCCTGGGGTCGACCCGGCCCCACCACCACCCTGGGGTCAACCCAGCCCCACCACCACCCTGGGGTCAACCGGGCCCCACCACCACCCTAGGGTCAACCCAGCCCCACCACCACCCCGAGGTTGACCCAGCCCCACCACCACCCCGGGGTCAACCAAGCCCCACCATCACCCCGGGGTCGACCCTGCCCCACCACCACCCCGGGGGTTGACCCAGCACCAGCACCACCCCGGGGGTCGTCTGGGCACCTTCCAGGATAACACGCGACACCCTCCGCTAGGGGCACCACAAGGCCTCAAGGTGACCCCAGAGATCTCTCTGGTAAAGGTCTCTCGTGTCACTTCAGTCGTGAAGGCTGACACTAAGGCCGTTTAAGGATGTAGCGTATGTTGTTTCTAACACATTTCTTCAGAATCGTACTCCTCACCGACTACAAATTTATGCAATACTTACTTGCTGTTTGTTAGTTTGGGCCACGTTGATAATGCTGCGTGTTATTGATGATAACGAATTGAATATCAAAATGCCATGGAATTCATGAAGCCATTGTCATTCTTTTCTCATGACATCATCAGAGGGAAGCACGTATGGGACTTATCGTCATCAGATTTCTGTGTAACTGCAATTCTGACTGAGTCAGTAACAAAAAGAAAAAGAAAAACTGCCGACGATATATTATACTCCTACGTACACATATCACTGACGTATGTTGTATCGGGGCTACCCGCAAGGCCAGTCCTGCTCTTCGTAACACCAGCATACCAACGTCCCTACCGACCTAGTCGTTACGCTCTGTATACCACCCTGTGTGAATGAGTGAGTGGGTAAGAAGAACTAGTCCAGCTGAACTAGTCTGTCTTTTCTAACCCAACTTTGCCTCCATCCCCACCCCAATCGTACCATTTGATTTTGATTCATCTGAAATGAACTGTCTAATAGAGTTCGGCGGGCGCTGACTCCCTGATGCAATAGCACCAAGTTTCCCGGCAGCAGGACTCGTACCGCCATGGGGTCCGACCGTCCTATAAATCAGAGCTGTGCCATTTAGATATAGACAGGAGAAGTTAATTGTTTGTTATTAACGAAAATGATGTGAAGATATGTGAATCCTGGATTTTCGCGGTAGCTTAAATTCACATCTTTGGCCTTCCCACCTTCCCTCCCCTTCCCCCAAAGGAAGAAAAAAAGTTGTGTTTAGGTTTGCCGACCGACCCTGTCTTTTTTTTTAGCCCTGACCCTGACATTTTTCAGGGAAAATATTGTTGGAAATCAAACAAAATTGAGCAAACGAACTTCAAATAGCCTATTCAAAAATGTTACAGAAGGCACATCTGGGAAATCCTTGACTGTTAAATTATTCTTAGACAAACTTCACAATTAATAAAATATTTTATAAAATCGCGACCTTCCAACCCCATTTATTTTCGAGTCATGACCTGAAAGCGACTTTTCTTTTTTTTTGAATGGGTGGGGGGGCTTACAGACTGTACTCACCCCTACCTATAAATTAAAGGCGGCCTGGCATTAGGGTTGTCCGTTTTCGGTGGACATGACCCGGCATTCAATAAAAGCTATATCATAGAGCCTGCCGTTGAGCGTGGGCCAGTGGGTGGATGACATAGCTGACATAGCGGGCACAGACCACAGACCGGGGTCGGCTACAGGTGTGCTGCTGTGTCAAGTATTGTGAAAGGTGGGAGTATAAGCCTGGTGCTGGCAGGTGAGGGCCTGCCGTGCGCAGGTGACCGGACACACTGCCCCCAACCCCGTTACCTGTACGCTGGCCCCCTCCCCCGGCACCTCCCCTATGGTCCACCGCGTTATAATCAGTCCTTATGTAACCTCTCATGCACATCCCTACCATTATGTGCCCAGCTAAGCTCAAAGTAGACCACATATAGGTCAGATAGAGTTTCAACCTGTTTATGGGGTTTTGGTGTTAAGTGACAACCCAGGAATGGTATAACATGAAGGTTGAGAAAGTACTGAACTTGTTTTCCTGTCTGGGTTTTAATCTTACTGAAACAGATGGGAATTTGGATTGTATTCAGTGTCAGTCGTGCCCGGTCATGCATCGGAGACGGATCAAGGGCACAGCTATGGAACCTCGTATTATGTAACGGACTTCATGAATAACAAACAAACATGAACGTGTCTGCCTTGTTCCAAAGTCCGCAGAAAATATATAGATTATTGGAAAATCTCCCAGTTCTTAAAATGATGTCAATGATATCTTAATGCAGTCCTATACACTTTTCCATGAACCTGCGCAGTACCCCCAATCTACCTACTTTTGGGGTTTTTGGTAACTAGGTCACTTCACTTCACATAGCTTAACTATAGCAAAACTCCCAAAAAGTTGTTTTAAATTTAATACATCAAGGCGGCACCACCTTAATGAAAAAAATATATATACTGTCCAAAATCCACACATACCTTGCCCAACGTGGTACCAGGCCTTCAGCTGTTATGCCGACAGGCAGAATATGTAAAGGCAAAGCAAGCAACGGTTGTTCCCTCAATCCCTAGTGCTTTTAGACACCTTTATATGAATGCCAGGTTCTGTTATCATAACGTCCTCCCCATGGCCCACGACTAAGGGACGTACCATGAATAATAGAATTCTAATAAAATAGAGCAGTCCTTGCCACCCCTGTCGTATCAGCTGACCATGGTTTATGCATGGGCAGACGGCGGCAACTCGTGGAGCGGAATAGAGGAAATGAGGCCTGCTGAACGAATACCGTCTTTTATTGGTACATTCAAGGAATGAACGAACTTATGGTGCAGAGACACTTGTTGGGTTTTACTTGAAAGAACAATTTCTAAACTACAAGACCCATGAACGAACAATAGCTGTGCTTGAATTGTGGCGCATTTGTTATAAATTTAGAATCTTGTCCTATCATTTTGAATTCTAAAGTCAACCATTTGATGCCTGGACCCATAGCTTCGTATCTAATTTAGCTAATCAGCGAAATCTAGATTAAGGTCTCAACCAAAGAAACTTTGTCTTCTACCAATATCAATAGTGGTATTGCAAAATTGTCTGAAAGTGGGATTATAAGTGTAGAATTTATTTGTGATAGACAGAATTTCTGATCATTAGACGATGAAAGAGGGATTATTAGGTGTAAAATTGATTTGTGATAGACAAATTGCTGATCATTAGACGCTAATCAAACTTTCCCTGATCAGCCATATTAGTTACGAAGATATCGGCCCTGGCAAACTGAAATGTATTGGTTCAAGCTAGACCATGCAATTTTCTAATCAGCTTGACTTAATCATGCACTGAATAAAAGTGGCAACTACTCTTAAATTAGATACATTCAACGATTTATTAATTGCAAAGATATCAGTCACATGTAGCTGTTATAAGATATGTTTGATGATAGCCCGTGTGTCCAGCCAAAAGGACAGGGATAATTCATCACCTGTTACCAAACAAGAATTCGGTGACTAATGAAAGTTGTTTAATAAGTGCCCCTTGCCATTATTAATAGGTTTTTCCGTACCTTCAATACGTTGCCCAGGAAAATTTGATCTGTTCATATACCAAGCGATGACAGGTGGTCCACTGGCCTAGAATGCGCTGAAATTGACCTTGGCGTAGTGTTTATTTAACAAAAAATGTGTAACTTGGCTTGTGTCCATGCCCATCTATTTATGACACTTAGTTGTTTACCTTGGACAAAAACTATAAAATCAGTACATAATTATGACTTTTGTCAGTGAAAATGTGACATTTAATATTACGGAAGTAAAATTGATTTGACATTCTATTGGATGTTAACAAATTAATGCCTCGCTGCAGATATGGGTTTGCCATGATAGACCAAGAGCGTTAAAGCATACACGTTTACAAGTACTTTTGGGAAACCAAAATGTTTTCACAAACAGAAGAGCAAGCGTTTGTTGTACTTAACATCATTTACTGTATAACACTCCTAACAAAAAAAATTATATTTTAAGATATATATGGATAGAATTGTCAAGACATGCATTACATTCCAAATTCATGATACATCAAATATACATGTACATTGCTTATGATATGATTGTTTCGATAATAACCAAGCTAACGTGTTCACTCATAAGTGATAACCATTAGTATTCTGAACATGAGCTGTTTTCTTATACCCGTTGTTTAACGTGCTTGCTTTGGTTTGTCCACAGAGGATGTTCTTCCTGCAAGTCAAGGAGAACCTGCTGACAGACGAGATCTACTGCCCGCCTGAGACGTCCGTGCTGCTCGCTTCTTACGCTGTCCAGGCCAAGTTCGGCGACTACAACTCTGAAGTTCACAAGGCCGGCTTCCTTGCCAACGACCGCCTTCTGCCCCAAAGGTGAGAAAATTCTAGATCAATTTGGCAAAAAAACAAACAAACAAACAAAAAGAGTAAAGATCCTGATCATACATTTGAATAAGCTCAAATACCAAAAAGTATTTTTTTTATTATTGCGTCGTTTCTAGGATAGAACCATCTTTACTGTTCTTAGGGGTCAAATCACACCGTGAATATGTCACTATTTCATTGCATTCATGTTTCTTTCTCAGGAAATTTGTCAGTTCCAAATGTGTATTTATGGTTCAGAACATTTATGAATTATCTTAACTTTTCAGAGTACTTGACCAGCACAAGATGAGCCGCGAACAGTGGGAGGAGCGTATTGTCAACTGGTACGCTGAGCACAAGGGGATGCTGCGGGAAGACGCCATGATGGAATACCTCAAGATCGCCCAGGACCTTGAGATGTATGGTGTCAACTACTTCGAGATCAAGAACAAGAAAGGCACAGAGCTCTGGCTTGGTGTCGACGCCCTAGGCCTTAATATTTATGAAAAAGAAGACAAGTGAGTACTATTACTTGACTACTTACTACTCTTACTAATGTATTTTGTAGTTTTGATATATACCTGGTACAGTAAAATGTGGGGCTGTAGTTAGTGCCAGTTGGTAATGAATTGATGAAATGTTAGTATTCATAGCCAAGCAATATATTGAACTTTCAACTCCTATCAGAAATCTTATTGTTCAAACAAAAATCATATTGTCGGAAAAATAATCTTAAATGTAGGTATATAATCTAGAAACATTAATTTGGCAACTATTTGCTTACACTTGTCACCTTGACACTAATTTTTCTTTCAGACTAACTCCTAAGATCGGTTTCCCATGGAGTGAAATTAGGAACATTTCATTCAATGACAAAAAGTTCACCATCAAACCCATCGACAAAAAGGCTCCAGTAAGTGAAAAGAAAATTAGAAATCAATAAATGTAGATTGAACTTGCGAAATAAAATGTACACCTAAGTGCACTAACTCAAATTGGCATGTCTCTGGATAAGTTATTTAAAGAAATCTTAGATGGATACTAAATGATGATACAAACATAAGTGTATGGATGGAGGTCATAATGCATAGAGTCTCGACTTTTCAATTTGTCAATGGAATGAAATAATATATATTTAGAAATGGCAGAAAAATGGAAGAAATTTCACCCGAGCTACAGCCAGAATAATCGTTCATTGATACAATGTTCTTACCTCTGTTCTCAGGACTTCGTGTTCTATGCATCTCGGCTACGGATTAACAAGCGGATATTAGCTCTGTGCATGGGTAACCATGAGTTGTACATGCGGCGCCGTAAGCCTGACACAATCGAAGTGCAGCAAATGAAGGCACAGGCCCGTGAGGATCGGCAAGCCAAGCAGGCTGAACGGTAAGTTACTTTTATACAATTTTTTTTCCTGTTTTGTTTGTTAAGTGTTTACTGGTTTGGGTATTTTAAGAGCTGACCTAGAGGGTTGTACCCATTAATTTGGTTGCTATGACCAACAACACTTCCCACGTCCTACGAATTTACTAAAGAGATGAGATTACAACATCTTCTCAATCGCTTTAAAACAGTAAACCAATTTTAAAAAGATTTTTTTTAAGTACATGATTTCCCATTTTCTCTTGACTATGATTTCTTTCTTTCTCCACTGTTGAATGAAGTGTATTTGGAAACTTCAAATATCTCGATATTCAAAATTAGTGCAATTATTGTGCTGTTAAATTTATTTATTTTCCCTAGGAAAGCAGTGGCTTCCTTGCACAAATTGCCTTGTCGGAGCCATAAATGTTTAGTACTAAATACGACTAATCTGCTTCCAATAGGGCACAACTCCAGAAAGAGAAAGAGTTGAGAGAAGAAGCAGAAAGGAACCAGAAAGAACTGCAAGATCGCCTTAAAATGTTCCAAAGTGAAATGGAAATGCAACGCAAAGGTAGGCGTATAGATCTCTTTATTCTGATATTTCAATAGATTTGATATAAAATGATAAATAGTGAACTAGGTTTGATATAAAATCAAAGTATGAAACTGCTAGGCTGTTTAGGAAACTTACTTTGTGTTCACAGAAATGATATTCAATTTAGCTGAATTGCAAAGACCTTGTTCTTGGCTGGATGTGACTAAATATTGCTCTGACGTTAAAACCCAACAAATAAGCAACAAGTTAAATGTAATTGTAACCCTTAACAACTTTCGTTTTTCAACAGAGCTGGAGGAGTCCAAGCACTTGGCAAATGAGATGGAGACACAGATCCGGGAGGCAGCCCGTGAGCGGGAGGAGCTGGCAGCTGCCCGCCAGGAGGCTGAGCGGCTCCGGGAGGAGGCCGAGCATAGCAAGCAGTTGGAGGAGGCCGAGCGCCTGGAGAAGGTACTGGGGCCACTCACTTTGAAGAGTGTACTGTTATGTATCATGTCATTCTAAAACTAGAATGGTGCATATAATGATTCTGTATGTCAAGTTAAGAAAAACGAATGTTGGATTTTGCAATATTGGTTATTTACAACATCCCATATTCTTACTAGGCGTGTGGGTGGTGAAGTGGTTAGAGTGTCCGCCTGTTTTGCGGGCGGCCTGGGTTCAATCCTGGGCTGGGGTGAATTGGCTACTATACCCCTCTACATGTCTCCCAGTGGCAACAACTGGGTTATCAAAGGTCTCTGGTAGACCACCGCCTGTTGAGTGTATGGCCCTGTCTATTGGACCATGCACATTAAAGAACACCTGCCTCGGTAAATGTGTAGGGGTAAGGTCTCTATCTTCTCATAGATTCGATCATTCCATAGATACGATCATCCCAGACAGAATTGTCAAACTCTGTTCTCACCGTGATATGATCTTAGATGTTGCTACGGCGTTAAACCCCAATAACCAACCAACCAACCATATTCTTACTTTCAATTTTGGCGCCGATCTTAACAGGTCAAATTATTTTACAATATCAGAAGGAGTGTCTCAAAGTTAGACGGCCCGCTATAGAATTAGATAATTATCCTATTTTTGCCCTGGGAATTTAGAAATTCGATTTACAAGTGTGACCCCCCTCCTTTCAGGAGCGGCAGGCGGCTGAGGCCGAGGAGATGCTGCTGACCAAGGAGGCGGACATCCGGGCCCGGGAGGAGGAGGCCCAGCGGCTGAAGGAGGCACTGGATGAGGCCAACAGGAAGGTGGAGGTTAAAACCATGGAGCTGACGGAGGTGCAGCAGACCGTGCAGCAGAGCATGCAGCAGGCCACGCCGCCCCCGCAGCAGGTCTACATTAGGGAGAACGACCACGGCGACTACGACGAAGCCGGCCAAGAGTACAGTGGTAGGTGTCAGAACACCTTCTTAGTCTTAGTAAGGTTATTTCCTGGTTAGGGATCTTCCTTTAGGTGCATTCATAGTTTACCTGATGGACCATTTCTCACGACTTTTAGGGCTCATGGTTATGAAGTATTTCACTGTCCGTTACCTATTCTAAAATGATGGTTTATAAAATAACGATATATGCAATTTCTGACATCTTGGACTTGAGGGCTCCTTTTTTCCAAAATCAGTGAAGGATGAATACATTAAGATGAATGAGATATTTACGCCAGGTGTAAGTTTTCCGATCGTTTCTGGATTACCTGCCACTTTCTAACATTCTTATCATTGATTAGAAGAAACCCGCTTTCGCCGAGTACTCAAAATTCAATTAAAAAGAAGCATGTTTACATTTTTTTTAGAGAGAGAAGGTTGTTGCGGGGTACATTTAAATGACGTCTCTTTCTTATTTAAATTGAAATTGTTACGTAAAATGGGGAGTTTGATTTGGACATGCACTTTGATGGCGAGTTCGAACAGTGATGGGGTAGACATGGTCACTTGCAGGTGGTAGCTCTGGTGATAGGCGCTCAGTGGAGGAGGTGGCCAGCCCTGTGGAGGCGATGGCCAGCCGCGACCTCTACTTGGACGAGGACGACCGACTCTCCGAGAACCAAGAACTACTAGGTTCTTCTTTGAATCACTCATGCTGCGAGTCAGCTTCCTCTCTGATCTCCTTGAATTGAAAAAAAATAATCGGGCTAACCGCCAGAAATGCCTGAAGCGGGGCAGGACAAAAACACAGAATTGAGGCTATCAGCGCCTTGCTTCATAGTTCACTCGAAATTTGTCCATAACCTTAGGATGTGGGTCTGATGATGTTTTTATTAGCTAATTAAAGAAAGCATATGGCGTTAATAAACCAGCATAACGTACATGGAGGGAGGGGGGTAAATAATTTAAATATTTGATACGGACAAATTATCGAAAGCTGAACTGTTCTCTTTTTGTTGAATAAACCGCTTAGCAAAACGCTTGACATCTATGAATGATAAAAGTAATACACAATGGCGGGTTAGAATAATGCTTTCCAGTTCAGAATTGCTTTTTTTCGAGGAGATCCTGAGAAAAGGAAGGGTTCGCTCTCTTGATCAGCTCCCGTTTAATGTAGTGGCTTCGATGTCCTCGTCTCTGGCCAGTATATATCTATCTTTGACCGTCCTGACCTAACAGTGTCGATCTCTTCAGCCACAGCTATACCAGTTTTAAACTGTCCATTTCTGAATTTAACTTGCCGCACACGTCGTCTAGACGCCCACAGGAGTCCGCACCACCAATGTCTATCTCCAGGTGCCTCTGCTTTGACAGTGCCTGTGCTTAGGAGAGTGTTATCGAAGACAGCGCTTTTGCCTCCATACATTAATATGCTACTGTTCATATACATGTTATAATGTGCAAAGTTTTCTTTTTTCTATTCCTGTTCGTGTGTTTTGAATATTTGTCTTACTGTTCCCTTGAATCTCTAAAGTACGAATCGTGTTTTTGTGTGTATATACTTTGTACTACCTCTATGAATTACCAAAAAATATCGGTTTTTGTCCCTAGATAACATGGGTTTCTGGTTACTTGAAATACCATTAGGATAAATCAAGTAGGTTTTTTAAGAACCAGGTATCTGGTAGATCATGGAAAAATGCCACGGAGATGCAATATTATGTATGGCAGAAATGATAGCTTCTTCTTTTCTCTGATATCTTTAGCCGAGTTCGGAGACTCTGATGCTGGTGTTCACCGTATGGAGGAGGAGCGTCAGACTGCGGTAGAGAAGAACAAGCGTCTTCAGGAACAACTACAGGTAGGAAAAAGTTCATACAGTGAACGTCAAATAGGAAAAGAATGTAAGGAGGAGGACCCTAGTATGGGTGATGAGTCAACAATTTAATGGAAACCCCAGTTCTATTAAGAGACTTATATTGTCAAAGAAATGAACATAAATAAATTGATAAATTCCCCTTGATACATTCACTCAGTCGGTATCTGTCACTTGATTTGCAGACGCTGACCAAGGAGCTGGAGAAGAGCAAGGACCACACCAAGGTGACCACCACCGACAAGCTGCACAAAGACAACGTGACGCAAGGGCGCGACAAGTACAAGACCCTCAAACAGATCCGGCAGGGCAACACTAAGCAAAGAGTAGATATGTTTGAGGCGCTGTAACCAGTCTCTGGTGCTGGTGGGCACGACGCGCCCTGCTCCTCGGCCTGTTAGAACCGCATAGCCTGCCTCTACCCTCCTCTCCGTGCCCGCTGGGCAGCCGCCACCTGCTCACCTAGTAAGGAGAACCACTGAGGTCTACTACCAAATATCTTCAGGCTGTACACGTTCGTGATAGGTCATTCTTGTAGGGCCGCACTGGTCTGATGGGAGAGGGAAAAAACAACAATTGAGCGACCCTGTTTATATACCCTGTCTTTGTAATAATGAAGAGCGCGATGAGAATACGAATGGATGGATTATAAATGAACAAGGACTAGCAAAAATTGTATTACTGATTCTAATTCAAAGGATATTATGTGGAATTTATGAGTTTCGAAGCTTATCATTTTCAATCTGGTTTTTGTAAAAGGTCTTTTGTCCTCTTCGTATGCCAGAGTATGATCCAATTGAGGCTGCCTGTACAGTGGTGGAATCAGGCCTATCTAGTTACTTAGGAAACCACAACAAAATGGTGCTGTGATCGTTGTTAATGTTCAAGGCCTAGCTCTACTAGTGATCACTGTGGTTCAGGGTAGGCAGCCCCCCTCCACTCTTCTTTTCATCCGCGAGATGCTGCCCTTACAGGGCGAAGATAAAATTGTCTGTTTCCTATCAGAACCTTAATTCAAGGGGGCGTTTCCATTGTTAATGTTTCTAGTTTTCCTTTAAGGAAAGGTGACCATGTTGACAAGTGGCAGACCAAAGCAATGTCTCAGTTACGGTTATTTTCTTTATCTGACAACAAATTTTGATGTAATGCACTGCCACGTTTCGAAATTCAAATCAGTCGAAATGAAGCAGGAGTAACATGTGCAATGGACGTGGAGGTAACATCTTTATTCCTGCTCCCGTTTTATTTTAATTCTTACTTAGCAGGCATGTACGCATAATACCATCTTAATTGTTTACGGAAAGGACACCCCTTAATTTGGGAATTTGCTTACCGACTACATTCTGTTGCTTCTGGTCTGTGAATTCAGCAACTTCTTAGAACAACAGTAAGCTTGCTTGTGTTATGTAGACCCTACGCTTTGGTTAAGATAATGTATTTTATTTGTAGGTATATAAAAAGATTGTGAATGAGAGTAAACTTATATGCTATGGTCCAATGATTGTCATATCATATAGCTTAGTTTAAGGATATTACTACACATGTAGGAACAAATTTTATGAATGCACACTGGTTTATATACTCTTTGATGAGGATGCGGATGTCCATAGTGAATGGATCTGGTTGTACTAATTGAAAAAACCAAGTCTATCATTAAGCAAAAAAAAAAGGAAAAAACTAAACCTAAAAACAAGATCGACGGTAACCTTCACCAGGGCCGTCGGCTGGTGCGCAGCCAGCTTACTGTTCTAAATGGTTTTATATTGTTATACAGACCGGGGCTCGGTGATGACTGTTACCATGCCAACACATGGAGCCCCACGGGGGTCACCGGCTTACAGCCCCGCTGCCATGTAAAATATCGCACCTTTTGTCAGCACCTAGGGACCGCACCCAGTCTTCTCTGCCGACTGGGCTCACCGGACGCTACTACTTGAATCAGATCCGATATGAGTGTTCATAGCTTATCAGATCTTTTGTATATTCGTTGACGAATATTAATCACCGAACGTTAACAGCGTTGTTGTTGAACAAGGATGATTTAGGAAGTTCCTGTCGTCTATTTTGATGCAAGGGCATTCTGAGCGCAGAGGACTATTCGTACCTGCAGAAATGGTGGGGTCACTTACATGGTGACGGAGAAAATACTAATCAAAATAATGATGGATACGAGATGGTGAATCACTTGCATCGGTATAGATTTATCAAGTATATTCTCACAGAGTTGGACATAAAAAAAAGTAATATTAATTTGTATTTTGTACCTGATTTCTGTGTATAAAGCCTTATCTATATTATGATATAGCAAGCCCCCACAGGCTGCCCCCCCCCCCCCCACTCCCCTCCTGCCGCTGGCGCATCACTCCTCACCCAGCCCACCTCTAGACGCCAAATGTGTAGCCTAGCCAAACGTGTGCCTATGTAACATTGTTGATTCCAATGGACGAAAAGTATTATTATTGTGAAAGCTGAAACTAAATCTTATGGGTACCTCTACTACACGAATGATTCACTTGTCTGCAACACCGGCCACCTTACGAGGGGGCTACCTTTTCTTACACACCTACTTATAATAGAACATTGCGTTTCTACTTAACTCAAAGATTCTGTCCATAATGATAACGAAGGTGATATCTGGAGCGCGAAAAAATTGTATATTGTTACCCAGACATGTTACACTTGTTATTTACAGTTTGAGATTGGGTATAAGTTTGTCCTCCTTTGTTGCTGGGAAGTATTTTTTAATTCAATAGAAAAACATTACGTCGGCCATTTCTTTGTTACGTGATATCGTCTAAATGCTATGCATCTCACCGCAGCGCCGCCAGAGCTGCCTTGTCCCCTAACTACCCACATTGAGACCACGAACTCTGCAAGAACCTCCTGGCCGGTCTGTGACCGGACCTCGAGTGACAACTCCCATCAGTACAGCGGGCCTGATGAATACAAGTCTTAAAGGTGCTTCGATTTTCAACTTGAATAAATGTGATGTCTACCATAGCTGGTATAGATGAGATTGAAAAGAATCACGTGGATTTTGTTTTATCAAATGTGCAGTGTCTTGAAATGCAGAAAAAAAGGAATATCCTAGTTATACTTGAAAACTTTCAGAGCGTGGTGTGAGTGCTGGTCGTTAGGGGGCGCGGGGGCGGGTCTGTGACGTCATGTGCCTCAGTCGGCCCTGTGTGTACTGTCACGTGTGGGGGGGCACATTTCAGTGGCTGGCTAAGGCGAGGGGCCGTCGGGACAACTCTGTCAGCCATCGGGACGAGTTTCTTCACTGGACCCTAGATGGGGACAACTCCATGGTTGGCAATAAAATAATGTAAATCAACCTACTGTATTTGTCTTCATTGAATCCAGCGAGATGTAAGTGGCTGAGAGGTTTCCACGGAAATTCAAGAAATTTATTAAATCGTATTTTATACCTCTTTAAAAATGTAAAGGACCCAAACAAACTTGAAATGTCTGGTACACCAGTGAGCAATCCATTAGTGCAAGTCTCAGGCCTCATAGCGGGACCTTTAAAGGTACTTGGGTGCGTTCAGGGCGCCACCTCTGAGGTGTATTAAGAACTAAAAAACTATTTTGTTTTTAAAACAATTTAAATGCTATTTTATGTATTTAGACACTCAAGAGATGATAATGCACACAATTTTTCTTTGAATAGGGTAAAATTTCTTAGAATGATCCAAGCAAATAGTGCTCAAATAGTCACATTTTCAGGTTTATTCACTATAACTAATCGCACACAGTAAATGTTCTTTATTTTCTCCTAACATTTGTGTAATAAATGAGATTCCAGACCACGCCACCTAGTGTGTAGAACTGCTAGTTGGACAAACTGAGGGGTTTTCTCTCTTTGAGGCAATGTAAATTGGCCATATTGAACTACCTATAACTTTTTAGCTATGAAAGTTAAAGAAATCTTTTAACTATGGTCATATAGTTCAGAATCCTAGCTTTTTATTGATGTATAGATCATGCCTGTGAATGGAAGCCTTGTATTTGATAAATATTTTCCAATATTAAAAGTTTTGATTTAATCGTTAGCCAATGGGGTGGGCCCTCAGTGGCCTTATCAGTATTATGTAATCCCTTCCCACCAATCAGGTGTCGCGCTACCCCCACCACGTGGGTTTGTTTGTCCTACCTCCACTGGACCGTGACGGCCGCGCAAGGTCTGGAAAGGACTCTATTGTCTATACTTGTTACATGCTGAGTTTGGTGGGGATTGCACTGGTAGTTTTTTTTGTAATTTTACAAAAACACATTTTTCCCATAGAAACCAATGGTAAACGTAGTTTTCTTATTTAGGCTGTAACGTCTGTCACAAACAGTAAAAGATCGAAATTTCACTCTATTTTCTTCTATAGACATAAGCTTTAATCAAAAAAATTATATAAGAAATTTGACCGGTCAATAAAAATCAGGCTGAACACGCCCGAGCACCTTTAAAGGTCCATAACAAAAGAAAAATGGTTTTATTTTGATGCGGAGGATCAACTGAAGGGTCTTAGAACAGACACCCTCTTTGTATGCCAATTTCAGTGATTTAAGTTAGTGACAGTGAAAGAGTTAGAAATATCAATAAGAAAACTGATTCTATACTTAAGGATAGAGAGTGGTGATCAACAGGCATTTCAGTAAAAATGCACCAGTTTTGTAAATATTGCTAACTGATTGATGTATTATACATGAATTGAAAGGGCAGACTTATCTCTATCTAGTGGTATAGATAGATTTTTAACGAAATGTCGATTAGAGAAAAAATATATGAAAATGTGAATCCTTCAATTTTATTTTTTGAATGTCAATATCTTCATCAACAGTTTCTCTGGAATTCTGAGACTCTACTGGTAACACAAAAACATTACTGTGGAGGGAACAGTGTCTCAGATTTTTGTTTTAGGTCTTTTTAATGATTTTTCTTCAATATTTTCTTAAAATTGAACTAGGACATATATAAAAAATCTGAGACAGTTTCCTGCATAAGAATGTTTTAAATATATATCCAAATTTCCAATAAGTATCTTCAACATTAAGTCAGATATCAGGTGGGTGGGGACGTGGCTGGCTGCTCTCTGGGTGAGTACAAAATTACAAATATTAAGTCAGATATCAACCTTCAAAAAATAAGTTAAAAATAAAATTTTCCATTTCATCGTTCATTTACTCAGGCAATTTTCAACGAACAATCTTATTTCATATAACCTGATGTAGAGGGCATATTCAAGTTTAGATATGAGAAATATTAGGCAGATATTTCAAAAATTGAATTGTTGATGATTCAAAGATGCAGCTACTGCGAAAAACACCTAAATCATGACTCTATCCTTAAATGTGAAATGTGTTCTAACTTAAATTTTGAGACTGATTTCTTACAAGAATCTTACAAAAATCGGAAAACTTAAATCCCTACAGTAAGGCAAGTTCTGTGCAACACGTCAGCTGATATTCATCTTTCTATCTTTTGATATAAATTATATTATCGCTTTCAATTTGAGCAATTAGAGATTTATTCCAGCTTTATTTTTTGAACATAGATATATAAATTATCCTCAACCAATGTATACCGTCCCCCCATGTCAGTAACTTATCAAATGGAAGAACCATTGAAAGCTGACAAAAAGAACTGTGTGGCTGTTAGATTATTGGTTACTGTATCATCGTTGCTGGTATTACGATATTTATCATTTATCTTTTAGGACACAAATGAATCTGAGACAAACATTAAGAGTTCACAATTGATTTTTATTCACATACGTATAACATCTGCACATACACTCTTTTAATTTTTTCATACATTTATATTAATGGCAGGATTATACACTCATCCTTGTTACACAGTAATATGCATTGTATACAAATATTGCCGGCTAAACATTTCTAGACTCTTCATACACCACAACGTAGAAATAAGATCCTTGTAATCATTCCTCTTCCTTTAATTAGATACTTGAGTCACTTTTGAAAAATTCTGAATATAAATTCTCAATTTCTCCAACATGAAATTGCTGCCTTCACCTCTTTTTGAAGGAATAGACTCTAAATGCCAAATCTAAATTTTCATTTCTCAAACTATTTTACATGCTTGTGTAAATTGTTGCATTCCTGTACAACCTTACACTGCCCATTCCTTAAATGTAAGAGCATCGATGAAAGTGAAGTCAAACCGTGTGCAGTTTTACAAGGTGTTTGAGTCTGCGCAGTAGAGCCTCCATGAATCCATATCGAGTTCGTTTCTTCGTGTATACCTGCAAGTATGGAGGAATATCAGTGTGTTTAACATACAATATTTTCCTTTATGATTAGAAAAAGTAAGATATCCGGATTTGCCTGGAATAAGAAGGAAGGTTCTTGTCCATAGGAGCATAAAAGAGAACTAATTGGAAGAAAATGCCTTTTATCAAAAGTGCAACTCTGTAGATCACGTTAGTAGATCTATTATGCGATTGCTTGATAAAACTTCATACTGGTCATAATCTCATTAATACAGAAACAACCTGAAAGAAATGGGAATCTAAACTCACCTGTTCAATCTCATGGAGTTTCTTGAAGAAGGAATCATTAAGGCAGGCGGCGGCATCGACCTTGAGCTGGGCAAGGTCATCTCGGGTGACCTGTGACATGGCGACCTTGACCTCATGGGATACATCATCCTCTAGTAACCGAGGACTACCACCTCTTTGCTCTGAAAATACGAGAATCTAATTGTTCAGTTTTGTCCGTGCCGTCCAAACTAACCATGTCGCGATTTTAATGCTCATACATCAAAAAGTAGACTATATAATGGATGCAGCATACTAAGTTCGAAAAAATTCATTTGATAAGATACCAACAATTTGACATTTTGCTAACCGCAGTTCAGTCAAAAGAGCATAGATGAGAATGAAAATCCAAAAACTCTCCATTGATACAGGAATATATCAACTCGATACAGGAATATATCAACTCGATACCAAATAGTACGGTAATTTATATGATCCCTGAAGAAGAACCAAGGAGGTTCGAAACGTTTGGACACATTGACTGAATAAAGCCCACTTATACATCAGGATATTATCATGGTTTTGGTGTTCTCTAACTGAAAACAATTTATAATATGAGCCGAATTAAGTCATACAACAACCAATCACACGAACTCCATCCTACATACTGGACCTGTTAACTCGTATCTCACTTACCATGGAGCCGCCTCAGCTGAGACTGGTTGCCGGCGTGGACCCTGAAGAGAGAGGTGCCGCCGTCACTGGGCACACAGTGCAGCAGGTAGAAGTCCAGGTGTCGCCACAGCAGGAACACGCAGTTCTCAATCATGTCTCAACAAGGTTAAGGAGGCTACACACAAGTTGGAATTTGTTTAAGAAAAAAACACACGCAAAAAACCCTAACTAACTCGATGTTTCACAAAACTATCTTGCAACTATGTCAAACTCCAAAACTTAAAAATCTTAAATCTATGAACATGGGCCATAACTGCCATCATTAACCGAAAGTGTAACCAAGAGGGAATCTGGAATGCGAATCTAGAAAGAATATTCGGAAGGCCAATCTGGAAAACACATAACTCCGGGAACCTGTAACTTTGGGAACCTGTAACTCCAGGAATTCCAGGAACCTGTAACTCATACTTGTACCTAATTACACATATTCATACATACAAAATTGCGTACTACTATGGATCAACCAAAGCAATGAAATTGTAGCTATATAGCAGTACCTTGAAGTGAGAGCACACAGCAGAATTGAGAATGACACTGTATTCCAAACTCTTAAACATAAGTTTATAGTGACTCATAAACATTGAGTAACTACAAGCAATTACACATGTACTTTCGTACCTCCCAACACAACTGAAGACCTGTAAATTATGAACCTAAAAAATGGCAAGTTATGTGCCTTCTTTTAGCACTGTTAAAAGGATACATGAAAGTAGGTGCAGCTGTTGGGCTCGCTCCATGATAACGGCAGCTAGTTTGTCCCTCGCCCGCTGGTGGCGCTCCTGACTTGACATCTTTTCACTCGCCTCAGCCCCGCAGAGCTGGGATGGAAAAATTATGTTTGTAAAAAAGACTTATTTAATTCATATCACTCGGCACTAGGTATGTGATAATTCTTAGTGGAGTAATATACAGCTATGTCAATCAGAAGAGACGAAAAATCCAGAAATGCAGGAAGGACATAGTCGGATTTTCAATTTAGAAAATAAAAGGGTGTAAATTTACTAGAAAACATAGATTTACTATTACAAGAATTGCCCGGACCCATGAACTGGGGTCCGGTATCTGCGGTGGCAATCAATAGAGTCCCCCCCCCCCCCCCCCCGAACATATCAGCGGGCGGTGAGGCAGCAGTGGCGGCGACGGGGGAGGTGGGGGGTCAGTGGGGGTCAGTGGGGGTCAGAGGGGGTCAGGGCTCCTTGTATGCACGGGGTCAGGGCAGTTGTCGCACGGACTGTCCCAGGGCCCCTTCCCCCACCCGACCTCACCAGAACAGTGTAGTAGCGTCGTACGGTGGTCCATTTGTACCCACCAGCGACCCCCCCCCCCCCCCCCCCCCCCCCAATACACCCCCTCCCACTACGCTGAGTCGCGGAAGGACCGGGGTGGCGGGGAGGGGGAGGGGTTGGCAGGCTGACAGTGGTCGGGGTTCCGGGGGCCCAAAGGAAGATTGGGGGGCCGTGCCTCACCTGTCAGTCATACCTCTCACTCCTCCTACTTCTAAGACCAGTGACCACTGAGAGGAGAGGTTAACACCTGAGGGGTAGGGGGTGGGGGGGTGGAGGTCAGCAAGTTCACCCAGCCATGACGCCCAGTTGGAATCTATAATGGTTACAAATTGAGCATGGGCCAACACAATAGAGTGATTTCATGGCTCAGTGACTTTACACAATGAAAAACCTCCGACAGTAAGGCTTCGTTGGCGTTGCTCTTAATCTGATATCATTAGAAACGCCACCGCAGCAAAAATGGCGTAGAAACGATTTAGGAATAATTTGAAAAACGCATTTGGTGACTTGGGTAAAGAGAAATGTAAAATTAGTTTTTATGCGTATATAAAAAGTTAAGAATGAAACGCGGCTTATCTGAAATAAAAGTATCCCTGAATGAAAGGGAAGTAATGTAATTGCAGGTAAGCTGACATAAATATTATTTTTCATGACATTCAACGGTAAATATTTTTCAAAATATTTTGCCTAAGTACATGTATGTTGATCATGTCTGATAGATAACAAAATAGCTCTTACTTCCTTAAGTTCTTCTGAGGTAAGCCCAGAGACTGACTCGAGTTTTCGCAGGCTCTGTTTGTGGGCGTTCATCACTTGGTGGAAGTGAGACGCCGCCTGCCGTAACAGAAAGACGAGCACTCCGAGCGAGGCTGGCTGGGACATGACCACTCCTCCTCCGGCCAGCTCTGGAACAAGTTAACACAGATTACAATTAGGTCAACTAAAAAATAAAACCATTAAAAGTATCAAGGCACCCTATGAGAAATTCGACTATGAACTACTCGTACTACTACCACAATTATCAGTTTTATTAACTAAGAGCCCAATAGGATATTATTGTTGGCAACCTTAATATATTGTGAACTCACCATCAAGTCTGCCGTCCCTAGCCACGGCCTCTACCAAACTCGGCCCAAAGAATATTCGAGAGCTTTGTACTCCAGTTGCTGTAAGAAACAACAGGAAAAGTTCTTATGTACTCCTGTATAATGTAACAAGAGAAAATATTTTTTTTCAGTCTTCTGGACTGAAACATCTTACTTTGGTGGTGAAAAATAATCATCTATATTGATCAAAGACTTGTGACACCAAAACTACTGCCCCTGTCTGATAATGTGGTCTGGCCTCTGTATATCCAAAAGAAGGTAGTGGAAGGTGGGGTCGGGGGAAGGGAGGGGAAGATGGAGGGATAGGGGTGGGAGAAGAACCAGTCAAGGCCACAGTTTTTTGAATTTCTGTTTCTTTGTTTGCCCTTATCAACCGATCAAAATCAACATGCAGGCCAGGAAAAAAATCAAAACTCTTGAAAAGATGTAATTTTTGGATTTTTACTCAGAACAGTAACCTGCATTACCTGACCTTATACATCCATAAAAAGCTGAGTACTCACCAGACCTGGAGACAATGGTCCTACAGAAGGCCACTACGTTGGCGGCAACCTGCTCTACGGCCAGCAGCACCCTGGAGCGGGTTGAGGTGACGTCGGCCTCCAGCCCGGCAATGTCCTTGAGCAGGCTGTCGGAGAGGGCGAAGCGGGGTAGGAGGGCGAGCATGAGCTGCTGGAGCTGGGCCAGCTGCCGGCCGTACTCCACCCGTGAGGTGTCGCCCACCTCCAGGTCCGCCTCTGTGTCTGGGGGAGGGAAGGCAACAGGTTTTAAAATTTGACCCCCAACATTAACATATATCGTGGCTTGAAATTGTTTAAATGAATAACTGAAGAACTCCTATATTATGTAGCCAATGTGCTATCTACCCGTTCCTCCCTCTTTCCCCGGTAACAACTAAAGACAAACTGGATCAGGGGCGGGGGGAGGGATCCGTATGACACAATAAAGTTAAGATAGATTTGTTTAAACGAGGAAAACGGTGAAATTTTCTTTTTGTCCCCACAGCGGCCTCTTGCAGCTCATATTCATTGGTTACCCCCGAGAAAAGCCCTTTGCCTACCGTCGATGGCGGCCCTGCTAAGGACGGAGGTGGTGAGGGCCAGCTCCTGGAGGCCGGCCAGACGCAGCGAGGTGTGACGCTCCCGTAGGATGGCGCTGAACACGTCCACGTGACCCAGCACGAAGGTCAGCACCTGGAGGAACCGAGGAAATCCGTAATTATTCATTAGGGTGAACTTGAATCTACATATTCAAACAGGTCATGGCTACTGGGAGATTACCCTAATCCCATGATAATGATTGTTGCAGCTTCAGCACTTTGTCAGCTACTAGAACATCAGGACCAATTCACATTTCTCACTGATAATAAAGTCTATGAGACCATGGTGAGAACGACAAAGGCAGGATGGCATATCGGTTATTGCTAATGCCTTATCTACTTTATGGGGTAGGTGAGGAGTATTTACCTGGTTGCTGGCTAGCACGTTCTCAATACCAAGTGAAGTGAGAACGGCGAGTGATAGGCGGAGCGCTGGGAATAGGATCTGACGGTACCGAGCTATTACTGGTGGTACAAAGCTGCCCGGCTGTTCCTCTTCTACAGACCTAAAACACGACTTTCATGCGTTACAATATAATCCATTCGCATCTTCAAAGTTCTCCCTCTTATAAAAAACAAACAAACAAATATCTAAAATAGTATACAATGTATATGAAATGTGTAATGCTTTCATAAAGCTATAAAGTCCGATTTGATAATCATTATAAAGGGCGTTAAATGAAGAAATCTGAAATGAGATAAAATCTGAAAGTGTTCAACCCTGGATTGATAGCCCACAGAAAACGAGAGTGCAGTCATCAGTTTCATAGCATTAAAAACAACTTACCTGTCAGTTTCTGGTCGGAGGCTGAAGACGCTACACTCTGCGAGCCGCCTCATGAGGCCGCACTGCAGTAGGGTGTGGGCTCCCACCGCCGACTCGGCCACCCGGGTCAACATGCTCTGTGGACAACACGGGGTTAACGTTATGGGGGTGGTAACCTGATCACGGTCAGTACATATATTTAACGGAAAACAACAATTTTAACTATGAAGGGACGAGGTCGGTTAGAATAATACCTCTAAGGGACGGGTACTTTGCTTTAGGAATTAAAAACTAAAGGCGATTTCTCCTATGTCCTGTATTTCATCAAAAATAATATAGCTAGCTCTTGAAGGCTCGTTGATTTCATTACGCATATCTGTTAAGCATTATGTGCAAATTACAAACCTTATCACATGCTGCTGTCACTCACCATCTTGGACTCGTAGATGTAGAGGGCCCTGAGCGGCTCGGGCTGAGGTCGCAGGGTGGCCCTGAGCTGCTCGTCGTCTGTCAGCACACTGTCCACCATGTGCTGGATGTAACCCTTGGACGTCATGAAGGACAACCACTGCTGGTGGACGTCAAACGACAGGATCGAGTCGAGGACGCCCAGCGCCAGCATCTGAAGAAAACACTCCCTTATTGAAAACATTCCAGGATCCATATTGCAGTCACGCCTAACTAAGTTTAGTTCGTAAGAATATTGTCAAATTATCGAAAGCGATCCAACGACTACATCTCACCGGTCACAACCTGGTGACGAGACGACGAGGTATAGTTAATAACTTATTTTAATTAATGTTTCTCGAAAGACGATTAGAATCAGGAATATTGCCTACACATCTTTTTCTCACTGAAAAACAATGTTATGTTATTCTTGGTCACTGGGTTTCACTCTGGTATACTCTACATCTGAGTACTACTCACCCGCCCGACGTCGTGGCCGTCACATGCGTCCCGACAAACAACATCCATGAAGTTAGTGCCGTAACTCAAAATGGTGCTGAGATTTTCATTTACTAGCCTTTCGATTTCTGTGTCTTGCATGGATACTAGCATACTGACGCCCTGCTCGCCAAGCACTGGAATGAAAAATATTACTTTCTGTAATACAAAACACACTAATTGTACATTGTTTAGTTTTTATATAACAAAATTACCGTTTTATCATTCACAAACATAGCATACTTCTGGGACTGAAGTTCGTCGACAAGCTTTTGTTGAATAATTGAGTTACCAGTGATAGGACCAGAAGTATTATGTCCAGAATCATTTACTTACCTGCATCTACTGTGTGACTCCGTGTTGGTTTTTGTGCTATTTGTAGATAATAAAGCAGGGCACCGTAAAGGTTGGCACGTACTCGTTGTAGACCACTACCTGAGACAGTAATCACACGGAAATGATTAAAATCAGTGACCAAGGAAAGAACACGCCAATGCTTAACAAGAACGATATTGACAGTGTAGGACATTGTAAGATTTGTAAATAAATGGCAATAAAATCACGATGTAGACCCTAGTAATCACACAGAGTGCCTTCGTAGAAGAGACTGCCAGTCTAAAGTTACACAAAAACCTAAATCAATCTTCTCAATGAGGTACAATTTGTCAGGGGCTTACACCTTATCCAGATTACTATCTGGACCACACACACACATGATGGGCCAGAATTGCCACTACTGCACAAACTATGTAAAAGAAAACTGCACAAAAATCTACATAGTGGAGGGAAAATCATACTGCTTACTTTTGTCTTCTTATTAGAGTACATTTTCGCTCCTAAAAAAATCTTTTATATATGTAACAAAGCTGCGGTCAACTCCTCTTTATAGAAATTTGCAATGGTCTTTTGCATCCTTTTAAATGTTCATACGTGTAAATCTATATGGACATTTATGTCATTAGAAAACAAAGTGTTTCATCACTAATACTTCATCTTCAATACAGAATATGAATCTTCACCTACTTGATCTAGATATATGTTCTATAAGTCCCTTCAGCACCACTTGTAGAGAGGAGGAGAAGAGGGTCCGGGACCCTGACGGCTGGTCAAAGGCGGCTGAGTGGTTACTGGGCGGGGGACCGCCGTCCAGTACCGAGATGTAGTGGGCCAGACGGGGGTCACCCGAACTCTCACCCTCAGAGAGGAAACACTGTCGGAGGTGGCAGACGAGGGTGAGGACCACCCCGGCCACAGGGGCACACAGCTCGGGCAGGGCACTGTCCTCGGACACCTTGGAGCAAAGACGACAGGTGGAACTTTGATAGGTAATAAAATCAATATTTTGATTTGAACCAATTATATTTCCATTATGAGAGATAATATTGAAGAATTTATTAAGATGAACTTGTCTGCATAATATATCTCAGGGTACCTTTATGTATAGGATATATTCATAAAGTGCCCATAAGTCTAAAGAAGAGCATGTGTACTGTTTCATCAAGAGATTCTGAAAGCAACAACTCAACGTTGCTCATAATAAAAACAAGAATGATATGGACAGTGTAGGACAAGGAAAATAGTCTTTTTTAAAAAAAATACAAACCGACTTAACTCGAACAGTAAACACAAAAAAAATAATTAAATAGGGACTATTCAAGACTATCAATTGGGTCACCATCAGAAAGGGGTAGAAAACCCCAGCCACTGATGACTCAGACTCTTTGAGTTGGAACATGTTTTGTCAATCTTCCGATTACCATCACCACAGTGACCACCTCCCTCATTTTCTCTCCTGCAAATTTTCTCTCCAAACTGACAATTTAGTAGTCTTTTACAGAACTGTGCAATGGAATGGTCTTTACCTTAAGAAGCAATTCGTGGAGCAGCTCAAAGATGACATTCTGTCTCATCTCTTCGGAGAGCAGGTCCTCGGGGCAGGCAGTAAGTACCACCTCCACTACCTGACGCCAGGCGTTAAGCGCAGCCCGCTTCACTGCCATGGATGTCTTCACCGAGTTACGGGCTACCACTGACTCACACACCTGGCCAATCTCCTGTGAGGGGAATCAAGCAGATGAGGGCATTTGTTTTTATTATTTTGAAGGGTATCATGGTATGCATCAATTCACTGACAAATCTCTGGTGGTAATGCAATCTCAAAGCAGTTTCATAAGTATTTTCAATCATCTATTGACTTTTACAAATTATTCAGTAACATTTTGATACACTAATATTGTGAGGCACTTAAGAAAATATGCATAGTCTATTATCTTTACAGAAAACATACATGATTCATTTTTCTTTACACTGCACATTTTTATGGTGCTTTCATGCATCTTTTCAAATAGACCATCTATTCTTCTTTTAATAATTTTCAAAACGGTTAAATTTGATAGGTATTTTTGATAGTAACAAAATTCTCTTTTTTACCTGCACGATGAGCTCTCTCTGGCCGATTGCAGTAGTGGCTAGACAGTTGTTGAGTTCGACAATAAGACGTTTGTGGAGCAGTTTGACGTCGCAGATGGGCACGCCGAGGTCTGAGCGGGTCTCACAAGAAGCAATCACATGCTCAATATTCTCCACCTCGAAGAACTTACACTCCAGAGGCTGTGGCAGTTGCTGCTCCAAGCTGATCGAGTCCAGGATCTGTAGGATCTTACGGCGAGCTTGACCTCCTAAAAAAACACAAGTATTATTCATCATCATTTCATTTGTTTGGTCGAGTTCAAATCATAAAAATGCGACAATCTTGTAAACTAAACTACCAACTGTTTAATTAATATATTCTCCTATTTTACTTGTTTAACAACACATAATTATTCACTATCGGTACGTAATTTTTTATTCTTTCTCTTCTCTGTAAGTTTTAATGTAGTTAAGTCGTTAAAAGCCGAGAAAAAGAACATTACTCTTACCAGCCACCATCTGGGACAGTCCCTGGCACATGCTAAAGGAGGACACCTCTGTCTCATATTGGGTGTAGTCAGGCTCGTAGTTACCGTCAACCCGAAGAACTAGAGATGGGATAAGAACATCAAGTCAACAACTTGTCGTTGTAAAGCAGGAATGGATTAAGTGACGACCGATTTAAAATCATAACCATTTCTGACAATTTTACTTGGACAGATATACATATGAATTAATTGTTTATAAATTATTTGAATATGAAAAATGTCAAAAGTACCAAATTTGAAGTTGTGTTTACTTTAAGAGTTGTCAGAGAATCTGACTGTTCCCTAGAGGAATATAGTGTTTTTTTCGTTTTTCCTTCAAAGGGAGGGGCTGGTTCCCAGCCTCATCAGGTTCAGGACAAGATCAAAATTAGCAATGGTGGCTTATCTTGCATCGTTGGTTAATCTTGCATCACAGGTGACTTATTATTTTGCATCTTTGCTGGTTTTAATACTGTACTTTAAATAAGGGCCTACTTCTGAATAAAACGCTCTTTGCCGAATTTCAAAAAACATTTGCGAATAAAGAGTGATATAAACTGGATAACATTTAAAAATTAGAACATTTTTTACTGTATGGTTACTTTGTAATCAACATTTATTTACAATTTGTTGTTGACCAATAAGAATTGACCATTTGTACCACGTCGTGTGAACAAAAAAAGACAACAACATTTTTGCTGATTCAGCACATATTTCATATTTTGTCTCATTTAAAATCTTATGAGCAAAATCTCATCATTTACTATGTTAAACGAAGAACCTATGGGTAAAAGACGTACCACGTACATTTAACTTCAATTCATTAAATATTATACATTTAGAAAACCAAACAAAATGTATATTAGAAGAGTGTTAGGGAAATAATGGGCTTTGTCATTTCTTGTATCGGTGCATAATTGTGCATCGTTACAAGAATAACGTCTAGTCCCTAACCTGCTCAATGCTGCTTGTAGCACTAAGATAAACGCTGATTTAGTCCGGTTGAAACATACTTTGCATAATGTTTACCTGCTTTCTTAGCATGAACGAAGTAAAATAGTAAATATCTGCCTACCTTTGTTCTGGGCAGCGGGATGGTCGTCCAGCAGCAGGTGCAGCAGGCGCTGGGTGTGGGAGCGCTGTCTGTTGAGGGCCGTCAGTCTCAACTCTACGGCCGTCGCCTTCAGCAGCCACGACTGGGGGCCAAGAAGGGAGTCACTGCCTGGCTGAGTACCTGTAATAGACAAAACAATCATCTGGTTATTGGACTGGCTTAGATAATCAACAGTTTCACAATCAAGGAAAACGTTTTGGTTTAGTTTTTTTCTTTCAGATTATAGTAAGCTTGATCATTTGTAGATGGGGCTAGCGTATTTACTTGTTTTTGTAACTAAGGAAGTTGGTCAGTATTAGAGAAGTTAATAAGTTAGAAAATGAGTTTATAAATCTTCTGATAAAAAGATGCTTTTGTGTGTATGTGTGTGTATTCATATTCTAATCTATAATTATAGGATATTTTTCTTTCAGTAATTACCTTTCTCCTGCTGCATGAAGGGCAGATGCTGGAGGTGCCTGAAGAGGAAGTCGTGTGCTGACCTCAGGTAGCGCATGGTGGGACCAGAGGTGTCCTTGTTGGCGCACAGCACGTAGACGAGGCGGTAGGCCAGCCCTGCCAGGCGAGGGGTCTGCCGCAGGGAAGCCGGGCCCAAAGAGGTGCCCACCTCCTTGTCCAGGAGAGCTAACAGTGAGTGGAGACACGTTCTTGGAGATCCGCGAACACCTGATATATAAAAAATACCTCTCATTATCCAAATCATGAGACCAACAATGCACATTTTGCCCCAGCATGAACAAAGCAGTGACACATATTGCTACCAGTATTTTCTATGCGCCATACTTACCAGGATCTTCTAGGTTAGTTTTTGCCACTGGTTTTCGTAGGTCGAAGCCGAGGAGGAAGTGTGCGAGGTTGGGTGATGGCTGGTCTAGGGAGGACAGCAGTAGACGAACGATGGTCTGCCGGGTAGAATTACGGACTGCTGCCATGCTCACATCTCCTGTTGTGAGCAATTAAAATGAGTCGTCATCGTTATTTATTCTACTTATAGGAAATCATGCAAAGCCTACTGATACTCAATTACTAACCGTTTAACACTTGTAAGTATAATATAAAGAAACTAATGAAAAAAGAAATTAATATATATGTCATTAATCATGACAATTTACTCCACGGCTTATGTTCTCCTGTACATCCATTACGTTGGCCTAAATTTGCTCTCATAAAAACTTGGTATTTACCATCTGGAGCCACCTTCTCGGCCTCTTCAGCCTCGTCCGTCTCTAAACACTCAACAAAACCGTGCAGAAGGTCGACGCCGTCTTGCTGAAAAAGCAAAGAAAAATTATCACTGGCAATACATTAATTGTATTGGGCGGAAAATTTATTCAGAATCTAAAGTTGCTGATCTAAGCTTACCTTTTTTTTAAAAAAAAAAAAGACCAAAACGTAAAGCTAGAAATATGTTAAAAACTAGTAAATGATAGACGAAGATGACACAAAGAGACTTGTTGAGATCAAAGAGAGAACGTACCTCAGTGGATGTGAAGAGGCCGACGAGCTCGGACTGAGTGTGGGGTGACTGACACACCCACCACAGCACCTTGACGGCACACAGCGCGTGCTCAGGGAGGGTCCCGTTGTATGTCACGTATCTAGAGCAGAAATTCACGTCAGCTTATAGGTTGGGAAGAGTTCGTAGAGTGATATTTTTAGTCACCTTTACTAAGCAGATCAAAAAATGAAAAATTATTAATGGAAATATTTTAGACAGAGTTGTAAGAAAGACTTTTAAGACGCAAGGTTTATCCAAATCTGCGTACTAATATGATTGCAATTACTAAACTAGTTATAATGTCAGTTCTGGAGCAGAGCTTCCATGAGAGGCGAAATTGTTTCAGTAAATAATTCAAACCCAGAAAAAATTATTTCAAAAACCTCAGGTGCCCCCCCCCCCACCAGATCCGTCCCTGAGGTTAGTCTGCCAAGCAGCCATGGGGAACTAGTGTAATTGGCCGAAGGCGACGCCGTCACGCTTCACTGACCTACTTTTGCACCAGCGGTATTTTTGTCCGCCATTTTGCTTTCTTTCGCCGAGCAGATGCTTGGGACAGTAAAACTTAAATAATGCAAAAATATTGCATAAAACATGAAAAAGCAGAATGGACTATTCTTCCCTGATATAATTGGCATCATATGATTAAAGTTATATGTCCCTGTCTTCTGTGAATTTTGAGAAAAATGGGCGGACAGCTTCAAAAATCACAAATATTTGAAAATGTTGCTGGTTCCTGGCGTCCAGTGCTTTGAAACGATGTCTTTCCTTCATATCTACTGCTAACCAGCGAAAAAAGTCTATATACAGGGATGTAAGTTGAGTACAATGAAAAAGTCGGATATGGCAGTATGAAAATCTGATTGTGTCCTTAAATGTTGTGAAATGTGCTCTAAACATCAAAATTTGAAACAGATTTTGGGTGGTGCTGGAGAAGAAAGAGCGGAAATCCGACGAAAATCGGAAAACTTACATCCCTGTATATATTGGAGAACTTCGACGAAATGTTATTTCGCCTCAAAATTACTTTTAAGGGGAGCATGTAGCATTTCAACCTTCAAATACTGTTATTAACAGAAGTTTGTGGGTACCTGGCAATGTTAACTGGGTGGTCTGGGCGGCTGGTGCGCGGGTTAATACTAAGAAGGAGTCGGTCCAGCGATGACACAAGGATGGGCGAGCCGCTCTCCCGGAGCGCAGCCAGGAGCTGCTCCTGCTGGGCCAGGGTAGCCTCCACGAGGCGCAGACATGCCAGGGTGGCCCTCTCTAGGTGGGCCCGCCCCGCCAGCGTCGCCTGCTGCTCCAAGAGCTTGGTGCCCTCGTCCAGGATGTACAGCACCTACGGTGGCAAAGTCTCAACTATCAAATCTGTGTTGTGGTTGACCCAACTACCTTTAGTGGGTACGAGCTAAATTGATTCAGGTAATTATCATATGAAAACATGCCGATTCCCCTCACTTTTTATACAGATACCCACATCTTTATTAACCTAAACCTGCTTGTAAATACTGGTAGTACTATAAATAGTATATAAAAAGTACATTCCGACTTTTATCACGTAACTCTACAATCAGATGAGATATCGGTCGCGCATGCTCAAGCAGTATTCAGAGCAGAAGCAGGATGCAGTCTTAGACAATGGTTCATGGGTGGGTCAAAGGGTGGGAACCTGATCACCACCTTGATGTTTAGTCTCCTAACACAGTTCTACTTATGTGTAAACCTAACACAGGGTTCCCACACGTTTTTGAAAATCAATTTAAAGACCTTTTTAAGACAAATTTAAGACCATGATTCGGGAAAATTAAGACCTATCAAATGTATGCAAAGAAAATTGTCGGAATATATCGTACAATTTAAATTATAAGGAAGTGTACTTGTTGGAAAGTGGAATCTGGAGTTTTCATGGTTACTTCATTTTAACTTCTCAAAAAATTCAATTTAAGACTCTTTTAAGACCTCTGGCTATAAAACTTTCAAATTTAAGACCTTTTTAAGGCCTTAATTTGAGAAATCAATTTAAGACCTTTTAAGAACTGCGTGGGAACCCTGTACCAAAGGTAGGTTCAACCTAACTGTAGAACCGTATGTCGTTGTCCGGAGACTAAGTGGCTACTCAGGTGGAACTTTACAGCTATTCCTGCTTTTAAATCAATCGTTGAAACAAAATGTTCAAAAGAGTAAACATTTTTATTTCATAATATCACCGTGTACTGAGCTAAAGCGAACGTTCTCACCACAGGAGTTTTTCTAAACTTGATAATATGAGTTAAATAAATTACAATTTGTCAAAAGACCGTAAATAAAATTGATTAAATGTGGAAATGTCTCTCCACGCTCCAATTTCACCATTCCTGGGGCACTTGCTCCCCTTGTACTGTGTGGTTTGAATATGGAAGTATCAATGCCAACAAGTTTCATGACCTCCTTGGTCCACCTGGCAACTGATTCCCTACTGCTTCATGAGGTGGTAAGTAACTGCATGGCAGTCTGTCTCCTGCATTAGAGATTGCATCTATTCTTTGAATAAACGTCTTTAACGTGAGGACTAAACAGGAGGACACCCTTGTCCTCGTTAACGAGTTAAACCTTGATTACTTCGAGGCTTTTGCCTCTCGATGAATGTTTTTGTACCTTGTCAATACAAATAGATAATGAACCATCGCATTCGAACTTAATATTTGATTACCGGGGTAGATCTCTTAATACTTAACCTGGACCAACTGTCATGTGTCACTTCTACTATTTGTGAACTCACCATCTTGAGGAGTGGACTATCGTTGAGCATGTGAATGAGGAGCGAGTGTCCGGGTGGCTTGTTGGCGACAGCTGTGCCTCCGCCCTGCACCTCCACCTGCTGGTCGTAGAAGTCCTCCACGGCCACCACGTGGTCAGACAGCAGCCTCTCCAGGATCTCCAGCACTGAAGCCCCGACCTCCCACTGTAGGATGCAATGGCATAGTCAAACACATTATCCTCCTGTTGATTTACAACTGTTTACAACAGAGAAATACAGTATTAATGGCAAGAAGAAAGCGCCATTAGACCTTATTTTTAATTCAGGGGGGTGTTAAACGACCTTAGGAGAACTGATGAGACTTAATGAGACATTGTGAGACCTTATTAGACTATTTCACACACACAAAAAAACATTTTCGTGAAGATAATCTATTTAAACCCCATATTTCGAAAGATGATTTTCGTGAAGATAATCTAATTAAACCCCATATTTCGAAAGATGATATCAGACCAAGAACTAGAGGTGGGCCAAAAAGCTAGAATAAATCAAATTCACAGACCTTACAAGAAATTATCGTATATTTTCGAAAGATTAAACCAAGTGATGTAGACTTGACTTTCGATTTTGACTCTCGCTTTCGAGCTTTTGCGAAAAATGCAGGATGTGTATCAATTTTGTTTCACTCATAATTGATTGAGTGAAATTGAATATTAATTTTAAATTAATTCAGAAATAGAAAATGACTTACCCTCTGGGCAGGATCCTTATAAGCCCTTGTATTAAACTTGAGCAAGACTGAATCTCTCAAGAAGTCCAGGTAGGGATCAAAACCTGGTGCGCGGAAGCCAGCTCCCAGCGCAGGGGGCACGGGTACATGTGTAAGTGTGTTGAGAAGAGTTAGGAAGGCTAAGGTCATCGGATACTCCTCGTTACGGGACTCAACCTCATCCAACTCTACCGGCAGTCCACCGACTGGCAGGACTGATGATGAGGGGATGGTTGGGATCATCTGGAAATAGTTTAGTATATACAATTACATGCTTGTACCTTATTTGTTTCTAAAATAAACTTTTTTTCCCCAAGCGCCTTGGTTTGTGAAGAAAATCTATTGAAACTTTTAAACTCCCGGCTAATTGTACAGGCAGGTTAACATATTTCAAAGTTGTTTTCATTGGTAAGAAGATTGGTTTGAGGACGGACATTCCTTGCAACCAACTTCTGTGACTAAGAAAATTAATTTCTGTGGAAACTATTTTTGTTTTCAGAAGTGTTGAGATTACCTGGGAGACCTCGAGTGACTGCCAAATGGAGGCTGCGACTTCGGGAGTCTTGGCCAGTGCAGCAAGTACGAGGAGCAGCTCAGCCTTGAGTTTGGGTGGTAGTGAGCAGCTCACAAGCCCGAGCAGTACCACAACCACCATCCAATGCTGGTTGTCGGCCAGCGACACACGCGCTGACTCATCCTGCGAGTGGGGAAAGATGATTCAAATCAATCATATAGAATCAATAGCTATTGAAATTTGGATGGGATGACATTAATACCCCGCAACTTCTCCGTTACAGGGCTTTGGTGCATTACTCCGACAACTATCACGTGCGTTTTTGATAACTAATACTTAATCTTATAGTATTCCATATTATCCATCGCATGATATTACCTAATAGTAATCTTCTATGGTCAAGCATTGGTGGAGTTTCAACAGTTTTATTACCAATACACCTGCCTGGAAGTCTTGCTGTTGGCAAAAGTTTTTTTTCCAGCCCAATCAACAACAAAGTCGATAAATGAACCTCCTACAGCTTTTTAGTCAATATAATGCTATTGTCAGTGGCCGACTTGAACGTGTAAAAGACAATCAATCCTGGTTAGAAGTTTCAATGAAATGAGGAGGTAATGCGGAGAACTATCTAACTTGCCACTCCCTCATCCTTATAATGGACTCTTCCAAATGTATACTGAAAGTGACTGCAGACGGACGATTCTATCATAGCAGGGTGGAGGGGAAACCCGACTTTCACGGCATACCTGCATGTAGGTTTATGCTTTGGCGAAACGACAGAATTTCTTGAATATTTAGTCAAATAGGGGATTAGATGATGCAAATATGGTATTATTTGTTCTCATATGATATGCAGGCTAGATATGAGACCAAAAACCAATGTACTCTATCAGGAATTTATGTTTTGAGAACCCTGGGACATGATCACATAACGCGGCATATTCTCAGGTTTGCCGCATTCTATGTCGGCAAAACTGTGGAATTTCTTTTTTATTTGGAAAAATATTAGTATAAATAATGAAATTATATCATTTTGACTCGGACAATATGTAGGATCGGTATAAGACCGAAAATCAATTAATTCTATCAGGATTTCTTGTTTTCAGATGCTTTGGGACATTGTCGTTTTTTAATGCGGCACATAACGCGGCTGACCGTCACCGATCCAAGAGAGAATAGTGGTTTTTGTCAATCAATTTCTTTCACAGATTCAGGGGAGTAGCTTGTGACCATTTGTACCTGTGTGGCGATGGTCCGTGTGAGTTGGAGGACGGCGACCAGTCCCTCCACCTCCTGTGGGGTCACGCCCCTCACATGGTGCCGGTACAGGTGCGCCATGTCAGAGGGGGGCGACGTCTCCTGGCGCAGCGACGTGTAGTACTGGTTCATCGACACAAAGAAGTGGTCCCACGACACTGTGCTGGTCTGACCACCTAGCAATGCAGAGAAGGGCTTGAAGTTAGAAACTACAGAATTGGATGTTTCTCCCCATTTGGTAATACTTAAGTATTTTGATGTTCAAGAGTGATTGTTTGAAAAATAATTTCTGATTAGATGTCATTTCATTTTCGATTTTTCTCTGCAAATATTCGTATAAAGTGGGAAAGTCATTACCGTACTCTTAAGGCTGAGTCATTTAAGTATAAACTCATATACACTTTCTTACTCCTAAACGTTCTAGATAAAAAAAAAAAATCAATATTTACAGTGTACGCCAGCGTAACTCTGTCAGGAGGGAAAACGTGGATCATATTTCCCTGGGATGAAAGTGGTTGCTTAAAAAAATCATGGAACTTTGCGCATGCATGTCTTTCCAGAGGAGGAGACATGCTCACCTAGGCTCCTATTAACATTTCATGACATATTAAATGCATGATTTCTTTTTATATAAACCTACCTTTTATACTTCTAATGAACACAAAATAAACAATTGGATGTAGGGACTATTCAAGACTCTTAATGTAATCAAGTCGTCACCAGAAAGGGGGCTGGCCCACGGTGACCCTGAATAAAACATTCTGCCTGATACTTAAAACATTGTGGCACGGGCTACTGAGAGATGGGAGCCTACAGTACATGTACATTCTAAAATTTTGAGTTGAAATAGGAAATGTTGGACATGAAAAATAAATGTATCAATAGAAAAAATCTAATACATGTACATATTTACTTTGTACAAGATTTGTAAATAATAATTTAAATGGTACTAAAATACAGATGTATACCCTATGGTATAGTAAAGAAAATTTTGTCATTACCTCTCCCTTTACCAGTGCCTTTGTCCATTCAATGCAATATTATAGTGATTTCTAAGGATGTTGCAACACTTTTGCTACAACACTTAAAAAGAAAGGGGTTGTGTGGACACACTTTTGACTGACACAGCTATTTTAATTTTATTACAGGGTGCCTCTGTAAAGGAGACTGTCTATCTCAAGTTAACAAAATAAGTCCATCAATCAATCTTCACAATGAGGGGCAATTTGTCAAGGGGCTTGCACCTTATTGAGATCATGATCTGGACCACACATAGGATGGAACACAATTGTGACTACTGTGAAACCAACATCAACGGGACCACAGATACTTCTTAAAAGACATCCTTTGGAGGGAAAACGTTGTTTTGATGTCTGTCTTCAGTATAGAGCATGTTTTCTCTAAAAAAAACAAAAAAACATCAATATTTTGAGATTGGTGATGACATCCTTACTGTTCATTTTGAGAAGGTTAAAGGCGTGATGAGCACACTGGGGACCATTGGCGAGTCCCGTCAACATCTTGATGTAGGGGATGTACAGTGATGGGGGCAGCAGGTCTCCAGAATGACGCAAGAACTTGTACAGGCTTATCTGTTAATGCAATGAATTACATGGTCAGATTTGGAAACTAAACGAGGCAGGTTTTTTTTTAGTTAACAGACACACAGACACAGAAACACAGAGGTAGTAGACTTACAGTACGTGTAACAGTGAACATTTTTACAATAATTAACGTTTTTTAAAAAGAAAGATTAAAATAACATCTTTCAATATTTACCAAACGATAGATAAACTTTCAATCTATATCAAAATATCAGTAACACTAACTGACTAATCAACCAACATATGTGCCTCTGACCCAATGTTTCTCGATTCCAAGATACACTATCCTATCTTTAAGGTAGAGTCTGATTACCTGTCTCTGCTGCGGCCTGTAGGCAGTGAAGCTGGCGGCAGTGGTGACGGGCGGGTCGGGCGGACACCAGTACTCGAGGGCCAGCTCCAGGCCCAGCGGGTCAGACCCGTACAGGCTGCCGATCTGAAACACAGGGGTCACAGTCTCTCAGCTGTTTTATATCAAAGGGTTGTCTTGGCTGGGGGTCACGTTTCGTGAATGATATAGAGTCTTAAAAAAATATACCCTTTTAGAATATTTAGGGGTTCTCTCTAAATAGAAGAAGAGACTAAGAACTTATTTCCATACATATGAGCAAAAACCCTTATCATCTCCCACACTGTTGATTTTAGCACCATAGATGGCAAAGTGAAAAAACATTATCTTTACTACCTGAAGGTAAGCCTTACCAGGGATAGGAGGTGCTCAAAGTGACGCTTCAGGGTCTTTGGTGGCTCGAGGCCTTCTTGCTCATAGGACATTATTAGTCGGGCTGTTTCATCTCCGCGGTTCCGCAATTCCTTCACCTGTGTAGAATGAACATTGCATGAATGTATTTGTTATATCACATATTATCGATTTTGGTTAGAAAGCTGATGACATTGTAGTCTTTAATATTCAATATCTTTCAACTTACCTTTAGTGGCATTTGGACGATGAAATCGACGATCATATTGTGAATCTGTCGAACGTAGAATTCCTGAAAAGATAATAGAAATTATTGTAAATTATCTTGTTAAATCTACAGAAAACAGTTACGTAGGAGTTGCTATGTTGTGTTAGGCAATGAATCATTATTCTATAGTAAACAGAGTAAAACAAAACAATATGTCAAAACAAATTCTTACACTACCAGGTTCCATTAACCATTTGCATTTTCAATAACATTCCCAAATGTCGATGACACTGTGAGAAACGTGTTCACTTTAAAAGGAAAATTCACAAATGCATTTCTTTCTAGCCCTTTCTTATCTTTAGCCTGAAACACATGTTCCAGTTGTAGACATACATCTTCAAAGCTGAGGAGCCAGTTGGGCCCCTAGATCTCGAAATGCATGGGCTCTCATCTAAATCTTGGGATAATCGTATTTCTTTATTTGTATTTCACTCACTACAATATAACATAAAATATTATTAATTGACAACCGTCTTATCAGTAGGAAATCTAGTAGCCCCAACGTCCTTTTCAAGGGCCTCAGGCACCCGGGCCCCTAGTTATGTCCAACCCTATTGTTCAATTAGAAAACTTTAAAATATGAAAATATCTCAAAATACCTCTTTGTGAAAAACAGGCGTGTCAATGATGGAGTTCTCTAGGAAGAAGAAGACATCATTTTCAATGGCTCCGTCGGCGAGCAGCTCGTCCTGCTCACACAAGTCACCCACACCTGAAACAAGAAGGCAAAAGAGGTCATCTAAGTGACGTACTCTTGGTACGATACTTTCTTTTTATCCTTTTGAAACATAATTTTTTAATACTGAAATAACTTCAGGTCAAGACCCGGTCTTGCACTAACTCGAAAACTTAAAACAAATATTAAACTAATGGCGAAGCCGTATGACATAAAATACAACTTGTAGACTGACCTTGTATGTTGGGGTACTGCGAGATGGCTCTCAGAGTCAGAGCCCAGGCGAAGTTCACCACCGCCTGAAGCTGGGGGTTTTTCCACTTTTGGTTAGATGTCAGTTCACGCTGTATGTCGGCCACAAAGTTCGGATCATTTATAACCGGAAGTTTCTGGATGATCTCTGTGAAAAAGTAAAAGTTACAGGTCAAAGATATCTATCTTGGTATTCATCATGATGATTTCAAGCATACATAAAGAACGAAGAGAGAAGAATCATTTGATTTGGGCTTCACTTTCATAACATTAATTTTCCAAAGCAAAAGCGTGTGTACATCTTTTTATGCTATTTTTTTGATAATCTGTAAGACTGTTTCAAAATTAAAGTCACTTATCTGCAATTGCAGTTGCTCATATTTACTTTAAAAGCAAAAACTACCTAAAAATAAACTGACCTTCAAAGTCCTCTTGGTCCAAGATGCGTACGTCGATGCTATAGAGGACGGCCATGAGGAGGGCCATGGTGACGGCGCCCACCTTACCGTCGGCCGTCACCCCCGTACTGTCCGCCTTCAGGTGGGAGACCACCTGCAGCAGGTCGGCCTTATTCAGGGGGTTCTGACACCCCCAGCAGAACAGGCACTCGGCCAGCGACAGGCGGATCTCCTCAAAGTGGTCACTGATCTGTAGGCGAAAAGACATTTTTATTTTTATTTTTTTATAAAAACGTTATAACAATGAAATGACATAAGGTTTGACGTAAAGACGATTTGAAGAAAAATCAAGGATTTTAAATGAATAGCAGAATAACATTAATATTTTACCATTCTCCTGTGCTTGGCGTTGCCCAAGGCGCGCTCCTTCTGAAGTTTGGCCTCTTCCTTCACCCAGTCCATTCCTCGGATCAGTCCTAATGATGATTCGTGTACAACGTTACAGTATCTAATTTTACCATTGCAACAACAAAAAACTTTAAATATTGCCATTTCTAGGAATGTTTCTCGACATTCTGTTGACATCTATATCCTGATACTTCGCAAAGCACAATCAACAAAATTTATTTATTGAAAATAAAGAATCAATTGTTGTAAATTATTGTGAAGCCCTCTTCAACTTACCAAGAATTCGTGTTGTTAGTCCTTCTGCCATGAGCTGGTTTGTGAATTTAGTTGCCATGGCGACGAGGTCGTCATTGAGGCCGAGTGTCCAGGTGCGGCCGCTGCGGGCCTGTATGAGCATTCGCAGTGAGTTGACGAGACTGGCGCGTCCGTCATAGTAGAGAAGGACGGCCACGAGACCACGGGTGAGGCCGGGGAAGTAGGGTAGCTGACTCTCACCTAGAAGGGAGTGTAATTTGATGTCATTTCTATGTAAATTGTCGACAAAACATTTCAACAGTTTTTTATTGTCCCTTTTTTGAACCAATAGGAACATTTGACACATACTTTGACAACCTTTACGAATTGGGTATTGTATTTTTGTTATCATTGCTGAAACTCCTCGTTCCTGTCAAATGCTTTATAAACGTTGTGCAGATGACGTCACACATACCCAAATGGACAGGGCACCATTTTGGTAATCTATTTCAAATCAACATATTCTACAATTCCAGTACACCTCAAAAAGATTCATGCATACGTTATGTACAATAAACGTATTGGATCATAATAAACATTTATTATTATTTAGAATTTATAAATTTAGAATTTATTTTTAGCCACATAGTTATGGTGAGCACATGGTGATCATTAACAAATGACCACGTGTGCTTTTCTTGCTTGTCTCTCTATACCTACCAGCCATGAGCAGCTCGACTGCCGCATACTCGTTGAGGTCAAAGAGGTCACTGATGATGATTGCCTCTTCAATGAAGGCTGGGCTTAGCTGCTGCGACCCCTGGCGACCGGCTATCGTAACTCCATTTGTGGCTGCCTTCTTCACCGCATCACGATGCACACTGTTCTTGGCCTGAAGACAAAAACAATATTGGTGATTTGGGTATCTTAGTACAAAGAGTTATATCACAGATAATGTAAGATTGAGAACCTAAATGTTTTATCAATTCTCCAATCATAGACACAATTCCTAACATCAGTACACTCCTGTAGTACAGACTTCAGTAGTTCACTTCCAATATTTCAAATTCTACACTAGTGCTATAAACATTTAATTTGAGAATAAATCATTCAATGTGAATCAGTTATCCTGGAAAACAAAAATATCGGTACATTATGATGCAGATTAGAAACTTGGTATGACCGAATCCACAACAATTTAAATCTAGGTTACTTTAGATTTATATCCAATGCACGGCTTTAAGATTTCAAATTGTAAATTTGGTAAATCAGACAACCACTTACGGGATTCTGTAGAAGAGAAATGAAGTCCGGTTTGTGTTTTCTAAGCGCAACCTCCAGGTCATGGATTGCATCCTGTTGGTGTCTGAGTACGGCATTTTGCACTGTATTGTAGAGTTCTTTGTAAGCACCCCAAAGCCGGGCTCCTGAAAAGGATAAATTCAAGGATGACTTTGCGGAAAGCACTTAGATCATCTTGTAGATCAGGCCAAAAAAGAAGTTGTGTTCAGGTATGATAAGTTGAAAAATTAGGGTAGATAGGTCGATTTTTTTTTTCTCACTTGCACATAGACGCTGTGCCAGTTCCCTTTTGCTGCAGTGCTATTCCTGACATCCGCCCTATGCTTTAGCATTGGAGGCGACAGAAAACATTGATTTTCTCAGTTATTTCTCATAACTTAATTTTGATTTTCTAATATGTCACAGATAATGGCCAGAGCTATCCAAAAGTATCACCATTTTCTCTAGGAATTGAAGACAAGAGATACAGGGACACAAAAACTAATTCTTCAGGATTGCACCTACGGGCCGGAACTCCGAAATTCGCTCTCTATTCCGCACGTTTGATCGGGGTGGATGCGTGACTCGCACAGGGTCTATAAGATCTTGGGATGTTTAAAAAAAAAACAAAAAAAAAACAACTCTAAATATCCTTCTAGAGACGAGCCCATGAAATGGATCGGGACACACTTTTAAATAAGAACTTACTGTCTGATCTCCCATCCACTTCTAATTCTAAAAATTCAGAAGATACATTTTATTGCATCACCACACATAACCCTAAAAATCCACCTATTGCAGAAATTGTACGGGATCATTGGCCCTTACTCGGCCGATCTAAGACCACGAGACCCTTGGTGGATGCAAAGATCATTTTTGGTCTACGACGAAATAAAAATTTAAGTCATTCCTTGGTACGTGCTTCTACCCGAACTGGGATCAAAAAACCAGGTTTGTCCGGCCACCCTTGCAACAGACCCACAACCTGTCGATACTGTCCTCTAATGAACACCAAGCACAAAATTAAATCACTACATGAAGACCGTTGGTTTACACCTCTGTATAATATCAACTGTCAAAGCAGTAACTTGATCTACTTGATTACCTGCAAACACTGTAGTACACACTATGTGGGCCAAACAAAAAACCGTCTACTCACACGGTTTCAAGGCCATTTTCATGACATTCAACATAATCATGACACGACTGTAGCTAGGTATTTTAATATGTGCCCTACTGAAAAGCCAGGACTAACTGAGGGTTTCAAAATCTCGGTCTTATCCTTCATACGATCGCCCCCTGGATCTAGCCTGGCTCAATTAGAACGGGATAAAGAGGAAAGACGCTGGATGCAAAGATTATCATCCATCGTTCCTCAGGGTTTAAATCTCATGGATTAATCCAAGGTTGCACTGTATGGTAATCCGCCGTCTAAATATCCTTCTAGTGAACTATTGTGAGTGTTGATTTAAGACTGCGTGATGTGTATAATTAATTTATCCATGAGTCGTTCATCCAAGTTATTGAGCCAATCAGACTGCGCTCAAAGTTAATTCATCCATCCCCCAATAGTTCAAAAGAAATGGACGATGAGGAAGCTCTTAAAGTGAAAGGGTTTTTATTGAAGTAAACATCTCATCCCGAGTCAAAGCCACAGTGAATAAGTCTCCATCAGTCCACCTTCCCATCTCCTACTCAGCGATCAACCACATTTAGAATACAGGTTGTTCCAGCACATCCTAGACCACCCTAGCGCTTAGCTCTATCACAATCCTTTGTCCGAGGTAGTTGGTATCGGTAAACTCCAGTATACTCCGCAGGAGCTGGTAGGCATAGCTCCGAGCAGCTCAGCTTACGCTGCTGACTAGTTACTAACTCCACTAACTCTTTGGTTAAACTGACTCGCTCCCTACCTTGCAACACCTTTTATACTGGTTAACAGGTGGCGCTAGGAGCGTAAAATACTTCTTCTTAGAAGTAGACTTGCTAGGCCTGATCCTAACTAGATTATAAAATATGATAATATACTAAAGGTACTAGGCTATTAGTACACTAGTAGCTGCAATAAATTCTTGAGGATTAACTTGGTGTACTTTATTGTTTTTTCGTTTATCAATTCAATAGAATTTTGATAGTCTTAGGAAAATAATATCACTGAATAAGAAGTAGAGAAGTGAATAAGAAGTAGCTACGAAGTTTCGCTCATGCATAAGTGATGGTCATTCCTTCGGCAGTTCGGGGATGTAATGGCCTTTGCCACCATTCGGCCACAATCTCAATTGTTTGGCCAGAACATTAGCCAAAGCCAGACATTCGGAATTCCGACCAAAATCTGAAAACTTACATCCCTGTCCCTTGATAAACTGAAACTGGTAATAAAAGCATTATAACCAATTACTACGTCCTACCACTGCAAGTAGGTTATGAATACTGACCACCACTACTCTGCTGTCACACACAGCTGGGGGAGAGGTTCATACACAGAACTAACCGAGGGGTCACGAAGCCGAGATTATTCACCCGCCAAGGAAGGGTCGAGGGCTTTGCCCGAGACCCTTCCGAGGCGAGGTGAATAATCAAGGCTGAGTGCTCCCGAGGTTAGTTCTTGTTTTATTATATATCAATAACCCTGAGAATTAACCCATAACCCACGAAAAACAAGACAAATTCTCTTTATTTACCCCCTCCGATGGTCCTTGCTGGGCGTCGCCATGTTGAATGTGTTAACCTAACCTCCGGCACTGGAGAGTTCGAGGCAACCACTGCCCTGCCGTCTGGCGTTTCATGAGAAAACTAAGACAAATATGGCGGTGGAAGCAACGGTTTCGGAGACTTTTGACGGTAATTAAATCGATTTCACGTTGTTTTTTCATCAATTAAGACAAATTTGGCGTGGTTTGAGGATTGTTTACGTAGTTATCACGCCGGAAAACATCGTTATTGCCCTGCGGACACTAACGGGGCAATAATTTTTGATTATGCCACAGTGTGGCATAACGCCATCAGTTATTCCACCTTTGCTCGCGGGGCAGGACAATGATGAAGGTATAGGCGCTACGAAGTTGGTATATAATAAAGGAAAGGGCCTCTACTTGGTCCATGTGTAGCAGCGACGACGCGTTAGTTCCGTTTTCGACCACCGGGCATGGTGGGGGCGCCACTGTCGCCCCCCCTTACCTTGTCCCTAGGTGACCTGTCCTGGCACTCTGACCCTGGACCTGGACCTGCCTACATGTGCTTGTTTGGGACCTTCTGGGACAGACCTTCAAACCCCCTTCAAACCACTTGTAAGTACAAATTATACATACAAATCTATTACATTGGTGCCAGGAGTGAAGGTGTACTTACCCAGGTGGATTTTGACCAGTTTGGATCAAGATTGAGACAGTTTTTGGAGATAAACTTTTTGCCATGTGCTCACCTTCCTTTGTCTACATTTGAGCTGCTCTCACAAAGGAAAGGACTACTCACAGGACTCAAACTCACAGGATTTATTTATACAGGACAACTTTATAAGTGTATATGACATATAGTGTGATTTTGTGTGTTTTGATAAACTTTTTGGGGTAAAACTTGGCAACTTCCTGTCCACTCTGGAGGAGGCCCCTTTTAACCCCTGACCAAATTATCACACACAATCTATTGCCATCCTATATTTATAAAGCCTGGGATTGACTTATTTGTCTCTCATATGAACTTTATATGTCCTAAACTTTCATTCTGGGCCATTATTTTTGTGATTTGTGAACTTTTTAAAACTTTAGTTGGGGCCTTAGTTTTGACAAAGGCCCTGAGCACATGGTCAGTGTCAGCCATTTTGGATTTGCCCAGACAAAGACAAACACTGATATTAAGACTGGGATTGACTTATTTGTCTCTCATATGAACTTTATTTGTCCTAAACTTTGATTTTGGGTCACTATTTCTTGTGACTTGTGAACTTTTTAAAACTTTAGTTGGGGCCTTAATTTTGACCAAGGCCCTGAGCACATGGTCAGCGGTCAGCCATCTTGGATTGGTCCAAATATAGACACACACTGTGACATTACTATAACAATTACTGTTGTTTTATATGTGTGTGGCACCAATAATTTGGGAAATAATTGGTGTGATTGACAACTTTTTAGGCATATTTTTGACTTTCTAAAAATTGATTCTGCACTGTATGCCTCAATATTGAAACAGGAAGTGGATGGTCGGCCATATTGGATTCCCACCCTGTCCACCATATTGAATTTGAAAAAAATATCCTTAGCCTCTGTTATCTAAAAGCAGAGCGCATAACTCATTGAAAATTAATTTGCAGAAATTTACAATTTTTGACGTAAAATTTTGGAATTCCAAAAATTAAATATTTCAGAATTAACAAAAAAAAAAAGGAAAAATCACAGCATACTTGAATATATTCCAACCATTTCTTCAAGCATCCCTAGTACTAGTCTCCCCTAACGCTTCTCTGATTAGTGATAAGTCTACCCACTAACCCATAATTTGGCGAGCGTCGCAGCAGTTCAATTTCCGAGCGTCGCAGCAGTTCAATTTCCGTCACAAGAGGCATTTTTGCATATTATAACATTTGCTTAAAAAAGCATTTTTGCACTATATAAAATGGCGCAGAATTTCGGAGCTGATCCTCCCCTCAACCTTAATACAGCATCAGAAGAACAACTGAAAACTCTCAGGGATATTGGCTCAATGAGGGCCAGGGGGATTTCTAAGGTTTTCAAGGAACACAGGCCTGTTGGAAGCCTTCAGGATGTGGCCAAACTCTTGGATCCAGCAGTGGTGCAGATCCTAAAAGACGCGCTCGCGGATGGGCTGGTCGACTTGGGGGAGCATGACCAGCTCCAGAAGGAGATTCAGAGTCTGACGTCCGGCCTCAGCGATTCGGAGCAGCAGCGGAGCAAGGCCGAGTCTGAGGATGATCAGAGAAGCGAGGAGGGCTCTAAGTCCCTCTACTCATTGACAGCTGGGATAGGGTCAGAGGTTGAGGTCCTGCGCCGCAAACTCCGAGAAGCCCAAGAGGGAAGAAGGGCTGCGCAAGATGAGGCCAAAGAGGCCCATAAGGCAAAGATGGCAGCACAAACCGAGGTTGGCAAGTGGAAGAAATTCCATCGCGAACACATGGATGCCTTCTATGCGCGAACTCAAAGCGAGGAGGAAGAACTGCTGGAATCATCTCCGACATTGCCTGGCCGGGCCGCAGCAGACTCAGGTACAGTAGACCGGGGCCAGCAGCAACGAGGACTGGAAACACATGGAGGTAAGACCAAAGGTGGGGCCTGGCCCCCACCCCAGAAACAATCAACTCCACAGAAAAAGGGAAGTGTGCGCGATAACCGCTACATCCCGCACCAGCCTTTACATCCTGGGGACGGAGGTCACCACACTGCCGTTCACAGGAGTGCCCAGGATGATCGCCACGCTGCAGAGCAGCCACTTCGGGATCGCGATGAAAGGTGCGACCAGCGTGGAACGGGCATATCAGGGGCCTTACCATCACCCAGGCCCAGCAACCGAGATAAAAGGAGCGGGACACCCAGACATTACAGAAGCTACCAGGAGACGGACTCATCCTCTTCTAGTAGTGAGGATGAAGAGGCCCATGGGGAATATCGGGACTATGGACCCAGGACACCCTCCCATAGACGGCCGGACACGGGAAAGATCCCAACTTATGACGGTAAAATAAGGTGGGAAATATACGCTGACCAGTTTAAGCGAATTGCAAGAAAATGCCGCTGGGGGAAGGAGGCCAAACTGGACTCGCTGGTGCAGCACCTGCGTGACGATGCCCTAGAATTCTATGGGTCGCTCTCGCGCAGGGAGCGGAAGGACTACGATTGTGTCAAGAGGGCTATGAAGGATAGATTTAACAGAAGAAACCCTCCAACAACAGCTCGCAGGGAGTTGCAGATGCTAAGGCAAAATCCGGATGAAGAGCTCGAGCACTTTGCTCAGAGATGCCAGGCCTTGGCAAGGGACGGCTTCAGGGGAGACCCTGAGAGAACCGTGGAGAGAGCCGCTATGGACGCCTTCCTCCATGGTTGCTCAGATCGGCGGGCTGCACTCTGGGCTGGTGAGAAGGAGGTCGAAACGATGAGGCAACTTGTGCAAAGTGTAAAACACACGGTGCACAATGCGAAAGCCCTCATAGGTGATCGAAAGGTGCGGGCAGTCTCCTTTATCAATGAAGACATAACCAGCAGTCAACCAACAACAGCCTCAAGGGGGGAGAGGGACCCCTTACAGGGTCTGGAAGAGAGGTTCCAGAAAATGATGGAAAATGCGGCAGAGAAGATGATGGAGAAGGCTCTGGATGTGGCCATGTCAAAACGGCCAACTAGGTCCCCGAGCCCGTACCCGACTAGGAGCCGATCGCGGAGCGTTTCACCAGGCCGGCCAAGGCAATGCTATAACTGCCAAGAGGAGGGCCATTTTGCACGTGAATGCCCTAAACCGAAGCGAACTGCCCCCTCAGCAGAGAAGAACACGGCTTCGGAAAACTAGAAAGGGGTGGTCAAAATGACCGATCGCCACCCCTCTCTAACCGAGGTCGCCCACCGGATGGAGAGCCCGCCAAACTCAAGACGGAAGTGCCTAGAGCTGCCCCCTCACCCCCTATAGCGTTACAAACAGAACACCACATGGGAGAAGCCCCTGACATGAAGCACACTGTGAAAGGTGATCAAGTCAAAAATGTGGAGCTGACAGCTGCGGGTAGAGTTTGTCTCACAGTAGGAGCGGTGATGGACTCTCCACACTCCCCCAGCAATCAATCACCACCACGTCTGCCCAACAAAGACCCGAAGGTAAGGAGTGTTGTGTTTCGTGGGGAGAAGAGAAGATGTGATATCCCTGAGAGCCTCTTCATATCTATTGAGGTCAATGGCACTCCGGTAGAGGCCCTAGTAGATCTTGGAGCCCAAGTTACTGTGCTTAGCTCAAATTTCACAGAGACCATGCCAACACCCCCAGAGCCCATGGAGGAAGTGAGCCTCAAGGGGGCAGGCACAGCTAGCTACATGACAGGTCATTTCACAAAGCGTGTTCAAATCAACATTGGAAGCCAACAGTTCTACTGGTGTACATATGTCGCTCCTGTCTCTGACTCAGTGATTTTGGGTCTGGACTTCTTGAAAGCGATTGGTGCATCAATTGATCTCCCCTCAGCAACCGTCACAATAAAAGGTCGGGCTGTCGCTGCCCGATATGGAAGAGGCCATGGGTACGACTCCTACCAAGCATCTCCAACAATTTGTCTGAACAGGGTGACACTACCCCCAGGCTCATCAAAGCAGGTGATGGTGCGTACTGTCAAAGTTCAAAGGGGCCAAAGCGAAGAACTGGTTCTATGTCCTAACAGGTTCAATCCTGACATCCTCTGCCCTTATGCTGTACTAAACGGGGAGGGAGAGACTGCAGTTATTGAGTTGTCAAATATGAGTGACCACTTCGTTAAGGTTAAGGCAGGGCAGGTACTGGGACTGGCACACCCAGCCCAGATACTGGATACGCACCTGGACATGGAAAACATCCCGGCTAAACTGCGCCAACTCTCAGTGCTCCCCGGAGAGGGGGGGAAGACACCTCTCAGAGCATCATCAGAGGAAGTTGCGACCTTACTCCAACAAGTCCCAGTCCACCTTCAGGACCTGTTCAACAGATCAGTCAAAATGCTATCCTTGCCTGAGGCACGGGAGGTGTCTAAGATCCTCGTGGAGTACCAATCAGTGTTCTCGTTAAATGACACTGACCTGGGATGTTTCGCGGCAATTAAACACACCATTGACACCCAGGATGCAAAGCCAATCCGCCAGCGTATGCGAAGGACTCCACTAGGCTTTCAGGATGAAGAACAGAAGCACCTGACAAAAATGTTGGAAGCAGGTGTCATTAGACCATCATCCTCTGCATGGGCTGCTGTCCCAGTTCTCGTGAGAAAGAAAGATGGCTCAGTGAGGTGGTGCCTTGACTACCGGGCCCTGAACAATGTTACAGTGAAAGATGCCTTTCCTTTGCCTAAAATAGAAGAGTGCCTTGACTCCTTGTCGGGAAGCCGCTTCTACAGCACCCTTGACATGAACTCTGGGTACTGGCAAATTGAGCTTGACGAGGCAGACCAACACAAAACCGCTTTCATCACAAAGTATGGGTTGTTTGAATGGACACGGATGGGGTTCGGCCTTTGTAACGCTCCTGCTACCTTCCAACGCGCAGTACAACTGGTTCTCCATGGTATGCAGTGGAGCAAAGCGCTGTCGTATCTGGACGATGTTGTCGTCTTTGGAAGCAGTTTCCAGCAGGCTCGTGACAACCTTGTTGAGGCACTAGAACGGTTCCAGAAATACAATCTTAAGCTGAAGCCAAGAAAATGTAGCCTCTTCCAAAATGAAGTTATGTTCCTAGGTCGGCTAGTGACACCCGAAGGTATCCGCATAAACCCAGACAGTGAGAACACCATCAGAGGATGGCCAACCCCAAGGTGTGTTCGTGATGTGGAGTCGTTCCTAGGTTTCGCAAACTACCACCGAGAGTTTGTGTCACACTACGCAGCTATCTCTGAGCCGCTGTATGGCCTCACCGGACCAAAAGTCATATTTACTTGGTCACCAAAGTCAGAGGAGGCTTTCAACTTATTGAAGGATGCCCTAATCAAGGCCCCTATCCTGCCCTACCCGAACCCCGAATACACATTTATTCTTGACTGTGATGCTTCAGACACTGCAGTTGCTGGGGAGCTGGGACAGGTTGTCGACGGCAAAGTACGAGTCATAGCATATGGGAGTTTTGTGTTGAAGTCAGAGCAGAGGAAGTACTGCACGACCCGCAAGGAACTACTGGCAGTTGTCCGTCTCACAAGGGAGTATCGACATTACCTTCTTGGCAGGCCTTTCCTTGTCAGGACCGACCACAACAGCCTTACTTGGCTCATGGGCTTCAAGAACATACAAGGACAGTTGGCAAGGTGGCTAGAAGAGCTGGCAGAATATGACATGACCATCCTGCATCGGCCTGGAAAGAAACACATAAATGCTGACTCCCTCTCCAGAATCCCAGACCCTATGCCAGTGTGTGACTGCTACCGAGCTGGCTCATTGCCCGAAATGTTACCATGCAGTGGGTGTGCCTACTGCCGACGGGCACATACACAATGGGCAAGGTTTGAGGAGGACGTCGACGATGTTGTGCCACTGGCTATCCGTCAACAAGTCTCCGGGGAAGCCGCCGCTGATTCCACAGGGCCTGGCCAAGAATTGTTTATCAGAGCCCTGTCCATAGGAGATACAGAGGAAATGCCAGAATTCACAAGCACACAACTTGGAGGATATTCCCAAAAAGAACTTAGAGAAAAACAGCTGGAGGATACTGACATTAACCAAATACTTAACTGGCTGGAGGAGCATACAGAACCCACCCAAGCAAACCTGATGCTATGTAGCCCAGCTACCAAGTACCTCTGGCAGAACCGGTTCCAGCTGATCATGAAAGATGGGGTGCTGTACTACCGATGGGAGGACGGGAAAAAGTCAAAGCTCCTTTTTGTTGTGCCAAGGCCGCTGAAGGCAGAAGTTCTATCCTATTGCCATGACAACCCTACAGCCGGTCACCTCGGACGGGACAAGACCCTGGCACGCATCCAACAAGGATTCATCTGGTTCAGATATAGGGCGGACTGCGAAGAATATGTTCAGACCTGTGCTACCTGCAGCAAAAACAAGAAACCCTGCAAGGCACCCCGGGGACCACTGGGGCAGTACCACGCTGGCATGCCAATGGAACGGGTCCATATGGACATCTTGGGCCCATTACCAGCCTCAGACCAAGGTAATACTTGTATCTTGGTCATAGTAGACCAGTTTACCAAGTGGGTAGAGTGTTACCCAATTGTTGACCAAAAAGCTGATGTCATTGCGAGCAAATTTGTCAATGATTGTGTGGCCCGCTTTGGTTGTCCCCAGTACCTCCACACAGACCAGGGCAGGAATGTGGATGGAAACATTATCAGATCTATCTGCGACCTCCTACGCATCCACAAGACCCGGACTACCCCTTACCATCCAGCGTCAAATGGTCAAGTGGAGAGATACAACCGCACTATCCTTCAAATGGTGCGCTGCTTCCTTGATGGCAAGTCACGTAGTTGGGACCGTCACCTCCATGTGCTGACTGGTGCACTGAGAACAGTGCCACATAAGGAAACAGGGTTCAGCCCAAATATGATGATGTTGGGTAGAGAAGTAGCCCAACCTGAGGATGTTGTGTTCGGCCTACACCTGGCAAATGATCAAACCAAATTGGAAGTCACTACACCCGAGTATGTTAGACACCTGCGGCAGACCCTCGAGGAAGTCCACCACATGGCAAGAGAGAGGCTAAAGGCTTCTCAACGACTGCAGAAGAGGACCTATGACCAAAAACTGGCCCACACCAAGTATGGGGTAGGAGACTTGGTCTACAGGCGGGACTCAGCCAACAAAAAAGGACAAAGTCCCAAACTCAAGCCAGTGTGGAAAGGTCCGTACCTAGTAGAGGCCGTACTGTCTCCGGTGCTTGTGCGTATCGGCGAGAGGAAGAAGTCAAAAGTGGTTCACCATGATCGGCTCATGGTTTGCAGGGATAGGGCCATTCCCCTTTGGCTGCGCAGGAGACGTCACAAGCTCTTGCGGCTGGCTCACCAAAGAGAGACAAACGAGGAAGGTGAGGAGGCCCTGGACCCCCTTGGACTGGAGGAATCGGGAGAAGATCTGCACTTGGATCTGTTGGGGAATAATGAGGTGGAGCAAGGAGACATAGGCAATCAGGATGCTAACTGTCCAATGCCACCGAGTCTGGATCCCCAACCAACAATTACCCTTGAAAAGGAGCAGGACCATGTCACAGCGGACCAACCACCATTGGAGGAGAGAAAAACAGAAAACTGTACTCCAGCGAAAAGTAAGCCTGTGATAATCCCGAAATACAAGGCTCCAGCGGTAGAAGAGTTAGAGCCCGAAAAGGTGACCCGGAGGGGCAGACGTATCAGAGTCCCAGCAAGGCTAAGGAACACTGTTCGCCGCCTGTCCCAACTCTTATACTAACCATCCTTTTGCATGAATAGGTAGTAGCATGAGCAGTTAGCTAGTGTAAGACATAGTTTAGCAAGTTAAGAGTCTAAGATTAAGGATTAAAATCACATCTATGGTGCCTTCCAGACGCGATGGCAGGGATGGTTCCAGTCAGCTTCGGACACTTCCCCATGATGTCAATGACAGGGGGCTCACTACGCATGCCTATGACACCCGGCATGGCAGGAGAGGGAGTGGTCTGGCTTCCTGTTGCAGTGTCACAACTAGGGAAACAACAGTTCACCATGCCTGCCCCGATACTAGGCCATGGCATGGCCTTCCCGACAGGTTGGCAACTGCCAGGGCCAGGTCAGTTTCAAGCCTGGTCTCATCCTCGCCCCATGGTAAGGCATCCAAACCCACCTACATTGAGTGCTAGCTCAGGGAATACCAGTGCTGCAACGCCTGCCCCTGGGAGCCCACCGAAACCCCGGGAGAAAGAAGTTGTGGGGGTGAATGAACTGATACCAGTCCGACAGGAGGAGACGCCACCACATAGGCCAGCCTCAACTCCAAGTGCCTCTCTGGGACTTGAGGTCACTGTACGGGCAAGGGGGGATTTCTCTCCCGCTGATCCACCACGCAGGTTGGTAAGGCTAGCCGACCAGTCCACCAAGGGAGCTCTACAAGACACCCCAGAAGTGCGTAAGGTCACCATCACCGGACCTATAGCGTACGGAAAAAGAGCTCGGTCACCAACCCCTGAGAGCACCAGCCACAACCCCAAGCCACGGAGGATGTCACATCATGGGTCAAACAGCTCATGCCCAGTCTCACACTCCTGTGGGCGCCTGAGCCATCTTCGTCAACATGTTGTGGGGAGCCACCTGCCTTTCTTTGTGGAGCCTGAGACTGCCTGCTGGGGCTGCTCAAGACAGCTGGAGAGGGCAGGACCCCTGGAGGAGCACATGCGATCGTGCAATAGGGCAAGAGCCTTCAGTGATGAAGCTCTGGGCCTATGGGTCCAGCTCTGTGCTGGCCTGCTCCAGGAACTGGCAGACCAGGTTGGGGTCCGCAGGAGGGACCTTTGCCGATACTTCACATCAAAAAGGCTTACATCGGTAGGCTGTGTACTATCACCAGTGCAAGAAGCCCTCATGGACCATTATGACCGGGCCATGGGCACAGCAACTAGGGGAGCACGCGTCCTGGACCCCCCTAGCTCTGAGGGGTCCCTCCTCCACTGGAGGGTGCTGCTAAGTTTCCTCTCGGTCCTGGGTCCCCAAGAACGACAGCGGATCAGAACATCAGCTAGAACCATCAGCGCTGTCAGAGAGGTCTTGCCGAGGGGAATAGACTCTCACTGCCATCTCAGAGGGCTGTCCCGGAGGGCCAGGAAGAACGCTGTAGGCAGAAGGTGGCAGGGAAACCTGTCATCCCTGACTGCCGTCACCATCGACTGCTTCCCTAGGGACTGGGACCAGCGACCTGTGTCGATCCCAGGCCTTCGTGTTGTGCATGCGGTAGGGTTACACCCTACCTGCATACCAAGCGATGCCGATAAAGTCAACAAAATGATTGCGGCAGCAAAGCGGGCTGTTAGGCAAAGTACAGTTGCGGTAGGAGAAATTGGACTTGACCTCTTTCACAATGACTCCGAGGATGTGGCCCTGATGCAGCAGGCAGCACTGGCTAACTTGGCCAGTTTCGCTGCTGTAAAAGGACTACCCATTGTCCTTCACTCACGAGACAAGAAAGGCAACCGTGAGGCGGGGGACATCTGCCGCGAAGTACTCCGTAAATCTGTGCCGAGATTACAGAAAATTCAGTTGCATTGTTTCGACAGTGGACTGGATGAACAGCGCCGCTGGGAGGAGGAGTTCCCCAATGTCAGGTTCAGCATCTCAGGGAAAATTCTGAGGGCTGACCGCCACCCAGAACTGGACCAGGTGGTACAGGGCCTGGGGCTGGACAAACTCCTGCTTGAGACAGACAGCCCCTACCTCTGTCCCCAAGGAACTCAGCCAAGTCAACATGGCCCAGCCTCTATATGCCTGGTGGCGGACAGAATAGGAGAGCTCCGCCACCTGCCATCAAGCATTGTCCTGGAGCTGGCTTCCCGGAATGCCCGGGACTTCTTTGGGATCTAAACCAGAGAAGCCGCCCTCCAGTGTACATAAGTAGCTAGCTAGTTTTAGTATTCTTCTCACATAGTTATAGTCTCACTCTTTCCTGGGATCCTCTATTGCATGTTTCTGAGCATGGGTCCTGGGGTACTTCTTTTGGAATGAGGCCTCCATTTCTGGTGGAGTGAGCCCTCCAAAAAAACAGAACAGGGAGGAGTGTAGCAGCGACGACGCGTTAGTTCCGTTTTCGACCACCGGGCATGGTGGGGGCGCCACTGTCGCCCCCCCTTACCTTGTCCCTAGGTGACCTGTCCTGGCACTCTGACCCTGGACCTGGACCTGCCTACATGTGCTTGTTTGGGACCTTCTGGGACAGACCTTCAAACCCCCTTCAAACCACTTGTAAGTACAAATTATACATACAAATCTATTACACATGCATGCTCTGCCATGCACCCATACTGAGGACCTATCACTCAGCCACCTAGACCTGCCCACCTGCAGCCTATCTAAATACTGAATAAGAAGCCGTAGATCTAAAAGTTTTTGCTTGATGTTCAGAATGTTACTTGAGCAAATGCCAATTGAAATGCAATGAAATGAATGGGACAGGACTTCATCTTGAAGTTTAATATATTCATCTTGACATATTTTCCTAGAGAAAATTCACAGAATAGATTAAAGTTATTAAGTCTTGGATGCTACATTGTCACTGAAAAGAAATGTTGAATCATGCTGTTCTGCAAGTGAGATCTAACTAATAGAACTAGATGTCTCAAGACAAGTTAGTCTATCACTCTTTGTAAACAAAAAAAGAAAGAAAGAAAGAAATTTTTTGTTGTTGAACTGCCGACGTTCATGACATGAGCTTAGTAATTATTGTATAGTAATTAGTACCGGACATCTTCAGTATTCTTGCTATAACTTATAGTTATACATCTTGGACATTTGAAATTTACCGTTTTTATTCACATTTTTGCCGGAGATTAATAATAATAGACTATTGTGTCCGACGTTTTCGGCCACTGTCATGACGGTGTCGGACACTCAGTCTGGTCTGGAAAAGCCTCGGAAATGTCCGGGCAAAAACGGGCTTTTCAGAAACACTGGAACTAGCCTAGGATCTATTTTGTAAGACGAAGAAGTATTAGCTTGTTGACATTCGAACCGACACTTGTCAAAGCCTAAACTAACAGGGACTAAGGGCCAGGCCAAACCTGTCGACCGTCACTGTTGTTGTAAACCGTAATGAGCGAGCGATAATACAGAAGATAGCTACAATCCATCGCGATTTATTAAGAAATCGACATTAATATGCTATGAATCACAATCAAGGATAACGAAACAATGTTAAGTGAACCGTAGACTATTATGTGCATGTAAATATTAGGATGAAAATTTGAAAACTAGAAGAAATCCTCTTACCCGAGTTTACCGCCATGCTGCCGGCTTTGAAGCGGTCACGTGACTTCTCTTTCAAATCGAATCAACAGATGGCGCCACAACTTCTCTGGTTTTAGATTTTCCCGCTAGACAGCGGCATCGCATTTCGCGCCACTGCTCAGCAACCTTGGATGCGGGCGGCCCTCTCTTACTTTCCAAAATTAAACTCGGACAACTGTAATCCCAAGGGCGGATCCAGGATTTATAAAGGGGCGGGGGGAGATTTTGAAAAGTTGTAAGTAAGGTAGATATAATGGTCTAAGTAATTTCTGGACAGCGAAGCCGTCCATGGGGAAGGTATGGGAGGGCCATGCAGGTGCCCCCTCCCATTAAATTGGGGGGTAAATTTTGGAACGATAACTTCTCATTCATGCAATCTGAGGCATTCTGAAGTTCCTTAGTGACCTTAAAGTTAAAACATGATATTTTCCCCCAGTATAATTGTTATTATGTATTCTTTCAGGGAATAGCTCCTCCCATTGGAGGTGGGGGTATGCCGGCAGGTGGCCAGCTTTTCCTAGAGGGGGGTTTGTTTTTTGACCATTACCTTTTTTTCCAGTGGGGAGGGGGGGGGGGGGTTGAACAAAAGGACTAAAATACACTTTTTTAAAAAATAAGTGTCACATTTTACATGAATAGGGTTGCCAGTTTTCGCGCACTAAGGACGGGAAATGATACATTGATAGAATATCTAATGAAAAAAATGAAAAACAATTGTTGTGCACCTATAGAACGTGGAATAAAGTTATTAAACAAAATTTTAAAAAAAACTTGAAAATATTTGTGTGTGTTAGAATAGCAACTATATTACTTTTAGAGGTTGATTTGCCAGTTTTCGCGCATTGTAGCCTATTTTCGCGCAGCCCATTGCCAATTTTCGCGCACAAGAACAATATCTCTATATAAAATAGTAAAAAAAATGAAAAAAAAAAAAAAAAAATTCAATAGGACTTCAAAATTAAATATTCTATTGATTTCCGCCTTGTGAAATAACCATGAACTGCTTGGATGATTAATTATATGCATTTAAGAAACACTATGGCTTCGAGGAAAATTTGAAAGACTAAGAAATGAGATAACGCATATGATGCACATAAATTGTGCATTTTTAGGCAAAGGCATGTGCATGTATTTTTTGAAAAAATACAAAATCAAATGATTATAATCGTCTTTTGGGGCTGCTACATTTTCAGGAAAGGTTCTTCAAAATACATTTGGTCTGATTTAAAAAAAATTTTAATGTTTGGGTTTAAAAAAATAAGGGGAAATCGGAAATTTCGGAAAAATAGGCCTACACATAAAAATGCGCGAAAACCAGCAACAGCCTCATTTTGTGTCATTAGTTTTCATGCAGCGGTATATTTTGAAAATTATACTATGAAATGTATCTATCTGGCATCTAAACGATAGCATAATCACTTTAAACTAGGATGCAGAAAATTTAGGGAAAACAGATTGATATGATGTCCCTTCTTTTTGGAAAAATGGCGGGAACCTTAAAAATCAATGTTTTCTGAATTAATAGATATCAGATAAATTTTTCGATCAAAGAAACAATTTTTTGCCTCTAAAACACACAATTTAGCTTAAATATTCATACAAAAACTCACCAGAGTTTCCTCACTACGTCCACTTGGCTTTGAATTTACTACAGTCTGTGTAAAACATTTATAGAAAAAATGCGTTCATAAAAATGCATAGAATGCGCGAAAACTAGCAATGCGCGAAAACTGGCACCTCTACTTCTAAAAATATTACAGGATGATTTCTCCGAGGGGAATATATATATATGTATTCTTCCAGAGAATATAGCACCTGCCATTGGAGGTGGGGGTACCCATATCCATCCCCAGGAAAATTTTGAAAAGATAACCTCTCATTCATGCAATCTGAGGCATTCTGAGGTACCTTGGTGACCCTAGAAGATGATGTTCCCCCCACCCCCAATATTTATATGTATTCTTCAAGGGAATGGCCTCTCCCATGGGGGGGAGGGGTATTGGGGTCCATCCTCAGGAAATTTTGAAAAGATCACCTCTCATTTATGCAATCTGGGACATTCTGAGGTACTTTAGTGATCTCAAAGGATGATATTTCCCCACAATATTTTCACATATATATGTATTCTTCCAGGGAAGTGGGGTATGCATGCATATATACATATGCAAAAAGTGATCTCTCATTAATACAAGTGAATAAGGACTGAAAGGTGGGTCAACCGAGCCATCCAAGGGGAGGGTATGGGAGGGTGTAACAGAGGGTTTTCCCCTCCCATTGGGGGGGGGGGAGCTGTTACGGGAGGCCACCCCCAGGATAATATTGAAAAATAACCTCTCATTCATACTGATATAATAGACTTTTAGATATACATTTACTAAATGATTTAGATGGCTAGTCTGTATGTCACACGTGGAGATCAACAGTGCGGTCTATCTCTGCATGACTGTGTTCATCAGTTCTTGGCCCTGGCAGCGTGGAGGTGATGCCATTTGTGAGTCTACCCATTCCAGCGCTCCTAACATCTCCCCCTTTTAAGAAGGGGAAGACTACCCAAAGGTCAGTCTATGTCACCAGATAGTCTATGAAAACTATATAATAGTTCCCACTACCAGATATTAACCTTAAGTGATTATATGAGAGAATGCAAAATTGATCGTAATATGTTTCACACAGTTTACACTATAGACCTTGTGCAGACATGGTCATGTGACCAGATTTTGGTGATCACCATGTGGTTCACCAGCCATGTGGTTATGAAATAACTCAGGAAATTTAAATTTCTGAATAATCAAAATTGTCAACTTTGATCCCAAAAGTTTTTTTTAAGTGAATTTGGCATACATTTATTCCTTACTAGTCTAGAATACCAAATTAATTATGGCTCTACATTGATCACCAATATGGCTGCCACCTCATATTGGAAGTTATGACATCATCCGCCCAACGTCTATAAGGTCATCTTCACTGCCCTTCATAGCATGCTCTGATGACCTGACTGGCGGTGGTGTAGCCACTGGCGTTCTCACTCGTGCATGTGTCTGAGGTGGCAGTCCCTTGTTGATAGCAGGAGCCGGTGGTGGTGCCTGCTGGATGATGATCTCAGGTATGTCTGCAAGTGGATCGTGGTTGCCCCCTCTGAAGATGTGGTAAGGGTGATGTCTAACCAACTTGTTCTCGGTGGTGTCACAGATCAAGTAGCCCTTACCACTAAGGTTTTCAGTGATCACATGTTGTGTTTATGACTGGTTTATTAGGCATGGCCTGACAGGTACAAGCTATGGACAGTGATAGGGGCGCCATCTATTGGGTTAAACTCGCTGGGTAACAAGGTTTACCGCCATAGTCATGGACACCACATCACACCTGGGAGGTTTCGGTTACCTCTCCCAGAGAAGTTCCGGTAGTACACAGACTCACCTTCCTGGAAAGCCCGTCTTACAGCTTTTTCACTGTGCCTCTCATTTTGCTGCCTCTGCTTATCACACACATTCAGGTTTAAGTTGGGGCGAGGTAGATTCAAAGGGTACTTGATATGACAACTAAACAACAGCTCAGCTGGTGAATGTCCAGTCATAGATTGAGGTTGTTCTTAGGCCCAGGGCCTCTAAGAATTCAGAATTACTGAGAGAGTTTCAGATTATCTAGAAAGGGACTCAGACTCAGGTAGCCATCTTAGATCTCTCTGCTTTATTAGCCTCCTTTACTGACGATTTACAATCCTTAGTTCTCACTCCCCTCACCAGGGGTTTTCCGCCTCAAATCTGTCAAGCTTTTCAACAGAGGTGTCACATGGTAGCTGAAGAGGAAACGGTTAACTCGACTCTGAACTGTTCCGCCACTCAACTTCTTCATGGCGTTTTTAAATGTCTGCACGGCCTGTTCTGCCAGACTTTTTTGAGCTAGACTGGTGTTATTTATATGTAGTCGATTCGTATAGTGTTTAATTGATATAGTTCTTAACCTAGCTTGTATCTGATGGGGATATGTTTGATATTTCGTTAGACTGCGTGATGTCGATCACATGTCGTTTACTCGCTTGCATCTTCATGATAATTCAATAAAGACGATTACTGTAGAAATTAGGGGAGTTCTTCATTATTGTTCGTCACATTAGCTAGCTTTCATTATTGATCCGATTAGATCTTATTTCGTATGTTTGTATGTTCATCAGTGGTAGAGAGTCTAAGTAAAGGGGCTCATTCCTATACAAAGAACAAGCACTTGGCAAGAGGTAATTTTATTATGTCCATTCAGACATTCTGAAGATACAAGTAATAGTCATTCCATCCATACAATACATGCCATCCATCTAGTAAGCTAACAACATCAGTAATGTTACAAAAGGTATAGCTATGGTTAAGCTTCCCCTTTCGAGGTCTATGATACCCAACGGCTAGTGGGAGCATCAACTCCCGTCTACCTGTGCCGCAGACCATCGGTAGAGACTCCATCACGTCCAGTACTCCATCTGTAAAGCTAAGCCTAAGCTATTCCAATCCTTACTATCACCTGCCGTAGTTGTTACTACGGTCTTAGCACTACCCGTTATGATCCATCTTGTTAGACTATTGATCCCATGTGTTCTGATCGAAGTCTATATTGGTCTGCTAGTCTATCCTAAGTCTCATACTGCTTATATAGTGCCAGCCACAGGCTTGGAGCAGGTACGCAGGTATTCTAATCCTCATGAGATTTTCTCTCTTTTAACCTTTCATACATCCCATTCTCATTTACATTAAACCAATCCTATTTTTAATTCTACACTAAAGATATCGCAAATGATAAAGCCCTTGATCTCATAATGTCCTCCCAAGTTGGATACTTTATACATTGTGATCATAATGTTCCCTAGCAGTCTTCTCTATTGCACCTATGTCCCATTCGTACCTGTGCATACCTGTCTAGGAGTGAACTAACTCAGTTACAATCGTCCCCGCATGGGGGCACCACCATTTTTGACAACCCTATACTTTATACCTAGCTCCAGGAGAGGAGCGCTGCTCGGCGTGTTGCTACTACACTAGCTTGACTTAATCCATAACATACTCCTGCCACTACATAAGAAATTACAATTCCAGGTGTTTAATGCCATTTAGTGAGATTAACTGCCTGAAGGTCTCATTCCAATGATGGTCTGTTATCTGTAACCAGAACATCAGGTAGGCCTTGAGTTGAGAAACAGGCCTTCAGGTTGTTACTGGTCGCTTCCGACGTAATTGAACTCATGGTGTGAACGTCTATCCATTTAGAATGTGCGTCCATGATTGTCATATGTGATCATTTACACAAGTAATCCTTGGATCTAACTGAGAGAAACATGAACTCTAACTAGGTAGTAGAAGCCATCTTGTCAATCTCCTTTATTCCTGACTCCAGCATAGAAGAGTTCCACTAACAAGGTCTCACCATACAATATATATAATATCATGACATCTCCCCCCTTAAAGAGAAAACCTTATAAACTCTGGTTACATCACTATACAGTAATTTAAAGTAAGGATATTCTGTTTTTCTGTTACTCTCGGATGACACAAAGTTTTCTCTGACTCAAACCTCTATAAAGTTACTTACTAGTTAGACACATCAATAGTTTAGAGATCCAGTCTCTTAGCTGGTCTACTCACACACTTGGTAAAGAAACAACCTTTGGGCTCTGAGCCACTTTCGGACTATATGGAACTTGGGGCTCGGTTACCACATCTGGGATAACATTGGTCTCATTTGATGGTACAGGAATTTTCTGCAAATGACGACGATTCCGTCTTACAACAGAACCATCTGTTGACTGTACAACATATGACCTCGGAGTGTCTGTCCTCACAACCACTCCAGGATCACCCCAAACTTTCTGTGCATCGGTTTTCACTCTCACACCTTCTCCCCTATCCAAGGTAGTAAGAGGCTTAACACCATGCTTCTGATTGAAAAAACGTGCATGAGATTGCTTAGCCACTCTGTCATTTTCAGAAATCACATCAGGACTCGGCCACTTAGGCTCTAACACACTTGGTAACACAGGTAGAGTAGCCTGTAAGTTTCTACCCATAAGAAGTTGAGCTGGGCTAAACCCAGTAGACGAGTGCGGAGTTGACCGATACGCAAGAAGTGCTAACATGGGATCGGGTTGTCGCAAAGCAGTTTTGGCAACCTGAACAGCCCTCTCAGACTGTCCATTAGCCTGTGGATAATATGGGCTAGATGTCTGATGCTGGAAACCCAAAGAGTTTGCAAACTGTCTAAACTCTCTAGAGCTGAACTGTAGACCATTGTCTGATACCAACAGGTCAGGTATACCAAAGCGTGCGAAAATACATTTCAGCTTCGCGGTAACGGCATGTGTATTAGTACTAGACAAATAGACAAGCTCGATGTACCTAGAGTAGTAATCTACAACAACCATGTACTGTTGGCTGTTGAAGTCAAGTAGATCTACCCCTAACATTTGCCAAGGTCTATTCGGTAACACAGTAGGAACCAATGGCTCTTTCTGTGCTGTAGCTTTGTACTTTTGACAATGGGAACACTGTTGCACAATCTGTACTATGGCCTCACCTATTGCTGGCCACCATACAGACTGGCGCGCTCTTTCGCGACATTTTGTCAGGCCCCGGTGTCCATCATGAAGCCCACGAAGGATATCGGCTCTCATGCTATGTGGGATGACCACGTGGTCATCATAGGTTAGTAACCCGTTATGGACACTCAGGTGACCTCTCGCATGATAATATGGTTGGGCTATCGGAGCCACAGAACTCGCATGAGCAGGCCAACCCGTGTTCGTGTACTTGAACACTACACTAAGCTCTTCGTCAGATTGGGTTGTCTCTCGGATAACAAATAGTCTTTGACTGGTTAACGGCCAACCCTGCTCGACAGCAGCAACGTGGGCAACCACGTCACCATCAAGCTCAGAAACCTCACCAGGTAGTGGCGATCGCGAGAGTGTATCAGCCACAACGAGCTGTTTACCTGGAACATACACGGCTTCAGGGTTGTATCGCATAAGACGAATTAGCAATCGCTGACATCGAATAGGAACTTTGTCCAGATCGCGTTTGTTGATTAAGGGAACTAGGGGCTTGTGGTCAGTTAGTAACTTGAATTTTGAACCTCGAAGATAAATTTTTCACAACACCACACACCTGCTAAACACTCTTTCTTAATTTGGGCATATCCCTGTTCGGCTTGGGATAAGGTACGGGATGCATACGCAACTGGTCGCAGGTCTTTACCATGGTATTGCAACAATACACCTCCTAATCCATAACCACTAGCATCAGCAGCAACTACAGTAGGTTTGTCTGGATCAAAAAAGGCTAATACAGGTGCTTTAGAAATCATGTCTTTTACCTTTACAAAAGCTTTTTCCTGCTCCGTTCCCCAACACCATACTACACTACCCTTCAACAAGTCATTCATTGGCCTTAACACAGTTGACAAGTGTTCTAAATGGGAACCCAGATAGTTGATCATGCCTAACGCTCTTTTCAACTCAGTGACATTTGTCGGTGATGCCAGGTTTTGTATTGCAGTCACTTTGTCCTTTGACATACTAACACCTTCCTTGCTGATGGTTTGTCCCAGGAACTGTAGTTCAGTCTGTCAGTAGTTACACTTAGCATTGTTCAGTTTCAGTCCTTTTGACTTGAGCACGTCCAAAACCTTGGACAAGCGTGCATCATGCTCTTTCATAGATGAACCAAACACAAGGATATCATCCATGTACACAACAACACCTTCGAGTCCTTTTAAGAGTTCATTCATCTTGTACTGGAAGATTTCAGGTGCCGATGTGATACCAAAAGGAAGACGGTTGAAGCAGTACCTACCAAAAGATGTGATGAAAGTGGTCAACTTCACACATTCACTGTCCAATGGAATTTGCCAAAACCCACTAGCAGCATCAAGACTACTGAATACAACACCACCAGAGAGCTTACCAAGAATGTCTTCTTTTGTAGGGATGATGTACTTTGGTCGAACAATTGACTCATTTAAGCGCTTTAGATCTACACAAATTCTAACATCCCCTGACTTTTTTATAACTGGTACCATTGGTGCACGACATTCAGTTGCTTCTGATACACTACTGATGACACCGTCGCGCTGCATACGCTCTAACTCAGCTTTTACCTTCGGTAGGAGCGGTATCGGAACTCGACGCGCTGTCGCTACGCTATACGGTTGTGCGTTATCCTTGAGAAGGATCTTAACCGGATCACCCTTCAGTGTACCTACACCCGGTTCAGGAACAACTTTAGAACTATCCAGGGCTTTTGACTCTACTGCAAGAATACGCGAGATCAAACCTAAACGAACACATGGCCCTCTACCTAACAGGCAAGTGGTTGTTCCCTGAACTACTTGAACAAGATAGTGATACATTTTACCTTTGTATTTGGTGTGAGCCACAAATTGTCCCAAACTACTGAGTTTTCCTCCGGGACTGTTCAGCATTACACTACTTTTCTTCAATTTTGGCTTGCTTGGCATCTTACGGTACACTTCTTCAGAAATGATGGTGACATCTGCACCGCTATCTATTTTGAAGTTGATTACATCCCCATTGACATCCAGATCAATGTACCATTCTGTCTCATCAGAAACATCACAATCGATAGACTCTACATGAAAATCACTACTGGTATCTTCCCCCCCTGGCTCTTCACAAAAAATGGAACCCAGGAAATAGCTCTCATCTGACTCAGCAAACTCCTCTGAAACCTCACTTAGATTTTTATGACCATAGCTACCTTGCAGAGAACCTCTGTACCTGCCTCTGTAACCACCCCTGTAACCTCTAGCTGAACTAGAACTACTCCCTTTCTGGCTAGAACCTGACTGATCCCTCTGCTGGGATTTGCAACAACGACCGTAGTGACCTTTACTTTTACAAATGTGACATGTTTGGTCTTTTGCAGGACACTTTACATGGCGGTGATCTAGCAATAAAATACAATTGTTACAACGTTTACCTGGAGGCCATCTACCTCTCTGAGAACCACCTCGCTGAGAACCACCGCGCTTACCTCCACGAGACACATAACCATCACTTTTCTCTGTAGACTGTTCATTTTGTTTCTTGACCATCTCAGAGTTCCTAACGCGTTGAACACAGTTCTCGAGTGTCAAGTCAGCCTTTAACTGTAATTCGAGGGAAAGTTCCTTGTCCAAGATTCCTATGACGAGTCTGTCTCTTATTTCCTCATGTTCGTTGGCGAAGTCACAGGTCTCGGACATCTCCATGAGGGACCTGTAGAAGCTCTCGACGCTCTCACCAGGCTGCTGAACGCGCAGGTGAAATTTAGCACGTTCATGAATGACATTGCGTTTGGGAATGAAGTATCCCTGGAACCGTTGAAGCACAATGTCGAAGTTGTCTGCGTCTGCAACAGGTGGAGGAGCGTTGTCACCGGCTGCCTGTGGGGCAACCGTGTTCAGCTGGAAGCTGCTGTAGATCTTCTCTGCTTCACGTCCCATCGCGTAGATCAAAGAGCTCACCTGGACAGCAGGGGGCTCACGGTCCAGTTTAGTAGCAGTCCTGAACCTGAGAAATCTCTGGTTCCACTCAGGCCATTCACTGGGCTTGTCGAAGGAGAAAGTCTCAGGAGGGTTGAACTTAGGCATTTTCAGGCCTAGAAGTAGTCACAATAGTCACACAATGGCTGGGAGCAATCTGGGTAGCAGCAGAAGTGGCACAAAGGTAACAGATCCTAAGTAGGTCAGACAGCTCTTCACCCCAGCACATCCATGGCAAGTCAAACCACAGGGAGGAAGAACTGACAGTAGAGGGGTTCATAAACTGTCTTGCAAGGAGTCCCACTCTTCACTAGATTGTACTCACAAAGTCCTGTTCTAAACCAAATTTCTCAGTAAATCCAGCGTTTCAGGAGCAAAATCAATGTTCCCCGGATGCCTGAGATCTTCATGCAGATCCCACTTCTGACACCATGTCATATGTGATCATTTACACAAGTAATCCTTGGATCTAACTGAGAGAAACATGAACTCTAACTAGGTAGTTGAAGCCATCTTGTCAATCTCCTTTATTCCTGACTCCAGCATAGAAGAGTTCCACTAACAAGGTCTCACCATACAATATATATAATATCATGACAATGATGATCAGGAACATGTTGCCCAGGAACGGCCCTGCGAAGTCTGCATGTACACGGAACCACGGCTTATCCGGCCACTCCCACAGGTGTAACTCCGTACTCGGCGGAATGTTATGGTGTGTAACAGCTGTTGGGCTCAATGGCATATGAGACATAAACCGTGGTTTCTTAACTGATGTTTATTACTACTTCTTGGTTAAATATGGAAAATGATGAACAATACGTACAGTTCTTCGGGTAAAATTCTTTGGGTCTTTTAGTAAATATAGGTTCACAAATTCCAGTATCTTGTTCTTAAATTAGTTCTTAATTCTTTGTTCTTAGTTCGTATCATAGGAATAAAATACCGTCGAAAACTGAAAATAGACAAAAGGATATTTGTGTCTAAATAATAGTTTTAGACAATCTTAGACATGGATCTATATTCATAATTCTATGATTACTTATATCCATAAAAGTGCATAATAATACACACAGTGTCTTTAGTCTTTCATAGTTCTTACACTAACTCATTACCATATTCATGAGAGTAGGATCAAAGCCTACATACTCCTTTACTCTGTAGTTCTTCAGAATACTACGGTACTCAAAGTACATACTTAGAATATAATGTCAATACTACTAACACATCATAATAACCTTTGGCCTTATTTAGGCTTACTTGTACATAAATCATGAATTCTTAGGCATAAAGCCTACATAGATTCTTCTAGAACTTTGTCACATGGCCCAGTTTACATAGCACATGCTCCTGTACAAAACTGTCTTTTACTTCTTAGATCCTACAAGTCATGATACAAAATATCGTTCATACAACTCTCAAGATATTCTCACATGCCTTTTGGCTTGCCCAAGCCCAACAATGCTTGTTCAAATGGTCTTAATCTTGGCTTTCTTTTGGTCAAACCTTGGGAGATTCATCTTTGATTTTCTGCTATATCATCACCTGATGTCACCGAAAAGTTCTACCACACAACATGTTTTGTGGTTGTCTAATTCTCTTATCATGTAAACACAGATAATACTGACCGTGTACTTATTCATAAAATATATAATCATGATTTTACCACAAGTCCAAACCATGACAAACATCAAGTTCTTTAGAGAAAGTCATAAAGTATCTCAGACTTTTTAGTGCAAACATTCCTTGGGACACCTCCTACAAAATGGCAGCCCCATCAGCAGATGGCTTTCATGAACTCTAAGTTAAAACATCTGATACCAATAATACAGGACTAACACTGTATATCTGACACATTTACAGCATCAGTACACCCCTGGAATAGTTGTAAGACAGGTCTGTCCCCTTACAGGTGGGTTCATACTTAGATTTTCGAGTTGGTTTGAAAGCTCCCCATTATCGCTCACGCTGCGATCTTCGCGGCGGCTACATGGTGCACCTGGCAGGTCACACAGTCCGAAATCAGACTCTCAATATCCTTGTCAATCCCTGGCCAATACACGGAGCTACGTGCCAGAGCCTTCATACGGCTCATACCAGGATGGGTAACGTGTAGCTCCTGCAAAATGACGGCTCACTGAGGAGCGGGTATCAACACGCGAGCACCCCACAACACACAACCGTCTTTAAGACTCAGCTCAGTATGACGGTGGTAATAGGGCAACAGTTCCTTGGATCTCATGGTGTCTGGCCAGCCTTCTGCTAGAAGTTGAGCTACTTGGACCAACACCGGATCCTTTGGGTTCACTCTCGTACCATCATAGACATGACGGGTGTGGCATCTAACTGCTCCAGCACTAGAACCACGTCAGCTGGCACAGGGGATTCCTCCAGTACTCCTGGTGCTGGTAGTCACAACATACAGTCAGCGTTTCCATGGTTGACTCCCCAATGGTACCTGTATACCAGATCGTAACTTTACCCAGCTAGAGTCACAGCCTACCGCTGGACTCTCAGCGAAGACATCACCGGAATTGGGCGGTCTGCTCCTAACAGCCTGAGCAATGGCTTATGATCCGTCTGAATCCTGAATTTCCTCGCTTCTAAACACTTGTGAAATTTGGACACACCAAATACCATCCTCATCCATTTAGGAGTAAAGTCACTCACAGGCGTTCAGCTTACGTGACGCGAACACTTCTGGCACTTCCTACCCACTATCACCGATGTGGGATAGCTCTGACACCGTAGGGAGGTGTGTCACATGATAACACAATAGGCTCACTCGGGTCGTGGCGTGGCCTTCAGCATTTCCTTGGTAGCCTTGAATACCTTGTCACATTCTGCCATCGACTCCCACTCCATGCCCGTATGCAACAGCTTGTGAAGTGGCTCCAGCACTGTACTCACATTTGGCAGGAAACAGTTGTAGTATGTTAACAAGAACTATGGGGTTTACTTTATGCATGAAAGGTTAGTTTACATTCCGCTAAGTTTCCATGTGAGATATTCCAATAAAGCCATTCCCGTCTTCCATCTTTTTACGATCAGTAATCATCTTAGAACCTAGTTCCTAATTCAGGGACGACAGAGAACACACATCTGAAAGGTCGATGTTTATTTAGTCCAAATGCGATGAAATGCGCCACTGAGCTTCCTTTGACCAATGCCAGTCTTAGAGATTGTCTGCTCTACTCCTCAAAACCAGTACTCCTATCTCAAGTCACCTATCTATCTCTGCTCACACACCCAAGTGTTATCCCAGCTCTCCAAGCCCACATGTTTTGGATGTGCCTTCAGAGGCCACTTGTTTCACTTTGACACAGCACGTTCCGCCAGGCCATTTGATGAAGGGTGGTATGGCGCGGAAGTGAGGTGTTGGATTCCATTTGTCGTCATGAAGAGATGGAAAGTCTCACTTTCAAATGTGGGACCATTGTCCGTGACCAGAACATCCGGAATTCTGCTACCTAGATTTTCAATTGTAGCTTCTGATGTGATGGTCGTCATCGTAAACACCTCCATAATCAAAAACATGTGACCTAAGAACAGTCTGGCAAAGTCCGCATGTATGCGCGACCAAGGCTTCTCGGGCCATTCCCATGGGTGCATCCCGGTGCTTGGTGGGCGGTTTCGGTGCTCTTGACACACCGTACAGCCCGAGACCAACTTCTCGACATCGTTATCGATTCCGGGCCAGTACACATAACTACAAGCCAACGCCTTCATGCGGCTCATGCCCGGATGCGTCTTGTGTAATTCCTCCATGATTTTCGCTCGGCCTGGAGTGGGTATCACAACCCTGGATCCCAGTAGTACACATCCGTCTTGCAGACTCAGCTCTGCGCATCGATGGTAATATGACGATAGTTCCTCAGAATGAACAGAATCTGGCCAGCCCTCCTGCAGAAGTCGTACAATCTTCACCAGAACCGGGTCCTTCCATGTACACTCCTGGATCATCGCGGAAGTAACGGGTGTCGCGTCCAGCTGTTCCAGTGACAGGATCACATCTGCTGGCACCGGTGACTCAACCTGTATCCCAGGCGCAGGGAGTCGCAACATACAGTCCGCGTTCCCGTGCTCGACTCCCCGTCGATACACGAGCGTATAGCTGTACCCCGCCAAGGTCACAGCCCAGCACTGCACTCTCGGTGACGACATGAGGGGTATCAGGCGGTCAGCTCCTTGTAGCCCGAGTAGCGGCTTGTGGTCCGCCTGGATCTTAAAGTTCCTCCCTTCCAGGTACTTGTGGAACTTTTTCACTCCGAACACTACCAAAAGTCCCTCCTTATCTAATTGAGAGTAGCGCCTCTCAGTCGCGTTGAGCTTCCGCGACGCGAAAGCCACAGGTGTTTCCACACCATTTTCCATGTGTGACAGGACCGCTCCCACGCCGTAAGGGGGAAGCTTCACATGACAATACTATTAACTTGCTTGGGTTGTAATGTGTCAGCACGGGAGCACTTTCCAACATTTCCTTAGACAACCTGAACGCTTTCTCATGCTCCGGAGACCACTTATACTCCACGCCCGTCTGCAGCAGTTCATGAAGTGGCTCCAAAACGGTACTCACGTTAGGTAGGAACCGGTTGTAATACGTGAGCATGCCCAAGTATGACTTGAGTTCCCCAACACACGTCGGGGTGGGAGAATCCATCACTGGTTGGTTACGCTCCCCAAGGGTCTCCAAACCCTCACTCGACACCTTGTACCCTAGGTACTGCACCTCAGGCATGTCAAACTCACACTTGGCTTCCTTGAGTGTGAGTCCTGCGTCACTTAACTGGGTGAGGACGTCCCCCAAGTTATGTTCATACTCCACTTGGGTCCTCCCGGTCACAATGACGTCATTTAGGAACACGGCTGTCATCGGCACGCCCTGCAGAATACCCTCTATGGCACGCTGGAAAATCGCAGGTGCTGATGCCACGCCGTAATTTAGCCGCTTGTACTTTAACAGCCCCTGGTGGATGTTTAACACCAATAACTCCTGACTCTCCTCGTCCAACTCCACCTGTTGGTACGCGTGGGAGAGATCAAGTTTCACAAACCGGACTCCACCTTCCAACTTAGTGAACAGGTCGTCTGGGGTCGGCAGTGGGTAAATCTCCTTCCGCAGAGATTTATTGACAGTCACCTTGTAGTCCCCACAGACCTGTACGGAGCCGTCACGCTTAAGGACAGGTACTGCCGGCGACGCCCACTGAGAGTAGTGCACTGGTTCCACAATCCCAGTATCCTGCAGGCGCTTGTACTCAATGTCCAGCTTACTCTGCATGTAGTTGGACACAGGTCGGGGTTTAATAAAAATTGGCGCACTGTCAGGCCCGACTTCCACGTGAGCCTTGAAACCCTTAAGTCTCCCAGGTTCCTCCCGGAACAGACTGGGAAACTGCTGCTTAACTGTCACTGCTTCACCGACGTGGTACACCGGGTGCTGCTGCACGATCTTCTTCCAGTTCAGTCGCAGCTGGCTTAACCAATTACGGCCTAACAAAGCTGGCCACTTACCTGGTGTAACCAGTAACGGGAGGTAACAGGTCTGACCCTCGAACACGACCTTAACCTCCACCTCGCCTCTCGGGGTGATGACCTCACCAGTGAAGGTCCGATGCTTGACCTGGGAAGGTTGGAGTACCAGTGGAGAACCCCAGTCGGACCGCTGATTCTCCCCAATTACCGAAAAGGTCGCCTCCGAATCCACCTCCATCTCCAGGTCGACATCGTTGACACTCACAGTCACTTGCCACGGTGGCGAACCACGACTCATATTCACCGTGAACATGGAGTAGGCACCTAACGTCTGTGTTAAATGCACCTGAGTATCGTTGTCGTCGGATCCCTCTTCTAGGACGTGGGTCTTGCCTTCTTTTTCCTTCCCCGAGGCTTTAATGGGACACGCAGGAACAATCTGTCCGGGCTTTTTGCACCTATATCACGAAACGTCCTTAAACTTACAGTCTCCCAACAGGTGCTTGAAACTGTAACAGTGACTACATTCAGCCTTATGCTTAGCCTGCTGGTTACCCTGACATTTACGTGGTTGCTTGTCGACTTTATGGACCGCAGTACTACTCGGCACAAACTCCTTGGCTCGGGACTCAGCCATTTCCATGGCCCGGGCCATCTCACACGCGCGTTCAAAAGTTTATCCTTCCGTGTTAAACAATCGGTGCTGGATCTGCTCATGGTTAAGGCCACACACAAAACGGTCACGTAATGCCTGGTTCAGGTGGGTCCCAAAATTACAATGTATTGACAGTTAATTTAGAGCCACAATGAAGTCGCCGATAGGTTTGTCAGTCTTTCTTACCCGCGTGCCAAAATGGAAGCTCTCAGCTATTTCCAAGGGAGCTGGGTTGAAATGTCTCTGCCTGCACCACCCAACAGTACAAGGTCATTTACCTCATAAAACATATCCATCCTATCACAATAAGCGGTGAAAGTCTCCTTGGAGGGGTGGTACTCACCCACTCTGCCCAGAAAGTTAGCCATTTTGATACCACAACACAGACTCACAGCCTATAACTGGCATTACTGCAGGTTCAACTCTAGTGCTGCTTATGTTGCACAACACTGACTAAAATCACACAGGTACAGCTACCACTGACACAGGTAAATCACAGTCTCACACATTAACAGGAGTTATCCACAGGCACAGTCACAGGCAGGCAGTACTGCCAGTAGTGTTGACAGCATGGGTCCTCAGATTGACATCACTTATCCAGTCTTACACCGGCTGACAGGTATCCAGAATCACTTCCCAGTATTCTCCAGATATTGTCCATGATGTCTCCTAATCCAAATCCTAGTCGCCACTGTTGTAGACTGACTATAATCACCTTTAGTTCATGATAAACATGGTCCAACTTCTAAGTCACACGTGCGATCGGGAGATGCGGTAGTAAGGACATGATGGCGTTCATGAGAGTTCCGGCCCGCAGTGGTTGTATGGAGATGCTGCCATTCATGAGTCTTTTGCGCGTCGTCCCAACAGTCTAGTTTCTAACAAACAACTAGCTAGGATAAGTACTGTGCATTAGGACTGACAACTGCTTCAGTACAAGCATATCCAAGTAAGACTTCAATTTGCCCACACATGTTGGGGCTGGAGCGTCCATAACTGGCTGAATCCGCTCAGCCAGCGGTTCCAGACCACAGCTGGAAATACAAACTCTCACTTAGGCTCCTGGAGCGTAAGTCCAGCATCACATACCTGGGTCAAGACCTCCAGCAAGTTTTGCTCATTCTCCACTTGCGTCTTGCCTGTCAAGATCATGTCGTCAAGGAACACAGCCATCATTGGCACTCCCTGAAGTAGACCTTCAATAGCCCGTCTGCACTCCAGCCACACAGTAATTCAGCTGCTTGTACTTCAGGAGTCCCTGGTGAGTATTTAGCACAAACAACTATTGACTTGACTCGTCCAACTCAACCTGGTAGTATGCTTGAGAGAGGTCCAGTTTAGCAAAACGGACTCCTCCCTCCAGCTTGGTGGTCGTCAGGTGTCAGTAGTGGATACACCTCTTTCCGCAGGGACTTGTTAACCCTTTCAGGATGCCAGTATCTCTCAGGCATCACTCGGCCTAGTCTCCTGTATCTCTCAGGCATCACCAGGCCTAGACGCCAGATGCCTGAGAGATACATAGCAAATATTTCAGAATTGTGAATTTTATGCTCAAAATATATCAAAAACATTTTTTTCTATTTCAAACCACTGAAATAGTTGATATTATGCTCCCTCTAACTATTGACATTTGGAAATGATTATTTCAATTCATTTTTTCGCATGTTATCGGTCTGATATAAAAGTTTGTGGTATCAGTGGTGTCTTTTGGGGATATTCATAGACTAAATTGGTGTCCATTTGTAGCGTCTTGAAAGGGTTAACAGTGACCTTGGAATCTCCGCAGACCCACACCGATCCATAGCTCTTCACAACGGGAACTGCAGGCAACGCCCAATGAGCATAGCGCACTGGTTCCACGATAACAGTCTCCTGTAGGTGCTTATTCTCAGCGTCCAGTTTACTGCGAATATAGTATGACACAGGTCGGGACTTCACAAAAATAGGGGCAGCGTTAGACTCCACTTCCACATGAGTCGTGAAACCCTTGAGCTTTCCCAGCTCCTCCCAGAACAGGCTGGGAAACTGGTCCTTCACAAATACTGCGTTACTCACCACATGGTACACCTGGAGCTGCTGCACGAGCTCCTTTCAGTTCAAACGTAAGTCACTCAACCAGTTCTGGCCCAACAGCACTGGCCGTGTACCGGGTGTCACAAGCAAAGGGAGACAACAGGTTTGACCTTTGTGGTCAACCTTCACCTCAGCTTTCACCTCAGCTTCACCCTTAAGAGTTATCACCTCACCCGTAAAAGTCCTCAACTTGACAGGTGACGGCTGCAGCACTAACAGTGAATCCCACTGTGACAGCTGTTTTACCCCCGAGCACAGAGAAGGTCACACCTGAGTCTACTTCCATTGTCAGGTCAACACTGTCCACATGCACAGTCATGTTCCATGGTGGAGAACCTCGGGCCGCACCAATAGTGAACATACTGTACGACGAACTGTTCAACCTCGGTGTCGGGTACACTTGGGGCGTGTCATCCTCAGACTGGCCCTCTAACACATGAGTATTAACCTTTTTGCCCTTTTTGTCAGGCACCTTCGCAGGGACGATGTGACCTCGCTGCTGGCACTTGGAGCAAGTGGCTTCCTTCCATTTACAGTCGGACGACTGGTGTTTCTTACTACTACAGTGTGAACACCGCTCCTTGGCCTTACTCTGCGCACTACTCTGCGGTATCCTACACTGCTGGTTGTTGACCTTGTGGACACACTCATATTTGGCATGAACTCCTTTGCCTGTAACTCTGCCATTTCCATGGCACGGGCCATCTCACACGCAAAGTCGAAGGTCAGGTCAGCAGTGTTCAGGGTGGTGTTGAATGCCCTCGTGGTTTAACCCACACACAAAGCAGTCCCTCAACGCTCTGTTCAGATGTGCTAAAAAGTTACAGTGGATAGAGAGCTTTTGAGCGCCACAATAAAGTCACCAGTAGACTCAGCCTGCTTCCTAACACGTGTACCAAAATGGAAACTCTCCTTGATTTACAACAGGGCAGGGTTAAAGTGACATTGTAGGGCCTGGGTAATTTCATTTAAACCTGAATTCTTGGGGCTAGCAAATTATTCAACAGGGTGAATGTCTTTACACCTGCTTCTGTCAGAAATATGGCCTTCTTTTTCCTAATTACAGCCGCATCAACAGCAGCATTGGCGGCTCCCCCTTGTAGCACTAGGTCATTTGCCTCATAGAACATATCCATACGGTCACAGTATGCCTTGAAAGTCTCCTTAGAGGGGCTGTTCTCACCCACTCTGCCTATATAGTTAGCAATCTTGACACAACAACACAGCCTATACTGACACTACTGCAGGTTCCAACTCTAGTGTTGCTTATGCAACACATCACTGACAATAATAAAAAAGGTGTCGTATCTCGCCGATACCAGGGTAACGAGCGTAAGTGGAAACTGTAAGATTGCATGATGGGTGATAAAGTACTCCCGGTAATGACGCAATGTGACGGATGCGTGATGCTTATTTGTCCAAGTTTTTAGCAGTGTGATGAATTATAGTAATCAATTCAATGACACAAGACGAGTTCGTGCAGTAATTATAAAGGTTAAAAGTCAAGTAATGTTCTCTGTTAAAGATACAAGTAAAGCTGTGTTTTGGGACACGATCACGAAGTACACGAGATTGTGCGGTATGGGCTCGTACGGTATGATTTGTACGAAAATGTATGTACGAGTTTGTAAGTATGGAATCGTAATGTATCATGTATTCTTGACCTGAAGTGACCTCAGTTAGGGTCAAAGTGACCATGTGATTTTATGTAACCAATCAGGAGCCAGGTTATGGCTATAAATAGAAGTGATTACATGAGAATAAAAAGTCCCGTCTTGGAACTCACTGTTTTCACACCTCTCTTCTTCGTGGGAACAGGCACAAAACGACTTAGAAGAGCCGAATAGACCAGAATAGTGTAGCGCCCCCGAGTCCACCTCTCCCGGGGCGGAGTCAAGACCAAATTCGATCACTAGGATTGGCGCAGTGTGACATAAAACCCAATAACAATTCTCTTAAGTTAAATAAAGTTTATCAAACAACTCTCTTGTAATTACAATACTTCAGTTCAAACGTCCTTAAAGATCTAAGTTCCTCTACATTACCTTGAAATACCTACTAAACAGTCAAGCCAAATACATACAAGGTCTAGAAACAAAATGGGAGAACACAAAACACTTGTGGGACAAACCATAAATGTCAACCCAAAGCCTCAAACTCCACCACAAGTAAAGCAAACAGCAACCTAAATATAGGCTAGGCCTATAACCCATCAGTCCTCTTCCATCATCAAGGCCTTCTCAAGCCTAAGCCATCATCAAAGTCAGGGTTACCTCCTAAGGTCTGAACCCTACAGCCAGCCTAATCAGGCTATTCCATCATCAAAACAACATACCTCAGGTCTAAACCAGACTGTGAGCCCAAACAGACTATTTCATCAACAACACTAAGGTCAGGGTTACCTACTAAGGTCTGAACCCTACAGTGAGCCTAAGCAGACTGAATCTCTCCTCCTGAGTGTCCTCCTTATATAGCCTGAGCCTGGACCTGGGAGAAAGCACCCACAGTCAGCCTCTCAAGGCCCCAAAACTAGGTCACCTGTGCCTGAACAAAGCTTACCCCTGATTGGTTGGTTTGACTGAAGAGCTGGCTCCCTATTAGCCGAAAACGCTGGCCTCTGATTGTTCCTGCACAGACCGTCCAACCTGGCCCCCATATATAAGAAGAAAGTAAGGGAGCCAGTCCACTCAGTAAGCCTAAGCCCCTGGGGCACCACAATAGCAGCTCAAGAGCAAGAATTAGACCCAAGTTCCAGTAAATCAGGGGATGAGGACTTGGAAGAAAATAGGGCCTAAGGGGTGCATGAACGAACTTGTCCGCAAGAAAATGAGAGCGACTCCGTTCTGCGTACGGATTCAGGAAGTTAACGGGTACAACAATAAGATGATGGGACCTCAGCCAACACGCTACTACTTTTTTACTTTTTGGGCATGGTCTGTGTCGTGATCGCTAGAACCAGAGCTCGAGATACTTGTTAGGTGCGTTGTATGAGAAGATTGCCCTCAGGCCCGCCCATCCTGAGCTTCTGACTCCCCATGAGAGTCTCATTAGCCACCCTTTCCGTTAGCCAACCCCCCTGACCACCACCATCCACCACCACATCCACCACCGACCCCCGCGAGCGGGGCATGTTTCTGAGACACTCTCAACCAACTGTCCCAAGATCACCCCATTACGGGTTCATACAAGTGTTCGTGAAATCCCATCCAACTCATGCATCAGCCGACCGCGCACGATCCGGACACGGACCGTAGAGAATCTTAAAGAGAGGGGCCAGTGAAATTTCAATATTGTTAAATTTTCGTATCATACTATAGATATAGTGCTTAACTATGAGTATGTGATATTATTATAATTTTGAAGTGGTCCCTTATAATAGAAAATTGTTTCCCTTTATCAGACCATATATTGAGCCCCCTGTTCACCTGACATAGGCTGTCTGTCTGTGACGTCACAATAAAAAAACGTTTTATTTAAATTTCAAAATTATAAATCCCATGATAAAATATTTTTTTGATTTTTTCTTTCATGAATCAATTTATTTGGTAAGTTTAAATACTTTTAGGTTAATAAAAAAATTCTTAGATAAATTAGATTTTGTTATTTTTCTAGTTTTATCATTTTTCAACAGTTCTGCTTGTGACGTCACATACAGATAATTGCTCTGTGCAGGCACTGTCAGATGCAGGCAGGGAAACCTAGTTTGATGGAGACAAATGTGGATAAAACAAAAACTATTAGAGATAAAAGCATAAAATTTGGTATGGTTCTTCCCTGGAGGGTAAGGATCACGACAGTATACTAATTTTTGGTCACTGGCCCCTCCCTTTAATATCTCCGTCCAGTGTGCCGTGAAAAACGGTCCCCCATGAAAATCTGTCCCCCCCCCCCTGTTCTGAGCATGCTCAGTGGAGGGGGGAACAGATTTTCACAAATGGTCTAAGGCCATGAGAATGTGTCCCACCTCATATTTTATCACTTTATTTATCTATTTATGTTATTCTTTTTATTGGATAATATTTCATATCGAACCTTATCAATTAATTTCATATCTAGACGGAGAATTTGATGTTAATTTTATCCATAGACTAGGAATAGGGACGAGTTAGGGTTAATGTTGAATCCCAGAGATGGTTTAGAAGAGAGGGATGATTTATTTAACTTTTATTTTTTCTGTAAACTATTTTTTTCATATTAGGGAATAATGGTTTTGTATGACTGTTAAAGCCTGCACTACCACACCAAGTGACAGTTGTCACTTTGAAGTTGCCAACTCTCTTCTATCGTTCCGAAGGGTCTGAATCTAATGGACTAATCCCTGTCACCGCCATATTGTCCCCTCCCGTTACAAATATTTTTTTCATATTAATATATAAGCATGTATAGAATGTAATACAATTTATTGTTTATAACTGTTTATAATAGTGATTTTAGAGGGGGGGGACAGTTTTTCATGGCCACATCTCCTGTGAAAAAGTGTCCGGGGGGACAGTTTCTCACAGGGGGACAGATTTTCACGGAACACCAGAACCACAAGTGTTTCCCCCCAGAGTACAGTCACAGCAGCAATATTTAGATATTTAAACAACATAAACCTGTCATTTGGTGACGAGGAGAAACTCTGAAGGCCAGAGAAGAAGGAGGGGTGAAGATTTGGACTAAAATAAAGAAATAGGAGTGAGTTTGCTGTTTGAAAGGGGGAGTCAGAACTGTGACAGTGTGGGTGCCATGAGGTCCTGTCAACTTTAGCCATCCAAGCACTGTCAACTCCCCCATCCAGGGGGTTGGTTTTGCCACTTTTGGTTTGTTTCAAGTCAGCTCTAAATGCAGGAAAGGGACTCTCTGTGTGCTGTGAGTGCTTGTCACTGTGAATGACATGTGATTTTGAACTGTAACCTGCTGTCAACTTTGAAGATCTAAGAACTATACCAGTGTATGCCTAGGAGTTGGGACTGACACCAGCTTGTGACCATCCAAGTCAAGTTTAATCTGTAACTACAATAAGTAACTAGTAATCTGCAACATAGACTGTTGGCAGGGTAGTGTTTCCTGATGACATTAGGGTTAACTACTTTGTGAGTTTGTGAGTTATATGCGTGCAAATTTGTGCATAATTGTGTCAAAGCCATTTCTTGTGATTTGTGCCATAACTGTAACTTGATTTTGCAACATGGCAGTAGAGTTATCAGACGTTCGTGGCATGAAGGCCTTTGATGTGTCAGGTGATACATCAACAATTTCTCTACGCTGGAAGGCATACCTGGAGGAGTTCGAGGCGTACACAGACAGCAAGGGCTTGTTCATGGAACTGGTGCATGAGGACAACAATGTGCAGAGTCGAGCTCTGTTGCTGTACGTTGCTGGAGCCGAGGTGTGTGAGGTGTTTAAGACTCTGCCAAACAACGGAGGACCCAAAGACTGGGAACACGTTGTACACACACTCAACACCTATTTCACTGTGCCGGTAAATCAAAAGTATGAAAGACATTTGTTTATAAAACTGTTTAAAATGAAGGTGAAACTATTGCACATTGTGCTAGCAGGCTGAGGAAAGCTGCAACAGGTTGTGAGTATGGACAATCCTATGATGACCAATTTGTGATCAGATTGTTGATAATTGTCGTAATGTTTGAAGCTGTAGAGTCTCAGGTCAATGTTATGACTTCGAAGGAGTCCGGCTCTCTAAATAAAGTAGCTGAAAAGCACAAGTCAAAGGCTAGGGCTGACAACAGACGAAGCGTGACTTTTTCTGAAGTTCAGTCAGGCAACAGTGTTCTTTTGAAAAGAGATAGGGTAGAGAACAAATTACAGACGCCCTTTATTCCTGAACCTTACCAGGTAGTTGCGAGAGCAGGTAGTAAGGTTACCGTAAAAAGCGAGGGAGGGGTTCGTTACAATAGAAATACTTCTCAGGTTAAGAAATATCAGCAGCCTTGCCCAGTTTCTGAGCAAACGAGTGTTAGTAGCCCGGCCAAACCAATTCCTGTAATAGCTGCGCAAAGTTCTGTAAAAGTAAGATCGTCTCGTGTAAGAGTAATGTCGAAAAGGTTTGAAGACTATGATACATCATAAGCCAGTTGTAATAAGAATGTATTACTATAGTGAACTATAGGGAGTTAATTATCTGCTATGTGTGGTGTACGTAATTAGTCGTATTAAGTTATAGATAATAGCTAGCTCCAAATGCAGTCTCCTCCTCGTTCGACTGCCATCGTCCAATACATAATTATAGTTCCAACATCATGTAAAACGTGAACACTCGCGTGAAAGGATATTGTTTGTTTATTTATCCTGTGTATTGACGTTCTGTGACAAGAACTCGATTGACCATGATCAGTCCCGAGGTAGAAATCCCCTCAAACACATTCAGTCAACACTCCCGTGCTCTACACGTTCTTTCTGCTTCTATCCAGAACCAAGACTCAGCTTAAAGATCCAACCTTTCTAGGATGGTTACTCACACAGCGTTTCAGCAAACTCTGACTGACTGAGAGCAAAACACGGTCTTTTAGTATGGTATGTCACACCGTGACTCCTCCCCCATTTCACTATTGACAAAGTGAAACATGGCTAGCACGTGTGCTTCTAAATCTCACGCCATAGTTCCTAACAAATATGGACTGTGTCATGATATAATATTTTGTGTAGTGATACCTGTAAGTGGAACTCTTCTATGTTGGAGTTAGGAATATAATAGATTGACAAGATAGGAATATAATAGATTGACAAGATGGCTTCTACTACCTAGTTAGAGTTCATGTTTGTCCATGTTTGATCCCATGATTTCTTGTGTAAATGATCACATATCTGGCAGACTGGCCACCCGCGTCAGTACAATAGTAGAGACCCACTTAACGACCACTTTATTAATGAGACCACATCTCTTAAAGACCACTTTTTGGCCAGAATATTTTCTTCTATTTCATGCTTATTTTAGCTTCACTTATCAGACCTGTCTCTTAGTGAGGGCCTCACAAAAAGACCACCTAAATTCTAGTCCCAAATGACCATTTTCCCTCTCTAATGTGGGCAGTTCTAGGACCACAGAGATGCATAAGATTATGTATGTCTATAGGCGATCCAGTCACTCATATTTGGGAGGTAAAGCAACACTGACACATCCCAATACGTCAGTTTATCTTCTAAACTGTGTGTAGGAGTATATCAAAAGGGTTTCTGAAATATGAGTTGATATCTTAGAATTAAATATGAATTATTATCTTAGAATTAGTAAATAATGATAATAATTTCATAGTGAAATATCTGACAATTATGTTATGATAACAAAGATAAGAAATATGCTACATTTAGGTGATGCTTTGGAGTTGCTCCTTCACCCTGGCTACCCCCCACCCCTCCCCTACTCATTCAGAAGTCCTATGCGCTATATACGCTCACTACATGTCAAATCTTCTCACCTTGGCTGCCCCCACCCCTTCAGAAGTTCATAGGCAGTATATTCGCTCACTATGTGTCATCTCTCCTCACCCTGGCTACCCACTACCCCTCCCTACCCCTCAGAAGTCCATAGGTGGTATATTCGCTCACTGTGTGCCATGTCTTCTCACCTTGGCCGCCCCCAACCCTTCCCTTACTCCTTCAAAAGGCCATAGGTGGTATATTCACTCACTGTATAACAATTCCATCTTTTACGTGTCGTTCCGTTTCGGCTGCACTAGTATCGATCCAACTTTTCCCTGTAACGCTGAGTTTCTCGGACGCGCTTCCCGCGCTGACACAGTTTCTAATAAACTCCAGTTTCCAAGTTACTTTATGCCTTCTTCCTGGATTTACCTGAACCCCTACATATTGAAACATGGTTGCTAGCATTGGAGAGATCATCTTAAGACAACTTTGGGGAATGGAGACTGTGAGTAAAGTACATTTCTGAGGACATTTCTCTGAGTCTGCTGTCAACCACCTCCCTCAGCATGTGGTCCTGTCAACAAGCCTGTGTAACTCTGAGTCTGAATCTACTCAAGTAGTCTGAAGAAATGAACTGCTCCTGTAACTCTGAACTGGACCATAGTTCAACCTGCCTGTGTCATTTAGTCTGAGAACTCATGAACTTTACATTTCTACCTGAGAAATAGTAATTGTACATGCTGTCAGTTAGTGTCAACCTGACATTGACTCCTGTCAACCTCCTGTGACTACTCTCCTAGACCTGTGGTGTCAACTCCTGTGGTGCTGTGTGCGCTGTACACCTCCTCTATGTACCAACCTACTCTACGCGGTGTACTGACGCGGGTGGCCAGTCCATGTTTGGGCAGCATAGCGTGAGCTTTAGAAGCGCACGTGTAAGCTAATGTTTCACTTTGACAGTAGTGAAATGAGGGAGGAGTCATGGTGTGACGTACCATCTTATAATAACGTGTTCCGCTCTTGGCTAGCCAGAGTAGCTGTAAACGCTGTGTGAGTAACATCCAGTGAAGGTTGGACCTTTAACCTGCAGTCTTGGTTCTGGAGTGAGGCATAGAAATTGTGTTAGAGCGCGGAGCGTTGACTGAATGTGTTTGAGGGGACTCTTACCTCAGGACTGATCATGGTCAATTGAGTTCTTGTCATGGAACGACTATACATTGGATAATAAACAAACAAAACCCTTTCACACGAGTGTTCACGTTTTACATGATGTGGGAACTATGATTATGTATTGGACGACTACAGTCGACTAGGAGGAGACTGCGAATGGAGCTAGCTATTATCTACGAAATTAAATACAACTTACGCACCCTATCATTAATGGATAATTAACCTCCTTATAGTTCAGCGGTGTTAATTCACCGTCCTGCTGTCCTGGTATTTTATTAGTGACACCCTGCTGACCTGGTATTTTATTAGTGTCAGCATGTTGCCTGACCTGATTAATTTACCTCAACTGTCTCACCCCTGTCTACAGTCCAGTGCTGTCGATTCTTCTCATCTACTGCCATGGCTGACTCTGATGACGATGGTGCTGGTGCTGGCGGTGGCGGTGCTGGTGGCGGTGCTGGTGGTGGTGCTCCTGTGCCACCTGTGCCAATTACTCTACCCAACTTACAACCTCCTAGTGAGCTGGCACGACTCACCTGGTAAACGTGAACACTGGCTCGACTGGAAAGAAGCCTGTGAGCGGTATCTCCTACTATCGGGTGCCCATGGTCAGCCCGAAAACTTCCAAGCGGCGATCCTCCTACAGTCGATTGGTGTTGAAGCTCGTAAAATCTACAAAGGGTTTGTATTTTGTGACGGTGAGACGAAAGACAATCCTAGAACACTGATTAAAAAGTATGAAGAGTATTTCCTTAGTGAAACGCATAATATATGAACTTTAAGTTTATATATTATGTAGGCACCAATGCTTTTTAATATTGCAAAAATGGCTCAGGAGAGTCTTGTGATGATCAGCCTATGAGAGAAATATATTGATTAATTTCTTTACCATAGGTCAACTGACCAATGTGGTCAAGAAAGACCCTGATTGATTATTTCGATCATAAAAAAATATATTTATGATCGAAATAATCAATCAGGGTCTTTCTTGACCACATTGGTCTGTTGACCTATCATAAAGAAATTAATCAATAAATGACAAAGACTACCTCGTCACAGTTGATTATTATTCCAACTTCTGGGAAATCGGTAGACTGTACAACGTCACGTCGAAGACAATAATCCAGAAGCTGAAGGCTCATTTCTCTTGGTACGGAAAACCAGAGCAACTGGTCATGGAATTTTCGTCCTTGTATTTTTGTCATTTCATGATTAAGTATGATATTCAACATACGACTAGTTCGCCTCACCATCCTAGGTTTAATGGAAAGGCAGAAGCCACGGTAAAAGCCGCAAAGAGAATCCTAAAAAAGACTGCCAAAACTAGTGAAGACCCTTATTTAGCAATTTTGAACGTGTGCAACACGCCGCAGTAAGGTATCGATTTAAGCCCTGCTCAACGATTAATGGGTCGACGTACCAAAACTCTTCTCCCAACTACGGCGAGTTTACTGAACTCCGACCGATCAAAATCTGAAATTTGACAAACTTTGAAATTTGACGAACTTTGAAATTTACAAGAAAAAAAGAAATTTTGAAATATTATTGTGCATGTACTAATAATGCACTTTTATTTCAGGTTCAGCTGATTTCTGTTTATTACCAAAGAGTATAATGTGACACTGAAAGTATATTATTGAATATTATCTGGTACATAACTGGTAGACATAGAAACTTATCTTACTGGTTTGCATAAAGGTATCAGTCACATTTTCTGAACAAGAGTAGACACTGTTTGGTGTGGGAGTTAACTGGAAAAGCTGGTAATTTTTTAGGACGAGGTTGCTAGTACAGAGCTTGGCAGAGGGAAGCCAATCCATATTCTCACAGAGAAGGCACGAAAGAACAAAGAACAAGTACTGAAGAAGCACTTCATGAAGGAAGTCGCTAATTTTCACAAACAGGTTACTGCCGAGCAAAAGGGTCTTGCTGGGTATACTACCCTCAAGGACTTGAAAGGATTGAAAGTCAATGAAAGGAAGACTCAAAGATGGTTATACAGCACTGGTAGCTCTCACTGCTGAGTTGGCTTCTCTAGATTTACCAGAAGGTATTGATCAGGTTGAACTATAGGGTTTTATTTTACTGTTAATCATTAGTCTACCAATTACAGGTTTTCCGTCTTCATGATTCTGAGTATGCTAGCCATGTGTCTTCCTTCTAATCTTGACCACAAGTCATCCTAGGACATAGTTCGTAGTACCATGGATGACAAAGAACACTTGCCTGAAAGGATAGTATTTATTAATCCGAATGCGTGTAATACGTGTCGCTGTGCCCCCGTTGACTATGTCAGAACAGAGAGGTAGTCCGCTCAAATCCTAACAACCGACACTCATAAGCACTTCCACCAGCCTGGCCCTGCTCAACTGCCCAGTCGGTAACCTGAGTTTGCAGTGCTGTACACCACTAGGACTTGCCAGATCAGCTAACGTTCACACTCTGGGGACTGCCAGTACGCTACGTGTCTATTTACTTCTACCCATGACATCACCTCTTCACTCTCCACCCAGATATTCAGAGAGTCGATCTTAGCCCTGATCCTTGCTTTACAGCTAAAGCTAACTACGATTCTACAAGTGAATAGCAGATAGACTGTTAGTCAGGCTGGAGCATTGGCAGGGTGTGATTGAATTGGATTGTTAATTGTTAATGGGAGATCTGGACATTGAATGCACACATTCAAGATTAATAAACTTCAACCGTTCATGTGAGTGGTAACTATGTCTTTTATAATGCAGAACTACGTTATGGATTGGATACACAGTCTGGTCGGAGATAGGCTGCAAAGAGAGCTAGCTTATATCCACAAACTTTAATAATAATGAAGGTGATAGGACACATTACATTAACTGGATATTAAACCGCTATACTTCAATACACCTTTCCAATGAACCTGTATAGTACCCAACTCTGCCCTCTTTTGGGGCTTTTGGTAACTAGGTCATTTCACTTCCTATACCTTAACTATATGAAAAAGTATTTCAATTTGAACCCACCAGGGGGGCCACCTTAATGAAAAAGATGTATAAGTAGTGTCACATTTGAGATACTTCTGTTATAGAATGAAAGAGTATAATGCAACCTCTTCAGTACTCTGATGGTATGTGTACCCGCCCAATGAGGGTGTCTCAGTGGATGTTAGTCCCAATCGTATAGATCACTGCTGATAGTGACAACTGGAATATATGCTATTTGATTAATCATTTGTAACATTGATTTGGAAATTATAAAGGATTTTAACCCTTTCACTGCCAGATATATCACAATGTAACTGATATTTACTGAAATATTGCACAAAATACAAAAATTAGTGCATAAATTCCCTAAAACTCAAATTTAGTTTAGATTCTTCAGATGAAAAGCTTTTTTCAAAAATTTTGATATAAACGTTCCAAATGTTGGCACTGCGCCAATAAGGCAAATTTCTTGCGTGGAGTAATTGTTCGTACTATTGTAATTTGCAGGTTACCATGGTAACCGATAATTCATGAAATAACTATGACACTTTTTAAAAAAGTAACATGAAAACATCATCTTTTTTGTGCAAAAGACAGTTTGTGATTATCATAAATGAAAGAAAAGTTAGAGCAAATTATAAATCATGTCATTTACATAAAATCACCCATTTTTCATGATTTTTAATTAGTATGGCAAATTCAAATGTAAATACATTATTTATGGTTTCTCGAATCGCAATTCTAACATTTTTGGGTGACTTGATAGTCCGATGTTCAAATACCTGTATCTCTGGTTCTAATTGGAATATCTGAAAAATTCTTTCAGATTCTGAAAGCATAATTTGCATTCTTTCAATGGTGTTCCTATGGGATTTTACTATAGGGCCCCATATGAGGCCTCTGGCAGTGTAAGGGTTAACCCTTTAGACCCCAAACATTGCTATCATAATAAGCTGGATTTCCCCAGGATTTCCAAGGATTTCCCTCAAAATTTCCTTAAATATCTTGTAATTGTGGATGTTGAAAGGTTGGTCCAATCATATAAATTAAAATCATAAAAATCTTAGTTGGATCATCAATTAGGGAATTTTAACAGCTTTAAAATGATATATTTGCCGTTTCTGTATCTTTAATATTCCTTTAACTGTTGTCTTGAGGAGAAATATGGGAAAATTATGGAAAAATCACGTTTTTCCGGGCGGCTACGGCCGGATTGGGGAGTACACCCTCGGGCGGCTATGGCCGGATTGGGGGCTAAAGGGTTAAACAATATATGCTGCCAAATGTCGAATACTAATTAAAGGGTTCTTATCGAAACAATATGGATAAATTAAGGATGTAATGAATTTAGCTATGTATTATACATACATTTACAGACCGCTCTCCACCTCTTGAACTCCTGTTACTAGTACCGTTGGAATAGAATTCTCAGACATAATCGTTGAAGTGAACAATGGATATTTATTACAGAAGCCACAGCTGCTTACTACATAAATGATGTGATTGCAAGAGAAAAACAGTTTATTTTTTCATTCCAGTCTATGAATATCTTATCATTCAACAGATGTTGATTGACACGTTTTTTTTCTGTAGTATCTCCCATTTTTCTGTAATATCTCCCATTTAAGCAATTCGTGAACATATTCTAGAACTTAGCAAACAGAATCTGACAAGATGCCAATAGTTTAGAGCCAATAGTAAGATTGTAGTAGTTTACGACACAGATTAATTCATGGGTATATACGAATAGAAACATTGGTCCCAATCATTAAGAGACAACATTAGGCCTACTCACAAAATGCGGCATCATTTGAAAACAGGGATATACTTTCATTTTTATCAACACCAGGTTTGGTGCAATTCTAATTCCTTCTCCACAAAAATGCGGCAGTTTACAATTCCATGATACGTGTTTACAACGTGTTGGTAGTGTTTGCAGTATACCAATGTGATAACATGTTTACTCTTGAAGTAAATTAGAGTTTCACGATCGGATAGAAGGACATAATATACGACATAATAACTTATATTCAACAATACAATATTTCTGTTCTTTCTTAGAGTTTAACGTTTCTATAGTATGTATTCAAAGAATAAAATGTTAATTTTATCAACACATATCATTCCTTTTGTTATTACTTAAAAAGACTTGTAGCAAAAGCAATTGCATTGAAATGCATGCATGTATCTAATGAGAGAAATATTTCAGAAGTTTCTCACTAGAGATATTCTTCTCAGCAGGTTATATAAATATTGGCTTCGGTGGCATTATCATCAAAATAGGGATTCCTTCTATATAATATTTCTTTGTAGTCAAACCAGAGAAACTAATGCAGATTTCCCTAATGAATAAGGTGTCTTGAAATCAATTAGACATTCAAGAGATCGTCGCTTTACATCTCAAGTGTTTGTATCGACATCAAATGAAATATATTGGGTATACCATGCAAAAACTTAACCTATTTTGGTAACCGATAGATCTACTATCGGACAGCCAATTAAAATGATGTTGTATAAAACAAACTCTCATATAGATTGTACAAAGGCACATACTCTATATGGCCGGAATATAGTTAATGTTCAGTCTAAGGCAGTTCCTGTGCAAGCAAAATACTCTGAATAAGCTCGCCCTTCTCATATGAAACACATTATCAACATGCAAAGGAACAGTTTCCGTAGACTATATTAATCTTCACGAGTCATTTAACTACAACAAAGCAAGAATCTACTCTATCAGACCTTTCAATTAATATGGTTGGCGAAAATGTTATAATAAATTCGGCGAATAGATAGCAAAGTGTGACGACCACATACCAGTTAAAGAAATGAGACAACTTTTAAAAATAAAACCTCATCTTTTGGAGATTTCCTGGACTAACCTGTTTTGTGACCATGCCAAAGCAGTTAAATTAAGTAGATCCATCAGAAAACAGTAATGAGAAAAGAAGTGTGCGACTCTTGCTAAGGTTGCCATGACAGAATATGCCCCATGTTAAAAGCATTTTTCTGCGCCGCATATCCATCCCCCATGGCATACTACAGGTACGAAACACCACGATGAGATTTTCACATAACCATGTTTCAGAAAGCTTCTGGGATTACAGTATATTCATGAGGAAACGGCATGCACATATGCTATTGGGTACCAAAAGAAAAATGCACCTATGTTATCCACTGACTCCAAGTTTATTCATAACCATCAGATTTATTGATATGATACATCAACGACCTATGATGACTTTTGATGCACGATGTAATTTCTTATATCACTTATGTATCAGTAAGTGCAACACCAAACATAGTGTGACCAGTGGATGTTTCAATATAATAACACTAACTTGTGATATTTGGTATGTTGTTTTCTAACAAACTCACGCATTGCATGCAGGTAACATTATTCTTTGTAAACTAGGCATCTTTATTTTATCTAAATGCATTTCACCCTAATAATTATGAACCTGCACTTAACTATTACGCAACAATGATTAACAAAGCTTCAGTTTGGATGGAATGTTCGTATGAGACAACGTACCAGGTCTTTATATCAAGAACAGCCAAACAATGCATGAGTGGAATGTTACTATAACTAGAGCCATTTGAGACAGAACTTAAGTGGCAATTTGTTCGGCATGCATCCATGCATATCACTAAAACAACCAACAGAACAATGCATGCATATCAAAGAAGGCATATCAGGCTTTGTAGCTCAGATTACTTCTTTAATCACTCGCAGCACGTCTGAGAGTGAAAAAGGTGGTTAGCCCTGTTCAAAATATTTAATCTCTCGAATACAAGCTTGCACTATGTGACAGTATAGTAGTTGATGCTCAAAGAGCGTTTTATTCTATAACCCATTCTTGGCTGTTAGGTGTAAGTTAGGGCAGCAGTCCGCGCATGACCTAGCTTCTGTGGGCGTTAATTGCCCACTTTCAGCTGACGCTTGAGGTATTGCGACGAGACGCGGTGCTTGACCTGCTCGAGCAGCTCGGCCCCGCCGTTCTTGGCCCACTCGGCGTCGAACTCACTGGCTAGGATCTCGGCGCCGCGTTTCCTCGTCAGACCTGTTTCTTCTAGACTAAGCTCGCACATCTTCATGTCATCGACACCTGCAGGAACCGCAAACCAAACGTTATACCTTCATTATCGGTTTTTCTTTGGGGGAAATGATGAGAATTTATAAATGATTCTGCAAGAAGGTATAGATGTGATAAAATTGCTTTAAAATCGACATGGCGACATGATCATTTTAAAAATTTGACATGTGACACTAGGTTTTAGTAGCGACAAAGACATGTGACATGGACTTTTCTTAATATCATGAACCCCTCCCCCCAACAAAGGTCCCGATTAAGAAATGGGCAGTTTCTTTAGCTCTTGGAGAGAATATAGGCTTTACGGATAGGAGACGGCAAGCAATTGACAAGTCCCTATCCTTTTTTTGCGATGGCGAAATTAAAATTCTATCATATTTTGACGGACAGAATGTTCCCCAATGATTAAAGACTCGGTTCTATAGCGAGGTTTCGGCCTCTACGTACCGGAGACGAGCAGGACGGCCTGTTTGTCCGGGTGCAGCTCCATCTGGCGGGCGATCCACTTGCCGTCGAAGTGGGCGAACCACCAACCCTTCTTCTTGTACTCGTCGTCACGGTGCTGGTCGGCCGGCCGCACGAACGGGATGCGGAAATAACGCTGGGCCTGCTCCTTGTCCGGCTTGCTCTGCTTCGGGGGCACGATCATTTGTTCAGCTGAAAAAAAGACAAAAAAAACTATAGGCAATTCCGAGACTATATTGGCCTTTGTGTATATAAAGGGGGCGCGGTCAATTGTGAAGTATTATCCATATAATATATCATATATAATAGCAAGAGAAATACAAAAGGCCTACAGACCTATAATGCGATTAACGCACAGGTATTGTTCGGTTCACAATGTATGGGCAATTTGACGCGCTATGTGTGCATGGGCATTGGAAAGGGATGAAGTCAATAGAACGTGTCCATGCAATGTACAGGGATTGCATAAGCAGCAAGTACATGTGCTGTTATACCGGACATGTGTGTTTCAACATCTTGACTCTTTAATGGAAAACATTCTTGATATCAATGGGCATTATTTTCACATTTTACTTATTTTCACGTACTAGTACCATGAACAAAGTGGTTCCGGTTCTCTGATTAGCTCAATCAGAACCCTTATTTCGAATTGAATTTTTTTTGCTGTACCTTCCTGGACGACGGCCTTAGGGGCGCGGGCCTCCTCGTCCGGCTTGGACGTGCCGGTCTTCACCTGCTTCTTGTGCTTGCTCTTCCAGGCATGGTAGACCTTCAGGCGGCGGTGGAACTCCTCGCGGCATGCATCAAGTAAGTCCACGTCTACAGTAAAACAGGACTGTTATCTTCAGGTAATGACCACAAAGATGCAATCGTATTAACTATCATCGACAGTTTATTCAACTTATTGATATCGAGCTACTAATAAGGGATTAGGATGAGGATAAGGGTATAAACCTGAAGGCCCCCTGCTAACGTTTGTGGTCGTTGAATTAGTTGTAGTAGCGGATCCATTTTTTTTTTTTTTATCTTTCTTTCTTTCTTTTCTTTCTTTCTTTCCTTTTTTTTTTTGGGGGGGGGGGGGTAGTCTGGAAAAAATTAGTGAGTAGTATATAATGAGAGGCAGTATGGACGGTGCCGTGTGGTAGGGTGTGGAAGGGTTAATCCCTAACAATGGGGGGATGGGGGGATTATAGGGGGCCACCCCCAGTAAATCTTTTGAGAAAATACCCTCTTATTCATACAACCTGAGTCATTCTGTGCCAATTATCTCCCCCCTTATCCATAACCTGTAGAACCCTAATCCTTTCTAGTCGATTACTCCTCTCCCATACCCTTTGGACCCCCTGTCCTCTCCAGTTGACCCTTACTTCACCTCCTATATCCTTAACAGTGTTTTTGAATATTGTTTTTGAATTTTCGACAATTATTTCAACTTCTCATTTTACAAGATTGGGTAATCAGGTACACATAAATATGACATTGTATCCTCCTATGTATGTCCTATAAGATTATCTGTATAATACTGACCACACGATGTATTGATAGTGTCCCGCAGCTCGGCGTAGGACCACTTGGACAGGTCGTGCTTTCCGGCCTTCTTCTCGGGCGGCCTGGAAAGATGTGGACGGATTAGAACCAGCATGGGTCATAATGGGGCTAGTAGGTAAGAGCAAAACAAATTGTAACTTGCAAAATAATACAATTTGGTGGGATCATCTAAAAGGACAAGAGTAAGCATTGGTATTGTGCAAATTGTGGTGCGCTTTTAATACAATACAGTCACGTTATACTACCCTGCACAAAATTATTCCAACATTGTTGGCCTATATAAGATATACGTTCTATTACCACCAACACTTTGACATCTATATCAAAACTGAAATCAGTTTTGGTGCACGTTTGTATGAAATACCTCAATAGTAGTTCTCATTTAATTCAAATTGATTGATGAATTACGTTGGGTCTAAACTGTGAGTAAATAAAACTTAAATAGACACTCATATTAGTTGGTTGATTGTAATTTCTGAGACATGCACTGTTAGTCAGAAATATCAGTAGTAAACCTTACATCTCCTTTACACTCAGTCGTCTATTTAACACTGCACTGCAAACAAATCTTTTTTAATCTCTAGAATTACGCACAGTGATCATCATCTTATTAATACCACTTAATCAATTGTGTTTACTCAACTACAGCTATCAGATATCTTACAACTAAGAATATAACAAAAACCCATCACCTCTAAAAACTTAGGATGTCGGACAATAAAAAGGGCTATGGGGAGTGGGGAGATGGATGATCGAAGCCATCTCAGAGAGGAGATTCAGTGTTTCAAGAGCTACTTATTAAATAGAAGTGAGATTTGTAGGTTATCTTCACTCGGGAGGTTCTGCCTTACCTTTTAAACCGGCTGTAGTAATAGGAAATGTACAATTTTGGTGAAACTGCTTTTCAAATCAGATGCCTTTCTCGTCATGTGATCTGGCATTTACATTAGGGTTCTCATTTTATCATATATATTTATATTACAGTAGATCACATTTGAGACAAGCACATACGTACATGAACTATAATAAAGTTATCTTTTCATCACAAAACACAATGACATTCGACACGTCAATAACATATGCCTCATGAAAGTGTTGTGACACGTTCAAGTATCATTAGATTTTTTGTGTTTGCCATAACAAATGCGTTTTTTCAGAATCTCAATGACAACACAATGTCGCAAACATTATTATTATGAGAGGCAACAGACATAAATGCATGGATAGGAAATTACAAGACGTGACGGTGAGTAATTCGACATATACGATTTAGTTTGTATCATAAGGCTTAAAACATAGTCAACTCTTCGTTCAAAACCTTATATATAACACAAAGTTCCATGCGTATATCAAACCACGAGGAATTAGCGATAAAGCCAAAAGAGTTTTTTGTTGTCAATAAGGGGTACGTATTATGGGCGTGTAACATGAGTATATGTATGACGGTCCGTGAGGTTTCTTTTTGTCGTGATGTGTGTTAACTGTAATGGTAAACAATCACAATACATTAGATGCACGTTATATGTCTGCACGTGTACACGTGAGTGGGTGCGTGTACGTACTTTGCGGCCAGCTGGGTGAGGTCCTCCACCTGACTCTGGTCCTCCTGCGCCAGACGCAGGGCCAGCTCCCTGTCACGGTCCTCCTGGTCCTGAAGGTCCTTCCTCTTGGCCTCCTCCGCCGCATCCTTCTCCATCTGCTTCTGCATAGCAGCCTGCCACAACACAAGTCACCAACAGGTCATCATTATACCTAGCTATTTTTACTATACATTTCTGAAAAAGAAATTAAGCTAAAGGTTTCGGACCCAAAAGTATACATGGTACTTTGTTATGAATTTCAAAGTAAAGTGTTCCTAATTGGTTAGTTAGGCATAGTTGTCATGTTTGGATACAAAGTATTTGTATGTGGGTTTAAATGATACTCTACTGTATCCTTAAGTGATCAAGTGTATGTGTCATGTTAAAGAACGTGACTTGTGTGTTACAAAACTAAGTAGTGAAAAGTAGTGCAATCGAGAGCTAGGTCTACCGAGGAAGTCCCCAAACTATCCTCCAAATACCTTTTTTCTTTTAGAAAGGTCCTCTAATGACCGATCATAATTATTGTTATTTGTCTTTGAGAAATCGAGGATTCATGATGCTTTAAAAACTAAAGGACAATGTTATCTAGTAGTTTTATCAAAGAAAATATCTAGCTTTAATAACAAAGGGTTTATCACCATACCTATCGTTCACATTAGAAAAAAAAATTTAACATATGAGCTCCATGATTTCGGGCCAAACGGTATAAAGTTTTTGATTTATGAATATTATCCCTTTGATGATTATTTTCAGCATAATTATAACCTTATGATACGAGAAATCTGTTTGTGTCATTGAATTTTCGTAATATTTTAGCATGGCTTTTGCCCTTTTCCAGATCTTTGCTGTTTGACAAATACTTGTTAGCTAATAAAAGTGGTATAATTGAGGAATTGATCTATGTAGTTGTATACGGTTGTCTCAAACTGAAACACTCATCATTAAGGGATACCCCCAGCATATAAATATGTGTTGTCTTATAAGTGAGGGCGCTTTCTTTCCGATTTGTCAGGAAAAAACAAACGATTCACTACATCCTCATGTTAAACACTTGCTTTAAAAGAACATACTATTTGAACAAAATGACTAATTATAAGCTTTCTAATGGACTATTATGATAGTTAGTATTTAGCCATAGACCATGTTGCTCTATCTATAGACTCTAAATAAGATATCTGTATAATAGTTAAAACATATATGTTTTAAAAAATGTGAAAAGAAAGTGTGCATAAGGAACATTTGACAGAGCATGCTTGGGTGAATGCCAAGAGCACTCAGCCGTGACGGACTGGGGACGGCCCACTTCCGTATCTGTCATATGGTTGTGAATCAAAGCGGAAAAGATTAGTTGGTTTTTCTGATTATTTTTCATGTCTATTCTGATACCTGTACCTACGAACCATTTGAAATTTCCCGTTCGTTTGTATTCTTCTAACCATTCACCAATTTGGTTTAAATACCATTTAATCTTTAGTTAAAATCTTACCTCTCCACCGTACATCTTGACCTATAATGAGTGTTTAACGGTATTCGATGATAATCCATATTTGCATTATTATAATGGCAGTGAATGATGGATTTTGCATTGGTTTAGCTTTTAATTTACACATGAGCACCCCCTAACATTGCTTCCTCTGGCATATAATATATTGCACCTTTATGATTTATGTGTTATAGTTATGCCCTGTTTATATATAATATAAGGGGACGATTTGGAATCTATTAATTTGTTTTTCATTATGTCCGTATGTCTCAAGCAACGGTGAAAGATATCCCCGCATGTCAATAACAGTAAAAGAAATTCAAGTTGGAAACAACACAATTTAATACGGAATCTACCAATACAGAAGCTCTCTTCTGGAAAAAAAAAAAATATAACCCTCAATAATAGTGTCCCAGCTTCCTGGAGAGTGTAAATGTATCTTACGGCTGCCTTGCGGTCGGCTTCCTCCTGCTTGCGTCTCTGCTCTTCTTCCTTCTTACGTTTAGTCTCCATCTCCGCCTTACTGAAAACGTCAAACAAAAAATTCATTATCAGAAACTATAAGATTTTAGATTTATGTCAAATAGATATTATCTGAGTTTAAAGATTAATGTCTCATTTATGCATGCTGTTAACAGCTACTATCTTTTTACAAAAAGAATATCATATACCATGTCGATAGATTTTTTTCACACTCCTACGCCCTTTTTACCTCCTTAACCTGCATGGATGTAACTTTATAGGATCGCTGGTATTCCCTCACCTACTTAGTAATTATCATGTGCCCTGCCAAGAGATGTAGCAAGATATAAACTATAGCAGCACATACTGCTCTTTCTCTTTTAATGAATATTACAATTTTGATAATAAAATAGCTTAAATACGCAAAAGTTGACTTCTTTGACAACATGGATTGCAAATAAAGTGTCCTTTACTTACATCTTTCTTTGTTCCTCCTCTTCTCTTCGCTGACGTTCTTCGGCCTCCTTCATTGCTTTTTCTTTCTCCATTTGTTGCTGTTGAGTTATCAACATCAAGTAGAAAATTAATATTTCATTCGGCAGCAACATATTTTTTCAATATCTTTGTATTATCGTGACCCTCTCAAAACTTGTGATCGCATCATCTGTTTTTATCATGATCCTACATCCTTAAATCATAAGCCGAAGCACTTCATAGTAACCTTGAATTAGCTGTACGCAGACCAGAGTACATAGTAAAAGGATGTATGATTATCCCCCATTTAACATAATCAGATCATGTATCAGCTGCAGGTTATAAACAGATAATCATTATTGTTAATTCAATTTTTAATTTGTATGGAGCATTGTTATGTCACCTGTATTTTGCGGAGTCGCTCCTGCTCATCGGCGTTCTTCTGTTTCTCCAGCAGCTTCCTCAGGTCGCCCAGGTTTTTGTCCATGGAAGTCATAAGGCCGGCGATGGCCTTGTCCACGTCCTTCTGAGTCATCTGAGATTTCTACAATTGGATTACAAAGCAAATTTTCCTATAGTTTCCCCTTTAAATTGGCCAGAGAACTAAGGCGCATATCAATTCCAGATGAGAACAATGCACGCAGTCCCATGATTTTCTACATGTAGTATAAATTTAGGGATGTCTGCGAATGGTGATTAAAGCCCCTGTCTAAAGATGTCTTAAAAGATAGTTTCTGGAATAGTGATTTTGATAATTTCTTGGAAAAAACAGTATAAGATATATAGATATAGATAATGGTGATTTTAATCATTTCATTGGAAAAAAAGTGGTAGGAATCAAGTGGTGACCGTGCAACTTGAACGTATTTAACGTGGAATTCTTACATCTATAAGGTATTGAGTGTAGGACAAATTTCTCAGCAGGAATATCTTAGACTAAAACATCACTTTTGAATTCGCACATCTTCATTTACAAACCATTACACCAATCACCTAAAACAGTATACCGTTTACATTGACAACTTAAGGATAGAGAGTGGTGATTTTGGCATTTTTTTATTAGCTGCATCTTTGAATTATCAATGATTCAATTTTTGAAATATCTGCTAAATATTTCTCATATCTACATTTGAATATGTTCTCTACATAAAGTTATATGAAATAAGATTGTTCAATGAAAATTGACTGAGTAAATGAACAATGAAAACGAAAATTTGATTTTTAACTTTTATTTTTTGAAGGTCAATATCTGACTTAATATTGAAGTTACTTATTGGACACTTTGGATATATATTTAAAACATTCTTATGCAGGGAACTGTGTCTCAGAGTTTTTATGTAGGTCCTAGTTGAATTTTGAGAAAATATTGAAAATAAATGTGAAAAAATTATTAAAAAGTTACCCATTTTTTTCAATAAAATAAAAAGTAGGACCTAAAACAAAAATCTGAGACACAGTTCCCTCCAGAGTAATGTTTTCGCATTATCTGTAAAGTCTTAGAATTCCAGAGAAGCTGTTAATGAAGATATCGACATTCAAAAAATAAAAGTTAAAAATTCACTTTTTCATATATTTTTTTTCTAATCCCCATTTCATTAAAAATCTGTCTACACCATTAGATAGAGAAAAATCTGCCCTTTCATTTGATGTATAATACATCAATCAGTTGGCAATATTGGCAAAACTGTTGCAATTTTACTGAAATGCCCATTAATCACCACTCTCTATCCTTAAAGGTCTAGTTTCTTGTTCAAAGAAATATATTGGACAATACTTGCGATATGCAATTTTATATATAGATATACAATGCGAAGAATATTATATATTGATAACATTTCCAATGAGTTCCATTTAACGTGGAATGAGAAATAAGTTTCTTAGTAATGTAAAGGGCATTGGAATTCATGGATCACAAGCCGGGGAAACGCCGGGCTTTGGAAAAGCTTGAACTGCACCAGGTATAAAGCCCCAAATGGGAGAATAGATCACCTCAGTTGAGATAGAGAACTCGTACGATAGACTTAATTTCCTTCTTAATCAGGTAGGTGCAAAGGTAAGGTATGTATTCGCAAAGAGAATATTCAAAGCCCAAGAATAATGAGTTAAAAAGATTAATTTTGTCTTATTTCCACACTATAAATGCTCTCTCTGATCTTGGGTAGTTTTTTGGGGTAAAAAAAAAGCTATGGAGTGATCCGGATGTCTATATAGGCCTACACGAAATATAAAACAATGATTTTCACTTCCTATTGCACAAAGTCAGACCACAACGACACACACTTATGGGACATCCACTAGTGCAAATCATTAGCCAAACAAAGGTCAGTTCTAGTGAGCTGTCTCTATTCGACTTATATCTATGGAATCATTCTCTTTACTTAAAACAAATTTTCGTGTTTAAAGCTGACCGGTAGCCTACTTACATCTTCCTAGACGGTTTTACATCCCAATGGAAAATTGAGGAAATATTCAGAGTTACTTGTGAAAAAGAAAACAGCTATTCTATAGCTGTGTAAAATGTTTCTTACAAACATGTAGTGATTTTCATCAATATTTTATAAAGCTTTACTTGAATTCTAAATAAATCTGATGTTGATAAATCATTGAACTAGGAATAGTTATCCCCCATCCGCAACATTGGGAATTCAAACAGTAGTATTGAAGAAAAGATGAATATTTTCAGCAATGCAAGAGAACAAACTACTGGATTAGTATAAACCATGCATTTGTATACATTGTGTACGTCTGCATCACACTCGGTTATTTTCTGAAACACTTCACTTAACCTAAATAGCATGAAAGATTGTCTAATACGTCGTTTCTTAATTCTAGAACTGAAAGATATTTACCTCCTGTGTAAAGAAAGATAAAAATAGACGAATGTTAAGTTTGTAAGGCCTATAGACGAAATAATGCGAAGAGTCTATATACATGTTCGTAAGCCTCTTAAATTAGCACGCTGACCGGCGCAATGATAACCACACTTATTTGAGTAGGCCCCTATACCAATATTCTTTGACAGATACTTTAGATAAGGAGTAGTCTTCCTCCAAAACGTATGCTTTATCAAAATATTAGATGAAGTTTATAAAACATACTATTCTTTACAATTAGACTTTTGATTATCTAGTTCAGGATTCTCTTCTACGACAACCTCCTACTAAGCTATAAGACACAATTTGCTGGGGTGAGTGTTTTCTTTATGTTAATTATTAATTCAGTTCACACAATGTGCGAACTTACCCTCAGCTTCTCGATGACGCCCTGCATCTCCTTCTCCAGAGCGGTCACCTTCTTCTTGGCCGAGTCCTTGTCCTTCTTCAGTTGGCTGATGATCTGTCTCATCGGGTCCAGCTGAGAGTTGAGAGCGCGCACCTTCCGCACGCCGAGGTACCTAAACACGACCGGCGGAGAAACTTGTTATACAAAGTTCATATGATATTCCAAACATTTATGAATAATATATGTATGAATCGTCGCATGTTTTGCTTGTAAAGTCACTCTTTTGTACATCTTACACATACTTAGGCCTTGATATATCAAGTGCCAAGAAAAACATTTTCCACTTAGTCCCATCACAATTGACTGAGAAAGGCAGAAGAGCCCTGTATCAAGCCTACTCTAACTGTCATCCACACATTGGCAAACCAGGGGCTAGACTAGCCTTTAAAATATTTGACACCCAGGTCCGCCCCATACTTGATTATGGCTCAGAATTGTGGGGAGCCAAACTAAAAAAGCCTAATGAACTTGAGACCTTTCATCTGAAATTTATAAAATCATGGCTTGGAGTTCGGAGACAAACTACCTCTGCTGCAGTATATGCTGAGACTGGCCGCTTCCCAATGGAGGCAAAGCGTAAGGTTCTTATCCTACGTTACTGGAGTAGACTGCTCTCCCTACCCACTAACCATATTTTGCGAAAGTGCTATAGCCAACTGCTTGACCTCTCTGATAAACATGTCAATTGGTGTACCCATGTAAAAGAATTACTCGACAGCCTTGGTCATAACTACTCTCTACTTTGGCAGAACCAGGAGCTAGATAATGATACAAATTCTGCAATCCCAACAGAGATAATTTATAATCAGTATAACACAAAATTCTTTTCTGCAATCAATAACGAGGAGAGCTCCAATAAATTAAGAACATACAGGCTGTTTAAAACCCACTACTCTCTTGAATACTACTTACTTTATGTGCAGAACCCATTACACCACAGTGCTTCTGCACAGCTAAGACTCAGCTCACATAACTTAGGGATTGAAACAGGTCGGCACTGTAAACCACGTAAGCCACCTGCTGACCGCATATGTGCCTTCTGTACATTGGGGCAGACCCTACTGCCCTAAAACTACTAAGTAAATACATCTATCTTGCCTTTAGAGAAAGAGCAAAGGCATCTTAGCCTAACTCCTGTTTCCCATACAGATCAACCAGTGTACATATACCTCTGCATTGCTATTACTGTCAGGTGCTAAACAAAACAAAAACATACCGTCCTACAAGGCTATGTACTGTTTCTGATGATATATAAAACTGTATAATTTAACGAGGCAAACTATGTATGCCAGCTGCCGAAGTCAGTGCAGTGACTCCTGTCACTCCATTGATCACTGCTTGTCTAGTCTTGTCTAGTCATGATTGTGTAGTCATATTGTAGTCTGTAGTTTTCTGTAGTACTCAGTAGTTCCTAGTTGTCTGTAGTTTGTGTATGTTTACTGTATGATCTCTGTAACTTACACTCTATGTATGACACATAGGTTTGTAATGACCTCTCTGTTGTCAATAAAATATATATATATACTTGGCATTCTTAAAAGATAAAACGCCCACGATAAAAGATTGTTGGATTGCCCATCAGTTATCAACCTCCGTTTTGCAGTGCATCCATGGGAGTTACATGAGATCCCATCGGTTTGCAATAAACATCTTCCTGAGGCTTTTGATACGTATAAGTTCTGGGGTACGGTTTATATTGATCTGCCCTTTGTGGCACTGACCTTGGTCGGTATTGGCGTTTCTCGTTGTACATGCGGATACAGCTCTGCAGTTTGACCAGCTTTTCACGGCGGTAGAGAATCTTGTTCTTCACTGAAATACGACACGAATATGTACGACACCGGCAACAGAGCACCATAGATAGATTCATGATAGATCCATCTAAAAATAGCGAGTAATGACAGTTTCTCTTTACACCAATATAATAATTATAATATTACAGCGATTAATGAGCAGAAATGGCTGAACTCACGTTTGATGACAGAGAGCGTGCCCCACTGGGCCTTCTTCCAGCGCGAGCAGATGAGCCACTTCTTGACCTTCTTGATGAGCAGGGCCAGGTTCTCCGGGTCGGACTTCATCACCTGATCAAACTCGGCGAACTTGCCAGGTCGGAAGAAGACCTTGGTCATACCGAACTTGAAGTCGTTGTCGTCCAAGCCTAGGGCCTTGAAGAGTGCCTTGCAGAAGAGGCGCGAGTCGAGACGGGCGATCTCCGGCGGCATGTAGTTCTTGTACATGTTGTAGAGCTCGGCGAACTGCGTGCGGGAGGGGTAGCCCTGCTGCATCAGGTCCAGCACCGACGTCATGCCTAGTGGCGAAGGGGTGTCATTTTGTAATAATAATGGGAAATGTGAAGCAATAATATGGAGGACCAAACATAGGATATTTCTCATATTTTTTTATAGGGTATAATATTATGATGGCATAACAGACGTACACAGGTCATATGTAGCATGGCATGTAACGAAAACTAATACCTTGTACTAATACATTGTCAAAACAAAGAACGTTATAAAAAAAAACGTTAATACCATGTATAGCAGGTATAGTAATTGTTGGTAGAAAACTGCGCCTTAAACAATTCACCTCCTTGGACCCTTAGGGTAATCTAGAATAATATCCCCATGTACAAATTCAATGCACAATGGGACAATTGCCCTACAAGATTTACCACGACAGACCGCTAGATAAAAAAAACTCCTCTTTCGGGATTCTACTAAATCGATAATATTTTAGACTGGGGTAACTCACCTGAACATTGGAGCTGGGTCAGGATCTGGGTCCCCTCAAACAAGTGGTCTACCATCTTCAAATTGGGCTTGATGCACCGGATGAAGTTGGTACCCTGGAGAAAAACAAATGCAGTTGAATAACGGTATTTTTGTTTTCATACTGAATCTTAACTTATATAAATATGGGATATATAAACACGATGGATTTGCGTTCGGAAAATGAAGTCCATTCTAGGATGAAGAGACAACAGCAGGAGGAAACGCCACTTCTATACCAAAGCCCCATACCCACTAGGCAATTTCACCGTCGCCAGGCGACGGTAAAATCGCTTAGTAGGTATGGCTCTTAAGTATTTCACGCCAGTATTCTAAACCAGATAACCCCTAAAGACCCCGTCAACAACAGTGCTATCTGCTTATAAAACCCACGCCGATGAGGGTGTAATCCGATCGGGGATGTCCCAGAAAGACCACATGCTGTGGCTGAACGATACCCATCTTTTTGATGAGGTGCTCGATAAATCGATTAGTAATTGCCCAAATCAATTACAATAAGGTGGCGGACAAATGGACCGATTGCCCACTGATTACAACCTGAGATAACGTTTGACAAAAAGTAAGGCTTTGGAAACTGTATTTGTCAGACTGGCCCTGTACAGGTACACAGCAACAACATGAACTGATGGATGGAACAAGCCACACACGCATTTTCTCGACTATGAGACACAGATCAAATGTGCCTAAATTAGATTCGTAAGAGTCAGAATCTGTTTGCAGTAAAGGCCTGTCAAATTTATAAACGCGTGCAGTTAATTTAATGATATCTGACCAAAATGTACATGTTTACGAAATATATATATTCATAATATAACCTGACCCGCGGGAAATGTACTGACCGTGCTGCGCAGTTTCTCCAGCAGCGTGGTGAGTTGGGAGCGGAACTTGGAGCCCACCGAGATGAAGGTGAGCTTGCCGCCCTTGGCCTTACCGCCGTTACCGTTGTTCCCGTTGTCGACAAACAGCAGCTTCAGCAGGGTGTTCTTCGACTCCTGCATGATGGCCTCCAGTGAGAAGTGGAGCGCATCGTTGTTCTTCTCCAGGAACTGAGTCTGTGAAGTGCACAAAAGGAATGACATCTTAGTTTATCCATTTATCTTTCTTGTTAAGTTTAAACGCGGAATGTTTACTTATTTCTCATCTATAGTTTCATTTGCAATAATGTTGTTTACGTGCAGAAGTTTGAGCATTGTTTGATTGATTTCAAAAACCTCAAATTGCAATATTCTGCAATAATTATAGAAATAGGTGAGCACGCCTCAAAAATTGAAATCTTAAGAATAAATAAACTTGAGTTTTCCCTGGAGCGCTAATTGGCCAAACAATTCAAAATTACCGTGGTGTAGCAAACAGCACCGGCGAAGTGACGAATGAGGAACCCTTCATCGTCTCTTAGCTCTCTGTGAGACTTCAGTTTCGACTTACGTGGAACCTGGCCAAGCAAACGCACACAGAAACGTCTTAGCAATCGAAATATTTATTACATGTATAACTGTTTAGGAAAGTTTACCTTTCAATCATTGATAACTAGATGCAGATCTATGTTTCTCTGCTTTGAGCACAATCACCGCACACTAATTTGTTGATACTTGATTATTGTGAATAAAAGAGAATTCGTCCTTCTTTGATTAGGTAATCAGTCATAGCTATAAGAGATACTTAAATATGTATCAATCCATTGGGTTACGTTAGAAACGGTTTTCTGAGAATGGTTGGGTCAAAAACTCACACTCAGTCGGTAGTGGTTCTTGTTCTTCTTGTGCACCTCGCCTGTGAAGTGGTCATGGGTGGGTTTTGGCAACTTGTTCTCCTCGTCCAGGATGTCAAAGATGCCAGAGGCCTTCATTTCGATGAGTTCTGAGAAAGAACAACAATAAGATTAAAACAAAACGTGTAAGATGGGGGAAGCATTCTATTTATTCTAATTAATTTTCTCAGTGAACCGGTATTATTTATCATTTATCACACTTTGCCTGCATGGACGGCAGTGGAATGGACTAAGTTCATGCACTCACCTATACAGTCCTGGTTATCGACATAATTGATCTTCTTCACGTTCAAACCTTCCTTCTCGTACAGAGCTTGTTCCTACAAAACGAATACTTGGCATGTAATGGTAAACAAACACATTTCAATGTTGGTTGAAAGAGCAAATGTCAGAAAAAGGTATATAAAGGCACTGGACGGATAATCATATCATAGATTGCTTCTTACCTCTTTGAGGATGCGTTCGTTGAAGAACTGTTGCAGTTTTTCGTTGCAATAGTTGATGCAGAATTGCTCGAAGCTATTCACCTGGAAATACTCTGCAACCAAAAGAAAGCTTAATTTTAAAAAAAACACCAGGAAAGGTTACAATTGAAAGTGCGTGCGTCTTACTCATCATACTCCTTCAGCACTGCATGTGGATCAAACAATGCAGACTTATTATAGGTATCATTGCGCCAATCTAACAAAATTAATACTGCTGATTGTGCACTTATATATACACACATGTCCGTTATTAGGTCCAATAATACTCATACTTTAGAATAATACTCATACATTAGAATAAACCATGATGATCCTCACCAAAGCCGGCGATGTCGAGCACACCGATGTAGTTCTTGGAGCCAGAGAAGGGCAGCGCCTTGTTGACGCGCGTCACGATGTAGTCGAAGAGGCGCGAGTAGATGGACTTGGCGAGTGCGTCGCGCGCGCTCTGGGCCTCGCCCATCTTGAGCGGCACCTTGATGACGGTGCCCTTGGTGCCACCCCGTGTGGCCTGCATCACACGGCTGACAAGGGCGTCATTAAGCTCATCCCCGTCCACCCCCAACAGCTGGGCCGCAATGTTGAGAGACGCCTGCGACTGCCCGGACACTTTGCTGCCACCTGGTCAATATACAGCATAATTATAGTGCGCTTTAATATCATAATGATGATAATGGACTGAAATTTGCTTTTGTATGATTTTGATTTGTACATAAATTCTATTTTGCACTGTTGGTACGCAATGTCATGTATATGCCCATAGAAACACTATGCTATGATGTTTCAATCAAAATGTAAACAGCAAAGTGATACACGCGCATTCCTAAATTTATCCTAACGATAGCGGATCCCCTTCCTTTACTATATCCATGGTCAGGTAAATCCTTTCTGAAATGCCAAACCCTACTATAAGAAGACGCGGTATGCTCACCTTTGGAGTCCTCGTGGTTCTCCTCGAAGCACACGTTACCCAGGTGGAGCACGGCGGCCACGACCACGTAGATGGCCATCTTCTCGTCGTCGGTCATGCCCATGGCCGTCATGGCGTTGTCCATCTTCTGGAAGTCCTTGACGTCATCCAGCTGGATGTCATGCAGGCTGCCATGGCGCAAAAACTGTAACCCACAGTGATAACGATATTCAATAACAATGAATTTGAATCAGCGATTTAATAAAGTATTGCAGTCATTTTAATTCATAATAATATTATTTAGCGACAATATAAAAAGGATAAGTTGGTAGATAAAAGTAGCATAGGGGCCTTCCTTTCAGTACATACACCATTGTCAAAAATCTCACACATCCCTAACCCCCTTGGGTACAAATGCGCAATGGATCTGTACTAGAAAATAAATCTCAGACCCCTCCCCCCCTTGATGCGTACACGCTTAATGGAAGGCGCCATAGACATTCATATTAATGAGATTAAAATATTGTTTATTCTAAAACATTGGAAACATTGACAGAAATTTGCTGTGTGAATTATATCACTGTTCAAATGCTTTTCACTTTTAAAGTCAGGTCAACCTCAAGAAACATTTAGTCTTGTGTTGAAATAAAATGTTTTTGCTCAGTTTAGTTTGAATTAATAATCAATGATATAAAAGAAACATTAAATGTTCCATATAACAGCATGTTTGTACCTATAATCATATAAATATTGGGAAAAATGTCAATTGTCTTGCGTGGTTAATGAAACAAATGACTTAAGGGTTATACATATGTTTCATGTGTTAATAACGTGACTTTTTCCCCGACGGGCCAATGATGTTTGTAAATATGCACAAAAGCCACAGGTTACTTACTACTGATTTTTCATTGACCTCCATTGGTTAATTGGGCTATGGTAATGAATTTGACACGTATTGCAGTTATGATAGACACCAGCTGTTACATATACCAACACGAAGGTCTTGACCTTACAACCAGCATGGCAACGTTCATCATTAATGGAACGAGAGAGTAGGTTAGTTTATTATTTTGCCAAAATGCGTTTAGAGATTTAGTGAAAGTTGTCAGAGAGGATCAAGTTGAAAAGGAACATCATCAAAACATTCACTGTTCGAAACAAAACCAGCATTCTAAGGGATAGCTATAGACGAAATCTATGTGTAAATGCAACCATAATTCAAGTCCATTGTATGCAAAAACAATCAACGAAAATGTTAGTCAAAAAAGTGTATTTGTGCCCAACAGGATAAATCAAACATTGGTTAAGTCTACACCTACAACTAATGTTGCTTTTTGTTACCAGGGCTGACCTATATTACCTAAGTCTGCATCTGTCGCATCACAACTGTTTAGGAGTGTATGTGTTATTCAAAGTAAATTATACGAATGGGGGAGTTTTGGTATATCCACAAAAACTAGCTGGGGGAACTTCAATTTCATGTTGTGTTTATCTTGGCTAATGTTATGCATAAAAAAAGACCTCGAAGACTAGCATTATTTCATGGGAGGTGGGGGGCGCACCTAGAATGGGATAATTGTTGTGAATACAGAACTCTGAAGATACAGGAAAATGGTAAATTTCGGTAAAGAAACATCTGCAATTGTGAGTAACAATTGGGAAATGGTATTTCGTTTATAAGGGACACTTAACAGTAACTGTATGGGGAATTGGTTTTCTCGGGACGTCTTGTAAAGAAAGGATGCACTTACAATGCCAAGTCATGCACTACTTGTTACTAGTTTAATATAATAATAAGCTTGTGGTTATATTCACTTTTAAGAAGAATACCTCTGCGTTATAGATACGATTTGAACCAATGGATTTATATATCTATATGGTGTCAATTTCTGTTACTCTCATGTGAACACATATGGAAATGGCCTTACTATGGGACTAAATCAGATCAAGCAGCAAAGCATTATATTATGTACATGATGTTGACCTTATTGACCTTTGTGACCTACTGAGTGACCTATGACCTACATAGCTAAGGTGATCTAATATGTTGAATACTGAGCATTCCCAACACCTCTAGAAAGCAGTTATTCCCAATCATGCGTCGGATCAGCAGGGAATGATGGGAAGGGTTCAGATACCAACCTGTTGACTTAGCCGATTCTTGTTGATTCCACGTTCGGTGTCTTTTGAGCAAAAATACTGTGTAATTCCCCGGTTTAGGTACTGGACAAAACATAACCACATCACAACATAAGACCACAATATCATGCTGCCATTCAACATCACAGTAAAAGAGGAAACAACGATTTAGACATATGGGCCATCTGCAAACTCGTACCAGGCTGGGTATTCCAAAGCCTATAGGGCTTTTAGGTTATCTTGCTATGCCAATGATCTGTATTATGTAATACTTCAGTTTTACCCAAAACAACTTACAGGGAAAATTATCATATTTTGATAGTATTCAACAGACATGACCAGTATATCAAAGAATTTCATGGGATACAAACATGCAAAACATAATTATTAAACTTGAAGGGTTATCCAAGCGTACATGCAGTCCAGGGATTAATGATACTCAGAGTATGAGATCATGAACATCTCCAACTGAATAACTCAGCTATGTTGAAATTGAAATAGGGATAGAAACAAAGTTATGAAATTCCCTATTTCAATAAAATAATAAGTAATAACTCTAACAAAATCTAAGCAATGGTCTTCCTAGATATTTTGTTAATACGAATTCTAAAAGTAGGGATATCATCAGTCGGGAGTAATACCACGTCATTCTACTTCAACAAATTCATGGGCGGGCTAGTTGTGACATAACAAAATGTTTAGCTAAATTCTAGAAACAAAAATTACCAAATCAGGGTCTTTGAATTCTAAACATCCTGCAGAAAGGCAAGTTGCAAAATATTAACCGTTGTCTTATCTCACATCGTGAGGGACGTGAGACGTAATTGATTAAACAGATGTCATCTACATTCCATAACATATATAGGTTTTGCATGAATCTAGGCAAGTCCTTGGCATTTCTGTGTCTTAATCGATCTGCTCGCCAAGACAAATCAAATGATTTAAAGCAAGACATTTTACTATTATTTCTTGAAAAGGAGAGATTACCAAAAATGTAATTCAAATTTACCAATTTATTAGGAACCATGCTTGGCCAAGGCATTGAAGTTATTCACAACTAAAGATCCTAATGCTTATAACCAAAACACATAATTACTTTACATCATGACGACCAAACCCGACCAGATGAACTGCCCCCACCATACACATACACACACAACTAAGGCCTCTTGGCGTGTAAGACTCACGTTGAAGCTGTCCGGCGGACCCAGTTTGAGCTGCTGCTGCACCCCCTCTGGGGCTCCTGCACACATGCGGTAGAAGATGTGGTAGTTGCGCTCCTCTGGATTTTGCATGATGACACGTGATTTCTCCAGTAGGTAGTGGGATATGTAGCCTCCAGTCACCATATTCTACGTCGACGCAGAATCAAAGAAATCAATGGAATTAGTCAACATAGATATAACCATTCTTTTAAATATATAACCATTCTTCTCTAAAATATATAACCATTCTTTTCTAAAATATCTCCTAATATGAGAGCAGTTACCATGACATTTAAATCATTCAAGTAGGAACTAGTGTTTGCTTCATTGTATCGGAATACAAATGTACTATTTCATTTCATGGACGCTTAAAGGCAATTGTTAACAGAAATATCGTGTCTCCTGCAGCTTTGCTTAAGTACTTAACTATCCCGATTCAGCAAATGTTGGTTTGTAATTAAACTAACTATTGGCATAATAATATAACTTATACAGTTTATAAGTTGTAAATCAATAAGTATCTACTATAATTGTACCAATGCACTTATATATTTCAAATATAATGACAACTTTGGAGTATCTTATCTTCAAAGCGGATAATCTACATTGTGAAGACGAAATACATTTTGCCAAAAACGTAATCCGAAACCAATATGTAAGCCTATATTCTATCAGAATAAAGGCATAGTAGATTGTTCAGAATTTAAACAATCATGCATTTCACCAACCTAGAGGAGGACCAAATATTGCTATTTCGATTTATTCAAAAGATGTGTAAAAATATTTGATGAAACATAAAGTATCAAACTTAAGAGCTACCAAGACAAATAAAGTGCAAGTCATTCACTCGGAAGAAAGGGGACATGAATATGTTTAGTTGTACAGAAATATAGAATCGGTGTATGTTGGGGTCTTCAGATTGATTAGGCAACAGTCAACATTCCAAGGTATTTTGTAATAGAAATTGTGGTTATATCTCACAACAGCTAATGAAAAGTGTTATACATGTCAAACTTTTCAGATAATTTTCTGACTAGTAATCAACGTAATTCATCAATACGTCCTATGTTGTGGTTAAAGTCGAGTGAAAGTCTTAAACCTTTATCTGAATTGTGCACACACACCTGTGATAAGAAATAGTAATGTCAATTGTTCTTCTTTAATAACACACTTAAGACTGGAAACACCACCCAGTCGCATATCATACTGACCTCTTTTCCTCCCTTGACACCCTACAAGATACAACCATCTATTCATTATCAATTAGAAAGGGGACTAGTAATTCCTATGTAGTAACTCTAAACCAACTCAATAAACAATTATCATCTTTCTTCTGTTCATTTCTGGAATAGCAGGACATATATCTATTAAACTTTTATGATTATGTAATGTGTTTACCTTTGAGTCAAAGTGAATCTCTACGAACTTTCCGAATCGACTACTGTTGTTGTTCCTCATAGTTTTGGCATTACCAAATGCTTCAAGCAGTGGGTTGGCTGTAAAGGAAAAAGAACAGGGGTTAAAGATCGGGATTTTAACATTATCCTTTTATCTATCAATCAGTAAACAAACCAACTTGCATGGTGATCAACACATGGACACACTTGTCCTATATGCATAACTGGAAATCACAGTAACAATTCAGATTAGAACTTTGGAAACGTAAAGACAAAGACTGAAGTGAAAGCCCACTTACATTCTACGATACGCTGTTCGATTGGCCCGGCGTGCGTGCCCCACGACTCAGTCAGGTACTTGAGGATATACTTGGTAGACTCGGTCTTACCGGCCCCGGACTCTCCACTCACGATGATTGACTGACTTAGTCGCAACGTCTTCATATCGCGATAAGCCTTGTCAGCTGTTAATGGATGGAAGTACATCATCTGATAATGGTCGTAGGTTAAAAATTATGGGAATTCGAAATATATGAGTCTGACATGTTTCTTCATCAATACTAGTTATCTCTCAAAGGAGATGGACGCATCTTCTGCAGGGAATTAACATCTCTTATTGATATCTGTCTTATCTAAGGTTTTAATTTATTCAGTATGCAAAGTCTCTTTCACAACTGTATATCTAAGTTAATCTGAATGCGCCCACTCACCTATGGCGAAGACGTGCGGAGGCCGGGTGCCCAGTGACTTGCCCTGGTAAGACTTGATCATTTCGGTGGAGTAGAGGTGGGGCACCTCTTGGTATGGGTTCACCGCAATCAGGATGTTGGCCACGTATGTCTGTCATAGCAATCAGAAACCAGAATATACTTCATTATATCTTTAATGATGGAAAATGTTGGTCTATAAACCTTTAATCTCGATATATAAATGTGCACCAATAGGCATGCATGGTTATTAACATTTATAATCGGCATGCATGGTTATTAACATTTATAATCGGCGCAGCGGAATGAATAATTTCTATAACATATATATAGGTAGAAAGATAGAAAAACCAGAATGAAAGTACCACCGGAAGACACTTTGGGTTTACTTACATAGATGTTATCTTTCATGTACCGAAGCCTGACGTTGTTAAGTAGTGTTGCCTCATTGAGGTACATGAGGGCACCTAGAAAAATACAAAGGCATAGACATGAACACAACTTCAACGGTATTACAGGAAAGACTGAATAATCAAACCTAACAGTGTATTTGTATCCTTTCAAAGTGCATTTCTTGAAGAAAACTTCACTTGACACTAATGAAATTACCGCTTGTAGATTTTGATAACGTCATTAAATTTCTATCGGAATCTAATTTTCCTTGAAGTTACTTCATTACAATTACTGGCTAAATAACTGCCTCTTATTAACACATACCTCATTTATAACTTTAGGTTTCACTCTAAGAAAACTGAGGTGTTCAGCACTGTATACAATTCCACTTTCATTATATCATTATGTTTTCTGGCTATGATTGAACAGCATGACTATATCATGGGCTATAAAAAAGAAGGAGGCCTATAACTATTAGAGGACTATTAAGCGTTGCATAATCTGAAAACCTGGAGTCGCAATTGTACGGGCATATCGCAGCGTGAGATGTTCTTTCAAATCTAGGATTTCTCAGTGACATCAACTGGGAGAATCCCAAAAGGAATTCCCCCTTTCGCACTCTTATCTGGTACGACGTAACTTTTTGAAGTTATAATTTACAGAATGAACACAGGACAGAATATGACCTTGTACCCTAATAGTCGGGTCGGCTTTGGCCCAAAGCGATAGACATGTAAACTGTTAAACTATAGGGGAAAGGCCAGCATAATTGTTGTGACGTATAGAACTATAGCTGTTACGTTGGTTTGGCAATTGAGAACGTATATGATGGTGCTTTACGTCTTAATCAACTGGTAGTATTGGTAGACGTACAGGGTGTCCTCATTTTGTGGTTATAAAATGATCGTATCTATAGACAATAATATTTATCTATTGAAGCCTATGATTTGGTGATTTGGTGTTTGAAGCTAAAAAAGTAAATACAGAAGCGATAGTTGATAGAAGTACCACATACATGGTGGAATTGTCTTGTTATACATGTATTTCATTTGACTATGGCAGATGAATCAGTCCTACAAAGGTACAATTACTGACATACAGAGTATATGGACAAAGAGAATAGTACAATGCATCTATGGACTTGGGGAGACTGCATACCCCCACCACACCCACCCTAACTAATTATAACAAGTGGTATTGACAGCCCCTCGTGGAGTACAGCTTCATTAGACTTATACGCGTCTCCCTATATTGCCGGGGCAACATAATAATTATCATAATCTTATAATTATTCTCAATAATCTAATCTTGAAAGGAGTCCCAGTCACTCAAGGACGTCTGATAAGCCAGGTCTTAAGTTCTGTGTCGGATTTCGTGTCGTTTGAACTTCACGTTCGGAGCCGATCCCCCACCCCACCCACCCCCAGCCAATGAGGAAGGAACTATTTATATACAACTTTATTTCTGAATCATTGCTATTTTACTCAAATATATTCTGCAAAACACAGAACCCCCACTCCAATAAGGACTTTCAACATCGTGCATTCCATACAGATAAAACAAATCATCAAATGATTGTGTAACCTTGTAGAAACCTTAATAGATAGATATGGAATAAGACGTCACCCATTCTATTTTAGAGATGGTTATTTCTGATGTTGGGGACATGAGCTTCATTGGGATTCGGTTTTCTGTCACTTTGATAGGTTCACCTTTATTGAGCGGTGGGTGACAGGGCGTGGTCGTCGTCCCCTCCTACCTGTAGACAGGTGAGGCAGGTAACTGACGTCTACCACTATATTCTCACTCTCACGTACATTACGCACAGGCCTCCTACAAACAACAGGTGGGCTCGTGGGGAGACCGCATATATCCAAAAGCAGCAAAAAGTAATTAACATGTCCTTCTTCTCTTGGGGGCTATTGCTGAGCACCATGTACTCCTTCATGCTACAATTCAGCAAAATGTACAAATACGGGTGGCCATGGAAATAAAAAGTTTTCCGCGTATGCTTACAGTTCCTATAGTCGCACCAATTGTTCCTGTGCCATACCTGTAGCAAACAGGTGGTTTTCTGCGTTTACCTTCCATCTATACACATTGACCTACCTATCGTCATAGCATCTGCATTAATTGTTCTTATTATACAGTTGCAAAATTGCCGAATGACAGTAGATCCCAATAAGCATCATAAACATGAAATATGATATCATAAATTCATGTCCAAATTCAAAATGCATGTGGGTGGTGCATCCGAAATACAGTTCTGGATGGAATGGAAGCTACATGCATGCATTTGTTTAATTGATGTACAGTATTGTGGCCTTCTATCGTAAATGCTCTTTACAGATTGTGCAATCCCAGATGCCCCAGTGCGTGTGGTTTCTTGGGTAGCCTGTCCGACCACTGGTGATTCTCACCAGCCATGTCCTATGTATGCAATGAGCCAGTGTTCAGTGTATTGTGCAGCATGCTTTCACAATAGACCTAATTCATTGCCAACAAGTATGCAATGCAGTTATACAATCCCTGCCAGGTTCCCAATTACTGGGATAGTAATGATAAATGTTGTGTCTGGATTCCAAATCGAGGAGAGAATGTGCCTGGAATGTTTCATTAAATAAAGCTGGCAACCCCTGTTTTTTCAAAAATACTATAATGCCAGTTTCACCTGACATACGAACATGACATTATTACCCAATGAATTTCTCAATCCACCCCTGTAATATCTGACTAAGAGGCATGACTAGGAAATATAAACCTAATTTAATACATGTCTCCAGCATGGAATTTTATGGGCATGTCAGGAATGATAATTATCATGGTAAATAACGATTAAAAGGTTTGACGCCAAGTTAGGGACGCCAAGCAAAGAGTCAATATTTGAAAGAGCTGATTGTTGTTCTGGCTCGGTGAACAGTAGCACGAAAACATAGCCACTTGACTCCTCCTCTTTTACCGGCAGTGATTCACTGTCTATTGACTCAGTTCCTAGCAGCTCCGCATGCCTATACATGGTCTGGCCCTTTGATCATGTGACCAAGTCTTAGACGGCACTGGCTGTCACCATGTTGAGCAATAATGGTTTCTTTATGATGTCAATGAACAGTAGGCCCTACAACAATATTCATGGTATAGTTTTTTTCTATTTATGATTGGTATGCTCGGATCCTGGTTTTTTTTTTAAAAGAATTAATCGGTTTCACATTTCTCGCGGATTGGTTTCAACTTTTTTAAGTAGCCCGTAGAAAAATATGTCCATGACGGGTTTATCAGTTCATTATTATGTTTTCTTAACTTGATCTGCCATGTCAAGACATGGATGTATTGAAAACAGATTAAAGGAATTACAGTTCGACACCCCCTTCGGGATAGGAGAGGCTTGCACTGACTCATTGAAGATTACTTCTAACTGCCAAACTACTGTCCCTGATTTTGAAGGCTTATTATTCTACCCGGTCGACCGTCCCTTTTACAACAGCTGATCATCATTAGACCATCCCTGATTTCTTTAAATTAATTACAAAAGTAATGATACTATAATTAGTCATGAATGATCTAAAATGAGAAATTGCATTTCAATGAGGGACTAATTGAAACTATCGTTGCCTCTTTTCCTTGACCATTTTGAAGTCGATATATTTTCATGAAAAACAGTTGGTCTTCTTGTTTTGAGGGTAAGCCGCTTCCATTTTCATGATTTTTTTCGGACCAAGTGCACCCCTCTCCCTCTCCCGAACAATTTCTCAAAAATCCATAACTCTACTGCTTTTTCTATACAGCCATTTCCCAATGAAATCTTGCTTCCTTGTATAAAAATCTCGTTAAAGCCTCACCTAGATTCCAACTATAGGCCAATATAAGTTTCCCAAGATATATAGGCAAGTAATAATACGAGAATATCCTAACCAGCCCTAGAAGTAATTTTGAAATACTATTTGAACTGTTTAAGTGATATATACTATACCGGTTATCAGTCATATTGTTTTGTACAACATTAGATTTGTTGATGCTTCCATGTAAATCTATTCAATGTTCAGTAATCCATCTGATTATTAAAGAATCATATTTCAGAGGTAAAAACTCACAGTTGTCCTCCACATCCTTGTTGTCGTATTCCTCAGCTGGGTACACCTTGTCATATGAGGCAGATAGCGTCTGTAACAAAGAGGAGAACAGTGAATTGTCATTGTACAATTTCTTTTGCTACACATTGCATGTTTTGTGTAATGGTGCATAATAGAACTATCGCAGATGAATTTGCGTTGGCACTGGCGGATCCATGATTTTGAAAAAGGGGGGGGGGGGGAGCACACTATTGGAAGAATTTTTCAATTACCTTTTGACCGAATTTTAGATTTAAAAAAAAACGCAAAATTTTCCAGAAGAAAGGAGGGGCGCAAGCCCACACCGCCCCCTCCCCCCTCTGGATCCAGCCATGGTTGGAATACTTACAATCCAACTAATTCATGTCTTACATAGATATTTTCAAAACTTGAGCCATTGGACGTATCCACTTCTGCAAAAACTTAAAGAATAAATATCTAGATTTATTGACATCATTACATTGTTTATAAGATGATATTGAATATAATACCATTCGGATGTGTTATGGATTGCATTATAGGTCTATGTTATTCAAGCATTTATATCTAACTGAAAAAGAAACAATGGGGAAAAAGCCCCAATACGTGAACATGAAATTCTACTCTGATAAGCATTTGAAAACTTATAACTAAGTTATGAAATTATATTAAAATTCTTTTGATATAGTACACCTCCTTGTTGGCCTCCCAAATTCAGTATCCCGGCAAACCAGTGCCCCAGCAGCTGCCGCTATCAGGAGACCCTGGTCCCAAAGTATCCAAAATTGGGGGCATCAAGAACTGATGAATATTTAAATAGCCCTCTCCTCCAGTAGGAATGCTGCGTGTCCTTTTCTTCGCAGACCCAAATGGTACATAAATGGTTGGTAATTCTAAACTAACCAATGATAGCCCAATAATGGGTAATTCCCTCTGTCAAACTTTAACTGGGGCAGGGTTCCCCTGATATCAGCAGGCCCTTCTCTGGTTGGACTCTCATTAGATTATCTAATTAGGGCACTGGTAGAGCGGCCGCGGCGAATCGGGCCTTGACTTGAGAAGATGAAATTCAGGAGCCATGACCATTAGTTTACAAAGACGGGCGCGACAAACAGAACGTGACCGACTAAATTGGTGGATGTGGATGTGGTTGTCCTATGGGTTGTCCTGACTTCTCATTCAGGTAACCGGTCTTTGAAAGGTCTTATTTTAACAAGAAATGTTTACAGCGAAACTTGAAAGATTTTACTACATGTATACCACAAGTTCATAATGTTTATCATCATCATATAACACATTGATAACGTTATAATAATTATAAGAAAATCTTCATCTATTCATGTGATTTTTTTTTACATCACCTGAATGTGATCGGCAGTAAAACAATTAATATTGAACAATTAGAAAAAGGCACCTAATATCCATAGTTTATTTAATAAGAAATATGAATATAAAATATCTTTGAATAAAAAGGTTTCTTAAGAAGAGAAAATACAATGTAACAAACTACTTAATGTTTCATGAAAGGTTAAAAAAAGAACGTAAAACTAACTTGCTGACTAACTTATCTAACCCCGTAGACTAACCTGCTGACTAACTCTGTTGACTAGCCCACCTACTAACCCATAGAACTAAGGTGATAACTATTCAAAGAGTATCCCAACTCCCAAGTTTTTCACCTCTATTGCTTGACTATCCCTGTCCTATCATGAAAATATTTCCAGACTATCCCCAACCTATCTCCACACAGACCCACCCCCCAAACCCTGATAGTCTTGCCTAGTACATTTACTTGGTCCTTATTCCAATAAGTTTAACTCAGAATGAGTAAAACAATAATATAAAGTAGGCCGACACAATTCTGCTAAACAGAAAGTAAAGTCTTTCATCAAGCTTCCTGTTTGAGGTCTGCTCTCATTGGAATCAATGGTAAAGCTACGCCAACCCCATTACCGAGCAAACCTTTAATGTCCTTTATGCCAATCATCCCTGCTCAGAATACTGCCCTTTATGCCAATCATCCATGGTCAGAACAAGAATGGTGACGAATCCTTTTGTATCAATCTAACCTCCAGGCGTGATGGTAAAAGCAATGTGAATAGGGCTGTATATTATATGCGTGCACTCATAAACTACATCGGGGGTGGGGGGGGGGGGTGCAGCTGACCCTTTTTAATATGGGTGCCCCCCTTTCCAAAATTTCTGGATCCGCCTATGTAAACAATCTGTCCTGAAGGTTATTGACCATCAGTTCTTATTATTTGGCAGATCATAGATCAAGCGATGAGTCAGGATATGATCACTCTAAACATATACATTTATAGCGTAAATCACCCGCCCCCCCCAGTTCTGGTACAACAAAGAAAACTTAGGAATACATTTGATGATATTTTGAAATGTGTCTTAATGGGAAAAAATGGGCAATGGGGCCAGCCTAATACACTCCCCTATTGTGACCTATTATTAGGTCTAAATGAACCCTTAATGTTTTGATTTCCCAAGTACATTTCGTATTTCAATTATGAGTTATTCTATATGCATGAATATAGTTTACGTTAATCCGAAAATAGGCAATCACGCATGACTGGCACCAAATTGTTTGTATACTGTAACTGTCTGGAGGCTTGACTGATTCTTTAGGGAATGCGCTCAGTGGGGTCAGTGACGTTGACAATAATGAAACATATCCTTCCATCGTGCCTTCCATATGCTTCTATAGACCTTGTGCAGATAGGGTCACGTGATCAGATTTTGGTGATCACCACGTGGTTGACACATCCACGTGGCTATTAGATAAATCCACAATATATAGATAACAATTGCTAATTATTATTCAATGAGATTAATTTTGAACAAATAGTCAAAAATTTAAACTATAGGTGCTTTAGAATTATAAATATAAGTAGATTTAACTTGATCACCGAGATGGCGGCAATCCCAATTAGGGAAGTGTGATGTCATGAAGAGCAGGGCCGCCACGCCTTGAGCACGCCTTGAGCACGCCTTGAGCAAGCCTTGAGCAAGCCTTGAGCAAGCCTTGAGCAAGCCTTGAGTAAAGAACTAACAGGCGCAAGGACATTGATTCTCTAAACTCTAGACGTTGATGTGTTGATTTCTTGAATCGAATTAAACATAATCGACTTGATTAAATGTCCAAACATCTAAGCACATTAAATAGCTATTTCATAAATGTAACATCTAGCACAGAAAGTCTGGTAAAACAGGCCATTTCTTAAAACAATTAATGATAATCCCCATTGAGCAGTTGAGAGCCCCAGAGATCCGCATAGGGATTGTGGCAATAAGAAGGGTGTGTATTGCAAATACTTTCTGGTATCGACTAGATTACTTGTACTACCCTTTGACCAAAGAAATATTAGATTCCCTTTTCAAGGATCGCACCAGGTATTTTCAACTTTGACTTGAGGGGTGGGGGTGGGGTGGGGAGGAATATTCACTTTTGTCTATATAGATTTGGGATTAGCATTATAAATTAACTCCCTTGACGTCAGGAACAACCTAACGGCTCCTAGATCATAATCTTCAACACCATGTTTGTTCAGAGGGGATAACTGAATCATCCTAAATGTAGACATAATTTTGATTTTAAAAGCGTTCAGCCTAATCATTCTAATGAGTCATCGTAACACCCTCCCCCTAGGGATCATTGAAGTTGAAATAAAATTAAAACTGTTAGAATCGCACTGCAATATCGTTTTTATACCTACAAACTAATCCCTAAGGGTAGGGTGTATGTAGGCCTATAGATAATATACAGAAGAATGATTTAATTCCAGGAGAAACACCCCAGATTTACTATTGCAGGCTTAGGCCTACCTGACCTGACGGGTCAGAATAGGTGAACTCTCGCCTGAGGTCTAACTGGAACACTCCCTGTGAAATGAACCCTTCCCTGCCCACCTTGTAAGCTACCCCCCACCCCCCTCTTTCCCGGCCGCCAACCACACACAGAGAGAAAAACAGGCCCTCACCTCAACTCGGGTAGAGCCTACCAGGACTTGGACACGGATGGTAGACCATGTGGAACACGTCGTGACTAGGCTGAGTAACGTGTTTGTGTCTCTAGAGGCCCGACCTCCATTTATAGGCCTGTTGGGGCCTAAGGGGTGAGGGGTCTCGGCCTATAGCTATAGCAGAGCATTAGGAACGTCTAATCTAGGGCACTAAATACTCTTTCTCTGGTTACACTGTAAATAAATCATGCTGCCTGGTCTATGTGGACGACCGGTGGGAAATTGGGGTGGTCGGAAATAGAGCATGGTCCTGTTTGGAATCTAAATTGATACTCGATAGAATGGCAGACACTATTCCTCCATCGTCCCTACTGGGTAGTCACTTATGGATTCTTAATGCCTATTTCACGAGAAAGGTGTTACACATAATTGTCACGGTCAGTGTTTCAGTAAGCCCAGGTAATTTCCAAGGCGATGCACCGTCTTGAAAATGTAATGGAAAGAACCCCAGAAATTATGATACGTTCCTGATTTTCCCTGTTGTCTAATGACCACGGTCCCTTTTAGGCACTGCAAGGCTACCTTTGGTATAATCCAAGCGTGAGTTGCCCTATGGGGCCCACCATTGTCGGGGGACATATGGGTCAAGGTAACAAGAAGACAGACTATTTAACACCTGTCAAAATGCAATACATTAAAGGAACAAGAAGAAAATTAGCTACAAAGTTCCGCTCATGCATGAGCGATGGTCGTCCCTCAGTAAACTAAAGGCCCTCCTAATACCAAAGAGCTATGCGTAATATGGGCTATAGGTGCTGACCACCACCACTCCTGCTGTCATACACAGCTCAGGGAGGGGTTTAAAGAAGGTCCACTACTAGGTCCTAGTACTTAGTGACCTATCACTCACCAACCTGGGACTGTCCACCTGCAGGTGACAGTGGTGGTCCCACTGTGAAGAGGTGAGGGCTGTTTGGCTCAGGCATTGGTTATGTAACCTACTTCTAGCTTCTCACACTGTCTGATTCTAACAACAATTGGAGGACAATGCCCTACAACTGCTGAACATGAGATTGTGTAACCGGTCATTGAGAACAAAGAGAATTAAATGATTAAAGACATGACTGATTGAGGGAGTCCCCACCATAAGCAACTATACTATATAGATATAACTAGGGACTCCCAAAAAGTGGGGATATTATGTTGGTGGCGTGGTGGTGACTAATTCTTCTAGTTGGACTAAAACTTGATTTTGGGCTAGGCAGTGCGGAGGACGTCTACAAAATGCTGGGAGTCTGACATAACAACTTATGGACTAGGACTATACTAATAGCAGTCTTCCAGCAAAGGGGTAAAAGAAGGACCTTGAGCTAGGTGACTATCTTGATTTTAAGAAATGTAAACATAATTTGTAAGCAGTCAGGCCACTGGGTAGGTAGAATTATTTAAAGAAAGGATGTATTCTTCAGTTGATATTCTGATATAATAAAACTTAATTCTGCTTCTGCAAGAGAGTCTTCATTTGGACTTGAGCAACCCAGATGAGGAGAATTCTACCCTTACATTAATATACTAGCTCAAACATGGAATTCATTTGAATGCTTTATAATAATAAATAACATTATGGATAATAGGTAGCAGTAAAACATCAAACTCCTTTATTTAAACACGGATTAATACATGAACTATAAAATAATCCCATTGTGTTCAAAACCTCTTAGTGATTTATGCATAAGAGAATCGTGATTCTTGTAGTTTTGAAATGAAACGGTAATGTAAGGGGATGTCATGAAAGAGATAATGAAATCACTATTCACCGCTGGCCATACAAATACGTTTGATTCAACAAAATCAACTTACTTTCTATCTCAATTAAAAATTAAAAAGACAGCTAATCTATTCCAGGCGGTGAATTTCATATAGATTCAATGACATTGAAGCTGTAGCCCCAGTTAATATGGCAAATTAACCTGCTACTCAGTAACCTATTATATTATAATTGTGGATGCACGGTGTAGAGAAGTTCATTCATGCAGGTTAACTGTAGGAAATGGAGCCTATGAAAATTTGTTGTATATCCCTTACATAATATGACACAAATACAGCCCATCCTTAATATGAACTTGAAAACCTGATCCCCATAAAGTATTATGCGTTGCGATAACGATATATAGGCCCCTTATAATACTACTAACCTGGCCGGGGGAGTTAAAGGGTTCCACAGTGATGGTCTCGGCGCCGATGTCCACGATTCGGCCCAGCTTGAAGCCATCGGTTGGGTGGGGCACCCAGACTTTCTTACCCCCGTCCATCGTCTACCACCTACTCTGAAATAACAAGAACAAACAAAGGTCAGGTCATGGAGTCTGTAAACAGGAAAGATCCTGCTTAACTTCCTCTCTGTTAGGTTGTAGAGTAGGCCTACTGTAGGATCCATTGTTGAGCTATATAGCCTATGCGAATTGTGCACGAGTGTATCAGAAAGATACTGTCCTATTCCTATTCTCAGCCCTCTGTAAAGTTGCTATGTAGGCCCTAAAACTATAAGAGACCGATTCATTCATAGTAATCGGGTAATTATACGGGCTGATGGCGAAGTGCAATTAGGGGCGTCTACATCATAACATGGGATGAAGATTTATTAGGGAAAAAAATTAAGAAAGAATTAATAAAAATTGTAAATTGTTCGCCGGGAATAAAAGAAATCTACATAACAAATACCTTAACAATTTCCTACTCGGGGAATATTACCAGTACATGTGTTAACTGCATGCAAAGGAAAGTACATAATGATGTCTATCACCAGTGTTTATATCCCATATATACGGATGTGTGCATTGTAACTGCAAACATTTACGTGAAGTTTACACCACCACATTCCTGACTTTGTACCAATTAGGTAATAGATGCTTTATCGCTGCCGCAAATCGGGGACAGTAAATACATACCGGATAAAGGCATGCTACTAGTGTATGCAGAGCAAATGATGTGACTAACTGTCATCTATAAATTAGTACTTATATGATACAACGGTCAGATAGAACCGCTCCCATCTATAACTACTCGAGCAAATCAGTGATCTATCGCAAAGCATCCAAAACAAGTGAGAGCTGTCTATGAATAAGTCCAAAAACTGCACAGTAAACTAAATTGTTTAATTTTCCTGTTTATAACAGTTAGTACTAAGTTATGATTTATATATCAATTCGAAGTTTTATGCTTCAGCCCAACCACCAGTTCCTAGAGGTCAGAGCTTTGAATTTGTGTGTGAAAGGTCCCTGATTCAATCCTTGTCTGTGACAATATTAATGTCGATTGATCTCGTCATTCACTTTTCATATGAAATGCTATTCATTATCCATGGCAATTGAACCATAGGTTAGCTGTATGTATCATATACATCCAACACATTGTTAAGTTTACTATTCAATTTTACAATAGTATCTCTGGTATGCAGTTGACTATGATGTCACGCCCAAAAACAAAATCTGCCACTGCTGTCCAAAATGCATGATTGCCTAAAAAGTCTGCTGTATTGAGAATATAGGCCAATACGTATATAGGCCCATCTTTCAGGGGAAATGTAGGTGGTCGTGGCAGCTTATTTGATATCGTAGTGAGCACAATCGATAATATTGAATATTGTATAGAAAAGGAGTGGAGACAATTCAATGTCGGATAGCGACAGAGTCCACTGTGTGTTGGACCTCAAACCCAAAAGTTTTGCTTCAGTCTTTTGCCTGCATCGTGGGGTCATCGACGGTATTGGTGTGGGACCTTCTAACCAGCTTTCTCAGTATTGTAGGGTAAGCTGTGGGCCTTGTCTCTGAAAGTTTGTTTGTTCAATTATCTGCATGGTAAAAATCTGGAGAAATTCTCCTAGTAAATCATCTCCGAGCACATTTCTGCACCAGTACACAATTTGAGACCAACAACGCATTATTCCAGACCAACAATGCATTATCAAATCAGCAGTCTATTCTCAACAGAGAGTGCACTGGTGGAACAAAGGAAATCTGAGTGGAATCCGAGGACGAGTGGTTTATATCTAAAGACATCCGGAAACATTGGTGTTGTGCAAATATCTCTGTTAAAACTCCGAGCATAACGTATTTTTCTGGCCTAGATATACAGAACTGGTTAATGAAAAGCAGAAACTCTCTGTATAGACAATTTAATATAGGATAAACATCCTTCTATGTCTTAGTTTGAAGTGGCTGGTAAAATAGGAAGGTTTTAGATTCATTACTACATAGGCTAATCGACATTAAAGATAATATATATGAACTACATGTACACAATGAAATTAATTATATCTGGGGGCTCCGAAATTGAAGAGTCTCACTTACACATGAATAATGATTACATATGGAGGTAGCCTGAACCAGTAATGTCAGGAACGGATTGGGAGTTGGGATCAAGGGCTTTTAATCAAGAACCTGAATCATTATATATTAATCATTCGAAAAAGAGACGACACCGCGCATTAGTTCGTCCATGTCATGAGAACCCCTCTTAAACTGGAGAATCAGGCCTCTGGTTTGCCGTATAGGATTTGTCATTGGTGGGTTCATATTGGATAGGAGTATGATACTACTGTAATTAGGAGACCAAACTGTGAATGTGCCTCTATGGCCATTTGCTGCAAGCGTCAGCAATTAAGCGGAGCTTCAGATACTCCATGTAAGGCATGATGCAACGCAACAAAACTTATCTTTTGACTCGCCTTTTGTGATGTATTTTCTGTTGATAGAATAGACAAAAATCTTCATCATAGATCTTTTAGAATGGTCAATAATGATGAATTTAAATTTATCACCAATATGCGGGCCATCACAATTTGGGTACTGTGACGTCATGTGCACAACGTCTATTGCGCCCCTACAGCGTAATGACTATTTAATTGAGCTTACAATTGTTTATAAGTATGATTAGAGATATGTTGACGTATCGAGATGCATTATGAGGGGCGCTCGAACGAGATGGTCTACATGGGTCCTCATTCTAGGCCAATACTTTCCATGAAGCGCGTGCAATTGCTCTATGCGGCTTAGGTAATCAATTTCACCATCTTGTTATTATTGCAGCAGATCATGGAACATCAAAGGACGTCTAGGGACTATCCATGAAAGCCTATACATACTACCAAGCCCGTAGGGCTTGGTCCACTTTTCTGGTGGCCCTGTTGTACCTATGTTTGTCCTTTTCAGTGATGGATTTAGAGAGGGGTGCAATGGCACACTCCCCCAACTTTTTGGGGGCAATTTTAGACATTTTTAATCCACCCAAAAAGTCATTAAATCCTGGATCCGCCATTGCTTTTATACCCATGCCAAATTGTTGCATTTTGCCATTTTGAGGAGAGGAGAGGTTTAGGTAAGATGAGCAGTCAAATTTGGAGCTTGTGCCAAGCATATCGATAGTAGTTTCTATGCATGACGCAATATCGATAGCAATCTGAGAGAAGGAAATTATAGGATTCCCAAACACTATTATAACAACACATACGACGTCGTGTACTTGCTTCGTAAATGGCTTTCATGCCACTGCCAGTGCTATTATCATGCAGGTTCTCTCCGAACGGCCGGGCCCCAGCCACACCCAGCCTCCATCTGATACTCTCTGGGGACGACTCAGCTGGCGGGAGACGCCGTAACCATGACAACGGCATCCACCCCGCTCGCCGCCCCATCTCGGCCCCGCACACGCTGGGCATCTACCAGTATCACTCGGAGTTGTATAGCATACCAATACGGATCACAGACGCCTGAAGACGTGCACTCGCACTTTGTTCAGCTAATCCGTAAATTTGCTGGGTGTGCATTGACTGAATAAACTAAGCCTGAACAGCATGATACTTTCCTAAGGGAATGCATTAATGCACATTATCATTTGACGTGCAATGCATCTACATAGGCTATAAGAAACAAGTGTCATAGATGGGGCGATACTTTGCTCACCCAAAAATATCTTATGATAGGACTTATCAACACAAATGAAATGTTAGAATATGCTGTGCTATCAGCTGTACCGGGTACGTAATCAAAGATTCATGAATGTAATTCACCTGCAATGTCGGTTAGGCCTACATGTGTATAGACAAAAACGTGAAATGCATTCTAGCTTCAGCTTATTCAATCGACTCTATGTATATTTATCAGTGAATTTGTTCCCGTAAAGGTTTACAGAGGCATACATGTAGTCCTAATAAGTATAATGTACGCGCGTGTAGGTAGGTTGAAATTGATAAGAACCGCAGTTCTATATAGGCCTATTACATGCACAAACTGAGGAATTGGTCATTCATCTGACTTTAGACTACCCCATGCATGGCCAAACGTACTCTGGTGGTGACAGCAGCTGGTGGCCTTCACCTGGCCGTCTTGGGGTCGTCGGGCGTGGCCTGTGAGGCCGTGTGAGGCTGGAGGCAGCCACCTCGGCCTCACGGGCCACCTCTAGTATACTACCCAGGTGCATGCACGCCAGGTGTGCCGTGGGGTGGGCGGTAACAAGGAGAGGGACCCACTCACCTGGTCTATGTTCATTAAAGGGCCCAGGTAATCAGTGAAAACAACAGGTGACCGCTGCCACCATGCAGCATTACCCTCCACTTGTTAGCGTTTAATTCCTGTTTGGACAACCGGTTAGATATTGATTTTATCCATTCCTGGTTCGGGTAATGATAATTGGTTATTTATGGTACATTGTGTCCAGCTTTGATTCATTCCGCTATACTATCTACCTTCATCACATAAATGTAGGCATATATATACTTTTTGTTATTATCCTAAATAAAGTAAGGTGTCTTCCTAATCGGCTTCTTGTCATTATCGATTATGAATATAATTTCCTACTCTCTCTAAAAATGTAAAATATCTCAACTATTTTGCTACACATGGCTCCCCTTATAAAACATTATATATATATTTTTTTGCGATACAATATAAGTATGCGTATACATATATACATGGCTAATGCTGTTATTATGCATACTGCTAATCCAAAACGACTGCTCAAAAGTACCAATGTAGACATTAATATAGTTATCAACTTAGTACAGATCGTTCATATCGTAAAATGATAAGTGAAGTGATTCTAACCTCCCATGGTTAGAAAGTAGGCTCATACATAGCATGTTTTATCATAAGATCAATGGAAACGAAAAGATATTTATCAAATGCACTGAATAGATACTTAAGAGGGCATTTATAACGTTTGATTCTGATAAGATTTATTTACAGTTATCTGATTAGACGCATAACATTCCTTGAGCAATAGCTTTTGATAAACTGGTCAATGCTTTGCACCACGCTCACGCTTTCAGAGACAGTCAACCATGTCTTTTGCTGTACCAGTTAAAAAGAAGGTAGTAGATACGTGTTAAGTTCACAATCCATGACATAGAAATTAAGAGAACTTAATCCTGGGGGTATATATTATAGGGCCTATGCGGGGAAATCGATCTCCATGTTGCGGTTGAAAACGATGTTGATTAGCTAACCATGCAGCTGGCCCAGGCTAACGGTTCATATGGGACATTTCAGCCTATACTCGCCGCGTCCGTACAGGGTAAATAGAGGGGGTTTTAGGAGTGTGATCTGAGGTGTGACGTTAAGGTAGACTGCTCCTGTAGCAGTGGCTTCCACGACCCAACAGGTATGGCGTCTGTGGTGTGGTACCACCTTTAACTTAGTTAAAGTGTACATGATTTGACTCCACCCACACCTATTATCAGCCACAGCGATCAACGTCCATTCAGTCCCATAAACTGGTTTGTCCGCTTTGGACATCAGATAGTTAAACATATACACAGGAAGAAGCCGGCGTCCAAGAAGAAACAGGAAGTGAACAAACTAAGATGACACATGAGTTGGCTATGGGACACTTGGCGTCGTGAACGTCATTGGGCGACGCCCATCTTTAGGCCGATTCGACAGGAATCGGTAGTTTAAAACTTAACAAATTGTGATATAGCTGAATAGTGATGAAATGTAGTTTTGTTTTAATAATTGAACACCCGAATCGGTTGGACTTACCTGGCAAACTGGGGAGGTGTCCTACGAGGATACGAAGAGATCCAACACACCTGTAAAAGGTGCAATAATAACTCCACTCAGGTGAGCCGGCGTCTGCCCTCTCACGCACAGGGTACTACCGACTATCGCGCTACCAGAATATAGTCCAGAAAACAAGCAAAGTTAACTCTTGTATACCAGATAATCAAAGTGTGATTTGATAAAGAAACCTTTTGAGATTCATTCTAAACTTACATGATTATTTAGAATACATACATGTACCATTTCACTCCTTTATTAAAAACATGAAGAAGTTCACCAAGCGGAACGCTGCGTAGTGATTTACAAACTTTTGATGACGTCAACAGGTGAGAAAACAGAATCGCCATCTGACGAATTGTGGGAGAACAATACACAAAACCGTACTCCTAAGGCCTACTTCATATTCAAGGAAATTATCTTCCAAAAAAAAGAGACTCATTATCAAACATGCGCGATACAAGACATCAAATTAGTATATTACATTATGTTTACTTACTTAATAAGGGATAAGACTTTTGCCCAAAAAATAATAGTTATCAAGAAATACGCTAGTATCATAAATAAAACCGGGATATCACAATGGAAAAACTTTTATGAAAAACGTTTATGTTAGGGACGATATACGGTGTTTCGGATGTGCGATATAGGGGTAATTATAGTATTTTTTCTTATGTGTCTGATTTCTACAAGAATTTTTACATGTCATCAAAATGAAGATTTTTCCTTTGGAAATCATGCACTGCCAGTCATGTTTAATAGCATATTAGTTTGATAATTACCAGAGTATTAGACACTTTTGTGAAATGAATTGGAAGTATTTTCTTTTTTCTATCTAATTTCTGATACATGTAGTGACCAGGCATTATTATCCTATTAAGGCTACAATATTCAAAATCGAAAAAAAGAATAATTATTGTGATAAATTTCAGATCAACAGGAAGGTGGCTTGAAACCAAACCTAAAATAATAACATCCTACAATGATTTGTGATTAGAGAAATAAGAGCTCATTTCGGTAAGTTTTAAGGCTTAATTTCACGCACATAATTGTTTTAATTTTGTGCATTAAAGGCCTATATTTAGTCTAAAAATGCGCGAAATTAGACCCTACTAGGCTTAAAATAACATATTTGTTTGTACTTCTTTGGTGTCCAATAACCTTTAATCAGTTTCATATGATATTACAGTAAAGGGGGCGAATCCCCCCCCCCCCTGTAAATTCATGTTTGTGGGGCTCCCCTTCTTTCAATTTCTGGATCCGCCCCTGCTACATACCAGGCCCGGTAAAGGGGGTTATGTTGCGAATTTCTAATGCAGCCAAACTTTTCTCTTGCAGTTATCACTTTTTGAATTAAGGACCCCCGGTTTTGTTTTGAACTATAAAGCCCTATTTTTGTCTCTGTCTTTACCCTTTATTGATTAGGACCAGATAGTGTACTACATCTATTTTAAGCCTTATATCGCGCATCTCAGCCTAATATCGCGCATTTAGCACGCATAATATCGTGCATCAAACATAAAATAAGAATGAAATAAAGAAAAAATTAAAAATTCAATTAAAAAAATAGTTAAATGTCAACTAGAGGCCCATACGTATTGTAATTTACAATTAAGACCTCTCATGCTTTGCTTAATTGTTCAGACTATTGTGATGAATTGAGCTATTTCATCAATTAACCACGAAAATGTAAAATTTGAAATTGGTCATAATTCTCGTACAAAAGTGAAGAATTGACTTATATTATGGAAAGATTGAAGAATGTAACGATTTTTTGGTTTCCTGATAATGATTTTCGAAATAGTTATATTACATTGTGTGATAATACGGCCAGAATGCCCATTTCATTCATAAATAGCACAACGTTGATTTTGTGGGCTTTTGCTTGGCAATTTTGCCATTTTATTGACAAGGCCCCTTTATTTGTCTATCAAATGATCATGATATCAAGGTTTAAAACCTTTTTTTTGTAAGGAGTTATTCCATTTTTTCATATGAATATGTTTGATCATGTAGAACACCATCATATCAATAGATATTGGCAATTTTAACAAATTTCAATAGAATATTCTTGTTAGATTACTGCCAAATTAATCCAGAACTATCTTTCTGGACAACTGACATAGATCAGCCATTTCGATGCACATCCAAGATGGCCGCCCTTGAGATTTCATGTTTTAGGGTTTTGATACCATATTTAGGTAATTCCTGGCCAATTATGTCCAAATCCTCTAAAATAGATACATATTTATTGGAGGATATGGAACTTGATGATAGTTTTCAGTCTTTTTCAAGATTTCATTTTCTTTAATCAATTTATTAACATATCTTATAGTGTAAAACTGTGAATAATAGGAATTTCAAGTATTTCTTAGCATAATATCCCCTTTATTCCCTGGATTAGAGGTACACAAAGAATGCAGAAATTAATTCAAATCTAGTATCAAATGAATGAATATGACGAGGGGGACAACTTTCTAATTCAAAATTTTTCTATAAAATCAATATTTATGCACATTATGGGGTAATTCCTAGAAAATTAGCTATAAAATGCCTAATTTCAACGAATTTAGACCCTTCTTCTTGACCCCTGTGGTTACCATGACAACAAAATTAAATATGAAAATATATTTTCTAAAACCTGTCAAAATTTATCATTAAATACTTATCTTGCAAGTCATGATTTGAAAATGAAAATTCCAATGCTTATTCTCTTTGGCAAAAGCCATTTTGGTGCCGTCAGCAAAGGGACCAAGTAGAATCAGTGATTACAGAGTATATGAAAGTCTAGGTCTGTAGGCCTAGTAGTAATAAATAGGGTAAGATGGGGGTATATCGCTCATTTAATTTCATAAACACAGAATATTGTCTCTCAGTTACATATCAGGTTTTGCAATGTTACTTCCCGACTTTATTACCCCCGTGGGGGTACCGGGGTGGGGCTTCTGCCCCTGTGAAGAATATAGGCGACCTATGCACCAAGAAAGGGTGACATTAAAAGGTATGAAAAAAGGCATTTTATTCAAACGACATTAGTAGATTCAAACTTTGTAGATAAATGAGATACAGTGCTACTTCATATATCAAAGGATTCAAAATAAATTGAACATTCAATCTGTACTGATTTTGCAAACATATCATATAGAATAAAAACATTCTATTTAGAACTGAAATATGAAAAATGAAAAAGACTTTTACAATAAAGTGGTAAAATATGATTTGAGGCTCTATAGAAAGAATGTAATGTATGTGATATGTCAAAATCAGTTAATTAGGCACATTTGTCCCTGCTTTAAGATTACCACAATAGTGTAAACTGCTAGTGGCTGTTATGCATGTTATAATTTTTTTTTAGCTAAATCTATAAAAATTCAAAATGGTCAAAGAGTGCTAAAATTTGTGATTTTTGGAGATTCTCTATGGGGATTTACTATGGGATTTTGTTGCTTAGACCATCAAATCATTAGAAAGCAACCTATAATGTTCTATGACCACCAAAAAGAAAGACCATAATGTCTTCTACATCCTCAGGCATCCAGTAAATGAATCTAGAGTTCCTAAGGTGTAATAAACATGCCTTATAAATGGCTGTAAAAGGAAGAAAACGTCAACCTTTCTTAGAGCATGGGACTATAGCAGCCCCTGGAAATTGTATAAGACAACGATAGAGGGGACCCAGCACTGACCAAGTGGTTCTTTGGGTTCAATTCCCGGTGGGTGTCTGGGTTCACTAAGGGATGAGGAACAGCAAAAATGATTTCCAGGCTTTGATCCCCTGCTGTTTTCCTGCCCTGTCACCTTCATCTCATAGATAAGATCACCGAAGACAGAATTCGTCCCAACTTGTTTTTGCCATGAAAATGACCCTGGCTGTCGGTACAATGTAAAACATCCATCACTCATTCCCTTATTAACTTCCCGACCCAATCTTTTAGTGTAGATGCTTGAGAGAAGTATCTACTTGTACAACTTTATTTTCAATAGCCTTAAAGCAAACCACAATGCAAATCAGTTATATATTGTCAAATAAAATTTTCAGTGAACTTTGTTTGTTTACAAACCATGTATGATCATGTGTCATCTGATAACAGAATGGTATGCAAAATTCTATTCAAAAACAGATTTAGACTGTCATGAATACTCATTTTCTGACTTGTTTTGGTCTGTTGTGTGGTCCACACAAATACCTAGATTGTTTACCCAAAAACTGATGACATCATCAAAATGGCATTTCCGGAATCCCCCCTGCATTTTCACTCTTCTAGCAGAGTCTCTAATGAGTATTATTTTGGGTGGAGAATGATGTGAGAATTGAGAGAAGGCAAACATGGATGAGCCTGGCTCAGTACAGAAAGGAAAGGGGAGGAATTGACCTATTGACCCTGAAGATGACATCACTGATTATGGGGCAGTTGGGTCACGTGGGGGGATTCCCCAACAAGTTGATTGCAGACCAGAAAACAAAAACAAACAGATCCTCTTTCCAAGGATCATAATTATCGACTTCTAGCCACCAATATCTGATTTTAACTGGCAATATGATTTATATGAGTGTAGTTGAAGATGTCAAGATCGATTTTGAAAATTTAAAAAATTTACTAAATTTTGATAATTTTGCGTTGTGTTTTGCTTTAACCTATATTAACTAGGGTAACATAATGCAATATAAATTTTTAAGCTTTTTATTGGGCATATCAGGCTAATATTGCGCATTTATCAAGCCTAATACTGCATATTATACTATAAAATAGATAATTATAGAGTAAAGGCAAATATGAAAAGCTCACAAAATATTGTTGTATGTGGGCTTAAGGTCCATATTATACATTAATATTTTCAATTTAGACCCATCACAATTTGTTCCACATATGCATGGTAGATATTCCATTGAAGATATGATAGGCCTATCTCAGAAGATTCTACAGAATATTATCTTCTTTTTTTTTTTATAGAATTATTGATGAATCTTAATTTTTATAAGTACGCATTTTGTGTTTTATTGAATATTATCAGGGGTGACCTCCGATTTTATTTATTCATGTAGATCTACATCAGGTGTATCTGCCGGGGGTATTAAACATGTTCTACATTGAGACCTTTATGAGTAAGGAGTGAAAGTGATTTTTTTTTCTTTGTTTCATATCAAGGACATCAGGCTTATGCCGAGGATACCACGCGTTTTATATTGCGCATTCCTAAAAGAATGATCAGATAGTATAAACATTAATGATTTTTCAATGAAAAATGAGTTAAATGTTGAGTAGGGCCCATAGGGCCTAGATCTTTATAACGTGATGCTCTTGATTAATACCCTCCAGGCTATATGTGCGAGTACAGGGGGATATGATATCATATGAAATTGTAGAAAATAAATATCGAAATATTATTGAAATATCAAAATATAATTGTATCGCGCATCTTCTATGCGAAAATACAATTTTCATCAATACTAGGTATTTATGGAGTAAGTAATATTGTGATTCAATTCGAATATCATTCCAAATTTTACCAATTAGCCTATTAGGCCTAGTCATTTTTTGTCATTTGAATATTTTTCTGTCCCTCAGGGTCATAATAAAAGAATGTGCGATATCATACCACTGTGTAAGATACAACCCTGTTTTACCCTATGACATGTCCCCAAAATATTATTTCGAAAATCCATTCATTGGTTCTACCATGCAATTTCTTTTGCATTTTAGCTCTATGTTGATTTATGCTATTGAAATGTATATTGTGTGAAATTACAATAGCTGCATGAAATAAGACTGTTTCTTCTAATTTGACGCAGTTGCATTGCAATATCCGCCCTGAACCCGTTATTTTGTTGCCATTTGGGGAATGATGAGTTGGAAGCGGGAAATATTTTGTTTGGATGTTACCCGGTGCGACTCGTGACCCTTGACCTCGGAAGTAAAGTCAGTCTCTGCGCAGGCGCGTGGGTCACATTCCAACGAGGGGATCCGGTGAAACCACAACAAACTGGGCAATTCTAACAGGATTGTCTCCTTTTTCTCCCAATAAGGTGTGTATACATTTAGCCGTGATATAATAGGTCAGTCTTTTATTTTTTTCACCACGAGGGCTTTTTAAAGATAGGCGTTTCTCTTTACTTCAAAGCTGAGTAGCACGTTATTTGTGCAGTCGGCGTCCACAGTGACACGGGCAGGATCAGGTGCCCTCTGAGATAGTCTGTCGCAGTCAGACCCACTGTTAAAGTGTTTCCCAAAGTGTAAGAGCTAAGTAGGTCAGGGACGGACTATCTCTGAGAGAGTCTGTGATACTCTCTGCCTTGAAAAATTGAACTGGCTACATTTCTCGTTCATAGTGAAATTAGGTCAGGCCAATAATGACTAATAACTCCTAACAAACTCAGTTCCAGAGACCCAAAATCCAAATCCTAGCACTGCAATAACCATGCCGGCCTTAACAAGAATAACGTTAAGTAGTATCAGATGCACAGGATGAAAACTTTTCAGGGTTGCCACTGGTCAGGGAAAAGTCTTTTTTTTTTTTTCAAGGTCAGGGAAAAATCAGGGAATTAAGGAATTGGACAGGGAAAACTGGAATTTGAAAAAAGGCCAGGGAAAATTGACCCTTGGCAGGGAAAAATGGAATTTCCAAACCCGTGACGGCACGAGTGAACAGCTGGTCAACTTTGACACATTCAAAATCTGTGTATTTCTAGTTGGGTTTTGTAAATTGTGGCCTCCTGATAGGCATGTTGGGATTTTAAGGCCAAGGGTTGATGTGAGCCAGGAGCACGGCCTTGGCTACAGGAGTTGCCAAGAAAAATTTAAGGTATTGTGTTTTGAAGGTTCCAGCCTGTTCGATGGGTATTTCAAGGCTGTTTATTAAAAGGATTTTCTTATCTTATTACTATTAGTCAGGGAAAAATGAAATTCGTCAGGGAAAAGTCAGGGAATTTTGACGTCTCTGGTATGTGGCAACCCTGCTTTTTTCTATGGCTGAAGCCCCAAACATTGCCATTTTGCACATTTCTGAAAAAAAAACCACACTAGATCTATACGTGTCTGACCTATTTCACTATGAAGGAGAAAAATGGCTGCTTTGAATTTTTGGCTGGGGAGAGTTGGGACCTCTCATATACGGATCAGGAGAGTCTGAGGGTTTGGGGGGAATCCCCGGCCATTTACGCATCTCGCTGCGAAGATCACAACGGGAAATGTTGGGGTCCTTTAGCATTGGTGCCTATGGGGGAAAAGGGAATCCCCGAGAATTCTAGTAAACCCGGGGTTTCCACAAAAATTTGAGCCCCCCTATGCCATGTGAAGGGCCATGGCAAAACTTTTTCTCGCTTACTGTTTGAAGATTGGAGCAATATTTAAAAAGTTAGAGCGAAATAACATGTTTTCTCTTGTACATTCCCATAGTAAATAGCCCCAGCATTGCCGTTCGCGATTTCCCGAAAAATTTGATGCGCGATGCGTCTTTTTCAGACCCTCATAAACAGTATACTAGACTGAGAAAAGCCCTGCCTGTTATGTTCCCACCGTTCTTAGTGTGAATGTTGGGTATGGGCCTCTCCGGCTATCATATACCAGAGTTTAAAGAATTTTGAAGCCTACCCACATCAGCATTTTTGCATCTGAAAATATGTAATTATTGCATATATTTTTTCAAGTTCAATGACTAATATCTCCTATCATACCCAATTCCAGAGACCCAAATCCTACCACTGCAAATATATCCATGAGGGTCTAGACATAACGAGACTCAAATCCTAGCAGTACAATCCCAATTAGTATTACCAACGATTCTACAAAGGAAAGATTAGGGGCCTAATGACTGGATTACTTTTCACGTGACGTCCTCGTTAGCACTGCCCCCTATGACTCTGTGCAACCTGTTAATACGCGGCTGTCATTGTTACCATTTTCGTGACGTCACAACCTCTTTGTTTATGAATGACGTCACGAAAACGGTAACAATGATGGCCGCGTATTAACGGGTTGCACGAAGTCTCATAGGGGGCAGTGCTAACGAGGACGTCAAGAAAACGCCGTAGGCATCTGTTGGAGTTGCATATCTTAGTGAAGCTATATTATTTTTGGTATTACGGTCTTGATAAGATTAAGCATTATCAAAGGCAAAGGTCAAACACTTCTTTATCTGTGAGGTCCCAAATATTGCCACTTTTTACTTAGATACGCAGTTTTTCCCATTTTCATATACATACCATTCTTCTCTATAAAATCTGCTGTAATCAACCTTGATATATTCTTGGAACTAGGTACCACAACAGAGCCAAATTTTCTTCTGGACTTTTTCCTGAATTTTCTTTTTAGATTTTAGGATAGTTTTAGGTGACATACATACACATATTTGGTATCAAATTAAAGCTCTTTTCCCCTGCATTTGCAAAAGTTCATTCTACTGAATATACATTTATATTCAATGCATTTTTTTCAAATAGGTATTAAAGAATCAGCAATTTAGTGAAAAAAACCAGATTAACCCTTTTTCCAGACCATTTATGAAAGACTTCTGTTTGATAAACATAGGCAAGTTTGGTGCCAAATTGAAGCTAAAATGATAACCTATATGGTTAAAGGACTCACATATCCCTGTATATTATGGTGAAACTGTGCAAAAGGATGCTTTAGGGGCAAAAAATGCTAATTTTGGACAAATGTCCAATTTTAAAAAAAATTAAATGAATATTCACATGTTTGGAATCAAATGAAAGCTCATCCGAAGGGATATCTTTCTATATAGTTGTCAAATCTATATTCCTTATGGTGAAACTGCGCAAAGCTAAAAACCTCCTTTTTGGGCTCTTATTTATTTCTATTCAGAAAAAAATCATAAGAATATAAAAAAAAAAACTTCAATTTTCTTCATTCAGCTATGTTTGTATGTCATTTGATCTACTTTATATTTATTCCCTTTCAAATAAAGTCTAAAGCCATTTTGAAAAAATAATGTGTGGTACCCATTAGAAGGTACCTATAGGACTAAGGCTACCAAAGATCTCAAGGCTCTAATTCCATATTCAGCAGAGATATGAGCCCACAAAGATGGCATCAAAATTCAGGGCTCCAATTTTGCTGCAAAATTTGGCCCAACCTTGGGTCACAAAAATTGAAATATCATCAACAGTTTTGGGAATTTGATGTTCAAATGTGAAAAATATTTGCCTATCATGTTCAGGAAAATATTTTGGTTGAATTGACATGGAATGACCCACATGCTAATTTTCCTTCAAAGTATCTATGCTGTAGCTGCAGGCAGTAACTTGGGCTTTCAAGAAAAACCTGGAAGCCTACATAACCTCCTTTGCCCTAACTTAGGAGGCTTGGGGCACTTGGAGAGAGAAGAATACATACCTCATAAATTATTACTAACTGTATTAACTTACTCAAGTTACTCTGGTTATTGGTGCAATAGTTGATCAACTTGATGTGTCTAAAAAAAACTTTGGGGGGTCACCATAGGTCACTGCTTTTGATACCACAGAGAGCTGCAATTCGAATTTCGAGGGATGGGGATTTCCCCATCACACTAGTCTCGAATAGTCCTACCAAGCAAGACATTTCTCTGTTTTACTTTTGAAATATTAAAATACAGTTCTTCTTTTACTGCGGTGCTATAAAAGCCCCCCCCCTTCCCCCATTCCCTCTTGAGACACGAAGGTGTGCACGCCATGAGGTTTCCCTTTTTTGCCATTGAGGGCCACTCCCATCACTTGTAAACATAACCTTTGAATAGGAGAGAAGGTCAAATACATCTAAATCTAAGAAATTGCTAACGTCTTGTTCCCTTGGTCACTCCATGCAATTACAAGGTAGAAAACACATATATTCGAGCTAATTTAACCGTCAAACTTGACAGACACAGAATAGTAGAATTCATCCCTCCGAGAAGACAATTTAAGTTAACCACACCTATTGCAACATTATTGCTGAAATGACCCTTCTCTACAGATTATCGTTGTTTTTTTCCCCATGTAGGTGCGGGTTACCAGGCCCGACAGATCCTAAGTAAGACTATTGATAAGCGTGTTTTGGTGTGGTTCTGCAATAAAATAACACTGCTTTCACGTCGTTTTTCACACTGAATCGCAATACACTTCACGAAGATTGACACTTAACCTTCTTAACACAAGGTGCTTACCAAGGTCTGAAAATGTCCTAAATTGATTTTTTGGTATCTATTAAGAAGCCGTTAATTTTTTTTTATTTTTGGACCTGAGGCCACCCTTAAAAAAAGGTTGTTTCCTGTCCAGTGCCCGACTGACTTTTTGAGGGCCAACTGGGGACTTTTTTCCTTCTGCTTTTTGATTTTTTTTCAAAAAATTTCTTCGTTATGACCCTACCAAAAAAAAAGGTGGAAAAAAAATTTCCCGACCTCCCGACTGGCGTTTTTTCTGGTGACCCGCTGGACAGGAAACAAACATTTTCTTAAGGGTGGCCTGAGGTCTTAAAAAAGCCCTAACTTTCGTTGATTTTAGAATTGGCTAAGTTCAGGTTGTATGACATGTAAGCTTTGATGCATATATTTATCAACATTTCGTAAATTTGCCCAGTGATTCACATAACATTCAGTGAATTGGTCTTTAAAAGATAGTCAAAATCTGAAACTGGCTAGCACCCGTTTACAAAGCTTGTGCCATACAGTATCTTAACATTCACTTGTACATAATCATGTACTTGAATTTGAGTGATGTAGCTGTCTTTTGAATGCGACAAAATATCCTAACGGTAGAATTTTAACACAAATTTTTATTAAATTGATATGGAAATTGTACATATGTGCACTGTATCTATGATGGATTTAAGGAGTCTGACCCTGTCGTGTTCAAAAGCTCACATCTCACCTTCTATTTAGGCCTAAGTATTTCAGTTATTTGCCTTGTAGGACCTAATTTCTTATAAATCTAAGCCAATATTTGGGGATTATCGTTTAATCATTATTATTAATTAGATCAATCTGTATTCCATCGGCATAGGAGTTACCCTCGTCTTGAATTGTGTTTATACCAAACGGTGAAAAATACCAAAATGTATTTTCAAAATTTACTTTTAAGAACCTTTTCCACGTTTTGGCGTCTTTACTTGTGAAGTAGATGCACTTCCCTTGAAATCACTTGAAATATAAATTGTGTAATTTTTTATATACCAATGTTTAAGCACACTTTATGAACGATCCTTTATGTGTTGTAGTCATTCGTCTACAACGTACAATGTGATACTCACAGGTTGAAAAGCTTGTCAAATATAGACATGTATCATTATTCATGTAAAACTGTTATTTCATTCAGTTTGATATAGTGCTTCAATCTGGAAGGTATTGGTCGTATGAACATGATGGAACACGTCCATCTGGCAGGGGAAGATGAGGATGACCTGTATGGAGGCTTCAACGACTACAATGCTACCCTGGACACTGATGTAAGCATTAAAAGGGCGACAGTGTTTTAGACCTTTGCGTTAGCACAACTATGAAACAACCCAATGCGCAATAACTACATTGCTATCGTAAATTATGTAGGTCTGTCTCATACTTAGAATATTCGGTTTTAATTTCATTAATTGCTACTAACTGAACAAATAATAAAACAACACTTGCACCATCAAACTGGAGATGGGTTTATTCTATAAATCCTTTTCCAGATCTATTATAATGGATTAATCTGACGATTTCTGATAGCATCATTTGCATATACTTTGTAAACATCTCATTCATATGAAAAACATTCAACGTACCTTTTCTCTGTAACTCATATAATCATTGAAAACCACATAAATTTTACACATCCCAGGACCTGGAGAATGACCAGGCCTTCCAACAGGCAGTGCGCACCAGCTACGGCCGCCGCCCACCCCCTACAGCCGCGCGGCTGGGTACAGCGGCCGGTAGGAAGGGTCCGATGATGCCGCCCTCCTCTATGGGACGGCCCATTACCGGCATGCAGGACGGCCAGGCCAGGCCCATGACGGCCGTGCGGGCCGCCGGCTACACCTCCGCCGGACGTGGCGCAGGTAAGATAAAATTTGGTTTAATTAAGTAAGTTTTATATCAGTAATATTTACACAGACCTGTTGAGTTAGATAGATATCCATACAGAAAAGCATGTTTGATAAATTGAAGTACAATTAAAATCCCCCAAACAACTATATCATTTGTTGCCATGGCGTCATATGATAATGTTACTGTTCTTGTCATGCTTTAGGGGCCGGCTTTGATCCAATGGGTCAGTCTAATAAAGGTCCAGCACCTCCATTGGAAACCAAGAATGAAGACACGTAAGTAAAGTTGTAAAATGTTGCATTGTACACCTAAAGATAATATTTTAAAAATCAACGAATGGGCAGGGTTTCTTTTATTGGTCGTCAAGGTGACAGAAATTAAAAACTTCAAGGGGGAAGTACATGTAGTACTATGGCTTCAGGCAAAAATGATTTAAACTTAAAACTGCTGCTTGCTATTTCGTGTATATGTACTGTTCAAAATACTGCATGACATAAAACAACATGGTAACTGATCCCAGAAACCTGCTGTTATCCATCGTAGGGCACGTTACTTAAATTATATGGTACTATGTAACCTATTATTCCCTTTTATCTCCCAAAAAAACGACTTATTTCAGAAGGTGATTACGGAAGTGAAATCTGAGTATCATTTACGATATATTTTTGTTATGTTCCATGTCATATATCTGTTGTTTTATTACCTGTTGTTCATTGATACATACACGGAAGATCTACACGGATCATATATTGTATTAATGTATCCAGAATAAAAATAATTTCGAAAGATCGGAATTTAAAACGGCAGCGAAGCTGTAAATGCCTTACTTACTGTATTAAGTGAGACTTTATTAAGCGCATTGAACATAAAGTTAGAATATTACTTAGCAATCACTATGTCTTAAAATGAGGCAGATCCTTTCAGGAAAGATCTTAATGTGTGAGATCCATGCTCTATTGATGCATTATTGACTTTTCAGACCTGAGGAGAAAATAAAGCAGCTGGAAAAGAAAGTTAACGAACTTATCGAAGAAAGTTGCTTTGCAAACAGTCGTGGTGAATATAGCGTAGTAAGTATGAACCAATCACGAGTCTTTTGTCATTTATACTATCTAATCTATATATATATTGAAATGCTGTCAATCATTCACATTGTCATAATCGATCATAATTACGTTGAGATAAGATTACAAAATGAGATATGTCGTCGCATCGCCCATACTTTCATTTTTCGAGAACACCATTAGTATAAACCTTTGTTTCTATCAGTTTAACACAACTCTGTCCTAACTCAGTACTTTCCTGACGGCTATGTTTTTTTTTGACCATGTCAGGCCCTGGAGAAGGCTAAGGAGGCAGGACGTAAGGAGCGTATGTTGGTCCGACAGAGGGAGCAGCTCTCGGCCAGCGACCAGATCAACCTGGACCTCACGTACTCGGTAAGTGGCAACTCCTCCTCCATCCGCTTCCTGATCAGCACTTGGGAATGATGAACGAAATGCAATTTACTTATGCATTCTGGGCTGAAATGTGGAAGTAACGCAACATTTTATTCTTCACCATACCTTATTCGTAAAGTTATGAGCGTAGCATCTTGATTTTTGGTTATTTCTTTTTGGGAAGCAATAACATTTTCACATTGTTTAACATCGAAGATGCTAAATCTTTAATCAATCTTTATATATGATAATTAGCATCATAGGACTAGTGTAACGGTACACATGATTATGCATGGAGGGCTTGTTAGAGGTTTGTATAGATAGAAGAAGTGGAATAAAGTCTTTAACCAATATTATACAATTTCATATTGACTTGAGGTTTTTCTTTTAGCTTCAGCGTCATTTGGTAGGTTTTTGTGATCTTAGTTAAGGACGTTTTATTTTGTGTATATTTCCAGTTGAAATTTAATCTCGGCTGTAATATCTGCCATATTCTTAGTTGAGCCGTTCTTGAGATGCTATTTGTTGAAATCATTTAGAAAATTTCAGGTTCCATTAAGAATGTAGTAACAATTTTACCATCTCATGTAAACTACATTGATATTTTATTATCTTCTATGATCATCCGGTAGGACGTCTATATGTTCGTAAGTTTGGGACGCTTAGAATAAGATATTGTTGCAACTTATTTTCTTTTGAAAATATTCCTGTTGAAGTTGGATTCAAGTTTTCAAGTTTATCAGGTAATACACGTTAAGGGTTATTTATTGATTTAGCATTTGATCTTGTATGATAAAAAATTATCACGTGTTCCCATGTTTTCTCTATTCTCAAATCCCTACTTCCTTCAGGTTCTTTTCAACCTGGCAAACCAATATGCAGCCAATGAGATGTATGCGGAAGCCCTCAACACTTACCAAGTTATTGTCAAGAACAAGATGTTCAGTAATGCTGGGCGACTCAAAGTCAACATGGGCAACATCTACTTCAAACAGAAGAGTTACGCTAAGGCTATCAAGTATTACCGCATGTCTCTCGACCAGGTGCCCAACACACACAAAAATATGAGGTAAGGAATGGAATAGTTTTTGGAGGAAAAACATGCTGTAAACGGCTTATTCCCTCATACTCCTCCCGAACCCTTTTTACCTTTCAATACTCCTACTGAACCCCTCATACTCCTCTTACCATATCCTAGTGAACCCCATATACCCGTCATAACCCCTTCATAACCTCCTCATATCTGTTATACCCCCTCATGACCTCTTTATTCCCCAGCTGATCCCCCAAATATTTGTGATTTAGTGTCTTAACCAGTTAAGGACCCTTTTTTGTTAGTTTTTCTTCATTTTTGTTGCATTGGTACATATAAATATAAATCATATAAGTATTAAGTTACCAATGCAACCAAGGTATAGGTCTGTTTTTGAAGTGGGTCTATTGTTGTGGACCAGTGGACCGTGTAATTGTTTAATTGGTGTGCCCTCTCTGACCCCCAGTGGTGGTCAGACTATGGGGCCTCCACTCAGTGTCTTCTCATTGGTCACTGGTGGTAGAGGTAGGAGGGACAAGTATCAGTGATTGACATCCACTGCCTATGGGTCCTATATATAGAGGTATGTCAAGTTTGACAGACTGGAAAGCCCAGGTTGCTCTGAAAACAATATTAATTTGTTGTTTCCAATAAATGTACTCATGTATTTATATCTGACAAATACTTAAAGTATAAATGTTCAAACTATTTTTATCAATACGCATTTGATTTATCATTACTTAATTATGTAAAATATCTTCATTTCAAATTGATTTTAATTCCAATTTTAATAAGGGCAAACAAAGAAACAGAAATCCAAACTACTTTTGGCCTTAACTGGCTCCTCTCTGGCCTGACTGGTGAGGTGAGATGTGGGGGGGGGGGGGGGGATAGGGGCACCACCACCACCACCACCACTGTTAGGAGTGGTCGGCAGTCAGAGTAGACTTGTGCTAGAGCTGATGGTGGGGGGGGGGGGGGGGGGGGGGGGTTAGTTGAGTGGGCTGGCTGGATCACAGCAGTGGGGAGGTGTAGGGGGAGGGGGAGAGGGGGGGGGGGGGGGGTTAGTTGAGTGGGCTGGCTGGATCACAGCAGTGGGGAGGTGTAGGGGGAGGGGGAGAGGGGGGAGGCCATCCACACCCCATACCACAGTGGTCAGGCTGGTCACACTCTCCCACCAGGTGAGAGGTTACTGAGTAAAGTAATTCAATGAGATGCAGTGATCTGCTTGGAGAGCTGATTTGTCAAACAGGACCCGGGGTGGGTGGGGGGTGGAAACGTCTGTTGGGTGGGGGTGTCCCGAGGAGGGGGAGGGGGGGAAGGCCATCCACACCCCACACTGGTTTGCCAAACAGGACTGTGGGGTAGGGGTAGGAAGGTGGGGGGAGGAGAATACAGCAGTGCAGGGCAGCTGTACACTCATTGGTCAACCTGATTGACCAATAGGACTCCCACCTATACCACCATCGAGCGTATGACATGTTCCTTTTATAACATTTAAAAACCACCAATGCAACATCGGCCAGTTCCTGGCCGACAATCTTCAGATTTCTAGTTATTCCTTCATTAATTGCAAATCATGAAAAATATGACCTGCTGACATGCGCAAAGTTCCATTATTTTTGGCATTGACTACCTTGATCCACAACGTTTTCTCTCCTGACAGCGTTACACTGTTCTACAATATCAATATCATTCTTGCCTAGTTTTTAAATGAAATAAGATTTTAAGGATCTATTCAGACCAGGCGCACAATAATTATAAATCATGTTCTGATGGTTTTATCCATTTAATATAGTACAGTTTTGATATAATTTGTTATACAGGGATGCAAATTTTGCTATTTTTGTCGGATTTCCGAATTTTTTCCTCCATCACCCCAAAAAATCTGTTTCAAAATTTGATGTTTAGAATAAGTTTCATAACATTTTTGGATGCATTCAAATATTCGTTATGCTATTTCAGATTTTTTCACTGTCCCCCTACTTACATCCCTGGTGTTATAGAATAGTTTTGTATTGTTGATTTTGATATCTTATAGGATCAAAATCATGCAGAACATCGGCATTGTCTTTGTGAAGATGGGCCAGTACAATGATGCCATTACGTCCTTTGAGCACATCATGGGAGATGATCCTGACTTTAAGACGGGGTTCAATCTTATCCTCTGCTATTATGCCCTTGGCGATCGGGAGAAGATGAAGAAGGCATTCCAAAAACTACTTACAGTCGACCTCAAAATTGATGATGAAGACAAGTACATTTCCTCCAACGTAAGTTTTTACATATTTGCCGTTTTGAATTGAGTGGATATTATCATACACTACAGATTCTTTTCCTGGGTCTTACATTCGTATTTCAAATTAGGGCAAAATCCAGAAATTAGTGGGGCCTTTTACATACACCAACACACAGTAACCTATTCATGTACTAATATTGTGCTTTACTGGATAGCTATATTCGCCATCCGACATTCTATGTGACGTTTGAACCAAAATGTATCAATGTAATGATCCAGGATGACAAGCAGTACACCCTCATCTTGGAGATGATTAAAAGTGACAGTCTACGCCAGATCGAGCGAGAAAAGTAAGACATGCCTTTTGTTTCCTATTAATTACCTAATCCTTTACCTACAATATTTAACACCATTAAAGATATGACAGCAGTGGTCATATTCGATTTATGAATATTAACTACTCCCTGCCATTTTTTTCCTAAGCTGTGCAAGGTCTAATTATTTTAAGTGTTCCAGGAGTAATTGCATTGTGCTTGGGTCGTATGCTCGTCAAACGTTGGTAATGGTTTTTGTCATTACAGGAAGAGTCAGGCCGAGCGGTGCATAAAGACGGCGGCCAAGATCATTGCGCCCTCCATAGAAGCCAATTATTCCACAGGATATGACTGGTGAGTGCTGTAACCATGCGGTAACTCAGTGTAATAGTATTAGATAAATACCCTTTGTGTCAATTATCAGCAATATGATGAATGATTGTGATTGTATATTCTTTCAGCAAGCTAATGATGTATTATGCTTTATATAATCTTCTGAAAAAAAACAGGGGAAACATGAAGTTGATTTTCAAATAGAAACAAACAAAAATGGTTAATGGAATTCCTTTGTTGTTTGTAAGTTTGTTTATTTCTTAAATCGCCGCAAAAATAATAAAAATAATGTTTGTCATGGTGATCTTAATTTCAACAACAAATTTATGTATTTGCCATCGACATTTCTTTTTTTCACGATATCGACAAGAAAAGTTACACCTTCCCTGCTCTTTTTTTCCCAGGTGTATTGATCAAGTGAAGGCTTCTAACTACATGGACCTGGCGCATGACTTGGAGATCGACAAAGCTATTGGCTACCTGAAACAAAAGGACTTCCAACAGGTTCACACTTTTGTTATAATTATGATGCGTCTCTACGCCCAAACATATAATTTCTCTGAGGAAGTTAATAGTGATGTCATATGGAAAAGAATTAATTCAAAAATTGAGTTAGAAAATAGGTACACTAACTTTAAGGTCTTCGTATCTATTATTCAGGCTGTCGAGACTCTGAAGTCTTTCGAGAAGAAGGACACCAAGGTTGCCTCCACAGCTGCTACCAATCTCTCCTTCCTCTATTTCCTGGTAAGTTAAACACAAATTTGGTATTTTCAACTGCTCTCTTGAAAGCAGATTTGAATTCATATTATGGGCCTTTAATTCCCCTGTGTTGTAGTTACCCCCGATTTTTTTTATATGTGTGAGCAATATCTTTTTGTCTGAAATATACTTTTTCTTTTGTGTTATTTTAATTCTTATGATGTATACCTCGGAAATTGGTATAGATCTCAACTGTTCGGATTTGTATGAATTCTAAAATTATAGAGATCTCCAGAGAACAATTTCGGAATAACGGGAATAGAATCTCTGGATACAGCTATGTTACGATACGAGATGCGGTTCTCTTTCCATTCCACGCCCATATATAGCACCCCTCCTTTGATTATCGTTCCCCTTGCCTTCGTTCTTATAATGCCTTTATTTTACTGTGTTGCATGATGGAATGGACAGAGTGGCGAGGTACCTATATTTAACACCATTAACTGTAATTGTTGTCAGACTTGTGTGTAATGATCCTGACCTTTGTACATACACATTCTTTAGGGCCTCCCATAGAAGATATACTTAATACCATCCATTTCTTTTCTTCATAATGTCATATTTGCTGTCTATACTATAGATGAAACCTAGGTTTCAACTATTGCTTTAGTAATTTAATGTAGAGGTAAATAAATAACAGAAAATTAAAGTGTTGAGGTTGACCCTGGTGGAGGATTACATAGCGATACCTACCATCCTAAGTCCAATCATTCTGTACAACCGTCTCATCACACTAACTTGCAATGCAAAGCATACTTTGGGAACCTGAGATCTCCTTGTCAGACACATAATGTATCAATTCTTTTAAAAAAAATTTTCTTCTTAATTTCAACTGAAATGACTGCCATAGATATGTAAGCGAATATTTCTTTTTTTTTAACATTGTAGTGGAATAACCCATTCATTCTTGTCTACAATTGAAACCTCAAAGCAAATACTGTATTCTACGACTTTTAGGAAAATGCTTGCATCCAGTTTTTGATGAGACAGTTGTAGATAACCTATTGTCGTATCGCCATTGTAAAATGCATTTACCTATCCCTCCTCTCTGTAGTCATCTGGTGGAGTCATGCTATGGTGTATGTAATTAACACATTAAACTGTATTGTAATCTGAGCTATTTATTTCTAAAAGAGAAATCGCCATATCTTATTCATTATTTTTCATATTTCTTTCTAATCATGAACAGAGATTTTTCTCGATAAGGAGGCGCTACAACAATTGGAATTTTTGTTTGAAATATATATAAATAAGCAAACTGGAATGGATGTGATACATTATTACGTTGAGTGAAAAAAGGCATGAGAAGAGATAATTTACTTTGTTGCAACGCTCTAGTTAGAATGTAGTAAATATGGATTCCTCCAAAATGCACAGAGATGATTTCTGGATTTAATAAAAAACTCTACTTTTCAGGAAAATGAACAGGGTAATGCTGACCGATATGCTGAGGTTGCACTTGCTGCTGATCGGTACAATCCTTCAGGTAAAAAACAACTCTTTGTTAAATGTATTTGAAAGGAAAAGATAACATGTAAATCTGTTGGGGTACAAAAAGATGCATTTTATTTTTTTTAAAGTGCTTTACCTTGTTTGGTATTGGGGGTTCACCGACTGTCATTCCTGCAACCTGCTACCGGGGCCAGATGCTGCCTTGTCCTCATGACCAGGCATGAGAATGTACAAGGAATATGGAAAAGGGTGTTGCTGAGCTGGAGGTTGTACCTCGTGCAAGAAGGTCAACTGCGAAGTACTGCGGGAAGGGATGTAGTTGAAGGGAGAATGAGTGGGTGTTAGGGGTGTCCTAGACTAGACGTCTATTAGGACAACCAGTCACTGATGGGGGAAATATACTTCAGGTCTTCACCATTAGAGGGTAGTAACAAGTTGGCCTAGAGCCTGCCGTCTTGTTCCCTGTGCTGATTCTGCTGCTCGTGATAAACTCATGCTGTATCATAAACATAGTCTAGTCATTCCTCTAGCCTAAATTTGTATAACTATAAGTCCAATTGTAGAGAGGAATTTGCCTAATTGTACTGTTTAGACATGCTGCTTGCTCCTCGTAATCCGATATTACCTTGTTCCCAGATTCTTTTAAGTAATATAACACAAGAAGGAAGTCGATGTTGACAAGTTGGAACTGTTTATTTCATACCGAAACTTGGGCTTTTATACCCCTAAGACTCATGGTGATTAGTCAGTAAAGGTCACATGATCATTGTGACACCTTATTATGTCACTTCTAGTACCACCTTTTACGTACTACAATACTCGTGATCTATATAGTGCATGTTTCTTATTGTCATGCTGCGTAACAAACACTCGTTCCAAAAGGAACCTTCAATATTTCATAGAATTATCCAAGTAATCACAGATATACAACCATCGGCAGAAAACGAACACCTTATACAAGAATATAACATGCTATTGCTACTTAATTAATCCCTAACAGTTTGTACCTCAAGAACTGCAGGTCTCTGAACACCCATACTACTAGATTCATCACGCTTGTCAAATTATTTATGTACATCTTATTGAAGGATCTATCAGATATCCAACATTGATCTTGCAGGTATGATGTCCTTACTAAACAAACACTTTATATGTATATTTCAAGCTTTGGTGAACAAGGGTAACGTCCTCTTTGCCAAGGGCGACTACGAGAAGGCTCGAGAGTTTTACAGAGAAGCGCTGCAGAACGATTCCTCCTGCGTGGAGGCCCTCTACAACCTGGGTGATTGGAGTTTGATGTATTAGAGACCTTAGACTTATGATGTATGTCTTTATGTAAGGCGTTGCCAGACTAGAAACCAAGCATAGATAAATTCAAGCCTCAAAACTACTACATGGTCACGTAGTCCTTAACGCTAATATAGATCTATCTGCTTTTTTCTGTGTGCCTGACAACAATTCTAATGGGCGTATGAGAAACAGTGTACATTTCACGTATAAAATCCCCCATGTATCCTGATAACTTATATGTTTGTACCCTGACTTAACCTTTTGTAAACCATTCCAGGACTGAGCAACAAGAAGTTGAAGCGTAACGAGGATGCCCTCGATTCGTTCTACAAACTACATGCCATCCTGCGGAACAGTTCTCTGGTCATATACCAGATTGCAGACATGTATCCTTTCTATCCGAAAAATAGTTCTTTGGATAACCCTAGATATTACATTATTTTAGACCAAAAAAAATCTGATTTCATTTTATTCTTATCGCTACAGGGAACCAAAACAATATGGCATTCAACAGTGAGAACATTAATTTTTGTGAATTTAGATAATTAACGGAATACATTACAAGATACTACGTCAAGCTTGTGATATAAAGTATTAGCCATAAAAACTTGCATAAAACTTATAAGAATCACATTGAAGTGATTTTGTGTGTATTTGTTCATAAGCAAATGTAATAATTATAACAAAAGTATTCTCATAACGATTTAGCTAACGTTCATTGTTTATAATTCATAGGTCTGCAGAGGAATATTTCGATTGTTGTTTGAGTTTACAAAAAGTCTGTAAGATTTAGTACTTCACTGATTTTAGTTTCATTCACTTCTGTTTAGCCCATGAACTAAGTCCTCTTGGATAATCTCCTAATATCAAATGTGTCCTTAACGTTCCAAAGCCATGACCAGTTAGGAGATCCCGGTCAAGCTATAGAATGGTAAGTGTTTCTGTACTAGAGAATAGAAGTGGAAAAGGGAATAGTGTAATTGAAACTGAAAGAACTGGTGAATATGTAAGGTGGTGTAAACTGCATTTAACACAATAGTAGAAACGTCAGACTTTACAAAAGTGATGCTTTTCGATACGTATAAATATTATCAAGTTGAAAAAAAGAAACACGATTTAGTAGTTGTTAAACTTTTTATTATTTTTAATTGTGTGACAGGTTCATGCAGCTGATTGGTATAGTTCCCACCGACGCCTCCATTCTGCAGAGGCTGGGAGAGATGTACGACGCCGAGGGGGACAAATCCCAGGCATTCCAGTACCACTACGATGTAAGCATTGGCATAGTTGCATTTTTTCTCATCTGTATCTTTATAAAGAGACCACGCCTGGCCTTTGAAAATCAACCTGTCACACTCAATTTAAAGTAACACTCACTTTTGGTAACATAATGTTTTCGTTGCTTGTAATACATGCACCACATGTTAATGGCTCTAGGCATGAGTCCATTTCAATTTCTTTATGTAAAATTATATCTATGTTCATCCATCTACGCACTGAATAAATGTCTTAACTGTTTACGATCTAATAACCTTATTAACTTTCATCATTGATCAGTCCTACCGGTACAATCCGTCCAACATCTCTGTCATCGAGTGGCTAGGTGCCTACTACATTGACTCGCAGTTCTGTGAGAAGGCCATCCAGTACTTTGAGCGTGCTGCCATCATACAGTGAGTCATACAAAATGTGCTATACAAGAACATGTGGTATCTATTCAAATCACTCTTCGCAACGAGTAGGGTATTGCACCTGGTGGCGGGTTTCTCCTAAACCATATCATATATTCGGTCACCACCCTTGTGGCGTAAAATAAGCTGAAAAGTATTACCTTGTGCAGTCTGGAAAGAACCCATAAGGGTTGGCCAGACGTTAAACTACCCCAACAAACAAACTATTCAATCAGCAGTTTAAACGGTACCATTTTTGGAGGAAAACTTAATGAAATAAGAAGCGAAAAGTTGAAGCATGGTTTTCCCTCCGCAAGACGGAATCCAGGATTCAATGTTTGGTTTCTTTGATGTAGTTTCTACAGTAGTGGCAATTCTGTACCATCCTGTGTATGGTCCAGATCTTAATCTCAATAAGTTGAAAGACCCTTGACAAATTGCCCCTCATAAAGAAGATTGATTGACTTTTTTGTGTGTGTAACTTGAGACAGGCAATCTCCTATACAGAGGCACTCTGTGTAATTAGTAGGTTTATGAGTCAGCAGTGTGTCCACACAACCCCTTCCTTTAAAAGTGTTGCAATAGGAAGCGTTGTCACATCCTTAGAAAACATCTTAATAAATAATATACTTGAAAATTTTCGAAACATCAAATAGAATGTTAGTATTGTATTGAAGTTGTAAAGCGAATAATTGAAGGCACGCAGAAAGATGACAGATAAAAGAAACTTAAAATAGAAATTTGTACTATCCTCTGCTATCATTTATCTCTCCAGACCGGGCCAGGTGAAGTGGAAACTGATGGTTGCCAGCTGTCACCGGAGAAGTGGCAACTACCAACAGTCCCTAGAGACTTACAAACACATCCACAAAAGGTTCCCGGATAACATAGAGTGTACGTATCTACTTTCCCAATGCGCCATTGTTTCTCAACCCTAACATAGTTTTTCACCTATATTACACCTCTCAAAACTTGACTTTTGTGTTTTGGGGAAAAACACCCATCGTCCAGGTATCAATGACTAGAGAGAGAAAAATAAAAATAAATGTTTCCTCTGAAATAACGTAAGTTGGAAATAAACTACTGGAAAACATTAGAGTTTTAGCCAATTTCATATCTAATGTCCTGTTTGATTTGTAGGTCTGAAGTTCTTGGTGAGACTGTGCACCGATCTCGGTCTGAAGGATGCCCAAGAATACGCAACAAAACTCAAAAAAGCAGAAAAGGCACAGAAGCTTAGGGAAGAGGTAACTTTTTTAAAAATGTTTATTGTATATTCGGTTGTATACCGGGCGAATATCAGAAAATAAGGAAGCAGCAGAAATGGGATTCGCCTTAGGAACATCCAAAATAGTGTTTGTTTGATTCTTTAAATTCCGTTAATTAGATAACTTGTATCAACAACCACTGCGCCATTCCATTCAGTAATATGTAATCGTTCATCTGCAGCGGGCTGCAAGTGGAACCAGACGAGCTGGGAGTGGACGGCGCGCCAGGGAAAGTAGTGCAGGTACGTTCACATACGTAATACCTGTATTTTTTGTGGTTGGAGGTGGTTGCTCACGGTTTTCGTTTGTAGTGAAACCCTGTTTTCAAATAAATGAGTTTTAATTACACATAAAGTGGGAAAGATAGTGTCACAGCTAACTAATGTCACAAGAAATATTTTGTTGATTGTCTCTCGGTATATACTACTATAAAGAGTGCAACACTATAAGTTACTGTAGCGTTAACGCAACGTGGTCTATGAAGCCTTTATTGGGTTGTATCCTAATGTTTGTCGTGGTTGCCATAGGCAAAACACGGCCGACCAGTGCTAGCAGCTGGGACTCTGGTAAGTATATTTGTTGGGGTCTAGAAAACTGTTGAATTTTACTTTGTGTTTAATATTTATTGTGTTCGTGAAGCTTAAACCCTCTAGGCTTAGCGTTATTTCTTCAAAATTCTTATGCCATTGACTTTGTTTAAAAGTATTCAAAGTGAAGGTGAAGCATAAGATGAAAAGTGTCGTGTGAGTAAGACAAGATTCCTGAACACCGACAGTGAGATTTCCCCCCGCTTCATTAGCTTTTCCATCTTCCATTTTCTTATTCTGCATGTTCATCTTGTAGGTTAATACAACTTTCTGCTCCGTTCTGCTCTCATTTTGTCATATCAGGTCCTGACTACTCCATTCAGTTTTTGTTTTTTTTATCATTTATCATATCGTGAGTCTAGTGGACATGACTACATCACTGACAATATTCAACTTTACTTAATTTTCCGCAGAAACTCGGAAACCGATAACATAGTTAATTGGATATTACCGAGCTTGTACAGTATTCACATTTTGCTACATCATGTCAATTCGTGTAGTTTAATTCCAATATATGTATTTTATCGTACAATTCTCAGACCCGGGCAGTCGCCAGGACAGTGCATCAGGTCCCAGACGGTCGGCAACCCGGGAACGAAAACAAATTAACTTGGACGACGCCGAACCATTTCAAATGTCCAACACTACAGAAGCCGGTGAGTGTAAAGACTTAATAAGATAGGAGGGGTTCTTTCTGGTTTACCTTCTTTTTTTTCTTTTTCACAAAGAATGAAAATACAAATGAAGGAATTGTATAAGCAGTTTTTTTTTTTGTTAGCGAGAGTTTCTTAGACAACCATTACGTCTCTAGGTACTGCTCTTTTGGCAGCAGGTCCACTAGATATGTTTAACAAAAACATCAGCAATATCCTCAATTTTGAATCCTTACGCCAAAACCAAATTCCTTAAAGTTTTCCTCCTGTTTATTCGACTCTCTTGCATCTTATCCATTTGTCGGTAGTGGTAGTGTCGAATCTAGTACTCAGGTTTGCATATTTTTTGCGGACATTTATCCAAATATGTACACGTATACAAAATATTTATAGTATAGAGCCCATTGATATAAAGTCACTTTGGTGGTCTCCTTCAGACTCGGACTACGTCGACCCACTTGGGGCAGCCCCAGAGCGGCCCAAGACGGCCGCCCGACGACGTGACGCCCTGGACGACGACTTCGGCGACGAGGAGCTGGGCGACGACCTGCTTCCGGAGTAAAGCTCAAGGTCGCGGATAGAAGATTTGGAGGTAGTCGACGTCACGGCGTGATGAAGAATTTGATCTAGTTTTCTTATCTGTCTATTAAGTATTGTTATCTGTGATATGCTTTACTCCGTCCAGTTCCGTCCAACAGCATGGTCAAACTTGATATTTATGGTTTATATATTCGTAGTATGTGGAAGACATTCAGTGTATATTTCAAGAAAAGAAGTAAAAAAAGACCGGTACATACATTAAAAGTAAATCTGTTTCTGTCTGTTGACTGATATCATTTATCATATTTGCGCCAATCTTCGTACTGCCATGCGAAATGAAATTGGAAACTTACCTTAGCGTGTCTATGGTCATAAATTGATCTCCAAAAATTCCGAATGGCTTTGATAAAATAGCTAGATAAAAGTAACTTTTTACCGGGATCTGTTGTATTTCTTCAGAACTATTGATAAATAAATGAGTGTATGAAGACAATTTCCTCTGAAATTTTTATTTTGAACAACTATTTTAACAGCTGGTTTAACCTTACAAGTAAATGATTTCTGATTTATTGAAGTTTCGAAAGGGTACGATGGGATATCAATGTTTTAATGTTTTAAAAGATAAATTACGACGTGCAAGCTTATATCTCTACATAAATAATATCACACCGAACTACAACATTTGACTAGATACAATTACATATTTTATATCAACCACGACATAGTTTATACATGTTCCCTATGATAGCAGGGCTTGACAAATCGGGTGTCCAGTGGCCCGGGACCACCAAAAAGTCGTACTGGGCCACTAAAAGCAGTGCCTGAGTTGCCCAGTGGGCAACCAGAGTCCAAAATTCCAAAATTAAAGTTTGAAAGTAAAGAACATCCAGTTGTTTTTGTAACTCTTTAGTTATCTGTCATCTACTTTACGTTATTCTCTTCCAACATTACTGGGCACCTACATTTTGCAGCTGGACAACCATATCCAGGAGTCCAGTTGCCCAGTGGGCAACCAGGTTTCAAATTGATTTGTCAAGCCCTGCTATGCTTTGTTATCAAAGTCCGACAAGCAGGGTGCGCCGATACCGGCCAAAAGTGAGTTCAGACACTGAACTGCCTACTTAAATTTATACATATATCTTATGTATATCTAAGAGCACCAGGTGTGCTTATACTCGATTCATAGCTAGTACTGTAATTAGCGGGGAATACGAGAGACAGGCCTCAGTGTGAAGATCACCGTAAGGTGGCCGCTGATCAACCTGCCCAACCTATACATGTGTACTTGTACATAGCTGGTGACCAGTAGGTCTAACTGCACCGATATAATAGTGCATCCTCCTTGTTGAACAACTGACTACGATTTAACCATCAAAACGATTCATCGAGTACCAGACCAATACATTCTTTTTAATCAGCAACATTACAATTTAAACACCATACATGTATTTTGTGTTAAGGTTAGAATAGGGTGATGAGCGCAGAATTAGCCAACATTAAGCGAGATTGTTAATATTTTGGCCATAATTCTATGCATTTACACACAGTATATAATCATTTTATAGCGATGAATACCTAAGCTATTCAATTGAACCAAGTTTATCATCTTTCGTGAGGAAATAAGAAATATATTGATAGTGGATTTTAAAAAAGTTTTCCTCGTATCTTTTTTTTTTACACGGATGTCATATTTGCAGGTTTGTATAGACACGAATTCTACTCATCTAAAGATTCTTGTATAGGGAAATGCGGTTCATATCTTTGATTTAGAACATGCTTATTCTTTTATAGCACAAAGCGCAAAACATTATGAAATTATTTGTTAGACATTTTCTACATAACCAAAACAACAACCTAAGGAAGCTTCAGTTAAACTTTTAAGTCCAATACCCACTAGGCGACTTTTTTTGCTGAATCGGCGTCGGCATACTCGTCGGCCGATGAGTAGGTCCACTCGGATACCCACACACAATCGGCATACTCGTCGGCGTACTGTCAGTCGTCGGCGCCGACGAGTACGCCGACGCGTACGCCGATCCTTATTAAGCATGTTTGATAAAGGGCCATACCCACTAGGCGATTTTAGGTCTGCCGACGGCGATCAGCGTCGGCGTACTTGTCGGCGCACTCGTCGGCGTACTCGTCGGCATGAAATTATCAAACATGCTTAATAAGGATCGGCGGTGGCCCGATGTATCTCTCAATACGGGGTGTGGTGGCCCGTACCCACACACCGACTGCCATTTACGTGCCCCATCTCTGTCCGGCTGCCCCTGTGTCTAGAAATAACGCGCCTACTATCGATAGCCCCCTACCCACAAGGCGATTTTGCCGGTGACAGGCAACTGCTAAGGGTAAAATCGCCCAGCAACTTTGATAGCTGGGTGATTCACAGTGGGTATAGTATATTGGAATGTTGCATGTTTGATATGAATCGACGCTAAAATCGGCCGATTCTAAGGGCAGAATCGGCCGATTTTAGCTCTGATCAGTCGGCCGATTGTGTAAATGTTGCCTAGTGGGTATGGGGCTGTAGTGTGGGTAAAACATACGATCCAGGTTTCTTGCAGGACTATTGATTTATTTTGTAAGTAAAAACCCCTGGATTACGTTTGGTTATCAATATTTTAACTATCACAATTATGTAGAATCCGGTACGCATGGGCTTTCATATTCAGTTACCCTATCACATAATGATTATCTTAACATCACAGTTCACATAAATAACCACATCTGCTCCTAATAAACGTATGAATTTGTACTGACACCAAAAACTGTCAAAGCTGTGGAAAGCCTATACATGTATTTACACATACATTTTTACACATACAGCAAAAACCTGTAATCAAGAACTGAAAAGCCCCAATGTTCCAGTCACTTAACCCAGTGCCAAAAAACACGTTTTGTGACATTGTGAATCTGAACTTGCATACCGAGAACGTAACACGATGATGAAAAAGTCTGTTCCATCGTGTCGAGAGTGTGTTGCTCATACCTTTCGGCAGCACTTTTCAATTTCTGTCTGTTTTCTATTGAAACAAATTAGAAAACGCTCTTGGGTACATTAGTATGCTCGTTTGCGTAGGGATCTTTACAGCACCCGTATTAACATAGTATACCCATAGTACCATAATTATCTCCATGGCCAGTAACGATTTGAAAAAATTCTTCAGTTACCACACGTCGCACATAGTTTGATCATCAGCCATTTATAATAATATCCCAAGCAGCAATAATATCCCAAGCAGCATCTCATTTACCTCATTTCAAACTCACTTAAACAAACCCCTTTTTTTGTGGAGGTACGTACATGTGCAATTCACCCGGCACTCTTGGTACTTAGAATATATAACTGCTATATGTAGAATGTAAGTTATTGACAATACTATTATTAATACAGTCCTTCAACAGAGAACAAAATTAGTCAGGAGCAAATGATAGTAGCTAGGGATGGCCAGGGATCTCAGGAGGACGAACGGAAGGTTACAAAAATAGGGAGTTAATTGGTAAAGATAAGTAAATGCCACGACATATAAGTCAATGGCCAAATTGTGGAGGGGGAGTGGGGGCGGGTGGCGAAGGAACCCAATCGATTCACCATTAATATAAGCCCCTGTTAGTGTTGCTCTGTCAGTATATATAGCGTATACTCTGGCAATGCTTCATCTCGGATCACTAGAATTGTGAACCTTATCCCCTTATCACAGCTGCCATTATAAGATGTGATGCCAGTGTACGATCGGCATCCGTGGAGTGGCTATCATCTCACTCCAGTGTGCCTGGCCTTCCGGGATACCCGATTCCATTCCAATGACAACACTTCCGAGGGTGACGTCCCGATGTGGAAGATTCTCCAGCTCGTCTTCAGAGAAGATCTCCGACGTGTTGTCCGTACCGCTAGTCTTGGACTCCGAGTCGCTGTCATTGGCGTGGCGTTTGAAGGTGAGCAGGAGGCAGACGACACTCAGACGTTGTGGCGGGAGATCGAAGGTATGCGTCACGTCTATCGGCACGTCTTGAAGCATTGGGCCCTTCAACCTTCGAAAACTAGACTTTTTCTTCCCCATTACTCTGTTTTTGTAAAGTAGTGATATCTGCAGATAGAAATCTGTAAAGAAATAAGAATTCAGGAAATTAGTCACAAATTGTATATAACCCCCATTCTTCCAAAAAAAGAAGAAGAAAATAACAAAAGAAAAAGGAGAAAAACAACGGCATTATTTTTCTCAACAGGTTTCCATCAATATACCCTGAATAGGATTCTTGTACATATTTTGATATAACCACCCCAGAGACCTTTTTTTTTTTTTTTATAAGAGACAGTGTTAACCGCCTTCTGTTATGGTCAAGAACAACGGCTGTTCCCCTTTTGTATTTGCAATTCAGGATTATTTGAGTAGGCAGAAGATGGATGGTATGCAAGCATCTACTCTATAGCTGCAGCAAATAGCGATCTATGGACATATCAAGCGTTTCCAAGATTTTGACCTGTGGAAGAAATAAGTATCATCAATTATTGGCATATGTTATGAGAGATGAATGTAATAAGGAATTTTCTTTTGAATTTAAATTATCATTGGAATCCATACAAAATCTGGTTGATTATGTACATTATAATTTCGTAAAAAGTACCTATTTGAAAACTTATTTTTTTGGGTGTCTTCGAATGGACGTCCTACTAATGACCCCCCCCCCCCCCCCCGGGCATTGTTTGTACAGCTTTTCACAGCTGACGCACCTTCTGCACACCTGAAATAAACCTCATTTCAGGTTGGAATTTTTTTTTTTATTAATTTTCTTATTCAACTGCAACAACAAGACAAGGGCATTATACCGATATACCCACAGGTGAGCCCAAGTTGATTAGGTATGATTTATTACAAGATTAAACCTCATTTCAGGTTAGAAAAATAAGTGAATACTCTTCTATACTACTACCTAAAATAGACCGTGCACTACCCCTGACAAGCCGCCAGACCCTAAAGGGGGATACCCACTGAGCAACTAAACTAAATTCTGGTAGTCTTTTCCAGTTCTGGTCGCTTGCTTCTGTCGAAGACGACCAGAATTAGTGTTCCCGTTGAACGATTTGACCAGTTCTGGTCGTTTTCAACCAGAATCAAGCAACCAGAAGTGGTACAGACGACCAGAATTTAGTTGAATCGCTTAATTGATCAAAAATAGAAATCCATTACAGATCTCTGAATTAAGTTTAATTGGGTACAATAGACCAAGGGGAATATAATAAAACCAAAAAAAGCATATGTCACCATGCTTATCTCTGAGTAAATGCCTGAGGAAGGGAGTGGCCTTAACTATAGAAGTCTATGGGAATTACCAAATTTGCCACACTTACATGTTGCTATGAGACTCAATATCCATTAGAGCCCAACCAAAACTGGTCAAAATGTACCTTGGGACCTCACCGACATTTAGAGACCAGAAAAAATATAGGTTACCAATGAAATAAAACAACCAAAGTCTCTTGAATATTTATGACTGGGTTATTTTAGTACATTCAACTTTAAATCATTTCTTCCTGGCCTTGTTAATTTTTCATCCAGAGGAGTGATGTTTCATACTCTGAGTGGACTGAGGCCCCTACCAATGCCTGATAGTTAGTTTTTAAATTTTGAGAAATTGTATTTTTCTAACCAGGTGGCGCTAGTGGGCATAGACCAATATACCTTTAAATTTGATCATTCATTGCTACATCTATTTATTTTAACATTGATATAAGTTCTAATTTAACTAATGCTCATGCCTAAAAAATTATTTTGAAAATTTAAGGAATTGAAATTTTCACACCAGGGGGCGCTTGTGCAGTCACCTCTTAACATGATAACTAAAGGTATATTGGTATATACCTGGTTGAAAAAATAAAATTTCTCAAAATTTAAAAACTGACTTTCAGGCAATGGTAGGGGCCTTAGTGCACCCAGAGTATGAAACATAGCTCCTTTGGATGAAAAATTAACAAGGCCAGAAAGAAATGATTTATACTTGAACGTACTGAAATTACGTAGTCATAAATATTCAAGAGCCTTTGGTTATTTCATTTCATCAGTAACCTATACTTTTTCTGGTCTCTAAATGTTGAGGAGGTCCCAAGGCACATCCTGACCCATTTTGGTTGGGCTCTAATGGATATTGAGTCTCACAGAGATATGCAAGTATGGCAAATTTGGTATGTCCTATAGACTTCGATATTTAAGGCCTCTCACTTTCCCAGGTATTTACTCAGAAATAAGCATGGTGACATGTTTTTTTTTGGTTTTATTATGTTCTCCTTGGTCTATTTTACCCATCTTAACTTGATTCAGAGATCTGTAATGGATTTCTTATTTTGATCAGACACCTCTTAATCCCTTTAAAATTAGCTGGACGTCAAAACGGGTGGCACGCTATATTTTCTATTTCAAATCCTGATTGATTGAATTGTTGACTAATATTGGTAAGCTTTTTTGATAGAATAAAGGGAATTGTAGCATCTGACCTTTATTTCTAACTAGAAATTAACCATGAGATTCCATTAGACATGGGAAAAAAAGGGAAAAAAATAACTACAATTGCCCTCGGAGAACAACCCAAATACAACGATTATGCTGTCTTTGGTAAGATACAAGCACACAGTTGGAAATTATCATCATGTGTAAGTGCATGTTATACCTTCAGAAATAGTTGTATTTGCAATGTTTTTTATACATTAGAAAACTTGTTAGATTGTAATTATAGATACAGTGTAGTTGTATATATAGATGTGACAAGAATAGGCAAGAAATAAGTAAACATTCTATAATAGATTTCAAATTGCTGCCCAGGGTCCAGATGGCATATTGGAAAAACCTGTACAAAATGTTGATATTTCATAATTTCACCTCAGCCTTCTGTCTGCTCTCATTTGCTGAATAATACTTGCATATAAGTGAATGACACATCACTAGATTCCAAATTTAATTCTTTAAAACCCCTATTGAAATAATTGAAATAAAATGTAATTGAAAATTCTATTTAGAATGAAGTTGTTAAAAGTCAGGAAAAATACAAAATTTCAGCCAATTTTGGAAGACATTCCAAACATTCTAAATCATTTGGAATATTTAGTTGGAACACATCTAATCTAGTTTCATATTCTACATATTCCTAGTATTAGAATGATACAAAGATGGTAAAATTGATCAAGAATTTTAAGAATTATGAGGATTTCTTTGAAAAATGGTAGGGCAACTTAATTGTTTTTGATCGCAATTTACGGCAATGATCTATAGGTGGCTGTATAGATCTTAACCTACAGCTCTATTAGATTACACTGTCCACCATAATAATTCGCACCTCTGACATGAGCTTGTCGCCAAATGAATGACAAAGATGCAACACATGTAATCGCACCTTTAACACACTTGTTGGAAAAAAGGATCTCGAGTTGCCTATTTCCAACGGTATTATAATGCTTCCACCGTTGGAAATAGGGAACTTGAGATCCTTTTTTCCTACAAGTGTGTTAAAGGTGCGATAAGGGGGGTGGGTGGAGTTATAATCTACGTGGCCAGTAAATGGTCTCCGAATGCAAAGGTACTTGATGATTACATATGTATAACCAAAGATTTGGAGATTATAACTATTAGCATCAACAAGCCCATGCACAGAAAAATGATATGCACTTGTGTATACCGTCCTCCCACAGGATCTATTAAGAACTTGTTTGCATATCTTGATAAATTTCTGTACAATCCTGAAATTGCTATGTGTGAGAAATGGATTTCTGGTGATTTCAATATTGATTTATCAACTTGAAATAGTTTACATGCACAGGAAACTAATGTTGATATTCTTTCAATTATGTGTCCACTTAGGATTATTTGTGTTAGAAAAACCAAAACTCCCAGGATGACTAATGATGTCTATCAGAAAATTAGATATCGGAATGTATTCGTGAGCATAGACACATAAGATCACACACTACATTTGAAAAAATGTGCAAGGCTAGAAATTCTGTGAATGCATTTATTAGGAAGAGTCGTAATGAATATGTAAAAACATGTCTTCGTAACTGCTCGGGAAATCAAAAAAAATTCTGGCGACTAACACATAGTTTGCTTAAGGGAGATAAGGCTAAACATAATGATGTAGAATTTAAGGACCCTATCTATTCACTGGTGAATGCATACCATCAGATGATACTTTTTATTTTTTGAATGATTATTTTATACATTTTGGGTCTAAACTTTCAATGTTGAATAACTTGGTATCATTGCCACTAGATGGTAACTATAGTCAACTTGACTTAGAAGAGGTTGAACTGGAGGAGGTTATTGATGTTATCAAGGAAATAGATATTTCCAAAGACAGCTGTATAGATAAGATTAGCTCTAATATTCTTAAGGATGTAATGTTGTGTATGCCAAGACATGTATATCACATGTTTGTAACTTCCCTTGATACATCAACATTTCCCTGTAATTGGGCCACTGGGGTAGTTATCTTATCCCAAAGTCAGGTCATTTGTCTAACCCCTCAAATTGGCAGCCAATAACACAAACCCGCCTACCGGCTAAATTGTTAGAGAAAATTGTTTATAAACGATTTTTGAAACATGTTCTAGAAAATGATTTAATTCATGCGAGACAGTATGGTTTTCTTACAAACCGGTCAACACATGGAGCTATATTCGATATTATGAAAGATGTCAATACAGCATATAATTCAAACAAATACACAGTGTTATTATACTTAGATGTACGGAAGGCGTGTGATCCTTTGAACCATCCCCTTTTACAGGAAAAAATGAAAAAAATTAGATATTCCTTGAAATCTTGTTACGGTTCGCAAGTTATTTAAATAGAACTCAATCAGTTAGGTATATTGGAAAGCAGTCACACTCAAGCAAAGTCATATCTGGAATAGGTCGAGGAACTATTCTCGGACCAACCTTGTTCATATTCTATATTAATGATGTTATTCACAATATTGGTACTGTTGATATAAGTATGTATGCTGATGCCTATACATGTACTTTATACATCAGGGTACAGTTGGAACCTGGTTAGTAAGCATCTGCAATGTGATCTTAATAATCTTGTTTCTTGGGGTGAAGATAATGCAATATTTCTCAATGCGAACAAGACTTAGGCAATGATTATTGCATGTAGGACAAAGCGGAGCAACAACACAATACAGTTTGTTGAACACTACTCATACCTAGGTATTACAATAGATCATGACTTATCTGTATGTCGAACCTTTAATAATGTAAAACGTATTGTAACTAATAAGGTATTTCAGTTGTCCAAAATCAGAAAATCAATTGATTGTTCAACTAGCATAGCAATTTACTAGCAAACTATTCTGCTTATTTCGATTACTGTGGATTTATATTGATACCCCCTTTTATACTTGTACTTTAGAGCAGAGAAGGCATAAACAACTTTTTCGTCTGATGTTCTTACACAGTGTTAAAGATGATGTGTTAATTGTTCCAGTAAGAGAAACTAGATCGGCTAATAAGAAACAGTTTATTGTCCCAGCAAAAATGAACACAAAGTTCCAGAATAGTGCATTTTATAAAGGGACAATCATTTGGAATGAATTATGCCATGATGACAATGATGTACAATTTGCAACCTGTGTCAATGAATTTATGAATCTGATCAAACACAGATACTGTGTCTATATTGATCTACTTTATTAGGTCCAATATATATTGTATTGATCTTGATGTACATACTCAAAATTTACACCTGAAATGTTTATTCACTACACTTTATCATTGTAATATCACGGAAAGCCAGGGGCAACCCTGAAGTGAATTACTTAATAAACAATTTAAAAAAACATGTGTTGCATCTTTGTCATTCATTTGGCAACAAGCTCATGTCAGAGGTGCGAATAATCCATTGTCAGAGGTGCGAATAATCCATTTATGATAAGATAAGTCATTAATATATTATATTAATGACTTATCTTATCATAAATGGATTATTAGATTCTTACTGGCTAGAGAATTCGAAGTAACGTTATTACCCCAACAGCTAGGGCCTACTTTCATTGTAAATTATATCATAGAGACATAATCTATAGATGTCATTGCGCACTTACCCCGTTCCTCGCCGTCGGGTACGTTGGTGCGCAGGTTTCGGCACTCAGTAACGATAACACAGAGCTTCTCAGCCGTGGGCAGGTAGCACACGGACACCTGACACTCCCCCTTAGGTATCTGTACAGGTGAAGGATACAGAGCAACTTACTGCGATGTGACAAATAGGCTATCACACTCGAACCATTAATATTCTGCTGTTTTTTAACGTGAAATTTCAATTATAGTATAGACCATATGGTCCCATACTTAAATCCCAGAGGTGGACCTAGGGCGGATTGTCATCGAAATAATGCATCCATTACAGATGGAAATATAGCAAATGGCTATATATTTTCTATAGATCTCTGAGTGTTTTTGTCTACAAAAAATGGCCAAAATTAATGGTATAGGAAGAATTGATATATTACAAAGGTACACGTTTGAGAATCAGCTGCTGACTTTCCCTCAATGGCTTTTTAAAATAAATCAAAGGGCCTACATAAACATCACAATTACCAACCTGTTGGGGTGACGTAAGGTAAAGTCGTATTGATAAGGGCTGCGTCGAATCCAACTCCTGCAGCGGAAGTTCGGCTTTGCCGACGGCGTCCGTCACGGTAGTGCCCTCCACGGTATGGACGACAAACCTCAACGTCCCTCTACCCCTGAGCCTTCTCCAGTCCACAGTAAAAGTCTCCTCAAAGTCAATTCGTGCGTTCTGCTCCCTGATCTCTGACTGATACACGAACACCTGCTCCTCCCCATCCCGGAACCTGCTCCACAAGGAACTCTTATCAGAGAGCAGCTCCATTCGGATTACGATTCCTTTGCGTCGTTTTACCCGCGTAAGATACAGTGTCCGCAGGACGACGTTGACTGTACCTTCCACGTCGTTCCAGCGCATGAAGATCTCCAGTGATTTCACGGGCTTCCTGGAGTACCGGAAGTGGCCCCTGGCCCGGGCGTCGGCGGCGACCGCCTCCGACGGGGCGGTCGCGGCGGCGCCAACGCTATCGTACTTCCGGTTGACTACTTGTGGGGTCAGAGGGGAAGCTTCGTTCTTGTTCTGGGGAGAATAGGTATGGAAAGTTTAATTGTTTTAACAAGTATTAATAAAGTTTGAATGTTGTAGCCTATAATCCATTATACGCTTTGGCCTCTAATAAGCAAACGACCATCCCAAAGCGTAGGCTTGATTTAAGGGCCATTCGCCATCCGTTGCACTTGATATCATAATATTTTAGGAAACATATTTTAGTGACTAAACCATTTATGTGTCAATGTGTATCGATATATATTTTTTTGTGCTTGCGATTCTGAGAAAAGAAAATCACATACGACGAATATCAAACCACCGTATATTCTTTGAGTCGGTAATCCGGGCACTTTGGCATAGGTGGCGCTGCAGTAGTGGTGATTATTGGTGAATACAACCCCATAGGACCAATGCTTAAGAATCAGACTTTGGGATCTAGGAGAAAATTGGGAGTGTTTATTCACATTTTGAAAATTGGGGATATTCCTTACGTATTCGCCAATATGATTATAGATTTTTGATAAAGAAATATTATTCCTGTATGTTTTTCTCATTGTTTTAAGTTTTCCCGCCCTCACCCCCCATAGGCTTATCATTGTCACTAGGGAGTTGTTTGCACCAACGATGGCGGTCTTATCAGCGCCGTGGGCCTAGCAACAGCCAGTACCAACCCAACCAATAGCTAACCCTTCACAAACGACGATCGCAACTGATTTTTTTCTGCCGATATAGGGCCTAACTTCCTGTGCCCTAACAATGTAGAGTATTACCATGGAATATCATAGAAACATAGGTGATTCGGCATGCACGCTTTTTAACTCAACGCCAGCTAGGGCATTGGCCTAACCGATTAGGCCCTATATAAATATGTATAAGCGCACAATTACCATGCATTCACACACAGTCGAATGCGGTATGTAATTAAAATGCAGAAGCAATTAGAAGCAATTAGCGCGTTCCTTGTAGGCTGTGACTTATCTCCCCATGTTGCATGTCGCATCTAAGATGTTCTTTGTTGCCATGCGTGTTACATGTCGAATTTAAGAAACAACCTATGTAATGTCCTTTATTTTTTCACCCATGTCACTAAGCCTCCTGTTGCATGTCGATTTTAAGAAAAGGCCATGTCACCATGTCGAATTTAGGAGTCTAGGGCCATTGGTGTACGAACTCATACATGTTCCTGTGAAATAGAAGGCAGAACACCAGCACCAAGCAAGATGGCTTCCTATACCCACACTGGAGCCCCTTCACACAGCACCTTCAGTAGTGGCCTAACTGGTAGGGCGTCGGCCTTCAATGTGAGGATACTATCATGTACTTTTTACATCCTCACAGATTCGATCACCCAGGATCAAGGGCGAAACATCCCAGTGCTCCAGAACCATTGAGTCTGGTAGTTCAGGCCAACAAACAAACAAACAAACAAACATGTACTTGTTCCCAATGTAACAAACGCATTCCTCCCAGTTGATGCAATTTCAAAAACCTGACTCATGTGTATGGAGATGAGTGAAACAATATGCAAGGGAATGTGATCATCTTTACTATACAACAACTAGGGATATAGCCTGCATAAGGTGTTTGTAAGTAGCATCTTTCCCAAGTTTTGAGACCAAGTTGTATGCTAATAATTGGTTTGGTTCCGTTGAACGTATTGCACTCCATCAAATTCAAGTATTGCACTCCATCAAATTCGAATGAACATGCAATTGTACAAATATTTGTACATATAAAAGCAATTTACTGTATGAATGCCATTCGAACCATCATGTTACTTTCATCGCATTTCTTGCATCATTCCCCTTATCAAGGATCTCATCGTTCTTTTCAAATTGTCACGACATGCAGTACGTTCACAGAAAATAGGTCGTAACAATTCTAAAAGTATGGCTACATATACAGCAGTACTGCAATGCTATGCCAACCACATAAATGATCTTCATATACTTTCAACTGTTGATGGATGCGTCAATCAATAATGAAAATAGAATGACGGAATGAGAGCCCGCATCTGGCCTTTAGAGTTCAGAATTTATCATGCGTGCCAGCTTAGAAATATCGATGTGCCTCGATTCATTTTGAATTTCAACTGCAGGCTATCGAAATTTTGTAGGCCTTTTCCAACTGACCTTAGCTGAACCGTATTACCTTTGAGACATGCAGTAATATATGGCCGTTCCCATATTCGGATCAATGAAAGAATAAGACGTTTACCTTAGAAAATAAGATAAAGACATGGCATGGGTATACCTCAAATGAAGCACATATAATCCACAATGTGTTCAAATTTGTAGTCTGCCGACAGACTCAAGGCAAAGGTCCCATTTAACCCGAACCAGGGGTGGATACAGGATTTTGGAAAGGGGGGTGGGGGGTCCGCATATAGGTTAAGTACTGAAATGGCGTTCATTCGCGCGCGGCGTGTGTTTTCTCTTTGGTAAGTTTAAGTTCCCACCCAAAGCACATGGGCGGATCCGGGGAGGGGTCTCCTTTCCCGGATCATTTTGCGTTATTTTTTAAATGTAAAACTCGGCCAAAAAGCAATTAAGGAAAAATATTTCCAATATGGCCCCCCCCCTTCACCTTTTCAAAATCCTGGATCCACCAGTGAAGCAGGGGGGGGGGGGGGGGCAGGACCCCTAGGACCCCCCCCCCCGATCCGCCCCACAGTAATGCTATTGCGTTGTGGAAATTGGTTGATCACTCACCGTGCCGGACGGGTCAGTCCCACCGACGTCGGAGATGATCTGGTACTCGGGATCCTTCGGACCGGGCTGGAAGTCTAATTCGATGTACCCACTGCGTCCTGTCAGCAGCTTTGGTTCTATATTTGGAGAAGGATTAACAAGTTGCACAACTCCGATCATTATGACAAGGAACGTGCTTTTTCTAAAAACCCTCGACCATAGGTATAGAAAATGAAAATACAAATTAAAGTACGGAGACGTCTACTGTTCCCCGAGGTAGAACTTTATCTTTAAGCCCAGACACATCAGTACACGTTACCAGCCTATGAGGGCCTATAGGCCCAAGCGTTATTTTAGCAATCATCAAATTAATAAGAGGTTTGTTCTTTTGCCATTACTAAAACTAATGTATTTAAGTTGTAATGTGTGTTTTTCATACATAGAACTTGACAGTTAATGAGACAGATGTTATGACCTCAGCATACGTCAGGGAGACTTAAACTGGCTATTGTTATATGTACATCTATAAGTACGAGCTACTCACTGTTCCGCGTACTGTCGGCGCGGTTGACCCCCTCCCCCGGGTAACGTGGGGCACAGGGGCAGTGGTTATGGCACCAGCAGTAGGGACTGATCATACACACGATGACCACTAATGCCACAGCTAGCAGGCCACATGCAGTGGCTATGATGGCCAGCTGCTGGAAGGGCCCAAAGGCTATCCCCGACATGACAAGGCCTTAAATTACCTCAAGGCGACGTGAATGGCATATTTTAAAAGAAGCATCTGAACAACTTATTATTTTCTGGTACATCCCAGATGTACTTCTTTTGAACGTGGCTGTGTCTTGACTTGGGGTTTTCATCCTCCCCATGCCCATGTTTGCCATTCAGACCACGGGAAGTAGTACGCATTACCTGGAATATCAAACAAAGATTGATAGGGTACAGCCCTGTAAATGTAGGAAAGGCAGGTCAGTGTTTGTAATCTAATAATTATAGCTTAACTGTTAAAGGAGGTCAACTCCTAACATGTATAGAGGTCTCCAGCTGGCTAGATTTTTGTACTTTTAACATAAATTGTTCACATCGCGTTGCATTTAGTTTCGATTTAGTAAAAGATTGAATAACATTTTGTATGTTCATCAATTTTTGCGAAATTGTAAAGAAGAACAGTAAGACTTATAGACTTTGTGCAGATGACGTCACAAGTGTCCAACATGGACTGGACGCCATATTGGTAATCAATTTATAATCATTGTTATCTAAATTTCTTAGGCATTTAAAATACAGTTTTCTGCTACAATTATTAAAAATAGTCTTACCGAATCTTCATGATACTAAGGAATTGATAACACATAGAATTCATGTATTTATATTTATTCCATAGCCACGTGGTCCTCATCACCACATGGTGATCACCAAAAATTGATCACGTGACCACGTCTGCACAAGGTCTATATCTATATATTATCATAAATACTATAATGTCAACCATTGCCTTAGGGAAGATAGACTTTGAGCATAATGTACACCGTTCCTGTTTCAACAGGAAGGATGACATATTGCCGTAGTCAGCCTTGCTTATAATCTCAAAACGACCAATACACCTATTGTAGGCAATAAAGATAATATGATTATATAAGACTGTTTCATATGGAATCACCATGCACAAATATAGGATTGAAAGGTAACTAATGTGAATAACTATGCTTGTGAACTTATTTTTTAAGGCTTTATTTGCAATAAGCTTCAGGTTTGCCCCTGGTTTTCAGATTATTACATTGATTAGCATACATATGAAACATGTACAACAGTAATTGACAACTATGGGTTTTACTTTTGCATTAGTGAGAAGTATTTAAGATCCATTCTTCTTATCAGTTGTTTTGTTGTTTTAGCCAGTCCAAGTCATGGTTCTCCACCTGAGGATTGTGAATCAGCTCCAGACGTAGGTTGATCACCAAGAGTTGGCAAGAACACTCAGGTGAAATGGTATTTCTTTACTATCATTCCAAACATGTGACGCCCCATTAGCATTTCACCAGTCCTTAGACAAGTCCGCTCAGCTCACTCAACCAAATGCCCCTAGACAAAGTCCAACCTATCCACGGAGCTATATCCTAGTGCCCAGCCTCTCGGTCCGCCGTAAGGTCCTTAAGGGGGGTTTACACAGGCCGTCAAAATCCTTACAATAGGTCATTATCATAACCCTTATGATAATCCCGATAGCCTTACGATAATCCCGATAGCCTTACGATAATCCCGATAGCCTTACGATAATTCTGATGACGTTATCGGCCTGTGTAAACACATTTTATCCTAAGAAAATCATTGTCGTAAGACTGTCATAAGCCTTTCAATGATTTATCTGGAACAATTCCTTAAGATAATGAAAATTTCAGACATGTTTGAAATTTTTGTGAGAATCCTACGACAATGAAATTGGGCATAAGACAACGACATTTTTCATCCTAATTAGAGCCACTATTGGCCTGTGTAAACCCCCGTCTTATGTCAATAGTCATATTCTTATACAAATCTATTAGATACTTTCTTTATCGTAAGCCTTTTGTCAAGGATGATGGTTTTATTATCTTAAGGATATTGTTGGGCTGCATAAACCCTTCAGAACAAAAAACCTTTGGATAATCGTTGCCGATAGCCTTAAAAAATTATTTACATTCATAATTATTCTTCCCGATTTTCCCATTATCTTAAGGTTAACGTAAGGGAATTTTCGTAAGGACCCGTAGACTGGCTGTGCAAAGCCCGGTTTACACAGGCTGTTAATGGGTCCTTACGAAAATTTCCTTACGTTAACCTTAAGATAATAGGCAAATCAAGAAGAAGAATTATCTATGTAAATGATTTTTTAAGGCTATCAGTAGCATTTATCCTTAGATATATTTTCTGGAGGGTTTACACATCCCGACAATATCCTTAAGACAATTGATGGAAGGCTTACGATAAAGACAGTATCTAATAGATTTGTATAGGATTATTCAGAATGGGGTGGTTTACACAGACCGTTAGAGGCTCTTAGGATAAAAAAACTTCATTATCATAAGCCCAATTTCATTGTCATAAGGCCATTATCCTAAGGTTTTTCCAAAATATTTCAAACATGTCTGAAATTTTCATTGTCTTAAGGAATTAGTCCCAATAAATCATCAAAAGGCTTACAATAGCCTTAAGATAATGATCTCTCTATGATAAAATGGGTTTACACAGGCCGATAACGTCGTCAGAATTATTGTAAGGCTATCGGGATTATCATAAGGCTATTGGGATTATCGTAAGGCTTACCTAAGGGACCTATCGTAAGGGTTTTATCGGCCTGTGTAAACCCCCTTTAACCAGGCTTACTCACCCACGGTTTATGCAACTGTGAACTCTGGGCACCTCAGGCCTGCCTCAGGCGAGCCAGAAAAAATACCAGTGAAACGTGTTAAATGCATGTGCTATTTGTAGACTTGCATGAATGCATTCACATGAATGATTCTTTCATATCAAATTGTGCTTTATAAAATCCCGACAGCCCAAATCCCATCATGAGACCCCTTACCTGGCGCTGTGATTGTGCTTTATCCGTCCTGTATGGGCTGCCCTACCTGCTGACGACATAGGGCAGTATCGAACCAAATCAACCAACTAGGTAATCCCGTCCTTGAAAATACCACCACACAAGTTCTGATATGTATCCTAAAAGAAACTGATATGTTTAAAGAACCATACACTTTTGCAGGCTTGTTTGCAATACACCTACTGGTGGTGATGAGGCCCGCTGGTTAGGCTATAGGGCTGCTGGTGTCATATTCTGCATGCAGTTGGTGGCGCACATCTGGTGCACACTGACACATATGTGATGTATTGTTTAGTGACGGGCTGTACAGGTCTGGCATTGTAAGTAGTATACCTGCATATATCGGAACTCCTTCATCCCCTATGCATACCGATACAATTCATTGAACTCTGTTTATATATGGAATAGTCCAACATACCGAGAGACGGTAGCCCCGCCCCTATCACGGCATGTTCCTACTCCTGGGGCGCTTTGGCCCTTTGGCCCCTTGGGCCCTTGGCCCTATGGCCATATACCCCGACCGTTATCGTTTTCCACTTTCCTTTGGTACCATAGAGTTTCTCTCAACGTATGTTATTGATTAAATCTGTTATATCTACATTTCATATTGATGATATATTTTCCTGCATGGTCCCAAAGCATAAATTCTGTACGTTAGATGTTAAATCGTCCTCAGTGGCGGGTCCATAGGGGTGTAGGAGGAGGCGCTTCCCTTTTTTGGGCCCAGAATAGATTTTTCAAATGCAAAACTGGCGCCCACAGATATCAATATGGGCGCCCCCCCCCCCTTTCCAAACTTCCTGGATCCGTCCATATCGCGGGGTCCTTATCCGTTTCCTCATCTTTAATCAGGAACTCATCCACAAGGGTAACAACATTCCACCGTTTCGCCACATCGTGTAATTGAATACAATATAACCCTATATCGATGGAGACACAAATACATTTCCCAACAGCTAGTCCACGTAAAGTGCCAGTGACGAGTGTTATTTTAAAGGCATTAGAGATAATGGGAAAAATGCCGAAACCTTAACATGAACGCAGAGATGAAGTGTAGGACCAAGGTATGTTCAGGATACACCCCTATATTTGGTCTTAAGTAGATAGGTTGCAATGTTTATATTGCATTATACTTGTACGGAATATCTTGCACACATATGATTCTGTATGCCCACATTTTCTACATTATTCTTTTAAAAAAGCAGAACACATGAGGCACAAACGGCTCAAGGGGTGGTCTGTCTAAATTGAGAGTGAAAGCTGATACAGCTGTCTATAGATCTGATTAAAAAAGATTCTTTTCAACAAATGCTTAAACCTTGTTAAACATTCAAAAAGTGTCAGGTTTACAGCATTGATTAATTTCATTGACATTTTTCTGAAAATTCTGGGGAAGTCCTTGCCGTTACACATCGAACGTCTATCTTTAGGGCAGCTTCATCAAAGGTTTTTTTTAAGAAGTAATACTCGTCAAGTTTAGATAGAGAGCTATTTTGCCATACATGCAAAAACGGCTGTCATTCAAAACTGCATGTTTGTGTTAGATACGATGTACATTCAAATAAAATGAATAATACTTGTGTTATACCCCTGAAATATTAGCTTTCCATTATCAGTCTGTCAGGGAATTATAACAGCTGCATGTTTATTGTGTCCTTATCCTATTCAGGTCGAACATTATCTATAAAGATATTATAGAAATGCTTTTTTTTTGTTTAATTGGAATTCAGTGCATGGTCAACCTACCAAAACAATAAGAGATTAGCGTTGGAAGGCTGTCCCGGTCAAAGTGCATACAAGAATGAGAGGTTTACTTTTAAGACATGAATATTGATATTATTGTTCAGTTTCATTGAATATTTGTTGTAAATTTATGCTTGTTAGAAATCGGGGGCTTTGTGCCCGCACCCCCCTATTTTCTCTCCTTTTTCTCTGTTTAATTATCTCATAAATTGCACCATAAATAATGACCGACCTAAAACTAAGAATGTGGGATTATCCTCCACCAACACGTTCACTTCTGAGGTGATGCCATTTAATTTCTATAAAATGTATTGTAGGCTACATAACAATGAAATTTCTGTAACATGTTTTACCTGTATTATTACACTGATTATAATCCGGCAAAAAAATGAAGAGAATTGTAAATCGGTAGGATTCAGTAAAATACAGTAGACCTATAATATATTCTAATTAAGATTAGCAGTGACTGAATAAAGGGTTTTAAAAGTGGGGGGGGGGGGGGGGTCGCTAGTGGATTGTACATTTTGTTTATGAACCAAGTTATAGACTGCGAGTACAACTAGTCCGTGAATATAACGCGTATTCCATCAGTGAAGCGAAACGCGTCTAGAATCTCACGGCTCTACTATCTCGGATTTGCGCTAGGTGGCCCTCCAGTAAGGTGTGAACGTTGGTGAATACAAGCCCATGGACTATTAACGAACTTTTGTTCCCATGGTTTGCAATGATCTAAGTATGCTAAAGTCCTTTATTTCATATCAAAGAATCTATTATGATAAGGTTAATGAATTGTCTAAGTATGTTTTTTTCCGTATATAAATGTTTCCTCCTCAATGGCGGATCCAGGTTTTTGAAAAGGGGGGGGGGGGGCGCTATTGAACATTTTTTTCTTATTAATTACCTTGTGAAATTGGCCCAAAAAAAGGGGGGGGCGCCCCCCCCCCCCGCGCCCCCCTCTAAATCCGCCACTGCTGCCTTAGCTCCCCCTAGCCTCATCAGTGGTATCTATGGGGTTCTTTGCACCAAAGAAAATGGCGGAGGTATGGCGTTGAGCCTAGCAATGAAGGGGTCCCGAATCTGAGTATGGCACCACCATGAGAAATTTGTGTGTTTTCCTCATAACCTTTTTTAATATTAAATTAATCACCAAACACAAAACAAGCTAAGTAAAATGCAGCTAGGGATCTTGTAAAGAAAACCCATTTGTCCCATATCTAATTTCTAGAGGCGGTTTCTATTTTCTATGGTAATAAAGGTGAATCCTTCCGAAAGTTGGGATACCTTTCAGGTATGAATCCTAAAGATAAACGTATTTAGAATGATCGTAAAAAGATATCATCTGTACAGGAATTACAAATAAATCCTATTTTCACATCAATTTAAAGAATTTAATTTGGTCCAGTAGAAACAGAGATATAAGGGTTTCGTAACAATGCAACTTTACGCTGTTATGCAACCATTCTTAACGTCATCCTGAAGTTTGCATTGTTACAAAATGTCATTGTGCAATGAGCCACTGGTCCTCTACTTAATGCAGGGTTATGATGGTGGCCCATGCCACATGGCAGCTGCTGTGTTTTAGCTCCAATAAATCATCTAATTACATGCAGCCGTCTAGACTCATCAATGAACTCCACATTCCCCCAAAACATATCTACACTGACGTCCTTGCATCTGCTTATTATCATTATCGCATTTTTTCATACTAAAAAAGAATCTGTTAAGAGTAAGTCCGCCAGAACAACCAACATAATTATGACTAACCCTGACCTGGTTCTATTTAAACAATTCCTAAAAGGTTACCAGATTCGTCATAATACTCTCCTAGACTACATGTATGTTGTCTTTCCGATTAGCCATGATTTTGACCTAGCACTTATAATAAACATAATCAATAATGCGATATGAGTGACACAAGTCGCTTATTCCGACACCCTTTAAGGACGATTAATTGCTGCATTTGCACCATTATAGAAGTACCATTGACGTTTGTTTAAAAACTTTTACAGTGAAAGTCATACCTGTATATTTACCAAAAAATTATAAAAAAAAAAAGTCATAGGTCACCGTTGAAACTTTTTAGTCATAGGTCACCGTTGAAACTTTTTAGCCATAGAAGTCTAACAACATGATGATTATTCAAAAAATGACTTGCAAAATAAATTCTGAAATCTGATTTTAAATGATAATATTATTTTGATATAAATGCTAATATAATGACCAGCCTAATTTTTTAGATAAATGTGTTCAAGTTTTCTCAAGTGAGAGAAAGATTTTTGTAAAATTAGATGGCATTATATATGTTTTTAACTTGAAAATCTACAAAATAAATCATTTAAAAAATACAAAAGTCCAAAAATATAATCCCACACAAAATATCTGACATTGAAAATGGCTCATATGCATATGGATATAGGCTAACCTATCAATCCAAAAAATGGGGGGTCAGCTACTAAATTGGCCAGCAGAGCTCAATACCCATTTTAAAACGTAAAAATGGCTTAAAATGGGTATTTACTTGTTTTTCCATAAATTCACTAAGATATCTAGTTTAAGAGTATTGTGAATATTTTTTTATTAATCCTGAGATCCTCATAGTAATTTGGATGCAACCAATATCAAAAGAGAGACAGCAAAAACTGCATTTTTATTGCAAAAATAATTTGTTTAGCTTTACAAAATTCCACATAATTAGTTGTACTGACGCGGGTGGCCAGTCCATGTTTGGGCAGCATGACGTGAGCTTAGAAGCGCACGTGTAAGCCAATGTTTCACTTTGACAGTAAGTGAAATGGGGGAGGAGTTAAGGTGTGACGTACCACCACATAATAATGTGTTCCGCTCTTAGCTAGCCAGAGTAGCTGCAAGCACTGTGTGAGTAAACATCCTGTGAAGGTTGGACCTTTAATCTGCAGTCTAGGTTCTGGAGAGAGGCATATAGAAATTGTGTTAGAGCACGGAGCGTTGACTGAATGTGTTTGAGGGAACTCTAACCTCGGGACTGATCATGGTCAATCGAGTTCTTGTCATGGAACGACTAGACATTGGATAATAAACAACAAATCCTTTCACAACGAGTGTTCACGTCTTACATGATAAGGGAACTATAATTATGTATTGGACGACCGCAGTCGACGAGGAGGGAGACTGCGAATGGAGCTAGTTATTATCTATACAACATAACAACATAAACACGCATTAACTTTAAACGGATAATTAAACCTCTATAGTTCAATTGGTGGAGAAATACCCGAATGGATTACCTGTGTTAAGTCGGGTTGACTTGAACTCTTGTTCTGTTCAGGACTACAGGTGAGTCCTTCATCTCTAGCGCCTGCGGGGCACTACGTGGGAACGAAGGATGGCCGGGTGATGGACTGATGAAGTCAAGCCGCGGTTCAACAGGACCCTTACCTTCGCCTCCAGGGGGGCAACCTGGCCGGGGAAACGAACATCAGACACGCTCAAAGGGCGAACCACTTCCTTACAGCCTAGGGTCACGAGATGAACCTATCTTCGACGGGAGACTCCGTAATCCGAACGGCGGAGAAAACGCCAAAGGATCGGACAAACAATTGATCAGTCAAAAGCCTCTATCAATAGCCTCTGATGCTTCTCCAGTCCTACTCAGAGAAAAGGACCAACCGGAGGAACACACACGGAACGAGCCAGGGCAATCTCGCCCTTACCCTGAGGAGGAGTACAGTGCTGTAACCTACGCCATTGGCCAGGCGATTGGTCCACAGTATGGTGCTTTTACTAGTGAACTTTCTTCACCTGCTCCAGCCAAAGCGGGAAGGACACTAGGATCTCCTTTTCCGGCCGCTGCGACAACGTCCTCGGCGGAGCGGACAGGGCTCGTCTCCACTCCCACAGAGCGGGGTATTGACCTCGATCAACCGGCAACCGCTACTGGGGGAGACAACTCACTACAGCACGGTAACCTTACTAACCCTTTTATTCCCCATACACCGTCCCAACCCATTGTCCAGGGTACTGTACTTGCTCCTAGAAAGAGTAGGGAAGGAAGCGCAGAAGAGGATGGGGAAGAATCAAATCAGGGAGGTTCACCAAGTATATCTACTTTGTTATCCAGGGCGAGACTAAATTTCCCAAAGACACATACAGAAACCACCACAACAAGTGTACATGAAAAAGTTTCTTCACCAGATAGTTCTGGAAGCTCTTTTGAAAAGATAGGGAGCGGGGAATCGTCTAAGGAAAGTAGTATATACGATAGTAATAAAGATCAGGATATAATCGATTCAAATGAAGGCTCAATAGTAGATGAGGGGTCCAATGAATTAGAAGAAGGCTCAGTTAATCAAGACTCCGGGGATGAACGGGGGAGTTTAGATGAAGACGTAGAGTCTAATCCTGGTCATATACCTGTTGTACAAGAACCAGTAAGAATGGCGGACAAGGTCCCTCACCTTAGATTGCCATGGTTCCATGGTAAGGAATCAGAAAGCGTTGATAAATACTTCCGCGAACTGGAGCGATATAAAGCTATTTATGGCTGGGATGATGACCGGCTATTGGCTATGACGCTAATCGGGCTAAAGGAAAGGGCAGACGATTGGGCAAATACGCTACCAGACGGGGAGAAGGATACGTTTGAGCGATTAAGGGACTCTATGTTTAAGATATTTGGCGATCGACGAGCCAAATGGCAGAAGCATGTTGATTTCTGCCACTTAGTCCAAACAAAAGACCAGACAGTATTAGATTTTGCGGGTCTTTTAAAACAGAGACAGACAAAATGTGAAGTGAGTGAAAACACTATTTTGGCAGTCTTTTTGGATGGACTAAAAGCAAGCATAGCGAAACAAGTAGCTGTTATGAATCCGGTGTCATTTGAAGAAGCCGTGGCTGCAGCCACGAGAATCGAATCTCTTGACAAAAAGTCTAGTACCAAGGTCTCAGCGGCAGTGGTACAGCTCGAAAATGATCAACCCCAAACTAAAGAGAAGCAACCTTGGATCACATGCTAGATAAATTTAATCTAGTACTCGCACAAATGGAAGCGAATCCATGGGCACAAAAGAGCCAACAGGCTCCATCTCCACCACCCCCTCCGCCCAGTGTGCCAAACAATCCTCCCCAAGGGAATAGGGGGAAGGGAGGCTACAGGGGCAGGGGAGGTCGACAAGTCTATAAAGACTCTCGTCAGCAGAGTAATGACAAGAATGATCAAAGCTCAGATCAAAGTAAGAAATCAGCCAATCAAGGAGCCCGAAAGAAAGTGGTGCCAATGCAAGACGAGACAAAATACTGCATTGTCCACCAGATGTATGGGCATCCCACCGAGTCGTGCTTTTGGCTCATCAAAAGGTTGCAGGAAAAACCTCCATATACCTCTAGTGGATCTCGCGACAAAGAAAAAGAGCAAGGGGCGGGAAACTAGAGAGCTGGTCCGCCCACCCGACCGTTGAATTATTTCAGGCGGACGGGCCAGCACGAAGGGAAAAGGGGGACGATGCCATTTTCCTAAGTCTTGATATCGGGCACTTTCGTGTAAAAGCTCTAGTGGATACGGGCGCAAGTGACTGTTTCATTTCTCAGAAGTTTAGGGAAAAACTACCGGCAGAGTGTATTCAGGACGCCTGGGATGTAAAAACTGGGACTATCAGTCTAGCGGATAATACTTCCCAACAACTTTTAGAGCAAATCCGACTAAAATTCAAAATCGCTGAATCTACCGCATATTATGAATTTAACGTGGTAAGCAGTCTTTGCCACGAGGTGGTAATCGGGCGAAACCTATTAACGGTCTCAAAGACTGATCTATCCCTACCGGGACCCCAAGTTGAAGTGTTTTCAGGAAATCCCATAAGTGCGATAGAAAAGGTAAGAATTGAATCACATTCAGAAATGATAATACCGGTACGACCTTGGTATAAAGTCTCCACGGTGGACCGAGCAGTGTACTGCGCTCCGGCGGTCACGGCTCCGGTCTGCGTGGAAGGCAGTCTTAATAACACCGAGGGAGAATGGTGGCTGAAGGTTATGAACCCATTAGAAACCACCCAAATCATAGACCCTAAGGATGTGCTCCTGCGGTAACTCGAGAACAGGTGGAGGAATTTGTTGATTTTGCCTATCTGTCCAAATCAGACACACCGCTAGCACTTTGCCAGGTCACTATAGATATAGTACATGAGGCGGTCACTGGCGTAGAAACCACAATATGCCCCGATGATAGTCAGGACGATCAGAAACTAGAAAAAGATAGGGAAAAGATAAATGAGATCGACCTATCAAAATCATGTCTCACTGAGGATCAAAAGGAAGAGTTTCGAAAAATGCTATTGAGAAATCGCGAAAGTCTCGCTTTCTCTATGGCAGAATTAGGAGAATGCAATATTGCACCTATGAAAATTAGAGTAGAAGAAAGCGCCGGCATTGTCGCATCACGACCATATCGATATTCTCCACAGAAGATGGACATTATCGATGAACAGGTAAAACAATTGATCGAAATAGGGGTGATTGAGCCAAGTGAGTCGGCATGGAGAAGCCCACTGGTAGTAGTACAAAAGAAGGATGGGAAACCACGGTTATGTACCAATTTTCGAATGTTAAATATGATTACTTTCAAAGATAAGTTTCCCATGCCGACTGCACGGTCCCTCTTTTTGTACATGGCTTACAAGAAGCCAACCATTTGGACAGCTCTAGATCTCCTAAGCGGCTATCACCAATGTGTTATCGAGGAAGAGTCTAGAGAGTATACCGCCTTCGAGACACCCATGGGAGTGTACCATTATAAGAGAGTACCTTTCGGATTGGTCGGGGCACCTTGGCAGTTCACCAAAGTCATGGCCATTGCGTTAAGAGGCCTTGTACCACGGGTGTGCCTGGCATACTTGGATGACGTAATAGTCTACGATACAAACTTTGAAGAACATGTTCAAAGCATAGAACTGGTCCTACAAGCGCTTCACCGCGCAGGGCTCAAATTGAAGCCATCTAAGTGTGAATGGTGTCGCGACGAGATCAATTTCTTGGGTCATGTGGTAAATGCCGAAGGGGTAAAAACCCAGGCGCAAACTACTCGTAAAATTGAAACATTCAATAGACCGCATAATGTCAAGACGGTCAAATCCTTGTTAGGACTATGTAACTATTACAGAACCTTCGTACCGGGATTTGCTGAAATAACAGTACCGCTAAACAAGCTACTTAAAAAGGACATCAGATTTGAGTGGACTGAGGAATGTGAGCAGGCATTCATAAAGTTGAAGGCTTTGCTTACGTCCCCACCACTATTGATTCATCCAGACATTGGGGGACATTTTTATGTTCTTACCGATGCGTCTGATACAGCCTGTGGCGCTGCAATCTGTCACAGACTGAACGATGTCTATCGACCTATAGCTTTTTGGGGATGCGCAATGCGAGACGCAGAACTAAACTATACGGTTACTGAAAAAGAGGCACTTGCTGTAGTAAAAGCTCTCAAGAATTATGAGGATATGTTGCAGGGTGCTAAAGTGACCATAATAACTGATCACAAGCCCCTCGTACCGCTGCTCCAGCAAGCGTATAAAGCCCCTTCAGCAAGGCTGAAAAGATGGGGACTGGCTTTGACGGACTTTGATTTTGAAATCATTCACGAGCCCGGAGCCACCCAGTTTCTGCCTGACTATTTATCCCGTGTGCATCAAGAGCTGAGGTTAGACAAGGACTACGAACCAGAAGTAGGCTGTGAGCTATTTAGAGCAGAGATAGATTTAGAGGAACTAACATTATCCTCCATTATCAGCGAACAGCTGAGAGACACCGAGTGCAGTCAGGTCATGGCCTACTTAGAGCGGGGTGAGCTCCCGGCGAACTCGGAGGACGCTGGTAGAACCATAGATAGCGCTGAAACAATGGCGCTACTCGCCCCCGGCGTACTATATAAAATTAATAGAAGCCGATCCAAGAGAAACAAACAAATCACAAAGCTTAAACCGCGAATAGTGGTACCACCGCGAATAGTTGGAAAAGTCCTTCACTTGCTACATAATGATGTACTGGCAGGGGGACATGTAGGAGCGGCGGCGTTGAACACCAAAATCACCGAACAGTACTACTGGAGAAATATGTATGCCGACATAATTAACTATGTCAAAGCATGCGAGGTTTGTGCTTTACGAAAGCGAGCCCCACATTTTAAAGCGATGGCTAAAACTTGGGACAGACCCTCCAGACCCTGGGAGGTGGTTCAATGTGATTTTATCGGACCGCTCAAGCGAGCAAATGATGGGTCTAAATATATAATGACTTTCATTGACTTGTTAACCGGTTGGCCAGAGGCTTTCTGTACCAAAGATTCAACGGCTAAGACAGCTGCAGAACAGTTCTTGTATGGTATCGTGTGTCGATATGGAAAGGTTGAGTGCCTGCACTCTGATCGAGGGGCGACGTTCCTATCGGACTTATTTCGCGAAATTACCAGCAGACTGGCTTGCAAACAAACATTCACCATGGGTAGAATGCCCACTGGCAACGCGAGAGTAGAAAGGCTACATAAAACCCTCGAAAACATTGTTGCCTACTACATAACTGATGATCACAAAACTTGGCCAGATCTGGTGCCGGTCACCTTGTGGACAGTACGATCCACTATAAGTAACCGCACTGGTTTCAGCCCCCATACATTGTTATATGGGCGTGATCCTGTCAGTATGGGCCTACCTGACAAGGTAACAATCCCAGAGACCCTAAATGACAACGAGTTTTATCTTCAGACTCATGACAACATAGCTCTTTTTGAACATATGGCATCTGACGTGGTAAAGGGGTATGAAAAAGACCTAAAAGACCGCATAGATGAACGTGCAAATCTGCACCGGTTTTTGGAGGGAGATCTTGTGTACATGTACGATCCGCTGTGTGCCGTTAATAAATCTTCTAAGTTCTCAAACAGGTATACAGGGCCACATAGGGTAATTGAAACTAAAGGGGACCATGTGGTGAGGTTAACGTCGCTTAAAACGGGTAAAACAATGCCCCATTTTGTTAACATCTCTAAGCTAAAGAAAGCATACCCTGCATGGAGCCCCGCCCTACCAAAACCTGACCATACTAACGCCCCAGCACTCTCAGAACATGAGGTCCAGTCCGACCATTCTGAGTCGAACCACACCAGCGTCGACGACCCGGCTAAGGAGAGAATAGTCGCCGTCGCCAACGACGATGGGACGGGAGAGACAACTGCCGGACCTCTCCTGGTGGACTCGACAGCTCCAAAAACTGAGCAGAAAGCTCGGGAATCGGAGACAACCGTACCGGTTAATAATGGTCAGGACGGTGACATGCAAAGGTCACCAGGCCCGCCTAGTGAATCTCTCGTGAAACCAAGAAAGGTAGGCCGTCCAAAGAAGAAAAAGAAAGGTCGACCTGCGTTACGCGAGACGACGGGGATAGAGGGAACGGCCCCTGGATCCGTTGCATCACACGATAAGGCAGACATAAGGGCCACTTCTCCTAAGGCGGATACTGATGTTGCTGGAAGTTCAGCGCCAGGTGGTGAACAGCTTGATGCTAATGACCCACCCAAGGGAAGATACGCGTTGCGAAAAAGACCAAGAACCGATTACGCAACGCTAACAGACCCCCAGTATGACTGGTAGGAAACTGCGCATTAAGACAGGTGCACCAACGCATCTATGATAAGAGCGGCAGCCACGCCCAAGTACTGATAAGCTGGTACTTACTGCCACTCTCAAGCAATGTCATTATTATTGCAGATAGTAAGAAAAAGTGAACTTCTGTAATTCTAAGGCAAACAAATTAATGGATCTGGCTGCTGACGTCAGAGGATAGCATCCGACCAAAATTGGCGGACATCGCTCTCCCTCACCCTATAAGGAGAGGATGGAGTGAGCGGAAGCGCAAGCGATGGCGCATGAATAATTAAGGGCGATGGAACCACTTGCATTTTGTTGAGATGTTTGTGGAAAGTTGAGGGAGAGTTTAGTTGGGAGCTGGTTCGGAGAGTCATGCAGGATTTGTGCTTAAGCTGCTGAAATAGAAATTTACAATTCCTAAACCACGCACCATGGGACCCGATGATGCGGCGACAAGGGCTCTCATGCGTCTACATAGGCTGGCACTTAGCGTCGAACCATGCATTAGCCACCTCAACCATTGGATGTGTTCGCATTCAATCAATTCGTGGAAACAAAAACATACTACGCAAAGTCAACGGGCGATGACTTCTACCATTCGCTACATGAAACTTCATCGAAAGGATTAAAACACCATGCGGACTTAACCTAACGGACATAAAATGATTGATAGACTTACCAGATGGATCTTGAATGTGATTGAAAGCATTCATCATGGGAAACTGCCTGTCGATCAAACCCTATGAGGGACCGAGGACTTGTCCTATGGTGCCGGTCCAACGCGATGGAACTGTCATTGTCCCCTTGAATGCGAAACGGTCGATCATACGCAAACAAAGGCCCGTCAGGGGAGTGTACATGGGACCTTTTTATACGAAATAGAATTGCGAATGATCAGACCTGCCTGTGCCGGCGCTACTCCTGGTCGTCCTCGCTGAAAGTGTTAGCGAGGACTTCCAACACCCCACGGATATTGTTGATAGCCTGGAACTGCCGAATTATCCAACGCATACTTCGGCGGTCCTCTTCTGGCAAATCAGCGGCCGTGAGACGCGGGGGACGTATAGATCTCACGGTAACTGATAGGGGTGGAGTGGCTGAGGGACCGGTCAAAGGGCCGGGCCGACACACAATAACTCTGTGGAACCGTCGATGGATGAGCCGTCGACGTCCCGGTCAGTGGGCTTAGAGTCCATCGCTCCCGAGCAGAAGCAGTCCTACCTCCTGGAGTGGCTGGAGGACTGCCAAGCGAGCTCCGAGGGTCGTAGTCTACTGTGGTGGTGGGAGCGGCGACTGAAGAGTCGTGAGGAGGCTCAACGGAAGGCTCATGAGGAGGAGGAACGGAGGTGGACAGAGAGGAATGCAGGGCAACCATGCGCCCGCGTCGTAGATCCTCAGAGGATGGTGTCGAGGACCCAAGATGAACAATAGGCATCGTCGTGGCGCCCAGATCTCCTCCCAGCGAAGGAGCTGGCGCCACTGGTAGCTGCAAATAATGCTGCCCAGCCTCAAGGGCACACGGATTGACGTGGAGTGTAATATTATCCCCCACGGTGAAAGAGAAGTAATCGTCACCTGGAGAATCCATATCGAGACGGTGCAGAAGGGCGGATTGGAAAGAAAGACAGTCTTGCTCGTCCTTCTCCTACGGCGACGTAGCGGAAACTGACCAAAAGACGGGTCAAACATGGTACGTTTATACGGAACATATCTGAACAGTATTATCTAAACTGACGAGGATAGTTGATCGGAAAGGACCGGAAACAGGAAACAGGGCTTCCTATAACTGGGAAGGGATACCCACGTGCACTGGTAAACGAGCAAAGATGGCGGCTCTTTGGTTAAAAACCTGGTGCATTCTGTGCATGGTCCGTGTCGTGCTGTCAGTTCAGGCACCACCACGAGCTATCGACGCAATGACTATCAGTTTGGAGGAGTATGGTATTGTGCTGAAACCCGGCAGACTCATGTCAACGGCTGACGTGTCTCATGTCCGCCAGGGCTTTACTATCACCATCCCAAGACCGGCAGATCGGGCAACTCCCACAGAAAGCGTCGTGGCATATTGTCGACAACATCAATCCCAGCACGACACACGAATAAAACGGGCGTACGCAGGGGTATGTGATGTAATTGAACGAACTCAAAAGTGGTTATACATGACCACTACTGTCTTACGTAAAAGACAGGCCCATCTGGTAAAGGCAGTGCTTGAAACGTTACCGATGGACCAACGAGATCCATACCAGCGGAGCAAACGCAATGAAATTAAGGAAGCGGAAGGACACTGGCTTGGACTAGACTTCGCTTCAAAGGCGGAGGTAGACCTGAGCCGGCAGCTGATAAAAATTAACGACAAGGCTATTACTAACCTTAGTCGGAATTTCGAAGAGCTTCTCAACCGAACTGAGCAAAAAGACCAACTAGTGCAACAGTTCATGGAAGAGGCGCTCGAGTGGATGAGTAATTACGAATATTATTTGGGACGTGCGAGAAATATGATGGTAGAACAACGCCTTGAAATAGGCGCAGTGAAGTTGTTCACCAGTCTGCTGCCCCTAATACTGGAGGATAGGTTAGGAACAACAATCTATCTCCAGGACTTAATGACGCAGACGTACGCATTCAGACGGGGCGTACAACTGTTATTACAAGGTAAATTAGCCATGGAACTGGTACCACCTACGGCACTGAAGCAGGCCGTACAACAGGTGACTGTATACCTTAAGAAGGTATATCCGCGGTTCGATGTGGCATTCAAAGCTCCTTCATTCTACTATGATAATGCGAGGCCCACATTCTCGCTACAAGCTGCCGACCAGGAGGGCCAGGACCACCGTTTACTAATCTTCGTCCGGATTCCTGTTGTTTCAGAGGAACATTTATTTAGAGTCTATGAGATTCTGTCATTCCCTGTTCCGATAAACCTACCCAATAATGCGGGTAAAGACGCTCTGCAGATTATCGATCTACCGAAGTATGTGGCTGTTTCTCTCAGTAAGAACTACTACATCCCCATGACACATCTTAATTGGGCAACGTGTTATGGAAATTCAGTGATCTTGTGCAAGGACATCCCTTACATGAAGAAAGTAACGGATGAAACCTGTCTTGCCGCACTTCTCCACAAAGACAAGAGAGGTGTGACCGAGCGTTGTAAATTGGACTATTTGTTAAATCCGGACTTTGGCGAGATGGCCATTTACCTGGACGACATCCCAGGAGACGTCCTGATAGTCAGCGCTGAAAAACAGGGAGCACTTATCTGTGGAAGCCAACCCCCAGTTGTAAAAACAATAGAAAACTACGCACGTATCCATATTGGATGTGACTGCGCGTTCCAGACACGAGGAGCCTGGATCCCATACAGTCTCAGAGCATGCAGTAAGGGGACCAACACTTTTACGGTCTCTTTCCCAAGCAGTGGACTGCTGGAAGCTCGACTGAATGTAAAAACATGGTTAGCCAACCTGACTAGGGAACACGAAGAAGGTACGTCCTATGTAGTAGCGGACGACCCTCTTCCCCCGAAAATCAGAACTGAACTTAAGGACGCGGCCAAGGGCTTTGCGACCCGGGTCCCTTTATCTGACCTTCTGCATCGAATAAAGATGAACGAAAAGAATAGGAAGGAAGGAATCAAAAGAGCGCACGACCACTATGAAAAGACGAAATGGCGCTGGGGCCGATTCCAAGGAGGCTTCGGCATCACCTCAATAGTGTCCGTCATCATCATCCTAATTGTGATAGGATGTATCGCCAAGAAATGTTGGGGACTAAGAGGGGGAGCTACAGGCCTGGCACTGTCATCATTATTGCCAAAGACGTCAGCTTATCCACTGGACAGACTAAAGGAAGGCACCCTGCCACCTTGCCCTGAGGGAGATGCGCATCCGACATCTACAGCGGTGTTGGCTGTTCTCCTCGCAATACTTATTGTGGGCATCGTTGTTGTAATATGGAAAAGGCGCAAAGGACTTTTACATCAGATGGTGGATGGAATTTACGTCCAATTCGCCTCCCCAGTGCACTCTGAAACAGTCTTCATCGGCGAACTCGCCGTACCATATGACCACACATTTACTGAAGGTCATGTACTGGTACATGATGCGGTGGTTAATCAGTTTTGTTGGCGGTGTACATTAACCATGTATTGGGGTACCAAACTCAAAGGTGCAGCGACACGACCGGGAATGCATCCAGCTGACATTCCCTTACCCGAGACACTGGTAGTATCTAAGAAACTAGCCAGGTTGATGATGGGTACATCTAAATCGCTCACCAGGACCAGACTCTTAAAGTACTCGTGTGGACTGGCAACACCAATACCGGCAAATGTTCCACGGTTGGTGGACGCTGGATGGACGGACCTGGGGGCCCCGGAACCTCGTTCGAGACCTCTACCGGCTCCGGCCATAGTTGGCGACCAATCAAGCCGGGCGGGAACGGGCGCTGTTTACGAAGCGCTAATCCCTTAAATAAAACACATAATCGAACAGCCACCATTATTGTGCGACATTGAGAATTGTAAGGTATCTAGTGTTCGTTAAAATTAACGTGTGAACAAAAGGTTGTGACAGGCGGTCACGCCGTAAATATAAAGTGTACAAACTGTGGACAATCCTTCTCATCAAAATCAAGAGGAAGTAACTGCTCTTTGATAAATAGGAGGGATCAACAGACTCCTCTAAATGAACAAATGAAAGGTTTACGAGTTTAAATGACTCACCTAACGCCTGCATCCAGGAAAAAACTTCATTTGTCTCAAACATGCCGATAGGGTGTGTAACGCACTTCTTCATATTGCCTTGTGTATGACGTAAAGGGTCGGAGAAGGAAATCTGCGTTACAATGTGTTTTGTATTGTGTTTGTTAGACAATGGTTAAGACAGTGCAAGAGTTATGAACAAGACTTACTGCACGCGAGGAGATGGAATCTGCCCTCGCGATGTAAATGGCACCTTACCGTATGTGACAATACCTATACTACACTCAACAAACATTGAGAAGTGAATCTGAACTAAAGAAAACCACAGGATTATCAGCAAAAGACAATTATGAGTTATCAACAGGGTTACCCTACTATTGTTGAAATGTCTTTTGGGTACACATTTGTTCACGATGCAGGGTAAGTGCTTTTATCGCTGAGATGGATTGACGACGCCATTATAAAATAATTATCTAATAACCATTATTCTAACACCGTGGCAATGACTTGCCAAAATACATATCGAGGGGTTAGTAAAATAACAATCTTTGGGTAAATTGTACTTTGTTAACAATTTCCTCGGGTACTAACTGTTTGTAATTGAGCGATGCGCTCTTGAGTAGGCCAGGTCTACACGTATCTATAGACCTCACAGGGTAAGTTTCATATTACACGACTGTGCTCGGCTTAGTGTAATACTCTAAATTCCACTTCTAAAGTATGTGTCCTACACTGCTGCTTTTAGGGGGAAGACCGCCTTCTAGCAATACAACTAGAGGGTATGCGGTATATCTTCTACTGAAGTATACGTCATGTTACCGCACCCCGTACGGTCAGTGACACCCTTTTGGGAGCACATCTTCTCAAAGAATTCTGTCGCGTCAAATCCGTGACTTCTGCTGGGAATGGTACCATTTGACATAACTATTTCCATACATGGGAAGTATAAGAAGCTCTGTATTATGCTGAACTAGCATAATAATACTAAAACATTCGTTCAGAATGTAGGCGTCATCCATCCTTTTCGTCCCCATTGTGATACCTCATGGGAGAAACGGTGCTATAAAATGGTTGCGGTATCGCCAAAATAATCTCCTCATTTCGTGACGGGACATTACGGGTTGTTTTAACACTCAGCGAAAGTAACTCCTGCAGATGCTGGATATGATTGCTTTTTGATTTGTCGCATGCAAAGTGGTTACATGTGTTCACACAGGCATCTGTGAAAGACCCTGACGTGAGTAGAGTTGGAGTCGAAATTATGATGTTATTTCTGTGTCGAAAGTTTACCATTGGGTATTCGACCCGGGTAAAATAGTAGAAATTATAGAATTTAGTGAGTAGCCACTCGGTTCACAAGGTGCTGATCGGGTTTTGCTGACTATACATAATTTATGTAATTACGAATCTATAATTTCGCAAAAACCTGCTAAAAAGGGGCAAGGACCTCAATTAGTTGGCTCTACTGATTATGCTAAATAAGGCAGAAGGTAGAAAAATATTTCGGGAGCAGGATTGCTCCGAACACAATAATCAAGGGTTGGAAAAACATCTATGTGAAGCTCATCAGCGGGCTGTGAACTGAGTGAGTGAACAATTAGGATGTTAAGTGGTAGCGAAGGAAACCTTCCTACCACACCTAGACAACGCACGACGATGCGAGTCAGCTTTGGTGGACGCTCTCGGAAGTTGGGGTCCGTTATGCGCCACACCATCTATAATTCTTCCTAGGGGAGGTCTCTCGCCGTAAAATAGTACTCTTTAAAACTATGGGCGGGAGCCTCAAAACAAAGGGGGGAAGGGTATATTTCAGTTGTTGATGGAGGTCGGCTGCTGGAATAGCTCTAAAAACTTATGTTCCATGTTGCATGTTGTGTTAAAAACAAATGTTTCATTTTGCATGTGTTGTTGAAAAACAATTGTGTTATTGAAAAAGCAAGTCTGAAAGATCTTTACTTCATGGTTTGTACTTACCTCTCTCATTTTACCAACCTGTTTTGTGGGGTGGATCCTTGGTTCTCGATTCACACTTACCGAGTCCATTGGTCAACCGGGTGGTGGGTGAACCGTGATTTTGTGGTAATAATGTAGATCCTTCCGTCTAAAATGGTAATTGCATGATGAATCCTATAAGGGAAAAGAGAAATAGGCTGGTGAAGGTATAGCGCTAGTCTTCCTCTACTCTTATCATTTCAAAAAGCCATGGCAACAGGTCGACTCTTAGGGACCTGGGGCCAAAATATTGTTACAGTAAGGCTTCTGTACAAAACTCATCATCATTCTTTGCAAAAACTTACCATAAATACACCTTCTTGTGACGGCTCAACCCGGAACGGTGCGTGTACCCTGTTCCTGATATCGGTGTTGTTGCTTCAAACACCTCAACTTACCTTAAAACCATTGCTGGGCGAGCAGATGCTGCATCAATGCCCCGCGACCTAGAGTCGCTGGTCGGGGTATTCCAAGTCAAAGCGTAAATATGTCCATGCCACGGACCGTGTGTTTGTGACGCGCAGGGGCGTCCAAATATCTCACTGTCACTGTTTATGTCCCATTGGGATAAAAGACATGTGCCCGACTTTGGAAAGGTGTCCTATAGAAATTCTATCTGAAGGTGTAGTAAAACCGCGGAAGTTCTCTCTCACTGTTAAAACTTGCTATATTGTAATATGTTGTAGGTGCTGTTCCGGTGTGGGACAGTACATATAACGAAAAAACCTATGTGAAAACCTGTAATGGTTTGTCGTCATCTCATTAGACTGGTCCATCTTGGAATTCATGTCAACTTCGTCACTTTCTTGCAAAGTAAGATTTGCAGTAACATACATATATCCTAAATATGTGATGTTCAAGGGCATTGATAAACATGCTTCTTGTGTTCTCTTCCACCTATTGTCATTCATTCGAAGCGAAAGCTGTCACCTGTAGACCTAATACTACGTCTACATCACCGACTCTTACTTCTAATGACTCTTGTCTTAGGAGGTCTGGGAGGGGGGAATTCTCAATGGTGGGTAACGAGTGGTTTATACTCCGTGCCGCACCTTGAGACGGCCTTGCATCGCATGGACCGACTCTTACCTTGATACCCTCCATTGGTGGCTTGACGTGATCTGCGCCATCCGGTGAATATGTCCTTGACATGTGGTGATATTTCCATAGCTGAGTCGCTTGTTTCCAAAGGGAACATGTCCTGTACTTCGTCTTAAACTTGTCTGTCCCCATTGATGCTTGAACCGTTTGGTTCTTCATGATGGTAGTCGGAGCAATGCTTCTTGACTGAACAAGTGATCCATTGACGGAATTTCCTTGAGGATATGACAGAGGTGCTGTTGTTGTCATGCAAAAAGAGATCATTTCCGATGTTGGCGATCTGACCGTCCATTTGGGCTCTGTACCAGTTATTGTCCATCGGGAAGATTGCCGGATTCCAAACATGTTGGGTCCCTCTTCTCGGTAGATAAGGGTTGTCTGACTTACTCACCTCAAAACTCCAGGTTTGGGTATCATGATTTAGTCCTAAACCATTGGGAGCTTCATCAGAGGGTTGGTGCTCGGAATCGAGACCAGATGGGTCAGAAATCCTCCCCTGTCACTTTCCACTTTTGACTTGACCACTAAAATATGGGAGTTCACTCAACACTTCAGTCTTTTCATACTTCTTGATCATCCTCATCAATGTTTCGAAGCGAAGTGTCCTTGCCTAGTTGAATGGCATATCCCATGGTCACTAGTCAATTGTAATGGAATGACAGGTCTATCTCTTTTTCTCTTCTGGTGAGGACGTCTTGTTCATCCCTCACCATAGGGATTAGAGTAATGCCCTTTGGACGAATACTATTCTGTTGACGGGATTCCTTGAAAATGGTAGAATAATCAATCTTTGAACTTTGCACGCTATACAGTATACGAGACGGTAACTTTTGCAGTCCACTAGTTATCCGGTTAATCATGTGTCTTCATGATAACCCTTGCCTGTATGCGTTGTGAGTTATTTCCCAGTCGTTTTGGAGACGATACAGTCTTTCTGTTCACTCTTGCCTGTCGAATTGGAAAAAATACTGCCTTCTCGGTTCATTGGCAAGGTTTTGAAAACTGTGCATGTAATTTGTGTGCTATGTTGTGGTGCAACGAATTGCAAATGTATTAGACTAGGTTACATACTAGTCATTCCTAATCGTTTCGAGTGCGGAAAAAGGGAACGAAAAACTAAGAAAAACAACTGAGTAATGAGAGTCGTGAAGACTTATCTCATGTCGACCTATTTTGATTGTAAATGAGACCTATCAAATGTGGTGAGACTAAGTTGTCAAATAAGTCCGAACAACTAAAACTGCACGAGCTGAACGCTTAGCTTTGTTGTAAATGAAAGGACAAACTTCATGTTAATACATATGGATCACCTCTTTATTAGGCCTTCGCCGACCTGTCAACTGGATGTGTGAATTCTTTTGCATTGGTAATACTGGTGAATTATTAATACTGGTCTTTAGAGGTAGACAATTGAGTACTCAGATAAGGTACATTGTATTGATGTCGCTGGTACTATTGCATATGGGCGAACTGCTGGTTGACTAATTGAGTACTGTAAAATGGGAAGATCCTCAACCTTAAAAAATTGGTTAAGTTAATTATAACTACAAATCTCGATGTATGATGGATACCATTGTAAACAAACTGAAACATCTTACTGTATGCTGGATACCATTGTACACGAAGATTCTAAAAAATTATTAAAATTTAGTGACAAGGTAACTCAAAGTTATGACACTAATCAAGGATCGATCACCACCATATCTATCCTCGAACTTAGCCGCCGTCGATTGTACTGACGCGGGTGGCCAGTCCATGTTTGGGCAGCATGACGTGAGCTTAGAAGCGCACGTGTAAGCCAATGTTTCACTTTGACAGTAAGTGAAATGGGGGAGGAGTTAAGGTGTGACGTACCACCACATAATAATGTGTTCCGCTCTTAGCTAGCCAGAGTAGCTGCAAGCACTGTGTGAGTAAACATCCTGTGAAGGTTGGACCTTTAATCTGCAGTCTAGGTTCTGGAGAGAGGCATATAGAAATTGTGTTAGAGCGCGGAGCGTTGACTGAATGTGTTTGAGGGAACTCTAACCTCGGGACTGATCATGGTCAATCGAGTTCTTGTCATGGAACGACTAGACATTGGATAATAAACAACAAATCCTTTCACAACGAGTGTTCACGTCTTACATGATAAGGGAACTATAATTATGTATTGGACGACCGCAGTCGACGAGGAGGGAGACTGCGAATGGAGCTAGTTATTATCTATACAACATAACAACATAAACACGCATTAACTTTAAACGGATAATTAAACCTCTATAGTTCATAGTCATATTTCACCATTTCTACCTCTAAAGCTAGTCCTCTTGACCAATCTTCAACTTTATTTCTGGAAAATGGCGCGATTGTCCTTAAGAAATGAACTTTCCAATTCTCCCTACCATGGATAACTGAGTTACAGTATTTCAAGCTACTGCAGGCTAATTTGGACTGATTTCGTTGACAAAACCCCTAGAAATACTAAAGAAAATAATTAAATAATTGTTATATATCTGTGATGAGTGAACTTTTAAACAACTTAGAAAATATCAAATGCATATAGATACAAATTTTTAACAAGCTCATAATGTTAATTACCTTTATCATTATAGAGCACATTGATACCGTTATAATATAACGAGAACTTTGCCCATTCACATGATTTACCAAAAGTAGTTCTTGCATCACGCTGAAAGTATTTTATCATTAGATATTTACATGTAATACTTATAATAACCTATTAGTTGTGCGAGATTTTGTAGATAGATGAGTTGTTGTTTGACAACAAGGAGATCGCCACTAGAAATTAACTTGAAATTCTGAATATTGTTTATGACTTTTTTTTTATATGTAGAACATATTACCTGATGAGAATGTGTCAGACAGTGGGTGTCACTTGTGTTTACTTTCAGATTGGTTTTCAACTTTCTACAGGAGACATGACAATCAGGCATTAGCATTTTTGTGATTTAGCTTCATTTTGTGACTTAGTGTCATTTTGTGACTTGGTGGATTTTTGTGACTTAGCTTCATTTTCTGACTTAATGTCATTTTGTGAATTAGTGTCATTTTGTGATATATTCGCATTTTGTGACTTGGTGTCATTTTGTGACTTGGTGTCATTTTGTGACTTGGTGTCATTTTGTGACTTGGTGTCATTTTGTGACTTGGTGTCATTTTGTGACTTGGTGTCATTTTGTGACTTGGTGTCATTTTGTGACTTGGTGTCATTTTCTGACTTGGTGTCATTTTCTGACTTGGTGTCATTTTCTGACTTAGTGTCATTTTCTGACTTAGTGCCCGTGACTAACCATTGACTAACCATTGACTAACCAAGACAAACCTATGACTAACCCATGGTCGTTTTTCAACGTGAAGTGAATGGAATGAATGGATACATTTCCATTTAAAATGAGCATTAAATGAAGAAGCCATTCAAAAAGGGTATCACCAGCTGATCACATTGAGAGCCCCATTCAATTTGGGTAGCCATTTCATACCATCTTCCATTCAATATGATCATCTAAACTTATATAATTATAATTAATTAGCCCACAAGACACCAACACAGGTTGTGATGCATAATTATAGCAAGATCACAAACAAAATCTACCAACATGCAAATTTCTTTTAGGATCAAAGTTTTTAGGACCAAAGTTCTTGTTTATCTACCAAACCGTGTGCTTATGAGACTTGTTATGTGAAAATATCTTTCACTAATATCCATATTTTTCCATTTTATACTTATTTTAACCAGTATATGTATGGTGACGCACTTTACTTCACCAAACAATATAATCTAATTTATTGAAGTAATAAATATTGTGAACAAACTTATACTTCTTGCTGAATATGAAAAGTCAAGATGTAGGCAAATTACTGACTGCTTCCATGTCCTTTCAGGTACATTTAAGGATACTTTTGTTCAGTATATATACATGTACGGTGACGCACTTATCACCGCATGAGTATTCTCATCAAAACATATAGAAATAGTAAAAGTGTTGCATACTTATATTGTTTTCAAAGAAAAACCTATGTTGACTTTTATCTGTAAAGTAAGTATATTTAAAAAAGAAAACTGTTAGAATTGGAGCATCTAATTCACTGTCACTGCATGATTTTCCAGCAAAAATGTGCCTAAAATGATAGTTTTTTTTATAATAATTCTCAAAATATTAGTATATTTTACATAAATGTTGGTTCCATATGAAGGATAATGGATTGATCAAGATGTGACTGTAAAATCTATAACATACGAAAACATTTTCCATTTTGTCTCTGTTTCGTGCAAACTGATGCATTTTACTGTTTTGGCACCTGTACTCAGATGCTTTCTGGTCGGAAATAAAGTCTGCACGTACATGTTACTCTCGGGCATAGAAGCGCACACCGTTTTCAGATGGCGCCACACAACGCCCATAATAGCTGACAGACGCTGGCTGAGCGCCAGCGTTCAAGCGTTCCCCGAATTCAGCATTGCATCATTCCCTCCTTATGGTCGTACTATTCAACACCACACTGGCACCAGCCAAGGAGTTAACCGGCTAGGTGGGGAATAGGAGCGGTCTCAGCACTATAAATGCTGCGGCCTTGCCATACCTATATCGGGTTGGATACCTTGCTGTAGGACATTGGGTTCTAACATCGCTTCGGTCAAATCTTGAGAGGTCGAGGCAGTGTTGGCGTACATGTGGGGAAGCGGCGTGAGGTCATGACGTCTACTGCTGGGTTAACCGCGGTAAGCAGGATGTGAGCCACGTGTGGCTGGCATTTTCTTTTTAAGCCACTCCGTGCATGCAACTAGCAATATGTATTGGCTGCAACTTAAGAATAATTTGCTGCCTCTTAGTAGTAGGCCTATCACAAGTTTTGATTGCATTGACTAAATACACTTGCATACATATTATATATATATATATATGATTTTGAAACATGCTTATAATTATCTAGTCCTGCAGATTACAAGAACATATTGATAAAATAAGGAATCTCATTCGGCTGCTATGATTATTGTTATGTTATCATATTGAACTGGTGCGTGTTTTACCTTGTTTACTCGCCATTTTAGATATGTTTTTCACATTGGCTTCTGCATGGCGTCATTTACGTTTATTACTTCTCCACGCGAAGCCGAAGGGTTATATCATAAAGATCATTAGGCCTAAACAAACTATGAAAATCAACCAAAATGATTTTAACAAGACTGTATTGATGCAGGCTTTTAGTTATCTTTTTGGGAAGGTAACCCAGTTGCAAATTTAGATAAAATCAAAATGATTGCTGCTATTAGTAAATTGCCATGCACCCACATTCCCTCTATGTTTATCAGAAGGAACGGCAATTTTACCCTTACCGTTTACGTGAATCTAGGTGAATCGGATAGAATAATTAACATTAACTGGTTTAATACATACACCAATGTTCTACTATAGATACTAAAGCGTGGCATATAAGCCAGACGTACCGGTGGGAGCATACCATTTAGGCCTATATAACATACTTCTATACACTGGTATACCACGGAGTTGTCAAACGTATTTAATGTCCCATAGGGAGTTATCAAATGGGATTAAAATGAGCAGAAACATCGGATTACGAAGTTTGTTGGTCATGCATTACTTCGATGGGAGTTTTGTAATGCAACCAACTAACTTTCTCCAGTGAATTTAAGAGTCAGTAAGCTGTATCTGTGACCTGATCATTCGATAAGGCATTCGGGAACCATATACAATTAACTCTTAGGAGAGACATGGTTCTTTCTTAGATTCGACATAACCATGTCATCATAAGCATGATGCTTCTAAACAGTCAAAAGTCGAATTGATATATCTTTTATTTCGTGTTCTATGTCGGCAGTATTACAATCATCTCCTCCCACAGCAACCATAGTAGGAGGTCAAAATTGCCTGCCGGCTACATACTTCGCATGCTTTCTTGACCGCAGGCTTTTATTGGACGATTAGTTGATATTCCCTGCATGCACATGCAAGTTCACATGTCAATTTTGCCAACGCATGCTGATTTTTTGGTGGATGAAAACATAAAACATAGTATATTCAGTTGGTTGTCTGACCCAGTTATCCTGAAATGAAATCACTGTTCAGGATTTTATTTTACTCCGATGGGTGGGATGGCGGGGGCGCCGCTGATGACCTCACTTTTAAGGGTCACCTGGTGCGTCTGGTCGGCGTCGGGGCGTATATTAAATGTTTTAGTAGGTTACTGGGTCCAGGTGACCGCTAAAATGACGCTAACTTAGAAACAAACAGATAGAAGAATAAGAATAGGAAATGTATTTCTAGGGAAAAGGTTGTGATTAAGTCACGCGGAAGCTTTAAATCTGTTATTATATATTTTCTGGTTTGAGGTTTTGCTTGCATGTACATTCACATTCATGTCTACCCCTGAATTAGAACAAGTTCTCGCCTTGCCTTCATGTGTTTGTATTTTACTTTGTGCTGAGGCTTTACTTTAAAAAGATATACGTAAACTAATTACTTTATTATAGGCGATATAATATACTTGGCAGGCGTACCTGTAGTCTCTGTTAGCAATAAGCCTGGTTCATACTATCTTCAGCTCGAATACTGCTATGGGCGATTGCCCGAAGGGGGGGGGGGGGGGGGCACTGACTATTTGAAGGTTACCACCCACTGCCAAACTACCGTCCCTGCTTTTCATGACTGACCGCCCCCCCCCCCCCCGCCCCCCAAAGATTAGGGTATAACAATACCAGAAAATATGTCTACAGAAATCAACAAAACTGCTCAGGAAAACTTCGTGGGCCCGTTTGGCCCAGTGGGTACCTTTCCAAGTCCAAGTGCCCCCCCCCCCCCCCACGGGGGGCGATTGAAAGGTTTGCGGGGCAATTTTTGAATAGTCTGATAATTTGAAAAGCATTTTTATTACGATTTTATGGAAAGCACACTGTCATGCCCTTCCAGTTCTTCGTCGAAATGAAGGAACCTGGGTAATATTAAACAACCTACATAGGCCTAGACATAACGAAATTAAGATAATCTCTGTCTCATCTCATATATACAATTGTCCAGTTGGAATAAAACATTTACAAGGTGCGACAGTGTGCGACTGCTAAAAGGGAAAATTATCCCATTTAAAAGCAACCATCGAGAATGTAAATGATTTCAAAATGTATTATTCTTTTATAATCGTTTCGATCGTGCAGAAAGAAGTCTGATACTAGAAATGTGACAGAAGATATAAAGAAATAGTTAATCTAAAATGTCCTTGTATGATACATGGTCTTCTGCACTTATTTTCCAATTTTTTCTGTAACTCACCGTATTTCATGAACAGAAACAAATGAAATATCCTATTCAACTGTTCAATGTGCTTGTGATTATTAGTCAGGTTTCAGAAAAGGAATAGGCCTATACTTCTTAAAAATAAGGACCCCCATTCTCTCCGAACAGCCTTCCATGTACGAAATGTAGGCCTACCATTTGAAAATGCTTTCCGGAAACTTGATTATAAACACATGCATTGAAGATGTTTCTACATGTTTTATTCAGTCTTTCATTCTCCTTCCTCAGCTATGCGCCTGTCTTCTGGCCATGTCAGTGGGAGGAGCGCCGACGGCCGACTTGGGGTGCGTGCAGGTGACGGCCGACCGCTGCTGCCTGCCGCTCACCTGTTCTCCAGGTAAACAGAGTCATTTACTGGTAAACAGGCTCATTTACTATCCAAAACAAAGCTTTAAAATTAATATTCTGTGTTAACTCAAAACTAAATATAGGAACCATGCATTAAACCTTAAGACCCCAAGTTATTTGGATTAAAAATGCATGTTTCCCTCCAAAGTTTCCAAATGTTGTCATTAATATCAGAACATCTGACGTAATCAAAATATCTACCAAAGTTGATGATTTTGTTATAAGAGTATCTACTGAATCATATGGGAAATTAGAACAGTTTTTCTTTTGTAAATAGTAAGCACATGTTCATAAGCATGTGGGCAATTATTACCTTGAATGATCTATTTTTCCCGTGTGGATATGGCCTGATTTGGAAAACTACCTACGCCTATATATTGCAATGGTCAGATAGGGGCTGTTGACTGTTGAATTAAATAGATACTACATTAAGGTGGCATTTCAAAGGTTTTTGAAAAGGAAATAACAGCAAGTTAGCTATGTCAGTAGACCTGTCCCTATGACTTTTGACTGTAAAGAATTTGAAGGAGAATATTTTAGCTCGGTATAGAACTTATTATGAGTGACGCTCTGTTGGGGGTGGCCCCCCTGTGTGTGGGCCTGTAATGAATGATGCATGCATTTATATATGTATGCATCCATGCTTATGCTTGACTATGTATATTTGTGCATGAATATGAATATTTATGGATGATTGTGCTTGATTTTGTATGTTCATGTATCATTATGCAGAATTGTGCACATGTTTATGTTTCATCATTCATGATTATGATGTTTATGTATGACAATGCATGTTTATGCTTGATTATGCATGTTTATGTATGATTATCCATAATTATATTTGATCAAGCATGATTATGCATGTTTAGCCATGATTATGCATGTTTTTATGCATGGATGTATATTTGTATCTATACATAATGTATACATGGTTTTGCATATTTATGCATGTTTCAGCAGGATTGATTAATATTCATGCATATCTATATGTTTTGAATATGCATGTTAATGCACATTATCACATGCATGTTTACACATGCATGTTTATGCATGATCATATTCTTTATGTATGATTATGCATGTTTACCCATGACAGTGTATGCTTATGTATAATAATTAGTATGCATGTTATCCATTTTGCATGAAATGTAATGTTTATTTCTAGTAAAGTGCCTAGGTCTTTCTGACGACATTTTGTTTCACGATCCCACCAATACATTGGCCGGTCCCCAGTCGTAATCTTTAGATGTCTTGTTCATTGCAAGAGGTGTATCCTTCCTTGGGTAAGAAAAAATGAGTAAAATTAGTATGATTTTCTTTTATTCATTCCATTTCGTAATTCTATTTGCCTTGGAGTTGACAAGCTAATATAAAGCCCCAAGTCCAGACTTGAAGATGATAATCATACTGCATGTACTAGGCCTAATATTTAATATCCAGTGGATGTGAATGAATAATGTTGATTGAATCATACTTCCCTTTCAACACATTTGAGACATCATTATGTTCTCTGTGGAATAGCCAAACATTTCTTTGGCTACTACTGTTGTATGCCTTCAAGTGAATACTCCCCACGAGGCCCTCTATTATCGTTTCCTCTATTTGATTCTCTCTATACAACAATAGCCGGATATGGTGAAGTAGACCACGGAACAGTGGGATACAGAACACGCCCCTGTTTCCGATTTCTAGAGGAAAACCTTGATATATCATGATAAGTTTGAATTGTATCGATAAAGGTGTGTCTGTTTTGTTATAACAAATTCTTCATAATAATTTACCCTCTTTCAATATAAATGTCCTGAACATTTGTGATAATTTCATTAATCTGCGTCCCTTTCGAAAATCGTTATTATTTGAACAAGAATACTCTTTGGTTTATGATTTGATTTGGGGTATATGCCTACTGAGGCTACTTAAAAAGGGAAGAATTGTTGGAAAAATACTCATTGCGTTATGAATGATTTTGGGGTATACGCCTATTTAGGCTATCTATAACGGGAAAAATTATTGGAAAAATTACGGAAAACAGCGCCGAGCTTAGAGTTGTCCAACAAGGTCTACATTAATATTTGTACATCAGGATGGTTCATTGACATTTACTGATGTTACCTTGGCAACAAGGCATGGCCAAGTGTCATGTGGTGGTCGGCTTCCTGTTATTGAGTTTCCATAGATCTAGAACTAGAGCACACAACAGGTGAACTGCAATGAAATATAAACTGTCCCTTTATGATATCTATAGATCAGAGGTTGGTAATTGATACATTAACTAATAAAACAAGGTGAGGCATACAACACTTTGTTATAATGAAAATTCCAAAGGGATTACTAGTAAAGCCGCATAATTTTGGAAGACGTACACTATGCGCCTATATAATTTGATTTCTTGTAAAGTAATCTATAAAAGTCTTATACCAAGTATGACAACAGCTGTTATGAATACTTAGCAAGTACATGGTCGTTTATAAAAGTTGTAGCCTATAGGTGCATGGGGCGTGCCCCCCCCCCCTTTTTTTTGGGGGGGGGGGGGGGCTGCTCATATTATGATTTTTTTTTATCTGAAACTTGTACCCACAGAGGGGGCGTCGGGACCCCCCCCCCCCCCCCAACTTTTCCAGAAATCCGGGATCTGCCCCTGATGGTCTGACCGCTCGGGGGGGGGGGGGGTGTTATAGAAAAAGAGCATTACGTTGTGGGATCGATACCAAATCTATGCTCACCTATGATGATTAAAACAATATTCGCAAAAGGTTGGATACAAAATAGCGTTCGCTCAGTCTAGGTCTATATCGAAGATGCCCTCCATTCTCGATCACGATATTATATCCTGCAAATGCATGTATAGAGACTCGTGTGTCCCCGGTGACAGCAAGTAGTATAACAAGAAATACATTTTAAGAAGGCTTAGTTCATCATGGGAAAAACAAATCTATTCCGCACTCAATTCACATTTTTGCAATGGGTCACTAGCCTTAACCAAATTTATTAAATGTATCTTTCAATAAAGCATTTGACTTCTGTGTAACTGCTTAAATGGCCTGGTGTGGGGGGGGGGGGGGGCAACTTCATCTTAAAGGTAAATAGGCCTCTGGGGGTTTGGGAGGATTTCTTAAAAACCGTGTCAAAATTACGAAACCCACATGGTGGTCAGGGTGAATGAGGAGCATATAATATGGGAGTGTATCTGGGAAAAGGTACCTATTGCCAATTAATCAGGTCACAAAATCACATGGAACATGGGGAAATGTGTCAGCATTATTCTTATTGTAGAGAACCTACTCTTTCAAATGCTGCAAACCATTTTGAAATATTCCTGATTGAACCTGAGATAAACGTTTATGAACTTCCTCACCTCTTGTACATTGAGAACCCCTTATTCCCAATTGCTGTTGTTACTTCCATGTTATGGCGACCTAAAGTTTATTATGTTTATCTAGAAATTAAGTTTTCTTATTTCTGAGAATATTAAAAGTGCCGTAACTTTTGATAGGAGTGCTTGTTCCACTCACTGTTTTCAGTTTTGAGAAGATAAAAACATTTTCTACATTACCTATGAAAAATGTTCTTTTCATTTTTGATATTCTTTTTACTGTAACCATGGTAACTCGCTAACCTAAATTATGCACAGAAATTCTGCTAAAAATGTTCCATTTTGATTTTCCCGTGATGCATTGCTTATGAAAATTTAGATTTTTTAGTAAATGTCATGAGAATCTTTAGAAAATTTCATGTAAGTCATAATTTTTCACAAAATAACTTAAAAAATAGTTTTTTCCCCATATATTTCATGATTAATGTAACAAAGAGGAAATTTCTACCAGATACTGCCAGATTTGGCCCAAATTGAGCCTAATGGCTTATGTTGTACATAAGATTGTGAAGGATCTAAACATCACAGAACAATAAAACAAAGAGTAGAAGAATCCCTGGGGCTTCAGAAACATTATAAAACATAACTTTTAGCTGCATGTTAAGTAATTATTTCATAATATGAACAAACCTTCAAAACTAATGGACACAGGGTGGCCAATTATGTCATTAGGTACCTTTCCCAAATATACTCCCATATAGAAATCCCAGGTCACCATATTAATTTCCGAGTAGATATGAGCATCTGAAAAAATGACTGTTTATCATTGATGTCTATGGGAAAAAGTACATTTTCCAATATTCAAAAATAGATAACCATGAGTTTTACTTTAAATGCTGAAAATGACATTTGTATGGGCAGAGCCTCTGAGTATTTTAGCCCAAAGTAGAGGTCACCATGGAATACCTCATTTTATCCCTAAAAATAATGAAAAAACGAAGAAAATTGCTTAAATAACTACTTTTGACTAATTACTCTATAGAATTTTTCATCCAAATGTTCAAACTCATCATTCACAGGTGTTACAATGACGTTTAACTGGAATTTCAGGGTAATCCTGCAATGAATATAAAATCACACCAGGTGGCGCTTCAGTTGTCACCCATATTAACTTTAATCACCTAAAAGACATTTTCAACTCGGGATTATAATTCATAAATTGATGAAAAAGGTATTAGGAGACAATCAGCTGGTGTTTTGTCGCATCATGGATCACTAGCTTCACAACCTCGTTAAATTATACCTCACCCACATAAAACGAAACTGCTTGCTTTAGGTCAATACGGGGTGGTGTGTGAGGCCGGCAAACCGTCGTCAGGCCGCTGTGAACCGTGTCCTGAAGGGACGTTCAGCCACACAGACAGCGACATAGGAGTAAACTGTAAAACATGGTAAGTCGGGACCAGAATATTTATACAAATAAAAATGAAAATGAAAATGAAGACAAGATTGGAAATTCTCGAGTACTAGGCTATGGCTAATCTGACAGAGAGAAATTAGACTATATATGTGATGACTGTAATCTTATAATGATATTACAAGATGCTCCCGGTTATATACGAAGGGAGAAATGACTTTGTAATTGATGGGGAGAAACGTACGGAAAGGAGAAACAAGTCCATTCGAACTGAAAGGTTATAATAATGATATAGTAAAATGATGCATAAGTAACAAAATAAATTACCACCTGCATGTAAAACATGGCTTCGTTATAATATCATTGGCACGCTATTAATTATCTATATGAGTTGAAAAAGGAGCCTTATGGTCACAATGATGAATCAAACGTCCATTGCTGTACCTCATGTTTATCGCCATTCAGGAGGACCTGCGAACTGCCCTATATGAGTTACACGTCGAGAGGTACCCCCACGGCGGACGCCGTGTGTGGGTGCCTCGCCCCCTACGTCACGGCGCCAGGTGGTGGCTGTCGGAAAGGTCAGTGAGGCTGGTTTTTGTAGATTTACAAATATAAATATAGCTCAGTAGATCATGAACTGGTCGGCAAATAAATGCACGGCCAACTATACATCAGGAATCTAGACTTATACAAACAACGAATAATGTATGTGTCTGCGTATGGACCGATAAGACAATATTGACGCCTTTAAAGAACCCGAAAACAAAACCTTTCAAATCGGGCTGAAAATGAATGTGATATCAAAATGTTTCATTTGAGTCATACATACATTTATTATATATGTGACGGAACCGATGTACGGAATACAATAACGGGCAAAGTATAGTAACCGATTGTATATCATTGAATAATTGTATATGCAGTGGGTCATGATTTCTTTTAACTTTTGTTGAATTACGGTTTCCTGTAATTAAGAGTTTATACAACGGGAACCTAGTGATAGAAATGCATGGATTCTTAAGTTGTGATATTTCATTTGAGCGATGCATAGGCCTACATTTATTATATATGTAACAGAACAGATGTACGGAATACAAAAATAGGCAAAGTAGTTACTATTAAGTATTGTATATCATTGAATAATTGTATAAACTGTGGTTAATGATTTCTTTTAACTACGGTTTCCTGTAATTATGAGTGTATATAACGGGAACCTAGTGATATTTATGCACGGATGCTTACTTAAGTATATGCTTCTATCTAAAACAGTCATATCTTATTCACTTCAGACGGGTCAGGGTCGAAATCAACCATGCCACCTGACAGAACACACCTGAATGAGTTAGAGGTCGGTGTTAACTCCAGTTACCCTGAGGGTACCTACAGTCAGTCTGGGACCCCTCAGGACCCTGGGGAACACGGTGGCACCTCAGTCCCACCCTTCGTGGGCTGGACCATCGTGATAGCGGTGACCACCGTGTTCATTCTGCTCATGTTGGTCTTCTGGTTCTGGACGCCATGTCTGCGCGGGGAGCCCGATTATGGGGATGGACAGCGTGAGGTCTACACCAAGGTTCAGCACGGAGAGGAACTGAAACTGATGAATAGAGGTTATTTTGTTTTTTGTGAATATATTCTATTGACGAACTAAAAGGCGGGCATAATTGGTAGCCCTGTCCGAAAATATTATCGGCGATGATATTCAGGGGCGGACCCGGAGCCAGTGCTCTGACCAGAGGGCAAACAATGACCCCCACCCCCTATACAGATAAGAAAAAAACAACCAAAAACATGGGATTTAAACAGATCTTCGAATTTTTAAAAGCCAAAATCTTCTCTTTTGCTTCCGTGGGGGTAACGGGGTGGGACTTCTACTCCCTCTTTTTGTAGTTTAGGGGTCCACCAGGGAAAAAAAAAAAAGGGGGGGAGGGTCAGGACCCCCAGGACCCCCCCCCCCCCCTCTGGATCCGCCCCTGATATTAAACTAACCGAATATAGAGATCATATGATTTATGCTGGAAACTTCTCAACAATGATTCTAAATTTCATAGGTTTATATACTATAATAAGAATTCAAAATATTATGGTGTTGGTTACATAAAAAAAATGGCATTCAACACTTTCATGCATCTACATGTGTATTCATACAAATGGGTATTTTCTTCTCTAAGCAGCTTTCCTATTCCCTTCGGGACATATCCTTTTCCATCCCTATATTTACCTGATTTATACACACTGCTATTACAGAGCTTACAGATGCTGAGAATGAACTAGGTAAGTTGATATTCTAACACTACATATTCATATCATTTTGATAACAGTATAGGTCAATAGTCAAGTAATAAGGACTAATGCAGTCAAATGGCTTATACCAGGTATTAAAAATTGTACGAGCAACAAAGCAATAACATATAGGCCTATATGTTCCGACCACGTCATACATCTTCGCTAGAAATCAAAGTTTGCGTAGTTTTATATGATACAAACAAACTAGCAAAATTCCCCATATCGTTGCCATGGTGTTCGCATAGCAGGTCACATACATGTATATAAAGCTATACAAAACGGCAACTCCCTCCCCAGCCGTGACGTACGCCCTGGGCCGCCTACCGGAGCTCCTCACCCCACGCCAGGAGGGGGCGCTCCTCGGGGCCTTAATCAAGGATGTGGACGGAGCTTTACCCGAGGAAGCAATTCGTGAAGAACTGGGTAAGTTGTATGCTTAATCTTATCAGCACACTTGATTTTCCACTTTATATCATTCTCCTAATTGAAAAAGGGGGCACTGTAACGGTGATTGAAATAGGATTAAAAAATACAAACATAAATTAAAGTGTTATAATTCATTTTTTATCTCCTAAGACCGAAAAACCTTTATAATTTAGGCCTCTGCTGCTATATGTTTCACTTTGCATGGGAATGGCATTTTATAAAATCACATAAATAGTTGTATACTTTTTACATTCTCTATATAATATTTATATTTCAAACCTCATCGGATGTTCAATTCAGAGCATCTACCATTGACTGTAGCATTTCAATCTGCTTTGTTTCATTCACAGACCCAAAGGATGCCACACCTGTCCTTAAAAGTCTGGCGACCGGATTTAAGATGTGGCAAGAGAAAGGAGTCTCCTTCAGGTTCTCCTCCATCTTGGAGGCCCTGGAGAACATAGGTAACAATAAACAGGCGACACTACTCCAGCAGGAGATCCAGGACCAGCTCAAAGAAAAGGGTCTGGACTTTGCGTAGCCAAAAACGAATTCTTGTTATAAAGTTACAAAAGAAATGCTATAGAGACCAGGGAGCGGGTAAAGGGAACTGCATGGATAAAAAGTCGAGAGGATGGAAGTACTCAAGAGGGTGAGAAAATGTGTGAACGTAAGTTCTATCTATACTATACGTCTATATATAGAAAGTGAGTCATACAATTATATATAGGCCTATATGAGAGAATCCAAGATTTTATTTGATTTAGGAAAAATGGAAGCTTGTTTTTGTCATGACAGAAGACTATTCTATATCCTCTATAGATCTATCAGCAGGAAAAGTAACGTATTTATCGTTGTGTTGGGTGCTTTTATAAGATGATATTGTATTGCCGTCCTAAGTAGTGCACTGATGTCACGGAAAACGATAACACATATGTAATAGGTTAAAAGGTTTAATTGGTTTTCGCATTTTGGAGAACAGTGATAAATCCGTTAAAAGTTGGTTATGCATAATGGCCAAGGGAAATGAAATATTGAAAATAAGTGCCGTAAATATAATTAAAGAACATTCAGACGAGCAAAATATTTAATTTTCCTTGGCTTTCAAGTTTTTGTTACCAGTTCAGATGGCCCAACTATTCAGTTTTGATCAAAATGTATACTGTACATAGCTTTACATCTTGAGCATATAATATATGTATTAATGAGAGAAGTGCGACCGAAAAAAGTCATAACTATAAGTTTAATGCGGACGTGAAGAATTATTTTTATATTAAAAGTATTTTCCATATACAGTCATATAGCCTAGAATATAATAGAAAAATAACAGTAAAGAGTAACGGCCTTGATGTTTTCGTTGAATATCCTACACTAAAAATCAAGTGTACACCTTGCATGCCGTAAACTGGAAAATGCCTATCTTGTGTTTATCGGTAAAGTAATGCTATATTTAAAGGTTGTAGTTTTAATGAAAATTCTATAGGGCCTATAGTCGTGGCCGATTTTTCAATGTCTTAACGTTTTGTAGTTGGGGATAAAGAAACTAGCCAGAAGGAATTAAGAAATTTGATCCAAAAAAATCCCAGGCTGTACTACGTAGACACATATCAAAGCCACAAAAGCTTTATGTAGGCTATACCTATTTATCCTGGGCCTAGGCATATAGGCCTACAAGACATGTCTCTACTGAAATGTTTTCTTGGGGCGTGTAATTGGACCTAAATACCTTTTCTATGGTGTGACATGGTATCGTGTGTTCATGGATTGATATTTATCTTGGAAATAAAAGGATACATTTCAGTAACGAGCAGATGTTTGCACTTTTTTCTATTTCTATCCTTTTTTTTGTTACATTATTGATGCTCCCAATCAAATTAATTCTTGTAGGCCTAATGTGACACTTTAGCAATAGGCCTAGGCATTGCATAGTATATAATATACATCACAATCACCATCCCCTCCTCCTTTCTAAGTTGATTGTTTGTCTTACATTTTGCTGGTAGAAAAACTCTAAATGTCCTTGTTTGAAATTCATAGCAAGATCATTTCATGATCTGAGCACCCCGCCCCTTTTAAATCGATTAATACATGCATGCATGCATGGGGCAGGGGGAGAATGAGGCAGGGGATTGAAGGGTGTGTCACGGGGGAATCTCTGAGTCTTGAGTCACCCCCTAGCCACCCCCCGGGCGCATGACATCATATATATATGGATGGCCCCACTATGGGAGGTGAATAAAGCGTATTTCGTTTTTAATCAATTCATTTCAACTTCACATTATACACGTATTCTCAAAAGGTAGAGATAAATCAATAAGGAATTGATGTCCTAATTGGTTGAGTGCCCAATATTCCATATAAACGAGGTTATTTTCCTCAGACTTTAGATAATTCGCCCAGAGAGCCCCAGAGAGTCCCAGATTTCATATTTGAAGGGTTAACTTTTCAATTTGTTTTTATTACATAACAATTTGTTGTTGTTGTTGTTGTTGTTGTTGTTGTTGTTGTTGTTTTTTTTTGGGGGGGGGGGGGGGGGGGGGCAAACTCCCCAAACTCCCCAGCCCAGGGAGGACTCTGCATGCTGTCTCCAATGATTTTTCTTTTTCCGCAAAATCCAATTTTCCAAAGTTGACAGGTCTGGGTTTCGCCACACATAAATTCTGTCCTCTTATACTACTAGAGATATATAGGCCGGGGGAATGTGGGTTATATCGCGCACTTGGGTTATATCGCGCACCTGTACTTAAATGATGATAATTAGGTTAAAATTCATCTGATTGTTAAAATCTGAAAAGGTACATGTGCAGTATTGTCCACGGCACCCCATGCAGTACATGGATATGTTATCTTTATGATATGATTAATAGCATAACCAGTATGCATTTTATTTGTCATTTTTATCATTTTGCTTATAACTTCTAGTTAAGTTGTGCTTTTACTTATTTTGTTACGACTAATAAATGAACTTGATAGGACATTATCCCTCTATTTAGATAGAAAGTCAGTGAAATTCTAAATATGTCTATTTTTTACCCAAGAATGTAATAAAAATAATTTTCAATGATATTTCAAATTAAAAATATAAATCTAAGTGGTATTGTATCGCGCATCAGGTGTTGTTGTATCGCGCAGGTGATGGCAAACTATACATACATAATTCTTGATATTCTATTTTCATTATTTTCGGACTTAAATTGATGTTTGACACTATATTTTGATACCACAACCATCTGTTAGTTTCATTAGTAAAACATGGACTATGTCAAATAAGAATTGACGTTCATCCAGAGAAAAACATAATCATTATCTACTCTGTTAACTATCAATTCACAGAAAAAGATTCATTTGATCAGAATTGAGTAATTTTTCAATTATAAGACATAACAACAGTAGTATCCTTTTTGGTCGAGTTCAACACATCGAGCAGAAAATAGGGTCAAGTTCGACACATCGAGCAGAAAATAGGGTTGAGTTCAGCACATCGAGCGAAATTTAGGTCTTGTTCGACACAATTAATGCTTGAGTCAATGGTAGAATGTGCCGGTCTTGTTCAACTCATCGAGCAGAAATAGGGTCGAGTTCAACACATCGAGCAGAAAATAGGGTTGAGTTCAACACATCGAGCGAAATTTTAGGTCTTGTTCGACACATTTAATGCTTGAGTCAATGGTAGAATGTGTTGGTCTTGTTCAACTCATCGACTAGATTTCAGGTCGAGTTCAGCACATTGAGCGAAAATTTAGGTCTTGTTCAACACACGAGTGAAATTTTAGGTCTTGTTCGACACATCGAGCGAAATTTAAGGTCTTGTTCGACACATCGAGCGAAATTTAAGGTCTTGTCTGATTCATAAGTTTGAATGGAATAATGTGTTGTTCGACTCAGGTCTTGTTTAACTCAAATGTAGTTTCAAATATGTGGTTGCCATCTAGTGAAATGTTAGCGAATTATTAGTTTAAACTGCCATCTATTGGATTGTTATAGAGTTGCTTGTAAATGAATTTAAATAACGTGATTGTTAATGAAGCATATAATATTAAATAGTTTGGTGATTGGTTTTGGTGATTATATTTAGAGGTTAAGAATCATATATAATTCATTAGTAGATATATTTAAAATGGTTTATATAGAGTTTTGGTGTTGTTTGTTTTTATAGATTGGTATAATCTATGTATCGTATTAATGTTTTATTTGTATTGTTTTTGAAAATAAAACTGTTATGTGAACATAATATGAGTTGATTAATATGTTATTTTTAGATTTAAAAGTATTGATATTGAATCTTTTGTTTTAATATGAAAATGGTATTGACCTAGATAATATAAGGAAATCGTTGTGACAGCGTATAACATTTGTTGTTGTGTTTTTATTATTGAGGGTCTAGATTCTATAAATTGACGTGATAGTGCTACTTATCAGAATTCTGTTCCACTGGAGTAATGAGTTGCTCTTAATGACCTTCTGTTTAATGATTATATTATCATTTAGAGATTTAGTTTCAATGGTTAATCTTAAGAGAGTTTATGTTGGCTATTGAGGGTTTGGTCTAATTTGCAAATTGTGATTTTCATTAAATATAGGTTAAGAATAGCGTTTTGGAAGATTATTTCTGGAGTTTCAGGATTAGATTGGTAGGTAAAATGTATTTTATTTTGAATTTTGAATTTTTATCAATTTGAATATGATTTCTTTTATGTGTTTTTAATTATAGTTTCTTTTATAGGTTTATTGAAGACTGATCGTTGAGGGACGAAACTTCTTTTGACTTTGGTAAGGTGGTATTTCAAAACTATTAATTTCGTAATCTAGATTTTCGATGTTGAAACTTAAAGATTTCCAAATTTGTATTGGTATTTGCGTAATTGTTTCTGAGCTTGATTCTTAGTACGTTGGGCGGACGTCGAACCAACGCCTCTCTTAAAAATGTAATGTTTTGTTATAGCAGGTAATAATTCTTCTTCTTATTTGTCTTCGGTCCTGTTTCAGCGTAGATCTGATTGAGGTACTGAAAGGTATTTTATTCAATAAGCCTTTTACTTTGAAAGTATTATGATGTTTTGAAAGGTATTATTGAATTTTTATTAAATTATTAGTAGAGTTTAGTTTCTTTTTGAAATAGGTTTGATGTAATCTTATTTAAGAAAAATGCATAATATTGTTTGTCATAATATTTTTGACTGAATTTTGTTAGATTATTTTGTGAAATGTAAATGGAATATAAAGTTTGGAATTTTAAAATTATTGTTTGATTTTGCTTGAAAATTCGGTATTTCATAATCTTTCATAATCCTTTCAGTTCCTCTGTTCCTTTGGAATGTTTGAACGTATTGTGAACGTACTTGCTGGAATTTGATTGGCTGATATTTTGGGACTTGGTATAAATAGTTACGTAGGTATAAATGGTTGCGTCACAGGGGTTGTTCGCTGTCGTAATCTGAATCTTCTGATGGGATAAGTCGAAGATTTGTTTTATTATAGTGTGCAGTAAGGATTCCTTAGGATCTCTAGTGCGGATTCATAGGATAATTCAAACAGTACAAAGACAATTATACAGAGAACAATTGAACTTTATTGGATAATCAGTACTTGGATATTTCTTCGAGACTCTTCTTCGTTACAACACCGATAATACGAGGCTAAGGTAAGTTGAAAGTTTTATATTTGATTTTAATAGATATATTGGTTATGCATTTTCAGATATAATGTTAGGATAAGTATTCTTGGATATTATAGGTTCAGATTATTTGTTTGTTTGTTATATAATAGATGAAGTTTAATTAAAAGGTCAGTTGTATATTCGATGAAGCTTTGTTTGTTTAGTAGTTCAAGATTTAAAGAGTTGTTTGGATCGTTGGGAGTTCAAGGGGATCATCATAGAGTTCAATGGTTTCGGGGGGTAGTAAGCGGGGAGTGTGAGGTCTATAGTATTGTCGGTTCTTTATTTTTCTAAGTCTGTGGATGGTGCATGATAGAAGCGTTATTAGGATGATGAGAATTGAGCACAGAGTTCCGCCAGCAATTTTAAAGATCAGTGATTTAGTTGGAGATCGGGTGATAGCCTGAGGGGTACTTGAAGGTGTTGAGTTTAGAGAGAGAGGCTTACTGGTAGATAGTACTGTCGAGGCGGCTGTTGAAGGCTTGGGGTTTGTTTTTTTGATTGTGATAGGTGTGGGATTTGTTGGATTTGGTGTTGGAGAGATGGTTGGTGTTTTGTTTGGAAGAGTCGGTGACAGGATCATTGGTGTTTGAAGGGTTGAGGCTGGCTTAGAAGAGGTTGCTGGTGTTAAGGGGTTTGGAGATGGTAGTGGTTTAGGGGGAGACGGTTGTGGTCTAGGTATGGGTGCAGGTGTTTGAAGGCTAGGCGGCGATCGTGGTTTAGGCAGGTCTGTTTGAAGGGCTGGTTTAGGCAGAGTGGTAGGTGTTTGAAGCCGAGGCGGCGAACGTGGTTTAGGCAGGACTGTTTGAAGGACTGGTTTAGGCAGAGTGGTAGGTGTTTGAAGGCTAGGCGACGGCAGTGGTTTAGGTAGGGCTGTCTGAAGGGTTGGAGATGGTTGAGACGCTGGTGTTTGGAGGCTTAACGATGACAGTGGTTTTGACTGGGTCGTAGGTGATAACGTTGGTGCTTGAAGTGTAGGTGATGGTTTAGGTGGAGCCGTAGGCCATGTCAGTAGTTTAGGCGAGGTCGTTGTTGTTGTTAGAAAGGTAGGTGGCGGCAGTGGTTTTGGTAGAACTGTTGGTGCCGGAAGAGTTGGTGCTGGAAGAGTTGATTTTCTGAAATAAAGAATTAGTTTGGTCGAATTTAGCTGAAATTATGTTAGTTGGAAGTACGTTGTAGCTAATAAATAGTTGAAATTATTATGTGATTATCATAGTGGTGTGGTCAGAAAAATATGTATTCCAACAGTTAAACTTTTTATGGGAATTTTAAAATCTGAAATTCAATGTGTCATTTATAAACATTTTCTGCTTCTTTATTACGCCATTTATTATTTCAATGTGCTTAGGATGCATAACACGTCCTTAACCTGATCACTAGGTGGTAGTTTTGGTTATAGGCCTATAGCTGAAATTACGTTGTGATAGGCGGGTTGATGAGCAATGTGGTCTGGTAAGATGACGAGGGTAAAGTGACTTGAATCTTAGGAGGGATTTCTTGATCATTTTTTGAGTATTAAGGCAGGTAGGGTTTGCGGAAGTTATAGGTTTGATGAGTTTAGTGGTAGTTTATAATTATGAAAGTTTGTAATTATGAAATTCAGGCTTGTATAGGTTTGGGAGCCTCAAGTAGTTTCATTAGTGTTCGTAATTTGACTAAGCGTTTAGTTACAATTTAAGTATTGATTCGTTCTTACATTTAGCATAAGTTTATGAGTTTGGAAATTAGATTGATTTAAGTAATAACTTACGTGCATATTCCGGATTCACATTTGTACTCTTTTTCGTTGACGGTCATTGTCGTGAGAAAGGGAAACGCCGCAAGATCGTAGTTCAGTTGAGAATTTGATGGGTCGGCCGTTTCCAATTTCAGTAGTTCTGCTTGGATTGTTTCAATCGATAGATGTGTTGGAATGCAACTGCATTCTAAAATTCCTGGTTCTGTAATGGTCTCACAGTTGTTTTGTACAGTGCACGTGGTGCATATTTTCGTACAAATCATTAAGAAAACTAGGCTTATAAGAAGAATTTTCGCCATTTTGTAGTGTTCTGGGCTCTAGGTTAGGCTCTAGGCTGCTGCTGGTTTGAGTGCTTGACGGTTTGATTCTGAGTATAATCTTTGTGGGGCATTCTATCAAGTATTAGCGTTTTATTTTGTTTGCTTTATCTTAATCTTAGGGCAAGATTTATCTAGGGGCAGAAGTATTAGGTTTAGTCATTATGTGCATCTGCTGAATTGCTGCCCTCTGGTGAATGTTAATGTCGGTAAAGGTTTTGTAAATGTGCTGCCATCTATCGAATAATTGTTTAGGTTTGGAAATGTATCGCCCTCTGTGGATTAAGATAATGAATTTCTAACAGAGGTCTTTGGTGTTTGTTTAGATCGTGCAGTGCTGGTTGGCTAGTTTAAGCTGAAGGAATTAAGCAGTAAGTATAATAGTATATATTTACAAATGAGTATTGTTATAGATTTTGTAAACGAATTTGGTATTAAGTGTTCTTGTTTTTTTTGTAGGGTTATTGTCAAAATTATTAAGCGGTGTTCTTTTTATTCGGAGTTGCTTAAAATTTGTCCTTGTGATAGTTTAGTTACTTTTTCAGTTGTTGTTAAAGCCGCGACATTAGCTCAAGAGATTAATTCAAAATTATATAACAAGATAACATTAAAAGATTTATGTTTAGAAACAATTGTGAATATTGCTCCTAAAATTACTAAAGATGAATTAGACACTTTAGGATTACCCTGGATTTTAAAAGAAGAAATTCTGAATTTTGCTGAGTCACAATCCGAGGAGTTTGATGAATTTGCATATTTGTCAACGGTTGTAGTATTGTTTAGACATCATATAGGTTTTAATGTGCTATATACTGAAATTTAGTCAGCTTTATTAATGGGTTCTGCTTTTAGTTTTAGCTGTATTAATGAGTACTGCATTAGTATTAAATTTTTCTGAGTCAAAGTGTAAATTTTGTTATTTTTATAAATTGAAGAGGTCAGGGAATTCATGTAAAGAAAATCGTTGTTTTTGTAAAGTTTGTGCTAGTCATTTTTATTCTTTAGATTTTGAATTGGTTCCACCTTGTATTCCTATTTTAACATCTTTAAAGGATAAAGTTGTTTCTAAAAGATATATTTTGAATTTAAATTTTAGATTATTAACATTTTATAAGAAAACTCCACTATATAAGAGATTTATAGCTGATATTCAGCTTTTGGTTTATTTGCATTTTGCTTACTTTTGTTTTCACATTATAAGTCATGCGTCATTTATACTTTGTTTAGATGACAAGTGAAGCAACATATGTTTTAGTACCATCTAGTTCGTTTCAATATCAGACTTGTCTTGATTTTGATAAAATTACGAGGCTGAATGGTACAGTTACTGAAATAAGGTGTTGTTGTCACACTTGTATTAGTTTGTATCTTTATTTTACACTTTTTGATCCTATTCCTCATTGCCATCTTATTTTACTTTATTCTAAAGGCAGGTTTATTTCAAAAAGAATTGCTTTGAATGAAAATTTAAAGATATGTTCATTTTATAAAAAGGTAATAAAAGAGAATTATGATAATGTAGCTGAATATTATAATAGTTTATTGTTTGCTCATTATGCTTTTTTTTCTGCTGCTATTACAAAGCATGTCGGCTATTCTTTAGTTTCAACATTAAGTGAATGTATTGTTGTTATGCCATTTTAGTATGCGATGTTTTGAATGAAATCTTTTGAGCGCTTTCAGTTCAAGTCTTATCTTTGTTTTTATAAATCTAAGCGGTTGAAGAAATTGGTTATAGAATATAAGTGCAATTGTCCAACTTGTATAAGTTTATATCTTTTTTCTTTTCATTTAAAATTAATTCCTCATTGTCATTTTATTTTATTGAGTTTTAGGGGTAAAATAATTTCAAAAAGAATTGCTTTAAAAGAGAATTTCAAAATATTATCATTTTATAGGAAGTCAGAAAAAGATAAATTGGTTAATTTTGTTGAATTGCAACGAAGTTTATTGTATATCCATTGTGCTTTCTTTTGTTCAGTCATTATAAAGCATGTTGGATATTCAATAACTTCAGGTTAGGTTGTGGTATGAGAAGAAGATTTTATTTTTATAAATATATTTATTCAAATACTTCAAAACGTTTTAGAAAAAGAATTTGTCATTGTGCGCAGTGTCAACATTTGTTGGATCTTTATTGTTGTAAGAAATCTTGTCGTTTTATTTTATTGAGTTTTAGGGGTAAAATAATTTCAAAAAGAATTGGTTTAAAAGAGAATTTCAAAATATTATCATTTTATAGGAAGTCAGAAAAAGATAAATTGGTTAATTTTGCTGAATTGCAACGAAGTTTATTATATATCCATTGTGCTTTCTTTTGTTCAGTCATTATAAAGCATGTTGGATATTCAATAACTTCAGGCTAGGTTACGGCATGAGAAGAAGATTTTATTTTTATAAATATATTTATTCAAATACTTCAAAACGTTTTAGAAAAAGAATTTGCCAATGTGCGCAGTGTTATCATTTGCTGGATCTTTTTTGTTGTAAGAAATCTTATACAGGTTTTTTTAGGTTTCATCAGATTCTAACTAAACGTGAAATTTTGAATATTAATGATAGAATATTTGAGTTTTGTCGAATGAATCCAGCAGAGTTTCTGATTCGATCATCAGAGTACATGTTAGGATATTCAGAATTTTTTATCAAAATTGCTCAGATTTATTTAATTGTAGTGCAGCATGAAAAATATAGATTAGCTTATAAGCGTCGTAGGAAAATATAGTTGAGATTGTTATTCAGATAGTGATTAATTGTAGTTCAGTATGAAATATATGCATGAAATATATAGCAATATATAACTATTATAGGTAAAATTTGCTTAAGGTTAGGTGTATCGTTTATAGATGCAGATAAGTTATAGTATAAATTTAGTTATTTTCAAAGTCAATTTTTATCCGAAAATTAATTTTGATTTGTTTGCAATTCATAGAAATATTAATGTTTCAACTGTTCTTTATAGAGGATCTTTAACATTTAAAAGAAAATCTTATACATTAAAAGTAACAAAGCATGGATTTTGTACTATTTATTTAAGGAGGAATTTTTCAAGTTTATTATCTGATATTTCTAAATTAGCTTTAGAAGTTTATGATTTTATTGAATTATATTGTACATGTGAAGAGGTAGCAGATGATATTTCTATTTTTATAACGCCAAAGAATATTCAGATAACTTTTCAAATAATTTTTGTTTCAGAAAGGAGTAAAAGTTTTATGGAATTTTGTTTTAAGATAGTGGAAAGGTTTTCAGATAAATATAGTTTTGAGATTAAAGAGTCAAATTCGAGTGATTCTGTTTGGCTGCCATATACAGGAACTGGCTCATCATATTTTTCAAGTTTTCGTTTAATTTTGAATAAGCTTGAAAGTAATTGTATTTTCACATTTTCACATACTTTTAAAGGTAGTTGTTTAACAAGTAATGTTTTATATTTTTCTGAAGTTTGTAATGATATTAGGACCTGCTATTTAGGTATCTAGATATTTAACTTATGGCCAGCATTTTAGATGAATTGCTATTGTTAGTGGTGGGGTTTTTATTGAAAGTTAATTCTGATAATAAGCAGTTTTGGCATAAAGTAAAAGTTGATGATACTCATCCTTTTCATTATATTTTTTTGCAGTTGAAAGAGCAATTTATAAGTGAAAATAAATTAAATATATTTAAGGATGAATTAAAGGCTACTCTTCTTGAACATTTAAAGAGTAGTCAAGCAACAAGGAATGTTGCTTATTTGATTATTTTTAGTGATGAAGAGAATTTAAGATTAGAGTTGCGGTCTTTTCAGAGTGTTATTTTGCAGAAGCTTGTAGATATTTTAAAATTAAGTATTGTAGTATATACTGGTTCTGGTCGATCTAATCATTTTTCACCGTTTGACCACTTATTTAGACAGGGTTTACCTTTGGTTATTCAGTGGAATAAAGATCAAAATAAATTTGTTCAAACAAATTTAGGCTGTCATAAGTCATCAAAATTTTCAACTAATGAAGATTTGATTACTAAGAAATCTTTACAAAAATCATATAAGAAAAGAAAGATAAATGGTAAACAATATAAGAGTGTAGAGAGGTTATCTACAAGTGATTCATCTGAATCAGATGAAGATAGAAAAAAGGAAGATATTGAATTGAAGCGAAAATGTAAGAATGTTAATAGTGATTGTTCTAGTGTAAATGATGATTTGTGTGTATCAGATACAGATGAATATGAGGAGGTTGAAGAGGTTAATAAACAGATAAGTGACAAAAAGGTTAATGATTTCCTATTTGAGCTTAACAGATTAAAAGAGACTCAACAAAGTTTTGATAAAAGTCAAAATGATTTTGTAGATGAAGGTAAAGAAATAGGACAAAGGAAAATAGATAAGAATTGTTTTGGTAAAGAGTTTGAGGAAAATAAAACAAGTAAGAGGAAAAATATATTAGTTAATGTAAGTGAAAGTGGAAAACATCTTCAAGATTTTTCAACATGTTCAGTGTTGTATCAAGAATCTAAGGAAAAGATTGATGCTAATATTTCAAAATTTGTTGAAATTACTGACCGATTACGTAAACATGCATTAGTTATTCAAAATAATCTTTTGCCAGGAAATATTGAAACTTGCTTATGTTGTCCTGTACATTGTGCTCAGCCTTTGATTAAAGCTACAAAAGATAAGAGAGGTCCAAAAAAAAAAAAAAATTAATTTTATGTAGCGAGTGTAATAAAGAGTTATTGTCATTTTCGTTATTACGTTTACATAAATTACGTTTTCATTCAAATTATAATCCAAAAAGTCATTTGTTTATTCCACCGCCTATAAGAAATTATTCTACCATTTCTAGGAAATTTCAAGCGACGTAATATTGTGAGTACAAGATGAGAATGTGTTCTTTAGCTTTTTTCCAACTTATGCAAAGTTGTTTGTACTTTTCAGCTTTGGTTTCTTTCTATGCAGGTAATATTGATCTTCCTTTAGTAATTGAAATTCCAGAACAAGATAGTTTATCAGAACAGGAGTGTATTGGAATAATTAAGGTTATTTCTGAACATGACGAAGAAGATTGGTTTCGAATGTTTAATGAATTTTCTGTTCAAGCACTTTTATTTTTTTCATCTTATTTCCATTGTGATGCTATTTTGAGTTATATTCAAAGTACTATGTGGACAAGTAAGAAGAGAATTGTAACTACTTTAAAAATGAGTTGTTATTTATTTGGCATAAAAGACAAATATACTCAGAGTATTTTGAATTCAATATCAAATTATTTAGGTACGCCAGAAGATTATTGTTACAGATCCCAGAAATTTGTTCATATTATATTTGAATAAAATGATTTCCATATTAATATTATATGGTTGGTCTGAAAAGGTATAGAAACTGGTTTTTATTTTCAAACATTATTATATCCAGCACATATTGGTGCCTAATTTACACCTCAGATTTATGTTTCATAGTCTGATAAAGTATCTGATTCATATTTCTTGCTTTTTCACTGTACTAGAGAATTATTTGGTTGAGTGAGACCTAAAGCTCTCAGGTGCATATGTACTCTTTGCCACCTCAAAGGACCTTGACCTTACCAATTGAAACTGCACTAACACCTCAACCACTTCACCTCACTTGAGTGGACTCCTTTAGGTCGCCCTCAACGACCACCCTCAACGACCCCGGGGGCTGGCTGGGATAAAAGGCCGGCTGTGGGGAGTTTCCAGAGAATTCATTCTCCCTGTGAGGTGTGTAGGAGAGGACTACAGCTCACAGGTACCGTCTCTGCCGGAGGCTCTGCTCCAGACCCACACCGGGCGCCGGAGGCTCTACTCCAGACCACACCAGGGCACCACCTCCACCTCCTACAGGGCTACAGAGTTCCACTGCCTGAGCACCATTTTGCTGAAGGTATAAACTTTGCCAGTTTTTCTTTGGTATAAGTGGGATAGTAAAGGGATAGTTTTGGATAACTTTATGTTCAGTCTTCCTTGATACATAAAACTGAGGTATAGATTGTTATAAAATAGTAGTTCTTTTCTCAGTACCAAAGCTGAGAGTTGTTTCATTTTACTAATATTATTCCTTTATTTTTTCAGCATAAACTTGGCTGATTTATCCCTCCTGGACCAGTTTGCAGTGAACCTTGGAAAGACCAACCATACCAGATACCAGTTTTCTTTTTAAAGAAATATACCTTTAATATCAATAAATTTTTCTGTTAAATCATTAAAAACATTTTCAATCTTTTATGCTGTTGTCACTCTTTTTACTATAAAAGAACTTTATTTGATAACATGGCGCAGTCGGCAGGATAGTAATTCTGTGACAACAACTGTTTTTTTTGTATTTGATTTGTAACTTACATTTTCTGTGTTTTTCACTGTTTCAGAGTGGTGGTACAGCCCAGAAGTAGGACTTGGAGAGTTTGGTGAGATTTGACCTTGAATTGTAACTCATACCTCAGACTTAGGAAAGAATCTAAGTTAGAATGTTAATTTAGTCACAGGTGTCAGGTAGACATTAGGTGTGTGACAGTGCTTGACAGTGGGGGTAGAAATGAGTTTAATGTATACAGTCAGGTTTAGGTAGATAGTTATGGAGGTTGTTGACTATTTGACTGTCAGAGGTGTACTTGGATAGGTGTCAGAGACTATTTTGTCAGCCCTATTATACATTGTGACATAGGAATTGTTAGGAAAGATGGCTTTGCCAAAGGGTTTCTGGCAAATGAATGTGGAGACTTTGAGAGAAGAATGTCTCTCAAGGGATATTGATCCCACAGATAAAACTCGAGATGAGTTGAGAGAACTTATCAAGGATTATGAAAGTCCAAAAGTAGAAGAGAGTGCAGAAGGTCTTAGACTCAAACTTGAATTGAAGAGATTAGAAATGGAAGAGAAGGAAAGGCAGAGAGCTTTTGAAGAAAGAGAAAATGAGAGGCAAAGGGAAGAGAAGGAAAAAGAAAGGGAACATGAACTCAGATTGAGAGAGCTAGATGTTGCCAATAGACAGGGCAGGGAGAATGATAGCCCTACTTCAGTGAAAGGTCCTAGGATCCCTCTTTATGTTGAAGGGGATGATATTGAGATCTACTTGACAACTTTTGAAAGGTTGGCTGAGGCCAATGGTTGGTCAAGAGACAAATGGGCAGCAAGATTAGCAGCAGTATTGACAGGCAAAGCTAGAGAGGCTTATATCAGAATGGATTTAGAAGATTCAAAAGAGTTTGATAAAGTGAGAGACGCTGTGCTTGATAGATATGACAAGAACCCTGAACACTACAGAAGAAAGTTTAGAGAGTCAAGAAAAGCCCCAGAAGAGACTTTCAAAGAATGGGGTATAAGGACAAGAGGGTTCTTTGAAAAATGGGTTCGAGGTGATCATGGGAATGCAGTAAAGTTAGAAGAACTATTTCTTATGGAACAGCTCTTGACTAATACAACACCTGAACTGCAGACATGGCTTAGACAACAGCAGCCAGAGACAGTGAAACAGCTAACTGATTTAGCAGATACCTACCGACTTTCTAAACAGAACACATACAGAGCACTAGGTGTGCCTTTTCAGAAAAGAAAGCAGTTTCACCAGAAAAGCTCTGAGCATGAAAAGCATAGTGAGGGAGATCCAACTAGAAAGGAGAGTCAGGCAGAGAGTAGTGAATCTAGAAAGGCAAAAGGATCAGGAAACCGAGCCCAGTTTGTGACCTGTTTTAACTGTGGGAAAAAGGGTCATTATAGGTCAGATTGTACTGAAGGTAAGAAAGTTGAGACTAAAGAAGAGCACAAGGGGACTTCTTATTGGGTGACACATAGATTTCCAGATGGAAATACAGAGAATATCTGGTTGGCACAAAGTGACAGCCATAGATCTGAAGTTCTAGAAGAAGACTGTCTTATTTCCGAAAAAGCAGGAAATGTAGGCAAGTTGAAGCTTACAAGGTTAGCTTGGGTAAATGATCAACCCACAGAAATGGTGTTAGACACCGCGAGCACTTGTTCATTGGTGAATGAGAGATTTGTTTCTCCCTCTGATTACACAGGTGTGAAAGTCAAAGTAAAGGGAGCCGGTGTAGGCCCAGCAAATTATTTGTTGGCCAAAATAGTGGTTGGTTTATCACCAACTGGGAAGCAGCATGAGATAATTGCTGGTGTTCGCTCAGACTCAGAGGCACTAGATCTCATTCTAGGATATGATGACATGGAGAAGGTGTTTGATGTAGACATCAAGGCAATGTTTGCCCCCTTACTCCAAAGTTCAGATGACCCTGTAGTGTGTGAGGATTCCTATCCGGTAGAGACTAGGGCATCAAAGATCACTAGAGAGCAAAAAGAAAAAGTAGTACAGGATGAGGTTGACAGATTAGGGACTAAAACTACACCACTAGTAGAGTCAAATCTAGGGTCAGACAGTATCCCTCTATCCCTGAGTAGGGAGAAGCTGATTGAGTATCAGAAGAGTGATGAAACACTCGAAAGTGTAAGGAAGAAAGTGACTCAGAATAGTCAAGGAGACGGGAGTTTCTTTCTCAAAAATGGATTAATTCACAGGAAGTGGATTTGTAAAGATCAAGGAGATCGCGAAATAGATCAGTTAGTTGTCCCCGAATCTTGTCGGAAAGATCTCTTAATTATGGCTCATTCAATTCCGTTGGCAGGCCACCTCAGAGTGGAGAAGACACAGGAACGGTTGTTGGCCCATTTCTTTTGGCCAGGTATTTATAAAGATGTTCAACATTTTTGTGAAACTTGTCCTGACTGCCAGAAAGCAACCGGTCGTGTGTCAGATCCTCCGGCTAAGTTGCAGCCAATTCCCCCAATGGGACTTCCATTTCGGAAGATTTTCATGGACATTGTAGGTCCATTGCCTAGAACCAAAGAAGGGTACAAATATATATTATCTGTTGTTGACTTAGATACTAGGTATCCAGAAGCAGTACCCCTTAGAAATCAGAGTGCTGAGACAGTTGCTGATGCTCTGGTGTCTATTTTTGCAAGAGTAGGTATTCCCCAAGAGATCTCAAGTGATCAGGGTACCAACTTTATGTCGCAATTAGTAAAGGAGCTTTGTAAACAGTTACAAATTGAACAGGTCTCAACCACTCCCTACCACCAAGCAGCGAATGGTCTAGTAGAGAGATGGAACCAAACCATGAAGAACATGCTTCGACGCATGACTCATGACGATCCCAATAGTTGGGACAGACTTCTGCCTTATGTCTTGTTTGCATACCGAGAAGTACCAGAAGCAAGTACAGGGTTCTCACCCTTTGAGCTTGTGTATGGTTGGCCCGTTAGAGGCCCCCTTTCTGTGGTAAAGGAAGCATGGGTGGACAGGGATGATCCTGGAAACCTGATTGACTATGTTGTCCAGAGTAGATCCTGGTTGTTTAAATCGGTTGAAATGGCTCAGCAGAATTTACTTGACTCTCAGGCTGAGACAAAAGCCTGGTATGACCAGAAAGCCAGAGACCAGAACTTTGAAGTTGGGGAAGAGGTCTTATTACTCCTACCCACTTCTAACAAGTCCCTAGAAGCTAAATGGCAGGGGCCGTACAGAGTTGTCAGAAAGGTGTCAAACTTGAACTACGAATTAGATGTCAGTCGGACAAGAAAGAAGTTGTGTGTTTATCACGTAAATCTAATGAAAAGGTGGAAGAATAGGGAGGAGGTAGTTCTATATGTTGATCAGTTGTGTGAAGATGATCCTTCCACTGCTGAAGGCCTGTCAACGTGTGTACTGAACCAGACAGAAACTTGGGAAGATGTCAAGTTGTCAGAAAATCTTAGTCAAAGTGAAGTAGCTAAGTTACAAGCTCTTATGAGAGGGCATAGTCAGATATTCTCTGACAAACCCAAGACCACACACATTGCAGTACATCATATTGATGTCCAAGGAGCGGAGCCCATCCGTCAAAATCCATACCGCATCCCACAGGTGTGGAAGGAAGACTATGCAAAAGAAATCAATCAGATGATTGATGAGGGAGTTATTGTAGAGTCCTCAAGTGAGTGGGCCTCCCCTGTGGTTCTTGTACCAAAAAAGCAAAATGGGAAACAGATTGGCATTCGAGTATGCATTGATTTTAAAAAGGTTAATGCACTCACGAAATTTGACGCATATCCTCTACCTCGAATTGAGGACTTGATTGAAAACCTAGGATCAGCTGAATACATTAGTAAGCTGGATCTTACGAAGGGTTATTGGCAAATTCCCTTGTCTCCCGAGTCTAGAGACAAATCGGCTTTCAGAACTCCTCATGGCTTATACGAGTTTACAGTTCTTCCCTTTGGGTTGAAAACTGCAGGAGTGACATTCACCCGAATGATGGATACAGTGTTGAAAGGCACTGAGGGCTTTGCAGCTGCATATTTAGATGATGTGGTCATCTACAGTGCAACTTTTGAAGATCACCTCAAGCATCTTCAAATTGTCTTTGAGAAATTGTCAGAGGCAAACTTGGTAGCAAAGCCTAGTAAATGCCAGTTGGGTGATGCGAAAGTCCCTTATTTGGGCCACCTTGTTGGTGCAAAGTCAATGAAACCGCTTGAAAGTAAGCTGGAGGCAGTACGGTTGTTTCCTCAACCACAGACTAAAAGAGAGGTTAGGTCTTTCTTAGGACTTACAGGGTACTACAACAAGTACATTGAGAACTACTCTACTATAGCAGTGCCCCTGACAGATGCCATTAAGAAGAAAATGCCCAACAATGTAGTTTGGACCCAGGAGTGTGAAGATGCCTTTCAAGCTTTGAAACGTGCTTTGATTAAGTGCCCAGTTCTCACACTCCCAAACTTTGACTTGCCATTTTATGTATAAGTGGATGCCTCAGAGAGAGGAATGGGTGCAGTCCTTTGTCAAAAGGAGAATGGTGAAGAACATCCATTAGCTTATGCTAGTCGAAAACTCCTACCTCGTGAGTGTAGATTATCGACAGTGGAGAAAGAATGTTTAGCCTTGGTTTGGGCAGTTGAGTATTTTAGACCCTATGTATTTGGACGGAAGTTCGTTATTGAGACAGATCACAACTCACTAGTTTGGTTGAACCAAGTTAAAGATAAGAACCGGAAGCTCTTTAATTGGAGCTTGACTCTCCAGGCCTACGACTTCGAGGTTGTCCATCGCTCTGGAAATAAGAACACCAACGCCGACTCCCTCTCACGGGTATAAAGTATAATTTGTTCATTTACCTTTGTATATAGTTATAATCATGTGATCAGAAAATTTATTGTTTCTAGAAGAATTACATAAATTTTCTTCTCTTAAAGGAAGGGGGTGTTACAGATCCCAGAAATTTGTTCATATTATATTTGAATAAAATGATTTCCATATTAATATTATATGGTTGGTCTGAAAAGGTATAGAAACTGGTTTTTATTTTCAAACATTATTATATCCAGCACATATTGGTGCCTAATTTACACCTCAGATTTATGTTTCATAGTCTGATAAAGTATCTGATTCATATTTCTTGCTTTTTCACTGTACTAGAGAATGATTTGGTTGAGTGAGACCTAAAGCTCTCAGGTGCATATGTACTCTTTGCCACCTCAAAGGACCTTGACCTTACCAATTGAAACTGCACTAACACCTCAACCACTTCACCTCACTTGAGTGGACTCCTTTAGGTCGCCCTCAACGACCACCCTCAACGACCCCGGGGGCTGGCTGGGATAAAAGGCCGGCTGTGGGGAGTTTCCAGAGAATTCATTCTCCCTGTGAGGTGTGTAGGAGAGGACTACAGCTCACAGGTACCGTCTCTGCCGGAGGCTCTGCTCCAGACCCACACCGGGCGCCGGAGGCTCTACTCCAGACCACACCAGGGCACCACCTCCACCTCCTACAGGGCTACAGAGTTCCACTGCCTGAGCACCATTTTGCTGAAGGTATAAACTTTGCCAGTTTTTCTTTGGTATAAGTGGGATAGTAAAGGGATAGTTTTGGATAACTTTATGTTCAGTCTTCCTTGATACATAAAACTGAGGTATAGATTGTTATAAAATAGTAGTTCTTTTCTCAGTACCAAAGCTGAGAGTTGTTTCATTTTACTAATATTATTCCTTTATTTTTTCAGCATAAACTTGGCTGATTTATCCCTCCTGGACCAGTTTGCAGTGAACCTTGGAAAGACCAACCATACCAGATACCAGTTTTCTTTTTAAAGAAATATACCTTTAATATCAATAAATTTTTCTGTTAAATCATTAAAAACATTTTCAATCTTTTATGCTGTTGTCACTCTTTTTACTATAAAAGAACTTTATTTGATAACAATTATATAATTTATCTTGTTAGACTTATCCATATTAAAGGAGAGAGACATGCAATGAGAGCATTATATAGGAAATTGAGGGATGTATCGCGGTATAGAAGATTGATTTTTTCAAAATTTGATGTGCATTGTTTATTTTGTTCGTTTCCAATTATTTTTTCTTATAAAGGCCCCAATTGTGAGATGGTTTTCCTTCAATGTTGTTTTAGACCAGTTCATATTGCAGGTTGTTTTGAAGGATTTCTTTCTCAAAGTTATGATATGGAAGTTTATTGTTTTAAATGTAGAACTAAATGGCGCGAAGGAAGACCTATTTTAGATAATAGATCTAGATTGCATTGTATTGAAGAAAGGTTAAGTTATGTTCCAGATCATTTAAGACATATTCAGAAATATTCTTCAGAGTTTTTATTTGACAGGTAAATTGTTTTGATTTTATTAAAGGAAGATCAATATAACGGTTTTAGTTTTAAGGCATATTTAACTATTTATAAATTGCTTTGAGATTAATTAAGTATGTGAATTAGTTAATATAGGTTAATGTAAGAAAGTAGTTAATATTTATAATAGAATAATGACTGGGAAGATAGTTGATGGGTTTTATTTATCTTTAGTATCAAATGTTACTCATCCTACACGGCATAATCTAACAAGCCATTTTTTTACTGAGTTACCTGTTGAAAAAACATGTAAGGGTTATTGGGAAGTGGCATTAGTCGAGATAGACTTTCCAATATCCTGGTATAATGTGCCAAGACATCCAGAACAAGGTCGAAATTGGGTTTTAAGTAGAGATATTTTTAAATTAAAAGATCCTCGTTTTCGTGTAATTAAATCTATAGATCAAGTAGATATGACTTCAATTAAGAGGGTTACCAAATCTTTTGCTCATAAGTTTGGAAATTATACAATAAAGTCATTAATAAATGAAATGAATGATAGATTTATAAAAGCAGATAAAACTGCATCGGAGGGGAGTGAAGGTTATCTTAATTATCGGAGGTGGACAAAACTTTATGTTGATGATCAAAATTTGATTTGCTCATTGTATGTCGGAACTGGTGATACCGTATTTTTGTCAACATATTTAGCTCAAGTTTTGCGTTTAGATCAATGTAAAGGAGTTATAAATTGGGGACATTTATGCGAATTTAAAGGTAATAGGTTAGGTAGTACTGTTGGAGGTTTTAATGATGTATTAGCTTTGGATAAGGGAGGAGCATATAATCAAGTTATACAGGCTCAATATGGAACAGAATATGTTGGATTAGGTATTCCTGTTTTTCCTACAGATTCAACAAATATTTATATTTATTCAGATATTGTTGATTATGAATTTGTAGGCAATGTTGAAACCAAATTATTAAGAACTGTTCAAGCGTTTGGCAAGTTTGGAGATAATGTGAAGCATCGTTATGATTTTCCTTTATATAAGAAATTAGCTTATGATAGATTGAAAGAGATAGAAATTGTTATTAGAACTGATCAAGGAAAACCTGTTGAATTTGAGTATGGTAATGTATCACTTACATTGCATTTTAGGAGACTTGAGATATAAAAATTACCTTATGATAGATATAAAGAGATTGGAATTATTGATAATTCTGATCAGAGAAGTATGTTCAGGTTGAAGTCTATTCAGATCAAGCAAGAGAATGTATTTTTACTTAACGTATAAGGAAAATTGATATGAGGCCTAAAAGGGTTTTAAATAAAGATTTAGTGAGGAGACGTAGGGCTTTAAATAACCTCTTAGTTGATTATGATTTTGTTCCACAGAAAAAGCGTATAGATATTGAGTTATATCTGTATTTAAAATCTAAAGTTTTGTATAAGAAACTAGTGAAAGAGCTTTCTCGGCATGGAGGTATCAAATTTCAACTTTCTTTAAAGGTTTTATTAGGTAAATATAAGGTAGATACTGAAGAGTACTTTGAATGTCAACCATGGTTTCAGAGTCGTGTTACTCAGTTGTTGACTTTCCATTCTATTAAAGATAAACTTAATGAAGCTAAAAGATTAATTTTAGCATTTTTTGATGGGTTTATTCAGATGGGGTCAGGTTGGTTTTTGAAAGAAATTCAACTTTTACGTTTATCAGTTTATAGGTTTAATCCTTTTGGCGGGTGTGCATATATATCTCTTCCACTTCCTAATAAGCATTCACTTGTTAATATATTATGTGAAGATAATAGATGTTTTGTTTATTGTGTATTAGCTGCCTTTAAGAAATGTAAGAATCCTAGCAGATTTTCAAATTATCTTGATATGGTTTCTACTTTAGATTTATCTGGTCTTTCATTTCCAACAAAATTAAGTGAAATACCAAGATTTGAAAAGAAAAATGGTATAACTATAAACGTTTTTGGTATACATTTTGTATCTCTTACGTATGTTCCTTTTCCTATGTATATTTCAGTGAATTTTGAAAAAAGTAATCATAAGAAGCATGTTAATTTACTTTTATATAATAATCATTATATGTTGATTAGGAATATTAGTTCATTTCTTACTCCATTTTTTTTGAAGAAATCAAGATATTTCTGTAAAAAATGTCTTATTTCATTTTCAAACAAAACATCATTTAATCTTCATGAAAATGCTGATTGTACAAGTAAAGTATTTACTGGTCAACTTTATCATATGCCGTTACAGGGAGAAAGAGCTCGTTTTGTGAATTATGCTAAACAAATTAAAAACCATTTTATTATTTATGCAGATTTTGAAACATATAATGTTGCTTTGAATAAACAGAAAGGTAAATCAACTTTGAAAACAGAGCATAACCTTAATGCAGTGGGAGCTATACTTTTATCAAAATATTCTGAATATTCAAAACCACCTTTTATTTATGTTGGACCAAATGTTATTAAAAAGTTCATAGAATATATTTATCAAATGAGGGCAGAAATTTCATACATATTTGAGAAAAATAGGAAACCATTAAATTTAACACCTTCGGATATTTTGCATCTTTCACAGCAAACATGCTGTTATCTATGCGGCATTAAATTTAGGAAGGGGATGAAAAAAGTAATAGATCATGCTCATTTAGGGAGAGAGGGGAAAGGAAGAGATGTCAATTACGCATGTAATACATGTAATTTAACATATAGTGCACTTAAATTCCCTTTGTTTAAAATCCCAATCGTTATGCATAATTGTATGAATTATGATTTACATTTTGTTGTTCAGAATATTTATAAGTTTATTGCAGATGATATTACTGTTATTCCAAAATCTTCAGAAAAGTTTCTGACAATGTTTTTTGATAGTTTTTACTTTATTGATTCATTTCAATTCTTACCAAATTCTCTTTCTAATCTAGCAGATTTATTAGTAAAAAAAGATGTAAATGATTTAAAGGAAACAAAGAAATATTTTCCAAATGAGAAATATTTACCTTATGTAATGCGTAAAGGGGTTATGTGCTATGATTATATAGACTCATGGAAAAAGTTAGACGAGTGTAAGTTACCTTCACGTAAAGCTTTCTTTAATTCATTAACAAATAAACATATTACATCAAAAGATTATTATCATGCTTTAGAAATGTTTAAAATTTTAAAATGTAAGACAATAAAGGATTATTTGAAACAATATTTGAAGATAGATGTTTTACTATTAGCTGATGTATTTGAATCATTTAGGGAGCAGTCTTTGGATTTTTATTCTTTAGACCCTGCGAAGTATTTAACAGCACCATCTTTGAGTTATGACGCGATGTTAAAGTTTACTGGAGTTAAGTTTGATTTATTAACGGAATATGACATGTATGAATTTTTTGAAAAGGGTATTCGAGGTGGAATAACAAATGTTATGAAAAGGTTTGCTGAAGTTAAGAACAAGGGGGAACATATACTTTATGTTGATGCTAATAATTTGTATGGTTATGCTATGGTTCAACCTTTACCTTTTAAAGATTTTGCTTGGATAGATCCTAAGAAATATTGTAGTTTTGATGTTTTGAAAATAGAAGATTCAGCACCAATAGGATATGTATTAGAAGTTACTTTAAATTATCCAATAGAGTTGCATGATTTACATAACATGTTTCCTTTGGCGCCAGAGAAGATAAGTATTGATTATAGTCAGCTTTCGCCCTATGCAATTTCTGTTTTAAAAGAGTTTGATATTAATTATACTAAAAGTACCGTTAAGTTAATTTCAACGTTATCACAAAAGAAGAGGTATATTTTACATTATAGAAATTTAAAGTTATACTTGCAGCTGGGACTGACAATTGAAAAAATTCATAGAATTTTATCTTTCAAACAATCTTGTTGGATGAAGCCATACATTGAATTTAATAATCAGAAAAGAAAGGAGTCAACATCTGATTTTGATAAAGAATTTTTCAAATTAATGAATAATTCTACTTTCGGCAAATGTATGGAGAATGTTAAACGAAGGGTTAAGATGGTTTTAACGTCAAATCAAAAGAGATGTTTAAATATAATAAAGAAACCAACTTTTCAATCATTACATATATTTAATTCGAAATTTGTAGGTATCCAGTATAGGAAAGCAGAACTTAAGTTAGATAAGCCGATTTATGTAGGTTTTACTATATTGGATTTGTCAAAAATGCATATGTTTAATTTTCATTACAATGTTATGTTAAAAACATTTGGTTTAGGTTCATTACAACTTCTTTATACAGATACAGATTCATTGATGTATAAGATTATTCATAAACGTTTCGATGCACTTCTTTATGAAATAAGGAATAATTTTGATTTTTCAAATTTGGATAGAAATAATGCTTTGTTTAGTAAAGAAAATTTTAAAGTTTTAGGGAAATTTAAAGATGAAACTGCAGGGAAAAAGATACTTGAGTTTGTTGGTTTAAGGCCTAAAATGTATTCTATATTGTTGGATAGTGGTAAGGTTATAAAGAGAGTTAAAGGAATAAAAAGAAGTTGCGTTGAAGATTTTTTACATTCTGAATTTAAAAAAGTTTTATTTAAATGTAAACGAACTTCAGTTACTTTTCATACAATAAAAAGTTTTAAACAAAAGGTATATACAGTAAAGGAACATAAATCAGCTTTGTCTCCATTTGAAGATAAGAGGTGGTTGTGTTCTGATGGGATAGATACTTTAGCTTATGGTAATTATAAAATAAAAATTCGGAAAAGGAGATATAAGGACATTGAAGATGATAATGATATTAGTGAAAAATTAGATTGTGATTACTTGTGTTTGGACTGATTATTACTTTGTGTTTGGACTAATTAGTATACTTATTGTTAATATAGTAACTTATTGTTATTATAATTGTTAGTGGATAAAATGGATAAAGAAAGGGAAAAGTCTAATAGGCATTTTGTTTTTTCATTTGGGAGAAGGAAGCGACTAGATATAACAGATTTTAAAGATGAGGTTTATATACATATTAATGATTTGTATAAAACTAAAAATTTGTCATTTACGAGACAAGAAATTAAAGAATTGTTCGGATTAAAAAAGCAGGTAGAAAAGAAAATAAAGAAAGTTCGTGCTGTGTTAAAAGAAGAGTTAAGGGGGAGAAAGGATGAAGAATCTTCTAGTGTTGTATTAAGTAGTGATGATGAGGATATATCTGAGAAGAAAAAGAGGAAGAAGAAGAAGCAACGTAAGAGTAGACCAACTAAGGTTGCGAGAGTGGATATGTCTTCTGCTGATGAGGAAGAGGAGGAAGAGGAGGAGAGTTCTTAGAGAAATAACTTTGTGATAGGGTAGATTTGTAGCTGTGATAGGGTAGATTTGTAACAAGGTTAGGATAAGATAGGTATAGGCGTGAATGATATTAACATAATGGAGACCTGTAGAGATAAGAGTTTATCGTCAATATATAGGACTGTGAGATGTTTTAAGTGTGGTTTAGTATATGATTATGCGTATAATTTTAATATGGATGATGAAAGATGTGATTCATGTTATCAGCAAGACAAGGCTAAAGTGACTACTACTGTTATTTTGGATGATGATGATGGTGATGATAAGGAAATGGAAGAAGTGATTGCAAATGTTGATGAGGGTTTTTTGGATTATAATGAGGAAATATCTGAAGATGTTAGTATTTTAAGGAGTGATCCAGTCAAGACTGAAAAGGATTTGCCAGATAATTCTAGTATTTTAAAGAGCAATGATTTGATTGAAAAGGATATGCAAGATAATACTAGTGATAGTGATAGTGATTGGGAGATGACACCTGAACAACGATTAATCACTAATATGTTCATAGCAAAATGGAAACGATTAGAAAAAGAACGACTATGTAAGATAGCTTTAATGGAGAGAGATAGTGATGATGATGATGAGTTTACACCTGAGGAGCTAGAACATATAAGATTAATAGATCTTAGGCGTAGAAGGCAGGAAGATATGGCAAATGATGAAAAAATGTTTCTGTGATTAGGTTAGTATGACTGAAGTATCAAGCATATTCAACATTAGGTGAAGTATCAAGCATATTCAACTTACAAAGGTAAAGTATTATTATATTATTTGCTATATATCATTATGGTTTTACAAAATTGTAATTATTGCGGCGATGATCGTCCATTTGTTGACGGTAAAAAATATTGTGAGATCTGTGAGGAAGGAATGTTTAAGGAATGTATTAGGTGTCATTTACCATATGATCATCCAAAATATTTTACTTTGGATGATAAAAGATGTAATTCATGTCAAAATAAGTATGTGAAGGAGAAGGATAAAGTTGCATCAGCGAGGATGACAAATTTAGAAGAGAGTAAGAGTGAAGATGAGCTTATAGATGAGGATAGAGAAAAGGAGATGGAGACTAAAGATATGAGTGAAGATGATTATGATGATGAGGATCTTGTTATTAATCTTCCAAAGAAAACAAAGAGGAAAATAGTTAGTGAGGATGAAGTTGCTCCAAAAAAGATTAAGAAGACTAAAGATATGAGTGAAGATGATGAGGATCTTGTTATTAATCTTCCAAAGAAAACAAAGAGGAAAATAGTTAGTGAGGATGAAGTTGCTCCAAAAAAGATTAAGAAGAGAGTTTATAAGAAGAAGAAAGATAATGTAAATGATGAGCCAGTTCCAAAGAGAAGGGCTCCAAACAAAGCAAAGAGTGCACCGAGAAAGCCTAGAGTTCCACCAAAACAGAGGTTGACAAGACAGGCACAAATTTATGGTTGTATTCCACTTTTTTTTGTTAAAACTAAAGGGGGGGAGACTTTAGCAATGAATCCTAACTTAGTAAAGTCAGGATAAATCATATTATATTATAATATTATATTATATTCAGCGTGAAAGCGCTGAGGTGCTTACGGACTCCCGGAGCACTATATTTTAATTTACTATCATGTTCTAGATCTGAGTTTCAAATAGTGTTTAATGGGATGTAAATGTTTGGATAGCCAGCTTCATCCTACCAGCTATTTGAAAAAATCAGTGAAAGAATGTGAGTTTTGTATATATTGTATTTAAGCTTAGCATGTGATTGTTGTTTATATTAAGCTTAGCTTGAGCAATAGTATATTAAGCTTAGCTTGAGCAATAGTAATTAAGTTTTGCTTGTGATTGTTTAATACTTAGTTTGAAATATAATTGCTTTAATTGAGTAAAATGGAAGATTATTTGAATAAAAGGGATTTATTAGCATCTATATATTTCAATCCCTTACATTCATCTTCATTTTCTTCTATTCGAAAATTATATTTATCTGCAAAAGCTATTAATCCAACTATTACTTTGAAAGATGTTAAAACATTTTTACAAAATACCGAGACATATACTTCATTTAAACCTGTTCAGAAAAATTTTCAAAGACGAAAAATAATTGTACGTGGAAGAAATGATCAATGGCAATTAGATTTAATGGTAATTCCTAAATTGAGAAATGATAATGATGGTTATACTAATATTTTAGCTGCTATTGATTGTTTTTCTAGGTTTGCTTATGTTGAACCTATGAGAACTAAAATGTCTTCAGAAACATTATTTGCTTTTAAAAGAATATTGCAAAGAGCAGGGGTTAAACCTCGTTTAATTCAAACTGATTCTGGTTCAGAGTTTAAAGGGGTTTTTAGCAATTTTTTAAAAAAGAACAATATTCAACAGTTTTCAACTTTTCAAGATCCAAAATGTGCTATTGTAGAGAGGTTTATTAGGACATTTAAAAATAGACTGTTTAGATATATGAAAGCTAAGAAGACAAGAAAATACGTTGATATTCTACAAAATATTGTTAATGGTTATAATCGATCTTGTCATAGAACGTTAGGTGTAAGTCCAATTGAAGTAAATCAAGGAAATGAGCAGGAATTATGGGAAAAACAATATAAAGATTATTTATATAGTAAACAAAGATATCAAGGCTTAAAAGTCGGTGATAAAGTGAGACTAACTAAATATCGAAAAGCATTTCAGAGAGGATTTTTATCAAATTGGAAAAAAGAAATTTTTCAAATAGCTTATATTCTTAATACAAGACCAGTTACATTTGTTTTGCAAGATAAAGATAATCAGATATTAACAGGTGTAGCTTATATTCAGGAAATAGCTAAAGTTGTAGGGGCATAGTTATGTCGTCGGAAGAGCATTTTAATATTTTTGATGCAAGATTGAAAACTCCGTTTTCAATGATTATTGCTGGTCCTAGTAATTGTGGAAAGACTACTTTTGTAATTGATTTGCTTAAGAATAGTGATAGGTTAATAGATAAAGATTTTGAATATATTCATTGGTTTTATGGTGAAACATTTCCGCATGATAAATATTTGTTAGAGAAAAATGTACAATTTCATCAGGGTTTACCTGATTCTTTTGATAATTTTGTAGATTCTAGCAAAGAGGGTCTTGTTGTGTTTGATGATTTAATGGCCGAATGTGGTAATAACAAATTGATTTCAGAATTTTTTACAAAACGATCGCATCATGAAAATGTTAGTATTGTATTTATAACACAGAATTTATTTCAAGATGGAAAAGAAAGAAAGAATTTTTCAAAAAATGCCACTTATTTGTGTATTTTTAATTCGCCTCTTGATCAAACAATTCCTTATTCTCTTACTAGAAAGCTTATGCCAAAGAATCAGCGTAGTTTTGTTAATATATTTGAACATGCTGTGAATAAACCTCATGGTTACCTTTTCATTGATGGCCATCAAAAGACACCTAAAAATGCAATGCTTCGTGCAAATATTTTTGGTTTAGTGCAGCATGTTTTTATTCCTCAAGTTAAATAGTGTTGAGATTGATAAGGTTAATCTTTGAAAAGTAATTTGTTTGGATATTATGGCACCACAAAAGAAGTTGATGGCTCCGCAAAAGAAAAAATCACCTCAAAAGAAAAAGCAGAGACAAAGTAAATGTAAGAACAGTGCTTATGTACATAGACATTACCTTACTTTACTTTGTTGTGCGGGCCATAGTGTAAAGAAAAGAAATCAAATTTTAGATTTAGCAGATGCTAACGATATATTTTCAATTTGTGATTGTATTCATAATGTTTTGAGAGGTAACGTTAAATTGACTAAGTCACAGTTTGAAAAAGTAAAGAAGTTTAAAGAGGTTATGAGATATTTACTAAGAAAAAATCTTTCTTTGAAGAAGCGAAAAGATACTTTAAAACAAGACGGTGGTTTTCTTCCATTTATCTTACCTTCAGTGTTAGGTCTTTTATCTAAATTTATTATGCCAGTTGCAGGTGGATTACTTAGTAAAGTGGGGCAGATTGGTAAAATTTTATCGATATTAAATTGTGTAGCGATACCTAAGCAATTTATTTATTTCGGAGAGAGCGTGACGTCATCGCCCTCCGTTTCCATCGCTACGGAGATTGTTGTACCTCGACTATATAAATCGCCCGAGCTTGACCGTTGGTCATTCTCGTTCTAACCACCAACGATTTACCATCGCAGCAGAATTTTAAGAGAGATTATTTGAATTTCTCAGCGGTTTTAAGGGGTTTAAACCGTATTATTTCTACACAACATTTCAAGAAATAATTAATTGGACTTACCGAAGATGTCCAAAAAGAAGAACTTCTGCAGAAAGTGTCAGACTCGACACATAGCCCCGACGGGGAAGAAATGCAATCGCCTGAGGACGAGCGATGATTCTGCACCGGGCGGGTCGGATGACCTGTTCGGCGATGGTGGTGGTGGAATTGAGATGGGGAATAGCCTTTTGGGCAATTTCCCGGCGGCGATCCAATCGCCTCCGAAGGCTGCGGAGACTGGAGTCCTCGACAGTAGGATGGGAGTAATGGAGAAAAACATCTCTAAACTCGTAGGCGCTGTCAACCGGTTGGCGGAGAAGCAAGAGGCGGCGATGGCTCCTCCCAGAGACGATTCTGATGATGACAGCGATGGATGGGTAGAAGTATCTCCAAGAAAGTCCAGGCCAAAGGCGAAGAAGAGGGGGAAGATGCAATCATCGCCCAAACCCGTCAGCCCCGCCGCCGAGTCGTCGAGCGATGAGTCGAGCCGCTCCAGCGATAGGTCCACTTCACCTACAAAAGACAAAGGTAAAACAAAGAAATACGCCCAGAAATTGTATTGCAAAAGCGGCGATAAGCCTAAGAACGTAGAGGAAGTGTTGCTTGTTGGTTTAAAGACAATCGAGAGATTAATTATGGAGAAAAAGGATCCACTCCCCGCTGTCAAGCATGTAAAACTATTGACAGAGAAAGCCTCTAAGCGATTGTACACGTTTGACACGTTTAATCAATATGATATCTCAGTAAGGGAGAGAGCTGGGAGGCTGGGACACGAGGAATTTGGCAATTTCGATCAGGAGGAGATAATGTCATCTTTTTCCTTCGACAATACCTTCAAGGCAGGTGTCGGTAACAAGTCTGGAGGGGGGTTCAAAGGTAAACAAAGCCAGGGAAATGGGAGATCCTATTCCGAAAAGATTTGCTTCCGCTTCAACTCTGACAGCGGGTGTTTTGGCAAATGTAATTTGAACCATGCTTGTATAATCTGCGACAAGAAAGGACACAGCAAAAAAGATTGTGGTCGGGCAGGAAGCGATAAGAAATAGGAATTAGCTTTCAAATCTGAGAGGATTCCAGGCGTTAAAAACTTATCTGACAGTGACGTCACGGATGAAGGGGTTTCTTCTCAGTCGCGGGCGGGCTCGCTAGCTCAAAGTGTTAAATTATACAGTAAATCCAGAGATCCTGGTCGTAATGGTGGTTTCCTCCGTGTCTTAGAGGTAGAAGGTATTAATCCAGTCGAAGTAGACGACGATTTGTGTTGTATTTCAAATATTATCTCCAGTATTGGTACGATCGGTACACGCCGGTACTTTGCATCGCCGGGGTCAAGCCCGGGTCAAAGCACCGATACCGCTGACGTCACGGGTTTCCGTGTCGAAAGTACACAGGCGGTGTCGGAGCAGGAGGACAAAAATGTCAATCGACAAGGTAACTTTGTTCAAAATATAGAATTTCTAGCCGATACTTCTTGTCTAACGGTCGATAGGGATGGAGATAAGGTCCTTGCCGATGTGTATTCCAAATTTGAGGAAAATCTATCGGGTAGATCCAGAGATATTAAATATTTTGAAAATAATCTTCTGGTCTCGGCGCGCTCGCCGAGTGGTCAAACTGTCAATGTATTCGAGAAATGTGCACGGGGTGAATGCACATGCGATTATTATATTAATGGTGCATTAGCGCAACTCAGGCCTTGTAGATTCGAATATCTCCTTTCATTGGGTTCTGATGGATGTAAAAGCAGATTTAGATCCATGGTGGATGGTATAACTGATGGTTTTAAAATAGTTGATGACACGGTGCCAAGCGGGGGTCTGAGTTATGATTGCAGAAATTATAATTCTCTTTTTGAAGGTGATAATAGAAAAAAAATGGACAAAATTATTGGCAAAGAACTAGCTGAGGGTTACCTCAAAATAGTGCAAGAAAAACCTGCTTGTATTCATGCTATGGGAGCGGTCCCAAAACCAGATGGTAATATAAGGCCGATAACAGATTGCAGTATGCCTGAAAAAATCTCAATTAATAATTATTGTGATAATATTATTGAGGAATTCAAATACAAGAGTGTAGACAATGTAGTCGCATTGTTAAATCCTGGGGATTATATGGCAGTAGTTGACATTAAATCTGCTTACAGGGCTGTCCCAATATACCCAGACCATCAAAAATATTTGGGAATCAGATGGGAAATTGAGGGTGAAAATAAATATATACAGGATTCCCGCTTGGCATTTGGTCTAAGGCTAGGGCCAATGTATTTTAATGAAATTTCTGAGTTTATATATCATATTTTGTCAGATATTTATGGTATTCAAACAGTAAATTATTTGGATGACTTTATTGTCATTGGTTCAAGCCTGGAAGAGGCAACGTGGGCGCAACAAGTAGTTATCAGGGTTCTAAGATACATAGTGAACTATTGTTAATGTTTGATTTAAGACTGCGTAAGGTTCGTGTATATCCAAGTCTTCATGAGTTGTTTTTCCAGAATGCCTGAGTAATTCAGACTGCGTTTAAAGTTTGTCCGTTCACTTCCCAATAGTTCAAAAGAAATGAACGATGAGGGAGCTTCTTAATATGAAAGGGTTTTTATTCAATAAACATCTCATCCCGAGTCAAAGCCACCATGTATAAGTCTTCATCAGTCCACCTCCCATCTCCTATCAGCAATCAACCACATTTAGAACACGAGTTGCTCTAACACCCTCTAGACCATTCTAGTACTCAGCTCTATCACAATCCTATGTCCGAGGTAATGGGTATTGGTAAACTCCAGTCTGTTACACGGAGCCGATGTACTTACTCCAAGTATAACTCCTTGGCTAAACTTACTTAGCTGACATTCTCACTAAAACTAACTGCTCCCCACTTTGCGACACCTTTTATACTGGTTAACAGGTGGCGCTAGGAGCGCAAGATATTTCTTTCTAAGAGTAGACTAGAAGTAGACTTGCTAAGCCTGATCCTTGTTGGATTATATAACATGACAATATATTAAAAGTACTGAGCCATTAGTACAATAGGGTTTCATATTAGCTGGGGAAAAGTGACCCCTCCATCACAGGTATGTATTTACCTGGGACTGGAGATTGACTCTGTTAAAATGGAAATTCGGTTGCCAAAGGAAAAGTTGGTTAAATTAAAAAATTTGGTAGTAAAATATGGTCAAAAAGCTACCATAGGCAGAAAGGAACTAGAAAGTCTAGGGGGCTTACTGTCCCATTGCGCTCATGTGGTGGAGGGAGGCAGGGTGTACTGTCGAAGGGTTTATAACCTATATAAAGTCCTCTTAAATAATAATTTAAAAGCAATAAAAATAGGACAGGCATGTAGAGACGACCTGTTATGGTGGGAAAAATTTCTGGAAAATTTTAATGGCAAAAGAAAAATCGAATACAAGGAATTTCCCCTCCCCATGGTATCAGATTCATCTATGAAGGGCTTTGCAGTGTATATGGGGAGTGACTGGAGGGCAGGTAGTTGGGACAATAGCATTGTTTTTCCAGAAACTGGTTGCAGACATATTATAGCAGGGCCTTCTGATATTATTTATGACAATAAAAATATTAATGAGTTAGAATTATTCCCTATAGTACGTGGCCTGCAGGAATGGCTGAGCCAACTTGCAGGTCACAGTGTAAATATTTATACAGACAACACTCAAGTATTTCATATGATAAGAAAGGGAATATGTACTAATCCTACGTGCATGAGTTGGTTAAGGGAAATTTTTTGGATCTGCAAAATATATAAAATAAGGCTTGTGCCTCATTACATTAACACAAAAAATAACCTGGTGGCTGACACTTTGTCACGCCTTTTATATTTTAAAAGTGAGGATGCAGTTAAAAAGTGCATTTTGGGTGCGAATTTGTGTTGCGCTAACGCTATTTTTGAACTTTGCAGAGAAAATTGGCCTGAAAAGGCGCGTTGTGACGTTGAAAAAAGCCGCTGTAGGGGCAAATACCCAGAAATTGCGGAGGATGCAATGGAAATGTTACCTAAAGGTATGTAAAAAATTTCATTGGGCGCCTTATAAATGTGACTCTAACCAGGGCTGCCTGTATATTTCTTATATCTCAAAATTTATGAAAGCATCCTCTGTGATAAATTATTATCAAGCGGTTATATATTATCATAATGTCAAGGCCAAGCCAGTCGCAGGCTGGTCAGATGTTAATATTAAAATGGTTGTAAAAGGTATTAAAAATACAAACAGTGTAAAAGTGGATAGTAAGGAACCACTGAAAGAGAAGCATTTAGAAACATTATATAGGAAGGTAGATTGGTCCGACCAGTTAGGCATATTGATATATATTGTAACTGTTTTCCTGTTTAGGACACTACTTAGGGTAGGACACGTTGTGAGGTCGGATCATATGCTTCTGAGAAAAAATGTGAAATTTTATAAGTGGGGATGCGTGGTAAATGTGCCATCCTCAAAAACAAAAAAGCCAGGCTATCTACATGAGATCCCAGTAAATAGATTGGAAAATAAGAGGATCTGCGCGGTGTATTTGCTAGAGAAATTATATAAAATTCACCCAATGTCTAGGGGTGACCCTCTGTTCTCCACAAGTAAATTTAATTATTTATCCTACACAGTGGTTAACAGGGAATTTAAGCAAATGTTGTTAAATTCAAAAATTAAGGGTAACTTTTCTACCCATTCCCTTAGGAGGGGAGGCACTACGGACTTGTATAATAAGGGTGCTTCTATAACTTATATTAAAGAGAGGGGCCAATGGTCATCAGATTGTATTTACAAATATATCAGGCCTTCTATCTCGGACAAAATTAATTATGATAAATTTTTATCACTACGTTAGGTAATTGATTTGGAGGAATTGGATTAAAATAAATGTAATTTATTATATGTCCAAATCAATTTACCTTGTTGTTGTTCTGTATTTATTCTAAGTTGTTCTAGCCGCGACGTAAATGATATTAAATTGTGTAGCGATACCTAAGCAATTTATTTATTTCGGAGAGAGCGTGACGTCATCGCCCTCCGTTTCCATCGCTACGGAGATTGTTGTACCTCGACTATATAAATCGCCCGAGCTTGACCGTTGGTCATTCTCGTTCTAACCACCAACGATTTACCATCGCAGCAGAATTTTAAACTTTAGAATTATTGTTACAGGGAGGATTAAAATAAATGTAATTTATTATATGTCCAAATCAATTTACCTTGTTGTTGTTCTGTATTTATTCTAAGTTGTTCTAGCCGCGACGTAAATATAATGATTAATTGACTTAAGGTTAAACTGGATAATATTGGTATTACAAGATTATTATAAATAGCTCAGATGGCTTCTTTTAAAGAAAGTGTTATTATACCATATGTAATGTTTAAAAGTTGTAATTTTGATGAAAAAACGAAGAAAGATAATTATGTTTTATCTAGACAAAATGAATTAATGCAGGAACGTATGTTTCAAAGACAAAGTTATCCTACTTTTTCATCATATATTCCTCAAGATTATGAAACTATGAGGAGTAAGCATACAAATATTTTTGATGAAAATGAATTAACAATTGAGGAAATTTTAGAAAGAATAACTTTATCACAGAAGCCAAATGTTGGTAGCATTTTAAAAGCAATGAAAAATAAATCTGCATCATGGGATGAAAAAGGACAATTAACATTAGGAGATGAAGTAATTAACGGTTCAGATATTATTAAATTAATGCAATATTTTTCTAAATCAAAAGAATTTAAAGCGCAACCAGTAGGAGCTGATAAAGTGTGGGATTTCTTAATGGATATAAATATTCCAAAATCTTGGATAAAGTTAAGACCGAAGAAAGCTTCATCTATAATGGAATACTTTTCGCGTTTTCCAGAAAAAAAAGATGAATTACCTAAACCTAGACCTACTAAAAAAATTGAAGAATATTTTCCACGTATTCCTAAAAAGTCTTCTCCAGTTTCAGTAGGTAAATATCCTTTCGAAGAAAGTAATAGAGCTTGGATTTCTGATGCACTTAATACTCCTTACTTAATGAAAGATAAAAATGAAAATTTAAATCAGGGTAAAGCTGGTGTTCATGTGGGAGAAATAGTTGAGAAGAAACCACCTAAGTTTGATGTTAGTGATTTTGAATCAGATAAGGAAGAATTATTTCATAAGAAAGTAGCAAGTCCTACATCAGATGAAGAATTTGTTACTCCAAAATTAGATTTAGTTAAACGTAAATCCAAAGAAACTGGAGGAAAAAAGGAAAAAAAGAAAAAAAAGAGAAAGGTAACTAGTGTTACAAGTAATGTAGATGAGGAAGTTTCAGTTCCAAGTCCAGAACGAACATCATCATTTGGTAGACCAATTAAACGAACTTTAAAATGGGAATCTTGGAAGCCTTAGAAAGTGAATCTTGACCTACTTGAAATTACTTTAAGATTATCACTTTCAGACCATTATGAATAATTTCATTAAGTAATAAATCTCAGTAAATTTATGTTAGGTTTATGAAATAAGAATGCAAAAGTATTGTGGAAAAGATTATGTTGGGCATTATAGAAATTTCTTTAAAAATAATGCAAAGACTCAGAAAGGAGGGTATGCAACATTTATTCCTCCATATATTGGAGTTCAGCATCAACGAGGTTATGGCATTGGAAATATATTCGGCTCTCTTTTAAAGGGACTTTCTGGTATGGCGTTACCAGCTTTTGAATCTGCTAAAAAGCATTTTTTAAAAAGTGCAATAAAGGGTGGTCAAAATATAGTTAAAGATGTTATTGTGAATCGAAAAGGTATTAAAGATGCATTTAAAGATGAGGCTACTAAACAGTTTAAACAATTAGGTTCAGATTCTATTAATTATTTAGCATCTAAAGCTAAGAATAGATTTAATGATGCAGATGATGGTGAGTATGAAAATAGAAGAAAAAGGAGAAAGGAATATGATGAAGTTCCTAAGAAAAGAAGGAAAACAAGAAAAAATACTACAAATAAGAGATCAAATAGAAATAAAGATATTTTTAGTTAAATATAATTCAAGGAAATCTGCCTGAGATACACTTTATCTTATGTTATGTTATGTTTATATCAATTATTTTTGATCCTATAATTTGCTGAAATTTTGAGTTTGATTAAAATGTCTATGTTTAATGAGTCTTGTGTTTGTGTAGATGATAGTTTTGATTATTATAATGTTCCACCAACAGATACAACTGCACGTAAAAGTTTTTATTCTAAAGTTTTTCCTATAAGCTCTTTAAGTCAAGGCGGTCCAATTGAGTTTGCCTTGAAGTCAAATAAAGCTGATTTTATTGATTTATTTCGAAGTTTTTTACAATTAAAAATAAAAATTTTAAATTCTGACGGTACTGCTCCTGCTGCACCAGCTGTGGATCAACAAACTGGTGCAGTTGGTCCTATTCCAAATTTGTCAAAGGTGTTTCCTGCAAATTATTTCAGTGGAGCTTTGTTCAAAGAAGTTCAATTGTATATAGGAAATAAATTGGTTTCATCAAGTAATAACCTTTATCCCTATAAGGCATATATTGAAAATCTTTTATCTTTTAGAGAATCTGTCTTAAAATCTTGGGGTGACTTGACATGTTATCATAAAGATACAAAAGATTTTAATGAAGTTTCAAATTTTGATGCTGCGCATAACCAGGGAGCTAAAAAGAGATTTGAAAAAACTCAATATGGGAAAAGTTTTCAGTTAATTTGTAAAATTCACAATGATTTGTTTAATCAGCAAAAGAAATTTCCTGGAGATATTGATATGAAAGTAAGGTTAATACGAAATGATCCAGATTTTGCATTGATGGCCAAAATTGAAGATGCAAAATATAAAATTGAAATTGAAGAAGCAATTCTTCAAGTAAAAAGGTGGACATTAGAAGACACATTTTTAGATGAAATAGAGAATAGTAGAAAGCCAGATAATTTTATGAAATTTCCTTTTCGGCGAGTTGAGGTAAAATATTCAACTCAAGCTCCTAACAAAAGTATTCTTCAAGAAAATCGAATGATTTCAAACGATGAATTACCAAAAAGAATTATAGTTGGTTTTATAGATGCACGTGGGTTTGATGGAAATTTGAAACATAATCCATTCTATTTTCAAAATTTTGGACTGACAGACATTGTTATACAAAAGGGTGAAGATGTTTCTCCTTTTTATGAAATGAAGTGTGACTTTGACGCTGATAAATTTTATGAAGCTTATATGGCAATGCTTTATGCTACAGGTAGACTTTTTGAGAACGATCCTATAAGTACAACTCCTGAAGAATTTAAAAATGGTAACACATTATATTGTTTTGATTTATGCAAAAGTTTACCAAATTCAAATTCATTTGAATTATCAGAAAATGGTACTATTAATGTAATAGCAACTTTAAAAGAACCTAAGAATCATGGTATAGTAATGGTATTCTTTAATGAATATGACAGCATGCTTGCAATCGGACCTGTAAATCAACCTGAGGTTGTTATGCATTCTTGATTGCTTACTTGTTTGTAAATAAATAAATAGTAAATAAATATTTGACTAAGTGTGCTGGAATAATAAGTATGCTTGGATCAGATATTTATAGAGTTTTAAAATCTAATATAGTTACGTCTAAGATTTTTAAAGGTGTTTATTCTTCGGATAATTTATCAAATATAAGAAATGTGAGGTATCCTGCTGCATTTATAGTTAATACAGATGAAAGTTTTAAACCTGGTGAACATTGGGTTGCTTTCTTTTTCAAATCTTCTAAAGCTGTTCCAGAGTATTTTGATTCTTATGGTTTACCTCCGTTTAAAAAAAGTTTTTTAGTTTTTCTACAAAAGGGTAAACATAAGGATAAATGTAAATTTAAGTATTCTTCTAAAACTTTACAAAGTTTGTTTTCAACTGCGTGTGGGCAATACACTATTTATTATGTGTTTCAAAAATGTAAAGGTAAAAGTCTTATAAAGATTTTGCAAAGATTTACTAAAAATACTTTGAAGAATGATGATTTTGTTACTCGTTATGTTGAACGATTGAATAAACAATCTATAGATAAAGTTGTACGTAATGTTGATAATTTAGAATGTCATTATCAATGTTCTAAATATATGCAAGATGTTATTGAATCTTTAAAAACATGATTAAGAAATATGATTAAGATTAATATTATTAACTATGTTTAAGTATTATTTGAGTAATAAGATTAACAATATGGATATAATTAATAAGAACAATTCGAATGGAATTAAACCATCAACAAAATTAAGTATTGGTGGTTTATGTGTATCGGCTGCTCTTAGCTTAATTGTAATTGTACTTGAGATAAAAAGACCAAACTTAACTCAGCAGAAATACTTGTTAAATTGTGTGATTACTGGAGAATATAAACAAATGTCAAGGTTATTTCTGAGATGTGAAACTCAACAATTACAGTCTATTAATCAATTAATGCAACCTGTTATTGGAAAGGTTTCTGCGAATGCTTCGCAGCTTATGCAACCTGTAATTGTTAGGAATTTTTCGGTTACTGAATTGCAACCTGATATTGCTAAGGTTTTTGTAAATGCTTCACACCTTATGAAACCTGTTATTGACAGGAATATTTCAGTTTCTGAATCACGGTTGAAACTTATTAACGGGAATTGGCCGACCTTTGCAAATACATTGCAGCAAAATATTAACAAGAATAGGTCAACCTCTGCAAATATATTGCAACCCGTTTGGTAAATTCATGTAGGAGGAAGTTTGATTTACAATTGTGTAATAGTGTAATATGCATTATTATATATTTTGTTGACATTATTACTTATATGCAGACAACATTATTCTCAGAAGGAGTTTGATTGTCTGTGTAGCAATAGAGCTACGCTTCATAAGGAAGTTTGTAAGTAATAATGTTTCAAACTTTTTCCTTAAACTATATACATGTGATTTCAGTTTCTGAAAATGTATTTTAACTAAACCTATCTGCATTGTAACCTGATAGGTAATGGTATTTAACTAAAATGAGACCTGTTATTGGCAGGAATATTTCAGTTTCTGAATCACGGCTGAAACTTATTAACGGGAATTGTTCGACCTTTGCAAATACATTGTAGCAAAATATTAACATTAGGTCAACCTCTGCAAATATATTGCAACCCGTTTGGTAAATTCATGTAGGAGGAAGTTTGATTTACAATTGTGTAATAGTGTAATATGCATTATTATATATTTTGTTGACATTATTACTTATATGCAGACAACATTATTCTCAGAAGGAGTTTGATTGTCTGTGTAGCAATAGAGCTACGCTTCATAAGGAAGTTTGTAAGTAATAATGTTTCAAACTTTTTCCTTAAACTATATACATGTGATTTCAGTTTCTGAAAATGTATTTTAACTAAACCTATCTGCATTGTAGCTTGATAGGTAATGACCAAGACCACAAATTCATGTAAGAGGAAAAGTTTGATTTACAATTGTGTAATAAGTGTTACATGCATTATTACTTATATGCAGACAACATTATTCTCAGAGAGAGTTTGTCTGTGTAGCAATAGAGCTACGCTTCAGAAGGAAGTTTGTAAGTAATAATGTTTCAAACTTTTCCTTAATGTGTGAAGATCATATATTGAAATAAGAGGAAAGTTTGATCTGACATTATTATTCTCAGGAGTTTGATTATCTGTAGCAACAGAGCTAAGCTTTCCTCAAACTTAAATATTATCATAATCTTTACCGAGACATCTTCGCAGAATTTATATTATGTTTGCGCAAACTTGAAGGATGTGCGGTTCACTCAAGACTGGTTTGAAGATCGTGCGCGGTTCAATCATGACTGGTGTGAAGATCGTGCGCGGTTCAATCATGACTGGTGAAGATCGTGTCAGGTGCGCTATAAATATGGTTGAAGATCGTGGAGAAGATGTGCGTCTACGATGTTTGAAGATTGTTGTAATCAAGACTTGAGATGATTATGAAACTAATTGTTTGTATAATTATGAAACTAAATGTTTGTATGATAAAGCTAAGAGCAGTCCGAACATATTTTAATGTAATGTTTCAATGGTATATGATAAAATTGGAATTTAACAACATTTATGCTGTTGTGTTTTTATTTTTATAATATATGGTAAACATAGCGAATACTTAGATCACATATTAGATTAAGTAAACCAGTAACTAAGTAATATATATATATATATATATATATATATATAATACCATTAAGATGAATATATCTGTCAAGTATTAATACTATTAGTAACCGAGTAGGAAATATTTATCGTCGTGACAAATTATCGAATATAACTACTAGTAACCGAGTAGGAAATATTCGTTTGGATCTATTAACTTTGGTTTGTCTATTGACTCGTGGGTTGTGTAAAGGGCAACCAAGTGCGTGACCTGCAACACTTCCAGCACGAGTCTATCAAAAATTACCTCTAGCCTACTGACAACTGAGAGGGCGTATCGGATTAACGCTTAGTTTGAATGTGAATGGATGACAAATTATAATGTGTAAGGAGCTTCATTCAAGTAATTTGGAGTAGGAATGGTGTTCCTGAAAATGTAGTTTTAATAACTGAATGTTTACGTGCTTTTGAAATTTATGATTATAAAAATAGTATCGTAAGCATATTTAAGATGTTTATTTTACATTCTTATATTTGATTCAATTGAAGATTCTTTAGTTAACATCTTTTGTTAAATTGACGTGCAACGTTATTCCGCGAGTAGTTGTGACGACATCTTGTGAATTACTTGACCTTAATTGATCAATTAGACATTTGCGCCACCTAGCGTATATAATGGTGTATTGACGTAAGTGACTACGTCACTAGAGATTATAATTATTATAAAGTACTTAGTTACTGGTTTGTACTTGGTTGCCATCTACACAACTCATGAGCCGATAAATAATCAAAAGTAATTTAAGTCATTCGACTCTTATCTTCCCTTAAATTATATTGTGATTACTGATTATAGTACGATTGATATAGGCCTTGTTATCTGCAATTCCAAAATGAAATCTAATCGTGAACTTAAATTTGCTAAATTAAGTACTGAGGCGATAACTCCAACAAGAGGTTCAAAAAAAGCAGCTGGATTTGATTTATACAGCGCTTATGATTACGTTATAGCTCCAAAAGCAAAAGTATTAGTTAAAACTGATATTCAAATTGCACTTCCTGAAGGATGCTATGGCCGTATTGCTCCACGATCAAGCCTTACATACAACCATTTTATTGATGTCGGTGCCGGAGTAATTGATCCGGATTACCGTGGGAATGTATGCGTTATCTTGTTTAATTTTGGTGAAGTTGAGTTTAAAATTGCAAAAGGTGATAGAATAGCTCAGTTGATTTTAGAGAGAATTTTTATTGCTGATTTGATTGAAGAAGTATCATTAGATCAAACTGAGAGAGGAATAGCTGGCTTTGGTTCAACTGGAAAGTAAAGATAACCTTTGATTCATTTGTAAATGACCTAAAGATGTAAAGATGTAATGATTTTAGAGAGAATTTTTATTGCTGATTTGATTGAAGAAGTATCATTAGATCAAACTGAGAGAGGAATAGCAGGCTTTGGTTCAACTGGAAAGTAAAGATAACCTTTGATTCATTTGTAAATGATCTAAAGATGTAAAGATGTAAAGATGTTAAGATAAATAAAAATTTTCATATGACTTTAATTCTAGTGTTCTTTATTTATCAATTGCATAACCTTTTAACTCATTTGTACGAGTATGTGGCAAGATAGACATACCTTGAAAACTATTAAACTTTCATTTATATAGAATCTCTTTTAAAACAGTTTGTGGCATAGGAAGTGAGTGGAGTTTAGAATGTTCCGCTCACGAGAAGTAAAAAATTAAAGTCCAGCTCGCATCTTCGACGCAAAAGTCAGGTCTTGCCCGGCTCACCAGCTCCAAATCAACCAAATATAATCAAGTCTCTTTTATAGCAGTTAGTAGTAAATGTTTTGCTGGTGAGCCGGGCAAGACCTGACTTTTGCGTCGAAGAGGCGAGCTGGACTTTAATTTTTACTACTAACAACGAGTTCATTACCAAAAATTCATTTGGAAAATTACATTGACTTGATATTTTTTACTATTTCTTTTTCCATGGGGAAATATAGGCAATTATGCGCTCCATTTCCAATATTTCGCCAATCATTTCTTAGTCATTTTTTTATACCCTCATATCAAAGATAGGCCCTATATGTCTTAAATCCGCGATACAACACCTAACTGCGCGATATAACAAAAGGCTGTTGGTTCTAATGAATGTTTCCTATTTTTTTAAATATAAAATGACATGTTTTATGATACCTATCAATAATTGACAGCTGTAATCTTCACAGATCGAAATAACTATGAAATAATACGGGTTTTATGTTTTCACAAAATTATATCATTTTTGTTGTTGTCTGTTTGTTTCTCCTCGTACACGAGGGGTATATCTTGTAATATATCAACCTTTCTATCATTTGCTATTGTTGTTATATCGCGCATTAGGTGCGCGATACAACCCACATTCCCCCTATCATTCCTTTTTACCCAACCCTACCTGCATGGTATAGGCCTGCAGGGGCGGATTCAGAAAGGGGGGGGGGGGGGGGGGGGGTCCAGGGGGTCCTGACCCCCTCCTTTTGGTGGATCCCTAAACTAGGTAAAGAGGGGGAAATTTTGTTTGGTGTTTGCAAATACCTACATGCATTTTTAGTACCCCCTCCTTTTGGAAATTCTGGATCTGCTTCTGCACTGTTCTGGGCCTGGGCCTAATGATAGTTTATAAAACGTTTTTTTTTTAAACCATGTCTAAAAAACGCAAATGGAAATGAAAACACTTGTGCTCGCTACCCCAGATAGAATCCAGTTTGGCGCCAGCAAAGGGTTAAGGGAGCGTGTAGCAGCTGTTGGGCTCGATGGCATTTGAGACATAAACCGTGGTTTCGTAACTGATATTTATTACTACTATAAAAGGTTCTTGAATATATATGGAAAATGATGAAACAATATGTACAGTTCTTGGGATAATTCTTTGGTTCTTAGATTCACAAATTCCACTTTCTTGTTCGTACAACTTTGTTCTTAATTCGTCTTTCGTATCAATAAAATACCTAACTTCTTACAAATTCTTCGTAGTAGTAATAGAATAACTTTCGTACAAATTCTTCGTACTAATTCTTTGTAGTAACAAATAACGTCGAAAACTGAAAATAGACAAAAAGGATATTTGTGTCTAAATAATAGTTTCAGACAATCTTAGACATGGATCTATATTCATAATTCTACGGTTACTTATATCCATAAAAGTGTATAATAATACACACAGTCTTTAGTCTTTCTTAGTTCTTACACTGACTCATTACCATATTCATGGGATTAGGATCAAAGCCTACATAAATCCTTTACTCTGTAGTTCTTTAGTTTACTACCCAAAGTACATACTTAGAATATAATGTCAATACTACTGACACATCATAATAACCTTTGGCCTTATTTAGGCTTACTTGTACATAAATCATGGATTCTTAGGCATAAAGCCTACATAGATTCTACTAGAACTTTGTCACATGGCCCAGTTTACAGAGCACATGGTCCTGTACAAAACTGACTTTTACTACTTAGATCTTACAAGTCATGATACAAAATATGGTTCACACAACTCTCAGGATATTCCTACATACCTTTTGGCTTGTCCAAACCCAACAATGCTTGTTCAAAGGTTCTTAAACTTGGTTTTCTTTTGAGAACATTCAGGCAGTTTCATCTTGTTGTTTTGCCTAGGTCATCTCTCAGATCTCACTCCCATGAGATTTTCTTACTTTTTGTTCTAAGTTCTACATACAGATCAAAACCTATGCATAAGTTATGATATATAAAAATATAAATTACCATCGAAAGATAATCAAAAAACATTTAGTATTTCAAATAACTGACATGAACTTTCAAGTCTCACTCTCTAGAGAAGTGGAGGCAACATGGCTTCCAGCCAAAGGTAAACAGCAGGTGGTTCTTAGGAGTGACAAGTGATACACCTGATTACTCTGAAATACAGGACTAACACTGTAAATATGACACAGTTACAGCATAATGATACCTATATGATATATCTGAACAAGTCTGACAGCCCAGAGGTAGGTTGAGACTTAGAATTTCGAGTTGGTTTGCCAAATGCTGTATTATCGCTCAGGCGCGTAGTTCGCCGGCGGCTACACTCCCCGCTAAAATTACACTGTAATTTTACTCTTAGTGCGGAAGTTAAAACTTAGTGCACTACCTTGACACTGCTTTATAGGAGAACGCTCTTGATTCCCTTTCTTATAAGCCAATAGCTTTCTTATTTCTAGTTCTATAATCGTGGGATCTTTCAAAATCGTGACCTTAAATCGTATGTACGTAAATGTACGTCTTCAAAAAATACATGCGTTATACGCCAACACTAATCTAATTTCTTCTGGAAATCCAAAGTATATGCAAAGTGGTCAACCATAAACAGTATCAATATCTGTATAAAAGGTGGGACCTATACTGAGCACTCCTGCTCATCTTCACTGTACTTTAACTTGTATCTTCCCTTGAGGTCCTTGTACCTCATAACAAACTCAGACTGACCAACTCTTCTGTCTTCTGCAGTGATATGTTGGGTCTTCTATGCTTCACCACTCCCCGCGGTGGTCTTTCACGCTTCTTACGTGCTCTGTGCATTCTGACTTTACAATCAGGTGGCCTACCCGGCTTCTGCGGTCCAGACCTGAGGTCTCGCTGCTTCGTTGTGTCTTTACGTCTTGCTGCCGCTCCCCGCGGTGCAGTTTCATCGCAGCGTACGTCTCTTAAAACAGGTTCCTTGAACCTAACTTTGTGGGGAGGTGAACTGAACCTCAACCCATGTGACTTCTTTAACTTAGGCCTCTTGAGCCTTACTTTATGGGGAGGTGAGTCGAACCTCAACCCGGACAACTTTTTCTTACACACAGGCTTCTTAGGCCGTGCTCTCTGGGGAGGTGTACTGAACCTCGACCCATGTGACTTGAACATTTGCGTTGGCTTGTCACGTTCTTGACCGATGACTTCCTTAGAAGTAGTCGCCTGCGACATACTCTGGCTGTTTGTCATTTCTTCGGTCGTCTTCACCTGTTCAATCAGGGAAAAGGAATCTACACAATCTTTAGTCGGCTGCAACTCAGCACATAACAGGTTACCATCTCCTGTGGCACTCTGAAAAGTTAAGGGACATTCATTGTCAACCTTACTGTCCTGTTCTTTAGAGGTTTCATTATTCTTATGACCAGAATACGGGTCCTTAGTCTTGTCATCATTGGACGTCATGGACTGAAACGTCACTTCTTCAGACTGGACGTCAGTCTGTTCTAAAGGGGCTGGTGGGGAAACTACCTGCACCAGTTCGTCTGTTGTCTTTTCAACTTTCTCAACTTCTACTTTCTTTGGGGCTACATGCTTCTCAGCCTTTGACTTCTCGGCTGTCTTATAATTACTTCTAGATTTAGAACTCCTTATTTCAGCCTTAACTTCTTCAGAGATGGCTTCTGCTTTAGACTCTGCTTCCCAGAAGTTACACTTCAATAAAAGAAAGGCACTATTTGCTTTAGATGAGAAACAAAAGTCTGGCTCTTCTCTACGAAATTCTTCTTTCTTAAGTTCGAGTTTGGCTTTGTAGAATTTAGCCCATGCTTCGGCTTCACGTGCCTTTAGCGATGCATATTCTCTGGGTGACATCCCGTGTCTGTAGGAGTCTTTCCTCTCTTTAGATCTTAGGTCACTCATCTTGAAAGATTAGGTCAATTTGGAATGGGTAGATAATATAAATGGAAATGAAAGGGACTTTCTAATTTCGAGTTCAAGCTAACTTTGGGTTCAAAAGCGTTCAGGATAAAAACCCTACCCAAATAGTCTAAGCTCCCTGTTCCTATATATCTCCCAAACTCACAGCGTAACCTTACAATGCTACTACATGTGTAGGTTCAAAATATGTCTATACACTGCTACCTATGCAGGTTTCAAATACCACTTCAAAAAGGGTTCTAATGGTCTAGTAGTACCTATACTAGTACCTTGCTTACTCATATACTTTCAAAGGCAACAACAATACCTTACTTCTCTACTGCAACCAGTACAGGTGCTGTAGTCTTAAAAGAGTTCTTTAGTACCTCTACTAGTACTTCTATGTTCGTGGGTTCTTAGTTAAAAGTTACAGGATAAACCACAATATCAAGTAACAGGTTCAAAATCACAAGATATAACCTATATCAAGTGTCTACAACAGCCCTTATGCTGGATCTGAAATAAAATGGCAGTTAGTGCATCAAATATTTCAGTCTTCAAAAATGTCAAATTTCGTAGTTTCATAAAGTGTCTAGTGGCATAAAAGCCCTTTAGTAAACTGTGGGCCTATGATAATTTCTACAGGGTTCTACGGGGCAATACCGGAAGTTCAAATGGCCAATACGTCGGCCGACACACTCCTTTGAATGTGCTTCTACATCAACCGATAAAGTTCTATAATCTGAAGAAAAATATCACTAGGTTCGAATACAGTTACAAAAAACTCATAAGACACATCAAATTCTTAAATCTTCAATTAACCAAGTCTATGCTGACAGAGAAGTTTTCACTCTACCCTACCCTTAGGCGGCAAGCTTAATCTTACAGGGTCATCCACTTAACCTACCCTTAGGCACTAAGTTTCGTTAGACTGGTCAAAAATAGAAAAAGTAACGTCTTCAGTTACATCGTTGTAAACCACTACCAACACTTTGGTATATTATATGTTACTAGAGAACCAATACCTAATAACACATACAAACAGCTGTCGTCGCTGGTCTGAAACAAAAGGCAATATTAATGCAATGTCTCAGTTCTTATTCAAAGTTTCATAAGGTTCAAAGGTTCAAAAGGTTCAAAGTTCATTTCGTCTCAAGTTCTTGTAGTTCTTGGCTGGTCTCTGCTGACGATGGTTGAATCCCCCAACCCTACCCGTAGGCGGCTGGCTTTCTTCTCACAAAGTCATCAACTCACCCTACCCTTAGGCGGCGAGTATCTAGAGACACAGTTCTTGACCTGTCCTACCCATAGGCGACAAGGTGGTTCATCGAATGTCCCTTCCTAGAGACAAAGGTTCATAGCTTGCTATCTTCCTGGACAACAAGGTTCATAAAATTCTAAATACAAAACTCGTGCTACCTGTTAGCGACAAGCTTTCAACAAATTCAATGTTCACCACACACCAGGCGGTAAAGTTTCACAAAGTTTTCAAAGTTTCATAAGTTTCTCAAAGTTTCATGAAATATACTTCAAATAAATTTCATATCGCAATAATACGACACAAATCAAAATCTCAGTATCACCTGACACCAAGAGTTCTACGTGCGTCCCTTCACAAGACGCGGTTCTTTACCCACTGCGACCTAGCAGCAGGTTCGTCGCTCCGGCCTAACCCAAGACCAGAGTGTCATCAAGTGGCCACGCCCCTATGGCGGCCAGGATCGTCTGTCGACGTTCGTCACTCGCCACACCCCATGGTGACAAGGTCCGTCTCTTGCCCCCATCGTGGAGACGAAGATGCGATGCCCTCGCGATGACGTCTATACCCACTGCAACGGCAGCAGGTTCGTGGCTCCAGTCTTACCCTAGACCAGAGCGTTGTCGAGCGGCCACGCCCCTATGGCGGCCAGGCTCGTCCGTCGATGGTCGTCACTCACCACGCCCGATGGTGACGAGGTCCGTCTTTCGCCCCCATCGTGGAGACGAAGGTTTGATGCCCGCGGTGCCCACGCGATGACATCGGAGGTTGGCGCGTCTCGTCCAGCGAAGACGCTGCCCACGACTGACCACACTACTTGTGAAGGCGGCCAGGTCTATCGGTTCTCAGCTCGTCGCTCACCACCTTTCCTAGGGGGAAGCTCCGTCTATCGTCAAAGTTCTTTACTAACTTCTGTCCCAGCCATGAGACAAAAGTTTTCGACTGTAGCAGCTGTTGGGCTCGATGGCATTTGAGACATAAACCGTGGTTTCGTAACTGATATTTATTACTACTATAAAAGGTTCTTGAATATATATGGAAAATGATGAAACAATATGTACAGTTCTTGGGATAATTCTTTGGTTCTTAGATTCACAAATTCCACTTTCTTGTTCGTACAACTTTGTTCTTAATTCGTCTTTCGTATCAATAAAATACCTAACTTCTTACAAATTCTTCGTAGTAGTAATAGAATAACTTTCGTACAAATTCTTCGTACTAATTCTTTGTAGTAACAAATAACGTCGAAAACTGAAAATAGACAAAAAGGATATTTGTGTCTAAATAATAGTTTCAGACAATCTTAGACATGGATCTATATTCATAATTCTACGGTTACTTATATCCATAAAAGTGTATAATAATACACACAGTCTTTAGTCTTTCTTAGTTCTTACACTGACTCATTACCATATTCATGGGATTAGGATCAAAGCCTACATAAATCCTTTACTCTGTAGTTCTTTAGTTTACTACCCAAAGTACATACTTAGAATATAATGTCAATACTACTGACACATCATAATAACCTTTGGCCTTATTTAGGCTTACTTGTACATAAATCATGGATTCTTAGGCATAAAGCCTACATAGATTCTACTAGAACTTTGTCACATGGCCCAGTTTACAGAGCACATGGTCCTGTACAAAACTGACTTTTACTACTTAGATCTTACAAGTCATGATACAAAATATGGTTCACACAACTCTCAGGATATTCCTACATACCTTTTGGCTTGTCCAAACCCAACAATGCTTGTTCAAAGGTTCTTAAACTTGGTTTTCTTTTGAGAACATTCAGGCAGTTTCATCTTGTTGTTTTGCCTAGGTCATCTCTCAGATCTCACTCCCATGAGATTTTCTTACTTTTTGTTCTAAGTTCTACATACAGATCAAAACCTATGCATAAGTTATGATATATAAAAATATAAATTACCATCGAAAGATAATCAAAAAACATTTAGTATTTCAAATAACTGACATGAACTTTCAAGTCTCACTCTCTAGAGAAGTGGAGGCAACATGGCTTCCAGCCAAAGGTAAACAGCAGGTGGTTCTTAGGAGTGACAAGTGATACACCTGATTACTCTGAAATACAGGACTAACACTGTAAATATGACACAGTTACAGCATAATGATACCTATATGATATATCTGAACAAGTCTGACAGCCCAGAGGTAGGTTGAGACTTAGAATTTCGAGTTGGTTTGCCAAATGCTGTATTATCGCTCAGGCGCGTAGTTCGCCGGCGGCTACAGAGCGAGACTGCCTGCATGCAGCTGGGTGAAGCCTACATTTCTGCGCGAGAATTGTGCCCATGGCACTCTGGCACTTTTAATGATCTCTGCGACGCGAGGAAGTAGGGGGCGCGGTGGAGAACATATGCCCATGGGGGAAATCCTTCTGACGTCACAGGGGATTCCCCTGTTATTGTAGCCATCTTGAATGTTTACATTCATGTGCTTGCAGCTTCGTCGCAAAACAACAGTGCATTGATCTCCAAGAATACAGACATGCAGTCACACTCACAGACTTGCTGATGGTAACACACAAGATTTACTTTTCTAAACGGTCATTGCACTTGCCTGTCGACCTTAATTCTCCCGGTCGATTCCAAATTTCCGTCATCTTCCAAGGCCCAGGCCAGGCCCAGGGCCAATTCTATCGTCTCAATTTGCCTCAATTCTCAAACTTCAACAGTGTTCCAAGACAAAGAGGCTTTTATTTACCTTTTCCAAGTAATATGATTTCATAGTGAATTATGTCTAACGTAACGGGGTGCAGAATCTGGAGTTATAGCACCATTTCCTGTGGCCATCCTGAATTTCAGCCCTTATTTTAATGTAGAGACTCGATCTAATTTTCATTTTGCAATATCTCAGGATCTACGGTGCCGGAGGGAATGGGTTGTATCTAGTTACTATAGTACCATTTTAAAGCAAATATCCAGACCTTTATTTTTGGTCCGAGATAGATCTACTCTTTTTTAGAAATAAGAATTTTTCGAAACTTTAGGGTATCAAAAAAGGGAATTTTTCCATCATAGTTCATACATTTTTCTGCAAAAACGAAAGGTCCAACACAAAAACGTGTTCCTTGGAAAATTCTGTAATTATTATATGGACACCCGCCAGGAAGTTAACTGGAGAAGGGGCGCCGTTAATGACATCATGCAGCAGGAAGGGAGGGGGGTTTCATGTTTCCATGACCAAGCATGACATGGGGGGGGGGGGGGGGTCATGACATCATGTTGAGGAAATTTCAATTTCAAGAATTTCAGAGACAATTTTAGGATAGTTTGGGATATTGAAGGCTGAAAATATTGTATTTGCAGTCAAGGTCACATAGTTTCAAAGAGTTAACAGTTAGTCATGACAAAACATAACAAGGGGGGGAGGGGGGCTCAAAAAAGGTCAAAAATAGCATGACGTCATTAATGGACTGCCCCGAAGTTATAATGCCCGCGAAGCCTGCAGACGGAGGCCAAGTGCTCCCCAGGGTGACTGGAGAACTCGGTATATAGGAGAAGTTGGGCCTGTTGAACTCGGTCCGTAGGAGAACTCGGTCCAAAACAAACAATGTCTTACTGTAGTTATGAGTGGGGATTTATTTAACTCATTTTAGCACATGTCCTCTCATTTCTAACAACACAAACAATTACTTTAATGTGTAAAAGAAGAGTAGGAAGATATATTTTCAAATCTATTTGAAACTGCGTAAAGCCCCATAGCATTTAGATATACCTTATCTGTGCCGTCATGAGGATGTAGCCTAGGCCCAACCTTAGCAGTTTATGAATAACAATTTTATAAACAGATAGATCTATATCTACATTAGACCAATGGCAATGTTATTGCTGAAAGATTTTATTAACATTCTAGAAATTAGAAGAGTTCATGGTTTATTCTTACAAAAGCGGGCCAAGTTCTCCAGCGGCCCGAGTTCTCCTGGACCAAGTTCTCCTGTGGACCGAGTTCTCCAGTATTCCTTCCCAGGGCTTCGCAAGTCTTACAACTTGTTGCTCATGTGATTTTCATAATCCTGTAATACAACTATCAGGAAGCCTAGCTCATTCTAAATTGTCACAGTTTTATTTTTCTGAGGGTTTGATAGGCCTGATCTTTAGGAATATTAGGATTTCCCCTTTTTCATGCATTGAAAAGTAAAGCTAATTAAGGTTAAATCGGCTTTTTTTTTTAAAGAAATTTTATTTTTTCCCTTCACCATTCAACAAAACCATCCTATATTTACAAACTGATCAATAAGATCATTTCCTAATCCTTATTTTCTGCATAAGTTAAGACCAACTAAATAAATAATTAAAGCATAAATCAATAATAATTAATTAATGAGTTAACAAAGGGTGACATAAAGTGACAAAAAGCACTAATTTGTAAAATTTTGTCACTTATTGTGTTTTGTCACTAAGTGCCTTAACAAGCGTCAGGGCAACATCATGGCATTGTCATGGAATTGGACTTATTTTTATTCATAATTAGCAAGACGTACAGACTATAAGTTCAGAATTTCAAAATTTCGAATTTTCCAAACGTTTTTACTCTTAGAAAGTCACTCACCTAAAAACTAAAATTTCTCTGAAATGTTCTATACTTCATCAGGGTCCAGGCTTTAATTATGATGATGATTAACCTTTTTTCACCATGATTGTATTTATGGCCCTTTTTAACTTGTATTAATCAGGCGATGTCGGGAGACAGCCCAGAACATGGAGAGGATTCCCTGGTGGGCATGGTGCCTCTCCGCTGCGACTCTCCCGACCTCACTGCCGAAGCTGTGGACAACGGGAGCAAATGCAGCGGGAGACTGGCTAGACTCTGTAACAGTCCCAAGTTTAGCGACATCATCCTTGTCGTGGCTGGTCAAAGGTTCTACGCTCATAAACTGCTACTGGCCAATGCCAGTGATGTATTCGAGTAAGTAGTGTAACACGTTTCTTATATGTTAGTTCTGAATCGCATGCAGAACCCAGGTGTCCGTGATCAGGTTACTTCATTAAGTCAATCAATTTGATTAAAGCAGTTTTCCTTTAATTTTTGAATACATGTATCACATCAATAAAAAAAAAGGTCTTTATAAAAGATAATATTGCAGTTATCTCATGATAATAACTTTGTTTCTTACAGGCAGATGCTGACGAATCAGAACTGGCAGGATTCTGGGAAACATGAGATCCACCTTCAGGAATCTGAAGACTGTGTACCATTTTTCGCTGAGTTCCTCAAGTAAGCAGCTAATTTTTGCCTGACGTAACATCCTCAAATACTCTAAAATTAATAGGTTTTCTGTGACCAAAAATAGACGCTAAGTGTACATGTGTATCAACAAAGATAATTGCTCAATTAAGTTTTTGAAATTTCGAGATGATAGGGGCACATTTTTGGTTCTCCATATCTTGTCAGATGAATCATTTTTATTTCCAAATATAAACCCCTTTATTGCAGGTACATTTACTGTGGTCTGATCACGCTGACCACCCACTCGGTCCTAGGCCTACTGGTCCTGGCAGACAAATACAACGTGCCCGACCTGAAGGACAGCTGCTCCACCTACATGTCGTGCCACCTGGTGAGCACGCCCCCCAACAACAAGTCCATCACCTGGTACCAGTACGCCATCGCCTGCAACTCGCATGAGCTGCAGTATGCGTGCTTCAACTACATCAGCCTGAACCTGGACACGGTGATCCTGTCCCCAGACTGGGTGTACATCGACAAGGAGAACCTCATCATTCTCCTCCAGAGGTCGGACATTGTGGTGGAGAGTGAGTACGTGCTGCTCCAGGCGGTGGTTAGGTGGATCCAGGAGGAGAGCCGGGCTGGTGACGTCAAGAAGAACCTGGAGCTCATCTTACCCTACATCCGCTTCCCCATGATCTTACCCGAGCACCTCTGCGAGTTTGAGGAGTCCGACTTCGCTCGCGAGCATAATGAGCTGTTCTCCCGCTACCTGCTGTCAGCCTACCGGTACCACGCCTTGTCAATCAGAGGGAAGAAAGAGCCGCTATCGGACGTACCTCTGACTCAGTTCATGTACCGAAACTACGTCGACGACAACTATTCCATCAACGTGGACGTGGTGCGGAAGGGTTTCCGCAGCTGTCCTCGGGTCAGCAGTAAGGTCGAGAAGCCGCTAAGCTTACCATTAAACATATGTAACACCACGCAAGCCGAGCAATGTAAACTAAAGGTTACTTTTTACCCACAGGGCTACTACACCACATCCCTTTGGAATGGTCAGCTCAACTTGGCCAAGCTGACCGACCAAACCAAGATGGTCATCTCGCATAGGGGCGGGGTGGAGCTTAGGGAGGCAGAGATAAGCATCATCGTCTACGCACACAACAAAGGGGTGCGCTATGCAGATTATGCCATCACTGAGGCGCACGTGTTTGAGACATATGGCACGTTTGAAATCGAGAACACGGTCGGGCTGGAAAGGTTAAAGGGGGAGGAAAGTCCGCATATTGTGGACGGGGCTTTGTATCTCAAGGTTTTCGTACGCCCCATATCCTTCCACAGGGAGGCTCATCTCTGAGCTTGGGTGTCTCATACACTGCTTTCCAGAAGTTGTCATATTTTGAAGTTGTTCCAAGTTTGTTCGGACAAAAAGTAAGAAGATGGAAAGAAAGTTAAGTTAGATCTAATATTCATTAAATCACAGTTTCCTTTTTCGATCTTGGATCATCATAATATGAAAGTATAAAAAAGTATTCGATATTTTGAGAAGTATACTGCATACTTCTCAAGATAGCTAATACTTTTTTTGATTTTTAGAAGTTATGCCTGATCTATATGATAATTTCCATGTAAAAAAATATTGGAAGCAACAGAAAAAAACGATGGTATATGGATTCTTGCAAATATTACTGCCAGTACCTCCACTGTCTTATGACTGTTCAGGTGCCCCCATAGACTGACTGAGACACCTGTTGATAACTGAGTAACACATCCAGTTACCTGTTGATAACCGAGTACCTGTGGCAGTTACCTATAGCTAACTCAGTACCTGTTGCAGTTACATCTCATCACTGCCTTCCAGCTGCAGTCTTCGCCTGCTATGCTTGCTGACATCTTACCAGCCACATTCGTTGCTCTGAGAAATATTGCGTATAGTAAACATACACATTCTTTGCTCATTGCATGGGTCAAGGAAAGTTGGTGCATTCTGACTCAAAATATGTTTTTTATATACTGAAAGTCTGTAGCAAATTTATTTCTTAGTTGTAACACACATACAAGTATTTGTGGACTATGTAATTTGAGTAGGAATATAAGTATCAAGATGACTGACCGCATGTACCCAAAGAAAGGGGATATCCTCTAAGGCGTTAGGGAAATGTGCATCTAGCTGTGGTCATTGCTTTATTTCAAATACATGTACTATGTACAACTAACGATATACTATCATTATATTCACTATAACGCTAAAACCATTGACCTAAGACCTGTATTGATGCCGAATTAAAAGCTTTCTAGATCTGCATGTATGTGTATGTGAAATTTCAAGATATAATGACGCACATTACTGTAAATGTCATTGTGCGGGTGTTCAGACTATCAATTATATGACACTACGTTATTAGTTACCACTATTCTCTTTATAAGTTACCTCTATTTTCTTTTAAACGACTAGAACTCCTATTCAGTGTGTGTGCACACTCGATATTGTTATGGAGGGTAGTCCTAACTTGGTTAATAGTGAAGTCCATGAAGAATTCGTTGACTTTCATAACTACACTTACAATTTCTAGTGTTTAATTACTCATCAGCACATCTCAGTATTTATGCATTTTAATGTTGTGCAATTTTGAATATGTTTAAAATACTTATCGTCAAGTAACACTTGTCTTGTTAACATCAACTTCCTACTGGAAAACTGGTTTCGTGAGGTACATATTATAAAATGTGGATAAAGAACTCGCTGAGTTGTATTGGTGGCTTTGGGTACTTGACTACATATAACCTGGCTCTGTGTGGAATTTTCCTCCCTTTTCCCTTGCCCTGCAAAAATTATCAATAATCGATTTTAAAAAAATACCAGGGTGATTTCAATTAGGTTACCACACCGATGTAAACTTAAGTGCATTTTCGATTTTGCTGTTACTATTTTATGTTTTTAACGTTTTTACGTAAAGGCTGTCTTTTTACCACTGCCCCACATTACCATTACCTACAACTTCCTACGCCGGCCCAATGATATATGGAATTTTTAAATGGTAATAATGTTCACTTAGGTTATTTTTATTTGCTTTATGAAACAAGTATATTATGATTGTTGTATCAACGGGCACTTTGTCTTATAATGGGTTTAACGAGTGTATTTCAATATCTATACGGCTTGGGCTTTCCCAGTTTATTTTTGTCAAATCTTTGTTTTTATTGTTAAGATACACTCGTTCGTTTTGGGAAAAAAATGTTTTATTTTATTACATTATTTTAGAAGCTCGAAAGGAATTTCGTGTCCATATTGCCCGATTTTGAGCAATACATGTAGAGCTTTTGTATATACATGTAGTTTTGGGTCGGCCTGGCTTACACGTCTGTAACATTCTGTATAATGATATAATCTGTGATCGTTTCTGAGACCGATGAAAGGTTTTTGTCATTTTGAATCTCATTTTTGTCATTGTTATATGAGTTTCTATTTAATCCAGCTTCGAGCTTTGGTCGATGAATTGATGATACGTTTTTACAGACGCCGTATATATACTCGTAAACGTTTTTCTGATCAGTCATGATCAGTGATTCAGGATATTCTAGTTATTTGTTTACTGATGGTTCAAGTGTGTTTTATGCCATCCGAAGGAATCTTCAGTAAATTTCGCTTAAGAATCACTGACCAGGGGATATATACCTTTTTATTTTGTTTTGGTCTTTTGTTTGACGTATTGTTTGAATCCCGAAGCGGACCTTAATATTAAGCTACAAGGTTCCTGCTTAACCGTTTGCAATAATATTTGTCGTTCGATGATATTTCTTTGAATATTATAAGTACTCACGGTTACAAAGCAATATATTAACCATGCTTGGCCTTAGTAGAGTAACGATTTTCACCATGTAATTCTAACCTAATCATTAGTGTATACTGTCACCCTCTTGTTTTTGAGATCCAATGGTTCAACACATCTAATAAATCTTATTATAGGGTTGATGATATGAAATGGAAGTTTTCATATGCCTGTCATCTGACGTTCTTCATTGTTTACTTGCACAACAGCTTTTGCTACGGATCTATGGAGAACTTCCTGTCGATCCCCCAGCATTGGGGGACCAAACAAACTGGATTTTCTGATCTGTCTCCCATAAATAAAGGTTTATGTTATAGATGTTGGCCAAGGCGTGCTATATCTATTCACATTTCCTCTGAGAATTGAGATTAAGGTACAAAAATCTTGCTGCATTAAGCCTGTGGACAGGAAAAGTCCTCCAGTGAGTCGGTGTCTCCCATGATATTTCACCCTACGACGCTAAAGTGCTAGGGGCCTACGGGTGTTATGAGACATGTATATTTGGTCAACAAACTTGCAGTAGTTAAAAATGTCAGAAATTCATTTGTCATTCATTAAAAAAGAAGAGAACATTTTGGGAATCGAACGGAAATCGAATTTCCGGAAAATTCACTTTATCAAGTCATGGTATCGATGATTCTTCCTGTGCGAAAGAGAGATCTACAAGTGTCAGAACGTATAAATGTTATCTGCTTGTATTTCGAGCTGTACATTAGGCTGCTATAAATAGAACAATATGGAAATTGCTTTATAGCCTTCAGATTAATTCTTTGACTGAGGGTGTTTCCCAGTGTCCTAAAGGTGAAAACTATATTAGATCTACCTGAAAATGATTCCCAGAGATTCCTTTTGAAATGTTTAACATGGACATTCGTGTATGATGTAAAGTTAAGTTATTTTATAAAAACAAGTGTGACATTGCAAGTAAAGCCCAGGTTCCTTTACAATCATGTTACATGTGCATTCATATTTAGGAGACTTTTAACTAAAATTCAAATTATCATAGTAGCTGTAGTAATTATGAAGTCGTTTAGAAATGTCAATCTCCATATACAAACGTGTATACAAGAATGTCTTATCTATTCTTCGGCTTGATCTCTGAAATGCGGGTCGCTTTAGAATTAACATTGGTTAGTAGAAAGTACAAATAAATTATGAAAATAGTTTGTGAGTCATGATTACTATATCCAAACTTAGATCTATTGAACCTAGGTCAGTCCAAAAACGAATAGACTAACATATAGTTGACGGCCAACTTTGTTTATATAAATTATATATATAATGTAGACCTAGATCTATTATAGTACAGAAGTTCTACTGTTGCAATCATTATAGATCTGTAGATCATCTCAATAAAGGTGTTAAAATCGATATCCTATCCATGAATCGTGTTCTCACATTTTTAGATTGTCCACAACAATTTACGCATCCCTGTTCATATAAATTGTCAGTGACCTGAATCTTATTCAAAATCGATACCTTTGTAGAACTGAGCATTCAGCATGAGGCCAGGTTATCTTTACCCCTGGCTACGGAATTCAGGGTTGTACTATCAACCTCTGTATGTTTTCCTATAATACTTGATACATTCACCATTATTTTGGTACATAATAACGTTTATAGAACGTATATCTAAAGAGATACAGGAAGAATAATTATTGTAGTTTTCATGGCCAAAATCGTTTTTAGCATTTGCTACACTATCAATATTTCTAAGAACATTTCTTTGGGCAAATTTTCTATTTCATATCTGAATCATGCATATAATTATAATGTTGAGTATTTCTGCAAAATTTGAAAAAGATTGAAGAACTTTCAATTTTTAGATATCTTTGTTATTGGAAAATGCCATGGCGCCATTGTCCTTATAAATGATTACTGTGGCAACCGTTTTCAAAGAATTTTAGATGATAATGTTGTTATTGCTTGCATAATGATAGAAGACTTCATCATCAGACACACGTCTAAATAATCATAATTTGAAAATGAAAACTCCTATGCCCACCGGCTTTGGTACAATCAAAAATATTATAGCTACGCATTTATTTATTTGTAAAATCGTTAGTACAATTTCATGTAGACTATGATAGTGATACTTCAATGTAAGGTTTGTTCTTCACTTCCAAAAAATTGGATCAAGATACTTGTAGATCTATATTGATCATGCAGTGTATTGTCTGTTTTTCACGGTCAGGAAGCGAAAGGGCTAAAGACCGTTTCTAAATATTTGCCGGTAGCAGTCCGTCTTCTTCAAGGCGCGAAACTCAAAGAAGATGGGCAGAGACCCCTGACGGATAGATAGTAAACCAAATGAGCTCTTCTACATGGAGGTAGAAAAACGATTTCAGAGCAAAGATGGCCACTTCCGGCGAAGCCAGTGGTGTTCAGAACAATGCACAATATGACCCGAAATACGAAAACAACGACAAAGTGTTCAACGAGTTCTACACAGATGTAAGAAGTAACACATTTTCTTCCATTTTTCTGAAAGTTGTACCCGTCATTACGTACGGAATCTACGTTGAAAGCCCCAGAGCTGGCACAACCCAACGGTGAAATTTGGGCCCTGTGTACAGATCATGATTCATGTCAGATCAGATGGGTTATGTTTGAAACACGCGTTTGGTTCATCATGAACCTTTCCCTTAATCAAATTACGCGAGATGATAACATACTTTCGTTCCTTTAGATGTCATATTGTGTAGGCAATTTCTTAGTCTAAACCCATGTGATGTCTCTGGCTCTGCCGCTTCAGTAGCTCTGTGGTCTGTGGACCCTTCTCACGACGTAGCCGTAGCGTAGGGAGTAGATCTAGAGACTCTTCACTTCAGACTTCAGTAACCCAGCAATAACAGTTATCCAGCAGTAGAAGTAGATCTACTAGACCTATAAATGGGTCTGGAAAAAATGGACAGATCTACTAGTAACATCCAACGTCCACGGAGGGGGAAATGCAGCCCATGGAGGGGGACATGCAGTCCACGGAGAGGGACATGCAGCCCACGGAGGGGGACATGCAGTCCACGGAGGGGGAAATGCAGCCCACAGAGGGGGACATGTATAGTCCACGGAGGGGGACAGATGCTTATTTTGTCCTTAATGGGACAGAAGCAATTTCAGTGAATGAGACTGTCCCCGGCCCATTCATGGCATTAATATTATGATATTATTAATGACTAAGAAAACTGTCCTGCGTTGAGGGAAATAAGCCTATAGATCTAACTATTGAATTGCCCCCCCCCCACCCCCGGTTGTCCCTGTCCGTGGCCTAATTAATACTAGGACTACACTACATGCATGATAAGGAAAGAAAATATGTGTCTGAAAATTGATACCATACTAGGCCCAAATAAAAAGTCTGTCCTCATCCGTGGTATGTCCCTGTATGTGGTCTGTCCCCCTCCGTGGCCAAATAGCCCTACAGGAAAATTTAAGATGAATCTAAAAAAAAAATAGACGAGGCCTAAAAGCCTAAATCTATTAATGACAGTCTGTCCCCATCCATGGCCTGTCCCTGTCCGTGCCCTACTGGAATACAAAAAGTGTACATGAAAAAAAAGAGACTATAGGCCTAAAACAACGATTCTACAAAGGAAAGATTAATGACTGGATTACTTTTCGCATGACGTCCGTGATAGTGGCGACGTCTAGGATAATCCGTGCAACCGGTTACGACGCGGCCGTCATTGTTACCGTTTTCATGACGTCATCCACAAACAAAGAGTGTGATGTCACGAAAACGGTAACAATGACGGCCGCGTCGTAACCGGTTGCACGGATTATCCTAGACGGCGCCACTATCACGGACGTCACGAAAACGCCGTAGGCATCTGTGGGGAGTTGCATATCTTAGTGAAGCTATATTATTTTTGCCTAAAAGCCTAATTTTATTGACAGTTTGTCCCTGTCCGTGGCCTGTCCATGATCTAGCTCCTGTGCCACAGTAGGAATTGATGAATACCAGCAATGCAAGCCATGACAAGTGGGCCCTATGTTCAGGATATAGTTTTGTAGGCATGCTTGCATGGTGAAAAATGTGATAGGTCTTGAAAAATAAATCATCCTTTTAATAAAACATTTTATAAATAATGTGTAATTGCCGTGTCCATAAGTCAGCCTACACTCTGATTGGTGTGCCGGCTGGCTTCCAGCCACATCAGCCGACCAGGCTGACTTACGAAATCAGCCGTCATAGACGGGGCGAACTGTGGTGTAGGGACGAGTTAGCCCTTTAGGTATGAATCCTAAATATGTAAAAGATGTGAGGGATATATATTTAGTTGCTACCCCTTACAACTTGATACCCATTAAAACATCATACCCATTACAACTCTCTTTGAGACTGCAAAAGCGCTGAACTATTGTTAATGTTTGATTTAAGACTGCGTAATGTTTGTGTATATCCAAGTCTTCATGAGTCGTTTCTCCAGAATGCCTGAGTAATTCAGACTGCGTTTAAAGTTTGTCCGTCCACTTCCCAATAGTTCAAAAGAAATGAACGATGAGGGAGCTTCTTAATATGAAAGGGTTTTTATTCAGTAAACATCTCATCCCGAGTCAAAGCCACCATGTATAAGTCTTCATCAGTCCACCTCCCATCTCCTATCAGCAATCAACCACATTTAGAACACGAGTTGCTCCAACACCTTCTAGACCATTCTAGTACTCAGTTCTATCACAATCCTATGTCCGAGGTAGTTGATATTGGTAAACTCCAGTCTGTTACACGGGAGCCGATGTACTTACTCCAGGTATAACTCCTTGGCTAAACATATTTAGCTGATGTTCTCACTAAACTAAGTGACTACTAACTTCTAACCAACTAACTCCTCGCTCCCTACCTTGCAGCGCCTTTTATACTGGTTAACAGGTGGCGCTAGGAGCGTAAGATATTTCTCCTAGAAGTAGACTAGAAGTAGACTTGCTAAGCCTGATCCTTGATGGATTATATAACACGAGAATATATTAAAAGTGCTAAGCTATTAGTACATTCGACGGCGGTCAGGTGTTTGAGTTTAAGGAGGTGGACGACATAGCTCAAACCAAATGAATATAATGAACTCCCAATTTTGATGATTGGATATATTTGTTAAACCATGGTGGGTGGCCTTGACTCTCGTGGTACATTCAACACAGTATCAATAGATTTGTAGATCCGGTTTCAACACAAATTCACAGTGAAATTATTCATTGAGTTGATTTCCACATCTTGAAGCTCAAGGTTAGCAGAACCCGTTCATAAAATGACAAGGTAAGTGTTAAAAATTGATAACATGATTATTTGGATAACAACGTAAATGATGACATAATCATGGTTACAAATGACAAAGTCAACTTTAGAGGATGAAGTATTCGTCATCTTAGGCATTCACTTAGTACGTGCCTTGTACATTAAAGTAAGTTCTCAGCATCGTTAGCTTATTTTAAGATTCAAAGATTGCGACACCCGTGCATAAGGTGACAAAGTGAGCTCAAAGAATTGTCAGCCCATATTAAGGCCTAGGGATAACGACACCCGTGCATAAGGTGACCAATTCAGTTTTGACTTAGTACATGCATGTACAGTTTCTGATATTTATGATTTGTAACACAAGTCAACAGAACTCAACATATATACAGTGTAAAGTTGTCTTAACCTTTTAAGAGTAACAAGTACACATCAAATCTAATTTCAGAACAAGTTAACACAACATAAGTCAATACAGATGATTCGGACATTTTGAACGAACGAATTTCATTATACAATGCGTGTCAAATTTCAATCAAACTTCAACCATAACAACATTATTTACAATAAATACAAGGTCCCTGCATCTGATCTAGCAACATTATGCAGTTAGGTCTAGTAAATATTACCATCCGCGTCGCGCGCCCACCAGTCATGCTTAGTACATGTGTACTTAGCGGGTCGCTTGACTAGAGTTCCCTTCCAAGGTTTGACCTCGATTTGGATCCTCCAGGCGCGAAGCGCCCGGATGGCAAATTTCTGTTTCGAACAAATTTGCAAGTTTGATGGTTCGACCTGATATTTTGGGCCGATATGAATTAATTCTGTCGCTTGATTATGTTGGTTGGGGACCTAAACTTTAGTTTAGCACAGATTTTATAAGAAATTATACGATGGTTTGATCATGCTAGCCGATTTCGAAATTTGGATCTTTTGGATCAAAAAGGGGTTTCCCAAATTAACCTCGTTTTGACGTCATTTTAATCAGTGCCGGCGGTATTTTTAACGCGTCAAGACGTGTTTTTTCTTTAGTCTTCAGTGTTACCTCTTATCTCTTCGCAACATCACCCAGTATGGTTCGCGTTGCCATCTTTTGCACCGAACGTGAGGCGGGCGTACAGGACTACCCTGATCTGATACAAAACCACACGGAACACATCTACGTGGTTTTTCCAAGCGAAGAGGCCACGACGGCGGAGCTGGCGGGTTTCGCGTTTGCTCACCACCTGATGTATCCTGACGACGTGTTAATAGTGATTACGAATTTACTTGACATTCTAACCTGGGACACGGACCTACGATTATATCTTCCTTTGTTCATTAACCCGGACGCAGTTGTCAACTTTTACGCTGAACTTTTTACTCGTGCCTTTATGAATCTACAAGCCCACCCTGCTCCAGCGACCCTCATCCTCGCGACCCCCTCGGGCTTTGATGCCCGCAGTTGGGCGCGCACGGACAGCGACGGATCTTTGCAACGGTGGCTTAACCGCATCATTCCCAGGATTAGCCGCGAAGTCAAAAGGACGAACGACTGGTTCAACGTGCCGACGGTCAACACCGGTCATGCCCTCCACCTCTCCAAGGTAGTGGCTGACGGTGTTATGACCGTCAATGACTTCCGCGAACTGGAAGACGGGTATATGCCGTCCACCCGGGTGTTACGCCGTTGGGCCCGGGCCCTGGGCCGGGTCTTTGTCCGGTTGCCCGTTATTCATTAGACCGCCGGCACTCAATCCCCCCCCCGTGTATATATTTTAATTCCGGGGTGATTCCCATCAAGTAATTTTTTAGTCCAATTCCCGGCCTGTGATTAGGACACTTAATTTTCCGGGTTGGTTCCGCCAAGTAATTCTGCCGGTCCAATTCCCGGCCAGTGATTGGTACACTTAAGTTCATATATCCAAGAGGAGCAGATCACACTTTTGATGGAGCTCCAGACTGTTCTTATGGGATGACACAGACACTTTCTCCGCCCTGCTGGCTTGTCGTCGGACACCGCCCTCCTCGTAGAGACGGCCCCTCGTCCAGACCGCTCCGAGACTTGGTGAGTACAGCCTTCTTTCTATTGTTCTTAGCATGTTAGGCAGGCTACTAACCCGTAGGGTTTAAGGAGATTGTTGGCCAAATTCTTCTTGGTGGTTCTCGGCTCGCCTTCACGTGGTTGTATTCCGGAAGCTGATGTCACTCCCGGAACCAGAAACTGTGTTTCGCTGGTGATTTTAGTAACGGGTAGCGTGGGTGGCCACCTAGTGTTTACTTTTGATTTCAAGATGGTGGACGCGGGCTGAGAACTAGGATCTTGTGTACTAAACTTATTATCTCTTCCAGGTCCTGTACAGCACTAGGTCAGTTAGGACGATGTAAATGAAACGAGGTGACACGGCTGGACACTGAACAGCGTTCGGCTTACTATTTTAGTGGGAGGGATTGCTTAGGCGAACATGATCAAACATTTTACTTCGTGCGTAGTTGGGCGATAATAGGAGGTTTTCCTAACTAGTGGTTTGTTGACATTACCGATTCAAGCAGGCTCTCAGTGTGTGTGGGTAGTTTGCGCCGTGTTGGCTTTAAATGTTATTGTATTACGATTACTTGTTAATTTGGGCACTGCCCCAATAGATTTATAGAGATGACCGGACATTCTGGTCTATATTCGTACAGTGCTATCTTTGTCATAACAGAATTCTTAGTCTTATCGTTCCTGTGCAGGACATTAATGTAAATGTCTACATTGGAAACAATTCACATGGGGTGCCCTAGGTAACAAGCGCTTCCTAGGGTGTTCACCCTGGTAAGTTTAGGTGACAGTAGGTGACCAAGTATTTCGGTCCAGACTTCCTAGCATTAGATTGGCTGTGACAGAATTCTTTGATGAGTAGTTCCCCCTTACAGGTTACAGGAAATATTGACGTGTCGGCCACGTGAGGCGACACCATAGGTGGAGCCGTCTAACGAGTTGTTGGCGACTCCCATGGTAAGTTTGAGATGTAGTGGCGAAGGCCACAGATACCCATCCCATGTTTTAGTCTAACATCAAGACTGCGTCAGTGTCATTGTGTTAGAATAAGTTTTAGAGTGAGTATTATTGTACAGAGTCGTCTCGAAGGGGAAAAAATACTACTGTGAGGAGACCGAGATGAAGTCTCTAAGACACTGAATGAATTCCCAGATGAAGATTCTGTATGTGTCACTGTGAAAGAAGGAATGGTATCCTTATTAAGAGCTAGAAAGGCACCAGCACCACAAAGATCACCAAGCGTCACAAGCAGAGATACATGTGTGAACACTGCGGGAGTTCGTACGTTCACAGATCAGGCCTTAGTAGGCGCCGTTCCATTGAACACAGAAGCCACGCTTATCAGTGCCTGAGATTGCCAAACATCTCAGACAGTGATATCTTTGCGATGAATGTGTGGAAGCTTATGCCCACAGGTCGGGGCTGAGCCGTTACAAGAATATCCATCTGCAAAGGCTCCATGAGTGCCCGAGATGTGATGCAAAACCGTCCCGCTCAGATTCCCTAACCGACCTCATGGGGAGATAAGAATAATGATAGGAATTGGATCCCTGGTGGTTTACCTTAAGAGGTCATTTTTTTTTTTTTTTTTACAAGAGTCAATACTCTTGATAACACTCTTTCTGTACAGTGTGGTAGAATAATTACCCAATACACTCCAAGGATTTATTCGTAAACAAGTTAACACCCCCTTCAAGGGTGACAACTGTTCTAACATATTTGACTCCATCTTGTGAAGCATCCGCTTTAAACCCACAGTTTGTTCTTATTGAATGATTATGTTACGACAAAATCCCTTCTCTCTTTGCTAGTTACAGGTGGTAGCTCGGCGTTCACCCCCTACATTCAGCCTGGGGTTTGAAGACCGAGTTCCACTTTATATTGGGTAGTGGCGCCCTTCTGACAATGCAAACGGGTGCGCCACTAACTCCAAACGGTTCACTGAATAGATATTATACCTATGTTAACAGTAACATCTCACTGTCTACCCTATACTCTACATCACATGGGAAAAACCAACATGACAAGCGGTGGGGGTAGCGTTTTCATTCCGTGAGGTATAAATGTCATTAAAGGACATTAAGTACTAACTGTACAAAGGAGGTTGAGATTATTCGTTCCTCATTAGTTATCACCAGAGGATCGGGTCTCAGATTCAGGTTCATTTCTGATCTGATTCCCGGTCCTCATTAGTTACACGTGGTTTGTCGGTACCTTCCCACTCATAGGACCAGAATGGGCAGCACCGAGTTTCCCATTGTTATAATTGGGAGCAGACTGCATATATATTTTTTTTTTTTTTAATATGCAGCCTACACCCCCTTTAAATTATAGAGATGTGTAAATGCATCTCCTTAGATCACTCACTTCCAGACAGCACCTAGTAAGTCGGGCCTTTACCGAAGTACAGTACAAGGTTAAACCCGTTTTCTTGTTCAGGTCTATGCCCGTTTTTCTTGTGGAGAGTCAAGACTACTCCTGAAAAGACTCCGCCCCCAGCTTATCCTAACTATGCGCATGCAGGGCAGGGATAGGTAGTGCTAAAGACAGAGTTAGAACTTTTAGCTCCTTTCTAATAGATCGGGTAAACTTATTAGCTCTGGGTGTCAACCAAGTTTATTGTAGCTTGTTCATCAGGGAATCAGTAGTCCATGTCCCCCCTCTTCAGCTCAACTGTTGAGCGGAGACCTGGATACTTTTAGCGCCACGACGGCGGTCAAGACTAATTTTCATTCATTTATTTATTTTTTTTTTTTTTTCTCGACGGCGGTCAGCTCTGAAGCCGCTCATTTCCTTTATTAATTTTAATTATTTCTAATTTTTACCCGGGTTCTCCACCAAATGAACTATTGTTAATGTTTGATTTAAGACTGCGTAATGTTCGTGTATATCCAAGTCTTCATGAGTCGTTTCTCCAGAATGCCTGAGTAATTCAGACTGCGTTTAAAGTTTGTCCGTCCACTTCCCAATAGTTCAAAAGAAATGAACGATGAGGGAGCTTCTTAATATGAAAGGGTTTTTATTCAGTAAACATCTCATCCCGAGTCAAAGCCACCATGTATAAGTCTTCATCAGTCCACCTCCCATCTCCTATCAGCAATCAACCACATTTAGAACACGAGTTGCTCCAACACCTTCTAGACCATTCTAGTACTCAGTTCTATCACAATCCTATGTCCGAGGTAGTTGATATTGGTAAACTCCAGTCTGTTACACGGGAGCCGATGTACTTACTCCAGGTATAACTCCTTGGCTAAACATATTTAGCTGATGTTCTCACTAAACTAAGTGACTACTAACTTCTAACCAACTAACTCCTCGCTCCCTACCTTGCAGCGCCTTTTATACTGGTTAACAGGTGGCGCTAGGAGCGTAAGATATTTCTCCTAGAAGTAGACTAGAAGTAGACTTGCTAAGCCTGATCCTTGATGGATTATATAACACGAGAATATATTAAAAGTGCTAAGCTATTAGTACAGCGCCAGCCGGGATGGGTCGCCAGTGGGGATGCAACTGGGGTTCCGGGATGGGGGCTTCTGCTCCTGGGAAGAATATATAGGCCCCCAATAGCCCATGCTGATCGAAAAGGCGATGATAGGGGGGTCCCAACACTGATCGAGTGGTTCATTGGGTTCAATTCCCGGTTGGTGTCTGGGTTCACTTAGGAATGAGGTACAGCAAAAATGATTTACAGGTTTTGATCCCATGCTGTTTATCTGCCTGTCACCCTCATCTCATAAATGCGATCACCAAAGACTGACCAGGTCAAAATATGTGTCTGAAAAGTCAGAATTTGTCCTAACTTGTTTGCGCCACGAAAATGACCCTAGTTGTTGGTGCTGCATAAAACATCCATCACTCACTTGCACACTCTAGATCTATATCCAAATAAATAGGAAATAATCATATACATAAAGATTATGGTCTTTTCTTATTGGTATGACAAGTATAAACTGGTTATTTATTCTGGGCCTGGAGTGGCCTGATTATGATTATTGTAAATGTTATGAATAGGACTCAGATAGGAATGCAGTTTTTTAGTGAAAAAAATGGATTTGTATTGATGTATTTACGTGAATGATTAACATTTTTTTCACTTATATGGGTCGAACGCCAATCCTTTGTGTTCAGTTAAGTACATAACGGAAAGTTGTGTAGTAGTTAGCTGCCCATTGTGTTGGGCCAATGGGTTACATAAGGTTCCTAATGGCCAGGGTCGCTACCTTCAAGCCTCAGTAGTTTCAGTAGTGGTCAGGGGATCGCCTCTGCCCAGTGGTCATTGGTTGACTGTCCAGGTGGAGGACCACCCCCTCTGGTCTGGGCACGGACGGTGAGTGGGAGTGTGTGTGGGGGGTAAGGGACCCCTGTGCTCATTGGTTGACTGTCCAGGTGGAGGACCGCCCCCTCTGGTCTGGGCATGGACGGTGAGTGGGAGTGTGTGTAGGGGGTAAGGGACCCCTGTGCTCATTGGTTGGCTGTCCAGGTGGAGGACTGCCCCCTCTGGTCTCGGTGGTTCAAATAACTCCCCAATCCCCACACCTGCCCTGGTCACTCCCGGCACCCGGTGTGTCAGGGGCCGACAACAAAGTAGGGTGTTAGATAAGGGCAGATTGTGTCAAAACTGAACATATTTAAAGATTTTGACTATGAACATGTGTCTTAAGATATCCTTCTTTAAACATCTTGTGAGTTTCATAGGTAATAAATGATTATATTTAGAGAAAAGCCAATGTTTATAACTGGTTCCCTATGGTTCAAAGAGGACCCACACCGCCCTGTTTTGAACCAGGGGGACCCTGGAACCAGGGTGCTGGGTGAGTGTGTGTGTGTGTGTGGGGGGGGGGGGGGGGAGGACGGCACTCAGGGCTGTGATCAATGGTTGGCGTCCAGGTGGAGGTCCACCCCCTCTGGTCTTGGCACGGATGGCGGGTGAGTGTGTGTGAGGCAAGAGGATGCATCTACAAATAGCCGCCCCTAGCCCCTTGATATTCTCAGGTTACAAAGAGCAGATGACTTGTGGTAGGAGAGAATCGTTCAGAATTCTTGTTCTTTTTAATTTTTTTCACTCTAGATCGTTTACGATCTACCTTCATGGGTTTCTTGTTCTGCTGGTGACAAGCATGTTTTAGCCCCAGGGCATTGCAGTAGTGGACATGCCGGATACAAGATTTAGGAACATTTCTACTTCTGCTTCCTTTTCCTGTCAGTGTCAAAAGACAAAAGAAAATTGCATGATTGTAGCCCTAGTGAAGTCTGGGATATGGTGAGGACTGCGGCCATGTTGGATTTTACTCGATCAGGGAAGTTTTGTCGGTTGATATGAAGAATGGAGAAGCAGAGGTGCCAAGTAAAGTGTTGCCCAAAACGGGAGAACCCCTGGTTTGAAGAGCTAAAAAACGGGAGATTTGAGATTGACCGTTAATAGTATATAATAACTTAATTTTTGGACGGCATAGCCGTCCATGGGGAGGGTATGGGAGGGGTAACCCCTCTCATAGGGAGGGGGGGGTATGGGGGGCCACCCGCAGAAAAATTTGGAAAAGTTAACCTCTCATTCATGCAATCTGAGGCATTCTGGGGTACTTATTTGATATTTGAGTGATGATTTAATTGGTATGGAAAATGTCTTTAATGCGGGAGAAATGCTCCTGAATCGGGAGATCGGGAGATACCTCCAAATTTATCAAAAAAACAGGGGATCTCCCGAAATTCCGGGAGACTTGGCACCTCTGGAGAAGAACTGTCTGAAATGTTGATAGGGGTTTATAAAAGAAACGTTGATATACACATTATAGTACAGTTTATTAATATTTCTAACATTATGAATGCCCCAGTGCATGCTGAGTATTGAGATCTAATTAACACAATGAATATGTCAATGCCTCAATCCATGCTGAATATTCGGGTCTCACTCAACCTTTTTATTTTCGAATAGGGGTGAGGGGGTGAAGGGGGACGTCCATAAATGACGTCACACTTTTTCAAAGTATTTTTAGGACCCACCCACCCCCCTGTCACGCAAAATTCTCTAATCTAAAAATGGAAATAAGGGCTGTTTCCAGACAGTGTCGCACTTTTCAACACACCCACCCACCCCCTACATCATGACATCATTTATGGACAGCCCCAAGGGGGCTAAAGGGGTAAAAGGCTAAAATGTTAACAGGCTAGAGGGGTAAAGGGCTGAAGAGCTAAATGGGTAACGAGCTAAAGGGGTAAAGCGCTAATGGGGTAAGGGGCTAAATGGGTAAAGGGCTATAGGGGTAGAGGGCAAATGGGCTAAAGGGCTAAATGAGTACAGGTCTAAAGGGGTAATGGGCCAAAGAGGTAATGGGCTAAATGGCTAAAGGGGTAGGGGTAAAGGGCTAAATGGGTAACGGGGCTAAAGGGCTAACTACCATAGTAACCAACATGGAAACCAACATGATGACCAAAGTGTAACCACCATGATAACCACCATAATAACCACCATAATAAAAACCATGGTTACCACCATGGCTACCGCCATGGCTACAGCCATGGCTACCACCATGGCTACCACCATGGCTACCACCATGGTTACCACCATGGTAACCAACATGGTAACCAACATGGTTACGACCATGGTAACCAACATGGTTACGACCATGGTAACCAACATGGTAACCACCATGGTTATCACCATGGTAACCACCATGGTTACCAACATGGTAACCACCATGGTTACCAACATGGTAACCACCATGGTTACCAACATGGTTACCAACATGGTTACCAACATGGTTACCAACATGGTTACCAACATGGTTACCAACATGGTTACCAAAATGGTAACCACCATTGTAACCACCATGGTTACCATCATGGTAAAGGGTTAAAAGGCTAAAGGGCTAACCACCATGGGTACCGCCATGGTTATCACCATGGTTACCGCCATAGTTACCGCCATGGTTATCGCCATGGTTATCACCATGGTTATCACCATGGTATCCACCATGGTTACCAACATGGTTACCACTATGGTAATCACTATGGTAACCAACATGGTTACCACCATGGTTACCATCATGGTTACCACTTTGGCAACCACCATGCTTACCACCATGTTAACCGACGTGGTAACCAACATGGTAACCAACATGGTAACCATAGTAAAGGGGTAATTGGCTCAAGGGGTAAAGGGCTAAAGGGGTAACAGGGCTAAAGGGCTAACCACCATAGTAACCAACATGGAAACCAAATGGTGACCAAAGTGTAACCACCATGGTAACCACTATGATAACCACCATAGTAACAACCATAGTAACCAACATGGTTACCACCATGGTTACCACCATGGTTACCACCATAGTAACCACCATGGTAACCACCCTGGTTACCACCATGGTTACCACCATGGTAAAGGGTTAACCCCTTCCACCCCATAAGGCCATAAAATGGCATGGTAACCAATAATTTTACCACCATGGTCAACACCATGGCAACCACTATAATAACCACCATGGTTACGACCATGGTTACCACCATGGTTACCACCATGGTTACCACCATGGTTACCACCATGGTTACGACCATGGTTACCACTTGGTTAGCACCATTGGAAAAGGATAAATGGCTAAAGGGCTAACCATCATGGTTACTACCACCATGGAAACTGCTGTATTCGGTAGGAAATAAACCTAGTTTTTTCTACTATTGTTCCGCCTGACAGATATGGCTTGAGAGGGGATGCTCCCGCAATTGATCTGTACAATGATGGGCCTAGTCCCAGGGCCTATCATTATCAACTTGTACTGTCCCTTGGGTTATTCGATGTGATCAATAAATTTCGTTGCTTATTCCTTTTTCTGTGCTTACTTTATTCCGTTTTTTAAACTGATCAAGAAACATGAAAAATTATATCATCGACCTTGTGGTTGATAACTAGTACAAGCGAAATAATTAACAATAATATAAAACTGTATATATTTGTCATTCCAGGTCAAGGCAATTGAATCGCGGGATTCAGTTTTGACATCCAAACAGCAGATTGACCGTTTGCTACGTCCTGGGGCCACATATTTTAATCTAAACCCTTTCGATGTAAGTAACGTCTAGTCTATCTAGCATGTATTTTTACTACGTGTATGAATATTACATTTTAGCAGAATGATTCCTGGTAACGGTTGACTGTACGAAGTTGATATATTATAGAAGTGTTTGGATATTACAATGGCTCTAACAGATTATTAACAAATCTAAACTGCCTAGGTATAAAAAGCCTCAGCCGTTAAGTATAAATTTGGTACTTGGATGGGATAATCATAAGAAAATAAAAGAGCATTGACCTACATTTTTATAACACCAAACAGGTGCTTCAAGTGGACCCCGACATACCTCTACCAGAAATAAAACAGAAATACAGGCGGGTAAGTAGTCTGTGGATTCCTCCACATTTTTTTATATCAAAATAAAAAGACACATATCTGGATGTCACCTATTAGATAACTAAATTTCTTATCACCGATCAAAATGGAAGTTTGATTCTATGCAATGTCTTGTAAAGATTTTAAATGTGGTTGCCTGCCATCTATCCCAGCAGTCTTATGTGAAGGAAATTTTAATAACATGCACCCATAACCATGTAACCAATTGGCAAACAAACTTTATGAATCGTATAGCAGTATGAAGCCTGAAGAACGCTAGAAAATCCACATGTGTCGGTAGTTCCTTAAAGCTCACCCGCAAAGAAATATTTCAATATTCAGATACCCCGCAATTATATAATGCCCACTTTAATGTATCCAACTGTGCAAATTGCTCTGTATAATCCAACACTAGTTTTGATATCTATTTCTAAGAGGTGATCATCTGATCACCTCTTTTTGGGCATCACTTTGGGCTTCTTAGATAAGGTGTCTGCTTTGCATAAACAATTAATCACTAGTACCTAATGTTCTGGGTGATCACATGTTTCTAACAAATGTGTTTGTGATGGGATTCAGACTCAAGCTATATTAAAAGTACATTATAAATTACATTAATGATAATTGGTTTTCTACTTTAAATTACCCATTTATTTTATACTGTGGTGGTTTACCTGTTCTGGTTGACAGTCGGGTGACACTAAACCTATAACTAGTTGTTGTCCTACATCTGAAACTTATTCTTTCCTCATATTTTTCGTTCAGAGCCCATTACTCTTGTTAAATATTGTCCAATTGTTCGCGTCTCCACTCTTGGTTCTGATTGCCTTTACTCTTAGCTATAATGAATTGTAACATCTAAAAACAATAATTTTGATACATATTTTATTACGAATAATGCATGACCTATCCTCAGTGAGGTCTCAAATTACCTTTTCGTGTATCCTGTAGCAAACCATTACAAACTGAGTTGTATTTTGTTATACAGGGTGGCCAGACAAATCTTTGAAGTTCTTAACTCCTAAAATGATTTTCTAAAATATATTCAAGCCTTTTTGTAAGGTCTTTTTATTCTTCGCGTTGTATTAAGTTTCACCAATGGTATAAAGTTTGATAGGCGAAGTATAGGATGGCTTTTTCTTTGAACAAGTGAAAGAGCCAGTTCACCCTATTATCACACATTTAATCTCCTGGTTCCTGTCCTATGCCTGGAGAGTGGATGCATGGGTTTTCTTGTGAGAGGAGATTTTAGTTACATTTAGTTACGTGTAGATGTGTCCTATGGCCTTTGACAATTTTTACATTAGAATAGATTTTGTGTTTTATAAATCTTTAAAAAAATACCTTAAATGTATTTTACATGATTCTCTTATAAGTTTATATGTATTTTGCTTGTATTCATGTTATTTGATTAAAATTTACAAGTTTCAGGATAGTTAAAACAATCATAACTTTGAGTTTTGAGCAACTCTAGTGGGACAGTGGACCCTAGGTGAAAGTCAATTGCCTCTCATGTGCTGTGCGGTAAACCGGAACAGACTGGAACAGAAGTGTCAAATCCCTTACATTCTGTTGTTATGGTGTGCCAAATGAGAAAAAACAAGTTGACAATTTCAAATTTGTATAACATTTTTTCTCAATTCCAACATTTACAGAAGTCATCAGACATGTTTGTCAGCATGGCGGCCATGTTTTTTTTATGATATGCAGTGCTCAAGAATGACTTTCAAAATTTTTAATTTCCAAGAAATTTCTTTTCACTTCCAAGTTTAGACAAGGTCATCAGAATTTTTTTTCAGCATGGCGGCCATGTTTTTATGATGCACCAAGTGCACAAAAACAACTTCACAATTTTTTTATTTTCATGAAATTTCTTTTTACTTCCAAGTTAAAGACAAGTTTTAGACAAGGTCATCACATATGTTTTTTAGCATGGCGGCCATGTTTTTATGATACGCCAAGTACACAAAAACAACTTCAATTTTTTTTTATTTTCATGAAATTTCTTTTTACTTCCAATTTAATGACAAGTTATAGACAAGGTCATCAGAAATGATTTTCAGCATGGCGGCCATGTTTTTATGATACGCCAAGTGCACAAAAACAACTTCAAAATTTTTTATTTCCATGAAATTTCTTTTTACTTCCAAGTTAAGGACAAGTTTTAGACAAGGTCATCAGATATGTTTTTCAGCTTGGCAGCCATGTTTTTATGATGCGCCAAGTGCACAAAAACAACTTCAAAATTTTTTATTTTCATGAAATTTCTTTTTACTTCCAAGTTAAAGACAAGGTCATCAGACATGTTTGTTAGCACGGCAGCCATATTTTTATGATGCACCAAGTGTGCAAAAACAACTTCAACATTTATTCTCAGGACTTTCCTTCTCACTTCCAAGTTTTAGAGAAGGTCATCAGACATGTTTTTCAGCATGGCGGCCATGTTTTTATGATGCACCAAGTGCACAAAAAGAACTTCAATTTTTTTTATTTTCATGAAATTTCTTTTTACTTCCATGTAACTGTGATTATGATGAATCGTTGTAATAAAATTGCATTTATAAAACTCTGTATATTTGATATTTGATATTCTCATGTAATATTAGCATCCCATTCCCATTTTTACCAATTCTTCTTTAACGGCTATGACCTCTTTTATCAGAGAAACATGCATATATTTTATTTACAAATAATCATTGATATTTTAGTTTCTTTTTCATTAACAAGCGAAGAATCTCGTTATTTTAATAACGATTTCAGTTTTATACGAGATTATACACATGCACTTGTTACATACCTTATGTCTTGAGGGCATTAACATTGATTTTCACAAACTCTCGGGCACCTTTAGCAATCGGATTCTTCTTTCTAAAAATATTTACTTTCTTCAGAATGCTTCATTTAACAGTTAGACAAATTCTGCCTTTGATACTTCACAGATGTCAATATTGGTGCATCCAGATAAAAACCAAGATGACAAAGATCGATCACAGATTGCATTTGAAGGTAAGGTTAACGCCTCATTTCATCCCATTTCGTAATTTCTCAGATTGCCTCCTTTTTGACAATACACTAAATACATGTATTAGGACATACATCAAATGAAAATAAAAGTGAATTTTCTTTATTGGTTTGATGGTGCATCTAGTGCTTAACGTAGAGGGAGTGTATGACCTAAGCATAAATAGCAAAATCACTTTATGTAGTAACAAAAATAATACATGCATGTTACACTATTTTCGGGATCAACTTGGGAGGTAATGAATTCTTGAATGAAACATTCACAAAGGAAACTGTGCGGCATATATTTGTTGCAGCTGTCAATAAGGCATACAAAACGCTAGAGAATGAAGAAGGATACCGTCGGTGTAAAGAGATTATTGAGGAGGCTGTCAGCCGCACGGACGAGATGCTCAAATCCAAACGCAAACAGCTGAAAAAGGAGGGAAAACCAATTGTCGTGCCAGAGGACGAACCAGAGAAGGTGAGCAGTTTATCTGTACTTCAGTCATAAAACTACAACTCTCGGATTAGACTTGTCAGTAACAAGACTAGAAAATACGTCTTTTTTAAAAAATAGTGTTGACCAGAAGTAATCAGAAAAAGACATTGAAACGCCCACTAATGTAACTCCACACCACCAGAGAGATTATAATACATATATTTGTTCAATTAGAAATAAGGTGGTGTTGTTTTTGGTTAAAACCTTTCACCGAATTCCTATAAATTTAAACCTTTTAATGTATCTAATGTAACTTATGTCAGGTATCAGGTGTATTGTCTTTAAACGTCAGACAAAATGTACACTGTGTCAAAAAGTTTCTGAGATTTACTGCTATGTTTGGTGGAAATACCTTGTTATATCTATATAACAGTGTAGTTATTCTTGGGGCCTTTGAGTTTTTACTTATACATAAATGATTTTATATATTCATATAACTTCAAGAATATTGATTTATGGTTACTAGGTTTTCATATCGCCTTTTCCTTTTTCAGTTCAAACATTCAGTGTATGTCCAAACGTGTAAGTTGTTCGCAGACCTAGAACGCCTTAGACAGGAGCGGGAAGCCAAAGACATGCACGAACGGTAAGTAGTTCACATTGATGCCAAAATGAAAGCATTTTTGCTTTGAGGGCGTCCTATAGTGGTTATTCGTAATGGTTCCCCCAAAGCTTTACCATCGGATGTTTTTCATTGTATAATCATGGAGCCATGAAATTGGTCTTTTGTGTGGCCTTGTTCCCAATTTGTATCAAATTTGTGACAATTATTACTTAATAGGCCTGAGGTCTTCACCTGTCAATCACTGTTCGGGGTTCGGAATTAACACCAGCCCGTCAGCCCCAGGCTGATAGTTTTAAATCATGGTTGACAAATTTTGAGAAAATTACATCAAAATCAGCCCACATTTTTTACACTTGCAATAGGCTTTACCATGTCCAGACTGACAGCCAAAAAAATGAATTTCGACCCCTGCTGTTACTGCCAGACAATATGGTCACCTGCCTTCTCATTGGCTGTCTGCAGGTAGGGGTCATTGGCACCATGCCTGTGGGGAGGGACCCTGATTGACAAGTACCCCCTCCCATGCCTATCTGGAGACTGAAATATATAGATTCTCTTGTTCATAGTGTTATGCTCCTTTAAACCTAACCTTAATGCACTTTTGATCTTATTTCCTAGTCTATTGAATGAGTGTTGGACTTTTACGCCATAGACTTATGATAACATACTACCGCGAAAACAATGTTGATGACTTTTTTTTTCCCGGTTCTATCCTGTGCATATATGACAAGGAACAACAGCAGAGAATACATATCTATTTCACAATTTCGCTTCTCCTTGAGTTTTTTTTTCAATAATTATACTTTCAGAAAACGAAAAGCAGAGGACGATGCTATGGAAGAAGACAGAAAGAAGTTACAGGCCGAATGGGATAAGAACTTTGAGGTATGTCCCCTCTAGCAATGTTACTGGAACTTGGATTTGTGCTTTCTACAGCATACCTTTTGCCACACTTACCTACTCAATAATTTACCATCTACAATTAGTTTCACGACAAAAAGTTACCTCACTGACATTAAACTTTTTACCGAGCACACACACATAGACTAGTCTCTTATCTTTATTCTTCAGTCTAAATATTCATGGGGCTTAAGATTAGAGATCTGATTCTAAATGAAATATTGACTCACTTACTTCTGCTCCTATTATTACTACTTTACCACTAATTCAAAATGTATTCCCAAAACTACTAATCATGGATATGAAGTGATACAAAATCCTTGATTTTTCTTGGTTAAGGTAATTTGCTAACATTGAGGGTATTTTTTATTTGGATTTAATCAAGGAATAAGTTTCTGGTAAATTCATAAGTCCGCTGAATATACACTTTTGAAGGAGAGCCGCATGGATCGAGTTAGCAGTTGGCGGAGCTTCACGGGTAAGGCGAAGAAGAGCTCCAAAGGGAAGACCTCCTCAAAATTGGGATTCCGGCCGCCGAAACACAAGATGGAGCAGAGATAATCTCGGTCGTCCTGGCACACGACGCCGCAGCACATGACCAGCCCGCGCCATGGCTGTCCCCTCCCCACTGACCGGTACGTAGACTCCAGCGTGGGGACGTGCCAGCCATAGACGACTCATCAACCCGGAACGACACCATCGCGTTTCGCCGCAGAATGGCACCAAACTGTCTATGTCATTTCTGGTTCCCGGTAGTTGTCCAATATGTCTCTGTTTCTTTTCTTCTTCTTTCCTTTTTTTGTTCTGGTGCCTAACGTGTATCTAAGCGGATTCGAAAAAATATATAAAACGAAATATCTTTTCTGTTTCCATTAGTACACGAACAAGAATTCTGCCCCTCCGGCTTTATAGTCAGACTGAAAAGTATATAAGTGAGGATTGCTGGTGAGTACCATATCTACAGGATACAAACGATCACATCGTGCCGCAGAATGTATTTACCGAACAAGAACCGAATACGCTGTACCAAGAGATCTTGTGTTCTTCGTGTTTCTGTTCCCCGATCCCTCCACGACCTAAAGTAAGGCTAAACTAAGGACAAAAGCAGTGCGTTAATCAGTAAGAGAGCAACTGGTATCTAAACTAGGGATCCCTGCAGGTTCTAGTTGGCTTCAAACGCATAATGTTCCCGTGCGGGCTAGCTTATACTTGTTGTACTCGGAATTTAACCACTCTGTCATCCTATCTGAAGCCAGGCCTGTGTTCTAGAAATTACCTATGCTGTCATAATATTCAGGGATTAAGAACAATTTTCTTTAAGCTGATCTTTCTTAATATTTTTAAATGTATATGTATGTGCCTCACGTATATATGATACAGTTAATATCTGTCGCGGTCCAAGTGACCGTTTACCAGAGTTAATAAGTAGGCCAGAATGATTATGAAATGTTAATGAATGAATTTAATTTGTTCTTTTTGCAAACTCGATGTAATTTTTGTTGATTGACATGAGCGTGTTTACTAAGAATAAGAGTATATATTATCAGACCAGTACGTAGTGACAACTGCATTCTGGCAAGAACAGACCCTCACTAACTGCCCCTCCGCCCTAGGTGAAGTGAGAATGATCACTCAATGGGCAACCTACATGTTCTTGTGTTGGTTCAAAACATATCTGTATAGTTCATTACTTCAGGCTCAATGCATACGTTTCTTGGTAAATTATGCAACACGTATTCACCAATGTCGTTGGGAATGAAAGAAAAAGTAAATGAAAGAAAAAGTATTGTTTTTTTCTATGGTGTCATAATGTGTAAAGATGTGCATTGCGTCGCCGTGTAGTGTGTCGCCATGTAATAGTATTGAGGCCTCTCTTGAATTGTCCAATTCATTGTAACATGTAATTGATGATGAAATATTAACCACTGTATTTGCTATGATGAAGTTCCTACATAGGAATGGCTTAGGATTACCCTGTTTCTATTTTGGTTGAATGCTACTCACAGGGCCCTTCCACATTTGAGTATGGAGTGCTACTAGAGAAAGGCCTCGTATATATACGCAGTCCGGCAGCCAAGTTTTCGGTGTTGGTGTTCACACGACCACGACTTATAGATTGTAAATAGAGTATGACAGACCCAAATATTTTTTTGAAGTATTCTTTTTCATGATGCATGAGCAGCCGAACGATATAGTTATTGTACAAATCCTAAGACTCAAATGATGTCATCGCCTCCGCCGCCAGCGAGATGGAGACGCACTAAGCACAATGGATACCGATATTTAGACGGTAAGCATTGGCTCCTGAAGTCCGGATTAGTTCTCGTTCCAACAAACAGTGAGCCTGGAGAGGATCTAGTCGCCAAAGGGACCAAACGATCAGGGTTGGATCCGTCAGACCTGTTGCAGCATCGGACTGTTCCTTTGTTGTACTTTGGATAGGAGCTAAACAATGGGTTCACATATGGACATTAATATTGTTACCTCAGCTAGAAAAAAAGGCCAGTCATGCAGCTTTCAGAATCTCTCCTTTTGTCAATCTTCTCATTTTGTGTGAAAGCCTACCGGTAGTCCTGAACTGGTAAGGGTTACATTAGAAATTCAGTATTTATCAGTCCTAACTGACAGGACCAATACTGTTTTCACTGCTTTGGTAAAAAAAAAAAAAAAGTAAAGAGAAAAAGGACAAGTGTGCCGACCAAAAAACATCCACGATTTCTCATGGCGGTTATTTTATGCCCACGAGAAGAAAATCCTGCTTAAAAAACATGAATTTGTGGACATGAAAGTTTCTTGAAAAATCATACTAAAATCATTCCCATAATCTACTTATTCACATATAATACTTTTTAAAGTGTGTTATGACACTGGGACACGTTAATGGTTGAAAAAATTGGAAACGAAACAAAAATCAATGAAATTTAGTGGCCACTAAAATACCCACGATAGAAAATTTTGCAATCGTAGGTATTTTAACTTCTCGTTGATAGAGAATTCTCGCGGATATTTTTTGGTCGGCCCTCCAGCTGGTAGGAGTTGCACTCGAGCTGGTGCGCGAGATAGTGTCCCCATTAAAGTCAAATTTCAGGGTCAGATAGTCCATGTATGAACCCCTTTGTCGGGTACGGCCCAAGAGCCGGGTGTAAACTTGACACATTTCCACGTCTGTAGCAGAGTGCGACGCGTCGACCACTCTCTGTGATAGCTAGCTCTCATTACATATACTCCCAGTGACGGTGTGACAGAGAACAGAAACAAATAAACTTCGTTCTGTACATTTTACGGGCCTTCTATCTTTATTACTGATTAAGACATGTTATCCTAGGCTTATTGGGATTGCTATTATTTTGTGTAAAACTGGTCACATTATGTTAGATGCTCATAATGATTTACTGAGTATTAAGACAAAAGGCAAAAAAAATGGCATGACACATTGTTTTATTCAATACGCTTACAATTTTGTTGTTTCCCTAAAAAAGAACAATCGAACTTCTTGTCAATATCTTTATATACAAACATCCAGTAAATCGACTTGCATCATTCGACCATCCAGTGACCTTCTTAATGCCCCTACAAAACATTCTACTTAATAATTATGGCGGTAGTTTTTAGCTCTTGATTCTTGAGCGCCCAAACACAAGTTACTTAAGTTTTCAGTGATTGATTTCTGGACAACAACTAATAAACTAAGGTGGACAGTCTAGGCAACATACGATATTAGTAATCGGGCATGAGAAAAAATGACCGGACATAGCGACATAAACCCATCCTTTCACTTATAGAACATTCAATACACCTACAGAGAACCTATCCTAGAGAATGACTTACACTACGTGCAGAAAGAATAGTTCAATATGTACAACTTCTTCTTGCCCGGTAGAAAGTTGAACTTCCATAAGTCGCAGATAAAGTTGAAAAGGTGGGCACATAATATATAATATAATTTTGGTTCCGCTGGATGAAAAATATTAAAACCTAATCATAACGTGTAATAGGACACCACCTTTGCTCCCAGTTCACTCCCTTCCACTTATGATACAAACCATCACAATTGTTTAGTAGCTTAGTAATCACGTTGCAACAACTATATACCATCGCCTACATCGCTCACTGAAACTTGAGGTAAAATTAATTTTTGTTCAACAGGTGACCTGTTTTGTAGACTCCAGAAAACGACTGACCTCATTATATCAAATGGGCTAAAAGTCGTATATCCGCACCTCTTTACAATGCATGTCTTTAGATCTGATTAAGAATTTTGGGTTCTTTATCGTTATAATACCTGATAAAAATGTATCATTTCAGTCACTTGGGCAGGCCCACTCTGATTATTTGACCGTTGATGGGGCGCCAACCTCCCCTCACATTATAGTGTGAGTAGATACACATTTACCGTTAACGTTCGTGAAACTCGCGGTTCCTTCCATATTAAACTGTAGGTGAGGTTGTAGATCACAGCCAACCCACCACACATTCACCCATAGCACGACCACACGCATCCACATTCTCAACATACGCATCCAAACACATACAATACTTAGTTTGGTGCTAAGCACACAGTAATTTTTGTTTTTGATATAGATCCTTTCGGGGAAACCAATCCACTACTCAGAAGAGGCCGTTTAGTATGGCAGTCTCTGCAAAGCAAGCAGGAGCACTGCACAGAAGCCTTTATTTACAGATTAGTTCGAGAGAAATAAATAACAGTTAATGAGAAGAGACTTGGCGCTTGGAGCAGTCCGGCAGCTGTGCTTTCTTTGTCACTGACATCTCCAATGCTTCTCTTCATATCATGATCAAAATGTTGTTCACTAGACATCATATAGCCTCAGCAACTTCTCCCTTGGAGAAAATAGCATAGTCTTGATCTCCTGTAGATCTACCTGGTTACTTCTGATAGTCCCCCGCCGTGAGCACGCCCTCTTACCCTGAGGCAGCGGACACTATGTGACCATATCCCTGCCGGGGTCATAGTTCAAATCCGGGTTGTATTTCCTCATCAGATTGAGGATGAGTAACTTGAGCTCTTCACGTTTCCCCCGAACTCTCTCGTCAGGGAACCACTGGGCTAGAGCCTTCATTGGAATGCTGTAATCTTGGATTGGACACTGCAAGGAGATAAGCATCTATTTGTTAGATAGAACTCAACAAGAAAATGATCATATTTCCATCATATTTCTATGTACTATTTGAATTTGTGTGTCATAAAATGATACATCTTCTTGGAACTTGGTGCTTATCTTAGCTAAGGTAAGAGGAAAATGATCATATTTCCATTATATTTCTATGTACTTGTCTACTGATTATAATATGTAACTATAACACACCAATACGGAAGATCATGTAAAATGAGTATGGTTTTATAAATAAAAACAAACAAAAAAACACAATTTGTTGCCAAATTGAAAGATCAACAAGTAATTCAGTCTGAAGAAACATATATCAAAAACAATCTGAATGTTCAATACAAAATTAAATAGTAGATTTATTTAGGGTTAAGAACTCAAACTCTCCCAGGCTATTGGGTATAATCGACTCCTACCTCGAAGAAGCTTTCGACGTACTGCAGGACGTAGATGCCGCAGTCACTGAAGTTGGTTTGTTGTGGACACTTGGGGTTACCTCCCTTGAATGTATCCCGGTCAAAGACACGTGCGCCCTTCTTATCCTTCTGGCGCATCTCCCATTCCACCTGTAGGTACCTGCAGAAAACCAGTATCTTTAATCAGTTAAAGAAATGAACCGAATGAACTTCATTAAAGGAATAACAAACCCAAACCACTCTTTATGAACAAGAACAATGTTGCTATATTATGACAGCACGAGTGCTTATAGATTGAAAGTTGAAGCTGATATAAATGTGAAGCGTATATTGAAATCATTCCCTCAGTTTAGATTTTCAAGGAAAACCTGGAGGTCTAAACAGGTACCCAGTGCCAAATGTTGTTTTCTTTAACATGTAATAGAGTATACATCTGTTTTTTAGTGCAATTTAGATTTTTATTTACAAATCTTGTATAAAAACTAATATATATGTCCATTATGTTTTTCAAATGATACTTTTGTTCATCATATAGACCTTGTGCAGACATGGTCACATAATCACTTTTTGGTGATCACCATGTAGCTATCATGACCACATGGCCTTGAAATAATCCAGAGTTTACCAATTCTAACTCACAAAGATTGTTCATTATAGGTGAACGAGCAAATTGTGCTTGAAATTTATGTTCTAAATGCATTAAAACTAAAATAATCATGGTTTTAATGTGATCACCAATATGGCGGCCACCTCATTTTAGGAATCGCGACGTCATCTGCACAACGACTATACATGTCCAGCATTTCCTATTTTAACTCAAAATTTTAGAATTTACATGTACTAATGAACTATGGGCTCCCATCCCTTAGTAGCCTAGTTCCACAGTGGTTTCAGTATCAGCTGTCTGTCATTCAGGGTCACCTTGGGTCAGCAAATGAGGCGATACCAATGGAATGACAAGCAGCACCCTCTTATCCCAGACACCCCTTGGTTGGGGGTCCCCAAACACCCTGACCCAACCCTACTGCAAAATTTAGTTTTCCCAACAAAAGAAGTAATGGAAAGTAGAAACAAAACAAAAACATAAATTTCACATGTTAAAACCATACAGAGGAGTTAAAGGAAGGTGTCCATGTAATATATTTTTTGTTTTTGTGTAAATCACCTATTATGATAAGTAAATGGTGTTTGTTGATTTGGTTGTCTCAGTTAAGTAATTTTCAGTATACATGTTTATCAAATGAATATTCATTAGGGTCATTTTTTGTATAAGATAAATAGTGTAAGTATCAGTAAAACACCCATGCCTCAAAGACAACATGTGCCAGATCAATTGCCCATAACGGCAACATGTGCCAGATCAATTAACACACATGCCTTCCTAATTGTTGATAAACAGTCCGGGCCTTTGATCTGCTGAAACCTGGAAATGCTAACATAAAAGCAGCAAGAATGTTTAAATAAACTAACTAAAAAAGGCTCATTTATCATGCTGTGAGAAAATACTTTGTTTCAGTATGCTAAACAGGAAACATACATAAGTTTCTACCAATGACAAACAAGTTTTAACAATATATGTATTTAAACTTCACCTCCGAAATTGTAGACAAATATGGCTTTTTACTATAAGTTATAACAGGAAAAAAACAGAGAATGCAGTCATTTCTGACTTCACTTCTGTCTTGGCCCATCAAGGGCTAGAAAGGGGCTCCCAGAGGATTGCCCAATAATAGTCACAAGGATCCAATTTTTTTTCACTAAACGAAGTACGTTTTTCTAGCCAGAACCATCAATGAAGATACATGAAGTCTAAAAACTCTAAAGAGAAAGACTTACTCTCGCAGTGTCCGGATGACCGTCCCCCGTGTTGGTCCAGCCAAAGAGTCGAATATGAGGATGCAGGGTCTGCAAGGGAAATGTTTTCACTGCTTAGCCAGAGCCGATCTTTGCATTTACATGAGAATGTCATCTTTTTGTGTTCTTTCAGGACCAAGGCCAAACACGCTTTTCTTAAAATGTCATTACATTAGCCACCGTAAGTTAAACCTGATTCTTTCATAATTATGTGTTAAAATTTTAATGAAATGAGCCTTACCCAGATATACACATTATAAGGCAGCTAACAGAAATAACGTGATTGAGCAGACCCTTAATCCAATGTGTATTTTGTGCCCCCCTCAACTATTTTTTTTTTTTTTAATTTTTGGACGCCTCACTCACTGTTTCATCTCTATTTCTGCAGGTTGCTTTGGTTTCTCTTCCTGTTTTGTGGCTGCTTCCTCTTCTGCTTGGTCCGTCTCCATGGGCGACTCCTCACGTGCCTCGCTTCCAGCGTCTTTTATCTCACTAGCAGTGGCTTCACCGTTGTTCTAGTAAAAGTATTACACAAATTAATTAAGCTAGTAATACAGTAACAAACTAATCATCATCTATAGTCGACTAGGGAGGGGAGATGTTCTGTTCTGGTAGAACAACAAAAGAGCTATTTTTCTAAACATGTCTATATGTGTTTGGGATTTGAACATCACGTTCTTATTTGTTCAAAACACATTATAAAGTGCAGACTTTTCCTTCAATCTTAAACCTTGTCATTGATATCAAACAGACGATAAGGTGATGTTAATTGAGATCTTTTTTGTATTGTTTTTGTCCATTTTGGGACGATTTTAATGATTCATGTTTGTTCTAGATATCATAAGCTCAAATAAGATGTTACTTAAGGCCGTATTCCACATACCGAAAGTGGGGCCGCCGATATTGACCCTCTCCATGGCAACGTTCAGTACCGGGCAGCAACTCATTTCAGTGCATAATAGACAGCCGAAAGTGCATAATCGGCAGCCGAATGTGCGTTATCGGCAACTAGTAGAAAACCAGCAGAAAATATATACCAACATGTTGGTATTTTTTATCGGTGAGGCCGCCAAGTATATATCGGTATTACCGAAAGTATTGCACCTGGAAATCGGCAGCGCACTTTCGGTATGTGGAATACGGCCTTTAAGCTCAGAAACTGCGAGGGGGTGTGGCCTACAGCTCTGCGTGTGGTTTGAGCCCGATTTTAAGTCTTTTGGTCTTCATGGAAGTCTCACGTCTAAGTGAGCAGGTAGCATGCTATTTAAAATTCCACACGGGGCTCAACGGTCAACTCGCTCCACTGGCCTAAAACTATAAATTGGCTCCTGTGCCCAAACTTACTTTTAAGCAGTAGACAATGTTCAGGGTTCAGGTTTTACTCCAGTATCCTTTAAAAGTAGTCTTACCTGTGACGAATCGGTGGGTTTAGTCTCTGTTGGTATTGTCTCTTCTTCCTTGGTCGATTCCATCGGTTTTTCTGAGTCTGCCTCGGCCTTCTCAGTCGCCTCCCCGTCCTTGGTGGCAGGTGGGCTAGTGCTGGTTGGAGAGTCAGCGCTCGTCCCGTTTGTTGCCGGCTCCTTTCTATACTCTGGCTTGGTCATTCCAGGGAAACATATCACAGCTAGGTACCAATGGGCGCTATGAAAAATAAAACAGGAAATATGGATTAAGTAAGAGATAATCGTTCTCTATAGTAATCTATGAATAATGCATATAAGGTTGTTAGCTAGAACACGTATTAGTTAGAGGGTTGAATGTATTCCCCGTTTCAGGGAAACATATCACAACTAGGTACCAATGGGCGCTATGAAAAGTAAAACAGGTAATAAAGATTAGAACTAGAACAAGTGAAAGGTTGAATATATTCCCAATCGTTTTTCTCCAATATAACCTTTTTTTGCATTATATTTATTAATGTAAATTTCAGATGTATATAACTAGTTTAAATCTGAAGAATGTCAACATCTATCAAATCACTTACCTCTCATTAATGGGCACAACGATGAAGTCTTTGCTGAACAGGTCCACATGCCGTGTCCACGTCCGGACCCGCTGATGGCGCCTGTGCTGCAGACTGTTCAGGGAGAATAAAATAATGACGTTTTAACATCACAGCCTTCAAGTTTTTTTTGTGGCTATTCATTTTATTATGACCTAAGAATTACTTTGACAAAATCCTTTAAGAGCTCACCTTAGACTGAGGTCCTCGTCATTCCGTTTGGAGCGCTGGGTGAGGCGGCGGTAGAAGAAAGAGCTGAAGATGTGAGTCCTCGCTTTGTCTTCTGGACTTAGAATCTCAAAGAAGAGGTACCTGCAAAGAAGTAAACACAGTTTAAGCTTACCTGGCTACAAGGAACATTAGGAGTGGACTATTTGCCAAGTCTGACAATGTTAACCGTTATCCTTTTATCCTGAGGGAGAAGTGATCGCTGCCAACAAATCATGGGTTCAAGTCATGCCCCCTGTGGGGATCCGGAGTCGGGGTTCCGTTGGAAGCCTCCTGGTAAGATGTATCCCCAGCAGCCCCTTGTTGTTTGTAGAAGGTGACAAATGGGGAGACCAGACTTGATAGTTCAATTAGCAGAGACAAAGGCAGTGGTCACTGCTTGGCTGGCACTCGGTATAAAGTAAGAACCATGAAACATGACCGGTCGGCCCGATGTCAGTATAATAGGATTGGCTGGGGTATTGTGTGGACCTATGACACGATATCTCAGTGTGGCAGCACTAAAAAGAGGGCATTGGTCCCCAGTGTATCCCAAAAACTTTCTTTAACAGCAAATTGTCTGACATTTAAAGGGATTACATTGGACACTTCCCGCCCCTAATAGGATATATAATAATCAAATAAATATATTAAAGATTTTGGCAAGATAATAGTCAGAAAACTTGTCATTTTATATAGACAAAGAATGGGAATCGATGGATAAATATTGGACATGTCCGGATGTCTGGTGGTTTTGTGGATACACTGGGTCCCACTGCTACAAATAGGTACCTCATCTCATAGATTTGGTCACCACCCATGTGACATAAAACTAGCTGAAAAGCATTAGCTTGTGCAGTCTGGAGAAACCCTGAAGGGTTTGCCGGATGTTAAACTAACCCAACAAACAAACAAGAAATCAAGTTAGAAACATGTTAAAAAAAGGAGTGAAACCTTACTTGAGGTAGAAGTCAATGATGACGTCGTTGAGGAACTCTCCCTCGTTGAGGCAGAAGAGGTCCTCGTTGGTGACGGAGATACCGCCTGTAGCAGGTGGGGCGGGGTACGTCAGTAACCTGAGAAACGACAACAGTTAATTCTCAATATACCTTTATACTCTATGCATTGCAAGCTAAATACAGGGATCGATATTGGGCTAACATCGTGAATTTTCCATTTTTCTCCATTGCGTGTCCAGGAAATATCTCTTAGTGAACAGAAAGGAGAATAAATCTCATCTATAAATTTCATTTTTTATCCTAATTGATGGAGGAGAATTTGAGCCCTAACTCGTCTAAAAAAAATCACCAAACAAACCCCAGGGTAAAACTACATCAAACTAATTTATATTTAACTGAAGTATACAGTGAAGTTCTGGAGGAATATACTTTGTAATGAGCCAGTCTAAAACCTATAAAACAGCTCAAATTTTTTTTTTTTTAATATGGATTGATGGTGTGTGTGTGCTAAAGACCTGGTGATGGGTCCGGAGAAGACCGGCCGTGGCGGGGACGGAGACCGGCTCCGGTCGTAGGGCTCATCGTCCTCCTCCCAGTCTTCGCCCTCATAGTCGGCCACCAGTCCCATCATTGGCATGACCAGTCCGTCTTTGCCAAAGTGGGGCGTACTCTTCACAAGGATAACGTTGGCCTGGTCTGACTCAATCTCCTTCAGAAGTTGGGTCATTCGCTTCTTCTCCTGGATGATTCGACAGATCTCCCGTATCTGCAATATCTGTTGTTGGTTGATGGCATTGATGATGATGGTGATGCGCCGGTGGGGCTCCTCTGTGAGGGAAAACAGCAATAATAACACCAGTTAAGATGTAGATTTCGAGCGGCTGTGTACAGTAATAATACCGTCAGTAACATGTACTAGGAAGAAGGACTAGGAAACTGTTGGGGAAATTGACACATCGAATAAAAAAGGTACGTGTAGGTGTCCAATAACAATAACAGGTATAAATCCACACCTGGTCACCTGATACGACAAGACCTATTGCACTTATCCGTTGTTATAAATGACATTTGAAATCTCTCAAATCTGTATTTGTAAGTACTTTTTAAGTTTCAAATAGGAATAGTTGCGTGCCACCCATCTCTCCCTTTTGCTAATTGTAATCCTGTTACGTAACCACTTAGGGTCGGTGGCCGCGGTCCTAATTGGGCTCATGAAGGGTGGGTTCCTAGTCACTATTTTCCTAAAAGGCTAACTTGTCCCTATTCCTAGTCACTATTTTCCACAGTTTTTTGATAATGGGGAGTAAACTAGATATATATCCCTCTCTTCTGATAGTTCTTTAGGATTCATACCTAAAAGGCTAACTCGTCCCTATTCCTAGTCACTATTTTCCACAGTTTTTTGATAATGGGGAGTAAACTAGATATATATCCCTCTCTTCTGATAGTTCTTTAGGATTCATACCTAAAAGGCTAACTCGTCCCTATTCCTAGTCACTATTTTCCACAGTTTTTAATAATGGGGAGTAAATTAAATATATATCCCTCTCTTCTGATATATTATATATTCTTAATTTCAATATGCGCATGTGGACCTCACCCTTGAGAGCCCCCCTCCCAGGGGAGGGCCGCCGGTCGCCCGGCCTAAAGTAAACATGAGGGGATTACTAACGGGAGAGGCGAAGACACCCCGAATAGTTTCAGACGTGCCTCTCTTACTACTTTTTAATTTACCAAGGGAAAGATTCAAACCAACTAGACATAGAACTTTGACCAATTTCCGTAACTATAACATGTTAATGCAAGACATAGACCGTAGACTGACTTACTGGGATATGTCACAACTGGTGTTTGCGTTACGACTGCAATACATGTTCAACTACAATCATATAATGAACAAGAACGACAAGATAGTTGGGACACGACTGCTTTGCTGAGTGGGGGAGGGGCGAAGTGGGGAGTAGGGGTATGGGAGGATCCTGTTGTACGTGCCCAACCTCACGGCAGATAGACCCACATACCAGCATCAAGTGTGATGACAACCCGCTTATCTGAAATCTCATCAGCTCCTGGGGACCCCTGGTCGGGAATCATAAATTGTTGAAGATGATCAACTGGATCGTCGGGTCTGTAGGGAGTGTACTAAGGGCAGCAATATGAAGAATTGCTGATAGTGTGGATATTGCCCTAGCGCATGTATGTTTTATCTGGTAATATATCTAATGTGAGTGAGAAAAACACCAATACGCCCAACATTAAAAACTTGAACAATTCTTTTTAAGAAAATAGTGCTCAGAGAACAACTAACAATATACATTTCGAAAGTTACTTCCATGATCTTTTAAAAGATGGGACTTGTTTTCAGGAAAATATCAAACTGTAAAGTTACATATTAAAGTCAAGGGAAAAACATACTGAAAGTACGTAATTACGTTTTCAGTACGTCAGTACGTTTTTCCTTCAGCAATGAAGCGTCATTACACGAACCTTTGCTGCCAGGGTCAAAGTAGGGACCGGTCTTGGTGGACATATGGCATTTGACCCGTACACGTTCTGCACACTGAGAGGTGGTGTAGATGAAGAGTACCGGCATGTTCAGACCGAAGTGACCCAGCACCTTCATGATCTCATCCGAGTTGATTGTCAAGTCCAGGTTCTCATTTTCATCTGGCATAAAGAAAGAGCAAAGGGTGATGACAATGCAGTTGATTCATACATGCGTCCGATTCAAGATTATATTTTTCTTAGCTAGGGAAAATCTGCAAACAAGGTAGATCGCAATAGTTACAAAGGGCAATGATGGACTGTTTAACTATCTTCTGTTGGAATCCAACGAAATTTCTAGGGTGACCTTACTTTTTAATTTCACGTAAAATTTCTTGGGTTTCTCAATTTTTTACAGGATCATTAGATTTTAGAAAAAAAGAAACACAAAGATACTTCTCCTGAATGTAAAAACAAATGAACCACTTGATACTAAATATAAGGAAATTGTCCATTCTATTGTTTCTCCTTAACAGACAAAATACAAGCAGGGTAGAACGTACATTCCATTTTGATGGTTATCCCGCTTGGTGTCATGATGACCCTTTCATAAGGTGTGCCCTTAAGCGAGCCAAGTCGAATACTTCGAGAGTCGATGGACACAGCAGCAGGTGGGTGGACGAGCTGCCGGTCATGGTGGCCTCGAGCGGTAACAATCCTCGTGGTGGTTTTGATGATATGGCCGGTCTGAGTAGGGGAAATAGAAACTCGTGAACAAGTGTGAAGCTTTCATTTGCTGAGAACTGGGCCCTCCCAACCCAATAGTTGTATCCTAGTATCGTTGCACTACAGAAATAAGGTACATCAGTTTCTTTTTGTGTTCCTAATAATGATAATTTACAGACTTTTTTAGTGTTGAAAGTAAAGGAGTTTTCACCATAGACGACTTGCAGTAATTTTACCATCTAAAATCCATTTCTGATAACAATTTTTTTTTCTGTCATTTAAATTGAATTACATATTTTTACAGGTCTGGGCAAACAATTTTGGTTTGATCAAGATATCTGAGTACAACAATCTGTGTGTCTAATTACGGGGCTAGATGTGTCCCTATGTAAATATTTCATACAGGGCTCTTTTTTCATAAGCATAAATTTACGTGACCTAGACCCGAAAGAGAAATTCAGGTGGATTTAATTTCCCGACTCAGGGCAACAAACTGATTATGCTTAAATATATCTTCATGTTGTTTGAAATAGAATATTTTAATTCCTTTGGGTTTCCTCATTCAGACATGAAACAAGTGAGCCATTAAACTTTTCAGAACTATATTTACATTTATGGCCAGTACTGATCTCGGGAAAACCATTGCAACTATGCAACTATACTATACTTATTGTACACCTTGAGTCTCTCTAACTATACTGGTATATCTTTGACTTTCGTATATATTAAATTTATTTATAGACTCTGGACATATTGACATGTCATGGAGGACAAAACCCCAACATCAGTATTGATACTGACGGACTCAAGGGGAAAAGGACTACAAACAGAACTACATGAACTTGAAACCAAGTCTACTAACGTCCACAAGCTGAAAATAGAAGTTATATACTGTAATGGTGCAAATCTTGAAAATATTGCTCACCGATTGGATCAACACGTAGACTCTAGCAAGAAGTGGGATATCATAATAGTGTTGGTTGGCGTCAATGATCTAACATATAAGATCTATGACCGGGTTTACTTACCCGTGTATAACTATGTAGGTGACCTAGTTGAATCCATATATAATAAGATGAGGGAACTAAAAATAAAACTACAAGCTAGGGCTGACAAAATTATTTTTTGTCAACCAGTGGGTCTAGACATAGCAACATATTGTAATCTGACGATTAATATGGAACTGACCCAACAACAATGTGTTATAAATGAATCGATGCCCATACTGGCTCACACTATCACCTACGTGAACAGGGACGATGGACTAATTGGTCCTTGGTTAACTTCGACAGTTCACACATGGTCTAACCATAAACTTTACAACAAATACGCCAACCTGACTGATGGTTTGCACCCGACGCAGAAACTGACAAAAAAATGGGCTAAACTAATTCACTCTGCCATTGGCAAGAACATTGCAAATATGTAACCCTTCGGCTACCTCATCCCTCTGCGGAAGGAGCCAGGTTGTGTAGTTGTTGTGTTCCTGTTAACGTTACACATGTAAATATCATAATACTTGTCATTTTTGTGGTAAGGATTAGTTATTTAAATTTTCTTTCAAATTTTGGAACTTTAATGGAGCTTTTGATATTTGTATAAGCTCACATTTCTGATTTGATCCCTGCTTGGAATCTATCTGGAAGCTATAAATGCTGTATCTAGAAAGTATAGTCCACGCAGATGGTCAGTCGGAATATCATGGTGGGTATGAAAAGAAAAGTGTATATATTTTAAATCGAATTATATATTATGTATAGTCTGGATGATGTATGTACCCATAAGGGATTAAAAGTTGGACATATTAATATTAGAAGCCTCTGGCCAAAAATTGATACTGTACGTACAACCTTTTCAAATTGTGATCTTGATATTATCTGTATATCAGAAACATGGCTTGCAGAAGGATTAATATCAGCTGTACTAAACATTCAAGGTTATACACTGTATCGTAATGATAGGAGCTGGTCAGAAAATGGTGGTGTGATTAAACGAGGAGGAGGCCTCTGTATGTACATAAAAAATGAAATCAACTGTCGATTTGACCACCTACAAGACTTTAATGTTAGTTCGAAAGATCTTGAATGTCAAACTATTGAACTGAATTTTCCTTTTGCGAGAAATGTTCTGATTGCAAATATATATAGGCCACCACAGGGTAAAATAGCAAATTATACATCTTTTTTAGAAAATATGTTTGAAAAACTTGACTTATCTCGCCTAGACTTTTTTGTCTTGGGCGACTTCAATATAGATTTTTTAGATAGGACAAATCCTGATACAAAAAGAACCATTAGGTTGTTTAACCAGAATGGTCTCTTAAAATACATTGATAAGCCTACCAGATACTCAACGCAAAAAAACAGCTGCATCGATCAGATTTTTTCAAATTCACATTACATAGCTAATGTAGGGATCTTAAATTTGAATTTAAGCGATCATGAAATGATTTATGTGAATAAGAAAAAAGTTAAAGTCAAGTCTGACAAAACTGTTTTCTCTGGGCGTTCATATCAAAATTATGACCGGAATGTGTTTACACAAAAACTACGTGAGACGGACTGGAACAACCTGCTCACATTTGATGATCCTAATATTATTTGGGACCACTTTTTGAAAATTGTTTATAAACAACTGGATACTATGTGCCCAATCAAAACCTATACAATACATAAGTTAAAAGAACCTTGGATTACCCCTGAGTTGTTAACTTTAATTAAAGATAAAGACATTGCTCTTAAAAAAGCTAAACGTACACAAAACCCGACTGAGTGGGTACAAGCAAAAAAACTTAGAAATAAGTGCTTGCGAAAAGTCAGGAATGCTAAATCATCTTTTGTGCGAAATAATTTACATGAACATTATAATGACAGCAAGAAATTCTGGAAAACTGTTAACAGCATTATACCGAAAGGTACAAGCTGTAAACAGAAAATAATGGTCATTGATGACTTAACACAAAACCCAGTTGAGGAGGAAAAAACTGCAAATTATATAAATAACTTTTTCTCAGAGATTGGTCCCAAATTATCAAACAAATTAAATGTTCCTTGGTCTTATGAAGGGATCACTAGTGATCTGGTCTTGTCTGATATTCGAACTGATCCAGATGAAGTTGTCAATATATGTAAGAATACCAACAGTAACAAAACATCTTCAATTGATAATATCTCGAGTACAGTTCTACTTGATGCTATAGTAGTTATGTCAGATATTTTTGCCTTTATACTGAATAAATGTTTTGACAGATGTATTTTTCCTGATGCATGGAAGTGTGCCAATGTAATTCCTATACCAAAAGGTGGTAGTTCTAAATCTGTTAATAACTTAAGACCCATTTCTCTTTTACCCTTACCATCTAAAATTATTGAAAAAATTATACAGAAAAGACTGATACATTATTTAGAAACTAATTCTTTATTGGATAACAAACAAGGAGGCTTTCGGAAAAATCACTCTACGACACATACAGTTTCCAAATTTACAAATGACATTTATAATACAATAAATGATGGCCATGTTACTACAGCAATATTTGTGGATCTAGCCAAAGCTTTTGATACTGTAAATCATGATATTTTATTTTGGAAAATGAAAAAATATGGTATTAAAGGTAAATTTTTAAATTTGTTAAAACAATCCCTTACAAACAGATATCAGCACACCACAGTCAATAATTCATGTTCAGCAACCAGATTAATAACTTGTGGCGTCCCCCAAGGCTCCATTCTTGGACCGACTCTTTTCCTGTTATACATAAATGATTTATCTAGCTGCTTACAACATTGTAAATATTACTTGTATGCTGACGATACTGTTATTTATCTTAAAAGACCTGTTACTGAAGACTTGACATATTTACAACGAGACACTTCAAACTTCAAGGTCTGGTGTGATAAGAACAAATTGTCCATAAATATTAAAAAAACGAAGCTTGTTAATTTTGGTCAAAGCTCCAAGATTAAAAAATTAACCCAAAATATAGTATATATCAATGGAACTCCACTTGATGTTGTAAATAATTATAAATATCTTGGAGTTTATTTGGATAGCCATATGACTTTTAATAAACACCTAGAATGTTTGTTTATATCAATATCTCATAAAATTGCCTTACTGTGGAAAATCAGACTTTATATAAATTCTAAAACTGCATTAAACCTGTATAAATCAATGATACGCTCTATAATTGACTATGGATGTATTATATATGAAGGCTCAAATAATGAATTGATGAATAAATTACAACGACTTCAAAATAATGCATTGAGAGCCTGCATAGGTGATAACACTCAAAGGTCAATTGTACTCATACATGAAGTATGTAATATTGATTACTTGCAAGATAGGCGTAAAAAACAAATTTTGTTATATATGTATAAACAACAACATGATATTGAGTTTGTAAATACTAGGAATGTAAGAACCAGAGCTCATGATGCTATTCTTTATACTACAATTAAACCAAATTGTGAGAAGTCGAAAAAAAAAGTGTATTATAGAGGAGCCATGCTATGGAACTCACTACCAGTGGTATACCGAAATATTGACACCTATAACAAATTTAAAAAATCTATTTGAACTTTTAACTGCTTTTCATGTCCACTATTACCCATGAGTACATACCTCTATGTAAATCTATTTATATACTTTGAAATCTCTGTTACATATTAATTACACGATGAGTATGGAAACTTTCCTTCATATCGACCAGCTATGATTATGTAATGTATAATAGTTATAATTCATGTCTGTGTTATCGACAGACATGTACAATCCTTAGGTTGTATACATATTAAACCATGAAATGTCGCTGGTTTTTGAAATCCTATGGATATACTGTGTAGATAATGTACATATGATATAGTTTTCCTGGAGGCTAGAGAATACTAGCAAATCCTGTATTGCTAACTTGTCTTCAGGTAAAATAAAAGAAATTAAAAAAAAAAAAAATATATAGACTCATCTCATTATGATTATCATGTACCTATTTGGAAGAACACATTTATGTTAAAGTTGTTTAAATTAATTTTTTTTAAAAAGTAAAAAAAAATGGCCGAACTTCATTTCTACTTACAGCATCTTCCATTTTCTGTCGTCGCGACACCTGTATGGGTGTGTGCAGGGTGGGTGTGGCCATGGTGGGTGTGCCCGGGGTGGCCGTGCCCCCGGTGGGAGTACCCGTCGTGGGAGTACCTGGGGTCGGGGTACCTGGAGATGGGGTCGCCGGGGACGGAGTGGCCCGCAAACCAGGAGATTGTGCTGTGAGTGCATTTTGAATGTCCTGTGTCTCGCCCTGGACAGTACCCGGAGGAGACATACCTCCGGCCTCATCATCGGAAGACAGGATTGTCACAGTTTCTGTAGTCAGAAAAAATAGCAAAAATTATAGATGATGATATGGGAGTCTAAGCAGTACGAGTGGAAAGACATGTTAAATGATGGTAACTGCAATTGTAGCCTCACATATCTAAAAACTCATGCATCAATTTTCTGATACTTTATTGCAAAGTCTCATTATGTTCTAAACTAGAGGAAACGATAAATTTGACAATGGACTTTCAGATGCTTTATGCATTTAGCCAATGAAAAATTGTGCTCGATGTCAGGGTGCACCTTAAATGAGTTGTTGAAGACCCAAGCATTAAAAGGATTAAGATGCATGCTTTTATAGCGTTTGATGTACCGTCAAACCTTGAGATCTGTCACCATATCTTACTGTACGTTGACATTAAAAAGAATAAGCTCAGGCCATGAGACATGTTGGTTGACAGTTGAAAGTAGTTGATAATACAGCGACATGTATTAACGCAAACTTTATGCAAAGATTCTCATATGCCAAATAATGTCATAATATGTTAGATTCGCCAGGTGTAAATATTGATCCTACCTGGTTCGGGGAGCTGTTTCTTTGCTCGACCCCTGCCACGCCCGCCCTGCGCTCCACCCCGTGTTGCCTTTGGTCCCGCAGCCTTACCCGTTGGCCGCACCTTACGCCCCTGGCAATAATATACAACTGAATTTGGGCCTTTTTCCAAATTAGCCTGCAAGCATAAGCAAAATAGTATCGTTCTTTACTTCTCATGACTGGTCTTCTTAATAGTGTGTATTTTGTATTTACACTATCAATAAGTTTGTTTCAATTTAGAAACTTGATTTTTCGGGAACGATAAAAATGACCATTCAAATATTATTTATTTAAAAACGTAAATCTAGAAAGATGAACATTTTAACATTCATGTATTTAAAAATCAACGATATAGTCAAACTCTTTTTGATGGTCTTATTCAAAACGAGCAATTTCTCCCGGAACACAAAACAAATGATTATCTTTGCATGCAACTAAGTCAGTAATGATAAACATTAGGTTGGTTGGTTATTGGTTGCTTTACGCCCTGATTAACTGCCAGGGTCATATCAAGGGCAGTAACGGTGATCAAATCCATGAGAATGTAGAGACCATACCCCTACACTTTTACTGAGGCAGGTGTTCATTAATGTGTCTGGTCCCATAGACAGGGCCCTGCACACAACAGCCGGTGGCCCTCTAGGAACCTTTAATAACCCTGTCTTTGTCGCAGGGAGACACTGGGGTGCAGTAGCCTGCCCAGCCCAGGATCGAAACCCAGGCTGCAGCACACCAGGCAGTTATATTAACCCCTGTACTAACACCCTGCACGCCTAAAACTTGAATCTTGAATCTTAAAACATTAAGGTCAGACTGCGGGTGTATATACCTTATCTCCATAAAACTTCTTTTTGTCCACAAGTACCGGTATAAGTTGGGTGGTACTAAGTTGCCCCGTGTTATTACTATCAGCAGGCTGGGCCACAACAACGGTGGTAGTAGTCGTCGTCATGGGTTTCTCGACACGCTGAATCTTGGAGTGCTCGGGCCAGAAGTAGCGCGGCTCTTCCGGGAGCACCTTATTACAGCCTTCACAGATGTCATAATCTGAGCTCAGCTGACCACAATTCGGACACACAGCATACTTGCCCTCCTCAGTCTAAGGGAAAAAAGAGAAAAGATATCGAGAAACGTTACTTTTTTTTCTTTATTAAATATCAAAATTCATGTAATGAAGATCATAAACAACCTATTAGTGAAGGAAAAAAACCTTTATCATTTTAACATAAATCACCGAAAAGGCGCCGTCACTTTCGCCTGAATTTATTGAAAAAAAAAAGAATTCCAAAATGTATATCCTAAAGGACCTAGAGTGAAGCAATGCAGAACACATCGATCAACTGGCTTAGAGCCTGCACTGATATATCTCAGAGGACAGGCCTACCTGTCGATTATACTTTTACCCCTTCAACCTTTTTTGAAAATCAATTCAAGACCTTTTTTTTTTTTAGAACAATTTAAGAAAAAGATTCGGAAAAATTAAGACCTATGGACTGTGATTGAAGAAAGATTTCGGAATATATTGTACGAATTAAATTTCAAGTACTCATTTGAAAGAGGGATTTAAAAATTTGATATTTCCTTCATTTTAACTTCTTAACAAATCTCAATTTAAGACCTTTTTTAAGACCTCTACCTACAAAACTGTCAGTTTTAGTATTCAGAGGCACAGGGGTAACAGCTACCACCAGACCTATGTCATCACTGACAGTCTTGGTGATGCCTATAAAGTACCACCCAGATGGGTGGCACTTAAAAAGAAAATGGATTAAGAAGTCATATTACACCGATACACAGTGTCAGATCTGAACGACCGACCAATAAAACAGTTCTCTACTTTATTAATATATTGTGCTAAAACCTACTGGTTTGCTTGTTCTTTTTAAGACAGGAATACTGGTGGTTGTAGGGGTCTGTTCAGCCTGCACGGCAAGGACCGTCTGTACGGACCGCCCTGGCCGTAAGACGACACCAGAAGAGTCAGTTTGCTCGTCTGAGGCTTCAGACTCTGCCGTGAAGTCAGCACCCCCTGCCTGCGACGTTTCTTGGTGGAGCGGTCGCCTGAAATGTAACAAAAAACAAGTTAAAAAGTTGAGAGTCTGGGAAGAAGTGAGCCTGCAAATGACATGCCTGCAGGGTTCTCCCCAAAGCCCAGCACTTCCGGTGTGCGCTGGGTGTGAATTTCAAAGTACACAATTTTACACAATACATGTCGAAACACATGAAATTTATTTATATGTACCATTAAATTGGGAGCTATTGCAGCCTCACTCCAACCCCCCCCCCCCCCCCCCCACCCTTCTTATCTACGCCGGGATGCGATTTTTTCTGGGGAGAACCTAGTGCCTGGGTTGTCAGGCATGCAGATAGGCTGGTTACTCCAAGCACCAGTGCCACATATTCCTGGTTCTGACAGGTTAGCTATTTAGTCACTGCTTGGCGCCAGTGAAATGAAAAGCTGTCTGTTGGATCAGTCTTTGACTGTATATGACTACTCTCCCCCTATACGCTGACACATTATATAGAACCAAATAGAATTTCTTAAAACACTTTCCTATTATCTCGATAGTGTATTGATCAACCAAAGACCCCCAAAACTGTAAATCATCCCCTCCGATTATCCTTTTTAATAAGGGGGGGGGGGGGTTATAATATGAATTCACAGTTTGCTTTACCAAGTTATAAACGTGCGTCCCAGACTCTTTCCCTTCACATTACCACAGAACTTTGCGAGTAAGGTCTGACAGAGTTCAGAGATTCATTACCTTGACAGCTGCTCCTTGCCTACAGTGGAGTGGACCCAGCGGCGACCCACTGCAGTTGTGTTTGCCCCAGGCTGGGGAGACATCTCCTGCCGGTTAACCCTGGAAAGTAAAATAGAACCCATATTGTTTTGTTGTTTATTGGTTTGAACCACCAGACTCAGTGGTCATGGAGCACTGGAATATTTCACCTTTGCTCCTGGACCCAATATTTAATCTGTTTTCTATATATGTATGTAGCTTTCCCGTGATAAAACCCTCGTGTCAACAGTCAAATGTCAATAACAAGTTTAAAAGGGCTATAAATACCATCATGGTAAATCGCTTAATCATTATCATAATTACAGCCTAGGCACTGATGGATTATAATAATTTTCTTAAAAATTTTGGTTTTGAATTGAGTCCTTTGCAGAGAGAAAACTTCAGCAAAAATCAAAATCTTAAAATGAAAACATGGCCACCACAAGTGTCCGCTGGCCTTGTAAAAAAAGTTGGAGACTTTGCACTTTTCATGAAAAGATGCAAATTTGTTAAAACTCACAATTTGAAAACAAAACACATGGCTGATGTAAACCTAATTAAGCGTAGAGAGTAATGAAAATTGTTTGGAGAATGAGTCAATTGTCATGTTAAAAAGACAAATGCTGTATTTTCTCTTTAAAGCAAATAAAGTAAGTATTCCACCAAAGCCGGTTGCCATGGAAACCAATATATCTAATGACCAACAAAGTCAAGTTTGTTGCATTGGCATGGTGCCAACATTTGAAATTGTTTCATCGAAATTATATAAGAAAAGATTCTACCAATGGAATCTAGAGAAAATTTCAGTTTTAGGCAATTTTTAGACCAATGAATTTTTATATTTGGGCCAACATCTTAGTAATTATGAACTGAAGAATGACACAATATTTTTCAGCGGAAAAAGGGTTAACCTGTTTTCGGCAAGGTACAAGGCTGTACAACTACAATGTAGTTGTAACTGGTTAGAATTTTTTATGTGAACATGTCAGGGTTACAGTGCATTTCTATAATGGATATTGCACACTGGACCATCTCAAAAGTTAAACGTAGCTAATTGTATATCTTTGTCCTATGTTTAAAGTCACACTCTCCAAGCACATCAACAGTCGGTGTTTTTATAGAATTGACTTCCTGCGAATCAGCCTTTTGGAGCAACTTCCTACTCCCATCTATAAGAGTATCGATATAATCGAGTGATGGATTACGGAGACTAAAAGGGGCACGTTTCTTATGTTAATACATGTACTCACACTTTAAGGTTGGTGTTATTACGCTGGGCGACCATGTTCAGGCCGGTAGCGTTACCCTTAATAACGCGTTGTTGGGCCTGTCGGGTCCCTCCTCCTCCCCCTCGTACGTGACCAGAGGGCTCCACAGTACCGCTGAGTGCAGTACCTGAGACGGAAACGGGTACCAGTGTAATGAATTATTTGTAATAAAAAGGTTTTGAGGAAAAAAGGTATCTACAACTTTTACCGAATGCGATTTAAGTCAGTTAAAATATGTTCTATTTCTTCTCAATTTATTGTTTTTAAATTAATCTAAAGCGGCTGGTCAGCGGAGCCTGATAAGAGAAAGTAGGCACATTGCCTTTGAAGCAAATTTGTACTTTGCATTCTGAGATGTTATCCAAATTAAAGTGCTTTAACTGACCTTTGATTCTGAAGTGCTCACCGTCCCATATGGTGATGCGACTGGTGCCGTCCTTGTAGTCCAGCTTGTACTCCATGCCCACTTTGAGTCCTGTCTGTGCGTTAGTCGCCCCCGCCTGGGGGCCGGGCGACACACCCTCCTGGGTGTCCCCCTCCCCCGCCCCGATCGGAGACAGTGCCTGGATAGAGACACCTGTACTGGTGGTCGGCTTCACCTGCTGCACCTGCACCTGGGGCTGCTGGCGAATCAACACCTGTTGTGTGAGTTGTTGTTGTTGCTGAGTTTGTTGTTGTGGATGTTGATGACTTTGTTGTGGTTGTGAATTAGTCCTGTTAAGCCCTGATGCATCAGTAGTAGGAGTGACTGCTAAACTGGGCCTGTTAACGTTGGTTTGAGCACCTCCGATGGTGAGAAACCGCGTCTGTGCGTTGCCACCACTACCGGGTTGTACGACCACAGGCTGCAGTCCTCCATCACTCGTCTGTAAGTAGAACTTGCCGTCCGCAGTGCAGATCACCTTACCGCTCCTTTGTAAGGAGGGGCTCTGTGCACCCGGAGACAGCTGTCTCTGCAGGTCCTGAACTGTCCCTTGGACCAGAGACTGGTTGGTTGCCTGCTGTTGGGGTCCTGGCATACCTGGCCGAACTGTCCGCTGTTGGCCCCCGTGTTCCGCGTTACCAGCCACTGCAGTGGTCGGGGTGACCGTGCCTTGACTGGCGTTCACGGTGGACATGCCGGCCATGACCTGAGCGGCCTGCTGCCGGCTCATAGGGCCCTCACCTTCCCCAGCCTCAGCCCCTAACCCATAGGGTGGGGTGAAGGAGTTCTGCTGGACCACAGTGGCCCTGTATAGGTCATTCGTGGGCTCAGGGCTGGCAGTGGCCATTGCCGCGGTAGACGTGGACGCCGTCGACATTGGGGTGAGCACAAAACTGGTATTGGAGGCTAATGGGTGGGCCATGGTGGTACGAACAGCAGAGCCCATCATATGAGGAAGCACTGTAGCCATAGGTTTGGCCTTGGGGCGAGGTTTGGCCTTGGGGCGAGGTGGTTGTACAGGGGGGCCGCCCTCCTGATTTTGTGTCTGTGCGGGCAGTTAAGAATGGAAATTCATGGTTCAAACAAGATGTGGAACATTTTATGTACACAACATTTTAATTGAGGGGAATGTTAAGAAATATGGCTCCTCATGCGTCCGACTGCTAAACACTTATAGCGTTATCCTTTCAACAAGTGGCATAGTATTTAAAAAAAAAAAATCAACTAGGATACCCAATTCTCTTCGAGAGTAAATTCCAAATTTCATTACATCCTGAAATGGACTTCTTGGGAAAACATATTCAGATGAGATCCTATGATTAAACATTCATTCCTCTAATCCTTAGTTCAGTTTTACAATTATTTGTCTCCTTTTTTTTTTCTCATTGATGTACATTTATGTTAACCATGTAAAATTCATATAAAAGATACAATAAGAAGTATGATGGGAATTTATATGCGTCTTGTGAATCATACATGGATTTCCATTACAATGCTATGAAAGGAAAGCAAATTATAATGATTATTTCATTGGGAAAAAAGACAAAAAGTCAAAATACGACAGTGATGAGGCGACTTACCCTAAAGTGGCAGACTGGTGAGGGGCAGGTGTCATCACATCCACCCTTCGCAACGCACGGGCACTTGGTACATTTGACCTTCCGCTTGCACTCACAGCAACGACTGATCTTCTAATATGATAAAAGTAACTAAGTAGATATAATCAATTTCTTCTTGGTTATATCAATTAACATAACTTGAGCATAGTTTTTTCGGGTACCCTTAGCATGATATTCTATTGAGATGTAAAAAAAACTAATGTCAACTGGAAAAGTGATAACCCTATATATAAAGTCACACTTAAATTTAAATGGCATAATTATTTTTACCATCGCTTTTTGCAATAACTGAACTCTTTCCAGACCGCCGATGAACTACCTATTTTCTTATTCATACGATAATGAACTTGGCAATTTGAATAGTAAATACAGCCTCAAATTTCACTAAAATTCAATAAAGCTTCTTTTTTCAGTTACTGGACATACTTGGTCAGATGAAGGTGTTCTGACGATCTTGGTGACTTTGCGCTGAATGACCAATCCACTCGTGCTGGATACGAGGGGTGACGTCTGCTGGGGCTCGGGCCCATCGCTGCCACCAACTGAGCGGTTCTGAGGCAGCGACGGCTGTACCAGGGCCCTCTGGGAGCTGGCCCCGTCACTCGAGTCGGCCGGCAGAAGAAGCACCTCACTACAGGGATGTAAGTTGGGAACAGTGAAAACATCGGAAATAGCATAAAGAAAATCTGAATGCATCTTAAAATCAGTGTCCGAAATTAAGTTTTTATTTTGTGCACTCACCGGGTGCACACGTTTTATATTTTGCACCCAAGGACATTTCTGTGTACTCATTACTATGATAACATGTTGAAAATGCTGAAAAACCATGCACTATCAGGGTGCACACTTCTTAAAAATTAAGTATGCACCCTGCCTCGGAATCATGCACATCGGGAACAGGATGCACCCTTAATTTCGGACACTGAAAATGTAGTGAAATGTGTTCTAAATATAAAATTTGAAACAGATTTTTCGGGGTCCTGGAGTGAAAAAATCGGAAATCCGACAAAAACCAGAAAACTTACATCCCTATCACAATAAGGGTTAAGAAAAATGGTACACTATGATTTACTAACGTAAGACGAGTTACTCAAAGCATAAACCATGAATAGAGTTACAGATCCCTTAACAAGGCCGCAAATAAATTCTGGGCCTCTGGACACCATTCCCCACGCCAATAAATTTAAATGAAATGAAACGAAAAGCTTAATTTAAAACGACACCCGCACCAACCACTTACTCATTGCATTCCATTGGTGTACTGCCATCAAAATCTGTCTTCTCAACACCTTCCATAGGCTGGAGGCCCCGGTTCTGGGCGACCACTTGTCCTGACCCTACCAGGCCGTGGCCCTGCTGTGAAACGAACGGCTGGACCACAGCATTTGGATGACTGGTGTTCTCTGAAACTGACGGGGTCAAATGCGGTTGCTGTTGTTGTTGCTGGAAGGCAGCCTGCTGACTGGTGGTAGGTTGGCTGGGGTGGACAAGGTTTGCCCTGGCCAGCTGTTGCCGCTGTTGAACTGCGTTTTGCTTACCCTGGAGCTGCTGAGGGGCAACTTGGACGATAAACTGTTGTCTCTGACCGGCCATTTGCTGAACATTCTGACCAGCCCGTTGGCATGAGGTTAGTGTTGACACGTTGGTAGATGTGGGTAGGGATTGCATATGGGAGGTATTAACAGACTGCTTCGTAAAAGTTTCTTGTTGTTGCTGTTGTTGTAAAGGTTGCATCTGCTGTGGATGTGGCAATCGATGTGCCATTTTATTGTCAAACCTTCTACTTCCATCGTCAATCAAATGTTGTTGTTGAACTTTCTGAAGCTCGATCTGGAGCCGCTCAAGTTCCTGCTCTTTTTTCTTAATATCCAAATCCACGTAGTTCTCTTGAAGAGCCTGGTTTGATAACTGCTGTTGCTGCTGATTAAGCAGCTCCTGATTGTGCTGTTGTTGCTGCTGCTGCAGTGCAACAGGTTGCCCCAAATTTGGATGGGTCACGTGCGTTTGCTGAACAGCTACTTGCTGTTGTTGCTGCGGCAGGTTTGGAAGATGTACCATTTGACGTTGTCCCTGCAGTTTGTTTTCCTGCATATTACGCTGGGAAGGTTGCTGTTGGCCAACATTTTGTACAACCTGTGGTTGCTGTTGTAAGATGAGAGAACGTTGGCCCTGCTGCTGCTGTTGTTGTTGTTGTTGCTGTCGTTGTTGGAGTAGTTGTTGTTGCACATGTCTTTGTTGCATCAAATTTTGCCGCTGTTGTAAAATATGTTGCTGTTGTTGTTGTTGTTGTTGCTGCTGCTGCTGCTGTTGTTGTTGTTGTTGCTGTTGCTGTTGCAGTGTCCGCTGTTGTTGTATCAGTAAAAGATGCTGCTCTGGAAGCGGCTGATTTTGCTGTTGTGTCTGCTGCTGCTGCTGCATTGTTTGCTCAGTCGGTGTAGCTATTGTCGCGCCTACAACTTCTGAGGTTTTTGAATACCCATGGTCGTTGACAGCGGCTTCATCGACATCTACAGATAAAATATGACAACTGTTTGAATGAACAAGAAGCAAATTAGCTACAAAGTTCCGCTCATGATGAGCGATGGTCGTCCCTCAGTAAACTTAAAGCCCTCCTAATACCAGAGGGCTATGTGTAATATGGGCTATAGGTGCTGACCATCACCACTCCCGCTGTCATACACAGCTCAGGGAGGGGTTTAAAGAAAGGGCTACTAATAGGTCCTAGTACTGAGTGACCTATCACCCACCCACCTGGGACTGCCCACCTGCAGGTGACAGGGGTGGTCCTAATTTGAAGGGGTAGGGGCTATTTAGCTCAGGCATTGGTTATGTAAGTTGTAACCTACTTCTAGCTTCTAACACTGCCTGATTCTAACAACAATTGGAGGACAATGCCCTTCAACTGCTGAACATGAGATTGTGTAACCAGTCATTGAGAACAAAGAGAATTAAATGGTTAAAGACATGACTGATTGAGGGAGTCCCCACCATTAGCTACTATACTATATAGATAAAACTGGGGACTCCCACAAACAGAAACCTCAAATATGTATATTGGAATTTTACTATCAATACTGACATATTAAATATTATCATATTAAAATATTTATATACTTATTGGAATGATAAGTGTCGGAAGGGAAATTAAAAAACTAAATTGCCTTGGATTACTCCGATAACCTTGTTGCCTCCTGTTCAAAAACGAAACTGTGAACCAAAATAAGAAAGTGTTATTAGTGCTAAGTAAGCTCATCTCAACAATTATATGATGTCATATCTATGAGAGGTAATAGGTTAGCCTTAGGGGGTATATAATAAAGAAAATCCCACTCCACTAGTTTTAAATTGATTACAAATATATAATGTGGAAGCAGTTGGTGGGTCAGTTAAACTGAAGACTTATACCAAATCAAATCAAAGAAATAAATAAAATGTCTCTTAACAAGCCTTGTATACATTCATTTAACTCCCACATATTACAATAGTGCCTTCATTATTCATGCAATAACAAGAAGTAGTAAAGCTACAAAGTTCCACTCATGCATGAGCGATGACTGTCCCTCAATAAACTAAGGCATTATAACCTTTTACTACCATAGCCCCTCCCCTAAACACATCCCTTCTACTACTAGTAGGCTGTACAAGCTATGAGTACTGATCACCACCACTACTCCTGCTGTAACACACAACTCAAGGAGGGGTTTAGGAAAGGGCCTCTACTTGGTCCATGCATGCACTGCCCTTGCACCTAGTACTGAGTGACCAGTGATCATTCACCCACCTGGGCCTTCCCACAAATCTTAGAAATAAATCGATTAACTATGTTTGGATTTTAAGCATATAGAATCTTAAATCAAATTAAAGTTGTACAAAATGCTGAGAAAAAGACCTTTCAATGTTCATAATACCTCAAAAAAAAAACATCAGCAGAAAACAATGCAACTAAAGGCCCAGTCACATATAGAGACTGAACTCAACTGAACAGTTTTAAGGGTTTGAGACTATCCAGTTGCAAATTAATCAGTCTTAATGAAAATCTGACCAGTGGTCACATATAGAGAATGGATAGTCTTAAGTCTTCTGTCCCCTGCCTATAAACACAATGACATGTAGGCAAAAGAGCAGTGTTTGAGACTAACGCCTGCCCGTCAGCCAATGGCCTACTATTTTGTATCAGGGCCGACAATTTTCAGAGAAAATACATTAGAATCGGCCCGGATGGCCAGCAATTTTTCAGAATTAAACATGAATATATGGCCAGTCGGCCCTGATGGCCGATGGCCTTGAAAGTTAAGGCCTGGTCACATATAGAGACTGAACTCAACTCAACAGTCTCAAGGATTTCAGACTGGACAGTTGCAAACTAACCAGTCTTGATGAAAAACTGACCAGTGGTCACATATAGAGACTGGATAGTCTTAAGTCTTCTTATCCCTGTGTATAAACACAAAGACATACATGCAAAAGAGGTGTGTCTATTTTCCTTTATCTGATCGGATACTGGACTCAAGACAGTTGAGTTCAGTCTTAAGGTATGTCACATATTGAGACTGGGCCTTAAAACTGCTTGAGACTGAAGACTATCCAGTCTTAAGGCCGGTCACATATTGATACTGGGTCTTAAGACTGCTAAAGACTCAAGACTATCCAGTTTTAAATCTTCAACATCTCAAGATTAGAGACCAGACTGATCTTGAGAAAACCTAGTCTCTATGTGTGACCGGGCCTTAACACTCCCTGACAGTGTTCGAAATTAAGGGCGCACCCTGCACCCTGTGTGCACGATTTGGCTGCCGGGTGCATGCTTTTCAGGAGGCATGCACCCGGCAGGTGCATGCCTTTTCAACAGCATAAATGCCATTATATAGTCGTGTGTGCATCAGAAATATGCAGGGTGCATGGTTTTAAGCCCCTATGCACCCGGTGTGTGCATAAAATAAATCCTTAATTTCGAACACTGCCTGACTATGGCCCCCACCCAACTAACAAAGTATCTCAATGCGAATCCGGAAAGCGAATCCAGAAAGCGAATCCCGATTGCAAATCCGGAATGCAAATCTGGAATGTGAATCTGGAATGCAAATCTGGAATGTGAATCCGGAATGCAAATCTGGAAAGCGAATCTGGAATGCACATCCGTAATGCGCATCCACAAAGCGCACCCGGAAAGCGCATCCGGAAAACTCCAGGAATCCAGAATGCAAATCCAGAAAGGCAATTTGGAAAGCATATCCAGGAAAGCATATCCCGAAAGCATGTAACTCCAGGAACCCGTAACTCCAGGAACCTGTAACTTATACCTGAACCTAAGTACATAATATTCATACATACAAAGTGTCGTCTGCTAAGCATCACTGTCTGCTTGTCAGACACAATCAACCTAAACCCCAGAATGCATTGCACAACTCTCAGAACTCCCAAAATTCCTAATTCCTTTGTTTTCTGACAGGAAAAGGAAACAAAACTGCCTATGAAAGCCTTGCTTGTACCCCCATGCCTGTTAAGCCAATGAGAACAAGCAGGAACAGGCTGGCACCAGTGGCAACTCGACCCATTCCTATCTGTCCCCCAGGACAGACTTAGCAACTTCTACAATCACAGCAAACTTGGGCCGAGAACAAAGATAAGCGACTTAAGACATGACTGATTCAGGAATCAAGGGATCAGGGATTCCTAGAAAAAAAATCTGAAGTATCAAAAACGCCATTGGGCCCAGTCTTCAGGGGGCCATTTCTAAAAATCATGTGCTTTTTTTTTTTTTTTTTAAATAGTTTCTGTGATTTTTAATGCGGGTATGGGCCCCTCCAAGTTACCCTATTGCGGGAATTAAATTGTTGATGCGGGAATCCTGCATCCCGTAGGTCTAGGGAGATCCCTGCAATAATTAAGGGAGTCAAGCATGTGTGGGTTTTAAAAACCCACACAAAGCTCCGTCTTATCCACCTTGTTCAATAGGTCAAATAATGTGGAATTATAAATACATGTTTGACAAAAAAAGCGAACAAGGATGAGAAACAATTGGGACGTCATCTCATCCGATCAATCTCCAATCACTATTTGGTCACCCAAGAATTTTGACATTCTCCATATACTTTCTATGGTAGATCTAATAAAAAGATATTGCTCAACAATGACAACAAGTTGAACCAACTACTAGGGGGCCTTCCATTAAGTATGTACGTATCAAGGGGGGGGGGGGGGGGGTCCGATTTTATTTAAATGTGCATACGTTTTAGTACAAATCCAATGTGTCCTTTTGCCCTGGGGGGGGGGGGGGGGGGGTCTGGGATTTTTGAAAATATACCTACAGTATCCGAAATAAAGTGTGCACCCTGCATTGTGCATGATTTTTAAAGTGGCCACCCGGCAGATGCACATTTGTTTTGATCGAATAAATAGCCTTATATCAATAAGGGTGCATAGAAAGGCTCCTGGGTGCATACTTTTCAAACTATGCACCCAGCGTGTGCATAAATTTAAACCTTAATTTCGGACACTGCTAGATACTTTAACAGCCGAAAAATCTTGTTATTTCTCAAAATTGGTCAGCCTTCTTGGATTTTGGATTTCTGCATTGACTTCAATTGCAAATGATTTAATTTCCTGACCCATAATCTCAAAATTTTGACACCAACCATGTCTATTTAGTCATTTTAGAAGCTGAGATATAAGATTGTTTATAGCAAAAGTTGGCCATTTTGTTTTTTTGGTCCCTGGCTGCATCCGTCCTTTTGATATTTCAAGGTGGCTCCCCTTCCAGATTTGATAGTTACGCCTCAGAGGTGTCTTATACAGGCTAGGAACATCTGTGTGTCCATGTGTCCTCGACGACCAGAAAATTTGTGTGGACGACCAGAAAATGAATTTTGGTCGTCCGGAGGACGACCACATATTCTGAAGGGTTAACTTAGATTTTCCATCCAAAATTCTATGTTTTCCTATGCGTCATAAAAATGTGGACAACCTTAAATATATGTAGATTCCGGATTTCAGTTTTTGGTCGTCCTCTGACGACCATAAAATTGGAGGAACTTTTCTAGCCTGTCATACCAAATTTGATGCTTTTATCCGCTGTGTAATGATCTAAAAAAAAAAGAAGACCTTAACAGACGCCACTAAATACTGTGGATGGAGAGTGACGAACCAGTTCCTTCACTATAGAAAATTCTTATTCCCAATTTCTTTTCACGGGAAAAGAAAACAAAATTTCAAAAATTGACACTTATGCAGCTATTAATGAGAAATTTTTGAAGACAAATTTGTGACAAACTCCTTACAAGCATCGCTAGTACCCATTATACTGGTTAAATTATGCAAATGATTGCCAGGAACAAGCGGAAAAAAAGTGTACAGAAGGTTGGTGGCCTGAGGCCTGCCTCCCAATTAAATGTGATTTCAGTTTTTCTATGACACGTTGCAGGTCTTTGTGAAAAAATGGATCATAGGTGTGTTTAAACAGCAACTTCTGTTATACCCATTTAGTTGTTAACCAAGTTTTTAAATCTTATGCATAGCCTTGGTTAGTATTGTGCTGAACAGGATGCCGGCATCTGACCCCCGAGTAATTCCCCTTAGGATGCTTGACTGGCGGCCCTCCCCTGGCAGGGAGCCCTCGAGGGTGAGGTCCAACAGTCACATGTTGAATTCAAGAATATCTATATAATATATACATTAAAAAACAGTGACTAGGTATGAATCTTAAAGAACTATCAGAAGAGGGGGATATATATTTAGTTTAGTCCCCATTACAAACTGTGGAAAATAGTGACTAGGAATAGGGACGAGTTAGCCTTTTAGGTTTGAATCACTGTATGAATCCTAAAGAAATATCAGAAGAGAGGGATATATATTTAGTTTAGTCCCCATTATAAAAAAAATTGTGGAAGTGGTGCCTGGTGGGACCCACCCCTCATAAGCCCAATTAGGACTAGGGGCCACTGGCCCTAAGAGCTTACGTAATCTACTCGGGGGTCAGATGCCCGGCACGCTGCTGAATACCATCTGCTGCCACCATTAGCCTCTGGACAACTAACCTGTGAGCTGTGGCGCTATCTTGCTTTGGGTGGTATACCGAGCTCTTGCTGTGTAAATGGTGCGACCGACCGAGCCTGTAAGGATGGCTACATATTTGCAGCCAACAACCACAATATTCAATATCACTGCATTCTGACACCATTTTAGGATGGGCAACTTGTTTTTTTTTTAAATCTCGTTAGGCCACGCTTGCAAAATACTCTTTTTCCGGTGGACCAGGTGGCGAAAATTATGTTTACCTGGGTGGCCGGGAATTCTTTTTTTGTTCAAATTCTTCTCCTTTTTTTTTCAGAGGAAGCGTCTGTGTTTTACTCAGGATTTTTAACATGTTACTTGATGAAATATCGTTATAGGTATGGGAATTTGCGCACACGTGTAATACGTGCTTTGCTTGCAAAAGAAAAAAAAATTAAATCGCGGCCGGGTGACAGTGATAAAAACAATTCACCTGGATGGTCCACCAGCAAAGAACTTATTTTAAAGTTTTGCCTTATCATGTAATGTAATTATATATCCTAACCGTTTAGAGTTTGGTAGAAAACTGGCACCAGAGATGACTGGCACCCAACTCAATTTGCACCACTGACAAGGACGATTGGCACCAATTACTATTTCACCTAAAGACTCATCAGTATCCAAAATTACGTGTTTTTTTTAGCTGGGTGCATGATGATTTAAACTGTGCTGTGGCCTGTCAAAAGTAGATCAAATTTACACTAGTCTAACATAAACTGCAGTAGTAAACACTTAACACTTGAATTAATTACATGATTTTCTGATGTTTGTTAATGATGTGTATATTTCTAAACTCTTAATGTTTCATCATAAAAATGCGGGTTTTTTTTTTCAATGGAATTTTATGGTTACCATTCGTTGGTCAACCTATCACAACAGAGAGGGATTAAGGTGGGATGGTAATGCTGGTCGAAGTGTATACAGAAATTATAAGTTTACTTTTCAGACACAAAATAATGAATTGATTATCAGGTTTTCTTGAGTATTTGTTGTAAATACTGGTTAGTAATCGGGGGCTTTGCCCCCCAAACCGCCCTCTTTCTTGACAGTTTTCTATTCTTCAATTTTCTTATAAATGCTCCACTGGTACCCATCATACTGGTTGAAATATGCAAATGATTGCCAGGAACAAATGGAAACAAATGTACAGACGGTCTGCCTCCAAATAATAACCAGTGAAAATTTTAGGGCTGCAGCATGCGCCCTGGACGCAAGCCATTTTCTCTTCCGTAAGGACGTTGTTAGCCCCCCCCCCCCCCCCCCCCCCAAAAAAAAAAAAAAAAAAAAAAAAAAATTTGTTGTGTTCAGGTAACATAGGTCGAAAAAAAAAAAGGGTAGGTAGGTCGAATTATTTTTGTTTTCCTGACAGTGTTGAAAATTTAAAAAATATTCCAAATATCCCTTAAAAATATTTTTAGCATCTAAAATACATGCCCTGAGCATCTATGTGCTGTTTCATGTTTTTCCATGCATTATTAGGTCAATTCCTTTGGATTTTGAAAAATTAAAAATTAAAAATTTCCTTAAAAAAAAGTTAGGGTAGGGGCAAAAATTTAGGCTAGGTAGGATTACCTGAACACAACAATTTTTTTTTTGGCCGTATTTGCTACTATGTAACTCCCGTCCAACCTCGCCAATTTCGTGACTTGACCAATCACGTCACCAGATTACATTCTAACGTAGCAAAACACGTCACCGGTTGTTGCGTCATTAGCCTTACGTCGGCAGATGTATCTCATTAAACAGACGAGAATGTCCCTTTAAGAAATAAAATCAAATGGCTCATCAAAAGTGTGAAAATTGCGCCAAGTGAGGAGTGTGCCATTGTCACATCAAAATAATTTTCTGACATAATGATCACTGAATAACGTTTTAGATGCAACAAATATTGGACATGGCCTTGTTATCAATTGCAAACATGCATCAATTATGCATATAAAAAAATTATGCTTAATTATGAAAATTAATAGGTCTAACGTACTGCCTACCATGTTGAGGGTAGGTCTGCATATAGGTTACCATAACATAGATATATTTAGATCTACACGTCAGACAAGATCTGTTAACTTGAATTGATAGCCCAAGCTTCAAATGCGTCATTGAAACATGACAGGCCACAGCAACTACTCAAACAACCTGATAAAAACCCATTAGGCACCGGCCGTAACACGTTAGCAAGTTTGAAATATTTTTTCCTTGCCCATTCTAGTCAAACATCGCCATCGACCAAGACGGCAAGAGCTTGAAGAGGCCAGACTCAAGTCAACTTGTGTCATGTCTCTAGAGTAGACTGACTTCACTAAATCCATATTGAATATTATTGCCATAATAATACGCACTACTCCATATATCCCATGCTTCTCCTGCGGTGTGTAGATATTGTTAATATAACCCCCTCTTTTGTTTAGATTCATAAAACAGGAAAATCATTTACAAAGGAGATCGAAACGCATAGGCTCGCTCAACCGCAAGGGATGGAGTCGGCGGCAGAACAACAGGAGGAACATGATAGACATAGGAAAAGAGACGTGGTCATGTGTCGGATAAAAAACGATATCTTCATGAATTTTTTCAAGCTTGCAGTTCAATTGACGATAGAGAACTCTTACCATGTAGTATATTTGAAGACATGCCGATATAAAACCATTAAAAGCGTCTGTTATCGTGCGCATTTAACCCAACATTATACGGTTCACTTTCCGCCATCTTTTCTTTGCGCTCTGATGGACCGTCTTGCCAAAGTTTTACGACAATGGCTTGAGAAAATCCTAAATAATACAAAACGGTTAGAATATTTTGTTACTTTTATGATATATCCTGTCTCTCTATTCTTTTACGCGCATACATGCAAGGTTACAATCTTTAACACGAATACATAAATTAGAAAATGTGGAAATTTACCTGTCGCGATCGGCCATCTGTCGTAAAGACAAATTGACACGTGGGCGCCATCTGGTGGATTGTTTAAGCCATCGCAAGCCGCTGTCAAAACATTTATAAGATCAGGGGTGTGCAGATCCCAATTGATTTTCGCTAAAGTACCAACAAAATTCGCACAACCTTGTCAAAATTTGAGACATTTTTGTAAAGCATTTCCACTTTCCTAAATAAATTTGGGCGACAAATTCGCACATTCTGTATCAAAATTCGCACATTGGTGCGAATGTGCGAGCATTTGCACACCCCTGTAAGATTACCTAGATTGTGGAATAACTTGGTATTTATCGGATAGAAAAATGAACTTTCCGAATATTTGAGATCCATGCGTGATATACTGACGTAATCACTTTGGTAAGTTACTACTTTATCTTCAGATTCTTTGGCAGGCAGCATTTCATTCTTCCTATTATCGCCCACTCCTAGTTGGATCTATAGACCCATGCTCTAAGAGCAGGCGGGCCGTTGGTCCAATAAGACCCTACTTCCAGTAGGGTTTCCAACCCTACTTCAAGTAGGGTCTTACACTCAGCTAGCAAATGAAATTCTAAACCATTTAGAATATATTCTAACTACTTTCTGCATAGTATTAGAAGTTGTATATTTGTCTGGAAGGCTACTAGAAGTAATGTGGTGCATTCAGACACTATTTCAATTAGGTGTTCTGAAGTAATTTCTGCTTAGAAGTTCATAGTTATATCTATACATAGGATATCTAATATGGACTTTCAAGTTCCATGACTGTAACTCAAAGTTCTCACCCTACTACAAGTAGGCTTCGGGTACCGAACCCTACTAGAAGTAGGGTTTTTAAACCCTACTACAAGTAGGCTTCGGGTCCCAATGCCTACTAGAAGTAGGCTTTGAGTCCATTACCCTACTACCAGTAGGCTTTCTTCAAGGCCCTAGGGGTTAGAAGTAGGCTTTGGGTCTTGCACCCTACTACAAGTAGGCTTCAGGTCCCCAACCCTACTAGAAGTAGCCTTTCTCTTACCCTACTTCCAGTAGGCTTCTGGAACCAAAGCCTACTTGAAGTAGGCATTAGGTCCTGAACCCTACTACAAGTAGGGTTTAGTCCTGAACCCTACTACAAGTAGGCTTTAGGTCCTGAACCCTACTTCCAGTAGGCTTTAGGTCTCAAACCCTACTTCAAGTAGGCTTTCCTTTACCCTACTACCAGTAGGCTTCTGGACACAAAGCCTACTAGAAGTAGGCTTTGAGTCCCATACCCTACTACAAGTAGCCTTCTAATGACACACCACAGATGGCCTTTGAGCTCCACACTCTAAGTCCAAAACCCTACTACAAGTAGGCTTCCAGCATTCTGATTGGCTGTCATACAGACCCTACTTGAAGTAGGCTTTGCTGACCCTACTTGCAGTAGGGTCTTATTGGACCAACGGCCCTTCTGTGCTCTAAGAAAGGTTGACTTTTTCATCCTTTTACAGCCATATTTGAAGCATGTTACTCACACCATAGGAACTTTAGATTCATGTAATGTATTGGGTACCTGAGGATGTAGAAGGCATTATTGTCTTTTCTTTAAGGATAGACCACTGTGATGAGCGGCCGTTGCACGGTGCTTACAACAATGTTTGACACTTATTCCCCAAACAGTAGTACATGCATATGCAATATACCATTAAATGCCCCTATATTACATGTATCTAATGGTATAACTCACCCTTTAATGTCTTTACATCCATTTGAATTAGCAAAACGGAAATTTGAAAAATCTATTTTTTCCCTTTATTTTTTGATTCGTGATATCTCACTTAATATCTGACAGAACAACTTGAAATTTTAAATGCACATAGCCAACATATATATAGAGGGAACCGTGTCTCAGATTTGTGATACAGGACATGGTTTTTATTTTATGAAATCTAGAAAATTAACAATCAAAAGAATCTTAAAATCTTCCCGTTTTTTCACATAAATTCATAACTAATCCCTAAATCAAAATTCTGAGACACGGTTCCCTTTATACAAACGTTATTGACGTGCCTTTAAATTTTCAAATGTATGCTTTGAATATTTAATAAGAAATCCTGGTTCAAAAAATAAAAGTGAAAAAATACGTTTTTAATTTATCCCTCTTTGCTATAACTCTTGGTAATATATCAATCTATGTCATCGTATAGAATAAAAATTAAGCTTTCATTTGATATATCGCTTGTTTGAATCCAAACATTATTACCAGAGATATGAATACTTTCCTAAATCAGCCACTCATCACAGTAGTCTATCCTTAAGTGGTTGTATGACATTGTAGTCCCATTTTTAATGATTTGATGCACAAAAAACCTTTCATATCACAAATTTTCATATTTTCAACCGAATCCTATAGTAAATTCTCATAGAGAATCCTTGAAATCATCAATTTTTGCCCTTTTTGACCATTTTGAATTTTTAAAGATTTAGCCGTAAAATTATGAATATACATAACAGTCACTAACATTATACATCATTGTAATCTTCAAGTAAAGACAGATATGCCTAATAAATTTATTTTCACATATCACAAACATTACATTCTTTCTATAGAGCCTCAAATCAGATTACATGACTTAATAGTAAAAGTTTTTTTCATTTTTCCAACTTTAGTTCTAAATAGAATGTTTTCATTCTATGATATGTTTTACAAAACAAGTCTGGATGGATTGACCAATTCACTCTGAATTCTATGGTACATGATGCAATACTGTAGCTCATTTACCTAGAAAGTTATGGTTGTTTGAAAAAAATGCCTTTTTCCATAACTTTTAAAGTCACCCTTTCTTGGTGCATAGGTCTATAGTACTAGTAGTAGTGGTCGCAGGGAACTAAAATGTTTTCCTGTATAGGCTAATGTAACTTTTCGTCAAATAAAAAATATTCAGAAACATTGTTGCCCATCAAGTCGGACACTTTTGGGTATATCTTAATGTAATTTGTAAAATTTGTCTTTTTTTTGTTGTAGATCTAGAGATATTGGGAAAAATTCTCAGCTACAATACAGAAAAAAACATTTCTTGATTATTTTTTTTACGCAAGGGCCATTTGAATGTTCCAGGCCATCTCCCTTTGTGTCAAAAGTCGGACACATGTGTCAAAAGTTGGACACATATTTACATTCTTTTAATATTTTTATATAACAAAAACAATTTTTTCAAAAATATTAGTTTTTGTTGTCCTATAGGCCTATGACTTAAAACAAGTTAAGGGAAATTGTGTGAATGCATAATAGGTTCAGTTTGAATGTGGCATATCTTTTAACCAAAGTTTTAAGGAATACCTATTTTTTTTCAAGATGAAAAAAAATGAAAATGTGAAACAATGACAAAATGGGTATTTTACATGACAAAATAGAGGATACCATGTGTAAAGTATAATGAATACTTCTAAAATCAAAATCTTAAGCTTTTATGATTATTACTTGATCACAAAACACATAGATAATCAGTCCCCAGAGTGAAATCGAAAAAGAAATTATTTTTTCATATTTTATGAAAAATATAACTAAAAGTGTCAGACTTTTGACTACCGTCCGACTTTTGACGCCTCTCCCCTAGACAGACCTTTCATACACAACATATCAAAATTTCAGCATTCGCCTAACAGAGGTAGCCCATAATGCCCCTCGGTAAGTGGGTTCCTGTAAAAGTGGGTCAAACTTTAAAAAATCATAGTATTGTTTCTAATGAGGAAAATATCTGAAAAATAAGAATTGTAAAGTCTTTGATCTGTTCTATCTCTATGTAAAATTTATAGTTCTTGGTTTCAATATTATAAAGATTTCATGAATTTTAACATTTCTACTAAGCTGGCTAAACAAAATCGTTTTCCTCTATAATCTAATGTGAACAAACTGTTCCATAACTTTCATGTTAAGCAAAAGTTATCCCTAAAATTCTCAGGGAATAAAGTTTCAAATGCATGCATATGTGTGGTTCAAAGAGAAAGAGTTAATTTGCCATCAACATATTGCAGTCATGTGAAGAATATGACTAGAATGATAGACAAAAATGACTGGAACCCCTACAGCACATCCGCGAGATTTGCCGAGATCGCAACCTCTGTTAGGCGAATAAGTTAACCCTGAAAATCTTGAACAAGCCTCATAGACCATGTGCCAGTTCTCTTTTGCTGCAGAGCTATTCCTGACATCCGCTCTATGCTTTAGCATTGGAGGTGGTAGAAAACATTAGTTTTCTTAGTTATTTCTTATAACTTAATTCTGATTCTTTAATATGTCATAGATAAAGACCAGAGCTATCCAAAAGTATCACCATTTTCTCTAGGAATTGAAGACAACAAATACAGGGAGACAAAAACTAATCCTTAAGCACTGCGTCTATGGGCTGGAACTCCACAATTCGCTATCAATTCCGCGCATTTGATCAGGGTGGCAGTGCGACTGGCACAGGGTCTATGTGTACCTACCCTCATTTTGACAGGCCTGCACTGCCAAAACGGAGGTGAACATAACTGGGCACCCGGGGGCCCAAGGCCCTCAAAAAGCAGGTCGGTCCCCTAGATTTTCTGGTCTAGATGCCCGACTGGCCACTAGAAATCCTAAAAATTCTAGGATAGAGAATCTGTCAAGTACAGTAGTTGATAACATGGTTTTTAATTCTTAATATTTTCCCTTATTGTACCATATATTACAAACTGTCAAAGAAAGTTATAACTTATAATAAGCCTATTGTTTTTAAAGAGTGTGTGAGGGCCCCTAGATTTAGGTGAGGGCCCCTAGATTTGGAAAGTTAGGGGCCTGACTGGCCCCCAGATTTTTAACTTATGTCCACCACTGCAAAATGCGCCTAGAATACACCCTGCCCTAAAAGCATTCTATAATATTCTAACACAGTAACAGTCAAATATCAGATAGTATAAAATAATTCAAAACAGGAATAGTTGGGGAGCAAGTTGCTATCACTATGCATCTCTTTAAACTGGGTCAAACCCCCTTGCAGGGGACTAGCAGAAAACCAGAATGCTATATGTGGAGTGATGATTATGGAGGAATCGGAAGCAACAGTGGAGTATAATATAGATTTTACTGCATTGTGACAGATGACATTGAACATAAGTGCTTATTGGGAGGCGGGCCTCTGGCCACCTCCCTTCTCTACACTTTTTTTTTTCGTGCTGGTTCCTGGCAATCACAACTTTATTTTAACCAGCATGATGGGAACCAGCAAAGCTTGCTAGAATTTTGTGACAAATTTTTCGTTCCACCTTTCTAAATAATGGAAGCATTATAAGTATCAATTTGTATGTATTTTGTTAGTTCTGTTTCTAGTATATGGTAGTTTGGTTCCAAACTTGTGAACTAGCATGTTGTTTTCCTGTTATTTGGTCAGGAAACCATAACTTTTTTGGCCAAAAATCTGAATAGGCATTTTCTATAGTAAAGGAACCAGTTCATCACTCTCCAAGCACAGCAAACGTTTTTACCATAGGATTGTATGGAGAGGTGAGAAAGGAGATTTCACTTTGTCATATATGATATTCTCCAAGCAGATATTTGGTATTTAGGAACTTGTTACCATGATTGCGCAATCATGTACAGTTCTTGTTATGCAATTCGCAATTCCTTCTATTTTCGGCCGCCTCCTTCAGTACAGTAGTACCCAATAATCTTGTATATTGCTGTTATTACATATTGGTTATTTAGTTGTACTGTTAGTCAATATTGTAGTAGTTCTTGTGTCTATTGCTAGTCAAGGGTAAAGGTGAGTCTCTGGTTGGGTTGTTCAGATCCAAACGCAGACACTCGCTTTGAAGAGGTTTGAGTTTATTGAAGATAAAACAGGTAGGAGATGTTTACAATCAAAGTCAAAAGATGAATCACACTGAGTACAAGGTATCCTACAACATTCTGTGGGTTTACCATGCTTAGACCCATAGGCTTTCCTATTGCTAGTCCACCTATGAAAGTCCTACAATTGTGAAGGTTTAATAGTCCGTGGTATATGGTCACCAGATGTCGCCACTGAATAAGGTAAGTTCTATCCACACAGCTCCTGAACCCCAAAGGCTCATCCAAATCAAAATGTTCATCATTCTCTGCCCTCTACAGGTTACCACCAAGCCTATTAGACAGGGTACCAACCACACAGGGAAAACAGGGAAAACGGCCAAAAAAAATTCCCTGACAGTGAAAACACAAGGAATTTGCAAATTTTGCCAAAACACAGGGAATTTCATCTGACCAGGTTCTGTAATGCCTTATTCTCAAGATATTAGGTATTTGACTTTTTGTGGTTGGGTTGTCCAAAATCTGTCTACATGCAGAGGCTTTTAAATTTAAAAAACTTGCTGGATATGACACAGGGAAAAATTGCCGTGGGACAGGGAAATCTCTGGGAAAACCCAGGGAATTTGAAAATGGAGTTGTGGTTGGTACCTTGATTATACTACCCCTTTATCAATTCTATGTATACCAGTTTTTTGTGAAAACATGTTGTGCAGTATAGTCCTGTGCTAATGTTTTGGCAACTGGACTACAATGTAATCATTGATCGAACATTGCTACCCAGGGGTGGGGGATTGGATAAGGTAGGACTGCCACCCCAAAGTAAACACCTGAGGATTATTACCCCATGGGGGACCAGGATGGGGGCCCCTGTTGGAGCTCCCTAGGAACAATGTTTCCTGAGTATCCCCTGCTTGTCGTAGGAGGCAACTAAAGTAAAAGGGGAACCCAGTGCCCCCAACAAGGTTATCAAAGGCTGGGTGTGTGGTGTGCTATCTATGGGACATTGCACATTAAAGCTCACACGAAAAGTAATGTTTCATTATTCAGACAGCATTCATTTATTGATTAATGTCTATTTCAATGTTCTAAATTGTACAGAATGCCCTTAGTGTCCAAACAATAGGTGTTAGATCGATTTTGGTAAGTGTGAAACCACTATCACGCCTCTAATGTGAATTTGTAAGAGGCAAGTTTGGACAGGTCCCGTGACATCACGGGTGGCATTGGCCCAGATACTGCATGACGGTGTGTTAAGTTAAAAAATCATAGCCTTTAAACCACTACTTGAAAAAATAATTAAAAAAACACAGGGACGATTCAAATAACTGAGTAATGATTCTGAAAGTTGCAGGTCTCCCAGATTTACATTTTTCAAATGGCATGGAATTTTACTAGGCCAATTACTCACAGTGATATATCCATGCCTCACATGACGTCACAAGGCTTCCACGCATCTGTGAGTGGGAGGTTTACTTGCTCACAATGCTGACCAGACTACTGTATACATACAATCCGGTCAGACGGGTAAATAGCGCACTTAAAACTAGTTTTCCTGGACCATCTTTACTAATTTAAAATAACTTTTCATATAATGTGGCTAGAGTGTTGAATGATATATCAATTTAAAGCTAAGAATTTACCTGTTCTATGAGTGCAATAGATAGCTATCCCAAATGGAACATTTTCATTCTATAGAATGAAATAGAACCTACATTTTATAAAAAGTTGCAGAAAATGTTCAACTTCCAATTCTAAGGGCTATAAAAATATTTCTGAACCATTCCAATTGCTTGTGATACCTGCATTTTCTTAAAGGACATTTCATGACGATTATTTTGATATATCGTTGATGACTATAGTCAGCACCAATAAAAAGTTATTCAGTTTTGAATGCAAAAGATAAAAGTTCCAAAAACCACCTTTTTTGCCCATTTGGCCGCCCTATTATAACACTAGATTACACTACAAATATGAAAGGGATTCTATTGTTCTCTGTTCATGCACATTAGTTTTATATTTTTGTGTGCTATTATAAATAGCAAATAATGTTGTTAATCAGGTACACTAAACTGACTTATTTAGCATGTAATTTTGAAAAATAGATTCACAGAATCTGACGTCAATGAAACAAACAACATGTATCATTGTTTGGCATTAGATTTTGTAACTGTCTAAGACTTCCATCCCAGTGCAGCCTCAAGTTTATGTGGATTTTTTAGGTTTTTTATTTCAAAACTGTTCTAAATTGTAAATTACGGAGATTTACAAATGAAATATTGCCTATAGAAATATTAAATACTATTAAAGGTATAATTCAATGGATTGTATTATGAATATAATCCTAAATACTAAAGAATATGTCCAAATAATGGTCAGAAATGGTCATTTTTATGCTTAATGAGGCTAAAAATGCCCCTCCAAAATGTATAAATTGTATTCTTTTTTAAGAATCGTTTTTAAATATCTTTTCTTATCAATTTGAAGGAAATTGGTATTTAACCACATCCTCTAGGTGAATTTGGAATATTATGATGCCTGTTTATCAATCTGCCGGTGGTGCTAAATAACACTGCAAATATAGTGGTAACTTGTGTGGAACGTCGAGGATAAATAAATTTCTATCCTGAATTCCTAACTTTTACATTGAATTATAAGATGTGAAATAACTTTGAATAACTTGAGTCGAGTCTGTATATATTTGACGTAGATTAGAGTACCCTTTTGTGGTAAAAGCGTAATTTCCCAGAGCAACTTTGGAAGGATTTAGTAACACCTGGCTTTCCTGATGTGACAAATACCATCAGCATAATAAGTCCACTATGTAGAAAGTTATTTGTGAAGAAAATTGCGTTGTCAACTGCACTTGGAAGGGTACGTTTATATCTAATTAGGTTTTTTGATAGGAAGTACGTTCAATTGATTTCAGTCATCAATTCATTGCGTCAGGACTTATCATATCGACGGAATGCTTATCTATGCATCAGTGCACGTTTTTGAGTGGATATACTTTCTGATTTGAAGTAAGGGCGCTATGATCTGGCATATTATTCTGTCGTTTGTCAATAGATCAGTCCGCAGTTCTGGAACTAATGCGTAATTGACTCAAATCAAAGGGAGTTCTTAACACATTACCAGCCAGATAAAATTCTCGGCCACCTTTTTGTACTTACAGGTAAAATGTCACAATTGCAGTGCACTTAATACCAAAGAAGACGGGGTTTCCAGGCATTTATATAATGGCAGAGGATGTACAAAGTCTCCACTTTTACTGACAGCATATTCATTAAGTACCATCTTAGAAAATCCTAAATATTAAAAGAATGCACTGTAAAAGCCACCCCAAACTTAGTTTTCAATATTCTGGAACGGTCCATATTCTTTATTCCCCCCCCCCCCCCCATCATATTGATCATGGATGAGCAAATTCTATGGAGAACACTTTACTTTAATTTCCATTTTGCACATACACGCATCTCAGACCCTCACCCCTGTGGGCTAAAGTACGCTTTAGATTTATACAGGAACATAAACATATTTTGAAAAATGTCAGATCCCCATCCCCCCTTTGATGCGTACGTACTTAATTTAATGGAAGGCCCCGTATGGGAATGTTGAAAATGAAGCTGAAAGCTGTTATCATTATAGCCCGACCTAGCTCTAGAACTCTAGCACAGCTTAAAAGACTGTGTATAGAGTTCTAAATCACTCCTACCATTTAAGTTTCAAATCATTGCATACACAAAATAGAGGGGGTCTGGCCTTACTTTATGACTGTATACATGTACTTACATATCCCTAAATGCGTAGTAGTTTATCCATTGCACGTAGTAATGCTCCATAAATGAGTTGTAGGGCAAAATTAGATTGCAAAATTTTCATTCCCAGCTTTGTGCAGCCATGTTTGTTTTTTAGCTTGTCACCGGTGTCATAGGTCACTGGACAATTCAGTGGACCATGCAGTGTCCAGCCAAGAACCAGCTACAGGGCTTTGATCACATGACCTGGGTCTTGGGCATGCTCAGTGAATCAATAGCCAAAAACAAAATGGAGGTTAAGCCAAATTTTTGGATACACTGGACTTTACCCACCCACATTGGATATTTATGACACTTTGGGAGTTTTAAGAAGTAGGTAGGACACTTGCAAACATACATGAGGTTTAGTTAATAATGAGCATTGACCCTGGCTTATTTTTATTTGTGAGTTATAGACAGTTAAAGTGGCCAGAAGTGGCATTTGGTAGTTTTAATTATGGGGTGATTCATAGCCCAGTTCTTAAAACTGAGGCTTACACAGCTAAGAAATCGGCAGTATTTTGATGTGGCAGTGAATATGGGACAGAAGTTAGTAATTATATACTTGTGGTTTCAGAGATTTCAGAAACTTTAATGTATTCATTTGTGTATGATGTGGCAAAGGTGTGTTCAGTGTGTAGCAACCGCTTTTGAAGTGACAGTTGTGATGTCACTGCCTCCTATGATAGGATCATGTGTGCCCATGGTAACAAGTTGATGACATAATATGTTTACATGGTAACATGTCACTTCTCCAGGGTGACCAATGACATCTTCAAGTGGATGTTACTGTTAGGAGAGGGTGAAGGAATAACAGTAACAATTATGGTATTTCCGGTGTTCCTTCCTGTTTTCAGACACGAATAGGAACTTGTGGGAGAATAAGAATTGGGTAGCTGTGGGATAGAGTGACACTTCCTTTGTGTCATGTAGCAGACAGTGATGTGTAACAGGTACGTTTGGCGGCAGACATCACCAGAATCATATTCATGAGATGCTGCTGATGATTTCCTCTAGAATATTGCAATGAGGTCTTGCACATGTACCGGCGATACCTAGTTCTCTCTGTAGTGCTGAACTAGCCCAAGTGACTGAATATTGATATCTACCCTCCTTATTAAAGAACAAAAACACCATGAATCCCACAGACTGAAGACACTCGTTGCTAGTTTTAAACGTTAAAGGTCACTTAGGCTTCTTATAGTAGAACTTCTGGTTAGAAAAAGCAAGATAGGCAGTTTTATCAGCCCTATTTTATCATTGCTGACTTGGTAAAAATCTATCGAAGAAAGACGTAAATATCACCAACTGATAGTAACCTTCCCCGTTCCTCTACTCTTGCACTATTTCCTTAAAGGGAGGGGCCAGGAAATATGAATTCTTACGGCATAATGATAAACACCATCCAGGTAATATGCATACCATTTTTTAGATCTCAATTTCTAAATCTTTAGATTTTATTTAGGTTTTTCTTTATCCCCTTGCAGTCCCTGCCTGCACCTGGTGCAGCTTGCACAGGGCATTTGTCTGTTTGTGATGTCACTGCTTGAAAAACAAAGGGAAATCAGCGAACTAAAGAAAAATCGAAATTCAATATTCATGATCATTCTTGCTGGGGCGTGCAGTGTTAGTACAAGAAGTGAGCTTTTATGAACAAAATTAAATTTTTTAAGGTCTCCTTTACACTATTTACAAATTTTAAATTTGAATTTAACTGCCTGTGACATCACAAGCAGATACGTCTCTTGCCCGTGAGTAGCAGACTTATGACGTTTTCTGTTTACCATCTGTTTTATCACATTAGAAATATATTTGGAAAACTGGAATTTTAGGTACTATTATGATGGCACTCAACGTTCTCTATAACTTTGGAATAAAGAAGATGTTATTTTTCACTGTCCCTCTGTTTTTTTAATGGAGACTTTGTTTTCCTTGTTAAGAACGATATATAACTTAAACAGGACCGTCTAACAGTTTTGTTCCCGTAATCAAAACTATGTTTTGTTAAATAGTATCAGGCTATATATCTAATCAGTGTTTGTTACATGACAAAGGTTTGCCTTTTGCGAAAAATGCATGAAATTTACTAAAATGTTTAATCATTCCTCATGCCCCTTTTAATGTGGGGAAACGTTTTTTCCCTACTGGATCATAAGCCGTCAATCAGCCCCGAATAGAACTTTCGTACATGTGTGCCTGCTACTGTGAGTACTCAATCATCGCAATTAGCAGCAGCGTATTGGCAGTGACATCGCACGGCACAAACCATTGGACAAGAGGGGTTGATTTAAGCCCTGTCCCCACGGGCAAAAGTACCTTGAGAATTGTGTCGGCCAACGAAGGGACTTCTGGAGCCAGGGGACAGGGGACAGGCTGTCTATCGTCCAAACTCACCGTCCAAACAAGTCTATACATTTTTGTAACCTTCCCCACGTGGGGACACGGCATTAGGCACCACCCGTTCGGTCCAACACTTACTACCACCGCCCGTGTCGTTCCGCCTCCCGCCCGCCAGCAGTGCTGAGGCTGCTGCTGCATCTGGCGTCAGACCGCCGACGCTGCTGTCGTCACAGACCCACCCATCTCACACCCACCACTTCCACGCCTACCCACCCAAGGAGCTGCTCACTCACTCACACTGTAAGCAGGAGTAGCTCACGTGGGCCGAGCCCAGCGGCCTTGTCCAAAATACCGCCTTGTGCACGGTGAGAAGGGAGAGTCTGAACGCTGGAGGCCATCCTGGAGGACAGGGACACACGGTGTTGTTGTAGAAAGGTCAGCATTGACCGCCATCTGATTGTGGCGCCTGCTCGCCTTGTGGGACGCCTTATAGCGGCGGGCTGGCATCGACGGGAGTGGCTCCAGTAACCTCAGCTGAGGGCCTGAGCAGCTCAGGACTGCAGGACACAAGCAGGCAGGGCGATCAAAGCCTGTTACAGGCCGACCACTAAGCCACTCCGGCACCACCCTCACCTTGTTCCCTCTTATATTCTATGTCATCTCTGCCCCCACGTCCGTATTATTACCATCAATATTGTCCTTTTTCTACCTCATAATCATGTTCTTGTAGGTCAGTTTTCTACTATTTTCTCAACTTGAGAATATTGCGATTACCCACTGTTGGCTGCCTCGTACTTTTATGTCAATCACTCACTATATCTTACGGCCCCTTCCCCTTAAGATCACAGTCTTCTATCACTCTTGTTTTTCAAGTGATCTGTTATCTAGGCGATCTATGGTAGCACTTCTTAACCTGTTAACACCCTATCCTTTGTTACATATCCAAAACACGTGCACAGATAAAACAGACATTACCACGTTTTCATGTGACCTATAAGTGTTGTGCCTTCATTAGTGACCCCCCCCCCCCCCAGGTGTGACATCCAACCCCCACCTTCAGGGTAATCCCTTTGTGGCAGGTGCCTCTCACCTGTCTCATTAAGTCACGGTAGTATAGACAAATCGGGCCTATCGTTTACACACACACAGTCACGCTACTCCAAGTCCCGTATAATCCACCTGTATCTGAATGTATTGGATCCTTAGCGTAGAGAAAGAGCATACCTTGGTCTATGGGCGCTGTAGCATTTCTTTTCATAGCAGTTTTGTTAGGGAAAGGTTCCGTCGTAATTAGTATTTCTGATATGTCCCCAGGGCTCCGAGAAGAGGATTCATATGGTTAATGAAGAAACTACGATTTGCTCAACGAAAGTTAGCTTGCTGATCTACGGCTACAGAAGAAAAACACAACATTCTGACCTGATTGGAAAACTGTTTTATCGGGTGAAAATCCTATGGAAGACGCGTAACACGAAGATTCTAGCATTTTAAATGGATCGCATGATCATGATCGATTTAAGGACGTGTTCAATGGATGGGCTCAGTTGGACTTCATTTAAAAAAGAACACACTACAACGATCTGAAGTAGATTTGTGAAGATGTGAAAACCTGAAGTTGAAGAGTAACTTAATTAGGATTCAACCAGAATAGTGACTTAATCATCTGTGGCATAACAAAACGGGGTAAATGGAATACTATTTCATGGTTCTATTTGCATTCATCATGCCCCATACAATTATCTTCTTTTAGAGAAGGATAACTATATAATCTTCTTTTCATCATTAATATCTAAATAAGTATTTCCCAATTCACCCCATTCAAAATTAGTTGAGGGAATAGTCTTCCAATACTGTCACGGGTTTTGAAAAGACACAGATTCCTTCTCATATGCAGATTAACATAATTACTTTGTATCGACAACATATTTTCTTTTTCAGAAATTGAGAATCAGAAAGAGAACAAAACCCAACACTGCCGTTACAATTAAATATATGACAACTATTTCTTTCGCGATGCAGCTTCAACAAGCCCCAGTACCCCTAGAAGTGTCAATGACATTTACTCTTACCGTCACCCCGAATCTGCTATAACCAGTACCTAATCTGATCATCCATTATATGAATACTTTGTTTTCATTCTCAGGTCAAGCTGGGTTGTGGCAAGTCGACAGGGGCGGGTAAGGAGGCAGCGGGCACGCCAGGCGGAGGGGCTGAGATGAGCCTGGGAGTCCCCGCCCAGTTCCCGGCCCGTGGGTCACCACAGGTAAGATACAAGCTTTACACAAGAAGAGCAACTAGGGCCGCATAAAGGCGCATGTTAACGATACTGTGTCCATTTACTCTCCATTTATTTGGAGCTGAAACCCTGGAAAGGGGAATCCAGATTTACCAAATTAAAGGTTTTGAATCTGAACTCGTCTGTGTTGGATTACTTCGGTCTCTAAAATCCGGACCCACCATGATCACTTTATAGAGATATGCTTATGTTCGGTTTGGGTAAAGCCACGGGTATCAGCGGCCAATTTTATACGGTCGCAGTATCTTGAATGGTACAGATGTTATTCAGATATGTAGTACTGTTACATTAAATAAAAAGATAAAAGTAACAAAAAGTCCTATATTCAGGGTCCCAACCGCACAGGGAAAACAGCAACAACAAAAATCCCTGACAGGGAAAACACAGGGAATGTGTAAATTTTGACAAAACACAGGGAATTTCATTTGGCCAGGTTCTGAAATTCCTAATTCTCAAGATATTAGGGATTCGACTTTTTGTTGTTGAGTTCAAATTTTTCAGAGGCTTTTCAATTTGAACAACTCGCTGGATATGACACAGGAAAAAATTGCTGCGGGAAAGAGAAATCTTAGGGAAAATGCAGGGAATTTGAAAATGGAATTTGGGTTGGTACCCTGTATATTGGGACATAAAACAGGTTGTGATTAGATTTAAATTTGAAGAAATATGAATTCACACCCCCTCTTTTAACGCTGCCAGAGAGTTCACTCGCTGTTGCTAACTCCAACATAGAACTGGAAACATGCCTTTAGGTACTCACCAATAATGTGGGGTTTCAGGTGGCCGGGGCGCGGAACAAGGTGGCCCTAAAACCGGGCCACTCGTTGATGGACTGGATACGACTGGGCCGCAACCAACCCGATCTTGCCGGTATGTTACCAAACCAATATTGTTTTACATTATCTTACATTGATGCGTATCATTTAATATCTTTAGTATCTTTTGTATATGGTATTTCATTGTACACATGTTAATATGTGACAAAGGCCTATAGATTAGATTATTATCACCTAAACACGTTTTTGAAAACACTTGCAAATATTTGTGAAGAAAACCCCTTCTCTTAACACCTTGATACGAAAAGTGCTGCCAATCGTAAATTCCTGGACTTCTTGTACCTGGCTTTTAATATGATATACTGATAACATGTTTGGTATCCACCTACTAAGAAAGATATTTTCGTCGTCATTGTATTGTCAGATTTGGTCAAGTGTTGAATGTTACCCCTAATTCACGATTAAGTAAAAACATGTGGAATATTGGACTCAATGAAAACTCGGAAAGATCGTTTCTTCCTTGTTCTCCATAGTTGTCCAGTTGATTACATCGATAAGTCTACTCCTATGGAGTAGGAAGTTGAAGCAAACAGTCGTAACTAGTGTAAAATCGTGTAGTGTGTGGTACCAGTCGCTGGTAACCAGTAGGGTGTGCAAAGGAAAAATAATTTTACTAGTGTTGTTCTGTTTGGAGATTGTAAGTTTTCCCATAGGAATTGTATGGAGAGTGTGAAAAATCTTTACGGACCAAATAATGATTGGAGATTGATCGGATGACATCATCAGAATGGTCGTAATAACCTCAAACCAGTATCCATTTCTCCACAGGGGGTGGCCATATTGACAATATGCTGGTTCTTACATTCTATCAGCTGGGCACTGCTGGGCCTCTAAGCGCTTGAGTGTACTGCCAATACATACTATACCTTCAACTTCTGTACCCTGAATCTACAGTCTTTACCTACTCTACCCTGGGTAATCACCTTCCATGCTCTGAGCCTACTACTACCCCTTATTTGCAGTAGCTGGGTACTGGGATTCTGAGCCCTGAATCTACCACCGTTACCTAGTATATCCTGGGTCTTCAGCTTCTGTACCCTGAGTCTACTTACTTAACTATACCCCGGGTCTACTTACAGCACTAAACCCTGGGTCTACAAACTCTACTGTACCCTGGGTCTACTAGCTCTACTCTACCCTGCGCCTTCATCTTCTCTACCCCGAGTCTACTAGCTTTACTATACCCTGGGTCTACTAACACTACTATCCCAATCTTTTCTCATCCTTGTTGGCCTTTTTGTCAAACATCTATTTGTAATTCCATATCTTTTGATCTATTGAACAAGGTGGATAAGACGGAGCTTTTGCTGTTTTTAAAAACAACACATGTTTGACCTTGTTAACACTGACTTTGAAAGAGATCAGTGAAAATATGCAAAACATTCACCCAATCATCATTCATCTCATAATATTGTATACTAACAAATAATTATTGTAATTAACACACTACTGTCTGAAAAGCGTCAGTATGACGGGATGGTTTAGCTCAATAAAAAAAGATTTAAAAAAAATAAATTAATAAATTAACAACCAATGACCAAATCTGTCATAGCTTAAATAATCTCTCCTAAATTTAAGGTGATAATCTAGTTTTGGTAGATGGCCATTAGCTAAAATCATGTACTTTAACTAATTCAGGCACTGGAGGCCGGATACTGGAGGTAACAGAAGAGGAACTGGCCAAACACAACACTCAAGAAGACGCCTGGATGGCGCTCAGAGGTAGGGAGAGAATCTTATTAATACCAAAGTTTAATTTCTTCCTGCTGGAAAGTGGTGGGCTGGGGTGATCAGATGGTTAAGTAGATTCAAGGTAGCTCTGCCACAGAAAATCGATGCCACAGAAAATCGAACCCCGGCTGTGAGCGTGGGAATTTGGCACGCTAGCTACGAAGCTACTACTGATATGTTTACTTGGAAGGGTCATGGTGTGGGTAGGGCAGGTCATTTATCTCGACATGGCATTCTGGTGATAGCTCTGACTTAATCGTAGTATTCAGCGGCTACTAGAATGAAACAGGCGGGCCTGGGTAAAGATTGGAAGCAATGCAGTGATGACCTATTCTTTTGTAAGGAGATGAAGAGCATGTCAATCAGTACCATTATCAGGCTGTTGGTCACCTGTCTTCTCATTGGCTGTCTACTAGTGAGGGTTAGTGGCACCCTGGCTGTAGGCAGCGGCTGCATACCCTGACTGAGCAGCACCCTGTTTACCTGTTTACCCGTGGTTCCTTATCATCATATAAAACTAGTTCAAGAGGAGGGTCATTCAATGCACTTTCTCTGATTGACCAGCATTTTATCTTGTTCCTACCTGTCTATTGTAGTGGTAATTCCAGCCACCGCTGATACCAGTCTCAGGGATGTGATATTTTAATTCTATAAGTATGGTTATGCGAACTGTCAGTGTAAAGATACTTCTCTACCAATCACCACATTGTATTGAATAAACATAATAACCTAGAATACCAAACTGTATGGTTATAGATAATATACCAAATTCTGTATCATACCAATCTGCCTCTACTCTTGAATCTTAACTGATTTCTGTCACTTTGAAATAGTCTTTTCTCAACCCTCATCAACACGTCATGACTCGCATCATAGATATCCCTCTGACCTGCATCTATTAAATTTGTGAGGAATGATTGTCCGTTTCTTCTCGCCAAATTATGACTTTATCTTCAGTTATTGTCTCTTTGATCCCATCGTTTAGATCATTTTTGCTCTATCAAGTTTAATACTCACATCTTAATCCGTTTTTGGATTTTCTTTTCTATTTACTTTGCTGGCCGAAGTTTTGCGGAGTTTCTATATAAATAACGTCAGCCTCGCCGTAACAAGTTATTTTTTTTTTTAGAGGATTGTATCCAAGTTGTATGGAGTTCAGACTCTTAAATTGGTTGCGTTTTGCAACCTGGTGGGTGGACTGTGTCTATTTTCTTTTAATATTGGATTCTCGGAAAGAGAATTCTGTTAAGTTTAACCGAAACGATGGGTGTGGTTGGGTCCTGGTTGGTTTGATTTGCTCGTCTCGATCGTTATGCAACAGTATGGGTCTATTATCTTGTTTCAATCAGATCAAGTGAAATGCTATACTATTCAACGTTTGGGCGTACCATGCGGGAGGCAAACCCACGATCTGCAGATCTGTAATCATACACTTTACCAATGCCGTCCACGCGTTAAACCCCAGTCACACTGAACGACTGAACTAAACTCCTGATGTAGCATTTCAATTTTAAGAAATGGCTATGTTTCCTGTCACTTAAGAAAAAGTCATGTCGCTAGTGTCACTAAATATTATCTAATATTCTAGAACTTTGAATTAATATTTCTTAATTTGAACATTTAGATTTCAACGAAAAAGGGTTGTTATACCTCCTTGAATACTCTCCTATGTCACTTTCATCTTCAGAGGTGTACCTAGGGCAGATGTCTCGGAATGTTCAGGCGAATATAAAAAGGTTTTAGGACATCCAAAATGTTTCAACCAACTTCTTTGTCAAATATTTAAAGCTAAATTTTGGGAAGTCTGCGGGGTAGACAACCTCAGAACCTCTCCTGAGTACCACTTTTCTAGGGAAACCATAGTGTATATACAGGCTCCCTTCATCATAAAAGGTGGAGCTAGCACTCAATGAGCGCCGTGAACGCCTTATAGATAAATGGCAGGTACCAAACGGGAGGTTGATATGGGCTGTGAGCCTTGCCTTTGAAGGCCTCCCAGATGATGGACGATGGCCGGCGTCCACAGAGTCTGCTCCCACCTGTGTCCGGGGTAGGTCAGGGCGGGTGGGCCGACATCACACACAGTTTATAACCTCCCCGGACTCAATAAGGCCTGGGGTCCGCTAGCGTCTCTTAAAAGACACGTGCAGCGTTAACGGTCGTGTAATGGACCATTACATTGGTTACAGGCTCTGGCACTTCATTGTGTGCTCGGAGCAGGAGAGAGGAGTTTTATTGTGCGATATACTAAATGTGGCAAGGAATGAAAATGCTTTGGTTTCATATTGCGTACAGGACTAGATTGGTCCAAAATTAGAAAAAAAGAATCGAAGATGTATATCAATCTTTACGTTGCCCTAGGTACACATTACATTAGATGATCGATGTGATGTCGGTCGTTTTTTCGTGCTATTCGGCTCTTGGGGGGGACTTTAGGCACCAACTGAATAAGTAGCCAAATATTACCGCCTGAAAGATAACAACAGTCATATCTTTGAGAGTCAACTTTGATCCGTCAACAAGTGTAATTTTGAAGGCCAAGGGATACCGGCATAAAGGGAATTTAAGGTCAGTGGTTACTTTATTTTCATCACTTTAGTACGTTCACTCTAACATCCAATGTCTTCTACCGGTACAGGCCACACTTACCAACTTAACTCAACTTGACTGTTGTAGCTGTTTGCGGCGCCTATACGACCGTCTAATCTTATATCAAGTAAATCCTACATGCCATAGCCTACGACTCAACCATTGTATCTAGTAGCATATGTTCAGAAATTTTACCTTGAACACGGTCGGTAGGTCTTACTTTGTCCAAATCTTGGTCTTAAATTGGTCTTAACAAGATTTTCAAAAATGCGTGGGAACCCTGTCGTCAGACCAGTCACAATGACATTCCAATGTGTACAGGTTAGCAAATTAAACTCTTTGAGGAACACAAAGTAAATCTGGGATTAGAAATATATCTGGGAGCAGTATTTCGTTTTTTGGGTGGTCTTGATTCAAGGGAATCTTTCCAATCTCTTCTGGTGAACTCAGATAACCTGGTATCTAGACCGGAAATCAGCAGGCGTGCTGTAATGGAGACCGGAACTGTCACTGATGGTTTCTGCTCTTGACCCTCCCAACTATACCCGCCCCACTATAGCATCCCCCCACTCTTTTGTCTCCGCACATTGGTCTTTCCTACCACAACCACCACCCACTCACTACCTGGACGAGGGGCCAGAAGATCAATGTCTGTTACCATGGTAACATGAAATATTGATTGTCTCCAGTGGTCAGTGGTGCTGATTAGGACAGCGGGAGGATGAGGCCTGATGGAGGCTTAGGTCAAATGACCCATCTCCTGGAGAAACTATCTGATAACTGCATCAGATCATTAGGGTCCTATAGTCAATTGTACGGATGCTTATACTATTGCGTTGTAATAATGTGGTACAATTATCATGTTGAATGTCGGCCCGGTGACACAGTAGTATATGAAAAGAGTGCTCAATGGTAGTAATGTGTGAAAAAGGGTTTCTAGGATAGTGATAGTGAAGGGATACTTGAAATGTGTTAGAAGCGCATGAAAAAGTAACTGTTATTGTGGAAGTAGTATCTAAAACAGAAGACCACTATGGTATAATATGTAGTATATCAAAATAGTGAGGTTATATGTAGTTATATAGAATGGGTGTGGGGGGTTGGGGGTGGGTGGGAGGGGGCTGCTGTGGTAGTTCTGCTCTGAATAGCAGACTATTGTTGTAGTACAACTGCATCAAAACATGTAAATTGTTCTTACTAAAATGTAAACCGACGGTAGGCACAGTTACTTAATAAATGGACCAGTATTGTGGGAAGTACAGCAGCAGTCTCCAACAGAATGTATACTGGTTTTATAAGACAAATATACTTCGTGTATGAATGGAACAACAAACAACATGAAAGGTAATGACCATCTTTCATTTTACGAGACAGTGCTGAGTTAGATCACTAGTCTCTAAATAGCACAGGATAAAGTGTATTAAGTGGATTGAATGCTTAACGTATGCGCGTAACAAAAAATACAAATGTATAGCAACAATAAAGCTGCCAGGAAATCACGGGGAACGATATACCGGGATATCGTTTTCCCTATTTTTGTAGGCTTTCTTACTTATTCGTGATCGTGGATTGTAGGGAGGATTCTGTCTCTAAAATCTGTATTAGAGTGTTCGTGTTTAATTTATTGAGCTTTTTATAGGACTATTCCTAATATCATTTATTCTTCGAGTGTTTCTTAAATAAAAGTTGGAAAAGTATTTCTATTTTGCTACCTTTTCATCAATCCAGCGTGGCACTGCTGAGTATAGTGAAATTTTGGGGCGCGAGAATGGTTATTTCCGCTAGTGGTGCGTGAGGTCAACGTTCTGTAACATTGGTAACACAGATTTGTTGTATAAAATCACATCACTATAAACAACGGGGTTGCAACGGTTGGAATTCAGTTGCTCCCACACCACTGACCTGTACACATCGTCAATTTTAGATTGTTAGCTTATTGTTGTAGGAGGATTTAATAAATATTTCCCATATTTATGTATGTCCGAACTTAATCACTTGTTACTTGTTATTCCTATATTTTAGCTAATTATTAGTCACAATTAATGACGAGGTAAATACCCTGCTGCATGTTTCTACTTATCAGACAGCGGACGATGACGAGTTTGAGAATAAAACACGTTTTATTTTGGCAGGTCGGGTATATAACGTGTCACCGTACATGGACTTTCACCCCGGAGGTGTGGACGAGCTGATGAGAGGAGCAGGCAAAGACGGCACAGACCTCTTTGACGAGGTAAGACGTTGAAAGGGCATTGGATTGTGACAGTGTATCATATGAAATGTATTATATAGGGGGCCTTCCATTTAGTACGTATGCACAATTTCATTTTAGACCCCCCCCCCCCCCCAAGCTAAAATAAGCATTGGATTTCTACGGGAACGTACACACATTTTTTAAAATGTCAGACCCCTCAACCCCCCCCCCCCCCTTGGTGCGTACATACTTAGACCCATACTCTGAGAAAGGTTGACTTTTTCATCCCTTGACAGCCATTTATGAAGGGTGTTAATCGCACCATAGGAACGTTAGATTCGTTTATTGGATACCTGAGGATGTAGAAGGCATTATTGTCTTTTCTTTAAGTGGTTATACAACATTGTAGTCCAATATTTAATGATTTGATGTGCAAAAGACCTTTCATATCACAAATTTTCACATTTACAACCGAATCCTTTAGTAAATCCCCATAGGGAATCTCTGAAATCACCAGTTTTTGCACTTTTTGGCCATTTTGAATTTTTACAGATTTATCTGTATAATTAAGAATATACATCACAGCCACTTGCATTATATATCATTGTAATCTTCAAGTAAAGACAGATATGCCTAACATATTTATTTTCACATATCACAAACATTACATTCTTTCTATAGAGCCTCAAATTAGATTGTAGGACTTAATGGTAAAAGTTTTTTCATTTTTCTGATTTTGGTTCTAAATAGAATGTTTTTCATTCTATGGTATGTTTTACAAAACAAGTCTGGGTGGATTGTCCAATTCATTCTGAATCCTATGGTATATGGAGTAATACTGTAGTTAATTTACCTAGAAAGTCATGGTTGTTTGAAAAAAATGCCTTTTTCCATAACTTTTAAAGTCACCCTTTCTTGGTGCATAGGTTTTTTTTTTATAGCCTACATACTTTTATGGGCTTACAAAGAAAAAAATATTACCGGAACATTGGTGGTGCCCATAAATGCATAAGATGTCACACTTGTCACGTTTATCGATCAATATTTCAAGCAACCTTCATCACCGCTTATTATTTGTAGAGTGTGATTAACGATGTCTTCCTACTCTCCACTTCTTATTTTCTAGATACACAAATGGGTGAACTTCGAGTCCATGCTTGAAAAGTGCCTTGTAGGAAAATTGAAAACTACGATTACTCCCGGAACAGGTAAGAAAGGATACAACCAAACTCAATGACAGTGTTTTTGAATTTCTATAAAGAGAAATAGAAAATAATCCACCTGGGGGAAGTCATTTAAAATACATTATTTCTTTTATATTTTTAGCAAAATCAAAAAAGTCGTCCAACAAAACAAACGGTAAGTGACATTTATTATGAATTAAATAAAGTCTCTCGCCCCAAGGTTGATGATGAAAGGCATTGGTTTATGCTTATCTGCCAGTTTCCTTACTCTTTCAGTACACACAGATCAGATAACGAGATCGCAATTCAGAAATGTCATTTTCAGTTGGTCACCTCAAGACGCTCATGAAATATCTAAAAGTTTATCACATAACGGTTAAAAGTCATGAAGCTCAAAAATAAGATATAATGCGTTTTGATATGACTCGCTTCTACTCTGGTAGGTAACTTGAACCTGCCCCCTCCAGCGGCACCACCTCCCCTTCTTGTCAAACAACCACCCAGGTAAGGATATAATTATCAGCCTTTGTTTAATTCCTGGGTTATACGTTGGGTATAAAATAGAACTTTCCATCCCAACACTTTATATATTAAACCAGGTACCTAAAGATTTCTTTTACAGGAATAACTCAAAGTGATAATGTCCATATCCTTTTACTGTTAAGGCAATATACCGATTTTTCGATCACCATTGACACGGGTATTTTGTCTTATCAGGTATGAGTGGTATCAGGGGTCTGATCACGTGACTATTGTCGTCTACACCAAGTGGAATGATGTCCGTCATGAGAACGTGGTCATTGACCGTGACGGGCGGCAGTTGACCATGACCATACAACTCAAGGAGTACACCTTTACCGTCCATCTAGGTATGATATAAGTAGTCTCCGCAGCTCAGTATTCAGGATTAACTCTTTTGATGTTTAAGATAAAGTAAAATGTTCCACTGAGATACGATTACTCACAATTGTATTACCATTCATATAATATAAAAAGTACCTCTCATATGATGCATGGTATTCAATAATACCCATTAGAATTAACACTTAGTGACAAAATAACTCTTGATATTAACCACACTCTACCCTAGTGCTATACATTATTGCTACGAATCGTAAGATTGATCAGTCTTACTATAATAAGACGTGGTTTGTTAACTTGAATACCATACTTAAGTGAAATAAATGCACACGTAATACTACACATTGTATCCTTTTCAATTACAGAACTTGAACATGATGTAGCAAATAAATATGAAGGTAGGTTAATATCTGGTTTGTCTATGAATTTGTGCGATGTCACAGTGTTATCATGTATAACCTATGTTGAAGGAATATGAAATTATTTCAGTAGAATACAATTCAACTTCTAGAAAATTTCGTACCAGATCACTGTGGTGCGAACATGTTATTATGTCATGTGAAGAGACAGCCTTGTGAAATACACATTCATACCAGTTCTTTCTTTATTGATCGATGTTATTTGAACCTTTTGCAGTACGCGTCCAGTCGATATCTGGAAAGGTGGAGTTGACCATGATCAAACTTAACGGTGAGAAGTGGACGTCCATCGGCCGGTCTTTGCCGAGGGACAAGGAGTATTTACTCACTAAGGACCTGGGTAGGTAGTCCTATTACCCCGCACGTATTGCCACTCAAACTGGTAAAAGGTCATATACATAATGTCTTTACCTCAATGTCACGTCTGGTGGAGACCTCTTTTACTCGACTATCGAGACTGCAATATTTTCAACTTCTGACGAATTTCCATCGTAGGCCTAGGAAAAGGTGCCATTTCAGGATCTTTTAAATAATGCAAAAACTGAGAATTGTTGATAAAAGTTATTTGATTTTAAATAAATGTTTAATAAAGTGAAATCAATTGACTTTTAGCGATTCATTTTCCAAACTCCGTATATAATGTGTAGGAACACCTATTTTATAACGTTACTAACTTTTGATTCAAATAACTGTTTTCTAGATGTGGTATATCGGTGCTGCCACCTGGAATCTATTTCTCGAATTACCCATGACGCAAATCTATACTGCATCAGGCTCCCCGAAGGTACCCGTATGTGTGTACCGCCAGGTTACCACGTCCATATCAGGCTTATGGTCGAAGGTAGGAGCCTTGAAGGGTATTGTTATTCTACTCTCAGACTAAATAGGGTTTTCCTCAACCAAGTAAATAATTGTCACAAATAGAGCATACCTCACGATAGACGGTCATCAAAGTGAGTTCATTAGCATACTAATGAAGTTTTAAGAAATATTAGTGAAACGTATAAACAATGGAAATAAGAAATTTATTTTAGATGAGAGATATTCTTCCCAGATAACTTCAGGGAAAGTTTTATCTTTTTAGTAAAAAGATATCAGCGAAGAGACCTACGGGTAAATGTGGACATAGACTTCTTAATGAGTGCAGTGTAAATTAGGGAGTATCAGAAACTTTAAAGCTCACGCGAAAAAGAATGTTTCAAAATTCAGACATCTCTGTATAATAATAGGTTATCATCTATTTTAACATATTCCATGGGGTAGAACGGCCTAAGTATCCAAACAATAGGTGTAAGGTGTGTTGTTGTAAGTGTGAGGCCACTCTCACACCTCTAGTGTGAATTTGTAGGAGGCAAGTCTTGGCAGGGCGTATGATGTCAGAGGAGGCATTGGGCCAAATTAGTGTGTGACAGTGAGTCAACTTAAAAAAATCATAAGCCTAAAACCAAATCTTGCAAAAATTAGGTAAAAAAAGACAGTGATTGTTCAAATAACTAACTAATGATTCTGAAAGTTACAGATATCCACGAATTGTAGTTTTTAAATGGCATGGAGTTTAATAAAGCCCATTGGGTATAGTGTTATACCAATGCCTCCCGTGACGTCACAAGCATTGCATGCATGTGTTACATGGAGGTTTACCTGCTCACAGTGTAGATTGAACTACTACAGTAAACTTCAGGTTTTCTCAAATAATCATAAGTAAAAGAAAACATCCTTTAGTTGTTAATTTTTAAAAAGATAAAGATAAGACGTATTTTGATGCAAAAAACGGCTTTGCGTGTCTCCTTTAAGTAGGACACAACGTAAAACAACCGTATCTTTATTATCCTTTAAAAAACGTCATGAGGTATAGCCTGTATTGAAAAATGTCAGTATATATATATATATATCATTGTGGACTTACAATATGTAATCATTTGAATGTATATGTATCCCACATGTTGCCCATGCGGTCTCTCGTATGACTGGAAATATTTTAGATACATTAGCATATTGATACGTGTTATGGATTACGAAACTCTGTATTAATTAGCCCTCCATCTACGCCCTCAGGCATGTCGGTGGTTCGTAGTTACACCGTCGTCCGTCCTTCGCTGGACCCTGACCACCAGGACCCCCGGGTGATGGCCGGCAGCGTCCTCTACCTCATGGTCAAGATCTACGAGGATGGCGCCCTCACTCCGGAGTTTGACAAACTAAAACCAGGTGGGTAACGTGTTCGAGTTAGCAGCCTTTTCTAACGTACTTTAAACCTGAGAAGAACAAACAAGAAATATCTACTGGTATTTATATGTACCTGACCAGAGAGAATTACAATATAATTGTGGGCTAATGGAGTGCGCTTGGCCATTAAATTGCATGTAGAACTGTAAATCTCTCCGCAGCAGCTCATTTAGACAACTTTCATTAAGACCAAAAGACCCGACTTTTTTTTCCACATTATTTTTACTTAAACAAAAAGATAATTTGAACTTTTCAGACCCCAGATAATTCAAATGAATTGTGATTTTGTGCATTAACATATCAAATCTGAAAACCCTGACCGTGTGGCTTATCTAATTGAGGGGGCTCTGCTCTTGGTTCGCTGGGATTACCCTCTTGTTAAAGGCATCTTCAGGTTTCCCTGATCTTCCAGACGTAGTACAATTATATCTCTTCACTATCAGTAGTAATACAGGACTTTATCAGACAAGTTTCACATATGTCTTGTTCGTTTGTTTTAAATGTCTTTTGAAAAGCAATAAAGTTTCAGACAAAAGTACATGTTGGTCCAACTTATCCGACAGTAATGTCCCTTTATAAAATGAGGTGTGCCCATAAAGAGGACTTATTTTGCCATCTGCGCTGAAATTTTAAAGGGGGTTTAGTATCATGGCCAAGGGATAAGTTGAGCATTTACTCATGTTAAATAGTCTCTTCGCAGACTGTCTCAAACATAAGTGGACATTCTATAGAAATGTTAACGTATGGGGATGCATTGCAATTAAATCTAGCTACAAATTAGGTTTTCCTCAATAGGATTATATCTCCAACAATAGGGAGTGTTCACCAATAGCGGCTGGAAGTGGGTCCAGCCGGCCACCAAACTACCTATTGTGTTGATTACAGGTACACGCAGTGGTCACTGGTGCCACGCCTCACTGAACACATCACAGGTCCCAGTGGCTGCTGATCAAGGTGTACCGCCCGTATACACCTGGCCGGTACCAAGCAAGCCCTATTCACTATAATATTATAGTCATCCCTACCTGCCCTAAGCTCGTCTCTCGTTTACAGGTGATCCACTAGAGGTCAGCACACACACAGGGGACTTTTCTGCCGGCCTCCTGGAGGCGTGCACTGACCTGGTGCTCTATGCGGCTGGTACGGGCTTCACCCCCATGGTTAATCTGATCTACCTTACGGCCGCCAAATCTCAGACTGGGGACAACAGGTTAGTGTTCATTAGCTTTGCCTACCAGTTTTTTTTGGAGTCTCTAGTTATATCTATATAGTATTGTAGTTATTGGAGGGGACTCCCTCAATCAGTCATGTCTTTAGTCATTCAATTCTCTTTGTTCTTAATGACCGGTTACACAATGTCATGTTCAGCTGTTGAGGGGCATTGTCCCCATTTGTTGTTAGAATCAGGCAGTGTGAGGAGCCAGAAGTGGGTTACAGCCCTCATCCCTTTGCATTTAGACCACCACTGTCACCTTCCCCAGCTAAACCACTCCCCCAGCTGTGTGTGACAGTAGAGTAGTGGTAGTTGTCAGTATTCAGCCTACTGGGCTGTGTTTAGGGGAGGGGGTCCTGCTGGTGGTTTAAAGGTTTATTAAGGGGCGATCCCCCAGGAGCCCCTTACTAGCCCTTGAGTGACCCAAGACAGAAAGTGTAGTTGTGATGTCACAAAAGACCTTTTTGGACAGTGGTTTTCCTATAGTATTGGCTGTCTGTAATGTCATTTTGTCACCAAATTCGGAGGTAAAGTTTACTGTACAATTTTATTGAAAACATAAAAGCACTATTGGAAAACACTTCAACGTTTGAACTTGGGCATACTGAAACAAACTATTTTCTCACAGCATGATAAATGAACCTTTTTTGTTAGTGAATTTAAATGTTCTTGCTGCTTTTATGTTAGCATTTCCAGGTTTCAGTAGATCAAAGGCCCAGACTGTTTATCAACAATTAGGAAGGCATGTGTGTTAATTGATCTGGCACATGATGCCCTTGGGGGCAATTGATCTGGCACATGTTGCCCTTGGGGCATGGGTGTTTTACTGATGCTTACACTGTTTATCTTATACAAACAATTACCCTAGTGAATGGTCATTTGGTAAACATGTATACTGAAAATAACTTAGTTGAGACAACCAAATCAACCAATACTGTTTACTTATCTAACTACTTTGCATGGTTTTGACATGTGAAATTTTTGGGTTGGTTCTACTTTTTCATAAGTTCTTTTCTTTGCAAAACTAAATTTTGCCCCCACACACACACTTAAATGAGTCAAATTGGTATATTAAATGGTGAGGCTGATACTAAGAGCTGGATCGCACCTTGGCTTGGGGAGCTATATGCTTGTAATGCTTTTGTTACCAGCTTTAGTTTATTGAGGGATGACCATTGCTCATGCATGAGCGAAAGTTTGTATCTATTTTACTTCTTGTTGTTACCCGGGCTCGCTGTATTATCAAGTCATCTTCGAAATATGATTGATATATCGAATCTCGCCCGGGTATACTGACTTGGTAAATTAGGCGGGAAACGCCATTGAACGATATCAGAACCAGCGGAAACAAGATCGCAAATTTAAGCCTGCTTCCGGTTGCAATGCTGAGCCTATGTAAAGTCTATACCAGAAATTGACCATTGAGTATGATTGAGATACCATTAGCCAAGATCGGGTAGGAGATTGATAGCGGTCAAACTGAATGACATCGACGCCTCAGCATTCGAAGGCCTATAGCGTGCTGGATTGCCGTGTAGTGTGATTATGTTAATGAGGGTGATGACGGCGAAGATGGCGGCCCCCGATTTCTAGTCCACGTCTGTAGCTTCTCTCCGCCAATCTACAAGATTGGCGGAGAGAGGCACGCGGAGAGAGGCTACAGATGTGGACTAGAAACCGTAGCACCATCAGTTTATCAGCATACGAGAGGCTGGCTACGTCGGACTACTGGTTTCCGATCGGCATCGGCCAAAAGGTGGGTACTCTCTCCGTGCTGGTGAACGATAATAGAGGTAAATGGCGGACGGCTTCACTTGAGCTGGCATGCGCATCTTGTTCGATCGATAATTCGCTCGATATTTCGTATTCCTATCCCAATATGTCATCAAGCATTCTACTTTCATATATAGAAAAAGAAGACGAATAACCCGGGTTTTTTCGGTTTTGTAACCGATAGTTTTCTTTCATACCTCAACCTGTGTCCTTGTTAATTTAAATTTTTTAATCTATTTATAAAAGTAGGATTATTTTAAAGGGAGCCAAAACCAAAATGATTGACAACATTTTCAAAACTCAGTTAAAACTATAGAAATATGTTAGATGAGTCTAGATAAGGTCCCTATTAAGGTATTTGCGGAGAAAACTAGCTCAAACTGATTCCACAAGAGACAATATTTCCATTTGTTTGTAAACAAACCCCATTTTTGCAGATCCACATTAATTGAGACGAACAAGGAAAATGCATTTTTAATGATTTTCTAACATATTTCATGGTTTAGATTTTAACATGGGCCAGAAATAGGCTCATGGAATGAATTTCAATGATTATTTGACTTTGAAAAATGTTGTTGAATTTATTGGTTTTGGCTCCCTTTAATTTGGAACGAAGTGAGGTAAAGGGTCCAAAAGATCAGACTTTGATTTACAAACTGAATATACTGTAGTATTTGTGATAGTAAACCAATGACAATGACAATGAATGACAATGAACTTTATTCACAGCCCCCATGAGGCACAGGAATACATAAATATATACAGTTTTAACAATGTTACATGAATAAAAAATCAAAAAATCAAAAATAAATAAAAAGAATGAAAAACAAACATATAATACAAAATTTACAAAGTACAAAGTACAGCTGTAAAATTTGACTAGTGCAGTTCTAGACTGTACTCGGTACCGGACGGATCAGATGAGACTACTGGTGTCACCAGTGGATATATCTAGTCGACTAGTTTGATTTGCAAATTTCCATAATTTGGTACACAAAGGTTGCTAGGTTTATTAGGTGTTCAATATTTTGTGTGCCAAATAACTTGTTCATTCGTAAGTGTAAACGTTCTTCTAGGTACTGGTGGTCAATTAAAAGTGCTCTTTTTGGCAGTGGCCAGATTCTGCTATGGCACTATTCAAATCTTGGAGGTGTAGTTTATGGTATATAACCTCCGAGGCGTCAGCCGAGGAGGTTATATACCATAAACTACACCTCCAAGGCAGTTTACAAGCTTATACTATGTCCCATAACCACTTGAATAATCATTTAGAACTATTTATATTAGATATTACCTATATTAACTTTTTATATTAAATGTTAAAGTATAAATATATAAAGACTTTATATATATATATGTATGTATAGCATGGTGCTAAGTATATTCACATTGCAGACCATTGGTTTCCTGTGGCCTCCATAGCCGAGTGGTTAGGCTGCTAGATTCCTATGCAAAGGGTCCAGGGTTCAGTCCTCTGTAGGACCTACTATTTGCAACTATACTTATTTTGTTCCATTTTTATTTTAGACCTTTTTAAGAAGTTTCCATCATTTTAAATTATGTGAATCATAATTATGTCTTTAATTATAACTATGTATCATGGCCCTTATTTGTATTTTAAATGACTAGTTTTACTATGAGGATTTAGAATCACTAACATGGGTATGACTTACCTCGCCTCTGAACAGCTGCCTCAATAGGGTAGTGGTTAGGGTCTATACCTTTAACATAAGGGGTCCATGGTTCGATACTGCTTCAAGATACTACTTTTCAAAAACTCGAAATTGGGTGTCAAGAACTTCAAAGACATCTATTTCTCAAATAACCTCCTCAGGAGGTTATCTGGATAACCTCCGGAGGTTAACCAAATAAACCTCCTGTGGAGGTTAAAACCAGCCATAGCTGTAGGTTACGTTCAGAAACCTCCAGGGAGAACAATAGAGGTACGGCCCGGGTGTAGTATAAGTGAAGGTAAACCGCCATGGAGGGGGAGTTTATGGTGTCTAACCTCCGAGGCGTCAGCCGAGGAGGTTATATACCATAAACTCCCCCTCCAAGGCGGTTTACGAGCTTATATACTACGGTATATTATAACTTTGAGATACATATTTTGAAATAATTATGGTTATAGACCTATTAATGTGGGAGATATTCAAGAAGCATAGCGGAGCAGGGGACAACATTACCAGCCGGCTGAGGTTATGTGTGCGGGCACGGCAGCGACACCCCACACACACTGACCTTCTTCGGAGCCCTAGACCCCTAAATTCTACACTGTGACTTTGCCATTTCTTAAAATCCACATGAGACATAAGGCTTAGACATGGGCAACAACAAAAAATGACATGACATAGCTTGTTTCTTAAATTCGACAAGTGACATGACTTAATGGTGACATGTGACTTTGGGAATTAGATGAGAGGCGACATGGCCTTTTCTTATATTCAACGTGTGACATAGAGACCCCCCATCAAGGGCCCCCTCTTACATACGTGGACGCGGGGTTCCATACAACCTGCATCCAAAGGTGTACGATTCGAATCTCCTAGTATTCTAAGTGGCTGGTAGCTGGTTGATGTTGTAGAAATTTCTGACATAAGCTATGGAGGTTTAGAGCCTAACCTGCGGAGGTTTAAAGCCTAACCTGCGGAGGTTTACTGCCTAACCTGCGGAGGTTTATCAAATAAACCTCTGCCGGAGGTTAACCTGAAGCAGGAAACCGTAGGTTATGTTCAGAAACCTACGGTGGGAACAATAGAGAAATGTCCCAAGAGTAGTATAATGATAATTAATCATATTTTTGTAGCTTGATCAGGGGAATTATCTGAGTGGTTTCTTCCCAAGAAGCCAGTAGCCTATATCATACCATATCAAACTAAGCCTGAAGAGAAAGGAAGAGAAAGGATATAGGAAGGATTTCTGTATGTGTCAAAGAAATTATAATTATAATTCTGAAGCAAACGGTAATTTATATCCCTAATTATCACAATTTATTACCCCGGCAAAATCCACTATCTTACCAGTAAATGGCCACCTTGTGTACATAGAAATAGCAAAACTTGTCCCACTGTTACTCATCCTGTTTGAAATGTGTCATGTTGAATTATTTTTGGAGACACAGACATATTCGGTGACTTTTTACAGTCAGACTTTCACTCAAACTTCCGGTCATTCTGACGTAGATTTCTATATGGCTCACGTAAGTTACATCAAAGAAACACTAAATTTTGACCAAAAAAGTGCAGATATAAACAAATATTACTACAAATACAAGACGGATTCACGAAAGGTTCGTAAAATTAACGAAACTTGAATAAGCTAGAGGTAATTGTGTCTGAAAGAAGCAAGTTTAACTTATCAAACTTAGAGTTGAGGTTTGAATACGTTCATTGGGGCGGGAACAGACAAACTGGCTTCAAATCTAATGAAACACAGTCAAATATGGAATTCTAGACTTAGTTAACTCTTTGCTTCTTTTCAATGCAAATTTAGGTTATACACACCTTTAATTTCCCGTGAACCGTCCCAGTGAACCCTCCCATGCAAGCAGCAATCTCCTCGGCAGAGAGCTCCACTTCGGTACCCTGCGTTATGATCTCTGCAACAACCTGCTTTTTTGGGACAGAATTTGTCCCCTACGCACAATACCATAAATACACCGTATGATCCAAATATACTAAGGGAAATAGTTTAGTTTTATTGTAATTAGATGAAATCTGCTGAAAATAAAATACTAATTCATTTAATAAAGCCAAAACCCGCAATTTTTTGGAACTACTTTTTGTGGATTGATACCCTGGCCTGTGTGATAGGGTTTGTTCTGTACAGAACATTGCTGCAAGTATCTTGAATGTATATCACCAGCCTCCATAGGGTAGTGGTTAGCAAACTGAGATTGGAAGCCAAGGCACACAGGTTCGAATCCCATGCGTGACGATGATAGTTTCCTAGTAACTTTTCATAGTTCTAATAATTCTAAGTTTTATTTATTCATGTTGACATTTTAGAAAATTGATTATAAGGATAAGAATGCTTTTCAGCATTTAGAACAATAATCACTTTGTATCCTCAAATATATTTTCACTGTCTGCCAGGTGAATATAAACTTGAACTATATCCCAAATAAGTTGCTAAACTTTCACATTGCCCTGCCAGCCCTATATATTTTCTAACTAGTGACAATATAATAATATTTGTAGAATAATCATCAATGTACTACTCTGGTTTCCCATAATAATAAGTCTAACATCCGGTTGTAGGGGTTTCAGTGCTTACTTTGGGCAGGGACTTACTTTGGTCTAAGTGAAAGGTTAAGTTAACAGAAAAGGTGTCCACACCAAATTGCACAAAAAAGGTGTCTACACCAACGTTTTTCATGCAGTACATGGATAGATCCAGATATTCCAAAAGGGGGGACTTTGTTACATACATATTTTATGGGACTAGAATTTGTCATTAAAATAATATAAATTTAGCAAAATTCAAGGGATGACACAAGCCTCAGGTGTCCTCCTCTTAATCTTTACCTGCATAGGCTACACAGTAAAAAATAGGTCCAATATGGCGGGAGGTTGTGGCAGAGATACAAAACGGTAGTGGAGTGATCTGCTTGGAGAGTGTGGAAGCAGAGACCCTGTATGTATATATCAAGACTGGAAAGCTTCTCTGTTGCCCTATGTGACCATTTCCCTGGTGGCTTGTTGGATCAATTATGACCGGGTCTGGCCATTACCAATGTAATTGTGGAATAGCCAGTGGCACCACACTGGCTATTTTTAACATGGACATAATGGTCAATCCAAATCTAGTCCAACCATAGACATATATCTTATGTATCTCTATGGTCCAACCAAGGGCCAGGTAGCAGGCCTGTAGTGCATGACAGGTTTACCCCTGGCTTTCCAGTCTCGATATATCATATATACATACAAGGTCTCGGATCAGAGGCCAGTTCCCAACAATTTCCATTGAAACCTATATACCAATCGATTGCTCAGGCCTATTTTGCTTATAAGATTTTAATGAAAAAAGATATAAGGACTTTGAAGGGCTAATTGTAACAATTTTTAGTGAAGAAATGGGCTGTATAATACGTGAATTACAGTAAGAGTGAGCCCATTTCTTCACTTCTAAAGGTCGGGTAACTATTGAGTTAGACAGCCCTTCTTTTGTTCACTAAATTACATAACCATACATTGCTGAAGGCTGTGGTCGCCAACTTCAAGCCTCAGTAGTCACATCCTTCTCAGGTGAGAGGTAGATCCACTGGTCAGTGCTGGCTCGCGGCCAGTCGTCATCACCTTAGTATAGGGGGGGGGGGGGGGGGTAAAAGGGTAATTGACAGGTAGGTCTGTGTGAGATCGAGTGGTCAGTGCCGGCTCTCAGCTATCAGTTTGTTTTTAAACACATATGTATCATTTTTAGCTAATAGTTCCTTTAGGTTCTGAATTTCTGAATTCTTGTGTTAAAAACCATGAGAATGGCATAGAATTTCTTGTAACTATTGGGCGTAAAATCATTGAAAATTTCAGATTATTAAATTTGTAAATATGGTTTCAAAATTTCAGATTATTAAATTTTTAAATATGGTTTTTCAGAAAATGATAACCTATTCTGACATGTTTAAATGACTAATTTAGTTTTGAAAATGTATAAGTATTCAAATATTCTAAATCTAGAGGAAGATCAAAACTGATATCTATTCTTCTGATCGAATTGTGGAAAATATACAAGAATCCCACAGCAGATGCATTTTCAGTGTTTGATGAATCTCATTTCTGTATACAATGTAACTGCTTTGAGAAAAATGTATTCCTAAAACTCAAAATAGATATATTAACTCGTACAGTATATTTGCATAAAGTCATGTGCCACATATTACATATTTATGATTTATTTGATGAGAACGTGGCTGCTGAGTGTTACAAGCAAAAAAAAATAATAAAAAAATATTTATGATTTATTTATATAGATGCCCTGAAATGATGCTATGTAAATTTTGTGTGTGAAATTTTCCTATTTTGGCATACAGACGAAAACACTCCGATGTTCCCACATTATAACTAAATGATCTTTGACATATATTATTTTACTACATACATCACTTTAATCCTTCATGTATTGTCCACATTATAACAATAATAACGTTTTCTCTATCTTAAATCAATTTTTAACCATTTTGTCTTGAATTTCTTGAAAACTGTCCAAAATTTACTGAAAATAATGGAGAAACCTAAGGCACGTTACCTAGATCACTTGACACATGATTGATAGAATTTGAAATTTGATTACAAAATATGAACCCTGAGAAAATGGGATATATAGTTTGTCAATATTATGAAGAAATCCGATACTTAAAAGGTCATCCCAAGTTATCCTTTTCATGTCTGAATGTGTAAATACCTAAAAGTGCGGGGAGGCGAAGGGTTAATGACGAAATTAAAAACCTTGATTAAGTAATCTAAGGAATCATTGAAATAGAGCATGAATATTAAATTTGCAAATTGCAAGGTTAAATCCAATGCCAAACGTCTACATACTCATTTTGCCAGTCTCATGGATATTCCAAGCCAAAGTTCACAAATATCAAAAGCTCCATTCAATACAGATTCGAGGAGGCTTTTTTTTTTTTCTATCGAAGTATGGGGTCATCGTATGATAGAAATACAATTACAAGAAAATCAATTGATATAATTGAGTATAGTAAATAAATAAAAAAACATTGAGTATAGTAAATAAATAAGAAAATAAAAACAAAAAAATCAACATTCGTAACAAAATAACAGAACCAAGTGTCATGTGTTACATGTCATGTGTCCCTTGGAGGAGATTCTGAACAAATTCTTTGCCGCCGCGACGGTTTGTTGCTTAGCAACCGGTTGGCTCGACATCACCGCCAGTCTCATTAGGCGGCGGTCAGCGTGTTCTCATCCACCTCTGGTCTCAGCTACTTTCTCTCGCCCGGACACGGGATCTAACCGCTGATATATGGCCCTCTTTATTGAGAACAAAATTAGAGAGTACAGGGATTGGATGGTTCATTTAAAAGGAAAGCTATATTGGTGATCTAGTCGAATGCCGAAGGATATTTCTTGAAAGTGTCGTTTTGATAATAAGACATGTTTCTCATGCAGAACGAGAGTTTTTACAGATTGTCGGGGAGAATTTCCCTCTGCCAAGGAATAACTGCCGAGAAGCTTTTTATTGCAAGGTCCCAGAGAGAATCTTATTAGAGAGTCTGTGGAATGCCGTATACCCACGATTATATCAGAAATTATCTTTATGTAGAACTGGCACATTAATATTCAATTTAATGCCCCAGGTTTAAGTTCCCTTGGGAGCCTCCTGTGAAGAATGTGTCCCCAGCAGCCTCTTTCTGTTGGCAAAAGGCAATACATTGGGAGATCAGATTCTGGAGCTCAGTTGGTAGAGTGCCCGCTTTGAGTCTGGAAGATCATGGGGTCTAGCCCTGGTCGGCTCACACTAAAGACTAACAATGCCAGGGTTACTGCTTGCCTGGCACTCAATATGCAAGGATGTAAGTTTTCCGATTTTTGTCGGAAAATCCGATTTTTTTCTCTCCAGACAGTCAAACTTTGATTGATTTCAAATGTTATGTTTAGAACTTGTTTTACAGCATTTAAAGATACGTTCAGATGTCTCTCTGCTAAGGTAATAATAATGTTTAATTAGCTCACTAACTATGTACGGTGAACTACTGCTGTAGGACATAATCATCTCCATCCTACTGTTGTTATATCATCTTTATGCATCTCTATGTACTCCATTCCATTAATTGATATGCAACTGGAAGAACATGCAATAATGTACGTGGAGTTGATGAAATAAAAAAAAAGAAATTAGAACTTCAAAACATGACTGGTCGGCCTGGTGTCAGTATAATGTGACTGGGTGGGGTATCATGTGAGCCTATTACATGAAATCTCAGTGAGACAGCACTTTAAAGAGGACATTAATTGGGTCCCACTGCTGCAAATAGCCACCTCATTCAATAGATTTGGTCGCAGCCCATAAAACTAACTGAAATGCATTACCTTGAGCAGTCTTAAAAAACCTTGAAGGGTTGGCAAAATGTTAAACTATTCAAACAATCAAACAATCAGTCTCATGCTAAACCCTATCTGTGTGTTACATAAAAGACACGTCATTAATCAAATTCAACTGGGAAGGTAACTTGAGTTCAAACTCCACGCGGTATGCCCCTGGTCCATTCTGGTACTATAATCTTCTAGATTACAAGTGGCTGAATGCAATCTTTTACTTGATATTCCAGGAAATAGCAAATTTAGATATTTATAGAAGACGTTGTTGCCGAATTGTAATTCTGTATTCCATCATCACTTAAGTTGAGTTGGGTATTACGTGTAGACCAACCGCCTTTTTCTATTTATTACCAAACACAGGTACTTCAAAGGAAGAAGCCCTCGATGCATTTATTTTCCGACTTTCAATAAAGAAGTAAACCGTCGCAATGTGGTGCAGAAAGCTGTGCCAAATTCAAACAGAATAACTTTCGGTCTGTTTAAAGCCAGGGTATCGTACGTGAAATGGACGTTATTTGACTGATAGTTGTAACTCCCTGAGCATGGCGCCAAATCTGTGACGTGATCAATCACGACGCCAGATTACCTTCTAACGTCGCACTACGTCGCTAGGCTAAGGGGTGAAGCCCTCAACCTCACCAAAGCACGGATGATACCCTCGCTTTAATTTTGATAAAAGTGCCGATTATATTCCACTCCGTTGCAAGTAAATATAAACCTGGCTTAATAACTTTTGTTTCTGTTTATTTCAGGAAAATCCATTTGAGTTTCTTCAATAAAACACAGGAGGATATCTTATGGCGTGACCAACTAAAGAAACTAGAAGGCGATTGCTCAAGGTAAGTTCATTGAAAGATGCGATGCGCCCGAATCCATATAAGGCAGCAAGTTGAAATTGCCTGGTTGCTATACTAGACGTATGGGGCCTTCCATTTAGTACGTACACAACGAGAACGTGCGGAAATTTTCAGAAAAATTTCAGACCCCCCCTCCCCCTTGATGCGTACGTACTTATTGGAAGGCCCCTATTACTCTGTTCCACAATGGGAATGAGGACTGAGTCCAGGACAGAACTAGGGTTATTTCATGCGGGAGAGGCTGTAATGGTAATAATTGTTAAAGAAACTAGCTGCTGCTCTTTTCTATTTATTTTTTATTTTTATTATAGATCAGCTAAAAACACTCAAGCCATGAAATGAATATCATCCATTGATCCTACACTAAGTCTTAAATGATTTAAATCCTCGCTGACCTATTCTTACCACCAGGTTGATGGGAGAATCGGTTGGCCCTGTGATGAATGCCGAGTTACAGGCCGCATTATGGTGTTTTTGCGTTACCAACGTGGCAGCCGCGTCATGTCTGTCAAATGACTAAGAATTCACTGATTTTCGGTCTGTTATCAAGCCTGCATAATTTCTAAGTTCAAATAATACCATAACTCATTTATACTGATATCTGATGCAATAAACAATAAATCCCACTGTAAAACCAACATTACAGAACCTCCTCTCGTGCCGCGTTATCTGACTATATGTATACAAAATCTCTCATGACTTAGAATCCACAGTAATGTACTAATGGCTTAGTACTTTTAATACATTGTCATAATATATAATCCAACAAGGATCAGGCTTAGCAAGTCTACTTCTAGTCTACTTCTAGGAGAAATATCTTACGCTCCTAGCGCCACCTGTTAACCAGTATAAAAGGCGCTGCAAGGTAGGGAGCGAGCAGTTAGTGAGTGAGTTGGTTAGAAGTTAGTAATCACTCAGTTTAGTGAGAACATCAGCTAAACATGTTTAGCCAAGGAGTTATACCTGGAGTAAGTACATCGACTCCGTGTAACAGACTGGAGTTTACCAATACCCACTACCTCGGACATAGGATTGTGTTAGAGCTGAATGCTAGAATGGTCTAGAAGGCGTTGGAGCAACTCGTGTTCTAAATGTGGTTGATTGCTGATAGGAGATGGGAGGTGGACTGATGAAGACTTATACATGGTGGCTTTGACTCGGGATGAGATGTTTATTGAATAAAAACCCTTTCATATTAAGAAGCTCCCTCATCGTTCATTTCTTTTGAACTATTGGGAAGTGAATGGACAAACTTTAAACGCTGTCTGAATTACTCAGACATTCTGGAAAGCAACTTACGAAGACTTGGATATACACGAATCTTACGCAGTCTTAAATCAAACATTAACAATAGTTCATTTGGTGGAGATACCCGAAACATGACTTGTGCCGTTTTGCTCATCCTTGATGTCAGCCACCGGTGACTTTGAGGCTTCCTCTAACCCCAAGCCTCAATCTTTGCGGCCCGCAGGACACGATGTGTCAACATCATATACAGGGAATGTGGAAAACCGCCACCTGGTAGGTAATCCCTTAGACGGGGAGGCACAGAGACAGGAGGTCGCAGCCAGACCCAAGCAGCTCTGCCCCGAAGGTGCACAAAATTACCAAACCCGTGGCAAAGGTAAACCATTTCCCTGGCACCTAGGGTCCAAAGATAGGCCGGTTCTTGACGAAGGACTTGAAACCCTAATACACTCGGGACGAGTTGAAGGGAAGAACCGTCTCACGGAATATCAGCAATATTGGAACCCAGGGTACGTACCACCTACGGACCACGAAACTGGTACTAGCTCTCGCTCCACCTGTGAATCTGATGTGAACAATCCGTGGTGTAACCAAAGTGTTCCTTATCGTTTACTGCCCGCAGCGGGAGGTGAAGGCGAACAGGAAGTTTCCAATGGAGATAACCTATTTTCTTCAGGAAATCTAAAACAACGACAAAACACCGCGGATAACTCCAGCCCATCAGGGGGAAAACGCCCCGAAAATCCGGTAATCCTACCTGATGGGAGCTCTCTCACCTATCCATTACCCCAACGACTTGAGTTTATCAGTCACCCACTGGTAACACCAACTCACCCCAACCCGGGGGCGTCCATTCCTTATTCCACTGTAGCTAAAGGAAAAACAGTGGGAAGGGATAGGGGAGTGGGAAGGGAAGCAGAGGGAAACAGCGAGAAAGTAGGCAATTTACAACCCTATCGATTAACTTACGGTGTAGAAACGAACTTAGACCAGGCTGGTAGGGGAGCGGAAGCTCAGGCCTTTGATCCAGCCGAAATATTAAAGCAGTGGGCAGACTCAAGCCCCGAAAAGCACATAGATTTAGAGAGGCTAAGCGATCAGGATAGTGAAGAAAATGTAACGCTTAAAGCACAAGATTTTAACACTCTAACTCATGAATTGTATGGAGAATACGAGGACGAGTACGAGGAAGAAAATAGCGAGACAGAACAAGCAGCCGCAGATGTCAGAGGGGGTAGTCCTGATAGAAAATTAGCTAGAGAAGATAAATCAACCTCGTCTTCATACGAAATTATTACCGAGGATGTTCTAGACACAGGTAAGAAAGCTAAACTAGAGAGTGAGGACGAAATTAGTGTAGAGGAAATACCTGTGAAAGAACAGTGGGACGATCACGATATACAAAACCTCCACGAAAATAATATGGCGGAAGGGGGCGTTCCTTTGATGGATCTAGTAGAAGAAAGAGAGGATAGAGATCAACACCAGCAACCCGATGAAGGGGGAGCTGGGGGTGTAGATCTGGGGGCATGGCATCCTAACCGTGGGATGGACCCTGGGGGACCTCAACAAAACAATGGGAACGGCCAGATCCTAATCCAGCAGCCGGACCAAGGCGTGCAGGCAGGACTTATTCCTCCTCTTAATCAACAGGCCCAAGGAGGCCAAGGTAATCAGGCCAATCCTCCCCTTAATCAACAAGTTCAAGGGGGCCAGAACGATCAGGCCAACCCTCAAGGACTTATTCCTCCTCTTAATCAGCAGGTCCAGGGAGGCCAGGATAATCAGGCCAACCCACAAGGGCCTAACCCTCCTCAAAACCTTCTCAACAACCCTCCTCAAAACCTTCTCAACAACCCTCCTCAAAACCTTCTCAACAACCCTCCTCAAAACCTTCTCAACAACCCTCCTCAAAACCTTCTCAACAACCCTCCTCAAAACCTTCTCAACAACCCTCCCCAAAACCTTATTAATAATCCCCCTCCGAATCAGCCCAATCTGGGGATAAACCCTGGGGGACTCCAGCAACCCGGTGCAGGGGGAAATGGTGGTGCGAATCCGGGAATACAGCAGCCTAATCCTGGGGTAAACCTTGGGGGACTGCAACAAAATGATGGGGGAGGCCAACCGGGCCAACAGCCTGGCCGGGCCGTGCCAGCAGGGGGTGGGGTCGATCAAAACCTGCTCCCTCACCTATTGCAGGCGATGGCACTCGCTGCCAATCTTAACGCAGGCCGAGGAAGAGTGGATAATCAGCAGGGCCAGCAAGCCCCAGCAGGCCAGAATAATCAAGCAAATCCACCAGGACCCAATAACCCTCCCCCGAACCAGAACAACAATCCTTTCCTTAACCAACTCAACAACCCCCCAAACCCACCGAATCCTCCACCGCCCGGACCACCAGGTCCGCCGGGCCCACCAGGTCAGAACAACCCTCCAAACCCACCGAATCGACCAAATATTTGGGAAATTCTACCACAGTTGAGCCAGGCACTGGGGCAAACACCAGCGCCAGTGCGTGAAACGACTCACAGTGGTCACCAAAGGGGACCAAACATTAGGTTACCGTGGTTTAGTGGAAAAGAAGACGAGCAAATAGAAAAGTATTTCAGGGAATTAAAACGACTGAAAGCTATCTATGACTGGTCGGACGCCCATCTCCTGAATATGGCGCTGTTAGGCCTAAAAGGAAGGGCCGACGACTGGGCAGGAGCGTTAGCTGAAAGTGAGAAAGACTCGTTTGAGAAACTAGAAGCCCAAATGACCAAGATCTTCGGTGATCGAAGAGCTAAGTGGCAGAAACACGCAGAATTCTGTGGCCTTAAGCAAGGAAAAGACCAGAGCGTGATCGAATTTGCAGGTGTTCTGAAACAAAAGCAAGTTAAAGCAGAGGCGAGTGAAAGCATGATGTTAGCTGTGTTTTTAGAGGGATTAAAACAGGGCGTAGCCAGGCAAGTAGCTATACTGGACCCTAAGTCGTTCACCGAAGCGGTGGATTGTGCAACGAGGCTAGAATCGTTGGACAAAGGCAAAGGGGGAACTAAAATATCTAATGCAGTGAGCGAACTGGCTGGAAGCCAAGAATCAGAGGAGACCGCGGCCCTAAACTCCATCTCCGAACGATTTGGAGTGGTGCTGGCCCGACTAGAGGCCGCTCCATGGTTCCAGAAACCAAAGCCAGGGCAAAGCGGGACTCCCCAGAGTGGTGGTAACTTTAAACAGCAAGGTTATGAGAGAAAAGATAGGTACGAAAACCAGAAAGGTTACTAAGAGGGATGAGCTCCTCAACGGTAGCCTTTAACAGGCGGCAGTGGGCTCGCGAGAGTCCGGGGACACGTTAAACTTGGTTTTATAGTGCAGGGGAGAGACGTACTGAAGGCCCCCGTGTCTAGCGAAGGATGAATCAACATCCTACTGTGGTACCGTCTAGTCGGCGCACATATCGGGCTGCCGGTGGTTTCGTTTTCGGCCACCTGTAAGTGGTACGTGCGTGGTACGGGGTTGACAGACCTCACCTAGCTCCTGACAGTAGTTCCATCACTCAGGAGTGAACAGGCAAGGCCAGTGAAAACGGTCAAAGTTCAGTGTGGGTTTGCACGATTCACCTGGATCAGACCGTCGGTGACCACCCAGGGTGACTTGGGACCGGTAATCGCTATCGACTGGGTCACTGGCCGGTCGTCTCTGTCGGACTGGTAGAGTTGTTGCAACCTATCGGCGTCGGAGAGGGCTCAATGTACAGTCAGGCCATGGTAAAGCTAAACATGCCTATTCAAGACCTCATTTCTTGGATTAACGTAGGTTATGGTTGAGCCATGCTCTCTGTGATCAGAAAACATCAGGTTTGAAAAGAACATTCTGGGAAGCAGAGAGAGCCTTATGGCTGGAAAGGATCCCAGCTCAGGTTGCAATCCACTATGTCTGATGACATAAGGGAAAACCGAAGGGATCAAGCGGAAAGAAATTCAGATCAGAAGCCTAAATCCAATATCGCCCCGAACAGAGAGGCAGATAAGGGAAAGAATCTGCCAACTCAACAGAAAGTAGAGAGACCCAGGTTGCCTTTTGATGAAAGTAAGTTTTGTATCATTCACCAACAGCATGGTCACTCTACAGAAGCGTGCTTGTGGTTAAAGAATAGGTTGAGGGAAAAACCCCCGCGGATCTACAAAGATAGCAAAGCCAGTGGTACCGAACAAAAGAATCAGGGAAACTAGAGGAAGGGTCCGTTCATTCCACGATAGAATTAGGCGCAGTGGACGGACCGGCTAGGAGAGAGATAGGAGACGAAGCATTTTTCTTAACGTTAAGATTTGATGATCAGAAGGAGGTTAGATCTTTAGTAGACACAGGAGCGAGCGATTGCTTCATGTCCACCCATTGTAAACGACAGATCCCTAAACAATGCATTTTAGATGAATGGAAGGTATCGAAGGGAAACATCAGTTTGGCAGACAACTCGTCTCAAGTAATACTAGAACAAATTAGATGTAAGTTTTCAATCCAGGGATCGGTGGTCTGCTATGATTTCAACATAGTGGACGATCTATGCCACCTAATAGTAATCGGAAGAAACTTATTAACAGTGCTTCGATCAGATTTATCTCTACCAGGCGCAAAGATAGAAGTGTTTTGTGGAAACCCTATAGTTAGCAAAGAAACAGTGAAAATCCCGCCGGGAAATGAATGCATCATACCGGTAACCACTCGAGAGCCGCTGGGATTAGACTCACCGGTAGCTTACTGCGCACCGGCGGTAACCGCACCAGTCCTAGTGGTGTGTGAACACGGTGGGAAGCCAGTGGTGGATCAAAGTCATGAATCCGCTAGATGAAATGCAAGAAATCACTCCCCAGGAAGTATTAGCTTTTGCGAAAGAATGCGCAGTGCCTGAGGTAAACCAAAATCAGATAGAGGAGTTCCTAGACTTGTGTTATCTAACTAAAACGGAGACCCCAATGTCCATCTGTAGGATTTCTGTAGAAGTAATGAAAGACGCAGTGCAAATGGAAAGCCAAACCTCTGAGGAGAAATCCCGAGGTAATATGGATGAAAATGTAAGTAAAATAGATCTAACCGAGTCGTGCTTAAACGAAGAACAACAGGTAAGGTTTAGACAAATGCTTAATAACAACAGGGAGGCACTAGCGTTTTCAATGGAAGAATTAGGTCACTGTGAAATAGCGCCGATGAGAATAATTGTGGATGAGTCGCAGGGAGTAATAAGCTCTAGACCATACCGATACTCTCCACAGAAAATGGATATCATCGATGAACAGGTTAGGCAACTCATAGATATAGGTGTCATAGAACCCAGCGAATCGGCTTGGCGAAGCCCGCTGGTGGTAGTGCAGAAGAAAGATGGCAAACCTAGGCTCTGTACAGACTTTCGCATGCTTAATCAAGTCACTTTTAAAGATAAATTCCCCATGCCCACGGCTCGCTCGCTTTTCCTATATATGGCTTACAAGAAACCCACTATGTGGACAGCTTTAGATCTGTTGAGCGGCTATCATCAGTGTGTAATCGAAGAAGACAGTAGAAAATATACCGCTTTTGAAACCCCGATGGGTGTGTATCAGTATAAGCGTGTACCATTTGGCTTAGTTGGCGCACCTTGGCAGTTTACCAAGGTAATGGCCATAGCGCTAAAGGGATTGATTCCTAGAACCTGCTTAGCATATTTAGACGACGTAATTGTCTACGACACTACATTTGAGGAACACCTGGCGAGCGTTGAGGTGGTTCTCCAAGCTTTGGCGAGAGCTAATCTTAAACTGAAACCGTCAAAGTGTGAGTGGTGCCGCAGTGAAATCAATTTCCTCGGCCACGTAGTAAACGCGGAAGGAGTGGCTACACAAAGGGTAACCACAGAAAAGATTACAGCCTTTAACCGTCCACATAATGTGAAAACCATTAAATCATTTCTGGGACTGTGTAATTACTACCGATCGTTTGTCCCTAATTTCGCTGATCTAGCAAAGCCTTTAAACCGGCTGCTAAAGAAAGAAGTCTATTTTGAGTGGACAGAGGCCTGCGAGGAAGCGTTTCAACAGTTAAAGAAATTGCTGACCTCGCCACCCTTACTAATTCATCCAGATATAGGAGGGCATTTCTATCTACTAACTGACGCATCAGACGCCGCGTGCGGTGCAGCGGTTTGTCACAAACTAGATGAAATCTACCGTCCGGTTGCTTTCTGGGGATGTACTCTCCGGGACGCCGAATTAAATTATTCGGTAACAGAAAAGGAGGCTCTGGCAGTAATTAAAGGCATTAAGAACTATGAGGACATGTTGCAGGGAGCTAAAATCACAATAGTGACTGATCACAAACCGTTGATTCCCCTGCTACAGAGTGCCTACAAAGCCCCGTCAGCCCGGCTGAGACGGTGGGCTTTAGCGTTATCAGATTTTGATTTTGAAATCATATATGAGCCAGGAGCGACTCATTTTCTACCGGACTATTTGTCTAGAGTCTATCATGAGCATGTCCCAGGTGAGGAATATGAGCCCGCTGTGGGATGTGAGTTATTTGAGGCCGAAGTTCAGGATGAAGAACTTTCTGTGGCTACGGTATTAAACGCGCAACTCCAAGATGCAGAGTGCGCGCAATTGATAGACTACCTGCAGGACGGAGACCTACCAACAGATCCCCTTGAAGCTAGGCGAATAATGGACCAAGCTGATTTTGTAGGAATGGTAGCACCGGGGGTACTATGTAGGTTCAACGTCAAAAGGTATCACAAACACCAAGACCAACTGGTCAGACTAAAACCTCGTATGATAGTTCCAGGAAAGTTAATTCCCAAAGTCCTGAGACTATTACATAATGACATCTTGGCTGGGGGACATGTAGGGATCAGTAACCTCACTACCAAAATCTCTGATAAATTCTACTGGCGGAACATGAACGCCGACATAGTAGACTATGTGAAAGCTTGTGAGACCTGCTCTCTGAGGAGACGGGCTCCGCATTTCAAGGCCTTAGCTAAGTCTTGGGAGAGACCAACCCGACCCTTTGAGGTGGTACAGTGTGATTTCATCGGGCCACTAAAGAGGGCTAGGGATGGGTCAAAATATATCATGACCTTCATAGACCTACTAACAGGTTGGCCGGAGGCTTTCACCACGAAAGACTCCACTGCGCAAACCGCGGCCAACTGTTTCCTAACCGGGATAGTGTGTCGGTATGGACGGGTAAACCGTCTGCACACAGACCGGGGGGCGGCCTTCCTCTCAGGGCTATTCAGGGAAATCACCATACGACTAGCGTGCAAACAAACGTTCACTACCGGGCGTATGCCGACTGGCAACGCTCGAGTAGAAAGACTACATAAAACCATTGAAAACCTGATTGCTTATTATATCCCTGACGATCACTGTAACTGGATCGATCTACTTCCCATTGCATTATGGACAGTTAGATCCACAATCAGTGTACGGTCGGGATACAGCCCGCACACCCTGCTGTTTGGCAGAGATCCAATCAGTATGGGAATGCCTGAGCAGGGAACAATTCCTGAAACGCTGAACGACTGCGAGTTTTTCATGCAAACCAAGGATAATATTGCTATGTTTAGGAATATGGCTGAAAGGGTAGTTCAAAACTACGAAAAAGATCTGAGGCTGCGAATTGATGAGCGGGCGCGGCCCACTCAGATGTACGAAGGTGATATGGTATACATGTACGACCCTCTAGCTAGTGAAAATAAAGCGTCTAAGTTCTCAAACAGGTATACTGGGCCATTCAGGGTAATTGAAACAAAAGGAGACCACCTTGTTAGACTAGTGTCTTTAAAAACTGGAAAACAGGTCCCACATCTAGTGAACATTTCAAAACTCAAACCTGCACATGGGCCTTGGTCTCCCGCCGTCCCTCATAACATTCCCAAACTGGTGAGAGAAGCGAAAATCACTAACTCAAAAGGGGCAGATCCTGACCGAAACCCTGAATTGCATCACACTCCGACGGGTGAAATCGCTGAGGAAGATGGCGAAATAAGGGGTGCTGAGACTGAAAACTCAACGGGAACGACCGGTCCCCGTGAGCATGATGCAGTTCCTATGACCAGGAAGGTACCTACACAAAAACCTGGTCCAAGTCCCACTGATTTAGCAGAAACGGATGGGCAAATCACTGATGGTCAGGGCACCAGTGCGGACACCGCGCTGTCCACAAACTTATCCTTTGTTCCTAATAAAGCCGCCTGTGAACGGGGAACAGCTGGCGCTAATGGACAGAGGAAACGCAAACGAGCTAAACGAAGGGGCAAAAGCCAGCCGTTGGAGGGGAGATCCCCTCCAGGCAACAACAAGCCCATAAAACTACCCTGCGGTGATGTGCCGATCTTGGATACGTCGGAACAGAGCCCAGGAAAAACAGTAAAGGACCATGTCCCGACGAAAGGTGGCTATAACCTACGTCGGAACCGCCGCCCTAACTACGTCGCTCTGTCCAACGGCGGAGAGAGCGACGACATGGATGATTAATGCAGGAAATTTAGCCGCCCTGTGAAAATAAAGGTTCGGCGGAGCGGCACCGTTAGCATCAGCGCTAATGGAACAGGTGGTCTGCCTCACGGCCACCTTGCCGCGCCCAGGGGCGTGGCAGAAAGGGAGGGTGCGCACGCCAAGAGAGATGCCAGTGGTTGGGCGTCATCTCTTGGGACCGGATGCAAGCGTTCCCCCCCACCTGAAACAAGATACAGCTCCAAATATGGAGACGGCATGGACAAGCGGATCGGTTATAATTTCGTGGGATCCGCGCCGATCCACCAGTCGGTCCGCAACTCTGCTCCTAGACGGTCACCTCTGCTGCAGGTGATTGTGCGCGCAACCCAGCCCGGGACGAAACGGAGATAGATATTGATTCTATCTCTGAACAGAAGTTGGAGATAGAAATTGTTCAACCTCCGACTTCTCCTGGAAGGAGCAGAAAGAGAACTTAGCTGGGACACTGATCCACCGACTCATGGGGAACTGTCTAGCCCTCCGGCCACATAGCAATCCAAAGGGAACCACTACTTTCCCTGCGGACACGGAGGGAAGAATCATCGTCCCCCTGAGAAGGAAACGGATTAGCCGGCCCCACCAGAGGGCGCTGCCTACCAAGGGAAGGTTCGTTGGGCCGTTCTTTTAGGATTTTACCAAATGAAAGAAAAGGCAGTCGAGAAGGAGAGTACTAAGAAACAACCGGCTCAGACCCTTAGGCGGTGGAGTTGGCCGGGCCGGGGCGGTGTCCGTCCGGACTCAACCGACGCCGGGATTGCCCGGAAGAAGCCAAGGACACCAGCCCGGCGGCCCACCAGAACGACCACAGGCGGAGCCAAGAGGTCCGCTAAATCGGCTCCAGCCAAAAAGAAGACAGCAGATAAAGACTTCTACAATTTATCTGAGGTGAGTGACTCGGAGCCCGAGCCAAGGCTAACGGCGTTGGCCAAGCCGGTTCAGAAGGAGGAAGCGGTCAACCAACCAGTGCAGATACAGGCCGGCTGGTTCTGGGACCTTACGCAACCACTGTTCCAACTATTCGAGACTGTTGACGAAATTAGGAGAACAGTAGGACTGGATGTGCCAAAATCAAACAAACAGTTAGCTGAGATTAAAACTCAGATAGCTCCTTTCATTCAAAGGACCACACAAAACTCTAAATGCGTCAAGGAAAGTACCAGCCTACAAACAACACGAGGCGGCCGACCTCTGCCCACTCTGGAAAGGCGATCGGGAGGGGAACAGCTAACCGTCGCCGCTCCAGGACTAAAAGTGGAGGTAGCACCCGGTCAACACGCGCCAACCCCACCGGTGGGGAACGGGCCAGCGGGAGCTCCCCTCCTCCACCACTTACAGCCTGCGGACCCCGCTTGTTTAGACTTGAGCAGCTTGACAACGAGCTGCAACGCCAATCCCTCACCACTACTATGGAACCAGCAGCAGTGGACACCAACCAGCCAGCCGGGGGGTCCACTGTGGCCGAGCCCACTCCCGACGACAAACCCACCGCAGGTACCGAACCAATACCCCTCGAGCCAACCGTCGTACGATCCAACGGGGGCCGTTTCGGACTGGAACCTACTAGGCCAAGACCCCTCAGAGCAATGCGCCCCTCGTCCTGCGAACGTATGAGAGGCTTGAGGATCACGGTCACCAAGGACGAGAGCGGGATCATCAGGCGAGTGGTAAATGACAACGGGCAAAACCTCTACGAGCATGTCCCAAACTAAACAGACCAGGAAGCCCGAGAGGAGAGCATTTTTCGGCGCATGGATGATAGTAGTGCGCAGAAAAATAAGTTAACTTTGCTGTGAACATGTTTTAGATAAACTGCAAAATTAACTTTCTCAAACTATCGCTAAGGCCAAAACAAAGACAATGAAGTGGCTAGTGCTGTTCGTATTAGCTATAATAGGGGGCATTAGGGGAGTGCATAACGACTCCAGCCCACCTGAAGGGCTAGCCCCTAACGCTGAAGTGATAGCTTTAGAACAATATGGAGTAGTGTTAAAACCAGGGAAGTTAATGTCCACCGCGGATATAACACACGTCCGACAAGGCTTCCTAATCACTATTCCAAGGAGGCGCTCCTTCAACAAGGCTACCTTTGGCCAGGTCTGTCACCGATATCTACAGGGAGGAGACGCCCTCGATCGGGCCTGCTACCATATCAGGTCGCTGGTCAGTTGGATGGATCAGACGTCACAGGCGCTTAAGGGTCGGTACCGAGAAGTTCTTAATGAAACCTTAAGTTCCCTAATAAAGAACACTCAACAAGACCTTCAAAATCAAGAGTCGGAATTAGATCCAGGTGGAAGGGTTAAGAGAATGAAGAAGTTGCCCACAATGCTAGACGATCCAGGGTGGCCGACCTTTCCTCTTCCAACCTCTTGGAATCAAGGGCTGGCGGCTGATGTCAAATATAACAGAGAATTGATTAGAGTATTGCAGGAGTCTTCGAACCAAATGATCGAAGACTTGGCTCTGATGAATGAAAAACATGACGAGGCTGTCGAAAAGGTTAACCATGTCGTGATAGGCCTACTGGACAATCTAAGATCACTAAATAAGGCACACAACACGACTCGCCGAAGGTTGAAACTAGTGCAACATAAGGTGGATTGGATGGAACTGTACCTGAATATGATACCGGTCGCTCTAGAAGACAAGTTAGGAGAGATGGTGTATCTTCAACTAATGGTAGAGCAAACTCGCGTGTTCAGGAAAGGTGTACAGCGCCTGACGCGGGGCCAGCTGACTATGGACTTGGTACCCCGCCAATATATGGTCGGAGCGGTCCAGGAAGTGAACAGATATCTGAAGGGGATCCACCCCAGGTTCCATGTCGCGTTCACAGATCCTTCCTTCTATTACGAGAACAGTCAACCTTCGTTCAAATTCAATGAAACCACTCAGGAATTTATAGTGTATGTAAGGGTGCCTGTGGTGGCTGATGAACATTTGTTCCGGGTCTACGAAGTACTAACTTTTCCTGTGCCAGTGACGGTTAGGGGGCGACTTAAGAAGGACGCTCTCCAAATTGTTAATCTACCCAAAAGTGTCGCCATGTCCATGTCCCGCCAGTATTACGTACCATTGGCTAGTGGCAGTTGGTCAGGTTGTTATGGACAGACCATCACGCTCTGTAAGGACCTACCTTATATGAAAAAGATTACAGACAACACCTGCACTGCTGCGCTACTGAGGCGCGACGACCTAGCGATCCAAGAAAAATGTGAGCTGGACTATCTACTGGAAGCAGACTTCGGAGAGATGGCAGTGTATCTAGACGACGGAGATATGCTAGTGGTCAGCGCCGACACCCGAGGCCAAATGATTTGCAGAAACCAGCCTGCGGTCGGAGTGAACATAGAAAATTATGCAAGGGTTCAGGTGGAATGCGACTGTGCATTCCAAACACAAGGAGCATGGATACCGTATAGCTTGCGAAATTGTGACAGGCACACCAGGATCACCACGGTTGTGTACCCACATAATGACCTGTTGGAAGCAGCAAGTCGTGTGAAGGGGTGGGACATGAATTTCACGACGTCCAAAAACGAACCCACTATGTTAGAGTCAGACCCTATCCCTGAAACAATTAGGAAAGACCTGCTGGAAATCGAGGAAAGCCTGAAGGCCAAAATACCTGTAACCTCCCTGGCCAAACGAATACAAAAACACCGTAAAGACTTGGCCAAGGGTATCAAGAAAGCGACTGACCGTTATGAGGTAGAGAAACACGCCCCGTGGTTCTCTATAGGCAACTTCGGAGGCGGTTTTGGTCTCCTCACCATCTTTTGCATAGTGGTAGCTGTGACAATTATTGGATGTGTTCTCTGGAAGTGCTGGCGGAACCACCAAGGCAAGGCTGCCCTGGCCGGACTAACCATGACTTTACCTCGGGCCATGGCCTTGGAAGCGGCGGACCCGGAGGAGCTGCTGCGCAGTGAAAAGGAACTAACTGGATGCCCGGACACGACCGCCAACCCCACTGCGGTGGCAGTACTTGCTATATTACTGGCAGTACTAGTCATCGCCATAGTGGTCCTCGTGTGGCGAAAGTGGAGAAATATTAGAAGAAAGACTGTGGATGGATTGTACGTACAGTTTGCCAATCCACATATGATAGAAACAATCTTCCTAGGCGAACTGGCTATGCCTTCAGACCACACTTATACGGAAGGCTATGTGCTCATTAGGGATCTACTGGTGACCCAGCTGTGTCTGAAGTATACTCTGACGGTAACCTGGGGGGCGCAGCTGATGGGAGCAGCGACTAGACCTGGACAGCACCCATCTAAGGTGCCACTACCCGACACCCTGAGGGTATCTAAAAAACTAGCCCGTCTGATGATGAGTAACTTAAAATACAATACCAGGGCCAGACTACTGAGATATTCCTCGGGGCTAGCCACTCCTGTACCCATGGGAGTACCTCGCCTCATCGACGCAGGGTGGTCCGATGTCGGAGCGGACTGGCCGCAACCGGTGTTGGGACAAGGAACAATGCCTAACGCTCCTCCTAGATCGACCACGCCCACCTCAACAGCGACCGGAACAGGATCTGCACGAAAGACAATAAGGCCAGGGACATCCGAAATAAATCCAGGAACGGTTTATGAAGTTATCATATGACAATGTAACGAGTGTTAAAACCTGACCTAGTACTGTACAGGTAAAATTGGTGAATTAATGACACAGAGGTACGAATACTAAAACTAAAATGTTACAGGAAGTTCGCTGGGCAATACCTGTTTGGGTAGGTAGGGTTCTGTTGACTAGCCTGAGCAATAAGGATTCACCAGTCAGGAAAAACTTAGTTCGGGTAGGCTGGTCCAACCGTCTCTCTATGGACCCATGGGTTATCTAAATTTCTCTCAAGTCGAGTGTCCCATGCCCGGTAGCCTAGCTCAACACTCTAATTGTTATTGATTTGGCAACTCTTTTAAAGTAGGGAACCATTTGGAACCGATCCTAGTGTCGCAAAATTTTAGCATTTTAAAAGAAAAACTCAAAATTCTGTATAAAACCTAAGAGCGCTCAACGGGACCAATGCTCCCAACGAGCGAAGTGAACTTCCCCAAGCAAGTACCATCTACACCTGACCCCTGTGCTGTTGTTACCGCTAGGATCGGGCTGCAGTACAGGAGCCACTTGGGGAACGCCACTGTCTATTCTTTAGCATGCTTACATATATACTCTTCTCAAAGATGAGGGGGTTGCACAAGCAGCAGGAGCCTGCCCACAGGCCTGGTGTCAGTGGTGCCTGACAGGAGGCAGGACGTTGGGGTTACGCGTCACTGACGCTGCAAAGGGCACTGGGGTGGACGCCCGACCATGGCAGTCACTATGCCCCGGGTGGATTGGCTCCTGACAAGCGGTCCCTTCATCACAAAAAAAATCGACGAGTAGAAAGAAATTTACCTAAAAACTAATATATAAAGCAAACCAATATTTGTGTAACTAAGAGCTCTTCCTCAGGGAATTTTGGGCAAAATATAATAAGAACGCAGTATAATTAGTAACATTCTCAGGGGGGACGCTCTGTGACAGCACACGAGAGTACCTTATACGTGGCTCGTTTGCTCCTGGCATAGACACGCTGCAGCGGCAAGGATATGTGCAAATCCTGACAAGGCGTGCTATATTTGGGAGCTATAACGGAGGTCACAAGGAAATGTAGTTAAGGGACAACAGCGAATTGGTGACATTCACAGGGTGCTCGGCTCTCTCTCACTATATCGCGACTCCCTCAGACGGGATAAGCCATCCCTGGGGGGGGAGAAGCTGTAGCGAAAACTCACAAGGCGGTGGAGCGAGGTGCTGTCCTTATTAATAGCCCCGTCGTCTTGGTTATGTGTAAATGACCACTGGATCACCGTATGTCTTAGGTCAAAGGATCCTGACTTTAACATAAAAGTCAGGATCCAACGACAACTAGTATCAAGAAGAAAGAAAATAATGAACAACTGCCCATAATTCAAGACTAAGTTATTTAGACCACTTTTAGACCAGTTTTAATCGGAACAGAGACAAAACGGCAAGAAGTCAAGTTTCGACCCGGGTAAAAATTAGAAATAACTAAAATTAATAAAGGAAATGAGCGGCTTCAGAGCTGACCGCCGTCGAGGAAAAATAAAAAAAAAATAAATGAATGAAAATTAGTCTTGACCGCCGTCGTGGCGCTAAAAGTATCCAGGTCTCCGCTCAACAGTTGAGCTGAAGAGGGGGGACATGGACTACTGATTCCCTGATGAACAAGCTACAATAAACTTGGTTGACACCCAGAGCTAATAGGTTTACCCGATCTATTAGAAAGAAGATAAAAAAAAAATTCTAACTCTGTCTTTAGCACTACCTATCCCTGCCCGGCATGCGCATAGTTAGGATAAGCTGGGGGCGGAGTCTTTTCAGGAGTAGTCTTGACTCTCCACAAGAGAAACGGGCATAGACCTGAACAAGAAAACGGGTTTAACCTTGTACTGTACTTCGGTAAAGGCCCGACTTACTAGGTGCTGTCTGGAAGTAAGTGATCTAAGGAGATGCATTTACACATCTCTATAATTTAAAGGGGGTGTAGGCTGCATATTAAAAAAAAAAATATATATATGCAGTCTGCTCCCAATTATAACAATGGAAACTCGGTGCTGCCCATTCTGGTCCTATGAATGGGAGAGTACCGACAAACCACATGTAACTAATGAGGACCGGGAATCCGATCAGAAGTGAACCTGAATCTGAGACCCGATCCTCTAGTGATAACAAATAAGGAACGAATAATCTCAACCTCCTTTGTACAGTTAAGACTTAATGTCCTTTAATGACATTTATACCTCACGGAATGAAAACGCTACCCCCATCGCTTGTCATGTTGGTTTTTCCCATGTGATGTGGAGTATAGGGTAGACAGTGAGATGTTACTGTTAACATAGGTATAATATCTATTCAGTGAACCGTTTGGAGTTAGTGGCGCACCCGTTTGCATTATCAGAAGGGCGCCACTACCCAATATAAAGTGGAACTCGGTCTTCAAACCCCAGGCTGAATGTAAGGGGGTGAACGCCGAGCTACCACCTGTAACTAGCAGAAAGAGAAGGAATTTTGTCGGGGTATAATCATTCAATAAGAACAAACTGGGGGTTTAAAGCGGATGCTTCATAAAATGGAGTCAAATATGTTAGAACAGTTGTCACCCTTGAAGGGGGTGTTAACTTGTTTGCGTATAAATCTTTGGAGTGTATTGGGTAATTATTCTACCACACTGTACAGAAAGAGTGTTATCAAGAGTATTGACCCTTGTGACCCCTTAAGGTAAATCACCAGGGATCCAATTCCTATCATTATTCTTATCTCCCCATGAGGTCGGTTAGGGAATCTGAGCGGGACAGTTTTGCATCACCTCTCGGGCACTCATGAAACCTTTGTAGGTGGATGTTCTTGTGATGGCTCAACTCCAACCTGTGGGTACAGGCTTTCACGCATTCATCGCAAAGATATCACTATCTGAGGTGTTTGGAAATCTCAGGTGCTGATAGGCGTGGTTCTGTGTTCAGCGGAACGGTGCCCACTTGGGCCCGATCTATGAACGCACGAGCTGCCGCAGAGTTCACGTGTGTATCTCTGCTTGAGACGCTTGATAATCTTTGTGGTGTTGGTGCCTTTCTAGCTCTTAATAAGGATACCATTCCTTTTTTTCCAAGGACACACACAGAATCTTCATCTGAAAATTCATTCAGTGTCTTAGAAACTTCATCTCGGTCTCCTCACAGTAGTATTTTTTCCTCTTCGAGACGACTCTGGACAATAATACTCACTCTAACACTTATTCTAACACAATGACACTGACGAAGTCTTGCTGTTGGACTAAAACATGGGATGGGTATCTGTGGCCTTCGCCACTACATCTCAAACTTACCTTGGAGTCGCCAACAGCTCGTTGGACGGCTCCACCTGTGGTGTCGCCTTACGTGGCCGACACGTCAATCTTTCCAGTACTCTGTAAGGGGGACAACTCATCAAAGAATTCTGTCACAGCCAATCTAATGCTGGGAGGTCTGGACCAAAATACTGGTCACCTACTGTCATCTAAAACTTACCAGGGTAAAACACCCTAGGAAGCGTTTGCTACCTAGGGCACCCCATGTGAATTGTTTCCAATGTAGACATTTACACTAATGTCCTGCACGAATAACGACTAAACAAAGAATCCTGTTACAGCAAATCTAGTATTGTACAACTCAGACCGGAATAACTGGCCATCCGTACCTGATTATCATGTGCAGTGTCAGTCCCCAACGGTTAATAGTATCAAATAATAACAATACGATACGAATTACCCACACTCCAGAAAACCTACTTAGATCGGTAATGTCAACAAGCCGCTAGTCAGAAAACCCCCTAATATCGCCCAACTACGCGCGAGGTAAAATGCTTGATCATATTAGCCTAAACAATCCGCCCACTAAAATTATATAGCCTGACGCTTTTCAGTGCCAACCGTGTCACATTGCTTCATTTACATCACCCTAACATACCGCAGGACCTGGAAAAGATAATAAGTTTAGTACGCAAGATCCTGACTCTCGGCCCGCGTCCACCATCTTGGAACCAAAAGTAAACACTAGGTGGCCACCCACGCTACCCGTTACTAAAATCACCAGCGAAACAGTTTCTGGTTCCGGGAGTGACATCAGCTTCCGGAATACAACCACGTGAGGGCGAGCCGAGAACCACCAAGAAGAATTTGGCCAACAATCTCCTTAAAATCTACGATTAGTAGCCTGCCTAACATGCAAGAAACGGTGGGAAAAGGAAGATTCAACTTACCCGGTCTCGGAGCGGTCGAGGCTTGGACCAACTCGACGAGGGGAAGGCACCCGGTGGCAGGCGAGGAGACGAGGGGGACGACGCCCGGCAATGGCAAAAGAAACCCCAAACAGCTCCGACGAGTCGCCCCGAACAGTCCGGCAAAACAGCCACAAAGAAAAAACATCTAGTCCTTGGTGGTCCGATCACTGGCCGGGAATTGGATCCGATGAACTCTTGATAATTGTCAAAATAATGTTTATGGCTCAATCACTAGCCGGGAATTAAGACCCACTAATCACCGCAGGCAATCGGTATGTACAGGGGGGAAGGGGTTGGTCTAGAGGGGAGCTATTGGGAGCTGGCGAAGGAGCCGGCCCAGGGCGCGAGCCCACCGTCGAAGCTGTCGATGGGTCGGCATGAAACCGTCCACGAACTCTCGGTAGTCGTGGACGGTGAAGGCCCCGTCTGCAGTCTGACGCGTGATGTGGAGGCGGTGACCCAGGTCGGCTGTTGGAACGCCAAACCAGCGGTTAGCATGGCGAACCTCCCGGTTGACCCGGGGCACCAGGTGGTTCATCCATCGTTGAAAATACGCGTCCTCGCACGTCAACTCCCAAGACTCCGTGTTGATGCCCGTCACGGTGGTGAACATCACGGTGGCGGGGGCTGGGTGACTGCGCAGGTTAAGAAAAGCCCTGTTGAGCGTTTCCCCGTAAAAGGTCACCGCGGCCGTAGTGGAAGAGAAAAGGGGAATGTATAACTCCAGCTCCGCGTCCCATCGTAGAATGTCCAGAAGGTTGACCACGATCACTAACAGGTCGTCGGGCCACACGCAATGGTGCGCGAAAGCCGCCCCGGCTAAATCGGCAGTCCCGGCATCTGCACACTCCACCACGGTCAGGCTGTGGGCTGTATCCCCGACGATCAGGTCGTTGTACCCCTCGATCCCGCTCTCCCTTTGACTACAGAAAACTGCGACTCGGGCCATTGTTAAAAGAGAGTGAAAAACAAATACGTCCTCTCCGACCAAAAAGATGAGCGACACTGATTAAAATGACGTCAAAACGAGGCTAATTTGGAAAACCCCTTTTTGATCCAAAAGATCCAAATTCTGAAATCGGCTAGCATGATCAAAGCATCGTATAATTTCTTATAAAATCTGTGCTAAACTAAAGTTTAGGTCCCCAACCAACATAATCAAGCGCCAGAATTAATTCATATCGGCCCAAAATATCAGGTCGAACAATCAAACTTGAAAGTTTGATCGAAGCAGAAATTTGCCATCCGGGCGCTTCGCGCCCGAAGGATCCAAATCGAGGTCAAACCTTGGGGGGGAACTCCAGTCAAGCGTCCCGCTAAGTACACGTGTACTAAGTATAGCTGGCGGACGCGTGACGGGAATGGTGGTATTTTCTGGTTCCAACTGCTCGGTATTACTAAACCTGATACAGAGACCTTGTATTTATTGTAAATAATGTTGTTCTGGTTGAAATTTGATTGAAATTCGACACGCATTGTATCATGAAAGTCGTTCGTTCAAAATGTCCGAATTCTCTGAATTGACTTATGTTGTGTTAATTTGTTCTGAAATTGGATTTGATGTACACTTGTTACTCTTAGAAGTTTAAGACAACCCTACACTGTATATATGTTGAGTTCTGTCGACTTGTGTTACAAATCATAAATATCAGAAACTGTACATGCATGTACTAAGTCAAAAACTGAATTGGTCACCTTATGCACGGGTGTCGTTATCCCTAGGCCTTAATATGGGCCAACAATTCTGTGAACTCACTTTGTCACCTTATGCACGGGTGTCGCAATCTTTGAATCTTAAAATAAGCTAACGATGCTGAGAACTGACTTTAATGCACAAGGCACGTACTAAGTGAATACCTAAAGATGACGAATACTTCATCCTCTAAAGTTGACTTTGTCATTTTGTAACCATGATTATGTCATCATTTACGTTGTTATCCAAATAATCATGTTATCAATTTTTAACACTTACCTTGTCATTTTATGAACGAGTTCTGCTAACCTTGAGCTTCAAAATGTGGAAATCAACTCAATGAATAATTTCACTGTGAATTTGTGTTGAAACCGGATCTACAAATCTATTGATACTGTGTTGAATGTACCACGAGAGTCAAGGCCACCCCACCATGGTTTAACAAATATATCCAATCATCAAAATTGGGAGTTCATTATATTCATTTGGTTTGAGCTATGTCGTCCACCTCCTTAAACTCAAACACCTGACCGCCGTCGAATGTACTAATGGCTTAGTACTTTTAATACATTGTCATAATATATAATCCAACAAGGATCAGGCTTAGCAAGTCTACTTCTAGTCTACTTCTAGGAGAAATATCTTACGCTCCTAGCGCCACCTGTTAACCAGTATAAAAGGCGCTGCAAGGTAGGGAGCGAGCAGTTAGTGAGTGAGTTGGTTAGAAGTTAGTAATCACTCAGTTTAGTGAGAACATCAGCTAAACATGTTTAGCCAAGGAGTTATACCTGGAGTAAGTACATCGACTCCGTGTAACAGACTGGAGTTTACCAATACCCACTACCTCGGACATAGGATTGTGTTAGAGCTGAATGCTAGAATGGTCTAGAAGGCGTTGGAGCAACTCGTGTTCTAAATGTGGTTGATTGCTGATAGGAGATGGGAGGTGGACTGATGAAGACTTATACATGGTGGCTTTGACTCGGGATGAGATGTTTATTGAATAAAAACCCTTTCATATTAAGAAGCTCCCTCATCGTTCATTTCTTTTGAACTATTGGGAAATGAATGGACAAACTTTAAACGCTGTCTGAATTACTCAGACATTCTGGAAAGCAACTTACGAAGACTTGGATATACACGAATCTTACGCAGTCTTAAATCAAACATTAACAATAGTTCAGTAAGTCCATATAACCCATAATTCCATCATTTGAACCGATATGATTATGATTAAGTAAACAATAAATCCAATTGTAACACCAATGCAGCACAACACCTACGCGGCAAACCTTTGATTATGCCAGGTTAGGTATGGGTGGCCTCGTTCTGAAAACCATGATGAATGCGAAGGTATTTCAGAGCTATCCTTGGTTATGATATTTTATTAATGGTATCCACGTAAAAGTCTCTTCCTCGTAGATATGATCATCCAGGAGCAAGGATGGAACATCCCAGTACTCCAGATTCACTGAGTCTGGTGCTCCCAACCGGGTGTGTTGTGTCCTTTCTATGGGACATATTGCACGACAGGGTTATCTAAGCTCTCTAGTACACCGCCGGTTGTTGTCTGCGTGGCCCTGTCTATGGGACACTGCAACGGTTGAACCTTCTTGTTTTCTCTAATTAAAGCACGAGGCTCAGTCAAAGCTTCTTCTGAAAGTCCCCGATGATGGATTAACGGCATTACTAAGAAACAAGGAAACAGTAACATTATTCAGGGACGTGATTCGGTGTACATGTATACCGAGGTTCTTGGAATAGACAAATTATTCAACATTGTTATTTCTAAATCTTAAATATTCTTTTGGGTCAAACAAAAAATAATGAATATCAAATCCATATTCTTCGTGAGTTAAAATGCTTTATTTTATCATGAGAAGATTTCTTGTGCCGTATTAATTCTCTGTTAATTGTTAGAATGATAAAATGTTTGAGACACTCGTAGTATGGCATCTGATATTGGTCGCTGGAGTCGATGAAATGCTCATAACTGTCATACCAATAATTATATATGTGCTTAATTACTAGAATTGCAATTAGATCTAATGCCTCATTTGTGTTAATAAACAGTAATAACAAAATACATAATTATGTAGAACTCAAATTAATGATGGGAATTTGATATCACTTACCCCCGCTCTCAGTACTCGCTGCCTTGAGCGCGTCGTGGGGGATCACTTTTTCGCATTGATTCCACTAATTAATCTTTCTGCACTAATGCTACCTCTTTATATATGCCACCTTTAGATATGCTACCTCACGGTGCTACCTTTAGGTGCTACATGAGAGCATTCCTCTCAGCACCTGCAGTGGGTAGGTCCCTAATAGCTCTCCTGTTCTTGGAATCATAGCATTATATGATGGTCGGCTTTTCATACGGAGGTGAGCTCCGCCGGTTGAGAGGAGTGGGATTAGTGATGGGGTCTGTGCAGTGGCGTCCGTTTTGCAAGAGCATTTCGGTGAATGACGCGTCTGGTAATCTGAGCCGAAGTGGTAATTGAGGGTAGGCAGTCGCGGCGAGGGGGCGGTGAATCTCACTGCTCTGAAGGTGTGCCACATACGATCGGAGCCAGCGCAGTAGTTTCTCCGAACACCATCAAGCTCTGCTTCAATTTCTATCTTTGAAAAAATGATTCTCCGACGTGAGTACGTCTGTCTAGATGTGAGTTGTATACGGATTTACTAGTTACGTATCAAGCGTTAAATGTCATAAAACCACTTGAGGTTAATTCATGTTTTATATATTTAATCAGTATATAAAAGTTGACGAAACGGCAGAGGTTCCATCTGGTTTAGTATCATGTAAAAACAATCCATAAAAGGGTTCTTCACATCTTGTCTTACGTACTAAAGGGATTAGATGTACTTAAGCTCAAATGTTAGACTAGACGCTGAGTACCCAGACAAACATTAAGGGGCTTGATGGCAACAAAATTGAGAATCATACATACACGAGAAAATCAAGGTGGCAAACTATATAACATAGATCTACTTTGTTAGTAAGAAAACAGTATCCAACTTGACCAAGAGCAGAAATGACACAAAAAATGGAAGGAGTGAAAATAAAAAAATGACAGAAAGAGCAAGATTTATGAAAATGAACGAAATCGAAATAGGAATAATAAACAGAAAGCACAAATGAAAAGGAGGTCAATGGACAGGAAACGATTCGGAGCAGAGGGAGAGTCGTCAGTTAACCCTTTGCCGACGACTTACATTCATAGGTTAAACGCCTAATTCCCAAAAGGGCAAAGGACATGAAAAGAGTACAGTGTTAATTAGACGGATTCTGGGAAACAGAGAACAAATGAAAAGAGGACGATCAGGATGTCGTGAAATGAACACAGTCTGTAGGGACTAAAGAGTGAATGAAGAGCGATGATAGAAAGAGTGTTTTAGTAAACTGATGCATAGAATTAATTAGGTTTAGGGCAACCTGATACTATTCGATAACAGGTATTATATCCGTTTTCGGCGTTGATAAGCATATCAGAACTTATTTTATCGGTGGCAGGCGGAACGTCATTAATTGATAAAGACAGCCGTTGTTAAAGACTTACGGCCCATTTGCCCTGGCCGACGCTTCTGTCACTTGCAGATCCGATAAATGTATCGTATGGAGAAGACGATCTTGGGACTGATCAAATGATCGCCTGACACCGAAATTAAAGAAATGGCATTCTCACTGACAAAAGGGGGTCTATTCGATTGCAAACAATCTCAAGAACTTCGATTGCAAACAATTCGCAAGAACTTGCACCCCTGAATCGTCTGGAATTCAAACAATTTGATCCAACATGTTGGATCTAATCGGTTGCAGATTTGTCGTTTGCACCAGGAAATCACATGACAATTGTTGGAAGAGGTCACATGCGTCGCGTCGGGCAGGGCGAATAGGCCCTAAACACAGCTCACTCTCTTTTTATCAGCCACGGATTGGATTCTGTACCAGCTAATCATCAGTTTTGTCGAGAATGATGGAATGGTTTTCTTTTTTTTTACAACGTTGCCAGACAGTGTAAATTAGGTCTTGAGAGGCTTAAATGTCTTTATGATTTAGAGATGTTTCCATTCAGTTGAATCAAAACCTCATTAAACTATTTCCCAAGAAGACCCTTCATGTCTGTCAGTTATGAAACATGCGAGGGATCTTTACCTTTGACAGGTTATCTCAGAATGCCACTTCATATATTTTTGTTTCATCAGGGTTACCTAGCGCCAAAAGAAAATGTTATATGTCTGTAAAATTGAGAGGATGACTTTTTTTCCAAACACTTTTTAGGAGAAGGTTGGGGGGGGGGGGGGGGGGGGGAGAGAAAGGCCTGCATAAGGAAAAGTAAGAGTTTGCAAGCTTTTTTTCCCCTCCAAAATTCGATTCATGTATACAAACGTTCTTCCATCGAATGAAAATAATACATGGTTACACTGTTTCATGTTTCTGGGCATACCAGACTTATACGGATCCACGGAATTTTCGCGGTTTTTAAAATATTTTGAGATCATGTTTGAGATCCGTACAGATCCAAGGCAAAAATATTTTTTTAATAGGGGGGGGGGGGTAGGGGGTCTTGATAAATTTTGATGACCAAAATGAAAATTTTGTCAATTTTTTGGGGAGATTCATAGGGATATTAGTATAGATGGGGTGGGTATGAGAGCAGTTGAAGTATATTCACCTGTGACCACCTGTGCCCCCACCAGATTCTTCTAAAAGAGGGTGTGGCTTGGCTATTGGTGGCTCTTGATTGGATGCATATGTAAGTGATTAATGTCTGAATACCATTCGTACAAGAAACACTGCACATTGGTCCTACATATAGAGTTGTGTAAAGTTTAAGAGACCAGGAAGCCCAGGTTGACCTGAAAACTTTTGAAAGAAAGAAACAAAAATCCAAATATCCTTTGGTCTTGACTGACCTAACTCCGACCCTCTTACTACTGCCATCACTGACCAATCAGGGCCCAGGATAACTGCCCCAGGCAGCAAAGTGGGGAGTAGGGGCCTCTTCGTAGAACATTGAAAGAGGAGACCTGTCTGAATTGTCAATTTTTGGAGAAAAAGTAGTGTAATTCCTATTATTCATTTGACAGGGGAAATGTTTTGATACCTTGATGGTTCGCCCCTTACTGCACCGCCCTTTTTTTTTAAAGAGAGGAGCCAGTGAAATTTAAAATTCTTTAAATTCTCACCTTATAATCTAGATTTAATCATGAAAAAAGGGTATATGACATTTCTATAGAAATAGACCATTTTTTATTTATAAAAATATGGTTATCTTCTCATGTAATATCATTTGCTCCCTGTACACCTGAAAATGGACGTCTGTGTGTGAAGTCACACAAAATGACAGTTATATTCAAATTTCAAATTTCTAAATTCCCTAAAAAAACTTATTTTTTCACATTTTCTTTTATAAATCATTTAATTTGGTGTTTCTAATCTCTTTTAGACTAATGAAGTACATTTAATAAATTTCTTATTGCATTTCTTTCAGTTTTATAATTTTTCAACTGTTCTGCTTGTGACGTCACACACAGATAATGAACTGTGCAGGGTGCATCAGGTGCAGGCAGGAACCCATCAGTTATATTTAGAAAAATGCACATAAAAATGTCAATATTATAGATATAGATGTAAAATTTGGTATGTACAATACCTGAGCTATAAGGATTACGACACTGTATTATTTCACAGCCACTGGCCCCTCCCTTTAATGAATTAATAATGGAGTTCAAAATACCAAAAACTTATGCCATCAAGAACATCAATCCATGGCACTCTAGCCGACGCAAGAGAGTACTTGTTATTTTAAGTATCAACCGTTCAATGCCGTTCAATGCCTCAATTATCTTACCAATTGCCATGTAACACGAAACTTCATGCAGTCACATTAAAAAAGCAGTACTCGTTATTTAAATGGAGGAGGTAGTGGAAGTGGATCTCAGATCGGGGTAGTATCATGTGGATATTATTTACACGAGTTAGAGTCTACGTACTAAGGCCCAACAACTCCATAACCTCCCAGATCCTGCTCCCACCCGTCTACTCCTTCTGATTAAGAAATAGGGTGTCTAAGATGAGTGATTGTTCGCAATTACATCATAGTTTAAGGTATATCACTCCTAAACCGCCACCTGCCTGGTGGCAACCAGGGAAAAAAACGATTCAATTATCCGTAAAATTGTAGGTGATCACAAACTTGTCCGATTCTATATCATGTACAGATGATGGAACACACAAAGGGGTTAAAAATTATGTTCTGGAATATACGAAGTTTGTTTAATAAAATCGACGTCTTTCATCAATCAATAATAGATAAAAACATGGATGTTATCGCTCTAAATGAAACCTGGTTGAGAGATGATATTCCAAATTCTATCATTAATATCCCCCATTATAATCTAGCAAGACAAGATCGCAGTACTATTAAGGATACTGGATATGTCAAGCGAGGTGGAGGCTTACTAATATACATACATGAAAGATTAACCTACCAGACTGTTGTCAATGAATACACCTGTGTTTGTTGCAAGCATATTGAACTTATGGTGATTACTTTAAATTTACCACATACCAAACCTATATATATTGTAAACCTATATAGACCTCCCGATGGAACTCCGAATGAATTTTTCAAAATTTTAAATGATACGATACTTACCCTCCCTAAGGGATCAGAAGAAGAATTAATAATAGGAGGAGATTTTAATATCAATTTTGCTCGCCCCAATGCCAAGCCAACTAAATTATTACATAGCTTCTTAAAGAAAAACCTGTTGGAACAAATTATAACAGATTTTACAAGGTTATCAGTAAATGACTCTTTAATAGATTTATTAGTAACTAACTCTAAATATGTTCTAGATACTGGTACATATCACATTAATATCAGTGACCATCTTCCAATATACTTGATAAGGAAGAAACGGAAACAAATTATTACAAAGGTAGAGTTCCAAGGGAGGTCTTATAGAAATTTTGATCATGACATTTTCGTGACTGAATTGTTAAATACAAATTGGGACTTTATCTATACAAACCAAAACCTTGAGATTATATGGGACACTTTTTATCAAAAGGTTAAGACCATAATAGATGACATGTGCCCAATTAGGACTTTTAAATTCAATAGAGACAAACCAGCATGGATGACTGATGAGTTGATTGAATTCATTAAAGACAGGGACTCAGCAATTAAAAGAGCTGCTCGAACCAAAAATTTAGAGGATAAAAAACTTGCAAGGAATCTACGTAATTTAACAAATTCACTTGTTAAAAAAGCCAAATCTGAATATATCAAAGAGCAATTAAATAACAATAAACATGACTCTAAGAAATTCTGGCACAATATACGATCGGTAATCCCAGATGACAAACATAGACAATGTTGTCAATACAATATTGAGTCTGAAGGTAAATTGCTGAGTCCTGATCAAATTCCTGAATTCATTAACAATTATTTTGTAAATATTGGACCTACTTTGGCACAAAAGTTTAAAGATGAAGTAAACTTACCTTATATAAACCAGTTTTTCGACCATAATCCATTCAGATTTTATCCCATAGACATTGATGAACTGGATAAAGAGCTTGCAAAAATTGAAATATACAAATCCTCTGGATTTAAATATATTTCCTCAAGGATATGGAAAATAGTCTTTCAGACCTTGAATTTTTATGTATTGCATATGGTAAATGTATCGCTTATGACAAATCAATTCCCCACCATATGGAAATCTGCCACAATTATCCCTATTCCTAAAATACCAAATCCCAATAGTCCGGGTGATTACAGACCCATCGCATTATTACCCATAATTGGAAAATTAGTTGAGAGATTTGCTCACAGACAGTTGATGAAATATGTTGAGGAGTTTCATTTATTATCACCTTTTCAAAATGGTTTTAGGCCAAAACACTCCACTATTGACACTATTTTCAATTTTATTGCAGACTTAGACAAGAATAACAATGGAAATGTTGACTCTGTAGCAATATTTGTTGATTTCAGGAAGGCCTTTGACACGGTAGACCATATAATTTTGTTAAATAAACTTACAAAAATTAATTGTGATAACTCAGCAATTTCTTGGATTAGACAATATTTATCAGACAGAACACAAAGCACTCTTCTAAACAATTTTCGATCTTCCCAAAAGCGTATAACCTATGGCGTACCACAAGGAAGTATCCTTGGACCTTTATTATTTCTAATCTATATAAATGATATAACCCATGATATACTCAGTTCAAAGGTCTTCCTGTACGCTGATGATTTGGTCATGTATAAATCTATTAAGCGTGTATATGGCTTTGAAATACCCGAAGATCTAATAGATCTACAAGCAGATTTAACAAATTTATATAAATGGTGTGGACAAAACAAGCTGTCAATAAATGCTAGTAAAACGAAATATATGTATTTTCCATACAATAAGCGGAAGGACTTTGGCCATAGTATTTACATGGGCCCTGACAAGCTTGAGGTAACTCGTACATATACATACTTGGGAGTTGTAATGGACCCATACCTTTCTTTTAAGCCATATATCAATCAAATTAAAAAACATGCCTCTTATAAATTGAAACTATTTCGCTCGTTGCGACATCTGCTGACGAAAGATGCTGCTGTACGAATAGCCAAGGCTATGATCATACCCATAATAGACTATGGAAATATGTTTTTAACAGCTTGTAATATTGTAGACCTGGACGAACTGGATGTGATACAGAATAATGTATTACGATGTAGTCTTGATATACATAACCCAAGGGAAATACGTACAGATGACTTGTTAAGGCAGACCAAGGTATTAGCACTTAAAAAGAAACGAGCTTACCAGCTACTTGTTTGTATTAAAAAGAACATTGATAAGAATAACATCCCACTGCAAAGACCCATAAGATATACTAGAATACATCAGGGGCCCCTGGTTACATTGCCAAAGCCATCCACTGAAATATTTAAAAAGCGACCATTTTACTATGGATGTAATCTATGGAATACCCTACCTGTAAATTGTAGATTAATAGTCTCACTCGACGAGTTCAAAAATACTGTTAAAAATATGTTGGAACTTGACAATCTTGTCCTGTAAATACTGTTTTTTCTACCCCTTAACTTTATTATAAAACCTGCTGAAATCCATTATTGTAATCCCTCGAAATTATAAGCAACACCACTGTATTGTCAATGTATAGTCCCAAGTATTGTTGTTGTATAGTCCTGTCCTTGGTAAATCATTGTTAATTGAGAAATGAACTATACACTATGAACAAATTGTATGTATGTATACTGCTACAAATGTGACAGAATCTGACAATATTATCCTTCCAATACAGTTTTTATTGTTTTTTCAACCCCTTAACTTTTTTCTATAAAATATGATGAAATCCATTATTGTAATTCCTCGAAATTATAACCAACATCACAGTATTGTCAATGTATAGTCCCATGTATTGTTGTTGTATAGTCCTGTCCTTGGTAAATCAATGTTAATTAAGAAATGATTATGTGTATTAAGAATTGGTTGTATGTATGTTAACGCTGAAGGTGGGGGGAGAACAGGCGAAAGCTTGACCCCTTTCAGGGTAATGCTGAATAAAAAAAAAAAAAAAAAAAAAAAAAAGGTTCTAGATCCAGTTTGAAAAATTCAACCAATTTCATTGTCTTTTTCTTTTATACATTTGGAGAAATTTTGCCTTGCAGGTTTCAAGTTCGGCATATTCTGTCTCAGCCAGATGAGAATTGGACTGGTCCAACTGGGAGGGTGAGGAAGGAGTTAATGGAAGGGAACATACCCGAACCAAAGGAGGGGAGGAAGATTCTATTGTGCGCATGTGGACCTACCGCCTTTACAGATGAAGCAATAAGGTAGGTGTTGATACTATCATGACTATACCCCAATTATTGTCCTACAACTTATTAAATTATGCTGTAATAGAACTTCATTTTTCTGGGTCCAGGTTTGCTGTGATTGTAGAAGTTTCTCCTGGGGCACAGATAGGAATGGGCCGAGCTGCTAGTGGTGCCAGCCTATTCCTGCTCATTTACATAGGCTTAAAAAAGGCATGAGGTTTAAAAGGCAAGCTAGATTTTCATATGCAGTTGTAGGTACCCCTGAGGTACAAGTTCCCACAGCTTCATGCTTTCCGGATTGGTTTTCCAGATATGCTTTCCGTATAGGCTTTCCGGATTTGTCTCCAGGTTCGCATTCCGGATTGAGATTGGTGTTCCGGATTGGGATTTGCGTTCCGGATTAGGATTGGCATTCCAAATTTAAGTAGTCCCTAAAGTCGCCCTCTTTTCTGGTTCGTGTGGAGTGAGGGCCACCCTTTTTGAAATTTGTACCACGCTCAAGACTATGCAATAAAGAACACTCTGTCTTCGTTTAATTAGGACACCAGTCACCTAAATCTCCGACTTGATTAGCCATCTGTGCCTTGTAGTGTGCGCATTTTGTTTGGTTCATTTTAATACACTGTTTTGCTCGAAGTCTCACTAATGGTAATTCACAGCCAAATCCTTGTTAGGGAGGCTTGATTAGAACTAAGGGCCTGGTGCACACTTCAGATGGGTTTTAGATATGAATAACCCATCCTTCTTTACAACACGTAGTCTACTCAAAGATCATCAAAAGATATATTACTTTTTGAATAAAGTATGAATTTGCTATCAGGTAAAATTCTTAAAATTTGGTATTGCGGTAGATTGTTTTCAAATAAAAGTTTTCGACATAAAATATGCAATCAGACAACCTCATTGGTCGTGTCACGAGTTTGGCACGCTTTTGGCATAGTTACTTCGTAGCCAATGCTTACCTTCTCAGTGACGATACCACTCCTATTAGTTATTTGGAAGATATTAAAAACCAAAGGTACACAACGGCTACAGTGGCTCTATGTCGCAAACTCAAGTTTCTCCTTTAAAGTTGAATATACTTTTTGGGACACCACAAACTATCTAGAAATAGGCCTACTACTAGAAATATCCTCTAATTTCTGGAGATGGCCATCAGTTTCCTCACTATGTTTTACTGTTTTGATGACTCTGATGTGGCATTGGTACATAAGGACTGCCATTATTGCTTGCAATGGAAAAATCATATCGAAAGTGAAAGAATTGATCAATAGTAAGTTCATGGATACAAGATTATATACGAGGTGACGTCGATAGTATTGTTTCTAAGGTGACCAAGGATTTGTAGAGAATATAGAAAAGTCAGGTACATGGCTATCTGTGGCACATTCCTTCAATTTATGCAAGCCCACTGCCATCACTTTATTGAAAAGAACTTTCGACTAGTAGATCTGAAGTACAGGTCGATCGATATTACATGATTCTTTTCATTTCAATCATGGAATTGTATAGATTTTTCCTGCATGAAAATTAATGGCATTTTTTGTTTTCTACTTTAGGTTAGCAAGGAGTCTTGGCTACACCGAGGAAATGACTCATGCATTCCTGGGCTGACACTTCAGGAAGCATGACAACCAACCCCACACCTGCAGCATAACACGAAGTCCTAAAATTGTACATGACTTCGACGAGGATAACAATATCGCATTCCCAAATGACGGATATCTTTATTTTCCATCCATATGTAGAACACTGACATTTATTACAAAAGATTATTCTCCACCGTTTCGGTATGTATTACAGGTATGCTTTTTGGTAGTTCGTTCCTTTCATGATCTTTTTTGTTATTCTATATGGCTTTCATGAACGCATATACTTTCTACTGAATAGTATCGTTAGTTTATATAGGATGTAATAGGCATTAATAATGAAACATTAACCCCTTAACAGTTAAACCAATAGACACTGTATTTTTTACCGATTGTGTTTTTGTCGTTGTCTAGATGACTTCCAATTAAAAAATCCTACATTGGCATCAACACATTATGCACAGTTTCTCCTCATTGGGAAGTAGAACATAGTTAGTTTTCTACCTGGATATCTTTGTGAGACCTGACAGTCACATTTAATCAAATACTGATTCTATAGAATTAGATTATCGACGTGAAAGGGCCCGCAGATCTTGAATCCAAATACAATCAAGGTTTTCAACACTCTGGACACGATCAGGACATCGACTAATTACTTAGCAATTACCAATGCCGAGATACAAACCCATGTATACTGTCCCATGATTGGGGTACCATCCGTATAATATCGTTATATTGTGTGATCCTCATTTCCCGAATATTCTTGAATAATTCAGTGGAAGGCTGTTTGATCAATTAAGAATTGTCATCGATTTTCTGTATTCTTCATCCACATCATATAAACCACATAATTATACGAACATGGTCACATGGCTGGTTTCTTCAACCGAAGGTGGCCTATATGGTATACTGATATATGTGCGTGCCAATAACTTTAATTAAATGTATAACTGTTTTTGTGTGTATACATGATTACAACGTGATAATATTATATTCTATCATATACCATATTTATTATATAAAAGATAGAAACTTGTAATGTTTATCAAGAAGACTTAAATAGATTGAATGATACATTGAATGTTGTGATATATGATTTTATTACACTTGGTATATCTTTATTACATAAAACATTCTATAATTCTATCCCACCTTGAAGTTGTTAATTATTCTTCACCATGTTCGTTTGATATCAGATGCGATAACTTAGGAACTTAATTATATCATGTAAAACACTGACAGTTTATGAATTGATGATAAGGTTTTAGTATTTTAATGCTGATGTCTGCCTTTTTGAAGAAAAAAAAATCGTCCTCTGTTTGAGACATGTTATGATAGGAACGATCGCGCTCAGGGTCACCGTGTCTCAGTTTTGATGTAGATGTACTTGCTCTCGATGTATTATACATATACAGTGTGGGCATCTAAAAGTACAAGTGTTTACCACAGGGTAACCACGACCTGTAGCGGGCATATTCCCCTAACAACGTACATAAAATGATTGAAATATTTCAAATTGTACACTTTAGAAACTCAGAACTCTACCCATAATATAGCCGAGTGATCCTATATTATCGGATCACTTTTAATTTCTCTCTGTTAGACATCTACATTTTCATGGCTGTGTTTTGGCTTGTGTAAGTGGATCTGTATGTAGTACATGTGTATTGTCGACACAATTGATACCCGTTACCTCCACTCGCCCTTGCTGCACTCCACAAGAAATGCATGGTCTGATTAATAAGCATAAGCCGCACTTTATTTTTAATTATAACTGATATTTTGACTATCATTATAACCGATATTTTGATTCATATCATTTGTCACTTCTTTCATTACAAAACAAAGCATTTACTTCGAATCCCGAACTTTTCCAAGTTGCTACCAAAGAGGAAAACAAAGGACTTGGATCAAAGGGTTTGCAGTTATTCATTGTTGTGACGTGTGAGTGTTGGCTATGGTGACTTGACTGTTCCTGTGCAATATCTTCTTATGCAGTAACTGGTCAAGGGCCATTAGTGAGTCACGATGTATATTTCTAGTTAATTTCTTGTGGTAACTGGCAGCATGGCCGTAAAAAAAGGTTATCTACCATGATTGACGAGTATCCCCCCTCCCACCCTTACCTATTTACCTGTGATCTGTGACCAGTTCCCTGTTACATCTTTACCTGTCCCCTTCTAGTCTGTTGTCATGGCAACACGGATCTGAACAGGAGCTATATATCATTCTTTACCATAACATGGTCCCCAATTATAGCCTGTTTACGAGGTTCATTAAGTTATTCCTTTTATACCTAAAATATTATTATCCGTTATAGTTATATACTTTCCTATCATTTAAAAGTGTATTGCATATTTAAACTGTCAAAGCGGTCAACCAGCAATCCAGTTGTTAATGAGATGTTTTATGCAATCATTTTTGCACAGTTAATGAACACAACAGTTCTATACAAATTCTATCTAGTGACCAGCGATTTTTGATTCATTGTCACATACACGATGCAGTTTTCTGACAAAGGTTTTTCTCAAATTATTGTAACTTGATGCATCAATATGGGTCACGGTTTTAGTTATCATACTTCTACTCCTAACGTTCTTGTCAGCCAAAACATATTTGCCGGAATAGATAATATGTATTTTAGTTCTCAACCCACACATTAGGAATATAAGCTGTAATATGTGTCCCTGGTCTGCGATATAGTTAAGCTTGGAGATTATATATATTTAGAACTCCTCCATGCAACTCTTTACATAAGAGACTGCACATATAAAACGTACTAATTGACCATTCCGTGTAACCTCTCTATTTATAGTTGAGAGTGAACTCAAAAACAAGACGATCGAGACAGTATTCGTTAACCATGCAAGATCCATGAACAATGGAAAAGTTTATATCCTCAGGACTAAAATGTAGCAAATATTCTCCGCACTTGATTATACACCTGTAATATTATTAGATGTCACTTTGCAGCATAGGTACCAGCATATTGTTGGCATCAAGAAATCGTCTGTATCATGTTCTCACCATGCATGTAATACGAGTAGTGTGAAATATGGTTCTATTCAAGAGCCCCATGTTCTTTGGTAGTTCTCATCTATCGAAAACCAGTATCCCAGTATTTTTAGAGGTGAGTTTTTATTTTTGAGGGAATATTGATGAGGATGATTTTTGGAGCTTATTCAGGGTGCCCACGCAGGTCTTATAAGATCTTAAAAGGTCTACTTATAGTTTTGCCATTTACAAGGCTATTAGGAAGGTTTTGTTTTGGGTCCAGAGGTATTAAAAATGTATTATTTTAGTTCAATCTGAATTTATTACGAGTTGTAATTTTTCTTCCTGACATTTCTATCTTTACCTATTTTCTATTACCTATTTTCGACATTATGTGTAAATGGTTCAAAAGATTTGAAAAGGTCTAATTTTGATGCCCTACAAGCTATTATAATGGCCTTATTTTGATTTCTGAAAAAGCGTGGGCACCCTGTTATTGTCCATTAAGCAGTTTATCAGTTATATCAAGACTATAACTCACGGTTTTGACTTGTACAATGTACTATGACCGAATCTATGGGGGTGAAAACGACAACAAGGTAAGGTGATCTGATAGTCACCACCAGGGGTCAAACCCCGGCCGGCCGTGTGCAATGCCAAGGCGCTAACCACTAGACCACCCTACCCCCATGAGGGAATATCGTTATCAATATAATCATATATGAAATATAGAATACTAAGCCAAAATACTGCAGTTATCATGAATGATTATGAATTAACGTTTATATTATAGTATCGATCAAAACAAGTCAGCGATACAAACTGTTTATTTTGAGTCGTTCATTGTGCAGAACAGAAAGGTATATAACTAGGGGTTTGTACACAATAACCGATATTTCTACGGTCTCATTGTACCATCTTTGAAAACCTATAAGCTCAGGGTTGACAGCGTATTTCTATGAGGTCTGAAGATATGTAATAAAGCAAACACAATACAAAACACTTTTTTCATTTGAGTTTATTCATTAGATAACGTGTACTTCGTTCCATATACAGCTTAGCCTTAGATTTGTATGTGGATTCATATCCTCTTTAATCAAATTGCAGTAGAAAGTAACAGTATATATATATATATATATATATATATATATATATATTCTGCAATGTATCTCATTACCACAGGAAACTGATAAGCTATGTCGAGGGGGCATTGTTGGGTTACATCATTGGGATTTGACAAATCCAACTGATTGATTAAATTACTTCAATACTGGACATAATTAGATATTTGATGCCGGTCTGCTTCAACTTAATTCCGTTTAATGAATATATGTGTCACTTTGGCTGCCGTTCGCTGGTCAACCTACCACAACAAGTAGGGATTAGGGTTGGGTGGCAGTGCCGGTCAAAGTTTATACAAGAATTCTAAATGTATTTTTAATAAACTAATATTGATTTGATTGGCAGGTTATTCTCTGTTTTCATCCAGTCGATAACGTCGATAGTCCTATACATAGGAGTCATAGGTTGTCCCAAACTGCTGGAACCAGCAAAAATATCTGTAGGGAGATAGCAGAGGTTGCTGGCAACCAGCGGAGGTGGGGACACCATGGTATCGGTGGTATTGTGAACCTGGTTGGAGAGTGATCGTTTTCTCATAGAGAATGCCTTGAGAGTGTAAAAATTAGCATAAAAAAGGCGTTACCTGGAGATTGACGAGATGATGTCATAATATTCTAAAAATAGACTGAAACTAGGTCGGGAATGCCCCCATCTCCCACTGGGGGCGGCCATATTGAAAATATGCTATCATTAATTGAAGAGTGAAGACTGTAGTCTATGGAGATAAGAGGGTGAAGTGGGTGGAGGGGCAAAGCTAGAGCCAAGTTAGGGCAAAGCTGACACAAAGCTAGGGCAAATGGGTGAAGGGGGTGAAGGGGCAAAGCTAGGGTAAAGCTAGAGCAAAGCTAGGGCAGAGGGGTAAATAGGTCAAAGGAGCATAGCTAGGGAAAAGCTAGGGCAAAGCTAGGGTAAGGCTAGGGCAAAGCTAGGGCAAAGCAAGAGCAAAGCTAGGGCAAATGGGTGAATAGCACAAAGCTAGGGCAAAGCTAGGGTTAGGAAACTAGGGCTGCTGTATGGGGGTAATGGAGTGAAAGAGGGTGAAGGGCTGAAGGTTAATGTCATGGGGGTTAATGTTATGGGGGATGGTGTCATGAGGGTTGATGTCATGGGGGATGGTATCATGGGGGTTGATGTCATGGGGGATGGTGTCATGGGGGTTGATGTAATGGGGGATGGTGTCATGGGGGTTGGTGTCATGGGAGATGGTGTCATGGGGGATGATGTCATGGGGGGATGATATCATGGGGATGATGTCATGGGGAGGAGATGTCATGGGGGGATTCATGGTGGGGGATGTCATGGGAGATGGTGTAATGGGGGATGGTGTCATGGGGGTTGATGTCATGGGGGTTGATGTCATGTGCGATGGTGTCATGGGGGATGGTGTAATGGGGGATGGTGTCATGGGGATGATGTCATGGGGGGAGATGTCATGGGGGGAGATGTCATGGGGGGATTCATGGTGGGGGATGTCATGGGCGGATGTCATAGGCGGATGTCATGGGCATGTCATAGTAAAAAGCTAAGTCTATATCTGAAATCGAGTTCTTTCAATAAAATCTAATAACTGGAGCTCTTCGGTTTCTCAAACCGATATTCAACTATCTATCGATCACCTCAATATAGTTCTCCTTTGTCGTCCAGTTGAAAACGTTGATAGTCCGATACATTGGAGTTTGCAGTTGTTCCAAACTGCTTGAACCAGCGAAAATTCTTGGATCTGGAAAGTGCACAGCGGAGGGGGGGACACTGTGCTTATAGGTACTAATGCGTATCTGCTTGGAGATTGTAGGTTTTTTCATAGACATAGTATGGAGAGTGAAAGAATTTGCATAAACCAATTCGTGACTGGAGATTGACTAAAAATAGAATTGGGGAAGCCCTTTTCGACAGAACAATGACGTCACAACAGAAATACCAAAACAGATCATTGAGTATGCTACTACTAGTACTACAGGGGCTCTTGATGAGGGGGGGGGGGGGTCTCCATGTCGCATGTCAAACTTGAGAAATGGTAATGGTACCTGTCCCTTAACTTCCAATGTCGCATGTTGCCTCTAAGATGCTCCCTAGGATAGGGGGACCCAGTACTAACCAAGTGGTTCTTTGGGTTCAATTCCCAGTTGGTGCTGTGTTCACTAAGGGATGAGGTACAGCGAAAATAATCTCCAGGTTTTGATCCCCTGACTCACTCACTCACTCACTCACTCACTCACTCACTCACTCACTCAATCACTCAATCACTCAATCACTCACTCACTCACTCAATCACTCAATCACTCATCAATCACTCAAAAGGACAGTCCTAGATTGGAAAGTGAGGAGGGTTGCTTAAAGGACATACTGGTGTGTTACAGATCATCGTATAATACGTCGCCCAAACCCTGTACCTATTGATGATTATTGACGCAATCATGCAATTTGAGAGGGACATATGAGGTGATACTATATAGGTGTATCAGTGTAATATCAACGATTCTACAAAGGACATCTGTGTAGCTATAATATTTTTGGTAATATAACTTATAAATATGATTAACCTACAATACTCAAGATTCCTCTCTAAATCCACATATCTTGTGTATATATTGGTAAATGATATCATTAGTTTTTAGGTAGATGACTTTGTGTGGTTGAAACCGATCGTAACAGCCCTATTAACAACTTAATCGACTATTGGAAGATCTTACTCATAAAAAACAGTTTTCAATGATTAAAAAGACAAATGATGGAATCACATACTAATGTGGTGCCAGGTTCACCAGCATCTAATGGGTGCTGCCTTGACCCCATGGCCGGGTGTGGGAACACTTGAGGTACATGGTGAAGGGAATTCTGGAAGAGAGGTCATGCTTTGCACACATGGGCCGACTGCGCAGTGCGATGGTAGGGAGCAGATGGGACGTGGAAGGGAAGTTGTAGGCCAGACTTCTATGGGGATGATCAACCAACAGTGGGGGAAATGCACCTCTGGTCCGCGCCAGAGAACATAAAGTGGTAGCATGTTGGCCTAGTGCCCAATGTCTCGTTCCTCGTTCCTATCATGTTAATTGGTTGGTTGGTTATTGGTTGCTTTACGCCCTAATTGACAGCCAGGGTCATATCAAGGGCGGTCATGTTAATTGTTTTAAGCTCATCACATATAGGCCTAATTAGTAGAGCTTCCTATCTCATCTAGCTTTTGTAGTCTAAGTCAAATCCTAGAGGTTAACCAGCCCAACTGTAATGTTTAGGCATGCTGAGTCATTCTTTGCATAACTGTGACTGGCTATTTTTTTGTCCATTAACCCATTACAAAGTGGGACAAAAGAATTAAGTCAGTGTTGACAAACTGAGAACCAAGAAGGAACTGTTTATGATCGTCGTGATACCTTGTGACGTCACTTCCGGTATTTGTTTGTTTGTTGCGTTTGAACCACCAAATCCAAACAGTGGTTCTGGAGTACTGGGATATTTCACCCTTGCTCATGGATGATTGAATCTATGAGGAGGTAGAGACCATACCCCTCCATATTTACCAAGGCAGGTGTTCTTTAATGTGCATGGCCCAATATAGACAGGGCCATACACACAACAGATGGTGGTCCTCTAGGGACCTATGATAACCACAGCAGAAGGACAGAGACTTGAACCGCCAACCTTCAGATGATGAAGCTGACACCCTACCACTGCACCACCAGAATGCCCTACTTCCGATGTGTCATTTCTCCTACTCAAATATTCGTGATCTTATACACGTTTCTTACTCTCATTCCACATCAAAAACACTCCTTCCAAACGGAATCCTTAATGAAGTAATTACTTGAGTAATCACAGATACATACATTCATTGGCTGCAAGCAAGCAACTTTTATTAGAATATAACATGCTATTACTACATTAACCGATCCCCAAAAGCTCGTACCCTGAGAATTATATAGGTCTTTAAACAGTACTTCTCGATTCCTCACACTATCAGTAAACACCAATGGAAACTTCAGGGGGGACTGCAAACATGAACTTGGTATGGAAAGCATAGTCACAAGGGAAACGGATGTTGTAGATAGGAAGTCCAAACTGCCTTCCCCGAGAACGGACCCCATCGAGAAAAGCTGGTTGACGTTTTTGGTAGTTAATATAGAAATTGCAAAACAAAAATACAGGGGAGCCCATCAAACAAGAGCCCTTATTCCGATACTGGAGGTCTTTAATATGTCTTGCAGACCTCTAGTGTAAAAAAACATCCGGGTGTTTGACCGGCCAGGGTAGCGTCCTAAAGGTCACGCTTCCGGTGGCAAACAAGATGGATGTTGTACCATGCACGCCTGTGGGCCGGCGAAAGCGGATGTTGTGTGCAAAATGGCTGTTTGTTTGTGTGAATTTCGAGTGCTTTCAAAACTAATATAGGGCCTAGCCTAAGGTCTGTTACATATTCACCCCTGGTGAAATTTACCGCGTACGATATAACTGTGTCTTCTTTAATTCATGTCATGGCTAACGAACTGAAAAATCATCAATTTATTTAGAAAAAAGGCAATGTCGTAATGCTGAGTGACGGCGATGTCATAGTTGCAACGGCTATATCGACATCTTGTTTGTGTACCTAAAACTCCCGATATGACACAGCCTACTGAATCAGGATGAAATCACGATTTTAGCCGAATATTACAATTCAGTTGCCGTTTTAATGCAAATCGACACCAGGGGGGCGTTTTAAAGACAGGATACATATTTTTGGTAAATAAATTAATACAAAAAATGCTTTACATATACATATGAAAAATATTGCCAAGTCGAGCTTAAGACAGGGTTTTTTCCTTTTGTATATGTAAAAAAAAATTCTGAATATTTTACGAAAATTTTTGGTAAATATACAAATTCTTTTGTAAATTTACAAAATTTTTGTATAATTTTACCAAAATATTTGTAAATCGCGCTTTTGGTCACGTGACTTGCCCGAAAGGTCATTTCCGGTTTTGCTGGTTTCCGGCGGGAGGACTACATTTTTACATACCGATCTCAGTTAACCAGCGAAAGGACGCCATCTTTGACGCCATCTTTGACGTACCGTGATCCGGCCACAACCGGAGGTAAGAAATCATGCGAAATCATCATAATTCAGTGTCTAAATTGTTCTGATTACAGGTAGTTATCGAGTACAGATAATAGGTGTATCTTACATAACGTAAGGGTTCCGTGACATAGCTTCATTTGTTTGATTCTCGGTATTTTCATCCTATCAATGGCGCACGTCGTCCATTGCGTAATGAATGAACAACATGACTCTGCACATCGCGTACCTTATGTCCAGATTTTCTGGATATTATACTTTGTAATACTGTTGTGCACGTGTATTTGGCTTTTTATAGTATTTCTCTAGAAGATGTTCCTTGAATTGAGTATAGTGCATCGTCTGTAGTATGTGTGAGACCGTATTAGATTGTCTGCTAAGTGCGGGCGGCGCCGCAGGGGTGGATCCAGGAATTCCTAGAGGGGGGAATGTTGTCTGACTTTTTCAGTGTATTTTTAGTAACCTTTATATACTTTTTTTTTAATTTTTAGATGGATGAAAGTCAGCCAGAGCAATCAACTATATACCCATCACAGTCACAGTCACAGTCTGAGTCGATAACCCGCCTTTCCAGACATAATAAAAGGAAATCTTCACCAGCACCCACATTTTCTGATGACGAAGAAGACCCCATTAGAAGCCCAATAGACGACACGGATGCGGATGAGGATTTCAAACCTGATCCAAATGAGCGTTCATCATCTGAAGATTCTAACGAAGAAGAAGAAGATCCAGAGTTCACAGCTCTAATTCAAAACCAAGAGATACCTGCCAAACAACGTAAGCTAATGCAAGAACTTATGGAAGAGAAGAACCTAAGAAAAGCTAACGCTAAGAACAAAAAAAAGGGTGTATCTAAAAAAAAAAGTGAAAGTAAGAAAGGTGAAAGCTCTAAATCCTCAATCCCTCCAAAGAAGAAAACAAAGAAACTTCCTCGTGCATTGCATAAAGAAAATACTGATAGTGAGGACAGTTCTGATGACTCAGGAACATCTGACGTTGAGATCATGGATTCCCCCTCAGATCTCCCACAGTTATCCACCAAATCAAAAAGACATTCTAAGAAAACCAAAACCAAATCAAGAACTCCAAAGGTAAAACACAAGAAAGTGGAAAAAAAAGCTGGGTCAAGAAGAAGTTCCAAAGTCTCCTCCACGCCCATTAAGAAGAAAAAGAAAAAGAGGTCTCATGATACCAGTTCATCATCATCTCCAACTACAACATCATCTTCATCGTCATCATCTTCTCATGACAGTGATAGTGACAGTTTAGAGTACGTGAGTCCGGTAGAACCGAGTGGCTCTAAGAAGAAGAAAAAGAAGAAGAAAACTAAAACTAAAAAGACATCTAAGACTCCGTCTAAGACACCAGCGAAAAAAAAAAGCGTTACTACCCAATCATGGATGCGATACGAGGGGGAAAGTGACACTGAGGGTAGTGGAAAGTCATCTAACTGGAAGGATGTGGAGGTCGAAGCAATGTACAGGGTTGCTAACCACTTCAAGTAAGTTATTTATCCTGTAAACACTTTATCTTATATTTACAATATATATGTAAATAATACCATATACTGCGTAAGGGATTACTTATTTCAATAGTAATTCTTATGATATTCAGCAATTTATACTCATTGAATTTAAATACATTCCTAAATAGTCATTTACACTGACACAAATTTGCCCTTTATATTTTTTAATTAATATCTGGAATCTTCATTGCTTCATTGTTTTTACTCATTGTGTGCGCTTACTTTTTTTAGTTTTACATTAACTTTTCCTCTTTACAAAATCATTTGTAAATAGGACCGACGTTATCTGTGAGAGGGACAACAAGAAGGATCCCGAGCGTAAAAAGAAGAGATGGATAGCATTTCGCAAGATGCAGAAAGCCGTTAACGCTGTAGGGGGTAAGAAGCGTTTGGTTCGACACGTCTTCAGTAAGTTGAACGACCACAAAAGAACTACCAAAGACAAGGTACATAATGCTTATCATTTAAGTATGTCCCACCATGTCATGGGAAAAGTAGAGAACTTCCATAAATATAATATATGACAATTCAGTACAATCATTTCTTAATATATTAAATATATATCCATTCATTTTGTGTGTATATACATTACTGCATAACCGAATAATATACAAAGTTTTATGAAACACTTGGACATTATATAAGGGCAATAAACCTATTGCACTGATTGCAAATGTGATTTTATTGGAAATATGTCGTGTAACTTATGCAGTCAATTATCTTTAATACCCAAATCATATCATATCATTATGTCTGTTAAATTTCTATTTTCTTTCTATGATTCCAAAAATTCTTCCTACAGGTGCGGAGAATCAACAACAAATACGGGAAAACTGGTGCGGCGGGGGGGAAAAAACCAGAGGAGTTCACCCTCAAAACTTGCGAACTAATGTGCCTTAGTTTCTGGGGTGAGGCATACTGCGGAGGTAACTACAAACAATGAATTGGAATTAATCAATATATATACAGAGAATACTTAGTTAAAAATGACTTGCAATAAATCAGTATATATACAAATAATATGTAGCTATATTTATATTTTGGTAAATCTGTAAATGTCATATTCCACTTCTTATTCTTTTACCCTGAGTAAAATTAACAGAATGTATGAATTGTATGGACTCTAATCTAGTACTTATATTTATTTTCTTATTTGTGTGTTGTTGTTTTTTTTATAGCTGTTCCCGGTGCTCAAATCTTCTCTGTTGACCCTGACTCGGATGGTGAGCTGGATACATCGGCCGTAGTGTTCCAGAAAATGTTCATGGGCGAGGAACACCAGAAGAAGGAGGCTCAAAAGTACAAGGATGACAGGAAACAAGAAAAGAAAATTCAGGCAGAGGAGTATGGTAGGTGTTTCAAAGATAACGACTCTGAGACTCCCCCTCACTATCCCCCTGTCTGTCCCCTACGCTCCGCCCTCCCTCTCCCTCCCTCTCCCTCAATCTCCCCCTGTTATAGTTATTTAACTAATATTCATTTATATAAGTACTTGCACTTCATGTGGTATAAAGAAAATTAACTTCAACTTGCACTTAGATTTACTCCAAAATAAAACATCCAAACTGATTTAATATTATTACAATCAAGTGACACTGTTACATTACTGTAGGTATGCTGTCAGTACCATAACATAATATTATATAATTTGCTATATATTGAATATTTCCTACAGGCGTTACTTCTCAGATGTACCGTATGACCAGTGACGAGGAGATCCAGAGGAGAGCTGAAAAGTACAAGCCAGCACGTAAAGTGTCAGTTAGTGGGAAATCCTGTGCCCATAACAGCAGCAGTGAGAGCGCCGAGAAAACAGCACATGAAACGCCCAGTGAAGGTATTTAATTTGCATTTTTTATTGGTTTGTTTATACCACATGAGTAAAAAGTACCTTTCAGAGTAATTCTAATCTGAAATTACCATATATTTGCTTTATCACTATATTATAGGTATAAATGTACTCGTAGTACTCACACTATCTGTGTTAACTCTTGAAAAAATTATACATCCGCTCTTTAATATTTAATTACATTAAACCTTTTTTTGGTTTTAAGCTGAAACGAGTACTGAAAACTTCTCAAAAATCCCCACCCCTACCAAGGAATTTGCTAGTGAACGTCATGCAGGTAAATATAAATTGAAAATATAGTCGTAATGTACTCACAGCAATTCTGAGAAAACTATTTGTTAGTCACAATTACAGCGTGTACTATACTTTACAAAAATTTTGGTAAATGCCCATATTCACGTCGCGTTCAAGTCAGGTTATTTTCATATATTACTTCTTACTTTATTGCATGATTTATTACTTTTATTTTATCTGGAAATATCAATGTTTTTCCAGAGAAACAACAAAGAAAGACAGGAAGGAAGGATGATTCTTCAGAACAACAGTCTTCTTTTGAGGGGGAAGGTATGTATTTGATCGTAGGTCTTGTAGTATATGATGTACATAACATAGGTCAAGTTAGCTCATATTAGGTCAACTTATGCACTCATGTCATGTAGGTCAAGTAGGTCATGTGTATACCATAGGTCAACTTAGGTCAACTTATGCACTCATGTCCCGTAGGTAAAGTAGATCATGTGTATACCATAGGTCAACTTATGCACTCATGTCCCGTAGGTAAAGTAGATCATGTGTATACCATAGGTCAACTTAGGTCAACTTATGCACTCATGTCCCGTAGGTAAAGTAGATCATGTGTATACCATAGGTCAACTTAGGTCAACTTATGCACTCATGTCCCGTAGGTAAAGTAGATCATGTGTATACCATAGGTCAACTTATGCACTCATGTCCCGTAGGTCAAGTAGATCATGTGTATACCATAGGTCAACTTATGCACTCATGTCCCGTAGGTCAAGTAGATCATGTGTATACCATAGGTCAACTTAGGTCAACTTATGCACTCATGTCCCGTAGGTAAAGTAGATCATGTGTATACCATAGGTCAACTTATGCACTCATGTCCCGTAGGTCAAGTAGATCATGTGTATACCATAGGTCAACTTAGGTCAACTTATGCACTCATGTCCCGTAGGTCCAGTAGGTTAAATACATGCTTCGTTTCCTCTTCCTCCAGAACCTCGCCGTAGTCCTCGTCTGAAGGCTGCAGAAGGTGTAGCCGCTTATAAACCTGTCGAAAGTAAGTATCTATTAAGCACTTCCATCATACAATGTATCATTTTCAGACCCCAATCTAATAAGAACCATATGTCAGTAAAACCACTTAAAAAACTTAAATTATAATAGACCTAGCAAATTCCTAAATTCTCCTGAAGCTCTACCATAAGAATGGAAATGTTATTTTTAATAATACTAGTATTATAATGTTGTTGTGAAACTTGATTGCAAGTGTTTTTACTTGTTATTTTTCAGAAACAACAACTCGTAAAAGTCCACGTCTTCAAGAAAGAATGGCCATGGAAGGTAAATGCAGAGAGGGAGCGTTAACCCCCAAATCCAAGAAGAAGCTGGATTACTGTGCAAAGGAGAAAGGTAAATATATACTAATTGCGGGCAATAGACAAAAAAAACAATGTTTGCTTCCCCAAAATACATATAAGATTTGTAATTTTTACCAATAAACTTTTTTACTTGTAAAACCGGTTACCGATATTATTATGTATATGTTAACTATATCATGTTAATTCTACAGCATGTAAATGTATTAAACACTGACTTTAACAGATTTCCTAACTTACACCGTTTACAAAAAATTAATTAATAATGAAATTAAGTTTACAATATAAATGGTATTTTTAAAAATGCTTACAGATTCTTCATATGAAAGCCCTCATGTGAGTGACTACGCTGATGACGGGACTACTGGCATCGAGTACGCTGATGACGGGACTACTGGCATCGAGAACGCTGATGACGGGACTACTGGCATCGAGAACGCTGATGACGGGACTACTGGCATCGAGTACGATACTAGCCCGCAGAAGGTCACTGTGAGAAAGGCCATCCCAGAAGCTGGTGATAGTGTCCCTGTCACCATAAAGACTGATGTGTTCTACAAAAGTAAACAACAACAGAACGGTTCCTCCTCGGGTAAAATAGGGTGTTCCGGTAAGCCCCCCTCTGAACATGCTAATGTAATTCAGACTCCCTGTAGTGAACGTACTCAGAAGCAGGGATCCACCCTCAGTGACCCTCCCTCTGTTCAGGCTAATGAAAGTAGGTCAGGCACCCTCAGAGACCCTCCCTCTGTTCAGGTTAGTCAAAATAGGTTAGGCATGACTGAGGAGGAGTTGAGGCAAGAGCAGGCAGAAAAAGAGTTTCTGGAAGCCATAGAAAGACGTCTGAGAAGGATGGAAAACCGACTGGGGGAAAAGATATCCGATAAGCTGGCATTCAGTATGGAAGAAATAAAAGGGTCTATTGCAAAAGCTAGCAATCGATCCGATGCTTGTTCCAGTCGCGTAGGTGGAGTTGAAAATCAAATGTACTCACTCTTCAACATGGTTAGGGAAATAAAAGGGGAAATGAAAGACGGATTGAAGGAGGTAAAGGAGACATTAGATGAACTGAAAACAAAAGGTGCGGCTCAAAAGAGTAAATTCAAAACTCTGAAAATTTCCCTTGATATGGAATCTGATGCTAAAGAAATGGTAGAGTCTGGTACACAATATCATAAGAATGATTTGCTTAAAACTCCAACTGTTTTTAAGATTAACTCTGGCAATACAGAATCGATCCACTCCAGGAAAAAAGAAATGAATACTGGCAACACAGAGTCGCAGCAGGAAAAAAACAAATGATCAGGAGGAAATGCAGGGTGACAAGACAGGGTCGATCCACCAGACAACAAATGGTGAGCAGGAAATAGACTCTTGCAAAAGAGGGTCGATCAAGAAGACAACAAATCCTGACCCGGAAATGGAGGGTGGAAACTCAGAGTCGCCACACCAGACAACAAATGATGAGCAGCAGGAAATGGAGGTTGGAAACACAGAGTCGATGCAGGGCACAAGTAATGATCAGCAGGAAATGGACTGTGGCAACACAGAGTCGCCACACCAGACAACAAATGATGAGCAGCAGGAAATGGAGGTTGGAAACACAGAGTCGATGCAGGGAACAAGTAATGATCAGCACCAAATCGACTGTGGCAACACAGAGTTGCCACACAAGACAACAAATGATGAGCAGCAGGAAATGGAGGTTGGAAACACAGAGTCGACACAGGGCACAAGTAATGATCAGCACCATGTCCAGCACGGTACCCATCATGGGAATATATATAATATTCAAGACCAACCTATGTATACTGGGGATAGAGTTTCCACAAAGTTTCTATCAGAGGACTGTGTTTTGGAGGAACTGAGGGATGTTTCATCTGAAGCTAGTCTTGAGAAAATACATGAGGTTGCGGAGGTTCTGGCTGACATGGAAGGGGTGGTTAATATACAAGAGTACAAATCATCTTCACAAAAAGAAAGTTCTCTATCATGGCCAAACCAGCTAGAGTATGAAAGGTACATGACAAGCATCCGTCACAAAGTGTTTGCCGATAGTGAGGTAATACCAGGAACACCACCGGGACCTGGACGACTACTAGTACCGGAAACGCAAGATGATTCTGAAATATACGAAAGAGAACAGGAGGCGGGTCCAGAGGTAGTAACTCACGAGTTCAATATAAATATTGTTAAGAAAGAGCCCAAAGATGACGACTGTGTACCCATAGAGGCACAAGCAATGGCGACAGAAATGGAACCGCCCCAGGAAGTAGCTATAGAGGAAGAAGAGAGCCAGAGTATTCTCCAACCCAAAGGGAACCAAAGCAGTAGGGGGAAATCGAGGGGAAAGGCCAAGGGAAAGGGCAAAGGAAGGGGCCGTACTTTGGGTCTTAAACTTGTCAGTCTTCCCCTTCAGAAACAAGAGGATGATTGTAGTAGCACATGCTCGAGCCCTAGAAAGTCCTCCAGACAGAGGAAGCAGAGGAATGTGTTCAACATGTGAGGGCAATATTTACAAGTATTTGTGTAAGTTTACCAAATAACTGAAATTTCTTGTTCAATAGTTAGAAGTTTTGTGGAATATGGTCACCACCCTGTTCTACTATAAACATGTTGAGAAACATGTTGAGAATGTTACTAGTATTATTTGACTAGCATTGTCTTACCTTACTACGCGGTTACTTATGTAGTAGGTAAAAAAGAAGTAACATGATACACAAGTGAAACATGTGGCTGTATTGTTTATGAATAATTGATAATGTTAACCAAAGATACTGTAATTTTTTGCTATTTGTGTGACCCACGTATTTTGTATTTGACAGTCTGTAGCATGGATACAGGAAAAAAGCATGTGAAACATGTTAAACATGCGGGCGGATTGTTTGACAATACTTTAGAATGTTTACCAAAGGTACTGTAATTGTTCATATGTATATGAGACCCATGTACTCTGTATTTGATAGTCTGTAGCATGGATACAGGAAAAAAGCATGTGAAACATGTTAAACATGCGGGCAGATTGTTTGACAATACTTTAGAATGTTTACCAAAGGTACTGTAATTGTTCATATGTATATGAGACCCATGTACTCTGTATTTGATAGTCTGTAGCGTGGATACAGGATAAAAGCATGTTAAACATGTTAAACATGCGGGCGGATTGTTTGACAATACTTTAGAATGTTTACCAAAGGTACTGTAATTGTTCATATGTATATGAGACCCATGTACTCTGTATTTGATAGTCTGTAGCGTGGATACAGGAAAAAAGCATGTGAAACATGTTAAACATGCGGGCGGATTGTTTGACAATACTTTAGAATGTTTACCAAAGGTACTGTAATTGTTCATATGTATATGAGACCCATGTACTCTGTATTTGATAGTCTGTAGCGTGGATACAGGAAAAAAGCATGTGAAACATGTTAAACATGTGGGCGGATTGTTTGACAATGCTTTAGAATGTTTACCAAAGATACGGGAAAATATGTGAAACATGTTCAAGATGTGGCCGGAATGTTAATAAGTACTTGTGATCGTTTACAAGAAAAAAAAAAGTTTAGAATGTTATAGAAATTGACGTTTTTACTTAGTTTCTGCAAATAAATAGTGGTTAACTGTCTACGCTTTATTTGTTGATACTTTTACATTAAATAGTACAATTTGTAAATCTATTTACTTTGTATCGAAAAATAAGTCAATAAGTACTACAATATTAACCAATTTTTAGCAAATATCCATCTTTATTCTTAATCTCACAAGCAAACTTGCGCCATTCTCCTTAACTGTTCAGATATGACTTTCTAGTCTTTGGTCCATAGACCGGAAACACCATTGCCTCAGTAATTCGGTTTGGGGAGGTACGCATCTTAATCCTTGTTAGATTCAGGGCCCTTAGCTGGACCACGGGGACGGCCACGGCCACGCCCACGGCCACGTGCCCGTGCACGTTCCTTTGCCTTGGCCTTCTTGGCTTGTGCCTGGGCACGGGCAAGCTCGACGGGGGATGGACCCCCACATTCTTGGTAGATGATCTTCTTTCGGCGTGCAACTCCGGCCAGGTGCGCATCCTTGTCAAAACGCCTCCTGGGGTGTACGACTGGGTCACGCCCTCGGGCATCTCGCAGCGCTTTGAGAAAGCGCTTTGCAGCTGTCTTCTGGATTTGGCCCTCGATGTCGGGGTCATACCGATCTTGAGGACGCACTGCACGCAGACCCCAATCCACGCACATGTTGTGCAAAACACAACACGCCCTCACGAGCCTTGACGCCTGAAGAGGCTCCCTTTTCACGACGCCCCCCCCGTTCTTTGCAAGGCACCTGGAATGTGAAAGTTAGACTAATTTAGAATACAATATCATAATATACACAATAATTCCATGAAATCCAAGCACACTCAATTATTGTTTTTGTTTCAATCAATGGAAAACATTAATAAGATAATGTTTAGAGTGTTTTTTTCAAGTTGTTTTTCTCAAGTCCATTTAGAAAAATACCTCCACCGCGTCTTGAGCTGCCCGATTGCACGTTCCACAGAGCTCCGCGCACTTGTGTGGCGGGACTGGTATCGCTTATCCCAGGGCTCCATGGTGTCAATGTCGACATTTTTGAACGGTGTCATCAGGCGTTCTGTCAATGCGTACCTGTGCATGATAAGCAAGATAAAATGCAACTTAGCCTAAAATAATGTATAAACATCTAACTATATACAGTGGAATTTGTAAGTTTACCAAAAATTTACAACAGTAAAAAACAAGTGAAGCCAATTATATTGTCTAAAGTATTGGTTTGAAAGCAAGAAAAACCAAGAAAAAAGCAATTTATATTTAAAGATAATGTTATGTATTTCTTTTTACCCGCTGTCGGCCAGGAGAAAATAGTCCCCCATCCTGTCCGTGTTCGATACTAGTTGCCCGAAATCCGAAATGTCGAACACCGACATGTCATGGTGGGATCCGGCAACGCCTGACTCCACGAAGGTGAATCGCTGTCTGGCATCGGTCACCAACTGAATAGAAATAGAAGTTTTAGCTTTTTCTTATTTTACAAGGTAACATAATCCAATTTGAGTAAACATAGGATTTTAAACTAGTAGGTTATGTAGATAAGAAAAACAAAAGTATTATTAGTATTTATAAAAAACTAGATCATATGCAACAAAGGTGTAAGGGGTTTTTACCATCACATTCAAGGCGTGGTAGCCATGACGGCAGATGTAATTGGCCTCTTGGTTCGTTGGCCTCTTTATGGGGACGTAGCTGCCATCTATACACCCTACACACTGATTGAAGCGGTAGTTGTTGGCAAAGCGCACAGCACTCTCGTGCAACTCGTACCCCTAATTAGGTAGACAAAAATAGACAATTAGCGCTATTGAATATACATGAATACATACAGTAAATGATAACATGTATGAAAATTTGTTTAGTTTGTTGCAAGTATTTTTGTATCGATCTAGTTTGTATCTGTAAAATAGCAAAATATGTCTTAAGGGATTAGAAAATATATCATAATGAAATGAAATGTTACTCACAGAAGGGAAAGTGATGTAGTTCTTGGAGCGGGAGCACAAGAACTTAACGAAGCGGTGCACCGCGTCTGAAAGGGCACCTTTGGAGCAACCTCCTTGGGTATCTCGCAGGGCTGTGTAGTTGGCACCGGTTGCCATGAACCGAAGTGCAAGGCACACCTGTGGGAAAGAAATTAAGTAATAAATAATAGGAAGTTAACTACATAATATTGTAAATATTAAGTTTTTTTTAAGAGAGGGGGGGGGACACACATAGAACTATAGTTCAACTGAATGATACTATGATTACAGTGAACTGAACTAAAACTTAATATGTACAACAGTATGTACAACAAAGTATATATATATATATCGTTTAAAAAAAGGTAAATACATACTTTCTGGAAAACAGGAATGGGGCTTCCCCTGCCGTTCGGATCATCCCCCTGGGTGATGTAGATAGAGCTTCGGAAGAACTCCCCAGCAAGGTACTCCACCATTTCAGGTGTAAGCCGGTGCCTTTGCTCAAACTCTCGGCTGCGAGGCCACAACATACGGGGGTCATTTCTTCTCCTAATAACGCGTTGAGCCCTACATCGTCTCCTTCCTGTACCCTCTCTGAGGCGTTTGGGATGTTTCAAAGCACTGGGGCGCAGCCAGAATCGCAGTGGCATGCTCCTGGCACACTGACCGATGGGAAGCTTCACCATGCTAAACAATGAAAGAAGCATACCCATTACAACATTTGCTAATTGTGCCGAAATAACTTGACAAAAGAAAGTAGAAATATGACACCTTATGTCTATGCATTATCATGAGAAAAAGTGAAAATACAAAAACGTCTGAAAATGGTCAAAATCATCTCAGAACCCTAAAAAAAAAAATAGGCATAATACTTACGTCTCCGTCGATCCGCCAAATGACGTTTTGGCGCCCAAAGGTCAATATTTCCCGCCCAAAAAATTTTACCATTGCTCATCGCACCATCTGTAAATTTTGGCGTTTACCAACGATTTTTCCATTTGTAAATATTTACAAAAAATATGTAAATTTGGGGCATTTCTCTTAAGCTCGACCGGAATTTTTGTATCCTGTCTTTAGTCCAACTTTTGCTTTTGCAAAGGGTTTTTTTCTATGGTAAATTTACAAATATTTTGTATCCTGTCTTTAAAACGACCCCCAGATACCTATTGAGAATTGTATACTACTTCTCCAATAGAACCAGCCGCAAATAACCAACTTTATACTACTAGCTAGTCGGAATAACCATATAGCACACTTAATTGTGAGTATTCCTCGCATTGTTGCTATTCTACAGGAAGCAGAATTAGCCCTGAAGCAGAATGAACGATAGATAGCTTCGCTAAATGATACCATGGTGTCATATACATAATTGCACTAAAAGGATCAGGGGCGGATACACAGTCGGTCATCTAAAGGGGGAGCAAACTAACCCTCCCTATAAAAAAAAGTGGAAATAAATTATGTCAGATTTGTACAAATCATCAAACGTAGATTATTCGGGGGGGGGGGGGGGCAATTGCCCCCCCCCCTGGATCCGCCACTGAGGATTGACCACCAGAGGTTGCTGCGGGCAGTGTAAGGCATACAAACAAGAGGTGACATACCTACAGGTGCCTACATTAATTTGTGCTGCTGACCATATAGCTGTAGCCTCGCCTCTTCCTGCATTGATCGATGGCCCATTAAAGCAGCCCGCAGGCGTGAGAGGAGTCAGTCTAATGGAACCATTCATCAGCTACAATTTTATAGCCACGCCAGTACGGTTTAAACTACCTCACACCTCCTATCCGTTTATACAGAGCCTGGGAAAATGCCTTCTTTGTCATTCGCCGAGCAAGGCACTGCCTACTGGCACAACGTCGCGTCAATACACACTGTGTATAGGCTCAATTGTCTTAAATTCATACATGGCAATTAACGATGATGCAAGTATTATATAAAAATGGGAATTTGAAGCGCGTCACCTCCTTTGTATATCCTTCACACACGGCTTGCAATAGCCCTATCATGTACAAAAGGCCTTCATTATGTGCCACACCGCTTAGATTGGTTCACAACGTACGCGACATTGTCAATAATTATGCGATATGTTAGTAGTATATATATTATGTATAATATGGAAGTTGGACTTAACCACGACGTCACATACACAGCTGGTTCGGATTAAGCGGATTTTAGTTCCAGGTACTTCAAAATCGTTAATAAATTTGTTTTCATTTAGAATCTGTTGCAAATCTCTTTATTAAATACAAAAAAAAGATAAGCATTAGATAATTATTATACTACCTGATGGCATTGGTACATGTATTACAATTTGATATTTAGCCCCCTTCCCTCTGTTATATACTATAAGGTTATTTAGGTCTGCGCAAACAAATGTTATCGAGATACTTATACGTTTTTGTTGTGAGCCCACACCACGAAAGGACACCATTCATGCATCATCTTATAATGGCCGGCCTAATAGCTATACGAATTGTGTTTGTTGAGTACCGCATTATAGCCATGGTTCTTATTAAGCTTTATAATGGTATGTTAGATATGTGCAAATATAATAATTCGTCAGTTGTCTTCAAACTTCTGACTATTGTCTTTAGGCATAGGATCTCCTCTCTTTACCTATTCATGTGGACGTTTTTCAAATGTATTGGAAGAACAAAATACATTAAGGTTACAGTGAGGTGTGCTCAAATACTTGGACGCTATATGAAATGTTATTTGCCATGAAAAACATGAAATTACCCACTGAAGACCTGATTTCACTTGCAGTGACCCAAATGGAACGACTGATTATATGCAAAAGAGGAAAAGGGCTAACGTTTCAAAGTAAGGTCATACTGTTCGAGGAAAACAAGTCAATATATTCGACACAAAGCAACTCGTTTCCGGCTGCTGCTTGATTCTCTCAACCCAGATACACAGAACTATCAGTCCCAAGCTTTCATCTAATCTCGTGTCAATCATCGGGCTAGTTCTAGCCCAGATAAAACAGACACAGTCTGATAAAAATCTACGCCCCAAGGACTGGTTGGGCGCCTGTAAGGTTTTCCATCCTTCTTTATATGGATCCACGACATGTATGGATTCTTACTGTTCCAATGGCAATCCGGTGCAATTCATCCTTCATAGGCCTAAATCTCGACGATTCTTATGGATTTTCTCAGAAAACCTAGGATCATACAAAAATATTTTCTCTCCCTAGTCAGAATTTCTAAACGACATGAGCATGGGCTTCTTCGGTACCTCAATGTGATAAAAGAACACAGTCATGTGCTGTAAAATACTCGTTGTAATATCATTTTGATAGCGGGTAGAACTTATGAAACATGTATTATACATAACAAATAAATTCAGTATTCACTGATTCTGTGCACAATACATCTCCTAATAGCAACCATCTGAGCGGAACCCTCTAATAAAACTGCTTTCCAATTAATCATAGCTGCTGGTGTCTGCTGAAATACCGCAGTTTAGGTAATGCTGTTGCTACGACCCATGGTCCTGCAGCATGTTGTTAGGGTAAAACTCAGCAGAGCTGCCGTCCGCTGGTCGGCGTGTCCTACACTGAAGGTCTGGCGGCTGCCGTCCATGATAAACGAGTCCCTCTGTCGATAGTCGGCTAGGTGCACGAACCAGCCAGCCAATAACCCCATGAATCCCATCCCCTGTCTGACCTCCTTCATCCACCGACCACAAACCGCCTTCTCCGCAGTCGGTGGCGGCCAGGCATATATTACCAGTGAGGCCCCATTCGCCGTGGCCGATGATTGTGTCGCTCGCAGGTCCGACAAAACTATCGGATGTAGAAAACGATTACTTCACAGCCGATAGATCTATCGTATGCAAGCGAAATTGAAGAAATTGCATTCGCCCTGGGAGGAGGGGTATCTTACGATTGCAAACAATAATTTTTTCAAGTAAAGCCTGTCGCACACTGCACGACTAGGAACGTTAAGATTAGGAACATGGTTGTACTTTGTCTGCAGGTTTCATCTTTCGAACGAGGGAACAGAATTTGAAAAGATGTTCCTAATCTTTAAAGAACAATGTTCCTAGTCTTAGGAATTTGCAATTCTTCAGTCGCACACACAGTTAGAAGTTATTTCTCCAAACAAGAACAGGGAAAAATCTGGGATTCAAGGTAATGTGTTGCAATGAAAAATGTATTGAAATTTGTTAAATATTCACCATTTATGAACAATTTATGTTACTTTATTTTTACGATTTTAAATCTTTTAAAATCCCTCATACCTGCGGTATAAATGGAAATTGTAATATTGATAATCGATAACAGTAATAGGCCTACATGGTAAATACATTTTCCTTAGATTTTAAGGAAGAAATGGATATTTCGAAACACCTTGAGACCTTAAACGTTTATCAAACGATCATTTCCATCATTACGATTTGATATTCTGAGGCTATAAAATGGGCTTTTCCAAATTATCCATCATCATCGGTGATAGAAAATACATGTTCCTCTTTAAATCAACAAAATAAAAAATCTATGTCATAGGGGCAGATATTATCTCTTAAAAAATGTAAACATCTGCGAGATAGAATTTATCATATTATGATAAATTCATCTCGCAGATGTTGTTAACATTTTTTAAGTATCACCTTAACCATGGATACAGTGTAACTGAGAAACGCCTTATTACATTTTAAGGTACCTATAGCGAGCTACCTTAAAGAATTCACCTGAAACTAAGCTTTCTTAAGGGTAAAATGCTTTGAAATAACGCAAACCTTCAGACCAACTTAAGGTCGGACCTTAAATTTGCCTGAACTACCTAGCAACCACCTTAAATTCGTCTTATTTCATGGTTATAATGCATATAGATCAATTAGGGGGAATGTGCCTTGTATCATGCCAATGATGTATCTAGGAAGCTGTAAATTCATGTGAGATGATAGAATATAAATGATAGGTATTTGTATGTATGCAGCTTAGTCATGGGTTCCTGTTGATTACGTAACATAAACTCCCTAATCTGAGACAAAACCCCTCCAAAAATTGCGCATGTTTAATTATTTGTCAAAGACAAAGTTGTTCCTAATCCTTAGAAAATGTCATCACAGATTTGGACTCATGTTCCCAATCGTTGTGTTCCCAGTCCTTTATGTTCGCACACTGGTTCCTCATCCCCGACTAAGAATGTCGCAAGGTTTGTCGCAGATTAGGTACACATGTACCTAATCTTTACCTAGTCGGTGTTCCTAGTCGTGCAGTGTGCGACAGGCTTTAGTATCCCCTGCAATCGGCTGGAAACCAACCGATTTGATCCAACATGTTGGATCTGAAGGCCCATTCGCCCTGGCCGACGAGGGTGTGAGCGATGTGAGAACATTGGAAACGTTGTATTACCGATAAAGTTATCGCATGGACTTCAAGCGATCAGATCCAACATGTTAGATCAAATCGGTTGAATTCCAGCCGATTCTGGTGGATAATTGCTCCCGACAATTATCGTTTGCAATCGCAAGGAGCCCCTTCTGCCAGTGTGAATGCTATTTCTTCAATTTCTCGGGGATGCAATAATTTTATCGGTGCTGAAAATATCGTCTTGTCCGTGCGATAACTTTATCGTAGCTCCCCCCGACAGAACCATCGGCCAGGGCGAATGGGCCTTGATCGGTTCCAGACCTGTTGTTTGAAGTATCGTTTGTACCAAAATTGCAAACGATAAATGTCGCAACAGATCGCATGTACCGAATCTGCAAGGGCGAATGGGCCTTCAGTGTGGGCAGGGCGGAGGTTGTAAACGGCCACAGGTCAACGACCCCAATCATGTTATTGGAAACCTGGACGTAACAAACAAGTATGTATGGGAGCTATAAACCCCAATATACGGAGTTACGACCCATGCAAATTCATGTGCAAGTTGGCAGGCATATATATAACGACAATAGATATGGCCTGATACGCGAGACGCCAATTTATTAACGGGCTTTTATTCTATGCAGAAGTACCTATGGGTGTAGCATATTTTCTGATATAGCGTACGTAATTAGACACATTGGGTAAACATTAACACATCCAATTATTATCTTATAGATATCAAAGTATATAAACACATATATTTTTCATACCTGTATAGACTCTAAATCATTCTAGGCAATAACAAATCACAATAATGTTAACCTTGAGCACAATAGCAAAGCAACTTTCGAGAACCTTGGAATGTTATCGTGGTTAGACTTAAGCCTACTGCAGTGGAAAACCAAACATGGTAATTAGTTTCCTGTCCTGCAATCTTAGACAGGGGGCGTGAGTGATTGGCCAATAAAATAAGCTGTTCACTGCTAATAGAGTCAAGCGCAGGCTCTCCGACACCGGCTTAATGGAAAGTAGGCGCGAAGGTCGACCGTATCAAGATCCACCGTCATTAATGATTACCCTCGACGGTTAGGGCAGGGCTGATCTGCCCGATTGTCGCTTCATCTTCTTTTCCAACTGATCACTCTTTCTTCGTATTTATAGTATAGCACAGCAGAAACTATTTACTTCTTGCGAGTAGGATTATTTCGGGATTGTTCGCTCTTTCCTTCCTTTCCAGCCTACTAATCTTTTATTTCGAGGCAATGTTTCTCATTTTTCTGGTTGGTTCCACCTGTTTTACAATTGGCCTTTTCCTTTTTGGACGTTTTGCAACTTATGCAACTAGGTCTACAATTCTAAAAGCATACCTGTAAGGGAGGTTTCTGAAATCCCATTTTTATGGTTATAAGGTTTTGGTGGTTTTCTAATCAAACCTTAAAGATTAAGGACAAACAGCAGTCGTTGAGGGCTGTTTTGATTTATAAAGTATTACTCAGTAGACCAGAAGACAGCAAAACTTGCTCTGCTCTAAAGCAGGACCAGCGGCTCATTACCTCAATATTCTCAGAGCACCTGGGTGCATGCATACCTTTCTACTTATCTGGAACATTCTGAGATTATCTCACCCACCAGGAAATGAGAGTGCATGCCTCTCTCTCTGTACATTACACGTGATGCAGCTTTCTGTACGTATTAATGAGACATCTAGTAAATAACAGATGCAATGTAATATGATATGTACTCTAGTACATCTTCAGCATTTTATAAATAGACAAAATAGAGGAGCTATACTTAAAAACACTGAGACAACGTTCACTAGATAGGATCACTTTCTACATGTATATAGATTATTTTGTAAGCATATCCAATAATTATATAAAGCGAGAAATCAATGTTCAAAAAATAAAACTGAAAAGTTTGTTCTTTTACCCATTACATTAGGGAACATTTTCATTAATACTTTTTGATAATGACTACTAGTGTAAAAAAAAACTCTTACATGACTATTTAAGTATGTTTTCTTCACATTAATGTCACAAACAGTGAAAGTGAAAAACGTTATTAAAGGGAGTGCATCGAATTTGGCCCAAACGACTGTCGGCTGTCATTGAGACATTTTTCCAATAAACGTTTCCTTTTATTTCATCAAGATTCTCTTTGTAAAATGAGATTTGCAAACCGTTTCATATCCTAACGGAGTCCCAAATATCTGTCTGGTAACAGTGTTATGAAGCTCTTTGCTAAAGGAAGTTTTTCTAGCTTCTGTGAGTAGTAGGCCGCTGTTCATACATAATAAAACCATGACAAGATGGCCACGAGACATGCGCAGAAATAAATACTAATTAAGATAAAAATGTATTTGTTTTGTGTCCATTCTTCTGAGTACCTCTCATATTCACTCACATGAAAGGATGTAGTTCATTGATGTCCAAGACACATGATATAAGTCAATGAATCTGTCATTGAGGTGTGGTCTCTATCAAGAAAATTTGATATATTTACAAATTTACAAATTTTCTGGTCTCTATCAAGAAAATTTGATATATTTACAAATGCTCACATGCTTAGATTTTTTTTATTTTTTTTTTATTGAATTTTTATACAGGCTGAGTTCACTTTATTAAATGCTCTTCCACTGCAGTCCTGTGGACCATTTTGGGTCCTGTGGAGCATCTGGGCACAATTCCGTGCAGGGTCATCCAAATGTCCTTTTCCATGCATGCTGCACTCCATGGGACTCGAACCCATGAAGGGCCAATGCCAACAAGTGGTACCAGCGCCTCAACGACGTTGGCCACCCCGATCCCTCAATATATATATTAGGAGCCTGAAACTTTTAAATTAGCGCCCCACCCCAATGAATACAATGGGGGCGGTGTCTGGCGGCGGACTCTCATGATGGGTCAGCTGGGGCGGACGGTGATGGCTGGTGCGTTCAGGCAAATAGTACGCTGTTTATAGACAGTGTATTCGCCTCTGGATATTGCCATTTCCGAGACGAACAGAACCCTGCCAAAAAGGCAGGACTAAATCTTTCATTCTAATTGGTTAGAGCAGATTGAACATAAGAGGGGCCGTGTTTGAATTGGAGATCGATTCAGAGTTTTAACCTTCTCATTCTGCAGTTGTCATTTTCAAATTTATCATAAATAGGTGCCCCGACGTTTAGTTTCGGTAATGAATGTAAAAACAATAAATAGTATAATATTGCTGCCCCATCCCTCACTATAAGTCTGAATCGACGTTACAGACATGCCCTCCCTGGTGGAGGTGGGGGAGCAGGGGAGGGGATGCGTGGTAGGCTATAGGTGTTTACTGTACCACTGTTTACGGGCTGCGGACGCAGGGGCCTGAGCTATTACAGAGGGGCTCTCATTTACTGGGAGCCACTCTCATATACTAATTAGCATAGGGTTTATGCCGACTCGCCATGTCTTTTTGGAAACCTACTCATCTCTCCCCAATAGCCTGGACCAAGGGAGGGGAGAAGAGGAAAAGAGGAGTATAGAGATAGAACCAGGGAGGGAGGGAGCGAGGGAGGGAGGGAGCGAGGGAGGGAGAGGTCCAAAGGCTACCACCCTGACCTACTTCCGACGGAAGTAGCAACGACTGCGCTGATCAGTTTCCGGCGCGGTATTCAGTCGTGACCTGGGTCGGGCGGCGCCGGGTCGGGCGGTCGGTGGTTGTCAGGTGGTCGGTAATAACGCCCACTACTGAAAGCCACTGGAGGCTGGAGGCAATAAGGGCCCTCCAGACGTTACCGCCACTCAGTCACACAGATCCACACAGCATCCAGCGTCCTGCCCCTGACTACAGCCAAGCAGCACGCCGCTCTTCTACTCGCAGTCACCGTCACAATCTCAGCCCGCCAACACTCAGGAGCAGCTCAACAGCCGCGAGCAACTCGGCCCGGCGTGTAGACCGGAGTAGCACAGCACAGGGCTGCCTGCTGAGGCCGGCCGACCAGCGACGGGCGGCGGGTATAGACGGGAAGCCGGGCAGGAAGCCGGGCGGCCTCAGATGCTGGCGGGGTTCGACGTCTAAGGTTACTGCGCCTCCCTTACTGCTGCTTCCGGCTGCTACTGCCACTAACGCGGCTCCGAAGCCCATGGGGAACGACGTGGTGCCACTGCTGGTCCTCGTGGCCGCGGCTGGAGGAAGGGGGAGATTGTGAGCACATATCGGACAGGGACACGGAGAACGCTGGCCTCTGTCAACTGAGGTAACCTCGGATGGAGAGCGTCCCATTAGCCGCAGGTTCAGAAGCACCTATTGGCTACGAGCTGCTCCTTGGGAACTATTTACACGGGGGTTATAGACAGGGCTGTCGGCCGGCCGGCCCCGTTGTCAAGGGACAGCACACAGACCACTTCAGTAGAGCAGCAAATATGCAGTGGGACCATCTGTAGCTGTGCATAGAGAACGAGGATCCACAATATAGCTAGCCAACATCGGTACCATCAATATCAGAGACCGTATGCTGCTCCCGAGGTAAACACGAATTTCCTATTTAATCAACATTTTTAGTGGTATCACTGCTATAAAACATAGACAGTCTCAGAAGCACTTTTTCCTCAGCATTTGACCTAATTCTCGGTTGAGCACTCCTCCAGGATCCGTTAATCAGTGTTATTGGTGTAGTGGGTGATAGACAGCTTTGACCTGATTAGTGGCCAGGAGACGGCTGCCTCACCAAACGGTGGCGTCCATGTAGATTTACGGCCGTGTTTGGGAAATTCTCAAAGGGCCATGTAGAGCCACACTTAATCCCTAACACATCTGACTTTCGGGTTGGTGGTGTATCTATAGACCTATTTTATGGAAACAGGGAAAACTACTCTGTATGCTTTACAAAGGTAATAGGTAGTTCACAGTGGGACATCTGAATAGGAACGGCTATGTAGATATAGGGCTTTTGAGAGTTGGTCAAAGAAGACAGAATATCTACAAGAACTGCTCCATAATAAGGTACAGCTAAATAGAGACATTCATAGAAAACCTCGTATAGAGCGCTCAATGTATGCTGTCCATTGACCAATTCTCCGAAAGAGGCCATTACGATATCAGAGATAAAGGATGTCGGCCTATAAAGGCTTCACCTGCAAGGCAAGACAAAAAGCCTGGCCCACAGCCCAGGAGATATGAGAAAAAGGTTGAGAATATCAAACAGGATACCCTTAAGATATGTGAAGACCTTCACAACACCGCTGTTGTGTAGGTCTTCACATATCTTAAGGGAATATCATTAAAACGACACTACCATGGATGTTGGGGGGGAAAACATGCATGTGTACATTGGTCTCTGCTTTTTTGTAACCAGCGCAAATAAATGATTCTTTGTTATTTATCAACGGTGTTTTAATGCAATAATTCTGTCATCCTTATTATGTCTTTTCCATTTGCTGGTGGTCATTGAGACATTGAGACAAACTAACCAGCAGTTGAGAGTATTGGTCCATTAGTTACCATTAAAAATGTAATGCATCGTCAGGCAGCTATAAAAGATGGCTCCAAAAATGATAGTGTAGTGAATGTTTAATGGTTAGATGTTAAATGCAAAACAAGAGCCTGAGTGACATGTTACCTTAAATGGACCATCTGCAGATCTTATTTGCTGTAACATTATGCATTGTTAGTGTTCAGTGTATCTCACGGGATATCAAACAGGAGTCCATTATGAACTGGGTAATGCTTCTTAAGCCCTAATTACACTGCAGGAGGTTTTACACTATGCGATATGAGCTGTGATATGATGATGTCGCAGTGAAGTCGCACATATAAAACGTAAAGTTCTTGGTTATAAATGTGAGAAATACTCAAAATAGCAAATTTCAAACAATTAGGATATCATCCCTGTCTGTGAATATTCTGTGATATCTTCACGCCAACATCACAGCTGAAGTGAAGTCGCATAGGTGTAAAAGGGCCTTATACGTCGGGTCTGCGTTCGCGTCGGGTGACAGAGGCCAACGCGTCTGATTCGCGTTAAGGCCATTTTTAGACTATATATTATACTTCGCGTTTGCCTAACGCGAAATATATTATGCTACGTGTATTGGGATGTGTTGGGTCACGTTTGCCAATTAATAAGCTTATATATATATATATATATATATATATATATATATATATATATATATTTCACTTCGCGTTGGGCAATAAGATTCACGTTTGCTATTCGCGTTGGCAAAAACGCATTTGAAACAGCCCAAACGCGTTTCAGAAAACGCATAGTGTAATATGATTAAAGATTTCTTCCTTGAGCCTGATAGTTTAACGTAGGCCTAGAGGAATACAAGGCCTGCCAACCTGAACATCAAAGGCATATGGCGTGAATATCCAAGATCGAATGAGCCGAAGGCATATGCCAAACATAATGCAACGGCATTAGGCAATATTCTGTGAACTGGCTATAGTGGCCATTTCAAACTCCACAAGATAACGAATCCAATCATAGCCTAGTCATAATCACGTAACCCTCAGGAGCGGGGACCTTTGTATAGTGTATCAAACCGTTATCAAATTACATGGGAGCTGCCATATATAAATAATCGTGATATACACAATGTACCGATCTGAGTAATATCGGTATTATTCTTACGTCACACCGTAGGTTTATATATATATATATATATTCAAATATGATATATATATGGGATTATCTCCAGAAATAATTATTCTAATCCAACCAATAAATCTCTGGTGCATTCAGTATAATTGAGGGAATACAATCATATAGCCAAAAACATACTTTCACCCACACCAATTCCAATTACAAGCACTTACATCCTTTCAGCTGGCGCCCTACAGTAACCCAAAGGGGTTTTCCATGGCAACAACAATCAGCCTCAAGCATGAACGAGATCCCATCTGCATGAAGGCCTACTGACTTCCAGACAATCCCTCTGTAGCAAACAATTCCTGATCCATACAACACATCCACATTAACACACTCTCTCCACTAACCGTAGCGAAATAAACATTAAATTGTATTCATTGAATAAGAGGAAGTATGTTCCTATACACACATAATTTGATAACTGCCGGACCCTACCTTCATTGTATCTAGTGATGCGTGGGAGGAAAGGGAAGGGACTAAAGGGAGGGGCCATCATGTTACAAAGGGAATAGGGACAGAATGGAGGACGTGTGAGAACTACCGACGGCTGGCAGAGCACAGGCACAAACCTTGAGGGGATTTGATATCACAGGGTTAGGGCAGGGATCCCCTTGCTCCTTCCACGTAATATTTCTCCACCCCTCCCCCCTCTCGCTCACATTAGGTTCACCCACACCTACAGTCCCAATGCCCACTCCCGCATAATTTCTCTGCCGTCTGTGTACATGACAGCCCATCGTATCTTCGTAGATGACGATCCCACTCACAGTAGTTCTGCTGGTATACAGGGCTGCCAACTGCCTCGTTTTGGCCGGGGCTAGGGGGCGTTCTAATGTGACACACACACACACACACACACACACACACACACACACACACACACACACACACACACACACACACATCGTAATTACTAGTATCTTTTGCTGTATATAAGGAACGATCAATTTACGACGATTTGTTTCCAAACTAAAGAGGGGATAGGTCGTATTATGTAATATTTTGGCCCCCCTTTCTGTACAATTATTCATATTTGTGACCAATCGTGGGAAATGGTGTCCTAAGGGAGTAAAAACCTGTTTTCGAATTCACAAACTCCTCTGTCAAATTGTGCAAACCATTTTAAAATATTCCTGTTAGAGGCAGAGATATGATTGGTTGAATATCCCTACCCGGATTAAGTAAAAACATCCCTCATTTTACTAATATGCTTTATTTCAAGACTATGCCTTGATAAACAAAACACTATTTAATAAAAAATATTAATCCTTCTTATTATCACAATTTATCAGAATACTTGAGAAAAATAGTCTGTGAAACCCAAACATTCTTTTTCTTGTTGCCATGGTAACAATGGTATGTTGCTTAAGCTTGACCCACCTTAAGAAATGAGCTTCCCATGATAAATTACCCATAATGCATTTGTGATAAAGAAATAGAATGTTTTTGAGATTATAATCATAATCTCTGGAAAATTCTACCTAGGTAGAAATTTTCACTAAAATATATATTATTAACATGTTTTTATCAATAACTCACTTAATGGATTTAGAGCAAATTACCCAAAATCCCTCTAGGTTACCATTTTCCATGACTGGTCACATTTTGTAACCATTACATATTCCATAACTACTTTAACTTTTATAATTTAAGTTTTATGATATTGGAAACACAAGCATGTCATTTACTCTATGAATTAGAGGCCAGCTGCGTTTCTGGTTGTAGACTATGGCACCATAGACTATTAGACCAATTATAGAAAACAGACAGAATGGCACCAGTGACCATGGGGTCCACCAGGGGTTCTGAGACCATCGACATGCTTGAGTACCCTCTATTTGAATTTTGTATGCATTATTACCAAATGACTCAACTTCATGAATGATAAGTCATACAATCATAATGCAGATAGCAAAATTAGGAAACTGATTTTGTATGTAGGCCTATGGTTTTAAGGGATTCTTGATTGGGAAATCAACAAAATATGCACAATCCTGATTTATCAATGTCACAGGTGGTTTGCATTCCCTTCATGATATATTATACCCACGTGTGCTTTTGCCCTGAACTAGATATGACATGGACCCCCTCCATAACTATGTACCTTGCAATGTCCATATATATGTAGGCCTAAATGGACCCCCTGGTCGCATTAGGAAATTAGGTCATTAGGAAAAACCTCTTCATTATTTTGTGATATTCACGTCCATAGTAATCCATAGTATGAAAATGTGAAAATTCTTTCAAAACTGAAAATTGTCCAGTATTCTAAAACAAATGTCCCGATTTTTATAAGGTTTTGGCAGTCTGGTCCCGTGGACTTGTGGTGGAACAGGCCTATGGTAACCGTTCCTCCAAGGCTTGGCGTTGGAAGTCTGCTTGAGACACACAGGGACGGAGCGGCCCCTCTGAGGGCCTGCCGTGAGTGGAATTAGCCGGCAGTTACTGTCACATTAACTAGGGCCGGCCCGGAGATGGGACCTTGAGAAGTGAGTTAGATTGAGGGTTTGGGAGTAGACATGTGTGGGGATTAACTTACTCTCAAGCCCATCTTTCAGACAAAGAATGCTTATGCATTGTTTTGCCAGTCACTGATAGATGATGTGCCTCTTGGTTCATTAAGTGTTTTGTTTGGGAGTAGGTGTGCGGAATTAAATGGGTGTAGACCCTCAAAGTCGACGGGCGACATGGGCTTTTAGGTCTACTTAAATTTGACAGGGCCACATGGCCTTTCCTTTGCGACAATGACCGGGAACATTGGCATTTCTTAAAATAAATAGGGAAACGTGGGTTAGTCTTAAATTCGACATAGGGCATTGGATTCCCCTAGCAACTTACTCTCAGACCCATCTTTTATTTCCCCTCTAAATTCGTACATGGTGGTTATATCGTCATCAGCGGGAGTTATACACGTTTATAACCCCCGCTCAGAAAACCAGAAATATAACTCCCGCTGGCAAAACAGTGAGAAATTGTTGATGAAAAAGCATTTCTCAGATATGAGAGGGGAAATGAAATAAAGAACCCCCTTCAGGGAGTGATTTGGGAAGCTATATTCCCAAATAACTCCCTGGCGGGGGTTCTTATTGTATAAAGCCCCGGCCACACTGCACGACTCAACTCAACTCGACCATCGAGTTGAGTTGAGTTGGGGTCAGTCTTAGAGTGTGGCATGGGCTAAGACTAGAATCGTAGCATTGGATCGTCGGGTCTTAGATCTTGACATGTTGAAGATGTACGATTGGATCGTCGGGTCTTAGGGGTGTGTGGAGTAGATATGTATATATCTAGAATGAAGCCTTCTTCCCACGACCATCGGGTCGTACCCTATGGCATGGGGGGAAATTTGACCACGACCAGACAGTCGTAGGTCTTTGGCGCCTCTTGGGGTTACGACAATCGAGTTGAGTTGAGTTGGGCAGTGTGGCCGGGGCTTAAGTCAAGACTGCTTATACCTTGTTTTGCCACCGATAGATAATGTGCCTGTTGGTTCATGAGTGTTTTGTTCGGGAGTAGGTGTGCGGAATTAACTCAATCTCAGACCCATCTTTCAGACAAAGAATGCTTATACCTTTTTTTGCCTGTCACTTTTTTTTTTATTTTTATTTTTTTTTTATTGAACCATACTCAATCACATAAGACTGATCTTCCGTATAGGTAATTGTTACATAACAAAAATATAACGTCAAGAAATAGCAACAATATATGAGAAATAATTAGTGTCTTTCAATCTTATAAATAATAAATAGGGCAACACCAGCCTTTCATATATCTGAGATCAGAATCTATGGCAGGTAGTATAGCCCTGTTCAATTATTGATTATAATATCAATCAAATGTCAGTTACATCATTACATATTTCAAGTCAGCAACAATATACAGATAATCAGGCTAAGTGTTTCTTAACTGCATTTTTGAAAGTAATTCTACATTCAATATTCTGCAGATCAGCTGGTAATTCATTCCACATTACTGCACCTATATAATAAGGTGACCGTTTGTATACCGCACTTTGTACAAGCTCAGTTTTGAAAATTGGACGTGTAGCCAGACGGGTTTGTCTAAGTGGATCAACAAGATACGTCTTGTCAAAATGCAATTTAAACATGATATTAAGGAGCTGCAGATTTCGTCTTAAAGCTAGGATATCAATTCTAGCAAGCAAATGTAAATCATTCACTGACATATCAATAGGACGGTTTATATCGTAACACAATCGGAGAGCACGATTCTGCAGTTTCTGTAACTTATCCACATCATGCTTCCTGCATAATGTCAATAGGAAACTCGCATACTCTACTAGGGGTAGAATCATTTGTTTGTATACGATAACCCTACTGTTAATATCCAAATATGTTCGAATCTTACCAAACTGGTAAATCTTATGGGAGAATTTTTTAAAAATCAAGTTAAAATGCGAATTTAAATTTAAACACTCATCTAACAGAACACCAAGGTAGTTATACTGGTTACAAGCATACACAATTTGATCATCGACAGATAAGTTTTGCTTTCCAATATTATTCAGACGATATCTGCTGCCGATATAGCATACCCTTGTCTTACCAATATTCATATTAATACAGTTTACTTTACACCATATATTCACATTATACAGAACCTGTTGAAGCAATTCAGTCACAACCATATCATCAGCAGCCCCAGTGTACAAAACCGCATCATCAGCATATAAACAGATTTTTACACCTGGGACTTTAACATGAAAGACAAGATCATTTATATAGCATAAAAACAGGGTTGGCCCCAATATCGAGCCCTGGGGCACACCACAAAACAACGGCTTAGTCATGGAGACTTTACCATTGTATTTTGTACATACTTGCCTATTAGACAGATATGCCGCAATCCAACTCACCAATTTACTACATATTCCCATATCGTCCAACTTAAGTAATAATAACTCATAATTGACTGAATCGAACGCCTTAGCCAGGTCTATATATAGTGCTCCCATAACTTGACTAAGATTAATACAATGTGCAATATCTGTAACATATTGAAAAATAGCATCAGTGGTAGAAAGGCCAGGTCGGAAACCAAACTGTTCTTTAACCAAAATATTATTTTCCGACAGCTGCCCACACAACTTTCGACACATTATTTTTTCCAATAATTTACCAGCCACTGGAATAATAGAGATCGGTCTCCAATTTGTCAACTTGGAAAGATCACCACACTTAGGTATAGGGGTAATAGTGGCCTTTGCCCACTCCGTCGGAAAAACCTCACTAATAACAGACATATTATATACATGCGTTAGATATCTAGATAAAACCAAGAAGGCATCCTTTAAAATAAAGGTCGGAAGATATTCAATACCTGAACCTTTATGTATATTGATATCCTTTACAGCATCAAGAACTTCTTCATTAGTTATAAGAAGGTCATCTTCTATTGGTTCAACATGATAAATTCTCTCATAGTCAAGGCTAGGATTAGAAGTTTTGAATTGGTCAAACAATTTCATGCCTATAGAAGCAAAGTGGTCATTAAAATGTTCACATGTGTCGGCAGAACTAACAGTTGATCCATCAGTACGCTCAAATGTCATATTTGAAAATTCATGCTTTGTATTCACAAATACACTATTTATTACATTCCAGAATTTCTTTGGATCTGTTTTGTTCTGATCTAAACTATCTAGTATGAATTCTCTCCTAGCATTATTTACTATTTTATTAGTCATATTTCTAATTTTCCGAGCATTAGACAACAGTTCCAAATCATCCGGTTGATCTTTAAGGTTTCTAAAAACAATATTTCGATCATTTATAGCTTCAATTACATACTGGGACAACCAAGGAGGGCGATGCAACGACACTCTAATGAACTTCAACGGACACATTATGTTGATTATAGAAATTATATTATCAATAATCATTTGCCACAAGATATTTGGATTCCGTTCACCGAAAAAATTACTCCAGTCTGAACCAATTAATAGCTGTTGGAAATTATCTTTATCATATTTCAGATAACTACGGCCCTTCGTTTTAACAAATTCATGCGTATTCCTATCCTTCTTTACACATGCATAAACTGGATGATGATCACTAACAACGTCAAATAACGTGCCTGAGTGTGAGACATATTGTGCATTGGTGTAAATCAGATCTATGCAAGATCCACCAAAGCCACTTATATGAGTTTTTTCATTGATCAGCTGCTGTAACCCAGAAACCCTTGAAAATTCAATTGATCGTTTAGTGTCAGGATTATTTCGTTTATGCTGGTCAATATTAAAATCGCCTAAAACCCATATTTCCACACCAGATAACTCATAATCAGATATTTTTTGTTCTAAAATTGTAAAGAAATTCGTAATTGAGCCAGTAGGTGGTCTATATGTGTTTAGTATTACACGCGTCTTGTGACCTGGGTGAGATAATTTAATCGCCATTAACTCTATATCTGAATTTGTTAGATAATGTGCCTCTTGGTTCTTTAAGTGTTTTGGGGGATGGGTGATAAACTTGTGATGTGTCTAATTGCTACGAAAGTGACCTGCAATTCTACAACAAATATTCATTTTTTTCCAGATTAGACATCCCAGTGAGTTCCTAGTTAAACATCCCAGCTCCCGATTGAGGCTTTCAGCACAGGATACTAAACCTTGAGGACCATTGAAACTGGACAGTTTGATGAAGGAATTAGCTGGAATGAGTCTTCGGGACTACTGCTACCCGGAATTAATTGTCACTACCGTTACTGTCCTCGACGTTACACCTGGCTTTTCCTTACATTACTGAACATTCCACAAAACGGATCTTAGCGTCACATCTTACTAAACGTACGCATTTAAGTTCAACTTTGGTAAGAAAGATGCCACGTGACGGATACAAAGACCTTAAGGAAAGTCGGGGAGAGGAAACCGAAATGACTGCTATGGCCAATGGCCTCCCCCCAGGCTCCAAATGTCCAAACCCTGCCACTTCGACTACCACCATGACGACTTCATCAACTATATCAACGTCCAAAGCCACGTCACGTCCTTCTGACCCCAAATCCAAGGTCAAACATCAGCAGACGACTGACCTGAGCCTATCGGCCGTGTCCAGCGGTGTCGTCAACACGAGACTCACACGTGACACATTGTCAGCGTCCCCAGGGCGCATGCGCAATCAAAGAGTGGCGCCCCCTATCCCCCGACGAGCGGACTTCGGCGAGTACTACCCGGATGGGGGCTGGGGGTGGATCGTCTGTGGGGCAGCCTTCACCGTCCATTTCTTGGCCCACGGACTTCACCTGGCGTTTGGTACCACCCTGGTAGAGATCGTGGACAACTTCCACCTACCTCCTGCCCACATAGGTAAGAAGCAGCTCATTGTGTGTTTTTTTTAGTGAAGATTAACGTTAGTCGTGTTCTAATGTCATGGGTCTAGACCCCTAAATTCGACACGGCGACACGGCCAATTTTCAGCCTAGTGACATTTGACAGGGGTTATTCTTAAATTCGACAAGGCGACAGGGCCTATTCTTAAAATCGACATGCGACATAGCCTTTAGTGACAATGACAGGGCTTTTAAAAATATAATGACATGTGACATTGCTATTTCTTAAATTCGACATGCGACATGAGACCCCCCATCCATACCCCCAATGTCGCATGTCAAATGCTCATGTCGTTACCTCACAAGCCACCATACATATCAAACACCTTCCAAGTCATGAATCCACCACATATCGACCTATTTGTTACAAATACGAATAGGCCTACAAGAGTAAAGAAAGTGGTTTCAACTAAATGTAAATTAGCAGGGGTGGATCCAGGGGGGTACAGGAGGTCCTTACCCCCCAACCACCTTTTGGTGGGGACTTAAACTTGCCAAAGAAAAAAAAGACGTTGCGCACATGCATCCAAACGCACACCATTTTAGTACTTAGGTTAAATGGTTAGATGTGATAAAGTAAGAGAGTATTCCTAGTTATATTTACTAGGACTACTGTGTATCACATCTAACTACTGAAAGTTGCTTTTGATGTTTTACTGCTACTTATTATCCATGATGTTATTCATTGTAATAGAGCATTCAAATGAATCCTGTGTTAAGCTAGTATATCGATGTTGGGGTGAAATTATCCTCATCTGGAGTCCAAATGAAGACACTAGCTTGCAGAAACACAATAAAGTTTTATTTTTTCAGAATATCCAAATAACAATTGATGTGTACATTCTTTCACCAAATGATCCTACAAGGTCAGTTGCTGGACTGCTTACAAACATTGTTCACATTTCATAGAATCAAGATGGTCACCTAGCTCAAGATCCTCATTGTACCCCTTTGCTGACAGGCTGCTATTAGAATAGCCCTGGTCCATGAGCAGATAACTTGTTAAAGATTCCCAGCATTTTGTATATGTCCTCCACAATGCCTAGCACCAAGTCAAGTTTTGGTCTGACTAGAAGAAATAGTCACCACCACGCCAATAGCGTAATATCCCCTCTATGCTCCTGAACGCAAATCATCAAAGGTTTAGATGCCCCTCCCCCTCCCCTTGGGCCAAAGTACGCATTGGAATTGTGCAGGAACGTATGAACAAAAATTAAAATCTCAGACCACCCCCCCCCCTCTTGCTCCGTATATACTTAATGGAAGGCCATTTATTGTAAAGCAACCTAACTGCATTACATTTGAACATTCATTACATTCCATCTCATGCATGAGGTTAATTTTGACCTCGGTGCGTGCCCACAGAAAGCTAATTCAAGAGAGAAAATTATAATACAATTGCTACAAGATGGTAGACATTTAACGTTTATCACCAATAGCTCAACGGCACAGATCTACCCTTGCAGGCTGGCAAAGCAGTACGCGGTTCAAAACAACATTTATCCAAATGAGAATTAGACGGTAAAGGCGAGTCTAATGAGCGTCTGGGGGACCCGACCCCGTCCAATGTCTATATATATGTTCATTATCTAAACTTCATTAGGAAAAACATGGGCCAAAATACACTATGGACCAAAAGAACGTAGGGAGGAAAAGTTATTTTGCATACTGAACAAAGTTTTTATCTCGTTTATCTAAATGTTCAGCACATTATGCTGTCCTCTCTTCGTCCTTAAGTAGTGTACTGTCGTTGCATAGAAAGTTAGACATAGGCTACTGCCCCTGTGCACTGAGGCAAGCTCATGTCAGCTGGCTCATACATGTATGCGCAATAACATAATTATGTTTCAGCTTAGTTGATATTACTTGCTTAAGCTATTATCATACTAAAGAATGGGGACGTGGAAAACTAAATAACAGTACGTAGAAAGAGTGATAGGTAAGAGAATGAGGGACATATGGAAAGATTAATAGGTTTCAGAAATGAAACAACAACTGAAATCAGCTTAGTGTCACCCTCCTCTCATGAAACAATCATCCAGAATAGGTAAATCGCCACAGAAGAAACTATATGGAATAGAAAACCAATCAGCAATGGAGTTTAAAGTAGTTTGTTATTGAATTTTGATACAGTTTAGTATGGAATACAATCATGAACCTATTTGTCTCAGACAATAATCTTCTAAAACCCTAAGTAACGAATGATTTATAGATTTGGTAACAAAAATAGTACCGACTCTTTGGCCGCCTGTGCCAGAGAGACATACAGAAGTATACAAATCATGTGGAAAGTATAGTGAAATGTACTAATACACTTTTACTCTGTGAAAAGATGACAGCATTTACCATTGACTAGCTAACCATGGTCATAGTAATGACAGTCTATGACAGCGAAAGACCTTATGTTGAGCATGTAACGTCAGGAGACACAGATAATTTTCTCTTTGAATGTCTGAATCGGGGATCATGTAGGGGGAGTACCATCAAGAGAATGTGATACTCCAATTGCTGAAGTTGTGTGTCATTTGCAAAAAAATCATATTAGTACCTCTGTGTGTAGTTGCAGTCCACAAGATTCGACTACAGACTGCATTGGATTACCTCGTTTCTGGGTGACTTAAGAACAGCCGATAGTGATACTACAGACAATATTTTGAAATACTTTGCCAATAAAGCCGACCACTCTTTTTGGAGGTAAAAATGGGGAGGATAAATGGATAATAACTCAGACCTATCTCTCTAGCAATATTGTGAATCTAGCTATTACAACAGACGAGGCATAACCAGACTGATAAAACAGTATGGAAGAGAAAGTTTTATCTTTTTAGAAGGATGTAGAAGCCTTTCATACAGTTTTTCACAATAACGTACTTCCACTATGAAACTAAAATTAACATTCCCTGCTTTACCAGTATTTAATTGTGCACAGACAAACGTTTTTTTCACACTGATTGCAGTTCATCAATTCAATTTATGGTGAATAATTCCGTACGATTTATGTTATGTGTACTTACGAATTTCAATTTATCCTTAAACTGAAATTAGTTACAGTTTGAACGTTAGTGATACAGCAGCTTTAACTTGAAATGCTTTTTGGGGATCAGATTGACATTACAAACGTGTTGAGTGATAATCGCATGTTTTGCAACGCCTTATTTCCTCTAACAGATCACCACCGACTGAGGCTACCAAAAACATCCGCCTTTTCTCCTTTCTACAACCACCTATCATTTAGACAACCACTCACTCCCATCAAGGTCATAAGCAGCTTTGCGCAGCTCCAAATCGGTTGCTTACTTCCTTATCCCCTAACATCTAGGTGAGGCAGGAGCGCGAGGGGAGTGGGTAAAACCGTAGAAATTTACCTTGCTGTGGGTTCATATCTCATGGCATCATGTGCCTTTTCATGATATTATCAACCAAGCGAGAAGGGTTGATATGACCTTAGAAAGCTTCCCAGCTTTCGTTCGCTCTAGTCCCAGTTGTGTCACTCATTACCCTGAAACACTACCTATGGGGCGTTCCATTTAGTACGTATACATGCACTTTTTCAAAAATCTCAGAACCCCACCCCCGTAGCGCAAAATTACACATTTGTATTTGTACATAAACGTACGCACATTTAAAAAAAATCTCAGACCCCCTCCCCCCCTTGATGTGTACATACATAACGGAAGGCCCCTATAGGCCTATATGTAGTGAGCTATCCACTAAGGGCTCACACGCTTTTAAGGAGACTGATTCGGTCCAGATTCAGTTGGTCACGCCATTCGTTTCTCAGGAGCCCCCCTACCCTCTTTTCTCCGATGTGGTTGTAGGCTCAGGGTGGTTAAGGAAGGCGCCGGACTACTACTCGGACGGCGCACAACGTGACCTTTTCCCACCAATGAGGAGTAATGGTGGGTAATTGAAATGGGGAGCAGGATACGAAGGGCTGGCTCTTGGCCGGGAAAATGGATACTTCTAGTGTTACACGGAAAAAAGTATTATTGCAGTGTATTCTTTACCTATGATAAGAGCAGGAATTCAGGATTTACATATCAACTAAAAGGTGAAAGTTCGGTTTCCATGGAGGAGTTATTTCCTCATAAGAAGTAAAATATTTAGAAGCTGATTTCACCTGCACCATTTCGGCACAGATGTAAACCCATTGTCGCATTTTAATCATAGTCACACGACCATTGGTTCACCGTCCCAAGATTACGAAGTATGAGCCTATTATGGGTAAATGCGTTCTAATAGGTTCTATATTTAAAATTCCGAGACTGGATAGTGGTAGATTGTATACTTGACAAAATATATTGGACAGCAGTCGAACGTGAGGAGACTCGATAGGAGCTAGCTATTTTCCAAAGGCGAAACAACCTCTCCTACGAACCCTTAACTTTAATGGAAATGTGGCTTTAGGGTATACACAACGTAATTTCTAGATAAAATGCCAAGTGCATAATTCTGCTTTTGATAACATATCAAATAATTATTATAACTGATTTAATTCTTAATACTTTAATAAAATTTAATGTATCAACATTCCCATCTTTTTGAGACTATGGCCTATTATAGTTGCTACCTTTATCATTGTTACATTTTGACATGCTTTGTATTAGTTGAAATACGAAAAAATCCCTTCCCTTTCGATGGCCTGTTTCATAACAAATCTCCGTATTGGTACGTGAGTTTTGCTATTATAAAGTTACGATCACCTTTTTGGTCATTGTAGCTACGTGAGTTTTGTTTTTGCCTACGTTTAAAACCGTTTCACACCATGTTTTTTTAAGATATAATTTTAAGATAAGATCTTCTTTCAAGATCTTAGTAGTTACGATTATAAAAACTCAATGGTGTGAAATGCAACCATTTGTCTACATGTCATAGATCTCTGTACTTCATCTTCCTGCAGAAGTAACCTACAGGTACTTCAGCCAGAAGGAAGTTTGTGCACGTTTATACTGCAATAAACCACTTGCACTTCAATTTTACTTTGACCCCCTTCCCATGAGAATGCACTGCTGTCTGCAGTTGGTCCGAAATGATGCACTGTTGATCTGCCTGATTCTGCAAGCCACTGCTCCTTTTCTGCTGATCTCCTGGACTGTACCAATTTATGCCCCTGGGGCATTTCTTTTTTCTAACTAACTGATGTACTTTTTCTGAAACCTGAAAACAAAAACACTGTTCTGGGCTGAACGTTAAGTAGAAATTTAGTCTTTACAGATCTATGGACCAACTGGAAAAGCAAGATGACAGGAGATACAGATTTAAAGTACAAGAGTCAACTCCTCAACAGCTCAGCCCCGCTGAAACACCTCCTAGCATCTCCAGAGCTTAGCGCGCAGCTGTGCTCTCGTCGGTCTTTAAGTGAATTTTGTATTTACACTCTTACTGGCAGATCCTACCACTCGCCCACTACCACAGGTGCCCCAGTTCTGAGTTGCTCGCCAAGACGTAGTATCTAATGGGCATCCAACACATTCTGAGTGAGCATGACCGCTGTATGGTTTTCTACAGGACTGATCATGGTAATCCACAATTTAGATGTTTCAGGTGTTGGCGAAATTAATTGGATTTTGCCACTACTATGTAACAATATTGTGTTTTGACCATCAGATATTCTGTTCCAAATTAGTTGAACAATTTAAGAAAAAAGAGCAAGAAATGTTATTCATATCAATGTGTTTTGACACTCAAATCTGATGTTCCAATTTGGCTAGATAGGTTTTAAAAAAAAGGTGTTTATATCATTAAACTTTATTTGAAGGCAGATTTATAGCAGAGCAGAAAGTTATTGCTGAGGCTGAAACTGCTTTCAATGTTCAGCATTCTTCTAATACACCATACCAGGAAAAACTTATTTACAGTATATTAATTAAGCACCTGCAGGCTAACTTGGATTGGTTTTGTCGATGAAATTCTTAGAAAAACTAAAGAAAATATACAAATATTGGTTATACATCCATCTATAATGAGTGAATTTAGGAAACATAAAATTTACATGGATAAACATGTGAAATAATGATGCTTAAATTTTGTTATCATGTTTGACAACAAATAATGATAAGATTTATGAAAATGATCATGCTTAAGCCCTGGATCGACATATTTCCCAGCAAGTAACCAATCTAGGCTAACTTGTAGGTACAACTAAAGAAATTGGCTATCCGTGGTTGGGAGAATTATTGTGGGCCGGTGAGTACTGGCCCATTACCCGGGTACTTGGTTTCTGTACCAGTGGGTGCCTTCCTCAAGTGGTAATTAAATTGTGACTAAAAGCCTTTTTGTGTGGCCAATTTCTCAGGGTATTGTTCGTTTTCATTCTTTAAAATCATGCACAGAGAAAAAGAGGCAATTATGGAATCGACAATGATAAAGATCAATTGATAGCCACCTTTTTACATTCACTTGGTTTCTACCAGTTATTGAAATACCAGCAATGGGACTGTATGTGCATTCCTGGCGATATTATGATGTTAAGTGGATAGCCGCACTAATACCTTCTTTTAAAAACACACAAATATATTGTGCCATTATATGTCTGTAATATCATTTCTCACCAAGTTCGGTAACATCACTTAGGTGAAAACACGCAGACATGCACACAATACAACGATAAAACAGTCTGACATTCAAGGAAGTAAAGATATGTTAGAATCTGGGTTAGGTGCCGGCCGCTGGATCTCCACCACATCACTTCTGCTTCTCAATATTCTAAACACCCCCAAGAGTTTGAGCACGAGCCTACGTGAGTGGAAATCATCTAAACCAGTCGGTGATTTAAGTCCTCCCTCCTGAGTTGCTCATTAGTTGCCGACGGGCTGCTCTCCGAGCCACCTCTCAGCCGCCCGCTCTAGACATACCTAATACAGACAGCTGGTGGCCAAGCACAGGCCAAGCCACACCGATGAGCATTTTCAAAAGAGATTAGACGTCAATGATATAATTTTGGATGGAATTGATCAGTGTGTATGATATTTTCTTTTAGCCAGATCGGTTGCCAGTTAGCTGTTGCAATAATGAATGTTCATCTAGGCTGGCTTCCTACTATGACTGTATCCACAAGCTGAAGGGTTGCTTCCAGAGGGCAAACCGGGGAGAATTATAATTCAGAGGAACAAATATACACAAGGAGACAACGATGAGATCAAAACCATGATTATTTATTAGGAATTAGCATCTATAAGTGAGGAGTATTGTGCTAGTACATTACCCCACTATAGTTCAGTTTCCACCACAACACACCATGAACACGACAATATCCATAGTAAGAGGAAGTTGTGTCGAAAGTATATCAGTTGAGAGTATCACATATCACATATCACGGAATGCAATTAATTATCGATGAATCAATATGAACAGAGGTGATATTGTCAAATAAATGAGCAGCGAATAACAGATGATATGCCAATTATGTGCTATATTTCCCTTTGTGTCCTTATTTGCCTCAAGCATATCGCACCATAATTAACATGAATGATATCATGACCTACGCACTATGTTATTGATGGCCAGTTTATTCATTTTCATGACAGCTCTGCCGACATACATGGTAACAGAAAAGTTACCCCAAGGATCCAAATCTGATTAGGAAAAAGTGTAACCTTTGATATGTTAAGTAAGGACAATAACAATTTGAAGAAATGGAAGTATAAGGTTACATCATTGAAAATATTTGTGATTGAAAGGCCCAACATTAGGAGCTTAGAGAAATTTCGGTTGTCTAAGTCAGAGTAACCAGTGTCGTAATAGGGGATCAATTAGTGGTAATGTCTTTATTCTGATGCCAAGCACTAAGCTTGAGCTGCTCCTCCTATCAAGAGCAGCTCATAAATACCCCGAGGCCCCAATAGATAGAAAGCATTGTCTGACCAGGGTCCTATTACACTGTGGTTCTTTCAGATTGATACGAATAACGTACAAAGGGTAAACATATAAACAGAATGATATGAATAATTCACTACCACTCTTGCATGCGTGTGAAAGGAACATAGTGTAAAGGGTCTTACTAGAGTGATATGAAAATGTTGGACAAATGTGTGATAAGAAATTGGATTCAAAGCAGTTGGTTAGATTTTCTTGAAATAAGCAAAGGCTGAATGTGAAGCAACCAGGGAAAAAAAAGCCTTTTAGATAACCTGTGTAGAAGTAATATTAGCCTATGTGGGGAGTAGAGGGAGAGGTGGAAGACGTGGCTGACATCATTAGACTGAGTCTCTGTCCAGGGCTAATTCTTGGAACCCCACCCCACCCCACCAGCTATTCCCTATGTTCCATACAGATGTTTTCACAGCAACAACTCGTTTGTATACCCTTCAGGTGAAGCTTGTTCTTTGAAAGACTTAAGATTGTGGTTGCTAGGGTAAGTAGATGAATATGCAGATTTGTCATGATTATACTCGTATTGTCTGGCTTCTTGAGCTTATGTTGACATCAAACAAACCATATACATGTATCATTTCAGTGAGATGAACATTAAGCTTAAAGATCTAGTGGTGTAAGTGTATGATTCTAAGAAGCATATATATGTACCAACCTGATATCAAAGTCATCCTCTTTTCTTAAACAATTCTATTCCAGTCTCCCTTTAAACAAGTTTTGAAGGGATGGCTACACACTGTTTTCATGAACGTGCCAGTGCGGACTTACTATTCACAGAGAGGGTATTCAGATTATTATAGGCTAACACTGGGACAAGTTTGAACGTTTTGTCTATATCTGATCATAGTTGCAAAAAAGCAAATTTATAATTTTTAGCATTCTATTAGCAAAGTTGTTCTTTAATATAAGTAACCTAATTTCACGATAAAAGCTATATAGATACATTAAGGAAACTTTCAGCCTAGCTTGCATTTATTACGGAGAAAGTTAACTCTAAAAACAATTGAATTACTGGTACTTACAAAGAGGGATTGTTGTGGACTTCAGTCACCAAAAACACCAGTAACCCTTCTTGTCCTAGGCCTCCCTTCTCACATCCACATTCTACACCTTGCTAGTAATAACAGACCCTTGACCACGGTAGTGGGCACCAATTCTCTCCAGGCCTAGTTATCAGTGCTACCCACTGAACGAGACAGTTTTCCCCTCACCAGGGTTCATATTTCTGCTAACAGGGGGCACCACCCTTATTAATAAGTAGGGTGTATAACTGATGATTAATAACGTTCATGAATTATAGTAGCAAACAATGTACACCGTGTGCATAAAGGGAATTGGCTTAGATATTTTGTGTATTGGCATTAGAACTGACTGTAATGAACAGGATATATAGTAGTCAAGGACTACATTAAAGAGAGCCCTTTAGCCTGAAGAATCAAATTATGTAATGTCTGTTAAGTGTTGCTACAGAGGCGGCTATGCCAGTATCATGGTATTTTTCTGCGGTTACATAACATAATTATGCAATGAGCAAAAAGTTCATACATGGCACTAGACCCATCACAGATCAGTCATTCGCCAAACTTAAGCCTCTCCCATGTTCTACATTTATACCCAAAACTAATCTTCACAAGAAGCAGCCCTCTTAAAGTACTCCCTTCGCCGCTCTCTGGGGCTCATACAAACGGCCTATGTTAGGGTGCGTGGCCATAAACAATACGGCCATAATCCTGTTACCGGCGGGCAGCATCTGAAAGTGGGGCAGGGGCGGATCCAAAGCCAGTGCTCTAAGGAGGGAGGGGCAAACCCTGACCCCTCAGACTCTTATATTATATATATTATATATATATATATATATATATATATATATATATATATATATATAATACAGATTTAGACAGATCTTCTAATTTTAAGATGTCAGGGTGGGCAATTGCCCCATCTAGGTGGGTAATTGCCCCATTTTTCCCCTTCTGTATCCGCCACTGCCCTGTCAGGGGGTCCTTACATCCAGAGGGCATGCTCCCCGCCTGCCGTGTATTACTCGGCGGGGGCCGCGAGCTGTTCACCATGGCTCGCGGCCATTTATTACCTATAGTAATAACGGTAGGAAAAACACCTTAATGACAACGGCGCCTGGCAAGGTTTGAGGTGTAGGCGGCTGGCTATTGTCCTCTAGAGTGACGTCGCTGATAAGGGGGCACATATAGGAACAGATTTCAGAAGCTTTATTGTCATTATTATCAGGGAGGAAATTTAAATATCTCCTTTAACATGTGTTAAAAGATATAGGGCTTACGGTGGCACTTTGGGGTTAAGGCATTTTTTGCGCCGGTGCAAGCGAAATAGAAAGATACATTGTCACCAGGTTATCAATGCATACATTGAACTGAATTATAAAGTCAGGTTAAAAGACAAGCATTATCTGCATACCGAAGCCATATGGGCCACAGTGATACACACAGTAAAAAATAATGAGTGGTAATGCTTGCCCCCTTCCATAACTACACGTTTAGTGTACTACCGAAATATTCGAGAGCAAGCGAGTAGTATTTAGGAAGTGGTCCATGACACGGGCACCAGCTGGCACTGTGTATATATAACAACAAACTTGTAGATTCCACCAAAAGAGTAATCGTTTTAGCGTTTTGTCTTACAAACTATGCCGCACTAGCTCTATAAAAGTCTACGTTATCATGAATTGTTAGACTTATATATTACACCTGCGTTTATACATATATAAAATGTCCTATGTGGGAATGAGCAATAATAGAACTTGGTACTCTGGCTTCATACCTGTAGGCATTTGTAAGCGTGTATTATAACAAAATTAATATAGCATGATCTGCTAGAATGATATTCTGCCCATTTCGGAACTGACGCCCCTGGCAACATGCAGGGGGCGCCTTGTTCGACTTTCTCTTAATCATCTTACTGCGCATACGCACTGCTTTATCGCCTTGTAACTGGTTCGGGGGATTAATCTTCGTCGTCATGGCGGCCTCTCAGCGGCCATCTTGGTTCAGGACTACAATCACAGAGACCAGATTAGACTCTAGTTTAGTTCCGACAAACACCTAGTCGGATTGTATGACAGAGAGCTACTGGCGAATGTTTGTTATCATACATAGGCCTAGGGATCAGTAAACTTTCAGTTGGATGTGATCGGAAAGAAATAAACCTTTAATTTCCTGCAGAGCAGAGATGTAGTTGATGTGACTTGCTATTAAGAAGACTCACCGGATGTCCATGTGATTATGTGATTAGAGCAAGCTTGATGCTGCTAAGGGGCTCCTTGGGCTTGGGCCTACTTATACATGTAGTTCTTGTTTAAAGAAAGATCTATGTGGGAAAGGGAAAAGGTAGAAGTGCGGCTGTGATGCGTACCAACAAGGAAGGTTGTGCACGTTTGGTTAGGTTAGGTTAGGGCAAGGTGCCACGTAATGGTCACCTTATGCGACCATCCTTTTTTGGTTTGTCTGTTAGTTACTAAATTGTAATGTAACTGTTACAATATTTTTCTAGGAGGTTGAGACCTAACCAAAACAGTATGTTCTCATAACGTTCTGGTAAGGTTAGGTCAAGATCAAATTAAAACAGGGGTGTGCAGACCTAAAATATTTTCGCAACCTAGCTGTTAAATTGGCACATCTTGGTCACAAATTGGCACATATTTGTATAGCTTTCTCACTATCTTGATGTCTACATAATGCACATTCTGGAATAAAATTCACACATTTTTGCGAATTTGCGAGGGGTTGCACACCCCTGTAAAACAAAATATCATTGTGACATTCTTATTAGGTGAGGTCCAGACCTCACTTAAACAGAACATCGTTGTGACCTCCTGACCAGGGAAGGCCCCAACTTCACCTAAACAGAATGCTATTGTGATGTTTTGAATACATTAGGTCTTAACCTTACCTAAATAGAATGTTACTGTGACTATCTTTTTAGGTTAGGTGTCAATCTAACCTAAACAGGATGATATGGTGACATCCTCATTAATTGAGGTCTCAACTACACCTATACAGAATCTTATTGTGACATTCTTATGAAGTGTCAGCCTCATAAATGACCTAACAAGAACATTATTAGAATATCACATTGTAACGTCACAACAGTTGGTTGCAGCGACATTATTGGGAGTCATCAAAAGAACGTCGTTGTAACCTAACAGTGTGACGTAACAAGAATCAATCCAAAACGTTGCTAGAACGTGTTTAGAACGTCATATCCTTGGCTGGGGGGCTGCTGGCATGAGAGTCAATTACCTGTCATTAGTTCCCCATACCTGCCACTCGGGAAGTGATTGCATAGCCCAAAGAGCAGCTGCCCTAACACAGCCAGCCAGTTATGAATGCAAAAGCCCTAGTGTAGATAAATGTGATGTCAAATATCTAATTTCTTTGATTTTATTTTGTAACAAAATAATCTGGAAAATATGAATATTTAAATTAGATGAATACTTTTGGACAAGGGAGAGGGGTAATATTTGTATACAATTAATGGAAGGCCCCTTAGCTGCTTAGTCAATTTGACTAAGGCTTTGTCAAATTTAGAAAATATTTTTAATCATATGCCAGACATTAGGCATAACCTTTCAATTTGTATATAAGAAGCCCTCTAATGATAATGAGTCCAAATTACCTTGACTAACCCTAGGTTAGAAAGTTAGTCCATGTGGCTAAGAGGTTAGTCATACAGCAGTAATATTCACATAGGGATAGGTCAGAAAGTTAGACTCTCACTGACCAAACCAGAATTTCACTGGTCTAAGCCAGATTTGACTAAATTTCCAACTTTCTACTTTTTTCAGTGTGCAGAGGTAGGGTCGCCTCTAGACACACATACCTGCCTGGTTACGGAACAACAGCGGATGAACGGGTGCAGAAACTGACAGTAAAATTCGCACCATCCAGTCATAAATCCGCACATTTTTGTATGGCTTTTTCACTTTCCTATATGAATTTCAGGGCAAAATTCGCACATTCTGTGACAAAATTCGCACATTAGTTAGGCCTACTGTCTGCAAATCTCGTTTGACATAATGAATTTACATTGTACTTTGGATCTGTTCTGTACAATTATTATGTGTTTGTTCCGTATGAAAATCATACTCACGAGAAGAAGGTATATGTTATATGAGGTGTCTTGTTGTAGACAGCATGTTTCCAAAGAACAATGAGGCAAAAGGTCATTCTCAGACAATGGCATTTAGGTATTAAAGCATTGTCCGTTTATAGCAGTACCTTTGTTTTACCCTATGATGATTTGGGAGTGGCCTACATAAGATAACTGCTGGGACCTGGTCTCAACATGGTGCCCTCACGTGATTTGTTGGCACACCGCCCCAATTTCGATCGATAGAAAAGGGCCAAGGGGCGGGAGTAGAGACTCACGAGTTCCCATCTACTTAGATCAAACTGGCCTTTGAACCTGGCTCTAAATAGAGCAGCTCACAACACACGCTAGATGAGACAGGCTACTTCATCTCGATGATAAATAGATTGGGATGGAGGCAGTGGGTATGAATAAAGTTACTATTTCCCATTCCGATATTTCATCGCAATGACAATGACATGTTATAAAGTCAAAATTAATATTATGGGCAGGACTATTGTCTCATTTCTGACGAAGCGACTGCCAATTGAGAATTATAGGCCGTTGACTCTGCAAAAATATAGCTTCAATATAACCCTGAAGAAGTCGCACACTTTTTAAAATAACTGTCATAGGGTAACTAATACTCAAAGTAGGTTTGTGGTTTCATGCTAATCAATAAATTATGAGACCTACTGTTATACAACTATTATAACCCACTATCATTTCGTTTTCCTTATATTCACCACTTCAACTGTTTAGGTATAAAAGAAGAACAGAAATATGTGTTAAGAACTTGTTGGGAATACTAGAGACTAAAATATGATATGCATGTTTACTATACTAAAATATGTTTTCGAAATGGTAACATGGGTTAGAATTATAGAATAAACGGAAACCTAATATACAATTACAACAATTTCCAGGCGTCCTTCTAGAAGGCTACTTACATATCAAGCCGTAGATGTCTCTCACAAGATCCCACTTAAAGGTCATTGTAAGAAGTAAAAAGCTATATCCTTCAACCAACATGTATAGAAAAGAAAGTCGCCTTCAAAGGCTGTTAATTCTCAATGACAATCGTCAGGCAACCCAAGGCCCTTACATTATAGTACTTCTAGAGGGACAAAAAAGGACAGGAATGAAGGAAATTTATTTTCACGTTGCTAATTGGACATTTTCTTCTCTCCTGTTTCCTGTATTTTACGATATTGGCAACCAATATTGTACGGACGACTTCAAAATTGATAAAACTGACTGAGATGTCGGGGGCGATATTTTCGTAACTAATTAGGGTCATTAGGTTGACTTTAAATAGTGTTTTATCATTAGTAATAAGGTCTGGGGGAAAGCTATCTACATCAATAATTAGTCTTATGAGGTATATGCAATGCTAATTCTTTTTATGAACTACAGAATCTCAAGTTATGACCCTTATAAAGATGTATGTGATTAGCCTAATCAGTTACGAAGATATGGTCCCTCATCTAGTATGTTATAATGATGTGTTGCTTAATGGTAAAACTGTTCTTTCTAAAGGTATTTATTCACGAGGAACTGTCTATAACCTATACTATTATACTAGAAGCAGACTCTGGGGGCGTTTCACACCAAACCATATTTAAGATCTTAACTGCTAAGATAAGATGGTTCACTTAAGACAAACTGTTCTACACACAGGATCATAACTGAAACATCTTATCTTAGCACTTACTACAGACAAATTTAATGGGGATTCACCTTTACCCGAGGGACATGCCAACCCTTATATCAAAGGAAATAAATTGGATAAGGTTCATGCAAATATAAGTAGATGGCAGCATTGTTTAATGTATCCCTTGTATGAATATGGCAATATAGAAAATGCATTTAAGATTGGAATTCACCTGGAAAACTATTCTCTTTCTAGATTCAATTGATTCATATAGTGATAATAGAATTTTCTATCATGAATTCATTCTGTTTATTTGTACATTTATCATTATATATCTATATTCATTCTGAGCTTTGTATTTCCCACCACTGTGGGATAGTATGCCATCTAGTGGATACTGCATGAACTAAATAAGCTGGCAATCCACATTGGATATAAGATACTAGAACTTTTATCTTCTCTGGTGTGGAATGGCAATGTCTTAGCTACTTACTACAGAAAACAAAGAAACGATGACACTTTTTTATCTTCAATATTATCATGGTTGCATATGATATGGACAAACAATAATTATCTAATAATGTTCTACATTATGCAATGTTTAATCATGCATTGACAAGTATTTGATATTTTATTGTATTCATAGATACTACATGCTTTATTTGTACAGTTCTAAAAGTTATGATAGCCCATGAGCATCATTACACTTAAGATCTTAAATCAACATCTTATCTTAAAATGACCACCAAAAAACCAAGGTGTGAAACGGTTTTAAACTGCTGAAAGAGGCCTAACTAACTATGTTTCCAGAAAACATGTTGGTTAGAAACCCAACTATCATAAATGTGAACTTAAGATCTTAACTTTATTTAAGATTTCGATTTTGGCAGTGTGAAACGCCCCCTCTCTCTGATTGTTGCCTTGCAACACCCCTTCCACACCTAACCCATCGGTGATATCTATCTGCAGGATCACAAATACGTCCTTACATCGACTCCTCCACCTGCCAAGTCCTGGCACCACTATCCTAGGAATGTAATGATTTGTTTGCGTGTGCCACACGGACCATCATTCTTAGCTAATGATCCAAGCTGCACGGACAGGCACTTGGCTACTTTTTTTTATGACCCTAAGATTATATTGAATGCAATACAGCTTTGATGGACGGTCCGCCTCTTATGTCTTTGTATAGTCTATGATATTTCTCGTCTTTCTTTATTATTTCACGTTTCACCTTTTGATGATCCATAATGAAATGCTAACGGGAGGCTGATGTTTTGAACATCTGTTATTCAAAATAATATGCAATTGCAAAAAAACGTTGTACACACAACCTTTGTCTAGAGCTTTCCCAGAACCGTATACAGAACCAGTAGTAGTAGCTCCCGCGAGTCTAGGAGAGGCTACACGACCTCTGCTCAAGAGGTACAATTTAGCCTTTTTATGTTTTTCCAAGTTATTACAAGAAGGAGCTTCTGTGTCTACACATGTCTATAATTGTGCAGAGGCTGTGGCCCCCGGGCCGCGTTAGGATAGAGGAGGAACTAAGCACCTTGCTTTAGAAGGTGGATAAGTAAATGAACCCGAGGGGAAACAGGAGGAGGGGAAGTAAGTGTAGGAATCGATGATGATTTGCCCCTAACCGCGACGTTAGTGTAAACACACCCGTCTTATCGGTGCCTAAAAGCCCTCCCTGCCTGGCCTATAATCAGGGAATTAGGCTTAGGTGCACCGAGACTGAGAGGTTTGGATGAGGCTCACCTCAAGTCCTGTTGAGCGGCAGTTGTAACACGGTAATACAATGGGGATAGGGAATGGCAAATGCAACACAGCATATTTACACGAATAATGGAAGCGTGGATACACGCGTGGTAGGTAGGGTACATGTAAATACCAATACGGATGGGTAAAGGGTCTTACGACACATAACGAAGCTATAATCTCTGCGGTGGCTGAGTTGCAGGTGTCCTGTATGATTGGCAATACCCATCAGCAGTCAGCAGCGTAAACTAACTTGATATTATGCCTCCGTAGGAAAATATAAGGAATCTGAACTTTTCAATAATTGCAATCACGGAACACTGAATGGTATTTTGTCGATATTGGCAACCAGTACTAATTGTGGTGAGACATTTTAATTTTGGAATTACATTGTAGAAAGCAAACCATGTGCAGCGTTTGTTTAAAATTAGTGCCGAGATTACCTTATGTACACTATCTCCTCGTCAGTATTTCCATGACACAGACTTAAAGCTGTTGTTAGGCTTGCGTCCGCTGACGTTAACCGAACGATGCCACAGCCAGCAATAGTGTAGGGCCAGAGAGGTATACCTTGACCTGGAATCTATAATGTTTTTTTCAATACAATCTAAATAATTAAAAATGCATTTGCTGTATATTTTACAAATACAGTTGCATGTGAAGAACCAGAAATAATTAAAAATCACAATTGATCTTCACACAGGAAAGGTTCTTTCGATAACTATTTATTAATGCAAAGTATCCACAATAAACTTGCTCCTTTTCACTTTTACATAATAATATGACATACAGACATGTAGGCTATTTACTTTAGTAAATATAGGTCCTGACAAGTTTTTTTTTTATAGATCCATAATCATTGAGATTATTAGCCTTGTTAAGGGCCTCATGTTATGATGATATAATATATTGTTCAATGTAATCAAACTGTTTTTGAGATTATATATGTACCTCCATTTACAAAGTAATTACAAATGACAATAAATTATTTAGGATTAAAAAAAGGAAACTCATGGGTTATGGGAAAAAATGAGTCATATATTCAAATTTGACATACAGTTTCCTGTAGTTATTGACAAAAATGGTTCTATCAAACCATGTAGACATTGCTTAGAACTATTCCAAAGTCATTTTAGTATAAAAACACTATTTACTCTTTGGTAGAATGCACATGCACACAATGCAAAATATGAGGGCTCTTTTGAAATGTTATACAGTACACTACACATATGATTAAAACTGACAAATTTAGGAGGGACAGCTAGGTCTAAAAAGGAGATGTCTGTTGATAGAATCATATCCTTCTATTCCAATTTCAATTCACCTTATTTTGGGAGACTTGTTGGTATCAAAGGTATATTGTATATAAAAAGAAATTCTTGGCCTATAAATATTATGTTCAAACTTTGTTTCTCTTCTTCCTTTGCCTTTCTAATGTTCATCTACAACTGTGACACTGGTGTACTTTCATTTTATTTTTGGTTTCTTTTCATCTCACCATATTCCATTTCAAATCCTTCCTTGACCAGCCCCTCCCCATCTTCTACTTTTCTCACGTATTTGAGACTTTCCATATCTCTCCATGACTTGCTCAGACCATGCTATTCCTTAAACCCTATATCCCTTTCTAACCCTCTCAGACAGTGCCTAATGCTAATGTTTTCAGTCAAATGTCTTTCTTTGACTAGATCTGTAGCTGTAGTTTTAAATAATGACATTCGACTGAGCATATTACACATCTTGCAATAATCCTAAATTCTCACACCTCAACTGCATGATACTTTGTAGATATTTACAGCTGGCCTATCAGAGCGACTCTTAAAAAAATAAATTCATAATTGTAATATATGGCCATAGGCCTATCACAGTATTTTCTGACAAACAGGGAGGACCCTTCAAGTTCTATGGTTTGTATAATCTTAGATGAATCATTACAGAATGTAATCAAGAACGAAATGTTTTTAAGATTGTTTGCTTATGAATTATTCTATTAATGATGAACATGAAACTGTATGTCTATCATAATTATTTATCAAACAACATTTAATTCTGAATTCTTTAAGAAGGTCATTTTGCTATTACTCCTGACTGTTCATGTCCTGAAAATACAGGAAAATTTGTGCTCTCAAAAAGTTTAAATTGAAAAATAGACATAACTATCATCATAACATGAATCCCTTAATAAGTCAAATTCTCTGGATGATTATGGATCTTTAAAAAGAATTACCACATTGTCAGGACCTATATTTTAGAGAAGTAAATTTACCTACATAAGTGACCTAGATAGGTTATAGGAGATCTATTACATATAACAACCTTTGCTTATACGTGTGACGTCACCTAAATAGGCGCCGCTATTTACGCGACAACATATCACTTGAACCGTCTTCATTATAATTATAAACAACAACACAAGTAGTATATGGAAATGGGAATTGGGAGATGGTAAGATTGTTGTCGCGTGCATAGCTAATCTTATACAGGCGACGTCATGTACACACGGTCTGTAATATAAATGTTTATATCGCCCGTTCGGGTGGGGCGGCCTATACGAGCGACGTCGAGTCAACAAGCTCCACTATATATGCGACAATACCGCCTGTACTGAGACTACTATATGCATACGCAATAACTTAGTATATATATGGAAATGGTAATTTTGAGCTTGTCGTGTACATAAGTCATATCATGCAGGAGAGGTAATGCACACGCCCTATTTAATATAAACGATGTCGTGTGTACAAACTTGCCTATTTTCACGGCAATGTCGGATGGATTGGTGCTACTATACACGTGATATGTCAGTAGTATACTGAAATGGGAATACTTTATAGATAATTTGTTTCTTGTCACGTACATGGGTTACCTTTTTCAGATGACTTTGTGTACAGAGCACACTCAATATAAACGACATTGTATGTAGAATTTCCCCAATATAGGCCTAACGCAATGTTATCCATTATTTTACCAATCACACTCTCTTAAATCCAAATTTCTTAGAAATCAATGAATTTTAAGATAAGATAAAATTCAATTTACCCAAGCCTGCCGTTCTTCACTTTCATTTAGTTGTTATGGACAGTAATGCGTGATGCTGTCACCTCCCATTTCCGTATAGCACTACCGTATCGCGTGAATAAGGGGATCAATACACGCGATACATGTTAAGTAGTATATGGAAATGGGAACTTACAGATGGAGTCAACCTCGTCGTGTGTATAGTTCATCTTATACAAGCGACGTCATGTATACAAATGTTAACCGACGTCGCGTATATGGCTAGTTTGCAAAAAGGCTGACACAACATGCTTCACTGTAATTGTGAGTTCTACATCAAAAAATCATTTTTTCTTATTTAAGTTGTATTTTTCAACTTTTTTCTCTCAAAATGTTAATACCTTGATTTGCCCAAAAGTTACAGCTTGTTGCTTGGCAGATTTGAAATCAAAATATTCAGGAGATAAAGAATCAATTAAGATAATATTGTGTAGACGCCATGTCAAGGTTAAGCCCAAAAATGGGCTTTGGCAAGTAGACTATGACATGTTTTAAGACATGTTTTACAACATTAGAACGTTATCCGAATATGTTATCAAGCCTACATGGGTTACAACATAGCAAATAGGGACGTCCTCAAGAACGATAACGCGGCTTTAAGAATAGAGAATTATCTAAGAAGATTTACAAAAGTGAGGGAAAAAACCGCAATTCGGCAGTTTTTATCTTACCATAGTAAGACAAAATGTGTGCCTCTGACCCTGTGTATGTTGTGTTTAGATCTTATTTGTTGTAACAGAGATACAAATCTTGATTGAATCAATTACCCATACCATTTCTCTATCTCAATACATCTTTGAATATACTTCGTGTATCCTCCATGTCCATTTAATTTATAATGTTTTGATTGAAAGCCTCTTAAACCAATATGGAGCTGTGATTCTCTGCAATTCGTGACATTGTCACTGAAGTTTTATATTGTTCATCAACAAAATCAATTGCTTCACTAATGAGTCAGTATTGGAATCATCCGCAAACCGATCAGGCCATTACCACAGCTGACATTGTGTATTTATCTCTTTATTGTCCTCCGCTATCTCTTAATGATCTCACCGTAGGGTGTGCTCACCAACAAAAGAAACATTTAAAGTTTCATTGTTCTGCTAAACATGAAATCTCCGCAAGTAAAACTAATGGTTAAAATCATATGTATGCATTATGTAGCTTCCTAAAATATTATGTTCTTCATTTACTATCTGAGATCTCTTTCTGTATTTGCAGCGATTTTGCACTCTATTGTTTTATAAGTGTCTGATCTAGCGCACTTCAGCTTAACAGAAATCATATTTTGTCAAACAGCATCCAGCGTATTTCATACTTGAAAGGTCACCACTATATTACTAAACATAAACAAATGGCAAAGGATGGGTACATTAGACCGACAGTATCGCCTTCTTAATTAGTAATAGAAATACGTATAGATGTTAAGGAAACATATAATCAATATTTGATTTGTGTACTATGCTGCAAAAGTTTAGGCATTGATGAGGTTACTGGGAAATTATAGAGGCCCTGGGGGGGGGGGGGGTCCGAAATTTTTTAGGATGTCCGTTCGTACTAAATGGGAGGCCCAATACCTATCTGCCTGTCGGGCAGTCTTCTGTTTGTGAGTGACATCATTGCTAATTATGATCAAAAGGACCTAGGAGCGAGATAGGTGCAGACGAGCTAAATGGGAACAATATCAATTATCATATTCATAGTTTATGACCCAAGTATAGAAATAAAAATTCAATTGCCCATTTTTTTTCTAAAAGATGTAGACCTACATATGCATTATGATTCTGGCAATTTTCTATTTCTTGATTGGCAATCATCATCGTACATAAAGAAATTTAATCGGAAAAAGACAGCAATTCTTTTAAGGTTGAAGACTCGAAGTTTAGAGTTATCAACGTCAACATGATTGTATTAAACAGGAATTACCAGGATACTATATATATGTTCTCGTGCCTATGTAATAGGTAGCTCCAAAGACGCAGGCGGTCACAGACATCTCCCTCTTTATTGATGAGATTTGAAGGTATGAACAGAGAAAAGAACAGCAGAAGAATCATCGTTTCTGCATGCGCAGCATTGGTTCCAAACATCTTGTCATTTCAGGGACAATTACCGTGACTGGGGATGGAACATTACAATATATAGTGATTCTTCTCCTGAGTATTTTCTGCTCTGCAGGCACCGTGTTCCACCTGTGCTTGGCTTCATATCACACCTGACGGTTCTGATTAGATTCTCTGAAGATTAGTATTTGAAATACGGCGCGGCCAGCCCAGCAGACGCCTGCTACGATGAATGTGTTTCTTTAATTTTGTTTATAATAGTCTTTATTATACTGTAGCAAGATCAAAATACATATTCTGGTCTTCCTCTTGTGTACAGCGTATTCTACCAGCAAGATAAAGATTATATTACACCACAATACATTATGTTGAAAGGTTTTATATCTAGATCTCACCAACTAGATGATAAAGTGACTTTAATGATTGATTGCAAAATTAATTGCAATTAAGTGGGATACAACTTTCACCCTGTGGAAGTGTCCCTCGCACCTAGAACAACGTACAGAAGTATGTATTTATCCATAATCACACAAATTCAGTTCATATTCACACAAAATTAAGATTACAATAATTGTTGAAAATCCTTATTCTCGCTATTTTTCCGTTGCCACCCCAAATCAAGAAAACATTAGTAATAACATTTTAGTTAGTCATTTGCATTAAAGGAAGCTAGCAATGTAAGACTCAACTGTGAAAAACTTTACAAACTTATGTAACCTTTAGAAGTACATATAGATGAAAATCATTTTTTAGAACTTTTAGTACTTCTAAATTTTTTTTAGAAGTACATTACACGGGTTAAAGTCAGGCCTATGATAAAATATAAACAATGAAAACTAGTTTTAATCAGAATAACTTTGTTATTGTCCATTTCAGTTGATACCACCCTCCACATGCCACTTCGTTTACAACAACCTCAAAAACAACACTCTTATTACACTGCTTATTGTCCTCTTGGAATTCTTTATCGACAGAATAATCTGTCCTCAATAGTTCCTAAAAGAAATAAGGACATTCTATATCATGATGAGCCAATCTTGAGCCAGTCCCAGCCATGGCGTCACGTTATGCACCATACTTTTTTGGTTTGTCTGTTACTTACTAAAATGTCAGGTAACTGTTACATTATTTTTCTGTGAGGTTGTGACCTAACCAAAACAGAATGCTATTATAATGTTCTGGTGAGGTTAGGTCAAGATCAAATTAAAATAGAATGTCATTGTGACATTCTGATTAGGTGAGGTCTAGACCTGACTTAAACAGAACATTGGTGTCACCTCCTGACCAGCAGAGGCCCCAACCTTACCTAAACAGAACGTTATTGTGAAGTTCTGATTATGTCAGGTCTTAACCTTACCTAAACAGAAGGTTACTGTAACCATATTATTAGGTTAGGTGTCACCCTAACCTAAACAGGTTGGGGCTACCACTGAAAAACGGGACGTCCTGTAAAAACGGGACGTCCTGTATAACAGGCAATTATGTAAAAGTGTATTATCTAATTATTTTAGATGAAATTATATGTAATTAAAGCACTAGAAAAACATGATATAATACTTCTACATATGCAAACTGCAAAAATTATGAAATTCTGCATTTAACATGAATTTGATAACACTTTCCATTTTGACAAATACATAAATAATAATTTCACAATTAATATTTTTTACATGATCAAAAATGCTCAGAAAATGAGGAGGTTGCTAAATTAAAAAAATATTTGTCACGAAAGTACACATTTTTTGCATCAAAATGATCATTGCATTTTCACATTCTATCGTTGCATTTTTTTCTATTGATTTTTATTTTTTAAAAGTTCCAAAAATCATACCAAGAAAACGGCCCATCCTGAAATAACAGGACGGTTTTGTGATCTGTTATTTCAGGACGTCCTGTTTTTTCAGGCATTCTTTTGAAAACCTTTAAAACCATGATTATAATGATTGGATTGGATTCTAATTTAACCAAATGATTGTTTGTCATGTAGAGATATAATTAAAATTGAAAAAAATTATAATAGAATGTTTAAGGATGAATGAAAGGGTTATGTCCTGAAAAAACAGGACGTCCCTTTTTTCCAGTCATAGCCCCAACTTGCTAAATAGAATGTTATTATGACATCCTCATTCAGTGAGGTCTTAACCACACCTAAACAGAATGTTATTGTGACATTCTTATTAAGTCTCAGCCTTATAAATAATGTGACAAGAACATTGTCAGAACGTCACAATATCACGTCGCAACAGTTGGTTGCAGCAATGTAATTGGGAGTCATCAAAAGAACGTCGCTGTAACCTAACAGTGTGACGTAACAAGAACCAATCCAGAACGTTATTAGAACGTCATATCCTTGGCTGGGGTCGCTACATTATTTTGTATTGTAAACTATTTAAACATTTAACTTTCTGATGAACATTTTTTTCTTAACAGATGAAATTGAAATGAAGTCTACACTTTGAGAAAATGTTATCTGTCCAGTTAAATGAGAGGATGATAATGAAACTCAAGTTAAGGTCGTATCACATTACAATTCTGTTCGTCCTATTAATTTCTGATTCACTTAAATGCTATGAAGTCCTTTACTCATAATGTAAGACGATACGTCTGCAATCCAGTCATTTTAAATTGAAAACGTCAATTAAGTGCTGCATTATTATTTTGATAATTGTAAGTGACACACAGTTTCATTGAGGATAAACATATTAATGCGAAAAGACACGGCATTAAGCTTTTAACTGCTATCTTTATTCTACTAGACTACATATGCATGTAACTGTTAAAGTAATTTCCTGGTGACATATTATTGATGGCACATCGGTCACTCCAGGGAATAATGAAATCTTACAGTTCTGACCCCTTTCAGACAGGTTAAATCGCCATCCTTACCCACCAGTAAATGTCAGTGAGGCATCAAATAACAGCGATTATTCTGTAAGACCAGTCTTTTACACCACCTCAATTTAAGCTCTCTGATCCTATAGGAAGTGAAAGTCTAACCGGAAGTAACCTTTGACAGTGGTAAGTGCCCGAGGGGGTTCCGAGGCTCGTGGTGGTGGAGGGGTCGGGTCATAAATGGAAAGCCCCTATTCCCGCTACAAAGTTCTGCCCATTGGGAGATACTTCCACCGGTCAGTCGGAAATAGATTCAAGGGAGATGGAAAGTGGGAGGGCGGCGGGTACTGGTAAGGGCGTGGGGCATGTGCATGTAAGGGAATCTAGTTCCATCTCTTTTTACCACTGGCAGTGCTATAAAATTGTATTCAATCAACATAAATCTGACATAAATGGGAGATTTCTGCATTGATTGTTGGAAGTTTAGCTGACAGTGAACAAAGGCATGTCAGTCTCTCAAGCCCCATACCCACTACATAGGCAATTTTATAGTTGTTGGGTGATAGGCGACTGGGAAAATTGGCGGTTAAGTTGTTGGGCAACTGGGTTATCAATGAAATCACTGGGCGACTCCCTGTGGGCATGATGCAGATTTTGGGTGACGGGCGACGGGCGACGGGAGCAGAATCGCTGGTAAAATCACTAGACAAATATCAAACTTGCTTAATATCACAGTCACCCAATGACTAGTGCCAGCTCCATACAGAGAGCATTGTGTAGAGAGATTTTGATCCTCTAAAGCCCCATACCCACTAGGTGACGTAATTGTTGACGGGCGACGGGCGACTGGGAGAATCACCAGTCAAGTTGCCGGGCAACGGCCTTTCTCCCAGTCGCCTGTCGCCCATTGACAGTAAAATCGCCTAGTGGGCATGGCCCTTAATGTTCAGCTAACATGGCATCACTGTCAATTCAAATATGTTCGCCTTTCATCAAAAATCTATTTGTAATTCTTTATCATTTCACCTGTTGAAAGAGGTGGATGAGAACGAGCTTTTGGTTTTCAAACCACACTGAAATTCTATGCAATCGACCTTGTAATAAATGTGTCACAGTTCCATTCTATAATTGACATGCTGTGCCATGCCATATGTATACGCGACACAACCATTTCTTGACTAATGAAGGTCGTCGGGGGCATCCTTTCCATCAAGATTAATTTTAGATGATGGGGGGGGGGGGAGTCTAACATTTTGTTGTGTAGGCTGAGGGGAATGGGGTCCTATAACATATTTACTCCACACTGTCCTCAACCCGTCATAATCACCCTGAAGACGAAGCCGACGCCGGCGTCTTTAGCTGCGGGGATAGAGGAAAGGGTGCTGAGGCTTTAGATCTCCGTTTGGGGACCCCCCCCCCCCATACCGTTATGCAGGGACCCTAGGCTTATTGACTTACAACGCCCCGAACGGAGGATGAACCACTGACCCGACTTCAGCGCCCTCTATCAACGTTGACGAAAAGTGCCCCTGTTAATGTCACATCATCAAGCCCTCGATGTCACACAAAGCTGTGCTTGGGGGGAGTCCTTTAGCCGGACTGTACGTCGCCCGCCCTCCACGGAAGTAGGATAGGAATAGCCCTTTCCATAAACGGGTGCGATTATGGGATTTGTAATCATAAGACGCCCAGCGAGCAACAACAATTGTCAAATTTAATACCGCCATTAAATAACACTGGCCGTCAATTTAGAAAGTAGACAATTATATGTTTCTTGACTATTTGAAGAACTTCATTGTCTGAACATTGTTATCATTAATTTTATTCATCATTGTACCGTCATCATTAAGTTTTGATTCTTAGAGAGCAGGAATAACACATCCATTTATCAAAATGAAAAAGATAAATAAAAAAGGCATCCACTATGGCCTTATAATTCGAAATAGGTAGGCCAAGATCAGATTCTTTGCGGAAAAATTGTGTGGGGAAAAATCCTCTTTGGAACAAAATAGCCCAGGTTGCTGTGTTTGAACAATGTTCCGCAGAAAGTATTCATAATTATGAACTGTCTTGGCATAAAACAAATAATTTCAGTGGGATAACACCAAGTTAGTAGGCATGAGGGCATGCGCACTCGATGCCACAATAAAAAGTTGGGGCATGGTTAATGTGATAAGCCTAATATACTTGTTGATATTCTACATGGGAGCAACCAGCTCTTTCTTGCTATTATGTTAGAGAAACAGTGAGTAGTATAGATAAGTAGGTCTCTGACACAGGCCACTCTTTTGACATAACAGTGAAATGATACCAATAACGTAAGCCTTCCAATTACGTAAGCCTTCATATAGCTTACAGTGGCTGTGACTGCATGTTTTGTCATCTTCATGGTATGAATTGATATAATCTTGCATAACAACTTCTATCATATACAACATTTACGTTCTTTTATGGTTTGATCTATCATGATATTGGTCTCCAAACCATCCACTTTTTGCTTTGTCAGACTAAATTTCCGATTCCTCCAGCTACAATGGATCTCCTTGTTCTTGTCATTTCACCAGTTACTTATGTCGGTACATAACGCCTGTTCTTATCCTACATTCTGCAGTGTGGCTGGGCAGCGCTAGTATGGCTCTATCACTCCTCCTCTCACCGCTTGTCGTCGCCATCTGTCGCCGCAAGTCACCGCGGTTTCTGGCTATTGTTGGCGGACTGATCACCGCCCTGGGGTGCCTGTTCCTCTCCTTCTCTACACAGTACCACCAGGTAGGGAATCAATATTTATATTGAAACAAGTGATTAGCTGATATTATGCTCATTACGATGAAATGGCGTAGTTTTGATTAGTTTATACATAATTATAAATACTATTCAACATGTGATAACCTCTTTGATATTCATTGAATCAACAAACACTAAGCGAGCAGAAATGTAGCTGATGATCATTTGGAGTTGATTCATGTGCCAAATATTTGATTTCTAAAAGGTTATACTTGTTATGATTTAATGAAAAAAAAGAAGCAGCTAAAAAGAATCCTGTGCTAAAAGCCGGTCTGGTGCCGTGACAAATACGGAGGTTTAGCTATTGGTCCGCATTTACGTGATTGTGACGTGTAACGTGAATCTAGTCAATTTTCCGTAGCAAATGGTAGAAACTGACGTCACGCTGACGCGAGTGAATATCTAAACCCCCCTATCCTGGGAGGCGTCCCGCTTCACTGGCTGATTAAGCATTATAATCACGGCCTAGTTCTATTGTTCTCCCAATCTACCATGGTTTATCTTTGCAGAATACACATACACATTTTGTGATATGAGTGTATTTTGCCAAGTTGTGTACAGCACCGAATATGCATTTGAGATACTTGTTTATCAGTAGGTTAAATGACAACAATATCATAAAAATCGTATATATAAAAGGACATAGATAAAATACACTGCCATCATTACACACCGCCGTATCTTGTAGTTGCTGACGTCCTACACGTTCGTGCTCGGACTGGGCTCTGGGGTGACGCTCACCGCGGCCAGTGTGGTCGTAGGTTCGTATTTCCACAAACGGAGGGAGTGTGCCGAGATGCTGATGGCGTCGGGCAGCGGAGTGGGGATGGCCCTCTTGTCTACCTTTATACGGCAGACAGTGGCGTACGTACGAGTTCTTGTTAATTCAGCAGTTGTCTGGTAAATTGAAATCACACGCACATACACTTACTCAAACATATACTCACACACATGCTCTCTCTCACCACAATTAAAGTATGATTCGGCCCAGATTTGATCCATATCTTATGATTTCAACGAAACATTGCAATTTTCTATTTTGAATATGGTAAACCAGTAAATGTTTCATCAAGATTAAATATTGGTGTACAGTCAGGTTGGACATTGAAACCTGCTATACATTCATTGATATAAGGGGCCGTTTAACAATAAATTAGGAGCAAGAATGTGTAGTAAATATCCCTGTATTTGCTCTTACTTTAGGCCTATAAGCAATTTCTAGTTGATAAGCCGCTGACCAGAAAGGCATTCTACTTACTGTAGTAATAGCACAATACCTACTGTCATTACCAAATGTTGTTGCAACATAGCATTACAGAATTTGAAACATTACGCATAAGTTAAGTCGACATAATTGTTAAGGGCCATGTTAAATTTGTGCGTAGCTTCAGGGTGCTTCCCTTCCTTCCCTCCCCTCCCACCGCCGAACACCCGTTTCCCATTCCACCTGCCAGGATATCAATCGCCAGAAACATCCCCCACCATTATAACCCTTTGTTCTTCTGATAAATGCAGCCATGATAAAAGCAAACATGTCATCGTCACCCGCCATGGCAGGGGACTCGTTTTCCTCCCTCCAAAAAGTGGCTTCCGCCGGTGGCTGTCCCAGCTGTCACTGAAATGTCGTCTGCTCTTGACAGCGTTCTCAAATGGATGCGTGGACTGCAGGCTCTGACGGGACTGGTGCTGCCCCTAGTGGCCGCTGCTGCCCTCTACCGGTCGGCGGCCATTTACCATCCGCGCAGGCGCGCCATACTCCACCTGAAGAACTTACGCAAGACCAAAAAACAACAGCGCGAGTTCGAGGAAAAACCGCCCTATTTTGATTGGTCACCGCTCCGGATGCGCTCACTTCAGGTGCTCATGGTGTCATGCGCGTTAACTGCCCTGGGTACCTTCACGCCATTTGCCTTGCTGGTAGGTTTCCTCTTACATATTTGATTAAATTGCATTAGGTCATTCTCTTATGTCCGCCAAAGGTTTTTAATAATACTATGTGATCCATTCAGTGGAGAGGATTCCCTAAAATTTCAATGTATTTCTTATTATTACTCTAATATCTTGAAAAACTCTATAATAAATATCAAGCGTTCACTAGCAAGGTGTCAGTTTGACGCTAAAAACGCTCTCTTTAAAATTGATTTTATTCAAACAATTCCGCTCAAAGTATCACTCTTTCCCACACAAGCGCTACCACTGATGTTCGCTATTCAACACTATATATGCTCATGAAATAGCATTCACTGAAATGATCTATTCCAATGTCACTGAGGCAATGCGACTCAATTACTATAACAAAGCCTCGCATAAGAATGATCTATTACAGAGCATGCTGACATATCACATGTTGACATTTGAAATCTCCTGATAACTCTTCTGTGCGTTTCCAATACCTAACCCCTACCAGGGTTTAGACTCGGGCGCCTCTGTCAAGTCGAGCGATGTGTGCCTGCTGATGGTCTTTCTTGGCGTGGCCCTGGCTGCTGGCTGTGTTTTCTTCGGGCTCGTGGTCATAAGGTCGAGCCTGCGCTGTATGATTGCTCGGCAGTATCTATGTCAACTGACTGGCTTCGGCTGTGGCTTCTGCACGTTGCTTCTACCGCTCGTGAATGGCTTCCATGGGTACGCCGTGTACGTGTGGGCATACGGCGTACTCTACGGGGGCTACACGTACACGCTCAAGGTAAATATCTGACAAATAATTTCTTTCTTCAAGGGGGTGACTCACAGCTATTCGGAATATGATGCATCTTTATCAATATGGGTCCTATTTAATATATGTAATATACATAATTAATAGGACCCATTATATTGACATAGGCCTATGGCATTATCATTATCATGAAAATAACTACTGGCAGACTTGCATATAGAGCATCTTTCTCTTGTCGGGTTTTCTAATGAGACGCAATGGGAAATCATAAATCGGAACAAGCATATATGAAAAGATGGAGTTGTAAACCCATGTTATTAATCCTTGTTAGACACCTACTCGTCACTCAGACGTGTCCGTAGATTTCAAAAAACAGCACGGCTGGCCAACCATGTTCATGGAAGGATCCAGAGATTTTCAAAGAAAGGAAGAAAATTAAAAAAATTAAAAACATAGGCAAATAAAAAAGGGGGGAGGGGCGTCCAATTGTAAAAAAAAAATCCGCTGGACCCTGAGACGTTCACATTTAAGAAATAGGGGGCGCATGTCCCCTGTGTCCCCCTCTAAATCTGCCACTGATGTTTACCCACACAGATGGTCTTGGTAGGGATCTCTGGAATGCTTATCGTATAGAATGTACTTAAGGTTTATTACATCACATAGCTGTAATTTGGTTACTCGTCTTTTGGTAACCGACTAATTGGACTATATGCCTATTCTTATGCTATAAATCTGAGGAAAATAACACCATGTTCCACCTTTCTAGGTTTACACGTATGAACTCGCCAGTGTCAAGTTGTCGATACGATCCTGGGGCTACATTGGCCTGGCACAAGCTTTACCAGTTCTCATTGGCGCTCCGTCCTCATGTGAGTAAACACTCAGAACATTTTCATGATCTTAATTTTGATGATGTTAAGACCTACTTAACCAAAACAGAATTCTGTTTTGGTTGAAGCACATAACCAGAAAGTTGCAATGATATCATATCAGTATGTTGAAGTATCATTATTGGGAGCCATGAAAAATAGGGTTACAGAGTTTGTCTGTTTGTTGTCACCCACCTATATTACTAAAAGAACCTGAATAATAGCAGTATTCCATGTTTCCTTTGTTACTTGTATTTAATCATTTAATGATAACTATAATTATGAAATCATAAAGCAACGTCTCGATTATCTGATTGGATTTAACAGTTGACATCCAATCATTTTAGTGCATAGTTTCATACTCTCCTGCATTACGGAGAATGAAATGTTGCAATCATTATACATGTATGTACCAAAATGAGCAAGTGCATGTTATTTTGTACTACAGTGCGGAAGTGTTTAGTTGGTACCAACTGCACGTTACCTATCTTTGTAATCACAACAGTTGTTTGTTATAAACACTGTGTAGTGCTGATCCCAGTCACAGCGAGTCAATCTTTGTACTTGGTAACAGATATGTAACATTACTGCTTGAAGTTGAGTCGGTTAATAGCACCCTGCCAGCATTTGAAAAGATGGTATATATGTTTAACCGTGTTAGAACAGGAGTTGCTTATAGCACAGGCTGAGTATAGGCACACATTCATGAAGGTGCTGCGAGAATGACATTGACGTGTAACTACATGGATTTGAAGGAAAAAAGAACATCTGCACCTCTAGTCATGAGTGCCTCTATAGTACCGGAATTGAGCACCCTTTTCTGACATTGGATTAACAACTAACATCCAATTTATTATTGAGCTAACTCTGACCTTTATAAAGGAGACCTGATTATAATCTAACTATAGTTCAATTTATACCTAAAATGCATCACATATTGCTTTGTAAATTGTGTCATTTGATTAAATGTGTTAATTCACATACATACTTATTAGGTATATAGTATTTTTACAGACAATTACTATATAATCGAGATCTGATTCAGATTATGCTTCTAAAACGATTGAATAATCAGGTAATAGCCTTAGATTAACATACAAGTGTTGAATACGGCAACTTTTCCATTCCAGTTTACATGAACGCCAGCCCGTCTCTGCCCATTAAAAGCGGCTTCCTCTTCGCCGGCGTTGCCATGGTATTGGGAAGCCTGGTCTTGTTCCTCATGCCGTGGGCGTCCAGCCACAGATCGAACCACGAGGTCATCCAACAGGCCCACTTCAGGGTCAAAACCTTCGATGACGACATGGTCTTTTACGGCATGGACATCTCTGACGAGGTCTCTAGCCGCGAACTCAACGGGCATGCACGGACCTCATCGCCATGTTTGTTAAAGCGCCACTCCCCTGGGCTGAAGAGACAGAAGATGGCAAAAGTGCAACTTTACTCCAGTGTCAGACCCCTGGGGGAAATTGCTGAAGAGGACCATTGGTCGGAAATCGAGGCCATGAGCCCCATGTCTCCAACAGACAAAGTGACGGAGTTCCTCCTGCAGAGCCAGTCCATGTTGCAAAGCTATGGCCAGATGCACAATCTCCACCTGCCAGGGGTGCGTTTGGAAATCAATAATGAGTACACTGAGGCGGACCTGGACAATGAAGAACATGGTGGGCTCCTGGGTCCTGGGACTGGAGGCAGTGCCGGTCCACTGCTCCCAGGTATTACCGACATCAAGCTGGAAGCTACAATAGGACGGACATCCCCAAAACGAGCGCGAGGTGGCGACACCAGCGGTAACGACTGTCGTGTGCCTAGGTCCCATTCTGAGCCTGAGATTTGGCAGAAGCATTGCGAGCCTTTTTCATCAGGTGGCACCTCAGTACCAAAGGTAAAGATAACGGAAAAGAGGCAGAGCACTCTGACCAAGTCATTTATGCCCAAACAGAAAACAACGCCAGTCTGATACAATAGGCCCTACCTTCTACATTCCATCTCTTGAATTGCACTGGCGTGACATTAATAAAAAATTCACATTGTCTTGTCGGATATATGTTTGCCATATGTATGTGAAAATCTCTTGGCATTTAACAATTGATTATTCATATCATGTAACAACATAATTGAAAGGATGTTATTTGATATTGTGACTGAAGTCAGACCTTGTCCAATACAAGCAAACTTCTCACACATACCCTGCTTAGAAACGCTCTCCTACTGGTTGACTTCGGACTAGAAAACGGGTTAATGTTAAATTTCGTAAATAAGGCGACGAAGGTCTGACTAATACTTTAGAATGGTTTCCAAACAACCGTTTGTATGTATTTGAGCTGTGCGCAGTATGGACCATATTAAAAAGGAATGAAGTACAGAGAGAACACTGTACTTTGTGCCTGGGGCAATAAAATCGATACAGCAATAGTATTGATGATTGTTTGATACCATCAACTAAGATGGACAGCTGGTTCTTGAATTGTTTGAACACTTACTGTTTGCTTGACGAACACACGGTATTACTTTATTCGGCATTTTGAACCCTGAAAATCTTTTAATTTCTTCAAAGCATTTATTATCTAGAGGTCGAATTAGAATCCCGAATTATTAATGAAAGCATGGACGACAAAAGGTCCTTAATCGTTGTCTTATCACAGCACTTCAACTGTCAAAACTGCTGCATGAAAATCTTTCCTTTGCGAAAACTGTACGCAAAATATAGATATATTGAGATTCTCAGATTTGTATTTATTACAAAAAATGTGGATGAGTAATATTAAGCCTTGAAGCTTGCCATCAACTTGCTTGAAGTCACATATTATTACATGTCATTATCTGGGAAAGACAACTTGTGTAAATATCAGTGCATAAAGTGTTCCCAGAGTTGAAAGATTGGGAAACATATAAATAGGAGTTCATATTGTTTCTGGAATTGTGTTCAACAAGTCTCGTTTGCAGCTGCATTACAGAGATGCTTATGACAAAAACTTTTCTATCTAGTAGATTATTGTCATACCACGGCTTCGAAAATATGACTCATGTTATTTATTTTGTGCATGTCCCATGCTGTTTTCATTTCGGAGAACCTTACCTGCTACACAATTGTACAATGAAACTATTAACAAAATGTTTAAGAATAAAATTATTATGATTCCAATTGTTTAGTGTTATCTCTTTATCTTTGAAATGTTAATGTTAATTTTATCATTTGAATATGTTTTGATATATTAGTCTCAAGTAGGTAAACAATGCAGTTTCAATAACAGTACAGGTCAGACATGAAGTTCTTATATAAGTTTTTCAGGTCAGTAGGCCATATAAAGGAGCCTCAACCTCCTATCTCTAAGAAGAATAGACCTACTTCTTGAGCTCGGAATTAGGTACAATCGTAGAAAGCCATCAAAGACAAAGGGGGTGACTAGCCAGCAAACGGGATTACATCCTCCTTCCCGCCTCTTCAACTAAGGCCTACATCTACAGATTTAATAGTAATAATGCAATAGAGGAAGCTAACTTTCACGTGTGTGGCTGATTCAACTGTTAGAAACCTGTGGCACCAACTCCTCCCTCATATTGTGTGTTCCCGCCCTATAACTGACCTCGGCTGGGAATGCCAGTGCAATAACAAGGATATCTCTGCATCTATAAATAGTAATCTACCGGACATTGTTAAACAGGCTGTGACCCAACGAGGGGAAAGGATGCTCCAAGGTTCCTATATATATGGTATCCTAAGACTAATATTAAAGGAGATATGAGTAAATTTGTGAAAAATAGTGAAAATATTGCATTAGACCAACTTTTTATGCAGAATCTAGCTATCACTCAAAACATTCCATTTCAATGGAATGTTTACCTATTTGGAATGTCAATGGAACGTTTTGAATTGGAAAAAAAATGCTATTTCGTTCTATTTGGTTTCCATGGAAACTTCCTTTTGAATGATCTAAATGAGAAAGAGACATACGAGAGAATATTCTTTTAGGATATTTAGATTGAAAACAGAATGAAAATATCATCTCTAGATCAGAAGTTATCCCAAAAGAAGAATTTCTGAATCATCCATTCATAATTATCATAATTTACGTTTATGAGTTTAATTTAACTGTAAATAACGGATAATTAGGGTTTTATCCATTTTTCTGAACCCTGATCATGCCATCTTTGGAAAAGCATAACTTCCGTAATATTGATTGGAAATAGGCATGTTTGGTATCATTTGAAAGCTAAAGACATGCCCTACAATAATCAAAAAAGGGTAAATCCCGCGCGGAGCACCCTTTCCCCTCGTTGGGTCACAGGCTAAGCTGAAAAAGCAACAGCTTCATAGGTCTAGAGCCCTAAATTCGACACAGCGACACGGCCGTTTTTTGGCTTACTAACAAGTTTCTAACAGTTGAATCAGCCACACACATGAAAGTTAGCTTCCTCTATTGCATTATTACTTTGCATGACTTATCTAAAACATTTGACAGCTTTGGCCAGGTTACGTATGAGCTCTCATTCACTTGCTATAGAGATAGGACGTCATGTAAAACCTAAGGTTGCTAAGGAAAATAGAAAGTGTCCAAACTGCTCCGTGAATGAGGTCGAGGATGAACAGCACTTTCTCCTAAATTGTTCACTATATGATGGATTGCGACAAACTTTTCTTAACTCATTATCACTGGACAACTCTACAACTCCCAAGGGAGACTTGTTTATTTCTGTTATGGGCAGTAAAGATGATATGCTAAAGTTATCAAAGCACTGGGTACTTATGTGTATTCTGCATTCAAACCCAGAGAAAATCATGTAAGACAATATTGACCGTTGTAATATCACTAGTCTTTAGCAAAGGTACATCACTAGTCTACTGTTACCTAGTCAGTTTTTTACAGGTGTCACATTTTGTGTCAACAAGGTCATGGTGCTCTTTTGCCAATTTTATATCACAATAGCCCGTCCATTCATTAACTGAATCTCTAAATAGTTAGAACCAGATAGCAAATATAGATGCAGATCTCATGACATATAAGGCCTGTGCCTCTAGACTTGTACTTGTCATAACAGTATTGAAATCAGCAGTATGGTGATTGTAATGTGTTTATTGTTATCTTAATGAATACTTTTGTTTGTTGTATATATGTTACTGTCTTTGTATATGACACATGAGATCAGTTTGTAATGACTCTTTGTTGTCAATAAAAGCACTACTACTACTAACATGCCAATTCTTAAAATCAACAGGTGACATGGACCTTAGTGACAAAGACAGAGCTTTTAGAAATATAATGACTTGCAACAGAACCAATCCGACATGTGACATGGGGACCCCACATCTACACCCCCAGCTTCACCTCGAGATGGTGGCTGGGAGAGGGCCTTTTATCAAGTCATGGTCAAGTCTGCCAAGGCCACACATAACGAAACAGAGTGCCCTCCCCTTGGCCACAACCCCCTTGACAGGGGAGAGGACAGACCCAAGACTCGTCATCAGGAAAATCGTTGTTGTTGTTGGTGTCGTCGTCGTCGTCAGAGTTGTTAAGACAGTTAAGCCCCATACCCACTAGGCGATTTTACCGGCGACTGGTGACGGGCAACAGCACAATCATTGGTTAAATCGTTACCAATTCATATCACATGTTAACAATTTTACCAGTGATTGTGCTGTTTCCTGTCGCCAGTCGCCGGTTAAATCGCCTAGTGGGTATGGGGCTTTAGACAATTACATTCTCCAGACTCAGGAGATGAAGGCCCCATCCCCAGCTAAGTAAATGGCCAAGCGTGGTTGTGGCAGCTATGGCGACATGGCGACATGGCGTTTTAAAGCAATAGTGACAAGGGACATGGCTTTTTCCGACATGACGACATGTCTATTTCTTAAAATCCACAGAGCGACAGGGTCAATTCTTAAATTCGACATGTGACATACCCCCCACCCCCACCCCACCGCTAAAGGCCCCAAAATAGAACCTCCCTAAAACACTCTTCCTTCATTGTGATAAGATTGTAAATTTGTCTGCTCTTTTGGCCTTAGGATGGGCCACCTTGTCATAGATTACCCAATAATGATAACAGTATCTTATCTTGGCTGTCTCGGATCACGATCTCAGACCGTCTGTAACGCTGACTTCCGCCCCGGGGGTCGCTGTGGCTGCTCTGTTCATGACTCCCGATGAGTGTTTATTGTAATAAGGGCCTACCCAATGACTCCCATATACTGGTTACAGAGATTGCCGTAAGGGGTCGCCATCGGAGGCATCGCAGGTCGGGATCATCCCCTGCGACGTTGGTGACCTGAGGTCAGCCAGACGAAGTAGTCTAGTCACGAGATGGCCTTCTTAGAGGTATATTCCTTGCTAAGTTTACCAGTGCAAAAAAACATGTAGGGCTATGGCGTAGTGGATTTTCTGTAGAGATGCATCACAAGCATATTATCTGCCTATTGAAAGTCAGAGTCGGATCCAGAGATCTAAAGAAAATTGGGTAGAATTGGCCAAAAATTACAAAACCAATTGATCAGACACATTCTAGATCTGTTTCCAACTTATTCTGGCAAAGAAAAAATTTGGTACATTGAAAGTGTTGGTTGCCATGGAAACTTTGATAAATATACCTTATTTTAGAGGAAAGGTTCAATTTAACTGAAGAGAAGTACAAAAATGGCATGGTTACCATGGTAACAGTATTCAAAAATCTTTATTGTTGCTTAAAATTATAGAACATAAGAAACTAAAATGTTTAGAAATATAGCTAATTATTAAGAAATACTTGTTGCTATGGTAACAGTTGGCCATATGGTGAAATTCAATATATCAATTAAGAGAAATGCATGGAGCTTTTGTTCTTTGTTATTATTATGCTTTTATTGCATTTTTTTTAAAAATAGGCCAAATATTATATGATCACTTTCATTTTTAAATGTTATAAGAAGAAAAATCAACAAAACGGTTGTCATGGCAACCAAAATGTCTTGTTTTTTGCAGTTTCCTAAATTTTCAGGTCATAATCTAAAGAATGGTATACCATAACATGCCCATCATTGGAAAAGTATAAGAAATATATTTGTACAAAATCTTGCCTCAAATTAGCCCCAGGAGCATGGCAGTTTATATGTACAAAGGGACGGTACGTTAGCCACCTTTCAGTGCAAGGACAACCTATACTTGATTGTACACACACATCTATACTTATGTCATTTATTACCTTTCAGCTTAGTGATATAACAGTATATAAACATACTCGCTTACACTGTATTGGTATCTATATAAGATATTATTGTTCATAATTGTAAACGTTTGATCTGCTAATTTAGCCTCCTTATTCACAATGTGGGGTGAAACCCACCATACGGCATACACATCGGATGTTATGTTATTCGATCTAACCTATTCTGGTGGAGCGCAGGGCGAATAAATCTTGGAGTTGGCTATCTTCACTCTGCAACGGGGGTCAAGAGTTCAGGACCCCAAAACAACAGATTGGCATCAACCAGTGAATCTCTTTCATGAGGGACAACAATTTCTCACCCTGCCTTCATCAAAATCACTAATATTGACATAAAAGTCAAACAAATGAGGCGGGCCTCAAACGATGGGTGTTGATAGCGGTGAAGGTCAATGAATACCTATTTGACTATTTATCATTACTAGCCTTTTATTGGTTTTATCGTTTAAGTACGGGTGATTGTAATGCAGTGTACAGACCAGTTGTAGAGTGGATACTGTGCAGTATTACTCTAATTGGCCATCTCACTTTAAGCACAGGGGCGGGTAAAAGGGCAAAGGTTGAGGGCGCAGAGGTATGGGGTGACAGGACCAAACTAACCACCCCCCTGGTACACCTGACATGTCTCACACCTGGTCTCCAAGGCAACAGAAGTCGGCTAAACCTACCATCAAGTCTGATAAGTTGCCCATTCCCCACTCCTACCTGCTACTCGCAGGCAGGAGATCCACTATATAGGTGGTGTACTAAATATATATAATGTGACCGATGAGTGGGAGGTATGTCTACAGAGGTAGTTCGTGTTTACCGGCGGACGCCTGCCAAAGCTGAGTATAGGTATAGGCCCACTATATTTTTTCTGTCCACACGCCTCCCCCATTTCGTTAACCTTGAAATAAACTCTCACTATTCTTCCAAAATCAATGTGAGGAAAGTCAACATGGCAACTGGGATGGAATAAGAGAAATTCTGCATGCCTCTAATGTTTTAGATGCTAGCATAAGAGTTATTTATTTTAAGATACAAACAAGTAAACTAGATGAGTGCACGGGTAATCTTTAAGACTGGTTAGAAATCATTATATTACGCGATGCATTCATGAGCACTTTATTTCATGAAGTACAACATCTGCGAAAATGAATACAAATCGTTATGACATCATGATCCCCCGTGACTTAGTATCTAATCTACTTGTACTGTAAAATTCTTTGTATGTTGTGTGGATCGGGAATGACTACAAGAAAAGATCTAGACCCATTCCACAAATCAGTGTCGGAAATTAAGCGTTTATTTTGTGCACCCATTGGATGCATAATTCGTCAAGCTATGCGCCTAAAATTTGGTACATGCACCCTCCTAACATATAGCATTACCGGATTATAGGATTAAACCATAAAAGTTATTTCAAGGAAGTGATATTAATCAAAAATTCAATTTCACGTCGTGTGATGACTAGACAGAGTGTTTGGTGAAGATTACTGGGTCAGTGGGAGTGAATGATGCTATGTAACAACTTCAATAGTCGATATGAGCACTTTCGATTTGTCAGGCAGGAATAACTATAGGCCTACATGTCCGCACCCCTACACCTCTAGATAACATGCAGACATACACACCTGTCACCAGTCACGGCTGAGTAGTCAGCAAACCATGTGAAATCAGGACCAGGTGTGTGTGTGTGAGGGGGGAGATGGTGGTGGCGGGGCTGGCATGCCACCTCCCTCCATCCCCCACAGAGGATTCTTTTTTTCAAAATGTTCCACCTTTCCTTCAAAACTTCATTGTATGCCATAAATATTTGTAAGAAAACGTTGGAACGATCCAATTGGGGAACCTCGCCCCCCCCCCCTTTAAATTGAAATGATTGAAATTAGGCCTATAAGCAAAAGTTCCATTAATTGAACTTCTCCACACACACCCCCTACACACACACAGCAGAACCTGTATACGAGCCTGTGAAAATAGTGAACAGATTCATGTGAGCTGTCATGTCGGCGCCTCAAGTTTGTCCTATCGCATTTCCACCCACAAATGACCCCCAACTGACCTTGACACGACCTTCGACCTAAGCTGCCAATGACTTCTCTCTCTCTTCCAGTAAAGACGTGGTTACTGGCCAAACATGCTACTTTCTATGGACAGTACTAGTTACCTGCGGGCCTTGTAACTGGACGTGCCGTCGTCCGGTCGTGTCACGACATATTACTGCGCTCATGTCGTGATAAGCGAACCAGTGACCGACCCAAAGATGGCGCCCAGTGCTCACCTTGGTGACTCTGGGCATTAAAGGCGACCACGGCCTGGCTGGGGGGCCATGGGAAGGTCCGGCCACGGCGATAAACATCAGGACCCTTCACGACATGTCGACTGTGATTTAAAAATGTTCGTGGCTTTCCAAACGCAGTTTTTATGAATGGTGAGGGCACACCACAAGTGATGTGCAGATAGGCAGGTACGGAAAATGTCAAGATGTCCGCATGCACTAAGACTTGCCTCTAATTCTTGAACATTAAACCATCCAATTAGTTTAATTCATTGTTGTAGATATTGATTTTTCTTTTCTTTTCCGGTTTTATAAGCACCAATAAAACCTAGAAGATACAAAATTAGCCAAATCGGGCCTTTGCCATATGAAATACTTCCACCGTCATGGAACCATTATATTGTTTTAGAATATCAGCCTGGCAAGACACATTATTAAGACGGACATTACCTCAAAAGCAACTGCTTGATTTTTTTCTTCGGAGATCACCAAATAAATAGAAAGGCTAATGTTTCATGTAACCTAATGGGTGTTGTTCACAGCAAACCTTTAGGTATTAATCATGCAATTAATTTAGAATTAGACATAAAATATTACTGTATAGGGCTTCATGCATGTCAAGGTGCCCAAGGGGAATGATAGTTATAATGGAAATGCATAAGCCAGAAAAATGTTAGAAAGTAAGGACAAAAAAGCAGTCAAAGACTAACTTTTATCTAAAAGGTTAGGACTTTATTCACTTATATTCTGCATGTAATAACCGTTTGTTGAGTGTGAATAGAAAAAAAGGGGACAGTTTGTTCTATAAGCATAATTTTAGGCCTACAGTCTATAACTCATGTCAAGTTCTTGATGTCCTTATACCGCTTCATGGATATATGATGAACTTGATGACATTGAGTTATGTCTCACGCAATGCCATTAGAGATTTTTTATGCTTCTTCTCATCACACGTGTTTAAAAGTAGTTGTTGTTCAATTTTGTGTAACGTTTTGCAAACCACACTGGGTGCAGCATGTAAACCGGGGTTAAAGTGTGAGAGGAGATTGACTGAACATGAATAAATGTTTAATGTCAGAGTGTTAAAAGGGTTAAAGGGAGAGGGGCAAAGCATGCATGATCTTTGGAAGTCAGAAAGTCAGTGAGCTCAACGGTAGCGAGTGCTAGATTTCTTTAAGTTGTGTGATCACACGACATGCAGGAAAGAAACCTAACAACAAAGCTGACATGTACTAGGTGTTATTATCCTGGGATTATATGGGGGTGGAGTTGTGGAATCAACTTGATGTTACACTGTAAAAATGACGTTTAGAATTTAAACATGTTAAGGGGCTAAACATGTTTAGAATCTAAACACAAGAAGTCTCATGTGTTTAAAAGCTAAACACTTGTAATTCCTAAACATGTATGTATTAGATATGTTTAGAATATAAACAGATGATATTGCAGGTGTTTAAAACCTAAACACTTTCTACTCCTAAACATGTATTGGATTAGATATGCTTAGGATCCGAACACATGAATTTGCAGGTGTTTAAAACCTAAACACTTTCTACCTCTAAACATGTTTTGGACTTACCATGTGTATAGTTAAACTGTACTCCACCAGGTGACACTGTATGCCAATGCTCTGTAGTTCTTAGAGATTTCTTCTGAATATTGATATAAATTCATTATAGAAGAAAGGAAATTTTCTAGGTACTGTAGAGTGTTTGAGAAATGTATATGTAATACATGAGAAGCATTTTGAGTTTAAGGAAAATGTTCTTGGTCGAGGTTTTGAAGATGTACTTTGTTTAGACACCTTTCTATATGCAGACAGACATAGGGACTAGGGTATGGTCCAAAGGTTCTGGGACTCTCTAGAGGTAGCTAAGCCCTACTTCAGTTCAGAGGTCAATTCTGCATTTCTCCATGCAGAATATTGAAAGAGGTTTAACTCTAGGCTTGAAATTACCTCTCTGTTGATCAATTGAGATCAGGAAACATCTTTTCCTCTCTGAATTGTAGATCCATAACATTCCAGAATAATATCAGTGAAAATTACCAAAGAAATTGTTTTTATTGACTTAAATACCATGTAGTGTAAATACTTTGAAGCTAAAAATTATTTGCTAAACATCAATTAAATCCTAAGCATTTAGACTACAAACACATTGAAGACCTAAACACTTCAAGGTAAACACCTAAACATCTCACATTTCTAGACACTTAACCCTAAACACCAATAATTTAAACATGTTTAGGGAAATGAAGTGTTCCAAAACTGGATGCGCCGAAGTGTTTAGGAAAGTGTTTAGGTTCTAAACACTTGTTTTAACAGTGTAGGACACAGACCTCAATCATTGAGTGAATTTATCAGAGCCATCAAGATAATTTAGTATACTAAATCTAATCAGCAACTGGTTATACATATCATAGTATATATGCAGGAAAACTGGTTTCATTATTCATCGTTATCATGTATTTCACTGTATTCTTTGTAGTGTTGTTTTTGTTACATTGTTGTAATCATGTTATCCAGAATTGTCGGAAGAGCTTTTGTTTGAAAGAGATGGTTGGGATCAAATAAAAAAAATCACGGTTCGTGTCGAAGGCAGTAGTACAGACAGTACAATCTTATTGGTTTGATTTATCAGATGGTATTCAATCTATATCAAAACAGAACGGATATGATTGAAAAAAGAGAGAAAAAAACAGCTAAAATGCTCACCAGTGTTAATATTGCACTCACGATGGTGAAGTCGTCTTATTGAACGCAAATCTTCATGTTACATAATTACTCTACAAATGGTCGGAATAGGTAAATACTTTGTTGCAAAACTGGTAACAGACCATCTTGATCATGTAGTATCGTATCAAAAAATTACACTGCCTTATGAATTTGAAACTTTATCGTTTCTATTTAAGTGGAACATATATAACAGAAATCCCTATTTACATTTTCCATGTGAAACATAATACTATAATGGAACTCTTAAATATTTGTATTCTAACAACAAGATAGTGGGCTGCTGGGTGTTGTTGTGAGGTACTTATTAGTGGTGGTGGTCGGTTAGGGTTTGGTATGTTACATTGTATGGAACCAGCACCATAGGGTCAGCATTGGATAGCGTTTCATTCAGTATTATTGGATGTATAGATAATAAAAATACAAGGATAGTTCCCATTAATAAAACCGTAATACATTATGGGGAATGGTGCCCAAATAAACATTCATGTATGTGCACAGTAAGTCATGTGAATATAGGACCGAATCATTATTAAAAAGTGTATGCATACGTAATTATAATTTTCGTATTGCTTCTGTAACAATTTTATTTTCATGTCTATTCATTCTGTCCGAAAGTAAATTAAATTTGGGTTGAATATGTCATAGATCGCCGTGTGGAAGGCTGTTACAAACATTTAGAAGGGAGAAAATATACATATCAGATTTATCTTTCATCCTCCTCTACCAGTCAACCCCCTCCTCAAAATACAACCCCTCCCTGCGGCCGTTAAGCGATATGTCATGTGTGTCCAGGAGCCTCGTGGTCACATGTTGCGGCGTGAACATGTCACTTTGTCATGTTACCGTGTTGACATGGTATGCCCTCCTTGCCCCTCCTCAAGACCTCCGAGGGACACATTAGTCCCTTATTAGTGCCTTATTAGGGGACATTAGCAGGTAAGGCATTGTCCTGACCCCACCAAGGGCTGGTGGTGGGTGGCAGGCCATATTATGGGTGGTTAGATGTTGGCAGGCCACAGTGGTCATATATCTCCCTGGCGGTTTGGTCTATGGACAGAGGCTACGAAGATAGTCTTCACATGTGTGCTGTTTATTTTGTATCCTTATTTTTTCTAAAATTTCTTTCATGTTTCTTTTATCAAATGTGTTCAGATACATCTCTTTTCTCAGACATCACAATTGAACACATGTTTATAAATTTCCTGATTTGTTAAACCCTAGAATAGGTTGTCCGTTATCCTGCATTGTTTCTTTAGCCATATTATACATTTCTTTTTCCTTCCATGTTCCCCTTGTATACACAAAATGTTTTCACTACTATGACTGTTAGTGATCATCAGTTTAGTTTCATCCATGTGCACGCTTGATTTCATTGTATGTATAGTGGGCACCAGAAAGACATATTGTCGAATAACTGTTGAAGTGATTCTTCTCATTGTCTTTGAGATCCTCTATGACTTCTAGTTAATAAATTCCTGTTATGAATGATTTCATTCTCAACTAATGGGGGGTGAGCATAGTGTAACAAATGGCGCCTTCCCCTATGAATTAATCTATGGAGCTTACAGTCACTATGCATTTAAGCAGTTGGCACTCTCTGATTATATGGAAGGATGTTGGTCCTTTACGATATAGAGCCCCTGATCTTGAATCTTTTGTAGTTTAATTTTAACATATTTGAGTTCTTGGTCATGTATAAAATCTGCATATTCTAAAATAGGCAGTATAGTGGATACATATTGATAAGTGTGGGGCTATTTCGATGTTATTATATATAGTGGTATTGATAAAAAGAGAGTCGGTTTAATAACTGTTCTTCATGTTCATTATTACGTTATTATTTACCCTGCAGTGGTAAGTACTTAGCTTCTTACTGCGTGATGGTCACTACAACTATGTTGTGGGTAGAGTTTTCCTCATCTAGGTGGTTCAAGTCTAAATGAAGACACCCACTTGCAGAGGCCTAGGTACAATGTGCTTTATTGGTATCAAGTTCTTAAGGCTGAAGAGTACAACTTTTCTCCTTTCACATGAGCATTCCAGCACAGCCTGGTCAACTACCAACAAGTTTCCCTAGTAAGCCAATGTTACCAGTTCATCTCGCCCAAGCAGACCTTCCTTCTAAAGGTTTAGGCATAACTCCTTTGCTAACTAGCTGCTAATGGTACACTCTTATTTACAGGTAGAATCCAACTAAGGTTTGATTTGTTGTTGATGATGAATGTATACTGACTGAAATAACCTTATATTGACATGACTCTGAACTATGTTTTGAAGAATCTGTAACATATCTGTGACCGGTCCAGGATATGGTAATCTAGAGGGATATCAGTCATTTTCCTCTAATTGAGTTATTGATGAAAAAAGGCTAATAAAGCATATTTTCCTAAGGAATGTGACCCAGGCAGAATTTTCCAGAGATTAAAATTATGAGCAAAGATTCTATTCATTTATGAAAGTGGCATTATGGGTAATTTTCCAAGGAACATCCTTTTAGAAAAAGGGTATTACGTACAATAAGGAATGTTCTCATGTAACCATGACAACAGAAAAAGGAATATTTGCATAATAGGAAGATTGCATAAATTATTTTTGTTTAATAACAAAAGTCTTTCACTTTGCAGTAGTACAAACTATTATTTGAATGGAGATTTGTGTGAAAAGTTATTGTATTTTGAATAATTGTGATAATCAAGAAAATTACATTTTTTTTTTACTAAACATGGTATGGTTCAAGGAGCTATAATATGAAAACGGAGCACAAAATGGTAAAACAGGGGTATGCCAGTGTGTACCACCTATATAGCCGCCAGCTCCCATATCTCAGCCTCTAATTGGAATATTTAAAAATTCATTTTCATACTTTCCCCCTCTGGGACATAATTACTGTGATTGTTCTATCTTTTGCTCATCAATCTGGTGAGTTTCATCTTATATCACTATTCATCAAACATCTGGAAGATCATGTGTGAAGTATGAATTCGAAGAAGTTCATAGAATTAAAAAAAGAGATGACTGTCAGTCTAGTGGGCCTTATATACAAACTAGATTTGGTGTGGTGCGAAACATCAATGTTGTGTCTTACGGTTATGAAAGAAACAGGGATTATTTGCTTTCTGCTTGATCTAAAAGGCCACTATTTACGCCCATACACGATGTAAAAGAAGATTTTCCGTATTTATCGGGGCCGACCACAGAACTTTAGATTCTCCTCAAGACAGCCTAAAATGCCTCGCCCACGGCAACGGAAATATTGTGCGTACATTATTATTCTAGTACACAATTGTCGTACACTGTATCTCAGGAACAGGATTTGCGATTATTAAAAGAAATTGTGAGATAAAATATAAAGATAAACATTGAAATCGTCCTCACGCTTAGATAATGTTTTTTTATCTGTCGTTTAAGAAATCAAGCTAATCTACTATATCATTACCCTATCATTTTCATATCTTATGTGTTAGCGCAATTTAATAGTTCTATATTGATACATCATTCACCTCAAACAATAAAACAATACATTTAAAATATATTTGCAATTTTTTGTGTGTGCAAATTGGTTTATTGGGGGAATCTATGACAGAAGTTTTGAATTTATTACATATATATAGCATGAAATAACTAAAGATAATTAATAAAATGAGAAATTATAGAAAAAAAAATACTATCATAACTATATTAATACTTACCTGGACGATGAAATCAGAGAGATTCCTGACAAAATATCAAACATGCTTGATAATTTGTTGGGACGTTTGTCATGATAAAATCATGATAAAAATTATCTTAAGACGAATTTATCGTAGTTACAATTGCGTACTTCTCACACATGATATTTTTATTGTGATTATCTTGTCATAGCTACATTTTGTAAGATAAAGTCAAGGATTTCACTGATTTATGATATGAGATTTTATGCGTGTTAGAGGGTCAACACATACAAAAACAGTCAACATTAACTAGTTGTGCTCTTGCAATGTTCGGCACAATGTGAAATCACTAAGAATCCTGACAGTTTTGATATATTTTCAGTTTAACTTACCTGATTCCTTTTGCCGTATTTCGCTGTAAATACCCATCCAGGAAGAGGCGGTGAAAATCGAGTGCATCGGTCCTTTAATAATCAAATGGGTGATGTCTACTTTAGAGTATGCATACACTTGGCATATCAACTTAAGTAGCTAAAGAATACTTTCAACATTTGCAAAGATATCTTCCTATAGGCCTACTTATCCTGTTCTGTACTAAAGAACGGAATTACCTACAACATTAGTTCTCCCTTGGATACTCTATCAACATACACAAAGCTATATCCCGAATAGTGGCACATAAACCAAATGATATCTAACTGTAATGAATATCTCTCAAAATAAGATATTTCCAATAGTTTCCTCCTCAGTCAGACCTCTTTCATATCTTTTTAACATTACCCTGCGGTCCTATATACTGACGTGGATGGTCAGTCCCGACTTTAGGTTAGCCTTTCCTGTGTGGAACCAAGACTCAGGGCTAAGGGTGCAACTGTCAGTGCTACAGAGGAGAATGTGTAAGGGCAGTATTAGGCAAGCATAGACAAACATAATGTAAAGCACAGCATGTGCAGCAGTCAGCAGAGCAGTAGTAACTGTAGTTAATGTTGGGAATCCTGGAAAGTTCCATACTAGAAGCCAGATTCTGGAGTTGGACTTGAAGCTGATGGACTGGTAGTTAGGCTGGAGCGTTGACTTGGTGTGGTTGAGTGGACGTTACCGTTTGGATTGTTCATTGTCAACGGAAGATCTTGCCACTAGGATACACACATTGGATATTGATGAACTTATTCCTTTCATGTGAGTGTTATGTCCTTTATAATGCGGAACTATGTTATGGATTGGACTTGCAGTCTGGTCTGAGACAGACTGCCTATGGAGCTAGCTAATATCAATGGGAACAAAAAGTACGACATCTAAATAGCACCCTAATTTTTATTGGATATTTAACCTCTATAGTTCACCTGAACAGTGTTAAAATCCATACACCACAAAACTGCACTGTCATAATATCACATTTAGTTTTACAAACGAGTATAGACTTCCATCTATACTCGTTGGTTTTACTTTAGTCTTCTCATTGCACCTACTCGTGCACCGACTACCCCCTGGCGTCAGGGAGTCGTACCCGGCGACCCGGGCAGTACTTGGTGGTGTTTCTGTGGGCGGCCCTCGCCCTCGCTGATTACTGCCCTCTGCCGGCTGTATTCTGCTCCTTCACGTCGCCCGCGCCAACACCCTCCTCCACTGAACCCTCTGCCAAGTCGGCGGCCGATGACAGGGGTGTCAGGAGGTAAAGAAAGAGTAACATATATTGGGCCCAACCACATTTTTGACTGCATTTATATATATCAAATGTTTATTCTGGTGATCTTTATCTCTGATCATTGCCTATGCATTTTGAAATATACCATTAATATTGTTCCATGTTCTATAAAGTAACTTCTGGTCAGTTCACCATTATTATAGATATAATCATTACCTAACGAACACCAATATCTAAGTATCACAATTAGCATCGGCATACGGCAACAGAGGACACGTCACAATGTGTGAACTCAATGAGTTCAATTACAATATTTGATAGCCATCATGTAGATCAGTATAGATCATGTATTAGACCAATATTGTGGCCAACATTTCACTAAAAGAAAATAATCTGGGCAGAAACATGTATTTTTGTCACACCCTGCGTTACACCCCGTCGCTCTCTCCTAACCCCCCCCCCCCCCCCCCCGCTCCCTCCCGTGCTGGCAGCGGCCAGCCCAGTGCCTGTTTCCCCTCGTGGAGGAGTCAGAGAACGGCACAAAGTCAACAGGTGAAGGATGACCGGGACGCACGCACCTCCTCCCGGCGAATGGCGGCTCGTGGGCCCGCCACGCACCGCCGACTTTACGAGCAGAGGCTGGGTGCACAGCAGGCGGGGGGCTGTTTCCATGGGACGAGATCCACATACCGAAACTCTTTCTTCAAGGGAAAATAAACATGCTTATCTTAATTGGAATCTGAATGGGTAACATCCATAACGCGGCAGCTAAGCTGAGAAAATTATGAAGATTGCGCATTTAACGACAATAGTATGAAATAGTGTATTCATCCTCTCATAGGACCAATTTTTAATGAGGCATGAGAAAAATCATTTGACTTGTAGACCTAGGCTGCGATCTAGTGTAAATAAGTTATCCATAGTATATATTCTAATTTGATTTCGATATGGCTTGACCTTTAACTTTCCGATGATATTAGCCAACTAGTGCTTTAACGATATTTATTAAGCGGACTTCAGTACAAACTCACTTCAAATAGATAAAATGTTCATATTCACAGCAAGCTCAAACTCAAGCAATGTTAGGACGTTAATCCTATAATTATAATGTTTATTTGAGGGTAGTGAACAAGAGTGTTGTCTGTTAATATTTGTAGTGGGGATATGCAATAAACAATTTACTCTTATCATTTCCTGCTTTTGAGTCATCTCTTAATCAGTGTCCCTGAGTATATAAGATATTATTATACTAGCTAGTGGTATAAGGTTTACCTTATTCACGGTGTTCAAATCTAAATGAAGAGACTCATTTGCAGAGGTTCAGGTGTTTATTAAAGAATAAAAAAAGGTTGAAGGTACAGGTATCCCGTCACATGATCAAGTCCAGCTCTGTTGGTGTCTGTCAACCATAGGGTGTAATCATGGTCGATCACGGTAAGCACCTCTGTTCTTCAACCTATAGTGTCATACTTTATTCGTCCACCAGTAAGAGTAGACCCCACAGCCAACAGTGCACAGGTACTTCTCCTTAGGTATCAACTTACTTATGCATGGTCACCACGGAATACCACCAGTACTGACGTAGTCATGGCCACCTAATATTGTTAGTCCTTTAGCTAAGTATTAACTCTCCCAGCTATCCCGCTATGACTGTCAGTTATGTATTTCCCTCTGTATTGATTCTTTCTCCTCCTGATATAGTACCTCTGCAGGTAGGTGACACTGCCATACGGTTACACACATCAGTTTTGATGACAGTCTCATCTCCCCTTGACACCATCCTATATATATATATATCCTAAACTTATCAGTTGTTTTATTATTATTCAAATTTACATATCATTCCAGTATTCCGTTTGTCAGTGCTCACAACATATTGGTGACCACCTTTCTCCTACCCTCTCTTATAAATAAACACAAACCTATCACTTTTGCCAAAAGCAGAGATATCTACTAAGAGGAAATAAAACTGAGTATTGCGCCCACTGCTGTAAAGCAGCATAAACATGCCATGCTTGCCTGAGGTATCTGCCTTAGTGCAGTAGGTCTTACAGGTTTAGATCTGCAACAGCTTTCATCATAATATATAAAAAAAATGTTGCATGCTGTGAAATGGCTGAGACCACTGAGTGTAAGACAGCTGCGGGAGAAGGTCGAGAAGCTCTGCACCATATTCGCTGAAGAGCAGGAAAGACGAGAGCAGGCGACCCTGAGACGGCAGGCAGCCCAAATCAAAAAGAAGACGCTGAATGCCATGCCTTTTGAAAGAAAGGGCAATACCAATTAATGGGAATGACCGGACAGAGTGGCGGGAAATGCTGTGGCAGATAGTGCTAGCCCAGAAGATGGGTTGTACGTCGAGGGGCACATCAAAGACTATTAATTTTAGTGAAATTACTGGTGGACACTGGGTTGAATGTGAGCCTATAATCCCTGACTGCATGGGAGCGAATGGGACGATCACAAGAGGAACTCGAGGCATTTCAGGGATGTTTGTGTTCAGTTGAAGGGGCGCTTCTCTGTCGTGTCGGGCAGACGATGATAACTATGTGCTTATTTGGACAATTTTGCAGTAGCGTTCTCTTACTCAACCTCCTATTCAATCTTTTTGTAGCTCAGCCCCTATACGTTTGATAACTTATTCAAACAACCCATTCCTCCCCATCTAGGAGCCATAGTTTTCGTTATGCCTAAACTGTCCTTCTCATTTGTCTCAAATGATCTAGACTTTTAATATCTGTTAATGAACTATGCCTGTACTCTAATTATTACCAAACTATATTGGATAAGGGATGAAACCAATAAGGGTGAGATTAGACGTTTTCCCGTATTGTTCACAGTATCTTATGGAGATTTGGGAATTTTAAATGGCTTGAAGTTGATCAAGTTAACACATATATTTTCTGCTACAAGACAAAATTTATACTTGTTGAGACCTCGTTGGTGTAGGCCTACCTAATCTGGAACTTAGCTCTGAACAATGTGGCCATAAAACAATTTATTGAACGACAGAACCTCATACACCTGGCCCAAGAAGCAATAGCCATTTGTTATAGCACTGGCACTCCAGACACATAGTTATTTGTTCACCTATAGGCTACATGGAAATGGTCCAAGCAAAGAGCATGTCATTCTGCCACACTCTCGTGGCCCCAGTTTCCAGCTTTGCCTCAGACATAGACTAGCACTCATAGACCTAAAGACCCTTGAGTCTGTCTGAGACTGTCAACAAGGAATTCTAGTCGCTGCCAATGTCGGTTCCAGTCTCCTAAATCGTCTGGTCACACTGAGAGATCCCGAAAGAGAAACATTTAGGAACCCATAGCCTGACGTCCTTAGTCGCGTGCTATGTCACCTATGTCAGGAGAGAATAAAGAGGCCCTGGCGGCTGGCACCCCAGGTATACACTCCTTATACAGGTAGTCAATGGCCAAGCTGGCAGACAATGTAACTTGGCTCGACTGGGACTGAAAAGAAAGAAACAGTTGGGGCTAATCATATGTCTGAATGTTGCTATGGGTGACGCGTGGACATTGGATTGCACAGACGGTGCCATTGCTTGTTGGTCTTCATATCAACTTTTGTTCTTATTTCAGATTTTACTGAATTTTTCAGTCTCCAAATCCCTAGATTAAAGCCACGCACTCTTTTTGATTAACATATATGTTGCTTTTTGAAATGTACACCATAAATGCCGGTCACAAAGGGTAATAGTCGATAATACCTAGCACATTCCTATCTCATGGACCAACATTTTCAAAATTTCTGGGCTATGCGGTCTCTAACCAATGAGAAAGGATATTAGATCTGTTTGTCACAAAATCATCTACACCTTAAAATTTCTATTCGAGTTTATATTGCCATAAGATGTCTCTACTTTTTATAACGGATAGAATTACTAATCACGGAAACGCCATTCATAACGATGGTTAGTGACTAATGACCTTAGTTACAAAAAATAGGGCCCTGGCACAAGTTATAGTAGGATCTTAAATTCCTAAGAGTTTCTCGCTCACATCTTTGAAAAAGATGATTAGAATATGTAATCATACTTTTAGATGTTAATGCATACAGTACGTCCTGAAACGTTGTGGATGAATAAAGGGGGTTCAGGCATTTCACTAAGGGTATGCCCAAGACATAGTCATTCTGTATCCACAGAACTTCTGTCCTTAGAAATATTTAGATACTTAAGTTATACTTGGCTCTATGTATACCTTTAGTTTGCTTGATCAGGGTTAGTTATCTAGGTTCACGGATCAAGATGACCAAAAGACGTCTCTATTAGACAAAGAAGATCCATTGAGAGATGTGCACATTTGCGTGTATAATATACCCACATCTTGCACATACACGTAACTTTTTATAACTACCCAACACAAATTATTTGACTTATAAGGGCAAGAGGCAATTGATATAACAATATTACATTTTAACAATAATGTGAATGTAGAAATCTGAAGTTATCAGCACCTCATCTCCAAGACGTCGTTACAGTCGATCTGGTCAACTCTCTGTGTGGCGCGCGTCTTTCTAGGGGGCGCCACACGCCTGTGATACAGCCGGTAATGGCTGTAATATGAACAAGGCCACATGAGAGGGAAATGGGGTCCGCAACCCGGCTCTTCTAAACCCATACCGCACATTTGGCGGTACCTGTAGGGCGGGATGAGCAACCAGATCCCGTAAGACGAAACCAATACTCAATCCGAACAGCACTTCACATAGGTCTTCGACGTTAGATTCGGCCGGGAAACTAGTAGAAGGATCTGCTTCAAAGACGGTGCCGATAGATGTCAGGATTGTTCCTTTAAATCCCCCCTGGGGTCATAGATTAAGCAAGGGTCGGTGCCCAGGTGGCTAGCGTTTGATGTTGGGCTCTGTGGGTGCGTCTCTGACAAACGCTGACGTAAGGCGGTGCTGTACCGGGAGTTGACACCACCATAGCGAACACCACTCAGGTGATGGGAGAGTACAGGTAATCAGAGGAGGAGGGGAGAGGGTCACATCGGTAAAGGCTTGGGCGGCCGCCACTTCCAGCTGTTCTTATACAGGTAAACTAAAGAGAAATCAAAATGCGACCCCCTGGATGTAAGAGGTTGCATAAAGACGTACAATAACCCCCAAAGATTAAAATTGGGCACATTTAGTCGGACTATACCTTCAGTCTCTCTGTAATGTTCACCCTTTTTGTTCTCCTTACTGACTTTGATGACTATGTCATACAAAGGAATAGATTTGAGAAGAAAAACGCGAGTAGAAAGTTGTATTGGTCGAGGTCAGGCACGTATGAACCTGGTTGCTGATAAGATCCGACCATAAAAGCCGACAATGACCAGTACGCAATAAAAGATATATCTATAGAGCTTTCTTGAAAAACGGATTTGGATCGAGGATCTCATGTGACTTATCCCAGCTGTAGACAATACCTCACTATCAGTGTCCATAATAACATAAAAAAAACCTAGACAACATACACCAGCAGATTATCAGAAATAAAACTCGTTCTCAATTCTACACAATGCTTGCCGTGCCCCCCCCCCCCCCCCCACACACACACACACACATCCTACCCCATCGCCAAATATGCTTCACAGGAATATTGCGGAGCCTTGCCTTTTGGTTGCCTTTAATAACCAAAACCTCAAAAACATACACATAATTATGGTTCTTTATTGAAGCGTTGGCCATTTTAAAGACTTCCTAGGTTAACCCTCTCCCAGCTGCATGAGACATGACGGATGATCTGTCGGCAGCGAGGACCTTCTGATGGACGTCTGTCGTGCTGGGCGCGCGACCCGACCAACGTCACAGGCCCTCAAGTGCCAAAAGGCGCCAATTTCATGGTAAACATGGTAAGTGTCGTATATGCTACAAAGGAAGTATGGTCTTTAATCTTTGGCTGGTTGAGCAAGGTGACTCAGTTGGAGTTTTTCTACGCATATATGCACAATTCTTAAATATCTTTTATTGTTATTGGAAATCGTCTGTTTAGCCGTTTGAAAGGGACACTGTTTAGGCTAGTGCGAACACCTGTGACTTTCAGAAATCTCCATACCATTTCGCTTGAATAAGAGGACTTTTTCCTGTAAGCTTTCCCATGGCATGTAATTCTATATATACTTTTTGGATGATTCTTGATGACGGACAATGACAAAAACATAAAAGAATAGTAATCGTCTGTTCATCAACCGAGGACAGCAAGGGTCGTATATCAGCTGTATATGGAAAGATAAGGAAAAATAGGTTGGGGGGCCCCTCAGGCGCGGCCCCCTCCCTCCTCCTATTTGTTTTGGCCAAATCTAGATCTCGTAATGTAAAATTCTAGCCCCTCAAATCCCTACATAAGCCCCATCCCCTCCCTTTTTTAATCTTTGGATGTTATTGGTTTTTTTTGATAATAATATTTCCACAGAAACAACGGATAATTCATTTCAGTGCTTCCGCGTAACAGATTTCTTTAAAAAATACATTTAGACATCTTCAATTCATGCAAAGGTTATTTTTTGTCGTTGGTGAATGAAACCGATTTTTCGAAGCCAGCCGTTTCGTGCAAACAACTGCTTGAATAATCATTCTTTATTCGCTTGTTCGTTTAGAGGTAAGATAAGCATATTACACATTTTATTTCCTTCCACTTAATCCTATATTAAAATGCTATTTTTTAATTCAAACCCGTGTCATGTTACAATCCACATAATTATATTGCTAGATTTGAAAACGACACGTGATATGCATGTATGGCAACGTTGTTATAGTATCAGGCTTGTCACGAGCCTACAGCTGACGTATGTACATACTGAAAAAAGGTCCTCTCAACGTATTACCCAAAGAAGAAAGGATAGTGCCAAGAATCAGAGAATTATACGCTAAATGTTTACGAGGGATGAATTTTTCGGAATTTTTCTAATAATGGCCTTTAATACCATCTTTAAGTACATCAAACAAAGATCCGCATCTAGGAGAATTGAAACATACCAATGAATCAGATAATCAAATTATATATCAGGTACAGCCGGACCTGGGAGGAAGAGCATGCGTGCAGCATAATTGTTGGAACACATCGTATAGAGATGCATTGGCATGTCGGTAGGGGTTGGGTGAAGACGTGATGTGGTGGGTACATAGAAGAATGGGTAGGACGTTGGCAGTTAAAGAGTGGGGAAAGTCGACGGCTCGTGCTGTACAAAGCTTCCACCTGCTCTGCTCGCTCTCTGTAAGACATAATACTACACCTGTGGGAAAATACCTGATAAACGCCTGTATACTTAGAGGGGAACACGCCTACCCGCACCAGCCACGCGCGGCCCTTTGTGGCATAATACCTGTTTCTGTTGTTTATTCTCCCCTTTGGTTTCTACGTTTTCCGTTTTCAGTACTACAGTTCTTCTATTTCATATAATTTTATGTTTTACATCTTGTAAACCTCTTGATCTTGATGTCGCTTCCTGCCTCCTAGTGTCCTCATTTTTTTCTGTGAAATAGGCCAGTTACATACATTACAACAGTAGCCAAACAATTCAAATAACAATGACTTCAACCAGAAGTTGATGTTTTTCATAATGAATGATCTGATGTTTCATTCACCACCGCCACCAAAACTGTAGAATAATTTGTGCAATGAGTCTGATAATTGGCTCCACATAAAGTGCACCCATGTCGCATGACCATCACATCGGTCAGAATAAATGAGAGTCCTACAACTGACTTGTCCTTTAGGCCTACTGATATTATAACGACCACCACTCAATTTAAAGGGATTAAGAGGTAACTGCACAAGCGCCCCCTGGTGTGAAAATTTCAATTCCCTAGATTTTCAACATAATTTTTTAGGCATGAGCGCTGGTTAAATTAGAACTTATATCAATGTTAAAACAAAGAGATGTAGCAATGAAACATCAAATTTAAAGGTTTATTGGTCTATGCCCACTAGCGCCACCTGGTTAGAAAAATACAATTTCTCAAAATTTAAAAATTGACTATCAGGCATTGGTAGGGGCCTAAGTCCACTCAGATTATGAAACATCACTCCTCTTGATGAAAAATTAATAAGGCCAGAAAGAAATGATTTATACTTGAAAGTACTGAAATAACCCAGTCATGAATATTCAAAAGGAGTTGGTTGTTTTATTTCATTGGTAACCTATATTTTTTCTGGTCTCTAAATGTTGGGGAGGTCCCAAGGCACATCTTGACCAGTTTTGGTTGGGCTCTAATGGATATTGAGTCTCATAGAGACATGTAAATGTGGCAAATTTGGTAATTCCCATAGACTTCTATAGTGAAGGCCACTCCCTTCCCCAGGCACTTACTCAGAGATAAGCATGGTGACATATGCTTTTTTTGGTTTTATTATATTCTCCTTGGTCTATTCTACCCAATTAAACTTAATTCAGAGATCTGTAATGGATTTCTATTTTTGATCAAACACCTCTTAATCCCTTTAATAGAGAATTTAAGCTTTACGAAGAGAGCAAAGTTTTGCGCGAATGTTCTTGGCCTTTTCAAAATTCTGGATCCCCCTAATTTGTTGTCTTAATTAACCACTTTCACATACATGTGCTCTTCCAAGAAGCTGGTAATTCAGTGGACCTTTATCAATAAAAAAAGAATACACGTAGTCATGAAGAAGCGGGTTTCTTTCTGTAAGAAATCCTCAAGACTATTGTAAAGGCCACGTCCACACAATCTATCTTGTTGACAGACTGCATTCGTTATTATGATACAATCCCAAAACTCTGCGGTCGTTAGAGATATAATGACTGTCATGTTATGCGAGGGAAAGGCTAAGGCTGGTCAGGTGTTGGTATGTCATAGGTCACAGTAGTAGGTCATAGGAATATCCAACCGTGACAGGCAGTGACATAATACAGGAAGTCTGCAACTTGCCCGAAGTGTGTGTTAAAAGCTTCGGCTCCGAGGGAGTGGTCAGAATAATAACCAACCACAATATTTCAGAAGTTTACCCCTTGGTCTACCCCTCTTCTTAGGATAGCTGTTGAGATGATATGAACCTATGTGACATACCGTTTCCATAAAACATTACATCGAAACATAACATCATTTTCTCGTTGGATGAGCATATATATGAACATTTTATCTATAATGAAAAGTTAAAGAGATGAGAATATGTTAATGGGATTCAGTTTTCATTTTACCATAATCACAAGTAAGTCATAAAGTGGATAACTATAACTCACCAATTAAGGGCTATCATTCGCTGGTCAACCAACTGAAACAACAAGGGGTTAGGGGCTTCCTGTGTTTTACATCTTTCAATTTCCTGACATTTACGTTAAAAGTAAATGATTACTTTGAAAGAAGAAAGGAAATTGAGAGTGATTTGAAATTTTGTTGTACATGTATTTTTTTTCACCTTCATTGCATTTAATGTATTTAATTAAAACGTTTGTGTAAAAAAAAGAGATAGTAGAAAGCATGAAAATACTACCCCCTCATCCATAACTACAACCCCCCCCCCCCCCCCCCCACTTAATTGTCCCTATTCCTTAAATGGTGTATCACCAAACGCCTGTTAAAAGCTTCATTCCTTATGATGAGCTTAAAGTAAAAGTGTATTAATATTACTATATATGAGGTGCGAGGAACGACAAGACTAGTGTAGTAGAGCCTACCACTCTATACCACTAAAATATTTTTTAACAGTTTGTTTAACGCGTTCCTTAATGCATTTATCAGTTTTAAACGATTTCAAAACTTGGTCACATGTAACACTTTATAGAATACATTCTTAGCCATTTTGCAGATGAAAACAAATTTAAAAACAAAACTTTGAAAACATTTGTGTGCGTCGAAACATGCATACATACATTTCTTCTTAATTTTTTCATAGAATTACACCATTCCAGTACGTAGGTTGGATATTCGATGAATCATTGTATAACAATTTATACACTTATTCAGGATGCTGGCAAATGTGTTCCTGTCTCAAAGGAACCAAGCCAGACACTGCAAATCTCTTCCAGACACCTAAGTCATACCCTAATGGTCTCAGTTTAACTCTGTATACTGCACACCCTACAATTACCCGTAATTAACTAAAAGGGTAACCAAAGATGGACAATAAACGCCGCTGTGAGGATAGACGTTCCATGAGATCCTATGTGTGTTGCTATGTGTTTTTACTAGACTCTATACTTAATTGAACAAAGAGAGAATTGTATCCAATACAAAAGGGGGAAAATGTCATTCCAAACTGTTTGAAAAGGTACTTCAGTTCATGTCTGACATAATATGGTCACCCACTGGCCATACTTTAAGAATTCGTCAGACATGTGTGATATGCAATAAACGCACAGTTTCTTTTTTTATTATTATATTGACTGCCTTCAGAATACATCTGATCTTCCGGTCAGTCCAGTGTATATGTATAAATCCATCAAAATATTGACATATAAAATAGTTCTAATCAATACACACTAGTACAATGGTGATGAAGTAATTAAGATTATTATATAAAATTAATTATGATGATGATTGTATATAATAATCAATGTGTTGGCATCTAATTTACTACCATGAGACCCAACTGTTTGTGACTTTTATAAACATGTTAAAAACAACTGTAGCTTAAATCAAGGGTACTAGCACAACACTGATACAGGTGATAGAAATGTTTCAGAATAGCCTTTTTAGATTCAATGCTCTTATCAATTTGCCGTATTACTGATGGCAATTGAAGCCAACGTTTGGCACATATATAATAAGGGGATTTGTTGTTGTTGCTAAAAGGTTACCACTGTATCTGTATTAAATTTTCATGTACATTGCCTCTCACGCTTCTAGGCCTGCATCTTTTTTTCAAAAGGTTTTATTGGTAATAATCTTCAAGGTTTCCCTTGGTTTTCAGAGTTATAACAGGAACAGTAAATATATACATACAATTAATATAATGTTATTAGCGAGTTATTACAGTAACAGTAAATATATACATACAATCAATATAATGTTATGATAATCAAGTATTGCATGGAAGACATTGGATCATCACCATAATAATGGTGACTGGATAATAATAGTCTGTTTGACAATTAACGGACAATTTGAAAAATGGTCAATTTACATTTTGCAGCAAGTCAAGATATTACGAATACAAATGTTTTACTTAATGGTTAAAAAAATATGCTGTTTCACAGTTCTGAATGTCCCTTTCCAATTTATTCCAGAGTAAAGTACCTCTATGGTATGGACTGTTTTTGAAATGTGTTCCAATGTGTGTTGGGACTATAAATGTTTTCTTCTCAGCTGCATGTGTTAAGCGGTTAGGGACAGTAATATTAGCCTCATTTTTGCTATACAAAAACAATAAACATAACAATTGAACTATTCGACGTTGCTCCAAACTTACAAGTTTCATTTGGCTATGTAGTAGTTCTACTGGACAATGTTCGCCTCTATACACTTTTAAACATATACGTGATACATTGTTTTGCAAAATTTGCAGCTCCCTTTTTTGGCCCAGTGAGCACAATATTAGTACAAACCCTGCAAAATCTAGATGAGGCAAAATTGTCTGTTTGTAAATCATAATTGCAGTTTTCTCGTCTACATAATTTCTTATTTTCGACAACTGAAATATCTTATTGCCCACTATTTGCTTTGTCCTTTTATAGGACATTTTATAATTCAATACTGGATCTAAGATTATTCCTAAGTAGGAATAACTTTTTACAAATTCTATACAAATATTACCAACTTTGAACGGATTTGGGTTAATCATGTTCTTTAAGACATTTGATTGGCCAACTACGAGGCATTTTGTTTTCAAAATATTCAGTGAAAGTGCATGTAAGTCACCCCAGGCTACAAAGCTGTTTAGATTGGCTTGCATGTGTGTGGATACAGAGTTCCAATCGTGGGCATTATAGTAAAGAACACAATCATCGGCATACAGATTTATATGTACATTCCTAATTTCAGAAACTACATCATTAATATATATAACAAACACAATTGGTCCTAGTATACTTCCCTGGGCTATGCCAGAAAGAACTTTACGCTTAAGTGACTTATTACCGTTGTACAAAATGGACTGAGTTCTGTCCAGGTAACTCCTGAACCAGTTAATAGAACATTTTGAAAGACCAATGGTTGTTAATCTATTCAATAGTAATTCATGGTGAATTGAATCAAAAGCTTTTCTCATATTGAGCAGTAAAAGGGCAGTTACTAGATTATCGTTAATTGATTTGTGAAGATCACTAATTAAATTGAATACAGCCAATTGGGTGGATCGACCAGGTAAGAAACCATACTGATGATCTGACAGATATTGAATGTCAAATCAATGTTTCAGTAAACATTTATGAATCAATTTTTCCAACATCTTTGCCAGGAGAGGAGTCTGCGTAATGGGGCGCCAATTAGACGGACTAGACAAGTCGGCTGTTTTAGGTAGAATTATAATATCTCCATGAGCCCATTTTCTTGGAAAACATGACATACTTATTGATGAACAAAATAACATCTAACATTATAATTTATGTAAATATTATGGCCTTCTTGTAACTTAATATCAACATTAAACTAGTGGAAATTACGGCTTTTATATAATTCAAAAGGATAGTATCCCGCTGATATTGAATAATGTTTCAAGTCTTCACCTAATGTTTACGAAGCTGTGACTTCAAACAAAAGCATGTTTAGTAATAGTGTTTGTGGTTTGTGGCTGTGATCCATTGTTCGGCCTTTGATATGACCGACTAGTCGTGTGAGGTGAACAGCCCCTACTCCCGGCCAACCCCCTCATTCACTCGACAGACAGCTTGGTGGCACGCGCTCCACTGGAACAATCACCAGAAACAAAACACTACCTACTGTGTCCGGATCCAAAGTGTTGTTGTGGTTCCCGGCAAGTAGATTGGTCCGTAAAACTCAGCAAGGGCCGGGAATGATGGTGGTAATGCCTAATGCGGGTGCCACACACTTTCCCCACTCATTACAAAATAATTGCGAGTAAAAAGGCCCTTGTGGAAATGATAATGGCGCCCCCTCAACTTGTGCCACTTGATACAAATACCTGCCGACCGTGCGAGGGTTATTCTAGGGTTGGTGATAATTTCACAGCACGTGCGGGCACGTGCTTGGTGGATGTAGTGTTGACCCGGGAGGGGGGGGGGGGCACTGACTCTTTGATGGTTACTCCCCACTGCCAAACTACCCCCCCACTTTTTCAAGACTGACTTACCCCCCCCCCCCCCCCCTGATTTTTAGTTGACAACTCCCTATTTTTGGGGGCCACAGATCACCGCCCCCCAAAATTAAGGTGTGTCAATACCAGAAAATATACAGAAATCACCAAAATTGCCAAAGAAAGCTTCATTTTTTGGATGAAATAAAGTAGCAATAAGGCTAATTACTAAATTATTTCCCCCATATTGTTCTATGGACATTGTTTGGCCTTAAAAGTGGCTGACCGGCCCTAAATTTTGACGTTCACTCGGCTTGGTTGGTTTGTTTGGCAGTGGGTACCTTGTCAAGGTCAAGTGCCCCCACCCCCCTCTTTGGAGTGTTGGGTAGAGTGAATAAAGCACAGAACTCTGGTGGTTCACGGCTGAGACACTCGTTGACTGATCGGCGGCGACGGGCGTTCCGCTTGGCTGGTCAATGAGGCAGACGACTTTCAGCTGCCCGTACTTTGTTACGCTTCCCGCTGACTTGACGTCTTAATGGTAGGTCCAGCCGACGACGTAATTAACACTGTTTGCCAGTCTTTTCTGGGTCCAAAGATTATTTCTATACCAGCTCCGTCAACGGTGATGAGAATAATGAGAGGTTGGAACTACCAAGTCGCGTCACGATGACATCATAAATGGCGGAAGTGTTGGGAGCGCACTCTCAGCTACAGGTCACTGGATATAGTCACCGGGAACAATAACAAAATATCATTCTTACAGGCAAGATTCCTCAGTCCATACAGTTATGTATAAAACTCACACTGGCGGTTAACTTAAGAAACAAAATTAACGTTGTCTTGGATACAAATTGTGGACCTGATATTTTTTCCCTTTACTCGAATGCTTGTTGTTGAAATGTAGGCAGAGACCGAGGTGTAACGAATTGGGGGTCGATATCCAAGGGTCTATATCTGATTCAGGAGAGATAATCATATGTAGATAACAGGATCGATTGATTTAGAAATTGAGGAATCGCTGAACATATATATCTCTCTCAATAAGTAGAAAGGCAGATGAATGGGAAGCAACATTGTAGAAAACATGACTAATAATATCATGCAAAGATTCCAATGATATTTTTTTACAGTTTGATACTAGATCTTGCAAAACGATCCATTGTGGATAGAAATTTAAGAGATTCAGGACAAGAACCATTTTCCTACGTTCTTTCTTTTCGGAGCGTTTCTATTTTTACACACTTTTTCTTTGATCTTTTCCATCCTTCTATCCCTAAACTATTCTATGTATTTACAACTTAGAGTCCCAGAAGATTACACAAGAATAAATTGCTGTCCCTAGATCCCTTACCTTCCCGACCGAACTCATAGATAGGCCTTCAATCCGACGTGTCTGAGTTCACAGCTTGCCTCCTACCGGCCGCGCCTCTTTCTAATCCCCCACCTTTGATGACTCTCCGGATTGCCTGCAATTTGTGTCCACACCTTAAAACCGCCAACGATTGTCTCTGACTTCATCATTTTGTCCAGATCACAGAAAACACCCACCGCCGCCACGTGACGCGGTCCAAGCTCCCTATTGGTGGGAGGTGTTGATGACGTCACGCCGCGGGCGGTCGCTAGTTCCCCGCTGGTTGGCAATTGTCATATTGTAAAGGACGCCGCCGACCTGCACAAATGAGTGATTATACGACAACAAGAGAGGGAGGACAAGATGGCGGCTCCGAATGGATGCTGTCCTTTTGACGGGTGGCATCTGTGGGAGTGAGCCTTCGTCTTTGTTCGAGCCGGATGACACTCAGTGTCAGCAGACGACAACGTTTGGCCATTGGTTATCTTTTGTTGCTCACTTTGTAAAACTAACAAAGCGATCACCTCATTGGTCAGGTCCAGTATGAGAAAGGTTAATTTCTAATTCAGTTAATTTTGCTAGTAGACATAGGCCCTATATTGAATTATATTTGTTAAAAACTCTTCGGTAGCATTAATTTACACCAGATACAGAAATATCTTGAAAACGTATCATTGAAAGCAAGCAGAAACCTTTATATACTAAAAGAATTTACTTTTTTGAATACCATTGCAAATTAAATAGTCACGTAAATTGGTCTATAGATAAACTTACCTCTCCCCCTGATCAATCTCTTTGTTGCTATAAATTTCATCTCGCTCATATTAAACCATTTATGGTTTATTATCATTGCCCATCATCTGAAAAGACATGAACATTATACATGCATAAATGAAGATGATTTATGAATCTAAATAAATGCCAACTGGAGCCAACTTGTTGTATGCATAAGAGAACAATGCAGACTCCATTGATTTCATGATGCGACATTCTTCGGTGAGTCGGGGTTTCTGAACTCTACAACGAAGAGACGTTCGGGTTGCCTCGGTCTCGGGCCGAACAAAGAGTCCGAGTAAGAGACCGAGTTGTAAGATCAAGAGTCGTGCCCCGTGCACGAGGGTGAACGAATGGGACGATTGTGGTGGAGTTCTCAATAGTCGAAACAGGAGGGGTTTTGGGATACTGCGTATTTCGGGCAATAAAGCGGTGTGGGGTTCAACCGGCCCGTCCAAGGAGTCAGTTCGTCGCTCACCGTTACAGGTTGGTAGCATGTGGCTGAGCGGGTCGCACTTTTGTTCCTGTGGTGTTGGGCCGGCTGCTTAATATTTCGGGCTTTCATACTTGGCCGATCTTTTGGTCTCGGGCCGCTTCTCGGGCTGTTCCAGGCTTTTTTTACCATCTTTGGGCTTCTCGAGTTACTGTCTAATTTATCTCTAACTAATGTTCTTTTGCTAAGTTCTACTCGATTGTTTGTTACTACTATTGCATATGCTTAGGACAGTTAGAAGCTTAAGGCCGGGCATCTTAAAGAAGAGACGTGTGGGCACAGTGAGTACCAAGGTGGCACTGTTTATTTCGGGCCTTCACACCCCCTTTTATAGTCTACAACTCAATTCTGAGTTACCTCTCTCTTTTTACCTGTTTTCGTACCTTACATTCTCATTATCAGTTTCACAATATAAATTTATCATATCCAGTTTCTAGGCCAATAGTTCGTACCTCAAAAGATGAATGGACAATTCATTACAATGATAAGGAAGATGGTATACGGTGGCGGATTTAGAGGGGGGCACGGGGGCGCGTGTCCCCACCTTTTTTGGGGCAAGTTTGATTTTTTTTTTACATGTAAAATTCTGAAAATTAGGGGGCGCGTCCCCCCCCCCTTTCTATATATTAGCGCACCCCCACCTTTTCAAAAAGCTGGATCCGCCAGTGTGTATAGATAAAGCAAATTATATAGAATTGCGCGAACTGCTTTGCTGAATCGGTTTACTGTCATTCGGAACAGCTTTTGAGTTGTAGTGTCTACTCCTTACTGCGTACTTCCAGTAGATTACAGTTTAAGGCAGTGATCCAGGACCGTTTTTCTTCTCATTCATCTGTTTTCTGCTCACAAATATGTGTTTATATTATTATGATCAAAAATGTCTTTATCTAGCGGGGAGCATGTAAAGTCAACTGTAACGAACAAAATCTTCGTGGCGAATGTGGGAGGATGAACATTATCCTGTTAGTGCATGCAGTTCTCAAGTACTGACAATGAAATAATCTAAAAGATACGACTATAGTCAAAGGCAATTCGCTTTGGAAGAAGAAACATTACATATTCAGTTGCAAGGGTATGCAACAAATAATCAGAATCAAAGTTCGTTAACTTCAAGACATCGATACAGGGTACTATAGCTCAATAGACCATGATCATATCAGTCCATGACGGTTCAGATATGTTTTAAGTTGATAGTTCTATAGGACTCATTACTGATCCGATACATGGTGAGTAGGAATGAAGTGGTTAGATTATGAGTTAGGCATGGGAATAGCGGTCATACATCGAGGATGAATAAGGAGCAGGTCTGTACCCCATCTATGAATGCATAAATAATATGAGTGATCTTACATGAATGCCCCGAGGCAGGTGGTTTGTGGTGAATGTGGGAAGTGGGTGAATGGGAGGAAAAGGCGCGTGGACTATTAACATGGCAGTAGATCATAAAGGGCTTATCACATCCCTCCTCCTTCCCCTCCCACTGGGGGAGAGCTAAGTGATGTGAGAGGGCTTTCCTTCTGTTGGTGCTGCACGGTGCTGATCTCTCCATGGCGGCGTCTTCAGGCAGCTGCCCGACGTTGCAGAAGGCAGTTCGGAGGAAGGGTGTGAGGGAGGAGAAGACTTAGTCCGTCTGCCGCCACGACGACGACGTGCGTCTAGCGTCCGACTTCACCATCTATCTACCCTGTCAAGACCTACAGGATCTGACCGTAATCCTCCCCGCCGCTCGCCGCCCGCCGCCTGATCCGGGCGCCGGAAGTCGGCGGCCGTTGGAGACAGGAAGTTTTCATTAAAGTTGTAGCAGCATCCGGGAGGCGGTCGGTCGGAGGGGGCCGCCGCACCGGGCCCGGGCACCGGGGCGCAGCGGCTGCCGACCGGAAACGCCCGCTCTGATGGCTTCGTGCCGCTACCACGTCGTCGCCCCCCTCAGTAGTTCGGGCGCCTCCAGTGAGCCGCACGCGACGACGCCGCCACCGCCACAGACGACGGCGCCTATAGGTGAGGGCGGGGGGCTGTTTCTGCCTGTCATACCGGACGCCTCCAGGCGCGGAGAAGGGGCAGTGGTTGTACCACGACCCGGGGATAGTGCCCACCACCACCCCGCTCTACTCTCACCGCAGGCCGCCTTCCCGGCCGCCTACCCCGGCCCTGAGCAACTCGCCATACCAACAGGAGCAACTCACTTGGCGCGCAGAGACATGACGCAGCTGATGACCGTCCCACATTCCGCTCACCACCACCAGCACCACCACCACAACCCACACCACCACCAGCACCACCATATTCCCCACGGCGGAGGCGTCACTTCCGCCCCGACGTCGCGCGGCGAATCCACATCCTCCGTCGCCGTCGTGTCGCCTTCATCCCGCTCAACTGCCGCCGGTCCGACCGAGGGGCGAAAGTCCAAGCGCGCGGCCGGTTGCAAGTCAACGTACAAGCACGTGCCGCACCGCGAGAAGGCTCCGCACCTGGTAGCGCGGCGAAACGCGCGGGAGCGGCGACGCGTCCAGGCGGTCAACACGGCCTTCGTTCGTCTCCGCCGCCACGTTCCGCACGAAAACCGACACAAACGCCTCTCCAAGGTCAAGACTCTTCACTTCGCCATCGACTACATCAACTATATGCAGCGGCTGATCCACGAGTACGACGCGGCAGTGCAGCGGGCGGGCGGCGGCGCGGGCGGCGGAGGGCGCGGCACGGCGGGGGGCGGCGTGGGTGGTTCGATGGGCAGCGGGGAACATGGGCCGCGAACCGTAGGCTTACCACCCGCTGTTGACATGGTGGAACTCAACTCGACCAAGGAGAACCGCTGGATGCCGGTCAACCTGGTAGGCTTATGTGGTTTATGTTAACAGACATAATATAGTATATAGTTATAAAAAGAGAAAGGATAGGCCTATTAAAAAAACGTATGAATATTTTTTTGAATCAAAGGTTTCATGAGTTGTCATTGAATGGAAGCAAGTTAGATAATATAATTCCTTAAATAGAGGAAAATCAGTTAATCGGCTTTGATCAGTCCAAGCATTGATCATAAAACAAAATGATAAATTATCATTAGAGGAGTAGAGTTCTATTGTCTAGTCTCTACATTTCCTTTGCAGCCCCCACCACACGGAGACCAGGCGAGGGGTCTGTACCTTACCCCGGATGTCTACGGTCAGTACCACCAAGGATAGGACGTTTATAACTTGTGCTAGTATCCAAGCCTGAAGCCTGATGTGTGCTCACCGTGAAAATCAGCATTTTGGACGGTCGAAGGTACCTCTGGAGCAACATCTAAGTGCATGTATTCAGTGCTAACAATTCGAAAGCAAAGAAATCCCTGTATAATGGAATATGTTTAATCTTTCATATCGGCATCGATTGCAGATTGGACCTAATAGCTGACTTTTATCTTTTTATCCTAATAATAACAAGTACATGAAGCGTTTGCTGGGTCAGGATGATCGCACAGGCAGAAGCCCTGCTTTAAACTTTAAAACATATAATTATTTGCAACTATCAAGACCGATCCATGGGCGAACCTTACTTCAATATAATATCATAAGACCTAAATATTATTGCAGAATTCTAATGGATACGTAAAGTTTAGTGGATTGTACAGGCCCACTATTGATTGAATGGACTTCACAGTATCCCTTACCCCATTGAAAATTACAAAATTAATCAATACCACAAAAACTATGTGTTTTTTGGTGTCACTACGGATTTAGGATGTGTCTATAGATAATATAATACTAACGATGTTTGATGTGATAAGTATTTTCCACATTGCCCCACTGCTTATAGAGCATTGATTAATGGGAGTCTAATTAAAGAGTCTATTCCACTTTGCATCAAACACTCCACTAATTACAAATTTAGGAAGTCTCCACTAACGAAAACTTAAATTCCTCAATAAGATGAAATAATTTTGTCGGCACAATTATTATTAGGCCCTCCGATTTTACCATAATATTATTATGGTAAAATCGGAGGGCCTATATAATATAAGCAAATATATTGTTTTTGCCAAATTCATTGAAATCTTTTGGCATTACGGTATGCAAATTATGTTTTCAGTGAAACTAGACCATTATGTTGTCAAAACATCTAGAAAAACCTTAAAACCTCGTGTAAACCCTAAATATGCCATAGAAATTAACCACGTTATGCCGTTTATGACTATAATGCTAGAATTACCCCATTACCTGTGCTTACGCACTTTTAAAGGAGTACGCGCTATTTTGGTGGACTCAAAGACTATTTTAGTGGAGTGACTGCAGTTAGAAATGATATTTCCGCTACGTTAGTGAATATTACTTTGTAAAATTAATGATAATTACAGACTAAAAGTCTATAATAATAATATTATCTTTGAGGAGTCCGCTGGGTTAGTGAAGTCCACTAAAATCAGATTCAGGGATTGACCCGGGAAGCCTGTTGCCGCACCCAGCGGCTGGCGCGGTGTCAGTAGTATAGGGAGTCGGGCGGCGGGAGTCGGTGTCAGTAGTATAGGGAGTCGGGAGTCGGGAGTCGGGAGTCGGGCGGCGGGCGGCGGGCGGGGCCACCGTCGCCCCTCTCGGCTCTGCCAGCTGCCGCCGCCGGTCGACCAACTCGGCCGACCAATTCGAACCGCGCGCCACCACGTATTCCTAATTCACAACTGTCCGTACCAAACACTAGTTGGTGCAATGTCTGTTAGATAGTAGTTATTGAATGTATTCGTAAATGAGTTATATATCTGTACTGTAAGAAAGCTTGACGTTATTTTTATCGCGTCAAGAAAGTCTGGGTGTTTGGTTATGAATGTGCACAAACCTTACCCTTCTAGTATACCCTCTTGTACTGTCAGATGCGCGCTCTTCTAAATTCGGAATGCGCTATGCGATAGAATTAATGTTGTATGCGTTATTATGAATATAATAATGCGAGTGTTATACCTATAAGTTGTAAATAAACTGTACATGTAATTGTATATATATGATAGGTTCATAAATCTGGTTTGTGTAACCACCCTTTGTCTCTGATACTATCAATGGATGAATTGAAATTGTAACTACCGGACGATTATGATATGTACATTTTCTGTCGCAATCATTTATACAAAAGAAACCGCAAAAGTCATGCAGCTGTGTTCGTGTGTTTGAAATATTGTTGTCAATCATTATCAATAGACAAAAGAACTGATGCAGAAACAACTCAAACAACCAGCTTCACAGTGATCTCAAGTATATGAACAATGTTTTTTGTTCTCTTTGTTTATGTCCCCAGAGAGCATATCCTGGGCCCTTTAATTAACATCAATTAACAATCATAAGTCACGGCGGGTGTCAGAAAAACGCAGACGTGTTCAATGTTGCGTGAAAAATCAGCGTCCGTTGTATGTTTCCAATAGTGTCATCGTTTTGTCCCGATGAACTATGGGTCATAAATCAAGTCTCACCTGTTGTTGTCTGCAGGGTGTTCCCCCATTGTCGCTCACCCACACCGGAACCAGACGACATTTAGACCTCACTCATGCGCACTGGCCGATTTCTGTTCTGTGCATGGCGCCCCTTTGTTGACGGTCACTTAATTCTCTGGCCTCTGTTCGCAGTGTGTACACGGCTAAATGAAGCTTGCTGACACAAGCCATCGATAAGTGAATAACTCCCGAAACGGTGCATTTCAGTTTACCAGCCATATGAGTGTCACCTCTTCCTGTTGTGAAAACATACCCCGTGTCGCGTGTCACAAAAACATGGCCGCGACTTCTAATAAAATGTCGGCCTCCCTCTGATGTGTTCTAGAATTACAAGTGACTTTCAATATACTCTTTACCCCACGCTTTCACCCCTGTGTATTAGGGCACTAATATTATCATCATGTATTCTGACCGAGTCTCCACAGAAAATAGCTGAAGCTTCTCCGTTGACAGAACATTTACAAATACCATATAATCATCATTAGTTACACCTCAATTTGCGCGCTACACCAGGCAGATTACAGAGAAAACTAAACGTCAAGTGATCAATTTACAAAGCAGGAACCAGTTATGGGTGATTCATTTGAAGTCAACAAATTGATTTAAAAAGATAAAGATGATCAATGGCCTGATGAAATGCATCTGTAGTTTGTAGGGCCCCGTCAAAATAAGATGTCGGTCACAAAATTTAATTACAATAAATATCATGGTTGCAAATATAAAAATCGTTGTCTTCAGTTTCCTTACGCGAAAGTTAATAAGCATCACTTTTCTGTATGCAAGATATAGCAGTTATATATGATATCATATATAAAATCAACACTGTATATATATAGACCGTTAGAACCATTTCTATTATATATATTTATATATATATATTATATAGGCTTATACATTAATTTTATTGTCTATTATTTGTTCATAATAGGGCCTATGGTGATATGAAGTTTGAAAAAAGAGTGCATGATGAAGGCCCACACAGAGGCTGAAAAGTTGAGTGAATAAACGCCTTTATTGTTCCTCAGTCATATTGAATCTGTAGCTGCCAAAACGCTTTCCCTCTGCTGCCCGATTATGATTTAAACTGTGATTTCATTGCTCTCTCTCTGGCCACGCACAGGTGTTCCGCCACCAATTACGGTGTATCAACCAATTCCGCTGTGATCTATAATTAACCACCCGAGTTAATTAACATTCTCATCTTGACTGCGACTTAACTGGTCAATTAATTAGACAACAAAACGCACGTGGCCGCCAAAGCCCACTTGACGCCTGGTCTCACTGTCCTAATTTTGTAATCCCACATCTACTATTTCAACAATTGTCGAGGCCCATTTGCTGTAAGGATGGGTATAGAAAAACCAACGTTTCAGTGACAATGGAAACATACTTAACGCGCTTATATGGAACGTTTTCACCCATAACCTTTAGAAACATACACCGCCCGTTCCTATGACAACATGAGTGATTTGACTGCAGGCGGAACCCCCTTGATCTCGCTGATTCTCCATTAATTAGATTAAGGTAATTTGTAATGGGGAGCGTCGGTTTAGCGGACGACGTCGCTCTGACGTGGAGGAGAAGTCGTCAGAGAACCTCGTCCCTCTCATTAAAAGTGTCGCGTGTTGGTGGCGCCAATCGGTGAGAGCTGCGGTCCCTGCAAAATATCGTCTGCTGCGGTCGTTTTTCAATTGTCGTCTGCATTAGCGTTATTTAATCGTTTGTGATGACCAGGCTAATTGGGGTGGCCAGCAGGCAGGTGTCTCCCCACTCCCCCCGCAGACCAGGGAGTGATTAACGCTGATGGTCTCAACCAGTGGGCGCTTTGTCGTTTATGACCACGTGAACAATATGGCGCTGACGCCGAACAAGATGGCCATCCAGCCGGGAAGTGGACAGTGCGTGCGCGCGGCATCTCTCTGAAGTTATTGTGCCCGCCTATCATACCCTGCGGCTATGATGTTGCATTATGTAACGTGCCATATAGAGGAGCGGCAAGAGGAGCTTATAGTACAAGGAAAAGCCCTGAGGACTTAAATTCCTCTCCCCGCCTCTTATTTGTCTAAAAATATAATCTTTGAGTCTGCCGTCGTCAATATCTTATCTGCGAATCGACTAGCTTATAAATGACACAATGCATCCAGGAGAATGCTTTTCATTGGTGTGATGATTATGGAATAATGAATACTTCATATCCTTGGGTAGACCATTTTTCAAATTAGATCCCTTTTATTGATACCCATCACGCGATTGTTATTTGCACAGTGTTAATTAAAGAGTCTTAAACTGCTATCTAACCTCGTGGTGCGTGATACTAAATTCTCGTTAAAATTCTACTTCGATAAATACTACACTTCCAATCTGGCAAGTCTAGCAGATTTTACACCAATCAAAACAATTAGACTAGCTTTGAGACTTTGATGCGATGAGTGATGCCAAGAAGACTATATTAGACACAAGGTCTTCAATTGTTCATTTATAACGCGTAATTAATTTTATTGCATTTTCATTTGGCTTGAAATACGGAAGCGATCGTGCGTGCTCTTTGAATTCACGCCTACGATAGTCTTTAAAGTTCATTTTAACACGCCCAACGGGTTGAACCTGTCCCCCCGAATGTTTTTCCTTGGGATAATACGGATTAGACATGTAAACAAGATAATTTGTAATTCATATGCCTCGGTTCTGGTCTGACTAGAGACATGCAAAGGGGGGAAACATGATAATGTCCTGACAGTTAAGGTAGATTGCCCCTCTGCTAGATTACTACCGGGCAAATCGACCACAATGCATTCGAGACACTAATATCTGGTGCCAGATACAGTTTGCCACAAATTAACCATTTTACGCATATTGTCTCCTTTCACTGTCTAGGCCTATTAGAAACTGATAAAAATATTGTATCCCAGCTGAGAATATGTGACATGTTTGTGTAGATCGATTCATACGGTACGGTATAAAAAAATTCGATTTACTACCGGATATGACATGTTGTAAAATTTACTTTGCTCGAATATCCATCGTTGATACGGACACTATTTTTTAAAAAGAAAGATTCTTTGGCGTACATAGACTGCAAGGAACTAAGCGATTAAAATATACAGTTGGCAATTAACATTATGAGATACCTGCATTGTTATTCGCTTATTCTGTTCTTCTTGTATAAAAGTGGTGGGTATATACCTAACATCGCTCATATTTAACCTTGGGGCCTTCCATATAGTACGTACGCACCAAGGGGGGAAGGGGGGGGGGGTCTGGAATGTTTGAAAATTTGCGTACGTGCCTGTATAATTCCAACGCGTACTTTGACCCAAGGGGGGTGGGGGGGGGGGGTTGAAATTTTGGAAAATTTGCGTACGTACTTAATGGAAGGCCCCCTTGTACAAAGGGCGACAACTAAGGTGAAATTTAAATGCTCAATAAAGCCAATCAAAAAAAATGTACTTACACCTAGATGACAATTGTTTCTATGATATGTTTATAGACCTTGTGCACACGTGGTCACATCAGATTTTGGTGATCATCATGTTTCTCAAAGTCACATGCATGCTTATGTATAAACTGAAATTTATAAAATCTAAGTTATCAAAACTGTTGTTTATGATTTTGTAAATTTGTACCAAGTGATATTTTTTCTAAATAGGCATTCCAATGGTTTTAAAATGGTAAATACTCATGACTCCCCTTTGATAATATCTGGCTAGTTAGGGTAGACTGTCCCTCTGCTAGATTATTACTGCATGGGCAAATCGACTACAATGCATTCCAGGTTTTTGTTACAAACTACATGTAGTACTACCTGTTGTTTTTATTGTAATACCCCGTATCATCCTACTTGCAACTACTGGAAGATCACGCAATATTGCGAAGTGCTTCTTTGATTCGTACTGAAAAAACAACAACTTTGAATTGATCACCAATATGACGGCCAGCCTATTTTTAGAGACATGGCGCCATTTGCAAAAGGTCCTTAGGACTATGAAAATATTATTTGCTCATACTCATCACCATACTTTATGTCATACTACTCTACCCGAAAGTAAGAAATATGCTGTGCTTCTGGAAGACCATGTTACCAGTTACTACAGTAAGTTACCAACCATATTTGCTTAAAAAAAAGAACCCCTAAGAATGCCTTAAATCAATGCGACGGCCCTATAGAAAGCCACATTGATGTAAATAAATGTCAATAAACAAAGGTTGATTAAACACAGAGGAACACAGATCTACACATTTAGAAACATTATTGTTACTTAGTAACTTAATAGAATAACAAGAGGCGAAATTAGGGTCTTTGGGCCATTAAGTACGCACAACATTGAGGGCCAAGGGCAGTGGCGGATTTAGAGGGGGGGCGCGGGGGCGCGCGCCCCCCCCCCCTTTTTTGGACCGATTTTAGATTTTTTTAATGTAAAACTCGCCCAAAAGGCAATTAAAGGAAAAAAATTTCCATTAGCGTGCCCCCCCCCTTTTTGAAAACCTGGATCCGCCACTGAAGGGGGGATGTCTGGCATTTCGAAAATTTGCGTGCGTTCCTGTATAAATCTAATGCAAACTCTAGCCAAAGGAGGAGGGGGGTCTGAGATTTTTGAAAATGTGCCTATAGTATACGTACTAAATGGAAGGCCCCATAGGTAGTGTTTCAGGGTAATGAGTGACACAATTGAGACTAGATTAAACGTATTAAATGGAAGGCCCTTTTAGCAAATACACTGTAACTGAATCTAAAATGACCTATTTGAATGAGCAGTGCACCATCAGCAGATCCTGGGAAGGGCAAAGAACCAGGACAAATCCATACAGTTCCCCACAAACCCCCCTCTCCGTTCGTGAGTCAATCAGGCTTCATCTATAATGCAGGGACAGGAGAAGCGGTGGCAGGTGCACCGGTAACCAGCTCCTCCAGGGTCGACGCATGCGCAGCTGCAGCCCTCATCATGGTGCAGGGTGCATCGAGGGGAGGAAGGGAGGAGTAGGGGATGCAGGCTATTTGGATCTTAATGTTATCCTGTGAAAATGGTATGGGAACGTGGACGGGCGGGGGGAGGAGGAAGGGGAGGGGCCTTAAGGGGAGGGTAGCCTAGGCGAGGGGGGGGGGGCGTTTTCCTTTCCCGGAAATTGGTGGATATGACTTGTATATTACTGGAGGCAGTCTGAGGACCCGGATATGGCTGGTCCACGTTCATGGTCGAGTTTCTTTGTGGGGGAGGATATATATTATATACGTACATTTATAAAATGTGTTAAAGCTTGCTGACGTTCCTCTCCAAATGGGGGCGGGGTTTAATATTTCATAGACTCATATCATGCGAAAGCATCTTTCCCAAAATTACCTTCATTCTATAAACCATTCTATATTCCATGACACTCGGATTAATAGTGATGTTGGGTATCCATATAGGTCGATTTCTTTAGATGTGATTTGCAATGAAAGCATTCTTTTTGTTTTCAACATGAAAATTAAAACATCTTAATGTAAAGTGATTTTAGCCAAACATAGAGTGCATGCAAAAGTAAAAACTAATAAACATATACAAAACTGAGGAATAATAATTATATTGGTGGATATCATAGGAGCCGTTCTGCAGTCTACTATTCAAAGTTTACAATTGAATTGCGAAATAATTATTTAGAAAGGTGTCAATTCATATGTTTTCTATGCGTCTTTATCATGAATATTTTGTTTGGTATTAGACGGTAGAAAACGTTTAGACTCCTTACAAGTTCTCTGTAATTAGTTACTATTTGATATAGCGTTCTGATAAATAAATATACAGCATTGATTTTATTGAATTCATACATGGCCATAGAAGTAAATGGTCCTATTATTATTCTATAGGCTACAGTATGACAACATGACCTATTCTGAATTAGTTACTTGCCATACGTCAAATAAATACTTTGTCTAGCCATACGCTGTGCTATATAATAGAATCTCCCACCCTGGTCGCATAATTCAAGTATCTATTACCATCTCACCTGCCCAGGTAACTTCAGGTAACAGCCAAGAACCCTTAGGGTAATCCTATAGCTACAAGACTGATGTAAAGACACACCTCCCCAGACATTTTAGTGTGAGGCGGGGTGATCAGACTCGGGTTAGGTGTTAATTCTTTGAAGGAAAATTCTATCAGAAATTGCAGATAGAGATACTTTTACGATGTTTCTAGTTAATGGCCTGGATTTGCAAAACTCAACTGAAATGAAAACCAATGTTGTATGCTGATGGGGTAATTAGATGATTTTAGATTTTACAAGGTTAATAATTATGAGAATATCATATTCTAGGCTTATTTGAAAACAAATTATGACATTTCATTGCAATTACCCTACTTTTCTGTCACTTGTTTTGTTCAGAGTTAGTGACGCAGAATAGATCTTTAGACGATTAGAGTTTGAAAAAAAAGTTTATGATGATCATGTATACGTAAGTCTAAATATCCCGAATACTCCTGTCATCATTTCCTCCTTTTATCACGGAAAAACTCGTTTTAAAGTTGAGAAGTATCTTCTCCAATATAAAAATAGACCTGGATTTGACAATACATCTGGTCCATGCATACCTTGAAAGAGATTCCTATCAAATCCAGACCGTATTACATGTAAAATGACAGACAGGCTGACAAACAATTGCTTCAACTGCCGAGTGGCTATAAACCATATCCGCCATAGACCTAAGCGATAACCTGCCTAATAATAGAGTGACCACGCCTCCTAAACCTAATGACATGCTACAGGGCCAACTGACCATATGGGGTCGTGAACCGCCCTACCACGTCCCATCGCCCCTTAACACACACCCCTCACCTCTGGCCCACCCCTACAGGCCTGATACCATCAGTCCTCGCCGTATACCTGCCCAGGTGAGTCTATTAGCACCTGTGTGGCAGGCAGGGAGCCCCCGTGAAGGCCGACTAGGGCAGGGTGGGGCCGGTTACCAAAGGTTACCTACGGGTTACCTGTCTAGGAGTTTAGAGACGCTTCTTGGTGGGAAAATTTCACGTTATCTCGGGGCAGCATCAGTGCTGTGTGGCGTAGTATATGGGGGTATGTCTTTGAGGTTCTACCTATTTTGGCACACCTACACATAATGCACTTCCAACTGATTCCTGCAGACCTATACATAAACGGTGGCTCCATTGTAACAATTCAACGAGCAAATAACATTAAACGAGGAATTGGGATTTGAAAATGACAAATTGCTTTTTCATAACTTATGTTTGGAGAATCTATAAATTCATATTGATCAGGCATTTCCGCTCTTAGATAATAATATGATTATGGCCAAGATAATACAAGATATAAATACAATTGTTAAGGTCCTTGATGTGATATATATCTGAGTGTCAGCCTCCTGGGGCCTGCTCCCCGGACGTCCGAGGGATTACGACGTCAGGTTTGTGGGGGCTGACACCACGACAATAACGCCAACACCTTGACCAGCCTTGACCAAACCATGGGAACGTCTCAGGTTACCATGCTGACACGCTACCTGTATGTAATGGCCATGTGAATTTCATACAGACCGACTTGACGTCAAAATTCGTATTACCCGTAGGTCAGTGAAAGGGCATTTTTGAGCAAACAGGTCGCAACAGTGAACAATGTTTTCAGGTTCAAATTTCATATTTTAGAACTACGTGAATCTTATGAGTGGTTAACATCTCGTTGGCATTGTAAAAGTTGTGGCTTTTTCATCCTTTTTACAACAGGTCTGTATCGCCAACCTTGCAAAGAATTCATCTTTGTCGCCATATCCCTATTTCCAATAGCTAAGGAAACCCACAGATGATGTTTAACTTGTAAATCGATGACAATAATGATAATTACTGAACCTACTTCTCCTCAATCACCACATTCCACCTCTACCCCCTTCAAGGTTCCTAGTCGTCCCCAAACCCTGCACCGGTCCAACCACCCACTGCAGTGTACTATACTACCCCTCATCCCCTGAGGGCATGGCCAGCGGTTCGTCAGGCTCCGATGACCACTGATAGCCACACGACCGTCCACTGGTCACCATAATACACATCAAGTACCGCCAACCAAGTCACAGCTTGACCACCGGTCAGTGGACAATACAAGCTTTGCGCCCTGACGTCCGCCACAGCTTGACCACTGGTCACTTTCTGTCGCGCCCAGCCCACGTCTCATGGGTCGCCGGCGGTGAATGGTCAGTTAATGGGTGGTCATCGAGTGGCCAAGGAATGGCCATCGAGTGGTCGCCCCCGTTAAGCGTCAGGCATCAGGTGACCGCTGGTTGGTCGGGTGTCTTATTGTCCGCCAGGGGAGAATTAAGTAAGAGGAGTTGGCGATGAGATCATTTGATCCAATGAGTTCTTTTTTTTTTCTAGATGAGATGGATAAAGCTGCCATCGTTCATCACTGCTAAATCCATGTAGGCCAATCTCAAACTATAAAGAACTAAATTATTGCTTGGAAGACTTGGGTCAAAATAATTATGATGTCATTTCAGACACCTTTAATACTACAACGTGTACACTATCAAGTACAATATTACTAACCAATTGTACTGATGCGGGTGGCCAGTCCATGTTTGGGCAGCATAGCGTGAGCTTTAGAAGCGCACGTGTAAGCCAATGTTTCACTTTGACAGTAGTGAAATGAGGGAGGAGTCATGGTGTGACGTACCATCTTATAATAATGTGTTCCGCTCTTAGCTAGCCAGAGTAGCTGTAAACGCTGTGTGAGTAACATCCAGAGAAGGTTGGACCTTTAACCTGCAGTCTTGGTTCTGGAGTGAGGCATAGAAATTGTGTTAGAGCGCGGAGCGTTGACTGAATGTGTTTGAGGGGACTCTTACCTTGGGACTGATCATGGTCAATTGAGTTCTTGTCATGGAACGACTATACATTGGATAATAAACAAACAAAACCCTTTCACACGAGTGTTCACATCTTACATGATGTGGGAACTATAATTATGTATTGGACGACTGCAGTCAACGAGGAGGAGACTGCGAATGGAGCTAGCTATTATCTACGAAATTAAATACAACTTACGCACCCTATCATTAATGGATAATTAACCTCCTTATAGTTCACAATGAATCGATGTGATTTTTTAAAATAAATACTGGAAAATGAAAACGCAAAATCATTGAAAAGAAGAAACAAAAAGAGTACAAATATGGCATTAGTCCTATATCCATTGAAACACAGTAAAATGGCATTCAGTGCTTGTAATTCGTGGGTGTGATTCACATCTTTATCTAACCATACGTAGGCTACAAAAAGGTAGTTACACGGATTAGATTGTGTTTGGTGTGCTTATGTGAGTAGTATATGTAAACTTGGTTTTAAGTCAGGCAATACTGTGCACTATCATGAGGCTCGATATGACTTGTAGAATTTCGCCCCCGAGTTCGGAATGAGTGTAGACATTCACAGAGATTCCGTGTGTTAGTGTAAATCTCTTTGTTTTGCTAAAAGGCACAGCTATCGGTGGCGCATTAACACGCCCAAAGCAGTCACGGACACCGATTCTATTGACACGTAACCACCAAACTATTCAGAGAAATGAACAATACTCGGGGTTGGTGTCAAACAAACATATTCATAATGGCAATAAAACTAAGTCAGGGAGAAGTGTGTTAATGTGTTGACGATGAGTAGGGGTGAGTAGGGGGAGTTAGTGGGTGGGGCCAGAAGGCAGTTTTAGAGGTCAAAGGGCAGAGGAGCAGCGCGCGGCCGCCACTGCCGTCACGTCAACGTCAGATTCCACTCTTCGGCACAGACGGACGATCTCCGTCCAGGCACAGATAACATTGTGTAACGTGGCCGGGCTGCTGCAGGCCCTGCACGTGCGCCGGGCCCCTGTCCCCACCCCCTGCCCGTCCCTCCACCCCTCCTCCCACTCAAGGGTCGCGGGGTCAGGCTCAATGGCAGCGTTTTAACAGGTCGGTGGTAATTTGTCAGCCTGACGCACGGCCTAATAAAGCCGACCCCGCCCCGGGCAGGACAACACGTGGTGACCGAGCAAAGACACTCTCCCCGCCTCCCGACCACATCATATTTACTGGAAGCCTCCCCTCTGCTTGTACCTCCCCATCCGCAGAGCAACTCAATCCCCTCTTAATTGAACGCACAAATCAACGGAAGATACTAAAAGCAGAGTAGAGTCTATTGAAGGCATCTTGAGAATGCACACCCTGACCTAGAGATTACAATCCATTACATTTAGTTTGATTGTAGGCTTTTTCATTACGGAAAATGTTTATAATTTGAACACACTTCCGGAGAACGTATCATATGCCTAAAGGGAATCTATTTACCGTTTAGCTCTACTGGTGAGTCAGAGAGGCAGCAATTGAATTCCCTTTTTAATATAAAAATTTGTTATTCAGTGCGTTTGACAGTATACTGTCGAACACCAGTTATTCACACACACAAATAAAGTCGTTCATTTTCTCACTTAAATCCTGAATGTTTTGAGGTACTTTGACATGATTTTGAGTTATAAACCTTAATAATAATTATAGTTGATTACTCAGGGTTGATTGCAGGGAAACAGAGTCGGTGTAGGTTCTTTGTGGTATGATAGACTGTGTGGGTATATTGGAATACGACTGGGTCTTACTGAGTATAGCGTGTCCTAGATGTAGGACATTTACCATGCACGCAATTCGACAGGTGATCTACCTACCTATCGTGCATTACCTACTGAACAAGGCTTAGGACATGTTTACTGTTGCCTGACGCTTCCGGCTAACATCTAACAATAACTAACCCTAACCCTGCTACTAACTGACACCAAAATCACCTGCCCTCTACCGCCATAAACCCATTAAAGTTAATGTTAACTTTAAAACATATTTTGTTTGACGTAAAACGTTTTTTTTTTAAATCAGTTATACTTGGTAGTAATCATGTTTACAGGGTTTGCATTAGAAATTCTCTACTTTAGACTTCTATCATGCACGCACATGTATACACATATTTGGGGGGGGGGGGAGAGATGTCCAGTCATATTCTGATGAAACATTTTTTTATGGATTGTATGGAAAACAAATCAATACAAGCTCAAAATTGTCACCATTTGATGGGGGCCCTAATTCAATCTATTTCAGTCTTAATATTTTTAAAGGCTTTTAGTAATAATCATTAAGGTTGCCGTTGGTTTTCAGAATTATTAATATGAAACATACATGGTTGATAAAATCACATCTGCTTTTCGAAACATCGCAAATAATAATTATTATGCCGATTACATTGCCGGGACTGTCGTAAACGTTACGTCAATTATGGGGGCTATCCTCAGTCTAACGATGCCTGTTATTGGGACATATTTTCAAGGATTCTGCCCGGCTGTGTAAAGCCCCCTTAAGGAGGCATATGGGAATTTCTTTCTTGTTTTTTTCGAAGTAAAGCTCGGTTTACACAGGCCATCATCGCATGCTTATGATAATCCATTATCCTGAGCCTTACGATGATAATATATTTAGAAGAAAAGAATATCGTAAGTCACAATGTGTGTGATGGGTTTATGCAGGTGCCGATAAAAGTCATATTGTAAGGCCTACGACAATGGAAGTATCAAATAGATGTGCATAAGAATATTCACTTTAACATAAGACAGTAGGGTTAACACACACAGGCCGACAGCGGCCCTTGAGACAGGAGACATAATTACCCTTAAAGCGCCACTCGCCCTGGTGAACTCTGAGTTTTTTCTTGTACGTGTAGACTAAGATTTAAAAACTAGCTTGTGGATAAATGCTTGCCATAAAAATATAGTAATTGATTAACCTCAAGGCTATAATATTCTGAGTAACTCAATCTTCTTGCAGGAGTATAATATATACGTCTACCTTTGTTTCAATTGGTTAAAATTTATGCTAATAATTCATTCTAAAACACGACTTTCCGCAAAAATTAAAATGCATATTTTGAGGTTGAGTTATAAGACTATGTGATAAAAGGCGGTGCAAACATGTTATTTACGAAATTGATTGAACGCAGAGAATCTAATCATTTATAAAGTATAACTTTATTTGGCATATTTACACACGTATATCAAAGCACTCACATGCTTATGACATACTGACATACAGTGGGTTGTGATTATTTACAGAGTATTTACAGGGCAGTAAGCACATAATCTTTATTTTCAAAATGTAAACATGTGTATAGATTCTTTTTTTTTAAATTGACAGCATTAACGCCTAGCTCAATTTCCACGTTGGAAATGTATTTCCTACGCCTATCTCAACCATAACTAATTCATGTACCTAGAATCAATAACAACTCATGACGAAAGCGTCATAGTATGATACACACCCATGCCAAAAAGGTGTTAAACAAAACCTTATTACATCGCGTAATAACTGCACATGCTGTTAACTTATTCTTACGTTTGTCAGCATATGAAAGTTTGTCATATATTCAAGATGAGTTATATTTTTAGTGAAAATAAAAGAATTGAATGAGTGCCCTTTTTATGCCTGGTCGGCTCCTTTTCAACATCAGCATAAAAGTGAATCCCTAGGCTAAGATTATAATATTTAAGCATAACACTTAAAATGTAAGGTCAATAATTCTCAGAGATGATGTACTGGTTAACATTACACCACACTTATTCCAAAATTGTTCTCCATTTCCTATTTAGAAATGTATGATTATAATTAGCCTATTGTATTCATTTTGAGCGCGGAACCTCTGAAGTTATTAACATAAAAACGGTGTGGCAGGACGGGGCGTCTAGAGCAGAATGTTGTCGATTGTTCTTTCTTTTTTTGTTGAAGCTAACTGGGCGCTAGCTCTGGTCGAAGGCGTAGAGTTTTGCCGCCGACCACCCTCCGCTCGAACCGCCGCAGGAGCCGGGCGGCGTGCCGCGCGCGTAACTCGGAACCACCGTCTCCTGAAAAATCACAAAAAGTATATAACATTTAGAACGAGAAATATGTGCTGGTTATATCATTTCATTCAGAAACAGAATCCCAAGCGGGTTTGTTGAATCATAATGATTTCATTTTAGGTTTTTTAGTTGAAGGGTGAATGAAACTCGCCGTAACCGCCGTCAAACCACGCATGCATTGTGAAGGTTCTTGGCATTGTTTGAGGTTCATGGTTGATACCTTATAAAATCATAATAAATTGCTTTCGGCACATACGTATTTGTTTGGAATCACATTAATAAAACAAAGTTGTATTATCGATCGGCCCATATTATCATGGCTGGACATTATATTGCTCCTTAATGGCTTGCAGTCTCAGATTTCAGACGTCCACGGACGTCGCCAAGAACCGTTACGGCGCGCTATTGGCGCCAAATTGTCGGCACCCAGTTTTGCGTAGCGGTCAGATTATTTTAAGACTATTGTTACCGCCTACACAGTGGAAAAGATCTTCCCTTTTGATTATATTATTAATCCATTTTCTATAAAATGGCGAATTTAAATAGTCCAAAAGTTTGGTCCGTTACGAAACATATAAAAGCAATGTCTACTTCCATTTCGTGTTGTATAGTAATCATTGTTTCATGATACTGACATATAACAATATTGATAAGAGATGATAATGATAATCTCTCAAAAGACCTATAAGCCAACATAACCTTTTATTAGAATTCCGGTGAATGAAAGCTCGATGACTTTAGGCCATGATCCACGATGCGACAAAACGCCAACCGATTTGCTTCTCATGCATTTTCTCCATACTTGGAATGATTTTTCCCTCTTAAAATCCTATTTTTCCAATACAGATTATTCAAAACTCTTTGGAAAATTGTGTATTTTATAACAAAAATGATTATCTTACAGACCGATTTTCGAAATCGGCCTAAAATCGTCCCAAAATCGCATCGTGGATCATCCTCTTAAGGAATTTATCCCAATGATGAAGACACCTACCTGGGGGTAGTAGAGGCTGTGGGGTACGGAGCAGGGGACGGGGCACGGGGGCTGGTCAAACCCGTCTGGTCGACCCTCTCCTCCCACCCGGTCCGACGACGGCACGTCCGGCAGGCCCTGGAGGTGGTGCTGGTGTCCACCCTGGAGGTGGTGGTGCTGATGCTCGGGTGGCGGCGCCGGCGCCCATCCTCCAGGGCTGTGGGCATCAGGCGTTATGTAGGCGGGGTGGGGCGGCGGCGGAGGACTGGCGCCCACGAAGACGGGCACCATTGGGTGTGGGTGTTGGTGGTGATGTTGGTGTTGCTGGTGGTGTTGCTGCTGGAACTGGTGCATGTCGGCCATTACCTGGAGTCTCTGGCTCCTGTCATACTCGTCGATCAGCTCCTGGAGGTAGCTGATGTAGTCCATTGCCACCCTTAACGTCTTCACCTTAGAGATCCGCTTACGTCGGTTCTCGTGGGGTACCACTTTCCTGAGGCGGACGAACGCATGGTTTACCGCCTCCACGCGTCGCCTCTCACGCGCGTTACGCTTCTCTACCACGTGAACGGGCTTTTCCGCGTGCGGCACGTACTTACAGGGCTTACGTGAGCTCTTGGACCTCACCCCCTTGGCATTGCCTGACCCAAAGAGGTCAGCCAGGTAGTCAAGTGATAGTGGCCCACTTGGCGGGGAGTTCTGACAGTCGGCAGCAGTCGACGATGTCTCCGAATCAGAGAAACTGTCATCTGCCATTGAATCTTCTGGTGATCCAATGTCATCACCTCCGCTTCCCCCACTGAGGTACTCTGCGTATGCACAAGTCGACATGATAACGTCAGGGTCGTCACGCACGGCTGTAAGTCTCTATAGGTATAGACCGATAACAAGTTTCACAACTTTTATCTTAGTAGGATTAATGCGTTGAAAATGATGAATATTTGGAGAATAGCAATCGGATGCGTTGAATAGCCGGTGGTGTGGGATGTTCTACTGGTCTGTGAAATCCTCCAAATGCGTTTTCTATGAATCGGTGTGAAGAAAGTAAGCAGAAGACTATAATCAGGTATAGTCTATGATACACACTATTTTCTGAGACCAGGTATACAGTCACTGGTTCCTCCAATGTCGTCGTATGACAAGGCTTCCTGTGCGCGCGGCCGGCCGGATGACGCCAATAACCGTCCTTCCTGTCTTCGCCGACGCTTATATCCCGGCGCGGGCCGCTCCTTCTCCGGGAGCGGGGCGCAGGGGCGGGGCGCCGGGGAGGGGCGGGGCTTCACGTCCGTTCTACCAATCAGCGCCCACGACGCAGACAGCAGGCCGTCGGCAGCACGCGCCAGACGCTGTATGAGTGGGTAGGGGAGGCCAGGATTGACAGACGCGCACGGCTGCGTCCCGGGGTCAGAGATCAAAGGTCGCTTGTCATGGATGACCTTACTCCCGGCCCCTCTCCAGCTACAGGAGAGACGAACTATGGCTTGAGGCATTTTCTCCATGCAGACCCATCCACCCTCCACCCCAGCAAATATTCATTAATCCATTGGTTCTTGCTCTAAATTTATTATTTTGTTTATGATTTGATCATACAATATGTAAAGAAAAGTATACCGTTTTCTTTACATTTGATATATCATTTTCTCACATATTCACATTTGTTAGGCATTCTTACAGTAACGTGTATCGCATGTCTGAAGCCCTGAAGCAAATATAACTTCCCGATTTTCTCTCACATGCACACCTATACATATATTCAGGACTTTAACTCATATGTAGTACTACATTGTTGGTCAAATGTTAAACCAAATGTCGTCCTTGATTGAATCTAAAATCTAAACTTCATAAATACTGCAAAATAATAAATGCTAATTTGTATGGGCCTACATGATTTTAATTGATACAACTACGAACTAGTGAAATAAATCTAGAATACATATTCGAAAATGCATGTAGCATGGTCAAATTGTAAAAATGTCTAAAGAGCCCTCCCATGGCACCAACATGTGATTCCTGGTATTCCCCAAGATGAGGGTCCGGCCCGCATACCCTCTTTGAGACTACAGGTAAAAATGCCCGGCTGAGGACAGCCTCTATAGGTCCCTCTGTTGTTGTGGAGCATGTGGGGTGAAGGTTGGGAATGGAGGTCTTCGACTTCAGGGTCCATGCAGGTAATGGCACCGCTTCCAATAGAAACATGTGGGCAGCCGTCCGACGCGTGCCTCACTCACTCCAATAAGTGGTCCCCCTTGTTAAGGACCCCATTTCTCCCAATTACCCCCACCTCGCCACATGCTGCCATATCTCCTGTTGTTTTTGCCTACCGCTATATTGGCCCTTGTATACATGGCATTCCTAACCGGTCAACCAGTCATCAGCCCCTATGTGTTAAAGTGGATTGCAAACGAGCTGATGGCCGGTGGTGGTTGGATAGGAGAGAGCGTCTGGTGACTGCCATGACACATTTTTCTTCTTTTTCTTCTAAATCTATACTTTGTTTGGAAGGGGGATCGAAGCTGGCAAGCGTTTTCAAGCACCACCCGGTGCCTTGTTGACTCCAGTCGAAGACGATCTCACATGACATGTGAACACGGCACACACCAGTGACGTTCTTGTTCCTGGCACACGGCGGGGCACTTTGTACACTCACCTGGAGCCAAACTTTCAGAATGGCAATAAACATGTACAGGCTAATCACACAACTCCAACTACCCCTGTGACATGTTTTAAAACGGTATAGTATAGAAAATAGATGTAGGAAGAATGCAAACTCGCGCCACTCGTTTGATTGTAAATTCAATTTTAATCTATGTGTGTGTTCATGGTGGTGGGTGTGCTTGCTCGAATCCTATTTCAAATGCTATTTCAGGGATTTATAAATGCTTTCCCGAGCGAGAAGTATAAGGACATTGGCAAACTAATGCTTCTTCAGAAAAGAAGGCCCAGCCATTATTAGAAACGTCAGTGAAGCTTTTGAGACAGTTACCATGCATGCACAAACAATGATAATATCATTATATAATTATAGCAACGTCCAAACCGAATATTCATTTTGTTGTTTATTCTTAAGGAACTGAATGGTGTAATTCGGGTACACTTAAACATGAATTATAAGAGGAGACATCATATTGATCGTATAGCTTACAGTTTAGGAACGCATGGTTTACGTTAGCAGTGGAGTATGGCTCAGGGACGGATTGGATTTCGCTGGTTCGTGGTAAGACCTGCAGAAAGTTCAGTATGTAGGAAGCAACATGCGAAAGGACACCATTTTAGAAGAAGTAGGGTAAAAATCTAGCCTCTGGATATGGCGCCTCAAATTTCATATAAGGGCGCCTTCTGCCCCTTTAGATCCGTCCCTGTGGCCCATATCATATAGTTCACTCAATTCAACAGAACGAAGTATATATATTCTTTCATCAATAACATGATACGCATTTCCCAAGAAAGTATATCACGAACAAAAATCATGATAACACATGTACAGATTAATAAAAATTGGCCGCGGCCTCATGGAACAGATATTGAGATCCTTTGCTCTGGCGTTCTTGTTGCTCGGACTATTGATATTTTAGTTACATAACCATATAAGTTTTCTTCAAACCAGGTGACCCTTTGATATGTTTAATGGTCTGGGATTTAACGTACTTTGATTCAACAATTTTCCATTATTCGTTTTAATGGGATAGCTTGGGATGTCATCACTCATGGATTTGCAGATACCAGATTATGCATGGTTTTATTGAAATGCGCAATTTATACTAGACAAAAATGCACATCCATACAAAGTCATTGCCGTCGCCTTTGAACTAACTTCCCCAAAGTCCCTGCCAAGAGATTTTGTCTGTAGACAATCTGAGGAAATAGAAAATGCTCTTTCTTCCCTTCCCGCTTTCCCCTTTGCTTTCTGCGTTTAGCTAATCGGACGACGCGTTACCGGCCGTTTGGTCTCGTGCAGTCTCGTGGAGACACGAGACTTGCTGACAAGGGTGGGGAGAAGGTAGGAGAAGGGTCGGGAGGGGTCGGGACGTGACAATCGGTTACCATGGTGACGACAGGAGGAGCAGCTGATTGTGGTGAGGGGGAAATAGCTCTAGACAAAGATGGCGGCCACTCCGGAGGACTGGGGACTGGGCCGCTGCCAGAAATCGCGGGTGTTGGCATGCCGGGTGAAGAAGGGGCTTGGGTATACCGAGGTCGGGAGTTTGGGTCTGCGCATGCGTTGTGCTTTGGCACCATTAGATTTCGGGGGTCAAGCCGTCCTCCCAGCCAATGAGAAGTATCCAATTGTACCACGTGACACAATATGGCCGCGCCCAGTGCCAAACTCCCTACTGCGGTATACCGTATAGTTCTGAAAGACGGGAGAGATTGATTGACTGTTGTTGGATGGGTGTAATGACAGGGCATAATAAAATAGGTATGTATGCTATATAACCTTATCGTGCATTCATCCCGTCCGATCTATAGTATACGAATATTACCACGTATGTATATACCTACGCACTTAAAGGCATTATAGGACCTGGGCCCTATATCCCTTTTGTATATCCATACATATCAATGTAGCCTTATCTACTTACAGTTATAAGTCTGAGCTTCCCAAAACAGGATTTAGATATTTGCAGCTCTACATTTAAAAAAAAAAAGTCCAATATGACTAAGCGTTGATTTTTCTTTGCTTTGACGTAACACCATGTACCCATAGATATGTTTTCTGCGAATTTTTCAAATGAAACTTTGATTAGAAGACTACGCAGCCAAGTTAGGCCCATAGCGATATATCGATGTCAAGACTTCACCCAAACAGAAAGGTCAAGACCAACAGTAAATAGATCGTTTTGCATTCTTCTCACTCAAGCCAGTGGTTCACAAAACGACGATTTGCAAACCGACAATAATAATTCAAGCGAACCGATCTCAGGGCCGATTTACTGTCCAAAATCTTGTAGGCAATTAAATCTTTTACATTCTATGGACTAACACTAGCACTGATTTTGAAATTGGTCCACTGTCAGTCCTGTTTTGTCATCTCATGGATCACCAGCTTATTAAAGTTAAGGTGGCTGCCACGTATCAGAAAGGAAACTTTCGGATAACCTCTCTGGTCACCCCATAATGAGCCAGCCTGTCTAACCATAAAAAAAATATACCTGTCTAACAATCTGCACTAAATGTTAAGATAAAATGTTTCAGATAACCCCCTTTGTGTAGAACAGTTGGTCATACATGAAAGATCTTATCTTAGTAGTTACGTTAATAAAAACGCCGTTGTTTGAAATGCACTGTAGAAGTAAACACTCGGTTTTCAACTTCACCATGGATCATATAGGTTGGGCACTGATTCTGGACCGATTTTAGGATATTCATAAGGTTTAATTGCCAAACTGATTCAGGAACGACAAATCACTGTCGGGTAAACGTTTTGCTTCTGCTTCTGCTTCAAAAATCGTTTTGCTTCTGCTTTATTTTTCATCTTGGAAAATGTCACTTCGTGGATCATTGACTTGAGAAGGGAGTATTGTGAATTTCTTACTATAGTCAAGGTAGAGACTACACCTATAAACAAATTGTCCCAGGACCATTTGAATGTATATAGCATCTGATCGTTATAGCATTATGATGTTGCAAGGATGTTACTGTTCAATAACAGTGCTTGGTCGAATCAATGTTATGGTGAGAATAGCCTCTACTGGTGTGGTGAGTCTATAATGTGGTGTGGTTAGGATATGGGGTTGGGGCGGGGATGTGGAGTTGGGGGAGGTTGAGATGCTGGCAGGTTGAGACTGCGGTCCGGTTTGGCGGAGACGTCTGCGGTGAGGTAAAGCGAAATGCAGATCTGCCTCTTATTATCACACAATGGTCAACATTAAGCCCACGTGGTCTTTTTAACTGTACATGTGAGCATAACGTGGTCTTATTATCATGACTATTGGCAAAACGGTTCTATCACTGTTATGACTCTATATAGGCTTACGAATCATTATAATTGTGAGTGGGAATTGATGTGGTATCTTTGTTGTGGTCATGGTCACCAGTGCTTATACTAAAGTTGTGTGTAATTCCAATGAAAGATGCTATGTTCTAACTCATGCAAAATTAGACCGGACTAGGTTATTAGGCTAGAACGATAATTATTGAACAGTTGTTTTTAATAAGCATATACTCTTTAAAGAGCAAACATTAGGGCATGGGATCACAACATATGGGAGGGACAATGATGTATTTTTTACAGAATGTGTTTAGATCAGACGTTAGAGGGAAGAATTAACCTTGGAGAAAGCGTCAAAAGCTGGAAGAGAAAAGGGTAAAAACACTACAAAAAGGCAATGGCCACGCTATACCGTCATCATCATAATATCGATTGGACTTGAAGGAGATCATTTTAATCAGCGTTTCTATCTATGTCTCGGTCCGTGAAAAACGCGATGTTCACTTCATCATTTATTCATGATTAAATGTAAAGAAAGTTTAGACAAACATTTAGTGTTGACGATTCAGCGGAGTATCGCGGCTAAATGCGTTGAAGTGACACATAGGTACCCTTCTTCTCAGGGTTAAGTAGCCCTGCGTTACCTGGATTGACACCTCAGTGACAAATAACCCTCTGCTACCAGCACTATCTTTGTCCCCTTGCCGACGTCTTTACCTGCCTCTTCTGACGCCTTCTTACTTTGATGCACTCTTTGAAGATCAGGTAGGAGGTGCCTGATCTTGAAGTTAAAAGGTAGGGTGTCTTGCCGAAGAAACTACTGGTTACAAAAACCGCTGTATTTGAAGGTGTCAGTCAGGTTAAAGACTAGACGATGAGAGAAACTGACACTTGAAGCTGTTTTGTCGTCGGCACCTTCAAGAACAGGACGGTGGAGTCAGGACGATACCTTGTGACGTCACAAAGAAGTACGTGTAGCATGAACTTTAAGCAGGTAAGAAGTATATATGGACTTCCCAAAAGAATGTTAATGAGAATAATCTCTGGATAGATATTATACCCTTGTTCATTGATAAATCAAATACAATTTACCGACTTTTACTACATGTGTATATGTGCTATATAGCTAATTTGCAGGAGTGAACAGGGGGATTAACATTATAAAATAATGTACTAATTTTTCTGTGTGTACCGCATAGGTATTGTTTGCCCACGCTACAATTGCTTTTTTTGCTGTTTGGAAGGGACCATAACTGTCATAAGCAGCATGCGAAGCGAACAGCCGCCGTGGTGGTGCCGACGCTGGCTCCCGGACATGGGTGAAGATTCTCCGCCGGAGGCTGCTCCGGGAGACAGTCGATGGGAGGGGGCGGAGGGCGGGCGGCGCGCGTCTGACGGGTGGGGGGCGGCTTAGGGCCGGCCGACGCCCGCTCAGCCCCGCACCTGTCCGTGCCCCGCGGCCAACCCCCTCTCCTTAAAACCCCCCGCAGCGCACGCCGCCGCCGATTGAGTAAGCCCCGCTAACCCTGAATACACCGACCTCCCCAACGCCCCTCATTTCAACACACAGAATAGTCGTATCAGCCTCATAAGACGGCCTTTAATAAACTGGTCAGCTCCCGACTACTGCCCTCACCCCCCTACACCGCTATTATACACCTTTTCGCCCCGCGGCATCTTGCCTTAAACCTTTTTGGGGGAAGGATTGGGAGGTAGGAAGGCGAACGTGATGAGTGATTCATTTAGACCCTAAATATGCCATCAAATTATTCAAGTTTTTCCCCCCAGAATTTTCGACGGGGAAGAACAAATCCTCAAGAATGGAAAACAAGTATTATAATTTATTTTTCTATCCAGATAGGGAGCAATGCACTCGCCGTTGTATGCATTGGATAACCCTTTGTACTGATATATTGGACTACCACTGAGTGATGGTACCAATTAACTAAGAAAGATAATAACGGGTACGTATTTCGGATAATTGCTTGCACAAAAATGATAATAAATTAATAAATTAAAATGCAATGTTTACCTCCCTCATTTAGAGGTATTAAAGCGAAAATAAGAATGTCAATACATGGTTCTATTATTAATGATCAATTTGTCACTGTAGGTGGTCTGGACGTGGGTCTTGATTGTGAATCCCAGTGACCCGGGGGTAAGCCGTGACCACTAGGGGTCAGAACTGACCACTAGAGGTCAGAACTGACCACTACTTGTGTCCACACGGTGGCGTTACGCGGGACAAAGGTCGTGTGGCGCTTCCACTCACCTAAAATGACCACACAGTAGCCACTTATGCTGTCCGACTCGGTTCACGCGTCTTTTAGTTTCGCTTAACGGATTTTGGACGCTACAGAAAGAAATGGTTTTTACAAATGAGAGAAACAATTGCGTGTGTTAATCACTGCTGCTTCAGTACTGTTTTCAACAATTAACCTCGCCACACAGCTTCATGTTTTCTTATTGAATGACAATAAAAACCAAAGAAAAATTATTTCTGATTTACTTAAACCCCAAAATCAAAAGAAAACGTATTTATGATTTACCTTAAAGTATTTCTAATTTATCTAAAACCGCACAAACATACAGCATTTTAATCCACCCCCCTTCAGACTTTATAGAATTGATTAGAATCACATTATACAGTTTATCGAAGAAAGGTACACGTTAAAACACATTAGCCTGTGTCAATTCATAGACTAATCGTCATCAGATTTCCACTCAGACCTGATGTAACCTATCTCTGTTCCGTTACCTCAACCCCGTCGATGGGGCCTGCCTTATATATGAAGTGATGTGTCCACGAGGTCATGTAGTTGAGGGTGGCTCTCTAATGTAAACACTGTTATCTCCAGCCTCTCGTTTCATTTAACTCAGTTACTGGGTGTCAACAGTCATCAGGGGCGTGTCTTTTCGCAGGCGCGTGTCACCTCATCATAGCCTCAGCCCCGCCAGGATTCACCCTATTCGTGTCCCGTGTCCTCTCGGGCCACTCAATCTCCTGTGCTGCACATTAGTGCCCTTATAATTGACACTTAATTACTTGAGTATTACCCTAAGGCCTTATGGGATAAGTATGCTTGCGTTGGGAGACAGTGGCGTAGTGGGGTGGGGGTGGGGTGGGGCATGGGGGTCTGGAACCCCCTTTAATTTTCCTAAATATAAGTCTATAAGGAAATTGGAAACCATCTGGCCATCATTTCTCACGAGAGCTGCTATTTTCCTAAACTCAGATTTCAGCTTACGAGTTTCAATAGGCTCGTTAGCAATATCCAGATGGTGGAGTAGCAGGTAGAATCCTTTAAAGCTCTTTTTTTCCTGCTTCTTGGATATACGCACCATTGAAAGACACTATGGTTGGACAAGGTATGGTTGCTGGTCACTTGGATCCCTCCTTCGGGGGGTGTTGTATCAGTAAAGTCCATGATGTACAGTATTATGCCAAATTCAGCACCAAAAACAACCATTTCAATTACTATGTCAGTGTCATTAGGTATTCCCTCAATCACAAGATTAAGACATCTATGGTTACATAAATAGGATTACATATTGTTTGAAGAACCTGAAGGTGTCGTTTCCCATAAATATCATTTCAGTACATAGGTTGATATATATGATATGGTTGTTGCTGTTGTTGCTGGTTATTATAGTGAATATACTTATGGTGCTGCACCATGTGAGGACAGTACAGCATTGGTGGGTATGGCGTTGTCCCATTCAAAGTCATTCCATAGCAAAGGTAAATCATATATATATGTACACTTCTAGTGACAATAGGGATGTATAAACAATATGAGTATGCACTGTTGGTATTAACTTGAAAGTCACAGTAGTTGCAATACCTAACAGGCACCAGCTCAAAACAAAAATGGCGAGCGTCTTACCCTTTCTATTCTTATAGTCCAAACAGGAACCCTGTTGCCATCTATAGGGTTCATGCCCGTGCAATACCATCGATTGTATGAGAACAGCCCATGCTACCTAAAATTGAGCGCCTGCATCACCATGGGCTGTGTCACGCAGGGGCGCATCCAGGCTCACGAAAAGGGGCTAATTTTCAAAAGGAGGGACGTGCTATAGCAAAATTTTGATATATTTTTCCAGGCCCATGAATTTTACATTAAAATAAATCAATATTTGGGCAAATCCGCAGGCCTCTATATCCGCGCCTGGTGTGGGGTCCATGGGAAACTTTTTCTTGCTTAATGTTCATAGATTGGAGCAATATTTTCCTAATAAAACATTGCCCCCAATATTTTCGATCGCTATTTTGCTGAAATGTGGGTGCGTGATCGCTTTTTTGAGACTCTTATAACCAGTATAGGTCTACCCCGATTTTACCCTAAGCCTACGAAGTTTCGAGCCGTGGGGCCCTCTGGTGGATTTATGGCGAACTAGGAGCGGCCGCGCAGACCTTGCTGACCCAGGGCATCATTCCAGGCTCTCCCTGGTGGTTGAGTCATGGGGTACCAGACTAATTAAATGTTGGTGTTTTGACCAACACTCCCCGGACTTTCAACTGGCGGATCCAGGATTTTGAAAGAGGTGGGGGGGGGGGGGGGTCGTTATTTGAAAATTTATTACTTTTTGGCCGATTTTTACATTAAAAAAATATTTTGCACCTTTTGTACAGAGCAACTATAGATAACATCAAAACCTTGTTAGTTTCTTTTCCTCCACTTATTGATATGCTTAAGTTCAGCGTGTAATCCCGTCTGATCTCAGGAGATAAGTCAGGCAATAGACAATAAGTACATAATAAAATTTAGCCACAGATATTGAATTTTTTTTTGAAATTAACATTTCTGAGCAACTATAGATAACATCAAAACCTATGTGTTTATCAATGCAATCGGCGCACAAATAGAATTTCCTTTTATCAATATTGAACAAATCACTTGAAAAGTGTATCAACATCAGTAACATTCCAACCAGGTATAGCTATGGTTAACCCTTTAGACCCCATCAACTACGATTATGATTTGCTGGATTTCCCCAGGATTTCCATGGATTTACCCCAGAAATTGTTTTGATTCGGGATGTTCAATGGTTACCCTTCCTAAAATATCAGAATTAGAGGAATATGGTATGATGCATGGAATAGAGAATTAAATCAGCTTTTAAACGATATATTTGGCATTTCTGTAGGCTCAATATTATTTAGAGTGTTCTGTTTGGAAAAATATGGAAAAATTATGGAAAAATTGCCATTTTTCTGGGCGGCCACGGACGGATCGGGAAGCAGACCCTCGGGCGGCCATGGTCGGATTAGGGGCTAAAGGGTTAAGCTTCCCCTTTCGAGGCCTATACACTCAATGGCTGTTGGGAGAGTCACCTCCCATCTACCTGTGCTGGAGACCATCGGTAGACTCTCTTTCACCTCCAGTACTTCGTCCGTTAGGCTAAGCCTAAGCTGTCTCAATCCTTACTATTACCTGTTGTAGCAGTTACTACCATCCCAGCACTACCCGTCATGATTCGTTTGTGAGACTATTGCTCCCATGTGTTCTAATCGAAGTCTATATTGGTCTGCTCATCTACCCCAAGTCTCGTCCTGCTTATATAGCACCAGCCACAGGCTTGTCGCTATACACAGATATCCTAACACTCATAATAGAGCTCTCTCTATCTTTCATACTTTTCATTCTTACTTACATTAAACTAATTCTACTTCTAATTCTACATAAAAGCTATTGCAGATGGTAAAGCCCTTGATCCCATGATGTTCTCTTAAGCTGTGCATTTCATACACCGTGATCATAATGTTCCCCAACAGTCATCCTTATTGCACCTATGTCCCTTTTCGTACCTGTGTGTACCTGTGTAGGGATGAACTAACTCAGTTACCATCGTCCCCGCATGGGGGCACCACAATCTATAACAACCCTATACACTATGCCTAGGCCACAGGACAGTAGCGCCGCTCAGTGTCTTGCTATTACACTAGCATCACTTAATTCACAATGTACTCTTCCCAATACCTAAGAGTTTACAACAATTAACATTAATTTCTAAAGAATATATTAATTCTTTTGCATTGGACTTCAGTGCATTAGTACATACATTCTATGCAAATTTTCAAAAATCTCAGACCCCCACCCCCATGGCGCAAAAATACGCATTAGATTTGTACGAGAAAGTACCCAAATTTTCAAAAATTTCAGACCGCCCTTTGATGCACACGTACTTAATGGAAGGCCCCTCAGTGATATCTATGCATCAACAAATGTTAATGGATCCTTATGATTATACTATCTCTTAAGAAGGCATTCAATACAGTATCACATGAGGGGTTAAGTACTAAATTAAGAGTAATAGTATTATGTGATAAAACCATGAAACATTTTAGTTCTAATTTGAAAGGTAGACGACAGTGCATTGTGTATGGTGTTTGACCAAAAAAAATTCGACACGGCGATACAGCTGTTTCTTAATTTCGACAAGCGACATGGAGCCTTAATGATACAACAGACAGCTTTAAAACCTTAGTGACATGCGACATGGACATTTCTTAAATTCAACATGCAACATGAGAAAAATAAGCGACAGAGACATGCGACATCGTGATTCCCCCCCCCCCCCCCCCGCCCGTCCTCAGCCCCACCTAAGGTCCCTTCGCTACAATCACCAACACCCTCCCAATATCTATTGCTCAGTCGAATCCACCCCCACCTCAAAGGAACGTGTAGCAGACTACTTATCTGGTCTCACTTGAAAATAATTCGAAGAGGCCTTTCTAGAAAAAAGAAGGAGATTCTTTGCTATGTAAAGTTTGAATAGGGTAATTTTCCCAATACTGTATATCTTACCGCAATAGGAGGATCCTTGCCTGCATGACATTTTTGGTGACAGATAGATTAACTTTAACTGTCTGAAGTAAGCAGTGCACACTGTACCAAAGGTGCAGATATTTGCCATCAGGTGCATGTTTTTCAAAGTGCGCAACTGAAAATGGCATATGTTTTTGAGAAAATAAAGAGCCTTACACATTGCATCATTGAGGGCAAGCTTTTCAAAGCTGTGCACCTATCGAGTGCAAACAATTTGCACATAATTTCTCACAATGAGTCTGAACTGACCTAATATGTTTGTATCAGAGAGAGCAAAGGGCTCCCATGATGATATGATAAAATATTTTGAAAAAAAAAGCATTATAATTTATTACTACTGCTTATATAGATATTTCTTGAATTCTTTCGATAGGGTGACAACAACATCCCTGGTCCACTATCAAAAGACCCTTTTTTAGTATGGCTGCAATACACATCCACACTCATGTATTTGTTTACTACCAAATGTTGGTTGATTCAATACTCATCTATGCCCTCAAAGTGCAAATTACATGGCAACAATACATACAATACCTGCAGACTATAAGTTTCCGAATAAAAATGTTCTTCAAAGAAAATTTTCCAATTTCTAGGATAGGGCCAAAACATGTGGGTAGCTAGAACCAGATTTTGTTGTAAATGTCAAAGGCAACATGTTGGACAGTTCTGATCAGACATAAAACATGTGTATTGTGGCATGCTGAATCACACAAGCATCGGGAATAATGCAATGGAGCCCAGTGACAAGGTTACCAGCCGACATCCAGAAATTGAAAGAAGGTGGGGGGCCCGCAAACATGAATATTACAGGAGGCGGGGGGGGGGGGGGGGTACAAACTTGATTTAACAGGGGAGCAGTAGGGGGTTGGGGGGTCAAGGCCCGTCCGCCTCCCCCCCCCCCCCACCCTGGATCCACCCCTGCAAGGATAACTCTACACTGTTTTCCCGTGGTATTCTGCTATGCTACATATAACCACTGGTATGAGGAAATGGGAAGACATTGACCTGAGAAGCTACTCCATGTAAACAAATTGGAATTGAGCATAATATAATATTTACCCTATTTGGCATTCTTGATTTCTGGGCATTAAGGACATGTGTTCCAAATAACATAATCATTATAAGGAAAAAAAAACAACACATTTATGACCCCCCCCCCCAAAAAAAAAAAAAAAAAAAGAAAAAAAAAAAAAAAAGGTAAAATAAACTGGCTTCATATGTCATCACACGTGTTAGACATGGCGGCCACTAATTGGCTAGATGAGAACTCCATACCTGGGCCAAGAGCAACAGGTTGCCCAAGAGCCCAGGCTAGTGTGATGTTCTCTGCGGGGAACACTTATGGTTTTCCCGACGGAGATAGTAATATTCTCTACTGTCCGTGTCTGAATCGTGCTCGGTCGGCTGATGCAGGAGTGGGATGGGGTTTCACGAACACTCGTCCAAACCCATGATGGGGTAGCCTGTGGGCGAGTGGTTGAGAGTGTCTCAGAAATGTGTCCTGTCTCGGGGGTCGGTGGTGGATGCAGTATGGTCAGAGGGCTGGGCTCACGAAAAGGGGCCAACAAGGCTCTCGTGGGGGAAGAAGCTCAGGGTCGACCGAATTCGGGGCTAGCCTTCTTGTACAATCCGTCTAACATGTATCTCGAATGGTGGATCTAGTGCTCATGACGAGGACCATGCCCAAAAAATCAAAAAAGTGATAGCGTGTAGGCCGAGGTCCAATCACCATGTCGTCGTACCCGTTAACCTCCACAGTCCGTATGTCAGACGTGTTCGTTCCCATTTTCATACACATCTAAGGCCCTGTTTTCTTCTAAGTCCTGGTCTCCTAATTTAACTGAACTTGGGTCTAATTCTAGCTCTCAAGCTGATGATCTTAGATATTAGGCTCCTCTAAGGTGTTTTGTGCCCATTCCCATACAGAAGTGTGAACACAGTGAGTTCCAAGACGGGACAGTTTATTCTCTAATTACTTCTATCCATAGCCATAACCTGGTGGTTACATAACATCATGTGGTCACTTTGACCCTTTACTGAGGTCACTTCTGGTCAAGAATACATGATTCATTACGATTCCATACTTACAAACTCGTGCATACATTTTTGTGCAACTCGTACCGTACAAGTTCGTACCGCACAATCTCGTGTACTTCGTGATCATGTCCCAAAACACAGCTTTACTTACATCTTTAACAGAGAACATTACTTGTCTTTTTAACCTTTATAATCATTGCACGAACTCATGTCGTGACATTGAATTGATTACTATAATTCATTACACTAGGATTACTTTAGCCTGGTTTCAGCCTTCCACACTTGAAATTGATTTTATATCAATATTATGATGATGCTCACTGGGTTAACATTGATAATTTATATGTTCTTCTGAATTTAATGTTTTTGTGAAATGTTCAACTTGAGTAGAGAAATAGTTCCCTTTCCCACTTACTCTCTCCATTTTCCTTTCTCAGAATGAAAAATAATACATTTAGATATAACGAATCACCATGCAAGGACGTTGTGCAGATGACGTCACAACTGCCCATAATGGGCTGGTTGTCATATTGGTGATCAGTTCATAATCATTACTTTTAACAATTCCGAAGAATTCAAAATAAAGATTTATGCTGCACATATCATAAATAGTTTCATGTAATAATATAATCATTCAGAATTCATATATATATATTCTTTTTTTTCTGTAGCCACATGGTCTTGATCACCATGTGGTGATCACCAAAAAGTGGTCACGTGACCACGTCTGCACAAGGTCTATACTTTAATTGCATGCAGGAATCAGAATCCGTCATTTTCAAAATATTAGAGTATTTGCCATGTTTTGTTTTATGTGCGTCCGGCAAGCAAGGAGAGACCATTGGAATGTTTCGCGTTTGGAGTTTTGGGAAAGTCAGCCGCGACCAAAGTGCAGGATATCAAATCCAATAGTTAAATGTTCATGATAATTGTTATCTGTGCTAAATCGCATGACAAATGTGCCAAATGTCATATTCAGAAAAAAAAAGTTTGGAAGTACTGATAATAGTATACTAAAACCGCGCCCACAGCCTCAGGCGTCAATATATTTTTGCATGAGGATAGACAAAGAGCTGAACCTATTGTCGGGGGTAATTAATTAAACAAAAAAAAGAATGAAAAGAGACCAATGATAATGATACAGAAGAAAAGCATCAAATAATCATTATGCATAAGTATTCAGGCTAAAGTAGGAAAAAAGAAAGACTAGACAGATTTTGTAATTAGGATGTATACTATTGTACCTAGAAAAAAGTACTCGTGCAGCTTTTTGTGACAATTTCCCTTCCAATCCTCCTTACATTATGTTTTCTTTTGCACTAGAATGATGGCCTATAATAATGATGATGTCGGATTACTCTTGTTCCTAAAAACGCTCGTGATCATGTGGGCCTGCCCTCCCCCATCCCACTGTGCCTGGCACGAGGACCAGAACCAGGTTACACGCCTCCGAATGTAACACAACACCCTGCCCTGACCACTTCCTGAAAATAAAAACCACCTGAGGGGTCAGGTTATTGGCACCCACTGAATTATTATCTCCATGTCAAACCAACATTTATCTGACTTTTTATATTTTTGTTTGCGTGGGTTTGCTACCATAAACAATTCTAATGTTCGCAGAATCATCTCAGAATGTGTTTGCTTTTGGTGCATAATGTTCTAGAAAGCGCATGTATTATGACAGGCATTTGGAGTATGAATGTTTACGGAAAGAGGTAAAGTTCTGTGCATTCATTGATATTACAGGGAGCTTTTGAGTGAACTACCAGTGGTCTGTCGCATAACCCAACGCTCGCAACAGCGAGAGCACAGTGATGACTTAGTTAAGGGTCTTGCAACAGTGATATCCTTAAGGTTTGCACTGTCACAATCCTCACAACAGCGATGGTTTTGTACACATTTTGAACACATTTAATTTATCGAAAAATGCATTTCTGCCACTTGCCTCCTGTACATTTTATAAGCTTGAGGGTATATCTATCACCCCCTGGAAACAGAATCTTAATAATGACCTCAAAATGTCCCCCCCGGGAAACTTTAAAAAAGGATTTGCCAACCCTCGCAACAGCAATGAAAGTTGGATACACTTGCTATTCAACAGCGATGGGTCTCGCTGTGGTGGACAACCCTCGCAACAGCGAGGAAATTATGCGATGGACCACAGTGGTCTGTCACATGAAAACGCATATATAACGGCAACGACACAAATTAACGTCTTGCAATAGGGACCTTGCTGTTACATGGGGTCTCGCTGTTGATTCGTAGCTGTTCTATTGTCCAAAGTTAACTTATGTGAACCAATAAAGAAAGAAGACTTTTACATCCAAGGGTCCTGGGAAAAAATTGAAGATAGAATCTCAATATATGTGAGAGAATTGTTCACAAACATGCATGTATGTGTAGTCCTTTAAAATGATCTTGAATTAAGTGGTTTTTGAATACTTTAAGATTTTATTTTTCATTGTTCAGTGAACCCCACAGCTTTCAATGGGAATTTGACGGTTTGTTTTACCCTCATTCAATCAGATGTGACCAATGTGACGTTACGCCGTTTATTAGAATTTCAACAATAGTATTATTCGTTGTTCATTTGGCGATGGGCCAAAGGGATTGACACAGGTTACTTAATCCTTGACATAAAAGTCTTGAAAACGGCTGAATACACTTTCTTTTCTGGAAGATTGTGTAAAAGTGATTTAATGTCACAAACATTACTACAATCACAGTTATCAGTATAAGACATATTTTTCATTACGTTAATTCATCTCGAAAATGTTTATACAAAATACGTACAGACAAAAAAAAATCACTCAGTTGCACATTGATAGGTAATGCATTCAACAGGACAATTCCTGTATAGAAAGGGCTAATTTCATATTTGTAATAGAATTTACAAATTAGATTTTAATAAAAATTAGAATTGCAGAATACTATTTTGAACCTTTTCAATATTCATTTTAAGAACGTTCTTGGATATGATCTTTGATAACCCCCTTGCCAAATCAGTTGGGAAATTCGAGGAGAACATTTATACAACATACATGTTTACAGACCACAGGTCACAGCCCACTACATGGCCCCCCACACACCACAGACAGTGCCCTCCCCATCTTACCCTGGTGCTTCCCACCTCCACTCCCACCTCCTTCCCCCGCAGACAGCCCACACCGACCCGACCAGGACAGGCCCTCACACCTCCGAGGGCCACCGTCGGGAGCAGGTCTCGCCACACAGGAGCAGGTCTCACCATGCAGTACACGTGGCCCCTACTGCTCGTCTTCCTGAGGGGGTCTGTGGACGTGCGGTCGGCCGCCGGGGAGGACGGTACAACCGGGGAAACCATATCTCACACGGTAAGAAGTATTTCTAGTGTCGGACGAGGGGGTCATTGTTGAGATTAGTCGGAATCCATTGCTGTATCAAAATTTGTTTTCGCATGATTTCGCTCTTTATAAGGAGGGATCTGGGGCTTCATTCCCGTCACAAACTCTGGATGAGCTCCTGCATGGTGGATGGGTTTATCAAAATCAACTCATTCCAAAAACGGCGCCATCCCGGGCGCCATGCAAAAGCTTGATACCACGATTGTCGTGCTGCACACATTTCCCACAACAAAGCCGCGTCTCTAGATCTATTACTGCCCTTGGCCTGGACGCTAAATATAGTCACTTTCATGTCATGCCATGCGTCTTTCTCCTGTGGCGAGCGCTGTACATCCGAGCTCGGGAACAAAGCTCCAGACACTGTCATCGGATTAGGGCATTACTGAATGTCGACATGTAAGGTGGTATGAACTCTGCAACGAGAAAGTGAGAATAGACGATTCTAGTTGATTCTTGTGTTTTCTCAATCGATGTTTTTGAACAGGAAAAGTTAGGTCTATGAGACCCCAAACAGTTTGAACTTCTAGTACGTCTTCAGACATTTGGGTACCGTAGTCAAGTATAAACTGGAAGATAATCCCCATAATGCCAACCCGTGGTTGATCTTATATTAATTGCATTAAGAGAATATTCTTCCCTCTGAATAAAACGTTGCATAGTAGAGGGCTATTATGATAAGACCACCCACCAGGGGGTTATTCATTCTAAAACAACCCCCTGAAGTTTTTATTTATATATATATCTTATTTCTCCATCTCAAGTAGAAAAATAAAGTTTCTATGTGACTTTTGGTGAATATTTGATAAATGTCATAAAAAGACGCCATCAGAAGTTACATTTCAAAACCTCCCGCGGGAGTTCTATACATGTATATCAAATTTCCCCATTACAAAGTTGGGCTCTAGGCAAACTAAACTGAAGGGGGAAGATTTATGTTTAATCATTTATGTTTTGATAGTGATAGTAATGTTTTGGTATTGACTGCTGTGTCCACGGGTGTGTCCCCCTGCAACTGGCAGAGAGCTATAATTATATAACAACAGGGGCAACCATAAAAATTCCGCGATGATTATCGCCATCCAAATCCCATCCCTAATACTCCAAATACATAATCGTTTTACAAAAGAAATATATGAAAAGCAGTGCATGCATTCTAGGTATAAGCCATGCATGCAGTCGGACCCCTTGCTCAGATAATTTAGGGATCCATGTCAAGTTTCAATGGGATGTCATTTTCTTTACAATTTAATTTTACAGATTTCTTTGAGCGCAGTCAGTCTGCTGTGTCACCACTTGCGCGACAAAGAGGTCCATCGCCGGGCGACGGGTGTTAACCCTTTCCATCAACGGCGACCAGTGCACGATTTTGGTCTTGGTCGCCGTTGATGGAAAGGGTTAACACTCGTCGCCCGGCGATGGAATCCTTTGTCGCTCACTTGAAGACAGGCTTTTGTGTACAGATCTTGGGGCCCTACTGTAGATGAAATTGCTGGTATATCGTTTCCGTTCAACTGCACAGTGTCCCTTCTCTTTATGAGGGGATTGCAACCCTATAAAGAATCACGACATGGCTGTTTAGATGTTTTCTTTTATATTTTTTAAAAGAAACTTCTTTCCAGACTGGGGCATCCAGGGCACTACTTGACCTTAGTGCGTCCGCTCTGTACACTTAATACTAAATCATGTGTCCCACGAGAGTGCGGACTTCGGATCAGGGACGGATCCTGGAACATTAGAAGGGTGGGGCGAAGTAATGCAGTAAACGGGTCATATCCTGGCCCAAATACGTCGGAGTTGGTAAAACAAGTTATCACATCGGAAAAAACACAATATTTACCAGGGTCGCCTTGCCATTTTAAGGTTGTAATAGAGCATGATGGCCTCTGATAGGACGGCTTCTAGCAGGACGGCTCCTGTCGGGATAGCCCCTAACAATGGGACGGCTCGTCTCGGGACGGCTTCTAACAAGACAGCTTCCAATGAGGCAGCTTCTAAAGGGATGGCTCCCCACAGGACTGCTTCTGAAGCCCCATTCGCCGTGGCCGATATACGGTTCATACGATCTGTTGCGACCCTGGTCGTTTGCAAATCCAGGTGCAAACGATAATGCAAACGACAGGTCTGCAAGAAACCAGATCAAACATGTTGGATTGGATCGCTTGAATTCCAGCCGATTCAAGGGTAAAGGCACTTGAGTAACTGATCGTTTGGGACCTCTTTTGTCAGTGTGAATGCTATTTGTTCAATTTTGCTTGCTTCCGATAATTCTATCGGCTCTGGGAAGATCGTCTTCTCCATCCGATAATTTTGTCAGACCTGTGAGCGACACAATTATCGGCCACGACGAATGTGGCTTTAGGGAGTGACTGTCCACGGGACGACTCCTAAGAAGACGGCTCCCAACAGGATGGCTCCCAACAGGCTATAAGCAAGACAGCTCCTACAGGTGTTATGCAGATAATGTACACAACCCCAACATGGGTTGGATGCCATATTGGTGATCAATTTAAGACATTACCAACGATTATTTCCCTTTAAAAACTGATAATTATAAATCAAAATTCATAACCACTTGGTCATGATCACCACATAGTGAACACGTGACCACGTCTGCGCAAGGTCTATTGTGAAACGCATTAGAAGGACATATTGTCTGGAACCAGTGCTTGATAAAGCACGTTTCAAAAAAGGGGAGGAATGGAAATACCGGAACGAGACAGATGCAAAGTTTTTTCTGCAAGGGACTTTCCATTTTTAGTCCAGCTTGGCCTAAAGTATACAGTTGATTTACACAGGAGTCGGAGACCTATGCATATTCACGGGTAAAACATAAAACAGTGCAGGAATCTCAGGATTGTGTTTGTACACAAAGCGTGAGGTCCCCTGCCCTCCCCCGTTACATCCTTTGGTCGTTTTCATTTCCATAGTTATGTTTTTCGTTGTTACCTCGTCGTATCCCCCTCTCCTCTAACTCCGCCAACATCCCTTACCAGCCCTCGTCTTTAATAACAAAAACTAAACATTATGATATCTTTATTATTTGCAAAATTGATACTTTCAGATCGAAATTTTTCTTTCTTCTTTTTAACTACTGCTCCACTTATCTTCCCTATATATATGTTTAAACATTCATTAACCAAAGCATGCATGAGTGACTCAATGTTTTTTGAAAATTAATACGTTTTAATTCATTTGTAGAAACACCCATCATTTGTTCAACAGGTTGGGTCAGGAGACGTGCCACCCTTCATCCCACAGAACTCCAGCGGGCCGAGCAGTGCCGTGACCTGCCACCAGGAGGACCTGGGCCGGGTGCTGGGGCGTCTGGAGGAGCTGACCTCGCACATGGAGAAGCTGACCTCCCAGATGGAGAGGGTGGAGGAGCTGGTCTACAACCACAGCCTGGTCGGTCACGGAACGGGGGACCAGGGGAAGATGTATGGTGAGATAACTCTATAGGCTATAGGCCTTTTTCAATAGAGTGGGCCCCTGCTAGCGGAATAGGCCTGAACAATCGATTGGGATTTGACCCACAACTTGTCAGAGGTTTTGACTACCATGCTGCCACTAGAGGATTTGACGGGTTAGACGGGTTAGAGGTTTATGGAATAGTAGTTTAGCTCAAAATGAAGCACATGCAACTGGAAAACACACAACAAAAAAGTATAACATAAAAGTATCATGGGGATAGGATGGGTGACGAGCCTTTGAGATGAATCCTACATTGCCAGGAAAAGAGACCCCCATTGTTTAGTTTGTTTGTGGAGAAGACAAACATTGCCGCACCTCTCGTGCTGAGAGTCTTGGATCCATCCCGGGAAAGACAGAAGGAGTTATATCATGGCAGGAAATGGCGCATTTCCTACTTACTTCAGAATTACTATTTCTTACTTAAAGTATCAAAGTTTCTATCGTGTCTCCCAATACAACTACATTTATTGCAAATGCTACTTTGGTAGGAAATTAGTCATTCCTTTGCTATTATATGAATAACTCTCTCCAATTTCTGCCACCAGAACCATTTCCTTATTGGCTCTTTTTTTTCTGTATAGGGATGGGAATCCTGTGTGGGATAGGAGGTAGTGGGCAGTTGTGGGGAATAAATAAGCGATAGACATGAGAGAGGAAGGCTAAATCTCAGAGGGAGTAGCGTTAGTAGGAGGTGTCACATGCGTGTGTGGATAGGGGATGCGGGTTAACATGTGAAAGCACTAAGTCACAAAAAGCCCTTAAAGCCCCATACCCACTAGGCGAATTTGACTGAGTCGGCCAACCAATCAGTGCTAGAATTGACCAATTATTCTCATAGAATTGACCGATTCTAGTGTCGATTGAGATTACCAGTCAGTATGTTATATTGAAATATATATGTTTGATATTGGTCGGCACTAAAATCAGCCAACTCTTCTAGTAGAGTCGGCTGATTTAGGGCCAATGAGTCAGCCAACGCTGGTCAAATTTGCCTAGTGCATGGTATGGGGCTTTAGTCACAAAATATTGCCTTTTGGATTCTTTTGCTACTTGGGGCCAACCTCAAAGCGCTAAGTACCAACTCATAAAGGTCCTAAGTCACAAAAGGGGTGGACAGGGGTATGTATAATGGGCAGGGAGGCAGGGCAGGGCTGTGAAGAGATGGAGAGGGTTGTGGAGAGGCAGGGAGGGGTGTGGAGGGGTGTGCATTTGGATATACATGTACTGGGTGAATGCTGGGTCTATAAAGAGTCCCACATGCACCATCTCCCCACAGACAGCATACACAGGCTCTCTGCCTTTAATATACTGACCTAGAAAGTAGTCAATCTGTAAAGCCTAAGGAGATCAGTGCTTCCCTTATATGGCATGACTTGCACGCTGGGAGCTGCAATGAATCTGTCACCATTGTCATGATATAGTAAAAGAGTGGTGTGGAGGGATGTGGTGAGGTGGCGAAAGACTGTGGAGGGGTGGGTCGGGCTGTGGAGGGGATGAATGGGGTGGGGAGGGATGTGGAGGGGCAGGGTGGAGTGTGGATGAGTATGGAGGGGTGGGAAATGTTGAAGGGGCTGCTGTCAACTTTCCTAGCATCCCTATCTACCCTCTTATATCCCGGCCTAACCCCCTCATATCCCTCCTGAACCCCTTCTAACCCTCATACCCCTAATTAACCCCTTATACCCCTCATAACCCCTTTATACTCGTCATTGCCCCACATATCCCTCATACCCCCCATGACCTTCATGACCCCATCGTACCCCTTCTGATCCCCTTGTACCCCTTCTACCGCTACTTAACCCCTTATACCCCACATAGCCCCTTCATACTCGTCATGGCCCCTCATATCCCTCATACCCCCCTCATGACCCCATCATATCCCTGCTGATCCCCTCATACCTCTACTGAATCCCTTATAGCCCTCATACCCCTCCTGAACCTCTTATACCCTTTATACCCCTCATGACCCCCTTATACCCCTCTTTCCCCAATGACCCTCTCTTATCCCTGCTTACCCCCTCATACCCCCTCATAACCATTCTGACCCCCTTAGATCGCTGCTAAACCCCTCATACCTCTGATGACCACCTAATTCAGAGGTCACAACATTTTTGTGATTTAGTGTCTGTACCAGTTAAGGACGTTTTTCCTAGTTAAGGTCTTGAGGGTGGCACCGAGTCACAACATGGCACTAAGTCACAAATTTTTGTGAATTAGGTCACAAACTTTTGTGACTTAGGGCCTTTTGTAACTTAGTTCCTTAACAGGATGGTATACCCACGTTCCAAGGATATTACCACAACACCTCCCTAGACACCTGCACCCTATCTCTGTTGACCGTGCCCCACTCCATTTACTACAGGTCCATTTTTGATAGTTATGTTTCTGTTCATATGTGATGTTATTCTTCTGATTTGCTTACTATTGAAGGGTATCACAACGATTTTAATTCATGAACAAATTGATGAGATGGTGAGATTATACTGCATTGCTTTTTTGGAGTATGAGGTTGATTCTCTAGTTTTTTAATGAAAACTATCAATAGTCAAATCACTATAGTTCTTGCTACCATGTATAATTTGGGCCCAAATAGAACATCATATAAAAACGTTTGTCAATTGTATACACTCCATAAGCCCACTTGGCCGAAGTAACTGGAGTCAGATGGCTTCTCTTTGGAACCTGAATTGAAATTGAGAAAAACGTATCAAATCATAATCATAATGTTCCAAACCATGTAAATACTTATGAACAATTGGGGTTTAATTTGAATTTATGCTATGCAACATGTCACCTGTTTTTACGAGAATAATTCTCACAAACATGCCGTATTCCTGAAAATAAAATAAAATAAAATTCTCACTACATCCTTTAAATCCCCCTCTGCAGGTGATGGCCCCGTCCAGTTAAAGAAGGGTCCCTTGGACGATAGAGACAAGAACAAGGTAGGCTATGTGCTGGGTGATGGGGGGCAGATACTTGATTTTAGAAAAGGGGGAAGGCTTGCAAATAGGCTAAGTACTGAAATGGCATGCATTTGATTGCACGTGCATAACAATTTTTTCTCATTGGACAATGATGCGCTTTTACTCAAGTATCAGTGACAGATCAAGGGGGGAGGGGGGGGGGGGGGCGCAGCAGGCGCATCCTGCTAAATAAATGGAGACACCAGCTTTTAGTGTTTATATTATTGTTAGTTCCAGTGGATGAGAAGTAAGTTCAGTTCATGTATTAGGTTAATTGATCAGTATTAAGATGGAGTTCTCCACATCTAGGTAAAAATGCCCTCAACACCAACGTTTTCCCACTAGCTCCAAGTATACCTCCATATGGTTTAAGTTTTGTTCCATCTCTTGTTATATATCTATGCTATCCCCACTACCTGTCTATTGTTCTTCCCTTATCTAAGCATATCGAGAGCAGGTGCTTAACACATGTGCTTAGCAAGCAGATGTGATACATGCTTCTGGCCATTTCTAAAGTAACCTCCTCTGTAGGTTTACCTAATAAACCTCTGCCGGCAGTTTATCAAATAAACCGCCTCTGGAGGTTTACCTAGGTAAACCTCCAGAGCTGTTGGAGCTCCTCCTGCACCTCATACACCGGAGAGCTCAGAAACCTACTGAGGGAACAATAGTTGTGGACCAACTAACCTCAGAACAGAACAATTATCCCATTGGCTTGCTATCTTTGGTACAGTCATGTGACCAGGGCATGCAGGAACACTCCTAAAACGTTTGCAAAACGTTTTAAAAACTTTTCTGTCGGAATTTAAAGTAGACATTTTGAAACACTTTGTTCGCTACACCCTGGCAGGTTTTAAACCCAGGCAAGGTTATATGATCTTCCCCTGTAAGGCCTTAATTATGACCAAATGGTTGCAGGCTATGTGTAAGACATGCATATGCATGATCAGTACATGAGGCAATTCTATTGCTGGATACTAGTTATCTAAAAGGACCTTTTCCATAATGACTTCATTCCTTCAAGTTCAACAATAATCATAAAGTTTCATATCTTTATGAAAAAGAAAATTACTCATTGCTGGGGTCGCGCTACGATTTAAAATGCCCTAGCCACTGTGGCGAATTTGCTGCTGGGTGGATTAGCCACATTCACATATAATTAGCCACCTATTTTTGCCTAATTTGTAAAGCTACATTTATTATTTAATTGGTTTCACTGAGAACTATATTAATATGTTATAAGTTTCAAATCGGATACCCTAAATAGTAAAGTTAAGTATACCCATCAATGTGCTCCACTTTTCATCTATACCTTCTTTTTACAGACTTTTGGAACCCAATTCTTGAAAATTGTGATTCATTATAATTATATCTTATCACATCTTTTTTTTTTAAATTACGTGAATTCTTGAACATAAGAAACTCTGTATAATGGTGATAACACTAAAAAAAACCTTGCTGTAGAACTACTGGGACTGCATCAGGATTCATTATAATAACTATGTTTAGAGAATAAAATCATATATACCCCTATCTCAAAAAGCACATTGTCAAGAAGTAGTTCATGTCAAAAAAAGAACCCTTTTCTCTCATTTTTTGCAAATAGTAAGGACAAAAGGGACCCCTTTTCCAATTTTTACTGACCTGCGAATTTTCCTTAAAATAACCCCATTCTATGCGATTTTAGAATACTGATATGTAAGGGGAACCCATGAAGTAATCAAAATAAATTATTTTGATAGGTTTTGACAGGTGACATAATTATTCACATAAGAACATATCAGGAGGTGAGGGGTTCTTTCAACTTAGATTTGTCACAATAAGAAAATTGTAACAGTAGGCCTATATCAATTTAGTACCAAATTATAATGCATGAAAATCAAACCATTTATGGTGACAATATAAATGTGCAAAAATAATATCGAGAAATACAGATAATTTTGGAATATTATAACACAAATAGGCGAGATTTCTTGACGTTTGGGGCAATCAGGGTCTTAAAGAAGGGCCAGGGATAAGGGCCTCGCACTGTGGCGAATTTAGGGGGCATTTGTCCTCGCCACACAGGGTTTGGACTCGCAAATGCGAGGGTTGCGAGCGGCTAGCGTGAGCCCAGCATTGTATACTATTACTACTGCAGATTTTACAACTTTGTGCTGCTGAGCCAGCAGTGTTACTAAACTGAAATGATATGGGTATGAAAATAGGCATAGGTAATAGGCTATACACTGTCCCACCAGCCAGGAACCAGTGGTCAGCCATTTGCCCCAATGCACCATGGGGAGGTGGGATATCCCACCTCCAATGGTAGACATGATCTTTCCTACTACTCACCCCTGGTGGTGAGTGTGGGAAGTTCTCAGTCTACAGAAACACAAGCAGTCACCATGAGGCTACACTGGACGCCGCGTGGTGCGCTACGTTTCCCTCCACTTAAACTAAGCGGGGTCAGAGGTACCAGACTACCATGAGGCATGACTGTTATTGATTGTCCATTGTACAAATAATAATGCTTTCCTTCCTCCAGGTGGAGTTGACGCATGCGCCATTCGTCCTACATCCTGATGATTCTTCCCACTTCCGGTTTTACGGCGACAACAGCTCCCTCTACCAGAACTTTGAAGGTACAAATTAGATTAATAGGACAGAATTCTTCTAAATAAACACTAAGTCTTGTCTTCAGTGTGACTATTTCAAACGAAATAAATTACATGAAAGTCTTTTTCATCATGAGTGGAATTTCCGGGTCCTGCATGGCACAATTTAAACAGTTTTCATGTCTCCATTTAGGCCTATTTCAAATATCTAAGTGAAAGAATGATAATTTTTAATGATGATTGTTGTTTTTATGTCCCCATATTATCGCTAAATGAGTCCATACACGTATATTGTTAGGGAACATGTGGGGGAAATGCATGCCTTTTCACAGGGCATATTACCGTCCTTTGCCACCAGTAGAGCCATTACTAGTACTCGACAAAGAACGTACCATTGGGGGTGTAGATGGGGGGGTCCCATGTCGCCCTGTCAAATTTAAGAAAGGATCATGTCGCCCTGTCGAATTTAAGAAATGATCATGTCGCCCTGTCGAATTTAAGAAATGATTATGTCGCCATGTCGAATTTAAGAAATGATCATGTCGCATGTCGATAAGCCCAAAAAAGGCCGTGTCGCCGTGTCGATTTTAGGGGTCTACCCCCATACCATTACAGGAAACAATGAGAGCAAAACTGTTTAAATAATTTCCCGTCACCCTTAACTTCCCTTCTCGACTTGACATCCCTCCTCCCTCCGTCGAACCTCGGGTTTGGATTGGTGAAACGATCACGCTACCGTATTACTTGACAACTTCGCGGGCTTTGTGTGAAAATAGTTTACACATACATTAATGAGTCAAGAAATAAAGTTGTATAATAACACCCAACTGGCAGGTCTGTATACAGGTGGGTGGCAAAGTTGTACATAATATACTGTTACGGTATTGCCACCGGTGCTGCCGTAACACCGGAGCCACCGGAGCCGCCGGAGCCGCCGGAGCCGCCGGAACCACCGGAGCCACCGGAGCCGCCGGAACCACCGGAGCCGCCGGAACCACCGGAGCCGCCGGAACCACCGGAGCCGCCGGAACCACCGGAGCCGCCGGAACCACCGGAGCCGCCGGAACCACCGGAGCCGCCGGAACCACCGGAGCCGCCGGAACCACCGGAGCCGCCGGAACCACCGGAGCCGCCGGAGCCACCGGAGCCGCCGGAACCACCGGTGCCGCCGGAGCCACCGGTGCCGCCGGAACCACCGGTGCCGCCGGAACCACCGGTGCCGCCGGAACCACCGGTGCCGCTGGAACCACCGGTGCCGCCGGAACCACCGGAGAAACATTCTATGTAAAGTCATGTGACCTAGGGTTTACTATAAAAGGAAGCTCCTTGGAGCTGTTGTTCAGTCTGCAATAAACCTCCAAACAGTACACATCAAATGCCTTATCACTGAAAAGCCTCTCCTGGCTATAGTTAAGCAAGGCTGTATACTGGCTATAGTCCAGGCTATTTAACCTAGCAGTAAACGGTTTTCGCGACACAGTGCATTAACTTATAGTAGATTGGCTTATCCTTGGCTAGTGGTAATTTGGATATTACTTATATTACTAGTATTTAAGCGAACTTTAGGCTAAGTCGACTAGACAACTGCTGAGAAGATCTGGCTCATAATACACTGGCAATCAACACTGGAACTGGAAATGGCAACTGGTAGCAATACCTCGGTCAAACGTAACAGTGGTGGCAGCGGTGGGATCTTGGTCCCGGGTGATCAAGATCTACTACAGCCTGAGGATACCAGGCCTTCATGGGGGTTACCCTTGACCCCTTCCAAGGAGGTTGAGATGTCCAGATCAGCTTGGACTCAGCGGGAACAGGCAGGTTACCACCTGAGTATGGAGAAAGATAACCAGCAGCCGCCGGCATGCAGCGGAGATCAGTTAGGCAGGCATGATGGGTCTGACAGAATGAGGTTTGGGGGAAGGTCGTCAAGTTTCCCAAACTTCCAGGGCCAGCATGGTGACAACCGCAAACCTAAGGTGATGCCAGGCCATTATGATGGGACTACGCCGTTGTCTGAGTATCTCCATCACTTCTACCTGGTAGCAGATGTGAACAGTTGGACAGAAGAGGAGGCTGGGCTATATCTAGGGGTCAGTTTATCTGGTGCAGCCCGGCGGATTTTGACGCAGACTCAAACAACCGGACCTGGGGGATTTCGGCGACTAGTTACAGCCCTGGAGCGCAGGTTCCAGCCCCGTGACAGGGTGGCACAGTACAAGGCTCAGCTGAAGGCAAGACGCCAGCATAAAGGGGAAACCTTAGAACAGCTAGGAGATGCAATAGAAAGGCTAACACACTTGGCCTATCCTTCAGTGGGAGCAGATATCTCTGATGATTTGTGTCGTGATCATTTCATGGCGGCCTTGCACCATAATGACCTTCGACAGTGGGTGCATCAATCCAGACCCCAAACCTATGGGGAGGCAATGGCCTCTGCACTACATGGTGAGGCTTACTTCCAGAGTGAACGTGACAGGAGTCACTCCCATGCAGTGACCCGTGTTGCATCTTATGGGGAAGAACCCTACATGGAAGAAGAATTGGAGTCTATGCACCTGACTGTAGCAGCAGCTGGGGTACAAGGTCAAAGAGGGGGTTCTACTTGGACTAGCAAGAACCGGACCCAAGCGTCCCCATCAGCAGGTCAACAACCTAAGCAGGAGGAAGCTAACCCAGGAGTCGATCGGCTGTTAGCTGAGATCTTAGTAAAGCTCACAGAATTAACGAAGAAACAACCTAGGTCTCGTAACTGCTTCAAGTGTGGTTCACCTGACCATTTCAAGAGAGATTGTCCTGAGCTGGTTAGCACTGAGCAGGAGGGAAACGGGAACCGGTCCTCTCAGTAGACCCGGAGGGGACCGTAAAGCAAGAGAGTGGTCTGGTAAGGTCGCTAAGGCGCATAGAAGGGAAGCTGGATCCATTGACAACAGGTCTTCTTGTAGGAGGTACAAGTGGAGGGCAGTACATTCAGTGGCTGGTGGACACTGGCGCTTCTACTTCCCTACTTGGAAGAAAAGCATGGGAAAGAATGTCTCCCAAAGGTCCCTTACAGGGTACAACAATGCGCATTTTATGTGCAGATGGAAGGCCCCTCCAAGTGTATGGATTAGCCCAATTGGTGATTGACTTTGGGAGATGTAAATTACCTGCACGTGCTGTTGTGGTTGAAATGGATCTTGAGGGCATCATGGGCATGGATATGCTGAGGAGATGGCGTGCTACAGTAGATACTCATCGTGGTCAGCTAGTGCTTGATGATGAAGATGACCCTGTGGCCTTAGCAGAACACCAGGATTATGGCCAGCGGATGGTACAAGTTACCTCACCAGCCTGGCCTATGAAGAAATCTCAGTTGCAGATGGTGCAGGATGAGGAAGGTAGTCCGAAGGTAGCGACGGTTGGCGGGAACCAGAAATATGGGTCAACCGGGGAGATCGCAAAGGTGGACAAGTCCTCAAAAGACACAGAGGCAGCTAAGAATTCCAATGAGAGGTGGACTATGGTTGGCGAGAACCAGGAAGATGGGTCAACCAAGGAGTTCACAAAGGTGGACAGCTCTCAAGAGGAAACAGAGGCAGTTAAGAAGTCCATGGAGGACCGGGCTAGTAAGAGGTTGCTTGAAGACAGAGCCGTCCCAGAGAAAGTGCGAGTGATACTTACCGGGGATCAGGTTGTCCCTGGGGGCTCAGTGTTGGATGTTGAGGCAGCCATTGAGGTTGAGAGTTCCCTCCACCGACTGGGTGTTGTGGTAGGGAATCCAGATTTTGAGGCTCATACTGGACTGAGAGTAGCCAGAGGACTTGTGACTCTTGGTGGAAAAGTAGTCCCAGTAGGGTTACTCAACCCAGGGAGTACTAAAGTGACCCTGTTTGAAGGAATGGCTATTGGAGATCTAAATGAGATTGAGGACTCTAATTTTGTGCGAGTGGCTACCCAAGTTGAAGGGCCAGGAATTAGTGTACCAGAACTAATGGACCATTTACTGCAAGACCTACCTCCAGAAGTCACGTGTGAAGAGAGGCTCCAAGTAGAAGAAATGCTGAGGCGAAAAGTTGATGCTTTTCAATGTAGTGCAACAGACACAGGCAAAACTGACCTAGTAACCCACAAGATTGACACAGGAAATCATCCCCCTCTGCGCCAGCCTCCCCGTAGACTACCCCCTCATAAAAGGGAAGTGGTTGAGGCGGAATTGGAAAAGATGATTGAGAAAGAGGTCATTGAGCCTGCTGCTGGGCCATGGGCTTCCCCAATTGTCCTAGTGCCAAAGAAGGATGGTGGATGGAGGTTCTGTGTTGACTACCGCAGACTAAATGGTGTTACTCGGAAAGACGCTTACCCGCTACCACGAATTGATGATACACTAGATCTGCTCCAGGGGGCCAAATATTTCAGCACGCTTGATCTAGCCAGTGGGTACTGGCAGGTGCCAGTAGATCCTGGTGACAGGGAGAAAACCGCGTTCTGCACTCATAAGGGTCTTTACCAGTTCAAGGTAATGCCATTCGGGCTTTGTAATGCCCCTTCTACTTTTGAGAGATTAATGGAACTTGTACTGAAAGGTATGGTAGGAGTCCAATGCCTTGTGTACCTAGACGATATTATCGTCTTTGGAAACACCATAGAACAGTGCTGCAACAACCTGGAAGAGGTGTTGGAAAGATTGATTGATGCTGGACTTAAGGTGAAGGCAAGTAAATGCCAACTATTCCGAAAGGAGGTGACCTTCCTTGGTCATGTGGTGTCAGGAGAGGGCGTTGCTACTGATCCAGACAAAGTGGCTGCTGTTGCAAGATGGCCAGTTCCAAAGGACATTAGAGAGGTGCGGAGTTTTGTTGGCTTCTGCTCATATTACCGCAGTTTCATAAAGGGGTTTGCGAGCATAGCAAGACCACTCCACAAGTTGGATGACAAAAATGCTCCTTTTCTCTGGACATCTGAATGTCAAGAAGCATTTGAGACCCTCAGAGAAGCTCTGATTCAAGCTCCAGTGCTGGGCTATCCCCGGAGAGAAGGGCAACTAATCTTAGACACCGATGCATCCGACCGAGGCTTAGGGGCAGTGTTGTCTCAAATGCAGGATGGCCATGAACGAGTCCTATGTTATGCCAGCCGAACGCTTGAGAAAGCTGAGAGAAATTACTGTGGGACCCGCAAGGAGCTGTTGGCAATCATTTACGGTGTGCGCAAATTCCGGGCATATTTGGGTGGTACCCCTTTCAAGGTGCGGACCGATCACAGAGCTCTCCGATGGCTGATGACCATGAAAGAGCCAGAAGGTCAAGTAGCCCGATGGATAGAGGAACTAGGACAGTATCAACTTGAAGTAGAACACCGGCCTGGGAAGAAGCATGCAAATGCAGACGGGCTTTCACGCCTTCCCTGTCGCCAGTGTGGTCAAGGACCAGAAGAGGGTGGTGGTACTGATGAAGTAGGACACGTTCGCCTTATCACCTGGACCAATCCAGAAGAACAGGGAAAACTCAACAAGAGCCAATCAGAGGATCCACTGAGTAAACTGTTTGTGCATGCAGTTGAAAATGGGGAGAAGCCAGGTAAAGAGCTTCGGGAAGGTCCTGGAGATTTTGATTGCCTCTGGATGGAATTTGATCAGCTGACTGTGGAACAGGGCCTGTTGGCTAAGGAATGGGTGAGTGGAGATGGAAGGCATCATTCTCAGATCTATGTCCCTTTACCTTTGCGGTCATCCATCTTTCAGGAAGCGCATGGTGGTCGCTTTGGGGGACATCTTGGGGCCGAGAAAGTAACCAATAAGCTGAAAGAAAAGTTCTTTTGGCCCGGTTTAGCCAGGGATGTTAAGCTCTGGAGTGCAGCTTGTGAGCAATGTCAGAGGAAAAAGCCTCCTTCACGAAAGTGCCGGTCTAAGTTACAGGTGTACGTTCCACAGGGACCCTGGGAGAGGGTGGCAGTGGACATTGCAGGGCCATTTCCAAGAACAGATCGGGGAAACAAATACATCCTTGTAGTAGGAGATCACTTCACAAAATGGGTTGAGGCCTTTGCCTTACCCAATATGGAAGCTGCAACAGTGGCAGATGTGCTGGTACGGGAAATAGTTTGCCGCTATGGGCCACCAAGATCTCTTCACTCAGATCAAGGCCGCAACTTCGAGTCACAGCTGATGAAGGAAGTTATGACACTACTGGGAATTGAGAAGACACACACGACTCCCTTTCATCCACAAGCGGATGGGATGGTCGAACGGTTTAATAGGACCATGGAAGCAATGTTAGCAACAGTAGTAAAAGAGGACCAGACAGACTGGGATATCCACTTGCCCTTCATGACAGCTGCATACCGAGCAACCAGCCATAGCAGCACCGGGTTTTCCCCAAACTTCCTCATGCTAGGACGTGAAACTACAATGCCACTGGAAATGATGTACGGGGTTCCCCCGAATACCGAGTGCCTTCCGCCAAGTCAGTATGCAATGAAGACCAGGGAAATGATACAAAAGGCCCACAGAGCTGTATTTGTTCAACTGAAACAAGTAGCTGAGAGGCAGAAGAGGTACTATGACTCAAGGGTGAAAACCCAGTGTTATGAAGTTGGAGCACAAGTATGGATGTGGCACCCAATCAAGAGAGTTGGACGCTCACCGAAACTTCAGAGCTGGTGGACTGGACCATGGGAGGTGGTCAAGGTAATTTCCGAGGTGGTCTACAAAATCAAGAAGGGCCCTAAAAGGAGGGTTGTACATGGAGACTTGTTGAAGCCTCGACTGACACGTGCTGTGGTGAATGCCAACCAACAGAGAGAGCCGTACTACATTAGAGGGGGCTGCAGTGAGTGCCGTGCTGTATGAAGTGATGATCAACAGAGACAGAGCCATGATGCGTTGAGTAGTGTGGTGCACACGAAGAGCCATCCTGTATGGTACCTGATATTGAACGAGCTATAAGTAATTTCCTATCTTTGAGGCAGGCGGCCTCATAATACAAGCCATGAGTAAATTCTGTTTTAAGGCAGGCTGGCCTAACAATACAAGCCATATGTAAATTCTATGTTGAGGCAGGCTGGCCTGACAATACAAGCCATTAGTAATTTTCTATTTTTGAGGCAGGCCGGCCTAACAATACGAGCCCATTAATTTTAAATTAATTGATAAATGGTACTTCATAATGAAACTGTTTAATCAAAATAGTTGTAATGGAATTGCATGTTATGCATTACTACCCTGTTATATCTTGTTATATGATGTACTCTTAGCATAGTTTAGCTACACATGACTGGTAAATTCTAATTAAATTCAATGGTGGTTAAGAAGTGGACATTGTAGCTTTGAGGGCAAAGCTTATTCAAAGGAGGGGGTGGTGTTACGGTATTGCCACCGGTGCTGCCGTAACACCGGAGCCACCGGAGCCGCCGGAGCCGCCGGAGCCGCCGGAACCACCGGAACCACCGGAGCCGCCGGTGCCGCCGGAGCCGCCGGAGCCACCGGAGCCGCCGGAACCACCGGAGCCGCCGGAACCACGGGAGCCGCCGGAACCACGGGAGCCGCCGGAACCACCGGAGCCGCCGGAACCACCGGAGCCGCCGGAGCCACCGGAGCCGCCGGAACCACCGGTGCCGCCGGAGCCACCGGTGCCGCCGGAACCACCGGTGCCGCCGGAACCACCGGTGCCGCCGGAACCACCGGAGAAACATTCTATGTAAAGTCATGTGACCTAGGGTTTACTACAAGTGCACGTGTATAATCTCGTATAAAACTGAAATCGTTATTAAAATAACGAGATTCTTCGCTTGTTAATGAAAAAGAAACTAAAATATCAATGATTATTTGTAAATAAAATATATGCATGTTTCTCTGATAAAAGAGGTCGTAGCCGTTAAAGAAGAATTGGTAATAATGGGAATGGGATGTTGATATTACATGAGAATATCAAATGTAAGAGAATACAGAGTTTTACAAATGCAATTTTATTACAATTCATAATAATCACAGTGACATGGAAGTAAAAAGAAATTTTATGAAAATAAAAAAAATTGAAGTTGTTTTTGTGCACTGGCACATCATAAAAACATGGCTGCCATGTTGAAAAATATATCTGATGACCTTGTCTATAACTTGTCATTAACTTGGAAGTAAAAAGGAATTTCATGAAAATACAAAAAAATTGAAGTTGTTTTTGTGCACTTGGCTCATCATAAAAACATGGCCGCCATGCTGAAAAACATGTCTGATGACCTTGTCTAAAACTTGTCTTTAACTTGGAAGTAAAAAGAAATTTCATGAAAAAAAAAAAAAATTAAGTTGTTTTTGCACACTTGGCACATCATAAAAACATGGCGCCATTCTGACAAACATGTCTGATGACCTTGTCTTTAACTTGGAAGTAAAAAGAAATTTCATGAAAATAAAAAAAATGGAAGTTGTTTTTGTGCACTTGGTGCATCATAAAAACATGGCTGCCATGTTGAAAAATATATCTGATGACCTTGTCTATAACTTGTCATTAACTTGGAAGTAAAAAGAAATTTCATGAAAATACAAAAAATTGAAGTTGTTTTTGTGCACTTGGCTCATCATAAAAACATGGCCGCCATGCTGAAAAACATGTCTGATGACCTTGTCTAAAACTTGCCTTTAACTTGGAAGTAAAAAGAAATTTCATGAATATAAAAAAAAAATTTAAGTTGTTTTTGCACACTTGGCACATCATAAAAACATGGCGCCATTCTGACAAACATGACTGATGACCTTGTCTTTAACTTGGAAGTAAAACGAAATTTCATGAAAACAAAAAATTTTGAAGTTGTTTTTGTGCACTTGGCTCATCATAAAAACATGGCTGCCATGCTGAAAAACATATCTGATGACCTTGTCTAAAACTTGTCTTAAACTTGGAACTGAAAAGAAATTTCATGAAAATAAAAAGAATTAAAGTTGTTTTTGTGCACTTGGCATATCATAAAAACATGGCCGCCATGCTGAAAAACATGTCTGATGACCTTGTCTAAAACTTGTCTTTATCTTGGAAGTAAAAGAAATTTCATGAAAATAAAAAAATTGGAAGTTGTTTTTGTGCACTTGGCACATCATAAAAACATGGCCGCCATGCTGAAAAACATGTTTGATGACCTTGTCTTAAACTTGTCATTAACTTGGATGTAAATTGAAATTTCATGAAAATAAAAAAAATTTGAAGTTGTTTTTGTGCACTTGGCATATCATAAAAGCATGGCCGCCATGCTGAAAAACATGTCTGATGACCTTGTCCAAAACTTGTCATTAACTTGGAAGTAAAAATAAATTTCATGAAAATAAAAAAAATTTGAAGTTGTTTTTGTGCAGTTGGCACATCATAAAAACATGGCCGCCATGCTGAAAAACATGTCTGATGACCTTGTCTATAACTTGTCTTTAACTTGAAGGTAAAAAGAAATTTCATGAAAATAAAAAAATTGGAAGTTGTTTTTGTGCACTTGGCGCATCATAAAAACATGGCCGCCATGCTGAAAAACATGTTTGATGACCTTGTCTCAAACTTGTCATTAACTTGGAAGTAAAAAGAAATTTAATGAAAATAAAAAACTTTGAAGTGGTTTTTGTGCACTTGGTGTATCATAAAAACATGGCCGCCATGCTGAAAAACATTTCTGATGACCTTGTCTAAACTTGGAAGTGAAAAGAAATTTCTTGGAAATTAAAAATTTTGAAGTCATTTTTGAGCACTTCTGTAAATGTTGGAATTGAGAAAAAATGTTATACAAATTTGAAATTGTCAACTTGTTTTTTCTCATTTGGCACACCATAACAACAGAATGTAGGGGATTTGACACTTCTGTTCCAGTCTGTTCCGGTCTGCCGCACAGCACATGAGAGGCAATTAACTTTCACATAGGGTCCACTCTCCCACTAGAGTTGCCCAAAACTCAAAGTTATTATTGTTTTAACTATCCTGAAACTTGTAAATTTTAATCAAATAACATGAATACAAGCAAAATACATATAAACTTATAAGAGAATTATCTAAAATACATTTATGGTATTTTTTTAAAGAATTATAACAATACAAAATCCATTCTAATGTAAAGATTGTCAAAGGCCATAGGACACATCTACACGTAACTAAATGTAACTAAAATCTCCTCTCAGAAGAAACCCATGCATCCACTCTCCAAGCATAGGACAGGAACCAGGAGATTAAATGTGTGATAATAGGGTGAACTGGCTCTTTCACTTGTTCAAAGAAAAAGCCATCCTATACTTCGCCTATCAAACTTTATACCATTGGTGAAACTTAATACAACGCGAAGAATAAAAGGAAGCTCCTTGGAGCTGTTGTTCAGTCTGCAATAAACCTCCAAACAGTACACATCAAATGCCTTATCACTGAAAAGCCTCTCCTGGCTATAGTTAAGCAAGGCTGTATACTGGCTATAGTCCAGGCTATTTAACCTAGCAGTAAACGGTTTTCGCGACACAGTGCATTAACTTATAGTAGATTGGCTTATCCTTGGCTAGTGGTAATTTGGATATTACTTATATTACTAGTATTTAAGCGAACTTTAGGCTAAGTCGACTAGACAACTGCTGAGAAGATCTGGCTCATAATACACTGGCAATCAACACTGGAACTGGAAATGGCAACTGGTAGCAATACCTCGGTCAAACGTAACAATACTTTACTTCGATAACATGAAGCAAGAACCGAAACAATATTGATTTTGCTGAGCTAGTATTTATTACTCCATATAGTTCAGTGTATAATAGGTTTGGATAGACAATACCTAGATTCTTTTGAATTTGTTTTCCTAGAAAAAATAATGTTCACACCATCAAAAGCGGCGGTTAGCTTTGTCAATTATTTGGTTAAATCAGATGCTGAAGGCCCTTGATGGGGGGGGGGGGGGGGGGTCCCCAATGTTGCATATCGCCTACACCTATCACGTAACTCTCCATGTCTCATGTCACCTCTAAGGTCCCTCATGTCCCATGCCGTGTTTATTTTCTTTAGGGGGTCTAGAGCCATTGCTGAGGTGCAGGTTGGAAATGTTATCCAGTAGTGTAGGCCTGCCATGCGCGATCTGGCGGGGGGGGGGGGGGGGCTCCCCCTCTATACATTCGTAATCTTTGTGCCCCCACCCACTCTCTCTATAAGATTAATTTCTGGATCTGCCCCTGGGCCTTACATAATAATTGGCTACTATTCGTTTAATTGATTATTGTCTTTATTCATAATCCTTTATTCATTGGCTATTGGCAGGTTGGTGTTCGGAAAACGAGGTGGTGGGGCTGGGGCCGCCCAAGACCCACGCCTGGGTGTACAAGGAGGGCGCCGACCTGGGCGCCTGGTTCAAGGACCCCTATCCAGACAGTCTGTCCGAACGCACCCAGCTCTGGGTTCAGCGCCGCGCCACGCACGTCGATGACCGCTACTCCTTCCACCTCTACGATGACTACTTCCGGTTCCGGTCTGACGAGGTGACGTCACGGCAAGAACGAGCTTGGTGGGTCCACGGAGTGGGTTCAATTGTGTACCGCGGCGCGCTCTACTTCCACTACGAGAACCACATGTACAGATACGACCTTCAGACAACTGACCCCAATGTCCAGTTGCGCACGCAGCTTTTGGCGACGTCGGACTATACCAGGGGGCACCACACGTACGTCCGTTACCATGCCGACGAGAGGGGATTGTGGGTGAGCTACCCGGCGGCAGATCGCTTCCGACTGATGGTCAGTCGAGTGGATCCGGCCACGCTTCAGTTGTCAGAGACTGCAACCCTGGAGGAAGATCTGGCGGGTATTAAGGGGGTATATGTGACCTGCGGGAAGGTCTATTTGGTATCAGGTGGGGGGAACAGTATTAACAGTGGTGGCAGAAGTGGGGATTCGGCCAGGGCTGTCTACGACGTATATCGACGTCAGAAGGTGCTGGCCGAGACACCATCCTATGACGTCACCATGCTATATGGTTATATCAGTCAAATGACGTATAACCCGCGTGAGAAGGTCATCTTCGGCTGGGACAATTACCACTTAATCACCTGGCCAGTGATTTGGCAGAAAAAAGGATGAAGCGATTGTATTATAATAAGAATAAAAACAGGATAATACATCTGCTGCTGCAGAAGCTTTGTAGTAGGTAGTCGGTAATAGTTGTTTAATTGACAAGCAACGAGTATATATACCCAGACACTCTGATTTCGGGAGACAGTGTTAAGGTAGAAGGAATATTAATAATGCTGCCATAGACTAGAGATGCAATCGACGTTGTAATAGTCTTTTCCGCATCCTGGCCTTCCTGAGTGTGTATGATGGGTCTGTACCCCTAAAATCGACACTGCGACAAGGATTTCTTAAATTCGACAGGGGACACAGGACCCCCCATCTATACCACCTATATGGCGACCACCAGGCTGTGGGGGTCCACACTCGTCATGTAATGCTGATAAGGACTGATTGGGGGTCTTTGATTGGCTAGAAACTTGTATTATAAAATTACAGTATTTTTAAAAATATATCATGAATGCACTAAGATGATACAAGTGTCAGAAAAAAACATAAAGATTGGGGCTATCGATATGTAGCCTATAGACATAATTATGCAACTTAGTATACATCAAAAGTTATAGGTGGTTTAATATCAGCAACAAATTTTTGATCCCCCTCCTACCTTGTCATGTTTTGACATGCGACCCTTGATAAGAGAAAAACTGACACACATTTTATTTTGGATACTTTTAATCTAAATCAAGCCCCCTATCTATGCAAAAAGCATCTCCCTGGTTTTGAACATGACATACAGATTGCCAACAGTGTCCATAACCGTGGAATGACCTTTTCCTAGATTTTCACGTGGCTTTAACATTTATACCTTGAGATTGTGAAACCTCGTTTAACACTATTCAGACTTCTACAAGATCCACTTGGTTAAAGACATCAGTCATTCACCATGCATGATTGAAAAAAACCCACATTTTTAACAAAAATTGTTACAATTGAAATGTCTTTATACGTACTTTTTGAAACAGGTTTCAATACACATTATTGCAATTTTCCATGGCACAGGGAATGACGTTTAAAACAGCCTCTCGCCTTAAAGCATTTCTTCCTTAAAATAACGAGAATTCTATATAGGTTTGATCATTAAAATAGTAAACAAGTCAGATTGTCTTAAAACAGTAGATACCTAACGATAATCATACTGGTTGACGCATGATTGGTGTGAGAGGGTTTTACATTGGTGGTGGCGGAGGATGAATGAATACAGTAAGGATGAATCCGGCTGGAACAAAACGAGGGTGCTGGGCGACCAGCAGCCGAACATGAGCCCGGATGGGGGACATGGAGTCTACCTACAGTTTTATCTGCAGGGTAGAGTTACACAAATGAACTGGATAGCAATCACCCCTAAACTACATTCAGTGGACAATGTATAAACATGGACGACTGGACGGATTTTACATTGGTATTATACAAGGCATCTCTACATTTCACAGTAACTTGGGACCATGTGCACAAAAGGCCAGTCCCTTATTCAAAGTTTACAGTCTCCCATAGCATTTACAGTTGAGCGCTGCCATGTCTGCCATCACAGATTTGCTTTATAAGCACATATATACGAAAAGAAAGCATCCAAATATAGAGTTTGTATGAAATATCCTTACCACCACCTGTTAGAGATTACAGCTTCCACGATTACAATTTTCAGTGGTGTTTAAATATTAATTTCATTCTCTAGTAAGTGCAATGGAATGCGTTTTATACCAAGAAACACTCTATCCAATGTTCCTAATTATAGAATTAGGAAAGTAGGCATTAAAAGATCAGCCAATCACGATTGCTTTTTCTTTGCAATAACATGGTTTAGTCCAAAGAAATTTGACACTTCTACATTAACATACACCAAAATAGCCTAATCATATGTTTTCACCAACATAACATCAGTGGGTTCTACAAAGCAGTCTATGAATAACATTCAATCCAGGTAGAATTACGTTAATCACGAAAAACAAGCCTATAACAAAAAGGGTAAAAGAGTTATGCACTGTCTATGCGACTGGTTCCTTGGACAAGTCTGAACCTCTAAGCAGGTGCTACTTTCCTGTGTGTATACCCTTTAAATAGGTACCACCCTCATGTATACCCTCTAATCAGGCACCACCTTCCTGTATACCCTCTAAACCGGTGCCACCTTCCAGTATACCCACTAAACAGGTACCACCTTCCTGTATACCTTCTTAACAGGTAACATCTTCCTGTATACTATCTAAACAGGTACCAGCTTCCTGTTTACCCTCTAAACAGGTGCCACCTTCCTGTATACCTTCGAAACAGGTACCAACTTCCTGTATACCCTCGAAACAGGTACCACCCTCCTGTATACCCTCTAAACAGATTACGAGGTATTAATTTCCTGCATAGTCAAACACAAATCACAGTAGCACCATGCAGAAACTGATGACAATAAAATACAAAGACGAATGACTAGAATGACTAAAAGGACCAAGAGTTGGGACATTTGATTACCGACTTGAATACATTGGATTCTTTGGAAACTTGTAATCCTTAGTGTGTTGGTGTCACATAAACAGCGACGTACATCTAGGAAGCTTAACATAGAAGAGAATACTAGAGTATCACATTCAATCAGTCAATGGACCTAACACCCATTTATAAGAAAACTTACTTGTTGGTTACAATTGTTTTACGTTTACAGCTACTTTCACTTATACAATTTAAAGACTGAGTTCATAGGGATTCCTATACAAAGTGATCATACGTTCCATATACGGACACCATACACTGATTAGCGTTTAAAGTACCATGTAGAGTAAGTGTGTTTTTAATGATTATGTACAATTTGAGTAATGCTTAGAGTTAGTTGTATATAAACTTACAGCTATCTGATGACGTATTTTTGTATTATTTCTGTCCAATTTCAGTGATGTTCACATAACCTTTGATTATTAACCATTATCTATGTGATGATGTCTTCATCGAAGTCGGTATTGGGTCGTGTACGACGGTATGAGGCATTATCCGGCATATCCGGGAGGTCCTCTGCTAATCCCCACCGCTGTGCAAATGCTGAAATCAAACATTTTTTTCTTCAGTCCACAATGTCAAACATGATAAGAAAACACAAATTGTAGTGTTTTTGGTAACAAAACAATACAACATGGGTAAGGAATTGGTTACAATACATATTTACATGTGTCATGCCATAAAATGAAGGCTACTTCAAAGTAAATTTTCAATGACCGGAATAATGATTACGATTTAATTATGTCCATGCACCAGGTGCATCAGTTGGTTACATCATGAATGCCGCAGGTGCATTGAGTAATTATGTCATGGATGCACTAGATGCATCAGGTTGTTACATCATGGATGCACCAGATGCATCGGGTAGTTATGTCATGGATGCACCAGAATGGTTTATTTCACCCCTAATGGCGTAGTGTCTGTACATTTCCTATTTAAACGTCATAACATTCATCCAGGGGAATAACAAAAGGGATATTCCCCTGGTTTAAACTGTTAACTACAGAGACCAGGGGAATATCTAAAAGATATTCCCCTGGAAAACCAAGGAAACTAGAGCCACGCCCCCTTTTACAGGCTAAACCAATAGGAATACAGAGTGTCAGGGGAATAACTTTTGCTGAGCCACGCCCCCTTATGCTATCAGCCAATCAGAGTACACCAGTGGAATATCTAGGTCGCGTTGCTAGGTCGCGTTGCTAGGTCGTATGATGTGGCCGTTAACTGTATTCAATATTAGATAACATGTATAATGTTTATCTACATTTATAGATTTCTGGGAGGTGAAATAAATCCAGTACTGACCTCGGTGAGATATCAAAAAAAAGTTATTGCCCTGGTAGTCAAGGTCTCTGGCTTACGCTGCGCTTCAGCCCTCGACCATGACTACCAGGGCAATAACTTTTTTGATATCTCACCTCGGTCATTACTATTTATTTGTTTGTTTGTTGGGGTAGTTCACCATCCAGCCAACCCTTTGGGGTCTTTCCACTATGCTTTTCCGCTAGCTTCACCCCATTTAGGTGTTGACTGAATCTATGAGATGAGGTGCCTTTGCATTTGTAGTAGTGGGACCCAATGCAGGTGATTACATCATGGATGCACCACATGCATCGGGTTGTTAAATCACGGATGCATCCGGTGCATTTGAGTGGTTATGTCATGGATGCATCAGATGCAGGGCTCAACATCAAGGTTTTTCAAATTAGTTTCCAGTCGGGCAGGTGTAGATTAAATTTTCCTGCCCAACCCTAAAATTTACCTGGCCCTCTTTAATAGTTTATCATTATATGATAAAAAATTTGCCTACTCTTTGGGCAGGTGTATACCAAAATTTACCTGCCCCAGCTGAACTTTTACCTGCCCTGGACAGATGGATAATGCTTAATGTTGAGCCCTGAGGTGCCATGGATGGTTACATCATGGATGCAGCAGATACATTGGGTGGTTACATCATGGATGCGCCTGGTGCATAGGGTGGTTACATCATGGATGCACCAGATGGATCAGGTGGTTATGTAATGGATGCACCAGATGCATCGGTTGGTTATGTCATGGATGCACCTGGTGCACTGGATGGTTATGCAGACAGGGGAAGGAGTGCATTTACATTTATATCAGCACATACACAACCTCTCAAATTATGGAATTCACTTCAACAGAATCACAAGATTAGAATGCTTCAAGTCATAAACTGGCACTCAGAAATGTCACAGAATTGAAGGGGGGTTTATATGAAAGTCAGTTTCTTTACAACAAAAAGATTAAGCTGCCCTCCCAAGGAAAAAATTGTTGAGGGGCAGAGTTGAAATTAAGCCTTCCCAATGTATGGTTTAAAAGCAGAAAGCATCCCACACAAAAGCCTGATTTCTTCAATATTTCTTAAAGTTGCATTCTGAACTATTTTTCTTTGAAATCTGAAATTTTTCTGCATTCCATGCAATTAGATATATCTCTGTCAGTTCTGCCTAACACATACTGAAACACATCTAGACCCAAATTTTCATTTTTGATTTAGCTCAAAATGCAGTTTAAACATAAACCTTGACTCCCACCACTTTAGCACTGGCTCACACCACTTAAAAAACAGTAGTCATAGGGACCCATGTGATTGTTTGTAAGAAAGCCTCAAACGAGCACACACCCTAAGGGGTCTCAAAAGGAAGCCAGCGTTGCTGCGCTCAATGCGGCCCAGCCAGGTATACCCCTGAACACAAGGAGCTTAGGACTGGTGTCTGGGGCCGGGCACTGCTTAGAGTACTGTACCGTCTTCATCGGGGCTGCCTCTGGCCCGCACATGGAGCAGGAGCAGGTGGCGGTCTGTGCCAGAGGACAAGGCAGTCAGTATGGATACTTTGGAAAGTAAATGGTGCTATAGCTCTAGTATTCTCAGATTAGCATAGGTGGGTCTGCAGTAAATTATGAACGTTGGTGAATACCCTTCCCATAGCTTTATCAGTGGTATCCGGGGAGTTGTTGTCACAAAAGAAAATAGCAGAGATAAAGCTCAGTGATACAGTACTTTTTAAAAGGAATTTTAAGAGAATATTATGGTAATATTGGAAAATCATATTCACATGAGGCCATTCCTAAATTAAGAGCCTCTTGAGACTATTATTGGCAGTGTGCCATGGGCCGGGGTTGTGAGCTTTGAGACTTACCGTCAGGCTCAGGCTCCTCCTGTGGGGCCTCAAGGCGTGGGCTGCGGGACGCCTTGAGCAATGACCGTTGGCCGGGTGGTGTGCCCCACCCCAGGGGCTGGCCCCCTGCAGGGGTCTCAGTACTGGTGATGGAAGCTGTGTCTGACCGTGGGTCGTCCTCTTCGGTGGCAGACACCTGGTTGCGGCGAGCCTTCTTCTTCTTTTTTTTTCTGCGGTTGTCAACTGGAAGTATACCATTGGAAAAGTCAGTGAGACAGGGGACAGATGTGGCTGATACAGTACCATCATTATTCAGCAAGAGGAATGGTTACCAAGTCTTGTTCAAACTTCAAGGCTGAGTGTGCAACAAAGATACACAAGGTGCAACGTGATAGTCAAGAGTTGCATTGAGGTATCAAACTTTAAGGGTGTCCTCTAGCCTATATGGGATTTATGTAGAATCAATAACGTTTTTCAATTTCATGGAAAAATTCTCACATTACAAATGAACAAAATTTATCTAAGAATGGATTATTTATGGGAAAAAAATTCGGACTTCGATATTTGAAAGTACTATTATGTTAAGATTTCAAAGTCTACAAACCTGTATTATAAAAATACAGTAACTAATAGGAACTGAATGACATTGCAAACACGTAAAATAAGATGTGATATCCAAATGTGCTAAAAGCAATGAAAAGAGCTTACGTAAAAAAACATGTTATCACTTAATTATGTTATTTCAGGGGGTCCCTCTTTCAATCAATCTATCAATAACAATTTTCTAGATTCATGGAACAAAAATGAAATGAAGTCAATTTTCCAAATGATACTTTTTGATCCAACTGCGTAGGTCGCAACTACACCATAGGTCGGGTCTCTAAGTTGACATCTTAGTAAAAAAGATTTTTATGAAATTTGACAAATCTCATTACATGTTTTACAATTCCTACGCCTTCGAGACTAGAAAAACTAGGACAGGATCTGGCCAGCAAATGTCAAGAGTCCCGTTGATCATTCATCAAGTTAGAAGTGATTTGTAGCTTCTTGTATATTTGCGTTTCAAAAGCATCTCTCTTTGAAGATTCAAACGATAAATCAACTTAGTATCTTTAAAATAAATGAAAGAAGTGTTTCAGTTTGACTTGACTACACACAGCACAAATTAGGCTGTGAATAAGTACACCATCTCGTGACAACAGCATCACCACTTTTTGATTCCGGCTTTACCATGAGAAAAAAGTTAACTTAGGACTAACCCAACGATGGGGTGGCCCGGTGACACCTTAAGTGTAGACCAGGGGCCATATCTTCGTAACTTATTTCAGTGATCAGGCTAATCAGGTCAAATTCGATGAGTCTCTCATCCATATTTATTCGGTTTGTAAATCAATGTAACTACACCTAACTATGCCTTTTCAATGTTTCTTTCAAATGATACAAGTGACTTCGTCACTTGGAGTAAGGCATACAGATTTAAGAACAAAGGGCGTGGCTATACGCACGGGACACTCTCCCATCATGCCCGCGTGTATAACCTCGCCCTGGGTGGGGCCTCTGTAAATAGCCTTTCTAAAGGATTGTCGCTGACCTCATGAAATTAATCAAAAGGATTTGCCTTCTATCCAAAATATGGTCTTGTAATGCATAGATGAGAATAAGTATTCTCCAATTTAGGCTCATTCTGGCATGTGGTCAGGTTAGGCAGTTTTGGCCCGTTTTTAGGGACCACTGTCAATCTCCACCATGGACCTCTGTGGCCACAATGACTCCAGATGGGAGTGATGTTGTGTTGGGGAGTGCTTGCAGGCCAACAGTTCTTTCTATTAGGGAGAATCACTTCTTTTGGTGACAAGACAGAATCAGGTATTATGAGACACTAATAAAATTTCACCTGATTAGCCTAATCAGTAAAATCAGTTACGTAGATATGGGCCCAGGGATCGGCATGCACCCATTCTTCAGGCAGCAGCATGGGTTTGTCACAGTTTACCAATTATCATAACGCTTTGCCTACTAAACCTGTTGCATTTCTTTAGTTTAGTGCCCAAAATCATGGAAATGTGCCAGTTAGTATTTTAGAATGATAAACACTGTAGTGTAAAATCGCCGGTCCAAAATGCATGTTGGAAGCAAGTGATTATGAAAACTTTGACTGTAGTTGAAAAGGAATCACCTCTGTTATCTGAACTTGCCACACTGGCCCCATCAAAGTCGCGGTCTGAAAGAACATAGTAAGTCCGAATCCCGGCCCCATTTGTGTAACTTCTCCAGGATACACAATTTTAACATTGCTTAACCCTTTCCAGGTGGCGCATTGGAGCACCTAAGAAGTTGGATATGTAGAAAAACAGAATGTGTGCTTTATGTGATGAAAGGTATTATAAATTAGGGCATTCCTTTTTTAATCCTACTTGCCTACTCCCTCGTCTTTAACAAACAAATTTGACTTAATCCTCTAAATACCTGGAATACAGATTGTTGATCAATTCATCTATATCTATGTTGAAATGATTTTCATGCCAGATTATGCTGTTGTTACAAGTTTAGGAATGTCAATCAATGAAGGTCATTTCAGCAAGAATCCTAAAAATCAATTACTGCCCCCTCCCCCACCCAAAAGAAAACTCGAGTTTTGCTCATGCATGCGTGATGGTCGCCCCCCAATAATCTGAAGGACTCCCTACAACCAGAAGGCAAAATGGGCCATGAGTACTGACCACCACCACTCCTGCTGTCACACACAACTCAGGGAGGGGTTTAGGAAAGGGCCCGCTTCTACTACTAGTACTAGGTCCCTGCATGTACTGTCATACATCCAGTACTCAGTGAACTATCACTCACCCCCCTAGACCTGCCCATCTGCAGGTGACAGTGGAGGTCCTAATGTGGAGGGATGAGGGTTGATTCGCTCAGGAAGTGGTTATGTAACCCACTTCTGGCTTCTCAAACAGCCTGACTCTAACTACCATTGCAGGACAATGCCCTTCAACAACTGCACATGACATTTTTTAACAAAGAGAATTCAATGACTGAAGACATGACTGATTGAGGGAGTCCACATCAATAGCCTCGTCCTCCTGACGACCAGATATCTGATAGATATCAATCAACCTTTCACTCATTTCGATAAAATTGTTTTAAAATGTTAACTTGTCCAATTAATGGGGACAATGTATAACTAGATGTGGACGACCAGATTTTAGATTTTGGTCGACCTCTGACGACCAGAAAATTGGAAGAATTTTCCTAGCCTAAATGCAGAATCCTATCTAATGGTACAAATTACGTTAGAGTGTGAAAAACTGCCCCTTTGTAGGTAGACCAGAATGTGAAAAAAATGCATTTTTCACTTTTATTTTTCTAACAAGGATAGCTCTGTAAATATTGTATAATATAAATGCATGAAATTAGTTGTGCATGTAGATAATATTTGGTTGCATGGAAGCATGTCTCAGAATTTTGATTTAGGTCTTACTTTTTATCTTATGAAATGTAGAAAATAATGTTGAGAAAAATCATCAAAATCTTTTCGTTTTTTTGTCTTAAAATGAAAACTAGGCCCTTAATAAGAAATAAGAGCCACAATTACCTCTAAATGATCATTATTGACATGTACAAAAAATGTCATTACAATCTATTGAGTGATTACCGAGATATCTATGTTCAAAAAATAAAAGTGAAAAAAAATCGTTTTTCACAGATAATTCCTTAAATGGTAATATGTTGACAACAAAATGTTTTTAAAAGATAGAGATAAACAAGAAGCAAATGACTATCAAAGTTCCGATCGTTGGAATGATCGATGTTCGCCCTTAACATAACAATGGACATTTCATTGTGTTTGAAAGGTAATTGAACGAAATGTCAATATATCTAATGTATGTAATCTATAGCAATGGTGTCCCTCAATAAACTGAAGGCCTTCCTACAACCAGAAGGCTATATGTGACCCCCCCATCACTAAATGAGGCATAAGTCGCCCAAACTGATTCAGAGAAAATGACAAAATAAGGGAAAAAAGTCAAAAATTGGAAAAATGAGTTTTCTACAAAAATGACATGATATATACATGGAAATTACAATTCACAAACATACATCAAAAATTGATGATCTTTCATGTATAAAAGATTGGTTTTCCTGATGGTAATAAACAAAGCTTATAGACATTTGCACTAACATAAAGAGAAGATGTTTCTTTACAGTTGTTTTTCTCCCGAAAGCTATATTTCATGTGTGTGACTTCAAATACTCATAACTTGGGTTAAAATACAGATAGAAACATAATTCTTTCACTATTCTAAAGCTAATTGCATCCTCTTTGATAGTCAAATTAAAGCTCAATTTTCATGATCTGCGACTTATGCCTCATTATGTGGTGGAGGGTCACATATGGGCTATGAGTAGTGACCACCACCACCACTCCTGCTGTCAGACACAACTCAGGGAGGGGCTTAGGAAAGGGGCTCCTCCTACTAGTACTAGGTCACCTGCACCCACCCACCTGCAGGTGACAGTGGAGGTCCTAATGTGGAGGGGTGAGGTTGATTGGCTCAAATACTGGTTATGTAACCCACTTCTGGCTTCTCAAACTGCACCCTCCCCAACCCCCACTCCTTGAACTGAGTTCAATGAGTGGGGGTGGGGGAGGGTGCAGGGGAGAGGCCTGCCCACTCAATTACACTTGATGCACACTAATTGTCCTTGCTTACAAATGCATGCCGGTGGACAAAGGCCTGTAGCTACTTGTATGTAAGATTGTGTAACCGGGCAATCAGATCAAAGCCCAAATACCTACAAAAGACATGACTGATTGAGTGAGCCCTTCCCATAAGCTACAATACTAAAAACTATAATTAAGGGCTCACAATAAGCCCTTTAATTTGATGTTTATTATGTTGTTTTAGTTTACTTGGTTACTGAACAATAGTCATTATTGCAAATGAAGCCACTCTGAGGTGTTGTCTATCCTTAAAATGTCATAAAACGTCATGAAAAGAATTTAGTTTGAAAATTATTTGAGGTGATGTGAAAAAAACTGAAATCAGATTAAAATCTGAAAACTTACATCCCTGAATTTCACTATAACTCATACATTTCTGGTATGTTTAGAAATGCGACTTTTGCTCCAAGTGCAACTACAGTAGGTACTGACCAGTGTCAAGTGGCTCGAGGTGGCCGATGGGCATGAGGGTACGCCCTCTGGGGGGAGTGGGCAGGTCTCCCTCGTCCTCGTCCCCACGGCTTCGCTGCATACGGCCCGACAGGCTGCCTGCCTCCAGCGGGCGCGGAGAACGCTTCTTTAACCAGGGTGACTTGGAAGCGAAGCTTGTCTCCTGCTCCTCCTCGTCCGACTGGGCGGAAAGTGGTTTCAGCTTACGTCGGCTTAATCGTGGAGTGTTTTCTGGGGATGGAGTGTGGGAGCGATGAGAGGTTTTACTGTGCCGGTTACTGCTGAAAGGATCATCATCACTGCGAATGATACTTTCGCGATCACCCTTCCTCCGACTGTGAGACCTCGATGATCGAGGTGCTGGTTTCTCATCCGAGTCATCTGAATCTATCAGAGCGTTTTTTGTTGTTTGCTTTCTACTTTGTTCGTCTTGCAGTCTCTTCTTTAGCTTTTCCTCCTTTAGCTGTTGTTGCTATAAAATACAAATCACCAAAAACATAGGCTCAACATTCATAACGCTACTAACATTACATAGAAAATAATCAGAGGTTCTCTGTTCTACTGTATAGTAATTTGGTGACATATGATCTCATAGCGGTTGTTTGAGGGGAACACCAGCCATTATATAAAGAAAGATCAGTAAGACACATTAACTTTGAACAAACAGTAATATAAACCAGGGCTCTAGTCCCCAGAAGCCTGAGGAAACTATGGAGTTTTATATACCTCGGGAGATTTCAAACTTAACATCTGTTGTCCTGCTCCACTCAGACATGGTGGTTATGACTATTAATGACAAGTTTTGAGACCATCCTAGTAGCAGTGTATACAGTATCATTAAATGCTGCAGGGAACTGATATTATTTAGTAAGATGAGATGAAGTGGAATGGACGAACACGAATAACATTAGTCAAGATAAAGATACTGATTGTAGTTTATTGTTTCCAATTCATGAAAACAACTAGATTCCTTGGCCAAACACATCAACTATCCATTTCTTAAAAGGTGCCTTGCTTCATGTACCCCTCACTTCTGCAGGAAGTGAGTCCCAGAATTGACCGCTATATAAGAACACTGTTTTTTGATAAATTATTGTTCCTGATCCTTTCTTTAAAACTAAATCTTGTGAAATGTTAAAGTATAGGGCAAAATAATCCTATAATTGTTGAATTATGGGGGCATAGCTTGGAAAAACTACAAAGATTTTTTTCCCTTAAGCCCTGTAAGATGTCTGTACCCATGAACCTCTTGCCAAGCATTGGTATCAATATTTTGCACTTCGCCTTAATTTGTTTCTCAAACTGATGTACAGTTTTTCCTCACCTTCCGTGTAAGTTCATCCACGTCAACCCTTTTGAATGGGTCACCATTGGTGAAGCCACCACCACCATCCTCCTCGTCCTCCTCCTCTGGCTCGCCCCTCAGCCTTCGCTCCTCTTTCTCCTTCCTTTCCCTAAAATTTAAACAGAGGAATTCATTTTTCATTTTACTCTTCGTTATTTATGCAAAAGCTTTACTATACGTAATCATAAATGAACTACAAGGAAAAAAGACATTATATCGATGTTCTCACGAAGTATGTACTTAATTTGTACGACGTTTAAAAAAAATGAATATCTTACTAGAGAAACACCAGTTGTAACTGCAACATAAGGGAAGATAGATCTTTTTTTTTATTATTTTAATCCAATTGCTGCAATACAAATTCTTTCAAAACCACTAGACATCTGAAGTGAAGATTTTCAGTTTGAGACCAGCCGATGTTGCGGTGGTGAGTTTTTAAAGGTACTTGGGGGTGTTCAGCTTATATTTGAATTACCAATGCAATATGCTGCAAATTTGTAGGCAAGTTAGCTTATAGATAGAGGAATATATAGAAACAATATAAACAGTTTTCATCCTTTCTGATGGGACTTACAGATTCATAAAGAACATTGGTCTTTAAGATTGATTTCAATGGGAAATAACATTAAAATGACTCAACACTTGTTCAGGGGTACGCCACCATTTCCCCCAGAATTTTACATTAAAAAAGCCTAAACTACGCCAAAAAAAAAAAAGGGGGGGGGGGGGGGGGCACATGACCTGCAACCCCTCTATAAACCGGCTGCTGTACACCATAAATCCACCATCGCATCAAAAAGTTACAAAAATACAAGCAATAATATTTGATTCAGTTATTGATTGCCTAGTTACAAGATGTCTTCTAGTGGCATGTATCTGTCGCTTCTGCCTTTGAGCAGCTTGTTGCTTAGCAATTCAACGTCAAAAGTGGCTGCTAGCTAACCAGGATACTATGTTTAATTTTAGCATTTCGCTAGAAATAAACTATTAATTCAAAGCATCAGAAATGATTAAAGAGAATCCCATTGCTACCTCTCTTCTCTCTTTTTGCGAACCATTTCTGTCCGTCTCTTCTTTTCGTGTGCTTCTTGTTCCTTCTGTTCTGCCATGTCCTTTTCCACGCGCAGGCTGAGTTTCTCCCACTGAAGGCCGATGGTCGTCAATAACCATTTCATCCCATTCTTAATGGACTTGTCCATCTTCTTTCCCTGACCAAGTATGGCAGAGCACGTCTCCTACAAAGTCAATGTGTCAAGGTGAGTACCAATGATGTCAACTGCTCCGGGCTAACAGCCTTTCAAACTCCAATATTTTAAAGTAAAACCAAAAGCACCATCACGTTAATAATAGACCTCCGGCCAACCCTGTAGTATTGTTTGTTTTAAAATGTACTTTCTGAGACGAGGCTTAGTGCTCCCCACTCGCCGGATGCTACCTTGAAAATGGCAGAATTATTGTTTTAAAATGTAATCCATCATATGGCCACGTGGTTATGGTGAATACGTGGTGATCACCAAAAAGTTGTCACATGACAGGGTCTGTATTTGAAATTATTCAGCATTTTACATCACACTAGCCCTGTTTTTATTATGATAAAGTACCATATGCCATAAACAACCTCACCCTAGTGCAAAAGAAAAGCATGCCTGTATAAAATAAGGCTACTTACTACGCGACAAGGACACTTGTTAATGTTGACCATTTCTTCTAGATTCAGGTGTTGGCATACATCTAATTCGTCCATGGCACCTTGCATATCTTGTTTGTTGGCCAGTCTAAAAAATACAACGCCATGGAATGCAAATTAGGCTAATTTCAGACTGAAATCTGACATGGTTCTTTTTCTTTCAAAGAAAAAAGACATTAGTGATTGATAGATTGGTTATGGTAAGATGAAAATGATGATGATTGTTGGGAGTTTTATGTCTGCTCAGCATTTTTTCGGCTATATCAAGACCACTCACATTTGACTGCAGATCTACAGTTGTATGAATGAATCTATGGGGGTGGAAACGACGGCAAGGTAAGGGGGAAGGGGGAAGGTATTCACGCCGGTGATCAGGGCCAACTGACTCGACCAATCACTGGGGCAGAGGAAGGGGAAGCGGGGGGAAAGGGTCCTATTAAACAATGAATGACATCGTCTACTGCTTTTCAATAGATTCAAATTCAAACACCAACCTATCACCTTGTTTCAGTGTTCCCTTCAAACCAATATAGGATACAGCAGTATTACCCCACCGAAATAAAAATGAAGTTCATAGTCTAGAACCTGGATGTTCCCTGTCAAAATACTCTATCAAAACACTGCCTTAGAATTATCAAGGGGCGGTTTCCAGATATTTTGAATATCCTAAACAAAAAAACGATTGCCTTTATATATTTTTGATTCGTGGAGATGGAATACTTGCATTTTGCAATCAAAATAATGTGTGCCCACATGCATTTTTGCCAAAACTTAAACCAATCATCACGTAGTTCATGCTGGGAAGCCCTGCAGACACAGTCACACCACCTGAGAAAACGAGTAACTTTGATAATTTTGAATGTATTCAATACTTACAGCAATACTGGCTTTCCAGAAATTTTAGGCTCCTCTAGAAGATTACTGAGGACCTGCCTGCATTCTTCCATCCTGTCTGGGTCAGTGGAGTCAACCACAAATATGAGGCCGTAAACTTCACTGAAGTAGTTTTTCCAGATGTCCCGTATACGCTTGCCACCTCCGAGGTCAAACATAGTAATATCATGTTTCTCAAACTGAAATTCGACCGTAGAGAATCCTATTGTGGGCGCAACTGTCTCAAGCGATTCTGAAAATGAGAAAGTAAAGAGCTAAATGGCTGAACTATATGTAAAATAGCCAATGCAAAGTAAGTTAAATCTAAAGAAAATATCTAATGTTAAACAAAACCAATCTGACTTTAATATCTAAATATTCTATAAAATGTTTTTTTTTCCATTCTTTTTTTCAAAAAAAATGCCAAAAACTAAGGAATAGTCTCGGGAATGGGCCCTGATGCCTATATCATGTAATGGCTACGGGAAGTAGTAGTGCGTATAAGGCAGTTTTGAATTAAATACACCCTGCTAGAGATGAGATAAACGTTTATATGGTTTTATACTAGCCTCTGATTATTCCAAAACTATATTGCACATCGTGACCAATACTGGTAAGTGTTGCATATTTGGTAAACAAACAAGATGTTGACTTCGCCAAAATGGTCGAGACATAACCCCGGAGTCCCCTAATATTGTTTTCTTTTTTTAACAGATCAACGATTTTACAGGTTTGAAACTATTTAAAAACAAAACAAAACAAAACAAAAAGAGAAAAAATATTTTTCAGTCCTCTGGTCTGGACTGCAAAATCTTGCTTTGGTGGCGAAAAAACATCTATTTTGATTAATAATTTGTGACACCTCTCTTACTGCCTACTGTGGTAAGGCCTAAAATAAAGGAACACCAGGAACCAGCAGATGAGGGTGTGATATCATTACTAACAGACTTGAAGTAATGCCCAAAAAGAGGTGACGATCGCCTCTTAAAAACTGGAATATCAACATTTAGTCTGCCTCCAATTGGGACATATATCATTCCAATTGACAGTGATTTGATTATGGCTTACCTCCTTGTAGTCCTTTTGTCGTTACTGTTTTGCCTGCATTATCAAGACCAAAGATAGCAAGGGTCACTTTCCTGGAAATCGAAAATAGGAAAAAAGTATTAACTTGCAAACTTTTGAAGGTAGTTGTCATTTTCTAAGAAGGTATTTCTAAGTCACTTCATTTCCTGTTCTATAGCTTTAGTTATTGAATATGTGAGTACAGTATGATTTAGAGGTTCCCTTTGGCACTGTATTTCGTCGAAGGGTCTAGTTCCTCTTGGTCTCAATCACTTGGGACCAAGTGGAGCCAGCCCTGAGATGAAATCAAGGTTCCCATGGATTTTCGAAAATCGATCCAAGACCTTTTAAAGACCAATTTAAGACCAAGATTTGGAAAAATTAAAACCTATCGGCCGCTTTCAATGAAATTATTTTAGAAATATCATATGATTTAAATTTCAATTGAGAGTACTTCCTTGAAAGTTGGATTTGGTAACTTCGTATTAACTTCTCAAAAAATTCAATTTAAGACCTTTACATCTAGCTACAAAATTGCCAAATTCCTTCTGATAGACCTGTGATAATATTTTGGCAACTAGGCCCCAATGTAATCATTGAACAAACATCGATGGTTGCCCACGCCTTATCCTCGGTTGTTTTCTTAAAGTAAATAACTGTGGATTAGGTGTGGTACAGTCGAGAACGTGCCATCTTTGGGGACACGATCAGAATTCTTTAATAAGCAAAAATGACAGCATTGTACTCTTATCTATACATTTAAATGAGCCCTATCACCAATGAAATACATCGTTTTCATAAATTCACAACAATTTCCTGTGTTCAATCCAGATTTTTGATGAATTTCTTACCCTTTTAAAAACTTATTGGCCACTTGAAATGAGAGAGAGAAACAAAAAAGTCATTGGAGGTCCCTGAGACTCGAGGAAAATAAAGGTTTTAAAGGTCTCAGATGCAAAAAAAAGGTTTTTAAAGGTCCTGCTCTGAGGCCTGGATTCTGGGACTTCCATAAAACTGGCTCTGTAAATTTGTATGTGTTAACATAGGGAAAAGCTGATGGAGTTTTCGGTATGTATCAGGTTTTGACCAGTTGGCTGTAGCAGCACACTATACTGTCTATACTCCGTATGCGGGTTCAACTCTCCTGTGCGGGAGGCACCGGAAGTTGGGTCCAGGCTCACTCGCATAAGACGTTGCGTCGTCGACGCGCGGAGGAGAATAGCAGCACCTCCCGCGCAGAAGAGTTGAACCCGCCTGCTCCGTATAGAGGGGGGTACATGCAATAAACAGGGACTGTTTTAAGGGAGATTTTTTAGGATTAAAGGGACCCATGCACATAAATTTCAAAAGCCTATTTTCTATATAATTAACATCTCTTTGAGATTCTTAAAATATTTAAAAAGAAAAAGTTGGAAAATGTCTAAAAATTAGTGAATTATAATGGAAAGAAAAGAAAATTTGGGAAATTTCTGGGATTTCAATTGTCTTTGCTACATCATAATAGAGAAAAATCCCATGCAAAATAACTTGGGAATCTCAGGTAATTGAATGAAATTAGGTGAGTAAAACTTAAACGTTTTTATACATGAATGACATGATTGATCATGGCCATGGGCGGACTCACGGCTGAGGGGGTGGGGGGTGGGGCCGTACGCCTTTCCCCTTTTTATAGAAAATTTTGAGTTTTTTCAGTGCCAAAAAGTCAATAATTTGAATAAGGAAAAAATGGCCCCGCCCCCTTTAAAAAAAAAAAAAAGAATGCTGGATCTTTCTGGATCTAACACTAAGTTACTATGATGAAGAATTACCTTTTTGGCTCTCGCCGTTTCTTTACCCAGGACATGCAGTTCCCCATGATGCTGAACATCTAGCTGAGGTAGCGCTTATCCAGGTATTGACTTCTCTTTCACGGGAAGTGTGGCAAACTTGGTTTCTCTCCGCTTTCACACCCAACGGCAACGGCTCAACTACAAGCCCGGGTCACGGGCTTGGCGAAGGTGTTCGTCTATTTGTGTAGTTCAGGTCGCAAGCAAACCGTAATGCAGTGTAAATTTTTCTAGTCTGAGTTTCTTTTGTCAAACAAATATATTTTTGTTTAAAAACCCCTAGTTCCTGTCAGTCAGATAGTTTCCAAATCTGACAGCATCTGACGCCGAGTCAGTGAGTGACATTTCTTCGAGGCGGACGACCCACGGCAGCGGTGACTTATTTCTCCCATATTCCTGAATTCTATGCAACAAAACATCCATGAAAGTAGATTCTATCTAAAAAACTTCCCTTCGAATCTCAAGGAATCTACAGTGACGTCTAACTTGAGTGGCTAAAAGAAAAAGATTGGAAAAGAACTGGCGCTTGCACAGGCATGTCGGCCATGCTGTTGGTTGCTGTTTACACTCCGTGACGTCACAAATCTGTGTATCACGTGACCGCATTGTTGTGGTGGCTACCATGGCAACGGGCAACAATAGGACACACGTTGGATTGTGGCAGCAGGGCGGGGCGACACCAAAAATAATTTATAGCTTCACTTTTTTGGAGGCTCGTTGGTGACACGACTCGCACCTGCGATAGCACCTGCGATCTTCGAACGCTGTAGTTATAGGTCAGGTGGGCAAATAGGGGACTTGGGTGGTTACCTATTTTGTGGTTTCTTTTTCCTGATTCAATTGATAAATAGGCATAACACATCAAATTCAATTAGAAGATACTCTAAAATAACAATTTCCTCCAAATCAGTAAAAGATATAGAAACAAGTATCCCATGCTCAAAAGAAGACCACATGTACATTTTGTATGAGCATATTTTAGCTTCATTTTGTCCCCACACAACCATTTTTGACCATTAACTTGTTAACAGTTATTTGGACATAGAGTAGAGTTGCCAGTTTTCGCGCATTAGCAACGGAAATTAATAAAATAGAAAAAAAATGGTAAAAAAAACCAGATTTTATTTCTCATTTCCGTTCATGAATTAACTGAAAAAAGTCCCCGAAAATAATTATAGAAAAAAATATTCCAATTTGAAAATATTTCTCTGAAATATTACTTTAGTACTTATAAGGGTAGTGTAGCCAGTTTTCGCGCACTGTAGCCTATTTTCGCGCATTTTGTAGCCAGTTTTCGCGCATTAGGCAATATTTTAGGTGTAAAATGAATAAAATATGCAATGGAAAAAAAAATCAGGTATGGACCATCAGAAAAACATTTTCTATTGATATCCGTCCTATAAAATAGCAGTTGACTGCTTCCTGATTCAATAAATGCGTGTTAGGAATGCTATATACTGCAAGGAAATACCTGAAACCCGGATAATATGCTAAAGGCTGAGAATACGCATTTTTTTTGCATTTCATGCTGATCAAAGTAATGATTTACCTGAATAAAACAGGAAACAATATATTGATCACGTTGTGGGTTGTCATATAATTGTAGGAGTATCTTGGCAATATATGAAAGCTTGTATAAAAATATTTTTACCATTTTGATGATATTTTTTGGTGGAAAATTCGGAAAATTCGGAAAAATATAAGGAAAAATGCGCGAAAACTGGCAACAGCCTATTTTTTAGTCATTAGTTTTCACGCAGGGGTCAGTTTTCTATATTAGGCATGAAAGCCTGTGTTTCTGATATCAAAATGATTGTAAATCACTTTAAACTAATATCAAGGATATTTTTATTATGAAAATAATATTCTTTCTTGGAAAAATCATTGTATGTTTATTATTTCAAGAATTATTGATTTTACAAGGATCCCGCCATGTTCCCTAATAATATAGATATTAAAACATATTTTTGCCTCCAGAATACCTAAATATTCATGAAAAATTATAAAAATTTCAAATTTATTCCATCTCAACATTCTTTCAGGTTTGGGAGTAAGAAATAACATATCTTATGTCTGTAGAAAAAATGCGTTCATAAAAATGCGTTAAATGCGCGAAAACTAGTGATGCGCGAAGTCTGGCAACTCTACTCTATTCTCTAGTTTATTAGGTTTTAAATGTAACACAATACTTTATGTAATGGCTGGCGGGAGCAGTGGTGCTTATTGGGCTGTTCGAACGAAATTACGCCCCGCTGCACCCGAGGTAAAATTCTCCTGATTATACGCACCTGAGCGCAAGAATGCATCACGTGATCCCGTTGCTATGGTTATGACCAATCAGCGTCGAGAATTAGGTAAACAAACAAGATGTCGGAGTGCCGACCGCGATGTCAGAGTGTCGATTTTTGGGTGTGTTTGGTTGTTTGTTGGGGTAGTTTGGGTGTGTAGCCATCACATAAAATTAAGAAGACACTTTTATGTCGTATATCGGTCTGATATATTTACCTGTGGACACGACGGGACCTTGGCCTGACGGCCGTGGTCCCGTCGTGTCCACAGGTAAATATATCCGACCTCATACTCCATAATCATGTCTTCTTATTATGATAATAAGAAGACATGATTATGGAGTATGAGGTGGGATTTATGTAATGGCTATCGGGTGGTGCAGTGCTTATTGTGCCTTTCGAAGGAAAATACGCCCCGCAGCGCCCGAGGTAAAAATGTCCCCATTATACGTACCTCTAGAAATATGCTTGGAGAATGTATACGCAATCTTGTATCCTGATTGGCCGAGTGTACGCCACATGATGCGTACACTCTCCTGACAGAGGCCTGGCTTTGACCACGTGACCACTGTTGCTATGGTTATGACCAATCAGCGTCGAGAATTAGGTAAACAAACAAGATGTCGGAGTGCCGACCGCGATGTCAGAGTGTTGATTTTTGGGTGTGTTTGGTTGTTTGTTGGGGTAGTTTGGGTGTGTAGCCATCACATAAAATAAAGAAGACACTTTTATGTCGTATATCGGTCTGATATATTTACCTGTGGACACGACGGGACCTTGGCCTGACGGCCGCGGTCCCGTCGTGTCCACAGGTAAATATATCCGACCTCATACTCCATAATCATGTCTTCTTATTATAATATTCACCTCCCGGCAATTTTGGACCGCGGCCGTCAGGCCAAGGTCCGAAATTGCCAGGAGGTGAATATATCCCACCGAATACGACATAAAAGTGTCTTCTTTATTTTATGTGATGGCTACACAGAGAAAAAGAGGCAAATTTGTAGTCCTGACGGCGATGTAATAGTCCCGACGGCGATGTCGTAGTCCCGACGGCGATGTCGACATCTTGTTTGTTTACCTAATTCTCGACGCTCATTGGCTGAAACCATGGAAACCGTGGTCACGTGGTGAGCTGCGCTCCGGTGCATATAATCGGGAGAATTTTACCTCGCATCCAGCGGTGCTTATTTCGTTCGAAACGGCACAATACGCCCCGCTGGACCCCCCAGCCATTACATAAATGAAATTATGCTTAGAATAGTATTTGATGTTTCTACAGGCAATATCTTGTCTGCCAAACTTTATAAATTGATAATTTTGAACAATTTTGAAAGAAAATCCGAAAAATTCACATTATATTGAGCCTGGCAGTGCGATGAAAGCCTCAGACACTAGAGTAGGGTTGCCAGTTTTCGCGCAGTGCTAGTTTTCGCACATTTTACGCATTTTTATGGACGCATTTTTTCTAAATTCATCCAAAACCCCTTATTGCCCTCTGAGGTCCATCAAGACGTCAAGGTTAAATAAATTTGAGATTTTTTGGTGATAATTTGCAAATATTTAAGTATTCTAGCAGCAAAAACAAGTAATGAAGTCTATTTTTATTACAGAAATGGTGGGCACCTTAAAATTTTAAATTTTCTCAAATAAGAAATAAAAAATGAATTCCTAAGTGAAAAAAATCACTAAAACTTCAAAATGTTATGGATATTAGTTAAAGGTAATATGCCGTCATATTGATATCAGAAATGTAATTTTTGAACTGTATTTTAGAAAATGGACCCCTGCGTGAAAACTAATGACAAATAATTAGACAGTTGCCAGTTTTTGCGCATTTTTCATGTATTTTTCCGAAATTTCTGAATTTTCAAACATTTTTTTCATAAAAATAACTTTGTAAACTTTTCAAAGCAAACTTCTGTATATTCTTAAAACCCATCCCTATAATTATATTGACCAAAGAGTTCATGCATGTATATCTTTTTGTCTTTTTCTTAGGGGAATTACTACATTTGTCATTTATTTGGAATCCACAAATATATGCGTATTTTTTGTTTTTATCATGTATTTTTTGTTTAGATTTTTCCTGACAACATAGCACTTCTAATGTCCATATAGATGAATTATGGGAAAGTCAACAATTATTTTATATAACAGATATCATTAGAAAATCTTTTTCTGGTGCTCCATAAATTATATTTTTCGATCTATTAAACATTTGACTTATTCTACATCTAAAATATTGTTAAATGCGCGAAAACTGACACCAAAATGCGCGAAAATAGGCTCCAGGTGCGCGAAACCTGAAGAATTCACACAGAAAAATGATTTGATGAAATATCCAAGATAAATAATTTTTCTGAATTTATTTTGGTCAAATACAAAAAGCCTATCTTATTTTGATAAAAATAAAGAAAAATCGTAATCAGAAATGCATTTTTATCGGAAATATGATAAGAAATACCGTTTTTAGGCTCTTAGTGCGCGAAAACTGGCTCCTCTACTCTATAGAGCTTTCAATATGTTATATCATAGATATAGTTTCACTGACCTCGTAATCTTGTGGTTCTAAATTTCAACATTACAAGCTAAATAAGTCCTTCTAGTGTACCAGATGAACATATATATAGTTATTTGCTATTCATGATAGTGAACAAAATATAATATATCTGGAGGTGTAAAGAACAATAAAACCCCATTTGTAATTTGGCGTGTAGTTTGTTGTTATAAGGTGGCTGGCAAATGGGCAAAAAAGGTGGTTTTTGGAACTTTTACTTTTTAGCATTCAAAACTGTATAACTTTTGATTGATCTGGACTATAATAGCATTATTGATAACATGTTAAAATAATCCTTATGACATATCCTTTTTAGAAATTAATGTTAATAATTGGAATGATTAAGAAATATTTCTATAGCTCTTAACATTGAATGTCCAACATTTTGAGCAACTTTTTACAAAATTGTATGTTCCATTTACTTCTATAGAAGGAAAACATTCCATTTAGGCTTATCATCTGTCGCACCCCTAAAACAGGTAAATATCTAGCTTTAAATTGATCATTGAATATTGTAGCTACATTATATGAAAAGTGATTATAAAATTAGCAAGGATGGTCCTGAAAAACTATTTTTAAGTCCGCTATTTGCCCACCGGACCTATAGTAGGCTATAATTAATGTAGAGTAGTGGCGTGTTACTGTTAGGGCAAAGTGCATGTAGTATATTATTAATTAAGTAAAATTGAAATAGCGGTGGGGGTATCTCCAGCAAGACACTGAAACTGAAATCAGAGATTCAAACCTTTTTATGGGTCTTGACCACTAAATTTGACACGGCGAAATGGCCATTTCTTAAAATCAACATGGCAACAAGCCAACATGGCTCTTTCTTAAATTCGACATGCGACACAAAACCTTAGGCTTAGTGACAATCTTCATTTGATATTGACATCCGACATGGCCATTCCTCAAAGGGACGTTCTCGTCCTGCTGTCGTTAGGCTAAGATACGCCGACATTATAGCCTAACGATGCGACGGCTGGCGACGTGTTTTCCACTTTTTGAATGTAATCCTGTGACGGTATTGGTCACGTTGCGAATTTAGCGGCACTCTGTGATGGTTACAACGGATCAGTTTATGACCCGTCACATGACAAGAACGTGCCTTTAACCCTTTGCTGACGGCACCATAATGGATTTTTAGCTCAGAAAATCATCATCCGAGTTTTAATCTTGATATTGTAATGCTAAGGATGAGTATGTGATGATAGAATCTTATATCATTATACAACCCATTATCATAGGATTTAGAAATTTTATTTTTATATGATATTTTGGTTGCCATGGTAACCATAGAAGGCTATTAATGATGGTCAGATTTCTTGAAAAATCAGAATTTTGAAGCCAATTTTCTAAGAAATGTCCTTAAATCGGAATAAATATTGATATTAGAATTTTTTTTACAAAATTAATAGTAAGATGTTCCTTAAGTCATTTCCTATCATTTGATACCAATTTCTAATTATTTTTGTGTTTTTCAAGTACAGCCTTTGGATAGAATGGTTGGGTTGTCGAGCTGAAAAAAATGTTTTTTTTCCCTCTTATGCATAGTTTTTCCTAATAATGTGTAAGTACATTGATGAAAAATGCGGTATAATACAGAATAATAATATCAAATACCATAAAAAGGTCAATATTCAAAAAGTCTACTCCATTGTTACAGAAAGTTTTGACAATGTTGGTCCAGCAACTCCTAAAATAAAGGATCCAATTTTTAAAATATGCATTTGCCACCACTCTAGGATATTTGGGCTGGGACCTGCTGCAACTGGGCTGCAGCCTGGTAGGAAAGGGGTGGAGACACTATCTTAATGACCCTAAATGACCCCATTAACTAATTGCTTAATTAGTTAATTAGCCTTAATGAGGTGATTAGGGTATGTAAAATATACAAACATGAAAGAAAAGTTCCATCCTATCTTTCTCCCCAATAATATATTGATAAAGGGTGGTGTCTGGCACCTTTAATGAGATGGTAATGGGTTATGGAATGCTGCAGCCAGTCAGTGGGACATAGAGGTTATAACTAACATTCTGCCACAGCCTGCTGCAGCATCCCAAGTTCACAGCCCCTGAATTTTCGTACATGTACAAACCCATTAAAGAGTTTAAAAGAATATGTAAATGGAAAAAAAGCTATTTTAACCTAAATAAAATGATATTTTTATGGCTGAAAACGGGATACCTTTTCCACAAAGTATTAAAATTACTAAATGGTAGTCCCATCAAACCCTTAGAAAATTACTATGGGGCTTTTTATGAATCAAATCAGGTTCATGGGAGTAATATCACAATGTCTCATATGACCATTGAAAAAAGTATCATTGGTTTGTGAAAATTGAAAAAGTTATAGGTGGAACAATGGCCATTGATCATATATGATCAATTTCCTATGGAGCCGTCACTAAAGGGTTAAAGCCAGTGTATCGTCCGTGTGTCTGGGCTAAATTGATACATTGTAACTCCCATACTACCGCGCCAAATTCATGACGTGACCCATAACGTCGCTGGATTACGTTCTAACTTCGCAAAACACATCGCCAGCCATCACGTTGTTAGGGTAGGGGGTGGGGCCCCTAACATTAGAAACAGACTGACAATACTCAAGCTTTAAATTCGACATGCAACATTAAAAATGATAAATGTAACAGAACTGTTGTGCATTCGAACTGTGCTGCACCGAGTCGCACTGTGCTGGACCGAGTCGCACTGTGCTGCACCGAGTCTCACTGTGCCGCACCATATTGCACCAAGTTGCACCGTGTTGCACTGTGCCGCACTGTGTTCCACCGAGTCCCACCATGCTGGACTGTGCTGCACTGTGCCGCACCGTATTGCACTGAGTCGCACTGTGCTGCACTTTGCCTCACCTTGTTGCACCAAGTCATACTGTACTGCACTGTGCCACACCGTGTTGCACTGTGCTGCACCTCATTGCACTGTGCTGCACTTTGCCACACCATGTTGCACTGTGCCACACCGTGTTGCACCGAGTCTCATGGTGCTACACTGTGCTGTGAGTGTGCCCTAATGTGCCAGAGCATGCCCTGGTGTGCCAGAATGTGCCTCAGCATGCCCCGGCACGCACCGTGCACCAGCATGCCCTGATGTGCCAGAGTGTGCCCTAATGTGCCCTGTCATGCCCAAATGGGCCTCAGCGTGCACCATGCTCCAACATGCTCTAATGTGCCCAAGCATGCCCTGATGTGCCTGAGCATGCCCTGGCATACCCAATTCTGCCTCAATGTGACTCAGCATGCACCGTTCTCCAGCATGCTCTAATGTGGCCGAGCATACCCTAATATGCCCGAGCGTGCCCTGGCGTGCTCAAGTGTGCCTCAGCATGCCAAGGCATGTACCATGCCCTGGCGTGTCCAAATGTACTTCAGCGTGCCCTGATGTGCCCAAGTGTGCCTCAAGTGTGCCTCAGCATGCCCAGGCATGTACCATGCCCTGGCGTGTCCAAATGTACTTCAGCGTGCCCTGATGTGCCCAAGCGTGCCCTGTTGTGCTCCAGCATGCCACACCGTGCTTCCATACCAACGTTGCCATGACACTGGATGTCACAGGTCTGGACATTGCAGCTCCCACGTTGCCATGACACTGGAGGTCATGGGTCTGGACATCGCAGCTCCCACATTGACATGATGCTGGAGGTCATAGGTTTGGACGTTGTAGCTCCAGTGTTGCCTTGAGGATGGAGGTCACGGGTCTCCACAATGCAGCTCTTTCAAGAGCTATGCCAAAGTTTCCTGCTGATCTTCCTTATGAACCCAGGGTCCCAACTTCCATCGCTGATGTTTCCACCACCAGTGCCTAACAGTCTGTCCAAGAGGCTGAATCTTTCCAAGTGGTTGACCTCCATTCTGACCCACTTTCTTGTATCCCATGGACAGTTGGTTTAGGGGGGCTCCATTGACCTCTAAGGCTGAGCTCAGGCTGGGATGGACCCTAGCATCCCCTCTGCTGTTCTGCTACCCCTCCTGCCTCTGTTGCCCGATGTAGCAGGACACCATTGCGTTGGCTGAGTAATAAAAGGTTGTATCTGGCAAATGCTCGTTTTGAGTAATTGGTAATTAAAGGTAATTGACATATTTTGAATGGCTATATAATTCTAGATTGTTAGTCAATCATCATAATATACGATTCATAGGTACAATACCCTTTCAAAAGTCCTTTGGTCAGGATTTTGAATACATATCAATGATTATGATGTTACTATGGTAACAAATAAGAATATATTTCAGATACAACCGTTTATTACTCAACTTTAAGGAGGAAGGTTGGAAAATTATTGAATAATAAAAGGTCGTATATGCCATACATAAATTTGAGATAAACCCCAATTAAATCAATTTAACCAACAGAAATTTCACAAAAATAATATTTCTGATATACTGCCAATATACTAGGTTTGACAACATTTATCATTATAAGATAACAAAGATTTATAAAACTTTTACACTATCACATTTAAATGAAGCCCAGATATGACCTTTTATTACTCACCATCAAGACCAATAATTCAGTAAACAAAGGTTGTATCCAACATTTTGTAATTACATTCCTATTCCTGCTTTCGATTTTATAAATTTAACCCTAATATTATAAAATATGGTTTACAGGACAGTTGTCTAAAAAAATGAATCCTAAGATATTTTTATTTTGTATGAATTACCATATTTTACTAAGAATATACCATTGGCTTCTTTCAGATGCGACCTTTTATTACTCACTCAAAAGTGGAAATGTGCAGATACGACCTTTGTTTACTGGTTCATAATGTGCCAAAGATTTGGAAAAGTCCAAAAATTCCAAAATTTCCAGAAATGTTAGGGAAGAGGGAAACATTTTCAAAAATAAAAATAAAATCGTCTTTTTTTAGATACAACCTTTTATTACTCAGCCAATGATTGGTTGAGCTTTCCAAGTACCAGGATGGACTCCTGCATCCCACAGTCTAAGTGAGCATCCCCACGTGTGCATCCTCTCTGCTGCTCTACTTCACTATCCCTCTCAAAGGGCTCGTCCCTGTGAGCCGCACTGAAGCCATTGGCTGAGCTCGGTACCAGGATGGACTCCTGCATCCCACGGTCCAACCAAGCATCCCCACATGTGCGCCCTGTATGCTGCTCTACTTCTCTATCCCTCTCAAAGGGCTTGTCCCTGTGAGCTGTACTGATGCCATTGGCCAAGCTCGGTTCCAGGATGGACTCCTGCATCCCACGGTCCAACCGAGCACCTCCACATGTGCGCCCTGTATGCAGCTTAACTACCTTTTCTTTCCAGGCCCTCTCCTGATCTTCTGAGATAGCCCTTTTTAGTTTTCCAGATGTGAGTTATCAGTCAGGGTCAGTTGTCAGTTGTATCACAGTCAGCCTGGGGGTACGCCTTTTCCACTACTACTTCTTTGGACTCTGCTAATGCCTGTAATGACTCCTCCTTCCGTTGACGACGGGTCTTTAAATTGGCCTTATGCAACTCTTCCTGATGACAAGGTGAGTATCGCTGATGCAAGGCTCCTGATAGGAGTTCATATCCCCAAGGGCCATAGACATTCAGCCATGTCAGGAAGAGCTGGTCCTGCTACACTGTAAAAAAACCCGTAAATTTTATGGTAAACTGCTGGCAAGTGCGCTGCCAGTAGAATACCGTAAAGTTTACGGCTGACCGTAATCACTACACAACCGTAGTTTGTACGGATCAAGACCGTTTTATTTTCACTGTAATAAACCGTAGAAAGTTACGGTTAACTATAATTTTTACGGACTATAACCATCTTTATTCAACCGTATTCTACCGTAAAATATACAGTTGACTGTTATTATAATGGACAAATCCCATCAATTTTTTATGTCATGCAGCAAAATCTTTTTATCATAGGAAACAGGGAAATTGTGACATCCTTTTTACATCTTACCGTGGGGATCCGGGGTGGGGGTTCCTTCGGGAGCCTCCTGGGAAGAATAGGTCCCCAGCAGCCCCTTGCTGTTCGTAGGAGGCGACAAAGGGGGAGACCAGACTCAGTTGCTCTGTGGTAGAGCAGTCTGGAAAGAACCCATAAGGGTTGGCCGGATCTTAAACTACCCCAACAAACAAACTGTGGTAGAGTGCCCGCTCTGAGTCTCGGAGGTCCTGGGATCTATGGCGTAAAACTAGCTGAAAAGCTTTACCTTGTGCAGTCTGGTAAAAGGACCCTAAAGGGTTGGCCGGACGTTAAACTAATCCCACAAACAAATACATCTTTATTGACTGCTTGTTCTGATGTATCTGAGATTCCTGAAATAAACGTAAATGTCATTAGCACAAACATTAGCAATAATCAAGTTGAGGCTATGATAGGAATTATAGGACGTCCTGAGATTAATGATTAAAAAATGATCAATTGTAGTACTTCTAGGCCAATTTCAGTCTATATTTCAGTATGGAGCTTGACAAAGTATGGATGATGTAGACCCATAACGATGAAAGATATTAAAGGAAGTAATTGAGGGTGTTTACCATTGAAACCTATGGGACAAAATTCATGTTTATTTTGCATTAATGTTTGGTAATTCAATTAATATTTCAAAAGTTGAGAAAAAACGAGATAAAATGTGCATAATCACGCTGAACCTTGTGCATGGTGAGTCACTTCACTCACTGGCCTTCATTATAGCATTGCACCTATAGACCACACATGGCCGGGTAAAGAATTGACTCACCCTGGAGACTATGTGCGGTGTTTTTGCTACCCGGGAGGCTGGCGGCCTCCACTCGTACAGGTCCCGGCCCTCCTCGAGGCTACCTTGGGCGTCCTCCAGTGCCCGAGCAGCACTGCTGTCAGTGCTGGGAAGATGCTGGGTTTGTTTCCTCAATTATCCCATCCACAGGGCTCCCCATCTCGTCCTCCAGTGCTGGCTGAGCATCACTGTCAGTGCCCGGAAGATGTTGGGTTTGTTCCCTCGGTTGCCCCATCAACTGGGCTCCCCATTCCATCCTCCAGTGCCGGGGCAGCACCACGGTTATTGCCGGGGAGATGCTTGGGGTGTGGGGCCACCCCCTCCAATAAGGCTGCAGCGTTCTCTCTAGACCACGTGCGAAGGCTTAGTGGGAGACAAAGGGAAGATGTAAAGCATGGCATTGTATGCCATTAAAAGCACACATTTCACTCTAATAAAAATTTAAGGTTGACAAACGTTAATTGACTGATACGTATGTGTCTTTTAGTATGAGCCCCAGTTACTTTGAAGCAGGTAAAGTGAGAGTTTTCTCCAGTGGGCCTGTAGCAGCGTCTGCCTCCATGGCGGCATTCTTCTCTGCGTAAGTAGGTCAGTGCTTGTCCAGTCCAGGGTCGGTGTGTGCAACCAATGCAAAGTGCCAGCTGTATCTTCTCATTAACATTTCTTACTTCTTTGGGTTTAGAACTCACATGGTAATGTTATGTGACTTTGTCTCCATTCTGGGTAGCTTCGTTAACATGCATGAAACGAAAAGGAAAAAACGAAAATTCCAACTTTAGTAAAAATCAGATAGTTGTTATATATGTTAAACAGTGCTAGACTGAAATCAACATATGTAGATAATACAATAGTATAAATTAGCTTTAGTTAGGAGTGTGAATACACTCTCACAGCTTATCTCACGGGGCTGTGATGTCATCTAGGCTCTCAGTCACAGGGGTTAGTGTGTGCAGTCGACCATAGCAATAGCCTTATCAGCCTGTCCTACTGAACCAACAGAGCAGAGATGACGTCACATGCACTCAATAGAAGCCACTGTACAATATAATTTTTGAATATCAATTTCTGTCATATTTATGATATATTTGCAGTTATATCTGTAGATATGTTTTAATAAACACATAGTCAACGTAATGTAGAAATTAAATTGCCTTTGCGTTTCTCCTTTAATTGTTTATTGTTTCCATTTTAGGCATAGCCATTTACTGTACTTGACCATTGCAATCAAAAGTACGGTTTACTCACAGATATTATACTGTAAATACATTAATAACACAGAGTTTCACCGTAAAATATAAAACGGTAAAAAACCATTATGGATTACGGTAGATCCCTGTTACTTTTACTGTTATTTTTTACAGTGTAGACTTGCTGCTAAATAAAACCCCTTCTCATAGTCCGTCCATCAGTTGAGTGCAGCCACTACTATTGTAGCGGTCCCCGGGCTAAGGTACCGGGGTGGGGGACCCAAGCGATCACTAGGATTGGGGATAGTTGACAAATAACCAGACAACTTCACTTTTAGGTTAAATAAGGTTTATTTAAATAACTCTCTTGTACAACATTCCAGGTTAACTCCAAATATACAGTCAAGTTACAAAAATGGTCTAGGAATACAATCCTTTTTGAAAGCTAATATTTACCCCTTCAGGTCAAAAGCAATCACAGATAAAATATATAATCTCAGGGTGGAAATACCTTCACAGGTCAATACTTACCTTCCAGCCAAGTCAATCCCAAACTGGAGCTACCTTCACGGTCAATCCTCCAGTATGACACACTCTCAGGTACCCACAGGCCAAATTACTCAGTGGACCCCTAAGAAGCCTGAGACCTAAGGGTCCCAGGTGGATCTACCATAAAAGTCAAACCTCCAGTAGACCCCGAAACAAGTCTCAGACTCTAGGGCAGCCTCACTATAACAAACACTCGGCTGGTTAATCAAATCTGTGAGCTCCCAAGAAGCCAGGGATATTCCAAGTGGAGCTACCATAAATGGTCAACCCTCCACTGGATCCCAAACCAAGCTTCTCAGGCAAACTCACTGGTATGCCAACACACAGCTGGAAACACTCAGTGGGCCTTAGAGCATTCTGTCTACCTCCCATCAGTCTAGATCAACTATCTAAACAGGCAGTATCCATTCACTGTATGGGCAGAGATTCAACTCTGTGAAAGGTTGGGCAAACCTCAGCACCTGGCACCTTAGGAACAGAACAGGTGTCCAGTCAGAGAAATGAGACCACCCGTCTTCGGATAGGCCACACCAGGCTGACACATGAACACCTCTTGAAAGGTGAAGGTGCTCCAATTTGTCAACAGTGTAACACCAAACTAACGGTGGAGCACATCATATTGAAGTGTAAGAAGACGGATGATAGTCGTAAGCGGCATCTCCAAAACAGAACATCAATGAAGGATGTGTTTAACAACAACGAAAGTAAAAAGATCTTGCAAGTCCTTCGAGCATGCCAATTGATAGATAAAATCTAAGAAAGGATGCAAGAGTCTGGGATCCAGGGGCCACCCTGTGCTCCCGACAGGATCATCAAAGGCCGAGTGTGTGGTGTCCTTTCTATGGGACATTGCACACGAAAGACCCCTTGCCACTCTTCGCAACGAGTAGGGTATTGCACTCGGTGGCGGGTTTCTCCTAAACCATATCATATATTTGGTCATCGCCCTTGTGGCGTAAAATAAGCTGAAAAGTATTACCTTGTGCAGTCTGGAAAGAACCCATAAGGGTTGGACAGATGTTAAACTACCCCAACAAAGAAACAAACAAACAAACTTTTTTGGGTTGTGTCGCTATGTCACAGTTCCATTCTGGCAGACAGGTTTTGATATTTGCCAAACATACATTTCGCTGGTGGGGTTTTAGTTGACATGTATGGTGTTGCTCGGTAGTGCTTCAGGAAGGTGTTGATCTCCTTTCGCCAAATTTATCCTTTGACTTTGGTTACGTTGATGTCCTTTTTTATGGTGTGTACGAAGCGTTCTACTTCACTGTTGGCCTCGGGCCATAAAGGTGTCACACAATGGTGCTTGATACCATTTTCCTTGATGTACTCGTGGAACTCGCAACTGTTGAAGGGTGGTCCGTTGTCAGTTATCAGAATGGTTGGATTTCCAAATCTGCTGAATATCACGTCCATTTCTTGAATAACCTTACTCACGCATAGTGTTTTCAGTGGTACGACTTTTGGGTAACGTGTAAAGTCGTCGATAATAATCATGATATAGTCACCGTTGCCTATGTCGGCAAAATCGCAACTGACTTGATCCCATGGATGGCTTGTCAGGGTGACTTGGATCGGTTCGTGTTGATTTTGTGGTGTTACGGCTTGGCATGGGAAACATTTCTTTACTTTGTCCTCGGCCATAAGGTCAAAACCTGGGAACCAGACTTTCTCGCATAGAAGTTGTCATCCCTTGGTGACCTTGGTGAGCTAGGTCTACAACTTCCTTCTGAAGATTTTTCGGAATGCATATCCTAGGAGACCTTAACATGATACCACTTTCGGTGATGGTCAGCTAGTCTTTGATGTTGTAGTTTGCCACTAAATCAGGGTTAGTGTTCGTCTTAGGCCAGTTGTCGTCTATCAGCGCTGCTCTGACGGACTTCAGCGTTTCGTTGGTTTCTGACTGAGAGACGAAATCTTGGCCTCTGCACTTCTGAAGATTTGCCAAACTCATATTTCTTTTTGTTGAGTGTCAGACCTATTTCGCGTAGGCGCTTAAATACTGCGTCACTGAATTTTCTCACTCCTTATAGTCCGGAGAGGGCTGTCTGGATACAATATTGGAATATCTCGGCTGCGAGCATATCCCAAAGTTCAGTCTCTTATAGCATTTAAGCCCTGTGTGAGTCGAGAAAGTAATTTTGTGGCGTGAGTCAGGGTGGAGTTCAATCTGGTGATATCCACTGGTCAGGTATCAAGAAGAGATATTTGTCCTCATGCGCTTGGTAATTTTCTACGCTATAGACGTTATTGTGATGCGGTTGGGCCTGAGTCTGAGATGCCGGTTCTTCTTGTTCTTCCTGCTCCACGTTGTTGACGTTTTGATGTCCTCGATCTCAGTATCCACGGCTACGGCCATGATTCTCGAGTCGCAGTGGGGGAGCTGCTCCTCAGCATTTCTTCATGTAATGCCCTACTGTACCGCACTGTCAACACCCGGCGTTGTAGGCCAGACACTTCGGTTGTCCTCCGTTGTGAGGGTAGGGTCCGCCGCAGTGGTCACATTCAGCTGTAGAGTTGTGTGTTGGAGTGTAGTATCCACGTCCACGTCCTCGTGATGTACTGCATTGTTGTCCGCTGTGTTGAGTGGTGCTGCGTTGAGTGTTGCTGTGTTGAGTGTTAGAGTGTGGGTTGAACGGCTGATTATTGTAGTTTCCATGGCCTCGTTGTATCGCATTGACTTCCTTCTTTTCGATGTCCATCGCATAGCTGATCGCTTTTTCCATTACCTTGCCCTGTTTGATGAGTTGATCTAGAGTGATGGTCATATCGGACAGCGCCTTCGTTCCGAGTTTTGACGATCTGCATCTTTTGATAATCTGCGACTTTAACACTGAGTCAGTGTCGGCAAAGTCACATGTCGTGGCAAGTTTCTTGAGTCGGGTCACGAATTGGTCGAGATTTTCGTCCTGAAGTTGCCTCATGGAAGTTGAATCTTTCATACTCAATTTGGACCTTAGGTGCGTAGAGCTCTGGATTCTGCGCTTCGTGTGCTGGGAGGGTTAGCGTCTGGAAGTCGTCATACATTGCTCACCTGCGTAGTCTAAGTGTAGTGCGAGTTTGGGTCGAGCGTTGGTGATATCAAGTGCTAGGGCCCTATTTTCAAACCGTTGAACATATTTCCTCCACCTTTGGGCAATATTGGATGTGTCTGTGGTGTCGAGGATGTGGAATGCTGTCAGTGCTAAAGCCATTTTTATTCGTCAGAGTAGGGTAAATGAGCATAGCAGTTGAGTATAGTTGAATGTAGGGTCTTGCTAACACACTCACATAGGCTAAACACACTGGTAGTACTGTTCTGGGTTGTCACACACTGTCACTATACACACAGCACTGGGTCTTGAAAACATACACTTGACATTTCTGGCAGTTAGGGTAGTCACACACAGTTCATAGACTAGTATACTGCCACAGAAACACTAGCAGGTGGGTTGATTGGCATAGATTCATTACTTTCTAAGATCAGGACAGGCAGCTCTTTACATGTGTTTACATTCTCAAATCCCCTATTTTCGACCAGGGATGACTGTCATTTACTAGAAAGGGAGAGGCTTATGAGCACCTGGGATGTCACTAGACCTGTCTGTGGGTTCATTGCCATTTATCTTCTTCGCCATTGTAATGATTTGAGAGGTAGATGACTTTAAACATGGATTTATTGCTTATACATGCTGTGCCGATCGTCGGGCCACCATGCGGTCTCTCTAGTACCTCTGTTAGCCACAGGGGGCACGGGATGTTTCCCGCGCAGTTCTACAACACTACACTCATGTCACATGTCGATTTTAAGAAATGCCTATGTCGCCATGTTGAATTTAGTGGTTCAGACCCATACTGATTTTAGAAATGCAAAATTGCAAAAACCTTTTTGTATCTACAGCATTTGAGACAATTGATTAAAAATTTTTGTAATCAAATTATATTGCAAAGGTAGGCTTATTGTTAACAATGATAATTATCATTGTTTGAAATATAAATTGTAGTAAGATATTATGAATATGTGCGTACTAAAAAAAGATCATCACATGAAACACCTTTTTTGTACCTCATCCACATGATAGAAGAATCATATCTCTAAGGGCGTTGTGTATATGACAGATCACATTTACCTGACATGATCCAACATATAACCACAAATTATGTTGAATTTTGAGGGCAGATTCCCTCTTAAGTCCAGGGATTCATGGTCCAAATGATGAATTGCGGGAATTTTGTGACGTGGCCAATGACGTTGCCGGATTACCTTCGAACGTCACAAAACAGCTGCAACATCATTAGGCTTAGGAGTGGGGCCCCTAACCTTATAGAAATGCAAGGGAAGACGATACACTGGCTTTAAATTCAACACGAGATCACGAGAACGACTTCACAGACAGGCAAAAAATCATAGTGACATGTAACATGAGCATTTCTTAAATTCAACATGGACATGAGGATAAATAAGCGACAAAGACATGCGACATTGACGTTTTTTAATTTGACATGCGACATAGGGACCCCCCATCCAGACCCCCAAAATAAAGACTATGTAAATTGTAATGTTCTGTGTGGTATACATGAGAGGGTAACCAAGCTGCAGGGCGTCAAACCAATGAAAATCTATTATCTGGTTATTACCTTACCCTTATGGGTAAAGACCCCTTAAATCGACAGGGCGACATGGCCTTTTCTTAAATTCCAACATGCGACATGGGGCTTAGTGACGTGAAGGAAAAAATATACTACATGACATTGGTCATTTCTTAAATTTGACAGGCGACATAGAGGGTTCTTAAAATCGACATGGAAAAAAAAAAATATAGTGACTTGTGACATGATGATTTCATAAAGGGACGTTATCGTCTGTCAGTTCAAAGAGATACGTCCGCTGACGTTAGCCTGACAATGTGACAGCCGTCGACGTGTTTTGCACTTTTGGAACATATTCCAGCGATGTGATTGGTCAAGTCACGAATTTGGCACTGCCGTACAGGAGTTACAATGTATCAAATAACGACAGCCTTACGGATGAGAAAGCCCCTTTAAATTTGACACCTGACACAGAGACCCCCATCAACACCCCTACCCTTATGCTGTTTGATATTAGGTTAGACTTTCTGAAAGTTTTGAACTATAGGTAGTTAATTATCTGTTATGTGTGGTGTACGTAATTAGTCGTGTTAAGTTATAGATAATAGCTAGCTCCAAACGCAGTCTCCTCCTCGTTCGACTGCTGTCATCCAATACATAATTATAGTTCCAACATCATGTAAGATGTGAACACTCGCGTGAAAGGATATTGTTTGTTTATTTATCCAGTGTATATTCGTTCTATGACAAGAACTCAATTGATCATGATAGTAGTAAACCCCAAGGTCGAGTTCAACTCGTGGCGCGAAATGCGCAGGGTTTATCGGCTCTAGCTAGGGCTCATTTATGTGCGCATTTCGCGCCAACGAGTTGAACTCGACCTTGGGGTTTACTACTCACGGCTAAGGAAAATTATTTTAATCTAGAGCGACCTAGCCTAGTGAGTAATACAGCTTTTACGAGGTGCAGACAGCGAAGCATCCGAAAGTTATAGCATAATATACAAGTTATTTCCATTTCTCATGAAACCAATTTTCCTCTACTTACGTTCTCTTGTCATTCTAGTTGCACAAAACCGATTTCAAATAACCTATCTTCTAAATCAATAAATTTGATAACCCAGCTTGTAGCCTCTCATGTTGACGAGAAAAACGTCATCGCTTTTCGTGTAGTCTTAATCTCGTTAAGATTTGCTTTAGTAAATTTAAAGTTAATTTGTATTTACTAAATATTATATAAGTTTATTTCAATATCGAAAATAAAATTAAACGTATATTAATTAGTTTCAATTTTAGTCATGAATTTAAAAGAAACCTGTTCGAGACTACAGTACGTCACTTGCATACTACGTCATGGAAATTTCCACCGGCACTTTTGAGAACAAGAGAGGCTGGGAGGGCACCGCTATTTTTCTTCGTTTTTCTATACCTTTTCATTGGCAACATATGACACCAGGAAACGTTTTTAACACGGTAAGTTTATTATTTTGACAACTAAGAACCCTCTATTATCGCCCAACCCACACGCGAGATAAAAATGCTTGATCATGTTCGCCTAAAAACAATTCCTCCCACTAAAATCATATAGCCTGACGTCTCTCAGTGCCCAATACTATCATCTTACACCATTCATGTTGTTATAACCAACCACAGGACCTGAAAAAAAAAAAAAAAGTTTAGTACACAAGGTCCTAGTTTCCGGCCCGCATCCACCATCTTGTAACCAAAAGTAAACACCAGGTGGCCACCCACGCTACCCGTTACAAAAATCACCAGCGAAATACAATCTCCGGTTCCGGGAGTGACGTCAACTTCCGGAATACAACCACATGAAGGCGAGCCGAAAACCACTAAGAAGAATTCTGACCAACAATCTCCTTAAAAATCTACGGGTTAGTAGCCTACCTAGCATGCGAATAACAGTAAAGAAAGAAGGCTGGACTTACCCGGTCTCGGAGCGGTCGGGGTGTGGACCAGCTCGACGAAAGAGGGGCGACACCCGGCAACGGACGAAGAAGAAAAGAAGGAACAGTCTGTAGTCCGTAGATCCCATAATAACATTCAGGCGTGGCCTCTGGAGTAAATAATGTCCGGGGTTACTAAGAAAAGAAATTAGTGTCCTGGGCCCCAACCAGGAATTGAACCTGAAGAAATTGATTGTTAAATTACTACAAATCACTATTTACAAAAGGTGAGTGCCGACGGTCTATGGCCTAACCAACGGCAAGCGGGTGACCAGACGCCCTAGGACCCGGGCCCAACGCCGAACCAGACGGTCCGAGGGCATGTACCCGTCTACTAGCTCACGAAAGTCGTTGATGGTCACGCTTCCGTCTGCTACCGCCTTGACCACGTGAAGGACGCGGCCTGTCTTTGCAGTCGGCACCCCGAACCAGTCGTTCGCGCGGCGGACCTCCCGGCTGACTTTAGGCACTACGCGGTTGATCCATTTTTGAAGGGAGCCGTCGCTATCAGTAAGGTCCCACCGGCGCGCGTCAAACCCCGAAGGGGTCGTGAAGATCAAAGTAGCTGAAACTGGGTGTGCTTGAATGTTCATGAAGGCTCGGCTCAGGGTTTCTGCGTAGAATTTGGTCACAGCGTCCACGTTGATAAAAAGTGGGATGTAGAGCCCGAGATCCTGATCCCACGTCAATATGTCAAGAAAGTTGCAGATAACTATGAGTACGTCCTCCGGAAACATAACATGATGGGCGAACGCGTACCCCGCCAACTCGGCGGTGGTAGCGTCGAGACAGGAAAAAACTACTAAGGTGTGATCCGTTCCTGCTAAAATAATGTCCGGGTATGCCTCAATACCCTCCTCACGGTTGGAACAGAAGATTGCGACACGCACCATGATGAAATTGCAGATGATAAAGGGTAAAAGACGAAGAAGTCAAAAAACACACGTCTTAATGCTCCAAAATTACCGCCGGCACTGATTAAAATGACGTCATATCGAGGCTAATTTGGAAAAACCCCTTTTTGATCCGAGGGATCCAAATTTTGAAATCGGCTAGCATGATCAAATCATCGTATAATTTCTTATAAAATCTGCGCTAAACTAAAGTTTAGGTCCCCAACCAACATAATCAGGCGATAAATTTCAGTTATCATGGCATAATAATTCATATCGGGTGCGCAAACTCGCTAAATTCATTCGAAACAGAAATTGCCATCCGGGCACTTATCACCTGGAGGAACCCAGACCGAGGTCGGGCCCTGGATGGGAACTCCAGTCAAGCGTCCCGCTAAGTACACATGTACTAAGGGTAACTGATGGGCGCGCGCTGGGTACGATAGTTTATAGGTGTCAAACTGATTAATACTAATCGGTCCACTACAGGGACCTTGTATTTATTGTAAATAATGTCGTTTTAGTTGAAAATTGGTTGAAAATCAACATACATTGTATAATGAAACCCGATCATTCAAGATGTCCGACTTCTCCGAAGTCACTTATTATTGTGTTAACTCGTTCTAGAATTGAATTTGTTGTGCATTTGTTAATTTTAGAAGATTAAGACAACTTCACACTGTATATATGTTGAATTTTGTTGACTTTTGTTCCAAACCGCATAGAGCAAAATCTGTACATGTATGTACTAAGTTAGTACTGGACATAGTATTGAGAACACCTTCCAAACTTACCTGTTTTCTTCTGTGTTTTCCTGAACCGTCAAGTAACGGACCTTACACTCAGAACAATGAGTACTGCCACAGTAGACAGAATCATCTCCTTTACCTTGAGGATCATTTCACAATCCTCTGAACTTTCTTTGTCAGGGTTCGCATGACAATTCCCATCACCTTGAGGATCATTTCACAATCCTCTGGACTTACCTTGTCACTGAATGCATGACAATCACCTACACTTTAAGGACCATCTTACGGTCCTATGAACTTACCTTGTTACTTTATGAATGGGTTCCGCAGTCCTTGAGCTCAGTGCGGGGTTGATACCATAATGTATTTATGTAATAGATAATTCCATTCATGAAATTGTACCTTTGGGTCACATCTCTGAATGACCAGAAAATGGAATCTATAAATATATCAACACTGTGCTGAATGTACCACGAGAGTCAAAGCCACCCAACATCAATTTGTTCTAATAATAATAAAATATGTCCAATAATCAAAATTGGGAACACATCACATTTGACTGAATAATCTTTATTAGGTTTGAGCTATGTCGTCCACCTCTTCAATCTCAAACATCTGACCGCCGTCGAATGTACTAATAGCTTAGTACTTTTAATATTTTATCATCTTTTATAATTTAGTTAGGATCAGACCTAGCAAGTCTACCTCTAGGCAGAGACATTTTACGCTCCTAGCGCCACCTGTTAACCAGTATAAAAGGTGTTGCAAAGGTAGGGAGCGAGTTAGTTAGGAGTTAGAGTTTAACCATAGAGTTAGAAGAACTGCTCGGAGTAATACCTACGGCTCCTGCGCAGTATACTGGAGTTTACCAATACCAACAGCTTCGGACAAAGGATTGTGATAGAGCTAAGCACTAGGGCGGTCTGGAATGCGCTGGAACAACTTGTATTCTAAATGTGGTTGATCGCTGAGTAGGAGATGGGAAGGTGGACTGATGGAGACTTATTCACTGTGGCTTTGACTCGGGATGAGATGTTTACTTCAATAAAAATCCTTTCATATTAAGAGCTCCCTCATCGTCCATTTCTTTTGAACTATTGGGGAATGGATGTATTGACTTTAAACGCAGGCTGATCGGCTCGATAACCTGGATGAACGACTCATGGATAAATTAACTATACACATCAAGCAGTATTAAATCAAACATTAACAATAGTTCACATCTTCAGGTGTCTGAAAAGTTATATACCTAGGTCCATGGATAAAATACCGTAGGAAACCAGTTTTAAAGATTTACTTTTAAAGTTTGGAAAATGTATAACTGCTTTTAACATTTAGAAAAAGTATAACTGCTTTTAACATTTCTCTATCACCTTTAAAGTTTGGAGAAAGTACATCTGCTTTTCTGAAAGTTTGGAGAAAGTACATCTGCTTTTCTGAAATGTATGTAACTCGAGTTTGAAATTAATTAGAACTGCGCTTCTGTAACTCACTAGCTTTTTTGTATGGGAACTCTGTCCGTTGTCCGTAACTGTGATGTCCGTAACTGTAACCGCAACCAAGTAAGAAAAAGAAGTTATAAAACAACTGTAACCAAGTAAGAAAAAGAAGTTATAAAACAAAAGAAAAAGGTAAAAAAATCAAAGAGTATTTAATAAAGAGTAGTAATAAAAATAAAAGTATTTTATTTAAAAGTTGTTCAATCTTGTCTATTAAATGAATAAGATCTCTTTTAATTACAACTCGACTCGATATACGACTTAAATTCACGAATATTCTGAAATCAAATATGACGAACATTTGTCTTGACTATTAAATGAATAAGATCCCTTTTAATTACAACTCGACTCGATATACGACTTAAATTCTCGAATATTCTGAAATCAAATTCTCAAATATTCTGAAATCAAATATAACGAACATTTGATCACATCATGGAATTTTTAAAATGCAGCCTAACTCTTTAAAATACAGCCTAAGTCTCACGCATGGATAAAGAACCTCTTCTAGTGTTATTATATTACTCGAAGCACAGAAAGAAAGATGCTCACAGACGACCTCTAGTGGTTTGCACACAAAGGACCTCTAGTGTTAATTACTCGAAACACTGAAAGATTTGCCGACAGAGGACCTCTAGTGTTTATTACTTGAAGCACTTATTGCTTAGTTGATTTCATACGCTGACTTGCTTCGTTGATTACATACGATGACTATCAGTTTAATTCAAAACTAATCTGTTTATCTTTTTCAAATACATTTACATTTTATTCAGGGATGTAAGTTAGAGCCAGGGTCCATGAAAAAATCTGAAATCTAGAATAATCTTAAAACCGACCTGAAAGAAATTCAGTGACAATTATTCTGAGTGAGTTAATGTTATGAAAACTTTCATCCCTGGATTTATGAAGTCTTTTTAATGATTAATGAAAAAAATACAAAGGCAAAACTTTGTGGTTATTTACATTTTATTTTACAATTTCATCCGTTTGGTACATCCTCTTCTTCATATACATTAAATCCATTTATATTCTCGGACATGTTATTTCACATTAACATGTTATTTCACATTAACATGTTATTTCACATTAACATGTTCAACTCACATTCAATAAATAACCGTTTTTTCATTTTTATAAGAGCAATTATTTCTAAATACCTCAGATAAGGAGCTAGCTACGTAAGCTAGCAGCTAGCTAGGTGAGCTAGTTAGGAAACATTTCTAAGCGCATTAATACAGGCAAGCTAGGTAAACATTTCTAAACGCATTAATACACAATATAGACCTTTATAGATGACCTGTTCAGAACACATTAATATTACAGACAACCTTTAGACAAGATCTCTATTGATATATATATATATACCCTTATAAGCAAACCATTCAGAGCATGTATTTTAATACACATAAGCAAACCGTTCAGAGCATATATTTTAATACACAAAGCCTTTTTAAACAACCTGTTCATTAGTAATAACCCTCTTCATTGATATATATTACATCAGTAAAAGAGAACTTACAGGTTTTTATTCATACTTAATTTTATTATCAATTTGACTTATTAATTTTGTTAAATAAAACTGACTGGCTTAAACTGATGCAAATAAAAAAATACAAAATTCAAGCTTACACCATGATCAGACTGCTTCACTTGTAAATAACCTTCACAAGCAGACATGTTCAAATCGCGAGCAAAATGTACAGTTATCGCTGATTCTGTGTATGTACACAGGAACGCAAAATCCACCTGAACCCATTTCTAATTAGAAACCTCCACTTGATCTAATGCATAGAAAGCGAAGTGACTAGACTTTGAAGTCAGATCAATGTAGACTTAGAAGTCAGATCAATGATCTTACAATAGAAGACTACATTGGAGTAGACTTAGAAAACAGATCAATGATCTTACAATAGAAGACTACTCAAGTTAGCATTTTACTAACTTGAAATACCATTTAGGGTAAATGTCATTTAGGGTGAATGAACTAGTGAGATAAAGGAGATCGTCTTCTCATCTTCTCATCTTCATGAGATTCATTCAATCTTCACATTCAGAACACACTCATGTGTCTTCCTTCACATTGGTTACATCTTCCTGGTTACGACTTCCTCAAGTCTTCCATGTCTTCCTTCATCGTTCAGAACTAAGTTGTGTTTTTCATCTGAAGCACTTCTCCACGAGCAATCCGATCAAATGGATTAAAGTTCATTTCTAACAGAATCTTCAGGCATGTCAGGTTTCATGTACATTTCGAAATCAGCGCAATTTGAAATACATTTTGCAAGTTACAATCTTGCAATTTGAATCTAACCAAGTAAACCTGATTAACATTGTTTTAATGTCAGGTCTACAGCAATAAATTTATTTAATCATTCTTCTATTTATATAATCAAATATATTCAATATTATAATACATGTACATATTTTAAATGGTTGAACACAAACTACTTTCAAATAATACAACCCATAGAAACTAAGATTAAAGATACACTTCAAAAACATTCTTACATCAATTTAAGCCAAGTCAATAATATCTATTTCTAGTACCTCTAAAAAACGATCAATTTAAAACCTGTAAATTGTCTTACATGTAAGCTGAACAGGATCCTCCAAACAGGTCATCAAAAATTTATGTCATTCAAGTCAGATCATTCTTGTTTAATATATACATCGAAATCCTCTTTGTTTTGTATATCAGAAACATTTAAGATCAACTTCTCAGGAAGATTAATTCTTCCATCTGAATTAGACTGTTTAAACCTTTGATTTGCACTCGATTTATCCAAAACAGGCTGAAACAACTTTTGATTTTCACACCTTAAAAATAATCTGTATATTTTGACCTTTCATTTTTTGTCCTACCATCTTACAATCTAAAAATAAAGATCTATTTTGATATGAAGGAGATTTCTTTAACTCTAAACCTACAACAATCAAGCTAACTAGCAGAGTAATAGTTAAGCCTCCAAGACCACCAAGGCCTAGTTTAGTTGGTGTGGGCTTCATTTGCATTAGAGCTTCCATTGATATTGGTTACACAAAATACCTCCTTGACTTAGTTCTATGAACAATAATTACCCTATCTTAATGAAATTTACAGCAAACCATACAAAAGATTATCTGGTTTGCTTTAAAGTAATAATCAAATCTTTTAAAACCTTTTTCATATTTTTTTAACATAAATCATTTTGACACCGAAATTTCCTTTGTAAACTCTTCCTCTTTGAACTCTTTAACCTTTTCATAAAATGTTTTACAATCATATCATTCTTAAAACAATCACTTGTGAAATTTGTAAGTATTTTTTTTAAAGATGAACCTTTGCTTTTATGAAAAATATAATAAGCAGTATATTGTCCACAAACCTTCGAAGATAAAGATTGTAAACCTTGTTTATTATACCTGAATTTCTTATTTACTTGTTTCATGAATTTGAGAAAACTTGACTTAACAGGAGGCAATCCATAAGAATCAAAATATTCTGGTAAAGCTTTGCGAGATTTAAAAAAGAAAGCTACCCAATGCTCTCCAGGCTTATAGTCTTCAGCAGTGTTGACTATAAATGCTGCAGGATAATGCATACCTTTCAAACTCGGCAAATGATTACATGAATATACACCTTTATAAGTATCTGAAGTCGTTGAGTTTGACATTAAAATTTCATCAATTTCATAACCATACATATTAACAAATATAATTCAAGTTTTACAGCATAATCAGTAGTACGTTTTCATAGTGAAATCAAATACAGTCTTCAGTATTCACAAATACATAAGTCTCTAGTTTTAATCTTTTATGCTTGAAAGTACTTCAGCTTGATTGCTGAGACTAATATAAGCAAGCATACCAAAAAACTCATTGAAAAATACCATTACAATACAGTGAGCAGTCAGATGTTTTAAATTCACAATCATATTGTCAGACTCGCTCAGTTTATACATAAGTTGGAGCATTGAAAATTTTTTGGATCAAGCAAATACCTTGTGCTACTGGTTGTCATAAATTTACAATTAAACAAGACTTGAAAGTACTTCTGGCTGATTGCTTGGACCAAGAGCGAGCATGCTATCAAACTCGTTATAAAATACCATGACAATACCATGTGCTACTGGTTGTCTTAAATTGACAATCACATTAACAGTTCCGCTCTCAGCTAATTCAAAAGTAGGTGCATTAGGAGCAGTTTTAGATAAATCGAAACAGAATAAGGTATAACCATTTTTAAACTCATAAGGCGTTATACTCACAGGGTCATTAGAGAATAGTCTCCCTGTAGCATATAACATAGCAGTATACAATTCATGAAAATTATCCTCTTCGAAATCTATTTTAGACACTTCGTAAAATGGAGAAACTTCCTTTCCCCTTTGTAAAACAATATCTGTAACACCAAAATTTTGAAAATAAAATGGATTATGTGAAAGATGTCCATCCCATGCTCGGGCATCTACTAAACCAACAATAATCCTTTTAGGAAGTTCTCCGTTAGAAATTACTCTGTTTTCTTGTAGAATTGCCTTATTTGGTGCTTGAGTAGAGTACTTTACCTCTACTCTTCGAAAAGGGAATTTCATAAATTTATTTCTTTCTCGTGCTAAGTCTATTTCTTTTACAAACACATCATCTAAAGTTACTCTTTTCACAAATAAAACAGCATCATCTATTTGAATTTTGTATTGTCTATTATGAGTTCTAGCCATTAAAGCAAAATTTTCATCATTTCTAATAAATCTAATTTTCAAGTCTATATCCCCAGGAAGTTTCTTATTTTGACTGAAAAGGTCATTATGTATTTTACAGATCAATTGGAAGCTTTTCCCAAATTGTGTCAAAAGAAATCGTTTTTTAGCACCAGTGTTATGTGTATCATTAAATGTAGTTACCTCATTAAAATCTTTATCATCTTTGTAAAAGCCGCACATCTCACCAAATGTTTTCAAAACAGATTCCCTATAACTCAGAAGAAATTCTATATAAGCCTTATATGCATAATGACTATCACTATTTGATATCAATTTATTTCCTATATAAACTTCAACATCTTTAAATAAAGCACCAGACAAAAATTGACTGGGAAAACTTTAGAAGCATCAGGGATCACTCCTGCATTATCACCTTGTGCAGGAGCTGCAGCAGGAGCATTCCCATCGGCTTTTAATATCTTTAAATTAAGTTGCAAAAATGTTTGAGTTAGATCTATAAAATCTGTTTTGTTTGATTTAAAGGCAAACTCTAATGGACCGCCATGACTTACATTGCTAAGAGAATATAATTTTGAATAAAAGCTTGATCTACATGTTGTATCTGTAGGAGGAACAGTAAAGTAATCAAAACCAGAGTCAACACAAAGACATGAATCGTTATGCATTGCCATTTTCATATATTAAATCAATTAGATAATATAAAATCTTTTACCTATTTTAAAATCTTTTACCTTATCATAGGAAGATTTTTGAGTTAAATCTCTAAAATCTATTTTGTCTTAGAAAATATATCATCATCTTCATTTTTCTTTTTCTTTTTAGATTTTCGCTTAGGTGTAGGAGCTTTCCTTTTCCTGTTTTCGTTCAAATTTAATTTTTTTGAAACAAAATCTATAGAATCTTTTCCTAACTCTTTCAATTGTCTTTCTGCCTCTTTTTTAAAAACTTGTTTAGGATTTTTACCTTTCACTAAAACTTCGTTAATAACTTTCCTTCCCGCTTGTTTCCCTCTCTTCACTATCTCCCTCTTTGCTGTCTTAGCTAATGATTTCGCTGCAGGCTTGATAAATTTCAAAGCCGGTTTTACTAAACGTAAAATAGTTTTACCTAACCCTGCAAAAAAACTTCCTATTCCATATCCTCTCTGATTAGGTATCCCTATGAAAGGTGGAATACCAAAATTTCCATAACCAAATCCATGTTGTGAAAATGAATTTGGTTCCTCAAAAAAATCCCTGTATTCACAAGAATGGTCTTCTCCACAATATTTATGCATATTTTTACTTGTTCATTGTATTTTATAAGTTTTGATACTAATCTTAAAGTAATTTTATTGAGTTGCTGGTTTCCATTCTTGCCATTTACCAGTTCTTTTAATTTCTCTTCCAAAACTAGATCGTATAGAAGCATCTTTTGTAACAGGTTGAGAAATTTTACTTGACTTTTTTGTCTTTTGTTTTTTCTTCTTAGGTTTTTCAAAAATATCAGATTTACCATGTAAGATAGAACTTGTCTCCTTTGGTAAAAAGTCACCAAAGCTTACCTCTGGTGAAAAAGAAGTACCTGATCTAAACTTTTGAGGTTGTTTCTCTTCTATTTCTCCAACATCTATCGTACTGTCTGTTGACTCTTCTGGAAGCCCAGCATAATCTAATTTATCAGATTCATCTTGACTTTCTTTAGATAAAGCTTGACTTTCTTTAAATTGTCTCTCACCTAAAGACTTATTAATAGTTTCTAAAATCTTCTCTCTCTCTCTTTCTTCAAGGGGGTATCTTCCAGGTGAAAATTCAAAAGGTTGTCTTCTAATTTTAATATAACTTTCAGGTTTTTGTTTAAACCAAGATTTAGGAACTCCAGCTTCTTGTAAAAATTCCCAAACTTCATCTGTACCTCTAGGTTCCTTTTCAAATTCTTTAGACTTGAAGAAATATTTCATTATATCAATAATATCTGATCCTTTAATAACTTTTCCATTTAAACTCAATTCCCCTTTACTATCCCATATTCCTGAATGTTCTAAAAATTTATCTAAAATACTCTGAATATTTGGTCTCTGAGAAATTGGAATTTTTTTAAAAATGTTTGAAACTGTTAAATCTGAAGAATAATGAGGGACATTTTCTCTTTTTCTTGGTGCCTCATTTTCGTCTCTAGCTATATTTGATTTCACTGGAGGCGGGATATAGGTTGTTAATACAGGATAAGGTTTCCTATTATACATTCGTTCTTGCATTAAATCTTTTTGTCTTTTAACTAAATAAGGTTCATTATAATCCATTATTTCTTCACTGAAAGAGCAATTCTTAAACATTGCATATGGAATAATTATACTTTCCTTAAAAGAAGCCATTTCTACCTATTGAAAAGAACCTTTCTACCTATTGAAAAGAACCTATAGTTAAATTAATCTTACAGAAAATTTAAACTAGATGAATGCTTAAGAGAGTTACTTACCAAGAACTGCTGATATAACAGAACCCAATATAGGTAGTAAGAGAGGTAAAAATCCTCCTTTTTGTTTTAAAACCTGTTTGCGTTTCTGAAGAGAAATCTTTGGTTTCACTACTTCTCTTAATACAGTTTTATACTTTGACAATTTATCAAAGTGAGATTTTCTTAATCTAATATTTCCTTTTAATATATTATAAACACAATCACAAATAGCAAATATATCTTCTTTGTCACATGTATCTAATATCCTATTTCTTTTCTTCGCACCTCGTACTCCACAAACCAAAGCAAGAAAATGTCTATGCCTATAGGCATAACTCTTTCTCTTTTTTTTCTCTTTTTTCTCTTTAGATACCGGCATGATTTCTTTAATTACTGATTGATTTCACTTGATTAAGATTATATATTCACATTTTATAGAATCTTAAAGATATTTCTCAATTAGCTTCTAAGGAATGAAACAATGTTGAACAGGTCCAAACATATATGTTCGAAACATTGCATTACGAGGTTATTCACATTTTATATAATCTTAAAGATATTTCTCAATTAGCTTCTAAGGAATGAAACAATGTTGAACAGGTCCAAACATATATGTTCGAAACATTGCATTACGAGGTGATTCCTGATGTCCATCTATAAACAAATAACCATAAGGTCTACTTACAGCATGTGAAAATATATTAACAAAACTTCTTTGATTTTTAGGCATTAATTTCCTAGCTAAAGTATATGAAATAGTTTGATCCAAAGGTGAATTAAAAATACACAAATAAGTTGCATTTTTTGTAAAGTTCCTTCTCTCCTTACCTTCATGGAATAAATTTTGTGAAATAAATATTATACTTACATTTTCATGATGCGTCCTCTTGGTGAAAAATTCTGTTATCAATTTATTATTACCACACTCAGACATTAAATCATCAAATACTGCAAGACCCCTTTTACTAGGATCAATTAGATTATTAAAAGATTCTGGTAATCCATGATGAAATTTAACATTCCTAGCTTGTAAAAAATCATTACGAGGAAAAGTTTCTCCATAAAACCAATTAATATAATCAAATTTATTATCAATTACCCTTTCTTCATTTTTCAGCAAATCTATTACAAAAGTAGTCTTCCCACAATTACTAGGACCAGCAACTATTAAAGAAAATGGGGTCTTTAATCTTGCATCAAAAATTGAAAATGCACCTTCTGACATTTTTATTTTCTCTGAAAATAGTTTGTTACTCAGGTTAATCTTAGATATATTTTACTACTAAAATCTAACCTCTAACTTTAGACATTTCTTGTTCATACACTCTTCCACGTAATAATTCATTATTTTTATCCTGTAAAACATAAGTAACCGGTTTAGTATGTAATATAAAAGCCACCTTAAATACTTCCTTCCTCCAATTTGATAAAAATCCTCTATTGAAAGTTCTTCTATATTTACTCAACCTAACCTTATCTCCTACCTTAATTCTAAAACTTGTCTTTTTAGTATAAAGATAATCTCCATATTGTTTTTGCCATAACTGAATTTCATTAGTTTTAGTAACCTGAATAGGACTTAAACCTAATGTTCGATGTTTAGAACAATTATAACTTAAAACCAAAGGTTGTAAAGCTTCTACATACCTCTTTGTATTTTGAGCTTTCATGAACTTAAATAATTTATTCTTAAATGTTCTTATAAATCGCTCCACTATAGCACATTTTGGATCTTGTGATGTTGAAAATTGGTGAATTCCATTTTCTCTTAAAAATTGACTAAAATATCCTTTGAATTCTGATCCTAAATCTGTTTGAATTCTTCTTGGTTTCACTTTAGCTCTCTCTAAAATTTGTTCAAAAGCTAATTTTGTAACAAATGAACTCTTTGTTTTCATTGGTTCCACATAAGCAAATCTAGAAAAACAATCTATTGCAACTAGAATATACATATGTCCATCATTATATTCCTTCAATTGAGGAAGAACAATAAGATCTAACTGCCACTGATCATTCTTACCTTTAACTATTATTTTTCGTCTTAAAAAATTCTGTTGAACAGGTTTAAAGGATGTATAAGTTTTTGTATTTTCCAAAAAAAGATTTTACATCATTTAATGTAATATTTGGATTTACAATTCGAGCTGCTTTATATAATTTTGAAATAGAAGAAAAAGAAGAAGGGTGTCTAGGATTAAAATAAATAGAAATGAGCAAATCTGCCTTGCTTCTTTCTTTATCCATAACTGTTTTAGATTACATTCAATAACTAACATGCTTCACATTCACATGCAAATCTATTTTACCTTAAGCTAAATTCGCATGCTAAACTAGTATGCATTAAAACTTTAAGCTAAACTAGTATGCATTAAAACTATTTCACATGCTAAACTAGTATGCATTAAAATTGTCAATTATTCCAAATACAGGAGGACTATCTTATAAGCTCAGCAAGTCGGGAATCCAAAACATATGCTTAAGCAATACAATAACCTCCATAAATGAAATAATTATTGACAAGTTACATTTCAGCTCCGGACTTCCAGAAGCTCAAATAATATATATATATACATTTCCATAATTAAGGAAATTTATAATTAAGGAAACTTAAATAAATTAGTACCTGCTTTACCATTTCTAGCTATCACCAATGGTAACATTCCATACACTAAACCTTGCTTTTCCATAAGAGCCTTTGTAGTTTGCTTTTCCTCAAGAACCTTAGTAGTATTCTTATTCTCATTATTTTTCTTGGATCGCGCTGTCTTCTTCTTAGCTGGTTGAGTTTGATCATCTCCTATTACTTCCTTCCTCTTATTCTTTCGCTTAGGCTTCTTATTTATGTCTTCATCACTATCTACTTGTCCTGGTGCTGATGAAAAAATAGTTGTCCCCACACTCTCTGGATCGCTGTCCTCAGTAGAAAACTTTATTGATTTCTTGCTTTCACTTCCACTTTGTGCCTTTTCCTTCTCATGCTTATTCTGACAAGAATTGCATCTGTTTTTATCTAATTGGAAATATCTAGGATGATCATAAGGCTTATGACATCTAACACATTCCCTAAACAGACTCTCCTCACAAGAGATACAATATTTCTTGTCCTCAACTAATGCTTCATCACCACCACAATATAAGCAAGCTTCCATGTTTACTGCCACTAAGATCAGTAATATATGTACAAGCATAAGAGACTAAGCTAATCACAAGATAATTTATAGTCAACTACTAATATGAGACTAAGCTTAATCACAAAATAATTTATAGTCAACTACTAATATGCACAATCAAAGAAACTAACCTAATCACAAGTTAATATACAAATCCTTTATACATAGTTGAATCACAAGTTAGTTTTTAGTGCAAGAAGAAGAAAAGCACTGATCCATTTATATATCTTAAATGTATTTTTGTAAGCACTGATCCATTTATATATCTTAAATGTATTTTTGTAACACCTATTTAAGAACTTATATCTTGTATGTCTTCCTCGCTAGAAATACCCATTTTCTCAACGTTAGCTTTCTTTACCTTTTTCCCTCTCTTTTCTTTATCACTATCCTCACTTGAAGAAAATTCATCTAATTTCATCTTCTTTCTTTGCTTTCTAGCCTCTTTATCTAATTTCTTTATTCTTCTTTCTATTTTCCTTTGCAACCCTAAGAAATCAAAAAGTTCTTGCCTATTCAATGTAAAACTTTTATTATCTTTCTGCAAATCACTAAAATGAATATATACCTCTGTTTTGAACAAAGTTAAATCTAATCTTTTTTTCCGACCAAAAGACAATACGTACCTAGATATCCCTTCTTGATTAGACATTTTAGTATTGTAACTTACTTAATAGTTTATTCTTACAATGTAACACTTCAAAGATAAGCTTAATCACACAGATATTTCTCAACTAACCTTCTTACATCTTTTAACAGATTCTTCTTCCTCCTCATTAAATTCTTTTTTTCTTTTTCTTTTTAACTTACAATTTCCATAAGCTAAAGTGCGTTTTCCATCGTTACAAAGCCAACGTTTATCTTCAAAGGCTGATAAAGCTAACTTAGTTTCTTTCATAGTAAACAGATCATGTCTAAAACTACGTATAGAATGAAAAGTAGCAAAAGAATATGATGACTGAGTTAAAACCCTTTTAAATTCAGAATGTAAAAGATTATCCACATAATGTCTCTTTATTCCTTTAACTCTTTTGATATTCTTACCAGATTCCAAAAGAAAAGAATACATTTTTGGTCTCAAACCTACAAATTCCTTTATTTCTTTACCACCTGTTTCATCTTTAAACTTACCCAAAACCTTTCTATTTTTCAAAGAATATAAAGCACTATTTGTATCTAAATTAGAAAAGTCGAAATAATCCCTGATTTTATAAAGTAACCTATGAAAATGCTCATGATCTATATGGTAAACCAATGAATCCGTATCAGTATACAAAAGTTGAACTGCTTTAAAACCAAAGGTTCGTAAAATTATATTATAGTGGAAATTAAACATATGCATTTTAGACAAATCTAATATAGTAAATCCAGTATAAATAGGTTTATTTAATAAAACAATTTTTCTTTTTTATACTGAACCCCTACATAATTTTCATTATAAATATGTAAAGAATGGAAAAGTGGTTTCTTTATTAAAGTGGTACATGACTTTGGGTTAGTAGTTAAAACCATCTTAATTCGTCTTTTGACATTCTCCATGCACTTACCAAACGTTGAGTTATTCATTAACTTAAAGAATTCTCTATCAAAATCTGAAGTTGCCTCCATTCTTTTCTTATTATTGAAATCTATATATGCCTTCATCCAGCAAGATTGGTTAAAAGAAACCATTCTATGTATTTGTGAAATTCTTAAACCTAAGCTTAAATACAATTTCAAAGTTCGATAATGAACTATATACTTTTTCTTTGTTTTTAAAGTAGACATCAATTTCAAACAACTTTTTGTATATCGTTTACCTAAACCTTTCAAAACCCATTTAGCATACGGTGAAAGCTCATCAATTTTTACTGTAAGCTTTTCAGGAGCTAAAGGAAGCATGTCATGAAAATAATGTAAAAATGAAGGGTACTCCAAAGTTACTTCTAAAATATATCCTACTGGACCATCATCAGGAATTTTACTAACATCAAAACTATCATAAATATTCGGGTTCACCCAAGAAAATTTTTTATAAGGTAAAGGTTGAACCATTGCATATCCATAGAGATTGTTACAATCATAATAAACAATATGCTCACTCTCTTTTCTGACTTTAGCTAACCTCTGGATCACATTAGTCATACCACCTCGAATTCCATTTTCAAAGAAATTATACATATCTAGATCATTTATCAAATCAAAATTCACATTTGTAAATTTCAACATTGCGTCATAGCTTAATGATGGTGCGGTTAAATATTTAGCAGGATCTAATCCATAAAAATCTAACGATTTCTCTCTGAAAGATTCAAATACATCAGCTAACAATAAGACATCTATCTTCAAATATTGCTTCAAATAATCTTTTATATTTCTACACTTCAAAACTTTAAACATTTTTAAAGCATGATTATAATCTTCAGAAGAAATATTCTCATTTGTTAAAGTATTAAAAAAAGCGTAATGAGGTGGTAACCTCTTCTCCTCTAACTTATCCCAAGAGTCTATATAGTCATAACACATGACACCTTTTCTTGTAATATATGGCAAGGAACGTTCATCTGAAAAATGCTTTCTAGTTTCTTTCAAATCTGATGAATCATTCCTCACAAGTAATGTAGCAAGATTAGATAATGAATTAGGAAGAAACTGAAAAGAATCTATAAAAACAAAATTGTCTAAAAACATTGCTAAATACTTCTCATATGATCGCGGAATAACCTGAACATTCAATTGAGATAAATACTTATATATATTTTTAACTATAAAATGCAAATCATAGTTCATAGCATTATGCATTACAATAGGTATTTTGAATGTTGAAAACTTAAGAGCACTAAATGTTAAATTACATCTATTGCATGCATAATTAACGTCCCTACCTTTACCTTCTCTTCCTATATGTTCATGATCTATTACTTTCTTTATACCAGGTCTAGAAAAAGAGACTCCACAAAGATAACATGATTTCTGCTTAGAAAGATGCTTAATATCCTGAGTATTCAAATTTAACGGTTTCCTATCATTCTCAAAAATAGAAGATATTTCAGCACGTACTTGATAAATATAACCTAAAATTTTTTTAATGACATTAGGACCTATATAAATAAAAGGTGGTTTGGAATACTTTGAATACTTAGATAATAACTGAATCCCCACTGCATTTAATTCATGCTTTGTTTTCAAAATAGATTTTCCTTTCACTTTATTTAAATTTTGGTTAAATGTTTCGAAATCAGCATATATGATGAAATGATTCTTTATTTGACGAGAAAAATTTCGGAATTTTTCTTTTTCACCTTTCAATGGAAGTTGATAAGTCTGACCAGTATAAACTTTATTAGTACAATCTGCTCTATCATGAAGTTGTAAGCTAACTTTATCTGTAAATGAGACTAAACATTTAAAACAAAAATATCTAGACTTTGTCCAATAAAAAGGAGTTATAAATGAATTAAGATTACGTATTAACATAAAATGATCCTTATACAATAATAAATTTATATGCTTCTGGGATTTATCATCAAAACTGGTAGAAATATACATAGGGTGTGGAACTAAGTTAGATACTCTTGGTTCACCATGTTGATTAAAAAGTCCAAAAACATTAATCGTGAGATTATTGTTTTTCTCAAATTTAGGAATTTCACTTAACTTTGTAGGAAAAGAAAGACCCTTCAAATTGAGAGTTTTTATTAAATCTACATACGATGAAGGTCTGTTAGGATTTTTGCATTTCCTGAAAGCAGCTAAAACCACGGGCATGAACCCTCCAGATGGCACCAGGGTTCCCGATTAGAACTATAAGAATAGAAAGGGTAGCACACTCGCCATTTTGTTTTTAGCTGGTGCCTGTCAAAACCTATAAGCTGATGACCAGCAGACTGATAGGATTCACACAAGACCACAGTAAATGACCTAGTTTTATTTCTAATTTGAATAGGAAAAACATATCTAAGTTGTCATATTTGTCTGATTTGTATTAAAATGAATCATAATTATTACAGTTTGTTTTGTATTATTGTGTGGCCTATTTTACAGGTAAATGTAGCTGTATGTATAGTTTTCCCCTTCAGTGCCCCTTTACTGGTCAGAATGCAACTCATTGACTGGGTTGGTTGGTTATTTATAGTGCTAAAAGGGTTTCCCCAAAGTTGTTCAAACATTTTGTAAAGTGATCACAGGTAGCAAGTTAGAAGCTATATGCTCAAACCATTCATGAACACCCTCCTTCACTATGAGACAAACTAGCCTAGTTCTTAGAGCTTAGAGCTTCAAATCTGAAAGTTGGTAGTTCAAGTCCCACCCACGGCTAGTCACTTTTTCTTTTACAAATAAACCCATTTTAGGAGTTGTTGCAAAATATAAAAAAGAACTTTGAAATCATATAGATCTATGCAAGTGGCAAGTATTTATCCACACGTTATATTGTATTTATCACACAAATGTCATTTTCAGTTTACAGTATAGTAAAATTTAAAAAGGTTTCATCCTGATTTGAACTCTTAACCTTTATATTTGCAGATGATCTCTCTAACCATTAGGCCATATGTATCTACCTTCCTACCTTCTTTAGAGTAACATTTATTTATACATATATAATGAATTATGTCAAAGTGCAAGTAGTAATATTTTATGCTATTTATATAATGGTACCCTTCTTACAAAATAAAGCTATAATTTATATGTGTAAGTATCCCAGGGTAATTCATATATGTATGTTTCTCAGGGTATGAATACATGCAATATAAATGGTTAAAATGATAGAAATTGAAAAATAACTAATAAGATGAGATCTAGGATTTGAACCTCCAACCTCCTGATTTGAAGTCCTGCACCTTAGCCACTGGGCCACCGGTTACTGTGCTGTCGGAGGCACAAATGCCTGCCTTGTATGAGAGTACAGTTTTATATAAACCAGGAAGTCTTTTGTTCAGAGCCCCCATATGGGGGCCTCTTGTATAACTAACATTGTGATGTCACATGGGATTCCCCTACCCTACCATGTCCTAATTAACCTGTTTGAAGGAAATAGTAATGCATATTATATAAAAACTAGAAAACTATGGTCAAATAAAGGTTTTAACATGCATAGGGGTTATAATTACAATTGTCCATTGCCTATAATTACCAATTGGCATATATGTACATTGCCCTATGTGGTTGGTCATGTGACCTCCATTCATAAAGTCCTTTCCAAATAAGGGCATTGCCATATATGGTATGCTGCTATGCTGGGTGGGGTTGCATTTTTTTCAATAAATTTGTCAATTACCATTAATTGAGCATAAATATCAATAAAACACGACAGCCAATTGTTTCTATCATTTGTCTGAAATACAAACCATTGTTTTTTTCATAAAAAAACATAATATTTTAGGCATAAATCCAAAATATATGTCTGTGCAAACTGCAGGGTACAGTTTAAGGTTCTTACCCTGTTAGTATTATAAGTAACTGTGAGACAGGGGTAGCGCCATCTAGAGAGTTCATGCCCGTGGCTAAAACAGAATACAAAAAGCATTTTTGGTCAGAACAATGTATATTAAGAATTGAATGTTTATTAGATATTGGTAATGAAATAGATCCACAACCTCCAAAAGGATTACATTTATAAACTTTGAAACCATGGTTTTGTTTCAAAATATCTACCTCTATCTAAATGATACTTACCTAATAAAACATTAAGACTAACCTGGAATTTTATACCTCCATGACGACTTAGACCTTTCCAGATTTTTGTTAATAAAAATTGAAATTTACGCTGAAAAAATAACTCAATATCCACTGCACGGTCAGATGGTATAACATCATAACTTCTAAGCAATTTCCCAAAAGCTTTCGATTTCACTTTTTTCATGATTAAGCATTTATTTCATCTATTTGAACTTCAAATTAAATTCTAGATTTCCTAGCATGATTTATCTATTTAACCTTCTAAAATGCAAAATAAGAACAACATTCCCGTATTCAAACTGAACAAGTTTACCATCATCAGTTCGAATAACAATCTCTATGTCTTGTAACCTATCATAAGCCAATTTCTTATAAAGGGGATGTGCATAAGTATGTTTAATATAATCACCAAATTCACCTTCTGCTCTTACTATTCTCAAAAGCCTTGTTTGTATATTTCCAAGCATCTCCAAATCAACTATATTAGAATATATATATAAATTTGAAGTATCAGTCGGAAAAACAGGTACACCAATTCCAGTATATTCAGTACCATATTGTGCTTCAGAATGATCATTATAACCTCCTTTTCTATCCAAAGATATAACATCATTGTAACCCTTCAATTCGTCAGAAGACGTTCCATCCACCAGAGGTGGGCCTTTAAACTCAATCAAATTAGTATATCTTACTTCACCATCAATAGAAGACGATAATGAATACTTTTTAACACCCTCACATTGATTTAAACGTAAAACTGTTGCTATATATTCAGATAACACAACATAATCTCCAGTACCAACATACAAAGTACAAATCATATTTTGCTCATCCGTAATTATTTTAGTATGCCTTTTATAATTTTTATAACTTGGGTGTCTAAAAGATGCTTCATTATCTGCTTTAGCAAAATTCATATTCATTTCATTTATTAAATCTTTGACTTTATAATTCCCATACTTAAGAACAAACGATTTATTAACTTTCCTAACAGAGTTTTTAACAACTTCATCTATTGACTGTATTCTCTGAACTGATTGATCTTTTAAATTAAAAATATCCCTTGCTATTACCCAAGTCCTACCTTGTTCAGGATGCTTCGATAGATTATACCAAGATTTTGGAAAATCTATTTCAAGTAATGCAACCTCCCAAAAACCTCTGCAATCTTGCGGAACTGGTAATTCTGTATGAAAATGGCTAGTTTTATTTTCATGAATACTATGATCAACATTAGAAACCAAAGTATAATTAAATCCCTCTACCTCTTGATTATGAAGCATTTTTAAAATTTAAAATAATTTACTGAATTTAAGATTCATTCAATCACAGAATCATTTTTCCCGCATTAGTTTTTCTGAAGAATATCTACACACGTGGTAAGGATGATTTTTCATATACAAAAGAAATTCATTTAGTCGTCTAAATCTAGCAGTTCTTTCTATTTGAGGAACAGCTTTAAGCCAAGGAGTTCTACATGCTGGACAATAAACCATTCTGTCAAAACTAGATGACAACATTTCTTCATAACAACTCGCAATATGTATTGGTCTCTTACAACATCCTAAAAACACTGCATTCCTAGGACCTTTATAACTACAATGAATCCCACCATGACAACCAGCACATGGTATAGAATAAGATGAAAATAACAACCTATGGCATCGACCAACATCTCTTAACTTCTTAGCTAAAACCCTCATTGAAATATCAAAAGATTCGTTATCCTTCAAATTTGCTAATAATATAACTTCATCTATAGAAATATTTAAATATTGTGCTATTGAATTCAAAACGAGGATTGTAAAGTGATCTTTCAACCCAAAGAAATAGTTGGCTCTTTTCAAAACCTCAATTAATACTTTATCATTCTGCCACATACTTTTAAGTATAAATTCTAATATAAATTCACTTTGAAAATATGAGGCAAAAAACACAAGACTTATGTATGAAAAAATCTGCAACTGTCTAAAGCAAGCTTTTGATGATCTTTCTAAGCCTAAAATCCGAATTATTTCTAAACACTCACCTTCAGATAAATAATCCTGACTAGGAATCTGAATAACCATATCCGATTCATGTAATTGACCTGAATAAAATGAAACCATAGCACAAAAATACATGCACCTTTCCATTAATAAGCTAAAAATTTTACTAGAAAAGCGAAAACTATCCATCGTAAATACTTACTTATTAACTTGGAAATTTCTAAAAGCAGAAAAGAAGTAAATTTAATCAGGATGGAACTTCTTCAGAACCACTGAAAATGATCTCAAAGGTATAGGAGCAAATATATGCCCTTTAGGGTCATAATTTGAATGTCTTGACAGTATATGTAATCGTAACAAAATTAATGATAGAAATTCTTTTTTACAATGAAAGCAAATCAATTTTTTTTTTTTGGAACTCTCTTATCTTTGGTTGCCTTGACTAAAGCTTGCGCGCAATGCACGGGGCAGCATAGACAGTTTTCCATGTTTTCAGGTAATAGATTATTTTGTAGAACCAAAGCATGTTTTTTTAATCTTTCGGTTATTTCGACAAACTTTAATAAATTCATCTCAATCCTATTCATATTATCTGGGTACATGTCTGAAAAGGGGGAAAAATCCTGTAAATTCTTACCCGATTCTGAAACATTAACCTCTATATCATTCTTAGATTTCTTCACATACTTTTGTGATTGTTGTAATTTCGTTAATTCTGTTGTAAAATCACTTTCTTTTTTATCAGCTACCATTTCTAATTCTAACTTCTTAGCTTTTTCATCATAATCCTCATTTTCACTCTCTGATAATGATAAATCTCTAGCTAAAGATGAATCACTATAATTAATATCAGCTTTATCTGTGGTTTCTACTCTTGCTGTGGTTTCTACTCTTGATCTCTTCTTGCTTACATCTATATCTTTAGTCAGAGATTTATCATTGATCTTTTTCTTCCCATAAATATTTCCTAATTTTTCTTGTTTCACATTATCATCAGAATCAGAATCTGAAGAGGATATGAACTCAGAACTTTTATACTCACGCTTACGCTTTTTTCTTATATGTTTATGCTTAAACGAATGCAAATTTTCAGGCACATGCTTAGTAGATGAATATGAATTTCTAGGTATACTTGGTTTAGACGAAAAATTATCTGAAGGTAAAGAAGCATTCTTTAATAAAAAATGATAATCTTGTGACACTTCGACAAAGGAATTTTTAATTTTGCACCACTGTATAACTAATGGAAAACCCTGTCTAAACAGTCCCGTACAAGAAGAAAAATAAAATGACCTTGCCTCACTAGTATACAATGAAATATTAATCTTCAGAATATCTACCAAACACTGAAAAATAGAACTATGAGAAGAGCGCAAATCTAATCTTACATTATCTTCCTCATTAGAAAGTATTCTAAAAGCTAAAATTCTTGTTGAAGGATTACTTTTTAAAGCTGATAACAATGCATCCCTTAACTCCTGTTTGAAAATTTTTCTTCTTTTGTCTCCGCTAGAAATATTTTCTCCACTAGAATCTTTCAAAGAATTAGAAAAAAAATTAAAGCAATGAAAATTATCAGACTTAACTTTTTCCCAAAAAAACTTATTCTCCTGATTAGATCTTAATAAATAATCTATAATCAAGAGAAATAACCTATCTAATAAAGAAAGAGCCATAAATATTACTTCTTAATTATCTGTCCATAAACAAGTGTTATCTAAATAGCACAACCTAATATTATCGCAAACCTGCTTGAAATCTAAAACATTATCAGTTAAACAACTCCCTTTAAAAGAATACAAGAAAGTAAAAACACATTTACTCAAACCTTTAATTTTAATCCTTAAACCTGAAAAATACAAACTATTATCCACATAAGGTAACCAAATAGATTCACTTGAATTTGATTCTTTTATTTCAAATTCATATTGATGTACATAAGTTTCTACCAACTTCTTGCAAAAAATTCTAAAATCAGGTGTCTTATGAAACGTTATATGGAAAGTAATCTGAATATTCTTAGGTGTTATTTTTGCTGAATCAATTCTTTGCAAAGAAAAGACCTTTAAGAACCTATAAACTTCTAAAACTAGTTCTTCAATATTAGCTAATACTAAAGAAAAATTTCTCCTTAAATAAATAGAACAATATCCTTTCCGTGTGATTTTCACAGTATAAGCTTTTCTCTTACATGTTAAAGATCCTCTATACAAATAACTTTTTCTAGTACTTTCATAAATATGAAAAATATCAAATTCAATTTTAGGAACAAAATACAAACTAAATATAACTAAATTTATACTATAATTAACCTGCATCTAATCATGTCTGTAAGTTAGCCGAAATGAAACATGTTTCATTAGAATAAGATTAATCTGAGCCACATTTATCATGAACTCAGAATATCCTAACAAATATTCTGACGAATTATACAAAAAAAGTTCTGGAGATACCCGACAATGTTCTAAAATTTTATAACTAATATTGATTACCTCCCGAGATGTAATCAATGAATCAAATTTAAACATAACTCTATACCCTTTCTTGCAACGAAAATTTTTCAACAATGCACAATCTGAACAATAACAAATAAATTTTCGAAGCTTCTTTGAAGTTTCAGAATACTTATATTTATAAAAATAAAATCTACGTTTCATATCTCCAAACAAACCAAACAATATAATTATTTCTCATCTATCCTCCACAACAGCAACATAAAATCCTTCCTCTTCTGCTTTTACAATCTTAACACGGTGTCTAAAATCAAATGCAAACAGAGAGATTAATACAGATGAAAATCTCTCTAACTTATCTCTCTCTAACTTAGCAAAATTTTTAAGTAAGTCTTTTAAATTAGAAGGAATCTCTAATGGCTCTATCTCTTGTGTAGATAATTCTGGGAAATTTTTCAATATTGAACCTAAAGTTAATCTTACTAAAGAAGGTACCTGAGTAAATGTTGTTGTAATCAATTTAAATCTAAACAACAACATGAATTCAAATTACAAAACCAAGACCTTACTTCCAAAATGGATTTCTTAAATATTTAAGAGTTCTTCTACAACGACTGCATTAAATTCCTCTTGTTCTACAATTTTCATATGGAAACTAACATGATGTCTAACAAGAAGAAGAAAAGTCGTCATAAATGTAACTATTTCCAAATCACCTTGTCCCACCGATGCATCAAAATTTTTAATAGCGTCTTTTAAAGGAACAGGAATTTCTAATGTATCTATCTCTTCTGAGGACAATTTTGGAAAAGTATTCAAAATTGAAACTAAGCTTAATCTTTCTAAAGAAGGCACCTGATGAAGTGAGCTAATCAACACTCTACATAAATCAGCGACACGGACTATAATTGGAAAATCTATAAGCGTACCACTAGGACAAACTTTAAGAAGCAAATCAATAAAATAACTCTTCCTAATCACTCTACGTATAGTTAAGCAAAAAAAGCAAAGGCAATAAGAATCAGGGTCTGAACTTTTGTGGAAAGATATAATTAACATTAGCTTAATGTTAGTTAAATTTATAAACAAGCATTTAACTTACCTCAAATAAAAACCTGAAATATTAGTAATCACCAAATTAACTTACGCATTACCATACCTAATAACATAACCTTTCCAACAGGTGGAAACATAAGATAATCTTAACATCAGAAGGAGCCCTGCATTACCACAACCAGTTACATGCCCTTCCCAACAGATGGAAACACATTAGATTACCATAGTTCACCATCTTAACATCAGAGGGAGCCTCTATAGAGTCCTTATCTGGAAAAGCTTTTAGCCTATAGATAGTATGTCAGTAACAATGACTCAGAAGTCTTAACAGAAAGGAATTTAAGAATCTGTTAAAATCGAAGTCACATGTAGGTTGAACACTTTAACCATAAGCACTTGAGACTCGAGACATTTTCAACATGTTGGTCTTATTACTTCTCCTTTTCACGCCTATAATTCTGATTGTTTTTCTACACGGGAACGTACAAGCATTATTTGTAACTGCATACCAACATCTTTCTCCATGAAAACGCTGGAAACAATTCAAATCTTCTTGAATATGGAACCTAAACCCACAACTTTGACCTACGATCCAAACGTCTTTCCTTTCTTACAATTCATACGGATAAAATCAACCATCTATTCCTGTGAAAGTGGTCAATGCAGGTAATTTTTATTTTTAATCTTATTCTAAACATTTAACTACATTTTTTGATCTTGCATATTTATATTAAACATTTACTTCCTTCATCAGTTTATATCTTTACAAAAGTACCAAACACTAATTTAAAATCAAAATTCCTCATTTATTTAATTCAGATCAACAACATTGCCCAGCTCAACCGAAACCATGACCAGCTCAACCGAAACTTTGACCACGTCAACCATGATCGCATCAACCAAGACTTTAAGCAGTTCAACCCAAACCTTAAGCAGCTCAACCCAAACCTTAAGCAGCTCAACACAAACTACACCTAAAGCTACTTCTAGTTCAACTTTAAGCCAAGCTCAAACTTCACCTAAAGCTACCTCTAGTCAAACAGTAAGTCAGGTTCAGACTCTGCCTAAAACTACTTCTAGTCTAACTTCAACCATCTCCAAAAGAACTTCGACTACGCAAGCTACAAAAACTTCAACTTTGACCACGACAACCATGATCGCATCAACCAAGACTTTAAGCAGTTCAACCCAAACCTTAAGCAGCTCAACCCAAACCTTAAGAACTTCGACTACGCAAGCTACAAAAACTTCGACCCAAACTTTCAAGTGAGTTTTCTAACAGTTTAGAATTCATTAAAAATTTTATATTCATAATCCAAAAATAGAATTTTATTTTATCTTTATATATATTAGACTAAAAATCAAATCTTAAGACTAAATATAAAATATCTGTTTTTAAAGTCAACTAGGATTCCAACAAGACTAAATATAAAAACTATCCTGAATCTCATCAAAATTTCTGTTTCTTTTTAAGGTCAACTAGGATTCCAACATCTCGTAAGACCATCTCATCAACTCCCATCACTTCGATTACAATTCCAACATCTCGTAAGGTCATCATTGTTACAACTGCTAGCACATCTAGTAGAAGAGAGGATTCTAAAATTGATATAATCCTCTCTTCTACAATTACAGTTATTCTCATCATAGGAATTTTTGTAGGTACTTATATATTTTATAGAGTCTACCAGAAATACAAAAACAGATCAATTCAGCATCGAATTCGTACATTACATCAAACCAACATGGAATTAAGATCCCACTTTGACATTCGTTTACCAGCTCCTACCAATATCTACACACCCAGTATTTCCACTACTTCCAATATCTATATTCCTACTACTACTGCCGCAAATATCCCTGATCCTCCAGAAATACCTATTACCAATATCCCTGATCCTCCAGAAGCCTTAAATGATAGTTTTGACTCTGTTAACTATGACAGTTTTGAATCTTCCAATGAAGAAACTGAGACCATCGAAATGACAACCTTCTCAATTTCTAGCTTTCATCCAACCGATCCTACCTCTCAGGAAGATCCAGAAATAATTGAAATGTAAATCTTAATAATTCAAACCAGAAGATCCAAAACCTTTTTCTCCACGCTCAGTTTGATCTAATTCATTTACTTCTTTTACGCATGCATTAGAATAGCGTTCCAAAATCAGTTGTGCTACCCTATCCCCTGTCTTGATAATAAAATCAGAATTACCAAAATTATACAAAATAACGCAAACATTACCTCTATAATCCTCATCTATTACTCCAGCCCCCACTTCAATAGAATAATCTTTAGATAAACCAGATCTAGATGCTAACCTCCCATAACAACTAGGAGGAAATTTAACCTGAAGATCGGTTTTGACTATTATTTTTCCTCTTGTTGGTAAGATATAATCATACGCACTATGTAGATCTAAACCAGCAGAAAGCAAAGAATTTCTCTTAGGAATAATAGCCCTCTCAGAAAGCTTAACAACATAACAAATTTCATCTATAATTTCATCTAACTCATCTGAAAATATTTTAGCAGGAAAATCACCAATAATCTCATCTAACTCAGCATCAGAAAGTATTTTATCCAGAAAATCAGCTACATCTTCTGTCTCCATCATATCTGCCCCCAACATGGACCTATCTGTCTCCAACATGAACCTATCTGTCTCCATGAAAGCTTCAATATTCTAAATTAATTTCAAAACAAAATCTCCTCGCTCACTTGCTTCTAAAATTATTCTATCTCCTCCGTAAACCCTAATCACAAATTAGAAAATTTGAAGATTTTTCACTCACCTGCTTCAAATTTTCTAAGTTGACTTCAAAGCGACTTGCGCATCTACAATTCAGTAGCCGTTGAAATCTGCCTTTGATTCAGCCGAGGAAATTGACTAAGTCTCCAGAACCTAGTAGCCTCGGAGATTCTATCTTGATTCAGTAGACTTAGAAAATTTTTGGTCTGATTCAGAAGATGTTTCCACAGCTTTCATCCCCGTTGGCTCTGAAATGAGAAAGACCGCAAGTGCGGGCTAAAAGAGAAACTTGCTCTTTTATACTAGAGCGAATTAGATTTTAACCAATCACATCCCTAACACATTTTTGGAAAAACATTCAGAGGTTCTGAAAGTATTTTATTATTTAAATCAAAATAAACATATCTCGATTAAAGCTTTATGCTTAGTTTTCCTTAAGTAAAATGAATAAATTATCATAAATATATGAACTAAATCTAAAAATAAATAAATATTATCAATAATTCTAACTTGTATCATTTCAATTTGACTTACCTCCCTTCAGTACCTCTTTATCAGGTTGAAGACAGGTCCTCCTCCTTAAGGTTCTGAAAGGAAATCTAACATTTTTATTTAACTTGGATTCATAAATACATCTGTTTTCTTGCTCCATAATAAAACTGTTTCTTTCTACTATATCTTTTTTACTATATATACATTGAAAAACGAGCACAAAAATTTTGAATTACGACATTTTCAAATGAATTAAGATTATTTGATAAAATATCCCCTTAAAGTACCTCTACCCCTCAAAAATACCGGCTCCAACCATCCAAATATCTTACCAAATATAGAAAACACACCCTGTTGCTTACCAAATATAGAAAACACCCCCTGTTACAACAAATACCTTACCATATTTGGTGGAACTTGCAAATCTTGTGATTTCCTCAGCAACACCGGCTTGTAACAAAAAATCTAAAGAGACTTGATTACTAACCTTCCATATCAAATTCATAAACATTGCATTTATATACCACTTTTAGTTCTAAAATCAAAAATCATAAACATTAAATTTATATACCACTTTTAGTTCTAAAATCAAAAACATTACACTATAATTTTCAATCTAAACACAATTTAATTCTATATATCAAGTCAGCATTTATTCAAGAAAGAAAGCATTTATTCAAGAAAGCATAGAAATCATTCATTAAGACTAGTTTGCAAAAATTATACATAGATTATCTACCTGTTACCCAAGATTACCCTATACCCTAGATTAGTCTATACCTTACATTACATATATTTATTTAGCTTATATACATATACACTCTTGTATGAATACGAAACATATCCTGAAATCTTGAAACCTATTTGCTTGTTACTCAAAATAAAATGTTTATATACTTAGATTTGATGTTTATAATATACTTAGATTTGATGTTTATAACTGTTTTGTAAACTTGTATATTTAATAAAATAAACTTGTATTCCTATACTTAGAAAAGTTTGATTTGAATCATTTACCATTTACTGTAGGTGATTTATTTACCATTTTACTACAAACCCAGTATGAATTTCTAAAGCTTATAGGGACGTGCAAGTCAAAAGTTGTAACCTACATCTACAAACAGGCATCATGAACGCATGCACGTGCAAGCTACTGCGTCTTCCCTTCTCTAATGAAATATTACTTCCAACGCCTGAAAAAACAAATATAAGGATAAAAACATTGCCTGAGCAGCTCCTAAACAGGTCAGTCCATGTCGCGAAGCCTCACACCATACTCGTACAAGTCTGAAGTAAACAAAGTAAGAGTTCGTTTGACCCCACACCGTTGCATCTCCATCCCATAATTCCTTCTCATAAGGTTAACATTTTAGCTTGGGAGGCGTATGCCAACTCAAGCCAAGCGAACTAAACCTCTAGGTGGCGCTTCAAGAAAATAAATATTTATTCCACCAGGGGGTAGAATAGAACAAATCCAAATATTTCCTGCTTAATTAAATATTACTAATATATTTTCTAATAAATCCAATGACGTCGAATCTACCCATTTGTCTCAAAACTTTTAATAATTTATCTAAATTTAAAAAACCAGGTTTCATTTGAAAAACTTTTAAAACTTCATAAGCTCGATTAACTTTTGATTCATATGAACCATAAACAATATTATCTATTTCAGTAAAAGAAAGACAAAGATAAATTCCTAAATCCTTCCAATCCAAAGCTAAGCGCTCAGACAACTGTAAAAATAAAACTTGAATAACATCATCAGATATATCTTTATTATCATTATTTGGTATATATCGTAAAACAATTTCAACCAAATCTTGACGATACAGACTAGAAAGAGCTGAAAGTAAATCATTTAAATAATAATCTTTATCAACTCGATCCCACCATAAATTTAACATTTGTAATATATTAGACTGTAATACTGAACTTCTATTTTTACAGCGAATTCTAAATATGTCTTCACTTTCTAATTCTAAATATATTGCTAGTTTTTCCCAATCACAATAAAGTAAATCAGCAATAGATTCTAATATTTCATCAGGAAACACCAATTTTTGAATAGACATTTTAATTTAAACACAAACACCTAATGCAATAAGACCTAGTTAATTTATAATCATAAGAACATTACTTGTTAAACTAAACTCAATCCTTAACACTATCAGGAGACCTTATTTGTTTCAAAATAAACTCAAGCACATCTAATCTAGGCATAAGTCTTAAAACTTCAAATAATTTATTTAAATCTGAATCAGATTTCAGTTGAATAGTCTTTAAAACCTCATAGGCACGATGGAATCTAGGTTGATTTGCACTCCAAACAATACTATCTATTTCGGTAAAAGAAATAGATAAAAGAACCGCTAAATCTATCCAGTCTGAACATAACCTTTCAGATAGCTTTAAAAATAAAATCTGAATAGTTTCTTCAGATATAGATGGTATATTTTTATCATGATCCGGTATAAAACTTAAAACAATTTCCTTGAGGTCTTCACGCTTTATTTGTGTAAGAGCTGAAAGTAAATCGTTTAAATAATAATCTTTATCAACTCTGCTCCACCATAAATTCAACATTTGAAGTATATTAGAGAGCAATATCGAGGCCCGATCTCTACCACGAATTCTAGATAACTCCTTACTGTCTAATTTTAAATATATTGCAAGTTTTTCCCAATCCCAATATAACTTATCCGCAATAGAATATAGTAATTCATCAGAAAGACAAAAATCTTGAGCACTCATATTTCTAAAACTAATCCTATTAGAAGCTGCTACTCATCACAAAGACATTTCTAGCCCTGCAGTTACTCATCACAGGGGCATTTCTAAGCCTGCAGAAACTCTTATCAATAAAAGCGTGAGTTGTACAAGACCGGGCATTTCTAAGCCTGCAGAAACTCTTATCAATAAAAGCGTGAGTTGGACAAGACCTAAAGTTTCATTCGATGAGGTGAAGTTGACCTAATACTTATATCGATAAGATCAAGAAGACCATGAGGTGAACTCAACCTAATATTTAGATCGATGAGGTGAACTCCACCTAATATTTAGATCGATGAGGTGAACTCCACCTAATATTTAGATCGATGAGGTGAACTCCACCTAATATTTAGATCGATGAGGTGAACTCCACCAAAAAGGATACTACTCATGATCAATCCCGAGGTAGGACTCCCCTCAAACACATTCAGTCAACGCTCCCGCGCTCTACACGATCTTTCTGCTTCTACCCAGAACCAAAGAAACAGCTTAAAGGTCCAACCTTTCCAGGATGGTTACTCCCCGGTACCCTCACTCAGATACTGTACCTGTAACCAATCAGTGTTCTCCAACTAAAAAAAATACCCCTTTTCACAAACTTTTGACCCAAAAAACACCCCTATTTTTCCAAAATCACTGACTTTTTGGGGTTAAAAATATACCCTTTTTTCACAAAGCACGGATTTTTCTTACACAAAAAATCATACATATGAAAATATTGGTATTTGGAATAGTTTGTAGGTAATGTATGTGTTGAGATACGGCCGAGTGGCGCCACCTAGTGTTTCAAGTAATAAACACCCTTTCCGTTCTCTACATGTCTCCTATGGGTAGATGACGTCGCAGTCATAACTGACAACCCCCGTGACCAGAAGACCCTTCTCAAAATAACAGAAGATACTGCAAACAAGTACAGGATTCACTTTGGCCAGGCAAAATCCAAAACCATGATCATAGGCAAAACCTCAAGTGAGCCAGTATTCAAGATTAATGATATATACTTGGATATATGTGACAGATACAAGTACCTAGGAGAAACTCTCAACACAAAAAACAACCCCGATTCTCACATACAAGATACAGAAGGCAAAGTAGAAGCGGCGATCCAAACAATCCTATTCCTTGCAGGTGACGAAAACTTTAGAGGCATACAACTAGAAACAATCTGGACCCTCTTGGAAGCATGTATAATCCCAATCATCCTGTATGGATGTGAGACATGGAACCTCAATAAAACACGCGTAAAACGCATAAACACCATACTCGATAACACTATTAAGCGGCTGCTAAGGATACCCCAAACAACTCCAAGAGAATGCTTGTATGAAGAACTTAACATACTAGATATACAGCATAGGATCATACAAAGAAGAATAAACTACGCTAAATCACTTCAGAACAAAAGCAGTGAGGCAATGGACAAAATCCTCAAAAAACAACTAGGATCATCATGGATATCACAAACTAAGGACATGATGGCCAAACTGGGACTGAAATATGATAACCTAAAAGACCTAACCACCAAACAAACAAAAATAATGGTCCAAAAGGCGTTAAAATCAACCATGAAAGAGATGATACAACAATCTGGCGAATCAAAATCAAAATACACTTTTCTAGTAACTAACAGACTGGAAGGAGGCAACGAGAGGTCTAGCTACCTAACACAACTGAGCAGAGAACAAACCCGAGCCCTCTTCATGGCGAGAACCCGAATGCTCAAAATAAAAGGAAACTATAAAAAGATGCACCCGAACCAGATATGCAGGGGATGTGGCCACACTGAAGAAACACAACAACACATACTAGAAGAGTGCCCCGCCCTCCACCAAAATGAAACAACGAGGGTAACTATTGAGGACCTCTTCAAGACAACTAACAACACCAAACAGAAGATGATCATAGCAAAAAAAATTATCAGAATGGAGAATATTATCAAACTTTGGGACAAAGCGTAGCTCCCCCATGGTGCAACTGTACTAATGAATCAGTATAGTGATACCTTGGGGTCGAGCGGCCTGGATATCCAGGACATGCGCACGCAGAGAGAGAGAGAGAGAGAGAGTTCGAAGTGTGGCGCGCCCGGGCCGGGCCGATCGACGGATGACGGCCCGCGGTGGCTGGCGGCCGGGGGCGGACCGCGCGGCCCGTCTCGGAGGCTTACTCCGGCCCGTGCTCGGCAACCGGACGGACGGTCTGAACAAGCCAATCACAGTGCTCCCTTTCTGACCAATGGGAGGCCTGCTCTCCCTCCTTGACTGACCAATCAGGACACAGCATTGTTTACTCCAGGGGAGCTCCAGGGGAGTGGGTTTGGGGCACTGGAGAGTCTGGAGTAGGGTGCTCTCTCTGAGGTCTGTGCTTTCAGTGCCCAGGCTAGATAAGGGGGGCTCTCCTGGGGCTCTGTCACTCTGTGTTTTGTTGCTGTAGGGTTCAGACCTTGGTAGGTAACCCTGACTTGTGAGACTTAGAAGGCCTGTTTGGCTCTAGGGGACTGTTACTGGCATAGCCTAGTTTTAGGCTGGTTTTTGCTATACTTTGTGGTGGTTGTTTTGCCTATGTCTGTTAGACTAGGTTGTTTTATTAACTTTTAGTTAATGGTTTTGCCCCACAAGTATATATTTTGACTTAACAGTTTTCCCCTAAAGTTTCAGACTTGCTTAGTTTGGCCTGTTCTAGATTAAGACTTTGCTTATTTGGGCCTGTTTTCCAAATTACAGACTTTGTTTATATTTTGTATTTTTCTAAGTACAGACTTTGTTTACCTTTTTGTGAAAAGGGTATTTGTGGAACCTTTATTTGTGTAACTTATTTTTGGAAACCTTATTTGTAACTTTGTGTTACTGTTTGTACATTCTGGCTTTGTACTTTATCTAGAGAGATTGTTTTAATAAACTTTGTTCAACTTAAGTTACTGATGTTTGGTCATTTGTCACACTTCCAATCCTAGTGATCAACCTGGTTTAAATTGACTCCCCGGGCCTAACCTGACCCAGGGAGCGCTACAGTTTTTGGTGCCTGTGACCAGGATTGGTAACGTTGTGACATGACCAGTGATATTTAGAATTTGAAGTTAAACACAACGAGAAGGCATTACGGTATTTGTTCAGAACTCTGTTTTCTGACTTGTTTTATGTGAAGCTGTTTATTGAGGCTAACAGCCTAGAGCTAAGAAGTTTGGTTGTTATTGACTGGTTATATCCTAGGAATTAGGATGGGCCTTCTGAAGATGAGTTTTATTTGGCTGTTGGTGCTTTTGTGTTTAATCAGTCATGCTAATGGCTTGCCTAATAATATTGATATGCAGGGAGGAGGTGTTTTACCCTCCTACTTTGACATTGGCTGGGGCACACCTTCCTCTGTCAGTGTTGACAACCATTTTTTCTGGTGCTGGGTCACAGGATGGCTCAGCTGGCCCAGATGACCATGGAATAAGGCATGTGGATTCTCCCATGGCCTATGATATACATGATGATGTTTTTCCTGTGTGCTTGAGAGATGGAAATAGAGAGATGGTTCCTGTGGAAAGAAGGACTTTTTAATGTGAAAAGTTGTTGCCCCTGTGTTTCAGGGTGAGCTTTGATTATTTTTCTAGACGTGAGCTGAGTGGAAGCTCTTGATTTGTATAGTTTCAGGTGGATTCCTGATAGTTTTTAGATGTGAGCTAGCTGAAAGCTCTTGATTTGTATAGTTTCAGGTTGATTCCTGATCATGTTTTATGGATGTAAGCTAGTTGAAAGCTGTTGATTTGTGTAGTTTGGAGGATTTTTGATCATTTTGTAGATGAAGGCTGTTGACTCATGTAGCTTCAGTTGGATTCATGATTATTTTGAGATGTGAGTTGTAGTTTCAGGAGGACTCCTGGTTATGGTTGAGTTGAGTTGAGCTAGGTGAAAGCTTTTGTGTCTTATGTTTTCAGGTAGATTCCTGATTGTGATTGAAGTATGAGCTAATTATAAGTGAAGGCACATTGCCAGTGGGTTGCTGGTTGTGTACTATTTGTGTGCGCTTTGTTTTGATAGGAAAGTAACCTAGGGAAGGTGAAATCATAGGAAAGTAACCTAGGGGAAGGTGAAATCTATCAGATTTGGTATTTTGGAAAGCATATTCTAAGGTGGAGTTCCTTAATAATGCTTTTAAAGCTTTTATAAGATGTGTTTTGATGACTGTGAGATTTGGTTTGAGAGGACTTATTAAAGGAATGATGTGCCCTTACAAAAGGTGCTCAGATGTGAAATGGTTTGCTTTAAAGAGTTGTGCCTAGAATTTCGAACAGTGGGTCTGTTGTCTAGGTAGCTCACGTGACCTGTAGGGACAGTTAGTTGTTCATAACCAGATTGGAGAGGGGAGTGACCCCTTGAGCTGGACCAGGACTGACAGGGGTACTGTTCGCTGGTAAGCTCACATGTCCTGGAGATTCTGGCGAGGTGATTCACTACCCAGGATGGAGGAGGGCCGCGTTACCCTCAAGCTGGATTCCAGATAACAGGGGTACTGTTGCTGGGAGGCTTGCATGCATATTCTGGAGGGATTGATGTGTGATTCACTACCTAGGATGGAGAGGGTAGTTACCCTCAAGCTGTATTCCAGATTTACAACAGGGGTACTGTTGCTGGGAGGCTTATATGCATGTTCTCTGGAGGTTCTGGTGAGGTGATTCACTACCCAGGATGGAGAGGGATTTGCCCTCTAAGCTGGATTCCAGATTTACAATAGAGGTATTGTTGCTGGGAGGCTTGCATGTTCTGATGGACTGGTTGATGATGTGCTGTTTGATCTGAAGGGGGAATTGCCCTTTAAGTCTGACCAGGAGGAATTGGCAGGCGGGCTGTCATCTGAGAAGCTTACTTGTTCAGAACAAACAGTTTGTTGCTGTTAAACAGAGGTTCGCGTAGCTCATTGTTACATTTGTAGTTCACCGAGTAGTGAGAGATGGAAAGATGTAAGGTCAGCGTGTTGGGTGACCAACCTTGCTTAGAGCAGGTTTTGGGATCCCTCTGGCAAGCTGATAACCTTGAAATCCCTGTGTGCATTATCTACCTTGGATATCGATCCTGGAAGTGCCGAATTTTGCTTTTTGAGATTTTGGTTCAGGAGAGATGTGCTGTCTAGAGACGTGCTGTCTGGAAGAACACCGTGACCAAGGGCGAAGCTGGCATTGTGGCCGGCACTGCGCCCTGACTTTGACAGGAGCTCAACGGAGGAAGACTAGGGACAGTCTGATCAACTTAGGGACATAAGGATATAGAATTTCACCAAAGAGACTTTAATTTTGCAAGGAGAATTTTGTGTGTATTAATTCCGAGTTCTGTACTGAACTTGTGAAACAGTGTACAGTTTATGTATTTTATACTGTTCATGTATTTTATACTGCCATGTATTTTGTACTGTACTGTTCCATGTTCTATGTATTTTGTACTGTGCTGTTCCATGTTCCATGTATTTTGTACTGAATTTTTATGTATTTTTGGACTGTTTTGTACTATTTTCTTTTGTAACAATGCGAGGGCGCATTGGTCCAAGGAGGGGGGCGTGTGGCGCGCCCGGGCCGGGCCGATCGACGGATGACGGCCCGCGGTGGCTGGCGGCCGGGGGCGGACCGCGCGGCCCGTCTCGGAGGCTTACTCCGGCCCGTGCTCGGCAACCGGACGGACGGTCTGAACAAGCCAATCACAGTGCTCCCTTTCTGACCAATGGGAGGCCTTCTCTCCCTCCTTGACTGACCAATCAGGACACAGCATTGTTTACTCCAGGGGAGCTCCAGGGGAGTGGGTTTGGGGCACTGGAGAGTCTGGAGTAGGGTGCTCTCTCTGAGGTCTGTGCTTTCAGTGCCCAGGCTAGATAAGGGGGGCTCTCCTGGGGCTCTGTCACTCTGTGTTTTGTTGCTGTAGGGTTCAGACCTTGGTAGGTAACCCTGACTTGTGAGACTTAGAAGGCCTGTTTGGCTCTAGGGGACTGTTACTGGCATAGCCTAGTTTTAGGCTGGTTTTTGCTATACTTTGTGGTGGTTGTTTTGCCTATGTCTGTTAGACTAGGTTGTTTTATTAACTTTTAGTTAATGGTTTTGCCCCACAAGTATATATTTTGACTTAACAGTTTTCCCCTAAAGTTTCAGACTTGCTTAGTTTGGCCTGTTCTAGATTAAGACTTTGCTTATTTGGGCCTGTTTTCCAAATTACAGACTTTGTTTATATTTTGTATTTTTCTAAGTACAGACTTTGTTTACCTTTTTGTGAAAAGGGTATTTGTGGAACCTTTATTTGTGTAACTTATTTTTGGAAACCTTATTTGTAACTTTGTGTTACTGTTTGTACATTCTGGCTTTGTACTTTATCTAGAGAGATTGTTTTAATAAACTTTGTTCAACTTAAGTTACTGATGTTTGGTCATTTGTCACACTTCCAATCCTAGTGATCAACCTGGTTTAAATTGACTCCCCGGGCCTAACCTGACCCAGGGAGCGCTACAGAAGCAATCATGGCGAACAGTTGTTGTGTTCTGTTTCTCCTACTTAGCAATATCTAAACAATATGATGTATTGTTAATAGTTTGAACTATTGTTAATGTTTGATTTAAGACTGCGTAATGTTCGTGTATATCCAAGTCTTCATGAGTCGTTTATCCAGAATGCCTGAGTAATTCAGACTGCTTTTAAAGTTTGTCCGTCCACTTCCCAATAGTTCAAAAGAAATGAACGATGAGGGAGCTTCTTAATATGAAAGGGTTTTTATTCAGTAAACATCTCATCCCGAGTCAAAGCCACCATGTATAAGTCTTCATCAGTCCACCTCCCATCTCCTATCAGCAATCAACCACATTTAGAACACGAGTTGCTCCAACACCTTCTAGACCATTCTAGTACTCAGCTCTATCACAATCCTATGTCCGAGGTAGTGGGTATTGGTAAACTCCAGTCTGTTACACGGAGCCGATGTACTTACTCCAGGTATAACTCCTTGGCTAAACTTACTTAGCTGACATTCTCACTAAAACTAACTGCTCCCCACTTTGCAACACCTTTTATACTGGTTAACAGGTGGCGCTAGGAGCGCAAGATATTTCTTTCTAAGAGTAGACTAGAAGTAGACTTGCTAAGCCTGATCCTTGTTGGATTATATAACATGACAATATATTAAAAGTACTAAGCCATTAGTACATTCGACGGCGGTCAGGTGTTTGAGTTTAAGGAGGTGGACGACATAGCTCAAACCAAATGGAGATTTTCAATCAAATGTGATAAAGTTCCCAATTTTAATGATTGGATATATTTGTTATTATTGTTTCCTAACATAAAGAAACCAATGTGGGGGTGGCCCTGACTCTCGTGGTACATTCGACACAGTGTCAATAGATTGGTAGATCCGGTTTCAACACAAATTCACAATGAAATTATTCATTGAGTTGATTTCCACATCTTGAAGCTCAAGGTTAGCAGAACCCGTTCATAAAATGACAAGGTAAGTGTTAAAAATTGATAACATGATTATTTGGATAACAACGTAAATGATGACATAATCATGGTGACAAAGTGACAAAGTCAATTTTAGAGGATGAAGTATTCGTCATCTTAGGTATTCACTTAGTACGTGCCTTGTACATTAAAGTAAGTTCTCAGCATCGTTAGCTTATATTAAGATTTAAAGATGGTGACACCCGTGCATAAGGTGACAAGGTGAGTTCAAAGAATTGTCAGCCCATATTAAGGCCTAGGGATAACGACACCCGTGCATAAGGTGACCAATTCAGTTTTTGACTTAGTACATATGTATACAGTTTCTGATATTTATAATTTGTAACACAAGTCAACAGAACTCAACATATGTACAGTGTAAAGTTGTCTTAACCTTTTAAGAGTAACAAGTACACATCAAATCCAAATTTTAGAACAAGTTAACACAACATAAGTCAATACAGAGGATTCGGACATTTTGAACGAACGAAGTTCATTATACAATGCGTGTCAAAGTTCAATCAAATTTCAACTAGAACAACATTATTTACAATAAATACAAGGTCCCTGCATCTAATCTAGCGACATTATGCAGTTGGGTCTAGAAAATATTACCATCCGCGTCGCGCGCCCACCAGTCATGCTTAGTACATGTGTACTTAGCGCGACGCTTGACTAGAATTCCCCTCCAGGGTTTGACCTCGATTTGATTCCTCCAGGCGCGAAGCGCCCGGATGGCAAATTTCTGTTTCGAACAAATTTGCAAATTTGAAGGTTCGACCTGACATTTTGGGCCGATATGAATTAATTCTGTCGCTTGATTACGTTGGTTGGGGACCTAAGCTTTAGTTTAGCGCAGATTCTGTAAGAAATTATACGATGGTTTGATCATGCTAGCCGATTTCAAAATTTGGATCTCTTGGATCAAAAAGGGGTTTCCCAAATTAGCCTCGTTTTGACGTCATTTTAATCAGTGCCGGCGGTCCTTTTACAGAGTCAAGACGTGTTTTTATATCTTCCTTCATTTTTACTTTATCTTCTACGAGTTCACCATGGTCCGAGTGGCTATTTTCTCTTCAAACCGGGAGGCCGGACTCCAGGATTACCCTGACCTAATCCGGAACAGCACCGACCATTATTTTGTGACTTTTCCGAGCGAGGACGCAACGACAGCGGAGTTGGCGGGGCACGCCTTCGCCCATCACATGCTCTACCCGGAAGACGTGCTAATAGTTATGACTAACCTCCTCGACATTTTGACTTGGGACAGAGAATTGGATCTTTACCTGCCACTATTCATTAACCCGGATGCCGTAGTGAACTTTTATGCTGAGCTATTTAACCAGGCATTCCTGAACCTGCGAGCCCATCCCATTCCAGCCACCCTGATCCTGGCCACTCCCTCCGGTTTTGATGCCCGGAGGTGGGAGTTGACTGACAGTGATGGCTCGTTACAAAGATGGATTACCCGGATCATCCCGCGAGTCAGCAGAGAGGTCAGGAGAGCCAACGAGTGGTATGCGGTCCCAACGGTTGATACAGGCCACGCACTCCACCGGCCCAAGGTAGTGGCGGACGGGGTAATGACGGTCAACGATTTCCGCGAGCTGACAGATGGCTACATGCCGTCCACCCGGTTGCTACGTCGTTGGGCCCGGGCTTTAGGCCGAGTTTTTGTCAGACTGCCACTCCAGCAGTAGGCCGCCGGCACTCTTTTGTATATAATGATTTTCCCGAGTGATTTTTAGGATTTAATTCCCGGCCTATGCCTAGAACAATAGCCTTAGTTTTAGCACCTATTATATTCAAGAGGCATAGCCAGATTGTTTTCACGGGAGCCCGGACGATAAGACTGTTTTCATGGGATACACCAGACTTGTGGACCACAGACCGCAGTTTCCCTCGCCTGTTGGAGCACCTTCCTCGTCGAGACGGTCCAGCGCCCCGACCTCTCCGAGCCCGGGTAAGTTCGGCCCTCTTTCCACAGTTCTTGGCACGTTAGGTAGGCTACTAACCCGTAGATTTTTAAGGAGATTGTTGGTCAGGACTTCTTCGCCAGTTTTCTCAGCTCGCCTTCACGTTGTCGTATTCCGGAAGCTGATGTCACTCCCGGAACCAGAAGCTGTGTTTCGCTGGTGATTTTTGTAACGGGTAGCATGGGCGGCCACCTAGTGTTTACTTTTGGTTTCAAGATGGTGGACGCGGGCTGAGAACTAGGACCTTGCGCACTAAACTTATTATCTTTTCCAGGTCCTGCGGTATGTTAGGGTGATGTAAATGAAGCAGTGTGATACGGTTGGCACTGAAAAGTGTCAGGCTATATGATTTTAGTGGGAGGGATTGTTTAGGCGAACATGATCGAGCATTTTATCTCGCGCGTGGTTGGGCGATAATAGAGGGTTTTTCTGCCTAGTGGTTTGTTGACATTACCGATTTAAGTTAGGCTTTTTGGAGTGTGGGTGATTTGTATCGTATTGGTATTATGGTATTATTAACTGTTGGGGACTGACACTGCACATGTGGATTCAGGTATGGGTGACCAGGGGTTCCGGTCTGAGTTGTACAACACTAAATTTGCTGTAACAGAATTCTTTGTTTAGTCGTTCTCCGTACAAGACATTAGTGTAGATGTCTACATTGGAAACAATTCACATGGGGCGCCCTAGGGAATAAGCACATCCTAGGGTGTTCACCCTGGTAAGTTTAGAATAACTGTAGGTGACAAAGTATTTTGGTCCAGATTGCCCAGCATTAGATTGGCCGTGGCAGAATTCTTTGATGAGTTGTCCCCCTTACAGAGTACTGGACAGATTGCCGTGTCGGCCACGTGAGGCGACACCACAGGTGGAGCCGTCCAACAAGCTGTTGGCGACTCCAAGGTAAGTTTGAGAGGGAGTGGCAAGAGCCACCAATACCCGTCCCATATTGAGTCTAACGACAAGACTTCGTCAGTGTCATGGTGTTAGAATAGGTTTTATAGCGAGTATTATTGTGCTGGGTTGTCCAGCTGAGGAGACAATACTACTGCAAGGAAACCAGAACGAAACCTTCAAGACACTGAATGAGCTCCCAGACAGAGATTCGGTGTTGTCGTTGTCAAGAAAGGAATGGTGTTCTCGTTAAAGAAAACTAGAAAGGCACCAAAATCCACAGTAAAGATTACCAAACATCCCAAACAGCGATATATTTGCGAGTTAGGTGGGAACAGTTACACACATCGTTCTGGGCTCAGTTGCCATGAAAATGTGCATTTTTAGGATCTCACGAGTGTCCGAAATGTGATGCAAAACTCACACGTTTGGACTCTCTCACAGACCACATGAGGAGATAAGAATAATGATAGGAACTGGGTCTATTGTGATTTACTTAAGAAGCTATTTTGGTTTTCCAAGAGTCAATACTCTTGACAACACACTTTATGTACATTGTGTTAGAATAATTTTCCAATACACTCCAAGGGTTTATATGTAAACAAATTAACACCCCCCCCCAAGGGTGACAACTGTTCTAACATATTTGACTCCATTTTGTGAAGCATCACCTTTAAAGCCACAGTTTGTTCTCATTGAATGGTTATGTTAAGACAAAATCCCTTCCCTCTTTGTTAGTTACAGGTGGTAGCTCGGCGTTCACCCCCTACATTCAATCTGGGGTTTGAAGACCGAGTTCCACTTTATATTGGGTAGTGGCGCCCTCCTAACAAGGCAAACAGGTGCGCCCCTAACTCCAAACGGTTCACTGAATAGATATTACACCTATGTTAACAGTAACATCTTACTGTTTACCCTATACTTTACATCACATGGGGAAAGCCATCATGACAAGCGGTGGGGGTAGCGTTTCATTCCGTAAAGTATAAATGTCATTAAAGGACATTAAGTACTAACTGTACAAAGGAGGTTGAGATTATTCGTTCCTCATTAGTTATAACTAGAGGATCGGGTCTCAGATTCAGGTTCATTTCTGATCTGATTCCCGGTCCTCATTAGTTACACGTGGTTTGTCGGTACCCCCCCATTCATAGGACCAGAATGGGCAGCACCGAGTTTCCCATTGTTATAATCGGGAGCAGACTGCATATTATTTTTTTTTTTTTTAATATGCAGCCTACACCCCCTTTAAATTACAGAGATGTGTAAATGCATCTCCTCAGATCACTCACTTCCAGACAGCACCTAGTAAGTCGGGCCTTTACCGAAGTACAGTACAAGGTTAAACCCGTCCTTTGTTCAGGTCTATGCCCGTTTTTCTTGTGGAGAGTCAAGACTACTCCTGAAAAGACTCCGCCCCCAGCTTATCCTAACTATGCGTACGCGGAGCAGGAATATGTTAGTACTAAAGCCAACCTTAGGATTTTAGTTTCTTTCTAATAGACTGGGTAGACTATTAGCTCTGGGTGTCAACTAAGTTTTTGCAGCCGTTCGTTAGGGAATCAGTAGACCGTGTCCCCCTTCTTCAGCTCAACTGTTGAGCGGAGACCCGGTTACTTTTTAGCGCCACGACGGCGGCCAAGACTAGTATTTCATTTTTTTTTTTTTCTCGACGGCGGTCAACTCTGAAGCCGTACGTCTTCTTTATTAATTTTAATTATTTCTAATTTACCCGGGTCGAAACTTGACTTCTTGCCGTTTTGTCTCAGACCCGGTTAAAACTGGTCTAAACATGCCTAAATAACTTAGTCTTGTACCTTTGGGCAGTTGTTCATTATTTTCTTCTCACAACTTGCCCAGAATTCCCTGAGGAAGGGCTCTTAGTTAAATAAATAGTGGGTTGCTTTATATATTTAGTTTTTTAGGTAAATTTCTTTCTATTCGTCGATTTTTTTTTGTGATGAAGAGACCGCTTGTCAGGAGCCAATCCACCCGGGGCATAGTGACTGCCATGGTCGGGCGTCCACCCCAGTGCCCTTCGCAGCGTCAGTGACGCGTAACCCCAACGTCCTGCCTCCTGTCAGGCACCACTGACACCAGGCATGTGGGCAGGCTCCTGCTGCTTGTGCAGCCCCCTCATCTTTGAGAAGATTATATATGTAAGCATGCTAAAGAATAGACAGTGGCGTTCCCCAAGTGACTTCTGTACTGCAGCCCGATCCTAGCGGTAACAACAGCACAGGGGTCAGGTGTAGATGGTACTTGCTTGGGGAAGTTCACTTCGCTCGTTGGGAGCATTGGTCCCGTTGAGCGCTCTTAGGTTTTATACAGAATTTTGAGTATCTTTTTAAATGCTAAAATTTCGCGACACTAGGATCGGTTCCAAATGGTTCCCTACTTTAAAAGAGTTGCCAAATCGATAACAATGAGAGTGTTGAGCTAGGCTACCGGGCATGGGACACTCGACTTGAGAGAAATTTAGATAACCCATGGGTCCATAGAGAGACGGTTGGACCAGCCTACCCGACCCAGGTTTCCCTGGCTGGTGAATCCTTATTGATCAGGTTAGTCAACAGAACCCTACCTACCCAAACAGGTATTGCCCAGCGAACTTCCTGTAACATTTTAGTTTTAGTACTTGTACCTTTGTGTTATTAATTCACCAATTTTACCTGTACAGCACTAGGTCAAGTCTTAACACTCGTTACATTGTCATATGATAACTTCATAAACCGTTCCTGGATCTGTTTCGGATGTCCCTGGCCTTACTGTCTTTCGGGCAGATCCCGTTCCGGTCGATGTTGAGGTGGGCGTGGTCGATCTAGGAGGAGCGTTAGGCATTGTTCCATGTCCCATCACCGGTTGAGGCCAATCCGCTCCGACATCGGACCAGCCTGCGTCGATGAGGCGCGGTACTCCCATGGGTACAGGAGTGGCTAGCCCTGAGGAATATCTCAGTAGTCTGGCCCTGGTATTGTATTTTAAATTACTCATCATTAGACGGGCTAGTTTTTTAGATACCCTCAGGGTGTCTGGTAGTGGTACCTTAGATGGATGTTGTCCAGGTCTAGTCGCTGCTCCCATCAGCTGCGCCCCCCAGGTAACTGTCAGAGTATATTTCAGACACAGCTGGGTCACCAGTAGATCCCTAATGAGCACATAGCCCTCCGTATAAGTGTGGTCTGAAGGCATGGCCAGTTCCCCCAGAAAGATTGTCTCTATCATATGTGGGTTGGCAAACTGTACATACAGTCCATCTACAGTCTTCCTTCTGATATATCTCCACTTTCGCCACACGAGGACCACTATGGCGATGACTAGTACTGCCAATAATATAGCAAGTACTGCTACCGCAGTGGGGTTGGCGGTCGTGTCCGGGCATCCAGTTAGTTCCCTTTCACCGCGCAGCAGCTTCTCTGGGTCCGCCGCTTCCAAGGCTATGGCCCGAGGTAAAGTCATGGTTAGTCCGGCCAGGGCAGCCTTGCCTTGGTGGTTCCGCCAGCACTTCCAGAGGATACACCCAATAATGGTTACTGCCACCACTATACAGAAGATTGTGAGGAGGCCAAAGCCGCCCCCAAAGTTACCTATAGAAAACCATGGGGCGTGTTTGTCCACCTCGTAGCGGTCAGTTGCTTTCTTGATGCCTTTAGCCAAGTCTTTCCTGTGTTTTTGGATTCGCTTGGCCAGAGAGGATACAGGTATTCTGACTTTTAGGCTTTCCTCGATTTCCAGTAGCTCTTTCCTAATCGTTTCAGGGATAGGATCTGATTCTAACATAGTGGGTTCATTCTCGGGCCTTGTGAAATTAGCGTTCCATCCTTTCACACGACTCGCTGCTCCCAACAGGTCGTTAGGTGGATACACGACCGTGGTAATCCTGGTGCGTCGGTCACAGTTCCGTAAACTATACGGTATCCATGATCCCTGCGTCTGGAAGGCACAATCGCATTCCACCTGAACTCGCGCATAGTTTTCTATGTTCACCTCCACCGCGGGTTGATTTCTTCAAATCATTTGGCCCCGAGTGTCAGCGCTGACCACAAGCATATCTCCGTCGTCCAGATACACTGCCATTTCTCCAAAGTCTGCTTCCAAAAGATAGTCCAGTTCACATTTCTCTCGTATGGCCATGTCATCGCGTCTCAACAGGGCGGCAGTGCAGGTGTTATCCGTAATCTTTTTCATGTAGGGCAAGTCCTTACAAAGCGTGATGGTCTGCCCATAACAGCCTGACCAACTGCCGCTAGCCAGTGGTACGTAGTACTGACGGGACATGGACATAGCCACACTTTTTGGCAGATTAACAATTTGGAGAGCGTCCTTCTTTTGCCTTCCTCTAACTGGTACTGGCACAGGAAAAGTCAGTACTTCGTAGACTCTAAACAGATGTTCGTCGGCCACAACTGGTACCCTTACATACACGATAAGTTCCTGGGTGGTTTCATTAAATTTAAATGAGGGCTGACTGTTCTCATAATAGAAGGAGGGATCTGAAAACGCCACATGGAACCTGGGATGGATTCCTTTCAGATACCTGTTGACTTCCAGGACCGCTCCGACCATGTACTGGCGTGGCACCAAATCCATGGTTAGTTGGCCCCGTGTCAGGTGTTGTACACCTTTCCTGAACACGCGCGTTTGCTCCACCACCAACTGGAGATACACCATTTCACCCAGTTTGTCTTCCAGAGCTACAGGTATCATGTTCAGGTACAGTTCCATCCAGTCCACCTTATGTTGGACAAGTTTCATTCTCCGGCGAGTGGTATTATGCGCCTTATTTAGTGACCTTAAATTATCCAATAGACCTATCACGACGTGGTTAACCCTTTCTACTGCCTCGTCGTGTTTCTCGTTCATCAGCGCCAGGTCTTCGATCATCTGGTCAGAGGACTCTTGTAACACTTTAATTAGTTCCCTGTTATACTTGACATCAGCTGAAAGCCCCTTGTTCCATGATGTTGGAATAGGAAAGGTCGGCCATCCTGGGTCGTCCAGCATGATGGGGAGTTTCTTCATTCTTTTGATCCTTCCGCCTGAGTCTGATTCTGACCCTTGATTTTGAGGTCGCTGTTGGTTGTTTTTAATTAGCGAGCTTAAGGTTTCATTGAGAATTTCCCTATACCGACCTTTGAGCGCCTGCGATGCCTGATCCATCCAATTCACTAGCGACCTGACGTGGTAACAGGCTCGGTCGAGAGCGTCTCCTCCCTTTAGGTACCGATGACAGACCTGGCCAAAGGTAGCCTTGATGAAGGAGCGCCTTTGGGGAATAGTGATCAGAAAGCCTTGGCGGACGTGAGTAATATCTGCGGTGGACATTAATTTCCCTGGTTTCAGTACCACCCCATATTGTTCCAAGGCTATAACTTCAGCATTAGGGGTTAGCCCTTCACGTGGGCTGGAGTCATTCCGCAACCCCTTAATGCCTCCTATCATGGCGAAAACGAACAGCACCGACCACTTCATTGTCATTGGTTTTAGCGCTAGTCCATGAAAGTCAAGTTTATAGTTTAACTAAAACATGTTCACAACAAAGTTACCTTCACTCTTCTGCGCACCACTATCATCCATGCGCCGAAGTATGCCCTCCTCTCGGGCCCCCTGGTCCACTTAGTTTGGGACATGCTCATAGAGATTTTGCCCATTGTCATTCACCACTCGCCTGATGATTCCGCTCTCGTCCTTGGTGACCGTGATCCTCAAGCCTCTCATACGTTCGCAGGACGAGGGGCGCATTGCTCTGAGGGGTCTTGGCCTAGTAGGTTCCAGTCCGAAACGGCCCCCGTTGGGTCGTACGACGGTTGGCTCGAGGGGTACGGGTGCGGCACCTGCGGTGGGTTTGTCGTTGGGAGTGGGCTCGGCCACAGTGGACCCCCCGGCTGGCTGGTTGGCGTCCACTGCTGCCGGTTCCATAGCAGTGGTGAGGGATTGGCGCTGCAGCTCGTTGTCAAGCTGCTCAAGTCTAAACAAGCGGGGTCCGCAGGCTGCAAGTGGTGGAGGAGGGGAGCTCCCGCTGGCCCGTTCCCCACGGTGGGGTTGGCGCGCGTTGAACGGGTGCTACCTCCACTTTTAGTCCTGGAGCGGCGACGGTTAGCTGTTCCCCTCCCGATCGCCTTTCCAGAGTGGGCAGAGGTCGGCCGCCTCGTGTTGTTTGTTGTCTGGTACCTTCCCTGACGCATTTAGAGTTTTGTGTGGTTCTTTGAATGAAAGGAGCTACCTGAGTTTTAACCTCAGTTAACTGTTTGTTTGATTTTGGCACGTCCAGTCCCACTGTCCTTCTAATTTCGTCAACAGTCTCAAATAGTTGGAACAGTGGTTGCGTAAGGTCCCAGAACCAGCCGGCCTGGATCTGCACCGGTCGGTTGGCCGCTTCTCCTTTCTGAACCGGCTTGGCCAACGCCGTTAGCCTTGGCTCGGGCTCCGAGTCACTCACCTCAGATAAATTGTAAAAGTCTTTATCTGTTGTCTTCTTTTTGACTGGAATCGATTTAGCGGACTTCTTGGCTCCGCCTGCGGTCGTTCTGGTGGGCCGCCGGGCTGGTGTCCTTGGTTTCTTCCGGGCAATTCCGGCGTCGGTTGAGTCCGGACGGACACCGCCCCGGCCCGGCCAACTCCACCGCCTAAGGGTCTGAGCCGGTCGTTTCTTAGTACTCTCCTTCTCGACTGCCTTTTCTTTCATTTGGTAAAATCCTAAAAGAATGGCCCAACGAACCTTCCCTTGGTAGGCAGCGCCCTCTGGTGGGGGCGGCTAATCCGTTTCCTTCTCAGGGGGACGATGATCCTTCCCTCCGTGTCCGCAGGGAAAGTAGTGGTTCCCTTTGGATTGCTATGTGGCCGGAGGGCTAGACAGTTCCCCATGAGTCGGTGGATCAGTGTCCCAGCTAAGTTCTCTTTCTGCTCCTTCCAGGAGAAGTCGGAAGTTGAACAATTTCTATCTCCAACTTCTGTTCAGAGATAGAATCAATGTCTATCTCCGTTTCCTCCCGGGCTGGGTTGTGCGTACAATCACCTGCAGCAGAGGTGACCGTCTAGGAGCAGAGTTGCGGACCGACTGGTGGATCGGCGCGGATCCCACGAAATTATAACCGATCCGCTTGTCCATGCCGTCTCCATATTTGGAGCTGTATCTTGTTTCAGGTGGGGGGGAACGCTTGCATCCGGTCCCAAGAGATGACGCCAAACCACTGGCATCTCTCTTGGTGTGCGCACCCTCCCTTTCTGCCACGCCCCTGGGCGCGGCGAGGTGGCCGTGAGGTAGGCCACCTGTTCCATTAGCGTTGATGCTAACGGTGCCGCTCCGCCGAACCTTTATTTTCACAGGGCGGCTAGATTTCCTGCATTAATCATCCATGTCGTCGCTTTCCCCGCCGTTGAACAGAGCGGCGTAGTTAGGCCGACGGTTCCGACGTAGGTTATAGCCACCTTTCGTCGGGACATGGTCCTCTCCTGTTTTTTCTGGGCTCTGTTCCGATGTATCCGAGATCGGTACATCTCCGCAGGGCAGTTTTATGGGCTTGTTGTTGCTTGGAGGGGATCTCCCTTCCAACGGCTGGCTTTTGCCCCTTCGTTTAGCTCGTTTGCGTTTCCTCTGTCCATTAGCGCCAGCTGTTCCCCGTTCACAGGCGGCTTTATTAGGAACAAAGGATAAGTTTGGTGACAGCGCGGTGTCCGCACTGGTGCCCTGACCATCAGTGATTTGCCCATCCGTTTCTGCTAAATCAGTGGGACTTGGACCAGGTTTTTGTGTAGGTACCTTCCCGGTCATAGGAACTGCATCATGCTCACGGGGACCGGTCGTTCCCGTTGAGTTTTCAGTCTCAGCACCCCTTATTTCGCCATCTTCCTCAGCGATTTCACCCGTCGGAGTGTGATGCAATTCAGGGTTTCGGTCAGGATCTGCCCCTTTTGAGTTAGTGATTTTCGCTTCTCTCACCATTTTGGGAATGTTATGAGGGACGGCGGGGGACCAAGGCCCATGTGCAGGTTTGAGTTTCGAAATGTTTACTAGATGTGGTACCTGTTTCCCAGTTTTTAAAGACACTAGTCTAACAAGGTGGTCCCCTTTTGTTTCAATTACCCTGAATGGCCCGGTATACCTGTTTGAGAACTTAGACGCTTTATTTTCACTAGCTAAAGGTCGTACATGTATACCATATCACCTTCGTACATCTGAGTGGGCCGCGCCCGCTCATCAATTCGCAGCCTCAGATCTTTTTCATAGTTTTGAACAACTCGTTCTGCCATATTCCTAAACATAGCAATGTTGTCCTTTGTTTGCATGAAGAATTCACAGTCATTCAGCGTTTCAGGGATTGTTCCCTGCTCAGGCATTCCCATGCTAATTGGATCTCTGCCAAACAGCAAGGTATGCGGGCTGTATCCCGACCGTACACTGATTGTGGATCTAACTGTCCATAATGCAATGGGAAGTAGATCGATCCAGTTACAGTGGTCGTCAGGGATATAATAAGCAATCAGGTTTTCAATGGTTTTATGTAGTCTTTCTACTCGAGCGTTGCCAGTCGGCATTCGCCCGGTAGTGAACGTTTGTTTGCACGCTAGTCGGGTAGTAATCTCCCGGAACAGTCCTGATAGGAAGGCCGCCCCCCGGTCTGTGTGCAGACGGTTTACCCGCCCATACCGACACACTATCCCGGTTAGGAAACAGTTGGCCGCGGTTTGCGCAGTGGAGTCTTTCGTGGTGAAAGCCTCCGGCCAACCTGTTAGTAGGTCTATGAAGGTCATGATATATTTTGACCCATCCCTAGCCCTCTTTAGTGGCCCGATGAAATCACACTGTACCACCTCAAAGGGTCGAGTCGGCCTCTCCCAAGACTTAGCTAAGGCCTTGAAATGTGGGGCCCGTCTCCTTAGAGAGCAGGTTTCACAGGCCTTCACATAGTCTGCTATGTCGGCGTTCATGTTTCGCCAGTAGAATCTGTCAGAGATTTTGGTAGTGAGATTACTGATACCCACATGTCCCCCAGCCAAGATGTCATTATGTAATAGTCTCAGGACTTTGGGAATTAACCTACCCGGAACTATCATGCGGGGTTTTAGTCTGACCAGTTGGTCTTGGTGTTTGTTATACCTTTTGACGTTGAACCTACAGAGTACCCCCGGTGCTACCATTCCCACAAAATCGGCTTGGTCCATTATTCGCCTAGCTTCAAGGGGATCTGTTGGTAGGTCTCCGTCCTGAAGGTAGTCTATCAATTGCGCGCACTCTGCATCTTGGAGTTGCGCGTTCATTATCGTAGCCACAGAAAGCTCTTCATCCTGAACCTCGGCCTCAAATAACTCACATCCCACAGCGGGCTCATATTCTTCACCTGGGACATGTTCATGATAGACTCTAGACAAATAGTCCGGTAGAAAATGAGTCGCTCCTGGCTCATATATGATTTCAAAATCAAAATCTGATAGCGCTAAAGCCCACCGTCTCAGCCGGGCTGACGGGGCTTTGTAGGCACTCTGTAGCAGGGGAATCAACGGTTTGTGATCAGTCACTATTGTGATTTTAGCTCCCTGCAACATGTCCTCATAGTTCTTAATGCCTTTAATTACTGCCAGAGCCTCTTTTTCTGTTACCGAATAATTTAATTCGGCGTCACGGAGGGTACACCCCCAGAAAGCAACCGGACGGTAGATTTCATCTAGTTTATGACAAACCGCTGCACCGCACGCGGCGTCTGATGCATCAGTTAGCAGATAGAAATGCCCTCCTATATCTGGATGAATTAGTAAGGGCGGCGAGGTGAGCAGTTTCTTTAACTGTTGAAACGCTTCCTCGCAGGCCTCCGTCCACTCAAAATAGACTTCTTTCTTTACGCTTGATCCCTTCGGTTTTCCCTTATGTCATTAGACATAGTGGATTGCAACCTGAGCTGGGATCCTTTCCAGCCATAAGGCTCTCTCTGCTTCCCAGAATGTTCTTTTCAAACCTGATGTTTTCTGATCACAGAGAGCATGGCTCAACCATAACCTACGCTAATCCAAGAAATGAGGTCTTGAATAGGCATGTTTAGCTTTACCATGGCCTGACTGTACATTGAGCCCTCTCCGACGCCGATAGGTTGCAATAACTCTACCAGTCCGACAGAGACGACCGGCCAGTGACCCAGTCGATAGCGATTACCGGTCCCAAGTCACCCTGGGTGGTCACCGACGGTCTGATCCAGGTGAATCGTGCAAACCCACACTGAACTTTGACCGTTTTCACTGGCCTTGCCTGTTCACTCCTGAGTGATGGAACTACTGTCAGGAGCTAGGTGAGGTCTGTCGACCCCGTACCACGCACGTACCACTTACAGGTGGCCGAAAACGAAACCACCGGCAGCCCGATATGTGCGCCGACTAGACGGTACCACAGTAGGATGTTGATTCATCCTTCGCTAGACACGGGGGCCTTCAGTACGTCTCTCCCCTGCACTATAAAACCAGTTTAACGTGTCCCCGGACTCTCGCGAGCCCACTGCCGCCTGTTGGCTGCTACCCGTTGAGGAGCTCATCCCTCTTGGTAACAGCCGGTTTAAAGGCTTTGCTAGATCAGCGAAATTAGGGACAAACGATCGGTAGTAATTACACAGTCCCAGAAATGATTTAATAGTTTTCACATTATGTGGGCGGTTAAAGGCTGTAATCTTTTCTGTGGTTACCCTTTGTGTAGCCACTCCTTCCGCGTTTACTACGTGGCCGAGGAAATTGATTTCACTGCGGCACCACTCACACTTTGACGGTTTCAGTTTGAGATTAGCTCTCGCCAAAGCTTGGAGAACCACCTCAACGCTCGCCAGGTGTTCTTCAAATGTAGTGTCGTAGACGATTACGTCGTCTAAATATGCTAAGCATGTTCTAGGAATCAATCCCTTTAGCGCTATGGCCATTACCTTGGTAAACTGCCAAGGCGCGCCAACTAAGCCAAATGGTACACGCTTATACTGATACACACCCATCGGGGTTTCAAAAGCGGTATATTTTCTACTGTCTTCTTCGATTACACACTGATGATAGCCGCTCAACAGATCTAAAGCTGTCCACATAGTGGGTTTCTTGTAAGCCATATATAGGAAAAGCGAGCGAGCCGTGGGCATGGGGAATTTATCTTTAAAAGTGACTTGATTAAGCATGCGAAAGTCTGTACAGAGCCTAGGTTTGCCATCTTTCTTCTGCACTACCACCAGCGGGCTTCGCCAGGCCGATTCGCTGGGCTCTATGACACCTATATCTATGAGTTGCCTAACCTGTTCATCGATGATATCCATTTTCTGTGGAGAGTATCGGTATGGTCTAGAACTTATGACTCCCTGCGACTCATCCACAATGATTCTCATCGGCGCTATTTCACAGTGACCTAACTCTTCCATTGAGAACGCTAGTGCATTCCTGTTGTTATTAAGCATTTGTCTAAACCTTACCTGTTGTTCTTCGTTTAAGCACGACTCGGTTAGATCTATTTTACTTACATTTTCATCCATTTTACCTCGGGATTTCTCCTCAGAGGTTTGGCTTTCCATTTGCACTGCGTCTTTCATTACTTCTACAGAAATCCTACAGATGGACATTGGGGTCTCTGTTTTAGTTAGATAACACAAGTCTAGGAACTCTTCTATCTGATCTTGGTTTACCTCAGGTACTGCGCATTCTTCTGCAAAAGCTAACACTTCCTGGGGAGTGATTTCTTGCATTTCATCTAGCGGATTCATGACTTTGATCCACCACTGACTTCCCACCGTATTCACGCACCCCTCCACTAGGACAGGTGCAGTGACTGCTGGTGCGCAGTAAGCCACTGGTGAGTCTAATCCTAGCGGCTCTCGGGTGGTAACCGGTATGATGCATTCATTTCCCGGTGGAATTTTCACTGTTTCTTTGCTGACTATAGGGTTTCCACAAAACACTTCTATCTTTGCGCCTGGTAGAGATAAATCTGATCGAAGCACTGTTAATAAGTTTCTACCGATTACTATTAGGTGGCATAGATCGTCCACTATGTTGAAATCATAGCAGACCACCGATCCCTGGATTGAAAACTTACATCTAATTTGTTCTAGTATTACTTGAGACGAGTTGTCTGCCAGACTGATGTTTCCTTTCGATACCTTCCATTCATCTAAAATGCATTGTTTAGGGATCTGCCGTTTACAATGGGTGGACATGAAGCAATCGCTCGCTCCTGTGTCTACCAAAGATCTAACCTCCTTCTGATCATTAAATCTTAACGTTAAGAAAAATGCTTCGTCTCCTATCTCTCTCCTAGCCGGTCCGTCCACTGCGCCTAATTCTATCGTGGAATGAACGGACCCCCCCTCTAGTTTCCCTGACTCTTTTGTTCTGTGCCACTGGCTTTACTATCTTTGTACATCCGCGGGGGTTTTTCCCTCAATCTATTCTTTAGCCACAAGCACGCTTCTGTGGAGTGACCGTGTTGTTGGTGAATGATACAAAACTTACTTTCATCGAAAGGTAGCCTGGGTCTTTCCACTTTCTGCTGAGTTGGCGGGTTCTTTCCTTTGTCTGCCTCTCTGTTCGGGGCGGTATTGGGTTTAGTCTTCTGATCTGAATTTCTTTCACCCTTCTGATTTTCATACCTATCTTTTCTCTCATAACCTTGCTGTTTATAGTTACCACTATTCTGGGGAGCTCCGCTTTGCCCTGGTTTTGGTTTCTGAAACCATGGAGCGGCCTCCAGTCGGGCCAGCACCACTCCAAACCGTTCGGAGATAGAGTTTAGGGCTGCGGTCTCCTCTGACGCTTGGCTCCCAGCCAGCTCGCTTACTGCATTAGATATTTTAGTTCCCCCTTTGCCTTTGTCCAACGACTCTAGTCTCGTTGCACAATCCACCGCTTCGGTGAACGACTTAGGGTCCAGTATAGCTACCTGTCTGGCTACGCCCTGTTTTAATCCTTCTAAAAACACAGCTAACATCATACTTTCGCTTGCTTCTGCTTTAACCTGTTTTTGTTTCAGGACACCTGCAAATTCGATCACGCTCTGGTCTTTTCCTTGTTTAAGGCCACAGAACTCTGCGTGTTTCTGCCACTTAGCTCTTCGATCACCGAAGATCTTTGTCATTTGAGTTTCTAATTTTTTAAATGTATTTTTCTCGCTTTCGGCTAAGGCCCCTGCCCAGTCGTCTGCCCGTCCCTTCAGGCCTAATAACGCCATATTCAGGAGATGGGCGTCCGACCAGTCATAGATAGCCTTTAGTCGCTTCAATTCCCTGAAATACTTTTCTATTTGCTCATCTTCCTTTCCATTAAACCATGGTAATCTAATATTCGGTCCCCTTTGATGACCGTTATGGGAAGTTTCCCGCACTGGTGAGGGTACTTGGCCCCAGGCCGTGTTTAGTTGCGGGAAGATATTCCAGAGATTTGGCTGATTCGGAGGGTTCGGAGGATTGTTCTGACCTGGTGGGCCCGGCGGACCTGGCGGGCCGGGCGGTGGAGGACCCGGTGGGTTTGGGGGGTTATTCTGACCTGGCGGGCCCGGCGAACCTGGCGGGTTGGGTTGATTAGGTTGGTTTGGGGGAACGTTACCAGGTCCTGGTGGGTTCGCCTGGTTATTCTGGCCTGCCGGAGCTTGCTGACCCTGTTGGTCACCCACTCTACCTCGGCCTGCGTTAAGATTGGCTGCGATCGCCATCGCCTGCATTAGGTAAGGGAACATGTTTTGCTCGACCCCACCCCCTGCTGGCACGGCTCGGCCAGGCTGTTGGCCTGGTTGGCCATTCCCATCATCTTGTTGCAGTCCCCCAAGGTTTACCCCAGGATTAGGCTGCTGTATTCCCGGATTCGCACCACCATCTCCCCTTTCACCAGGTTGCTGAAGTCCCCCAGGGTTTATCCCCAGATTGGGCTGATTCGGAGGGGGATTAACCTGAAGGTTTTGAGGGGGATTAGGCCCTTGTGGGTTGGCCTGATTATCCTGGCCTCCTTGGGCCTGTTGGTTAAGGGGAGGAATAAGCCCTTGAGGGTTGGCCTGATCGTTCTGGCCCCCTTGAACTTGTTGATTAAGAGGAGGATTGACTCCCTGAGGGTTGGCCTGGTCATCTTGACCTCCCTGGGCCTGTTGATTAAGGGGAGGGTTAGGCCCTTGAGGATCGGCCCGATTAATTTGACCTCCCTGAGCTTGTTGACCCCGTTGGTTGCCCCCTCTTCCCTGACCTGCTAGTGGATCGATTCCCATCGCTTGAGCTAGGAAAGGGTACAACATATTTTGTTTTATGGGCCCAAGGTCTATCCCACCTCCTGCCGGTGCGCCTCGGCCCGGTTGTTGGTCTGGGATTTGACCATTCCCATCCCCTACTAGATCCACCAAAGGTACGCCTCCTTCCGCCATATTATTTTCGTGGAGGTTTTGTATATCGTGATTGTCCCACTGTTCTTTCACAGGTATTCCCTCTACACTAATTTCGTCCTCACTTTCTTGTTTATCCTTCTTACCTGTGTCTAAAACATCCTCGGTAATAAGTTCGTATGACGACGAGGTTGATTTATCTTCTCTAGCTAATTTTCTATCAGGACTACCCCCTCTGACATCTGCGGCTGCTTGTTCTGTCTCGCTATTTTCTTCCTCGTACTCGTCCTCGTATTCTTCATACGATTCATGAGTTAGAGTGTTAAAATCTTGTGCTTTAAGCGTTACATTTTCTTCACTATCCTGATCGCTTAGCCTCTCTAAATCTATGTGCTTTTCGGGGCTTGAGTCTGCCCACTGTTTTAATATTTCGGCTGGATCAAAGGCCCGAGCTTCCGCTCTTTTACTAGCTTGGTCTAAGTTCGTTTCTACACCGTAAGTTAATCGATAGGGTTGTAAATTGCCTACTTTCTCGCTGTTTCCCTCTGCTTCCCTTCCCACTCCCCTATCCCCTCCCACTGTTTTTCCTTTAGCTACAGTGGAATAAGGAATGGACGCCCCCGGGTTGGGGTGAGTTGGTGTTACCAGTGGGTGACTGATAAACTCAAGTCGTTGGGGTAATGGATAGGTGAGAGAGCTCCCATCAGGTAGGATTACCGGGTTTTCGGGGCGTTTTCCCCCTGATGGGCTGGAGTTATCCGCGGTGTTTTGTCGTTGTTTTAGGTTTCCTGAAGAAAATAGGTTATCTTCATTGGAAACTTCCTGTTCGCTTTCACCTCCCGCTGCGGGTAGTAACCGATAAGGAACACTTTGGTTACACCACGGATTGTTCACATCAGATTCACAGGTGGAGCGAGAGCTAGTACCAGTTTCGTGGTCCGTAGGTGGTACGTACCCTGGGTTCCAATATTGCTGATATTCCGTGAGACGGTTCTTCCCTTCAACTCGTCCCGAGTGTGTTAGGGTTTCAAGTCCTTCGTCAAGAACCGGCCTATCTTTGGACCCTAGGTGCCAGGGAAATGGTTTACCTTTGCCACGGGTTTGGTAATTTTGTGCACCTTCGGGGCAGAGCTGCTTGGGTCTGGTTGCGACCTCCTGTCTCTGTGCTTCCCCGTCTAAGGGATTACCTACCAGGTGGCGGTTTTCCACATTCCCTGTATATGATGTTGACACATCGTGTCCTGCGGGCCGCAAAGATTGAGGCTTGGGGTTAGAGGAAGCCTCAAAGTCACCGGTGGCTGACATCAAGGATGAGCAAAACGGCACAAGTCATGTTTCGGGTAATCTCCACCAAATGAACTATTGTTAATGTTTGATTTAAGACTGCGTAATGTTCGTGTATATCCAAGTCTTCATGAGTCGTTTATCCAGAATGCCTGAGTAATTCAGACTGCTTTTAAAGTTTGTCCGTCCACTTCCCAATAGTTCAAAAGAAATGAACGATGAGGGAGCTTCTTAATATGAAAGGGTTTTTATTCAGTAAACATCTCATCCCGAGTCAAAGCCACCATGTATAAGTCTTCATCAGTCCACCTCCCATCTCCTATCAGCAATCAACCACATTTAGAACACGAGTTGCTCCAACACCTTCTAGACCATTCTAGTACTCAGCTCTATCACAATCCTATGTCCGAGGTAGTGGGTATTGGTAAACTCCAGTCTGTTACACGGAGCCGATGTACTTACTCCAGGTATAACTCCTTGGCTAAACTTACTTAGCTGACATTCTCACTAAAACTAACTGCTCCCCACTTTGCAACACCTTTTATACTGGTTAACAGGTGGCGCTAGGAGCGCAAGATATTTCTTTCTAAGAGTAGACTAGAAGTAGACTTGCTAAGCCTGATCCTTGTTGGATTATATAACATGACAATATATTAAAAGTACTAAGCCATTAGTACAAGTTATCAAGGTTATATACTGATTTGCCTGCCTGTTGTGAAATACCACCTTTCATGTGATTCAAGTGGTCTCCAAAATGACCCCTTTTTTCTCAAATTCGTGAATATTTTCTCTCAATAAGACCCCTTTTCCCCATTTTTGCGGACATGTGAACTTTTGACAAAATGACCCCTTTCTCTGCGATTTTTAGAATGCTGATGCGTATCCAAGAGGCAGACAAGTGGGGGTACCGGGGGTTAGGGGAGACGTCAAAATTCAGACGTCAAGATCGTTAACCAACGAATCGTCGGCCAGTCACCGGCCGAAAAATCTCGTCTCACCTTGAATTTGTTTTTATTCTGGGCCTAGCCTAGTTCTTTTTATGTATTTTTGTTTGACCCAACGTTAGACCGACGTAGGCAAGTGGGGGTACCAGGGGTTAGGGGAGACGTCAAAATTCACCACAGCAGGTTGCAGCCAGTGGTCAGTGATACAGAAGCATGTAGCCACCACTCAGGGCACTGAAGGTCGTGACCTGCTGCAACTTGCATGGCTGCAGCCAGATAGGTGATTAATATATATAATGTAAACATAAAAGGGAAGTTCCATGTTATCTTTCTCCATAATCATTATTTTGAAAACAAGCCCTTTCTGGTGTAGCGCTCCCCGGGCTACGTTACTGGGGAAAAAGACCCAGGCGATCACTAGGATTGGCGGTTGTTAACAAATGACCAGACAATGCAACTTTTAGGTTAAATAAAGTTTATTTAGATAACTCATTTGTTACAATAATACTCCAAGTAAATAAACAAACCAATTACAAAATGGTTTACAAATATCTGACAATGTTTCCAAAATAAGTTCTGAACCACAATATAAAATACTAGGTTACAGAATAAAGTTTACAAAATACCCTTTGACAAAAGGGCAAATACTTTCTAATAAAAAGGCCAAATATCAAGTCTAGTTTGGGGAAAACACTTCAAAACTTGTGGGGCAAACCATCAAATTCACACAGTCTTAAAAAGAACTAGGTATAACTTTCTCAGTCTAAAAAGACATGAGCAATACAGACCACCACAAGTCTCACAAACAAACCAGGGTTACCTTCTCAGGTCAAAACCCTATACCAGCCAACCAGGCTATAACACCACAGTGAGACAAAACCAGTCTAAAACTCTGCCCCTCAGTGTCCACTATATAATACCAGAGCACAGACCCGGTAGAGAGCACCCTGCTCTGATTGGTCCATTTGGGAGGGGAAAGCAGGCTTCCTATTGGCCAGAAAAGGAGCACTCTGATTGGCCGGTTCAGACCGTCCGTCCCGAGTACGGGCCGGAGTCCGCCCCCGGCCGCCCGACCTCCGCCGCCCGCCGCCTGCTGATCGGCCTGGCCCAGCCTCGAGGACCGCCACACTGGCACTATTGATGAGATGCTAATGGGGTTTTAGAAGGCTGCAGCAACCCAGTGGAACATAGGGGTTATAACTGACAACTTGCTGCAGCCTGCCGCAGCCTCTCAGGGTCGCAGCCTCTGAATTTTGACGTCACCCCTTACTCACACAGCGTTTCAGCAAACTCTGACTAACTGAGAGCAAAACACGCTCTTTTAGTATGGTACATCACACCATGACTCCTCCCCCGTTCCACTATTGACAAAGTGAAACATGGCTAGCATGTGCGCTTCTAAAGCTCACGCCGTAGTGCCTAATACATGGACTGGCCACCCGCGTCAGTACAGTTTCATATAGAGTAGAGGACCCGGTTTTCGCGCAGCTCTAGTTTTTGCGCATTTTGCGCATTTTTATGGACGCATTTTTCCTATATCTATCAGATATCAATTTTTTCACTCCCATGTCCAAGATAAGGTTATGATGGAATTAATTCGAAGTTTTTAAGTTATTCCGAGCATATATATGTACTCTAAAGCCAAAAATATGTGTTAATGTCCATTTAATTGACGAATATGGCGGGATCCTTATAAAGTTAGTATTTTCTTAAATAATAATCATAAGATCATGTTTTTAAGATAAAATATTATCTAGATATCGCAAATATCATGAATATTAGTTTAAAGTGATATATAACCATTTAATAATCTGAAACAAAGAATTTCATTATTATTTTAGAAAAAAAAACTGCCGCGTGAAAACTAATGACACAAAATAAGGCTGTTGCCAGTTTTCGCGCATTTTTCGCGCATTTTCCCGAATTTTCCGAATTTCCAAGCATTTTTTTCACATATAAATTTGCAAAATTATCCAAACAAGCTTCCGTATGTATTTAAGACAGTTTCCTAAGTCATATAAACCCAAGAGTTAATGCTTACATTTTTTTGTCTATTATCTAGGCGAATTAATGCTTCATGCTGTCATTTACTGAAAATGCACAAATATGCACAAATATGGGTATTTTCTACTATTTATTATAATATCTATTCTTTAGATTTTCTATGCGACATAGCATTTCTGATATGTGTAAAATGAATTAAGATGAACTCAACCATTATTTTACGTAGCAAATATCAAAAGATAATCTTTTTCTGATTCTCCAGACATGACGTTTTCCATCTATTAAATATTTTTACTCATTTTATGCCTAAATATGCACAAATGCGCGAAAACTGACACGAAAATGCGCGAAATTAGGCCACAATGCGCGAAACTGAAGAATTAACACGAATTTTCACAGAAATATTTACAAATCTTATTATTTTTTTCAACAATTATGTCAATGGACCTTATTCCACTTGGTTTATGTGCAAAAATATTAAATTCGTTTAGTTTTTCTTTAATTTTTTGCTTATGATCTAATTTCTGGCCCTTACTGGCCTTAGACTTAGTCAAACTCCGGGCTTAGTGCGCGAAAACTAGCAACTCTACTCTATGATTTTAGGTGAACATATATTGCTAAATGTTCGGGATTCATAGCAAATTAATTCAGAGTGAAACTTTAATGCTCTATGTTGTGCTAGCCTACGTTAAGGATCCAACCGCTGCAGTCAGGGTGTCAAACCAATGGAAATCTATTATCCGGTCGCGCGAAGTGGCGGGAAACAGCCTGTTTTTTTCGTTGCTGATAGAGGGCGCCAAGCGCGTTTTTCGTTGGTACCCGGGCAGTGGCACCTTACTGTCAACATTAGTAAGACCAAAGCAGTGGTTTTCTCAAGGGGTAAAATAAGAAATCTACCCAACCTCTCGTATGGTAATAAAACCATTGAAGTAGAACACTCCTACAATTACCTAGGAGTAATGTTTAACTGTGATGGTAAGTATAGTCGGGCGATGAAGAAACAAATAATGCAAGCTAAGAGGGCATTGTTTGCCCTGCTTACTAAGGCGAGGAAACTCCAACTTCCTATTGATTTACAGTGTCACCTCTTCGATGTATGTGTCGTACCTGTACTATTGTATGCATGTGAAGTGTGGGGCTTTTCTAATCTAAGTGAAATTGAAAGAGTCCAAAATTACTTCTGTAAATATATTCTGCGCCTTAACTCTGGAACAGCAAACTGTGTGGCTCTGGGTGAACTTGGCCGTCCCAGACTGGAATGTATCATCAAACAAAGGATGGTGAACTTTTGGACTAGAGTGGCGACAGGTAAATCAAGCAAAATCTCATCAATCCTATTCAAAATTGTCAAAGAGAAGAAGTTGGAGGGACGGCTCAGTTCACCATGGCTCACACAAATTGAAAACACCCTAAATGAATGTGGTCTAGGGAACATCTATAATAGTCCACCTGAACGGATGAACCCAATTTACATCAAGGCAGTATTCCCAGATAGAATCCTGGCCATAGAGAAACAAGACTGGCATAGTACAATAATGGACTCAAGCCACTGCACAAACTACAGAATCTTCAAAGAACATCTGCTATTTGAAAACTACCTTATCATTCTAAACCCCAAGGAGGCAATTGATTTATGTAGGTACAGGGCGGGCAACCACTACCTACCCATAGTTGCAGGTAGATATAATGGGGTTGAGAAACACAGACGTTTCTGCCCTCTCTGTAAGCCAAATGTTATTGGTGACGAATATCATTACATCTTCTGCTGTCCCTCGTTCACCAAAGAGAGGGAAACGTATGTAATACCCAAATACCTGAAGTCTCCAAACACCCTAACTATGCATATGCTTTTCACAACAAATAATGTGGTGACTCTCTCCAATTTATCTAAATTCTGTAGAATTATCATGGACACATTTAAACGAAGTAAGAACCAAAGTCAGCAAAGAAAGAGGGGTGTCAAATTAAAACAGAAGAAAACTAAAAGCAAGCCCGCCCAAAAACCAAAATGTACCAGACGCAGTGTAAACAGTTTAAGCAGTGTGGATAGAAGCATGAGCGAGCCTGTATCCAAAAACAAGAATCTCAGAGCACATAAAACCAATGAAGCACAAATGCGTAGGGTAGAAAAGAAAACCCAGCTCATGGAACTAAGAGTTAAGAAATGTAAAGATAACAACCAGTCAGTAGCAATCTCTAGAAATCTAACACACTGCTTTCTGTCGCCACCATATGTCGTTTAGTCAAATGTAATAAACTAGGCTTAAGCATGTAGTAAATGTACATAAATCATAATCACAAGGTGCTACCTTTACCCACTAGTCCAAAATATGCAGCCACTAGTCAAGCAGGCAATAAAGGGGAACCCACCAAGTCCCAATTATAACTGTCAACTATTCAGATCTGTCCTGGCTCGCATAAACTAAGTCAACTAACCGGAATGGTGCTCACACCCACTAAAAGTAGATGTCACAACTGTCAACTGACATCAATGGCTTAGATATAAGGTGCTGCCACCTGGTAGCTACTGCGCAAAGAGTTTACTACCGTCCAGTTTGTAAGCTATTTTAGTAATTGTTTCATCTAGTGAATATATCAAATTGTCTCTATTATTTTGTGATCAGTGATGCCTTGTATCTGTTGGCTATACCTGACTCTTTTCCTTTGCCCAGAAATGGGCCGTGAATAAAGATTGTATTGTATTGTATTATTGTATTGGCACTGACTAACACAACGCACTGGCTCACGCCCATAACCAGCTAAGCGCGCCATGTGAACGAAGATGGCGGACACAGTGGCGAAGTTTATCTCTCAGAAAATAAGTAAAATACGATGGCGCCCGATATCTAAACAGCTGATACAAGAAGCGGATGTATTTGCAACGGGAAGCTGGGACGATGATGTAAGATTTTGAATTAGTTTTCAATGCTGCTGTCAAAGATCGTTAACCAACGAATCGTCGGCCAGTCACCGGCCGAAAAATCTCGTCTCACCTTGAATTTGTTTTTATTCTGGGCCTAGCCTAGTTCTTTTTATGTATTTTTGTTTGACCCAACGTTAGACCGACGTAGGCATGTTTAACAAAAGTGTGCTAAAAAATAGGTCTGCTCACATGATATAGAAAAGTTTGGTAAAAATGCAGATTTTATTTCCCAAAATTTGGCAAAAACCTGTCGGCCATCTGGGCTGATAACTTGATATTTTTGCCCAAAATTGTCAGACCTGATCAGGAAATGTCAGCCTGGGGCTGACGGCTGATGTTAGTTTCCAATACTGCCCTATAAAATCAGATTGACAAAGGCCCTCTATGCCTGCATCATGCATGGGATCAATGCCAATTTCTTTTATGCTGATAGTAAGAAGATTGTACTAATAATATTAAGAAATCTAGGCCTACAGCCAAAAGATTGGTTTCCCCCCATATAGATCTACTGAAGATGCGGGTCTGAGGATTTGGGGGGAATTCCCTGCGTTTTCCGCATCGCGCTGCAAAGATCGTGACGGGAAATGCTGGGGTTCTTCAGCATTGGAGTCTATGGGGGAAAAGGGAATCCCCGGGGACCCTGATAAATCTAAGGATTCTACCAAAATTCGAGACTCTGTATCGCGTGTATGGGGTCAATACAAAACTTTTTCTCACTAACCGTATGAAGATTGGACCAACATTTAAAAAGTTGGGGCGAAATAACCTGTTTTCCTCCATACATTGCCATAGTAAAAGACCCCAACATTTCCGATCGTGATTTCCCCGGAACGTAGGTGCGCGATGTGCTTTTTTGAGACCCGCATCTTCCGTAGGTACTACCACTTAAAATTTTGTTTTGTTTTGTTTTGCATTTTACTAAATTCCAATGGAAAGAGTATTGCATTTGTAATCTCATGCTTTTTGCCAAATGTTTCTATGTTTTCTAGAACTAGAGATATTTAACAAAGCAATAGTGAAAATAAGGTATAAATTCTGTCAGTTTTCATGAAAATACACACATTTTTGCGCATTTTAGATGACAATTTGCGCATTATTTGATAAATTTTTAGTATTTTTTTTTATATTACAAAGTTTTCAAGGAACATGTCGAAATTATAATCTCACTGTCTGGCATATCTTTCTACTTGAAATCTTTTTTCTAGAGCATTTTTGGTCACAAAAACAAAGCATAGATCTAATCTATGAAGAAATTGGCAGAATTGAATGCACCTGGTGTGGTAGTACCTACATATAGATCTATTGCTATAAGTTAGTAAAAGACTCCAGCATTTCTGATTGCGATTTCTCCGAAATGTGGGTGCGTGATCCATGTTTTTTGAGACCCTCATCTTCCGAGCAGAATTTTGTTAAGAATTTTGTCAATGAATGGCAATGGGTCTTAGTTTTTTCTCCGTCTTCGATGAGTGGATAACGTCGATAGTCCGATATATCGGAGTAATAGGTTGTCCCAACTCTCATAGAGATCAGTGTTAAAAATGGGGGGGGACACATCGTGCTATTTCTGATATGAAGGATCTGTTTGGAGATTGAAAGTCGTTCCATAGAAAATGCCTTGAGAGTGTACTAATTAGCATAAATAAGTCTGTGTTCGGAGATTGACGAGATGATGTCATAATGATATTCTAAAAATAGAACGAAAGTAGGTCGGGAATACCCCTTTCCTCCACTGGGGGCGGCCATATTGAAAATCTGCTAGTTCCTCGGTCTCTCGCTAGGGGGATAACGTTGATAGTCCGATATATCGGAGTCTTAACTTGGCCCAAGTCCCATAGGAATCAGTGTTAAAAATTTGGAGGGGGACACTGTGCTATTTCTGGAGTAAAGAATCTGCTTGGAGATTGAAGCTGTCCTTATAGAAAATGCCTTGAGAGTGTAGTAATTAGCATAAATAAGTCTGTGTCCGGAGATTGACGAGGTGATGTCATAATAATATTCTAAAAATAGAATGAAAGTAGGTCGGGAATGCTCCCATCACCCACTGGAGGCGGCCATATTGAAAATATGCTGGTTTCCTGTTTCTCCGTTTTCCTCCAGTCGATAACATCGATAGTCCGATACATTGGAGTCTGAGCTCGTTGAGAAGTGGTCAGAGATGGGTCAGGAGAGGTTCAGGAAGTGTTCAGGAGTGGTTCAGGAGGGATTGTGAAGGTGTCAAGAGGGGTTCAGAAGGGTTTCAGGAAAGGTTCAGAAGGGGTTCAGGTTCGGGGAATGCAAAACTTCAAGTACATTTCATTTCGTTTTATAAACCAAAGAATGGATAAGACGGAGATTTTGGTTTACTAAACCACATCAAGAATCTATAAAGTCGATCAAACCAGAACTTGTCTGTATCTGTGACTTTGTCTTAAATTTGCCATAAATCGGTCTAAAATTAAAAAAAAAAAAACTTTTAAAAAATATGTGGGAACCCTGTCATGGCTCAACATTAAGCATTGCCCGCCTGCCCGGGGCAGGTAAAAGTTCAGCTTGGGCAGGTTAAATTGGACAAACACCTGCCCGAAGGGCAGGATATTTTTTTAGCCATATAATAATAAACTATTAAAGAGGGGCAGGTGAATTTTAAGGTTGGGCAGGTAACATTTGACCTACACCTGCCCGACGGGCAGCTAAGTTGCCAACCTTAATGTTGAGCCCTGACTGTATTCAGTTGGTACTAGGCCTAGATCTACCTCAGACCAAAAAAAGAAATATTGTTGCGTCCAGGATTCATGCCTCCAAAAAAAAAATAGGGTCTGTTCTCTGCTTTGCTTTGTGGACAGAAAGTGTTATTACTTACATTACGTTTGATAGAATTTCTTTATATTTTCAAGTTCCCCCTTGAGTTTCATGTATTTTTCACTAACTCTGAGTCACAATGCCACATCCCAGATGTAAGGTAAGTAAAGGAATGGGGTATTTTCCGTATAATATTGATACATGTTGTAATGTTGAATAATTTAAAGGGTCATTGAGTAGTCCAAAGGAAATTGAATACACCATGATATTCTCTTCAAATGCATCCGAGTTACATGGCGCAGCCCTAGCACTATCCCTGAACGTATAATCTAGAAATATATACATGTATATATCTTAAATGATAATTACAGGTCAATAAAGTCAGTATCTGGAGTGTAGCTGACCAACAGCTGAAGCGTCAAGAACCAGGACTACTGCCATCACCGGAGGGAGAGCCAGAGTTGTTGTGCGAGGCAAACCACACAGGCGACGTGCTTGATCTTCAGGTAAGAGGCATGCTGCTGTTCTTAAAACATGAAAGTATTAAAATTAAAAATAATTTGCAGTTCTGAGGCTGTTGATAATAACCCCTTCCACCCAAATAGGCCATATTTGGTCTCCACATGGGTGTTACCCATAAAATGAGACCTTATTTTAGGGTTTTATTCTTCTTGTAAAATGGATATATTTAATCTAAACTCATGAGTTAATTATCAAAATATTCCCAAAGTTCAGATGAATCTCACGCTTTTCATGTTATAATTCTATGATTTTTAGTTCTTTTGGAACATTGTAGTAAATGCCATTTTGGCCAACACGGCAAATCTGCCCATACCTGGATATCAGCCTCTCATTTAATCATTTGCATTGATTAAGGACAAATTGGAAGAAAGCTAACTTTTATGTAGTTTCTCTGATAAAATTGACTATGATAAAAATTTCCAGAGAACTCAATGACATTTATAGACATATCCAGATTTTCACAAATGATGCTTTGTGGGAAATTTGCAATCGAACGTTTTTTCAGTGAAATCATCAATTTGATAATAGTGGTTAAGTTGCCATGGTCACAGACAAATTAATGAAACGTGGCTGGAGAGCATGTGGTGATACTAGGGGGAACTGGATATTCATAGTGACTTGTCAACGTCTCAATGGAAATCAGAGATGGCCATAAAAATGATCCGCCGTATCCACTATGACATGTAGTTCCTAAGATGGAACAAGACCACCAATGATTACAGAATTAAAAAAGAAGTACCTATTATTTTCAGGAAAGAAGGGTTGAAAGGGTTAATAGCCATCTTGTATTTGTCTGAGTCTAATGATATATAACAAGTCTATACATGACCATTATTTCCCCTGTATGTGGATTATAGGCTTTAAATATCAATGCAACTGTCACTTCTTTACTTCAGTTTGTAAGCCCTGAGCACATGCTGGTCGCTTCCTCGACTGGCTCGCTGTCAGTTTATAAGCATCATCCAAATTCACAGGTAATGTATTGCATGAATTGGTATGACTATCATAATACACTCTTAAAAGTATTGTCCATATGTTATGCATGATGGAATTACTCAACTCATCAAATCTTGTGATCATATCACTAGGCCGAGAATTGCTAACATTTATTCAATGTAGTTGTAATTGTCCTTCAGTGTTTCCTCTGTGTTAGAACCCAGAACAAGTAGTGTCTGGGTGTTGAGAGGCAGCACGTAGATAAACCTCGCCCTGCTGACAGACGCCATGAGAATACCTGGTGCCTGTGCGATTGCCGAGAACAATGACTTATTTAAGCTACATATATCCTGTTTTGTATGATACAGTAGATGAATAGCTGTTTAGGCACCAAATTCTAACTGATGATGACCTAATTGTTATAGACAGTAGATAAATCTTAAAGAGGAATACAGGGTTCCCACGCAGGTCTTAAAAGGTCTTAAATTGATTTTCTCAAATTTAAGGCCTTAAAAAGGTCTTAAATTTGGTATTTTTAGTAGCTAGAGGTCTTAAAAAGGTCTTAAATTGATTTTTTTGAGAAGTTAAAATGAAGTTTCCAAATCCAACTTTCCAATAAGTACTCTCAATTAAAATCATATGATATTTCTGATATTTGTCTTTGCACGTGGTTGATAGGTCTTAATTTGTCCAAATCTTAGTCTTAAATTGGTCTTAAAAAGGCATTAAATCGATTTTTGAAAATGCGTGGGAACCCTGGAATATAATTAGCTCTTGAAAGTATTGTCAATATGTTATGCAAAATGAAATTACTCAACTCATCAAATCTTGTGATCATATCACTAGGCCGAGAATTGCTAACATTTATTCAATGTAGTTGTAATTGTCCTTCAGTGTTTCCTCTGTGTTAGAACCCAGAACAAGTAGTGTCTGGGTGTTGAGAGGCAGCACGTAGATAAACCTCGCCCTGCTGACAGACGCCATGAGAATACCTGGTGCCTGTGCGATTGCCGAGAACAATGACTTATTTAAGCTACATATATCCTGTTTTGTATGATACAGTAGATGAATAGCTGTTTAGGCACCAAATTCTAACTGATGATGACCTAATTGTTATAGACAGTAGATAAATCTTAAAGAGGAATACAGGGTTCCCACGCAGGTCTTAAAAGGTCTTAAATTGATTTTCTCAAATTTAAGGCCTTAAAAAGGTCTTAAATTTGGTATTTTTAGTAGCTAGAGGTCTTAAAAAGGTCTTAAATTGATTTTTTTGAGAAGTTAAAATGAAGTTTCCAAATCCAACTTTCCAATAAGTACTCTCAATTAAAATCATATGATATTTCTGATATTTGTCTTTGCACGTGGTTGATAGGTCTTAATTTGTCCAAATCTTAGTCTTAAATTGGTCTTAAAAAGGCATTAAATCGATTTTTGAAAATGCGTGGGAACCCTGGAATATAATTAGCTCTTGAAAGTATTGTCAATATGTTATGCAAAATGAAATTACTCAACTCATCAAATCTTGTAATCATATCACTAGGCCGAGAATTGCTAAAATTTATTCAATGTAGTTGTAATTGTGCTTCAGTGTTTCCTCCGTGGTAGCACCCAGAACAAGTAGTGTCTGGGTGTTGAGAGGCAGCACGTAAATAAACCTCGCCCTGCCGACAGTCACCATGAGAATACCTGGTGCCTGTGCGATTGCCGAGAACAATGACCTATCTAAGCTACATATATCCTGTTTTGTATGATACAGTAGATGAATAGCTGTTTAGGCACCAAATTCTAACTGATCATGACCTAATTGTTATAGAAAATAGATAAATCTTAAAGAGGAATATAATACGCTCTTAAAAGTATTGTCAATATGTTATGAACAATGAAATTACTCAACTCATCAAATCTTGTGATCATATCACTAGGCTGAGAATTACTAAAATGTATTCAATGTAGTTGTAATTTTCCTTCAGTGTTTCCTCCATGGTAGCACCCAGAACAAAGCAGTATCTGGGTGTTGAGAGGCAGCACGTACATAAACCTCGCCGTGCCGACAGCCAACATGAGAATACCTGGTGCCTGTGCGATTGCCGAGAACAATGACCTATCTAGGCTACATATATCCTGTATTGTATGATACAGTTGATGAATAGCTGTTTAGGCACCAAATTCTAACTGATCATGACCCAATTGTTATAGAAAACATTGAAAGGAATATCTTACCTTTTGAGGAAAAGTTGATTTATCATTAGAAAAATAATATCGTAGAGATAAATCACTCAGTGAATTCACTGTCACTTAACGGTTTTTTTTTTTCACAGACGCTCTCCGTGAGTCATACTTGGGACAAACTTCATTTTTACGGAGACAAAAGAAGCCCATGTACAGGGGTGGCGACCAAAGGTGACGATACAGTAGCCACTGTAGGCGAGGACGGCAGGATCAACGTCTTGGCCTTAGAACAGAGACAACCAGTCCGCATCATAGGTCAGTTTGGTTACCCTCTCCTGCATGTATATAATATATTAAGGTATTGCAAGCTTCGGGATCGTCAATGAAAATCTTTCCCTTAATGAATATGTAAAGATTTATCATTTGATAGAGGGTATAGGAGGAGCAATGTCTGCTAAGGTCTTGCTAACAACAATTTTAGATAGATGAAGATAATTTGAATATGCTTATTCAAACCTTTTGTTCTGAGTTATGACTTCCCACATACGCACCGGTACACTGATTAGAAAAATAATATTTTCTCGACCGTGTTCAAACGGTAAAACTAAAAAGCGATTCGTAAATTGAAGTTCTGCTTAAGACACGGAAATATTTGTACACGTATAATTATGATTTCTTTTTCTTTCTCTTTCAGAAAAGGCAGACAGTTGCACGCTGAACGCTGTGTGTTTCTTGAAGCAGTATGAAGTGGGAACAGTCAACTCGACAGGCCAGCTGAAAGTGTGGGATCTAAGGCAGCACTCGGACGACCCTGTCCGCACCTTCCTCTTGTAAGTACAACTCCTGATATGAACATCAAATGTATGAATGTATGGACGGCAAAAAGTCAGTGTTACTCTTTGCAAATATCGTTAAGCTTTTATTCGAACAAGTTAATAATTTCTGGTGCTATAGTCTCAATAAAAACCTAAAAATGAAAGTAGAAAGGTTTTGCTGCATTTTGTTCAAATGATTGATGTATACATTCCACCAAAGTAAGGTTAACATTTCATAGAAAATTACAGGTTATACCCTAATTTTAAATATTCCAGATGGTTACATAGTTACAAGCCTCATTCCATGTTTATTGTAGGTCAGGAGACCGCGTCCCACTACACTGTCTCGACAAGCACCCTACCCAACCCCACATTGTGGCCACCGGTGGACAAGAAACAACTTTATGTATCTGGGACATGCGCCATGACAAGTTCCCAGTCACCCTGCTCTCAGCCCACTCAGCCGACAGTAAGTCATGAAACAATATTGTATCTCCTCGAGCGAGTAAAATAAATAAATAAAAAAATAAATATCAATATTCCACGGAACAAAATATGAAATAATCAAAATAATGTTTGGTCACAATATAATAGGACCAGTGAATAGTTGATTCTATTTAATGTGTTGCCTAACAGTGGATTTGCTTTTCACTTTCAGTGTGGGAGGTGCGCTTCCACCCCAGTCACCCTGACCACCTGTTCACCTGCTCCGAAGACGGGTCCGTGTGGCATTGGGACGGCTCCAGTATGAACTCGCACATGAACCCGCAGTCTTTCCAAAAAGGTAACACTAAAGAATGTATTCATAAAACCACTGCAAGTAAATGAATGGCAAAAATTCATAAAAATGTTTTGGGGTTGATTTGATTTGCACAGTGGCTTAGAATACTTTCTGCAATAATGCATGTGACCAAGTTATACCCAAAAGATGATGTCATTAGAAATGTATGCAGTACAAAGTCAGTTCGTTAGACGTGGTAGTGACTTGTATTTTATAAATCTTGTGGCAAACAGTATTGTTAAATCTTTTGCACTTCATACCTATGAATTTTACCGGAAAAATAAGTATTAGATTAAAAATTAATGGCAAATTCTAACCATACATTACGAAATAAAGAGTGACTGTCAAGTGGATGTATACGTGTGTACTCCCTTCCAACTAATTGGGAGGCCCTGGGCTATTCCTGCAAGGTATTCTGGGCTGACGCTAAGTTAAGTGAAATTTGGATCGTTGATCAACTTCCAGCTGTTTTATTCTAAACATGGGCCTGTATAGTATCCTGAAATGTATTTTTTCTTCTAATGGTTTATTAAAATTGCCACCTTCTTTAATATTCTCAGACGCGAATGTTAATTTATGATAATGACGTGACCTTCAAACCAGGTAAAGTCACCAAAGAGAAAAAAAAGTTGAAATAAAAATTGAGTGAAAACAAGTCTAGAGCGGAACAGATGTGACGTCCTTTTGACAGGAAACCGTTTGTTGAATAATAGTGCTTTTTGTTCCAGTCAGAGGCACATACCTAGTCTGTGCTATAGAAGAACCAACTGCAATATTATTATGTATCGCTATTTCCCGCCCTTGTATACCGTGCCTCATCAGTGGTATCTAGGAAATAGTTAACAAACAAAATGAAACTATTTTGGTACCAGGCCTAGCAACACAAGCAAGTGTTAGGTGCTGGTATCCGACCAAAATTTTACCCGTTACAATATCCTGCACGCATAGCTAAATCTGTACTATTTTCGTATTTCAGGAGCACCCAACACCAATACGTCTTTGTCAATGTCCATGTCGTTGAACATGACCAGTACAACCCACTCCAAGCAGGGGTCGTCCTACACCAGCCCCTGGTTGGCCTCTGATGCCTCCAAACACCGCCTGGACGTCACCGACGTCCTGCCAGGCAACACCATGCCCGTCAACTCTCTGGACATTGAAAGCAACACGCTACTCTGCGGCACAGACGGCGAACAAATTTACACGGTCAAAAACTTGGCTATCAGATAAAACAAGTGCAATGAACGGATGATAAATGACTACTACTATGTAATGCTTTGAGTCTGATAACATGTAGAGCACATGTTAAGATGGAAGTTTATGAATGTGAATAAAGGTATGAGGGTATAAAGAACGAATGTTATTGTAAAAATGAGCGACTGGAGATAAGATTGAATCGAAATGTGTTCAGTTTAAATGTAGCTTCAGAAAATAAAACTTTATTTGAAAGAAACAAATTACCAAGTTTGTTATCTTTGGGACAAAACATATTATTTTGTTCTAACTTCTCAAGATCCCACTTTTCCGTCTAAATACGGACTTCCGTACTTTTTGCTTTCCATAAAATTTTAAATTGCCTCGTTGGCGGGGGTGGCCGCCCCCCCCCCCCCCCCCCCACCCCAGAAGAAATCTTTCCAAAAGTTCCACCTTTCCTTGCAAAATTTAATGTAAAAATCTATTCCACTTGTTACTGCTCGCCACCCCCCTTTTCAAGTTCAAATCATTGAAAATTTAGGGAAGAGTTCTGTCAAGTGGATGTATACCTGGGTACGGGGCTGAGCAGTATACTGAGCAGGGGCTACTGAGCCTGAGGGCCTATAATATTCTTCCCAGGAGCAGAAGCTCCGCTGTGGTACCCCCAAACTGGCCAAAGATTCAAGATTCAAGATTCAAGATTCAAGATGTTTTATTGACTGTAATGTATAAGTTTACATTTATGTCACCACATGGTTATTATTCTAACAGAGATAGCTTATTTACAATTTCATATATATGAGATACAAATGCACATATTACATTTTTTGCTTTCTCTTTGTTTTCAGCAGGACACTTAGGGTTCAAATTCAAAACTTCAAATATTTTGTCCTCGTCTGTCTGTGTTCTGAAATTGGTTACATAACTGCTATATTGTTTCTCAAAAAGTTCTCTTTTACATTTAATATCAGGTTGGTTACACTGAGTGAGTATATGAGGTACATCTTGTCCTACATTACAGTGTGGGCATAGGTCATCGGTTATTTTTTTTCCCCTATAGGCACGATAACGGCAGTCCCGCGAGGAGTTGTAGTCTATCCGTAGCTTAGTGAATATGGTCCGTATTTTGGGGGAGTATACCTCCTGTAGGTATTTACGCATGGTATAATCGCTTTCAAGACATATATTAGATATTTCACATTTTCTCTTGTTACTTGCATCAGACAGAAAACCTTGAAAGTTTTGGAGGTACATATCTTGGAGTCTTCTCTGTATGGAAAGTTTAAGACGGTTTTTTCCCCATGCCTGGGGGTCAAGCCAAACATTTCTACATCCTATTTTCCATAGGAAGTATTCAATATTTTTAAGCCAGATATGTTTTTCTCTTTTCATAGTTTGGAATGCCAAGTTCAGGAGGGGGTTCTTGGTTTCGTGTTCTAGTCTCAACCAGTACATCAAAGTCAGTAATATTGTGCGATGTTCAATAGGATATCTTCCCAGTTCTGCCAGTGCTAGTCTTGTACTAGAAAACTTAGAAATTCCTAGAGCATGTTTACAGGACGTGGAATAAAAACTCTCTGTAGGTGATTCCTTGTTCTTGTCTACTTCCTCTATTAATATAGTTAATGGGCTTTTCTTAAAGCTAGACAATAGATTGATTTTGTCAATAATGTTTCCTAGAGTTACAAAGGCTATCTCTTCTTTCTTATGGAATCTACATGATATGATCTCTACATTGGCCAGACCCAGGTGTGCTATAAGATTTTTCAGGTCTGCCTTCAGTGTCTTGCTGCAGATATCTCCACCTTTGATTTTAATTGTACAGTTACTTGATGGCATCCCCCATACTGGACAGCCATATAAAAGAATAGGTTCAATTTGCTTATCAAATAGAGTCGTATATAATTTAACTGATACATTTTGTGTTGTGCACAATGCTTGTCTTATTGAAAAACTTGCTCGTCTAGCCTTTGACACTCTATCTGTTTCCATTTTCGATACACTGCCATCACTTGATAGCAATAAGCCTAGATATCTATATGTATTCACACACTCTAGGTCCTGTTCCTTGAAGGTGACCCCCTCTACTCGTCTTCTGCCTGGGGCTAGCACCATAACTTTAGTTTTAGCTACATTGACTTCCAGATCCCAAGTATCACAGTACACCGCCAATTTATCTAGACATCTCTGCAAACCCTGTTTAGATTGGGAAAATAAGACTAGATCATCTGCCCATGACAGGGAATTCAATACTGTATCCTCTAGTAGGACGGGGTCACATGTAGCATCAAACAGGTCGTGGAGATCATTCTGAAATAGGTTTGACAATGTTGGGCTTAGGTTGCATCCTTGTTTTACACCTGAGGTTGACACAAAGCTCTTTGTTACACCCTTTCTGCATTTTATGGAGTATCTGTTGTTATCATAAGCAGATTTAATGACATTGTATAGATTACCTGTTATACCACACTTTAGCATTTTGTACAAGAGACTTTTCCTGTTGATAGTATCAAAGAATTTTCTAAAGTCTACAAAGGCCACAAACACTTGTTGTTTGTTTGTTTTAACATACTTGTGAAACAGAGTGTTCATTATCATTATGTTGTCTTCAGTTCGTCTACCCTCTTTAAATCCATTTTGGTTTATTTTCCAAAAATTTTTATCTTCTAAGAATTTTACTATGCGAGCATTCATTATGTTGCAAAATAGCTTACTGATACAGTCAGCAACTGCTACCCCTCTATAATTTTCTGGGTTCTTTATATCAAGCCCCTTGTGTATGGGTGTTATTACACTTTCCTTCCACTTTTCTGGGTATTTCCCTGCTTTAAGGACTGTATTAAAAAGTGTGATTATGGAGAGGTGAAGGTGTTCCCCCCCATATTTGAGCATTTCATTCCCAACAAGGTCTGGACCTGCAGATTTCCGATTCTTACATTTTTTGAGGGCATCCTCTAGTTCTTTTGTTGTGATATTATAGTCAAGGGCACCATCTGTTGCTATTTTTTCTAGGATAGGCAGGCTAGATTCAATATACTCTGAGAAACTACTCTTGACAGTTTTTGTTGGTATGTTGAGGAGTTTTCTGAAGTGGTCAACCCAGTCACTGGCCGAAATATTAGGCTCTTCCCCTTTAGTTTTTGAGGTAATTGATTTAACACTTCTCCAGAAAGTTTTACAATCTTTGGATTCTAGTTTTGCAAGTTGGTATATTTGATCTTGTTTGCTTTTGTTTTTCAGTTGATATTTTACCTTTTTGTACATGCTCCTCGCTCTTACAAAGTCTATTCTCCTCGACATATTATTCTTTTCTTCTTTAAGTGCCCTCCTCTCCCGTGCAAAGGAACGTTTATGCATTCTCAGGATGTTTAGATCTTTCTTGTTTAAATCACCCGTCCCTTGACTTTTGGCATCAGTGGTGTTGTTGGAAACATTCTTGAGAGGCATAGTCTTCCTAGCAACTTCATGCAGGATTCCCATAACCTGAGCAAGGGCTGTATCTGGGTCGCTGTGAGACTGTTTTTGAAAAGCTTTTAAGTCTCTCTGGACCCTCTCATTAGCCATATTGATTATGTATTGTTCTTTGGTGTTTTCTCCCCACACAAATTTACGACAGGGCGTAAGTTCGTCAATCTCCAGCTGCTCTTCTTGACATTGGATATCACCTACTTTAAGACAACATGTGATTGGGTTATGGTCAGAGTACCACATCTGGTCTAATACACTAAACTGCATTATTTCGTCAAAGATGGATAACGACACAATACAATAATCTACAGTAGAAACACCATTATATGTAACACATGTTGTTCTTCCCCGTAAATCCCCTAACTTTCTTCCATTTACAATAGAAAGGTGTGCCTGTTCAGAGAGGTTAAGTAGCTTTTTTCCAAAAGAGTTCACTTTGTTGTCTTCACTGTTTCTATCTAGTATCTTTGGTCTCCTCCCTTCTGCAGTGTTAATTTCCTCAACACAGAACAGGTCCCTTATTGTTATATCTTCCTCGACTTCATCATACTTTTCCTTCAGTTCCCCTGTCCGAGCATTGGTGTCCCCCATAATTATTATCTCTCCCTGACTACTATGTCTAACAATTTCCTCATTTAAGATTTCAAAATGGGACATCTCGCTATTCTTGTGAACCACTGAGGTCTCTGGGGGTATGTAACAGTTACATATGTATACATCATTCTTCAGGCCAAAAAAATTCTTCTTTAATCTGATCCAAAGAAGGTCATTGTTCTTACTTGCGATTTTTTCTATTCCACCCTTGAGGTATGATTTAAAGATTATACAAACCCCCCCTGACCCAGTGCTTCTCTTTTTATGCTTGCCTCGGTCACTTCTATATATCTGATACCCCGGAATCGATAGTTGATTACTATCAACTAGCCATGTTTCTTGAAACAAAAATATATCAAAATCTTGTACAAATCTTTGAGCATCATTGAATTCAAGTTTCTTCACCATGCCTCCCTGAATATTGTGGCTCCCAATTTTGAGGGAACCTTTCTCAGAGGCTTTCATTTTGATTTTACGAGATTCAAGAGAACCGTCTAGGTTTTTCAAACTACACATGTTAATATCATTTACACATTAATACATACAAAGGTAGCACCTGCCAGTGGGCTACTTGTTTTTCAGCATGACGATGTTACATGCACTTAATAAATAAAGCAATTGACTAGTTTAACACATATACATTTGACTGTTATACAGCACCCTTTGATTTCTAAGCTTGGTTATAATCATACAAGATCACCTGCCGATTATTCAGCACCTAAAATACAATGAAATATCAATAATACTGATAAAAATGATTCCTTTCCTATTCATAAGTCTTTTTAGTTTTGGAGATTTCACCTCTGTTGTTGTAAGTGATAAAGTGTTCATATGAAACTAAAAGGGTAATGGACTATCAACGGACTCTTGGCGGCCTATCCTCTTTGCTTGGTGGGTTCTGTCCACCACGGTTCACTTTTGGCCCATATATGTGCCTGTGGATTCTGGCAACATATGCTCTCGTCCCCTCCTCTGACAGGTGGAACTCGTCGGTGAAGAGGCGAGGGCTAAGAGAGTGTACAACGAAGTCTATGTCTCTGTCTACACAGTACTCAAAGATTCCCTGTTCCAGGTAGTCTAACAAGTAACGCCTGGAGCGTTTGAGTGGCAGACTGTAGATGATCCTGGCATTGGGGCAGGCCTTCTGCAGAGCATTCAAGCTCTGGCGCTGTTGGTCAATGACTTTGTCGACGTCCTCATTGTTTCTCATGTCGTTGATCCCATTGTTGATGAGGATGGTGCTGACCTGATTTTTGCTGGGACCGTTGAGCATTTCCTGGGAGAATTCCCACAGGTCTCCTGCTGTGGAACACTTCACTTTCATTGTCTTCCTCCTCCCGAAGATCCGGTTCCTGTCTATCCACTTGCCCTGCGAGTCAGAGATGACGATACATTCTGTGTCCTGACTCACCACCGCCACAAAGGGGTTGCTCCCAGTGCTCTCCCGCTGTTTCTGGTGTTCGTACTCCCGGATCGACTCCCGGAGGGCCATAAGGATTTTACCATACATGTTCAGGCCCCCCTGGTCCTTGGTACCAGTACCCCAGAAGGTATCTGCGACGTTGTGCCTGATTTCTGCATTTCCTGTGGCCAGCAGGGCTTCCCGGAACACTGAATCCTGCTCTGCTAGCCTAGTTACAATAGCTCGGAGTTCATCCGCTTTCCTTTTATTCCATGCAGATGAAAAGGGTACTTTTTTTTTAACAAACAACTTGGCCTCCTTTCCTGACATGCTGGCGACTGTCTCCAGTAGTGGTGAGTCCGGGCCCAGAACAAACTCGACCTGCCTCATCTGGTAGGTCACCTCAGCACACTTGTGATGTCGGAGCGAGAAGGTGAAGCCCTCTCTCTCTTCCATCATGCTGAGGATGTGTGGACTTCGGACCTGGATAACTTCTGGGGCTGCGGTGGCAGCCGTTGTAGAGCTCTTCTCTGCTCCCTGGGGTTTGTTGTCCATCCCAGCATGAGGTGTTCTGCCAGCTGCTGCTCTACCGGCGTGTAGGGATTTTGGTAGAGATGGGGTGTCATGGAGAGCTCCGTTAGTTTTCTGTTTAGTTGTCTCCTCCTTTGGCGTCCTGGGGTTTTCTTCGGTTTTAGATTCATTGCCTCCGGGATCCGAATTGTTGACTGGAGATGTGTGAGTAGTGGTTTGCTGTCCCGACTTGAGTTCCTTGATTTCCTCATTCTGAAGTTGTATTGACTCAGTCAGGCGGTCAATTTCTTTAGCTGCGTCGTCTGCCTTGTTGTGCCACCTTGTGAGTTCATCTTTGAGATTGCCGTTTGCTTCGATCGCAGCCAGCAGTTTCTCACGTGTTTCACGGTTGATGTGCTCTGCCTCAAAGACTTTGCTCTCTAGTTGGTTTATCTTTGTATGGAGTTTTGAGTTGTCACCCTTCTGGTCCATAAATACTTTCTGGGTAACCATGAACTGTTTTATTTCTGGAATTAGGGCGACTTGTTTCTCTATGGCATCCAACTGACACCTGATGACTTGCATTTCTTTTTGTACAGATTCAGTCGGAGTCTTTGGTAGAATTCTGGGAGTTCTGGTTTCTGCGTTACCTTTTGGAGTTGAGTACCCTATGGGTGACGACCTCCCACTTGGCCCTAGCTGTTGCCCTTGCTGTGGCTCCTCCTGACTCAGGGCCTCGCCTGCTCCCTCTCCGTCCGGTGTTATGATGAGACTGTTGTCTCTGACCTCCGGGTCAGGGTTTTCTCTGCAGTCTTCCCTCATGCTTCCTTTCTGGGACATATCTGGTAGCAACGAGTTTGCTCCTTGGTCGTGCTCACCGTTGTCCTGATTTTCGTTTGTGCTTCCTGAACCCATTTTCCTGTTGCGGGTAGAAGTAGTCGTGAGAAATCCTTCAAATTTGGATGGGACCTTTATAGATCTCTGGCTAGATCTTAGCTGTGACATAATGTCCGATTTCTAGATGCAGTAATGCATGGCTTGTTATTCTTTTTTTTTTTTTTTTTTTTTTTTTTTTCCCCTTCTTTATTCTTTTTTTTTATGTGTGTGTAGTGTAGAATTTTTCCCTAGAGGTTCTCATATAGAGACATAGTCCATAGTTACATGACTGTTGGATATGTGGAATTTGACCTGGCAAGTGATTTCTTTGGCAACTAGTCACATGGGTTTGATGCGTTTGTTTTCTTCTATTATTACCCACTCAGTAGATCTGGTCGGCGTAGGTGATGCCCTCTCCACGAAATGGATTAAATGGACGAATGAAATATGTTTATGCCACTCTGCCACTACGCTGCTCTCCCTGTAGAGTATGAGATACTCGGCAGAGAATGTGTTGGTCGGCCGCTATATTCCTCCTATTATCGCCCACTTTTGGTGACGCAGTTCTGGGGCTAAAAACGTTCTTATGAACTCTAAATAATTAATTATCTATGGCGGAGGGTAGCCTAGGTACTGTACTATGACAAGTATGAGATCCAGGCAAATAGCTTGTATAATTAGCGAGTTGTTAGTCCAAAGATGTTCTGTTTACATTGACGAGTAAGAGAGTGACGGTTTTGCCGCGAAAAAGACGGCCGTCTTAAAAGTCTATTTAAAGTATGAACCTGACGTAGTGTGGTGTTGAAACTTTCAGAGATTGTCCATACATCCCTTATCTGCTTGCGTGCGTGATCTGGTCATAATCGGACGAGACCTTGTTAACTTTTCTGGCTATAACGCACGGGATCGTCACCCCCGCGGATTTGTTTACTTCGACGCCATCTTGAATCCAAAGGGAGCTGAAGAGGGCAACATGGAACCCTATGTTTCAGGGGGTTCCCCCTCAAACCCCACACTCGCTCAGTCTAGATCAATACAATAGCCTCGGGGGAGGGTGGTAGTCGGGGCCATTAGGGATGGCCGAGCAGAGTAATTCACCCAGTAAAAATTCCCTACGTTCTCCCCGAGTTTGGCGCGAACGAGGCTAGTGGCGTCACCTTGCGGTAAATGTAAGAAAACGCCAGGTGGCGTCCGAACTCCACTTCCGGTCAATCACGAAGTGGAATGATTGAAAGATGTCTTGGACAGGTTGAAAAGCTTCTTTTAAGCTCCATTTGATTTATTAGATTCAGTTTGCTGCTAGTCACAAGGACTGCATTAAGTTGCTGTTTATTATGGCTTCGAAAAGCTTTAGTAGGGTTTTATCGGCGTGTAAGCCACGGTTTCTAAGTGCCAAGGACACTCCGGCGATCGCTCTGTCATTCGCCAACACTGGCCGGTCTGGCCTGAAGTTTTCGGCCAAGGGACAGTCAGAAAATGGACTTGCCCAAACCCAAAAGAGATCATTCTCTACAGAATACACGGCCGAAACACCTAAAGTAAGAGGAATTGAGATACTTCGAGATCCTAGGCTGAACAAGGTGAGTAACAGTCAAATACGTGATTTTCTGATTTCAAACTCGTGATAACGTTAGTTAGTGAGACTGACCACCTGATTATTGAAATGGGATTTCCATTTTAGATTTTTAGACACAATTTATTATGTTGGGGCCGACTTCACCTGTTACCTTGGGGCTGATCTTTCTATTGTCAAAGACAGAGTGAGGGGAAACCTGTGCTGCAAGCCCCTCCCCTGTTCGGGTCTTGCTACAACTGCCCATTCAAAACTGGAGCAAACTGAACTCAACTTTTGGGGACACAACAAATACAAAATGCACACATAAATGACACCCACCAGTATATTAAGAACTGTTTTTCATACCATGCACACCTGTTTTTGTGGTGAACAGCATGCTGTTTACTCCAAATTCAGTGTTTGAACTCATGAAGTGGACTGACTTGGGCTAGACTAGTTCCAATAATATGGCTTAGAAAGGGTCCTCACCTTCCCAGAATTCAATGGTTTTTTTTACCAGTTTTGTCTATGCCTATGGAGTGCACTCCATCCCCACACCAGAGTCGGGGATGGATACTTCATCTAGGTGAGGGGAATTTCTTGCTACAGTCATTAAATGTGTGCATCCAGATGGTGCATGATTTTTCAACCTTTTAAATATTTATTATAATTAGCAATGTACACTCAGAAATGTCACCGGGTGCACAAATCTATGAACCTGTGCACACAGTGTGTGCAAAAAATAAAACCTTAATTTCTGATACTGCACTTGCCGGGTTAAGGAAAATTGTGAACTAGAGGAAAGTCTGAGACTTTGTATTGTCCTCCCAGGCTATTGGAGATTAATTACGTTTTCAGATATTTTGCCTACTACAATAATCACGAGCAACAACTGTTACTAAAAGTAGCAATACCACACAAAAAATATCATTTGAATTTCCAATTATTTGTTCATACCTGTAAGATCAACATTTTCTAGTGCTTTTTATAATTTCAAACAGAATTAAAATCGGATATGGGACTTGTGAGATATTGCCAAAAATATAATGAAAAAAGTGGTATGTTTTCCCATTAAGTTTACATTAAATAAACAGGAGATGCATGGACCCCCAAAATAGCCTATTTTAGCCTATTTTTCACCCAATAATGTCAATTTTATGCTTAAATCCGCGGATCTCTTCCTTATTATATATATCTATGCTATATATCAGTGCAAAGAACATATTTTTCCGCGGATCTCAGTCCTTTTGCCCTATTTAATTGGGATTTCATTATTTGTTGAATTTAGAAATTATTGTGAAAAATCTTGAAATAGAAATTTTGAAAAAAGTGGCCCACATTAGGCAAGTATAATTGAGCAAAAATAGGATGCAATCTTTAATTGTAAAAGTGAGGAAAACTATATCAAAATAATGCCAATTTTAATAAAATTTTGAATTTCCATGCTCAAGAATATTCTCCTTCGTATGGTAATATTTTCTTTTCTCTAGTTTCAAAATTCGAAAAATGATAGTCAAATTACTATGGCCAAACTTGTAGAATTGACAGTTTTTCTGATTTGACCATAGATTTCTCAGGGGTTTGGTAATGCTACTAAAAGCAGCATGCAATAACCTCCTTGATAACAAACAAAGAGAAATGCATTATAATATTGATTCATGCATATTTTTGTAGATTTACGCACTAAGGATTTCTCTAGCAGTATCATCAATCTCCAAATACAAAATTCCAATATTTTAAATGTTTGCAGGGTACAGGCTTTACTCTTAAAGAGAGGCAGATCATCGGTATCCACGGTCTTCTGCCTCCCTGCGTCTTTTCACAAGAAGAACAGGCGAAGCGTGTGATAGATAATGTGCACCACTGGGACAACGACCTCGATAAGTACATTTACCTCACTGCCCTCCAAGACCGAAATGAGAAGTTGTTTTACAAGGTGTTGACTGAACACGTGGAGGAGCTTGCCCCAATCGTGTACACACCCACCGTAGGCCTCGCCTGTCAAAGATACGGCTTTATCTACCGCCGTCCAAGGTAGGTTGATTGGTCACGTTGTTCAAATGTATTAAGTCTATCGGTGTAGTATGACCTATTTAATCTGTCAAAAATTCCCATTTTTAGGAGCAAATATTGAGTTCTTATTTCAGAAACATTGATATAATGATATTTTAAATATCAGAGCATTGGTAATTGATAATAACTATACTTTGTTGTTTCATCCTTAGGCGTTTTACAAGTTTAAACATAAAGCTATAACAATAGAATCTAACCCTTACACACAACGACAACTAAAATTCAAAAACGCTAAATTACTCACGGTTTTCTTCTCTGGAATTCTTGTGATAAGTGTATTATTCATAAATTTAACGATAACCTTTTGGACAAGTGTGAGAGGTCAAGCTTGACTCATCTATGCTCAGATACTCAGTTATATTGATCGAAACCTTTTTATTTTTTACAGAGGTCTTTACATCACTATCAATGACATTGGACACGTCTATAATATCCTATCTAACTGGCCGGACAGGATTGTCAAGGTAAATATTGCGCGAATGCATACAAATATTATATATCATTGGGTAGAATGAATCTGCATACATTTTATGGGAATGTTTCAAAATTTACATATTCAAATTTATTTTCCATTAAGGAAATACGATTTGACGACCCTTCTCATATATTTATTTCCCCACCAAAACACTACACGGTGGTTAAACTTACGCCAGCGGGAGTTATAAGGGTAAATAACCCCAGCTCAGCCAGCGGAAATGTAACCCTTGCAGGAGGATTTTAAGTTTATCTCCTGATGGCGTCTGTGACATTTATTCGCTAGAGAATTACTCTAAAACTTAATAAGTATATTGTTAGTGGTGAAATGAAATAAAGAACACCCTCCAGGGAGGTATTTGAGAAGCAATAACCACAGGGAAGCCCTTGGTCTACAGCCGCGGGCTTCCTTAGGCTTTGCAGGGGTTTGCGGATGCTGTTATTATAATAAATGAAATCAATTTCATGCTTTGCTTGTGACATGTACATACACTGACAGAGATCCTTGTTATTTTGATTGACCAGGCTGTGGTTGTGACGGATGGAGAACGCATCTTGGGCCTCGGTGACCTGGGTGCCTTTGGTATGGGCATCCCAGTCGGAAAACTTTCTCTCTACACAGCAATGGGCGGTGTCCCCCCAGAGCAGTGTCTCCCTGTCGTGCTCGACGTCGGTACTGACAACGAGGTATAACCAATTCGTTTCTGATGTTTTCTCAGTTTTAAAACCAAAGTATAGTTGTATCTCTTATTCTGCTACATTTATATAGCTCGTTGCCTAGAATCGCATCAACTGGCAATACATGCATATAAATTTATATTGTTTTCAGCACGTTCTTACTAGACTATTCGATGATAAAAATGACATCTCGTTTTAGGATTTATCCTGATTGTCACAGAAATACATTACATGTATTCCGTTTCTCCAGACAGTCGTTATGTCATGATGGCAAACAGTTTCATTGAGAAATGATTTTCTTTTGTAACCATTACATCTTTCTTTAGAGCCTTCTTGACGATCCGATGTACATCGGTCTACGACATAAACGTGTGCGAGGTCAGCTATATGACGATATCATAGACGAATTTCTCCAAGCCGTTGTGAAGAGGTAGGGTTTGAAAGCACATTCTTGAAATTAACTCTGCCCATATCATATCAGAGAAAACATGTATTACCTATTATTTTCTTGATATTTGTTGATTCAGAATAAATAAATTCATTTAAGTAATTCGTTTTCTTTCTGTTCCGTTTTTCTAGGTTTGGTCAGAGTACCCTGATTCAGTTCGAAGACTTTGCCAACCAGAACGCTTTCCGTCTGCTCTCCAAGTACAGAGACCAATACCTAACGTTCAATGACGATATCCAAGGTAAGCTTACCAATCAACATTACTTAAATGCACCGAATTGTTCAGGCCTGTCAAAGCAAGTGCAACACAAATAAATCATAGTTGTATAACAATGGTTAGATTGATGGAAGTGTCATGTACCCTGGGCATATTTAAATGGAAACTGGTGCACTTTTTTCAAACTGTTTTAGATTCACATAGAACTAAGAAGAGGTGTCAAATGTTATGGTGCTTTGAATTTTCCCTGAACATTTTTCTCTGACCCAGTCACTATTATAAGAATGCTATCACTGCAGCTATCGTTAAAGTCACTTTTGAAACAGGTTTTTGTTAGTTATTAATCAACAACTTAAGAACATTGAAATATTTTGCTGATGAAAACTTTTGTCATATCGACTTTTATTTTTCAAAGGAACCGCATCCGTAGTAGTTGCCGGTGTTATATCGTCGTGTAGGATAACCAAGAAGAGGCTGTCCGAACAAAAGTACCTGTTCCTAGGGGCCGGCAGCGTAAGTCTTACACCTTGACGACCTTTATGGTAAATCTATCGCACACGATTTACAAAGATAGCAGAAGAGTCGGTGCAAAATATCATATATCATCTATAAGATTAATAATAAGCAATATATAATTTCGTAATTGTTTGATAGATTAAACTGATCAACACGTATATCTTTGTTTGCTGATAACCATTCATTTCTGATCCCCATAAGAGTTTGTTGTGTAAAGCAAATTTATGTTTCTATACTTGCCTATATTTTAGGGGATTTATACATAGATGTTGTAATTTTCTTTAGGCTGCAATCGGTATAGCCGACCTGTTGTGTATGGCCATGGTACAAGAGGGTCTTACTGAGGAGGAGGCACAACAACAGATCTGGATGGTGGACATTGACGGTCTCCTTACCATCGTGAGTATTTACACATACATGTACTACATTTCAACATAATAGAAAGACAGAATAGAGGAGTTTTTCCACAGGTTCTAGTTGGAATACAGTAGACCTTTGGTCCTTTTAACCTATTCATCTACGACGAGATGGAACTCCTTTACGAAATAATCTGTCGATTTAAAAAGTTTTGGCCTTATTGCATTGTATGACCTAGTGTTGATGTTACTTTGTAATAGTCAGGTTAGATCATAATGCCATTATTATACGTCATTTTAGGGCCGGCCAGGCAGGGGTATGAACAGACAACAAGCCAAGTACGCCAAGGACTTTGAACACATGACTAACCTGGAGGAGATAAGTCGGGCCATCAAACCCAATGTAGCTTTAGGTGAGTTCTAACGCTTCTTTTTTAGTCTCCCTGCGTTCAGATCACTTCTTAATACTTCAAGAACAACCCTCAGCATGCAGACTGGGCTCACTCAATTTACATTCGAAAATTACACGAGGATAACTATTGATAACATGGCTTCCTCGACGCAGGTACTTGCCAATCGGGAATATATATGTGTATTATAAGATTAACTCGTTTTACTCACACGATCATTCATATCAAGAACATACGTATTAATATCTACTCCACATAATGACTAGTATTAAGTGACGAACCTATTGGCTCCAGGTGCGTCTGCGGCGGCCGGCGCCTTCACCGAGACCTTCATCCACGACCTGGCGTCCTGCAACGAGCGGCCCGTCATCTTCGCCCTGAGTAACCCGACCAGCAAGGCCGAGTGTACGGCCGAACAGGCCTACAAGTTCTCCGACGTAAGTCCTATTCAATCTGACCGTGTTTTGTGTGCGTTTTTTCTTTATGCCATTGTCTGTTAGTCTTTTTCACTATAGAATAGAAACACTTTTGATGGGGTAGTGTAGGCATTGCCACCATCTCACATGAAACCAATATCAGTAATAAGATTTTCTCATTTGAAAGTAAAGAGTTTAGTATCTATGGGGGGTTTTCTTATGTAGTTTCATGTGGGATTTGGTCCATACAAATATTTTGATTAGAAGCTATTTAAAAAAATCTTTCTATGCACCCGGTACATGTATTTGGCATGACAAAGCAAAAAGAGTTTGAAGTATGTAATTGTAATGACATCTTTGTGATGTTTATTTTTTAGGGGCGTGCAGTGTTCGCCAGCGGCAGTCCATTTGGACCAGTGACCTACAATGGTCAGACCTTCTACCCCGGTCAGGGTAACAACTCGTACATCTTCCCCGGCGTAGCGCTGGGAGCCATCGTTGCTGAGTCCTACCATATCACAGACTCAGTCTTCCTGATTGCCGCTCAGGTGGGTTGGCACTTTTTCAATCAAAATAACTAATTGAGTTTGTTCCTCTGTAAACAATATTCTAAGAACACATGGCAGATGTAGGTTTTGCGTAAGATGGACCCTAAAGGAAACGAAACTGTTGTGTCTTCAGTCACCCCCCCTGACACAGACACAGACACACAGAGACACACACACAGACACACACACACACAACTTACATTTATAAAAATAATCAACCAAACATTGAAAAAACAATTAAGAGGTCCAAAATGATTGGATAAGTGGATAAGTTTCGCCCCTTCCTTCTGCATATATCAACAGTGTTGAAAATAAGAGAAAAACAATTCAGAGGTGATACAAATTATAGCACATTAAGAAATAGGTTTCAGTAATCTCAATTTTATTCTTAATTTTAAAGCAACATCGCTACCATACAGTACATAACTTCTTACATGTTGTTATAAACGTAATTGCAGGCTCTGGCTGAAATGGTCGAAGATAAGCACCTCCAGGAGGGTCGGCTTTACCCGCCACTCTCCGACATCCACAGCGTGTCCACCCGGCTCGCCGCCAAGGTGGTCGAACACATGTACCAGCTCGACATGGCAGGTACCTACCCCGAACCCAAGGACAAGCTCGCCTTCGTCCGCCAACACCAGTACCTGTCTGACTACGACAGGCTAGTACCAGTCACCTACTCATGGCCAGGGATGCAAAATGAGTATGACCCCTGAGGTCGTTTTTTAATGTCATAAGTGAGAAGTTCATTGTTAGGTCCAACTCACCGAAATGTATGGAAATGTTTGTATTTCTTTTGCATGATCAAAACCTGGAATTTTTGCATCTCATATGATATCATAAATGTTTGTGCGTTTTGCTTGCATGGACCCCATTGATAAATGCATGGATTACTACAACATTGCTATGAAGTCACGGGTAAAAAAAATCTTAGGCATTTATATTGGGTCACAATAAACTTGGTAGGTAGCGATGTAGAATATTTTAATGCATTTCAGGATAACGTACAGAGCCAGTTGCATTTTTCTTCGACTCAGGCCGTCTAGTTCTAGATGTTTCAGGATCTTTTTGTATTCGCTATTTCTACTTTACGTACAGTCTAACAACTTAACAAGCTAACAATAACTGGGACATTCCTTGTTTTTTCCCATTGTACCGAGCATCCTCAAATCTGTGATATGCGAAAGGTACAAAACCTGAACTTTTGAATCTGAAGGAAAAGAAAATCAAGTTAGTCTTCTTTTTGGATGGGTACTTGCTGTTCATCTTACATTGTTACCCGAATTGAATATGATCCCATTTCGAGGTGATATTAGGGATATTACTGGTTTTTAGTCAGTTTAGGTTATAGTTTAGTTTAGTAAATTTACATTTATCTAATAAGAACGTTTATGACACATATTAAAGATATATGAACAAACTATGAAGATTCTCGAAAACTGCTTTACTCGTGAAATAAATACTCTTCCTCTGAAATATATTTGCTGTGAACATTAAGTTGAAAGTGCATGTCATAGCACGTATAGAGCTTTGTTAACTGCGTGTGCTCCCTTTATACAACTGCATATTATATCACAGGTTGGTTTTCCATTTAAATATGGTGCTCTACGCTGTCATCATATCAGCAGCGTGTTACTTGTAGGCTTCGAGATTCACGTTTTGGTCTCGTTTTCTCAGCCCCCTGTTAATGCTTTCATACTGATGTTTTTCCCCATTCCTATTTCTTTTTAGCACAAATTTGTTCCTTATCTGGAATATAGTTATCCGGTCAGTCTCAGTGAATCAAAAGTTGCATACAGTTTAATAACAAAGAAGCCAAAGATATTGAAACTGAGAAAGCTTATAGATATTCCTAGAATTATGTTTGCAATGTAAATCTCATCACCGGTATTTTTCCAATCGGAATTTTGATATATTACATATATTATTTTCCTCCTCCCGAGGGCGTGCTAATTCCTATGGAAATAATTTATTTCAAATAAAGATATTCTTAGAATTATGTTTGCAATGTAAATCTCATCACCGGTATATACTGTTATTGTGTTTCCATCGTTTTAACCAAAACTTTTAGCATATTGCGTGATTCATTTATTTAACAAAACGAGTTTTTTGTGCAGTTTACATCTAAGAATACATTGTTGTATAATAACCAAAAAGTTATCTAGATATTGAGAATTTTTTCTAAAAATTCACTGTTTTAACTTTTTAACGTGTCGATCCGCATTAAATGAGGTTTAGTCTATCAACCCTTCTGCTCTCTCAAAATGCTTGCGCAAAAGTATAAAGTCTTTGTGGTTGAAAGAAAGCTGATTACGTATTTAGGAGCCAGAAGATAATGATACCCTAGGAGCTCTTACAACAAAAAGAATACCCAAACTATTACTGGTTTGTTAATGTATACACGTTCACCCGACTTTAAGATATCTATGAATGCGCAATATCATATAATAATATCGCATTGATCTAGAAGCTTGTCGACATTTTTACACTCCAATTCCTGTATAAATGGGTGTAAGTATCAGAAAAAGGTGCCAAATTTATGGGGTTTGGTTTTCAGTTACAGTAAACCTATCATTTGCCAACCTATTTAGCCATCGTTTAGGTTGTGTACTTCACTTTTCAATTCACACATGACAGCAAGGTGCAAAATGCTAAAAGAACAAAGATCGCACAGAATGCCTATGTCCCTTTTGCGTTAAGTTTTTCTCACTGAATAATAAACAATCTTAGGTGAATTGCAGTAAGCAAAAGGTGTCTCCCGGTAACAAAGTAGTTTGATAGATTTAAAAAGGGACCAGTAGTTTTATGCCACTTTACGAATTGTAAGACTTAGATTAGTACTATAAATTTGGCTTTTTTTGACAATTTGAATTATCTTGAGGGAATAATTAATTGTGAGTAAGGTCACATTGCGGTTTATCTAAACCTGTTGTTCTATGTATTCAAAGTTGTTGTGTAGCTTAAGTATGTCTTATACATTGTGTTACATTGTTAACTTGAAAGCAGAAGAATATCCTAATTCCAAGTGATAGTACTCATGTAAGGTTTTATTATCTAGATTTTAACTTCCATTAAAACTGCAGTTTCTTTCATCTTTTACAAAATATAAAATAATTGATATTTCTCATTGTGGGATTCAATTGGTGCAATAGATTGCAAGATTGAGCAGTGGTGTTGTAAGGCTGTTTGATATTTATTATATGTTCGCAGTTAAAATAGTTGTGAACCAAGAATTCTTTACTCTTTTTAACAGTGTTCATTCCCAGTGTTCGTTCCCAGTGCATATGAATGATGTGATCTCAAACAGGATAAAATGGGATTTATCAAGTGTTAGAACTCTTTAATATGCTGTGATCCTTCTATGTATACCCAAACGAAAGTCTGCTACTTATAAACTTTGCCAATACTGTTAACATTGTTCTATATAGGTCCATTACTTTATACATTTAAAGTCGCAATAAAAGTATAAGCGCAATATCCGTTATTTCTTATTATTGTTGTGGCTAAGAACCACTTGGTCAGTGCTGGGTCCCCCCTATTGTCGCCTTATACGATCAGCAGGGGCTACTGGGGGCCTATTCTTCCCCGGAACCCCCACGGGTTTTTGTTTTTTTTATTTTTGTTCATTTCCACAAAAAGTTTCAGGCTGGTGCCTGATCTTCCAAGAAGTTGAATCTACAACCTGATTTCAGGCAAAATTCCTGGATGTTACATTAGATAAAGTGAAGAAAATAGATTTTTAGTAGATTTTATGATACGTGAATCAATGAGATGAGTTAGTAACGATTGACATATATTTTAAAGTCTCTGGATAAACCACATTATCTAGCAGATCTTTAACATGTTTTATAATTCAAATTCTCAACTTAATTCGCCTAAGTTCAGGCATAACTTGCAGTCATACTGAAATTAGTTGATCTATCAATAGTCCTCTACATATTTTACAAACCTCTTCTGTACAATACTTTTACATTCAGATATAGTTACTGCAGTTTGTTCAAACTGCGTTAATCTATTCCACAGTATATTTCCATGATTCATTGGACTATTGATATATCTTCTAATTTTCAGCGGCAGGACTTTGAAATTCATTTATTTTGTTGCCGAGTGATTCTTCTTTTAGTCTCAACATTATTGACATCTTGACTCCACCAATACATAAGTGCCAACAATTGTTTGTTCCGCCTCTGCTTTAGGCTGAACAGTTTTAAAGCCAAGTGTAAATCAGTCAAGGACATATCTCTCACTCGCTTAACCTTCAATATATATACTTCTTAGGGCCTGGTTTTGGAGTACCTGTAAATCATTCAATTCCTTCATCGGACCAGATCCATACAAAAAACTGTTATAATCCAATATGGGGAGAATTGTTTGTTGATAAATCAGTCCAGCAGTTCATTTATCAACAAACCTAGACTGGATCAAAGTATCAGGACACAGAAAGTTTATCATCTTCTCAGACTCAAAGTCCTGTTTACAAACTATCCTACAACATCAGCCAACAATCCCATAATCAGAGATATCCAACAAAGTCACACCAACCTGACATCGGTTGGCAAAGAAGTGACTTTTTGCTGGCTACCTAGCCACATTGGAATCTCTGGTAATGAAAAGGCAGACCAAGCAGCCAAAGGGGCCTTGAACCTAGATCCTGAGGTTGCTAGAATCCCACACACAGACTTGCTGCCACTAAGCAAAACACATTTGCGATCTAAGTGGCAAAGCGACTGGAACAAACAGGAGAACAATCTTCTACACTCTGTCCAACCCAAATTGAAAGAGAAAAGTGACAAAAGCAAAAGAGAGTGCCTGACAAGGTCAGAACAGGTGAAACTGGCCCGTCTTCGGATAGGCCACACCAGGCTGACACATGAACATCTCTTGAAAGGTGAAGGTGCTCCAATTTGTCAACAGTGTAACACCAAACTAACGTTGGGGCACATCATATTGAAGTGTAAGAAGTTGCATGATAGTTGCAAGCGGCATCTCCAAGACAGAACATCGATGAAGGACGTGTTTAACAACAATGAAAGCAAAAATATCCTGTAATTCCTTCGAGAATGCCAACTGATAGATAAAATCTAAGAAAGGATCTAAGAGCCTGGGATCCAGGGGCAACCCTGTGCTCCCGACAGGGTTATCAGAGGCTGGGTGTGTGGTGTCCTTTCTATGGGACATTGCACACTAAAGACCCCTTGCCACTCTTCGCAACGAGTAGGGTATTGCACCCAGTGGCGGTTTTCTCCTAAACCATATCATATATTCGGTCACCGCCTTTGTGGCGTAAAATTAGCTGAAAAGTATTACCTTGTGCAGTCTGGAAAGAACCCATAAGGGTTGGCCGGACGTTAAACTACCCCAACAAACAAACAAACAATCCTTAACTTTATCAGTTGAAATTTGTTTATGTTGACTCTATTGTACAGATTGGTAAAATGTTGGGAGCACAGGGTGGTACCTTAGATTATATGCTACGACCACTGGGACTTCCTGTGCAGCACCTATTACTGCCCATCTGTGACTTCTCAAATGCGACGACTTTCCAAATTTCCTGATCTAGTATAATGCCCAGGTAGTTATAGGATTCAACAACAGATATAACTCCAGAGTTTAGTCTCATAGGAATTTTAATCATCCTGGACAGTCTGAATGAACTACCAAAATACAATACTTTAGTTTTAGTAGTGTTCAGTTGTAACCTATTTATACTACACCAGTTATCCAACTTATGTAATAACAAGTCAAGTTTTGCAGTCAGTATATCTATTTTGTTGTGGGCATAATATATAACACAGTCATCGACAAACATAACCATGTTATTTATACCAATACTTTCAATCAAGTCATTGACATAAATAGGGAATAATGCAGGTCCTAAGATAGAACCTTGTGGTACACCATTATTTATAGACAGTATGTCTGTCCTTTTTTCATCAAAGAGCACTAATTGTGATCTTAATAAGTAACTGCGAAACCACTTAATCACTATTTCATCAAACCCTAAGTTGGATAATTTGTTCAGTAATCGAACATGACAAACCGAATCAAACGCTTTATGGATATCAATGAAAATACAATCTGTAACTCTACTTTTATTAATATTGTCAATAATTGATTTTGTCAGTTTGAATGTTGCTTGGGCAGTTGATTTCCCAGGAAGGAAGCCAAACTGATTTTGGCTGAAAAATTCAATGTCAAATAGATGAGTTATCACACACTTGTGAATCAGTTTTTCTAGGATTTTACCAGGTAATGGTAGTAGACTTATTGGCCGCCAGTTTCCAACATCTGTTAAGTCCCCTGGTTTAGGTATAGGGACCACCTGTCCACAAGCCCACTTTTTAGGAAATTTTCCTGTGCGAATACTAAGATTAAATATTTTTCCAAATACTGATTGGAACTGCATTTACCAAGTCCCGAAAAACATTGCTATTAAATTCAGACATTCCACTTGATTTGGTGACATCAATATCTGGTATCATATCAACTATTTCCTCTAGAGTAATTTCATCCAATACAATACCATCGTGATTTATTGTCATAGGGCAATCATAATCTATTGGATAATCATCTATCATATTAGATATATCAGTACCTATGTTAACAAAAAAATTATTTATAAAATTGGCTTCCTCCCCAACTTCAACAAATACTTTGTTATGGCCATCAAAAATTCGGTTATGAGAAGCGACTTTACTATCACCCTTTAATAATTAGTTTATTTCTAGCCAAAACGTTTTGGGATTATTTCTATTTGCATTTAGAGATTTCTTAATAACATCAGATTTGGACTTTTTAATTAGTTTATTAGCAAAATTACGTAATCTCATAATTTCAGGAATCAATGTAAGGTTCTTGGTTGTATTCAATTGATATACATGTACCTTTGAGTTTCTGGCTTGGATTGCGTTTATAGCATCAGGAGTCAGCCAATCAAGCTTGTTTAAGGTAACTTTAAAAGTCTTAATCGGATACATTACACTTAATATGTCTAATAAATGTTTTAAAACAACATCCCACATACAGTTGACATCAAGATCCATAATTTCAGTTTCCCAATTGATATTTTGGAGCAGTTTATTAAATGTATCTTTATCATATTTCTTATAAGAACGCCCAGTTACAGTTTCACATGTAATACTATGTCGTTTTTTCTTTTTAATTGCAAATAATGGCAGGTGATCAGATACCATATCTGATAAAACACCAGACATACATATAATATTATATTCACAGTTCGTAAAAAGCAAGTCAATACAGCTTCCACCAGTAAATGTTAATCAACTGACTTATACCAAAATCACTACTCAGACGTTTCAACATCTTAGTACCAATATATTCACTATTTAACCAGTTAATATTGTTAGGTCCCCAGGGTAAATCCCCAAAGACCAAATAATGAATCTCTTGTAGGAAGAATATATAGTCCTTTATTTCTATGAGAATACTATGGGTAAATCCAGTGTTACAATAAACATGGTGTAAACTACTCCAGGGCCTACAACAGACTGAACCCCCAGCCCCAACATCCTGGGCTTTATATACCCCAGGAGTTCTGACAGGAGTTCTGACAGAAGTTCTGACAATACTTCTGACCATGGAGTGGGCACTCAGTGACCCCCCCAGCTGTCAGAAGTCTGGCCCCCTTTCCCCACATGTATAAACAAGCACACTGTGTAGGCCCTACTCTAAGCAATGTATATCAATAGGAAACTACATACACACTTTTAGGTCTAAAAGGATACATGACATAATAAACCAGGGGCATAACACTACCCCCTACCAAGTCAATACTATCTCCTGATAGTATGCTAAAATAATGTCCTTGATAACATATTCCTTGAAAGCAGAGTGTCTGGGAATTATGGGGCTATTGGTATCCAAGCCCTCAGTTATAAACTAGTCCTTCTTAAAGTGGCTGCTAAGTCACACAGCTGTTTCCAGTCCTTAGGAAATTAAGCAAACACATTGAAACAAACACACAGAAAAACATAAGTCCAAATAGGTAATTATCCATTACTAGGGCCTATTGTTCTTTTAAGTAGGCTTTGTGGTATTTAATAAAATAAATCCTTTGAAAAAGTTCACAACAAAATTACTTTCTGTAAAAATATCCAAGTCTCTAGATAATCCAATCTGGACATATAATTGTCAAGATAAGGAGTGGTCAGCTGTCCTCAGCTGTCCTTCATTTGTCCTCAGGAGGTGGCCCTTCCTCCTGCTTGACAGGCCAATTGACAAGGTCCATTAGCAACAGCTGACTTCAAAGGGGTGGGTATCTGGTTCTCCTGTCCACCCCCTTTCATGGGTCAATTATGAAGACTAATGGTCCACTTAAGGTGTCTACACACAAACTGTACACAAAAATATATTTTTGAAATCCATGATGAAAATATGAATTTAAACCCTCTTATCTGGGGTTGTGCACTTCTGGATTTGTTGCAAAAGGTCGGTGGCATTTTTAGCCATGTCCATGGCAATATTTGTGAGTGTGGGGCTCACGGTGGCCAACTTATCCTTTTTCAAATGGTTGGCCAAGGTGAGCATGTATTCCCTTGTAGAATCATGCTCAGTCCTGACCAACCCAGTGAGACCACTCACAGCCATGGTTAAACTATCCACAGACACTGAGAGTTGGTCAATCTGTTTCTGCAAAGGGGAAACTTGCGGAGGTGTCTCCACTTGGCCCTCCACCCTAATCCTCTTGGGTGGAGGGGGGAGACTCCCAGAAACACAACCAGCCTCCCCCTGGATCCCCTGCATTCCCTGTATTCCCTGGTTATCCTGGCTCACTTCCTCCACTGACTCTCCATAGCCAATTGTGGGATTTGGGGATCCTTCTGCTGGAGACGCAATGGGGGTTACATCCTCAAGATCCATTCTCCCCAGCTGGGCAAGTGTGCTGGCACAGGAATAGGGTCTATCCAACAGGGGCTGGAGAAATGATCCAGGTATGGTAGAATCCAAAATAAAAGTGCTCCTCAGGTGCTTTATATCCAAAATAGTACATGTATCTCCTTCCTTTTGAACTTTTGCACAGTGTTTTCCAGACTTAAGGTGATTTAGAAATTTTCCCTGGTTAATCCTTCCTATGCAACACACTTCACACACGTAATCATAAAAGTAGAAGGGTAGATGGCACAAAATATGTCTTAAAATCCTCTTAGTTGTAATCCCACAGGAAGGGCACACAGTCATACAACAGTCATACAACCTGCATCACTGAATGTCACAACAAGAATGGGGGACTGACCACCTCCCTGGGCCAACCTCCCCCCCCCCCAACTCCCCTCCAGGGGCCCCCCCTCATTCCCATGAGCACCTCTTTTTTTTTCCCATGTCAGGCCAAGAGTGACCTTCCCATGACCTGGCAAGGTCACACAGGTGTGGGGGCAGAATTTTCCCTGGACTCTCACTGATTGAATTTTAACTTAGTTTCCCAGGGTGTCAGTGTCAGTTGCTGTCAACATTTAATTACTGTCTTGACACACCAAACCTTTCAGGAATTTTAGAAGTTCTGCCACTTCTTGTCACTGTACCTCCAGGTCGTGTATTAATGGCAGGGTTATTTGGTACATTTCTGGGTAGAGTAGGTTCAGCCTGTCTTTTCTCCAGGCCTCTGTTTTCCCCTATTCCCTTCTCCTGGGGGGCACTTTTCAGGGGGGCACTTTTCAGGGCTTTTCTAACTGTATTTACCCAGTCTGGTATTTCACAACTTTCATAAGGTTTTAGTCTGTCATGATGAAGAATCTTCTGTTTTGATTTCAAAGAACTTCTCACCTCAAAAAGAATGTCACTCAGTTTCCTGATTATTACACATGGACCTTTCCAATTGCAAGACTTTAGCTTAGGAGATAATCCAATAGTCTTAGTAGAGTCAAGATAATACACAAGGTCTCCAACTTGGTAATTGTTCACACTAATCCTGGTATCATGGTCCTTTCTTTGTCTCTCAATAGCAGCACCAGTGCTTTCTCTCACTAGATCAAATATATAGGCCATTTGATCTTGTAGTTCTCCCACATACTCAGGTATAGTGGATTCCTCACCTCCTTCTGATACAGGGACATTACAGATAAGTTCAATTGGGAGATGGGTTTCCCTGCGTAACATGAGTCTGTTAGGGCTAAAGCCAGTACTGCTATGAACACATGATCTATATGCAGCAGTCAAAAGGGGTAAGTGAATATCCCAGTTCCTTTGGTTATCATCCACATAGGCTGAGATCATATTTACAAGAGTTGAATTAAAGCGCTCAACCATGCCATTCGCAGAAGGATGGTAACCAGAGTTGCAGGTCTTTGTGGCTCCCAGCAACTTACAAAGTTCCTTAAACAGGGCTGACTCATAATTTCTTCCTTGATCTGAGTGAATATCCAAAGGTAGTCCTAGACGGGAGAAGAACTGATACACAATTTTATTCGCAACAGTTTCTGCTGTAAAATCTGGGATTGCATAAGCCTCAATCCAGCGGGTAAATTGGTCCATTACCAAAAGAACGTATTTGTTCCCACCGCTAGACACAGGAAAGGGGCCTAAAATGTCTGTTGCGACCCTGTCCAGTGGGGCCCCGACATGATAATCTGTCAGTGGGGCTTTTGGCCGTTTCACTGGGGATTTCCTAGCTCCACATTTAGCACATTTTCTTATCCAATCCTGGACAGATCTCTTCATATTATACCAGTAGAACTTTCCTTTCACTTTCTTATATGTCTTTTTAACCCCTAAATGACCGGACCACACATGGTTATGCATGGCTTCCAAAATAACTGGCTGTAGGCAGCGGGGTGCCAAAAGTTGAAAATGTCTCTCAACTTTGTTCCCTGATTCCCAAATCTTGAATAAAACCCCTTTAACCATCCTCAGCTGATCCCAAGACAGCCAAAGATGCCTAACAAAAGGGCTTTCAGCAGCAACCTGGTCACGGCCTGGCCTCTGTGGAGTTTCACTGTCTGTGAACCAGGACATGACCTTCTTTAGGTCCGGGTCTTCCTGCTGCATCTTTTGTATATCCTGTGTTGAGTATCCATTAATCCAATTGGGCTGTGTATCATCTTGTTCCAGGTTTCCATTTTCATGATCAGTCAATGGCAAATTTTCCCTCATCATATCATCTGGTGGATCATCAGAGCGGGAGTCAGTAGATGACCCCCTACCAAGCCTTGGTTTCCTTCCCAAGTTCATGCATCTCCAAATATCCACAGGTGTTGGGAGTGGTGTGAACTTAATTTCCTGTGATTCTCGGGGTCTCATGTATTTCCCAAACCGCAAAAGGGCAGCAATTAGTAGTAAATACAAACTCGTCAGAGCAGAAAAGAGCCCAGCCCAGAGGTGACTCATAGATTTCCTCCAGGGCTGACTTAATGTAGAGTCACACACAACTCCATTGCCTTGAGATCCCACTGAGCATGTATTATGGCCCACAGCTCTCATCATCAGAGGTTTTACATCCTCCAACTCAGCGAATGAGGACCATTGTTTATGCAACTTTTCACACGGTCCACAACCGCCACAGGGAAGATCCTGCAGCAGGTTCTCAGTCCCATAACATGCACACTCCACTTCACATGGTATCCTGGAGAGAGAGTCAGCATTTCCATGTTTCTTCCCAGGACGATATTCAATCTTAAAGTCGTACTCAGAAAGAATTTCGATCCATCTTGCTGTTTGATCCCTAGAGTCCTTAAATGACATAATCCATCGCAATGCACTGTGATCAGTCCGGATAATGAATGACCTGCCAAGTAAGAAATGACGGAAATACTGTGTGAAATACACCACAGACAACAGTTCACGCTTGGTCACACAATATCTCTTCTCCTCCTTCCGAAGGGACCTACTAGCGAAGGCAATAGGTCTTTCTTCATCACTTTGACTCTCCTCACTCCACTGTAACTGGGATAAGGTACACCCTATACCAAATGCTGAAGCATCCGTATCCAAAATGTATATCCCATTGTCACTGGGATAGGCCATTACATCATTGCTGGTAATAGCTGCTTTCAATCTCTCAAATGCGCTATTGCATTCTTCAGTCCACTCAAATGTCTCCTTGGACTCTAGAAGACGGCTCAGCGGGCTGGCTATCATTGAGCATCCCTTGATAAACCGACGATAATATGAACATAATCCCAGAAATGAGCGAATGTCATGCACATTCTTTGGGATTGGCCACTCATGGATTACAGACACTTTTTTAGGGTCAGGTTTTACTCCATCTGAAGAGACTATATGTCCAAGGAAAGCTACCTCTCTTTTCAATAGTTCACATTTCTGGGCTTTAAGCTTCAGTCCAGCTTTACTCAGACGTTCTAGTACCTCTGTGAGCCTCTCCAAGTGCTGTGTGTAATCACAACTGAATATTATCACATCATCCAAGTAAACTAGGAGTGTTTTCCACTGCAGGCCACGCATGATCAATTCCATTGCCCTCTCAAATGTACTTGGGGCATTGCATAACCCAAATGGCATTGTTACATATTCATAAAGTCCACTCTTGGTTATGAATGCTGTTTTAGGACGGTCCTGTTCTTCTATCTCAAGCTGCCAGTACCCACTCTGTAAATCGAGGGTCGAAAACCACTGTGCACCATGTAATGAGTCTAAACAGTCATCTATTCTTGGCAGAGGATAAGCATCCTTCCTTGTGACCTCATTTAGCTTTCTGTAATCCACACATGGCCTTGTTGTGCCATCAGATTTCCGCACATAAACCATAGGGGAAGCCCATGGGGATGTACTTTCCTGTATCACTCCTGCCCTCATCTGATCAGCAATAATTTTCTCCTCTTGGTCAGCAAAAGCTCTGGACGGTCTGCGAGGAGCTTGCCTAACAGGAGTAGCATCTCCGGTATCAATCCTATGTTTCGCGACTGAAGTCTTCCCTATGTCATCTGGCCCTTTAGCAAACACATGCTGGTATTGGTTTAAAATCCAGAATAAGTCACTCTTCTCGCTGTCAGAATGCCCAAGGGTACTCCTCTCAAATAACTCCACCAAAGTCACTGGCCATTCACTTGTGTCCATAACTACTTGATTCATCTGGTTGAGAGTGACTTCCCTTACTAGTGTTTCAGTAGTTCCAGACTGAAATACCTGTTCCCTTTCCTCTGATGGAGAGATCACCTGAACATCCACACATGGCTCTATTACTGCAACTCTCATACCCTTATATAAGTGCACATCTTCTGAACTAAGATTCAGCATCCTAATAGGTATTTTCTTATCCATTTCTGAGGTATCCACTATGCAGCTCCCTACAAAAACTCCTGGGGCCAACACCTTGGTTTTTAATGGTTCCACAACACACATCTTTGAGGAGAGTCCTGAAGTCAAAGTCCCCTCTAACAGGCATTCTGCATTTGCAGGAACAACATAATCCTGCCTTAGGGCCACTTTACATAAACCTCCACAATCATCCTCAATGTCAATGTCCACAGAGTCACCATTCAACTTTAATCTGCCTGCCCCCATCTCAAAATCATGGGCATACAGAAAATCCCATCCAAGTAGGCCTTCCTCTTTTATAGGAGCTACGAACACTCTCCATGGATAAACCTTACCATTGATGTTAATATCTACGTTTATAACACCAGTGATAGGAATTCTTCCTTTGTCTGCAGCCTCTAGAGTCACATTAGATTGTAGTTTCTCACATTCCGGTCGAAACTCCGAAGGTATTTCTTCATAGAAAGTAGTAGAGATAACTGTCACCTCAGACCCAGTGTCAACAAGCATACAAGTTTTGATGCCACACAACTCAACTCTAACAAATGGTGAGAGTCTGTCCTTAAACCCGGCACATCCTATCTTAAAGGTGACTATCCCATTTGTCCTTTTTGTTTGGACCGGATCCTGGCCATCAGAGCCGGCCCCCTCTAGTTTTCCTGTTTTGGTTCCTTTTCTGTGGAATCCCCAACTGCTTCTGCCTTATTGGTTGGGCACTCCCTGGCATAGTGACCTTTATCATGGCATGCATAACATTCTACATCAGCCTTTTTCTTCCTAGGACCGTTCCTAGCCGCCAGCTTTTTCTCAAGCTGATCCAGTTTCTCCTGAAGTTTCTCTAGGGCTGTCTGGAAGTCGGCAAGCTGTGGTACCCCTTCATCCACTTTTGCTGCAACAGCTCTTACTCTCGGTGGCTTACTTGTAGAATCATCACGTAATCCATTGTAGGTGTCAAGTGCAGCTCGGGCATCTTCAATTGTGGTCGGGTTTGACATTCCTATAAACATGACAGCCTGCTGATCTGGCAAGCCTCTATAGAAATGCCGAATTGCAATGCTCTCCTTGGTCTGAGTATCAGCTGTTGGATATCCTCTCCCTACCATTTTCTTCAGGTCAGCAATATACTCAGACAGATTTTCCTTTGGGCCCAGCTTCCTTGACTCTAACTGTGCAAGCCAAGAAGATGTAACTCTCTTCTCTGTGAAGCGGCTTGACAGCGCTTCAGTCAAAGAAGAAAAGGTGTCACACACATCAATACCCAGTTCATTAAAGACATATTCAGCTGCCTCACCTCTGAGACTTGAAGTTAGGCGAAAGAGCTTTTCCTCTTCTGGCCATTCACAATGAGAGCTCAACGCTGTGAACGGTTTGATGAAGCTCTCCCATGACCCACTGCCATCAAAGATGTTCTGTCTTGGCGGTGCCACACTGGGTGTTTTCTTGGTAACATCTCCAGTATTAGGGTTATGGATAAATGAGTGTCTCCTACTCGCACTTCCACTGACTTTGTTTAGTTCCTCCTGAAGTCGCAGCAACTCTTTCTCATAAGTGTCCTTCAATACCTTTTTTTCACTATTCATCATCTGTTGTAGCTCTTTAGCTTCCTGAGAAAATACCCTATGTAGATCTGCACTCTCTTTCTCAGCAGAATTAGCTTTTTCTTCTGCTACAGCCAGCTTCTCCTGGGCCAAATCCAGCTGCTCTTGCAGCTTTTCAACCATGTCAGCCATATCCAGCTCCTTACCAGTATCCTTTATAGGAGGCATTTTGACTGATGATATTGTCTAAGTCACAAATAAATCCAGTTCTCACTCAGATCAGCTGACAATATACTCCCAATGAAGAAGATCTGAGGTCACATAAGAGTCCTGTAGTCAAGCTTCAATGTAGTAACTCTGCTAATCTGATTTACCACTATCCACAGCAGGGCAGTTTCACAAAGAAATTATTATGCCAAAGTTGAGTAGTATCTTCTAATAAGGTAACAAACCTGTCCAGTTCCAGTTCACAATAGAACAACCAAACACATAGGGTAGTATACTACCAGACAGCTTTGGCTAGCACTGTTAATCCCATGTTGATCAAAGGCCAAACTTAAATCCAAGGCCACACCAATAATTCCAAAGTCACGCATGGTACATCACAAGTCCTTATTTTGGTAGCTGGTAATCCTTAAGAAATGATTTTGCATGTATAAGTCCTCATCCCGACGCTGCCACCAGTGTTAGGTCCCCAGGGTAAATCCCCAAAGACCAAATAATGAATCTCTTGTAGGAAGAATATATAGTCCTTTATTTCTATGAGAATACTATGGGTAAATCCAGTGTTACAATAAACATGGTGTAAACTACTCCAGGGCCTACAACAGACTGAACCCCCAGCCCCAACATCCTGGGCTTTATATACCCCAGGAGTTCTGACAGGAGTTCTGACAGAAGTTCTGACAATACTTCTGACCATGGAGTGGGCACTCAGTGACCCCCCCAGCTGTCAGAAGTCTGGCCCCCTTTCCCCACATGTATAAACAAGCACACTGTGTAGGCCCTACTCTAAGCAATGTATATCAATAGGAAACTACATACACACTTTTAGGTCTAAAAGGATACATGACATAATAAACCAGGGGCATAACAATATTAAAGTCTCCACATAACCATATCTCTCTATCTCTTGCATAACCATGCTGGACACTATCATATACAGTATCAAAGAAATTTTGTAAATCACCTCCAGGTGGACGATATACACATATCAGTTGAATATATTTATGATTTGGTCTGTGAACATGTAACGTAACCATTTCAATGTAAGGGTTACCACAACAATGTGTGTCATCACGCTGAACTATTGTCAATGTTTGATTTAATACTGCTTGATGTGTATAGTTAATTTATCCATGAGTCGTTCATCCAGGTTATCGAGCCGATCAGCCTGCGTTTAAAGTTAATACATCCATTCCCCAATAGTTCAAAAGAAATGGACGATGAGGAAGCTCTTAATATGAAAGGATTTTTATTGAAGTAAACATCTCATCCCGAGTCAAAGCCACAGTGAATAAGTCTCCATCAGTCCACCTTCCCATCTCCTACTCAGCGATCAACCACATTTAGAATACAGGTTGTTCCAGCGCATTCCAGACCGCCCTAGTGCTTAGCTCTATCACAATCCTTTGTCCGAAGCTGTTGGTATTGGTAAACTCCAGTATACTGCGCAGGAGCCGTAGGTATTACTCCGAGCAATTCTTCTAGCTCTATGGTTAAACTCTAACTCCTAACTAACTCGCTCCCTACCTTTGCAACACCTTTTATACTGGTTAACAGGTGGCGCTAGGAGCGTAAAATGTCTCTACCTAGAGGTAGACTTCAATTGCTAGGTCTGATCCTAACTAAATTATAAAAGATGATAATATATTAAAAGTACTAAGCTATTAGTACATTCGACGGCGGTCAGATGTTTGAGATTGAAGAGGTGGACGACATAGCTCAAACCTAATAAAGATTATTCAGTCAAATGTGATGTGTTCCCAATTTTGATTATTGGACATATTTTATTATTATTAGAACAAATTGATGTTGGGTGGCTTTGACTCTCGTGGTACATTCAGCACAGTGTTGATATATTTATAGATTCCATTTTCTGGTCATTCAGAGATGTGACCCAAAGGTACAATTTCATGAATGGAATTATCTATTACATAAATACATTATGGTATCAGCCCCGCACTGAGCTCAAGGACTGCGGAACCCGTTCATAAAGTAACAAGGTAAGTTCATAGGACCGTAAGATGGTCCTTAAAGTGAAGGTGATTGTCATGCATTCAGTGACAAGGTAAGTCCAGAGGATTGTGAAATGATCCTCGAGGTGATGGGAATTGTCATGCGAACCCTGACAAGGAAAGTTCAGAGGATTGTGAAATGATCCTCAAGGTAAAGGAGATGATTCTGCCTACTGTGGCAGTACTCATTGTTCTGAGGGTAAGGTCCGTTACTTGACGGTTCAGTAAAACACAGAAGAAAACAGGTAAGTTTGGGAGGTGTTCTCAATACTATGTCCAGTACTAACTTAGTACATACATGTACAGATTTTGCTCTATGCGGTTTGGAACAAAAGTCAACAAAATTCAACATATATACAGTGTGAAGTTGTCTTAATCTTCTAAAATTAACAGATGCACAACAAATTCAATTCTAGAACGAGTTAACACAATAATAAGTGACTTCGGAGAAGTCGGACATCTTGAATGATCGGGTTTCATTATACAATGTATGTTGATTTTCAACCAATTTTCAACTAAAACGTCATTATTTACAATAAATACAAGGTCCCTGTAGTGGACCGGTTAGCATTAAACAGTTTGACACCTATAAACTATCATACCCAGTGCGCGCCCATCAGTTACCCTTAGTACATGTGTACTTAGCGGGACGCTTGACTGGAGTTCCCATCCAGGGCCCGACCTCGGTCTGGGTTCCTCCAGGTGATAAGTGCCCGGATGGCAATTTCTGTTTCGAATGAATTTAGCGAGTTTGCGCGCCCGATATGAATTATTATGCCATGATAACTGAAATTTATCGCCTAATTATGTTGGCTGGGGACCTAAACTTTAGTTTAGCGCAGATTTTGTAAGAAATTATACGATGGTTTGATCATGCTAGCCAATTTCAAAATTTGGATCCCTCAGATCAAAAAGGGGTTTTCCCAAATTAGCCTCGATATGACGTCATTTTAATCAGTGCCGGCGGTAATTTTGGAGCATTAAGACGTGTGTTTTGTGAACTCTTCGTTTTTTACCCCTTTTCATCTACAATTTCATCATGGTGCGTGTCGCCATCTTCTGTTCCAACCGTGAGGAGGGTATTGAGGCCTACCCGGACATTATTTTAGCAGGAACGGATCATACTTTAGTAGTTTTTTCCTGTCTCGACGCGACCACCGCCGAGTTGGCGGGGTACGCGTTCGCCCATCATGTCATGTTTCCGGAGGACATACTCATAGTGATGTGCAACTTTCTCGACATATTGACATGGGATCAGGATCTCGGGCTCTACATCCCGCTTTTTATCAACGTGGACGCCGTGACCAAATTCTACGCGGAAGCCCTGAGCCGAGCCTTCATGAACATTCAAGCACACCCAGTTTCAGCTACGTTGATCTTCACGACCCCTTCGGGGTTTGACGCGCGCCGTTGGGACCTTACTGATAGCGACGGCTCCCTTCAAAAATGGATCAACCGGGTAGTGCCTAAAGTCAGCCGAGAAGTCCGCCGCGCGAACGACTGGTTCGGGGTGCCGACTGCAGAGACAGGCCGCGTCCTTCACGTGGTCAAGGCGGTAGCAGATGGAACGGTGACCATCAACGACTTTCGTGAGCTAGTAGACGGGTACATGCCCTCGGACCGCCTGGTTCGGCGATGGGCCCGAGTCCTAGGGCGTCTGGTCGCCCGCTTGCCGTTGGTTAGGCCATTGACCGCCGGCACTCACCCTTTTGTAAATAGTGATTTGTAGTAATTTAACAATCAATTTCTTCAGGTCCAATTCCTGGTTGGGGCCCAGGACACTAATTTCTTTTCTTAGTAACCCCGGACATTATTTACTCCAGAGGCCACGCCGGAATGTTATTATGGGATCTACGGACTACAGACTGTTCCTTCTTTTCTCCTTCGTCGGGTTGCCGGGTGTCGCCCCTCTTTCGTCGAGCTGGTCCACACCCCGACCGCTCCGAGACCGGGTAAGTTCAGCCTTCTCTTCTTTACTGTTTTTGCACGCTAGGTAGGTTACTAACCCGTAGGTTTTTTAAGGAGATTGTTGGTCGGAATTCTTCTTAGTGGTTTTCGGCTCGCCTTCATGTGGTTGTATTCCGGAAGTTGACGTCACTCCCGGAACCAGAGATTGTATTTTGCTGGTGATTTTTGTAACGGGTAGCGTGAGTGGCCACCTGGTGTTTACTTTTGGTTACAAGATGGTGGATGCGGGCCGGAAACTAGGACCTTGTGTACTAAACTTATTGTCTTTTCCAGGTCCTGTGGTTGGTTATAATAACATGAATGGTGTAAGATGGTAGTATTGGGCACTGAGAGACGTTAGGCTATATGATTTTAGTGGGAGGAATTGTTTAGGCGAACATGATCAAGCATTTTTACCTCGCGCGTGGGTTGGGCGATAATAGAGGGTTTTCTTGACTAATGGTTTTGTTGACATTACCGATTCAAGCAGGCTTTCAGTGTGTACGGGTGTGCCGTATTGGCCTTATAGTATTATTTTATGATTATTGTCTACTAGTTGACTGACACTGCACCAATGGAATTGTGTGAATGACCAGGCATTCCGGTCTGGACTGTACAGCACTGGATTTGCTGTGACAGAATTCTTTGTTTTGACGTTCCCCGTACAAGACAGTGGAAACAATCCACTTGGCGGCGCCATAAGGTGTGAGGCGCTTCATGGGGTTACCCCTGGTAAGTTTTAGGAACTGCATGTGACCAAGTACTCTGGTCTAGACTGCGTAGCATTAGATTGGCTGTGGCAGAATTCTTTGATTAGTTGTCCCCCTTACTGGGTAATGGAAACACCTTCTTGATGATCACATGATGCGACACCATAGGTAGAGTCGTCTGACTGGTTGTCAGCGACTCCATGGTAAGTTGAGAGGGCGTAGCAAAAGGCTACAAATACCCATCCCGTTTTAGTCTAACACCAAGACTGCGTCAGTGTCATTGTGTTAGAATAAGTGTTGTAGATAATATTTTGTGCAGTGTCATCCAGATGGGAGGGGGAGAAATAATGGTTATTCGGACTGGTTTATTATTATTTGTAGAGAGACTACTCTTGGGTTTTTGAAGAGCCAATGCTTGAACGGTATGTCCTATTATTGCTATTTTATATATATATTTTTTTTTTATAAATATGGTCGGTATATATTTTGAATTACAGAGTGGTAGCTTGGCGTTCATCCTCATAATTTTGTACTGGGACTGAGCGTCAGCTCCACTGTTTACATTGGTCAGTTAACACCCCGCTTCTAGGTAGGTGGGTGTATTCCTGATATTTTCATACAAATATTTTGTCTATATGCACAGTAATAACTTAACATTTCAATTTGTACAACACACAGTATGGGGGGTGGGGTGAGTCTTCATTCCGTAAGTCTTCGTGCCTTTTACGCTGGCATCGAGTATTAACTGTACATGGAAGTTGGTTGGTTACAAGTTGCTTAATTATCACCTGAGAGGATCGGGGCTCAGACCCGGGTTTATTACCGGTCTGAACACCAACCTAATCAGCTACACGTGGTCGTCGGCACCCTCCCCTGTTTTGTAAAACTAAAGGGGTCGAGTGCCGAGTCCCACATTTGTTACAATCAGGAGCAGCATGTATATTACCTTTAATATACATACTACCCCTTTTTACAACTAAGAGATGTGTAAATGCACTTCTCCAGAAAGACAGCACCTAATTAGTCGGGCCTTTTTTCAATGTGTAGATCCAGGTTAAACCCGTATTCTGTTCAGGTCTTTGCCCGTTTTTCTTATGGAGAGCCGAGACTACTCCTGAAAGGACTCCGCCCCCAGCCTATTTTAACTATGCGCACGAGGGGCAGGAATTTTTTTGTGCTAAAGACAGTTTTAGAATTTTGACTTTACTAATAGGACGGGTAGACTATCTGCTAAGGGTTTAACCAAGTTTTTGCAGCCATTCGTCAGGGAATTAGTAGTCCGTGTCCCCCCTCCTCAGCTCAACTGTTGAGCGGAGACCCGGTTACTTTATGCGCCACGACGGCGGTCGAGACTAATGTTTCTTTTCTTTCTTTTTTTTTCTCTCGACGGCGGTCAACTTTGAAGCCGCACGTCTCTTTTATTAATTTTGTTATTACTAATTTTACCCAGGTCGAAACTTGACTTGTTGTTTTGCCTCAGTCCCGGTTAAATCTGGTCTAAACATGGCCTAAATAACTTAGTCTCGTACCTTTGGGCAGTTGTTTTCCATTTTACATTTTTCGCTGGATCCTGATTTACAGTAAAATCAAAGGATCCCACGACTGGGAGATGTTGTGACCCGGCGACCATTACACATAACCAAGATGATGGGACTACACATTTTGTACAGCGCCTCGTCCCATCATCCTGTGGGTTTTAGCTACAGCTCCCCCCCACAGGGAGAAGTCGCCTTTATGAAGAAGGGAGTTAGCACCCTGTGAATGTCGCCAGTTCACCGCATCCGTCCCGTAACCTCCTTTTCCTTGTGACCTCCGTTATACTTTCTGAATGTAACATGCCTCGGGCAGGAGTGGTACACGTCACTGCTCATCATAGCATGCCTGTATCAGAAGCAAACGAGCCACGTATAGTGTACTCTCGTGCGCTGTCACGGAGCGTCCCACCTTTGAATGTTGCTACATATGCTGCGTTCTTATGTTCTTACTACAACTTGCCCAGGATTCCCTGAGGGAGGGCTCTTAGTTAAATAAATATTGGGCTGCTTTATATATTAGTTTTTGTGTAAGTTTCTTTCTAAACTTTTGATATTATTATTTTATTTTTTTTTGTGATGAGAGAACCGCTGTCAGGAGCCGTCCCACCCGGGGCATAGTGACTGCCATGTTCGAGCGTCGACCCCAGTGCCTCCCAGAGCGTCGGTGGCGCGTAGCCCCACACGACCTGCCTCTTGCCAGGAACCACCGACACCAGGCATGTGGGCGGGCTCCTGCCATTTGCGCGGTCCTCCCATCTTTGAGGAGAGTACATATATATATTAAAAGAACAGGTTGTGGTATTCCCCAAGTGACTCCTGCACCGCAGCCCGATCCTAGCGGTGACAACAGCACAGGGGCCAAGTATAGATGGTACTTACCTGGGGAAATCCACATCGCTCGTTGGAAGCGTTGGTCCCGTTGAGCGCACATAGGTATTTTATAGAATTTTGTGTTTTTCTTTTATGCTAAAATTTTTTTGAGTTACTAGGATCGTTTCCGAATGGGTCCCTACTTTAATAGAGTTGCCAAAGTAGTAATAAGAGTATTGAGCTAGGCTACCGGGCATGGGACACTCAATCTGAGAGAAATTTAGATAACCCATGGGTCCATAGAAGATGGTCGGACCAGCCTACCCGGCTCAGGTTTTCCTGATTGGTGACTTATTATTGAATGAGTTTAATCGAAGGGGTCCTGTCTATTCATGCTGACATGACTCCGTCGAGTTCTCTAATACAACCCAGTTCAGCGTTCATAACGATGATTCTTAGATCTACCTGTTACCTTTTCCTTACAGACCTTAGATCAGCGCTAACACTTGTTATTTTTTTGTTCATATTATAACTTCATAGACTGTCCCTGGGTCCTTTTCAGGTGCTCCTGGTCTCACAGTTTTTTGAGTAGTGCCCGGTCCAGTTGCAGTGGAGGTAGATGGAGTTGATCTAGGAGGGGCGTTTGGGACCGCGCTATGTCTCAGCACTTGTTGAGGCCAGTCCGCTCCGACATCGGACCAACCAGCGTCGACGAGGCGTGGCACTCCCATGGGCACCGGAGTGGCTAATCCTGATGAATACCTTAAGAGTCTGGCCCTAGTGTTATACTTCAAGTTACTCATCATTAAGCGGGCAAATTTCTTGGACACTCTCAAGGTATCTGGCAGTGGCACATTAGATGGTCGTTGCCCCGGTCTGGTCGCCGCTCCCATCAGCTGCGCTCCCCAGGTAACGGTAAGAGTGAACTTTAAGCACAGTTGGTTAACCAGCACGTCCTTGATTAGCACATAGCCCTCGGTGTATGTATGATCGGCAGGCATGGCTAATTCTCCCAGAAAAATTGTCTCCATTAAATGTGGATTCACGAACTGTACATACAACCCATCCACGGTCTTCCGCCTGATGCGCTTCCATTTGCGCCATACGAGGACCACAATGGCGATGACCAGTATAGCCAGCAGTATAGCTAGTACGGCCACCGCGGTAGGATTGGCTGTAGTGTCCGGACATCCCGTGAGTGTTCTCTCCTGGGTTAACAATTCCTTTGGGTCGGCTGCCTCCAGGGCCATGGCCCGAGGCAGAGTCATGGCCAGTCCAGCGAGAGCAGCTTTACCTTGGTGTCTCCTCCAGCACTTCCAGAGGATACACCCAATTATTGTTACTGCCACTACTATGCAGAAGATCGTGAGAAGACCGAAACCGCCTCGAAAGTTCCCTATAGAGAACCATGGGGCTTCCTTGTTCACTTCATACCGGTCAGTAGCCTTCTTAATACCCTTAGCCAAGTCCTTCCGGTGCTTCTGGATTCGCTTCGCCAGAGAGGGCACAGGTATCCTGACCTTCAGATTCTCCTCGATCTCTAACAGTTCCTTTCTGATCTTTTCAGGGATAGGGTCTGACTCTAGCATAGTAGGTTCATGCTCGGACCTGGTAAAGTTCGTGTCCCATCCCTTCACATGACGCGCCGCTTCCAGTAGGTCGTTATGAGGGTACACGACCGTCGTGATCCTGGTGTGTCGGTCACAGTTTCTCAGACTATACGGGATCCAGGACCCTTGCGTCTGAAAGGCACAGTCACATTCCACCTGGACACGCGCATAGTTCTCTATGTTCACCTCCACGGCGGGCTGATTCCTGCAGATCATCTGACCCCGAGTATCGGCACTGACCACTAACATGTCCCCACCATCCAGATACACAGCCATTTCCCCAAAATCCGCTTCCAATAGGTAGTCCAGTTTACATTTTTTCTGTATAGCGACGTCATCCCACCTCAGCAATGCGGCAGTGCAGGTGTTATCCGTGATCTTTTTCATGTAGGGCAGGTCCTTGCAAAGCGTGATGGTTTGCCCATAACAACCTGACCAACTGCCGCTAGCCAGCGGTACATAGTATTGGCGGGACTTGGACATAGCCACACTTTTAGGCAGATTAACAATTTGGAGAGCGTCCTTCTTTTGTCATCCTCTAACTGGCACCGGCACAGGGAAGGTCAGTACCTCGTAGACCCTAAACAAGTGTTCGTCGGCCACAACCGGCACCCGCACATACACTATTAGTTCTTGGGTAGTTTCATCAAATTTAAATGAGGGCTGGCTGTTTTCATAATAGAAAGAGGGGTCCGTGAACGCCACATGGAATCTGGGGTGGATTCCCTTCAGATACCTGTTGACTTCCAGGACCGCTCCCACCATATATTGGCGAGGTACCAAATCCATGGTCAGTTGACCCCGTGTCAGATGTTGCACACCTTTCCTGAACACGCGCGTTTGCTCGATTAACGACTGGAGATAAACCATCTCTCCCAGTTTGTCTTCCAGAGCTACAGGTATCATGTTCAGGTATAACTCCATCCAGTCCACCTTATGTTGGACGAGCCTCATTCTTCGGCGAGTTCCATTATGTGCCTTATTTAGCGACTTCAGATTATCCAATAGACCTATCACGACGTGGTTAACCTTTTCTATTGCCTCGTCATGCTTATCGTTCATTAGTGCCAGGTCTTCGATCATCTGGTCAGAGGACTCCTGTAACACCCTAATCAGTTCCCTATTGTATTTTACGTCAGCAGAGAGTCCCCTGTTCCACGAGGTTGGAATTGGGAAGGATGGCCATCCCGGATCGTCTATCATGAGGGGTAGCTTCTTCATCCTTTTAACCCTTCCACCCAAACCTGGTTCTGGCCCTTGGGCCTGAGGCCTCTGCCGGGTGTTCTTAATTAGGGAGCTTAAGGTTTCATTGAGAATTTCCCTATACCGACCTCTGAGCGCCTGCGATGTCTGATCCATCCAATTCACTAGCGACCTGACACGGTAACAGGCTCGGTCGAGAGCGTCTCCTCCCTCTGGGTACCTATGACAGACTTGGCCAAAGGTAGCTTTGATGAAGGAGCGTTTTTGGGGAATGGTGATCAGAAAACCTTGTCGGACGTGGGTGATATCCGCAGTGGACATTAGCTTTCCAGGTTTTAGCACCACCCCATATCGTTCTAGGGCTATAACTTCCGCGTTAGGGGCTAGCCCGTCAGCTGGGCTGGAGTGATTTCGTAGCCCCCCAATGGCTCCCACGATGACCAGGGCAAATAGTATTAACAACCTCATTGTCACTGTTTATAGTATACCTCCGAGGAAGCCAAAGTTTGTAACTCACCCAGGAACACTACCACAATTAAGTTGCCACTGTTCTTCTTCGCACAATTATCAGCCACGCGCCAAAGTACGCCTCCCTTGTTGGCCTTTTAATCCGCTTAGTTCGGGACATGTTCATAAAGGCTCCGCCCGCTGGCATTCACAACGCGCTTGATGGTTCCAGTCTCGTCCTTCGTAACTGTGATCATTAGATTCCTCATACGTTCGCAGGACGAAGCGCGCATTGCTCTGAGGGGTTTGGGGCCAGCAGGCTCCAATCCTGGGCGGCCCCCGTTGGTTCGTACGACGGCTGATTTAGTGGGAACAGTTGCGGTACCTGTGGGGGATTTGTTGTCTGAGGCTGGTTCGGCCACAGGGGTCCCCCCGGTGGGTTGGTTGGCGCCCACTGCTGTTGATTCCATAGCAGTGGCGACGGACTGACGTTGCAGCTCGGCGTCAAGCTGCTCAAGTCTAAACAGGCGGGGTCCGCGGGCTGCAAGTGGTGGAGGAGGGGAGTCTTTGTCGGCTCGGCTCCCACCGGTGGGGTTGGTGCATGTTGCTCGGGCGCTGACTCCACCCTTGCTCCCGGTACGACGGCGGCCAAGTGTTCTTGCCCCACTTGCTTTTCCTGTGTGGGCAGAGGTTGGCCGCTTCTTGTTGTCCGCCGTCCTGTGTCTCCCCCGACGCATTTAGAAGTTTGACTGGGATTTTGTATAAATGGAGCGACCTGGGCCTTAACCTCAGCTAACTGTTTGTCCAACTTAGGCACTTCCAGCCCCACTGTCCGCCTAATTTCGTCAACAGTCTCAAATAATTGGAACAGTGGTTGAGTCAGATCCCAAAACCACCCGGCCTGGATTTGTACAGGTCTGGCGGCAATGTCTCCCTTTTGGGCCGGCCTTGCCACCACAGTCAGCTTTGGCTCGGGCTCCGAGTCACTCACCTCAGATAGGCAGTAAAAGTCTTTGTTCACCGTCTTCTTTTTGGCTGCTGCTGATCCGGTAGCTTTCTTTAGATCCTCCGGTGGCTGCCCTGCTGGGCCGTCGGGCCGGTGTCCTCGGTTTCTTTCGCGCAACTTCGGTATCGGTAGAGTCCGGGCGGACACCGCCCCGGCCTGGCCAGCCCCACCGCCTAAGATTCTGGGGTGGACGCTTCTTGGTACCTTCCTTCCCGGTTGCCTTTTCTTTCATCTGGCGTGCTTTAGAAGAAAGGTCCTACAAACATCCCTCGAGTGGGCACCGCCCTCCGGTATGGGCGGTTAACTCGCTTCCTCCTCAGAGGGACTATGATCCTCCCCTCCGGATCCTCAGGGAAAGTTGTAGTTCCCTTTGGATTACTGTGGGGCCGGAGGGCCAGGCAGTTCCCCATGAGTCGGAGGTATTTGTATTCTGGCTCGAAATTTCGTCTATCTGCCCTAGGAGAAGTTGGAAGTTGAAAATTGTCTATCTCCAACTTTTGTCCGGGGATAGAATCAATGTCTATCTCCGTTTCCTCCAGTGGTTGGGCTAGGCAAGGCAATCACCTGAAGTGACTGTACAGGATCAGAGTTGCGGGCCGACTGGTAGATCGGCGCGGATCCCACGAAATTATAACTGATCCGCCTGCCCGTGTCGTCTCCATATTTGGAGCTGTATTTTGTTTCAGGTGGGGAACGCTTGTATCCGGTCCCAGGAGATGACGCCAACCACTGGCATCTCCCCCGGTGTGCGCACCCTCCCCCTTCTGCCACGCCCCTGGGCGCGGCGAGGTGACCGTGAGGTAGGCCACCTGTTCCATTAGCGTTGATGCTAACGGTGCCGCTCCGCCGAGCTTTTATTTTCACAGGGCGGCATGGTTTCCTGCATTAATCATCCATGTCGTCGCTTTCCCCGTCGTTGAACAGAGCGGCGTAGTTAGGCCGATGGTTCCGACGCAAGTTATAGCCACCTTTCGTCGGGACATGGCCCTCATCTGTTTTTCCTGGGCTCAGTACCGATGTATCCGAGATCGGTGCATCACCGCAGGGCAGTTTTATGGGCTTGTTATTGCCTGGAGGGGATCTCCCCACCAGCGGCTGGTTTTTGCCCCTTCGTTTAGCTCGTTTGCGTTTCCTCTGTCCATTAGCGCCGGCTGCTTCCCGTCCACAGGCGGCTTTGTTAGGAACAAAGGATGAGTTTGGTAACAGTGCGGTGTCCGCACTGGCGCCCTGACCATCAGTGAATTGCCCATCTGACTCTGCTAAATCAGTGGGACTTGGACCAGGTTTTTGTGTAGGTACCTCCCCGGCCATTGGAATTGCATCATGCTCACGGGGACCGGTCGTTCCCGATGAGTTTTCAGTCTCAGCACCCCTAGTTTTGCCTCCTTTTTTGGCAATTTCACCCGACGGGGTGTGATGCAATTCAGGGTTTCGGTCAGGATCTGCCCCTTTTGAGTTAGTTGTTATTGCTTCTCTCACCAGTTTGGGTATAACATGAGGGACAGCTGGGGACCAATGTCCATGTGCAGGCTTAAGTTTCGAAATATTCACCAAATGCGGTATTTGTTTCCCAGTTTTCAGCGACACTAGTCTAACGAGATGATCCCCCTTAGTTTCAATCACCCGGTAGGGCCCAGTGTACCTGTTTGAGAACTTAGACGCTTTGTTTTCGCTAGCTAAAGGGTCATACATGTACACCATGTCTCCTTCATACATTTGAGTAGGCCGTGCCCGCTCATCAATTCGTACCCTCAAGTCCTTTTCATAGTTTTGAACTACCCGTTCTGCCATATTCCTAAACATAGCAATATTGTCTTTTGTTTGCATGAAGAATTCACAGTCATTCAGCGTTTCAGGGATTGTTCCCTGCTCAGGCATTCCCATGCTGATTGGATCTCTGCCAAACAGTAGGGTGTGAGGACTGTATCCCGACCGTACACTGATCGTGGACCGAACCGTCCATAACGCTATGGGAAGCAGATCAGTCCAATTACAGTGATCATCAGGAATATAATATGCGATCAGGTTCTCGATTGTTTTATGTAACCTTTCCACTCGAGCGTTGCCTGTTGGCATTCGCCCGGTGGTGAACGTTTGTTTGCACGCTAGTCGTGTGGTAATTTCCCGGAATAGCCCTGAGAGGAAGGCTGCTCCCCGGTCTGTGTGCAGGCGGTTTACCCGTCCATACCGGCACACTATTCCGGTTAGGAAACAGTTGGCCGCGGTCTGCGCGGTTGAATCTTTCGTGGTGAAAGCCTCTGGCCATCCGGTTAATAAGTCTATGAAGGTCATGATATATTTTGACCCATCCCTAGCCCTCTTTAATGGCCCGATAAAATCACACTGAACCACCTCAAAGGGTCGGGTTGGTCTCTCCCAAGACTTAGCTAAGGCCTTGAAATGTGGGGCCCGCCTCCTCAGAGAGCAGGTCTCACAAGCTTTCACATAGTCTACTATATCGGCGTTCATGTTCCGCCAGTAGAATCTCTCAGAGATTTTGGTAGTAAGGTTACTGATCCCTAGATGTCCTCCGGCTAAGATGTCATTATGTAACAGTCTCAGGACTTTGGGAATTAACTTTCCTGGAACTATCATACGGGGTTTTAGTCTTACCAGTTGGTCTTGGTGTTTGTTATACCTTTTGACGTTGAACCTACAAAGCACTCCTGGTGCTACCATTCCCACAAAATCAGCTTGGTCCATTATTCGCCTAGCTTCAAGGGGATCTGGCGGTAGGTCTCCGTCCTGAAGGTAGTCTATCAATTGCGCGCACTCTGCATCTTGGAGTTGCGCGTTTATTACCGTAGCCACAGAAAGCTCTTCATCCTGAATTTCGGCCTCAAATAATTCACATCCCACAGCGGGCTCATATTCTTCACCTGGGACATGTTCATGATAGACCCTAGACAAATAGTCCGGTAGAAAATGAGTCGCTCCTGGCTCATAGATGATTTCAAAATCAAAATCTGATAGCGCTAAAGCCCACCGTCTCAGCCGGGCTGACGGGGCTTTGTAGGCACTTTGTAGTAGGGGGATCAACGGTTTGTGATCAGTCACTATTGTGATTTTAGCTCCCTGCAACATGTCCTCATAGTTCTTAATACTTTTAATTACTGCCAGAGCCTCTTTCTCTGTTACCGAGTAATTTAATTCGGCGTCACGGAGGGTACACCCCCAGAAAGCGACCGGACGATAGATTTCATCTAGTTTGTGACAAACCGCTGCACCGCACGCGGCGTCTGATGCATCGGTTAATAAATAGAAATGCCCTCCTATATCTGGATGAATTAGCAAGGGCGGCGAGGTCAGCAGTTTCTTTAACTGTTGAAACGCCTCCTCGCAGGCCTCCGTCCATTCAAAAGAGACTTCTTTCTTTAGCAGCCGGTTTAAAGGCTTTGCTAGATCAGCGAAATTAGGGACAAACGGTCGGTAGTAGTTACATAACCCCAGAAAGGATTTGATAGTTTTCACATTATGCGGGCGGTTAAAGGCTGTGATCTTTTCTGTGGTAACCTTTTGTGTAGCCACCCCTTCGGCGTTTACTACGTGGCCGAGGAAATTAATCTCACTGCGGCACCACTCACACTTAGACGGTTTCAGTTTGAGGTTGGCTCTCGCTAAAGCTTGGAGAACCACCTCAACACTCGCCAGGTGTTCGTCAAAGGTAGTGTCGTAGACGATTACGTCGTCTAAATATGCTAAGCATGTTCTAGGAATCAAGCCTTTTAGCGCAATGGCCATCACCTTGGTAAACTGCCAAGGCGCGCCAACTAAGCCGAAAGGTACAGGCTTATACTGATATACACCCATTGGGGTTTCGAAGGCAGTATATTTTCTACTGTCTTCTTCGATTACACATTGATGATAGCCGCTCAACAGATCTAAAGCTGTCCACATAGTGGGTTTCTTGTAAGCCATATATAAGAAAAGTGATCGAGCTGTAGGCATTGGGAATTTATCTTTGAAAGTGACTTGATAAAGCATGCGAAAGTCTGTACAGAGCCTAGGTTTGCCATCTTTCTTCTGCACTACTACCAGCGGGCTTCGCCAAGCCGACTCGCTGGGTTCTATGACACCTATATCTATAAGTTGCCTAACTTGTTCATCGATGATATCCATTTTCTGTGGAGAGTATCGGTACGGTCTAGAACTTATTACTCCCTGCGACTCATCCACAATGATTCTCATCGGCGCTATTTCACAGTGACCTAACTCTTCCATCGAGAACGCTAGCGCATCTCTGTTGTTATTAAGCATTTGTCTAAACCTTACCTTTTGTTCTTCATTTAAGCACGACTCGGTTAGGTCTATTTTGCTTACATTCTCATCCATTTCACCTCGGGGTTTCTCCTCAGAGGATTTACTTTCCATTTGCACTGCGTCTTTCATTACTTCTACAGAAATCCTACAGATGGACATTGGGGTCTCTGTTTTAGTTAGATAACACAAGTCTAGGAACTCTTCTATCTGATCTTGATTTACCTCAGGCACTGCGCATTCTTCTGCAAAAGCTAACACTTCATGTGGAGTGATTTCTTGCATTTCGTCTAGCGGATTCATGACTTTAATCCACCACTGACTTCCCACCGTATTCACGCACCCCTCCACTAGGACAGGTGCAGTTACTGCCGGTGCGCAGTAAGCTACTGGTGAGTCTAACCCCAGCGGCTCTCGGGTGGTAACCGGTATGATGCATTCATTTCCCGGCGGAATTTTCACTGTTTCTTTGCTAACTATAGGGTTTCCACAAAACACTTCTATCTTTGCGCCTGGTAGAGATAAATCTGAACGAAGCACTGTTAATAAGTTTCTACCGATTACTATAGAGTGGCATAGATCGTCCACTATGTTGAAATCATAGCAAACCACTGATCCCTGGATTGAAAACTTACACCTAATTTGTTCTAGTATCACTTGAGACGAATTGTCTGCCAAACTGATGTTTCCTTTCGATACTTTCCATTCATCTAGAATGCATTGTTTAGGGATCTGCTGCTTACAAAAGGTAGACATGAAGCAATCGCTCGCCCCGGTGTCTACCAAAGACTTAACCTCTTTCTGATCATTAAATCTTAGCGTTAAGAAAAATGCTTCGTCTCCTATCTCTCTTCTAGCCGGTCCGTCCACTGCGCCTAATTCTATCATGGAATGAACGGACCCATCCTCTAGTTTCCCTGGCTCTTTTGCTCGGTACCACTAGGTTTTCCATCTTTATACATACGTGGTGGTTTTTCTCTCAATCTATTCTTCAACCACAGGCACGCCTCAGTAGAGTGGCCATGTTGTTGGTGAATGATACAGAACTTACTTTCATCGAACGGTAACCTAGGCCTCTCTCCTTTCTGCTGAGTTTGCACATTCTTTCCTTTGTCTACTTCCCTGCTCGGGGCGTTATTGGTTTTGGCCTTCTGGTCTAAGTTCCTTTCGCCTTTCTGACCTTCATACCTATCTTTTCTTTCATAACCTTGCTGTTTATAACCACCACTGCTCTGGGGAGATCCACTTTGCCCCGGTTTTGGTTTCTGAAACCATGGGGCGGCCTCCAGTCGGGCCAGCACCACTCCAAACCGTTCAGAGATGGAGTTTAGAGCTGTGGTCTCCTCTGACGCTTGGCTTCCAGCCAGCTCGCTCACTGCATTAGATATCTTAGTTCCCCCTTTGCCTTTGTCCAACGATTCTAGTCTCGTTGCACAATCCACCGCTTCGGTGAACGACTTAGGGTCCAGTATAGCTACTTGTCTGGCGACGCCCTGCTTTAATCCCTCTAAAAACACGGCTAACATCATGCTTTCACTCGCTTCTGCCTTAACCTGTTTTTGTTTCAAGACACCTGCAAATTCAATCACACTCTGGTCCTTTCCTTGTTTAAGGGCACAGAACTCTGCGTGTTTCTGCCACTTAGCTCTTCGATCACCGAAGATCTTTGTCATCTGAGCTTCTAGTTTCTCAAATGTGTCTTTCTCACTTTCAGCTAACGCTCCTGCCCAGTCGTCTGCCCTTCCCTTTAGGCCTAACAGCGCCATATTCAGGAGATGGGCGTTCGACCAGTCATAGATAGCTTTCAGTCGCCTCAATTCCCTGAAATACTTTTCTATCTGCTCATCTTCCTTTCCACTAAACCACGGTAACCTAATGTTTGGTCCCCTTTGGTGACCATTGTGGGTCGTTTCACGCACTGGCGAAGGTACTTGGCCCAGTGCCAAACCTAGCTGTGGTAGAATATCCCAGATATTTGGTTGGTATGGCGGATTCGGTGGATTTGGAGGGTTTGGGGGGTTGTTCTGTCCTGGTGGTCCTGGCGGACCTGGTTGGTTGTTTTGTGGAGGATTCGGAGGATTTGGCGGATTCTTCTGCCCTGGTGGGTTCGGTGGATTGGGTTGATTCAAAAGAGGGTTGTTGGGTTGGTTTGGAGGAAGGTTATTGAGAAGGTTCTGAGGAGGGTTGTTAGGTTGGTTTGGGGGAAGGTTATTGAGAAGGTTCTGAGGAGGGTTGTTAGGTTGGTTTGGGGGAAGGTTATTGAGAAGGTTTTGAGGAGGGTTGTTAGGTTGGTTTGGGGGAAGGTTATTGAGTCCTTGTGGGTTTGCCTGATTATTCTGGCCTCCTTGCGCCTGCTGACCCTGTTGGTTTATGGGAGGGTTAGGCCCTGGTGGATTCGCCTGATTAATATGGCCTCCTAGAGCCTGTTGACCTTGTTGGTTACCCGCTCTTCCCTGACCTGCTAGTAGATTGTGGCCCATCGCTTGTGCTAGGAAAGGATACAGCATATTTTGCCGTACGGCCCCAAGGTCTATCCCGCCTCCTGCTAGCGCAGCTTGGCCGGCTTGTTGGCCCGGTTGGCCGCCTCCATCATTTTGCTGAAGTCCCCCAGGGTTTATCCCACGATTAGGTTGCAATGCCCCCGGATCTACACCCCCAGCCCCCCCTTCACCGGGTTGCTGAAGTTGGTTTTGGTCACCCCTTTCTCCTATTAGATCCACCAAAGGTTCACCTCCCTCCGCCATATTATCTTCGTGGAGGTTTTGTATATCGTGATTGTCCCACTGTTCCCTTACAGGGATTTCCTCTACACTAATCTCGTCCTCACTCACTTGTTTGTCTTTCTTACCTGTGCCTAAAACATCCTCGGTAATAAGTTCAAATGATGACGAGCGTGATTTCTCTCCTCTAGCTAGTTTTCTATTAGGATTACCTTCTCTGACATTTGCGACAGCTTGTTCTGTTTCACTATCTCCTTCCTCGTTTTCGCTTTCGTATTTATCATACGGCTCAAGGGCTGCAATGTCCCCTTCTCCTACGTGATAGGCTTTCTTTACCGTACTACCTTCCTCATCTCTATCTTCCCCTTCCTTATCACTTTGGGTCTCTAGCGTTTCCCTTTCTGCTTTATCCTGATCGCTTAACCTTTCTAACTCCTCATGCTCTTCGGGGCCTGCTTCTGCTAACTTCTTTATTAGTTCTGCCGGGTTAGAACCATACCCATCCAACCCCAGATCTGGAACTCGAGCTTCTGCTCCTTTATTAGCGTCGTCCAAGTTCTCCCCAATATCATAGGTTAACCGATAGGGTTGTAAGTTGCCTACTTTGTCGCTGTCTCCCTCTGTTTCCCTTTCCACTCCCCTGTCCCTACCTACTGTTTTCCTTTTAACTACAGTGGAATAAGGAATGGACGCCCCCGGGTTGGGGTGAGTCGGTGTTACCAGCGGGTGACTGATAGACTCAAGTCGTTGGGGATGTGGATAGGTGAGAGAATTCCCATCAGGTTGAATTACCGGATTTGCGGGGCGTCTCCCCCCTGATGGGCTGGAGTTATCTGCGGTGTTTTGTCGATTTTTCCTGTCCCCTAAGGGAAGTAAGTATTCCTCATCGAAAGTTTCCTGTTCACTTTCACCTCCTGCTGCAGGTAGTAAACGATAGGGAACTCCTTGACTACACCACGGATTGTTCGCATCGGGTTCACAAGTAGAGTGAGAGCTAGCACCAGGTTCGTGGCCCGTAGGTGGTACATACCCCGGATTCCAATATTGCTGGTAGTCTTTGAGACGGTTCCACCCTTCAACTCGTCCCGAGTGTGTTAGGGTTTCAAGTCCTTCGTCAAGGACCGGCTTATCTTTGGACCCTAGGTGCCAGGAAAATGGTTTACCTCTGCCACGGGTCTGGTAATTATGAATACCTTCGGGGCAGAGCTGCTTGGGTCTGGCTGAAACCCCCTGTCTCTGTGCCTCCCCGTCTAAGGAATCACCTACCTGGTGGCGGTTTTCCACATTTCCTGTATATGATGTTGACACATCGTGTCCTGCGGGCCGCAAAGATTGAGGCTGGGCGTTAGAAGAAGCCTCAAATTCACCGGTGGCTGACATCAAGGATGAGCAAAACAACAAAAGTCATGTTTCGGGTAATCTCCACCAAATGAACTATTGTCAATGTTTGATTTAATACTGCTTGATGTGTATAGTTAATTTATCCATGAGTCGTTCATCCAGGTTATCGAGCCGATCAGCCTGCGTTTAAAGTTAATACATCCATTCCCCAATAGTTCAAAAGAAATGGACGATGAGGAAGCTCTTAATATGAAAGGATTTTTATTGAAGTAAACATCTCATCCCGAGTCAAAGCCACAGTGAATAAGTCTCCATCAGTCCACCTTCCCATCTCCTACTCAGCGATCAACCACATTTAGAATACAGGTTGTTCCAGCGCATTCCAGACCGCCCTAGTGCTTAGCTCTATCACAATCCTTTGTCCGAAGCTGTTGGTATTGGTAAACTCCAGTATACTGCGCAGGAGCCGTAGGTATTACTCCGAGCAATTCTTCTAGCTCTATGGTTAAACTCTAACTCCTAACTAACTCGCTCCCTACCTTTGCAACACCTTTTATACTGGTTAACAGGTGGCGCTAGGAGCGTAAAATGTCTCTACCTAGAGGTAGACTTGCTAGGTCTGATCCTAACTAAATTATAAAAGATGATAATATATTAAAAGTACTAAGCTATTAGTACAACGCTTGGTATGAATTGACCAACTTGATGTTAAATATAATATATTTAACATCAACTTATTAGTGCTAACCTGAACCCTTTCAGAGTCCCTATTTCCCTAGCACTATAAGTCATGCATATTTTTTAGTTCACATATCTGTACCATTACATATATTACAAAATAACATGTTACAAAATGTACCGATAGTCTTTTTGCATGATGAATGATTTATGAGTTGATGCTAATGATGAGTTGATTGTTGTAGCCTAGATTAAATCTGGCTAAACTGAACAACCTCGGCTCAGAGAGCACCTTATAAGGCGTTAAGCCAAAGCTTACAGGGGGAACACAAAAATGGTGAAACAACAAGAAAAAACTAAAGAAAAGAAAATATCAAAAGTAATGACAAAAACATTATGTACTGGGTGAGAAAAGTACAGACCGCCCCAGTCCATTATAGGGTGCCTGAGTTCAGGCAATATTAAGACAGGCTTAACTAACCATGATATAGGCATGATGATTCGTAACAAGAATAACATTGCTATTAATAATGAGCAATATTGACATAATGATTGTTTCTACATTGCCTAATTTCAGGCATAGATACGTACATATTGTCTTATATGAAATATATTCGCCAGTACCTAAGTCCAGGCTTAATAAGCAGTTGCATCAGATATTACAACCTAAGTCGTTTGGCTGTTATTCAAAGACCCATTTCATCAGTGTGATAGTTCGCAAGTATATTGCTACCCATAGTACGTGCAAGTACTCTTGACCCTTGTACCAACGCTACCTTTTGCAGGGATGCCAGTACCAACTTGGAAATAAAAGAAGTGTTTTCCAGCAGGAACATTTCTTTATACTTGTGACATTTTAGGATAATAGTAGATGCTATTTTCCCCCTTAATCTTTGCAAATAAAGAACCTGAAATCCCCTAAACAATGCCGTCCTTGGTTTTGGAATCTCGATCTTGTCCATGTTTCAAATTTGACATTGACTTTCGGAATCTTAATTTCATCAAAAATAACATAGCCAAGCTTGCTATAGGATCGTTGATTTCATATAGAATATTTCGAAAATAAATGGATCCAGAATAAGCTTTCACAAGGCACATTTTACGCGCACGTTTCAGTGAAAGTGGCCAACACCGTTACACGTACAGTATATCCTTGTCGGTGCACATTTCTGACCACCGCCCGCAGACCCCATTCCATGTGCCAGTTCATACACGATCTTGTCAGCGTGACATCATCCATTCGCATAGTCCCAACCTATAATGTGTTTCTAGTAAAGGAGTTAATGTCTCTTGACTTTCATCTTCATGTTACCTGATGCAGACTCCCAGTCCTATAGACTACTTACATTTTGCGAAAGTGGCATCATCTACGCCGTGTGGCATGGTCACAACTATACTAATAGATAACTGCCTACTTAAACATAGGATAAGATTAAGGAAGGATACGTTAGACTTTTGAATTATCCTTTAGAGATGCCATGTATCCCCGAGCCATCATTTTAGGTTGTTTTCATACGCCCAAACAGGTCCTCTCGAGACTTTGATCGCATGATTTCATTATTGTAACACTCGAGTAAGGAGATAGCTAGAACTGCTACAACTATCTTAGTATATTATTGGGTTAAATGCATCTGCATGAAGAGTCCCTACATAAACAGTATACAACCATGCAATAATTCATTCTGTTCATTCTAATATAAAACAATAATTATAAGAAAACCAACAACCAAAAGCAACCTCATCTAGCCTAGATAATGTTCTGTATACCTCGTTGTCCCTCCCCTACGGCAACAGCTTCTAACCTATAAACTATCTCGTTTGAGTGGTTACATTACAAATCACAAGCAATAGTATCAGACCTAACAACGAAGAACACTTAAAGCTTTGCTTTTCAGTGGGAGCCAGGGGACGATACCCAGAAGAGTTAATGGAAAATGTGGTATGAAACTGATCTTAGAACAACAATCTATTACCCCTAACCAGACCTAAGGATTAATGTGCTCTAGGTTTGTAGCAAAATGCAATACCCCAAAAAGACAACGATCACATTGCTGGAGGTTAATTAAACCTTCTTATGTGCTAATTTCTGTCTACTCCTATATTAATTTTTCTTACATATTTCCTCACTGATCGCTGTTAGACCACCTCACCTTGCCGTCGTTTCCATCCACATAGATTCGATAATAGTACATTGCACAGCACAAAAAACATGAGTTGGTCCTGATATATACATGTAGCTAAAAAGTTGCTGAGCGGACCATAAGCTCCAACAATCATCATCATAATTCCCTCAGAATTTTCATGGAGACGGCTACATTTTAGTCATTATGATTCTAACTTAACAATAACTCATGCCTAATGAAAGATATTACATTTTAGGCATTTAATTCTTCGGAAACACGAGGGAAACTCATTCATCAGCTGTCCATTCCTAATGTAACAGACTAAATTTGAAAGTATTGTAATCTTCTCACTTGGAGGTACTAGTTTGAACATCAGTTTATCCCTGTAAGAGGTACATATAAAATTCTACATTTTGTTAGTGACAATCTGTCAGTATTGGCTTCTTAAATCATAGGGGCTTCTGGTGTAAACGAACTACTATCAAACAATGCCAATCATGGAACTTCAACCTCCCAAACGCATTGGTTCCTCAATGCCAATGTTGATCCTGGCTTTCAAGAGCATTTCTGGATAGATCCACTTCGGTCTAAATCCTATCCACCTAGAATCAAGTTTAGCAGTATCAACCAATAAAGGCGGTAGGTACATGTATTGTCAAGCGTGGTCTTCTGCCCTTTGTTTTCCATCTCACAGTTTTCCATAAGACCCCTCGCTCTATCCAGCCTCCTTCAACATCTCCCATCACGATCTACTTCATCAAACACAATTTCTTAAATATTCTTAATGTTTTACGCCGTACCAACAGCCAGGGTCATTTTCACGGCGAAAACAAGTTAGGACGAATTCTGACGATAACGATTTTTTTTTGTAACCTCACTTGTAGATATAATCAATGATAATAATGTAATCAATGTCAAGGAAAGTTGAAAAAGAAAGCGTTTATATGGTGTGTAAATGTTGATTCGTGCAAATTATATCATGTCAAAAACATATTGAATTGGATACATGTAACTTGTATAAACTAAGTATTATCCAAATTTGGATCTTTGCAAATAAATGGAATGAATACACAGACGGATATCGACTACTCACGGCTTTAATGATTAGGTTTTATTCAATCTGCATACATGTACACCTTCGGCGTTTTGAGAGTGCACGGCGAAATACAAGGACGAGTATAACCACAGCTGTGAGCATGCCCAGTGTAGAGTGGACAAAACAACGTAATAACTGTAATGTCAGCATGGAATTCTTTGTTCGTGATATGCATTACGAAACAGTACATTTGAAACAATTTAATTCATTCATCAAAGCGTGCAATGCGTTCTTTATGCAACATCCCATTCAAGATATCTGAAGTTACGTTGTACTTACACATGCACTTACGTTAATAAAAGTGAGAATAATGATAATGAAAATACAATAACGTAATTGATATAAGTCTTAGTTTTCTTAATAATAGACAGAAATGATTATTATACTTTAAGATAAAAACACAATACATTCATGATATCTATTCACGGAGAAACGAGGGAGATGAAAAAGACAACTGAATGACTTGTAAGATTCGTATAGAAAGGTGTTATAGCTGTGGATAACCGCCCCTCATAAACTCACCAATTGCAACCTACATTATAATGATGTTGTGCAGAACACGTAATATTCACCAATGAATAGTACAGTAAGACACCTGAAAGGAACCTCTTATATTTCCTCCTCTCCGAAAAAAAGAAAATTTGCAGAATTTTAGAGGTCGGCTGACATGGGCTATCCGATGGTGTCCTTCGACCAACATTAACTATTTTTTCTCCGATGAGTCCAATGATATCATCTCCCAGAATTACAATATATAAACATTAAAAAGGTTTGTACTATGTATTGTATTATTTATTTATTTACATAATCCATGATATTGTAATGCTCTTGAAACCAGGGAGACCCTGCTGCCGTTGGCAACTTTTGGTATCTGTGAAAATAATTTTCCCGATAGCTTTTTGAACGTCGATAACTATTAATGAGTATCTTTAGAACTTTTCTGCACGACCTAATAATACCGATAATTATACAGAAATCTTCTCTAACGCCAAAATGATTATCGGCAGTGAAAATAAATATCCTCACTTCCCTCTGCAACCCACTGCAGTGATGTTGATTGCAAATAAAAAACTATTTTAAATAAATACAGACGATGTTGGTATCATTGGTGAAAGCGTAACAGCATAGTAACGGTACGGAAACGATGACAACACTTTTTTTTGTAATCCAATTACGGTTGTAATCTCACGATACTAGATATCACAACACATGATACATAAGCAAACACTCTTGGTACCTTAGAAGACTTCCCATTACGTATTTATTTGCGAAAAAAGTATCTAAGTCTCTGGATGCGTCACCGTGACAGTGCCAGGAAATATGAAAAGTTACTGCACTTCGTGTGTGCCCCGGTCAAGGCACTTCTATGGGTTTATGTCCAGTGTCCAAATTGATGAGTCATCAATCCTGCTCAGATCAATTTTAACCATGTTTCGGGTACTAAATCGTAGTACGACTATTCCCTTCTCCTCCATATAACAGGGTATTCTCACTCCATCAGAATGTGCTCAAATATCCGAATACTATTCCGTATATTCTTCTATTTCCAAATCCAAATAAACAAGATAAAATGCATTTCGTTGGAAAGGTTGACAATTGTCTCCTAAAGGGGGAATAAATGTGCATGTGGTCCTCTAGTAAGTTGTCGTGATTAATCAATTAAGCTAAGACCGCGGTCTTGATACGACGTTTTTTTCATTTTGTTTTCACCCCACCAGTGTCTAATGCCCAAGCCAATTTGGTTGGTTCTGAATTCAAGCGGAACCGGCATTAAGGTGATTGCTTCAAGACGTCTATGGGCACTTCCATTGGAGCATCCGCTGCGCGAATCCATAAAAACAGAATGACAGATAAGAAGAAGGATATCACAAAGTCAGTAACCCTTCAATAGCAATACAATTCACCGACGGGCGGTGATCCGTATCTCGGCCCTGCCACCTTTTGGGGCCACACTGATGTTGAGGCGGCGCGCCTGGATGTAAGTGTTCACGTTGTTGTTGTCCAGCCCCATGTACTGGATGCTGGGCAGGACCAGGGGGGCCAGGTGGTCCTGGCGGGGCTGGATGTAGTGGTGCAGCTGGATCTGACCGTTGATCTGCTGCTGGTTCAGCACCACTGCCTTGTGGTAGTACGAGTCCGAGGGCGTCACCCCTTTACGGTAGCTGATGCTGAGACGCGGCAGGCCCGCCGTGGAGGAAGACGCCGTGGAGGAGGAGACGGCGGCGGGGGGAGGCGCGTCCTTCTTGGGTGAACGGAGGACTTTACGTTGTGGGAACATGGTGTGGGCGCGGTCCGAGCTGCTCTCCGAGTGGGTCATCGACTCGGCGCTGACGCTGACGGCGGTTCCTCCAGGGCCGCCCCCGCCCACCACCACCACACTGCCCCCCGACTCACTGTCCACCTTGTGGGCGTTCTTCCCCTTGGGCCTGGGGGAGGAGGACAGCACCAAGCTGCCCTCCCGGACGTAGGGCCCCTCGGCCAGGTTGACCTTCCTGGTGATGCTGGAGGAGAGGTCGGACACCTCCTGCTCCCGGCAGCGCAGGGTGATGTCCTGGAGCAGCTGCTGCTGCTTGCCCAGGCGGCGCTTCTCGAAGCTGCGGGAGAGCGTCATGATGGCCGTCTTGTTGGGGGTGGCGATGCGGGACCGGCCGTCCCGCACGTACGCCGTGTCCTGCAGGAGCTTCGAGTCCTTCTGGACCTCCTTCTCCCTCTCCACCATCACCATGCCGGCGGGGATGACCAGCTGCAACGTTAACAAAGAGCTATGAATCAGTATTGAAACTGTAACTAACAGGCATAAATCAATAATGAAAATGTTATGAATAGGCATAAATCAATGCATTAGAAAAGCCTAGTAACATTGTATGTACAGTGCCAATATTGAATTGGGAGGAAATTTAGTGCAATTTATCAACAATATAGCAATGTCCAATTAGGGACATCGTTAATGTTAATGGGTCCAAGGGTGAGTGACAGCAGACCCTAGGTCATGTAACCCTCTGGGTCTCCTAGCTCTACAGCCCAAGGTGTCTTCTAGCCTACGACCAGATCCTGGTTCTCCCACGTAGCCTGTTTTCCCCTAATATGGACTGTCTCCTTTTAATTGTACGCTCTGACCCACTGACGTGTAGTCCATTCTCTGCCTCCAAGATGAACCATTTGCTACAATCTTGGCTATCGCAGGACAACATGATTATGACATAATCAGTACATCTTTCATGTAAGAGTGACCTTTGTGTAAGAATATGCTACTATGTATATATGAATACGTGATCCATCTCAATGCAAATATATGGGTGCGTGTGCAAAATTAGTGTGCTTTCATTCCAGTGCCAATAGCTGGTAGAAGAATGGGAAGTTAGGGAATGCTGAGGTGTTCTCTATGATAGGAGCCTATAGACAGCTGAGAACAATTGCTTACATGCAAATTAAAGTTGATATTAATGGTACAACAGGCGACTTGATATGAAAGTATGTTATGCCTATGGTATTGGGTTTTCAATAAACAAACTTTAACACGTTGATAAAAACTGACTCTCTAGCAACAGGAGACACGTGCCTTTATTCGTGTAGGTCTCTATACCCACCAGAAATGTAACTGAAACGTGTGTTCTTGCTTATTCGGACACAGAGAACTTACCGACTTACGCTGTAGGTGCCCTTATCAAAGGACAACCATTGATTTTAAATCAAAACAAACTTTCTCAATCGGAATACATTAACCTACTGAGCAGTATAGTCATATATACGTATCTCTCTACACAAGAATTACGCCCCATTTCAAATGAAATGAAGCATTCCAAATTCGGAATCGACAATATGGCCTCCATGCTTCGGAGGGAGAATAAGGTAACTTTCAGCTCGTGATGTGCGTGATCGTTGTAGATGTAATCATATCAACATTACAAGATATTCATGCATGAACATCTATGAGCCAATTCAATTAGGATATGAGACATTTATATTACGGAGCGTATTCAAGAACACGTTCTACTGACTGAGGAAAAACTTTAACTAATATCATCAGTTCAACATGACTGTGGTTTCAATTAGAAAGTGTAATATGAATTAGACTAAGTATTTACTAATAAAGCCATAAGGTATTTATAATCAATAAAAAAGAGAATATTCCCAGGCAGAATATTATACTATCCAAAATAATATGATTCCTTTCATATAACCGTCTGTTGCGGAAACCAGAGAATTTGTGTATTAAATAAATAAATCATTCCAGGAAGCGCTAAAGCTGACCGAATGACGTGTTCATAAGATGATTAGGTTTACATGTACCGAGCTCAAGTTACCTAAATGGTTTGCACAGTGCCATAAGCAGTTCCCCAAGTACAAACTGTTAGAATGTATCTACATACATTACTATGATAAACTATTCTCCCTTCCCCTTATAACTACACACCATAATAAACATACCGTAAGGAAAACGGTAACATGTTGATATTTATTTTGGTTTCTATTAGCACCAAAGTAACATTTGCCTTTCCAATGGCCAACGTTTCCTTCCTTAATCCGTTCAACAATGAGCCTAAGGAGGCTTAGGAATAGGCTCCAAATGCAACATCTAGGTAACCAAGTTGCCCTTGGGTAACTATAAGTCTCATTATTCTAAACTGCTGATCTACTTTAATGCTGGGTAATATTTTGATTGCCCTTTCAGAATAATATTTTAAAAACACCCTGGAATGGTCTTATTTCCACTTTCACCGTTGACAAAACGGTCACTGGCAGTAGGATCGGTCAACTCTTTGCCAGTTGGGATATATGATTAGAAAGTTATTATGGGGCAGCCGCTACTCCTCCGGTCATATGTTTTCGTTGCATATACTATATTGGTACTTGCTGGCTAAAAGAGAGGCAAACTTTGCTACCTAGTTTCTAATCTTTCCTGGGTAGCAGTAGATCACTAGCAGGTGCCGCAGACTGTGCTGTATTATAAGCTTATAATCGTATTACTTGGTGCCTGACCTTCCGTCTGCCTTCGGCCAAACCTATACACTCACTCATAATTACCTATGCCACGTACTACCTCGACTCAAAAAGCTTGACAGCTTTCTTTCCGATCTGACAGAGAATACACTGAATAAAATTGATAAAATATTAATAGTTAGATCATATTCTGAAATATCTAATGTATGTAGAGTATCATAACACCAACCTGTAGTTATGCTGACCAAAAAGTCGGAACGCATTAATCAAATTACAAAGGCTCAATTATAATAATTTCATTTCTATTTTAATAGTAAAAAGATACAAATCGAGTTATTCCTCAATATATTCATACAAAATATGCATACATGATGAGTATTCATACTCTTGACGTGCTTTTCTTATTTATTTTTTACAGATGCTCCAAGATGAATTATTTATCAGTTAATAATATCAAATGAAATTATCCAACTGCACCGATGCTTTAAATTCTACATGAATGTTGGTTGATTTAATATCTATCACTTTGTTACAGAAAAGACCCCTTTTCTGCTCATTGAACTCCTTGAATTCGGCAGTTGTCATTGACTTTGGTTGCAAGACACCGTGCTGGCCATTTGTCTATGTTCAACCTGTGGTTAAAGTTCCAAGTGTAATTTCAAATCAACCAATATACCACAAGGTATATTATCTATATTTTGTATAAAACAGTGGAATAGCCCAATAGTACAACTTATTCATGTAGGTAACATACATTGTGTAATTTCTACTTGTCATCTTCCACTCAGAAATTTGAAACTACAGAGGAATCAAAATACTACCTGAAATTAATTATGTTAAACTATTTTTACAAACAATAGGAAAAGAAAATATTATATAGTTACTGTTCAAGTATCGGTAACGGGTTCTCTGTGAGGCGATGAATTAGAATCCTGACAGGTATGCCATGAAAGGTATCCACATTCCCATGTTGGTTTGTCACTGGAGACTCAGAGTTTCTGCACCCTCAATATGTGTATCCTCTTGGGCCAATTAGACTCCAGGATACATGTAGCAGTGAACGGCCTGTTGATAATTGACTCAATCTGTTTGGCCCTTACGCCTGTAGATCATCTTAAATACAGCAGTATGCCTCGAGGCCCGCTCTCCAGGCTGACCACTGTTTGCTCTGCATACACTCTCATTGCCTGTCTCGTAGGTACTCACACACATACACCTCGGTGACAGAGGGAACCAAATGCCTCTGTTAGAGTTTTTACCACCAGAGGGCGGTCGTAGGCATAGAAATGCACGTGCAGTGTGACACACTCTGACCGTACTGCTTTTATTTTCGTGTCATATATATTTTGGGTCACTCATATTCCGTGTATGGAATACATACAGGGGCAAATTCCCCAACCACAAAATACTGATTACATGAACGCAGTTTCACCAGAGGTATCTTCTAGCCCCATGTTCAATAGATACGTCTATATTGGGCTGAATGAAGTATCCACGCGCCAAAGTTACATTCTCCAAGAAGGGGATCGCAAGAAAAAGGCGCGACAAACAGGCAGGTCTGGGGGTGGGGGAGTGGAATGGGTATGGTCATTTCAACACACCAAGATGTTTGCCAACAATATTCAGTGATCTTTATTGAGCTGTGACGTTTCGTCCCTACCTCCTTCAGGAAGTTTAACTCGAAGACGGGTATTCCAGGTATTGTAACGTGCATGGCTATGTCTATATTGAATATTGCAGAAAATTGCTAAATTTGTTATGTTACTCCTTTTCTACCGACGTGTTATAATTCATATAGGTTTAAATAAAATACGAAGAAAAGAAGTTTCTATGAACAGAAACTTGGCTAAAACTTCCTGGTGATGCCATTGATCATCCCGGAAGCTTAGAATAGTCGAAGGACACAGGTGGTCACATAATAGCTAATGATCCTTTTGAGGACAATGTGATGGGCGTTATAATTATGTGGTTATACCATGGTATTTTAAATCAGCAGATACATTGACAAATCTGGATAAAGACATAGGCATGCTGCAAGGACATTATGATTGCATGGAGCCGAATTCTACGAATTAGCATGCAGTTTCGTCACCTTTCGTAAGTGTGAGATAAGAAAACAAATATTCAATAACTGTGACCCAACAGGAAGAAAAGATGCCCCAGGTGGGAATACAACATTTAAGAGGGTGGAATAAGCTTTCAAATGATACCAAAGATGTGAGATTGTATTCATTATCGAAGAGGTTACAGGTTATAGAATATAGGAACATTAATGTTCCTGAGAATGACAACACCATGAATTATTCAGTATTAAATTTTACTGAGTTATAATTATAGAAACGAAATATAATTCTTGAAAAACATAAATGGCTACTTATAAAATACTATTGTGATCATAACTCTTGATCTAAAAATAATATTGTTTATCTGTTTGAAGCTGGAATATTTTTAAGTTATATTTCCCAACATGATATCACAATTATTTTAATAAATCACTTAAATCATTGTCTCCATGGCAACCAAATTACTTTTGTTTGGTAAATTTTTGGAATAAAACGTTCCATTGACATTCCAAACAAGGGTATTTTGGAATGAAATAGAATTTTTTGAGTAGGTCAGCTGAATTGTACACAAAAAGTTAGACCAAGACAGTTTTAACACAATTTAAATATTAGTCCTAGTCCTATGCTAACTTGTGGAAAATTGTATAACTTTGGTTTCAATTATGATAATCACCAACTGTTTTTTGTTGAAACAAGATCAATAATTTATCTTCTCTTGGCAGTAGATAAAATGAATATTTCACTAAGTGCTGGCTGCTATGGAAACCCATAAATAGAATATAGTGCTGCTATTGACCAACAAAGTCAAGTTTGTCATGTTGGGACAGTGCCAGCATTTGGAATGGTTTCATCATAATTACTTAAAAACTAATTCTACCAGTCCCCCCACTCATTATTCTGATTATGTGCATGATAAACTCCCAAAAATGGTCCTGTTTCATGGAGCCCCATTCTGTCCCTGCTCCCCACCCAAAGGCATGTGACCAAAGGGCTTCTACAAAACCGGCAAACCCCCACTCTCAGGGAGGGACTGGTGTGTTGGGGTCCAAGGAGAGCTGCTCCTGGGGCCTACAAATTTTGGATATAATAAACCCATTCTCTTCAACCCAAGAATCTGTCTCCTAGATCATTGCAACAAATAGTGATCAAAGGACATACTAAGCTTTACCAAGGTTTTGAACTGTGATAGGATAAAGCATCATCAACTTTTGGCATATATTATGAGAGATAAGTGTACTGAGGACCTTTCCTTTGAGTTTCAGATATTTTAAAGCATTTTCCAGCCTTTAAATTGACAAATTATCCTTGGAACATATACAAAACCTGGCCAATTATGCACATAATATGTAAAAAGTACCAAATTTCAAAACCGATTTTTTTTATTTCAAAGTCTGATTGATGGATCTATGGCCTAATATTGAAATATTTTTATAGAATAAAGGCAAATGTAGCATCAGACCTTTAAATGTAACAAAATATCAACCTTTTGATGTCAATAAACATGTCAAAAGGCAAAAGAATGAGCAGAGTTGACCCCTGAGAGCAACCCAAATACGTCAATTATGCTGTATTCAGTAAGATACAAGCACACAGTTGAACATTATCATGATGTAAAAGTACATGTTACCCTCACAAACTGTTAGGATTGAAATATATTTTATACTTTCCCATCAGAAAACCTATTAAATAGTAATTATAGATAATTGTATAAAAGGATAAAACAAATATATTCAAGAAATAAGCAAACATTATCTAATCAAATTCATATTGCTTCTCAACATCCAGATGGCTTATTGGAAAAATCTGTGGAAAATGGTGATATTTCATAATTTCACCTCAGTCTTCCGACTGTGTTCATTTGCTGAATAATGCTTGCATATAGGTGAATGAGACATCATTAGATTCCAAATTTAATTCTCTAAACTCCCAATTGAAAGAATTGAGATAAAACGTAAATTGGAAATTCTATTTAGAATTAAGTTGATGGAAGTCAGGGAAAATACCAAATTTCGGCAAATTTTGGAGGACATTCCAAACATTCTAAATTATTTGGAATGTTCAGTTAAAACACATTTCTTCCAGATTCATAATGTATAGATTCCTAGCTTTAGAATGATACCAAGATGATTAGAATTGATCAAGAATTGTAAGAATTATGAGGATTTCTTTGAAAAATGTTAGGGCAACTTAATGTTTTTGATCGCAATTTGCTGCAATGATCTTGCACAATTAATAATAGGGGCAGATACAGATATCTTTAAAAGGGGGGGGGGGGGGTCATCTCCTAAAGATTTCCGACGAAACCTGCGGCTCAGAGTATTATACACACAAAAGTACTAATATTGGCAAAATGATAAGGTGTAAATCCGAATAATGTTTCTTTATAATGATAGCATATATACAATGTCTATGCCGAAACAGAGTAAGAAAGGTGGTTGTCCCAACAGATTACTTTCCATTTGGAAAAGTTTTCCAATATTCATAATAGATTTTAGAAGTTTATTGTAGCTGCATGGGTAGTTGTAAGGGGTCCCAGAATCCTTTGTTGGCTTCCAAAATGCCCATGTCATGATGCTAATTGCGTATTCTATATACGTTATGTCCCCATTCTTTCAATCGAAAACATCCCTGGGTGCCAATGGTAATGCATGGTAATGTAAGCAATCTTCAATTAAGACCTTATGCGGCCGTTCTATGACTATATTGAATGTTAGTTACTGTACCATTTAACAGTTTATATTCGTCTTGCTTTAACATTCCTTGATTTGTCAAGAGGATCGTTTTTCTTAAGCCAGACAGCATAAATTTACTTCTTGCTGCCGCGTGAAGTAAGATTGTTCTCGTTAGTACGACATCAAGCTGCTGGTTATGGATGCAACTATTGAAGCATTTCAATTCAATTAGGCCAAATCTAAATTAACAGACCCGTATACATGGTATACATGATATACAAAATTATATTTTGTTAATGCAATATTGGAAAAGTTCCACCAGATAAAGACCACAACTCCTTTGTCGTTTTATTTACGTATGGACTTTATATTGTATATCAAATGAATCTGCCTACAGCCGGGAGCGTGTATGCATATATTCGGCCCTGTGGGTAATTCGTTACATACACCTAATTGGTATCTCAATTTACGCTAATATTGTGATTGGCCGCACAACTCCACACAAACTGCAAATTATGGAGGGCCTATTCTACCATCGCTGGAATAACTTATATAACAGAAAAAAATATCAGGAAACCTATCAAATAATTCTGTCATGCATATGATTCAGTGACCCCACTAAGTTGAGTACCACCAATACCGCTAGTGCACTACTGATCCTAAAGCGATCAATGTTCCTTTAGAGATTTTACTTATGTTCGTTATAAAACGTATGCTTACCTGTGTGAGATAAGAACCTTTGAATCCCTCCATGACTAGAGTAGCTTGAACTGTTTTGGACACCTAGGTACATACATCCCTGCTTGGCGTCGACACAAATCTGTGTGGAGTGGACACATCATGAGAGGTCGAACAGTTGGAAGGCACGGTGGCAACATTTCGGGGGCAGCGCCGGGGGAGGCACTTGTACTTTGTAGTCGAGGCCTAACAATCCGCAGATATGCCCCTTTATACTTAATGGTAATCGACATTGGCCCACAACAACAATCGTTTAACCACCATGCTATGATGTGTTATAAATAAATCTTAATTGAAGTTGATTCGTAATTTGAATGTTAACTAATGGAAAATACATTTTAATGCTCTGCTTTTTTTCAAAGCTTTTTTTTCCAACAAATCCTTCCGGAAGATACTACATTCTAGCAAATATCGGAATACCATTTATTCAAGTTTTTTGTTCTATTTCTTTTGTCTTCGAAAGATTTATAATAGTTATAATAATGTTTGTGTATTGCAGGCCGTGGATACATAACTCATTTTTTCAATGTAACAAGTAAACCAACACAAACTGTACTAGAAGTAACCTCTCTATGCACTTGAATTACTTGCTTGTCGACCGGAGGCATATTGGTGGGTCGGGGCCAGTCCCACAACGACCTGTACAACTTAATTAAACGCCTCGGCGCTCCGATCAGCCGGAGAGGGGGGAATGCCCGGCTTATTGGTACTGCTGGAGGAGCCGCCCTGGAGTTGGCCATGGGGACAAACAATAACACCCTAACCCTAACCCCACTGCATAGCCTTAATGGTAATAGCTCCTGGGCCCCTAGTCCGCCGTCCACATCGCCTTAGGGCCCACCCCCAATAAGAGTTACACCCACACGTTCATTGGGGAATATCAGATTACCTGCCCGGCATTGTGTACCTGTATGTATATGATTTAATGACGGCCCGCCTCGTGGGGAATGTTACTCTGACATATTGTAACATATCCATGTGGGAGAAGAAGTAAATGTGTAACAATTACGGTATAATTGTTAGCTGGTTGGGGACATTGTATTGGTGCGTTAATTCGAGGCATATCCATGTCTGATTATGAGGTTAAGTTGTTGATACATCTTTTGTAAAATCTCAGTGAAACTGTAATTTGTAGCAATTACAGTTTCACTGTCAGGGGTACTGTATAATTGCTGAAGTATTCATGCAGGACATCTGGAACTTGATTGATTGCAACATATTGCTCTGGCAATGATACCATCGCCCACTGAACGCTAGTCCTATGATAATACTGTTCATAATGATATTATCATACACGTTATTTCCAGTATAGCAAATTAAGATAAAGCATACGATTAATAAAATCACTTAAAACATTTCAGGATAGGTCGTTAATGTAAGACTTCATAGAATGCTCGATCAGACATAACCAATTCTGAAATCAGATTGGCAGACGTCGATCTGTCTCTTCCTCTGTCTAGATCTTCTGATTCAGTATCTGACACTTTAATTTTAGCCAGCGCTCCAAGAGTGGGCCAACTCTAAAACACATTATGTATATATCTAAGCACGTCTTTATTACCACATCATTTTGGAACTGAAGCCTAGTTCAATGCAATGGGTCGGATGACTGTCACTTACGCAATTGTAGTGACAGTCACGGTCATACTGATACAATTTCTTTTTGTTGTTGATTAACATGTCAATAAAATTCATTTTTTAGTTCATCAAATGTTTGCAAATGTTATCCTAAACACCTATATCCCTTTCCTAAGTAAGTAATCTCCAAAAGGATAATTGAGCATTAACCATAATTATACGTTTGCTGCTTATAGCAATTCATCCATCCACAATGATGAAAATTGCCTATTAGAATCGGCGGTAAACACAAAAAAGGTGTTTTCATATAAACCATATACAATTAAGACTTCATCCCTGTAACTCTTTGATTAAGGTCATTCTTTAATTCAGCTATATTTGAAAATCGCTCCTGCTGTATCCATTCTTCTCGCCGGACGGGGCCATAATATACTCTATTAAAACGGCTTGTCCCTGTCTAGCTGTATTTGATAGTGTTCTCAGAATTTTCTCTAACAAATCAATAATGTATGGCCATAAGGGAGTTAAAGATTAACCATTTTGGATTTTCACACGGTGGATTGGAAACAATAGAGACAATTACTATAGGTTTCAGTGAAAGATATCTCAGTCTAACATTTTCAATTTTTATCCTCATAGAATTGATGCAGATATGTAGTTTTTACTAACAATGTACTTTTGCCATTTCAAACAACCTCCCATTGCATTTCTTATGTAAGAATTGACAAACGGTCTTCCCTTCGCAACTTTATGTAAATATTAAATAGAACAACCCACTGACAAGCACTAGGTGGCAATGCTGGGTTATACAGTTAGATCTACAAGCAATTAAAATCTTTTGGCTCTTGTCTAGACATCTGATCTCGAGAGTATTTTAGTAGGAAATTGTTTTATTATGAATGGCTGAACTTATACTTCAATCCTTACTGACGTTGAATAAAAATTGTTAGACTGTTGTGTTATTGTGTTTTCCTCATCGGGAGACACTTGTTTGAACTATTCGTTCGAATTGCTAGAGCAAAAACAAAAGAAACACACTGTGTTTGTATAACTGTTTAGTGCTGATCAGTTATGCAGATTATAGGTTATTATTTTTATTACATATCCTCTAGCCAAAATTTAACCCTTTCACTGCCAGATATATCACAGTGTAACTGATATTTACATAGATATTGCCCAAAATACAAAAATTAGTGCATAAATTCCCTAAAACTCAAATTTAGTTTAGATTCTTCAGATGAAAAGCTTTATTCAATAATTTTGATATAAACGTTCCAAATGTTGGCACTGTGCCAATAAGGCAAATTTCTTGCGCGGAGTAATTGTTCGTACTATCGTAATTTGCAGGTTACCATGGTAACCGATAATTCATTAAATAACTATGACACTCTTTATAAATATAACATGAAAACATTATCTTTTTTGTGCAAAAGACAGTTTGTGATTATCATAAATGAAAGAAAAGTTAGAGCAAATCAAAAATCATGTAATTTACATAAATTCACCCATTTTTCATTATTTTTGATTAGTATGGCAAATTCAAATGTAAATATTATGTTTATGCTTTCTCGAATCGCAATTCTAACATTTTTGGTTGACTTGATAGTCCGATGTTCAAATACCTGTATCTCTGGTTCCAATTGAAATATCTGAAAAATTCTTTCAAATTCTGAAAGCATAATTTGCATTCTTTCAATGGTGTTCCTATGGGATTTTACTATAGGGCCCCATATGAGGCCTCTGGCAGTGTAAGGGTTAAAGTAAACAACATCTTTAATGTTTTGCATGGCGTATTTAAGGCCTGTTTCCTATCGCCTCAGGGTAATCCTGAGAAAACGCTCCTATTCTGTTATAGGCCTAGATGGCACAGCAAAGCACACAAGGAAAAAATGAAGACTGAACATTACATGAATAAAATAAATAAACCTTATCCAACTAACTAAATGAAACTTGGAAATGCATTGTGATTTGATATGACCCATCTAGTGGTAATGCAAAGCCAATGTTTGAAAGGAAAATGGGGGTCACAGCACTAACCAAAACAATGTAGTCATTGTGATAATAAGGTGTATACATGTACTTACATAATGTTGTGCTCATAGTATGAAAAAAACAGCATAGGTCCCAGGATCTTTGAACTACGAAGTTAAGTGAAGAAAATATGTATGACCAACAGAAAAAACACCATACATGGGTCAATTTTGCACATCAGTGGTAATACGGGATGGAAAATGAATCAATCACCCATTAATTTTCAAAGTAGCTGAACTGTTTACCATATAATCAACTGTTTCTTTTATACCATGAGCAAAACAGCTTGTAAGGGTGAAACTTGCAACAACAACAATAATTCACTGACCAGGTGCCATGTATTGCACAACAAAGATTAGTAAGATATAGTCCCTAAATCAATCAAACTTTGGTATACGATTCAAAAGCAGACCTTTTTTTATTTTATTTGTTTATTCCAAAGCAAATCTTTCAGGAATGAATCTCAGATAATGAAAAACATTTAAGATCATCTTTTAGGACATTTCCCTATGTCTTAGGGGGATTTTATTCATTATGTGCAATGAAACATCTTCCCATAAAGATAACTATGGTTCCTCAAGGCATACTGTAATTATGTGGCTTTAAAAATACAGAGAAATATATTTAAGGAAATAACAAGATGTCATATACATAATCATATAATATGGTAATATAGGCCTAGTTGTAGACTAGTTTTAGCAATGGGAAATCCTTTTTTTTCGGTTTTCAACGTCTACCCATAATATTGATGAAGAATAGATATTAGAAATGCTTATGCGTGGGAGGGGATCCTAGGGGCATCCTAATTCCCCCCACCCCCTTTTTTGTATTTCCTTTTGGTGAACACAAAAGCTACACAAAGAGGAGAGAATGCGGTGAATATCTAAAGTCTTCTCTCTTTCCCTAGTTCTGGATCTACCCATGAATTATTGCTCTAAAATAATCATGAAAAGAATTATTCAAATAATTATCAGAATGAATTGAATTTCGTTATGTTGGCTCCATAAAAATACAGCAGTTCAATGTGTGACAAAGCGTCATACAGATTGATTAGTTAACTATAGAGGGCCTCAGAGCGCCCGTTGTATAGTATCCTTGGTCCCCAACAGACGTCGGCGTCATTGTATGTTTGATCCAGGGGTCCGTGAATCGTGTAGGAAGGTAGTGATTTCATTATGAAATAAGTTTGCTTTTAACCTGTTTTTCTCATTCTGTTGGTCTCCTTTTTTTCCCAATTCTCAAGCAAATATTTCAATCTCATTTTAAGATTGAACTATTTATCGAGATTAACAATTTGTTTATGGGTTTGTGCTGTGGTTGTGGGAAATAATTGATTATACCAATAGCCCTACCACGAGAAGTTGTCTAATTGTGCCCACATTTGATTGGTCTATAATTTAGGTTTTTGCTTTTGACCACCGGGTCCGGACATTCCTTGCCAGTTGATGAAACATTGCAATACTAACTTTCAAAGTTTGTTTGAAAAAAAAAATCTTTACCAAAAATTCATGTCCTATAGGTATTCCTCATCGCGGTGTGGCGTGATTTACACTTTGTAATAATGATTAGTTATGCACAGAACAATGAAAGTGAATTGAAATTTTCAACTGGATTACGTCTTATGGGAATTAACTATTACTTCAATAAATTTTATTTTATTCCGATCAATAATCTTACCAGAGTATTTCAATCCATGCCAACACTGCTATCAAGCCCTTAAGCAGATACCTATTTCTCTCAGTCATAACATTAGCAGTCCAAAACTTTGATTTGTACAATCTACCTGAGACGTGTTACAGGTATCATGGAGAATTTTCAGGGACTTAACACAGATCCATGTGGTTATAACCAAGTGATAGGGCTAAAAATAAAAGAATAGCATATCTGTTTTGATCTCCTGAATTGGTTGATTCCTTGATTTTCTAAGATTTTTTTTCATTAAAGATTTTGGGACTTTTTCGAATTATTTAAAAAAAAATGCAATTAAAAGCATGATTTTCATGCTACTTTATACCCTGATAAAATCAAAATCTGAAAATTTTACACATACTGGGATAAACTACAAGTCCTGAACTTTCTCACCGTATGTGTGATGAACTCCCATATAGCATGGTGAAAATGCAAGGAGAATTACAAAAGTCATCATAAATAATGATTTTTGCCAATTTGTCCAGGGCTGACAGATCACAAAATATGACCATAACAAACTACCAAATTTGAACATGTTCCCAAAATTTGTCAATATTGTACTATATACCATTGAACTCCTCTTGAATCAAGCTTTCCAGTAGTATAAGAGTTATCATGATCAGACTTAGTGTGTGTCCATGATTGATGCCTGAACATAGCCATTTTTTTAAGGGGATTTTGACATTTTTCAGCTGAAAAAACACACTCTTCATGATACCTAATTTTATACAACAAAAATCAAAATCTCTAAATTTTACACATACTGGGGGATACATCAAGACCTGAAGTTCCTCACTGTATATATGATAAAGCCCCTTATATCATGATGAAAATGCAAGGATGATGCAAAGTTATCATAAATAATATGACCCAGTGACAAAACCTGACAGATCACAAAACATGACTCTAACAAACAACCACATTTGAACATGTTCCCAAAATTTGGCATTATTGTACTATATACCATTGAACCCCTCTTGAATTAAGCTTTCCAACTGTATAAAGATTGTCATGCTCAGACTCAGCATAAGTCCATGAGAGTTGACTAAACATGACCATTTTTGAGGGGATTTTGACCTTTTTCAGCTGAAAAATGTCACTCTCCGTGATATTTTCGGAGACTCCAAGCAATGACGTCAAATAAACGTAACGTATCTCTTATCTGATATAATCAATATAACTCTTATAAACATGACATAGATAGTGTGCTATTGTGCATACCAGAATTCCAGCAACATTGATGTTTAATGTGTTACTGAGACATGGCTTACTTCAAATATTCAAGAAAATGAAATTGCAATAAATGGTTACACTCTTATAAGACAAGACTCTGATAAGACAAAACCAAAAGTTCAAAACAGGAAGTGGCATCATTATCTACTATAAAAATTATATATATGTTAATGCTATCTTTGGATAGTAGTTCAGTTGAAATGTCTCACCAAATTGAAATATTATGGTTCAAAACAAATATCAAATACACGAGTGACCTAGGGGACCCTTTGAGAGCTGACTATTAACAATGTCAATGTGACAGACATGTGGGACAATTTAACCCTTACACTGCCAGAGGCCTCATATGGGGCCCTATAGTAAAATCCCATAGGAACACCATTGAAAGAATGCAAATTATGCTTTCAGAATCTGAAAGAATTTTTCAGATATTCCAATTAGAACCAGAGATACAGGTATTTGAACATCGGACTATCAAGTCACCCAAAAATGTTAGAATTGTGATTCAAGAAAGCATAAACAATGTATTTACATATGAATTTGCCATACTGATTAAAAATACTGAAAAATGGGTGAATTTATGTAAATTACATGATTTTTAATTTGCTCTAACTTTTCTTTCATTTATGATAATCACAAACTGTCTTTTGCACAAAAAAGATAATGTTTTGATGTCGTTTTTATAAAGAGTGTCATAGTTATTTTATGAATTATCGGTTGCCATGGTAACCTGCAAATTACGATAGTACAAACAATTACTCCGCACAGGAAATTTGCCTTATTGGCATAGTGCCAACATTTGGAACGTTTATATCAAAATTATTGAAAAAAGTTTTTCATCTGAAGAATCTAAACTAAATTTGAGTTTTAGGGAATTTATGCACTAATTTTTGTATTTCGGGCAATATTTCAGTAAATACCAGTTACATTGTGATATATCTGGCAGTGAAAGGGCAGGACTTTATTTTTCAAATGTGCTCTAATTAAAATAAAACTAAGGATCACCAAAGACAAACCTAACTGGATAAATCATAAAATACTTGAGCGTATGACACATTGTGATCAATAGCATATATTATTTGAGTTGCCGTTATCACGCTGGATCTCTTCAGTATGGTCGAGCATTGACTGCGACACCCTGCTGCACCCACCTGGTTGAGGTACACAATGTATGGCATCAAATTGATGCCTTATACACACTGGACTATCTTACATATCTCATCTATATTGTGTTGTACTCAAATTTAGTAAAAAGTTTAGAGTACCTTGTGCCTTTGTGTACCACATTTCAATGTATATTTTGATTGATTATATATTTATAATTTGCAAAATGACTCCTCCGAATGCAAATATTCCCAGGAAACCACAATGAAGAGTAAACTGCAGGATACATGTTGTTGTTTTCAAATCTTTTCAGACCCTATAATTTTACTTATGGTGGTTATAGATATAGAACCTCCAAAAGTCTAGAACCGTTTTGTGACTCAGCCACATTCTACCAATGTGGACAACTGCACTATTGTATAAGTCTTTTATCATCCCTCACTTGGACTATGTAACTCAGGTCTGGGGCTCAGCAATGACAGAACTGTATTCAAGCTCCAAGACTTCCAAGATAAGACTAAAGCTCAAATACTTACAAATTAAAGACCTATCTCCAAACCAAATATATAATAAAATGAAAATTCTTACCCATGAGTAATGATGTAATAAACAATTACTTAGTCAAATTCATAACATCATGAACAATGAATATCATAATTACTTCACATTAGAATTACAGCCCACCAACCATAAATAGAATACAAGAGGTAGTGGCACTACCTTGAAACTACCAAAACCAAACTTGAACTTTCTAAAGAAAACAGTCACCTACAGGGCCATTGCAATCTGGAACTCCCTGTCAGGGTACATTGTCACTGCTGACTGTAAAGCATCCCTAATGACAAGATATTGAAATTTCTTATTGAAAAGCTGTGTGGAAATTAACTGATTCTCTCTATGATTGTATGAACTTCTTTCTCTAGCCTATGTGACAGTTATAACCTGAAACATTGATGTACAACAATCTGAATTTTCTTTATGCATGACTTTCTGTCTTTAACCTATGTGACAGTCATAATCTGAAAACTTGATGTACAACTAGGAGGCAACCCGAAATAAGCCATTTTGGCTGTGTGGTCCCTAGTAAAAGAACCAAAATATGAAATTTAAAAAAGATACATGTAATGATTTATCAATAATTTTTTTTGATAATTTCCCCAAATTAATTGTACCCTTATAGTCTCAAAAAGATTTAAGGTACGTTAAAATATCGAAATACATAGTGGTTTCTGAAACTCTTTATGGAGAAAGTCAACCATTAGTATCGTTTAATTATTACGGTAGCAATCTCCAGCAGCATAAATACTCGCAGCCCCAACTTACGAGGTAATAATAGCTGGTCCATGGGAGAGAAGGTCGATTCAGTTGCCCACGGCCAGCAGTAGGTCCTACAAGGTGTGATTGGTCCTCACGCCGCTTCTGTTGTGAAGGGAGATCTGAATGGAATGACATAACATGCACAACATTTCGATTTTATGTTTTGATCTGTGCAAACCACCCTCAATTAAAGGAAAGTTATTCATGGTCACTATAAACAGTTCCTTATATAGACCACTACATTTTTGGTTCAAACACGCCCTTACCCTAGAGGTACATATGTGCACAATAAATTTTACCATTTTTTAATATACACATTTATAAATATATTGTTGAATTGAACAATGCTGACTAAATTAGAACTCTCTTTGATTACACTTTCACATAAGGTCGTGCTCAATCAATATCGTCACTGGGAGAAGCGTAAAGGATTTGAAATGATTTTTGACATTCAATGATAATACTACGGTTCATTCATGCGCGTTTTTTTCTCTCTCGGTAAGCCTTCATAATATAACCACGGCAAAACATATAGCACGTCACACATCGCCAAATCTTGTGTCAAAGTCCACCGCAGCTTAAGTGCTTAATTTTCCTTTGTGCGATGGCCGTTGCTTGCTGGGCACTTTAGTGAACAGTCAGGGTACCAAGGCGCAGTGCCCACTTGGGAAACTCTAATGACAGAAGGATTTACTGGTCCTTTATTCAGACCCACCAGACTGGGCATACTTATATCGAGCACCTTTCTACTCGACCGGGGCAAGGCTTAATTGAGCTAAAAGCCTTCGAGGGCAAAATCTATGCGTGGCCCATGTGTTACCTCTATTCTCTGGCCGCCTGCATTAGACCAATGGCGTGAATTATGGCGCTAACTAGATTGGAGTTGCGGTCTGTTTTGACTAGGGCTTGGGGTGTATTGTGACAAGTATGCTAGTGGCGGGCCACCATGGAGGTTATGATTCCGACTCTACTCTGTACATGAAATATTCCACGAAACTGAGGAACAAACTCCACTTGATGATAACGGATATATCACGTAAACGAACATAGAATTCAACGAACTGCAGGACTGTGGAAACTGAAATACTCATTAGAAGTGAAACAAGGAAAACATAGGAACTTTCAATTGGACCTTACGATATTGAACGAAAGAGTTAAATTGGGGAAACACATGGGGAAGTTGTCAATCAAACCTGGAGCGTGATCACAGCTGAACCATTTGAATCAATTTTCCAGTATCAATATGCCCTAAAAGGGTAGCCTTGAACTGCCACCGCCTTGACGGTCACCCTTAGCAATATTAATTGGTTCGCAATCCTTGTGCGGTGAAGGTGACATTATGACATCTATTTGCTATATATAAACTCAAATTAGCCACGCTCACGTATATCAATCTCGTGAACTAATGAGATACATTCATCGAAGAATAGCTGCAACACTATGGACTTCGCGAGTATAATGCATGGTGTTGGGGTCAAATAGAGTGGACTGGCCCATAGTGGGATCCAAAGGAAACAATGCCTGGAGGGGGATCTAGACCTTTACGGGCCGTGTTGGGTCGTGTGTTCAGGAGTATTAAGTTTGCTCCAGTGATCTGATCTGGTTGGTGTAATTACTGGACAGAGAGTGGGGGTACAACATGGGAGGGGGAGAGGGGACTGTGCGGCGTTTGTGTTGTCAGCGGTCCATCTAAATCTGTAAACGTAACCTTTCAGATTTTTGAGAGGATCACACTCGCTTGACATACATAGATTATAGCCTATCGCCATTTCAAGGTATCCCACACTAAAGCTATTGTACCCAGTAGTGGTGGGAGGTGCGATTGCATATTATAGAACATTGACAATGGCCACAATGGAATGCCGCCACTCCAGGGCGGGCGGCTCCTCCAGCGTGGACGTTAGTACTATTCAGTCGCCACTAGGGGGCGTTGTTGTCGGTGGGCAGCCCGTGTCAGTGCTGATAGATCGGCCGATCGATGTGACTGTTGCCCCCCACACCTCCACCCTGCCCGCCTCCTCCACGGCCTGCCGGGAGACCCTGGAATGCCCACCTCCAACCACCACCACAACCTCCAGGCCGCTCCAGGTGAGCCCCGAGCAAAACGCCCGGCCCAGGAGGCCTCCGGTGAGACAGTCGTGGACGGCGGAGGAGGACGAGAGCTCATCTCCTCCAGGGCGGATTAAAGTGGGATCATCACCCCATCATTCCGTCATCAGGAGAGATCAGCGGATTCCGGAGAGTGAGGAACTTCGGGGTACAGCCTTACGATCCCCTGGAGTATTAACATCTAAACAGGACAATGTGAATAGTGTCATCATACCCACCGGGATACACGTTCTGGGTACTGACGAATACGATGACTTCAACAAGCAACAGGAGGAACAGAGTCATCCTGTAGACAAAGGGGGCTTCACGCGGGTGAGATCCGCCCCTACCTTACGAGGTAAGGCCTCCTCCAGGGTAACAGGCGGGCAGGTACCTCCATCCCCCAAACACCCGCCACACGTACAGGTGAACCCCGGCCCAGGAGGGGTGGTGGGATGCCAACTGACGGCCGGATCACTAAGGGTGGACCGTGGAGGCGCTGCTGGGGCCCGGACGAGTCACCCCCACAATGACAACGATAATGCCGCTCATAACGCGACCACAGAACACACTATAAACCAGTCGCAAAAATCTATCCAGCTTTCCGCACCAACCCCTCCAGGCCACTGCTCCCAACAGGTAAATTTCAACCAGGAGGTCCCTGTGCAGGACCCAGGAGCCGAGGAGGCCATGATGAGGTACGAGCGGGAGGGAGGTAGCGGGTTGGTGGCGGGCGGCGGGCTTCCATCGTCTCAGAAGGAGGACTTCCTTCATCGATACGGCCTCTTCAGGTCGACGACCGGAAGCGACCTGCGGGCGGAGAATCGGACCCGCGCCGAGCATGCGTCGGCAGCGGCGCATCGTCGGGGCGGAAGTGCGAACAACGTCAACGCCAACAACTACTGGTGGATGCACAACCGGGACACGGTGAACCCTTACACCGGATCTAGTAGCGGGGCACAACACTTCCGGTCAGAATCGGGCGGGTACCGGGAGATCCACGTCACCCTGCCCAGTACCACAGGGGTCCACGGGGCCAGTACGGACAACAGGCAAACCGCCCCTTCTCCAGGGTCCAACCCCAGGGGGCGTCAGAGTCCCACCAAACAACGTCTCCTGGGGATGACCAGAGGGCCCGAGTATGACTATGCCATGCCCGGGACAAAGTTCCGACAGAACCCCAGAGGGGCTGCCGTCGGTGGGAACTATCCAGGTGGCGCGGGTCGCAGTTTTGGGAGTAACGTCCCGGTAAACCACCACCCAACCCTCACGGGTAGGCCGTATGAGAATAACAACAACACTGTACCCACAGGAGACCCACCCCTCCAGGGCGGGGGTCGGCGCGGCATGTCTTCTACCGACTCCTGTATCCGGACGTCGTCGGCCATTATAAACGGTGACCCGCTGTCGGAGCGCCACCAGGGGCTGATCCTGCCCGCCCAGACGGGCGCGACCAACGACAAGGTCCACTTCCAGGTGGTCGTTCAGAAGGGGAAGTCCCAGAAGCGTTTCCAGATCTCCACGCGCCTCGAGGACATCCGGAGAGCCCGGGAAAACAACCACCACCAGAGGGCGACCTCGTCGGGCAGCTACCGCCACCTGGTGACGCACCCCCGGGAGGCGCCCCCCTACGGGAGGGGGGCATTTGGGACAGTGACTCCACCTAGTGAGAGCAACTCGTATAGCCCCCACATTCCTTCCCCTCCCGCGAGAGGCGCGTCAGGGCACGCCCACAGGGTACTGGAGGAACTGGCCGCCAGGTATGCCACCTTAGGGGAACAGGAGTACGACCGACCCAGGAGGGAGGCGTCGGCCATTGCCGGCCAGGCACCCGCCACCCCCTCCTCCCGGGGTAAGCATGGAGGAGTCATCAGATACGACAACCTTAACGGTATAGACACTATTGCCAATTCCCTCCGGGAGGACAGGCCGGCTTCCAACACCATTCCCACCGGCAACACAATACCGGGGATCCTGAAACGGAAGTCCCAGAGAGACGACCTCCTGACGGAGAAGCCCGAAGTGGGCTGGCAGCAGAAGATAGACGGGGCTAACTTAACCTGGAGCGACTACTTCTGTGTGACTGTGGGGGATAGCGTCCCAAGATATGAACGTGCAGTGAGCCATATAAGTGGTTACAATACGGGCGGGCAAAGTAATACAAACATTAACGGGTCCATTAGAACAATAAAGGAAAACCAGAGGCCAACTGTGAGGCCAGAGAAAGAGTTGACTTTAATACCAGCCGTGAGAAGTATGACTGTGATGGACGATGAGAAGGCAGATAAAGCCGATATAAAACGAAATAAACGAAGTGTGAGGTTCAGCACGTCTAACAAGGTCCATGAATATGACCCCGTTCGGTCAGTTTCAGATTCAGAGTCAATAACTGAGTAAAATTCATTATAGGTGTAACAACTATTGTGATACAGTGAGCTGTACAATATTAATTAGCTGTGATATCAAATGTGCCAATCGCTATATTCCCAACATTACGCTCTTACCAACGCAGTCCATGCCAATAATTCACACATCAACATTGTACTTAAAATATCTGCTGGACTTTTATACACTCAATTTTACGCAGGTACATATTAATTAACATTTTCAAAAAAAATACGTAAATATGCACACACTGCCGTAGCAACACGAGCCAGTATTAACAATTATGTGGGTCAAAGGTACAAACTCGTGACATGGTATTTACACATGTAATACAATACTTTTTCCATGTTTTATAATCAATGGTAGGAGTTGATGCAATATTTGGCTGTCAACCTACGCCTATTCCCCAGGATATATTTATCTGTTGAAGAAATAAAAACGACACTTATAACAGAAGTTGACTCCACATTAATTTTATTGCACTTTGGTGGCTTGTCCACATTATAGTGTATATATCTTTATAATGCAAAGAAGCCACTGTTTCCATTTAATCACAGCTGTTTACTGAATGTGTTCTGTGAATGCAACTAAACTTTTGTATTTGCATCATGTTATTGCAGACATTTATATACCTGTGTACACTTATAAAAGGTCTCATTATAAGCATTAGTATGAGTTATCATTATGTTATAAGATAATCATCTTTAAATCAATTATTGTTCCTGTTATGTATCTTTGGTGCAAAGCCTTTTTACTTTGAGATTTCTATTTTAGTCATTGGCACTTTTACTTATGCCGTTTTACAACAACAAGTTATTGGCTTTTTATATTGGTTCAAAATATCGTTATTTCTAGAGATACATTTTCATGACCGTATTGAAAAATGGGCATTTGATTTAATTTGAAAAAGCACTTAAAGAAGACATTTATATACCTGTGTACACTTATAAAAGGTCTCATTATAAGCATTAATATGAGTTATCATTATGTTATAAGATAATCATCTTTAAATCAATTATTGTTCCTGTTATGTATCTTTGGTGCAAAGCCTTTTTACTTTGAGATTTCTATTTTAGTCATTGGCACTTTTACTTATGCCGTTTTACAACAACAAGTTATTGGCTTTTTATATTGGTTCAAAATATCGTTGTTTCTAGAGATACATTTTCATGACCGTATTGAAAAATGGGCATTTGATTTAATTTGAAATAGCACTTAAAGAAGGCATTTTTAGCATGATAGGTATCATTAATTACAATACGAATTCTTCATTCTGGACACTACAATCATTTATATGGTCATTCCTTTAAGTCAAATACTGCTTCTCTGGAAGAAAGCACATAGCTCCATGCATTGGGCCTCCGTTCTATAATGTTGTGCAATCTCTCTTGTTTCTGCTTGTTCCCAAGTTACCCAAGACTCATAGCTGATAGAGCTTGAGGTAATCGTTGGGAAAACAGGACCTAGTCCACGCGGGGGAACCTGTAAACTCCTGCCCCCTACTCAGCCTACAGAGTCGGAAATCCATGCATTATCAATGTAGCCGCCAAGCAGTGTGTCACAATCTATTCGTCGATATCTGCAATTACAGCACCGAAAGCTTTTCGTCCACGTTGGGTGCAGTCAACTGAATGCCCATAAGATTCTGAATCGATTTAGCTAAGCCAACCATCCAGAAAATCAAAGAAATCGAATAAGCAGCCCCTCTGATTTCTGTGACTGCCCCCTGACATAATGCTAGCAAAGGAGCAGAGCTTGAAGGGATTGTGCCTAATCATTCGCATCAATGCATACTCATAAGTCACCGTTATTACGGCTATATGCCTGGCTCATACCTCTAATGGAATGTGTGCTTTTATGGGAAGTCAAATTCACCGTACTCTGTTCAGAATTAGATCTGCTAGCGTTTTATTGCACTTTATGTAACAAATATATAGTGCAGTGGATGAGCTTACTTGCTATTATCTTGTATCTAGTGCATATTAGGATATAGATAGTATAGATCATAAACTGTACATTGGCACATGGGCCTTGGTGACGTAACATATTTTACTCTGTTGATAGGATTATTAGTGCTAGTGATAAGTTATCATTTTCACTTATCGTCTTGATTCCTTGTAACCACAGCCAGACCAGGCAAACTGTAGAGCAACCAAATTACTTTAGTCTGAATGGTTTTTATAGAATAGGATGCGTGTTCAGTGTAGTATCCACAATAAAGAAGGAGACATGTGAGGTATCTAGGATGTGCAATGTAACATTGACAAACGGGCAAAGGAAACGATGAATTTTTTTCATGAAAGTGAAGGAATGAGGTTTTTGCATGGAACTTCTAGAATCTGCTTTGAGAGAACAATTAGGTGTAGTAGTACATGAACTTACTTTCTGCATTTAAAATCACTAATTTAAAAGACAAAGTAAATTATATAACCATTTACAATAGTAAACACCTACCAACCTACACCTACACACCTACACACATACCTACACACACACCTACACACACCTACACCTACACCTACACCTACACCTACACACACACACACGTATTTTATGGGGGAAAATTAAGAATATTAAATTTTCTCTTAGCCTTGTCGCTAGTGTTACAGGGAATTGTAAGAAAAAACCTTAATGGGCGCTCTCAGTTTGTAGGCATTATCAATAAACAAGCGCGCCTGTGGCTCAAAGAAAACTACTCAATAGATAACTCAAGACAAGAGATATTAAACTACATACTTCACCAAAATAATTAATGCATATGGTACACAAAACGTTTAGAAATGTCTGACCAAGCTTTTTCAAGCCTTTTCATAGACATTTGTGAAGAAGTTGACAAGAAACTTCTTACATAACGACTGGAGGTACTTAAAAATCGTATTGCTACGCAATGAAACAGGGCAAGTATCTATAGTCGGGGCACCTTCTTCCAAAATGTTTCGATCCTGTGGCGAGTTTAGGCTTGATATTTAGAACGATGTTTTTCATGTAAAATTAAAAGTAACATAATAAAACAAATACAACCCTTGAGAGATAAGCTGAATGTCAGCGGTTTGTTTGCCATTTTTAACCATTCGTCCTTCCAGTTCTCGGTACAAATGCTCCAGCCACGAACCAAATACCTGGTCGATATTGACACGGCGATCCTGCCTAGACATCTCCGAAAGTTGTTGATCTAGGCGTGGCAAGCTGCCAATATCCTTTCGATTTTTGTTTTAGCTTTTATTTGGTTTCAGAGAAGAAAAAAAAAGACCCCCTTCTTCCCTTGCACCTGCTACAAAGGAATGGTCAGCAGTGCCAACGATGGCGATCTTTCAACGGGCTTGTTAACTGGAAAACTCCTTACAAAAGTTTTTTCCTTCATTGCCCCCTGTGGTGTGGGCATCAGGTAGAGGCTAGTACTAGTGTAGCAAAACTGCAAAGTATCAGGTCACATCAAAATATCTATTTATTGTAATTCATGACACAGTTGATTCGGAAATAGATTAGCAAGTACCTTAGAGATTTTCTTTGGTATCATGATCAAACGTAGAGACATTTAAACCACAGCCTTTCTAAATAAGTTATCCAAAATAGCTTACCTCTGTACTGATATTATCATCGTATCCAACCTTGGTATTCAGCACCAGTGTCTTCGAAGCTTGAGAAGAATCTACTTTTTCGTCCGAGAAAAGTTATATTAGCAAAATGGACAATGGACTGTTCAGAGCAACTAAGCACATAAACACAATTCATTACATTTGTTATCAAGACATTATCTGTAATTGCATCCGTGTCAATTGTTTAGATAATTCACGTATTATCTTTTATTGCAACAGAACCTTCAATTGGTTATAAACCACACACCTTTGTCACAATTGATGGTTTTATGATTTCACTGGGAATTACATGGTTAGAAATAATTATAAGCCCTTTTGTCTCTTAAACTGATCTCCATAGAAGTACCATCCTGGCTGGTTTTGTGAACTGCCTACTTACCTTGCTCCAAAATCTGAAGGTTGAGACTTGATTCCAACTGTGATTCTCAGAGGGCGACATTGATCCCATGAAACATACTCTCAGGTCGACATATCAGAGCGCACAAGTAGTAGCCAAATAGGCACATTATGTTGACTCCTTATATCTACACTACTGAATTTGAATAATGAACCTATGTTCCTGTTGAACGCTACTTGTTTATTATGCGGTTGATTACTAATTGGGGAACTGTTTATGATGTTTAACGTTTCTGCCTTTATTACTCCATCCGTAAATGCCAGTCAGGTGGTAGGTAAGTTCACGAGATGGGCGCTCATTTCCACAACGCGAACAACACTTGGCTGTAAGTCAGGTTTATTTGGTGGATCACTTAGATGCGTACAGAGCCAGTGCAATGATGGTTAATATTCCTGCTGATTGGTGAAGAGTAAGCTTTCTCCTAAGAGTCTGCCCGCTCCTACATCCGCTCTCAACACAGTAATTCCTTCAACAGTCACCAGATGTCCTTTTCTAGGTATAACTATCTAAACCCCTTCGAATCCTTAAGACTCGTGTCTATCCAAATGTAATAGTGCTCTCCACCGTACCCAGAGGTTTTACCTAATATATAGCAGTCTGGTATTGATTTTCCCCGAGCATCGACACTCGCTGGGAGATGCACCCTGTCTGCTATTGCGCGACAGGTATAATTACACCTACCAGCAGCTCATGCTACCTTTGTACTAATAGCTTAGTACTTTTAATATATTATCATCTTCTATAATTTAGTTAGGATCAGACCTAGCAAGTCTACCTCTAGGCAGAGACATTTTACGCTCCTAGCGCCACCTGTTAACCAGTATAAAAGGTGTTGCAAAGGTAGGGAGCGAGTTAGTTAGGAGTTAGAGTTTAACCATAGAGTTGGAAGAACTGCTCGGAGTAATACCTACGGCTCCTGCGCAGTATACTGGAGTTTACCAATACCAACAGCTTCGGACAAAGGATTGTGATAGAGCTAAGCACTAGGGCGGTCTGGAATGCGCTGGAACAACTTGTATTCTAATTGTGGTTGATCGCTGAGTAGGAGATGGGAAGGTGGACTGATGGAGACTTATTCACTGTGGCTTTGACTCGGGATGAGATGTTAATTGAATAAAAGACCTTTCACTTTACCAGCTCCCTCATCGTCCATTTCTTTTGAACTATTGGGGAATGGATGTATTAACTTTAAACGCAGGCTGATCGGCTCGATAACCTGGATGAACGACTCATGGATAAATTAACTATACACATCAAGCAGTATTAAATCAAACATTGACAATAGTTCATTTGGTGGAGATTACCCGAAACATGACTTTTGTTGTTTTGCTCATCCTTGATGTCAGCCACCGGTGAATTTGAGGCTTCTTCTAACGCCCAGCCTCAATCTTTGCGGCCCGCAGGACACGATGTGTCAACATCATATACAGGGAATGTGGAAAACCGCCACCAGGTAGGTAATCCCTTAGACGGGGAGGCACAGAGACAGGAGGTGTCAGCCAGACCCAAGCAGCTCTGCCCCGAAGGTGCACAGAATTACCAAACCCGTGGCAGAGGTAAACCATTTCCCTGGCACCTAGGGTCCAAAGATAGGCCGGTTCTTGACGAAGGACTTGAAACCCTAACACACTCGGGACGAGTTGAAGGGTGGAACCGTCTCAGAGACTACCAGCAATATTGGAATCCGGGGTATGTACCACCTACGGGCCACGAACCTGGTGCTAGCTCTCACTCTACTTATGAACCCGATGTGAACAATCCGTGGTGTAGTCAAGGAGTTCCCTATCGTTTACTACCTGCAGCAGGAGGACAAAGTGAACAGGAAACTTTTGATGAGGATTACTTACTTCCCGTAGGGGACAGAAAAAATCGACAAAACACCGCAGATAACTCCAGCCCATCAGGGGGAAGACGCCCCGCAAATCCGGTAATTCAACCTGATGGGAATTCTCTCACCTATCCACATCCCCAACGACTAGAGTCTATCAGTCACCCGCTGGTAACACCGACTCACCCCAACCCGGGGGCGTCCATTCCTTATTCCACTGTAGTTAAAAGGAAAACAGTAGGTAGGGACAGGGGAGTGGAAAGGGAAACAGAGGGAGACAGCGACAAAGTAGGCAACTTACAACCCTATCGGTTAACCTATGATATTGGGGAGAACTTGGACGACGCTAATAAAGGAGCAAAAGCTCGAGTTCCAGATCTGGGGTTGGATGGGTATGATTCTAACCCGGCAGAACTAATAAGGAAGTTAGCAGAAGCAGGCCCCGAAGAGCATGAGGAGTTAGAAAGGTTAAGCGATCAGGATAAAGCAGAAAGGGAAACGCTAGAGACCCAAAGTGATAAGGAAGGGGAAGATAGAGATGAGGAAGGTAGTACGGTAAAGAAAGCCTATCACGTAGGAGAAGGGGACATTGCAGCCCTTGAGCCGTATGATAAATACGAAAGCGAAGACGAGGAAGGAGATAGTGAAACAGAACAAGCTGTCGCAAATGTCAGAGAAGGTAATCCTAATAGAAAACTACCTAGAGGAGAGAAATCACGCTCGTCATCATTTGAACTTATTACCGAGGATGTTTTAGGCACAGGTAAGAAAGACAAACCAGTGAGCGAGGACGAGATTAGTGTAAAGGAAATCCCTGTAAGGGAACAGTGGGACAATCACGATATACAAAACCTCCACGAAGATAATATGGCGGAGGGAGGTGAACCTTTGGTGGATCTAATAGGAGAAAGGGGTGACCAAAACCAACTTCAGCAACCCGGTGAAGGGGGAGCTGGGGGTGTAGATCCGGGGGCATTGCAATTTAATCGTGGGATAAACCCTGGGGGACTTCAGCAAAATGATGGAGGCGGCCAACCGGGCCAACAAGCCGGCCAAGCTGCGCTAGCAGGAGGCGGGATAGACCTTGGGGCCGTACGGCAAAATATGCTGTATCCTTTCCTAGCACAAGCGATGGGAATCAATCCACTAGCAGGTCAGGGAAGAGTGGGTAACCAACAAGGTCAACAGGCTCCAGGAGGCCATATTAATCAGGCGAATCCACCTGGGCCTTACCCCCCTATAAACCAACAGGGTCAGCAGGCGCAAGGAGGCCAGAATAATCAGGCAAACCCACAAGGACCCAATAACCTTCCTCCAAATCAACCCAACAACCCTCCTCAAAACCTTCTCAATAACCTTCCCCCAAACCAACCTAACAACCCTCCTCAAAACCTTTTCAATAACCTTCCCCCAAACCAACCTAACAACCCTCCTCAGAACCTTCTCAATAACCTTCCCCCAAACCAACCCAACAACCCTCTTTTGAATCAACCCAATCCACCGAACCCACCAGGGCAGAACAATCCGCCAAATCCTCCGAATCCTCCACAAAACAACCAACCAGGTCCGCCAGGACCACCAGGACAGAACAACCCCCCAAACCCTCCGAATCCACCGAATCCGCCATACCAACCAAATATTTGGGATATTCTACCACAGCTAGGTTTGGCACTGGGTCAAGTACCAGCGCCAGTGCGTGAAACGACCCACAATGGTCACCAAAGGGGACCAAACATTAGGTTACCGTGGTTTAGTGGAAAGGAAGATGAGCAAATAGAAAAGTATTTCAGGGAATTGAGGCGACTGAAAGCTATCTATGACTGGTCGAACGCCCATCTCCTGAATATGGCGCTGTTAGGCCTAAAGGGAAGGGCAGACGACTGGGCAGGAGCGTTAGCTGAAAGTGAGAAAGACACATTTGAGAAACTAGAAGCTCAGATGACAAAGATCTTCGGTGATCGAAGAGCTAAGTGGCAGAAACACGCAGAGTTCTGTGCCCTTAAACAAGGAAAGGACCAGAGTGTGATTGAATTTGCAGGTGTCTTGAAACAAAAACAGGTTAAGGCAGAAGCAAGCGAAAGCATGATGTTAGCCGTGTTTTTAGAAGGATTAAAACAGGGCGTAGCCAGACAGGTAGCTATACTGGACCCTAAGTCGTTCACCGAAGCGGTGGATTGTGCAACGAGACTAGAATCGTTGGACAAAGGCAAAGGGGGAACTAAAATATCCAATGCAGTGAGCGAGCTGGCTGGAAGCCAAGCGTCAGAGGAGACCACAGCTCTAAACTCCATCTCTGAACGGTTTGGAGTGGTGCTGGCCCGACTGGAGGCCGCCCCATGGTTTCAGAAACCAAAACCGGGGCAAAGTGGATCTCCCCAGAGCAGTGGTGGTTATAAACAGCAAGGTTATGAAAGAAAAGATAGGTATGAAGGTCAGAAAGGCGAAAGGAACTTAGACCAGAAGGCCAAAACCAATAACGCCCCGAGCAGGGAAGTAGACAAAGGAAAGAATGTTACCGAGAGGGATGAGCTCCTCAACGGGTAGCATTCAACAGGCGGCAGTGGGCTCGCAAGGGTCCGGGGACACGTTAAACTTTTCCTATAGTGCTGGGGAGAGACGTACTGAAGGCCCCCGTGTCTAACGAAGGATGAATTAACATCCTACTGTGGTACCGTCTAGTCGGCGCACATATCGGGCTACCGGGTGCCATTACCGGCAAGTGGTATGTGCGTGGTACGGGGTTGACAGACCCCACCTAGCTCCTGATAGTAGTATCATCACTCAGGAGTGAACAGGCGAGGCCAGTGAAAACGGTCAAAGTTCAGTGTGGGTTTGCACGATTCACCTGGATCAGACCGTCGGTGACCACCCAGGGTGACTTGGGACCGGTAATCGCTATCGACTGGGTCACTGGCCGGTCGTCTCTGTTTGACTGGTAGAGTTTATTGCAACCTATCGGCATCAGAGAGGGCTCAATGTACAGTCAGGCCATGGTAAAGCTAAACATGCCTATTCAAGACCTCATTTCTTGGATTAGAGTAGGTTATGGTTGAGCCATGCTCTCTGTGATCAGAAAACATCAGGTTTGAAAAGAACATTCTGGGAAGCAGAGAGAGCCTTATGGCTGGAAAGGATCCTAGCTCAGGTTGCACTCCACTATGTCTATTGACATAAGGGAAAACCAAAGGGATCAAGCGGCAAACTCAGCAGAAAGGAGAGAGGCCTAGGTTACCGTTCGATGAAAGTAAGTTCTGTATCATTCACCAACAACATGGCCACTCTACTGAGGCGTGCCTGTGGTTGAAGAATAGATTGAGAGAAAAACCACCACGTATGTATAAAGATGGAAAACCTGGTGGTAACGAGCAAAAGAGCCAGGGAAACTAGAGGATGGGTCCGTTCATTCCATGATAGAATTAGGCGCAGTGGACGGACCGGCTAGAAGAGAGATAGGAGACGAAGCATTTTTCTTAACACTAAGATTTAATGATCAGAAAGAGGTTAAGTCTTTGGTGGACACCGGGGTGAGCGATTGCTTCATGTCTACCTTTTGTAAGCAGCAGATCCCTAAACAATGCATTCTAGACGAATGGAAAGTATCGAAAGGAAACATCAGTTTGGCAGACAATTCGTCTCAAGTGATACTAGAACAAATTAGGTGTAAGTTTTCAATCCAGGGATCAGTGGTTTGCTATGATTTCAACATAGTGGACAATCTATGCCACTCTATAGTAATCGGTAGAAACTTATTAACAGTGCTTCGTTCAGATTTATCTCTACCAGGCGCAAAGATAGAAGTGTTTTGTGGAAACCCTATAGTTAGCAAAGAAACAGTGAAAATTCCGCCGGGAAATGAGTGCATCATACCGGTTACCACCCGAGAGCCGCTGGGGTTAGACTCACCAGTAGCTTACTGCGCACCGGCAGTAACCGCACCTGTCCTAGTGGAGGGGTGCGTGAATACGGTGGGAAGTCAGTGGTGGATTAAAGTCATGAATCCGTTAGACGAAATGCAAGACATCACTCTACATGCAGTGTTAGCTTTTGCAGAAGAATGCGCGGTGCCTGAGGTAAATCAAGATCAGATAGAAGAGTTCCTAGACTTGTGTTATCTAACTAAAACAGAGACCCCAATGTCCATCTGTAGGATTTCTGTAGAAGTAATGAAAGACGCAGTGCAAATGGAAAGTAAATCCTCTGAGGAGAAACCCCGAGGTGAAATGGATGAGAATGTAAGCAAAATAGACCTAACCGAGTCGTGCTTAAATGAAGAACAAAAGGTAAGGTTTAGACAAATGCTTAATAACAACAGAGATGCGCTAGCGTTCTCGATGGAAGAGTTAGGTCACTGTGAAATAGCGCCGATGAGAATCATTGTGGATGAGTCGCAGGGAGTAATAAGTTCTAGACCGTACCGATACTCTCCACAGAAAATGGATATCATCGATGAACAAGTTAGGCAACTTATAGATATAGGTGTCATAGAACCCAGCGAGTCGGCTTGGCGAAGCCCGCTGGTAGTAGTGCAGAAGAAAGATGGCAAACCTAGGCTCTGTACAGACTTTCGCATGCTTAATCAAGTCACTTTCAAAGATAAATTCCCAATGCCTACAGCTCGATCACTTTTCTTATATATGGCTTACAAGAAGCCCACTATGTGGACAGCTTTAGATCTGTTGAGCGGCTATCATCAATGTGTAATCGAAGAAGACAGTAGAAAATACACTGCCTTTGAAACCCCAATGGGTGTATATCAGTATAAGCGTGTACCTTTCGGCTTAGTTGGCGCGCCTTGGCAGTTTACCAAGGTGATGGCCATTGCGCTAAAAGGCTTGATTCCTAGAACATGCTTAGCATATTTAGACGACGTAATCGTCTACGACACTACCTTTGACGAACACCTGGCGAGTGTTGAGGTGGTTCTCCAAGCTTTAGCGAGAGCCAACCTCAAACTGAAACCGTCTAAGTGTGAGTGGTGCCGCAGTGAGATTAATTTCCTCGGCCACGTAGTAAACGCCGAAGGGGTGGCTACACAAAAGGTTACCACAGAAAAGATCACAGCCTTTAACCGCCCGCATAATGTGAAAACTATCAAATCCTTTCTGGGATTATGTAACTACTACCGACCGTTTGTCCCTAATTTCGCTGATCTAGCAAAGCCTTTAAACCGGCTGCTAAAGAAAGAAGTCTCTTTTGAATGGACAGAGGCCTGCGAGGAGGCGTTTCAACAGTTAAAGAAACTGCTGACCTCGCCGCCCTTGCTGATTCATCCAGATATCGGGGGGCATTTCTATTTATTAACTGATGCATCAGACGCCGCATGCGGTGCAGCGGTTTGTCACAAACTAGATGAAATCTACCGTCCGGTTGCTTTCTGGGGGTGTACCCTCCGTGACGCCGAATTAAATTATTCGGTAACAGAGAAAGAGGCTCTGGCAGTAATTAAAAGTATTAAGAACTATGAGGACATGTTGCAGGGAGCTAAAATCACAATAGTGACTGATCACAAACTGTTGATCCCCCTGCTACAGAGTGCCTACAAAGCCCCGTCAGCCCGGCTGAGACGGTGGGCTTTAGCGCTATCAGATTTTGATTTTGAAATCATCTATGAGCCAGGAGCGACTCATTTTCTACCGGACTATTTGTCTAGGGTCTATCATGAACATGTCCCAGGTGAAGAATATGAGCCCGCTGTGGGATGTGAATTATTTGAGGCCGAAATTCAGGATGAAGAGCTTTCTGTGGCTACGGTAATAAACGCGCAACTCCAAGATGCTGAGTGCGCGCAATTGATAGACTACCTTCAGGACGGAGACCTACCGCCAGATCCCCTTGAAGCTAGGCGAATAATGGACCAAGCTGATTTTGTGGGAATGATAGCACCAGGAGTGCTTTGTAGGTTCAACGTCAAAAGGTATAGCAAACACCAAGACCAACTGGTAAGACAAAAACCCCGTATGATAGTTCCAGGAAAGTTAATTCCCAAAGTCCTGAGACTGTTACATAATGACATCTTAGCTGGGGGACATGTAGGGATCAGTAACCTTACTACCAAAATCTCTGAGAGATTCTACTGGCGGAACATGAACGCCGATATAGTAGACTATGTGAAAGCTTGTGAGACCTGCTCTCTGAGGAGGCGGGCCCCACATTTCAAGGCCTTAGCTAAGTCTTGGGAGAGACCAACCCGACCCTTTGAGGTGGTTCAGTGTGATTTTATCGGGCCACTAAAGAGGGCTAGGGATGGGTCAAAATATATCATGACCTTCATAGACTTATTGACCGGATGGCCAGAGGCTTTCACCACGAAAGATTCAACCGCGCAGACCGCTGCCAACTGTTTCCTAACCGGAATAGTGTGTCGGTATGGACGGGTAAACCGCCTGCACACAGACCGGGGAGCAGCCTTCCTCTCAGGGCTATTCCGGGAAATTACCACAAGACTAGCGTGCAAGCAAACGTTCACCACCGGGCGAATGCCGACAGGCAACGCCCGAGTGGAAAGATTGCACAAAACAATCGAGAACCTGATCGCATATTATATTCCTGATGATCACTGTAATTGGACTGATCTGCTTCCCATAGCGTTATGGACGGTTCGGTCCACGATCAGTGTACGGTCGGGATACAGTCCTCACACCCTACTGTTTGGCAGAGATCCAATCAGTATGGGAATGCCTGAGCAGGGAACAATCCCTGAAACGCTGAATGACTGTGAATTCTTCATGCAAATAAAAGACAATATTGCTATGTTTAGGAATATGGCAGAACGGGTAGTTCAAAACTATGAAAAGGACTTGAGAATACGAATTGATGAGCGGGCACGGCCTACTCAAATGTATGAAGGAGACATGGTGTACATGTATGACCCTTTAGCTAGCGAAAACAAAGCGTCTAAGTTCTCAAACAGGTACACTGGACCCTACCGGGTGATTGAAACTAAGGGGGATCATCTCGTTAGACTAGTGTCGCTGAAAACTGGGAAACAAATACCACATTTGGTGAATATTTCGAAACTTAAGCCTGCACATGGACCTTGGTCCCCAGCTGTCCCTCATGTTAGACCCAAACTGGTGAGAGAAGCAATAACAACTAACTCAAAAGGGGCAGATCCTGACCGAAACCCTGAATTGCATCACACCCCGTCGGGTGAAATTGCCAAAGAAGGAGGCAAAATTAGGGGTGCTGAGACTGAAAACTCATCGGGAACGACCGGTCCCCGTGAGCATGATGCAATTCCAATGGCCGGGGAGGTACCTACACAAAAACCTGGTCCAAGTCCCACTGATTTAGCAGAGTCAGATGGGCAATTCACTGATGGTCAGGGCGCCAGTGCGGACACCGCACTGTTACCAAACTCATCCTTTGTTCCTAACAAAGCCGCCTGTGGACGGGGAGCAGCCGGCGCTAATGGACAGAGGAAACGCAAACGAGCTAAACGAAGGGGTAAAAGCCAGCCGCTGGTGGGGAGATCCCCTCCAGGCAATAACAAACCCATAAAACTGCCCTGCGGTGATGTACCGATCTCGGATACATCGGTACTGAGCCCAGGAAAAACAGATGAGGGCCATGTCCCGACGAAAGGTGGCTATAACCTGCGTCGGAACCATCGGCCTAACTACGCCGCTCTGTTCAACGACGGGGAAAGCGACGACATGGATGATTAATGCAGGAAACCATGCCGCCCTGTGAAAATAAAAGCTCGGCGGAGCGGCACCGTTAGCATCAACGCTAATGGAACAGGTGGCCTACCTCATGGTCACCTCGCCGCGCCCAGGGGCGTGGCAAAAGGGGGAGGGTGCGCACACCGGGGGAGATGCCAGTGGTTGGCGTCATCTCCTGGGACCGGATACAAGCGTTCCCCACCTGAAACAAAATACAGCTCCAAATATGGAGGCGACATGGGCAGGCGGATCAGTTATAATTTCGTGGGATCCGCGCCGATCTACCAGTCGGCCCGCAACTCTGATCCTGTACAGTCACTTCAGGTGATTGCCTTGCCTAGCCCAACCACTGGAGGAAACGGAGATAGACATTGATCCTATCCCCGGACAAAAGTTGGAGATAGACAATTTTCGATTTCCAACTCCTCCTAGGGCAGATAGACGAAAACTTCAAACCGGAATACAAATACCTCCGACTCATGGGGAACTGCCTGGCCCTCCGGCCCCATAGTACTCCAAAGGGAACTACAACTTTCCCTGAGGATCCGGAGGGGAGGATCATAGTCCCTCTGAGGAGGAAGCGAGTTAACCGCCCATACCGGAGGGCGGTGCCCGCTCGAGGAATGTTTGTAGGACCTTTCTTCTAAAGCACGCCCGATGAAAGAAAAGGCAACCGAGAAGGAAGGTACCAAGAAGCGTCCACCCCAGAATCTTAGGCGGTGGGGCTGGCCAGGCCGGGGCGGTGTCCGCCCGGACTCTACCGATACCGGAGTTGCCCGAAAGAAACCGAGGACGCCGGCCCGACGGCCCAGCAGGGCAGCCACCGGAGGATCCAAGAAAGCTACCGGATCAACAGCAGCCAAAAAGAAGACGGCGAACAAAGACTCTTACTGCCTATCTGAGGTGAGTGACTCGGAGCCCGAGCCAAAGCTGACTGTGGTGACAAGGCCGGCCCAAAAGGGAGACATTGCCGCCAGGCCGGTACAAATCCAGACCGGGTGGTTTTGGGATCTGACTCAACCACTGTTCCAATTATTTGAGACTGTTGACGAGATTAGACGGACAGTGGGGCTGGAAGTGCCTAAGTTGGACAGACAGTTAGCTGAGGTTAAGGCCCAGGTCGCTCCATTTATACAAACTCCCAGTCAAACTTCTAAATGCGTCGGGGAAGACACCGGACGGCGGGCAACAAGAAGCGGCCAACCTCTGCCCACACAGGAAAAGCAAGTGGGGCAAGAACACTTGGCCGCCGTCGTGCCGGGAGCAAGGGTGGAGTCAGCGCACGAGCAACACGCACCAACCCCACCGGTGGGAGTCGAGCCGACAAAGACTCCCCTCCTCCACCACTTGCAAGCCGCGGACCCCGCCTGTTTAGACTTGAGCAGCTTGACGCCGAGCTGCAACGTCAGTCCGTCGCCACTGCTATGGAATCAACAGCAGTGGGCGCCAACCAACCCACCGGGGGGACCCCTGTGGCCGAACCAGCCTCAGACAACAAATCCCCCACAGGTACCGCAACTGTTCCCACTAAGCCAGCCGTCGTACGAACCAACGGTGGCCGCCCAGGATTGGAGCCTGCTGGCCCAAAACCCCTCAGAGCAATGCGCGCTTCGTCCTGCGAACGTATGAGGAATCTAATGATCACAGTTACGAAGGACGAGACTGGAACCATCAAGCGCGTTGTGAATGCCAGCGGGCGGAGCCTTTATGAACATGTCCCGAACTAAGCGGATTAAAAGGCCAACAAGGGAGGCGTACTTTGGCGCGTGGCTGATAATTGTGCGAAGAAGAACGGTGGCAACTTAATTGTGGTAGTGTTCCGGGGTGAGTTTCAAACTTTGGCTTCATCAGAGGTATACTATAAACAGTGACAATGAGGTTGTTAATACTATTCGCCCTGGTCATCGTGGGAGCCATCGGGGGGTTACGAAATGACTCCAACCCAAATGACGGGCTAGCCCCTAACGCTGAAGTTATAGCCTTAGAATGATATGGGGTGGTGCTAAAACCAGGAAAGTTAATGTCCACTGCAGATATCACCCACGTCCGACAAGGTTTTCTGATCACCATTCCCCAGAAGCGCTCCTTCATCAAGGCTACCTTTGGCCAGGTCTGTCATAGGTACCCAGAGGGAGGAGACGCTCTTGACCGAGCCTGTTACCGTGTCAGGTCGCTGGTGAATTGGATGGATCAGACATCGCAAGCGCTCAAAGGTCGGTATAGGGAAATACTCAATGAAACCTTAAGCTCCCTAATTAAGAACACCCGGCAGAAGCCTCAGGCCCGAGGGCCAGAACCAGGTTCGGGCGGAAGGGTTAAAAGGATGAAGAAGCTACCCCTCATGATAGACGATCCGGGATGGCCATCCTTCCCAATTCCAACCTCGTGGAACAGGGGGCTCTCCGCTGACGTAAAATACAATAGGGAACTGATTAGGGTGTTACAGGAGTCCTCTGACCAGATGATTGAAGACCTGGCACTAATGAACGATAAGCATGACGAGGCAATAGAAAAGGTTAACCACGTCGTGATAGGTCTATTGGATAATCTGAAGTCTCTAAATAAGGCACATAATGGAACTCGCCGAAGAATGAGACTCGTCCAACATAAGGTGGACTGGATGGAATTATACCTGAACATGATACCTGTAGCTCTGGAAGACAAACTAGGAGAGATGGTTTATCTCCAATCATTAATCGAGCAAACGCGCGTGTTCAGGAAAGGTGTGCAACACCTGACACGGGGTCAACTGACCATGGATTTGGTACCTCGCCAATATATGGTGGGAGCGGTCCTGGAAGTCAACAGGTATCTGAAAGGAATCCACCCCAGATTCCATGTGGCGTTCACGGACCCCTCTTTCTATTATGAAAACAGCCAGCCCTCGTTTAAATTTGATGAAACTACCCAAGAACTAATAGTGTATGTACGGGTGCCGGTTGTTGCCGACGAACACTTGTTTAGGGTCTACGAGGTACTGACCTTCCCTGTGCCGGTGCCAGTTAGAGGACGACAAAAGAAGGACGCTCTCCAGATTGTTAATCTACCTAAAAGTGTGGCTATGTCTATGTCTCGCCAGTACTATGTACCGCTGGCTAGCGGCAGTTGGTCAGGCTGTTATGGGCAGACCATCACGCTTTGCAAGGACCTGCCCTACATGAAAAAGATTACGGATAATACCTGCACTGCCGCACTGTTGAGGCGGGATGACGTCGCTATACAGGAAAAGTGTAAGCTGGACTACCTACTGGAAGCGGATTTTGGGGAAATGGCTGTGTATCTGGATGATGGGGACATGCTGGTGGTCAGCGCCGACACACGGGGTCAGATGATCTGCAGGAATCAGCCCGCTGTGGAGGTGAATATAGAGAACTATGCGCGTGTCCAGGTGGAATGTGACTGTGCCTTTCAGACTCAGGGGTCGTGGATCCCGTATAGTCTGAGAAACTGTGACCGACACACTAGGATCACGACGGTTGTGTATCCCCATAACGACCTACTGGAAGCGGCGCGTCATGTGAAGGGATGGGACACCAACTTTACCAAGTCTGAGCATGAACCTACTATGCTAGAGTCAGACCCTATCCCTGAAAAGATTAGAAAGGAACTGTTAGAGATCGAGGAGAATCTGAAGGTCAGGATACCTGTGCCCTCTCTGGCGAAGCGAATCCAGAAGCACCGGAAGGACTTGGCTAAGGGTATTAAGAAGGCTACTGACCGGTATGAAGTGAACAAGGAAGCCCCATGGTTCTCCATAGGGAACTTTGGGGGCGGTTTCGGTCTTCTCACGATCTTTTGCATAGTAGTGGCAGTAACAATAATTGGGTGTATCCTCTGGAAGTGCTGGAGGAGACACCAAGGTAAAGCTGCTCTCGCTGGACTGGCCATGACTTTGCCTCGGGCCATGGCCCTGGAGGCAGCCGACCCAAAGGAGTTGTTAACCCAGGAGAGAACACTCACTGGATGTTCGGACACTACAGCCAACCCTACCGCGGTGGCCGTACTAGCTATACTGCTGGCTATACTGGTCATCGCCATTGTGGTCCTCGTATGGTGCAAATGGAAGCGCATTAGGCGAAAGACCGTGGATGGGTTGTATGTACAGTTCGTGAATCCACATTTAATGGAGACAATCTTTCTGGGAGAATTAGCCATGCCTGCCGATCATACATACACTGAGGGCTATGTGCTAATCAAGGACGTGCTGGTTAACCAACTGTGCCTAAAGTTCACTCTTACCGTTACCTGGGGAGCGCAGCTGATGGGAGCAGCGACCAGACCGGGACAACGACCATCTAATGTGCCACTGCCAGATACCTTGAGAGTGTCCAAGAAATTTGCCTGCTTAATGATGAGTAACTTGAAGTATAACACTAGGGCCAGACTCTTAAGGTATTCATCAGGATTAGCCACTCCAGTGCCCATGGGAGTGCCACGCCTCGTCGACGCTGGTTGGTCCGATGTCGGAGCGGACTGGCCTCAACAAGTGCTGAGACATAGCGCGGTCCCAAACGCCCCTCCTAGAACAACTCCATCTACCTCCACTGCAACTGGACCGGGCACTACTCAAAAAACTGTGAGACCAGGAGCACCTGAAAAGGACCCAGGGACAGTCTATGAAGTTATAATATGAACAAAAATAACAAGTGTTAGCGCTGATCTAAGGTCTGTAAGGAAAAAGGTAACAGGTAGATCTAAGAATCATCGTTATGAACACTGAACTGGGTTGTATTGGAGAACTCGACGGAGTCATGTCAGCATGAATAGACAAGACCCTTTCGATTAACTCATTCAATACTAAGTCACTAATCAGGAAAACCTGGGCCGGGTAGGCTGGTCCGACCATCTTCTATGGACCCATGGGTTATCTAAATTTCTCTCAGATTGAGTGTCCCATGCCCGGTAGCCTAGCTCAATACTCTTATTACTACTTTGGCAACTCTATTAAAGTAGGGACCCATTCGGAAACGATCCTAGTAACTCAAAATTTTAGCATAAAAGAAAAAACACAAAATTCTATAAAATACCTATGTGCGCTCAACGGGACCAACGCTTCCAACGAGCGATGTGGATTTCCCCAGGTAAGTACCATCTATACTTGGCCCCTGTGCTGTTGTCACCGCTAGGATCGGGCTGCGGTGCAGGAGTCACTTGGGGAATACCACAACCTATTCTTTTAATATATATATATGTACTCTCCTCAAGATGGGAGAGCCGCGCAAATGGCAGGAGCCCGCCCACATGCCTGGTGTCGGTGGTGCCTGGCAAGAGGCAGGTCGTGTGGGGCTACGCGCCACCGACGCTCTGGGAGGCACTGGGGTCGACGCTCGAACATGGCAGTCACTATGCCCCGGGTGGGACGGCTCCTGACAGCGGTTCTCTCATCACAAAAAAAAAAAAAAAAATAATATCAAAAGTTTAGAAAGAAACTTACACAAAAACTAATATATAAAGCAGCCCAATATTTATTTAACTAAGAGCCCTCCCTCAGGGAATCCTGGGCAAGTTGTAGTAAGAACATAAGAACGCAGCATATGTAGTAACATTCAAAGGTGGGACGCTCCGTGACAGCGCACGAGAGTACACTATATGTGGCTCGTTTGCTTCTGATACAGGCATGCTATGAAGAGCAGTGACGTGAACCACTCCTGCCCGAGGCATGTTACATTCAGAAAGTATAACGGAGGTCACAAGGAAAAGGAGGTTACGGGACGGATGCGGTGAACTGGCGACATTCACAGGGTGCTAACTCCCTTCTTCATAAAGGCGACTTCTCCCTGTGGGGGGGAGCTGTAGCTAAAACCCACAGGATGATGGGACGAGGCGCTGTACAAAAGGTGTAGTCCCATCATCTTGGTTATGTGTAATGGTCGCCGGGTCACAACATCTCCCAGTCGTGGGATCCTTTGATTTTACTGTAAATCAGGATCCAGCGAAAAATGTAAGATGGAAAACAACTGCCCAAAGGTAAGAGACTAAGCTATTTAGGCCATGTTTAGACCAGATTTAACCGGGACTGAGGCAAAACAACAAGTCAAGTTTCGACCCGGGTAAAATTAGTAATAACAAAATTAATAAAAGAGACGTGCGGCTTCAGAGTTGACCGCCATCGAGAAAAAAAAAAAAAAAAAAGAAACATTAGTCTCGACCGCCGTCGTGGCGCATAAAGTAACCGGGTCTCCGCTCAACAGTTGAGCTGAGGAGGGGGGACACGGACTACTAATTCCCTGACGAATGGCTGCAAAAACTTGGTTAAACCCTTAGCAGATAGTCTACCCGTCCTATTAGTAAAGTCAAAATTCTAAAACTGTCTTTAGCACAAAAAATTCCTGCCCCTCGTGCGCATAGTTAAAATAGGCTGGGGGCGGAGTCCTTTCAGGAGTAGTCTCGGCTCTCCATAAGAAAAAACGGGCAAAGACCTGAACAGAATACGGGTTTAACCTGGATCTACACATTGGAAAAAGAGGCCCGACTAATTAGGTGCTGTCTTTCTGGAGAAGTGCATTTACACATCTCTTAGTTGTAAAAAGGGGTAGTATGTATATTAAAGGTAATATACATGCTGCTCCTGATTGTAACAAATGTGGGACTCGGCACTCGACCCCTTTAGTTTCACAAAACAGGGGAGGGTGCCGACGACCACGTGTAGCTGATTAGGTTGGTGTTCAGACCGGTAATAGACCCGGGTCTGAGCCCCGATCCTCTCAGGTGATAATTAAGCAACTTGTAACCAACCAACTTCCATGTACAGTTAATACTCGATGCCAGCGTAAAAGGCACGAAGACTTGCGGAATGAATACTCACCCCACCCCCCATACTGTGTGTTGTACAAATTAAAATGTTAAGTTATTACTGTGCATGTAGACAAAATATTTGTATGAAAATATCAGGAATACACCCACCTACCTAGAAGCGAGATGTTAACTGACCAATGTAAACAGTGGAGCTGACGTTCAGTCCCAGTACAAAATTATGAGGACGAACGCCAAGCTACCACTCTGTAATTCAAAATATATACCGACCATATTTATAAAAAAAAATATATATATATATATATAAAATAGCAATAATAGGACATACCGTTCAAGCATTGGCTCTTCATAAACCCAAGAGTAGTTTCTCTACAAATAATAATAAACCAGTCCGAATAGCCATTATTTCTCCCCCTCCCATCTGGACGACACTGCACAAAATAGTATCTACAACACTTATTCTAACACAATGACACTGACGCAGTCTTGGTGTTAGACTAAAACGGGATGGTATTTGTAGCCTTTTGCTACGCCCTCTCAACTTACCATGGAGTCGCTGACAACCAATCAGACGACTCTACCTATGGTGTCGCATCATGTGATCATCAAGAAGGTGTTTCCATTACCCTATAAGGGGGACAACTAATCAAAGAATTCTGCCACAGCCAATCTAATGCTACGCAGTCTAGACCAGAGTACTTGGTCACATACAGTTCCCAAACTTACCAGGGGTAACCCCATGAAGCGCCTCACACCTTATGGCGCCGCCATGTGGATTGTTTCCACTGTCTTGTACGGGGAACGTCAAAACAAAGAATTCTGTCACAGCAAATCCAGTGCTGTACAGTCCAGACCGGAATGCCTGGTCATTCACACAATTCCATTGGTGCAGTGTCAGTCAACTAGTAGACAATAATCAGAAAATAATACTACAAGGCCAATACGGCATACTCTACCCACACGCTGAGAGCCTGCTTGAATCGGTAATGTCAACAAACCACTAGTCAAGAAAACCCTCTATTATCGCCCAACCACGCGCGAGATAAAAACGCTTGATCATGTTCCCCTAAACAATTCCTCCCACTAAAATCATATAGTCTGACGTCTCTCAGTGCCCAATACTACCATCTTACACCATTCATGTTATTATAACCAACCACAGGACCTGGAAAAGATAATAAGTTTAGTACACAAGGTCCTAGTTTCCGGCCCGCATCCACCATCTTGAAACCAAAAATAAACACCAGGTGGCCACTCACGCTACCCGTTACAAAAAAATCACCAGCAAAATACAATCTCTGGTTCCGGGAGTGACGTCAACTTCCGGAATACAACCACATGAAAGCGAGCCGAAAACCACTAAGAAGAATTCTGACCAACAATCTCCTTAAAACCTACGGGTTAGTAGCCTACCTAACGTGCTAATAACAGTAGAAGAAAGAAGGCTGAACTTACCCGGTCTCGGAGCGGTCGGGGTGTGGACCAGCTCAACGAAGAGGGGCGCCGCCCGGCAACGGACGACGGAGAGGAAAGAAAACAGTCTTGTTAATCTGTCGATCCCATATGAACAGTCTTGAGTCATCCGGTGGATTTTCACCAACAAACTGGCCGAGGCCTCTTGGATAGATAAGTGTTCCAGGCATTGGCCAGGAATTGGATCAAAAGAATCACTACAAAATCACTATTTACAAAGGAGTGCCGACGGTTTATTGCCGGACTAACGGCAAACGAACCACTACGTGGCCTAAGGCCCGAGCCCACCGGCGTGACGGCATGTAGCCGTCCACAAGTTCACGAAAATCGTTAATGGTCATAGTACCATCAGCGACGGGTCGGACAACATGGAGGGCCTGCCCGGTGGTGACGGTGGGAACGTTGTACCAATCGTTCGCCCTCCTTACTTCCTTGCTGATCTTCGGCACTAGCTTGTTCACCCACTTTTGTAGCGACCCGTCGCTGTCCGTCAGCGACCACCTCCGAGCATCAAAGCCCGAGGGGGTCGCTGACATAAAGGTGGTCGGGATGGGATGTGATTGTATGTTGAGAAACGAGCGGTTAAACAGCTCCGCGTAGAACTTGGTGGCCGCCTCGGAGCTCACAAATAAGGGAAGAAACAGATTTAACTCCTGATCCCAGGTTAACACATCCAGCAAGTTCACTATTACGATTAAGATGTCCTCCGGGTGAAGCAGGTGGTGGGCAAAAGCGTGACCGGCCAGCTCCGCGGTCGTCGCTTCGGCACACGGAAATGTGACGAAAGAGTTGTCTGAGTCTCTAATAATGAGGTCTGGGTACTCCTGGATATCAGCCTCCCGCTCCGAACTGAAAATGGCCACGCGCGCCATGTTGGCTAGAGATGATAAAAAGTTAAAGACGACGAAGTAAAAGACACGTCTGAATACTATAAAAATGACCGCCGGCACTGATTAAAATGACGTCATATCGAGGCTAATTTGGGAAAACCCCTTTTTGATCCGAGGGATCCAAATTTTGAAATTGGCTAGCATGATCAAACCATCGTATAATTTCTTACAAAACCTGCGCTAAACTAAAGTTTAGGTCCCCAACCAACATAATTAGGCGATAAATTTCAGTTATCATGGCATAATAATTCATATCGGGCGCGCAAACTCGCTAAATTCATTCGAAACAGAAATTGCCATCCGGGCACTTATCACCTGGAGGAACCCAGACCGAGGTCGGGCCCTGGATGGGAACTCCAGTCAAGCGTCCCGCTAAGTACACATGTACTAAGGGTAACTGATGGGCGCGCGCTGGGTATGATAGTTTATAGGTGCCAAACTGTTTAATGCTAATCGGTCTACTACAGGGACCTTGTATTCATTGTAAATAATGTGGTTTTAGTTGAAAATTGGTTGAAAATCAACATACATTGTATAATGAAACCCGATCATTCAAGATGTCCAACTTCTCCGAAGTCACTTATTATTGTGTTAACTCGTTCTAGAATTGAATTTGCTGTGCATTTGTTAATTTTAGAGGATTAAGACAACTTCACACTGTATATATGTTGAATTTTGTTGACTTTTGTTCCAAACCGCATAGAGCAAAAATCTGTACATGTATGTACTAAGTTAGTACTGGACATAGTATTGAGAACACCTCCCAAACTTACCTGTTTTCTTCTGTGTTTTCCTGAACCGTCAAGTAACGGACCTTACACTCAGAACAATGAGTACTGCCACAGTAGGCAGAATCATCTCTTTTACCTTGAGGATCATTTCACAATCCTCTGAACTTTCTTTGTCAGGGTTCGCATGACAATTTCCATCACCTTGAGGATCATTTCACAATCCTCTGGACTTACTTTGTCATTGGATGCATGACAATCACCTTCACTTTAAGGACCATCTTACGGTCCTATGAACTTACCTTGTTACTTTATGAACGGGTTCCGCAGTCCTTGAGCTCAGTGCGGGGCTGATACTACAATGTATTTATGTAATAGATAATTCCATTCATGAAATTGTACCTTTGGGTCACATCTCTGAATGACCAGAAAATGGAATCTATAAATATATCAACACTGTGCTGAATGTACCACGAGAGTCAAAGCCACCCAACATCAATTTGTTCTAATAATAATAAAATATGTCCAATAATCAAAATTGGGAACACATCACATTTGACTGAATAATCTTTATTAGGTTTGAGCTATGTCGTCCACCTCTTCAATCTCAAACATCTGACCGCCGTCGAATGTACTAATAGCTTAGTACTTTTAATATATTATCATCTTCTATAATTTAGTTAGGATCAGACCTAGCAAGTCTACCTCTAGGCAGAGACATTTTACGCTCCTAGCGCCACCTGTTAACCAGTATAAAAGGTGTTGCAAAGGTAGGGAGCGAGTTAGTTAGGAGTTAGAGTTTAACCATAGAGTTGGAAGAACTGCTCGGAGTAATACCTACAGCTCCTGCGCAGTATACTGGAGTTTACCAATACCAACAGCTTCGGACAAAGGATTGTGATAGAGCTAAGCACTAGGGCGGTCTGGAATGCGCTGGAACAACTTGTATTCTAATTGTGGTTGATCGCTGAGTAGGAGATGGGAAGGTGGACTGATGGAGACTTATTCACTGTGGCTTTGACTCAGGATGAGATGTTAATTGAATAAAAGACCTTTCACTTTACCAGCTCCCTCATCGTCCATTTCTTTTGAACTATTGGGGAATGGATGTATTAACTTTAAACGCAGGCTGATCGGCTCGATAACCTGGATGAACGACTCATGGATAAATTAACTATACACATCAAGCAGTATTAAATCAAACATTGACAATAGTTCACCTTTATACTATATGATATAACAATTCCTATAATTTGGAATACTTTCTTTAATTCCCTTATTTACAACTGGTGATGTTCTCTTCATTATATCTCTATACAACTAATTTCATGTGCAAAGTGAATTACTCTCTACCTTTGTGCACTGTACTTAAAATTGAAAGTTGCAATGAAAAAATAAATCTATATTCTTTGATAATGAAAGAGGAATCCTTTGTTCATTCAATTAGAATAACGGGAATTGTATCTGATCTGCCTTACCAAGTATACACAGTCACTCCTTCTTACTTTCAAATCAATTTAAAGGGAAATGTCAGTTTTATGACTAGGCACCTAAGGATAACAGGTAATCTACCAAGAGATAGTTCAAAGTACGGAAATGTGATTGTAAAGGAACAACGAACTAGCTTTGATGATTTTGTAAATATTAAGTTTTACCTTTATAGAAGGCCAGAAGGAGGTAGTCAGCCTCTCGTGATAGTCATGTGGGGGTGGGGGAAGGCGCAGACGGAGCAACATATTTCCCCTTTATATTTTGGCCACATTTATTTCTGATTTAAACCTTGCACTATAAGATGCCCCCTTTCAACATTCCTGGATCCGCTAAACGATTCTAGAGTAGACCATGTACAAAATCATTAATCCACCTCTGAATATCATATTTTAGATGTGGTAGAATGATGAATCAAAGAGTGGAACAACCTCTGAGACATCAGGAACATTATAATACATAACTGTTGGCTTGATGTCAAATAATAACTCCAAAATTGGTGGCCGTATACTGGCCAAATAAGCCAAATAGGTCCCTTTTCCTAAATACACTCCCTTATTATGTTCTTTATTCTTCTCACAGAGCAGTGGACTTCTATGTTGGTTCTATCAGTTCTCCTATACTTAATATGGCTGCAACTGGAACAGGATCTACACTGACCTATACAATGCAGATGTCCAATAATAGGCCTACTGTTGATTTCATGGGTGAGATACTCAAAACTAATTTAAACCCATTGCAACTATAAATCTAACCCAGGGAACTACGTTGTAATTATAATGAACTATAGAGGTTAATTATCTTGTTATTCGCAGTGTGCTTTAGTAATTGTAATTAAGTTGTAGATAATAACTAGCTCCGTACGCAGTCTCCTCCTTGTCGACTGCTGTTGTCCAATACATAATCATAGTTCCCACATCATGTAAGACATGAACACTCGCGTGAAAGGATATTGTTGTTTATTATCCAGTGTATAGTCGTTTTGTGACAAGAACTCGATTGACCATGATCAGTCCCGAGGTAGGAATCCCCTCAAACACATTCAGTCAACGCTCCCGTGCTCTTACACGATTTCTATGCCTCTATCCAGAACTAAGACTGCAGGTTAAAGGTCCAACCTTTCCAGGATGTTACTCACACAGTGTTTACAGTTAACTCTGGCTTGCTGGGAGATTTTTTTAAGCCTGTGCCGCCATTTTCAAAACCCCCCAGATTCATTGGTGATCTTGAGATAGGGAGACTTACACCGCCTCGTCCCAAACACCTATTTAACAACCATATGATAAGATGCACATATATATATGCATCTTTGATATTATATGTTACATGTAAGGTGTAAAAATTTACCTATAAGGCACGTACCAAGGTGGAGATACATGTGTCGACCTGCTTAAATCACATCAGTGTGTCACTGTTTGTTCTGGACTTGTCAACATCAGATATGATTACAGTTGTCACGTACCAAGGTGGATCACGCCAACATCACCAGAACTGTCTAAGCCCCCAAATAGGTTACATTGATACATTGTCACCTACAACATCCACATTTTAGCCAAACTACTTTTTGGAACTTTTTTATTTTTCACTCCAAAAAGCGTACAAAAATGTGGAGTTCACAACAGTCTGCACCCAAGCTGCAACCATGATGAGTCCACAGAACTGACCAATCAGAGGGCAGTTGCTACAGCAACAAGACAACACAGGGATTGCTGGGAAATTTTTTGAAGCCTGTGCCGCCATTTTCAAAACCCCCCAGATTCATTGGCGATCTTGAGATAGGGAGACTTACACCACCTCGTCCCAAACACCTATTTAACAACCATATGATAAAATGCACACATATATATGCATCTTTGATATTATATGTTACATGTAAGGTGTAAAAATTTACCTATAAGGCACGTACCAAGGTGGAGATACATGTGTCGACCTGCTAAAATCACATCAGTGTGTCACTGTTTGTTCTGGACTTGTCAACATCAGATATGATTACAGTTGTCTAACATGCTTTAGTTTAAGCAAAGGAGATTCTACTGCTAAGCACATTTGGAGGTCGACATATATCATGTGATTCAATACTTTAGTTTAAGCACTTATTTCAGATGGACATTGCACTCTTAATCACCTTTATTTTTAAACATTTCTTAAATCTAACTGATGATTAGAGTAATTTTCTTCTTTCATGGACATGAACCAAACCATATTCTACCATGGCCTATAGCGGCAACTTGTATTTACGATGAAAACAGTTTGCACGAATAGTTTGCACATAGGACTATGTATATGCATTGGGCCTGGACTGACCAACCCCACTATGTAAATACATCAATTCTCTGAACTTTCATAGTGGTCGCTGATTGCTAAAGAACCAACAGACCTTAAAAAGGTCCAAGCGGCCCAGGCAGTGGACATATCACAGAATGTTTTCGTCAAGGGAGATTCTGGTGTTGGCCTTCATTGGTTGCTGCCTTCAAGGTAGGCCTCCTTATTTTGATTTGATTAATAGATATAAATACATAATTATGCTCATGTATATATCCAGAGTTCAATTAATCAAATTCTAAATTAGTTTAAGATGTCATAGAACACATAAAATGGCCCCAAAACATCAGTGCTTTCTGTAGGGGGAGTGTCAAAATGTATTTTGTGTAATGGACTTTTCAATTTATGGAACTCCATAATATATTCATGCATTTTGAAAAGATGTTTTCCCTCTCTTTTTAATTAAATTAGTCTCTTGTAGTATGTATCAAAACATCCTGGATGTTCTTTCAAAGAAAATGTGTCAAAATGTCTTGAAGTTCCAACACTTAGATGTACTCATTACACATAAATCAAACTTAGAAGCTTTTGCATCATTATCAAAACATGTTGAACATTAGGGCTTGGCAGAGCTGTATACTGCATAAGGGTGAAACCACGTTAAGTGTGGACTTTGATGTCTTCAGGATATAAAGTGCTGTAACATTTTCCATTATCATAATTGAATGCCATTGTTTGTTTTGCTAAATTATTCATATAAAAATCAATCTTTACATATAAAATTCATTTTTGTAGAAAATAAATAATTATTAGATATTTAGAGATAAAACAGGCCTATACCCAATAAATACTATGTCCACAGGGAGAGTTAAAATTTCATTTTGATCAAAATATTGATTAAAATACCGTATGGACAAAGGAAATGACTTTTATTACAATCTATGCATTATTTTTTATTAGATGATCATTTTTGAAAATTTATATCTATAATTCTTCACTTTGATTTAAATCACCAAAAAGTGTCCACAGAAAAAGGTATCTACAAGACTTTTTCATTAAATAAGGCATTTTTATTAAAAAACAAATAAAAATATAGGATTTTTTTAGTGTCAATAATTAGAATCAACCAGGACCTTCCAACTAAAAACTTGAAAATATCCAAAATGCTATCGTAATGGAAATCCAGGGGTGCAAAATGCATTTTTTGGAGAGATTATTTAAGAGGGTATCTACAAGACCATGCATATATCCCAAAATAAAAATAAATTTCAACATTTTTTACTAACAAAGGCTTGACCTCCAGCAGAATAGACAGTATACCAATTTTCAAGCCAATGGATACATTATTAAGGGTCCTAGAGGCAAATATGTAGTAAAAAGTATCTACAAGATGGTATCTACAAGACTTTTATGGTATCTACAAGACTTTAATTTTAACCCTTTTTATCCTAGATTTGATAACAAAAATTACCATAATGCTATATTTTATCAATATAAAAGGACCTAGAACCGTTGTGCAGTTGCCAAGGGAAGTTTTTACCATAAATATTGCAAAATTGCCTTTATTTTAAGATAATTATTAAAATATTAGCAACTTATCTTGGAAAAAGTCCCAAATTTGTCAATATTCAGCATAAGCAAAGGTTTGATATTTGCAGTATAAGCTCAAAATTGATAATGATTGTGGCCTTGAATTTATGGCCAGAGTAGTACAATTTCAGTATCTCTGTAACTTAATATCCGATTTCAACGTTCTAGATATCATCTGAAAGATAATTCTGTATTCTATAAGGTGCACTACACATCTTTACATTTGCTTAGAAAGCTTGTTACTTGTATGCAATTGAATATTATTTATTCCCTTTTTTTTATTAGAAAAAAATTGGAGAAAATGAGTGAAAATGTTAAAGAAAAGGACCTGATTTTAAATCATTCTAACTTTTTAACGAAAAAACTTAACGTTCTAATTTTTTAGAATAAGTTTGGTCCTTACTTGTATATTTGGGAAATACAACCATTGGTTCAATAAATTAAATTCTATTTTTTGACTTTTTTAACACTCAAAATCCACACTTAACGTGGTTTCACCCATAAAACAAAATCAAATGCTGCTTGAACCATGCCAAACCATATTAACAGGTTAGGGATATGATGTAATTCCTGTGATGTCGTAGCATTGTGCACTGATGCAAGAAATGACAACACTCATCATTTCTCATAATACTTTTCAAATATCAGGTTCTTATCCTTTGTGAAGTATTTTATACTTTATAAATTACCGGAAAAAGTACATATAGTATAACTACCCATCAATACTTTGTTTTATGTTATGAATTATAACAATATTTGCTAAATGAAACAAAATATGTGCTGAATCGGCAAGAATGTGCACCATTTTTAAAAGTTTGTTTACATCAAGAGGTACAAATGCTCAGCTGTAATTGGTCAATTACAGATTGTAAATAAACCATGATTACAAAGTAACCATACGGTAAAAGTTGTTGTAATTATGAAATATTATTTAAATGTTATTAATATTTATTCGCAAATGATTTTTAATATTTGGCAAAAAACATTAATATCATCAGAACAAAAAGTATGCCTATACTTAAGTCATAGTACTCAAACTAACAACGTTGTCATATTACAATACGCTTATCAGGCAAGAGTTGGCAATGATGCAAGATATCACAACGTTAGGAGAGTCAGGCTTGTCCCTGACCTGATTAAAATGTTTTCTCATGTCATAACGAAATGAGAAGTATTACATTGTATTCCATATTAACCCTGTAATACATCTTTGGAAATCTATTCTAATACTTAACCCTTTAGACCCCATGGATTGCCTTCATAAATAGCTTGATTTCCCCAGGATTTCCATGGGTTTTCCTCCAGATTTTCTCAATTTCCCATTTATTCACCTATGCCTATTTTCAGATTATAGAAATATGGTTTGTAGCATTGAATAGGGTATAAAATCAGCCTTAAAACAATATATTGGTTGCATTTGTATGTGTTTTTTTTTCAAGGTGTTCTCTTTGAAAAAATATGGAAAGATTAGTTAAAAATGGCTGTTTTTCCAGGCAGTTATGGCTGGATAGGGTAATACATCCTCAGTGCACCATTGAATAACGAGTCTCGCTCCAACGATTTTCAGAAGGGGGGACGCCCAGTTGTAAAATTTGCCATCATCGGACCCTCCAGGTGTGGGAGGTGTGTGCGTGTGTAGTAAAAAGTCAATAGTCAATATAAACGCCCCTTGGACCCTGCCTAAATCTGCCACTGAGCAGCAAGAGTCATCCTTGTTGACCAGCGAGTGTATCCAACTTTGCAGATAACAGCGAGGGTTTAACCACCTGTTTTTTTAAATGTATAAGGGGATATTTAGGGTCATTATCTTAAGATTTTGTTTACAGCAAATGATAGAAAATGTACTTGTTAATTAGTTAAATGTGTTCAAAATATGTGCAAAACCATTGCAATGACGAGGATTTGCATATTGAAAATCTTAAAGATATTAAGTAAATACTGACCGGGGCGGGGTCCCGCGCACCGTATTGCGGCGAGGGGACTGGTTCACTCAGGGTCCGCTAGAGGGCCCGCAGGGCCCGAGAGCGGACCCTGAGTGAACCAGTCCCCGAGACGCAATACAGTACGTGCGTGGGGGCCCGACCAAGGTCAGTATTGTATTTATTTCACCTCCTTGCACATTACTGTGCCTTTATTTTGTACTTTTGATGGATATTTTCCACATATTTTACAGTTATTTACAAAGCGTACTCACGGCGCCGTCTAGCGTACTAACGGCGCACCTTAGCGTACTAACGGCGCCACCTGGCGTATTGTAAACAAACTTCGGAGAGTGAAAACATCGAAAATAAACAAAAATCTTCGTCAATCTGTTAGTATACCATCTCCTCTTACATATTTGTTTACTAATAATGCGTTTTGGACAGTGAAAATGCGCTAATTGTGCGAATTTTATGCGAAGTTGTTGACATTTGTTTACGTTTTGTTCACCTGGCCCTGCGGCGACCTGGATTGCCCCGGCGTGACGTCACACCAGGGGGATACAGACCCTGTATTACCCGGGCCGGCTCTCAGGTGTCCGTGCGTGTTAAAAGATAGGCGACTTTGTATCGGGGATGAAATAATGTTGTTGTGAGACCCATATCTAAACCCTCGCTGCGATCTTGCTGTTGTGAGGGTTTGGTTATGGACCACTGTGGGCCAATTTAAGCACAATACCAATTGTAACAACGATTGGTAGGTAAACAAAAAAAAGCTTTCCTTGTCTACTTTGATTTTTGTTGGGCCGTTTTTCACCCACAAAATAAACATATCTAGAATGCTGTAACTGGCCAGTGGCCCGTTGCACAATAGAATTTTGTTGTGGGGATCAAGTTGTACTGACGCGGGTGGCCAGTCCATGTTTGGGCAGCATAACGTGAGCTTAGAAGCGCACGTGTAAGCCAATGTTTCACTTTGACAGTAGTGAAATGGGGGAGGAGTTAAGGTGTGACGTACCACCATATAATAATGTGTTCCGCTCTTAGCTAGCCAGAGTAGCTGCACACACTGTGTGAGTAAACATCCTGCGAAGGTTGGACCTTTAATCTGCAGTCTAGGTTCTAGAGAGAGGCATATAGAAATTGTGTTAAAGCGCGGAGCGTTGACTGAATGTGTTTGAGGGGACTCTAACCTCGGGACTGATCATGGTCAATCGAGTTCTTGTCACGGAACGACTAGACATTGGATAATAAACAACAAATCCTTTCACAACGAGTGTTCACGTCTTACATGATGAGGGAACTATAATTATGTATTGGACGACCGCAGTCGACGAGGAGGGAGACTGCGAATGGAGCTAGCTATTATCTATACAACGAAACATCACAAACACGCATTAACTTTAAATGGATAATTAACCTCACTATAGTTCAAAGTTAAGATGGCATACCGAAGAGTTTCGTTGTTACGAAAATTTTCGTTTTTACGAAAATAGTAAAATCTCTGGTTCTAATGAATGAAATTGAATTCTGTAAATTGATATAAAAAAGGAAAAAAATAGAGAAAATTCAGTAAAAGTTAGTGCTCTTTGAAGGCATTCTAAATTTAGAAAAAAATTGTTGCAAAACAATCGTTGTTAAGAAAATATTAACAATGAACAGTTTCATTAATAATATTATTTTCGTTGCTAAGAAAATCATTGTGCAATGGGCCACAGTAGCCTGTTGCACAATACCGATCGTAACAACAAAAATCAATTAAACAACACCTTTCGTTTCGTCTCAATGATCTGTAATCTTTACTGATTTTTTCCCTTATATTTTCCTTTCATAATCAATTTACAGAATTTAATTTTATCCAATGGCCTGTTGCACAATGGATTGTCGCTGTGAGGATCAAACAACGAAAGCACAACAAACTTTTGCATAACAATGAAAAAATTAGAAAAAAATCGGTAAAAGTTACAGCTCTTTGAGGGCATTCTAAAATATAGAAAAAAACGTGTCATAACATTAATTTTGTTGTTAAGAAAAAGGTAACAAGGGTTATGATAACAACACTAAAAATCGTTGTTAGGTCATTGTTCTTAAAGTTATCTTACAGTGATCGCTACAGCAATAATCCATTGTGGAACAGGCCACTGTAATCTTTACAGGATAAAGTCCCTCCAATGTCAATATACAGAATTCAATTTGATTCAGCAGAAAAAAAGATTTTGCAACAAAAGTATCTTAACAAAGTTGTCTTTGTAAAGCACATGTTCTTAAAGTGATCTTAAAGTTTTTGTGATTGGTCATTGTGCAATGGGCCACTGTGGCCCCCCAAATTACCCCAGAAAGGGAGGTACACCCACTTCCCTCTACATCTGCCAGTGTATTCTCCAAGAAAGTCAGCATTTAAAGGTGAGACATACAGGGACCCCCAAACACATTTCATATGGACCCTATCGCCAAAAAATATGTTGCCATAACATCAATTTTGTCACCAAATAGCAGTATTTGTTGATATTGGCGACATGGTGACTGGGTTGCACGAGCCCTGTATCTAGGGATTGATATGGGAGGTTAAGTCCTCAATTCAGATTATTGAATATAATTAGGACACAACATGGCTTACCCTGATGCTTTATAGCTCAAGTGAAAACTTTTTGGGGGGTTCTTTTTGGATTTAATGAAAATGTACAATCAGCATGACAGTAGGTGTGCATAATATTATGTTGCATTATCATATCATTATTTGTTCATTCTCATCCTTAACCAGTTGACTACTATAGGCTTCTTGGAAGAGCGCATGTAATGTAAAACGTGAAAAAAACATCCCTTATTACTCTATTTATCAATAATCAATAATTAGACAAGGATATTAGAGGCTAGAAAATCAATTAGAGTGAAATCTTGAGTGAAATTTCAAAATGTCAACTTCCTTTACTTTTAAAATATCCATTTCTTGAGATGAAACTGCCAAACATTTTGGAACATTCCATCAATAGGTCTTTTCAACAGCCTATTATTGAACATGTCAATTTTCATGTAAATGATTAGAAAAAATACACATCATGATTTTCCATGTCTGAAAATCGTATGGGCTCCACGATCAGGATATAAAGCCACGAAAGGCGGCCAAATGCTTATTTTCAAAATATTTGGCAGAGTCCTAGCTTATTCCTTATTTTGCAATATATCAAAATTGAATGTTTCATTCAGTACAGTCAAGTAGACCCTTATTTTCAATAAGTTTGGGGCATATGTCCATCAAAATTCTAAAATACCTTTTATTCATTTTCACAAGGTTTTAGAATGTATGTTCAAATATTCATTTTTTCATAAATGGCTCTCTGTTATTTTCTGTTTGCTGGTCACATCCTGTCTTGTTATCTTCGCTTTGCCCCCCTTTTCCTATTCCCTTATACCCTTATGTCCTATTTTCCAATTTTCCAATTTTCCAATTTCCAATTTTCAATTTCCCAATTTATCTTCCTGATCTCTTTAGCCCCTCCCACTAATTGAATATTCATATGCTTGGCATTTATTATGCAGTTAATTAGCATATTCTAGCACCACCTCTCCAGTATGTGCGTGTGTGTGGGGGGGGGGAGAGGATTGTGGTGGGGGGAGAGGAGGATTGTGGTGGGGGAGGGGGAGGATTGTGGTGGGGGAGGGGGAGGATTGTGGTGGGAGGGGTTATGCTAATAAGTAGGCGTGGTTACAAACATTTTGGGTTTGAAAATGAAGATAGGGAGGTTGAACATTTGATATTTTGTCCAAAAAATATATGAAAATATGAAAATTGAAATATTGAAAATCAGGGTAGACTGCTGAAATGGAACATAGTGAAAAAGGCTATTACACCTTGGATGTGTTAGGGTCAGGGCTGGTGGACCTTTACTAGATGTGTCTGAGAGTAAATGGAAATAAGGTAAAATAGAAAAATGAATTATTGAGCTAAATATGGATTGAAACATTGGTGATATTTGATCTTTTGATGGTACAAATTTTTACCTTAAAATTGAGAAATAAGAAATAAGAGGTCCCCCAAAAAAGGATGAAAAATTGAAAATTTGAAATTTGAAATAGGCCAAAACAAATTGAAAAATTGAATGGACGCTGACCCTCCACTTTCATGACAATTGGCTGTATAAATCTTGCTTTATTTCTCAGGTGCGTTTGGACAGAATGATGCCTGTTCACAAGCCAACCGCAATAGTAACCTGCCCGGCTGTTTGACAGCAATCCAGCAGCTAGCCCAAAACAGTTCTTACTTCTGGTTTGGGGACTCTTACTCTTCAAGATGTCCCCAGGCCCTGATGTTTACCATGGACTGTTTCAGTTCACATACTTATGCCAAGTCCCTATCAACAGCTCTCTTTGGTGTTAATGACACTGACCTTTCCATTTTGGACAGATACATAGATGTGAAATTTACTTCAGAGCCAGGTGAGAGTTTCTACAAAATTTCTATGTTTGACAGAACTGATAAAAAGATTTTTTCCAATAGTATTAATTTTAAGAAACCTTAAGTCTTACTTCACACATCAGTAACTTACACAATTATACAAAGACTGATTTGTTTTTAATTAGTAGAGTAATTACTAGAGGAAAGTATGAAGAGCTTTGTGACAAGCATATTGTAATCTTTATACAGATAATAGATATATTGAAGATATTAATTATGATGTTAAAAGCCTAACCATGCATTCATTTACAATCATATTGCTATTCTATAGGGAATATAGCCAAAGCCATTGCTTTGCCCTAGACAGAGAAGTCTTACTAGGTAAGGTTTTACTTTCCTGCTGTATGTTATTTGAATCTATCACAAAATTGTTCAAAACCTAGCATAATCTTTTTCTATACTAGGTTCATATACTGGCTGTGACTATGCTTACAATCAAACAACCACCCAGCAGTTTACCCTCGACCCACTGTCAACATCCACCTACCTACCATGGCACCTTAGGAAGCTACCAGAACTCACATGGACAGCCTCCTCCTCAGACCTGTTTACACTGATCATGTTTGATGCAGGCTTCACTGTCTTGCATGCTCTCTATGTCAATATACCTGGAACAAACATAAGTCAAGCTGATGTAAGAAACGTATTTGTTTATCACATTTCATCTGGAAAACAATGGGACATCACAATAGTAAATATAGGATTAGAAACTGAACAGGTCCTGGTAGTAATTAAAAAAGGAGGGGGAGGGCATACCGTTGGACATTATTAATTTTAACCCCTTCAACCCTTAAATCCTCAGGAAATGGTTGTTTTTTCCAATAAAGTCGAGAATGTTCCCTTTAAGACAGAAAACCATTTATAGATACTCCAATTAATTGCTGAGATATCATTGTTTGATGTTCTTGGCTTGGTATACATGAGAAAATACCTCTATTGCCTTTCTTCCCCCTTTCTATGTTATGACCGTTTGAATGTGGCCATATTATAGTCAGAATTGCATGGGCTCATTCATGTCACAGAATCTGATGTTGAAAATAGAATAACTTTTGATTGAATTATTCATTTCCTTAACTGTATAGTGAAGATAATGACACCCCTCTCACAGATAATGAAAAATGTTCTATCCAATCATAATATTCTTTTTTCTTTTACCATGGTAACATACTCATCCCACTTTATCTGAAAATATCTGTAAAATCTTTACAGGTATCACCAAAATCTCCAAAAAAATTCACAAAAGTCAAGTTTTTCCACCTAAATTGTCCAAAATGATATTTTTCAACTACTTTATATTAAAAATGTACTTTAAACAGTGTTTATTGGCATACCTCTGTATGACACGCTTAGAGGGGAAAAAATAAACTTTTTTTATATAAATAATTTAATTTTGTGAAATCTCTTTTAGACTTATAAAGAACATTTGATAAATTTCTTTTTGCATTTTTTTCAGTTTTATGATTTTTCAACTGTTCTGCTTGTGACGTCACAAACAGATAAATGATATTATGTGCAGGCATTGTCAGATGCAGGCAGAGAAACTAAGTTTGATACACAAAAATGTGCATAAAATCAAAAGTTTTAGAGATAAAAGTACTAGTATAAAATTTGGTATGGTTATTCCCTGGATGGTAAGGACCACGGCAGTATACCAATTTTTTGTCACTGGCCCCTCCCTTTAACATTGGTGTAAACTGGGACGGGCTTATTGGTGAACAGATATGAGCTGTTTCCTTTGTTTCATCTTCTCAGGTCTATGTTGTCTTTAGGTTACAGGTCAATTATATTGCTGAATATCTAAGTATGTTTATCTGAGTATTTTAAACAGGTAATAATTCATACTATTTGATTTCTCTTTTTGAAAAGGTTGTCTTTCCATACAGAGGACCTGGAAATTTCAGAGACGTCCCCAATCCTTACGTCTTCGTCTTGTACAAACAGGCAACTACTGTTGTTGCAAGCTCCATCTCCATCACCTTGATACCACCTTTTAATGTTGCCAGCATTAACCTCACAGAATTTCAGGATACCTACCCCAGAGGAAGTAAGTAAAGCCCCATACCCACTAAGCGACTTCAGTGCCGATGGGTGACGGGCAACTTGGAGAATCGGCCGATTCTTATGACCACCTATTATCATGATATATGGAAATGTGCATGCTTGATATGAGTCGGCTCTAAAATTGGCCGACTTTTCCAGTAGAGTCAGCGGATTTTAGCACCTTGAATCGGCCAACTCCAATAAAAATCACCTAGTGGGTATTGGGGCTTAAGGTACTTTAGCATTATAGCAGTGTTAATTGAGAATTTTGTCAAAATTGTTTCTACTTTGGATATGATGTAGGGTAAAAAGGGGGTATATCGCGCATTTTATTTCATTTTCACAGAAAAATGTCTTCCACATATAAGGCTTTCAAAATTTACTTCCCCATTTTATTTCGTGATATAGACTCATATGAGACGTACATATTGATATATTTTTTTTCACAATAGCCCTAGCCTACATAACCATAAGGCAAGGTAATGCAAAATACTTTTTTAGGCTTTGCATCGCGCATTTCAGGCTAATATCGCGCATTTAGCAAGTTTAATATCGCTCATCATATTTAAAATTATCATAAATTAGAGGCAAAATTGAAAATCTCATAGAAAAATAAGGTTTTGGAGACTCAAGGTAAATACATACATGATTACATCTTCAATCAAATATTTCACATTATGTTTGATAGCTAAGGCGACTACTTCAGATGCGATATCTTATAAATTTTTACAACATTTTATTTCAATTTTATGAAAATATTAATAAATCAATGTTTTACAGCCCATATTTTGTCTTTAATATATTAGATTCTTCAGATATGACCTCCAATTTTACTTTTTAGTATAGAACTATATCAGGTTTATCTGCCAGGGCTATTTGGAATTTTCTACTCTAAAACTTTTATGTGTAGGGATTGAAAATGTAATAATGTATTTTTGTGGATTTATATTATGTACATCAGGCTAATATCGTGGATAACATATGGGTTATATCGCGCATTTTATAGAAAATGGTGAGAAAATGTCGATAATATTTATTTTTTAATAAAAAATTATTTAAATGTTGACTATAGATCTATATGCGTTCACCTGTTTCATTGATACCCCTATGCTCAGGCCGATGTATTAGTGCAAGCACAGGGTATATGATATCTTATTAAATTCTTCAAAATAATTATTCAAAATTTCAGAAACTATTAAAACAGGCTTGTATCGCGCACCCACCATATGAACAAATAACATTTTGTTCATTACTAAGTATCTGAGGAGGTTTTAAAGTGATATTATGATTTATCTACAACGCCAGGGCGAATGTTACCCATGTTTAGCATTTTTTCATCATATGATATTATTTTTCTATATCTAAGGGCCATTAACAAGAAATGCGCGACATACCACTGTGCGCGATACAACCCTATTTTACCCTATATACATCTTAATTGTATGTATCAGGCTGTGTATAATGTCTATCTTCTAGATCTGGTAGGCATGACATGGCTGTTAGCCTCCTATGACGCCTACTCAGTCGGGAACCAGGCGAACTATGGCACTTTACAGAACTGCGCCAGTTTAGTAGAAAATGGTAAGAACCATTTGGGAAATATGGACCAATTTAATCATTAATTATTATTTGCGACTAGTTCATGTATTGATTTTTTTTCACAGCATTTGTGTGCTACATATCAAATATGTTTCTTTAGATATGAAGCAGATAGAAGTACATATTTATAATTAACTGATTGTGATATTGGCTAGCATTGATTTGCCTAAACCTATCACCCTTTGAGCTTTTTTGAATTAAAATTAAAGGAAACCTTGCACATAAGTATGGGATAGTTATTTTTCAATAAAATCAATGCAGCAGGTCCACCATACCGTGCACTACATAAGATTTATTTCGACACAATTAGGAAACATTAAAATTCTAGTTTTTTCTTCATTTTTTAAGGGAATTCCCCAAATTTGTGACGTCACACGGTGAGTTAATGGGGAACTCCACTCATCTATCAAAGGGAATCCCCCAACATAGAATGTATAAATTAAGGAATTTTTATTTTAAAATGTAATATACATGTTTGACCAGGGTGGTGATCCAGGGAAAATTTACGAATTGCTTTGTATTTCAGATATACAAAGCAAATATTTTATGTTTTGTCAACCAGGGAGACCCATGTTTCGTAAAAAATACACAATAAAATGATTTGTAAATGCTTTGTAAATGCTTTGTAAATTTACGAATCATAATTTGGAAATTTGAAAACACTAATACAATCAGTTTGGACCTCAAACCTCTTGATAAACATTATAAAATGAGTAAAGTGATATGTTTCTATCATTTTTTAATATTATTTTTGTATGATTTTGACACTTTAAGATATACGATCACAATATTTGTGATCGTATATTTTAGCATTTACGAAGCAGTTTTGGTGCTTTGTAAAATTTACGAATCATGAAACATGTACCATTTTTGCTTCACAAATTTTCCCTGGATCCAGAATTTGCTTCGTATTTGCACAATTTGAGATATGAAAGCTTCATAAATTCTCCTTGGATCGGCCCCCAGGTAAGGGCTATTTTTGATGAAAACACTACATAATTTGAAATCAATCATGAACTAGGAAATCCCAAATTATATGTAGGTGGAATTCCCCTCATTGTGACATCAAACCGTGAGTACTGAGAGGTCCAGTAATTAGGGAATTCCCCAATTTAATTTTATTTCCTTTATTTCTCAGTTAAACCTCAATATTTTCACTTATTCTATCTTGAAATGGTTTCAGGATACTCGAAATAAGTTGTCTTTATAAAACATAACGATTTGAAAATTTATGTGCTAGGGACCCTTTAAACAAATGTTCACACTATTTTTTAGCATTAAATGGTGGCAGTCATCAAAGGTCATTCCTTCCCAGTAACCTTGACCTCAGTGTGACACTCAGTCTGAGGCTCACCACACCTGCTACTACCTACCCTTGTGGTAACATAACTCGTTCTCAGGAGTAAGTTTTGCTTTGTAATATTGACACACACATCTAATTATACCTCATAATAACTAGATTCAGAATGAGAATTATGCCTACTCTGAACTTGTAACATTATACAATTTTTTCAACCAGGCATATAGGCAATTGGTATTATTCTTGGTATAATGTGGTGTATATCAACATGGAAATTTAGCATTCGCTCATTTTGTTTTTGCATCTATATATATTTGATATGGTTTAAGTTGATTTTGATATTCTGCTATGAAAAATCTGTATATGTGCAGCATTTGCAGTATTTCCTTAGTTGTTATCATGAATAAATGTTATCAATAAAGTTTGTCAATATCACCCTGCAAGTGCATACAGTGAAGGAAATCAGCTATAGTCTACATATTATTCAGATAAATATGATATATATTTTTCATATTAAGTGCATTTGTGAAATTCTTTATGAACATAGCAGCTGACTTCTATGTGGACCCCCTGGGCTCCCCTGTCATCAACACTGCAACTGCCAGGACAGGTTCGACCCAGGCATATTCAATGCAGATGAACAAGGCAGCTCCAAACAATACAGTGGATTTCACTGGTGAGTACAAATGGTGTGAAGGTAACGAAAACATATGTAATAAGATTGAAGTGTGGTAATATTTTGCGTTTTAGCTATTTATCATGATAGCAAAATACATGAAATAGGTATATGTATGGCTGTTGACATTTGTAACAGTCAGAATACCCTCTGAGGATCAGCCTATAAATCAGACTGTCCATCAATATTTGTAAGTCTTGGAAGGATGGCACATTGTAACATATACATACTCATAAGAATAGAATAAAAAGTTACTATCATTATGTGTGGTTAAAGCATTAATCATCAATGGGTACAAGAAGAAAGCCTTCATTTGAACAAAAGGATACACTCAAAGGAAGCAGAAATGCAAACCCACCCTATGGCTGCCTAATATTCAGACCTCAAGCTCTAGTCATTTATAATCACTGTTGCATTTCACACTAGCTGTCAGTGTCTTGATATGTGTTTATCCTAAGCAGTTTTAGAAGATTATGATTTTTCTTTCAATAGGTAAGATGTACAGCCTGGTGTTCATAGACCCTGATGTACCTGCTGCTTTTGCTGCAATTGGTACTGCAGACCGACCTTTCCTCCATGGTCTGACCATCAATATTCCTGGTATGGATGTTGCGTCAGGCACCACACTTAAAAGTTACATGGGACCTGCCCCTCCAGATGCCATTCATTACTATTACTTTCTGTTATATGAACAATCAGGAACTCTCCAAATCACCAATAATAATGATTATGTGATGAACGGCTATTCATCCAAAATACATAGAGGTCAAAATAATAGAAATAAGGTAATAGTAGAAATATATGTAAGAGAACGAAATATATGTAAGAGAACGAAATAGATGTAAAGGAACGAATATGTAATAATGAACGAAAGTATAGAAAGCCTGAAAAAGAGGCACGAATATGTAAAAGAACGAATATGTAAAAGAACGAATATGTAAGGAACGAATATGTAAGGAACGAAAATGTAAAGGAACGAAACCCGGAAATATGTAAACCGGAAGTGAAATGTAAACCGGAAACGGAAAATATAAACCGGAAGTGACGTCAGTTGTAGGTCACGTGACCGAAAGCAGCCAATCAGGGCTGACCTCTCTAGTATATAAAGGGGCGGTGAGGCCCGAATAAACAGAGTTCTTTAACAGTTCTCCTGGTGTCCAGACGTGTCCTCTTTCCTGAAACAACCGCTAAAGATGAGCCGATCAGAGTAATTAAGCAGAAGTTAGGACAAAACAGTCGAAGTTCGAGATAGGTAGTAGAAACACAGGGTAAGGGGCCCGACGGCCCGAAGAACGAGGAACGAGGGAACGGAGTAAGGCACGAAGGCCCGAAGTAGTCCCGGAAACCGAGGCGTAGTATGGCACGAAGACATGGGGAACGGAACGAAGGAACGAAGTCCGCGGGGACGAGGGCGCGGCATGCTCGGCCCCACGCTACCAAACAATAGGCGACCGTCGGCCCGTCGCCCCCGCGGACCGGAACTCAGGGGTGGACCGCCCGGTCGGGGTGAATGCTGGTCTGGGAGATAGAGCGAGACGAACCCCGGCCGACCCGTACCCCTACCATAATTTCCCTCCCCCGCAGTCCTCCGTTGACATCGAGTGCCGATTCCCGATCGATTCGCTCAGCCCCCCCTCGTGCGCGAGGCACGACTCTAGAAACACATCTCGGTTCTTGGCCCGGATTCCCCGTCCGCCCCGAGACCCGAACAACCCCCACGTTCCTCTGTTGTAAGAATCGGCAACCCCGACTTACCAGAGAACGTCACAATTACATTGAGACACAAACCTGTCCACCATCTGGAGCAGGCAGGTAAGTCAGCTGCACTGTCTTCATCAATAATCTCATCAACAACGTTAACTATGTAAATGACTTCATCAAAATACATGCTCAGAAAGGGTCCTTTAATGATGGCTTTAAATATTTGACAAGATACAATGTTACAAATGAGAAACCGAACAGCAAATAAACTGCAATAAATTAACATAACCATTTCTTAAATTAACATATATTATAAGCCAACCCACCTCTTTAGCCTCTGTGTATTCACAGCCTGGAAATAAATGAAACAATATAATGTTTTATTCTAATGATATGTATTGTTGTTCCTTTTCCAGGTGTTTGTTCAATATTACTGGCTTTGTCTCTTCTAACAATCTGACACTGGTAGGAGCCACCTGGTTTCTTGCCACTGCCGATGACTATGCAACCTGCTCCTACCTCCAGTCCTCAGCAATGCCTATCGCACCATCTGCTTCCCTCACTGTCCTCTACAGTTTTGTCATTGTCCTACTTTATGTAGGACACGGCAAGTGTTATATTTAGAAGGGCAAAAATGTCCACTTCACTTTATGTAGAAAACATTGAAATAATAACATCAGTTTTGATTTAGTGATTTTTAGAGAAAAAATAAGTTTTACACAATGTGCTGACTTTTTCAATTTTGGTAGTGTGAAATGTGCCCAAAATATGGGGAATACCAACTCTTTTCCCCCGCATGTTAGTCTTGCCCTTTTTGTGGGGTTGTAGCATGTAGCATTCAATGTTTTACAATGAATAAAGAAGTGTTGGTTAATGATTATATCCTTCAATCATCATTTGTAATTAACTAGCATTCTTAATAAACTATTCTGCTTAGAATGATACGTGTTTTCCTGTTATTGGCCACTTATAGCCTGCTTAACATCAGGACTTGCTTAGCTTAAAAGAAAATTTAGAGATTGAATAATTCAGTTGAATACAATTTGCAGCTTTTTTTATATTCCTGTTGCATTTATTGAGTATTGATGAATAAGACATAATCAACTTTGTAAAGAAAGCAGGTTGAGGCAAGAGAATGTTTGATACCAACCAGGGGGGGGGGGGAGGACAAAGTTTGTGTTTCTAACTCATGAAAGACGTATTTGACTTGAATTTAGCAAAGCATTTCTGTAGTAAATAGGCCCATTTCATCTGAAATATATTAAACCCTTTACAAGATCGAACTTAAATGGAGAAGCAATATTATCATGTATACAACAGAAGGTTTCACATCTAAATGATCATATTTATAAAGCTCTAAAGGTCTAAAGTGTTCAGCACCAAAATAACTGGTGCTAAGAGTATGAGTTGCAAGCCTAGGTAAAATAACAATTCAAACGTATCTGGAAATGTTTAAACAGAGAAGACTTCATACCAGCCATGTGCAATGCCAATACGCTAAGTGCTACACCACTCCATCCCCTGATCCTGGGTGCTGACTATTACACCACCTTACCAGGTCAGGGCTATTATGGGAAAACGGCACGTCCTGCACAATATCAGCACAGCCTGTCCCACCAGGTGTTCCAGTATAGCAAATCTTTTAATGGATTTGCTAAGAAAATAATAAGTTTGCTAAATATGAGAATAATACCTTATAGACAAGCAGATTCTCTAAACTGATCCATGCTTATTTTGATCCATCCATGCACTATTTTCACAAATATACTTTTACTATTTAAAGGTAATTCCTATAGAGATAAAGAGGAGATCAGAACTAATCTCAAAGTAGTAGGAAAAGTCTTAATATTTCAGTATGTATTACTGTATTTAACAAATATTAAAAGAGATACGGGCAAATCTCTGATATGTTCTAAAGCTTACAACCTGGTTGCCATGGCAACTGGTCAAATTTCACTAAACGTACAGTCAATCCTGAAATATCAGGACGTCCTTGCACTGCATAACAGTCTCTGAAATGGAATCGCATCAGTTTTCTTATAGTAGCCTCAACCTGCTTACCTACCATCATTTCCATCCCCATAGATTAGGTACTACCACAGCATGATGTCTTAATTCTTGACAGATTTGCATGTTTTTCTGTTACCAAAAAAGCACTGGAAACGTAATTTCAAGGTGAAAGCTTCATCCAACACTGGGATAATTACACCAACGTATTCCTTGAACCCTTTTGTATAAGAAAAACAAAGCTTTAGAAGTACCCAGTAATGAGCAGGTTTTCATTTCTCATGCACCAATGAGGGGGCATTTTGATAAAAGGTGACAGAATTTAAACCTTATTTTCACTACTATTTTTTCAATATCTCTTGTTCTACAAAACATAAAAACATTTGGCAAAAACGCATGAGAATATGTAAGAGTGCAGTAGTATGCAAAAGGACAAAAATGATTTTTCAAATGGTAGTACCTACATAGATTTGATAACAGTACTTCGTACAACACAAAAAATGTGAGCTTGTCCTAATATAGCTGAAAAAAATGCTGATGGATTATAAGCTCCAACAATCATTATCACAGCATGAATTTGGATGGCTTGAGAATGACACCAGTTATATTTAAGAACAGAAACCTCAAACCAGGGTGGCTATCCATACGAAAAAGAAACAAAATAAACATTGGCAGTCTTGCCAACATCGCTGGCACGATCAGAACCTTTCTTGTAGTTGCTTGCAAATGGTTTTGCTCTGGCTGCTTAATCAAAGGTAGGAAAGGTAAACAATCCACACCCTCCCTTGCACGTAAAACATGTTCATTTTCTTGGCCTCAAGTAGCGAGATAGTCTTCCAGTTAAGTACACATTACTGGGCATAAGGTGTACAGGGTCTTAAGCATATAGAGGGCATAGGTCAATGGTGGTTACTGTGCAGAGCCAACTGTAAACATTCCTATATTCTAAATCCAACAGTGTTTTTTTCTATAAAGGTGCTTTTTTGTCCAAGCGATGGCCTTTCCCAATGAAAACACAAATTTCAATTTCTCTAAGGAAATAATATATTTTTCCTATCATTAAAGTGCGTTTTTGTAGATGAATTCTGAGGTGTAACATTCGGTAACCAACACACAAGGGGGTTTGATTGAGTGACTTGGTCAATGGCCACAACAGTAACTCTAGCACTACTTGGTTTTGATATACCTCGTGAAGAATATCAATGGAGAACAAAACTGGATTTCCTGTACTTGCTGTAACAGGGCTTATTGTGTTTGTCGGCATATTTCTGCTAGGTTATTTCCTCAGTAAGTATATTTCTATTCATAAGTTGTGTATTCTTTCTTGAGAGTATGTGGTAATAATCAAGTTGTTGATATTGTTCCAGAAAAGGTCTGAAGTACTGATACGGATCTAACAGAGTTATTATTTTGGTTAGATGTATGATAATATAATTTCATCTTAATGTGTTAGTATTGAGAAGTAGGCAAAGTCACACTTGTAATTTATATTTCGGTTTGAAAGCATTAGTTTATTTACATCTCGTTCATGTACTTGGACAAATATTCAAACCCTTTTCATGGAATATTAATCGTACAGTTATTATCATAGGGTCAGTTCTCCTGAGAGGGTGCCAAACGTGAAAAAAGGATGTAAAATTTTGAAAATTGACATATTGCTTTGTAATCAATTGAGATATTGAGAGTGTTAATGTTCTAATGAGTACCAAAAGTTGGGAACACTAATATATAGATACTATGTTTTTTTGGATATATATTTACGGTGATGCAGTATATGTACGGTGACGCATTTATTTTCACAAAATAATGCGAAAAATTGCATCTATATTCACAAACAAGAACTAACAATACTTCCATATGCTGCACATTAGGGTTACCATGTCTTTTATACTTTCTTTAAAAAAATCATATATAATCAATTTATGCTTATCACTTTTGTTAATCTGTGTACAGTAAACCTATTATCAATATATGGTGATGCCTGGTTATGTACGGTGACGCAGTTATTTCTATTTCAAAATTTGAATTTTAAGGTCAAAACTATTCATAAAAAGCACTATAAAACATCCTGATAGTAGCAGAGGTACATGGCCTATATTCCACCATTTATTTCAGTTTATTATTTCTTTTTCTAGAGAATGATCAAGCAATTATCATAATTATTGGCCAGTATATGTACAGTGACACATTTAATAAATTTACCTCTAATTTGGATACTGTTCGTACTCTAAATTGATTGGTTTTACACGTTTTTGGATTAAATTTGATCATTATGATGTCACTTTATATTGAATGAAAATATTTTTTACTAATAATTCTTGATTATGCAGTAATTGTTATATGAATATGTACGGTTATGCACTTTCCTTCACCAAACAAACGTTACCTAACTTTTTCCCTTCTGGGGTTGACAATAATATTATGTATGAAAAGTATTTTTGTTTCTCGAAAATAGAAAAGGACCCTATAGGCGAATTACTGAGGTATTTTATAATGTCCTGGTTTTTATCTTAACAGTTTTAAAGCATATGATACATTCAGATAACCCAGTATATGTATGATAACTTTCAAAATATTCATAATATTGAAATAAAAGTAGGATTCCCAAAGCAGACTCGTCAAAACACAAGCACATGATATACAATATATAATAATTTGTTTTTCTCTCCTTAAATTTTATCCTTATTTCTGATGTAACTTCACCGTTTCGCACCCTTTCAGGAGAACTGACCATAACATTGCATTTTCTTGCCCTGCATAATGTAAGGGAAACCAGAGCATTATAATTGTTAAGGCCAACTTGTGAAAGTCTAGGTGCTCGATTTAGGTTATTTACTCTTTACTGAGGAGTGTTAAAAATAGTAGGCATTGAGGATTACTTAGCTGTCAACATGTATTACCCATTATTTACTGTCACTAACCCTTATAGGAGCAACTTAGGCTGGTAGAAACTACATGACAAGTATGTTTCCATAATATAACCGAGAAGTATTAGATTATATAGCCCACTTATAGGCCTACATTATAGTTCTTGGTTATACACTGATCATCAAATTTCCAGTACAATGGCATAAATAATTATAAACGACTAGTGTATTAATAAGGCTTAGTCTGGTGCCTGTAGTGTGATTAATGCAATAAGAGAATGTTTGCTGCTAATTATAATTGGGTACAATTGTTCCCAATCATTATATCCCTTGACTGTTTTATATTTGCAAAGATTTCATATTTTCCTTATTGCTATACAATGTAGGCAGGGAAAATGGGCAAAGTGCCTGTGCGTTGGTTAACCGCAATACCGACCTGCAGCCCTGTTTGACATTGACCCGTCAGATTGCGGAGAGCAGTTCTTCCTTCTGGTTTGGTGACTCCTACTCTACAAGATGTCCCCCAGCACTCGCATACACCATCGACTGCTTCAATCCTCATAGCACTGTTAAAACGCTGTCGTCCCTTGTTTTTGGTGTTGACAGCACGGACCTCTCTGTCCTGGACCGCTATGTTGATGTGCAATACACCTCAGAACCAGGTAGGTTTTCGGTAATTAGCTTGTAAATTCAATCCAAGGTCATCCTCACTATCAGATCAACAAATCTGGAGGAGAAAGTTATGATTAGACAAAAACATGAACCTGTTGAAGTTATCAATTATCTGTAGAATTGGTCTTTATGTCTTTTAGGTATCAGGGGGGCATTCCATAAAGATTTCGCGATAATCTAGTTTGAAGAAATACCACGTTACCAACAATTGTTATCGCCACATAACATTTTTGTTTTTCATTTTTTTTGTTCAAATTTTTTTTCAATCAAACTCAAACTTTACAGGCTTCTTCCTTGGTCATATATATTTTTTTTGATAAATTAATATTCATGAAAATACATATTTTTAAAACCGCGATATTTTGTAATTATCGCAGCGATACTGATTTGAGGCATTGGCGATAATATTTTGAGTATCACAGATCTTTTATGGAAGTGCTTTAACTCGCGATAATTATCGCCAAAGTTTTATGGAATGCATACCTGGAGACTGTGACAGTTATTGCAGAAACGTGATCCCAAACAGATTTTAATCCTTTTGCTTCCATAGTCTAAATCAGATTCTAAGGCATTTTGATGAGCATAATAATTATCTTTCGGTTGTTCAGATACAAAGGTAAATAGAAAAATGATATGCTCATATCCTCGTTTGATTATATACATTTGATTTTTTTGTGGAACAGTAAGAAAAGAATGCTTGCATCCAAGCAATATTTTATGTGCTGTGATATAATGAAGCAGAGTGTCATTGTCATTAGATTAGGTATGTTAATATGGTTGGCAATTGCCAAGTGGACACAGGGGATCCTTGATTCATGGTAATGTGTATGACACAAATATACAATGTATTTTACATTCTTTTCATTAGGTTCCTACACTGGATGTGACTATGATTTCACTGAAACCAATACAGAGAACTTTATCATTGACCCGTTGTCATTTACAACTTTAACACCATGGCAACTGCGGACGATGCCAACAATCACATGGTCAGCAGATTCTTCAGACTTGTTTACACTGGCTGTGGTTGATGTAGGCTTTGGCAATTTGCATGGACTCTTCATGAACATCCCAAGAACAAACACCAACGCAGCTAATGTGAATTATTTATTCTTAGTACCGTTCAATTATAAGACATTAAAGACAATTTTAAGATGATCATTCACACTGTTTTAACCCAAGAATCTTAAATGTACTGCTCCTGTTAGTGTAATACACGTTTGTAATATACATTCATTAAAGTTCATTTCAGTATACATACCTCTTTACAAAACGTGAGCACCTCCTAAATGTGTTGATGCAGAATATATACCATACCGTTTGAATTATCTGTTATCTCTATAGCTTGCACGGTTGTTCTAGTCTCTGCTTTTGAAAGGCTAGGCCAATCAACTATTTTTGGTTTCCCTTTTGCTACAGGTACTCAAAGAATACAATGGACCACAAAATTTCAGAGACCAACTGAATCCATATGCCTTTATCATATATAAGCAGTCAAAAAGCATCAATGTCAGCTCTGTCACATACAACACTCTCTCCTTTAACCTTACCCAGTTTACTGAGACATATCAAATTGGAGGTAAGTTTAGTCACATTAGAACAAAGACTCGGGTTCTGCACATAAAGTCACTTTGTTAATTGTTATCAAGGAGCAATTGAAAGAACGTTTCTCAGTCCTACTCCATCACATGATCTCTGTCTAGAGTATGAGGGCAACCGTAATCCTATGATTACACAGCAGTTTAATCAATGTTAATAAAAATATTCATTATTATTTAAAACTGCATTCTGACATTGTTTTCCTGGTCAGATTTGGTTGGGCTCTCGTGGGTATTGGCTTCCTATGATGGATATGCTGTTCAGTCACAGGCAAATTCTGGTATCGTCCATAACTGTGCCAGTTTAGTAGCCAAAGGTAAGAGTAGAAATAAACAAAACCATTCATTTCTACTGTTATTTCTATTTCATTCATATCACTCAGCAAAATATATTTTACTCCAAAAATATCCTTAAATAGATGTTTCCACTATGAACCTATATAATCCTTGTGTAGAAACTGGGTAACAACTGGTGTACACATGTACACTGGCATTTGTTTAAACATTACAGCACTCACTGATGCTGGTCATCCTCAGAGGTCCTTCCTGCCGAATACTCCAGATCTAAGTGTGTTTCTACGATTAAGGATTACCTCGGATGCCATTACATATACATGTGGAAGTGAAAACCGCTCTCAGACGTAAGCATTGGCCTCTTTTTCTGCACTGCATGCATCAGAGTCTGTGCAATACAAATTTACATTTTTTTCTCTGAATATATGAAATAGGTTGATAAATGTGTACTTAATGTGCTCGTAATTTGAATTTTACAGAGCTGCTGATTTTTATGTCGACCCAATTGGTTCTCCAATTGTTAGTACTGCTTTTACAAGAACTGAGTCAACTCAAATTTACACTATACAAATGAACAAACTATTTCCTAACAACACTGCAGATTTCATTGGTAAGTTAATAATATTCTTCCCTAATATTTAGCCCATCATTTCATATTTCTAAATATTATCTATTAATGATTAATGGTATTAAAGATAGAATATCAGAGGATATCACATATATAAATCAACTGCCTCACAACTGTATCTAATCTGAGTGGCTGAAATTACAACCTCACTAATTCATATTCTTAATTGTGAATTGAATTTAACATAATAATTATTATTCTGATCACTATTCTTATGAAACGATTATCTATCATCTTTGTCAAGGTAAAATGTACAGTCTGGTGTATGTGGACCCTGATCTCCCTACATCCTATGCTGCCATGGGAACCTCAGACCGGCCCTTTCTGCATGGTCTGACGGTCAACATCCCTGGGACTGACGTTAGTTCAGGAACCCCCCTCATCAGTTTCCTCGGCCCTGGTCCACCTGACGGTAGCCCTCACTACTACTACTTTCTGTTATATGAGCAGACAGGGACACTACAGTTGACGAACACGTCAGGTTATACAGATGATGGAGGGTGCATAGCAGCTGTATCAGGCAGGTTAGTGAGGAAGACAAAGGTACAAGAACTTTCCCTACATCTGTGGTATAAAGAAAGTTTAATTGTACAGGAATATACAATTGAACAGATGATGTTAATTGGTTCTATAAGCAGGAATAGCGCTCTTTCTATTTTAGGTGTACTTTTGAGTAACCTTGAAAAATGTCTCAAACTAGTGCATGCTCGTAAACCAGGCGCATACATAGGGGTGGGGGTGGGTGGGGGTGCTGATGGCAAGGTTCCATAAGTTGAACCTTTGCTTATAATTTCAATAAACAATTTTTACAATGCACTTTGAGAGAAACGTGGAACTTTTTTTGAAAAATGTTCCGGGGGAGGGGACACCACCCCCCTGTATACAGGCCTGTAAACCAGATATTCAATACCAGTAACATTCGTCCAACAGTTATCAAATTCCTCCATGTAGTCAACGAGAACATTTTCCTGCTTTTTTGATGAGATTATTGAAATCACAAGAAGGTTTTGTAGTGCACAACTAAATAAGATAATCCACACTATATCATTAAGATATCTGAACCAGGAGCCTGCCATTCTATTAAATATTTTGTGACTCAACACTGGGAAAGGATGCTCCTAGGGGATTTTTTCTATGCCCTAAGACTAATATTTAAGGAGATATGAGTAATTTAATGAAAAATAGTGTTAAAACTGGGGGTCACCTCAGTAGTCCACCTATTGGTTGAAGATAATCCCTTCTTGTTTGTCTTAGGTTGGTTATTGTTAATGGAACAATTCATAAGAAAATTTGAAAATAGAAAATTTGAAAATTGAAGCTGACCTACTCTAAAGATTCTTTTTTGGAATGTCAATGGAACATTCTATTCCGAAAATCTGCCCAACAATAGTAATTTGGTTGCCACAGAGACAATAGTTTTCATGATTTATTAGGAAAATTTTGACATCATGATGGAGAATATAACTTGAATTATTCCAGCTTCAAACAGATAAACATTTTTTAGATCAAGAGTAATGATTACAACAGTATTTTTATAAATAGCCATCGATTTATGTTTTTCAAGAATTATGTTTTGTTATCAAATAAGTCAGTAAATAGTGTATAATCTATGTTGTTGTCATTTTCAGAAACATTGATGTTCCTATGTTCTTTAACCCTTTCACTGCTAGATATATCACAATATAACTCATATTTACTAAAATATTGCCCAAAATACAAAAATTAGTGCATAAATTCCCTAAAACTCAAATTTAGTTTAGATTCTTCAGATGAACAGCTTTTTTCAATAATTTTGATACAAATGTTCCAAATGTTGCCACTGTGCCAATAAGACAAATTTCTTGTGAGGAGTAATTGTTTGTAACTATGGTAATTTGCAGGTTACCATGGTAACCAATAATTAATAGAACAACGATGACACTTTTTATAAAATAACATGAAAACATCATCTTTTTTGAGCAAAAGACAGTTTGTGATTATCATAAATGAAAGAAAAGTAAAAAAAAAAAAGCAAATTAAAAATCATGTCATTTACATAAATGCGTCCACTTTTCATGATTTTTTAATTAGTATGGCAAATCCAAATGTAAATACATTGTTTATTGGTTCTCGAATCGCAATTCTAACATTTTTGGGCTACTTGATAGTCTGATGTTCAAATACCTGTATCTCTGGTTCCAATTGGAATATCTGAAAAATTCTTTCAGATTCTGAAAGCATAATTTGCATTCTTTCAATGGTGTTCCTATGGGATTTACTATAGGGCCTCATAATGAGGCCTCTGGCAGTGTAAGGGTTAACCAATAACTTCTTTGATAATTAACATAATTTTACAATTTTGTGATCATTTGAAAGCTTATCATCTGAATATTAAATTCTCGCAGAGAGCATCCTTTCCTCCTTGTGGGTCAAATTTGATAGTATTTCCTCTCCTCAGGTGCCTCTTCAATGTCACCAGCTTCGTCTCCTTCAACAACCTGACACTAGTTGGTGCCACCTGGTTCACGGCCACCACCGACGAGTATATCACCTGCCAGCAGGGGTCCACCCCAACCCCGTCCTCCATGGGGGTGGGAGTGGCAACACCGCCTACCCGCTATACCCTCTGCACCCTGATCCTCTTATGTATGGCATCCATTTAAGGATAAACCGTGGTACAGCTTTCATGAAGCCTCGGTTGGTAGCTACAGACTGCAGTATTAAAGGCGATGTCAGCCTACCATCAGCAATAATGAGAAGATGTTGATCTACAAGAAAAATAATTATATCAAAAGATTTGCAATGTTTTTAGATGTGACTAACTTTCGGTGATTAAGAACCCAGTTTATTAAAAAAAAAGACATGCAGAGTCATGAAAGTGGCTATGTACACAGATGATACTGTCAATTATTCCTCTAGAAGTCTGCCTTTATCAATGATGAAATGTGACCCTTCTTAAAAGTGGTTACAGAATGGTGTGTTAAAGAATTGACCCTGAAATAAAAAGAATGAAGCCTATACATCTATATTATATACAAAGCTGAAGTTGTATCCTGATCCTTTATCCTAATGTTCTTTAAACAACTATGACCAATTATTGAACTGTGCATATCTTGCCATGTATTTATCTTAAAACAAGGGGAAACCTTGACAGCAATTACATAATAAAACCTAAAAAAAACAAAAAACATAACGTAAGGGAACAGGCTATGTGAGAGTATAAAAGAATCCAGTTTGTAAATCGAAACTGACATAACCTGCAGAATGAATAAATGCTCAATATTACCACTTTTTGAGTAACATTATGTTCTTGTAGTCCCAGGTGACGTCACACCTGATTTATCGAGATTTTATGCTAAAGTAAATGTTGCTCAGACTACCACTGTACCAGCATCAGAATTGTGACCCGTTTTGGTGAAATGAGTCGGATGTCACAGAAAGTCAAACTGAGAAATGGGGCTCTGAAGTCGCATTTCGCATTTTTTTTATCGAAAATGGGTTTTTTTCTTTTATTCATATCTCCTATTTTTTTCACGCCATTTTTCCCTAACTTCATGGCTCGCCTGTAGGTCGGGATCCCATCCCATCCCCACGTTCCGGGTACTTGCTGAAAGGGTGCGAAGTGAACTGGCCAATGACAGCCTCGGATTTTGAATTCGCGCATGCAAGGACCAATCAGAACGTGTTTTCCCGATCGTCGTCCCGTAATAATCGTCGTCAAGGAGGTCACGTGTGTGGAATGCGGCGCCCTGATTGGCTGAGAGGCCTCGTGTGCCTTCCGGTTTCAGTTGTTGTGGAAATTTAAAGGGTCGCATAGCGAGCAGGACGGACGGGCGACATGACTTCTCCGACAGATTTAGCTGTTTTAATCCTGGATCACTGCTGGATTTTGATGTGGATTACCTCCTAACATCATCTGGAAGGACATGGATCGCGAGGAGGCTGTTGCGGATGTCCTGAATACCATAAATCGGGCGAATTTAAGTGGTATAGCCGAGCCACAGCAATGGCGGACTTTGGTTGACGAGTACTTTCTCTTCACCAGACGAGGCCCCCGAGGAAGAAGAAGATGTTCAGGAGGATCTAGGGGAACTGGAGGACAATGAGGATGAGCCACTGGTCATCCCTGACCCCACGGACGACCTTCTACAGGTGGAGTGGGACGACTGCAAAAACTTCATCTGAGTTTTGAAAAACTTTATAACGGCCGACATGCGGTCGGTTGCCGTATCTCTGAAACAAGTACGCAAAGTGCCTAAATCCCTTTCAATGTTGATGAAACTGCCTACGATTGTGCCCTAGTACGTATTGTAGCTGCCTAACTAGTTTCAAAGTTGATTTCATGCCATAAACAGGGATGATCCGTCCGGGTTGTCTGGTGACCTACTTAATGGCGTCAGCTGATCCGGCCGGTCTGTAACGGTTATCAATCATGTCTCATGTCATTGTGGCCCTCAGGAAGGTGAACTAAGTCTAATATCATGTATGTTGTTGTCTTTAGATGTTCCTGCAAGCACTACAAAGACAAGGAGTGCAGTAAACAGTTCACGACAACAGAGCTGGTCGCGCGTCGGCAGGAGGTCTATCAGCTGTCCTCAGGTACATTTTTCATGAGATACATGTTATGCAAACCTGTTGCTGCGACCATGTAGCTATGTCATTCTCGCTCAAAACTACCCCATACTCCATGACAATGTCTTAAAGTATAACAGACAACTATTAACACTCAACCAGACCGTTTTTAAGTTAGTATTTAGGGCGTGTTAACCTAGTTCATGGGTCAAACCAGAAACCTCATTCCTTGAGTCACATGCATATCATGTACAGATTATTAATATCCTAATCCACTTTGTTTTCTAGGCGAGAAGGACATGTTGCTACTGGGCATCATCAGCACCTGCACAGACAATAGCAGCATGCTGTCCACCTGGAAGAAGGGGATTAAGCGAAGAGGGGAGAGGCAGCACCAAAGAAGCCACTACCTCGTCGGTTCTCAGCCAGTCTGCAGGGATACTTTCAAGTACATGTATGCGTGAGTAGCTTTGATATTCAACTTCTTTGCTCAACTAAGGTCTACCAAGATATCTCTACTATTAACCCTTTAGACCTCACTAACTACGATTATGAATTGCTGGATTTCCCCAAGATTTCCATGGATTTCCCCCAGAAATTCCTTTAATTTGTTTGACTGTGGATGTTCAATAATTTACCCATCCTAAAATATTAAAATTAGAGGAATCTGGTTTAAAGCATGGAATAGAGAATTAAATCAGCTTTTAAACGATATATTTGCCATTTCTGTATGCTCAATATTATTTAGATTGTTTTGTTTGGGGAAATATGGAAAAATTATGGAAAAATTTCTGTTTTTCCGGGCGGCCACGGCCGGATTGGGGAGCACACCATCGGGCGGCCATGGCCGGATTGGGGTCTAAAGGGTTAATGCACTACTTGAGGTAAATTACAAAATGAACTGTAATGAATTATAACAGAATCTGATCATGGCACTTACCTGCACAAATCGTCCATATTAATATTACAATACTTACCTGTACTTGTTGCCTATCTCCAATAATTATGGGCCTAATGTAACTCTTACCTTGTCACTTTTCCAGCATCAGCAAGAACAAGCTGACGTCCATCATAAAGTGGTACAAGTCCTACGGGGTGGTGACCAGGCAAAAGAAGGCTGGGGGGTGACAGGCGACTGCAAGGATCCTCCAGCTGGAGGACATCAGGCGGGTCGTGGACATGCACTGTGACAACTGTAGTGGTCAGAACAAGAACAAGTTTGTGCTAGCGTATCTTCTCTGGCGGGTCCTGACTGGCCGGCACCAGTCCATTTCCTTAAACTTTTTGATCACAGGGCACACCAAGTTTGCCCCAGACTGGTGCTTTGGTTTGCTTAAACAAAAGTTTCGTCGTGAGCCGGTCTCGAGCCTCAAGGAGATGGAAGAGACTGTGGTGAAGAGTACCTAAGAACGTTTCAACCTTGCCCAACTTGTGGGGGACGAGAATGGGAAGGTGTTTGTCGAATCGTATGACTGGCAATCTTTTTTGACCCCTTTCATCAAACCAGTCAAGGGCATAAAACAGTATCATCACTTTGTGTTCTCTGACCAGAACAAGGGCCACGTCACCTTCCGGCAGTATGCCGACTCAGCCCCCGAGACCTTCAAGATGCTGACTGTCGCCCCTGAAGCTGTCCCCCAGGAAGGCCCTCAGCCCACCCAATCCCCTGGCCTCCCGGCCAAAAGACAGTGGTATCTCTTCAAGAACATTTGTGATTTTTGTACTGAGGACACAAAGGACATCATGTGCCCTAAGCCCTCTGTACCTGAACCAGCACCCGGCCCAGGCCCCCGTGACGTACCTCCGCCGGAACCAGATGCAGATTCAGAGCCAGAGGCTGGCGAGGGGGATGGGCCAGGCAGGGTCAGAGGCAGGGGCAGGGGCAGGGGTAGGGGCAGGGGCAGGGGCAGGGGCAGGGGCAGGGGCAGAGGCAGAGGCAGAGGCAGGGGCAGAGGCAGAGGACAGACTCCAGACACATCATCAGGATCGGAGGGGCAGGAGGAGGAGTTGGTCAGACAGCTGGAGAGGCAATCAAATTCTTCTGACTCAGAGGAGGAAGGTCCCCCACCCCCACCTAGGGGCAGGGTCCATCCTAGTAAACGTGCTAAACGTGGTCGTGGCAGGCCCAGGACCACCTGAGAAATCTATTTGAAATGTATTGTGAACATTGTTAACTTATTTTCAGTTGTTAAGACTTTTTATGATTTTAAGATTTTTACCTCGGTGGCTTTTCACTATTTTAACGACCAAAGACAATCATGAACATTCCAAGAACTTTTATAGATGCATTATGGATACCCAGGGTATATAGGGTCATCACAGAGTCATTTTTAAGCAGCCAAGATGAGGTATTGTGATCCTTTATGCTTGCCGTTCTAGGTTAAGTCGTTGCTTCAGATCCGGATTTTTGTCACTTTTTGCAGCGCCGGCATGAATAAAAGTTATGTATATAAACGCATGAATTACTGGTATTTGTTAGCTAGAATAGTGTAGAATGACTATGTAAAGTTTCAGGAACAAGGATTTATTACAAGTATACTTTGCTAGGGTTTTACCGGAGGACTGTGGTAGCGCGCGGTAAGAAAAACTTTGAACTTATACCCGCATAGGCGCGGTTCTTTTTATTTTCGTCGCAACTTATCTCAGGCCCTAGATATCGGACCTGGACATGCTATACCTCGTTTTAAAGCTAATAATTAGTATTTTCTGATGGCATACCTAACTAAAATTCGTCCCCGTGCGACATCCGACTCAATTCGCCAAAACGGGCCACAATTCAGGAAGTAATGTTTTTGTAGGCCCTATGTCTTTTTACCAACATTGGCCAAATTTCTTTTTCTTGACAAATAATTAGCTTTGTGACAAACATTAAAGATTATATTAATTTTGTTTGAAGAAAGACATTCAGAAATAGCGTCCGATTTTGTTTAAGCATTTCTAAAGGCAAGGTCTGGGAGGTGCTGAAAAAATGTGACACTAGCATACCATTAGAGATTTATGCTACCCCTGTCTTATGACTCTAGAATACTGTAGAATCTATACATATATCCTGGATGCAAACATTCAGAGCCAGATAGTTAAACACTATAGACCTTGTGCAGACAGGGTCACGTGACCAGATTTTGGTGATCACCACGTGGTATCTCACCCACTTGGTCATTGAGTATATCCATAATTCATAAATGATAATTGTCCATTATGATCCTTGGACACCCTTTAGACCCCAATCCGGCCATGGCCACCCGAGGGTGTAGTCCCCAATCTGGCCGTGGCCGCCCGGAAAAACGGCCATTTTCCCCATAATTATTTTTTCATATTTTTCCAAGGAGAACATTTTACTGAGTATTCAACATAAAAAAGCAACCAATATCTCGTTTTAAAGCTGATTCAATTCCCTTACCAATGCCCCAAACCGCATCTCTATAACATTGATAAGCATGGGTCAAGCCTTGAACTAAAATAGAAAATTCTGGAATTCCGGAGGGAAATCCATGGAAATCCTGGGGAAATCCAGCAATTCATGAACGCATTGAGTGGGGTCTAAAGGGTTCAAGGGTTCCTTGCATATAATTGTGACCCAACACCCAGAAAGGATGCTCGGGGGGGGGGGGGGTTATAATTATCTTAAGTTCTAAGGCCAATATTAAGGGAGATATGGGCAGATTTGTGGAAAACTAGGGACAAAAATGTCTTAAAACTACTTTTTGTGTAGAATTCAGTTTTCCCACTCTAAACATTCCATTTTGTTTTAAAAACATTCTATTTGGAATGTTAATAGAATGTTTTTCCCCATATATTACCTAACATTAGATGTTTGGTTGGCTGCCATGGAATCGAAACAACAACATTTTGCAGAATTTGTCAAAAATTGTATCCCATTTAGAAAAACATGGCTTGAATATATCATCAGTCCAAACTAAAGTAGATTAACTGAATTCCGTTTTAGGAGTGTGTAACATGAATAAGGTTCCATAATATCCATAATTGCAAAGGCAACTTAGACAAAGCAACTTAGATGATAATCCCGCAGAACTTACATTAGTCTGCACATATATTGACATTACAATTAATGCTTCGTCAGAACGGTAGCAACATGTGAATACATACTGCATCACAAATACTATCAAATCCCGATGCTCTGAGAGTATGTAGGAGTATATTGCCGTATTGCTTATTATTGCTTATTATAAATATCATAACTGTATCTGATTATGTACCAATTAATGTTTCATAACTCTACTATCATAAATTATACCTACACGGAAGAACATGTCAAATGATCGTGGTTTAATAAATAAAAAGAAATATATAAAACATTCTGAAATAATGCCGAAGGCTAAGTTAAAAATAATTGCAGTCGCAGATAAGAGATAATCTGACTGATCAAAATGATATCTGCAACATAATACATAATCTTTAGAACGGTGTCATTCTATATTTGTGCAGATTGGCCTGCCATTACAGAATGGTATCGCGACTTTATGATACCACAAAGAAAACATAGGGCGTTTGATGTATAATGATAGAACGATATGATCCAATCAATAACAAAACATGTGTAGACCGGAGCAAGAAAACTCAAAGGACATTCCTTTTCTGGAGACCATTTTCTAAAGTAAAGGTAATTACCTACGGTTGGTAAAGGATTAGGCCTACTGTAATCTCGAAAGTATGCTTTAATGGTACCTACACTAACAGGTATAACGAATTTTAGAATACAATGTTCATTTACCGTGTATAGGCCTAATACCGAAGAATATAAAAGACGCTCCTATATCATGCTTGATTCCAATGATATCGTCTTCATGAGCTGAAAAATTGATGGGAATTAGAGCATACCTTTCTATAGTTATCCATTTCAAAACGCTCAAGGTAATCAAAAAGCATGTATATTTGATATCATGGCTGGAGCTAGGTACTAACAGGAGAGGTACGAGATTTTGAATGATGAAATTGCAAGTTAGGGTACCAATATTGCGATCACATACACATAGTACCCAATTTAAGAACAGGGGTTACACAGGAGGCCGGTTTACGCCCCCCCCCCCCCCCCTTGACCTACCCCTGGAGGCCCGGTATGGCAGCTTCTCATACTCCAGTAGCTTAAGCTTTGAGACCCACGCTAAATATACATGCCCTTTCTGGTTAATCTCCCCTACCCTTCTAAGCGGTCACCCACCTGACCACCTCCTGTCAGCGTGTGTGTATATCAGGGGCGGTAAGTAGCCATGTCGCCTGCTGGTCAAGCAAATCCCAGCTCCTCCAGTGCGTATTGACCCTGACCAGGGTACTCAAAGACCACCAGACTTCTGACCACTAGGCATGCGGTCACTATAGGAGGGGGTAGGCGGACGGATCTATGAAGGGCTTCAAGGAACCGTTTTCAAATGCATTTTATTTTGGACATCATACCGGTTGTTTAATGGGCAAAGAAAACGCGCTAACAAGCATCTGAACGTTATGCAAGCTTAACGCTGCAAACCTGCCATTATGCAGTAATTGGTATCTCAGGCACAAAGGAACTAACGGTGTGCTTGGACTTCCTGGTTTCTGGGGCTGGAGGAGGGATTGCCCCACCTGGAGACCCACCCAAAGGCCACCATGCCCAGGCGGGCCCTCCAGAGAGGGTCCCTGCTGTCCTCCCAGCACGTCTCTTGGTGTGACACCCTGGAGGAGGTCATAGACCCTGGAGGACCTCTACGGGACGGGCAGCCAGAGCTCGTCAGGTGCCACAGACAGCGGAGACAATCAAGAGATAAACAGGTAAAATATGGACCTCAATTCGCTTCTTATATACTGTCCTACGGACTACCCACACCAGTACGCATTATCTGTCCTAATGATATAAGATATATATATATATATATATATATATATATATATATATATGATAGCTAATGCACACAGATGTGGGTAATAAAAAATAAATGATATTAAACGGTATATTCAACCACGATTACCATACATACAGTTGATAAGAATGGCACTTTAAATGGAAGGACCACTTACTCTATTTTGCTCACACAGCCAGTTTACTTGGCCCAGAGAAAAACATAATGTGTCCATAGAATGCAGGTCATCGTTTGCTTTTCAAAGGTGGTCTTATTTGATTGAATAATCTAAAATACGTTTAGACCTTGAGTATATTTGCAACATGTTTCCTGACGTCAGTCGAGTGTTTCGAGTCAATACACTCCCGTTCTCACACAAATAGTAATTTGATCTGAGCGTGATATCAATCACAATATTATCACCCTTAAATCCAGGTATGTTTTCCATTTTGAATATCAAAACAATATAAAATGTCATTCGTATGTATACTGTTACATTTTGTTTAGATGCTGATAACTTCAAATTATCATTATTATATCCAGCTCTATATGGAATGCTAGGGGTCACTAAGATAATCGGTATTTTCTCTCCCTTCGGGCACTAGCCTTTGTTACATGTTGCATGCGAAATGTGAAAGAAAACAGCTTAATCTCTGGTTCCTGGATACAGACGCCAATAACGTTATTTGGCCACAAGGCCGGTAGTGAGTGCTTATTGAGTGAGGCCAGTTTCCACCTTTGTACCTGTTGACTGTTATTGATTGGACTCACTCTAAAAGCAGGGGGTGTCGAACCCATGACCACATTATAACCAGTATCAATATTAGCAAGGGCCAAAGGTACGTGTGGTGTTTAGCAGAGCTACCGGGTCAATACTACATGATTTTCTCTATACCGCCTTTGGAAAGGGTGACTAGCAAAATGTGATATGACCATTATACATTTTAAAAGAATGAACACCCGGTTCTCAGTGTTATTTTATAGGTCTCTAACTGTGAGTATGGCGGATGTTGAAGTGGTTGAAATGTTAAGAAAGAATGAGTGCTACTTATAGGTTTGGCAAAGCTGTCATGGGCAATTTTGTATGGGGATATTAAAATATTTGCCTTGCACTAGGAATATTCTGCATCTAGATAGTGAATACAAAGATACCTCTGCATAAGTCTCACTTCATATAATTATATTACTACCAGCATTGTTATTCCAGATAAAATATCCTAGATTGTTAATTACCTGTGTTGTTATATGATATAGTAAAACTTTAAGAACTACCATCTTGATTTTCAGAAAAATGGATTAGTTCAAATTCTAAGGCATCTATTATCAAGTGACCATTTTATTGTAATTGCCATAATGATCTCCGTGAATGAAAGATATCAATAGTTCACTGCAAGGGGCAACTGTTTTTATTTCCCAGAGACCAAGTAGAAACGAAAAGAGGGAATTAATTATAATTTCCAAGCCCTAAAGTCTGAACTGTATAATACTATATGCTACCTTGATTCATCTTAAAACTACATGTATATGAACAGTCACCTGACAAAATTATGATGGAGACAACATAGTTTGGGGCTAGGTTGCTTTTGGGCAATAACACTAGCTGTTAACTCTTTTTATTTTGGCAAAGCAATGCTCAGCACAATGCAAAACCAAATAAACTATCTATATGCTTGTGTTAAAAGTGACATGGGGATGCTGGATAACTGTACTGACATGGTTTCAGTCCTAGTTAAAGAAGCTATGTGCGTACACCAGTGTTAAGACTGGAAGGGAATCTCTCCTTGTTGCCTTATAACTAGGTTGGTTTGGTTGAGAGGGCTGAGTGGACTAGCCTTATGGACTGGTGAATAGCATCTGAAGTCAACGACGTATATCATAATGCTTTGGACACTAATCCTTTGACGCGAGGGTTTGTGTCAGCTCTAGATGATGAAATACACCTCGAGATGATTTGGTTTATTAACAAGAAGACTGTGACTTACACTAGCTCACGTAATGGAATAATGAGTTGATTTATTGTGGTGCGGAGGCCAACCCCGCGGGTGCGACTCACATATTCTATGCCCAGATTGTGTGTGTCAGGGGTTTGAAAACAGACCCATTAGGAGAGATAGGCTGGGGAAGGACCATTAATGTGTGGGTGAACAGGCATAAGAGAAGAAGGTGAGCTACTGTCACGGGCTGTGAACGAGTAACATGAGGTGGGGGAAGGTGATGAGGAGCCACGTAGGACTTCGATATTACAGCAATGAGAGCAATTCAAAAATTGAAATCCTCAAGAAGTTCTTTTGGGGCAGGCCGACCCTTTAAAAATCAAAACGAAATATCTTACTATGAATTGTCTCCTTAGTTTTTGAGCCTTAGCACATCCTCATTGGAGGTAACCTAAATATGCTACCCGGCCCAGGGACGGGTTTAGGAGGTGGGCGCATGAGCCCCCCCCCCCCCCCCCCCCCCGCCTTTAATTTTGGCAAATTTTAGGTTTGTGTGTGTGTAAAATCACAGCTCCTAAAATGACACCTGACATTTGTGCATAAGTGCGCCCCCCCCCCCCCCTTTCTTTTTTCTTTTTTTAATCTCCCTGCACCCCCTCACTGATTGGGGTAAAAAAGGACATGTGTTTCTGGATTGTGTGTTGCAGGAACAGTGTTGTCAAACTATCAGAAGTTCGCGGTTATGTCTATTGTCCGCTGCCGAACCTTTTTCCTCCCTGTGCTGGGCTTAATCGCTGTAGCGTTCACAGGTCGAGCCCGTCGCCCCGACCCGCAGTAGACGGCCTCCTGGGGAGGTGGGGCTTAGCGCGGCCAAGACCCTCGACTATTACAAACACCTCCTGCAGGCAGTGTAGAGCAGGAGGTACTCAGGGATACCAGTGGCTGCCGCAGTACACCCACAGAGGTCCGGGAATACTTAGCAATGTACTCACATTCTAGGGAAACCCATGATTATAAGAGGCAGCTTATGAGTCATTCTGACTCTAAAAAGTGAAAACTTGGATGCATTGCGCACCTGCTTGGACTCTATATTGAGGTTTGGTCGGATACTGGTATAATCATTAGACACTGGTGTGCAGAAACCCGACAATCTGTAAGGAAGGTTGTATCATGATATGACAGGAGCCTTAGGATAAACTTGAGTAAAACTAGTACATTAAAGGTAAGTTCATCATGTAAACTTCCATTATAGTTTTATGTGTTATTGTTCACTCAGTTCAACAGTTGCATTGGCCTGTTTATAGACTGAACTGCATGGCTCCATAAAGTCTGGAGTACATATGCATGTTGTTGACAGCTGTTAGGAGAGAAGTTCAAGTTTGTACATGTCAGTAACGGGACCTAAATATACTCATAGACCTTGGCCACTTAACTCATGGAAATAGCACTTATCTAGAGACGTGATAATGTCAAGTTTTATTGTTGGTGATAGCTCGACTATAGGGATATACCTCCATTGATTACACTTTGATAGAGCAGGCTATCTACATAATCATCAGGAATCACACACGGAAAACAGATTTATATTGCCAATTTTCTCCGGCCTAACGATAAGTTATTGGAGGAATCATATACATGTTCTTGATGACCATGGAAGTACTATTGGAAGCGTAAAATAAGAAGGTAGGAATTTAACTAAGCCTTTTGTGTGTTCAGTGTCCATATGCCTCACCTGATCCTCCAGTTGGCAGTAGCATGTACTGTGGACTAACTAGACACCTATGTGGCCAATGCTTCTGTTTATACTTGAGTAGTTACCAATGGCGAGTCATTGCGTTAGGTAAAACGTTCATTAGACTTTCTGTAAACAAAATGAATGCGTTTATAAAAAGATCCCATATAGGTCCATATTCTACCAAGTTCAAATTAAAAAGTTGAATTACAATCCTGCTGCTCACTCGTTTTGAGAGAGGGAGAGATTGAAATAGTTGTATCATGAGATCATGCGATATGACGTTCCCCAATGAGGCCAAACTTTTTAACTTATTATTTGATAAGACAGTAGGTGCAAAGGGTTTCAGAATTATAAAGGCCTATATTGTCCCTAAAACAAGTCCGGCATTATGATCACTGTCTGATTCATGTCAGGCTTGTTATGATTCGATATTATTATAACAAACGTGTGTTGCTTGAATCTAAAGATTCTTGCGAAAGAAAACGTTTTTGATATTTTTGGTAAATGTTATTCTTTTCCTGTTTTTAGGCCCACTAAGGGAAGGGGCCCTAATTATTGTTTTTGGAGAAAGAAAGATGATTTTATACTGAATCAGTGATCTAGCAATAATTGATTTTAAATCGAATATATACACGTACACAATATTATGTTATATTATAAAACCAATCATTAATCTAGCAATGGTTGTTTGAAATGCAATATAAACACAATGTTATGATACATACAAGTCCATCCAGGATTCGAAACCCACAACATAGGTCTTTGGACTTGGAGGGGGTAGCTAACCCTTACACTATGAAGCCACATAGAGGAACAGAGGGGAACTAAAATTAATAATAATGGTGTCATGACCTAATTTACTGGTTCCCACAGGTACTTTGAAAATGGACAGGCTTGTAACAGCCTATTTTGCTAGTTCTTGGTATGGCCTGAAGTAAGTTCAGAATGTAGACTGTAATACGTGAAAGGGCATCATTTTAGAAGTAGTAGGGTAATGATCATATACATGTATATGCTATTTATCTGTACAGTGATACGCTTTCCCTATGCTGCAAATCTGGCCTGCAATCGTTACTGCAAAAAAGCATTTGAAACTTGTACTGCATACCAATAAAGCTAGCGCTACCCGTCGTGTTTTATTCGACATCTCCCTGTTTTGTACAGGGAGAGTTGATGGAAGTACCATATTTACTTTATGTAACAGATCGGTTTACTTCTAAAGCGAATGAACACAACGTGATAAACGTCAGAAAAATTAATATAAGCGGCTTACAGTTGTGCAGTGCCGAGAACAGGCTTAGTACCACTGATCGGGGATTATGGTCTCCTTCATAAGTGTGAGGCAGTAGAAGTAATTAACCCATATGGTACTTGAGGCAATAAAGATAGGGAGTAACCCTAGAATGGACTCACTAAAGCCTCGCAGGCTGTTCGATCGCCACCAGTCTATTACCATATAGAGCTTATAGTATTTACCGGAAGTTCGCCCTTTACAATTCATTGGAAGTCGGAGATATATCTAGTCTATTTCAAGAAATATAAAGAGTTCTATGGGGACAATTACAAAGATTAAAAAAAACACGTTTAATTTGTTCTGACGCAGAACTTGAGACATTCTAAGATCCTTATATCAGAAATAATAAATGAAGATAACTCCACGTATTGTAAACCATAATTACAATGTCCTGAATGGTATATGCTCGCTGTTTAAAATATAATGCTGCGTACTCAGCTGCTCACACTTTCATTCTTTATTTATCTAAGGACAAAACAATAACCACTCTTGGCTTGTTATACAACAAGCGCAATATGACAGTATCTTCGATAGTATCTACTGGGTTCAAGCCATAGGTTGTTGGGTTATACCTCACCGGAAACAAATGGCAAAGAAAGTTCTAGGTGTGGTACATTAATAACCGTTTTCTGTGAACCCAAAGACCCGGAAATTAAAGTAGTTCTCCTCCTTGGAATTGTTTATTTATGGACCTGATTATTGATGTTTAGTTGGTTGGGTTGGTTGGTTATTGGTTGATTTACATCCTAATTAACTGCCAGGGTCATAAAAAGGGCAGTAATGGTGAAGGAATTTATGAGAAGGTAGAGACCATACCCCTACACTTTTAGGGAGAGGTTTTCTTTAATGTGCATGTTCCCGTAGACAGGGCTATACACACAACAGCTGCTGACCCTAAGACCTTTGATGGCCCAATCATTGTCACAGAGGGATGTTGTTTAGTTTTAAAAGAATTCATAGAACATTATATACATGTGTTAATTACATTGAACATTCTGACTTTTCCAGATGCTGGCTTGCCTTCCGCCCCCGGGGAGTGGCCCCGCCCTCCATGAAACCCGCCCCGCTGGAGGAGGGTCGCCGGCGCCCTCCGTCTGCAGCGACGTCAGTGAGATCAGCCTGGACTTCCAGGTGCAGGAGAAGCCGGCCTTCAAACTCAGCCTGGACGACATCAACCTGGCCCTGGACCAGGAGAGGTCGCGCTCCCAGCAGCAGTCGCGCTGCGAAGCCGTCAAAGCGGCGCAGACGCGGATGTTGAAGATCTACGCCCGCGCGCGGCAGAACCGGCACGGGCCGACGGACAGCATGTCCCTGCCTAGCTTCAGCCGGCCCCAGACCCGGGCTGAGAGCCACCATGACGGGGAGATAATCCGGGCTAAATCCGCCGTCACCCTGCCCGCCGCCACGGCCCTGTCCACGGCGCTGGCCGAGAGACCCACCAAGTCGCGGCCCGGGTCGAAGATCTGTCTGCGGGTGCAGAGTGCGCTGAGTGAGAACCCGGCCGAGGACCGCTCGGTGAGCAGTCTGTGCCGCCAGTGCTGTGAGGTGCTCGGCCCCAGGGCCTGCCACCAGTGCGCCAAGATCCAGCGGCGCCAGCGCGACATGCGGCGCTTTGAGAGGGCCTACCCGGGCTTCCTGGACACGGACGACGAGGTGACCGCCGCCATAGTGGTCAAGAAGTACATGCCGGCCATGGAGACTGACCACATCCAGAACCTCATGGCGCAGGGCCACATCTCCACCCCCAACTTCAGAGAGTCCCTCCTCAGGCTCAAGGAGGAGGCCAGGAGAAAGGCCATCGAAGCGGAGAACAAGAGGAACGCCATCCAGAAGGCCGCCTCCAAGGGGCGGGGGACTTACACCTTCTTCTCCAGCATACGAGACCTCAACCAGAAGATCGTCTCGGGCAGGGTGTCAAAGAAGGTGGGGGTGCAGTGGGCCGGAGCCCCCGGCAGCGGCGGCGGGCCCACGAGCCTGGTCAAAGACCCCAACAGCTCGACAAGAGCTGACAAGAAGATGAGCTTCACCGAGCTCATCTGCCCCATGTTTATCAGCCCCAAGAGACTCAAGTCGGAGCCGCCCGGGTTCGTGGCCCACTACGAGCCGCCCCTCCTGCCTAAGGTGTGTCAGAACGTGGAGCCCGCCTTCTTCGCCGGCTGTGAGACGCCGTACAAACTGCCCGACAGGCTGCCAGAGAAACCGCTCGACACCGACGAGTCGTCGTAGACGCTGTATATTTTAGGGGAAAAACTATAATATATAGGGTAAAAGATAGATGTAATTATTGTTGTAAATAAAAGAAAAGAGGCCTGCTGTGCAAGACTCTCTTCGACTCGAAACATAGAAATGATAACACTAGATCATTGCTGTATCATATTAATACAGCATAACACTTACTTTACTACTAGTAGGAAAAGACAATCATGTGTTATAGTTAATCATATTTCCACGTCATGTAAACATCTACAGAATCATTTTAGTTTTCATCAGGCAATATATATCAATACTTGTTACATCGGATGAAAGCAAAAATGGATTAGAATTAATCAGGCAGAACATAGACTGATACAATTCTTTTATAAATAAGAAATGATTACCCCTAGGCCTGTAAGATTATTCGAATCCTTTTTGAAGTAAGTGTTGACAAAACGTTACAGGCTTACAGGCAGTTGTTCGACACGATAATGTATCGACCTTACCAGAAGATAAAATAGATGTTATCAAGCATGGTTTCAACTGGTGTGTCAAGTACTGATACTGATATAAATCTTAAAGTTGTCCTGACTAAGAAACAAACATCTATGATACTCATTTATTAATGTAAAAGAATAATAAACGTTACTCATGTCGTTTATATGATCTTCCCAAACCATTTCTGAACTAAAACTTAGGGGTTGTTTGTGTGGGTCAAACAGAAGGGGCGGTGTATGGGGTCCTAGCCTCCCTCCACCCTATACCTTTTTTGGTATGAATACCACTCCAAAACCCATTGTCTTTTCGAGAAAAAAACCTCCCAGCCTTTTCGAAATTCCGCATGGTTAAAGAGTGCAATTGTAACGCGGCTTCCGTCATCTTATATATGATACATTGAAAAAGTATAGTATGTGTCTGAACTTTTTCATATTTCGCTTTACTTTAACACAATCAGGGGCGGTTCCAGAAATTTTCGAAAAGATGGGGGAGGGGGGGCGCCCTATTGTAAAGTTTTTCACCGGACCCCACGGGTGCGAAAATTTTACATTTAAAATAATCAATATTTGGCCAAAAGTAAGGGGGCGCGCGTCCTCTGTGCCCCCCCTCCTAAATCCGCTACTAACAATTTACAGTTACACCCTTCCCACAAACTTGCGCAGTCCCCAACCTTGGCTACCTTTTGGGGCTTTTGGTACCTGGTGCACCTCACTCCATATAGGTTACCTATAGGGGAACCCCTAAAAGATTATTTCACATTTAATTCACCAGGGGGCGTCACTTTAATAAGAAAGGTGTAAAGGATCGTTGACTATAGATTTCGTCATCTGATAGAAAGGAGCTAATACATCGACATTCACGGCTGTGTTGTACTCTTTAAGCGACGGTAAAGTATTGGTTGGAAATCGAAGCTGCGTCCAGTCACCATGACTCGACCAGGGTCGGCTAGTTTATCTCCAGGGATTGATCCCCTGTTGATGGTTAGCATTAATATTGATCCCCTGATACGCCCAACACCTTGGTCACAGCATGACTTGCGCGCTGCAGCGGGGGAGGGATCACATGAATAAAGGTACGACTCTCATGCGCATTTTAAGTCCCATATTTTAACAACAATTCGATAGTGTCCCTTTCCCTAGTAGAGAATAAAGAGGTTATTGAAATATGCAATACTAAAGGTTATATATGTATATGTACATGGCAATATAATATGTCATGAAGATCAAATATCAAAGGTCTGCTCATGGTCACAATGTTTAGTTTTCGTCATATTTGTGTCCTGTTGTATCTTAGCAATTAGCAAATAGTGTTTATTTCGGGAAATATTGATGATCAACAATCACAACAATATATTGTATGTTACCGGTCTTGGGGAAACGGTAACTAAACGGATATGGTATAGGTTTGCTCTAAATCTATTATTAAGGGAGATATTTACAAAAAAGAGTACATCATACATATTATCATTAGAGTTTTTGTCTTTGGTACAATTTTCCAGATATTCCTAATTTTAGAACAAAAACATTCTATTTTTAATGACAGTTACATTATGGGTAATTTGGTTTGAAATATCTTGTCTCCCATTAATGATGAAACAAGCAATGTCAAAACTTTGCCATGGAAATAGAAAGAGGAATCTCCCGATTCAAATAGCTTTAGGCCTATTATGGAAGTAATGCGAGTAATTCAAATCAGGGGTGTGGGAGTTTAGGCAAAGTTGAGGAATTCAAATGTGCATATCTCAGCCTCTATTAGGGATATTCAAATATGGTGTCCACCATTTGAAAGGGTGTATTATGAGTTTTTATTGATATTTTCGCCCTAAGGTCACCTTTTTCCACGTTGGGTCACAATCTTTATTACATTGACTGACAGTAAAATCCTTGTTATAAAACGCCCAATTATCGTCGTTTTATCGTGTTTTTTTGTTCTATAACTGTCTACAACAGGTGGTAGATTATGTCTGTATGTCGTAAAATCCGAGTAAAAAATCCATTCTAAAGGATTCTAAAGCTCAGTGTTGTGTTTAGCACTTCAATGTTACTTCTGTGCAAAGGTACCTTTCACCACTAATCAATGTGATGAGTCGAAACGGCGTTAAGCATCCATTACTCACTCATTCAATGTGATGACGCTCGATAAATGTACCCGCCATGTTCGTGACGATGACATTACACACGTAAACTTGTCATGTACACCCGGATACAAGATAATTGCATCAGTTTCTCCGTACAAATCGTATTACAGATATAAATATGATTAAGGATCATACAGGGGGCGTATTCATCGATTAGATGTTTTGTCGAAATAGCCAACACGAATTTCACATTCTTAATGCTTATGTAATGTACTTGTATCTTTTCAACGACGTATTTGGTGTTGTTGTCGAATACAAAATCCATAGAATTGAGGATAGCACGACAAATTTGGTCTAATCGTCGAATAAAGATCTATAAAGCTGATAGCACTTCGTTCATTTTCGGATAATCATAATGGAAAAGACCTACAATTAATAGTCTTGTTGCAAGGAGAGAAACATCATAATTATCATAATATTATCCTGTTAGGTTCCATAGCTCCCACTAACATAAAATAAAAACCACATATTTTATGGGCTTACAATACATGGGGCAGCGTGTACTATCATATCGAGAAATTCATAGATTTGACGTAAAGACAAGCCTAGCTGCATGGTGAAAAGGATTCTGTAGGGACCGAACCGATTATATGAATTTGTTTGTTTGCCAGCAATAATTATCTTTTGATCAGTGCAGTTATTCACCGACGCGTGAAGGCAAATATTAGGTAATTGGCCATGGGAAAGCAAGATTATTACTACATTCAGGATAATTGACACTTTGCTAAGTGACCAAGTCAGGGATAATCAAATGAAGCAAATGAATGTATTATATCAGGGCCTGTTCATTAGAACTGTGGCCTTATAAGAACTGTGGCTGCTGGTGATGGTAGCGGTAGATAGGGGTGCCACTGTGAATTTGTTATATTGTGCATGTTCTCTTCGTTTTTAGGTCCGTGTAGCCAACAGGGAGTTAGTTTTGGTGATTTGATAGGAATATTTATGAAGAGTCTCGGAGCTTTGAAAAATAATGTATGGCATGAAATAGTATAAAATTTAACTTTAGAGAAGATGAGTAGCTAGAAACTCTACATTTTTCGATGAAGATTGATCACGTATGCCCCAGTTACAATTTCATCGAAGGTACATAAAGCTCTTTCCTGTTTTCTTTTATATTCAAACAAGGTTCTTACCTTTTTGGAGATTTGTATGTGTGTAACAACACTTAGACCTACAATCCTATTAAAGCTGAATGCAAATCATGACCAACGCACAGGATCCCCCGCCCAATCTGTGCAAAGATCAACGATTTATTTTTTGGCGTTGAGTATTATTATTATTAGATTTTTTCAAAAGCATGACGCCCTGCTAGCGTTATAACCCGAACCAATAAGCTGGAGTATGGGTACCAATAGGTACAGGCTAAAGGTGTTGGGATTAAAGCGTCTATAGCAGGGTCCACTGCGCAGATTCATGGAAAAGGTTATTGCATCACAAGCATCATTTACTACCACATTGTCCTTTTTGAGGGCCCCATCAGTTCTGCCATAGTTTGACGTCACCTGCTTTTCGCTCACGAAAGTGGCCAAAATCGCTCTTTCGCATGCAATCTTAGGAGGTCAGTGACCATCTGATAAAATGTAAGGCGATAATAGATCATTCTCTATAAGTAGGTATGTTTTAGAGGCGGATTCAGAACGTTGCAAGGTTGAGGGTAAGACCGACCGATGGTGTAAGTAGTATATGTAAAGTAGGATACTGTAGCGGGTCCAAACATAATTATCCTAAACACTTCTTCTGAATCCGCCCCTGTCAGAAGACGATTCATGAAACGGTTTGTAAACAAATTTCGTTTTGTATATCAAGATTTATTTTCATATGAATGTTCTCCTTTAAAATCGCGTTATATGACAGCACAAAATGTCTCTGTTTGGTATTTGCGTTCTCACTGTTCTTATGTAGTTGTACCTGAAGATGTCGGTAGACAAGATTATTGCTTTTTGCATTCATGATAAAATACAATTGAAATCAAACAAGCCAACAATGGAATTCGGAATAATGTATAGAACATCAAGAGGGATTCATGTAGATATGTTTAATGTTTCATGGTGAAACTATTACGGATTTACGAACAATGCAATGTTAGACGAACGTATCGATAATTAATTGTATCATGATATATAACGATATGTTTCGTTCATCGAAGCCAAAACCAAATTCATTAAGAAATACAAAACTTTGAATAATATGTGCTTGGCACTGTACATTTCATACATAATACTAACAGCAATTGTCTAAGTTGCATAATTTAAAAGTTCATGCCTCCTTTGCACACGACTTTCAGACAACATTTTGGAATCAAATCAAATCAGTGGTAGTGATTAATTCCCAACGAATGTTCGATTTGGGTTTTTATAGAGAAAAAGAACTGAAAGTGAGTTGAAAGGCCAATCTATGTTCATATGGAATTATTTTGTTAGGATCCTGGTGCGCGAAACGTTAGCACACAGGTATACCTTCATTTTACAGGACAATGTAAGTATCCTCTATTCCCATCGTCATTGCCACGGCCTTATAAAAATAACATCGCTTCCATTAGATTTGTAAAATAAACCATTATCTTTCCTGTCATTGCAATGGAAGTCTACAGTCGGCATGCAATTCGCCAAAATACTACTTTTTATCATCATAATCATGTCGCATCAGTCATAATTAGGCAAATCTATCGTACAGATTAACAGGTTCACCCGTCATGCCTTTAAAGATAACAAAGGCAAGGGCGATTAGGATTAAGGCCCCAATCAGTATGCCTATAACGATGCCCGCCTTTTCCCCTCCGGACAGGTCGTTGCTGGCCTCGGTGGCGGGGGTGGTGCCCCCTCCGACCCTGACGGGGGCCTGGCAGGCGTACCCGATGTATTCCCCACACACCTCGTTGTGCCACTGGGACGTCAGGTAGTTGACCTCCACGCAGTAGTGCAGGGTGTCTGCCGACGGCTGGGTGCGGCCCCAGTAGGTGTAGTTGGTCTTGGTACCGTCCACCCACTCATAGGGGGCTGAGGTGTTCTTCTTGGACAGACCGATCCAGAAGTTGGAGCTCATCGGCAGGTCCGAGTTCAGGGTCATGCCGTCGTGGATGTAACTGTTCTGCTCCCAGGTGGTGATGACGGCTAGGCTGGCGTCCGGACCGCCGTTTAGGGTGCAGCTTTTGCGGGCCTGGGTCCAGGTGCGATAATCCCGGGGCTTAAAGAGGTAACAGGTCGAGCCGTACTGCACCCAACCTTGTCCCGGGCAGGAGCCGTTGACAGGCGGCGGGGAGGGTTCGATTGGCAATTTGTTCATTTTACACAGGCGGCCGCGGGTGTACGTGCATAAGCTACTGATCCATCGACCTTTGTACGAAGAACTCACCGCCATGTATGTGCAGTCGTAGTTTGAGCTGGGATCATCGTTGGGATAACCCGGGTAAAAATTGCTGTATTCCAAGGGACTCTCGTCCGTCCACCTCCAGGTGTGGTCCTGGACGGACCGGTACATGCCCAGCCACACAGCAGAGTACGAGCTCACCTTGTACAGTTTCTTGTAGATGATATCGTTGGTGGCCGGGTCGTGAATAGAGGCCATGGTGGCGTTAGGATGCATCCTCTTGCATTCCTCCAGTGTGGTCGACCAGGCTGCATTGCAGCCGGTGCCGTAGCACATAAAGTAGCAATGCCCGCCCAACTCGAACCACTGGTTGTTGAGACACCGCCCTTCCTCCATCACCGGCGGCGGGGTGATGGCGTCGCCCGTGCTCTTCTTGCAGATCACCGGGAGGCTGTTGGAACAGGAGTCGTCGTACCAGTCACCGTCCTCTCGGAGCATGGAGACACACCCGCCGCCCTCCGCCCTCTTGGGCTGGCCCTGTCCCCAGCGGGTGAAGAGCACGTACCAGTCGTTCTCCCACTTGTACTCCCTGGCACTGTCATCATAGTAAAGTCCGGTCCAAGCAGCCTGGTACTTAGCGTCCTGCATCAGGAGCATGAACTGCACGGCGGCCGCCTCTTCGTTGGTGTGCATGTACACCATCGATGTGCCCTGATTGTCGCAGTACTGTTTGGCCTTGGCCCACGTCATCTCCTGGTCGATGAACCGGTAACAGTCCTTGCCATGAGGGGTGTACCCCGAGGGACATGTGTGGGGCTGGGTCGGGGGTGCCGTGGGGATAATGTTCGCCGGATCCTTTGAAATCTGGCACACATATCCATATAAGTAGTCATTACAGTACGCATCGTTGTACCAACTTCCAGAAGGCTTGGTGCCCGATGATATTTGCGCGCATCCATATGTGTAAGTGCTCGAGCCGTCCGCCCAGTTTGTTATACCCACGGGAGTGTTGTCCACCCATGTCCATGGATAGGAGGAGGACAATTTTCGCAGTCCAAGAAAGAATTTGTCAGTGGTTTTGTAAGCTCCTACGAGATACGTAAGGAGGGCGCTATCCGCCGGGCTGTTCACACAGGCCAAATTTGCGCCTTTATAGTTTTCTTCTTGGCATGCCTTTTTCGCGTCGTCCCATTTCACCGATTTTTTAAGCGGGCCTACGAACTTGAAACATTTATCGGAGTTGGTGCCCGTGTAGCCGGACGGACAGTAGCCGCCGACCGTGGTGGTCGGGAGTGTGGTTTTCGGGGTATGGGTGCTGAAACCTGAAGGCCTCTTGCAAATCATTCCTCTATGTTTCCCGCAATTGTCGCTGTACCAAAGATTGGTATAATAGGAATACCTGTAGGCGCACAGGTGGTCGTCCTTGGGGTAGTATGTCGGCCACTCATCCAGGGATGTCGACTTGCCGTCCACCCACGTCCACTTCCCACTCAGTTTGTTAAGCCCCATCCACAAACCAGAGCTAAACGAGGGACGGGTCGTTTTAATCCAGTCGTCTTCCGCCTTCGTTTCTATAGTAGCGAGGTCCCCACCATCCTTCATACAGGCTTCACGGGCGGTGTACCACGAATAGTCATCATCGGAGTAGCTATTTGTGATGTAGTAGTCGTTCCCATTGAATGTGTACTTCCAATTCAGGCAGAAACCTCCTCGGACCAGAAGAAACAACAGGAAAACGGTTCCCTCCTTCATCTTGACGCTCTTTTCTTCAGGTGGCAACTAAATTTCCAGACGCAATCGGCTGTATTTAACATGGAGGGGGAGTGGCAGGTGCTATCATTACCTGGCACGTTGTTATCACTTTAATTGACTTTGTGTCGCTTTTAGACAATAAAATTAATATAATGTATGATATCATGCATATTTCGGCACTGATTATCAATCTGATAAAACGGTCCGGTGAAACACGGTAAAACCTGCCTGATCAAGAACTGTCCTTTACCGATACTGCTAAGTCAGGCATTCATAGGGGTTACTCTGCAGCCCTACCTTCCTACTTATCATCACTTTTTTAGAAGTTAGTTTATTGCATTGGAGTGCTCCTCGATTTGGTTTTATGGTAATGAATACCATTTGTCAGAACACTTTTAGTCTCGAAGGGTGCACCTCAGTAGTCAACGTGTTGATAGAAGATAATCTCCTCTTGTTTGTCTTAGGTCGATCATTGTTTATGGGGCAATTAATAAGAAAATTTAGAAATAGAAAAAATGAAAGAAAATTTCTAACCAATATTGACAACAAATAGTCAACCAAAACCAATAATAACATCAATATTCTTGTCTGGAAAGTATTTTTGTAATTCTTGTATAAACTTTGACCGGCACTGCCACCCGACCCTAATCCCTGAGTGTTGTGTTAAGTTGACTAGTGGATGGCAGCCGTCTCGAAACATACATTATTCCTGTGTATATCAGTAATAATTGCAAAATGATAGATTATAATCAATTTGACAACGATAATCGGTCCTCTATGGGTTGAAACACTATCTGTACACAGAAAATCATTGTAAAATGAATATGATCATACGAAATCGATGAGTAAGCGAGCAACATTATTTCTCTATGATGCCCCCCGCTGTAAAACTTTAAGTGTGTTCCTTGTTTTTTTTTTTTTTTTTTTTTTTTTAAATTGTTTTTTATTTGGGTTTTCAAGGCTCGGCATAGCCGATCTTCCGCCAGGTCCCACTTTCTGGCATTGTATACAAATTCTGTGGGACTAATATAATTTGTTACAGTAGTCAGTTGGTACAAATATGATACCCAATTCTCCCTATCACGGATAGCTGATTTACTGTATTCTAGGCCCCTGCAGGTTAATTTCAACTGATTTTGTAGACAAAAACGCGGGAAAAACTATAGAAAATTAACAAATATTTGCTTTATTTCTATGCAAAATGAATGAATTTTCAAAGCAGTTTTAAAAATATTAAATATTTATGGGTATGAAATGGAACAATAGTGATCGCTAGTTTTTCATTATTTCAAACCAAAATAGTTCCATAAGGTTTGAAAATTTCTATACTTAAGCCTTGTAACTAGTCTACATATTTCCCAGAATGCACCTTGATCTAGGCTAGTCTGCAGGTAAACTTCAACAATTAAGCTATCCGTGGTTGGGAGAATTAATATGTAATAATGATGATGATATGAAATGAAATGAGAAGATGAATAACATACAGTACAAAGCTCACGTCATTGCATTACGAGTAAGTTCTTTATCAAACGGATTTTTTATCATATTACATATCCTTTTTTTAAACAGATCAATTTTATCAATTGATGCTATACTTGCTGGCAGTTTGTTCCAAGCATCACATGCTCTATGTGTAGGATTTTTTGGGAACTTGTAATGCAATGAACGCTCCATTTTTAGTACTTTCCCTGCACGTCGTCTTGTACCAATGTCTCTTTCATCCAACAAACATAGATGTTTGGTGAGGCCAAAAGCATAAGACATCAGATGGAGATATCTCCTATGATGAAGACGGTACAGATTAGCTTTACGATGTAATGATTCACTAGATGATTTATACATATATGGTTTGTTATGTTCATTGTAAGCAATCGAAAGGGCCTTGTTCTGAAGTTTCTGTAATTGTTCACTAACATATCTCTGACCTTGGTCAATAATAAAGTCAGCATATTCCAGTACTGGCAATATCGTCGACTTATATAACACAACAGCAGATTGTATAGTCATGAACCTTCGGATTGAGCGAAAGTAATTAATTTTCGTCATTACATTGGCAATAAGTTTTGTTCTATGTCTATAAAAAGACAATTCATGATCTAATATGATTCCTAAATAATTATAGTCTGTAACAGTCTCAAGAGGGATCCGATTCACAAGTAACTCAGGCCGTGGGTTAGGGATAAATTTAGATTTTTCAATGATAGCAGTCCCCATCCACTGTGATTTTTTTGTATTTAGGGTTAGCAAGTTACTATCACACCAGTCGACCACTCGATCCAGCATTTCCTGTAGTACATCCAGTTCAGTATGATACATTACAGTATCATCCGCGTATAAAACTAGATTTATATTAGTCAGCTCACTTAATTCATTAATGTATATTGAGAATAGTGTAGGACCCATTATGCTGCCCTGAGGGACACCATAATTAACAGGCAAATATGATGATGAGACATCATTTAGTTTAACACGTTGTTGACGATTTGACAAGTAACTATCAAACCAAGTTATCGTATTCAAATGTAAGCCAATTTTCTCCAACTTTTTTAACAATATTTTATGGGAAACCGTGTCGAAAGCTTTTTTTAGGTCCAAAAATACTAAGTAAGTATCTTTTAATCGATTTATATTTAAATATATTTGGTGTAGAAGCGTGCAGATAGCACTAATAGTTGATCTTCCCTTCCTAAAGCCATGTTGTGAATTAGACAACTTTTGCTTGTCCTCAAGATAGTTCTTAAGTCGGTTACATGTCACTAATTCAACTATTTTCCCTGGTAGGGGTAGTAGGGATATGGGTCTCAGATCAGCAGCCGATTTTGGATTAGCTACTTTTGAAAGAGGAATCACCGTGCTAGCCTTCCATGAGGTGGGGAAAAACATGCAAGAATATGATAAGTTGTATAACCTCAATATTCTGGACAATTGTGCATGAAATGCATCTATAATAACCATGGATTTCATATCATCTATAGCTGAAGATTTAGTCTTATCCATATTCTTGATGGCATCTTTTATTTGGGATGCAGTGATTCGATTTTTTAATAGATCTTCACCAGAGATAGTATCCGACCCAACAAAAGTCTCATCCACTACCTTTCTTAACTTAATGTCTGATGCCAGTACCTCACCTATCCCTGCAAAATAAGAATTAATATGTACGGGTAAGTCTTCATCCAGGACAGTATCACCATCAGCAGTATGGATTTTAAAATTGCTACTGTTAGATTTATTTTTGTTTATTTCCTTCCAAAATCTTTTAGGATTTTTCTGATTTTTTGAAAGAGAATCTCGGATTGTGACTGATTTTTTCTCTTTAATTTTTGTTATCATACTTTCAAAGGGTATAGGATATTGTATAGGAGATCACTGAAAATGACAAAAGAAGCAGACGTAAACGGCTATTTCACAACCTAGTGGTCATAATAAATCATCAGTTCATTAAAAAAATGTACACTCTCGTTCGTATTGTAATCGTTACAGTTGCTTTTCCATTATTCTAGTGATTAGTTAGTGGTATATTTTAGCAAGTAGTATTATAGTAGCAAGCATCATAATTATAAGTGTAGAGTAATGCGATGTAGAATTCTGGTAGTTGTGATTATGTGCTCCTTGCTGTTGTATGATAAGATGAATTTAATAAATTGTATCATTTATTCTTGGTTATAAACCAGAAAAAGAACAACCAAGGAAGAACTTCATGTTAAAAACTTGGTTTTCTGATCAAGTCCTTTCTCTTGACTTAGGAAAAGTCGCGAATGTCTTTAAACTTCACTTAATAATCATGTAATTGAGATAAAAACGAGCCACACAGATCACATGATATTGTCGGTCGATTATGTCTCATAAGTTCGTCAATGCAGTACCAAGTTGTAAGATTCATAGGAGAACGTGAGATAGATAAACCAGGATTAATGTCGAACTTGCCCTCCCGCTTCAAATGACATTGATCAGTGCTGGAAGCTAATCAATTGTCACTGACGATGGTAGTTAGAACACCTAGTACCACATCTAGTTCACCAGCCTGTAATTTGCTTGAAAATTATTCAATTTTGATGTGCTTGGTATCATTTGAAAGCTTTAAACATATTCTTTAATGTTTAATTCCCGCATGGAGCATCCTTTCTGTATGGTGAGACACATTATTTGTGTATGAGTTGACGGTAGAAATGATTATCTATGCAAAACATCAATATGCACAATTCAATATGATTAATCTTCCTAAATCATTACATATTACTTGGAATACACAAACTATTCCCTGATACCTCATATACATGAATATGATACCTCAGATACAAAATGGTGCCACAAATACATGAATATTACCACAAATATATAAATGTACCAGCGCTACTTAGGTAGATATTTATATGTTCTAATTTTGATATATTCTAGAGTGACACAAACGTTTTGGTGATTATTTTGTTCAGTCTTGCATGAGTAGTCATGTGATCTAGTATGTACCTATCGAAGGCAATTTATGTTTGGCTTAATAAACTCAGTCTCTGGTAGGTGTGTGGTGTTGTGAAACATTTGACAGGTTCATTGGTGGTTTAACGTTCAAATTGCTAACCGACCACAACCCTCTAGATCCATAAATAGATAGATGTAATTTAGACAAACTCCTGGTTTGAATTTAGCAACTGCTAACTTGTCTAATGCGGTACAATCCAGAGACTGCATATTTTATTCCAGATTCTGGAGGATGACTTGGCATCCCATATTGCTGCTGCTGAGCAGATATGGCTGTTAACCAGCCAAAGATAATCCATAACGAGAGAGGCAGCCCAACAAGATTATCTTAGTGTTATGTCCATGTATACAAAACATGGATGGGCCTGCAGACCTGAGTTCCAATACACCTTTCCCATGAACCTGTGCAGTCCCCTAACTTGCCTTCCTTTGGGGCTTTTGGTAACTTGGACACCTTACTTCATATAGGTTAACTATAGTGAAAGCCCTAAAAATATTTTCAAATTTAATTCACCAGGGGGCACCACTTTAATGAGAAAGGTGTATAGCCCAATCATTTTATCATACGAGAGGTCACCTAAGTAACCATGATAGTGAACTATAGGCTTTTATTTTACTGTTATCAGTTAGTTTTCCAATTATAAGTTTTCCATCTTTATAATTCCTGTATGCTAGCCATATCTCAGTCTTCCTTCTCATCTCGACTGTAAGTCATCCTAGAATTACAGTTCGTAATTCATGGATGACAAAGAACACCTGCATGAAAGGATAGTATTTATTAAACCAAATGCATGTAGTACGTGTCACTGAGCTCCCTTTGACTTTGTCAGAACAGAGAGATGGTCCGCTCAACTCTCAACAACTAACACTCCTAAGCACTACCTCCCGCCTGGCTCCGCTCACTCGCCCAGATAGTAACCTGAGTTCGCTGAGCCTAACACTACTTGGATTTGCCTGGTCCGCTAACATTATTCACCCTGAGGATCACCGATCGGTACACTGCATGTCTAATTACTCTTACCTATGCCATCATTTCTTCACTCTTCGCTCAGATATTCAGACAGTCGATCTTAGCCTGATTCTTGCTTTGCGGCTAAAGATAATGCGTAGTGGACTGACACCCATGTCAGTACAATAGGTTACTAACCTATAATGACCTACGATCATACTGTGTAATATGAGAACTGATATCCATTGCAGCCTCTATAATGGACACCATGCAGGGCCTTATGAAATGAAACAATCGGGGAGGCCATTCTGTATGGTGGCTGAATATAGGTGAAGACATAGCAGGGGTTGTTCAAGGCCACAGCACAGAAAGAGTGATTTGTTCCAACTCTACTGCCACATAGACTTGGCCAATGTTAGGGTAGATCTACTTGATTACCAAAACCAGCAGTATATGGTACTTGTATATTCCCCAGCCAGCTTACGACGAAACAAATTTTCTGCAACAATACTTTATTTTAGTCAGTTTGTTACTTACTTATATGGCATGTAACAATTAAACTATTGATTGTGAGGTTGAAACCTCACAAAATCAGAATGTTGTTATAACATATTTTTTATGAGGCTAGGATGAAACCAAAGCAAAACATTATGAATATTCTGTTTTGGTTGAAGAACATAACCAGTACATTGTAAAAAACATCACAGTACAACGTCACAGCAGTACATTGCAGCAATGTAATTGGGAGTCATCAAAAGAATGTAACAATCACCAAATACAGAACCAACCAGAATGTTGCTGTAACATTATAACAACGTTACATCCTTGGCTGGGGCTACTCGAAATACACTTAGCTTGTGCCTTTCTTTATTTATTTAAGCCATCGATTATTAGTAATTCAATAAGAGATATTTCTGTTACTCATGTTCCTTATGTTACTCAATAAATACAATCTTCCTTGTGTTACTCGTGTTCCATATCCCAGCACCCCTCTAAGTTCCCAATTCCCTAGGAGACTTATTATATAAATAAAATTATTTCGATTACTCATAATGCAGTTCCAAAGAAAACCAAAGCAGGAACTGTCGTGGTTGATTCAGCGCCAATTGCAAATTATAACTATACTCTAGATACAGTCCATCCTGGCATCTGATTGGTTAGCCAACTCTTGCCATATCACATGGCCAATATGACTGTTGAAGAGGTGCCGTTGTGGAGGAAGTTAGCAGGAAAAGCATTGACCTTTTAAGCAGACTTCTCTCTTAAATGAGTAGGGCACATAATCTACAATGGGTCATTGTGATATTAGATATGTCTGTTTCTTAGTTTGACATTAACGTGATTTCTTTTATGAAATTATCATTGAACAAGGACTTGCATTGTTTGAGACTAAGAACTTTGAAGCTGATGCCTTTAACGTTCGTTTTTTATCTAATCTAATTTGTGTTTTAAGTGCTCTTTCCACAAGTGCTGCACTGACAGTAGATCGGAACAACAGTTTGTGAGGCTAGGAACGATACTTTGCCTGTATAATGCTGCATGTGAAAGGCGAAAAATACGAGGACATCGACTATAAAGTGTCCAAAAAACATACTGCTGATTTCTACCATGTATAAGTAAAAGAAAGTTCCCATTAATTAACATTTAGAATTTAGTTTGATATTTAGAAAAATGAAATACTACTTGGAAATTGGCAACCGTTATTCAAATAGTAGATTCCTCAGATCAACACTCTATAGATGTTGCCTATCCTCAACCAGCTAACGACTACAATGGGCTGCATAGAGCTAACAGATATACGTATTTATGAACACTCCCAATCATGTTCATCACAACTTGACCCACCATCGATCAGAGTCCAAAGCAGATAGTGGTCGGATTTAACACCGCAGGCCCATCACCTACACCTTTCCCGGCTCTAATCAATACACTGGACCAGAGTATCTACATATTATATTCTAGGACCCATTTATCCGATATGATTTTCCTTTTCGTGACGATCCATTGTAGCACCCTTTCGGGAGGACCTATCGAATGGACTACATGCAATGTATGAGAAGTTGTCAGCAGTTTGAAAAAACGTTGTCAGAATGGTAGATTTTCATCCTGGGCCTGCTTTTTGTTTACTTTGTGGCAAGTCACAATCTACAACCATTACTGCAGCGGCTGGCTGGGGGAGATAACGCACAACCATGGACGTACCTTTAATGCAGTGAATTGTCTGCCGTATCATTTACTCAATTGTAAATATCTTCATCTGAGTTACCACAACTTCATAGTAGCTACAGGCCTAGTATAGCAAAAGACATACTAACTATAGCATCGAGAATTCTGAGGATTTACCTGGAGGTTTCATGCGGTAGTTATGAAGTAAACTTATGTAACTTATTATACTGAACTTTGTCGACATCATGGCAGTTTCAAAAGGATTTCACCCTGTGGACTTAGTACTCTTCGCCCTCACCCTTCTGGTCTCTCTGGTCGTCGGGCTCTATCATGGATGCCAGCGCGGGAAACAGCAGACGACAAACGACTTTCTTTTGGGAGGCGGCAAACTGAAGGCTGTTCCCGTGGCCATCTCCATGTTCATGTCATACGTGTCGGCAGTCCTGGTATTAGGTAACACGGCAGAGATGTACACTGCCGGAATACAATATTGGTTGGCTTCAATTGGCAGCTCACTGGCCTTTGCATTTGCTGCCGTTGTGTTCGTACCCCTTTTCTTCCCTCTGAGATTTACCAGCGGAAATGAGGTATGTAAATGGATGGTTTCGTCAATAAGGATTGATTTAGATTTATCTAGGAGATAATATTTTTCTAGACTATTTGTTTAGTTTCCGATTGTAATTCAATGATATATTCTATTTAATAGCCCTCCCCAAAGTAGTTTCATCAAGGAGCACAGATATCTATAGATAGAATGAAAAGGGGCAGGAAATTAAAGAGGAACTAAGATAAACAATATTTTAGCTAACCTTTATTTTGCGTCTTTTTACAGTACTATGAAGCACGCTTTAACTCGAAATTGGTGAGAGTTTGGGCTGCAATAATGTTTATTATTTCATCTGTAAGTATACCAGCATTGCCTCTATTATGATCTTTATTTTTTTAGGATTATACTTCCATTGCTAAGTTCTATACGATTTGAAGATGAATAAAAAATGGGGTTCATAGTATACTTCTACACTTATTATTTTAGAGAAATATTAACAAGATCATCACAACTAAGCTTGGTAGTTCTAAACAAGAATGTCAAGATTGCCATTCGAATAAGAAATAATTATATTATATTTTAAATATCTCATGCACGATAGGCCTACATCTCATGTACCGAACTTATCGTAGGAGACCGGCATTACTTAATTACATGGATAACAACAGATTTTACACTTCAGATTATTTACATGGGACTGACAATGTTTACACCTGCCACGGCACTATTTGCAGGTAATTTTAATAAACTTAATTTTTTGAGAACTGAAAAAATATTATATTCTACATCCGGATTCCAGTCCGTATACATTCACCGTTGTCCTACTAAACTCTCTGAAACTGTTGAATAAATATACCTGTTATTACCTCAGAGGGCAATAATGCCTATCTATGGATGTTCATGACATTCTTTGTGGTATCAGTAGCAATATTCAATTCGAGTCCAGACCACGGGTGCGCTCAGCAAAATTGTTATTGCCCTATTTTGCACACACCTATGTCCCTGGCTAAAGCCCTCAACGGCATCTGCAAACCAAGACAATAACAATTATTCCCTTGGTTTGTACTTTATGTATTTCCGTCAGTTACCTTTCAGTAAAACATAGCGGGATAGTTATGCTTATGGACAGGTTTCTAATGCTACATGTATTTCCTATAGGTAAATTAATTTTTGAGTTAATACAATGCAAATTCAGAAATAATTACTAATCAATGCTTCACCTTTACTTTCTGTTATTCCAGCAACTCGCTTTCCTATTTGGGGCTCTATCATTGCAACTGGTGCAGTAGCAACAATTTATACTACCCTGGTAAGAACTTAATTTAAAAAAACTATTGTTATGATGGAACACATCGCCAAATGTTAGCTCATTTCAAAAAAAAGATATGTATAGACAAGTGGTATTTCAAGGGTAAATGTTTTGACTAAGTCATGTATATTTGTTGTTTTATTGCCAAAGAAAAGAAGTAGTTGCTGAGATGAAACATAAAACGTATTATTCAGTCTATTGCCTTCTCTTTTCCCGTGCCAAACAAGATGCATTAAACAGCTCAGAATGGATCCCTTTCCCTACTGCTTTGACCAGCTCAGTTGATCGAAATGTAATTGAATGCCACATACATATATATAGATATATATATATATATATATATATATATATATATATATATATAAATCTTTATGGGTCATAATTCTGAAATACAAGTGGGCTGACTTTAAATGTAATCACTATTTTGATTATTGTTATAGGGAGGTATGAAGGCGGTGGTGTGGACGGACACAGTTCAGGGAGGCATCATGGTGGCTGGTATCATTGCAGTCCTTATAGCAGTGAGTATTAAAACCTAACATCATAATGATGACCTTATGTGACATGCATTGATAGTATTCTAATAGTTATAGATATGCACAATGAGAGCTCTTGAAAGCGCGTCACAATAAATTTCCAGTTAGGAATCAAGCGTGCATCTTGCATGCATATCATTTGTTTAACACGTGGAGTTGTTGAGATTGCAAATCTAAATGGGTTTATATAGGAATCTCACAAAACATATGGGTCTTGAGAACGACACTGGTTTACCATTAATTTTGATTAAAGAGAAGGTTCTGTTAATTTAGTTTATTACAATCATGGCAAAGTAAATGTGTACTTTCTTAGTTTGCCTGCTCGTGTTTGGTTGATTTTAACACTGTCCTTACCCAGCCAAGGATGCGACGTTATTATAACATTGCAGCAATGTTCTGGTTGGTTCTGTATTGGATCTTGTTATATTCTTTTGATGACTCCCAATTACGTCACTGCAACCTTCTGCGGTAACTTTGCATTGTGAGATTATTACAGCATTCTGGTTACATTCTTCAACACAAAGGTTCTTATAACATTCTGTTATGGTTTCATCCTAACCTCACCAAAAAATAACATCATAATTACGTCCTGACTTGGTGAGGTTTCAACCTCACCATCAATGATGTAATTGTTAGGTGCCATCTTAGTAAGTAACAAACTGACTAAAAAACTATGGTTGCAAAACGTTTCTGTTGAGTCGCAGGTTGGCTGGGTAGTTACTTCATCAGACCCTTATCTTATAGGGATCTATTGCTGTTGGAGGTATATCCAGAGTGTGGCAGATAAGTGCAGAGGGGGGTCGTCTGGTGCTCTTCAAGTAAGTTTGCCAGTTCTATATTAAAGTAAATACTAAACTTTTATTAAGATTGTAATGGTATTGAAGCCACAGGCACTTGTTTGGTTAAAATCATCAATGTTCTCGTCATAATTATAAGCATTATTAAATGATTCAGAAAAAGTAGGCGGCTCAGCCAAATCTGCTAACATTGCTGCCAAATACAAGCTAATGTCTTTTCAAATTTCTAAATTCTCTATATATATTCTAGAATGAGGTATCGTTATTTATAGCCGTCAAAGTTTTATCCTTTCTGGCATTCATGCACATGTGCCATTCAAGACATGAAAATATCTATTCGGTTATCAATATGTTAATTATAATAGTCTCTGTGTGAAAAAATCAACGATGATAAAATAGCTTTCATCATCTGTTGTCCATTATCATTAACTCAGAGAATTTTTTTTACAAGGATTAAACAGGTTTTTGCTTTTGCGTGACAGACACATGATTTCTTTTCAGCTTTAATCCTGATCCGACCATCAGGCTAAGTTTCTGGTCGGTCATCTTTGGTCGGTTCTTCATCTCATTAAACTACGTGGCCGGTCAGACTGCCATCCTACGCTACAGCACCCTCAGATCTCTCCAGGATGCACGCCTGTAAGAACTCCTTAAATCCCCTTAATCCCAAATCTCTCTGGGATGCACATCTGCTATAGATCCAGTCATCAAATAGAGAGGACACCGGGTTATGAGGTTCACTTCAAGTTTATGCCTTAATAGACTAAAGATATATCCATATGTTACATGTATTATGGACTGAAAACATCCTCAGAGGATGACTGATGGGTTTAGACATTTTTAAACAATTAGTATATATGTTAGGGGCAAAAGAATAGGGGCTTCCATCCAAATATGGCTGTTTTACCTACCCCAAAGCTCCAAATCTATTCATATAAATCCACAATTTCATTTTCTAGGTTAGACCAGTTTATTTCAATGGGTAATTATCATTTACTTTCTCAAAGAAAATAAATAAATAAATAACTAAACTCAATTCATATCCATCTACTTAACTTTGTTTGTTCTTTAAACAAAATTAATAAAGGCATTGGAATATGAATTTTAACCACATGTGAGTGATAGATATGGCACCCACACTTCCTGTATGACAATATGGGCCTAGTGCTGAATTGGATCATCTAGACTGAGTTATTTTCAATGCTTGAAAGCCTTCCAGAATATTATCTTTTTATTATCATTCAGAAGTTAAATAGTAAACAAACTGTCTTTAATAGCTGGAATTAATGTTATTTATGAAAAACAGGCAGTAAAACACAAAACATTCCACTTGAGAACTACTTATAATGTTATTAACTGATAAGAAAATGTATGCAAATGAGCAAAAGTGCCAAAATTATGGAATTTCACCTCAGCCTTCCAATGGAGCTTATACTCTACTCATATTCAGGATGTAGTCATATTATACATTGTCAGATTGCAAATTCAATTCTCTGAAAGGAATTCTGACAGAATTCTCAAAAGAAAATATTTTTGTGCATTCTATTAAGAATGTTCTGGTTGTAAGTCAGTAAAAATGACAAATTTCAGCAGATTTTCAGGGCTAAGTTGTTTGGAATGTTCTCTTGGAATGTAAAATCCATGTATTCTCAAACTACAGATTTCTAGCTACAAAATGATACAACGATATTTCAAATTGATTAGATAGTTTAAAAGTTATCAGTACTTTTGTAAATCAAGTGAAGGCAACTTAAAGTTTAGCCTCGCTATTTAGTGACAGGATCTATAGAACTCCTCAATCATTCTTTATCCCAAATCTTTCTTGGGTTTGTGCCTGTAAGAACTCCTTAATCCTCCCTTACCCTACTCTTACGTTTTACATAACATTTAAAAAATAAACAACCTTAATAGGAGGACAATTGCAGTAATTGAAAAAAAAAACATACTTAAGTTGGTAGAAACTGTGGTTTAGTTGTTACGTTAATGAAAGAATCATTAATATTTAGCAATGTTCTGAGACATCAATGACATTAGAAATAACAGGTCTAACCATGATAGCCTTATTTTTCACGACCATTGATACCCAATGACAACTATGTGGTCATCTGTTGCATTGTCTATCAAAGCACACAATGTTTGATGCTGCGACAATATAGGGTGCAGGAACCAGTATGCCCATGCACTTTTGACGTAGATATTGGCATTATCTATGCTTTGTAACACATTAACATACTGCATTACAATGTATCACTTATTATGACTATTTGATAAATTGTACTGACGCGGAAGTACAATAACACAGGAATAAATAAAGAACAGCCTTTCGCACGAGTGTTATGTCTTACATAAAACGGAACTATTATTATGTATTGGACGACTGCAGTCGAACGAGGCGGAGACTGCGATAGGAGCTAGCTATTATCCATAACTAAATCAACTGATATAGTGAACCTAACATTAACGGATAATTAATCTACCATAGTTCAACATACATACACAATTAGTAGAAATCACTTAATTACATAATGGTCCCACATAATATGGTGTGAGAAATAACCACAGAGGCAGATACAGGATTTCCAAAAGGAGGGGGTCAGCATATATTATAGGCTAAGTACTAAAAATGCATGTATTTGCACACACGGATGCAACATTTCCCCCTCTTTCCCTAGTTTAGGGGTCCACCAAAAGGAGAGGGCGCTGACCCCCTGGATCCCCCCCCCCCTCTGGATCCGCCCCTGAACCACTTAATTGCATCCAGCATGATAAAGATGGTAAAAACATTGTAACGACAAGCCCTTCTATTTTTCAGGACGGCCTTACTGAACATCCCGTCCATCCTGGTGGTGTACACTCTCACCTGTCTCTGTGGACTCACTGTCTACGCCTACTACGCCTCCAAGGGCTGTGACCCGTTAAGAAATCAGGAGATCCGGTCCTCTAACCAACTCCTCCCCTACTTCATTATGGAGGTGGTCAACTACCCCGGCCTGCCCGGGGTCTTCCTGGCAGTTCTATTCAGCGGGGCGCTCAGGCAGGTGTTGAAATAATTAAGAAGTTTTTCATGATTTTGAAAGATTTTGGCAAGTTCAAATGTAAGTGTGCATGCATTGTTCATGGTTTCTCTAATAGCAAATCTAGTATGTTTTGGTGGCATGATAGTCTGCTGTTCAAATAGTTGTATCTCTGGTTCTAATTGACATTTTTTTTAAATCCTTTCAGATTCTGGCCCTCATTCAATGTGTTCATCTGGGATTTGATTATAGGGCTGCATTCATAATTATGAGGCTTATGGCAGTGAAAGGGTTAAAGAGGGGTCTCAAATAAGGTATAATGCCTACTGGATTGTGTGATGGCGTACGTCTATTCATGTATATATATATATAATGCATTATAAACAAAAGTGAATGATATATCCATCAGTTCTATTTCCTCGTCACTGAATGCGTTGGCTGCCTGCACGTGGAAGGACTTATTGGAGTGGAAGTGGTACTACATACCCGAGAACCAGAAAGCCCTTGTCAACAAATTTTTGGGTAAGGATTATAGCTATTCTAGCCATCGAAGATGTTATTGGTCTGAATCTTATATTACATTATGTTTAAGAAAGTACTATATGTATTAGACATAATTGTGTATTGAGAACAAATGGAAGTGTGCGTAATGTACCGAAAGGTAGGCAATATCATTCTATTATTGGTGGATGAGGTAATCTCAGACTGTTCCATATAAGTAGAATGGCATGCATGTATCCAGGCAATCCCGAAGTATCGAGGTAGTGAGCCAATACCTATGCTTTAGAGCAGAGAGATCTTTGCGGTCTTCTGGTGAAGGCCGTAATACATAGTATTTTGATGGAAGCATGTACAGTGGTGGATATGAATAGGAACTATCTATGTAAGTGATTGTACAAGGAGTATGATGTCGCTATAATGAGTGGAGGTATACCATCTGATGAGACTACTCAAGTGATGCTATGACTGTTACACCTTAGATCTAATAAAGAAAATCCTCTCATTTATATAAATGCTCACCGTCATTTATCTATTCATCTATGAGACTGAATGAATGAAGAATGGGGACAAGGGCGAGAACGAAAGCATACTCATTTATTAGGCACTAAATATATTTAATTATACATTGTTTAGCTAGTGCAGTCAACCCACAATTTTTCAATCATATAATACAAAATGACTTTGTATCAGTTGCAGTTTATGGTATGATTGCTGTTGGAATGGCGTTTGTTGCGGCTGAATTGGGAGGTCACGTCCTGCAGGTGAGGCTTCCCACCCTGAACATAAGTATAGGGGTATCCCTTGAATACAAATCCAATGATATAGGTATACAGCTATTGATATTTCCATTTTGCTGCAGTGCTATTCAGTTTTAATGAAACATCTCCGGTTAAAAATGACATGGGTGAAATGGTACTTGATAAAAGCTGCTATTTCTATGGTAGAGTGGGGTTTGTACTTCAAGTATTCGTTCGATGATAAGCATTCCCCACGTTGCAATATAACTAAAAAAAATATCTGATGACATAGTTTTTTTTAGAGAGTATTTCAGACATTTAATTTTTGAGGGGATTTGGGAAAGAATGGCTGCAATCGTTTTCATCTTAAGCTCGATCGATCAGCGATAGCTGCAATCGTTTACAATAAACAAGTCTTAATAACAAAATTGTCTTTTTCAATATCCCAGGCCACACAGAGTCTCGTTGGTGGATTTGGTGGGCCTGGGCTCGGATTGTTTTTCCTTGGTTCGTTTTTCCCTTGGGCTAATTGGCAAGTAAGTATGCACCATATTAATTCATTAAAATATTGTAGTATGTGCGGATGTCTCAAATTCATATGACTAGAAGACTTAGCAGTCTTAAAGATAATTCTAGGAGGTACGAAATCATACTAGTAGATGCAAATTAAAATAATTAGAAAAAAACATGATATACATGTAATTCTATAGAACATGTTTGTTTTTGTAGGGAGCTTTGGTAGGAAGTCTAACGGGTTTTGGTATGACGGCCTGGGTGTCCATGGGAGCCTACATCACCAGGGCTGGGGGCTTTGACATGTTGCCGACGTCTATAGCCAACTGTAGTAGACCCGACTATAACATCACCATGACAACAGCTGACTATATCACAACATCAGAATATTACACCTCTACAACAGAATACTCACCAAAGAGGTAAGTCAATCTAGTTAATGTACTGACGTGGGTGGCCAGTCCATGCTTGTTTGGGCACTACAGCATGAGCCTTAGACTAGCGCATGTGCTAGTTATAATTCTCTGTCAAAGTAGGGAATTAAAGGAGGAGTCAATGTGTGACGTATCATACTAATAGCGCGTACGCCACTCTAGCCGGTCAGGGTCAGCTGAACATTGAGTGAGTAACCATCCTGGAAAGGTTCGGTCTTAGAAGCTGAGTCCTGTTGTTTGGAGTAGAGGCAGTCAGACTGTGCTAGAAGGTGGGAGCGGTGACTGAATGTGTTTGAGGGGATTCCTTCCTTGGAGCTGATCATTGTCAATTGAGATCTTGTCACGGAATGGCAATACATAGGAGAATATTAATAAAGAACAACTTTTCATGCGAGTGTTACATCTTACAGGATGTGGGAACTATAATTATGTATTGGACGACAGCAGTCGAACGAGGAGGAGACTGCGTTTGGAGCTAGCTATTATCTACAATTAACTACGACTTATTATGTACACCATATACAACAGATAATTAACTTTCTATAGTTCATTACCATAGAACTAACATGATTTAGCTAACCTCACATCAATATAAAAAGACAATTTTGATATCATAACAGTTTCAGTTTGTATGATGATTATCCTTTTCCTTCCAGTGACCCCCTGGCAATTTACAAAATGTCTTACATGTATAATGCAGGCTGGGGATGCCTTATAACTATCGTCGTCGGGATTATCGTATCAGTATTGACAGGTATTGTAACATTCTAAGATAGCATGTTTTTCTTAGAGGTAACGACAATGGGTGAGAGGCTACTTTTCTTATCGATATCAAATAGTTTCTGCTGCGCATACTTGATATAGCCCATTGTTGAATTCATATACATAAATGTGTATATCTATAATAATATTATTGTAGTAACTTTAAAAACCAAGAAAAACCTTGAGGATTATTACTAATAAAAATCCTTTAGAAAAATCACCGTTGATCAAAGTTTCTAGATAAAAGACTTCAGTCTTTTCTGATGATCAAATAAGTTGACTCTTTCATGGCTAAAATTAATAGCGTAGAAATGCATTCCTTGAACTGTTAAACAGCTAGTTGTTTGTAGTTACCAACATGCAGAGTTCCTTTTTCATTAAATGAGATTATAACACGAAACGGCTAAAATCGACTAGTAGGCCTATGCGTTATTGCTTGCCAAAGGATTGATCTGATTCCTTATTAGATCTCATAAATACAATTATGAAATGTTTCTCGGCTTTTGCTCCCCTGACAGGACCCACAAACCCTTCTAGTGTTGACCCTAAACTACTCGTGCCTATTCTGGATCGTCTGTGTTGCTGTCTGCCTGCCCGATGGAGGGAGAAATGCCACTGTGGCGTGGATTATAAAGGAGGACATGTAAGTTCAAGATCCAATCTGTGTACTTTCTTTTTATATTTTCCAAAGTTTGAACCCTGTGTATGCTTTGATCAACATAAGTTAACTTAAAAGATTATTTAAAAGTTAATTGTATAGTGTATTGCTTATCAAATTTGAAGTAATATATCTTGTTGTTGGATGTTTTTACCAACCACCTGACAATTCCAATGGAATAACATATTATCTAATTTTTATATGGACTTCGAGTCAGGAAGAAATGCTTTAACTGTTTACCAAAACGCATATGGGAGGTAACAGACCTCTTTATCTTTCAGTATGAAAATGGCTTAGTTGACGAGAAAAGTAAAGTCGTGGAAATGGCGGAGGAAAGGACAGAGAAACGAGATAAAGATGGATTTAGTAATGTTTACAATCAAGATAAAAAGACAGAGGCAACACCAAGCAACGGCGGCGACTTCATGAAGCAAGCAAAGATGGGTCATAACAATGAGGGGTTCTATGGAACCACTACAAAATTCTGACCATAGCTGCAACGAAACAATGTATGACAGGCCTACATGACAATCTCTCTTCTTGACATAACAAACGCAGTCCACTGCTCAAATAAAGGGATACCTGCTTTATAATTTTTATATTGTGTTTCCATCCACGTGTTAAATGGAAAAGCTGTCTTATGCACTCTACGTTTTCTGCATTATCACAGTATTTGACGTCAAACTGAAATACAACCTTTAATGGAAACAAGTATTATAAAATGTGTTCAAACTTTTAAAGAAAGTGCAAGTGAATAAAATGTATTTGTTCGAATAAATTCTTGTTTGTTTCTATTGTACTGACGCGGGTGGCCAGTCCATGTTTTGTAGGCACTACGGCGTGAGCTTTAGAAGCGCACATGCAAGCCATGTTTCAATTTGTCAATAGTGAAATGGGGAAGGAGTCATGGTGTGACGTACCATACGAAAAGAGCGTGTTTGCTCTTAGTCAGTCAGAGTTCGCTGTAACGCTGTGCGAGTAACATCCTGGAAAGGTTGGACCTTTAATCTGCAATATCCTTTCACGAGAGTGTTCATGTCTTACATGATGTGGAACTATAATTATGTATTGGACGACAGCAGTCGACGAGGAGGAGACTGCGTACGGAGCAAGTTATTATCTATAATCTAATTACAACAATGTACGCACACTACAAATAACAGATAATTAACCTCTATAGTTCACTATTTTAATTGCATCTTTTGCTATAATTTACTAATGTACCGCACATTACAGATAGACAAGTAGTAAGGGAGGGGTAGGGTCTAGTGATGCGTCCATGGTTGTTTATGTAAACACTGAGGTTCAGAGGCATAGTTCACGAGTGGCCTCATTAGAATAGGTCAACTAATGTAAAACAGTAGTAGTGTTCCAGAATCTTTACAGAAAGAACTGTCACAAAGTGCCCTACAAGGCAACGAATCCAACACAGACGTTTGTTTTGAACTTACTTTGATGGAATATGGACTAAAAAGAATGTCTATTCTGTAACGGTTTGATATGGAGAGCTTTCTGTTATATGCATGTGTATTGAGTGGAACTACCTTATCACCTGTACTTGAATATTGATGTAGCATTGTGACATCACTGTTACAATGGGAACAGAATAAACTTACAATCCTCTTACAAGCAAAACACTCTGTCGTTCTTAAAGGTGGACTTCTTTAGAAAACGATGAGAAGTTGCGGATGATGAAATCTATACCCTCAATGAAAAAATACTATCACGATGAAAACAACTACTCATAAGCATATAACCATTCTTAAAGAGCTGTGATAAAGTTACACTAAAATAGTCTATGTCTTCAAACCTTAATAAAACGACAATAGTTGAGTTACTTCACACTTAATGTAGCCAGCATTCCACATTGTACTGCACACTACGAAATTTATAGGAATTGGAATCTTGAATATATTTTGTGTATAGGGGACCGAACCCTACATACCCTTGGATACTGGTCATAATCAAAGATCCTGCTAAGAAACTGGGCTCATTTCACACCCTTGGATTAGGGAACACTTACGTTGTGACATCACGTAGATAACTCTACTCTATTGGTGTGTTATGATGCATCTTTTTCACGTCTGTTCCAACTTCTTGATTCCACTATGTGTATATCACTAACACTGTAACTTCACACTTTTCTCTACTGCACTCACGACATTAGACATTTTATTGAGACCTTATTCAATGATCTTCAATATGAAAATGTTCTGTATAAAATTGTATTTTTTGCTCTCATATAATTAGACTATCATTATCAATAATTATTCATAACTGTGATGATTTGAGAGTTAGATGACTTGAAACTGGGTTTATTCAGTGGAAACATCTCTCACGGTCGGGAAGGACGCCATGAGGTCCGTAGTTCAAGTGATTGACGCTGGGGGAGCTGCGGGGCGTTTCCCGCGTCGATTGCGACATTACATTCCTCCCAACCTTGATATTAAAGTTATCTTTTGAATTATTCAAGATAGTGTGGTTGGAGGTGTTGTCTTAGTGTTACACAATAATAGCATCTTGAAATATCTCTTAGTTCTACTCTGAACTTACTTTGTGAACTTGTAAAAATATATGATCTTATTGATCTTACTCTGAGAATTTTACTGAGTCAATAAAATATATAACTATCTTAGATTTCTATCAGAGTCTTTTCTGGTGAGTCTTTGGGTCTTCATAGTCTTTGAATATTCTCAGTCTTTAGTTCACTACTTGGGATATATGAAATAGAATAGGATATAAGATAAGTAGTATCTTAATTAATGAAACTCTCTGAGATAAATGATCTTACTGTTAAATCTTACTTGCAAAGTTCTTATGCATTATTAAGATTTTTAAGTGGTGCGTATTTGGTTTTAGCTACACAATCCTTCAAGTGTGCGGGTGGTTTCCTGTTTCGGACAGGTCTCTCCACGATTGGACCTGGGGGATTGTTCGGTGGTATGGGCACAGGGGGATCCGCTACTGGCGGAATAGCCTGCACTGCTCCCTGGTTGCGTTGGGGGGCAGGTGCCGGGTTCAGCACAAGATTGTCGTAGTCGAGATAATCAGAGTCACACTTATCGTTGGTGCTGCGCGGAACACAGTCGTCCGGGATCCTCTTAAAGAACGAAGAGTTTCGCGTAATGCGATGTCCCTCTCGCTCTGCAGTGATTTGCGATCCATTTCGCGTTGTTACGGTATATGGTGTGGGATCGTACATTTTCTTGAATCCGGTTGGTTTCGCCACTAATACTTTATCTCCCACTTTGATGTCAGTCTCTTTGGTGTGGCGTCGTTTGTCCGCGTATGATTTCATTTTTTCCTTCGCGCGTTGATCGTTGTTCCTCATTTCTTTCTCGAGTTGTGTCGCTACGTCACAGTTCCATTCTGGCAGACAGGTTTTGATATTTCTGCCAAACATACCTTTCGCTGGTGGGGTTTTGGTTGACGCGTGTGGTGTTGCGCGGTAGTGTTTCAGGAAGGTGTTGATCTCCTTTCGCCAATTTTGTCCTTCGACTTTGGCTGCGTTGATAGCCTTTTTGATGGTACGTACAAAGCGTTCTACTTCACCGTTGGCCTCGGGCCATACGGGTGTTATACGGTGGTGCTTGATACCATTTTCCTTGGTGTACTCGTGGAACTCGCGACTGTTGAAGGGTGGTCCGTTGTCAGTTTTCAGGATGGTGGGATTTCCGAATCTGCTGAATATCGCGTCCATTTCTTGAATTACTTTACTCGCGCAGAGTGTTTTGAGTGGTACGACTTCTGGGTAACGCGTGAAGTCGTCGATGATAATCATGATATAGTCACCGTTGCCTACGTCGGCAAAATCGCAACTGACTTGATCCCATGGATGGCTCGTCAGGGTGACTTGGATCGGTTCACGTTGATTCTGTGGTGTTACGGCTTGGCACAGGAAACAGTTCTTAACTTTGTCCTCGGCCATACGGTCAATACCCGGGAACCAGACTTTTTCGCGTAGAAGTTGTTTCGTCCTGGTCATCCCTTGGTGACCTCGGTGAGCTAGGTCTACTACTTCCTTCTGAAGAATTTTCGGGATACATATCCTGTGAGACCTTAGTACGATGCCGCTTTCGGTGATGGTCAGCTCGTCTTTGATGTTGTAGTACGCCTTTAAATCAGGGTCAGTGTTCGTTTTAGGCCAGTTGTCGTCTGTCAGCGCTGCTCTCACGGTCTTCAGCGTTTCGTCGATTTCTGACTGAGAGACGAGATCCTTGAGTTCTACGACGGTGGGTTTGGCCTCTGCGGTTACGAAGTTTACGTAGTCTTCCGCTACTTTGGTCGCACGACAGTCTTCGTCAGTGTTGTGGCTCGGGTGTCTCGACATGTAGTCCGCTGGGTTTCTGCTTCCAGGCTCGTACGTCAGGGTCATGTCGTATGGTTTCAGGCATAGACACCATCTTTCTAGCCGGGCAGATGTTCGCGATGAGGCTTTTCCATAGATTCCGAGCAGTGGTTTGTGGTCTGTTACCACATAGACTGGTGCACCGAAGATATAGATGTGAAAGTGTTCACACGCCCATACTACAGCCAGGGCTTCACGCTCCGTCTGACTGTAGCGTTGCTCGACTGGCGACAGCGCTTTACTTGCGTAGGTGATGACTTTCTGTCCGTCAGGATGCTTCTGGGTGAGTATCGCACCTAGTCCTACTGTGCTCGCGTCGACGTAGATTGTAGTAATTTTATTCGGGTCGAAGTAGGCTAGTGCGGGAGAGTCGATAAGTCGTTCTTTGAGAGTGGAGAGTGCGTCATCCTGCTCTTTCGTCCAGATCCACTCCTGTGATTGGTGGGTGAGTCTGCACAGTGGTTCGGTGAGTGTCGCGTAGTCTGGGATAAATTTCGCGCAGTAGTTGGCCATCCCGAGGAGACTTCGTAGCTCTCCTGGATTCGTCGGGGGCTGGATTGCGTTGATCTTCTCAGCCTTCTTCGGGTCGATTTCCATACCTTTGTCGGAGAACTTGTACCCGTAGAACTCTAGGCTGGATTTACCGAACTCACATTTTTTTTCGTTGAGTGTCAGACCTTTTTCGCGTAGGCGCTTGAATACTGCATAGAGGTTCGCGTTGTGTTCTTCCTGCGTTTTGCCGTAGACTATGATGTCGTCTGGATACAATATTGGAATACCTCGGCTGCAGAGCATATCCCAAAGTTCAGTCTCTTATAGCGTTTTAGCCCTGTGTGCGTTGAGAACGTTGTAATATAACGCGAGTCGGGGTGGAGTTCAATCTGGTGATATCCACTGGTCAGGTCTAATTTACTGAATACCGTCGCGCCATTTAAATCGTGGATAATTTCCTCTACAGTGGGCATAGGGTGGCGTTCGCGTTCTATCGCCTTGTTTGCGATACGCATATCGATGCAGATTCTGACGTTCTCAGGATCCTTCGGTTTCGGGGCTGCGACGATGTTGGATACCCACGGTGTCGATCCGACTGCATCTTCGATGATGTCCGAAGTTTCTAATTTTTCAAGCGCGGCTTCTATTTTACTGCGTAGATGGAACGGTTCTTTCCGATGTGGCTGTGCAGTGGGTTTGACGTCTTTGTCGATGTGGAGTTGTAGTTGCACGCCTTCGAGTTTCCCAATTCCGGTGAAGATGTCGCGGAATTCCTGACAAGTCTGGCTGGGTGTAGGACTTGCAGTGCTGATCTCGGATATTACTGCGTCACGGTTGATCTTGATCAGGTTCAGGGTCTCCGCAGTGGAACGTGATAGGAGCGCGCGTTCATCGCCTTTGGTCACGTAGACGTTCGCGATATCGTGAGTGTACTTGCTTCTCAGTGTTGCATGGAACATGCCTACCAGGGGTATAGGCGGTCGATCCTTGCCGTACGGGTACAGGGTTGTGTCGGCTGGTTGAAGTGTTGGCGCAGGGTGAAGAGTATGGTACATATTTTCGCCGATAATATTTACTGGGGCGCCTGTGTCTCCTAACATCACTACTGGGTTGCCAAGTTCAACCATGAACATGGGTTTTGGTGTGTGCGTTGACTTCACTGAGTAGAGTGGGACGGTTTTACGTTCTTCGTGTATTGAGAAGAGATATTTGCCCTTGTGTGCTTGGTAGTTTTCGACGCTATAGACGTTATCATGATGTGGTTGGGCCTGAGTCTGCGATGCCGGTTGAGGGTCTGCGTCATACTGTTCGTCCTGCTCCACGTTATTTACGTTGCGACGTCCTCGACCTCGGTAACCACGGCCACGGCCACGATTCTCGAGTCTCGGTGGTGGAGCTCCGCCTCGGCATTTTTTCGCGTAATGCCCTACTGTACCGCACTGTCGACACTCGGCGTTGAAAGCTGGACACTTCGGTCGTCCTCCGTCGTGAGGGTAGGGTCCGCCGCAGTGGTCGCATTCGGTAGTAGAGTTGTGCGTCGGAGTGTAGGATCCGCGTCCACGTCCGCGATATCCTCCGTTAGTGAAGTTATGTCCTCGTGACGTGCCGCGTTGTTGGCCGCCACGTTGAGTGTTGCCGCGTTGAGTGTTGCCGTGTTGAGTGTTGTAGTGTGAGTTGAACAGCTGATTACTGTAATTTCCACGGCCTCGTTGTATAGTGTTGACTTCCTTCTTTTCGATGTCCATAGCGTAGCTGATCGCCTTTTCCATCGCCTTGCCCTGTTTGACGAGTTGATCCAGAGTGATGGTCATATCGGACAGTGCCTTCGTTCGGAGTTTCGACGATCTGCATTTTTGGATGATCTGTGACTTTAACTCGGAGTCAGTGTCGGCGAAGTCACATGTCGCGGCGAGTTTCTTGAGTCGGGTCACGTACTGGTCGAGATTTTCGTCCTGGAGTTGCGTTGCCTCGCGGAAGTTGAACCTTTCATACTCGACTTGGACTTAAGGCGCGTAGAGCTCATTTAGGGCTTCGAGTGAGCGTACGTAGATGTCACGTGGATTCTCCGCTTCAGGTGCTGGGACGGTTAGCGTCTGGAAGTCGTCATACACTGCCTCACCTGCGTAGTCTAAGAGTAGTGCAAGTTTGCATGGAGCGTTGGTGATATCAAGTGCTAGGGCCCTATTTTCAAACCGTTGTACATATTTCCTCCACCTTGGGGCAATATTAGATGTGTCGGTGGTGTCAAAGATGGGGAATGCTGTCAGTGCTAAAGCCATTTTTGTTTTTTTCGTCAGAGTAGGGTTAATGAGCGTAGCAGTTGAGTAGAGTTGAGTGTAGGGTTCTGCTAACACACTCAAATAGGCTAAACTGTAGTACTGTTCTGGGTTGTCACACACTGTCACTATACACACAGCACTGGGCCTTGAAAACACACACTTGACATAACTTCTGGCAGGTAGGGTAGTCACACACAGTTCATAGGGTAGTATACTGCCACTTTGACACGAGCAGGTGGGTAGATGGGCATAGATTCATCACTTTCTGAGAGTTAGACAGGCAGCTCTGTGTTTACATGTTGCTGATCCCCAAATTCCTCTATTTTCGCCAAGGGGAAAGTGTCTTTTAGTAGAAAAGGGGAGGATTATGAGCGCCTTGGGTGTCACAACACCTGTCTAGAGTGTCATTGCCATTAATCCTCGTCGCCATTGTAATGATTTGAGAGGTAGATGACTTGAAACTGGGTTTATTCAGTGGAAACATCTCTCACGATCGGGAAGGACGCCATGAGGTCCGTAGTTCAAGTGATTGACGCTGGGGGAGCTGCAGGGCGTTTCCCGCGTCGATTACGACATTACAATAACATGTATTGAGCAATTAAAAAAGACGGAGAAATAAGAAATTCCCTCTGTTCCTACATCTCGAATGTGCTATGTATACACCTTTCCCCCGAACCTGCGCAGTGAACCCTCCTATAGAACACTTGTTCAAAACGAGTCCCATTGAAAGCCATATCCTTATCTAAAGGCTGCCATAAGGCTATCGAACGTTCATGCCTATCCCGCTAACAGGGCGTCATTCTATTGAAACAGGTCAATAGGACCACATAAGTCCCTTTCCTATCATGCTACGCAAGGAACACTATAGTCACCATACGGATATATATACATATCAAGGTAACTTAAATGGACTAACTTATGAAAAATAAGATGTGGATCATATCAAGGGCAGTGGTGACGACACGAGAAAGTTGAAATCCTGCTCTTTGCATGTCTAACCGCATAGATCATGACATGCCAACAACCCACAGTAAGATAATGATTTGCATTTGTTTTACGAGTATTATAAAACTACATGGAGAAAGGAAAATGAGCTGCCCACACTAGCACTGGAGCCCATCCCATGACAATCTGATGGTTATTTATGAGAACATAGGACCATTAGACCAACCATCCTCTATCCAGATACCCAGATCCTAGTAGGTTCTGATGCATTACATCAAAGAGCAAAGCAAAGGTTAACACATGAATCTAAGTTCTCAAATTTCAAGAAAGAATTTAGATCAGATTAGCAAAGATCGAGTTCATTTGGTAGGGGAACAATAGGTGTGACAGAAACTGAACAAGGTGAGATAGGTTCCAGTCTCTTTATTTTCTTAAAATGAGTAAATAGCTTTTTTTTGCCTTTCAGTAAGCATCCCAATTTCTTTTTTTATTAAAAAAAGGAACAGTCGATGTGAAAAGACAGCATCTGCTACTACAGTGCAGACACTGATAAAATATTCCAATATTCATGTTACCTCATCAAGATTCCATGAATGTCAACATCAGTTATAGATGCCTCAAAGTTCTAGTTTCTGTGAAGTAAAACCTAAGCACGTTTAAACAGAACTATAATAGGTCGCAAGCATCGTAAGGGTATACCCTTCTACTTTACACCATGTGATCCTCTAAGACAAAATATATCTTCTTTGAATGAAAGGAACAAGTATATAAACTAAGAATAAAACTGCTGAATGGACAAATATGAAAATTCAATATGAAAAAGAGAAAAAAAGGTTCCATAAACTTAAAAGTGACGCTTGGTACCTTAAAATAAGTTGAGCGCACTAATCTAAAATCATGTATACATAACTTTCATTTAAAAACAGAGAGTATGAAAACATATTCTGATCCAATTATGCCTGATTAAAAAGCGTTCAGAGATGTTACAATGTTTTTGAAGTGACAACATATGATAGCCTAGATGTATAGGTGTGGGCTTTCAAAAATACAGAAGATTGTCTAACTTGTCTACTTTACTGACAAAAGTAGCATGAACACATACCTCTCAATCAAAATGTATTTATAGTTGAACAAGGAGAATTTATCCAAAATGCAATTGCAATTCTCATACAAACGTATTGGTCGCTATATCCTTATCAACGTTGTTAATATTACACTGCTATGTCAGACCAATACATTCCCAAGTGTGTTACCCAAATCTGGACCGACCATTTAGTTGTTCTAGATATTTGAGACAGGGTTTGGAGCTCTCTAATAGTCAATCAATGAATACTAAGTTGGTAGGGTTTGGTTAGGGCTATGTATACAATCGTTAGTACAGATTAAGGTAGAGACCGTCAAATGTTAATCCAGTTCTAGGGGACCTTACTGGCGACTGTGCTTGTATAAACAGCTAGGTTTGAGCAAAAGATAACCTGTCTGACAGAGATCTGATTAGCAGTTACCACCATTTTGAATTATCACTGACACTGTGTTCTTTATGAGCAACAATGATAAAGTTCTACATAGGTTTCACTGATACAATGTACTTGAAGGTATACTGTTTTCACGTAGCAGCAGTTTCATCACGTCAACATGAATTGTTCAATACAGATACTTAACAGTACGATTATAAATAAACGTTTTTTGAAACAATCTTCGGAAGCTAAAGGCTAATATCTTCAATATCACACTATTCTATTAATAAAAAGCTTCCAATTAAATAAAATCTGACGACGTAAATTCTAAATGTTGCTGTGACTAGATTAGCTAAACACTGCAGTCAACAACACTGCTCTCTAGGGGTATCATCAGGTCACATGGAAGAGTAAATCACACTGTTCCGGGTAGTGGTTTTTGATAAAGAACTAAATCTGTGTGGAGGGGGTGTGAAATGACAAGAGCAAATTAAAGGGCTTTCTTTTATAAAATTCCTCCATGTCTTTTTGAGAGATACGTAGATCCCCGACTCACTTGCGGATCCAGGATTTTGAGGGGGGGGGGGACGCTATTGAAATTGTTTTTCTTTACTGAATTTTTACATTAAAAAATGCTAGATTTTCCGGAAAAAGGTAGGGCCCCCCCGGATCCACCACTACCTGTTCTTCCTTTTCTGTCTCACTCAGTAAAAGAGGGAAAATGTAGAGAAGCCTTACCTTGGTCATGAAATGAGCAATGTCTAATCAAATCCTTCAGCCGGTCAGATCTTGACCTCAGACAACACCAAAAATCAAGAATCACAGAGTAGGCAAACATTTTTCTAAATGCAAATGAGGAGCAGACATAAACTGCTATGCAAACCTAAGCCTCTACTCCGAGGATATTCTTCTAGGGTATAACTTGCATAAGATATAAAAATAAATACGTCCCATCTATAAAAACACTATTCTAGTGCATCTAGATATAATATTTCATGTAATGTCTATAAACATCAATACCCACGTAAACATAGTCCAAAGACACAGTTTTCATAAGCAGATATCCACATATATTGACCAACACATATAATTATTATACTGATTCCATTGATAAAACCTGCGACTCTTTCCTATACATTATGCCAAATCTTGGATAAATAATGAACACATTCTCATAAAAAGGAAAAGCCGTATTCTTAGTGAGATCAACAGAAAATATTGTTATTTTTTCAAAATTCGAAGATGAAGTGTTGCATTGGGTACAAGACCACACTGCTCCAGGGTTGCGCCGTTATCCGTGTACGTCTGACTTGGGAAGGTTGACATGATCTGGTACTGAGGAACGGTAGGCCTGGAGAAAAACAGGTACAAAATAATATTATGAAACCACAACCTGGGATAAACTAAGAGATTAACTGTCTAAATAATTTAAAATCATTTCAGTCAACTGAAATGAAGAAGTGGAAGATTTTTTATAACAATCACCCTACCAGCACATTGAAAAATGAGAAATTAAGGAAATCTTGCACATCACGCTATAGCGTCAGTATAATTGAAACCTAAGTGTTATGCAGCCTGAATGGCTTAGATGCTACTCAATATTTAGGCTCCAAACTGGTAACAGCGCTGATATTTGTCTTATTCTAAAATAACTTACATTTGTTTGTTGAGATAGTCCCTCAGGTCACTAATAGTCTCTGCGAACCTCATCTTGACAATGAAGGTGTCTCCGCTGTCTGACCTGATGCGCAGAGTGGTCACTTGTCGAGAGCTAGGAGGGCGACTGTTTTCATCCAAAGCCAGCCTAATAAACAGATGACAAGTAAAAGGGTTATTACAGTGGGAGGCTATATCAAACTCAACAACCAGCCTTTGCTGGATATTGGATAGTGCTAGTTTATTTGGGGTTAAATGAACATCCAATCAACCTGTTTCGGTCTTCACGATCTTCTTCAGGACATATTCATTAGATTAAAAAAATAAGTAAAAAAGCTTTCCAACACAATATGGAAATATATTAAAATCATCTAACGAAAAATACTGATTTTTTACTGCTAGAATGAAAATGAATAAGACAATATCCGTTTTTTTAAAGACCACTCTTAACATATCCTTTGGTAGTAAATGTATGTAAACTTATATTAGTAGACATGGTATGCTCTAATATAAGACGCCCAATAATTGAATAAAGCCAGTCACCTGTCCTTCATTTCTTGTACTGCTGAAGTCTCCACAACCGTGATTTTACTCTGTGATGACCCCTAGAGGATGACAGGTGAAGTAAAAGAGCATTAGAACAACAACAAAACACGTATAAAAAAGACAATGGTTCTTGCTTGAAATGTATATTTCATTGACATATATTAATGTGTATTATACTGTGATAAGCAGAAATCTCACAATTTTGTATAAAATATGATTTGACTGTATACTTGGCTGGTCCCTAGCTGACTTACCTTTATCATGTCGGCCAGCCCGGAGCGGACATCAATCACTTTACCGTCCTTTATCACGGACGAAGGCACCTTGTTGAGAAACTGGTCTGCAGACAGCTTAGGTCCTGAAACATAAGTCACCAGTTCATTTGAGATATTTTGACTAGCACTTAAGATTTAAAAAACTGTGTGTTTAATGATCTGGATGAAAAAGTGGCTTCATTTATGATATGTTTTTTTACGACTTTATTACTTGTCTTTCTCTAGGTCTTGCAATCTAATGTCAAGTGACATATCATCATTGTCACGACATGTCAAATTACTGCCTAAGTTTTGGGAAAAAAAAGACTTGGAAATTGAGCTAGTAGTAATTCATATATATCTGAGATAACGTGAAATTTAGAAGAGCGCCAAAACATATATATAATTGCAATGAGACCTGTTTATGGATTACTGCTATCCATATAGAATGATAATGATAATGACGATTCTCGGATGCATCATCCAAAATCACCAAAAAGTAGGAAATCCTACAAAAGTAGGAAAAAGGACACCTCTGTCTAATCTCCAAGTATGGAAGTGACAGAAGATAAGTTGATTCCGCCTCCCCCCCCCCCCCCCCCCCCAAAGTAAAAAAAGAGAAAGAATAAATAGATAAGATGAAATAAAAAAGAATTTTAAGTTTAACGTTTACCGACTTGAACATACATGTTGCCTAGTGTGGAATGTACCTATTACCTGGCAGTGTGGACTCTTCCTTTAGGTTTGTGTGCATGCTGGTGGACTTTTCCAGGTTGGTGGGGATCAGACGGGAGGGTTTGGTCTCCCCTCCCAGCACCTGGCCCACCCCGGTGAAACCCTCACTCAGCCGGTCGCGGAAGTAGACATTGCGCTTGTCCGTTACCTATACAATTTAGAAATACAATCGTTAAGGCAACATAACAGAAAAATATGAAAAATGTTGATAATTAGGTCATTTCGATAAGCTAGGCAAATCTTAAAGAATGCCTCAAAGCAGTTCTCATGCTCAAAAAATAACTTTAAGAAAACAAAATTTACCAGTTTTCCAATTATTCACTCTGCTTTTGAAATGACGATTTTATAATTTTTGACCCATCACCTTGTAATAACTATTTGCTGGTTTTCATGTACTTACAGAGAATGGTATACCATCAGGATAACGATGCTGGAGCTCTGAGGGGAAGAAGCCGTCCATGAGGTCCTGAACACAGGTTTGGGTGGTGGGGTCGGTGAAGGGGCGGAACGGGCCGCTGAACAAGACGATACCGTTGGCGTATAACGTCAGCTGGATAGGGTCAGGCATCTGGGAAACCAAAAATCATCATAACATAATACACATGTTATCAAATGCAACCAGCTTTGATCCCATTTTCTATTTACTTTTAGGTTACATCTGATCTTTCAGGCAAAACAGTGGGAAAGAAAAACAGAAATTCTAATTCATATGTCACGTGACAAATGACATGTACATACGAGTAATATTACGGTGATTATCTACATTCACATAAGCAAGAATTTGTCATGTTCTTTACGAAGGACATTTTACGTATTCCTTGACAAACCAATTAAAAGAGCCCTTATCATGAGACAATGGCTCAAAGTATCGCTATAGCTGGCGCCCTGTTCTTTATAGACATATTCCCACCTTGATATTTCTAAAAAGTGTCAGTGCTATAACTAACCTTGAGTCGAGCACCATCTGTGGTATGTTGAATTTTAGCTACACCTTCCCCGGCAAGCACGTTCAGCTCCTCGATGTGTTTTATAATCACGTTATAATCCACATGAAATTCCCCTCCAGGCACTGAAGCACCTGCAAAAAGACAAGGACGAGTTAATGTACGTGTTAGTTTGAATTATTGCAAGAATTGAAATCTTTTAAAGTGGTTAAAAACAAATTTTTAGCTGTGTGATTTTTATTTTGTTTTTATTTTTAATACAGGTTTAAAGGTTTTGTGTTTGTAGTTCAGTTATGTGTTGTTTTAGTCTTTACCTGAGAATTATAGTTGTATGTATGGAGGCATCTATTTGTCATACGTTCTTTGCTACAGTTCATACATGACACTCATTATCATAATTTGATAAAAATAAATTAATATCTCAACGATCAACATTATTACATATAGGCCGTTTCTGGACATGGGAATGAAGATTCTGGTCAATAGCTCAAGATAGAATATTATTCAAACTATTGCAGTACATCTGCCACTAAAAAAATGTCTATTCAGAGCCGTTTGAGAAACTAGAAGGTTATACAGCTCGAGAATAATCGCACCATTACGGATATCCAACTGAGATTTTAGTGAATTGAATAGGACAATATCTATCACTATTGTTCAAATAGCGCCAATGCAAATTTAAATCTTCAGACATTATTGAATATTTCTGAAAGATTTGAAAAAGATTTAAGGATTTTTATTTCTTGGATATCTTGAAAACGGCGCGATTGTCCTTAAGTATACATTATCCGCCTACATATAGGATATTTATATCTGCAACGTGTTAGTCAATCTATCAGGTTTTATGTAAAATTATATTTACTAAAATTATATTTACTAATGGCTTGTCTACAATAATGCAAAAGTACACCACTAAGTACTGTAAAGTCATGGAATAAGCAAAGTCTCCTATCAAAAGTCTTACAATCTTCAAAGTCTGATTCTGTAAAGGACAGGGAATGCAATGTAAATGTCTGTTACTGTGTCTGCATTACACAGATATGCAAGTGAACATAGACAGCTACAAAAATAATCTAAAAGAATCGGGTGTAAAGACCTTTGAAGGAAACATTTATTTCCTACAAACTTAGCCTCTGAAGATATTTGAGAAAAAAAATGTTTACAAACTAATTGTGTTTGCAAAATCATTTGATAGTAAACAGTTTTAAACTTGATTATGCTCTAGTATGAATATTTAACAATACTATGGAAAACCAAGTTCATTGTATTCATTTATTTATCAATAACAAAATTAAATATTAATTGACTTGTTATACAACATTTTACAAGAATTAGTATCCCACCTGGACGCCAGACAGTCGACTCTGGCGATCCCTCGTCTGATACAGATTCCAGACCGTCATCTGAGATTTCGTCCTCATCCGTTTTCTGACCAACCCAGATCATACCATAGTCAGCTAAGAATGCCTAAAAAATGGAGAAAAAAACACGGAAATATAAATAAAGCCTTGGTATTATTGATCAAAATTGTGTTTCTGTGATAGATTTCAATTATAGTTCATTGTGAGTATCGGTGACTGAAGGAAATTAAAGAGTACGTTTTGGATAATCCAGATATGATACAGATTTTGACGTTCCTCCCCTTAGTCACTGATTTGCTTTGGTGAGATAAGTAGCATAGAATAAAAAAAATACCTACTTCCATTTGGTGGACTTGTTTTTGAAGCCGTAAACATTGCTTTTCTAGCTCGTGGCACCGACCTGGATTCCCTTCATCTGTAAATCAAACACGAGAGTTATAGGTTCAACTTACCACCCTCTTGTACTCCTTAGAATTGCAAGATCAGGATACCAACCCAAATTCCATTTTCAAATTCCCTGTGTTTCCTTGAGATTTCCCTGTCCCACAGCAATTTTTCCCTGTGTCAAATCCAGCGAATTGTTCAAATTTAAAAGCCCCTGCATGCAGACAAAAAATGGACAACCCAATAACAAAAAGTCAAATCTCTAATATCTTGAGAATAAGGAATTACAGAACCTGGCCAAATGAAACTCCCTGTGTTTTGGCAAAATTTGAAAATTCCCTGTGTTTTTTGTGTGGCCATTTTCCCTGTTTTTCTCTGTGCAGTTGGTACCCTGCAAGATTCAATTTCAAGATTGTTTAATTATAATTAGATTTGGGTAATCAGAATGGTACTTTAAATATACGAGATCTGAACTGATATCTTACCTCTGGCCTTTTGTAGTATCTTTACTTTGTCTTCTAGAATTTGGTTCTTTTTGTCCTGGAAGTAATATTAAAGTTTGTTTAAAACATGTAAATCTATCTATACTCTGAGAGCGACAAACAGCATACAGTTTCTTACAGTTTATACCAACACTCTCTTATGATCATTGTGTTCCTAACAGAATATTGATAATGGGGTTCATAAAACATACATGTGAGAGACTGCTAATACAATTTTGTAAGTGATTACACAAACATATATTATAAGCATAATATAAAAGGGTATCAATTAATAGGACCTATTTCTGGTTGAATGATGGGCCGCCTCTGATTCAATGAGCGGCTTATGTACAATGATCACTATCATGGGTTCAGTTGTTGGTGGTAAAAGGCAATCTGATGCAGCCTATTGTTATGAGTAGGTTTAGAAGAACAGACTGTACTGACCTTTGCTGCTAGTTGGCTGGCTTGTTGGGATATTCTTGCTTCCAATGTACCAAGCCGGGTCATCATCAGAGACATAAGGTCATGATTACTTGGAGCTGTAAAGTGACGGAAAAAGTAGTTAGTTTACTTCTCATTTTCTTACGTTTCTCATCATGTTTTTTTCTCAACTCTGGGATAAACAGTCTGACGACAAAGTTCTACCACTTTCAAACTAACGAATCAACAGCACTTCTAAACGAATCAGTTCGCTTCCAGGGTAAGGTCTGGAAGAAATAACGTCAGGATAACGGATTAATATATGCCTAATTAGGTTACATGTACTTGTAAATGATATTAGCCTAAAAATGCACCCATTTAGGATATGAACATAGGCGCCGTTGTATTGAGAAGGGCACCTGCCAGTGAAATTTGCTTTGGATCGCATACAGTTTCTGTGCAGTTTCAAACGGGTATAAGTGCAGAAACTTACAGTTACTGTACATTTAAATCTATACCTGTTGCAGGGGTGACTGATTGCCTCGGAGACCCTGACGTTGTTGATGAGTTTTGTGGAAACAGCTTGGGAAGAGGTGTGCTCCGGGACATCCGTGAGGCTGCCATATTGCTGGTTACTTCGGCCAGTAAACTAGTCTCATCATCTGTTGAAATCATTAAAGGAATCAATAAATTTTACAATTGCTTACTCTATGTCAAAAGCGAATATGACGCAGTCTTTATATTGTTATCTCCTTGAACTACTCGCTTGAATAAATATTACATTCCAATTTTTGTACCAGAAATTTTGCTCACGTGTATAATCCGGTGTCTTCCTGAATGGCACTGAACTGTGGTAGAAAAATAAATTGGCTTTAATAACCAAGTCATCATCAATCAATCCTTTCCACAATTAAGAATGTTTACAGCCACTTATAAACAAAATAGACTTCGTAGGAAATCAATACAATATTTTCACTAACAATTAACAAAGACGCTATATTGAAATAGATCAGAAATTGTCAGTGGGAATAGGGGCCTAACACTGATATGACCTATAATAATAATAATAAAAAATTCTTTTAACAGTGTGATTGATATCTCGCCATCATCCTAGGCCTAGTATTAATACAACTTGACTGTCTTTTTTTTGAATCCCTGAGAGTAAAACAAGAAGCAAATTAGCTACAAAATTTCGCTCATGCATGAGCGATGGTCGTCCCTCAGTAAACTGAAGGCCCTCCTATTACCAGAACGCTATGTGTAATAAGGGCTATAGGTGCTGACCACCACCACCACTCCTGCTGTCACACAGAGCTCAGGGAGGGGTTTAGGAAAGGGTCACTACTAGTAGACTAGGTCCATGCATGATCTGCCATGCACCTAGGGGGCCCTAGATGGGGGGGGGGGGGGGGGGGTCCCCATGTTGCATGTCGAATTTAAGAAATGGACATGTCCCCTGTCACTAAAGAAAAAGCCATGTCACTAGTGTCACTAATGTTATTTGATCTTCGATAATTTTGCATTATATTAACAGTGTCCAAAATTAAGGGTGCATCCTGCATAGGCCTACATCTGCAGCTGGGTGTACAGTTCTAATGGTGCATAATTTTTAACCACTTTAAATATGTTATTGACATTCAGTATCCGAAATTAAGGTTTTGTTTTATGGTATCACTGGGTTATAGAATTGTGCACGCGGGGACATTTCTGTGGTTACATTCCTATAATAGATCTAACCTATTTAAAAGGGTGAAAAAGGTCAAATATCAAAAGACAGAAGGAATATTCAGGGACTGGCAGTAACCTGACATCAAGGTTAGGCCTTGGTGACCATCAGCCCTTTGTACCGTACCTCCCTGGGCCTCCCTGAATCTTACCCCCTGGTTGCTATAGTAATGCATGGTGGAAGTGATAATATGCATTTTTATACTAGGATAGAATAATTTCACAGACGATTGCACAATTCTCTCCCCAATAAAAACAACTTACTCCAACAGCTGTATAGACAGAAGAGAGACGCGGCTTCTTGGTGCCTTTTGGGGGTGCCTGTCCTGAGTGAGCTTACGTTCAGAATTAACAAGGGTCATTAGCACCTATCTGGGATATAGGGGGTGCTTTGGCGGTAGGGTTCAAAGGACTGATGACCTCCAGGTGCCTGAACTGATATCAGGCTACTATTTTAATGACCTGATGAGCGGGGTGGGAGGCCATCTGGGATTTAATGAAGAAATAAAGGCCTATAGGATTGCGATTTTATGTAGCGCTTAAGCTTATGACAAACTCTATTAATCTAAATGGGATAGCAGAATTTCTGACTACATGTATTATATTAATTGATCTCGTCATTTTTAAAAATCGTATTGGTCAGGGGTCTGATGGGGGTTCTGCAAATTTCACTTACCCAGCGAATGTGAGTTCGTACATGTGAGAGACCCAACCCAGCAGCCCTGCATGGTGCGTCCCTGCCCCGTGGTCAGGGTGTGAAACAGATAAATAGCCCTTGATAAGGTCTGGGAGTCCCTCAGGTGATTGCCGGCCTGAGCGCTGTGTCTCTTTTCTGTCTAGATACTTGTTGGGTGAACTGAGCAGTAGTGAGCCACACAGTGCTCACAGTGTCTCGAATATCAAGCCCGACCTATCAATGAGATTTTAATTGGGGGGAGGGAAAAAAAAGACCCTACCTCCCTATCCGCCAACTCCCTTTCCCCCTCCCCGCTCCCTATACCAATCTTAGATCATGATATTCAACTACCCACCCCCTTTCCCTCCTCCCTTCCGTCCGGTCCCCCCTTTCCCCCTCTCTACCCCCGCTCCACCTGGGGTACCCCTTTGAAGGTATCAATAAAACCCGGGAGGAGTTGTAAGAGGGACCCAGGTTTCCACCCATACTATAGACCGGGGGTCTGGGTCTGATACCATTAACGAGCAGCCAGATGGGTCCGAGCAACGTCTGCTATAGACTACTCGTTAGTCCGAGGGGGACTGAAGTAAAACTTTCCCGTGTCACTAATGTCTATGTCGCATGTCGAATTTAAGAAAAGGGTTGTGTCACATGTCACTAAGGTGGCCATGTCACATGTCGAATTTAAGAAATAGCCATGTTGCTGTGTCGAATTTAGGGGTCTAGGAGGGCCCTAGACCCCTAAATTCGACAGGGCGACATGGACCTTTTGGGGGCTTAATGACATGCGACATGGGATTCTAATGAGATAATGACAGGGGACATTGCAACTTCTTAAATTCGACAGGGCGACATGGCCAATTCTTAAATTCGACAGGGTGACATTGCCATTTCCTAACTTCGACATGCGACATCAGGACCCCCCCATCTAGGGCCCCTCTAGGGCCATACCTAGTACTGAGTGACCTATCACCCCGGGCCTATCACTCACCTACCTGGGACTGCCCACCTGTAGGTGACAGTGGTGGCCCTTATGTGAAGAGGTGGGGGTTGATTGGTTCAGGCAGTGGTTATGTAACCCACTTCTGGCTTCTCACACTACCTGATTCTAACAACAATTGGAGGACAATGCCCTTCAACTGCTGAGCACGAGATTGTGTAACCGGTCATTGAGAACAAAGAGAATGAAAAGACTAAAGACATGACTGATTGAGGGAGTCCCAACCAATAGCTCCAATTCTAGATCTATATAGATATAAATAGGGACTCCCAAAAATCGCCTAGTGAAATAGGTCAACATCAGAAGATCTTGCCTAATTTTTCATAGATATCACTGCATTATCAAATAAAAGTTAGGTTGCATTTAACCTATTTCAATAATTTTACATCTAGGCCTAAATCTTTTTTATTTATGTATTTATTTATTTATTTATTTTTGGGGGGAGGGGGGGGGGGGAATACAAATTAAGAACTTTTTACTCACCCATTCTGTGATCCACTATTGAAGACTAGGGGCACTTTACGACCTTTACGCAGATTTGATAATGGGTTACTCATCCTTGTGGCTGGTTACATCTGAGTCACCTAGGCTAGATCTAGATCTACTGTCCACTACAGGCGGACGTTTGCCTAGCCCTAGTATAGAGTTATTCACAGTGCAGCTGTGTGGTCACAGAGATCAGAAGATTTGTAAAATAATTTTTTAAAACGATTTTCTATAAAACCAAAATACCTAAGCTCTCGGTTGAAATATAAAAAAAAAAAATCAGGTTAAAATCAAATGCCTATCCAATGCTAGGGATAGGCTAACAGCTTTGTTGAACTGAAGTTTTTGAGTTTGAGACGTTTAAAACGTCTAGTTTCAGTTTGTAAAAACTCGAGTCTTGATTAAAAGCTAATGGCAGCCGTATCATACGGCCATCAGTATGAGATGTTCAATTAAGAACATGGAAGTTTCTATATCATAACAACACGAGGTTGTTTTGACAGCAGTGCAGTGCATCGTTCAGTCATCCTGACTCAATCAAATAAATGCCGGGCTTCTCTTCGCCTCCAAACCAATGTTATGCTGCCAGGATCATTGAACGAAGTTGCTTAGAGAGAGTTTGTTCAACCAGAAGATGCTTGTCCAAATTTGAGACGTAAAAGTTCCATTCCCTTGTCATAAAACAGCTATATTATTTCCAGTTAAGCGTACCGCAACTTGTTTTGATTCACGGCCGCCATGTTGAAAGTTTGTGTGACCCGGAAGTGGTTACTGTTGCTATGAAGCCAAACTCAGACGTAGTGTCTCAGATCCCCACTAGGTGACGTTTTGGGTTCGCGCCACAGCAGGTGCGTGGGGTTCCTGCAGTTCCCGCATTCGTTGCTTTCGTCATACTATAATCGGTAAAAAAAATAGTACAACAAATCGATCCGGCTGAGGCTATGGCGTCCCAAGGAATCTGAATTTGGCGCCTTAGGTCACATGACCCTAATGAATATTAATGAGATAGCCTCGAGCCGGTTCCCTAAATATATATCTATATAATAATAATAATAATAATTATATATGTCATATAGCAGTATTTTCAATTTAGAAAATGTAATTGCATCCACAAAATATAATTTCAGAAATTCGCGAGATATTTGCGTCACTAAAATATTGGATTGTAATAGATGACAAACTTGGAAGAAATGTTAAGAAAACGGGTAATTCAGAGTCAAAGTAACCTTTATTTTCAGAACAAATTTTCTCTCTCGATTACTTCTTTCGTCTACCAACACACAAAGAACCTATGGCTAACCATTTACTGCTTTCACAGATACATTACTACGTGCCACGTTCAGTTCTCATCAGTGTAGTGAGGTCCCATTCTCTATGGCACCTTAATCGATTCAGATATTTAGTAATTAGAATTTTCTTCCCATTTTTTCATGTGTAATAAGTTGTTAAATGTAAAATGCAGAATTTATTCAACAGACTCGAGTAACTTGTTAAAACTGTAAAGGAAAACTTACACGCATAATATAATAGGATAGTTGTTGACACGTCTAGTGTAAAATCCACATAATTATTATCATGGGTTCAATTTCTAAGTAGCCGGTATGGACCATCTAGAAGACCTAACCATGATTACAGATAGGTAAGTAGTTTCCAACATGTTCATTTGGGTATTTTCTAAAAGAAATTAAAGTGCGTGGTATGAGTTAAGAAAACACGAAACCAGGTTTTCAAAATTTCGCTTCTCGTGAACGTGCCGCTCCCGATTCATTTCAAAACAGTGCACGTTCTTCAATCGGCCCTATGTAGGAAGTGTAATACAATACACGTACATGATTATGTGCCTCAACATCGTCTACTCTAAAGGGTCATTTAAGACAATCTCAATTTGTTCCTGTGATCAACAATGACAGGTTTGTACCTGTTCACTTTATCTAGGCCAATTCGTTCACTGCTCGTGCTATCCGCATTGGGTCATCTCTGTTAATATATATACTTCCATTTTCGGCGCCTGCAGAAGAATTGAACTCGCCTAGAGTTCATATCATAGCAACGTTTGACGATGCAATTAGATTACGTCTTTTAAATTCCAATACTCTGTGGTGTAACTCAACTAAGACACTTTGACATTAGGCAAACTATCTGCCTCAAAGGTACCATATTGAACCACAGGTAACAACTTGCTTGTTTAAGTAAAGTTCCGGAGAAGACAACCACCCACCTAATCAAAATTCTCCATGCTTATTATTTGCAGTCGCGATTATTAATATACATTTTCCCAGCTTAAACCAAAACTAGTGTTGATGATCCGAGCTGACCAAAGTCGGAATATGCTGGTCCAACTTACGACGTTTCAATGTCACTTTTGTTCTACCACTAGTTATCATTCCCCTTTTATCCGCTAAGCACACGCACAGATTTACTTTGACTTTCTTACACCGTCATCCCGACTACCAATCACATGTCATATCATATCCACACATCGCTGCAAAACATCTTCTCAACTCTTTTACAACTCGATGAGGAAGAGAAGCAAAGCTGTTAAGACTATTATAGCCAAAGAAACCTGTCTTCACGGGTTCAAAAACCCTAGAACGGAACACTATTCACATATATTACAACCACTAGACCACGCAACAACTGCTGCTTTCAATTCAGTCTGTTCCCAGTTAACCACCCGGGTGGCATCAAACTGCAACCATCACAGCCGTAGGGCATGGTGTCCTTGGGAGACTCATCAACCCTCGTCCTTGGACGCTTTAGAATGCTGCATTGATTTCAGGGCCTTCTCTCGGAGCTTCTTCTCTAGATCATCCAGGTTACTGTCCGCATCTCCACTGTCAGATCCCTGTGAAGAGAACATGTTTGTGAACGTTATTGTCAAATCTTTACAGATATTGAAACATCAGGATTATTTTTATTATTTTTTTAAATGCGATCAGACCTGATGAGCTTGACGGCTCACAAAACATCAGTGGTTTATCCCTTCTCTCATATCATGTCTTGGCACTGGTTGCAAGTAACTCAATTACTGGTTATTAAAGCTATACAAGAATTTCAGCCCAATAAAAATACGTGACATCATAGATACAACCGACCCCTAAACCTTAACATTTAAAGGAGGCACAGTCTGTAAGAGTTGTTTTCTAATGTAAATTACGTTTGAAGTATTTTTTCAACCTTTCTATTTTTTTCCTTTTGGCATGCCTTTATGGAAAGGACTATGTAGACTCCTCTGTTACCTCGTCTCCATCTTTATCTTTCTTCTGCTTATGTTTCTTATGCTTCTTATGTTTTTTGTGCTTCTTTTCCTTCTTCTTCTCTCTCTTCTTTTTCTTTTCGTCATCAGATTCCTGAAAATTAGTTTCACACAAACTTTAATTCCCGAGTCTAGGGAGGCATTCAATATCAACTTCACCCGTCTAAACACAATTGATTTTAAGTTGAATATAATAATCACATTTTTCCATTTTTCTTTTTAAAAGGTCTTAATTTACAATATATAGAATATCGTAAAAATGGCATAAGGGTTCTGTTCGGACGAAAAGCGTTGTATACATCTCTTCCGCACATAACTTTCATCAGCAATATTACCAATGACTAAATATTATTGAACTTTAGGTCAGGATACAGTCTGTGTTATTTACCTCAGACATGCTGGCAGAGTTGGCTCTCCTCTGTTTCTGGGGTTCTGGAGACTCTGATCGTGACCGTCGTTTAACGGGAGGGGGAGACACAGATCGAGACGCCCTTCGCTTCCGTTCTTGCTGCACCACTGGGGGCGGGCTCGAGTTACCGCTTGCAGACCGATTCCTTGACTTGGCTGCAGGACTCTCTGATCGCTGCCGTTTACTGCTTGGCGGGCCACGTCCGTTCGGGCTGCGTGACCTGCGGCCAGTCTTAGTTTTGCCTCTGTCATCAGGCGAGCGCGAGCCCCGTCTATATTTTGGTGAGGGAGATGGCTTTCTTTGCCTTCCAACACTGGAGGGCCGTTCGGGAGAGAAAGACGCAGAGCGACGCGCCTTGGAAGCCTTAGCTGGTGGTGGAGATGCGCGATCAGGTGAGTTTGATGCAGATCTGGATCGCCGGGTTTTGGCTTCTGGAGAGCGTGACGCAGACTGGGCACTTGGTGACCGCTTCTGTCGCGAGCGACTCCTCTGGTTGTTGTTGGATGGGGGACTCGGTGATACTGAACCTTCATGCTGTCGGCCTGGGCTTCTGTCAAAATTAATACAATCTTAATAAATCACTTGCAAAACATGTTGGTTGAATCTATTTCGAATCAAAAACCTTAGTGCATCAGACTGTTTTTTTAGATCAATACTTTCTTCTTACAGTAAAGCCGTGTCTCCTCTTGGCTGACGAAAAGTTTCTTTGCCAGGTGAGTCACTAGTGTTACCACCTTCCGACCACGGCCACAAATACTCACCAGTCGTCGTATATTAAAGGGTTAACACTAATTGCCCTTTGTTCGTTGCCAAAGTGCAGACATACCTATAGGATCTCTCTTTCTAAATATGTTTGGTTTACAAAAGTTAAATTACCTGTCATTCATGGGGCCTTCATCTTTTCCAGCTGGTGATTTCCGCCGCTGCGGACTCTGCCATCTATCAGCAGACTGTTTGTTAGATTGAGGACTGCGAGATGACCGCCGGCGCTGGACCGGTGGTGGGCTCACACTCTCACTCCCACTTCGCCTCCCACGGGCTGGTGGGGGTGAGGGACTGGCACTTTGTCGTCTTGGTGCCCCTCGGGGACTGGCCTTGTTGGACCGCTGGCGTTTTGTAGGTCTGTTTGGGGACGTGCTCTGGGAGGCCTGTCTACGTGGTGGTGAGGGGGAGCGACTGGCCGACTGCTGGGTACGGCGAGGTGGGGGTGATACCGAACCACTGGGTGACCGGCGGCGCTTTGGTGGTGGGGAGCCACTGGCCTTACGAACCCGACGTGTTTCTTGGGGAGGGGATGGGGACTTGCTCACTTGCTGCTTACGTCCCCGGGCAGGTGGTGGGGGCGAGGCGCTCATGGACCTCTCCCTTGGTGGTGGTGAAGCACTGACCGATTTACGCTGTCTCGAGTTGCGGGCAGGGGGAGGAGGGGACTGGCTGGGGGACCTCTGACGTCGAGTCCTCTCAGGGCTCGGAGAACGTCTCCTCTGACCCCGGGCTGGGGGTGGGGAGGTGCTGGCCTGTCGCCGAGGGGGTGGAGAGGCAGATGCACTAGGCTGACGACGACGTTGGTTGGCCGGACTGGGAGACGGGCGCCGGCGCTGGGGTGGCGGTGAGGGGGAGGGGCTGTGCTGCTGTTGACGGCGTCTAGCTTGGGGCGGTGGGGACGGGCTGGGGGACGGGCGACGTCGACGTTGGGGAGGAGAGGGTGACGGGCTACGCTCCCGACGTCTGGGGGGAGGGGAGGCACTTGGACTTCTCCTGCGGCGGGGTGGCGGTAGAGGCGACCTGCTGATGGACCGCCGACGTCGGGGAGGAGGAGATGGGGAGGGGGAGCGTCTACGGCGGACTGGGGAGGGGGACCTGCGGCGGCGGGGCGGGGAGGGGGAGCGGCGGTTACGGCGAGGTGATCTCCGTCGGCCTGGTGATCCATATCTACAAGGAAACCACGTAACTTGTTACTTTATGACTCATGTTGAACACAAGGATCATTTATGCTTTGTACAAAGATGTCAACTAAACTCAGAGCAACACCATATATCTTTACTTCCGTACAGTATGTTTATGCCTATTTTACCACATTCAATTTATTACATGTACCTTGCTTAATGCCAACTATATCGAGGTTTCAAAAACTAAAGAAACCTGGCTTACCTGCCCATGTTGGGTCTGCGAGGAGAAGGCCGCCGTGGAGAGATAGATCTGGAGAAACGTCGCCGACCGACTGGGCTGTTACCACGGTATCCTCCTTGGCGTCCTGCAGTACAGAAAATGTCAGGACTATCGTTTTGTGGCTAGTGATATGTTGTTTGCTTTGAAGAAAGCAAATGTAACGACTATGCCTTAACATACAGAGAGATTCAAACACTTTACCTTCTGTCGATGGTATCAGTGCATCCCAAAACCTGCTGGACATTTGGCCATGTCCGACACTTTTGCGTTAATGTACCGAGGTTTTCCCATTAATGTCAAACTTTGCCCATATACATGGAATTTTGGTCACTACTATTTGCCTCTTTTCTATATATTTGTTCATATCATTTCCGGTACGACATGGAAATGTCTGTCGTCTTTTCGTTAAGTGTTGGACATTACGTCTGTCGTTTCAAAAAATTTCTGGGACATACTGTATTGTTTCATTGGGATCTACGTTTCTACTACACATATTATTGAGATCATGTACATAAATGTAATCTATTTGTCATAAATGTGTACGTACTTGGTGGTGGTGCATCATCTGAAGAATCTGACGAGCTCTCTGCAGCATCAGCCTGAGATCTGTAATGACGTCTCTTCTGAATTGACTGGTTTTTGTCGGGGGACGAATCATCTGCCTTCTCCTGTTATTAAATGTTAAAAAAAACTCATCATATCGAGTACAATATAAGTATCATATACACCGAGAAAAACGTTTGCAACTAGATAAAAAAAACAACTCCAAATATGGCACAATATCTTTTTGTTAAAAAAAAAAGACAAAAAAAACAGGTTGTTTCAATATTCATTACAAGGTCAAACAACTATTACCTTTTTGTTACGGCTATCTTTGCGACCAGGCGAAGGGGACCTTGAAGCTGAAGAATCAGACCGTGAAGATGACGGGCTGCGTCTGCAAGAGAAAAATCAACAGTGAACAATCTGTAGATTGAAGTCAATAAGAGTTAATCTATAAACATTTCAGAAATACATGGAATTCAAATTATTGCCGACATCAACGAGTCTGGATCGGTACTGTTGAGCTTGAACAAAACCATCATTGATCAACTTATGTCTTTTTTCCATCATGTCTCATGATACTCTGCAAGCTGGAACATACTGCATAATTCAGTTGTCTGGGAATTGGGTCTATCTTTTCCCGTACTACATATACCTGCCAGCTAACATCGACACATTTTGGGCACAGAAAGATATTACACATTTACAGTCAAGGGAAGGACAATTTCATATGTTGGTACGTTTCCAAAGGGTGTTGATTTTCAACATTATAGCAAATTATGGCTACAAAATCTTGGCTTACCTTCTAACAGGTGACTTCTTGCGCAGAGGCGACCTGTGCATTGGCCTTCTGTATGGACTGCGTCGTCGTGGAGACCGGCGCCGGATTGGCGACTGCCTACGCCTTGGGCTCCTTGACCTTCGTCTTGGAGACCTCGACCTCCTCCTTGGTGATCTTTTGCGCGACCTTGACCGTGACCTTCTGTTTGATCTAGATTGGAGAGTAAATTGAGGTCCTTTTTCAGTTACGGAGGCTTATTGTCCACTTTTTACTATACAGTGTAACAACAATGTAGATTGACATACATGTACTCACTTTCAAGTGAACTGGTTTGTAAGTATCAAAATACTACTGTTAGAAGTGTTACCCGCATATGGGCACAACTTACTGCATGATAATGTCGCAATTATTTTTTATTAAGTTACCTTTTTCGATCTCTTGATCTAGTCCGAGACCGTTTTCTGTCCTTTCTATCTTTCTTTTTATCACTATGGCGATCTTTATCCTTGGTTTCTTTTTCTTTCTCCTTTTCTTTTTCTTTAGGTTTGTCTGCGTCCTCCGTCTTTACATCACCTGCCTCTGCATTACCCTCCTTTGCAGCACCGTCAGTTTCACCGTTTGTGTGGTTAGCCTTGACATCATTACTGAAACAAAGTCACCAGTTCGATGGTTCATGTGATGTAAGTGATCAATGGAGAGCCTAGCCTTAAGCTAAGTATTCATTTAGTTTACATTGAACCTAGAATAGTTAATAACGTTCTCTAAGACGAGTTTACAATCTGTAATTGTCTACAATCGGGGATGTAAGTAGGGGACAGCAAAAATTTCGGAAATGGCATCAACAATATCTGAATGTATCCTAAAATGTTATGAAACTTGTTCTAAACATCAAATTTTGAAAGCGATTCTTGGGGGTGATGGAGAAAAAAAAAAAATCCCGACAAAAATCGAAAAAAATTGCATCCCTGTACAATGATGGCAAATACTTCATTTAGTTATTATACTTTATTTAGTTATTACACTTTTGTCATACTACCATCTGAAGTACTCGCATGATAATAGTACTACATGTGATTTTTTGATTTATACAATGTTTGTTTGTTGGGGTAGTTTAACGTCCAGCCAACCCTTATGGGTTCTTTCCAGACTGCACAAGGTAAAACTTTTCAGCTTATTTTACGCCACAACGGCGGTGACTGAATATATGATATGGTTTAGGAGAAACCCGCCACCGGGTGCGATACCCTACTCGTTGCGAAGAGATTTATACAATGCTTACTCTGTTGTACTGTCTGGGACTTTAGCTTCTGCATCCCCAGCAGTTGCTTCAGTAACTGTCTTTTTATCGTCCTCTTTCTCCTTGTCATCCTTGTTTTTGTCCTTGTCTTTCTTGTCCCTCTTATCCTTCTTGCTATCTGGGGATGGTGTCCTCGATCGTGATGGTCGGAGTCTTGGTGACTTGGACGGGCTGCGCTCCCCTCTACGACGGCTGCGGCGGTGAGGTGACTTAGACCGGCTCCTAGCAGACAACAGGAAGGAAAATCAACCCCGTGCTGAAAATTCAAGTCTAGAATACATTAGAAAAGACAGCCTAGATGCTTAGAACTTTTAAGGGTTTAATGTCCATTTGTATCTGTAGTACAATGTGAGGGGATAACCGTGGGATAAATGTATCGTACTGCTTCATGCGAGATCATGTCCGATGAGCTGGAAATAAAATCACTAGACAATATTTTTTGGGAGTCAAATTCACACCTGAAAATAAAGTATTTTAACAAGTCTGTAGGGTTTAGCCACCTTGTGTTTTTGTCAATATTACAATGCCATTTAAGCGTACGTATTTTGTCACAGCTTCCGAAAATCTGTTCATTTGTCATCCGATACACATTTTGGCTGTAAGATAGAAAGGACTTGTCAAACTGTCCAAGTAGAGTAAAACCCCACAGCAATCCATTTCCTACTGCAAGTTGAAATATTGATTATACAAACTTGGGCACATGCTTAAGTGACGGCCGCATAGGCCTGCAAATATTTTCCACTTGATTTTGGAAGAATTTTTTAAATTACCATTTTCTAATGTTAAGTTTCCGTTGTTAACTTCGAAGTCAATGCACTTTCAATACACTTGTTAAGATCAATACATTAAAATCTTAAATAAGGCTATAATCATAAATCAGTTTTGCACAAATACAGGATCTTTGATCGATAACATTGATTGCCATGTAGTCCCATCGTAATCTTTTGAAACTATTATACAGTATAATTAGAGAAATTGGATTAATCATGATTTGTCTTTCTGTGTAACTGTCATAAAATATTTACACCAATAATTTGCGTTCTATGTTATTTTGCAATAATATCACTATTTTTTTGAGGAAGACAGAATCACTAACAAGGTCTCAGGTGAATTATAAAGATTCAGGGTCGGTTCGAAAACTGAAAAACTCCGGCTTATTCGTCTTCTTTTTCTATATATGAAGGTCTATGGATTGATCAAATATGGAGTTAGACATACGAATTATCAAGCGAATTATCGATTGAATTAAACAAAAAGATGCACATGTCAGGGTTAGCTCGCCGCCATCGTCCTCTATTATCGTTCACCTACACGGTGAGATTACTAACCTTTTGGCCGATGCCGATCGAAGATATGGACATAATTCTTCACGATATATCGACCCAGAATAGCTCCTGATATTATTAATCCATAATGTATACTCCATGAGGCTTGACGATGCCGATTTAAGGCGTGAAAGTCGATCACTCGCGGAGAAGACCTACACACGTGTTCACTGCGCCGCGCCATCTTGGGCGTCTGATGCAATAGGCCTGTGGTTTGACAAGTCTGATTGCGTGAGTTGCGCTTCGTCCCGGAAGGGAATATGCACGAAACATAGTCTGCAAAGAAATGCTATTTTCTGGGTTTACATCGATAAATAGCTTCCCAACACATCGGCATCATAAATAAAAGATCGACATGAACCTCTATAGTGCATTAAGTCGACTGAAATGCGCGCGAAATAGGCAAGCAAACCCGACTGAGTTTCCGATCGGAGGCTGGTGCCCGCCATGCTCGCCGTCTTCACGCTCATTAACATAATTTATTCAACCGGCTTCAACACTACACGACACATCCCGAATGCTATAGGCCTTTGAATGCTGATGCATCAATGTTATACAGTTTGACCGCTGTCATTCTCCTACCCGATCTCGGCTAATGCTTTGTCAATGGTCAATTTCTGGTATAGGCATTAAATGTCACTGCAAACCGGAAGCAGGTTGAAATTTGCGATCTTGTTTCCGCTGGTGCTGGTATCGTTCAATGGCGTTTCCCGCCTAAATGACCAACACAACACTCTGGGTTTGACTGGAGACGACGGCCCCGACAGCGAGGCCGGAGAATTATGAAGACACTAAAAGATATTATTGATTAGTCTGATCGCTTAAGAAATAGGACCAATAATCAGTTTTAAAATATATAACTTGCACATATTAAAGACCAGTTTCAACATAAACTTAAAAACAGGTTTTACCTTTTTGAATCCTTATCTTTGTTGTCACTTTCTTTCCTTTCCTTCATCAGCGCTTGGTTTATCTCTTCCTCCTTCTTCTTCAGGTTAGCCTGGATACGTTCCTGCTCAGCCTGTTTCATGTAATGTATTTAGGAAGTCAAAAGATGCACTTGAAACGAAACCACTAATATTTACATCCGCAGAGCTAAATGGGGTTAATACCTAGTTCCTATAATATGCTTCATAAAATATTTGATGCTATAATTCACTGTCCATATCAGAAGCGCTTGAACGCAAAGGTCTTTCAACGTCCAGTGCAATCACATTAATTTTCTTTTTGTTTGTAAAGTGATTACTGCGAGTGAAATGGATCTATCTTGAAGGTCTCTTCTTATCGTAACCACCACCCCCCCCTCTCCAATAAAAGCTGTGCCTAGCTTTCAGCAATTTTCTGTGCCAAAATATTATCATAGTAATCATAGTTTTATAAATATACAAAGACGTCGTACCAAAGAATAGCCTTCGAAGTGCTTAGAATGATAACATTAATGAAACAGTACAAACAACTATTGTCAGCCTTCTCAGGTGACGTCTACTTAACTTCTCCCACCCTTCCCTACTTAATTACCTCTCCCTTATTTAGACCAGTTTAACCAAGGTCAAATCACTAACCTCTCTCTAAATAAAAAATATTTTTTCTCTATCGCTTAAATATCAGAGATGCAACTCCCAGCTGACGAAAAAGTAGGAACAGTAGGAGACACTTTTCCTACATTTTTTCTAGGAGCAAGTGGCAGGGAAATAACCTTTAGGAATAGAGATCAGACACTGAATTTGCACTTTAATAACTTGAAACTAAAACAAAAATACTTTAAAACAGATATTAAAGCAATGTAGGAAAGATTGGTTGTCCAATCCAAAATCACCAAAAAGTAGGAAAAATGGCATCTCTGTTAGTGTTAATGGGCGACATTAGGAAAAACGAAATTTTGACCACTGACCTGCCTCCGCTTGATTTCCTCTTTCTTCTGCTCCAGGAATTTGGCAGGGATACCGCCAATGTTGTCCATGGCCGACAGAAGTAGGTCCCACAGTTCATGCATGAACTGGCGCGCGTTCTTGGCGTTAAGGAACCCGGTGAGGTTGATCTGCATGTCCTTTCCATCTGGGAACTGCAGCAAGACATAAGGGGAAGACCCCCAGTTCAGATGGGTGCACGACAAGGATAAAGCACTTTTTCTTTTTAATTTCACTGGCTTGCTCCTTTTATCAAAAGAGATCTCAGGACGTGCTAATATAATCCTTCAAAATTAAACGTCAAAGTTGAATATGTCCCCCTTTCTTCTTAAAACAGTGTTCATTTAGTGTTCAAATGTAGCAGAAACTTGAGGTCAGGATTTCTGAGCACTCCATGTGGCATGTAGTAATACCTCGTTGTGGTATCGCCATATGCCAACAGAGCCATTTGAGACGAGTTTGAGTAAAGGGCAGCTCATGAAATTAACAACAATAGGACTTAATTCTTTTTTTATCTTTTTTTTTAAACAAACGATTTCGTTTTTCACATACCACATATATTTTTCTGTGACCGGGAATGGATAATTATTTCAAAACTTATGACTATTATACCAAAACCTGTGAGGCGTTTAAGTGGCAAAATCTTTATTTGTTGATAGCATTTTATTGACATATGTGTTATTGTTAACTCTGATGAGTCAAACCCCTGCTGCACTGCTTACACAGATGTGCAGGGATTTCTAGTCAACCAGCAGCGCTAGCCTCCTTGCCAGCACTGCTGAATTTTCAACCTGTGGAGAAATAAAAAAACAATTTATTTACTGTCATCAGTGACAATCAAATTCATAGAAAAAACATCTACCGTATGAAGTAAAAAAAATAAGAAAAATGGAGATAGCACATGGGTTCTCGGGGGGAAAGTAGGCAATGTTGGCTATCACTGTTTTTTCAATGCATTAAAGAGAATCGATGCTCAATGTAGAACAGATGCACTAGGAGAAAATCCAAATCAATGTTGACATCAAAGGTATTCTGTACTTTCCCTTTTCAATATTTTTTTTTACGTCCAACTATAGAGAACTACACAAACTACTTAGTACACAAAATAAGACTAAGGTAACTTGGAAGATTGATACAAACCATGGTAAGATGTGTCTATCAGCGTAGAATCCCATGTGTGAATTTTGTTTTACTAAATACCGTGCAACAGAGCGAGCGAGCGTTCAACCCTTGCCTGGACTCTTTGAGTTTCATGGGGGCCGTATATATAATTTTATCTAATTGTGAGAGGAAACAGTGAAGTATAAGTACTTGCATTGGTCACTCAAAACATACAATTACTTTAAAATAACCTACTAAACTCCTCCCCATTCATAAACATCGCGTTCAGAGTTTACCTCTATAAGTTGGAAGCGTCCAATACCACTCTTTGTGTCAGAAACTGGCAAACTTGATGACAATAGGTAGAAAATGTCCATGAACCCCAACGAGGAAAAGTTTTGATGCAATACGATCTGTACTGACGTGAAACGCCCATCTAGAGCCAAACATTACACACAGAACCAAATGGAGCAGTCGGTCAAGACCTAAACAAGTATCTACTTCTAACATCCCAGAGCGGATTGGATATCTTTATTTCTAAAAATACCAGGTTTATAAGATCAACTCCGTTTTAATGATCACTCTAAGTCTGGTTTAGTGTATTAACACCAAGTACGTGGTCGCCATCTTGAATTTTTGGGCTTAATTATTCAAAATCTATTTTGGGGAGTGTGTATTTCTGAATGTAAACAAAGTTAACATGGTTAAAGTATACATGCATGCAGCATCAACAGGTGCAGCGATTAAAAACATAGCATTACCCTTTCTTCTAACTGATTATAAACAAATTCGATGACGACATCGTCTTCGAACCCGAGGAGCTCTGTCACGCGTTGGTTGATCCAGGGCTTGATGGTGTCCAAGTTCACCTTGCTCATGTCCACCTGAAGGTATACAATTATCAATTTCAATTTTGGTTTTCTTTTTCTTTCGGCATATTTTATCTAAAATGAAGTAGATTTGTGGTTTCATTTTGGTGTTCGTGGTAGCATGAAGAACATAGATGGTTCTTTTAGTTCTCGCCACTATTTACGCCAACATCAAAACGTTTTACTGTGCTGGATTACTAGGGTAAACACCTTCTATTACTGTTTAGTTATTCAGTTTGATTTTAAATTAAATGGAACGTAATAAGAAAAAAAAGTAACAGATATGCAAACAAGTCTTGCTTTGCCATCCAAGTTAAGACATTTTCAGAACTAGTACTTCTTATGATATATACTTCAAATACCATAGAAACCTACCTTCTTGTGTTCCACGGCTTCTGGAAACCGCATCGACTTCAGCAGCTTTTTCCTCTTGTCCGCAAAACGATTGTCCTGGTCGGCACTTGTGCCCTGCAAAACAAATATAATATGGTTTAGAAGACTTATTTGAAATTCATTTTTTACTGTCGATTTTTGTGGTCTTTTAGCACAATTTGATATGAATAAGGTGGAACTACCAACGCAAGAAATTGGAAATGGGTAGTCTCGCCTTTCATAGTCAATTTGTCAGCATTAGACAATTTTTTTTATAGATGTATTCAGGTTTCAGTCCCCCCAAAGGTAGGGTCGGCAGGTCGGGAGTGACTTCATTCTTAAATATTTGTTTAACTGTAATGATAGATTCATGCTGGTTTAAAATTAAGAAATTCCTTAATACATCCTCTGGTAAGTTTGAGAACATCTATAATATAATATTTCGAAAATGTGTAGGCTAAGATATTTTCTTTGAAAAAGACTTTAGGGTCGGGCCAAAATAACAGGGTCGGTTAGGAAGCCTTAACACAACCATTTCAATGTTTGGCCTTACATTGGTCACGAATCTCCTGTCACTGAATGAGGTAGGCATTCATGTATAATTTGAACTTTAATTTGCATTTTTAAAATACGTACTATATCTACAAATAGTTCCAATTTCATTGCTTTCTTATTGTTTTCCATCATACATGCCTGCCTGAGGAACAAGACCCGGTCAAGAGAGCAAGACAGCTTAATAAGTGTACGTTTCATTTTTAGTTGTGGAACAGAATTGTAAGAATGTGTATTGGACTAACTCTGTAAGTATGACATTTGATTTAGATCTACACATAGATCTAATTAAAGAGTTTGCTCTCAGAATCATATTACATTACAAATGATGAAATCAGGTCATTGTTTCACAAACAGTCAGGAGTATGCATCGATTAAGGTCTGAACTAAGTAACTGAGAAGTTAGGTGTATGCCTTCTAACTGTCTTAAAGGTTCACGTCAAAGTTTTGACTTGGGATGGTTTATCAGCTAACGTTAACTGCAGTACTGGCTGAATCCAGTGGCATACGTCCCATAGCCATAGCCATGACATAGTCATACTCATAGAAAAACATAGTCTGTAGTACTGACACAAACCGCAAGACACGCAAATTTGAGGTCAGTCACCCTCAGCCTCTACCATTTTATGGCAGAAATTCCTGCCTCCATCCCAGCATGCTTTGCGGCAGCTGGTTATGGGCAAGCTGGCCCATTATTAGCCACCAGGCCCATTACCAGCAAAAAGGGTTCCCTATTCAAAATTAGATAGCCAATAAGGCCTAGAATTTTGGTGCCAAAATATCAAGGTATCAACTCAAAATCCATTTCCGAATTCCCTGCGTTTTCCCTGTATCACGGCAATTTTTCCCTGTGTCGTACTGAGCAATTTAAAAGCCTTCACATACAGAAAAATATTGGACCCAACATCAAGAAGTCAAATCCTTACTGTTTTCAGAATCAGGGGTTTCAGAACCTGGCCAAATGAAATTCCCTGTGTTTTGGTAAAATTTGCAAATTCCCTGTGATTTCGCTGTCAGGGAATTTCTTTTGCCATTTTCCCTGTGTGGTTGCTACCCTGTAATGTATTATGTAAATTTAAGTTGATCAACAGCAGGTCAGGGGTGTAACGTATGGACCTATAATCCTGTGCTGTGGAACGAGATTGGTGCACTGCCACAGTCTTGATGGAAGAGTAACAAGCTTTCGACAGAATACTCACTGGCGGATCCAAGGCTTTTAAAGGGAGGGCGAGTAAATTGGGCTATTACAACTGTAGACTGTCATATGGTGCACTCAGCCTAGTCAAAAATCTGATCTCTTTATAATAGTGGTCATTACCCACTCATGTTCATACTACACATGTGAAACTACTGTACTTTATTATATTGTTTTTGGAGATAAGCTGTGTTATTGTCTATGTAGCTACTGTAAATATGTTACTGTTCGCATAGCCACTGTAAATACGTTGTTTATGCAACCGCTGAAACCACTTGATATACATGACCAGGAGTATGTAAAATGACATATAACTATATATATATATTATAAGTCAAATATGACTTCTTGAATGTCAATAAAAGATCTAGATCTACTACTACTAAATTAGGACTACTCAAAATTTGACATGCTGTCCAATTGTCCAAGATAACAAGTTAATGAGGAGTCAAAATCAAGAGGGTTGTGTCCAGTAGGTTTGTCTCTGCCTCTGGAAGGACTGCCAGTGCCAGTGGCTTCATTACAAAATCGTTGATGATACTAATCAAGCGTGCACACATAATGCAGCATGGGCATGGGCATGGCATGGTCACGATGGTGTCAAAACTTGTCCAAACTGGAGACTGACAGTGGAGTAGAGACTCGACTCTCGAGTTTGATCTTTTTTTTCTTTTTTTTTTTGCGTCGCAAAAACAAATGATCATAATGCTAATCGTCCACTGCCGTATGTTTAAACAAGGTGGAAAGAACAATGCTTATACGTATGTCAAATCATTATCCATATTATCCTCAATAAACAATTTAAACACATCAACGAGCCCATATTTACACACATGTGTAACACAGATGCCGACGCCAGCGAGGTTTCAAAATGGCGTCCGCCGAGGTTGTCGGTCATCAATTCGGATATAATTTGGCCAGTATGCGGCCAAATTTTCGCCACGAGCTAAACTACTGTGGTCAAGCAATCATGTGACTCTTGTATTCTGTAATTTATTGTATTTGGGTCTTCCAAAACCGAGCAATGATTTCTAAAACGGTGAGACAAACCTTGAAGAACCCGGCGTCGCTCATCTTCCCGGCTTGGTGAAGAACGACCACGTGACTCTCGAGGAGACGACGAGATCTCGTGCAGAATTAGGTCACAAGTTTCCCGCCAGATGGCAGCAGGTGCGCGCGTGCAGCTCTTTCTACCGGATAACAATGATGAACGAGTCAAACGGGTGATTCCTGCATTGGACCTGCATGAGGATGTGATGGTTACCAGAATTAATCACAGGGGTGTGCAAAAGCTCGCAAATTCGCACAAATGTAGATAGAAATGTAAAAGAACATGAAAATATCAGTAAAAAAAAAAAAAAAAAAAAAAAAAGACACAATGTGATTAATTTTCAGGTCTACCATAAACCTGAATTCACATTGAGTCCACGTACTTTAGACTAGTATTCTTCATTCTGGGACGGATCCAGAGATTTAAAAAAAAAAAAAGAGGGGGGGGGGGGGGGGACACCCCAATATAGAATTTGAGGCGCCGCATCCGAGAGCTAGAATTTTACATTGAACAAATCTAAATTTTGCAAAATATAGACCTTGTGCAGACGTGGTCACGTGGTCAATTTTTAGTGACCATATGGCTACAAAATTCACAAATGCTAAAGAATGATGATTATTGTTTATGATAGACTTGGTAAGATTTGATTAAATGTAGCAGAAATTTTTGTTCTAAATGATTCAGATTTGACAATAATATTGATAATTGATTGATCACCAAAAAAGCGGCCAGCCTATTTTGGGAGTTGTGACGTCATCTGCACAACATCTCAGGCGCCCCCTCCCCCCAAATCCATCCCTGTGATTGATGCTCATTATCCCTTTCACCGCGGGAAGCCACAAAAGTGGGTTTATAGTAATGTACTGACGCGGGTGGCCAGTCCATGTTTGGGCAGCATGACGTGAGCTTAGAAGCGCACGTGTAAGCCAATGTTTCACTTTGACAGTAAGTGAAATGGGGGAGGAGTTAAGGTGTGACGTACCACCACATAATAATGTGTTCCGCTCTTAGCTAGCCAGAGTAGCTGCAAGCACTGTGTGAGTAAACATCCTGTGAAGGTTGGACCTTTAATCTGCAGTCTAGGTTCTGGAGAGAGGCATATAGAAATTGTGTTAGAGCGCGGAGCGTTGGCTGAATGTGTTTGAGGGAACTCTAACCTCGGGACTGATCATGGTCAATCGAGTTCTTGACACGGAACGACTAGACATTGGATAATAAACAACAAATCCTTTCACAACGAGTGTTCACGTCTTACATGATAAGGGAACTATAATTATGTATTGGACGACCGCAGTCGACGAGGAGGGAGACTGCGAATGGAGCTAGTTATTATCTATACAACATAACAACATAAACACGCATTAACTTTAGTAGAAATTATAGAATTTAGTGAGTAGCCACTCGGTTCACAAGGTGCTGATCGGGTTTTGCTGACTATACATAATTTATGTAATTATGAATCTATAATTTCGCAAAAACCTGCTAAAAAGGGGCAAGGACCTCAATTAGTTGGCTCTACTGATTATGCTAAATAAGGCAGAAGGTAGAAAAATATTTCGGGAGCAGGATTGCTCCGAACACAATAATCAAGGGTTGGAAAAACATCTATGTGAAGCTCATCAGTGGGCTGTGAACTGAGTGAGTGAACAATTAGGATGTTAAGTGGTAGCGAAGGAAACCTTCCTACCACACCTAGACAACGCACGACGATGCGAGTCAGCTTTGGTGGACGCTCAGGGAAGTTGGGGTCCGTTATGCGCCACACCATCTATAATTCTTCCTAGGGGAGGTCTCTCGCCGTAAAATAGTACTCTTTAAAACTATGGGCGGGAGCCTCAAAACAAAGGGGGGAAGGGTAATGGCAACAGGTCGACTCTTAGGGACCTGGGGCCAAAATATTGTTACAGTAAGGCTTCTGTACAAAACTCATCATCATTCTTTGCAAAAACTTACCATAAATACACCTTCTTGTGACGGCTCAACCCGGAACGGTGCGTGTACCCTGTTCCTGATACCGGTGTTGTTGCTTCAAACACCTCAACTTACCTTAAAACCATTGCTGGGCGAGCAGATGCTGCATCAATGCCCCGCGACCTAGAGTCGCTGGTCGGGGTATTCCAAGTCAAAGCGTAAATATGTCCATGCCACGGACCGTGTGTTTGTGACGCGCAGGGGCGTCCAAATATCTCACTGTCACTGCTTATGTCCCATTGGGATAAAAGACATGTGCCCGACTTTGGAAAGGTGTCCTATAGAAATTCTATCTGAAGGTGTAGTAAAACCGCGGAAGTTCTCTCTCACTGTTAAAACTTGCTATATTGTAATATGTTGTAGGTGCTGTTCCGGTGTGGGACAGTACATATAACGAAAAACCTATGTGAAAACCTGTAATGGTTTGTCGTCATCTCATTAGACTGGTCCATCTTGGAATTCATGTCCACTTCGTCACTTTCTTGCAAAGTAAGATTTGCAGTAACATACATATATATCCTAAATATGTGATGTTCAAGGGCATTGATAAACATGCTTCTTGTGTTCTCTTCCACCTATTGTTATTCATTCGAGGCGAAAGCTGTCACCTGTAGACCTAATACTACGTCTACATCACCGACTCTTACTTCTAATGACTCTTGTCTTAGGAGGTCTGGGAGGGGGGAATTCTCAATGGTGGGTAACGAGTGGTTTATACTCCGTGCCACACCTTGAGATGGCCTTGCATCGCATGAACCGACTCTTACCTTGATACCTTCCATTGGTGGCTTGACGTGATCTGCGCCATCCGGTGAATATGTCCTTGACATGTGGTGATATTTCCATAGCTGAGTCGCTTGTTTCCAAAGGGAACATGTCCTGTACTTCGTCTTAAACTTGTCTGTCCCCATTGATGCTTGAACCGTTTGGTTCTTCACGATGGTAGTCGGAGCAATGCTTCCTGACTGAACAAGTGATCCATTGACGGAATTTCCTTGAGGATATGACAGAGGTGCTGTTGTTGTCATGCAAAAAGAGATCATTTCCGATGTTGGCGATCTGACCGTCCATTTGGGCTCTGTACCAGTTATTGTCCATCGGGAAGATTGCCGGATTCCAAACATGTTGGGTCCCTCTTCTCGGTAGATAAGGGTTGTCTGACTTACTCACCTCAAAACTCCAGGTTTGGGTATTATGATTTAGTCCTAAACCATGGGGAGCTTCATCAGAGGGTTGGTGCTCGGAATCGGGACCAGATGGGTCAGAAATCCTCCCCTGTCACTTTCCACTTTTGACTTGACCACTAAAATATGGGAGTTCACCAAACACTTCGGTCTTTTCATACCTCTTGATCGTCTTCATCAATGTTTCGAAGCGAAGTGTCCTTGCCTAGCTGAATGGCATATCCCATGGTCACTAGTCAATTGTAATGGAATGACAGGTCTATCTCTTTTTCTCTTCTGGTGAGGACGTCTTGTTCATCCCTCACCATGGGGATTAGAGTAATGCCCTTTGGACGAATACTATTCTGTTGACGGGATTCCTTGAAAATGGTGGAATAATCAATCTTTGAACTTTGCACGCTATAGAGTATATGAGACGGTAACTTTTGCAGTCCACTAGTTATCCGGTTAATCATGTGTCTTCATGATAATCCTTGCCTGTATGCGTTGTGAGTTATTTCCCAGTCGTTTTGGAGATGATACAGTCCTTCTGTTCACTCTTGCCTGTCGAATTGGAAAAAATACTGCCTTCTCGGTTCATTGGCAAGGTTTTGAAAACTGTGCATGTAATTTGTGTGCTATGTTGTGGTGCAACGAATTGCAAATGTATTAGACTAGGTTACATACTAGTCATTCCTAATCGTTTCGAGTGCGGAAAAAGGGAACGAAAACTAAGAAAAACAACTATGAGTAACGAGAGTCATGAAGACTTATCTCATGTCGACCTATTTTGATTGTAAATGAGACCTATCAAATGTGGTGAGACTAAGTTGTCAAATAAGTCCGAACAACTAAAACTGCACGAGCTGAATGCTTAGCTTTGTTGTAAATGAAAGGACAAACTTCATGTTAATATATATGGATCACCTCTTTATTAGGCCTTCGCCGACCTGTCAACTGGATGTGTGAATTCTTTTGCATTGGTAATACTGGTGAATTATTAATACTGGTCTTTAGAGGTAGACAATTGAGTACTCAGATAAGGTACATTGTATTGACGTCGCTGGTACTATTGCATATGGGCGAACTGCTGGTTGACTAATTGAGTACGGTAAAATGGGAAGATCCTCAACCTTAAAAAGTTGGTTAAGTTAATCATAACTACAAATCTCGATGTATGATGGATACCATTGTAAACAAACTGAAACATCTTACTGTATGCTGGATACCATTGTACACGAAGATTCTAAAAAATTATTATTAAAATTTAGTGACAAGGTAACTCAAAGTTATGACACTAATCAAGGATCGATCACCACCATATCTATCCTCGAACTTAGCCGCCGTCGATTGTACTGACGCGGGTGGCCAGTCCATGTTTGGGCAGCATGACGTGAGCTTAGAAGCGCACGTGTAAGCCAATGTTTCACTTTGACAGTAAGTGAAATGGGGGAGGAGTTAAGGTGTGACGTACCACCACATAATAATGTGTTCCGCTCTTAGCTAGCCAGAGTAGCTGCAAGCACTGTGTGAGTAAACATCCTGTGAAGGTTGGACCTTTAATCTGCAGTCTAGGTTCTGGAGAGAGGCATATAGAAATTGTGTTAGAGCGTGGAGCGTTGGCTGAATGTGTTTGAGGGAACTCTAACCTCGGGACTGATCATGGTCAATCGAGTTCTTGACACGGAACGACTAGACATTGGATAATAAACAACAAATCCTTTCACAACGAGTGTTCACGTCTTACATGATAAGGGAACTATAATTATGTATTGGACGACCGCAGTCGACGAGGAGGGAGACTGCGAATGGAGCTAGTTATTATCTATACAACATAACAACATATACACGCATTAACTTTAAACGGATAATTAAACCTCTATAGTTCAGTAAAATTCCATAGGAATAACATTTGAAGAGGAGGAATTAGGCTTTCAGAAATGCGCAGGGTTTATCGGCTCTAGCTAGGGCTCATTTATGCGCGCATTTCGCGCCAACGAGTTGAACTCGACCTTGGGGTTTACTACTCACGGCTAAGGAAAATTATTTTAATCTAGAGCAACCTAGCCTAGTGAGTAGTAATTAATACAGCTTTTACGAGGTGCAGACAGCGAAGCATCCGAAAGTTATATCCATTTCGTGTAGTCTTAATGAGATTTAAGATTTGCTTTAGTATAAATAGTTAATTTGTATGTATTTATTTACTAAATATCATATAAGTTTATTTCAATATCGAAAATAAATTGAAATATACTATATTAATTTAGTTTCAATTTTAGTCATAAATTGAAAGAAACCTGTTCGAGACTTCGTTTACGTTCTCTTGTCATTCTAGTTGCACAAAACCGATTTCAAATAATCTTGTCATTCTAGTTGCACAAAACTGATTTCAAATAACCTATCTTCTAAATCAATAAATTTGATAACCCTGCTTGTAGCCTCTCATGTTGTTGACGAGAAAACGTCATCGCTTTTCGTGTATTTCGTGTAGTCTTAATCTCGTTAAGATTTGCTTGTATTTACTAAATATCATATAAGTTTATTTCAATATCGAAAATAAAATTGAAATTAAACGTATATTAAAAATGGTGTTTCTATATAATAACAAAAAACATAAATCATAAATTGTGGTTATGTTCATATTTAATTTCATTTTTGTACATTCACATCTCCTTGGATTTTCACAAGTATTGATTGCATCTCCTTGGATTTCATAAGTACTTAATTTCATTTTTGTACATTCACATCTCCTTGGATTTCATCACAAGTATCACATCTCCTTGGATTTCATAAGTACAATACATGTTGTAAGTTCTTTTGTATTACAAACATAACCTTTTTGTTGTATTACAAACATAACCTTTTTGTTGTAATAACCTTTTTTATTAAAAAGCGCATCTACCTTTAAGTAAATTATAGAAACTTTACAGGTACAGGTTTATTTATTATTCAATTTAATTATTTTATAAATGTTATAGGTAACTCGGCTTGAATCTACTTACATTCTAACAGTTTTAATATTTCAACAATTTTAATATTTCAACATCAGTAACCACTCTTAACAGTTTTAATATTTCAACATCAGTAATCACTCTTAGCAGTTTTTATTTCAACATTTAATATTTCAACATCAGTAACCAAACTTAACGTGACCTTATTTATACTCAGTAGATTTAAATGTACTTAACCAAAGACTATAATGGCATTTGTTTCAAGGCTTCATCCTTCAAACAATTAAGTCCTTATTAGTCCAGTTTAAGTAACCGTACATCTGTAGTCGCCAAAACTTGAGCTCAAGGCAATCGCGCTGGAAGGCACTTCTGCTAACCATCGTAATAACCTTTAAGCGAGCTTCATTCACGGCGAGCCAAGGTCCAGTCACTTCTCATAGCAACCCCAGGACCACCAGTCAAGGTACCACCAGTCAAGGTTACTTCTTTCATCTACTGATCAGTCCAGTTGTAAAGCTCATGGTAACCGCGCTGGAAGACTTCTGCTTTCCATCGTGATAACCTTTACATACAACTTCATTAGTCACACAGTTTAGGTTACACTTTAGTCAACTATCACATAGGTTGACTACACAAATTTAAAATTATAATACATGTTAAAATTTTAAAAGGTTGAAGACAAACAATTTTTAAATAATATAAAAATTTAAAACTTAAATCAAATAATAATATTAAAAACATTTCTTAAATTCAAGCCGAGCATACTTATAACAAATTATTATTTTATTATAACAAAATAAATTACTAATACTAATATTAACCTGTAAACTTTCTTTATTTACTTTAGCAAAATAATTTATATAAATTCTTGTAACCTTAGCTAGTTTTTTCAAACATAAAATATTTGCATACATGTTCAAACGGTAGAAATATTTGTAGAAATATTTGTATCTAATTTGTTTAACATATATTTCCTTGCAGTCGGTTTATCTAATAGAGGTTGAATAAGTTTTTTATTTTCACACCTTAAAAATAATTTTTCAATTATTTTACCCTTCATTTTTTGTGACAGCATCATACAATCCAAAAATACATATTCAGGTTGCAATATTGGTTTCTTTAACTCTAAACCTATAACAATCAAACTAACTACTAGTGTTAAAGTTAACCCTCCAAAACCAAGCTTTGTTGGAGTAGGTTTTAAATCCATTTTGGATAAAGCATCCATTTCAATACATATATATATATATAATGCAATAAATCATTAATCTTAATAAAATTTATAACCTTATGTATTGCCTCATAATGAGACTACTATTTTTTTCAACACTTTCTGCATATGTTTAGAACATAAATAACCAGCTTTACATTGATTTTTTCCTTCTACTTTTTTTCTTTGCAGCCTTTTTACAAAACGCTTTACAAGTGAATCATTTCTTAATCTATTATCAGAAAAATTTTTAAGTATTTCTTTTAAAGTTTTTCCCTTACTTTTATGAAAAACATAATATACAGTATATTCACCACAGACCTTAGATAATATAGATTGCAAAGCCTGTGTATTATACCTATACGTTTTATTTATTTGCTTAATAAACATTCTAAAATATCTTTTTAAAGGTTTTAACCCATATGAATCAAAGTATTCTGGTAAGGCTTTGCGTGACTTTAAGAAAAATGCTACCCAATGTTCACCAGCTTTATAATCTTCATCAGTATTAACAATATATGCTGCAGGATATTTGATACCTTTTAAACATGGTAATCGATTTGATGAATACACACCTTTAAAAATACTGGAAGTTACACAATTACTTTTCAAAATATTTTCAATTTCATATCCGTACATTTTTACATTAAAGTAAACTTGAAATTACTTCAGGCTGATTTGCAGGACCTAAAGCAAGCATGCTATCATATTCATTATAAAATATCATAACTATTCCATGAGCAACAGGATTTTTTAATGTTGCAATTACATTAATTGTACCACTTTCAGTCAACTCAAAACTATTTGCATTTGGTGCGGTTTTAGATAAATCAAAACAGAACAAAGTATTACCATTCTTAAATTCATCTGGCGTTATACTCACAGGGTTATTTGAAAATAATCTCCCTGTTGCATACAACATTGCTGTGTATGCTTCATGGAAATTATCTTCATCGAAATCTAATTTTGACATTTCACAAAAAGGTGAAATATCTTTCCCCCTTTGCAAAACAATATCTGTAACCCCAAAATTTTGAAAATTAAATGGATTATGAGTTAAACTCCCATCCCATGCACGAGAATCAACTAATCCCACAATTATTCTTTTAGGAAGTTCACCATTTGAAATCATTCTATTTTCTTGCAATATCGATCTATTTGGACCTTGAGTTGAATACTTTAACTCAACTCTTCTAAATGGAAATTTCATAAGTTTATTTTTTTCTCGTGCCATATCTAATTCATTTAAAAAAACATCATCTAAAGTAACTCTTTTAACAAATAAAACAGCATCTTCTATTTCTATTTTATATTGCCTTGTAGCGCTTTGTGCCATTAATGCAAAATTTTCCTCATTTCTAATCAATCTTATTTTCATATCTATATCACCTGGAAATTTTTTAGGTTGATTAAAAAGATCATTATGAATTTTGCAAATAAGTTGAAAACTTTTACCATATTGTGTTGTAAGAAATCTTTTCTTTGCACCAGTATTATGAGTATCATCAAAATCTTCAACTTCATTAAAATCTTTATCATCTAAAAAAAACCCAGAAAGTTCTCCAAAAGATTCAAGAACAGAACGTCTATAACCTAAAAGATATTCTATATAAGCCTTGTATGCATAATGAGTATCACTACTTGTTATTAACTTATTACTTATATAAATTTCCACATCTTTAAATAAGGCTCCAGACAAATAATTAACAGGATATACTTTTGACGGATTTGGAATTTCACCTGCATGAGCTCCTTGTGCTGGAGGTCTTGCAGGTGCAGTTCCATCTGGTTTTAGTATTTTTAAAGTAAGATGTAAAAATGTTTGAGACAAGTCTATAAAATCAGCTTTATTTGATTTAAATGTAAACTCTAAAGGTCCACCTTGACTTACATTACTAATTGAATGTAATTTTGAATAAAAACTTGTTCTAGATGTTGCATCTGTTGGTGGAATATTAAAATAATCATAACTTGAATCAACACACAGACAAGAATCTTTATGCATAGCCATTTTTTAAATTATACATTAAATTATCAAACTAGTTTTAGATCTTATCTTAAGAAGATTTAGATCTTATCTTAAGAAGATTTAGCTAAATATATCTTCTTCTTCAGAATCATAAGATACTCTCCTCTTTTTTCTTTTATTTTCTTTAAAACTAGACTGATTTTTTCTTTTTTGTTTATTTGATATTTTTTCCTTTATTTTGTCAGAAATATAGTCCACAGAATCTTTTGTTAATTCTTCCAACTGTTTCTTTGCCTCTTTTTTCAAAACTTCTTTAGCACTTTGACCCTGAATAATTTTCTTAACAGCAGTCATTCCAGCTTTTTTCCCTCTCTTAATAATTTCACGCTTAGCTGTTTTGGCAACATTCTTTAAAGCTGGCTTTGCCATTCTTAAAGCTGGTTTAATTAATTTAGCTGCAGGTTTAGCTAAACGCAAAACTGACTTCGCTATTGCTGAAAAAATACTTCCTATACCATATCCTTTTTGATTCTGAACTCCAATAAATGGAGGAATAAAAGAATATCCTCCATATCCATAACCCTCTTGTAAAAATCGTGAATTATTTTCATCAAAAAAATGCTTATAGTCACAAGCATAATTTTCTCCACAATATTTTTGCATTTTAATTATTATATACTTTTAACTTTATAAACAATAAAAACGCTAACATTTGATTCATTTAAGATTTAAGATTAATCTTAAAGTAATTTACTTTTCAGCTGGTTTCCATGCATCCCATTTTGAAGTATGTTTAATTCTTCTTCCAAACCTTGATCTTTCCTCTGCACTATCTTTTGTTTTCTTACTGCCTGAAAAAATCCTGTCTTGATATGGTTTGTTCATAGATTTCTTTTTCTTTTTCTTTTTTAAAGAAGCAAAAATGTCAACCTCTGGTTGATCAAATGTAGGTGAAGGTAACTTTTCTTCTATTTCACCAATATCAATGTTAGCACGGTTTTTTGAAATAGGCGTATAAAAATCATCTTGATCTGGAAGACCAGCAAAATCTAATTTATCCTCTTCATCTTGACTTAAAGATTTATTAATAGTATCCATAATTTTTTCTCTTTCAGTTTCTTCAAGAGGATATTTAGCAGGAGTAAGAAATTCATCATCTTTTTTTTTTCGAAAACTTTCAGGTTTATTTTTAAACCAAGATTTTGGTACTTTTACTGTTTGTAAAAATTCCCAAAGTTGATCAACACCTCGAGGTTCCTTTTCGAATTGTTTTGTTTTTGAAAAAAATTTCATTATATTTAAAATATTTGAACCTTTAATAACTTTGCCCTGTAAATTTATTTCTCCCTCAGCATTCCATGTTCCATTATTTTCCAAAATTTTATCTAAAATACTTTGTGCATTTGGTCTTTGTGACACTGAAATTCCTTTTAATATTTTAAAAGTACTTGGCTTTAAATTATTTTTATCATCTTCAGTTCTTCTTCCCTCTAAATTTAAATCCTTAGTTAAAGCAGGTTTTACAGGAGGTGGTATATATGATGTATGAACAGAATAAGGCTTTTTATTAAACATACGCTCCTGCATTAAATCTTTTTGCCTTTTTAAAGTATAAAGTTCATTATGACTAGGTACTTCTTCACTAAAGGTACAGCTTTTAAACATTGCATAAGGAATTATTATACTTTCTTTAAAAGAAGCCATTTTGGTAATTTTAATTTCAAGTTAATTCTTGTTAATCATACAAAAATTAATCAATATTATGCATTACTTATACCTGCTGCAACAGATGCAGCTATAATTGGAAGTAAAAGTGGTAAAAATCCTCCTTTCTGTTTTAAAACTTCTTTACGTTTTTTAAAAGGCATTTTTTGTTTTACCACTTCTCTTAAAACTTTTTTAAATTTCTTTAACTTATGATAATGCGACTTCTTTATAGGTATATTTCCTTTCAAAACATTATAGACACAATCACAAATAGCATAAATATCTTCGGCATCAGCTGAATCAAGAATTCTATTTCTCTTCTTTTTGCTATGTGCCTCACATACTAAAACAAGAAAATGTCTATGCTTATGAGCATAGCTTTCTTTCTTTGTCTTTTTTAACCTACCCATTTTACTTTAAATAATTTAAGTTTATTATGTACATAATCTTAAAGACATTTCTTTAGTGTGTAAAATTAATCTGACTCAATGTAAACTAATAATAATAACACAAATAAATAAATATTTCAATTTTGTTTTTCTTATGCCTTTGTCAAACTAAAACAATAAAATTGCTTTCTTTTTTTGTCTTCTTTCAAGTACATAATCTTAATGGTATTTGTTATTTAACTTCTATTCAACAAGTACATAATCTTAATGGTATTTGTTATTTAACTTCTATTCAAAGTAAAACAATGTTGAACATCTCCAAACATATTTGTTCGAAACATAGCATTTTTAGGTGATTGTTGATGGCCATCTATAAATAAATAGCCGTGCGGTCTATCAACAGCATGTGTAAATATATTAACAAAGCAGCGTTGATTCTTAGGCATTAATTTTCTAGCAAGAGAATAAGCTATAGTTTGGTCTAATGGCGAATTAAAAATACATAAATAGGTAGCATTTTTAGTAAAATTTTTTCTTTCCTTACCATCATGAAATAAATTTTGTGAAATAAAAATAACACTTACATTTTCATGATGTGTTCGCTTGGTAAAAAATTCTGAAACTAACTTATTATTTCCACATTCAGCCATTAAATCATCAAAAATTGCTAGTCCTCTTTTATTAGAATCTATTAAACTATTAAAAGACTCTGGTAATCCATTATAAAATTGAACATTTCTTAATTGTAAATATGGATCACGTGGAAAAGTTTCTCCATAAAACCATAGAATATAATCAAATTCATTATCAACTATCCTTGAATCATTTTTTAACAAATCAATAACAAAAGTAGTTTTTCCACAATTACTTGGTCCAGCTATTATTAATGAAAATGGTGTTTTTAATCTAGCATCAAAAATAGTAAATTGACCTTCAAACGCCATTGTACACGGATTAAATATTTCCTTAATCTTACACGAATTAATATTCAACCTTTTACTTTAGACATTTCTTCTTTATATACTCCTCCTTGTAATCTTACACGAATTAATATTCAACCTTTTACTTTAGACATTTCTTCTTTATATACTCCTCCTTGTAATAATTCATTATTTTTATCCTGTAAAACATAAGTTACAGGTTTTGTATTTAATATAAAAGCTATTTTAAATATTTCTTTTCTCCAATTTGATAAAAATCCTCTATTAAAAGTCCTTCTATATTTACTTAATCTTACTTTATCTCCAATTTTTAAGTTTAAATCTATTCTTTTAGAATAAAGATGATCTTTATATTGTTTTAACCATAAGTCATGCTGATTATTTTTATTAACTTCAATAGGACTTATACCTAAAGTTCGATGTTTTGTACAATTATAACTTAAAACAATAGGTTGTAAAGCCTCAAGATATCTTTTAGTTTTATTTGCTTTTAAAAATCTAAATAATTTATTTTTATAAGTTCTTATAAATCTTTCCACTATGGCACATTTGGGATCTTGAAAAGTAGAAAATTGATGTATTTTATTTTGCTTTAAAAAGCGACTAAAAATTCCCTTAAACTCAGAACCTAAATCTGTTTGAACTATTCTAGGTTTCACTTTAGCTCTTTTTAATATTTTTTCAAATGCTAATTTAGTTGTGCTAGAAGTCTTTAATTTCATTGGTTCTACATAAGCAAATCTCGAAAAACAATCTATTGCAACTAATATATAAATGTTTCCATCATTGTATTGTTTCAACTTTGGAAGAACTATTAGATCTAATTGCCATTGATCATTTTTACCTCTTACTATTATTTTTCTTCTTAAAAATTTTTTTATAATTGGTTTAAAAGAAGTATAAGTTCTTGTATTTTGTAAAAAAGTTTTAACATCATTTAAAGTTATATTTTCATTAACACGTTTTGCAGCTTTATATAACTTATTAATAGAAGAAAATGAAGAAGGATGCCTAGAATTAAAATAAATAGATATAAGTACATTTAACTTATCTCTTTGATTCATTGCCATTTTAAATACACATCTACCTTTACATTCTAATCTTATCTTAAGCAAAATTATTTATAATAATACATTGTTTATTTTCAAGCTAAACTAATTTATACTATTCATTAAGCTTAACTAATTTATACTATTCAACTGTCATTTACCCTAAATTACAACATCTATCTTCTAAGCTGTGCAAAGTCGGGACTCCAAAACATATGCACAAGCAATACAATAAACGCCATAAAAAAGATAAATATTGACATGTATTATATACATATTTACACTTTGCTTCGGTTATCCAAGAAGCAAAACACCTCCACAAAAGGAACATGAAACATTTATTTCATGTGCATTCATAATATAATATATAATATAATAATAATATAATATAACTACTTATTGAATTATATTAAAAAAATTCTTTCCTTTTTTGCCATTTCTTATAACCATTAATGGAATTAATCCATATACCATTGCATCCTTATTTTGTTGATTTTTAGCATTTAAATTTTTTTGCTTCACAAATGCAGTTTCTTCATTCTTTAAAGCATTTTCAATATTTTTTTTAGCTCTACCTCCTGTAACCTTCTTTTTCTTTGCTACAGTTTCTCCATTTTCATTATTCTTAGCTACAGTTTCCTCATCCTGATTTACCTCATTTTGATTTTGAATTTCCTTTTTCTTATACTTTCTCTTAGCTTTTTTTGAAATGTCTTCAACTTTCTTAGTTATATCTTCTTCACTTTCTTCATCAACCTCATTATTTTGAATTTCCTTTTTCTTAGACTTTCTCTTAGCCTTTTTTGGAATATCTTCATCAACTTTCTTAGTTATATCTTCTTCACTTTCATCAAACTTTGAAAACAGTTGCACTGTTGCATCACTTTCTTGATCACTTTCTTCATTTAAAGACTTCTTTTCACTCTGTTTTATTAAATTTTTTTCCTTTTCCTTTATATATTTCTTTTGGCATGAATTGCATCTATTTAAGTCTAATTGAAAATATCTAGGATGGTCATAAGGCTTATGACATCTTATGCACTCCTTAAAAAGACTATCTTCACAAGAAATACAGTACTTCTTACCCTGAACCAAAGATTCCTCACTACCACAATAAAAACACACCTCCATCTTAAAAAAATTCTGTTTAAATATTTATAAAATGTATACTTACATTAATGCTCACCTTTAGGCTTGCTTAAATCCCAAAAATTTAGCTAATCACAAGCTAGTTTTGCTGCAATACTATTTCTATTAAGCTTAATATATCTACCTAATCATTTAAAAACTTATATACTTTGCATATCTTCTTCGCTAGAAATCCCAATTTTTTCCAACTCTGTATTCTGTTTTTTAGCTTGTTTCTTACTTTTCTTCTTTTCCTCTATTTCACTGTCCTCATCAGTAGAAAAATCATCTAATTTTTTCTGTTTCTTCTGCTTTTTTGCCTCATGATCTAATTTCTTTAGTCTTCTAGCTATTTTCCTCTTTAACCCAAACAACTCACCTAACTCTTCCTTAGTTACTGTAAAACTTTTATTATCTTTCAACAAATCACTGAAATGTACATATACTTCTGCTTTAAATATTGTTAAATCTAGTCTTTTCTTTCTTCCAAAAGACAAAACATAACGTGATATTGTTTCCTCCTTTGAAGCCATAATTAATTCTATATTTGATAAACAAACTAATAACTACTATAAAATTACTATTTACCTACTATAAAATCACTAATCACAGGAATATTTCCTATGCTTTCCTTTGAACTTTACATATTGTTTTATCTTCCTCTTCTTTTACTCTTTTTTTAGACCTTAACTTATAATTTCCATATGCTAAAGAGTGCACTCCATCTGAACAAAGCCAACGTTTATCTTCAAAAGGTGATAAAGCTAACTTTGTTTCTTTTAAAGTAAACACATCGTGCTTATAACTGCGTATACAGTGAAAGGTAGCAAAAGATTCAGATGCTTCTTTTAAAACTTGTTTAAATTCTGAATGTAAAAGCTTGTCTACACAACTCCTTCTAATTCCTTTAACTCTTTTTATATTCTTTCCTGAATTTAACAGAAAAGAATACATTTTAGGTCTTAAACCAACAAATTCCTTAATTTCTACTCCAGCTGTTTCATCTTTAAATTTACCTAACACTTTTCTATTTTTTAAAGAATATAATAAATTATTTGTTTCTAAATTTGAAAAATCAAAATAATCCCTAATATCATAAAGTAATCTATAAAAATGTTTATGATCTATATAATATATTAGTGAATCAGTATCAGTATAAAGAAGCTGAACAGATTTTAAACCAAATGTTTTTAAAATGACATTATAATGAAAATTGAACATATGCATTTTCGATAAATCTAATATTGTAAAACCAATATAAATAGGTTTATTCAATTCTACTATATTTTTCTTATACTGTATCCCAACAAAATTTGAATTAAAAATATGTAAAGAATGAAAAAGAGGCTTTTTAATCATAGAGGCACATGACTTTTGATTTGTTGTTAATACCATTTTAATTCTTCTTTTTACATTTTCCATACATTTGCCAAACGTAGAGTTATTCATAAGTTTAAAAAATTCCCTATCAAAATCTGAAGTAGCCTCTTTCCGCTTTTGGTTATTAAAATCAATATATGGTTTCATCCAACATGACTGAGAAAAGGATACTATCCTAAAAATTTTAGAAATTTTTAAACCTAAACTTAAATACAATTTTAAATTCCTATAATGTACAATGTACTTTTCCTTTTGACATAAAGTTGAAATTAATTTCATACAGCTTTTAGTATAGCGTTTACCTAAACCTTCCAAAATATTTTTAGCATATGGAGACAATTGAAAAAAATTCACTGCAAGCTTTTCAGGAGCCAAAGGAAGCATATTATGAAAATCATGTAAATAATCAGGATACTCTAAAGTTACCTCTAAAATATATCCTATAGGAGCATCATCAAGAACTTTAGTTACATCAAAACTATCATATTTACTCGGATCAACCCAAGCAAAATTTTTGTAAGGTAAAGGTTGTACCATAGCAAATCCATATAAATTATTACAATCATAATAAACTATATGCTCAGTTTCTTTTCTCACTTTTGCAAATCTTTGAACTACATTTGTCATACCTCCTCGAATACCATCTTCAAAAAAATTAAACATGTCAATATCATTAATTAAATCAAACTTAACCTTTGTAAACTTCATCATAGCATCATAACTCAAAGATGGAGCTGTTAAATATTTAGCTGGATCTAATCCATAAAAATCTAATGACTTTTCCCTAAATGATTCAAAAACATCAGCTAATAGTAATACATCTATTTTTAAATATTGTCTTAAATAATCTTTTATATTCTTACACTTTAAAATTTTAAACATTTTAATTGCATGATCATAATCTAAAGAAGAAATACTTTGATTAGTTAAACTATTAAAAAATGCCTCACGACAAGGTAATTCCTTCTCATCCAGCCTTTCCCACAAATCTATATAGTCATAGCACATAACTCCCTTTCTTATAACATATGGCAACATCTTTTCCTTAAAATGCTTTTTAGTTTCTTTTAAATCTAATGTATCTTTTTTAACTAATAATTCAGCAAGATTGGATAATGAATTTGGAAGAAACTGAAAAGAATCAATAAAAACAAAATTATCTAAAAACATAGCTAAAAACTTTTCTGATGAACGCGGAATAACTTGAACATTAAGTTGTTTTAAATACTTGTACATATTTTTAACAATAAAATGTAAATCATAGTTCATAGCATTATGCATAACAATAGGAATTTTAAAATTTGTAAATTTCAATGCACTACATACTAAATTACATCTATTACAAGCATAATTAACATCTCTACCTTTTCCTTCCCTACCTAAATGCTCATGATCTATAACTCTTTTAATTCCTAAATTAGCAAAAGAAACTCCGCAAAGATAACAAGCTTTTTGCTTAGCGAGATGTAAAATATCCTGTGAATTTAAAGTTAAAGGTTTTCTATCATTTTCAAAAATACAAGATATCTCTGCACGCACTTGATAAATATATCCAAAAAAGTTTTTAAGAACATTAGGACCAATATAAAGAAAAGGTGGTTTAGAATACTTACTATACTTTGATAAAAATAAAATACCTACTGCATTTAATTCATGTCTTGTTTTCATAATAGACTTACCTTTTAACTTATTTACATTTTTATTTAATGTTTCAAAATCAGCATAAATAATAAAATGATTTTTTATTTGTCGTGAAAGATTTCGAAACATTTCTTTTTCACCTATTAAAGGAAGCTTATAAGTTTGTCCAGTATAAACTTTATTTGTACAATTTGCTTTACTATGAAGTTGTAAACCAACTTTATCTCTAAATGAAATTAAACATTTATTACAAAAATACCTTGTTTTTTTCCAATAAAATGGTGTTATGAATGAATTAATATTTCGAATTAACATATAATGATTTTTGTACAAAAGTAAATTAATATGTTTGCGATGTTTATCATCAAAGCTTGTTGAAATATACATTGGATACGGTAAATATTTAGTATTATTTACAAATCCCATTTCATTTTGACTAAATAACCCAAAAACATTTATCGTTAAATTATTATTTTTCTCAAAATTTGGAATCTCACTTATTTTAGTTGGAAAAGAAAGACCCTTTAAATTTAAAGAACTTACTAAACCTAAATAAGATGTAAATCTATTAGGATTTACACACTTTTTAAAAGCAGCTAACACAGAATACAAAAAGCACTTGTCATCAGAACATCGTATATTAAGAATAGAATGTTTATTAGGAATTGGTAATGAAACAGATGCACACCCTCCAAAAGGATTACATTTATAAACTGATAAACGTAAAACATTAATTTGTTTTAAAAACCAACCTGAACCCATCTGAATAAACCCATCAAAAAATGCTAAAAGTATTCTTATAGCTTGTATCATTTTTTCTTTTACAGATAAAAATGTTAAAACTTGAGTCATATTGCTTTGAAACCAAGGTTTAATTTCATAATACCTTGATGTATCCAATTTATATTTACCTAATACAACATTAAGACTAATTTGAAATTTTATGCCACCATGCCTCAATAAACCTTTCTTAATTTTTTCTAATAAAACTTTAAACTTGCGTTGAAAAAATAATTCTATATCTATAGCACGCTGAAAAGGAACTATATCATAACTTCTTAGCAGTTTACCAAAAGCTTTTCTTTTATTTATTTCATTCATTTTATTTTTTATCTATTTAATCTTCTAAAACGCAAAATTAACTCAACAATTCCATATTCAAATTTAACAAGCTGTCCATCATCAGTTCTAATTACTATTTCTATATCCTGCAACCTATCATAAGCTAATTTCTTATACAATGGATGGGAATAAGTTTGCTTAATATGTTCACCAAATACTCCACTAGCCCTAACAGTTCTAAGTAATTTTGTTTGAATGTTACCTACATACTCATAATCAACAATATTAGAATAAATGTATATATTTGAAGTGTCTGTTGGAAAAACTGGAACTCCATTTCCTACATAATCTTTTCCATATTGTGGTTGAAAAAGCTCATTATATGGTCCCTTCCTATTAAGAGATATTACATCATTAAAACCTTTTATTAAAATTTCTTCATCCCTTATTGGATTTCCTTCAGAATCTAATTTATTTTCAGTAGAAGGTGGCTTTTTCAATAAAGGTGGTCCTCTAAACTCAATAAAATTTGTAAATGTTTTCTCACCATTAACAGTAACTCTTGAAGTATACTTTTTAATTCCTTCACAATTATTTAAGCGTAAAACCGTAGCAATATATTCGGACAAAATAACTACATCTCCTGTACCTACATATAAAGTGCAAATTAAATTTTGATTATCAATATAAAGTTTAGTATATCTTTTATAATTTTTATAAGTAGGTTGAGCTTCATTTACTTCCATTTTTAATTTAGCAAATTTTTCATTCATTTCACTTATCATATCCTTAATTTCATAATTTCCAAACTTTAAAGCAAACACCTTATTTACTTTTTTTATAGAATTAGGAACAACTTCATCTAATGAATTAATTTGTCCTACTGTTTGGTCTTTTAAATCAAAAATATCTCGCACAATTACATAAGTTCTAGATTGCTCTGGATGCTCTGGTACATTATACCACGATTTCAAAAAATCAATCTCCAATAAGGCTACTTCCCAGTAACCTTTACATTCACGTGTAGCTGGTATTTGAGTATAAAAATGACTTGTCTTATTTTCTCTTACTGAATGTGGTACATTTGAAACTAATGTATAATTGAATGATTCTAGTTCTTCGTTCTGCAACATTTTAAATATTTATTAAAACAAATCTATAAAAATCTAATATCAATCCTAATCACATCACAATTTAATCACTTTGCCTCATCAGTCCTTTTGAACTTTCACATTTCGCATTAATTTTGAAGAAGAATATGTTCTTATGTGTTTAGGATAATCTCTCATATGCATAAGAAAATCTTCTAAACACCTTTTCCTCGAAGCTGTTTCTATTTGGGGTAATGCATTTCGCCAAGGAGTTCTACAGCAGGGACAATAAACCTGCAAATCAAAACTAGAAGAAATAAAATTTTCATAACATCTTGAAATATGAATAGGTCTTTTACAACACTTTAAAAAAACTGTATTATCTGAACCTTTATAATTAAAAATAATTCGTGAATGGCATTGAGCACAAGGTAATGTAAAAAAAGAAAAAAGTAACCTACGACACCGCCTAGTATCTCTTAACTTTTTAGCTAACAACCTCATTGAACAATTAGGACTACTATTATTATTAATTTCCCGTAAATGTCCTAAATCAATCACATCATCTACTGACATATACAAATACGATGCTACTGAATCCAAAACTACCTTTGTGAAACAATCTTTTAAACCAAAAAAATAAATTGACTTTCTTAAAACTTCAATTATTTTTTTATCATTTTCCCACATGGATAAATAAATAAAATCTAAAACAATATCACAATGAAAATACGATGAAAAAAATAAAAGACTCGCGCAAGAAAAATATTTCAACTTTAAAAAACATGCATCATCTGTAAGTTCTTCACTTAATATTTCTATTATTTGTAAACACTCATCTTCAGATAAAAATTCTTGGCTAGGAATTTCAATTAACAAAGGTAAATTTATCTTACCAAAATAAAATGACACTAAAGCACAAAAATACAAGCTCCTTTTCATCAAGCGAGCAAAACTTTTTGAACAAGCAGTATCCATTTCAAATACTTACTTTTATCAACTTGAAATTCCTAAATAAATATATAATAAATTTAATCAGGATGATACTTTTTTAATATTACTAAAGAAGATCTCAAAGGAACTGGTGTAAATATATGATTCTTAGGATCATAATTAGAATGCTTAACCAAAATATGTAAACGCAATAAACTTAAAGATATAAACTCTTTCTTACAATATGAACATTCTAATTTTTTTTTTTGGGTCCTCGCTTATCTTTTGTAGCCTTAACTAAAGCTTGAGCACAATGAACAGGACAACACAAGCAATTCTCAATATTTCCTGGCAGTAAGTTATTTTGAAGAACTAAGGCGTGTTTTTTCAACCTTTCAGTTATTTCTACAAACTTATCTATATTACATTCTATCTTATTAGAATTATCAGAATACAAATCAGAATATGGTGAAAAATCCTGTAAATGTTTTCCTGTTTCTGAAACATTTACCATAACATCTTTTTTCTGAGATTTCTTATGAAATTTCATATCATTATTAGATTGCTGTAATTTGTTTAGTTCGCCCATAAAATCACCTCTTTTTTCAAGCTCTAATTCTGATTCCAATTTCTTAGCTTTATCATCATAATCATCATTTTCACTTTCTGATAGTGACAAATCTCGAGCCAAAGATGAATCACTATCATTAACCTTTTCTTTAGTTACAGCTTTCTCAAAATTTTCAAGTCTTGCTTTTTTCTTAGTATGAAAACCTAAAGATTTCTTACAAGTACTTTTTTGACCATGTATTTGTTTTTTACAATCTGAATCTGAATCTGAAGTAGAAGATAAAAACTCAACACTTTTATATTCATGCCTACGCTTTTTGCTTTTCACTTTATGTTTTGGAAACTCAATTAATGAATTATATTTTGACATATGATAATCTAAAGCTACTTCTATAAAAGCATTTTCTATTTTGTTCCATTGAATAACAAAAGGTGAACCTATACGAAACAATTCTGTACAACATGTAAAATTAAATGATCGAGAATCACTTCGATAAACAGTTATATTTATTTTAAGAATATCAACAAGGCACTGAATAATTGAACTTTGTGAAGAACGCAAGTCCAGTTTAATAGTTTCATCTTCACTAGATAAAATTCTAAAGGCTAAATTTCTCGTTATATCTTGATTTCTTAAAGCAGACAAAAGTCCAACCTTTAATTCTTCTTTAAGAATATTTATTTTTTTCCTTTCATTCTCACATTCTGTTAAAAGTAGAAAACAAAAACTAAAAAAATGTGAATTATCTGCCTGAACTTTATTCCAAAATAATTTATTTTCTTCATTTTGTCTTAAAAGAAATTCTATAATTAACAAAAGTAACCTATCTAACACTCCGGCGGCCATAAATGTAAATTATTTAAATAACACAATCTCAAACTATCACAAACTCTTTTAAAATCTAAAACATTATCAGTTAAACAACTTCCTTTATAAGAATATAAAAACGTAAAAATACATTTACTATTACCTTTAATTTTGATACGTAAACTTGAAAAATATGAACTATTATTTACATAAGGCAACCATATAGATTCACTAGAATTAGATTCTTTAATTTCAAATTCATATTCTTTTTCAAAACATTCTGCAATTTTTATACAAAAAACCTTAAAATCCGGTGTTGTTTTAAATACAAGTTGAAAGGTAATTTGAATGTTCTTTGGAGTTATATTTACACTAACTATTTCCTGTTCACAAAAGTCCCTAATAAACTCATAAACTTCTAAAGCTATTATCTTAATATTTGGTAATAAACTTGAAAAATTCCTTCTTAAATAAATTGAACAAAATCCATTACGTGTAATCTTCAAAGTATACAATTTATTTTTAAAAGTTAATGATCCTCTATATAAAAAACTATTCTTTATACTTTTATAAATATACGAAATATCAAAATAAATATTTGGAGTAAAATTTAAACCAAAAATAACCAAATTTACACTATAATCTACTTGCATTAATATACCAAATTTACACTATAATCTACTTGCATTAATATATACTAACGATACTTGTAACCCAATCTAAAGGAGGCGCGTTTCATTACAATAAGATAAATCTGAGCTATATTTATTAAAAATTCTGAATAACCCATTAAAAAATCAGAAGACATTGTTAAATAAAAATCTGGTTTAGCTTTGCAATACTCGCAAATTTTAGCACTTAAATTATGAATTTCATGTCTTGTAATAATTTGATTTAAATTAAAAAATATTTTATATGCTTTCTTGTATCGAAAATTAACCAATATTAACTGACAATCTAAACATGAACAAACTAATTTACAAAATTTCTTATTAGTTCTATCGTACCTATATCTATAAAAATAAAACACACGTCTCATACCTACCAATGTATATAAGTTTAAAAATCAAAAATTTCTGATACTTGTTCTATTTTAACACGAAAACCAACATGATGCCGAATCAACAAAACAAACGTTGTTGTATTTGCAACTTCATCAAATTGCCTAGATTCATCTTCCTCAAAATTAGTAATATCATTTTTTAAATTAGCAGGAATCTCTAACTGATCTAAATCTTCTGGTGTTAATTTAGGAAATTTATTCAAAATAAATGTCAAAACTAATCTTTTTAAACTTAATTTAAAAAGAAATCTATTCAATTCCTGTGCTAATTCTGTGATTTGTTCTATTTTAGAAAAATCTATTAATGTACCATTAGGACATGCAGCAATAAGCTTATCTATATATTCACCTTCTTTTAATACTTTATTTATAACTAAGCAAAAGTAACAAGAACAATAAGGCTCATAAACACTTTTCTCAAAATGTATAACAATCATTTGTAAACTAACCTTAAGCCTCAAAAACAATCTTTAATCCTCTGTACACCTACCTCCTAAGCAAACGTAAACACCAAATATAACAATCATAAGCTTATTTAAGCACAAAGCTTCATGCATATTCAAATAAACTTACCTTAAACTCCTTATATATCTTAAAAATAAACATTAACACAAATATATAAATTTAACCCATATCATAACTTAACCACAATATACTACTTGAACATATCTATGACACATTTTGCCAAAGCTGTTTCTCTAATCTATGACACATTTTGCCAAAGCTGTTTCTCTAAAGTACCAGAATTGAGAATTATCACAGTGCAATTGATGCACAATGCTCCATCACCACAACACTGTAGACCAAACACAGGCGAGAAGGTGCTTAATGAGAAATCTATAAATTTAAGCATAAAAAAGACCCCATCCCTAGTATGTCTCAAATCTAGTCAAAACATTAATCAAATAACGCCCAGCGTAAAAGCTAATCAGCGTAAAAGTTAAGTCTATTCTGTCTACAGTTAATGCTTAGCCACCAGAGGGAACCTTCCAGCACATGTCTATAGTTAATGCCTAGCCACCAGAGGGAACCTCTCAACACAAATTATTTAGTACCAAGTGAACCTCAGACAAGTTTATCTACTCCAAGCCAAGCCTACATAAAAATACTTGATAAGTATGGACTAAGTTACAGCCCGTAATCAATGGAAACTATTTCTTACATTAATGCCCTTAAACTTATTGATAAATCTAAATCTAGAACACGCCGACCAACACTCACTTCATCTCTAAAGTAAATCAAATGCGCAGAACCATCATGTCGACCAAACTAGTATTCCTGCTTCTCTTCCTAACCATTTTGACGAAAACTCTAGGTTGTTCTGTCAAAAACGACTACTCCTTAACCGACAACTTGGACACGCTTATCTGCTACTGTTTACCGACAACTTTCACACACAGAACGCTAAGAACTACGCAAATCTTTCTAATTTCCCCCGCCGCATCACAGCAACAATTCATCGAATACGACATAGATGTCTTCCCATTCCTTGCAGTTATCAAAACAAGTGGAATTACATTTCAATGCGAAGCAGGAAAATGCATGTAAGTATAGGCTTAACTCACTTAATATTAACAGTATAAAATTAATCAAATATAATACCTTTCTAAGTTTCTTAAGTTTTAGCTTAACAAGTTTCTTAAAATTCTGAACATTATATAAATACCTTTCATACCCAAAGTTTTTCTAATCTTTGCTTTCTAAATTTCTTAAATTCTAAACATTAATTTTTTATTCAGATTAAAAGCAACAGAAAAACCAACTTCTATGAAACCAGCATCTTCATTTCCAAATACCATGTAAGTTATTAGTCTTAAGTGCACTCTAAACCTAAAAATAAAACAGCATGCTTCCTCCTAACATTCCTATATGGCAAACTAAGTTAAACCTCCTTTTAATATTAAACATCATAGTTACGTAAAAGTCACTCATGCTAACTGCAAAAGCAGTGACGCCATCTAACTTCTACCTTAAACAATATTCACTTTACACCGTCCTAACCATATTAACCTAACTAATCGTAATTTTTTTATTTAGCTCAGCAATTGAACCAACTGATGCCTTAAAGACAACTATTGCCCTATTTGATTTAACTACAACTGACGCATTGAAGACTCAAACTAATGATTTAAGTACAACCACTACATCTATGAAACCAGCATCTTCATTTCCAAATACCATGTAAGTTATTAGTCTTAAATGCACTCTAAACCTAAAAATAAAACTGCATGCTCCTCCTAACATTCCTATATGACAAACGTAAGTTAAACCTCCTTTTAATATTAAACATCATAGTCTACGTAAAAGTCACATGCTAACTGCAAAAGCAGTGGCGCCATCTAACTTCTACCTTAAACAATATTCACTTTGCACCGTCCTAACCATATTAACCAAACTAATCGTAATTTTTTATTTAGCTCAGCAATTGAAACAACTGATGCCTTGAAGACAACTATTGCCCTATTTGATTTAACTGAAACAAAAACAACTCATGATTTAACTGACGCATTGAAGACTCAAACTAATGATTTAAGTACAACCACTACATCTATGAAACCAGCATCTTCATTTCCAAATACCATGTAAGTTATTAGTCTTAAGTGCACTCTAAACCTAAAAATATAACAGCATGCTTCCTCCTAACATTCCTATATGGTAAACTAAGTTAAACCTCCTTTTAATATCAAACAAAGCAACAAACATCATAGTTACGTAAAAGTCACTCATGCTAACTGCAAAAGTGTTTTAATAGCTTTATAATCCCTATTCAGCCTATCACCATTTAAAACTACTAATATCTTTAACAACAAATCTAGCATTATATCCATCCTAACTTCTAACAAAAATATTAATCTATATGTAATTTATTATTTGAAAAATACTTTATACTTTCAGCTCACCCAAAACTTCAAGTCTGTTACAAGCCTCTACACCTATTACTTCAAGCCAGCCACGTACTTTAAGTTGGTCCATGTAAATATATAATTTATTTGTTTTAATAGCTTTATCTAAACTAATATCTTTAACAACAAATCTAGCAACATATGTTTTAATAGCTTTATCTAAACTAATATTTATAATCCCTATTCAGCCTATCACAATTTAAAACTACTAATATCTTTAACAACAAATCTAGCATCATATCCATCCTAACTTCTAACAAAAGTTTTATAAAAATATTAATCTATATGTAATTTATTATTTGCAAAATACTTTATACTTTCAGCTCACCCAAAACTTCAAGTCTATCGCAAGCCTCCACACCTATTACTTCAAATCGGCCACAAACTTCTACTACCTCCACACCTATCAGTACTTCACGTCTACCGCAAACCTCTACTACCTCCACGCCTATCAGTACTTCAAGTCTACCGCAAACCTCTACTACCTCCACACCTATCAGTACTTTAAGTCTGCCGCAAACCTCTCTCAGTACTTCAAGCCAACCACATCCTACAAGTCTAGCGCAAACCTCTACATTTAGCAGTTCAAGCCAACCACAAGTCACTATACCTATAAATACAACATTTTCAAATGAACCAAAAACACCTAACGCATCTTTCGCATCTACACCTAAACCTATTGACAAATCAACTCCAAAAAATATCGTACCAGTAGCTGATATTATAGCAGGAATCTTATCTTTCTTAGTTCTTTTTGGTATTATATTAACATCTTTTATTCTTTATAAACTTTTCAGAAAAACTTGTCAAAACAAATTTGAACAATATAGAATTCGATCTATTCAGCGAACCACACTTCATATGAGATCTCGATTTAATATTAATGTTAATGTTAATGAAGCACAAGCACCTTCTGAATACACTAGCAGTTTCAATTCTCTAAACTCTGAAAGCTTTGAATCTATTAGCATAGTACAAGAAGAAATTGAAATGACTACTTTTAAAACTTTTTCTTCTCCCTCACCTTCTCCTCCCTCACCTTCTCCTCCCTCACCTTCTCCTACTCCCTCACCTCCTATTAACTTGTAAAATAAAACCTTTAGCACTTTAACAATATCCACTAGAACCAAACCCCTTACAACCACGATCAGTTTTGCTTAACTCTTGTACTTCATAAACACAGGCATTTGAATAACGCTCTAAAATAATTTGAGCAATCCTATCACCAGCCTTAATAAGAAAATCTAAATTTCCAAAGTTATACAAAATAATACTAACATTTCCTCTATAATCTTCATCAATAACTCCTGCTCCAACTTCAATAGAATAATATTTAGAAAGACTAGATCTAGATGCTATTCTTCCATAACATTTTTCAGGAAACTCAAACTGTAAATCTGTTTTAATTTCAAGTTTTTTTCCTGCTGGTAAAATATAATCATAAGCACTATACAAATCTAATCCTGCTGAAAATAATGAACTTCTCTTTGGAAGATTAGCCTTTTCGGAAAGCCTAACAACATAAACCTTATCATGCGACATCTTAATTATGCTCCTTTAACACCACAGACTTATTCAAACTATTCTGAAAAATACATACACAAACTCGAATAGGTTTCAAATTATTATCCCTTTCTATACTTTGCACCTGAAAATACTTAGACCTGGCAAACAAATCATAATAAACTAAATATTGGGAGTTAACTGAAACATTTTTAAAATTTGAACTTTCAGAAACATTTTTAAAATTTGAACTTTCAGAATATATTATATCAAAATACACGTATTGTTTCATATTTCTAAATACACTTACCTGTTCGGTACCACACTAAATACAATACAATATTTCTCACAAATAAATAAATAAGTACACTTACCTGTTTATAATGTGCCTGTGATGAATGACACCGAGCTTGATCTTGAAGCTTCTAAGTCGCAAAACTATAAAGCTGAATTTCAACAAAAGCAAAAGCAACAACCAACAATCACCTAACTAAATACAAACCAAAAATAATTCCAACTAGTACTAAAATTATCTTAAGTAAAACAGACCAAAAATAATTTCAACTAGCGCTTAGCGCTAGCTAAAATCAAAACGTCAATCTCCAAACCAAGAAATAGCTAAAATCAAAACGTCAATCTCCAAACCAAGAAAGCAATTTCCAACCACCTCTAAAAACGTCAATCTCCAAACCAAGAAAGCAATTTCCAACCACCTCTAGAAATATCAATCTCCACAACCACCTCTGAAAATATCAATCTCCACAAACTCGTGAAAATATCAATCTCCACAAACTCGTGCACTTACGCCCAACAAAGCACGCACTTGCGCCCAACGCGGGGCCCAACGGCGCTCTTTACCACACTACAATTAACCACACACATCCAAACCAACACCAAAGAAATGCGCGCAAAAGATCAACACAAAGCTTTTATACCCTCTTTATTAGTCTCAGCCAATCACAAGACAATAACATTATGTTATGATTGTGAAAGTATTTAAGGTGCTTATAGGTTTTCATTTTTAATAATAAACCAAAATAGTATACGTTTATATTATAAAACGCACGCATTAACTTAAACTATCTTTTCTCACTACATTTATATAAACAAAACGAAAATATATAAAATTGAATATTTAATAATTTGCTAATTTATAAAGTCGTTTCAAACTTTTATCCCTTCAGTACCTCCTCGTACAAAGCAAAATACCCACATGGAAACAAGACACAACATCCAGAACCTTCCATGTAAGGTACTGAAAGGGAATACATAAACTTTCTCTCACTCTTAATTTGATATAATCATTTAAACTTTAAACATTGAAGCATATTTTATTATAAAACAAACTTTCATTTTAAAATATTTCAAAAATGTCTTAGCAAACTCTTAAAAATCAATAAACATACATACATATATATCTCAAAACCCCTCCTCGTACCTCTACAAGAAGGTATGTTACCACACAAGAAGAAATAATTAACTATCATATTTAGACTTACCATTAGACCTCAACAGCTTATCAGCTACCCAAATTTATATATATCCAAGCTACAATTTTAGTATGTTCACAGCTTATCAGCTACCCAAATTTATATATCCAAGCTACAATTTTAGTATATTCACATCACTTTGTTTAGTTCAATGTATTTACAATATTCAGCTAACCAATTTATATAAAAGCTACAATTTTAATGTGTTCACAACACTTTATTGTTTGAGCAAAATGTATTTACATTTATTCAAGTTTGCTGTTTATTTACCTTTAAAAATAAACCTTAATGTATTACATGTACTAACCATTCTTAATATGTTCATACAATTCTTAGCCAAATGCTTTCAATTATTAATGCATTATAAAGTGGTTGTTTTCACTAAAGTCAAATATAATAACTGCTATAGCCCAAATTAAACCTTGTCAATTATTATACTTGCGCTTTAATATGCTACAAAACTGTATATATATCTTAACGCTTTCTTATCTTCTCTGCAAATAAACCGTTATAATCAAGCAAGTCGATTATGTTTATTCTTCCAAGCTATACGTTCGCCCCAACTGCGTCACCAATATTATATAAATTACTCTAACCAATACACATACTGACACAAAAAAAGAATACCTGGATCTGTGCCCAAACCATAAATATCAATTTCCTAGACTAACATACTGATTTCATAAGACTTGTGAAAGAACACTATTACTAGATTTACAGCTTGATTTCATAAGACTTGTGAAAGAACACTATTACTAGATTTACAGCTATGTCACACTAGTCAAAAAAGTAAAATAGGCAGAAAACACTGAAAAATAAATAGGCACTAATCAAAAGTAACTTAAAAAAATTATTTCATATTCATAAACGCACAAAGCTACATTAACACTAGAATCACCTAGGTCAATGTACGTCTCAACCCTCGCGTCACTCCGCACAAAACTTCATTAACACTAGCCTGGTCGCCGGCCCACTCGCAGGAGGGCGAGTATTAGGCCAGGCACGGAGGTCTGGATTCCTCGCGGACAGCGCGCGGCGTTATCTACCGGAGCGCCCCGCGTCGCTGTAAATCGAGTAAGCAGGTACAAAGTGTGTCCGCGCGGCGTTCTCTACCAGAGCGTCCCGCGTCGCTCTAAATTAAGCGTACATGGACAGAATGTCCAAATTAGTGTGCTGTTGCATACGCACACACCGTTACAACGCGAAAAGGGTCTGCTCTGAAGTACACGCACCCGGTTGCAACGTTTACTCCATACCGGGGCTTTAACCAAAGTACATTAACACTAGAATCACCTAAAACCACGTCATGACCGCTAAGCTAATCTCAAAAACTATATGTTCATTCTCCAAAAGTCGAAAAATTTCAAGATTAGCTCAACGACCACTCTGCAACACAACACTCTTACAACAGACTTGCAAAGAGGCAGCATTCTGCATGTAGATACGCACATCCGGTTTTCATACCACTATATCATACCAAATTAAATAATTGTAAAATGCAAAATTCTTAACCTGTGTTTATTTCATAATTAGGTGTCAAGCAATAGCCTCGTAAAGTATCTAAGAAATAGGAGTGTTATAAATATCAAGACTGAGAATGTAAACAAACTTTCAAAAGTTACGACAATCCAATATGGTGGCCGTGTACCATGTCTGCAAACACTATAAATCAACAAGGTTCAATTCGTTCCCACTAGAGAGAGACACAATATACAATAACTTCCCACCAAAAGGGAAACCAAATGTAACAAATAAGTTAATGCCTAATATGTCTAGTAATAAATTCAATCACATCTAATCTCCTCATTTGCCTCAAAACTTTAAATAATTTATCTAAATTTAAATAACCATATTGTGATTGAAAAACCTTTAAAACTTCATAAGCACGATGAACTTTTGGTTCATATAAACCATAAAAAATATTATCTATTTCAGTTAAAGAAATAGACAAATAAATTCCTAAATTTCTCCAATCCATCACTAAACGCTCAGCCAACTGTAAAAATAAAACTTGAATAATATTATCAGATATATTTTTATCATTTTTGGGTATAAAACTTAAAACAATTTCAATCAAATCATAACGATACAAACTTGACAAAGCTGTAATTAACTCGTTCAAATAATCATTTTTATCCACTCGATCCCACCATAAATTTAACATTTGTAATATATTAGACTGTAACACAGTACTTTTATCTTTACCTCGAATTCTATGTAAATCTTTGCTCTCTAATTCTAAATATATTGCCAAACTTTCCCAATCACAATAAAGCAAATCTGCAATAGACTGCAATACTTCATCAGCAATAACCAATTTTTCAGCTGACATTTTCTTAAGCTTATTATCAATAATAACATAAACATTCAACATTAATCACAAGAATATTTCTATTTCCAGTTCTTCAACATTAATCACAAGAATATTTCTATTTCCAGTTCTAAAATTTGCAATTGCATGACGTGAACTACCCCCCTAAAAATTATCGATGACGTGAACTCCCTCACTAAAAATGGTCGATGACGTGAACTCCCTCAAAACCTATACTACTAACGTAATTAACATAATGCAGATATTGCCAAGTATGACAAATTGGCAGGATGCCAGCATTTGGAAATGTTTTCATCTAAATTACATAAAAACAAATTCTACCAGAAGAATCTCGAGAAAATTTGAATTTTAGGCATTGTTAAGACTAATTTTCATATTTTGGGCAATATCTCTGTAATTATTAACTATAGTATATTTAGCAGTGAAAGGGTTATGCTCAGGTTGGTAGGCCTAGGCCTATAGTTGGTATAGTTGGTGAATTTGGGAATTTGAAATCTCATAAAATTTCGCTAAAAAATTAATTGAATTTTATAGAAATGTAAAAAGGCCTGGGGTAGGCCTATAATTATTCTCTATTATTTTTGTTTTGTGTTTTAGAACATTGTACACCTTTCCCACGAACCTGCGCAGTGAACCCTCCCAAAGAAGGCCTGTTCCCAACAACTTCCACTGAAATCCGTAATATCCCAATTGATTGTTCAGGCCTAGTCTGCTAGCAGGGAACCACTCTATTGAAATAGATTCTTTGAGATGGATCTGTTGTTATTGGGAGGCAGGCCTTAGGCCGCCGACCTTCTCTAGACTCTTCTACACCAGGTTGTGTCAATGCATTTCAATGGGGCTCAAAACAGTTGTTACAATTTTGTGACAAATTTTTCGTTCCACTTTTCTCAGTAATGCCAGCATTATAATCTTCAAACTATATATGTATTTCTGTACTTCTGTTTCTAGTATATGGTGGTTTGGTTCTAAAATTCTGAAATATTTGGTTGTTTTCTTGTAATTTGGGAGACAATCCATAAGTTTTTTGTTACAAAATTGAAATAGGAATTTCCTATAGTAAAGAAAGTAGGTCATCACTCTCCAGACACAGCAACTCTTTTTCCCATAGGGATACATGGAGATTGACAAAGAAGGTTCCACTCTCTAACTTCTCACAATCTCCAGGCACAGGTTTAGTGTTGGACTGGTGATTTGTTATAATTATTGCGCAATCATTGAAAGTCACTGTCTTAAAGGGACGTTCTCGTCTGTGAGTTCAAAGAGATACATACGCCGACGTAAGCCTAACAACATGACGGCCGGCGACGTGGTTTCCACTTTTGGAATGTAATCCGGCCACGTTATTGGTCATGTTGCAAATTTGGCGCGGCCATCGGAGAGTTACAACGTAGCAAAATATGTTCACCTCACGGACAAGAAAGCCCCTTTAATTGCCACCCTGCGAATTTGCAATTTCCTGTATTTTCGCCCACCGCCCACCTCCTTCGGTACGACAGTACCTGCAAATCTAGTTTCTATTTTCTTTCTAGCCTTAACCCTTATTGATTAGAGAACCATAATGCAATATACAAATTTTTAATATTGCATATATCAGGCTAACATTACCCAATTTATCATTATTTTTATCATGCATGCATTATGTCTAGACCATTAGGCAAAAAAAAATCAAAAGCAATTCATTATGATTATCATACTACGCAAATAACCCGGGCAAATAATGATAGCATGATGATATCTACAATAGATAAAGACCTCCAGGATAAAACCCCTAAATTTAAAATAATATAATGATTTTTTTTATTGATAGGGTTATATCGCGAATCTCATAAATTTAATACCAAAATAGGTAATTCCTCTTCATCCATCAATAACATGACTGGTTATAAAATCAAATTTAAACATCATCATTTTGATGAGTTTGATCAATATATCATTTTTTTCATATTAAATTTTGATGAGTATCTATAGGGCTTATAATCAGGTCATTGCTATTATTATAAAATCTGCGATGCACTACCGTGCACAATACAACCCAGTTTTACCCTAAATATATTATTGCACTTTATTATCTCTTCCTTGTTGATATGGATTAGGGCTATTGGTGAAAATAATCTTTCATAAGTGAAATCTTGGAACTTTTGATAGGATCATTTAGGGGGATTTTTATCCTCTCAATGAGGATCATTCGGGGCCACCACGAGTGAGAAACTGAAGACAGTGATCCACGTTACGACAAAATTGAACTGACAGTGAGCTGAGTTTCAATAAATTTTCTCTCTCCAAAATCGGTTCAAAATCAGTTCACTTTAGAAAAATATTGTGAAGTGGATCATGTCTACCGATTTTTTCAAACGATTTCCAACCGACATATGTGAGAGTAAATTATTCCAACTGATTTCCACCCGATTTCCAAGTGACGATGGTTCGACAAAATTAATAAGCATGTTTAATATTTTTGGACCGAGTTTTGGACCGATGTTATTAAGTATTTTCAATGTTATTTCATTCATTTTTCGGAATAATGGAATGAAAATGCTATCAAAATATAGCAAAATGAATTCTCTTTCAAAGGATATATTTTCTAATGCTTTTCGACAAGTATTTTACTATTTTTACTTTTTATCAATCAAACAGATCTGGGATCTGTCGCAACGTGGATCATCCGCTTGAGAGGTGATTTTTTTTATTAACTCTTTATGAAATCTGATGCATTCTGTTTATTTTCTCATCTTTGAGTAGCAGCCCAGTTAACAGTGTGACGTCCAAAATAATTATGTCGGCAACATTTATGGTCAGTAATTTGGTCGGCAGGATATCCTGAGGACGTTGGCTGTCCATCCAAATGACATCATTTGGAAATCTTTTTGTCTGAAATGGTTTGAAATGGTTGAAGCTTTTTTTTGATTTGTTAATCTATGAAAATCACAGGGTAACATTTTTTTGATATGTTCATAATGTAATGTCATTTTGTAAGATATGTATCTGTAAAAGAGTTAAAGTCAGATTTTACATTCTGAATTCAAACCGGCCAGCGAAGCCGGGTAATTCAGGGATGCCATTTTTTCCCCTTTTCTTTACAATTTTAAGGAATTCCTACTTATTTTTCAATTTCAGATTGCTCAGTAGAATTGTCCTGCACCATTAGCCACATTTAAGTATGACATTGTTTTAAGCCATTTAGTTGAAATTTAAGGTGAGACTCTATTTACTGTGGGGGCTCCTCCTCCTATAGTTGCTTCAAAAATATTTTTTTTAAAACAAACAGGAAAAGGGCTTTCCAGAGAGGGATACCTAGGCTACGATTCCCGATTGTGATTCCCGGTTCATAAATGAAGCAGAATTTTGCATTCCTTTCTTGTAGGCAGCCGACCGGTCTCAGACTTGATCTTTTACGCAACTTTCAGCAGCGAAATTAACAAGATAACCCTAAAAGTAAAATATATTCGTATGGTCCTTCCTCCTCGGACGGCTGAGGTTATCTTATGAGGTTATCTATATCTATACAGATTTAGTGGCTAAAGTTGCAAATTCGATGACATAATTAACTTGTTCTTTTGCAAATTTGCCAGTGTTTCCACACCTTTTCTCAATGTAAAAGTGTTTTCTAAACTGTCGGGTGGATTTATGACATTCTTGAAAATCAGATTAAAACCATGTCAAGGAACGTGACAAGTCATTTCTGGATCATGTCATCATGGAGAGGTAGGAGAGTCTGACACAAACCTGATTGCGTCGACGACCGACACGATGTCACGATCCCTTTTAGGTGGTCTGGACCTTTGGCCCTCCACCAGCGACGCCTTAGAGCTGCTCGTCATTATTTACTGGGAAATGCATCATGTGAGCAGCGTAATGTTTCATTAAGAATCCACCGGTTTCTCCACCAGCGTTAGCCTAAGCTAGGTAATATCGAGTAAAAACACTAATACCAATTGCACACTAGACTCAAAATACGCATATCAATATGTGCAGATATACAAATATGCATGCGTATACGTATATTACATAATCATCAAAACTAAATCAGAATCACAAGCATTCCCCCGTAGCATTCGATACCACCAAACACCCTCTAATATTGCAAATTAGGTTGACATTCTTAAGGTATTGAGCAATACTATTTGCCAAGACTATGCATGGCCAGGTTTGGGTATCGCTTCGGAAAATAACTCACGAAAATTATTTTTGGAAAATAACAAATTGCATGTATACACGCTTTGTATATGGCGATTTTCTTATAGACTCGTGCAACGGAAATGAATTAGAAAAATTACAATACAGGGCCTTTGTGCATAGAAGATAACATTAGAAGTCTGCTGGACATGAGCAGGGATTTTTTTTGTATAAAGATATCAAACCTCAGATTGTTAAGATTCAAAAGGAGCTCTAAGAACTGTTCATCATGGAAATATATTGCGGTCACGTCTGGAGGATGACGTAATTTTGAAGGAGTACCATGGCACAATTACTGAGAGAAACAAGTAGTTATTTGCACAGAATTTAATGATAGGAACCAAAGAATAGCACAGGGGGCAGGGGTCGGGGTTGTATTCCATAAAATGTGGATTTCATGAGAAACTGCCATCCTCGTTTATTAGACTATTAATGAATTCATTAACAACATAATGGACCACCATATACACACCACCGAGTCAGCTAGTCGATGAGGAGAGCCGATAAAGTATTTCAAGTTTGTGTATTATTAATCACGTTAATCTAATAATCCCGGGGTGGAGTCTGAGAGATGGGGTGTAATCTCTGGAATATGGAACAGATTCCAGGTCAGTGGCACTGGGCCCTACGTTCTCACCCACCAAGTCCACTATGTGACTCTACCTATTCATTACCATAATACGGAACGACGCAGTTCACTCCATGTCATTTATCTTCCATTAGCGGATAACATGGTAGGATGTAAGGTTTCTAAAGCTAAAAGTAGTTATGTGCACCGTTTTAGGTGCTCATTAAATGGTTTATCCAACACTATGGACATATAGGGCTATATAAGAAGACGTCTAAAAGTCTTCAGACTATCATCTTATATCAAATTTAGCTATATATCCTTTTGATACAGGAACAGATTCAGAGGGGGGCGCATGGGGCATGCGCCCCCCTTTCTTGGTAAGATATTAAATTCTTTAATGTAAAATTGGCGATCCCAGAGTGGACGACGGGACTTTTGTAATAATTATGGGCGCCACGCCTTCCTAGAGTTCCTGAATCCGCCCCTGTGATACATATATTATATCAAATTAGTACACAAAACCATGTATGATGTATCTCATTAAATTTAATGCCATTTAATGCCATTTAAAGGAACTTATTCTGAAGACCTATCTTATTTTTCTCCGCGCCATGTTTACGCAAGGTTAAGTAAAGCCGTCAACACTTATAACCATCCAACAGATGATTTAACTGAGTCGACTAAGTTCACTTTCGCTTGATGGCTCTCTTCCAACCATGGGGTTTCTAATTCTAGAGAAAAAGTGCGGAAGAACTGGGTAAAGAGTTCAAGTGTCAAAAAAGCTGGCAGAGATGAGGAATGTTCCTGGACAGAAAGGTCCGAAGTTGCAAAAGCGATATAATTCCACATCTGCCAGAACAAGGAAAGAGGTATATCATGCAATATGGATATATGTATAATATGTTTGAACTTCTTGAACCTCATACTCTTAAATTTGCTTCCATGTGAAAAATAACACGTATTATGAACATGTATTATAATATAATTTGTTCTTATCAACAATTTCTAGGTCCCGGAGTGAACTGACCCACTACAGTATAAGTCCAAACTTCCCACCTCCACGCCTATTTGGCCAAAGCTCAATAATAATGTCTAACATAGAGAAAAATAACAAAATATTATCAATGATGCCTGACCAATCAATATCTGTTCATTATTTGCATTTTATTATGTAGAGTTTACACAATTTTTATTGATGAAATAAGCTATAACATATAGGCTTACCGAACTCGTTTTACAAAGTATATTTCCAATACAGACAGCTTCATACAAATTTACCTGCTCGTACGTTTTTGCGCTTTCAAGAAAGAAATGTTGTTTTTGCTGCTTTAACATCGTTGTTGACAGGGCAATATTGTCAAGTTCGGTTTTCTTAGTACAGATCGAATTTCCCACCAGGTGTGCCTTCACCAGAGCAGGTGGAACACATGATTACACTGTGTACTTCTCATAGATATTAAAGATGTGCTGACAAGGAGTTGTCCTTATACAAGTATGACGCACTTCCCGGCCAGGGACCAACATAACAGTAGCGTTCTGTGCCGTTTAACTGGCCGTCCATAAATGACGTCACACTTTTTCAGGGTACTTTTCTGACCCCTCCCCCCCCTACCTCCCAATCACACTAGTTACAGGCTAGTTGTCTGTAGTAATACCCTGTTCAACATTCCCACCCCACCTCCTTGTATGTACACGTGGCATCATTTATGGACGCCCCCTAATGTCCTGAACTATAGAGGTTTAATATCCATTAAAAGTTAGGGTGCTATTTAGATGTCATCTTGTTTGTTACCATAGATATTAGCTAGCTCCTTTGGCAGTCTTTCTCCAACCAGACTGCGAGACCAATCCATTACATAGTTCTGCATTATGAAGGATGGGGGGGGGGGGGGGGGGGGTCCGCCTGAGGCATGCGTGCCCCCCCCCCCCTTATTTTTGCCAAATATAGATTTTTGTAATGTAAAATTCTCGGACCTGGAGATCCAGCAGAAATTTCCACAATAGGGTGTCCCCCTCTTGAAAATGTCTGGATCCATCCCTTGACATAACACTTGCATGAAAGGAAAAAGTTAATCAATCTCCAATGTGTGTATACCACTGGCAAGATCTCCTGTTGACAATGAACAATCCAAAGGGTAATGTCCGCTCAACCACAACCAACCAACGCTCCAGCCTAACTACCAGCCAATTTCAGAACCTAGCTTCTAGTATACTGATCTTTCAAGGATGTTAACCCAACGACAGATAGAAGCCCTCTGCTGACTGCTGAGTGTGCTGCACTTTACATATTTTTGCTTATGCTTGCCTAACACTGCCCTTACACACTTTCCTCTGTAGCAATGAGATTTACACTCTTGAGTCTGTGTTCCACACAGGAATGGCTGAGCTAAAGTCTGGACTGACCATCAGTGTAAGTACAGTTCTGTGACGTTCTGCGACGTTATAAGAATGTTCTGCAACATCACATCTTTGGCTGGGTTAGACTCCTCCTTGTGTCTGACGGTTTTAGGAAAAGAGGGGGAGAACAGTAACTGAGAAACCATAACACAGCTCTGGGACCATATCTTCGTAACTAATTTTGCTAATGAGGGAAATTTTGATAAGTGTCTCATGATTAGAAATTCTGTCTATCATGAACAAATTCTACACCTATTAATCCCTCTTTGAGATTATTTTGCAATACCACTATCACTTTTGGTAAAAGACAAAATTGCTTATCTTGAGACTCTATTCCAAATTTCCCTGATTAGAGAAATTAGTTACACAGATATGGGGCCTGTGGCCCTTTGCACAATGGGTTTCGTAACAACGAAAATATTGTAAACAACGAAAGTGTTCGTTGTTACTTTTATCTTAACAACGATGGTTTTGCAATATTTTTTTTCTATATTTAGAATAGCCTCAAAGAGCTGTAACTTTGACTGAATTATTTCTAATTTTTTTCTAGTTTAGAACAATTAACAGAATTTAATTTCATTCATTAGATCCCGAGATATTGTATTTTCATTACAACGAAACTTTTCGTTACTAAGCAAATGTTCGTTGTGCTTTCGTTGTTTTATCTTAGTAACGAAATTCTATTGTGCAACGGACCACTGTTGGTCAAATGAGGAGGGGTAATGTTTCCCAACAGTATCGATGTATCCCCCAAATATGGAGAAGTTGGGTGTATTCCCCGGGTGCGCTCATATACTGGCAACCTGGCCCTACTAAGCAGGTTATCTATATAGGACTAATTTTGGTACTTTTTGTTGCCTGTTTCAAAGTGCACAGTGTGTTAGTCATGTAGCTGTCACACCCCGCTTAAGCTTATGTAGGCCCTAACCAAACCATTCTACTTTATGATTGTTAACACTAGTGACCCGACATTCTTGTACCATGATTACACTGATACAGTTTGTATATTTCCGTACTGGATTTGTGCATTTACATGAGTCAGTCTGTTTCAATTATCATGCATAATTATCTGCTGATTACAGAAATACCACATAGGCCTATTCCTCAATGCATTCATTACTTCGTAATTAAAAACCAACTTTAATAGCGACTCAGTTATGATAAGCAATGAATGGATATTCATTGAGCTTTTCCTTTATTTCTAGGCCGACGTGGCTTTCTACACAAGATTGAGTGGAATCCAAAGACTTGAGAAAACAACAGAATTAGCTTTAGCTACATTGTTAAAATTGCTCACTACTCTTGAAACAATGAATATTTTGTAATTTTCAGAACAAACTCCTGTTCTGTGGCTTTAACATTGCTTCATGCATTAATTCTATACCTCATTAATCACAAACATTACGAACAGATTCGTTTTCTAAAACTCCATCCATCACCTGGAACTGTTCAATCGAAATGAATTGAACCAATTCATTTTCTAATTGTCTTTGAAATTCTAAACCTCAAGCATTTTCAAACGATGTCGGACGAATGGCATTCTCCCTTATTTTTTTCGAAGTTCTGGTATTTCGATAGCGCCAATTTAGTAGATTGTTGATAGATTGGCAACCAGCAGAAGTTCACCGTAATTGATTCGGATATATCTTTGGAAGATGACGTATTAAGAAATTTCACTTAAGCATTGTCTACAGCTACAGTATATGTCCATGTCCAAACGACCAGTTCTAGGTCAGTTGAGCAGATGGCAGGACCTCTCATAACTTGTAGGCTTGGCCCCAGGGCCTCTCAAAACAACATCTGTTCTGCTCTCAGTCACAACCAATTTGTCTGCGCTTTCTTTTTTCTAATTCCTCGCTCTAACCTGTATTTCATCTTAGAGGTCACTCAATAAAGCACTGTGTATGGTTCGTTTCTTGAGAATGACATTTGGTACAGGGAATAAGTTTTTGGGCAGGCAGTGTAGCTTCTTGCAGTTCGCCTGCAGAGCGGTTGCTTGTTTGGATAGGAGTCTTAGGCGCCGGGCTTACCACACTTTTCGTACACTATCACTGTACATATCTCTAGTATTTGGAGTAACATTTGGACGGGTCGGGCCATGGGCGTTTCCAGAGATTGAGAAAAGTATACAGGCCCCTAACAATGATAATTCTTGGCTCCCCATATACCAGGGTGCAGAATGTTTAAAAACAAATCAAACCTAGAAGTTTCGCCCCTTTGATCAGGTGATGGCGTTATCTTCTACCGACAGGCAGAATAGTGATGAGTTTGATCATACAAACATATAATGTATATAATACTGTTGCTTCAACTTTGAATCACTGAATGCCTTCAAGTGCGGATCGACTCGAATAAATGAAAACAACTACCATAATGATTATGATAGCAGAAAACCTATTCACCTTATTAGATATTCATCTATCTATTGTATTACAATCAATGTAAATTAGACTGTATCTTACCTTGTGAATGTAACACCTCCTTGGAAGATCATTAGAAATATTGTTTTTCTTTTTAAATAAAAAGGAAAAACAATTATGGATAGGCCTATACCATGTTGAATGGGATGGTTATTTGTATGTAGGCCTGTACACACAAAATATAGATGCTTCATAGTCGCCAAATAAACTGGAGATTCAAGACAGAATAAGGAGTCTAATGTGTTGTAATAATTTTCTACCTCTCCATCCTGCACATATCCAAGTTGCATGTAATGAAAACAACGAAAAAATACCAGCCTAGTTCAACGCTGCTCATCGTGCTACTGCACGGGACCATCCCCTGCTACTGTAGACAAGTACACGTATTCACAACTTCACTCTCGATGCAGAGACAGCGAGTCTTGATGCAGAGGGCGGCAGTCTTGATGCAATAGTATAGAGAATGGTTAGACCTGACGCATCATCATCATCATCCGAACATGATCCTAGGATTGCCACAAAGATCTGCCTGGATGAAAGACCTCTGCCGCCTTAATGTCTCCACCGAGGGCCGGGTTCCCGCCATTATTGCCAGAGGACCTTACAATGAAGGTAAGGAAAGCCAGCAGACGACATTTGCCCATATTGATTTGTATTGTACCTACGGAGGACGCCTTGTCAAACCAAAGTCCTAATTCATCATCCCGGCGCCAATGTACCTGGGATGAGGTGAAATTCACGTCATGATACATTGTTTTTGACTGTTATGATCCATGTTAGCATAGACTGTGCGATGTATATTCAATAGTGGGGAAGTAAGGAGACTATTTGTTGAGAAGGAAGTATAGTTTTAAAGGATTAGGAAACATGTCATAGTTTAAGAGTGGGAAACGGTCTGATAATTTCTATTAATTTTGTTACTGAAGATTTATACCTTGCGGTGTTTTCAGAGACATTGTGTCCTTAGTCAAAACATGCCAAAAGAACCTGTCTTTATAAGCACAATGTCTATGGTAACATATTACCTAATAATCTGCACAACACTCGAATAGTTACGTATTATCCTAGTACGTATTACTCTAAACTTGTTTCAACACGTGTAAACCTAACGAAATCCTCTAGCAAAAGTCACAAGTGTTTTCCAGATTGGCCTCTAGCGGAGCGTCTTGGGGGACCAGGGCCCATATCTTCGTAACTGATATTAGTGAGTTGGCTAATCAGATGAAATTATGAATAGTGTTTCATTATACCTTATTCAGTCTGGTCACCAAGAGAAGTGATTTCATTTGAAAATAACATTGAAAGGGGATTGTTATGTGTAGTTACTTTGATTTACAAACAGAATAAATATGAATGAGACACTAATCCAATGTCGCCTGATAAGCCTAATCACTGAAATCAGTTACGAAGATATGGCCCCAGGTGAGAGGTCTATAGGAAAGGGAAACTGTATTAATTACAGGTAGGAGACTGGACCGGTATCCAGAGATAGACTTATACCTGGAGTACATCTTTTCACTGTGTACATGGACATAGCTGTCAGCAACTCGCTATCACGGGACGTTTTTAACATTTCACATCTAGACGAACTTTAGCCGCGCCTATAACTGCTCAAAATAAGTGTAACGGTAAAGAACTCAAAGACGTAAATTAAACGCAGTCTCGTTTTTCACTATACCAGCACCATAGCACGCAGAGGTGAGCATATGAGTTCTCAAGTTGTTATAGATAGCCGTGTTTACTGCACTGAACGACGGCCAAAACGACCTACTTACTTTTTGGCAGTTTACCTGCATCAGTGCATCATGCGATGGCTATACTTAGAGTTAATATAAGATGTATATGTAAATTCATTTCATATGGGTTTGGGTAATAGTAGGACCGGCCCTATTCATAAGACTATAGTGTGTAACAGCTTTGAATAAGGTATTTTGTTCGAGGCATGATGTCCTCTCAATATATTATAAATGCATTGATGGTTTTTATTTGGCACTTAGATCCATTTTTCTACTTACAATACAAATCGAAACAATGTAGAAGAGGAGCGTCTTAGTCTAAGTGACTATAACAGAATAAAATATAAAGAAAATAACTAAAAACAGGCTCACTACTGATAGTTTAAGGGCGCTTGCAGAGAAGCTGTTAACAAAGCAAAAGACATCTGATAGAGTAGGCCCGTTGACCTTAACTGTCCCCGTGGGTAGGGAGATAAGGGCAGGGGGGCGCAGCGGGTGAGTGGTCAAGCCAATGAGGGCCCTGATCAGCCACTGATCATCGTTGGCCTTCTAATGACCGCCGACGTTGATGGGGGCCTCTCTTTGAGATTAATGGCTGCAGGGAGCATGCACACAGCCCGGTCCTGTTAGTCTACTGCACGTGGGTGGGTGGTGGGAGGCTGAAGCGGCGTCTAGAGTTTATCTAGGAGAACTGATGGCTTCACTATAAGTAGTGGCGGATTAAGGGGGGTTGGGGCGTGCCCCCCTTTTTTTGGCTGAATCAAAATAATATCTTTAATGTTATACAATTATGCATTCGGCTAATTGTTAAGATTGATGACATGTACGGTTCCCCCAAAATGACTGACTAGACCTGATTAGAAAAGATTGTTTTTATGAAAGACAAGTGCCTTCGGCAAATTATGATAAAACATAGTTGTAATAGAAAAAACTCTTCCTTTCAAATTTGTTAAATATGATGGCATTAAGATGATTAAATGAATTGCATGATAGATCCATTCTCACGAGGATAACACTCCACACATAATTATATATATATATATATGTATGCCTACAAAGTGGTTACTGCACAGACAGATGTCTTCATGGTGGCTACTGTCTGCTTGCATGATAGATCCATTCTCACGAGGATAACACTCCACACATAATTATATATATATATATATATATATATATATATGTATGTATGCCTACAAAGTGGTTACTGCACAGACAGATGTCTTCATGGTGGCTACTGTGCAGACAGGTAACTGGAGGGAAGTGGCACATCAGCCAATCCAATAGCTACTGCTGGTGGTGTCATCTAGTAGATTTGGGTGGAGTAACATGGAGTGGAGTATGCTTCGGCCAATCAGATTGTTGCATTCTATTGATGTCTAACATTTAGTGTAACATAGACCAACCTGCATAATTTTATACATTCAATACCTTGATGCTGACCTTTTGAAAATAATTTGGCCTTTATCTCTTTAAAAAACAAATCATAAATCTATACAAAATTAGGACAAGGTTAGGGTTGCATTGCACTATTTTATCAACACCTTGATGTGCTCTCCTTATGCATGGATAGAAAGGGAAATATACACCAAAATGGTCTCATTCTAGCATATGTTTAATGGAGGCAATTTTGGTCAGTTTTTGAAAGATTTGCATACGGCCCACATATATGGATTCCCACAGTTCTTTATATAAAGTCTAATCAGGAAATAAATTAAGATCTACTTGCATTTCTTCTATTTCCTAGAAATCGATATCCGAACCAACTTTGTTCAGGAACAAAAACTAGTTCTACAAGACTATCTTTTATAGGAGATCGAGGAGCAGCAATAGATTTCCAAGTTTCTGGGAAGCCACACAAAAGTTTTATAGATGGCCGGGCCACACTACCCCTTAAGCTCCTGGTGTTGCTGGGCTACACAAAATAGGTCCGGCATGTGTGGGCATATATTCCTGCGCGGGCAGCAGTCTCAATACCCTCTGACTTCCTTTGTAAGTCCACTATCACGATCTGAGAAAGGCCTACAGACCTGGGCAATGAGGGATGTAGGTTGGGTAGTTCCTGGGCTTCATTCTGGACGGCCGGCGGCCAAATAGAGAAAGCTCCGGGGAAAAAAGAACTTGGCCCTAAGACCTTGCCTTAGAGAGCGATGTTCAGGCTCACAGGGTCAATATGATTATAGGGATGTGAGTTATATGAAAAAGAAACACATTCTTTTTGCCCTGGTTTCGTAAACAATGTAATTCATATTGCAATTCAAAGTTGAAGTCTTATAAACTCTTGTTTGAATAACCATACAGTTCAGTCTAGCACAGTGCAATTAAAAAGAACAAAAAGGAATCATTGGTCAAAACTTTACAAATTTAATTTATTTTTGAAATATAATCACTACATCCAATTGGTGTAAACCTTGAAACATGTCTAAACATAATTAAAGTGCCCTTTCCTTTGTCTCTTGAAATCACTACATGTGATTGTTAGTTTCGTCATGATATTTGAGGGGATCCATGTTTGGGAGAGGAAGAACAGGAAGTTAGCTTACATTTGTGACAGCATGTGTACAATTAAGAACAACTTGAAGTGGATTTACAGTAGAATAATGGTGACATATGCGCATAGAACTGTACGTAGCATATAACTGTACATAAATCGGACTGCATGTGTTTTCCTGCAGTGAGGCCGGCGGGGCATTGCCAAAGCGTATGCATCTTCTCGAAAGAAAAACAACCAATTGTCGAATTTATCAGTTTTTATAAGATTTCATTTGAAAATTCTTTGAGAAATCAAGCACTTTTAAATGCAATCACGTTGGACCTTAAAGGATAAAGGCTTTTTTGAGATTCCAGTCCATCCTCATAGGCGGTAGTAACGATAGGCCAACAGTTTTTATACGATCAGCATCACTACACACATAATTATAAATGTACATATAGCAAGTAAGGGTTGGAATTCCTTTTATATATTACCAATGCTCTATGGACACATACGAGAACAAGGTTCTTCTACAATTCAATGAAATCACATAAGCTAAAAGATTTGAGGATGATTTTATTAAAAGAAAAGGCGGTTATATTAATTGTCAAAACACTGCAGGATTTCAATATTGTATAACTGATATAGTACCATCTTCTTTCAACGTAGTGGACAGGGCCATACTTGTACACATGCGTCAAAATAATCAATTATATCAATATAAAATTACGATATCCAAGAACGAGAAATACATTTCTGACATGCAGTATTGTAATTTCGATCCCCACCTTGAATTGTCTCATGTAGTGTTAAGGCATGCTTGCTTTTAAACACATCAGGAGGTGTGCATGTGAACCGAGGTTGAACATAGAGTTATAATGAACACGCGGAACTACCGTAAATGGAGATAGAAAAAACACATACTCACTTAACAGGCACAGGTTTGATGCACTTTCACATGTTACTATGGAAACAGAAGTACAATGGGCAGATTATAATGCAGTGTTCTTTGAGCCCTTGAATATAGACTTTTCCCATTGCAGTTCTTTAGTAAAATGCGTGTATTATGTGCTGAAGAAGTATTCTGCCTAGAAATCTTCTCTAGAGGCTGGAACCCATTGAGCGATTAAACTGAAATTGTGGTCGTTTCGGTGCTAGTTGGGGCTCTAGATGGGGACCCCCAATGACTATGTCTCATGTTGAATTTCAGAAACAGCAATGTCACCTTGTCAAATTTAAGAAATGACCATGTCACCGAGTCAAATTTAAGAAATAATCATGTCACATGTCACTATCTGTTCAATATCTCCTTTTGCATATCTCTAAGCCTGAAAAAGGCCCGTGTCGCTGTGTTGAATTTAAGGGTCTAGTGAACTATATTAGGTATATTATCCATTAAAGTTAAGGTCTCATTTAAGTCTTTGGTTCGCCTTTGGATAATAGCTAGCTCCTATTGCAGTCTCCTCTCGTTCGACTGTTGTTGTCCATACATAATAATAGTTCTGGTATTATGTAAGACATAACACTCGCTTGAAAGGATGTTCTTATTTACTTCCTATGTTGCGACATTCTCATGACAAGATCTCAATGACAGTGAACAGTTCCAAGGATAGTATCCACTCAACCATACTCAATCAATGCTCCCACCATCTAAGCAGTCTATCAGCTTCAACTCCAACTCCAGGATTAAGCTTCTAGAACACAACCTTTCCAGGAGGTTAACTCACAGCAACGTTCAGCTTCTCTGACTGAGTGCTGCATTGAATGGCCCTTGTATGTGATGGTACAATACGCGTCACAATCTAGACTCCTCCCTACTCTTCACCTTTGACAAAGAGTTATAGCTAAGGTGTGCACTGATGTAAACACTTCTGAGTGTGGACTGACCACCCGGGTCAGTACACTAGGTCCATCTGGTTGCCTAGTTTTGGTCGAAACGACCAGAAATGGTCAAAATTGAGTAGAATTGTTTCCATTGAGCGATTTGACCAGAAATCGATCTACAAAATGGTCAATTGCTTGAAAAAATATCCAAACGTGTTGTACTGACGCGGGTGGCCAGTCCATGTTTGGGCAGCATAACGTGAGCTTAGAAGCGCACGTGTAAGCCAATGTTTCACTTTGACAGTAGTGAAATGAGGGAGGAGTCACGGTGTGACGTACCACCATATAATAATGTGTTCCGCTCTTAGCTAGCCAGAGTAGCTGCAAGCACTGTGTGAGTAAACATCCTGTGAAGGTTGGACCTTTAACCTGCAGTCTAGGTTCTGGAGTGAGGCATATAGAAATTGTGTTAGAGCGCGGAGCGTTGATTGAATGTGTTTGAGGGGACTCTTACCTTGGGACTGATCATGGTCAATCGAGTTCTTGTCACGGAATGACTATACATTGGATAATAAACAACAAATCCTTTCACACAAGTGTTCACGTCTTACATGATGAGGGAACTATAATTATGTATTGGACGACTGCAGTCGACAAGGAGGAGACTGCAAATGGAGCTAGCTATTATCTATCGAATTAAATACCACTTACACACACTAACATTAAATGGATAATTAACCTCCTTATAGTTCAATTGGTGGAGGAATACCCGAATGGATTATCTGTGTTAGGTCGAGAGGACTCTAACTCTTGTTCTGTTCAGGACCACAGGTGAGTCCTTCATCTCTAGCGCCTGCGGGGCACTACATGGGAAAGATGGATGGCCGGTTGATGGACTGATGAAGTCAGGCCGCGGTTCAACAGGACCCGTACCTTCGCCTCCAGGGGGGCAACCTGGCCGGGGAAACGAACATCAGACACGCTCGAAGGGCGAACCACTTCCTTACAGTCTAGGGTCACGAGATGAACCTATCTTCGACGGGAGACTCCGTAATCCGAACGGCGGAGAAAACGCCAAAGGATCGGACAAACAATTGATCAGTCAAAAGCCTCTACCAATAGCCTCTAATGCCCCTCCAGTCCTGCTCAGGGAGAAGAACCAACCGGAGGAACACACACGGAACGAGCCAGGGCAATTTCGCTCTTACCCTGAGGAGGAGTACAGTGCTGTAACCTACGCCATTGGCCAGGCGATTGGTCCACAGTATGGTGCTTTTACTAGTGAACTTTCTTCACCTGATCCAGCCAAAGTGAGAAGGACACTAGGAACTCCTTTTCTGGCCGCCACGACAACTTCCTCGGCGGAGCGGACAGGGCTCGTCTCCACTCCCACGGAGCGGGGTACTGACCTCGATCAACCAGCAACCGCTACCGGGGGAGATGACTCACTACGGCACGGTAACCTTACTAACCCTTTTATTCCCCATACACCGTCCCAACCCATTGTCCAGGGTACTGTACTTGCTCCTAGAAAGAGTAGGGAAGGAAGCGCAGAGGGGGATGGGGAAAAATCAAATCAAGGGGGTTCACCGAGTATATCTACTTTATTATCCAGGGCAAGACTAAATTTCCCAAAAGCAAATACAGAAACCACTACACCGGGTGTTAATGAGAAAGTTTCTTCACCAGATAGTTCTGGGAGCTCTTTTGAAAAGATAGGGAGTGGGGAATCATCTAAGGAAAGTAGTATATACGATAATAATAAAGATCAGGATACAGTCGATTCGAATGAGGGCTCAATAGTAAATGAGGGGTCCAACGAATTAGAAGAAGGCTCAGATAATCAAGACTCCGGGGATGAACGGGGGAGTTTAGATGACGACGTAGAGTCTAATCCTGGTCATATACCTGTTGTACAAGAACTGGTAAGTATGGCGGACAAGGTCCCTCACCTTAGATTACTGTGGTTCCATGGTAAGGAATCGGAGAGTGTTGATAAATATTTCCGTGAGCTGGAGCGGTATAAAGCTATCTATGGCTGGGATGATGACCGGCTATTAGCTATGACAATAATCGGGCTGAAGGAACGGGCATACGATTGGGCAAATACGCTACCAGACGGGGAGAAAGACACTTTTGAGCATCTAAGGGACTCTATGTTTAAGATATTTGGCGACAGACGCGCCAAATGGCAGAAGCATGTCGATTTCTGTCACCTAGTCCAAACAAAAGATCAGACAGTATTAGATTTTGCGGGTCTTTTGAAACAGAGACAGACAAAATGTGAAGTGAGTGAAAACACTATTTTGGCAGTCTTTTTGGACGGACTAAAAGCTAGCATAGCGAAGCAGGTAGCTGTGATGAATCCTGTGTCATTTGAAGAAGCCGTAGCTGCGGCCACACGAATCGAATCTCTCGATAAAAAGTCTAGTGCCAAAGTCTCAGCGGCAGCGGTACAGCTAACAAATGAACAACCAAAAACTACTGAGAAGCAACCTATGGACCACGTGCTGGACAAATTTAACCTAGTCCTCGCTTGAATGGAAGCTAACCCATGGGCACAAAAGAGTCAAGAGACTCCTTCTCCACAACCTCCTCCGCCCAGTGTGCCAAATAACCCTCCCCAAGGGAATAGGGAAAGGGGAGGCTACAGGGGAAGGGGAGGTCGGCAGGTCTATAAAGACTCTCGCCAGCAAAGTAGTAAGAAAAATTATCAAAGCTCAGATCAAAGTAAGAAATCTGCCAATCAAGGGACCCGAAAGAAAGTGGTGCCAATGCGGGACGACACGAAATACTGCATTGTCCACCAGATGTATGGGCATCCCACTGAGTCCCACCTCCGTATACCTCTAGTACGTCTCGCAACAAAGATAAAGATCAAGGGGCGGGAAACTAGAGAGCTGGTCCGCCCACCCGACCGTTGAATTATTTCAGGCGGACGGGCCAGCACGACGGGAACAGGGAGACGATGCTATCTTCCTAAGTCTTGAAATCAGACATTTTCGAGTAAAAGCCTTAGTGGATACGGGCGCAAGTGACTGTTTCATTTCTCGAAGATATAGAGAAAGATTACCAGCAGAGTGTATTCAGGACGCCTGGGATGTGAAAACAGGGACCATAAGTCTAGCTGATAATACTTCCCAACAACTTTTGGAACAAATCCGACTAAAATTCAAAATTGCTGAATCTACTGCATATTATGAATTCAATGTGGTAGACAGTCTTTGCCATGAGGAAGTGATCGGGTGAAATCTATTGATGGTCTTAAAGACTGACCTGTCACTACCGGGACCCCAGGTAGAAGTATTCTCAGGGAATCCCATAAGTGCAATTGAAAAGGTGAAAATTGAATCACACTCAGAAATGATTATACCGGTTCAGCCCTGGTATAAAGTCTCTACGGCAGACCGAGCAGTGTACTGCGCTCCAGCGGTCACAGCTCTGGTTTGCGTGGAAGGCAGTCTTAACAACACTGAAGGAGAATGGTGGCTGAAAGTGATGAATCCACTGAAAACCACCCAAATTATAGACCCTAAAGATGTGTTGGGGTTTGTGGAAAATTGTAAAGCTCCTGCGGTAACTCGAGAACAGGTAGAAGAGTTTGTCGATTTTGCCTACCTGTCCAAATCAGATACACCGCTTGCACTTTGCCAGGTTACTATAGACATAGTACATGAGGCGGTCACTGGCGTAGAAACCACTACATGTTCCGATGATATTCAAAATGACTAGAAAAAGATAGGGAAAAGATAAATGAGATCGACCTATCAAAATCCTGTCTGACTGATGACCAGAAAGAGGAATTTCGAAAAATGCTACTTAGAAATCGCGAAAGTCTCGCTTTCTCTATGGCAGAACTAGGAGAATGCAATATTGCACCTATGAAAATTAGAGTAGAGGAAAGCGCCGGCATTGTGATGTCACGACCATACCGATGCTCTCCACAGAAAATGGACATTATCGATGAACAAGTAAAGCAGTTGATCGAAATAGGGGTGATTGAGCCGAGTGAATCTGCCTGGAGAAGCCCACTGGTTGTAGTACAAAAGAAAGATGGGAAACCACAGTTATGTACGGATTTTCGAATGTTAAATATGATCACATTCAAAGATAAGTTTCCTATGCCGACCGCACGGTCCCTCTTTCTGTACATGGCGTATAAGAAGCCAACCATTTGGACTGCTTTAGATCTCCTAAGCGGCTATCACCAATGTGTTATCGAAGAAGGGTCTAGAGAATATACCGCCTTCGAGACACCTATGGGAGTGTACCATTATAAGAGAGTACCTTTCGGACTGGTCGGGGCACCTTGGCAGTTCACCAAGGTCATGGCCATTGCGTTAAGAGGCCTTGTACCACGAGTGTGCCTAGCGTACCTGGATGGCGTTTCTGTATGATATAATGTGTCGATATGGAAAGGTTGAGCGCCTACACTCTGATCGAGGGGCGACATTCCTGTCGGACTTATTCTGCGAAATTACCAGCAGACTGGCTTGCAAACAAACATTCACCACAGGTAGAATGCCCACTGGCAATGCGAGAGTAGAGCGGTTACACAAAACCCTCGAAAACATTGTAGCCTATTACATAACTGATGATCACAATACTTGGCCTGACCTGGTGCCGGTTGCCTTGTGGACAATACGATCCACTATAAGTACCCGCACTGGTTTCAGCCCCCATACTCTGTTATATGGGCGTGATCCTATCAGTATGGGCCTACCTGATCTGCTGATAAGGGAACAATCCCAGAGACCCTGAACGACAACAAGTTCTATCACCAGACTCGTGCCAACATTGCTCTTTTCGAACACATGGCATCTGACGTGGTAAAAGGGTATGAAAAAGACCTAAAAGACCGCATAGATGAACATGCAAATCTGCACCGGTTTTTGGAGGGAGACCTTGTGTACATGTACGATCCGCTGTGTGCTGTTAATAAAGCTTCCAAGTTCTCAAACAGGTATACAGGGCCACATAGGGTAATTGAAACTAAAGGGGACCATGTGGTGAGGTTAACGTCACTTAAAACGGGTCAAATTATGCCCCATTTCGTTAACATTTCTAAGTTAAAGAGAGCATACCCTGCATGGAGCCCCGCTCTACCAAACCCTGACCATACTAACATCCCAGCACTCTCAGAACATGAGGTCCAGTCCGACGACCCGACTAAGGAGAGAGTAGTCGCTGTCACCACCGACGATGGAACGGGAGAGACAACCGCCGGACCTCTCCTGGTGGGTACGACAACGCCAAAAACTGAGCAGAAAGTTCGGGAACAGGAGACAACCGCACCGGTTAAAAATGGTCAGGATGGTGACATGCAAAGGTCACCAGGCCCGCCTAGTGAAACTCTCGTAAATCCTAGAAAGGTAGGCCGCCCAAGGAAGGAAAAGAAAGGTTGACCTGAGGTACACGAAACGACGGGGATAGAGGAAACGGCCCCTGGATCCGTTGCTTCACAAGATAAAGCAGACATAAGGGCCACTTCCCCTAAGACGGATACTGATGTTGCTGGAAGTTCAGCGCCAGGTGGCGAACAGCTTGATGCTCATGATCCACCCAAGGGAAGATACGCGTTGCGAAAAAGACCAAGACCCGATTACGCAATGCTAGCAGACCCCCAGTACAACTGGTAGGGAACTGCGCAACAAGACAGGTGCACCAACGCATCTTTGATAAGAGCGGCAGCCACGCCCGAGTACCGATAAGCCGGTATATGTGGCTGTTTCTCTCAGTAAGAACTACTACATCCCCATGACGCACCTTAATTGGGCTACATGTTATGGAAACTCGGTAATCTTGTGCAAGGACATTCCTTACATGAAGAAAGTAACGGATGAAACCTGTCTCGCCGCACTTCTCCGTAAGGATAAGAGAGGTGTGACCAAGCGTTGTAAACTGGACTATTTATTGAACCCAGATTTTGGCGAAATGGCCATTTACCTGGACGACGTCCCAGGGGACGTCCTGATAGTCAGAGCTGAAAAACAGCTGGAAGTCAACCCCCAGTTGTGAAAACAATAGAAAACTACGCGCGTATCCATATCGGATGCGACTGCGCGTTCCAAACATGAGGAGCCTGGATCCCATACAGTCTGAGAGCCTGCAGTAAAGGGACCAACACTTTTAAGGTCTCTTTCCCAAGTAGTGGACTGCTGGAAGCTCGACTTAATGTAAAAACATGGTTAGCCAACCTGACCAGGGAACATGAAAAAGGTACGTCCTATGTGGTAGCGGACGATCCTCTTCCCCCGAAAATCAGAACTGAACTTAAAGACGCGGCAAAGGGCTTTGCGACCCGAGCTCCTCTATCTGACCTTCTACATCGTATAAAAGTGAACGAAAAGAATAGGAAGGAAGGAATCAAAAGAGCTCACGACCACTATGAGAAAACGAGATGGCGCTGGGGCCGATTTCAGGGAGGCTTCGGTATCACCTCTATAGTGTTTGTCATCATCATCCTAGTTGTGATAGGATGTATCGCAAGAAAATGTTGGGGACTGAAAGGGGGAGCTGCGGGCCTGGCGCTGTTGTCAATAATGCCAAAGGCAACGGCTTACCCGCTGGACAGACTAGAGGAGGGCACCCTGCCACCTTGCCCCGAAGGGGACGCGCATCCAACATCCATGGCGGTGTTGGCTGCTCTCCTCGGGATACTTATTGTGGGCATCGCTGTTGTGGTCTGGAAAAGGCGCAAAGGACTCCTACATCAAATGATTGATGGAATCTACGTCCAGTTTGCCTCTCCAGTGCATTCTGAAACAGTCTTCATTGGCGAATTGGCCATACCATATGACCACACATTCACCGAAGGGCATGTACTTGTACATGATGTTGTGGTTAATCAGTTTTGTTGGCGATGTACCTTAACCATGTATTGGGGTACCAAACTCAAAGGTGCAGCGACACAACCGGGGATGCATCCAGCTGACATTCCCTTACCTGAGACACTGTTGGTTTCTAAAAAAACTGGCAAGGTTAATGATGGGAACTTCAAAATCGCTCACCAGAACCAGACTCTTGAAATACTCGTGTGGACTGGCAACGCCAATACCGGCAAATGTTCCTCGGTTGGTGGACGCTGGGTGGACGGACCTGGGGGCTCCGGAACCTCGCTTGAGACCCCTACCGGCTCCGACCACCAGGTGCCGGTGACTAATCAAGTCGAGCGGGAACGGGCGCTGTCTATGAATCATTAATCCCATAAAAACACATGATCAAACAACCACCATTATTCTGCGACATTGAGAATTGTGACATATCTAGTGTTCTTTAAGTTAATGCGTGAACAAAATATTGTGACAAAGTAATCACGACGTGAGTATAAAGTGTACAAACTGTGGATAATCCTTCTCATCGAAACCAAGAAGAAATGACTATTCTTTGATAAACAGATGAAAGTGAGTTCTAAATGACCTCTCAAAAGCCTGTGCCCAGGAAGAAACTTCATTTGTCTCAAACATGCCGATAGGTATACAATGCACACACAATGTTGTGTCCATGTTTAAAAGAAGCATGGAACCCGGCGCGTCATGTTTTGCGAAGCTAGGCACTTTTGCATGTTAGGTTCCATGTGTGTGTATTCTTCTTGCTAAAGTCACGCGGCGTCCTGACTTTATTGAATATTGTTCAACAAACGTTTAGAATGTTCCTGAACCACCATGTCGCGCGCTATACAATTAGTGCATTCGACGACAGTTAACTTCGGGACAGTGCAAAGTCACAATGCTTTTTGTGTTTGTTGAATATTGTTCGACGACAGTTGAAAAGTGAACTCGAACTGAACTAAGGAAAACCACAGGAATATCAACAAAAGGACAATTGTGAACTGTCAACATTGTTACATTATTATTGTTGAAATGTCTGTTAGTACACATTTGTTCACGATGTAGGGTAAGTGCTTTTATTGCTGAGATGGATTGATGACGCCATAATAAGAAAACTATCAGATAACTCTTATTCTAACGCCATGGCAGTGACTTGTCAGTATAAAAACTAAGGTGATGGTTTAGGAGAAATTGTGAGCAGAACGCTTTTGAGTAGGCCAGGTCTACACGTATCTATAGACCTCACAGGGTAAGTTTCATATTACATATACACGACTGTGCTCGGCTTAATGTAATACTCTAAATTCTACTTCTAATGTATGTGTCTTACACTGCTACTTTTAGGGGGAAGACAGCCTTCTAGTAATACAACTAGAGGGTAAGCGGTATATCTTCTACTGAAGTATAGGTCATGTTACCGCACCCCGTACGGTCAGTGACACCCTTTTTGGAGCACGTTTTCTCAAAGAATTCTGTCGCGTCAGATCCGTGACTAAGCAGGGAATAGTACTTTTACCCTTGCTAATTCAATTCCAGTACATGAGAAACGACTCCGTATTATGCAGAACTTGCATAATAATAATAAAACATTCGTTTTAGAATGTAGGCGTCATCCATCCTTTTCGTCCCCATTGTGATACATCATGGGAGAAACGGTGCTATATAATGGTTGTGGTATCGCCAAAATAATCTCCTTATTTCGTGACGGGACATTACGGGTTGTTTTAACACTCAGCGATGTTGGGTATGATGTTGGGTATGATTGCTTTTTGATTTGTCGCATGCAAAGTGGTTACATGTGTTCACAGAGACATCTGTGAAAAGACCCTGACGTGAGTAGAGTTGGAGTCGAAATTATGATGTTATTAATGTGTCGAAAGTTTACCATTGGGTATTCGACCCTGGTAAAATAATAAGAAAAATAGGAATTATAGAATTTAGTGAGTAGCCACTCGGTTCACAAGGTGCTGATCGGGTTTTGCTGACTATACATAATTTATACAATTATGGAATCTATAATTTCACAAAAACCTGCTAAAAGAGGTAAAGAAACCTCGATTGGTTGGCTCTACTGATTATGCTAATTAAGGCAGAAGGTAGAAAAATATTTCGGGAGCAGGATTGCTCCGAACACAATAATCAAGGGTTGGAAAAACATCTTTGTGAAGCTCATCAGCGGGCTGTGAACTGAGTGAGTGAACAATTAGTATGTTAAGTGGTAGTGAAGGAAGCCTTCCTACCACACCTAGTCAACGCACAACGATGCGTGTCAGCTATGGTGGACGCTCTCGGAAGTTGGGGTCCGTTATGCGCCACACCACCTATAATTCTTCCTAGGGGAGGTACCTCGCCGGAAAATAGTACTCTTCAAAACTATGGGCGGGGACCTCAAAACAAAGGGGGGAAGAGTTTATTTCAGTTGCTGATGGAGGTCAGTTGCTGGAGTAGCTCTAAAAACATGTTAAATGTTAAATGTTGCGTTGAAAACAATTGTGTTTCTACTGTAAAAACAAGTTTTGAGAGATCCTTATTTCCTGATTCACACTTACCTCTCTCATTGGTCAACCGTGTGGGAGGTGAACCGTAGCACTGTGGTAGTAGTGCAGGTTCTTCCATCTAAATGGTAATTGCATGGCGAATCCTATAAAGGGAAGAGAGATAGGCTGGTGGAAGTATAGCACTAGTCTTTTCTTATCATCTCAAAAAGCCATGGTAATGGGTCGATTCTTGGGGACCTGGGGCCAAAATAATATTGTTACAGTAAGGCTTCTGTTCAAAACATATCATCATCATTCGCAAAAACTTACCATAAACACACCTCTTGTGCCGGCTCAGTCCAGACCGGTGTATAGACGATGTTCCTAATATCGGCATTCTTGTCTTGAACATCTTAACTTACCTTCAGACTGTTGCTGGGCTAGCAGATGCTGCATCAACGCCCCGCGACCCAGGGTTGCTGATCGGGGTATTCCAATCAAGCTGAAATATGTCCATACCTTTGTCCGTGTCTTTGTGACGCATGAGGGCGTCCAAATATTTCACTGTCACTGCTTATGTCCCATTGGGATAAAGACATGTGCTTGATTCTGGAAAGGCGTCTTGTAGAAATAGATATCTGAGGATATGTGTAGTGGAGTCTTGGAATCTCTTGGGATCCTTGTTGGAAAACTTGTTATGTTGTGTATGTTGTAGGTGCTGTTCTGGTGTGGGACAGTTAATATAACGAAAAACCCACGTGAAAACCAACAATGGTTTGTCGTCATATCATTAGACTGGTCCATCTCTGGAATTCATATACACTCTGTCATTCTTTTGCTGAAGTATGAGGTTTGTATCAACCAGCACATATCCTGTCTATATGATGCTGGAACTATTGATAAGCATTTTTCTCATACTGTCATCCGCCTATTATCATCCGCCCTAAGCGAAAGCTGTCACCCGTAGACTCATCAGTACGTCTACATCACCAGCGCTTACTTCTAACGACTCTTGTCTTAGGAAGTCTGAAGGGAGCTTTCAAAGGTAGGTGATGAGTGTCTGGCACTCAGCGCCGCATCTTGAGACGGCCTTGCATCGCATGGACTCTTACCTTGATATCCTCCATTGGTAGCTTGATGAGATCTGCGCCGCTTGGTGAGTATGTCGTTGACATACGGTGACCTTCTTTAGTCGAGTCGCTTGTTTCTAAAAGGAACACGCCTTGTACTTGGCCATAAACTTGTCAGTCCCCATTGATGAGGGTACCGTGCTGGTCCTTCACAATGGAGATCGGAGCAATGCTTCTTGACTGAACAAGCGTTCTACTGGCGGAAATTCCTTGAGAATATGACAGAGGTGTTGTTGTTGTCATGCAAAAAGAGATCATTTCCTATGCTGGCAGCATGATCGTTTACTTGGGCTCTGTACGAGTTATTGTCTATCGGGGAGTAGTCTTCGCAGTCGACTGATTGCCTGGTTCCATATATGTTGGGTCCCGCTCCTTGGTAGATGGGGATTGTCTGTCTTATCGGTTTAGAAAGCTCCAGGTTTAAGCATTGTATGTATGACTCAATCTTAAAATCAATGGAGCTCCACCAATGGGCTAGTACAGCCTATATTGTTGCGTAAAACTTAGGTGGTTATTGCTCGGAAACGAGACAACGAAAGTCAGAAATCCTCCCCTGTCACTTTCCACTTTTGACTCGACCACCAATATGGGAGTTCATTAGACACTTCAGTCTTTTCATATCTTCTGATCATCCTCATCAATGTTTCGAAGTGAAGTGTTCTTGCCTAGCTGAATGGCATATCCCATGGTCATTAGTCAATTGTAACGGAATGACAAACTTATCTCTCTCTATTTGATGAGGACATTCTGTTCATTCCTCACAATGGAGGCCAGAGCAATGCCCTTTGAACGAATAATGTCCTGTTGACGGAATTCCTTGAAAGTGTGGAATAATCAATCTTTGAACTCTGCATGCGATGCAGTATATCAGGCAATAGTTTTCACAGTCCACTATTTGCCTTGTTAATCTTGTGCTGTAATGATCATCTTCGCATGTACGTGTTGTGAGTTCTTTGCCAGTCGTTTTGGAGACGATACTGCCTTCTCTGTTCATTGGCAGGGTTTGAATTGTGCATGTAATTTGTGTGCTAAGTTGTGGTGCAATGAATTGCAGAATTGTTAGACTAGGTCATGTACTAGTCATTCTTAATCGTTTCGAGTGCGGAAAAAGGAACGAAAAACTAAGAAAATAACTATGAATAATGCGAGTCTTGAAGACTTATCTAATGTCGACCTATTTGATTGTAAGCGAGACCTATCAAATGTGGTAAGACCAAGTTGTTAAACAAGTCCGAGCAACTAAAACTGCACGAGCCTGACGCTTAGCTTTTGTTGTAAATGAAAGGACAAAACTCCATGTTAATACATATGGATCACCTCTTTATTAGACCTTCGCCGACCTGTCAACTGGATAAGTAAACTCCTTGCATTGGTAACACTGGTGAATTATTAATGCTGGTCTTTAGAGGCAGACAGTTGAGTACTCTCACAAGGTACATAGCATTAATGTCACTGGTACTATTGTAAAATGTGCGAACTACTGGTTGACTAATTGAGTACCGTAAAATGGGAAGATCCTCATCCTTAAAATGGGTTAAGTTAATTATAACTATATATCTCGATGTATGATGGATTCCATTGTAAACTAACTGAAACATCTTACTGTATGCTGGATACCATTGTACACGAAGATTTTAAAATTTATTATTAAAATTTAGTGACAAGATAACTCAAAGTTATGACACTAATCAAGGATCGATTACCAGCATATCTATCCTCGAACTTAGCCGCCGTCGATTGTACTGACGCTAGTGGCCAGTCCATGTTTGGGCAGCATAACGTGAGCTTAGAAGCGCACGTGTAAGCCAATGTTTCACTTTGACAGTAGTGAAATAAGGGAGGAGTCACGGTGTGACGTACCACCATATAATAATGTGTTCCGCTCTTAGCTAGCCAGAGTAGCTGCAAGCACTGTGTGAGTAAACATCCTGTGAAGGTTGGACCTTTAACCTGCAGTCTAGGTTCTGGAGTGAGGCATATAGAAATTGTGTTAGAGCGTGGAGCGTTGATTGAATGTGTTTGAGGGGACTCTTACCTTGGGACTGATCATGGTCAATCGAGTTCTTGTCACGGAATGACTATACATTGGATAATAAACAACAAATCCTTTCACACGAGTGTTCACGTCTTACATGATGAGGGAACTATAATTATGTATTGGACGACTGCAGTCGACGAGGAGGAGACTGCGAATGGAGCTAGCTATTATCTATCGAATTAAATACCACTTACACACACTAACATTAAATGGATAATTAACCTCCTTATAGTTCAGTGTTAAATTTAATCATTAGTAATGTCTAATGCGTCCAGAATATTGATTGTATCGCTAAGTGGGTTCCCACCGTTAAATGATTTTACTTCGTCAGGTATATAAATTTGTATATAATTTTAGAGTTTTACTATCAGGTAAGAAAAATAGGACAGGTTAACAACGATATCTAATCAAATAGGCCCTACCTAGCAAGTACACAAGTTATTAGAATTTGATCTAATCTGTATAACACGACATGTAGGCTGACTACTCGTTACATGCAAGATTCGAGAAGAGTATCGTGTGACGAGATCGCATGCATGTAATAAAAACAGTATTATCATCTAGATCTTCTAGTTACCAGGACGATATTGATGTCGTAGAGACATTGCCTGTAGATGATTTTCTTTAACCTAGGGCAGCATAAATAATCAGCTTATAAATATGTAGGCCTATGAAACATATGCAGCTTCTTTGATATTACACGTGTGTTTCATGCTTAACCTAATACATTTACACATAAAAGTAAACGTTATATATCTTAAGCTGTAAAAACGGACCGAGAGTCCCGGGGACGGATTCAGAGGCTGCTCCCAGCATACACGTATACGCTTCCTTTTTTGTCCAATTTCTTTTTAATCTAAAATCCTCCTCCTCAGAGGAAGCGTAAAAAGCTTTTACAGTAGAACGCCTTCCCTTTAATAAAATCTCTTGATCCGCCCCTGTAGTTATTGCTATTGTTTAAGGTATATGACGTTCGTGGATATTTCACATTAGTCTATATTATAATATGTAATACATAATCAGATTGGTAACTAATACATAAACAGATAACTATAAGGTTGTAGAACAATTTTTATTTAATGTGAGGGCAAACATTTCCCGTCTGTTGAGATATTCCATCTGAAATCGAAGTGCACAAACCGAAACTGAAGTCATAATACATCAATCAGGAGAGTCATATTACACATAGCTTCAGCATTGTCCAGCGAGATCGTTTGTCTTCATTAAAGGCCAATTCCAACTTCAGCTATGTACAGAGTCTATCTTTGAATTGCCGAGAAATATCACGGAGACTGTGAGAAACGGCAGAGGGGAAGGCAGATTATCAAGAAGTCATCCGAGCCTGCGCCATTCACAGGAAGCAGGGCGCAAGCTCGTCTTTCTGTTGGCATGTATATGGCCCCGTTTCCCCGCCATTTTGCACCATCCACGTCCTCATTTGTCGTCTGCTTTTGTGCGCCACACAAACACGGACTGATGGCAGGTGACCAGACACTGGAGGCAGTAAGGGCATGGGTTGGAGGCCCTCTCTGCTGGTCAATTCCCCATTCCCTCCGCCGAGGGGGTTGAAAGAGGCTAATTCTATTTCATGGACGTCCCTGGCAGGATAGGGTCAGGGCTCAGAGCGTCGCCTTACACGGGAAGGGGGCGGCTGCGCGCGCTGCTAGGATCACCTGGTGACGACATGTTGACAGTTATATTATGAACATTATCCGAGCATGAAGCCCCATATACTGGTTAGGTTTCCACAGCAACAGAATGTAATATTATTTGCGTTTCAGAACCTATATAAGACATGGAGTAAAAAGAGGCATGGCGTGGTTATGGCCTTTTTTCCCCACGGGGGATAAATGCTTATCTAGGATATAAACGGTTGCCTCTTTTTACGAATTGAAGTGCATGGCTATTTTCAAAAGGTCATACGGTGTTCTTCATTGATATAAGAACAACATAGCTATCATGCTATTTTCGGGAAATCTGAAGCGCAGACATTTTTCATGTTGCATCTCGATGTCAATATGCAATGAACAATGACAACCTTTCTGTTTGTCTTTCCCGTAAATGATGCATGGCTCACATGTCATCATCCTAATATAGAAGATAATAATGTTTTCTTTTCGGGGCATTGGCTTCATTGCCTGTGGAAATACCCACTCGTGATATGTGTATGAGGTTGCATGATTTTCTCAAAGTCAGGAGGTCAATCAAGCAGCTAAACCGTGTAACCTCATTCCGCGATACCTTCCAAGTAGCTAAACAGTGTAATCGTATTCCGCGAAAGCCTTGCAATTCAATTATACCCTAAAACAACCTCAACTCCTCTTCCAAAGTCCAATACTCTGAGAACCCTTACAAAACCCTGAATGGTTTGTTAAACATCAGAGACACAGATGCTGTGCACAGAATGGCCTTTCTCGGTTGGCTTTGCTTATGCAGCCACTGGATGTGTAATGTTATTTGAGAGCTTCACTACAACGTGTGCGTGCCTGCATGCAGCAGGGCAGAAAGGGGCAGAGGGGACAAGAAGGGGAGGGGAGGGGAGGGGTAGGGTGGGTAGGGAATTCAACCACATGCTAAAGGTTACCAACGGAAGCCGTGGACCCTGGCCAGAAATCCCACATCAGCATCCATCTTACCTGCGTTGCAACCGGTATTCCGAGTCCTCATTTTGCTAACAAAAGTTGCCTTGCTGCTTCTGCTAGAAACTCGTGACCTCCTGCTGAAAACGTCGTAGGGGTCATGTGGGATATAGGGTGTGGCCGTATTGAAGAATAGGTGGCTTCCCAGCCAAGGTGCGATGTACCGGTCAATTTATGCAACCATACTTTTTTGGTCTGTCTGTTACTTACTAAAATGACATGTTACTGTTACATTATTTTTCTGGGAGGTTGTGACCTAACCAAAACAGAATGTTATCATAACATTCTGGTGAGGTTAGGTCAAAAACCAAATTAGAATAGAACGTCATCATGACATTCTGTTTGGTGAGGTCTGGACCTCACTTAAACAGACATCATTGTGATCTCCTGACCAGAGGAGGTGCCAACCTCACCTAAACAGCTAGGACTTTATTGTGACGTTCTGATTATGTCAGATCTTAACCTTACCTAAACTGAATGTTACTGTGACCATCTTATTAGGTTAGGTAACAATGTAACGGGTTACCCTGGTGGGGGGGGGGGGGGGCACTTGGTACCAACTGCCAAATGGACCGGCGCAGTTGGGGCAGTGAATGTCAAAAATGAGGGGCGGTCAATCACTTTTAAGGCAAAAAAGGGGGGCGGTCAACTCCATCAATAGAACAATGCAGTGGCAATAAACTTGGAACTTAGCCCTTTGCTACTTTATTTCACCCAGAAATAACTAATCTCTATCACCCAAAAATCGGGGGCGGCCAACTAAAATTGAGGGGCGGTCAGTCACAAAAAGCAGGGGCGGTAGTTTGGCAGTGGGTAGTGACCTTCAAAGAGACAGTGCCCCCCCCCCCCCTGGGCGAGTTACCCCTTTAGGTATAAATCCAAAATCATTCGTACCTTCCTGGGGTAAGTGAAAGGCAACTTTACTAAAAGTAATGTTGTTATAGTCATCAGAGATGGATTAACATGAGAACTTGCTTCCTGAATGGCCTCTCATCATTTGGGCGCAGGTACCCAGATATAGATTAAGATATGTAGGATGGATTGAACTATTACCAAATATTTATAAAGGCCTGCTCAGCTAAAATTATATGCAAGGCCATGCAACGACAAGCAAACATTGGGGACATTTCCAAAAGAGGATTTAGTTCTTTCTGATTAGTAATCTTACTCCTTACACGTTACATCACTACAATGAATTTGCTTTACACGAAGCGGGGAACCCCCTTGGGAAACATCACCTTTTTTTAGTTCAGCTTCTAAGACTATGGTCTATTTCTTATAAAAGGTGTTACGCTTCCTTCGTTTTTCTGAGAAACCTGACTGTGCACTCTTCTCCATCACATAAAACATGGATGCTGTGTCGCAAATTCCCCCTTCTGAGCCAATTTATAATCACTGCCCCAGCGGAGAATTTCTATTGGGTTGCTGGCCTCCCCACCTATAAGCACTGCGGCAGCAAGTGTAAAATATTCATTATTACCTCAAAGTGGGAGAACGTTCAAGCTTGTTTGCCGCCATCACGGCCGGCGTGGGCCTCTGGCGGGTAGTTGAGTGAACTGCCCCTTGTTGGGCCTTTTCACCTAACTCCATGACTGTCCACCAGCAGGCGCCCTTCATGTCATCAGCGCTCCTCATCACGTGCTTCCGGTTGTTGACTACCAATTAGGTGTGGATAGAGGGACTGGGTCAGCCGGGCCTTCATGTCGTTATTCCGCTGACCAGTCATCCAGATCAGGCCACCCCCAGCGCCCCTCAGTGGCATCAGGGCAAACTGGGCTAGCTATATATAGGGGCAGGGGACTGGTGTTTGAACAGCTGGATGGGGAAAGTGCTTTATTATAGATGCTAAACATAAAGGTGTCAGTCCTGTCAGTGGATAACATGTAAGAAATGCAAAATTAATGGTCAATTTCTTATAATCTAGAATAATACTTTCCTTTCCAGCCGGAGGTGTGACGTTATAGGGCCTGATAATATTGCAGCAACATTCTGTGTTGGTTCTTGTTGCGTTCTTTTGATGTCGCTGCAACCTACTACTGTTATGTTGCATATAACCTTCTGGTTATGTTCTTCAACCTAAACAGAATGTTCTTATAACGTTCTGTTTTGGATTCATCTTAACTTCACCAAAAAATGATGACATTCTAATTTGGTGAGGTTTCAACCTCATGGTCAATAACGTAATTGTTAGGCCTACATGCCATCTTAGTAAGTAACAAACTGACTAAAAAAGTATGGCTGCAGAATGTTTCTGTTATGTCGTAAGCTGGCTGGGTTGTGTTTTATTAATAGGTTTGTAAGGCCGAATTAGAGCTAACATAAAGTTTGCAATGTTGGTAACTTTGACAGGTCATTATTCATGATAGCTATCGGTAGATTAAAAATTGTCTGTTGTTGAAACGAACCGTACCTGAAAAATAAGTATTAGCAAGTAGATCAGCTAAGAAAGATTAGGAAATTGTCATTGACCTATCAACTGGTACCCCAGAGAAGAGGTACAGAGAAGGGGTAGAAGTCCATAATCATTCAGGAATAATTTCTGATGTATAGCCATACTGGCTGTTGTTAGTAAAACTACCAACGAAAAATACGAGAATCAGTGATTAAGACTTAGCCTAAGTATGTTGCGGTTAGGGATCTAACAAGTATAGTATAGTTTTGGCTCAAAATGATAACATGATTAGAGCATACTTTCCCTTCTATCTATGAATGATATAAGTACACCAAAGTGTTGATGAATAGTGCAATGTAACAGTAGCTTCCTCTAATCTTTGTTTAAATTTATAATTTTTATTCAGATAGATTCAGGTCAAGTCCTTTTGCTTAATTTCAAGATGTCAGTATCAACTACACATGCAGGTTGGTCTATGTTACACTAATCGTTAGGCATCTACAGAATGCAGCAATCTGATTGTCTGAGGTGCACTCCACTCCATGTTACTCCAACCAAATCTGGTGGCAGCACTAGCACTAGCCTTCTGATCGGCTGATATGCCACTTCCCTCCAGTTATTTTCATGCCAGTGTAATAAATCAAGGGAACTGCTAGGAACCAATATCCACTATGTAGAGATATAATAGGCATATGTCTGTGGAATAGAAATCCTCATGAGCATGGATTCATCAGAGAATGTAAATGCTGTCATCATAGTTAACAGATTTGAAAGGAAGAGTTCATTTCTGTATAATATAGATTATATTATTACAACTGGATTTTATCATATTTGCCACCAGCACTTGCTTAATGTTAAAAACATGAATCAGAATGCGTAAATACACCTTTCGGCGGTTGTTTGTATGCCCCCCTTCAAAGTGCATGAAAAAAGAACAAAAAACTACTCAGGATGAAGGCTTTTCAAAAATCGCATCGAATGTATTATATCCTCGGGGGTAAATCTCACACTGAAACAATCTACAACTCACACCCTACGTGGCACACTGTCCTACATCGGAATAAATATTTATTTCACCCCTAATGGGTTAGTTCCTGTACATTTCCTATTTAAAGGTGATATTTCCCGACCAGGGGAATAACAAAAATGATAATACCCTGATTTAAACTGTTAACTACAGAGAGCAGGGGAATAACAATAAACCAAGGAGACCAGAGCCACTAGAGTACTATCTATGTATCATCTTGCCTGCCTAGCAGTATGTTATACCCGGTATACATGCCCCATGTCTATGCCTAGCCTTCTGTTGTAGCGATTTTAGTTTACCTTTAAGAGTGTTGGCTAAGAACCATACAGCAAAGATGTGCTGATTGGACATGGTTGGACATGTTGACATATAATCATTTGATTTGAACAATAGAATGGTTGTTAGCCAACGAGGGGAAAGTGTCAGCCAATTGATGTTTCTTGTATAGAACCCAACTACTGAAACGTCTATGAAATACAATTAATGTCAAAGAGAAATAGATCATCTAAGCTTGCATATAATAAGACAACAATTTAAGCTGTACGTATTGCCTGTATTGTTGAATAAATTATGGAATAATTATCTGTAATGCATTACCAATTATACACGTTTAATGGTTGCATCACCAAAGCGTATATCTCAAGCCCCTTGCCTCCTTACTACTAACCACGGGAACTATTGATTAATTACCGTAGCCGAAAAAAAAGGTCTAAAAGTTTGACTCCAGGCGGTCCTATTTAAAACCAAGTCGAGGATTAATGGTCCTAATTTTGCCTGGGTCCCCTCCAGTCACACAGGTGTCTGCCTGTGAAAGTTGACCTTTGCTCCATCCTCCTTAATAGATACATCAAACCGCCTGATGCCCCAGCGTCAAGGCTACACAGGCTGAGTTAGGGGTTTTGGCTGGGGACAACCAAGGGTAGTGCCAATGGAGCTTGGGTTCTACTGGGATCTCATTAAATAACAAACCCCTGGCTCTAAAACAACAGGCACCTTACAAACCCTTGACTTTAACCATTGTGCCATAGAATACTCCAACTCATTTATCATTCTGTAGACACTGTTATGCAGACATAAGAAGGTTTGAGTGTGAACTTCAACTGCTTTCTTTAAACTATAACCATCGGTATTTAATGCGGTGAATAGACGATAAATAACGATGGAGAGGTAAGTTCAATATGTGATGGCGAACTGCGGCTTTGAAATGATGGCGACCTTTGACTCTGAAATGAGGGCAGTTCACAGTTGTTCAGATAAATTGGGATACGACGACAGATAAGATAAATAGGCCATAAATATGATGAATATTATAATGAAATTATTCAACTCGGCAATATCATGGTGCGACTTTACAAGTAAAAGATGGGGAACTTGCATTAACTTTTTTTTAGCCCAATATGGATAAGAACCAGTTCAATGTCATTTTTGGTTTTGGACATTGACCAAGTAATGATACAGAAATGAGCAGCAGAGCCATGGCTACATCCCTTGAAATGTAACTGCTCTGACAGTCTAAGAGGTTGATCTATTTTTAAAGAAGTGTTATCTGCCGTCCCCAAATAAAAGCAAATGATCATGCCCCCCAAGATAAAGGGAATGTTTAGTTTGAGAAATTGTAAGGATATGATTGTTATGTTACAAATATCAATACCAGCTCCTGCTCGCATGTACCACAGGAAAGAAATCAGGATAAGCGTTGCATAATGCGAAGATAACATGAAATACAAAAGGAACAAGTGACTGTGTAGAGGAGAGACAATGTGTAAAAATACAAATGGGATGTAGTCGCCTGACCATTGGCTAATCCCCCCATGTTAACTTTGGGACGGCCGACCGTCAGGGCCCCGACTGGCCCCATCCTCATCCCCTACCCCCTTGTGTGATTAATCATTTCTCATGGTCAATTGCTGTACTATTTGCTCAAGAGAATTGTGGAATAGGGATAAGTTAGCCTTTTAGATATGAATCCTAAAGATCTATCAGAAGAGGGCGATATATATTTACTTTCTTCCCCATTACAAACTGTGGAATAGGGATGAGCTAGTTTCTTCCCCATTACAAGGTAGAGTTTGCCCGGGAGGTACTGGCCCCTTTCCCAGGAACCTATATTCTCCTCTGCAAGGGGTACAGCAACTGACCAACGAGCAATAGAAAGGGCTAAACACACAATAGGCGGAGAGGATTAGGTCGAGGGACCGACGGCCATTCAATCAAAGTCACAGAAACAACAGGATTAAAAATAGGCCATTGGTCAGACGAATGGCAGCCATACAAAGTATGTCTAGGAAGGGCAATGATAAGGATAGATGCAGAGAACTGAAGTTATAGAAGGACACTCATATCACTGAAAGAATTAGAAAAGTGGTATGGGCGGCCCTGAGCAGAACCGCCCGGTAAGAACCCCAAGACCGGCAAAATTGGTAGCAACATGTAGTGAATGGGACAAAAAAAAAGAAGAAAAAAAGAAATTTAGGCAGAGGTAGTTTGGGATCCGAGTGGGAGATTACTGACGTTCCCTGAGTTGACGTTTTTCTTATTGAATGTCCGTCAGTAGTGAGGGGGCCCTTCTTAGTGTGATGCACTCAATTTGAATCTTGACGGACGGAGCTGTCTCCAAGCAGCTTTATTATCTCTGGGGTCATTTTCTGCGGTGAAGGGAGCCAGGGCATTGTAAAACATGGACCAGGATCTTGGCGTGCTGATATTAGATTCTCCATTCCATTCCAACCTCCACCCCCTCCACCATCCCCACCCACCACGAGATTCCCATATGCATTATGTCCAAAGTAAAGTTTATCTGATACATAACTTTATGATACCTAATTGTTAATGACCAAACATCATCTTTGAATTGATTAGCCATAATTTTAGAACAGAATGATGGTCTGCAGAGGCGTAGTTGATTTTTTACGCCCCTTCTTCATATAGAAATAACCAGTGAGCTCATTTGGAAAGATTCCCCTGTCTGTCCCTGTATAATGTAGAAATAATGTTTAATTTCCAAAGACATGTCCGCCTCGTAGGTACACTTATCTTCGTCATCCACGCGATCCGCTGTGGTCACCGGCTGCCTGTCAAAGTTTACTCTCTGAAACTAATCTTTCCTCGAAGGAAAAACAAGCGTGGACGATTATACAGAAGCACCGACGAAATTAGCTGTCATGGTGGCCTTTCGGATGGGGCTGGCTCAGAGACCGGGTGAGAAAAAGATTACAGAATCTTGTCAGAGCACGTTGCCGGGGTCTGCTGTAATTTAGGTGCTGTTTGGTGGGTGCTTGGCTGAAGGGGTTGATTCACCCTGCGACTTCACAGGGAGTTTCTAGTGAGTATGAAACAGTCAGGAGTAGATGTTGATTAAAGGTTACATGAGTTTATTAATGCTACCTTGTGAATGAGACATTCATGAGATTCACGATTTGGGGGCCACGATTAAATTTTGTTCATATTGGAAATGATGGCCCGCAATCCCTTCAACCATGATGACATTATTCCTCCAGTGAGGTTGTGAACTTGACTGTATTCAGCAACCTTATTCTAAAATACCTTTTTATTCTATAGTTGTTTTGTATGATTCCAAATTCAGAATAATTAAAATAAGGCATAAAAATTCGCTACTTTTCGTTATTCATTATTAGCGCACAGTTAAATTAAATCTTGGCCTATACTCTAAATCACACTCACCTAGATTGACTCACAATAGTGACTAAGATGAAAAAGAAAATCGCACATCATTCCTCGCGATTCCTCTCCAAATCGAATAGTAAATCGCCGAGTGTGTTGGGTGGTCCTGCTGGCCGGTAAACGGTCACGCCGGCCCGGAGCCCGTGTGCCGACGTCGTGATGGGCCGTGGCGTCACACCCGCCCGTCTAGTGCCAACAGACAGCTCAACGACTACCAGCCCAGAGGGCGGCGGCTGGGGGGACATAGGTTCTTTGACACCTGCTGGTCTCTTTCTTCTCCATCAGTCTCTATGTAGCTTACTCACTTAATAAAGCAGACTCCTAAGATACGTGTTTGTTTAGTAAAGCAGCTTGGAATTCATGTGCATGGAGACCTGTGTGTTACGAGAAAAAATGGTATTCTTTTAGAGTGGAGAAAGATAATCATAATTGATGAAAATACACTGTTTGTCAATAGACCCACTATTCTACTAAATCATAACCTCATTAAGACGCTGGCCAAGAAGGTATTTTTCTTTTAAAACACTCTTTACTTACCTTGGATGTAATATATACCAATATCGGCCTGTCAATGTTTTTCTTTTACTTGCATCCAGCTTATAATGATACATGTAAATTTTGACTGGGTCTCGAATATAGGTATATGAAAACGAAAGGCCTCACCAGCCATACATAAATACAGTTATTACATGTTTTTCAAAGGAATATTAGTACGGTTTTATTCAAATTTACTTATAAAGTTTGCTCAACCTTTGAGGTATAAGACACGTGGGCCAAAATCAAGAACCGTCAAAATAGCATGTTGAACATTAGAAGAGAGAACTTAGGCTGAAGCAGTGCTGATGTAATCGCCATTTCAATCAAAATTGATATAGCTACACACTGCCGTTTTTCTAATACCCAAGAACACTCAATTCGAGATGATCAACCTAAGTTTTATCTATTTTGTTGAGGCTGGCAAAGCTCTGAACATTTCTCTTGGGTGAATCTAGGAAAATGGAATGCAAATTTAACATGATAAATACATGCAAGTGCTCTCGGGGGCAGAAGAAAAGTCAATTCCCAGGCAAGCAGTGATGTAACAAGAACGTTCTGTGACTGTACTTCTTTGGTTGGTCTGAAACCTGGCCAGTTGTCACATAGCAGCAACATTATTTTAGGTGGTTAAGACTTACTAAAAAAGAATATTTAATTATGATAACATTATATTTTGGTAGAGTTGACACCTAACCAACTAAGAATGTTAGAATAAAGTTATTATAACGTGAAATAACGTTATAAGAACGTCACAATTATGTTACAGTGTGACGTCACAACATTAGGTTCAAAAGACGTTTTTGGGTGCCATCAAAATAACGTAACAAGAACCAAACCAGTACCAAATAGAATGTTATAATAGCGTTATGATAACGTCATATTCTTGCCTGGGTTCTCCCCAAAACCATTTCAAAGAGCGGAAACAAAAGATTTTCGTCACAATTGAAAATATTATACATGAACACAAGGTCACCTCCAGATTGAAAACATCGTTATCTATCCTGTATTACATTCCATAGGGATTCACTGGTTATCTACTTTTTTTTTAACTTGCATCTATGAGAAAGCGGGTGACCTACAGTCAAGATTCGTTCTTTCCGTTCAGGATTGAAGTACATGAAGCCAACAGCTTGCCGTCGGGCAGGTATTTCTTCTTAGTCCTTATTCCCATGCTGTTCCAGCCGCTGGCACATGTGAGGGCTGTGCAAGTTGAGCTAATGCCAAACAATAAGCACACAAAGCAACGCAGTGGCGCCATTTTTTGTTTTCTATTTTTTGTAAGAGCAGGAAGGACCTTCTCATCAAGCTAACACAGGCAAGCCAGTCTAGCTTTGGCAACATCACAAGGGGCCGTCTGAAGCGCACAGATGGGAACTGAGAGTAAGTCTAGGTTGCCTTGTATATACATGTATATAGAATAACAAGGCCCACGTGTTATTATTAGGGTTGATGAGAGCTCGCCCTCTAAGATCATAAATGCATTATAAAATATGATTATGACTATCGAAAATAAACCTCTTTTATAAACGTGTAATTTGCTTTTTTCCTCTGTTCCGGAATCACTCCCGTATTTTGTTTCCTAAGATGGAACAATTCCTTTTAGTTTATCACTTTTTCCACACACACACACACACACACACACACACACACACACACACACACACACACACACACACACACACACACACACACACACACACACACACACACACACACACACACACACACACACACAATAATCTGATTTTATATATATATATATATATATATATATATAAAATACTCGTACGGTCCCAAACTTCATTCCGTTTTCGTATTGCCATCCCTTCTCCCTCCCACCCTCCCTACTCCGTTGAGGGGCCTCCAATAACCCTAGGCCCTGCAGCCCCACATCATCTGGAGGATGGGTTCCTCACCCGGACTAAGAGCCTAGGGTGGTCAGTGGTTACTGGAGGGTGCAGGCCATCCACGGTTGGCTGAACCTGGAGGCCGTGGTGACCAGCCCCTGCCCAGCGGACCGTGAAGTGATCAATGTGACGCCGGGCCTGCTGTCAACCCGAGTCACAGTGGCCAATCCCCGGCCTCTATCACCGCCTGGAGAAGGTAAAGAAAGCCGGCTGGGTCTCCACACAAGGGGCTAAGCCAAGGTTGAAACCAAGAAATCCCCCCTGTCAGGACTGGTGACTTCTTACCTAAGGGCAGGGAGACATAGGGTCAGACTGTCTGATGTCTGTTATGTGCATCCTTCCTGGAGTTGAGGAGTTGAGGAGTCGAGGAGTCGAGGAGTTGGATTCTTGTATTCTTTGCCATATTCATTTAAGTTAGAGCTGTATGGGACATGTAATGATTTTACAGTGACATGGTAATGCTAAAGAGCATAATTTATGTTAAAGTTAAAACTGTGCATAGTTTTCATCAACACTATAATGATTGTTTTCTAAATGTCTCTGGCGCATTGATAATGTCAACGCCTAACTATATAGTGGGGTCTGTTAACAAAATTTTCGTTACGCGGCGGATAAAAGCACAAAATTTTGTATGAGGCACCTCTGAGGCAAAACTATTGAATCTAGAAGGGGAGCCATCTTGAAATACCAAAATGAAATTTTGACAAATTTTGTATGTTTTTAGCATTTGAAATTTAAGGTATTTAACCAAAACTTTTGGCTAGCTTCGATTATCTAGATCTATTGTATAGATTCAAAAGGTAAATAATTGAATTCCCTGTCCTATAATCTACCAATTTGGACAATAGCAATGTGTTTCTAGGCATTTCAGAAGCTGAGATATAAGATTATTTCAATAAAAGTCGACCATATTGGATTTTTGGCCCCCGTCTGGGTTATATTGATATTTCAAGGTGGCTCCCCTTTTAAATTCAATGAAGGGGTCCCAGGGGATCATCATACCAAATGAAATCAAGAAATCTTGTGGCAAAAGAGTAAAGTCTATATCATTTCTTTTGAATTATTTTGGAATCAAGCGGTCATTATCAAAGGTATCATGCTAATGAATTCAGCCATTTTGAAATTAATGGTATTGTATTGGATGAATATCATATTTATTGAGCCCTCTAGGCTATTAACAACTGATATTGGAACCATTTCCCCTGGCCTTATGCCTTAATTAGTAGCTAAAAATCATAATATTTCTCAAAATTGGTCAGCCATCTTGGATTTTGGATTTCCGCATTGACTTGAAACATAAATAAATGAATTCCTCAATTTTGACACCAACCATGTCTCTTTAGTCTGTTTAGAAGCTGAGATATAAGAATTTTCATAGTAAAAGTCGGCCATTTTGGTTTTTGGGCCCCCACATCCGTCCTATTGATATTTCAACGTGGCTCCCCTTCCAGATTTGATAGTTATGCCTCAGAGGTGCCTCATACCAAATTTGGTGCTTTTATCCGCCGCGTAACGATTTCTCCAAAAAATGACCTTAACAAACCCCACTAATATTGATCTAGATGTTCCAAACCAAATATTTTAAATGCATAGATCTTTTTAAAGTTGTTCTGCAAAAAATCAATATTCCGAGTACTTCGAATAATACAAATGTGTTTTCAATTTCGAGCTGTTTGGTTTGATCTATACTATTCTGGAAAGGAATTTGGAATATGTATCTTCATTGTATACCTTTAATACACCTTAGTGGCGCTCTTTCAAATTCAAAGGTTAGGTCTAACTTTGAGCAATATAGTAGGGTCTGTTATAATAATTTTTTGTGAGAAATCGTGAGAGAGTGGATAAAAGCCCCAAATTTGGCATGAGGCACCTCTGAGCCATAACTATGAAATCTTGAAGGGGAGCCACCTTGAAATATCAATATGACAAATGTAGGGGCCAAAAAAACAAGTGGCTGACTTTTGCTATAAACAATCTTCTGAACTGACTAAAGGGACATGGTTAGTGTCAAAATTTGGAGATTATGGGTCAGGGAATTCAATTATTTGTATTTGAAATCAATGCAGAAGTCAAAAATCTAATACGGCTGACCAATTTTGAGAAACACCATGACTAGTGGAAATGGTTCCCATATCAGTTGTTTATAACCTAGAGGGATCAATAGATATATAATATTCATCTTATACACTACCACAAAATTTGATATCAAAGTGGCTAGATTTATGAGAATGATACCTCCGACAATGACTGCCAGACTCCAAAATATATAAAAAGAAAAAGACGTTCACTAAAATAATCATATATCTCTGCTTCTGAAATGCCTAGAAACACATTGTTAGTATCAAAATGGGGAAATTAGAGGACACAAAATTCAATTATTTGCCTTTGTAATCTACACAAGTGATCTAATCCAAGATAGGCAATACTTTTGGTTAAATAGCTTAGATTTCAAATGCTAAAAACATACAAAATCTGTCAATATTTTATTTTGATATTTCAAGGTGGCTCCTCTGCCAGATTTGATAGTTATTTGGTACAAATTTGGTATTGAAAAATTTGTTAACAGACCCCACTTATACTGATACTACATGCATAGGCAAACATCATCGTAGTTAATGTTATATCATTTTCACATTCGGCCATGATAATGGTAATAGTCATATTCAAGCATATGTAGGCCTATTATATGCTCTAGGACCTGCTGTCAAGAAAATGAAATGATTTTATCTACAGGAAAGAAGGACAATATCATTTAACGCATGTATATGTGAGAATAATTCTAAGTGATAAATATGGCGTCAGTCTATAAATGTATATATGCCAAGCTGGATAAGAAGAACCTGAATAAAACCATCCATTTCCCCTGTTAACAGTGTTAATCTAGATTATATAGAATTACCGACGTGCTTAGTATTCAATCGGCTTCCACGATTACATAGATGACAAGCATGATAATTAAGACTAAGAGGGAATCTTATTCCAGCGGTTGTTTTTTAATTTATCGAATATACCACACCATCGCATTAGACAACATAATTTTATCATAATTATTCTTTCTGTCACGTAACGCGTGGGTGGTGAAAGTTAATTATGTTAATTCAGGTTTCCATTTACCATATAGCTATGCTTGTCCAACCTGCATATTATCAAGTTATCGGATTATATTTTAGACGTTTGCAGATTTATGATTACACAAACAGACCTTATACTGTAATGCGTTTCGAATTTATGTCAACCATGCATCCCTTTATTGGTTTCAAGTTTACCAGAACGGGTTATAGAATCAGTGGCATTATATCAATAATTAAAAGTACTTTGTGTTCTGCAAGTTTGATGATAATCATTTTATTAATGACAAAACAGTTACGATTTTAACTATGATAGTCTTAACTAGTAAAGGAAGTTTTGATATTGATGTTTCTCTTATTTGACAAATAATCTCAAAATCTCTGAGATAAACACTTTGTGTAATAAACAACGGCTTTGATAAAACCATGTTGAGTATACATGAACCATACGTCTTTGAATACGTACAATGATGTATAACTGTCTAACATTCTATGCACAAAAAGGCCTTTGATGGCATCTCCAATGCTTTTATTGAATTCATATTTCTCGAATATTTTGTTCCTAATATCATTCATGTTAGTAGATAAAGCTTGCAATTATCATATTTCTAAGGATGTAATAATAACGGGTTTGCATATGGGGGTATCAAGATGGACAAGAGTTTCTATGTGATATATGTGTCCTTTACCATTCCGTTTATATATCTTGCACAGAGTTACCCGAGACCATCCTATTCACCTTTAGAAAGGGGAACCAATCTGAGACATGCTGAGGGAGCTTCCGGTTACCATGGAGCCTTCTGTTATATTGCCCTGTCATACTCATCATAAGAAAACTATACATCGACCGAAGGGATTTAAATGATGTTATTGGTTTCCAAGTGTAGTTATCCGGTTGCCTAGCAACAGACCTTGAATATCATATTTCCACCATGCCAAATTTCACGCTTAGAACTATAGTAAAAATGCACAGTCACCTTAGCCACACTTCTAGTTTATCATTTCTTACATGTTTCAAGTTGATTAAGACACAGTTATCACCAGGGTGCTTGACAAGGTTATATCCCTTATGTAGTATATAGGGTTAAGGTTATATGATGTTATCCAAAGTAAAATCTCAAAAAACAGGCTATCTATTATTATTTCTGGTCAATAGAAAAATGTGTAAATGTTTAACACAAAATGTCATATTATTTCTACTATACAACTGTGTACTACTCTGTCATCTATTAATTTCTCCTGTTTTGTAGAGAAACAATGGGATGCCTCCTGTCCAGTGCTCTACCTACCCAGCCAAGGAAATGACATTCTAATAACGTAGTAGCAATGTTCTGGATTGATTCTTGTTAAATTAGATTGTAAGGTTTAAGCGATGTTCTTTTGATGACATCCAATAATGTCACAACAACCGACTTTTGTGATGTTACACTGTAATGTTCTGATAATGCTCTCATAACGTTATTTATCAAGCTAATATTGTGACCTCACCCAGTAATTATGTCACAATAACTTTCTGTTTAGGTGTGGTTGAGACCTCACTTAAAGGGGATGTCACAATAACATTCTGTTTATGTAAGGTTGACATCTAACCTAATAAAATAATCACAATAACATTCCATTTAGGTAAGGTTAAGACCTGACCTGATCAGAACATCACAATAATATTTTGTTCAGGTGGGGTTAGGACATCCCCTGATGAGGAGGTTGCAACAATGTTCTGTTTCAATGACTGAACCTCATCGAATCAGACTGTTACAATGGCATTCTGTTTCGATTTGGTCTTGACATTACCTCATCAGAATGTTATGATAACATTCTGTTTCAGTTAGGTCTCAACCTCCCAGAAAAATAATGTAACAGTTACTTGACAATTTAGTAAGTAACAGATAAATTAAAAAAGTATGGTCGCATAACGTGGCAATTACGTCTTACCTTTGCTGGGTAGGCTCCACCATACGATTCAAGAGCAGACTAAAAAAAGATAATTGCAGCAAATTGCAATCAAAAACAAGTTGACCTCACCTTTTCCAAAGAAATCCTCATAACTCTTAAAATGGGAAGGCTGAGGTGAAATCATTAAACACCACCTTTTTCTACAGGTTTTTCCATCTGAGTGAAGAGCGTCAATTTGAATTCTATTATAGAATGTTTGCTAATTTCTTGTCTATTCTTGTCATATCTCTATATACAATCATCTATGATAACTATATAAAAAGTTTTGTAATGGGTAAGTATAAAAACATTACCAACATAACAGTTTGTGACGTTTACATGTACTTGTACATGATGATCTCGTTATGTATGCCAATAAATTATTATACTGTTTCTATTACAGTTCAAAACCTTGGAAGGTCTGAATTATAATATCCATTGATCGCTATTTGCTGCAGTGATCTATAGTCATAATTACCTATACTAATTTATGTTGAACCTACAATGATATTGTGACGTTCTCTGGTAAGTCGGGGTTGCCAATTCCTACAGCAGAGGAACGTGGGAATTGTTCGGGTCTCGGGCGGACGGAGAATCCGGGCAAAGAACCGAGATGTGATGTTTTTAGAGTCGTGCCTCGCGCACGAGGGGGGCTGAGCGAATCGGTCGGGAATCGGTGCTCGGTGTCAGACGGAGGACTGCGGGGGAGGGAAAATATGGTAGGGGTAAGGGGGAGCCGTGGTTCGTCTCGATCTATCTCCCAGGTCGGTATTCACCTCGACAGGGCGGTCCACCCCGGATTCCGGTCCGCGGGGTCGTCGAGCCGACGGTCGCCTATTGTTTGGTAGCGTGGGGCCGAGCCAGCCGCGCCGTCGTCCCCGCGGACTTCGGGTCTCCGTTCCGCGTTTCGGGCCTTCATGCCGTTCCGTGCCTACGCTTCCGGGACCCCATCCGGGACAGTTTCGGGCCTTCGCGCCCTACCTCGGTCCTTCGGTCCTCGTTCCTGTTCCTCGGGCCGTCGGGCCCCCCGTCCTAAGTTTTGCCTATTTATCTTGAACTTCTACTATTTTACTCGAACTTCTGGTTAATTAACTCGTATCGGCTCATCTCAGCGGTTGTTTAAGGGAAGAAGACACGTCTGGACACAAGGAGAACTGTTAAAGAACTCTGTTTATTCGGGCCTCACCGCCCCTTTATATACCCTAGAGGCTAGCCCTGATTGGCTGCTTTTGGTCACGTGGTCTACAACTGACGTCACTTCCGGTTTACATTCTCGTTTCCGGTTTACATATCACTTCCGGTTTACATCTTTCCGGGTTTCGTTCCTTTACACTTTCGTTCCTTTACACTTTCGTTCCTTTACATATTCGGGCCTCTTTTTCGGGCTTTTACACTTTCGTTCCTTTACACTTTCGTTCCTTCACACTTTCGTTCCTTTTACGAACATATATACTTTTTGTCATATTACCTTATTTTCTCTTATTTGGTCTCTTTACGTATTTGGATGAATAGGCATTCATCACAATATTATTATAGTAAAAATGATACCAAAGCTGTTTATGTTAACAAAGGGTTTAGATTCCAAAGGAAAGCAGATATAAAATCTTCAGCGACGGATGGGGACTCCGTTCCCACATGGCTTCAGCTTGATGACGTCATTCCCTTGACACACACAAGTATATGTAAAGCATACTCTCATTATAGGTTCTCTGCTGCGACATCTAGATATCATCTGATTTTACCATTCATCTGCCACAATCCCCTTTGTGGTAACCGACCAAACAGACAATGGCTGACCTGTCTACATGCCGACACGTCCCAAGCGTACTCAGTTACCCTGATGCACTTTGCTTTGTACTTGTGATCTGTAGTAAATCAAACGGCAAGATACACAGTACGCACACTTTACTGTTATATCTTATTATTCATCAAACACTTTTCCATGCCGCAGCAATGTCGCAAGGTCAATCTGTATTATTCAGTTTTGTATCCATACTTGTTTTAGCCGGTCGCTGGTGGTAAACAACACGGGTAAGCGTATCTCATCATTTCCACAGCAATATTGTCCTTATAATGATGTATTCCCCTAGATCTTATCTGCTCATTGCATAAATTGCCCGAGATACCTCTGTGTTGTTGATTAGTAGGAGACTGCACCCAACACGTACCCTGAGCACTCTCAATGTACGATAGGCAGCTCATGGTACATCCTTCCAATGAGAACCACAGTGTACATAGTTTCGGGGGATATTTGAAAAGATTTTTTGGAGTGATTTTTTTTATCTTATCTATTCAAATATTTTACAAGAAAGTGCTTATCGAATAATCGTAGTCACAAAACGAAGAAGATAGACAATGCTTTCTATCACGTCGCCATGCTGCAATATTGTGATTAAATATAATGGCTAAGACAATGTTATTTTGAAACACTTATTTCAGATTCTAAATCCACGTGAGTTTCTGAACGCCAAAGTGCGCAACTCAGGTGTGGCTCCCATATAAGTCAGCGAGAACCTAACGGCCATGCGGCTCATCCACTAGAACTTATTTAATCGCTCTCTCCCCACTCCAATGGGTCAAGTTTTCCAATTAAAAGTGACATGCTGGAGGCGTTCTGGCCTGCAGGGGCCGTCCCTGCGGTCATTGACCCTGGGCTGACCGCTAATGACGTCGACAGGGCACCAGCCTCTCCCCTGACGCCGGCGAACGTGAGTCCAGCCACCACCCTAAGATCGCGTTTAGAGTCCATCCAAATGGAAGCACAATCAATTAATGGAGTTCATGAGGGTAATTATTTTGAAATTGAGGCCCTGCATGGTATCTTCTATGTAACCAGGTTTGCAAAGCTGATGATTAATTTAGAAATTTAGTAAACGCACAGGCAAAGGTTGTTGATTGCGTTTTTTAATGAATGTTTATATGCGCTGGAGGTGGCTACTGTGTCTGGGTGTGTAGCGCTAAATCATTAGTAAATTATGTATAACAGGACCACCTCATACTAGCGAGACGAATGGGTTCAAAGTATTATAGTCTGTTAAAACAACATGGATTAAAAAAATGCATTATTAACTTAAAGCAGGTATTTACAAAAATGCCTACGTTTCCTTTTACATTTGGATCTTACCTAATCATACAAAAACAGATAGACCCTTCTTATTCCAATTTGAATGCATATTTGTAACCCCTAAAATCAAATTGATGATGTTTATCTCTAAATTTGAGCATGTAAGAAGGTTTTGGTACTGATTTTAAACCAACCAATAGAACCTTCTACGTTTCGGAATATCCAATTTTTTTCATTACCGTGCACAATCTTATCACATTTTGAATTACTCTGACCATGTCTAATTACAAAACCTTGATCTTTGATAACAATAAACTTTAAATCGCTTTATATAAATTGGCAGAGAGAGGCTCTTTGACAGTTAAAAGCAAGCTCTAATAGTCTCTCGGTCTCTACAAAACGAAAGTGAGCCATAGCATCTGAAGTGTAAACCCCGCCTAACCCTGCTGGCGCCTTTGCCTGACAGGCAATTTTCACGATCAATTGGCCGTAGTTACGGTTGGCTGGGCACGAGGCAAGGATACTATCTCTATAACATGGGACATGCGCAAGGCCGACTTCCGAGGCCCAGGGCAACATGGATTCATTTACACTCAGAGTGTGACCTGCCCTGGCCATCTATCTGCACTGAGGGTGTGATCTGCCCATTCTGTCTATTTGCACGCAGGGTGTGACTTGTCCTGTCCATCTGTCTACACTCAGGGTGTGACCACTCCTCCTGCCTGCCCTGTCCATCTGTTCACACTGAGGGCATGACCTGCCCTGTCCATCTATTTATACTCAGGGTGCGACCTGCCCTGTCCATCTGTTCACACTGAGGGTGTGACCTGCCCTGTCACTACCCATCTATTTGCACTCAGGGTGTGGCTGCCCTGTCCGTCTATTTACACTGAGGGTGTGACCTGCCCATTCTGTCTTTTTACACTCATGGTGTGACATACACTGTCCATTTATTTACATTCTGGAAGTGACCTACCCTGTCTGTCTGTTTACACTATGGGTTTGACCTGCTCAGTCTGTTTGTTTACACTCATTGCGTGACCTGCACTGTCTGTCTATTTACATTCAGGGTGTGACCTGCCCTGTCCATCTGTTTACACTCAGGGTGTGACCTGCCCTGTCCGTCTTTTTACATGTAGGGTGTGACCTGCCCTGTCTGTCTATATACATTCAGGGTATGACTGACCTGCCCTGTCTGTCTACTTACACTCAGGATTTGACCTGTCCTATCCATCTATTTAGACTGAGGGTGTGACCTGCCCTGTCCGTCTGATTACTTACAGGTGTGACCTGCCCTGTCCGCTTGTTTATAAATACTGCCCTCTCTGTCTGTTTACTCTGAGTTTAGTCTGAGTGACTTGTCCTGTTGGCCCCAGACACATGGTCTGATAAGGACGGAAGGAAATCAGCCATTTTAGTGGGAATTAAGTCTACCTTGATTGAATGACTCTGTATCACACCCATCTTAACATATATATGAACTACTGAAAGACTATGTGTGGATCAAACATGAAATTGACAATGAACTGAAAAAAAGAATCATTTTGAAGTATTATACCCTTGACAGGGTAGCCTAAGGTTGTGACTGTTAACATAAAGTCTGTATTCCACATATCGATTTTGATGCTATGGATTTTGTGTTTGTTCAATTTTTGCTGTAAATATGGCAAAACCCCATTCATCCTATGTATCATTTGAAAGACAATTGTAAGACCTTTCTAGTGACCCTGCAGCTGGCTCTATTTAAGTTTAATTTCCACTGCTTATTTTTAAAATTAGTAGCAAAATTGGTACGTAGAATACAGCCTTACGATTTGGTTGATACAGATAAACGATGAATACAACTAATCATTTTGAAATAAATATGTTCATCACTTAATAATTAGTGGTTTTCCTGGAAACCCATAGATTGAATATGGTGCAAATATTGACCAAAAACATAAGTTGGCCCAGTTGGCCCAGTGCCCAAATATAAAATGTTTTTATCCAAATTAGATTTATAAAAACGTCTACCAGAATAGTCGAAAGAAAAAATCTGACTTTTAGGCGTTTAAAGGACTACTCTTCCTATCAGGGTAATATGTCAGTAATTATGAATAGTAGAATGACATACTCAGCTGTGAAAGGGTTAACTTTGGTCAGTTGTAATTCATGGCCTATAAGTTAGGATATAAAAGCAGTCATGAGTGCCATGTTTGTGTATCGATATAGTATGATAATTATGCTGTATGTTTGGCTGCACAAATCCTTTGTTGCAATAGGAATGGTTGTTAGTTGGCCATCCACAGGGAAATGATCATTTAGCTAAGGCCCAGATTAGTCCAAGCTCTAACTTAGATGCTAACCCAGCTGCCAGGTAACAATTGATCCATTAACCAGACAGACCTATTGTCTCCCAGGTAACTCCGAGGTCGAGATAAGCCGACCAGCTATGTGCTAACTACACGGCCAACGCCAGAGCTTCAGGGAGGGCGGACCTCTGGTAAGGAGACACCAGAGTATTCCTCTACTAAAGTGTTCGCAACAAAATATATTGCTTGAATCATAAATGAATACTCCGTAATTATAGGTCTACAGATCTAGAAATTTCTAAATTGACTTTATTTAACGACTGTTGACAGTGTTTGTTTGTTTTTCGTAGTCCGTTGATTACAAGTTTTCCTCACAGGATATACTTTTTAAATAGCGCTGCTTATTTTCGCCCTGACATCAGATAGCCAATCTTACAGTTTCCCATATCCCGTTTCATAGGGTAAATCATGTCTGATCAGATGTGTTGACAGCCTCGCCTAGGGACTCATATGGCATCACTTTTTGGTAATTTCAACCTGAAATGGTTGACTCAGCCACGCTTAAAAGAGTGAGAAAAGAAAGGTGGGGCAAAACTATAACTAACGTTTACGGCAAGTTTTAACACATTCTCCTGGATTCTCAGGTGCTACCTATTACCAGCTGATTACTGTTTGCGAAATCACAACAAACAGATTCAGGTGCATTGATCAGCTGTTGATCACTGATCAGTGACAGATTCAGGTTTTATTATATATCAAATTTGTAGTGCCTATAGCTATACCTTCAAAGGTGGAATAACTGATGGATTTATGCCACACTGTGCAATAATAAAAAATTATTGCCCGGAGGACAATAACGATGCTTGCCGGCGTGGGAACTATAAAAACAACCTTCAAACCATACCAAAATTGTCTCATTTGATCAAAAAGCAACGTGAAAATGATTTTTACCAGCAAATTCAGCAAAAACGTTGCTTTACCGCCCTCCTGGTCTCCTCCAATCTAGTTTATGCATGAAACTACAGATTATTGCCCCCTGTTTCAGCCTATTTTCATAGGCTTCCACAGCGGGGCAATAATCTTGGCTTTGTGCCCCCTCGGTTAGTTCTGTGTATATAAGGACTACCCAGAAACCAAGTGGGAGATGGTTGGTTGGTTGGTTATTGGGGTTTAACGCCGTAGCAACATCTAAGGTCATATCACGGCGAGAACAAGGTTTGACAATTCTGTCGTTGATGATCATATCTATGGAATGAACGAATTTATGAGAAGATAGAGACCATACTCCTACACATTTACCGAGGCAGGTGTTCTTTAATGTGGAGGGTCCCATAGGCAGGGCCCTACACACAACAGGCGGTGGCCCACTAGGAGCCTTTGATAACCCTGTTGTTGTCACAGGGAGACATGCAGAGGGGAGTAGCAGCTAGCCCACCTCAGCCCAGACTTGAACTCGGGCCGCCCGTGCAACAGACGGACACTCTAACCACTACACCACCCCGCACGTCTCCAAGTCGGAGATGAGGAGCGGGCCAATGCTATTATGATCTGGTGTAACAAGAAGTAATATCAATTCCATCAATCTTTTCACATCTAGGGTGATTGAGGTTAAATGCCCCTTCTTTGATTTATGCCAATACACTATTATATCCATTATCTAAGTTTGTTTGAAATGTTGTATAAGGCCTTCAGCACTCGTGACCAGCCCCTCTAAATAAACTTGGTATTACTATACTATAATGTACTTTAGCCAAGAACCATAGGGTGGTGATCCTAAAAACAACTAGAAAAATATCCATACCCTGACGTTTCTATCGATTGCTTCTCGTCAGGGGCAGCTGGACTATCTGAGGGGTCACAAGGTTAGCCTCTGTATGGACCACTGTAACTCCCCCAATCTGTGACGTGGGAAAGACCTTCCTCCAGGGTACAGACTGTACAATAGCCCTGATTGTGTCAATCCTCTCGACGTAGATAACTTTCACTGTTATTGCTTTGATATTCTACACAGTATCATGTTGGATCCTAAGATTTTGTTTGAGACATGTTAAAACTTACATCCCATAATTATGCGATTCTGACTACTGACAATTTGGTAATGCATTACTTTTTCCTCAATAACATGGTAACAGATTATACGCCGTACATAACATTTCAAAGAGAATTATAAACCTTTAGTAATAATATATAGCATGTCTTTGGTATGCCCCTACTCCCACTACCGTTAAGTGAATGCCAATGTATCAAAATTTATATGTTTCTCCTTGACTGTATCAGACAGTCTCGCGCAATTGATTTCTATTAAAAGTAATTCAAAATGCAACTCCAAGAGGACCATTTTAACAGTGACACCGACTATGAACAAAGTTAAAGGTCGATGCGGTAAAATATTGGGTGCTATATAGTCTTTCAACAGGCAATGTTGATTTGAGTTTGCCGGATGAAAGGTTGCTTAGTATAAATTGTTTCACTTGTCTGCAGCTGTACTCTTTATCCATGTAACCCTGCAAATGGAATGTCATTTAACTTAAATAGGTATATGTAAGATGATCTTTCCAAACTGTTCCCCTTCAACTTACATCTTTACCATTTCAACTTTGTTACTCTGTTTTATGCTTTCTACACCTAACCATCTTCGACAAATTAGAACACTAATATGCAGCTAAAAAGTGATTCTCAAAGTTCAATTGCAGAAAGGAGCAAACGGAGTCTATCATATACCTGCCTCACTACAAACCTCTTGCAGAATAGAGAGGTTTGAAACCCCTCACACACAACGTTTAACAATGAGTAGAATAGAGAAAAGGTTTTTTAAAACATTGTAGACATTGTCATACTTATATTATCTGGTTATAGCTTATTATAATTATTATCAAATAACGTCCTATAGCTAGGGGGTATGTATATTATCCTCTGTATAATGGCCTCTAAGTGTTTGGATTAAAAGTACAAAGTTTTAAGTAGTGCATCCCAGATTATATTTTTAAAGAACCACTTGTTCAAAGCTTCGAAAACCAAGCACACTGAGTTCTTATATGTTTTTCTTGACAACAAGCAGTAGCCATGCTATAGTGTCGAGTCGGGCTGGCACCTGGCAGTGGCAAGCAGGGTCCGCCGCCCTGCCCTGCCGCCCTGGAGGCACCCACCCCTGGCCAGGAGCATTCATCGCACGTCACTTGTATAACTAGATATGACCCCTGCAGGTCATACGGCTTAGTGGCTCCCTCTGCCCTTCCCCGCGGGACTGTCTCCAACATTCTCTGTTCTGAGGACCTTTAGCTCCCCCTAGCCCCCTAACCTGCCCCCTACCAAGACATTTGCTTGCCAGGCCCTTCCTCAGACGCGGCCCCTCCCCTTTCGGTGTGTCGGAGAGAGGGAGCGAGCAGTGATCACTGTATAAGGTTAACTTGCCGGTATGCCCTTGGAGGGCGTCAATATTAACCTCTAATGCGCATGCGCGCCCGCCAAGACTGCTCGGCAGGCGTCGCCTTAGAGCCAAATAAGCTTGTCATATTGTATCAAGACGCGCTGCCAGTGCCCCCTACACTCACTGCCTCCCCCCTAAACTGGCAGGCTAAAGGCCCCCATCCACAGAATATTTGATTTGCATAGCACGCTAGCCAAAGGTGCTCTTAGCCTTGGGGGGCCGTCGCCTAAAGTTATGCTTTTTTCCTTGGACGGACGCTAGCCGGAATTTGTATTCGTGGAGATGCTTTTTCGTACATTCCATGGAAACTGTATGCTTTTTGTTTTTTGTTTTATTAATAATGAGATATATATTTATTCATATTTGGTTGATATGTCATATTGATCAGTTGATATTAGTCCTCGCTAAATAATGACTACAGTAAAACCTCTAATATAAGCCACGGCTTGTATTAGAGATAGGCGAAGAAAATGAACAATATTGAGCTTTAAAATCGTGGGTGCAGCTTATCTTAGGGGTTTTCTTATGATTTTCTTAATTTCTTTTCTATTTTTACATAGGGGCCTACCCCAAAAAGTTTAAGGATACTCCTATTCTACAACTAAATATTGATATTTTTTGCATTACCTAACTTGCATGGAGTCTAACTTAAGTATTTTTGGAAATAGCTATCGGAAATTGCATTTTCAGCCAAAGAATTGTTTGCAAAGTTTTATAAACGAGGACAATATGACAACATCAAGTAATGCCAAAGAGAGTATGTATGAATTAATGGAATCGTTGGCTTTTGTAAAGGAAAACTTAAATGGGGAAATTCTTATTATGGGAGATTTTAATATTGATTTTAAAAAGAGGGCTTGTCGAGATAGCACTTTATTAAAAGATATTATTAAAGAGTACGATTTGAAGCAACATATTACTGAATACACCCGAATTACTGAAAGGACCAAATCATTAATTGACTTAATTATTACTGACATGGCTCATGTTAAAGAATGTGGTGTTATGGAACATTCGATAAGTGACCATAAAGCAATATATATAATTAAAAAAATCAAACCTAAAAAGATTATCAAAGAAACAGTGTACGGGAGAAATTATAAAACATACTCAGTAGAAGCTCAGTAGAAAAATATGAGTTTAGGAAAGAATCAATTAAAGAATCAAACTGTGTAGACATGCATCTGATCAGTAGGTAAACAATTACAGTGAGGCAAGACAAGGACACACGCAATTGCATGATACATGGGTGACATGATTATTATGGCGGCGCCAGACCGCGTGAGATTGGGCGTTACTTTGGTGTAAAGATGGGTCTCAATAGGCTAGAAAGAAGAGGTGTAGCTATTGGGCCGTTGGGTCCATGAGGGCGTGGTATTAACGGAGAGTGCCATGGACTGAGCAGCTCGGAGCAGATCCATGGATGGAGGCAGGCACTCAGCTATCTATGAGCAGCTCACCGGCTGGTTTCACGCCAATACATTATCGTCCATCAGACCTAGGGAGGCTCAGCCTAAAACCTATCAATCATTCGCCTTGGCCACCGATACCACGACAGCCTGCGTCCAACCCCCTCTTTTTTTCTTCCCACACCTTCGAGTTTGACTGGCCGCCCTCTACCGCTCTTTTGGTGGTCGCCACCCCCCCCCCCCCTCCCCCAACCCTCCTCCCTCCACCTTTACCGCGGCTGCTCTTATCTCCAAACTGGCACCCGGCAATCTGCCGACGATCGACAGTTACCCTAGTCACGTCGCGACTTAACGACGTGGCGCGACTGCTCCCAAATCTCGCTCGCTCTCGTGTTCTCTCGTGTGGCGTCACGTGATTTCGCGGCCCATTGTCACGTGACACGCTGAAGCCTGCCGACGCTGGTGACGGCGGAAATGGAATCGGCGACGGGGGCGCGGGGGTATCGGGTCCTCATCGCCGGCGACAAGCATAATGAGCGACAGAGGTTAGCGGGAAAACCGCCCGAATATCGCCCCATTCCACGAAATCCGAAACTCCACAAACCTCGTCCCCAGACACAGGATGGGCTTCGGATGACTTCATAATGGCCGAATTATTTAGCATTGTTTCGCCAACGACATTGATTGATACTCGATGTGCCTTCCGCATGGGATTTCCATCCAGGATAGGGCCCCGGTGGTCTTTATGTGAGAGTTTATGGGGGTTGGAGGAGGACGGGTGGGGAGAGTAGTAAGCTGGTGGGATCATGGTAGTGTCACTTGTCTGTGTCCATGCCCAAAGATAGAGGCTCTTTAACCACCACTTTATCCATGGTAATATCAGTCTGGTGGAAATAAAAGAACGGAGGACGCAATAGAACACCGATAAAGTCTACTATAACATGCTCCCAGACGGATCTGCATAGTATTTGTTTCTCGCTATCCATTTTATCAAAGACAAGTTTAGCCATTGTGGTGTTTTTCTGGGACTCATATACTCATAGACCTATAGGCCTACTTGTTTGTGCACCCGGGCCTTTATTACCGCCTACGTTTGTAGTAAACCCAAAATCGTTAAAGAGGATTGCCTTTTAATGAAAAGCAAAACACAGACCACGATAAAATTGATTTAGTTTTGGCCACGCTTAAATCTTATTTGTTAAATGACGTTTTGGAATCAAAGCTCGCGCAATTGCTTTAATGCATTTATAAGACAAAACAAAAGGCGCACGGAAGAATTTCTTGTAAGAGGAGTTCAGATGACAAATAACCATTGTCAGTGATGAGAAAAGGTTTTCGTTGGATGAGGCTTGGCTTTGAAATTAAAACTAAGCCCCCAGCATATTAAAATAAGGGCTATATGCAGTAAAGGAAACTTGCCATTAAGCATCAACAGGCAAGTAAATAGGAACTTCTCTGAGGTAAGAATTATCGGATGTGATAAAGAATCGCCGTAATGTTTTATATATAAAGCTTAATTCATCCCAATGAATAGAGTATATATGTGTATCCATTAGGCGACCTTGGTTGTTTTTTTAATTAAAGGATGCAACGATGTCTTAACGACAGAACATAGATTTTATAGGTTATCGCAGTTATCAATATAAGTCAAATGTGAGCTGTACTGTGTATGAAGGTCGAGAGTTTGTATATACTATTTCTGTTTCTGCATACTATGTATTAGTAATTTTATTTAATAGACCAGGGTGAATATCTAACATAATTCTTAACTCTGTACTTTAGCAAACTAATATAATATTTGATAACTGATAACAAAATTACGAGCAAACGTTTTTAAAAGTGAAATTGCCAACCAGGTGCCCTTTTCCCGTAAACATTGGCTGACCTTTTGGCTGTGCCGGGGGACTGCGGACGTCAGGCGCTGGGAGGCCTCGCATTTCAGCGCGCGCCTCTACCCTGGGTGACGCCAACCTCCAACGTCCCGCCATTCACCGCCCGCTATTACACCGCCATGCCTCTTGTCCCCTCGCCAATTAACCGTCAAACGTCAATACCATCCCTGCAAAGCTAAGACTCAGGCCACCCTATTTATTTATCAAGCCCTTTATCTCTCCCTTCGAAAACATAATTCGGGATTATTCTAGCCCCCACGGCCCCATCGCCAGGCAATTACCCAGGCCATCTTAGACTATACAATTCGGCTTTTCTCGGAGGAATTATTCCTGGATATTTGGCGGTTGGCAGTGGTGCTTCTGGGTGGTTTCCCCGGGCGCAATTACCGAGAGACGCCCAACGGTATAATGGGAGGAGGGAGGGGGTTAGGGGATGGGGGAGTGGACGAGGGGGGTTTGGGGCCATTCAGTCACCTCCTGCGGGCCAATAATCCTCACCGCCACCCTGGAGGTATAAGGGGAAGGAAAGGGATGGGCATTAATGTTGCCGAGGTAGTTGGAGGTAGATTAAATACCTCGGAGCCAAAGGGGACGGGAACGACCCGCTGGTATAATCCCTGAGGTGTATTAAAACAAACTGGGCGCCCATGGTGTTTTTGTGGGAATGTGTGCACCCCTGCAGCCCTGCAGCCCGGACCGCTTTGGGCTTAGTGATGAGGGTGTGGGGCGGGGGCAGGACGGGGACAGCGGGTATATAGGTGGGTTTGTAGGAGGCTGAGGGGGAGGTGTGCAGATGGTCGTCCACGGGGGTGGACCTCGTACTAGGGAGCAGCTTAATCATCAGCGTCCACCCAACTAGCGTGCCACCTGTGGGTCTCGTCATCCAGCGTCCCCCGGGACTTTGCCTTAGTTGAGAACGAGTCCAGCACCGCCCCCTAACAAACCCCCGTCTCCCTGTGGTCCTAAATTAAAGTGCACACCCTTTGCCAGGCCCCGCAAACCCAGCCGTGAAGCCTACCGGGATGCAGATTGCCCCCTTTTATCGCCTACCTTGCAGCAGGCCGTCGGTTACTTAGTCCCCCATAGAGCTGTCACTCCCTCTGACGGCCCGCCCTGAAAACGCCACCACTTCTCATCCGGGTTGCCGGCCATGCTCTGCGCAGGACACGGCGCATGCGCAGTAAATGAGACGCTTAGCGTTAAGCCGACGGCCGCCGGCGAGATGGAAAATGGCAAAATGAGGTAATTGGCCTGGAAAAGATGCTGCTCGATATGAAAGCTCGGAGGAAGGGTTCTGTGTATACATCGAGAGGGCAGAGACATTGATAGAATATTGGTAAAGAAAGCTATAGGTGAAAGTGGAAGACATAGGGGAATCCAATCAATTATTTTTGGGGTAGCAAATGGAAGGCACAGAAGGGCTTTTCAGCGACCTTTTTGAAAGGTGTATTATCGGTGTTCTGTCTATCCTAAATGTTACACAAGTCTAACTTTGGCTCTACAGTACTAGTATGTGTGTTGTTATCTCTATATTAGAACTTCGATATTGGGATTATCAGGCAATTGGAGTTCACTAGTTTGACATGGGATATAAGGCCACCTATACTGATACATAGAAAGAAGAAAGGATTGTAGTGTAACAACACGGAGTATTCAACGAACGGTTTCATAGAATAAAATAGTGACTTAAATGTGTTTCTCATACAGGTTATATAAGATGAAAGGCAGTGCACAATAATTTCTTAATGAGAAGCGCTATATACTCTACATTTGCAAAGGTCAAATCCCACCTCCGCGACCAGCACACGTCCCTCATATCTCACTGCCCGAGCAGCTCACGACCAGCTCATGTCGCCGAGCAGCTCCCAGATAAAAGGTCTCTCCCCACGGGGCTTTGTCAATGTACATTTCAACTATTTTCGAAGATCTTTTCAATTGAAAAGTGTATTTAATAATATTTTCATATGAACTACTACACTTAGATCATGTCTTCTAAGTTATACTACATACTATTGTATTGAGAGGATAAGAACTCACAATAACTGCAGAACAATCACATCCTCACAATGGAACCTGTTTATTAACACATATTCATGTATATTTAACCAGCTCGACTATCTGAAAATCGTTGTACAAGACATGATTTTGTTCAGTAAAAGGAAAATCAGTGTTTGAAATATGTGTTCCTATCGCGCTGTTAATTACCTTATTCGAAGAAATCGTCACAAAATTGCACAGAAAATTGACCTATCGACCCTAGCGTGTAGATAACCTGCAGTGGACCCTATAGTCAGACAAGAATCACAGGAGGGCCTATCCTGTCAAAGGGCTTTTTAACCTGAGTCATGCAACACCCCTGCCTCTCTACTCTATGCCCTGTCTCCATCTCCATTGGTTCTTTTTCTCTCCCTGCCCTTTTTATTAAGACCACAGGAATGATAGATTGCAAGCCAAGACCCCTGTTCTCATCAAGGATAATTCGTACCGCTCCATTTCGCGGGGGATAAATATTCGTATGCCCTGCTTGGCTGCGTGGCAGGGACAGCAGAAACAACAACCTAATGAGAAGGAAGGTGAGAGTAGTACATGGAATTGGGGATCCGTATCAGGCAATTTCATCAGCACGGCGGACGCGTGGTGCGTATTGGGGAGAGTAAGTATTGGCAGGCTATAGGTCATTCCTGAATCATCATGTATTAATATAATTATATTACAGTTTGTAGGAATTCTACAGAAAAACTAGTCCAGTGACTTTATCAAAAGGAGAATGGAGAAAGGGACTATTCACAAAGTTTGTTTCTCGCGGTCGGAACTTCCCATTCATCTTTGCCCTTTCGCGAAAAGCATTGTACTGACTACTTTTAAAGAAAACAATGACAAAAGACTGAAATTGAGTGAGCGCTGTTTCTATTAAGTCCTTCATGAAAGGATGTAAATTTTGTGAATTTATTGCATGCACGTTCATTGTGCGACAGTAACTACGCGATTGGTATGTATATAATGTATATATGTATAGGCCTGTATGAAATATATTGTTTGTAGGTTCTCATAACATGCATAGGAGCTTTGCCATCAATTCAAATTCAGAACAAACGCCCTTCTATAAGTTCCCAAGTCACCGTTTCATAATGAATCAAGATGAGATGTCGCTGTTTTCTAACCCTAACTTTGGGACGAATCCCCGGCCACCCAATGCCAGAGGAGGTTGGATTTCCCCAGCATTTCCTTCTGTCAAAGCCGCGCGCCAGACGCCGCCCCACCTGCCGACTGTCTCCTTGGCGGCTGCCTTCCCCTGTAATATCCCCCCGGCCGTCTCGTCCTGTCTGTGATCAGTGGTGTTTGTGGCGGGCTGCCTGGTCCTGGGATCCGGCCTGTCATGGTGATTAGTGCCGGCAGATAAGGGGCAGATAACAGGTAGGCCAGAGTGGTCCTTGTCTACCACCCCCCCCCCCCCCCCCCCATTGGAATTATAGTTCTCGTCCCTTTCTTCTGGTTGAGGTTTGGGGACGGAGAATTCAGTGGCAGTCGTATCTTATAGTTCACTTGGACATTCAGTTGACCTGCCTCTTTTTTCCGAGATGTATCAAATACGATACCACAGGGATTAAAAGATAACATTGCAACACAATCGATCCCTTAATTTTAATCTAATATTCAAAAGCTACCAGCACATGACTTATTGTAGGAGAACTGTAGTTCCTTGCTTATCTCTCAAGCTGATTACCTGAAACATAACACAGCCCTCTTTGCACCAAAATAATTTCTAAATTTAATCAGAATCTTGTCCTTTATAGTCAGGGACGTCGATAACGCCACTCGAACTAAAGCCGATTTGTTTATCCACAAATGTACGTTCTCCACTTGGCGTCCTGGAGGAGCATTGGACACTTTTTAGGACCAAAGAAACCCGCTCTACGTCCCAGGTAAAGTATTCGTCTCTGTATATTGCCATTCCTGGTGGAGATGATGGGGCGGGGAGGGGATGCATCGCAGGCTACCTACGTCTCAGCGATAAGCCAATCTCACGTTGGGTATATCCAAGGGTTGGACAGGGGTCGGACAAAATTACAGTATTTAAGCCATCCTTGTCTCCTAGAGTTGGGTTTACTGAAATAGGCAACAAATATATTTTTCTATATCCCAAAGTGTTGCTAAAACATTATGGTATCTTAAATTTCATCAATTGACAGATTTGCAGGTTTGCCAGCCAATCGAAACTCAGCAAAAAGGGTTGGACGGTGTAGGCTGCGGTGACAGCATTAAACATTGGTTCCTATGGGAAAAAGGCAAATATATTATAGCTACAATTCACCAATTTCAGGAGCTATTTGTTAACCATATTGCTTTGGTTAATTTTGTATTATGCAACTGTCTTCATGTAATAAGCACAGAAGCAATTTTGAAAATATTTAATGCTAAACTTTAATGTTGGTGTAAACTGGGACGGGCTTATTAGTATATATGCACATTTTCCCAATATTCACACCCCTCAGTAAAAAGTACTCATTGGCTAAATAGGTTGCTACCAGCCTGTCCATCTGGTTGCTATTTTGTTAGACTGCTTATCAAAGGACCTGTTGGAACCAGCACATTAGGTTGTGACCCCTTTATTTAGTTCCACTCTCATCCTCTATGTGGCCTTATGGTGTAGTGGTAGAACCCCCACCTCCAAAACCACAGGTACGACGGTTCGAATCCTGGAATCCTGAAAGAGTTGTTCCTTGCCAGTGTTTTTCAGCTTGGCAAAGCCACTTGTAAGTGTAAAAAAAAGACCCTCCCCCTCGTTGCGTACTTACTTAATGGCCAGCCCCTTTCCTCCAGGAAACTAACGACGCCGACCAGCGAGTAATGTGAGACCAGCCTCACGAGGGACCCAGCGGCAGAGAGCTGCTGGTTGCCGGTGACCACCAGGGCCGTGTCGTTAGTCGGGGGTAGAGTAGACTAATAACATTATTGTAAATAGTACGGGGACGTGAGTAACAGTGCCATTGTTCACAGTGGGGAAACCAGGCGTATAAGATGCATGGTAGTTAGGCGACAGAATATTATTAGGTCAGATATGCCGTTTTAGCAGGGTCTATACTCCCGTTCACTGATTTTTGCTGTGTAATGATGACACTGAGACAAATTAAGACATTCTAATTTTCATATTTTCATATTTTTGAATAAAAAAAGTGGATTTCTTCAAGTGTTTGTCAAATAATTGCTCTCCACTTGAAGAGCTCTGTCTCTGTCTATTGGCATTAAAAAAACTTCAATGCAACACGAAACGAACTGAATATATGCGGAACTACTTAGAATAATTATATATGCGCAGCGAGAATTTCGCAGCACTCATAAATCTATTATATATAATCATGCATTTCAATTATAGTACTAATCTGCTGATCTAGGTCCTTTCATCCTTTTTCATTCTGTATTATAACAAAATAATGACACTTTGGAAAAAATACTTGGCTGAAATATCTATCATGTAAATAAGGATCATGAGATAGAAGAATGCACGAATTGGGAATTAAAATTCTGAGACACGGTTGCATCCAGTTGAAAAGACCAAAGCTGTATACGTAATAGTAGGTTGGAAAAAAAGGGAAGCCTGAAATTGGTACTCACAATTATATTCTCTAAAATTCAAATCTAGTCTAAATCTAGAGAAAATTAGATTCCATTAGATGTTCGAGCGTCGGTAATATTTCACGAGTCTATTTCTAGAACTATTGAGCCATATAAATCTACCCATGTTGTATAGTTTCAGCATCAACTTTCATTGTTGAAGTCCGGTATATCTCTTATACACGACGACCAACCACCGTGGAAGGAAACGTTTTTAATATGCAGAGAATCATTGTCTATTGGATGAATTGAAAGGCTTGGAGAATTAAATAGTTGATAGCTATACATTTCCGGGCAAACAGGTTTTTGCTCCTCGGCTTTATTGATACCCCACAATCTCCCTATTGTTGTGATTTCAATTAGCCTCCGGCTATTTGTAACGCGTCAAAGCCATTGTGGAATTTGTATGAGAATCCATGTTTACCCACCCGGAGACTAATAACATAAATCCCGGATTATCAGCCAGTGAAGTCGGCGGCAATCCATCATCTAGGGCGGCCAGATTAACAGTATCAGGCCCTAATATCTTAATGCATTCTAAATTTCAGCTAATCTTGGTGCTGATGGATGTTCAGTTTTTCTATCACACCAAAACAGACACTTTGTCAGTTTTTGCTGTGTTTTTTTTTATAGTTTTCCCCCAATACATGACAGCGGCCTGGGCTTGTAGATCCTCATTGCTGATGGATCCTTGTGGGTATAGGCCGGGATAAAAAGTGGAGATGGATGTGATGATGACTAAATAATACCAGGCAAGTGATGAGCCACCAGCTGCCGGGACCTGAGTGGATTTAAAGTGTTTGTCAGCATGGCGTCACCCCCACTGAGGCTCACAGACAGGTACTAACCTGTGTTTGGCAGATAGCTGAAATGTGTAGAAGAGCAAGGGCTAGGATTGCAGCAGTCGGCTATAAGATATGGGTGATTATATACTAGTTTTATATTACACGTTAAACCAAAACTTTAACGGACCCTGTTTATGACGTATATCAGAATCTTGGGTGTATGATCTCCCATAATAGAGGCATTCAAAGCTTATACGAGACAAAGAAACTTTCTGTATCTGTAGTCAAATTCGTACATTTTCCTCTTGAGAATTAACCTAATTCTTTTTATCCGCAGATACAGTTTTATACATTTTAAACATGGGTCACAATATAGAACCAATCAAGCCCAAATTAATGGCTCCCCTGATGTCAACTGCCATATCACATTTACAGGCGCCTAATGGAACTGTTGATCAATAAGAGTGATGTGTCACATTTCAAATTTAGTCCAGACCCATAACTATTTTAGATACGGCTCATTATTCTCATAAACCGGAATTTAGTGCCGGTCAATATATTAGTGTTTGAATTCGCCGCTGCCAGTTTTCTTTAAAGAATAATTTGCTCAATTTCGACAGTTACAGTAATGTAATGAACTATTGTAGGTTAATTATCCGTTAATGTTAGGTTCACTTTATCAGTTGATTTAGTTATTGATAATAGCTAGCTCCTATTGCAGTCTCCGCCTCATTCGACTGCTGTCGTCCAATACATAATAATAGTTCCGTATTATATAAGACATAACACTCGCATAAAAGGCTGTTCTTTATTTATTCCTGTGTTATTGAACTTCCATGACAAGATCTCTATTGATAATGGACAGCTCCAAGAATGGAATCCCCTCAATCACACTCAGTCATCGCTCCCGCCAACTAAATAGTTTATCAGCTTCTATTCCAATTCCAGGACTCAGCTTCTAGAACTCAACCTTTCCTGGATGTTTACTCACAACAACATTCAGCTAACTCTGACTGAGCACCGGCAATGAAAGCCCTTATGTATGGTGATACTATGTACGTCATAACCTAGACTCCTCCGTACTCAAAGAGATTTGACAAGGAGTTATAGCTAAAGCATGGACTGACCATCCACGTCAGTACAGTAATACAAAGGGATATGTTGGGACAATCGTGATTGAATAGTAATTGATATAAAATAAGTTAGTGTAACAACAACGTAACCTCAAAAGTACTTTGAAAAAGAAGTATTTAAAGAAATGTCATTAACTTCAAAAGAGCCTAATTCATTAAAACCATTCAGCTGCAACATCAAAGAGAAAACGACAATATAGTATCAACAAGTGCAAATCGCATCCGTGTATAAGAAAGAAGAAACAACAAAGGAATCTCTCTGTCTAGGACAGTCTTGAATGTCACTGATTTTTGTGAGCCTTTTGAACAGACGGCTTGCATTCTGGCAGTGACTTAATATACCTTTCATATGCCTCGTTTTATCAGGAACTGTTTTTGTGCCACAGGCAGTATCATCTGCATTTAATCTGCATAATCATTGTCTGGCTATTCCAAGGCTAAATAGTAACAACCATTTGAACACCTCTTGTAAATCAGACATTGAGCAAATGCAATGTAAACAAATAACTTTTTTTTGGTTTTGCCCAAAAAGGCGTCGCAAGTTGATTCCATACCTAGATCTAGCCACTCACTACCAGACTTGATATAAGAAACCGTCAACTAGAATGCTCCCAGTGAGCCACGTTGGCGTCATCATGCAAATGTCTCAGGCTATCTTAGACCACATGTAAAACATGAGACAGCCACTAGACTGGAGACAGGCTCGGCTTCATCAAGCTGTCATTAACATTTTATGCCGCTGACCTTTTCTACGGCTGGTAATAAAAGCGGACAAAAATGAAGTTGACATTAAGGTGGTGAGACAATAAACTCTCACCCCATCGGCCGCACCACAAACATCTATTTGTAGACGGTGCCGAGCAGCTCACACTTGTTTTCCCCTCTGCTCACTCTGGATATCTGGGCATCTCGAAAATTCCAGGCATTTAATGCTAGAACCACTGGTTTACTCGTGGTATAACGCTGTATTTTGTTGGTGCTGCTCAAATATCTATCCCCTCTAATTTGTTGGACTAATTGCCAACATTGATAATACAAGTTCAGGCATTTGTTATATTTCAGTTCATGATCACGTGTACCAAAATTCGTTGGTTTTAGTAGAGACATATGATCTGTAGCTTATTATCTTTGATGTATTTTAATGATTGGAAAACACACTCTTAAGAGCCATAATCAGTATAGCAACATGTAATAATTGCATAGTAAAAATTAGCTGGACACTAAAATATGAGGGGGGAGGGTGGGAAGTTATCATAAATGATCCCCTTCAATATAATGTAGCTGCACAATCCTGTATCTGATTGTCACCATTTTGAGGTTTGATGTGAAGTGTTATTAAGTACAATCACGAACCCAAAACAGTCTTAGAAATAGATTGAGTCCATCCAATATCTTGGACTTTTTGTCAAACATTTTCCAGGCAACATGCAGTAGGCTGTCGTGTACCACTAGTTATCTCTGTGAAATTTTCAGACAAAGCAATAGCTCAAACTTGTGATGATTTATCTCTTATCTATTGTAATCGTCAGATGGCCATGACATAACAATAAACCAATGTTTGCGCAGATTGAAGCAGAGGGTCTGCATTCAAATGAATCATATCAATATCTCCCTGGGTCAGGGACTTAAAACGCCGGCAAGAACCTGTAGCGATGGGAACTAATTTATAACATTTTGCCATCTTTTACAAAAATAATGCAATTCATTTGAAGCGTCATCAAAAAACGTCCAAGCCAATAATTACTCTTTTTGTACTGGCTTCTGTACTAGCAGCAGAAGAGCATCACTTATCATTTCGTCAACAATTATTTGCCCGTCTTTTTGAGAGCATGGATCAATTTTGTGGTGTTTGTGGACTGTAATATTAACTCAATATGATGTGTATTGTTCCCTTGGCTCTTATGTTTAGAATAAACAATAAGGGCGTTGTTGAGCTGATTGCTTTTTAATTAGAATACATGGGACCGGACAAAGGAGAATGTACTGCCCATGGGATATTATTGATTTGATAACGATAGAGCTTTTTCTGAGCTTTGAAGTGTTAAAAACACTTTAGAATTGGATAGTTATGGAAGCAGTTATGAGGTTCCGAACAGAACCTAGTATATACTGATTATATTAATAAGCTAATTATTTACTAGGTATTTCTTGGTTATGAATACTTTCCTATTTGATAAATAAATGGTTTATTACATTATTTAGTAAATAACTTTAGATATAAATTGATATTGTTAGTTGGTTTGTACTATAATAGATTATGCATTTCTATGCTTCACTATTTGTTAAAAATAAAACATTCTATAGATGTTTGCAGAAAATAACAATCAATCAGCGTAGTATGATCTTCCAAGGTTTTGAACTGTGATAGAAGCAAGTATCATCAATTAATGAAATATTTTATGAAGGGGAAACATATGAAGGAACCTTCTAATGAATTTCAGATATTTTAAAGCATGTTTTGTCCTTTAATTCACAAAATATCTTTGGAATACCCTCAAAATCTCACTGTTAATGCACCTCTGATATTAAAATCAGGGTCTTTGAAAACGAGTATTTCCGTTCTCAAAGCCTGATTAATGGATCTATAGAAAAGTAATGGGAATCTTTTCATAAGGTATAGGCAATTTTAGCATATTCCCCTCATATCTTACTGAAACCTTTGACTTTAATCAAATGAAACATGTCAAAGTTACAAACAATGGCACTCATTGATCCCTGTGAGCATGCTAACCATGACAATCGCGCCTTCTCTTGTAAGGCTCAAGCACATAGTTAAACATTAACATAATTTATAATTGGATGTAACCCCAAAAACTGTTCTCATGGCAATATTGTTCTAATTCCCCATCAAAAGCCTTGTTGGATAATGTTTATAGGTTTTCGTTATGAATTTATAATAAGAATAGGGAAGAAGCAAGCAAACATTCTATATTATAAGTTAGATTGTTGCTAGGCACCCAGATAGCACATTGATATATTCATCAATAAACTCCCTGGCGCTATTTCATATTTTGTGATTGTCTTCAGAATAACCTCATTGGACATTGAATAAAAGTTCCTAATGGAACTGAAATAACCGTCGTTCAGGATTATCATTATGGCCTCCCAATCCCATGACGTTATATTAAACGTTTTCTTTTTACTTCTTTTACATGTACCTAAAGCTGTGCAAGTACCCATGGTGAATCAAGGAAGTAGTCTTTGAATATGATAATAATATTACCCCTAATGAAATCATTACATCCTAACATTATTGATGGTTATTCGCTCCCCCTTATAGCTAGTCATGCGGAGGTGGCTGAGGCCCCGGCTCGTTGCTATTCAGCAGTTAAAGGTGGCTTCCTGTAGTGATTTACCCATAACGGCTTAATGGGCCAACAGGGAGCCAGGCTCCATCAAAAAGTCCCTGATAAATCTATGAAAAACTGTGCATGAAGGATGGCTTTCTTCACTTAGGGGAAAGGAGGAGGGACACAAGGAAGTAAAAGCATACATCATAATCTGAGAAAAGATCCATACCGCTCGATAGAGGAAATGCCTTCTCAGAGTATTGAGAGAATCGAAATAGAAAAATAGGGGCATTTCTTTTTCAAACATTCACTGGGTATCAAATCTAAGCAGATTCCTGTTAAGAAGTTAGATGTCAAGCATGTAGGCCCACGTAACTTTTCTTGAAACAAAGGATAGGTTTTCATGTGACATGTCAGCGGCGGATCTAGGGGGTCAGGGGGTCAGGGGGTCCTGACCTCCCCCCTTTTGGTGGAGAATTATACTCCACTTAGAGAAAAAAAAATATTGCGGGTGCAGGCGTATATGAACGATGTTTTAGTACTTTTAGCCGATATGCGGACCATCCTTTTCGAAATTCTGTATCTAGCTCTGCATGTGTTAATATTTAGGTAGTGATTGACGACGCTACAACTGGATTCGACAGTATGCTTGTGTTGATCCGAGTCCAATTACAGTTGAAACCAATCCCTAAATGACCACTCCAGCCCCCTTCTCCCTTCATGTCCCCTCCCCTACGACCCCACCTGCCCCGCCCGGCAACCCCCTGACAGTCTCTCTAGACACCGATTGATCATTCCTTAAATTCAGATGCAAATAGTTGGGTTTGACCAGAGCCGGCAGTGGCCCCCTCTCCGAGCCTGGAGCTGTTACCGAGCTGCTCGGGGCTAGGCTGGAATATTGACCCCGAGTGGCCCAATCGATGTTCTGTGTAATGTGCCTACTAAAGTGAATGAGGACATCCCTACCTCTGCCCCCTACTGCCCCTAACCCTAAAAGCACCCTCCCCTCACTGCCCCACCATTAAGGCCTCACTTTTCAGCAGGTCCACCCGGTGCTGGTGATGTCCATTTGGTGGTCAGCGTCAGGCATGCCTTCTGACCGAGCAGGACAAAGGTATGGCAGCCATCTGGCTTGGGGGCATAGCAAAGGCATTGATCTCCATGTGTGGAATTTAAGCTCATTTATTATCTAAACAGCGTTTAGCTCACTGATTCAATCTGGCCTCAGGGGAGGTTTCTGTGTTCGGGACAGCAAGCATACATAAACATTTACTCTATCCGTATGATAAATAATGTCTGGTAAAGCCTCTCCCAGCGGCCATACAAGAGAATCGGTCTTATTAAAGTAGTAAAAATCAAAGAATACGCTGTCTATGATTAATTGTAATCAGGAAATATATTAGGGGCTTTGTCTTGAGCTACATTTGTATAGATATGAGGTATTCTGCTGAATTATGCTTGAACCAAAACCTTTATTTCTGTTCTGTGAGTGACGTCACATTTCAGTTACTACAGTTATAGTCAACAATTATAAATCTCCCCCGTAACCTGATAACAATTGGAACCAGTTGCTCATCCGAAGCAATGATGATTATAGTCTTATCGTGGCATTATAAAAGACATGACCTGATTCACACATTGAGAAATATCTAGTATTTATTTCACGAATCAAGGTGAAACATTCAAACCCGGCTGACTCTTCAGGACCTTTCACAAAACCATATATACATTGTATGCGTTTCCTCAATCTCCAACGTTATTCTGACTGAAGTCAATTTGATAAGTCTGATATTCGATTTTGTTTAAAAACGCACACAGATTGTGAATAAAACGACGGGAAATGAAACTAGCAATTTGTCAATGACGGCGGAGACGAAACAATTCATAGGGATGTTTGAGATCATAGTTACAAGGACAGAAGTAAAACCAGACGTTTCTTAGATATAGCAGCAACAATCATCTGTAGTATCTTTCAATAAATTATAAGCAGATAAGCCCATATTAAGAGATACAGCAACCTACACGAGAGGACTGAGCAGCTCCTATGGTGAAGAGGACACTTTGTATGAGCAGCTCATGTCATGTCTCATCTCCCTCAAGCCAAGTCTCCCACGCCCATGGCAGCTACTCACCAGGCTAGAGGGAGCCACTTTCACGGTCAGTCACGTGGTTCTATGTGGTCCCTGAGTGTCCAGCATGTGGTCATAGAGTAGGCTGGACCGGAGATAAATGGGCTGGGTGCGGGTGGGGTGGGGGCTTCAGAAATAAGCTAGATCGATTCAGGGAATTAAACGTATAGAGATGGGATATGTAGTAGTCAAAGGTTGAGAAAAAGGAAAGAGGTTCTTAAAGATATATTATGTCCGTGAACCCCGCACAAGGTCGTTTAGTCTAAACTCATGTTAAAATGTGTAAATGGGCATTCCATCTTGATCATTCCTCGTGCATAGATATGAGAGCTAGAAAGTTATTTGACCTGAAATGGTGGAATTGGTCATTATATCTATAGGTACACCTCTCAGGTGTGCTCAGGTGCGAATATGCACATATAATCTATACACTGCCAAAGTTGCCTGCATAGAAGAGATCTGTAGCTGGAGTTAAATATAACAGCTGTGGCTGTCTGCCATTAACGTACTCTATGCCTGACCAATATGCAAGACAAGGAAGGTTCAATTTTTGGGAAATATATAATTATACCTTTGGATCTTAACAGCTAAACAGACCCATGAAATGGGTCACATGACTTGGATGTGTTTAGTGTGTTTTGTGGTCATTCATATATCCATCTGGAGGATGGGGAGTACGTTTACTTTTAATGGATTAAGAACATGTTGACTTGTCTATGGCGAATAAACCAACTTTAAGCAAATAGTTTGAATTGTCGTACTACCGCTACTAGTAAGCTGACTACTTATAGGTGAGATACACAAGTAACCACTCAAAGGCGGTTGGCATGAGGGGAGAGGAAGGGAGGATATATACATCAACATTCAAACCATAATTATATGTGAGCTAATGCCGTTTGCAAAATACGTTTAATGAGCTATGACACTTGCAGACTCCTACCTAAAACCATTCCTACAGTTCATTCGCTTGACAGACATCGGAGTAAGTGGAAAGTGCATGAACGATGAAGCACCTTTTACAAAAGACATTGATTTATAAAAACAGATCAGCGTTTCAATCAAATTATTTGATGCATCAACATTACAGTCCGTCGTCATTAAGACATTTATATGAATTCAAAAATATAAAAGAAGCAAAATAGAGCAGATATATGCATCACCTTTTGTGGTGAATTGAACAACTGAGACATATGACTGATATTCCTAATAAAAGCATTGTTCAAGGCAACGTTACATCCCTCGTGTTGGTAATTTGACATAGGCGTCTCGTTGGTTCCGATCGATGCCATGCTCCTCTCTGACTTCCCGGGGCTTTGCTGATCTTGTGACAAAGGACCCAAGAGTCCTGCACTGTGTCCCTGAAAAAGGCGTCTCTGACTCGCGGTCGATAAGGGCCGGGCACTGATTCATAAAGTCCAACGGCCACTACTCAAATGATAAGATCGCGACTGCCACGTCCAAGGAATCCTTAGTCACCAAGCGGTACCCGATGCGAAAGAGAAAATATGGATTAGCATGACCTTGAAAAAGTGCTTCAGAGTAAAATTCAAAAATTACGATGTTGCAAAGACAAAACAATTTTGTCATATACTACGTGAGGGGAACGGTTCGATGCTTTGATATACATACTGAAAAAATGTTCGAAGAATTCTTTAGAGCTATCCATACATCACGAATCACTATGGCCAGGGACGACATGAGGAAGTTTGTAAATTTATGACCATTTCGTGATCAGTAAGTTTCTTTTTATGCAACATGGCTGTTATAGATCTAATTTGTTAATTGGATGCCGGTGGCCTATTCCAAAAGGACTTCATGGCAGTGTGCGTTTCCTGTGCTCATGATGACGCTTCTCCAGTTCTAGGACATATACACCCTGGACACTTACTTCCCGAACACTTACCCCCAGACACTTACCCCCTGGACACTTACCCCCTAGGACATTTACCCCCTAGGACACTTACCTCCCCTTAGCTTATTTATAATGTAGAGGAAATTATGTGGTAAGAACTTAGTCTTTCTAATGAAAAGCAAACTAAATAAATATCCCTCTATTCTAATAGATGTCTAGGATTCATATCTAAAAGGCTAACTCATCCCTACTTAACAGTTTGTGGATGGGGAAGTGTCAAAACATCATTGGACCAAGTTCTCCAAGGTTGGGGGATAAGTGTCCTAGGGGATAAGTGTCGGGGGGGGGGGGGGGGTAAGTGTCTGCCATTTTGGATTTTTGGATTTTGGATTTTTGGTTATGTTGACATTTCAAGGTGGCTCCCCTTTTAAATTCAATGAAGGTGTCCCAGGGGATCATCATACCACATTCAATAAAGAAATCTTGTGGTGAAAGAGTAGAGTCTACATCCTTTCTTTTGAAATAATTTGGAATCCAGCAGTCATTGTCAAAGGTATCATGCTAATAAATTAAAACCATTTTGAATTTTGTGGTATTGTATTGGATGAATATTATATATATTGAGCTCTCTAGGCTATAAACAACTGATATAGAAACCATTCCCACTTGTCTAGATACTTTAGTAGCTGAAAATCATGTTATTTCTCAAAATTTGTTAGCCATCTTGGATTTTGGATTTCCTCATTTCATGACTTCAAATGTAAATAATTGAATACCCTGACCCATAACCTCCCAATTTGTCACCAACCATGTCTCATTAGTCATTTTAAAACCTGAGATATAAGATTTTTCATAGAAAAAGTCAACCATATAGTTTTTTTTGCCCCCCACATCCTTCCTATTGATATTTCAAGGTGGCTTCCCGTCCATATTTGATAGTTATGCGTTAGAGGTGTCTCATACCAAATTTGATGCTTTTTTTCCACTGTGTAACGATTTCTCCAAAAATGACCTTAACAGACCCCACTATAATGGAGGTTTGAAGGCATGAATATGAATTTAAAGGACATTTTCAGACATTAGCAGCGTTTCCATAAGGGGAACATGAAATCCCCAGAGCTACTGAGTTGCAAAACGTTGGCGCGTTTTGCAATAGTGGAATCATAATTGCTTTTCTCACATCTCAAATTGCAAGATAAGATGTTTTTAAGAGTCCAAAATCTTACCTCTACATGCTATTTAGCTCACAACAGGAACATAAGATCGTAAGTCTGAAATAGATCCATGAAAAAGTCAAAATATCTTAACTGAAAATACGATATTAAATTTACGACCACTGTGAAACTTCCTTCTTAGCTTAGTAGTTCCAGAGGATATCTATTAAATGGGCCATCTGTACAGTTATTTGACGCATGCAACTAGTAGAACCATCAGATAATGGTGTGCTGCTGATATGAGACAGTCTGAGCTCGAGGTTAACAGTGTAAGAGTATAGGTGCTGGGTATTTCGTTTGTTGAAGTAAACAGCAGCAGCAGAAACAATCAAACAAATTAAACGTTGAAAGCCACCTGACAGCCGTGACTGCTGATGTTCAGATAATCAGAGCGTTTGGGAAGGGGAAGCCACATTTTTTCAAGGCCAGACAGCCGAACGGAACAGGTCGAAAACAATTTGGCGAAATAGTGAAAAGGATTAAATGGAAAAGATTCAACTGCCTTTTGACTGATGTCGCATTTTCCATGTAATTCATGACCTGCTCTGAAGTTTCTTAATGTTTTCTTTGTCCTCGCTCTTTTAGGCAGTTGCAATTCAACATACTTTGGTGTGTGAAGCTACTCCAGAATTACTTTTTGCAATTGATTAGTTCAGGTATTCCACATGCAGAGGAAAATGCATTGAATATGATATGCGTATCTAAAGAAAACACCAAATCTAACGAAAATGACAGTTGGAGCCACCTAAGATGGATTTGAACAATTAAATTGGTTTTGAACCCCTCAGAACTTCCTGTCATAACTGTGTGTTACTAGTATTGATATCTCTACGTCTCGATTCTGTTGACAGTCTGTTGCATCGGATAGTGTTGGAAGTCATTACATTTGCAAAAGTCCATGGAGATTGTACTTGTCATGTTTTACAGCAGTGTTAATGGAATGTGAACGTGTTTCGTAATCCATTGCGGAGCCTGATGTGGATGCTTAATCATTGTTATAGTATACCTCCCCAGTCGTCCCTGTCCCCTACACGACGTGTATAATCCCATTTCTGTAATGACGGGGATTTTCCGGTGGCCCTGCCCGCCTGAGTCCTGTAATTCTGGGCTTGGGCAATCATGGAAGCCGGCGAGGCGCCCGTGTAATACGCCCTAGTTCAGCTAATGTCCGTGAGCGGCGCCACCGCTGGCCTGGCTGGTACTGGGTAGGTGGGCCGCCTCCTGCAGGATGGCATTGATTCAGGCCGGTGGACGCCTCCTGCCACGCTCAGGAGTCCCTGCCTCCCCTCCAGGCCTTTGGAAAGGACTTCTCCTGACCTGAGAGGCAGGAGAGTCTCACTGGGTGAGCGTAAGAAATACAACCATGGAAAAACCAACCAAGGCGTATCACAAACCAGCCACCATAAGGGAGGACACAGAACTGTTGCCATCATATTCACTTCTCTAACCCTGAGTTTAATCCGGCTCCACACCCAGTTCCTATACACCGCTGCAGCCCTGGAGGACGTTTAGACCTGGCGCCGACCTGGGCACGGATTTACCGGTATCTGCGGCGGAAGGAGCGGCAGGAGGAGTAACGTCACCCCACCTAGTTGACCGCCCCGCCGTCCTCCCAACCCTGGCGGAGGGTCCCGGTCATCCAGCTTATCACTGCCTCAGCCCACCCGGACTCCTCCTGCGACGACCGGCCTTGCCTCCCGCGGGTGCCGCACAAAGTTCGCTTCGTAGCCGGCGTTGGGGACTTCAAGTACTGCAGTACTAGCGGTGAGTCGTATACTCTTGGTCCTTTAGCCTTATTATAACACACTGTTTCAGCAAATCGATTTAAACTCAATACCAAAACAGTGAACGAGGAGTTGTCGTTGACGTACAATGGTTACCGTGTTATACAGATTATCTATTCGTTTACCACCGATGTACCTGCCAAGTAATGTTTAATGATGAGAAGATGTCCCTTGTAATCTCGAGCCATCTTTTTGATAAAGGAAAACGTACCAGTAAGGTTTCGCCAACTTATCGTCAGGAAATGGTACACGGTATGCCTATTTTTACCGAGAGCATTATTGTTATGGATACCCCCCCCGTACATCAATCATGGTAATATCAAGCTAGGTGCCAATTAGCCCTTTGAACGTAGATGTTTGTATATCAATTTTATTTCTAACTATAAGTCCAAACATTTTACAAACGAACGCCATTATCAACCGAAAGCAGCTCCATTTTGAAGCGGGATTGTAGGTCATGTGTCATGCTGGTGGTGTGTGTGGGGGCATTGGTATGGATTGACAATATGTGAACGAGTTGAACTGTATCAGAACAGATATCAAAAGGCGATAAACCATGCATCTCACCATCACCACAGAACAAGTAATGCACAGCGGCAACGATCATTGTTTATTGAACTGTAAATCAAGTGCACTGGGACGACACATTTTTCATTTATAAAAGCGGGCTCTACATTGCTCTATAAACCAAGACCTGCACATCGAATGTGGTGGTATACTGGAGGAATACGTAAAAACATCCCTCCACTATTTACCTGCTTTGAAATGTGACACTTTGATATAACTCCGGCAGTGGTGGTCGGGTGGGGCATAGCGCCTGGCAGCACAATACGCCGGTGTTATTGATGGCTATACGATCCTGACAGTTTATGCCCCCGTGCCCCGTGTTTATCGTGGGCACTACCTGACAGTTCCGCTTCCATTGCCTGCTCCGGGCCACCAGGCCTGAAGTAAGCAGAGATTTCTCCCCATTCTCCCGCAGATAACGCGGCATCAGATAACACGTTGGCGTCCCCATAAGTATCCGACCCATCAATTCTTATCTTCATTGCTGAAACAATAGATTGCTGCTTGCTTGTTGTTGCACATAATCAAAATGGATAGACATTATGGAGGTTCTGATTTTGAGTAGATCAAATAATTTCCATGATGTTATAGTCTGCAATAACAAAATGTCAAGCTCTATCACGAAGTAGAATGTTATTATTTAACTAATAGTTATGCCACTCTCCTCACTTTTTCGCTTTCTCCCTTTTCTCTTTCCTCCAATTCATCAACTTACTCTTAAATATGGTTATGACCAACTGCATTGTGACTGTGAAGAAACTAATTTTGAATGACTTTAAAATGTGCTAACAAGAAACATGACCAAAGTAGTTTATGAGTCAGAGCTATTCAGGTCAGCCACCATTGCTGATACTTCAGCATTGCCAAATGGAACTCAGTATGAAAGGTTGCATGAAAGCATTTATAAATTCCTCATAATGCAACGTTTTCTGGATACATATCTTATACAGTTCTTGCAAGAAGAATCCAATGTGCTTCACAATATTCAACATGAATCAACAACCCACCTCACGCTTCAAAGCCTACCTGGCTCCATGCAGAAATTGACATGTTGAATTGCTCAAAATTCTGAGCAGATCTGACCGAGCAGGTTCTTACAGCAGTGCCAGCCTCTCTGAATATCACAGCCCTCACGGCCATTCAAATGTCACAACCCATACTGTGGACCTTGAAACTTGGTCCAGACCAGAAATTCCAAAAGGTCGTGGCGTTTTTAATACAGGTGGAGGCTTCTCCTACCGCTCTGCCAGCACTAGAAAACAAAGCTGCCACTGCCCTGAAGTGAATCATCTTAGCAGAGTGGAGGCCCCAGACGTGACTCTAGGGAAGGCTGCCTCCAAGGCGGAGCAGAATAATGAAGCAACGTCCCCCAAATTTATAACCTTTCATTAACTTTTTTCCTCCCCTTCCTCCGGCAAATGAATAAGATCATTCTGCCAGGAGGCCATAATCATTTTATCATTCTTTAGGATGGGAATTGGATTGTTTGTATTTATGACTCAGATCATTCCCATTTGTAAAGCAGTAGGTAGTTATAGGTCTTCGGGAATTTAAGACGTTCCTTGAGTGGATATATTGTTCACTGCCCTTTGAGAAATAAAATGGAATATTGCTATCAAAGAATGTCTTAATTCGGTGCCGCTTTTGAACAAGACATTGCTTTTAGTTCCCGCTTTTTGTGACCGTTTTTTACGCGTGTGCAAGAGGTAGGAATAATAGAATGCCTAACCTTTTTACATAGATGTCCGTGCTTCAAGTAAATGACGACATTTGGCTGTCACCGGCCGAGCGTCCATCCCGGCCCCCGTCGGGGGTGGAACTCCCTGGAGGGGCCGCCAGATCGGCGCATGGATCAGCGACCGGAAGTGACCGTCGGCTATTTCCGGTTCCTTTCCCTCTTGGGAAGGCTCGAGGTATTCGCCAGGGGACATATGGCATGTAGGCTGGGGCACGGCTGATGTCGGGGAGAGGGTCGTGTATGCATAGGATACTTTAAAATTATGACATATGTAGGCTAATGTGAATGGAAGAGAATGACTTTTTCGGGTATCAGCCATAGGCTAGTGTAGAACCTCGCCAGGAATCATTGGTCAAGAGAGTTTCTTACGTGATACGCTGATAATCTATTGCTGGTACCCAAAGGCCAAGAAGAGTCGTTCTCCCTCTCATGATCGATTGGTTGTGTACATGTTATTATTACTTGATTTCATTTTAAGCTGTTTATTTTATTGTAAAATTACGAGGGCCGACTCAATTAATTATATAGATATCCTGAATCGGTGAGAGCGTCATTACTGCCTATGTTTCCCTTCCCTCAAATATATAAAAGATGATGTGCGCGTGTTTGTGCGCCCGTGTGTGGTGTGTGGTGTGTGTGTGGTGTGTGTATGTGTGTGTGTGTGTTTGCGTACATGTGTGTGTGATGCGCACGTGTGTGTGTATGGAGGAGGAGGAGGGCTGAACACGTCTTTATCAGATGTGTGTATAGCGAATCTGGCCTAGCTGTTTTACCAATCCATGACCCATGCGACAGTAGGGCCCTGGGCTTTTGGGTGAGTAGGTGATTGGGTGAGTAGATGCTGCTTTAGTCAATTGATAGACGGAGGGTGTTGATAGATGCATGGATGGGAAAGTGAATAGGTAGACGGATGGGTGTGTGGATGGATCGGTAGGAGGTAAAATGGATGGGAAGTGCATAGGATGAACTCCACAATGGATGTATCTATAAAATGATGAATGAGAGCATGGGTAGAAATATAAACAAATGGGTGAATAGAAGGATGAGTGAATGGGAACCCACGATAGGTATGAGTACGTTGGGTCAGGGCGCTACGCTATAAATCTTCAGCGTAACATTATGAAAGCCTGCTGATCTCTTGTTCCTCATATCATACTTGAGCCTGCCTGCAGACCTTATTGCCCCATTAGTCAAACGGAATGGGATCTCCGCTAGACAACTTAATTAGCCTTTTAGCCTCTGCTGCTCATTAAGTGGGCAGTGTCTGAGCTGCTCACGAGTCACTCCTGCCATGGGAGGCTGGCAGGTGGGGTGCTCATATCCTTGTTCCAGGAAGGCCTTGTCTGCGAGTTGTCATAACCTTTACCATCTGCCCACCAAAACCTGTCCACACGTCAACCCCATCCTACTCATATCCAAATTGATGTGGTTGTTCTTGCCACAACAATAATAATAAAGAAGGGGTTTGTATTCCATCGGAAATTAAGGAACAGATTGTTATTAGGATTGGCCATCAGGCAAGCAATAAATAGATATTCAACAGATCCCGAACACACAAAAAATGTCTGGCAATGGGAGGAACTTTCGGAGGAGAAATTAGAAACCATATTACTTGCTCATCAAGGGATTCATATTTCCCATACATCAACTTTATCTTTACCAAGTCAGGACGGGTTGATAAATAGAGAGCCTTCACCAGACTCAGCTGGGTAGTTATTTTCTTCAGATTTGAAGTTAATTGGATCATACTTCATGTTTTATCTTCCCCTTTGAAACCGCAGACTGTAATGATTGAAGTTCTTAACGGTCAAAGCCATGAATCAGCACGTTATCCTATAAATATGGCATGTATTATATTCAGAGATTTCACATGAATGCTGTGCCAATGGCATATCCCCCCGTGTTGATGGTGACCATCCGTTGTAGCCACATCCCAAGTAACACTGTGCCGGTGGTGCATCCATTTACAACCAGCTCAGAGGCCTCTGACCTAAGTTGCTCACCTTGGCGAGCAGCTCGGCATGAGCTACTGCCGGCCGCCTAATGAAGGAAGCCCAATAAGCCGCCAGGCCCCTACTCGGCCAGTCACGGCTAACGAGCCGCTGACCGCCCGGCCGTGTTCGTATTTTCATAATTCTGTAATGCTTGGGTAATGAGTCTGAGGTGCTCTCCCCGAATGACTGAACTGCTCGGAACTGCTCGACTTGAGTGCACTGATATATGTACTGATAAACATTACGCAGTTATGCATATTGCAGTGTTGGATTGTAAATGGTTGAATATCAAATCTCATATTTTCAACATTATAAGCATATAATTATATCTTATGAATGAACAACTCTGATTTTTATCATTTGTGTTATCACTTGTAATATCTGGAAGAACAAATTTATCTGGAGATATTCATTAAACACATTAAAAACAATAAGCCGACTGAGCAAACTGTTTGATAAAAGGTGGAAATATCCTTCTAGTAAAGACAAGATCCGTCCACGGTATCAACTGAAATCAACTTATTATCGCAATCGTTGGCCCCTGTGAGTTTGACTTGCAATCTCACATCAGTAGGCTTCTGTGTCCCCCTACAAAACAATTGGTCGTTCCAAGCACATTGAATTACAACCCATACACCTTGCCTCAGGCCTGGCCTGATATATGTACATGTATTGCTTCAACCGATGACATTTATTCTTAATCGAAAGTGCCTGGATAAACTTGTATCTGTTATACCTTAGGTACAATTACTTGCGGTTTATAACATACACTGTAAAAAGTAACTGTTCTAAGGGCTTCAAATCTGTCATAGAATCTGCTGTATGACCAACAAAAAATCAAATTTATTATGCAACCTTGCAGAGAGTACTGTGAATCTATAGCATGATTTGCCGGCAACACCATATTCCACTCTTTTAATTGTAGCTACTTTACTTCAAGAACAGCGTGTTCTCACTTACCTATTAACTATACTGATAGTTTTATCTGCCTCTACTAAAAATGGAAAACTACACCCTAAAAATAATTCGTACTAAAAAAATACAAAAACGTAGAATCTTGTAGGTATTCATAAACGTATTCAGGTCATACCTTATCGATAAATACGAAACATATACCACGGACTACATTCATCATTGTCACAATCTGGAAGAGTAGAACTGCCCTCGTGGGAGTCATTGATTGTTGGTGGAGTCATCCTTATTTTGTCAAATGCCATCCATCGTCATCTCCAAGGACCTGGCCCTGTTGACCTATCTAACTTTCCTATTTGACTATCACTGATTGTCCAAGGTTACTTATATACATGCTGTAAAACTGTGTAATACTTAACGCTTTCTATCCCTCTCGGAGGTTTCCATCCATTTCATGTAAAGATTTATATCAAATATTTATCACAAAGTCATTATAAATTCAAGAATACGTACGTACTGTTGTTCCGTTTCCTTCTCAGGTTGGTGGATCTCACTCTTAATATCCTTTGTACAACCAGGGCAGAAGAACACAAGCCGTAACAGGCAATACATTAGGTCGGCTTCACAGAAAGCTGCACTAATTAGTAAATATTCATCATAATGGGCTCTATGCATCAGAGCCGTGTCAGTTGCCCCTCCCAAACCGAGTGGCCCCGGCCCAGCACATCCATCAGAAACTGTCTGAGTGGGCGCTCACTGTCACCACCAGCCCTGGAGGAGGCACAAAGAAAGCCTGATGAATTAAAGACTGCCACCCGGAGGCTATACCGATGACCCATCCCCCCTCCCCCAGTCGTATCGCTCTGCCCGTATTCTGATTGCAGAACCTGAGAAGCTGCATCAGAGGCCATCTGCGCCCCACCTTTAGTAGGTGGTGGCGTCTAGATGGGTTTGTCGTCTATTAACCACATTAAATCAGCAGAGAAAACGCCCTGAGTCTACTCCAGGTGAGGTGAGGGGTGGGGGTTACTCAGTCTATAGCCACTATGGGAGCACTTCACAACAGCTGTGGGTCTGAGAGGAAAAATGGCTTCAAAAGTGTGCGTATGTAGGGGGAGGGGGTGTGGGGGGGGGGGGGGGGGGGCGTGAACCTCACCGTTTAGAAAAGAGACAAATTACAAAATGATAGGCTAGATAACCAGAGTGCCTTTACTGTATATCCAAAACTAATATATATTTCAAAATAAATCTTTGAAAAAACAGGGAAAGTGATGTCTACTTAGAACCTTCCTTTTGATCAGTACTAGTACTGTATGTACTTCCTATCTCATCGGTACTACTAAATCTCGAAGGTATCACCCACAAGACACGGTTAACCTGATCTTTAAAGGGGTATCCAGTTTCAAAGAGTGCCCCCCTTCCCAGTAAACTACCCAACCACCTCCCCCTCCCCTTCCCTGTTGATGGCCCCATGGTGTGAGGGCTTACTGCTACTGTCTACCAAGACGCCTGGCTTCTCCTTCCCGCACACTTTCCCTGCCATTATCAATTGATTCTCCGGCGGACGTGGCTGCTTTCATCAGTACCCTATTCATGCCCACAAACAACCTAGTTAGCGGGACGTCCTGAGTAGGGGAAGACTAGGACGTGGTTCCTGACGTGGGTAAACAGAAGGACTGCTAAGTCATCGATGGGAGTCTGTTATAATAACTTCTCCCATGGTCTTTAACTACCGTCTGAATGGGTACATCCCTGCCAAAGATTGAGGGCGGCGGAAGAGTTCACTCGATAAATATGTGTACACACGTACGAAACTACTGTTACGGTAGTTATACATAAATCTGATTTTTACAATATTACTCTTTGTGGTTGTCGCCGCTGCATTATCCTGGTGACTAGTGGACGGTCCCTCAGATAAGTCCTTATAAATGTTCCTGCAGTCAGTAGGCGTACTGCAACGAAATAGCTTTTATTCAAAGAACTCCACTTGATAAGAAACAAGTGCTTCCAAATGAACATCAACTTAGTCTGGAATTGTGCTAGTCATCGTTTCCATAGACACACCCCTTCATCCCAACCTCACTCTATCTACGTTTACCGCTCATGAAGTAAGGATTATAACTTCCACCTCCTCCCAAACACACACATACGTCTTTTACTTTTGTTCTCTTACATTAGGACTGAATTACTCCCCCCCCCCCCCCCCCATACACACATCTCCCCATACACCAATGGAACAGCTCACCCCCCCTGTCCCATAGCAGTGGCCGGCCCGTCGGGTCTGGCGGCTGGTGCAGTCAGTCATGGTTGTAAACACCTTGTTTATGCCCTGTTTGGCTTCTCATTACGCCGATCCCACCCCCTACTATACTAACCTGGGCCCACGCTCATTTTCTCACCAATCTTTCTTATTCTGCTCTCATGTAAATTAGGTCTATTCTCATTTCCTGCATCTCTATACTTCACTATCTGTTACCTTTCTAAACAACAATTCCCACTGAAAGCATAGCTGTACTGTGCATTCTTTCATCCTTTCATGGATTGGACTTCAATTAATTCGGATAAATTAGATACGCATTTTTTTCTATGATATCTGCATTAGAAGGTTCCACTTAGGGAATTACTCAGCAACCAAGGGCATGGTTTTGCTCATGTAATCTAGAAACTCGGACAGTGCAGACTCTATTATTTTGTGACATCAAGTTACCGGATGAAGAGGAATCTATGACACACATGCTACTCTGATAATTGTAGGATGGAGGAAGAACCGGATGATGGGTTTGGTGGAGGAATATCCAGGGGACAATAATCTGAAACATGTCTGAGCAAAAAGGTTGTCTAATTAGAACACCGAGAAATGGACGTGACTTTGTTTTAGTTCCACCTCGTACCAGGCTTAGGGGTATGGAAATAATCGTGATTTGAAATCACGAGCTACACACCCTTGTAACACGGAGGGGGCAGTCTTCCAAAGTTGATTAATCGGATTTAACTCGAGTACTTTGAAGATGCATGTACTTAGGGTTTTTTTTCTATGAAATCTGCTAATCTACATCAGTACACGTGCCCTAGTAGACTGGACCACAATTTAGGCGCTCTGGGTACGGACTATCTGAACCCGAAGAGGCGTGGGATTTTATCTAGTCGTATGATCCTTATTTTTTATGGGCCAATGCCATCCAATGTGAATTGAAAGGTTTAAATAATATCAAATAGACAGTACAGCCTCTACATGGACTTTGCTTGTCGTTATAACTTTGTTTTAATAATGTCATACCTTTTAGAATAGCTCCTACCTGTGGACGGGTTTCACACCAGCAAAATCCTAACCCCCTTTTCCACCTTTTAAGTTCTCACTCTTCTACATGTGTAAGATCGAACTAATGACAGACAAATGTCATAATAAGTAATACATATCATCCTGATACAATACGTATAAATTGTCCACTGAACCTAGTAGTTTCATATTCACTATATGAAACGATAGAACGTTTCTGCCATCACAGACAAGGCAGGACGGCTGAGGCATCCAGTGTTTCCCTCCTCATTCAGACTTACTATGGCAGGCGTCTCGTAGTTCTCCTTCCACTCAGATAGGATAGGACAGACAGCTGTTTGTGGCTGCAAACCGTTTAATAGGAGAGCTCACTGCGTGCACACACAATGCAGCCTCCCTCAGCACGGCTTCCCCACTACAACCAACACTAGTTATCACACTGAATAGTGGATGCTCGCCGGGTAAGGTGGGCGGCCGCCACTCGCCCAGGGCCCCATTATTTTGTCCTGCTTTGGAGCTGCCATCGACTCGTTGGTGCTAATTGACAGGTGACACCGCGCAAGAGTAGACTCATTTAGCCCCCCTCTTACAATGGGGGCGTTGTTCTCAGCGCTGCCTCGCCGAGCAGCTCTGAGAAGCTCGACATGAGGGCCTTTGGTTCGGGCCGAGCAGCTCGCCTGCTTGGAGCATGGGGCTGTGAGCAGTTGTGAGCGAGATGGAGTGCTCCGAGCAGAGGACCTCGTTCCTCACGCCTGACGTCCGATGAACGGCCCTGACTGGGGCGGGAGGTTAGGAGCAACTCGACCGACGGGTGTAATATGTGAGCAGGTCATGAGCAGGTCATGAGCAGGCCACGACCAGGTCAGGCCGTGTACTGCTGAGGTCAGTGGGCTGCTCGGGTAGGTCACAGGGTTATTACAGAAGGGCTGGGGGACAAACACACAGGCCAGCAATCACGTACGTTGGACAGGGTAAATGTGCATTTATTTGATAACGTGTGAAGGTTGTTGTCGAGTCTAAGGTCAAATGCAGGCTAGCCGATGGTCCCAACATAGTCGTAAAACCTGGGAGATGGTTATTTTGTGTAGGCCCTGTGGGCCAATAAAGGTGTTATGAAGGTTAAAGGCATGCCATACATATGCATCAGACTCAAAGATGCAGGGTTTGTTTCAAAGACGACCGCCGTGTGTAAGACTCATGTCCCTATTAAAGAAATGTCCATAAATTCATAATCAAATATGCAACCTACTTAGATAAGTACCGCCAGTTGCGCTCAATCAAAGTTAGCACGTTGATAAACTTAGTTTGTATGAGCTAACTGGTTAATTACACAAATTGAATACATTCATGTTTTGGGGAACGCTTGGTGTATACTTTACAAAGAAATGACTCAAAGTACAACCCATCGAAATCTGGTTAGTCCATCAGACCATTAAAAATCTAACCAGTGGATAACTATTATTCAAACCAATATTGATCACTAGGCATTGTCACAGTATTAATTTTGTTTTCAGAAAAGTAAATAATATCAGCTAAATTCGAAACATGCCTCCTTAAATTCATCTGGGATATGCCCCCCCCCCCCCTCTTCTGGGCCCCCAATATTCTTGCCCCTTAAGCCAAGCAACAGGCAGAGCCGAACTGTGACCAAATAATGATGTGACACAAACAGAGTTGGGATTTGAAAACATGATGACATATCCTTGGGACACATGTTCAACCAACACAGGAGTATTGTCAGAACCACCTACTTATGTATAATATATTCTCCTAGCTCTAAGTCACGAAAAAAGACACTGTCATCTCAGTAGGTGTATCCATTCAAATTAACTTTCTTGTCGCTGCATCTTCAAACTGTCTCAATGTGCATCTCAGCCCTCGCCACTGTTGACCAAATAAGGAAATAAAAGAGCTCTGTCCTCTCCCCTCCCAATCTATTGACCATTTGAGACCTTATTGAGCTGCTCTCTATTTCTACGGAGTTCGCTGAGTTGCTCTCTATTTCTTTGAACCAAGCCGAGCTGTTGATGCTGGTCCTCAGAACGACCTGAGTCCCCGCAGGAGGTATGAAAGGGCCCAGCGACGAGATAGTTTTGTAGAGTTGGCACGAAATTGCGGACCCATCACCCGTCTGGATCTTGTGGATTGCCAGCCAGTTCCAACTTCAAAGGCCGGCTAAAAGCTTCCGTTTTATGTGTTATTTTGACTAGTCTGATTCCTAACGGGGCGCTCTGGGAACATGCAAGCGGCTTTTCTTGAAGTTTCCATTTTTTTATCACGATTATTTGGTTCAGGGAATTGGACTATAAGCTGGTTATTATGTGATTTTAATTGCATTTACTTTTCTCTTGGAGCTAGAAGTGAAAGGCACAGCTGCTATAATTTGGCTTTCTAAAAACAGGCAATGAAGATCATTAATGTTTTGGGTAAACATAGAGATTTCTTAGATTGAACATGCCGCATGAATCTTTGTGACATGACGAGAACAATAAACAAAAAGCATGTCTTGAAGTCGGCATGTGGTATACACATGGCAGATTCTTAAAATTGACATGAAGATGAATAGGATAGTAAAAGGCGACATAATCATTACTTAAATACGACATGCAACACGGGGTACACCCCCGCAAAGTTTGCCTTTCGTTGAATTTTGTGTAATAATCACAAAGACAAATTGCGTCTTTTTATAGTGTTCTTTTAAAAGCATGATTCCTCTACAGCATTTGGCATTGTATATACACTTGGGTATGAGCTTTTAAGTTAACTTAGAAACAGGAGTAAACATCTTAACGATGTTCTTTGCTGCTAATTTTTCCTGTTTAAATTTCAAGGCTTATCATCTTCCTACATTTCATTGGTTGGGTGCGAGTCAAAATGGAATTCAATATCGTAATTACTGACGATAATTGTCAAGCAACTGTTAACTCAAAATAAGGTTTCAGTCTTATTTATACCCTTTACAGACTAGCCTCAAAATACGTTCATAATGACAGTTCAATACGGGCATTGTGCGCATTCTGAGGCTATAGTCTGTAAGGGGTATTAGTGGATTTGATGGATTTGATGGATTAAACTACCAAATGCTCATTCAGTCAATTAAATGACCAACTGCTCTGCTGCTATATATTTTCACCGACGATTACAGGTGACGTCAAGGTAGCCCAATTAGGTGATAATTAATAGGTACTACAACGACACCCACGTCACGAGAAACGATAACTACCTGGACCTCCAGGGGCCTAATTCTAAGTTGCGCAATGCAGGTACGCCACATCAAAATTACCTAATACGAGTGGCATTATCCATGTAGGCTTTGGGTTCTAAAATGAGGGTTTATGATGACACTTGGAAGAGCTTATTGTACTTTGACATGTAACTTAGAGCTAACTAATTTAAAGTTTATTGGTGGCATGCCCAGTTACACTATGCTCACTGACCATGATTAGGCTAATAGGCCTAGAATAATTTCCTGGAAAGACCTGTGACGTTGGGACTGGATCCTAATACTGAAATATCAGAAATGGCCACTCTAATTTGCAAAGTATAAAGCTTTACTGGAGTCCTATATAATTTCATAGCCCAATATAATATTTTAAATACTAAACTTAGCTAAAGCTTACGGTTTTCCTACATTGCCCGCAAGAATTGTCTACCTCAATTTTGCACCCATTTCTAAATAATTATTTTTTTTAGCGTAAAAAGTATTTTATGGTCGTAGTTAGGTGATGCATATGGTAAGTAAGCTCGGTACAAATGTAGATATTTGTCCCTTTGCGTTCCATAAAAGGAAACTAAATGGTGTTTTGTGCTTTTGACAATTCCAAATCAATGTTGCACTAGAGTAAAACAGTTTTTGATGTTATCTACCAATTTTGGTTTGCCACTATTGTGGGGGTATATATACAGAGCAGGCGACCAGGGAGCAGGGCGGGGGCAAAAGGATAGCTTGGACGTACCATAGGGAGTCTGGATTTGCTTCTAGTGCATCAGGACTTTAATATTAATCTATAACCTTTGCCCTTTACGTGGCTTTTGCCTTCATGGTAAATTGTGATGACCCTGTGGTTCTGACCTTGTCCCACCCCACCCCTATGCATGCCATCCATTCCTCTCCTATAGTTCCAGTATTCCTTTCCCCATGTCCTATTATATATATTATATATTATATATATATATATATATAAAATAAGGACTCCACCTCCAGCTACTGACCATACCTCCAGCAGGCAACTTTCTGAGCTCACGTCCACATGAGGGGCCGGGCAGCTAGTTTGATGTATACCTTAACTATTGGCTTTCGGTAGGAGGAGCCAGTCTATCCTGACTTGCTTGACTTTTATAGCAATGCTAGAAGATTGGATGCGCAAAGAAGGTCGATGAGCAGACAGAAATGCGACCTAGACATTGCAAAGCCGTCTAGGCGTTTCCCATTCTGCTGTTGGCCGTGCCTTTTAAATTTTGTTCGTCCTGGATATCGTTATTCATATAGACCCAATACTCTTTATGAATTGGTCCTAAAGATATGGTTGGTATTATAATAATGCTGCACAGACGTTTTATCAAGCACTGTTTTATAATCATATTACCACTGATTACATCAACGCAGGCTGGAATTTTCACATTTCGTACCATGTATAATACAGACGTTGACATATGGAAATATCAACATGTTTTTCAGGAAAGTCTCAAGTTCTAAATGAAAGAATTGAGTTCCGAGGCAATATCTAGGCCTGGGACATGTTCGATGTTTCGTCTAGGATCCCCAAATAAACCAGAAGCCATATTACGTCAATCTTGAATACATTGTGATTCAAATGGCAGCAGATCACAGGTAGCTATAGGCCGAGCCAGCTTTACATGACGCACCGGTATCAGGCCTTGCTCTATCATCCTAACATACCTGGATCCATCCATATTTGAAAACGTATACATTCTATTTTCAATCATGTACGGTCACGAGGGGATATTTTGATTAGTTTTTGATGTGGTCGATTAAATCTTTTTTTAATTCAACGTGTACTTTTAATGCAGGTGTTTCAAGCTCTTTTTTGTGTAGATGCTAAAATCAACTGAAAAACACATAAAACAAAATAGTAACACCATGAGCCATGCATTGTGTTGGATATAAGGGAGTTCTCTAGATAAAGATAACTATTAATCAGCGTATTTAATAGTAAGCTGATAATAAATATAAAGATGAAATTTGGTACTAACATTTAGCGTTGCTACTTGTATAAGAACAAGAGAGGTTTTTAATTTTTTATCATATGAGAGAGATCCATGAGAACAGCTTGAATTTTTGGAGGTTTATTCAGCTGACAAAGAGTTCTTTTTATGTTATTCATATTCACTTCAACGTTCCATATGTTTTTATCGGCACTATTCAATTCACAAATTATAATTATGGATACTCACGATCTAATTTGGGGAATGTGGTTTTAATTGATCCAACATGCTCTATAATGTTTGAATGGCTCGCCACACCATTAATATTCGTCTGGATTCGTTAAAATAAAATCATGAGAAATTGTCATAATCCTTATTGTGTAATTAACAGTAAATAATTTCTTTTGTGTGATTTGGATGAGGTTCTTCGGGCAATCTAAAGCGGGTGAATAACGTGTTCAGTCTATTTTATATAGGACCTGTTCATTGGGACAAAGTCAAATGGTGTTTTGTTTAAAAATAAGAATCCATATCGACCCGAAACCCAAACAGGTTGTTGCGTCGTATAACCCTTATTATAATACCATGGGAATGAAATGTACAGAACCAGTCAGAACATTCTATCCTTGTTCATTGTGTTGTGTTTTTTCCATATCCTTTGGACGCAGTCTATCTCCACGGGCCAGCCCCCGTCCCATGATCAAAGACTGCTGTCGATACGTTTGATCGTCATGTTAAAAGGCCAATGCCTATACAAAACGTGATTATTCCTCAGCTGATGCAACATGAGAACTGTCTTTTCCCATAATATAATAGTCATGCACCAGGTGTGCGCCCACCCACTCCTATAAACACGCCATCTCTTTAGAGTTAGAAAAAAGACATTGGAGAGAGAGTGGTTCGTTTACCTGTAACTTTAGCTTGGCACACCTACATGAGGGTGTACACAGCATGATGCCCATGTTTGATAGATCCATTGACTGATTATTTAACTCTAAGCATACTGCATTATCAACATTATAAATATCACCCCTAATCAGTAATTTTTAATCTGTTTCTTATGGACTAGCAGAACTTACTATTGGCTAAATTATTAAGAAATGGTCAAGTATTTGTATTTATTAAAATTGTAACCAACAGATATATTTGAATCCGCAAAGTGCAAAAGAGTACCTCACTGAAACACAGCTTCAATAGGATAGACATCAAAAGATACACGGTTTATAATATTCTCTCCAATCTAGACATGATACAAACGACAGGATACTATGGCGCCGCTTCTGCATATCGCAAAATATACATCGAGTGTGCCCATATTCTGGGGAGTGGGGGGAGGGGGGAGGGCCTTAACTCATCCCGCGTATTATCCGTCGTTAGTACCAGACGGGCGAGGCGCTTTCAAGCTCACGTCCCCTTTCAATGTTTAATCATAGCTGGGGGATTATGTCAAATTAACTCCAGAAACGATTACTTGTCACTCCTCGCCTAGCCTTTGGAAAGAAAAGACTCTTTGATACGTCTTCCCCACTGATGCCACAATTATATCCTTAATCAAGCCGGCAGCACCAGGCACGTCCGTGCACTCAGGGGGAGATGAGTGCTTATTCAGCCAGCTTCTCCAGGAAAAAGAAAGTATGGTTTAGTGGGGAAAATGGGGACATTATGTATAGTTTTTATAAGGCTCATCTTACATATTATTTTCTTTGGGAATGTGAATAGGTAGCCTGGGCGAGGAAGTAGCATTCTGCACTTTTGAACATGAACTATTTTGCAATCTCTATTTCAGCACCTATCCACAATTATTTAACCCACATAAACTGCACTGACGCCTTATTTGGGCTGGAATAAATGGTTATGATTGTAGAGAGTAACAAATGGCATCGTGTACTCCATACATTATCCCTTTCTAAATCTGTCCGATTATATCATATCATAAGCGATCTATTTTCCAAGGTTCAGTTATTATATTTTCCAAACTTTTCCCTATATATCGCCCTTTTCATATGGTCTGTTTTCACCATTACATGTTATTAACTTCTGAGATATAAAAAGTAGTCTAGACATTGTAAAGTCTATAGCCAAGCTATTATCTAACTTCTATTATTACCTTGTCGGTAGCCGTATCAAATAGCCCTATCATAGCTACACTCTGTTCAGGAGTAGCTGTTGGTTGCCTTTGGGAACAAAAAAAAGCATTATGAAGTTTTAGATCGATACATTCATCAAATATTTTTTCTTTGGGCCTTGTTGGTCCCGACATGGCTGGTTGTTTATGTATATTGAGGTTCTGTGTTTGGCGTGGGGTTGGTCATTGTAGCATGGTGTGGATTGTACGAGCCTGCATCAATAAAAGGGCCCTTTCTGTTGTTTCATGATGGATGAGATAGTGTCGAAACATTCCTGGTCAAGGGCTAGTTCTGAGAGAGTGGTCGGGGTGGGGAGGGCAGGAAAGGTAGGGCGGGCACTAGGAGAGCACTATGACGGTCTGAATGGGCAAAGTGTGGTAAACTCTGTTTTTTGATTAAATGTATTGTTGTGTTACCAAAAGACACTCAATCTCCTCCGAAATGAATTATTTCTAATCTGAAAATTAAATGGAAGAAATTCAAGTGTATAGAATTTTTGCTTGTTAAAATTTGGCTCTTTGTATAAAACAATGATGAAGCAAGTGCTTCTAGCTAAATCCAATTATCAACAATGATTCAAGGTTAAACAACTACGCGTTTAATTTAGATTTCTTGGCTTAGTTTTACACACAAAGAAAATTCTTACCCATTAAGCTCTGCACATGAGGCACCGACGGAGAGCAAGTGGAGAGAGGAGGTACATCTAGTCCATTCCCCATAGGCCCCTGCCTTGGCCGGTCAAGAAGCTGACCCCTGAGATGGCACTTCACCAACAAAAGGCCGCCTAATGCAACATGGCACCGGCCAAGTCTCGCGAGACTTCGCCTCAGGTCTGACCTCGTAAAGGAACCCTGGCGACGAGATCGGGGGAGACTTATCGCCGAGATCGGGGCTTTTCGCCACGAGAACCCAAGCGACAAGTCACTCCGATTTCCATGGGTTCTTCAAAACAATCCATTCTCTGGGACTATTCTCTGCGGACCCGGAAGTGAAAGATTAGTGGGGTCCTTCTGCCCGCCAAGATGGTAGGTTGGAGGAGGGATCAGGGTGGACTTAAGGCAGGGTTCGGAGGAGTGTAGCACCGCCTGGTCTCCATGGACGTTACCTCAATATTGTAAAGTGACACAGTTGTTACATTCTGTTTGACATACAAATACATGTATGTACTATCATGCCCAGGATAGGTACCGAAGAAATGATGAAAATGAACGATACATGAGTCAATCAAGGATCTTAACATCCTTAATTACGCTAAAACTGTTGTAAACTTCTCTACCTTCTGTTACTTCCCAGAGGATTGCTTTAAAGGCCTGCAGATGAGACGTATTGAATGCGTATTTTAGTAGCATCCCGAGCCTTTTAATTTTTGTTAGCCGCTTTTGGGTCGATTTGGTTCGCAATTTGAAGGATTGGATTAACTGTTTTAGTCGCATTCAAATCCGCTTCATTTTAATTCTGCTTGTCGATCGACTTGATTTACAAATTCACTTTATTTTATCCACCATTATCATTCTGCTGTTCTTTACTGCGGGTAATATTGTAGGATTTGTGTATGATTTCCAATACTTCGTTCCCGAATGTTTATATAAACAATATTTTGAAATAAAATGTTTCTCATGCTCAAATCAGTTTAAAAAAAATACCTTACAGTGGAGAATAAAAAAAAGCAGGCCTTCACCAAATTCTGCTGAACTCCTTTTGGATTACTGAAGTTATTTATTTTGGAATAAAATTCGGCGAAACTAAATTATAGGAAAGTAATCCTGCTATTGCCCCCATCACCTATCCATTGTTGGCGCATTGGTCAAAGAGAGAACCATATAGGGCCAAGGCGGTGAGCTGCTCTCGTGTGTGGAGGGAAGGTGGAGGGGAGGAGGGGCTCTATAGCTCGGCGCGGTTCACACCCCACACGGCCCGGGCAAACCCAGACGGGGCTGAATGTAATCCACAGTCAAGGCGACGTGTTGACATAGAAAGCCGAGCGACTCACAGCGACTCACAGCCACTGTGAGCGACTCAGAGCGACGCGGAGCAAGTCGCAATGACCAGATATGTGATTAGCTTCTAGCCCGGTTTTCAATTAGGAGCTGGCTGGGAGGCGTGGGCAAACAGCATCGCCGCCGTTTGAAGACCGCAAAGTCTTCAGATGGTCGGAGTTGGGGAGGGGGGCGACACCGACCCGTCCTCTGGCAAACAAAATCCTTAAAAGAAGCCCCCCGATAGATGTCAATCGAAATATATTCCAACCCATCCTAATGAATATTGATGTTTATCTTAAAACCGCTCTTTTTCCTAGCACTTTTTTCATCTTTTTAATCGTAGCTAGATCTTCACTGAGAAGCTTACTCCGGCTTTTCATTTAAAACTGGTAATGGGCCGCTAAGAACACGGAACTGAAATTAACCTCCTACCAAAATTCATATGATTTCGCGAAGGATGTTATTTCCAAATGACCACTAAGGCTTCCCTGACTCAAAATCTGATAATGAAGGTTGTTTAACTGGCTTCGTAAAATGAAATTAAAACTGTTCAAAATGAAATGAGAAGATTTACATGCTGCAAGATATAGAGAAGTGTAAACCAAAGTAAGTCTTCTATAGAGACACCTATTTCATAAACTGCTTTGACGTTTATGAATGGCTACCGAGAATCGAAACCAATGACAACGTTACTTTTTAACAGATATTTTTATAATGATACCCTCAAAATTGCCTATCCCATGATTCACTTTATTGTGTTGGCTATCAGGAGCGCATCTACTTCTTATTCTCACTCAATTTTGATTATTCCAAGTAGGGCCATTGTTTGGGTTTCTTCCACCGTTGAAGTGTATCCGATTACAAATAACGTTGAAAGGGGATCCCAGGTGGCTGCTCGGCCCTCGGAAATCAAACCGACCTGTGTTCATTAATATTGCAACTCTGAAATTGGCATATTTTCAAACCCACTCACGTTCATCAGAGTATCCGTATGAGAGGCCCTCTAGCCGAGAGCTGTAGCTTCTGAGGGTGAAGCCCCATTCGCCCTGGTCGATATTTCTGTCGCAGAGACCCGTGAAAAATGAATCTCATGCATTCGCGAATAAACTCAGGTACGACAAATGCTCGCAAGCCAGCAGAATTGAACAAATAGTGTTCACACTGAGTAATTATAAGCAGCTCCCTTGCGATCATTTTTGCAAGTAAACTTACCTAGAATCACACAGTTTCTCTACCAAAATATTCAACATGTTGAATAATTTCACAAGGGAAAAAGTCACAGAGGGCTACAGTAATACAATGGTCCCAACATTCGCAGATCGCAGAGACCTACGACAGCCAGGACGAGTTGGGCCTGAGTGACATGACCTCATCTGACGTAGGCATTACGACTAGGTGCCAACTACATTATCAAGTATATTATCGCCCATTGTTCAAAACATCTTAATAGTATATCGGCAAATGCCGAAACCCAATTACCTACCCAGCGTAAAAGCAAACACAATAGATGTACTACTTTCAAAACCTGAACAGGAATCCATTGTCCTGGATTATGAAACGTCATCGATCAATATTAACTCGATGGCAGGCCGTAAAGTGGATCTTCCATTGCCTCACGTTCGATGTCACTTCCGTTGATGCAACTGAAATGTGGGGCAAACTGGCGTATGGAACCCTAACACCCATTGTGAAGCAGAAATTAGCGTTCTGGTGTTCGAACAATATTGATTTACCCAAAGAACTGTAGAATCAGAGCACATGGTGTGTGTAACAGGTGTATTGGGTGTCAGGTGTGCTAATGATTGATAATTAGTGATCTCATCCAATGCCAGTGCCATATCATATAGTATTATTTCCACAGAACAACCAATAGTGTTACCAACTGCCTGATCAGTCATTTGGTGTTTGTGGCAGTATCATGTATTTTATACGCTTTCCTACGGGGCTATATGTACACGTACGTGTGAACGTGAACGTGTATGAGGATCATGTAGTAAAACTTGATTATTCATTTTTCGTTCAGCAGGCAGTTTACACGAAGTTAAAAACATGAACTGTTTCCAAAAGGCGTAAATTCCTCTGTTTAAGTACCGAAGCATTAGTGGCAGAAAAATGAAAAGGCATAATAATTATATTGGAATAATACACCCTAAGTGATTTAGCGTGGCGGAATAAAAGACAAGCTTCCAAATGGCATGCGTATTGTTACTGAATGTAAAGTGACAGTACCTTCTTTAAATGTCTGCACAATGACAGGTAGGATTAGTATTAGATTCGCTTTATCGAGTTTCACCCTGACTGCCTCGCTTTGGATAACAGTATACGTATTAGCGGATAAAGCTCATTTTACATTTTCCAATAATTTTCTTATTCATTGATAACGACTTAGTGTCTTAACAGATAACACCATATATATATATATATATATATATACATATATATAATATATAAACACACCCTAGGGAGGAGAGTGGAACTGGTGTGTAGCACAAACATTTGTTATGGAATACTAGCCTAAAGTATGTACTGACGCGGGTGGCCAGTCCATGTTTGTAGGCACTACGGCGTGAGCTTTAGAAGCACCCGTGCAAGCCATGTTTCACTTTGTCAATAGTGGAATGGGGGAGGAGTCACGGTGTGACGTACTATACTAAAAGAGCGTGTTTTGCTCTCAGTCAGTCAGAGTTCGCTGAAACGCTGTGTGAGTAACATCCTGGAAAGGTTGGACCTTTAAGCTGAGTCTTGGTTCTGGATAGAAGCATAGAGATTGTGTAAGAGCGCGGGAGCATTGACTGAATGTGTTTGAGGGGATTCGTACCTCAGGACTGATCATGGTCAATCGAGTTCTTGTCACAAAATGACTATACACTGGATAAATAAACAAACAATATCCTTTCATGCAAGTGTTCACGTCTTACACGATGTCGGAACTATAATTATGTATTGGACGACAGCAGTCGACGAGGAGGAGACTGCGTACGGAGCTAGTTATTATCTATAACCTAATTACGACTATTTACGTACACCACATATAACAGATAATTAACCTCTATAGTTAAAGTATATCACATTTTATGCCTACTGCCAATTTAAAACCAGGCTTTATCATAATTTCACGAAGAATAGCCTATTGGACCGGCTGTAATACAGTTTGAAAATGTTAAAGAGAACTGTAAAATATTTATTTGATATTATAAACATAATGTTCATCCAGGACTAATATGATGGACGTGGTCCACATAGTAACACAACGTTAACCCTACATAATGCAAATACTGGACATTACTTTGCCTAACCAATGTACCCCAGGCTACTTGCATTACAAGAATATATGAGAGATACCGAGAGGACATGGTCACATTCGCGCACATTGCGGAGAGAACTGACGAGACAGGTCCCCCGTAAACCGAGAAACACGCGCCCAAAGCGAGATGTATCCCCCGGCTGTCAGAGGACGAGCCTCGGCGGGCGGGGAGTAATATTACCCATTACCACAAGTACTTAAATAAGGAGAAAAATGGGGGTGGGCAGACGATACACCTGTGTCGTCCTGATACAGGTTATCAGGCGGTGAACAACATTCAGCCCATTCCCGCTACAACTCTTCCATCATGGCCGCCTCCATGGCAGTCGCCATTTTTGTTTTGAAAAGCTTACCGGTGAATTTGACCTTCAGCAGTCTGCAGACTGGTGGTTGAAAAGAAAATATGTTTACTAAAAAACAGGGAATGGTGAGATGGGTATGGGATGCTCTGCTGTGTCAGAGGCAAGTCATGGAGAGGACTCTAACTATTGATTTTGGGAGGAGGAAGGCCGATCGGATGCAATGAAAGATGAGTGATCTTAGAATAAAAATAGTTTCATTCAAGGAAAGAGCTAGCCTTTCAAAGATAGCTCTGCTAATCTGAACTATGTTCTCCTTTTATCTATAAATCAATTTTTGTTCTCCAAGTTTCAAGACACCAACCACAGCAGAAAAAGATGGCCAGATAGCTCAGCTGTCTTGTATCATATTCATAATCCCTCAGGGTATGCATTGGTTTTGATAGAAAGACCAGACATTAAATCATTAAATCATATATATGCAATACGGTACACCCGTAACTAGTTTGTCACTACTAATAGCAGTCTTCAAAGTGCGTTTAGGGACCGGACCAGTTAATTTTGTTTATCTATTCTGTTTGATTGTACTGTGTTTTGCAAATCCCATTATTGAATAAATGACGTGATATCATAATGACCATCAAAGGATGGACGTTGTATGTATTTGATAGATAAGGTACTAGCCTAGTATGAACTATTGAGAGAAGTATAATACAAAGTTTTTTTACAAAGGCAATCCACCATGGTATCGATGCTTAAAACAACAGGAAATATAAACAAAAACACTTTGGATTCAATCAGCACAATCAAATGATAAACATCAATGTTATTAGATGCAATACTTCGTGTACAGAAGGTATCGATTGAGATATGCGCATTTAAAAAAATATATATATGTATAATTATAATATTATGTATGTATATATGCAGTGAAAAAAATGTCCATGCTTAATTAATCCAGTTCACAACGCTGGTTAGTTCGCCAGTAACCGTTGCAGTTTCAGCGGTTGACATGTTACCGTCAACAATTCATCAGTTGTTGGAATTCCACCGGCATACCATGACAATACATTTTTATTGTCATTTTTATAACTCAATTACTTTTCCCATGCGTCAGCAGAAACAGAAACTCAATAGTTCACAATGCACATTGCAGCGTTGTTCTCAGCTACGCAGTCGACGATCTTACATAAGGCATCACCCAGAAAGTGCTTAGGTGTCATTATAGAATCTATGTAGTGTAATTGCGTCATGACTAAGACTATGCAAGACCCGTTTAGATTTAACTATTTTTTTAATTACATTACATAGCATGAAATTTGTCCTTGCTGTATGCCCCATTGAATACAAACACTCCACTTAAGGCACCAAATAACTGTATCGCCTCCTGTGTCAAATTCGATCTGACCCATAAGCTGACCTATCCTCATTATGTTCTTGACCCACGACATTAGGACCCTTAGCTGTTTAAACCAACCATTACTGCCTGCCCTTAGGTTAGGGGGACAGTACACTACATGGCATAGTTAGACTCCAGCCCTACGGTCGGACAGACTCGTATCAATCTGAACTGACCATGGGTCTTGGGAGCAGCTCGCCTGCTTCCATGCATTTCACTTATTTCCTTAGTGGTTGTAACTCGAACCTAGATTCACCCTGGGTAGAGTACTGTATGAATGTCCATAGATACTTATGGCTTTATCATAAGCTTTGCTGACTATTTTAATAGGGGTAGGTCATGATCTGTATCTATCAGAGAACGTTGGGCAAAGTGAAAGATACGCATTGTCAGATATTGTCAGATTGCAATACAGTATGAATAGTATGTCTCACAGGCGCGGGTGACAGACACGATATAAACTGTGATACATTATGATAATATAAACTTGATGAGGATGCCATTCACATCTGATCAATATTACTACTATTGCTTAGATTTGGGGAATAAATTCTTATTTCTACAATAGTCTGTAACCTATAAAATCCATGACCTGCCCATTGGCAAATCTATATGTGATCAGTGGCCTTCTTTTTAATTTACAGCTTAACATCGTTTCGACAATCTTCTCTTACACATTTCCCATTAGGCCAATTACTTATGTTTCAATCTCAAGAGCATTAAACGTGATCAATTTTATTGGAATAGAAAAGTACCAACCTCCCATGACCTTGACATAAAGTGAACATTATTTCCCACGCCAAAGTATTAGGTAAAATTAATATCCTGTTATATCATGACCAGAAGTCTGAATCTACAACTTCATCTTCCCATTACAGCTACCAAAGCAGCTCTCGACGCGAGCACCTGCTTGCATAGGAGACTCCCAAATCCAAAATGTCTCGCCCACGACTAATAATTGCTCAGCCAAATACCCTCCCTTCATCTTTTTGACAACTGATCCTGCAGGCGTGTCGACATGTGATATTTAGTTCAATAACCTAGTTAATCACTGGGTCAGCAGGTGCCCGTACATATTTTTCCTAGTGGTAACAGATTGGCAGGGCCGGGTGGCGCACCAAGGGAGGTTAAACTATTGGCCAGCAGGAATTGGTTGTCTAATCCCTACAGATGTCCCCCAAACCAACCTTTAAACCTGCTTGACATTGCCCCCCTCGCACGCACCCCTCCCTTTCCCCTAAGTGTGACCCCTTCTGGACGAGGAAGATATATTTGTACGTTATATCTAGTTGCCCCGTTATCTTCCATTGCATTAAGATTATTGTTCCGGTTGTTGATAGTGTCTGAGTAGGTGTCAATATAATTATGTATTTCTATAAATCAGACCTTGTGATTCATTATCTTGCCATATAGGACTAACGGTAACTTTTTACTATGTTAAATGCGAACACAGATTGGTCAAAGTATTTTGTTTTCAGTTTATCAGTTTATGTCCAAATAGACTACTCGAGCTGCTTAGTTGTTATTTGTAGACATAACGTTAGCAAATAACTGTCATCGTTTTGGAGAACAAATCAAAATGACAACGAGAAACAATCTTTCGTTTTTTCCTAAGTTTATCCTTTCTCCTTTAAAAATTATTATGAAGCACGAAGACCTAAGCCCGCATGTTGCCGCGACCTTCTTTGTGGTCCTTCGCAAACATCCAACTGTCTGCATTAATGCCATAAACACCGACGGAGAAAAAACTCCTTCGTAGGCGTAATATACTCAGGAGAGAACCTCATGGCGGGTTTCAAAAGCTGGTGTGATGTCCACTTAAACCGGCCATAACCAATCCATCTTCCACGGTAGCAATTACAGGCGGCGCGGGCCAATATTCGCAGACAAATGACCCGGTCGGGGGTGAGGCGTGTTTTAAATGCCCCCGCCCCTGGTGGTCACGGGGTGTCCTCCCCAGCATCCATCACCCCCGATTACCGTCCCTTTGACACCTGTCGGACGACGACCACCGCCGCCAACCACTTGAGCAGCTCACCCCATTATAACGCGTCCTGGGTGTTTGATGGCACGAGTGGGATGAGCTGCTCACTAGATCTCAGATTATAACCTTCAGTAGCGGTCTATTTGGTAAGTTATTTCAATAGGCCTAATTATCGTTCACGTCATGTTTCAAATGAGTCCAAAATGTTGTAACGGTATATATAGATGAATTTTAATGTTCAATGAAGGCCACGGAAAAGTTACATTTACCAGGCCTTTCAAACATAACATGGTCTTGTACAGGATTGAAAGGATGGTATATTTCAAAATACATTTCCAATGAAAATGGCCACCAATGAAGAGGATCAAAATGTAATTAAAGGCACTGTGACGTGAAGTGCTACCTTCTCTGTTGCCCTGCCCCTAATAAAATAACCCCCCCCCCCCAAAAAAAAAAAAAACACAAAAAAAACAACAACAACAACAACAACAACAACAAACAAACAAACATACAAACATCAACAACAACAACAACAACAACAACAAAACAGATGTTGACTCACAATTTCTAAATCTAGCAAGTTAGCTATGTTATATTACCGAGTTTCTTCGCTATTTTACTATACAAGGAAGCAGTTAATGTTGGGTATATTACCTGTGTCTGTGCTATACCTCTGTCATGGAACATCACTCGGATTGGTATAATCACATATATGTTCATAGAAGAAAAGGGTATTCACAAGCGAGTGCAAAGGTCTCTTTCTAAACCTCCTTAGTCTCCATTAAAGGTAAGTTGTTCAGAAAAGGTCTACATGGGCGCTTGTAGAAATGGAAGACCGGGTATATCGCGTGTCAGAACAACCTGGGGCCAGAGGTCTCAACCCTCCTTCCACCCCTCGCCTCTCCACAGACGCTCTACCAGATGGTATTGCCGGTCACGCCATGGAGGTAGAGGCTTACACTATTACTGATCGTTTAGTGTGGGGTTGATAAAGCATTGCTTTCGAATCTTATGACCCAAATAAGTCATGTTGGTTGTCTCTGAAATGCGGACGGAATCGATTGAGGTTTACAGTGATTGTACAGAATCGAAGAAATCTGATATTTTATTGGCTGTGTGCATGACTAAAAGGTGCATGATAAAAAGTGCATGATGAAATTGAAAAGAAAGCGAACTATTTCTTTTTTGTTTCCAAGCACCTTATTCTTTCTGCTTTGGCAATTGCATTTGCATTGCCACAGCACATGGGTAAAGTAGTGTCTATGTCTTGATGCCTTACACTTTGAAGATGCAACAAGTTAGTTTCTTTGATGAAAGTAAATCGACTGTAAAATTTCTTGAGGTTGAATATTAGTAATGAACGGATTAACATTTATTCGGCCTGCTTCATTATGAAGCAGGCCGAATAAATGTTAATCCGAATCAGGCCGAATAAATGTTAATCCCTTCATTACCTATCAAATGGGCAAACATAATGTTTGCCCATTTGATATGACAGAACCTATTGACCAGTGTGCTAATGGTATACAGCATTACTCAGCATACCGTCATAATGTATTACCCTGCACACAGGGCTATTTGGGATTTCTGCAGGCTGTGGCCAAACGTCAATCCGACCTTGCCCCTGTCATGCAATGATTAATGGTTCAATTAGGGCTTGGATTATAAGGACGAAAGAGATACCCGCAAAAATGTGCAGTCCTGTTTAGGCAACTCCTAATGCTACCTTAGAGATAGCAGCTGACTCTTGGCAATGAATCACAAACGGGTCAATTCTGTAATGAAAGACCCATTGACGTCCCCATAGTCAACATCCCAATAGCACATGCAAGCGGTAGGAGGCCTATTAGAAATAACTAGCATGCATCAACCTTGTTCATGTGGCAGGTTGGCCCATATTGCACGATACCTCCAGGTTCCTTTTTATCCTGTGCAGCAAGTTGATGCCATTGTCTTTATTCTGCAATATTTTTATAACACGACTTATATACGGTAGCAACCTTTTATTTGTACGCTTCCTTTGTGCCACTTACCTTTCTCCCTAATCCGTCTGGTTGTTTCGCTTTAAGTCCTTTTGATTGTGTATCTAACAGAACATAGGGGCGGGATTCTGTTGCATTTGAGATACAATTTTCAAAGGGAAGAGAACATTTTACGATTTAGCTCTTGAGGATAGACGCCATGCAGCGATGAGGGTATGAATGGCGCGGCTTCTAGAAGGCCATGCTTATTTAATCCTCATTATGGTGAATTAAGTTACATCTTTTCAAATAAATCATATGGATATATAGACAGAAGAAAGCCTATCAATTTCTGTCGGTAATACCAGTGCATGCAGAATCGACGTTAATAGTTTGAGCACGAGTATCCTAAACAATATTTCACCAATAACTATAGTAATTATGTGAGATTAACATATATTATATGGAGGTAAGCGTGTTCCAGAAAGTCATATGGGTCATGACTTTTGTTTAATGAAAATGACGTTGGGAAGAAATCGCAAATAAATAATATTTCCCCTTTTCCACTGTAGACCCTACATGCGCTTCCCTCGAATTAATGTTAGGAAGATGTATGTATAGCTTAAGTTATCCCAAATCCATATGGACCAAGACATGGATGTTGTATAGAATATAAATACGGTTTATATTTCACAGAGGACTCCACCTTCTTTTCAATCCTGCATTTGTCCACGCTATACTGACTCTGTGTCTGTGTCTGGTTAGTGTTTTTTTTAAACAAGTCGTCCTTTTTACTTCGCTATTCTATCGTTTCCATTAAATCTACATCCAGTGGCGACTATCTGACCCAGCATACATCACTCACCAGACTGTTCGATAACCTGAAATATATCGTTTCAACCCACATCGTTCGGCTCACTCTGCATGACGTGTGTATCTCTGGGGTCATCTCGTTTATGGAAAGGCCGCACATTGCCGGTTGATCATTTGCAATGGCTGGTGGCTGTTTTAGATGAACAACTTGGGGCTATAGCATAGATTCTGAACAGTAAACTCATGGTCGAAGGGATCGTTCAGTCTGCAGAGCTATTATTGTCGTTAGACTGCGGGTAGGGCATTCATATATGTGTATAATATATTATCCCTTACAGACTAGTTCCAGAACGCGCATTATGCCTATATTGAAGTGTCATTATAAGCGAATTTTGGGGCTAGTCTGTGAAGGGTATTACGTTGTTTCGAACCCATGTATGAAGGGCCATCCCCTTTCGAAATGTCTAACTATGGCCCTACTCCGAATATGTCATTCAGAGAGAAGAGGGTTGAGGCAGGCACTGACAAAAGAGGTTTTCGGAAATAAAAAGGTAGGCAATAAGTTTACAAGCATGAAGGAACAGAGAATATAGGGTATGAGACAGAATTTAGACCAGGGAACCTATATATACAATGACGGTACTTTGAGAGACACGCATGTTCATACACGAATGCCTTAAAGATACCCTATAGATATAGATAGGCCTATATTAGAAACGGCAAACCCACAAGAGAACGGTCATGGGAAAAGAGGAAAATCTAATGCTCTGAATTATAGCACGTGGAAACGTTGGAAAAAAGGGAGACAATGATTATATATCTATGTGTGTAAAAACATACCAGGCCTATAACGAAGGATAAATTCACTGTTTAGAAATAAGGTACAGTACATGTATACCTTTTAAACGGGCACACAAGCTGAATCCTTATCCAATTGGAAAACAAAAGTACATATATAAGAATACAAAATAGTTGCCATCAAAACAGTAATACTTTAGCTTTTGTAAAATGGGTCTTGAAATGATTTATATGTGGCTAGGAACTGGCGAAAGTTCGTCAGTGATTTTTGTCAGACCCACCTTCATTTATGATAATGGGGTAAAGGTGATCTACGTGAAGCGGACCCATCAGCCAACGGGGCGACGCCTGGCGGCAACAGATTAGAATCACCCCGTGTTATCGACGCCAGGTCACATGACACAACACGGTGTCACGTGATATCGGATGGGGTCATGTGACCGGAGAGTGACGGAATGCGGCGATAACGAGGCTGGGTCCGAGTTAAAAGCGGTGGGCAGTGGAGGGGGGGGGGGGGAGCATGGCGAACAGCGGCAGCCATCTTTGTCAGAATGCTCTACTGAGCAGATGTCTTTATGAGAACGCTTTACGGGCTGGCCTTCTTTGTCAGAACGCTCTATGGGGCAGCCATCTTTGTTAGAATGCTCTACAGGTTGGCCATGTTTGTCAGAACACTCTCTGTGGCAGCCATCTTTTTCAGAATGCTCCATGGGGCGGTCATCTTTGTCAGAACACTTTATGGGGGCAGCTATCTTTGTCAGAACACTCTACTGACAGCCATATTTGTCAGAACACTTCATGTGTGCAGCCATCTTTTTCAGAACGCTCTCTGTGGCAGCCATCTTTTTCAGAACGCTCTACAGGACGGCTATCTTTGTCAGAACGCTTTACGGGAGCAGCTATCTTTGTCAGAACGCTCTACTGACAGCCATCTTTGTCAGAACAATTTATGTGTGCAGCCATCTTTGTCAGAGTGCTCTCTGTGGCAGCCATCTTTTTCAGAACGCTCAACAGGATGGCTGTCTTTGTCAGAACCCTTTACAGGGGCAGCCATCTTTGTCAGAATGCTCTACGGGCTGGCCATCTTTGTCAGAACGATCCTCGGGGAGGCAGTTTCCCGGACGTTATACCTGTTACTTGTACAACATGTTTATTGCTCGCTTTTACAGTTTTAATCCAGGAAGCTGATACTGTGTACAGGAAAAAGGACAGCATATAAATTGTCATAGTAGGTAGGACACCTCCTGCCTGTTTCACTGTCTTATTGGTTATTCCGATTGTACATCCTGCATTATTATAATGAGATATATGATGAGAACTTGAAATGATTGTATTTGAAATCGGAACATTGATTAATTAATACAACATCTAACATCAATCATTATATCATTCTCACCAAGAAAACTATTGGAAGAGCACATGTTTATTGTGAAATAGTTATAGACCCAATAAAAAAAAAAAAAAAAAATAGGCCTACAATATGTAAAGCCTTATTGGAAAAGGGAACTCTTTGTCAGAGCGTTCTCCATAACTTTTGCTATCGGTAGTTCTCTTTTGGAAGCGTGGGCGTTGTTATATATAGCCTTCCTTTATATGATTTAATTAAATTAACGCTATTCCATATGTCAGATCATTGGAAAAGGAGGTCCACTGTCACGGTGCCGCTTTCTAAAGTACATATTCCCTGTCTGAGATAAAAGATACCATATAGACCATAATTATAGAGATCATATAAAGATGACATTTTCTCTGGGCCGATATATATTAGGTAGAAGCATTTATTTTGTCACACATGCCAATATAGCCAGGGGAACATTTGAGTAGGTAGTGCCAAATTGAAAGTGGTGCACAAATGGTAGGCTAAATGCTCGTGATAGAAATGGTGCTCTATAAATAGTTATACTGGGATCACGACATTTCAGTAATGCTGTACACCGTACGACTGATACTGTTTCAAGGCGTTTCGTGAGTCCCCCTACCCCCTACCCTGAACATAAAACACACTGCTTCCGCCGTGTATGTCGACGATACCAATAGTGTGCCAACGGTGTCTCCTGCGTGACACAGGGCAAACCTTAATAGCATGTAATAGCATGAGGTCTAGACAAAAGCTATGGGATGTGAGTGAGGGATGGAGGAGTGAGAGCCCGAGTGCTGCTTGCCTTATGCAAATCGTATACATATTAAACAGTGACTATAATACTCGCAATATACACTTCATTATATCATAATTAAATGGATATGGTCAGAATTCGCTTACGCTGGTGTAAATAGGGTGCTTCTTACATTATCGATTCGACTTACCTTGTATTGCATGGAAGACAAGAGTTGGTTTTGTTTCGGGGAACATAAAAGGGAAATTAAAAGGCCAAAACTGTTACGTTCATGAAATTAATTTTGTGAAAAAAAGCTGGATATGTATACATGTACATTAAATGGATATAAGATTCGATGTATTATCTCAAATACTCTTCCTGTGAAGGATATTTACAGCCACGAACAGAAAATATGATATTACCATGTGAATTCCTCGGAGGCAGGACAACCAGTATGTAAATAATTATATATTGTACATGTGTATATATATATAGCTCGTGACACGTCATTTTAGCGGCCGTTCGTCCATCTCAAATGTAGACGTAAATGCTGTCCAAAGAACCCTCTCTCTCCCATAGTTGGTTAGAGTATTTTTATTTACCCTGTACAAATCCGGTATCTTAAAAAAACCTGAGGCAGGGTTCTGAAGTAAACAGGATCCAAATCCAAGCTCATGGGTGTCCTATTTCTTCCTCTAATTGATCCTGCAGTAAACTAATGAAATTCAATCCTATGAACGGGATTCCCTCAACAACATGAGACAGTTCTTTTTCCTGCGGAAGTAAAACAATGTTTATGTAAGGGATAGTTCCGCGCAACTATGATCAATATTCGTTATACTTGTACTTAGAAAAACTATTGTGAAGAATCTATCCTTCCTATAACGATCTTCTATTAGAGCCGATAACCGGTCATCAAAGAGGTCTCCTGTTGCCCGTGGTGCTCTTATCTCTGAGACAGTATTTAATTGAATCCTTTTTGCCGTCAGGACATGACTATTTTTTATTATTCGTGCCCTGGATAGAGAACAATGGGAACAAGAAGGTCGTACAGACACTAAGGGGTTTGTTCAGAAAGAATAAACGCTTTGACTACTCTATGAGAAAGATGAATTTGGAGGAGGGAAGGAGCCTGTGTATGTGAACAGATTCCACGTACAGATGGATTCTGAACAGATTCTCTAAATTACAGGCTATTCGGTATGTTTAAAAAGAAAACCTCACATGCACGTGGATCCATAAAGGAGTACAATCATAATCATAATGATGCCGGAAAATTCATAATTACACCGTGTGAAATATATCAATAATAAATATCAAGGTTCATATCTTTTAAGATATAAAAAACAATGCAATTTCTGCACACTGTTGCTGTAGCTTTTTGTTGGAGAGGGGCCTATTTTCTATATCCTGTCATAAGTTCTAGCGATATCATCCATAACCCCCTTTGGTTTACCATAATCACCCACACATGCCAGCAGTGGCAGACTAAAGCCGGGCGTGAGTAGGCATAGGCAATGGGGATTTGCGTGTGGCAACAAACGACTTGTAATATTAGAATCCCAACTAGGTAGAAGTGAGTAGTTAGTAACCGGAGACTGTTGACGTTCCTTACACAGAAGAAGCCCTTAATCCCCTACCTGACTGTTACCGGTGATTTATTCTCCCCCAACAATAAACCAGCCATGTTAATATCCGCAGTGCAGTGTTTGATTTTAGGCGAGTCAATATGTAGGCTTTATTGCCTTGACTTCAGGCTTTATCACATGGCATTAATTAGTTATATTGGGAAAGGGAGCTAAATCAGCGTCAGTCAAAGTGTATCAGTGTTTTAAGTAAGAAAATTAAAGTGTGCCAGGAGATGCGAAATAGTGTCTACGATGTGTTCACCGGCTAGTGTATCTTTCTGAATCAAAAGTATCAAAACGTCAACCTGTGATGAGCTGCTATTTGTTCATCTAATTTCGCATCAGAGCAAACAATATTTGTCTTGAAGATGTCATAATAACATCCTGCAAGCCAAGCAATTTTTAAACATCAGCAAGGGAAGTTAACTAGACCATTTTCCCTTATCGAAAAAGGAGGAGGCAGGCAGGATTTTGCAATTAGGAATAATTGCTTCTTTAGGCCCTTATTAGTGGAGCTGGAATTTATGCTTGTCACTGGCAGGAAGTGCTCTTAAGGAAAGGCTTTAACTTTTAACTCGTGCCGGGAATTTCGATGCATCGCCTTCTTGGCGAATGCAACTACAGGTATTCCTTTACAAAAAATACATATGAATAGGCACTCAGTAGCGATTAGGGATGCCTCTTTATTATATATATAATTGCTGAACTTTTGATGGCAACCAAACTCCACATCAGGAGTATGAACGGGCAATCTTCAAGCGTAGACAGGCGCAAGACTCCCTCTCCTGATAGACAATGCTGAAAGCTATAGCCGACTTAATGATGAACGACATCCCCAAGGAGCACACAGAATGAGTATTTATGGAGGTTGGGAGTGGGCTATTAAGTCTCCCTAATCCGATCAGGTCTCCCAGCAACAATACCACTTGCAGCCGCATTCTCATGCCTCATATTAATAGCAAAACCCGAGCCAGAGCATTTACTAATGAAGTTAAACAGAAAGGGAGTCTTAATTAACAGATCGGTCAATAGATCCTCCCTCCTCTATACCCTGCCCCTCTGCCCCCACCTCCCAGTTCTCCTATTCCTAGTCCCGGCCTCTCATTCTATAGACCCTACCCCTTTTTACACCTCCCAGTTCCTCTATTCTTAGTCCTGGCCTGCCCATTCTATACACACTACCCATGCCCCCCACCTCTAGTTCCTCTATTCCTCGTCGTGGCCTCCCTCATTTATTGGCCCCAGCCCAGCCCATACATCTCAGTCAACCTATTCCTACTTCTGGCCTCCCCATGCAAGAAACCCTACCCCTTCATACACCTCCCAGGCCCCTCCTATCCCTACTGCCGTCCTCTAATTCTGCCCACACACCTCTCAGTCCCTCTATTCTTCTTCCTGGCAGCCCCATTCTAAACCCCCTACCTATGCCACCACCTTCCAGTCCCTCTATTCCTAGTCCTGACCTCCCTCATCTATAGGCCCTATACTATTTCCTCATATATAGCCCCGTCCCCCAAATTCCTAGTCCCGGCTTCCCCCACCTAGGAGCCTTCCATTTAGTACGTACGTACATTTAAAAAAGTCTCAGACCTACCCTCCCCCCTTGGGCAAATATACGCATTGAATTTGTACTAGAATGTACACACATTTAAAAAAAATCTCTGACCCCCCTACTTGATGCGTACCTACTTAATTGAAGGCCCCCTATAGACCCTACCCCTGCCCCCACCTACCAGCTCCCTACTCCCACCCCTGGCCTCCATCATCTATCATCCTAACAACCCTCTGATTATGGATGGTCTTACATAAATTGCTGGATTTTATCCAGGCGCATTAAAACCCCAGAGTTGGCCATCGCTCAGTAGCTTTAATGTGTATTTGCCAACCACAGCGCACGTTTAACAGGCCGCCAACAGAATGCACCAACACTGTACATACACATATGGTCATGTGATGCACCAACCATGTGAATACCTGTACACCAAACACTCCGATTGAAGAACCTGTGTTAATAACAGGAATTAGATTTAAAATATACCTTTGTTGTTCTGATCTGGGCAAATTGTTGATGAAATTGACACAGAGGGATTCAATGTGTATTTTGTACAGGCCATTATAACAATCAACTGCCTATAAGTTCAATCATTTAAAAAGACCATTTTGAAATGTTGGTTATTGGAACCAGTGTGAGCTCGTCCCCAAAGTCTTTACATGGACAATCTACCTCTGTTAAAAACAACTACAGGGGATGGGGGGTAACGTGGAGGTGAATCGACCCGTACATTCCTGTGTCAACTACGATATGAAGTGTTTTTGTTGTGCCCTAAACAGTACAGTGTCAGACAGTCTGAATAGGCAGTAGTCCCATAATCGGTCTACCATGGTGAACGCAGTAGTATTCTAGGGCTAGATTCCATGACACCATCCTTTGAATTCTCCTGAAACGATTATACATGTATCTATATCCAATTTATACAAGTAGATGGTTTACCGCCTTAATCCACGTGTAAACTAGACTAAGACAAAGTAGCAAAGGCGAAGATAATAACAAGGTGTAGGCCCCAGCCCACTGGAGAATGAGTAGCTTAAGCCAACTGTAAAATAGTCCCTGCACACAAAGAGAAGAAACCCCTGTGTAGATAATGAGCATAGGAACGTTCCGCATCCTTCTAACGGTAGTCAACCTGCAGGCATCAGAGGCAACGACCTCACCACGACTTCCGCAATTTGACGCCAGACTCTCTCTACGCATGCGCGAAGTCTTTCAGGTGGCTTGGGGTCACATGAGACATCGCCTAAGGTCAGGTAGAGAGAACTTGTCACTGCGCATGCGCGAAGAGTCACGCGTGCCGGTATGGGAGTCGGTCCGGGTTCTCCGGTTACTGCACGCCTGTCCTGTCCCATTGGGGAGTCCTTGGAGAACCCACCAGTGTTAACCTTTTTTAATGGAAACAACCTCATGTCTGACCTTTATGTACTCCCCAGGTAATGTTCCGGAGATGATTAGAATGGATAAGAAAAGGTTGGGTGGATTGATGTATTGTTTAATTTCAGGTTTTATCTGGGGGTCTTCTGATGTGGTTTCAACAGATGAGATGGTAAAGCGATTTGATTATACATATGGACCAATCTATAAATTATAAGCTAGAGAAAAGGCTACTTCTGGCAATGAGTTCAAGATCCTAGACTACCAAAAATCGTTTACAAAACCGATCAGGATGGTCTTATATGTTTCACCTTTTTGCGCCGCTTCAGGGTTCAGACCGTCCCCGCCCCGCCCCTCTGTTTCCCTGAATTGCTTCTGCGAACTCAATAGGGGCCTACATGCCGTCTATATGTCTAACCTTGGGGATACGAAGACGGCCCTATTATCGCTCACTAATACCCAAGGCGCAGGCGCAGAACGAGACCACTGGCTTTTGGGCGTCAGAGTCAACGCAATTCGCAGGGGAATCAAGGTAGGAGGGATCGTAAGAAAGCTTCGAGCTCCGCATGATGAATTGAGAATTCATGGTCAGGGGCCCTTCTACATCCGGCCGGGCTTCGGGATGAAGCCATGACGACACTCACTTTTAGGGTGGGCATCCACTGACCGTAGACTAATTTAAGTCGAAAGGAATATTGCAATCAGTATAGTTAAAGTTCATGGCCAATAGCAGATCTGGGGAGGGGGTTGCAGGGGGCGCCCGCCCCCTGTTTTGGCCAGATATAATTATTTGTTTTATGTAAAGTTCTCGGACCCTGAGGGGCTGGTGAAATTTTTTGAAATAACCCCTCTTTGAAAATATCTGGATCTGCCCCCTGCCGTGCTTTCGTTTTATCCAAAGCTAATTGGGGCCTATGTGGATGGCACGGCGCTGCATCTGCTTCACAGTTTTTGTCCTTCGTTGCAGAAGGCATTTTGGACAATTTGTCAAATAGCCATCTGCATGCATTGTGCTCACTGACTTATCTCTGTTTCTATGGCGGCGCACCTCACTTTGTCCTGCAATGTGAAGGACATTCCAACGGGGACAAACCATCAATAGCGAACTGCTACTATAAAGTAAACTTTTCCACTTCCGATGAACAGGAATCGAATTTACAGTGACGTCATTCTCTGCAGTATATTCTAGGTGGCTCCAACTCATTTCTTAAACTGTTTCTTCAATAGTTTCTTTTCAAAAGACAAGATGCAATATCAATATTCATTGCAATACAGATTGCAGTATTAGAACTTCACTTGATTAGAATTTTTGCCGGAAGGAAATTTGTGATTGGAAGACCTATAGAGATTATTTGAAGATGTTTGAATTACATCCTGCCTTCTACAGTTCGTTGTAATATTGATACTGCGACAGTTGTGCACTAAAATACCACATCATCTTGCAAGAATATAATCCACATGACCTTAATTTACCCATAGAGATAAATTATATGTCTATGATTTATCTTACCTTAATGTGCATAAGTGCATGCTAACCTATGTCAGAATAGAGTTCCTAATAACGATTATAAAACATGACGTAAGATTAAGATTGAAATAAATTATTTCAAACTAAATTGGGAATATCCATATTTAGTTTTTTCTTTTTTTTAACCATAACTTAGGATTAAATCAACCTACTCTTTAACGTATACCTCCAACCATCACCTGAGGACTGTTTATACAGTGTAGACAGATGTATGCGTTTCTACGGAGAACCATCACGCGACCCCGACGACGTCCTTCTGCATGGCTTCTGCGCGTGTGCAGGGGCGTCTTCTCGTCTTACTGGAGAAGCCAACAGTGGTCCAGTCGGCGGGGTTCGGTTACACCTCAGCCACCTTGTGTTCTGCGCCGATGTGGGTGACTGAGGTGAAACGGTATAGATTGTATAAAGGTGAACCAAACACCATCAAACATGTTTGCATGTGATTTGAATAAACACAGGGTGGTAAAGGATCTCTCTAAACACAAACGGAATAAAGACTATTCTGTGGTGGATTTTGTTTTTTGAATAGCAGTGTATGTGTGTGTGTGTGGGGGGGGGGGAGGTATCTTCTTTTATTTTCCAAATTTTATATAACTGTTGATAAGGTTCATCTTCAGGAAACATATCTCAAAATATTGATTTCACCTTGGTTTTAATTATGTTGATAACAGTATATACCTTTTTTTTGTATCTATGTTAGGTGTGGGGTCTATGTAAGGTGTGGTACAAAATATTACTGCGACTATGCCAAAAATGCCATCGTCTCTCCTCCAGCTTGTCTGTCATGTCTGACCTTCTAATATTTCACAGTCACGCGTCACAGGTGGCATGCAAAGAAATTTGAACAGCAGCGGATTTGTGAAACACTGTGTGTACATGGTGTCGTATTCGAATACATGATCTATACAAAGTCATGTTTGGTCTTGTTTTAACCATAAAGCATTGGTTGTGGTATTATGTTTTCAAACGTACTGGAAAACGTGCCCAATTATTGGCATACAATATATTCATTTGTTTGTTATGTAGTCCTAGCGTGAAGATCAATTTTAGTTTCTTGTTTTTTAAGTACAAAGTTGCCAATAAGTTCTAACGGTGTTGTATGTGGATTTTACAGAAGTTAAGATTAGTGTTTACCTTGTCCTCACCTGCTCACCCTCTCAACCCCCATACTTAGTAGAGTGGTAGGACCCTTTCCGATCGTGTCTTCGTAATGATCGCCTGTGAATACGCTGTGTGCAAATCTGCGTCTTTTGTGAAAAGACGGACAATTTTTCTGGCGTTTCTATCATACGCTATAGGTTCCTACTTTTAGATGTACTCATCTTGCAAACTGTTTTACAGCAGACTAGTAAAGTGCAGTATGAACACAACATGGTTTTCTGTCAACACTTGGAACAAATATAGGTTTGATATAATATGACAGGCCCAAACCAAGAACATTACATATACCATGAGGACATTTTACCTGTCGAGGGTCCCTGTGACCAACAAATCCTCATTTACAATGCCCAGATGAAGTAAGATGTTAGCTGATCGTCGATTCAACCTGACCCTTAGGGTCAGTTGATTAGACACTAGCTGGTGGATTATAAGATAATGCATAACCAGCCCTAGGCTTTAGGCCACGGATTTTGATCGTCGGCCCCTGCGTGTCTGGTTGAATAACCCTCGGTAACACTTAAGTTTAACAATGGGCCTAACTATATAGGTTTATCCAATTAGGCTTAATCAGGGTTAATGGATAAATTTCCGATGGGTAAACTATAATCGTGGATTATCGACCATACATGCTTCACGGCTGGGGATTCTTTGTGATTGTCTATTCCTGTAAACCTATTTTGAATATGGTTACAAAGTCGAGAGAAAGGACACTACTTTATCCTAGACCTTGGGGTTCAATAAGCGAGTTAGTCACTTGTGTCGTCAAGGCCCCAGCGCTTGTCGAAATTATGGGATCTCCTGCAATGCACTTGACCACGTTTCTTATAAAGGCATAGCTAACGGTGCCATTTTCCCACCCTTCAGTGTCTTAAACTATAGTGTTAAACTTTTTCAGGTGATTAAGAGATGCGATATCCTGTCTGATATCTTACGAAATCTAAAACTGTTCTTCTGATTAGAGTTCTGAACATTGTAATAAAAAAATCATCTCCTCCGATTCTTATCAAGCAGTTTTCATAATTCAATTAGATATGAAGGATTGTAAACAAATGAAGATATAAGAGTTATATATGTTTTTATAATGGGGGGGGGGGGTTGAACCAGAAATAGGCCCAACATGTAGAATGATAGAGGACGGAAATGGGTGGGTAATTTATGGCTTTATACCTGAGAGATATTATTCAACATGTTGAATGATATTCCCTACCCCTAATTTCAAGCGATAAAGAAGATAAAATGTTGCAAAAGTGTCATACCGAATGCCTTAGCAAAATGAGGGGTTTAAAATTACACATTTAGGCCTACGGTAAAAATTATGTTGCTCATTTGTGTGACCATTGACACGTCTAACCCACTTCAAGTCCCATAATCATGTGTAAATCCAGCTTTAGTTTCATGCCCTCAATACAGAAGGGTGCAGCTTTGATTAAGCGCTGGGTCTTTGAGGTGATAGCATAAAACCACACTACTAGGGTCTGTTTATGACGTTAAACAAGGAGGGCCAAGGTCTAACAAGTCGTAGGAAGCCGAGAAGTCATTACTACCACTCCCGGTCAGGATAACAAGGCCTAACGACAGTCGATCGACACGTCGCCGAACTGGTTGAATAATCAGTCGACAGGCTCGGCAGGGATCTGATTATTGTTCCGCAAATGTCCGTATCGACGATTGCAGACGAGATTTGGTCTGTGCGGAGGTGCCCGGCGTGTTCTTGTGTCATCATTGTAAGACGGCGGTGGTGGAACAACGTACCCTATGGCGACCAGCGAATTCGGGCTCGCGCTCGGCTAGCAGAAGACAATGGGAGTTGTGACGTCACGTCTCTGCCCGCGCTCGCTTTGCGCGTCACTGCGCCTGCATGGAAGGACGTGCTGGCGCCACCTGTCGTGAAGCACTTGTAGATCGCATGGATGAATGCTTTTAGGTGGTGTGCTTTAGTTCCCACAATGTCTAAATCCATACAAACGGACGATATACATCACGCTACATTGCCTCTTCTCGGCTGTAACCGGGATCGAAGCAGCTTGTTAAAAAAATAATTTCGCCTGTGTTTAATTTTATATTTAATAGAAGCCTGCAACTATCTTTAGTGGTTTAACTATAGTTTACATCAGTTCATAATCGGGGATCGCATGGGTCTTATCACGTGTCAGGAGAGGATATGGGAATGTATTCCACTAACAAATTTAAATACTTGGAACTCGCTACCTTAGAAATGTTTGTAAAAATATTGGGCAAATACAGACGTAATTTATAGCTTTAGGAACCTTTTTGTATTCTCAGAACATACATGGGTATCTCTCATACTAGATTCTCAGTAACAACTAGAAACTACCAGTAGCCTGCATGGCCTGATATAATCTTTAATAATTATTTTAATGACGAACAATCCAGGCATGGCATCCCTCTTTTGACCTCGCCGCAAAAAGAGCCACTGCTGCAGTGCGCCGACCTTTGTCCAAGGATGACTTTTACGTTTCCTGACCCCGGCCTGAAAGCATGTGGGGTTAATCTCTTGAAGAGTCCGGCCCAGCGTCCCCACCGATAAACTGTGTCGGTATAACTGCCCTACCCGGTGTGAGGATCGTTAAGGCTGCCCGTAAAGTCAAGCCCAGCTCCGGTTTCATGGCCGCCGGGTCTCCTGTCCCAAGGACATAGTAGCCATCATCCTCAAGGACCGCACCCCGCACCCCGGCCCCTGTGACCACAACCCCCCCGACCCCGGGCACTTGTCTGGATTGCGGCGGGGAGCAGAGTGTCAGGGCTGATGGCCGAGGATGCCCCCGCCCTGGAGCTGCTTGTGTCTGGGTGGAAGCTGTGGTTTACCGACGGTTTACCCAGTTGACCAAGGGAGGTAGGCGCCTGAGGCCCGGAGCATGCACACCGGGAAATGTAGGCAATTTCAGAGAGGAACCAGGTGACTAAGTGCAGGTGGGTAGGTCTAAATTATTCACGGAGGTGCCACTGAGGGTTGAGGGTTTGGGAAAAGAGCACAGGGTCTTAGAATACATGTACATTTGTAAAGGCAGTAATATTATTTTACAGAGACTAGGGTACTATATCGTAAAACATTACGAACATTATATTTTATTTTATCAACAATAAACCTTGAGGATTGGAGGATGAATATTGGAGAAAAAAAGCCCCAGTTGTCCTTAGTATATTTATATGCAAAGGGCCGGGCGTGGGCGTGAATGGGTCTTTGCACGGTTGGTGAAATTATGCAGCGCGGGTTCCCCTTTTGATAACCCCAGACTCGGAGGAGATTATAGGAGAGACAGTGAGAAAAACAACGTCCCCCTCCGACACCCCTGCCGGCCTTGTCCCCGAGCCCCGCGCCCATCCATCTATACCTACCTACCCACTCATCTACACGTCCTCCAGCCTCCTCCTGCGCAGGCGCAGTGGCGTCTATCCTGGTCACGTGGTCATCCCATAAAGCACGCGGGTAATGGCCGCTGGGAGGCGCCAGTGTCACAGCCGCCCCTCCAGGGTGGTGTGAGGGGACCTCGTTGGGAGCAGGATGAGGCTGTGGCAGGCGTCAAGATCAAACTGATCCAAACACCGGGGGTCTGAAACATGACCAGATGAAGTTTCTGCTCGAGTTGTTGGTAATTTGTAAGAAAGAAAACTTCTCTGTTATTATGTGTCACCATCATAATTAGTGTATCCCCTGGTGGAACATCTTCACTTCCGCCTTTAAGGTTATCAATGATACGGTCTTTTCTATGCCCAAGATTTTTCCTCGTTTATAAAGTAACATATATGAGCTATATATATCCATAATTCCACATGATATGTATTATGTATGATTAACTTGTTTCCGTATCTATGTGACATGATATTAGCACCAATGAAACAATCGGTGAACCGTCGATGTTACCATTGTATATCAACCACTAGAAATTCAAAGTTGAACGAGCTATATCTCTGTTTATAACCAAAACCAGAACAATGAGATTTTTCCATGGATTCTCTGACCAAGGAACAATTACCCAGGAACCAACAACATAATGATATCATACCAATGAGCCGCACTGGATGCCCTAGTTCGTGGTCGCAGGTTGGAAATTTCATGGAAAGGCCTAGTTAAAGGCAAAGCCGAAATGTTGAGTCAATGACCAAAGGGATCAGGCCATTTCCGGCCAAGCAAGGTGTCATCTTCGTCGCCTAAAGCGTCCAGACAACGCTTCTTTATGGACACGTTGGCCAAAAGAACTAACCTTATCCAGTTAGAAGCGTTTGATATGACATGCTATTCTGATTTTTCCCAAACATGCATGTTTAGACATCAATATGTATTGGGCAGCAAATGCGTGGATAAATTCAATCTGTTTTGTTTTAATTAAGATATTACGTCGTAATATCATGTTTTTTTCCCATTCAGACACCTTTACTCGCACTACTTTTATCAACCAGTCAATAGAATTGACAAACACCCAAGTCTATGATTATCTATCTAACACTCATGATATGAAAAAATGGGATACATGCTACTCTCATCATGTTCCCCTACCCTCCGCCAATCCTAAAGGCCGGGACACATACACCGACGCGACTCAACAGTTGAGTCGGGTTGGGGTCAGTTGGTATATGTGTCATAGGCTTACAACTCGACTGTCGGCAATTCTACTGACCAGACCGTCGAGTTGTTAATCATTAAATGTTGAAGATGAACAACTCAACCGTCGGGTCTGTAGGTAGAATGAATGCCCATTTCTCCCCATTTTTGCATTCATCTCTAGATAAATTGCATGTCTGAATAGAATATGAAATGAGAATTAGAATGATATGTTGTTTGTCATTCTGCGACGACTATTTATTAAAAAATATATTATCCCCGTTGATACAACTAAAGGAAACAACATATTACATCTCCCAATGTGATAAGTAACCTATTTTACTAAATAAATTGTTTTAGTAATATGGGGATTCAATTGACAGTAATATGTCTAAGCTACAATATCATTACTTTTGTTATGACCATTTGGTCATTGTATGTGCCATCCCCTCTGTATTTTCCACCGACTGATGAGTCCCCGACGATCGGGTCTGAAAAACTGCCGACGATCGAGTTGGTATATGTGTCCGAGCCTTAAGTCACCCTTTCAGGTTCTTATAATGGGCTGGGCGACCATTTTTACACCACTTAGTCTTAAGGTTCTAAATGTCAAAAAAACCGTTTGCCAAATCAATATCAAAGGGTCACTTGCCATCCCTGTAGACCTAGCCCCTGTCACCTCTTTCTGTCAGGATCCTACCAATCCTAGAAGTGCGACAAAAGTATAAGCCATGGCTGAATTGTCCCAAACTTTTGAAAGCAGATGATCCAATCCTCCTGAGTGTATCTGATCCAGATGCCTTTCTTAGCTCCTGGGTGGGCCCAGGGGTTGGGTTCACCGGAGGTGGGGTGGGCCCAGGACCGTGTGAAGTCGGAGACGTCTGTGCAGGTTTTTTCTTTATATTCTCTTTCTTTTACATGACTTCTTCTTGTAAGAAGATCCATAAAATAAAAGGTCCTCCTTCCTTCCGCATAAAAGACAAACAAAAATGTGCTGAGTCAAGCTGGGGCCTTGTGAGTTGTAGCTAAAGCTGCATCAGCACCCTTGACGGGTCACATCGGCCATGTCCGCCATACATCATTGTGTTTGTGTCAACCTCTTATTATTTTAGCCCCTCGAAGGGTCACATCCTTGCACAAACGAGAAGTGTTTGGAAAATGTCACTATATCGAAAACATTAATGACGCCTCTATACAAATACAGTACACATTCTTGGTGTTTTTCCACTTAGAGAATGCAAGTAAAAAGGGAACCAGAAGCCAACAAATAACATCCAGCCCACAGCATTTAAAAAAAAATTAAATCAGTCTAAATTGATGGTATAACTGTCCAAACTTCAATCGCCAATGAGGACACTTTGTATAAAAGAAATTAAACAACCAGTTCGAAGTCATAAGTAATAGAAACCAGGAATTCGAAAGTGAATTATCCTTTTGAAAAGAACAATATTTCACATGACTGTGCCCGCTTGACAGATTAGTGTTGAGTGTCTTTTGACATTGATCTCTGATTAGTTATGTAATTAGTTATTAGCCCTTATCAGCTTGGGGGATATTTGAGTAATTAATATAGATTCGCTTTTTTATGGTAATAAGGACCTCCTTCCAAATAGCTAGATGTGAAATATAGGAAATGCTTCTTTTTTCCATTATTATAATAGACAATTATCTTACGCCACACTCGAGTTAGTTAGCCTATACACTGATATCATCCATCACTTGAACTCTAGAGGAGCCGGGTGCTGTGGAGTGTGCTATCTCTAGGCAACTCTCTTTGTAAACGCTACAAAACACCCAACACTCCCTTATCCAAATCTAAGCGCCCATCCCCCGGCTCCATTCTGATTACAGTTTTCATAGAATTGTTCCTGTCTAAGTGACGTCTAGCGATACCACAGGGGCGATTTATTGCCTGATATGGGCATTATACGGCCCTATTATGGTGGTGCCGGGCTTCCTGGTCTAAGATCCCCTTAGCCGGCCATGGGGGAGCTACTCAGGCAGAGCGCTGCGGTGAGCTGCTCTTGTCATCAAGAGGCGGGGCTGATTCTCTCCGCTTGAGCAGCTCCTGTATAGCATGTAATCTGTTCCCATAACTGCCACCAGTAGGAGAGAAGGACATTGTTAACCGTAAAAATTTATAAGCAGAAACCGGTTTTTATGGTTGTTATAAAATAACCAAAGATATCACTAAAAACTCTCGCTATTTTGCTATTGCTATATGATTTCCTATGGCAATTCTTACAGCTAAACACCATTATTGTATTCTCCCATTCCGAACTCTTTAACTGTTGTAAGATGAATATTCTATTCTTTTATAAGGTGATAAAATTTGATTGTAATGAATATTTCATCGTGTTATCTTCACTTTTATTACGTAGATGTTCTTTCATTTTTCACTAATACATACTTTTAAATGTTCATCAAACTTGTAGCCTTATTCCTTTTGACGTGGCTTAGGTAATTTAACAGCCTGCACTTAAGTTAAATATATAATTCAAACCTACTACTAGCACAGGACTGGTTGTTAAAACATTCTAGATGACATCGCTGCTCTCTGGCACACACCCTAATAAATCATGACAGTAGGAAGCTAGATAAACTACATCGTATGATGACGCCCTAGATTACATTGTCAGACTTACAGATGACAACAAAAACTAATGAGGTCTCAAGCGGTATTGTGTGAGTAATATATGGTCGGCCTCTCCACTGAGACCAGTAAACAAACATGTTGTATTTGTGAGGATTATTTTGTATCATAGTTAACCAAGAGTCATGAGTCTGTCGTTCACAAAAAAATAAAGATTGATTAATTCTATTGAGGATTCTACTCAATCAGCATGGGTTAATCCACATAGAATTCTGTGGGGGAAGAGAATTTAAGGTAATAAACCATACATGAAACAATATGCACATTTCGCCGGTAGGAGTTAATGGGGAAACAGTCGCTCCATCTTGTTTTCTATGAAGATAAAGAACCCAAATGAAATATCCTCCACTGTGCCTTGGGATTAATTCCGACTAATATAAGCCTAATCATGACTTATTGAAACGTTATCTAATATATCGGATCTGCGTGGGATGATCGAGTGGATATAATACTTTAGAAGATCTCATTAGGTCGTGAAGAGTGCTTGTCGTTCCACTGGGAGTGCGCTACTATATCATTGTAAGTTGGCATTTAAATGAAGTAGATTGCACCCTCAATATATACAACTAAATTCCTGCATGTAAAAGGGTTAAAATGGAACACCTAGTACATCATTAGAATTCTCCCATTAAGAATGCATACATCTGATTATGGCATGGGGACATGGTACGCTTCAGTTGTTGATTTGGTTTTCACGAGTGACATTATATGTCCGGTCAAACCTTATGGAATATGTTATGTGACGTCTCTTCACTTCTCAATTAGATCAATTGGGCTAATATGATATGTCCACTCATTTCATAAACCAACTTCGATCAACTCAAAAGGAATGGTGTAAATTGTTGATCAAGTAATAGTGATCTTTATTTGACTACTCATATGGTGTCAAGCATATAATGTAATTCAATAGCGACACCTTTCATAACACTGTCTTGGTTTCATATAATTATGGTACCATGACTGGATAATGTATAGTCCCAAATTCTCATAATGTGTATTACCAGGGACGGGTTAAGAGAGGGGCGCCCGAGGTGCCGGCCCCCCTTAACTTATGCCTAACTAAGTTTCTTTTAATGTAAAATTCTATATCATTGGATGGGGTTCCTCAGATTTTTACATAAGGGCGCCATTCTGCCCTTTTTGAAATCTCTGGATCCGTTCCTGAAGAGGGTAGGAAAGTAAACCTATCCCTATTGTACACAAGGTGTAAATGTTTGTATGTGTTGTAACTAGGAACATGGTGAAACCAAGTTTCAGCACTGAATGTTTTGGCGGCGCAAAATATTGGCCATATACTCAACATCCTACCTCTTTTAGAATTTCTATTTCTCTAGTTGTGTTTATCCCTCAGCGGGGCCTTCAGGGCCTTACAGCGCTCCCACACATCACAGATCCCCCACACCCCCTACCCTACAACCATCCCACAGTGGCCTGTCCTACCCGCAGATACGGTAACAGCTCTGCACACAATGTACTGGGTGTGCCCGGACTCCCGAACTGGGAGATCAAGCAGGTCTCCCGAACAGGATCCTACACAGCGGATCCCTCCCCCGGGCATGGCAACCATGACAAGGCGGAGAAAAGATATAAAGGTATCTAAGGGATTTTCTATTTCCTGCCAAGGCCGTATCTAGGTCGGGCTTACACTCTCCTGGCACATGTCGGTTCGTTCTTTACTACTATCTGCAATTCGGGATGCCTATCCATCCGGATGACGGCTGGAGAGCGAATAGAAGGGAAGGAGGTTTCTTCAGACCATTACCGAGTAGGGTTGAGACTATAATGCACGTACAGATTCCTAGAAACGTGGAGAATTGGAAAGTAAAATAGGCAATCACATTAATTCTCAAGAACTATGTTTTCATGTTTCGTATCGGGTGTCAGTTTTTTTTTTTACAATATATATATATATATTTAGTATGTTTGTCTCTAATGAAACAAATCACAGTATTAGATTTAGGGACATATCCGAGAAAAGGAAATGCACTGAAGCTAACTTCATGGATTTGGTCTGATGCCTAGTTTGGTGGGCTTCTTAAGGATAGTTTTGTTCACATGCTACATATTTTCTCAAACAGTTTTGGTTGGGTAAGAAGTGATATAGTGGTACCCAAGCAAGAATGCGACGTTATTAGGATGTTGCAGCAAAGTTCTGTTAAGTTCTGCTTTGCTTCATATTACTTTATTATGATGGCACCCAAAAACGTCTATGAACCTAACATTGGAATATTGTTCTGTAACGTTATCGTGACGTTCTTCCTTCATTCTTTCAAGTAGAAATAACATTATTATATCATTCTGTATTAGTAATGTCTAAACTTCACTGAAATGCAATGTTATTATATCACGCTCTTTTAGTAAGTCTCAACCTAACTTAAAATAACATAGAAACGTAAAAATTAACAGATACCAGAGTGACCAAAAAAAGTATGGTCGCAGAACATGCCCGTCACTGCTTGCCTGGGAACATTCTGTGGCGTTCTACCAACGTTATGTGTCATCCTGCGACGTTATAAGAACCTTCTGTTATGTCCTAGGCTGGTTAGGTATAGCAACGAGAATAGACTGAAGTCAGTCTATTCTCGTTGGGTATAGCTTGGTAGTTTGGTAGGTACTGTTGGGTTCTTTTGGGGTGCTACAAGCATGCATGCAGCCCTAGGAGAGCTAAGAAAGCGTCGTCAGTCCCCAGCCGGTGGACGTCAGGAACATAATCACCCACAAGCATCCATCACCCTGCTGGCTTTCATTTACACTAATGAAAAGTGTTCTGCTGCGTGTTGGGTGTTGTAATGTGGCTGCCCGGAAGTTTCATCTTCCTAACCTCCCCCCTCCAGTTCTGTCACTGTCAGGCCCAAAGCCAGAGGGAGGGAGAACGGCAGAAAGAACAGCCTGAGAATCTTAGCACTGTGATGGGTTGCGGGGCGGGGGCGGCCGGGGCCCGGGTGACTGATAGGGTCCGAAGATGGCGAACTGTCTCTGACATGTGAAATGGGGTCCCCGCCTCCCCCAGTGCTTCTGTTCCTGACCACGAAATGAGGACATTGGGGCTGTTATGACCGGGGTATGGCCCTAGCAGGGGAGGCCAAGGTCGTCTAGAGGGCGTTGATGGCGGGGGTTTGTGACTATGTATATGGGGTGTGGGTTTATAGGTGAGGGGCTCGGGTCTTATTGGACGATGACTGCCATTATTACGGGCTGTGCACGCGGTTATTTCGAGGGGCAGACCCTCGCGTTATCGATGGTAAATATGAGTTCTTCTGAGAGATTTACGTCGACGCAAGTGGTTCTTGGTATCCTTATTATGGTGACTGAGTTTTGGTAGGGCACTTTAATATGCACATGGGAGCCGTGAGTTATAATATGGGCACATAACGCGGTAGGCGGTGAACGTGCTCAGACCATTGGGTGAATGTGGTATGAGTATGGCAGTCAAGGTGGTATTATACTACACGACATGAGCTGTGATATGACGACGTCGAAGGGTAATCGCACATAATATTATTAGAGACTTATAGTTCTTTGTTACACATGTGAAAGGTAGTCCAACTTGACAATTTCAAACAATTTTGTCAGTATTTTGTGCGAGATTTCTGTAATATTATAAAACTGCTCCGATATTGCAGCTCAAAGTCGTGCAGTGTAATAGGGCCTCTAGGTTGATAATGCCTGTGGCCAATATATTTCTATCCGGCACAAATTCACTAATTGGGCGAAATAAGATGAAGGAGTTAGCAAAGGTTTATTACATGTGTGTCTATTCGGAGACTTAAATAGCCAGTTGCTGTCTGTTGTATTTGAGTTGGACCGGGTTAAACAGTAGTAGGCGAAGTAGGTCTCTGCTAATGCTGCATAGTGACTTATAAGTGTGAGGTGTGCATTGGCAGAGGGATCAGGAGTTAATCAGACTTTCCCGGTTGCATCACCTAATGGAAACGCAACGTATCTCCTATCTCAGCTATTGTAATTATAAAATATGTTATCATGAGTTCAGTATCATAGATTAGTGATCATAATATATAAATTCAAATTTCAGAAATTCTATAGTAATACTCCTACTGAAAGGCACAAAGTTTTGAGATACGTTGAAGAATCTAGATGCCTCGGTGTTGCTTAACCTCCCTAATGAAACACCTCACTAACCTAACATCTCTCTAATACCCCATGTATTCATCCATTTCCAAAATTACAAACTCCTTTTCGCCCTTGCAGAGATCAGTGCCCACCTCTCCAGGCCTACACACACTGTGGCCTAACAGCTTGTCTCAATGCTCTCTGTCTGGCCCCACCTTCACTTCCCCACCTACATTAGTACTGTTGCTGCTTCTTTCGCCACCACCTGGTAGTCCTGGTTACCACCCGTGATTTATATAATCCCACCAAAGTTCAATGCCCATTTGGTTAATATCTGTGAGGTGTTGTCAAACGGTCAAAAGTATACTTTACAATAAGCTTTTACAATAATCTGTTGCCAACTGTTTTAATCAGTTAGTGTTTTTTTAGTACACTGTTAAAACAAGTGTTTAGAACCTAAACATTTTCCTAAACACTTCGGTGCATCCAGTTTTGGAACACTTTATTTCCCTAAACATGTTTAGAATTATCGGTGTTTAGGGTTAAGTGTTTAGAAATGTGTGATGTTTAGCTGTTTAACCATGAAGTGTTTAGGTTCTCAAGGTGTTTAGAATCAAAACGCTTATGATTTTTTTATGTTTAGCTGCTAAGTGTTTAGAAAACTATGATGTTTAGGTGTTTATCTATGAAGCATTTAGGTCTTCAAGATGTTTAGGGTTAGGTGTTAAGTTAAACAGTAATATACCGTAATATGTACAGTGTACTTTCATTCTTAAGGATGAAAACCATTTTAAATTTAACAATAATATACTGTAGTGTGTAAAAAAACAATGAAGATCTTACATGTAAAACACTGCAATAGTACTATGCCATTCAGTTTACACCAGATGTAATGTTAACAGCATTGAAAGTTTCATTTTTCCTGTAATCACACTACAGGATCATTGAGCCAATAACCACATATGTCCTTCCTTCTTGGTTTAGCCTTGCATGGATTGTTTGATTGTTGGAGGTAAAACCTTCAGGGGTATAGCTGATAAAGTTCTTGTACTAAAAAGGTGTCTAAATGTTAATCCTACTAAAAAGGTGTTTTAAAACATTTTGTAAATGTTTTAGGGGTGTTCTGGTTGGTTGACCGTACCTAGAATAGCAGGCCAATGAAGTGATTATCTTAATGACGCTACAAAAACTTAAAAATCTAACATTCTTAATCACATAGTTCCAAATTCCTAAGTGTATGAAAAACACTATTTTACTAATCATGGCCAAAAATATGGAGGGCATGTGGCAAACCACTAATAGTACAACTACTTCATAGTAGTATTTTGGTAACTTCAGTAGCCGAGATTTGAACCCGGGGCCCCTCACATATGAAGCCTATGCTCTACCACTGAGCTATGGAGGCCTGTAGGTAGACACAGCCAAGCTTTGCTACTTAACTGAATACGTAGGGGTATGAGAGTACTGAAATATTGTCTGTCACACCAACATGATGTTGAATACCTGTATAGTAGTAGGCCTACTGATCCTACTCATTGGTGCTGACTATGCCAGTGTGCACTGCATGCAGTCCAAGTTAGCTCAGTTGGTTAGGCTTCTACCTTGAATGTAAAGAATGTGGGTTCTAATCCCAAAGTGTCCATTTTTCTTTTCCATAGTATACAATTGATATTATGTGTTTAGATTCTAAACATATCCCATTCAAAACATGGTTAGAGGTTACAAGTGTTTAGCTTTTAAACACAACTAATGTTATGTGTTTAGATTATAAACATAGTTAACCCACACATGTTTAGAAGTTACAAGTGTTTAGGTTTTAAACAGATATGGTTTAGTGTATTTAGATTATAAACATGTTTATGCCCTTAACACATTTAAATTCTAAACACCATTTTAACAGTGTAGACACTTCCTCTTTTCGTAACTGTTCTTTCTTTGCTTAGAAGCTTGCATTACTCATTCAAGGTTTTCCAGTAACTTACCCTCATTCACATTGCCCACTAGTGTAGCCCACTGCCCGCCATCTTGTACTGATGCAGTGTCAGTCAAAAGTTAATATAGCCACAAGTCATAGGGCAGTATTAGAGCTAAAGGCCCGGCCACACTTACCAACTGTGCCCAACTTGACGATCGAGTTGAGTTGAGTTGGGGACAGTTGGTTAGTGTGGCATACCTCTGCGACTGGTTTGTCCCGACAGTTGAGTTGAGTCTTACATCTTGAGAAGAAGAAGATGTAAGACTGGATAGTCGGGTCTTAGGGGGGTGTGCAGTAGATATCTATATATAGAATGTAGCCTTGTTCCTACGACCATCGGGTCGTACCCTATGGCATGGTAGAGTTTTAAGCTACGACCAGACAGTCGTAGGGCTGTGGCGCCTCCCTGACCCACGACAATCGAGTTGAGTTGAGTTGGTAAGTGTGGCCGGACCTTAAGAGTGTGACTCTTCTTGAAGTTGCTTGAAGAGAATAGGGGAAGTCAAGGGGCCAATGTAAAAGTGCCGCCAGTAGTGAGTGGTGAGTTAGATTGCACTGAGCTAGCGGTTGAGTAACACCTCAGATAGGAATAGGCCACGGAAACTGGGATTTTGTCAAGGTGTTTCTGTGGACTCATGGCCAGAGTGGCTAGAAGCATCAGCTGTAGGGGTTAAGTTGTCTAAGCCTCATGGACTGATAATTGTCAAAGGGAGCTCAGTGATGTATAATATTTGTTTGGACTTTGATAAACAACATCCTTTCACGAGAGTGCTCTGTCACCTCTTGATGAAGAACAATGTCTTGAGATGGCCTGCAGTTCGAATGGACTAGCTAATATAAAGGTATAATTAATGGAAACATAATGTGTAAATATTCCCCTTCAAATAATAGTTAAGTAAAACCCCATAGTTCAATCTGACCCTGACACTACATTACCCTTACTTAGAGCGGCACCGTCAACCACCACGGTCCTGATCATATTGCTCTAACTCATCATTTTGACGAATATTGGCCCCGACTGGAAACGGAAACCTGGCGCCCGCCACCTTCCCGTCACCCCCTCTGGTGGAGGTCAATAGCCCTCCCGTCGAGACCAGGGCGCATGCGCGACCGGATGCGGCACGAATAATGTAGGGCCGAAATTGGTCCGGCACAAAAACCAAAACATCGCCCACTCACGCAATACGCAGCCCTTAAAATGGACTCTAACTGTCCATGTTATCTCTATGATTTCTACGTATGTTCCATCTTATGGGAGTGTTTGTATTTACAAGGGCGATGGTCCTAGTTAAGGCAGTAATATGTTAGTAATGGCACTGTTTACATGGCTACGCAAATGATTATACCACCCACCAGAAGTAATATGAACTGTATGGTGGGAAGATTGGACGTGTCATACCATCCTAGTCGACATGATGTCTGACGTTCTCATAATGTTCTGCCGACCACTCCCACGCACATGTCCTCCATTATTTAGGTATATTTACACGAGTTTTCTTCTACCACCTCACACTAACCCCGTGCGTATGTCATTTTGTATATATACAATCACTTAGTAACATGAGAAGTAAACATTGTGGTACCCACAAAATAAATAACCCGTGTGTTTAAACCCACAATGAGCGTAATACCCATTCCAAATCGATATTAAGGAGAATTACAAAAGAATATTAAGGGACAGTAAAAAGTGCCCTAGATGTACTGGAGTAGTTGCTGTGAATCCACATTATGCATAGACAATTGTTAATAAAGGGCGCGGTATTTTGTTCACTATTCCCGTGTGCTGTGCTGGAATCTGTACTTATCAAAATTAATAGCTAAAAGAAAGTGCTATCTATTCATATCAATCCTATTGAAGAACTCACACCTTACTTGCACATGTGTCCTTCCACTCATATCAATAGGATTGTAGGAGTGTAATAAGCACCTAATTAGGCAAATGCAAGGTTGGCTTAGAAGGGCTGGCAGATTGCAGACTGAATGTAACCAACATGACTCAACACGCTTATTACACTCTTACAATCCTATTGATATGAGTGGAAGGACACATGTGCAAGTAAGGTGTGAGTTCTTCAAAAAAGGATATTTCAGTAAATAATCTTACAGATACTTGAACTTTGGAAAATACCTGCAAATATAGATATTTACGTGGAACCATTTCTCAGAATACTGAATAAGATCCACGTTTTTATTTTACTAAAATTTAATCTAGAAAATTAAGTTGAAAACACGACAAAATGGTTCCAGTTGTTGTACAGGAAATGAAAACCAGAACCTTGATGCAAGACACACGTCCTTCCATAAAAATGTGGACATAGATCGAGTTCCATGTTTTTGAGGGCTCCTTTGGTCTTTTAGGACGTTCTCAGACGATGGTTATGTAATCAAGAGTACCGCTTCTCAAACTGCGGTGGAGTCATGTTGGTTACATTCAGTCTGCAATCTGCCAGCCCTTCTAAGCCAACCTTGCATTTTGCCTAATTAGGTGCTTATAACAAATATTCTAGCACTTAGCTTTAACCATATGGGGATTTCCCTTCAGAACAACCTACTCAACAAATCGAGTTACGGCTTCCGCTAAAACTGGACCATTATTATGGCACCTTCTCCTCCTAACTTTAAAGCAGGACCATTATTGTGACACCCCTCTCCTCCTCCCCCCTCATCCATTACGACCACGTGACCCAGTGCAGCGTCCCCTAGCGGCCACCAGCACGGTGACCACTTCTCCATCACGTGATCCACGTCACGTGATCTGCGTCACGTGATGGATCTGGCGCCGCCAGCCTCGTTGTGGCGAACTAAAAAACAGGACAGGCAGAAACCCCTGGTGGTGGAATAGGGAGTGACAGTGCAGACGCCGGAGGGCTAACTCACTTTACCCCTCCCCTCTCCGTACCTCTCGACCAATCACACCCCGACCCCTCAGTAGCCGACTATCATGGCCGACTCCAGGGTCGACTCGTATACCCGGCTCGTATACCAACATGGTTCTGTCATTGAATCTAGAGGTTGTTTAGTGACCTTACAGTCCATTGAAAAGAAAAATTAATTGGAAGATATGCTTACCAAGGGTGAATCTTTTGACATGAAAACGTTAGGAGAAAGACTTTTGAAATGATCTTCTTATGTATTGCTTCTTTTACAAAAGACCTTCTGGGATAAGCATGGATAAATCGATGTGTCCGTCTGGATTAATGGCTGTTGAGGGGGCTAAGTCTATACATAGACCTCCCTGAGGCTCAAGGACCGACATGGTCAACATCATAAACTATGTGTTACTGACTGCTCTAGGATGAACTCTGTCTAGTCTAGCAATAATAGGAAAGTCACAAACAAATCCAGTAGGGTTGTGTTATTACGCAGACAGCATAAATCTGTCGTATAAAAAAGAAAAAAAACTATTTCTGCTATAATATGACTTCACTGCTCCTGCGACCCATCGTACTTAAAAGTAATAGTACTAAAGGTTACAAGATTACACTCCGGCACGCAATATGTATACTGCATGTAAAATAACCTACAAACCTTGTGTAAATTCAAGTAACATCATTATGATTTGATACAAATAATATTTCGTCAATTTTAGTTTGAATACCTTCAATAATACGTATAATATTCTCTAAAGGAAATGGCTGCATTACATCTTTCTTTTAACCATAATACAACATACGCCATTTGCAATAGTATTTCATATCAGTATCCCACCCAGATGTGTCCAGCACTGCGGAGTGACCCCTTTTGTCATACCAAACAGTTCACACCACGATCAAAGTCTGGCCGTGTTACGACAAACAACCTCGCTGACCCCCTGTAAGAGGCAGTTGGTGGCGGCCGGAGGCAAACCCCATTATCTGTAGTAAAGCCGGGCCTGCAGGAGTGAGGGATGGGCAGGAGGGAGGGGGGAGGCAGAGAGCGGAAATGTGCGATGTGAAGTTGGGCTGGGCCGCCTTCATGCTACTAACCAATCTGGCCACTGATGATAGGCGTCTTTACTGCTTTTAACCTAGGTTAGCCCAGTTCTGGTTCACATTAAGCCATGGAATCGAGTTCCTGGGGGAAAAAACTGGAGGAATGATGCGTTCCATAGATACATGGCAGGGATATCCGGGATGGCTCCATATTTATCAGAAAGAATAGGAAAATAAGTAAATGTACTATAGTCTGCGTATCATTAGACAGAGCAAGTTTGATATGTGCATTTCGACAAAATACTAACGTACCAAACGCCAAATAAGTTGTTTATCATAGAGATGTACAGTACAGTAAGAGAAGGTTATTGGTTAATTGTATTTGTTTGATTCATTGCATATTGTCCTTTATTTGTTATGAGCCATTTCAACGTACAATGATACAACTACCTGACTCTTCACACTCGCATACCCCTACCCAACCCCAAGCCCTACTCACGCTCCAGCTGTCACTCCCGTGTACAAAGTGTGCTTATTTCTCCCCTCTGTATGTTTCAGCCTCGTTCCCAGCGCCTCCCAGCGGCTCTTTGACCGCTGAGTCACGTGACTTCGGCCCCCAGGACTGCCACCTAGCGGCCGCTAGATCCATCTATTTCCGGCGGGAGAAAAACGAGGTTAGTGCGTGCAACTTACGTCACTTCCGGCCCAGAACGGTGACTTTGGCCTCAGCCTCTCTCTGAAATACAATAGAAACGAATGTTTTTCTAACTAGCAAACCTATAGAAAATCTATCGATTAAACCTCCACGTTTTATGCTTTCAAGTTGGACTAATTAACTCTGGAAGAAGCATAAAACTCGCCCAAAGTGTTCTTTTATTTCTGACCTTATCTCGTTGGGTGGGTGATAAAATTTGCGTTAACCATTTATGAGGGCCGATATTTCCGTTTTACAGCCGGGCATTTATCATCGTTGCGACCTTGACTGTATGACCTTTAATGGGCCGGAAGTTGTAGGGTCGTAAGCAGGTTATCGAGGCACTCGGCGGTTACGGCCATTTTACACCTTTTTGAGCCGTTGGTGTGATTAATTTGTAGATCACGTTACTTACCCGACCAGCCGCGTGGCAGGCCTCTACGAGTAGCCAGAGTAGGGGGTACATACCTGTAGAAACTATACGTAGAAACTACCATCCAATGTTTAACAATATAGGGCCTGCCGCTTATTACGTACGCATTTTCTGCAGAATTTTGGACTCCCCTAATGGGTAATTATTGGTCAAAAGTATGCATTTAATTTATACATGGACATTAGAATTATAAGTATTCTTATGGCTGATTGTATAGATCCAATGACCCTGTATAAATCCAATGAATGGCCTTCCACTAAGCACGTACACATCAATGGGCGGGTAGGTGGAGGGGATTAAATTAAGGAATTTTCAGAGTTTATCACCGCCCTCTTCATTGGTGTGGACGTGCTTAATGGAAGGTCCCTATGGAGATTAGCTAGAAACATCCACATTATCCATCGTTAATGCTATAATGTCAAACATTCTACGTATAATTCAAAAGGAAATTAGATACAAGGGTTTATTCTTTCTAACGATAAAAACAAAGAATATTCCTAGTGGCTCTTCATGAAAGCACGTGTAGAAATTGGTCAGTTGATTGCGTCCATCTAATTGGGTCTTACAACATCAGGGACATGCCCGGTCAAAGTGTTATAGCCTTGGGTGACCTTCCCCGAGTGACCGGTTTAGAAATGATGTAAAAGGAGAATCAGTAGAGTGATGTACTTTGAGATAAGTGGTCGCATTAACCGACATCTTGACTGACGAGTAACTGACCACAACTGAGTCATACGTGGCCTGCTTACATTGGCAGAGCCTATCTAAGGAGAATCACAAAGAAGTATGGGTTTTAGGCTTTAGTTGACAATACACAGTAAGGAAAATATACGCCCTAGTAGCAGTGTATTTTCAAACAAATTGTATATACCTTCACTTTAGTACCATCACAATTCCATTTGTAAACATTATGCATTCTGATATACAAGGAACCTTATATTATTAAGTGCACACGCATCGATTCGGGATATCTTAAATTTGTGTATTCGCATATATAAATCCAATATAAATCCAATGCGAATGGGGGGGCGTCACGGTGGTTGTTGGGGTCTGATTTCCTTTTGAAGATGTTCATAGATACCAAAATTGAAGGCTCTCAAGTTGCATATGTCCCAGTAGTAGCCATCACAATCCCTTCTGTATACTCTACTATGGTATTACTTGGGACGCTATAGTTCAATACTTATTTAATTACCGTGCTACAGTTCCAAATGTTTTCGTTTATTGGACCAGTTTGCATGCAGTGTCGTGATACCTATAAGAAAAATTTGTTTTTGTTTTTGTCTAAATTGTTTTTATTTGGGTCTATAGTGTTCGACATTAATCATGTTTCTATAAGGCCAGATCATTATGGCTGAAGGCTGCAGTGTTGTCACCTTTCTTTACAGTCCAATGCGTACTATAACCCAACACGTTAAAAAGGCTACTTATGTGATGCATATCATGTTGTGTAGGCCTATTTGTATTAAGCTGTTAAGTACGTCATACCATAACAATGGTATTTGTGTGATGTACGTCATGCTATTACAAATAATAAAGGGGCCTTCTCAATGAGGCGCTGAGTATGTTCTGTTGTTGCTTGGGGAATATAGCATTATGTATGCTACGACCTCAAACCAGTCTTTTTCTTTTCAGTTTGATGGTTTGTATATTAACCCTTTCACTGCCAGATGTATCACAATATAACTGATATTTACTGAAATATTGCCCAAAATACAAAAAATAGTGCATAAATTCATTTTAGATTCTTCAGATGAAAAGCTTTTTTCAATAACTTCGATAAAAACATTCCAAATGTTGGCACTGTGCCGATAAGGCAAATTTCTCGCAAGGAGTAATTGTTCATACTATCATACTTTGCAGGTTGCCATGGTAACCAATAATTCATAGAATAACTATCACACTCTTTATAAAAATAATCATAAATGATTATCATAAATGAAAGAAAAGTTAGAACAAATTGAAAATCATGTCATTTACATAAATTTACCCATTTTTCATGATTTTTTTTTATAAGTATGGCAAATTCAAATGTTAATACATTGTTAATGGTTTCTCGAATCACAATTCTAACATTTTTGGGTGACTTGATAGCATGATGTTCAAATACCTGTATCTCTAGTTTTAATTGGAACATCTGAAAAATTCTTTCAGATTCTGAAAGCATAATTTATATTCTTTCAATGGTGTTCCTATGGGATTTTACTATAGGGCCACATATGAGGCCTGTGGTAGTGAAAGGGTTAAAAGATGGTTACCTTGGCATATAAAAGCTCTAGATAGTCTTTTTATAAGCTTATACTAAAGGATTTTATGTTGGGGGATCCTATTTTCAATGTAACTAAGGCCCTTCCTGAAGGTGCAATCAAGAGACCATTTAGAAGCCCTTTGTAATCAGGGGAATTTGTGTATTTACCGGACAAATCACTGTAAGGCTTACTTTGGGCCTGCCCGACGTCCTTTTAAAATCTACCTGATAGCCCTGACCCCCCCCCCCCCTAGCCCGGAGGTAAGACGTATTCTCACCAGCAGGAGAGGTAAATCTCAGCAGTTGACACTAAATGACGCCGTTTAGACCGGAAGTCAACCAATGACCCCCTCCAGCGCCATCTAGCGGTGACCCCGGCGGTCCTGCGGGTCGCTGGGAGACGCTGGGCGTCCCCCCTCCACCACCTGGCCCTGGAGGAGACGCTCGGCAGTAAGCCACTTGTGGGGGAAAGGTCCGGACAGGGCGTGCTTAAAACACCGCTCTTGTCTTGTCATGTTGGCCTAGGCTCAGGCAAAGCATCTCAGCAAAGATTGGCAAGAAAAGCCACTTACCCAGATGTATGTAAGCTTCTAAAACACTACCAGCCTTTGCAATCTGCCCATATCCAGGCCTCCCCACTGTCTGATATTCCTCCAGGACCTTCATTCAGGGTTAGGGCAGCAGGGCAGAGTGCACTACGGCCCGGTCGGATGTCTGTCTCTATGGTTAGGGCAGTGTAAGCTATCAACCACAGACAAACAAATCCGGATAGTTATCCCTGATCCTTTACTGTAATGTTCTATACGATCAACATAAACAATGAGTTTTATAATACTTATATCGTGCCTCGTGTTCGTTGAGTTTCGGCCTATGAATTATGACGGTCTGTAGGCTCATATTTCTTGGAAGTCTGATACTTCATTAAACATGAACACTGATTCCCATCCACGGCTTTGTAGTTATATTCAACATATAATACACAGGCTTGTATGTTTGAAATCTCTTGAACCCGTATCTAAAGTTCATTCAGTCTGCTCGGTAAGCCCGAAGCTAGCTATAGAAAGTCGGTGCAAAGCTGTAATTATATCCCTTGCAGTGCTGCAATCAAGGAGCGTTTTTGCTATTATATCGGTGTTGAATTACACAGGTATCTTCTACATTTTTATAACTAATGAAGGATTTGCATGTCATCGTACATACCGATTATGTGCTGCTGTGATTTAACTATAGGAATGCCTGTCTAGTATTGCAAGGCGCATCAGTATAGCACCAGCGAACAATTGTGGCCCTCGTATGCATGTCAAGGGCGGAGCAACAATAAAACTTGGTCCTACCTGATGCAAATTGGTCGTCAATCATCGTCGGCACATGGGCTAATCGCCAGCAACCAGCAAAGAAGGCACATAGACCCACAATGAATCATCCCCCGCTTGACCTTAATGCACCGGGGCTTCACTGGTGGTCCGCCGACCGGCAGTGATGAAGTGGCCCCCGCCGGGTCCCAGCTTCGCGCCATCTAGCGGACCCCATCGGTATTAGGCAACACTACCAAACAGATAAGTAGGTATAAAAACCAGTGGGAATGGATTCCACATAGGTCGGTTGCTGGGCAAGAGGTGGACAATTGAACGGGCGCCCTTGACAAATGAAGTTAAAACGGTCTTAAAAAGCCCCTCTAGTTAGACCTCTGTAAGAGCGATAGGCCGTTAGGCGGAGATTTAAGTACAACAGAGGAGGCAAGGTCACGCCTAACCTGGTGGGTTTGTTTTCTATTACCCACATTAAAAAGCAATCTGAATTTGCCTGTCGTACTTTGATTGGAGTAATAATAACTCGATCAAGTGGGAATTAATCAAGTTAGGAAGATACCTGCTAATCTTGTCTCTCAGCAAAGAAAATCCAAACGTTATTGAATTTTCTGGATTTTAAAAACTTCACAGCAGTGTAGTACAGTAATGAGAATATTGAAGTTGTGAAACTTCCGAAACATTTTTCCTTCATACCGGCAGTAACGCAGAAACAGAATCAGTACATGCTGTAAGAAATGAAATTAGAAATGTTCGCTTGATTGACAAGGTGTTGATTAAATTGTTTAAAATCCCAAACTGTTAAGTGCAATCTATCCACCAATCTGGTTTTAGTAGCTCCCAGTGTTTGCAATGGTCTAGTGATTTGAGGGAATCTATTGAACTTACATTAATTCAATGATATATAATTGTTTATGTCAGCATGCTCACCCACGTATTACGTCTTTTACACGACTTATTTGTTTGAGCCAAGATCTACGGTGGCCCAGATGTTCACGCCTTACATCCAACACCATCCCCATGCATCTTTCATAGTATTGCTATGTTCGACCTAATTTTCGCCAATAGGCTACAATTAATCACACAAATATTTACAGAGATCTTTGCCTTGCAATCAGCACCATTTCCATATACTTCTAGGGAAACTCCCCATCTTCAAAGTAACATTTACGTGTACTACTTACTACCGCGCCTAGCATTAAGCTGCAGATGTTACCGTGTATCCGTGCATAACGTCGCACGGTGCCTTCACACGGGAGCACGTCAGCAGGCAGCCGCATGGGGTAGAGAACGACTTCTGCTGGCTCCAGAAGCTCATTCATCAGCATGGCACGCTTCCGCCACCGGCCTCCATGCCTTCACAAGAACACCCCCCGGCTCGCATGCCGGCCATGTTACTTCAATGTGTCACCTTGTCCCTGCACACCCGCTCATTACCGAGTCGGCCGGGCCGTTCGCAGCCCGCCGCTAACCGCTCGGTCGCGTGATGCTCTGTTTTCCCAGCGTCATATAGAACACAACCCCACGCTGTCTCCCTGCCATTCTCCCTTGTTTAAAGTTATTCCTAATCATTATTATCTGCCAGAAACAATAAGCGGCCTATTTCTCACTACTTCCTAGGGTGGTCTGGTAGCCTATGGGTTGTAAAGGGCGCATCCTCTCTGAGGCTTATATAAAAGGGCCTGGGAATGAATCAGTGCAATAGAACGACTCCTTTTATCCATTGAAACCACCCGAGGCGGCTCTTTTCACGACAGAAGGAAAACTATATCAAAGAAGTCCTAAGAGCAGATGGAGTTCTCACAGGGCCTCTTTGAACTTTTCCATTGCAACGCCTGTGACATACCTTTGCTTGACCATTAAGGTTATAGTCATCGTTCATATATAGTGGCCGTGCGCATACGGCTCACCTTAAGTATAATTTTCCCATCACCTCGATATACCTGCGTAACAATAGTAAGAACCAGAAAACAGTACCTGACTTAGATAAGTTCTTTCTAGAGACGTCATGGCAATAGGTCAACGAGGGACTACAGCGCATCTCGTATATATAATGTATCTTAAAACCTGCTAGCCATATTTTATATTACAAGTGCGAAATACATGTAAGGGAAACCTATTTAAATGACTATTCTACAGGCACAATAGTGACAGAATCTTAAGATTAATTATAAAAGCTGAGTTGGGAGATATGTAGTATCTACATTACGTCATGTCTTCAATTTCCTGACACTCCGTAAGTCCTAATCATGTGGCTATACAGAAATATAAGCATTTTACTCTATCGACTTTGGCCTTATTCACTGTATATGCACACTATGAAACAGCCCTGTCTAACCAAAAACCACCGTCCCATCCACCTACTGAAATATAAACCTGGGTGCACTCGGTCTAAGCAGCCAATAAGGAGGTGGTATTCTAGTCACGTGACCCTCTCAGCACACCGTGTTGATCCATAGGTGCTCTTCAGTCGTATCTCCATCACTGACGGGGGTCGGGGCCATGCAGGCTATGGTTTATGTCACCGCCATGTAGCCGGATGACGCTCCTGGTCGGCACCGGCAAATGACACACGTAAGTGAGGCGGGTAACCGATGATGGGGACTGCTTATGTAGTATCATCGGACACTACTTACAGTGTTATGGATGCGGGACAAAACAAGCAGCTAAATCCCTGCCCCCCCCCCCCTGCCCCCAGACAAGCAGCGATGTAACAGGTACAATCTGTGACCTTACTTTTTAGGTTAGTCTGTTACTTGTTAAATTGTCACGTAACAATTACATTATTAGGTAAGGCTGAGATTCACTAAAAAAAGAATGTTATAATTACATACCATTTTAGTGGTGTTGAGACCTCACTCATACAGAATGTTTTAATAATGTTATTTTTAAGTGAAAGAATGTCACAAGAATGTCACAAGAGTGTCACAGCGCAACGTCATAGTGTTAGGTTGTAAAGACGTTTTTTTGGGTGCCATCAAAAGAGCATAACAAAAACCAAACCAGAACTAAAAAGAACGTTGCTGCAACGTTATAAGAACGTCACATTCCAGCTTGGGGGCCGACATCTGGTATGGTGTATTTATAGCCATAGAATTTAGAAACATGCTGTTCCTGCATGATTAAGGGTTCCACGAATTAGGCTTATTTGACGTGCGCGTTTCGTGTGTAGCTGAGTGTCCATTGACTCATAAACAATGTGGCTGGATGTAAATATTTTATCTCTGTTAAAAAATTGAGGCAAATATAACAATGACTACATTTCAACTCGGATGTCAGACAAATTCCGACGAACAGAGAGTAAAATGTGTTCCGAACAGGACCGTATCTCCTTATCAGATAATTAATGTTTAACATAAAACAGCTACAAACAATTACTGTCCATCTAACTTCAATGTACGTCGGAAGAACTCGAATTTACATGAACCCTTTCCGTCTATCGATATTACTTGACATATCCAATCACGGGATGACAAGAGCATTATTAGTCTAAACACAACCATCTGTTGAATAACATGGATTTACACCTGCAAATTCGGACTAGCCGCAGCTGTTGTTTTACTTGAACGGTACATCCATCCCGCACGTACTCACATGCATGCATACAATTATGCCATCTCCGAAGAACAGGTAGAAACAATTGAATACCTTCACGGAGACAAGACAGGGACATGAGTCAAAGCCGGTTTCCCCTTAGGGGAACAGATTGGGGGTGCGTGCCGGCCGTCTCATGTCTGGCCGTCGTCGATCACGTGGTAGCACATCAAAGCAAACGCCGACCTCATTATGGGATGTCTGCCGAAAAGCGCCACCTGCCGTTAGACGAACAACGAGACGCACAGGGTGGCTGTAGTCCGTTCAGACCCAGATAACTTCTTATGTAATCGGTCCCTACAACCACAAGAGTGCATGGCTATAATTGGCTACTTAAAATATCTATGGATTTCTTTTATTGGCCTTCTATCAATGGCATGGGGAACCAATGTGATGGTTGTTGGACTGCTGGTTGGTTTATGGTCCTCCATGCCATCCCCCCTCCCTAAACCAGTGGCTGCAAAGCATACTGCATGGGATTTGGGTGGGAATCCCACCTAAAATGGTTGCTGGTTCACAGTACTAGTTTGGGCGACTAGCAGACGCGGATGTAACTACATTCTAACTGATAACGAGACACCGGGTGGCTGTTACACAATATTGTCCTTACTTTATGTGAGGGTTTACTGTAAGGGCTGTGTGCTGTCCGAAACTATATGGTTAAAGTTATCATTCAATTGCCTATACCTTGTACGGTTCAGTCACTTGTGTATACATACAATTTCAAATAACTCCAAATACCTCCAATTGGTCAAATAGGCTTATTGGCGCTTTATGGGTTATGCATTATGTACCTGACCCTGTCTTTAGTCCCTCATGTTTTGTCTGGGTATGGGGTGAGCAAGTGAGGAGAAAAAGGGTGTCGTTTTGGTGTATATGCTCCGCCAAAATCTACGGGGTTGATTATAATGGCCACATATATCACAAACAATATGTTGGAAGATGTTAAGCGGCATTCAGACCAAAGACAGCAAGGAAAGCGATTGAGAAAACGATTGTGACAACCAGCAAGATAATCATATCAATGTTGTTTAATTGTATGGAATCATTATGTTTTAGTCTGCAACATATCACAAAGTATACGATTTTCCTACGCTCAAATATAACGATTTGAGCATTGAAATGTCTATTCCTTCAAGTTTTATTGATATCTTATCTAAACTTTAATAAGATTCAATTTTCAGATTCTACATTTATAAACCTAGTTATCTTATTCGAATATCTTGGTTAATTGTCACTGAAAACGAGCCGTAACTCTGAAGAATGGAATCCAAAGTGAAGTCATGTTCGTGACGTGCACAGTTTCCCCGATGCTGTACGGTAAATCTAATTGACATTTAGATAAGTAGAACTAGGCAGAATAATCTTATACTGGGTGTGTTAGGACGCTATCCCACAAACAGATGCTATCCTACAAATGGTTGTCGCTTTGTGGGATAGCATCACCACAATATGCTAAACCACAAACAGCTGCTAAGTCACAAATATTTTGGGGATAGTGTCTGTGGTATGATCGATACTAAGCTACAAATATTTGTAACTTAGCAGCTATTTGTTGGATAGTGTCACTACAAGACACTAAGATACAAACAGTTGCTAAGTAACAAATATCTTAGGGATAGCACCTCCAATCAGAACAATGCGACAAGTATTTTTCAATAACCAAAACTGATGTAAATGCAAACGGAATCATAAAAAAAAAGCACAACCCAAAATGATGGTCTTTAAAATGATGTCAACCAAAATTTGGGTCAATGTCATTGGGGATATCATTTGGGCCAATGTTTAGAAATAGTCATTTTTGGGAATGTAGCTGTTGCCACCAGGTGGCATGAGAAGAATTTTTGTTGATGTCATTTTTGTTAATTTCATCATTTTGGCACCCTACTTTTTCGACAATATCATTTTTGGCAACATTTATTTTTGATTATGTCATTTATGACCATTTTGAACCCACCTTGAACCTTTTTGTTTATACTAAACCATGATCACCAATGTTGATTCATTTTCACCATTGTTGGCCTGTTCCAATCAATATTGACTGATATGGCCTATTCTCAAGACCTAAGTAAGCAATTTGAGGGATAGGGTACATTGTGGGATAGCAGCCTGGTTGTGGGATAGCATCTTCATGGTGCTGCTATCCCACAAACCAGTTTGAAGGATAGCATCTGTATGTGGGATAACATCTTCATGTGGATGCTATCCCACAAATCCTGATTTTTTGTGGGATAGCATCCATTTGTGGGATAGCGTCCTAACAGGGTGTCTGATGCAACCTTGACACCTTTATATTAACATGGCATGTGTGATGAAGCGCCTTCAAGTTAATCTGAAAGTAATATATAATGTTCAAATAGACAAGATCATAAATAACTGTAGACTATTCATTTTACTGCCATGTCAATGTGAGACGTCCACTTCGCAGGGATGACAAGCGACTTTATCAAGCCTTGAGGCTAAGGAAATCCTGTGCAGGATTGCTAAAGGCCAGGATCTATTCACGATTTCAGGAAACCACGCCCGTTTTAATGATGTTCTGGCCTATTACATTAATTTGGCTTCAGACATAATACAACAAGTATGACGCTGCAAAAAGACAAAAGGTGTAAACGGAGAAAGGGCCTACACTATGGCGAAGCGGATGGGTCTTCATGCAAAGGAAATTGCATAACAGAGAGGCAATGACAACAATGCTATGAAAATAACACACCTATATATTATGTTGTACAAAGGCCTATTTTAATTAGAGTAAAGCAGCTGTACTAAAGGCAAGGAAGATATTTAGGATTTCAATGTTCTTATTTCTTAGCCGAAGCATCACTGGGATATACGTTCTGTGGTGATTGTCCCCAAGCAAGGTCCATAAACTTTGATTTACCGACTTTTGACAGTCCCTTTTATGCGTAAAGATTGTCTTACTGTTTCTTAGAGACAGGCCTCTAAAGATGTTCTTCTACACTCTTTCTATGAAAGCATTGTCAAGTGGCTTGACTTGTTACTTAGGACGTTTTTTATAATTGCAAACAGGTGTCAAATTGCTTTTTACCTTAAAGGTAACCGTTTGCTTTCTATGTTGTTAATATGTTGTATTTGCCTTTCTATAGCGTGTCCGATTACTTCAAAAGTCTTTCATTTCCAAATCTTTGTTATTCGTTCTAGAAGGTAGATCTTTCTAAACTATTGCAGGCCTATGCATGTCTTTCTAGATTTCTTTTTACGATCTATTTTTCTGCCAGTTTATCATCGCTGAGCAGTCATTTAATTTTTCATCATCCAAGGTATTTCTTATAATGGATATGAGATGTGATTATACTCGTCGAGGCCTGCATATTGCAGCATCCTTGATCACCTGACGGCCGCCGTCTGTTGAACCTCTTTAAGGATCTTTAAGGCGGCTGATAACCACATTAGCCATTCAATTTATTTGAAGTGTGCTCCGTGTCCACATTGACTCTGATGATACCGCGGCTCAAGTGGCCTCATGCACCAGCCAGCAGGCAGCATTATTTACCATGAGCCAGGACTACACTGTATATGAGAATGATGGAGCAGGTATTGACTGTTCGATCGATGCCGTATGCATAAACAATCATCTGGTATTGTGCCCGAGTAGGCCACAAATGTGCCGGGTCAACTGGGCGATAATACCAGAAAGACAGCGGTCGGCCCGGGGGACACGGCCCGCCCTGGAGGGACCAGAGGGGACGGGCTCTCACATTATGTTCACGCTCCCCAGACCCCTCCAGTGAGCCGCTTTGGGTACCTGCTCACTCACCTTTCTCAGAATGGTCCATTCCTTTTTCTGATATGAGGAATGGTATCCGATACCTTACAACTGTTGGCGGAGGGAGGACGCCGGAAGCCCCATTGTGGCAAGAAGGAAGATTGTTATTTAAGAAAAATCCCTGCAATCCCTAAAGAGGATCTTGGAGATGAGATACTTAAAAGTTTTGAAACTCTACCGGAGTGTTTGCCTACGACTTTTTTCCCTATTTTTCTTCCTACCAGGGATGAATTCGAACCGCTAGCCTTTTATCATCCTACTTTTCAGTTGCTGTAAATCTGTATCAAACCTAAGAAGCGCCCATTGCCAAGTGAAGGATGATAGAATCAAGACGAAAAAATGTTCTTCCAACAATTGTGTTGCCCTTTCTCGTTGGTTGTACTTCCCTTCTGCACATGTCTTTTGTAAAATGGCCAAAAATCGGAAGACTGGAAATGCGTTGAAACGAGTCTGTTGATGTGGGGACTTCCGTCCTGAGCTATCAGGGCCACTAATGAGCTTATTGAGGCAGCGGGCCCCGTTTGAGCCTACTACGGGGGCACCTCACAGAGGTGAGCAACTCTCCGGGGCCCCTGAGCAGCTCGGAACAGCTCGGCCACCCACAAAGGACATAATGATGACTGGCGCTGATCCCTAACACAATCAGAAAGTGAAGGCCCCATGTCGAAAATTTAATAACGCGGCAAAGCAAGATTTTAGTGAAAAACCTAGAGCCACCCAGGTCTGTATGTGAGGTCTATTTATTGCCAAGACTTTCCGCTAGGTTTTAGAACTCATTCTACGTTTAAACGCAAGACAGATCCGATTGGATATTTTTTGGCATCATTAGAATAGTGAAAGTGGGTTCTTACAAGTTCCAAAGCACCTGAGCACAGTTCTTGCACCAGTATTACATCAATTAATCCACTTTATGAGTTAAGGTACCTGTAATAATATTATAAAATAGCGTTAATCGAAGCATTACTACCTGGAGGTAAACAATACTGTCACTTTTACTCTCCTATATAGTAGAACTTAAACTCCCTCTCCTAGCTATTACCTACCCAGCCAAGTTGCGCCATAACAGAATTGTTCTGCAACCATACTTTTGTGGTCAGTTTGTTATTCATTAAGATGGCACGTAACAGTTATATTATTGATGGTCAGGTGGAAATCTCACAGAATCAAAACGTTATTATAATGTTATTTTTTGGTGAGGTTAAGACCAAACTATAACAGAACATTACAAGAACATTATTTTTGCATTGAAGAATATCACAGTGCAACGCCATAGCTAGCATGACGTTGCAGTGATGTTATTGGGAGTCATCAAAGGAATGTAACAAAAACCAATACACAGATACAGAACCAACCAGAACATTGCTGCAACGTTATAATAACATCGCATCCTTGGCTGGGCAGGGCTATATGTGACTACATATTATGACTTTGATCAGTAAAGCTGTAAGTCAGTCAACTCAAAAGCCCATTAAACTTTCATTGTGCCTGCGTGGAGTATGTGTTTAAATAAAATATGTTTTATTTTTACATGCCAAACTTTCCAGTCATTTATATTTATAGGGGAACCACGGTGAAACAACGTGTAATCACGTCAATTATGTGTTTTGGCGGAGCTATATTGATTTATTTCTTTGTAAATAATCAACAATGTAACGAGGGCAGAAAAAAACTACTCAGACCTAAGCATTTGGCACAAAGACCTATCATAATAGAGTGGGGTAACCTACACAGGCAAAGTGCCATAAGTGTTGAGCAAAGAAATGCATGTTTTATGAGAACCGTTGTCAAATATTAGCTGTAGTTGGCATCCATTTAGATTACTATCTTTGCGAAGCTTCGTTGACAAGTAGTGATTTACTAAACACATGGACCATCACTCCCCTCCGACCCACTTGACTAAAGTTATATATAATATTATTACATAACATGCATATCAACTGAATCGACATTAAAATACCTAGCGCTGCCAAAAATATAATGTATAACTTAGGTACTAGAAATACCAGTCCACATACATAAAGGCTGTTTTACACTGAAAAACACATTAGGGCCTGAAAGGTATGACAGGGAAGATAAAACTCAAACCAAATTTAAAAAAATAAAATGGGTACTTTTTCTGCTGGAACTGACTCCTTACCTGCCGGAGGAGGGAGGCGCGGCAGGCGGTGAGGAGACCTGGTGGGTGGCCAGGTAGGTAGTGGCGTCTGTCCTGGTGGCAGGAGGAGGAGGAGGAGGTAGGTGAGGCGGGCTGCCGGCGGGCCTGGCGCTACTAGCAGGCAGTATGAAAAATTAAAGCCACGACCGATAGAGTGTCACTCGCTCCCAGTCGGCGGGCCAAGCGCCTCCAGGCAGTCATCAGGCAGTCCACCACTGGAGGAGAGCAGGCTGGCCAACACCTTGGTGTTTGATTGGATCCCTACATGGAGTTTACAGCGTGTGTGGGTCTCAGTTGCACATACCCGAGCCCTGATGTAGGATATACCCTCTGGAGGCGTACGCCGGGGAATGTTCTTTTTGACAACTGCAAATGAGGTATGTACTAGCATTGGACACAATGTAAAGGACCTCAGGTCAAGACGCTTCTAGTGTATAGGGGAATTCATAGTAGTTGTAAACTACCTACTTGTATAGAGCAGTCACAGGGAGTCTTATAAAATTGGACCATAGCGGTAATACAGCTTTGAAAGTTCTTGAGTAAAATCTCCGCCGCTATGTTATCTTTGTCTTCGTCCATCCATCGACCGAGGCTTCAACATTTTTTATCTTCCCGTTCCGATGATTACATGAGATAAAAATTGCATCAAGATTTAAATCTGGCAGAGCTTCGTAATCTCATTTACTGCGTCTGTGACATTTGAATTCCATCCCTCTAAATTGTCTTAGCCAAGCATATTTCGCTGTTCAAGTGCTTCAAACTGCATAAGCCGAGTCTTCCCCTATAACCTTTCTTCGGGATACTGAGATAACGTCGTCTTTAAATGTGAAAGTGTAATCTATAAGAAGGGATTTGTTCAAATGAGAAGAGGAATATTTCAAATAATCAGTTCGAAGTTATAGGTCGAAGTAAAGATGTTAGATGTCGATAGTGAAGTGACGTTTTACTCATAGACAAAGAATATATGTGAATGCCTAGATAGACAGCTTTGATAGAAGCAGCTTTAGCCTGCTGGGATATTCGTCTTTCTAAAGTGAGACTAACAAAGGCAGGGTGATTCATGGGAAGATACAGAAGGACAGCAAAAGGCACATAACAAATACACAATGAATCTTCAAAACTAGGTAGACGAGAGAAGCGACTCCTGATGGAAATTAAACGCATTACCAATAACAATATAATTGCTATAGTTTAGAGTGAACACAGTACACTTTGAAACTGTGGAAAGAAATAATAGTGTCGTTTTTGCAAGATCAACACCACCCCTTCGCTATAGAGTTACTCCCAACACGGTGATGTATACATCATCCTAGGTGTCATTTTACTTAATGATAACCTCACATAAATCAAATCCCCCAACGCCCTCCTCCTCTCCCTTCCTCCCTGACTAATCCCACGCCAGTTGGGGAGGTGTCACATCTATTAGCCATTCTCAGCAGCCTTCTCGCCAAACCCCTCGCCATTTTTCAAACAAACACACACACCGTCCCCTGAAATAGAATTTTAAAAAAGATTGACCCATTATAACAAATAGGGCCCAACTTAGGGACCCAGACTCTGAAAAACGACCGTGCACGCCCTGGGCCTCGGCATGAGGGGGGCAAGTTTGGGCGGCGACGGCGGTGGGGATGGTTGAGTCGTACGTGTACTGGAGGCTTTGGCGATATTATTCATTCATTAGCCTTTTGCTGGCTGTAGACGACGCGCGAGTGGCACGCTGCAGGAGGAGACTGGAGGAGGAGGGGCGGGCACAGGAGGAGGAGGGGGGGGGGGGACGTGGCGGCGGGCAGTGGCCTCCCGTGCTATCTCCATAATTCACACGGCCTTACCGACGACACAACCCCAGCTCGCACGTCGCCTCATGCCGCCAGCCTGCCCCCCTCGCCGCCTCACAGCCACGCGCTCTCCCTCCCCTCCTCTCCTCTTAAAATAGACAACTCTAGCCTCTCTTCTCTTAATGTCATTTTGATCTAATTATACACCAAAAGCCGCCGTGATTCATAACTTACGACATTTGAAAACAGCGCAGGGCCGTTGGAATTTAGCGAGGATTACATGTGGTCAGATCCTGCTGAAAGGACTGACCATGGCGCCTTGGGAACGGAATTCACTGACTTTTTAGTTGGCCCGCATTAGGGTGAGGTGGGTAGGAATCCCCAGTAACCAGGTGTGGTCAGACTTGATTGGCGGTTATGACCAGCTTCTGGACGAGTCTGTGGTCCACAATCCCCCTTTTTTCACCTGTCAAGCTAACTGGACGAATCTCACCATCAGAATGCACTCCCCATCCCCAGAAGGCGGCATTACACTACACGACTTTGGCTGAGATATCAGTGCGATATCAGTGCGTTAAATATTGGCAATTTGGAGCAGGTCACATATTATGTCAAACAAAGAATGTTATCTCGATTATGTGTGAATTCTCTGTGCCATCGTCATATCACAGCTCAAGTCGTGCAGTCTAGAAATGCCTTGATCACATCCATTCTCTCCATGATCCCTCACCCTCGTCTATCCACGCTCCGACCCCAACCAGTGCTTGATGCACGGCCGTAGTTAAGTAATTTTTAATTACGCGTTGCAACTACGACGCGGCCGTCTAAGTGCCGACGTCAAAAACGAACTGCAGATCCTGTTTCCTGAGACGGAAACGTTAGTTTTGTGACTCCTGCCCGCTCCCATGTTTCTTCAACTCGATGTACCGTGCAGTGTATGCTCGCTGAAACCTGACACTTGTGATAGACTTAAGTCTTGCTTACCGCCGACCTTCATACTCTGTGCTGCCGACATTCACACCGCCGGCCGGCCATCGCTGAGCGGCTAAAAACCCACAGATCGGTACGATTAGTTCGATACGAGCAGCTCGATACGTGCGGCTTAAAACGAGCAGCTCAGTACGAGCAGCTGGGTACAGTTAATACTGCGAGTTACGCCTAGTGTGTTGCATTTATAAAGTAGCTTTACACGACTGCAGCATAGATTCAGTTAACAACATGAAGTGATATGAGACTTGAGTTAGCTAATCATGACGTTACTCAAAGTTGTATTCCACTAGCCGTATAAAGTTGGAATAATGCTTGAACAAGGACATATTATGCCATTTGAGCCAAATTCAGATTATTTTTCAATGGCATCATTGGTTTCTATCTTATCCCTAGTGAAAACTTACAGTTACGAAATTCCCAGGTAGCTAAAATCACTTGGTTAAATACAGGCTTCATGTCATATAATTATATGAGGGACACATTCAAAAACTGCTCAAATCATAATTATCACGTCTGATGCCAAATATGAGATACAGTCAATGTTATCTTGAGCAGCACACTCAAACGCAGGTCACCATAATCAAACTCCCCGCACATATCACGAGAAAATACAGCCGATGTCATTCACACACAGCCCATATGATAAGCGATTCTCTTTTAAACACAACACAGCCCATGTCATGAGCAACTCATTTATCCACAACCACGGTCTGAACTGCTCAATGTATTCTATAAGAGCAATGACAACGTTAATGGGGTGCAGGCTTGCAGTTGCTCTCCGTGTGCAGTGAGTGTATCAACAAGAGGTCGGGTTTACTCCCACAGTCATGTAATATGGCCGTGAATACAGGCGGCTGAACGTGAGCTGAGTCAGGTGAGGGGATGACGGCAGCAGCATCATTGTGACTGCTGTACCCTGGTACCTGTATATGTGTAGGGAGGGGGGGGGGGGGTCTGTCAATGTTGATGTTACTGTGGGTATAGCGGTGTGACATCTGGGCGCCCAGAGCCCTGAGAGCAGATCAGAGGGAAAAGTGGATGGTAGGATGATTATGAGCAGATCATACCGTACTCAAGAAATTGGCCCTTCGGAAAATAGCTTGCAAGCCTATACAACTGAGCTTCGAATAACAGAACTTGAAGAGGAGCCTCAGGTTTTGTTGAAAATGTAAAATTCAATTTCGTTTAAAAGTAACCTATGCACATCAGATATATTCTGTTTCTGTTATGCACCGAATGACGGATTTTAGCTTAAAGAGGAGTTTGATCAAGCAGCATGGAAACGATATGAAGCGAATGTTTCTTGCATATAGCTTTTACAGAAATCACACAAAACAATATTGCGGCATAAAGCAGATCAACAATAATTTACTTTGATATCATCATTATCCGATAATGGTAGAATCATGTCCGAGGCTGTTTTGTATTCTTTGTATTAAGTTGAATGATTATTACCAAAATAAACAAATATGGTATCCCATGTCCCCAATTTATTTGGAAGTGGATTCTCAAATAATCAAGTACTATACGTTTCATTTTTAGTAACTTACAGGTGTAATATATAATCTTTTGTCATATTACTAGTTAAAGCATGCAATAAATTACCAAATAAACGGCAGTCAAAATCGGCTGGTGGAAACCAGGCTTTACCCTTACAAAGTTTATCGCATTTCATGTCAATTGTATATAATTGGTTGGAGGTGTTTATGTCCAATTTGTAAGATGCTACCACAAATTGCCAGTCGGCAGAAAGGTGATTGTGGATAATATTCCTGTCACACGGTTCCACAATAGGAAAAAGTATTTAATAAGGAAGCGAACTTTCCTATTACTTTTTTCCACTACACGGAATCCATCTTAGTGGCACCTCTGTGCGGAGATGAGAAGGCAGAGTCAGAGTCAAAGGCAAGGCACGGTTTTACTAACAGGCACTGACGACCTCAATGACTTGATTGAATCACTTTTTAGACTCTTTTCTACGTGAGTTTAAATCTGCAAGGACTTTCTCAGTCCAAGTAATTTCAGTTATTTATTGCCGAGCAATTTTACAGCGCCATATTAAGTTGCTGACTCTTTAGAATCAACTTTAATTAGGCAGTTTAAAATGCATTCTGATATGGTTGAATATTTACGTGTTTATTGACATTAATTTGATAATTTAGTTCAAAAGGGTATAAAACTAAGTACGTCTTTGATAAGAATGTGTAGATAGTTCGGAAGTATGGGACAAGTGTATTCATTGATATCCGTTTAGGCATTTTACAATTCTCCGTTACACGGATAGCTGATGTATAGTATTGTAAGGACCTGCAGACTAATTTTGACTGATTTTGTTGATATGACTCCTGGACAAACTATAGAAAATAAACAAATAATTGTTACATATCCATCTACAGTGACATTTTTTTCAAACAACTCGGGAAATATTATTATAGATGGATACTAAATAAACACAAATAATTATGGCTAGTTTTTCCAAATATTAATCTACAAAATTGATAATTATACAATTAATGAACATCTATATACTAGAGCCATGCCATGTTGAAATAATACCCAGCATGCATCCTGTTTGAGGCTAACCTACAGGTAAAACTAACAAAACTGGATATCCCTGGTTGGGAGAATTTGGATTTGGACTGAAGAATCCAAGAACAGTGTGAATTGAAATTTAGACCCTGCCTTATAATTCCAACTCATTAGCAGACAAGTTGGATATCTATAGGGGAATGTGAAAATGTTCAACTGCACAAAATAAACAAGGCACGTTCAGCGCAATCAAAACACATAGAAAATAATACAATTAATGCGAGCAGTATAAAGACAAGGGGGGGGGGGAGTTTATCACTTGCTTGAAAGATCTTTAGGTGAGGAAGGGTATTTCGAATATAGGGATTCCACAGCACGTGTTTTAAAGCTTAAACCAAAGTAGCCTACCTCCTGACAAGGCCTGGGCCAGCCCGGAGAGTGCGCGTCAGGAGTGTGAGTACCTCTCTAGACTCGGCCGGCCGGGGGTTGGGTGCACGACGTGAACGTGCCGGTAAAGGCTCATTAGTGGTCCCAGCCCCCTGGAGGGGAGGGGTGGTGAGAAACCCAACAGGCGGCACCAAGCAGCCCTCGGGGTGTCTTCACGGCCTACCTGACCATTAACCTGCCTCCAGGTGGGCATCAAAGGCCACAGGTGGGTGACCGCAGAGTGAGGCTGTCACTGAACACCTCGGTTTAATCAAGGCGCAACGCCTAAGGACGTGTTTACCAGCCGTGAACCTTTAGAGGGGTATTACACTACACGACGTACATGAGTTACGATGTGATGATGTCGCAGAGAAATCACACCCGTTAGAGGCAACATTTGTCGTTATACATACGTAAAATACTCGTGCTAATTTCAAACAATTATATCACTCCTTTATGTGAACTTTCTGTTATATTATTGTGTCGCGCCGATATTGTTGATTTAAGTCATGTAGTAGGCCATGATTTCATGTTTGGGTTATAAACACTATATGAAGGGGTCTCTGGGTGCCCCGCTACATTCATCAGCACTATTTTATACCAATAGTGAATGCCATGACATATTATACATATTCAGAAAGGTTATATTTTTCTGTATAAGATGATATATCAATAATTCTTTAAGGATAGACAACACCTCTCAGCAGCCAATGCGCAGCACTCTCTTTGTTTTTAAATTAATTCTATAGTATTCATGGTATTATCATATACCATATATATCTTAAAAGCCAATGCATAACACTATCTAATGATGTAAATCATATTAGAATGTGAATAACAGCCACTTTGTAGGTAGACCAGGAATTGAAAAAATGCGTTTTTCACTTTTATTTTTTGAACAAGGATATCTCAGTAACTTCTGTATGTAAATGCATGAAATTTCTTGGACATGTAGATAACATTTATTGGGAGGGAAGCGTGTCTCAGAATTTTGATTTAGGTCTTATTTTTTGTTTTATGAAATATAGAAAATAATACTGACAAAAATAAGCAAAATCTTCCCGTTTTTTGTCATAAAATAAAAACTAGGCCCTAAATAAAAAATCTGAGACATGCTTCCCTCTGGGGGATCATTATAGACGTGCCCAAGAAATTTCATTAGAATCCATCAAGTGGTTACCGAGATATCCATGTTCAAAAAATAAAAGTGAAAAAAATAGTTTTTAACAGATAATTCCTTGAATCTTAACATGTTGGCATGATAATATGTACTAAAAGATAGAGAAAAATGTGCCCTTTAATTTGATATTTAGTATGTTGTTTTAGCTTTTCTGGTTACTGAACAATTGTCATTACCGCAAATGAAGCCACTCTGAGGTGTTGTCTATCCTTAAATCCAAATATTATTATGAAAATTATGAAATAAAAGTTGATTTTTTCACTTTTATTTTTTGAACATCGATATTTTCCTTACTATTAAACACATCATATCCAAATTGTCTGTGTATGTTCTTAAGGTTGTGCTTGAGGGAAGAGTGTCTCAGATTTCTTATTTAGGTATTAGTATTTATTTTATGCCAAAAAACGGGTAACTTTTTATCATTTTTTGTAATGTAAATTTCTAGATTTCATAAAATCAAAACTAACACACAAATAAGAATTTTGAGACACGCTTCCCTGCATTGAGATCTTATGAATGCATGTTTAAAATTTGAATTAGTTTTATGGAATATTAAGCGAGATATCTTTGTTCAAAAAATAGTCGCAAAAATTGAGATTTTCATTTTTCCTGACCATTATTTCAGTCATTTCCTAATATATTTTTTGTTGCTTTATATCATCAGATAGCATATAAACTAACATTATATTAATGTGTTTGGTACATTTTAGATAGTAAATTTGTCATCAGGATTGTAAAAAATGTGAAGGTATATCTGATTGTAGGCCTAGACCCCTTATCTATCCTTAAGGCCACACTTCACGATGTACATAATGATCAGTTTGATGCTCACTGAATTATTCATTATAATTATTCTCTCGAAAGAAAAGGTAGTATTGAATATACTGAATGCAGCAATGTGTATTGCCGTTTTTCGAGTTTATAATATAACCCTGATAACATAGAACTTTACTATGTATTGCTATTTAGAGCTGCAATGGTAATGCTATGCATCTAGCTTCTCAATGCGTACACTATGGGTGCAATAAGTCCATATGGACTATCTGGTAAGAGTCCATGGTTTCCATCCCCAATCCAACCACCAGACAATGCACATGGGATGAGTATAAGCGAGGTAAAAAGAATACTACCTATTTGATTTTAATGATAGATTATGGAGAATATCTGGAAGCCGGAGTTTCGATCAATTAGATTTAGATGGATATTGCTTGCCTCTAGTCTTCAGCTTTTCCCTGACCAATTTGACAGGGGCCTCCAGGGCTGCGGCCTCCACCAGCCCCTTCCCCAGAACTATCAAAACCTACCCACCCATGCGGTTATGCTATACCCTGGAGGCACTTAGTAAAGGGTTCTTATAAGCCTCTGTGATTGCCTCTCGACCTGCTAATTCTACACAAACACCTGGGGGCTGGGACGCTGGAGAAACCATCTTCTCAGGTGCCCCTGCCCGCCCTGGAGCCCCCAAGGTACTCCTCCAGATCACCAATACCCCCTCCCACCCCTCACCCTAGGGGCCTTAGGCTGACACTGCCCTATCTGATTTGAGCCTCATAATACGATTTATTGCCATCCCTTGGGGTCAGTCCTACAGTGTGACTGTCCGCGGGCTGCCAATTGACCCCGCCAAAGCCACATGTTTGCCTCCCATAGCTTTTTCCTGGTCGGAGCTGGGGTTGGTTTGATTATAATCCCATCTGGGACACGAAACCAGCACGAAACCAACAAAATCAAAGTTTGCGTCGGTTCAGCGCCAAAGGTCTAGGGACTGTTGGAATACGTGTTCGTTGAACCGACTTACATATTCAATACACTCTTCCATTATTGATCACATTGAACCAGCTTCATTTATGTAGAGACTGTGTGAAATATCATAGGCTTTCATGTAAACCCATGGTCATGGATGATGATAGGAAAAAGAAAAAGAACATAATCATAAACGTATTCAATTCCCTGAAATCGTCGAATCTTTTAAATGTAACACCCCACCATGAAATATGATGAATACTTTCATGAGAAGAAGAAGTAAGAAATAAAAAACAATCTGTTAGACTCTCCTGTTTTAATCTATTTAGTGAGGGGCAGTCCCCCTCCCCCCTCGCATTGGTGTCCTACAGGGGCATGGTATTTTTGCCGGAAGTCGCTCCGCAGTTCCATTTGCAGTGGCAATGCGCATGCGCCCTGGTTGACGCTCGCACATGCGCAGTAGGTGCCCCACTCGGCAGACGCAGACGCCCTCTGGTGACAAGGGTGCGAAGGATTGATGTGGGGCCCGTCAGGGGCCGGCCACCCCTGAGTGATATGTGGCAATTGAAAGCCGAGCCCCCCGCCTTCCACCCCTTACCAGACTCCCAAATGAAATAAAGTGTCATTTGTGAAATGGGAGCCGAGTGGAATGGACACGGGCCGGGTGGGCCCCAGGGGGAGGGTCGGAGAAAACGGCCGCTCACCCCACCTCTCACGCTAAATCAAAGCCGCTGATCTGGCCCCGGCGTCGGGGGCCTAACACAAACTAGATTATCACAATAAGGAAGGCATCTGATTTGAAGAGTCAGCTCAGATTTAGACACGGTCAGGGGTGAGCCTTCACCCCGCCCCCGCCCCCTCTCCCCGCTGTTTCCTGTGCTACAGAGGGTCGCAGGGAGTCTAGTGCCACTCCACAGAAGAGTGTGCATGATGTGGGGAGAGGGAGGTAGGGCCGAGGGCCGACGGGCAGAGGGGAATAGGTTTAGGATGGAGGAGGATGGACCCTGCGCTGGTCGTGTCGTAGGCCTAGAGTGGCCGGGCCTATAATCATATAGCATATATGATGACATTAGGTTAGCACGGGCAGGTCTGGTCCTCCTAGTGTCTGTTCACCCTCCATCCAATCAATGAGCCAGCCTGAAAGAAGAGACACAGGCCCCTGGTAGCACAATAGTTTACTCCAAGGTACTTTATCATACAGGGCAGACGAAACATACCCTAGTCCGCCAACATGATAGCTGGGCTTATTGTGACGTAGAAGAACACCAACGTTAGAAAACAGCATTTTCGTGACCAATTGGCAGCTGCAATAAATCTGACCGCATATTTATGATATATTATGATCAAGCACGATTATAGGTATGTCTTTTTGTGTAACAGAATGACCAGATCTTGCTAGATTTCGACATTCATCAATTGCTATCTCTATTTACGCGACAACGTTTGTAGATTCATTTTGTTTTGCACGCTGCGTGCTAGTAGTATATGGAAATGGGAATTTGAACTTACTTTGTCTAATGTATACACATATATATGCCTATGAACGATGCCATGTTGGATAATATTCAGAATAGACACGGTCAGAGTAGAACTAAAATTGATTATATTTGCGTGATCATTTGGACAGCGTTGCAGAAGAGTTTCCACCTTATATACGTGTCAATATTGTATGGATTATTAATTTTTTATAAAAACGGCAAGGCCATTTGCAATCATAAAAAGTATTCAGACCTTTTAACAATAAAATATAGTAATAAGGTATTCTTTTCAGTGATTGCCAATCGGGCAACATTCCTTCTGCTTTCGACTGCCCCGAGATAAGAAACTACTGCCCCGGTTTAATATTGTGCCCTGTAAATAGTATCCTCAGTTTTTTTTAACACTTGCTGCGTGAATGGGTGAATAGGTGATAATGAATGTTCGGCTACGTACACTTATATATATATTGCAGTGGGAGTGACTTTTTATACACAGTACGCGTACTACAACGCATGTCCCCAGCCATGGAACAACGTTAATAACATTTTGTAACGTTCTGCGACGTTATTAGAATAAGTCTGTGATGTGAAGTCTTTGACTAGTTCAGACTCACATTGTTCCCATTAGGCCTATACCGCGGTCGGGAGAGGCTCAGTGGGCGCCGCCATGTTTAATAAGGGATGGTCCTGATTGGCTGAAAAGTTGCGCTTGACCCCCGAAATCTAGTGGTGCCAAAGGACCACGCATGCACAGACCTAAACTCCCAACCCCGGAATAAACCTTGTGCAGATGACGTCACAACAATCCATAATGGGCTGGCGGCCATATTGGTGATCAATTAAAAATCATTGTTATTCAAAATTCTGAAGCATCTCGCATACACTTTTATGAAAAATAGTCTCACTGAATAACACTTTGTAATTATTGTAACTCACAATTCATTTATTTTTATTCATTCCCTTGACATGTGGTCTTGATCACCACATGATGATCACCAAAAAGTGATCACGTAACCACGTCTGCACAACGCCTATAGCTGTTTCGTCTATCAAGCTGAGGATTGGGAGAAATTTAAAGTAGTATCCTGATAAAAATACATGTAAGTAGTATATCGAAATTGGGAGAGAAGTAAGGCGATCATTCGGTACAGTAATTATTCGCTCAGTTATCTCACAAAGCAAACAAATATTCTGGTATTCTAAGACTCTACATAGGAAAGGATATTATCAGTATTTTGTTGCTGATTATGCAGATGTTTTAGAAAACACATGAATTTTGTTCTGTTCGCTCTTCACATTAAATTGCAAAAGTTCATAGGCAGGAAATCACATGTCATAACATCACTTCCATCCAACTAGACAGAAGACTGTCTGGCCAAGAATATAGAGAATAGACATGCCATTTCAACTAGGGGATTTCTGTTGGTGATATTTTAATCAACAAAACCTTTATTTTGGCCACCAATAACTACTTAAAACAATTGAAATGTTAACAAATTTCCTCCCAAACGACATGCAGAAATAAAAGCGTCAAAAGATATTCAATATAGAAGGTCACGGATCACATTATCCCATGTGGTCTACATTGGCTAGGGTAACCCGAGCTTTATACAGTGGCAGGTGGCGGTGAAACTGGAAGTGTTCTCTGATGTTTCCCACCTCCCCCTGACGCTAATAGAAGTGCGGATAGAGTGGCCAGGTACAGGTGCGTCCCTTCACCGGGCACAATACTGGTCTTACCTGTCTGCGAAGGTAATGACCAGATGGTCTGGGTGGCCCAATGAGGGGCTCGGAGAATTACAGACCAGCCGTCCTATTGAGGACCTACTCGGTCATTATTGCGTGCTCCGGTGTAATTATGGGATAATTTGATTGTTTCCTTTGGCGCAGGTCCCGTTTCAAGCTATCAATCGAGTCGGTGTTTAGAGTGTAATAGCGCATCCCGGAACGTTTACTTTCTGATGTAAAGGTTCGAGCAAATTTGCTTCCCATTTCATTCGTATACCACATGAGCCCTGCTAAATATCTAAAAGTGCATTCTGAGCTTATGGATAAAACTTCTTTTCCATTCAATATTATTGTCATAGTTTATCATCAATGAATAGTCAAACATATATTTGGTCTTACTAAAGTTGGAGAAAATTTAAGATTGAATTTAAATTACACGAGAATGCAATTTTAAGTAAGTTCCACACGAAAAGATAGTGCATATTCGTACCACAATTACGACTGTCCCGCTTATAACCACACCCTAATTACGAAGCTATAGGAACATCTGTGCATTGGCCAAAGCACTTAAAGGCAGTCACTATCAATATACGGTGCATTTAACAGGTAAGACATTGCATAAGGCTACTCCAGGCCATAAGTAATAATCTTATACATCAAAAGCCAGACTCTTGAACCACAAGCATTCAGTTACAACTTTATGCTCAGACATTCGTCACACAGAGAGATCTTAATTAAGATTAACCAGAAGCAGACCAACACAATTTAGAGCCTGTGAGAATGTTTCACAGTTCTTTACGCCATAAAGTGTTAAGCTGACTGCATGGGTTGGCGAGGTTTACAGTCCCTTTGGGGTTCCATTTCATGCCGACATGGCATGGTGACTATACCCGATCCTGGTTTAACGCCGTGGGGCGGTATAAATGTCTCTGGGTGCAAAAAAGGGGACTCATAAAGGACGAGAGAAAAGGGACTGGATAAAAGGAGGGGAAATGGAAGGGTGACGCTCACGCGAGTCGTGGATGGTGATGGTGGGGCGCGATGGTTGGCGGCGAGGGTCGTCGTGAAATGCTGGAATGGGTTCGTTCTCTGCTAGAAACGAGACAGCGATGGTCGTAGTTAAACAGGCACAGTGGGCCTTTAAAATTGTTAGAGCCCAGGGAGAGCAGGTCATTGGGGTTCTAGCCGGAGCTGGTGACAGGGGCCACAGGCCGATGGCTGGATGTGTGTATGTACGTGGGAGGACAAGTATCCGACACGGGGTATCAGCTCGACCGTTCGGAGGGAAGGGGGTGTAATAGATCTGTTATTGGGAGTTAAAAATACAGAAGGAAAATGTAGCCTGGGGTGTGAGTAATGCAAAACAAATGGAGGTATCATCTAGGGTGAAAAGATTATTACATTGGTAATTGCTTGGTAATAGATGATATACGTGATATAATCAGGAAACATAGAAGGGGCTCCGAACATGGGAAGTGAAAACCTGTGTATACACTTATTATAGGCTTTAAAACATAAGAAATGGCAAGAGCGTGGGAGACAGGCAACTACATTGGTCATCAGAGACGGGGTAAGGGGGGAGTAGAGGCAAACTACAAGGGTACCTAAAGCTAATGGCTGCAACCCTGTGACCAACTCCGATTACGGCCATTTTCATGGCACTGGTCAAGTTTACGACCAGCCGTCGCTAACATTAGCGACGCGGCCGGGCGGGCGGCGCGCGGCGGTTTATCTGACGGACAGGCCTGGCCGTTTATCCCCCGACTAATGCCGTAATTTGTGTCAGGCACGACATGGTGGGCATGGAATGGGGATCAAACGCGCTGTGGGCAGGGGGAGGGGCGGGCGGCGGGCGGGGGGTGGGCCGGTGATTGGTCTCTACATGCCTCTCCCGGGAGAAAGCCGGTAATTTCTACGACGTCTGTTTACTATGGAGACTTCCGGCCCCAAGCGGCGACTCGGGGCACTAAAAGGCCTACCTGTATCAGCGCCTTATCTCTCATTAGGGCTGCTCCTGACGCCGCCTGATAAGGCAGAGGTGTTTATTACGCAGGGGGAAAGAAGAGGGGCTTGGCAGATAGGGGCAAGTTAAACAAGTCGGACATGGGATTTTGGAAATGTGGAGAAAAAAGTGAGCTCACTGGCTGTAAAAAGCACTGTGAAGTGTCGGGTAGAGTTGGTTTCAGCACTGCAATTGTTGTGTTATTTTCTGTGATCATAAGGTCGTTACAAGCAATGCACATATTTATGTATCATGCAACGAAATCGAATTAATCCTATAGCTCTTCACTAGGAGCATAAGCTTTTGGGGTGAATGAGTCAATTGTTTATGGAGATAAAGAATGAGACAATGAAATCCATCGGTATTTTTTGGTGTCTTAGTATCTTATATCCTTCCTCTTCATTCTACTGATTGTAGAAATTGCAAAGTTGTAGACATAACTCATGCCTAAATCTAGATAGAACAATAAAGTGCATTGGGAAGCTGAAGGAAGAAAACCATCTTACTTCCGGTCACGTGGTAGGGACGCGCCACCTGCCGGGCGTCTTCCGGAAGTGGATCTCCCAGCATTCCTTGTTCGGAGTCTCACTTCTTTCGTCTCCCCTCTCCTTGATTCAGGCGCCACGCCGCGGAACAATGCCCCCTCAGGGGAGGCAGCGCCCCACGACGGCCGCCGCCGCAGTTACAGCTGGCGAGGAGACGGCGCGGCGCCCTGGCGACAAAACGAAGAGTTAACTTCTTGTTCCCCGGCTGTGTTTTGTCTTTGCGCTGCGCACCGAGGAGGGGCTTTGTTTCCCACTCAGGGGCCTTGTCTGTAGAATGGCTACAACTGTTAGGGGACCGAATTAACAGGCCCTGGACCAGCAAAGGGAACAGGAGGGGGAGTCGGGGGGAAGGGAGAGTAAAGCTGGTAGGGTGAGTGAGCTAGAATAGGGTTCTGTAATAAAAAGGGGTTGTAATAGCTTAAGAGGCGTTGGTGCGGCAAGATATGTGCATGATAAAAGAAGTCTAGGAATGAAAAGATACGAGATGAATACGCCTAAGTTAGATTGCCTGATAAAAGTACCGAGGAGATGCCAAGTGAAGTCTTGAAGAATGTTAAAATACATTTAGTATCCTTTCAATCAGGGGAACAGTAAACTGACAACAACCTTCGCTAATAAAGAGGACACTAATGGGTTAAGCAATTTAATATTTTGAAAAAAATAGAGTGTAGAACCACAGAAAGAGAAGCATCTACGGGAACAACAACAAATCTTCCATTGTTTGTCTTCTTTCCAAAAAGTCACAAGGGAAAGTAACACAGAACGGAAGGAGACACAGTAAGAAAAGAAAAGAAAGTACTGTCATTGAAAAGACGCAGGACTTAACACGCTGGACAAACGACGACTGTTCCTGTTTAACAATAGCGGCCATCACATAAAGGGAGAAAACATCCCTCTTCACCATTTAGACCCTATTCACAATTTAGCAATGTTCCTGCTGATTTCGGACAAATTGTATGTAAATAACACATTTGCAAAATGGCCATTTTCTCCCAAGAAATACAAGCATGAGACTGACCGTGAGTGGAACTGTAGAAACTTTCTAGATGTCTTGATAAATGTGACTAAATTATCGGGAAATATCGCTGAGTGTGGACCTGGCCTTAGTGGACAGTAATGAGACGCCTACAGGCCTGAGTGGGCCCGGCAAGAAGGGCTCCTGCGGCTTTATAATGGAGGCTCTCCTATGATCCCTGCCTCTGCTCAAGGCACGTAGCAATCATCATTTCCGTATGAAATATTCAGCGCCTAAGACAATGCCACCTACTCCAGGGCTGCCCAAGAAGGAGATGAATGTTTTACAGAGGGCCAATGAACTCTGTCCCATACTCTAACTTCCCCGTGACCTCGTCTTTTTAATATAAGCAACAAAAAAATCATAATGCAACAAGATGCATACGTTTGCCAATACAATGGTCGCAAAGAAAACTCTTTCTCGGTTCTCAGTTGCTGACAATCTCTTGTCATAAAGATACAAAAGATGTAGCCACCGAAGGGGTTCGGGCAGCAGTGGAAAATAACATGACAGGTGAACTTTATTCAGGTCTGTTGTTTGTATCAACGCTGTCTGTTCAGGTAATGAACAGGTATTGTCAGTGACATCGGACGTCCAAGATACATTTAGATTAATCGTTTAAACTTTCACAGACAGATTCACACTTTTCCTGCATTCAATTTCACAAACAGAGAGGAGTAGTTGGTAAATTTCATTATATTCAAAACAAAGAGCGGATTTCTAACTGTGCTTGATATATTTTAATTCATATCCACACTCAGAGGGGTGTGATATGTAATTGCATGCCCAGTCATATCAATACTTCTTTTCAAGGAGATGTTAGTGATCTCTCGCGTTCTTCCTGACGTCTTGAATTGAGGATAGACAGCTCTGATGGGCAGCCACTTTAAGAAAACCTAAACCTCAGACATTCTCATTTCCGAATGGGTATCATGTACCTGTTCATCATACTTCGTGACTATAAAAGAACCAGCAAAGATACTTGTGTTCTAGTTTTTGACTTCTGTGTCCACCAACAAAGAAATATATTTACAAATAGATTATCAGTGAAATAAACTGTATCAAACCCAACTCCGGTAGATGGTCTTCAGGTTGCTTTTATTGTATGATAATTAAGAGTGAATCAACATGTTTCGGTAGGCAAAGACCTTCATCAGGATTATAATATCACATTTCGCTGCTTGGGATATCAACTTTTGACACTGTTGAAATATGATTGCTGTAGGAATTCGAGTGAGTAGAACTTAGACTTTTTCAAAGTTAAAGTGAGTTGAATATTAATCAATCATGTAGTCCTTTCAAGATTATTCAAGCGTGTGTTATATTGACCAATTAGACCTTTTACATATTTTTTCAAACTTTATAGTGTTAAAAATACAACAATCTTGCAAGTCAACAGATTAAAATAATTTATCCAATACACATAGGTACAACAGCAATCTCGTTGACGTGTTAAAGTCCTTTTTTTTTTAAGTAATACAATTACTTTTCTTCAAAAGGGAACACAACCAGTAAGTGATAACATGTCTTTTAAAAGTCCATGAGGGTTAACATACGTCGTCCGTTTAAACTGAGTCATACAGTAATAGAGACTTAGTAGCAGTCAGTAGGAATCTGATTGTACAGGCAGTAGTAGTCCGTGACCATGTTAGAAATTATCCGGCCGTGTCCTTGGTTCGGTAGTAGATCGTCCACCAGGGTTGATATCATTTCAATCTTGGCCTTAGCGACGTAGGGAATTTTGTCTACTTCAACACTAGACCCGTTGACAAGTGTGGCCTGAAATAGATTATCAGTCGATAAATTCCTAATTGGCTGTCAACAGACAATATTAGGAATACAAATTTCACTTTGTTCAAAGCAATTCACCTCATTTGCGGACTTGATATTGCCGTCTATTCTAAAATAGTAATTTCAGTTTTGGTTATCAGCTTGGCATTAACCGAGCATCGAAAGCTGATTCAAACGACTGCTAACCGGAACGTACTTACTAGTCGTAATCAAAGTGCTGGAAACCGAGTTAAATCGGGGATTAGAGATAAAATATGTATGTATGCCCTTCACAGTTAATCCTGTTTACCTGTGCGCAGATCTCTGACATGCCTCCAGCTATAGGAATACGAGAGGACCGCTCTCAGATGTTTCCAGGCCAATGTTTCTAGCTATAGACGTTGTGCAGATGACGTCACACTCTCCAAAAAAGACTGGACGTCATATTGGTGATCAATTTAAGATTAGTACTTTGCAATATTAAAAAGCATGTAGAACCAAAGTTATGCTAAATCTATCTTACAATATCCCGTTGGGTCGTAATTGCCCATTTTGGATAATCAGACCTATTAATCTCTAGATACTTTAAGTTGCCACGTGGTTGTGATAAGCACACGGTGATCACCAAAATGTGGTCACGTGGCCATAATTATCTACACAAGGTCTATACGCCTGTGAAGAACGCAACATATGTCAAGTATTGCTTGTTTGAATACCATTTACTGAGTTAAACAGTGTGTCAAGTAATTAGTCCCTTATTTTTAGGAAATCGATTTCAATCCCAGACTGTAATACGGTACACAATCTATTTTTGCTGAGTTGACAAGTGTGGCCTGAATATGTAATTAATGTATCGATTGCATCTGCAATATTTAAAGGCATTCGGTATTTGGAATCAATTATTTGAGATGATTTTATCATTTACTCTTATTGATCGCCCCGCTAGGTACCAATCCATACTGTAGACTTGGGTGGGTTTAATACCTCGGAGCGCGCAGACAGGAGGGATGGACGGGAGATTACAGTGTCCCAACTGTGATATAACCTACCTTTACTCGGAATAAAAAACACACCGCCCGCCTGCCGTGATGCATGTATAATACAGTGCACAGAATACATTATCACCCCGGCATCTGTCACTTACTTTCTGCCAGGGGCAAAAACGAGAATCCCATTTCAAAAAGCGGAGAGGATTGCCAGGTGACATTTACGAGTAGCTCTGAGCTGATCCACTTTGGTTTTAGGAGCTGCTCACAATGTGTGGCGTCGTTACTCCTCGTTGGAGTAACTCTACAGGTTCTTCTCTATGTTGCATGCAGGAATCAGGGACCATCGTCTATACAGGGACAGATCTGAATAATTTAGTTTTCTATTCTCTCCATTAACGCCTTTCCAATGCGTCTCGGAATAGGAAGAGGTTAATTAATACTAACGGATGAACGTATAATAATTATAGATTTAGCAATTTGTGTTGCCTACTGTTAAGTCGGGCGCGCAGGGTTGTATGTAATGGCTAGCGGGTGCAGCGGTACGTTTTGTGCCTTTTCGAATGAAATAATTAAGCCCCTCTGCGCCCAAGGTAAAATTCTCCCGATTATACGTACTGGAGCGCAGCTGACCACATGACCACTGTTGCCATGGTTTTGGCCAATCAGCGTTGAGGATTACGTAAACAAATCGCCGTCTGCTATTCAAAGATAGCCACCATTAAAAGAATATATATCTCTATATCCAATTCTCTGTGCAAGGATTCGTGTCAGAGCAGTTTGAGGTAACCCCAAGGATTTCTCAAATATTAAAGCAACAACAATATCTTGTTTGGCAAAGTTGGATGTCCGTGGGTTCGCGCCTTGATAAATCATGGAAGACTATTGAGCAAAATGTACATGTAAAAGATGGCAACATCATTATCTTTATCTCTAAATTAGGCCCCTATACTAAGTTGCATAACAATTTCAAATGATACAATTCATCTACATTTGCAGTGAAAATAATGTTGATAAAACTGGGATACATCTTTGTAGAAATAAAAAACATCATCATACATAAACTGATAAGTACTCTGCTTCAGAAAGAAAGATATAGAAATCAGTCGATCACAATTTTGGTTGGGTCAAATTAACCTGTTTTGATAAACTCTATGCCTACATTAGCACCTCATATGCCGACGCTATAATTTGCACAAACGACAAAATGATGATTAGCTCCTCGTATAGTAGCGTTATGTACGTTAGCATAATATTATTCTGAATCTACGGTGATGGTGGTGCTCTGCATCTTTCCAATATAACCACCATTTTGAATCATTGGGTACAAAGTCGAGTTTATAACCTGGTAACAGAAAAATTTAGATTATCAGCTTTCCAAGCGCGTTTAAATAAGACACAGAAAACCTTTTGAGATTACCAACCGTTGATGTAGAAATATTAGACGATGTCATTAGGTGTAATTGTCCCCAAGCCGCCCTTTGCTGTTTCCCTTTGGATCATAATCAAATTCATTATTTGACACTAAATATCACGTAACTAAAAACCAGACGACAATGACGTTGCATCAATCATAACTAAACACGCTCTGAGAGCAGTTTTCAGACCCAGGAGGGCAGAACAGATAGATGGCTGATGGCTTCGTCGTTGCAAATGAGGCAAATGTATAACTTGACGGATTTTTATGTTTCTTCATTTAAAAATAGACTGTGTCGTGGCTTAAGGATGATCTAGATATTTCACGAGGGCAGTTTACCCCATGTAGGGAGTGAGAGATGAGGGGTGCTCTTGGAAAGGGAATCTGAGTCTGAACCTCGTTGACAATTGAATGGCCTGGGAGAACGATTATTGAATCACGATACGTATATATGTATAGAGTCTGCTTCACCTTTATGTTTGGAAAGGGCAACGAAACATTGGAAAACAGTAACCATGCATATAGATATATTGGAGGTAGGATTATCTATATCCATGTCATGAGGTTGGGTTAGGCTTATAGCCTGCGGTAAGGGGATGGAATAGTAGGATTCAGCATTGTTTGGAAACTGTAACAGGGTCGTAGACCTGAAGGCTGTCTCTTTGCATGATTCACATATGTGGAAATATAGAACATAATATCTGAAGGAGGACGCCATGATTAACTTTGACAGGCCAAGCCTTTGGCGACCTTGAAATGTATCTAGCCTAAATTGTGAGAGACTCAGAGGGGCTAGGTAGTGAGAGGAATAGGGGGCCGGGTAGAAGATTCCATTATACAACACAGCAGGACACTCAACAGTCTCTCCGTTTTCTCTTTACAGGATCTCTGGTGAGGAAAGGCTTGTGAGCAGACGACATCAAAGGTTTTCCCGCCAATTCCCTTCTGCCGCCACCTCAAGCCGCCGCCATCATCCTCGTGCGACGTGGCGCCCTTCCCGCGCTCGGGCCGCGCACGCGCAGGAGCCCCCTCCCACCCCAACCCACCCACCCACCTCTTGTGACCACGTGATCAGCCCGAGGCAGGGCCCGGCGTCTCTCCAGGCGTTACCTGTGTTCGGATCTGTTACCATGACAACTGGCTGACATGTGTGTTGGGATGTGGGTATATCATTAGCGGACGACGTCGGAGGCCCACGGCCGGTGAGCTGCTCAACTGCTCGCCAGCAGGGGACGGGCTGCAGGGCGGCCGGCATGGGTGTCCCTCGTCCGTGGAGGCAGTGCTGCACATGAGGACGACCGCCTGTGACCCCCTCCGTCCTCCTACCCCACACTCCTCCAGCGTGGGTGCCTCCTGTCGGTACTACTACTGACACGACTCGCACTCCTCGGCCGCGGACGGGGCGCTGAGAGATAGCGACTTTATTCCCACCCCAAAGTGCAGGAAACCTACAGGACGCTACAGAAGGTGGGGGATTCAACGCTCATTATGGGCATACATGGGATTGGCATGAAACAGGTATAGGGTGGCATAGGTAGCAGGAGGGACATTGTTGAGAGAGGTAGTTGAGAAACTCCTGGGTGAAGAAAGGAAGGTGCGAGCGTGTGAGGCGGACGGGAGGGAGGGCACAGGAGGAGTAGCTCGGAGAGGAGAGCCCGGGACAGCAGGAGCAGCAACAGGAGTAGCACTGCAACACGTGAGAGCAGCTGCGAGCAGTTCCGAGTAACTCTCCCCTCCTCCTCTCTCACCTGCCGCCGCCTCCTCCCCATGAGTCCCCCACAGGTGTGTGCATGCGTGTGATCGCACGGAGGAGGCAGGAGCAGCCTGACGTCCCCTCCTTAGTCTCCCCGCCGTCCGGTCACCTTTACCCCTACCTCGTGAGCAACTTGCATTAGGACTGTCCTCAGACATCGGGCAGCGACAGAAATAGTGACAAAAACAGACAGCAGTAGTGGACTGCTGTCATTGTGGTCGTTGACGTTGTACGTGGCCAGAAGGGCAATGTTGTGGACATTTCTACAAGTCAACAGGGTGGCTGCGTAGAAAGAAGTTGTTTTCTTACTTTTCCCATCTACTCGGCCCAGGAAGAGAGCAGCTCCCCTCGACAGGAGGAGCAGCGACAGCAGCACAGGTAGAGTGGGAGAGAGTGGGAGAGAGTGACTGAGAGGAGAGGGGCACCTGTGTTAAGGCCTGTTATAGCAGCATGGGGCACATCACCATGAGCTGACTGCCTGAGCCGCTCGGAGCAGGTGTGAGCAGGATGAGAAGAGGGTGTGGGCACTCGGCCACCGTCGTCGGGGTCCCCCCGGCCGCTGCTCCCGCCTCTCCCACCGCCGCCGCCACTGCTGCTGCTGCTGCTGCCGCCGACCACCACCCCTCCCCGACCGGACCCCCCGCCCAGGGCTCCCCTCCAACTGCCGCCGCCCCACCTGCCCACACCGCCGCCTCCAGGAGGTCAACCTCGCGTTCCAGCCTCCTCCTGTTGCTCCGCCGGACGATGGCTCTCCGGTTAGTCCTCACCCGCATCGCCGATTTGCTCCGCACACAATATGGCTGTGGCGCCCTGCCCTAGGCCTAGCTGTCCCAGCCTGCGCTACTCTCAGCAACAGCACCGCACCGCCTCCCCACTGCTCCTCCTGAACCTACCCCATGGAGTGCCCACAAGTTACTGGAGAAAACTACCCTCTCTGCCCTGACCGTTGGCCACACACTGTCATTATTTGTAAGTTGTGGTCACGCCGTGTTGGATAATACTCACCTATTTATTTACCTCGGTCAAGGTAGAAAGTGAGAGTCAACGTTTGTCTTGCATTCTAATTAAATATCACACACTTTGGCCGATAATGAAAAGTCAAGAGCCGCCATGCCGACGGAGGCTATCGCCATTATAAACGCACTGAAGTCCCCCTAGCGACCAAACATGTGACGCTTTAGGGGGTGTTAACTGTGCTAAATAATGTGAAGGATCTGAGCGTACAGACTGCTGGAGGCGCGCACACTCTCTGCTGGTCACTGGACTTAGATTAGCAGCAGTCCGGCCAGAGCTGAGCTGCTCGGCCGGCCCTTGTTATTGCTATAAATAGAAAACATGCAGCTGCTCACCACCACCACCACCGAGAGGCGGTCAGCGTCGGTCGACGTCAAACTCCTCCTCCAGGGCCACCACGCCACCACCACCGCCAGGAGGACGGTCACGATGGGCCGCCCCCTGGAGCAGGCTGAAAGGGGGCTCCTGGAGGGTTACAGCCACCCGGGGCGACCACCCGCTCAGCCCGGGAGGAAGGTCCCCCAGCCCTGGGTCTTAGGGCTCCTCCTGTGCGTGCTGCTTGTGCTGACGTTCGCGCCGTCCAAGACCCAAGGCGCCACGCCGACCAAAGGCCATGTGATCCGGATGCAGGGCGACCTGATCCTGGGGGCCCTGTTCCCCGTGCACCGCCAGCCCTCCCAGAAGACCGCCTTCACCAGGAAGTGCGGCGAGATCTGGGAGCAGTACGGCATGCACCGCATCGAGGTCTTCCTCAAGACCCTGGACGAGATCAACGCCAACCCGTACATCCTGCCCAACGTCACCCTGGGCTGCGACATCCGCGACTCGTGCTGGTACGCCCCCGTCGCCCTGGAGCAGAGCATCGACTTCATCAAGAACTCCATCGCCAGCCTGGAGAAGAAGAACCAGACCACGTCTCGCGGTAAGGGGTGTGACGTGGCGCACAACAAGCCCATCGCCGGCCTCATCGGGCCGGGCTCCAGCACCGTCACCATTCAGATCCAGAACCTGCTGTCCCTCTTCAACATCCCGCAGATCGGATACTCGGCCACCAGTAAGGACCTCAGCGACAAGTCCCTGTACAAGTTCTTCCTGCGCGTGGTGCCCTCGGATAAGCTGCAGGCGCGGGCCTTGGTGGACATCGTGGACCATTACAACTGGACCTACGTCTCCACCGTGTACACCGAGGGTGAGTACCCGTCACATATCTTTTTTTCACGTGTTTTCGAGGTTTCTCCCATATGTGCCTTGTCCCCAAAATCTCAGTCCCAGCTCCATACCCTAACTCTTTGGTTCAGACAAATCCACTAGCAAGGCGCCACACTAATGAAAAAGTTCTTTGCGGATTCCCAAAAACCAGGGACTGTGGAGCTGAAGGGTCTAGACCTGCTACTTTTCATTTGGACTCCAGAGGGAAATAAAACGGCAAGCCTGAAGAGAGAGATAAAAGGGACGTTTGAGATCAGAATTATGCTTATAGCATCTTTTTTATAATTCTAATCATTTGTGTAGATGTTGTATGCATGTATAATCGCATCTCAACCCGTGTAAAGTACCTTTACATGAAACTTAATATTTTCAGGGCGTTATTAATCTTTCTGTTTCTCCCTATTTTCGGCTGATTTGCATTGACACTATGAAAATCTTTCTGGGGGACAACGAAGAATGCTTGTAAATCAAACCAAAAGATTAAATATCAAGGCCCACCTGACATATAACACGATTCGCAACTATCGATGTCTTAGCCGCGTTACAGTTGTTACATTGCTTCTCTCTAGTAAACGTGCAATTTGCCATTCTAAGAAATGCTGGGAAACTCTTGCACAATAGACAGTGCAGTTACCTTCATACTAATTACTAGATTCTGATGTTCATGTCAATAGACCCATGTTAACTTTTACATAATGTGAATACTCATTAAACTTTAGGGGCATCCTCACATCCCTAATTGAGGTAGGTTTACAAAATCGAAGATTTGAATGATCATATAAAACATTCTTATTTAAGATCAGAAACAATGCTGCAAGTTGAACGCCACTATTAGTGGTTCATCAAATGCGTGGTACAAAAAGTTCCAAACCAAAAGAATGATGCTTCAATAATTAAACTTTGAAAGTTCCTCCCTCAATTAAGATGACCAATTTTCCATGGCTTTAAAACATCAATCGCAATGACTCATCACAAGTCGCGTTGCATAAATTAGCTCCAATTAGTAAAATGATAAATATTTCAGATAACCAGAAGAAAAAACCTTCGCCATTGTTCACCTTTCCATGTGATTAGAATAAAACCACCATCCAAGAATATAATTGAATGTTGTGCACATGAGACTCCCATGCAGTGCATGCCTTTCCTATGTAAATTGGATTTAACAGCTTCATTACACGTGTTTCAGTGTTGACCTTTGAATGCGGCATTTCGGATATCGTATTTTCGATTAAAAATTCTATAGGGAAATGTCATGTGAATATGAATTATCGTAGGCGATGCAGAAAAATGTAATAACCGCATATGAACAATACTTTGAAACGTTATGAACTCAGCAGTGTATAGTGCATAATTCTTCTAAACAATCGAAATTGGTGAGAAGTGTTTATTTGCACCTATATAACTTTAATTTCCATAATATTATTGTTATCATAATAGTTTTATTTTAGGATACAATAACTTTCTCCGACCATTTCATTGTATCTACGTAGAGTAAATAGATACAACTTTGAAATAAAGGCACTGTTTTGTGAAAGCCTGAAAAATCGAATATGACTTTAGAATACACTTAGTATGAGTTTGAATCCATATAGGCCTATATGACACACACACACACACACACACACACACACACACACACACACACACACACATAATATATATATATATATATATATACTTTATTCGCTGGTACATGTTTTTTTTGCAAACAAATATTATTGGAATATGTTTAGGTGCATTACTTTTTTCTTTTTAATCAGAAATGTCTAGACATTTTCAGCAACAAAAAAGGGGGGCGCCATGTTATAAAATTTCCACCGGACCTGCAGGTCCACGAATTTTACATGAAAAAATATTATTAAATGGAGTGTATCTCTGAATCTGCCACTGCCTTGTATATTCCATTCTACACTGCGTTCAGGATTTCACTTACAAAGAAACAGACAGGTACCGATTGGCCACTATCAGAGCCGACAAGTGGCAAGTAGTATAGTGAGAGTGGGGTTTGGGGGAGGCGTTGTGGCATGGGGTGTATGAGCGCCGTCAGATGATAGCCTCCTCAACACGCCATGATTGACCAACGTCAGAGCAGGGAGGCAAGTGTTACTTGTAATCAGCAGTAGTCCCACCCAGAATAAGTCCGACATTATCGACACGTCAGTCTAAATAAAAGACAGGGGCCGGCAGAGCAGGTCTGTGAGTGGGGGTACCGGCCACTCAGAGCGTAGCCAGAGTGGCAGTGTTGTTATACGTGCAATTACATTGCAGAGAGAAGGGATCATTGCTGAGAGCTTACGTGAACAAAGCATGTCTGAAAGGCATTGATTGTTATGGCAATGGGAGGTGACAGCTTGTTAAGCCTGCATCTGCCGTTCCGGGCAGGGCTGTAAGTATTGTCTATTACTTAATGGCGCCCATACGAGGGTGGGAGGCAACACGGGAGCGGATCTAAACGATTTGATCTGAATATTTCCCATGTAGTTCTTGTGTCCTCCCATACTGAGCAATAGTTATCACCAGATACACTGGAGTTCATTTGAAGTAGTGGTTCACCTTTCTGTTGTTTGCGTTGAACAGTGTATGAATCTTAATTAACTACCTGAATAATAAAGGTAATCTACATCTACGCATTCCGTGGTAGAAACATATATATGATATTTTGAACAGCACACTGAGGTAGCTGGTAAATCCCTTTAGTCGACATTCCTTTTTCCTAATCATGTTTGTTGATTCAAAGCAACAACAAATACGGCCAACCAAGATTCGGCCATGGCCGATGGGTAAGTAGTATATGAAATAAGGCGTCAGGGTGAGGCAATTTCATATAACATAAATTCAGATGAAACTTAAAGTGATTCGTTGAGTATTTTCCTGGCTTAGAATACCACATTTCCAGCAACCAGAAAGAAACACACACGTCCTAGATGTTTTCTTATCAACATGTGTCCATCTGCAAGAAAGGGACTTCTCGCTAGACGTGTACATTGCCAGTATACCCAAGAGATTCTTGTCTTATTCTCCTCCTCACAACACTAGATAACCTTGACGCATATTTGATGGAGTAATAAAAGAGGGGGTGTATTTGTGGGAGGGGACCCGGCATGATCTGCCAGCTACGGCTTGTGTCGCAGTCAGCCCGCTTCAGGCCTGCCTCCAATTACTTCCCATTGCCTGCTCTCTGTTCTGGTAAATCCATCTGAATTATTCCTGACTAAGGCCAGAGTTAGGTTTGCCTTAGGCTTGTTTAGGCCCGTGCTTTTCCCTGCCTTCATTGCCCGAGAGAACATTTATCAGAGCGGCTTTATTGCTTGTCGCTAGGCTTTGGAACAACCTTCCCGAGCGCAATAAGCAAGGTAGCAAAATTGATGCCGTCTACAAGAAAAGTTTGTGCAAGGATTCATTTTGATTGCCTGTTCTACGATCCCTCAGCAAATCGGGGTCTCGCCAAAGGTCTTGGCCATCTAATAGGATTTTCTCCCATAAATCCACCCACATAATGCACTTCATTGTTCTCAGCCGTTTTAACTCTGCCAGAACATGCTCCATGTTTTAACAAGAAATGCTCTTCCATGAAGCAAACAAGGGAAATGCTTCCAATCATCGGCTATCATCTTTGGATTTAGCCTTGGGGAGGAACTCAGTGAAAATAAAAATGAGGATACTTTAGAAAGATGGCATTAGGCACATATAGGTACTAGGATCAAAATACAAAATGTACAATCTTAGAAAAGAAGAGTTTTACATAGATGGTATAGTAAAATAAGTGTACACATTGCAGCTCTGTTCCCTATAAAACTAATACAAATCTCCAATAGACCCGTTTCTCAAATTCTAATATGGGCCCTTTCACAGCACAGCCCATGAATATCGATATATCTGATTTGGGTTAACAACTCATTTAGAAGAAAATGGCGGGTGAGTATGGAAAAATACAGACAAACAGCAAAGGAAAAGTCGGCCCATGTGATTCCATTCCAAGGTGTTCTGCGAGCTGGGCACTACCTATAAGGTAGATACAGGAGGAAAGGTAGGGTGTTAGAGGAGGAGCGACTCATTGCCTCCAGGGCCCCTTAACTCCTGGAGAAAGTAGGGCTTCAAAGAGCTGCTCAGGCTGCCTCTGTGGGGGACCTTAAGTGCAAGTCTGCATTATCTGGCTCTAATGATAACCCACTAGGTTAATGGCCTGCCCCGTGGACACCGTGGAGGAAACGTGTTTGCCCAGCCCTACATAGTGGGGCCCGTATGGAAGTGCTCCACGCACCTAATGTACTGAAATAAAGTAGCACCTCAGAATCACACTTGTCTTAATTGCATTATCAGAGATTAAGCCAAGGCTTTTCTTATGTTATTAGGACCCTATTGTCAATCCCCCAAATTTCTACAAATGAATCGAGGGACATCTTGCTTAATGAAGTTCGGTGCGGGATAAATATTTATAAGGGAAATTCGAGGAAATGAGAAACGCTGAGTATTGCTTTAATTACCCTGCTGGCTGGTTTTTGAATCAGAGCATTCCGCCGAATGGAGTGGATTCTAAGACAGTTTAGTGACAATTGACTCCTGGCGCCTGGGGACGTGTGTTTCACACAGCAGCAATGGTGTTTCACTTGTCAGGAAGCTAGTAATGAAAAGACACAAAGGGGGAAACAAGTAATTAAACACATCCTTGGAGTGGCTGCTGAGGCAGAACGCCGTCTTGGTTCTCCCCAGCGGTACAGAGTGGGCACATTGATTCAGTCTGGTCGTTATTACGGCTTTTATTAAAGTAGCCTGCCTACAATCAGCAGTTATTGACGCCCTTAGTCCTCATTGTATTGAATTCCCAAGCCCGCTCTCCGCCTTCGCCGCAATCGCTAGGTAGGGATCGATTCCTATAGTAGTGGTCTGACTGGGAGAGGACCCGTCGGTCGGTGATACTATTCCAGAACAGGGTGGGTGCGGTTCAGATCCAGAAGTTGCCCAAACCACATTCGTGGTTGGGGAAAATTAAACTGGGCACTGGGCCGGGCCCGCGCCAGGCTGAGCGCCCTCTGTCGTGTGGCGGCGACGTGAGCCGTGTGCGGTTGGGGGGCTTAGGTTCGGTAATCTCCGTAAACCTCTCGGCCAGCTTTCGGCAACCCCCCTTCCCCCACCATTGACACATCCAAGTGCAATTACTGTAGCTTCCTCCAGGGGGTTCTGGCCCTACACGGGAGGCGGGGGGGGGAGTGTCACCGCCCCGCCCCCACCCCCCACCCCCAAGGAAATAGAGGGAGACACAAGCCACCACCCCCTGTGCCGGTGCGCCGTAGCCCGCTCGTTAAAATCATTATGGTCGTATTATGGCAACACTTGCAGGGCAGAGGAGGTCGTCTTGCCGGGATAAGATTTCCTGCGCAGACTCGCACCCTAACCCCCTCCTGGTTATCCTTTCTGCCCAGCCCCCTCAGCCTCTCTACCCGACGTCCTAGTCATCAGCCCCCAAAATCTAATTTCTTCCTACAAATCACGTGACAGCCTAGACTTCCGTCGCGCCTGCGCCCTGGTGTTTTATCACCCCGGAAGGTGGCGCTGCGACCTGAACGTCGCCCCCCAACCCCCTCCCCAACCTCACCATAATATATAAAAGGCTGCGTTAGTTCAGTACAAATGTTTTCTGGCGAGAATTTATCATTGCCGGGCGTGTGTGATTATTATGAATGTGGTCGTTAACCTTTTCTCCTAATCAGTTCTTCCTCACGCAACAGCCTGCGAGTCTACAGTGCTTTTTTGTGTTGCCAGCCAGCACAGGCGGCTTTTATTCCCAAACCATTATAGTTAAATTCGGACTTAAAAAAGACTCTCAAAACGCGAATCAACAGACATTTTTAGATTCTAAAGGCCTTTCGAAGGCTGACTCATTCAAAGACCAGCCTTCCCGGGAAAGTCCTTAATTTCCGCCTGTACCTTCGGGTTTGTAGCCGTACTTCTAGGAAGCCTTCGGGGAAGCTGCTGTGTGCTTTATAGAACAGTGAAGCTATTTCAGGATGCCATTATATGGTGATACAACCAGACTTCGATGTGACAATTAGATATAGAAGAGGCCAAAGAAATGTATGGTTTTTGGGCTGACTATCTCACAGAATGTTAAAAACTAGTTGAAAATCCATAATAACATCATTGTTAAACGATAATAGGCAGATTAGGGGAAAATACAGCAATATGTAGAATGTATTGTAAGAGAACCATAATGCATTTAAGACCTATATTATATATTTACAAATTCTTCTTAGGCCTACTTGATCAAGAGGATGTCATAATATAATTGAGTTGTCTGACCACTAACAGTGTCATCATACAAGCAACAGCCAGTATGGTGACCTAATGTAGCAATTTCAATACCTGAACGTGGCTTGTGAAAGAAGAGATTAGTAATATTACTTGATTATGCATAAATTTGTATTACGTGACTGATTGATTTATCATAATGTGAATAATCTATATGCATATAAATATATCCCGGCATATTGCTACCTACATGGAAGATCATTATTGTAATGAATGTGGTTCAATAAAATTAAAATTAAAATTAAATAAATCAAATGTCTTATCAATAACCTTCCAGAATTATAAATCCTGATAGTATCCAAACTCTGATGACTTGATTTTGGCGACCAGAAAATAACACACCGTCAAGGGAACGCTATGCTTACACATTCTTGTGGATAAAACGCTGACTTGGCGTTGCCAGCCCTCTTTATTTCCCACATTAAGGTGGACAAACAAGCTGACCTACCACCTAGTGCTTCCAGCCTGCTGGTGGGGATTGACCGGGATGTCGGAACCGGAACCGCCCTTAATGTCCAACCTGTTTAATGGGACGATTTCAATCATCAATCACCCTCGGACCCCAAACTCCCTCTTCCACCCTTTATTCCCTTCTCCGGATGAACTTTTTTACAACTAATAATTCTAGCAGACAAAGGTGGTTATGTGTTGTTCCTTACGTTTAGGGAGGAACGCTGCAATAGAAAGGATAGTTTATTACGTCAGGATTTCATAGGGATAGGCCTACATTCCTTAAAGCAGAACGGTCAGAGCCCGTAGACATAAAGACAGCCTGATTCTATGACTAGGTCTGTAGCCAGTTTATCTGTATCCCCCAATGATACAAAATTTGCTTTTTGAATTTTCAAACTATATTAACATCTTAAGTAATTCACCTGTTTTCCGGTATAGAGAAATTGTATTTGTAAATGCTAATGCATCATCAATTACTGTCTATACAGTGTATAGAAAATAATACATACTCTTCTCTTCCATGCACACACAAAACTCCCCTTTCTAAAACGCCTCAGGTGCTATCCCTCGTAGTAAAGGCGGGTTTCATAGCTATAATTGTATATGTAAACAGACACGGGCCGCATACAAAAGCGTCTCCAGTTTCTCCAAGCTCTGATAAGAGCCTTGCAAGGACGGAGAAAGAATGTATAGAATGAATGGGGATGGGCCTGGCAGTGATGGTGGTGGGAAAAGATCTAGAGCCCTTACTCAGTGATGGGATAGCTTTGATGTCTGTTAAGCAATCAAACCGAAGGAGGAGGACTACTGTTCCTTCCTGTGTCTGCACCCCTCCCCCTTTCCCTGGGCTGGTCTGGCCAGTCGATCAGTATTCATTGATTAGGATCCAACCGGCAGCTGACGCCTGTGCATGAGACAGGACACTCTCCTAAGAGCGTCCCTTCTCCCCGTAGATAAAGTACGGAGACAGGGGCCAGTATGGCTGACGCCCAGATGAAGAGTGCGTCTGGAAAGGGAGGGAAAGCGTTGCCTGCCTGAGCCGATTGGGTTCTTCCCACTTTTAAGTCTTACTTTACCGTTCACTTTCATATGTTGCGCCCTTTTGTTCTTTTTTACCAAGACGTCCGTACAGTTACTAGGGAAACAAGACATATGGTTGTTGACATCTTAAGAGGCAATTACTGTGATTTCTCCGCGAAACTTCCGAACTGCAATTAGTCCATAACTCATAAGTTTGTTGATTTTATACCAGCATCTGGCAGGCTCAATGAATTTCTGTAGGTGGAATGGTCTTTTCTTTCGTCTCTCTCAGTAAAATACCTCCCAGAAGAAGAGGAAAGAGTCGTTTTTTGACGAGTGGATAATGCTGTCACTAATGGATTGATGGGTGTATCGGTGGGTGAAGCTTAGTAAAGTACGTAGAAGGGAGGCAGAGTGTAGCCCTGCACCAGCCTCTCTCCCGGTGCCATCCCGCTACCTATTCCCCTTCGGGGGACAGCCGGCGACGCTAAGAGCTTTGTTTTCTTCAGGCGAGTCTCACAGACTTTTGATCTTGATCCAAGTATCTTGTGAAGAGCCCCCAGTCGGCCAGGCACTTCAGGGCCCCGCTGTAGGAGAGAGGCGTTTTATCATAACACCCAGAGCAGGCACTATCAAGATTGAAACGAAGAAGGTAGGTGACGTGGAGGGGAATTCCGCCAAGATAGGCAATGTGAGCTGAGATGACTGCGTCTAACAGGCTGAAATGCCTTTAAAACTACAGCAGAGTAGCTTCCAACCGTGAAGATTTTGTTAAATCCAGCCGTCTGGGTCTTTTGAGAATGATGCTGATGGCCAGCACAGAATATTTGCTACTCTCTGCTAGAATAATTATGTTCTTACAAAGGAAAGTTGTAGGAAGTTATACTCTTCCCAATTATCGATTTGAGGCAACAACTATAAATAGAAATTCCTCGCACATATGAGATCCAATACTTTTATAAAACGTTGGTTCATATTGGTAAACAATTTTGTTGATGTCTAACAGGTGAGTTTGGTACTACACTTGAAAGGTTTATTCGATTCATTGATAGTAGAAACCTTTGATTTGGAGATACAGGATGTTTCTGAAAGTATTAACAACTATTACCTGTTACGAAAAGCAACGTACCCTTCATAGAGACGCTTCAATATGCAATACTTTCCTCTCGTCTCTACTACATAGAAATCTGCATAGAATCATAGAATATCTGCATTGGAGTTTTATCTTTACCAGTTTGTAATACGGATGTGGGAAAGAGAATTCCCATAAGCAGGTCTTGGAAGTGAACAAAACGTTATTCTTTGCCGATAACGAGCGCTGGGTGCCCTCCTGATGACCGGAGCAATTTGCTAACTACCTTGACTGGTTATCCATTATTCAGCAGTGTGCGGGCCCTGATCTATGCCCTGACCTTCAAGGTGCTGCGGCAGGCACCTGTGACCTGTGCATTGATGGAGGTGTTTGTAGGCCGACCCTGGAGGCCAACAGGTGTGCCCAGCTGGAGAGAACCAAGCCGGGCAAACCTCTCCGGGCTGGGTGGCGCCGGCTAGCGGCCGGCGGGCACACAATTCATCGGTCGATATATGGGTCCTGACGCCCTCATCTATTCTGTACTGACCCATCCAGCATATCAACCCTCTCCTACACTGTCCTGCCTCTCTTTCCTTCTCCAGCCTTGCACACCAACGCCTCTATGATACCCTGGTCGCACGTGGCGATCTACCGAGGATTCTGTGGGTGGGATTCGGACAGGGAGAAGGATTGATTAGTTTCCATGGTTCGAGAGTCATGACTGTAAGATATGCAATTAGACAACTTCTCTTGTTTGCCCTTTGGTCACTGTTATCGTTTAATCAATTAACCCTGGTATTGCCCAATTCAATCGCATCCTGCAACCGACGTTTTTACTCTACCAGTCTAGACGTCTCTAACCTGTCCCTTCAATCTCTACCCACACCACCCCCCACGCCTACCCAATTCCTTGCCCCATTTCTTTCGAGAAAAAGAAAAACGGTCTCGCCTCCTGCCTTTACTTTTCAAAACCTGTCCGTGCCCGTTCAAAGTACCCACTAGATCCTACCTCCCTATCGCCAACCCCTGACAATTGAACTCCCTGCCAACCCCTCCCGGCCCCAGCCATCTCCCCCACAATAACAGCGCCGTGTTTTGCCTGTCAGAGATTCACGTCCAACACGGCTACTGCCTCGCGCAGGGCAATATTTACAAGTAATATAGTCCATTGACAGGAGTGTCACCACCTTCATGGTCGATTTATCTATACTTCTATTTTATTTTGAAATGTTTTGCATTTGTGAGACGGGAATATATATCCCCATTATAGTTTTAATTGTTTTTGTTATTCAAAGATCAATCTTTTAACTAAGTATATTTTATAGCTCTTCTCTTAAAATCGATTCTCACTTAAAACGTCCATTAGAAATAACCTTTTTATCAACGCCATTTTACATAAGTACAATCCAGTCACGTATTTACAAATCTATTGCTATGCAATAGCGCTGTCCTGCCTTAGAGGCTATTTAATCTATAATGCATCCCGAATGCTTTGGTTCCCATATATACTATGCAGCATCCCCAAGGGCTTATCGACCTGCGTGTGATTCACATCTTTTCTATAACGTCAACAGATTTCCGAACGGGGTATAACTGGCATAGAAGGTTAGATGGGCAGTGTAAAGTCATATTATATTTGTGGGCAATAGCAAAAATCATCAGAAAATAAGGCATTTAATAAGAGTGCATTACGTTTTATCCTTCATCATGTAGGCCTCCATTGTTTTATTATAGGTCTATCACTTGTTAAATAAATACAATAAAATTTAATGGTGTTGGTGTACTTAACCTATGTCGGGAGATGTTTTGCAACCTTATTACAACCTTGAGCCGTGCATATGATATAGAATAGCGTTAACACACAATCCAAGGCTGGGTTTCCCCAGTGCTGACAACTGGCAACCATTGTACGACCCGAGCATAACTCAATAGAGGAAACCTCGACACCTCCCATCAGTAAATCAATATTAACCTACGCCGAGGATACTTCCCCGAGATGGGTTACAAAGCAAACTGGATTATCTACGTCAGAAAGTCACACACACGCTGAGAACTTCCCGACTTTCCCTGCATTATAGACTTCCAATCACTAATGGACGATCGGGGTTTTACTTGTAAGCAAGAACAGGCCAGGGAGAGCTAGACAGAAACAACATAAAACTGAGCATGTTTGTTTTGGGGTCTTTTGTGGGCGGCTGCTCTGATGGCGTCTATAGAACCTTGTGATGTAGCTCGCCGGAAGCACCTGGCCTCTATGGTACCGGACGCCGCCGAGAGTGGCGCTTCGGAAAACATGGCGCCGCGCGACAAGCGGGCTAACAAGGAGCGCGGACATTACGCTATACTATGAAAGCCCAGTCTCAATGCGACATTGACCTTTGTAAGCTGGTACCCATCAATCTCAGCCCAACAGCCGCTACCAGCGGGTCTGGTCCTCACGTGACCTACATCTGTCCACTTCCGGTCATGTGACCAAGGCGGGGATGGTGGGCGGCGGTGGTTGGGGGCGGCTGCTGGTGGCTGACTTTTGTAACACTGCCTGTCAGGGTTGGGCCGAGCGTTGCGTGGGTTATATCGCCCCTTGTCATCATAGATCTGTGTGCCTCTAATGTACACTGATTACAGGCAGGGCTTCGGGTATTCGTTACCAATGTAGGCAGTCCGGCCTAAACAGGTCGTCCAAGGCCAATATGGCCGGCCGACGTGTTGTGTATGGGGCGGGGCCATCGTAGTTGACAAGGGGATATGGCTCCCAGATGATAGATAACAGACACTCATGAATGAAAACAGCCCATTTGTATTCTTCTGTGTCATTCGATAACATAAATATAAATATAATAACCGTTACAATTATCACATGTAGGCCTATGCCCCCCCCCCTGCTTTGAGCCGAAGCATAGAAAGTATTATCAGTCGCATATATAGATCAGTGCATAGGAACTCTATATAAGATATCTGCACATTTTATTCTAGTTTTTATTGGACAACTATTAAAACTGGTTAAGATCCTCAAGACTTTCGATTCAATGCCTAGTGTGTGGGCCAAAGGCATTGTGAAGGCTGACAGTTATTATTTCCAATTGCACGTTTAGGTCTGGAAAGGAGGAAAAACTAAATCCTCCTCCCCTTGGGCTACATGCAAAATCCTCTTTTCTTCTTTAGACTTAGACTTTTTTTCAGAGACTGAGGAAGTCACGTTTTTCCCTGCCACCCCTCGTCTAGTCCGACCGGCACAGGTGGACGGTACTCGGCCTGACGACGCTCATTTGATGCTTCCCGCCGGGTACTTACCTCCGATCCTCTGGGTGCTGGTTGCCGGGCGGAGGCTGGTGAAAGTAACAGGAGAATAATGCACAGGCCGACCAGCAGGTGGCCCCCACCTCGTCGACGTTTTAATCAGTGGTTAGCGCTCTTTTTGTTGGTAATCACAATGTCCTTTTCCATTGGACAATCTCCATTTTCGGGAGCTTTGGTAAAAAAAAGGCGGCGAGCAGTTTAATCAAAGCGCTTTGAGAGTCAGCGGAATCCAATTACATGGTATTGAAATGTTGAGGGATCTTGAGTAAGATCTCAGCTACTGAAGACTGAATTAAAAAGTTGATGGCAGGTGTTATGGCTTTGTCTTTTGTTGAACTGTTTACTGCTATTCTCATTTGTAAAGGTATCCTGAAAAAGACAAATACATGCCCACACTTCTGGTTATGTGACTGATTTGTAATGAAATTGACTCTTGAGGCATCAAAATGAAAGTAGCAATGAAATCGAAAGATGTCGGGAATGAGTAGTATACTAAAATGTTCTTCTGACACAGGCTTCAGTATTGCGGATTACCTACTGCTTCACATTAGTTAGTCCTGTGTGACTGCATCAGGCGTGCATAAGAAAAAACTCAATGTTTCAAGACGAGCATCAAACAAAACCGAGGGGAAAGGTACTTCAGCTGAAGTTCTGAAAAAAACCTCCAAGGATGGCAATTAGTAAAATCATTACCGTAGACCCCGGCTAGGACGCCCATACGGCTCTTTCTGAGTGTGAGGACGACTCAAGATTTGAAGCAGTTTTAGGCAGGTCAGAGGGAGGGGAAGGGGAGCAGCTCCTATCGGTGAGACTCGTGTCAGACGCGAGCAATTACAGATTGCTTAGCGTGGGGTGAGTCCGGGAAAGGTCGGTGATTATTCTCAGCGTGCTATCGTCCACCAGATCACCGTCATGGCTGCTGCCTTTCATGGAAAGACTCAGCATAGCATCATAATTATGGCGCCGTGTGTGGACCTAATCCTGGATATTGCGGCCTGTTAGCCAAGCAATCCGCTTGTATATCTAGAACTCTCCTTGGGTGACTTTAGCCATAGGGTGAATTTATGGGCCTGAGTGCGTCTATTCTATTCTGAAGGCTTGAACTATTACATTTAATCGTGTTTATTCAATCTCTCCTTTTATATATAGCATCTACAGTTCACCATGAAAAAGTGTATTATCTGGCTGCTGAATGGGTCCAAAACGTCCTTGTTCAATTTCATAATATGAAATACCCAGTTTAGTGAAAAGAACCAATTACTATTTATTTGAGTAATGAATAATGACTTTTATATGTGATCGTCGCTATTCTATATGGAGTCTTTTAATATAAACAACAGAATGTATACGTCTTCCCCTATGTATCCTACCCGTCTATTATACTGTTCTGCTGAAACACCTTCAGAAATAGCTAACCTGACCCCAAAGCGTTCATCCAAGAACCTAGTATGCAATTTCGGCCCCCACTTAAGAATATGATAAAAGGCAAGACTGATGAAGGCCTGCAACAATACTGGAAAGCCTCTGAGATAATGGAACAGGCTTCACGGCCGAAGCCAAGGTCCAAAGGTAACGACTGCACATTGTGCCCATATATGGGGAAGTCGTCCGCAGTCGGCCGTCTATAGTCGCTCGCTCAGGCAGGTTTATCGGCCGGACGAATGAGCGCGCCCGAGCCCTGTTTCCCGTCTGCCTCCATAAAATGCATCAGGTCTCTTCCGGCGAGTTACTTTTTTATTGTTGCAATTATCATCATTATTATCATTTTTTCGGACAGTCAGCCAACCGAATGCTGGATTTCTAAGGTGGTGGGTTGAGGCGTGTTCTTTGAATAGGAGGATCTCATTTCAGATTTCAAAGTTTGCCAGTTGTGCATGACCCAGCCTTCTTGGTGAAGTTTCTCGTAATTTCCTGCTACCTGATAGAGAACTTACTCCGAAATGGCCTGACACGTTCTCTTTAAAGAATTGAACAAAGATTGAACTTTTAAATGACTCTGACTGAGGAGATTGCATGGACAGCGTTCGAGGAGAATAAGTAAATCTACCTAATCTTGGAAGAATTAAAATGAATGGTTGTTGGAGACAATCAGCCTGAACACCCATTCCCAGGCCAATACAAACGTAGTTTAGTGAAACTCAACTGTACGGCAAGCAAGAGTCCTGTGATATATTTCATAATTATCTCTAACACTCGCCAATTATCATGTTGTATATTGTACTCATGTTCTATAAATCTGAAAACGTCGTTATCGTAAACTAATATTGCTATACTTAACATTGATATAGCCTACCTAAGATAGCACAAGACCCTAGTTCTATTTTTTTTTAAACATGATAATACTCTGGGATTTCCTCTAGGCACTTCAGCCCGCAACGAACCTTCCTTGTATTCAATCCCCATGCGGCTATTTCCAGTCACCTCATGCTCAGACCTTTTTTTATCGGTGTTTTTATTTTCTTCCTTTTGGTTTTATTTTTATTTTTTGGTCCTTTTCACCTAACGAGAGGGTGTGTGTAACGAGGTCGGCCTAGCTAAGGCGACCAGGGCGCCGGTAATCCTCAGGCAAACCCTGTCGGTATAATTTTACATTATAGGTGATCAGGAGACGGAACCATTTCCATTAAATCGTACTAGGAACCCGGGAGACCCACCTCCTGCGGCCCGGAACCTGGATTATCTGTCGACATGCGAGATGGCCCTGTGTTGAGGAACCACGCTAAATCAAGCCCCGGGCTGCGGCCACTTGGGCTGTGTGGGTGTGGGTGTGGGTGAGTTGGGGACTTAAGCCGGTTGAGGTAAACAGGGGTTGGGAAGAAGACCCAGGAGGTAATGTAGTTAAAACCCATTCGATCCCTGTTGGCCACAGTTGACGTGTCGATATTTTGGTCTCTGACGTGCAACAGGCAAACACACTGGTATTCAACAACATGTGAATATCTTACCCAGTAAATGCGGAAATTGTATAGACTCCGAATTATAATCAAACATCTATATTCCTTACTTACTACCTAGATTTCGCTGAGGATTGGCATAGTTTGAAGATGTGTTAAGGGAAGGTAGCGGTTGCATGCAGTTGGAGGATTAGACTGTAGTTACGTCCAAGTCTGCTAGGCACTCAAACAAGAGGTATCTAGGTCATGAAAGGACTACTGAAGGTTAGGTAGTTGTGCTCGACCTGTAGTATACCAAAAGGTAGTTTGGATCAGGCACGTGGTTGCATGGTCAGCTGTGATAGTGTGAGGCAGGTCCCCACAGGACGGGTCGGGGTGGGGGTGAAATGAAACAGTGTAATAAAAAAAAACGTTAAAGGAGATGGCCGGTCTGGTGAGCTGCTCTTACATGCCCCCACTCGGGGACGAGCTGCTCATGGGTCATTGAGCAGCTCAAGAGGTAATAGGCCGTAGAGGCCGGCCTTCCCTTCCACTGCCAGGCTATGTGAGTAAACCACCCACCTCGGCCAAGACGTACAGGCCCCCAACGGATCTGTTTAATGAGCCAAGCACTTCCCAAATTCCACTTCAGTCGTATCTACTCCAGTTTAGCTGCGCAGGCCTCAGTTTTAAATGACTGGAAGGCTTGATCTGCAAGGTTGGCATATGAAAAAGAAGACTTGAAGAAAAATCTCTCTGAAAGATTGTCAGTTTCTTTTACTTTTAACGGAGGTTTAAAAACAGTATGATGCACACGTCACAGTTAATACATGGCTCATTCAGTTTGAAGATTTATGGCAAGCGCTGGATGTTTTGGATACAACGACAAAATTAATACATTGCAATTAACCAACTTTAATGACTTGTCAAAGTTGAGAAAGCCAACAATGTGAAGACGAAATGAGCAGGAGACTAGACAGAATGCTATACTACAACAGTTAATCATAATAGAAATCAAACAACAAATTAGCAGTGACACCTCAATTAAAACAATACCAATCCAACTGACCATGCAGGCAAAGTGCAAAAACGAACCTCGCGGCAGAGAGCAAAATAGTTTTCCTCTTTTTTGCTGCTGTATAAAAAGAACGAAAATCACAGGCTGATAGCGAAGACCAGCGATCAATGGCTTCTTAGAAGCCTCTTCTCCCCGCAGAATCTCTGTCATAGTAGGGTCTAGGCCCTGGATGAAGGCCTGCTCCAGTATGGTGTGCCCTCAGTAGTAGCAGACCCAGACTCCTCCGGCGGCCATCCCGTACGTCAGACCCCCGCTTACTGGTCCAGCTTCCTTCCTCCAGCGGGCCCAATTGACCCACATCAGGGATGGATGTGAAGGGACCTGTACCGCCAGAGACACCCTAAGACCTGCTCTAAGCCTCCCCAGTGAATTGTCATTACACCTTTTCATTCCCCAGGGTATGAACACGTTAATTGAATCCATGGGAAAAGAAACTGTTGCATAGCTCCACAAAAGGGTTGTATAGAATTAACAATCTTCTTTTAATCACTCTCTGCTCTGATTAGTCAAGAGCATTAGGGTATCTTTTTGTTAAAATTATTTCCCTCGGAGTTATTTATTCCAATCTGATTAAAGGGTATATTACATCCAGGTAAGGAATCTGCTCTGTATGATACCAAATCAGTGCTCTTGCATTTATCGGTGGAATGTCGGAATGTTGGGTTAATATCTCAGAAGATATAACCAAGAAAGCATACAGCCTGTGCTCTGCCAGCGGCTGATCCTGTGGAGGTGCACTCTGACCGTACCCTGGATGAGATCTTTGCATGATAAAAGATCCTTAAAGAACCTCCATCAGGGAGAAGACGTGGCCTACGGGCAGACAGGTTACTATAGGCACTCAGCCGAGATACACAAGCCTGACACGACTGGCACATGGTCATGATCACCTAACACTGTAAGATGATGATTGGTAAATGAATAATTAAAGGAAGGCTACGAACAGGGTACACGCTCTCGGGTTTCCTAATGTCAATATTGTACCTGATTTAAACAAGGTATAAAGAAAGAATTAAATCATGAACTCCCATGATAAGAATAACATTGTTCACATTGTTTTTCGCTTATCTTACGTTTTCTCCTTATTTTCCTTTCTAGTTCACCTAGTTGTTCATGTCTAGGGCTTTGAGTTGCTATGGTTATGAAATATTGACAAAACACTGTTAAACAATGGGGTCTATTAATTTGGTACAACGAGTTGACTGGTATTGATTATGTAGGAAGGGCCAATAGAGAACCTATGATCGATTCGTTCAAGCAAAGCTCTAGTCCCTCGGGCTCTTGTCTTTTCTCATAATGTCTTTAATTCATGTTTTTTTCTTGGAGGAGGTATTGGTGTTTGCTTAATTAATGAAAAAAGTTGTAAGTGATTGAAATTGAAAAGAAAAAATAAGGAAATTAGTAGTCAGATAAAACTGCGGCCATTGTTTTCAAAATTTGTTAAAAGAGAAAGTTTGAACAAAGATCAAATTCTAGATGTATCTATCAGCAACGTTGGCCTTTTACTGTAGGGTTATGTAACATAGAACATCTGACCAGGGGCATGCATGCTCTCTTGTAATGAAAATGTTTGGTCAACAAAGTACCCATAGAGTAATGACCCTATTCGATGAGAATGAAGGGCTTCCCTCCAGTAGATGGCAGACATGATGTCTTGTGGAGACGGCGTCTGTCTGACGTCACGTGGGTAATCTCAGCGTCCATCACGTGAACTGAACGCACTGACTCATAGTTTGGTTCTTGTTTCATTCAGGCAGATCCTGCCCTGAGATTACTGGCCTCTGGCTCTATTCAGAACATCCCATTCATTGTTGAGCCTAAAGCCCTGTTCCCAGGAAAAACTCTCTTAAAATAATCCAAATAATTATACTTAAATGTGTATCATATAAATTACACCATAGTATTGTGTATCTAATATCAATATCATATCTTGCTCCCTTCCCCCTTAGAAATATTGAACATTTTCCGAGCCATTAAGGTGATATCCCCATAATGCATTGTACACGAGAAACAATACTGAAATAATGTATATTTATGTTATTTTGAGAATTATTTAATATACGGGAATAGAATTGTACATGTATAGTACAAGTGAAAATTGTTGCTGCAGGAAGTGGATACTAGAGAAAATAACCGTGAGATTAAGTATGCTGTGGAAACTAAAAGACGCATTCTTTAGTACTGCCCGGAAGGATAGATTAGCCTGCCCACTCAGTACACCGTTCTCACGGGGTTTGCTGACCTCTCCTCCTTCAACTGAAAAGGTTAATCCACGAATGTCCTACAATACATTAAATCCATCTTCTATATCATACTTCTGGAAACAGACAAACTGCTTGACAGCATTGTAGTTTCACTAAAGTTTCTGTGTGTGTGTGAGATTGGTCGTTATATTTGTCAGGACCCCCTGGACCCCACTTGGATCCGCCCCTATATGGCTCTTTAACGATGTATTATATAGGTGTGTCATTTTCGAAGCTGGAACGTCTTTTATATACAGACATAGCAAAGGTTCCCGGTCAAATGATAATTTTTCATCAAAGCCTCAATATTGTCTACGGCTTAAACCCCTTTGGAAAAAAATAGATGAAACAATGTTCTTGCAGGCAACACTGTTGGCGACTATCAAGGGATTGCAAGAAAAAGGGGTTAAAACTATCTTACATAACAATGACATTCACTTCAAAAGGGAATTAGGATTAGAGACACTAAAATAAGTGCACCATTTGACATTTAATTCAACTCAGTTTCAAGAGAGGTGCATTCTCACATCCTTTGTTCCACAGTGTTTTTCCGAGCATAGAGGCGAATTCAGTAACAAAGAAAAGTCGGCAAAGTAACACATAAATAAATAGTCAAACTACAGTGTAGGCAGAGAGCTTTGAGTACAAAACGAAATACGAAGAGCCGACCTGGTGGTGTTGTCCCAGGGACATTGTCATTTTATTGAAGAGTTTGCATATCACCACTCCCTATCCTAATAAGTACGTAATTATGCCTGAATGTCGATTTGCCATGCTGTATAATATAATGGTGTTTGTATGCATACCGACAGATGGGCCGCCGTGTTCCTTTTCACAACCTGAAGGCTGGGCAGTGAAGCATTTCCTTCCTTAACACATGCTAACGGAATGATAGGCCGCGTAGTGTACTGCGTTCTTTACACATACTGAAACATTACAACCCCCTCCTCAGGAACAAAATGAAGGCAGCCCCGACATGGCAGCCAATGGTGACGCTCTGCCATTAGTGCTGTCTTGTCTCTAGCCTAGAGCAGGGGTCGTTTTGACACACGTGTCAGCCTGCTTCTGACGACACCCCTCCTACCCCCCAACCCCTGCCCCCCTCCTACCCACCCCCAGCCCACTCCCCACCTCTGCCCTAGCCCTGATTCCCACAACAAATCCTCCATTGGCTGAGACACGTCGTGTGCCCGGCCGCCGATAGAGGGGGCTGCGGCTGGTGTGGCTGGTGGCCGGTGGGCGGCCTGTAGGAGGGCAGTGGGGCCGGCCGGCGGGCCGGGGACCAGGGGGTAATAAATTACACACATTGCCAAGGTCACCACATTGGAATTGCCGCCATGTTTGGGTCCTGACCGTTCCTCACCCCCTCCCCAACCGTCCCCGCACCCCTCTTCTTGTTTCTACCCCTCCTCCCCATCATTCCCATCCTGCTCCGACCCTGGAGGTAATCTCTTCTACCTCCTGCATGGCTGCCACCACGCCAAGGTCATTCAACTTTAATGAGAGACCGGAAATGGAATGTTTCACGCCTCCATGTCCAGGATCAAGTATTCATGCGCCTCCAATGCAGTGGACCCTGCTTGCAGCCGCTCCTCCGTAGTGGATCGCTTCGCCTGAGAAAGTAGTTCCCGGCGGAAGTAGGGATATTGGTCAGAGTGACCTCGCATTTATCTTAGGTGAGGACTCCCGAGTCTGGGCCTCACCTATTGATCAGGCTAATAAGATCCGAAAAGCCCCACTTTGTTCTATTGAATTATCAGCTATGAATTGCTTATATCAGAAGCACACACTTGAGGTGATGTGGAGTAGAGAGGAGGAGAAAGGATTATTGCATTGGGGTCTATAACCCTGTTTACGTGGTGGTAGAGAGAAATGTGACTCTCCGAACCTACTGAAGTGAGGTTTTTTTTCATATAACAATAGTTGCAACCGTAAAAAAACTGATGGGAAAATAACCTCTTTAGTTATGGGGAAAGGGATATTACTTCTCATCAAATATATAAAATAGTAAGGTGGAAATACGTAGATTTTAATTCTGCAATGAATCAGGTAGGCCCCTATGTGCATGAGCAGGGGCCGAAATTCTAGACTTTAAAACCGAGTCAGTCTATCCACCTTCCTCTACCTCCCTTCTCGCATGACATGTTATTAGATTTCATAAGGTCCCATATTTCTGTTTAAAAAACTACCTTAAGCAACAAAGTATGCAACTTTCAGGATTTGACATACTATTACTTCATTTTGTTCATATATTTTACCAGGCTTTAACGTTCCGCTTTCCCATATTATCCTGGGAAATTACAAAAACTTCTCACGCATATAACTATACGCTAGTTTTTAGAGTTCTGACGTTCCTCTCTATGGATTTAAGCATTAAACTTCATACACAAACTATTTAAGGAAATGGAAAGTAATGGAAAGCTTCGTCTAATGAAGCTATACGCTTCCCGACAGTGCATAGGCTGGAGAGGTAGACTTTAATATTGCGTCTCCAAAGTATATCCTTTCCGAATATAATAAATGTCTAAAGTTACAAAGATCTCAATAGATAGCTCGACTCAATATGAGAGTTGAAGATGTTCGTTTGAGCAAATATCAGGAATCAGTGGGTGGCAAACAGAATATCAGTATTAATCACTGTGGGAGAGGAAATATTTAACGGACACAAAACACTGAGGCCAATCCGTCTCATGTGTTAATTACATCTCTCTGTGGACTCCTGCTACGCTGTGGTTATTCAAGCCCGAAGAACAGACCAAAAATATTCATTTGGCAGACTTCTGTTCTAATCTACTGAAAAAGGGCGAAATTGATGCGGTCTCGCCTGTGGTTTTCGAGCATTAATTAACAGTTTGATTAATCTGTGTCCCCCTGCACCCATCTTGGGCCTGACCAATGTTGTCCGTTATTTTCTCACCTGAGGAAACCTTTGGGTAATGATCCTCCCATGTTCTCCTCGAGAGCCACTCACTCTTTGCCAGAAGAAAATTGAAGGTTATAAACAGATACAAGATCAAATGTACGGCAAAAGACGAAACCCTACGTAATTATTAACCAGCACCTCAGAAGATTTCTATAGACTTTAATGACAATGCAGCCGTGCGTCATCCAGCATTTCAGGAGCATTTCTGTGCCATAAGTGGCCTTTTCCACAAGGTACGGCAATACGATAACAGTGGAGACAGCAACAGTCGAAAAAGGCCGACAGGGCACTATTTGCCCATCTTCATCGCTTGTTGTAAACTCGGGAACCTTACCCTGCCGCCGCCGGAAGTCGGTAAATATTAACCACGTGATGGGTTTGCCGCCAGAGGTCGCTCCTGTCACTCCCGGTCACGGCATTGACTCGCGGTCACGTGATTAACCAACGGATGCCAATCGCTGCGCATGCGTCAAATCCCGACGGCTCAGCAGATTCGGGGGGGAAACGCTATCGACTCAGGGCTGGTAGTAGCCTCGGGCGAGATGTAATCAGATGAAAATGTCATATTTACCAGGCAATGAAGGTCTGCCCTCACTATTCTAAAAAGGCGACCAAGATGAATGAGAGGAAACTCACGGTTTAGTCGCGACAACAACAACACTCTGGAGTGGCCCATGTCTACTCCCATAAGCCTCTGCTTGGTAAGAGGAGCCACACTGTATTGAAAATAACAGAGATGGGGAAGGAGGCAGTCGGAGGATGGACACATGACAGACACCATTAAGTTCTATGGAAACCAAGAAGAGGAGCGTATCGTTGAAGTAAACTGTATAGCTGCGATTATCGTACAGAAAGAAAAAAATGATGGCCATGTCCATACTCCCACGTCGCGTCGGATTCCAATTACAACGTTCATCTGAAGCGGCGGTGGAGTATGGGCCATGTCTTTCAGGTAGCGTATATATAGGTCGGAAGCAGGGTTCCCACTATGTAGACCTAGGCGTGTTCGGAAAATGGAGGTAGCTGAATAGGGAAAACGGAATGCCTATCAATAGGTAGGCAAACATCTATGGTCAGAAAAATAATAAACTGTCCCTATAATCTCAAAGTTCGCAGAATAGTGGAATAAAACTAGGAGACTGATTAAACTAGGAGGGTGCATAGCATTGAGAGCGAGAAAGGCAGCGGATGAAAACTAGACAAGACAGACATTTAAGGTTTGATCCGACTCCTCGCCGAAGGTGGCGCTGCATTCTCTTTGTTCTCCATTGATTCCTTGTAGGACCCGTCTTGATAACCAATGATGAAAAAGGACCAGGTCGGCGGGAGAGATCGTGATCGGCAGGCGGGAGAGGACTGGGAGGGGTGTGGGTGTGGTTGGAGGACATTTAATAAAACATGGCTTGTGGGGAAGGATTATAGGAAGGAATATGATTGTGGGTCCATGGTCAAAACCGATGTTAAACATTAGACATCGGTTAGGTTGAAGTTATTGGAAACTCATATGTCATGATCTTAAAGCTGATCTACGGGCAGCGTAGCAAATTGATTATGTTTTGGGATGTGTCGAATAGACAATACATACAATTAAAGAAGTTGGTGATCCGTGTTGAGAAGTGATCAGATGCTGAACCGATTTAGAAAATACGTTTGAATTAAGATGGTTATTCTCAAATAAAATGTAATGTTGTAGCTAAAGTAGGTTGTTATTGTATTGGACATTTGAATACCAAATGCAAGACAAACGTATGAAAGGCGACCTGATAGGCGACTTTTAGCATCAGTGTTTACTCGCTTATGGTCCATTTTTTATAAATTATCTAATATCTTTACGTTAATAGTTATTGATTATATTCCCATGACGGTAAATGGAATATGCCTGTAAGACACCCATCATACCTGACTATGCTAAATTTATATAATAGAGCGAGATGGCATTCTGCAAAACATCCTGGACGGTGACAATTAACTCACTTTGTCTACAGTTGGTTGCTGCTAGTCTGGACATCCTGTACCTCTTAGGGATTTTCCCTCGGCGTCTTAACTAGACAGTAACAATGAAGGAACAGCCCGGTATGTTTTCCCCTACTTGTAAAATACCGGATGTGACGCGCCTCTCTAAATGTGAGCCTCGTTTCCAATGAGGGATGGCCTCAGATCCTCAGGCAATATGTTTTTTTTCTTCTTTTGAATTCCTTTTTCCTTTCTCTGAACTCCGCAGAAGGGAAGGTTTTAAAATGAGGCCTTTGACGGCGAAGGAAGGAGGAGGGAAATAAAACCCTTATATTCCGGGGAGACCGTCAGCCACCAGCATACCCTTATGTCCCTACGATTTGGCTAATTGAGTAATGTTTCTTTAAGAGACATTCCGACCTGCCTTCACCTTCATCCAGTTTAGTTAGATTTGAAAAAGGAGATCAAAGTGAAATAAACTTCAGCTCTCAGATGAGTCGTATAGGTAGAAGAAAAAGGGGGAAAGTGGTTTTTGTTACTGATTCCGCGGCAGCTTCCTCTAACAGTCCAATATTAGCCAAATTACCGCTCCAAAGGTGCCTGCGAATGGTTCTCGGTGGTGGCGACTGTGTAATATGGAGTTCTTTATTACATGTCTGTATGCATTAGCCATGAATATTCATGAATTATTGTGCTGAGGGTAGGATAAATAAAAGTTATGCCGCATTAAATAGACTCGGCTCTGGTGTGAGTTGGGTAATGGTGCATTTATGCATGTATACTGTAGCATGTATTTATGAGCAGATAATAGTAGATTTATCATGCTGGACGACGTATAGCCACTCAAGCTCTTCAAAAGCTGTACATTATAAATGCTGTAAAGAAGCCAAAAATACTCTCGTTAGATTTTTACAATCAGATAAACGAATGAATCATACGCTCATAAGGTACTATAGCCTCGCCTAATGAGTATCATGAATTTAGAGTCTATATCTATAGTCCCACATCCTAGGATTATGTGAGGGATCGTGTGAAAAAAGAAAGTATCAATTCTATCCAAACCTTGGCTGATATTGTTTGATAGACACTAACCCTAAAATGAGGGCTATGGTTGAAACTTTTGTGTATAATCACATATTTCCATCGTTCCGAAAGATGGTGTTGCTTTGCGCATGACTGTCGTTGATATTGTGAAATACGACTTGTTTGTTTCTTTTTCATGTGTCTTTTTCCCATATCAATAGTGGAAGAGCCTATTGTAAACATGTAAACATTGACATTGACGACCAAAAAATGAATTCTGACGGTTACAATGATATCTGTCCTCTCGAGAAAGCTCTCTCTACAACAGGAAGAGAGGTCCGTGCCTAACTGGGGAATATCCCTCCAGCTCACACCATTCAGACAAAATCAGCAAAATGCAAATTGCCGCGCACTAACCTAATGAAAAAATGCCTGTACGAAAATGTCAAAATCTTATTATGCCCTTTGTATAATTGATGAAGACATGCGAGGTGGCAAAAGCAGCGGTTTAATAACACTCCCTGACCAGGGTACAACTTGCCTAGTCAGAGCGAGAAACTTAATCAGGGGAGAGGTGGAGGCTGCACTTAGGCGCTGCAGACAGTCGCCTGCCTAGGACGGCACTACTCCCCAAACTTTGTAAAGCCAGAGCACACAGGGATAACATCATCAGGGGCAGACAATTGCCGCCACATCCAGCACTACCTGTGGAGAAAATACAAGATATTGCAATGCCTATTGATAATCCCAGAGACACGGAGTGATAGGAGTTTGCACTTTTTGTCGAGTTAAAATGACTGCAGTATACCACAATGAAGGCGTGGGTGTGAAGTACTACCCTTATTAAGTTTGATTAATTCTGTCAACTAGAGCCTTCTGGGTAGTTCTCTGGCATGTCTTAATCATTGCTTAGATTACCGCCCACTCGCCATTTTATTGGATTAGAAGAACCGCCCCCTTTTTGAAAAGTCAAAAACACAATAGATCCACGACAAAGAAGAAAAACTATTCTACCCAACCCAGTCCGCCTGGTTTTTGTGTTCCAGTACAATGGCCAACGATTAATCTTGCACATCACGATTCACTGTGAGGGTCCATCTATGTCTGCCAGATTCCCACAATAAATTTGGTTCATAAAGCTTGCTTATAGACTCTGAACCTCTACATCTCTCTCAATTTTGCTTAGTTTCTCAAACATTCCTTAAGTGCAAAGTTACTTTCGGATTTCCAGAGAAAGTAACTTGGTATCCAGAGACATCCTTTAGGTTGTAACCATCATGCCCAAGCTCCTATGATTCACTATGAGGGCTTTTGTTGTCAACCTTAATCAACCCATCAACCTTAGCCTTGGCAAGAAGTTTCCACCCTACCACTTTCCTTCACCCTGCTCCCCTCTAGTGCCGGGCCAGGTCCTCCTCCTCTCACCATTCCCCTTTGCCTCTGGAACCAGATGCAGACACAACACCCCTATTACCACTCAGGTCGTCCTATTATCGCTCACCGCCGAGACTCATTGACATAAGTGCGGGACTAATGTTTGGCGCCGCCATTAAGACCCCCCACGGACCGGAAGCACGCCATCAGCCATTGTCTCCGCCCCTGGAGTGATGTAGGAACGTCTCCTGGCTGTGGGACGTACCCGTAGTCACCTCCACCCCCTCGGCCGCCTTGCCACCCCCGCAGTTACCTAGAGGTCACTGCCACCTAGAGTTAACAGGTTAAGCTCTAGACTTAAAAATTATCATTGGAAGCATAACGTAATAACGGTAATACATTGTGTAATGTAGGGCCTATGTATACAAAGAATATCACATATAAACCATACATGTGGGAAAGATTATGTATACAATGGTGTGTACATCAACTGTATATTGATAAGAATGGTTAAACAGCTATTTAGTGCTATACTTTTAGCGGCTGGTTAAGCTTAAGGTTACACATGTTACATGCAGCGCTCCCTTAAGTTTTTATTGTTTTCTTTAAATTGTGATAAAGATAATTACATCTATTGAAATACAGTATACATTTTCTTATAATATGAAAACAGAGAGGAAGAAGAAAAGTCTAATCTAAACTTTTCAAGTTCGTGCTTGTTTTTACCCTCTTCTGTTTTAGATGAACGTTGCACCTGCAACATCTATTAAAATTATACAGAACATTATATTAGAGCAAGGATTTCAGACAGAAAGAAGTTCTCATTCTAACCTCTTATGTTCGTCCTTGCCTTTTTAGAGAGTTGCACTGAATATCCTGCTCCAACAGGGCCTTACATTTGGCTAAGATTCGAGGCAGTGCCAACATGTTTTTCCACGTCCTGCACCAGACTGAAGTGCTGATTAATGAACAAATGGATCTAATTCCGCCTTAGTGCCACGTGGTGCTGGAATGCCTGAGACACCTGAAATCTTATTAAAGCAGAGTCCCATTTCTCAGCTGCTTTTTAATGGTAATCTAATTTTAATAAGCATGCAGTCTTAAGAAGATTAAATCCTTACAGCTCGTGCTTTATCCCAAACCAGGCCAGGATCCCAAGTTTGATGTAAATATATTGAGCTTTCTGTAAGCAAAATGTACATGATTAGGATCTGGTCACCTTTTTATTGAGATACATAACTTCTAAGGGTAAACTAAGCTGACCTGTTTATGCAAATGGGTCTGACCTCTACATGGGACTTTCTCAAGGCAGTTAAAGGGGCGTGGCCAACACATCACGTGACTGGTGCCAATGAAGCCACTTAAGTCTGCTGCCCACAAAAAAAACTAGCGACATCAGTCTTTTTCCCCTTCCCTGCCTCTCTCCCTCTCAGCTTATTTGTCGAACAGCGGAGAAGTGTCACTGACAATAAGGCCGCTTTACAATCCCACCCCCGCCTGATCGATGGTTCCGCATCAGCCGCGCGTTATCCGCATATCAATACCGGTACATCCCCGCGCATTGATTCGTCCTCAGGAGGGCACTCTTTGCACGCGTTTACCTACTGCCCTTGCCGCGCGGCGGTGTGCCGCGTACTAACGCGCGGTGATGTAAATGCACCCTACGCCCGGAGGTGACTGGCGTGAAGGGGTACTTAGTGATAGGGGGATCACTGCTGACGGGCTGATAAGCCGGATTACACGGGGCGACAGCGCATCACTGTGATCTAGGGGAGTGAACAGGCACCTGACATGAGCATCGCCCGGCTACATGAGCAACAGGCTTACTGCTCGGTCACGGGCGGGGCGAGCTGCTCGTTCAGGGTCACGGTGCGTGGGCATGCACGTTGAGTCGGAGTGTGAAGCCTGTATTCCACTATAGGCGATTTAGACCACAAGTATTTGGCAATTTCGAAGTTTTCTTAAAAAATCTCATATGTGCCCATGCATGTTATATGCCGTTTGGAAGGTTATTAAAAATCCTTTCTAATGCTATGGGATGCTATGTTACACTTTTACCCTTTGTCCTATCAGCCATTCCCAAAGTCGGGAGTAAAATCGGATGGTGGAGTACAGCCTTGACGGAGTGGGTGGCAATGGGAGCATGAGCAGTTGAGTGTACGATTAGATGAGTGAGTGAGTGAGTGAGTGAAAAGAGCAAGCTGGAATGAGAAATTGTAAATTAATTACTGGCTCCAATCAGGAATTGTGGAACCTAGGGTGTTGAAAAGATGTGCATCATATGTATGCAGGTGGTGTATCAGTTGTATTTGTGTTGTGGTAAAGCGATGGAATCGGAAATGTGGTTAGCCAGATGGTTATCAGCCATCATGGACACGTAGGGTTTGACATTAAAATGATGCCAAGTTTACTTCATTTGAATACAATTATATTTTCTCTCCTAGTTTTGCATGAATATTCTGTGGATTAGCATACGTTATAGTACTCCGTTTACCGATATAAGTGACATGGTGAGAAAAACAAAATAATTATGACTGTTATGAAATATAAACCAATCATTTGCTGGATAACAAATGATGGGAAATGCTAAATAGTAAGCAGTAGTGTAGCCTGTCCCTCTATATAGATAGTCCCTCCACGAGGTAGCAAAAGGGGCTTACCTTGACGATCTGACATGTTGTAAGTTCTGTTATCAGCTCCGCCCTATGAGGTTCATTTCCTGCTTTGCTTACCCCTGGATGAAGGCCCTATAGCTCCAGGGCGTCAGACGGAGGATTTAAGGACGTAATGCTATGTACATATCATACATGAATTGCAATAACGGAAGCCATAGGGTAGGGTGGGGGCTTACGAAGACGTGTGAGGGGAATATGCAACACTGATATGTTTTTATCTGCCTGATGCAACCTTTTTTTATATTTGTCGTCACGAATATTGTATTGCCTACTTGGAATTTATATATAATCAAATTAAAGACGAACAACCTTGACGCTGCATATTACATGGTCTCAAATAATTCTTGTCAGAGATTGAAGGGCTTATATATTATGCTCAGTGGTGTGATATTTTCTGGATTGTGTAATGGATCTGCTGATAGGCCTACTTGCTTGGATGGGAACATTTTGAATGGCCATAGTCATGAATATACCAACTACCCAGCATCTCTGAAGGATATTTGCATTAGGACACCGTGATATTGTTAACATGTGTCAATGAAGTGATGGCTGCTAGATCGACAGAATATAATACATTGTATGTCGAATCTATGGACGAGTGAGCGACAGCCTCCCGATCAAATTCTATGGGTTTTTTCCCTATTTCAAATGAAATTACCCATAGTGGCATGTTACTACAAAATTGATCCAGTTTTTCTACTTTTTATACAGTTTGATAGTATATTTATACTAGTTTATACTCGTTTTATTTATATTATAGCTATACTCCTTTCATGTGTATTTGCTTTAGCTCTGAGATAATGGTGCAATGTCTTTCAGATACGTACTATGTGTTAATCTTACAATTGATTCCTCGTTGTATTTGACATCGACAATACACTCTCTAGAGAAGTACACACGCAGCCCACCCATTTAAAGAATATGAATTTTCGTTTATATCATTGTCGCCATAACGACTAGATACACTAGACTAGATACATCTTACCTTCAAGTAGAACAACCTAAAGTCATACGCGTACATTTCCCACAGCGTTCTTTGGGGAAAGCCGAATTTCAAGGAGCAATACGAAGAAGCTTTTCTCATCTACACCAAAATTGATGAAGTTAACGTAGTCACGCCGTCTCCGGTCGGAGAGTGTAACCCCGTCGGTTTGCTGAGGCCCCTAAACTGCGTTTACACCGGGTGCGGTGAGGCGTTAAACGAGGGACGTTTTTTCCCCGGCCTGTTGATTTTGGTTAAGGGCTCTTCCACGTGGTGGGACGAGGGAGGCGACAGGCTTTGGGCCCTCCAGTCACTACCCTCTGCATGAGGAGCTTTCGGTTGTAACGGGGTCCTAAGTGTAGCAAACTGGAATTTCCACATCTTCTCTTCCTTCCGGCCCTCTCCGCAGTTTGGTGGTTTATCACACCACGCATAGTCGATGATAACATTGATTTCCACGCGACACCGAGTCGTTGTTTGTTGGGAGTTTATGCGATTATACAACAAACAACCATGAGAAAAGAAAGTGGTAATAAGAAGAGACACCCGCTGACCAATTATAAGGTGGGGGCATTTAAGAGGCGCATAAAACGCAAAAGGCGCTCATGTCACTGTTTTATTCGAATGGAAAACCAGATTGTGGCAAATGTGGAAGCATACAATTACTTGGGTATGTAGGCCTACTTAGACAAAAACTTGGTTTTTGAAAAACAAAATTAGATCAGGTGATTTCCAAGGTTAATAACCGGCTGATCAGAAAATATATAGATAGAAATACCTCTGCATTGGTATACAAACAAATGGTGCTGCCTCTTTTTGACTATTCGGGTATACTATACAGCTTCTCAAATGTTAGGAAACGCTCAAAGTTGCGGTGTATTAATGCTTTACGGGGTTATGTATCGACAAACGATATGATGGAAACGCATAGTGATCTACGACTAGAAATAGTGTGTACGAGATAGAGTAATGTACTGTTAAAATCATGTATAAACTTAGCAGGTCTGAGTGTAACATTGTTGATACAACAGGTGAAAAGTGTTTGCGTAGTGCTAAAAAGTCAAATTTAAGTGTTACTTTAGCACAAAGGAAAGGGTTTCAAAAAGCCCATTCTATATTGGTGTAGAACAGTGGGATGGGTTAAATGAAATGGTACAAAAGCCTGTTAATATTAGTTTGTTAGAAAGAGGGTTAAAGATGTGATATTGTCTTTACAAATCATTTATTGAATATGGGGTATACTAACTATGTATTCATCGTACATGTTCATAACATTGTTCATCTATTTATAATTTTGTTCTATTCATCACTCGCATCGAAGGAACTTCAATGTATCGAAGAGATGTTGCAAATTAGCAAAAACAAAAAAAACAATGGCTGCACCATGTTTCTGTGTACTATGCGCAGCTCACAATTAGGGAAACTAACCTTCGCACAGTAAATGCATTAACATCGTGACCGCCAGCTAATTGTTGGTACAATCTTACAACCCACCTCTTCGAGGTTATATCGTCTCACTGACTACGTCAATCAATATTACATCAGTTTTTTTCTTATTCGGCATTGTAGTAGACTTAGTGGCACTATGATACAAAAGATGATTGTCGGTAAGCACATAATTATATACAAAAGGTCTCTCATGAATTGCTATTGAAAGTATTATATTCATAGCTATGACAGTGCCCAGTATTAACATTTAACACTTTACTGTGAGACAACAATGGTTAAAGAAATTCAGCGAAGAAGATTCTCTGCACTGTTGAGAAAAGTGACTCCCTTCAATAGCTAATTGCCAATTCGCCTCGTGAAAATCAAACCGGAATTGTTCCCTTATAACAATGATATCAAGTTACTACAATGTATACATGTGTTAGAAGACATTGTATATAAATATGATTTTAATTAAATTTCTACCTGCTGAATATTTTTCTTGTAAGAATACATGAATGTATTGACAGTTCCTCCCAAGTTCCTCCCAATGTCTGTATCTGTTGGACTGTGGCTGAGATCACGTAGACGTAGACCTGTAGAAGTTGTTGAGGTTGCAATACGTTAGTTTGAGAGTAAACTCGGGAGACGTGTTTGGGTGGGCGGCTCGTCCTCGGGGGCCAGCCTGGGACCAGTAGATAGATCTGACAATAATTGTGCACTATATATAAACTCCAGGGAAATTGGCCTTTAATGTGACTCTTTTGGAAAGACATTTCGTAAACGTTGGTTGAACGGTGGAAGCAAATTAAGCTGGGGATCCAAGGGAGGTAGGTGATGGACCCCTGAGGTTAGCGAAGTCCTCTGAGACTTTAACCAATATTAAGTCTTGGAGGTAAACAACCTGAGCCTGGCAGGGGCCACCGACGGCTATCTGTATACCTAGATCTGTCAAGAACAGCCAATACATTCTGGAGAAGAGAAACAGAGGTACCAAGGGGCGCAATACTGAAACCGTTTTTTGTATACACGGATCAATTATGAACTCATTTCTTGATAAGATTCATGTGTAAATGTATCAAATCATTTTGGTTTAAACTAGTAAGGTCTTTTGGAAAATGAGCTTCTGCTTTAGTGAACCGTCAAATCTCCATACATATACCTCCATAATTATGATCCCATAGATTAATGTTGAAAGAAACCATGTATTATAGTTATTGGTCATGTATTCAATCCTAATAATAAGTGTGCAATTCTTTCTAGACAGTCATGTCAATAGGCCAATAGAATCAGACTACGTTTGACATTATTAGTTATCGGTGTACTTCTTCCATCCGTATGATAAAAGATCAAACAATACATTATGGATATTATCTAGCCCTACATATCGCGCTGAATACATGTAGGCCTATATGTATATGATGAAGATATGTCAGTATATGTACATATTAATGATAAACGATAAGCTAAGTCGAGTTATTTGATTGAGTGTGTGCTGTAAAGAGCTGTAGGCCCTAATGCTGACAATCGAATACTCTCGGAGGTAGTAAATTGCACATGCGACGATCATCTACAGAACGTTCTCGTAATTACGAACCCTTCCGACAACTTAGGTATAGGGCTAATGAGCGATAATTGAATCAAGACGCAGATGACTCTCCGTTACCATTCCGATGATAGATCTAGCTAATTAGGTAACGGAAAATGGATAACCTTCGCAGTGTGCTCAGCAAAATGCCGATATCAGGGGAAATACAAACCTCTCCATGCCGGCCTTTCCATTGCACCATTAAACATTTTCCAATCGATTTTGAAGATGCTTGAAGAATTTGCATATCTATCTATATAACCTTTTCTTAAAAGTGTAGGTCTTGTTTATCGACATTAAGGTTAACAAAGAAGTTTAGATAAGTTACGTATGGACTGAAGAATTATTTTCGTTGCCTTCTTTAATTTGTTGTCATGTCTTGGTGCATACCGGTTTGTTGTGATAATTTAATGTTTACTGCTTCTTTCTGTATGGCTCGTATACGAGTAACTGGTCGATGATAATTCATACAAGGAGTATCTGTTTGTCTGAGGCATGGATGCTTCTGGGGTCTGTTAGTCAGAGGCAATGTTCCTGTCCACTAATCAGGTCAAGGCACTGTCTGGGCAGCTGAACACACTGGGGTTGGGGAACACAATACACGCTGGGAAAAAAGAGTATCCGGGTGAAAATAACAAATGCTTTTACAAAACGTATTACAATGGCAGCGAATATTCAAATAGATTGACCATGAACCTAGGTTAAATCCACAAGTATCTGTAAAGAAATAACAGCATAATTCAAATGTGACACAGCTTTCCGGGTTTATTTTGAAATCCGCCGACAACAAAAAGTCAAATATATGCATTCAAACATTCGCTTTTGTTTTTATGGCCTTGCACTCATAGCATAAAATCTAATGATAGGAAATGCCTTCAGAAATGTGCGTCTCTTATAAAGACTTTCGATGGACTTTCCTTTAGTGTTAAAATGATCATGTCTCATCATGAATTGTGCAGAAGACGTCGTTTAGCTCAAGTACCATACGTAAGAAACCAAAGAAAGATAGATCCGTATTGATTCACAGAACCTTCCAGCAAACTCCACCATTTCAGCACGCGCTTAGACAACCTCTACAAAGGAAACCCCAACCCCGCCTTTCATAGGCAATAAGCCGTGCCTCCCTCTGCCACCCTTCTAACCTGCCTACCCCTAACCCCTCCCCCTAAACACGCCCCTTGACTGGGCCCACTGAGTAGGCGCTTCTGAGGCTGGGAGGACGCTGGACGAGACTTGATCCATCAAGGGACACGGCTGCCTAGGAACCATTTACTCCCCTCCAGCCGTCCCCGGCGCCTAGGGTCCACCACTCAGCGGCCGTCCTAGGCGGACCTTTTTCTTGGCGTTCTGTTATTTCCCCATTTGGTCATTTCCAATAGCAGTTGGTGATCGGGTCCGACAAAGGCGACATGCAGGGGACTCAAAGGGCTGCGGGGCGGGGCGGGCAGAGGTCCGACGGGCAGGGGGGAGGGCGTGCAGGGGGACGGAGAGGGCACTTAGACACTGGGACGGTTTGAATGGGTCCGGCCGAATCGCACGAGGGAGGCTTAGGACGGGAGAGACGTTGGTTAGATAAATAGAAAAGGACGTGTGCTAGATTATATGAAGGGAAGGTATCATAGGGCAATGACACTGAAAACTTGGCATTTCTGGTGAGATATACTACATCGATGACTATGATATCATGAACTGTTGAATCATTTAAATGCGATCAAAAGGAATATTTGCAAAAGAACCTAAGTATAACATCTTAAGAGGTAATCAAGGATAACATATTATTTAAGTCAATACAAAGGTTTGTAAAACAGAATGGGGCCGCGATGGATGAGACTAAAATTTAATGTCTAGATGTTCGGGTAATGTAGGTAGGCGATGACGAAGAGAAACTGGGAGGGATCAGAAGGGTGAAGGGTTAGGGGTCCATCGAGGACACACCGACAGGAGCAACCCTGGAGGTAGTCTGAAAGCCCCCAGGACCGACGCTACTTATCTCTGCCCCTCCAACAACCTATCCTCTCCTCCCCGTCCGACCAACCGCCCCTGCCGCCCTTCTTTGAGGCATCAATTGCTTACACTTACACAGCATTGGCAAAAAACAGGGCACGTTGCTGGGAATCTTCTACTAGAACTCTGCCCTCAGCTATGCCTTGGTTCTTTCATTGCCAGAGTAACAAAGGTTTTATTCAATCCGACATTACATTAGATTCAGCAGGCACTGTTCTGATGTTCCATTTAGATATTACTCAAGTGATGTAAGGGTAGCCTAAATACTAGGAATGTTTTTTTTGTTTAAAATTGTAAAAGGTGCTGATTCTTATAAAACTCTTTGCCTATTGCCATTGGGGGAGAAGGAATTTACAAGGACGATAGCTGCTCCATTTGTTAGTATTTACAAATTCATGAGAGCATCAAAATTTCACGGCAGGGAAATCCTGGGCTTACAATCTAGCTTATATTCATTAGATCAATGCCAATGGCCTATGGACTCATACCTCACGTTATTTAAACAGAATGAAAGGCGGGGAGAGGCAGAGGTGAGAAAAGGAGGAGGGAAAAGACACCCAGCCCCCTTGACAGGCCATCAATATCAATTTGCTGGTTGCCGGCTTCAAACATGACCCAGCAGAGCAGTCAATAAAGGACCAGCCAAGTCGCGGTCAGGTCCTGCCTTACGGGAACCAGCAGATTCTGATTCTGCCCCCTCCGCCACCAGGTGTCTCTGACCACAGCCCGCCAGGTATCGTGGTGAGCCCCTCACCGAGTCACTCGGGAGTCACTCAGTACTGGCCTAATTTGCCCACCAGGGTACTGGGATTTGGTGTACACTATTCCTTATTTATGTGTTTTGCCCTGTTGGTTTGGTTTACTTCTGTGATCCTTCTTTTGTTTTCATCTTGTAATGTTTTCCTATCCCCATTGGCAATGAAACTGGCAATTTTTTTTCCATCTTTGTCCATTTCCCCGTATTTTATGGATTTGTACTTAGGTCTGCTTTGATCTGTTTGCTACCAACATTTTGTAACCTTAAGTTATATTTTATTACTCAATCTACATTTTGTAACCTCAAGTTACCTGTGTCTTTGCCAATAGTGAATCGCTGTTTAGTGGATCAGCTTGAGCCTTTTTTGAATGCCCCGCCAACAGAACATGCGATGGACAAAAACAAAAGGAAGCCCACATAGTTGTGGCCACAGGCAAGACTTGACCCGATATGTGAGGGTTTTCCTTAAGGCTAAGAGGGGAAAACTCTTTCTAATGCCTCCTTGCAAGGTATAACATTTTAGTGCATTTGAAAATCTAAGCGCAAAATACATCTAACATTCGCTGGGTCTTGTAAGAGCACTCAATTTTAATTCATCGTGTATTGGCAATGGTCAAAAACAACTGTAGCCTCCTCTAGAAAATTGTCTGTGGCGTGTACTTTCGAAACACAAAGGCAGTAGCTAGGTTATTGAGAGATTTGTACATCCTAAGAAATAACGGGATCACCTCAGTAGTCAACGTGTTGGTGGAGGATAATCTCCTAGTGTTAGTGTTAGGTTGGTCGGCGGACGATCTTTGTTTATGGAGCAATTTATAGCAACTTAAAAAATAGAAAAAGAAAAGAAAAACGGGGGTTAGGGGGTTAGGGGGCAAATCCCCAAATTCATAGCCAATATTTGCAGCAAATATTCAACAAAACTTGATAATCACCTCAATATTCTTTTCTGAAAAGCAGTCTTATAATTGTTGTATACACTATGACCGGCTCTAGCATCCGAGTCTGATCCCCTCTTGTTGTGGTACGTTGACAAAAGAATGGCACCTGTTATTAACCAAACGTAGGTCTATTTAACCTTGGCACTTGAGTGGAGATTTTTCAACATTGAAAAAAACAACCACAAACCTCACCCCGCCTCCCCTCGTCGGTCCCGTGGTGTAATGGCCTGCCTGCTTAGGGGCGGGGCGGTGTGATCCCTTCCCTCCTGAGATTAACCAATCCCAATACCACGCCGATGCCTTTTTCCGCGGGTCGGCGATGGCCGGACCCTAGTTTCATGTTTAAATCTCCATAATTCCCACCTTCGGCACCCCACCCTCCAGCAGTCGCCCAACACCTACCCATCTGAGGACGGCAAAGCACCACACAGCTCCTCTTAGGCTGAAAAAAAGACACGTCCAACAGCTATACTCAGGCTGCTACAACACAGCCCCATATTGGTGGAAATCAATAGAAGGCCATACAATATCAGCAGAAACCACAGCATGTGGGATCACAGGTTCTATTCCCATATGGAGGCATCTCGACCAAAGTCAGGAATTCAATAATGATAAAAGCATTTCCTTCAAGATTGACTGAAGGCATTCACATATTACATTCCGCGACTTCTTTCCTCTCGAATCAGCTTTCTTGGCCGCAAGAGGCGTCCTTTGGCGTTTATTGGCGCAACTACATTCTATATAAATACATGATAGACCACCAAAGTTTTAATATATAAAAACACATAATAATTAAATATAATCATGTTTGATAACCGACCGCAATTGGGAAAGCCTTGCTATGTAACGAGTTTTCTTCGCCGAGAATAGTTTTCCTCTTACTTGCAAAAGTTTTTGTTTGTTTCTTTGTTAATATTTTTATTTGTCGTCTTCAGAATTACAACTGTTCTTCCTGGCGTTACAAAATGTAAATGTCATTACTATGATACATGTGATGATTTATAAAAGACTATAAGAACAAATAAAACGTATAATTCAATTGCAACATGACCAACATTGTATTATTACATGTACGCAACTACAATATGTTGTCGCAATACTATCTTTTGAATGGTAGTAGACCGTATGTTATCATCCTTGCGACCATTTTTATCATAAACGTGGTTGATGGTACAGCATTGCTGGCCGCGACCAATAGAAAGAATAAGTATGAGAGGCAGGCTTGGGTAAATTAAATTTTATTATATTTGTAATAAAATTTATTGATATAATATAATATTTTAAATGATATAATGTTAAAATTTGTAGATTTTTATTTTGTAAAATAATGATAAGATAATAATAATGTAAATATGATATGGTAATGAAGTATGATAAGGTGTGGGTGGGTGGGTGAAAAAATATAGGTATTGTTGTTTTGAGGGTGAAGAAGAAAATGGTGGATATTAAGGGAAGTTTGAGGAGAGGTGGATTGTGGGTGAAATTATGGGATTGGATTTAGTGTTGGTAGTAGTTGATAGGTGGGGTAAGTGGGTTTTATATAATAGGTGGCGCCAGCAATGACCCAGCCTGACACCCATAAAGGTGCATGCTACAACCATTGCTGGCCGCGACCAATAGAAAGAATAAGTATGAGAGGCAGGCTTGGGTAAATTAAATTTTATTATATTTGTAATAAAATTTATTGATATAATATAATATTTTAAATGATATAATGTTAAAATTTGTAGATTTTTATTTTGTAAAATAATGATAAGATAATAATAATGCCAAACCTGCCATGATAATGTAGAAGGGGGGGGAAAGGGGGGGAGAGGGGGGGGGATGTGATGTAAAATAGAAATTTTAAGAAATAGATTTGATAAGGGTATTGTTAACCCGAGTGTCATTTGAGTCCGCCACGTAGGCCTTATATGCGGTCGACTTCCAGCCGCCCAGCCTCTGTATTTGCATCTCCCCACACCCGGTGGCATATGCCTGTGTTGCTGCCGCCTTTCTCAGACTGTGTAGGGAGAAAGTTTCTCTCGGAATACCCAAAGCCTCGAGTGTCGTCGCCCATGTGTCTTTTTTGATGGACCCAGGTATGGGATCTCGAGAGGCCGGGTACATGAACAATGGGTCTGTATGTGAGGCTGTCGGGGTGTGGCCTAAATGCCTGGAAAGTTGATGTATCGGGCATAGTCTCTTGTCCGGTGCAGCCGTCAGTGTAATAGTCCTTCGTTGCTGGTTTTTCTGCATATTTTTGGCCCACTTTATCACTATTTGCATGGACCCGTTGCTGATGGCCACGTCGCCACGCGTAGGGTGGCGGGTAGGGTCGAACAAGGCCACCCGGGGTGGGGCTATCTCGGACTGTCTTAGTGCGGCAAAGTATGCTATCAGTATGGCAGCCTTGACTGCCACCCCTATTTTCGTTTCTGGAATGGCAAAAATGACTGACCTTAGTACCTCCATGGGCACAGGTGGTTTCGCCCTTGTTACATAGTCTTTTGTCTTGTTGACCGCCTCGATTGCCCGTATTACGCGTGGGTGTTCCAATCCCCGCGTGTCTCCTGCCGCCATCCTGACGTACGTCCTGACATGGCTGATCTTGTTGCGGATCGTGGCTGGCGACTGGATATGTAGGGCCATATACTCAATGAATGCGCAGATCATGTGGTGCGATGGGCGGAGGGGGTGGAACGCGGCTCTCCTGGCAAAGGCGACGTACATCCTGACAGTTGCCTTTTGGTTCGCGAGAGTGCCCGGGGCCCTGGCCTGTTGCTGCCTGCGTACTGCCCTGTGCAGTAATGATTCGATGGCCGGATCTGGAAAGTAGTGGTGAGTTGATAACATCGAAAACATACAAGCATGGCATGAAAATTGTGAGGTCCTGATTCTCTACTAAATTTTCAACTATATCATGGTGACTTTCTGAGAGATGTGCCCTACTGAGCGCGTCAGCTGCCTCATTTTTGACCCCGGGAACATGTACATATGTTATTTGTATGTCCAGTATGGCCTGTAACATCCATGCGGCCCTGGCACAGTCGAGGAGGAGCCTCTTTCTACCTCTACCCGACTGCAGCACCTGGACCGCTGCCATGTTGTCACAATGCACCCTTATGTGGCTCCGTGCATCCGATTCATCAAGGAAGGAGTGGAGGGCCACAATCACATTTAGGGCCTCGAGCTCAGTGATGTTTGCCGCACCATCCTCCACTGGGGCCACCTGGCCTGCGTATGCTCGGGTGCCATCTGTTGCTCCTATCCCCGAAAGGCATGCATCAACATATATTTCTCTACTCGGCTGTACTGCCGGTATGTAGGATTTTCCATTCCATTGTGAGCAAAACTCCACGAACCACCTAAAGTCGGCCCTCATTTCAGCTGTAACGTTAATGTATTTTCCCTTTGATGCCCTAAGGGCTTCTAATAGGCGTGACACGAACAGCCGCGCGGGATGGACGCACTTTGCTACGTTGAGGAGTTTTCCCAGAAGGGATTGCAAGTTTTTTGTGGTCATAGAACGAGCCTTCATGTACACACTGACCTGTTGGAGTACTTCCTGTAATTTATCCTCCGGTATGGAGACCGACATCTCCACTGTGTCGATAATCACCCCAAGCCACTTTACTGACTGGGCCGGTGGCTGCGCCTTGTCCTGAGCCTCGGGGAGGGCCAAGTCCACCAAGATCTGCTGGGCCACCTTGTAGTGGGTATGGGCCTCCTCCCTAGAACGAGAAACAATTATGAGATCATCTAGGTACATGTATGCTGTGATGCCCCTATACCTCAACATGTTTACGATGGCGTCTGCTATTGTTTGCATGTGAAAGGACGATGCTCTCGATCCAAAAGGGACTGTAGTGTCACAGAAGAAGTCGTCCCCCCAGGCGAAGCACAACAGGGGCCAATCCAGTGGGTCCGAATTAAAATTCTTATAGGCCCTGGCTATGTCAAGCGTGGCCAGATACGCCCCTGGTGGCTGTCGCCTGAGGTGCTGAACGAGGTTATCGACCGTAGGGAGTGCATGGTCCATTTCTATGCCATATACGCCGTTTTTAATAACGTACGCGTTCACCGACACTTCGGGGGGGAATGTCATATCTGTGATGATTTGCCTTGCACCCGGGTCAGCTTTTGGGCGTGACATCAACGGCGAAATATGGCACCAAGGATTGAAGGGGGGGAGACTGAACGGGCCTACTACCCCCCCCATTTCCATTTCTTTTCTAATGAGCTTCTCTACTTGTTTAGGGAATTTTGTGGCGCTAGGGTGGTTGTCGACTCCCACTGAACCAGAAGGTGGACCCACGTAACCTAATGGGAAGCCGAAAGTGAGGAAGTCGAGAAGTCTCTCGTCTCCCCCAATGTGGCCCAGATACTCAGCCCATTTCTCTAAGTTGAGGTTTGTGTGGAGTGGGACTCGCGCCGACATAGCGTTAGGGAGGCCTGTATTTCTAACCACGTCATATATCTTAACCATATTGTCAGGCAAGGTTGTGGGGGTAGGTACTGGCCACGTACGCTTCCTATTTTCTGCGAACACAATTGGGCGTAAGTCCATATTAACTTTCCCATACGAATCCTTTTCACATACCTTTCGTATTTTGTCGAAGTGGGGTTGTTGTTGTGAACTATCGTAGCGTGCGTTATCGCCCGGGTGAGTTTTGTTGTCCGCGTCGATAGGCAGGGAGGTGAGGGGCCGGCCACATGCCGGCTCCTTACACCCTGCTGGCTCTCCCGCGCGTGCGTAGCACACATCATGTTGTCCGGCGAGCTGATGGCTATGTCCATCCTCCTCGTCCTCGTTTCGTTGTGTTATCGTCACCGGTCGTGGTGGCAGGGCGCCGCCATCTTTGCGCTCCGCGCTCGGAACCGTGACGTCACTCATCATGGCGGTCTGTTGTTTATCAACACCCAGCGCGCACGTGTAGTCAGCGAGCACGTGGGTGGCGGGGGCTGGCGCCTCGTCCCGTTCTAATACGGGCGGGGCGCCAGCTGTCCGTTTTTTGGCATCTGTACTTGGGGTAACCCGTACGGTTGTTGTTGGGCCCTCCACGAGCCCTGTTGCTGGTCGTGTTGTCGTGTTTGGTGGCTCGGCTGCTGCTGCTGATCCTGCTGTCCATGTTGGCGCGGAGGGTAGAGCATCTTCTTGCCGCATGCATACACACTATGGTTACACTGTCGTGATATACAGTCACAGAATGCACAGTTGTGGAGGAATTTTATCCCACCTTCTACATGTGCCGTCCTATGTTTACATCCCGCTCTTGTTTGAAAGTCCCGGCAAATGACTTCCTTTTCGTGCTGGCCATCACGGGGAGCCGGTTGATGGGCTGTGTGGGGGGCCGTCATAGCAATCCTCACCCTTTCGTTCTGTATTTCCTGGTGATCGTTCCACTCGATATCCCCCCTTGCGACCATGTCCCATACGTGCTGCGACCACCTCCTTACGGCCGACCATGGGCGCTCTCTGGCATCATGTGTGACGTCTTGTAGATGTCGCATGATGGCCGGGAGGTCTCGCTGCCTATATGCCCTTACATCCCTTAATAGTGCAACCATGGCATTTATGTATTCTAGGGGGCCGAGGGAGCAGCGTACGTCAAGCTTCTGCTTGTCAGTTTGACAGGCCTCCCTATCTATATACAAATAAGGCTTCGGCATGACGCGCTCAGCGTGGGCGTCAGTAAGAACATATGGCTTACCGCAGGTGTGTGGGGGTTCGTAGCGGTCCTGCTGTGCCATCCTATCGACGTAGTTGTCGTGGTTGGCTGCCCTCGCCAAGCGCCGGGGGGGTGGGATGGTACTATACTGCGTCATCTCGTGTTGATTTACCGACTGGTCGGCGTCGTGTCGTCGCTCCCTTGGGGGGGTGCTATGTAAAATAGGCTTAGACTTTAGCAAGGAGGCATTTACTAGAATATCCAATTTCTCGTTCATACCTTCTACCTGCTGTTTGACGGACTTGACCTCGGACTCGAGCTCCGACATCCTTGCGGCGTGTGCCGGCGGGGAATGTTCAAAAGTGTCGTGTGACATGTGACACTCATCAATTATATCGTAATCGTTTATGTGTGGAAAAGTCACTTCTTCCTCCCCTCCTACTAGTCTCTTTAACCTGGCTTGTGCCTTTTCCTTGGCCACGCGGCTGGTGGTTGCCCGCGTGATTGGCCGGGGCATATTGAAACTCTGTGTAAATACCGTAAATTCCTAGGCGTCGAAATTTGGTTGTATCTCCGCCGTGGTATACCTCGCAGTTGTGGAGGTGATATTCAGGGGTATATGTTCGCTAGCTGGAGCGATGGCGCCCGCTGAAAAAATATAGGTATTGTTGTTTTGAGGGTGAAGAAGAAAATGGTGGATATTAAGGGAAGTTTGAGGAGAGGTGGATTGTGGGTGAAATTATGGGATTGGATTTAGTGTTGGTAGTAGTTGATAGGTGGGGTAAGTGGGTTTTATATAATAGGTGGCGCCAGCAATGACCCAGCCTGACACCCATAAAGGTGCATGCTACAACCATTATTAGTATACTTACATATTTACTTACGTGATGTACGAGCATTCATAACGCGCTTAAATTGAGATGGGCCTTTTTGGTAACTCAACAAAGAATGTCTTAATACCCTCAAAGCCATAAATATTCTACATCAAAGCCGTTTATCATGCTTCCTAATCATCCCCAAACTTGTATGTTCTCTTCCATCAGGTAACTACGGCTTCAGCGGCATGCAGGAGTTCCGGACAATGGCCAAGAAGGCGGGACTGTGTGAGGCGACCTCCGACAAGGTGTCTAACAACGCCGACGACGAGGCCTACGATAACGTGATAGAGAACCTGAAGAGGACGGAGAACGCGCGCGTGGTGGTCTGTTTCTGTGAGGGCATGACTGTCCGCAAACTGATTAAGGCCGCCGCCAGGAAGGGCGCCAAGGGGCACTTCCTCTTCATCGGCAGGTCAGTCACCTTTATATTTGAAGTAGAACCTACATTTGTTGGAAGTAGAGGCTTCTTTCTTAGTGAAAGTAAAATTTTTAAGTGACAAGGACGTCATAGGAATAGTTTGTTTAAAGTTATACCAAAAGCGCGATTTCTTAATTTCATGAAGCGTTGTTTCAATTGTGTTTCGTTATTAGATGACAAAACAAAGAATGAATTTTATTCACTACCTTACTTATTCGGATGAGAAGGATATTTGTATCCAAAATATAAACTAATAGTTGGTTGGAATGATCTGAATATGGGGCACCGGAATGTTGAGGACAGTGCTGAAGATAAAGTTAATCTAAAGATATAAACCAAAATCATCTCATTTCATCTCATCCCATCAATAATCACCAACTGCCATTCTTATGGCACAATAGATGTAAGAAGATTTGTTGTACTAGTAACACCCGCACCTTATTTTGAATTGTATAAAATAGGGGTGTGGGTGGAAGATCAGCGATGCTGAACCCATGTTTTGTCTAAATAAAACCAAATTAAAAATACCATAATATAATATAAGATATTATACTTGATCCTCCAAAAGTGAGTATAATTAATGTTGATGGCTGTTTGATACCAATGGCAACTCTCAAAATTCCAAATGAGTAAACATAATAAAAACGCTGTCTTTTAAGGAAACTTGGTTTGGCAGATAAGAATAATTTCATCAGCTTCGTTTTGGGGGCTTATAGATTATCATGTTAGGCCTAAGATTATGAAAAGAAAGTTCATCGTTGAAGGGCTACCTCAAAGCCTCTTTATTTTGAAGAGCAGCTCCAAGCATATCGGGCATAATCTTGGCACTTAGGGCTATTGTCTAGGCAACAGATCGGAGATAATTAACATTGCTAAAATGACGCTAATCCCCACAGCACAGTATTTGAATGAATAGCCCTGAGGGCTTTCTTCAGCTTAAATCAAATAATCCGATAGAATTTTCACGCCGGCCGAAGGCTTGCTGACATCAAAGGCTTCTAGTTGGTTAGGGCTGACCCAAATCTGTCAAAACGCAGTTCTTAGTTAGTGAGCAGTTATGGACGGTCCGCCATTAAATATGCAAATGAGGATCGTGGTAGCGTTAAGGCTGTATTCCACTAGGCCATATTACTCCCGATTTCGAAAATCATGGAAAGGAATACTCGCTTATCATAGACATGCTATATATCATTACAAAGTATTTTGAATTATCTTTCAAATGGTATGCAACTTGCAGGGACCCTGTAATATTTCTAGCGAAAACATGAAAATTAGCAAATTCCTAGTTGTTAAGTTCGCCTAGTGGAATATGGGCATTAAAAGGGGGCAGAGGGCGTTGGGTTAATGGTCTGTGTTGGGGGATTGGCACTTGACAGCCTGTGAAGGTTTACAGAAAAGACTCCTTCTTACGTGAATCATGTGGCAAAGATGGGTGATTTCAGATCCATTCAACTGATTAAAATGACTAGCTCCAACGGTAGTCCTACTTTGTCTGAGGAACTCGTTGGAAGAAAGAACCTCATAAATGCTGTTAAATCATAATCTGCTTCATTTATGGCAAAATTGCCAATATAATTATGGCATATTTGGAAGACACTCAAACTATAAATGATGAACAATTGATGGCTTTTTTGACAGGAGTAAAATAACTTCGACATATCTGGAGGTAGTTAAAACACTAACTGAAATATAAACACATGGCAGTTTGTGTGAAAAATATTGTAATGACTGTTTTAAAACAAACAGGGCAGTGATGAAAACAAATGAGGACGCGATGTAGATTCATATTTGATGTACAATAGGCCCGAAAAAATGCCGACCCTTTCCATTCTCATGGATACACACCCCTAGAATCAATCGGGCGATATGGCCTTTTCTAAATTCAACATGCGTTATAAGCCTTAGCAACATGATGGAAAAAACAAACGACATTACAAGGGGTATTTCTTATATTTCTTTAGATTAACATAGACATTTTTTAAATCTCCATCACCTTTGCGTTATTTTAGTGACGGCTGGGCGGTCCGTCCGGACGTGGTGCAGGACATAGAGGAGGCGGCGGCCGGCGGCATGTCCATCAAGCTGTACTCCCCACCCCTGGAGGACTTCGACAAGCACTACCTCTCCCTCAAACCGGACAACAACGACCGCAACCCCTGGTTCCGCGAGTTCTGGCAGCAGAAGTTTGAGTGTTACCTGCCCGGCACGCAGGCCGACCGCCAGTACACCACCCCATGCACAGGTGAGAGTCAGCCTCTTCTATCGGAATAAGCCCATTTCAGATTGCATCAAAATTTAAGTTAGCCATGTAATATTGTTATTATTGTTTACTGGTTTATTTCTCTAAGACAGCAGCTTAAAACAAATAAAATGACCATAATTTAGTTGACAAAATGCTCAAATAAAACGGGTCATAGACCAAAAATAAATGTTGTGTGGATAACTGGTATATCAGGTAGGATAAGCCTTAAGCGGACCTGCTGAATAATAAGCTGTGAACAGTAAGGCAAGAACTGGATGAATAGGCAACATTATTACTCTAACTAGATATTTGAGATGGGGGACGGACTTTCGATGATGAAACAGTAGTGTGATACTTGTCATTGCCATTTGAGGGTGAGCAGAGGGAGAGGAACACGAGTGGGAATAAGCACGAAGTTATCAACCGTGTGTTGGGATGCACTACCTTAATCATACGTCAACGGACTTGCATAACTATATACGATAACCTGGTTATCAATAAAACATTTTAATGTAAAACTCAAGCCCTCAATCGCGTTACATAAGGGCGCCTCCCCTTTTGAATATGTCTGAATCCGCCCCTTATCAAGTCTATACTCCATAACCTAGACCGAATCAAATTTTGGGGGGGAAAAAAGCATTCAGAATGGTTTGATAAAACACTAAATCCCAATTCGCCTTGCAGGCAAGGAGGACCTGTCCTTTGAGTACGTGCAGGACGCCAAGCTGGGGTTCGTGGTCAACGCTATCTACACGGCGGCCATCGCCCTGGGCAGTATGCAGAAGGACCTGTGTGGGTCGGCAGGGGGGCTGTGTGACGCCATGAAGATCATCAACGGCTCACTCTTCATGGATTACCTACTCAACGTGAGCTTCATCTCCTATAGTAACGACAGGATCATGTTCAACCAGAACGGAGACCCTCCAGGACGGTAGGCTAACATTAAGTTGAATTACTGAAACATTTTGTTTTCTTATTTTTTCAGCGAGTGTCTTTTTACTGCCAATATTATTGAGCTCGGTGGATTTCAAATGTTAAATCTAGTTCTTTGCATAAAGAATTGTAGTTTGATACCTTAAAAAATAGCTTCTTTGAGGTCGGGGTGACCCATGTAATACTCGTTATGTTCCAATAATAAACCTTTCACGCTTTTGTATGAGAGGGTACCAATGTCCATAATAATAGTGTTGATAAAATAGGGCATGTCCAGCCCATTAGCGGTGCAAAAGGGCCTGACTAGCACCGGCCAGGTGTTTACAGGTAACACACCCTGACCAGCGGCCACTACTACCTGTGATCTCTGCACTCAGGTGTGTCACCAGTGAACACCACTGGTACCTGTCAATGCAATATGTAGTCTGGCGAACACTCCCTATTGGTTTGATTGTTCGAATCTGGGAAACCTTTGGCTACCAGGGGAGATCTTCTTTGAAGCTGGGTCTTCAATAGAAATAGTATCAAGATGTTCTGTAAATTCTTTGACAGCGACTGTGAACAATCATGTCATAAATGATACGAATTTGACAAGATCAAAATACGACTGTAGTATATAAAATGTTAACGTTAATACATGAAGGTCTTCAGTAGAAATTTAAATGTGTGTTTCATTTTCTTTTCTAAGATACATACCATTAGCAATGACCTTGCAATTATATTTTTGGCCTATTCGAGTTCTCCACTGTAACATGAAAAGAAGACAAGATTAAAATTCGTCCAATCAGTCATTGGCAATATTTTTGTGATCATTTTATCCTTAATTCTTCATATCTCAAATATTATTATACATACTCACATAAACTGACAATTGAGAACTGTCAAGTTTAATCCTAGTAATTGCCCCTTCCCCTTATTCGCGAAATGAAACAACCCCTGTTTTGTCCACTTTGCCACATAATTATGTCAGCTCAATACGCATAACAAGTGATGAAGGCCTAATCAGTGAACATTGATGTACGCTGACCTACATTCCCTTCCCATGGCGCTAGGTGATTCCTCCAGGCCTAAGTGGGTGAGCATGGTGCTCACGACCGACACATAGGTGAAAGACGAGAGGACCAGGAGGCTGTAAATACTAACCAATCTTGTTTAGAGAACGCAAGACTTGCATTCCCAGAACGCAGCCGACTATTTTTACCCAAAGCCAACTGCAGCCCTGGATAGACTGAATTTATAGGACAGCAACGTCAAATATTGAGTTGCCGTCTCTTTTTTCGGATAACTGTTTGCTGAAAGAACGATGTGTATCTTTCATGTTTTGAATCACAGTAAGTGCAAAACAACTCTGTTAGGCTGGTGCTGATTGTCTAGAATCCCTTGAAATTCCCCAGAATTTAGGTAGAATCTAAGTAATTGTGTTGTGAATTACGGGTTGAGTATCCACTTAAGCTAATTTGATCTCCGTTGGATCTCATAGCTGTTCATGTCGATGTAAATTTTACAGATTGACAAAAGGGTGAAATTGTTCTTTTACTGTACCTTCGGAAGAGATTTTCCTCCAATCGCCACGCACTAAGTAATGAACTCTCCACAGTAATAAGCACCCGGATGTGCCTGCCACTGGTTGATGTCAATGCGTTCCGATAGGGGGAGCTAGTTAGGGGCGTGGTGACGTCACAAGAGGAATGTCAAGTTGAGGGTGATTGGCATCAAGTGGGGCACGTGGGGACAAAACCGCCGCCCTTTAAAATACGTGAGGCTGAGGGGTAGAGGTAAGGAGGGAGGGGAGAGTGGAAAAAGAACTTAAGGGGGGCCTTTTTATGGGTGCACGGCCATGATTCGCAATGAAAAGTGTTGCAATCAGTTAGTGGATGATTGGTGGCGATATCAGGAGCGGTGTAGGCAGAGGAATCGCCGCTGGGGGTACAAAACCGGCTATTCAGTATTCATGGGCTCGGCAGGTCTTCGGGGAACTGGAAAAGGGGGCAGATGGGATCAGAATGTTTCACATCAAACGCAAAGTCCATTAAGACCTGTCAAAATTACGCCATAAGCGTTTATTTGATTCCCGTCCAAAGGGAATCGGTCGGGAAAAATTACCGGCGAAATGCTCTTAATCGGAATCTTAAATGACACACCCAAACGTTTAGATGATTATTCCGTTTTAAGATTATTTGAAGGCATGTCCCTTCAATAATAAACTTATCGGGGGAAAACAGCTTGATACCGTCAAGATTACTCCTTCGTCCGTAACATTGTGTTGTTATTTGGCATTGGTAAGAAAGGGTCAGTTAAATCCCCGTAATTCTATCGTTAATTCGATAGGAGAGGAGGGGGCGAATTTAAGCTCCCCCCCCCCTCAACCGTGACATGTTCCTGGAGATCCTAGGATATGCAAGATATGCTCCGTTGCACGACGAAATCAGTAAAAATGAAGGAATCACTCATTTCGACACGTGTTGCGTTTTTACTCGTTGAATTTATTACTCGTTTGTGTTTTGTGCTCGGTCATTTCAAGAGAAGGTTGATATATTTGCAAAATAACACGGCTTTTGTTAGCAAATACCATACAAAAGCCACACAGACAATTTAACGATATTCATTTTTAGTACAGAACAATACCTGAAACTACTACATTATGAAAATTATCTTAAATCGACTGATCTGTATCTTAGTCTCCAATGTTGATATACTTAAAAATCGTGAAACCCTCCGTGACTGTTTCTCTGTGCCTTGTCTTCTAGGTATGATATCATGAATTTTCAAAAGATCAAGCGGCCTAACGGCGACATACGTTACGGCTACGTAAGGGTCGGCGGCTGGGATAACGGTAACTTAACGATGGAGGACAGCAAGATATTTTGGCCTAACCGTGAACAGTCGATAGGGGCCCCCATGGTGGAATCGGTCTGCAGCAGGCCCTGCCCCAAGGGCCAGGTCAAGGTAAGCAATTGTGCGATAGCCTCTTTTAAACATAGTTTTGCGACCACTTTGTTCGTAATCATAATTATGTCAGCAATATTTACTTTAATTATTAAGGTAGATTTTGTTGCCTTAGCGTCTGAGGTGACTGTACCAGTTGGATTTTAAATGAGACAGGAAAATATAGATCTTGTTAAAGTTGAAGTTGTTTTATGTTGTCATAAATTTCTCTTGAGCTATTAATATTATCCAATTTTGGCAGAATTCTGTCTTTCAAACCTCCCTGGTTACGTTCTTTTTCTCAAAACCAAGGTGCCAAAACATGAAGATTTGCAGATGAGATTATTAGTCAACAAATTAGTTCTTGCAATCTGCATTGACTTCAGTATTGGAATCTGAACATCGTCCTTTTAGAGAAGGGTTCATTTAGGTTTGGTTTTGTCTATATGCATCATTTCCGTCAGTGAATGGCGTATTGAGTCATATCGTAATTGATAAAACACACCCGATGATATGTAGAATTTCACATACCACGTAGACTTTGATTTCCTGGAGCTATTTACGGTTTCTATATACTACTAACGTCTTGAGTTCCTGGAGCTATTTACCATTTCTTTATACTACTAACACGTCTTCCAGTTAGATTTCATGACTCAATTTGAACAAACCTCAATCGACGCATCTGAAATATTAAGACTAGAAACACAGTAATCTTGACTATTCATATTGCTTTCAAATATTTTCTAATTGATTGTTTCAAATCGATTGCAGAAAATCCAACGTGGAGGGGTTCATTGCTGCTGGGCTTGCACGCCCTGTAAGGGCAATGAGATCATGCTGGACGGGTCAACCTGTAAGGCCTGTCCGCAGGGCTGGTGGCCCAACAAGGCCCTCACAGGTAAGTCAGGCTGGGGTCAGGTGGGTGGGCCAGGTCCAGATAAGTCAGGCTGGTCCCAGGTAGGTGGGACTGGTCCCAGGTAAGTCGGGCTGGGGTCAGGTGGGTGGGCCAGGTCCCAGGTAAGTCAGGCTGGGGTCAGGTAGGTGGGCGAGGTGCCAGGTGGGTCAGGGTGAGGTCAGGCTGGCAGGCCAGGTCCCAGGTAAGTCAGGCTGGGGACAGGTGGGTGGGCCAGGTGCCAGGTGGACCAGGCTATGGCCTGCCTATAAGTGTGCCATACTGAACTCCAAGAGTACTTATTCCCGTTCGCCGTCTGCAATTTCTTGAGCTTCGCTGCTATTTCTGCAATTTTTTGCACTTAAAATCAAAATTTTGGGAAAAAAAATCATTTCTATATCTCGCCATGGACACATAAATGTCTATCATGATATTTTCTCAAACAAAAATAATAATTTAATATGCTTGCAATTCTGAGATCGCAATGAATCTCAAGAAGAATATCGCCCACGGAGAATGGGGTTTAATGCTGTGATTATATTCCAGGGCCGCAAACGCTCCTGTGGCAATTGCAGCTATGGCAATATTATGGCAATACGTTTTCCTCAATGTTTTTTATAATTAGAAAGAAACATTTATTTTCTGCATTAGCTGGATATGGTTGAGTCAGAAATATGTAGAGCTAGATGGGACCATACTGTAGATTCATGGTGTGAATAGGAATGAGTAAATATTGTAATACACTAAGCAAAAGGTCTGACAAAACCGTTAGTACATGTGTATAGTGATTTGATATTTCAAAGAATTTCTTTTATCGAGGTGTCATATCGTATTTGATAAAACACACCCGGTGGTGTCATAGTATGGGTGCACATAACCTCGACTTGGTGTGAATAGACAGTCAGGTTGGTGCAGAAATATCAGAGCAAGTGCAGATAGTTCAGGTAGGGTGCATAGAGGTTCATCTGGATGCTGGTAGATCACGCTGAGTGCACATGTAGATTAGTCTTTGTGTGGGAGGATTAGTACTGAAAGGTGTTGCTGTTGTACATTACGTTAGGATTACACACTACATGCAGGGATAAGGAGTAGACAGCACAGCAAATTGGCATTTGGAGTGTTTTCATGTGTGGCAGATTGTAGATATCCCGAGCCTGCGCCAGAAGTAATTCCCCCGACGCAGAACACTCTTTCTCTGCATTTTAGCTGCCTGCAGATAAAATCAAATTCATTCTACAAAAAATTTCTTCAACAAGTCAGCAGCATTTTTATGAATCACTTGTAATAACTCATGTGATCCTTGGACAGGTAAAATTTATACTTCTCTTTTTGTATAGATCTGTATACATAATTATATTCATTTTTGAAGTAGCCTACATTTGATATTATTTCATTAAGTACCCATACATAGCATTAACCCTGTCCGTGGCCAACTGCAGTAAAGTTCATGTGAACCCGTACACGGCCCCTTTGTTTATTTTAATGATATTAGTTTTTTTTAAATAAAACATTACCAACAAAAACTAGTCATTTATCAGGGCCACGACATTAATCTCGAAAGTAATGTTTAAAGGAGGATTCTTTTCCATGGTAAAACAGACTCAGATGAAAAAGAGGCAGAAGCAGAAAGCATATTTAACCAAAATCTGACATCTTTAAAACAATCCCATGTGATGTACAGCTTTGTGTGTTTGTGAGATGATGAACCTTCACAAAGAACTCGTTTTATGTTCTCATTTACAAACAAATTATTTTCTTTCACCACGAAATAACCGTTCTTTAAATGCATTCGACTTCGTTTGTGCTTGAGGTCAGTGTGGGTTAACCGGAAAACCACAATGTTTAGGCAGAACAAAAATGGAGATTGGAGAATATCGTGACTGTCATTGGAGAGAGGACAAAAACCGTCCACATGCCATGCCATTTAATAAAGAGGGTTTTTATACAAACCTAATAGACCCACGCCGTGTTTCAGAAAATGGCACTTTTACATTAGGTACTCGTGCAACATGATTGATATTATATTACAAATTACCGACGCTGTGAACACTCAAGGAGCCATTAATAAGAGTACACGCCCACTGCCTTTTACATGGAGAAACAGCTGCAGGTTGGCAAAAGTAGGTCACATCCCACACACTACTCTGTTTTATCAAATTTCCATTGTTCTATTTTGCCACCTACTTTCAACACTTCATACCAATGACCCATTACACATTCGGGTTCTCAACTCAATTGATAGACAGGCTCTGCAATATTGAATCCACACTACAAAGTCAAACTAATTTAAGCCATAAAATATGACTCTTCAAGGCCGTGTATTTTACGGTCCTGTAAATACCGTGTTTTTGCTCCTCTTTATGGCGCGAACACGAGTTATGTTTTCTCTTTCCATTCCGCCTCTCAGTGACAATCAAAGAAACAGTTGGCTTCCCCTCCCCGTTTTTCGCCAGACCCCTCATGGAGCATAAAGAAACTCGCCTTGACACTGACCATTTTCCGAGTGATGCTCTCACACAGCCTGCCAAGTGTGTGCCGTTCATGGCTCCAGCGGCAACGTGAGTGAAATCATTGAGACCGGCGGGCGTCGTGGGTCTCCTAATAAGGGATGCCGTGGGTATTGTCTCCCTCCTCCATGCACTTTAAGGTGTGTGCATGTACGCCTCCGAATGCTTATTGCAAGAAGTACGTGCCGTAGAAGGCTATATGGGCGGCCTAGATGTCCTTGGAAACTCCATGCATCCTTGCTTTAAGGCACTCTTGTAATGTACACCGTTCATACTGCCTTCCCTATGAGATCAGGATAGGTACAGGCCCTATAGGCATTTTACCTTTAGGTTAGATAACTGATATCCTCAACACTAGCCATGTGTTCAAGTTGAAGGATAGAATAGGTCTATATAAGGTAGGGTACCATAGATAAGAAAAATATTTGTTATCTGAAGGTAATTGAAACTAAAGTCTATTGCCATTTAATTGCAAATATGTACCTGAGACATGAATGCATACCCATACTTACATCATTAATATTGGGCATGACAACCTGAGTGAGATATGTGGAAAGGCATTTTTATCAATTTCTTAATTGGACCATAGCCTGTTGTTCGAATTATGTTAATGACTATAGAAAGATGTTTATTTGGGTGTAGGGATCGATTTTAAACGGAGAATACGACAATTGCGTTACCAACATATTCATAGACCAATGATTTGCAACCCATTAAATGATGTCTTCTTATCAGTTTGAGTATTGTATCCTCTCTCCATTGTGTGTAGGCCTATCAGTTTATTACAATCATTGGTAACTTTGTTCTTTAATGCTTGCAGCCTGCATGATGATCAAGATCGAGCACATCCAGTGGGGTGACACGGAGGCCGTGGTAGCCATGGTCTTCGCCTGTGTGGGCATCATGACCACCATGTTCGTGACCACCGTCTTCGTGCAGCACAACAACACGGCCGTCGTCAAGGCGTCCACGCGCGAACTCAGCTACATCATCCTCTTCGGCATCACCGTCTCCTACATCACCAGTTTCCCCCTGGTCGCCAAACCCTCGCTCGTCACGTGTTATCTGGCGAGAATCCTGCCCGGGTTCTCCTTCTCCCTCATATACGGCGCGCTGGTCACCAAGACCAACCGCATCGCGCGCATCCTGGCCGGAAGTAAGAAGAAGATCATGACGCGCAAGCCGCGCTTCATGAGCGCATGCGCGCAGGTGGTCATAACTTGTATTATCATTGGAATCGAGTGTGCTATCATCACGGTCATGCTGATTCTGGAACCTGCCGATTCCAAGCTGGTTTACCCGACCAAAACTCGAGTGAAACTCACGTGTAACGCCACCACTATGGGTATTATCGTGCCCTTAGGATTTGATATATTTTTGATAGTCATGTGCACCCTGTACGCTATAAAAACACGCAACCTCCCCGAGAATTTCAACGAGGCTAAATTCATCGGCTTCACCATGTACACTACTTGCGTCATTTGGCTGGCTTTTGTTCCAATCTACTTCGGAAGTGACAACAAAGTGATTACCATGTGCCTAGCAATCACACTTAGCGCCTCAGTGGCTCTCGTACTCTTATTCTTCCCCAAAATCTATATCATCATCTGTAAGCCGGAGAAAAATAACAGGAGCGCCTTCACTACCTCGAAGGACGTTCGCTGTCACATCGGGTCTACTACTGGCCGACAGTACTCTAACTCCAACGACAGTGTCGACAGGTGCGTATTGTATGACTCTCATTTACTATTGATAACTCGTCTATACAACTGTTAAAATCCTGTACTTCAGAAGATGCAAGTTTTCCATACAAACTAAATACTACATATTAACAAAGATTGTTTATCAAATTCTATCTGAATAGGTTGGATCACATAACAAACGTGTGTTGAAGAATAATCATTCAAACTAATACCCTAATCATTGGTACATAGGCAGCTAAATTGAGGATAACCATGTAAAGATTTTCTCTCGCTCGTGTGCGTTCTTTGTTGCAAAGATATTTGTCTTAAACATCATAACCTAATGACAGAGTTTTGACTAAATTATGACATTGTCCAATATAAGTTAAATATGTTATAAAGCAACAAGCCAATGACACTTGCTAATCCAATAATATAACACTGTTTGCCAAGTTTTGTGTGGCTTCAACCATAATCTCAAATCCCCTATATTACCCAACATGTGCTTTTGTATTTGTGCTGCACTTTTTACTATTATATTATAATGATATTGAACAATTGATATTACTAAGATAAAAGTGACATCTGCTACTATTTTGATCACTTATTTTTTCAGGAAAGCCAAGATGTATGTGTAAGATTTATATGTAGAGTAATGTATGCGTGCGTTCGCATTTTATGAATCTGTTGCCTTTTAAAATGATTAGATTAGCCGTATGCGGGTGCCTGGGGAATAACAATCACACTTTCATTCACTACAACACAGGAGAGGGAAAGACCTCGGGTCCTTGTATAACATTGGGTATTGGGTAACGTGTATAATATAAACGCCAACTGAATACCTAAGTACATGCCAACTCTCTTTTTACCTTATGTAAAATTCGATTATCTATGCCACAAGGAAATACTTGTACTACGAACGTGAATCCCTTTTTTTAATTATTATTTTTACTGCTGTCAGAAATTAAGATCCTCAAAAGATATTTGGCAGAAAAAGTAAAAAATATAATGAAACCTTCAAATTCATCTCTAAAAATTGAATCTACATAAAGGATAAGAAATAACTTCAAACTTCTGAAACGTTCTGGTAGATTACCATTAAATTCGCATTTCAAAAGTAAACGTAAAGCTTCAAAATTAATGCGAAAAATATGCAACACACAGACATCGCAATGGGTTACACTTGCCTACATAGTATCGTCAAATCAATCTTCCCAAAAAATGCTAAATACCAGAGCATCCAGACAAATCTATGTTATAAATTGATTTGTATACTTCATAAGTTGTTTTGACAAATTGCTTGCAGAATGTCTTTGATAGTGCATTTTGAGGAGACAGACTGCAAGCCCAGACTTGAATACTGCCTCTGCAATCGGTATGATTACGATTAAGGACGCTATTGGCTAAGGCTTTTAAAACCCTTTAGACTTAAGGAAAAGGATATGGTGAAGGGAATAACTATTAAATGCAGACCTTAGTTTATCGAGCCTTTCTTCTTTTCTGATGAAACTACTGTGTATATAATCTCCCACTATGAAATATGCTAAAATATCCATATAAGTGAGAAATTCATGTACTCCCGTGATCGAAAAAAAAAATCAAGGTTGATAGCCTTATACTCCGAGTAGCATCACAGGGTTCTCCCTTTACTTTTGGGCTTTTGTCTTGGATTCTAGAAGCGCTGGCCTCTCATCTGTAATATATGAGAGGTCTCAGTGTCCATCAGACGGCTTCATTTCCTCTGCCCACTGTTTGTGACAGACCCTGGCTGTCTTGTAGATGGAGAACTCAGGTGCTGTGTGCTTCTTTTGGTCTATTTCCTCTGGCATCTATCTCTCCAATGGCTCAGGGATCAAAGCACCTTGAGAACACATATGACACTGGGTCGGCCGAAAGACCCATGCAAGCTGCGATACCTATCCCATTACATCTCAAATGAAAGGTTTTCAATATAAACCCTCAAGAACGGACTTCATTTTACCTGATAGTTCCACAGGACATTTGGAATATGCCATTTGTTGATATAATCCGATGAATATTTCAGACTACCATAAGATTGACACAAATGAAACATTCTGTAAATTCAGCATGGTACCATTGCAGTTGTTCTCAGAGAGTAGAACAGAACTATGCTTTCTACAAAATTCAATCAGCAACTGATTACTCAGCGACTATAGGGTCACACGTAATTGCATTATATAAATGCCTTATAAGATTAAATATGGAATTGTTGACAGCGTAATAGTATATCATTATAATGAATGGCGCTGCTTATCGTGGGATGCCTGAAAACACATAAATGAACTGCTTGGCTTGAATGTATAATTTAAGAGCATCACATACAAAAGGAGCTAACATAACACTTAGGTGCACAATCCCAGCCTCTTCCGGCCCCCACATCCTCCCACCGTTTACCTGAACACCTCCACCTACCACCCAAGTCACACGATGCATGTCTTGTTTTCTTGTCTTTGTCTTTTTCCCTAATTATCATTTGTCTAGTTTTAGAATACGTTATGATCGTTCATGTAGTCTAGGCTATGTATGATCATTAATTTTGTAAAGCTTCTTTAGGCCTTACCTCTGAGGTTGGCATCTGTATTGTTGGAGGTAAACCTTTGTATCCACTTCATCTTTGCTGTTTTCGTACACCGTCATTTTCATTAGCACTACTTAAACTGGCATGGCGCAGTTATTATATATAATCATATTGCATTTACGTTATTTGGCTTATTAGTTTACCTTTGGATATATGCGATATCATTATTCTTTAGAAATAGCCGCTTTGGAATGACATAACTGTGTATTTTCATACATAACTACTCTTTGACTTTATATATAACGTATACATATGCTATATGTATATGTATATTATATGACAAATATTATAATATATTTTATTTACTTAATGCTTGAATTGTACGTCTGTAAATCTATTTTCATAAAATAGCTGTATACGACAAGGCATGTTCATCTAATCACATAAGTAGAAAACGACTGTCTTGGGCGTTTAACAAAGGCATTGGGGATGATCATTTCAAAACTGTTACTTGTTCAGAAATAAATGACCAAGAACAGTTAAATATTACCCGGAAGACAGTACTTAATGTGCCATTAAAAAAACTGTTTTGGTATAAAATCTGTACCGAGACATTCTTTGCAACTGCTGCATAGTCAACAGTGGTCTGAGAGATCCAATCAAGCTAATTTTGTCGAGATTTCCATTGATTCTTCTGCCGAACTGACCTTTAAAGAGTGTACCTAATTATTTCTTTACTGCGCCGGAGAGGCCTAGCTAGACACCTGTAATGATCTAGAAACACCGTTCCCTTTGTTTGCAAAAATACCAAGCCCGGGACAAATTTAACACTCTCCACGCAGATAAAGTAATGGCATTTTGTGGTGTTTTGCCTCGCCTGCATTCAACTGTTGTCGAGTAAGGGCCCCAGACAAGATTGGCAGAATAATAGAACAATTCCCATCGTAAATTAGTCTCTTAAATTAGTCACCGCAAAACCATTTTCTAACTGATTAATTTCCATTCTGTTGAGTTACAAACTATGACGGTTTAAGTCTGTTAGGTTTAAGTAGTTTGTTTACAAGTTATTTTTATTTGATGAGTATCAAAAACCCTGCATTGGCCCTAATTATTGTATAATGCAGTTCAAGCATTTAAAATCTGACTCTGGATAGGCACCATTATTCGATAATCTGGAGTTCATTGCACCCCATGTTTTTAGACTTTATTTTATCAAGGCACCTAATAGTCCCACTCTGCCTAATGCGTCGTTGGCTCGGTATTGTATTCCCAGGCTCATGATTCATTCAATAAGGAAAGGAGGCTTGTAGCAAGAAGGGCCTCTCCTCTGACGTTTTGATTGACCCTTCTCCCACCCCTCCCCTAAAATGAACGCTGGGTATATCAGCGAATTTCCTAATGGAAGCATCAGAGCAAAACATGTTTTCTGAAGAAATAGCTTTTCAAAAGAAAAATTCCGAAGAAGTTGTATCTCAAAAGAACTAACTAATATTATCATTTCCTACCAAAACAGAATGTCATGTTCTAGCCTTTATTTTTGCCTCAGTCCTCTTATTGGCTTTGAACTACGTCCTTAATATTAGATAATGGCCACTTGCCGGGATATATCATACTGAGCCGTTATTGTATTCCTTGGGCAGAGGTGCGAGTATTGGTTGCACCAATTACTGTAAAACCATGAAAGCTATGTGAATGATTCCCATATTTGAAAAGACAATTTTATGTTGATAATATATTAAAACTTTCAAATAGTCACTGCACAAAATAAGACTTTCGCCAAATTTAAAATCTTCGAAATAGCCATTAGGTTCATTAATGCTAGTGGTTATTCAAGTATTCTGGAAAGTTTGTGGAAAGCTCCCTTCAAGAAAGTATATTTCTTCCCATCGAAAGTTTAGTTCTGTGCAGTAAATTTCGGACAAATCTTGATTATCATCTCATAATACGACTCAAGTAAATGTTTTCATGGTGCACAGTAGTTTACATCGAATTAACCTCTTTGCGTGTTAGCACGTGGCCGTCTTTTTTCAACACGATCTTTGAGTGAACTCACCCCAACCTCCTCTCTCTGTCCACCCTTCCTCCCGGCACTGCAGACATCACACGGGAAATGCTATGAACAAACGACGGATGGTGTTTCCTTGGCAAACGGCCAGTAATACCAAAAAGAAGCACACCAGCGCCGCCGATGAGTTTGCGGCCCAGTGGTAAGTGCTGCCCTCTTGTGAGTGCCATTGTCCCTGCTCTACAGGGCGCATGTCCCCTCAATTATCGCCCACCGGCCCAGAAGGCCCTTTTGAGGGGTCATAGGTCAACTGGCTGACCCTTCCCTCCTTACTGCCCAAAGGCGTCCGCCTAGTGTTGTGTCTACTACCTCCTGGTGATATGGACTGGGTGGTAATACGGTGGATATATTTGCAGACACAGGAAAGACACATCTTGTTAGTGTCAGTGTGGATTTATTATCCATGGAAAAAATAGTTTTGTTACCTGTGAGTGAGTCAAGGCTTAATTATTGCAATTGCAACTCTACCTGAGATTTGACTACTTCAATACTACTAAGCATTTTATTCAAAAGCAATCAAATTTGTCCATACATGTAACGTAATTTTATTCAAAAGTAATCAAATTTGTAATTTTATTCTAAAGTAATCAAATTTGTCCATACATGTAATGTTGGACATAGGCCTACATCGGAAATGGGTCTATGCCTACCTATTTAATTAAGGCAGATGCTAATGCTTCAAAGCCCCACTCACTCTACAGATTGAGCTAAAGCCAATGTAAATGGCAGTAAATTGAGATGTTCTTTCAGCCTCTGGTCTTCACGTGGTGTTCGCGCGTTTAACATTGTCGTCAGCTCAGCAGAGTAGCCCTGAATACTGCATGTCACGTGACTCATAGCAAGCGTCTCTGATGACGTCACTGGTCCATAAACCTCAGCAATTTGGAGATGATTGAGCAACTCGAAAATGGTTCTCATTTGAATGTATACATGTTATACTAAGCAGTATTACAAAACGTAAAACAAAAATCAATGTAATAGGGAGATTCTGTCATGATAACTAGGACTAGAATGAGAAATCTCTCAAGACATAAAGTTGGTTTCATAGATTTAAAAAATATCTTTGATAATCCCAAAGTGCTCTGGAATATGTTCTTTTGACGTAATTGGTACCTTGACCTATTGGTCTATGCAGAAAAAAAAACTTTAAAGCTTTACAAGTCCAAGACATACAAGTAGCAATGCATGTTATATTGCAGCTCTTTAGATTAGCCTACTAACAAGTCGACCATCGCAGTCTTAACTCTATCTTTTTCTTCCTGTCCTAACTTCTTTCTTCTAGACTAAGTAGGCCTACTGAGCGGATGGCCGTACTTTAGGAGATACTATGTGTACAGCGCATGTAAACCAAAATGTTTTCATCCTGATTGTCATTCAACCAACTGCTGATCTGTAATCTATACTCAAAATGCCATGGGAGTAAATCAATGATACAACTATTGGCATTTTCTTATACATTGTATTCTGAGCATTTTTGTCGTAAAGTTTGTCTTTCAAATGTAACCTAATTGTACTTTGACATTATTGTAACATAATGCTGAATTTTGGAGAGCATGTTCTTTGATGATAATTGACCAAGTTTTCCGATTATGACCAAGTTTTCTTATTAGTTAAATAAATGTTTTCTTGTAATATAAAGAAAATTGGCAATTACAATTTCCAATATTTTGCTCATTCTGGTCGCTGGACGCTCATGAACTTTAACCGTTTTGCAACCGATAATATATATACTTTAAAATGACCAGCCTTATTTACCTTTCACATATTCCATCCATATACCGTTTGACTAATCCCACACTTTGAATTCCTTACTGTGTTCCAGGAATGAGAAATCATTTGAAAATGCTGCGTTGTCTCTGTACCGACAGAAGAGCTTTTTCAACCGCTGGAAGAACAAGAGTATAAAGGGGGCCACTCCGCCCTCAGGGGGTCGCCCTGGGGCGGCAGCCTCCAGTAGGGGTGCTGCGGCCGGCAGCAGACCCTCTGGTTCGACCTCTTCGGCGGCCTCCACCTCCTACCGGTACAAGACGCCGAGCGCTGGCTACTCCGGTAGTAGCGACGGCGGCCGCGGCCTGTACCACTCCCGCGAGAACATCCCGATGAAGGACGCCGACGGCTTGTCGGCGTCCAGTGGCAACACCAACGTCACCAAGAGTCCGCGCAGCCGCAGAACAGACGAGAGCCGACTGGGCAGCGCGCCTGGCGTGGGCGCATCCTGGACGTCGGTAGCGTCGACGTCCAGGGAGAGCGGCGTGACGCGTCACAGCCCGCCATCTTCTCCACAGCTGCTCGACAGCTCTGCACAGACCGACGAGGAGCTGCTCAAGTACCTGCTGCCTGGCCTGCGACGCCGCCGGAAGCACGAGGCGTCGTCCCCGGCCGGCAGCACCAGCAACAAGTCCCCGAGCTCCTCCGAGGACTCCCACCCGGGCCTGGGAGGAGGCGTCGGGGGCGGCAAGAACGGGCGGAGTTCGTCCGGACTCCGCGGCCGGTTAAGCAGCGCCTCCAGTCGTAGCAGCTACCACACCAACAACAACAACGCCGATGGCGGCGGAACTTATGACGCCACGTCCGCTGTGCACCACGTATCTGTCAATGAATTTGAGACCATGGACGAGACAGATTCCTTGCTAGAGAATGAGCACAAGGCAGACACTCTGGATACGACCCCGAGATTGGCAGTCGGTGAGCAGTCGCCACTGCTCGGTGGGGAACACTCACCCTTACTGACGCATAGTACAGACGAGAAGTTCACCTCCTGCTATAGTACATCCGAGGAAACCCTTAGCGACAGACATGTAGAACCCTTTGATGATCTAGATGACTTACTGACTGGCGTGGAGCCGCACCAAGGCTCTTTTGGTAGTTTGTCCGCAGCAGATAGTGCTCGCAGACCCAGCCCCATAGACATTGAGCAGCAGTTAGTTGACGTAGAGCCTAACAGTGGCCAGGCCACCTATCGAACAGAACAAGAAACCACGCCCTATCAAGGGAGTGCAGGCAACCTGTATGACCGCCTATCCACATATTCCAGTAGAGAAACGTGTTTATCGGACACTTCTGACGACTCTGGCATGTCTCCAAACCGCCTCCGGTCCACGAGCAGTGCACCCGCTATTTCACCAGACCAAGGTGACAAAACACACACAGCTGGAAGGCCTGGTGATGCAAAACAACCAACCAGACAGGGCAATGTGACATCCAGTTTATTGTCACCGGTCTCGGCTGCTTCAGGACACATTCCGCACATCCAGGTGCAGTATGCCACCCCGTGTCCGAGCGACTCCAGTACGCCGAGTGACCGCAGCCTCGATGGCGGACATCGGTCATCGATAGACTCAAAAGGTGACCCGGGCAGCCGACGAACAAGTGGTGACAGCACTGGACGGACCAGTTCTTTTACATCCCTGGATGAACTGTCCTTGAATGGTGCAAGTGCTCCAGCCATATCAGCCCCATCTGGGATTATGGCTGGGACTAGCCCCAAGCCAACGATTGCCACCAAGCCTGCTCCGTCAGGTTTAGCTGGCCCTCCAAGTAGCAAATCTGGACAGACTGGTAGCCTCACTGGCTCTGGGAGACCAAAAACCGGACCATCGGGTAGTCTGGTCGGTCAGCCCATCACCTCGACAGTGCAGTCAAGTGGCTTGGTTGGTCCCCCAGCCACTAAGTCAGGACTGACAGGCAGTTTAGTTGGGCCAACTGTGTCTAAAGCTGGACCTGGGCCATCACCTAGCCTCGTGGGACCACCTACCACTAAGGCTGGACTACCAGGCAGTATTGTTGGTCCCCCAAGCACGAAAGCCGGGCCAGCGGTTAGCTTAGTTGGCCCATCCCCAACTAAAACTGCACCTTCGGTCAGTTTAGTTGGGACGCCACCTGTGAAATCTGGACTAGCAGGTAGTATGGTTGGACCATCACCCACCAAACTTGTACATTCAACCAGTTTAAGGGGACCTTCAACCACAAAACCTGGACCATCACCCACCAAACTTGTACATTCAAGCAGTTTAATGGGTCCATCGCCCACAAAGTCTGCACTCTCTGGCAGTTTAGTCAGTCCATCAGTTACCAAACCTGGACCTTCATGTAGCTTAGTTGGTCCACCAACCACCAAATCTGGACTAACAGGTAGTTTTGTCACCCAACCAACGACTAAGCTTGGACCTTCAAGTAGTAGTCTAGCCAGTGTGGCCACGACTAAACCTGGATCGACGGGTAGTTTCACGGCACCCCCTAGCACCAGGACTGGACTGGCTGGGACACCAGCCACAGCTCCCAGTGCAATGGCTGCCCAGGCCAGCAGCCTTGCCAGCCCAGCTGCCCCACTCTCAGGGCCGGCCGCCACAGGCCAGGGGCCAGCTGCAGCTAGCCTGAGGGGGGCCAAGAGAGACAATGACAGTGTGCAGGAGTTCCAGGAATACCTGAGGACTCGAGGCCTGGATCTAGACCTCAGTGCAGTACAATCCAGTGACGTGTGAGATCCAAACACTACCAGGTCATTACAGTAGGAGGGTTATACAATGTGCTCTTCTGAGTCTTGACACTCTAAATGATCAAGTACAGCAGAGCGCAGAATATAACTCCAATATCCTATTTTGACTTGGAAAGTCAATGGTTGTGACAGATTACCCACAAGATTGAGACACCACCAGCATTTTGGCAGAGGATACTGATGTGACCAGAATGAGAATAGACGTTATAGTGTTTTATTGGCATTTCGAAAGATGCAACAGTTTTATAGACTGAGGTGCTCCGTGACTGTGTTCATTTTTAACTATATGAAAAAACAAAGTCATGCATACCAATTGCATTCTTTCCCGTGGGGTTGAACCTGCAGGGCTGTTAGATATATTTAGTAGTCATAATCGTTTGTTCAGTACCTTAGATTAGACGTTGTGTTACGACCGTGTCAACACGATTATATTTTTTCTAATATTAATCAAAAGTGGCAGTTCCGTGGCAAAATTTACAGAATGTTGATGTGTAAAAAATCATGATGTATTAAATCTAGTTCAGTGTGACATATTTGCTGTAACATGTGCCGTCGACAGAGAGGGCATCAACCTCAACCTGCACACACTCTCCTAGCCGCACTCTTTTTGGTAAAACAGAGGTTCTGAAATACAGAAAATGTTAACATATCTCATGCAGGGTAACCCAATGCTACAGAATCATATGCACCTTCTTCTAATGCACAAGGGATCTGGTTTTCTGCAAACAAGTCTATGATGCTTTCCAACATTTTGTGCGCCTCTGCTCCCCCCCCCCCCCCCCCCGCTATTATCTTTGATTGTTTTGCTTGTGTTCTCTCTTTATTGTCCCGAGAGCTTCTGATGATATGTTATCGTCATGTGACGCCATATTGTGTATAGACGACCCCAGAGCATTTTTTACATTTCTGGGAATTTAGGTAGCAAAAGACCTAATTACTGCGAAAGTAATTAACTAAATATTTTTAACATTGTAGTTATTTGTATGTGTTTCCTGAAAGCTTCTTTTTAATCGATTAATATATATTTCCACGATTATAAGTGCTTACATTATATGTTACTATTGTTGCGGAAACTGCAATTGGACTGCAACCTTGCATACGATATTGCCACTATAATGAAATTGAAATGTGTGATTTATGAATTATAATTGTAAGTTTAGAGACATTGGTACATAGTGTATATGTGTTAGAATATGAATGTGTTTACATGCAACGCCAGATGAATGCTCCATATGATGTGATAGATGTATTATTAACGTGTACGTACCTCTCTGCAGAGGGTTGTCCAATTTATGTTTTATTGGATATAGCATGTCAATCAAAACATGCAATATATCCAACAATATGTGAGAGGTAAAATGATAAGTGTCGAAGGTTTGGAAGCAATAGTGCAGAAAATTACTGTCAATGTTGATAAGCTTGTGACGTTCCAGTTCCATGGGTATATCATCCGCACCTAATACTCCCACTCCATCTTTCAAAGTCAGCACCAGAATGCAGCCCATCCCCATACCTTATAGGTAAAGCGCATATATGCCCGTACCCTATACTTATCATACTTCGCATTTGGATACACTAATAGAATTGTGTTGTGAATAATGGACTTTGATATCAATTAATCAGTCTAGGAAGCTGTCGTTGTGGGTATACGTACACATGTAGACAATCCCTATATGGTATTGGGCTGGTTACACATTCCTACAAAGACAGGTGTTGGCTGCTATAGATGGTAATGTCAATGTCGTCCGTTATAAAACATTGAAAATGGGGAGTCCGGATTTAAAGGACTCTAAAATAAATAGATCAAGATTGCTGTTATGATTGGTGTACACTACAAAACGTACACCAAGGTATATGAATACATATAAGATATATCACGTACTCCATGTATGTATGTACATAGACCTGTGTGACACGAAGGTGATATTTCCTCAACTGCACTTATTGTCCAGTAAGTGAAAGACTGTATGTAATTTAATTCTATAAACAGTTATCACTAGGAAATGATTTTTGTATCCCCTCCAGAGGATGTTACTGTTTTTGTCTCCTAGAAGACGTATTTTCAAGATGTCAATTACTGTGCAAGGGGGTATTTTTTGTCATGACGTTTTAAGGTTCTGCGAGACGGTCATGTTTTTGTTGTAGAATTGATTCTTGTTATATAGGCATATTCTCTGTCAAAAATAAAGATTTTAGACCAAACTTTAGACGTTACCTTCTGACTTTACTTTTGGTTATCTACGTTTGGTATGAAGGAAGTAATGGGAATTAGATTAGGCTATCATTTCAAACAAATAATATCCTCATTTTGCATCAGTAGAGCACCTATCACCTATGTTCTATACATGAAATCAAGGATAATGCGGTCTAAAGAACACGGCAACAACTGGCAAATACCTATAGGCTATACACTAAGACATCGGCTGATGTAATAAGGATAATTAGTAAAAACAATCATCGAGGTAATTTTCATCTCTCAGCGACGGTTTTGGAGAAGAAAGGTTAGGCGATGGATTATGATTATTGGTAATTGAATAAAAAGCTAGAAAGTTATAGGGATTATCAATAAGATCGCGGACGTTTTAACGCTATAATATGACAAAGCGGTTTGTAAATTAATGTTAGATGAATTTATGAAAATACGATTGTGTTCAAACTTAATATCTTTTATAAGTCTATCAGAATATAACTAGAATACCCAAGTTAGTGAATGTATGTAAATTCCTTGATTAATACGTTTTGAGATTCTGCTCCTCTTGTTGAGCACACCATCTGGAAGCATCTCCTCTATTAGTGAAAGGACCGCTCTCCAACTAAGCAATTGCCAACTAACAATACAACGAATCAATCTGCAAACAGCCAATTCATTGGCCCTCTCCTCCAGTGCCAAAGAGCGGCATTGGGCAAATGCCCGTGGGCGCCTGCCGAGCGACGCCCAGCCGTTCGACGAAGCAGTTTGGAAAATGGCTCTAGGCTTGGGGACAAGTGAGATGGCATTCGGGGGAGGACTCTTTGTGCCCCTAGTGGTTCCTTATCTGCCCAATTTCCTCTCTGGCTGGCAGGACCTTCAGGTGGGCTAACAGCCCCTCCACAGTCCCAAAGGACTGGCTGAGGGTCGTTCACAGCTTATGATTCTTACAGTTACGACTAAGGCTACGACAGCATCGTAAAAGATTCTGAAAATAATTTTGGTTACGATTTTAGTTCTGACACTCGAGATAGTTTTCTAACCTTCTAAATTTATATAATGATGTTCAGACATTTTCTCATGATGTCTGTATCTATTTTGTCACATTTCATTACCGATTTTGTTGTAACCCTTGTCGTAACAGGGAAGTCGTAAGGTGTGAACCAGCTTTGAGGGTCGTTCACGCCTTATGATTAATTCAGTTACGACACGGTCTACGATAACATCGTAACTTGTTCTACACCCTTTCACATAAATTCACAAGTTCCCATTTTATGTGTATTTCCCTTCATTTATGTATTCTCATCATGTTTCAGAAGAAAAAAGGGGGCAAGTATCCATAAAATTGTATTTGGGGATTCCTTAAATTCTGGGCTTTTAAGAACTCCCCTTACTGCGTCATAATTAAGGGATTCCCTTTGAAATTCACTTGGAAATACTAGGTTATTAAAATTAATGAATTTTGGTGAGTAAAAATCCCAATTAGTAATAGCCTGTATGGGGCCTTACATTAAAAATATATCTGAAACTCATTTTCCTTTCTATTTATTTTCGAGACTGGGGGATTCTTATGATATATTATCTCTACCATTACTTGTTCTTAGTTCAAACAACACGCTCTATGAATTATATTGGAAAATATTAATCCTTTTACTATATGCAAGGTTTCCTTTAAAATAACCTTTCTGACATCATAAAGTTATATGATATGTTGTTCACACAAGTTTCCAGGAGTACTTTACCGATTTTATCATAATGCATTATCGATTCATTCATAACCTTTTTGACTGAACAAATCGTAAGGTGTGAACCAGCCTATAAGGGCCGGGCAGAACAGGGGGCATGCAGGGCAGAAGACCTGTTGGGTGTGACTTTAACAGCCCATGGCATTTACTAATGCATTAGTCCCTCTTTAAGGCATTGTACGCAAGAAAGGGACCTTTTAAGTAACGGTCGGGCCAGTTTAAATCTTAAACAGTTGAAAATAACCTGATTTCTCCTCTGTAATAGCAGCTACTTGGAGTCTGACATTATTATCCGTTTGTTCTCCAATCATCCTATAGGGAACCTTTTCACAATTAGATATTAAATGGTTTTTTTTGCACAGACCTGTCTATGTTTGACTCCCTTTGTGCCAGTCGACTAAATTGGATTTTGACGCTGGTGCCCATTTAACCTCCAACAAAAAAATACAAAATTTGGCTGCTATGGTTACCAAAAGCTGATTTCTCCTTGTATGCATCAATTTTCGAATGATGTAATAGGTATTGTTTATAAGTTCCCTAGAATATGTGACGATGTACTGGTAAAACACAACCAAACGTCTCTAGCCATTTCTATATCAACCCGAGCGTAGTCGCCTGATGGTAGTTCCTGTAATACAGCTCAATATTATTATTTTTACATTACTTTAGATTAGAACAACTTATACATAATACTAATCTATGTGTTCTATAATATCAAATCAGAATCCGGTGAAATCCTCCAGTGATCAATGAAATCATTTTTATATGATTATGTTACCTCTGTCAACTTGAGTTAACTTCATAGATAATAGGATATATTATCGTTTATGTGAAGTTTCTGAAAACTGTGGGAAATCATGCGGAAATAAAGCAATTCGTGTTGGAATAATGTGGGTCTGAAGGGTTGAATGTCTTTGGTAACCTGATCGAGTGAGAAATTACACCTCAAACTATGAACAACGTGTAGCAATTAGTATTGATATAGACTGGGTATTTTGCAGCGCAATCAATTAAGTTCTTCTACGGATTTGTAGCGCGGAATTTCATGCAAACATAATTATCCATATTTTGAGTGGCTAAATTGTGCATCGGTCGTTCACCCCGTATTTTGTTTAGAAATAGGGAGATGAATTACCAGACTAAGAGCTAATTTTGAAATGCTAGGACAATTTTGCATTTAAAGAGAAATCAGAAGGTTTAGCTCACAAATGAGGTGCCCCGTTGCCTATTGATGGAACTAGGATTCCTCTGCGAATCAGCTTCTGATTAAATGAAGGTTGGAACACGTATGCATCGGATACTTATTTTGGTTTGTTGGAATTTAGAAAGATTTCCCAGTAGGTATTTGACAAAATCTTTTTTTTTTTCAAATTAATGTAGCACTCTAGCCCATCCAGATTAATTTCTCTGATACCAAATCTATAATTATGGTACAATTTTGGTTAGATAGCGCATAAAGATAATAAATATGGCTATTTAGTCAAAAGCTATTAGTTGTTTTCTAAGGGATCATTAGAAAGTAGGATGTAATTACAGGTATTCACTGGACAGAAGTGACGTCAATTATTCGATACCTAGGCACAAGTCAACATTCATTTACTAGAAATGCTCTCTCTGAACTTAGGTGAAACAAGCCTATCTGAGACTTTTATGAGTTATAAGAAAGGTTTTTTGGCCAGAAATGGCAATAGACATTTCATTTATGACGGAACTCTTTGTAATGAGATTGACATTCGAATAAGTATCAATTTGGACAAAGATCCAATACTTCTTAAAAGCCACTGAGAGGCAGGCACCTGTTAAGTTGAATAATACTGGAATTAAAAGGTAGTTATCATCATATCTACATCTGATAATGCGATGGGATTCTCGGATTGGAATTAGACACTCGTATTTACAAGTAAGTATAACTCGAGAACCAAATTAACTAATTATGGCCTGGTAAAGGTAGCTGGGATTAAACATTTGATATCCCTGTAATTAGCAGGGTATAGATTACAGAGAGTCACTACAAGTGTAATGATTTCAAAGATTTGGTTATGATTATTCAAATAAGCCTGGGAATTCAGTTTCGAATATTATGTGGACAAACATAGTAGGCCCAGTGGCGGATCGAGCTTTTTTTTAAAAAAAAAGGTGGGGGCGCCCGTAATGAAAAGGGGGGCGCGCCATTTATTTCATTCCCCCTCCCCACAACTATAGGATACATTCAAATATCAACAGCATAACGGTAAATCAAATTTTGCTATCCAATTCAATCTTTGAACGTAGTAATACTGTTCACAGCATTATGCGTCGATATCGCCTCTCTCCATAATAATAACAGGACGCGTACGGGTGCCTTGACATTTAAATACACTGCGGACAGTGTGACCTTGTCGCTCGCTGCTCATGGAACATGTACAACTGAGCGGCTCGACGTCAACTGCCGTACTGGCCTGTACAACAGGAGCAGCTCTCGTGCTGCTCAGAGCAGGTCGCTGACAGCAGGCTGGAGTGGGAACTCTCCGCCCAACTCACCTGAGCGCACCTTGATGAGGCTAATTAGTGCTGAGTGGCTTACAAGGGGGCAGGTGAGAGCCAATGCAAGAAGAGGCGAGCTGCGCGAATCAGCTCCCGAGCCCCCCGGATTTATTTGTGGTGCTCACTCTGGGGGAGGTGATACGTCACACGGCCCAGCCTGCCGCGCTCAACCCTTGGTGGGCAGGGTGGACATCGCATGAAGACCCACAGTATCCCAATGCGCTATCGGACATTTTCATGATTTCTGTAGTGAATTTTGTTATGATTTGGGTGTTACAGTCATTTTATTTTTGAATAGATATTTCGTACAATCATTTATCCAATATCGAACTTTCAATGTCTCAGCTCTTATTCACTTTGTAGGTTGTCAATTTGGTCAGATGTGGAATTGCAATTGACGTATTGTAAACTTATCATAATATTTTCTTTTGTGGATTGATTTTTATTTAGGGTTAAGGGATCGTCATAGACGATTTTAATTCCCTTCCCTCTAAATATTGCCATTATGCATAACAATAACAATAGTATCCCAATAATGCGGGTGGTCAATGTTGAGATATTGAGATAGTTGAGTTCAGCAAAGAAACTTCGCATAGTATTTTCAAGCGTTTTCTCATGGGGGTCGGGGTGGGGATGGGAGGCGGGGGGGTTCATGCCTGCCTTCGTCTTATCCCCTAACCGCGCGGACCCTTGCCCTGTCACGCTCCCAGCCTCTGAGTCCCTGGTGCAATGAGCTGCTCGGGAGCTGCTCGGGAGCTGCTCAAAGGACGTACGGGGGCGTGCAGTGGTCAGCGGTTACAACCTACCTAGGGCTCGTCACGTCCAGCCTGTAGCCACCTAGAGCAGCTCGGGCCAATCACCATGACGACACGGCTTTTGTGGCTACTCTGACAGGGAGATTGCCGAGGAGAACTGGCCAAATTGTCAACGGGTATATGGTTTATTAGATTGCTATCGTGTTGCTGTATGAATTGTAAGATTTTCAATCTCTATGTCAATAGGACAATGCGCAAAATACCTTGTTCATTTTCTTTTGCCTGGATGGTCCAAATGAATTTTATATACTCTGAAATCAGTATCTATATGCAGACATTATCAAAATTAATCTATACAAAAAATATCCCTAATCTTCAGTTTATTCCATACGGCGACAGGAAAACTATCACTGGGACAACTTCCTCGAGGACAAACTTGTGCCATCTAAGACAATTGACCCTTTAGACAAGTATTTACCTCCAGGGCAATTACCTCTGGGCACGGGAGTGGGGAACAAGACCTGGTCACAAACAACAATATAGTAGCAGTATTACAGATATGACAATGTTTGCATATTAGTAACCAGTTTCCAAGTGTAGAGACTCCTATACCAGACAGACATTACCTAGGACTGAAGCAGAGATGAGGCTCACATTATGGGGAGTCCACTAAAGCCCTGTTTCCACCAGGCGATTTTACTACCGATTGGTTGGTAATTTATCACTTTTAACTGGTAATATGGCAAAGGATTATATATCTTACGTACCATTTGAAAGAGAATTAAAAACCTTTCCTAATGGTATATAACATTTTCATGATTAACCATATTCCCACTGCCGATTTCTGAAATTGGTTCTGAAACAGGGCTTACACATCGATGATTTATTATCTGATTATCATATAAACACACAATGTATTTTTAGAACAGTCCTATGGGGTATTGTCCTAGTTGTCCTCAGGATAATTGTCTCAGGGGTAGATGTGCTATAGCGGTTCAATTAATAGATGGCCACGGGATTATTGATTGGCATTGAGGGTTTTATTCTACGTCCCCACTCCCTTTTTATTCGAATATTCAATAATAACATCTTTAATGGGGAGGTGGAGGATAAAAACTCAGCCCACAATCAGCCAAACCTCTTTTTCAAAATCTATTTGATATCAACAATAATGATGAATTTGCTTATACTTCCAAATCTCCCTCCTTTATGAACCGGCTTTAGATAGAAGAGAATAATATTATTGATAATCATTGTCTCTCTATAGCTGTGCGCCGAATGAAATACAAATTGAAGTGACAATGTCAATGACCGACCCTTCCCTTATATAAATAGACACTGTCCTGGCCTAGCGGGCCTAGCAGTCTGACAGAGGAGGCTTTGCTACTGAAATATGAGAAAAATGGAACCAAAATGTCCACCACTCTGGCATTTGAGTATAGCACGACTCGATCCGAGCTAAATTCATACCTGATGCAGTACCTTTTTCTCCGAGATGATCAGAGATGTAACTCTACGGGGAGCAACTTCTAACCGGCTTGGTTTTAATTTAGCCCAACTTCAAGAGCAGCTGTGGCTACCAAAATACCCACCACCATGTTGTCCCGCACATATTAGTACAAGGTTTCCGGTTTTGGGGCTGTTTATTCTTTCACTTTGCCAAATGTAAAAAGAAACTATGCCTGTTACCAGAGGAACTCCAGGCTAAAACTATAGGCTATAACTGCATATTATTGATGCCTGAGATTTGCGTTTATATGAAGGGGTTGGTCATCTCCAAGCCACCACTTGACATCTGAGAGGGTATATCTAACAATTGGTTTTAAGTAATGAAAAGAGTGTATACCTCCCCCCCATTTTCCTTAGTCTACAGCTTGTAACATGTACTAAAAGGCTGTAGGCCTAGTGCTGTATAATCAATGCTTTTGAGAAAAATCAATACTTACCCTTACCAGACCAATCCTGCAATTTTTTTTTTAATTTTGTTACGTTTTTGCTCATACAATAATATATTATCACAGATTGGATTGCAATGAAAATAAAGAACAACCCTCTCACTTGGGCTTGTACAGTACAAGTACAACTATAATAAACAGTATAGGCTAATAATAATTATGAGTACTATTATCAAGTTTCAATAGTACAATAATTTCCAAAGATTCCAGGTTTGCTCTCAAAAATAAATTTAGGTTGTAAAAAGTTTGTAAATTTGTAACCTGACAACGATGTGAACAACGTTGCTGCAATCTTTCTGGGAGTCCACATTTGTATAATTCTGTGGCAACGTGAGTTTGCAACATTGTTACAACCAAATGGTAACATTGTAACAACGTGAAATTGTTAGCTGCTTAGCTTGTTATTCTGCCCCTCCTGAATTTTACTGGAGGGGGGAGGAGCTGTCCGACCCCATGTCTCTTACCTATGCCCTTGAAGCAGGCGGCATGTCTGATATAACACAAAATAACATCCAACAGACCTCCGTATGCATCCCAGCTGGTGGTCTCTCACAACGACAGACGGCGCCGACTGGTGGTTAACTCGTAAAGTGAGTGCATTGTACCATTCCCTGCCCTTAGGGGCAGTGCAGACTGAGCTTTGTAAAACACCAATCTCAGCCTAATATTTTGTGGCATCAACAAATGCTGTTCTTGTTGTAGTTGTTTTTGTTATTTTTACTCTGTCCTAAAAACAGAAGTGCGTGGAATCACCGTGAAACACCCTTTGTTTCTAAGTAAGTGAAACAAAAAAGGTCAAAGAGCTTAGTTCTTGGACAGCAATTTGGGGGCAAAATAGGTTGTTATTAGGCACAGGTGCATTTCCAAATCACTTAAGTAGGCCCAATGATTAGCCTTTGGTCAAAAGATAAAATGGATTTTTGCGACGGAAACATTTCTGATTTCCTCTGAAATAGTCAAAGGGATACTTAATCAGTGTGTTTTGAGAAATTACCTATAGTTTTTCAAGTAAATGATACTAGTTTTTAAAAAAAGAGTTAACTTCAGGAATCACACAATAAACCGCTAAGCAATACAGTTCACTAAGAAATTCATAGGAATAATTGGTTTCTATGCATTTTTCACAGGCTTTCAAAATTGCTATAAATTTGGTATATATAATTATAAACATTTGCATTGCCATACACATAAGTCCAATCTTTATGTCAATTTTCCTCTCATTAGCCTTGTCTGTTCCCTGATACTTCAAACAATCATAATTGAAGTTCTATAAATGATAGAAACATAGCTCTCATGTTACCATTGTTAAGGTTGTCACATTTTTCCAAGGATCAACCAAAAGATTAAAAATTGATGCCTCACGATGTGGTTGGGGTCATATATTAGTATTATATCCAGACAGAACAGCCACTCTTGGGGCTATTCCTATAGTGGCAAGTATGAGGAACTATAGCCAGGGACTGGTTACTGAATCTCATGGCCACTATTACTAAAAATAGATTTGGTTAAAGTCCTCCTCTCCCTTTAACGCTACAGGTCTCACGGAACTAAACGTTTTCCTGTATGGTTTAGTATAGCATATCTTGAAGAAAAAATATCCTAAACATTGCAATACCTTAAAGTCACTCAGTAACCTATTGAGACCTTCTTAGGACATAAAATATCAAAATTTGAAGGTAGATTGACCGTGACAATTTTTCACAAGAGTCCAAGATGTTGACCTACCCGCAGTTTTGCAATGACCAAGTTCATGGAGCACAAAACCCATTTTTAAATCCCTCTGACATTTACCAAACACCCCATATCGTGGATTCTTTTTTATGAAATAACTCAGAAGTAGTAGGGGGTATCATGTGAATTCTAATCAAACATTATCATTTTATCTTATACCATTTTCAGCCACTTAGAGACTGGCATCCTCTTTACCTTGGGACAGATAGTTGTAGGACACTGGCAGATGGCACCACATTTAGTTCCATGAGACCTGTAATGATCAAACCAAAATGCTTCATACCCTTGGCTAGGTGACAAAAAAGCAAAACAGAAAACCCTTATGCTGTCAAGCCTATATCTTATATCGAGAGTCTGTGATAGGAGAAAGAACCTGTACCAGTGGCACCACCTTGTGGTTTGCATCTGCATTGCAAAGTCTATATGTAGGGGCCTATAGCTATGGGCTTATGGGCCAGTGCAGTTATGATCCGTCATTTATGGTCCACTGCCAAGTCATTAACGGCCAGTGCACTTATGTACCACTATGCAGTTGATATGTTCCTCCCTCATGGGGGTACCGGGGTGGGGCTTCTGCTCCTGGGAAGAATGTAGGTCCCCAAGCATCCCCTGCTGATCGTATAAGGGAACGATAGGGGAGCCCCAGCACTGACCAAGTGGTTCTTTGGGTTCAATTCCAAGTTTGTGTCTGGGTTCACTAAGGGATGAGGTACAGCAAAGATGATTTTCAGGTTTTGATCCCCTGCTGTTTGCCAGCCCTGCCCCCCTCATCTCATAGATAAGACCACCAAAGACTGACCAAGTCAAAACAAGTTTCTGAAAAGTCAGAATTCATCAAAACTTGTTTTTGCCATGAAAATGACCCTGGCTGTCGGTACAGCATAAAACATTCATCACTCACTCACTAACTGATATCTTCCATAATAGAAGTCATTTTATTCCATTATAGAAAATTATTGAAAAAAACGACCGTAGCAAGAGAATGCTATTGAATTAATCTGCCTACCCTACATACATTGTTCACATCATAATGTCTTGTATATGCACTACCAATGCTACTAGAAAAATCCTGGTAGTGCACATGATAGTGGTTATCAACACTGCTGATTCGTTATTTGCAATATGGACTACTAAGTGACCATATTGTTAAAGTTAGAAATCACACTTACTTAATTCAATACTAAAGAAAAGGGGGGTTCAGAGGGACAGCCCCTGATTTATGAAATTCTTTTACTGACTATACTTCATATATGGCCCATGCTTCCTATGTACTACTATTGACAGAACTGACCTTAATCAATAAATAAAAATGAAATGAAAAAAGGGGAGTCTGGGGGCACAGGCCCTGATTTCAGTACATTTTGTACTGACTATACTTTTATCAATGAGAAACAGTAATGTTTAGTTAGGTCATAACAGCCACCAGGTTGGTCTTTTGTGACTACCTAACTGGTCTTTATAACAACTTCCCATATGAACCATAATGACTTTGTAGGTGGTCAATAATGACTTTCCACGGGGACCATGGTGGACCAAAATATTATTGACTTCTCAGACGGCCCATAATGACTTTTCAGCTGGACCATAATGACTGGCCCATATCGACTATACTTCATTTCTCTCCAAATATTCTTTTTACATTATTAGACCCAAATGGTAAATACCATAATTATGTTATCTGCGTTTTAATTTGGCTCCCCATTTTAAAAAGTGTAGAAATGGACTTTAGATTAGAATTTATCCATTCTTACATGATAGACAGCGAAATATATGCATAGTTACCTATGGGCCATTCTCTAAAGTGTTGAAGAGGGCATATGAACTAGTTCTTGTTACATCTAGTAGAAAACAAGTTGTCTTTATTTCTTTTCTTTTGGAGGGGGTGTGGGGTGTGGTTGGGGGATGATCCCTGCAGTGAAACCTTTGAGACTTAGACCTCTGGTTGCTCCCCTGCTGAAAACACTCTTGCAGTTCATTGAAACCCAGTAGATGGCGACAGGATTAATGCAATACCAGGAGCACCTGCCAATGCACGTAACTCGGTGCTCACTTGCAAAGACGTGTAAGCAATGTAAAAATGTCTCCAAAATGGTATGTTGTCCAAGATTTTGCAATTCCTTTCATCTGAAACAGCGAGAAATACTATTAGGGGGAATGTGCCTTGTATCGCGCATGTGTGTTGTATCGCGCAACTATAGAAAAATGCATATAAAAATATATATAGGTATATTTTATAGAAAAAATGGATATTGTTAGTTGTGAACCATTGTCCGTACTGTCCATTTATCACTTGTATAAACCATGCATTTTTTATGCTATCTAATTTAAGATAATTAGAAATGCCTTAATTCATTATATTTTACAATTGAACTCTAATGATTTAACTAATTAAATGTTTAGATTATGCTTCTTATTAGAAATAGGAGTGCAAATGAATTATAAAGACTATAAATTTTCTGAAAGCTACTGACCTACCCTAGTGCATGCTTTTTCGAAAATAAACAAAATATACTTTATATTCACTGATACTGGTAAAGTATAGTATTCCTTGTTATTGTATCGCGCAGAGGGTGTTGTTGTATCGTGAATATGACCAAAATAGTATATGTCAGATTATTTCTTAAACTTTTTTCATTATTTTTCAAATTTATTCACATTTTGAGATCGTTTTCTGAGCTGTACTTGTCTTTATTTTGTAAGTTGTAAATAGTACATCTGAGCATTAAGTACTAAATTATTCGTGCAACAAGTGCCAATAGGTCTATCATATAAAAATACAATATCAGAAAATCATGATTTCAATCAAATTTGTATGTTTTTCTTGTGTTAATAAAAATAATGTAAATAACCTTTAATGTTAAAGGAGTGGATGCCAAATCTTTATAGCCTAACCAACGGAATCTTGCCAAAGTTTTTGGATACAAATAAAATCGAATCATTGTGTTTAAAAATTTAGATTCTTTTTGATATATCCTCCAATCCATTATTTCATATTTTTTCCGTAAGCTGGCAATGGTCAAATGTGTATTTAATCTACGAGACAACAACTAGATGTGCGATATAACAATATAACAATTGATCTGAGTGATACAGTTGTATAAATGGCCTTACTGTACTCTTTGGGTGTGCTCTGTTTCTTTGTCCCTAAACCCCTGGAAAGAGTTGGACACAAGAAGGAAGGCACTAAATTAGCCCCCTCACTTGCCAACCTGTTCAAGCAGGCCTAAGGATAAATTTGTTTACTCATATAAATGACAGCCTATGCTGTGGAAGAGATTCAATGACGATATCTTCTTCATCTGGACTTAGGGTAGTGCGCTTTGGATGATTTCATAACCCACCTTAATTCCCAACATCCCACTATCAAATTCATTCTACTAAAGAGGTTAACTTTTTGGATCTAACTGTAAAGAAGCTGCAGGTGGTACAATTTTTACTACACTTTACTGTAAACCCACTGACAGCAACAACTACTTACTATACCCCTCCGACCATCCAAGATACATACTTCGAGTGATCCCTTATTTACAATTCCTCAGATTGAAAGGAATATGCATTTCAGATTTCTTTTTAAAATGCCTTGATGCTCAGCACTCACTTATGAGACAAGGATACCCTAAACACTTATTCAAACAATCACTCGCAAGGGCGTCTTAAATGGATAGGGACACCCTTCTCAGTAGAGACCATCTACTTGGTGCTCTACCTAAACAATGGAAAGTAATGTATTTTACTGCATTACCACCCACAACCCTCAAAATCCCCCTATAGCGGATATTGTTAGGGAAAACTGGCAACTATTAATTAGGCTGGTCGAAAATGACCCGCACTATTGTGGATTCGAAAATTATCTTCGGACTCCGCCACAATAAGAACCCAGGCAATGCCCAGGTAAGAGCGTCCACCCGGGACCCCACCAGGAAGATGGGTCTAAGTGGTCACCCGTGCAATCGGCCACTAATTGCTGATACTGCCCTCTGATTAACAGAAAATATAAAGTCAAGTCCATTTGGGATGACTCCAGCCACACTCCCCTTTACAATGTGAACTGCCAAAGCAGTAATCTTGTATATCTAGTTACCTGTAAAGAGTGTGGTATACAGTATGTTGGCCAAACAAAGAACTGATTACTTACATGGTTCCAAGGCCATTTCCATGATGTCAACAATAATCATGACACAACTGTGGCCAGACATTTCAATAGCTACCCACTGGAAAATCCAGGCCTAACTCAAGGCTTCAGTATTTCAGTCCTCTCTTTCATCAGTCTCCTCCTGACTCTTCAACCGCTCAATTTGAACGGGATCAAGAGGAAAAACGATGGATGCAACGACTCTCATCCATCATCCCAAAGGGTCTGAATCTAATGGATTAATCCATGTCATTGCCATATTGATCAACTCCGTCAAAAATATTATTCTCAAATTCACAATTCAGTGATGACAATTGACATTTCTTACTGATTTTCCAGTAACTGGACATGGTCCTACCACGTTTGACCAACACCCATTTTTCCAAGAACAATGTTTTTGAATTTCTTTTGAATTTCTTCCTCAAAAATTGGAATGGGCCTGCTATATTTAAAATCATAATATTTTTGTCACTTAACTTTAACAAAATGACCTAGTGAAAATTATCAATGTAATTAACTATCATATAATTGTCATCAAACTTGCACCTGATGAACCATTTAAGGCAAAACCACCAAACACCAATAATAATTTTATTTCATATGCTAACTCCACCTGAGTGAGTTACCTCGGATACATCACTCATCATTATCCTTGTGCATGTTTACCTGAATCACATCACAATTTGATGATTGGCCCTCCAAAACAAGCCCCCACCCCACAAAAACAATAGAACATAAAAAGCAAGTAAATAACTTTTTAGACCCTATTCCGGTCATAGCCACCCGAGGGTGTACTCCCCAATCTGGACGTAGCCACCCGGAATAGCAGTTGTTTTTCCATAATTTTTCCATATTTTTCCAAGTAGAATAATTTCAAAAGTATACAACATACAAAAAGGACCAATATATCGTTTTAAAGCTTATTTTATACTCAATTGAATTCTACAAACCATATTTCTATAATCTAAATTGTCAAGCTTTGTTCAACCTTTGGAAATCATTAATTAAAGGGAAATTGTAAAAATCTGAAGGGAAAGCCATGGAGACCCGGGGAAATCAAGCTATTTATGAACACAATTGGGTCTAAGGGGATAATAGTTTTCACGTTTTGCCTTAATTTTAAATACAATGAATTGTTTGATGTGTTTTTCCTTGGAAAAGCAATCAAAATTAGTGTTTTAAAAGAGTCAAAATTTAATGACCAATGTGCAATTTTAAAGTTTTCCGTTATTCAAGGTAGAACTGTGTAAAGGGCATAGATATATCTTCTTCTCTTCTTGAGCTTTAAACATTGGCTGTTAACTCTCTGAAACTAAAACCTTCAGAAAACTTGTACACTTACGTTGGTTTTAGTAAAACATCAATAAAATTATTCCTGTTTTTGATAACTAAAATAACCTGATAACCTTAATGAATATATCAATTTAAATTCAAATTGGAAACACCCTATTTATCTTTGCAATTGGGGGCCAATGGTCTTTATCAGGGGCCAAAAATCCGGGTAGGGGACCAATGGTATCAGGGCCCAATGATTTCATACAAAGCGTTCTTCCCTCTCATTTGTTTAGAGTTTTACAAAAACAATAAAAATTGAAATGAAGATAAATTAAACTTTAAATCGTCATATTCCTTAGGAAGAATAATAATAAGTGATAGGTCAAAACTTGCAATGTTTATCTAAGAATGTACACTGTGTTATTGGAAGGAAATTTCTACTTTGATTATTATGCAATTTTATTTTTCTCTATTTTTATTCCTTATAATGGCAGACTTAATTACTGTGGATTGGTTCTCCTCCAATTTAGTTAGAGATGAGTTCATTATTAACTACCAGGGCCCATATCTTCGTAACTAATTTGCCTGATCAGGGAAAATTTGATCAGGGTCCCATGATCAGAAATTCTGTCTATCATTAATAAATTTTACAACTAATAATTCCTCTTTTACACTTTTTTGCAATAACACAATTAAATTTTGGTAAAAGGCAAAATCATTGATCATGGGACCCTGATCAAATATCCCTGATCAGCCAAATTAGTTACGAAGATATGGGCCCTGGTAGTTAATAATGAACTCATCTCTAACTAAATTGGAGGAGAACCAATCCACGGTAATTAAGTCTGCCATTATACAGGTTGGGGCTATGACGGGAAAAACGGGACGTCCCGTTTTTTCAGGACGCAACCCTTTATATCCTTTAAAAAAATTCCATTATTACTTTTTCAATTTTAAAATATGACCCTTTATGACAACTGATTATTTGGTTAAATTAAAATCAAATTTCATCTTTAAAATAATGGTTTTAATGGGTTTTAAAAGTGTGCCTGAAAAAACGGGACGTCCTGTAAAAACGGATCACAAAACCGTCCCGTTTTTTTCAGGATGGTCCGTTTTCTTGGTATGATTTTTGTAACTTTTAAAATATAAAAATTCATAGAAAAAAAATGCAACGATAGAATTTGAAAATGCAATGATCATTTTGATGCAAAAGATGTGTACTTTCATGAGAAATTATTTTTGAATTTAGCAAACTCATGATTTTCTGAGCATTTTTATTCGTGTACAGATATTAATTGTGGAATTTATATTTATGAAATTGTCAAAATGGAAAACGTCATGTTATTCATGTTAAATGCAAAATTTCATAATTTTTTTATTTTAGATATGTAGAAGTATTATATTATGCATATCTTGTATGCTATTCATGTATAAATTCATTTAAAATAGCTAGATAATACACTGTTTCATAATTGCCTGTTATTACAGGACGTCCCGTTTTTACAGGACGTCCCGTTTTTCTGTCATAGCCCCAACCTGTTATAAGGAATAAAAATAGAGAAAAATAAAATTGCATAATAATCAAAGTAGAAATTTCCTTCCAATAACACAGTGTACATTCTTAGATAAACATTGAAGATGTAGTCCATGCTAGGGATCAATTTTAATCATCTTGGTATCTTACTAAAGCTAGGAATCTATATATCATGAATCTGGATGAAATGTGTTCCAACTGAACATTCCAAATACTTTGGAATGTTTAGAATGTCCTCCAAAATTTGCCGAAATTTGGTATTTTTGCTGACTTCCAACAACTTAATTCTAAATAGAATTTTCAATTTACATTCTATCTCAATTCTTTCAATAAGGAGTTTAGAGAATTAAATTTGGAATCTAATGATGTGTCATTCACCTATATGCAAGCATTATACAGCAAATGAATACAGTCAGAAGGCTGAGGTGAAATTATGAAATATCACCATTTTGAACTATTGTCAATGTTTGATTTAATGCTGCTTGATGTGTATAGTTAATTTATCCATGAGTCGTTCATCGAAGGTTATCGAGCCGATCAGCCTGCGTTTAAAGTTAATACATCCATTCCCCAATAGTTCAAAAGAAATGGACGATGAGGAAGCTCTTAATATGAAAGGATTTTTATTGAAGTAAACATCTCATCCTGAGTCAAAGCCACAGTGAATAAGTCTCCATCAGTCCACCTTCCCATCTCCTACTCAGCGATCAACCACATTTAGAATACAAGTTGTTCCAGCGCATTCCAGACCGCCCTAGTGCTTAGCTCTATCACAATCCTTTGTCCGAAGCTGTTGGTATTGGTAAACTCCAGTATACTGCGCAGGAGCCGTAGGTATTACTCCAAGCAGTTCTTCTAACTCTATGGTTAAACTCTAACTCCTAACTAACTCGCTCCCTACCTTTGCAACACCTTTTATACTGGTTAACAGGTGGCGCTAGGAGCGTAAAATGTCTCTACCTAGAGGTAGACTTGCTAGGTCTGATCCTAACTAAATTATAAAAGATGATAATATATTAAAAGTACTAAGCTATTAGTACATTCGACGGCGGTCAGATGTTTGAGATTGAAGAGGTGGACGACATAGCTCAAACCTAATAAAGATTATTCAGTCAAATGTGATGTGTTCCCAATTTTGATTATTGGACATATTTTATTATTATTAGAACAAATTGATGTTGGGTGGCTTTGACTCTCGTGGTACATTCAGCACAGTGTTGATATATTTATAGATTCCATTTTCTGGTCATTCAGAGATGTGACCCAAAGGTACAATTTCATGAATGGAATTATCTATTACATAAATACATTATGGTATCAGCCCCGCACTGAGCTCAAGGACTGCGGAACCCGTTCATAAAGTAACAAGGTAAGTTCATAGGACCGTAAGATGGTCCTTAAAGTGAAGGTGATTGTCATGCATTCAGTGTCAAGGTAAGTCCAGAGGATTGTGAAATGATCCTCGAGGTGATGGGAATTGTCATGCGAACCCTGACAAGGAAAGTTCAGAGGATTGTGAAATGATCCTCAAGGTAAAGGAGATGATTCTGCCTACTGTGGCAGTACTCATTGTTCTGAGGGTAAGGTCCGTAACTTGACGGTTCAGTAAAACACAGAAGAAAACAGGTAAGTTTGGGAGGTGTTCTCAATACTATGTCCAGTACTAACTTAGTACATACATGTACAGATTTTGCTCTATGCGGTTTTGAACAAAAGTCAACAAAATTCAACATATATACAGTGTGAAGTTGTCTTAATCTTCTAAAATTAACAGATGCACAACAAATTCACTTCTAGAACGAGTTAACACAATAATGAGTGACTTCGGAGAAGTCGGACATCTTGAATGATCGGGTTTCATTATACAATGTATGTTGATTTTCAACCAATTTTTCAACTAAAATGTCATTATTTACAATAAATACAAGGTCCCTGTAGTGGACCGGTTAGCATTAAACAGTTTGACACCTATAAACTATCATACCCAGCGCGTGCCCATCAGTTACCCTTAGTACATGTGTACTTAGCGGGACGCTTGACTGGAGTTCCCATCCAGGGCCCGACCTCGGTCTGGGTTCCTCCAGGTGATAAGTGCCCGGATGGCAATTTCTGTTTCGAATGAATTTAGCGAGTTTGCGCGCCCGATATGAATTATTATGCCATGATAATTTATCGCCTAATTATGTTGGCTGGGGACCTAAACTTTAGTTTAGCGCAGATTTTGTAAGAAATTATACGATGGTTTGATTATGCTAGCCAATTTCAAAATTTGGATCCCTCGGATCAAAAAGGGGTTTTCCCAAATTAGCCTCGATATGACGTCATTTTAATCAGTGCCGGCGGTCATTTTTTATAGTATTCAGACGTGTTTTTTACTTCGTCGTCTTTAACTTTTTATCATCTCTAGCCAACATGGTGCGCGTGGCCATTTTCAGTTCGGAGCGGGAGGCTGATATCCAGGAGTACCCAGACCTCATTATTAAAGACTCAGACAACTCTTTTGTCACATTTCCGTGTGCCGAAGCGACGACCGCGGAGCTGGCCGGTCACGCTTTTGCCCACCACCTGCTTCACCCGGAGCACATCTTAATCGTAATAGTGAACTTGCTGGATGTGTTAACCTGGGATCAGGAGTTAAATCTGTTTCTTCCCTTATTTGTGAGCTCCGAGGCGGCCACCAAGTTCTACGCGGAGCTGTTTAACCGCTCGTTTCTCAACATACAATCACATCCCATCTCGACCACCTTTATGTTAGCGACCCCCTCGGGCTTTGATGCTCGGAGGTGGTCGCTGACGGACAGCGACGGGTCGCTACAAAAGTGGGTGAACAAGCTAGTGCCGAAGATCAGCAAGGAAGTAAGGAGGGCGAACGATTGGTACAACGTTCCCACCGTCACCACCGGGCAGGCCCTCCATGTTGTCCGACCCGTCGCTGATGGTACTATGACCATTAACGATTTTCGAGAACTTGTGGACGGCTACATGCCGTCCGCCCGGGTTTCACGCCGGTGGGCTCGGGCCTTAGGCCACGTAGTGGTTCGTTTGCCGTTAGTCCGGCAATAGACCGTCGGCACTCCGTTGTAAATAGTGATTTTGTAGTGATTCTTTTGATCCAATTTCTGGCCAACGCCTGGAACACTTATCTAACCAAGAGGCCTCAACCAGTTTGTTGGTGAAAATCCACCGGATGACTCAGACTGTTCATATGGGATCGACAGATTAACAGACTGTTTTCTTTCCTCTTCGTCGTCCGTTGCCGGGCGGCGCCCCTCTTCGTTGAGCTGGTCCACACCCCGACCGCTCCGAGACCGGGTAAGTTCAGCCTTCTTTCTTCTACTGTTATTAGCACGTTAGATAGGCTACTAACCCGTAGGTTTTAAGGAGATTGTTGGTCAGAATTCTTCTTAGTGGTTTTCGGCTCGCTTTCATGTGGTTGTATTCCGGAAGTTGACGTCACTCCCGGAACCAGAGATTGTATTTTGCTGGTGATTTTTGTAACGGGTAGCGTGAGTGGCCACCTGGTGTTTACTTTTGGTTTCAAGATGGTGGATGCGGGCCGGAAACTAGGACCTTGTGTACTAAACTTATTGTCTTTTCCAGGTCCTGTGGTTGGTTATAATAACATGAATGGTGTAAGATGGTAGTATTGGGCACTGAGAGACGTCAGACTATATGATTTTAGTGGGAGGAATTGTTTAGGCGAACATGATCAAGCGTTTTTATCTCGCGCGTGGTTGGGTGATAATAGAGGGTTTTCTTGACTAGTGGTTTGTTGACATTACCGATTCAAGCAGGCTCTCAGCGTGTGGGTAGAGTATGCCGTATTGGCCTTGTAGTATTATTTTATGATTATTGTCTACTAGTTGACTGACACTGCACCAATGGACTTGTGTGAATGACCAGGCATTCCGGTCTGGACTGTACAGCACTGGATTTGCTGTGACAGAATTCTTTGTTTTGACGTTTCCCGTACAAGACAGTGGAAACAATCCACATGGCGGCGCCATAAGGTGTGAGGCGCTTCATGGGGTTACCCCCTGGTAAGTTTGGGAACTGTATGTGACCAAGTACTCTGGTCTAGACTGCGTAGCATTAGATTGGCTGTGGCAGAATTCTTTGATTAGTTGTCCCCCTTATAGGGTAATGGAAACACCTTCTTGATGATCACATGATGCGACACCATAGGTAGAGTCGTCTGACTGGTTGTCAGCGACTCCATGGTAAGTTGAGAGGGCGTAGCAAAAGGCTACAAATACCATCCCGTTTTAGTCTAACACCAAGACTGCGTCAGTGTCATTGTGTTAGAATAAGTGTTGTAGATAATATTTTGTGCAGTGTCGTCCAGATGGGAGGGGGAGAAATAATGGTTATTCGGACTGGTTTATTATTATTTGTAGAGAAACTACTCTTGGGTTTATGAAGAGCCAATGCTTGAACGGTATGTCCTATTATTGCTATTTTATATATATATATATATATTTTTTTTATAAATATGGTCGTTATATATTTTGAATTACAGAGTGGTAGCTTGGCGTTCGTCCTCATAATTTTGTACTGGGACTGAACATCAGCTCCACTGTTTACATTGGTCAGTTAACATCCCGCTTCTAGGTAGGTGGGTGTATTCCTGATATTTTCATACAAATATTTTGTCTGCATGCACAGTAATAACTTAACATTTCAATTTGTACAACACACAGTATGGGGGGTGGGGTGAGTATTCATTCCGTAAGTCTTCGTGCCTTTTACGCTGACATCGAGTATTAACTGTACATGGAAGTTGGTTGGTTACAAGTTGCTTAATTATCACCTGAGAGGATCGGGGCTCAGACCCGGGTTTATTACCGGTCTGAACACCAACCTAATCAGCTACACGTGGTCGTCGGCACCCTCCCCTGTTTTGTAAAACTAAAGGGGTCGAGTGCCGAGTCCCACATTTGTTACAATCAGGAGCAGCATGTATATTACCTTTAATATACATACTACTCCTTTTTACAACTAAGAGATGTGTAAATGCACTTCTCCAGAAAGACAGCACCTAATTAGTCGGGCCTCTTTTTCCAAAGTGTAGATCCAGGTTAAACCCGTATTCTGTTCAGGTCTTTGCCCGTTTTTCTTATGGAGAGCCGAGACTACTCCTGAAAGGACTCCGCCCCCAGCCTATTTTAACTATGCGCACGAGGGGCAGGAATTTTTTTTTTGTGCTAAAGACAGTTTTAGAATTTTGACTTTACTAATAGGACGGGTAGACTATCTGCTAAGGGTTTAACCAAGTTTTTGCAGCCATTCGTCAGGGAATTAGTAGTCCGTGTCCCCCCTCCTCAGCTCAACTGTTGAGCGGAGACCCGGTTACTTTATGCGCCACGACGGCGGTCGAGACTAATGTTTCTTTTTTTTTTTTTCTCGACGGCGGTCAACTTTGAAGCCGCACGTCTCTTTTATTAATTTTGTTATTACTAATTTTACCCGGGTCGAAACTTGACTTGTTGTTTTGCCTCAGTCCCGGTTAAATCTGGTCTAAACATGGCCTAAATAACTTAGTCTCGTACCTTTGGGCAGTTGTTTTCCATTTTACATTTTCGCTGGATCCTGATTTACAGTAAAATCAAAGGATCCCACGACTGGGAGATGTTGTGACCCGGCGACCATTACACATAACCAAGATGATGGGACTACACATTTTGTACAGCGCCTCGTCCCATCATCCTGTGGGTTTTAGCTACAGCTCCCCCCCACAGGGAGAAGTCGCCTTTATGAAGAAGGGAGTTAGCACCCTGTGAATGTCGCCAGTTCACCGCATCCGTCCCGTAACCTCCTTTTCCTTGTGACCTCCGTTATACTTTCTGAATGTAACATGCCTCGGGCAGGAGTGGTACACGTCACTGCTCATCATAGCATGCCTGTATCAGAAGCAAACGAGCCACGTATAGTGTACTCTCGTGCGCTGTCACGGAGCGTCCCACCTTTGAATGTTACTACATATGCTGCGTTCTTATGTTCTTACTACAACTTGCCCAGGATTCCCTGAGGGAGGGCTCTTAGTTAAATAAATATTGGGCTGCTTTATATATTAGTTTTTGCGTAAGTTTCTTTCTAAACTTTTGATATTATTTTTTTTTTTTTGTGATGAGAGAACCGCTGTCAGGAGCCGTCCCACCCGGGGCATAGTGACTGCCATGTTCGAGCGTCGACCCCAGTGCCTCCCAGAGCGTCGGTGGCGCGTAGCCCCACACGACCTGCCTCTTGCCAGGCACCACCGACACCAGGCATGTGGGCGGGCTCCTGCCATTTGCGCGGTCCTCCCATCTTTGAGGAGAGTACATATATATATTAAAAGAATAGGTTGTGGTATTCCCCAAGTGACTCCTGCACCGCAGCCCGATCCTAGCGGTGACAACAGCACAGGGGCCAAGTATAGATGGTACTTACCTGGGGAAATCCACATCGCTCGTTGGAAGCGTTGGTCCCGTTGAGCGCACATAGGTATTTTATAGAATTTTGTGGTTTTTCTTTTATGCTAAAATTTTGAGTTACTAGGATCGTTTCCGAATGGGTTCCTACTTTAATAGAGTTGCCAAAGTTGTAATAAGAGTATTGAGCTAGGCTACCAGGCATGGGACACTCAATCTGAGAGAAATTTAGATAACCCATGGGTCCATAGAAGATGGTCGGACCAGCCTACCCGGCCCAGGTTTTCCTGATTGGTGACTTAGTATTGAATGAGTTAATCGAAAGGGTCTTGTCTATTCATGCTGACATGACTCCGTCGAGTTCTCCAATACAACCCAGTTCAGTGTTCATAACAATGATTCTTAGATCTACCTGTTACCTCTTTTCGTTACAGACCTTAGATCAGCGCTAACACTTGTTATCTTTTTGTTCATATTATAACTTCATAGACTGTCCCTGGGTCCTTTTCAGGTGCTCCTGGTCTCACAGTTTTTTGAGTAGTGCCCGGTCCAGTTGCAGTGGAGGTAGATGGAGTTGATCTAGGAGGGGCGTTTGGGACCGCGCTATGTCTCAGCACTTGTTGAGGCCAGTCCGCTCCGACATCGGACCAACCAGCGTCGACGAGGCGTGGCACTCCCATGGGCACTGGAGTGGCTAATCCTGATGAATACCTTAAGAGTCTGGCCCTAGTGTTATACTTCAAGTTACTCATCATTAAGCGGGCAAATTTCTTGGACACTCTCAAGGTATCTGGCAGTGGCACATTAGATGGTCGTTGTCCCGGTCTGGTCGCCGCTCCCATCAGCTGCGCTCCCCAGGTAACGGTAAGAGTGAACTTTAGGCACAGTTGGTTAACCAGCACGTCCTTGATTAGCACATAGCCCTCAGTGTATGTATGATCGGCAGGCATGGCTAATTCTCCCAGAAAGATTGTCTCCATTAAATGTGGATTCACGAACTGTACATACAACCCATCCACGGTCTTCCGCCTAATGCGCTTCCATTTGCGCCATACGAGGACCACAATGGCGATGACCAGTATAGCCAGCAGTATAGCTAGTACGGCCACCGCGGTAGGATTGGCCGTAGTGTCCGGACATCCAGTGAGTGTTCTCTCCTGGGTTAACAACTCCTTTGGGTCGGCTGCCTCCAGGGCCATTGCCCGAGGCAGAGTCATGGCCAGTCCAGCGAGAGCAGCTTTACCTTGGTGTCTCCTCCAGCACTTCCAGAGGATACACCCAATTATTGTTACTGCCACTACTATGCAAAAGATCGTGAGAAGACCGAAACCGCCCCCAAAGTTCCCTATAGAGAACCATGGGGCTTCCTTGTTCACTTCATACCGGTCAGTAGCCTTCTTAATACCCTTAGCCAAGTCCTTCCGGTGCTTCTGGATTCGCTTCGCCAGAGAGGGCACAGGTATCCTGACCTTTAGATTCTCCTCGATCTCTAACAGTTCCTTTCTAATCTTTTCAGGGATAGGGTCTGACTCTAGCATAGTAGGTTCATGCTCGGACTTGGTAAAGTTCGTGTCCCATCCCTTCACATGACGCGCCGCTTCCAGTAGGTCGTTATGGGGATACACAACCGTCGTGATCCTAGTGTGTCGGTCACAGTTTCTCAGACTATACGGGATCCACGACCCCTGAGTCTGAAAGGCACAGTCACATTCCACCTGGACACGTGCATAGTTCTCTATATTCACCTCCACAGCGGGCTGATTCCTGCAGATCATCTGACCCCGTGTGTCGGCGCTGACCACTAGCCTGTCCCCATCATCCAGATACACAGCCATTTCCCCAAAATCCGCTTCTAGTAGGTAGTCCAGTTTACACTTTTCCTGTATAGCGACGTCATCCCGCCTCAACAGTGCGGCAGTGCAGGTATTATCCGTGATCTTTTTCATGTAGGGCAGGTCCTTGCAAAGCGTGATGGTCTGCCCATAACAGCCTGACCAACTGCCGCTAGCCAGCGGTACATAGTACTGGCGGGACATAGACATAGCCACACTTTTAGGCAGATTAACAATTTGGAGAGCGTCCTTCTTTTGTCGTCCTCTAACTGGCACCGGCACAGGGAAGGTCAGTACCTCGTAGACCCTAAACAAGTGTTCGTCGGCCACAACCGGTACCCGTACATACACTATTAGTTCTTGGGTAGTTTCATCAAATTTAAATGAGGGCTGACTGTTTTCATAATAGAAAGAGGGATCCGTGAACGCCACATGGAACCTGGGGTGGATTCCCTTCAGATACCTGTTGACTTCCAGGACCGCTCCCATCATATATTGGCGAGGTACCAAATCCATGGTCAGTTGACCCCGTGTCAGGTGTTGCACACCTTTCCTGAACACGCGCGTTTGCTCGATTAACGATTGGAGATAAACCATCTCTCCCAGTTTGTCTTCCAGAGCTACAGGTATCATGTTCAGGTATAACTCCATCCAGTCCACCTTATGTTGGACGAGCCTCATTCTTCGGCGAGTTCCATTATGTGCCTTATTTAGCGACTTCAGATTATCCAATAGACCTATCACGACGTGGTTAACCTTTTCTATTGCCTCGTCATGCTTATCGTTCATTAGTGCCAGGTCTTCGATCATCTGGTCAGAGGACTCCTGTAACACCCTAATCAGTTCCCTATTGTATTTTACGTCAGCAGAGAGTCCCCTGTTCCACGAGGTTGGAATTGGGAAGGATGGCCATCCCGGATCGTCTATCATGAGGGGTAGCTTCTTCATCCTTTTAACCCTTCCACCCAAACCTGGTTCTGGCCCTTGGGCCTGAGGCCTCTGCCGGGTGTTCTTAATTAGGGAGCTTAAGGTTTCATTGAGAATTTCCCTATACCGACCTCTGAGCGCCTGCGATGTCTGATCCATCCAATTCACTAGCGACCTGACACGGTAACAGGCTCGGTCGAGAGCGTCTCCTCCCTCTGGGTACCTATGACAGACCTGGCCAAAGGTAGCCTTGATGAAGGAGCGCTTCTGGGGAATGGTGATCAGAAAACCTTGTCGGACGTGGGTGATATCTGCAGTGGACATTAACTTTCCTGGTTTTAGCACCACCCCATATCGTTCTAAGGCTATAACTTCAGCGTTAGGGGCTAGCCCGTCATTTGGGCTGGAGTCATTTCGTAACCCCCCAATGGCTCCCACGATGACCAGGGCGAATAGTATTAACAACCTCATTGTCACTGTTTATAGTATACCTCTGATGAAGCCAAAGTTTGAAACTCACCCAGGAACACTACCACAATTAAGTTGCCACCGTTCTTCTTCGCACAATTATCAGCCACGCGCCAAAGTACGCCTCCCTTGTTGGCCTTATAATCCGCTTAGTTCGGGACATGTTCATAAAGGCTCCGCCCGCTGGCATTCACAACGCGCTTGATGGTTCCAGTCTCGTCCTTCGTAACTGTGATCATTAGATTCCTCATACGTTCGCAGGACGAAGCGCGCATTGCTCTGAGGGGTTTTGGGCCAGCAGGCTCCAATCCTGGGCGGCCCCCGTTGGTTCGTACGACGGCTGACTTAGTGGGAACAGTTGCGGTACCTGTGGGGGATTTGTTGTCTGAGGCTGGTTCGGCCACAGGGGTCCCCCCGGTGGGTTGGTTGGCGCCCACTGCTGTTGATTCCATAGCAGTGGCGACGGACTGACGTTGCAGCTCGGCGTCAAGCTGCTCAAGTCTAAACAGGCGGGGTCTGTGGTTTGCAAGTGGTGGAGGAGGGGAGTCTTTGTCGGCTCGACTCCCACCGGTGGGGTTGGTGCGTGTTGCTCGGGCGCTGACTCCACCCTTGCTCCCGGTACGACGGCGGCCAAGTGTTCTTGCCCCACTTGCTTTTCCTGTGTGGGCAGAGGTTGGCCGCTTCTTGTTGTCCGCCGTCCTGTGTCTCCCCCGACGCATTTAGAAGTTTGACTGGGATTTTGTATAAATGGAGCGACCTGGGCCTTAACCTCAGCTAACTGTTTGTCCAACTTAGGCACTTCCAGCCCCACTGTCCGCCTAATGTCGTCAACAGTCTCAAATAATTGGAACAGTGGTTGAGTCAGATCCCAAAACCACCCGGCCTGGATTTGTACAGGTCTGGCGGCAATGTCTCCCTTTTGGGCCGGCCTTGCCACCACAGTCAGCTTTGGCTTGGGCTCCGAGTCACTCACCTCAGATAGGCAGTAAAAGTCTTTGTTCACCGTCTTCTTTTTGGCTGCTGCTGATCCGGTAGCTTTCTTAGATCCTCCGGTGGCTGCCCTGCTGGGCCGTCGGGCCGGTGTCCTCGGTTTCTTTCGCGCAACTTCGGTATCGGTAGAGTCCGGGCGGACACCGCCCCGGCCTGGCCAGCCCCACCGCCTAAGATTCTGGGGTGGACGCTTCTTGGTACCTTCCTTCCCGGTTGCCTTTTCTTTCATCTGGCGTGCTTTAGAAGAAAGGTCCTACAAACATCCCTCGAGTGGGCACCGCCCTCCGGTATGGGCGGTTAACTCGCTTCCTCCTCAGAGGGACTATGATCCTCCCCTCCGGATCCTCAGGGAAAGTTGTAGTTCCCTTTGGATTACTGTGGGGCCGGAGGGCCAGGCAGTTCCCCATGAGTCGGAGGTATTTGTATTCTGGCTCGAAATTTCGTCTATCTGCCCTAGGAGAAGTTGGAAGTTGAAAATTGTCTATCTCCAACTTTTGTCCGGGGATAGAATCAATGTCTATCTCCGTTTCCTCCAGTGGTTGGGCTAGGCAAGGCAATCACCCGAAGTGACTGTACAGGATCAGAGTTGCGGGCCGACTGGTAGATCGGCGCGGATCCCACGAAATTATAACTGATCCGCCTGCCCGAGTCGTCTCCATTTTTGGAGCTGTATTTTGTTTCAGGTGGGGAACGCTTGTATCCGGTCCCAGGAGATGACGCCAACCACTGGCATCTCCCCCGGTGTGTGCACCCTCCCCCTTCTGCCACGCCCCTGGGCGCGGCGAGGTGACCGTGAGGTAGGCCACCTGTTCCATTAGCGTTGATGCTAACGGTGCCGCTCCGCCGAGCTTTTATTTTCACAGGGCGGCATGGTTTCCTGCATTAATCATCCATGTCGTCGCTTCACCCGTCGTTGAACAGAGCGGCGTAGTTAGGCCGATGGTTCCGACGCAGGTTATAGCCACCTTTCGTCGGGACATGGCCCTCATCTGTTTTTCCTGGGCTCAGTACCGATGTATCCGAGATCGGTGCATCACCGCAGGGCAATTTTATGGGCTTGTTATTGCCTGGAGGGGATCTCCCCACCAGCGGCTGGTTTTTGCCCCTTCGTTTAGCTCGTTTGCGTTTCCTCTGTCCATTAGCGCCGGCTGCTTCCCGTCCACAGGCGGCTTTGTTAGGAACAAAGGATGAGTTTGGTAACAGTGCGGTGTCCGCACTGGCGCCCTGACCATCAGTGAATCGCCCATCTGACTGCTAAATCAGTGGGACTTGGACCAGGTTTTTGTGTAGGTACCTCCCCGGCCATTGGAATTGCATCATGCTCACGGGGACCGGTCGTTCCCGATGAGTTTTCAGTCTCAGCACCCCTAGTTTTGCCTCCCTTTTTGGCAATTTCACCCGACGGGGTGTGATGCAATTCAGGGTTTCGGTCAGGATCTGCCCCTTTTGAGTTAGTTGTTATTGCTTCTCTCACCAGTTTGGGTATAACATGAGGGACAGCTGGGGACCAAGGCCCATATGCAGGCTTAAGTTTCGAAATATTCACCAGATGTGGTATTTGTTTCCCAGTTTTCAGCGACACTAGTCTAACGAGATGATCTCCCTTAGTTTCAATCACCCGGTAGGGCCCAGTGTACCTGTTTGAGAACTTAGACGCTTTGTTTTCGCTAGCTAAAGGGTCGTACATGTACACCATGTCTCCTTCATACATTTGAGTAGGCCGTGCCCGCTCATCAATTCGTACTCTCAAGTCCTTTTCATAGTTTTGAACTACCCGTTCTGCCATATTCCTAAACATAGCAATATTGTCTTTTGTTTGCATGAAGAATTCACAGTCATTCAGCGTTTCAGGGATTGTTCCCTGCTCAGGCATTCCCATACTGATTGGATCTCTGCCAAACAGTAGGGTGTGAGGACTGTATCCCGACCGTACACTGATCGTGGACCGAACTGTCCATAACGCTATGGGAAGCAGGTCAGTCCAATTACAGTGATCATCAGGAATATAATATGCGATCAGGTTCTCGATTGTTTTATGTAATCTTTCCACTCGAGCGTTGCCTGTCGGCATTCGCCCGGTGGTGAACGTTTGTTTGCACGCTAGTCGTGTGGTAATTTCCCGGAATAGCCCTGAGAGGAAGGCTGCTCCCCGGTCTGTGTGCAGGCGGTTTACCCGTCCATACCGACACACTATTCCGGTTAGGAAACAGTTGGCCGCGGTCTGCGCGGTTGAATCTTTCGTGGTGAAAGCCTCTGGCCATCCGGTTAATAAGTCTATGAAGGTCATGATATATTTTGACCCATCCCTAGCCCTCTTTAGTGGCCCGATAAAATCACACTGAACCACCTCAAAGGGTCGGGTTGGTCTCTCCCAAGACTTAGCTAAGGCCTTGAAATGTGGGGCCCGCCTCCTCAGAGAGCAGGTCTCACAAGCTTTCACATAGTCTACTATATCGGCGTTCATGTTCCGCCAGTAGAATCTCTCAGAGATTTTGGTAGTAAGGTTACTGATCCCTACATGTCCTCCGGCCAAGATGTCATTATGTAACAGTCTCAGGACTTTGGGAATTAACTTTCCTGGAACTATCATACGGGGTTTTAGTCTGACCAGTTGGTCTTGGTGTTTGTTATACCTTTTGACGTTGAACCTACAGAGCACCCCCGGTGCTACCATTCCCACAAAATCAGCTTGGTCCATTATTCGCCTAGCTTCAAGGGGATCTGGCGGTAGGTCTCCGTCCTGAAGGTAGTCTATCAATTGCGCGCACTCAGCATCTTGGAGTTGCGCGTTTATTACCGTAGCCACAGAAAGCTCTTCATCCTGAATTTCGGCCTCAAATAATTCACATCCCACAGCGGGCTCATATTCTTCACCTGGGACATGTTCATGATAGACCCTAGACAAATAGTCCGGTAGAAAATGAGTCGCTCCTGGCTCATAGATGATTTCAAAATCAAAATCTGATAGCGCTAAAGCCCACCGTCTCAGCCGGGCTGACGGGGCTTTGTAGGCACTTTGTAGCAGGGGGATCAACGGTTTGTGATCAGTCACTATTGTGATTTTAGCTCCCTGCAACATGTCCTCATAGTTCTTAATACCTTTAATTACTGCCAGAGCCTCTTTCTCTGTTACCGAGTAATTTAATTCGGCGTCACGGAGGGTACACCCCCAGAAAGCAACCGGACGGTAGATTTCATCTAGTTTGTGACAAACCGCTGCACCGCACGCGGCGTCTGATGCATCGGTTAATAAATAGAAATGCCATCCTATATCTGGATGAATTAGCAAGGGCGGCGAGGTCAGCAGTTTCTTTAACTGTTGAAACGCCTCCTCGCAGGCCTCTGTCCATTCAAAAGAGACTTCTTTCTTTAGCAGCCGGTTTAAAGGCTTTGCTAGATCAGCGAAATTAGGGACAAACGGTCGGTAGTAGTTACATAGCCCCAGAAAGGATTTGATAGTTTTCACATTATGCGGGCGGTTAAAGGCTGTGATCTTTTCTGTGGTAACCTTTTGTGTAGCCACCCCTTCGGCGTTTACTACGTGGCCGAGGAAATTAATCTCACTGCGGCACCACTCACACTTAGACGGTTTCAGTTTGAGGTTGGCTCTCGCTAAAGCTTGGAGAACCACCTCAACACTCGCCAGGTGTTCGTCAAAGGTAGTGTCGTAGACGATTACGTCGTCTAAATATGCTAAGCATGTTCTAGGAATCAAGCCTTTTAGCGCAATGGCCATCACCTTGGTAAACTGCCAAGGTGCGCCAACTAAGCCGAAAGGTACACGCTTATACTGATATACACCCATTGGGGTTTCGAAGGCAGTATATTTTCTACTGTCTTCTTCGATTACACATTGATGATAGCCGCTCAACAGATCTAAAGCTGTCCACATAGTGGGCTTCTTATAAGCCATATATAAGAAAAGTGATCGAGCTGTAGGCATTGGGAATTTATCTTTGAAAGTGACTTGATTAAGCATGCGAAAGTCTGTACAGAGCCTAGGTTTGTCATCTTTCTTCTGCACTACTACCAGCGGGCTTCGCCAAGCCGACTCGCTGGGTTCTATGACACCTATATCTATAAGTTGCCTAACTTGTTCATCGATGATATCCATTTTCTGTGGAGAGTATCGGCACGGTCTAGAACTTATTACTCCCTGCGACTCATCCACAATGATTCTCATTGGCGCTATTTCACAGTGACCTAACTCTTCCATTGAGAACGCTAGCGCATCTCTGTTGTTATTAAGCATTTGTCTAAACCTTACCTTTTGTTCTTCATTTAAGCACGACTCGGTTAGGTCTATTTTGCTTACATTCTCATCCATTTCGCCTCGGGGTTTCTCCTCAGAGGATTTACTTTCCATTTGCACTGCGTCTTTCATTACTTCTACAGAAATCCTACAGATGGACATTGGGGTCTCTGTTTTAGTTAGATAACACAAGTCTAGGAACTCTTCTATCTGATCTTGATTTACCTCAGGCACTGCGCATTCTTCTGCAAAAGCTAACACTTCATGTGGAGTGATTTCTTGCATTTCGTCTAGCGGATTCATGACTTTAATCCACCACTGACTTCCCACCGTATTCACGCACCCCTCCACTAGGACAGGTGCGGTTACTGCCGGTGCGCAGTAAGCTACTGGTGAGTCTAACCCCAGCGGCTCTCGGGTGGTAACCGGTATGATGCATTCATTTCCCGGCGGAATTTTCACTGTTTCCTTGCTAACTATAGGGTTTCCACAAAACACTTCTATCTTTGCGCCTGGTAGAGATAAATCTGAACGAAGCACTGTTAATAAGTTTCTACCGATTACTATAAAGTGGCATAGATCGTCCACTATGTTGAAATCATAGCAAACCACTGATCCCTGGATTGAAAACTTACACCTAATTTGTTCTAGTATCACTTGAGACGAATTGTCTGCCAAACTGATGTTTCCTTTCGATACTTTCCATTTGTCTAGAATGCATTGTTTAGGGATCTGCTGCTTACAAAAGGTAGACATGAAGCAATCGCTCGCCCCGGTGTCTACCAAAGACTTAACCTCTTTCTGATCATTAAATCTTAGCGTTAAGAAAAATGCTTCGTCTCCTACCTCTCTTCTAGCCGGTCCGTCCACTGCGCCTAATTCTATCATGGAATGAACGGACCCATCCTCTAGTTTCCCTGGCTCTTTTGCTCGGTACCACTAGGTTTTCCATCTTTATACATACGTGGTGGTTTTTCTCTCAATCTATTCTTCAACCACAGGCACGCCTCAGTAGAGTGGCCATGTTGTTGGTGAATGATACAGAACTTACTTTCATCGAACGGTAACCTAGGCCTCTCTCCTTTCTGCTGAGTTTGCACATTCTTTCCTTTGTCTACTTCCCTGCTCGGGATGTTATTGGTTTTGGCCTTCTGGTCTAAGTTCCTTTCGCCTTTCTGACCTTCATACCTATCTTTTCTTTCATAACCTTGCTGTTTATAACCACCACTGCTCTGGGGAGATCCACTTTGCCCCGGTTTTGGTTTCTGAAACCATGGGGCGGCCTCCATTCGGGCCAGCACCACTCCAAACCGTTCAGAGATGGAGTTTAGAGCTGTGGTCTCCTCTGACGCTTGGCTTCCAGCCAGCTCGCTCACTGCATTGGATATTTTAGTTCCCCCTTTGCCTTTGTCCAACGATTCTAGTCTCGTTGCACAATCCACCGCTTCGGTGAACGACTTAGGGTCCAGTATAGCTACTTGTCTGGCTACGCCCTGTTTTAATCCTTCTAAAAACACGGCTAACATCATGCTTTCGCTCGCTTCTGCCTTAACCTGTTTTTGTTTCAAGACACCTGCAAATTCAATCACACTCTGGTCCTTTCCTTGTTTAAGGGCACAGAACTCTGCGTGTTTCTGCCACTTAGCTCTTCGATCACCGAAGATCTTTGTCATCTGAGCTTCTAGTTTCTCAAATGTGTCTTTCTCACTTTCAGCTAAAGCTCCTGCCCAGTCGTCTGCCCTTCCCTTTAGGCCTAACAGCGCCATATTCAGGAGATGGGCGTTCGACCAGTCATAGATAGCTTTCAGTCGCCTCAATTCCCTGAAATACTTTTCTATCTGCTCATCTTCCTTTCCACTAAACCACGGTAACCTAATGTTTGGTCCCCTTTGGTGACCATTGTGGGTCGTTTCACGCACTGGCGAAGGTACTTGGCCCAGTGCCAAACCTAGCTGTGGTAGAATATCCCAGATATTTGGTTGGTATGGCGGATTCGGTGGATTTGGAGGGTTTGGGGGGTTGTTCTGTCCTGGTGGTCCTGGCGGACCTGGTTGGTTGTTTTGTGGAGGATTCGGAGGATTGTTCTGCCCTGGTGGGTTCGGTGGATTGGGTTGATTCAAAAGAGGGTTGTTGGGTTGGTTTGGAGGAAGGTTATTGAGAAGGTTCTGAGGAGGGTTGTTAGGTTGGTTTGGGGGAAGGTTATTAAGAAGGTTCTGAGGAGGGTTGTTAGGTTGGTTTGGGGGAAGGTCATTGAGAAGGTTTTGAGGAGGGTTGTTAGGTTGGTTTGGGGGAAGGTTATTGAGTCCTTGTGGGTTTGCCTGATTATTCTGGCCTCCTTGTGCCTGCTGACCCTGTTGGTTTATGGGAGGGTTAGGCCCTGGTGGATTCGCCTGATTAATATGGCCTCCTAGAGCCTGTTGACCTTGTTGGTTACCCGCTCTTCCCTGACCTAGTAGATTGTGGCCCATCGCTTGTGCTAGGAAAGGATACAGCATATTTTGCCATACGGCCCCAAGGTCTATCCCGCCTCCTGCTAGCGCAGCTTGGCCGGCTTGTTGGCCCGGTTGGCCGCCTCCATCATTTTGCTGAAGTCCCCCAGGGTTTATCCCATGATTAGGTTGCAATGCCCCCGGATCTACACCCCCAGCTCCCCCCTCACCGGGTTGCTGAAGTTGGTTTTGGTCACCCCTTTCTCCTATTAGATCCACCAAAGGTTCACCTCCCTCCGCCATATTATCTTCGTGGAGGTTTTGTATATCGTGATTGTCCCACTGTTCCCTTACAGGGATTTCCTCTACACTAATCTCGTCCTCACTCACTAGTTTGTCTTTCTTACCTGTGCCTAAAACATCCTCGGTAATAAGTTCAAATGATGACGAGCGTGATTTCTCTCCTCTAGGTAGTTTTCTATTAGGATTACCTTCTCTGACATTTGCGACAGCTTGTTCTGTTTCACTATCTCCTTCCTCGTCTTCGCTTTCGTATTTATCATACGGCTCAGGGGCTGCAATGTCCCCTTCTCCTACGTGATAGGCTTTCTTTACCGTACTACCTTCCTCATCTCTATCTTCCCCTTCCTTATCACTTTGGGTCTCTAGCGTTTCCCTTTCTGCTTTATCCTGATCGCTTAACCTTTCTAACTCCTCATGCTCTTCGGGGCCTGCTTCTGCTAACTTCCTTATTAGTTCTGCCGGGTAAGAATCATACCCATCCAACCCCAGATCTGGAACTCGAGCTTTTGCTCCTTTATTAGCGTCGTCCAAGTTCTCCCCAATATCATAGGTTAACCGATAGGGTTGTAAGTTGCCTACTTTGTCGCTGTCTCCCTCTGTTTCCCTTTCCACTCCCCTGTCCCTACCTACTGTTTTCCTTTTAACTACAGTGGAATAAGGAATGGACGCCCCCGGGTTGGGGTGAGTCGGTGTTACCAGCGGGTGACTGATAGACTCAAGTCGTTGGGGATGTGGATAGGTGAGAGAATTCCCATCCGGTTGAATTACCGGATTTGCGGGGCGTCTTCCCCCTGATGGGCTGGAGTTATCTGCGGTGTTTTGTCGATTTTTTCTGTCCCCTACGGGAAGTAAGTAATCCTCATCGAAAGTTTCCTGTTCACTTTGTCCTCCTGCTGCAGGTAGTAAACGATAGGGAACTCCTTGACTACACCACGGATTGTTCACATCGGGTTCACAAGTAGAGTGAGAGCTAGCACCAGGTTCGTGGTCCGTAGGTGGTACGTACCCTGGATTCCAATATTGCTGGTAGTCTTTGAGACGGTTCCACCCTTCAACTCGTCCCGAGTGTGTTAGGGTTTCAAGTCCTTCGTCAAGGACCGGCTTATCTTTGGACCCTAGGTGCCAGGAAAATGGTTTACCTCTGCCACGGGTCTGGTAATTATGAATACCTTCGGGGCAGAGCTGCTTGAGTCTGGCTGAAACCCCCTGTCTCTGTGCCTCCCCGTCTAAGGAATCACCTACCTGGTGGCGGTTTTCCACATTTCCTGTATATGATGTTGACACATCGTGTCCTGCGGGCCGCAAAGATTGAGGCTGGGCGTTAGAAGAAGCCTCAAATTCACCGGTGGCTGACATCAAGGATGAGCAAAACAACAAAAGTCATGTTTCGGGTAATCTCCACCAAATGAACTATTGTCAATGTTTGATTTAATGCTGCTTGATGTGTATAGTTAATTTATCCATGAGTCGTTCATCGAAGGTTATCGAGCCGATCAGCCTGCGTTTAAAGTTAATACATCCATTCCCCAATAGTTCAAAAGAAATGGACGATGAGGAAGCTCTTAATATGAAAGGATTTTTATTGAAGTAAACATCTCATCCCGAGTCAAAGCCACAGTGAATAAGTCTCCATCAGTCCACCTTCCCATCTCCTACTCAGCGATCAACCACATTTAGAATACAAGTTGTTCCAGCGCATTCCAGACCGCCCTAGTGCTTAGCTCTATCACAATCCTTTGTCCGAAGCTGTTGGTATTGGTAAACTCCAGTATACTGTGCAGGAGCCGTAGGTATTACTCCAAGCAGTTCTTCTAACTCTATGGTTAAACTCTAACTCCTAACTAACTCGCTCCCTACCTTTGCAACACCTTTTATACTGATTAACAGGTGGCGCTAGGAGCGTAAAATGTCTCTACCTAGAGGTAGACTTGCTAGGTCTGATCCTAACTAAATTATAAAAGATGATAATATATTAAAAGTACTAAGCTATTAGTACAATTTTACATAGATTTTTCCAATAAGCCATCTGGATGCAGAGAAGCAATTTGAATTTGATTAGGAATGTTTGCTTATTTCTTGCCTATATTTCTTGTATCTTTTTATACAATTATCTATTATTACTATTTAATAGGTTTTCTGATGGGAAAGTATAAAAAATACTGCAATCCTTACAGTTTATGAGGGTAACATGTACTTTTACATCATGATAATGTCCAACTTTGTACTTGTATATTACTGAATACAGCATAATTGATGTGTTTGGGTTGCTCTCAGGGGTCAACTGTGCTCATTTTTGTGCCTTTTGTCATGCTTATTGATATCAAAAGGTTGACATTTAGTTACATATAAAGGTCTGATGCTACATTTGCCTTTATTCTATAAAAATTTTCAATATTAGTCCATAGTTCCATTAATCAGGCTTTGAAATAGAAAATATCAGTTTTCATATATGGTACTATTCACATATAATGTGCATACATGGCCAGGTTTTGTATATGTTCCAAGTATAATTTGTCAATTTAAAGGCTGGAAAATCTATTAAAATATCTGAAACTCAAGGGAAAGGTCGTCAGAACATTTATCTCTTATAATATAGGGGCCTATGCCAATAATTGATGATAATTGTACCTATCACAGTTCAAAACCTTGGAAAAGCTTAGTATGTCCTTTAATCGCTATTTGCTGCAATGATCTATAGCCGCCAGCGGTAAAATCGTAAGATACATTACGTTGGTATAAATACCCTGCTTTGATCTTCATTCTTAAGAAAAATTGAAAAAATGTATTTGGGGAAATAAAAGCAAAGTGTCCGATTTATTCACTTTCTTTTCATAATTATTTCTTTGGACCAATTGGAATGAAGAAAACAATAATATATTGGATTCATAAAAGGCTAATATATTACACTAAAATATCAGATTACTACCTAGTGAAGCTAGGAATCCAACAGTGCAATATTATTAATTATCACAATTCATTGGATTAAAAAAAAAATCAACTTCCTTGTATCATAGAAATACGTTCTATAGCCTAATGCCCAGATGCAGGCCTATTATGAGGACCAATGAATCGAAAATATCTAGATCTATATAGATCTAGACAGACTTTTACATCAATCTGATCGTCCTGTGATAAGTAAATGTGCACTTTTAAAACAGTTTCTCCATTTACAAAAAATGAATATTTATTGCATCTTAAATAACTTTCGTGATTTCTTGAATGAAAATAATTTTATATGTCACAAGTCATGGTCTTCTAGCTTAATTTATTAGCTCTTAGGCCTATTTATTTATTTATTTATTTATTTATTTATTTATTTATTTATTTATTTAATGATGTTCCCCTAGTTTTTCTGATTCGTTTCAATAAAATCCACATGGGGAAATATCAAAATCTCTTTAATCTAATCCATTGCCTGTTTTTCATGGATAGGAAACTTAGATCTAGGCCTAATTATAAGATTATAGGACCTAGCTGTTGCGCGCCTTAGAGGAAGGATGCGCGCACTTGTTCCCCAGAGGACCAATATAGGGCCATGAAGATTGACGCTATATGAACTGGGCCCTATAAGAATCTTTTTCTTTTTTTTTTAAACATTTCATTTCTTTACTGAAGGCATCTCATATCTCAAACCCATGGGGGCTTGCATCCATATGGTCTGTTCATCCTCTGTCTTACATTTTAATTTTTGTAAACTAAATCGACGGCAACTTAATATCATTTTGCAATTCTTCTATTTTTTTTTAGTAGCAATAAAGTGCAATTACAACTAAAAGATACCCGTGGTCCTGGAAAATTAAAGGGTTTAGAATGCCAGTGCCCAGGCGCGCGCCTCAGTGAAGCGCGCACCTGTGGCTCTGCTTGGAGAGTGAAGGGAGCTCGCTCAGGTAGCTCAGAACGAGGCTCCCAATGAGGTCAAAGGCCATCATGGCGATCAACAGAGAGCTGTCACGGATTTCGTTGTAAGACAAGAAGAAAACACGGTTTTTCTCGGTTCCTACGTACATGGATCGCATGACACGAGGTAGGTGGCATCTCCTAGACTAGGTTATTAATAATTTATTCGGTTTTATGGCGTGCAGACTGCGCAGGGGCTGCTTGAGGCGGAATCTGACCTGAAACTTGACAGCTGAGGGAACGGGAGATCGTTGGAAAGTCTTTCTGTTGAGCGGGCTGCAGCGCTGATCTTTCCCGGCAAGACTCATGCCTTAATTGTCCACTGTCTTTTCAGTTTAGAGATTCATAGAAATTAGCATGAATTTACTTCCAGAATGTAGGCATCCCACCACTGAGGATAGGGAATCTGTCTGTTTGAAGCATTTTCTCTCTACTCGTCTTTCTTCTTCATCAGCTGAGCGCTAAGTTCAAGTCGAAGACAAGTTTTTCTTTGACTCGGCCTCAGACTTGACAGTCTACCACTGCTTTCTCGCCTATTGTGCACATGTTATCGTGTTACTCGTCGGTTCATTACAACCTTATGGTTTGGATTTTAAATTTATTTAAGTATCAATGTTGTTAGTTGGTAAAAACGCTGGTTTATGTTGTTCGTATGTCCACATGTGCGTGTGTGTGTCTGCGGTGATTTGTGTGTGTGTGTGTGTGGGGGGGGGGGGGGGGGGGGGGGCGATCGAGGAGCTGGGATGGACGTGAGTCCTCAAATAGATCTAGACCCTACTCTAGAGTCTATTTGAATTCTTGTTTTTGGGTTGTCTTTTTTTTCTGCATAGAGGATCATAGAGGGAAAAATTGGTTGGGGACAGAGAAATCTCAGGTAAAACACGGGCAATTTGAAAATAAAATTTGAGTGGGGACCTTGATCAGAGTAGATGCTTAGATCTATAATTATAATTTTTAATGCTGAACACAGGAAAATAGATCTACTATTTTTTTCAGTAGATCGATATCTGGATCTAAAGTAGAGGAGCCAGTTTTGACACATCTCTAGTTTTGACGCACTTGCCTCATTTTAATGGATACTTCGTTTTTTTAGACATGTCTCAGAGGTTTAATTGTACTTTTATGTTCTAGGGAATGTTAAGATGGATTAAATGTGCAGGTTTTGGGCTGATTCATAAAAAATAGGATTCAGGGTTGATAAAATGTCAAAGCTTTATAAATTGACATTTTCTTAATTTAAGAATGCAATATCTTTTTTTTAAATAAAGAAACAACCTAAACATAGATCTACATACTTTTCTGGATCTTAGTTTAAAGTCATACCAATCATTAACACTTAAAAAAAACTGACATGGCATTGCCTATTTTACAAAAAGGACTCCCAAGTGAAATCTAGAGACAGAAAATGAAGCAGTCCCCAGTTTTGACACGTTTTCCATACCTTTTTTTATGTATTTTTCTGAAATATCCAAATTTTCCAAAATATTTGTTTGTCCAAAATCCAAAATTGATGTTTCAAACTGTTGCACTGAAGTTACAAGTACAGTGCAAAAGAATTATAATATTCTTTAGAAGTTAGAGCCAAGTATTGTAATCTCTCTTAAGTATTGGCAGGACTACGTTGTGAATTGGTCAAGCTAGTGTAGTAGCAAAATGCTGAGCGGCGCTCTTGTCTGTGTCTAGCTATAAGTATAGGGTTATCAGTGTTAACTTTATAATTCATGCACCTGCCGGGTGCATGTATGCTAAAAGTATGCGCCCGGGACCTTGTCCCTGCACTCCCCTGGTATATAGATATGATGAACACCTGAAAAAAGGTGCGCACATCGGGCGCACACCCCCGAAAATTGTGCGCCCGGCCGCGGAAATGTGCGCGCCGGGTGCAGGGCGCACCCTTAATTTCAAACACTGGGTTATTGTAGATGGTGGCGCCCCCATGCGGGGACGATAGTAACTGAGTTAGTTTATTCCTAGACAGGTACGCACAGGTACGAATGGGACATAAGTGCAAGAGGGAAGACTGCTAGGGAACATTATGATCATGATATATGAAGAATCCAGCTTATGAGGACATCATGAGATCAAGGGCTTTACCATTTGTGATAGCTTTAGTATAGAATTAGGAATAGGATTAGTTTAACATAGCAGTGTCGGAAATTAAGCTAATACCTTATGCACCCATCGGGTGCAAAATTTCTCAAGCTATGCGCCCGAAATTTGGTCCATGCACCCTCCTTATATATAGCAATTATAAAAGTTATCAAAAGTGTGCACATTATGGGTGCAACCCCAAAAAAATCGCGCACCCGGCCGCGAAAATGTGCGCGCCGGGTGCAGGGCGCAGCTTAATTTCCGACACTGCATAGGTAAGAGTGGGATGTATGTAAGGTTAAAAGAGGAGAGAATCTGATGAGTATTAGAATACCTGCGTATACAGTGTTCGAAATTAACGTTTTTGGACGTCAGCCATCAGGGCTGACATTGCTAAGAAACTGTCAGCCCTGATGCTAATCTGTCAGCCCCGAATTTGACAGCAGAAGATGCATTTATGAATCAAACTACAAATAGTTTAATTCAAACCAAAAGTAATGGTTACAATATTGTATCTGTTCAATTACCCATACTTTGAAATTCTAAAGTATTCAAATACGAAATTTTGTAATTTTTTCATCATGAATCCTGTCAATCAACTTATAAAAATTAAAGTAGGGTTTGCTGTGACAGGCAATGGAAAATCTACGAGTTTAATTGGCATAATGCTCATATTGTAAACAAAACGCAAAATAAATGATTATTACTGAGGCGGAAACTGTTGGCGAAAGTAAAAGATTTAAATGTTTTAATCGTTTCCGCCTCAGTTTTAGAGTGGGCTCGCACTTTGAGGGGAGGGGAGGTGGACAGCACATAACCAGCGAAGAATATATGATTTAAAGGCTTGCTCGCCGGAACCAGCAAGTTGGGGAAAAGCAGGTGGACATCTGTCCCATCTTCATGTCCACCAAAAACATGTCCACCAGTTTGGAAAATGCAAATATCTCAGAGATTAAACACTAATAAATTCTAATTTTTGGTTTAATATTAAGAAAACATGTTATACTTTTCCTGAATAATGTCAAATATTGACATATTTAGTGAAATCATGGTGGAATCATGGTTAGAAGTTTGGTTTTGGACTGCCATCCATGGTGGACATAGTGAATTGGGTCAGGATGCTTGAGCCTCTTTTAAATTTGAAAACTGTTTGGTTTAGAAATTATGTATTGATTTATTTAAAGATGGCCTTCAATGTGGCTAGTCCGAAGTTCACCGATCTATAGGGCAAAGGGGTGAAAAGGGCAGAGGAGAAAAACTAGGGCAAAGCTAGGGCTAGGAAAATAGGGCTGTTGTATGGGGGTAAGGGGGTGAAGAGGGTAAAGGGGTGATGGGGTGATGTCATGGGGGATGATGTCATGGGGGTTGATGTCATGGGGGATGATGTCATGGGGGATGGTGTCATGGGGGATGGTGTCATGGGGGTTGGTGTCATGGGGGATGATGTCATGGGGGATGGTGTCATGGGGGTTGGTGTCATGGGGGATGGTGTCATGGGGGTTGATGTCATAGGGGTTGATGTCATGGGGGTTGATGTCATGGGGGTTGATGTCATTGGGGTTGATGTCATGGGGTGATGTCATGGGTGATGTCATGGGGATTCATGAAAGATTCAAATTATTTTTTAACGCTTGAAATAGGCCTGTAGGCCTAGAGGCCAGATGTCTTTTTTTCAGATTTGGTTTTGGCAATGTCACTGGCATTACAAAAAATAATTATTTAGGTCATATTCAGCCTATCAAAATGAAGGAAATACTGGAAACTATGTTTTGATAAGCTCATGCTCCAATATATGGTATGGTTACATTCCAATGGCATCACACTGTCAATAAGTTCTCTCCTGCTGTCAGTGTCCAAGCTTGCAAGTTAACTTTTTTTGTTAGATTCAGGTCAGACCCACCACAAGCCTATGTAAAAGACATAAAAGACAACCCCCCTAAATGTCTTTTTTAAAGATTGAAGAGTCCGCCTCAGTTTGTAGCTTTGCTACACTTTTAAAAGATTAAACGTTTAAACTAGTTTTATTATTACAATGGTGCTCTGCCGACTAGGTCTACTGTTCTGAATGCATTTATAGTGAGATCCTGATAGAGCCTAAAGGTCCAGCCACACTGCACCACTCAACTCAACTTGACTGTCTAGTTGAGTTGAGTTGGGCTCAATTTCCTAGCATTTATCTAGTAGATGTTTAAATATATACCTAAGGAAAAGGCCGTCAGCCATCCGGGCTGACAACACTCTTATTTTGACAAAAATGGTCAGTCCTGATTGTAAATCTTCGGCCAATGGCCGACGGACCGACGTATTTTCGAACACTGGTATAGCGCCAAGCTTGTGGCTGGCACTATAATAAGCAGTATGAGACTTAGGAAAGGTGAGCAGACCAACATAGACTTCGAGAAGAACACATGGGAGCAATAGTCTAACAAGTCGGATCATACGGGTAGTGCTAAGACCGTAGTAACAACTACAACAGGTGACAGTAAGGATGTTATTAGCCTACGAGATGGATGGCATGTATTGTATGGATGGAATGACCATTTACTTGTATCTTCGGAATGTCTCAATGGATTAAATAAAATTACCTCTTGCCAAGCGCATTTTCTTTGTAAAGAAATGAGCCTCTTTACTTAGAATCTCTACCACTGATGAACCATATGAACATTTGAAGTAAGATCTAAATGGATTCATAATGAAGAGCTAGCCAGTATAACAAATAACAACAAAGAACTCCCCTAATTTCTATCATAATTATCTTTATTGAGTTATCATCAAGTTGCAAGTGAGTAAACAACCTGCTATCGACATCACGCAGTCTAATGAAATATCGAACATATCCCCATAAGATGCAAGTGAGACTAAGAACTATATCGATTAAATACCATCTAATCAACATAGTATAAATAACCCCAGTCTAGCTCACTGTTTAAGACACTTATCTGAAAATACATCAACAATAGAGTTGGTGCAAATCATAATTTTTGTGTATTTCTCATAGGCAGGCTAGGAAAATCTGTTTGTCCGTGTGTCCTCGATGAACAGAAAATTATTTCTGGTCGTCCTCCAGACAATCAGATATTTTGTAGAAATTTCAGGTATTTTCCCCCTTAAAAACCTACACTTTACTTATTTCTAAACTGTCCTAATAATCAGGACAACCTGTAACTATGTGGACTACGAGGTTTTCATTTTTGGTTGTCCTCTGATGACCAGAAAATTTCACGAATTTTCCTAGCCTGTAAGGGAATTGATGGTCCCATCACTGAGGCCACCCTTAAAAAGAAGTTTGTTTCCTGCCAAGCGCCCGACTGACTTTTAAAGGGCCGACTAGAGACTTTTTTTTCCAGATTTTCGGATTTTTTTTTCCAACAAAAATTTTAGTTAATGCCTTACCAAAAAAAAATTAAAACAAAAAGAAAGAAGATTTCCCGACCTCCCGACTGTTTTTTTCCCTAGCCACCCGCTGGACAGGAAACAAACTTTTTTTTAGGGTGGCCTGATTGAAAATGCAAAATGAAGCCTTACTTTCTTTGTAAATACATTCCCTCTAGTACGATATTTCCCAACACAATATAGCATTCTTCTAACACGTATTATTAATCACCCAAAAGTTAATGATTATTCAACATAATAGATATCCGGAAAATATTATTATGATGTCACCATATTTTCCTTTTTTTAAATTCTGCAATACTTTACTATTTCATACATAAAAATACTTCAATGCATGAAAACTAGGGACTCAAGTGCGTCAAAATAGAGGACAGGTGTGTCAAAACTAAGGAATTAATCAGAAAATTTATTTGATCATACCTCCACCATAAAACTTGATTTTTTAGAATTTTTGTTCAAATTGTGCTCAACCACCCCCAACTACATCAGAAATATTGAAAACCATATATATATATGATTATATAGTATTTTACAGATTTAGGAGAAAGATTACAGTTTTGGGTCCAATTTCGTCTTTTATTTCAAAAGGAATCGGGTATTTTCCCCTTGTATATGGATTGATCTAATTCCTCATTCAGAAAGAAGTTTAAAATTTAATGCATCTTAAAAAAAAATTCCGGAATTTCCCTAGAAATAACATTTAGTGACTGGCTTTGTATGTCTATAGGTTTGAATAGAGGATATTTTCAGTAGTTATAAATTATAACTTTTCATGAAGTTCAAACACATTTTCATGGAAGGGACAAGGCCAGGCTGCATGGGCCTCTAGGAAATTATTATATATATTTCGAATTAAAAGGTTTATCTAAAATATGTCTTGTGAATGCATGGATTATGAAACAGAATATACTCGGTAGTTTTGTAGTGCGCACATTACAATAAGGCTGAATAGAGCACAATCCCGAAAATGTTTGCCCAGCCCAAAGCCAGTATTCCACATGCCGATTTTGATACTGCCGATTCTGTATTTGTTTTGGTTCTTCTGAGACTGGCATGAAAACTCCTGTATACCATTATGAAGGCAATTGTAAAACCTTTTCAGTGATATATACACATCTATATTTAAATTTTAACTCTAAATCTCACTGCCGATTTTGAAATCAGCAGCAAAATCGGCATTTGAAGTTAAGGCTAGAATCCTCCATCAAAATTTTGAAAGTTGCATAGGTAGTTCAATAAAAATGGTAAGGCAGTTGCATGTCCATTTTTTAAATAGGCTAGGAAAATCTGCGTGTCCGCGTGTCCTCGACGACCAAAAAAATAGCTGAGGACAACCAGAAAAACAGTTTTGGTTGTCCTCCTGACGACTAGTTATTTTGAAGCAGTTACTTGAATTGTACCCACAGAAATCGAAGTTTTTCCTATCATGAATGTGTCCCAATAATGTGGTCCTCTGACGACCAGAAAATTCGGAGGATTTTTCCTAGCCTGGACACTCACATGATCTGAAGGACATATTTTGAGGTAAACCAAAAGTAACCCCCCTCCCCACCTCAATCGTCCGGATAGTCCAATGTTTAATCCTAGATGTCGGCCGTACTAATTAATAACATTATGAGACTGAATAAAGTGACTGAGACACAATGTCCGACTTTTCTGAACGTTTTTGTTTTTCAACCCACCAACTGTCGCCAAAACGGATATTATAAAAGTGCATGTCATGGTCAGGGCCTTTGACATGCTGTCTGCTACATGGAGACAGGGTACGAGACAAGAGACCAAACAGGGAAGGTCTTCGCGTGCAGGGCTCAAGTCACGGGATGGTTAGGGGATACTAGGTGAGGTGTATGAAGGCGGCAACGATGGAAGCAAACCTTATGGCATCCTGAAAGCGGAGGTCACTCAGGGTTGGAGTAGCTTCTGTTAGTTTCCCAGGGACTGAGAGCTATTATCTCTCGTTATTTTCGGATTTCCTGGAACTTGTCATTGTCATTTCTTCATCCGACAATAATCATGCTACATATTCACTATGCATTCTTTTAAAAATTTATTTTCCTTCACTTTTTCACTTGTTTGGATAGGATATCCTTGTGATCAAACAGTGCCGAGATATGACGATAACAATAATTCAAATCTAAACACATAAAACCACTGGCCGGCCTAGTGGTAAGAAATTTGTAAGACAATTTTCCATGCATTTTCTTCTAAAGAAACGTGCCTTACTGAAGAAAACAGTAGAGGTAACGGAACCTGGAGGACACAGGTCGACCTGCTCAGATAATTGTCGGTGGTGATGGGGACAGGAGGGAGGTCCTGACCCCCTTTACTACGGCCCCCTGAACACTGTAACCACTCCCCCCCCCAGATCACTTCTGCACTCGGTGACCCCTTCTCATGTCGGAACAGAGTGACCTGCTTAGGGCCACCCCTGCCGCCCCAACCTTATCCCCTAATAATCGCGCAGGTAGGTCGTAATCCCCGCGGTCCCAGGCACCTGGTCCTTTGATCTTTCCCGTATCCTTACGACCATGTCAACTGCCGTATATCACACGGATGAGTTATATGGCCCTCGTCCAGTGCTTTGTTATAAATTCCACCTGGGATTGGATTTTATTGGATTTTTCACTGGCTGGGAATCGGCCTTCGTGCCGATAATGTCACCACTGATTAGGACTAGGAGGTGATATCATGTTTTGTGATAATGCAATCGGGTATCATTAGCCTAGTTAGTATGGGTCCATATCGTGTGTGCACTTTTCGCGTGTGTTACCCTTGTTAAATGATGTCCCGTGTGCTAAAAAAACCTATTTTGATTAGGACCTGGTACCTGCATTTATCACCTCACTGCGTATTATGTAATGTGAGCGGATGGATTTATTATTTAATTACCATCACTTGTATCTATGTTCATGTCATATATCTGAAAACCAGTGGAAACACTTATCATTATTATGAAAAAAATAGACTTCGGGGAAAATGAATCAAAGCCGTCATATGGCATACATGGTACGTGATTTTGCTCAAACTCTGTCGAATCTTGTGAATTGTGAAAATTTGAATAATTCAGTCCTTATTAGTGCATTCTTCAAAGTTTATTCTGAAAAAGCTAGATCAGGACAAGGGATAGATTAAGAAGCGATCAGATAATGTATACGGTTTTAGAAAAGTTTATAATTACATTCATATTTAGCAGCTACAGTAACTGTTGTAAGTACGTGCTAGGTATAGAAACGAATTCAATAAAAAAACATTGTGAATCCGACACTCTCATTTTCACAGATAGATAGACTTCAAATGATAAATCGTAGATGCACAATTTGCGCATAAACTTTTTATTTTGCTACACGTGCCGTTTGGGCCACCAAAGTCCTGTCATTATTCAGTTTAACATCTCCATTCTGAATCAAGTAGCGTCAATGTTCCATCATAAGTGCGATATGTATTCAATTTTACTTTTAAAATTGTTTGCTCGCAATACACAACATAGTTTCCAGATGTTTTCATATGTTCCACATAGATGGATATAATATGCTTTACAGAGATTATGAGCTATAAATCAGTGGTGCACAATTCGGCAGCCATGCCTAATAAAGTACTAAGGGGCTCTATTTGCATGTTCAAACTGTATGGTTCATATCCCACCGATCCCAGTAAAACAAATTTATGACGCCAACGAATATTGTTTTATGGCAGGCCCCTGGATCTGAACTTTCACAAATTTGCACATTTTCAACAAAACTACCACGCAGTTTAATTCCACAAAAAGTGAAGACATCCTCACGTCTAATTTACCAGGCTGCATGATTTAACAATTTCGAGCAGAAATGTAATAAAACAAGCAAACGATTTGGCAAATATGTCATTTCAACGTGGGTACTTTGGTGCAGTTTTGCAAGACTGTCCAAAAAAGAAGTATTTCAACGAGTAAATTGTTCCTAAATTGCATAATAATGAGATTGAGGCATTAAATAGAAGAAAAGAAAGCCGTTGTTGGCTCTATTTCTTCGTCATGTCATTGTGAACGGCATTCAAAACTTTGAAAGGTAAGGTGAGAAAATATAAGTAAAAAGATGAAAGTAAAACCTCTGTGTGTAGGTGCACTCACATGAACCCAGTCTGTTCAAAGGACTTAGTCATAAACTAAATATGAGGGACCTGGACAACTTCAAGGGATGGAATGTAATCTTTGTACTTTATTTGGCAGGTTTTAACTACTTCTTCAGTTAAAGCAACGCAATGCGTTCATTTTTTCACTATAAAGTGACATTTATCCCATTATTATATCTTAGTTTAAAAGCTCGTACCGATTAAAAATATATTTAGATGACATATTTAGTGGGAGAATTATGTTATATGCGATATACAGATTTATTTGCGCAACTATTAAATCCATACACTCAGCATATTCGCCTATCTTCTCTTGTCGTTCGAATTTTTAGAAAAACCTTAAATCTGTTATGTATTCAGAAAAGCATGCACTACTGGTCTCACGGTCATGCTTTATTGCACAGGCCTGACACTGCCCATCGGTCCACTTAAATCATGTTTGCAAATATATCTAAAAGAGATGTGATCAGGGTACCAACCACACAGGGAAATGGCAACAAAAATTCCCTGACAGGGAAAACACAGGGAATTTGGAAATTTTGCCAAAACACAGGGAAAACACAGGGAATTTTAATTGGCCAGGTTCTGAAATTCCTGATTCGCTAGATATTAGGGATTCAACTTTTTGTTTTTGGGTTGTCCAAATTTTTTCTACATGCAGAGGCTTTTAAATTCAGTCAACTTGCTGGATATGACACAGGGAAAAATTGCCGTGGTACAGGGAAAACTCAGGGAAAACACAGGGAATTTGAAAATGGAACTTCGGTTGATACCCTGTGTGATTAACGGATCAAAACCCTCAAAATGGGCTTTTCTGTTCTCCTTGAAGATCGTATTACCAGTTTACCTATTCTATGACTTTGTTTGTGCGTGATGCCTTTTACCCACTGGCACCTCCCACTCCCCTCCCCTCATCTCACTGTCCGTGCATCTGATTCTATGCTTTAACTTGTATAATAATGTGCTGAAAACGTCGCCCGTAGTATATGCTGCCTGCTCTCCTTCAGCCGCTCAGTGAGTGACTCAGTGAGTCTGTGCCCTGCGCTACACCGGCCCCTGCCACTGGGCCCCCCTAACTGGGTCTGTCTGCCCGTTACCGTTACTCATTCCAAGGGGCGGGCTTACTCACTAAACCAGCCTACACAAACCAGCACCTACTCACGGGTTTAGGCCTACTCGTCCCCCCCCTCCCCAAAGGGGGATGGGGGCACTAGCTCTTTGAAGGTTACTACCCACTGCCAAACTATACCCGGTATACGGCCCCTACTTCTTATGACGGACCAGCCCTGATTTTTTGTTGACCGTTCCTTATTTTGGGGGACACAGATCACTGACCCTAAAGGTCAGAGTGTCAGGAAAATAGAAAAAATCACTCACCTTGCTTAAAAAAACTTTTGATAAAATTTCAATAGTTTTTGTTTGTCAAATGAAGTACAGGGTACCAACCACACAGGGAAAACAGGATAAATGGCAAAAAAAAATCCCTCACAGGGAAAACAGGGAATTTGCAGATTTTACCAAAACACAAGGAAAACACAGGGAATTTTATTTACCAAAACACAGGGCAAACACAGGGAGTTTCATTTGGCCAGGTTCTGAAATTCCTGATTCTCAAAATAGTAAGTATTTGAGTTCTTGTTGTTTGGCCAATTATATTTCTGCATGCAAATGCTTTAAAATTGCTCAGTATGACACGGGGAAAAAATGGTGTGAGACAGGGAAAACACAGGGAATTTGAAAATGGATTTAGAGTTGGTACCCTGAAAGTTGCAATTAGGCCATTTCTCAAATTATTACCCTGATACTGTTGTATGAATGTCGTTCACCGCCCCCGTCCCCCCTTTGTAGCCGCTTGAGAGAGTACAGACGCGTATCGTTCCTACTTTTCCCCTTTGTAGGCGTTCACCACCCCTCAATTTTTTCATTGACCCCCGCCAAACTGCAACACAGCTCAGATTCCGTCCGAATCATCACTGCATGGGTCAGTTTCTGGGAAGGGTAATGGCGACGAGTTGTTGTGGAAATATCAGAATTGTTTTTAATTCAATCGAATGATGTGGCAATGTACCTGGTATCATGTATGGCATCAGATGATCAAAATGTGCTAATCAAAGCACAATTCAAGAGATGTCAATCTCAGAAACACACAGAAAGACTTTGACAGATGTTCAAAACAAGGAAGTAGATCCGGCAGCAACGATCTTTTTCAAAACAATCCATGTTAAAATAAGAATAGATTTACAAAGCTATGCCTTATTACAATGTATAACCTATCAAACATGAATTCGGTGACAAGAAATGTGTATGAAATATTAGTTCACACAGGTTTACACCGAATATACTTGGAACTATGTTTTGGCGTCGGGCTACCGACCGAAAGGAGTGCGCGTAGGAAGCGCCCCGAAAAGCTTGGGCGTATGGGGCCAACCCTCACAGAGGTGAGTTGAGGGAGTGAGCGGACGCAAACCGCCGACTGTGGGACAGGTTGTGACCCCCGCATCAACTCCTTCTTTGCGGGTCTGTTCGGTATAGGATACCTTTCTAGGCCAAAGTGCCCCCTCCCCCCGGCGTCCTGGCTCCTTCTGACAACAGAACCTCTCCCCATGTACTACCACAGACCTTTGGTTCCTTCCCTGGCGGTCGACCCACTCATATGCAGTGACGCTTTCCGAAGGGAGGTGTCTTTTGCAGCCACATACTGCATGCTCACATTGGCATTTATTTGATGTTCCTCCTGGACAGACTATAAATAAAAGTTATAAGTGCATTTAGATTTACATGTTTTTGTAGGAAGGAAGTACGGTGCATCTATCCCTGCAGATTGAAGTTACTCCGCTCACGACTCAACGACAACCGAATAATTTAAAGCCCTGGTCCCACTGCCTGACAATCAAGTTGAGTTGAGTTGAGTTGAGTTGAGCTCAGTCTTACAGTGGAGCCGGCATTATGACCAGATCGAGTCATAGCTTTTTGCTAAGACGTGTGAGTTGGGTCTTACATGTTTAGCTGTTGAAGATCGAAGATTTATGATTATGACCCTACTCTACAATAGAGCTAGGCACTGTGTTAAATAAAGGTATAAATCCGACACTGAAGGGCGAATGGTCCGGAGAGAGGTTGCAGCAGGGTTTCAGTGGTAAATCAGTATATCCACAGAGCAATCAGTAGCATTTCAGTAGCTCATTTATTCCCGACTTACCACCGTTCAACTATTGGAATCGTATTTATTTCTACTGATTTACTACTATATGCTGCCATTTGGTCTGGCGGCGTCCTTCACAGTCGGTTTGCTGCGACACTTTCTATTTCGATGGGCTGATACCACATCCCGCAGGCCTAGAGATTATATCCCTACAGTATAATATTCAAGCTAACTTGTTGAAAAAATACAGCCATCCGAACACTTACACGTTAAGTGGATAACAATCAACAGAAGTGGGACTTTGGCAAAGCTAATAGTCGGCAGCAGGTCCCTATGTATACCCCAGATCTCTCCCCCCCCCCGCTCCCCTGCTCCCCTCCTTAGGCAGGTATGTCCCCCCGGCGCCTACCTTCCCGGGCCAGCCGTCTCGATCCTCCAGGCCTCCACTCACCTGGTCGGCGGCACGGCGGGGCCCCCTTTGATGTGCGGGCCCCCCTCGTTAATTAAGGTCTACCTGTCGCCGTCGGGCCTCCAGTCCTACTGCTGGGGTGGGGGTGAGAAAGGGGAGGGGGGTGGTAAGAGGGGAGTCGTGGTAGGTAAATGCCAGTTTACATTAAACGATTTGTTTTGTTGGATTATACTTTTATTTTGATAAGTAAGAAAGCATGCATCATTTATCTGCTATTGTTCAGATAAACAACTTAATATTATGCACCTTTACTGACGTATGCTATGAAATAAGACAGGTACTAAGATTTTTCTCTAAAATTTCTTAACCTTCCTTCTTTTCCGTTCATAAAACAAGAGTGTATTAAGGCAAGTTACAATACTATGAACATACAGGTGACTGCTTGCGACTGTAATTTTCATTATTATTGAAAACGATTTAAAACAGCACGAAGTCTTAATTTAAAATAAAATATGAGTCAACGGGCTGTTTCTAAGAAAGAACATAATATACAGATTTATCTGTGGATGTCATATCTACAGCCATACTTGCAATACTCACCATGAAAACGACAGCTAAACATTTCTAAAAAACAAAAGTCTATCTTACACATCTGCACAAGGCTGGAAGAACACATGTATATGTGAATTTGTCTAGGTTAATAAAACTAAAATCGCTCAGTGCGAACGGGGCCTAAGTCGGTCGGTGGGCCGGGGTGGCGACGGTGAGTGCAGGTTTAGTGGCAGCTTGGCGGGAATAATCATAACGGCGGGCGGGAGGTGGCCAGCAGTCAGGGGGCGACCAACAACAGGGATAGGGTTATTTTCGTAGTGATAGGGCCATCAGGGAGTGCGGGGGCGGGGTGCCGGGGGGGGGGGGGGGCATCGCACCACCAAATGAATAGGGTAGGTTCTGTGGGATTAATCGTAGCGTAATTGGGTGGGACAGCTAGGTCTAAGCTGTTAGCGTGAGCAGAGGATTTTTTTTTTTTTTTGGGTGGGGGGGGGGGGGGGGGGGGGCGAGGGGGGATTTCTACTAGTCTATAGCTTTTTATTTCAGTTTGAGATGGATCCTTATTCTCCGGATCGCCATGCGATCCAGTCGAGCTCTCGATAAATCGGAGTAAGCAGTCATCAGAAAAGGCTGATAACTTTCCATCGTATAAACATGGCTAGAACGACATCTCGCTGGTTCCAGCAAAATCATTTTTGGGTGTTTGTCGGTTTTAGACGGAATCTGTGGTCGGAGAGTGTAGCTTTATTATAGGATTTCTATGGCGGTGATTCCCTTTTTCGAAAGTCCAACTCTGCTAGGCGAGTGGACGGATGATGTCATTATAGAAATTCTATAAATAGATTTGGGATATCCCTTTTCCCACTGGGGGCGGCCATATTGAAAATATGCTGGTTCCTCGGTCTCTCGCTAGGGGGATACAGTCATTCGCAGAGTGTAGGTTTTAACATAGGATCTCTATGGGAATCGAAAATTTTTCATATGGACCAAATTCTGATTAGAGATTGATCGGATGACATCATAATGATATTCTAAAAATAGACTGAAACTAGGTCGGGAATGCCCCCTTCCCCCACTGGGCGTGGCCAAATTGGAATCTATGCTTAATCGATCTGCTTGGAGAGTGTGAGTTTTACTATAGGATTTCAATAGAGGGAAATTTTTTGTGAAAAAAGCCCAACTGCGGTGAAGAGTGGACAGATGATGTCATCATGAAATGTTCCTTATATGGAAGTGGGAATTCCCATATGTTTTTCTCGTTGATTGGAGAGTGAAGACTGTATGGGGATAAGGGGTGAAGTGAATGAAGGGGCAAAGCTAGAGCCAAGATAGGGCAAAGCTAGGACAAATGGGTGAAGAGGGTGAAGGGGCAAAGCTGGGGCAAAGCTTGAGCAAAGCTAAGGCAAAGCTGGGGCAGAGAGGTGAAGAGGGCAAAAGAGCATAGCTAGGTCAAAACTAGAGCAAAGCTAAGGCAAAGCTAGGGCAAAAGGGTGAATAACGCAAAGGAGCAAAGCTAGGGCTAGGAAACTAGCTATATAGACCTGTTGTATGGGTGAAAGGGGGTGAAGGGATGTCATGGGCATGTCTTAGTAAAAGCTAAGTCTATATCTAAAATCGAGTTCTTTCAGTAAAATCGAATAACCGGAGCTCTTCGGTTTCTCAAACCGATCGTCGATGCTAACCATCGATCACCTCGATCTTGTATTTATTAATTCTTACCCACTGACCACAAAAAAAATATAAGAAAATCATACAGCCTTACTCGCTGTGACATTTTCTGCTGTTCAGTGAGTTTGTCAGAAAAAATTGGCCTACGACAATTGTACACTCTTCATCCAGCTAAATAACATATTTTAAAGGGAATGTGCCATATTTGTTTATTTCAATGTCTTTAGTAATCTGAAATGTTCTATTGGGGCACTGTTTACAAACCCATGACATTTCTGCTTGTATACAACAATGTTTGTAATCAAACCGATGTTGGTGGGTCACCAAAATTTAACAGGAACAAATTTGAATGTATTTCATGAAGTTTCAGCCATTTTTCATGGTCCATATTTAACTATGGGCCTAAGTTATGGCCATAGAAAGTATTTCGATAGTTAATAGGATTTTCAAAATGTTGACCTTGTATGGTTTTTTGTTCCCTTTAATTCAGGCCTGGCCATAATGCCCTGGAAGCACTCGTGCGTAAAATGGCACATTGAATAGTATGAAAAGTGCGCCGTTGGCGCCTATATAATGATACGTTTAAAAATTGATAATAATCTAATGTGAAAAAAAAGTTCAATAGAAAGTGCACCATTTTCGCGATGAATATTTTGCTGACCTTGGATCACTGGTTTCGTATTCAATACCTCAGTCAACAATACTATGGTCGTTTGTAGAGAACGCCACATATTTTAATTTTATACTTATTCAGTTCAGTAACGTGTGTTTAAAAAAATACATGTCAGAATTATTTATGGACGGCTCAAGTGAGAGGAGCCATACTCGTAGTTTTACTTTGACCTTCGCGTTATAGGAGCACGTCCTGCCGAGGTAATATTCCCAATAAATTGATAGACATCAAATTTCCGGATATTTTGTGCATTGGGGAAAAAAATATGATTATGAGAAACCTTGGTACCGGCAGTCATGACATCCGCTTTTAATACAACGTGGTCGGAAATGCTGATAGGTGGATTTGTTATCCTGGTCGTAGTGAGGCCAAAAAATAAAATAGTTGAGTTCATGTTTCCCGACCGACTCTATGATTAAGCCCCGACCCTAAAGTTTTTTCAACGAAACGTTTGTGTAAAATCGTTAAAATAAAGCTAAATTGAGCCAATGAACCTTACATGGCCTATGTTTTATCTAAATGTGCAGTGCGGATGTTAATAAAATCGTTACAGAAGGCCTATATCTGAAATTCTATCATTCCAATTAAAGTCTATCATTCCAGTTAGAATAGAATATTAAAAATATAATCCCGACCTACCGACCCTAATATTTTTGAAGGCATGAAACCTGAACCCAACAATATTTTTTTTGGCCTGATGAGGAGATGGCAGCATGGCACTTGTGGTAAGGGGGGAATACGTGAGCATGGCAAAGTGATTAGAGGTCGATAACCAGTAGGATAGTGATTTATTGAATAGTGAGTAGCATCATACAGCTTTTTATGAAATACTGAGTTGCATTTGAGGGATAGTATTTTACCCACACATAAATATAAGGCAAACAGTATAATATTCACTGAGTGACATTGGGTGGATAGTATTTAACCTACACATTAACGTAAGGCAAATGGTATAAATCAGTAATAGTCACTGAGTGACGTCGGGCAGATGGTATTTACCCACACATTAAAGCCAGGGTATCGTCCATGCGTTTCTAGGGTTAAGGTCTCCACCCCTAAGCCTAATGACGTCGCAGCTGGCGATGTGTTTTGCGACGTTAGAACGTAATCTGGTGACGTTATTGGTCACGTCACAAAATTGGCGCGCCAGGCAGGGGGTTACAACATATCAAAATACTCCTGTCTGATGGATGATACACTGGCTTTAACGTCAGACAAATAGTTAAAAACTTACCAAGTGACATTGGGCGGATAGTATTTTACCCACTTATTAATGTCAGGCAAATGGTATAACATTTTCTGAGTGACATCGGATGGATAGTATTTTACATACAAAGTAAATTCAGGTAAACTTTATATCACTCACTCATGACTGATTAACATAAGGAAGATTGTATGTAACTTGACTTCTTCACAACACTACCTTATTTACTAATTAAAGTTACATCAGGTAACTATAGTATTCAACTCAATGAGAAGGCGAGGAGAACAGGTCAAAATCTGGCCTTAGTAGTGAATCTGTGAATGGTTTTATTCGATTGCAAAGTACTTTTTACATACCTTTCACAAAATGCGCATTCTGTGATTTGATTACAGGCCTAACGTACATTCTGAGGCCTATTTCGTTTAGAGAAAAGAGGGATTTAAAAAAAAGGCCTCTTAGGTGTGTCGCAGACAACCAAATGAAACATTATATGTTTTTTAGTAGTCACATTACAATACGAATACTCAAAAGCAGTAATTCAGTACCTGCTATATTGATATTACCGAAATAAAGACCAAGCAAATCAAAGTCTTTAAAATGTCTTAAATTGATTTGTTCCTAATTTAAGGCATTAAAAACAGGGATGTAAGTTTTCCGATTTTTGTCGGATTTCCTATCTTTTCTCTCTCCAGCACCCCAAAATATTGTTTCAAAATTTGATATTTAGAACACGTTTCACAATATCTTAAGATACATTATGCAGTCTGCCGAACATGTGCAAAAAGGCTTATTATATAATTATGTCCATTATGTCCTGCAGAAATACAGATGCATATCTTATTAGTGTCAATGCCATGAGATACAAGCAATAAGTTTCCGTCAAGTGGGCTGTAAACAGGTGCTGGTAACAGATATCATATATGCAATATTGCATATACATGTATCGTATATTGCAATCGCATCAATGGGTTGTGTCAAGTCATTATGTAGGATGGAGCGAGAGTGTGTTCGTGACAGCGACCGCATTTGAATTTACTTTTGTGACAGTTGTTTCAAGTTGGTAGATAATTTGGTAAATAAAATGGCACTTTTTAGTTATTTGACCATGCTGGATAAAATGATTATAATCATTTCAAGGTTTCCCTTATTGGAATATCAAAAGGAGACATCATATTGCCAATTAATTGCAGATAAAAGGTTTTACCTTACATGAGTAAAAAGATGACAATTCCCGGAAGCATTGATATCACTGTGTGTGTCCAGCTTAAAGTATAGACGATTCAATGAGCTGCTCTTTATTGGGGCCGCATTATTTGTAGTTAATCATATTGTTTGTTGTTCATAATTAAAAATTGTTCACAGATCATAGATTCTGCTCATGGAAAGAATATAGGCCCCCAGTAGCCCCTGCTGATCATAAAAAGCAATGTTAGGGGGACCCAGCACTGGTTCATTGGGTTCAATTCCCAGATGGTGTCTGGGTTCACTTAGGGATTAGGTACAGCAAAAATGATTTCCAGGTTTTGATCCCTTGCTGTTTGCCCACCCTGTCACCCTCAACATCTCATAGATATGATCACCGAAGACTGACTAAGTCAAAACGTGTCTGAAAAGTCAGAGTTCGTCCTAACTTGTTTTCTCTGTGAAAATGACCCTGGCCGTCGGTATGGTGTAAACATCCATCACTCTCACTCACAAGAAAAATATGTCAATTTATGTTCATTGAAATGAATGTAGAGCCTGTCAATACTGTCAAATGGTAAAATGAATCCTGGAACAAAACGCAGCGGGTAAAATAACTGTGTGAACCATAGAGATACATAAGACATGTTTTAACAAGGACTTGTATCTATCAAAATAATATTACGAGTAACAAGGGTATATAATATATATATGTTATATATCATGTCTATGTGTGAACTGAGAACGAAACCAGTGTGAGATTGCAGTACGTAGCAGTGCAGTGGTAAATCTGTGAAAATGAGCGGGAATACAGTAGTTGAGCAGTGGAAAATCCGAAATATTCAAATAAGCTGGGGTATGAAATCAGTACCATTTCAGTATCTCATTTAAGTATTTCGGACATACTGATGGGAAGTAGCCACTGCTCTTTGTTCCGGGCTGCTTGAATAATAGGTGATTCAACAAACTGTTTAGGGGTCTGTATGAGTTGTCGTTTGTAATTAAAAGTTCTTAATACAACATAGAAAAATATGTTAATTCTAATTTAGTGAAATCAATGTAGATCCTGTCAACACTGTCAAATAAATCCCGGAACAAAACGGAGTGGGAATAACAGTGTGTAATGAGAACAGAATCTGTGTGAGCTTGTAGTTGCAGTTCATTGGTAAATCACAGAAAATAAGTGGGAATACAGTGTTTGAGCAGTGGTAAATCAGTATGTCCAAAATATATAGATAAGCTAGAAAGTCAAAAAAGCAGGATTTAAGTAGCTCATTTGAATATTACGGACACACTGATTGGGGGAATAACCACTGCCTTTATACATAATTCAACCTGTATCATTCAAAACGGTGGCGGTTCAGTATCCCCTGACCTGGAAGCCGAGGTAAGCCCTTGTTTTAACTGTAGCAGGACCAAGCCCATGAGTCCCCCCAGGGTCCCAAACCTATATATCGCTGTCCACCTCCGCTCATGTTAAGGCTTACATGGTACTTAACATTGTTCTGGGCCCTTGGTGTGCAATTCCTGCTGTCTCATGGTGGTGCCTGGGAGTAGAGGGTCAACTCGGGGTTAGGCCTGTCTACCAGGGCGGACAGGGCCACAGGCATGAGAATTACACCTGTATAAAACACCCACACGCCTACCTGTATTGTGGGGGGTAAACACGGGCATCAGCCCGCCCACACACCGCCACCCCACGGGGCCTGCATCATAAAGGACCTCCTGACAGGGGACCGGCCGGTTAACATTCCCAGCGTCACAAATATTAAATTATTTACCCTCCCCCTCACAGAAACAAGAACACCGTCTAAATAAGTACCGCAATGCAGGGAAATTCATGGGAGAATTGGTGGAGCAGGGACGCATTTCAGTTAACATGCGTCATAACCGTTCTAGATGTACAAGAACTGAAGTTTGATAAACTTGGAGATTATATATTCACTAGTAGACTAAAAAATATCTTAGACTAAACTACAAGAACTGAAGTTTGATAAACTTGGAGATTATATATTCACTAGTAGACTAATAAAGAATCTTAGACTAAACTATACGGATTATGGGGAAAATGCATGTATTTACACTTGATATACAGAGTCTTGGAGTTAAAAATGTCTACCGGCAACAAAGGTGTCATTTTGAGGTAGAAATTTGGCTTTGTGTGATATTGAGAGGAAAATAGTTGAAGAAAAGGCTGCACGCGATCAAGGTTTTCTTAACCTGTGGCAATTTAGTCTTAAATTTGCCAAACTTAGGTCTTAAATAGGTCTTAAAAAGTTTTTTAATTGATTTTTAAAAAAACGTTGGCACCCCGATATAAAATACATAGCATTCATTACCCCAGTAAGGTTGAGGGATTTATGTTTTTCTATTACTACTCTTGGATATTATACTTAAATCTCTCATGGAAAGAATATTTCAAGATTTTGATAAACTGCTGTACTGAACCATTAATGAATATTTTGATGAAGCACACGATGGGAATCGTGGTTTGCACTCGGACATGAGATTATAGGCCTATTCTATGCAAGCGGGAACTAGACTTAGACCTCGGGAGGCAATGTTAGGGTGCAAGCCGTGGAAGGGCTGATGATGTCATGGGAGGCACTCGGCCACTATTATTTACAGTTAAAGAAAAATGGCCAGCATTCAAAAACTAGAAGTCAATGACACTTGTAACTTTCAATAAAAAATAACTCACGCATGTTATCCATGAACTTTTTTCTTTACAAGCAGTAGTTCTAAATTTCAAACATGACAAAGAGTCAATTCTAACAAGACAGGTGACTGCAGAATTTATAATGAGAAATAAAAGCGGATTTTCTGAGGGAATGGCATCCCCTGACAGCATACATTGTGAGAGCTGTAGAACCCTCCAATTAGTCAGGATCAATTCATTCAGTTATAAAAGACACCTACATTTATGGGCATATAAAACCGCTGATCTGTTGATAACGTTTCTCAAACACATGAAATGTTTTTATATATTATGATTGTTGAAAGGTTTATGTGCATGCCATTCATAAATCAACATTGTCCTAATAAAATAAATTTTTCCTCCCAAATGAGGTGTCACAAATGATCTATGAGGTGTTAATAAGACTGTTTTGGCAGGTCATAAAAATAGAAAAAATGCACAATCATTATATCTGTCCAGATTTAATGCATTTTTAATTTATAGAGGGTACTCTTGGAATTCTAATGTCCTGGATCATATTAAATGAAACACGACAAAATTTGTATTGAGGTCTAGCAGTAGGCATAATCTGAATGTTTTTGGAAATGCCTGACACCTTGTGGTTTAGAAAAGCAGTCTTTTCTGGTTATCCCAGATGGTCTGACATCTGGAAAATTCGAAAATGAACACAAAATCTTGTAAATGTTACACGACATCTTTTAAATGTTACACAAATTGAAATTCATGTTGCTAGATTGTTGATTGCCTTTCACATGTGATACAAAGATCACATATTTCTAGGGCACAAACCTTGTCAGATGACATTTTTATATTCTCAATTCTCCATTCTTAGATCCAAACAAATCGTAGCAAATCGGACAAGGAGCGGTTCGGGCCCCGGTTGATTAGATCCCGTACGGCGTGTTAGAAGCTAGCCGCGTGCGGTTCTCTTTGATCTGATTAGTTTACCTCGGCCGAACCTCAGGGGGTTGATCTTGAGTGACATCACTCCACGGTCGAGGCCCTCAATCCTCCAGGGTCTAAACCCGCCTCCTCCATTTACTCCCCGGCAAAATCAAATTACAGAATAGTATAAGAAGGAAAACTCGGTTTTCTGTCGCGGCAGGTGGCCTGGTTCACATATTTGCCATTGACGACACAGGGAAGTGACAGATGGCGACGTATATTATGCAAAAGAAACATCTTATGGTGCTTATTAGAAACATGTAAAAATGACACTAGCAGTCAGTCATGGGCTGGCCATTAGGGGGCTGGCTCTGTAGACCTGGCTTAGCGAGCCTCGGAAAAGTATGCCCAGGAGCCCAGGAGTAGTATTTCCCCGTGCCATATATTTTTCAGGAGACATTGTTGGTTTTTATATGGCTGCCATTTTGGATAAATGTACACCCTTCGGAGTACATTATCTTATATACAGCAATGTTTTTACAGTGCGAACGTGAGTTAGGCACAAACTGATCTTCCGGAGTAGGCGGAATGTTGTTATAGTTATGAGTACAACTAATACTATAAATAAAACAAGTGTCGGGAAGTCTATTGGTTTATACATTTTATATAGCGTATACATGTTGTAAGTTTCTCAAAGTATTGCTCAATTGAAAAAAACAAGATGTACATGTCTTGCGATTAGAAAAAAAATGACTAAAGATTAAGATCCACAAATACTATAGTACTCCGTTAGTTAACAACATTGTAATGGAACTATATATATAGTTCTCTACTGTTTTTGTCCAATATGGATCTGGTGTATTTGATACATCAGCCACAACGTTACGGCTATATTGTATTGTTTTTTCATCTCCCATTAACACATCAGTTCTGCCATGGTTTATCCCCTTCTAAATGCCCTTCCAGACATAAAGTCCCTTCCCGGAGTAGAGGCCCGCCTCACAATGGCGTATCCCTAAGCCCGTACCCCTAATAAAACTCCTCCTGGCCCAATTATTTCCTCCCAATCGCCATCTATATACAATACTGCAGAGCGGATTTAGGCTAGATGAGAATAAGCCGATTGTTTTTGTTGTTGCTGAAAATGGCTACGTATTAAAACAATAAGTTATGTCTTCTCCAATATGGGCGTGTTTTTTATGGCTCATCAGGCTGCTTAGGGTGTATGTTGGTGCCATGTGACATTTCCGCGGAAATGTGGAATTCCCCGTTTTTTAAAATCTATTCGATCATTTTTGGGGATTCGTCCTAGTTGAAAATATTTTTTCTTTAGTGGTTGGGGGATCTCAATAATCTTTGCAAAAATATGTTGAAAATATATTAAAATGTTTTGCTGCCTTTAAAAGATAAATTAATCATATTCTCCCTAGTAAACATGTAAAACTTAAAGGTCCTTCCACAAAAATGAGCTTTGTATGTACTTTGTGAGTTGAGGTGTGAGCTGGGACTCATGTTGGTGAACTGGGGCTCATGTTAGTGAACTGTAGTGTGTGTTGGTGGCTGGGGCTTGTGTTGGTGAGCTAGGCTTGTGTCGTTTAGCAGGGGCTTGTGTTGATGTAGCTGGGGTGTGTGTTGGTGAGCTGAGGCTCATGTTGGTGAGCTAGGGCTTGTATTAACCAGCTGGGGCTCGTGTTGAGGGTTGTGTTAATTATATCTCGGAACAAAAAGCAGTGGAAATTCAGTGGCTACTGAGCCGAGAATCAGTGTCTGCTTGCAGAAGTATTTCAGTGGGAAAACAGTGAAAATACAGTGGCTTAGCAGTGATCAATCAGTGTGTCCGAAATATTTGAATAAGCTGGCAGTAGAAATCAGTGTACAATCAGTAGTATATAAGAAGCTCATTTGAATATTTTGGACAATCCATATGAAGTAATATATCCACTGCCAATCGTTTTGGGGTGGGGGTCATGTTGGTGAGCTGAGGCCAGTGTTTATCAGCTGGGGCTCATGTTAATGACCTGGGCCTCATGCTGGTGAGCTGGGGTGTGTGTTAGTGAGCTGGGCCTCGTGCTGGTGAGCTGGGGTGTGTGTTAGTGAGCTGGGACTCATGTTGGGGAGCTGGGGTGTGTGTTGATGAGCTGCTCGCCGTGTCCTTGCCGTGAGCTGCTCAGGGACCACTCACCACCGTCCACTCGGGTCAGGTTGACGTTTTCCGCGGACCCTCCCAGAGGGCGCTGGGTATTATGCATCATTTACGGCGTTGTAGTTGCCATGGTTACTAGATATAGACGATTCTTTCCCGGAATGATTGGGTCCTCGCACATGGAGGTTCATATGCCTTGCAGTCACAATAGATTGTTGCTTATATTATGTGGGAGATTGGAAGATAATGTTGATAGATAGACTGTTGCTCGTTTTCCTTTTTTTTTACCCCCCTTTTTGTAAGTTTGTTGCTGATGGAAACAAGTATGGATGTTCCCGGTAATCGACAGAATATAACTATACATTCATTTTTTGATTTCTGTAATAAAGAAATATAGATGGTGATTGCCAGTCTAGACTAGTCATCAATTTTACATAACCATACTGGGCAACTAAGTTGAGGGCATTGATTCCAATGCCAACCTGAGGGAAAATATAGGTTGAAATTGCTTGAAATTGCAAGCTTTTTGCAGCCTGAATATCCTTGAATATTCAACTTAATTCAATCTGTCCTCCAGCATGGACTTTCTTTGAATAACTTGCTGGTATTGGCCGCTTGAATATTCAAGAATATTCAAGAAAATCCATCCTATGGCAGGCCCAGCTTGGATTTACTTGCATTTTCTTGCAGGTTCGATTCTTAAACCTAAGGCAGTCCCAACTTGGATAGACTTGAATTTCCTTGCATTTTCCTAAAGGTTGGATTCTCTTGAATTAACTTGCTGGTATTGGCCGCTTGAATATTCAAGAATATTCAAGAGACTTCTAGAAATTCTTTCTTTGTATTTTAGAATATTTAATGTGTGTTCAAACTAAAGTGGATCATTTTGCACAAACAATCACAATGCATCACGGTGTCTAACAATTGTTTTTATAGCAGAGGTACAACCTTTTTCTTAATAAAAAGCCTTTATCACTGAGGGTACCTGAAGGCCATAACACATCCCTTATGACCATCCCACCTCCCAGACGGCTGTCACACAAAGAACCAAGATTTGATTATAACACTGTTGGTGCTTAAATAAGCCACGATGAACTATTGTTAATGTTTGATTTAAGACTGCGTAAGATTCGTGTATATCCAAGTCTTCGTAAGTTACTTTCCAGAATGTCTGAGTAATTCAGACCGCGTTTAAAGTTTGTCCATTCACTTCCCAATAGTTCAAAAGAAATGAACGATGAGGGAGCTTCTTAATATGAAAGGGTTTTTATTCAATAAACATCTCATCCCGAGTCAAAGCCACCATGCATAAGTCTTCATCAGTCCACCTCCCATCTCCTATCAGCAATCAACCACATTTAGAACACGAGTTGTTCCAACGCCTTCTAGACCATTCTAGCATTCAGCTCTAACACAATCCTATGTCCGAGGTAATGGATATTCGTAAACTCCAGTCTGTTACATGGAGTCGATGTATTTACTCCAGATATAACTCCTTGGTTAAACATGTTTCTTCTAACCAACTAACTCACTAACTGCTCGCTCCCTACCTTGCAGCGCCTTTTATACTGGTTAACAGGTGGCGCTAGGAGCGTAAGATATTTCTCCTAGGAGTAGACTAGAAGTAGACTTGCTAAGCCTGATCCTTGTTGGATTATATATTATGACAATGTATTAAAAGTACTAAGCCATTAGTACATTCGACGGCGGTCAGGTGTTTGAGTTTAAGGAGGTGGACGACATAGCTCAAACCAAATGAATATAATGAACTCCCAATTTTGATGATTGGATATATTTGTTAAACCATGGTGGGGTGGCCCTGACTCTCGTGGTACATTCAATACAGTATCAATAGATTTGTAGATCCGGTTTCAACACAAATTCACAATGGAATTATTCATTGAGTTGATTTCCACATTTTGAAGCTCAAGGTTAGCAGAACTCGTTCATAAAATGACAAGGTAAGTGTTAAAATTGATAACATGATTATTTGGATAACAACGTAGATGATGACATAATCATGGTTACAAAATGACAAAGTCAACTTTAGAGGATGAAGTATTCGTCATCTTTAGGTATTCACTTAGTACGTGCCTTGTACATTAAAGTCAGTTCTCAGCATCGTTAGCTGATTTTAAGATTCAAAGATTGCGACACCCGTGCATAAGGTGACAAATTCAGTTTTGACTTAGTACGCGCATGTACAGTTTCTGATATTTATGATTTGTAACACAAGTCAACAGAACTCAACATATATACAGTGTAGGGTTGTCTTAAACTTCTAAGAGTAACAAGTGTACATCAAATCCAATTTCAGAACAAATTAACACAACATAAGTCAATTCAGAGAATTCGGACATTTTGAACGAACGGCTTTCATGATACAATGCGTGTCGAATTTCAATCAAATTTCAACCAGAACAACATTATTTACAATAAATACAAGGTCTCTGTATCAGGTTTAGTAATACCGAGCAGTTGGAACCAGAAAATACCACCATTCCCGTCACGCGTCCGCCAGCTATACTTAGTACACGTGTACTTAGCGGGACGCTTGACTGGAGTTCCCCCCCAAGGTTTGACCTCGATTTGGATCCTTCGGGCGCAAAGCGCCCGGATGGCAAATTTCTGCTTCGATCAAACTTTCAAGTTTGATTGTTCGACCTGATATTTTGGGCCGATATGAATTAATTCTGGCGCTTGATTATGTTGGTTGGGGACCTAAACTTTAGTTTAGCACAGGTTTTGTAAAAATTTATGCGATGGATTGATCATGTTAGCCGATTTCAGAATTTGGATCTTTTGGATCAAAAAGGGGTTTTCCAAATTAGCCTCGTTTTGACGTCATTTTAATCAGTGCCGGTGGTTATTTTACAAGAGGCGGACGTAGATTCTTTTTGTCACATTTAACCTTTGATTTTTTAACCCAACCACGATGGTCAGAGTCGCGATCTTCTGCTCGGACAGAGAGGCGGGAGTCGAAGGATACCCGGACCTGTTGTTAGGGGACTCGGACCACACAGTTGTGATTTTTCCTTGGGAAAACGCCACAACGGCGGAACTATCCGGGCACGCCTTTGCCCATCATGTCGTCTTCCCCGACGACATTCTTGTCGTGGTGTGCAACATCCTTGATGCCCTCACCTGGGACCCGAGGCTCGGTTTGTATCTCCCTCTTTTTACCAAGTCGGAGGCAGCAGCAAAGTTTTATGCCCAAACTTTAAATAGGGCGTTTTACAACCTGCACTCCCACCCGTTACCGGCCACCCTCATCATCGGTACCCCCTCAGGGTTCGACGCTGGAAGGTGGCAGTGGACTGACAGCGACGAGTCGATGCAAAAATGGGTCAATCGTGTCATCACCAAGGTCAGCCGGGAGGTGAAGAGGTGCAACGATTGGTTTGGGGTACCCACGGTGAACACCGGACGAGCACTTCATTTGGTAAAGACTGTGGCGGATGGGACAATTACAGTGAACAATTTTAGGGAGTTGGAGGACGGTTACTCGCCGTCCCCACGGATGGTGCGTCGGTGGGCCCGGGCTCTTGGCCGTTTCGTCGCCCGCCTACCGCTGGCCCCGCGGTAAACCACTGGCATTCATTTATGTATATAATAATTTTTTTTTATAATTTATCGGAGTGATTCCCAACAAGTAATTTTCTGGATCCAATTCCCGGCCTGTGATTGGAACACTTAGTTCCGGGTTGTTTTCACCGAGTGATTCCGGTGATTTAATTCCCGATCAGCACCTAGTCCACTAAGATGTATTTTATCCAGGACACCCCAGACAGTGTTTTTTTTTTTTTTTTTTTCTTCTCCGGAGGCCTTTGGCCAGATGTTCGTCAGGAGCCGCAGGAACATAAGACTGTTGCCACGGGACCCGTTGTCTACCTTGCTCGTTGCCGGGCCTTCGTCCTTCTCGTGGAGCCGCCCTTCTAACCACCGCTCCGAGATCGGGTAAGTTCCGCCTCCCTTCCACAGTTCTTAGCATGTTAGGTAGGCTACTAACCCGTAGGATTTAAGGAGATTGTTGGTCGAATTCTTCTTGGTGGTTCTCGGCTCGCCTTCACGTGGTTGTATTCCGGAAGCTGATGTCACTCCCGGAACCAGAAACTGTGTTTCGCTGGTAATTTTAGTAACGGGTAGCGTGGGTGGCCACCTAGTGTTTACTTTTGGTTCCAAGATGGTGGACGCGGGCCGAGAGTCAGGATCTTTCGTACTAAACTTATTATCTTTTCCAGGTCCTGCGGTATGTTAGGGTGATGTAAATGAAGCAATGTGACACGGTTGGCACTGAAAAGCGTCAGGCTATATAATTTTAGTGGGCGGATTGTTTAGGCTAACATGATCAAGTATTTTACCTCGCGCGTGGTTGGGCGATATTAGGGGGTTTTCTGACTAGCGGTTTGTTGACATTACCGATCTAAGTAGGTTTTCTGGAGTGTGGGTAATTCGTATCGTATTGTTATTTTTTTGATACTATTAACTGTTGGGGACTGACACTGCACATGATAATCAGGCATGGGCGGCCAGAGATTCCGGTCTGAGTTGTACAGCACAAGATTTGCTGTAACAGGATTCTTTGTTTAGTCGTTATACGTACAGGGCGTTAGTGTAAATGTCTTCATTGGAAACAATTCACATGGGGTGCCCTAGGTAACAAGCGCTTCCCAGGGTGTTCACCCTGGTAAGTTTAAGTGACAGTAGGTGACCAAGTATTTTGGTCCAGACTTCCCAGCATTAGATTGGCTGTGACAGAATTCTTTGATGAGTTGTCCCCCTTACAGAGTACTGGAAAGATTGACGTGTCGGCCACGTAAGGCGACACCACAGGTGGAGCCGTCCAACGAGCTGTTGGCGACTCCAAGGTAAGTTTGAGATGTAGTGGCGAAGGCCACAGATACCTATCCCATGTTTTAGTCTAACAGCAAGACTTCGTCAGTGTCATTGTGTTAGAATAAGTGTTAGAGTGAGTATTATTGTCCAGAGTCGTCTCGAAGAGGAAAAAATACTACTGTGAGGAGACCGAGATGAAGTCTCTAAGACACTGAATGAACTCCCAGATGAAGATTCTGTATGAATATAATGAAAGAAGGAATGGTATCCTCATTAAGAGCTGGAAAGGCACCAACACCACAAAGATTATCAAGCGTCCCAAGCAGAGATACATGTGTGTGCACCGTGGGAGTTCGTACATTCATAGATCAGGCCTTAGTAGGCGCCGTTCCATTGAACGCAGAAGCCACGCTTATCATTGCCCGAGATTGCCAAACATCTCAGACAGTGATATCCTTGTGATGAATGAGTGGGAGCCTATGCTCACAGGTCGGGACTGAGCCGTTACAAGAACATCCACCTACAAAGGTTTCATGAGTGCCCGAGAGTTGATGCAAAACTGTCCCGCTCAGATTCCCTAACCGACCTCATGGGGAGATAAGAATAATGATAGGAATTGGATCCCTGGTGATTTACCTTAAGGGGTCACAAGGGTCAATACTCTTGATAACACTCTTTCTGTACAGTGTGTTAGAATAATTACCCAATACACTCCAAAGATTTATACGCAAACAAGTTAACACCCCCTTCAAGGGTGACAACTGTTCTAACATATTTGACTCCATTTTATGAAGCATTCGCTTTAAAACCCCAGTTTTGTTCTTATTGAATGATTTTGTTACGACAAAATCCCTTCTTTCCCTGCTAGTTACAGGTGGTAGCTCGGCGTTCACCCCCTACATTCAGCCTGGGGTTTGAAGACCGAGTTCCACTTTATATTGGGTAGTGGCGCCCTTCTGAATGCAAACGGGTGCGCCACTAACTCCAAACGGTTCACTGAATAGATATTATACCTATGTTAACAGTGACATTTCACTGTCTACCCTATACTCTACATCACATGGGAAAAACCAACATGGCAAGCGGTTGGGGTAGCGTTTTCATTCCGTGAGGTATAAATGTCATTAAAGGACATTAAGTAGTAACTGTACAAAGGAGGCTGAGATTATTCGTTCCTTATTTGTTATCACTAGAGGATCGGGTCTCAGATTCAGGTTCTCTTCTGATCGGATTCCCGGTCCTCATTAGTTACATGTGGTTTGTCGGTACCCTCCCATTCATAGGACCAGAATGGGCAGCACCGAGTTTCCATTGTTATAATTGGGAGCAGACTGCATATATATTTTTTTTTTTTTTAATATGCAGCCTACACCCCCTTTAAATTATAGAGATGTGTAACACTTGGTTCCTTCGGCCTTCCCATATGTCATGAGACATAGTGGATTGCGCCTGAGCTAGAACCCTTTCCAGCCATAAGGCTCTCTCTGCTTCCCAGATGGTTCTTTTCAAACTTGTTCTGATCACAGAGAGCATGGCTCAACTAAACCCACGATATCCAATAATAGGGTATTGGACATGTAGTATTTAGCTTTACCATGGCCTGACTGTACATTGAGCCCTCTCTGCTACCGGAAGATCTTGGACCTACCAGCAGAGCAGAGACGACCGGCCAGTGACCCAGTCGATAGCGATTACCGGTCCCAAGTCACCCTGGGTGGTCACCGACGGTCTGATCCAGGTGAATCTGCCAACCCACACTGAACTTTGACCGTTTTCACTGGCCTTGCCTGTTCACTCCTGAGCTGTCAGGAGCTAGGTGGGGTCTGTCGGCCCCGTACCACGTACATACCACTTACTGGCGGGTGCACACCTAATAGACCTTAATTTAGTTGATTCTGCCGTATGGGATTGGCCTTCTCCCGCACCCATTAGCTCTGAATCGGATTTAAATTTTAGTCGTATGTGCCCCTTGTGACCCAGCAGCCCGATATGTACGCCGACTAGACGGTACCACAGTAGGATGTTAATTCATCCTTCGCTAGACACGGGGGCCTTCAGTTGGTCTCTCCCCTGCACTATATCTAAGGTTAGTTTAACGTGTCCCCGGACCCTCGCGAGCCCACTGCCGCCTGTTATGCACTACCCTTCGAGGAGCTCATCCCTCTCGGTAATGCATCTCCTTAGATCACTTACTTCCAGACAGCACCTAGTAAGTCGGGCCTTTACCGAAGTACAGTACAAGGTTAAACCCGTTTTCTTGTTCAGGTCTATGCCCGTTTCTCTTGTGGAGAGTCAAGACTACTCCTGAAAAGACTCCGCCCCCAGCTTATCCTAACTATGCGCATGCCGGGCAGGGATAGGTAGTGCTAAAGACAGAGTTAGAATTTTTTTTTATCTCCTTTCTAATAGATCGGGTAAACTTATCAGCTCTGGGTGTCAACCAAGTTTATTGTAGCTTGTTCATCAGGGAATCAGTAGTCCATGTCCCCCCTCTTCAGCTCAACTGTTGAGCGGAGACCTGGATACTTTTAGCGCCACGACGGCGGTCAAGACTAATTTTCATTCATTTATTTTATTTTCTTTTCCTCGACGGCGGTCAGCTCTGAAGCCGCTCATTTTCTTTATTAATTTTAATTATTTCTAATTTTTTACCCGGGTTCTCCACCAAATGAACTATTGTTAATGTTTGATTTAAGACTGCGTAAGATTCGTGTATATCCAAGTCTTCGTAAGTTACTTTCCAGAATGTCTGAGTAATTCAGACCGCGTTTAAAGTTTGTCCATTCACTTCCCAATAGTTCAAAAGAAATGAACGATGAGGGAGCTTCTTAATATGAAAGGGTTTTTATTCAATAAACATCTCATCCCGAGTCAAAGCCACCATGCATAAGTCTTCATCAGTCCACCTCCCATCTCCTATCAGCAATCAACCACATTTAGAACACGAGTTGTTCCAACGCCTTCTAGACCATTCTAGCATTCAGCTCTAACACAATCCTATGTCCGAGGTAATGGATATTCGTAAACTCCAGTCTGTTACATGGAGTCGATGTATTTACTCCAGATATAACTCCTTGGTTAAACATGTTTCTTCTAACCAACTAACTCACTAACTGCTCGCTCCCTACCTTGCAGCGCCTTTTATACTGGTTAACAGGTGGCGCTAGGAGCGTAAGATATTTCTCCTAGGAGTAGACTAGAAGTAGACTTGCTAAGCCTGATCCTTGTTGGATTATATATTATGACAATGTATTAAAAGTACTAAGCCATTAGTACAACGACTTCAAAAAGTTTCAAGGAAAATATGTTTCAAAATTCTCAGATATAGGTAAGATGTTCTCAAAAACATATCATGACATTGCAGTTTGCTCGTTTTCTCAGGCATAACACATTGAACGTTTTAAGTTTGTCACACTTACCCAATGGCGGTCATAATTCCCCGATGTCTATCACACCTCCCTGACCTTGTCTTCCCTCCTAGCCCAGCCCTAAACCAACACCCTTGTCATAAAGAAAGCAAAGGATGTAAACAACATATAACATACCTTATTTTGTAGACTTCACTATCAAAGTATTCTCTGTGTCATTGACATCATAACCCTCCTCGTTAAATTTGGTAGAGTCACCTTTGTTCTCTGAATTTGGCTGTATTCTTCTGAACGTTTCTGCTCTGAATGCCCAACTTTCAAGATGTCTGCTACTTTCCCTCCAAAATTCAAATCTCGGGGCCATGTGACAAACTGGTGAGAACTCAAACACTCTTGGAAAAGCTTGAATAAACCTGAATAAAATCGATATGGCCGTATGAAGTTTAGATAATTCAAGAATATTCTACCTTATCCAACATAATTTATTCTGTCTGAAAGTAATGTCCAAGCTTATTCAAGCTCCTTGAATACACAGAAACCTAAAGTCCAAGGTATTGCAAGAAGCTGGCAGTTTTGTTGAGTTGGAATAACTCGGATCTTCTTGGAATCCAAGCTCATATCAAAGTCCAGGAATATGCCAGCTAATCCAAGAATTCAGAGGTTGAATTCTTTTGGATATTCAGGAAATTTCCAGAATTTCCCAGCTAGCTTGGATCTACTTTCCTCCAGGAAGTGGTAAACTACAATATATAGGAGGATATTTGCGAAACCAAATTTGAAAACGATATGTCAAGCCATGAGCATGTTTCCATGAACATGTAAAATGATTTCAATTTGAACACAACTTCAACTGATAAACATGCTATTATTTTGTCTCCAAATTTCTTAAGGATTTTCGGTATACTCATTTCCGATTGCACAGATTTTTTTTCGCACGTCACTATTAAACATCAACATTACATAATCTTTTGTTTAGTTTAAAGCTAAAGTCAAATGCGCAGCCTAACCTGTTTCTTAAGGTTATTTTCCTTCTAGATGCTTATAAACTATTAAATCAGAGAGATGTTTACAACACATCCAACTTTTCTATTAGACCAGTTAAATGGCATCTGTCTGTATACGTCTAGCCTTACTTTGGGCCTAAACTCATTTCAACTCATGTTGTGAGGGATGGTCATTTTTCTGTCCATACTCCCAATAAAAAGTTGTTACATACTAAAAATAGAGGCGGCTATATCGCGCAGTTGCCGTGTCCTCTCCGTACTTTGGTAGTAGACTCGGGCCCTGGAGCCTGGCCTGTCTGTGTACATAACCCCGGCCGGACAAGTCACCAGACACTCCGGCTGGCCTCTGATCATTTGCCAAGATATTTCGCTCGGACATACATTTTATGCCCACTAACCGTGTACATGGCCAGACAGGCCTGGCCGCCAACAAAGGTGGGGTCAGCGTGTGTCACTCGGCAAATAACGCCCAGGTTCACCTAAAACACTTCATCATGATGTTATTATTTTTCTGTTATTTACTCATCCCATTATTAAAAACCGATATTTTGTTTATCGGTGTCCCCTTATACCCCTCAGACCTCAAACACAGTCCAATAGTAGGATGGTACCATATCAAGAAGGTATGAACTTACATACATGTATATCACACTGTTAAATTGTGTGTTTCTATGTTTATGTGCTCGCATTTTGCATTAAAATGGTCACACGCCTGCCGGTACTATCAAGCTATGTAATAACAATATCATTTTGACATTCAAATTTCGTTTTCACGCATTATGGGCGAGGTAGGAAATGCGCAAAAATGTGTACAGCACGAAAATTGGTACCTTTGCTCATTAGTGGAGCACGTGTTTGTGGTAGGACTGTTTAATTAAGCAGATTGATAACTACCGTGTGATGAAATCAATCATTAAAAGTTTCAACCAAGCCAGATTTAACCTTTTACATCAGTTTGTTATCGTTCATGAAATCGTGAATAATGTAAACTTTGCAGAGTTCATTGAATATTTGAATATGGTCATTCTTATCGACTATGTTGATACTATTATTCGCAGTGACATGTTTTACTGACGTTTGTCATTAATCTTGTTTCATACAATATAATTATGTAGGTATGAATCAAAGAAAGAAAACACATGTATTATTAATGCATGTTCATCGAATATTTTAATAGTATCATTCTTATTAAAATAATTCGATACGATTATTCTCAGTGGCATATTTAACTGACATCTGTCAATCGTTTTATTGCACACACTATTAATCATAATCGTATGGTTTGGAATGATAACTATAAAAATAAGCACGCACACATTCTGTTATTAATAACATCATTATTCCTTAACTGTTCACTACCTCGTTTGTCTTTAATTCCATACCGACAAAAATATAACACATTTATTTTTCTTGCAGTTTCAGGTAAGCCTTGATTACGCTTCCGCATGGTTTGCAACCTAATGGAAATGAGAGGATATCCAGAGACATCTCGGTACGTACACTTCCGTATACGTTGTCCTTGGTTCCATTGTCATAGCAGAGTCCCCAAAGCAGAGGGAAAACCGGGAAAATGGCACCAAAAAAATTCCTGACAGGGAAAACACATGGAATATGGAATACGATTTGGCTGGGTTCTGCAATTTCTGGGGAATTGACTTCTTGTTGCTGGATTGTGCAATCATTTTCTCCATGCAAAGGCTTTTAAAATTGAACAACTTGCTGGAAATGACACAGGGAATAATTGCCATGGGACAAGGAAAATCTCAGGCATAACACCGGGAATTAAAAAAGAGAGAAAAACGAAATTTGAGTGGGGACCCTGTCACAGGTATGTGTGAAACTGAACGTTCAGGAGCAGCACGCAGTTTTAGTGCAGTAGTTCGGGGATGTTTATCAGCACCAGGCAGTGTTATTTTTTTCTTTGTGCTTTGCATGTCTTTGTACTGACATGTTTTGACGACCCAGTTCTGGCCGACAAAGGATCAAACCAGTGGGCTGTGGACACAGGGGGCGGGACGGAACAAAGGTCTAACCTTACTCTTTGTGCCTTGGTCCATTGATGTTTTGTATCTTCTTGTTTAGAAAATCTGTTTTTGAAACACGAGAAGGAAATAAGCCTCATAGAAAACTGCATGTTCAACGATCTTGATCAATTTGAGAAGTAAAAGCTCGCTTTGAGTATTTTTCTCCTTATTAGGCATGGGCAATTAAATTGATCTTTTTGTTTGGAACTAATTATCTCTACCTGAAGATACTGAAAGAAAAGTTGTAATACAACATGTAATAGGACCAAATTTCTTTTTTCAATAAGTTTATTGCAGCTGCATATAGAATTACATGTTCTTCCAGATGAATTGGTGATAACAAATTAATAGCATAATTTAAAGAGGATGATGATGAACGATGAGGCAACAAATTCGTAAATATTATAATGCCTAGTCAAGGGTAATAAGATATAATTCAATGAATCTTGATCAAATTGCCTAATTTTCTTTTAATAAAGTAAATGCTTGTAATAAAATTAATCATAGGAATAAATAAAAGCATGTCTCTGGTTGTCAAATATTATATCGACACCTATATATCAATATACTGTAAATGTATTAAGTTTTGCGCTGTAAATATTTTCACGCATTTCGCACAACACTATAAATGTGCTAAATATGATATGAGCGAATATTAGGAACATTATAGAATTTACTATTAAATGCTATCTATACTATCTATACTATTAAATACTATCTATTGCTAGGTGCATGAAAATTAAGCAGCGCAAAAACATATACATTCACAGTATATATATGACATCGAAAATAATATCAGCTGTGCGGTAACCACAATTTATTGCCACCACCATTAGATATCCTACTGAGAATGGGAAAAGGAAGCTCTCAGACTGCGGTCTCCCTGGGGGTGTTTTCGCTGAGCAAATAAGGGACCTGGCCGACCCTGGAGGACTCGGGTTACTCATCACTGAGACGGTCTATGTCCTGAGGTGGGACATTCTGAGATAATGGGGATGGCGAGAACGGTTAGGACGCACCTCTTCATGGGTAGCTATTAATGTTCAGGTAAAAAGACATGTTGTTGAGCCATACCACTGTTGTCTTGGTTTTCAATGTCCTCTTGGTCGCGTCCACAATATATGTTATTATTGTCTCAAAAACGCAAAACAAAACAAAACACAAAGTCTTAAATGTGATATAAGAAAATGACAAGCAGTAGATCTAATAAGACGTTTCCATGTCTTCCTGTTCATCATGTGACCTGGTACAGTGAGATTAAAAATAAGAGGTCGCACAGTTAAGAAGCTGTTTGAAAAAGATTATTGAAACAAAATTAAAACAGATATTACCCTCTGTCAGTTTTCCTTTGATAATCTGTCTTGTCTCTTGAAAGACATTAATATGCTCAGTTTTGCTAATGTCATTGATAAACGCAATACTTAAATATAATTTTGATTTTTTTGAAGTGCAATGTCGTTTTAATGCAAGACAGCAACTTCTAGTTTTATATCAGAATTATTCTGCTCAGGTGTGTGAAAGGTATAACTAAGTATAATAGTGCTTGACGCCACACGAAAGGTCATAAAGCAGTAGACAGCTGATTTACTGCATAACACTTAACAGTGCGCAAAACAGAATATGGTCCTCATAACCACGCTGTAGGCTATGTGTTAATCCTAACATCGTGGATTTATATCATACGAAAATCCTATGTCAGACTGATTCATTCCCTAGCGTTTTACATTAGGCTGTGTCGACCATTTGGTTGTTATAGAAATTTGATACAGGGTTTGGGGCTCTCAACTACTCATTCAAGTAGTCAGACAATGAATACACAGTGTGCAGGCTTTGGCAAGAGCTGTGTATATAATCATTAGTACAGCCTGGGGTAGAGAGCCCCAGAGTTGATCTGGTCTATGGGGACCTTGCTGCCAACCCTGATATTATGAGAAGCTCAATCTGAGCAAAATAAATCCAGTCTGACTTAGGGCACTGAACTTGGTCTTATCGTAACATCCTGGATTCGTATCCTATTCTACAATACCTTTATAAAGCGCGTTGTAGAAAGCAGATCCTTTTAGAGGGCGTCAAAATGTGTATTTATGTTCTTTCGGGAGGTGTCAAATGCGATTAATGTCCTTTTGAAAGGTGTCAAATGCATGTTAATGTCTTTTTGGAAGGTGTCAAATGCGTATTAATGTCCTTTTTGAAGGTGTCAAAATGTGTATTGATGCATTGGGGCCTTCCATTTAGTACGTACGCACATTTTCCAAAATTTTAGACCCCCCATCGCCCCTTCAGCTAATTTAGTACGCATTGAATTTGTACAGGATTGTACGCAGATTTTCAAAAATCTCGGACCCCCTCCCCCTTGCTGTTCAAACCAATGGAGGCAACCATACCCCATACCCTCCCTTGCCTACATAATGGTTTTGGTCTTATTTCATCATGAAATGACTTTGATTTGAAAATGACCTATTTTTTCTGTTATCCGACCTTTATTTTACAAAAATTAATGTTACCTTTTAAAGGGACCTTTTTTTCATGATCCCCGCTTTGTGGCCTGATAGGGTGACAGTACAAAGCAGTGACCATGTGCATTCTGAGGCTTGTCTGTTGAGGTAACGTATGTGTTAGCTGATGGCATACGACCAGGGTATTTACACCCAAATCTTGCCGCCACTCACCCTCTCAGGTAGACTAAAGTAACGCGCTCAATCAGCATTGATATATATCTTTGGAGGTTACCCAAGATTTTGAGGCTCTAATTGCATATTCAGCAGAGATATGGGCCCACAAAGTTGGTAGCAGAATTAAGGACTCCAATTTTGCTGCAAAATTTGGGTCACAAAAATCAAATAAAAAGTTTCAGGAATTTGATGTTCAAATTTGAATATGTTTACTCAACATGTTTAGGAAGTTAATTTTAGGGGTTTAAAGAAAATTGGAGACGTAGTGCATGGGACCCTCGTTGAGTTGCCCTGGCATGACCCAATTGTTTGAAACTGGCAATTTGGAGTATTTTGCACATGTGACAAAAGAGTAGGAGTGCTTTCTCTATGACATTGTCACATCGCAGTTCATATCATTGTAGTGTAATACCCCCTTAAAGGGCCGTTGGTATAGTGGACCTGATCCTGGGATCACCTGGCCGCATAAACAGGGCTCGTACCCGGCCTGCTAACAATGCAGCTCAGTGAGCATCTCATCGAGCAGCTTGGCGAGTGGCTCCTCTCCACACCCCCTCATACTAACTGGCCTGGTGAGCTGCTTCTTTCCATACCTCCCCATACAAACCCTCCCAGTGAGTTGCTCCTCTCCACACCTCCCCATACAAATCCTCCCAGTGAGCGGCTCCTCTCCACACCTCCCCATACAAATCCTCCCAGTGAGTTGCTCCTCACACACCTCCCCATACAAACCCTCCCAGTGAGCAGCTGTCTCCACACCTCCCTCTTCACACCGGCCTGGCAAGCAGCTCCTTTCCACACCTCCCCTTACAATAATGGGCCAGTGGGCCAGTTTCTCCTCTCCACACCTCCCTGTACAAACTAGTCCAGTGAGCTGCTCCTGACTCCTCTTTGCACTTCCCCATACAAACCGACCAGGCGAGCTGCTCCTGACTCCTCTTCGCACCTCCCCATACAAACCGACCTGGTGAGCTGCTTCCAGGAAGACCACTTGACCGGCTCAGCCTGAAACATCCATATCCGGCCTGAGTAGATAGACATGCGCTCAGGAGTAAACAGGACCGTGCCCGCGGGTGGTTTACTGGGGCAGTGAGATTCAGCCCGCCGCTTAATTAAGAGAGGTACACATGTCTACGGGAATTGCTTGTACTGTTGGGAGCCTACAAGCTATGTGAATAATTGAAAGTGTTGAATTGTGAATTAAGAAAAATTATAAAAAAAAAAACTACTAAGTAATCAATCGATTCTTTATTGAGTGATTTAACAAGTGAATACACTCGAACTTGAGGCATTGAGTCTATCATGATTGAGTCTAGATTGATTTCGGCTTTACTCCTGCTTGGCGAACGTTCAGTCACAGTGCATCTCATTCCTCCCCGACACGTTTTTAAACCGTTGTTATAATTACCTGTGAGACCTGTATATTGTGAATTTCCTAACAAATAGATCTTTTACCAACTATTCTTTAACATTTTAAAACTTTAACACCTTGGGATCAGAACAAATTGTCATTTAATTAACCATGACAGGGAAAATTTACCTTGGGTCAGGAAAACAAAGAATTTGATCATGAATTTTGAATGGGGACCCTGAGGCAGACTGCCTGCCGGCAGGCGCTCTATGCTGCCTCATTCCTGCTGACTCGACCAAAAGTCTGTGGTCATTTGGAGGCCTGGTCAGTCAGCCCGGTCAGTGGGGGTCATTTCCGCAGGCCCCGGCCCGAGTGACAGGGGTGGGTTGGGTCTGAAATAAGACCAGCTCAGGACCAGGGGTCAAGCCTCGCGGCCAGTCCTTGACTGAAGGGCTTAAGTAGTCATAATGAGGAAGCTGAAAGTAGGTACGAAACCACATAATAACTGTTATACTATATTACTTCCATTAGATAAAGGAAAGTATATATACTGAATATACCGTGTTAGTCGGATTCTTAATTTTCGATACCCTCCCACACTTAGGGTGGTTTAATTTTCCTGCATCTCCTGTCTTTGCTGTATCTCTATCATGGTATTTTAGAATTAATTTTGCAACTTGTGTTAGAGACCCTACATCAGAAATTTAATTCTAAAGTAAATTATTGTTATTGGAAACAATGAATAAGATAAAAATATGTATAATATGTGAATTTTAAAGGCAAGAATATGTATCTATGCTACGGTTGAAGAAAAGTCCTTCATATACAGTGGTAACCCAAACATGTTCCAGGAAACAGCGAAATAAGGATAAAACAGTGGGGTCACAGAGGAGCACCTCCATAATGTTATCCCATCTCTAAGGCGTCCATGATATCTAGTTCACAGAATGATAGGTTGGCAGGAGAGCAGTGAGATTTACATATTAAATCATGGCACGGTGAGGAGCTTCACCTAATATAATGGACCTGGCGAAAATGTCACATTCCCGGAAACATATTACTGTAAAAGCCCTACCGTATAGTCCCCACGGTAAGCAGACAAAGTGTTTTATCCAGTAGGAGTTCTTTTGTCTCCGGAAGGCCTTTAAAATTTTCAATAAGTAACTACTTCTGTTTCACTTATATAAGTATTGTAGCTTAATTGGTAATTAGGCTTAAAGATATCAAAATTTGAGGCCGTGCATTTCCACAAACTTACGTTCGTAACCCAACAATTCTAGCATTTCAGCATGAATACAGATTTAGGGTTTGTAATCAGTGTGTGTGAATAAACAGGCTTTTCACCGCCTTTCCATGTAACTGCTGGAAGATCACACATTTCTGTGAAGTAGTTTTGAATAGTAAAAAGTGTCCATGAAATTAACTTCGATTCGTAAATGGAGGCCCTGAAGAAATACGAGCCTTATACTAATCATTTAGACACTTGTTTCTCTTTCTTTGATGCACAGGATACAATATCGTATCAAGTTATCACCTCGTCACTTCGAAGAACGTATCATGTTGTGTGCATGTGTGCCTTCTGTTTTTATGTACTCTGTCAATTACTGTCAGTAGTAGGCCTACATATAAACAGGCCATGTTGTCCGAAATCCTAAACCCGGTCATTTAATACTCAAGGTACCAACCACACAGGGAAAACGGGGAAAATGGAAAAACAAATCCCTGACATGGAAAACACAGGGAATTTGCAAATTTGGCCAAAATACAGGGATTTTCATTTGGCCAGGTTATGAAATTCCTGATTCTCAAATACTAGGGATCGACTTTTTGTTGTTGGGTTGTCCAAATTTTTACTTCATGTGGAGGTTTTTAATTTTTGAACAACTTGCTGGATATGACACAAGGAAAAATTGTCACGGGACAGGGAAATCTCAAGAGAAAACAAAGGGAATTTGAAAATGGAATTTTCGTTGATACCCTCTTTACTGCCGCTGTAACCTATCAGGTGAGGTAAACGTGACCGTGTCCCCAGTGCTGACTTCAGCAGTTTGTTCAGGCTATTTTACCCCAGGCCGCCTGTGAGGGACTCACATCCATTAGCGACGTAATTACAGTTTGATACAAAACAACTCTATCTACACAGATCTTAATGTGCCTGGGGAGTACTTGAGCACAATGTTTCATCCAAGTGAGGAGAGTTTAGCATTATGTATGGAGTTGTCGGTGATACTTTAGATGATTTGATTCTCTGGATTGTATTGCTCAGTTCAATTTCTCAGGGTAATTTAGCAGTATTTATGGATTCGTTTTATTTGTTTTCTAGGAAGTTAGGATAATAATCGCTGATTATATTGCCAATCAAGAAAGAAAGTATTTTGGAGCGTGGGAGGGGTGGTGGAAAGTATTAATGCTCATAGTTGTATAATGAATGTATCTGAACTTTGTCAGTTTGATGCAGTTAGGATTGTAAGTAACTTCTGACCCAAAGGACATCTAGACAGAAAAGGTCAATTCACCGTACCTATGTCGTAAATAACCAGAAAAAAAAGAAGCTGATAAGGAGACAAGGCACCAGACACTGCCTATGGCGTAATGGCCTGAATGTGACAAAGAAGCCGTATCATCTGTACACACTGAAGCTAATTACATTTGCCCTTACCACTCTCTGCCCGCCTCTTCGCCGCTATATACGTGTATCCATCTAACCCCGCCCACCCACGTGGGAGGCACACGCCGCATAATTGACCCACATTCTGGGAACATTATGAACACTGAGGACTACTGTCCCACCTGCCATAGTCCCCATTATTAGAATCACATATGGGCGTATTTATTGTGTAATCTGAGTAATGATCACTAATGGTGAGGCCTGCTCCGCCACCCATCATTTATAGCGTGTTCTAAAATACAAATAAACTTGATACCTGTTGTGATAAATGTTTGGAGACACTTTACTCGTCCCGATTGGGCCAGATTGTTGTAGTCCCCCGGGTAGGTGGCGGGATAGCTTACATACTAGGGGGCACTGGCTAAGAGTCAAGAATTGACCTTCCATTCAAAGTGCCTTTGAGGAATACTGCTAGCTTGGGCTTATGGCATAATAGTGTATTGTCATTAATACTTATCTGCAAAATGTGTGTTGATCCAATTATTTGAATGTTTTAGTGTAAAAACTGTATTCGAAGAGAATTGTTTAGCTGTGACACACTATAAGAAATTGTACTTTCCCATGACAAATGAAAACATTTGTTTTTAAAAAAGAAAGAAAATCCAAGCCTTATCGACTAGTGGAGTTTAGTTGGACAGTGTGGCCAGGGATTTAAGATGATTCCCTAGACCAATTAGGCTCAGTCTCTGGTCGACCAACGACATATCACTGACATTTCCTAAGAATGATGAAGATTGTGTGAATTAGATAATATTTTCCATCTCAAACAGGGCTCTGGTTTTATATAGAAGTACTAAAGGTAGTGATACTAATAGTTACAAATTTGACTTCCGGTTTCTAAACAGAAAAAGACAGAACATTTGATTTCTAAACAGTTCACTAAAATGGAATCCAAATAGATTAAAATATGGAATGAACAATCTACCAATATGATACACAATATCCACGCCATTGTATTCCCTCACACCTACGCTCCTGAAACTGTATACAATACACCACATCCAGCCGGTATTGTAAAAGGCCTCAATATGTGCTCCCGTCTCCGATATACTTTCCCAGTGTTTGCTATCACACCTGAAGAAACCCAAGCATCCTCCGTAGTGGGCCTGTGGAGATTACCCTTCTCACGGTGACAGGGGCCTCCATGTCGTTACATTACATGATAAGGCCGACAGTGACGACCCCCACAGCTGTCACTCATAAAGTGTGGACTCGGCTTACAACACAAGGGTAGCGCCTTGATAATAGAGAAAGGTGTATTGTGTGCTTTGTCATATAGCGCGCAGGCTGAGTGTGGGATATCGATGAGAGTCGGTGACGGCTGGCCTTTATAGCTGCCGCCCAGATTCAATATGTCAGTCTTACTTTCTGTAAATTAAGATCATAAAGTTGTATAGAGAGACATCTCTGATGGGCTGGTTATAATGTAGTGATTTAAGGGAATAATGAGGGATATGCATCATAGAAATATTCGAGCTGCCCATTATTGAACATTATTTATCAGTATACTTGTAGTATGACATATATTATATGATATAGTGTTATTATATTGTCGATATAGTTACCATTGTAGGTGAAATGTATGATCAAATCATGGTTAGGTAGCATGAAGTTACATTTTTGTGAGGGGAAAAATACTACATAAAAGTCTGTCTCCCCCCCCCCCCCCCCCAAGTATGCTGATGAATATCTATAACCGATGTGGTCGAGCGGTATCTACTTTATAATCCCCTCCCGGTGGGTGGGATTTACCTACTGCCGTGGTCAACATAATCTGCAGAATCCTCAAAGGTATGATTTGATTCATATCCTTGTTTACGCCATGTCCTAGCCGAAAGCTGGCGTTATCTCCTATTCCCCATAGCCTTGTTATTCGCCCTACACAGGTACTGGGGCAGGAGGCGCTCAGGTTAGGTTAATCCTGGAGGAGAGGTGTCCTCCAGGGTGGAAGTGGGGAGCTTTGTCTGGATTAGAGAGGGTTTGTAGGTCCCAACAAAGTCTGTGTTCCCGCCCGGACGTAGAAATCTATATTATAGAGTGAGAGCCCCCGCTGGTGTCCTTTGGTGAACTCTAGCCCCAGTGCATCCAATATGACCGCAGCCCTCCCACGACTCCCCAGATGACCATTGGTCATCCCGGATGTGAGTGAATAGCCTGACCACACCCACTCCCCCACCCACGTGGTTACTGTTGGCCACGCCCCCACCCTTAGGCGACCCCTTACGCCCACCCAAGGACTTCACCCCCAGCCCACCCGTAAAGGATAAACTGGTTCTTACCAGCAGGTGAGAGGAAAAAAGACGTCAGCCGTTCCGTTGAGATTTTTTCCTGTAATGGATCGGGTTTTCTGAGGAAATTCTTTTGGGAGGTATCAAAGGTCTTTCGTTCCCCGGGCGTTGTAGGTATAGCAAATAAGCGGGGATCTCTATTGGTAACTGGACCAAGGGTCAGCATGTTCCCTGCCTGATCCTGTTGTTTATGGGGTCAATTAGTGAGGAAATATAGGCTGAAACACTGATCAGAACATTTTGTATATAAATTAGTTTTGCATTGCGTTTTCTAATTCAACACTGATATTTAAGCCTAAATTAATCACATATTTTATGCTTACATACGCTTTTTGTGACATGTTTTTATTCTTTCATTCGTTCTCTATGATGGTTTTGAAAAATGATATAGATTTATTGCTCTGATTTCTTTGAAAGTCTGTCCCTGGACACAATCTGAACCCCAATTTCACCACTTAAAAGGAGATCATTCGTCACCGGTCGGCACTTTAGGGAGCCTTTTACTCTCAAATAACCGCCGTTACTTAAAAGTGGACCCAGGGCTCAATAATTCGTTGACAATCCTTGTTAGAAGTTCAGAGTAGGGTGCTGTCCCGGCTTTATCCCACTTTCGCCCCCTTTTCATCTTCTCCTCCCTTCACCACCTGCCGTCCACCGAAGACCCTAGTATGTTAAAGCTCCGCATATTCACCTTTATGAGTAAAGTGCCCACGGTCTGGCCAGTAGGGAAGGAAGCCTCCGGGCCCTGGCCGGTAAAACGGGCGCCATATTTGTAGCTAACTGTGTCCGGTGGCTGGCCGATAAGGGCCCGAATCCCGCCGACATCGACCCCACCCCGCCAGAGCTGCTCGCCCAATGACCTCCTTACACCCCCCTGTAGTCGGCGAGTCGCTCGGGCGGACATCGATCTGCTCAGGCCTTTATCGCTCGGGAGTAGGAAGTATGGAGCAGCTCCGGCTCACCTAGCAGGATCCCCACTGCACAGGGAAAACAGGGGAACTGGAAAGAAGATCCCTGTCAGGAAAAGCATAGGTAATTTTGGAAATTTGACCAAAACACTGGGAAAACACTGGGAATTATGTTTGCCAAATTTCTGGATTTTCTCATTCTTAAGATTCAGGATTTTGCAGTTTTCCTTTTTAACCTTGAGGTTAGAATGAATTATCAAAATCATGACGGGAAAACACAGGGAATTTCGTTCATCCAATTTCTGGATTTTATGATTCTTAAGATTTCCAAGAAAATTATTTAAATTAGTTCTGAAAATTCCACACATCTTTCACGGCATTTTTAACCTTGAGGTCAAATAATCAAAACCATGACGGAAAATTCACTGCGGGACATGGAAAACTCCGGGAAAACCGGAAACTCGATTGTGAATTTTGAGTGGGGACCCTGGCCTATCTAGGCCGATGGAGCTGCTCAAAGGGAACCCGAGCTGCTCGGAGCTTGGCCTATAGTAATGGAGCTCGTCTGAGCAGATAGAGGACACCCGGTAACATAGACCAGAGCAGCTCACGGTACCTGTTCGCAGATGGCCGACGGGGGCAGGGCTAGTAACTAGGTGTGTGTTTTCAGGCTCACCGTTATAGCTGCGACACCGACTATTACCCTGTAAGGAACGGCACTTTGTGATTGACAACCATTGTCAGGCCTGTTTAGGTTCAGGCTCTAGCAATAAATCAAACTCGGGTTTGGGACCAGAAACTTTCAAAATGAAAAGGCCGTGAGTGGTTACTTGTGCTCCCTAGCGGTTGTCAAGTCAGTGGCCGCATTATCTTTACTATTTGTCATACTTTCTAACGTACTTCTGCAGGACTCACAGGCAGGCTCTGACAGAGGGAGTCCAACTAAGAATTTGTATACATACTTGTACTTGTAAAAGTGGTCATTTGTTTGCAGCATTGTAGATGTATTAGCAAAAGGATATAGTGCATCTAACAAAATTATAACATGAGAATGAAAGGACTTGCATAAGTTTCCACACAACCATAAAATTGAATTTCCATTTTTAAAAACAACACTCTCCTTTAGTTGGTGACCCCATCCGTTCAGTGGTTGTCACACAGACTGTCTAGACTAGTTCACCCAGGACAACGACAGGTTCCCAGAGCTGACCAAACCAGGCCAGGCGGGGATAAAACAAGCCATACCCCGGTGAGACAGGCTGGGGAAAGGCTGAGCCTCGCCGGGGCGGGAATTAGCCAGAGCGTATGTAGCAAAAACAAGTAAAGAATAAATATAGTAATAAAGTAGAACCAGGTCAAGCTCACCGCATGCAAGCCATACCTTGCACCGAAGGCCGAGTTCACCAGGCTGACGGTGTAAAATACCTCTGACGTTCGGGACAGAATAAGCCTGTTGAAAATTCAACTTGCATTCAAATGCATGAGATCTGTAACTGTTAGCGTAAGAATATTTCGTTCTGAAATCTTGCCCATATTTGGAAGTGCAGACAAGCTTGGGATATATTCTTTCTGACCTGCTATTCTTAAATCTTATATAATTAAATTGGATATAATTTTAAGGATACGCATTATATCCAATTTGCTATTCTTTAATCATACATTCTGGGAAAGGCTGTTGTCTAGTTCACAATGTTACATAGGGATATTGATTATACTGGACTCCTTTTCACCACTAGAATGTATAATTGTATTAAATATGATTACAATAATTACACCAACTATGCTTGCATATAACTACACGGTAGAACCTACCTGCCCTTTGCCTTGACTGACATACCCAGCACTACTCCCTAATCTATAATCCCTTAATCATATGCCACACCCAAATGCTATTCTAAATCAGCAAATGAAGCTTGAACTGTTTTTCCAAATTTTGTATAATTAAGTACACCAGTGCCCCTATACCAGGAAGTGGTCTGAAATGGTAGATATGGGTATACTGCGTTGGGTCACGTGCGTGTAGAGGGGGGGGGGGGCAGTATAAATGAAATTAATTAGATAGGGTATAACCCCCACCACCCCTGCCTTTGCAACATCAGGGCTTGCATGCCTGACATTATTCAGATCTCTAGTCTCATGTGATGCCAATCACATTCTTATCTATGTCAGTGTGTGTCTTTTACTTTGCTGGGATATTGCAAGAGACGACGGTGGTAGTCTACATTGCTCAACATTGTCACACTAAAGGCCCATACCCACTAGGCAATTTTACCGGCGACTGGTGACGGGCAACAGCAGAACCAGTGGTATAATCATTACCAATTTAACTCACATGTTAGTTTTTAACATGTCCATGTTACAAACTAACATGTGAGCTAAATTGGTAATGATTATACCACTGATTCTGCTGTTGCCCGTCACCAGTCGCCGATAAAATCGCCTAGTGGGTATGGGGCTTAAGAGTCAGTTTATTTTCCTTTTTTTTTCATGAAATATTGTTAAGTTTTCCACTATTGTTCACTGGGGTAGTTTGAACGTTTCAATCCTGGACTGATTTGTATCAAGCCACGCTAGGTATTCTTCAGTTTTTCCAAGCCTAGCCAAGCGAAGTCGGGAAGCTACGCCACTGGGGTACAGACACCCTGGAGACCTTGAGACACCACAGTCAGCCCAGAGGATGTCTCCTCCAGTGCAGAAACCCCGCCCTCCCTTGAACAGCAGCTGTCACGGCACCGTCACGAGCCCAGCCTATTCCAGCCTCCAGCCCTCCTGCTCCTGCACCAAAGACGGCTCGCGGCAGGACCTGGGAAACCCCACAACTCCAGGTCCGGAGCCCCAAACACAAACCCTGGAGACCCAAGCCCACCACCCTCCCCCTTTCCTCCCCCTTTCCACCCCCAGCCCTCCATATCCTCTGAGCATAAACACACACAACCGGCCGTCCCCATCACTGTCCACCACCTGCCCCTACCCCGGCCGACCCGTCAGCCGTGCCCGGGCCCCCTGACGGGCCCCGCCGGGGGAGGGCCGGCCTCCCGCCGCCCGCAGCGCCCGGACCAGGAGGAGGAGAGGTAGTATTATTACACCTTAGGGTGATACAAGTTTAGTAGTTAAGAGTTTAACTCAGGGTGATACAAACCTGGGTGATAACCAGCCTTGTATCACACTGCAGTGTGATACAGAAACTTTTTATTTTTCTAAAATTCATGAAAAAATGAAATACTTAAGAAATAAAAAATCTAATGTATGCATTATTTGTACAACGTTCATAGCTACATTTTACTGCTTACTATTTGTGGATTTGATGGATATCAAAAGAGTTATATGAAAAAATATAAAAAAATGTGCAGCATCACAGTCCCACCATCACTGATTGCCGTGCATCCTTCCTTGGGAGCTCAGATCTTACAGAAAAGGTATAATAAATCCATAACCAACCTCGAAGGGAGTACTCAGGCTGTTATCACCCCTCGCCGGGACCCCGATATCAGCCCTCGGCCGGCCCTTCGGGCCCTGGCCTCGGGCTGATATCGGGGTCCCGGCTCGGGGTGATAACCACCCTCGTACTACCTTCTTGGTTGGTTATATGTATGTAGTAGCGAGTGGTATATGGAAGCGGTTATTGATCTCAGGCTACCAGCAGTCACGCTAGGGGTAGAGAGAGGGGCCCTGGAGTGGCGGACGCAAGGAGCAGGAGGGGAGAGGGGTGGTAGGAGCAGTAGTAGTGGGAGCGGCGCCAAGCAGCAGCAGCAGCAGCGGCAGTCGTGGTGGGCAGCCGTCGGCAGGAGTCGTTACAACGCCAGCAGCGTGCACAGCCTCTACAACCGTCGGCGGCAGGAGCAACTGGAGCGACTCAGTGGAGCAGCTCGATCCTCCCGAGCTACTCTCCGGCCCGCTAATAGACTGTCACACCGCTGTAGACCAACTGTCGTGAACACAGGTTGCTTCATGCAATAGCAGCAAAGTATTACTGGTTGTACGTGCACGGAGATCCTGGGAAAGTCCGCAAGCTGGTAGCGTTTACAGGGCGACTCCTTTTCTGCTAAGTCGGCAGATTCGCTCCAGACGCATGAAGCTTCCTTCAAACATATTGCTTCTCCACACGCTTAGGTTATAGCATACCCCAACAGGCACTACCAACCAAAGGCAAACACATTTCTGCCGGTAAATTATATACATTTGATTATCATCACACCATAACTTGTATTTAACTCCCCCCACTTGGCATCACTCAATATCACCAGGGAGACAAGGCTAACAAGTGTATGCATACTTGACAAGACGGTGTTCTCGGAATGCCCACACTTAACCCCCAGGTGCCTGGATCCTGCGCCCAGTGCTCCAGTGTAAACGTTTAATGAGGTTTACTTGGTACTAGACCATCCCGGTGACGACAATCGACCACACCTTGATGGGTACAAACCGCTCCAGGGTGGACAGAGCCGGGTTCGTTTGGTGAGCAGCTTACTTACCGGAGGGGCCCTGGAGGAGGCAGTGGTATCTCCATTACACGCCCTGATCACCTGGAGATCGGATTGCGCGTCACCATTCTCAGTTTGAGAAGGGAACAGTCAGCTCAGTAAGACTGGCACCAGTGTTATATTAATTATCAAGGAGAGAGCACACCAGAGTCATAAAGAAAAGTGCGGTGGTATCTCAATTAGAAAAAGAGGCACGTCGGACTCTGCCACGGTGGAGCATTGGTATCTCAATTAAAAAAGGGAACATCCGACTCAGTCAGCTATACACCAGAGGTTATTCAATAACCTCTGGCAATCAGCGTACAGATCAGCGTACAGACAGGTCAAAGCTGAGCAGCCCCAACAGCAGGGACAGTCTGTACCAACTGCCCTGGGCGAGCAGCTCGGCCGCCATGGGTCAGAACGGGTGCTCGGCCTACCTGCTCCACAGGGACGCCGTGTGGTGCCTGCTCCACCTGCGCATCTCCACCTCCCTCTACGGCGTCTCCGTCCACCAGTGGGTCAAACTGTCGGCCGCCGCCACCGCCGCCGCCGCCTCCAGTAGGGGCCGGGGGGCCAGTGCTCCGAACAGCTCGTAGGGCCACTGGTTAGGGGTGAGTGATCGGTGCCCGGGTCCTGTATCTACAGCCTGACTGGTTTAGCTAGACTAAGGTGACGTTTGGGAACCAAGAGCTCCAGCCTTATTTATGTAGTGTATGTTGAGTTATAGGCGTCTGAGAGCCTTTGAAATGATAGACTATTTAGCACTTATCATTGACTTGGGCTCAAGCCGTGTTGATAGATTGATATAAAATCAATTGCAGTGTACATGCAATCAAAGCGTACATTTTGGTAGAATCATTTATGGCTCTTGGATGAACAAAAACAAGACAGAATTAGAAGTGTGAACCTAGCTAGTTTATATATGTATGTCCACATTCTAATCTGAGGCCAGCCAGGTCCGCACATAACATGTCATACCTTGAACCTTACACTTGACAGTTTCAGTACCTTTAACCATTCAATATAAGGACCACTACCCACTGTGTAGCCCCTCCGCGGACCTCGCCCCTAAACCTCCTAAACAAGGCCGTCCTCCTCTTGTCGATCCTTCATCCTGGTCAGACCTGAAGGTAACGCCTTGACTGTGGATCTTTGCCCTCCATGTTGAAGGATGTAACGTTGTTCACCGGCCTTTTGTCACACTACACCTTCGCAAGTAGACACTTCCCATCAGAACCTGTAGTGTATTACGTACTTATAAATACGCTTACATTTAATGGCATTAAGTCATCATAGGTGACGGTTAGGTAAGGGGGACTATGTAACACCTGGTCAGACTGTAGACCTGTTCCCAACACCTGAAACGAACCTGATACCCACAGACTCCTCCTGGGGAAGTGTTCTTCAGAGAGGAAGTTGACCTTATCATCCGAGCACACACTTCAGCATTTCACCAGAATAGGATGAGATCGGATTCTTCATATTAGATCCCACTTTGAGTGGATTTCTCAGAATCCCACTCGCCGCCCGTCGGTGATTTGCCGCCTTTCTGACGTTTGTCCGGAAACACGGCTGAGAGCAGTGCCGCAGGCTACATGGTTGAGGACATTGGGTAGCTCTGAACAGTGGTGTAGGCGGGGAAACTGCTCACAGGTCGACACCCTCGAACTGCTACTAAACCGTAAGTACCAATAATATTGTTTTCTTGTACAAGATAAAAACTCGGTTGAAGAAGTTTTGTTTTATATGACGTTGTCTACATAGCCTAAAAAGTGGAGCAGAGGAAAAAAAGACTTGTATGTTTGATTGTGAACTAAAATGAGCCTGCTATTAACAAGACATAATATTGTAAGCTTTATATTGATAGAAGGGGGTTGTATGTACGATGCACACGGTATTTTATGCATTATTTTCATCGATCGATGTATTCATCTTGCACAAAACACTGGCAGTAACAAGAGAGTGTGATCGGATATGCTAACCTTTCACGCCCCCTAGTATTCCTCTATTAACTGACGGGCCGCAACTTTTAAGACCCCACTCATTGTTACGCAATATCAGATAATGCATGTTCCCAGATACATTTTCCTGAGCACTGAGGAGGAAGCATAACCGGTAAGATTGGAGAAATGACCATTGGTTAGGACATAGAAAACAATCCCTTTCTTTCTTCATACCTATATATGTATTCTTACCGTGGCTAGGAAAAGGGAAAATACACAATTACAAAATTTCACGGCCGTATAATTATCCTTTTTGTATTCGCCTTGATTAAATCAGCCCCACCCAATCCCCTCCTCAGCCCTATTCAGCCCCCCTCGGGTCCCAAGCCGTCACGTTCAGTCCAAGCCCGGCGACGAATTGCTTCGACTTTTTCCGGAGGGCAGAGATTTGTGAAGAGAGCTGTGAATGACTTCATTTATTTTGATTGACTCGGGGCCTGCCTCGCAGGACCTAGAAGGGTTCCGCCGGCCATGAAGAAAAGATGCATTTGGCCGGGAGTTGTCAGCTGGCGTCTGCGGGTAGTGGGGACCCTGGAGGAAGGCGGGATTACCTCCCCATCCTTCATGGTTATTCCCGCCCAATCCAGCCCCCCTGTCTCCTTTATCATGCCAGAGCCAGAGCCAGAAGTATAACAAATTCTGACATGGCTGGTAAATTCCCCACCGGGATTGGGTCTCCCCAAGGCCCTGGGTATAAGGGCAGCGGCGCCAACAATGAATATCACGCTGCAGGTTACTAGGAAGACTTTGGATACCTTGCGCGGCTAAGGCGCATATGGGTGTCCATATGGTCAGGTCTGGTATGGTCATTTTTATAAAGAAAACAGTGAAGACTGATATAAATTTTAGTGCTATATAATGCCTGTCGCACATTGTCAGACTCTATATGTAAAAGTCTCGTTTTGAACCTTCAGTTGCTTATGTACCATGATCTTTATAGTATTCATATTTGATCGTATTTTTTCAGTGTTTACAATTTGCAAAGAGGGTAATTCCTTGTAACTTGATATTCATGTTGCTATTTTTGATAGTCGGGACAAGCGTGTATAGACGTATACATTTACTGTAGTCAGGAAACCATTTTTTCTCTAGTTTCGTCAATTTTAAACACAGGTAACGTTTTTTCCCTATTTTCCTACATTTGCGTCTGACCGGAGTGGCATCTTTGTTGAGGCAATTTTATATATAGCAGTCAAGTCACATATATCGAGTTACTTATAAGAGAAGTCATAAGAACTAGTACAGCAGAAACCTTTTAGTGCAGAATGTCATGGAAACACAATTGAGTTACTCCAAGGCCACTCCTGCAGCGTACACACAGTTTGTAGTCTTCTCCGCCCACAGGCACGACACATGTTCCTTATGTCTGGTCGAAAACTAGACATCAAGAATATATAGTATCTTAAAGATCCATGTTTGGTCGACTGGGATATAGAGGTATATAATGTCTTCAGATCCATATGTCTGTTCCACAGGCCAAGCCATTATGTAGGCTATGTAAGGTATCATGAAGATCCATATGTTTGGATCACAGTTCTGCCATGTAAGTGGATATATCATTGTAAAATCTGGTCTACAGGCTATGCTGCAAGGTGGGATAGCCTCTAGCAAGAAATGAAGTTCATAGGGCTATGTGAATTAATGTATGTCAAATAATGGAAATCTGAAAATTATATGGGACCTTACTCTGAGATCTGAACAATGTCTGTACATCCTAATTACAACTTAGCACTTGCAGGTCAGTACTTTGAAGAACTGCTGTTGCAGAAGCCCTCTATCACACGAACAACTTAGTACAGATTGGAAACACACAACCTGATTACCTAAAGGCATTACATATAAATGGATAACTGAAGCATTCAACACACTATATAGTCCCTTTTGCCTGAAAACATGACATGTATTTTTTACGTCTGGGGCAGAGGCCTTGGGATATGCGTGGACATTCCGCCTTAGATCTACCAGCTGTTTTCTCTAGTGAATGGGAAAACCGTTCCACTGTAAAGACTGTGTTATACTAGCCGATTTTACTCCAGATTTCAAAAATCGGCAGTGAGAACATGGATTAATCATAGGCATGTTACATATCATTAGAAAGAGTTTTTAATTCTCTTTCATATGATATGTAGGATGCGTGGCCTTTTGCCATATCCGTGGTAAAGCGTTATAAATTACCCAATTCCGGCAGTCAGAATCGCCTCGTGGAATACGGGCTTTGGGCTGTTAGGGCGGGGCTAACAGTCTCTGGTGGAGATTGCATGCCGCCTAATGGCGCATGCTCCCTGGGGTCAGTGTTCCTGCTCACCTCCACAACACGCTGCGTCCCACCGGAGGGCGCTGCGAAACCGAAGGGCTGCCAGCCAATCAGAACAAAGGGTGGGCACGCGAGGCCAACTTATGGATTTATGGGGCTTTTTGACTGATGTTTTTTTGCGTCTTGATATAAAGTGCTGAAGCTGGCTTAAGAACGGTTTGTTGCCAACATTGCTGGCCCTTGTTAAAATAAACATTTGCTGGCTTCTTTAATGTTGGCTGCATTTTTTTTCTGTCTATAGTAACTGTTTGGTGCTTGTGCTGATTCAATCTTAAAGGCAGACGGTATTACACAATAAAGCTCATCTGACCGCTACAAGATAATATGTACAAACATGTAAAGTTACTTTCCTAACAGTCAAGGTGGAAAAATAGAAACAACAAAAATGGAGAATGATTTTACAAAAGCGAAAAAAAATAGAAGAATGATTCTAACATCATATTGAATTTCACGAGAAATATGATCTCGCTCTGATGTTATATCACCCACCCGCCAGGACGTCACCCTCGGTCGATCCAGGGCTGTTTAATTGAACATGGTATTTAGTCGACTTCTCAAAGTCTCAAGTAATTAGTTGAGCAATTAGTTGGAATTATTTCCGTGGCTTCTATTCAGAGAAGACTGATGAGCCACAAAGCTGCACGAAATAATCGATAATTGATCATGAAAGTTTCCACTCTAATCTGCAACAAACTGACACGATCGAAACCGATTGCTCCTTGGTAGGTTTCTCGCAAATGATGTTAGGATTTACCTATTGATATTCAAACTTTATCAGTCAAGAAATCACATAGAAAGAGTTGTAATTGTAAGGGCGCCCAATGTATACAGAAATCCTCTGGACGCTTCTGAGGATAATAATTATCCTTCTACCGTCCCATCCAATGAGCTGAACCTTATTGTCCGACCCTCGTAAACATTCTCAACAAGGCAGGTCGTTCCCACCTCTCGTCACTTTATAATCACGTCCAAACTGCAATATGACGCCTTGACTATTAACTCTTGCCCTCAACATTGAGGGGGAACCTACATTATAAAAATGATTACTTTAAGTTCTGAAATGAGAAGAGAGATAGCAGTGGTTGGAAAGGATGATGCTATATACTTGGGGACTATTTCATTTCGGGAAAGTACCTGGCATATAACATCCAGGAGCGGCGGAAATTCTCCTGATAGAGTAAGGTATATCCTTTTGCCTAAAATGGATTAAAATGTGCTTGCTCCACTCTGAAAAGCGAAAGCTAAAACGAATTGCATAGATTTATGGGCCTTTGCTAATTAACCTACCTTAAATAAATTCTAGATAAAGGAATCGGGAACCGATATGTAGCAGAAATTGGATAGTTTGCTATGTTACATGTGGTGTTTATTTTGTTTGAAGAAGAAGAAGAAGAAAAGGTCTACTGATTTCTGAACTTATGAACATAATGCATGGTGCAAACGCAGCTCGTATCTTTATCAGCCAAACAAGAGATTTATAGGAAAAGACAAAAAAATACCTCGCCTTGTTTCCGAAGCCACTTTAAGACAACAGGTCTAGCACAAATTGTGCTAGCTATATTTTAGCAAGTTGTGCTAGCTATATTTTAGCAAGTTGTGCTAGCTATATTTTAGCAAGTTTTGCATTTGGTTTTCACGCAACGTTTGCCACAAACATCAGACTGGAAAACATGGTAGACATGCAACCCCAGCTGGTTGAGCTCGCTTGAACCGCTTTAAGGATTTACTTTCCAATCATTTTTAGAAAGAGATGATTAGGATTTCGGCTTTTTAACTATTTGAAGGTTTGAAAAACTTATTCGAATAATTGTCTGAAATTGAAATTCCTGTCATGCTCGCCAAAAAGTTGAGTAACCTCTTGATTAGCTCCCGTCGAAAAAAGGAAGACATCTCCAAATCCCGCCTTTTTTAAAATTCTTTTTTTAAGGTTAATATGGACCATCATAATTATCTGATAGATGGCAGGTGAGTTTCACCAAATTTTTTTGATTGTTTCAAAATTTAGATCCCTTCATTTACATCGATTCCCGGTTTCTCTGATTCGATGAATCTGAAGAACCGAGGTCCTCACCCTGGTATAGGGGAAGGGGCCGGTGAGCCTGGACGGGATGGTGTTATCCGGGGGAGGGGTGTTTCGGCAGGGGGTGGGGCTTACAAATAGCCAGGGCCAGTCGTAGGGGGCGACGAAAATGAGAGTCAGGGGGGTTGGCCAATTTGCCGGGAATGCTGTAAAAGCCCCACCACCGACATTGAATTGTCCGCCTCATACATGGATAGAATGACGGAGAAATTCGATTGTACTATACAGCCGATTAGATCACCTACAGAATATGTATTATAATAATAGGATACGTGTCTCCATTACGTATATGCCCGATCGATAATTCACACGCAATAGAGGTGCTGTGAGGTCAGTTGCCCAGTTTAGGTATTTGACTTCAAAATTTCATTTCATTAAAGGAATTTATGTCCTTTAATCTTTTCATTTGGTTGTGTAATCGTGCATGAAAACCACGTTTAACCGACGTATACATTTCACGGCTTTGTGAGTGAGGAGCCTGCGCTGTGCCTCCCCGGATCGATCTGACCGGAGTGGGCGCCAATATGTATGCAAAGTCCGAGGTACACAGATTCCCTACACCATCATTATAACTCTTAAGGGTGCAAATGTCGTTCTATCTTTAGAAAAATACAACCGTGTTCATTAAATAAAGGCCAAGCATGAGTAACGGATCGAGAGATTTCAAGAAAGGGGAGCGCGCCCCCTCTCAATCTTTCCCTGGACATATCCCATTAGATGTCATGTACTGTATAAGCATATAATTATAACCTTTTAGGCAAATTAATGTAAGTGTGTCAATATTTTCTGACCGTCCTAAATGGCCAGTCTTATCTATAGATAATCCTGCAGTGTTCAGGTCCGTCCCAGCTCGGTGGGCGGTACGAGGTGAACAGGGAAGCAGAAAAACATCTGTATCTTATTTTCCAACTTGAAGATGAGATCGTCCTGGTTCTTTAAGTGAAGGACATCATGTTATTTTTTGCAAGATTTAGTTTCCCTCTGCAGCTATTTCTCTAGTCATACATTCTCATATGGAGGCAACAATTGTAAACATGACTGAGAATATCTATATAATATTATATATAGAGTTATACAGCTAACAAAAAGAAGAGTATAAATCTAAAAGTGACGTGTGTGTTCTTAGGGTACGTGCTACAGTATGTAGTTGCATGGAATCTCATGTTGCATCCCAATATCGTTGTAAGCCCAAACCTGATCTGCAGTTCGTACCCTACGCTTTACCACTGTTGAGACATGAGATATTTCATTGTCGAGGCACGAAGCCCTTTCCCTGCTCCTCTGCTGAATAATGATTTAGTATGTGGTAGGGAAATACAATCATGCAAAGGAGACGAAGACGTTGCATGCGAACTATAGCGATGAAACTGCTTTATCATGCCGTCTTACTGTTTGGAACCTTACCAGTCTTCTAGAAAAAACACATAATATAAGCACGGCAGGTACATTACCTAATCCAGTCATATCCCCCTGAGCTGAGTTTCCCTTCACCCGCCGTATTTACAGCTTTAAAAGAGTGATCGGCTGGGCATAAGCAAAGAGAGTATATAGAAGGTCCCTTCTACTCTCTATGGTATAAGTTAAAGAGTCTTCGTTCCATATACTACGAGAGCCACCTCAGTTTCTAAGTAATTATGAGGCGGGGGCATTTTGAAACATTTTTAGGCTTTAACCCTCGTTAAGGCCTTAAAACCGACCCCGGCGCATTCATCTATTTAGAAAGCGGTCTACGATATGTGAGGACTGGTCTACGTTTTACAGCAGAGACCCCTGAAGCGAGTTCTGGTGGAGATGTCCACCCCTGCTAAAATGAAATAACCCAGACCTGTCCACTAAAAAGATATAGCTGGACGAGTCCATTATGAAGACAAAGGGATGTTAGGTGTTAGAATCTTTAAACCCATTCTGAGCTAAAATAATGATTATTTGGGATTATTTGGGCTAACGTGAGATATTATTATGATATATAGAACAAGAAGGACTCGTGAAATTCATCCCAAATCGGACAAATTAGAGAGGAAAGCCTGGAGTCGACATCGCTATGTTGTAAGCCTGCTCGCCTCATTTTGTATCTTCAGATACTCTCAAAAAGCAATACTGACCCCTAACTGCTTTTGGACTTGTTATACTTCAGAGACGTCATTTCTTGATGGTAAGTAAATCATTTAAGAGTCGCAGAGTTTTTTTTCTGATTATTACGTTATCTAAACTCATAACTTGACAAGTAAATTATAGGATGACACTATGTTATTGACTTACCGAGACAGTGAGCTATCAATATGTTTCGGTCCCAGTTTGTGTCCTAGAAATGTCACAATTTGCCTATATACGACTCAGACGTAGTAAGTTCACTAAAAGTTGAAGTTAATGATCCACCGTTAAGAGAACGCTCGCCTAGCTGAATCTGTTCATGCCTGGAAGGTAAGAAGAGACTTTGCCGGGAATGACCTCCAGTAAGGGATTAAATGTTCAAGGGATCACGGCGACTTCTGTCGATGCTAATCTCTGCGACATGAGGGCATGATTTGTGCCTCGGGGGTGATCACGTAATACAACTGATTCCTAGGGTTACCTGAGGATGGATCAAACGTGAATGGGTTCCTAGAATTCAGAGATTTGTTATGATGGCTATATCTGGAACGTGTTCTTTGTTGTTGTTGAAACAAGAAGTTGAATTGCTTTCAAAGTAATTTTTACTTTTCGATTTATAAGGTTCTTATACCCAATCATAATGTAAATCACTAAAGATGCACACACTTTATAGAAAAATGGGAATACAGTTCAGCGTCTATAGAAAATTGCCAGCTCACATACATCACTATACTGTCAAGAATGTAGAGATAATTTGAAAACGTATTAAATTTCCTATTCTATGTCATGTCTTTACTATCAATTCATAAGTTTTTTTTAAAGGCTGCTATGCCCAAATTCATATGTATCATGAATTAATTGTGCACAAACAAATGTATTGGCGTCTAAAGGAGGCACAATAAATAATGTACGAAAGTTGAGCTGGGCTAGTGAAAGGATGTCAGTGGCTGACGTTTCGGTTTCTGGTGAAGCGACAGTGTTACCGGGTTACCTAGAATCCGTCTTATCTTCTTGGCGCTAGCTTCTTGGCGGAAAAATGTATATTACATCAAGATAAAACCCCTCGTGATCCATCACCTTTGGCCGTCTATTGATATAACATAATGAAATGGAATCTCAGATATTTGTTCATGGTAATATGCATGTATTTTTCCGGATATATGTGCTGTCATTCTAATTTATATTTCTTAAGTATTAGTTATATGCCTTTCACTCCTCGGCCGCCGATACCCTTATTTCTCAAAGGAAACTTAAAAAACCTTATCTTGCCGACTATACTGATAAATATTTAAATGTTTATTGACCTCAGCATCCCTTCTGCGTTAAAATTACCTTAGTTTGTCTGATTAGCATGATTCTTTTACATGGCAAACAATAACAAATACAATAAAATTGGAAAGCTGTTGTTTTGCTACATGTGTTAAAAATTATCTGTATTCTACTACGAAAAAGGCCAGCCCACATGCAATGCGCTTGCCATATCTGCATGTATGCCTAACTGTTTCATGTGAATAGAGTATTTCTTCACATGGAACCTTAGCATTTAAAGAATTTCTAGATGCCCTATAGTTCTTACTTCCAGTACTTTCTCAAAACTTCCCAGGAATAACCGTGGTGAAAAACAATACCATTGTCCGGCAGCAGTTTCCAAAATGTAGCTAGTTTTCTGCCCCTTAGCCCTGCAGACTCGACGCTAACATGCCAGTCGAGTAGCTTTCTGCCCAACCAATGGGCGACTTGAGCTGCTCAAGTCGCTCATTATCGCCCATGGAGCGCTCTCAGCCCCCACTCTTATCACTGCCCCCTGGCGGCCCTGCTGGAGAAGCCCTACTCACAATCTCATGTGACAGCTATTCCCTATCTGCGTGTTGGAGAAACCTGGCAGCCACAAACTACCGGGGCGGCTGGCGGGGGGAGCTGTGGTTCCTCGGGCGGCTGATTAGCACAGCTGTGGGTGTGAATTAACGTTAGAAAGGCCATGCGGCCAACGTACGTGATGCTGGAATCTCTAATGTGAGAAATTGCATGCCAGCAATGGGAATAATTTAGCATAAAGAAGGGCATGTAGCCTATGTATGTGATGCTAGAATCTCTAAAGCCCCATACCCACAAGGCGATTTTTACACGATCGGCTGACTCATCAGCGCTAAAATTGGGTGATTCTTCTGGTAGAGTTGACCGATTTTAGCACCCATTAACATCAAACAAGCACATTCCAATAAACTGTACTAACAGGCAACCTTAAGAATCGGCCAATTCTCCAAGTCGCCCGTCACTCGTCGGTTTTAAAATCGCCTAGTGGGTATGGGGCTTAATGTAAGAAATATAGTATGGCAGCATTGGTGTGGATGTGGGTATTATTTAGCATAAAAAAGGCATGCAGCCAACCTGATGCTTAAATCTCTAATGGGAAAAATAGTATGCCAGCATTGGTGTGGCTGAGGCCCTTACTTAGCAGAAAAAAGCTAGGCATGCAGCCAACCTGATGTTGGAATGTCTAATGTGAAGAGAAGTATGCAAGCATTGGTGTGGCTGTGGGCATAATTTAGCATTATAAAAAAGGGAAGGCGCCATTAGGATGATGGAGGATCTCTCATGTAAGAAATAATACTTTCAATAGCTCACATCGGAATCGATTGGTTTGTCTGTATGAATAAATTAGTTCTGGAAAGGGCATGCAATCTACTGTATGGTGGCATTTCTGTTGTAAAAAGATGTATACCACCATTGATGTAGCTGTTTACATTAATCAACATAGAAAATATGATTTTTGAATCTCTGATGTTCGAATTAGTATATACCAGCATTAGTGTGGATGTGGGCATTATGTGACATAAGAAAGGGTATGCAGCCAACCTGATAGTAAATCTCTGAAAGAAATGCTAACATTGGCATTATTTAGCGCAGAATATGCACGTTGATATTGATAATTAGCATAAAGAAAACCATTCCCCCAACAAGATAGTTGAATCAAAAGATATAGTAAAAGGATGACAACATTAATACTTTGTGTAAATTGGGATATGGATTTACCAAGAAAGGTTGTGCTGCCAGCATGAACAGAGCTTGGTGGCGGAATTTCTAATATCGGGAAGAGTACACCCGAGTCGGTGTGGCCGTTGCCATCAATTGGCGTTAGGAAACGCATGCCACTGTCATTAATACAGGAAATATTGCCATGGCGAAGGGCACTATAGTGTTAATGTGGGAATGGACAAGTAGAATTAGAGACGACATGGCACCATCGTTATTGATACGGATATGCTGTAGGTCGGTAACTGTTATTGACTCTAGTCGCCGAAGTTCAGAAATGATAATGTGTCAGGGAATCTCAGTGCTTCATTGAGTATTTTTTTTATATTTATAATAATTTTTCAGTAATTATTTCAAATGTGTTTTTAGAAAGGAAATGCTGTGTGCACTGTACGTCTCTTGCGAAGAATATGTATTTGGTTAAAAAAAAAATCCCCCTTTTCCCATCCTGTTACAATTAGTATTTTACATTAAATTTTGTTTGCTGTACTGGTTTCTGGATACAATCTATGTATATCCAGGTATCCTGTTTCTGACCCAGACATTTGGATATAATCGTGGTATTGTGTCCTATGCTGCACTTGTACAGGCTATATAATTGGGTCTAATTGAAGCTGAAAAGGCGAGGCTTGTCGAACCGCTATGCGGGTGGTTGCCTGGGAGCAGGAATTGTGTTCCCTGGGAGTAATATCCGCTATACAGATAACGGTATTCAGGTGAGGTTTCCTCGTTATACCACAGCCTAGATTTTACATTTTGGTGTACAGGAAGGAAAATAGATAGATCATTTTACGTCTGCGAATTATTTTTCTATTATGGTGAGAAAGGATTTCGATCATTGAACATAACTCATACCAAACCAACTTAACATTACAATGATTCAGTGGAATATGAAATGTTGTAATATGAATAAGCGAAACAGGATCATCATTTACCAGAACATGAAGGCCATTAGATGTTAGGTAAAAAAAGACTATTCTGAAGTCAATTTTGAATTAATTGATCTTCAAGAGAGGTTTACACAGTTCATTTCGTTGGCAAAATGAAACAGCATATTTGAAGAATTTTACACAGGGTCTCTTCAAATCGCTCCTTGTGTAATATCTTGTCATCGTCCAAGCAATTAAACTTTCAATCGACGTTTCCTGGAGCATGTTCCTGTTTGTTGAAGAATTTCAAAATCACTTCTGGGCAACAAGAAATGGGACTTGTGATATTGATTGTCGGAAGAGAAGAAATCGAACAAATCATACTCTGGTAACTTTGCAAAGTTATTTTCTTTCAAATTCTAGAAAACCAAGTATGATGCAAGCGCTTTGACCAAACTGTCTCCGTTATTCCCTACTTTTAATTTAATTAGAACGTAGTTACAATGTAAAATACTTCTTTTAGATGATCATAATGTAAAAGAATGACATCTACATTTAGGGATCTACAATCTCGGCCAGGGGAGGGGCATGCAGAAATGCCTTTTTGCAATTTTAGAAATTTCTGATAGCAAGGAGTATTAAAAGAAATACACTCTTATCCATATTAATTCCTCTTAAAATGAAATTTCGAAACTTGATTTATCACTTTTTCCTACTTTTTAATCAGTCAGAAGTGGCAGGGGATTGGGTCGAGGATTATTCAGTCCACCCGGGGTTGCCTCCCCGACCCCCAGCAGATCATCGCCTCTTACTCTAGATTATCATCCTGATTCCTGTGTCAATAACTTTATTTGCAGTATAATGCAATTGGCTGCGAACTTATAAGAACATGTTATGAGTGGTCTAGCATGATTGGTTGGGTTGCAATATTTCGGACCTGGGTATTTGGGACCCAGGAGGGCCCGGGCAATCTACGCCGTATCGATTGGCCAAGAGTGTGACTTCCGAAGTTTTCAGCCGGGTCTGTATGTGTGAATAATTCATGATGGTGGCGCAGATAGGCCGGGGGCAGGCTGGGGTCACACCAGTGAAAAGCTGCAGGGAAATCAGCAGGCGGGTTTTTAGTCTGTTCAGGCCCTATTACACGACGGGACTTGAGCTGTGATATTGTTGTGATATGATAATATGAGAAACAGTTTACACACAGCAGTGATAGAGTTGTTTAAAATTGGTAATTTGGGGTATTTTAAAGATGTTGAAAAAACAATTATGTCTCTAAAATGTGCGACTTCTCTGCGACATCGTCATATTGCAGCTTATGTCGTGCCGTGTAACACCAACTTTCTGCAGACATGGGTGGTGTACATCCAATTGGATGCTAGTATATAAACGGGCCTAATAAAATGGGTGCTCCCTAACTATGATATGAAAGAGGGAGTCTGCTAACTATGAGCTGAGGGCTCTAACATACAAGGCTTAACCAAGTAGTGCAGTGGGCCTCAAAAATGGTCGCTCCCAAACTATAAGAAGAGGTCTGCTAGCTGCCAGAGATTGGCTGCACCCAGTAATGTAGTAAGCCTCGCTCTCTAACTATAAGCATGCGTCTACTGATATGAGTGGGTGCATCCAGTAGCATGCTGATATATATGTAAAGAAGGCCCCAGAAACAGCCACACTCCCTTCTCTTCCTCTAACTATAAAATTGGACCCTCTGACATGAATGGCGAGCACCCGGTTTATGCTGCAATGGGCCTCAGAAATACCTAATGCTAACAGTGTAATGTGGGACCTGCCCTGCTTCCCTGCTACAATAATGAGGGCAAGGAATATTATTCACTGGCACTCCTCGTCTGTACTTCTGGTGCAATCCCATAGCTCATTACCGGTCCACTGGGCATTCAGCTGTCTTTCTGTAGTTCTCCCGAAGCACATCCATAAAAGTTAGGTTTTATTCCTACTTCTGAACAGACGACTAAATTGTCTGTTCAGCACAACGGTTCTAGATCCACATGATAAAATTAATAGTGTTTCAGAAAAGATTCGGTTAGTTATCAATTTTAATTTAATGTTAAATTACTAGACACCTGCGGTAAATTACTAGTAAATTAAACTACACTGATACATTTGGTGTAAGTATTATGATTTGGACACTATAGGAAGTGCTTGTGGATGACCAAACTATCCCCTGACGACCACTTCCAAGGTTCGTGTCCTAAATTTGGGCCTGTCATATGCCTGTGCACAATATTTCACAGTGAGCAGTATAAATCTCCCGCCAATTTCTGTTGATGTATCCAGCAAATACAGTCTTAATGCTTTAATAACGCGATTGGACATCTAAATGGTCGTTCTATATTTTCGGCCATGCCATACTGCTGCTCGGCCTTCCACCGCTCTACGTACCGCATCAGAAACAATTCACACGGTTTAAGGTTCTAATTCCTCGCCCAATGTAACGTACATTGCCCTTTTCGTAGTATAAAAAATATATATAAAAAACGAGACGAGGGTGTCGCATAGACCTTATTTCTGTCTGAGAATTATTCATGAAATATCTATTAAGTGGTTTTCGTTGGCGGTCGTATCAATTGCCAGGTCCACTTACAGTTTATGAGCTGGTGTCCTGTGTGCTGATGTTTGCGTCTGAGCGATTTAGTTTCTGGCGCTGAGCAGCTCGTGCTGACTCAGCGTTTTAAGGCCACCACGGAGGAGCTGCTCCTCCTCAACTCGGGGGGCTGTGTGGCCGTGTCGTCAGTGGGACCCCTGTGTACACACCCCCATGGATCATCTCCCCCCCCCCCCAACACACACACTCACTACGCCTGCCCACCCAACACCCTGCACAGAGTGGCGGCCTGGTGGGATAGTAGGGGGTCGGGGGATGGGGTCACTGTTAGCATGTATATAACAAGTGGGGGACGTTTTTTTAAGGAGCAGATAGCTATGTACCTCCACAATACTCTTCCATTAATCAGAGAGGGGGAGAGTCAGAGATTCTGGAAAATGCGTATACCACCCCGTGAAACAATGTTGACGTCAGCCCAGGAAGACATGAAAAATGTGGGAGAGGGGGTGTTAGGTGGTCCTGTATTCGGTATAAATTCCATATGTATTTAGTTGATGACCTTCATTACTTCAAGTTCTAACACAGCACGATGAGTTGCTTTCCGAGAAGAAAATATGATCGTCATTGTAATAATGAGGAACTCCATAGGCTCCAAAACAAAAGAATGTAGTAGTTGTATTAAGGAGTTTTATTTTTGTGCAGTCTTATTTTTAATGTGTATTCAATATAGGTATGTTACCACTCCCCAGATTAAGCATGTTGGAAGTAAGTGTCTTCCCGAAGAGGTTCATTCCCATCGCACCATTTGCACAGGATGCAGGCACCACACACTAGAGTACCCCCTGCCTCTCTCTCCCTTCTCCATCTCCCACCCCCACACTGAAGCCAAGATAGTTTACCCACACCCACTCCCTCCCGTGTGGGGAAACTGCCACAATACCTCCCCCGCCAACCATAGACCAAAGCTCGTACATTACGCCGATATAAGGCCCCCGTGTATACGTGCCGTATCACATTCCACGTCTTGACACCAGACTCACCCCACAGAAAAGGCAATCGACCCGAGTGCATTCAGTCTGCACTTTTAGAGCCAAAGTGATATGTGAGTAGGCCCAACTCGTGATTCCACCTATGGGTATTATTTGCTTACCGTGCTTGATTTAATTTCGTGACTTAGGCGCAGTTGGTTTCGGATGTTTAGGGAAATGTTCTGAATAATCGCCTTGACAGTATTTTATCATTTAATGCATTAAAACTCCTAGCAACACACTCAGATAATGTAAGATACATTCATTTCAATAACAAGATTACTATTGGCATAGCGTAACCCCATACATTTAATCGAAATATATTCAATTTGGCAGAGGGATGCAATAAAGGCACAGTACAACGTATGCATCAAGTTATATATAAAACGCCTTATTCCTGATTTCTCAGAATGTACATATATATAGAGGGTTGTCAGCAGGAGGGCGAGGTAAACAATTTTCCCCGCGATTAGTGTCGCTTCTCATGTCCCTTAATGTAGAGCTTGTAGAAAGTTGAATTAAATCCACATTTTCATAATTTCATAAAATTCGTTGTCCCCTACTTTAGTTGAGTTTAGAATTACCTTGGTTACCTTACATTTAGTATGGAATCAGTCCATGTTGTAATTTTCATTAAGATTTTACGTGCAGATTGCATGGCCCCTAATAGCATTCGATTCCAGTGAATGCTGTGTTCTGAGAATTATTCCGTAGACCGAGCTTCTGACGTTAACATTAATTAGTTTGTCAAATTAATGTAACCTTTTTATTTTAAACCGTCTTAGTCCATGATTTTAATGTTTACGAAGAACTTAGAAATGCAACCAGGCGATTCCAGAGTTTGGTAATAAAAACGCTGAGGTACTGTTATGCAATTGAGATAGAATTGGCCTTCTTGTGTCCGTGTTTCGTCAGGGGAAAATACAGAATCTGAGCCTGACACCAATTAAGCGTGCAGCATGCCCCAATGCGGGTTGTACTTGAGGCACTCGGTTGATATATTGTTAACTAATAGGCTGGGTTGACACAATTAAAACCCAGGGTAGGGCAACCGAACAATAGTGGCTGTAACTCCACCTATAGCCAAAGCAGTGGAGCTAATACCCTAGGGCGACTTATGAATAAATACACGTTTTCTATGTAAAAAAAATAATTCTTGTACCTGAACTACTACGTACCTCTGGAGGGATGGGTAGATAGTGATCAGTTAAACCGCTGTGATTGAGTTAACAATTATAGAATGAGTTTGAGCAAACAGCCGGGCTTCATTCACTCATCGGTATGAGCTGAAGCCCCACCAATAAACCCTTGGTGACTTATTAGTTTTTAATTTGGTCTCAGTTTGTTTCATAACATTTCCCGTCCAGGCAAGCGTCTTCAACTGTAAACGCTGGAGCGTGGAGGGTGGTGTAATCTCGATCTAGATGACGGACGAGTCTACCTTAACCACCAACAGGACCTCTCCCTTCTTCAGCTATTAATTTGTCCGGCTTCTTTACTCTCCCCAGACGTCTCACCTTGAGCTGCTCTCACGGGGCTTCCTTGGTGAGTATTCTGGGGAAGCCCTTCTCGTGGGCGGGGGGGGGGGGGGGTCACTGATTCCTTGAAGGTTACTACCCATTGCTAAACTACCGCCCCTGCTTTTTATGACTGACCGCTCCTGAATTTTCAGGAATGTAAGTTTCTAGATTTTTGTCGGAGTTCAGATTTTTCTCTCAGCAGCACCCTCAAAAATGAATTTCAAAATTTGATGTTAAGAATACGTTTCTCAACTTTTGAGGATGTATTCAGAATTTCATTATGCTATTTCCGATTTTTTTCCTCTCTGTTTTTAACTTGCATCCCAGATTTTTAGTTGACCGCCCCCTATTTAATTTTATTTTTTTGAAATTTAATTTTATTTAATTTTGTGTGTGTGTGTGTGTGTGGGGGGGGGGGGGCATACATCACCGCACCTTAAAATCAGGGTGTGTCAGTAACAGAAAATAAATAAATATCCCCCAAACTTCCTAGCAAAACTTCTGATATAATCAGGAATTGCCTGTACATCATTCTATATTAGTTCACCGTCCCGCTTTTCTTTTTTTTTTTTTACCTAAAATGTGGTCGACTGTCCCTCAAATATTACATGCGCCGCCACCGCTTTGCGGGTCCGTTTGGCAGTGGGTACCTTTTCAAGCCCAAGTGCCCCCCTCCCCTGCGATCTGCTCATAGCCGGAATGTTTTTCGGCGCGCAGCCGTGAGTAGTATATGGAGAGTGCCGTAATGATATGGTGGTAGGTTTCTCCCACTGAAATATTCAGGAGCATAACGCTGGAGAGGCTGGGCTAATTAGGTGGGCTAATTGCTTTTATTGGATGTCGCTTATCCACATGCAGCGCTCCGACCTAGGCATCTGGAATCTTGTCATCATTATGCCAGGCTGATCTCAGGGATCGTTTAGTACTTGGTATCCGCAGAATGGAACAATTAATGAAATCTTAACGAATTCCACCAAAAATTTGTGGATTATTTATATGTTGTAAAAGAGGCTCTTTTGATAAACTTGGCAACCACGTTGCTTTTTCTGACATCAATGTGTCATATAGTTTATTCGAAATAGCAAGTTTAATATGATATGTAAACACTCAAGTTCCAAAAAGTTTTAGTCATCTCCCATTTAATTAATGAACAGTCGTCCTAAGAACCGCGTTTTTGCACCCTTTAGGCCCTATATTATTGTACAACTTATGTATTTAACATAAATGGCAGAGAAGTAGAAATATAAAGTTAAGATGTTTAAATAACTAAGCCGCCTTTCAGTTACCAACACTCAGTGTTGAGGTGACGCTCAGGGGCAAACACACCAGGCTACTAATTAACGCGGCAAGGTCTTTGTAATTCAAATCCAACTGATTTGCCCTTTCTCACACTCGACTAATTGGACAGAAAATTACTGAGTCGCTTCAGATGTGAGAGTTTATCTGAAATTCCTAAAAAGGCAATACAGGAATTAATGCAGGCACTTTTAGATGTCACGTTACAATTAAACTGATTGAGAGAATAGCTGTTGTGAAATAATTATTGTGAAATAACGTTGAGAAAGCGTTTGATTCCCTCGAACTGCAACAGTCACCAAAATGGGTAGATACATACCTGAAGAGATGACCCTTAGAATCTATTTTAATCTGCTTTCTAGAGTTTGCTTAAAGAGGTATGTAAAACCCAATGCCATCTGTAGGCACTCAGGAGTTAATATACAGGAATCGGAGTATGTAAATTATAAATGAGTTGGAGAAAGTCATAATGATCAAACGCATTGACCTCCTTGGTAGTTTATTATTGATTGTATGCCTAGTCTTTGTATGACGCACACACACACACACACACACACACACACACACACACACATATATATATATATATATATATATATATATATATATATATATATATATATATATATATATAATCAATAACAACATACTTTTGTTAAGAAATTACTGATAATACCCTTCCCAATACTACATAACACAGTGGTGCTTGCATCCTGATAATAAGGAACTTCTGAGGCCAACAAACGGCATGGACTCGAAAATTGCATATTGTCTTACTGACGAAAACCATTTTAAGAACTGTGTGAGGACTTATTGTTTTGTTCAGTCCTATGTCAGACCGCTTATCTTTTACTCACATTGAGCTATACTCATAACATCAGGGCTGGCGGTCATGTCCCTGGGACCAGATTAATTCTGGGGGTCTCTACCCAGGGTATACTAATAACTGCCCTTGCCAAAGTATTCATTGTCTGACTGCTTAAAAAAGGAGTTGAGAGCCCCAAACTCTGCATCAAATTTCTATAACAACCAAATGGTCAGTCCAGCCTTAGGTAATACACTTGGGGATGGATCGGTCTGACATAGGACTGTTTTATTCAGCTGGATAAAAATAGAAGACATAACTCATCAAGGCACCATATGGATCAGACCAAGCATAACAAGTGGCCAGTCTCAGCGTTACCCAAGACCCCACCACGTACGTGCCGGTCTTTGACCCCCCCCCCCCCCCCCCCCACACACACACACCTGCCCGGCCTGTCTATAAACGGTGAGGTCTCCAGGGTGCGAGCAGCTCATTCGGTTGTAATTACAGGCGCCCGGCGGTCATCTGACACCACCTCTGATGGGAGCAACTCATCAGGGTCAATCAGGGAGCTAGCCGTCCGAGTTACTCACCTTGAGGGTGGGCATGCAGGCCTGAGCGGAATGGGTCAGTAAATGTCACAACAGGAAACTTATAAATGCGTAAGAGAACTTTAGAAAAAAAAAAGTATATAGCTAACTCTTTGTGCGCTTCTATTGCCGTATAGTTGAAATGAAGAATGAGTAATTGTTCGAAACTAGAGAGTGGACAAATGAACGTGCATGGTAAAACGAATACGACTATACCTTTTAGCTTTCAGGTTCAGATAATTGTATCATACTGTGCTGACGTGGTCCATACGGCAGTTACTACATGTACATGTGGACATTTTGCAGCTAAAGAGGGTAAACAATTAAGGACATGATAGAATACCAGTCTTACAGGTATATATTTTAGCTTACAGGTACGGATATTTGTATTCTACAGGGCTGGCGTGATCCCCACAGCAGAAGTATTCTTTGCCATGTATCAGTTAGAACAAGAGCACACGGCACCAGCATCGTCTGGACGGAGCAGTCACTATGATATTATACACATTCTTTCTTATACGAGTGGCGGAACATGAATGAAAAACATGGTTTGATATGTGAGTTTTTGGTTCAAAGAACTTGATCTTGAATCTACAGGGACGAGAGTTTCCATGACGCTCCGATATAGGATATGGATTCACAAATAGAATCGCTATCAAAGTGAAATGAATAAACATCCTCCTAAAACTATATGGAACGGCCACATCTCTTGTTGTATAGTGTATCTGAACAGTTCCTTGAAGTACTACCAAAGTTAGCAAATCACAGACAACTGAAAAAATATCTATAAACATCAGCCAGAGACATATGTTAAAACACACAACTGTATTACAATAACCATCAGGTACTCAGCTGCATGAGAACATGTACTGGACGTTCTCTTTTAGATTCGTTTCAAGGTGTTTTCCAGCCCAATGAGAGTTCACATTAGAAAACATTGATAAACACTGTTTCTTGGAATGTCTACTGCCACCTTTCTGTCTGTTGTTCTCTTAAGTTAAGCCCCATACCCACTAGGCTATTTTACCGGCAACGGGGGACGGGCAACTGCCAGAATAGTGGTAAAATTGTTACCAATTCAGATCACATGTTAGTATGTAATATTGAAATGTTACATACTAACATGTGATCAGAATTGGTAACGATTTTACCACTATTCTGGCTGTTGCCCATCGCCAGTCGCCAGTAAAATCGCCTAGTGGGTATGGGGCTTTAACTGGCTCCAACAGGCGGTTGTCGGTTTTCCTGGAGTTGGTGCTATTGTGCTCAAAAGCCTGCGAAGTGACCAAGATTAAGATTTTTGCTTTCTGGAATGAAGAGAGCAAAGGGAAATTTCTATCAAAAACATATTTTGTCATCTGCAAACTTTCCACCAATAATTACTTATAATCAGTCATATCAGATTGATATTGTATTATTTTGACGCATCGACGCTATGAACTAAATCGTTTCTGGTACTGTCAGTGTCCACACATAGATTCTGTTCCCAGATATAATGGTACATTGGTCGTACGGCAATATCTCTTCATTGTATGTTCATTTTAATTTATTTGACAATTTCATATGGACATTGTTTGTTCATAATGTGTCAGTTATACCTTAAACTATCCATTATGAATGAGTATTGTTAATAAATGAAACAAAATGAAACCTATTTTAGAAGACATTCGTAAGTTATTGACACATTAATGGTATTTATTGACTAAAAGGATGCGGAACACAGGTAAAATATATTATATATACATCTCACATTCATGGAAACCGGTTTAGTCCTGTCCATACATGTAATTACGAACCGTCTACTCTGTCGACCTATCAGGGACCAGGTCACTGTAGGTCACTGTCATTTCCTCTACTGGACAGCTAAGGGGGTCCCTCTAGCCGACTGACTGTAGTATTTCGTAATTTAATACATCATCCATATAGAATCATGACGGTACTCATCATTTCTTTTAAACGTAAGGCCTACTATATGTCATACAAAACCGACACGAAATCCTATAGATTCTAAAAATTACCGCTCCGCGAAACATTGTGACAACTTATATCGGTCTTTTGAACGAAGGACTTTACGTGAAATCATAGCATCTTGAGTTCTCGAAGGGTTCTGCTTTTCGTCTGTGTTTAATTATTCTCTTCTGGAAAGGGCTTACTTCAATTCAATGCTCACTGAGTCATAAGAAAAAGACCGAATTAGATGGTTGCAGCAGACTCGGTAAATCATTCTACGCGTGCCTTTTTGCCTTAAATTTACCAATTGAAGCCATGCATAACGACCCCTTCTTGGCAGTAATTTACCTCCAAGGCCGGCATTGCGAGACATGGAGACGGAATCATTAGAGGCCTTTCAAGGCCTCGATAACGAGAGACAAGCGGTGGACGTGCACGACTCCTGCTTGTTAGTAGCATAGAAATGTCACCCTGCCTCAGGCCAGTGGAAAGCCCACACAGACAACGCTCTGTGGCATTTGCTTCTACCGAAGGCGTAAATGTCTGTGAGCAGAGGGACTGTAAATGGAGAGTGCGTAATGGGAAATGCTCCTAATGCTGATGTTTTTGCGAAGTGCCCTATACTCACTTATACTATTAGGTATAGGAGAAAGTACTCATATATACAGCCTATTCGCATTTTCGTAATTTCCTCTCTGATGAATTGAAACAGGAGAGCCAAAAAAACAACTTACCGATCTGGTTTGAAAGTAGGTTCATTTCCGTTTCATACCATTACGACAGCTATTCTCGCAATTCGAAATTTTGTTTTCATTTGAATATCATTAATCTCTAATTATAACATCCAAGTATGATACTGCTATCAGCAACTTCAAATATTATTTGAGATTCCCGTATTGACATTTATCTTTTGCTTTTCAATGGAGAAAGCAAAAGCTTGGATTTGAGATACCTTACTTTATGTGGTCTGATTAAACCCCCATTGTATTTTACAACATGGCCATCGATATTATGGATGAAAGGAGAGAGGAGAGACGATTGATTGTAGATGTTCATAATGACATGCTCTGAACAGACTCTTATAAATGGCCAATCATTATTGCCCTAATACCCAGACGGCTATGTGGGCGCCTGGCCCTGGCCTGCTGGTAGACGGCTATTCCTCCAGGGTTGGCGGGTGGGAGAAGGTCCTGGCCTGGAGGACCTGGCTGACTAATGTTTGTATCAGAAGCGGTCTGGCCCCCTTTACTGCCCGTCCACTGATATGTCACAGACTGTCGGGGGTGCGGCATGAAAAGGCTGGGGGCGACAGGATGTCGTGAGCCACGGCTGGCCTTTAGAGAGACTGACCGCCCCCTGAAGGTTGGCCACCGCCCTCTGGTCCAACCCCCGGCCGCCTACACATAGAGTATGTTGGGATGCATGGGGGGGGGGGGGTAGCCCCCCCTCCCCTTAGACCGAGGGAAAATATAATTTTTTGTGGTTAACCTACGTTTGTTTATTCCTTCACATTTAAACCTCTCTTCCTTCACATTTAAACCTCTCATATAATACTGAGGACTGCGAAACCTTCGTCTTCATTAAAAATGTACTTTAAATAAGTGATCTCCCAGCCTTCGTAATGGTTTCCTATTCTCTTTCCTCACTCTTGCTTTCCATTCGTATGAACTTGTCCTAATCGGAGTTCCAGCTGTTATATTCTCTTCAATTTCTGTCTGAATTAAAAGAAACCTTGCTGTTAGAAAATGTAGTCTTATCAAATCCCAAGACAAGCGATACATTGCAGTTAAATTAATCAGTATCAGAGGTTTGTCATCTATAACTATCACAATTATATTGATAGGAACGGGCTTAGCACATTTCCTCATATTTCAGCTTGGCTGTAGCAACATTTCCAATTAGCGGGTAAATGATAATGCCTTCCTGCCCACCATCACCACTGCCTCTCTTCTCATTTCCTCCCTGCTATATCCATCCCTCCCTGTCTACCCCCATTCCCCACCGCCCCCTGCCCTGCTCTTGTCATTTGTGCCACCCTCTCCGACCTCTCCAAGGGCCTTCCACAAAAACTCCAGAAGGGGGTCGCTAGAGACCCAACCCCCCTTAGCGCGGTAATCGCCTCGGACAGTCAGCCCTGATATTTGGTTTAGGAAATGGGATTTGCAGGGCACTCAGGGCTGGCCTGTGGAGACGGTAATAACCTCAAGACTAACTTCGGAGGGGATGGATGACGTTATATTTGCACACACTCCTAGGCAATTTCAGGCCTTTTGTGCAATATTTAATTATTAAGTCAGTGGAAAGGGAGTTTTGCGCAGTTTAGCCGTGCTGATTTCTGGTAGGTGATGGTTTTTTCCCAGGCGTTGGTGTAATCAACACTTTTGTAATTTGCATAGAGATGGCTTTTATGAGATATTCTTTTGTGTTGGCGCTACCTGGTGCCAGCCCAGATAAGGTTCCAACCACTCAGGTGTGCACAGATTGCTACATTTGATCACACACTGTTCTGACTCGGTCCACATCAAGTGGAATCAACAATCAGCCAGGCATTACTGATTACATCATACATGCAACACCCCATTGTTATCTTAAGAGGAAATTAGCTCCCTGGATACAGCTTCATTGATGTATTGCTTAGATTAGCAACAATTGGGATCTTAAAGGGTCACCGGGCGCCACTCCAGCCTCTCGAGTCAATGCAGTCATTGGGCCATTTTGAATATGACGAATGCCAACATACAACTCAACTGGACGTGTCGAAAGTACCGTCTGGGCCAGGCATGCAACCGGCTCTCTGAGTGGCCAGCCATGCCAAAACCAACCAATCAGCAGTCGCTTCTGACAGGATTGGCCAATTGGAAGGGTTTTTACAGTCATTTTAGGGTAACTTGGACCTTTCCCGCTGGGAGTGGCAGCCATCGCCGGTATAAGGAGTTGCTCCTCATTAGTGCCCCTGGTAATGGGCCGGGGTGGCGAGACGGAATGCTGGGCGGACCCTGGAGGAACTCCGACCCGGAGGAGTAGCGGGGCGAGGGGGGGGGCGTTCATTGGTATGAAATGAGTACCAAGGGGATAGTGGTAAGGTACTGACTAGCAGATATCTGAACAATATCAGTCTGGAAAGAGTCTTGAATGGTTGCCCGGACGTAAAACTACCCGACTATACAAAGCTGAGGCTAATAATAGTATACTTTGTAATTCAGTCTTTTGCTATCATTGCGAATGTTTTGTGTTTGGTATCCTGACTGCAGCAGAATACCCTTTGTGAACGGTGGTATGTTGGAATTCTCACGGACGAGGTTCCTTTTCTGCCTTATGTGCTTAAATCTGGTGGGAAAAGACATATTACTCTTGATGTACTCATGATGTCCATGAAGATAAAAAGAAACATGGATTCTAATCTGAGATACCTACCATATACATACCCTAGAGGGAGAAGGAGGTCAGCCCCTACCATTATTTGTCGTTAATGATAATCAAACTTTACATGTGTGGGAGCTAACCCCCCCCCCCCCCCCCCCCCCACCTCCATCTCCCAAAACACGTAGATACCCCAGGTTTCACGAGAACGGCCTTTAGTTATGATGCCGGCCGCCAGGAGGGGTCATAAACACGAGCCGCCACTCCACAATGGAGGAGGCGGGCAGATTACACTTACCAGGGGCATGATTGACTCAGTGTTCCTGCCTCGAGCCACCAATTTGCCGACCGCTGGTTGGTGGACGAGCTCTGTAATGGACCGATGCCACCTAACGGTAGGGCCTGGTCCACCCGTCTGATAGTTGTAACGGCGATGGCGGTGGCCAGTGTGTGCGGTAAACTGCGTCATACTATAGGGTGATTGTTGTAACTGCGCTGGTGGTGGTCATTTTGTGGGTGGTGGTCATTTTGTGTGGCAGACTGCTTCATACTATCGGGTAATTGTTGTAACTGTGGTGGTGGTGGTCATTTTGTGGGTGATGGTCATTTTGTGTGGCAGACTGCATCATACTAAAGGGTAATTGTTGTAACTGTGGTGGTGGTGGTCATTTTGTGGGTGATGGTTATTTTGTGTGGCAGACTGCATCATACTATAGGGTAATTGTTGTAACTGTGGTGGTGGCGGTCATTTTGTGGGTGGTGGTCATTCTGTTGGGCAAACTGCATCATACTATATAGGGTATAATTGTTGTTAGTGTGGTAGTGATGGTCATTATATGGGGGAAGCTGGTGTTGGTCATTTTAATTTAGCGTGATCGTTGTAACTCACTGGAAGTGGCCAGTGTGTGGGGTAAACTGCGTCATTCTATAGGTTGATTGTTGTAGCTGTTTTGGTGTCCAACTGCGACATACTATAGGGCGATTGTTGTAACTGCAGCAGTGGTGGTCATTTTATGGGGCAAACTTCGACCTATTATAGGGCGATCGTTACTGCATGGGGTAGTGGTAATTTTGTGGAGTAAACTGCATCTTACTATAAGTATATAGTATGATTGTTATAACTGCCGTAAGACTTGGATAAAAGTGATATGCATGGTCATTAAATATTAAAACCTATGAACTTTAAAGGTTGAATATTAAAGATAGGGTACAGAAAGTAATTTATGGTACAAAAGGAAAACAAAAGGAAAACATTCACAAGCACAAACCATTTATGCGTTGAAGTACAATATTTCCGCAATACTTGTATAACTGATTAGATTCCTGAATATGATAGGTATTGTGATTAACAGGTCATCTTATGCCCTCAATATTTTTCAGGTGAGCCTCGTTAATAAAAACTAAAAAGAAAAAAACACGTGTTGCATGAAAGGTCTGTCGAATTGCCAAGCTCATTGTGTCCATACAAGTTACAGTTCGGCCTATTACTAGTATTAGTAATTTGGGCTTGACTAGCCGGTGAATAGTGATACGCCTATTCACTGTCAGCTTCTCCTGAAAAACACCTCCTGTTATTGATTCTTCTAGGAAAACTGCCAGTAACTATATCAAAGGACACGCTTCAAAGAAAACTGCCAGTAACAGTCAAGTATGCCAATTCTATTGATAAAAACAGGTTCTTTCATATTTTAAACCATACGTTTCTTTGTGTTTTGCAGGCTTGCAACATCTGGGGAAAGTCGGTACCGACGAATGATATCATGTAGCAGACGACAATGACCACGCCGCTTTAACACCAGTCAACGTCACTGATGACGTCATTAGTGTGTCTGGTCAGAACGAGGCCACCGCCAGCACATCACAAAGGTCTGAGCAGCCAGGTCTGGCTGGAGGTAAGAAATACGTGTTTTTTGTTCTTACTACCTGTGTTTTATCATGTTATTTCCCTGTTCACTTTTAAAGCATTCTTCTCCAGCACAATGCACGTTGTTGGATAATTTCAGGTTGACCTGTGGTAAAACTAGGAGGAATATATTGGACCGCACTAAAAGCCAATGTTACAATTTTCCCGTTTCTTTACACATATAAAGAGGGCATTGGGTCCCACTGCTACAAATAGGCACCTCATTTCATAGATTCGGTCACCGCCCCTCTGGTGTAAAACTAGCTGCAAAGCTTTACCAGGTTGTGCAGTCTGGTAAAAGAACCCTGACGGGTTGGCCGGAGGTTAAACTAACCCCACAATCAAACTTTACATATATGGTGCTCATATGCCTCATATATAGTTATATTTACATGGAAATCTATTTTCAGAAGTTTGAAAATAAAGGCACAGGTGACGCACAAGAGGTCCAGGTAGATTTCCCACAATGTATCAATTCCCCCTGCCGGACTGTTCGGCCCGTGCGCCGGACAGTTCGGCCCGTGTTGGGACTTTGTGCCCTGCCACTTGGGGGGTAACAGGCAGATAAATCAGATCTCGGACAGGACCCTCAGCCTACGCCCTCGGTCCGCCGGACAGCGGCCCTCGGCCCCCTGACAGTTATTACCTGGGTAACCTTATTGGGGCTGGGGGCACGCCCTCCAGTGGACAGGTTAGGAACGAGCGGGTGGTACCTGTCAGTGGGGGCCACATGTTTGACCACACGGGCTGGGCCGTTATTACATGCACGTCAGGGGGTGACGATGAGTGGGGTTGTGGGGGGGGGGGGGGGGTGTTTGCACGGGAGAGGCTACTGGGGGTCAGTCGTCATAATGAGCAGGTAATGAGCTGTTCGTGAGCAGGTTGTTAGGAGGCATGAGTCGGTCATTAACAAGTCAGCGCGGCCAATGTTTGCTGAGCAATTCAGACAAGCCACAAGAAAGAATGGGCTCATAATTGTGTAGTGGGGAGGGGGATGGGGATTAGAGCCTGACAATCTCATCTCAAGAATTACAATAGAAATGTATGTGGTTCAGGCAGTTTGTAAAGGTGCTGGCTCCACACAAAATTTACTACACCCGCTTTCCAAGGGTTACATTTCCATAAAGTAGGGGGATAATTCAAAAAGCAATATTACAGGGTATAACATCAGATATCGCCAATCAGTAAACCAATACATGCACTTTAAAAATTGCAATTGCTGATCAAAGAAATGCAAGTTGAAAACCACCAATATCAGAAATGATTTGCTGATATTATCCCTGTACTTAGAAAAGTCAAATGCATTAGATCTAGAAAAAATATGTTCTGTGGGAATCGCATATCATGATGTTATGCAATCCAAGTTTTTGTTATATAAACCGACCATGCAGCTTTTTGCAGGCTATTGTTTCACCAGGGCTAGATCTCTATAGACCCATCAGTGCAGGAAGATGACTTGTGACAACCACGGTCGGCCTGTCAAAGCCAATGTAGTCTCCAGCTTTCGTGATCCTCATGCTAAAATAAGATCATGACCCTGGAAGTGGTTTGCCCGGCCGTCCACCAGTCCCAGCGAACAGACTCTAAATTGTAACGGAAAGTGCTTTAGTATAGTGGCATGTGATGTTAGTGTGCGTGTTTCGTATATATGATGTTACATAAATCTGTCACGTCTTCAGTGGCTATTTCAGGCTTTCCTCAGATGATCGATATACAAGCTGGAAATCCTGAGAATTGAAAAGAATTATGGAAAAAGTAATGGAATGACAAAACAAGAACAATTGTTTTAAAAGTAATGGAATTCCAGTACTTGTTCTTCAAAATAACGCTTTCTATTTGCGTTTGCCTGAGATATACAGAGATGCCATTTTCTTTACTTTTGTAGGATTTCCTACATTTTGGTGATCTTGGACTGCACAACTGATTTTCCCGAACATTTCTTTAATATCTGTTTTAGAGCCATTTTTGTTTTAGTTTTAAGCTATTCAAGTACAAACCTAGTGACATATCTCAATTCCTAAAGGCTATTTCTCTCCTAGTTGCTTCTAGAAAAAAGTAGGAAAAGTGTTTCCTACTTTTCCTTTTTTTTTTCACTAGTTGGGAATGGCATCTTTGGGTATAGAAGTTTTGCCTCAGTTTTCAAAATAACTTTGTTTTAACAAATTGTAAAATTTACAAAGTTCTAAACCTCAGAAAACCTATCAAATTCACCTCAAAAGTCAGACTCAAAAGTAAAAAGTCTTTTCTTGAAGAAGTCATGAAAGTTCAAGGGGTTGGGGTGAATATGCCATAGAACTCCGTCATCAATAATTGCAATATTGAATAGCAGTTCACGATCACCTAAACATCTTGTCAGGCATGGTGAAAAAGAACCCTACAATCAATTAGATTCAGAGCTTATTAATTTGTATAGAGACAATTTGCTATGATGAGTCAATGAGTGGGAATCAAGGTGTAGAATTGAACCCTTTGTATGCCTGACACATGTCATGTGTCATATGAAGGTGATTGATGACTGTTTGATGACACCTCAAAATTGGCAGTAACATTAGCGATTCATTAGGTGCTTTTAGCAGGCAATAAAAACACATCTTTTTGCTACCAAATTAAAGTTTCAGTGGTGCCTTGGGGATGCAGTAAAATGCTGATCAATTAGATATTTTAGCCAATTTGTAGAATCGTGTTTTCTGGCGAATCATGGTGAAGGGAAACCCCCTACTCTGCTGATGTGTTTTGCCATCTCCTGATTTAAACAATACCACACGACCTACGCGTTGAATCACATGTAAAATGCATGGGGAGTTAGATTGGTATTTGGTAACAGGGAGATATAAAACGTGGTACCTGACATGGATGGGCTGACTAGTAAATGATCAAATTGATGACTTGGCAAGGTTCGGATTGTTCAAGCCGAAATGAACATTTCATCATATTCCAGAGTTTGTTCGTTTCTGTATCCCAGCATTAACTGATTGAATTGCTGTGTTGTGGTCTCGTTGAGAACTGTCACTATGAATATGACGCATTTGCCGATCTGCATTGCCAGTCTTTTGTAAACCATTATAACTTTAAAGCATTATGTGTATAAACAATTTAACCGATGCGCTTTGAGGTGCAAAACATTATCATAGCTTTTCTCGCTCATTCTGTCTCCAGAGGATATAGTTGATGATCTTCACCAGAGGCATACTTCACAAAACTCTAGATTCCGTTTACAAGTTTTGTATCATAAAACACTCAGACAGTCATGGATTAAATACAGTGTGGTTCTTCTCAGTCCTGACAAATACCATAGCTACTCTCATATCTCCCCCTGATATGGCCCAGGAGATACACATTTTCTGTTTGATCTCAAAACGCGCGGCTCTCCAGTCCACCTGCTGTTACCCCATTACCCACATGAAAGACATCTGGCAACTGCCATTACCACGCATGCTCAGAGAGATGTTTCCTGTCAGCCAGCATTCAAGATGCCCAATCAGAAATTAATAATTCATAATTGTCCTTTGCCAGCAGACAGAACTTGGAAGGCTTCAATAAGGGAGCAAAAGTCGCAGTGGTGTAGCTTTATCAAATGTTTTATTTCTCCCTAACAGCAACAGAAACATATTACCAGGACGGAATAAGAAAAGCAAAGTTGCTGAGAAAAAGATGAGCATTGCCAATATTTTCCATGTAGAAGGATTGGGGATTCAGGATTCAAAACTATTCGCTCTGTTTTCTATACATCTATACTATCTTAACCTGCTCTGCCCCATACGGAGACATCTTGTCGTAATAAACACTTTGCGTCTAGTTTACTCATGTTCTATAGCCTTTTACCCGCAGTAAACTACTTAATATCCTAATGCATTTAATTCTTCTATCACCTGGATATTGATGAAGAATTTCCATGGTTTTGTACTCCAAAATGCCCAGGCAGTTTATGATTCTATTCAAACCAGTCGTTAGATAAGAACCACCAGTTGCTAACATCAGGGTCTCAACTCGTTAACACCTTCTTTGGCCAGGCCGGCCTGTGCCTAGCGGGAGGCCCGCGGCGGGGAGCAGTAAGGGACTTTCCCATGTCACAAGAATTATTTAGTCCTATCCGGACCTTGACCCCCGGGAAGCCATTAGGTGTAACAGCCACCCAGACATCCTGGGGAGAGGGCCGGCCGCGCTGAGACGGTGGTAGTGTAATGCCTGGACCTCACAGCACTAAACCACCTCACAGCAGTAAGGCCATGTTACACTACACGACATGAGCTGCAATATGACGAAGTCGGAGAGAAATGTCACATATGAGACAAAATTCTTATTTACACATATATGAAAATACTCCAAATTGCAATTTTCTAACAATTATACTATCGGTCCTGTATATGATTTGTCTTCAATATCATCATATCATTGCACCCCACATAGCAGCTCAAGTCGTGTAGTGTAATCGGGCCTAGAGCCACCTCCCAGCATTAACCACCCAGCGGGCCCCTGGCCGGCAGGCATGTGTGCACGTCCTGAGCCCATTTGCCAAAGTGGCCCCCTCCTTTCGCTGCTTATCAGGTCAAAGCAAACCTGGCTGTGTGACGCCCCTTGGTGTGGCTTCAGTGTCGTCGTTTATTTTAACATTAGTAAAATGCCTTCACGCCAATGGTATTGGTACAATATGGAATTTGGACATGTCCGGAAATATTTCGTCAATGTCCAACGTTTGACCCTTTAACGTCGGACATTATGTCCGACGAAATTGTCATCCTCTATGCTGACAAAACGATTTTTTTCCATTAACATGCTGGAATTTTCTATATATTTATTTGATTAGGACATGTCCGATATGACATGAAGATGTTTTATCCTACCCTATTAAACGTCGGACAATTTGTCTGCCGTTTCAGAAAGTTTTGGGGATACATTGCAGTGGCAGTTTGCAATGCGGCAACGTGGCATCAAGTAGTGGTTATGAGACCCAGTGTCAATTAGTGTCAGTATCATAGGCAAGTTGGCTTAGGCAAGTTGTCAGTACCGATCATTGGTTGTTTCCTTTATTTATTTGATGATATTTTATGTGTCGTCTTCAGAGGATTCTGTTCTTCCAGACGTTACAAAAGATAGATCTTTGGTTTGTTACAGTATAGAATATCATTATTTTTTAGATATATTATGTAATTGGTTGTGTTGAAATATGTAAAATAATCAGTTAAATAATCATATTGTAATTACAAACCGTATCAATTTGACAATAAGCAAGGTTGAATCTTTCAATGGAACCCCATGGGGGTTCCGGGGAAGAATATGCCCCCAGTAGCCCCTGCTGATTGTATGCGGTGATGATAGGAGGGACCCTACACTGTCTGACCAAGTGGTTCTTGGGGTTCAATTCCCGGTTGGTGCTTGGTTCACTAAGGTATGAGGTACAGCAAAAATGCTTTCCAGGTTTTGATCCCCTGCTGTTTGCCCACCAAGTCACCTTCATCTCTCTGTAGACTCCTTGATCTCATAGATACAATCACCAAAGACAGAATTCGTCCCAACCTGTTTTTTTTGCCATGAATATGACCTTAGTTGTTGAAATGGCGTAAAGCATCCATCACTCACTCAGTCACTATTTAAATAGACAATTGAGGTATCCAGTAGAGGTCATGCATAGGAAACTAATACTGAGCATAAAGTAACACATGAGACAGTTTGGATATAGGCAATGGTATTTTCCTCTGATCGCACATCAGTAGGGTGTGTTGAAATAATAAGATCGCCAGAAGATTCGCCTATTATTTCCCCAGCAATTCGAACAAACATACAAATTACAATACACCACACTGAAGGGCGATGAGCAGAAATACGATGTCCGAGGTCCAGAGTGTCGTAGTCGGCATTGGGCTTGATAAGGGCACATTCAATACACCTGATAACCAAGCAGTGTGTAAATTTGGCTTCAGTGTCGTCCTAGACCTTCCCGATTCTGCGACTGTTCAATCCGATCATGTCCTTGAAGTGCGCAGAATCCCTGTCGGATTTATCTACGGCATCTTTAAATAATTTTCTGACGTCAAAGTGAAATCAAGAACTCATTGAAATAGATCCCGCGATCACATATCTATAAGCCAGTATTCTAAGGGCAGCGTTTCTTGCTATGACGTTTTTACCAAAAAGGGAATCGTATTACCAGGATGTAGTTACACGATTTAATAAGCAAATGGCTTAGGCAAGTTGTCAGTACCGATCATTGGTTGTTTCCTTGATTTATTTGATGATATTTTATGTGCCGTCTTCAGAGGAGACTTTGCTGTACTTTGCTGAACACATTATAAGTCATCATTGAAGAGAATTGTATGGGTCCCAAAATAAAATGTTCTTCACACTAGGGATTATCTAAGAGGGACAAGGTTTTCAACTAATCTTTTTTTGCTTGTCTGTTTCTGGTGGTTAAGGGATGTTTTATAATTGCAATGTAAGTTGTATGTAGTAAAGGTGAGCCGGCATTACCCATATATGTGTGTCACATTTTACCATTACGTCTTTAGTAACGCTTGTTCTATTGCCAGGGGGAGAACAAAAAGTTAAAACCTATGTTGCAAAATGAAAAAGAAAGTATTAACAAGGAATTGACCAATTAGGGATGTACGTAGCAGAGGGCCAAATTAGTGGGGGCTCGGGAAAACGTGAGGGAGTTTTGTGTAAATCTGAAGGTATCCAGGTAAATCTGAGGGTTTTCAAGTTAATTCAGGTAAATCTGAGGGTTTTCAAGTTAAATCACAATAAAAAAGGCCATCACTGCATTGCCTCGTTCAAACAATTCTAAAATGGAGTATTATAGGAAAACATAAAGAGGTTGACAGTAAGACCCTGAATACGAGGTGGGTTTCAAAAGATTACTGCCCGAGGCAGTTAGGCTGAGGGCTGTAATTTTTCTGACATCCCACTGAGTATACAGGGTCGTACTGTCAACTGAGGTTAGTTTTCCTTATATTATATACCACGTTTTGTAAGTTATGAGAAAAATAGAAAGGAAATTGCAGTGGAGCAAAGTGGACAGTATCTCAGCAGTGGCGGATCCAGGCAAAATTTTGCAATCTTTGAATTGGAAGATCTGTGTAAATCTGGTGTAAATCTGATGCACACTTTTTGACTGGTCTCAAGCAGTTTACCCTTATATTCATTATCTCCTTTTAATCATAGGATTCTGTCATTATCTCCATTTAATCAGACTCCCTAACTTTACCTGACAAATGATCATGCAAATCCATTCAGAATTCTCAAAATAAGGAGAAAAATATGTTACATAGTAAAGCTAGGTGGACAGTATATATAACCAATACTGCCCACTGCACCAATACACCAAAAATACTGAATGGTAGTGTCCAGTTAGTATTCATAGCATATTTCGACATTGGTATATAATATGACAGTGTGTGTTGTTAGATTAGCTATTGTGCATAGGACCCCACCTCGCCATGTCCCCATTAGGGTCCACTACCTCACACTAAAGACCAGTGTTGTTATCGCGGCACTCAGTCTGCTCGCCACCAGCGAAGCCCCTATAGCGTTGACCGAGGTAAATGGGTGCTGGTTACCTGCGAGGCGTTCTCTCTGGTGCTTGATTAAGTCTGTATAATCATCTTGGGAGCAGCTCAGGAAGCGGGCCGCCTTTTACCGACCAGCTCACCGACCACAGGGAGCGCGCGACACGCTCACCACCTAGCGCAACCAGTTGTGTATAGGCTTTGATTCCAGATACAGAATGACTTTCTAACTAAACAATAAAGCATATTTTTTCCGTTCTTGGGGCGGTAAACATTCAATGAATGGTAATGAGAATTTACTAGGAGGTGGGTTTTTAGCACAGGGAGGTCTTGGATGTAAATTCTGTGGGGGAATTACGTTTGGTATGTTTTTGGTCTCGGGAGCCTAGATTATGATTTTCAAACCTATCGTGAATGTTTATAGTCACTTCCCTATGCTGTAGAAAAACTATTTTACAAGACATGATTGGCAAATGATTGGCAAATATTATAATATTGTACATTCAATGTCATTATGAGAATTTTTGCAGACCAGGATATGTGAGGAACTCTGTTTAAAGATCCCCATGGGATGGTCCTGAACAGACACATTATTAAAACTTATGCAAACGTGTAACAGTGTTGAATATCCTGCATACGGACTGATACAAAACAGCAGTAATTATAGATTATCCGTTAAAAAAAGAACGGCAGTGAAATATTAGTCTATCAATTGATCAATTGAACACAAATATGACGTCTAGCTTATCCTGAGATAAACCTTAATGTACACAAGGTCTACACGACCAACATAACTGGAGAGCAGGCAGGAACACATTTAAATATCCTAACTTTAGTGAACATGCATGTGTGGCGGAATAGAAATACAAAAGTTAAGAACAATAATGACTTATTTGGACTTAACTACCATACAGTGGAACCATTTATCTTTTGAATTCCTGAACTTTTATTTCGGTAGCACATGACTGAGGTGCTTTGACTTCTCATTGTTCACTGTCTCTTAATCTAAAACCTGTTGCGCTGCTTCTCCCCTTTGTCTCTTTTTCATTCGACAGTTTTCCACTAATTTTACGTCTTTCCTCCGGACATTCCATTAGTCAGTCTTTTATCAAGGAAAAAAGTCTCGTTTTATGCCGCCGCGCGAAGGAACGGCCCAAATGTAATGAAACGTGGTGTTGGGATGCCAAACTTAATCGGAAAGGGAAGCCGACCTAAATACAAGCTGTGCTTATCTAATCCATTACTCTTCCTCCTTTTGTGCCTGTCTACAGTTGCGCACCCTATTCAAGTCCACGAAGCCAGCTGTAATTTCAAAGAAAAGTCTATTGTATCGGAGAGCAGGGAGGAAGCCCATTACAAAACAGTCTGATCTCGGAGGCTTGGGATACTCGGTCTTTAGTTTTCCCTGAATGCAGTATGAAAATAATTTTTAAAAATTATCGTAGGCAAGAAAATCGTTCAGGGAATTGGGAGAGGTGTACATAGCTTTCACTGATTTTTGATTTTTGATAATTGTGTTCATACTGTAGCTGAGAACCAGTCGTGGGTTCAATCCCATTCCGATACATGTCCACTTTACTTTTTAGACCAAAGTGTTCGTGGAGATTTGTTGTTCAGTGATGTATCTAATGCATACAAAGTGTAACCGCGGGAATTTAGAAGTCAGATACATTTTTTTTATTCATTCGTTTCTGATTCCTGTGTGTACAAGTTTTTCGATCATAAGTCCAAGTCCCATTAACCCAAAAATCATAAGAAATATAGATTTATTGCTTTGGGGGCGTACTACAGTGATTATTGGTAGAGGTGCCCCCCAAAGCTTTAGCATAGGAAGTTTTTCATTGTGTAAAACCAATGCGGTGTGAAATGCTATGAATTCCCTCATTTGTAACAATTACCTCCTCCTCCCCTCTCCTCTACAGCTCCCCTTCCCTATGCCCCCAACTAATTCTCTAAAAGGGGTGCGGCTTGGGTATTGGTGGTTCCTGATTGGATACATATGTCAGTACAATTCCTTAGAGTATAATTGTTCTAGCTATTTTTACTGATAAGCATTTAATTTATCTTTACTTAATTATGTAATATATCTTCATTTCAAATTGATTCTTATCCCAATTTTTATAAGGGCAAAGAAAGAAACAGAAATCCAAATACCCTTTGGCCTTGACAGGCTCTCTCATTCCTTTCCCTCCCCCTTTCCCTCCCCCTCCCCCCACCCTACCTTCAACCACCCTATAGTGGACACACAGGTGACCACCTGCCTGACACATTAGGTCAAAGAACAAAAAGTGTTGTGTTCAGATAACATAGGCTGAAAAAATAAGGATAGGTAGGTAACTTTTTTTTTTTACTTACCCAACCAACCCAAAAAGATAAGGTCGGGTTACCTGAACACAGCAACTTTTTTAAATTTTAGGCCTTATCATAGTGGGCAGCAAGAGTGGTGCAAGAAGTTATTAATTAATATAGATGTGTTTTTTTTGCCACCAAAGCAAGATTTTTCAGTCCAGAGGACTGAAAAATATATTTTCTCTTGTTCTTTAACGATTAACCTGGTTATAAATTGAAGCAAGTACATGTATTAGTAAATATATCGATATCCTTTCAAAAGTACTCTTGATAAGGCAGAATTTACCTGTTCAAGTCAGCCAACTTCAGGCAAAGCAGATTGCTCCTCTGGGGTCCCTGTCAGTGAAAGGTCAGCCCTGGAGGTGAGTGGCAGGAGGAGGGGGCGGGCCGTGCCGAGGGCTAGCTCCCAACACCCTTTGACTTTAACACAATGGGAAATAATTACTGCGACACAACAGTGACCACTTCCGCCGCTGTCGGTCGTGGTCAATTGGCCGGCGCTGGGGGTCGGTGAGGACCCAGGAGGACGCTGGGGAGGAGGAGCAGTGGAGGGGGGGAAATTGTCGGCAAAGGCGCGTTTGTTTGGTGCCGACGTACTCACCGGTTACGGTCACTTAAGAGGGACAAGGTTTTTAACTAATATTGTGCTTGCATGTAAGCTATTAACTGAAACTACGTCTGTTTTTGATAGTTAAGAGATGTTGTAATAGCAACATAAGTTATATGTAGCAGAGGTGAGCCGGCATTACCCATCATAATTACGTGTTAGAAGGATTTCTCATGGATCTGTTCCAGGCCCTCCACATTAGAATGGGCACTGTATATAGGAATATATGTTTAACGTACACTGGATGCAGTTTCCTTTTCATGATTATTAGGAAACACACCATTAAATATGTTAAAGCTCACATACACCACGCAGGTATTATACTGTCTTTGTGCTTTGGACCTACTCCGCCGAGAGCAGTTAATCAGGGGAATAGCACAATAATAATATTATGAAGTTTTTCAATTCGGTGAAATAAGTTCCTTGGCCACCACGTACCAGCTATAGTTTTCCATTGTACCATACTCTGTGAATAGATCCTGGTGAGTTACGCTGGTAAACTATTGCTGGTACCCAGTCCCCCAGAAAGGAATTCTCCACATTGTGCCAGTTATATGTCAGGATGTAGGCCAAAGTAAATTCAATGTCATAAGAAAAAGTAGTTGTAAGTGATAACAAAGAAATTGGGGAAATTGACCAAAGCACAGAGATTTTTCTTTAATTCCTCCGACCTTCTCTACGATTATACAAATTGAAATGTAGAATTATACAAATTAAAATGTAGAATCTTGCACTTTTTGTAGAGGAATGTTGGATTTCTACCCTGAAACATACATTTTTAAAAATCTTTTAGTTCTTGAGGAACTCCAGGTCCTATCAAATCACGGACAGTGTTACAGGACAAAACTTGAATGTCTAACCTAAGTAATACAGTTTCCGGCATATAGTTAGCAGTCTCGTTATGAAAAATAAACACGTAACTTGATATGCATGCATAAGAACATGGTTAGAAGCTCAGTAATAGAATTAGCGTGAAATTCCTTCGTGTGCAAAACACAAAGTACCATGGCAACTGGATACATATGTTGACAAAAAGGGCCTATATACCTGGGCCAATCTGGTTTAGTTAGATCCTAGTTAAACACCTGCTGCCCGATGAGGCTGGCCGCAGAAAAACAAGTTGTACCCATGCTGCTGGCTAATTTCTAAGTGGATTGCCTGTCCATTCGTTTTGTTATGCTGCTTTACAGCTAATCAGCAAAGCATAACAAATTTGTATCTCGGACCTGTTTATAAGGCTATTGTGGCGAGGTTGACCTTATTATAAAAGGTCAGTAAATTTTTTTACAGGGATATTGCATTCCAGGAGTAAATATTACAGCAGGAATTTTAACCTTGTTTTGAAAGAAATTTAGCAAAAACTGACATGTATCATATTTACATTGAAATACTGTCATATCAGGGGTTTAAAAATGTAAAGTCGGTTTTGTATCAATAGGTAGCCATGGTTACCACATTATCTGGGTAAATTTGAACAGAGATTTATTAAAGTGGACCTAGTAACCTGAAAAGAATGTAATGATCGAAATTTATTTCTAATCACGCAAATGTGTCATACAAGATATGATTTTAACTTGATTGAAAAGTGCGCGCTCCAGTACATAATGGTTGTTCTTATTCCTTCATTTATATCTGCAAGCTTAAATTTCAGTCGTAGCTTACTCTGCATTACACTTGTCCATTAAAATCTACATTTTTACGGAATCCTCTGAAAAGTTAATACTGAATTATTTTTCCAGCTTAAGATAGCAAACTTTTGAAATAATAGCACAATAACAAGCATTAAGAGACATTCTTTTCACATAATGGTTATAGGCTCCAACATCTGAAAGGGAAAGGTAACAGGAGGACGTTTTGTTATTCCATCTGCGCCTCATGGGAATGGCTAACCGTTGTATTAGAATTCTAGCAGGGACACTGATGGCGAACAGTCTTATGGTAATTCATTTATCATTTCGGCATCTGCGTTCAAGAAGCGTTCGACTGTCACAGTAAATTAGTTAATGGGTGTTATTCAAGAGAGGCAGAGCGAAAGTCCTCTGCAGGTAATTTGAGGCAGAGGGCAGAAATTCACGAGTAGTATTTTTCCCTATTGTGTGCGCAAGGTTATTTTCCAAAGTATACTAAGAGGACTGACATTAAAATTATTGAATCTTGCTTTTAGTTTCATATTGAAAATGAATTGCTGACTGGGCCGTGGCGAAAGTCACCGCATTGCCATTATGCAGGCCAGCCCATTTATGCGTAATATTATTGTCTTCAGAACTAGGAAGATATTACATATTCTAGCAACAGAGAAAATCAGTTATAGAGGGATCTTTATTGTTGCTATAAATTGAAGGATCATGTTGGTAATCGAAATACGATTACAAATGAAAATTGATATTCTGGGAAACTAAAGGAAGCTGTTAGGCATGAATAAACTTCGGATTACTCATAAATGCCTCCGCCAAGTCAAATAAAATCAGGTCTTGAAGGGTTGATACTAGTTAACGGTAAAAATACACCCTGTTATCACGAGTAAACACCTGCAGAGTTGACTCTGTAAAACACATCTCCCCAAATCAAACAGCCATCGCAGGAATCCTCACAAATTAAGCTGTTTTCACCGGCTGCCGAATGAAAACACCACCTCCTTATCCGAGTATCTGTCCATTAAATATTGCTGGTTTCTGTTCACTCCTCGGTAGTACGAACTTTGTGCTCACGGAGCTTGAACCTGAAGCTTACTTGTAATCGTGGGAGAACGGTTTGGTGAACTTGGGCTATAGGAATAAGCCTTCTATCCTGACAGGTCCCAACGTTGTCCACAATCACAGTCTGTAAATTCCGACCCACTGTTTCCCATTATGTAAGTGTAAATCTTGGTCAGAACGGACTATGACAATCTGTGCTACGTTATGCCTGTGATATTTCAACATTAGGCCACGCCACCTCAGATACAAAGCCATATACCTATACGATAAACTACGACTCATTAAGTTAGTGGTGGTTTATAGGACGGCTCCATAACTTGTATCCAACTCCGTCTTTTTCCCCTCTAACATCATCATTGCTATTCCCAACGTTATGCCGAAGGTTACGCCGATTGGCAATTCATAACCACGAAGGTAAGCATCGCCTTTTGGGGGCCGATTTGGAATTAACTCAACCAGTAGGACTGCGTGCAGTACCTCATAAGGGGAGGCCAATCCGCGCCAGCCACTCCACTCCCGGCCACAGCTGTATGCATATGAAGACAAAGCAGCCGTGAAATGGGATTGGCTGCCGCTACATTTAGCCCCCGGCCCTCTGGCGGTGAGAAACCAAAGCATCTCTAGCGCGCACATGCGCACTGGATCCCCTGTAATCACAGGGCTATTCATTAAAGCTTGACTCGTCGGGCGGGCAAGGCCAGCACGGTGACAGTTGGTGCTCGGCTCGTGGCCGTGAAAGGGAATCTGCAAAACAATTATCCAGCGTCTACGGGGCGTCCTCCGATGAAATATTGATATGATGTTCGGGAAGGGAATGTGCTTGTCTCACCGGCTTAATTTACATGAATATGTTATGTTAGGAATAGTTCATATAGAGGGCGTATGCCTATTAGTATGAATTAACAGCGTCTGTGATTTCAGCTATATTTGATATTTGATCAGGGCGTTTAGGCTGTGTTAGATGTATTGCAGGTGTGTGTAGGCGTGCCTGCATTCATACCACGTTCTGTAGCCAAGGAACCTTTTATCTGAGGATTGGAATTATGGAATACGATTACCTTGATGACTGATATTACGTTAGAAAACCATGTCAAGCGAAATGTGGAGTTGGATTTGATATTCAATTTCCTAATGAAATCTAATAATCGCTTTCCAATGTTATTACGTCGAGCAAGACTAAGTAGCTTTGATCATTTAAAATTTAGCGAATCTAGTTTCTGGGGCTAGGACATAGGAGCTACAGGACGAGGAAAATTTTAAGAATATTAGAAGTACATTTATTCTTTAATGTTACCCAGATAGTTGCAATTTTTTTCTTCTGGTGTAGATTTCGTTGATGGATATTAATGCTTGTCTGGTTGTGAATCACTAATCTGAGTCGTCTCTTAAATTCGCTGCAGACATTCGTCTTCGCTCTCAGTTTCCAGCCTCTGCTGCCACACAGATCAATGAGGCCTACACTGATATGGAAGCATAATAAAGTACCCTGTTTTAGCGCTAGAATGCCATATAATTAGCGTGCGATGTACTATACATTTGTTTATCTGAGGACTGCTGGCTATTCTTAAAATCTGTCAACGGATAATGTCCTTCGTAAAGCAAACAGATATATCGGAATTCAGTGTGAATAATTACATGTTTGTGTATGGCAATGAATTTAGTCGGAAATTTAACTTCCATTACAAACGGCACTGGAGCTGACCACAGACCATCTCTCCTAACAATCTATGGACTGACGTATATTCTTGTCGAATCATAAAAAACGAATCGGTCATTCAAATACTTGGCGAACCCAGGACTAAAGCACAGATCTAATTATGATTAAGATATCTCCAGTAAACATGGCAGTCCCAGAACTATGTTGTGTCAGTGTATGTACACTGTGAAAAGGCCCGGTGGCAGGTTGAAATACAGGTCGCACTCTCCTACCAGATGAGAGGTTCCTGAGTAAGGTAATTCATTGGAACAATGATCTGCTAGGAGAGCTGATTTGACAATTTTGAAATTGGAATTATACCTAATAAATGAGGAGCTCTATTGAGCTCGATGAATGTTTAAATTAAATTGAGTCTTCAACTTTCTACAGCAATTTTGCATTTTGAAAAGAGTTTGTAGCATAAAGTTGTAAGAAGTTTTAGAAAATAAAAAATATTTGAAGAAATTGCCATGAAACCGTCACTTGAAAACCTCATGTTTTCATATATTTCTAAGAAATGACAATTATTAGTTTCCACATATTCTGAAAATAAAATAATGTCTTTTCTCAAAGTCTGTCAAAAGAATCTAACTAAAATCTTGACTATTATATGAATACAAGAGCATTTCTGAGTCCAACTCTGTCCCATTGCGCACATTGTTTTGGTTCTGACTATCGCCCAGTGTAGAGGTCGCCACTTTCGCTGCGACCCCCCCCCCCCCCCCGAGGTTCATCTGTGAGGCAGAAATTACTGATAAGAAGTGCCCGCATCATGGTGCCATTTCCATATACTACTCACGACCCAGACTTGCCTATTTTAACCCCTCAAAGGCTCCTGCAGTTCACATTTTGAGATGCACAAACACTTGAACACCCTCACTCATTGCCTCTTACCTTTTGCTTCTACCTACAATGACAATGCTGAAAGTAATCCATTTCACATACCATTCGATTGTCACATCATAGCTTCAAGGACACGTTTTTATCCGTGTTCCCTGTAACCGATCGCTCGGTCCGTATTGTGTCCTTGAAATGTGATCGCTTGTTTACTATAATATTTTAAGAATTCGAACATGGTGTTTTACTTTTAAAGTATATGGCCATAAGTGGACACTTACAACTTAAATCATTAAGCGAATAACGGTAATGACGCACGTGGGGGATCGAGAACACAGGGCACTTCGTTTCCTGAGATTTAACAAACATATGTTGATAGTTCAATTGTATTTGAATGTATATAATCGTTAACTCCAGGAGGCAAGGGATTCCTACTTCTAGGACTCGTCTCTTATCAATAATGTAACTTCAAGAATTTAATTAGGGTTCTGTGCTTGCTCAGGAAAGAAAATATCGGGGATTATCAAAGTGGCCCGTTCTCATATGCCCGTTCTCTGCATTATCCATTCTCTGTGACGGTGTGAATCCCTTATCGGTCACATGTGGGACGAATCGACCCCTGCTCGAGCCCCCAGCCCCCTGCATCCTCCCCAAGTCCCAGCCCCCTGCCCACCCCCTTCCCCCACCCCCCACCCCCTCCATCTGCACCATCCCCCCCCCCCCCCGTCTCAGCCCATCAATAATTCCCCCCTGTCGGCCGACATCCACATTAAGGCCTTCCTGGTCGCTGACAAAAAGGCAATATTCGCCTGCCGTCCTGCCGTCCTGCCGTCCTGCCGTCCTGCCGTCCTCCCGGCAGAGGGGCCGGGTAGAATGGGTGTCCGCCTCAGGTGGACGCGCGGGGAACGTGTCATTGTGGACCTACATATTGCACGACAACTTATGACATGGTCGGAGTTTGCTCAAATTATTACGGTGAACAACATACATAATGATATGATATCGTGGTATTTCCATCATACATATAACAATGCAAAGAATGATGTTTTTGTGTTGAATCCCAAGGTTTTACAATTAGTTACAAATAGTATCGGGAAGACTAGAGGAATATCAACATATCCAGACGTTTTTGTGGTTTCTAAAATCCGATACTAATACAAATGCATTCAAATAAATCAAACGCAAATGTACCTATCTTTAGATTTGAATCTCTGCTTACCTAAAACATGAGAAACAGAGAGAAACATGAGAAAGAACCACATTGCATTTAGACGACATCCACCACTGGCTCCCAAGCTGGCTACTTTGGCCAAAGAAGCAGCAGTAAGACCCAAGTAAACCTGGGCCGCCCGAGGAGGGACGCGTGCCAGTTTCTGTGGCCTAATCCAATCCCCTCTCCGTGTCCCTTTGGAGGGGCCTAAGCGCCGAGCTGCTCGTCCCTCGTGGGCGAGCTGCTCAGGGCAGAGTCTGAGCGAATCAATGTAGACCTGATTACAGCTCGCAGCCCTGTATGTATCAGAAACAGGTGCCCGCCTCCACCACTGGCCCTGAACCAGTGTGGCGTTATGATGACAGCCGTAACTGGGTTAGGACGGCAGGGGAAAAAGACAATGGGCCAGCCCCACCAGAATGCTGTGGCTCCATTTCCAATTATAAGAAAAATTGTAATTTCGTTCGGGTGAACAAAGATGTAGAGTGATGATAATTTGAAAATCTAAAAATCTAAAAAGTGTGGTCAAAGAATTAGAACGTGTTGGTATCCGTTCCTGATAATGATTTCTGCTTTGTATAAAGCAATCGAAGGATCGGATAAATCTAATTAGGTATTCGAACACATTTCGTATGTTAATGGCTATTGGTGCTATGCTGAACACTCTTATTTATTCATGTCGATTGTTAATATGTACATTGTATATTGATAATGCTTGTTTGTGTTTTATTGAAGCATTTACACTGCGGTATATAGCTTCTGAAACACACGAAATTAGGTATCAATTAATTCAGATGGTGCTAGTTTTAACAACAGTTCTTAATATATTTTCATGAAGACAACATTTAGAATTTCTTTAACTGTTCTATCTTGGGCAGATGTATGTTCTTTTAGAACACAATTCATTGCATACCGAAGGCAAGAGCTCAAATAGACAGTGAAAAGTTAGCATATACCCGTTAGGTAACTGCTTCGGAGGAAAGCTGATCCTACAGGGTCAACATTGCGGTAGGGCCCAAGGGATACTATGGTGAAGGGAATATTGGCGATCGGACGGCTGAGGTGTGGTGCAGTTACAATTACTGTGACTAACGGTCTGCAATAAAACCTTCAACGCGTTATCAACTCATTGTAACCTCGATCGGACTCGAAAGTATCTGTACAAACTGTTTCACACTAAAGATGACCTTGATAGGCAGCCACAGGAGACGGTGGTGAGACCATGGAGATCTTTAATCTTATGTTCAGCCTTTTAACTGAGGTCTTACGAGGTCATCTAGGGTTGCCACAGGTCAGGGAAATGTTTATTTATCAAGGTCGGGGAAAAGTCAGGGAACATAGGAATTGGTCAGTGGAAACTCGAATTTTGCCCCCAAAAAAAGAAAATTGAACCTAGTCAGGGAAAAATGGAATTTCCAAATAATATTATGTCATAGCCCCAAAATCAAATTACAAAGTTGAAAGCTGTGCATTATGTCACAAGAATATGGTTTGGCAAAACGTATTTTATAAATTGTTGCCCCTTGACAGGCATGTTGTAATTTCAAGGTGTCTTGCTGCGATCCAGCAGCATTGCCTTGGCTACAGGAGTTGCTAAGAAAAAATTAAGGTACTGTATTCCGAAAGTCTGAGCCTAGATGTGAGTAGAAGGCTGTTCTAAGGATGGTCCATGCTGTTTGATGAAAGGATTTTCTTATCTTATTGGTCAGGGGAAAACAGAACTTGTCAGGAAAAGGTCAGAGAAATATCAGGGAATTTTGATGTCTCTGGTTTGTGTCAACCATGTCATGGCTGGAGGGATTACCTAATATAATAATTCTTTCATAGTTAGTTTGGTACCCGACCGGACAAGCGATATTGTGTTCCTCCTGGTAAGAGCACCTACTCAAGGTCTTTTGTCTATTCTTATCTCACTGGATGTAGATAGAATAAGTTTCTTTGGTACAGTGTGAAAATGAATACGTTTTTGATACATAGCAACCTCTACTGATATTGTCCCGTCTGGAGCACGAACGCGCGTTATAAGACACCTATTTTTCTTGTCAGAAGTATACATGTATACAATATTAATTACATGGATAGTTTCAAATGGAATATCGGAAACTAGAATTTTTCTGGGATGCCGTATTTCCTTCTGATTCCACCTTTCCAAAGCAATGATTAAATCAGCACAGGCCCTTTGATATAAGGCATATCATAAGGTTTCCAGGTTTCTGAGAGATTTTCTCTGCTGCAGATTGAAATCTTTGTTCCTATGGCCAGAATCGAGCACAAACCTCATCACTGTCACTACTATTCGACTTACTCTGTGAAATACTGTATACATAAATACACAATTTTAGCAATTGTAAACCCCATTTATAACTGTAGCCATTGCATTTCTGTCAGTACTCAATGGCCAGTTTCATCCAACACTACAAAGTTGTGGGTGATATGAGCAAAACAGATTGCTGATACGGATGAGCAGCTCACGCACATAGCAGGCGCTGTATTATTGATGCTAGCACAGGGCAACACTGGTAAGGGACCTGGATGAACCGATTTTGGGGGACCAACAGGCCGATTTTTATGGGGGTCCACTTGAGAACGCCATTGAAAAGTGCATTCATAATGCAAAACAAAATCCATTTAGATATGACTTTCATATCAGTTGGATAGATTGTCGTATCGTCGGCCATTTTCAGTTTTTTGGGGGGAAATCGCCTAATGCATTTTTTGTATCATGTTAAAGCTATTGGTAGAGTCTCTCTCAATCAGTAAAGCCATCACTGGGAGTCTGATATATTCGTATAGTATTATAGCTATTGGGACTCCCTCAGTCAATCATGTCATCAGTCATCAGATTCTCTTTGATCTTAATGACTGGTTATGGGATGTCATATTCATCAGTTGAAGGTATTGTCCTCAATTCTCTTTTATCTTAATGACTGGTTAGTCAATGTCATATTCATCAGTTGAAGGGCATTTTCCTCCAGTTGTTTTTAGAAGACAGATTTGTTTGTTTGTTGGGGTAGTTTAACGTCCAGTCAACCATGCAAGGTTCTTTCCAGACTGCACAAGGTAATGCTTTTTAGCTGATGGGTGATTGTATCTATGATATGATTTAGAAGAAACCCCCCACTGGGTGCGATATACCCTACTTGTTTTGAAGAGTGGCAAGAGGTCTTTCATGTGCAATGTCCTATAGAAAGGACACCAGAGTAGTCAAACAGGCCTTAACCCTTTGCATTTTGACCCCACTGTCACCTGCAGGTCGATAAGCCCAGGTGGGTGAGTGGCAGGTCATTCAATAATAGGTGTATGGCAGCACATGCAAGACCTAGTAGCAAACATTTTCTAAACCTCTGTTCCAGTTGTCTGTGACAGTTGGAGTGGTGGTGGTGGCCAGAACTTGTAGCCCATGCAGTCTACTAATAGGAGGTTCTAGATTGAGGATTGGGGGGCCTGGTTGAAACAGTTTATTGTATGACAATCACCCTCGATGCTCTAGGCCTTCATCCATTTTCCTTATTGTTTTAAATGGAAAGCTTTCGCTTGGATACACTGTAATCTTAGTCTTACAGAAGGACTGCACCATTGTTTCACAGCCATCCTGAAAATCAATGTAAACAATCTAAAGCACTATACAACACGTGTTATGGATGTTATCCTGAAAATACCATAGAACTACATGTAAAGTAGCCAACATAGCTTGCTTGCAGTTTGCCTTTATTTGAAAGGAAATAAGTGCCTGGGAAATAAGGGATTGATTTTATATTCTGTTAAAAAAAATCGGCAAACTCGTTCTTTGTACTGTGTACCTACATTTATATATATACATATACCCATGTAGCTGAAAATGTAATCGTTTGCGTAATTGACTTAGGTTTGAAAAATCAAAATGAGGTATCCAATAGCTCGGTTCATTGTTGCGCAATGGGGAAAATTTTACTCAAATGTGCTTTGGAATCTCTGCCAACCTCCAGCGGGATACACGGAGGGGTCGTAACATGAAAAGGAACCGCATTGCATTTAAACAACAAAAACCATCAGCTTTCAATATGGCTATTTGCCAAAGAAGCACGAACAGCTGTATAATGTCACACAGATTCTCAACAGAATTTTTCCAAATGTACTATTTGCTATAAATTTGTACTGTGTTATATACGTTGTGCGTGTTTTGTAAAATGACTAGAAACGATGTACAGACTAGGCCAGAAGACCAAATCTTAATTATTACCATACCATAACTATGACCGTGTGGTTTTTAGGAAACAATACATAAATCAATAATTTAAACATCCAGGTTAAAAAGGATCATATATGTATGTCATAACAGTAACGCCTCAAGGCCTAGTAATAAATCATGAAGATATGATTTGCATGCCTCCTGGCTTTAAACATTGCATTTCATAAATTGATCGTAAGTTGGCTGCCAGTGCATTTCCAGGTATTATGACGTCATCTTCCCAACGTATATAATTTAAGTGAGGATACTGCCACGGATGCATTATTAATATACGAGGAGAGGGGATAAGATCATGACGCATGTATGTACCAGCAATCTGTTTGATGGAATTGCACTGAATAGCCGACATACGATTTATGTAACATGAAAGCCGAGCGTCCAGTCACCTACAGCTGTGGGGCTTACCAGCATTTACATAATGCTTGTAAAATATGAAAAACAAGCAGGCTGGTGCCTTTGCAATTACCAAAGCAGTCGATGCACATGCAATGTAAGAGGCCTTAGCTGAGTTAATATTACCTTAATCATGCCCCCGAGTATAGTGCTCATACCAGGAATATTTACTCTGCATCAGATAGAGTGTTGCATATCTCTATTGGTATCAGCACTGGGGACCACTGGAGCCATGGTTTCTGGCTGTGAGTACGCTTGTGTATACATAATATACATACCTCCCAGCAGTAGCCTATATATAATGTGCTGTACGGTAACTTGCTATTGTGGTTGCTACCACTCTGCACTGTGGTGGCAATGGGAGTAAGGATGGGGTGGGGGTGTGGTGCGAAAGGCCGAGAGGGGAGGACTCAGGGGGAGGGGGCCGTGCAGTATATTGATCAGAGCCACGTCTAGCCAGCCCGGGACCCTGGATGTTCTCCAGGCACGGACAGGAGGAGAGCGTATTAAAAAGCCGCCTCAGACACCGGCGCGCACCTAGCGGCGGCCCACAACAACACTATTAGCTCTCATACTACCACTACCACCGTGAGCAGGGTGCGTTTGGTGGGGTACATTATGGGGTGGTGTACAGAGCCAGGCCCTCTGACCCTGTACTGTAATGTCTTTGCACCCTAGTCCGTGTGCCATGTTCATCGGTAAGGTTCCTCCAGGGTTTAGTTGTAAGGTAAATGGAGGGCGGGGGGGGGGGGGGGTATTAACAAGGCAGGCTATGGGAATAAGTGGTAGTGGGGAAATTCACATTGGCTTCTCTGCCTATACCCACTACTGGGTTTGCGAATTCAAGTTGCATTGGAATTTGGATGGTTCCTAATTGTGTCTGAATAGCTAGTGTTTGATATTCATCGAATGATCCACAATAGTATTAGCCTGTATCATGCTAGCCATCCATCTATGTGTGTTGTCCTTGGTGGATGTATTACGTTGTTCTGGAATAATGTGTGAAAAATGTCTATGATATTATGGCAAGCACGCAGACGTAGCATTTGCTATGTTTCACTAATAGAAAATAACATAAATCGTAAGTGATGACAACTCAACGAAAAACCAATCATATGTATATGTGTCAAAAGATATGATGATACATTTCGCTGCTTTCACGGAAGCGACGCAAAGTCAAAGTACTATATCTTCTTCCATGCTCTCCAAACATAAATGTTCCGTAATGATAGTTACTAATTAGAAATGGCTTAGGAAGTTAATTTCAAAAGTCTTATTTGGGACCTTAGATAGGATTTTTTCAGCTTCGTCTTCTAATTATCTGCAGGCCCTCTATGTGTATGCAATATTCTAATCAGCAAGGCAGGCAATTCTTTTGATATTATTAGAAACGCTAGACCTAAGTACAATGTTGAGAAAGTCACTTGGAATAGAAAGTGCGTGTTTCGAAGGTAGACAAAAATGCTTTGCATGAGAATATGCCAACTGCGTCAATTTACTCTTCAATGGCTCATGGTAAGTTTCTCACATAAATGTTTAATTGTTTACTGTGCCCTGTAGTCATCTTTCATGCCAGTCTTGAAGTTGTATTAGAGTTTTTTGGACCTTGTGTGTTGCATTGTTTAGCTTAATGTCTATTGACCTTATATGTGAATTGTCCCAGCGGTGGCTTCACCAAAGGATGCTCTTATCCCCCTGCCTAGTCCAACAATTAAGTGGATAACACAATGTGGCGTTTCTATAACCATTAAACCTTAGGTCTAGTCCAACACATTCAATAGATCAAAAATACAGATATAAATTTTGTGATAGAAAGGTCACTTTATCATGAGACTAAAATAACCTGAGGTAATTCAAATCGAGAAAACCATTTGTAATAGAAAGTTGAGGGGACTGAAATTGAATGTGAAGGCTATTGTAGCCTGAACGTTCTCAGCATTGTGTTATAAAAAATGTCGTTAAAACTTAAATATGTCAAAACAGAACCTAGCCCCTGGGTATTAACCCCCTTAGGACATATTTTATATATTAGGGGAAACTGAAAGCAGGAGTTAATACTCGACAAGGGACACATTGTCATTTGCTTGCCGTCGATGTAGCTTGTTTACGATTGCCTACATGGAGACTAGCATCAATATTGCCTCTTAGCCCCATGGGAGGCCATGCAATGTTGATGGGCAATGAAAGAGGACCGCTGCCTCACTGGGCTCCTATCAGTACATTGCCTCGGCCCTATCTGATTGGAATATTCTGTTTAGCAAATACCCAATGGAAGCACAATTAGTCGGGCAACAATAGAAGCGATGTTCGGTCGGTGCTGTTGGCTGGACGAATAGGGCTATGATTTATGAAAACATCTTCTTGTCCAGGGGTTTATCTTGTAATGGATAATTCTCTGTAAGGCTAATTTTGTTAAGTAAAAGTATTATAGGAGGGGATTATGAATAAAATAGTATTGTGTTGTTAGACCTAGATAAGTATAAATGATTGAGACATCGATTATTGTTTCAAAATTTATACACATATCTTGCTTGCCCTTACTCATTGGGAAATTAAAGTAGTTACATGCCATAAGGGATCAATTCTGTCACTGTGTTATTTGGCATTTAAAGGTCTTATCGCATCCGTCCAAAAGAAAATGTAATAAAGACTATTCTATGCAGTGCTTTCAAATGATTTTGGTGGTCTTTTGTAATTACCTTTAGCTCCTGCAGTGATAGCAATGAGGTGAGGGATAGGCCTACTGCTAAGACTATGAAGGTACTTGACTGAGCAGTGTTGGCTACCCGCACCCACCACCCCCACCCCCAACCCAACCCCCTGCCCACGTCGATCTGTCATACCACCTACCTCCGGTCACATGTTGCCTCCTGACAAATATGATTGGTTTGTTTAGCCCCACTGTGTTAATCTATAGAGGCCAATAGTAGATATATCCTTCAGTGTTAAATCCTGGGGTCGTTTGAACTTCTCCGAGCCATAACAGTACACAGACCGATACTATTAGAACATGGTTGTTACTTTCAGAATTCACAGTATTCAAATGTCATACCCAGACAGTGAACAGTTCAAATCTCCATTTCCATCTGATATGACACACCAATAGGCTTACAACTTAAATAAGACATGCAACCCTATGAAATTCACTGAAGACAGTAGACCTAAACGCATTTTCTCTTCATAGAATCTCGTCTTTATAGTGTTATCTACTGTCCATCCGTATAGAATAAAAAGAAAGTTTGTATGGTACATGTAGTTGCATCAAATCTACTCGTAAATCGTTGAGCGCTTAGTGTTTTACCTTTTCAGTCTCAAAGTCAGTTTTAGATCGAACCAAAGAAGTTTAATGGGATTAAGCTGTGCCTTAATGGGATTAAGTTGTGCCTTAAAGTTGCTGCCCGGCCTGAATACCCAGCACGTAGTCAGGTCCTTCCCCTCCGACAATACCCGCTTCACCACAATGCCCCTTGGAGAGCCGGTCCCCTTTCTCACCCTTTTCTCTCCCAGTTTCGGGTTTCCGCCGCTAGAGTGCGTGCCAGCGTCCCCGCGCCGGGTGATCGATTGGTCTGACCCGCCGGAACCGGAAACCGTTAGCCGTCACGTGGCCAGTCATGGAGTGGTCGCACCTTGGCTCATAAAGTCTTAAGGAGGAAAAAGAGAGTATGAGAGGTCATAAACGCGCTCGTTAATTTTTGAAATATAAGAGTACATTATGACTATATGCCCGTATTTTTCAAAGATACAGTTAAAGATCTTCAAACTCCCTATCAAGAGTATCTATTCATATTCCTAAGTTAGGAACTAATTCCTACAGGATCCGCCATATTATACCTATAGTATCCTAAGAAACCAACCTACCGGCAACCCCGACCTCAACGTGATTTTAGATTAAAAAAACAACAACCCTATTTCCTGATGGGGTCGTGAATATTCTGCGTTGTTTACTTGCAAATTTAAGCCCATACCCACTAGGACATTTTTACATAGTCGGCCGACGAATCGCCGGTAAAATCGGCCGATTCTGCCCCTAGAATCGGCCGATTTTGGCAGCAATTTAGATCAAACATGCATACTTCAATATGCCATACTAACAGGCAACCTTGAAAATCGGCCGATTCTCCCAGTCGCCCGTCGCCCATCACCGGTAAAATCGCCCAGTGGGTATGGGGCTTTAGTGTTCAATCCTGTTAACTTAGACTGATAATGTGGGAGAGGTGCAAGGATAAAATCGTTTTAGTGAAAACATTCCTATAAGCTACTCCCAAATAAAGGGCCTATCTCTTTACATTTGCGGATTTAGAGATTAGGCCTATATGAGACGCGATGCGACTGCCCTTATACTTTTGGAAAGCTCTAGTTTTTAACGTGAAATTATGACCAAACCAAGGCATACATTTTCCCCTTGCAGTCTGTCCGTAACTCAATTTCCGAAGTCCTGCATCCAATACTGCTCTCAGACTTGCACTTAGCAAGTATTCACTTCATTTCTGCCCGACCTACTCGTTATACTGAGCCGTCCCGGATTGCTCTGCACTGTATGCTTGTTATTCAACTCATGGCGCTGCCCAAGACGGTCCACGCTTGGCAGAAATCCCCCAATTTACCCGTATTTCTACCCGAACCAAGGCCCTACTTGCCTCCGCCTAATGCCATCTCCGTGGGCAGGTAATTCGCTGTCCTGAAACCTTAATATCAGGCTTAACAAGTCGTGCGCAGACGACTTTCAACCAGAAGCCCGCCAAAATCACTTAGACCTGAAATGCAGATCCATCATGTTGGCGATGTTGTAGAAACAAGCCGCATTACAAAACTCCAAATGAGAAAGTGAGTTTTATGCCCAAAGTAGAAGTCATGTTTGTCTTCGAATGCAGTTCTATCCCTATCATGGTAATCATTTCAGGGGCGGGTACACGAGTGGCTTCTATTCATGCAGTTCCAATTCGATAAGCAACAGGTTAGAAAAACGGATTGGTGACTCATTTATAAAAATAAAGTGTTTATTATGCCAAAAGCTACAAAAATTTAATATTCTTTACACGTAGTATTCAAGTAAGGCGTATAACTGAATGTTTTCAAAGAAATAATCATTTAGATGTGCCCTTGATATTGCACTAAAACAAGTAAAATACAGAGGTAATTCTACTTTTTTCCCTATTCACGTGTTACGTTATGTCCGTACCTAATCTGTTTGGAGTCGACTAGACTATCAATCATTGCTCCAGTGTCGATTCCCATATAGAAGCCATTGAAGAACAAAAGCTTGGACGACTCATTTGTAAAGGTGGTTTTTTTCACCTAAGTGATGTGCTTTCGTATATATGCAATCATCTTGAAATGTATTAAATGCCTGTGTCCGGCTTCTTGCGCCCTACTTACAAGATTTATTAATGAAAATGTTAAATGTTATTATAGGATAAATATTTTTGAGGGATTGAGGGAATAACCCGGCGCGTGCGTGGACAAATACTCGTGCACTCTGCATGTATATGTATACATTCTCACAAACAGAATACGTATATTTACATTAGGGAACGATCAGGGAAGAATGCTCAGTGATGCATGTCCATGGATGCTGGTAATCACAATGATAAAGGGTGTGAATTTTACATGATGTAAACGTTATATCTAGAGGCCTATTCAAAAAACATTCAATTATCAATTAATGTTTCAATGGATGCGCCGTAGGCACATTCAACTCTGAATTCCCCATGAACGTTGGCGTCCAAATTGAACATGATACGCCGCCACCACAAAAAGAAAATTGAACAACAGAACCTTCACAGCCATATTTCCTATGAATTTGAAGATACGTATTTCTTTACAGGAAAAGTGGGACTATAAAATGTATCATTTGAAGATTTAATTTCAAATGATTCTCTTTTCGGAGTAAATTTGATAAAATCCGTTGTCAACTTGAACGAATGATCGACTTAGGTGCCCAAAAGTGTCAATTGTCAGATATCCTTCGGGGAGATAATAGTGAAAAAAGAATGTAACTGCGACATAACATTGACGTTGTAATAAGCCTGTTGGCCGTGATGCTCTCTGAAGCCTTTGTCATGATACTGCTGTGTGTAGCTTGGGCTGCGTGTTGTCAGGCGGGCCTTAAGGCCCTATTACACTACACGACTTGAGCTGCGACATGGGAATGTCGTAGATAAATTACACATAATAGAAATACAATTCTTTGTTACACATATGTAACGTGTTCCAAATTGTCAATATTTTATTCTCCGGGTTCGACCAATCAAACCCTTCGAATAAGTCTTACTCCAAGGAGTAATAGGTCACGCCAAAAACTCTGAAACCAGCTTTCACTTTTGGTAGAATTGTATAGTTCGCTCGCCAGGAACAATCTAGGTCTGATTTTCGACTTCCTGTCTGATCCTCGTATGTGGTCGGAGAGTGTAAGAAATGCATAGACTTAGCATTAGAATTTGAAACAAGATGGAGATTGAACGTATGCTTGGAGAGTGAATGGATGATGTCATTATGGGATTCTCCTTTTTGGTTCTTGGGAAACCCCCAAGTGGTCAGACCAATAGTAGCCATGGATTGTTGTGGATGTATGGACCCATTATTGGTCGCGTCACATGCGGTCGTACCCAGTGGTCAAGTCAAGTAGTGAACTTATAAACTGTCCTAAAGTCCTAAAGTTGGTCGAGTTTTGTGAGCAGGTCCTTTTGGATTTGGACTTGATTTCTGGTAACATTGAAGTCTATGGGGAGAGGATAGTGACAAGTTTTGTAGTTGTGATAGGTCTTAGTATGCCTGAACCTGGTATGCCTATACCTGAACCTGGTATGCCTATACCTGAACCTGGTATGCCAATCCTGGTACCTGGTACGCCAATCCTGGTACCTGGTATGCCAATCCTGGTTTGCCAATCCTGGTACCTGCTTTGCCAATCCTGGTACCTGCTTTGCCCATCTCCACTAAGTCACAAAACGACGCTTAAGTCACAAAACGATGCTTAAGTCACAAAACGACGCTTAAGTCACAAAACGACGCTTAAGTCACAAAACAACGCTTAAGTCACAAAATGATGTTGATTCAAGATACATGTATCATCAAATCTAACACAATCTCATCAGGTAATATCTTCTACATCAAAAAATCATAAACAATATTCAAATTTTCAAGATAAAGTCTACTGGTGACCTCCTTGTTGTCAAACAACAACTGGGCGATTTACCATATCTCGCACAACCCGTAGGTTATGTGATAGCTCATCTCGGTCAGAACAGACTAGTTTGTCTATACTACTTTTTTCTAGCTTGTCGGGGCTCACCTTGCTCTTCTTGACTTTGTCAGATGTGATCATCTATATCAAAATATTAGACATAACAGCTGGAAATGATATCCTATCATTTTTGGACAAACCCACATTAAAAATAGATTAGTGTAGCAGAAAATATGTTTGTATCACGTTTGTCAATCCTATTTTATTTAGTTGCTTTTTTTCCAGCCTGTCAGGGTATTTGCTCCTGCTGTCTTAATCAGATATATGTCAAAAGATTTAAAAATATTAGATATTAATTATGGAATGAAATCATAGTATTTTATAGACAATTCTTTGAAGTCATGTTCATTTGTAATTTGGTATTTCTGTAGATGTACCATCAAAATATTACATCTCAATTGCATTTCAATATATTATTCATTAAAGTGGATGACCCGGAGATTTTGGTTTTCCAAACCACACTATACTTCCACCCCTACCTAAGCTGCCTGTGATTATATGACTTCTGTATACGAATTTATCTTTAATATCATCATAATGCAGCAATATCGCAGCCCAAGTCGTGTAGTGTAATACCCCCTTTAGTCTTGAGGGGAGGGGGGGGGCACTCGCTTTGTATACAAGTCGGCTCCACCGTCGAACCTGGGGCCCCCTGACACTCGAGGCAGGCATTCTACCCCTACCTACCACTGGTATGACCCTCCAGAGGGACCCTTAGTATGGGTAGGGGACGTAATTTTGCTGCATGCTGACTACTCCGTGTCAAATGGTAGCTAGCATTGAATAGGTGGGGTTGGGTGAAGTTTGAAAGAAATGGCGTTTTAATATAAGGAAGGTAACTATAAAAGATAATATATTATTGACAGCTTCCCATTAAGGTGAAATGATTACTTGAAGCCCCCACCCCCCCCCCCCCCCACACACACACACATACTTGTTTTATATATGAAAATTATGAAAACAGACCTTACATTTCCGGGCAACAGACTGTCAAGTCGATACAATTTACCCAAAGAACTCTAGACTTAAAGTTGTATATAGTTACATGTTGTTTTAAAGAATATAACGTTTGTCACTAAAGAACGTGACATACTGTTCCAATTATCTAGGAGTGGCTCGCTCATGCTGTTACAGATTTTGATCAGATCTAAATTCAGAAGTGTGATTCAGATGAGCATCAGACTTTCCTCAACCTTTGCTGGATACATTTCAGGGAAATGTCAAAGCTGAGTCACATGATGAGCAAAGTCCATCTACTGAGCAACTGTATTCACGAACTCATTGTTATAGAATTTATAGATCTGTTATCTATATGAATAACGGACAACACCTAAATAGTGACTGTGTAAAGTTAATTCGGCTGGTCATTTGTTGGGACGATTACACATTGAGGTTTAGGATTCCGGGAAGATAAAGAAGTTATTGAAACTTAGGTATAATCCAAAGATCGTGTAGTTATTCCCTGAAATCAAATTAAACTTTGTCCGTATATCCAAGGACAAGGGGGCGTTGGAATTAAAGTCCATTTGACGTTTCAACAAAAAGCTTATATATGCTGAAAACGTTGCTCCATTTCAGGGAAACTATCATTTGCTTTGGGGAAAAACAATACCCACCCTTTGTAAACTGCAAAGAAAAGGTCAGCGGCCCTTTTTGATTTTGCACATTCAGATGTAATGGCCTACGGACGTTTTGTATTGTGTCTGCATTGCCGATACAATTTACCAACATGTTGTTGATTATTTCCTGCTGATTTTGGACTGGTTGCTGATACTGTACTACACTTTCGGCGGCCGATTTTGCACTTTCGGTGCCGAAAGTGGGAATAAAGTGGCCCGAAAGTACGGGCCGCCGGTATAGAACGTTACCATTGGGGAGGGTCAATATCGGCAGCCCGCGCTTTTGGTATGTGGAATTCAGCCTTTAAGCTTAATTAGATGCTGTAAGATTTACAAGTTACGCATACGAGACGTAAAAATGCCTTTATGCAATAGTAGTAAATTCTAATTTTACTATTTTATAACTAGAGCTATCCTTATTGGAATTAGTCCAAGAGGTCAGTGTTTATGCATGAAGATGAGTATAGATAGATGCGTGGAGTTTAGTAGAGCCCTTCTTTGTGGGAATTTCCTTTGTGGGGGTGAGGCTTTATTTCTCCAAGCAGATGGTCGGCCTCTTCTTTCTTTGCCGAGCCAGGCAAGATGTGCGGGGGGAGTGGGTGGGACTTGGCGGTACAGATGTCCCTGTGTAGATGTGGTCCACTTGTCATGACTTGGCGGTGTCATTGTCTTAGGTAACCTACAGAATTGGGGGTACGGTACCCATAGCTTTACGGCGTGCACTATATTTTGGTCACTACTGTATTTTTGGCCTTACTCCTATAACATTATTCAACTAATCCAGAGGCTTCGATTATTCATATTCATGGCATTAAGTTATTTATATAGTTATGATGAATTCTTTTATGGTGTGAATCTTGGTTTTAATAGATAATTCCAAGTGTAATAATAGGCATATTTAGATACTGACATAATAATTATTGTTGTTGTGCGGTTGGCAGAGAGCCTAGATTAGTATGACAAGAATGTTTAGTTGAATAAGTAAGTCAAGAACGGGACTCGAAATGTCAGTAAATGTTTGTGGTTGACCATAATAGCGAACGTGGCATCCTACTTCTACCAGCGGATACCAGAGTGGTGAATGAATCACGGTCAGTGCATGGGAGACATCATCTGTGTCCCTTCACGTAAGCACATGCAAGAGTACATTGTATGTATATTGCTTGCAACAGAAATGTCTCTAATATGCCTAATATTTTGGACAGTGTCCCAAAGTAAGTGCTAATTTGTACACATATACTTTGATGCACTGAAACCTTGGACCTCGTTCATGTAGTCGAACTTAATGATTTGGACTCTGGAATATCCTTCGACTTTGAAATCATTTCAACGCAAGAAACCCTTTTATGAACATTGCTGACAACAGAAACGTAGTCCTATATTATGTGCGTAATATATTTGACTGTGTGCCAAACTTTCAAAGTGCTAATTTCTTTACATGCGCAGAGAGTGCTACATCGAAAAGGCCTCGTCCATGTAGTCAACCATGATGATAAGGACTCTGTTATATCATTAGACTTTGAGATGTGAAGGCCTATAACGACGAGTTTGTTTCACAGATGTCCTTTGAGATTTCCGTTGTACATCAATTATACAATAGAGGAATTGTATACTGATCAACAGACATCTTGGGTAACGAAGACGTACTATTCAATACTATTCAATATATTAAAATTTACTGCAATACTTACGATTCACTCACACAACAACAACAAAAATTGAATATAAGTTTATATCTTGTACATAAACGTATGTCTTAATATATAAGGAGCCGTCATAGTGCACTCTGGTAAACAGGAATGTATACTTCCTGGAATTTCTTGTGCGCACGACTTTTATATCACCACCACAATACTAGAACAGCATATAAAATGATAAACCCTCACTTAAATAATATAATTATTGTAGCAATTAAAAGATATTTGTGAGACGATTTGAGATATTAGATAGATCGTTAAATTTACCCTTTCTAAAGATTGGCTTGGCCTAACATAACCTATAACCAAAAACTCAAATGAGTCGTCTTCTTTTGACACGTGACTGTGTGGTCGGACTGCTCATCTCAGTACGACTAATAACCAGTTCAATATACGCCCCCTGTATGCCCCCCCCCCCCCCCCCCGCCCTAAACCGCTCGCCCCGCCCCCGACCACAAGGGTAAAGGACGGGCGGTGTTAGTCCTTTCATGACCTAGATACCTCATGCATAATGGTTTGAGTACCTATCGGACTCGGACGTAACTTCAGTCTAGGGCGGCGCGCGGCCCTCCGTGACGCGTGGCACCGCGCTGAGGGGCGTTGAGTCACGCGTTAAGTTCTGATTACAAGCCCTGAGTAAGGCCGAGTACACGCGGCACTCATCGGCCGAGGTAAACCGCGCCGTGTACAAATACAGGCTACGTCCTTCTGATAAGTCGTTGATCAATAACCTACACGGCCACCCGAGACGTGGGATTATCAACCGTCTGACCCGGGGATGACCTCGGATGGACTGGTCCAATATCTGAGGTCTGATGGCATAAAGACAAACGTAATTAGTTCTGGATTGAAGAAGGTGTTTTTTAAAGATGATTTGGTGTGGCGTGGCATTGGTCCTCTGTGTAAACAAGACCGCTACACAAAAGATGATTTATCTCAAAAAAATCAATCAACTAGATCTTGATCGCGATAAATCCATTTCATGCCCCATCAAAAATTTAAGAAAATCAACTCTTTTAAAGATTCAACTAAGAAACACATGTACATTGATGTTATTTCTACAAGATGTATTCTTGATTTCTTTTTACTTGAAATCGTGAACAAACCACTTGAGTAGGCTTGAAAGGTGAGGGAGCATTCTGCGTTTTCCCAAATAATATCATGGAAAAAAAGAAAGACACTACAAGTTACCATGACTCTTTTTTCAAAAGTTTGTCTATGCCTTTTCATATTTTTTTCCCCTTTTGTTTCTCTCTCTTTTCTTATTCTCCCCCCCCCCCTTTTTTTTCGTGTTTTCCCCTTGTTTTTATCCCAACACAAACACGGGGTATGACGCGGCACGTTGTCGGGTTATTACAGAGCCGGGCGCGGGGCGTGCTCCTCCAGTCTAACCCCACGCGGCACGCCGGTGTGGCGCGGTTTGAGCAGCTCGCGGCGCGGTTTGAGCCGCTCGTGTCAGGGGTGACAGGGGTGTGGGTGCGGCCCCTTCATGTTGACACCATGTGACGACGCCGGGCCCCCTCCGTGTGGTGTCACCCCCTACAAACACCTCCCCCTCTCCTCCTCCAGCACGTGGGCCCCAGACGTGCTGCTCACAGCCGCTCCGAACAAAGGGACGAGCAGCTCGTGGTAACTCACAGAAGGGAGAGGAACTGCCTTGGTTATAGAGCCTCACTCTTGTTCCTGTACTATGGGATTAGACATAGGCCTGTTTAGGTTGGTTCAAATAGTGTAGGTTTGTTTGAGTCCTTATTAGGATTCATATGATAGAGTTTGACCTGAACAGAGAGACTTCTACTTTTTCTGAAGCTGAGTCTTCAACAATCTACTATGGATCTTTACCAGCAAGTCAAGCGGTGATGACAATAATGGTGTTGATACGATGGTGTGAGTATGTCGGGTGCATGTTACTTTAAAATAATACACATCATAAAAATTCAGGAAGACTGCGTAAAAAAAAGGTTGGAAGGTATATATGTATATAATTATTATATGTATATGTATATATATTTATAATATATATATTATATATATATATATAATGTATATATATATATATATATATATATATATGAATTAAGATCCATAAGTTTTTAAGGGGTAAATGTATTTACGCGCACACAATCGTTTAACAGTAGTTCTGCCGCTGTGTGACAAAGGGGATCTGCAGTTTCCATCTTCCCGACAGGAAATAACAAGCGTCTCATAACATAGTTTCCATGGTTTCTGAAAGGATATTACACAAACACTTAGGTGTTAGGCAAAGCACGTGGGACACCTCGTGCCGGCTTCTGCTGAGAGCTAATTCCTAGAATATTCTGGGAAACGATGTCGATCGCATGGGCCGGTACCCTGGAATTTTTCAATATCTTCCAGTTCTCTCGCATAGTAATGAGATATTTTCTCACACAGACGGAAGTGAATAGTTGTACAGTTTTTGCTTTTTTGTTTATTTTCTTTTGAATGCCTTCATTAGTTATAATCGTCAAGGTTCCTCTTGGTTTTCAGAGTTGTTTTACAGTTTTTATCGAAGGTTCAATGTATTGTTATTCTTATTCGGAACATTATGATAAACCTTCAAAAAAAAAAGACAGGTCCAATTCTTTTTAAATTCCGCAAGGTACGATACATGTTTTTCAATTCCCATTTCATATATATAGACTATAATCAAACACCCACCACTATCGTCCCTCCTGTGCGCTTTTCCCATATGAAACTTTTAAACTGAATGACAAGTTTGTACATTTAGCCAGACAGTGTCTACGAATGCACCATGGTAAGATGGGTCTAGTCGGTCGTATATAATGTCATAACCACCTGGCCAGTAAACACCCAGCTCGGACAGGAAAGTTTTAATTTAAACACTTGACTGACTGGCCAATGCAAATCTTGGGTAGGGGGGAATTACTTTTTTTTTGTAATTTCAACAAACTCACTTTTTTAGTTGATCGATATTTATTGATCGTGATATATTTGTAGCCGTACCTTTCTTGGATCTCGTACATTTCTTTCGGGCCTTTGGAATGTATAGGCGTTTTCATGACCCGAGAGTTAATGACTAAAAACAAATCGTTCACATATTAACATTCATTTCGCCACCTGATTGATTGTAGTTGATTTTCCTGATCCGCATTCAAAGAGAGCGCACGTGTTGATTAGTGTGAGAAGCTTTTATTTGAGTAAATTAATATGAGCGCTGGAAATTATTTCTTGGTGATAATGAAAATATAGTTGCAAAGACTGATCTTAACAGAAATGCTGTTTTTTCTCATTTCCTAGGATTTTCCACGTATCAGTAATTTAGTTTGTAAAAAATATTATATCCAGAATACTACAATGCCCATTGATTTGAGCATTCGTGCATTAGCTTTAAGGTAGTAAGACACAGATTTGAGGTACGGGCTTTGTTCCTGAAGGTTAATTACACCCTAGCTGTTTCTATAAATCTAAAAACAATCAGCTTGCCCTACTTTTTATCGTTTCGAATTAGAATCTCAGCAATAGTTTGAATTTGTTTTTGCTTCATCCCGGTGTTGTCTTTCACATTTAAATTCATGAACTGAAACAGAAAACTCATAACAGTGTGCAACCGCAGCCTTAAAATCAAAGCCTGATCTCACAAAAAATTAACCAGAAATTGAAATCATATGTTTAAGCTTCTTATAGATCAGCTTTTGAGTGTCCTAGGAATTCAATGTTTACTAAATGATTCAGAAACATGTATTGGCTGACCACGGTTCATGCTAGAACATGCATGTAGTGACTTGTATTAACTACTCTGGGGCGTGTCTTGGGTCAAGGTGCGGGCCACCCTAAGCTGACCCCTGGAATGCGTCAGGCTGGGTTTTCCCCTACCTCAGTCATACTCCTGGCGTGGGGGCGGTCCCAAAAGCATGGACCCCCGGGGTCAAACAACCCTCCCTACTACAACACCTACTCTCCTCCCCGCCCACTGGCACTTCTCACCTGGCCACTGACCACCCGAGGCGACCAGTGGTCACTGGGGCGTGGAGAGCCACCCCTGACCACAACTCACCTGTCCTCCCACGAGTCACACCTGTAGTCGTGGGACTGGGTGGCACCCAACTGGTCCTCCCACACACAAAAACTCCCCCCTCCTTATAGTAGTAGGGACATTCACTGTTGTTCCTGGATATAAACAAATAGCCTCTCTCATCTTAGTGTGTTCTGAAATTGGAAGAACAAGATTCCGGCCTCTTACTGGGTGAACTGATGCCAACTACTTAACCTAGTTTAAGCTATATGAGTTGGTCATAATCAGAATGGTTGGCAATAATTATCGGAGTGGTTTGTGATAGGTTACGTACTTACGATTACTGTTACTACGCTCCCCCTGTACACTAAACATGTCACATCCATGTGGACGCCAGCCGATGCATCAGCTGTATGCTATTAACTTGATGATAAATTGATATAATGTATAATGTTGACATACTGATAGAACTCGTGACATAACCATATGGACTGTATAATCTCTAGGACAGCCACATGTCTTTGTTCACTCAAAAGTTTTCAAGGTAGACACATACAATTATGTCAGTGTTATTCAGAGTTGCCACACTAATTTATTTATTTATATTTTTTTATATTTTTTTTAATGAATATTTCCTACTTTTTGATGACTTCAGGGTGCGTATTTATGGGATGTATCCGACTTGAGCAAGATTATTTCCTTCCTTGCTGGTTCTAAAATCAACAAAGCTTCCCAATTGTTCATTAAACAAAAAGATTGCTCCTCTGGGCATCACAGGTATATGCACCACAGTGTCTCCCTACAGGGTATGCAAAGTTTTAAAAGCCGACCAGTGCAAACCTTCTATATTATACCATTCACCCAGGTGAGTTAATCAAGGACGTCTGAGGTGGCGGCCTGAACTTGCCCTAGTCTGACTTGGTTGACTCAGCTGTCAGAAGCTGCGGCATGTGAGGTTGATACGCGAACTGCCCCTGCCGCCCGCCTCTGGGTGGGCGTGAGTGGGTGGGCGGGGAGGGGGAGGGGGTCCCGTAGTGTTTTCGCCCCCTCTTACAAACTCCAAAACATTGTAGTAGAAAGCCGGCTCCAGTGATGACTCGTCACACATTCACTGACGACCGTGTGTCGTACAGGAGGTCTACGACCATGCTACTAGTGTCTAGGCCGTACGTCTTGTGTTTTAGGCTTGAACCAGGAGTACATTAGGTTCACTCGGACCCACATGTGGCTAGTCTACTTTCTTTTTCGCGGATTTTCTCTTTCTCTGTCTATGGACTATGTATAATGCATGTGGACATGGATTAAGTGACAAACCAGGATTAAACCCAGGACTATTAGATCTCTTGTCAGTTCGCCAGGTTTCGATTAGTGTGTCAGGTAGGATGACGTCTTTAACCTTGATTATTTTTCTAAGATCGACCTTTTTCGAATGATATTCTTTGAATGGATCCATATTTTCATTTCCCATCATTATCAATAATCATATCTTTCGTCGTCTATTACTTGAAGTTAAAACAATTAGTTTTACTCAGATCATTTGGTGTACTAAATACTTTGATGGTCAAAGATAGATATCTTACTGTTATACCAGAGAAATCCTCATTCTCTACGCATAGACATGTACATGGTTTAACAGAAACACAATGTTACTCGTGTCAATTGTATTACCGCCATTTATACATGTAGAGAACCAAAACATTCGAATCAACGCGGATGTATTTAGCGGTGGGCGGTGGTTTCCTTAGACAGATAACAAATATTTTGGCAGTCACGCTTAAGTATTATAGCCTTGAACGGGAAACGTATATTGTCTTAAGATCTTGATCAACACCTCATACATGATCTCATAATGTTCCTGTTATCATATGCACATCTACCCGGTCTATAATAGTCATATATTATATGCTTTACTTAAAAATAACGCCAGTTGACTATCTTACAAATCAACCCCAAGGCCATGTATGTAAGTCAATTACCAGCAAATCGTTGGTCATGTAATTATTCTATTATTCATCGAAGTGGGAGACGGCTGGAAGAGAGATATTTACTGTAAGAGGTAATTTGTCTCTGTCAGACCGGTCAGACAGTGAAACGAAGCAGGTCTGATTTAGCTATTGTGTGTCTATATTTATATACGTGTGTGTCTATAAATGTTTATATATAATAATATATACACACACAAGTATATATATATATATATACACATGTATATACAATTTATACATCTATATATATCTTTACATATACATCTACATATTGCAAATACATCTATATATATTTACGTATACATCTATATATTATAGATAATTTGTGAAGATACGTTAATATACAGAAGGGGGATTATAATCATAATCTATAATAGCAATTGCATATTGATAAATTTCACATTAATCATGTGAAATAGTAAACATCTTAGTAATTCTCCATGACATCATTCATACATAATATTTCAAGTGCTACTCAGCCATATGATGATATTAGTCGGCAGCAAGTATCTTGAGTTTGTACATAGCATTCGTAACTATATGGAGTTTATTTACTGAGTCGATTAGAGTTTTGCTAATTCAGGATGGCTTGCTAAATGTCCAACCATGCAGTCCCGACTTTTCGTGTCGGCTTAATATAGACTGAATCATCGACTAAACAAGAACAGTTATTAGGATGTTTTCTTATTTTCTACGCGAGTTTCCTGGAACTCTTTATTGTTACAGGAGACTAGGAAGTGACATTTCATGTCACATTGACCTGGCACTCTACAACATATGTTAGTATTTTTAGTTTGCCGCGCTGTTGTTCCGTTTACGGCATGTGAATACTTGGAACAAGCACGCCTTGCTATATATATAATATCTAAATATAGGTGTTGGTCTTATTGTATCACCATAAATCATTTAGTTGATTATACAATTGTTATTCTAAATTGCCGAGGTACGGATCCTAGGTAGGACTGGCATTGTCCACTCCCCCTCTCCCCCCCCCCCTCCCATCCCCTGCAGGGTACCAACCACACAGGGAAAACAGGGAACATGGCCAAAAAAAATCCCTGACAGGGAAAACACAGGGAATTTGCAAATTTGCCAACTCACAGAGAATTTCATTTGGCCAGGTTCTGAAATGTCCGATTCTCAAGATATTAGGGATTCGACTTTTTGTTGTTGGGTTGTCTTTTTTTTTCCTGCATGCAGAAGCTTTGAAATTTGAACAGCTGGCAGGATATGACACAGGGAAAAATTGCCTCAGGACGGAGAAATCTCAGGAAAAATACAGAAAATTTGAAAATGGTACCCTGCCCCTGCTTCCATCGGGTACGTTTTATATCAAAGGCCGGGTGTGGTGCCAGTGTACATGAGATATAAAACGCAAGAAAATCCTTGCTTTGGTTAAGTGCAGTTTAAAAGTTGTTTAGCTTCTGGTTGGGATATTACCTTGTATAGGTGGTACAGCCTTTAAATCCACAACGAACTGTGATTATTAGTATAAAATGTTTACTCATAAAAGTTATTATTTATGACGTCCATATTCACACCTTTCTAACGCACTCTTTTCTTTCCGCTGGTTCTTTGCAGAAGATGGTATGAGTGAGCGTGAGCCGGTGGTCGTCGGCTACCAGCATGGGTTGCAGTTTCTCCCGCCCGTCGCGGCGTGACGCAGACTCCAACCCGCGCGTCTTCAAGGTGTTCAACGTCGACGACCAGGGCCAGGAGCTGAGCGCCGGCAAGATCGAGATCACCGACGCCGACCTGATCCTGCACCAGAGGTCCAAGGAGCCCATCCGCTGGCCGCTGCGCAGTCTGCGCCGCTACGGCTTCGACGCCGAGCTCTTCTCCTTCGAGAGCGGGCGGCGCTGTCCCACGGGGCCGGGCATCTATGCCTTCAAGTGTCGCCGGGCGGAGGCCCTGTTCAACCTGCTCCAGGAGTGCATCCAGCGGGCGGGGCAGGAGGAGCAGCAGGCGGCGCGGCCCGCCGTCATGGAGGTGGCGGCGGGGGCTGGAGGAGGCCCTGGAGGAGGGGTGGGGGTGGGCACGGCCAGTAGGCCCGGGTCTCTGGCCGAGATCCACACCTCCAACGGGTCACTGCCCGTGGCCTACGGCAACAACCCGGCGGCGCTGGCCGGGATGGCCCACTCCCCGCACCACTACGTCAACGGCTACGTGGCCGGGTCGTCGCCCCCCTCCGGGCAGCAGGTGGCCGGGGTGAGCGCCGCGCCACCCGGCGGCCCCACGCCCGCCTCCCACGGCCTCACCGTCCTCACCACGTCGTCGTCGGCCGGGGTCGTCGTACCGCCGTCGACGCTGGCGTCGCTGGCTACGGCCACGTCGGCGTCGTCGTCCGCGGCTGCGGCTATCAAGATGCACGAGTACGTGAACACGGAGATCGCGGTGGGCGCGGTGGGGCCCAGCTCGGCGCGCGGCTCCCACCAGTCGCTGGACATTAACGCCATCCAGCTCAAGATGCACCGGCCCTCCCTGGTCAGCAGCGACGGCCACGTCATCAACTACGCCGAGCTCGACCTGCCCAAGAGCGTGGAGGAGCTCAACTACGGCTCGGGCGCGGCTGGCGGCGGGGCCGTCAGCATCGTCGAGCTGGACCCCAGTTCTAGTCAAGCCACCTACATCAACGTGCCTGCCGACGGCGGGGGCGGGGGCCACACGGACGGCGCGCTGCTCCTCAAGCGGACTCTAGCGTCGCCGTCGTCCTCCTCCACGACGGCCGCCCCGTCGTCGTCGTCTCACGTCATGAACGGCGCCAGTAGTGCCGGCGCCGTGCGCAAGGTGCTCATGCGCCAGGCGTCCAAGGAGGACCCCCACAACTACGCCAACCTCGACATCCTGTCGTCGTCGGCGGCGCGCGGTACGGCGGCCAACGCCACCGGAAACGACGCGGCGCGCGGCCGGAAGGTGACGTACATCCAGGTGGACGTGCGCTCCAGTAAGGAGAACCTGTACGCCGGGTCCAACCCCCCGGCGTCCCCGATCAGCCTGAGTCCCTCCATCCCCGACTCGCCCCGCCGCACGGAGAGCTACGCCCAGATCGACTTCCACAAGACGGCCGCCCTCTCCAAGGTGGCCAACAGCGAGGACGAGGGCTTCAGGAAAACGCGCCACAACAGCAACATAGAGGAGCTGAACTGAGAGCTAACTGTACATAGGACACCTAGAGAGACCCCTGTAGGCTGGTTTGGTAATCTAGGGTTTCAACACAAGGGTGAAAACACAGAAACATTTACAAAAAACAATCAACAAGGACATGCTTGAGTTCTTCTGAAATGCTTACATGTGAAGTACATGACTGTTTTACGAAAATGAATGTGCTTGAGAATGCGTGTGTGCGTGCGTCAATTGTAGAAAATATCATAATGCGTATCTTGATATTGATAAAGGCAAACAAACAACTTTGAAACGATGATTGCACGTCGGTTGACTAAGGTTCTCAAACTTGGTCGTAGATCTCGCCGCTATGGGCAATATTATGGTTTAAAATGTATGTGCGTAAGGATTGTTCTGAGGAGAAACCCACATGAAATTAAAGGGATGCTAACTAGGGTTTGTTTTTAGGCAGTCGTGTGTCAGAGTGCAGCTACAATGAGATACTGCTTTTAAAAGAAATATCTCATGTTTTATATTGATACAGTATTGAGCCAGGATGAAATTATTCTAATGCTCTTCAGTCAGCATTATCTTATGTTAGTTGCTGCTCTTTTTTGACTCAAACGTATTATTTTTCATGACATGTCAACAAGGAACTTAACTTCACATCTTCCTAATGCACGACCATTTGAAGCTATTGAACCTTATTTACATTTTGCTTATTAAGCTTTGTCATTTGTGTCTGGGACAATTTGAATTGGATGACTAAAAGTTAGTGATATTGCTCAAATCTGGTTAATCACTGACAGGCGAAAAGTTTTTCTAAAAGTTCAACATATCAGATTTACTTACATCTATCCTTGTCAATAAATCAGAACCACACATCTGTTCAAGGGATATCCTTGATCTTTATGTTATAGAATACAAACAAAACAGTACTGATTTAGGTTTTCAAGGCACACGATTTTAAACTCACCTTTTTGTCGTTTATCCCCAAACATGCATCTTATTTTAAATGCTTCTTCATTTAAGATAAAAGGTACACAAAACTATCTGTCAATCTATGGCGTTCAACATTTTCCCGACCGTATGGCCGCTAAAAGTTATGTTTAAATTAATGCGGATCTTTAAAATCGAAAATACTCTTTTGGTTACCCGACCAGAAAATGTAGCTTGCACTTATGTGAATGTGGAAAATGTGTGCAGACAAAGCTATAAACCGTAAGTTTTGAGGATGAATCCTAGGAGAAACGATCATAGCTTTACCATCTATAACATAGCCTTTGTACGTAAGAATCCTTTGAATATTCGACTGTAACCGCCTACCATGGCCCATGGATAAACACTTTGCAACGTTAAATGTTAAGTATATCAGTTAGAAAACTGTATTATTAAGCCCACAGAATTTCGTGAGACGGTAACACTGTATCCCACGCAAGTGTTGGTCTCTTCCATTCTGATAAACTGCTGATGACCCTGTCCTATCTAATTTCATTTTCATTCACATTGCGGTGCCTTCATTTATTCATGGTTCGATCTTATCGATACTTATTATTCCAACTACCTGAAATAGTCTTCATATAAGTGAAGGTTGTCCTCTCCATAAATGACGATGGACAGAAACAAAACGAGATTTCAAGTTATTTCTTTTTTATACTAGATTTTCATCCTTCATTTCTGGTATCTCAAATGAAATGTTATATATATTTGTTTTATTAAGCTAATATTTATAGAATGCAGAAAGTTTAGAAAGTTTAATTGAATCGTCGTACCTTGACATGTAAATGTTATCAAATATGTATCTAACTGAACTTACATTATCTTGTATTTAAAGGAAACGTGATTCGCATAGAAATGGAACAATATGCTCTTCATATACTTCTTCGAGTACCCATTCTGTGTAAGAGCATTTACATCATATCTAATAAGATTGCATTTACATTTTCTAGGTTCCTTGAATTTTTGCCCTTCAGTTGAGTTCCCAATATATTAAATAATATTTAAGTATTTATTCTAAACCAGTTACAAGTGAGTTTGTATTTGAGTGGACAAAAACAAATCTACAAAAGTAAATCTGGGATGTTTCATTTTCCTGTTCGCTGTTCTTCAAGGTTACTCAGATGTTGAATATCAGCGTTGAGATTTGTTAGTTAATAATCCCTGTCGTTATAATAATATAAGTATGTAAAAACCATGTACAAGCAGCCTAACGATGTCACACAAGGTCATATTGTCGCGCACCAAAATGGTGTTCGTAATATTTAATTGTTACATTTTATCAGTTAATTATCATGGCTTAACGTGTAATTAGACATCAATATTTTTGTGGCGCATTGAAAGAGCTATTTCATGTTGTGCAATTGTCTGTTACAGACTTGACGTTTTGTTACCATAGAGAATGTCTTAAACATGTGTATTATGTCGCTAGGTAAAGCCTTCAATGCTTTAAGTCTTTCACAAGGGCGTTTGTGGTGCTTGTTTTGGTTGAAACTTAAGGGTGTCCAAAGACTGGACCGTGCAGTCTTCAGTTGCCTTAGGAATGACAGGTATTTCCCAGGACTCGGATTTTAGTGAGGATTTCTAGAGATCAGTTCAACGAATCGCAGTTTGAATATATAGTTGAAACACTATTGTTATAGAATATTATCGAAAACGCACAATGCGTTTGTTAAATGCCGTTATCACGTCCGCAGAGAAAGATCCATACCTCTGTTTGAAATGTTCACCGTTCATAAAACTGTTAAAACTAACTCGGGCACTACCTACTGGGGATCTGGAAATCACATGACATCTAGTGTGTAGCCGAGAAACTAAACTAGGACTGTGTACTTATATGTAAATAGAAATATTGTATTATATTAGGGCGGACCTGTTCAGTCAACATTGCAACGAATGGTGAAAATTATACGTATAATATATGCAAGAGCGAAAGGGTAAAAATGATGGAATGAAGCACCAGTTTTTAACCTCGGAGTATCATTTGAAGACTAACTTTATAAAGTATAAGTTATTTATAAAAAGTACATCAGTGTTATCAAGTAACAAATATTTTGGAGGTTATCTCCATTCAGAGTTAATGAGATTGGCAATTATTATATAACAGCAGGCCGTGGTGTTATCTTGTAAAAGTGTCTGAATCCTGATGTGGTCAGATGCTACGCAAGAACGCTCTGGGGTTAATGTATGTATATAACGTGAGAGTAAGCCCTCATTTACTTGAACTACCCTTGGTTCTAAATTTACTCACTTCCAAATTGTATTTATATGGTCGTGTTTTGTGGATGTATCTAGAATTTGAGATACTTTTCATTCGTTTTAAAGTTTCCTTGATTTAGGATTTGAAGTTTGTTTGGTAAAAGAGGGCTTATTCTGGGTCAGTGAGTGTTATTGGCCTTAGTGATGTTATATTTAGGATAGCCTGCAGGCCCCCTAACTGCAGATCGTTGCTACTAGTACCAAAGATTAGTTGGGGCGAATTCTCGTATGTTAAGCATTGCAGTATGTTCATCTAGGCCTGATGCTTAAACCGAATCCCTGTTTGAATCTTAAAATGTCGGTGTTTTGATAACTACACGTACCACCTTAACCCCACGAAAAACAATATTTGGGATTCATATTCCACAAAATGAAATTGCCCTTGGACTTAATCTTCGGACCCATGATGGAGTAAGGGTTGAGACAAGAGACTGTTACCACTGTTCACCACGCGCGTGTTTGTGTGTAGACGCCCCTAGTACTATACAGGAAAACGGCTCCAGGTATTGCTGTGTAGAAAATAGCCAAAAGCAGCCTTGTGGATTTAAGCCTACTATCCGTCCCTTAGTCCCCAGCCATACTTAGATAGCATGAGAAGACACCAATATTCAGGTAGAGAGAGAAACCCCCTAACTCCTTGTAGATCTAGTTGAGAGGCAATTCGTAACAGTGGACTATTTAGGCGTTATGGTATTTTTACTCGCTTGTGAACCGTTAGGGGTACAACTCGTACACAGGTCCCTGGCCGGTGTTCTGGGACTAGTGGTCCTGGCCTCATTCACTGCTGACACCTAGCGGGGGAAACTCCCGTGTGGGATGCCCCCTGGTATTCATAAGTCAAACTAGAGGGACTTGAATCATTACAACAATGCCATTTTTGATGGGGGGAAAAAGACAAAGTTTGTATCCCCTTGTAAATGTAAATATGAAAGTGTTTTTGAAGCCCGGCGATGATAGCGCTTCTGCAGTGGGTCCTTCCCTATTTCGCAAGTGACATTTCTCTGAAAACTGATCACACAAAAAAAGAGAAAAATGTGTATTATAGTCTTGCATGTCATTGGGACTAGAGCCCTTGGTTTATGGATCTGTTTGATATTATTTCCAACAAAGGTTTTGAATAAAAAGGCAATGTTAGACATTCATTGCCAGAGTTATATTTTGAAAAGAAAAGTGTCCAAGGTGCAACTGCCAATAAACATGCTGCCCTCACAGTGAAGGAAACGTCTGCGTTGATTCGTATTTTGTCTTTCATCCTTGGCTTTGATTATGAAGCAAAATTTCTGAGCCACTGCATGCTCATTTAAAAGGTAATTTGAGAATTTGTTGGAAAATGGCAAGTTCATGAGTATTACGAGTTAGTTTTAAAAGACACCACACAGAAAAGAGTAATCGAAATATTTCATAATTAACAAATTAATTCTTTAAGTATAGGTATTCGTTGCCTGATTTCAAGTTTGAACTTCCATAAAAGTATCCGAGTATTCTTTTATGCCTTACTTTTTGTTAGAAATTCATATGAATCTTTTAATTTTACAGGGGCAAAATCCAAAATCTTTAGGATTTTCAGAGGATGGTATAATTCCTTGAAACCATTCACTTTTTGTATGATTCTTTAGAATTTCTCTTTTTGAATATTTTACTTTGTCAGTTGTAACCGTAATTCCTTAACCATGAGTGCTGTTTTCTCTGGGACCATCTGGACGCAACTCCGAGACATTGAAAACTAGGCGGAAAAAAGTTAAAAATGGAACTTTTATGTCATTTTAGCAAGTTAGAGTACGAGGTATGCATTCCATAAAAATTTGGCGATAATTATTGCGAGTTAAAGCACTTCCATAAAAGATTTGTGATACTCAAAATATTATCGCCAAGGCCTCAAATCAGTACAGAGACGATAACTACAAAGTATTGCGGTTTAAAAAAAAAAAAATTTCATAAATATTTATATATCAAAATATGTATATGATTATGTGACCAAGGAAGAAGGCTGTATAGTTTAAGTTTGATTGAAGAAGAAAAAATGAACAAAAAAAAAGAAAAAGAAAAATTTCATGTGGCGATAACATTTGTTGGTATCGTGGTATCTCTTCAAACTGGATTATCGCGAAATTTTTATGGAATGCACCCAAGATCGTATAGGTACCATGACACAAAGCCATACTCAATCTTAAACATGTTTTGACTTCTTATGGCAAAATGTGTTGATGCCTACTACGATTCGACATAACGCACTTCAATCAGTCCAATTTTCCCAAATATGCTCGCTCAATTTTGAAGCTAGTTTTCTCCCAAAATATAAATAATCTATCCGTTTATGACTGCGTTGATAATGTTTTTTATTACCCGCAGGACGCACTACCCCAGTGTGCAGCGAGTTGCTGTGTTCAAGTAGTGTGAAAAAAAGGATTAGTGCAAAAAAAGGGGAAATTCCCCGAAATTATCGTGAATGTTAATGATACACGCTGAAAGTATTGTGGACACCATTATTAATTTACCCAATCACGGATAGATGATTTTTAGTGCAGGGTTGCCACTGGTCAGGGAAAAGTCAGGGAAAAGTCGGGGAATTTTGGAATTGGTCAGGGAAAACTAAAATTTTAAAAAGGTCAGGGAAAATTGACCATGGTCAGGGAAAAATGGAAATTCCAATCCCATGAGTAAACAGCTGGCCAACTTTGACACTCTCAAAATTTATGTATTTCTGATTGTCATGAAAAATAACAGAATTTTGTAAATTGTGGCCTCCTCATAGGCATGTTGGGATTTTAAAGGACGTTGATATGACCCTGGAGCACGGCCTTGGCTACAGGAGTTGCCAAGCAGAAATTAAGGTATTGTGTTTTGAAGGTTCCAGCCTAAATTGGCCCAAAGGACTGTTTATTGAAAGGATTTTCTTATCTTATTAGTCAGGGAAAATTTTTATTCGTCAGTGAATGGTCAGGGAAATGTCAGGGAATTTTGCAGCTCTGGTATGTGGCAACCCTGCAGTATTTTAAACACCTGTAGGCTAATTCTCGCCGATTTTTTCAACAATATCTCTGGAAAAACTATTGGAAATTAATGAATAGTTGTGATACCTAAAATGAATGAATTTTCAAGCAACTTATGAAATATTTAACGTATATAATTTATATGAATACAACTTTAAAAAATAATGTTCTCTGGGTTTTCTTGATGTCACTCTAGAAATAGTGACATTATTAGCGAAAATTCCTATGCTAAAGCCTTGTACTGTGTCGACATTTTACCCAGCATGCACTCATATTAAGTCTAGCCTGCAGGTAAAAGTCAAGTAATTGGCTAGGCGGGTTAGGGGACAGTATTGACACCTCTACATCTAGCACCTAAAAAATCAATAATATTTCTTTCTAGTTCTCATTTGTGAAACCAGGTGATGCAGCAGACAGATCCGACTATCTTTATAGAGTTACCCCCGAGTTTTGAATTAATATAGAATATAATTCTTCCAGAGAAATGAAGGGGCGGTTTACCCAACCCTCCTCCATTCAGTGCCCCTCTTACACCCCACATGCTAGCAATTCATGCGTAAATAAGCTTATATTGGTATCACATTTATTAGAGGAATGCTTTGTTTTAATGTACATGCACATCAGTCAACATAGATAAGTTGCCTCACCTCATAGAAGGTTAATTACTTGCAACATCAATGTCGATGAGATTAACATTTTCCATTTTGATAAATATTATATTTGACTTAACACTAAATAGTTTCCCACTATAAAACGTGTATAGACGTTAAAATCTATATGAGGGGACGTTTTTCTAATTGTAAAACATGCACCTAAAGATACAGATCCCCTCAATCTAAGATACAACATTCCATTTCCTCTTTGTGTTTCCTTTTATGAGACCCTGTGTGGGACCAGTGTGGGGGCTCCTGTTGGAGCTCTCTGGGAAGAATGTTTCCTCAGTATCCCCTGCTTATCTTAGGAGGATACTAAAAGGGGAACCCTGTGCCCCCAACAGGGTCATCAAAGGCCGGGTGTGTGGTGTGCATAATTGTGGTTGGTTACCATGGAAACCTGATTTTTCCTATGTTCTTTGTCTATTCCATTATCAGGCCTCCTCATCTGGATAAGTACAGATGTACCTGCTTCAGATAAGATAGGTTGCATTTTGTAACACCTTTAAATGTGGTTGCTATAGTAACAAATACAAAAGGAAAACAGCATTCATGGTCAATTTTTATGATATTTTTGGTTACCATGGCAACCAGGTAACTAAAGCAACCAATTTCAATATCCCGTACTATCGGACTCTATGAATGCCTCAATTTGAGATAACCTTGTTTATTAAAGAAAAAATGGCCAAAATAATGTTTATCTTAAAAAAGCTGAATTTACATTTGGTTTCCATTGAAACCAGCTATTCACTATGTTCCATACTGATATTTTCATGAAGTAGGAATGTATACCCTTCAGGTGAGGCTTGTTGTTCTTTGAAAGACTTATATTTGTCGTTGCTATGGTAACTTAAAAAGAAGGTAGTCTGGAATAATGGTCAATTATGAGGATATTTTCAGTTACCATGGTAACCTAGTAACCAAGACAACCAATTTCATTCCACCATCTGATAGAGCTGATGGAATGTGTCAATTTGACACCTCACTTGTGTTTCTACCTTGCATATCAAGAAAGATATGACCTAAAGAAGGTTAATTTCATAATTGCATTATTTTGTTGATGGTTGCCATGGAAACCAGCTGTACCTTCCACATCTTCAGACGACTTTTTGAGAACATTGGCTTTTTGAAAGAGCAACTCCTGTACTCCAAGAAAAGTGTGGAAAAAATGGTAACTTCTTTCAACATTTTAGCAGCCAGTGCAGGCTAGGAAAATCTGTGTGTCCACATGTCTTAGACGACCAAATGCAGAAAATGGGTGTGGATGACCAAAAATGTATTCTGATTGTCCTCATGACGACCAGATATTTTGAATTAATCACTGAAATTTTACCTGCAAAATACTGTTTTTCATTTTTTCAATAGCTTATTTATATTTATCTATATTTCCTAGCCAGATGTTCATCATTTTATTAAAAATGAAAATATCTGTTTCAATACACTTGTTTATTGCATCGACAAAGGTAAATGTGCGTTCTTATTTTTACCGTTCTGTAACTAAATGTAAATATACAGTTCATGCATAGTTGGAACTCAAACGTTTATATGTAAATTCATGATTCTTACATGTTCGACACACTCCCATGCATCAATGGAAGCACGCGGCATATTTACAAAGCATGATCACATGCATATCATATATTACTTTTTATGAGTTAATAGATTACTATTCAACCAAAAGGTTTGTGATGAATTCTATAAATTATGAACAAATGAATTCTGTAAATTATGACCATCAAGGAAGATTATTTGCAAAGCATGATCACATGCATACGATATATTACTTTTTATAAGTTAATAAATTACAATCAAAACCAAAAGGTTTACAATAAATTCTATATATAATAACCATCAAGAAAGATTGGCAATCAATTAGACAGAACATGGCCTCTAGGGTCCAGATTCTGTGGAAAAAGCTTCAAATTCTCCAAAGGCAACTAGTGAATTGCGAATGTGAGGAGCTATCTTATCCCTAACAATACAGAACTCTTCTGTTGTGCTCAAAGACTTTGGGGTATCCTGTCCCCAGTGTTGCAAACGTGCTCCCCAGTAATGAAGCATGAGGATTTCCTTTGGGTCACCAGGAATGGTTTTTATATGCTTCTTTGTGTGTCTCTGTTCAAAAAACCGATGCATCCCTGGTCTGGTATAGTCCACACGGTACAAGGGCTTGGTCAGTTTGTTGCTGCGCCCCAGAGTTCTCCGGGTCACCCTCTCTATAGTCATGCTCCTGTTTCTGTCTCCTTGCCCCAGCATGAGGTAGTTCTCCATGAGCACTTGCACTATATCAGGTTTGACGTCCTCCAAGTAACGAGCGAGGAAGCCCTCTGATTGGTCCTTTACGACATATGGATACTCATCCATGTCGACAGATAGTTGCCACTCGTTCCTGCCCTCAAGGATTTTCATGAAGTAACGGTAACAATCCAGCTTCGACATGACAACATTTTTGGGCTCCGGCCAGTGAAGGTAAGTTGCGAGTTCAAGCTTTATGTAGCTGTTGATATGATTTTCAATTTTTTCCGAGTCAGCCTGTGCATGGTCACAAATAAAAATGTGTTCCACTCCTGCGTAGTACATATAATGCATCCACTGTTTCAGCTCCTTGATGGTCCATTTAGCTTTGTCATGTTCATAAAGTCGCACATGCAAGACCTGCGTCAAGAAAAAACGTCGCATTGACATTGGCACATTGCTCTTTTTTCCACCTGACATTTTGACTTGCCATTGTGGAACAATGAACGATTTATCAAGTATGGGTCTAGTCATTCGTCTTGTATCCTCCTGGTAAGGCGATTTCTCCTCTGGAATATAATCACTAGCATCTATAACTCCAGGGTAGGATTTGCTTTTGAGATATACGACTAGAACGATTAGAGATTGGAGGAGAACAATAACTAATGCTATTCGAAGGAAGCATTTCACAATGCATTTGTTTTTGGCGTTCATTTTGGTACAGATGGGATTACCTGCGATAAGTAGAGTTTACTAATACTAGTAGTAGCATATCATCGCAGCACTTATAGCCATATATGTCCATCCAAACAAATCACCGAGTGGAGCTCTTAGTGAAGACGACAAATGATTTATCATTTTGAAGTTGAACGATCCTATCTTCATAACGTTAACTAATACCCAGTGGGTTTGTTAATGATAAGGCATGTCAACGGTTTTGGCAAAGCATACAGTCCATTTACATTAAGTTTTAATAAGCTGACTGTTTTTCATCCATTCCCTGGTTAACTCTGATGCCGTGGCCATGTGGCTGGTCGAATCACATCGGGTTGGGTAACATTATCTGGATGATAGCTTATGGCAGCGACCGGAATCAATATTGATCCAGATTGGTTTCCAAAAGCCAAGCGTTGATCTGACCAGCCATTACCCATGGATTTCTGACGGGCTGGGCTCGTTCCTTTTGTAGCATCTGTAAAGCAAAAACACCAAAATCAATGCTAACTGCTGAGTGCAGAACTCGAAGCCCGAGGCAGGGTTTGATACAAGGGGAAATAGGATGAATTAGACATTAAGCCTGTAGATATATTAAACAATGATACAAAGCGCTGCTATTAATAAGAATGATCTGCAAACTAGATCTATTAACCAATGTTATTACAGATCAAACGGATGGTATTTGTCGTCCTTTGAGTTGTAGGTAGCGCAAATACTATTATTGAATCTTTAAGTTTGGCTTTTAGGCAGATATTTATGTGTCATTTTAACGCAGCATGAGAGATAATACACGAGGTAAGCATAGGCCTTAACCTTCAGGCCGTCCGTAATCGTGGCCAGAGATCCAAAGAAGCCAAAGTACCGGTACTGAAAATGTCGATCAGTGTGGAAAACTCAATTGATCATTAAATGCAACATAACTATTTTTCTTTTTATCCAGCAGGAAATGATGAACTTAGATTTATGTAATTCAAAACCTAAATTAAAGAATATCTAATCATTATCTAGCTTTTTGAATAATATTCAGGGTCTTGAGAAGTCGGTTTTGAATAGAGATCAACAAACACCTTAGTTTCGGTATGAAAAATTCAGTCTAAGCCACTGATGTTATGTGAGGAGATCCTTTGAATAGGCACTGGCTGTCCAGAATTAAGTAGATCTAGCTGTTCTTTGGTATTGCACTTGTGATTGAGTGGCGAATCCAGGGGGTTGGGGACGGTGGGTTAGGTCCAGGGGGTCAGAGCCAAAAGGGGAAGGAGTGGAATCATCTTTGGCACTTGACGTCTTGATGTGATTTAGACCAATACGTGTCCGTGATTTGTTGCCCCCACTGATGGTAGCAGGAGGCTCGGATCCATAACTTTTTCAATGCAACTGAGATATCGGGGATTCAGTTTTCTTTGTATCTCGATTGAAAGGGGGAGGGGCTGAGCTGTTACCTTAACACTTTGAGCCTAATGTTGTGGTATTTTTGTTGTATTTTACGGCATCGCTATAACATAAAGCCTACATAGTGGGGTATGCTAAGGTCATTGTTTGAAAAAGAAAAAAAAAACATTGTGACAGAGCGGATAAAAGCACCAAATTTGGTATGAGACACCTCTAAATAAAATCAAATGTGGAAGAGGGAGCCCTTGAAATATCAAAATAAAATTTTGGTAAATTCATTGTGGCCTTAGTATTTGAAATTAAAGGCATTGTTAGCTATAATGGATGTAGGTCTTTTGTAAGAATTCCAAAGGAAAAAAAAAGAATTCCCTGTCCTTCAGTCTCCTAATTTTGACACTTACAATTTCTTTCTGGACATTTCAGAAGCTGAGATTTGAGATTATTTCACTGATTTTTGGCCCCCATTGCCAGTTGGGTTATGTTGATATTTTCAGGTGGCTCTCCTTTCAAATTCAATGAAGGGGTCACAAAGGATTGTCATAATCATATCAAGTGAAATAAAAAAATATATTATGAAAAAGCATTAAGTCATAGACTATATCCTTTTCTCGTGAATAATTTGGATTTGGGCGGTCATAGAAGCTTAAAATCATGGTCTATTTTGTCCATGTAGGTGTCCATAAATCTACCAAATTTGTTGCTTTTTCCCACTCTCAGACTCTGTAACAAAAATTCCGTTAACAGATCCCACTACTAGGGCACTAGATACCGTTTTCTGAGCGGAAAGGGCCTCTCAAATAACAAAGCAAAAGTCAACAAAAAATAAAAGTATCCACAAGCCTTACTTTGTGAAGGTGGTTTCTAGAATAACTGCTAACTATAATGTTCTTCATAATGTTTGTTGGTATGCATAAGGATAGGCTCAGTGAGGGGCCTAGTTCTAGACCTAGAATCTAGCAAAAGAAAACAATTTTTTCTCTCATCCTGGTGGTTAAGGTTAATAAAGAGGGGGTCGTGACTTGCCGCCGTCCTCCTTGTTCTCAGGGCTTTGAGTCGGTAACTGCTGATAATAGTGCACCGCCTCCAGCCCAGTGAACCCAGGTGGGTAGAGGTGCAGTTCATTCGTACCCAACACACAGTTTACTGATGTGGAGGCCCAAACATGATGAGTTATTGAATGGTGGTAATAACAGCGCCCTGGGCTGAGGCTGAGGGCTGAGCCTGAGGCGCCGGGGAGGGAGGGGGGGGGGGGGGACGCCTGAGGCTGAGGCGCGCGGCCCCTTAAATTTTACCAAATTTAGATTTTTTAATGTAAAATTCTAGATCATGGATGAGGCGCCTCAAATTTTACATGAGGGGCCCCCCCCCCCCCCATCTCCCTTTTTAAAATCTCTGGATCCGTCACAACAGGGGCGGATCCAGAGCCTGTGCTCAACTTCTAGGGGAGTGCAATTGCCCCTTAATTTGCCAGACTACATGCATGTGTCGGATATCTCTGAATACTGTTATTTTGGGAATCTTATGTTTAACTTATCAATAATGTGAGTTAGATCTAGGCTAGCTGTTAGCGTTAACGCATTATGATTAGATCTATGACTATGACTTGTTATGTTTACAATTAGGAGGAAAACGTCGTATGTGGGCCACTGGGTACCAGCCATAGGTTATTGGTGTACATGCCAGGCGCCAGCAGCCAAGAAAGTTCCCGGTGTGCTACATACATATAACCAACCAAGAAGGGAGTACAAGGGTGGTTATCACCCCGAGCCGGGACCCCGATATCAGCCCGAGGCCAGGGCCCGAAGGGCCGGCCGAGGGCTGATATCGGGGTCCGGCGAGGGGTGAAAACTGCCCGAGTACTCCCTTCACGGTTGGTTATGGATTTATTATACCTTTTCTGTTAGATCTGAGCTCCCCAGAAAGGATGCACAGCAATCAGTGATGGTGGGACTGTGATGCTGCACATTTTTTTATGTTTTTTTTCATATAACTCTTTTGATATCCATTAAATCTACAAACAGTAAGCAGTAAAATGTAGCTAGGAATGTTGTGCAGATAATGCAAATGTTAGATTTTTTAATTCTTAATGATTTCATTTTTTCATGAATTTTAGAAAAATAAAAAGTTTCTGTATCACACTGCAGTGTGATACAAGGCTGGTTATCACCCAGGTTTGTATCGCCCTGAGTTAAACTCTTAACTACTAACCTTGTATCACACTAAGGTATAATAAACTTATAACCTACTGCTGATACCCAGTAGCCCAGAAAAGTAATTCTCCTACTAATTAGGAGGAAAACGTCGTATGTGGGCCACTGGGTACCAGCCATAGGTTATTGGTGTACATGCCAGGCGCCAGCAGCCAAGAAAGTTCCCGGTGTGCTACACTTATAACCTACTGCTGATACCCAGTACTACAGTAGCCCAGAAAAGTAATTCTCCTACTAATTTCCAATCGATAGCCAGACGACACTTACAGTTTTCTCCCGGTCCAAAAATAGTCCCAGTTGAAGCGGTAGAGTGCAGTTCTATCTCCACTTAGGTCGGCCGAGCTCCGGGGATCCTGTTTCTGCTCTGAACCCAACATCTGTACTAAAGTTGTACCTATAACCATCCTCCTCCTGAGTGATCCAGGCTTCGATCCCATCTGATTGGCCTCCTCCTCTCCTCTACTCTAGCTATCCTCCTTCTGCTCCTACCGGGGACCTACGCTGGTAACCGCGCCTCGAAGTCACGCCTTGCTGAACGTCACGATTTTGTCGGACCCTAAACTATACAAAAAGAGGTATGCCACGTTTGTGCCTATTGTGCATCTATATGGGATCGTCATTAAGTGAGGGCAGAGCCATCACAGGCCGAGTCCTCCTAGCCGAGAGAGAAGGGAGCCCAGCATATCGGGGACCCCCTTCTGACGTCACCACGGACGGAGTGACGTCATGGGTGACGTCATGTCAGCCCAAGCTTAGGCAGGTTCCCGCTGCGTGGCGCCACTGTTTCCCGCCTTTATGGAGGGTAGGTCTAGGGTAGAATAGGGATAGACCATAGTATTCAAGCATCAAGGGAACTAGACACACGTTATGAAGAATTACGGAATGGAATACAATTGGGGGCAGCATACTAGGAGAATATTTGTCGATATTTATGATGGTCATGTAATGATGTTTATGTAGTTACATAATCCAATGGGCCCAGGTATTAGGAGGATGGGGGGCTCCTTTGACGCATAACAATGAGCTTATTAGCAAGCTATTAGTCGCCTCAGGGAGCTCATATTAGGCATACATGTACCGCTGCCGTTAAGATATCTAGCGGGCCTGGCCTCTGGCCCAGTCATAATAGGCTATTTGAAGCTTAATGGGACTGATAACATGACGTAATTTGCTGCAGGGCGCATCCAGGAGGTGTCGAAGCTCAGGGGTGGAATGGGTTCGGTGCAGAGGTTATGACCCCTTTCTCAATACACCGGCTTTAATTTTTGGTCGTGATTAAAACGAAGGTGCCTTTTTTTTTACCTACATTAAACCCTTTCCATTTCAGAAAAACAAGCAAAAAAGGGTTAAATATTGATTTTCTCAGAAAGTTTTGAATTGAGAAAATGTAGTAGGCCTATATGGCATAGGCAAGAAAATGGTATATGATTTTCCTACATAGGTACAGCCAATTTATGAATAATTGTCAATGTTGGCAGTGTGCGGAAATGTGTGAAAAAGTATTAATTTTCTTTACTATTTACAGTTAGGGGCAATAAAACATTAATAATTCGCAAAAATAGATACGGTATAATTATTTTCAAAAGGAAATTTATTGAAAAAAAGGTCTTGCCTAATCACAAACCTTTTTTAAGTGAGTGAAAGTTTTTTTTTCTGAAGGAATCTGTATGAAGTTAATAGTTATACTGAATGTGGTGCCTTCAATTAGATGACCGGTGACCTTTGACCTTTCCAAAGAATTTGTGCATTAGTAATGCTACATTTGTGCCATGTTACCTACAATTGAAAAACATCTAACAATAATGGATATCATGTCATTGAAGTATGAAAAGAATATCATTTCTGGCTGGGATAAACATGTTATATTTTAATCATTGTATATTATAAAGGAAAATAACTAATAATTAATGAAAAATATGTGCTTTCAAGTTTGGAGGTTATTTTTATAATAATGATAAAACTCCAATCAATGCATAATAAGGGGGTGTATTATGTTCTTTTCATTATTTGTATAGATCTAAATATAAATATGTTTTACATTGTGAGCTGTCACTTGAGCAACCATTAAGGCAGAAAACAGTGAAAGAATTGATCAAAAATTGAAAGTAGGGTGAAGAAAACCATTTATGGTACATATATGTACCAAATTTGCATTGAGGTCTGGAAAGGGTTAAGGATGCAAATTTTACCCAGGCCTACGGTGTGAGGATGGTATTAATTGGTATATATAGGTCGTATAGACCTATCAAAGGAAGCCTACTTGTATAGATCTCTATCTATCATGATTTTAATTTCCAGTGATAGGCATACCTATCCTATTTTATGTCCTCTCCGAGTTTTCTTCAATATGGCAATATTGCATAGTAAAAAGACAATCTAATTCACCTTCTGCATTTTCACCTGGAAGATTGGAAACAATAGATACTTTTATCATAGGTTATATTCACTTTTTTTTTCTTTTTTTCACGAAATTGATACAGCTTCATATCCACTGAAAATGGTAGCAGTGCTGGGACTAGTATGCTGGTGGAGGGGAACGTTTGTTTTTGCAGATCACATCACATCATTCACTAGAAATAGACATTGTCTCTCTCTGTACATGACCAGCTGATGACATACGATTATTATATTTAATAAAATGGTGAAGAGTACATCCAACTCAAGGACGGCTTGTTGTAGACTTACTATTTATTAAGACGTAGAATTATTGGCGAATTAACATGTTTCGGATTTTCACATCCTTCATCAGAATTAATTGTAACCATAATTTGGGAGGGTATGTCAATAATTGACAGTGTGAAATCACAGGGTTGATTTTAACCCGTTGAAAAACAACAGGTTGGAAAATTATTTCTACAGCGTTGAATCTCAAAGTCCACTTTTTTAGCTTTTATGAAATTTTAAACTCTTCTAGATTATAAAAAGAGTATTAAAAGACGATACATTAAAGGGATGAAAGACATTATCCCTGTACAATCATGGAATATCAAATAACAGTCTGAGCAATATATTAAATAAATAATAATTAGGTCTTCTCGGTGAAAGTCCACACAACATCTACAAGAAGTAAAAACCAGTTGAATTCAAAAGTCTGGATAAAAATGTTCTAGGTTATATAATAACAAGTCTGGTAAAAATACGAGGTACTACTCCGGTTGTTCGGGGGCCGCCGAGGTGACTTGTTTGTTCACCAGGTACTGAAATAGCACAAATTCCGCTATAACGGGTCCACGGCCTGGAATAATTTCGTCCACTAGGTCAGAGACGAGTGCAATTTTCTATTGAAGCTTTGCGCCTTCGGCGTATTAAAGTGGCGTGAAAAACTGTCTCTGTTGGTGGTTCGGTTGGTTCAGTGACAGTCGGGGGCGTGGCCGCCACCCCATCATCAATGGGCGCGTGGATCTCCACGCCACACTATTATATTTGTTTCTCTGTATGACATACAGAGAAACAAATATAATAAAATTATAATAGAATTATTATAGTATATATATATATTATAATATATAATATATATTATAATATATATTATAATTATAATTATTATAATAAAATATATCAAATTAATCCATCTGGTTTTGTCTTTTGACCTGTACCTACCTATATTGGGTCACTCTCCTGAAAAGTGCGCAGTTTCATAAAATTTTAGGTCTAAATTTAAGTAGTAAAATATTTCTTTTTCTCAGACTTGCCCATCTCTATATTGTATATTCTATTGGAATTAGAAAAAAGGAAATTCCCAACGTTCTTAGTTTTCCCAAATTTTACAATTTAAATTGAGGACTTAGAAAAATATTGTACTTATGTACGTTCAGAACCAAGCTTTTCAAAATCATTTCAAGGGGCTAGAACACCTATATTTGTATGCATAACTTTACATTGTTTCCTTAATTCATGTCTTTATATCTATTGTTATCATTTGGAACATTCATTTTTGAGATAAAGAATAATCCGAGACTTATAGATGCAACTTTGTAGGATTAACCATTTTAGAAACTTGATCTTTTTATAATTTTAGGTCGAATTTTGGCTGTACATAGCTTTAGAAAAATATACAGCACACTTATTTTTAATCAATCAGAAAATATTAGTTGCTTAATACAGTGTGCATATGATTTAAAAGACAGTATGTTGATTGAAGGATTATTCTGTGAATTATTTCTGTTTCTTGTGAAAAACCTTGGTTCTGAACGTACAAACCTTGGTTCTGAACGTACATACCTTGGTTCTGAACGTACATATCTTGGTTTTGAACTTACAAACATATAATAGACTGAACATACATATCTTGCATCTAAAAGTAAAGTTTTACCCCAGAGTACTAACATCTCTTCATGAGTGTTCATGAGTAGGTCAAATATTAATTTGATGCATGTGACAAGCACATAGCTTTGAAAAAAGATAGATGTACGTTCAGAACCAAAGTATGTACGTTCAGAACCAAGGTATGTACGTTCAGAACCAAGGTTATTTACAAGTTGGATCTATTTCAAAACTGAAACGTTTTACAAAACAACATATGGAATGATGTAAGGTTGATCTAAATCACACATAAAAATGAAAAAGTCTCAAAAACCATTGTAGTCTCATGAATAACTGTAAACACAAAAACTTTGGTTCTGAACGTACATAGCTTGGTTCTGAACATACATAGCTTGGTTCTGAACGTACATAGCTTGGTTCTGAACGTACATAGCTTGGTTCTGAACGTACATATGTTGGTCCCATTTCACATGAGTTCTCTCAACATTGAAATATTTCTGACAGAAGTACTTTAATATATTGTAAATAAAGCATCCCAGAATCAACTGACTATTTCTTAGATATTTATTTTCATACTATGACACCTCACAAACTATAAATGTACGTTCAGAACCAAGCTTTGTACTTTCAGAACCAAGCTTTGTACGTTCAGAACCAAGCTCTGTACGTTCAGAACCAAGGTTATTTCTGAGATTGAAGCATAAAGAGACAAGAATTGTATGTCAGATAGAAATCTTTGAAATGGGACATTACTTATGCATTGTATGAGTACAAAAATATTCTTAGAAACATATCCCTTCATCTCCAAAAGATCAAAAGGAAAAAAAGCTTGGTTCTGAACGTACATATATGTACGTTCAGAACCAAGCTTTGTACGTTCAGAACCAAGCTTTTAACTAAAATTTCAGTATTGATAAAGGGCAAAATAGGTGTTTAATGCCATAGAACCTTGTATAAGGTCTGTTTCTAAGTCTCTTGACACATATGATCTAAAAAAATGACTATTGTACATGTTTAATGTCAAGAAATTATGAAAGCTTGGTTCTGAACGTACAAAATAAGATTTTAGGCATGCCCTTCAAAATATAGAACTTTCCATTACTTTGTTACCTTTTGATTATATAGAGATTCAAATTTGTTATCCAATAAATATATTTTAGTACTCTTTTCCAAATGAGCTATAGACATTTGGTCATTTATAGTCTAATATGTCATTTTTGAACATTCAAAGCTTGGTTCTGAACGTACATTTGTGAACCTGAAAAAACTAAGAACTTGTGTAAAAAAGAGAAAATAGTCATATTTTAGCAATTTAAGTTAATAGTTCAATTTGCCCCAAGTCCAACTATTTCATAGAAAAAAATTAGGGCTGTCACATTAAAATTTCTGATTGATTTTGGGAAAGAAAATGCAAAAAAAAACTCTTACCTGTCAATTTTCTACCATTTTCTGTCATTTTTGCATAAATTATAAAAATTCAGAAAATAGAATTTGATAAAAATCTTGTTTTTTTCAACGCTCTATGTATCTTCAATAAATACAGACAAAAAGAAATAAGTATTTTAGTTAGATTGAGCTTTCAGAGACATTAGAAAATCAAAAATGTTGATTTTGCCAATTGAGGACATTTCTGGAGAGTGACCCTATTGGGTAGATGATTCTGAAACAAAGTATGACTGTTATAACTCTGTTATCCTTTTGTCTGTCTAATCTTTAATTATCATACCTGCCAACATTTCACGAATTCGGGCATATACAGTGGCAGACGGAGAATTAATGCAATGTCGGGGCTGGCTACTACATTGTAGTAACACTAACTTAAACTGGTGTCTATTCTTTAACAAATGTAATGTAATTTCAACTGTACTTTGGTACAGCAATGGAATATCCATGCAGGTTCATGTACAAGTAATTAGATAATTTCATTCAATACACATGATAGACAACTCTCCATATCAAAACATTCCTGCATAAGCAATCCTTCCCGTTCTCCTTCCATCAGAGTAAGTTAAAACCAAGTTCTGCGTTGAATTCTCAGTATCATGCTAGGCACTAGTGTATTACAGTATTAACTCTTCTCCAAGATTCAAGATTCAAGATTCAACACTCAACACTACAACTTAATAATGCATGTTTAGATACTGTCCTGAAGCTGCAAACGCATTGATTAAAAAATTAATCCATCTGTTTTTACCTTTTGACCTGTACCTACCTATATTGGGTAGATGATTCTGAAACAAAGTATGACTGTTATAACTCTGTTATCCTTTTGTCTGTCTAATCCTTAATTATCATACCTGCCAACATTTCATGAATTTGGGCATATACAGTGGCGGACGGAGAATTAATACAATGTTGGGGTTGGCTTTAAATAAGGTTTTCCTGGGTTTTGGAACTTAAACGTTTTGAAGATGGTAGGAGCGGGAGCGTCATTCTAAATATACAATTAAGTTAGTCAATACAATATGTGTATATTGTATACTGTTCACACAGTAATGTTCTTGGTAAAAACGCTGTAGTGCCTATGCACCTTCCTAATGAGTGAGCTGCAGTCTGTCAGTCTGTGGTAGGAAATAAGTAGCTAGGTGACCCCATAGAGTTACAGATGAACCTTTTTTGCATGAGATATGTTTTTAAAACACCTTCAAGCTTTAATAATTGTCTATTTGTTGGAATTTTCAACCTTTGCTAAGGTGGGTCAATAGTTGAAGGAGTGCCTGCTACACATAAACTCTTGTCCCAGTGTAGATGACGTTGAAGACTTATCCCAATCAGATTATATTTATGCTGGCCGCACTTTTCCCCCTTAGATGTTCGATTTGTCCCTTATGATATATGGTCCCTTTTAGTGTACATGAGCACAAGTCAACCAGATCCATTGTGCTGGGGGACAATTGGGCCAGCCTGATCCAGTCTTTACCACGTGATACCGCCACCTGCCCTTCTTGTCCTGAATCCAGACCTCCACAAGGTGGCGTTCGGCAGCGTCAAAGGGAATATACCAGAGACCTGGTAATCACCAGCTGATCATAGAGACGGTGCACTCCTTCTCTGGCGCTATATGATCGCTTTCCTACGTGTTTGTGTGTGTTAAAACCAGTGAGGTTTGACCAACTTCTGTTGGTTACTTGTGTAAATCTTTTCTTTTTTTTAAGTATTTGACTGAAGTCTCTTGCAGGTGAACTGAAATTGGACACTATTGGTATACCCTTAGCCCAATCGGTGTCTTGGCCAAGTAGATGCCAGTAGTATAGGCATACCCCTGATTGTCCATTTTCCCTGGTTTACCTCATTTGCACAAATCAATACTGAGCGCAGCACTGTGTTCAAACCAGCATTTTGAATAGGGATTTCTGACTATCTATATGGAATATTCGTCCTTAATGAATGTATTTTTGCTCACCTTTTTAAGATTGGTTCAAATTTCTAGAAAAACAAGGAGGAATGTCACCGCACTACTGTACCTTTATTCTTTGTGAAGGACAATGTCCGAGGTGTGTAAGTAAAAGAGCGGAGGGGTAGATATGTGTAATGATTTTGTTCCATCATAGTATTATCCGTTCTCTTTCATATTAAGCCTAACAACTTATTCTGTTTCAACAACTAAAGATAGACAGCAGTGACAGGCATCAAATTCAGAAGAAAAAAAACTTATTGATTAAAAGCGTTGTGTGTTAACACGTGAAAAGTGGCATTTCAAATGAGAACTTTTTAAATCTCGGCCTAGATTCCCGAGGCCTATGTACTGTACGTGTGTTCATCGCAGTCATATTGTAATAACAAAAGCCACCAATACATTTGATATTTCGTGATACATAAAGGCATGGCCATAGAAATGTTATAGAGCATATATTCCGCAATTTGTTAAAGGGAGTGGCTCCGAATACACTCTACAGCCTGATGTTAATCCTTAGAATTGTCTGTTAGAAAGAGTCTGTTCATCGATACATTGATGCATGTTACGGGTTGAGACACCATTGTTGGACACGGCAGTATACACCTTTCTCACGACCCTGCGCAATGCAGTCTTGCCATGTTCCAGATCGAGGTGGCGGGAGTCACCAGACTTGGTCAGTGTATTCTATATAGGCTAACAGTAGAACTATTTTGAACTTTTTTCTATATCTTACAAATGCACTAACAAGAAAGCAAATTAGCCACAAGTAACTTAATAATATTATGATAAAATATGTAGTTTAGGTACAAAAGAATTCTTTGAGTCTTGCCTGCCTTTTATTCAGAAGGAGGTCAACTCTAAAAACAAGTTAATTGCAGGTACTCATCAAGAGGGCTTGTTTTGCACCTCAGACAGCACAAGTACAATTACCCCTTCTACCCCTCCCCTCCCACATACACATTCCACACACTACTAATAGACACAATACTTGACCACCTGAGTGGGCACCAATTATCACTTGCTTCTGCACCAAGCCTAGTGGTCAGTGTTGCAGACTGAACTGGACAGCACTCCCCTCACCAGGGTTCAGATTACAACCAAGAGGGGGTGCCAGCTTTAATAAGAAGGGTGTATGGACCTTCCATTTACACCTTTTTCAATATAAAGCGTGGTGCCCCTATCCCTAAAAGTTTGGGAAAGAGTTGTACATGGGAGGGTTCACTGCTTAGGTTCGCTAAAAAGATTAATAGACCTTATAGAAAAGATAAGTGACGTGACAGGATGTAGGCTTATTATGTCACAAAGCCGAACATCCAATAGCAACACACATTTTAATAATTTGGAACAACAAAGCTGTCATGTCTGATGATAGAAGATTGGGAAACTGACGTAAAGAGCCATACTGCAAATTTCATCATCATTCACCATTCAATAGAATACATGCTCAACTTAATAGTGAAGATTGTGATGTCATTCTACTATTTCAGCTTTTATCAAAATTACTTGTTTTATACTTCAAAATCACTCTTTGTTCACCGTATGAGTAGTTTTCAAATACATATATTTATCGTTATTTTTATTAATCACCTTGTTATGATAACCCCATTATATAACAAAGCTTTTCTCGAATTCAGTGATTCTTAGCCATACATTGTTTATATTAAGCTAATAATTATTGATTAAAGGAGTGTCTTTGAAGACCCCCTTCTGACTCAGTGACTCCTCATTAGGCTTTAGACATTGACCTTTACATAGGATCTACTATCATATTAACATATAACCATTCCAACTTAAATGATCATTGTCCCTCTTCCAAGTATTGCAAAACGATTCTTGATTAAACCTGAACGTTTAAATAATTACAATTGTTTATAGAATGTTAGACAGGTTCTCATACAAAGACATTGAATTACCTATATACCTCCCACAGCGCCATTAACCCCTTGATGTGATACCTAACTTGCTGCATCATTGCAAATTGCATGTACATTACCTAAAATCGTCACCACATTACATCTCATTATTTCGCTATATCTGTTGTTGTATATATGTCAATGTTATCCATTTCTGTCGGAATCTTACATGTTTAGCATCTCTGCTGGGTGGTGCAGGAAAACAGATGCAAAATCTGAAAGCCACCCAGTTGAAAATAAAAATGTTTCAAAAAAAAGAATTCTCTACGTTTAATAACATTTAAGACCCATTCTCTCCGGTTGAGTGGTATGATTATAATGAATGGCCGGAAACTAGATCTAATTGACACAGTTTGATCCAGCAGAGTTGCGATCCATTGATAGACGCTGAGTGGGTTCTCAGTCAGTAGTCGTGGTTACTCGACCGAGGCGGCCAGTGCAGAGAAGCCATACCGACCACAACCAGTGTTATATATCTTTTTCAATAGCATGGCGCCCTGCTAGCGGAATAGCTTTGAACAAAGCGGTAAGAATATTGATTCCTTATGGACCAAAGGAAATAGGTTGACTGCTTCCAGAAAAGTCCCACGGCTGACTCTCTCCAATATACATGTTCCTGCCCACAACAACACCCAAACACTGTTACAGTCTCACGTGCTCTCCAATGTTAATGCCGCCAACGCTCCAGTAGCATGCTAACCGGCTAAGACGCTAGAGGCCACCCTGGAGTAAACTGGATCCCTCCAGTGTTGTGGCGTATAGGATTGAAAACAAGAGGTCGTTAATGTGCGGACTTTTGTGCATGTTTGCTCAGTGGCTATGGACGTTACGACGAGGAACTTGTTCACAAAGTTCTAACGCTGGTGAATTGTGCTGTATACACATATATGTGCCTCCAACAAGGGAGTTTTCTCTGGGAATCACGTTATATCGAAGGCTTAAGATGGTAGATTATACCGGCAAGTCAGCGCTTGTAGTAACGGGAACCCTGGGCCCATATAATTGCCATTTGTAGGCCTACATTGCAATAGGATTATAGACGTATAACTTCGGATACCCAGTTAACAGGGACGGCCACTATTCGCCGACTACTCTACATGTATTGGATATTCTCGGCATGTGAAACCCAAGTATGGCACCTGTAAGGATCAGCATTTGACCAATAAGGACATATTATTGGTAAGTTTTATAGCCTCCAACGGTTCTAGGTGCTTCCTTCCTAGCTGTCTGTGAGATCGTAATTTCTCTAGACTAGAGGTCAGCTTTCATTGCCATGTTCAATGAATAATAAACCGAACCACAAACAAGGAAGCTTGGCTCCATGTGTGGTGTTTGAATAGGTTCCACTGCATGCAAACATTTCATTTGCTATAAGATATAATTTTGTGCCTAGACATGGAAATTTAATACCTAGCGGGGAAATGAGCTAGATTAACTAGTTTTAAGTATAGGACTCGTGCCTTCCATGGCGTAAACGGTTCGGAGATATTGCTTTGAGAACATATCGTCATTATAAATAGGCCTATATTAAAGTCTTTTATTCTACAAAAACAATCCTAATTTACTCCTAGTCCCCACTTTCCCCATTTAATATATATTTGAATCTAAAATTTGTGACCTGATTTATCTGATGTTTCAATCTTACAAAACATCAGAACAGCACCTCGTCATCCCTTTCACGGCCGGAAAATTCAAAGAATATCTGTCTATCCACTCTTGTCTTACGAGCAGCATTCAGATGCAACCTGATTACAATACTGTAAACAATGCAATGAAGACGGATTTTCCTTCCCCCAAAGGAACCAATGCTAAGCTAAAGCACGTCAGCCCAACCTATAATGTCCAACCCTATTTTACCTTTCAATATGAGCTTTAATCTAAGAAATCATAATGCCTTAGCAGTACTTGGGGATAAAAAAAACACATAATTTTTGTTTATTTCGCAGACCCATGGAACTAGCAAAGATTGGGAGGGCTCATCATTATGATGCATATTTTGTCCAATCCTAGTCCAACTTTGGGGTATACACAGTGTGGGATGGGCTTATTGGCATAAAGGCAATCTTCTCTCTCTGGGGCCTTCCATTAAATACGTACGCACAAAGGGGGTGGGGGTCTGACATTTCTGAAAATGTGGGTACGTACTAATAAGACCGGGCCATATAAGGAGCAGGTTCACCTTTCTGCGCCTTCTTAATATTGGATATTCTACAAGGACTGCAGACATGTAACAAGGATAACTTTCTGTGATTTTAAGTTAAGGCCTGTTTCCACCGAACGACATTATACTAACGACCATGAACAATTCACAAATCTTTTTCACAAATCATTTTCAAAAATTCTGATTAATCATTTGAACACCATGGAAAGGAGAAATTGGCCTACATCATCTCACACCTTATATTAAGGTTTGAAAGCTTCTACTCACACACCATAGCATACCTTTGTATTCATTTAAGGCTACGGCCATGCCGGCCAAGGCGCCAGTTAGGTACCTGAGTACAGGGGACAACATCTGCCTCTACTGCTCCGACACCAAGGGCTACGTCTTCTCCGACCGCACCTGGTAAGTCTGACCACATAAAAATCCTGAGTCAAAAGTGGTATAAAGCCTGACGACAGTGTTTTATCTTAGATATTAGGTAAAACTCTTTACCTGTCCCCCCAGAAAATATTTCCTTAATTGACATGTACATCAAGACTATTCCACCCTGAATTTAACCTACCGCATAGATGACGTTATTTGATTAAAGAAGTAACCAGATTAACATTGTTCGGCAATATTGTGTTGCTATTTTCACGTTTTAGGGGTATATTGACTATTCATATTGACATTAATAAGTTAGGGTGTGGCTCCAAAAGTTGTAGGCCCTAGGGTGGGGCTTTGATGAAAATGCGGCGTGAATATAGTTTTACTGCATCAGTATTTTTACATAATTGAGAATGTGTTTATCCCATTACCTACCAAACCCTAATGTATATTTGAATAGAACTTCTAAATCCATTCAATGAGGACTTCTGGCCTACTACCAAACGTTATGTAACTGAATAATATAAAGGTCAGTGCCTGGATGCCTGCAGAGACGTACAGAGAGAGTTACAGTTATAACTCATTCCGATAAAAGTTCTGTCACCATTTCACGAAAATCTTGCTTATGTCATTCCAGAAAAAAATATCCTCAAGTATTTTTCATCACGATTTGGCTATTGTTCTGTATTTGATTGTGGATGGCTGATTATCGTGGAATAAGTGTAAATAGGGCTGGCTGGATCGGTGCCCGTGTAATTATGTAAAAGGTTCGATAGATCTTTACTTTCACTTTTAGTTGTTGGCAGAATTCGCATGTGCTATTAAGACTGAGAGTATGTAATGGAATGAAGTCTTCCATAATTGGACAAGTACTACAGATCAACAGAGATTGTCGTTTGATAAGAAATAATTCAGAGGAGTATGGCCTTAAGATTTAATAATTACAATAAACATGTCCTTTTTTTTCAGCTCTGAACAAAACCAGCTGTATATTTACAATGGCCAAGACAAAGAAAAACCGGATAATGTACCGAACCCTCAGAGTAAGAACAACTTAAAGTGAATTCTTTACGTTAACTCTTATTGCATGATTAAGTCTTTGTATTAACATGATAATAATAATAATAATAATAATAATTTCAGTTTGACAAGATATCTGATATATCTCTATGCATGTTTAAGTCTAGTTTTATGATAGGCCTAACTAACGGCAAAGCAAACATTATATACAATTCCCATGCGAGATGATAAATATTCTGATTCTTCTTGTAAAAAAAAAACATCGTAAATCGGGCTTTATTAAATTGAAGACATTAAAAGTTCCCCATCAAAATGTTTTTAAAACAACGTAAAATTGTATCCGATTTGAAATTCAGTAGTTCTGAAATTGCGATATCTATCGGTTAAACGTGTGGCCATGTACGTATTCTCCACTACCTTTGCATTACTATTTCTACATTCCATTATTTTGGTCTTCAGTATTGGCCTTTCAAGTCCACATCCAGAACAGATATAAATTAGGTAAAAGACACCGGAAGTTGTTGAATAGTCACAATCCCAATGGCCGAAGCGAAGAGGCGCAGGCTTCACTGCGGGATGCCAAGGTAAGGTATACTGCCAGTGAAAACAGAATGCCATAGCAATATGCCAATAAACCAAGGATACCGACATTTTATATAAAAACATGAATTCATTAGATATATCAAATTTTATGGAGTTTTAGTTCTTACCACGAAAATTCAATTATATGCCTCCAAATAAGCACAGTTAGTCAGACAGATTACCTCCATTTGTCATTTGTTATGTTTTGTCACTTGAAGGTCTTTCACACAAAATGAAGTTTGTCTAGATGGTTACATTACATGTAGGTTAAAACACATGTGTAATAAAAGGATTATAAAGACGTTACCTAAGACTTAGACTGAATGTGCATGTATTTATACCCAACTATTAAAACAAAATGAAAATGAAAATAAAGAATTTATTATTTCAATGCTGATGTCACTATTATTATATAGACCTTTACCGTCTTCTGTGCAAGCATGCCCGTTGTGCAGTGCACAAGCCGTTACCTTCTGTTTTTTTGTTACCCGCAGTTACAGTTTAACCAACAGTCTCTGCTAGGCAACTGACAGAGGCTTTTACTTTCGTGAAACATCTTCCTGAGTAGATATTGATTTTCCATTAATTTTGAACACACCATCTGCTTTGGCTTCTATATCCAGCTGAGCGCAGAGGCCGAGGCCCAAGACAACGTGATAGAACAGAACCGACTTCACGGAAAGCCACTGCGTTATGGAACCGTTATCCAGGTAACTATGCGAATAATCATAATATAAGCATAATGATAAGTGTTGGGGTAATTAAGACTATCATACAAATCTCTGCATATAAATAAATGGTTTTTTTCTGTACATAGAATATGAGCATTATTAATTATTATGGAAGATAAAAGATCCTTAGTTAAATCGACAGTTTGCCGCAGTCCCTTTGTTTAGGCATATCCCTGCAGACAATCGTGTGCTAAAATTTTACATTCGTTCTGAAACACGTACATTCACTGGAATTGTAAAAATATAATAGCGCACTAGCAGCAATATAACATTGATGCACCGGGGAAAAAACGTAACTGTGGTTAACTATGGATAACACTTCCAACAGTAGTTATTCATGGGGCGTTGCTGCAGTCTATCTAGTTAATTGATACTTGGCCTGGTAACAACGTTTCTAAACAGTTTCAATGATGAAACACTATGATGAATTATGTATTGGGGATATGGATCAGTTAAGAAAAACTGGCATTACTCCTACGTGACAGTTATACTATGCCCAACAATAGGCCTGATTAAATGTGGGTAGGTGGTCATGCATGAGTTCTTCCAAAGATGCAAAAGGTGATGCATTATCTATAGAATGAAACTTGCACATTAATTGTGATTTTTTATTTCACTGATCGTTTCCTCTAACGGAGGCATCGGTGGTTATGCCAGCAATGCTAATGCTCGGATTCCATGACCAGCATGCGGCCAATGGGGGGTATACTGCAATTATGGCCCAATTGAAGGCAGCTACAGAAAGCAGGAAGACAAAATAATAAAGGCTTGCCCATCTCTTTTAATGGTATTAACATAAAGGTAACCATTAAAATACTTTTTAGAAACAGCCCGATAAAGCTCGAGGGTATTAGTCAATGAAACAGAGACATACATATACCTAGTCACAAAATGATTCTTACACACCACCTAATATCTTCCAGCTCCGCCATGTTTTCACCGAAAAGTACGTCCACGTGGATAACACACGGACGAGTTCTGCAGACAAAAGTCGTTTACTGGTAAGAGAAGTTATTGACTTTATCAACTTTTAGATTGGAATGCTCGTGACCAGTCATAGAACAGTTATTGCAGCATTATTATTGACACAATCAATTTCTATAGGTAACTTAAATTTAATAATCATTGGAAGTAGGCCTAGTGTGATATTCTTGCTATGCCTCTATATAATATACCTTGCGCATATATATAATTCTAAATTGATCAATTCTAAAGGAAAGGAAATGTGACAGAAATGTTTGTTCTAAATGTATCAGAATTGTGAATAATAATGATAACAAATTGATCACAAATATGGCGGCCTCTCCATTTAGAAATGTTACATCATCTGCACAGCAGGGGGAGCACGAACTATTCATCATAGCAGGCGACATTTGTGTGGCAACCAGCAAACCTAGCATAAACCCAAAGGACATATATATGGCTTAAATATTTACAAAAAATCACTAGTAAATCGAGCTTTATGAAGGGTTACAACATTAATACACCCCTAATGAAATTACTCCAACAACCTTTCAAAATTGTTAGTTTCTTTCCGTGTCAGCTGAACATCACCTGCTTTAATACCTTTGCCCTCTCTCTGTGTAACAGCTCCACCTGCAGGCGTACGACGGTAAGTCGGCCCAGTTCCGGCTCCTCCCCCGGTACAAGGTCAACTCGGACGGGGAGGAGGTGCGGGCCGGGGACCAGGTGGTCTTTGAGAGCGTCAAGAGCCCCGGCCACTTCTTCCACCACAGCCCCGCCTTCCATTTCGGCACCCGCGGACTCTGGTAACGGGCCCTTTTAGTCTGTTTATTGTAATGCGTTTGCCTACTTTGTCGAAGAAACTCCTTTTTTAAATGTAGTAAACATGTCGGAAAAACCATTTCCCCCTCTAGTGTTGCCTATTCAAAATTTTGGAAGACAGCGTCTATATTTCTGGGTAATTTGGGGTACATAAAAGTTCACCATGGGCTATGTGTGGACAAGTGAATGTCCTCTACTTTAACCCTTAGGCCTATGAAATTCATTATCTTTTTTTAGTGAAACACAATGAAAGGGTAGGGTTGTCCTTGTTTCTGTATAATTCATATTATAAGGAAATCTTGATATTTTCATTGGAAATTCTTCTTTTGTTTACACAACTTTCTAGCTTTAACCTGCAGATGGATAACTTACAGGAACTATACTTTTAATGACTAGCCAACACACCAATGAATCTTTAAACCAATGCACGGAGATGTAACAGTAGGAGAAAACAACCAGGGAACACGATCTGATTCAGTCGAACAAAAAAATCAGGTGTTCTTTCAAATATTGTTTAGAGGTGATCGCCGATATTGGGATACGTTTAAATTGCCGTCAACAGCTAAATATATTTACGTAATTGCCAACCTCAATTACCTTTATGTCTTACCCGTTCCACTTGACCATGAATACCAAAAGAACATAACCATTAGGTGAGTTGTAATGTCTTTCAGTTCTGAACTCAACTTGGGCGTGGACCCTTCCGAGTTTACGGTAGTTCACCGATTCTCCCCAGCTAAGCCTCTACACGAAGGACTCAGTTTATGGGTGAGTGGAATGTTGAGACGGAGTAATGAAGAATTGAAACAATCGACAGCATTAACCCTTTCATTCCAAGATCATTTAGGTCTTCTTTTTAATACAACAGTATCATATTATACGTAATTTGATTATTGGTACAAGAACCTTTCTTTCAATCCTGTAATATTCAAAAACATTAATGATTTGTGGGTAATAAAATGAAACATTTTTCATCGACAAATTCGTTTATTCTGAATTTTGTTTGAACAATATCATAGGCAAAACTTTCATCTGAAAATCAATTTTTAAAGGAATAACCTTCATCATTTAGTCTTCATAATTTATTTTGGAAAGAAAAACACACAAAAAACAATGAGTCTATTTTCTTTTGATGTCAATTACTATAGGACAGGACGATAGTTCCGCGGCTGCAGGTACCCAATTTAATGGTTATTTTCTGCAGCTTAACCTAGTCCAAACACTTTTGCTAGCAAAATGCTGAAGCATGATTGGCAAAATGGCAATTATCCTCATAGATGATTATTGCTTTGGCAGAATCTATTGCATATACGGTTTCACCCACTTCTAGGATTCATTCAAGATCTTATATTCACGCTCTTACACATATTGACAGCTATTTTGAGAATATGAATCTACGCCTATTGTTCCCCTGTTTTAAGATTTGCATTCAATTTCAAAGGATTATACTATAAGTTGCGATTCGTAAGACAACTTTCACCTATATCAAATAACGTACATGTAGTATGTTACATGCTCAGACATTGTATAGCATGGTATATTTGTTTCTCCATTTCTTCCAATTCCTTCCAAAAACTTTGAAAGGCCTTCTCTACAACCATCCCTTAAGTAATAGACTATAGTCATTTTAGTATTGAATTATTTCCCTCTCACGGATACGGCGGATAAATAGCAACTTCCCGACCTATTTTTGTAGAAATTGATGTACGATTGCATGTGTTCATATAGCATCTTTAGTAACTGTCTATTCCTGTTAGTGTAATAAAACCATATAATCATACTGAGCAAATCCTTTTAAAGATAATGGGATGAACATCCATATAAGATCTGCTGGTAAAGCTTGTAGACGCAACTTTTTGTGTGTGCATGAATTGTAATTAATTGTGGCACATTGTTGCTTTCTAAGCATTGGATGCCTGACAATTTTAGTCAACATGTTCTGCAATATTTGCCAAAGCTTTGACGCGATCTAGATCTACACCGCACCACACAATGCTCTATCCTCTAACACCCCAAAGCTAAATGTATTTTCCGAAATCAAGTGCCTAATAGTTTAATATTAATCTCTAAACGTCCTTTAACCACTAGGGTGGCGCCATTGTTCAGATCCTTCACAAACATCTGGAGGGTTACCTATCTGCACAAGGGGTCTTTGTTACTGGAGTCCGGGAAAACGGTAGGTGTTATACTGCTGCCTTGGGGTACTCAGGTATATAGATAAATCATGATAAAATACTCAACATAGCCTAGAAAATTAACAACGAAATGATAGAATTCATGTTGTAAAATAGTTCACTATCTTTTAGAAATGATTATGGGTGTATCTGGGGAAGTGTAAGTGATAATTACTTATTGTACCAACTCAGGTATATAGATATACTCAGGTATATAGATAAATAATGATAAAATACTCAGTATAGCCTAGAATATTAACAACCAAATGATAGAATTCATGTTGTAGAATAGTTCACTATCTTTAAGAAATGATTATGGGTGTATCTGGGGAAGTGTAAGTGATTATTACTGATTGTACCAATAATCAGATTGACAAAAATCGTTTCATTTCATGACTCATTCAGTAGGCATGCAAATGTTCAGCCGGTAGTCTTTAGATAATGATTTAGATATTATACTTATGAACTTTTCATTCTATTTGCTCTACTACATTATGTGCATTCTAATTAATAAACGTTGGTTACAGTGGACCGAACACCTCCAAAAGGTATATGAATACATAGCACACACAGACATTGTCATTCAATTCAATTTTGCTTAGATGATCAGTGCCGGTAGTTGTATATGATATAGTTCTGCTTTCTTGTGCTTACAGTTGTTTGAGTATCTAAATGCATGTAAATTTAATGCAGGTATTATTGATTATTTGCTTCATAAATACAATTGGTAGACAGCAAAGCATCTGGTGTGTGCATGGAATGCCCAATGTTTCATAACATCAATGTTCATAGTAATTTTCTGGTCAAGATGACATGATCAAGCTTTCCGTCATAATTTTGTAGTTGGGTTTTAATCTGTTGAGCTTGAAATACTTGAAATCAGATGTGTATATGTAAGTTGCCGTTCACTTTGGTTTGGTCATTGTGGTTAATAGAACCACCACATAACTATAATAGAACACCAGTGGTAGGGTACATTCACGAGACATGGTAGAGCCCATTTACACTGTATGTAGTTATTTGTGTTTTGCGTTATTTGAACAGCAGAAATAACCGCTGTCATAAATCCAACTGAGTTTATCTTTTCGTATCATTAGCTTGCATTTCGGACATCAGTATGCAAATGCAGGGGCGGATCCAGGAATTCCAGAAAGAAGGGCGCCATTAAAACGGTCTCGACGCCAATTTTTACATTAGAAAATGCAATATTTACCCCTTAGAAAAGAGGGATCTGTCCCCGAAATGAAAATAGTAGTCACAAACGATTCACAGACATCTCTTAATTCTTCTTGCACTCATAATCATAGATTCTGCTGAGCAGAAAAATGTTTTCAAACAAACAAGGTTAAATGATAACGAAGAGCGGATGCCTTTTGCATCATTGTATCAAGAGGAAGCTTGTTCAGTAGTTCCGCATTTTTACACACAGAGCTTCAGTGCTAGTGAGGCAAGGGTATCTAGGACTAATATTGTCCTTGTCATTTGCCTCAAACCGTTGACATTATTCTCCTCCTTTCACCCCCAGTCCACCTCCGTATCCGGGAGGCCGACCTGCTCCGCCCGCGCACCCTGTACCCGCCCTCCTCCTGCGCCACCCTGTGGCAGATGGAGGACGAGCGCAGCATTCTCCTTGGTAAGTAGCGGGGGAATTTCCCTCTTTCAACTTCACAAATTACACCTTGATACTATTACCCTGATACCTTTTAATTCGATTTTCATTCTGATATGAAATAAGTAATCACGGTTGTTTTCTTTTTATATCTAAGTTATATGGAACAGTAGGACCATACCAGTAGGAAATAAACGATATACAAACAATTGGTAGAATTCAAAATTACAAACTGATTAAAACATTATTTAAAACACATTAAAATGCCGGTTAACCTTTCAGGGTACCACCTGAGGTGGGAGCAGAGGGTGCGGTTACGTCACCTGCCCACCCGGATGTACCTGACCGTCGACCCTGGAGCACCGGCACCAGTATTCCTCACCGTGAGCGCGTCCGACCCGCGCACCGTCTTCAGACTGCACGCCAAGAATGATGTGAGAGAAGCTTGTACTTATTTAGTCAGCTAAATCTTTTTATGTTGTATAATACTATTGCCCAAGAAACCTTCTGTTGAACCTCAGAAAGGTAGATGCAGGCTAAGACAGCAGGGACAGATGCAGGTTTTTGCAAAAAAAAAAAGGCGTTTTCTCTATGTGAAGTAAAAGTCTCCACCCAAAAAAAGGTGGAGGGGGGTGGGGGTAAGGACCCCCCGCCCCCCCCCCCCCTGGATCCGCCTTTGCAAGATGGCCTGGATACTTATAGGAGAACGATATAGGGGGATAGGTCGTTGGAACGTATAGTTTTAGAGATTCAATTGCATTATGTTCCTCAATAAGGCGACTTATAAGTGACGTATTACTTTGGAAATCTAACTTAGTTGCCATATTCTTTCGGTCTTTACCAGGAACAAGGGCAGATCATGGACATGTCGTGTGCCCGCATTGAACATGTTCTCTCTGGGACGTGGCTACATGGCAACAAAGGTAAGTCTCTAGTGTTCTCTAGTGTGTACATGGCAGGTAAGAACAATGATTAGTAACCATTTTAATAGATTTACATCATAGGACAACTATTCCCGATTGACGCAATCCATATTGATACTACGATTTGAAGTAGAGATCACTTTAGTGTAGATCAAGTGCAACTATCATTGTTATGACAGCCTCGTGGCTGTGAATTAAAGATATACTACTTTCTTGGCAGACAATGAATACGTCCGGACATCGGAACCGTGGATAAAAGGCACTTATAAAAAGGTAAACAAATCACTTTCACATACATAATAGGCATTGATTGTTTTATAGAATGTGTGAAATATAGTAATGTCAATATGAGAGTTAGAGCACCTACTATAATCCACAAGATACTCATCCCAACGATATAAATGAGAGTAGTATACGAAAATAAGACTTTGCATGTGGACATACACCCAAAGGGCTATTTCATATAGCGCCATGGTTCACAATGTCAGAATCCTAACTTCACTCCAGTGCCTTGTGTGTTTCAGGTGATGGTGAGTTTGGAGGTCCAGTACATTGATGCCTTCCACCTCCAACTCTGTCAGATAGTTCGAAATGTCCCATTTCAAAATCACGATACACTTGTGTTTCAGGTGACGGTGAGTTCAGAGGTCCAGTACATGGACGCCTCCCACCTCTGACTCTGTCAGATGGTTCACAATGTCCCATTCCAAAATCATGATATACGTGTGTTTCAGGTGATGGTGAGTTCGGAGGTCCAGTACATGGATGCCTTCTGCCTCCACCTCTGTCAGATGGTTTGAAATGTCCCATTTCAAAATCACAATACACTTGTGTTTCAGGTGACGGTGAGTTCAGAGGTCCAGTACATGGATGCCTTCCACTCCGACTCTGTCAGATGGTTCACAATGTCCCATTCCAAAATCATGATATACGTGTGTTTCAGGTGACGGTGAGTTCAGAGGTCCAGTACATGGACGCCTTCCGCCTCCACCTCTGTCAGATGGTTTGAAATGTCCCATTTCAAAATCACAATACACTTGTGTTTCAGGTGACGGTGAGTTCAGAGGTCCAGTACATGGATGCCTTCCACTCCGACTCTGTCAGATGGTTCACAATGTCCCATTCCAAAATCATGATATACGTGTGTTTCAGGTGACGGTGAGTTCAGAGGTCCAGTACATGGACGCCTTCCGCCTCAGACTCTGTCAGATGGCCCACGTGACAGACTACAACTTCCTGTCGGGAATGATGCCTCTCCTGGCCGACGTGTCCACCATGGTACGTGATAAGGACCTGTATTGCACTACATGACTTGAGCTGCGAAAATTATAGACACAGTTTATGATGGTATTACAGACAATTTGCATAAGTGATATGGTGGTTTAAATTGGCAATTTGGAATGTCTAACGTATACATTTGTAGGAGAGAACCTATCTCTGATATGTGCGACTTCTGTGCGACGTGGTTACAATGCAACTCAAGTCGTGTAGTGTAATACCGCCTTGATTTTATAACAATAGATAAAGGAGTGTCTGTCTTAATACGGTACTTGTGACTTTATAGCGGTAGTTAAGGGGATGGCAGTTTTGATAATGTCACTTGTTACTTTATAACAGTAGATTAGGGAGTTTATGTCAATATCGTTATGGTATGGCGACCAAAAAACTTTCACGAATATTCGTGATAATAATTTTGTGCCTCACGAACCTAGGGTATGTCCAGAAAACATTTACGAATCTCCAAGAGCATTCACGAACATTTTCAATCATTGAAAAAAGTGTTCATAAAGTGCATATATTTGTTTATAATAAATCCCTGTATATAACAGAATACCTTTTAAGTGTAATGAAATAATTTGGAAGTGGAAAAAATAGGAAAAAATGACAAATACAAGAGCATGAGATTCGTGACCACGAATCCGTCACGAACCCAAAATTTGGAATCGTGACTATTTATTGAATTTGGGATTCGTGAAAGTTTTTTGGTCACCCCCCATGATATAAGAACATGTCAACATTTAACGGGAATGTGCTCTTTAAAATCAATGAACAGTACCTTTTTTTTATATATATATCAAAATACCCTGTTCGATGGGCTAATACATATCAAGACCAAAATCATATACCTGTTCCACTGAATTGATAATGAGAAAAGATCTGTAACGAGCTTTCTCTTCTTACAGGATACCGGCGAGTTCAAAAATAGGGATGACAGGTTTCAATTCCTCATGACGGTAAGATCATGCTTATGAATGCCATTTTTGTGTATTGGGTATAACAATCACCACAGAAGCCCTTCCCTGCATTTGGAATTATCTGCCTAAACATACCAGTGCGGCTGTGCGTAACGATAATTTTGCTTACCGCAACTGAAGCTTCATTTTAAGCAGCATGTTATCCTTTGTCGAAATAGGTATTTGATACGGACTATCATTCATAGACTTTTATAAGCTTAAGATAAGTCCTATCTAGAAATGCACCCAATGTTATAGTTGGTGCTGTGAGCTATGGAATTAGTTATGTAAAAGTTCCCTCATAATTATAGGCTATTTAATATGATTATACTTTGATAGAATTAAAGTGTGGCCCTGACCAAGAAATAGCGTGCCAGTCGCGTTTCACGCCCAGTTTATCGATGTATGGCATATTTTATGGTTTCAGGCGTTACGAGAAATTCATGACTTCATCAACGAAGAAGTCTCTGAGTTTCAGAATAGACGTAAACTGGTGCGAGAGATGCAGGTAAGAACAGTGATGGTCATCAGTTAATAGATTTTAAAAAGTGTGTTCGATTTATAAATTTCAATTGGGTCCTGTTATGATTAAGAAAATTAATATGGGTTGAAACATTCCTTGTCGATCCTATTCCTTATCCAAAGTTCTAATGCAAACTTTAAATGACAGTCGGCTGAAGCGTAAACTCTAATAAATACTTTCCCATGTACTTGCCTTTAGTACTAAGTGTATACCTGATGTTTCTCATACAGGTGCTAGACCTACTCGTAGCCCTCCTCCAGTCAGCCTCCTCCTGGCCGGGGAGGAGCCAGGAGAAGAGTATATTTGAGGCCATCTACGACATCTTCTACATCTGTATCGTGGGGGGCACCGAGGACGACTCTCTCTACCTGGCCCAATACCTCGACTTCTTCCTCGCCCAGATCAAAAACAGGGTAAGAGCTTATCTAGAGTTTTAAGGTCACAAGGGAACCAAACATAATATTATAATAGGTAGTGCTCAAAAGCGTCACGGTGCTATCGATATTAATAGAAAACGTCTATAATTGCAATGAAAACTAGCTTTAATATAATCAAAATGTTGTTATTGTTGTCCACTTCATTCGAATTAATGATAACCCACTTAATTTCAAATTTCTTTAAAAAAGAATGGAAATAGTATTATCTTTAAGGATTTCGAACGGTTTAAGTTAATAAGTCTATATCACTAGTTTATTCTATTTAATGACACTGAATTGGCTACATGTAAGCATCTTTATGAAAAGATCCACAAACTTTTGCAAATAATCTAGTAATGCAAATATCAACTTTTGCATTTCGATAACTGTGCGTAACTGAAATTCCTTCTTATTCCAAATTCCACGTATTGCATACATTTACATCGAATACCAAATAATGGTCTTACCATTATGGTAACGTCATCAAACAGGAAGGCTTTGGGTTCTACGTCACGCGCATGCTCGTGGAGCTGATCCGGGACCGTCGGGAGGTGGTGGAGCGGATCACCCCTACACAGATCAACTCCTTCATCTCACTCCTCAAGAAGTACAAGGTGAAGGCTTATTATGATCAAAGAATCACGTGTAGTACTTTTCCAAATTATCTATTGTACTTTGTATACTAATCTATATAATTTATTATATTTCCTTTTTAGAAGAGTTTCTTCCTATATGCATGGCATCACTAAATATAGTGTTTCAAAGTAGCCTACAAAGACAATTATTGAGGCTAACCTATATCATCCTCTTTGAGAGCTTATCTTTGAAAATAGAACCATCTCACTACTGAAGACAAGTCATTATGATGAAAGGCCCTCATTCTCTTGATGATATTGAACTGACAGATCAGGAAGACCCAGGATATGTATCCAGGATAACAAACGATCAGTAGGATTGCGCATCTTGAAAACAGCATACGAATTTCAAAGACAATATACCTTTTGCAATCAATGGACTAAATTCTGGTTGTATAACAAATACATCATAAACTCATACATTTGGTAAGAATTGATCGTTTCTGAGATAATCAACTACTCACCAATACGAACCTCCCCTCACCACCCCCTTCTTTGGCCTGCAGCATCACCGGTACATCCAGCTGCTGTCCGCGCTTTGTGTGGTCGACGAACTGGCCCTACCCAGCATCCAGAGTCGGATCTGTGCCAGACTCATCGAGAAGAACAAGGTCAGTATGCCTTGTCTTGTCTATAAAACAAGATAAAATGATATCTTACGACTGCAAAATCAAAATGTAATGTTTATCTCAATGAAATTATTTCAGTAAGATTAAGGATAGATGTTCGGGGCTGAGATTTCCAGAAAAATCTATGTACAGAACTGCTATACAAACGGTCGGTAACAGATCGAGGTCGTTAGCTTTCTTCCTGTATGGCCTGACCTTTTGAACTGCATAATTAGAACTAGCTTCGATAAAATGATAAACTGTGTGAAATAGGTACAATATATGAAACACTTTCATTTCATTTTAGGGCTGTCTTCTGCAAATGCGAGTCGACCACGGCACAGTTTTAATTTGCAAGAGAGGTTCTGGAAAAGAGATGTCTTTACAATCCTTTATGGAGGTAGGTATGTGAAAGAGAAATAATAATTATACCACAAAGCATATCAATTGCATCTGGAGTATCATCAAGCATTTTTGTGTTCGCTGTCTACTATAATAATTTTTGTACAAACACCAATTATTTTATGGAATGTTGACCGACATTATCATTTGTAATGGATCCTAGCTAAAAACCAAAAGGAAACCTTTAGTTTCTTCCCTGTTTCATCTTCCAGTCGAGCAGGTCGTCGTCTGAGTTTCATGACGACGCGGCCTTCCTGGAGGAGCAGCTCCTTCTGTTTCAGAGGTTATGTCACGTGAGTAGGTCGTTCAGAGCAGTGAATTGATATAAAGAGTTCGGGTTCTCCATTCTAAAAACGGTTATAACTACTGGGGTGCAACTGAAACTAAGTTCGTATATCATATATCATCATATTCGTGCATATTGATTATCTCTAACAAACATTAGAAACCATGACAAGAGGAAAACCATGAAAAGAATTTAGTGTTTTTTGATCACATGCACATATATCTTCTATCATGTTATGACACTTCAGTACCAAGACCAAAAGAAGGTCCTTCATACAATGTTTGTTGTGTACAGGACCAGAATATAGATTCTGCGAATAACATCTCTTATATGTACTACCAATGACTCACAAACAGGGGATATTTTGTACAGAATAATGCAACTACGAGGTCATACTATATTAACGACATGAGTGCGTCTCATAGTTATTGCATGCAAGTAGATGCTCCTCTCCTTTTTGTCAATGCCAATCACAGCCTTCTCTATACATTCAGTTTCCATTCCTTGCACAGGGCCGAAACCAACAATGCATAGATACCATCTGTAAACACACCGAAACGATGACATGGGACATCATCATGAACGTTATGAGATCAGCCGACGTAACCGATGATGTTAAGGCACAGTTTGTCAATCTTCTCATAGGTAAGACTAAGCACACAATTATGAAATTGTAAATAGTCACCTGTTAAAGTAATGACGTGCACTTACTAAATTGCATCATTTTACTAATTGTGATAACACAACGCCATTAAGTTGAGGAATTGTAGCATAGTCCTGCATACCTTTTTTTTTTTTAATTCCGTTTATTTATATTAAACTAGATCAAAGGGTACTGGATTTTAAACAATTGTTAAGAATACAGGCCAATATTTGCAGATCATAATTTGGGTAATTGCCTTTTTCCAGTGCTGTTTATCGACGTGGGGGAGAACACCTCCTACTCGCAGATCATGACCAACGCCTTCGTCTACTCCCAGGTGGGAAGTGACAAGACCCCAGACGACTGGATCACCACACGATTCAAATATGTAAGCGTACATACAGTATCACAGTGATACCCACACGGCAAGCGATAATTCTGAACAGTAGAATGTTCAATTGAAAGTAGACTATCCGTCATAATTCATTTTGAAAATGATTTTCATTCTTATCCCGGAAAATCTGAGGGCTGCTTTTTCCAATTTTGGGTGGACAGACTCCAAAGACAACATAAGTTATACTTTATTCTCCATAATTGTCCAATCGATTAGGTTGATACTCCGATAGAACGGAGTCTCAAGTTGTACCAAATCTCTGATACCAGCGCATTTTGTCGTAATGACTTAATGGAGCTCGCTAGAAACCAACAGAGGGGGGGGGGGCACCATGCACATTCTTACTGTCATCGCTCTGCTTGGAGTGTGTAGGGTTTTAATATAGGATCTCTATGGGAATCAACAATTTTTCATACCGACTAAATTCTCAATTTCAAATCTGTTCTCCTTATTAACCTTTCATGGAAAATCTCCTTGTTAACCTTTCATGGAAAATCTATTTGTAATTCTTTATCATTTCACCTGTTGAAAGAGGTGGATGAGACGGAGCTTTTGGTTTTTCAAACAACACTGGAATTCGATAAATTCTATAATCTCGACCTTGTGTTTGATTTTGGTAAGATGAAAGCTTTCTCTGGCTTTTCTGTAAAGGAATTAAACATACAATTCTTATTTCCGCTCAAACTATGAAATTGGGTAAGATGTTACCCATGAAATTACACCTCCTGAAAAATTTACATGATGGAATTTCCTCGTTTGGAATACTTTAGGTGGAGCCTCACACGGAGAAGGAGATCCCGGCGTTGGGAGAGTGGATCGCCATGTTCCTGGCAGACAATACGTGCATGGTGGCCAGTGAGACTGCAAGGAACAAACTTATACTCTCAGTAAGTTTACTGAATAATCAGACGCAAGGCCAAAATAAACCAAATATAACAAAAAAGATGGAAACAATGCTAAACTGACCAAATACCATCAAGGACTAATCAGCTAACTAAAGCAGCCAAAGTCCAAATTAATGTTTACTTATTAATTTTGTTATTTATTACCTAAGTCAATCTCTACAGGTGTCATCGGCACACCTTACTATCAATCTACCCGTACATTAACATGACAATGTGCCCCTTTTCACAACACTCAGTGAACATCATTCTATATGTCCACTCATCCTGCACTATAAGCGGCTCTTGCTATCTCCTTACGCGGTGCTACATACACTCCGCCTAGTCACTGGTTGATAGGTTGGGTCTAACCTCTTTATGAAGTGGTAGCTATTACATATAAGCTCCTATATACAATGATTCTCTTTTGATGCATGCAGCACTGTGCCATGCCTATATACTGCCAAGCAGTATGACAAAAACATGTGGAGCGCCGTTATGTCTATTCACTCACTTGTGTATTAGTAAAACAAACCCCTAGTTGTCATCCTTTTCTCCCATAGGTCCTGAGGGTAGTGACGACACTAGGTACCTTTGGGAATATATATATCACAACCTCCTGTCTAATGATTGCTGGCATCCACTCTAGGTGTCGAGGGTAGAGGTTACTTTTTGGAATATAAGTACCACATCTCTAGATAACCGTTGCCATCCTTTTCTTTTACGGGTATCGAGGGTAGTGCGGGCACTATTTTACATTTGGGAGTATGAATAGCACACCCCTAGATAATTGTTGCCATCATTTTCTTCTTAAGGTGTCAAGGGTAGCGAGGGCACTGCTAACATTTTGGAATATAAGTACCACACCCCTAGCTAACTGTTGCCATCCTTATCCCCTACAGGTGCTGAGGGTAGTCAGAGCCTTACTTACCTTCGGCTACGTTGGCATTGCAAGGCTTCAGTCGTGGATGGTCAGCATACTGCAGTTGATGGATGGCACAAATGACTTGCCCACTGTGCCAAAGGGAAAAGGTGCAAAAGGTTAGGATATGATATTCATATTACAGAATCTCTGGTTAAGATATAATGATTATATTACAGAATCTATGGGGAAATTAATATTTTGCATGTTATGAATAGGTTCATCTTGATGACAGAATAATATATAATCAGAACCTTCTAACCCTGAAATTACTCCAGAAATTCATTGCACAATTCTACAATTCTACAATGCAAAGCATTACATAGTAGAATTTGTAGTCTGCATATTGGTAGCAGTATCTATGATAGTAGTCCGCTTGTAGTAGTTAAGGTAGAAGTAAATTAAGTAGTTTCTCAAGTGTTTTCTTCTATTTCCAAATATTTAATGACTGTTTCATTGAATGCCCCTACTATCTCCCTAGCAACTGTTTATCATGTATAATTATTCTATTGTTTTATCTTCTAGCTAATTCTCATTCAATACAATACTATCACATGTATGGTCGATTCAAGAGAAGCGAGGGAACCCGCATAGCTGTTGACGCCAAATATGAGTAAGTCCTGCTATGGATGTATTTTATACTATTGTTTAAAAAGAAAAGACATTGAAATACATAATTTTGCAATTTTCTAAGGATAATTTATTTCCACACAGATACTCTTATCTACTAGTACCTTATTTCATTTTCAGGGCTCTTGAGATTTTGGATGTCATGCAATCCATGTTGTTTCATTTCCAAGTGCAGGTATGTGATTTCAGCTAAATGAATAAAATTTATTCAGACGAGCAGAAAGGATGCTCCATGCAGGATTTTTCAAAATTTCATTCTTGAGCATGTTCTTAGCTTTCAAATGATACTAAGCATGTCCAAATGTGATACTTATGAATGGAGTTATATCCCCTTAAACATTTCATAGTCATAAAACATGAAAATGGGCAAAATCCCGAATATCCGTTGTTTATTGACAAATCATAGCAACTATTATAAATCATGATAATTTTGAAACAAATTGTCAGAAATACCTATATTGATAAATTTTTATCTAGATAGGATATTTCGATTCTGTTTTCAATGTAACAATGCCAACAGAATAGTATCTTCTTATGTGTTGCTCTATTTTGTTTAAATCTTCTAAGATCTAGTTACCATAGAAAACAAATAGAAGGAATAATGTGAAATTTCAAAATTAAAACGTTCCATTGATATTCCAAATAAGGGAATATTCCATTTAAATGTAATGTTTTGAGTATCATCACTTGATTCTACACATGTTGGTTTAATGAAATATTTTCACCATTTTTCACAAATCTACTCATATCTCCTTAAATATTAGTGTTATGATAGGGAATATAGAAACCTTGGAGCATCCTTCCCCCTCGTTGGGTCACAAACGTAAAAAAAAAGGAACTTTCAACGGGTAGGATACCTCCTCGCCAATCATTCAACATGTTGTCTGTAGGTGATTTATGAAAATGTTACAACAAGATGTCAATTGTATATGTTAAAATCAGCAGTATATTCATTATATTTGGCCGATATGGAAAGAACACTTATACTGACATAATTAATCTTCTGATACTGTTACGTCTGAAATTATAAAAAGCTAAAATTGAAACTGAATGTAATGTATCATATAACATTCACATCATCACCATCATCCATTCCGACGACTATTGGAAGAGCACACCACCTGTGAAATAGTATTAGATTCAATAAAAAAAATAAAAAAAACAGAAACACTAGTTTAGAAGAGTTACTGTTTTCTTTTGTGCATACATTTTATTCAGTAACAAACATCAGAGTTGCCTCTGTTTTTCAGTTCATTACAAAAGGGGAAAAAGGTGACTTATATACAGCATAGTAGGTAATACGAGTAGTCAAAAGAATTTACACAAAATAATATTTTGTGTTATTAGGACTATGTTGATCTGTTGGACACGTGATTCTATTGTAACAATTACAATCACGTGTCCAAGAGATCAACACAGTCCTTATTCATCAATTTTATATATTTCAATAACCATTCAGACTTTCTGAGTTTGGAGATCAGCACTCAAATCAAGTCCACAGAAAAAGGGATTTTTCCTTAATTACCGATGTATTTTAGATGGAATTGCAATGGGTTCCATATGTTAACAGTGACTTTGTTTACATTTTGCAGAAGCTTGTTGCCCTTTTCAAGGATATTGAAATCAAGTGGGCAGATCCAAAAATCCGTCAGAGGGAGACCCTCTGCAACTTGTTGAATGAAACCTTCACAGCTGCAAAGTCTCGATGGTGAGTGGAGACTTTAATAGCCTTATTACATTTTAAAAGAAGAGTGCGGTTTTCGGGAGCTCAATAATATAGTTGATCTAACACTCACTAATTGTTGGTAATAATCATATGATATTATATGCGTATTAAATAGGCCGATTGTGCTGTAGTAGTTATGATTGTTGATTCTCCATATACTCCTCTTTTATAGTTTTATTATTTTCAACGAGGATTTTCAATAACCATCCACTAACACTGTAGGTAGTTCTTGAAGTCAAAAGATTAAAATGTCTATTTTGTCATGTTCCAGGCGTATCTGGGATCCTCTAACAGAGTTGTCCAAGATATTGGACAAGATATTCTCCTACACTGAAACAGGCTCTGAAGGAACTCTCCGAACCCTGATCGTAAGTCTGTTTTTATAGCAAACTCTAAAACAATGATTAGAAAACTGCACAATATTGACCATCATTTGTATCAACTATTTGAACTAATGGTAATAGTTCAAGGGTTGAACAATTTACATTTAGACTTCGGTGTAGGGGAATGCAGCAGCTGATTTTGTAAGCAAATGTATTCAGTGGACTCATAACAGAAAGACATACATAATATGTACATATTATGCATCATATATATTACAAATGTATACTTAGTGCTAACCAGGACCAGTCTACAAACAATATTTCACAATAAGGTTGGACATCATAGGATACAGTTGGCAGGCTTTAACATTGGTTCCTTTGGGAAAAAGGCCAATATATATAAAGCTGCATTTTATAGATTTTCGAAGCAATGTTTCAATTAAATTGCTTTCTTTAATTCTGTTTTATACAGCTATCTTTATGAAATAAGCACTGAGGAAATTTTGAAAATATTTCATCGAAAACTTTGAAAGGTTGGTGTAAACTGGGATGGGCTTATTGTGTTATAGTCAATTGACTATACTATATATTTCCTTACAGTGTTTTCCCATTTTCGTGTGACTTGACATTCATATAATTATATTCCCAGGATCTGGCCCAATACAACTATCCCGGGATTAGGGCCAAGGCCCTTCTGCTACTCCAGAGACACTTCACGGAACGTACTGATGTCATCAATGCAGCCAAACAGTCCATGGTAAGTACAACCATAGCACTGCTACAGTTCTATGGTACAACCTAAAGCTGTTAATCACAATCCCTGAATTTAAGAAGAATACATTTTAAAATCCAAAACACAAAGGGATAGTCTCTAGGAGTAGGAGGGGGCATTCCCAAGAGTCTTGTTGACTTATTGGTGATGGTTAATCTGATTACCTTCTTTCTTTTTTTATTTTATTTTTAGTTTAAATAGAGTTACTCACTTAAAAAATTGAGCTAAAAATAGAGCTCCTTATAGCATCTGATTAAAAATGACAAGAGGCAGTTCCCCTATCATTGGGGAAAATACTTTCTTCAAGGGAGATAAATAAAATCTCTTCAGAAATATTTTCAGAAACAATATCCTTATCACAAGTACACCGTCATTTTTGTTCCAACTTATATCTATGCTTATGCCCGACAAACTCACAAAAGAGTTAGCATTGCAACTTTTGCTGGTGTCAAGGGTTATTGAATTATCATACTTGAAGCTGTATTATAGATGGTATCACTTGTAAGATCCCTTAGAACCTGATAACATTTTGCTTCTATCTTTATCCATATAATTTAACTGAGTTCCATGCTCTCCTTTAGTTGATGCAAACCGAGGAGTCCCTCACCCTCTTTAAGACCAGTCACACCTTCATGCCACTGCTTAATCGTCTCCTGGCTGTCAAACTCTACGACGATGAGATGAACCTTGTGTCAGCAATCCTCGACAAGTTCAAAGAGTAAGTCTTTCAAAGAGTATGATAAGGTCAGAGGGCGAATGGGAATCAGCATTAATGATTTTACAAACAATTATAATTCTCAAGTAGACGTTCCAAATAGAAATGATGCTGGTAGAATACTCTATCTCTGATTTCACATTCTTTAATATAGACTTTGCGTTTGAAAGCAAATAGAAACTTTCCGGTCTATAAATCTAATATTATGTTTCATATTATTTGGCATGGCCAATTTGGTGTAGCATATCCTCACAGATTGTTACTGTATTTATTAATAATACTTTCCTCAAACTTTCGTTAGTTGCTGTAAATTCACCCACGATGAGAACAAGTCCAACTACATCGGCCAGCGGCTTCTGGTCGCCTACGGTGAGTACTGCCGTGAAGGCCTAAACATTGACTATACAATTAGGAAGAGAGTCAGTTACTTTGGAGATTTTTATTCAACAAACATCATCGTGTGTAAAACAGTGCACATAACCATAATCGTGTTAAGAATCTGCACCTTAATGGCCCTACGTGGGATACTATTCTTAAATAAGTGCGCAGGTGGGTGGGAAAGTTCAGCGCCTTGCAGAGAAGTGAGGAGAAGGGGCTGAGTGTCTATGATTATAGCCAGGTGGCCCTGAAGCAGAGTCACAACACCTGCCACATAGTGTCTATCCCTTGGTGTTCTGTAGCAGTGCCCCCTAGTGAGTGATGGGTGGCACCCCCAACAGTGTGACCAATCATGGGAATTGGTGTCCTAGAGGGGGAAAGCATGAATTTGAAATTGCATTCCTACCTTTCAGACAATGCCAACCATTTATAAATATTCCCATTATTGGCTGAGATATTGGAGTTTGAAATCCCCTATGCGGTACACACTGGTACACCTCTATTTTGCCATTTGTGCTCCATTCCCATATTATAGCTCCTTGAACCAAACAATATTTAACTAAATATTACAATTTTCTTACTTATCAAAATTATTCAAAAAACAATAACTTTTCACACAGATCTCCATTCAAATAACAGTTTTACTACCAGAAAGTGAAGAACTTCTGTTATCAAAATTGACAAAAATATTCTATGCAATGTGAACATTCTTTTTTCTGTTGCCATGGTAACATGACAACATTCCTTATTGCAGCACTCTTTTGAAAAAGGACGTTCCTTACATAGTTACCCACAATGCAACTGTCATAAATAGATAGAATGATTTTTTTGCTCATAATCTTAATCTCTGGGACATTCTGCTTAAGTGACATTTCTTAGGGAAATATGCATTATTAGCTTGTTTTCATCAATAATTCACTTAATAATGGACTTAGAGCAAAATGACTAAAATCCCTCTAGGTTACCATATCCCGTGACTGGTCACCTCTTTCACCAGTAATTTACTGGTGAAAGAGGTACTTAGTTCCCCCTGACCCAGAGGGGTGGAGAGGTGGAGCCCCCTAGAGCTACCTGCAGTAATCAGAGAGGCACTTAGTTCCCCCTCCTAGACTGTCAGGCCCAGGGTAACTGCTTCTCCTGATTATGTCCAATTTTTAAATTAGCTTCCAATTTAACTTAAACAAATATTAAAGGGTAAATATTAACTTCACAAAGGATGGTTGTTTTTCAGAAGATATCTTATCACACGTCCACCCTCCAAACATATATACCTTGAATTATATACTAGGCCTCCACTAAACTCTAACGAATTATTATTCTATCTTACAGGAATAATCCCGCTTCTTTTGTCTATACTGGAACGGGAGTCGAGTTCAACGGAGCAGGTAAGGTATAGAAAGTGGATTAGGCTAAAGTAAAATTCTACGGTCATCAAATGCAATTTGCAACTCTGAGTGATTAGTAATTTATGGAGAGATTAAAAAAACAACATTATTAGCCAAGGGTGACAGGTCTTTTGCCCCCCGGACTTTTGCCCCCAGGACCTTTGCCCCCCGGACTTTTGCCCCCTGGACTTTTGCCCCCTGGGCAATTGCCCCCCAGGGCTTTTGCCCCCCAGCCTTTTGCCCCCCGGACTTTTGCCCCCCAGGTCTTTTGCCCCCCGGACTTTTGCCCCCCATATCAACATAGTTTTTTATGGTTTTAGCTGGAGCCCCCACAGTATGTACAGAGTATTTATTGTATGTGCAGATGTTACATCTATGTGCGCGCATATTCTTTGTATACGTGAGGATGTGCCTGAAATAATATTTCATTTTTCAGTTGATTTTGAATCAGGGGCTATGCCCCCGAACCCCATTTTTATCATATTTTCTTAATTCTTTGTCTAATCTAAATTCTGAGCATTTATGTACATCTTTACATTCACCCACCCTATGTCCGCGTATGTTAAGACATCTGTTAGCGCAGACTTTGTGTCTGGGTATATAAGAAATTATATCTGCACGACTGTCGCGCATATAGTCAGCCCCGTTCTGGCCCTCCTGAGTGACTCAGCGATTAGCACGGCCCCATGTATTTGTTCAATTATTTATAAATAAATTTTCTATATTTGTGTATCTAAATTTCTGACTTTTGTTAATTTATTTCTGATGAACTTGTTGATATCAGGTGCCACCTAAACTTACAACAATGCTACCAAAATATTCAATTCTGCTTCAGTTCTTACATTAATCAGGGGGCAAAAGTCCAGGGGGCAAAAGTCCTAGGGGGCAAAAGTCCAGGGGGCAAAAGACCGGGGGGAAAATGTCCTGGGGGGAAAATGACTGGGGGGCAAAAGTCCAGGTGGCAAAAGTCCGGGGGGCAAAAGTCCGGGGGGCAAAGGTCCGGGGGGCAAAAGACCTAGAACCTTAGCCAAGTAACCATATCATGACCTTTGACTAACTGAGACTAAATGCCATTTCACTGTAGTATAGTGCCTAGGTATTACCCAATTATACTGCCTCACTAGGCTTATAAAGGGACACTTATTGTCTGCACGTTCAGGAATGGGTGATTCTGTCCATTCAGCTCTTGCTATTTGTTCCTTAAATTTGATCTCAGCTTGCTTGTAAAAATATGTGTTTTACTGAAGAAGAAAAAACAACAACATAAAGTCTACCGTTTTCCAGACGGCTAGTCAGGCCCAGAAGCTGCTGGTTTCCAACACCCTCCACCTCCTGCAGCTGATGGCCAAAGACAACCCGGAGGTACAGACTCTCCTGATGACCTCTCTGGACACCCTGCTCAACATCCGCCTGGCGCCTGTACAGCTAGCGGAGACACTCAAAGAGGTACTGGGAAGTAGTATGCACTGCTTCATTTTCTTATCAACATCTGCAATTAATATAGGTGTCGGCAAAAAAAGAAAGTTACCACCTAGTTAATTCCAAAAGCAATGTTATATTCTCAAAGATTATATTTTGTAATTTTGTTTTTGGGAGTCCCTAGTTATATCTATATAGTATTGTAGCCAATGGTGGGGACTCCCTCAATCAGTCATATCTTTAGCCATTTAATTCTCCTTGTTCTCAATGACCGGTTACACAATCTCATGTTCAGCAGTTTAAGGGCATTGTCCTAAAATTGTAGTTAGAATCAGGCAGTGTGAGAAGCCAGAAGTTGGTTCCATAAAAACTACCTGAGCCAAACAGCCCTCACCCCTTCACATTAGGACCTCCACTGTCACCTGCAGGTGGGCAGTTCTAGATGGGTGAGTGATAGGTCACTCAGTACTTGGTACATGGCAACACATGCAGGGACCTAGTAATAGCCCTTCCTTAAACCCCTTTCTGAGCTGTGTGTGACAACAGGAGTGGTGGTAGTGGTCAGCACATATAGCCCATATTACACATAGCCTTCTGGTGTTATGAGGGCCTTTAGTTTACTGAGGGACGACCATCGCTCATGCATGAGCGAAACTCTGTAGCTAGTTTGCTTCTTGTTCATTGTCCTTAGCAGACAAACAAGTATGATATCGATCGTTGGTTGTATCCTACCCTAATAGATAGTTATTGCTATTAAGCATGAATATCGATATTGCCATCAAATGATATGCAATACATAAATTCTGTAATAAAATACGCAGTATGGAAGTATCATGCTTGTGTGTTTTTGTTGCATAACCTAGAGATTTGATCCTTGGATCCCTGGCTATCGGTTGAAAGAAAATCATCGCCAGGCTTCAAGTTCTATAATAGTCTTACACACTTCTTATATGATAATCTTTCTGTCAATTCGCAGGTATTCCATCGAAACGCGGCAGGTGTGTGGCAGATCAAACCTGACCACGTGAAGTCCATCGTCAACTTTGTCTCCATCTACAGAGATACGGTACCAGCCTTTGTGGAGGTAAGTATTCTTAACATGCACACCCATTGTACTTATATAGGACGCCTTTTCAAAGTTATGAAGGTCAATATCGAGTAGGTAGACAGTGTTGGTTTGTGAATTAATCAAAACTTAAATAATTTTAATAGGCCTTATTTCTATTGGCTGCTGCAATCATAGCCTGTAATTGTTCCATACCTTATAAAACCTTCGGTGCTGATTTATAATGATTTATCAACTACCATTATCTTATATCATGGTTAATTGCAAATAACTAAACAATCAATGAGGAGAACAAATTGGTATTTGGTATCAGTATCAGCAATAGGCTATACTATTCGTGTACCTCACCAGGAACCAGTGGCATAGAAAGTTCCAGATGTGTTGCTCTGATAAACTAAGTACTGCTTGTGCCCAAAGGCCCAGAAAGGTTGCTCTCCTCCTAATAAGCTATTGATTATTCATTGATTAATGATCGGTTAATCAGATTATCATTGATTTGGACTGCAGGTGTTATCGCGGCTGATCGTGGTGAACGAGCAGGGGTCGTTAATCCGCCGCAGTCAGACGCTGGTGATGAAACACTTCCTGGAGGGCTACCCCCACGACGCCTACGTCTTTGAGCTGCCCGCCTCCACCAGGTGAACAATAACTGGCTTTAGACTAATTAGTGATAGTATCACTTATACATAAGCCTCCTCCTTTAAAAAAAGAGAAGTAGTTTATTAAAAGTTGGAAGACTATTATTTGGTCAATATAATATAACAAAAGGAAGATCAGAACATAATTACCTGTAATGCATAATGATTACATATATAATTGTTTTCAGACGAAAAATCCTACTTGTTCAAGAAGGGCGTGGGATACTGGAGTATTACATCCATCTCCTCAATCTACTCATACACTGTGGACCGGTAAGCAACTTGAAATTGCTCAATTTCACCTATAGAATACATTTGATCGTATTATTAACCCAGATTATGCTAACGTCCTACTGTTAGGACGCCTATACTATAGGTTTTGTGTTACATGTTGAAGTTAGTCAAAATATGAATATAATCTAAAATCTTATGGAATGGTGGGTTACCAACGTGGCAGCTTGCTTCACACTAAAACTTTTTCTAAAACTCAGAGAACTCGAGACAAGGGAATAGTGCTCTATACTCATAAATTCTGAATAAAGGAATTATTATCCACAATAATCTAAAATCTTAGCCTAAATATGACCTCAACACCTATAGATTGATCATGAAAACATTCCAAATAAGAACATATACCATGCAACATCATGTTGCCATGACAACAAACAGTGAGGTAATTTGACAGATACAGGTGATAGAAATTTTGAAAAATCAATGTATATTTTTCCTATGATATCATGAATATTTTGGGACAAAATTTGGATTTTAGATAGACCTTATTTAGCTACATATGCATGCTGATTTTTATTCAAATCAGAAAATAATGTCTAGAGATATTAAGAATTTTCTATTGCTGTCCTACATGTAGGACGTTAGCATAATCCACTACCTAAATTTTGTGCCCTGCATTAATGTGGATACTACAAAGTATAGCATTATTTTGAAGGTTTGTCGTCATTTACTAGCACATTTTCCATACAAAGTAAGTAATAGATGCCCATAAAAGTCCAGTATTTAGTACTTTTAAGCTCTTTCAGAATTTTAGAACAAATTTTTATTTTGCCTTAACTCTTTAATGGCAGATAAAGGCATAGAATCATAGATAACAAATAATTTTTTTCGCACCCTCCATAAGTGGATTTTATAAATTTGACTGGATTTCCATTAAATGGATTGCTAGAATATTTAGTTTTAGAAATAGTAGTATGATTTATTTGTTATCATATATTTGCTAGTTTGGCTCTTTATAGCATTAGCAAAGGGTTAAATACTATGTAAATTGCGTTAGTGGATTATGCTAGCGTCCTACATGTAGGACACCCATATCTCAGCTTCTATTATAGATAGAGACCTAAAATCTTATATGTGGCTTAGTATCTCATATTTAGTGCCAGATATAAAATCTTTAGAATTTTGGACAATAATTGGCACTTTAGTATAATTTGGATTTAAATAATCCTGTCGTCATTGCTACCCCCTGAGCCTCAATTAGTGATAACATAATATTATGCATCTCCGGTAAATTAATCTTACTACTGTATCAGAAATGCAAATATCCTTTCCGTCAGTTACATTTTCAGATGTATTAACATCAATTCTTTTATTGATACAATCCAAATCGTTTCACATTAGTTGCATTCAATGTTTGATACGGTATAGAATGCTCATGCAATAATGTTAGCAACTCATTGCACTGATGCGTTGTTGATTCACCATCTATTTTGCACACAGGGAACAGGAGGCCGGATCCTGTCCTTCTGTCAGAACGTGTTCCCCCTGGAGGAGCTGGTCAGTCTGCTGACCCACGCCGGCATCTGCACCAACCTGAAGCGCCCCCTGCTGCGGTACCTCACCTGTATCTACCTGCAGGCTGCTGGAGGGCCCGGAGACAGGAGGGTGCGGCCCATGCTCTACGGCACGTGAGTGGGCACTGGGGCAGGGGACTTTCAGTTACTGTTGTTGGCAGATTGGAATAAAAGTATGATGGTATAAAACTAAGTCTTGTCAAATCGATGGGGGCATTGCAGTAGCATGCCTTACCCTTTTGTCAGAAAAAAATGGACTTTTTATGTATAATTCGGACATAATGGCATTGATGGAAGGGTTTTCTAATGAGCCCCCCCCCCCTTTTCCCCTTCTTCTTAAAAAGCTGGATTCGCTAATAAAGGTTATGATGCGCAGCCAAGAATAGGCCCAGAGACGTATGACAGGTCGTTATCTCAGGAAGTTGCTCAAGATTATTCATTTTGTGTATCGCACTAGTTGAAACACAATAACAATGTTGCATATAGGAACCAAGCAGAGGCCAATAGTAATCAGGTAATTGGTAACCACAAGCCTGGCGTATAGATCTGTGTCTACGCCTACGCCCCAGGATAAGGGGGATGATCTGGTTTTTGAGGTTATAATTATGTAGACTGAAATGTCACTCATCGGTGTGTTATTATTAGTGTCTTGCTATAATGAATGACATGAACAGAAATTGATCTTATTTTGTAATGACCTCAGTGAGGGATTGTTGCATTCCGTTAAAACCAAAACTGTGGACTATTGCACCAAAAGTCATGTCCCTATATTGCCATAGCCTGGAAACACACTGACTGCGCGAATACTGATAACTCTATTTGACTTGTACTTATTCTGGTGTAACGAAACATAATTATTTGTTTTTTTATCTTCAGTGACATCTGGCTGTTTCTTCAGCAGCTGTCCTCTGACATAGATTTCTGTCTGACAGAGTTGAACAAGGCTGGTCTGCAAAGGGCTCCTATCCCCACAACTATGAACAGTTCGTGAGTATCTAAACGGTTTTGTTAAACTTAAACTTAGTTATATAATAGCAAAACAGTCATTTCCGAAAATGAGCCATATGGATATTTTCATAACCTGTATTTCTAAATTTTCGAAGTTCGATCATTTTTTTCTCTGATCTTAACAAGAATGTCTACACCGAGTCGTTTTTTCTTTGGTAGTAATAAGAATTTCTACATCGGACCTTGTGTTTTTTCTCTGATGGTAAAGACAATTAAGATAACTTACTCTTCGTATCTGTCAGAATAATTTTATTAATTTGTTTTCTATTACTACAGCCACGTGCCGGATCCCAACGCGTCCATGGATGTGATGCAGTGTAAACTGTTCTACATAACCCACGCTGTATTTGACTTCTTTTTGGTGAGCAGGTTATCCCAAAACTATCGAATATAATAATTATAGCATAGTTATCTTTCATAAATTTATGTATGATTTATGATTTTTATTGGTTAATTGTACACTGCTTTATCAAATGTATTTGAAGTATTAGAACCGAATCAGTAAGTCAATTTCCCTAATACAAAAGTCACTTTCGTTTACAATGTATTGCAGGAGTTCTTGAGGTTGTGTGTCCTTGATCCCGAGCAACATCAGGAGGAAATACTCACTCTCCGAAAAGTGGCAGGATCGCTTATGGTAAGAAAACTATGTTGTCATAATGGTTATTGCAATACTATGTGTTACATTACAAAAGAAAAAAAGATGGATATTTTATCCAATTGGAAATAGAATATTGTACGTGCATAAATACCTTCATTTTACAAATGGTTGTAAACATAATTATTAGTGTGAAAAAAAGAAATACTATGAAAAATGGATATAACCAGCAAAAGATAACAAATGTCCCATAATTGAGGATGCATAACAATTAAGCGCTGCACACATAATTATGTATGTCTACGATGATCATGTCTAGTAACTAGCAATAGTTATCTGAATTACAACGTAATCCTTTCATTCGAGCCAGCGCTGACGGAAATTGTCAGTTTCTTCCCCAAAGATGATAATATTTTTCTTGCAGGTACTCTGCCCGATGTTGGCGGCCTCACTGCCCCAGACCAAGCACTACAGGACCATGCGGCGCGCCATGCAGAGACTCATGCAGGTCTCCGGGTACCAACAAAGTGTGAGTAATACCAATGTTCAGGATAATGTCCAGGAATTCGAACGAACGGAGGATGAGGGGCGGGGTTGCTGTGCTATAGCAAAACCAATGCAGGGAATTTTACGCTACGAAATAACTTTTAGTTTTGGGCCTAATGAGGGAGGGGGGCTGCGCCTGGCACACATTCCTAAATCTGCGTCTGCAATGGGACCTACTTAATCCAGTCACAAAAAAATAAGTGCACATTTAGTTTTGTGGCTGGTAGACCATAGTACAGAGGAACAGGACATATATCTCATAAGGGGTTATCAATTCCGGATGCATTTCACAAGTTTTCCATCTGTCAGATTTGGTTAATCAGTCCAAACCAACATGTAAAGATCAGTGTCTTAATGATCAGCCATTCTGTCTGTTACAAAAATGTGATATCACTCAGCACAAAGTTGAAAGGAGAATTTAAAGATGTCAGTTTTAGAAATCTGGGTACAGAAGCACCAGGAAAACGAAAAAATATCTACATGTCTTCGGAATTCCGAATATTCTTTCAAACACAATTATCCAAGGTTATGTATTTATACCTTTCTAATAGACAGTGAATAAACTGGCTTCTTCTTTTTTTCTTTCCTTTTAGGATGTGGACACCAGTATAGAGCTCCTAGAGGAGGCGAGGAAAAAATCACCTGCATGGAAAACCCTGAAGAAGGTAAGTTGATACTTACAACTTTCAGAACAACATAATTTTATAATTCTATTTTTACAGCCTAGCCAAGATACAATGGAGAGCTTCTGAGACAGTACTCTTTGGGCCCATCTAAACCTTGCCATAATGTCTTAAAATAGTTTCATAATTATGACTTATTGTTAAGGTAGTGACACAACCTAACATTTTATCATTACCTCCTTGACAAGTAAGATTTGGCCAGGCGCTTGCGGATGGTTATGGTGACGTTAGTGTGAGGTTGGGACCCAACTTTAACAGAACATGAGATTAATTCATTTCGAAAGACGCGTCACCAAAAAAAAGAAGACCAGAACGAATAATGATATAACTCTCACTTAGCATAACATCATATTCCTGGCTGGGAGTGTATCATGGAATGATAATACAAATCATCATAGATAATGACTGATCCTCTTTTCACAAAGGCGTTTGTTCTAATACCTAACGTAACATTAAACTTTCTTTCGAGTTTTAATTCCTCCTGTTTTAATGCAATAACGAATGATTTTACCCTTTGGTATTTCACCATTGCATACATTAAGGACAGCGGTATTGGTATGTCTCTGAAGAGTGAAAATGCAGCACTTGACCAAGACTTCAAAGCACAATATGTAAGATGACTGCTAATGTGACTAATACCAACACATGCACTCTTTTAGAAGCATTTATGTTATGATGTATCGCCACCAACCCTATATAGGCACAGTGCATTGTCTATCTCTCCGTATTTCCTGTAGAACCTCTTGTGTATACCTGTTTAGTTGAGTGTTGTATACACAATACACTTTTTAAGACCCCTTCTATATAGTGCTAGTCTCAAACATTATTTGAAACTCGTACAGGAGCTTTTACAAATAAGTTGTATTGAGTTAAATTATATCAAGTTTTCCTTTGATGTTGACAACAAGTTACGCAATGTCATGTCTATTCGTTAAAGGGGTTTATTCTTCAAGTTGTTGTTATCCTGAAGTGGTAGAAAGGGCATTGGTTTAATTGAATAACTATGATCTAAGCCAGTCAGTCCCTACTAGCATGCCTTTGGACACATCCAGGAAGTGGAGAGGCTTAGATGGGTAACTGAGAGGTCAGTCAGTGGTATGGTCAATGGAATGTATATAAATAATGGTGGCTGGCCACTTTTCAAGTCAAGCAGCCCATTGGTCCAAGGAGGGGGATGTAGAAAGGCTGAAAGCCTAGGGCAACAGAGGATTTTAATGAAGCATGGGTAAACTGTTCACTGAGGTCCAAACACCACGTATGTAGGAGGGAAATACTGATAGCTCTTTTGAATCCTGTTTTTGGATAAGTTAGACCACAGATTAAGATCACCAACTTTATTGAAAACCATATGTAACCCTTGTAGAAGTGAAATAGCTATTTGCTATAATTAACTATATGATGATATAATTTCAAGCCAACCTTGAAAAAAGATCCAAACACTGAAAGAATAATGTTAGCTTTCCATAGCCTGAAGCATGAATCATGTCAGAATGTCTTATACTTGAGCATTGCGGATGAGATGGGTTTACAGAATATACCTTGTACGTTATGTTATCCCTCCAAAATACAAAGCCATTGCACTGCCAGCGACAACTCTCTTGATTAATAAAGGCGCGAAATTAGAGAACATCTTCCATTATCTAGTCTAAACTGCTAAAGACTAAATACTTACCACCACATGTGAGATAGTGTATTATAAACTACTGATTCATGGCCGCATATCCAAAACATGTACAACTTACAATTTAGCGTACCCTGAGCCATATGGGTGGAAATACCGTTATGATTTCAAACATTGTGCACGGTACTAAACTTTATTGAAAAGATAATAATTCACGACTCCATAACTGACAACAAGATTTCATTCCACTTAGGTACTTCAGTTCATTTATAGATCAGTAGATAGAATGACTAAAACTTGTAAAGTTTCAGAAATGTAGGCCTTATAAATCTGCCTTGCTGTCCAAAAAAGCTATTGTAATTTTCAAGTGCAGATCTAGATTTATAATATTTCATTCATTGGTGATGAAAATTAATCGTCTGTTAACGCTGATAGTTACTTGTCTACACCTGTTACATATAGAATGACTGTTAGATCCTATCAGTTCTAAGATACCAGCTATAGGCCTTTTTGTGTATTTTGATGGATTGTCAAATAACCTTTTACAAACTGTGATTATTATTACATTGATCTGTCTCTGATAGCTATATCTTACATTGCATTTCTCGACAAGAACGAGGGGCGCGTTGCAAATTTTCAACTCCGGAAATTTCCCAACTAATATGCTATAGTGAATATCGGTAAAGGTATCATATATTATATTAGATATCAACAACCAACCCGTGGCCTGCCAGTCTAAATTCGTCATTAATCATTCTAGATAAATTAAGCAAGGTATGAATAATAAACATTGAACAGTTTAAATTGTCAACTGTAGATGCCGAGCATCCTGGACGTAAACTCCCTAAAGGAGATCCGACTCAATATAATGATGAGACGGTTCATGGACAACGCCGAGAAGGTGTTACAACGCCCCAACACGGTGACGGGCCAACTCGACGTCAGGGGCAGGAAGATGAAGCACAGACGTAAGGCCGGGGACTGGGGTGGTCTACTTATATATACCTGTCTACTTAAATATACTTTACTGCCCGGATTTAGAGGGGGCGCATGGGGCGTGCCCCATCCCCCTTATTTATGGTCAAATAACTTTTTGATATAGGTGCCCCCCCCCTTTTTTTTCTCAAATTCCTGGAACCGACCCTGTACCTGGAAGTGAATATTCTCTATTATGTTTATACTGAAGTTCAATTAAATCTTATTGCGTATAACACTGTATTTATTGCATATTTTGTTCAAAATCATAGCAAATCAAAAAAAAAAGGGTAACATGAAAACAATCCGGACCCCCTGTTCAATATCCTACCTTCTTTACTGTGAAAATGAACGCTTATACCATTGATTAGCGGCCAATTTTCTTTAATTATTTGATAATCTTTTAGCAATGCTTCACTTCCCCTAGTTTCTCCTGTTTTTAAATTATTTATTGCCCCTGTATTGTAGACTATGCGTCAGGTACGACCGGCACCAAACTCCCTCTCCAGGTGGGATTCCAGGAACACGTATGTCAGTTTGTGACCAAGAACAACAACGTCAACGTACACTACAGCAAAACTGACATCATACTGCGCCAACTGCAGTAAGGGTCCACCTTAGTAATTCTCAAGGCATTCTATAGAGATGGATACCTAACAACTAATGGACAGAATACTGTTTCCAATGGTTACTGATATTAAGGCTAAAATGTTCATAATTATGATGATGATGATGATTGTTGGAGTTTAACATCCACTCAGCGATTTTTCAGCTATATCAGGACCAACTCCCAGTTTTTGGCTTGTACAAAGTAATGTGATCAAATCTAACAAGGCAAGGTGGTGTAGCAGGCAAGGTCAAGACTTGAACCTGGCCCAGCCAAGTGAGAGTCGAGAACCTAACCCGCTACACCATCCCGACCCCCGAAATGTTCACGTCATACTTTCTAAATCATATAGCCAAACCTTAGGCCAATAATACAGTTTTTTGTTTAATAACATGTTCAAATTTATTCAAGGTTTATTCGAGGAGTTATGTAGTTATCATTTTTGCCGCTTTTAACCAAACTCAAAGACATCTATCATATAGATTGGGGTTCAATCTAGTGGGTCCCTAAGGGATGACCCCAGTTTGACCTATTCATTTAGGCTGATATTTCATTTTATAAACATAATTAAAATCGTTATCATGTATCATGTTATTACTTGGCCTTTGTTACAGAGCCTCGTCAGAAAGAGCCAAGGACCAGCAGAAGCCTGACCTGGACCTGGACGCAGTGGACGTCCGCTGTCTGCAAATACTGAGGGCCACCCTGCACAACCTGATCATCACCCTCCCTGATAACTGGTCCCTGAAGACAGGCTCCCGGATCACCAGGTAAGGACATAGTACACATAACTCCCCGATAACTGGTCCCTCAAGACAGGCTCCCGCATTACTAGGTAAGAACATACAGTACACATTATCTCCCCGATAACTGGTCCCTCAAGACAGGCTCCTGGATCACCAGGTAAGAACATAATAGTACACATACCTCCCTGACAACTGGTCCCTCAAGACAGGATTGTGGATCACCAGGTAAGAGAAGTACCAAACAACTGGTCCCTCAAGACAGGATCGCGGATCACCAGGTAAGAGCATAGTACCAAACAACTGGTCCCTCAAGACAGGCCCCCAGATCACCAGGGCCCATATCTTCGTAACTGATTTGGCTGATCAAGGAAAACTTGATCAGTGTCTCACGATTAGAGATTCTGTCTATCATGAATAAATTTTACATCTGAGTATCCCTCTTTGATACTATTTTGCAATAATATCATCCATTTTGGTAAAAGACAAAATTGCTGATCTTGGGACCCTAATCAAAATTTTCCTGATCAGCCAAATTAGTTACGAAGATATGGGGCCAGGTAAGAACATAGTACACATATCTCCCAGAAAATTGGTCCCTCAAGAAAGGCTCTCGGATCACCAGGTAAGGACATAGTACACATACCTCTCTGACAACTGGTCCCTCAAGACGGGCTCCTGGATTACCAGGTAAGGACATAGTACACATACCTCCCTGATAACTGGTCCCTGAAGACAGGCTCCCAGATCACCAGGTAAGAGCATAGTACACAAACCTCCCTGATAACTCGTCCCTGAAGACAGGCTCCCAGATCACCAGGTAAGAGCATGGTACACAAACCTCCCTGATAACTCGCCCCTGAAGACAGGCTCCCGGGTCACCAGGTAAGAACGTAATACACGTACCTTCAAGACAGGGTCCCGGATCACCAGGTAAGAACATAGTACACATACATGTGAGAATATCCTGATTAGTGACCAATTGGACTGATCAGTTAAATAGATATGAGCTGTATGACAACTAAATTTTGTAGGAACTTTCATGTGCAGAAAGGTATATCAATTGCTATTCTGAGGTCTGGGAATAGGTGACAACCATTTGATTACTGGTTACACACCATTAATAAAAGAAAACAAAGAAAAAGCAAAATGTTTCATCAAATTAAACAAAATTTTACAACTACATATATACCTAATACGAACAAAAACATCTTTCAACACAGTAAAAAAAATAATGAAGGCACACCATAAAGCTGAACGTATACATAGGCAAGTACTCTGATTAAGCTATATCATACTTTGAACCTATACAAATATCATATATCACCAGCCTCTTACACAATTGCTACATTTTGCAGGAGGTTACGAATGATCCGAAGTCTGCAGGAGTACTATGTGAGTAAAGGGTTGGTGGAGATCGCCTTCTCCCTACTCAGCAAACAGAGTACCCAAGTACTGACGGAGGTGCTCGCCCTCCTCTGCTGCCTACTCTTCAACGCTAACCCCAGCGTCCAGGTAGGCTTATTGTTATCATTGAAAAATGTTGTATATGGAGTAAAATTGGTTCTCAAATAACTGCTTTTGTGCAGGGAGGATCAAAGCCAAAGCAACAATAAAGAGATCCCCAATATATTGAAAAAATGAATTATTGTTGTGAACATTCACCTTCTATGAATAACTTAACCGGTTAAGCTCGAATTGATTCAGAATTAAAAAGCATACTGTTTCATAAAGATAATACGTTTAAATGTAGTAATCAGACTTTTCTTGTAATTGTCTCTATTCACTGTGACAGATTCGATTGTCTGTCCTTTCCATATGTTTTTCAGAATTTTAGGTTTTGTTTTATTCAATCAAAATTTTAACTTTTGCAGGATGCTTCACTTAGTTATTTTGAAAGCACGAAGGAAGAAGTGTTCTTCATGGTGCTGAATGACCAATTCCTCCGGTCTGCATTTATCATCAAAGAAAGGTGAGGTAGTCAGTTCCAAATACAAAACTCTATTGATAAAATTCCGAGATGATATGATACAAACACATTTATCCCTATTGCAACTGATGATTGTTGATATAAATGATATATATATAATCCAATTCTGCCTGTTTAATCTGTAGTTAAGGAGATAAACAAGTTTCCTCAATTACGTAAAATCTACAACTCTAACCAATCTTTTGTTGACCGTTTCCGAGAAAACTCATCAGAATTGGTGTTATGAACTTTCAGGAGAGCCTTCGAAGCTTTGAAGCGGAAACAGGATAGTCTTCTAGAACTTACTGAGTCTGAAAAGGAGAAACTTGACACGGACTCACTTTATATGGTGAGTAAATGACCTCTTTCTAATGCCTATATTCAGACATCAGTTAGTCAAATGTATCTATCTGGCATCTTATCTACACATAAACAGTTGATAAAGGTACATAACCCTAACCTTAGATATTTCGCTCACTGACAGAACTACAGTGAGAGCGCCGACCTCATGGTGGATGGGGGGATGGCCGGCCCTGAGGATCTGTTCCAGTCCAGCGAAGATGGCGCCATCATGCTGATGTTGGCTGTACTAGCCACGCTGTGTGACGGACAACACAGGGGCATGCAGGTGGGAAGGGTTACATATTCTGTTTGAAGAAGTCGCTGGTTATTTTGTAGCTGTTTTATTTTGTTTGCGGCTATTTTCTCCTCTTTCATATCGACCATATATTAACAGTACTGACCCAAAGAACTTTGCAGATGCACTTGTAAACCCCTGATGATTGCCTGGGACAAACTATCAGACTCATATACTACTTGCTTCCAAAACCATTCCCGTTCCCATAACCGAAGCAAGCTGTAACTCCTACAATTACTACTCGCTACCTTTTACACAACAGACCCGGCTGCCTTGTATGACCCTTTGAACGTCATCAGGTAATTCAATGCTGATCTTTCCTAGGACTATCTGAGACACCAACCCGATAATTTGAGACCGTTCAACATCGTGGCCGAAGCCACCCAGTTTCTGTCCATGCTGACGTCTAACATCAGCGACAAGAACATCGAACTGCTTACTCAGCTTCTTACCACCCTCAACGAGATCTGCCAGGTAGGTAGCAACAACGACTTATTCTTATTCTGTATCATGGTTTCAGTTCCTATACCTTCACCATTGTCCTGCCCTCTAAGAAACTTGTGAATGAAAGCTCTGTTATTGCCCTCGAGGGCAATAATGTTTGGCTGTGACTGATAGTGATAAAGTTTGTGTTGTCAGTAAAGATTTTCAACATTTACTGTGCAATTGATATTGAAAAATTGAGTATAGACTGAGAGCGCACTCAGCAACTGTTATTGCCCAGTTTGCACACACCTATGTCTCGGGCTAAAGCCCTTGGTGGTTTGTGCAAACCAGGGCAATAACAATTGCTTTGTGTCCCCTTGGTCTGTACTATGTAAAACCGATATAACTAACTCTGTAGAATGTATAGACTTTGTGCAGATACAGATCATCCACACTTGTATAACATTAGAATCTCATATAAAGGCCATACTTACTTAGCCCGAAAACAATAGATATTGATAAGCAGTTATGTTTACCAAAATTTGTCTGCACAGGGACTATATAGCAATAAGTTGAAGGTGGGTGGGTCTGGAGCCCTTCCTGCGATGTGCAGCTTCTAAAAGATATCAAGCACATCAAAGCAGAATTATGAGAGATTCCTTAGATGTATATATGGGCTGCTGCACCACCATCATAGTCTTTCGTCTTTACATAACCAAAAGTTTTCTGAATGTGTCTGTTGTAGAACTTGTTGACTATGACTGTTCTTCACGTTTTACCTATCTTGCAGGGCAACCAAAAGAACCGGGTTGTCACCCTTGACCACAAGGTTATTGACTACGTCAACAGTGTCATTAGGACCAGTACCTATGAAGGCTGCTCCAACACTCAGGTAATGATATCGCCTGTTGTTATCGCATAATCTATCATTGAGCATAGACATTGTGTATTCATGATATACTTTAGGGGCCGTCCATGAACTAGGTACGCACAAAGGGGAAGAGCCAAAGGCGTTAGTTGTTTGTAATGCTTATTATATATACTAAAGGGAGAGGGTAGGGTCTAGATGTCATGATAAAATGCGTATGTAATAATGGACGGCCTATTATGTAAAATTAGAGTTCTTTAATATTTAACCTTCCTTCGCATTTTTATTTTGAGGATGTTGTTACCTGAACATAATGGTAATGCTGTTGCGCAATTATTATGCAATCTTTATCATAATGATCACCTCTTTAGATTTCTGAACTTTACTCCAGGTTCTTACACTCTACCGCGCTATTGCCGACCTGGTTATCTCACTGCTCGAAGAGAGTAGTCCCGAAGCACTGAGGGTGGCAAAAGTGAGTTGGGACTTGAAACTTTATGTATATTCTAAATTATCCTGCCCTCCTAGAAATTAAACTGGTGAATAAAAGGTGTGTTGTTGCCTTGGAGGGCTATAATACATGCACTGCGAATGATACTGCCTTTTTTGTGTTCATAAAGATTTTCAACATTTGCTGTGTAATTCATATAGAATTGGTTAAGTACAGACCACAGGCCCACTTAGCAACTGTTATTGCCCCAGTTTGCACACACCTATTTCTCGAGCAAAGTCCCTAGACACTATGTGCAAACCAGGGCAATAACAATCCTTCATGCCCCCTTGGTCTGCACTATATATTTCTTCCACAGTAACAGTAACTTTTATCTTGCGACTTTCATATATGGGAAGTTTAATGTAAGATTTCATATTTGTTTTCCTTATGTAGGAAGTTGCTGCAACAGTTGACGTGAAGGCTATCTTGCGTATTCTCAGCGTGTGCCACAATGTTCATCGGGTATGTAGATGCAAAAACCTTTGTTTCTGCTTGAAATACAATACTTCCCATTATGAATTACTATGTTCTTTACCTCACTACAATGATTCATCTTACATTCCAATACTTTTTTAAAAGGTTTTTATTAGTATTAATCATCAAGGTTTCCCTTGGTTTTCAGAGTTATTACACTTACAAGTGTGAAAAATATATACAGGATCACATTAGATAATTACAATATGGGTAATTTCATGCAAATTTCAAGTTATGTTCAGTTTATGACAATGACAATGTCTAAAATAGATCCTCGTCAATCAACATCAAGTGCATTGTAACCTACCCATCATCATGCAGGGTTCCTTTGATTCGTACATAAACATGAGGATGATACATAATATAAAGGTAATTCAGGTTTCTGTAAAGGGCAATATCATAAGATTTTGTTTTTTCAATTGATTAGAAATAAACAGCAGATACAAGCAGGCTATTAGTAGTAAACAGTAGATGCGTGATCAATACCGTAATACATAACAACAATGCCTTAGTGTATAATCAAATGAAGGTACAAAGATATTTTCTATATTATTCGTATTAATTTTCAACATCAGGATGAAGCTAGTCTTGATATTCAGTGTGCATTAATTTTATATGATGATTAAAGAAAAATGATGACTCACATTCTACTCATCCTTATCTAGTAAGTTCCACAGTAAAGTACCTCTATAAAAGGGACTATTTTTATAGTAGGTTCCAATACGTGATGGTACAATAACAGACTTTTTATCAGCAGCACGTGTTGTCCTTGCTGAAGTGACAATATTTCTATTGTTTTTACTATAAGTGTATAACAGACACAGCAATTGAATGATACACCGCTGCTCTAAACTTGTGAGTCTCATTGTACACTGCAAAACATCTATAGGAGCATGATCATTTCTAAATACCTTTAAACATATACCACAAGCATTATTTTTGGAGCAATTGCAGCTCTCTTTTTCTGGCCTAATAAGCATAATACTAAAACAAAACAACCAATTTAAATGGTGTTGTTGAAATGGGATATTTTCTTAATCGTGTTAGAACTGTCCACTCATTGCCACTAATGGCCTGCATTATAATTATCATCGCAATTTCTAGGTTAAGTCTTGGTCATTCGGTACTAGACTCAAGATCCGTCGGTCCAACAAGGTCGGAAGTATAGATACATCAGAGGCTATGTCTAAGTATGAGGTAAGTGTTGTACTGTCATGCTACAATATACACAATTATTAATGTTGTAACAACAATATTGTTACAACAATCTAAGTGAAAAAGAAACAAATTGTGGAGGAAGCAATTCAGGAGTTTGGTCACAGACAATATGTTTGGTAAGTAAGTAAGTAACAATTTCAACAACAGCATTGCTGTGTTTTATGTATCAGCGATATCATATTTCTCAAACATCATTAGGCTTGGCGTTTTGTACACAGCACGGCGTGAAATTATACCTTTTTAGACCTTTAATTTTGTAAATGGAGCCATTGAGCTTCCTTAGGATATGTCACTTTTTTCCAATACCTTTGCAAGATCTTTGATGAATTTTTAAAGGTCACCTGAAAAAGTTTTGGAAAATGACCTGTCCATTACTTTTAGCATACCTCAATGGCCCCATTTACAGAAACTTAAAGGTATTAAAGTTCCTTTTTCGTGCAGTGCCAACGTTTTATCCCTCTGTATGAAATAAACTACCGCTTGCTTTCAGAATGAAAAAGTCCGAAACACCGCACTGAAGTTTTACATCATCGTATGTCGGATACGGGAGGTGGCCCCCGACGGCGGAAAGAGACGTAGGTCTATCTTAGCAAATGTATAAACTTAGTAATATCAATTAAAGCTGGATACTCATTGATATTTCATTTAAAAGTGATAAATAACAGTTCTATATCTAACAGATGATTAGCGTGATTTGCTGGATAATAATAACTATTAGATATGAAACAGTGGCAGGAAACCTTTTTGTTGTCGTGACGAAACCCCTCAAATGGACTGGTAAATATTGAATATTACACATCACTTAGATACAGGGCTATTTGTGAGCATCTTGGCATTGCACGTAGCCGGTCCAGGTTTGACCCTGGGTGCTCCCTGTTAGACCACCCTACTTTGCCGCCATTTCCACCCCCATCAATTCGGTCATGACAACCTTGAAGTCAAATTATGAGTTGGTCTTGATAATTATACCTGAAAAAATTGCTGAGTGGACCTTTACCTCCAACAATCATCATCGTTTAAATGCAGCAAACTTCAAACGTTTGCCTAGTATAATCTAACGTCTTTTATTTTGATACATGTTACTAAATGTACACTCAATTTCCAGTCACAGAGGCTGAGGCAGATTACACTAAGTACCTGTCCTCTTACAAGACGTCTGTAGCCTCCGTGGAGATCGTCAAGGACGACCACTTACAAAGGGTCTACTTCCCCATACCTCAAAAGGTAAGCCCTGTTTTCCTAACAAAAAGAGAAAAGAATCTAATGGTCTCATTGGATGAGGCTTAATGGGAAATTATGTTTTGATCCTCAATACGGACTTTCATACTTGTAGGACAAAAATACGAGGAAAATGTAGTTTCTACTGGAAAGTAATGTGGTGTACTGTAATGTAATGTAGTAATGTGCATGCCATATAATGGTCCAAGATTGTATGAGGATATTGACATACATTCAGATGGCAACATTTTGGGATACAGCTATGGAATACCTCTCCATTTGGGAGGGCAGGGGGAGACTGTTCGAATAGTTTTATATATTTTTTGACCAAAAAGTCATTAAGGTAGAAGTTACATAGAGCAACCCTCATTTTTACAATCCTAGATCCTCTGAGTAGGGAGATAAAACGAAGTTTCTTCTTAGTCTGAATCTCCTAATGCGTCTTTAATTCTTATCACGTGAACAGTCCCAAATACGACAGGAGGTCAAGGATCGTCTACAGTGGAACATAGACCGCACCTCGCCCACCAATAAGATCAGGGACTTCATGCGCTGGTCGACAGTCATTATTAATGGTATATTGTACAACAGAAAAGTCCTCTCCAACCCCATCTCCATGTTCATCAGTAGCCAATGGTCAGTGTTCAGATTCTTTATTCTAACGTACACAATTTTCAGAAAGTCGAGGCTCTTTTGTTTGTAACCTGAAGACTGGTGCAGCTAGGGCGCTTTTGATCATTAATCAATACTGTCTTGTGGTTTAGCAATTAAAATATGAGCCCGAGTGACACGGTAAAAGGATATAAAGTCAAAGGTATATAAAAGAAGTCCAGTCTCTGCACACACACTGTGGACGGCTTTGATAATATATTCCGACCAAAATCTTTCTTTATATGTTTTCCCTGAGTGAATAGTGCATGCATGGTATACATCAAAGCCATCGTAGTCATTTACATTACCACTAGTATCTAATTACCATACTTTTTCTTAATAAAGATGTTCTAGAAATACTTAAAATGTGCTAACTTCCATCACTGCCGTCTATAGCTTGCTTATCCTAAACAAACACTTTGTAATCTTAGTAATGTTTGAAAACTGTGGACATCTGGGTTTGTAATCTATATTTTCCTTACGCCTTTGTTATCCAGGATGTTGTGGAACTACTGCCTCATCGCCCTGTCCGTCGTTATTAACGTCATCATGCTCGTCACTTGGGAGGCCAAGGCATCACTCAAGGGCGTCCGGGATAACGCCACCTCACTGCCGGCCGCCATCGACGAGTGAGCAGTTTAGATAAGATAATATTAAGTTGATGATAATAATGCATTAAGTTGGTGTAATACGGTACAGAAAAGATCTCGTGTCTATTCAAGGCAGTTGGCATAGTAAACAGGAAGTTCCTTCATTGTTACCCGGAACGTATATATACATAGATATATTCAGGCGGTATCAACTGTCTTCTACGCAATCGCATTTCGTGCCTGAAAAAATAAAGTTAGTATTTGCTTTTAAACACACTGATGAACGTCTGTACCAAAAAAAGAAAACATTCACAAATATAAGTATTAAACTAATTTAGGCTATTCTGCGTCATCTTTCTAGCCCCGAGCCGGTCCACCCTCTGTTGCCACAATACGATTTGGTCTTGTTAATTCTGGGGATCACCCACAACGCCTTTGCCGTACTCCTCCTCCTCAGCTACTTCCTCATCCAGAACCCAAAACTTCCCAAGTTTGAAGGAGTCCGCAACTTCATCAGGTAATGCAACTCAGGCACACACGAGGAAAATCCATAGCATCTCACCATAATTATAGGCCTATAGTAGAGTTTAGATAATTTATTTTCAATGAAAATCATGGGAATCTAACTGAGGTTCTAATTTATATGTAACACTGCGAGTATGAAATGACTAGAACTAAAAATTGAGTTCATTGGTACCATCTCTTCGTTTATCGTAAAATTATAATGGAACTCAAATGTAATGTAAATGTAATGGAACACAAATTTTAAGTGACCTTGACTTATTTCAAATATTACAGGAAAATAAGGGCAAAAAGAGCAGGAAGCGACGCTGACGACACGAGTACCTCTCGGCAGAACTCGAAAGCAAGCACAGAAGTGGACGAGAGCATATTCACCGTAAAATCCGTATTCATCCTCGTAAGTGAAAGAGTACTTTTCTTGGCTAATTTACAAGTACTGAAATAACAAATTATAAAGTATGTATTTTTTGCAATGACAGAATTAAAGGGCAAATACTTTGAAAGTTATTGTGCATCAAACTAAAACGGACACCTTGGTAAACTCATGGGATACTGCCTTGCTGACCCTAGAGATGTTCCAATAATATTTTTGCATAAGATGGTCCTTACAAAAAGACCTTATTCCTATTCAGTTTCTGGTGGCTGCTTCCTTTGCTGGAACCCTGACTGATGGGTACTTCTTCGCTGTCCATTTGCTGAACCTCGTCAACGTAAATGAGTTACTCAAAGGCGTCATAAAAGCAGTCACACAGAATGGTAGGTTAAAAGAAACTTTGCCATCTTATCGTTCCTCACACAAAATAGCAGATTGAAAGAAACTTTGACAACTCTTTCCTACCAATTTGCCATGAGTTTTTAATGATCAAGCCAAAAGAATGAAAAGACATCCTAAAATAGACAGCGGTTTATTTCAATATCCTTCCAAACTAAGACATTGAATCTCATGCCACGACCCAGATTCCAGTCCCACTACTTGCTAATGTTTTCCAATATACAAGCCTCTTTTTCACCAATACCAGGCAGGGGCAGACCTAAAGTCAGCCATGTCGGCGGGGGAAGGGATAGGGAACCAACCCCTATAAAAAAAGTGCAAATGATTTGCAGATTAGATTTGTATGAATCAAGAAACGTATCTATTTGCCTGCCCCGTTCAGGTAAGGCCCTGATCTGGGTGGTCATATATTATCATATTTGAGTTTAATTAACCTAATGGTATCTATTTGCCTGCCCCGTTCAGGTAAGTCCCTGATCTGGGTGGCCATCCTGGGCCTCATCATGCTCTACGTGTACGCCCTGCTCGGCTTTGCCTTCTTCCGGGCGTCCTTCGCTCCAGGGCAGCAGTTGTACTGTAACACACTCTACGAGTGTTCCGTCACCATCATACGTTATGGGATGATGGGGGATATCGACGAGGTGAGTCGATGTAGTTAATTACCTTAATATTAAGTATTTTTCTCATGTAAATGTACGAAGCATAGGCACCTTGAATGTGATGTGTACAATGTACTTGATGGTGATTGACAAGGACCTATTTTATATAGACATTTTCATTGTCACAAACTGAACGCTACTTGAAATTTTGCATAACATGAGCCATATTGTAATGAATTAATGTGATTCTGAATATGTTTTTCACAAATACAATTTTTAAAAGTCATTGAAGTCTTCTACGCAGGCCATGTGGCTAATTGTTTATGAACTCGTTTTATACCTCAGATTATCAGAGTGCAGCGTTATTCATGAATTGCTATGCTGAAAATAATCATGTTTGCAGTAGAGATTCAGAACGTTTTCTCTGTGTATGCATTATAATATCTGACGCTTGATCTGGTTCTCTCAATATTTTTTTTCTTTCACCCAAATTTTGTCTATACATCTCCCAGTTATGTCTGCTTATGATAATAAGTTATAGAATGTTGATTTGACTCAGATTTGTTTATTTAAATGTTACTTTAATAGCTTTGTTCTGATAGTTGTACATACAATCCCTATAACATATGGGGGAATGGGAACAATACGAAATATGTGGAATAATACAATTTTGTAGACTAATCTTAATCTGATTTCTTTTTTCTTTTTAGAGACTTGCTGTCCATTCACTGAAGAACTCCTTTACCAACTTTGGGTACATGGTGATTTACCAATTGACCTTCTTCATCTTCTTCACCACCATTGGTCTGAACATTATCTTCGGTATCATCGTGGACACCTTCTCAGAACTTAGAGATCTCAAGGTAAGATAGTTTGGTAATGGGGTCGTATGGGCCTTAAGGTAAGATAGTTTGGTAATGGGAAGGTAGTGACCACAAGGTAAGATAGTTTAGTAATGGGGAAATAGGGACCTCAAGGTTAGAAAGTTTGGTAATGGGGATGTAGGGACCTCAAGGTAAGATAGTTTGGTAATGCGGACAAAGGGACCTCAAGGTAAGATAGTTTGGTAATGTAGACGTAGGGACCTCAAGGTAAGATAGTTTGGTAATGTAGACGTAGGGACCTCAAGGTAAGATAGTTTGGTAATGGGGACATAGGGACCTCAAGGTAAGATAGTTTGGTAATGGGGACATAGGGACCTCAAGGTAAGATAGTTTGGTAATGGGGGCGTAGGGACCTCAAGGTAAGATAGTTTGGTAATGGGGACGTAGGGACCTCAAGGCAAGATAGTTTGGCAATGGGGGCAGGGTATATGTACCCTGGCAACAACTACTATACCTTGTGGGAGCGGGAGGACCCTAAAGCGCTTAATCATAATGGCAAACAGAAGCGGTTACACTAAGGCAAAAGAGTATTCATACATTGAATTAAGGCCACCATATGCATATTGGAGTCATTTTTATTTTTGTTATCCTTTTTCTGGAAAACATATGAAATATTCATATCATGTCAGTTATCATAATTGTTTCGTTTCCTTTGTTTTCAGTGGCGCGCAGAAAAGGACATGCAGGAGTTATGTTTCATCTGTAGCCGACAAAGTTATGACTTTGAACACTTTAGTAAGGTAAAGACCATTTTTAATCTCATTTCATGTGGTACCAAGACTAATTTTGATTAATCCATATAATAAACACTGATTATACTTTTACTGTTTGGTGATCCTACAAGAAGAAAAGTGATTGTCGTAATCTTAATTACTTATGAGAAGAAAACGATGAACGTGATAAAAAATCTTTTGTTCATTTGACTGAATTATTTGTTTGGTCGAACAGGGATTCCGGTATCACATCCGAAAGGAGCATAACATGTGGACCTACATCCATTATTTCCTCTACCTGTCTGACACCAATCCTAACGAATACACAGCGTTGGACGCCTATGTAGCAGACCGGGTAGGCTTTTGGTTCTTCTTATTAATTTTCATCTTACTAGTGGTTCATAATCCTAAGAGGAGACCAATAAAGGCCGAGACGCATGACCCAAGCTAGAATATTATGCTATTATAAAGTTGCAGCAATGTTCTGTTTAGTTCTGCTTTGTTTGTTTTTTAAACGAAAAGGTTCTTTCTCCTCAAATGGCAGCCGTGTATTCTGCTTTGGTTCTTGTTACATTATTTTGATGGCACCCAAAAACGTCTTTAGAATCTAACATTGTGACATCATATTGTAACGTTGCTATGACATGCTTGTAATATTCTTTTATGTTATAATAATGTTATCATAACACTCTCATTAGTAAGGTCTCAACTTTACTAATATATAGGCTAATGTAATCATAACATTCTTTTTTGATAAGCTCAGCTTACTATCAAATGATGTAACTGTTACGTCAAAATTGGGCAGGTTTCAGTCTAGCCAAAATAAGTACGGTCACATAAGACTTAGTGCTTGTTATGTCGCTGCTTTCCTGGGGATAGATCTTCGGCGAAGTTCGCACGATCCCCATGGGTCTGTGGCTACCCGGGGGCGACCCAAAAAGTTCTTCTATTATTATATTTCATTATCCAAGATATATTCATAATGTGTTGAAAATACTGAAAAGGATGAGCAGTGAATCCGTTATTTCAACTTTAAATAAACAATCCCAAAATAGACACTGATTCCCCCAAATGCTTTCGAGCCCACATCCTTATCTTTTCAACCGATGTCTTTTGAACTGCATCACGTCTTTTGTACATTGGAGTTTACATTTTTTTCTCACTCATCCTGGATTTATCATTTGTCTATTATCCGTCCAGTTGAAGCGTGACCAGTACGCCTTCTTCCCACTGAACCGGGCCCTGTGCCTGACCAGTCTGGACGAGGAGGCGGCCGAGTCCAAGCTGGACACGGTGGCCGAGGACGTCAGGTTCCTCGTCACCCAACACAACGACGGGGTAAGGAGGGGGTTGTTCTCTCAAAAGAAATTTCAAGACCAATTTAAGATGTGTTATTTTGCATAGAAACCAGTCGTTTCATGCTATATGAAGTTATGAATCTTTACTGAATTTGAGTGAAATTTATATAATTTCAGGATGCCAAACTGGCAATTACTGTGATCACTATCATTTTCAATGCTGTCATGGATCAGTAATTGCTATAACGATACACCAAAAATACACCCTAATTCCCAAACGCTGACACAGACATAATTATAAGATGTATTTCTATGCTCTTGATAAAAAAAATCCCAGGAGGCGAGCCGCATGTTGGAGTTCGAGCGAGAACAGAATGAGATGTGGAGACAGGATCGGTTACGGGAGGCGCGGGAGGCCTCTCCCCCGCCCCCCTCGGACCCCTCGGACCCCTCGGCCCCATCGGAGCACCCTTCCCCGCCAGAGGCGCCACCAGCAGCAGTAAACCTTACTCCAGAGTCGTCCAGTCCTGAGACGTCCGGCCCAGGAAGTGGTGACATGCCTGAGGCTTCTGAATCAACTAGCTAATCCGTTAATCAATTAGTCATTAAATACTTTTATTTCGATGGTATTGTTATCTTCAGGGAAAATATCGTTTACAAGCCGCTTGCAATTTACCAGATGCTTATTTAGACCAATTCAATTTGCTCTCAATCTGTTACAATTTACTAGATCTTTTTGTGCCTTTATTTCGATATTGGTATCTTCAGGAAAATTCCATTCAAAAGCAGCTTTTAATTAAACAGGGAGCTTATTAGTTCAATTTGCTTTCATAGGCCTTGTCTATGGGATTATTTCAAACTTCCGAAAATCGATATGTTAGCATATTTTGAATCCTTCCAGTTATATTTGCGACTACCAAATTAATGTGACGTATTGGAAATGATAAGTTTGAATAGAAATCAGCTATAAGAGACGGGAAATGCGTCAGCTAAACGCTACGTGATATATTTGAGAAACTCTCATTCACCGAGAGGGAATCCCCGTTGCCATAAATGGAAATCTGTGATACTTAAAGATAGTTAGAGATCGAGCACAAACTACTACAGTCACAAAATGTTATAATTATTGTGAAGTGTAAAGTGGTAAGTGGTAAGTGTAGATTATAAATGTGAGCCTGTTTCGTGCTTATCTAAGGACGGTGATTTTGTGGCAATAATCTGCTGAGAATCATGACCAATTCCGTCAGTCGATGTGTACACATAATAGTCTGAAAACTACAGCTGCTACGATATCTATATTGCAATTTTGGCCTATCACGAACATATTGCATATAATTATGTATTTGGTGTAAAATGATGCTGTCTGAAAAACACAGCCGAAATGATATATATATTGCTTTTATATCTCTTTACTGCTTACATGCTGTATATCCTCATTTACTAAGAAAATTAAGTATGATACTTGACCATGCATTCATTACGTTGCCATATTGACAGGAGAAAATATAAATATAGGTGAGAGTAGATGTCGCGTGATAGCAAGCTGTGATACGTTCGTTTGGCTTGAATATGACTGCATAATATGGCCTGACTGGAGATGTGGTTTTGTATATTATACTCATCACTTTTATAAATATTCATTTGAGAATGCTGGTATATATATCCACTGCATTAATTTTATTATTTGTATTGCATAATATGTGATATTTTGTATGAATAGCATGATGTAATTATTGTTTCTGGATTGTGTTATCTACAAAATATCGAATGTATATATGTTGATAACTTAAACTGTGGTATATTCAATATACAGGTTGGTCGGTCGCCGTTCAAAGCAGGGTATTAGATTAAAGTCTTACAATTTACTTGTGTAAAGCCTTTGCTTTTTCTGTTGGAAGAACACCACTGAATGGTGATATCAAAAGAATAAGCTTATGGCTATCAGTCACTTATATTAGGCATATTGTCTAATCCTTTTAAATAGGCAATGGGTTAATCCCATGGCGCAATTATGCAATACTTAAAACTATTCCATTGGAGAACATCAGGATTAAGTAAGAGAGGGAGGCAACGCCCCGTATAGAATGCAAGAACTGATCATTGGCATCATGAACGGCTCATGTCACGTGTCGAATTTTGGAAATTGCCATGTTACTTTCCCTTGCCTTATTAAGTTAAATCGTCCTACGTCAATGGTGTTCATATCAGTCTAGACATATCAATTAGCAAAGAACATATATAGGGTCATGATTTTTTAATGATGATTGTAAACACCGGCAGGCGCTTATTAAAAACACAATGAAACAGGGTTGGTATACATATCTACAGTATTTAGTTTATTCCATTCTGATGAAATTTGAACTACAGAAAACTTCTGTTTGATAAAAATGTGCAAGTGTCGTTTCATTAGGCACGTTATGTGCACGAGATATGCACTATATGTGTATAGATCAACGTTTAAGGTTAAAAGCTTCAGGAACAAGAAGTCTCTTACACGGTTTCGTCCACGTTGCCTTAGAGACCACATGAGGCAAAGCGTCATTTAGCGTTAAGGAATCAATATTATAATTTCAAATTGAGACTCAGAAGAACATTGCTGCCGGCTTGGTCGACCGGTCATGCGCATGGCTCGTGTGACAGCATTCTGACCTAGTGCGCATGCGCAGCAGTGATAAACGAAGACTATCTGTGGACTACATCGAGCTACATCTAGACACGGGCACAACGTTAAACGTAGCAGGACGCTGCAACGTAAATCGTAACAACGGAAATCATCGCTCTTGTGAACGCACAAGGTGACATTGTATAACCAGTATAATCCTCAAAACAGACCATGCGCCATTTTTTCAACATATCCCATTCTCTGCTAGGTACACTTTCACAATTGCAACCAAATCTATGAACATTTACATGTTTAATTTAGTACATAGGGCCTACATGATTTGGTTATACATTCCTCAGACAATAGATTTCCGAGTAGCCATCTAGATAAATCATCATCCTACTGGTTGCGTTAGTTAAATATTAAGTCAGACTCAGAAGTTAATTCTCGTGTTATATCAAGCGATGTACTATTATATAATGTATCCTATACTTGGGGATGAAACAAGGTTTCCAGCAAAATGTAAAAAGGAATGTCCTCAGATGGACAGTACAAAAATGTTTAGCAATGAAAATTAATGGTGAAATACAAACACAAGCTTGGATTATTGTCCCTCTACAATCATCAGATCATGACTAATTGAATTTGATTAGTTACAATCAATGATTGAAAAGTACAATTGATATAATCTGGATGGGAAGATGGTGTGTTCTGCCAAATATACCAATTTACAAGTACATACAACACAAGCTCTTGGCTTTATATCATGGTTATATAAAGAATTATACATTTATGGAAAGACAAACACTCATTCTGGAAATGACGACACACATAGTGCATAGAAATGTATCAACAAGTATGGTTCAACAGATTCTTTATACAAGATTGACTTTCAATGGACACACCGTAGCATCACATACACTGAATAAGATGCAAAATAAACAAGAAAAACCATTGCATCAAATGCAGTATTTAATAACACTTGCTGCAGGGAAATAGCCCACTTATTATTTGTAACTGACCAACTTTCAGTGATGTATAATCTACCATTGTGTCTAAGATGCGCCTTGTCTCAAAATATACAGATATTGGGCCATCCTTAAGTAGTGGTAATTCTCCAAGGCCCTTTTTTCCATCAGGCACACAACGTTTCTGACCTTGCACTGCAGTAAACGCCAGGGATGGGAATTTTAACAAGGATATCGCACTTATATTCCTAATTACCTATACAATTATGTATTCACTTTTACAGATCGTCAAGTAATCCGATTGGAAAATTGTGCAGGGGAAGCAATGTACACTGTCTCCTTAAGGGTGCTGAAAAGTTACCATACCCTTTTCATAACCATTTATATATCGGCGATTCACACATGTGATAAGGTTACAATCAATTTAATTAGAAATATGCAAAAAGGGGTAAAAATGAACATTTCTTTTGAACCTCCTTACTTCCATCACGTAATGTAATAAACATACTGTATCAATGGGCTACTTGTTGTTTTAATTCATAGTGTCGATATTCCCGCAACTTCCTTTGTAGTTTATGCCCTGGGATATGATTAATTGCGATAGACAATCAAATGTGATACTTCCTTTGTACAGAATACCAAACGTCAGTATTATCTTAATAGGCAGTGAGGGTCAACTTGTAATTGGTTATACATAGTGCTACTAGTTCATATTTAGGTTTCAAATAAACAGTATTTGGATACATTAACGTGGTGAAGAACATTATCAAAAGTCCAAAGTCAAAATCCTGGTGACCCTGCTAAGGTCTAGTGACAAAGATATTTACTAAAATGTCACTGATCCCTTTATTAACTCTTTTGCATGAAGGCATACATGCACAAATCATTGCATGGTCTAACTTCACGTAGTGCATTGTCTTATATGTGGCAGTGTTGTCGTAAACATTCCAACCGGATCCTTGTTCCAGGTCCATCTAAGAGATCTTTAATTCTGCGAGTTTCAAATAACACAGAGCTTTAATTTCTACATTTCCCCGCTGGGTTACTCGTACTTGGAGGAAGATGATTTCCTATCTAAATACACCGACGCCCTATCAGCTGGTGTAATCTAATTCAATCCTGGATTGCTTTTTGGATTTTTCGACCAATATAACAATAGGACCTGATGAACTTAGTCAAAGTATTCACGTGAATGATTTTTCCTGAAATCGGTGTGTTTTCTCAAGTACATCCTGCATTTTTCCTAGACTGACTATACACAGAGACGCGACTTGCTGAAAGACTCTGGTCAGGCCCTCAAAATATCCTAATTCTTTACCATAACCTGGTTATATTTTCCCAGTGTATGTTTCATGTCTTCGACCAAGGTGCCACGTGCTGTGTGGCTGCTGGGTCGGCCGCTCACACCCTTGTACTTTTGATGTCTCCCGTGCCGAAGGGTACTGGAGACTCCCGGTCGCTGGCCGGGTGCCGGGGCTGCGGGGCGGGGGGTGGAGGAGGGGCGGGAGGCGGGTACTGCTCCGAGTCGCTCTGGGTCGACGGTTGCCTGGAGGGGGTCCTGGAGGAGGTCCTGGAGGGTGTCCGTGACGGCGTTCTGGAGGTGGTTCTGGAGGAGCCCCTGGAGCCCGTGTGTTGGGAGGGTGACTGGGAGCGCCGGCTCTCGGAGCGCCTGGAGGAAGAGCCGCGCGAGCTGCTCGACTTGGGGCGCTCGTCCTCCTGGGCCTCGTCCAGGGGCTCGGCGTCCGAGCTGCTCGGCTTCTGGGGGATGCTCCGGCGCGAGCTGCTCCTGGAGAGGGAGGTGGGCTCCGGTGTCTGCGCTTCTGGGGTCCGTGCTCTGGAGGATCGCCTGGAGGAGCGGGAGGGGATGGAGCCCATGGACTCGGCCGGGCGCGGCTGGTCGGCGGAGGGCGGGCGGCGCGAGTCGCGGCGCGGTAAGGTGGGCGCCGAGTCCAGCATCAGGTCGTCCATGTTGGTGGGCGACGGGGTGCGCGACCGGGGGGTCTGCGGGTAGTCGTGGTGCGGCCGGTGGTGGTGGTGCCGGTGGTGGTGCGGCCGGTGGTGCGGCCGGTGGTGGGGGTGGTGGTGGTGGCCGTCCTCCATGTCGTCCGTGTCACCTCCAGGCTCGTCGTGCAGGCTTTCCGAGTCGCGCAGGTCGCGCAGTCGGTCCTGCGGCGGCTGTGGCTGCTGCTGCCGGTCCTCGCCTCCGAAGTCGATCAAGTGTACAGAGTCGTCCATTGCCATCTCCTCATCCAGGGGCAATGTGGAATCAAGGGGTGTGGGCGAGCTGTCGAGCAGGTCGGCTGGACTCCTGCTGCCGGACCGGCCGGACGGGCTGCGCAGCATCATCTGCGCGGCCACCTCGGCCGGCTCCTCAGTCGAGTCCAGGATGGAGTCCTTGGTGATAGGCTGGTACTTGTTGATGGACACGTTGGAGCCCTGCGTGTCAGCAGTGTCCACTGAATCCCCGAAGTGCGAATACTTGGAGCCGCGCTGCCATCTCTTCTGCCGGAACGTCTGCTGGCGCGGCGGGCCGAAGCCCCCGGGCCCCGAGCCGCCGCCCGGCCCGCCGCCGCCCGGGCCTCCGGGCCCTCCTCCCGGGCCGCCTCCAGGTCCGCCGGGGCCGCCCGGGCCGCCTCCTCCACGGTTGTTGCGGTCCGAGTCGGGCAGGTCGTCCGAGTCGTCGCCCTGTAGAAGGGCCGTCCGGTGCTCTTCTCTCCAGCGAATTTGCTTCTGGCGCTCATCCTCACGTTTTTTCTTTGCGTCCTGCAGTAACAAACATTTATAATTTGGTTGCTATTCATTTCTTTGTTTGATAGAGGAATTGAAGCCTTGGTGCAAAGAATTGAATGATATTATGCTATATTATATATATGTATATTATATTATGTTACCCATGCAGATATTACGTGAGCCTCTTATGTTTATGTAGACAAAATAAATGAATATATCATTATGTACTTCCCAAGGTCAGGCTTCTCTAGCTCTACGTGGAATTTTACGATATATATTCCTAACACATCATATATATATGTAGATGAGATGCAGGCCCTGTCAGTCATCTCTAACATCGTGTTAGTGTTTTCATTACTTTCATTGCAAAATAGCAATATAACATATTATTGATTCCCATGTAACAAATACTAGAACTGATGTGGAGATTGCTTCGGTTCACTGTAGCAAAACTGAAATCGTGATCCTGTTTTAGGCCAGTCCAAAAAACTTATGTGTCAAAAAAAATAACATCAGGCATCATTTTATTCAACAACAACTCTATTTTTATTAAAGTGCACTAGTAATCTTTTTGTTAATTTAAATTACCAACTTCCTGACATTTTTGGGAGGTATGTTACATGCATATTCCAGAGATAATTACACTGAAAAAATAAGTACAAGTATTATCTTTTGACTAAAATAGAAGTAGTAAGCCCAAAGGGCCGACTTACCTCCTCCTTTTGTCGCTCTACTAGCATCATTACAAACCGGAGAAGGTCGTCCACTTTGCTCTCTGTACTATCCTCATCCATTGCTGACAAGGACAAGGCCCGATTCAGCGGAAAGAAGTCATAGCGCTCGAACTGTAACTGTTAGACGCAAATACAAAAAAAGATTAGATTTATTTTTCATACCTTCGTTTTTATGAATGTCACAATTCAAAACACAGTCTTTCTTTTCTTTTATTGTAATGTCACGAGTAGCACCCGACGATTAGAAACATGAACATAAGTATAAGACCGATTTAAAGTTTGTACTTAAAATTTGTTGAATCATTGAGGTATAATGTGTATACATTGCGAACTGCCCCAGGGAACGGTTAAAGGTATAGGCTGGAGAGATTAGGATGGTAAAAGAGTATTGACATCCATAGCATGATTCAGTTAGTACGTGTATGTATATTATTAATTATACGTATTAGAAGTTAAATTGTACTCAAAGGTGCCGTGGTTAACTTATCCAAATGAAACACATCTTTGGAGGCATACCGTTGGCATTTTGCAGATATTGATGTCTAAATTAACAATAATATTATGTGCTGTGTTTAACCTTCTCAATTACTTACTAATTTGTAGACATACAGTTCCAGAGCAGTGTAGTCACTCTGCTTGGTGTCGTGCAAATGGATGAAGAAAAAGATGTATGCCCAAATATGGTGCTCTACGTTAATATGGTGCTCAAATCCCTGAAAAGTAGACAACACTCATTATAATTATAGACGATAACGCTTCAGGTCCAAATGTGCTCTACTTATTTGTAAAAAATGAATTCCATTATAAATGTGGATTGTTTGTCCAATGTAGAGACATTATCTCCATAGAAGAAATGTTCCAGGAATTCGACCTTTATATTAAACTGTATATCAGTTGTAGGGTTTAATTGAAAAACTCACTTGTCCATGGTGCTCAAAATCATATGATCCACGGCTACAAATGAAGCATGTGTCACTCATATCCCTCTCGGCACGCCACTGTAAATACAATATATACGTCCAATCGTCATTTCAATTATTGTCATAAATATACAATTACATCTGCGTACAAAACATGGAATACAATCGGTGTTTACATTATAGTTAAAGACGGGAAGAGATATTTTTATGAATCAGAAATTATCTTTCATGACAACAACAAACTGGGCCCCTTACACACACACACACTTATAAATATATATTTATATATACATATACATATAATTATATTAAATGAATACTACAGAAATAAACTAAAAAAGAGTTATGTTTTTCAGGTATATGCCACGGTCTTACATAAATGAGGAATGCAACTACAATTCAGGCAGGGATAGCCTGATTCTTAATACTACATAGATAGGCTTTGAGCAAATGTCTAAAACGGACAAGGGTTCTATAATATGGGAGCTCAAATAAGACATGGAAAAGCGATGGTCAGCCTACCTTGAGATCTCTAAGTTCTGAGAAGGTGTCCACGATGATACCGAAGATGATGTTCAGACCAATGGTGGTGATGAAGATGAAGAATGACAGGTGGAAGATGACGAGAAAGCCGAACTTGAAGAATGTGTTTTCTGACGGGTGGCTCACCAGGTTCTAGAGAACAGAGCAGATACCTTGTATTGAGCTCTATTTAGGCAGCTGGCAGCCGCGTGGTGTCACCAGCAGCACAGCACCTAAAGCCAGGGAAATGGGAGGGAACGACACCAACCCCACAATGCCGACAAGGAAGCATGCAAGGCAATAATAGCCCCCTTTGCATCAGCAATTACAACTTTTAAATCCCTGCATTTTCTAGTCAATCATTTGTATAGGTCACCAGTGAAACGAGGTAAATTATCCTCTCTGAATATGAACTTGATCTAACCTTTTTGCTCTTAAATGATACTACACAAACCAGATCCCTATCCATTGACTTGGGTTAGCTGTATTCTATCAGACTAACATATTTGAATATAGTACTTATAGCCCACACCATGTTAGTTAGAATTGGTCGTACGAGTAAACGATAGATAATCACTATCCCTTGGAAATTTAAGGAGGAAAGAGCACATCACAAATTTGACAGCACAATGCTGACAAAAAGCTTCCTTTCTACTGAAGCAGTATCAAACTACTACTTTCAGAAGTTTCTACACTGGAGATAGATCACAAATAAAAATAATAATTAGTCAGGAACTTCATCCATTCCGAGGATTTCTAGCCTTTCATTCTAATTGTAAAATCTGTCCATGTAGACAAATTAGTTACTCACCTCAAAGCTTCTTTTTCAAATGATCAACAAATTCAGTTCTGCTATTTATCTATACTTTTTTGATCGTGCATTCATGATTGAACGTAAAGAAGCTATAAGAGGGCAGTGCAATTGTATATATTCATATGCTTGCAAGGGTAGTTCAAATGTTTCTTGTACAAGGATCTGCTTGGTAATTTGGAAGCCTAAGAAAAAAGTGTAAAATATGTACATACACAAGGAGCAATATTTTCAAAGTCTTCATTTGCCATTTCTATACTGTGAGTATTGTTCAGTAACAGTACAATAAAATTGGGTTATTTCAGAGAAGAAACGGATGCCAAGGTACGCCATAAGCTTCTCTATGATAAAGTGCTCCCAGCTGGACGTTTTTGTGCCTACGGTAATCTGTCTCTACTTAGAATCTGAAGCGGGTACGTGCATTGCCCAAATACTTTTGACTAGGAGATCCAGCCAGAAATGAGTTTCACTAACATGGATCAACACTAAAACCATAGCCATCCTTAAACACCAACGCCTGGTTTCAAAATCAACAGCCTCTTTGTTTCGATGAGACTCGTTGGCCAAAGCTGTTGATTTTTCAAATAGGTTAGATCATGCCAATGATTTTAGTGATGACAGAAATGTTAGTGAGACATGGAGTTATACCAGTTATCTAGAGGAACTGACCAATTCATTGTGGCCATACTACACACCCAAAGGAAACGGTTCACCAGAACCACGTAGCATGACAATAATTCTTGTATCGACGTATGAGTTGAGAAATACAACCGAAGCTAATAAACAACTAGCAAACGTGCCCACACCCGAATATAATGATGGGAACTTCAACAATACAGTCATAGGCATTTCATGCTGAGGCTCGTCGGTAAATCAGTGGAACTTTAGATAGGAACATTCTTATATATCTCTGCCAATATTAGTAATCAATTTCATTGTGGTATTCCTAAGACAAAAGAAGCTCTAAAAGCCAAGTAATAAATTTGTGTAGAATGTGTGTACATATTCATAACAAAAACAGTTGTTATTGCTTGCTTTATAGTTGTTTTTGATTTGTATACATAGAAGGAAAGCTCTATTCACGAGACACCATCACACCAAAAGTTAGTAAGTTCAAAAGAGTATTACAGACTGCTATAGAGATTCCTACCTAAAGTTAAACCTCTTACCGTTACTCCTCCTGGGTACTTATTCCTTCAGCCTGGCTTGTATATACAGAAACTAGCTCATCATTAAAGGGGTTTGAAATCAAAGTAAAAGAAACAAAGACGACAATACCAGATACAAGAATTAGAGCAAAATACGTAGTCTCTGGAAATAAAAAGTGTACAATTAATTCCTGGATTGCTCAGGTCCAAAGTAGATTTATTTTAGATGAGGTAGAATAGTACTAGCCCCAGACCTTAACCTAGCTCTTCCTTCTTTTTCCTGGACAGCTTTCGTCGTCCCATATTTGAGGTGTGGGTGATTGACAGATTTGGGATCTTACTTTAAATAGAGGGTCATTTATAGGAGGGTCACTGGGGGATACTTAAATAGAGGGTAACGTAGAATGGATCTTAACAGCGAGAGAGGATAGGAACGATTTTTTTACGGTACATGTTTGATTGCAAAAGGGGGTGTGACATTGAGGATTCGGGGTTTTGAGTGATACTTGTTCTTCATTTGTAACTATGCATCAGTTTTCCCTTCATTTAATCTTCTTGTAACTAGATAGAGCCTTGCTGTTTTGAAAGTCTATTTATACTAGTATCATGAAAAATTAGCGAATTAATTATTCAAAACCATAGCTAACATGTACAAGAGGAGATGGTACTGTATTCATCATGGCTGATACCTAAATATTGATTTCCTACCTAAGGAGTAGTATATAATATTGACAATAGTTTCTCATCAAAATGGATTCGCAAAAGTCATCTTCAAAACTATGTAAAAGACCAAAGAATGTGCTCCGCGTATCTGCAGTGGAAGATATGATTACAATAGTTCTCGCTATGGTACATTAGAACTATTAACACACTATGGTGATTAAATATTGAAACACACTGTAAACAACACACGACAATGACCTTGACATGACGGTGGATTAGGAGGTCTTGGTGGTCCAGGTGAATCTATCTGTATCCGAACATCATCCGCACAAAACTAGGTTTACTTGTCAATACATACTACCTCACGACTAAAGGGTACACACACAGTATATAAACATATATAAATTAAGGAATATATATATGTATACATATATCATAACAACTACTCGCACTGGTTCACCTCAAAATATCAAAGTGTCATCTAAATGTGACACAAGAGAAAGGTAAATAACGTTAAAATACTATTTAAAGAAAATTAAAAAATAAAACCCTGGAATGTGGGTAAAATGACATGTATTAAAAAAATCAAAAAGGATGTGTGACCGTTCTCATTTCTGTGCTCAGTTCCGACGTAATGTTTTGCATTAGGTTTCCATGCCTTATGTGACTATTGTTATGCATTCATGACCCTTTTAGTGAGTATATAAATGCATATTTAAGTAAGCTTTAGACCCATATAGGACTGGGCTATAAGTATCTTAAATCTATTTTAAGCAAGGCTCTGATTCAGCAAAGGCCGCGTAGATAGGTGTTATTATAAGCATTGTCCTTATCTTAGCATTGTAGAATGTATATTGCGCGATAGGTTTGTTTTTAAAGCATTGTATAGCATCGTTGATCATTATTCTTTAGAGGGGGCTGATATGAATGTTTTTCATAAAAGTTTTCTTTCAGTAATTTAGATTAAATCTTCAAGTGATAACTATCAAAGGTTGAACTTTAACGTTTTCCCGTTAAGTTACGGCAAATGTAATTGTCGGTATAATCAAAATGACAACACATTCAGAGGCACAACATTCAAGAACTACAGATATTGCAGCCATCATGATGCAAAATTTCGTAGATGGACGTGTTTGGTTTTTTGACAACTCATGCGAAATCGCAAAAGTAAAAAGGCCAAAATAGTTCGTGGACCAAAGGCTGCCACTAAAAAACAGAAATGTAAGATTTGATAGTTCACGTAATGAGATCGATACCAAAAGAAGTACAGGGTCGGGGGACGCTGAGGTTAGAAGAGTTTGACTCCAGTCGAAGGTCACGTGACATACAAGGACGTTGAGGTGAGGTCATTAATCAAAAAGGTTAAATTGAAGTAATAAGGTCGCGGGTGGGAGAAAAGGAAGAATAAAAAGGATCAAGTCAGACCAGGAGGAGTGGCACAAGGGGCAAACGTCAGAAAGAATAATGGCGCACCTCAAATATATGACCAACTGAGAGAGGGAATGTAGGCTAGCGCTAGGTATAAGGCTAATGCGACAGGCTAGGTCTATGCTAGCTCACCTCAAATATATCGCCAATGAGACCGTAGCGGATCACGGTGACGGTGCACTGCCACAGCGTCTCGCAGAACATTTGGCTGTCAGGGTCGAAGGAAGAACGGAGCAGAGCAAAGCTGATGAGGGCGTAGATGTAGAAGACGACCATGCCGAGGATGGCCACCCACACCAGAGACTTGCCTGCAAGGAGACAACACACAGAAACACACTAGATTAAACAGAGATTACAAAACATGGGCATCAAATTAACAGAAATTACAAAACACACGCGCACCATATAATAAGCCCATCCCAGTTTACACCAATATTAAAGTTTACCATGAAATATTTCCACCACTGCCTCCATGCTTATTCTATGAAGAGAGTTGCATAGTGGTTGACAGTTTGCTCAGAAGATTGGTAAATGCAGCTTTATATATTGGTCTTTTTCCCATAGGAACCAATGTTAAAGCCTTTCAGCCCAACCTATAATGTCCAACCTATTTTGCACAGAAATATAGCATATATAGCGGCCAAACCTGCAAATATGTCAGTTGATAAAATTTAAGAAACGATAACCCTTTACCAGAACTTTGGGATATAGAAAAAATATATTTTTGCTTATTTCAGTGACCCTAACTCTAGGAGACAAAGATGGCTTATACAATTATCTTGTCCAACCCTTGTCCTACCCTGGAATTTACCCAGGGTGTGGGATGGGCTTATTATTATACAGAGATTATGGAAACACAAACACACAATATTACACAAAGACTAGAGGTTTCAGGGAGTTAACAAGAATAATGTCACTTTTCATATACTACTTCAGTACCTCAGTGTAGTTTCAGAAACCGTTGACGAATAATTAATATTTCAGTCTATAGCAAAACTGGTATTTTCAATCTGTGTCATTTACCTCGTGCTAACCTAACAAATTATGGTAAATTACAGTATAATTGGCGTCTAAACATTGAGGAAACAAAAGTATGATCTAAATCGAGATCTTTATCACTGTCCACATGGGATACCCCAGTATGGTTACACTAAATGGTAAACATTCTTCTTCAATCTACAAAACTACATTTATGATTATTTCTTATATACCAGTTGCCCTATTTCAGTAAATCACACTTTAATCATTTGGCCAAATATTGAAATTACTTCGAGAAATAACGTGGTTTAGATCTAGATACTAACCGTTCTGCGTGACGGCTTGGATTACTCCTTTCAAAAGCTGATTGTTGTTGACGATGTTCAACAAGTGAAAGGCAAAGAAGTATCCCTGATATATCGTTCCTGCTATAGATAGCCCTAGAAATATCTGAAAGGAAATAGAAAGAAGTATGTGGGAATGAATATTGAAAAGGCATTAACGGTTGACTCTACAAAATTTGATATTGAATATATTTATTGAGGTCACCCTTTGCAACCCAAGTATAATTTGATATGTTATTTAGACAGTTAAGGATAGATCGTTGTGGCAGAAATTTGCCATTTCCTTTGCAAATAAGGTGTTGTAAGATATAATCAGACATTGAGGTGTATACTAAACCATCATCCTTCTAGTGTTGAAGTATCAAGGATTTCATTTAGAATTCTAATTCAATCAGACTTTAATGACAAAGGAAAGTTAGTTATAAGCAGGGTGGGATCCTTAGGGCTACTCACCATATAGTATAGTGTTGTGAAACTGAAAAACGTTATTTCTAACTTTGACTCCCCGTTTTTCTCCTCTTCTTGTTCCTCTTGTGCTTTTTTCGAACAAAGGTTCCTGTTAAAAGTCAATTGACATAAATGAAACATTATGGTACATGAGAAGTACATGCATAGTTATGCTTTGGAAACAAATTGGATGGACGTACAAAGAATGGGAGTTTCAGCAATTTGCCTCATGGGCATATTTTTTTAAAGGCTTTCATTAGTAAGAAACCATCAAGATAAAAGTACAGCTTTCTTTATGGATATCAATTATTTTGTTATCATATTATTTTTATCAAAATTTAATGACTTTACTTGAGCGTCTATATATAGGTATTTTCATATGGTGATTATGGATACACAGAAAATGAACTTACGTCAGTTTGTTCTTCATGGCACTGAAGTTTGGAAGAGTTGGATGATTTGATAAAAAGTAGGTAACTAGAACAAGTAACGAGAAGAAATTGTGCGCGCCACCCAGGGCATAAATAATGATTGAGTAGTTGTCTAGTTCCACCTTGGGCCTCGGGCTGCAAGAAAGAAACACCACTATTAAAGATAGCTGTGCATAAGACAGATACGTCTCATGATCAGTAGGACTATAGGGCCTAGTTATGAGCCAGACCTTAAACTATAGTATTACTGGTACAATATTCCCTTCCGAAATAATCTGTCTAATCCAACATTGCAGACGGAACTGGAGCCTCCTTTTTCTTCAAAGTCTTTTCTGACACCAAATACAAATCATATTCATAAAGAAATACATGGAGTTGAATTCGTCCGAAATGAGGATAAATAACAAAAATTAATGAAAATGTATCATCCTTTATAGAATAACTCGAATAATTGTGATAAGGACTCCAATCTTTTATGAAACCCGAAAGGGCGTGCCAAGCATTCTGATTGGTGTGAACATGACCTAATTTTGGTAGCTGACTACCATTGAAAGGGTTTAGTTCTGAGTCCTAAAACATATCTAAATTAGCTACTGAAATGCTACTGACTGCTCTCCTAAGCTCATTTAGATATTTCGGACAAACTGATTTACCACTGTTCGACTACTGGAATCATACTTATTTCCACTTATTTACCACTGAAACTCTACTGCAATCCCCCTACTGCCTCTGTACTGATTTCTCACTGAATTTCTACTTCATTTTGTTGCAGGCACGTACTCATGTATCTCGGGCGGGATGTAGGTTTCGTTCTTGGCGATGCCCTTGGTGCCGAGGGAGACCCGCGCGTTCCACGTCACCAGCATCAGGATGTTGATGGCCAGACTCAGCAGGATGGCCATGCGGTTCCAGAACAGCCTGGCAACATAGCATTGAAAGCCTTAAGAAGGATTGATCCATATATCGCTCGATATTATATAGAAATATTATGTCTATAACAAGTATGATTATTCTTTGCACTGTCACTGTAAATAGCATAGCTGTGTTCCACTCACCTGGCTGTGTATTGTGCATTTATACATACATATATGTAGGCCTACATACATATGTATATTTATATATATATATGGTCCATATTCTGTACATATCACCTGCTGTTTGTATTGTAAATGTTAGTCGTCCATCTTTATAACTGCTGGAAGATCACACTATAACTGTGAAGTGGGTTTGAATAATAGTAATTAAAAAAAAGCAATGTTATCATACATCAGGATTCCAACCCCTATACCGTCACCATTGTCCTGCGCTCTCAGAAACCACTGAATAAAAGATGTGTTATTGCCCGGAGGAAACTTGCCCCACAGAGCAATAATGCCCGTCTGTGAATGCAAATGCCAATACTTGTGTAATCAGTAACAATTTTCAACACATTTTCTGTAATTGAGAACAAATCGAGTACAGATGGTGGGTGCACTCAGCAATTGTTATTGCCCCAGTTTGCACACACCCATATCTTGGGCTAAAGCCCTCAACGGTATGTGCAAACCAGGGCAATAGCAATTGCTTAAATTTGTGCCTCATTGGTCTGTACTATGCATAGATTTTATCATTTGTTAAGCCTGTATTCCACCTACTGATCTTGATGATGGCAATTAATTTGGACAGATTTTGTCGGCAAGAACACAGCAAAATAATTGTCTTATATCCATAGACAATGAATGAATTTTCAAACAACTTAGAAAATGTTGATAACATATGTAAACAAATTGAAAAATTATGATCATTAGTTTTTTTCCATGTTTGATAATAAATAATGATAGGATTAATGAAAATCTCTATGCAAAAGCCTTGTGATTTGTCGACATATTACCCAGCATGCATCCTGATCTAGGTTAACCTGCAGTTAGATATCAGGAATTTGGCTATTCGTGGTAGGGAGAATTGAGATGAGGCACTCACCAGTTCTTGGTGAAGAAGGTGGCGAGTGGGTTGGACAGGATTTTCCGCTGGTAGTAGATGTCCCTGAGGATGTCCTTGGACCATTTCATCAGGTCACGGATTTTGTTACTAGGCGAGGTACGATCGACGCTCCATATCATCTTCTCTTTTACTTCTTCTCTTAGGACATTCTGAAAAGAGGTATACTTGCATTGCCAGATTCAAGGGGAAGGGGGGGGGGGGGGGCAAAAAAGGCAATTGCCCACCCCAGACCAAACGGAGAAAATTTTGGGATCTTAAAATTGGAAGATCTGTGTAAAAACGGTGACCTTTTTGTTTTTATTTATTTAATAGGGGGTCAGGGTTTGCCCCTCCTAGAGCACTGACTCTGGATCTTCCCCTGAGGTATTGTATGCTTTATAAACATTATTGCTTTCTGCTACTGGGCTATATGAGTAACCTTTGTAGTTTAGCAATATGGTAAACAGATTTAGGTGTAGCTATTTGTATCGCATGTAACAATTCGTGTATTCATTATTACATCACACATTAATATTGGGAGGTGTTTTTACATAATGTTATCTCCGAGGTCATATGAATAGGAGTGATACATACCCCGGTCTCCCGCGTGACAGGCGGGGATACTAACCACTATACTATCGAGGACCCCTGCTTGGGGGACACAATAATCTGGCTTTGTACAAACTCAAAACTGTACGCGCACACAAGGTTGAAGTTTAATTGTGTCCAGAGAGGAAAAACAAATTGTACGTGTGAACGTCATGCCAGTAGGTCTTCCCATACTCTTTCACGAAGAACATTGCGAGATAAGCAATATCTGTCCTTAACTTACTTTGTTTTTGACCCTGAAGTTGACCTTTTGGAGATGATCATCCTTGAGAAGTTCAATGGACATTGTGTTTTTCTTGTAGTGGTTGAATGCCTCAAGTTGTACCGGGGACAGTGCAATGTCCACTAAGGGATGGAAAATACGTACTTTTGATATAGTAGTGATGTGAAGGGAGATGGAAACTTTAATGAGGATGTGAGCAGGTGCTACCTCAATGGTATTTTGAATCGAATTAAACACATTTAGATAGGCCTATCAGTGATTATTTTGGTACTATGATTCAGTTAAAATAGAGGTGTTATTCAGACAAAAATGATTATTACAGATTTTCTTTTTTTCCTAAGTTGTATAAAGAGGGTAAGGGTAAGAATGTTGCATTACTGTATCACTTTAAAGGCGTGGGTTAGCACATCATTTAGACTTAACTGACATTGGATCTTGTAGATACTGATACTGTTAATTGTATATCTAAACAGTATGTGTAATGGCTTTCAATAAATCATTATCCTTGAAAAGCTTGTTATAACAAATCTCGAAAACGAAACTTACCGTTTTTTGCCATCTTTGGATCTATGTCGTGCATTCGTGCCAGGATGAGGAAGTAGGTGAACCCAACTTCATCCAGCATCTCCTTCATCTCGGGGGATTTGGGTTCCTCCTGAAAACGACGAGAGTTGAAATGAGGCATATGCAAATATGACCGTTTAAGAACAAACTAAAACATGTCTGTCAATATTAACTCAATGGTTGCAATGATGTTGGCAACGATATGCATTTGAAAAAGTGATAAAAGATAGTGTTAAAACACATTGAAAATACATTCGCTGATAGAAATAATGCTTTCAAAGTGTTATTGCTTAACAAAATATTAATTCAAAAATTGCTTTATATCCAAAGACAACTTGTGAAGAAAACTGTGGTTATTTATGACGAGGGATGAAAACCACCAATTTTGAGGTGTGGAAAATCGTTCTTATTGTGAAGAAGCCAGAATAAGTCGTGCACATAATAGTATGAAACACAAAAATTGAAAATATGAATATCGTGTGTGGCACCAAATACCTATCTATCATGTACCGGTGCAACACAATACAAACACTCACAATATCTAGATCCCATACAAATCACAAACAACCTAAAAACTACTTAATATTCCAAGTCTACCACGCTTTTAAAGGATTATGCTTTACATATCTCTTACAAGAAATATATTAAGCTTACATTAGTCTTGGTGCATCAATAAGGAACAAGGTATGTGGATATGGCGAATTACAAATAAATGCATTGTCATCTTCATGCAATTGCTCTTCTAAACATCCTTCGACCAGATACACAAAACATAAGTAGGTAGAACTTAATTGTGATTCGTACTTGATATCAAAATGGCCTGAGATGACCAGGCCATTTTGTTACCAACTTTACAGGGTTTTCCAAAACCATTCCACATTGACTCGAGATCAATTCCCTAACGTATATATAAACAACCCAGATTTAGAGAGCAGCAGGAACCAAATTCTACCACAGTTCAAACATAACCATTCACAAATGAAATAGTATCATTTGATGACAAAACACGGCAGTTGAGGTGTCATAGGCAGTAACATTTTGGTCAATATCAAACATGTGAGATGACAAGCATGCAGCATCCACATGCTTCATTCGATGAGGTTTGGCGTTGAGTTCTCATTCCCTACTTGTCTACCAGCTGTTTAGCCAAGTGTTCGACAGTTGACTACAGTGTAGAAAGATGGTAGAGAAGCACTGTAGAAAAAAAAAACTGCCCATTCTCAACACCAGGAATGGGTCAAGCAAAACAGTATTCAGAGATTTCAGATCTTCAGACACCAACAACAGAAGCTCAGAATGATATATGACTATAATTATTTGTTTGTAAACGACTGTGAAAAATTAAGATTTGTTCAGTATAGCAGTTCCAAAAATAGCACTATTGTTGATTTAAAAGCAATGCCCCGTTCCACAAACGTTATTGCTGGAAAATAAACCAAAAAATACTTAGGTGTTAAGAAAAAGGTGAAGCCTGAATACCTTATATAAATATCACCGAGCATGTGTGTTGGTTGAAGGTGTGCGCACCAGGAAAGTGTGTATCTAGAGAATGTACACCCAATACTCGCACTTTGTCGACAAGGCATAGGCAAGGGTTATTACCCCTCCAGGTTTCTTATTTGGGGTTGGTTTGTCTCAGCTTTGTAAGTACCTTCGTGTCATAACCAAGCTTCATAGAACTTATATTTGATTTGAAATGAACAAATTGAGATTATGAAACTGCCTTTTTTCTGAATAGTTCATAACGAAGCTTCACTGAACATAGATTTGATCTAAACTTATTCTGAAACTGCCCTTTGGGAATTAAGGCGTCGTCCCGAAGTGAGATGTACTGGCAAAGCTTGGTCGCAGATATAGTCCCAGAGTTCCCTAACCTATGCATAACGACCGCGAGTAGAGGAGTGGGTGGGAATATGTTGGATTGGACGGTGGGGCCCGGTTGCTCTTACCACGCTAGAGGAGAACATTTTGGTGCCTAGTTTTGCCAAGTTCTTGGCCGACTGTAGTGTCATGCCAATGTTCAGATTCCCACCCTTAGGTACCAGATCCAACTTCGGCCTGTCGGGCTGGGAGCCGAGAAAGAAAGCATAATATGTTATGCCGTGGACTGGCCAACATAATGAAACAAGACGGAGAAAGAGAACACTACGATGTCCATTGGACACATGTTGTCTATGGCTTTGGCCGTAACAATTGCAACCTAAAAAGGCGTTTTAAATTGTTTCCAACAATTCAATGTAGGAGTTTTCATGAATTCAAAAGTGATTTTCAGCTTTACTCTAATTATGTTTATAAGGTTTCATTCAAATACATTCTCTCAATCCGGTTATTGTCCCCAAAATTTATGGTTGTGTTGATTAAACCACAGTTTATATTGGAAAAGATTTAAGAGTTTTAATAACTCTGTATCATAATGCTGTAAAATATTGTACATGAAGACTCCATTTTTGATGTATGAGTGAATCAAATGACAAATGTAACACAAGGTAAAACATGTCTGACCTTTCTGGTCTGGTAATGAAACTTTATAAAGTACAATAAGCAGGTATTTCACGTATCAGTAAAACAATTCACAAATCCTAAAAGGTTTGGTAAATTAAGTACAAATCTGTTTGGGACGACTGAAAGTAAGAACTCAAAATATAACTGTAAATGAAAACGATCTAACTACGTTTAACTCCTGGAATAATGTTTTCTATATCTCAAAACAGGGACCAGGACTTACGCCATTGCTGACTGCCCAGATGGTCGAAATTCTGAATTGCAAGCACAGAACTGGAATTGCTAGTGAGGTAGTATGCATGCATGACTGATATGAATAGTTGTCCATTCTTGTCCATGTTCCCGTCTTCTCCTTTTCTTAAAATAGCTCTCTTTGCTATTAGACATATATTATGGGAACGTGTTTAGTGCCTTTAATTCATATGAAATTAGGCAATTGAAAACTAGAAAACACTGTCGATAACGTACCTGGGATGTCTCATAACAACCTTGCATACAGCGATAGATTGCTTCCTTGTCTAGTGTGTCTTTGATTTCCTGAAAATAAGACAAAACGATATGATAATACAGCCTTTTTGCATTTCAAAAATCTTCTACAAAATAGATCATTCGGTCCTACAGAAGCAAAATCCTCTCATTGTGTCATTGTTCTTGGTCAACCAGTACATCAGATATGCCAATCTTGAGACATCAAAAAGTAGGAGATAGGACGACTCTGACTTTCGTGTAGGAACTGTATGAGGCTATGCTGCTCGTTTTATATGGGTTTCTGTATCCCTAGTGGTAGAGTGGGTGTACTAATTCCTACTTTTCAGTAGGAAGTTCCTTTGCTGTGTATTGACAAATTCCTACAAAAAGTAGGAAATTCCAAAACACCATTTTAATGCACTCTAAATACAGGTTTGAGCTTACAATTTACAAAGGCAATAGAGAAAGGAGTGTTTAAGAGAAAAAACGTAAGGATGTTCACAAGTTTCATCTTTTATCAAAAAGTAGGAAATCCTACAAAAGTAGGAAAAATGGCATCTATGATATATATGCATGTTGTATTCAATTAATTTAACTAATTATGAGCCTAATATAAAGTCCTACCTTGGCAACTTGCAGATTTTCTGGGCTGTTCTCCTCCATTAGAGAAATAAGTACGTTACCAATACTAGCCTTCAACGCCAAGACCTATAGATAAACAAAAGACATGACATCATAATTGTTATTACCGTGATGTGGCAAAAGTATCTTAAAAGAAATTAACAAGGAGGGATAACCCCGTTGTTCCATGTCTCTAACATTAGACTGTCCCATCATTTAAAGAGTGATAAAAATATCCATTTTCTTAAGTAAATGGAACCCCTATTGCATGGTCAGCGAGAAACACATCAGTTTCTTGTACTCATACATTTGCATATTAACTTGTGCATACAGAAGACAATATCCTAGTAGTTACCATACCACATTTGGTATTGATTGGTAGGAAAGGCTGTTTTTTTCTTATTTTCAGCCGGCAACCCCTAATGTTTGTCCTAGATTTGTCAAGAAAGTCCAAAAGGAGCATAGTATCATTTTAGCTTTTCTCTCAACTGCAACATTAACCAACATTTTTAGTTGATCTTAAATTTACCTTTTCTGCAGGGCAGTTCTTGAATTCCCCTGCACGGAGTATGAAGTTGATGTAGTCTACAACTTTGCTGTTTAACATAACCGATCTGTTATGCTGGTTACCCTGCAAGATTGATTAGTCAAAGGCTATTACATGTACATTATCTTTGAAGTGTAACCTGCAGAGATACTTGATTTTGACAATATCATAATGATATGAAGATTAGCAAAGTTAATGTAATAAGTTTCCTATGTTGACTAAAGTGTTCAGTTTTCATCAATAACATTATTGATTATTACTAATTTAATATTACAGTTCTTCTGCGGGGCTCAAAACGTACTAGCTATTATGCAATTATCGTAATACTCAACGTTGTTTAAAGCTCGAAGCTATGTTATATATCATGAGAGCAACCTACCACAGTGAATTCATTCAGCGTCTCAAACAGTTGGATGACTAGTTCAATATTCTGTGGATTGATGTTGGAGTAGCAGAGGTTGACGAACTGGGCCGTCTCCGCTACAATGTTGAAGGACTTCATGTTGTCTGGCTGCTCCCTTAGGTAGTCCTGGGGAGGTGAGGAGTAAACATGGTAACTCGTTAGTTCAAACCAGAAATATCAACCGCCCGGCCTACTACCTTGTTAGACACTCCTTGTTGGACACCTCTCGAAATCACGACTCATACAATTCAATTAACATGTTATTTGCATTATATTTGTATGACTATTTGAATAAAGTTGAAATCTATTTGGGTCTTTTTTTCTAATTGCCTCCAGCTTGTCTTTTAAAGACATATAGAAATACTGCAACTGTGTCTTGTCCACAAACTATACAGGGAAGCTTCAAGGCTGTGATTCAAATGACAGTGGGATAATTATTCGAAGGATTCTTTTAGAAGTGTCATTCCAGGAAGTAATCCTTTTTGCCTTTTTTTGCCAAGTAATTTGCGTTTCAGATACCAACCACAAGTAGTGGGTCAATGCAAGAGCCACTACAAGAGCAAGGGCATGTTTATCCCCTATTTTCCATAGCGCAGTTCTTGGTTTAACTTGCTTGCGATGGTGGTGAACACCGCTAGTAAAGTTCCCACCGCTAGTAAAACACCGCACAGTGGAGTATGGCCTTTAGGATTATAATAATATCAATGACGCCAGTCATTTGATGCGAGAAATGTATCCTTATCCGGAGTGGTTACCTGGAGTCCCCTGTGCTGCCCGTCACACATACGGGCGAGCACGCGCAGTACTAGCTCGATGTAGCCGTCGTCCTTCTGGTCGATCTCCTCCATGTCATCCTCCTTCAGGGCCGCCATCATCGAGTTCTCGGTGTTCTCCCCCTCCTCGCCAGGCTGAAACATGGGTTTTAATGTTTTAAAAAAATGATTTGCCTCATAGATGTTAGGCCCATCATTGTGTTTTGTGGACTAGATTTGTATTTATAGGCAAACATCTTTTGCTCTCGGGGTGTTAATAGGTTCTACATGATACGTCATGAAGGATTGGGTTTGACTTATGGTACCTGCAGCAACCTAAGCAATGTAATCTTTATGCATTCTACTTTTAATATTATAGAGTGAAAATGATAAGCTGGCATGTAATATGCAATTGATATGTAAAATTGAAGATAGATATTCATTAGCTAAACATATTCATTAGCTAATACCATTTAAACTTTTTTTTCTGATGTGATAACCACTGGAAAACTTTATCTGATATGAAAAGAACCATAATCTATTCAACTACGTCATTTCAAAAACGCTAATCTAAAGGGACCATCAATTAACCATGTATGCATCGTAACTTTGATTTTAGGTTAAGTTACAACACTGATTTAGTCTATATATACAAAGGTAGTTGTGTACATAATTAATAGATGGTCCATCCTTATAAGCATTTTGTAAGTAAATCTATGTTTTGATCTATTCTTTCTAGAAAAGGTGAAAATTATCGATAAAAAACTAACCTATCCATGATCATGATCATCTAGTGTCTATAAAACAATCATTTTGTTGATCAATACTCACGAGTGTGCATTCTCCATGCCCAGTGAATAAAAAAATCATTGTTGCTCACATCCAAAAATAAATATTCGTTTACGAGCTTTGTCCCAATGGCTTCTGTCTACTCAACATTGTATTTATGCAGAACAGAAGTTGGTCATAGCATAGGAACGGATTATGAGGGAGACGCATTGGGTGACAAATGATAATTCTTTTAATGTAAAACTGTGACGCCCACCCCCCAACTCCCTCTTCTAGAATCCCTGTCCGCCCCTGTAGCATGTGTAAACATATTACAAAGACCACTGAACTTTCTTTCAAATGATGAATTATTGTTTTATGGAAGGATTGAGGATTTCTATGACACACAAGTTTTACTTCGAAGCCACTGGAAAAAGCTGCGATAAAAGCTCGTGATTCTACGTACTACAAGTTCCACTCCTACATCATCCAAACCTCTATGGGTTCACACACATCTTGTGAGGGACATGACGTCGGTGCAGGAGGAGGGGGTCTACCTAGACGTCTGTGAGTGCCAGGTCACATCACAACATGCCTTATAGCTTAGGTGGCCTACTTTTTTTCTAACCTGCTCCACCGTGACCTCTATGGGCTCCATCTCGATCTGCTCGGCCGTGATGAGGGTCTGCGAGTCTTTCATCTTGTCGCTTGTGAAGCCGTTCACCTTGGCTTCTTTGGGTTTCTTTTTCTTGGGCACTTTGTTCTGCTTCTTTTTCTCGTCCCTCCGCTTGGCAGCTTTGCTTTGCAGGGTAGACAGTGATACTTTGCGCTAAAGAAAAGGAAAAGGCACTTGATTATTTTTGTTGTGATTTTGATAGGCGATTTGATTTGTTTGTATTGGCATTCTATAGAGTAGTTGGGGGAAGAAAGATTCAAGTTACCGATAAAATTGATGCCAAGTTTTAGTCTGGTTAGTTACCACTTTTTCCTTAGAAATTCTGTTACAAAAGAAGCATTAGAGAGGAAAATACCAATGTACATTGCAAAGCCTGCCACCATTTCAGACGAGGGCCTACCAGGCAACTTTGTAGTGATAGGTGAAACAACAAACCTTTTCACCACCAGTAGTTTGATTCAACATCTTCAGTCTCTATACTTCGAAAGGAATATTTCCAGTTTACCAGTTCATATATAATCCTAGATCTCTGTATAGAGATTACATTGGTACACTTTGGATTCCACGACAGACATATATGCATAGAAGTCGTTCAATGCAGCTTTACCGTTTCGGTATTATACATTGTACATATAAGCGGTTATTTTGGAGGAGAAGTTATCAATTAACCCATCGAATATGTACCATTACTTATCAAAAAGTAAAATGCAAAACAGCTGAGAAGCAATGGGGCGTCACTTAGGGAGTTGTAGAGGGTCTAAAACCATGCAGGATTGCAGAATCTCATTTGAAAAAGGAGCAATATTTAAGTATGGGAATATTGGAAAGGGGCATAAAAGAAGGAGAAATGAAGTTACTTCCATGGGACGGATAGCAATAAGTGTAAACTCCTAGAATTAGGGAAAGTTAAACAGACCAGTCCTTGTGAAGAGGTGCTAAGTATCAAAATGGTATTGATGAAAAGGCAGGCAGAAAGCATACGGCAAAATAAGTAAACGAACAAATCACAGTAACTTTAAAACAAGAACGGTGATAATGATGTAATTATTCAATACAAAAAGAGAATCGTGAGGAAACGCCTTCGATTAAGAATGTAACGAAGACCTTCCAGAGTGTGAAAAAACTGAAGAACAGAAACACGTCTTTCATGAAATTAATGCAGTTTAGATGAACTCAAAATGTCTAAGGAAAGTGTGTTCTCAGGCCCATGCTAAATATCTTTTTACTTGCCCCTTGACCGAATTTACTCTTCTTCAACGCATTATCAATAGCTTCAATTTCCTGTGAACAGGGAAGGTAAAGTAAAAAGTGTGAGGGAGAAAAGTGAGCATCCGTCCACATTCTATTGAGCGGAAACTGCAGGTTGATCGTTCAAGACACCTCTTCATCATTATACATATCCGGGATACATGTGGATGAAAACGTGACATCAGTTCAACATGTACTGCTTTACTGTATAGTGCATACTTAAAAGAGACAAAGACCTTGTGCCCTCTGTTATTAAGAGCATCAATCCTACATTTTTTTCCAAAAACTATTCCAAATGTTTTTTGACATCAAACCTCGTCTGTTCGTTATTTTCATATGCTTGTGACTCTGAGTAAAAGAACATGCGGAACCTATGGATTAACATTAGAACATTAGAACATTAGATTAAGTACAAAGAATTGATGAATTTCCTTAAACAATTGCTCTTAAATGTTGTTATAGTCCCTTTACATACGTTATTCTAGCATCATTAGAATAACACCGCCTCCTAAAAGCTGCTGTATTCACTATCGAGAACAAAGCAGTCATGACAATCATGCAAACTAAGCCTCCTGGCTTGATTATTTGAATCTAGGATACGCCCGTAGGTACACTTGTTGCACTACTATTATATTGCCTTGGCTCTGTGAAAGTATGTAGTTGAGCTGCAGGAGTACGACCTCGACATACCAGGTATATCTACAATGATTGCGGGTTACCTAATCCATAGAACGCCATATAGGGATACCTCACTTAGGCACCTCATCATGGTAAAGGTAGCATGCTATCGTTTATTAGACAATAGAAAGTTTAAGGAAACTACTTTTCAAAGCTTTGCAGTAGTAAACAGTATATCCTTCGGAAAAATGTTTCATTTAGTAGTTCTAATTCTCTCGCTTCTGATGGACTTTTTGATACCGAGTGTTTGAACAATGATGGTAATTCATTACATGCCTTAGTTAGTGACCATTATTATATGGCGTTCTAGTTATGGTACCAACTTGTGGTTTGTGAGGACGTATAACAGGAATATCACATGATACGGGGTACGAAAGGCAGATACAAGGACGCAAGGACGCAAGAAAAGAACACCTATTGTACCTAGATTAGCCATTAGTCGTCTCTAGTAGCAGGTCACTTCTAGGGTCTATGGCCAATATACGTTGTTCTGAACCTACATTGTAAAACTTAATGTAAATGCCATGCCAATAATTCAGTTTTTCTTCTGAGGCCTCCCCTACCACCTACATCAGGGGTAAACAAAACAACCAGACAGTTACACAACTCCACAGGAACAAAACGTGTTACCACTGTTCACATGGGGGAATTCAGACAACCAGCTAACGTTCACGATCTGTATATGAACATATGGGTTACTATGTCATTCATGTTAACAAACACTTCTGGTCCCAATATTATGTTGACAAGTATTTTATTTTTCAGTATATTACCATAAGTTGCAATGGCGCCGATTTTAGCCCGAATCATAGGTCCGTATAATGTTACCAAGAATGCTCATATTGTAAGGAAAAGGTTGCTTGGAGATAACAATGTGAAATCAGAGGAAGTTTGCTATATTGATTTTAGACCATTGTACTATACATATGTAATTGGTTATTGATGGAAGTGTCATGATAATAATGGGCACAGTTTCGTATACTGTAGAGAAGTAGGAATGAGTGCTGGACGTACCCGACTGACACTACCCTGCGTGTGTGATTAAACATGCAATGATGCATTCACATTATACTTGACATCAGTAACTACCACATGCCCACACCCCACCAGTCAGAGTAAACCGAACTACCACATACGTCACAACTTCTAGGAACATTCTCTGCTCACAATGAGCACATTATTCATTCTTCTTTGATATCTCTTTACAACACGGACACCTTCGGATAATGATTCAACACCAATAATTTCAGTCATTTTTTGTTAACGAGTAAACGTTATTGGTTGCCTACCTGTAAAGCCTTTTTGCCTATTGTGATTGAGTTCTGCATACTTTTGGTCTGAGCCATGGCTTCTTTTTGGCGCGCTCTCTGCTGTGCAACTAGTGAGCGGCTGGAACAAACACGTCAAATAAGATTATATTGTCTTCAAATGATATCATAATCAATCATTGTTCCCTCTGATGAAGATACTCTTTGTGATATTTTATGTATCTTAGGCTATTATATAATATCTTGCATTACCAGGGACGGATCCAGAGATACTTAAAGGGGGGGGGGGCGCCCTGTTGTAAATAAATTAGCCCTGACCATCTAGGTCCGAAAATGTTACATTAAAAACATGCCCTCTGCGCCCCCCTGTAAATCCGTATGGATTATGCAAGATTCATAACCTGACCTAAACTTGACAATAAGACTATACAGTGATTTATGTCATAATGACTTTAGTGCTACTTACCGTTCCTTGATGGCCAGTGCGGAGAGGTGCATCCTATTGCGTATAGCAGCGAAGAAGCTTTCCTCTCGGGTATGCAAAAAGTAGTACAACAAGGACGACTGCAAAGAGAAGGTGACTTACTTTTAACTAAGGTGGTACCAATAAATAAGATGTATTGTAAGAGAAACGTAGCCAGCCCTGAAGTTAAAGGGGGTTCAACGTAGCGTTGAGGGGCTTCCAGGTGAATCAAAGTGGGTTCCATCCTAAGATTTTCACAAATTATACCTCCATTTTGGAAAATCAAAGGGGGTTGCAGTCACCCAGGAACCCCGTTTGGTACGTCACTGGGATGGTGGTCGCCTGGACTCTACCACCTGGAGCCAACCAGGCAGGCTGCCAGGAGTATAGAAGAGCTTTCAGTTACCTGAACGTTGGTAGTAGGAGAGCTTTCACCTACCTGAACGTTGGCGTTGGCGTTGAAGAGCATGATGCAGATGAAGGCTAACACCTCCTTGGCGATGCGGTCTGACGGCCGGGCCAGGTGGGGCAGTACCTTGATGACCGCCCCCTGCTCGTTCAGCTCGATCTGCAGCTCTCGAATGAGCGCCACTTGCCTTTGGGACGAGAAAACAGATTAACGGTGAAACAAATAGGAAATACAATTAGTAGCAGTTGTATAATATATATATATATATATATATATATTGTTTTATTGAATAGAATGAGGAGTGAGTGTGCTACCCGAATTGATAGACCAATAGAGTATTTTTTAACAACAGCTGAATTGTCCGACCAAAGAAAACAGGCACGCCAATCAAGGGTTAGTTGAATGAAGATGAAAAGTATATTCAATAGCACAATCTACTACAGCTCATGTTGTTTCTACTTTCAGGACATAACTATTTGAGATACCCGACAGTTGTTTACTTATATAACCTAAATTTCCTTCCTATACCTATACATCAACTTAACAAGTAGGTGAATGTTGTACGCTGAGACTGATGTGTGACCATAATTCTCTAATCGCCATGGGAAACAGTAACTCCTACTTTTTGTGCTCTGTTGGGTTTTCCTCCCAGTCTTCGGGCAACCTCCGTTCCTCGTTATGTATAACGGCTCTCAATAGCTGAAGGCACCGAATGTCCAGTTCTTCCTGTTCTATTCGCTGCGCTTCGGTCGTAAGCTTACGATGCATGGACGACGAGATTCTGATATAAAGAGATGTGGAATGGGTCAGCAGAGAAGACATGATAAGAGGACTAGACGAAAAAGTGGTTAGGCCTATTCATAGTGACACACTATAGATCCGAGACACAAGAAACCAGGCAAAAACTGAACATTTTCTGACATTTTATCTCTTCCTGCATTCTTCTGAATTCAGCAAACTACAACTCTGACTATTCCTTTAAGAAAAGAAGCAAAAAATGGGATCATTCTTGCTGACCATATCGGTAGGCAGCTATGTGTGATTCTTGACCTATTATAAACGCAAACGGGTAATTAGGAAATCTTCTTACAAAAATTACGTTTACTTGACAACGGAATAGGATGATATCCTAATTCTGTATCTTGAAGAAGAAGTTATATACTTGTAATGTTCGTTATACTCACGCGAGTTGGTCAACAATTTTGCGCACAAGCTCTATTCGTTTGCTGACTTTTTTCTCGCTGGGTTTCAAGAAGCGTTTGAGATGCTCCTGAAACTCCTCCCCCAGAGGGAGCTCCTCGTCCCCGCCTATCGTGGTGTATTCTGCAAAAGTTTGTTCATTTCATCAGTCCATTTTCTTTAGGTTGGTTGGTAAGTTTTGGGGGTTTAACGCCATATCAACATCTAAGGTCATATCACGGCAAGAACAAGGTTTGACAATTTGAACGATCAAATCCATGAAATGATCAGATCTTTGAGAAAATAGAGACTATACCCCTACACATTCACTGAGGACAGTGGTATTTAAAGTGCATGGTCCTGTAGAGGGTGCCCTTCACACAACAGTCTATGGCCCTTAGGGCTTTGATTACCCTGTCGTTGGCACTAGGGAAACGTAGAGCAGTGTACTACTAGACTTAAGTATGCCTTCTGCAATTATTAAACTTTAAAGTGATAATAATTTGTCATCAAACTTATGTGGGACTGGATATAATGGATACTTAAACCCATGTAGAAACTTGTTCATTAATTTACTTTTATAATGCCAACTGTAATTTCCGAATTGAAGCTGAATAGAAATGTCTCACCTCTTTTCGACTTTGCCTTGAGTTGGGCCTGAACCGTGTTGTGGCCACCATACAATAGAGAACAATTGACGGCAAATGTCCGAAGTTTGGCGTTCAGTTCCAGTTCCGCGGCGTAGTATTCTTTGTGACCCTGCATCACAAGGATTTAATCAGAAAATATCCAAAATAGTACACTAATATGGGAAAAAACATGTACATGACCAAACATACATGAGGAAGGAAAACAAATGTTACGCAAGGGATGGAAAGCCAAATGAAAAATTGTCTATAATAATGTTTTTATTGAATGAAATAACTGTATCGAAATTTATTGAATGGTTTTGTTTAAGCAAAGGGATGTAGACCTAATCAAATTTTCTATAAGGGTTATGTACATCTGCTTGAATGATCAACTAATCTATTGTTAATCTATCATTACATTTAGTAGCTATAGGCTGCTTAGCGACAAATTTAGCGGCAATTCCATAGTATATCTATCATATTTATGCATTTATATTTACAATAACTAATGGTTTTATCTATTAGTCGTTTCAATTTAGTAACTATACTTATGCTCTTTTTCTCATCCTTATCTCAATGTGGAAGCACGTGCAGGAACACATAGTTTAAAGTGGTTACCAGGAGAAATGTTTTGAAGGAGTTATAAATATAGAAAATGGAGGTTTATGAATGTTTTCACAAGTACAGTGCACTCCGAAAATCGAACCATCTTTGGGATAAGACAGTTGATTTTCATATATGTTCACGGAAAGACACTTATATTCTTATGCCAACTAAATGAGATCTAATGTTTAAATTTTGCCACCGTGAAACACTTCTCCTTTTATTTTCATTGTTATGCCCAAATAATCCCCATGATGCCCAAATAATCACCTGACACTTTGCACCACACATTGGCCCACATTGTATGTGACCCATGACTTACATATCACCGTAGCACAACCTTTGATGTCTTTATCTTATTTCTATCCTTCTCCTGCGTATCAGATCAGATTTAAAAGGTAATCCTCACGTTAACCATGCATTGGTGACCTCTCCTACGCCAAATTCCCATACTTTGTTGTCTTTTGTTAGTATTTTGCCCATAACACTTGATCGTTACAATGCAGTCCATTTCATGATACCAGTTCAAGGTCCTATTATTTAGCACCAGCTTTGTTAATGATTATTAGCTACATTGACGTTCTACTGTTCCTTCAACCCTTTCGTGTCAGTCTTCCTTAAGCACTTTATTCTGGGCACCCTGGGATGAATTATGGTACCTCCTTAATAATCGATAAATGAATGAAAAGCAACATAAAAGACTGTCAGCTTGGCCATCATTGGTTGCATGACACAAAGAGGTTGAAGATCTGATTGTTTTCCAGACAGTTTTCTTATATTCTAGTTACTTTAGACGTCCGAATGGCTCCGAGGGTATGCTTGCTCTCCTATTTCAAGGGGCAAAATCAAAATATATTTCACACACCGATTAAACCAAAGTACAACCATAGTATTTCGGAACACACAAAGAAACATACACCAGTGACACCTGCCACGGAATAACATTGCAAGGGATGACAGGGGAACACATAACTTAAGTATACATCGTGAATCACTCATATTTGAAGGATACCCGGGAATTCTTACATTGTATTAAAGGGGGAAAGTGAATGAAACCAAGGAATACAAATAAGGGAAACACACTAAACAAACACATTTTGCCTTTTATCAGCCAGTCCCTAACATAACACACTGACATAGATGTATGTCGATATAGCTTTGTGCCATTAATGCTTATCACTTACTCGGCTAGAACCGCCACTTCCAGGCTGAAATAGGCCCAGTAAGTTATCATATATATATTATCTGGTATAATTTGATTGATTATTCGTATACCTTATTATATCTGTATTTCCTTAATGCAAGGTACCTTATACAGGAACGAGTCGGAGAAATTGTTTAAAGTTATAAATTTGAATATTGCCTATAATGTAAGAGTCAAGTTACATGATAAGACTAATTTTTATTCAAAAACTTTCATCGTACCTTTGCGATATGGTGTCGACTTTCTCGTAACCGATTGGAGTTCCGTAGTTGCTCGATCAGTCCCTCCATAACCTGTTGGACACAGGTTGACATAGCTTTAGGAATCAAACTGATAAAGCTATGCAATATAGAGGGCCCATACCAGGCTCTTAACATCATAATAGACCCGAGCGACCCGAGGGTACAATTAATTATAACTTTGGATAAGACAGTAACAGTAACAGTTACGTCACACTGGTATGGGGCCTATTTATAATGTTAACATGAATCAAAACACACTCATTTTTTCTATTGTAGATGTGCTTGTTGAGTCTCTGCAATAGGAAAATGCTTAGAGGCACCATTGGGAGTGAAACTGCTTTAGATACTTGTACTGTTTGTGAATGAGACCGGGCTACTTACATTGTTTGGGAATTACTCTGCACTTCCCACACTGATAGGTAATATGGCCAAGGAACTTACACTGTTGGAGACTGTAGATGATGGAATGATGGCAGTGATGCAGGAGATGATTCCCTTGAGGTGGGTCGGTCGCGATAGCAATGGAATCACAGCCTCACAGAACCCCTGCAATATAATGGATATCAGTTATAGCTTTGACGAAAACTCTGTTTGTACCTTATAGGCTTGCTAGAGCTGCACAAGTGGTCAGAATTCAGAAATTCAAAGATGGATTAGTACTATGAATTTAGGCCCTATGGATAATTTACTCGTGATTCAAACGAATAACTTGTAATCTGTCTATGCATTAACAAAGTATGAAGACTTAGTATACTCACGACGAGCGCACGGGCAAGTTTGTCCGTGTTCTCCACCTCTGCAGGATACATGTCTTTTTCCGGAATGTAGAACTTTGTGTAAAAGGCCTGCAAGGAAATCACCCAGTTAGCCATAATCGTGCTTAATTTGATATTTGTTACTTACTCTCATTATGTATCAATTTTCATTTGAATTAGAATATTTGCAAAATATATTTACAGTAATCTGTTGTCATTGTACCATAATGTTAACCTTTTCATATTCTAAGTTAAATTATGTACGAATGTATACTTTCACGTAGTGTTTTGACAGATACAATTATGTCATACCTGTAGTATTGGCATCACAGCATCAAAGAAATAGTGAAGGGTACAGTGAGCAACACTTTCTATGTCGTTTGGATCAGCTACGTCCCTGTAAAGAAATAAATGAACGATAATGTGATAATTTGCGAGTAATCTGAATTTGTTAAAAAGCATTTTACCACCCGTACTGCCAACAGGCAGTACTTACAAGGGCTGGTGCATATTGAGAGGCCCTACGTATATCCACTCCTCATTTTCGTAGTTTTCTACAATTACATTTACGCGGCCAGAATAAATAGATTTGGGTTATTGTGAATAACAAGGGATAGATCTACAGGTGATTGGTGTGGACTATAATAAATATGGTTATTTGTTTTATCCTCCTAGTTACATTGACTCTACCTCAGGTGGTTGTACGACTCACAGGGGATCGTCACATACCGAGATACGTACCCAATCGTCACCCTCTGACGACCTGCCCTGTTCCTCTTATATTAACAGATGGACAACATTACAGAATCAACCCTACTGTTTCAGTACCAAGAATGTAGCTGTTATTTCATAAAATCACAATATCATTCGCACTATATAGTTGCGGTACTCACACTTTGTCTGGCGGCATTTTGAGCACGTTGGTGGCCGCCTCCTGGTTCTTGGAGATGTATTCAGTCAGCTCCATGGCGTCTTTGGTCACCTGCTGCAGGTACTTCCACAGGTTCCTATTAAGGTACATTAGGACTGACTCTCAGCAATTAGCAAAAGAGGCTCAACAAGTATAAGCACATAAAACATTCAATAAAACAAACAGAACATTAACAGCACAGATATCATTATAATGTATATGGCCAACTCTATAATCTTTAGTCTGGGCAGTGAATTCACCCATACACGCCTTGATAAGCCCGTAGTAATCCATAATAAACCAATTTTCTTGGTTCAGGTCTATTACACTAGACGGGCGTCATGCAAATGTCAAAGCAATGGGAAAGGTCTATTATGCCCATCCATTGCCCTGATTAAAAGCTTAGTACAGACCCCATACCCCAGACATCTCTATTCATCCCAACATCATTACAAATCATTTTCACTCAAAAGTGATAATATAAAGGGCCATCCATAAATGATGTCACACTTTGTCAGGGTACTTTTTAGCCTCCCCCCCCCCCCGTCACATTGAATCTTCAGTTTTAAACGTGAAAATAAGGCCCGTTTTCAGGCAATTCAACACAGTTCAAACTGACCATCTACCCCCTTGTGTATGAGACATCATTAATGGTTGGCCCCGGAGACATGTCTGAAGATATAACATAATGGGGTTTTACACTAGGTGAAATGAGCTGTGATATGACGATGTCGCAGTTAAGTCGTACATATTATAGGGTGCAAAAAAATATATAAGGGTTTTACATTATGTGACAAGCGCTGCTATAGTATGACCATGTCGCAGTGAAGTCGCACATAATAGAGATAATAATCTTGATTATAGACGTGTGGGATACTCAGAAAACCCCGGTAGCCTATTTCAAACAATTACATCGTCCCTGTGTGTGTATTTTCCATTATATCCTAATATCAAACTGATATTGCAGTTCAAGTCGCGTTTAACCCTCTTTCATTAACAAAAACGCCACCCACCCATCGTGCGGCAGGTCGCCCGCCCCGCTCTCGACGGCACTGCCGGCAGTCTTCATGTAGACCCAGAGGAAGTAGCTCATGAAGGGCTTCTTCAGGTTGGGGTCCACGTCAGGGTGGTTCATGATCCACATGAGCTCGTCCACCGAGATGATCGTCTGACACATGGACTCGATGAACCGGTTCTCGCCCTGAAGATAACATTGTAGGTGGAAATGTACAGGGGGAGAGGTCATATAACGATTGACTGATGCTTCCGACAAATGTATTGTATTGCCATAACGGAAGATAGATTACTCTACGCATATGATATACGTATTACATTGATATGTTTTCATGTATGACAGGTTACCATTACCGAAAATAACCCATATGGAAGTTATATACTTTCAATGTACAGGGTCTACTTTTCTGCTTGTGGCTGTACGGGATTTCTGTTCGTTTTCCATGGTCGTGGTAATGTCTGATCATTTAATTAATATTGTGGCGAGAAGATGGTACACCTATTTGTTTAATTGAAATGCGGTGGCCATAGTGCGTATATCATAGTGATGGTCGTTCGTTGACATACCTCGGCACAGGTTGCTAACAATCCTATCAAGTTGACGAGGTACTTCAGGTGGTTCTTCCCCAGTTTGAGCAGCAGTATCTTCTCCCTGTAAGACAAAGTATAACTATGTCACCAAAAGTAGTATCTTTGTGTAGCGATATTGAATCTACAACATTACAAATTGTGTCCATTAACCCAGATATACAATTATATCTTTGATAGCAAATACTAGATTGGCTATCTACAGAAGTTCCTTTTGACTCACCTGAATTCCCTTGGTTGGTCGAGAACGTATGCCAGTTTGTTGTAGTCTTGCATAATGTACTTCATGACGTATGCTTGATTTCGTTTGAGGGTCAACCCTAGGCCTTCCACCTAAAGAGAAAGGGTACGCATTATGTTTATGGATCTGCTGTATATATGAATAGGAGTAAGAATTTACAATTTGTCAACAAAAAACAATTCTGTAAGGAATATGTACTTTGTGTTTAAGATCAATGAAACTTACATGTTTGCAGTCTTTTCATTGCATAACGAATAAGTAGGATGACATCAAACTGACTGAAGTAAACGACATTTGTGTTTTACCTTGACGATATTGTTGAGAAGGTCCAGGAACTCGGGAGCCTTTTCTTGGTGTTCTGCGGCCAGGTTGACGATGGTCTGAATCTGCTGAGGTAGCACTTTTAAGCACGTCACTTGATTACCTATAAAGGTCTGTAAGTAAAATCACATAATCATAACTTATGTAAAATAACAAAAACATACACCAGAGGCGGATCAAAGGATCCTCGAAAGGGTAGGGGGGGGGGAGTCTATCGTAAAGATTTAGGACCTGCTGTTGATTTTTATCTGCTGTTGAAGTCCTAGAATTTTGCGCACTACAATCTGGCCAAAAATAGTGGATGAGGGCACAAATCTCTAAGATAAGCGCTAATAAATTGTACCATTATTTAAATATCAGTAAAGGTAGAAACCAATTCAGACTACCCATAATTATTGTAGTTGAAAAAAATCTTCAAAAGAATCAATTGGCAATGAGGTACCCAGTAGCCTACCCACCTCTTTCAATGCTATGGCCAGGTCCGACTCGACCACTTTGATCTTGAGCAGCGTGTCGAGCCGCTCAAACATACGCATCTGAACCAGGTCGTTGCCGCGCGCCAGGGCGGCCAGCAGTTTGAGGGACTTCTTCAAGATCTCCTCTATGCCTCGGTATTGTTCCTGAGATAGATAATAAGGAATAATAGATGGATTGAAAATGTCATATGGGAGAACAGGGTGCACATGTTTATGGTCTTTCTTTTTCCCTTTTTTCGTGTAGATGGGACGTGTTATACTAAAGGCGTTGTCCTAACAGGAAATTGAATGAAAAACATCTACGCACTTAGAGAACTCCACTAGTTGTTTATGAATGTTGACAATCAAATTTATGATTATCCAAATGCTATATTGGTTTCTGAGAAGACTTGGCTATTACGTACGGTGAGCTTGGCATCGATTTCCTGTGAGAGGATGTCAAAGACCAGCGTCAGAACCTCTGCAACAAAGAATGGTACAGGTTTAGAATTAAAAGGCGGTGAATACTATAATATAGACTATATTATAGATTATGTGAATGATTTAAGATCAGTTGCCTATATTAGATCTAACAATTGCAGGTTGCTTTTATTTGAAAACAGAAATTCCCGACAATTTATATTATTCAAACTAAGTTCACGATAAATAGATAATCTATGCTCAACAGGAGTGCGGAGACTTTAGTTTATATTTTGAATAAGCAGATTTGCCCAGGATCTTACCGTGGTTAATGAGAATGTTTTGGTTCATTGGATGTCTTTCCTGTTCCTCCTTAGGTAAGTGACAGAACCTGAAACAAAAAATTAATTATTATATTACCTTTATCTTTACCTTTTGTTACTAGATTAAAAAAAAGAAGGCAAGCCGCACAGTGGGTGGGTATCGCTCTACTCAGGGATCATCCAACCCTTATCAGTTTATATCTCATCTCTCGCTCCATGCATCCAAATGTCATATTCGAGGCCTTTATTTGATTAAACTCCCATTTTTTCTGAGTGTACTTACTCCGTGTATCGATCGAGAACGCCTCCCATTGTACGGACTTGGTCGTCGTTGAGCTTGGCATTGGTGTACCGCCGTAGGATAGGCATCGTCCTCGCGATCTCTCGATGCACGTGGCATGAATCTGTAGTAATCAATACCTGCAAACAAAAGGAAATGCACTGCTTTATTCTCTCTTTAACAGTCTGCATTAAAGATGGCAGTGAGTTTGGCATGAAGAGTTCCATAATCTTATCATTTGTCTCATTTTGTTCTGACTTGGGTTCCTAATTGAATCCATTAGCACATTATCTTGATATGAATATTATTCTTACAAATATTGATCCATTATTTAAGAGACGACTAGTTGAATCATGACTCGATAACATAGGTAGTATCCTTTTACCGCTAAAAAGCTTTGGGTACTTTATCTGATTATATATGGTTTATAAAGGTCTCTTTCTGAAGAAGAAGCCACAGCCTACCATCGCTTGTACCGCCATCTTGAAGAGCTTTGTCTTCGACGAGTAATACTTGTTGAGTAAGGCAAGGGCTTTGTTCACCATCTTGTCGTACTTGTAGTTGGACAAATCCTGGATAATAAAGTGGTAATTATTATCCAGCATTCTTATACCATCTAATGAATGGACAGGATAAAAATTCGTTCCATCGTTTTCCTTTACTGGCTACAAAGTCCGACCTGAGCATTGAAGCTTTAAGTATACTGATACCGTTTTAGGTATTAATCACATGCTTCACATTTCTCTATGATTCACATTTTTAGGGACCAGTCATATGATTCACACTTTTTCTATGATTCACATTTTTAGGGATACTTCCCACTTCACGGTTGCCGTCAGAGGATGTAGGAGCTCTTGGTTTATAACACATTTTAGGGATAGGTCATATGATTCACATTTCGTATGGCTTTCATTTCTCATGATCTGAATAGTTAAATGTACTCACCATGAGAATGGATGTGATCTGTTCAGAGTCAAAGTATGATGTGTACTCGAACATGACCTTGAGTTCCTTCAACGCCTTCTTCTGTTGTTTCAGCCCTTTTCTGTTGAAAACAAAAAGATGACCCTCACATGTCGGACAACTTTTATTAAAGTAGATGACACACTTATTATACTCCCAGACTACATGATATTGTTATGAATAGATATATCCTTGAATAAAACCTATTGTTGGCTATGAATTAACTCTCAGAAATAAATCATTGCTTACTTGCTGATGTCGAAGGGGTCAAAGGTTTCGTAGAGTAGTGGGGATAGAACACTTCGTTGTTTCGTCTTTTTTGCCCCCGCTGTGATTTCTGCAGTTTTGAACTTTGCAATGAAGCTCTGGAACCAAACAAATGTATCATAGCCAAATCCACAAATATCAAAATCACTCTTGAACTAATGTTATTGTTATGTGTATGTAAATTGATTCAAACATAGTTAACCCTGTAAAGTCTTCTTGTATCATATCTACGTTTTGAATTACGTTTTGTTTTGTCCGCATTCTATTCTATATAAATACTGATTTACCGTAATCAACACTAGTAAAATTCAATTTGGGGCTATACAATGGTGCATATGTGACTCAATGATAATAAAGGGTATGACCCATAAGAATGTGTATGCTTACCTCTAATCTCGTGTTGAATTGAAATGTCAAAAGAAGATCTAGAACCTCCATGGCCCTGGAAAGAGGATAGGATATCAACTATAGCATAGTTATTGTTGCACTCATCCATTGATGTGGTATATATTGAAGGGCATATAAATCATTTTGGTAGTTCAATAGCATTGATACATTAATAATTAACATTTCGAAATGTATATGAGATGGTCTTTGATAATAGAAAGTCCATGGTTACTATGATTGTAAACAACGGCTTCAAATGATCATGGGTTAAACACAGGAAACTGATGGCTTCAACGTAGGTCACTGATGGCCGATGACTATAACATAGGTCACTAATGGTTATATTAAATATAGAACACTGATGCGGCTTAAACATATGTCACTCATGGCTTTAACATAGGTCAGCCATGGTTATATTAAACACAGAACACTGATGGCTTTAACATAGGTCACTGATGGCTTACACATAAGTCACGGATGGCTTAAACATAGGTCACTGATGGCTCACTGATGGCTCAAACATGGGTTACTTATGGCCTACACATGTCATGACATAGGTGACTGATGCTTACTGGTACTTGGCATTGGCGATGGCCTGCGTTTCACTGCCCTGCTCGTATCGGTCTTTGACTCGATATTGTGTCACAAGCTTTTGAGAGTCTTTTGTGAACCCTGGAAAAGAAAGATAAAGTGCATATTTAATTCAGTACATGCCAATAAGCGTATGTTTTGCGTTATCCCTTTGTTGGTTGTTTTATTTATCAACAATTTAAACACTTTATCAATGAATATATTCAGGAGGTCTTAACATTAAGTATGTGTTTTCCCTATGATCCCCATCAAAAGTTATCCAAGGCTATTAGCACAGACAATTGTCTCCCTTATCTGCTTATGGAGGGGCGTGGCTCTATGCGCCAAACTGCCTTCAAGTGTGCAATAATCAGAATCAATCACAATGTTCCGCAGAAACATAAAACATTAATTTTACGGATGTGTCAGAAAACTACAATTAAGTGCCTGATAGTACTGATACATTATCCTATTGCAGCTGCGTCAATGTACGATTGCATTCATGTCACATCATCATTTTATAACTTATACGTCTCATGTAATACCTTGATATAGGTTGTTTATGCGAAAATGGTTAATTAATGGAAAACATGTATATCTGAGGTCACTCACCGCCCTTCTCCGTGTCCGGGGCGAAGGGCTTGTCCAACTTGCCGTTGAGCAGGTTGAGCAGTGGTTTCAGCAGGGCCTTGATGTCGTCGCTGCCATAGTAACCAAACTTCACCAGGAAGTGGAATAGGCGCAGTACCTGAACACACAGAGAGCAAGAGAAAGAGCATGGATATAGATTCTTTGGCTATATTTCTAAGCAACAGTATAGGATGTAGTACATAGTATCCAATCATCCATGTTTTAGTGTTTGTTTCGGAATTAATGTACTTTATTGCGGGAGATATTATGTAATAATCTAAAAACAGCATACCGATCTTTACAACATCATAGTTATACTGTAAATATGTCGCTCATTGTGCAGTGAGGTTAATGAATAGGGAGAAGCAAGATGTACCATTGAATCCACTTTGGTTTACTTGCAGTCATTCCAAACTTATAAGACAAATTAGGGTGGCCGACTCCCGTGACTAATTTTGACCTTCTGTCCAGGTAGTAACATTACCTAAATCTGATTTTTAACATTAGGAAAATTTAGCATAATCTTTGTTGTTGTTACTCACCTGCTCTATTAGCATGTTTCGACCAATCATGACGGCCGTCATGTCCTTATTCTCCTCAAGGAACTCTGCGATCCAGTCTCGGATAACCGGGAAGAGGGTCACCAGATCTTTGATGATCTGTTCAAAGCAACAGACAGCAAGGATGTGTGTAAGACATTGGAACCTGCTAAGTCTTCTTCGTTATCATCTCTTAAAAGTTAGGATAAATCAAGGTCTATATCACATAATATCCACTTGGCGCCTCAAAAGATGGTCAAAATATGATTGCAATATCTTTGTTCATACAGGTTGAAATTATCAAAATTCTTTTTTTTAATCATTACACACTTGGTGTGGACATTCTGTAGAAATTTTGCACTAGGAAAAGAATGCCCAGTGATTTATACATTAGTTATTACACACCTCTATTTGAATGGGTCTTTTAAAAAGACGAAAATTGTAAAAATAGTTACTCATCTTCTCTTGGAGTAGTGACAAAAACAAAAACCATTGACATTGCAAATCTAAAGGTAGAATAATAAAAACAACAAAAGATTACAACTATCAGCCTATGAAAAACATTCAAACCTTTTCTCTGATGTCAAGGGATTATCATTCCTTCAACCTGTTAATCATGCAACCATAACCAAAGCATTCAGTGAGGAAAACAGGACGTGTAGGAGATACAAGTCAAAGGTTGGAGCTTCAGTGAAACAGGTGAAAAGATTCAGAGGATCATCAAAACTTAATGATACAAAATAACCATGCCATTCTCGTGCGCTGTGCGACGTCTTAGATGGACAACATAGAAAAGAAAGTGTTCAATATGCAGATCATACAAGAACATATGCAGTGGATGTGTGTTTTGTTGTAGCCCCTTGTCCATTGGCAAAGATAACAGATGTGGCAATTCCTTGTCCTGGCCAAAGCTTCTGACACTAAATTCAATGTCACAAAAAGTGTACGATATGTAGATTTGACTATAAACGTATGAACAAAATTATCATGAGTTGCATTGGACAAGAGGCCATATATTGTAAGTCAGGAAATAGTTTACCAAATTGGTAGATAAAATAAGGAATAAAAGTATGAATTTTGGTAGATGATTTGTCGATATTTTGAAAGGTTGAGGTTTGTCAGGAGGTCAAGAGAAAGTTGATGAGAAGATGATTTAGATAGAATATATATATATAGAAGAGAGGCAGTGAGAAGAAGAGGTGGGTGCTTTATGTTATGGCATGTTTTCCCGAGAAATCCTGCTCAGCTAAAACTTCGTCAGTGTAGACCTAAAGATACCCAAAGAGGACAGAGTTCATAATACAGGCTATAGAGTGAGAACCTTCTGGTTGTGGTAGGTCCCAGTGCAAGACACCGGAATAAATATAGTGTATCTATACAGTGTCAATAAAGTCAATGTACGATCCAAAAAAGAGAACGAGATGCGTGTACATGTGTAGAGAGGAAGAAAGAGGGAAAGAGGGGGTTTTCAGTGGTGCTATTCAATGCCTAGAGAAGATGTTTGTTGTTTTGTTGTTGTGTGTCCAGGTGTCGTTCTTACCCCTTCTGGCGCTAACCAGTTTTCCACAGGTGGGATGGCCCGACGTACCTGCCAGCAAGGTACATACAACAGCATAGACTTTAGAAAAGAAGGATCTTTGGTTTTTACCATAAGAAAGGGTAAAAAAGTGAATTATGACAACCTACGTCCACCTGGACACCATCGGTATATCCAATCGTGACGAGCTAGACTCAAAGAGGTCGTGACATCACGCGTGACATCATACATGACGTAAGACGTCATTCACACGTGACGTCACTGAGCATGCGCGAAGTGGAAGGAGAAGCCGCAGGAAGTCGTTTAATTGATCTCCTAAAGTCCTAAATCCGTTTGCAGAGGGAAGCATCGCCATTGAGGATCACTTGCGCTCAACCTATGTAACGTCATATCCCTAGCAAATGTTAGTCTGTCTGATGCCGTTCACATTATATGGTATAGAAGTTCAGTCTTATCATAAATGGAAAGTTGAAGCATCCTATGAGGGAGTGGGGTTCAGGCTACATTTCCGCTCCAGATCCCACTAGAGGTATCTTGAGAAAGCATTGGTCGGCAAGGCGAGGTAAGCCAACTGTTAGTGTTAATCATAACTGCCTAGAACTTATTGAGGAAAGAAACCACTGTCCGAGGCGACCATATTCTCTTTTTTTTTGTCATGGTTTCTGGGGGCGCTGCCAGACATGGAGCCGTACGTATTAGTGGAACTATAGCAAACGGTCTGCATTCACTGCTGAGAGAGGTGTGAGGCCGCCGCCTTACCCCGTCTTTAGTTATCCAATTATCCATTTTGGGCAACTTCTTCACCTGCAGGTGTACACAGGTACTTAGAGTGGTGGTCATTTATAGGTCACAGCAACCTACTTAGGTCATTCAGGGGTCATAACAGTATTCATACGCCTGTTTCAAACTTGATATTAAACTGAACAAGGTTATTGATATTTCCATTCTTCTCCTACCTTATATATAAGTACATGTCAACCAACAGCCATATTCCAGAGCATAATCATTCTGAGCAATTGCTGGTAATAACAGTATAAACCACAGCTTCAAAAGGATATTGATTGTTATCAAATGCAAATGGTTGCAAGGATCGAAGCACCTAGCATTGAGCGACCAATGATCAAAATGGTTTGGTATAGAACCTATAGTATGATGACTTTAGTTAAACATCCACAAAACACTAATGGTAGACCAAATAATACATCTCATTACAGAGCAGTTAATGTAATTGCTATACGTTTGAGTATGGAATATAATACGTTATCTGCAATAAAAGTGCAAGTACGAATAGTTGAAAATAGTGAGCAAAATTACATTTCTATCTCTCTCTATCATAAAGAATTGATTTACAGCAGCTGTTTACTCTTGTCCATATTTTAAAGATTTGACTGGGGAATTAGTAAAAATCCTGGTTTTAGCCTCACAGTTTTTTTGCTCCTTGTATTCGTACAAATAGTCGTATAGCCTATGTGGGTAAACTTACGAATTCTCCATCGGCATTTGGTCCAGGAGACAGAACGTCCTCGTAGATGAAGGACAGGTTGGTGTGGTCCAGGACCGAGTAGTTGGTTCCAACATCGATGAACAGACCTGAGAACAAAAGAGAACAAAGGCATGGTTACCTGTGCATTATCAATTTTGTTATCATTCTCTTTACCTGAAGTCTACAGTTGTAATCATGTACTAACCACTGCTAACAGATTCGTGTTATAGTAGATTTTGCTTATAATGAATAATTACCATCACTGTTTGGCAAAGATTCCTGAGGGATGGGGGTTTCCTCACCAGACAGGGGTACTTTGAAAGTGGTCTTACAAACAATCAAATTAATTGAAACAATTGTATTTGATATATAGGCAGATGCACTAAGTAGTAAATGAAACTGCTGCGTCACATGATTCTGTTATATGTGTTCATTATATTGCATTGTAGCGTATTGTGGTACAAGCTAAATGCATCTACCATTCAAGTTCCTAAATCAATATATGGACAGACAAATGAATATCTGCTCACCCATATCATTCAGGGGCAATATAATCCACTCCTTTTCACGATGGCTATAGACCCTGTTTAATAATTATTAGCAGATTGGTCTCGGTTGCTAATCAGACTTAAGACCAATAAATCTTGACCGATGATGAGTTCACAGTATTTGGCCCATAAGGCATCTGGTAGGAGGGTGGACCTGAGGGAGAGGAAAGCCTCGTCCCATGTCAGGATACTTACCGATGATGAGTTCGCAGTATTTGGCCCATAAGGCATCTGGTAGGAGGGTGGACCTGAGGGAGAGGAAAGCCTCGTCCCATGTCAGGATACTTACCGATGATGAGTTCGCAGTATTTGGCCCATAAGGCATCTGGTAGGAGGGTGGACCTGAGGGAGAGGAAAGCCTCGTCCCATGTCAGGATACTTACCGATGATGAGTTCGCAGTATTTGGCCCATAAGGCATCTGGTAGGAGGGTGGACCTGAGGGAGAGGAAAGCCTCGTCCCATGTCAGGATACTTACTGATGATGAGTTTGCAGTATTTGGCCCATAAGGCATCTGTTAGGAGAGTGGACCTGAGGGAGAGAAAGGCCTCGTCCTATGTCAGGATACTTACCGATGATGAGTTCGCAGTATTTGGCCCATAAGGCATCTGGTAGGAGGGTGGACCTGAGGGAGAGGAAGGCCTCGTCCCATGTCAGGATACTTACCAATGATGAGTTCGCAGTATTTGGCCCATAACGCATCTGGTAGGAGGGTGGACCTGAGGGAGAGGAAGGCCTCGTCCCATGTCAGGATATTTACCGATGATGAGTTTGCAGTATTTGGCCCATAAGGCATCTGGTAGGAGGGTGGACTTGAGGGAGAGAAAGTCCTCGTCCCATGTCAGGATACTTACCGATGATGAGTTCGCAGTATTTGGCCCGTAACGCATCTGGTAGGAGGGTGGACCTGAGGGAGAGGAAGGCCTCGTCCCATGTCAGGATACCCAGCTCCCGGGTGATGACAAAGATGGCAAAGTCATTCCGGCCCTGAAGAAAAAAAATTAGGCCTAATGATACGCTGTAACGAGGTATTTCATGCTGATCTTGATACTCTAGGATCTGATAGTTTGACTTAGTCACACAAATATGTGGTCTTAATGCAAGCCCCAATTAGGCCTGGAAGTAAGGATGTGCAGATATATTCAAGTCAACCAAAATGGTTTTCAGTACTTCATATTTCTGTTAAAACGTGAATATTGACATCATGGTTGCAGTTCTGTCATATCGTTCGAGGAATGGACATCGTAGTGCACAGATAATATGATATTTATTTCAATATGTCTGGTGCTTACATAATAATTATTAGTGACTTATCAAGTGTGTATACTCACATAGGCAAGTTTTCCAAACAGATCCAGTTGTCGTTCAAAGAATAGCACATCCTCTTCAGAATATGCCAAATTGTTTTCTTTCTGTAAAAGTAAAAACGACGTACTTTCTTTCACATACATGTATTGATTGTGCAGACGTTAAGGATAGACACCAGTGGTTGGAGGTCGATTCAGAAAAGCATCAATGGCATTCTACCTATTGCTCTGATCTGTACATACTATGCATCATGTGAAAGCCCTTATTTTTCTCTACTTATTAATGTAAATAAAAATATATTGGAAGTATAAACACAGACTTTATGAAATAAAAACTGATTTTTTAACTTTTATTTTTTGAACATTGATATCTCGCTTAATACTCAACTGACAGGACTAAGATTTTACACACATCTTACCAACATTCCTATGCAGGGAAGCGTGTCTCAGATTTTTGTTTAAGGGCCTAGATTTTATTTTATGGTCAAAATTGGCAAAAAACGGGAAACTTTTTGCATATTTTTAGTAAAATAATTTTCTACATTTAATAAAATGAAAACTAGGACCTCTTTCAAAATTTTGAGACACGCTTCCCTCCATTTATATGTCAAGATGATCCACTAAAAGTTTCAAAGCTTTAGGTAAATTATTAAGTGAGATATTGATGTTCAAAAAATATATTTGAATACAGTGATTTTTAGTTTGGTAACCCACCAACACAGCCATTTTTCTAGCCATATTAAAATAAGTTATATTGATAGAAATGGTCATTTGATGGCATTTCAATAATGTTTTTCATTTAATTATACTTTAAAAAGCAAGTCTTGGGGTTATAATTAAAGGGAGTTGTGCCATTAACGCCCCAACCACTGGTGTCTATCCTTAAGGCATTACTACAATGTATGCTGAACAAATCATGAAATGATCTTTTCAACATAGGATTCCATCATATAGTTATTGTAGAGTTATCTTTTGTAAATAAAGCCATTTATGTACAATGAAATGAAGGCAATGAAAAGGTAGTATTTACAAAACCTTTACAAGAGTCAAGAGGAGGTATTCACCAACGGCCTACTTTCGGCAGGCTGCGGCTGTTTTTGAAGGGCCTGATATTCACTTACGCCATTCTGTAACTGACCTGCAACCTGGTCAGATATCTCACTATTAACTAAGAACTAAAATACAGCTCAAATCTTATTAAGATATGGTTCTCCATAATATTAACAAAATAAATCAATGATATATTTCTTTCATTTGCGTGTTTAGTCCTCAGTTATCATGACAATTCCAGAACTATGTTGTATCAGTGTATGGACAGTGAAAAGGCTGAGGCACCAGTGGTCAGGCTGGTCACACTCTCAGCAGATGAGAGGTTACTCAGTAAGGTGATTCAGTTGTGCAGTGATCTGCTTGGAGTGCTGATTTTTTAATTTTGAAATTAAGATTACACCTAACAAATGTGGAGCTCTGTTGAGCTCTATGAATGTTTTAGTTAAATCAGATATTCAACTGTCTATAGCAATTCACATTTTGAAAAGAGCTTATAGCATAAAGTTGTATGAAGCCTTAGAAGATAAAACATATTAGAAGAAATTGTCATGAAACTGTCACTTGAAAACCTTTAAATTTTCATATATTTTCCAGAAATGACAGCTTTTATTTTTCACATATTTTTAAAATATAATATCTTTTCTCAAAGTTTGTTGAAAGAATCCTACAAAAATCTCATCTGTTACTGAGTTAGAAGAGGGTTTCTGAGAGCACCCAAGCCCCATTTCGCCACTTTGTTTTGGTTCAGATTATCGCCCACTGCTGGTGGCGTTGCAATGGTGAATACCTCCTCTAACAAGGGTCTTTCAAAGATTCAAGATTCAAGATGTTTTATTGACTATAATGTATAAGTTTACATTTATGTCACCACATGGTTTTCATTATGACAAAGATAACTTATTTACAATTTCGTAAATATGAGATACAAAGGCACAGATTACATTTTTTGCTTTTTCTTTGAATGAACTTTAATTTTCTGGAAAGGTCACCTTTACAAGATCTCCCCTTAATGTACCTTAATGGCCCCTTTAGAAAATGCAAAGGTCAATAAAGGTCTGTTTTTGTCTAATGAATCGGTAGCTTCGTACCTTTAGTTAACATCATAATACATCTTTTAATGTCTGCTTAGAGAACACTTAGAAAATAATCATAAATTTATATGTATATATTTTTCAAATGTTTCTTACGTCGACAAACTCGTGCAGTGAGGTCCAGGACTGGCCGTTGTCGGTGGAGACGTACATGATGTTGGGTTGGCCGTTCACATTCTGGCCTCTCTCCGTCAGGAAACGGGCTCCAGACTACAAAGATTCCCAGAGCATATCTCATCAAGTCAACATCCCAGCCTTTCGAGTGAGGCCCGTCGTCAGTCGTCAAAATAAAATGATAGAAATATGAATCGGGGATTTTTGTGTAAGGTACAATGCAGCCAAAAATTCGGACAGGACAAAACGCGACAAATTCAGTTTGTACCAAAACAGGTGCTTCACAGGCTCTAGCTTTTCTCTCAGACAAGACAAACGGAAAACAAATAGTTTGGGGTTGGTTGGGTGTTCTGGTGAACAAATTGCTTCATTGCTCAAGGATTTTACAAATATGTGACCAGCACAAAATATCTTAATGTCGCCATAAGTATACATTCAAAAATGGCTAGAAACAGTTACATCAAAATTGTTAGACTCAAAGGATCGCGATACATGCAGTGGAACACCAAGCATTTATAAACAGGTTCTGTACACAAAACGTACATGATCTATTGAAGGAAAGAACAATACACAAATCAATATAATGACACTGCTCTACTTTGTAGGGGATGATCTAAATGGCGGGCGGCGCGGGGGAGGGGGGTCATTATGGTGTTTCTTTTACTCGTCAAAGTCTGCCATTCTTTCTGACTGTGATGTTCAGCGAGTGAGGTTTTAATGTCAACTTGATAATGTGCCCAAAACATGGGCTATGCCGGAGTTTCAAAGGCTCTATTATGCGTGTCCTATTCAAAAGGAGAAATCTTAGTGCTATACTTAGATATAGATATAGATCATTCCATTGCAAAGCCCCCTCTTATTTTGAGCCAGTTCTCCCTTGAAACCCGTGCATGACCCAGAGGACCATCATGTTGCCTTTTGGCTATCGATAATCCATGCAAAACAACTGATTGTTATAGCTCATCGTCCACTTAAATACTTAACTGCCCTAGTGAATGTAACAGAATGAAAGAAAACCATGTGAACTATCAATAAAACCATGCTTTTGCCCTGCAATTTTTTGAAAGCCTTACTCAAGTCTAACTGAAAGAAAGTTTACCTAATAGATGAAAATTAAGCCAAAAAGTTGCAGCCAAACACGTAATTGCAACCATTATATTCGTATATATAAATGGTGCGGCTACAACCTTTCAAAGCCATCCTGGAGACCAGCCGTCGGAGAAAATGGCCTAATCTAAACGAGGCCAGGGTCTTCCTGGACCGTTTCCATGCTAGGGTTTGCCTAGAGACTGATTATTATTTCTGAACCAATCAAAAGACAGCTACTGGAGTACCAATTAAGGAAACACCGCTTCTCTTTAACGTTAGTAGGCCACAAAAACTAGGTCATATTATAGGGGTCGTTACCTCCGTCCTCACTGGTTGTTTTTTATAGCCAAAGGATTTGGCATCAGTTCGTCCAAGCTTTTTGGATGCAAATCAGTACAATATATATTAATAATAAAATAAGAAACGGGAGCCTTATGGTAAATGGACAGGCATTAACTGGGTTGTTAAAACTGCCTCTTTCCTTGTCCTAGTATGTGGAGAAAAAAGACAACAGAAAATAATCAAAACAGTTGTCATTAAGTAGAATAAGCGGGAATGTAATTCAGTTTTATTGATATGTTTCCTTACCTGTGCCATAAAATTCCGTACATGTTCTTAGGAATTTAGTAACAGTTTTTTTTTTGTGGCATGATGTTCGGAAAGATATTTAAGGCACTATGATTACTATTGTTCAGATGAAAAATATTTTTTTCGGGGAGGGGGCTTTTTCCGCTTATTCGACTCAATGTTTCAGCGTGTAAGGTGCCATTTCGTCGCACAGAGTGAAAAACTACACAGATGTAAAAAAAGAAAGAAAATCCTGAAAATCTTATACAAATAACCTTGCACCAATTCTGTAGAAGAGCGATGTTTATTATAACAATATGAGCATTTGGAGAAACAAGAAAATGATAAATACAAATCGTACAAACAGAAATACACAGTAAATCTCTTCAGTCAGTTTCTTATGAGGGAATTATCAGAAATCGGATAGATTATAGTATAGGGAGAAAATTTCAAAAACTCTTAGACAACCTTTTCCTCGATAGTCTTTGGTAAATGTCAAATGAATAGAGTATCATGATTAATAATTTGGCGTACATTGGACGCCTGATTTTGAATGAGGTTCCACGAATGAAAATTGTACCCTAAGCAAAATTTCATGACATTCACTTTGCTTATTGTTTTAAAGTAGTTCGTTTAACACCAGTAAATCCATCTTTTCTACTGAGCACTGTCTGCCACATAGTTACCATTAAGAATCCTTAATGCTTATAATGAATCTCTTATTTGTTCTCAAATCATCAAATTTAATTTTCTGAAAAGGAGCTCATGCTTACCCGGTCCCTGCGTAGCCAGTGTTCAGTGATGTAAGTCTGGTTGTCGGGGATGGCCACCCCATCGCAGACACACAGCACGTTCAGCAGGTCCAAGTACCGGTAGTTCTGAGGCAAACAAGGCAAACAATGCAACCATTGATATCATGTGTAGTTCATGCATATTTAGATAACGTTGTTCTCTGAAATCCTAAACTCAATTTAATCTGTACACTTGTTTTCAAAATGGTTAGAGTAGTTATTTCTAAATCAGTCTAAATATTTTCCTTTTAATTTCGTCGTCAATCTTGATACATCAAAATTAATGCGTATTCTATAACAGGAATGTTAGATGCTAATGTATTACATGATCGTACAAATATTTGTACCCCCTGGATATCCTAGATTTGGATAAGGGACTTGGCATGGTTAATTAACATAGTAATTTTAGGGGTCCATTTGGGCTATATCTGAGGTGTGGGTTTCAATTTAATTGTTCAAAGAGAAATAGATAAATCAGGCAAGGGTCACACAATAGGAATTAAAGAGAAGTGTGAAGATTCACCTTGTTCTGCCGAAGCAGTCCAACGAACATCTCGATCTGTTCCTGTGTGATTCTGTCGACGATCTTCCTGTTGTCTCTGATCAGTTCGACGATCATCTGGGCAACGTTGAGGCCTATATCCCCCTGAAAAATACCAGGCTAAGTATGTAACAAATGCCTCCTTTTTCAGAGTATTCATTTGAAAAAATCGAAACAAGACCGAATTTAATTAGACTTTTTAGATTATTCATAACTGATTAATTTTTCACTGAATTATAACTAGACTTTTTTTTTTAACTGAAACACAATTGTAATGGTTGATTTTACTTTCAATACCTTATGCACATTCATGAAATCACTGTAAAGAGTATGTGAATGAAGTTAAAATAATATTCGTCAACAATGAGTATGTTAGTTTTACCTTGACGCTGATCTGTGTCTGGAAGAAGTCGATATACTTGGCGAAGTAGAGGGCATTCTTTCTGGAGTTGCCTATCATGTAGGTGTACAGGACGTCGTAGGCTCCTTTAAACACCTTGGTCAGATGCGTCTGGTCAATCGACCCCTCCAGGGGGAACTGAAGTAGTCGTACTAGCAGGTCGATTACCTAGGGATAAAACAAGTAATTGTTAGATATTTCTCCATTTTAATAGATAATTTTAATGCTAGAAGCTTTCCTTACTTTTTTGCCTCTTTAGTAAAAGTATAAATCAATAGTGGTATATAGCTGGATGAGGTCCCAAGGGCGTACTCAGCCCTAAACCCTGAACTGGTTTCAAGTAAATTCGAGGGGGTTCCATGCAAAACTGTGGGGGTTCTGACCAGTTGTTTTGTTAAAAATCCTATAGTTTTATTATACAAACTTCGAAATACCCTAGATCTGGTCAGAAAGAAACAGCTGATTTTGTCTTTTTTTTCTTGTGGCATGGAAATGGTTAGAAGTTGACTTGGTATAATATACTTAATTTCATTGGTGTTATACATCAACAGAATACATGTTGTCAGTACACTTTGTATGTGCCATTAGAATTGCAGTTTGTTGAATTGATAAGAATACAGGAAAGGACAAACTGTCAGGAGGTATCAGAAAATGTTGAGGTTTTTTAGTTGTTTCTGTGTCCTAGATCTAGAGATACCCTCAGTAACCCCCTGGGTACGTGACATGATTTTGGTAAAAAAAAAAAAACAGAATGAAAATGATTGTTGATATTCAATGGCTATTTGATGCGCATGCTTCACATAATTGGTATATTTTGTTCCTAGACTACAACACATTGGGCCACTGGTCACACATTACCTCCTCGGTTCTAAATGACTTGGCATACGTACCCTGAGATTTCGCATGAGTTTTTGTCGTTCTTTTGTAGCGATCTTTTTAACGATCATGAAGTTTTTGAGTTCCTCGAGGGCCTGTGAGAGAATGATATAGTAAACATCTCGGTAATTGTTATGATAATAGACCTTACAAATATATTTCAATTGCTATTTGAATGGTCAACGAGATATTCTTTCTATTTATGATTATGCAAAGCCGTGCTTTTTGGCACGTTAATATTTCTATATCATATTCTATGGTAATGGTCCTGTCAAAAAGACGATAGTTATGCAGTTGTATGCATACCATCATGAAGCACTTTTAGTTTTTTTCTCCAATCCTACGACACTGGAGCACTCATAAGCACAATGACATCATTAATTGCCATAAAAAGTCTTTTAACTCACCACTGATATCTTGTGGGTTTTCTTTGCGTTCAATATTCTTCCCTCTTTCCTCTGAAAATGATAAAGGCGCAATTTTAGAGCATAGTATTTACTTTTAATCAATACATTGATATTGAATATTTGTATAAATTGATATTGAAACCACATTACTGACCAACAACTGATGACATTATATTTATCAATTATTGATTCTCACGGAAAACGTTTTGTGACATCTTTGGCCCTATAAAAGGTGAGAATTCGTAATCAGTATGTTCTTGAGTATTCTTCCTTTTATTGACTCTTTCTTATGAGATGAATAACATAGACCTACAGATTATAAAGACGCAAGGGGTTAACATCAGGAAATTGTAATTAAAATACATAATCTGCTGCAGTAGGAAGAGGCGCATACAAATATATTTGTCCACATTCCATAGATTTTTTTTTCGATATTAAGACAAAAGGATCATCTTACGTCTAGGATGAGGTTGAGCAGGAAGGGCACCATTCCAGCCACAAAGTTGAAGGTCTTCAAGTGACAGTCCTCTACCACCTGGATCGTGTAGGCGTCGTGGTACATCTTCTCGCCGCTCGCCGAGATCTGTTAGGGTTACAGTAATGAAAATAGAATAAACACATGGAACCAGGGGAGGATCCAGGGGTCCAGGGGGTTCTGACCCCCCCGCCCCCTCGATGGATCCCTAAAAATGCCGTGCATGTGCATGCATAATATATTATATATGCACAGCATAATTATTATGCTGCCCCCCTCTTTAAAAAATATCCTGTTTCCGCCCCTGCCTGGAGCATTTTATGGCAATTACCTATTCATTATATTATATTAGATGATACCATTGTAGTTACGTAGTTCATTTTTATCTGATGGTGGCAATGTGAAATTTAAAACGCCGTTCATTTTAAAGCTACAGAGCTGTTGGTGAAACGACATCTATGGTTGTATACCAAACACTGGTAGAGCGGCAGCGGCGACGGGGGCCTTGACTTGAGAATATGGGAATTATATGAAAACAGATTCACCTGGCATGATCTACAGTACAATAAACTTTCTAATGCAAATTATCTGATTCCGAATACATTTCTTTTTTCTCTTCAACGAGAATAATGCATGTGTTAACAGGAATATAGGAATTCAAACAAACCTACCTTTCTGAGCGACGCTCCGTCCCATCGCAGAGACTTCATCGAGTCCCCACTCTCCTCCTGAGCCTCACGAAGTTGGCGGCGAATGTACTCTTCATCTGAGATGAAAAAAAATATAGAATGAATTCAGTACATTTGCTATGAATTCATTCATAAGGGATATTCATAAGGGATGGTGATGCAACAAACAATGAGATGTTAGTTTATTTGGCATATAGCCCTGGCAAAAAAGGAATGTCATCGTTTACACATCATGAATATAATTTCCGTGAAGAAAATTATGTCCTATGAATGACTGTACCATGACTTTAGGGTTTAGGCAGATACCGGGACATTAACAAGACTTTAAAGCCTGTTTTCCACTAGGGAAGGAAATCGGTCTTCATCATTACCTTGAAGAAATAAAACATAGCTTGTTTGTTTGTTGGGTTAGTTTAACGTCCAGCCAACACTTTAGGGTTCTGTTATCAGACTGCACAAGGTAAAGCTTTGCAGCTAGTTTTAAGCCACAGGGGCGGTGACAAAAATCAATGAAATGAGGTGCCTATTAGTAGCAGTAGGACCCAATGCCCTCTTTATAGTGCTGTCACACTGAGATATCATGTCATAGGCCAACGCAATACCCCACCCAGTCACTTTATACTGACACCGGGCTGACCAGTCATGTTTCGTGGTTCTTACTTAAATACCAAGTGCCAGGCAAGCAGTGACCATTGCCATGGTTTAAGTGTTTGGTATGACTTGACCAGGGATAAATCCCAAGACCTCCCAGACTCGAAGCGGGCACTCTACCAATTGAGCTATCAAGTCTGATCTCATAAGCAACCGTGATTCAAGTCCACTGTTTATCCACTACTCAATTACTATATAATTTTTGTTTCAAGTCATGGGAAACAGTTTCATATAATATTATATAAAAATCCTAATCTTACCTCTCATCGCATGCAACCAGAAGCCCGTGATCACGTGTTCAATTCGTGCGTAGCTTTCGAATTGAATCTCATCTGCTTCCTGTGGGTAAAATAAGGAAGGAAGGATTTAATCTAACATCAAAGTATACCTAAGACATCATTAAATGAGCCTATTGAAAACACGTTTTACACGAGGTAGCAGGGGATAAGGGGAAAGGTATGCGATGTAAGCTGAGGAGTAGGAGTAGAAGGGATGGGTGACATGCAGATTGTTGGTGTTGAAAATCATGCCCGACTTTGTGGCAGCGGCCCCGATTTCATTCTCAAAGAAGAGAGGAGAGGAAAATGTATCATGAAAGTGATCCACTAGTATCAAAAGGTAAAAATTAAATGATTCACATTGAGTCAAAATGTTAGTATTGTTTTGTGTTTACCCACTGTGACTTTCTTCGGCTTGTCATAGTTTTGTTTGCAAACGTGATCAGTACGTGTTCTATACTATAGCCTGCTATATATAATTCGTATTACTTTAGGTGTATTTGGATCCTGCAAAGTGATTATTCATAGGCAAAGTTTATTGACATGTTGATAAGATATTTGATATGATATATTCCAAAGCACAAAATTGTCTTCGATGTGCTTCCACACACTTTCAAACCTACACATGATGGTGCTGATATAGCGTCACACATTAGAGAAGGCGGGTAGGAAACACACTTTAGTCCCTTGTATCAGAGGTTGAATTACTTTTCCATCTGTTTTGTAACAAATGAGAAAGGTTTGTACTCAAAAGCCTGGGCAGTTCACACCGTTGTACCATGCATACCAAAACAAACTACAATGAACCCCTGCATGTGAAAGGTATTGGCAAGATGAATGGCTCCAAAAATAACTCTCGATACTCAAAATATACTGAAAAAGGACAAGCAAAACATTGAAATTTCCCAAAAAGTCTCGTGATATATCACACTACACAATAGAAAAACAGAACATCAATGGATGGAAAAATTCACGTTCACAAGTGTATATGTATAAATTGAAGGAAGTTCACGGTGAGAACAAAAACAAATTCGTTCCACTGCCTCCCATTGGCCAAAGAATGGGGTCACTGCACAAGCTTTGGCTACCTCTTCAGAACATGCATAACAAAGCTGAGGAGGGATGGCGAACGGAGCCGGCCGTTATGACCGACTGTTAAGACAGGAGCACTCATGCTTGTAGTAGTATAGACACTACGAAATGCTTGGTCTTACGTTGTCCTCCCCTGGCTGTAAAGTACAAGTAGGAAACCTGTGGTTAGGCTCGGGGAAGCCGCCGGGGGTAGATTTAAAGGAGGCCAAAGCTGGGACAATACCACAACAATGCATCCAATACTCGCCACTCTCCTCTGTAAAAGGGTATAGGAGTTCTCGAATACTAATTGATATTTTACCTATAATAATTTATTATGATATTCTGTAATATTTTACTTTTCATTTGTTCTCTACTAGAATAGTTTTCCTTTATCCGAGGATACAGCTGTACTTCTTTAGTCTATTGCTTATAAAAAATATTGTACTTAATTCAGATCTATGTGCAAGTGGATTTGACAAGAGAGGTATTGTTTTCTATTGGGACACAGCAGACAAATTTTATAAAAATTACAGAAGAATCGGATTGGATATTTGGAGAAGCTTGGAGTATTGGCTGCTGAACAAGGGTGGGTTAGAACTTTGAACTAGGAACTATGTGTACAACCTAGATGTGAAGGATATTTGTTAAGGAGAAGCATATAATTTCAACCAACTCTAACATGGTTGACTTAATGTCTTTAGGACAAGCAACAGTTCTTCATGAAAGAAAGTTTCCAGATTTATCAGATACAGATGGGTTAGGTATTTGGGGGTGTGGGTCAAAACGTCGACATTGTACAGAGTATGCACAGTAGTACGTTAACATCAAACTGTTGCGCTTGTTTAGTACGTATACTTTCATAAAAATCATACGTCACAGTTACATGAAATTACACTGTTATGTAAGCATTGTAAGAAGACAGATATCGTTAGTATAATGTGGCTGTCGCCTTTTCCCCCAGGCCTGGATGGTCGGTAGTTATGCTCGGTCCTCCCTCCTCACACAAATAAAGAGGTAAACACAGCGGTGCATCTAACTGACAAAAAGAATCGACCGGGCGATCATACTGCAACTAAACGAAGCTTGATTCAACTCATATTGATCGTGACATGCCGTCGTCGTTACATGATATTGGGAATTTTTGGTAGAGATTTTCTCTGTGACTGTTTGTCAATCCACACTCCGACATCTCCTCTACTTACCTGTCCACTAAATTTACCTCAGGGTCGGAATACATGTTGGTCAGCATGTATTCCGTGGTCAAAATTAAGCGGATGAACCACCAATAAGGGTCTGATGAGGGAGCTGCCAGTGGATGGGGAAACAGGCGTGGGAGAACATCAAGCCATTCTCATTTACTTAGGGTTCTAGTCTTACATGTATATGTCCGTCCATCTGAAAGTTTTTCACATAAGTATCTGTTAACCGAGCTCACGATTCGACTACAAAAGGATAGAACAGAAATATGAACCGAGGAAACAGATTGATCAACTCAGGGCAACTGCCTGGGACAGATACTTGTGTGAAGCATTCAGTTGCCAGTTTCCGACCACTTGGAGTGGAGGGAGTGATTAACTCTGTATACCCAAGCAAGAAAATGGTGTCTACATTAGCGCGGTGATTGAGCAAAAACTGTCCAGCTGCTACACATTCAAAGTGATGCGTTATGGTTATCAAACTACTGCTACTTGCAGAAAGCAACTGCTCGTAATCATTTCCAGATGCAAAAATTCTTAACGGTAAGCATGTATATTGTGTCTGAAGGAACAATTAAGGCTAATTTGTCATCAATTCGTTAATACCAAATAGGAAAAGGAACACGGGGTATGATCAGGAAAAATCTCTTATTTTATAGAATCAAGATGTTGACTTAAGAATCTAGAATAATTTGCATAGACTGCATGTAGGTCTCTATTGTTATATATACTGTTATGCGGATAAGATGACATGCATTATGTATTCGGCATTAATGTGAGGAATGTGTATTAACCTTCAATAATCGTTGTTACTGAGGACTAGACCCATATCCTGAAGCTGAACGATTTAGTACTTTGTGTCTTTTTTCACAATGTTAATATTTCCGTGTGCCATAATGATTATATGTTGCATTGGAGTGATGTCAGAGCAATTACTTTGTCATTTGTTCCAAAGCCATTCACTATTTTATTTGGTTAGGTCGTAGGTCATGCTTCTTGTAAAATGCATTAAACATCTAGTTACCAACACATTTTGTTATTAACTTGGTATCTGCTAAGAGTTATTTTTCTATTCAATTAAAAATGTTAGTACATGGTAAAGACCTCCTTTGAGTTACCATGGGGACCCTCTCCTAAATGTGTAAACCTAACACCTCTTTGACATATGCCCTATATAATCCCATGGATGCTACCGGAGAAGGCGTACAATCACAACCTCCTCCCAGCAGAGAATATGCAAGGTGCGTTGCCATGATCATTAAGCACGTATGTCGTATGCTCCTTCTTTCATGTAGCTAAGCCTGTTAGTTGATATTGCTCTTATCCTTAATGATATATGAATGTTATTCTGTAGGCTATGCCTATGCACGGGACCTACCGCACTTGGCACAAAAACGCGCCTGTTCTTTCCTTTCCAATGTCCCTAAAATGAAACAGGTCATCTACTAATGAGAAATCAATTATCATGCCCTTATTTGTGGTAATGTGTATCCCCGAATCCACATGGCTGTTTTGTCAAATGTACGTAGCACATAAATTCAAGTCAAATAAATGAACAATCTTCAATACTACAAATTAAAGTAAAATCAAACAAAGGGTCCTAAGATGTATCTGCTAATGTATCTTTTTATTATGTGGGCCTTCAGTTATCTTCCTCTGTAATGGTTTGTGATATGTATATGTTATTATGCTTTACTATAACAGTGATGTATTCTTAGGCTAGATTTATTGTTTGTTTTATGGTTTCAACTCATTGTGAGGTTGCAGTGCTACGGTTTGGGGCCTTCCGTTAAGTATGTACGCACCAAGGTGGGGTGGGGGGTCTGACATTTTTGAAAATTTGCGTACATTTCTGTACAAATCTATTGCGTATTTTAGGCCAAGGGGGGTGGGGGGGGTCTAAAATTTGATAGATTTTGCGTACGTACTAAATGGAAGGCCCCTTTGCATGTCTCCACAAGTATATCCCCATTTATGCAAGAGTAGACTCCAGCTTGAAAAAAAACCTGTACCCCTGAAAACAAATATTACATGTAAGGTTATTGCAAAGGCTTTAGCTTTTAACTTTAACAGAATTAATATAAAGTGGCAAAGGCGCAATGAACAGTGATTCTATTCTCAAACTCAAACTTTACAAGACAGACTGCATCTGAACTGAACTCAAGAAGGGCCTGACAGCCTTCTGTGACTGCAGACTGTGCCGTGACGTCATCAGTTGGTGTGTATCGCTGAGCACTTACTTTGATGACGGGGTGGAGGCGGAAGACTGTTCGGGGGTCTTTGGAGTCTGGCGTCAGGGTCACACGTCGGTCTGACGTTATGCACAAGTACTGACGTGTTGTGACGTGTCGGAAACGTACTTGTTGTTCCCAACGTATAATGTCGCCTGAATACCACAGAGACACGGTAATAAGTAAGTATCTGAAATTGTTTTGATGAAATGCATATGAATAGGCCTACTGCTCAGGTGCCCAAGTGCCCTTCATCATAACTTTGATATGTGATGTAGACATAATTACATTATGAAAGTATAGGCTACTAGGTTTTGCGTAGAAACGAGAAAACATCAATTGCCGTGCCATGGCAATGAATTATGATTATTATTCTGAAGCCGACGACCCAAAAATAATAGGCAAGAGAGTCGTTTGTTTCATTCAATGTATGGGTAAAAATGATTCTATGGATGTAAACATTCCTGGCCTTTGGACAAAACGTTAATGGATAGACAATAACAATTATGTTAACCATCTAGGGCTTAACTAATTTTGATAACTAGATATTTTAGACTATGTATCCTTGGAAGCAAGCCTTCTAAATCAATGTATATACCTTGATGAAAAGTCATTAAGGGGGGTATTGAATATGCTATTCGGGATTCTTTAAGATATTGCTGGAAAATAATGAAGTGAAGTCACCCTTTTGTGGTGTACTAACCGTTAAGCACGCTGCTTTCCGCCTCTATTTGCCAGTAGGTGTTGGCGGACGTCGAGGGGTAGAGAGACTTTGGTATAAGCTGGTCCACTTCTCGTATTCGTAAATGGACTGCGAGGAAAAGGATTTACGGTAAGGTTTTACATATGTTAAGTGTCCATTATGAATAGTGAATGCATATTTAACAATACTATTCCCTATAGCTATTTCCCCCACCAAGGAATGATGTAACTCTGGCGTTCTGGGATGTTAATCATTGGCTTGGCTTCTAGTAATAAGTGTTATTTATGAAAATCAAGTAGGGTCGTTTGATACGAGGTTATCATATCTATTGTGGCAGCATATCGTTTAACCTGTATACTTTGAAACAAAACTGTCAGTCCCGATTCGCCCTGTTCCCTGTTAGTCTCTGCCATCTGCAAACGTTGGGATTGGGATTGCTAGATTATCGCAGCTCTCAGTGACGTGGTGCCCAGAAAATTATTCAACATGTTGAATATTTCCGTAGCACATCTGTGCGATTGTATCTCATCACGCAGGAACCACTCTTTCAGTGTGAATACTGTTTGTTAAATTTCGCTGGCATACCATCATTCTGTCGTCCAGTAGGGTGTTTTCTCTGGCAGCAAACTATTATTTCTCACCTTTGTGCGACAGAACCATATGCCAGAGAAATTGGCCTTAAGACCTTAATGTCTAGGGGTTATCCTCGAACCGTTGCAGAGACCAGCGACAATTTTAATATCTTGTGCATTATGCCCCATTCGCCCTGGTCGATCTTTCTGTCGCAGAGGGACACGAAAAATTTATCTTAAGCATTCGCAAATGATCTCAATTGCGATAAAATGATCGCAGGCTAGAGATTTTAATCGTAGAGCATTCATACTGAGAGGGAGGGTACCTTGCGATCATTTGCAATCATTTTCTCAAGCAATCTCGGCTTGAATTGCACAAGATCTGTGCAAAAATATCAAGCAGGTTGAATAATTTCGCAAGGGATCAGGTCGAAGAGGTCTATGATAATGCAACGTTTCCAACGTTCGCAGATCGCAGAGGTCTGCGACAAACCACATTTACCACGGCGAATGGGGCTTTAAGCCCCACTCGCCATGGTGAAAGGGGTTTTTCGTAGACCTCTGCGATCTGCGAACGTTGGAAACGTTGGACTATCGTAAGCCTCTGCAACCTAGTCCCTTGCGAAATTATTCAACATGTTTAAAATTTTCGCAGAGAACCTGTGCGATTATGGGGGAGAAAATGATCGCAAATGATCGCAAGGTGCCCTACCTCTCAGTGTGAATGCTATGCGATCAATTTCTGTAGCTTGCGATCATCTTGTCGCACCTGAGACTATTTGCGAACCTCTAAGACAATTTTTTCGCATGGCTCTACGACAGAACCTCTGACCACGGCGAATGGGGCTTTAGCAAATAATCTCAGTTACGACAAAATGATCGCAAGCCAGCGAAAATAATCAAATGGTAGTCCAAATGAGAAGGCAGCTCCCTTAAATCATTTTCGCAAGCAATCCCATCTATAATTGCATAGGTTCTATGTGAAAATATTCAACATAATTGAATAATTTCGCAAGGGACTAGGTCACAGAGGGCTATGATAATCCAACGGTCGCAGATCACAGAGACATAGGGGGTGTTTCACACTGGTCATAATTTTAAGATTGTGTTTTTAGTTATGATATTTCGAATTTCTCATGGTTAAGTCTCAGACTTTATGATCTTATGTTGCAATTGTTTTCTATATTTTATTAGAGTTAAGATAATTGATTATGAAAAATATCTTAAATGTTGTGAGATGTGAGAAACACATTTACGATTCCCCTATTGAGAAATGCGCCCTCAATTATAATGGCCAGGGCGAATGGGGCTTTAACTTAGACAGATACGTCGTTGTGATACATACCGTCTTCTGTGATCTCATCGTCAAACAGGCCTTCGGCCACGAGGTAGGCTTCCAACTCTTTGTGAAACAATCGTATCACGCTTCCGCCCTGGAATAGCAGATCACATCACTTATTTAAGGTTACCATAATTATAATTGGATTATTAAAATCAAAGTGCAACAACATAAATAGATAAATAGATTAATACATAATCAAATAATTTAAATATAAAGGGAACCCCTATAGCGGCGACTAAGATAAAGAAAAGATAGTTTGTCTTATACTTCATTCGGATACAATATGATTAGAATACAGTCATTTGAACATAGTTATTCAACCACAGCAGAAAAGTAAATGTTAGTAGCCCTTAAAGAATACAGTAGAAAGAGAAAGCAAGGTTAGTTACAGGATGGGCTACTTATAATGAAGACTTGTTCTACAAATATTGACATGTACAATACAAAGATGGACATGTAGTTTTCAGATATCAAGGATGTTATCTTTATAATGAGAAAGGATACGAGACTACCATTTCAAAGTGGTGCAGAAATTATACTTTTGTGAAGTTACTATGGTCCATGGTTAGTTGGAATGCGTTGATCCTGAGTTGTTCATTTATCAAAATTTAATTATGCCAAAATATGTACCGCATATCATTACGACAGTTAGTCTATCATAAACTGTACCAAATTAAGCTAGTTGAGGTTGTTGATATGAGACAGAATCTATGAGATGTAGTCAAAATAGGTCTGTTCGAGGTGGCAAGTGCAGCACAAAACTATTGTTCACTACTATCGGCTGTATCCTTGTTTGATCTCACATTGGTTTGTTTTTTAACCATTGTGGGGGTTATTGTGAGAACAGATAAATTAGGAGCAACGTTAACTAGGACCTACTGGGACAGTTCAATACATCAAACCCTGGAGAACATGCATCGCACATTTTATGAATATCCAAAACCAACAATACTGCTATTATATTGTAAGCCCCTCTTATATACTATGTGAAGAAAGGTTCGACAGACTGGAATCGATTGAACGTAAATAAGGATGAGACTTACCCAAATAAACTCAAAAAATGAAGATAAAAGCAATGGCTAAGGCGGTTGTTAGACGCATAACTGATATCAGCGTTAAAAAAACACTTCATTCGGTATTGCACATCGATAAAGTCCGGAGTAAGGAAATTACAAAAGAATGCTAATTATATTTTCATTTCATTTTCCGATGCGTTCAATGCCGAATGAAATGCAAAATAAATTAAAGAAATTAAAGAAACAAAGGACAATAAAATTAACATGTATCACTATTTATAATGATTCATCAATTTGCTTCGAGAAAATATTGATCAGAAGTACCTTAATTAAAATGGAGTTAAATGTGTATTTGACCTTCCTAATTATATTTGTATATGGTCCTATGTTGGTATTTTGTTTTGACGATGAGAAAAACGGTTCTGCTCCATTTGTTTATAGTTACACTTTGTATGACATCACGTTCATAGATACTTATCATAAATAATGATGAAATAGCCGTAGAGGGCCTACCTTCATGAGTAGCTTGTGTTCCTCTGTAGGGCGGCAACTTTTTACGACGGTAAAACCGGCTGGCTGGACGCCCAGGTTGAGCTCCGATCTGCTCAGGGAAAGAATCGAGTTGGTCAATGTAGCCTGCGTATATCTGTGTTCATTTCTATGTACGCCTTGGGAGCCAATGTACTATTATAGGTAAAGGTATTGGCAATATATTCATCTGCAACATGAATGTACTTTGCTTACCAACTTTTTGCTGTACGCATATCGCGCTGTTATCATTGAAAGCCTCGATACTACATTTACAATCATTACCCTCCATAAAACTATTTTGTTTTGACGACAGATGGGACCATCTGCGCGTTGCCAACGTTTTAATTGGTTGTGAAATACCATTCATTCTAGGTGGATATCAGAATTTCGGATTGTACGTCCAAGGGCCTTAAGGTTAGTTGGAATATGATTTTAAGTCTCACCCAATGTTGAAATGGTCTATTTTCCATGCTGCACTGGCATGTAGATACTGTCCAGGGGATTTCACGCTTTCGAGGATGATTTGATCGTATATTTGTACCTGTATAGTATAAGAACGATCTTTTGAGTTACGTGAAGGGTGCAATTTATATGTTCAAACAATTTGTAATTCTATGTTTAGGTACAAGTTTCATTAAACTTAAACTTGATTACTTACATTGTCATAATTATTCTTGTATAAGATGTACATTTCTCGTATCTACAGTGAGGCTATGATAAGGTAGACGGGAACTGCGTTTGTATTTACATCGTATTGTTACCTACATGGAAGAACATCTACATGGTGATTACTGTTCAATTAAAAAAATAAATGAATAAAAAAACTAACTTACAAATTCTCCCTCTGATTTGACTTTGTAGCGAGGTAACAACTTGAACTGGGCATGCTTTGCGTTGAAGGTTTGTAAGCTGACCTGAAATAAATGGGATAGCACGTTTTTGATTAGCCTGATAACCAGAATAACTAACATAATTTCTTGTTTAATCATGACGATCCATTATTGATTTAGAATCATAAAGGAAAAGTTGTGTAAAAGACGACACAACTCATGAACCTATAAGGCGGATAGGGATGTATAGCTTCCTCTTTTTTTTCTCTGCTGGCACAAAGCAATATATACATTATTTGGTAAATCATTTACATTAGGTACACTACTCAACTTTACATAATAAAACATGGCAGAAGTGATGAACATAATTATATTCATATAAGAACTAGGTTTATGTAGTTGGTCGCTGGGAGTTTTATTCTGTCCCTATTTTTACTGCATTTATCCCTATGAAATATGCACTGTGAAATTGCAACAATTTTCTCATTTCTGATTATTGTAGTAGATAAGGTAGATTTGTAATGTAAACAATGATTAATGGAGTCTAAAGTACCCTTTCTCGGCCAAGTGGTATCTGACATTAGATACAAACGTGTGATGTAGGTATGACGTAACTAGTTCATAAAGAGTTTCAAGTCCTCGACGGTCGGTTGAGGGGAAATTGCTAATGTATATTTAGTAAAATGGGTTTGTAGTCCTGTGATTATGGTTAGCAATTTGTATATAGACCAGTATTACCATTAGGTATTTAGTTTAGGGAACGTTACCTACAGACTCAGCACCATTGTCCTATTGTTTCCACAGGTACAAAACAGTGAGTCAAAACAACAAACAACGTGTACCTCTTTTTGTAGCTGGAAACAATATGATATGTATTTCCAATAATAAGATTGTGAGGTAAAATGAATACCCAAACAATATGAAATATTTTTATACAGCAGCTGTTCAATGAACTAGGTCAATGCTTTAGAGAATTGTTTATAACCTACATAAGAACCCGTTGTAGCTAAAAATGGAGAAACCTAGATACTTCAGAAAGCAGGACAACATAGTCAGCTAGGCCTACTCATACTTAGGAGCAATTAACACTGAGTAGCCCACATGCATATGGACAATTAGCATCTGAGCCACAACAAACTAGGACTGGAATCCGCATCTGACCCACTTAAATGTGAAGGGTGACACAACTGGCTGGCAATACACCCAAAACTTCAGTATCCAATACGTTGAAGTTCTGACTTAATGTGTGACATTTCTATGAACGTTTGCCTCCTTTTCAAGAACACATTTACCTTTATAATTGTGTTTAATCGTATAAAACAGTGTCGATCGTCCATTTTACTATTTTCATTATATCTGAACAATAATTAATAATAAAGTAATTGACGGTGGAATCGATTAAGATGTTCAGTTGTTGTTCATGTATCTAGAAAATTATAATGTTATGACACATCCTTGTGAAATATATTTTTTTCAATGACTAGAAAGGAGAAATTTCAGGCAACGATGCAATGACCATTTTGGCATCGTTTTGGCCTGGATACTTTTTAGAAGAGGTTCTGACAGCACCCGAACGTCTTCAAAATATTATTAGTGGCTCTTACCAGCATATTGTTCTTGTCTCTTCGACTGGTCTGCGTCGTACTGACGTGGATGAATTTGCCAGTGAACACATGTTTTAGCTGAAGAAACAGAAGGTCGCACATGTTATATAACTGACACCGAGACACATGGATAAACGACACAAATGCAAAATAAATTGTCTGATAACATTTCTTGTTATTCTAGAGAATAAAATGAGTAGGGCGTGACCCTATAATACTTCATATTATACCATTGGACGACTAATACCCGTTAAAGACTGGGCTCAGAATGCGCATTATGCCTGTATTGACTGTCATTATGAGCGCATTTTGAGGCCAGTCTGTAAAGGGTATTAGTGTCTATTTACTTTATATTAAATTACTATATAAAATATACTTACTTGTATAACCTCTCCGTACCGAACCCTTTTCCCATGTTGTCGTCTTTGTTCTGCTACATTGTCGTCGTTTTCTGCGCCGGCCGCCAACTGCAGAGAAACCAACATTTTTAACTAATACACTAGAAACTTTAATTCATAAAAAATGTGGAATAAAAAGACAAAACGTGTTGATTCAAACACTTAGACCGCCGGGGGCGAAAAAGTGTGAACATCTAAAAACAATATGAACTAAGCTATTTAGGTTTATTTTTATGTCAGGGATTGTGAAGAGCGTACAGATGCTGATAACTAGCCATAGCATAGTAGGTAAAAAGAAACCTGTCTGTAACGGTGGATTATGTTAAGCTTGTCAAAATAAAAATTGCGTACCTAGTCAGAAGTTTCAAAGTAGTACGTTCTGAGTCCTGCTTTTATTAGTATGTTAACATATCCTCTGAATAAAAAGTTATAACAACCCATCGTAGTAAATCCATCCACATACACAAACTGATTGTAGACATCTACATTAACGTCCCTCAATATAAAAAGGTGAAGTATACAGTCTAGTCCCCCTCCCTTAAGTCAATACTCAACACGTGTTCCCATATACCACCAGGCACTCCTAGCGTATGTGTACGGCCCATGAAACTCGACCCTGAAACTTAGAGCCTCAGTGGGAATGGCCGACAGGTTTTACTGATTTCCCCAAGTTCCCACTGTAACCTTAAGGCATCCCCAGACACACCTGGTCCCCCTCAGGTGTTTAATTCACCTCTACTCCACCCTCACGTGGGTGCCATCAAGTGGCACTTTACCCCCTATAATTTACACTTCACTTCGAAGACTATGCTAGCTCGCACTCAAATCCCACACCTTAGTGCCAATATGTTATATCTAACATTGATTTTACAAATTATCATTTTGCATTTCAGCTTTTTCCCTTATTGCAATTTTTTGGTTTCATCATATAACCGGCGAGGCTGGATAAATGTGTTGGTGCATGAAGCAAGGACAATACCTTTTAGAATAGATAAATTTGACTTTACCTTGGCCTGAGTCGTCAGCGACCTCTGCTCGATGTTGTCCGGCAGCGTGTCGACATCAGCGGGTAGAACCTTCCTGTACTTCTTGTTCAGCTTATAGCGGTTTTGTATGCAAATCTCAAATTGCACCGCTGAAAACAGTCAAGATAACAAACACTGCAGTGTCGAGTATGTTGAGAGTATTCATTTTAGGTTGAGTATCGTTTTAAGTGTAGTTTTATTCCATGGCTTTACCTCAATCCTTTCCTATATGTCAACACTTTGGTTCCCCCTAGGGTAAGAAGATATGATACTGGGTCTGGAAAGGTTCGATGACTCTATCATTATTTATTCCACTTATTAATTTTAAAGAATATAGAACTTCCCAAAACAATTAGTTTTTTGCGATAGAGAGTTTATGTTAGACTTTGCTTTAAGGATGAAAAGTTGTTGTCCGCGGCAATTAGTAAAGATTTATAAGGATTATAAATAATTAATTGAACTGTAAATCCCAAAGGATGAGCACACTTGACCACACACGAAATCTGCCATGCACCGCCTTCAGCTTTATAGCCCTTTGGATATTGTAGTACCTGACTAATGGGTTGTTCAGCTCAGTGCAGTTTACTTAAAGTAAGCACGAGTTTACTAAACCTGGTTTATTCAGTTCAGCAAGGATGTAAAGTTGTCAGCATAAAACTACTATAGATCTAGAAAAACTACTAAAGGGTGCCAAAGTCCACTAAGAATGTGAACTGGCTTCACTTTAGTAAGCCGAGACCTTGTTCGTCTAGGGGCTTAACTTTTTGGATACATTGCCGAAGCTCTATTGTAGGTCTACATCACATTAAACTATAGTGTTCAATGTGCCTTTCTATTATATCATCATACCGAATGAAATCCATATGTTTCTAGATCTTTATTGATCTGACTGATAACTAGGGAAGTGCTGATGAGAATAATACTGTCTATACGTTTTTAAACATAAGGGAACTTAAAACTATATTCCACATGCCGATTTTAAAAATCGGCAAGGGAAATAAAGGTATCGAAATAAAGGTTTAGTTTTGATATGTTACATATCATTAGAAAGTTTTTATAATGAACTATCAAACGTTGTGCATATGACGTCACATCTCCAAAAAAATAAGCTGGCCGCCATGTTGGTGAACAAATAATAAATATTATTATTTGAAATTTTAAAGCATCTAAAATATGTATGAATTGATAAAATTTGGATAATTTCAAAGCGACATGGCTGCATCTGATGATCAATAAAAACGTGACCACGTCGGCATAAGGCCTATAGGAATCCTGGATGTATGGTTACATGCAATATTTGTTTAAGAGAAAATCGTAGAATATAAGCTTTAATGTTAGGCCTATATAATATAAGGGCCCCTTAGACTTTGTACTCACCTTGAGGGTTCGGTATGTTTGAGGGCTTCTCTCTGTCATGCCACTGGTATATAAATATACCATTGTGGGCCGTGCTGTAAGATAGAAAGAGAGATCGTTAGAATATCATAGTACAGGTTTTATATATCTATAACTACTCAGAACTCTAGTGACTGTGGTATGAATATTAAGTGGATATGGGGGAAGGAGGCGCGGGTGCCCACCAAGTTCGCCAATCAAAACAAACGATTTGTTGTCAATTGATAATTGTTTTATGATAAACATAAGATATAACAATCATGATTTTGTTTATAGGTCATCTTTTGTCAAGAGGTGTCATGTTGTCATGATTATATAAAATAGCCGTCATACCAATGAATCGAACTAAAGGACATTAAAGGTGCCTTGTAACAGTGTAATTGAACAGAGGCTGAACCTTAGATGAGGAAACTAGCTGTACCGTGCAGTTTTGTATATTTTCTCACATTGACTGCAATAAAATTAACGAGTGGTCATTTTCCTATATGTTCACTGAATTATATTATATTTATCACCTTTGACTTATAACCCCCAACAATTTAACATATGGCATATACTTTGGGAAGCAGGCAAGAAACTATTATCAATTGGATATGAAATAACTTTTTTTCTCATAAAATCACAGGAGAGAAGGACTGTTGGAAAGACACAACTTGAAATGCATTGGGATTTTTCCAATTGGACTGACTTGACCCAACCTCTGAAGTCTCCAGTGGTTTTCAGTTCGTTTTTGATACTTTGTGCTTGCCCCAGATGTTCCAGTTTTAATCCTCCCCTCCTGTCTGCGTATCTGTCTGGCTGTCTGTCTGTCCTGGTGTAGAGAAAGTCTCCAAGCATTGCCATCTCCAATAGTGACTAACACCAAGGTGAGAAAAGCGTCTAGATTTCTCAAAATTGAAGCACCCATCTGCTTGGAGAGTGGTACCAACGGTGGAGTCATGCACTGAACCACTCCTAGGGGTCACCAACTAACAACCTATCCCTCAGCTATACTACAAGAACTTGACTTTTTCAGCTTTAAAGTTTTTCTTTTCAAAAGAGTCATTTTTCCTCTCTGCTCAAGCCCTTGTAATTGCCGCGTTGGATACTCTTCGCCAGTTTTCTTGGGCTCACAGAGGCAGTTCGGCTAACCACTGCTAACGTGGCTGTCAATCTAGATTCTCAAAGGTGGGAAACATATAGTAATATGTGTTGGGCATCTTTCACTCCATGCTAATATAAAACGTAGTAGAAACACAACTTAGCTACAGTTTTTTTTCCTGCATTTCTTATCACACTGCGGAAAAAGTAATTTCTTGCACCAGGGAGGCTGAAACTGCAACCGAATTGCACTTTAGCAAGCCCTCACCCAAAGTCAGTTTTTTATGTATGAAAGCAGACATACGTCCTGTATGAAGTAGGATTTTGCACTTAGTGGTCAACATGGACTCCTCTCCTGACTCGAGACTCTGACCCACCCAGCCTCCAGTCTGTGGCCCCGGGCTACAGTGACTTAGACCCACTGATGTCAGCCTGGTGACTGGACACTTCCCCGAACGTGTCGGCATTTCTAAAAAAAACACGCTGGCTTTAATAAGCTAACAGTAGCTCCTGTGCCAGAAAGCGTCACGAGATCAAAACGGTTTATGGTGACTGATTTTTTTCCAGATTTGTTTTCATGTAGCAGTTATGGCATAGGTTATGTTTCTGTCATGCTATATTTAACAGAGAGGTTACTCAAATATTAAACAGGCCAAACAATAATGCAGCGCCACCAATAATGCTGAATAAAGACACCTTCAACTACATGATATATTCCATCCAGCTTATGTTTATACTATATTATCTTTGACACTAACAACCTCTTAGCACTCTTGTTTATTATATTCCTCCCATCTGTACATCATATTGGATTCCCCTAAGACATAAGGTCTCCACCTTTGCAGGGGTCATGGAGCTTTTACAGCAGATCACGGCAGTTCTTGATAACACCATGCAGGCTCAGTGGATGGTAAGTTATGGAAAAACGGCGGGGGCACATGTCCCAAGAATCTTTGAAACACTGGACGGGTTTGCATATGCACACCCCCAACTTGTTATATAAAAGGAAACACATGTCGATGACGTGACAGCTGTGGTCAATCACCAAGCAGATAGATATGTTCAAGGCCGCTTTGAACAACTGCATACAAACCTGTCATGTGATTGGAGAGTATACTGTTGTTATACATATCTGATTACAACGAACACAAAGCAGAAAGCAGGACAAAGGGTGATAAACTACTGGTTAATTGTGTTTAAACACAAAGAAAAATATGTCTATTTTAGCCCATGAGCGATTGTTAATAGTTCAAGTCGCTTTCAGGGAATTGACATTCTAGTCATAGTATATGGGTTGTTGATGTTGTTGTTAGCATACCTCCTGCTGATGTTTATTTCACTGACCCGATTTGAATGGGCAGGGGAAAGGTTTCATTGTTCTTTTTTTATCTTTCAAAATATTCTCTTTAATCCTTAAAGATATTCGTATGAACTGCTTCTCATTTGAAATGCTATCTCATAATGAAATTATCATTTCAAATCTATAAAGACGAAAAGTGGTTTCACATCTTTTCCAATATAAAACCAATCTTTTTTTAGTTAAAGTCCCTCTAGTCAACTGAATCTTGACTCTTATGCCCGGGCCTTATGCACCATTGCAGATGCATGTTCGAAATGCTCAGAGCGTAGAGATATATACCCTTTCTTTAACAGACATTTTATATCAATCACATCTAAATAATTGTGGCGAACTATTTTTTTTATTGCTTATAGGGACAAGCGTAATCCAAGCATTTCTTTCTATCATTGCTTAGTTTGGTTTCAGTTTCCAATCCATAATCTGTCATTATGTCCATTCGCGTCTCCATAACGTAGGGACATAGCCCCAGTTGATAGTTGTAATATAACACTATCATTGGTCGTTTTAGGAAGTATCGCATGTCAACATATAAACGATTAAATTTAAAATTCTTTTATATGACTCTCTGAAAATTGACTTGAAAAGAAATGAAGACATCGGTGAGTGCTGGTGTTAAATACATTCATATTCGTATCCATCTACTGCCTCAAGAACTAAGGCTTATATTGATACACGGTGGCGTGACACCTGTATTTAGTGTTTCCCTTTCAAATACATGGATATCAACTATTTGCGTACATTGGATTCGCCTTCATTCCCGGAGATGGCGCCAAAGTTTGTATGAAATACACATGCTAGTCACACATGCTATAAATAGGCCTATCCAGTCAACACTGAATTTAAAAATTAAGCCACATTCTAAACCTTTCTGAGAGGCTTGCTCTTTAATTAAAGTATCTTACTGTCCATAAAGAGTAACAGTTTACATGCACTGAGTCGGTGAGAATAGGCAATATTCTTTAAGCACGACTTCTGAGGGCATAGGCCTATGGTTTGAAAACCTATCTAGACCCATACTTTATTCCTTTTTGACCAGTAGGTTAGTTTCACATGGCAAAAAGCAGCGTATACTTTTGAAACTGTATCCCCAAAGGCATGAAGATCACATCAGAGAAGCTGCTGGGAAGTTTAGCTAAAGCTGTTTGCCCCTACCCTGACTGCCCCTCCCCCTCCCACCACACACCGCTCAGGGTCTGAAGACAGGAGTAGACAACCAGCTGTCAATCAGTGCTCCGACATGCTAACTTTCAGCATCACACTCCGCAACACGTGCACTGAGAATCCCAAGAAGTTTACCAGTCGGAAAAACAACCAGCCCTCACTGGATGTGATAGCTGGCCATCGTTTGGCAGAGGTGTACTCTCAGGTGAGGCATGTGTACGTATCGCCTGGTGGCCAGTGGTGAAAGGTGATCAAAGCAGGGAGTATCTACTGTTGACTTACGCCTTAGATGACTACACAACCATACCCAGCACTTGTAGGGCTATATCATAACACAAACAAACTTCAATGGTTCTTATGTAGTATAGTTTACAAGAACTCTTTCTCGTATCAATAGAAATAGGGCGCCTTGGTTTAACATTCCAAAGAGTAAGAACGGGAGAAGCACATGGCAATATTGAAAGAGCTAGGGATAATAAATGTTAGTTCCTCTTATTCGGAGGTATTCGGAGCTATATCAGCACTTATTATCAGATGAATAAATATGACCTGAATAATTTGGTTATGTTTTATGCTAAGGTGTATCAGACTCATTGGCAAATGGTTAAATAGATGACCATTTGAAATTATCAATTTCATGATTCTATTGATTACAGAAGGTTATGGAAAATGTTTTCAACAATACATACCTGCAGCAAACTAACTGAAGTGGGATATGATGCAAAGAAGCAATTCTTTGCATCCTATGCCAAATGAGATATTTTTGTCCTTCCTGTTTTGAGTGACAGGTACATGGTGACTCCCTCCTAGAGGAGTTGAACCTTTCCCCTCTCAGGGTCGGATCGGTGAAGGGGGTGTACCTGCCCTCTAACCAGCACCACTGACCTTCTGGCCCTCAGCCCATAGACCTCCCCTATACCACCTTACTGGCTTACAGCAGGCCTCAGGGGGGACCACACCTGTGGCTCCAGAGTGCAGGTATAAGGAGTGGATATTATACAATGTGGATATCATATCCAGTGTGGATATCATATATTGTATGGTGGCAGAACAAAACAATACCAAAAATGGTGTTGTGGGATATCTAAAACCCTCAATGGCCACACTTCTGTAATCTTAGGGCACTATTTTTGTCAGGTATATCCACAGAACTTGTGTTATGTGTGTTTCTAACTATTTCACTCAAAGCTTTTCTTGCTTTTTCAGAATAAATAGCTTATAATTATGACAATAATCTGCAAAAAGTCATGCTGGATTTTCCCCTACTGTCACTTCAGTGATTACTCATACTATTTCATGAAATTTATCAAGATAACATGAGCTGCCAATGATCCCTCTCTTAATCATATCAAAATAATAATGTTGCAGAGATTGAGCTGTATGACAGTAAACCCCCAACCCTATAATGACACAAAGGTGGGGTTCAGGATATCTTTTGATGCCCTCTAAATAGGACCACTCAAGCTAAATATACCCAATGTTTGCCGCCTTCATGTATGGCCTATATTTAAAGTGAAAGACTGTAAATCTTTCTTGCTAAAGATTATAAAGGAGGAAAATGGGCCTGACTGCAATAAGATAACAACTAAGCTGTCGTCACTGTTAATGTTGTGACCCGTGTTCCCGTCCATAACGCACGTCAGTACATGATGGAGCACGCGCTGTTGTGACGTTTTCATCAGGTTGCAGTGACTTATGACACAGAGCATCCATCTCCCTGACACCTCAGGTAGTCAGACCCCAGGTGACTCTCCTACGTAACAACTCCAGCACGTGCACATTCTCCACCGCGCCCCCTACTTCCTGACGCTGTATTGGGTCGAGACCGTCGTGTTGCAGAATGGCATATTCACAGTCCCACTTGAACCTCACTCTCCAAGCAGGTCTTTTGAGCATTGGGGGCAGAGCATTTGAAGAAGATATTGAAATGTTCCACTTATTACCCCTTGCCACCCCCTTGTTTTACATGTAATGGTACCGCGTGAACCTTACCCTCGAAGCAGGCCTTTGGAGCATTGAGGGTAGGGGAACTGAATATAAAAACACCTAAGAATATGAAGAAGATATTGCAATGTTCCACTTATTACTCATACCAACCCCTTATTTTTTAAAGAAATATAATAAAAAGTTACACTTGGGGAACTGCCCCACCCCCGCAGCCTAATCTGTATACAGGCCTGGATGTGTGCACTTGGTTGGAGAGTAGGGGCAAAGGGAAACCTCCCAAAAGTCCCACAGGTGGCGCAGTGGGTCACATCAGGTGCACTCGGGTCAGGTGAGTCCCCTGCCCTGGAGGACCCCCCGAGCGTTCCTGTACCGCCTCCAGGGTGTGATGTATAGGTCCTCCTCCGGTCCTGCAGCTGAGGTACTCATGTTATGAGGTATAATAACTGCCCCCAGCTCTTCTGGCATCTGCTCAAAGTTCAGTTTTGTATACAGCGAAAACAACTTGGAACCAGCCCACATTCGATATTACTGAAGTAGACTTACTCCTATGCGACTTTTCTACCCTGAGCAGTGTGGACATACATCTATATCTGTATATCATAGGCCTATCCTTCTCATACACTGTTAAAACAAGTGTTTAGAACCTAAACATTTTCCTAAACACTTTGGTGCATCCAGTTTTGGAACACTTTATTTCCCTAAACATGTTTAGAAATATTGGTGTTTAGGGTTAAGTGTTTAGAAATGTGTGATGTTTAGCTGTTTAACCTTGAAGTGTTTAGGTCCTCAATGTGTTTAGAATCAAAACGCTTATGCTTTTTTGATGTGTAGCTGTTAAGTGTTTAGAAATCTATGATGTTTAGGTGTTTATCTATGAAGCATTTACGTCTTCAAGGTGTTTAGGGTTAGGTGTTAAGTTAAACAGTGATATACCGTAAGATGTACAGTGTACTTTCATTCTTAAGGATGAACATCATTTTAAATTTAAAAATAATATACCATAGTGTGTAAAAAAAAAACCGTAGATCTTACATGTAAAACACTGCTATGGTACTATGCCATACAGTTTACACCAGATGTAATGTTAACAGCATTGAAAGTTTTATTTTTCCTGTAATCACACTACAGGATCATTGAGCCAATAACCACATATGTGCTTCCTTCTTGGTTTAGCCTTGCATGGATTGTTTGATTGTTGGAGGTAAAACCTTTAGGGGTATAGCTGATAAAGTTCTTGTACTAAAAAGGTGTCTACATGTTAATCCTACTAAAAAGGTGTTTTAAAACATTTTGTAAATGTTTTAGGGGTGTTCTGGTTAGATGACTGTAACTAGAATAGCAGGCAAATGAAGTGATTATCTTAATGAAGCTACAAAAACTTAAAATTCTAACATTTTTAATCACAAAGTTCCAAATTCCTAAGTGTATGAAAAAACTATTTTATTTATCATGGCCAAAAATATGGAGTGCATGTGGCAAACCACGAATAGTACCACTACTTCATAGTAGTAATTTGGTAACTTCAGTAGCCGAGATTTGAACCCGGGGCCCCTCACTTATGAAGCCTATGCTCTACCACTGAGCCATGGAGGCCTGTAGGTAGACACAGCCCAGCTTTGGTACTTAACTGAATAAGTAGGGGTATGAGAGTACTAAACTATTGTCTGTCACACGAACATGATGTCAAATAGCTGTATAGTAGTCCTGATCCTACTCATTGGTGCTGACTATGCCAGTGTGCACTGCATGCAGTCCTAGTTAGCTCAGTTGGTTAGGCTTCTACCTTGAATGTAAAGAATGTGGGTTCTAATCCCAAAGTGTCCATTTTTCATTTCTATAGTATACAATTGATATTATGTGTTTAGATTCTAAACATATCCCATTCAAAACATGGTTAGAGGTTACAAGTGTTTAGCTTTTAAACACAACTGATGTTATGCGTTTAGATTATAATCATAGTTAACCCAACACATGTTTAGAAGTTACAAGTGTTTAGGTTTTACACAGATATGGTTTAATGTATTTAGATTATAAACATGTTTATGCCCTTAACACATTTAAATTCTAAACACCATTTTAATAGTGTACTGTGTCTACAGTATGGGAAGTAAAAGAATCCTTGCCTCGGTAAAAGTGTAGGGGCAGGGCGTCTGCTTTTTCATAGATTCAATCACCATCACCTCCCTCGATATGACCCTGGCAGTCTATTGGGCGTAAAGCGACAAATTAAAACCAACCAACTTACTCCTATGTTCAACCTGGTTTATCTGGTCCATGCATTCTAGTGTACAGCACATTACATCATATGAAGGACTTTGCAACCCTCATTATCCAGATTTCGAATGTAGACTAAGCTACTCAATGTCTAAAGTACATGGAAAAGACATTTAATTTGACTTAATGTATACTTTCTCCAGTTATATAGAAAGTGCCTCGGGGACTGAGATCGTTGTATACAGTGGTTGTATGGAGTATACAGAGGCCTGTGGTCCCGAGGTGTGGTACCGTTTGGCACCGTGCCCTACCCATCTTGAAGATATGACGTCCATACCCTTGAATCTGAAGATATACGTGCTATTTCAGTCTAGCCTGTCAATCTAATTCGTGAGCTAGATTGGCGAAGAGTCAATCCTTTATGCACGATTCAATTTTACTAAAGTACTTCCCCTATCTAAGAAACGTATGGTTCCTAGGTTCTTTTTCTTTTGCTCACATAACTATGCTTTACTTAGAGCAGACTAAAAGATTTGCTGTGCTTCATATTTACATAATAATTGTAATATTAGGCCTATCACAAGGACACAATCTGAGAAATAATGTCATTTGCAAATCGAGTTAATCTGCTAATTCAGGGATTGTGTTACAGTTGCACCCTATTCCCTAAGTTAATCTGAACTAAAAATACGACACCACTATCAGCACATGCATTATCCACAAAAACTTTATCTACAAATGAAGGATATTATACAAAAAGGCCAATGATCTTCCCCTAACATAACTGATTTAGTTCCTTTATTTGTATGGAAATTAGAAAGTGTCCATATCGTAAGAAGTATCTCCTTGTGTATGTGAAAACATCACCCAATGCCCCCGGACTCCTCATCCCCTACTTGTCCTATGTACACCCCACATCCCGCTATGATACCGGCCCACCCACTCTCCCACACAGGGCTTGGTTAATGTATACCAACCCAGTCTAAATACAGACGGCCCCGAGACAGTGGAACATCGCCAAGTCTTTTTAAATGACTTTCGATTTTGATGTCAACCCTTGAGGCATACACCAAAGCGCTTTCGTCCAATGATACTGCATGTACCCGATCTGTCCCACTCACAAATATCATGTTGATGTATGTATATAGCACCAGCCCACCACATATATTTTGGCAGATCATGTTTCCTATGTTGCTAAATACAAAATAACAGAGGAGGTAGCCACGAGAGAACGCAGCTATATATTTTGCACTCTAATGTATTATTATAATAATTCATATGTTTTCTACTTAACTATAACGGTGATTAAGTTAACTAGTTTTTTGTTTCTGTTTTGATACCTGGTCATGAAAGAAACTGCACTTTCTGTCTAGTTTGCACTGAACCCCGTTATCCCATCCTTACCGAACTTAAGCAGCCTTTGACATTACGTGAGGGGGAACTTCTGTTGCTGTTGAAGCGTTAGCAAATGAAAGGGCAAGGTGTATTGCTCCGATATTTGCATTTGCATCTCAGAATGTGCACTTGTTACTGGGAATTTGCACTTGTATCTCCGAATGTGCACTTGTATCTGCGAACATGTGGGCGAACAGTTTTGAGAATATACCTTTATGAAACTACAGAGTCAATAGAGAACTATGTATACATACTAACTTAAATGATACATTCATGTTCCGTTATGGTTATTTTAGGAAGAAAGGGACAATCATAGTTATACGTAGATAGATTTGTACCCATATCTATTGCTTCAATTATTTGTTGGATTTGCAACGTCTTACACGGTCTATTTAATGCACAGGTTCAATGCCAAAACAATTAGGCCTTAACGCAAAAACTAATTAAGGGAATATCAAAGACGTTTAAGATGCAATAAAACAGGTAATTGTCGTCAGTAATTAGATAATAACGGAGGTTTGATGTGACCGATAGGTATTCCAAAAATAGAAGGTCATAATAATTACGCATGCTAATTCCCTTGCTAACGTCAGTATGAATTGGTGAGTTCAGAAAGAGAAATCGAAAGAATCAATTAAAATTGAGATTGATGCCCCGATTCTGTGAAACATTTCAATTTTGACAAACCTTCCTCCCATGGTATAGTGAAAGGCTCTATTACAGAACACGAAACGAGCGGCGACATGGTGATGTAGCAGAGAAATTGCACATATTAGAAACAAAAGTCTTTGTTATACCTTATTAAAGTACCCCAAATTGCCTATTTCAAACAATTAAGTAACTCCTGCGTGCAAATCTTCTGTAATACCATCATTATTCCGCCAAAATTGCAATTCAAAGTCGTGTAGTGTAATAGGGCCTTCGTGTATGGATAGTTCTGGCTCTTGAGGAAAAATGGAAAGCAGTAGGTCAATTAATGCTGTATATTGTACTGATGCGGGTGGCCAGTCCATGTTAGGCACTATGGCGTGAGCTTTAGAAGTGCAGATGCTAGCCATGTTTCACTTTGTCAAATAGTGGAATGGAGGAGGAGTCACGGTGTGACGCACTACTCTAAAAGAGCGTGTTCCGCTCTCAGTCAGTCAGAGTTCACTGTAACGCTGTGTGAGTAACATCCTGGAAAGGTTGGACCTTTAATCTGCAGTCTTGGTTCTGGATAGAGGCATAGAAATCATGTAAGAGTGCGGAGCATTGACTGAATGTGTTTGAGGGGATTCCTACCTCGGGACTGATCATGGTCAATCGAGTTCTTGTCACATAACGACTATACACTGGATAATAAACAACAACTTCCTTTCACACGAGTGTTCACGTCTTACATGATGTTGGAACTATACTTATGTATTGGACGATAGCAGTCGATGAGGCGGAGACTGCGTACAGAGCTAGTGATTATCTATAAACTAATTACGACATTAACGTACACCACACACAACAGATAATTAACCTCTATAGTTCAATATATATGACTGTTATACCTAGATGTGTATAATGATATAATATGATCATACACTATTATGATACACATTTATAATGCGTCCACTCATCCCATTTACTATTGACAGTGCACTCTCTCAGAGGCCAACATGCTAGTTCGTTGATGGAGTGTAAATCAGTTTTTTCCATAAGCCAAGGCTTTAAACAAAGGTGATGATACTTTGGTTCACGCGTGTTGCGCTGGGTGCAAACACTGACACCACATGAGCAAACTGCAAAATGAAGGATCCCCTCTACAGAAACACTTCGGGGGACACGAATACCAACACAGTTAGAAAAACCAAGGGGACTGTTTAGAGATTGCTGAGGAAAGACAGATCCCTACAAAGAAACGTCTAAAAACTATAGGAAAAACCGTCAAAGTGACAGTGGAAAATCAAGACAACATAATTATGGAAAAAAACAGATTAAAAAAGCAGTTGGCAAAAACAGAGGAACATACTGGGGACAGTTAGAATACTGGGGACAGTTAAAATGACAGTCGATATATCTGGTAAAGAGTTACATACCAGAAGAGGATGGGAAACGGAGACAGACCTAGCTAGTGAACTGTTATATTACGTAGATCATGTGAGGTAGGAATTGTGATATGACTAGGACTAATTGCTGAGAAGATGTTTTGATTTGATACATAACCAGCTGATGTACTCCTAGATGTAAAAGTTGGGAAACTGATAGATATTTGACTACTCTAAAGCCTGTATTTCAAATACCAAATTTGATACCGGTGATTTTGTAGTTGTTCGACTTTTGATTTTGTATCTGTTTGATTAGGTAGTATTATACTGAAATACTACATGATCTATCCCTCCCTGATCATCTTAAAATCGGCACAATAGCAATTATAAGTACAACATGATAAAATGTACAAATTGGGTGGGGGATGAGTCGTCTATGTTATTAAACTCTGGAAGTATGTACGTAATTATACATATTTCCTTTAAAAGTCGCCTTAGAATGAGATGACGATCCATCAAGCAAAATCACCAGTATCAGGCAACCTATTTAGGTAGGCCTATATTGATTCTTTAGGATACTGATCTACTAGACGTCTTTGCAGTGAGATGTTTCATATGATAATTTAATACATGATGTGTGGCCAACACGCCTTTTTATTAATAATATGCAATTATGACTTCAGGTTTACAGGTAGGTAAGGGGAAATGATACGTTTGAAATAAAATCCTGAATCAGAGCGAGAGGATAAATGTGGCGAGAGAAAAAGAAATCATGGACCAAAAAGAAAATAATGATGAGAGACAGGTAGAGATATGGGTAGGAAAACAGAGACAAAATTGTGTGAAAAAATAAGAAGGGGGAAACAGAGAAATAGAGTAGATATAGAGAGGAGATGGCACAGAAAAAAATAGGCTTTGGAGTAGACAGACAACTGTCAGAGGTCTATCAGAATATGACCTTGGTAGAATTACCCTGAAGAAAACAAGAATAGCAATGATACTTTCTGAGGGGACCGATGGGCAGCTATCATGGCGCTGGTCGACGATACAGATGGAGATACACTACAGACTACATGGAATTTAAATGAAACCATTTCTCAAGGGAGAGCAATTTTCCCGATCTCAGCTTACAGAACAGTAGAGCTGACATAAAGATGATAGCTCAGCCTTAATGTGATGTATTGGGTTTTGCAATTGTTTTCAGAATATGAAACATAGGTTTTTTGCACCCGGTAGTCTTCTTTTAATATACCTATACGGAGTGTGAAGGTAAAAGTAAAAATTCAATCCGAAATAATCAGATAATGTCAAAGACGAAATGACAAAATAACCGGAAATAACGCCTATTTTGATTTTTAGACACTAATCATATCAAATCATTTACCTAAGCAGGTACGAGAACATATGACCCAAAAGAATGGATTTGCTCTTGCCTCTATGCTTGAAGGCTTTCCACATTCGTAGATCAGGATGAAAATTCCTTTGTAATATCAGTATTCTGCTATTACTTCTGCATGTCATTATTTGTTTATGATCTTTGAACTTTCAAATAACCTAACTATATTGTTACTGTTTCTTTGTTTCTTGGTATATGGTAAATTTGTTAATATGGTTTTAGAAGCCTATTCGTACTTCCAATGCAAACCTTTAAATAATTATATGTATGTTTACTTTAGTAAAGGAGGCTACCCACTGAGCAATGCAATCAAAATTCTTCTCAGTGGGAACACCATTTCTGGTCGTCCCAGCCAGAACTAAGAGACTAGAACTGGTCAAAACGACCGAAATTCTAGTTGAATAACACAATGAATATTCCCCTTAAGTTGATATCCCTAGAAATAACTTGCATGGGCAAAGTGGTTATTATATCCATTTGAGTGGTCCTTTATATAATCAGATAATAATATAGGGGGGCTAATTCTTAGTCTTACCTTGTCTGCCAGCTGTAGACATAACCCTCGGTCTCTTCACAGAAAAGGCTGACCAGGTCGCCCACGCAGAGAAAATCACTCATCATCATCATATCTTACTCCATCATATTCTGAAACACATCAAAGAAATATCTTTTTAGCAAACGGTTGTAACATTGTTCATTGTTTCTCTTTGATCTGAGAATCTCATCAATGTGGCTTGTAATGTTTCCAAACTTGATTTGAAATATCAACAGTCCTTTTCAAGTTGCATATATAAACAAGTGACCAGTGCATGCATGTATTTGGGACTTTTGTGATCAATGCCAATACTCCTGTAACGATATCTTGTAACAGAAAGGTATTTCCGGGCAGAACAAGAAAGCTACGTGATGACCCGAACACTGCTGTGCAGAACATACTCTTCATATTTTTGCAAACAACACCTTGAAATACATAAGTTAAATATGAATCTATCCGAAACAAATAATAACTGGATGAAATGAATCAAACTTTTTAATTAACACCCAGACAATTTGAAATAGGATTGTAGACAAATTGGTTCATCTACCATGTATAATTATTAAAATATCCAAAAAAAAATGCATCTAAGATTAAAAAATAGATAACCCTATAACAATAAAAGAAGAATCTGTCTTTGAAGTACCTATAATTTCTTAAGTATTATCCAGCTCACCAGACCAGAAGATCATCCAATTAATAGAATTACTTACATTAAGTAATTTATAGACACTGGAATACCCCACATGATCACTAATGGTATTAACACCCCCGGAGATGGCAAGATCTCCTTTTTGATACCGCAATAGGGAGCCGGACACTATGGGTGGTAGTTGTTACACGTGTAGGCTACAGTCCCCCAACCCTATCCCCCAATCCCTAACTACACAAAGAGGAAAATGTCAGCATTTGGGATGACACCAAAGCATGCAATTACACCATCACATTATCTAATGGAAGGAATGCTGTGGGGCAGTTGATGGGCCCCCGCTGGCCAATAAGTACCTGGAGGAAGGGCTGGGCAAGGCTCAGATCCTCTGGGTTAATGTGCTTTCCTACCAACTAACCTGTTCATCATTACCTCCAGTGGGACGGGCGGCTATCTAGGCCAAGTATGTTTGGACATCACCTGGGGCTAACCCTGCATGCTGCTTGGGGTGGGGGAGGAGTGGGGAAGGCGGGGGAGAAGAGGCTGGTACTTAGCAGCTAACAACTGCTTAGGGTGTAGGGTTGGCAGGGTAAAGGAGGCTGGGTAGGCACGTATTTATAGATGTTTTGGGGGTTTGGGGTTTAGGGTTTAAGGTCAGTGACCTGAAGTAGATAAGAGAAACGGTTCAGACCATTATGTATGGAGTTTTGCCAAAATGTTTGGGATTGGAATGGAGCCACAGCGGCCACAGTGCGATAGGTTGAAACAAGGGTAAGCTTGAGGGTTTGCGGGAAATGGAGGATACATTATTTTGGTATATTGGGGTAGACAGTCGGGACAGGTGCGGTGAGGTCGTAGGAGGAGGGAGGTGGATCAACACCTGCTGGGGGAACAGGTGGGTGTGGAGGTGGTAAGTACTTCAGTACTGGAACTCTCTGTATGTAGTTACTGTTTATTTCAAACATGCACTGCTTTACCTCAGGGGGTCAGCCTGAAGGGCATTCGGAAATTCCTATTGATTCAAACACTTATGTATGATTGATATCCTTTTGAAATCATAGAAACATTATTTGAAGCTTCTTGGCAACTCAAATACGAGTAGGCCTACCTAAATTATTATATGTACATATTACATTATTTGTACCAATTTTGATTACAGCAGATCTAGAAGCTTTTAATATGTGTTTTCTTTATCTGAGATTCATGCTCAATAAATAAGATTGGTGTGGTAAAATAAATGGCATCAATTATTCAAATGCAGTTCAACTTTTGACGTTATAGATTGTAGATATTTTGACCAAATTTTGATACATCAAAGAAAGAAATTGATAAGGATCCCAGATGAGTTTGACGTCATTTGGTAGATCGTCTTATAGAAAAGGTTGAAAACACAGTAATTAATGCATGATTTACAAATTTGTACAGCTGTCTTAACAAATCTCTGCGACCCGTATTACAAGATACGTCTTATTTCAAACAGATTAATACATGTGAACACTGTATATATCTATATCTAGCCCATACAACCGGCATTATATATATGGTGTTAAACTATGACTTGACAATGTGGGGTGAGTCACTGTTTGAATTAAAGCAGGTCAAAGCCTTTCCCCTTTGCGAATAAAGCGAAATGGTCATACCCCACGTTCTCCACCCATCCCCCTTAACACATACGGCTTTCTGTCTATTTTACACAACCTGGCAATGTGCACCTTCCACACTGAGGCCTGAGAGTGTTTGATGGTGATTTAGATGAGGGTTTTTTTTGTGAGGGAAGGGAAGGAATGTGTTGGTTTGTCTGTCTGGCCACCAGAGAAGGTAGCAACGTATACACTCGATCTTTACTTTTAACCTGTGCAAGTACTCTGATTGCTTAGAAGGAGGAAATTTGCTGAGTACAATAAATGCTACCTAGGTAGATAATATCATATTTTACTCCTGAATTATGCCTAATTTGAAAATGGTCAAAGTTAGATATAGTCATGATGTTGTATGCAATATGACTCATTCTAATTATGTATTTTCATATCATCCAAGTTTTGCAAGTTACTGTACATCATTCCCTATAACATGTTACAAACATGCCGCTGCAAAACATTTCATTTCACAAGAAATTATAGATGATACATAAGTACCCTAGATCGTAGGACACTGTACGTACGGTATCATTTCTAGGCAGAAGTTATCTCGGTAACAAAACCGCTTTGGAATTCTCAAAGTTGTCGCCATGGTAGGGGGTATAATTGCTAAGTTTTCAGATAATAATCAGTTGCGCCATCGAGGCAAATCTGAATCCTTCGATGCAATAGCTAGTAGGAGGTCCGCCAGAAACCTAGTCGGATGTTTGATATGAGCATAGGCTTCCTTGGGTGCCAAGTGTGATATCTCTACCACCTCCCTCACGTCTCATTTGATTAATGTCCTGGTTCTTCGTGCGTCGTTTTATTTTTTGTTGGCTAATTTTTATAACCTAGTCCTACCCTTCTTGTGATACCAAAGGGCATACGTAGGGGGTACCTGGGCTAGTTCGCTGCCAACCTAGTTACAGAGAGACCATGTAGAAAACTCATTTCAGTTATTTATAATGGGCTGATATACCATGTTCAGTACCATGAAATTACAACATTATGTTATTATTTCTTTTATTTTTTGAGACTTCTTTACATTGTTCCATGGGATACTCTATAACCAACTGGTTATTTAAGTACTATAATCATACTGATTAAAAAGTATACATTCCTGCTTTATTGAATATATAGTGCTCTTATGTAATTTTAAATAGATTCACATAGAATGTAATTATGTAAATTTGAATATGGAATTAGAAAAAATGCAAAGGTGTAATCGTGAGGCACGTAAAGCCCTGTTTCCACCGAACAACATTTTGCAAAAAGACAGCCTAAGACTAGTAAAGATTTGTAAATCTTTGATGGTCTTTTATGAAATCGTTCAGTGGAAACACAAAATCGTTAGCAAAGACCTTCGTGAAAGACTGCCAACGACATTTGCTCAAGACAAAATTGAAAGATGTATCAAAGGGAAAATGTCAGACGTGTTAGATTCTTCTCAAGACAAAGGCCAACGATTCCTTCCAAAGGCAATTAATGGCAATAATGGCTATTGTTTGCCCTGCAGTATTTTGGTTGTCCAGTGGAAACAAGAAATGATTCCTTTGTGAGAGACTAAAATGGCCAACGATTTTCATAATTTTCATTCTTTTGTAATCGTCAGCAACTTTCAGTGAAAATCGTTCGGTGGAAACAGGGATTAATAGGTCACTGCCAACAGCTGTCACAATAAGATGGATGGTTTTTCTGCATATTAATACCTGAAAAGAAGCCTCTGTCACCTAAAACTGAGGCTCACCGTATACAAAAGCGTACTGTAACGTCTTGAAGCGTTCCGCTCCAGTCGTTACTCCATGAGAACACAGGTTTCAGTGGAACCAGACGTGACTAGGAGTTGGATGAAAATGAAGGAGAGTATACAGGACAAGGGGTCCTTTATACAGTATAGAGGATTTGAAACGCCAAACGACAACGTTACAATTCAGCCCTGCGTGTTGGGGACAAAAACAAATTATCATTCAGGACCAAGTCATTATTTTTATTAATATTATTAACATAATCTGCTGCCAGATGGGATAATTTGCTGTATATTTAACAAATGTGATATACTTGCAGTATAATTCAAAACGTTCTATATCGTATTTCTTTCTTTCTGACTAACACTTTTCATTCCGCCGCTGCCAGTAATTATCTGTAGACTAGAGATTGTTGTTTGCGCTTGTTTTAAGAACGTTTTAAATTAGTTTCTATTTTCGTAAATCTAATATTGCACTTTCAGCGAAGTCTTCCATTTATGTAGGTCACCTTTTTATTCAAATTAGCCACGAGGGACTATATCATTGCTAAAATGCTGTAAGATGTATGGATATCATTTATCGAAAACCGTAAAATGTGACCGTGGATATTTGCGCATGGTCAATCATTTTATAAATTGAAAATAATGATAATCTCAGCAATGCAGTTATATATGGCTTGTTATTATTCATACGTGATAGTGATAGAGGAATGACAACAATTGAATTCAATGCGAGTCATCCACACCATAGCAATACTAATGCGATCAGAAGCACCCTATAATGGACTAGCATATTTGTCATCTCTTTCCTGATAGAAACCACATAATATATACTAAGATCATTCGGGCGTGAACAGTGAACAGGTGGAGGAATGTCCTTTTTCAACTCTTTCAAGCTTTGTGACCACATGTATATCTGCCTTGGGTATTATTTGTAAAACTGTCAGATCTATTATATCAATCGAATAGCTTTCAAGTCTGAAGATCAAATTGAGGAAACCCATACAAACTTTGATCAAAATTCTTCTCCATGGATGATGTATCTTTATACCTCGATTCAAAAGTTTGAATAAGTCACTTATAAATAGGAGCATCAACACTTTTAATATGTTTTTTTAATCGGAGTCCCGTCCCTTCACGCAGTGACCCATGGCGGTATACTGTCAGGTTAAATACATATAAAGGTGACTTAAGATACAGAGAAGGAAAAAAAACTAGATCAAATGTCTCTTAGAGCAGAGGTATTCATACCAGACGCTAAATAGGCTATCTTGGTCAAAATGAGACAGAGCTGTGGTATAATAATTCAGGTGGATCAAAACATTACCAGATGTTTACATAGGTAGTACCCTGATGATCGGTTTATTACTCTAGGGAGTGTGACTCGATTAAATCATCGATTGACCGTTATGTGTAACCACCCATAAACGTGGACCATGTTGTGAGGTTTTGCCAACAGATTTTTTCCGATTCACACTGTCCGATTTTTCTGCCAATTATTTGGCGAATTGCATGTAAATCTATGCCCCTACACTTATCATGTATGACATTACCCCTCCCTATATATATGTTGCCTATGATAATGTATCGGATTATTTTTAATTATTTCTTAGCATTTTGAAGGTAATCGATAGTAGTGAAAAACTAAAATCTCCCAATGTGAACCTAGCTTAAATGGGCGCTGGGGCGAAGGACATGTCTCATAAGAGGGTACTTGGGAGGCGATACCAGGTGTAACTAGAGTATGATGGTTTTTGATCCGTGCCTCACCCACCTGGCCACGGCTCCCCTCCTTGAGGGCGGGGGATGGGGTTGGCCGCTGGCAGGGCCCGGAGCCAGCATCCCCGGAGGCCAAATGTACCAACACAACTCTCACCCCGGTCTCCACCTCCCACTCCCACTCCCACTCCTAGGTGGCGCGCGCCGTGTTTTCATTGACCTGCTTGTAGCCCGACCCATGTATATACGGACGAACAATAGTCTTTTAGTAGTTAACTGATGTTTATTAAAAAATGTTGGTTCTTGAGTAAAGTTGTAGATACATCATAGGCACCTTGGATTAACACCTTCTGTAAACACCTTCTGTAGATCTAAACACCGTGAAAACTGTAATGAAAAATTGTGTCTTTTAGTACAAAACAGCTCTCACACTTGGCTATCTGAGTATCATAATATTCACAGAATATACTTTAGAACTTGCTTTATGACATTAAATGTCTTTATAGTGACACTACAGTCACAGGTTTCCTGTACTGGAAACTGCACTTTAACACACTAAGATATAAACTACGCGCGTAAAATAAATGGTTTTACCATGAAATATCATACTAAATTACCATGGGCATTTATTTGGCCCTTATAAGAGTCAGTAGTCACAGATCTTAATTTAAACTGACATAAATCCTACATAGATTTGCCTTATATTTGGCACACACAGATGGTCAATAAAATGCTCAGCACAAATTCTACATGGCTGGCAGACAATAATACTACTCATTTGGTAGTAACTAACTCTCATGCATACATATTAGGCTGACACTAGATGATAACATTATAAACCATATGTAGGTCACAGATTCCTGGCCCAAACTTTTGGCTTTACATCTCAATACAGAGCATGTCAATCAATATTAGGGGAATCATACAATGCAGGGCATACATCATTTTTGTTAGACATACCTTATTGCGCCGTACATAGGTCTGGATGGTTAGATTTCTTGGTTTTGTTCCTACATTTTCAGCAATGGAAAGCTCACTCCATGTGTTGTCATTTTCCCTCTCAAACCATAACTCTATAGTTTCTTATTTCCATACCAAAGAAAGTACAATAATAATCTTGGTGAGACTACTCATAATTATAAACATACAATATTTGTATTTAAACTAATCGAGTAGAATAATTATTCAAAGTCTGAAAGTCAAGTTTCACAAGTAAATACCAATGTGGCTAACTCTGCTTCAAAGTAAACATGGCTGCCAGTGACTTGTACTTCTCTGTCACTGCCTAAGTGAAAGCATGGATTATCAAAATACAGGGGGAAACACTACCTGAAAACTACTTTTATAGTGTCATCTAGTATTCTGGAGATCACTAAGGTAGGTTTTATCCCAGAAATCGGACTGGCAGAGATGCATTTCGTTAAATTCCTCTATTATCGCTCGGCGACGCGATCGCCGATACACTCCCACCCGAAATCCGCAGTGATTTCTGCCGAATTAAACGCCTTCGGGATATTCCAATAGTTTCGGGATTTTTCCAAGTAGTTCTTGACGTCTGACCTCTCTGTCCTTTGTCCTTATGGTTTGAGCCGGACTGCACTGCTCGCTTGGCCCATGCACTTACTTTCGGGCGGTTCTCAGGAATAATCTCTGGCTTTCCCTTTGCCGGTGTGTTTACTTTAAGCCGTGGTGGCCGCACCTTTTTAGGTGACGCGTCTTTGGGTGACTTGGGTGACTGGGCCTTGCCCTTGTCCTGTGCTGGTTTCTGGTGGGTGCTATCTCCAACCAGCTTCTCTGTCCCCTTGTCGCATTGCCTCTTTAGTCGCTCCTTTATTTCCCTCTCCTGGGTGGTCGTGTTGACTAGATTAGGCCCTCTGGAGATAGACGACTTAGCTTGAGGCTGACTAGCTGTCTTCTCAATGCGCTTCTTACGCGGTTTTATTTTTACACGAGGTCGTTCTCCTCCTGTATCTCTGCTTGGTACCTGGTCGTCATCTCGTCGATCCATTCTATCGCCATACTCCCCACCGCCCCTATCGCGGTTACGGTCCCTATCTCTGTAGTGGCTGGCAAATGATAGCCGACTTCCATCTCTGTCACCATATCGGTCACTGTCTCCAAAGTGACCATTTCCTCTGTTTCGGCCGAACGTGAATTCGCTTGGATCCCTTTTTCTCCAATCACCGATAGTTTGGTCCACTGCGTCATTGTCTCTGCCTCTGTCAAACTGGCTCCGTTGCTTATTCTTCTTCCCTTTCTCTGTCTTATCAGAACTTGACGCCATCTTGGTCTGTGTCTGTACACTTATCGCGTCATCCAATATTTCTTTAACTGTAATTCTGTGAGACTCTCCCGAAGCCTCAGTCTCCACTGCTTCTTCACTCCCACCGATGATGCTCCATCCCAAGTCTGTCTGGAGGGCAAATGGCTGGTTACCTTCTCCCGTAATAGAACTCCTGGGAGCCAGGGCCAGAGGACAGTTGTAACCGATCAAAAGTCCAACCTCGCAGTTCTGTAGATTCGGGATCAGATGGGCGATGCGTCTGAGGTGGGTCCACTTCCAGGCTGTAGACGATGTCGGAATATGGGACGTGTCCGCAGGTATAAAATCTGTGGTGAAAGTAGTCGGCAGGTCTATGTGTGTAGGTGAGTCGAAACCTCTTACCCGAAGTTCTTGGACCTTACGGCAGGAAATAGCATTATCTCTGGCCGATATCGTTGAGAGTCGTAGCCTAGTCTTCTCTGTAGGTGCCTCTAGCTTGTCCGCAGTTTCATCTAAAACAAATGTAGTATCTGACATGGTGTCAAGCATGGCATAGACTAATACTTCCTTTTGTGGCTGACTCTTCGCTGAAACCCACACAGGCACGATCATCGTAGTCATGGATCCTCCTCCGATCTTAGTCACCTTACCACAGACTGCCTTCTTTCCGTCGGGGGACTTGTCTCTATTTTCACTGGAGTCTTTAGGTTTGTCTTGTTTGTCCTTTGTATCCTTTGGAGTTTCTTTGGACTCTTCTCCTGGCCCACGTTGCATGTGCAAACTTGTGGGATGCTTCTTCTCACATACTGTACATGTGTTCCTCTGTGTACAAGTCTTTGACATATGTCCTCTATTTAGGCATCCATAACACAGACCATTCTTTAGGACATAATCTTGCTTTTCTTGGTCTGACTTCTCGCCAAGGACTCGGCACTCAGCTATAATATGACCCGGTTTGTCACAGAATCTACATGACTTGGTTTCCTTGGTGTCAGAAGCTAAGGTCCGTGCGGTAGGACTCAATCCCTTCTTTTCTTTAGTTGTCTGAGTCTGTCTTCCTTGGTCCTTGTCCTTTACTTGAGCCTCTCTCAATGACCCCAGTGAGGCGATCGGGTCACACGCAATTTCCGCCTCGTCAACCACAAACTTGACAAAAGTTGAGAACGGGGGGAAAACTCCTTCTTTCCGTTTCTTCTCGGCCACAATGCGAGTCCACCGGTTGACTACCCAGTCGGGCAATTTCTGCAACATCTTCCGGTTCTCGCGGGTGTCGTTCAAGATCTCAAGGCCCTTCATTTCCGTCATTGCGGCCTCACACTGCTGGAGAAAATCGGCAAACCTTCTTAGAGCTTGGCCGTCCCTGCCCTGCACCTTCGGCCATGCTTCTAGCTTATCACGAAAGGCTTCGCTAACGATGTGCTTGTTTCCGAATCGTTCTTCCAGGACAGCTCGGGCTTGGTCGAAAGCTGACGTACTTCGCAGCAAGAAGTACCCACTCACTGCTTCTTTCGCAGGGCCGCTGACATATCTCTTCAGATAATGGATCTTATCGCGGTCTGGAATGTTCCTCTCTTCAATTAGAGTTCTGAAGGTGATACTCCAATCATAGTACTTGAGCGGATCGCCATCGAAGACGGAAGGTTCCAGGGCCGGAATCTGGGTCAGACTGATCGATGCGGCGAATGCCTCGGCCAACGCTGCGACGTCGCTCACTGGTTTAACTGGCTGAGACCTGGAAGACCTAAGAGAAAAGAGACTTCGTCTTTCGCTCTGTCTATCTTCGTCCTCTCCTTCTTCGTAAACCTTCACCTTAGCTTCTGCGATCTTGATTTCATCTTTAATTCTGCGCTGCTCTATCTCACGTTTCTTCTTTTCTATTTTTCTTTTCATTTCTATTTCTAGATTTAGTAAATCTTCTTCGAGTTCTGCTCTTTCTTCGGCTGCCTTCAGCTCTTCCCTACGAGCCGCGGCTGCTGCCTCAGCTTCTCTCTTCTTAGAAGACGTGGAGGATCGTGAGATATGGGACGACGCACCTGTCTTCTTAGAACGCCTTGACCCGTGACTAGATGCAGCGTGAGAGGATACCTGAGATACACGGTCTTCCTTATCTGTCATTTTGCCTTTAATTTCAGCAATCAGCTTGTCTTTGTCAGACTTCAGCCTGTCGACACCAGTCCTAATCTCGTGAGGGGGAGCAGCGCCTAAGATGGTCTTCAGCTCCTCGAAAGCCTTAACGACTCTTTCGTAGCCTTCATCTAGCGCCTCCATAATTTCGCGAAGATCAGCGTCGGGGCATGGATCGCTAAGGTAGATGACTGCAGTGCGAATTTCACTTTCAAATAATGCCTGCGCCTTCTTACAAGCCTTCTCTAGCTCGCGTGCCTTGTTCTCACGGGCCTTCTCGGTAAGCTTGCGCTGACGTTCGCTCTTTCGACGTTGCTCCTCATCAGCTTTGCCTATTATGCCATCGCCTACTTCACCAGCCCCTTGCTCTGACTCACGGTCGTCGCTGTGGTGTTCTTCGATGACCGCTTCTCCGTCCGTTGACCCCTGCTCCTTGGCTGGATCCATATCGTCAGGTTGGTCGCTCATGTTGAAATATGAAGTTCTACCGACAGACGTAAACTAGAGAAACGACTACGTGATCTCGGGTGGGAACGATCGACGGGCAAACAGATATTATGTGAATATACCAGTCAAGTAACCTTATACCGTTCTACCTGTCTATGTTATCTTATAAAATTAGGTAAAGTTGACACACGTTAATACCCAATAATATGTACCAAATATAACCATAGATCAGTAATCTTTACAAGACTCAGAACAGTTCTTTTTACATTCTCTGTTGTGTGAGTCAAATTCTTTAAACCACAATGTCACACTTTCATAAAGGGATATAACCAGGCACAGTAGATCTGGACTGTTCCTTGTGTAGCCCCTTTGGCCACACCACCTGACGTTCAGATGTCTTGGTTCGTCCAGATGCCACCCTTCAGCTCGCGCTGTCTATCCGCCTAGTCTCTTTAATTCTTGTCCCCTTTAGTCGTGGTAACGTGTGGGTCTTGTTCTATCATCTTACGAACTTGTTACGTGGTACGTCGGAGTCATCACGTGGCACACCGGTCGTGGTGCGCAGCACGTTGAAGTCGTCAAGCGGCACACCAGTCGTGGTGCACAGCAGGTCGTAGTCTATCATGCGGCACACCAGTATCTTGGTGCGCGGCACGCTGAAGTCATCTCGCGGCACACCGGTCGTGGTGCGCAGCAGGTCGAAGTCATGCTGAAGTCATCACGCGGCACATCGGTCATGGTGTACAGCACGTCGGAGTCGTCAAGCAGCACACCGGTCGTGGTGCACAGCAGGTCGTAGTCTATCGCGCGGCACGCCAGTGTCTTGGCGCGCGGCACGCTGAAGTCATCACGCGGCACACCGGTCGTGGTGTACAGCACGTCGGAGTCGTCAAGCAGCACACCGGTCGTGGTGCACAGCAGGTCGTAGTCTATCGCGCGGCACGCCGGTCTCTTGGCGCGCGGCACGCTGAAGTCATCACGCGGCACACCGGTCGTGGTGTACAGCACGTCGGAGTCGTCAAGCAGCACACCGGTCGTGGTGCACAGCAGGTCGTAGTCTATCGCGCGGCACGCCGGTCTCTTGGCGCGCGGCACGCTGAAGTCATCACGCGGCACACCGGTCGTGGTGTACAGCACGTCGGAGTCGTCAAGCAGCACACCGGTCGTGGTGCACAGCAGGTCGTAGTCTATCGCGCAGCACGCCGGTCTCTTGGCGCGCGGCACGCTGAAGTCATCACGCGGCACACCGGTCGTGGTGTACAGCAGGTCGGAGTGTCAGCACGGCACACCGGTCTCAGCACGGCATGTCGTAGTCTCGGCAGGGCACAGCACATGGGGGTCCCGGACCGTCCTATCTGTCCGTCTTCGTTGGGCCTAAGTTTGCACTTGGCCGCGGGCTTAAGTTTTCACTGTAGCCGGACCCATGTATATACGGACGAACAATAGTCTTTTAGTAGTTAACTGATGTTTATTAAAAAATGTTGGTTCTTGAGTAAAGTTGTAGATACATCATAGGCACCTTGGATTAACACCTTCTGTAAACACCTTCTGTAGATCTAAACACCGTGAAAACTGTAATGAAAAATTGTGTCTTTTAGTACAAAACAGCTCTCACACTTGGCTATCTGAGTATCATAATATTCACAGAATATACTTTAGAACTTGCTTTATGACATTAAATGTCTTTATAGTGACACTACAGTCACAGGTTTCCTGTACTGGAAACTGCACTTTAACACACTAAGATATAAACTACGCGCGTAAAATAAATGGTTTTACCATGAAATATCATACTAAATTACCATGGGCATTTATTTGGCCCTTATAAGAGTCAGTAGTCACAGATCTTAATTTAAACTGACATAAATCCTACATAGATTTGCCTTATATTTGGCACACACAGATGGTCAATAAAATGCTCAGCACAAATTCTACATGGCTGGCAGACAATAATACTACTCATTTGGTAGTAACTAACTCTCATGCATACATATTAGGCTGACACTAGATGATAACATTATAAACCATATGTAGGTCACAGATTCCTGGCCCAAACTTTTGGCTTTACATCTCAATACAGAGCATGTCAATCAATATTAGGGGAATCATACAATGCAGGGCATACATCATTTTTGTTAGACATACCTTATTGCGCCGTACATAGGTCTGGATGGTTAGATTTCTTGGTTTTGTTCCTACATTTTCAGCAATGGAAAGCTCACTCCATGTGTTGTCATTTTCCCTCTCAAACCATAACTCTATAGTTTCTTATTTCCATACCAAAGAAAGTACAATAATAATCTTGGTGAGACTACTCATAATTATAAACATACAATATTTGTATTTAAACTAATCGAGTAGAATAATTATTCAAAGTCTGAAAGTCAAGTTTCACAAGTAAATACCAATGTGGCTAACTCTGCTTCAAAGTAAACATGGCTGCCAGTGACTTGTACTTCTCTGTCACTGCCTAAGTGAAAGCATGGATTATCAAAATACAGGGGGAAACACTACCTGAAAACTACTTTTATAGTGTCATCTAGTATTCTGGAGATCACTAAGGTAGGTTTTATCCCAGAAATCGGACTGGCAGAGATGCATTTCGTTAAATTCCTCTATTATCGCTCGGCGACGCGATCGCCGATACACTGCTCCTGACTGGGATTTCCTCCAATAACTGTACACTGCTCCCTCTGCTCCCAGACTAAGTACAGGTCATATCAAACATATTCATTCAAGTATTTAGGTATCTTATAGCCACTGGTTGAAGTTATATCGTTGGCAAATGTAAATATCTGGTATATATATATTCAGCTCTGTACGGTGGACGTTATCGATGTGAAGGGAAAAACTGGACATGGTTTGTAAGACGGGTCGGACTATGACAGTTCTTACGCTTTTTAAAGAATTTTCAGGCTATCATCCAACGAGATCAACTTGCTTTCTGCGTGTACATGTAGTATGAAACCAGTTACATTATTTTCTTTTTACTCTCACAGCAATAACCAATTTCCTGCCATGTCTCAACAAGATACACATACATCCTGCAGTCAGGACGTTAGGTATTGGCGGAGGCATGCTCAAGGACGATTTTAGAAGGAAGCTGTCTGCAGGTATTAGGAGGTGTGCAGGTTGTCCTAATGATACGTTCTGAGGGAGCTGTCTCAGTCAGTCTCACGTGAACATCTCACACGTTATAGCTAATAACATAGAGATACATATGTCTGTCTAGGCTAATAAGTACGTCAAGGGTAACGTGGATTATAATGTCACCCCCTACTGTAATAAAGGGAGATACTCGATATTATCATGCTGATAAAACAAAAAGGCAGGTGTAACATTGATAGGCCTATACGTGTTTGATGCGGGTTTTTACAGGTGTTAAATGATGAACTTGGCAATGTAGGTGGTATATAGGCCATATATATCATACTGCGACTTCCTTGTAAACCGAAAAGATCTATGTTTTCTTTATTCATTGAAATTCCCCTCTTAATAGATATGCCCGAGATTGCTTTAAGATGATAAGTTAAGTAAGAAATTACATAAGCCACAAACACAGGATTAAGAAATGAGGGCATAATATTATATCATAATACATATTATGACATAATTAGTCATGCTTCTTTAGTCCTGTTTTTTCTCTCTTTTTTGCGATATTCAGGCAGATGGGGGCTACAACAAAATTAATTAATGGACACATGCAGGGAAATACATGTATAGCACTATTATATCAACACTTTGAATACACACACATGCCTTTATGACTTTGCTTTATCTTTACGTATTTACCTTACTACTTCTAAAATGGTGTCCTTTTGCATGTTGCAGTCTTCACATTGAACTTACTTTAGCTCATACCAAGAACCAGCAAAATAGGCTATGACCAGCCAGTCCATTTGGTTGCTGTTTTGTTAAACAGCTTTTTGAAGGACCAGAGGGAACCAGCAAATTAGGTCATGACACTATTATTTAGTTCCCCTCTCATCCTCTTTGTGGCTTCATAGTGAAGGTGTTAGAAAGCCTGCTTCCCATCCCCTATGTTGTGGGTTCGAATCCTGAAAGGAGTTTGTTCCTGACAGTGTTTATTCACTTGGCAAAGCCACTTTATTACTTAATAATATATCTATTAGATTTGGCCAGTTCTGAGGTCAACAGGTCAAAAATAAGTTCAGCCTCTTCAATGAATAGAATTCCAATAATTGGCGTACTCTAATTGCTATAAGTGACCGCCATCAACACTGATAGTTACCTTTTATAACCCGCATCTTGAATAGTAGCTGTGTGTGTATCGTACAAATTGATGATGACCTCTGATTGTGATGTACTTTACTCTGTCATTGTACCCTGTCACATGTAATGGAGCTATCTGGTTGGGTTCGGATGCTGACATACTGACCAGGTAAAGTATAGGATTCGGCCTTGGAGGGGGAGGGGGGCACTGCCTCCTTGAAGGTTACATCCCACAGCCCAACTACCACCCCTAAACGTTTTGTGACTGACCCCTCCTGAATTGTATTTGACTGCTCCTTATTTTTGGGGGTCATAGATCACAACCCCTAAAACTCAGGGTGTCTCAGGGTGAAAACATACAAAAGTTACCACGATTGCTCTTTATTGTTCAATGGATGTAATTCGCTGCTCTCTTTATTTGCATGAAAAGTAGTTGGCCACCCATCTTGTTTGACGTTGACTCAGCCTGCTGTGCAGGTCCGTTTGGCAGTCAGTATTCTTTCAAGACCCAAGTACATGCCCCCCACCCCCACCCCCGAGCTTTCGGCATCCAAGCTCATTGCAGATAGATGCATACGTACGCTAAGTACGGCATATTGGGGTCCCAATTCAGCCAATTGTAGAAACCGGAACCACATTGATTATGACCTGAAGTAGTTTTTGCAATCAAACTAAAAGGTTATAATTTGCATGGATTTCTAAAGCAGAGTAATTTTAGAATGGGGATCAGGCATTTTTAAAGATAAGTGAACTTTCGATTAAAAAAGAGATTGAACAAACAAAATGGTGGGACCCGCATGGCTCCTATATCACCCGTGGGGAAATCACATCTCAAAGCATTTGGGCGCTTCAAAGTTTTCCTCTCTAATTATCTTCTTTGTTTTTCTCTCCTCACTTCGGATTTCTTATCAATGATACAGTATTTTATAGTAATGATTTCAGAACTCGATATAAGATTTCGACACCTCTTGCACGCAAATACCACTGCCAGCATCTCTGAGTCAGGAGGTAAGGGTGCTATACATAATAGTTTCTGCCTGTTGGTACACGTATGAAGAGAAACCTTTGTATTGTACCATGTAAATATTTACTCATTCCGGAGTATCCATCCATCAGTGAGTTATTAGCTGGCTATAGAAGCCTCTCCATGGGGGTAACCCAAAAACATGTCTGAGGGGGTAAGTTGATAGAGTACTGCCTCCAGGGTCCTCCAAGGTCATAGCCCAGGTCAAGGCCACGTAGGTGTTTGGGGTAGAAAGTGGGCGTGGTCAGGGGGCGTGGCTTAGCAGTGATGGGCCTGTGGAATAGCCCCACTATTCTATTTCATGCGTCATTTGGGTAGGACAGCAGAACGGATCCGTTATGAGGTAGCCGCAACAGGTTGACCCAGACGGCCGGCCGGGGGTCACAGGTCACAGGTCACAGGTCACAGGTCACAAAGAGAGACCTCACTGGAGCACCTCCCCCTCAGGACAGCATTCAAACTCCTGTGTGTTTGTTAAGTGCGCACGCATCTACAATGTATGTATACCTTTATTCACACTGGAATTATAATTAATTTTAAGGACGATATACAATTGTTCTCCTTTGTGTGAACCTATAGAAAACATATATAATTATATATATAGGCCAGTAGGTATGTACGGGAGAGGCAAGCCCCTCACTCCCCCTCCCCCTCCCCTCCCGTCATTCTCACCACCACTACGAAAGGATCTAATCCTAGGAGTAGGTCCTGAATGTTTTTTGACATGGCATAATTTTATGACAGAGATGATATAGCTGACGTTGTCATAACCGTTGGCCCGATGTTTACTTGATACCAGTGGTAAATACAACACTCGTTTGGTGATAATTGGCCATCGGCCTGCCAACTGGAGTCTGGTAGTACCCACAGCCGAGACACAACTATCATAAATCAGTATACTACGGAATCTGTGTCACCCTTGTTAGCAATGTATCATGTTCGTGTTTTAGTACACACTGACCGGAACGCTAGCAGTTGGTCAAGTGAAGTTTGAGATCTTTTTGTTTATGTACAATAGCCATACATGCGTCTATGGTATCTCATATCACTCGAAAGCTCAAGGTTATATTTTTGTGCCATAAAAGCAATACCAGGTAAAGAAACATGTACGTGGCACACTGTGATACGAACTGATTGATTGTCCATTTAGTCTCACTCGACATCTCGGACACTGTAGCATATAACCTATTTTATACATGTATTTTATAGAAATTGTATTTGCATATGGAGTTACAGCCCACACATGTATGGTACTATGATATCCACTAATCAAACCGGTCTTCTCATGATTATGATCACTAAAATCTAAGTCAGCTGGATAACAGATAGTATTGTATGTATTTGTTTCCTTCCCCTTTACAATTTTAGATGTAAACATCGATTGGTAAGTCACGCGAAGTTCATTAGACCCCGTATGCCTTAGAGGTTTAAATAGCTTGTCAATTGTAAACAGCAATAATGATGGCGATGCATGTGAGCCGGACGAAAGGATAATACTGATTATAATGCAATTGGCATACGGGTTAAAGCACTTCTTGATTACCATGCATCTGGCTATATGAATACATAGTCCAACGTACCATCTACCATCTGGGCATGTTCAGTTATTACTCAATCTCCCCTTTTCCCATTCTACACTTCCCCAACTTTTACCATCTGTCTCTATACTCGTGCTTATAGCCGAGTCCACTAACTCATTTAAAAGGAGGGAGTAAACCTAATAACACAAAAAGCGTTACTTCAAAAGACTCGGCTTTACATCGGTGGAAAATATCGAGATTTAGCCACAAGTGCAATGGGCTATATGCGCATGGTACACTCCCTCTTAAACGTAAGCTTGAGCACCCCGCCCTCTAACAGAGCTGTATCGTTGTGAGTTGTAGTCTCCATAAATGTAGGTTGACATTCTACAGGCTTTAACAACTCATCCCTACCCCTCAGATCGATGCTGCGTCCAGTCGGGGTGCTTTACGGAGACAGCCGCCCGGCCGAAGGGGCGAGGTTATGGCCGAAGGGTTCTTGTCCCTATCGCCTGCCAGCCCTCCTCCTGATGCCGGGCTATTGATCAGACCCTGGAGGATCTGATCCACCCATACAGGATGGCGGCAGGCGCAACAGGGGGATCTATGGCGCGTAAAGTGTGAGCACATAATTATTATTATATAGTAAATGTCCTGTCAGAATGGCATAGTGCGTTGACAAAACGCTGTAAGTGTTCCCCAGAACTCACAGAATACGTAGACTGGAAATTACGACAGGTCTTTTGACAGACACATCGGAACCTTGTGTTTATGGTTAGTAATAATAATATTGAATAAGATGGAGAGTTACATACGTTTTTGGAAGGAGTGGTGCCTAAAAAAAAGAGGAAAATTGACACCTGGCAGTTAAACGTAATCCCTCATTATATATTTACCCCCAGTTCTGACTTATGATTCGAGAACTACCTCTTTTACTTCGGCAGCATCACATTCAGGGAAGGGTTCAACCTGTTACTCATCGGCCGCGCTATGCGTCCGCTACTCTCCTGTGCAATGGTTAGGGAGGAATCGGAAGCTGCCGCAGTATGAAAAGGGCTAGTATAGATGTCAACTCCCATCAATCCGACTGTTCTTCACCTGAATAATCTTACCTCGCGCCATCTATAAAATATTTTTTAAACCGTTAGTGTTTTACCTTTCACCAAAGTAGACCCTATAGGTTACTGATCCCCCATTCTGCTGACTCCCATCACAATGCCTGACCGTAGATATAATCTCAGAGACATTGCCAACCCACACGCACACCTACACAGGCTGACCTCTCATCCTTTTCTCTGACCCAGCGGTTCTGGAGTTCCCCGGGAGTCTTCTCTGGCTACACCCAACACCCACAACGTGCACGACACTTCCCCGATATCCAACCTCTACTACTGGTAGATGGTTGATGATTGCGATTTTGTATCTTTTGATTGCGATTTTGTATCTGTTTGAACATTTTTAGTAATGTAGCATAAAACCACACGTCCTGTAAACCATTTGAAATGGAATCGTACAGCATTTCTATTGCCTAATATGTCTATAATTAACATGCCGACTCTTGAAATCGGTAGTAAAATTGGCATGTGGAATATAGGCTTTACTTCAACATCACTTATTCTAGACCTCTGTCAATTTGAAGGGATATCCCGGTCAGTATAATGTACAAAATTCTCAGTCTATTCAAATTGCTAGGGGTACGACTAGACTTTGCTTGATTCCCAGTGAAACCCTTGCCTTATCAGAGAACTGCCAGTGTTACTTCACCAGATGCATTTGAGGTCCAATTCCTATGGCAAAAACATGCAGCAATGGGTAGAAACAAATGTTCGGTCTGGTTAGAAGCTATTAATCTGCCAGAATGCAACCATTATTCATATTGGTTACATTAGCCGGGCATATCCTTCTGTCGCCCAGGCTGGCCCTATTCACCTCCCCATATCATACGTGTATGCAGTGAGCCTGTGGAGCAGCTGGTTTGTAAATGTAATTACACCGTTGGTGCCTCCCCATGGGGCGGGCCTGCCAGGATCATCATGAATACCTACCTCTTTACTCCACATAAAATACCAATCATGGACAGTTAGATCATCTAAGCTTTGCTAGACAGAGTGCGGGGTGCATGAAAAACCCTCTGTGAATTCAAATGATCTATGACAATGACTTGCCATCCATTCAAATTCCCCAATGTTTCCAGATTGAAAAATAAACTACCACCGCTGAGCAATTCATCAGATGACTGTTGAAGAAATGTGTCATCTGAATCAATTCATTAATATTATTTTTCTATCATATTCAGGGAATACTGTGACATAAATATCATAGAGCAAACAACACAGAATATTGGACGCTCTGTTTTGTAGTCGTATACCGATGTCTGTATACCTAGAGGAGACTGTAATTCTTTTTTTTTTTATCACCGACCTGGTCCTGTTTCAACCCAACCCGTCCCTGAGACATCAGATAGGTAGTCGTGTGCGCCAACAAGTAGGTATAATACAATTAAATGTTGTGAGGTGAAGACGTGGCGGGAAGAGGGCAGGTAAAAAAAACAGGTGACACACAAAAAGTAACCGTTAGATGTGACTAAGGCTTCAGAGGTCGGTGGGTGGCTGACGTGCCGAGTTCTCCGTTGGACACAGCCCTATTTCGGGGATAGGTTTATGTCGCATTCACAGTATCCCTCACTGCTAGACTTCTCTGAAACTCAACCTTTTTGTACAAGGTCCAAGAAACCTGCCTACCGAAGGAAAATATATTAGACTGTATATCATTACATCCCTTATTATAAAGATGGTTTGAAGTTTTTCATTTTATATTAGTATAAGAACACTCCAACATTGTTTTTAAATCGACGTCGACAGCAAATTATTCCATAGCTAAAAAGTTGACGGAACTAAATATTCAATATGCACAAAAGCTTGCGCCTCACCTCAGATACCATAATATTAATCAGGGGTGGATCCAGAGATTTTAGGGGGAAAGGGGTGGGGGGGGGGGATGCCCTACTGTAAAAATGTAGGGCACCTCGCGCCATCTATAAAATATTTTTTAAACCGTTAGTGTTTTACCTTTCACCAAAGTAGACCCTATAGGTTACTGATCCCCCATTCTGCTGACTCCCATCACAATGCCTGACCGTAGATATAATCTCAGAGACATTGCCAACCCACACGCACACCTACACAGGCTGACCTCTCATCCTTTTCTCTGACCCAGCGGTTCTGGAGTTCCCCGGGAGTCTTCTCTGGCTACACCCAACACCCACAACGTGCACGACACTTCCCCGATATCCAACCTCTACTACTGGTAGATGGTTGATGATTGCGATTTTGTATCTTTTGATTGCGATTTTGTATCTGTTTGAACATTTTTAGTAATGTAGCATAAAACCACACGTCCTGTAAACCATTTGAAATGGAATCGTACAGCATTTCTATTGCCTAATATGTCTATAATTAACATGCCGACTCTTGAAATCGGTAGTAAAATTGGCATGTGGAATATAGGCTTTACTTCAACATCACTTATTCTAGACCTCTGTCAATTTGAAGGGATATCCCGGTCAGTATAATGTACAAAATTCTCAGTCTATTCAAATTGCTAGGGGTACGACTAGACTTTGCTTGATTCCCAGTGAAACCCTTGCCTTATCAGAGAACTGCCAGTGTTACTTCACCAGATGCATTTGAGGTCCAATTCCTATGGCAAAAACATGCAGCAATGGGTAGAAACAAATGTTCGGTCTGGTTAGAAGCTATTAATCTGCCAGAATGCAACCATTATTCATATTGGTTACATTAGCCGGGCATATCCTTCTGTCGCCCAGGCTGGCCCTATTCACCTCCCCATATCATACGTGTATGCAGTGAGCCTGTGGAGCAGCTGGTTTGTAAATGTAATTACACCGTTGGTGCCTCCCCATGGGGCGGGCCTGCCAGGATCATCATGAATACCTACCTCTTTACTCCACATAAAATACCAATCATGGACAGTTAGATCATCTAAGCTTTGCTAGACAGAGTGCGGGGTGCATGAAAAACCCTCTGTGAATTCAAATGATCTATGACAATGACTTGCCATCCATTCAAATTCCCCAATGTTTCCAGATTGAAAAATAAACTACCACCGCTGAGCAATTCATCAGATGACTGTTGAAGAAATGTGTCATCTGAATCAATTCATTAATATTATTTTTCTATCATATTCAGGGAATACTGTGACATAAATATCATAGAGCAAACAACACAGAATATTGGACGCTCTGTTTTGTAGTCGTATACCGATGTCTGTATACCTAGAGGAGACTGTAATTCTTTTTTTTTTTATCACCGACCTGGTCCTGTTTCAACCCAACCCGTCCCTGAGACATCAGATAGGTAGTCGTGTGCGCCAACAAGTAGGTATAATACAATTAAATGTTGTGAGGTGAAGACGTGGCGGGAAGAGGGCAGGTAAAAAAAACAGGTGACACACAAAAAGTAACCGTTAGATGTGACTAAGGCTTCAGAGGTCGGTGGGTGGCTGACGTGCCGAGTTCTCCGTTGGACACAGCCCTATTTCGGGGATAGGTTTATGTCGCATTCACAGTATCCCTCACTGCTAGACTTCTCTGAAACTCAACCTTTTTGTACAAGGTCCAAGAAACCTGCCTACCGAAGGAAAATATATTAGACTGTATATCATTACATCCCTTATTATAAAGATGGTTTGAAGTTTTTCATTTTATATTAGTATAAGAACACTCCAACATTGTTTTTAAATCGACGTCGACAGCAAATTATTCCATAGCTAAAAAGTTGACGGAACTAAATATTCAATATGCACAAAAGCTTGCGCCTCACCTCAGATACCATAATATTAATCAGGGGTGGATCCAGAGATTTTAGGGGGAAAGGGGTGGGGGGGGGGGGATGCCCTACTGTAAAAATGTCAACCGAACCCTCCAGATCAAAGGGGGCACACCTCTGAATCCGACACTGATACTAAAGCTGAGCTCAGAAGCCCTATGTATTTAAGTTGATAGTTGTAAAACCCACAATGGTGAAGGACGTGCCTATATTTACCGCTCCCCGTGCGGCGCTCCAGCTCTCAGCTGTCATCGTGGTACAAAAAGGCCCCTGCCGGTAAGCCCCGGCCGGTGGTTGGTTAGCCGGGAGAGGTGACAGTTTTATCGTCAGTTTGTTTTACAGGTAGGGGTAGATGAAATGCCCCTTTGAAACAGGTGGTTTCGGGGAACAGTATAAGTCCCAAGCAGTACACTGTGTGCAATGATACTGACTTCTATGATCCTATGATATGCAGTGTGAGATTTACTCCGTCACTTTCACCAAATAACTGTATGTAATATTATGTAAAGCTGCATATTAAGTATTCAAACAACGCAATACGTAATACTTATTCTATTATGTATACGTAATTAGGTATGTCGGCATTTTTCACGCTTGACCATTCTCTAGACCCTAATCAACTGTCAACAGGTGCACAGCTGGCCATCCAAAGACTCGGCCGTATAATGTTAATCCCTATTTATCTAACTTTTATGTTGTACCTAACCTATCAAAAAAGTAAACTTCTAGAAATAATGAAATCAACCAAGTATTGCCAAAGCTAACGGCCATCCAACCCCGCTAAAAGCATGCCAAAGAATATACACATTGGTTGGCAATCTTCTTTATATGTTTTTTATAGCTCCCTCTGAGTCTTTTGTAATGTATGGGTACTCACTGAAACAAATGATCCTCTCATCAAAGAGGTGGTCCACCAGAGGTACAAGTACTCCTTATAGTCTGTAGGGTACTCCCGCTGCTCCTCCAGGGTGGGTGGGGTCTCAGTAGGTCCTCCGGTAGGTATGGGTATCAGATTAGGCTGCAGGCAGGTGTGTGGAGTTACACACAGATGGCCTATGCTGCCCCTGAGCTAAGATCCTAGTCCCTGACCTCCAGGGGGTTTGACTGAGACTGAACTCCACTGCTGGGATGTATGGGGGTGTCGCCGGTGGCTGCTCCTGGGTCTCCCCCCTCCTCCTCCTCCTGTAGCTCCTCCTGTTAATAGTCTCCAGTATACTGGCGGGGGATCACAGGCTGAGTGGTATGGGACGTCGCCCACTCCATGACATCACTTTGAAAGTGGGCTCCAGCAGGAGAGGGGAGGGAGATGGACAGAGGGCCACTGGGGGGAGTGGGGAAGGAATGGGTGCGTGTCAGTCGGTATAGGCGTGGGTGGGTAGGTGGGGGATGTGTGGGTGGGTTGGTGTGTATGTGGGGGGGGGAGGGGTTAGGTTATTGAAGTTACAGGATGAGGATTACAATGACTGAGCATGCAAGAGTGATCAGGAGGTGAGGGGAGGCTGACTGACTGACAGCTGGTAGCCTTGGTTGTTTTAGTGCATGATGTACTTATACACTGTGACGGCACGTTTCCGCTACCATGCACATCCTCCGCCACCACCCATCACTTCTGCTACCACTGTAGGCCTACCACAGGCGAAGTAACCAACGGGCCGGGCCCCACCACTACACTCCATGCAGCCCACTCATGCCCTCTAGGTATCAACACTGAAAACGCAGCTGATTATAGACAGACAATAACTATGGACAGTGAATCAAATACATGGATGTGGTGGATGCACTTACTAACCGTGAAACCGCAGAGAATCATGTGACATCTGAACTGCCTACTTTTGGCGGGAAGTTTTGTTTTGAAGATGACTCATAGAGCGATATGGGACAATGTGCAAACAGTGGCAATGTTGTACTCGGAGTCTCCCAGCCTCTGGGCGGAGTGGGAGGTGTCAGTCAAAATAAAAGGAGGATGCCACACTAAGGAACAATCATTTCTTTTTATTCAAACTGTGATAACCCCTATAGCCTTGTCATTTCACATATCCCGGATAGCCCATATGGATTAACTCTTCCCTGTAACTCTCAATTGACTCACCTGTTCACCAAAATGCACCGATTGACCCCTTGAATGACGAGTGGCTCATTTGCCGGAACAGCCACTCACACAACAGGTTCTAGATAATTGCTGAAACAAGTTGCTCACTCGCATCAACTGCCCCACTATCTTGATTTCAATCAATCAAATTAACGCTTTTCTTTGCAGCCCTCAACTGGCCTCATCACCTGCTTCCACTAACTCTCCTATCTCACACCCACGCTCTTTTAATTCTTGGAATCCGTTTGCACGGATCTGGACACCAACGCGTAATTATCTATAAACAAACAGTTCTTACCCACAGAAATAAATCAAACTTGTGGGTGGGCATTACAAACGGCTTGGATGAGTCCACATCGAGAATACCACGAGGGTGTTTTACGTAATAAATGCCCTGTTGTAGGGACGCGGCCTTCCAACTGAACGAATGGGGAAAATGAGCGATATGTTTCATTTCATGACAACTTGGGATACGTGCATTCGCCCCAGTTTGCTGTTCACAAAACCCGCGGTCTGTTTTATATGGGATTTTCCAGCCACAAGGGTCCTTTGAGGCGTGGGCGGCAGGGGGGTCGGGGATGGGGCAGGCGTGCAGGGTACCAATTATCATGGAAATCCATTGTAGCACATTTCCAGGGGAAAACTACCGTACTAGTCATTGATCAAAGAATCAATGCTCCGTTCACGTCTATTCATACCTGGAGAATCATTGCCGTCAATAAAAGTGTTTATGGGGTTACATGTGAACCATGAAATAGAGCCCCATCGATTAGATTGACGGTCAAAGTCCCATGAATTAAAGTTGACAGGCCATTCCTTTTTATGTGACGTTACAGCTCTTTACTTATGAATTCTTTATCTGGCTGATGATAGTCCCACATCGAACTTCAAGGTCTGGAGCTTTGTGGGGATGGAACGTCACCATGGAAATATGTTCTTCACCAAGTTATTTGTAAACAGGAAACTGAAGAGGGAGGCTGGTAAAGTTGAGTCGTTCCCGTGACACCACAACCTAACCGACACAAGTAAACATGAAAACAGAGCAACTGGTCCCAATGTCAGGGAGTCCGTCACAGACAAGTGCCTTTGTGCTATAGGTGCCCTTCGTCGCCGCTTTTCTGGCTGATTGATCCCTTTAGTGCATGTGGAAAAGATAACCCTATGTGGGTCTGCATTTCCTCGAGACTTCGCGGCCATTACATTAAAAACTCACAATAAGAATTTCCCTGAAGACGCTGGGAAGATGTTCCATGTCCATTAGAACCAAAGCTCCTCTCAATAAAAACTTGCTATGTTGGGGATAACTAATTGTTTGTGTGTGTCTAAGGTGTGGAGAGCTTGTCCCCGACATACCATGTTTTGCCCTTAGGTCAAGTTCAGTGTTTCCCGCTTCTCCTCTACCTGACCCCCTCGGGACGTATTGCATGCGTGTTGGGCGCAGGAGATGTCTTTTGGACATGGTATGGAGGCAGGGGTCAGAACCACTCTGTAGTGTATGTCTATGGGAGATAAGAAGGGCCACGCGCAGCCGCAGTCAGATAAGTGAAAGCGTCACCTGGTGGCGTACGACCGAACACGCCCAAGGTGTCAAAAGCGAGGCTGTTTGAGGTCAGTCCCCTGTGAAGGAAGTCTCTCGGGGGTACTTATAGGTCTTAACGCCTATTACTGGCAATACTTGTCATATACAAAGTACGAGGTTCTTCTAATGCTGGACGGTTTGGACGTAAGCTAGGTACAAGTGCCTGTATTGATAACATGAATTGATCATAGATATGAGGAATTAGGAAAACCAAGAATGACAAGAGTATACGTGGACCCATTATGTTGAGCTAAGATAAAAGTAGTATACGAAAATTCATATCGTGCACGGAACTGCAATAAGATATATAAGTCAAGGTCACTCCGGTCGTGGTTTAGACTAAAGATTTAACCGGCACATGGCACTGAAGACGACCCTTCCCTTGTCTATTTTAAAACGCCTATTAGCAATAAACGTCACGATTTCTTTTATTCGTAGCTTAGCCTGAACGGACATGGAACTAACTCCCCTTACCTTTTTCAGGCGTCTATACTGTCTGTCCCTTCAGGCAGAACCAAAGCCATCACCCCCGGGCCTGCCCAAGGGGGACGAATGTACCTCTAACAAGGGGAGCCACAACCAGAACTGACATGAAAAATCACAGGTAGCGCCGGGAAAAAAACCTCCTAAATTTCCTCATGCTTTGACACAAATGCCCGCCCACCTGGCCAACGCTGATATGACCAACAGATGTGGAGACTTTGCCACTGATTCAGCAAACAATGCTTAATAGTCCCCGTCACATTGAATGCTGAAAAGAAAGGTTATGGCTTCAGTGCCTCAGACATCGGCCGCTTACTGATTTGCATGCTTCATTTGTCTTGTTTATCGCCTTTTTCTAGCTGGATGGGATCTCTACAGAGGGCGGGGAGGGACCAATTGGGAAGCTGGTTTTGACTGCATGAATTAGAAACACATGTTGGCTATTATATTAATAGTACAAGGACCTAGAAAGTCTCAACCAGCTGCAGGCAGTGCTAAACCCTCCTGTTCCCACCTTCCCACATTCGCTCGGGCAAACGGCAATTGGAGAGTGGACGCATTGACCTTGGGCTTTTGGGTTTTAAGTTTATATCAAAAGCAACACTGGCATGGCCAGTTATTGATGCATAACTTTAAGTCCCCAAGCATAGAGGGCTCATATGATTGAAGTCACTGTTTGTCACAATCAACCAAATAAAAACAGTTCAATGGAAATCTATAATTCGGAATGAAAGGCAGGCATCTATCAACAAATACAATTAGAATGAATATTTCATTCCCCCAACAAAAACCCACGTTGGGTCAAAGGAAGCAGACCTTTCTGAATTCTAACTATTTGATCGCGGGCATTTGATTGAATATAGTATTTTTATCTGGACAGAACTATACAGAAGGGATACAATGCGCCCACTACATCGGAATCGATGGGGGCGCATTCGTTGCAAAATGATGTGCCAACAGCTATTCCTCCCAAACCCTCTTCCGATAATAATCTAATAGCCATTAAAATTACAATCTTGATAAAGCTTCTATCCATGCAAAACCACCCCTGTACATGTACCACAACCACAGCAGCCTCCCTCCCTCTATGCCCCCACCCCTCCCCGCGGGCGGTGCCGCCAGTGGCCGCTTGGGGACGCCACTGCGGGATGCAACGAAATGCCCGGATGATTGGGCCGGGCCCCGGATGTAGGACTCTCGGACGCCGCAATACCTTAGCGATTTCCGATGATGGAGTTTATCCAAATGATCGGAGGGCAGGGGCGGCTTCTCCGTAGGGGACCCACCTGTTTTTGCCCGGCTTTTATTAACGTGGTCCTTGTGGTATACATCAGTGCTCTGTACGTTCCAGCCCATCCATACGGAGGACATTTTGTTTTTGTGGTATTTGCAGAGGGGGGTAGAGGAAAAACATACAGTAGCGCACAATACACAATATTTTGTGTAAGGTGATCTGTTGGCATGACTGATATATTTATATGAACGCCAATGAGTTTGTTTGACAAACCTACAACGCCCTTAACCCATTAAATAAACCATATTGTTATAAACAACAGGTGGCTGAAATAGCAAAGGGTGAAAAAACTAAGCCCAACCCAGAGGTACAAACTTTATAAACATGCACGAGAGACATGTGTCAGACATAAGGATTCAAATATAATTTGCCGTAGTCTGGTTTCCTTTCTGAGAACGTTTGGATATTTTTCAACTTACTTAAGGCTACTAACGGTATAATAACCTACTGGAAGACGTCACCACAAGGCCGACACGTGTGCAATTTTGATACCGCATGGTGTGGCATGCCTTCCAGGAGAGGCTTTCATAAAACAACCCAAGTAATGTATGTGGGAATGTGGTTACTAGAGCACAATTATGTACCAGTGTGTACATTTGGAACAACCATAGGCTTACTAGTTGCAGATGATATTTCAATTACCTGGTCACATAAAAACGTATTGTTCACGTTTGCTCAAAGCATAATATTGAGACGTTGAGACTGCTTCATGGCGTCTTCGGTAGGCCCTGGGTCAACTTGTCTAATGTAAATCTTAAATAATTTTCTCGGCGACATTTTGTCTGCGCTATCTTTTGTACTGAAACTAAATACCCTGCAACTAAGTATACAGTGACCCAAATGGCTTCAAAACCAATGATGAATTTCATCAAAGTATTTTGTCTTGTTTTTTGATTAATTATGGTAATTGCACCCACGTACAAATGCACCAACATTTACTAAGTGCAATTTATTTTTTAAGAATGAAAATGAATTTAAACCTGATTAAAATCTTTTCTGCTGCATTCCGACCGAAACTTCATCCCCCCGAGACTATACTTTAGTTAAATGTGGACAGTTACAATTTGTGACCCTTCAACTACTCACACAGAGAGTTTTATCTCTGCTACTGCAGGCTATTCCCCGTGCCGGTATTATGAATCGTCACATGTCGTGACTGACCATTGCAAGCATATATAGCCAATTGTTCAAATCGGGACGCTATGTTTTGGGGTATGCAGCAGAGAATTAGTTCGGTTAAATACTGTTACATAAAGTTTTTAGTGTAAAATGAGTGAAAAGGGAAGGCTTTCACATCCTTTTTGTGTGGGTAACAGTTTATATATACATATTAATTGGTTATGTATTTGGTGTGTTGTTCCTACCTAGATATGTCCTGCTAATTGGTGAGGTGTTACAAGTAATAGACTAAACAAGTGATGTCAAGGAAACGAAGCTATTCCAACAAAGTCCAATAACATAAGTCGGTTTTTACTTTACTTTTGAATGCCAGGCTTTGATAGCTCAAAACCAACATTGAAACTGTCTCAAAAAGTTAAGAACAGTGGCAGTATACAGTGTCAAAGACATTCTTCCAAAGGCCCCCACTGATTTCTGATGTCTGAAGAGCTGGTCTACTTTCGGTGTTATAGAGTTGGCGCCAGAGACATACATGTGCTTCTACCCTCTACATTGCTCCTATAAATGTAAAGGGAATGTTGACCATATGGAAATCATTACTTCATCTGCTCAAGGCTTGAGCTACCTAGAAGGATGCCTGCCTTCAACACCAGATTCAGACAGCTTCCAACACAGTTGGTCTTACCCCGATGTGTCCGACAGCTCTGGAAAGAAACAACCTACATTTTCCAGACTCCTTGGATAATATTACCGACAGAGTCATTACTGCCCAAACTCCAATACTATACATATATCCAATTTATTTTTTATACGTATGTCCAATTTTTGGTCCTCAGCCTATATCAAAAGTTGCCTCTTCTTGCCCCTATACGTTTACACTATACCCGACTGTTCTCCCACCTCCTAACCCCGGGCTTGATTCAACAAACAACCTGAAGCTGTACAGCAGGCACAGTCTAGACAAGGTTTTTTCCTGACTTGAGTGATGACTTGGTGCGGTAATTAAGCACACCTTCGTCCGTATAATTGTGACTATTGAGAGGAATCACACTGGAGGAAACAGCTTGAACTGAAGGATTTTCTGGTTCTTGCGCCCAGCGGGAGTTTGCTGAAGTAGCAATCTTAACTCTGTATCAATCCGTAAGTAGGGGTAAGTGGTTGGTAGTCTAAGGAGAATAAATGGTCTGCAACATCGATTTGTCCACCCTGAGTTCTGAATGTCAACACTCACCATTTGGATAACGCGTTATTCACATTGCATGCAACAAAACAATTTTTTTTAAATCCAATGAACTATTTCTTGCATCCATGTTCTTTGGCTAGGTGCAATTCTTATCCTTAGACCAATATCACTTGTTTGGAAGTGATGATAATGTGCTCGAATAACATATTATAATACTTGTGGCAGATAAGTTGTATGATGAGGATAACTTTGGATTATGTGAATCTATAATTATAATGCTACTTATAAACTGAATTACTTGTCATTTACCAAGTTAAAATAGATTATCTGCACCAACAGCTTTTTTACTTCATGATCTACCAAAATAATGAGTGTACTGAGGACAGGTTTTCTTATAGCAGGACAGCTACTTATAGACGGATGGTCCAAGGAGCCAAAACATGGGGGCGGATGAGGCAGGGGTGGAGGAAAGACGAGAAGAGGGGCAAATTAGCACTAGGTGTGGGGGCTGGATGCCACACCAACTACCCAATCCAAACCCCTTAACCTTTCAATGTTACACCCAGGTTGGTTCAGACACAAGTCATTTACCTGGTCTCAGGCAAGGTGGAGGTGTATAGGGAGCAGGGCTCCAGGGGGCAATCTCAATGACTACCATGGCTATCAGAGGAGTACAGGAGCACCTGCCCTCCCCCTCCTTTGGCCTCCCCATGGGGAGGGCAGGGGCCTGATCTACAGCCCTGTGCTGGAGGATTACAAGTGGTTGGACTAGACAGCTCAGCACCCTCCTGTGTCACATAAATCCTCCATCCTCCAGGGCGCCCTCCCTCTAAGGTCTGGTCGTGATAAGAGGTAGGCAGGCAGTGCACCCAATGGTGACCTTTCTCTAAGTCTGGGGTACTACAAAAAAACACCAAATGTCATTGGTTATCAAGGTTATGGGTGCGGTATCTTCTTCTACCTACAACCCCAAGGCAATGGTGGCAGAGGGACGTGGATTTAGGGAACTAAGCTGTCCTGATTTATGGTTTGTGGCGATATTTATAAGACCCCCTCACCCAGCGAAATTACGGAAATTCAGAAAGATAAGGTCACGTTTAGTCAAGTTAATTAAATTTGAATACGTTGGTGGATTTTTTTACTATTTGATAGAAATCACAATTTCACCTGATAGTATACATATATATATATATATATATATATGCTCTATCGATATCGTATTTTGCAAGTAGAAATGAAGAGTTTAGCTCACTTAATTGTGATGTTCTGCAGTACGGTGATACAGAGATAATGACTCTATTCCACCTGGTCCCTTCCATTAGAGCTCTGACCCCCTAGATAGGCAAAGCCCATGCCACTTAAATCATCGTCAAACTCATTGGCAAAAAATAGTCCTCCTCTACATGTTTTTATCATATGTTTATCCAATGAAATTTCGGGACGCCATTGCGAGTAGGATACACATCATCAAGCCACTGGAGTTGCTAGGGGATCTTTTAACCCTTAAACTGCTATCAAATTTCACATAAATGAATCTTTTTGCTCATAGCTAAAGATACGATCAGGTATTCTCCATTCTGTGGGCACTGTACGTGAACAAAGATTGATAATGTTATATTTCAGGTTGTCCCTGGCAACCCTGAATTGATCAAACGGTTAGATATTTTAGATGTCACAGTCTGCAACTGTAATGACGTGTGTGTCAGTCCATTGCATAGAATCTTAGCTAGCTTTTTGTAAAGCAAGGATCAGGGCTAGGATTGACTCTCCGAGAACTAGGGACCTTTAGTTCACAACTATGATGCAAAACATATACTCCAAACATCCCTATCTGTAATTCATAAAGGTACATAAGCTATAACCAGATAACGCCCTGCGTCATCCTTATGTGTCTTCTGGTATTCTAAAGAATGCGTTGATAAGATTACAGTAACCATTACGGGCATTGAGTGGGGTGGATGTAAAGTGAGTCCCCAAACCCCTCAGACATCATACCTTATCCCAGCCAAAGATGAAACGTTATCATAATGTTGCAGCAATGTTCTGATTAGTTCTGTATTGGTTCTTGTTCTTTTGATGACTCCCAATCACGTCGCAGCAACATTATACTGCTGTGATGTTGCACTGCAATGTTATTACAATGTTCCGGTTACATTCTTCAACCTAATCAGAACATTCATATAATGTTTTGTTATGGTTTAACCTCACCAAAAATTAACATTATAATAACATTCTGATTTTGTTTCAACCTCACCATCAATAACATAACTGTTACATTCCAATTTTTTAAGTAACAGACTGACCAAAAAGTATGGTTGTAGAAAGGTTCTGTTACGTCGCAACTTGGCTGGGATGATAGGGCGATGCAATGAATGGACGTGTGAACTAAGATATGTTTGTGTCTCTCCCTTGAGTGCCTGCATTTTTCATTCAAATGTTCTTATTTGTTGGTACTATCAATTTATATCTTAACAATATCATATTGGTATTCTTGTTTCATTTTTGTACATTTCTGGCCAGTCAGTACATACGCAAAAAATGTGTACAGTACGAATTTTCTCACTGTCGAACCACTGCGTTAATTTTCACACTGTTGGTCACCCCCTTAATTCCACAGTGTTAATCACTTTATATATACATATCTATTCGAAGACTGTTTTTCATTCATCTTGACGAAGACTTAAAACAATAATCAACGCTGTCATCCATCATTTGAAGTCGTCAAGTTTGGTGTTATCCAACAACTTTATTAGTACGAAATTTAGTACCTATACTAATAAGAAGAACGCGGCCTCTTTGGGGTGTGAGGTAGGACTTTGTACACCGCACAGAACCTACAGTCACATTTGTTTTGGCGTGTTGGATCCTACCCGCATTAGAAACCCCCAGGAGGTGGGTCCTCCAGGTGATAGGCTGGCTCCAGGAGGCTGAAAGGTCAACCCACCCGTGTAGATAACAATATTATTGTATCGCCTGTAACGCCGCTACTACAGTGTACGTCCTCCACATTTCTGGCCATTTGAATATATTCTATTTACTCTAGGTGTTGCAGTTCAGATTCTTCGCTAACATCAGATGGCTTTAATTGTGCATGTTTGTATTTTGTCCATATCTAAGGGAATTGATGAGGTTTTAAGTGTGAAGATTTATACGTTAGGTGCGCTATGCCAAGCCGAAGGAGTTATTGGTGGGTGATTTGTATACGTCTGACTGTCATAGAATGATGGATAACCTAAGATAGGGGTGACAGGCTGAAAGTCAACCTGAAAGGGATGGCAAAGCATAACTGTTTTCTGACCCAGATAATTATCATATGGGAGAGGAGTGCAAAGGAGGACGCAGAATATTCATGTAAATAAATGATTCCTTATTAAGTATAGATTCTGTATTCATTTTCTTACAGTGCGAGTGTAGTTTCTAGGTTATGGAACCCATGCGTTGTTGCGTCGCACCAAAGTTATCCACTGCCCGAACCACTCTGGCCTAACACTAAGGATTGAGGTTCTTTCGGTAAGGCAGTCGAAATGATACCATTCCCATCTAAATGTTTACCCTGGTGAGTTATCATGCCACCAGATATTCCCCAGGACATGAACAGGGCATCCAATCTGCTGATCCAGGATACCTCTGGGTGTTGGAGGGAGCCTCTGCCTATAACCCTCCTCAGGGTATATGGTTGAAGCCGTGATAAAGTATGGTAGGGGAAGGCAATTTCTTTCTTAAAGATAGTTATTAAAAATATCAAGAATCTTACTGAAACAGGGAAGCTTTCCTTATGATGTGAGTCATACAATATTTTACTATAGCAAATTATATAGTGTAAATGTTATTACAGATCGACGAAAAACATCAGGCAAGACTACGTTTGATATAGATGCGTAACAGACTAGACTGAACATATGATACGGATCGTTGGAAGATTGATTCTCTAATACTTGAAAGCCATACAGGTACGTGTCTTGATGGTTCCAACGTTTGTTCTAGTTCTAGCCTGAGGCATTCGCACAAACATAACAAATTCCCGGAAAACAAAAAACGACTTCACTGACACATAAAACAATGACTCTGTAAATGCGTATAAGCTACAACGTTATTAGGGACCATTATCAAAAAGCGGAGACAAGAATCCACAGCATGAGGCTGGGAGACACTGCCTGTTGTTGGTTAAAATTCCAGTCGTCCTGACAATACAATCAGTCCCGCTTCCATCTGTGTCCAGTTTGTCTTGCTGGTGGGAGGTTAGGTGCCCCCAGACCGTCTGGGAAGGTGGCAGGCCCACGACAGGGTAGTCACAACAGTCCCACTTTAACCATGTCAACTCCCAGGCTCTCCAGGTTACCAGGAATAAAAAGCATTCACAATAATATACTGGACTCCTTTGGTGACTTTTTCTAATGAAACATTTTGGCGTCATTTAACTTGCACTTATATTGCTCAATCCCCTAGCCTTTCTTCTTAATGTGTATTAGCCAATCTAAACATCTCCAAGAAAGGTCTATCATCTTGGTTTTATTACAGGTCGCACACATGCGAGGTCATTTTCATCAATTTGCATTGGCCTTTTGCCATTAGGACTGCATGAAATATGAAAAGAAAATCTGTCATTGGCATAACTGGCACTAGTACATATAGTTGTAATTGCGGGTCTAATTTAGAGTTAAGCGTTAGTCGCCGAAAGTGACTGTGTGGCACTAAAGATAAAAAGTCTATTGTAAGACCATGTATGTACACTATTTGCAACTTGTATGAATTCATTGCCTATTTCATCATTCCATGTCCCAAACATCCCCTGAATTCACAAATAGTTATCTCTGGACTACTTTACAGCATTACTGTTTTAGCACGAACCATTCACCATTCTGCATGGCCAATCTTTTTTTTAAAGGAGAAGGTGCCGAAATTCATAAATCATTTCTGATGGTCAATCTTTTTATACGGTCTGTGTGTAGTTTAGTAGATGAGAGACACCCTGGTAACACCAATCCTGGGGTGGGATATTTCATGTTGTGGGAACAACAAATAATGTAAGCCATGTGAATGTCTCCTACCCTGTCCGGCCCTGGAGGACACAGAGGGCCTAGTGTCCACATCCCTATGGTGAGAACCTCGGCTTCCTCCATGAGGCCTCAGCATCCTAAACTTATACCACAAATTCCCTGGAGTGACTAGGTCATACATAACAAAGGAAAAGACAGGCCGGGCGCTTCCTAAATAATTTCCTTGCAGGGCCTCATGTAGGGAATACGGAATTTAGGAGCCTGAACGAAAGCGTACCTTGGTCAGTTTTTCTTGGAGTGTTAGGGTTTATATATATGAGTATTAAATATGATCATCTAGCGAATCCGTTGATGCATATGTGGAGAGTTCACCATGAATCTCCATACGATCGCCTTTGTGTAACATGTAAACTACATGGACAAGAAACAACCCTTGCAATTGCTCTCTTCTATGGCCTACATTATCCAATACTAATATACCCGAAGGGTGAGTGCCAAATCGCACCCAGACCGAAACGGTGAGGGGAAAATGTCCTCATGTGGTGAATATATATACAACTCCCAAAAAATGTACAAAACTGTCAACAACAACAAAAACACCTAGAATGCAGCTCTACGGAGAAAATACTTTGACATTTTCGGTGCTGTTTCAACGATTCCACCAGTCCTTAATTGACCCTAGCTTTCGGGAGAATGCAGGGGAAGGACACCCGGGAAGCACAGCAGTCCATGTTGGAATGATGTTGGGTCTATTCCTAAAAGTGATGGCCAATCAGTTTGGTTAAAAACATGTTCCAACATCAATATACCCGCAGACGGAACCATTTATGCAACAGGAGTTGCAAGTGTTCATTGTATAGTAACTATATATTATACTGATATGTTTTTTCAAATGACAGAAATACTAATCTCTGGCCATTACACATCATGCTGGCTTTTTATCACTATTGACGGACCTAAACTACTACCGTCATTAACGGTCATTACCACTATTAGCTGATTAGTCCTCTAATCAACACTCAATGCCAAAGAGTAACATCAATAGATAACATCAAATTGTGCAACTGCAAAGAGGCTAAACATGCAAGATGAAAGCACAAATTACAAGAAAAGGGGTCAGGCAGACTAACGGGCCTTCCATTCAGCTGTTCAGTACAAATGCACCAAGGTCGGGTGGTGGTGGTGGGGGGGTGTCTGAAATGTTTGAAAATTTGCATACGTTCTTGTACAAAACCAATACTTGAGTGCAAGGAGAGGGGGGTTTGAAATTCTTAGAAATGTGCATATGCATAGAAAGACCCAAAGTAACAAGTTCCACGTGATGTTTAGATGGAATTTTCTGAAACTACAAAGCCACGAGTCTGGACTTCTTTGTTTTGATTTACTAGTACTTCCAGGACGATCCTGTGGTTTGTGAGTGGTCACCTCTGTAGTTACATGTACTGTATCTTATGTGGGCCTATGATTCCATGCATTAACTGAAAACCAAAAGCATTGTTATTGTTCAGTTATGTGTTCAGAGTTTAAAGTACTAGTGAAGCATATCCGATAATTTACCTAAGGTATAACATCAATCTCAGTGAAAACATGCATTGATCTATAACTGATTCATGCCATAATCACAATAATGTCAAAGTCATTGAACTATGTTTTCTATACAATGCACTTTATCCTATCCTTCTGACAATTATAGGTATTCCATTATAATGTCTTTGGGTTCACCTGTTCACGGCTGAGTATTTAACCTTGTGAAGCCCCAGACATTTCCTGCCGTCTGCACCAAGTTATCAATCCTACGCTACTCCAAGCATGGCCTTCGAGGGGTGGGATGAGCAAAAAGCGTTTTTCAGCTTTTATAGATCGCTGACGTCATAGCACATACCATGCAGAGCACCTGATTCACATTGGAATCAATTACATCGACTTGGAAATACCTCACCTACAAAGCTGCCATGCTGGGAAGGGGTATCTTTATAAGCACAGCCACTGTAGATGGCACTGTTAAAGTACCATGGGTATGGCTTGGTTACTTCTTTTCAATTAAGTCAAAAAGATCTTTCTTTTTTGTATGTTCAAAGCTGTATACTATTCTTTAAGAGTTTGAGGGAAATGTCAGGAAAGGGTCAGTGCAATGCAAATATTATTCTAAGTATCTACTTATGAAAAATAATGGGGTTGCTGATAGGCTTTTATTTCTCCAGTCCAGAAAAAAGCATCGGCTGTTTCGCTATATAGTGTTACGTCCCTTTATCAATCTTGCACGTCTGCTATATGTGGATACGTGTTTGGGTTCTAGTGATTTCTCGTGATCTCCCGTGTTTTATCGCGGTTGTCCACGTGGTATTGTCAACGAGGTCACGTGTGAAGTAGAAGGTAAGTAAACACATGGTGAGAACGAGGTTAGATATCAAGGCTTATGGTATTTGCCGCCTAGCCCACTAGTCTGGGATACAGCTAGTGCCCCTCTTAGTTCTGGATATCTGATATAACAGGGGCATATCTTTTTAAACGAGCTCACTACTGCAAATTGTGTGTAGAACTACCAATGCGAATTTTTAAAGCATATTTTTGTACATCCTTTTTGGTGGAGTGCTAATCATTCAGTAGAGATATGCGGCAAAGTGCTACTGGACATGTTATTTCTTTATTCTGAATCTAGCCTTAGATGTCGAAAAGTAATAAATAATTCTGTAATAGACGATAGTGTAAGTCGAAATATGAAGAGCAATGTCTTGGTCATTAACATTATCATACAATGTTTATTTACTACATTTATCAAACTGTTTATAAATATGTACCTAAATATTGAAAAAGTTCCTGAAAGTCTCAGCAGGTATGCATCATACAAACATGAGCAATAGGTATAAATAAACTACCCTGGATATCCCTAATGTAAACTATATATCACCCCACCCTCATATTTTATGATACTTCCATCTGGTTTCCTTCCTATACCCCAAGGATTACTGTAGAGCTATTAGAGAAGATATCTCCTGTGAATTTGGTTCATGAATCTTATTGTATTCACTTGGATCTTAAGTTTCTCTCGAAATGAATTTATTAATTTCCTTGTGCACATACGTTACCCCAACCGGGCCCCAACCTTATCAAAGTTCACATGTGTCCTGAATTATAAAAGATGTTAAAACATGCGAGTTACTTATCAAAATCGTACACCATCTAAGCGAAAACTAATAGTATGTGCTGTGCGTGGACCTCGGAAACATAGTGTCTGGATCCCAGTTGCGTGTGTTTATGATGATATAGATGGGATAGCTGGGCTATTTTCACCTTGGCACCTCCTCTGGTACTGCTCACTCCGAGAGCTGTTGTCCCTGTGACCTGTTTAATGCCTTTTTACGTATTGTCGAGTGTCAGTCAGATTCCACAGGGCCTGCCTCTCTGTATATCTGATGACTGAATCCTATCAGCTCTGGGGTGAGGGAGAGGGAGAGAGCGGCAATCATTTTGTAATCAAATAAAGGTTGCACAGACTTAAGGCCATTTCTTTTTTGTCTATCACCTCGTCAAGACATACACATATGTGTGTGTTTTTGGGGTATGTGTATCTTATTGGAGATTATAATCCAAGGACTGAGGCAAGGAATGGGAAAATACCTACATAGGTAACTATATAGGTGACTCCGTACTGTTGGTGGGTTCTCCATAGAAACAGTATTTAGCAAGGCTCACTTTTTGTAGTTTGTTTTCCTGGTTTGATTCTTTTTTCCCTATTCTAATATACAAACTGCAGTAAGTGAATGTGTCGCATAGTTACCCTTGTCATCAATCAAGTCAATCATCATATCAGCAATATACCATGTTACCTTGGGGGCCAATTAACCCCCTAGTCCAACTAAATGGCTGCTTTTTCTTGGTGGTTGTCCTTGACGTTTCTCAGGAGTAAACGTCACTGCTGTTTCCATGGTGCTCCAGGAGAGCCCCAGGAGATCTCATACTTTTTTTTACTTTTGTATCACCATTAGTGTTAGAATAACAGCATACTAAGTTTATAATGAGAGGTAGATGATCATGGTTGATTTTATAATTTTTACTTTATGTGCAATGGTTCATGGACGTGATAAAATGTTCGATCTTAAGTGTTATTTTTTCAGGATCTCATCAATGCAAACTAGTGAATTTATTTATATGATATGGCAATGATAGACAATACAAAATGAGATGAACTCTATGCTTAATCAGTATGCACGATTTAGATAAACAATAACATGATTAAACTACTTTTTCCCTATTCTAACATATAAAGTACGGTGGGTGAATGTGTTGCAAAGTTACCATTGTCACCAATCACGCCAATCATCATTATTATAGACCTTGTGCAGACGTGGTCACGTGACCAGATTTAGGTGATCACCATGTGCTCATCATAAGCATGTGGCTATTAGGTAAACTAAAATTAATTAATTCTGAATAATTATTAACAATTACTTATTATGATTTAACTGAACTGTTCTAAGTGAATTCAGAAGAAATATGTGTCTAAGGTATTTTCAAATTGTGGGTAATATTGATTTCTAAATGATTACCAATATGGTGCCCAGCCCCTTTCTGGGCATTGTGACGTCATCTGCAAAACGTCTATAAGCAATATACCATGTTACCTTGAGAGCCAATTAACCCCCTAGTTCATCCAAATGGCTGCTTTTTCTTGGCTTGTCCTTTGATACTCTCAGGTGTAAATGTCACCGCTATTCCCATGGCTGAATAATTTCCATTAGCTTGATAATATTGTTTTGGAAGAGCCCCAGCACCTCTCATACCTTTTCCCTTTTGGTTGACCTTTAGTGTTAGAATTGCAGCTTACCAGCTTACAGATACCCTTTACAGACTAACCTCATAATGCGCTCATAATGACAGTTCAGTAAGGGTATAATTGCGCATTCTGGGGCTAGTCTGTAAAGAGTATTATTAAGTTGATAATGAGATTTAGACCATTTTTAATGGTATAATTTTTACTTCATGTGCACAGAGCTATTGACGTTATAAAATTTTATCACTTAAATGTTATTCTTTTCACGTGTCTCACTAACTTAAACCAGTGCATCTATCACAAACCAGTGAATTTATCACATATATCTTATCACATATGGCAATGGTAGAAAATAAGATGGACTTTATGATTCATCAGTAGGCATGATTTAACAAACAATTACATATTCAAACTACCTTTTTTCCCTAATATACAAAGTGCAGTAAGTGATTCCTGCATGGTTTTCCTTGTCATCTATCAAGTCCATTATCATATCTGCAATACATCATGTTACCTAAACAGTCAATTAACTCCCAACTAAATGGCTGCTTTTTCTTGGCGTTGTCCAAGACATTTCTCAGGTGTAATGGGTGAATAATTTCCATGACCTCTGATAATATTGTATTGGAAGAGCCCCAGCACCTCTTGTACTGTTCTCTTTTCGTTGACCTTCAGTATTGCAGCATACTAATTTGATAACGAGACTTAGATCTTTCTTATAGGTATACTTTGTACTTCATGTGTCAACGTTAACAATAATTGTTATCACTTAAATGTTATTCTTTTCGCGTGTCTGACTAGTCTAATGTAAACCAGTGAATTTATATCGCATATGAAATGGCAATGGTACAATGAGACGGACTTTATGCTTTATCCATATGTAAGTAAAAAAAAGATAACACAATTAAACAAATTTGTATGAGTTTTGTTTGTGCTAAGCATTATCAAAAGCTCAGCAATTAAATACCACTTACATTTCCTATCTTGATATTCCCCATGTATATATCAGGCCTCATGCACTGTGGACTTATTCACCGAAACTATGAATAGATACAGTGACTCTGACGGTGGCACATAGGTAACCAGAGATACCTTTGGGACCACATTGGTGGAGAAAAAAAACACCAGTCTACATTACTGTCACCGAGCAGCTCGCCTAACCGTTTCCCCACCCATGGCCACCGATCGTCCTCAGTTACATCGATCATTGGTGCTATAAATGAACATAGCTTTTTGGAAAGGGGAAAGCTGACTGTCGGGATTTTGGTTCAGAAATGACAGCGCAATCAACCAAATCTCTTTGATGATGTAAAGAAAAGCCGTATTTCATACCTGATGATGTGCTTTCTTCACCTTGACTATGAGACAGGAGATGAAATGGACCTACGTCGTTATTTACTTACAAGAGAAGGGAAATGTACATTTAAAAGAACAGTTCGAAAGTATCCTTTTAATATACACGACGAAACTGAGGAAGGAACAAGCATCTCTGAGGGTTATTTAATTATAAGTTTCAATGCGTGCAGATGATATCTGATTTTGCATCTAAAGCTACTTTGAATAGATGGATCTATTAATCATATTCCTGGGCAACTCTTAAAAGCAAACTTTTCCACACTCACAAATTGTATTTGGGACATCTTGTCTCCATCTGTCATCAAATTAGTTTTACCAAAAAAAAACGCTCATCCAAACAAGCGCCAGTACAACCGTGAAGACATACACAGTTTTCATAACAATATTAACATAAGCAACTGAGCAGCTCGGAGGGGCTCATTCCAGTGGACCAGCAGGGCCATTAGCTGTCAAAAACTACCCAAAAGTTATGCTTAGCCATCTTCAGTCAGGATCTATTACTTATAAGCCCTCCACAGTCCTGGCCAGGTTTCTGCTCATAAGCCTACATAGGCAGCTGTTCTCCGGGATGAGAGGTGAGCAGCTCATCCAACATTTCTCTACGTTGATTATACTATCTTTTTAAGGCTGCTGGAGCGCGCAATAGCTACACCATGCACATCACCTGGCCAGGCTAGACTAGCGTGTTTTGACATGGAGAAATCGGTTCACAACTATAAATATAGTAGGCAGGATAGTTTTGTATTGGATAAAAGGGTGGATGTGTTCTACCAGAAATACATACCCCTGTCTCTATAATCACTGCAAAGGGAACCACATTCCTTTCATAGTATTCGACTGGCCTCACTATGTAGTTGTTCGAATCCGTCTTTGCAATCAGTACACACTAATTCAGTCACTAGAGTACAGAATAAGTTGGGCTTTTAAGTAATATACATCAGGGTTTCCCCTGGTTTTCAGTGATATTATTTTAGGTACTATCATTTATCATATTACAGTAATGATTTTATAATGTAATACATTTAGAATTATTTGAAATACATAGATGTCGGATATAATTCAATACTAATCGTTCTTACACTAGAAGGAACAGTCAATTACAATACTTGGATCAGTGCAGTAAGTAAACATAATTATATGTTTTTTTCCTAATTATACGCATGCATTCAGTTATACAGACTGAGTGTTGTACAACACAATTGAGTGAGAATGTGGCTAATATGTCCTCTAAAAAGCGAATGGACTACCCTTGATTTTCTTCTTACACCATAGGATAAAGTGTATTAAAACTAATGCGTTGAATCTCGATCCTGTGAATATGTAGACATTGGGCTAGTGGCAACACAAACCTTAATCCAATTGTTCACTTTCTTGTAGACAAACAACGCTGCTTACATTCAGACAAGGCCTGCCAAAGTAGTTCAAGCCTCATTTATTTTTTGCCACCTCCACCTACCACCTTTCAATCTTAATGAGAAGGTGCTGGTCTAAGCAGGGATCCCCTGTCTGGTACAGATCCAGTACACTCCGGGTAGAGGCCGGGGGTTAAAGGCTGAATTCCACTAGCCGATTTTACTCACGATTTCTTAGTTCGGCAGTGTGAATATGAGATAACCACATGTTACATATCATTCAAAAGGTCTTTTAATTCCCTTTCAAATGAGATATGAAGGACGCACAATATAATATTATTGCGATATTATTGCAGAAAATGTTAAATAACCGGCTGTAAGAATCGCCTAGTGGAATACAGGCTAAAGGTATGCCCCACACCTGTGGTAAAGGTGTGCCGCCCACTCAGCATGGAGAAGGGCGTTGCACCCTCCACAGGTAAGTCTGAGGGTACTTGGGGAGGCCCTTCAGCTGGGAGATCCAGGTAAATCAGCTACGAGCAACACACCATAACCTACCATTAAAGATAGATAGCAGGGGTCGAAAAGGCACGGGCCCGGGGGCCTGAGGTCCCTAAATAACCTGTTGGGCCCCTAGATTTCAAGTCAAGGCGGCCTGGCTGGTCCCCAAGAACAATGTTAGACAGTCATGTGATAGGGGAAGGGCCCTTAAAATATGATTTGGGCCACTAAATACAATTGGCTGTTGGCCCGACTGGCCTCCGAATTCTTGTACATTATTTCGACCCCTGGATAGTATCTTCCGTCTTGGAGGTCAATCTATACAGTCATCTTCCCGCGATATAGAAACCATTTAAATGTAGTTTCTAAAGGCCTCCGCTTCGACGCACCCCCCGCCCTTCCCAATTTGGATCTATACTAATGACCATTCGGAAACGAATAAATCAATGGGCATGAACGTCACCAGCAAGCGCAGCAGCAAAACGTCGTTTGGTAAGGGCTAAATGGGTAAAGGCCCTCTTTTGAAATTCATTGAAAGTCTGGGCTCCGCAATGAGATGGGCATATTGTGTAAGCCCCAGGAAACATTGGTAACTACACGTATGGTCCCAGGGAATGTTGAGAGCGCCAAACCCCAACGCCTCATTACCATAGCAACAGGAGTGGCGGGCTAACTACGTCTACAACCAATGACTGAGGGAGACCTGGCCCTATTCGTTACTGTAAACAGGCAAAGTATACCTTTCGTAATGTAAGGATGTAATGGGATTGGACGTTTTAGCAAAACATCGGCCGTCATGAAAAGGCTGGGTTATAATGCTACTCTTATACAGAAAGAGAAAGAGTTTTAAACATGGCATTGTTTTTTCATTTGGTGAGGGCACTTCCAGAGTGCAAGTGTATTTATTCACAGAGATGGGATAAATACAATAACAACTCCCACACATGATGCTTTAAAAATCTTTTTGATTATCCAATACCATAGACCTACTCCCACGTCCAGCTCCAACCTACCACTCACATTTGATGTTGATCGAATCCAGTGGAGGAATTTCATTTATGACGCCCGACATCACCTTTAAAGCTGCCACTGAATTTCTAGCATATTTTGGGGGTCAAAATGTCTTAAGATTATTTCTAGAAGTATTTTACAATAACCTAAGAATCCGGCAGGACTATATTATAGACCTACAACTTTGAATGCGATAGCTAAACAATAGTTAAGCAGTCAGGTTCGATGCTTTTCAAACAGTTTACAGTTAAGCGACACTTGGTGCACTGATTGTCGAATGCAGATGCTACATTTAACCTTTGGTACCTTCTCTTGAACTCCTGAAGCACATGTACATCACGTAATTTAATACTGCGCTCTTATCTCAACAATTTCTTTTTTGTTATGGTAACAACGTCTTCATGTCGTTGACAATGTTCTTCGAGTTGTCAGATGGTACAATAAATGGTATTACGCGGTACTTGTGTAAGACGAAGTATTGGGTGAGGTTGGGGACATTTAGGCCTATGAAAACTGGAAAAATTTCCCATACAATGTACCACGAAGGCACATCCAGTACAACCTAAGCTATGAAAGCATACTATCTATGATTCATAATACCATCTCACCAACAATACACATTGTATCCAAGCCTCCTCCACCCACACCGGGCACTGATTGACCCCTGAGGATCTCTCCAGGGTTTGGCGTGTCCCGTCCTACTTACGACCTAATGCTGATGACCTGCTGGAGGTGTGGTGCCGCCGCCTCCAGGCAGGCCCGGAGGTGGCAATAAGGTAATGTACAAGTATACCTCCGCCGGTGGCCACGGGCGTAGCCATGCCGTGTTCTCTAGGGTGTCCGGCGCCCTATCCTGGTTTCTGGGAGCTATAGCTCATTAACTGATAAAAAGTATAATGCCTACATGAGATTTATCGACTTTGGATCACGGAAACCCTTCTGTTGGTTATCAATAGGGGTCCTTGAGCGAAATGGTTATACTCTTTGCCTTTTAATCAATAATATATGCATGGTTCATTGCCCTTATGGACATTGTACCATGTAGGCCTAGTTCAAATTACTTTGATCTTGTCTTCTTTGCAACGCTTCAGCATTTCGATACTTAAATCATTTTTCGTTGGACTGGTATCCGGTAACCCTCACGCTCTCTCCCAATTTGTCACTTAGCTGCAGGCCACCCTTTGCATGTCCCCTAAAGTTTCAACTTCTATCTCCGTTGCCCTTTTCGTGAGCTTTAGCGGAAGTGGCGTCACGGAGCATGCGCGTTCACCGAACATGCGTGGTGCTGATAAGGGATGTTTAAAGACGCCATGACATGGCAGTTGTCACGTTGGCGCATGCGCGGGATTGACCGCCGTGCCCTTGTCCAAAACCACGGGGATGGCAACAAGAGGCTGTGGGGCAGAGACCTGCATCTTTTGGGTGAAAATATCCCCCCCCCCCCGGACATAAAATTAATGTGACTGGGAGATAAAGTACCTGATAATTGATACTATATGTGAGCTTCCATAGCAGATTCATTCTGAGAAGTTGGGCAAGCCCATAGTTATTTTCTCTATGAGCCTATGTAAATTGGTCATCTTTAATCTACATGATAGCTATGTCTTGTATTTCATAAACATTTTACATTATGAAAAGTATTGATTTAATTCTGGTCAATGGAAAGGGTCCTCCGATGCCTTATCAGCATTATATAATGCTCTCTACCAGTCCCTACTAATGGTCCGGTCACGATGATTTCACCCTAGACCACTACGTGTCCTTGGGTTTGTTTGTCCAACTTCCACTGAACTGTGACCACTGACTGGGATTCACATCTGAGTCTATAGCAAACTCAGGACAAGACCAATAGTGCCCTGCCTATGGGACCCTGCACATTAAAGAACACCTACCTCGGTAAAAGTGTAGGGGTATGGTCTCTACCTTCTCATAGATAAGATCATTTCATAGATGCAATCATCAAACAGACAGAATTGTCAAGACCTTGTTCTCACTGTGATATGACCATAGATGTCGATACAGTGTAAAACCCCTAATAACCAACCAACCAAGACCAATAGTTGTGAATGACAAAAACCCATATCCCAATAACAACCACAAATGTGGTTCACGTGACTGCTATTCCCCACTTAAAATAGCTTAAATTTGTATCAACCCTTTGTAAAGAATACCGGATAAAGACCTAGAAACTGACGTTCAGCTGAGGTCAACCCTATAGGTAGCCGGCATACCTGCCAACCCCACCTACCTATCCCGTGACTTTGTGTCCTCAGCGGGTTGCGACCTGCCGGGGCCATCTTTTAGTACCATTAATGGGTTGCAGGTGGCGCTGCTGGCGGTAATCATCCACCACTCATCTACCTGGGGAGTGGCCACCCCCGCCCCCTAGTGACGGCCTTATGAACCCGTTCAGAGTAGGTGTAGTTCCCTATGGCACTGTACAGCTGTATACCATAATTACTGGTTGTATCAATCCAAATACAATTTGTTGTATGCATAGGACTTCCCAAATACCATTCGTTCTATTTAATTGAATGGTTAGTTAGGGGGGGGGACTTCAACTGGTTCCAAAACAAACAAAAAGACGTAACATTTACTGTCATATACAAGATCAAATTCTAGTGAATGTTACAGGATGAATACATTTAAACCTTAATATTAACGTTTCATTTAAGAGTTAAGCGAAGCGTACTGTTCAAATGTGACTGAGATGTTACAATTTTGTGAAGAACATGAGAAAATTAGGTAGCTATAAGAAATACTATTCTCATCTTCCATAGTATAATTATATATAACGTAGCTACTATGTGCTTTTCAGTTTCAGCAGGCTGGATTTTAAAAAGATAGTTGAATATTACAATTGCAATTATTCATTCAAACGGTTTGCCACAAGAACCACTGCTTTTGGGAACTACGTTTTTCGCATATTTGCCATAATATCAAAACTAATAGTGATTATAAATACTGGGAGCGTAAGTTTGTAACTCAGCTACTACTAGAACACTGATGCCATCCTAGTATGAACTGCCGTTGGTATGTCATCCCCAATTTCGGACTTTCTGGGCGTCGGTGTCTCTTAACTAGTAGTACAGTATCAATAAATGTGCATATAGATGTATGTCGTAAGTGTGTAAAGCCTGTGAGAAAACGGCTCGCAGCTATTTCAATCTAAACATACACGGCCGAATGTCCCAGAGCCAACAGCTCTGCCACTCACTCAACGTCGTGGCACAGGCCTCGCCGTCGTTTACCATTCGGCCTGTTTAAAATAGATTCAAATAAAAATGAACTTGCAAGGCTGGAGTCTCCTCAGTGTTGAACGGGGAAGGAAAAGAATATTTCCCTAAAAGCTCTGCCGGGGAGCAATAGAACATGCATCTATATGAAAAAGAAATTTATTATCCTTTTAATTTAGAATTCCAAGAGTGTGTTTTGGTTGGAGAAACCCATTAAGCATAATACAGTATCTGGGATTGAAACAACTCTGTCACACTGTTCCCATGTGACAGTACAACGGTTGTGTGGCAGACGAACGACTGCACTACAATGGCAGAGGCATTGACTAGATAGTTAATGTTGTTCGCTCAATGTTATTACTGCTGCATTTATTCCTCTAATCCTTTCTCTATCTGAAAGCGAATACTTTTAAGCAACCATAATACGTTTTTTGGACACAATTAGTAGGAAGTGTTGGCTAGATGACAGAATTCCCTACATGCCTAAATTAGGTATTTTGCATCAGCTGTTGGGCCAACAAATATGCCTTCCATAGAGTTTTGTTTCTATTTTCGTACTACTTGATATTGCAGTGTAAGAAAGTAGCAATGTAACAACAATACCAAAACCTTATACCAAAGAATGAGGCACTCATTCTTTAGTACAAGGATTGGCGTAGAAGGCTGTGATGTCTTTCGGAAAAGACAAAAAGCTGCCACCCATTCCGTGAAAGCAATGACCAACAAAGTCAGTGAAACTGAAGATGTTCTGAGAATAGAAGACCTTTCAGTCTCCAAGTTGGCGGCTTCTATTTTTTCCTCCGTGTCTGTTGTGTAAGTCTAGACCCGGCTAACCCAAACAGGTGTGAACAGTATGTCTCCTACATACATGTTCACCTGCCCACCACCTTAGCAGTGATCCCAGAAAGCCAAGGGACCTGTGAGGGGCGACTGGTCACAAATACTTTCTCGTGGCATCCCAGTTATTGACATAACATTTGCACTACTTTGATGGTGGCGTTTATGTGCGAGTCAGAAAAACATGTGGCCACTGGTTATTGGGTCAATGCCCTGTGACGTCACAGTTTGTGAGGGCCGTACACTTCCGGCCCCTCTTCATGTTGGTACCCAGTCCGGACGTCTGTGGTCTTTTCCCCACTTGTAGAAGTGGAGATCTCAAGTAGCACACATGTTATGGTTGTACCAGTACAACGTAGGGGGTTTCATGCTTTCCTCTAATTTCATAAATCTGGATTTGATAATATCAAATTTTAAGTCTACATCAACAGTGCGTGTCTTCGTAGGGCAGCCACAATTGATTAGAAATTAGAAATAAAAAGGATAATATGTTTCTTTAAACAACTTGCATCTTCATAAAAGACAAAGCCCCTTCATTGCCAGAAGCAGATCTATGCATCAGCGGTATCTTTTCTCGGGGAAAGTTTGAGGTTGTTTGAAACTCCGCTTTGCGAATTGATTAATCCCATCACAGTAACCGGGCTCATCGTAGGGATAACCCTACTAAGTGGGCCCTAAGCCCTGATCCAGTGGTTCAGTCTAGCAATTGGCAGACCCACCAGCTACACGGACATATGTCCAGTATTTATTTGATAAACACGTGCTCGCGGTGTATGTGTGCGGTATGGGGAAGGGCTGGGGGGCTTGTGGGAGGGGGGGGACCCCGACTGGGCATTTCCGATCCGTCATTTATTAAATCAACAGTCAGTAGCAGGAAAACTGCTACATGGATGTATCAGATCTGGACCCCTCACCTGGAGAGAAAAAGTCTGCCAACTTGGATCCCATTCCAGTGTCTACATGTGTGATTTACACCTGGATGATCCAGGTCGAGATACCTATAGGATAGGTATACAACCTGTGGGGGCGCGACTGAGATCCTAGAAACCCGGGCTTCCTTGCAGAGCCCCTTGTATAGTTGGAATCTGCTACGTGTATATGGACACCATTTGATAAGTACTCTAGTGTTAGGTCATGGGACTAATTATTGTGTGAATGTCCGCCCGCTGACAAAATTCACAAATTTCGTAATCCAACAGCAAGCTGGACTCTTATTTGAGTAGGGGAGCTTTCAATCACATCGCCACATTATTTGTACAGATGTCAAATTTAAGTCATTAAGACTAATATACTGATATCATGATCCGATTTAAATTACCATAAAAAGTTCAGATAAGAACCAATCTGTCTGTATCACAAAATAGATAATGGTACATCGCATGAGAACCTCCAGAGGGTTAATTCTGCTAGGGGAAGAATTGTGAGGATATTGGACGCATTTGCCTCCGGCCCAACCTCCTACTAGCTGTATAGGGATCCAAACTGGGCAATGCCACCCACCGCCTACCTCCTCCTAACCAACGCCACCCCATCTCACTTAGTTACCGCCTCTCTCCATCATAACTACCTGACCTCCCACTTTCCTGTTTTTGAACCATAGTCTACTGATCTTTTTACATCACCATCCTCAGCCAAACTATTGGTCTAGCTAGCCTGTAGCTCATTATTCGCTTTATCTTGTCGGCAAGGTATCTGTGTAGGTGGGGACAGATGATTACTTTTTTATACAAAATTGGGAGGAGCACTATGTAATTTATACTCCTTTTCCTGAAAAAAGGGCCATTTCCAGTGGCCCGTTGAATAATGACAGCAAGAGTTTTGACACAGCAAAAGACATCCCTGTTGTAAGAACGTCCCTGTTGTGATTCGTCTGGCTGTTGAATTGTGGCTGTTCTTCTGGGGCAATTTTAGATATGTAAACGGTTTTAAAAACTAGATTTACATCTTAAAATCCTGAGATTTTCAGTTCAGAAGGAGCATCATAGGTGACCCCTATAATTATAAGAAATCCTCCTATTATTACAGTGCTGTACCTATAGGCTTGATTGGGACTACGTAAACAGTCATCTCAACGCCTCCCATGTCTCATATCTGTAATCTGTGCCTCATCCCTCACCGCTTTGCTGCATGTACTTACTACAATCACTCAGTGAGACCATTTACTTTCATTTTACTCATTATAATTGTCATTCCCTATTAATCTGAAAATATGTGCCATCCCAAACCGTTATGGTACTTCCTTTTCCCTTTACAGCTTACCCCATCTTTCTGATTCCTACAGTTACTTTTCCCTGTGTCTCTGTGCCCCTTCTTCCACCATACATGAGATATCCTGATATGACTGTAACTTAAGCCTTTACTATTTTGTCCTTCTTTAGTTACCTGCACTTCCCCTCTACACTCAGTCACCTCCCTCCCACTCTAGTTTCTCCTCCCCATCGCTCTTGTATCCAAATCCCTCGTTCAATATTACCACAGACAAGACCCTACGACTGCAGACATCCTCCCTGTTTGCAGTCCAAACCTCCCTGCTCTTTGCATGTGAAGCCCATTCGGTACAGTATAGAGCCTACCTGTATCCATACTCCCAATTATCCTCACGGTAAACATGAACAGATACACATCCCTCATGTTTTTGTCCCCGTTCACAAAATGTACTTAAACAGATTCAACCCGTAATTATCCATTGCGAGATGTTCGCACTTGATCTCCGGGATATTATCGTAATCTCTGTATTCTAAAATGTGCATTATTTCTTTGATAAATATTTCCACACCGAACGGCCTGTCTTTTTTATCATCAGCCCAGGAATATCATCGCAATATATCCGATATCTAGGGGCTCTACTGACAGCCAATCTGACCCTGGGGCCTTACAGGTGTTTATAGACTGTGATTTTTCACAGGCGGCTATCAGATCAATTTTGACCAAACATGACTTTGGTTGCTATGGAAACAGAAGACCGAGTCCCCCGAGGAAAGAAATGGGTGTATACAGAGTTTGGAATGTTCTTTTCTAGGGTGAGGCTTGCTGTTGCTATGGGCTTTTTAGTCGATATACCTTTTCTACAAAACATATATCAAACAATATATCTTTTATGATTTATGTATATAATGTGAACTTAATCTAGTGCCCTTTGTCTACTCCTGTTACCGATATCAAGGACTATTACATGGCTAAATGACTGTAATGCAGCTAAATGACACAAATCTACTATTCAAATGTTTGTTTTTTTATTTTGCAATGATAATACGAATCTCGTTTGTTTTATTTGTCTGTGTCCCACTTATGAATTCTGATGCCCTGATGATTTATATTACGCTGTGGTAATCTCTTTTTCCTAAACGTGAATTTGATGCAACGTGAATATGAGGAAAATGTACAGGAATCAGATAAAGCTTGTTTGTTTCTATAACAAAATGCAATATTACTAACATATATATCTATAATTAGATTTCAACAAAACCAAAACCTAGACTTATCAAGAATGATTCAAGAGTAGCGAACTCTCGATGGAGCAGTCCTCATGCACCTACAGCCACATAGTAAAAGTGTGCCAATGTGTGTTCCTGAATCCAGGAGTGGCACGGCGACGGGCTGAAGAAAAAATACCTCACTACTCAATCTAGGAAATGTATACTTTACTGGTACCCGAAACATGACCCAGTTTGTGCTGCAGACTCTGGGCAGATCCCGTAAAGTCGCCGGCCAACCACTTGACTGGTACTCAGTCCTGCCTCCCGTACATTGGGGGCTGAACTGGGGCAGCAGGGGACTGACATGGCGTTTAACCGAAAAGTACCCACTCCAGGGGAAAAACTAATGTACTGGTGTTTAACTAGTTGATGTGCTTTCAGCTGGTGTTCGCTAACTTGTTAAAGGACACCCTCAGGACTTGGTGAACTTAAGAAAAAGTTAAACGTTGCAAAAAAAAAAGAAGAAACAACCAGCGATAGCCTACAACCGGGATTTTTCTGCACTTAATTCGTAGTGGTGAATATATCTGCCTCTTCTGCCCACTCAACAAGCGGGCATTAGAATTAGAGTAAAAGGAGAAATTATATTGAAACCCAGATTCTGAATGAGTGAGGGAAAACACTATAATTCAAGGATACATTGGACAACGTCAAGTAACAAATAGTAACCGTGGCAATAATGCCCTCGGCTTTAAGGCTTCGGGCCCCGGGCTTCGGGCATTTTTGAGTCCGTGATCGATATAACCGGTTTAAAATGCCCTTTAGGAGCGTTCTTTATTTACGACGGCAAGGTGAGGTGGTGTAGCAGGCACAGCCCAGACCCGAACCTAGGCCTCCCACGTACCACTACACCATCCCGTTCCCTGTATACTCTATGAGGAAATGATATTATACATGAGAAAAAGTTCTAAAATGCAATACCCATTCCATCCATACAGTTAGTCTATAGTCAATAACGGCCCCCTCTCCTTATTTGTCCTTATACATCACTGAACAATGTCTCTGCCTGTCAGCAGTGAGTGACAGCCGTATAAACTGTGTACAGTGAGCTGGTTGATACATGCGGCTGTGCCTACTGACAGGACTGCTGCTGGCCCGCATGGCGTTAACGTTATTATGACGGCGACACCAGCCGCCTCCCCGAGCTGCTCGGGACCCAGGCTATCACGTACACCCACTACCACAGGGCACCAGGTTCTGCCCTTTGAAGGTGTCTGATAGATTCCGAAGGTGAACCTCAGACGACCCTCATGAGATTGACTTGACACAAATATATGTAATTGGGGTAATGGATCAAGGAATAGATATCAAACTTTCTCGGTGATTTTATTATTTGTTTACTTGCTAAAAAGAATAGTACTTACTCACGTCCGTTGTTCAATTGTTTGGGAAAATACTCTAATAGCCTAATATGAACACCATGCCTCCGATTTCTTTAAACGTTGAAACTGAATTCTATAAGGTTTAAATGATAAATTCATCTTGGAAAACTTACAGATTATGTTAACCCTTTCCTTCTAAGGCTTACTAAGGTTTGGCATGAAATGTCTTTGCAGTGTGTTTAATGTGTTCCAGAACTTGCAGATATTATCATAGACCACACTAATTCAACGTTGGACAAAGATAATGGGAATCGATTAGGTGAGAGAAATTAACAAATTGAATACTACCCATTAATCAATAAGGGTAGTGCAGACAAACACTATAGTATCATAATTATGTATAAAAGAAAAAGTAATAATATGCCTGTTATTGCTTATGCTGTACATAAAACATCAGAGAATTGGCTGACTACACCATGTTATCTGTTCCTACCAGTCTGAATGCCCATCCTCCCTGTCACTAATGTAGTCCAGTGGTTGTCAGCTGTTGTTGTTACTGGCAGTGAAAAAACAGTGGTACATTCAGCAGATAAAATCCTCATGACAGGTAATATCTATTTGTAACAACATGTGCCTGTTCCGAATGCCCAGTAACAATGTCCCCAATAAGAGCTGTTGGTTCTGATAATTCAGCAAATAGCCATCTCTATTTCCACAAGCTCTAAAAGCACCCTGATCATACATACTTCCAAGGTGGGTATACACAACTTACTGAGCTTAACAGCCTATGATTAGTGCTCCGTTCCTGGTTCTGTTGCTGCGATAGAACCTGATCACTGTATGGGGTATCTCCTTTAAGAGACATTCAGTAGTGAACTGCCTAATATGACCCTATATCATTATAACAAAAATCACAATAGGATGAATATCAGGTTAATCTCCAAAACATAAGGAAATCATTTCAATGACAACCTTCTCAAAGGCTGCCATTGGAATTAGGGAACCGATGAATGAGTCACCAAGTTACCTATCCCATAGCTCGTAATAAAACTAATACTTTAGACAAATCTGAACACTTTATGGCAGCTGCATGCCTAATGTTCTACAACCAAATTCAATGTGTCGGACAAAATCTTTTTCCCCTTAATACTAGTAGCCATCAAATACATTCTAGAATTTACAAATTTTATAAGAGTTCTGGTATTCCCAAGTATTATCATATTTGAAGCATGGTCCCAAATGGTCCGGTATATATTAATATTCTTGAGAATGTTTTATATATTGCTTCATCCTTCCCTGGAGTAGTCTGGCTGAGTATGTGCATGTCCGTGCTGTGAATGCTGCGAGCTACTCAACTGCTCCAGGTGACCCCACCACGTGGGCCTGTAAGGGCCTTTGAAGAGGAGGTTTTATGAACCAGGTCTACCCACCCCGTCCTAGTACCTCCTCAACCCTCATACACTGGACACAGTCTGCCCAGTACCACTCCTGGTAGAGAGGACAGAATTATCATGTGTGTGGTCACCACTAGTTTAAAAATTGTACTGATATATCAGGGGTCGAAATAGCATGGGCCCGGCAGCCCCTATAGATTGTGTTGTGGAGAGGCCTCACTGCATGCATGGACCAACGGAAATCCAATATTTCTATTTAAAGGACAATTACAACTATCCTAAAGTTGTTTCAGGCCCCTAGACTTCAGGTGAGAGGGCCAGACTGGCACCTGAACATTTAGACTTCATTTCGACCCCTGTATAGATGTGAAATTACTGTATTCCACCCTGGTGACTGGTGATCTCAACAGTTTTACCAGGAGTGATGCGGCTATTGGGTTAGTAGAATCGAATAGAAATCCTTTGAAAATCAATCAAATTGCCCGCTGCATTGACTACTTAATAGGCCCTAGGTTGAAGATTCTCCTACCAAAAGGGACCTGGGTGCAACCCCAATGAGTACCCTAATGCACGCCCACAACTCTATTGCTAAATTTTATCGTACGCAACTGGAATGTGGACATATAAACGGTCGAAAACAGTTCAATTAAAACCCTGAATATTGACAGGAGGTATAAAAAATAGTGCTCAGAATCTGTAAGCAAAAACTGACTTTCGGATGTCGATGACTTATAGTTCCCTCTCCCCAAACTAGGCCAACGTTAAACTGAGGCCCATTGCTCAAAAATAAGCGGTACCTGACGTTCTATATCCACCCCACAATGATTTATCTGTTTATCAAAGCCTGTCTACTCCCGCTGCTAAAACACAGGAAGCCTGGAAAGTAAAATTATGGGTAACACCTGTTTCCTTAAGTTCCTAGAAAAACTCCTTGTTCTTCACCTTTCTTTGAGCTTATTAGTTCAATTTATTGGAAAGCGATCCTCCACTCGACACACAAATAAGACGGATGAACATGTGAAAGAAGTTGTGCAAAAGGATTGGGCTAATAGAGTGGTGTATCAGAGTAATATGTGTTTGACTTTTGACTATTGAAAAGGAGTCTAATAATTTCAACTGTGAGTGGGTTAGGAGGAAAGGTAGGGGATAAGCTAAAAGCATTGATCTTTATCCCCAGACAAGGCAGCTGGCAGTGGGAGAGATAACATCAGTGGGGCCGCCACCGGGAGGCAATGATAGCAGGAGCACGGCTGGAGGTTTTAGATTATGAAAAAGGTTGGATGTTCGGAAACGACTTCATACATTAAGTACAAAGACAATGATTGTGTGCACAAATGTTTGGTTACAATGCAACATAGAATAGAACATGGTTCTAATCTGCTAATGGGAAGACACATCATTAACAGGATGTTTATATGCCTACTGCTGACGGGATTATTCATTTGCCCGAAGCCGATAAGGGACAAAAGTCGAATTGGTAAAAATGGGAACGACATAAAAGTGCCTTCTTTTATTTCATACAGGGCCTAATCCTAACAATAAGTGAAAAAAATATTCCACATACGCCAAGTAGTGCATATATATTTTAGAGGTTAATATGAATATAGGATGTATTAACAATATCATTATTAATTTTGCTCTTTTTATTCAGACTTCCAACATTACATTCATAGTAAAAGAAAATACTTTCTTTTGTTTTTGGATTCTGGTATCCTGCATGACTTGGAAATAGATATATAAAAAAAACGCTATTAATTTCAATGTGTGAGTGTCAAGTGACTTTATAAATAGTACACCGTTTTCTCTCACTCATGTAAAACTCTCAAATGTTTTTATTTATATTGGCCAAGAGGGCAAAAACGTGATTGATCTCATCACACTTTCCCCACAGTCTAGCACAGTCTAGATGACTTAAATCTGTAAAATGAATCACAGTATACATTGCACACACAAATGCCGATTTAGACCAGACACCATATCACCTTTCACCGTTTACCCTATGTCCCAGTTAAGACGTTGTTCGTCCAGTAATGCAAGAAGAGGTCACGATGTCGATTAACGAGCTCGTTTTCCTCTAACTTTATAAATCCTAACGAATACAGTATTATTACTTCCGTGTATTTTTTGGATACACACTTACATTCTATGCCGGCCACTTTCAGTTCCACCCATAAATTGTCTACCAGGCGCCTTTGGGTAGTCCAGGTGCTCGTGAGGCTGAGACTCACTTAAATCTTATTAGCCTAGCAGGGATATTCAAATCCTTATAACTAGTAGGTCTAGCAACCTCCAAGCTCCTTCATTGGAACTATTCATCACGTGGCCTATTGAAAGTGTTGATTTGGATTGGTAGGGTGGCTCTGGTGAGTGCGCTTACTCTAAGTGCATGTATACTACCCCAATAGCCTATTAATCCAAACAACAGGCCAATCGTAGAGATCAAAGTAGTCACTATGTCGTAAAAACCATGAAGCTCTATAGTTTAGGTAGATGCTTGTTGGTAACTGATTAGGCCTGTTGACTCTTGATAACAGGCTTTCAATCCTACTCAGAATGTAATATAATGCCTATCATATCATAATACTTATCTCTAGGGCCAATAGAATGATGAGAGGGAAAGTACACAATCAATGGTCATCCTATTTGTTGGAAAAGTGGGAGGACAGGCGAATGTTCACGCTCACTAAAGACATCACAATACTTAACCCGACACTCGACCTTTCCTGGTTTATCAAATAGCTTGAACCTATTGGATAACCTGGGCAAGGTCAATAAGAAACGTAGTTTTCACAGCATAACTCACGAGAGTAGAAAAGGTACATTGGTTATCAGGGGCAGTCCGAGAACACCCTCCTGGTTCAGATAAATAAATCCGAGTAATTCTATTTCATCTTTCTGAGCACCAATTCTGAATCATAAAAAGGCCGACGTCCTGTAAACCACCGGAAGTGGAGGCGGCCAGACATGCGCAAGTAGTATTCCGGTGCTTCTCGGAATACTCTCCAAGCGGAGTTCGCCCCGTGACTAACTGCTCTTGACACGCAGAGGTTATTGCTCCACGTCTGCAAGGATCTGCTCGGAGAAGGGAGCTCTGACAGATATAACGAGTCTGACCCTGGTAACCTGACCATCACAGCAAGGGTCAAGAATGTTGAGGGTAGCTATTGCATGTGTGTGGGAGGAGTGTGAAAAAATGTACCCCCCAAGGGAAGATGTGATTCTGGGAGTATCAATAACTGGCTAAGATCACGGTGTTCATGACCCCATGGCTATCCTCTCCTCATGCAATGTCCTTAACCCAATTCCCTTGGAATTCCGTTTCAAAGAGAGATCTTGAACCTGACTGAACCTAGATCCCATAATTGACCACGTAGGCCTCCTAGGCCTATACTTATAGTTAGTACTTAATTATGTATGACTTTTATGCTTCTGTATTCATATCTCTACCAAGCCCGTCGTAAACTGTTCGCTTGATAAAGTCCAAACCACACACTCATTTATCAGTTCAGGAAAAACCTAAACTAAAGGTAGTTCGAATAGCAAAGACAGTTATTTGATGTGAATTAAACATAGAAATGTTTTAATTGTTAGCAAAGGATGGCATATTTTCCTGAAATATTTTCATAATACCGTTTGAATGTCTGATGCAGACATGCTTTACCGTCAGCTTATACCTTAACCCTATATAAATCTGAGAGAAAGTTGTGAAGGGAGTCTTTGAAGAGAGATAATTATTCTGACCCCGTGCCCGAAAGTCTTTGGTGTGGCCCTGTTGGGCACTTCGAATCAAGGGTATAGTTTTAAACAATGGAGTCATGAGGTCTGCACATGTAAACAGTGGAAATCTAGAGTGACAACCTCTAAACGTGGGAAACAGGTTGGGGCCACGACGGGAAAAACGGGACGTCCCGTTTTTTCAGGACACAACCCTATAAATCACTTTAAAACATTCCATTATCATTTCTTTAATTTTTAAATATAACCCTATACTACAAACAATTATTTGGTCAAATTAAAATTGAATCCCATCATTACAATACTGGTTTAAATGGTTTTAAAAAGTCTGCCTGAAAAAACGGGACGTCCTGTAATGACGGATCATGAAACCGTCCTGTTATTTCAGGACGGGCCGTTTTCTTGGTATGATTTTTGTAACTTTTAAAAAATAAAAATCAATAAAAAAAGAATGCAACGATAGAATTTGGAAATGCAACGATCATTTTGATGCAATAGATGTGTTCTTTCATTACAAATAATTTTTTAATTTAGCAACCTTCTCATTTTCTGAGCGTTTTTATTTATGAAAAAATATTAATTGAAAAAATATTTTTTATATATTTGTCAAAATGAAAAGTGTCATTAAATTCATGTTAATGCAGAATTTCATAATTTTTGCAGTTTGCATCTGTAGAAGTATCACATCATATTTGTATTGTGTAATATTCATGTATAAATTCATCTACAATGGCTAGATAATACACTTTTTCATAATTGCCTGTTATCACAGGACATCCCGTTTTTACAGGACGTCCCGTTTTTCAGTGGTATCCCCAACCTGGGAAAGGGGGGGCGCAATGCTGTGACATGAATCCATGTTCACTGAGTCACTTAGTAAGAAGCTGAGCTGATAACAGAACCTCCCTCCGTACCTATATCTTCTGCTTATCAGTTAAGGCCTATCGGTGCTACGTTAAAGTTTATGAAAATGAACGTGGAACAAAAGAAAATTGGGAATTGGCAACTAATCTTGTTTGTCACACAACCTTTTCCTCAAACGCGTGCTTGATAAACGTCGATATTGTTGATAACAGACATTTTAATGACAAGTACTTGAATGACAAAAATTAACGAGAGTGATATAGTCCGGGGAGATAGTACAGGTTTAAATGGGTAAAGGACCCAGGATAAGCTATATTGTACATTCAGTGGCCTGAGAACTGTACAATGATCGATCAGGGAACTGGTCGTTGGGGCGTGTTTCCTTAAAGTGTCAGGGAAAAATAAACAAAGTCTTGGGTTTGTGTTGATTGCGTGGCCTTTTTTACATCACGTTCTGACCTCCTGCTCTACTTGGGTCAACCAGGGCTCCCACCCCGGGGCTCCCACATCCCCGACATCCTTAAAACGTTGCTCCACGGAAAGTGTATGACCCAGCGATCCAACTGAAACATTCCAGTTAGCCCATGATTATAGGCTAGGTCAGGCTAACCTTTAAAACAATCGTAAACCATACTAAAATTGTTATATTAAATCTGCTTATAGATGATATATGTGTGTCGCCCTATTGCGTATTCTATTTAACGAAAATAGAATAAATTCGTATTTGACATAATTAATATTTGGAAAATGGAATGGAGAGATGTTCATGGTATCATAACTTAAAAAAATAATCTAAGTCAAAAAGAAATAACGAAAATAGAATACTTAGAGCTATATATATGCATAGTATGCATATATATGAAATGTTATTGAAAGGAACATTAATTACATCTTTAAGGGAAAAAAAATACATATTCAGAATTTCACGGAGTTTTATTATAGACAGAGAAATAACGTCTTATTGGACTGATTAATTTGTTCTAATGGAATATGTAAAATCAGAAATTAGCTAAAAGTTAAAGGCAGAAAGATAAGAATATTGAATGAGAGTAATACTGTGTATTCTATTAGTTATTTCGTGGGGATAATACATCAATGTGTCGCATGGGCTGCCATAGACAATACTTCACATATTCCTTTTTGGATTTTAACAATTGGATCATTATTAATCTTTTTATAAGCATTTAAGCCCAGGTGCGTGATATAACCCACATGCGCGATATAACCCACATTCCCCCTAGATATAATTATAGATATGTAGATAGGCCCCCTATATAGATATGTAGATATATAGATATGTAGATATAAAGATATATAGATATGTAGATATGTAGATATGTGGATATGTAGATATGTGGATATGTAGATATGTGGATATGTAGATATGAAGATATGTAGATATATAGATTATATAGATATATATATAGGTAATTCTACCCGTCTTGTCAAATATGCCGGGGAAAATGTTGAGCCCTAGTTTTCCAATGACTTTTAACATTTTCCGATTCATGACATAAGAAACCAGAATCAACCATACAAAACCGAAAGAGTTGAACTTGGTCGCTTGGATACGGCAATTACTTTCAATTCTTTTATTTTCAAGAGTGAAGTGAAATTTTAACAGGCCTTTCGCTTGATCTAATGGATCCAGAGATCCACCTCAGTGAAGGTCACGACTCTAATATCTATATTAAAAAGTATAGTCAGCACTGCACAAAATTAAACACTTTTGATGGGGGATTTAGTAAAATAGTGATTTTAGAGGGGTAGCAGAGGCCCGGGCCCATCTCTCTATACTAGGAAAATCTGTATTTTCTAATGTCATTCAGGATAATTTCCGGTCGCCTCCTCCCTCCCCCCCCCCCCCTTTTTTTTTTTATTTTTTCTTTCAGAATACTAGGTCTAACTGAAATTATGGACATGGGTATAGGATGGGTAGTCATTTACTTAAATATTGTGCACAGATGCTCGGTTCCCATTTTCTACTTCATGCTTAGAACTGCCAAGTTATAAATCTATTCAATACAACTTGAGCGTTACCTATTAGGTGCTTTCTAGGGCTAACTCACGAGTGTAAGCCCCTGGCAGCGCTGCTGGCATCCATACCCCACGGGTAGGCACTAGAGGTATGACGCTGGGAATCACTGAGGCCGGAGGTCAAGGAGGAATACTTACAAAAACAAGTTACCTTCCTTTGGCTGCTATGAGAGAATTCATTAACCTATAGCAGTTTACCTGGGAATTGGAAGCTTAGCACGGTGGCCAGGTTAGGCTGTGAGTGAGTAGATGAGAACACATATATAATTATGCCCCCCCTACGCCTCACAGGAATAACTTTTGCATGTAATGCTACGTTTTAGTGAATGGTAAGATAAGCATGCACTTTTTCCTGTAATACATTTGGATTCCCAATGTCTACTTAATGTTGTTGCTGATAACGCTTTTGTTGGTATTTCAAATTTGCAGATGATGTTTTATACAGTTTACTCGCGTAGGATATGATAGTTACTGAAAGTTCTAGGCGCTTGCGCTAAATGACACTGAGAGTCCCTTCAGCTGACATCTATGCAAATCGTCGAGACAGAGACCTTGTATGTATATATATAGATATATCTATATATACATACAAGGTCTGTGATGATAGCCCTTTCGTAAGAACTGCTGACCTGTGACCCATAGGGGTTTAGAAACCTACTCCAGAACACTGGTGAGGACCCTTTGGACTATCGCATTGATTGCCAATCTGGCTGATTTTTGTTTTCATATCTACAAAATGTAATACATGCTTACATAGATAGAAAGAGTAGGCCTATACATATGAACAAATATAATTTTCTACTCGAAAAATCCTGGCAATACCTGGTGCCTTCAAAATCTGATTTGTATGACTAGGCTATCGTGCTGTCGTCTTTGGTATCTCTAAATAGGTATACTGTAAACATAGAAAGTTTCGAGTACATACATTTTGGCGGAATTGACCCAAAGGACAAATTCGCGAAAATTCATTTTCTTGTTCATACGAGTTAGGGCCTCTTTGGCATTATAAACCATATTTTTGGGGGTGGAAAAATACAGACGATTCATAAACGCCCATTTAGTGAAAATAATTATGTAAATCTACAGCGTGAATATAGACACGTTCACAGTATTTGATAATTTCCACTCCGTAACTAACTTCTAATACAGATTCTCCTACCATTGTGCTCTGTGCTATTCACGTTGCCCTTGTCTTTTATAAGTCTTCCTCCGGCCACACATCACTGCGGGAGGGCTTGGCCAGACCGTCCGGGTCACTTGTTGTCTTTCTTTGTCCTCAGGCGTTCACCTAACACTTACACTGACACTTGTAATGTCCCAAAATATACCTACCAATCAGTCCCACCTCGTCACGACAAAAACGTTTTGTACTACCTTAACTATGGTAGTTATTTTGAAAAGACATCCAGGTTAATCAGCCGAATGCGTTTTACGCCTAATTAAGCAGCACCTCGGCCGATGACATAAGTATCTGTTAACTAAGGTAATTACATATGTGCTGGGGAATAAAGACTAGCATTTCCTTTAGTTGACGACCTCAGATAGGGTTTCTGTAAATATAAATGTGTTACGAACGGCCATGGACGAGAGGAGAGGTGCAGAGGTATTTGCGTAATTCTTTGGGTTGATGACTCCCGATGGTTCAGTTGATCGCAAGTGCAATTGGACTTAACATTCCCGGGAACGAATATTCTGATTTTACAGATCTGTTATCTTATTCAAACTATGCTCAACTACACAACACCCTAAACAGAAAAACGTTTAAGGCTTGTTCGTAGACCTGTCAGGACAGGGACATAATGAGCTCCATGGCTAATGGTAAGGTCCATATCAATGATGCACAAAAGTTAAGTTCTCTATATTCACTCTAGCGGTTGACAAAGGGAGGGACAAAAAGAGTGAATTACAAAAAGAAATGTTTTGAACAAAGTAAATACAGCCGAGTAACACTAAGCATTGTAACAAAATCAACATGATACAAAATAGTAATGCTATACAAGTTAAATCTAGCCGTGAGAAATGGGTGCACATGACGCAAAATTTGCATAATTCATTAACGTGAATGTGACAGAGTGATATACATCGGTAAAACTTCACTGTTGCTTACACTCACTAGCCTATCTCTAAGCTGTAAGCAGGTTTTCCGTATCTCTTAGTCCTATCCCTTACCAACGTAAGGTGTACCCCAGCCCCAGCCTGACCTCCACGTGCCTGCCGGCGAGTAAGAGAGGTACCAAGTTAGTCAACTCCCCTTGATGATGAGGATTCTCAGTGTAGAAAGTTTGCCTCTCTTCTATTCACGATCTTCTAGTAGTGTAAGTAATCTCAACTAGATAGCCGCTCGTCCATGTAAGAATGGTGTTTTAAAGATAATTTATTATATGATATTATATTAATATGTAACATTACTCATTTATCAATTAATTATTCACGCCAAATCCGATCGACTCCAGAATATTGTGTAGACGATGTTTTTTTTTATCATAGAGTAATCATGAAATCAACATGCTTCGACCGGTGATGGTCTTCATATAGGATTAATCAGGATTATATTTATATAAATATAAACATATTTATATGAATGCATAACTCAATTTTACTCTAGCTTATTGGAAACTGGGGTGATGCTGTAAAAGTCGACCCCCCTCCTATATTGTCGTAATACTTCCAGAGTATTTTGATGGAAATTTAGGGCACTTCCACCAGATATTCTTAACAAAACATTGCAACCTTAATTTAGCACATATTTTGATTATACATAGTACATTAATACCAATATTATAGTCATTAATACCAATATTAGTGCACATTTAATAGCCACAAACAGTGTACCAAAGATGTATTAAAAACATTCGTTTTACAAAAAAAAACGAGAAACCTATGAAGTATTCCCACTGTTCTTTTGGTAATTCTACCTATGCTTACTTATGATGACCTGACACATGAATTGTATAGGACTTTCATGTACGTATGTGGCATTTTCTTGATATATATACTTATTACTGCCTATCAGAAGATTTATAAACTCAAGAAGTTGAGAAAATGTCTGTATATCCATACATCCCTACTGGTGTATAAGCAAACCATACTCCCTTATTTTGAATATTGTGATTTCCTAATTGATTCTTGTAAAAAACAGGAAATATTAAAGCTTGAAAAATTACAATATAAGGCTTTACGCATTGTCCATAATATCAAAAGTCCTCTGGATATTCCGCGATCGGAATTATTGAAAGTTTCTAAACTTAGTACTTTAAAAATCCGTAGAAATTGCCATCTCCTTAATCTGATGTATAAATTCAGAGAAAAGGGTATGTGGTTGAAAAAACAAACTTGCGTTACACGATACCAGACCATTTCTCAATTTAAAATAACAAAACCAAGAACTGAAGAGGCTAAGAGGTCCCCTTTTTATAGGGGTGCCAAGATGTGGCTGACTATTCCAAGAAAATTGAGAGTTCTTGAAACTAGTTATGAATTTAAAATCAAAATTAAACAATTTTTCAATCCCACTCCTGAGTAGAAAGTATTGCATTCAATCTTGTTATAATCCCTCAAATCATGGTGTATTATACTTATCCATACCATTTGTTGTATGTTATTAATATATCTATACTGAAATTTGACAGTCTATTCATTATCTCATTGTAAATATCATATTATACAACTAAAAGATAATACTGTATAATGTATATTGTATTAAAGGAACTTTATTGTAACATCTGGAAGAGCAGATATGATCTGAAGATGACAAATAAATATATTATCCAAAAAAAACAACGTATACATACTCTCTGAGGCTCACGACCTTGTTATCAGCTGGTTACATAAAAACAGCATGTTCCCCCATCCAGTAGACAATATAACATCTCCTCGGTGTGATATGTTAAAGTTCAGAGATCAAAGGAACGAATTCACCGAGGTGCGACATATGATAGCATATTCATGAACATCATGAAACATGGACGCCAACGCCTTATTCCTAGACTCCAGTCATGTTTTATTCACTTGATGGACAGAAAACATATTGCCAACCTAGGCATTCAACCCCTGTTGTCAACCTAGACATTCAAACTCTACTCCCAACCTAGGCATTCAAACTCTATGCCAACCTAGGTGTCAAAGTATTATGCCAAATTAGCTATATACGAATCCCTATGCCAACCTAAGCATTCAAAACCTATGCCAATCTAGGCATTCAACCCTTGAGCCAACCTAGGTGTTCAACCCCTATTACTAACTTAGGTATTCAAACCCCTTTGTAGGCATTCAATCCCTATGCCAACCTTTGCATTCAGAACCTATGCCAACCTAGGCATTCAAACCCTAAGCCAACCTAGGCAGTCAACCCATATTCTACCAGCCTATATAGGTATTAAAACCCCTATGCCAACCTAGGTAGTCAAACTCTATTGCAAATCTTGGTAAAACCCCTATGCCAACCTAGGTAGTCAAACTCTATTGCAAATCTTGGTAAAACCCCTACACAAAACTAGGTTTCCAAACCACATAACCAACCTACACATTTCTTGCCCAGTTGCAACGTATTCTGAAGCATAAAGGAGGATTTCCAGTTACACTTGGAAAAAGCACGTTTTTAAATCTTAGTAGGCCTGCACGTTTGATATAATTATTCTAATTTCAATTTTGCACCTACCTGTGAATTTTCCCTCTGACGAGGCTGGTAGACAGTGGTCGGTCCAAGGGCCGGCTAGCTCCCTCTGGTGGTGACCACCCGAACCCTCCTCCTCCCCCACTGCCTCTCTTCTCCGCACCGAGTCCAGGCAGCAACAAGTTGGGTTGGGGATACACACATCAATCGAGACAGTTTGCCTTTCGCTCCTCTACCTTTCCAAACTTTCCTGAAGTAAAATCAACTCGGATAGGCTGAGAAATTCCTTTCCTCAGATGTGATTCTCCTGGGTTTAGTTGGAGTATTTCTATGATTCCAGCAGGGATATATGAGCCTGCCACATCAGCTCTGGCGAGCCATGAACCGGGAGAAGAAGTTGTTAAGACTCAACTTTTCGCCCAACTTCATCTTGGCCCAGCATCACTGACAATGTGGATGTGTTCCTCCGCCGCTAGGCCCCAACTCAGTCATGTGATCACACCCGGGTGGTGCGGGAGGTGGTGGTGGTAGCGGTGGTGGTGATGGCACGGTGGTGGGTCAGGGTGGTGCCTGTGCTTAGACCTCTATAGTGAACTTCACGGCTGTAAGTTTCCTTATTGTTGCAGAACTCTGGGAACCACATTATTTAAGGATTAATCAACTGAAACCACATACAATTATAAGCTAATTACCAGGTCCATTGTCAACTTGATTGAAAGCTACTCATTAAGGGATGACCAGATCCGCATGAGGTCCAGGAGACAACTTTATTTCTGTACTTGTTCTGGCACCAACTGGCACCTACAAATAGCCGTCAACCCCCCTCTCCCCTGCTGAAAAGACGAGGGTGCTTTGGTGGGAGGGGGGGGGGGGGTCCTGAGTTGTTCCGGAACGGTGGGGGAAACAGACTTGGTTTTGCCAATCTGAGTCGACAGCCCTTTCTCAAACACTAAAATTACCTAAAGGTATAGATTGTTGAAACACACAACGATAATTGCAACTTGGGAAAAACAGACATGTACATTTATATCGTTATCATAGTGGTCCTGACAGAAGTACAATAACTGCACATATAGTTTTCCTAATCATATCGGGATTGCTGTGTTATAATTGGAGCCCTGTAATAACAACTGGGAGTATCAGTGGGGTTGTAGTGCATATGAATTTCATGCATTGATGCACCGACACTTCCAGTGTCAGCTCAGTGAAAACGAAAGTGTATAATCCTAGCGTAAAGTGCCACTATACACGTAACTACAGAAACACTCAAACTACGATTCTAGGAAGGGGGCGCATCCCCTTTTTTTCCGAATATTGCATAATAAAATCTATATTTATCCAAAGAAAGGTGGGGGCTCACTTCCCCGCGCCTCCCCCTTAATCTGACACTGTAATTTGGTAATGCCATGGTCCCTAACAGAATTTTTCCTTCAAACCCTTAAACGTGTATTTCATCACAAAAGGTATACCATATAGGCCTATACCCGTTCCCGACCCAGTTCCCCGTACCCCTGAAGCAGATATGGGGAACAGGCAGTCGTAGAACAGTAATATAGGCGGCATTGCACGATACGATTTGAGCTGCCATATGACGATATTCTATAGAGGTCCTACATATAAGCTAAGGAATTCTTTGTTATACATAATGAGAGACTCCAAATTGCCATTTTTTATAACTATATCACTCCTATACGGCGACAGGGGCATTCTTAAATCCTACATCCGACAAAGACCCTAGCGACATGCAACTTTTCTAAAATCGACATGGTGACCAATTCAACATGTGATAATGGGTTTCACTAGCGACAACGGCATGCGACATGAGGACTCCCCCCATCAAGGACCCTTTGTCTGTAATATCACCACGGGAATATCACCATATCGCACCGATATCGCTGCCCAAGTCAGGGTTTTACCCATGCCCTTATGGCCGGCTCTGGCGACCATGCAGCTTTAAATTCTGACCGACCGGCTTCAGGTACCTGAAGGTGGTCATATATATTAAGGCCCGATATTTCGACACTCCTTTACCTCAAACTTTTCGCGTAATTAAGGTGGTTGGTAGGGAGTTTAAGGTGCAACCTTAAATGTCTGTGAATATTTAAGGCCCTGCGATATTTCAAGGCACCTTACCTTAAAAAGACCCAGTTTAAGGTGAAATCTTTAAGGTACCTCTGGAGGTACCTTAAACTTGAAGGAAACTATCTAGTTCTTATATTTCTATCAATCCTCTCATAGTTTTCCTTATATTCATTTATAAACACTACAAATAAATATATAGTGTCATAAATATGACAAAAATGTTATATAATCTATGAGAAAACAAAGAACTATATCCAGTCATGTGCATGCGGATGTGCACATGAGTGCTTGGGCAACGTCATTGTCATGGTGACGTCGACATGGTCATATGACGACATCGTCATGACGATGACATCGTCATGGATGTCAACAACATGGCGCAGTGAAATTTTTGCCTAGCAGTGGATCTAGTGGACAGATTTCCACATTTTTTAAAATTTGACATGAAAAACACATTTACTAACGTGGGAATTAGTAGATTATATTTTTTCTCAAGCTAAAGGTGATTATAAGTTCGGAAAACACTAAAATAACTCTGGATCCACCTTAAACTTTTAAGGTTGCAAGGTGTTTCGAAATATTGGGCCTAAAATATGGAAAGTATTTATCCCTCACCGGCTTTTAGACTTTTGGATCATAAACAGGCGTCTTTGATTTTGTCCTGGGGAAAACCCCTGCAAGTTGTGTAGTGTAGAACTACCTTGATAGGGCGGGTGTTTGGTGGTCGAATGGTAGTCGGGAGAAGGACGGGACTGAGGCAGAAGAAGGAGGTCTGGATTGACACCAGACCTGTCCCACTTGTGGCTCCTGTACTCCCTCCCCTCCCTCCCCTACCTCCAGGTGGTCCATTCTACAGGCCCTGGTCCCTGCCAGCAGCCACATGCCGCCATGACAAGACTGGAAGGAGAACCTGCAACAGGCAGCCTCAAGACAGATGTACCCATCTGCAGGTAATTCCTGGCAAATGGGAAAAGTCAATGATTAGCATAGCAGGAAAAAGCATGTTGCAGTTCGAATGGACTATCTGCTGCTTGATCCAAAAATATTTAGTTTGTAAAACTGATACAAAATCAATCCAATAGTATACCCTCATGCACTATTTAGTTTGTAAAACTAATACAAAATCAATTTAAAAGTAGAAATTTGTGAAGATTTAATTCTTGGGGTCGCCTTCTGAGCCTCCTTTACCATTATTGTGGATCCAGGATGTTATAACATGGTCCTAGGGGTCCTGATTGCCCCCCCCCTTTTGGTGGACCCCTAAACTACAAAAAGAGGGGAAAATGCCATGCACATATGTGCGATTGCTTGCAGTTTTAGTACCTAGCCTTTATGCTGACGCCCCCCCCCCCTTGTTCATAAATCCTGTATCCGCCCCTGCCAGGCTGTATATTGAAAAGGAAGGGTTGAAGAGAAAAGGAGAGTTTGCTTAATCTGCATTAAACCCCCAGGAGTCCACTCTTAAGTTAAAGCTGCAAACAGAAATGGGACTGCATATATTATAATTGACACTGCGTTGGTTCTTAATTTAGACCTACCGTTGAATATCCATGGTGTTCGCGTGAACCCTCAAGTAAACAAACCCACCAGTCTGAGATGGGCAGACCTATAGTTGTACCTGAAAAGCCCTCTGCACAAAGCATGAATGGGGGTCACCTTCTCTCTATTGAAGGTTGTCGTAATTATTCCTATTCTATGCTATATTTATACCTTTAAGGGGGCTAACTAACCTTGACCCTCTTGTTTAAGTGCAGACAAGGTCATGAGACAACACTTTTGAAGATCAGCATATTTTTCTATTACTATTATTAATCAAAGACCGCTTCACAGTACATCCTGATATTAATGAACAGGTAGCTATAAATGACCCTAAAAATAGAATTTTTCAATTTAAAAGGATAGTAATTGTTGATAATGTTTAAATGAGTTTGCATCAGATCGATTTAGCGCACGTTTTTATACACTTTTTGAATTTTGAAAAATAACAATTTTAATTTCATCAACAATGGGCCAATGGCGTCCAGTCCGTTATGAGGGGGTCTGACGTCACATGCACAGCGTCAATACTGAAATTGATAACCATGTTTTTTAAATAGCTAACAGCTTTTCATCAGAAATCATTAGCTAAGTTAAAAATACAAACCATATCTGTAATACCAATGTATCATTTAACTGAAAAACACCAAATGATCACTCGATCACCCATAAGGCAACCATCTCTGGGTGCTATGAGGTCATCTGCACAACGTCCATAGATAGTTAACATTCTCTAAGCTTAATCGGGGTGTCACACTGGAGGAATGGCAACAAGGCTGGTACCAAGCGAACTACGCAAACATGTTTTCTCCTCACCTGTACACAACAACGAAAAAATCAACAATTTAGCCCCCACTTGATCGTGTCCCAGGTTCTATACCCTGTCGCCAAGTGTCGTTACTGTCAGCTCACCCAGTGGCTCAGGGTTGTTTACCGACAGGAGCTGCTCACTTAAGAGAAAAATGCTCTTTTTATCTGTCGTTTTTTTAGCCCTGCAGGTTGGTTGGTTTTGGGTGAAGGGAGGGGATGAGATTTACTAAGTGTGGGAGTAATGAGAAATGGCTTCCCGGGGATCGCACTTCTTGTCCCTAAAGGACCAATGACCCTATCATATCCCTTGGTAGAGATTATTTAGGAGCTGCTCCCTGGTTGCTGGGACCCTCCAGGAGATCCCCAGGTAGGCCGTCAGTAGGCAGTCTAAGGGAGGTGCTCGGGGTAGCTCCTCATGCGCCCATGTCTCTGACTTCCAATATGAAGAAATGGTGTGAATTGATTATAGCAGCACCGGGTGGTAGTTCCACTCTGTGAGTGCACGTGTGCCTGCATGTATTCATAATGACTGTATCGTTCTTTGTTTATTCACGTAGCTGTATTATGACATAAGTTCAACGTGACAAACCAACTGAACAATATGGCTTTGAAATTACATATATTTTCTATCATTGACTTTTGAAGCTGTTGAATATAATCTAAATGAAATGTTCCGAAGCTAAATTGTAATTGAGAAATGGCTCCAAAATGGAGAGATTATTATTATCATTCAATGATGATCCCAATCTAAAACACCATAGAAACGTAATAACCCCTTGTAACTTATGAATGACAAAGCAATCTGTTATTGGGGCATGCAATCAATTGTTGAAGTCTAGAGTTAATACCTTGAAGGAGTCCATACTAAAGGAAATTGTATCTGGATCCAGTTCCCTTTTAAAAAGATTTTCTTTCTAGAAAAAAACAACAATCAACAGTGATACAAATGATGTACATGAGCTACAAGGTGCATGCCTGGCTCTAGCCAACTAAGTGGGACAAGGGTTAGAACCCTGGGGGCTGGCAGATAGCGCGGCCTGACCTTTTTATCACCTGGAGCCCACCTGGAGAGCCCACTTATACGTACAGGTGTAGCAACATCTATAGCTAGCCTAACACCCTCAGCGATAATGCAATTATAACCGTTTTACCTTAAAATATGAATGAATAAGGTAGGCTAACTAGCTGCCTTCTATAGATATGTTTAGACATAGACAAATGATATTTTGTTGATACCAATTATTGGGTGTTTTGTGTCTACTGATGCACCAATTCAGACATTTAATAGGCCTATTTCTATTTTATGCCCCTGCGAGTCATATGATCATTCACACGCATTATTGTAGAGTGACTAATTCTTGATGTGACGTTTTGATAATTTACCTTCTTCTTAGCCTCTTCTTATGAGCACTGTTTCTTGATATGACAAGTGTTATCTCGCATAGGGTATTTCCAAATTTGGACGAGGGTCGGACAAAATTCGGGTCGGAGTAAAACATCCTTGTCTCCAAGAGTTAGGGTTACTGAAATTAGCAAGAATAATATTTTCCTATATCCCTCAGTATTGATAAAACATTATGATTTCTACAACTTTACCTACTGACAGATTCACAGGTTTGTCAGCCAATCAAAATGCTGTATTTCAGGCCAAAATAGGGTCAGACATAATAGGTTGGGCTGTCAGGCTTTAACATTGGTTCCTATTGGGGAAAACAATTTATAAAGCTACATTTTACAAATTTAAGAAGCAATTTGTCAAACAAATTGCTTTGGTCAATTTTGTATTATGCCACTGTCTTCATGGAAAAAGCACAGATGCAATTTTGAAAATATTTCATGGTGAACTTTAACTTTGGTGTAAACTGGGATGGGCTTATTGCAGCATTGGTGTAGAATATTGACAACAATTCATGATCAGTACACGATTGCTAGAAAATCTTCACTAGAATTGCCTGAAACTCAAAGTTGTTACAACGTTATTCATGTGACTCAGTTGTATTATTCAAGGTTTAGGATCTATATTCTGTCAGTGTAACCAGGCGAATTTGATGTTGTCCGAGGCTGTGGCCAGCGGACCGTGGACGTCACTATTGTAAGTACGTGACTATATAAGTCTTCACGTATTATACGCCTGCCACCTGATCGAACACGTGGTTGACCCCAGTTACAAAATGGTCATGCAAGCCCTATCTAGAAAAGAGAGGTAGTTGAATACACCGTGTACTTTGAATCAAGAGATAAAAAACACTATGTTGAATTAGGAGAAACATCTCCTCTAATCTTGATATGTGAACCCTGAAATCCTGAAAACATTCAGGGTTCTATATTATGTGTACAGTACTAGAATGTTATAATTAGCAAGTTTCAGGACATGTGAGCCTGTAGGCTCATATAATACAAAACACTGTAGGTGGTTGTGATGATTGGTTGGCAAAGTCAGAGGTGTAGCCGATCCCGGGTAAATCCGAGGGGCTTTATGCATGGATAGCGTGGTATGAGGGTAATTTATTAAAACCTGCTATATTCACTGTCAAGAATCAAAGATGTGTGAGCTCCACCCCTACTTCGTTAAGCCCCATACCCTCTCGGCGAATTTGACTAAAGTCTTCCAACTCATTGGCACTAAAATTGGCCAACTCAACTAGAAGAGTCAGCCAATTTTAGCACTGACTCATATCAAACATTATTGCAATATTACATACTGACTGGTGATCTGGATCGGTCCTAAAATCGGCCAATTCTTTTAGAATAATCGGCCAGTTCTAGTGCCAATCAGTCAAATTCGCCTGGTTGATATGGAGCTTAATGGGCTTTGAACCTCAGCGATCATGTTTTCCTCTGATCGACCTTCAGTATGATGAACTGTAATATGTGTATGCTTGATCAAATCGGCGGGCAAATTGTCTAGCGATTTTCCAAGCGATTCAGATCAAACATGTTCATTTCAGTTTACCATACTGATGGGCGAACAGAGGAAAGCACGATCGCTGAGGTCTAAATAAGTGTCATTGTGGGTATGGGGCTTTACTGAAAGTTGGGTTTATTATGGTCGGGCCGAAGTGTGGCCCCCAGGTGGATCCAACTCTGGCCTACATGTAACACAGCAGCATCTACTCAACTGGGGAACTCCCTTAGGTTCCACCCTTACGTCACTGTGGAACATTTACATACCCTAATACAATTAGGGTAATTATTAGTAATATACGCACTCTGTTTCTAGATACTGACGCAGACCACACGCCCCCTCTGTCTACATACCCCCATCTATAATGACCCCATTGTGCGGTTGCATTATTTCAGTTGAGGGACCTGACTCCTGGTATCCCAAATTACCTGTATCTGTTTAGACACACCCCTTTGGGCAGTTTCCATGGACTGTAAATGAGCAAAATATTACAATTACAGAGACACGTAATTTGATAGATATCTGAATGTCATGACCGTAGATATATACTTATGAAGCTATTAGGGACGAATTAAAAGGGGGCACTTGGGGCGTGTGTGCCCTTTTTAAGGTCAAATTTTTTTTTTTTTTAAATGGAAAACTGAAAAAGGGGCACCAGGACTTTTTTTCACAAAGGTGCCCCCGCCCCTTTTCTGGATTCTTGAATCTGCCCCTGGTTATGTATGCTAGCTATCTCCGTGTCCATCCATTCTTTTCACAGAGAAATTGTGTGCTAATTGATCCATTTCCGGTCAAATAAACGGCAGCGAGACGTTGCGCATGTTTACGCGCAACTTCCTGCCAGTCGTGTTTCCCGTTTACAGTCGGTGGAGGCCAAGTGAGAAGGAGAAGAGGGAAGATGGGAGTTAGACAGACTTAACTGGCCATGTTGTCAATGGCAATCTAGCCGGCGATAATTCCAGGAATGGGCGAACGCGCTGCTTGAAAATCCCCCTGGCCGCTAGGGGCGGTTTTACCAGTGTACGCTACTAGACGAAGGCACCTGTAATTGATGGGACTAGGGCCAGGTGAGGCCAGGAGGCCTGTTTTCTCACCTGGTAAGATCTAAGGCCTTTGACCAATCGCCAAAACATCTGAGTCAGTCCTGTTGAAGGGGGTCCTCCTGGGAGGTTTAACCTTAAAGCAAACCACAACGCAAATCAGTTATATATATTGTCAAATAAAATTTTCAGTGAACTTTGTTTGTTGACAAACCATGTATGATCATGCTTCATCTGATAACAGAATGGTATGCAAAATTCTATTCAAAAACAGATTTAGACTGTCATGAATACTCATTTTCTGACTTGTTTTGGTCTGTTGTGTGGTCCACACAAATACCTAGATTGTTTACCCAAAAACTGATGATGTCATCAAAATGTCATTTCCGGAATCCCCCCTGCATTTTCACTCTGCTAGCAGAGTCTCTAATGAGTATTATTTTTGGTGGAGAATGATGAGGGAATTGAGAGGAGGCAAACATGGTTGAGCCTGGCTTAGTACAGAAAGGAAAGGGGAGGAATTGACCTATTGACCCTGATGATGACATCACTGATTATGGGGCAGTTGGGTCACATGGGGGGATTCCCCAACAAGTTGATTGCAGACCAGAAAACAAAAACAAACAGATCCTCTTTCCAAGGATCATAATTATCAGACTTCTAGCCACCAATATTTGATTTTAACTGGCAATATGATTTATATGAGTGTAGTTGAAGATGTCAGGATCGATTTTGAAAATTTAAAAAATTTAAAAAATTTTGATAATTTTGCATTGTGGTTTGCTTTAAGTGTACCCCCAATGATCCTATTTGATATGTATTGACGTGGTTGACTTGAAATGTTGAAACTGGCTATTCATTTATTTATCTCACGTCACCTGAATAAGTTTAAGTTAACCTTCGAATATATACGGGCTATAAGGACACCAGAACCAGAAGACTATTTTAGTGGATAAATAGACTGGCCCGTTCACGTTATAGATTAAGAGAAACATGGAGTAGCACTTCAAACCACAGCTGAGAAGGTAGAACTGCTAGAATAAAGTTGTGCTCAAGTTCCGTAGAATATTGCTAACTTGCATTTACTTTTTAACCCCCGAAAAGTTGTTTACAACGTTTGATACCGAGAAGAAATTCTTATCTGAACATACGCCTTGGGTATGATTGCCCAAGCAAATCAACGGCTCCATATGCACATTTCTACTGGGGAAATAAGGTGTGTAAAATCTAATAAAGATCAAGGAATTTAATCACCATTTCTTAGGCTCCGTTTGTTCCCCCTTCCCCTTGCTCTAAATAAAGATATTTCTATCATCCATGAGTCCATGAACAATAGGTTTAGGAAAATGTGTATAGAAATCAGACATTTCTATCTTCCATGGTCCATTCACAATGTGCTTGGCAAAATGTGTATCAGCTCTTTCGTTAGATATTGATTTGTAAAATAGTTGCCTTTTCGGACATCTCAGGGCCGTGTAGACCTCCCTGCGTTAGGTCTGTGAATGGCCCCTTTGCCTATCTAGCACAAACTGCTCACACTAGTGCACCGAACAACTTGGAACGACCCAGAGGTCAGACAGAGCAGTCCAAGATTGATACTGAAGCCCGGGAAACGTCTTGTATACTCCAGGAAACTATTCCATAGCTAGCGGGAGGCCAATTGTCAATGAGGAACTTCCATGCTAAACTGATTTTGTCCTTCAAATACCATGCTATCACTGTTAACCGTACCGTAGAGGATGCCTTGGAAGAATATAGGCTGATCACGTACTTGGTAAACTTATATTATTTCTCTCGGCATAATTATTTGATGCTCCTACATCGAAGAGAAATGTGTTCTGGTTAATACTATACTCGCGAGGATACCTAGCCTTAGAAATGTATGTGGAACCCAAGGATGTTTGAGATATTTCCAATTTAATTGTGATGCGCTCGAACCCTAAGTATTATTGTGTTTCTTATACTATTAGGTTTAGAGAGTTCAAGTAGTATTTCAAGCAAGAACGAAAGTGCCCTCTCCGGGTCCGACTAGTACTTATACCCCTTTGAGATTAGACAGGGGAGCGAAGCAAAGTGAAGTGAACCGCGTCGACGCGATGCGCTGTGTAGAATATGCGGCCCACTCACACTGCTATCTACTAGTACTACAGTGGTTTCTGAAATGTTCCCTATATTAACAACCAGGATTCGTAGAATAACAACCAGGATTCGTACACTAGGAATTCTGTTTGCTTCACTTCTGTACCTTTCACACAACATCTGGAAAGAGAACTGAACCGAACCATTTTCTAGAGTGCTGGTTGATATGCGAATTCTAGAATGGGGTTTTAAAGTGCATTGATGCGCATTCTACTTCTAGGATGCTCTAGTTTTCAGATACACAACTGGATGCGCATTGAAGCACATGGTTGCATATTATAACGTGTAGTGTGAAAGGGGTAATACTCACATCATGAGGTAATACCTCTGAGTGTTAGTGCATGTTAATAAGGTTACTATCGGGTGTTTAAACTTTTATGATTAGACTGATACTAATTGATACATTTCGCACTTCCGACATAACCCCCTAATTAACCCAATTCTTATAGTTCATGGTGCTCAGAATGAATAATATAATGTCCATAGTAAGTCTACTCCAGTCTACATCAAAATTGAAGTTGCTGTGACCCATTATTTCAAACTATTCAAAATTCAGTCGCAAACTAGCAGCTGGCTAGAGAGGCCAAAACAAAATGAATCGAGCTTATTTTGTTGAGAAGGCTACACGTAGTCGTACGCGTGTATTCTCAAAACTTCAACAATTATAATATTAGCCTATTTTTTCCACACGGAAAAATGCTTAAATCTGTCAGCTTCACTCATGATGTCGAACCCTTGACTGGCCTGAAACTGATCTTTTTATTTTGCGCACAAGCCATTAATCATTCAAGCACTTTGACCTTATAGAAGTTGAAAAGTTGACGGCACTATCTTTTGAATCATAATGTTCTGAGTTTTATTTTCTCAATCCTTTTATTTACTGAGACTGAGATGTGCTGAATTTTATATTTTGTCTATTGTCCTTGGTGCAGACCAATGTGCAAAGAGTTGCAAATGGGTGAAACAAGGGAGGTCCCACTCAGACATAGACTTAATCGCAAGCATCCGTGCCACTGTTATATCAACATCATTATATTATAGAAAAAATACATTAGACCAATGAATTCCTGTCCTAAACATTGTTTCAGGCTTAGTGCATGGAGTCCATCGCCATTTCATACGTTCCAATGACGAGTATTTTAGGTAATAAAGCCGTGTAGAAGGTCCTGGTTAAGTCACCGTTGGCCATACCTAATAAACACCTGATAAAGTTCCGAAGCTGCGACCTCCTGAACCCTGACCCGGAGAAGAGTTCACCTGAGCTGGAGAAATAATCACACTGACGACAGGTAGCAAAGTGTAATGGGAATACACTATTAGCAACTGTGGTCATCGGGTGGCACGTGAGGTAGATGATGAAGCACTGTGATGGCAGAGCGGAGAACGGCCGAGATGGGTGTTCCCCCTATACACCTACGGCTCTATGGGCTGAGACGGAGAACGGATATACCTTCAGGGGGTACATCGAAGTGCAGGAAAACCACAAACTCCCAATAACGTCGGACATTTCCGACTTCTTTTGAACAATGTCCCTTCTTAGAATGTGAGTTGGCGAGTTCTTTTACTTAGAATGGTAAATCTTTACATACTTTCAGCCGGAACTACGCTGATACAAACCTATGAAAATTCATGTTCACCAACGAATTGCAACATGAAATAGTTGAAGTTCCGAACTATGGTATTGTGCCCCTAAACTGGAGAGGTATTTCACAGTGAACTATTTAGACAATAGATATCACTGTACATACCGGTCCTTCCCCTCATACAATATCTAAGTAGGCAGATTGAGATGAGGTTTAGCGGATGAAGCTTGCAGCCCACTGCCCACTGCCCAGGCTGATTGATTAGTATGTACCAAGACACTGACTGTAGCCCCTAGTCCTATGGTGAAGGCATCCCCACAGGCCAGATGGGATTAGAACCCCACACCCCGCGGCACAACGGGCCGCCATCTGACACCACTGGTCCAAGGGGAACCACCTGATGGATGAAGACTGCGCACGCATCCCGGATGTCAGGACAGACCCCCAAAGATCCACCCCCCCCCCCCCCCTTTGCATTGCCAATTTAACAAGCAACAAGAAATGCAAAAGAAAAACATCAACACCGTAAGCATTGTGTAGATGGACTCAGCCAACTCAATATTTAGCAATTATACTTATTGTGACATTGGCCTCAGGGATCCATGCTGGATCATTTTCCTCCCTAATGGTTCATGGGGTAAAGGTAGTTGTCAACAGATTATTGATTGACAATACTGCCTTGATTGTCTACTACTGGCGATGGACTGAACGAGGCATGATGGAGATAAAAGATGGTTTAGGGGACATTGGAGGAGGGATTGACCAACGACAAATTTGCCTCTTTCGCCTTAGGCAATGGTAAGCTAACTATGGGGTGTATCCACTGATACGCCTGTTTCAAATTATGACTGTTTGTAGAAGGAAACTTTGGTCATACACAAACAAAACATAAGAACATAAGAGCCAGGAGGTTATAGTGACAAATGCTTTTGAACAATATTTGACAAGTGAAAGTAGCTCAAGCTTCTTTTATTAGACAGGTATATGGAAAGATCAATTTTGGAAATCAATATATAAACCAGTACCTGTATAATTATAATTTTGTAGTTTGTTATTATCCCCACTCTAGATGCACAGATATTCAGAACAACTATTGATTTGATGAATTATTGAAATCTTTTATCGGGTTAGAAGCATCGAGCGAGAATAATTTCCCTTATGAGAACAAACGTAAATATTAATATTTAATGGAACAGTGTACGCCACTTGACTGGAAAGCAATAGGATGCCTATGGAAATAGGTCTAAATTTGGAAAATCACCCAATAATCATCTGTTATCGACTGCCCTCCCATCACGCTTGGGTGAGAATCCTATTTACCCAGTGATTGTTATGTCACTGTATATCAATATTGCTTATACCCACAGTGTCAAGTCTTATTACCATCATTATGGTAATAAAGTTAACTACATCGCACCTGGGAGGTAATATTCAAAAGATTTTAAAAAGCTTTAAAGATACTGTCATATGTGAAAAAAAGTGATTTCCTCAATTGATTGTATAAATAACCTTAGCGGGGGAAGAGGAATTCCGGTGAAAAACATTGGATGGACCTAGAGATAAGTTGGTTTAAACATCTCTAAAACGTCCGAAAGTGAATAGTCGTTGCCTACTCAATCATAGATTCTTCAGTTCCTGTAGTCAGGAAGTTCTTCTAAACAGATAACCCCATATTTTTTATACAGGGAACAGTCGGGGATTAGATGATTATAGATAAGAAACGTCTCGTTTGGCTGATACACTGCAACTTGTCTTGACATGTTTTATTTATGTATTTCTTTTTATGTATTCCTATGCGTAGGGTTTTTGTGAAGATATAACAACTTTATGTGTGCACCTCTGTGATATTATAACATGGTTATCTTAAGTGATAGCCTCATTAATGTTTCTTTAAAATAGAGTACATTAGTAACCAGTTTATCTTGCAATTGAGAACTAGTTCCGCTGGAATGGTATGTGTAAGTCATAATTATATCAGAACAGTGTAAGGAGAATAAATATTTCATTTGATTTAAACCCTCTAATCTACTCAGGTTAATCAGAAGCTTAAGTGATGACTTTTCCCACGCTGTGTTTTCCATACTGCTAAACATATATAAACCTATCAGATAACGTTTGACATTTTCATCCTGGCCTGATGAAGAAACATGTTGACGAAGCCCTGAGAAGAAAATGTCTTTTGCTCAATAAATCGTCGACCAGTGATGTCATTGAGTTCGGTGTATTTGACATCACTTCATAAAAAACTAAACTGACTGAGGACTGTGATGTAGATACAGATATAATATGTATATATAGGTTAGGTAGAATCTGGTGAGAGACTTCAGAACCAGACGCATCCTGGTGCAATAGAAGAAGGCTGGGGCTAGAAGATGGATTGGCTGAGAAATCAGTTTGAACATCTCGAAACCGCTCTGACCGCAGTGTAAGGACTCACTCGGAAATATGACTTCAGGTCGATGGCCTCGAGAGCTAAAGAGCAAATTTATTGTAGAAAAAAAAGAAAATAAAGGGAAAAAAATAGGACAACCTAAGCGAAAACACCCTAAAAAATGGTATTGATCCGGATGTGGCGGATCTTACTGGGATGCTTTTCACGAAAAGAAAATAAACAGGTAATAAATAAATAAACAACTTGTGTGGGTCTAGTATGAGTTTGTTTATGTCCTACTGTTTTTTTTAATCCAGTGAAGGAAATGTCCTTCCTTAGTCAAGCAGGACTACGGGTGTTGTAATCATTCACACTCCTAATAAACTTCAGATTTAATATATCAGCAATATCATTCACCTTAAATCACCCTTCACTCACTCAAGATTCTTAGCAGCTTAGCAATAAGCATTCTTGATCATACATGTATTTTAGGATTAGTATAAGAAAATCCACTGACATTATCTTTATACCCATGCATGTACATTCTTGAATCCCCATGACATTAAGTTACGTCACGTTAATCACACCAAGCCACATAATGACCCGGTTGAATGCAGGGTAAAGTGCCCTTACGGCCGGCTCTGGTTGGTCACAATTATACGAAAATGTAGTAACAAATAAGTAGCTAAATAGATAATAGCCTACAAAATCTTTGGCATGGACAGAGCCGGCTATATATATTTGCCCTGGGGAGAACCCTGGAATGTCGTCACAAAGACCCACATCTCGAAGACGTGCTTGAGCGGCCGTACTCTCAAAGACTGAGCAGCTGGCCATCTGCTCAGTGACCCGGTAGGAGCAGCTCAAAGGACAACGAGCAGCTGTCTGAGAAACTGGGACAGGGAGGGTCAGGGCCTGGGCTTTCAAGAGCAGCTCCTGACTGCTCTGGGAGCTACTAGGGGCCAAAGGAACTGTATCAGCAGTGCTCAACAAGTGGTGTCGTGACAGACCAGGCCGGGCCCCCTGACGCATGGCTGCGTTCGGTGGTACCACTCCCCGTCTTGGTTCTGGGAGGGTGACTGCACCGAGTGTACTCCATTTACCCGAGTTCAGCTAGTGTCAATATGTAGCCAAGATGAAGGCGAGGAGGCAGAGGTCGTGTATGTCCAGTGCTAGTTTGAAGTGCTATTTCGAAGTGCCCTTATGGTATCGTTATCAGGTTATCTAGAGATCATATGATCGAAATCATGGTGGAATTCTAATTAATTTTTCACCATTCCACATACTCACGTTACTCATCCAGCTAGATATAAGTGCCAACGATCGTTTATATATGAGGAGAGCTTCAATATAAACAATGTTAATTACAAACTCAACTGACAATCAAAATGTTTTTGAATGACTCTTTAAACAAACCACAATGAGGATTAACTAATATCGTTTAGATTATATCGACCAGACCATGTCAGCAAGAAACAGCTCATTTTGTGTTTCTGTTATTTTGAAAAGGAAATAGTTTGGGATTGATATTATGTATATTACATTTGATGTGGAGTGTTGTATATCACTAGAACACATATTGTCAGTATATTGTTCAGATGTCAATAGATTTGCATTTTGTTGAACAAAAGAGAATGCAAGAAAAGACTAAGTGTCAAGATGTGTCATAGAATGTTTAGGTTTTTGAGTGGCTTAATAACTTTTGTGTCCCAGACCTATAGAATAATTAGGTAGACAAGAGACAGAGTTTGACGGGGGCGGATCCGCGGAGGGGGGGGGGTGGCTGGTAGACCCCAGTGCCATGTATATCCCTTTTGGCCAAATTCGTATATCATAGTGTAAAGTTCAGGAAAAATAGAGGATGCGCCCCCCCCCCCTTCTATTAGCACGCTCTCGCCATTTCAAAAAGCTGGATCCGCCAATGTACCCCTCAAAGAATTTTAGTTCTAAGCCTTTATGCTGATTGAGGGCAATCCTGTATCTGCCCCTATTGGTGGCATATATGGTGTTTTGGGACAGTTTGTGTCCTGATACCTCTGAACAGGTCACTACTACAGTAGTTCACGTGCACCGAATGTGATTTCCGAATATTACCGTCTCCTGACACAGTAGCATCTAGAGTTACAAAAAACACCTAGATTATGTCATGCCTTAGCCGACCAGTAGGCCAAAAGGAAAGGAGTAGGACAGAGGCGGTCAAAAATCTACTTCCTCTTGATAGACGTGTGATATTTGTTTTATTGCTGTTTTATTACTGTTTATATTGTAGCGTCGTTATTCATGTATAGTTTGACAATTACTGATACATGATACAGATTAGGCTTAATGAAAATATCCTTTAAAATGTTGCTTCGTGTGGCAATGGGCTATACTGTGGTAAAATGCATAAAGGTCCTATACGGTTTATAGGGGAAACCGCAAGCAACATTTTTGTTTTAAAACAATAAAGCAGTGAATAAATTGCATTCTCAGAAGGCCAAGGTTCCCTACTATAATGTTCTCCACCTTGGAGAATAGCTATGTCAAGACCCAATCCAAGGTTTTGACATGCAACATTAATTCCACTGGCGGATCCAGCATTTTGAAAAAAAAAGGGGGGGGTACTTTTGAAATTATTTGTCCTTGATGGATATTGGGCCGAATTTTACATCTACAAAAATGCAAATTTCCCAGAAAAAAAGGAGGGGCCGCACCCTACCCCCCCCCCCCCACCCCCGATCTCCCCATGAATCATTAAGAATGCTGCTCTTGAATATTCTTCTCTCACATCTCTATACTCGCCAGCCCCCATTGGAACTAAATAATGATCACTTCGTTTGACGTAGTTGCCCCTAGAGACCTGGCAGAATTAACAGTAGCAGTAGGGGAAGGTGGTGAAGTGGTTGGAAGGAGCCTCGGGGTGCCAGGAGCAGGGGTGAGCCTCCAGCGTGGGAACGTACGGTCAACTGTAAATCACCCTCATTTACAGACAACAAAAGGAGGCAAAATCCTCCATGTGTCGTGCCAGATAAAAGCGGAACTGTGAAACTGGAACGTCTAGAGACCAAGGAGGTGCCTCATTGGTGAATACCATGAGCCACGCCACTGAACAGTGAGTGTGTCTGTTGCGTGTGTGTTTATGTGTGTACACACATGTATAAATTGTAAATTGTATATTTATTATGTATAGTGTCATATATGTAAATATGTTTATGTACGAATGTGTGTATGTATTCTGTATATTGCTTTATTTCTAAATCGAAAACTTAATTCATCCCTTATGTTATTTGAGACTTTAACTATAAGTATACAAAGTATAATTTCGCAATATGACCTGATGCGGACAGTAGGAAATTAATTAAGACTACTATCTACAATAATAAGGAATGAAGCAGTGCCAACATTCATCACAAATACAGTCTGTTAAATTATTATAAACAAGTGTTCAAGTTGCCGGCTTTTACTGCTGTAACCCGTGGAAGAAAGTGTGCTTTGTGACCTCTGCTACAAATAAACTCATTGAAATAACGAATCCTTTCGTGGAACCTATCTGTTGTTGCCTCTCACTGTCTAGACCTTTAGCTCCCACTACACAGTGGGTCAGTGGGTCCCTTCATATGGCAGGCTCCTGGGCCACAGGGCTGTGGGAGCAGTAGAAACTGACACGCCCCCTAGTGCATGGTTAAGATACGTCCTCCCCTAGTGTAAAGATTCTCAACTACGTTAGAAGTGGCAGCAATTTATTTCAGAACAATTGCGTGCAGCGCAGTTTTTTATGATATTTAAAAATAATCTCAAGATGAACATAATGTCTTTATCGCTGTGTTTCACAACTTCAATGACTAATTTCTATCTGCTGGTGGGTCAGAGTCCAAATTTGTCGGTTGTATCTTATCTTGGTTTTACCTGAATTGCATTGTCTTAACAATCCGAACTCAAATTGAGATTACGTATAGATTTCTCCCAACGTTTTTTTTAATGAAATTACTTATATACAATTTCTATAGAAGTAAAAGAAAACGTCAGCAATATGTCAGATCAACATATATAAATATAATCGCTTTGGTCGTTTACTCGACGGAACTATTAACTCCTGTACACCAAAATGCATGCTCACGCTTCAAAGTATCTAATAACTATAGTTTTCTTACTCATTCCATGAAATCGACATATTTTTACGAGAGCATGTATCTTTTTTAATAATTCAATGTGTGACCATAGAAGAAAACTAACAAATTCGTGTGGCTGGCCTAGAGTGGAGGCATCAGTGAGGAGGGGGTGGGGTGTCGGTCTCAGAAGACTCGTCAGGACTGGGTCAATGTTGACCTAGGCGGCAAGGCAAGGCCTGGACTCCTGCGCCCCTTAAGGAAACTGTGTACCCCGCTACCCGCGTATCCATGTCCGCACATCACCATGTGCCAAACTGTTGACCATGTACAGTCAGGTACAACTAACCCAGGGAGCCGGATCGTGAATTTTTAAGGGAAGGTTTTGATGTGTGGGGAGGGTTAAGGGGGGCGGGGGGGGGGGGGTCAGACGCCTTTCTTGATATTATCATATTATAGTGACATTGATTCCGAGGACCTAGGTCAGTAGCGGATCAAGGAATCCTAGAAAGAGGAGGTGCATAATATTATATTAAAAATGGTCCGGCCACCATTCCGAGGGCCTTGCTGAGTTTTAAGCTAAATTCAAATTGGTCCCCAAAAATCCCCCCCCCCCCCTCCAAATCCTCCCTTGTAGGTCTAAAGGTCACGAGACATCTGAGGTCGGTCTTATTATTTTCTATTTCAAACTTGGACCCATAATTTTTTGGGGAATTACGGTACTGCAGCGTATTGGTTCGATTACAATAACACAAATTTGGTGAATGAAAATCGATGTTGACAATTGACAGAGACCGATCGATTAGTTGACAATCGTGGGCAACTTCGACAGCTATTGCTGTAAACGGAAATGAAAACAACGTTTGAATATAGGGACGGATGTAGACTGCCAAAGTGGGGGACAGGATACTTCTAAAGCAATGCGACATGCGTACAATTTGGTTTTAGAATTCATATCAACATAGTCCTGAATAGGAATCAAGAGTTTTGATTGACTGCAGTCATTTTAGATAATTAAGGAAGAGAAGTTATGATGGGGTCTAAACCCATGGAACAGTGCAAACAAAGTCCAAAAGCATAGTAGACGGAATTATAATTAGATGTTGCACATTATGTACAAGCGAGCAACGGTTTGTATCTGCCTTATTCTTTTAAAAATGTTTGAGTTTGCACATAATAACTAGTTTATTTCGGACTTATTTATAAACATTCTCTTCAAGACAAAATTAGTTATGCCGTGAGAATACGACTTCATAATTATGTAGCCCTAAGAGAAAGTAAATAAGTGTACTCTACATTAATTTTATGTAACATTCAACCATTCATCCATTATGAATAATGTCTGTTTGGAATTCATACTATACATAGTTCTTGGGTAGAGGCCCATATAAATAAAACATTGTTACATGCACAAAACCAATAGACAATAGTTGTCAGACAATTAATTTTCATACAGTATGCATGAAGGATAATAGAGGAACATACACCATGTCAGTTATCATTCATATATAATGACCAATTTGTTGAGGCAAAAATAACAGTCACATAGTGTATTAAAATTGCAGAAACCAATTATTTTAAAATCAGTTGACTACATCTATGTGAGGCCAATGGCCTAGCACTTAAAATATTGATATTGAACGGAACTGATCAATCAAACTGTAACGTTTCCTGGTATAACTATAAGTCTTCGTTATGAATACCTTCATGTTTAGGAAATAGCTATAGGCGAGCAGGTTTCTGATTTCCTGTTTATTACCGAAATATTGTTACCTATCTCCTCATCAAAATACTGTCATTTAGGTTCATATTCAGGAACTAACTATAGGGGTTACGTGCTCAATTTGATCACATTGGGGTACTTTGAATAATTAAGTGATGTCGGATCCTAAGAATGTTTGTTGTTTCTTAATTTAGTAGGGTCTGTTAAGGTCATTTTGTAGTGCAATCGTCACATGCCAGATAAAAGCACCAAATTTGGTATGAGACTCCTCTGAGGCATAAATATCAAATCTGGAAGAGGAGCCACCTTGAAATATCAATAGGACGGATGTGGGGGCCAAAAAACCAATATGGCCAACTTTTTTTATATCTCAGCTTCTAAGATGACTAAAGAGACATGGTTGGTGTCAAAATTGGGAGATTATGGGCCAGGGAATTCAATTATGTACATTTGAAGTCAATGCGGGAACCCAAAATCCAAGATGGCTGACCAATTTTGAGAAATAACATGATTTTCAGCTGCTAAAGTATCTAGACAAGTGGAAATGGTTCCTATATCAGTTGTTTATAACCTAGAGGGCTCAATAGGTATAATATTTATCCAATACAATGCCACAGATTTCAAAATGGCTGAATTTATTACCATGATACCTTTGACAATGACCGCTGGATTCCAAAATAATTCAAAAGAAAGGATAGAGACTTTACTCTTTTGCCACAAGATTTCTTGATTTCATTTGGTATGATGATCCCCTGGGACCCCTTTATCAAATTTAAAAGGGGAGCCACCTTGAAATATCAATATAACCCTGATGGGGGCCAAAAATCCAAAATGGCTGACTTTCAATGAAATAATCTTATATCACAGCTTCTAAAATGCCTAGAACCACATTTTTAGTCTCAAAATTGGGAAATAAAGGGACAGGGAATCCAATTATTTGCCTTTGGAATCTGCACACGAGAACTAATCGAAAATAGTTAATAAATTCAGTTAAATACCTCACATTTCAAATGGGTTCCTCACTCTCACTGGAGAAGGGGATTGGGAGTTATTGGTGCCAGCTGGTGGTTCTGGCCATAACTATTAGGCCCCTCCCACTCACCTGTTCCTCTCTCCTCCAACCAAAAGGGTGACCCCCAAATCCCCCCTATCTACTCCCACTGAGTCCTGTCACCCTCAGTTCGCCCCTGTCCACCACTACCTCCACATCGCCATTCTTTCCCACCCGCCCGCACCTCATTTCATTTTTATTATTTTTATTATTCATTTATTATTTTAATTTATTAATCTCATGTGCTCTTATTATCACTTAAACTCATACTATTTTATATATTATTAATTAAATTAATAAATTCTTTTATTGCCAATCCACCTCATATATCATATCTTCATAACCTAGCTGTTGCACTAATGCTAAAAACATAAGAAATTTGCCAAAATTTCATTTTGATATTTCAAGGTGGCTCCCTTTCTAGATTTAATAGCTATGCCTCAGAGGTGCCTCATACCAAATTTGGTGCTTTTATCCACTCCGTAACGAAAATTTTGTTAACAGACCCCGGGCCCACTATTTCAATTTATTTGACTGGCGCCAATGAACCTTCAATTATTCATACCATAATATGCAGAGTAATTCATTTTTTTATTTGAATGATGTTAACAATAACAATAATTATCAGATGAAAAGAGAAATGTGCACACACAAATTCACATATATCAGGGAGGTTAAGCAACACCGACGCATTTCGATAGGTCAAGGAATCTCTAAACTGTGAGGCTTTCAGTAAGAGTAAAACTCAGGGATTTCTGAATTTTGTATTGATATCTTATGATTACTAGTAAATGATACTAAACCCATGATAACCTTTGTTACTGTTACATGATGGTAGCTGAGATAGGAAATATTTTGTTACATTTTACGTTAGATGACACGTCGTGATTTCTTCACCTCCCTAATGTATAAGTAATATTAATTTACTTTTATATCCTTTTGCGCACATAGGCCTAGTACACTATTTCTTCTGCGCAAACACTACAATATTTACTTTGTTCAACTCATATCCCGAAAGGCAGACAAGTTATTAAACCAAAGAATCAGACGGCCTGTGTTTTAATACTGTTTTAATACATAAAAATACCTTGCTAGTCCTGCCAATCGATAAGTTCCTGTCGATGCATGCAGACGTGGTATCTGGCGTTGTTTAAGGTTTGTCATGATGCTGACTAATTAGGACAATGGAAACAACCCTCCATCGCCCCAACCCACATCCGCAACCACCCATTTAAACCCCCATGCATGCTAGGGGATGAACTCCACTTCCAGATTCTACTCACGATTTTAGAAACCGCCACTGTTAATACGGCTTGGATACAAGCTCGTTTCGATCATGGGAAGGGATTTCAAACTCCCTTTCAAATGTTATTGTATCATGCACAGGTTACTTTTATATTTCCAATTTAGAAAATGCGACCTTCGGGTTGGTCAAAATCGCCTAGTGTAATAACGGTTTCTCCCAATCACCAGACCCCCTCAGCCCACCCGTCACTCCAAATGACCGACCCTCCCCCACTTGGCCCTTCCATGGCCTCCCTGCTGAACGTAATTGTGGCGATCGATCGTGGCAATAAATTACAAAGATATTTTACACGGCATTTTACAAAAGCTTCAGGTCGGGATGCCACTGACATGCGAGGAGACATTCCCCTGGCGAGAACAAAAGCTGCCATGCAAATATTTCTGGATCTGAGCAAAGGAGATTGAGCATGGTGGTAATATGGGTGTCAGCGCTTCGATTCAATTACAGTGCGCGGCTAATATCTAGAACGTGATCCAAAGTATGGCGGTCGTTAGAAGGCTGTGCTAAACAATAGGGAATAGTAAGCAGTTAAGTCGGCTAACATTCATATAAAAATTGCATTATAGGAATAGTAGTAATAGGAAAATGTATACACTCCTGTAGTGCCATGTATTGTGATGTTAACAAACAAACGGTTTCCATGTGTTTATCAATGCCAATACTGAGTCGAAGCAATTATTGTACTTGAGACGAAAGTAGAGCAGCCTGATTCTTTGACGACTTACTGGGCTACATTTTCGAATGATGCAAGTCTGGGCAACATAAAAAAAAAATCCTACGATAATCATAAAGTCAAGATAATTTATATGACAGTTGTAGCATGTATATCAATACTGTACTACGCTGCTATAAATATGCAGTGTAGCAAAGTTTATTGCACACTAATAAGGCTAACATAGAAATAATGTACGAATGAGTTTGTTAGGGGCATACAAATTGCCAGATCTTTTTATGACATTCTGTACCAGTGGTGGATTTAAAGGGTTTTTACTTTCCTGAAAATTTGCGTTTGATATCCAAATTTACTGTCATTGTCTTTATATGGAGTAAGGGATGTAGAGTAGAACTGGTCTTTCAGTAATAATCAATTATGAATTATTATCTCTGAATAATGAAAATTACAGAAAGGAATTTAGGAGCAATTACCATGGCCTATTCTTAGATCAGAATAAACATACCTTATTCCTGATATGTGACAACTTTTCCAAATAAGTATCAAACATTAATTCTGAATCACAATTAATTTTATAACATTGCAAAATATGACCATTTCGTTATATTTTCGGATGTTGTCCATCATATCTCAAAAACCTCTCTCGTACCCATCGATTTCAGAGTCATACATGGAACCAGCGCTTGTAGACGCGACTTTAAAAGTGAAAGAGTCATCTTATTTGAAGTGCCTTTCAGAATTGTTGTGCTGTAGCTACGGTTTATCATTCTGTAGAATATTTCCCACATGGAACTACAGCAATTAGAATATTCGATTGAGGTTAGGGGTGACAGCCCTCATAGATGTAATAGGAGCACTGTCATAATGTTAAACAGGTGTTTAGTTAATCGGACAGGGCCCCCTAAGTCAATAACAATAATGTAATATGATGTAAGGTCCTTCGGGTGCTTATGAATACTGAGTAACATGACTAAAGTTATAGATCGCAAATCAACTAACACGGTCGCTGTTGAGCTTTAACTTATATGAGAATAAGATATAATGGAAGATTATTATAATCAACCTTTCACTTAAACTAAACTATACAATTATAATGAGGCCCCTAACATCCCTCAAAGAATGCCTATTTCTGTGCAGCAATTAGTGAAAACGCTTATGATAATACCGAAGTGCTTCACTGTGAGGGGACTATTTAATTACCGATAACTTGTTCTAGCTAACTAGGCATCCACAGTAAATACCGTATAACAGTTGCCATTTATGGCTTTAATACCTTGTGTACCCCTGTAATTGTGTTGACATGATGGGTCTTTATCATGGAAAATTAGCATGCTCAATGGCTATAAAAACACGAACTGGGGCGGTTCCCAGAGGATAGACCACCTAGCCAATAACCCCCCCCCCCCCCCAATGGGGTTCGACGGTGTGGGGAATTTGCCTCTATTTTTCCGTCCCTTTTTGTGGACAAAAGTGACCTGTTTGCTGTGTGTTTTTGATGGATTGAATTGGCGACTGATTGATAGATATTTGCACAGTATTCAAGTGTGTGTCCCGACCGCCCGTGCGTTTTCCCCCTGCAAAATTATGCAAGCCTTGGAATTAATTGCGTTGTGACAGGAAATAAGGGATTCGCCAAGAAACATTATAGTCTCACTGTTGTTCCCTAAACTGATTTTCGTGACCGTTCAGAATCAAAAAGCTGCTTTTCATCCCGTTTAGAAAGAAACGCCTCCCCCTGCCGGTGACTGTCAAAATATTGACTGATTTGTCGGAACACTAGTGCCACCTGTGGCCGACTGATTAAAGTAGGATTATTTCTAAATAATCATTTCTGTCAAAGTCTCTCATGTTTCACAGTAACTCGGTCGCTGTTCTCGTTTTATTTCAGAGTCTCAGTTTTTAAGAATATTATCAGCTTTGATAGTCATTCATTTTCTTCCTTTTTTATGGGGCATCAAAGGGTACTGCAATGAATTCCAAACAGAGCTGATGGCTTTCAATGACCTTTCTAACTGTATGAATTTTAGAGAAAGCTACATCGACCTTTTTATCTAATAAGTAACGATAAGTCGCCTCTGAACTGAACTATCTTTTCGTGGACACTATAATTATTCTCATTTCAAATGATTCAGCTTGGTCTAAAACAGATTCTAGGTAGGTATCTATACCATAGATTGCCATAATTATAAGTTGATTTGAGGTGAACCGGAGGTATTTTTAATGTACCTGCAATATAATTTATGATTGCCTGAATTGGAGTTGTATCCTAGAATAGGCAAAGTACTTTTATCAATAAAAAGGCAACAAGGTGGGCGAGTACCAGACCACCTGAAGTAAGCCGACACTTCAGGGTACGAGGAGGTCAGCTATGTAAAGGAGCAACTCATGAGCAGTTGGCATCTGCTCAAACTCTCGTCCACGAGTGGCTCAGGCGCACTGCCACAGACTGAGTGCCACTTAAGGAGGCTGAATACTGATATCCAGGACAACAAGGACAACAGCAACGGGTCGGCGGTAGGTCTGCTGGTTTAGAAAGGACCTAAAAAACTGAAAATGTTTGATGAGCTATATGAGTAAATAATGGTTAATTCCCATTTTATATCGCATTTCTTTGAATATCTAAATTGTATTTTGAAAAGAAAAACATAAATATATTTCCTTGTAATCATTTTGCCTTATTGTACATTTAAGCACTCATGGTGTTAAAATGATAATTCCTTTAATTCTATGTAAATTGAAGCCACAATCACAGAATTGGTCCTTTCTTAACTAGCAGGCCTATAGGACAGACTAAACAGGCACGCAACAGTTAGCAGGGGAAGAAAAATCTCGCCAAACACTGGCAAGATTTTTCATACGGAGGGAATGTTAGGCGCCCCTGGGGGGTCATTAACCGGGACAAATAGTGGGCTTATTGTGGAGACTGTTTGACTGAGCGCAGAGAAGGCATCGATTAAGGCCAAACTTTCCGCCGACAGAATGTTCCCAGCGCCATCGGAATGGCTTTCCTAATTAATAGAGGAAATTATGCCGGGCTAGGAGATCGGTATCTTTGGTATTGGGATGCAAAACGATTTGGTTTTGTTCAAGTTTTGGGAATGGGTAGAACAAAATTGAGCTCGCGAGCACAAGAATTTGATAAAATGTGAATGATGCTTCTAAAATTGATAGGCAATTTAAGGTAAAATAAACACCATGTTTTTCTAATGTTCTTCGATATTTATTGCCCCCTATACTTCTTAATCTATAAGGTAATGTAGTAATTGACGTTTTTGATGGCCGCCTTATCCTACATCACCGTTCTAACTTAGTCATCTGGTTACCAACCTCAGCAAAACTAGTGCTGTATTGACATTTCTCACACCCCTTATAGTATATTCACCCAAGTGCTAAGGCGATTCCTTACCAAGATAAAAGCCCAATTCTATCACCATAAATAGCACTGAAGGAATGACCATGCTCCTTGGATATAAAATTCTGTTACTAAGGCTCCATAAAGAATCAATATTGGGAGAGGAATCCACCACCTCTAAATGGATTATGGCCACGTTGTCTCTACCAATTAGTACACACGAGGAGATTCTGCTAGATGACAAGCTCTCAATCTTTGGCGATATCGAAAATGGATAACTAGATAGCATCGAGCTGACGTGACAAAATTGAAGCCTCCTTACTTTTTTCCTCCTGCCCTGTTATACGCCTACTTCAGTGAGTCAATGTACATGTCGGACCAACTTAGATTTTGCAGATTGTTATTATAGTCTATAGTAATTAAAGTCTACGAAAAACGTATCAATTTATATTGACATTAACAGAAATTGGTTGTTGTAACGGTATCGTTTTTGTAACGTTAACGTGGGTTGCGCAATAACACATATTCCATAACCGCGAAATAAGCAGAATATACGGAGTAAGAAAAAATAACTGCTCCCATGCTATACAACCTCCATACATGAGCGAATACTTGACAAACAGGATGAAGTCGATGGTTGAACATTTATACAAACCCCCACCCTGCCCGCGACGCCGGCCTTCAGATATAATGACAAACCAAATATTTTCTTTTTTAGGATTTTAAGTATTGCAGCTTTTCTGCCCACTTCCAGCACCCCGCCCATATCCCAATGGTCTCTTCAGCTGGGTCCTCAGTCCATGTTGGGGGCAAATTGAAGACGTCAGTCTGAATACAGCTTTAAGCGAGCAGGGCGACAGTGGCGTGAAAACAGAATAATATGAAAAGGATCTGTTGTGGATTGATAACAACAAGCAGCTGGTAAGAAAGGGAGGGATGGGGAGATAGAAATGAGTATGAAAATTGGGAAATTAAAAAAAGAGAAGAAACAGCTAAGAATAGCTTCAAGGAGTTATTCTTAAACTATGAACATCAGATCTGTACTTTGTTAACACTTACAATCTTTTGTGTATTCTTATTGATCAGGAGTGAGAAAGTTCGTTCAAGTAGGAAATTGAATATTGCACGATGGACTACAGAAAGTCGTTGTGGTCAATATCTAGATGGTGATGAACATCTCGGACATAACAAAAACAAATTAAAGGGTTTTTCTCTATAAAGTGAAAGTATACAACCCAGCCATGAAGGTGACGCCACAGAATGGTCTAATAAAAAAACATCACAGAATGTTATTTGAACGTTTCAGAAGGTAGCCTTTACATCGCTCTTTGACTGGGTGGTATAAGCAAATATGAACATGCTAAAATAACCCAACATGCTTTCTTAATTCAAAAAGAAAATACTATAACTGCAATAAACGCGTTATTGCAAGTGCATGATGATAATTTTATAAAAAAATGCCAGATCGACACAACGTAAAATACACGTACATGCATATTGACCAAGATCATACACTGAAAATGAAGTTGAAACAAAAATAGAAACAGAAAAACCCTTCGCCACTGGGACAACACCACTCTAGCAATGCGGAGAGATCTATATTATAACGGCCGAGTCTAGACGACCATGAAGGTGGCCCATGGGAAAGAATAAAGAGAGGGGTAAGAATAGGTACGCCTGCTGACAGCGCCCTCTATAAGGCGGTACTGATAACACAGCCCGCCCCCTCCCCACCCCTGACAAAGGGGCGTCCTCTGCCCCACCGTATGCCGCGAATACCAAACGCCCCTTCTGACTACTCGGCACATTTTCTACGTCACAGCGCCATGGCTAGACGTGTAGCAATATGGGGGAACATGATGAGGGTGATGAAGACTCTCTGTGTGTGTATGGTTATGGGACGTCTCCTTGTGGTACTGTTTCTATCAGTAAACGAGTGTGTGTGTGATATAAGGGGAATTTAATTAGACGAATAGACATTTAGGGGGTGCTTACAAATATGATCTTAGAGTCACGACACCAGACTTACGAGCTTATGTTCCTGTCGTTAGCTATAATCATATTATGTTAAGGTAAGATTACTGATGGCTAAAATATCCTAGCTTAAAATTTAAGATATGAGAAACGCATTAATGATTCTCCTCGGGGCATTGTCTGATTTTCGACTTCAGTTGCACTGCTCAAGGGTCTTTCACACTAGTATCAACTCTAAGATTATATTAAGTGTTTTACCATTTTCATGGTTGTACTTCAGAGTTACAATCTTGTTTTCCTGTTGATAGATATGTATCATTACAAGTTTAGATTATCAACTTTTAGTAACATCTTATCTAAAAATCAGAGATACGAGAAACGCATTTACGATTCTGCTACTATGAAACATAGCTTCTTTAAAATACCTTTAAATACCTGACAGTTCTGCCATTCCCTAAAGCTGTGTAGGCTACCATTTCGCTTTGAAATGTGAAGTACAGAAAACACGGAATTTAGTCCACGTTTGAATTCCAACCAGCTGGCCCGCACACCCACAGTGCATGGTTTCTGTCGTAACCCACCAGCCGTGGCCACAGCCTCGGGGCCAAGTCGTCGGATAACCGGATCCGGAAGGAGCCGTCGATCGATGACGGCGTGCGCGCGTCGGGGGGTGTCGGGGGGCGTCGTCGCACTGGCCCCGGCTGAAGCAATAAAGACAGACAATACCATGGATGATCCCGACACCGCGCCGCCTAAATCTACCGCTCGGCAAATATGCGCAACAGCCACTTCCGCCGGCCATCGTCGACCCGTGGCGGTCGTCGAGGGGCGCGCGCTGTATCCCCGGCCCGCCGATAAATAAAAGGCCGGATTAATGGGCCTGCCCACTGGCCTTTCGAGAGGAGGTCGAAAATTAGTTTGCCAGTACGCCAAAAAGGCAATATCACTCACTTGGCGGGTTATTTATTCGCCTTATTTGGAGAGAATACGAGTTGGATGTATTTAGTCAGGGAGGAGGGGTCCGTGGCTTCTGTGCAAGGATTAGATAGCTGGGGTGGTGTGTTGCTGTGAACCAGTGTTTTCGCCATCCCCCATAGAACTAGAAGTCACTTTGCATTTTCAGGTTTTTCTTTAGAATTGAGAAATAGGCCAATCAAAAGTACTATGATTTTTGCAAGTGATATCATAAAAGATATTGTTATCATGTTGGAATATTGTATGTGTATTTTCGAGAATTTACACTGTTAATTTTTCATCGTTTCCTATCGGTCAGCAGGTATGGCGACCAAAAAACTTTCACGAATGTTCGTGATAATAATTTCGTGCCTCACGAACCTAGGGTATGTCCAGAAAACATTCACGAGCCTGTGTGAGCATTCACGAATCTTCTCAAACATCCAAAATTACCTCAATAAAGTATTTATCTGTGTGTGAATTACTTTCTCCTATCTCTGAGAAGCACTTTAGAGTGTAATGAAATAGTGTAGAAATTGAAAAAATTGAAAAATCGTGACTATTTATTGAATTTGGGATTCGTGAATCTTTTTTGGTCGCCCCCCCAGGCCGTCTTTTTGTCAAACAAACAGGTCTTGTTAAGGTTAATTTGTTAGTAGACGATACCATTTAATTGAGAATGACAGTGCTTTGAGATTACTCCGTTCAGTGGACACAGATAGACGTAGACGACTTGTTTTTGTTACACGGGGATCACTACTCGTTTGTTCCCTCATTCTAGATTTTGCTCACGGTTCTGTGGCCGGCCCCTGTCTGTCTTCTGTTGGTATTCTCATACTTGTAGACCAACGATTAATTCATTATGCAATTATTCAAAATACAATAAATCCTATGTTATGGTCACACTACTAACACTAGTGTAAACACCCAACCTATTGTTCATCCTTGGATCAACAAGTTGTTGAGTGGCCTAAGACCATTGGGTCTGTCCCAGGATCTGTCTAACTAGTATAAGTTGAGCATCAAAGAAGTTACTGGTTGATTTATTTCGTGGCAACAAGTCACATAAGATATGCTTTCAAAAGGATCACGTGGAATACTTCACATGACAATAACATAGTCCTGTAATACAGTAGTTCGTGTTGTTTTAGCTGATTTACAATGCAAGGCACTGAAAGTTACTCACTTTCACGTAACATTTTGCTACCTATCTTTGTTGTCATTTACAACTTCGTATCGTAATTCAAATTCAACTATTCACTAAATAATAATCTAATTTTTGTATTAGGTGTATTGGCCTGAAACAATCATGACTTTCTATTACTCCATTGAAATTGGGTCGAAAATCTTTACCGGTTCATAATCAATTCAAAAGTTGAAATTTTAGCTCGCGATTTATATTTCCAATTTTATGGAATATTTATATTATAGAAAAATCTGCACCAACCTCATAAGCAGGTCTGTCCAGTGGTAGGTCATACTAGAAAGCGCCCCAACTTGACAACCACCCCAATTGGTGATGGGTGGTGCCAATTAGGCCTAAACCATTGACGTGTTCAGGTAGCCCGAACTACCCTAGATTTTGAGCTCTACCCTCTTTTCAAAATTATGTTATCAAAGCTGAAAAACTAAACCAAAAGACTTTGGAACAGCACATAGATGACCAGGATGTATATTTTAGATCCCAGAAACTGCTTCAGAGGATTTTTGGTTTATATGTTTCTTTTTTCAGCACTGCCCAAGTCCGTGTCCCTAAGTTTTAAAGAAAAACAACGAAAGAATCGCCCACAAAAATCACCCTACCTGCCCTATTTTTCGACCTATGTTACCTGAATGCAACTATTTTCTTTTTGGCCTTAATAATGCATAGTGGTGTCACCCATCATCAACGACAGACTTTGCAGAGTTATATCATTCTTCAGGGACCTTAGGTTTACCTGAGTAACCGTGCAGGTGTTTACACTAGAGCACAGGAATACGTTATTGGGATCGGGACTGCAGCCTGCAGGGCGGGCATGTCTTCACCGTTGATGGTTTGCTCCACTAGCTGTAGGGGTTAGCCCTATAACGCCTTCTCCCGACCGCTCCCCCTGGTGAGTACAATGGGAGGAGGTGGTAATCACCCGCTTGTACGGCCCGCCCAGGTCTTATCGTGTTTGCCCAGGTGTGTCCTCCTGCACCCCCTTCTCCTCCTGGTGTACGCCTGGAAGAAATGCTTCCAGGGCCAGCTCAAAGTCAGGTCCAAATGATTCAGACTTTCCAATCATGCAATATGTAACCAGTTTAGATAATGTAAGGTGTTAAGGTACGTAACGTCATATAAACCCAATGGGAAGCTGTGGGTCTTAAATCATAAAGCAGTATTTATGATAGAATTGAAAGGACAATGCAATCATGCATAATCTACAAAAACTTGCTTGACATTGATTAAAGGGAGCCAAAACCAATAAATTCGATGACATTTTACAAACTCAAAATTAATAATCATGGCAATCCATTCCTTGAGCCTATTCCTGGTCCATGTTAAAATCTAAACCATGAAATATGGTGAAAAATAATTAAAAACATGTTTTCTTGCTCCAATTAATTAATGTGTATCCACAAAAATAGGGTTTGTTTACAAACAAATGCAAATATTACCATCTCTTGTGTCATTCTACTCTAGTTTGAGCTAGTTTTCACAGCTAATACTTTGCCACTGATCTTACCTGGACTCATCTAACATATTGCTATACTTATCTGAGTTTTGAAAATTTTGTCAATTACATTGGTTTTGGCCCCCTTTAAATTTGGCTTCCGAACCATCTCATTCAAGATTTACAGTGTATCTACTCTCCCTTTTCATTATCTTGGAAAGGTTCCTGACTATAAGTTATAGAAAAAGAGAGTCCAATTCAATGTTACTTCCTGAAACTTTCAGAAACCTCGTTTACGTTATTAACCCCTTCAACCCTCTATTCCTGAGGATAATAAATAAAATGTGTACGGACTACAGAAGATAGGCTTTCTAAAGCTGCAAACCATTTGAAAATATTCCTTTTAGAAGCTTAGATATGGTCGTTTGAACTTCCCTACTTCTTGTACAATAGAAACCCTCCAGTTTTGATAGTCATCTTTGTTTCCATGTTATGGTAACTTTAACTTGACCTTGTATATTTAGAATAAAAAGCATTTCTTATTCAGAAAAATGTTTAAAATACAATAACTTTTGATTGACTTGGTCTTTTATCAAACTGTTTGAAATATAAGATAAAAAAAGACATTTCCTACATTACTAATGAAAATTGTTCCATTGACTGAATATTCTTTTTTCTGTAACCATGGCAACCTAACAACCTTATTATATGAAGGATCTCTGTGAAAAAAAACAATCCATTGCAAATTTCCCATAATGCATCATTCGCAAAAGATTTAATATTTCTATGAAAATCATTGAATTCTCAGGAAATTTCTATCTAAGTCAAAGTTTTCCATAAAATTACATGTAGAAATGTTTTTTTACCAATAATTCCTTAATTAATGCTTTCAAGAGGCTGATTTCCTGGAAAAGGCAGATTTGCCCCATATTGACCATAACAGCCTTTACTCGAACACATGTTCCAAAAAATTCGAACATCATAGAATAATGATACAAAACGTGCAAGGTTCCTTGGAACTTTGGCAACATTTTGATATTTATTTCATGACTGTAGTTGAAATACCCATTTTATAATCAGACTAAAACCCTAAAATAGGTGCCATTTTATGGGTGACACTCATGTGGTGGCCAAATATGGCCTTATGGGGTGGAAGGGGTTAATACAATTATACATATCTCAAAGTACAATGGACAATATTTTTTCTGTTACCGTAAAGTTAAGGGATATGTGCATTTAATGAATCTACAAATGTACAAATTGTCATACAAGTGCACGTAAATCCATGTTGTCAAATTACGCTCATTGATGCCCCTTCCAAGGAACCCAAAAGTAAAGATTGTTTTGGGCCAGTCGGCAGTCCTTAATGATTGGTATTGATTAGATTGCCATTGACAGTCTCCTGAATCACAATAGATGCCTTCAGTGGGCATTTGGATAGGAGAAGAACCCATTCTGTTCCAGTGAATTGTTGATGAGACCCTCAGAAAACCCACGAGTGGGGTTTAAGGAGCAGGACACTTGGCAGGAGGGGCTTGCAAGAAAGGATGGGAGGAGGAATAATAGAGTTGTATGGACTCTATTAAACTGCAGAATCCTGCTCGTGGATTTGCTCACCAGCCCATGTTTGCTCTTAATGCATTGAGGCCATGATAAATATTTCTCTAAATGGGGCGCGTGTGTGAAGTGTGCCTGCGCCTGGCCAAACAGGGCCTGCTTTCCAGACATTTTGACGCATAGTCAACTGACCAATTAGTGGCCTTGAATCATTGATATGGGAAGCGCCGCATATGAGCCTTTTGGTACAGCCAGGGCTGGCTGCAGTTTTTAATCTGTTTTTTTTTTCGCCAAGATAAGCTGCGACAAGAGGATTAGAACACACTACACGCCCATCTCATATGCAGAACACACTCGGTTGACAAGGGGAACGACGCTACATGTCATCGTGTCGCCAAAGCGGTGTTTGGTTGTGTTCCCCAGCCCTTTAATATTAAAGGCAGCTTTCATGCAAAAGCATGTGGCTTGCTACCTGCTCTTGTACATTGGCATACGCATAGTGGTTTCTCTGTGCGGTGATACACGGGTCTATGGCTAATTGTCCTCTCTTAAAATTAAGGGAGATTTTGGGGAATTGGGAAATGGAACCGGAATTCCCTGAGGACGTACACCTAAGTCATAGATGTTGAATCATAAAGCAATAACGTCACCGTCATCACAGAAGAAAGTCTCCTGATACGTGTTCAACAATAACAATGGAAAAAAGTCCCTCTAAAGTTGAGAGGCTTATTTTGGATGCAAGTTCAGTTCCCTACTAAGATTGTCTTATGGAGAAGATAAGTTAATTCTGCACCATTAATACCTCGTTGCTTCCTGATCTTTGTTTACAAAGTGTTTAATTCATTCGTTTTTAAATATGTTTAGTACACCCTCCAATTTGTGAATGAGACGGTTAATGTTAGTGTACTTGTATCATCAAATGGATAGTTTTGAATATGCAATGAACATATTTAAAAAAAAATGATTTTCATTCAAATTTCTTTAATTGACAGTACATCTCTATCCTCCATTAGCTGATACGAGGAGTAGTTCTATGACGTTTGAGACTATAACCCTTTAGACCCCAAAGATTGTACTGATGAATTGTTGGATTTCACATGCAGGAGATCAATGGATTTCCTTTCAAAATTTTCCAGATTCCCTGCTATTAAGGTCAGTGGCGGATCCAGGTTTTTGAAAAGGGGGGGGGGGGCGCGCTATTGGAATTTTTTTCACTTTAATTACCTTATCGGCGAGTTTTACATTTAAAAAATCTAAAATTGGCCCCAAAAAAGGGGGGGGGGGCGCGCCCCCGCGCCCCCCCTCTAAATCCGCCACTGAAGGTAGTCCAAAGGCTGATTCAACCATAGCAACCTACGTTAAAGAATATGGTTTGTAGCATCTATCAGGAAAAGGTATCAGCTTTATGATATATTCCCCATTTTTGGATGCTCATCAATTGCCATTCTTTTACTTGACTATGGGCGGTTCGGGGATGAAATCCACAAGCAGATACGGCCGGATTGGGGTCTAAATGGATAATCCATTCAAAGATTGGACTGGAAACACATCCTTTTATAAGAGTGAGTAATTAAGAGTAGATAAATCGTGGCTATACCACAGAAGATTCCCATCATACTATCTAATCGAGTGTGACACTTTCATATTTTACCCTTATGCACGGAGACAGACTGAGTGAGATAACCTAACAGCTGGGCTTAACATCCCTCTTCTCACCCGGTTCTTCACGTCACAGATGTAATCGCTAAAATCAACAGAGGAATCAAATAGGGCCAGAGTGTGCTGTTTTTACTTTGACTCTCTCAGGAGGCTTTCCTGAGAAAACACGACCATTTCTACCCCCTGATTGTGTCAACTAAGAGAGACATTCTATATTGAATCCACCAGAGGGCAGGTCTTTGTCGAAGTCAGCGCCAACATGGTGGCGGAATGTGACCCTGGATTAAAACGCAAATCTCCACAGCTTCCATCCCTTTCCTGACAAACTCTTTACCCTTAAGCATTTATTCTTCTCGCCGATTTTTCTGCCGATTTTAAAGATAGGTAGGGGGGAAGTTAACTGGTTAAGTATAGATATGTAATGTACTGGTCTTACTCTTTCACATGTTATATATAGGATGTTTGGTTCCATGCAATATTTTCGGAATAAATCGAACAAATTAGCATTATCAAAATCGGCTTGTGGAGTATAAGCTCTAATACTAGAAAGCCGAGATTTAGGATTTGGGTACAATGTCTGCACCGCTACTACAACGACCTTCTCTTTTATACCTGAGATGTTTAGCATCAATGTAAATCTTAGGTATATTATGTAGTACTCATATGTCTCTAACACGTAGATTACTGCTTACAATGGAAAGAGTACACATTAACTGTTATATTAACAAAACTGTTAGTAAAGCTAAATTCTTCTTACATTGATCAGCAGGAATCTTCTATTGAACAAAAAATCTTGCATTGCCTTTGATGTTAAAATACAATGTTCATTTGAAGATTAACCCGAAATCTCGAAATGGGAAGAAACCTAAGCTAATGGTCGCATGTACACTCGTCAAACGTAAAATATATCAACATAAAAAGCAATCGCTTAATCACTTTGGATGGCAACATGTACAGATAACTCTTCTGTGGCAGCTCCAAATGTAACAAAACACACGTTTCACTAATGGGAACCCGTGGGTATGGTACGACTGGCCTACTATATACATTGTAGTTGAAGAGGTAGTGGTCACTGGGTACGTTTCCTGACAGGCCCAGCCTCAGCCACCCTCCAGCTTTGGCCCTACATCGGCTATTGAGCCTTTCACAAAGCCTGGATGTAACTTTAAAGAGATTTAGGGGACACAGCGCTTCGTGTGGATTCTACCACATGCATTCCGGCCGAATCTGGCACCTGTATCTGAGACTCACTGCTAGAATAAAGCCGCCTCTCACCTATTAAAAATGGCGGTTAATTGACTGCTTGGCCACAGCTTGGGCGCCGTAATGGGAGCGTGAGAAGGCCGCAGCACGCATGTCCTGATCAGGTCAGGGATCTGTCAGGCCTAACTCTTGAACTTTCCTACGCACTACCTCTCCCCCTTTTAGGCCCACATGGCCTGGGGTGTGTTGTACAAAGTAACAACCCGACTTGTCCATCATACTTCGAAAAAAAGAGTCAATTTCGTGATTGCCTGTGGCAGGGTTGTATGTAATCCTGATCAAGCTGCTATGTTTTATTAAGGGGTTCGTTCGTGGGGACATACGATGGGAATATGCTTTGGGACCAATTACACTATAAAACATCAAGCTCCATCCCGCAGGCACACTACGAAAAAACACAAAATGTTTTCTCTAGACGCCCTTCATTCAACCAATTCCAACTGTCCAATGCATACAGGAAAAACTTACATTTAGTTAAGACCATGAAATGGAAAACATTTACGAATATGTAATTGTTGCTTTCTTCTGTGTTTATATTTTTTTAATGTTTCAAGTTCCAATGGGCTAGATTTGTTCAGTTTAAATGAGGTTTAATCCCCTTTTCGCCAAGCCTGTAGATAGCCCCACCCCTCCCTCCCACCACAGCGTGGCACGTCCCTCAACACCCACATAATCAGGTAATGGTTTTCACGAACACAAAAAAACAGCCGTGCAGTCATGGACGGACCACTTTTTGGACGCCCTGCCCATTGCCATGGCAGCTTGGCATTTGATGAGGCCAGTGAATGGTCATCGGACAGGGAGTGGTCACTCAGGAGGCGCTGACCCGGCTCCATATTGACCGGCCCTCCGCGGCGTTTAGAGCCAACAAATGCCATACTACCGCCGACACAAACTGACCATCAGAGCGGTCAGCCCCGCCGCCGCCCACCACAGGCCATACAGCCATCTCTGACGGGCCCTCATCAGGTTAATGCTCCTGACCACAATTGACAATTGCAGCCTGACATTTGGTCAATTGACGGCCTCCCAAATGCCACCACCCACCACCAAATATCCCCGCCTGTCTGTCGGGGTGCAATTGGATGAGAACCCCTGTTTTTGTACTGGTCACCCACGGCACACTTACCCAACGTGCGTGGTACCACTGACCCTGTACCTGAATGGTGGGACCTGTATAGTGCACTTAAGGCAAAGCACCCAGGAGACGAATAAAACGGCGCCGAACGTCTCCTTTAATCGCCTGCTTGTTTGCATCAGGGCGCAATTGCCTTGGCGTCTCGAGTTATGTCTATTCAATTGGTCAGTTTTCAGGTTTTCTTTTTTCAGGTGTTCAACGTAGCATGGTCAGATGGTCTCTAGACTCTCTGGAGCCTATTGGAGAGAATCTAGTCAAACTGAATTCCCACCAGTTGAATAGCGAACTCAAAGATTTATAGGCAGTGGCGTAGCCAGGGGAGGGGAGTCTGGAACCCCTTTTGATTTTCCTAAACATAAGTAAAGTACAAGAAAACTGCGAAAGATCTAAGATGGAACCCTCTTTTTATTTATCTGTAAGCCCCTCAGTAGGTGTATTACATGGAACCGCCTTAGATTTTAGGGCTGGCTTCAGCCCTGGAATGAATGAAGATATCTATGCTTCGGAAAGGTTGACCTTTACACATGCATACCCAGCCAATCTGCGACGTAACAGAAACGTTCTGCAACCATACTTTTTAGTCAGTTTGTTACTTACTAAGACATTATTGATGGGTAGGTTGAAACCTCACCAAATTAGAACATTATTATAACATATTTTTGTGAGGTTAGGACAAAACCAAAACAGAATGTCATAAGAACAAGTCATTCTGTTTAGGTGGAAGAACATAATCAGATTGTTATTATCACGTCACAGTGCATAGCAATGTCATAGCAGTTTGTTGCAGCAACATTATTGGGAACTATCAAAATAACGTAACAGTAACCAAACCAGAACATTGCTGTGACGTTATTATAGCATAAAACCTCTGCCTGGGTATGATAGGTTTTGCCTGCAGCGTCGCCTAGTTTTATCGGCAAGAGTGGATCCTTGGATTCTATAGCAACCGCTTAATATCCTCTATCTCTAGCTCCCACTACATATATACAACAGCCCCCTCCCCCTCGTCCTCCTCATAGCTATTTTGGGTCTTTATATCATAATGTATTCTGTCATTTACCTGTGCAATAATTTGGCCGCTGTCCACTAAAACATCTCCTCATTTACCACTGCCACAATTTGGCGGTCTCCTACTAACATATCCCCTCATTAAGCGATGCGTCATTTCGCGGTGGTCTGCTGATTGTACGCCCGCTATACACTGTTAGTCGCTATTCCACATGCCGATTTTGCAGCCGATTTTAAAAATCAACACGAGAAATAATGGTTAAATATAGATATGTTACATATTGTTAGAAAGTTGTTACAACTCTCTTTTGAGTGGTATATAGGATGAAATGCTTCATATGCCACATTATCTTGAAATATAAAATCGGCGACATGAAAATCGGTATGTGGCATACAGTCTTAACACTGTGATACCTGTATCATAATGACCCTCCTTCCTCCCCCGCCCCGCCACCCCCCGCCGTCCTCCCCCCTGGAGGTCCTCCATGGTCGGATGGGTCCTGACCTCAATGCCTGCGTCCCCCTACGCCTGCTGGTATCCAGATGATTGAGATGGATAATGCCGATGTTCGCATTGCATGTTAGATTAATGTTGAACATTTATGTCCGCACAACCTATATCGCTCTCGCTTTTTGAACCATATTTCAACCTGTGCCCGCAGGGTGAAAAAGAAGGGTTAAATGCATGGCATTCTTTCTCTATGTATCTAAACCCTGACAATGTTTTATTGCTGTGTGAGCGCAATAGTACTGCATGTAGAAAGTGCATGCACATGATAACGGTTATGAACGGATGTAAAATGTTTTATGAAAAGGGCAATAAAAGTAGTACAAAAGAGACCTTAGTATTTTTAGAGATTATAGTTGCCATGCTATATAATATACTTGCCAGCATAATTCCCCGAAACATCTCAATCAAGTAAGAGTATTAGATGGGATCAGCTGCCAGTAAAAGTCGAAATAACTTCAATTATATCTGTAGCCCGGGTAATGGGAACATTTCGCTGTACTACTGAGCAATTTTGTCAGGCCCAGAAAGCAGCCTGTCCCCACTACGTTATCGGTCTAGTCCCCTCGTGTTTGGTGAGCTAACGAATCCTATATTTATAAATAGAACCAAGTCTTCTCTCTTATCTACGTAACGCTCTATGGTGGAACTGCTGTCTCATTTTGTGTTTGGTGCCTTTTCATTTTTGTCCTCTGGGCCTCGGAAGGTTACCAAGAGCCAAATATAGCCGGACCCAGATGAGTTGTTTTCGTCTAATGCATATTCTATACAAATACCATGTAGCCCATGCATTGCAAGGTGAAGCTAACTCTAAAAGTACAAAGCTGAAGATGTCTTCACAGCAGTAAACAATATAATCTCTGTGCAATCTAGCCGGATGCGTGTCTCTGCATAATCATTCAGAAATTCCTTTGAAAACTACAACAATACATTGTAAGGATCTGAAAAGAAGCTAAATTGTGATTAGTCATATGTTTTGAAGAATAGCACACGTGGCTAGGGAACACGTATCATTCTACTTTAATCCTCTACATGCATATGTCCATTCATGCTTTGGCGCAGGTGATGCGTTATTTTAGGTTGAATCATAGTCGTGTTATTCACATAAATGGCGTTACTGGGTTTCCTTGCACCAGTAGGTCTAATGGAAGTTCCCATATGCAACTGATGTAGCCTTTTACAACCCTTTATTTTGCCTCTATAAATGTTTGCTGATCGTTGGGAAAACCCATGACCACCTTGCATAGCAACACAGGACCTATCAGCAGATTAGCCAGACTCATTTGGTTTGATTTCCCGCCAAATCTGGCGGCGCCGTATTAAGAGATAAAGCGCCCATTGCGGATGTCGGTGAAAGTCGTCTGCGAAATAGATTAGTGGGTGAATCAGCGCGGGCGATTAAAAGAGCAATTTGTCAGCGTTTCCTTTTGTCGTCTGCTTGGTCTGATTCACCGACTGTGAATCCCTGCGTGGGCAGGAATGGCAATGTGGTGTGAGGATCGCCGAGGATACTTTTCCCCGCACGGAACGTTTTGCACTCGAGGCATTCTGAATAATAAACTGCTGAAAGGTAGGTTTGGAAGAAAGAGAACCCGATTCTGATTTGGTATTTGGAAGGCTGAAGACAATTACCAAGGAATAACGGGCTTTAATAGGTCAATGAAAGCCAGAGAATTTAATGTTGGGCAGACATGGATTTCTCTCCCAATTCCATGCTACAATGTAGCTTCAATGTCTGAATATGAAAGCCTATGAATCTATTTTCAGCATATTGCTTCAGCAAAAAGAGACCACCTTCCAGTCAATAAATCTTAGATTGAAATGGTGGTCTAGAATTTTCATATCCCATAGGGAGCGACTTGGGAATTTTACCGTTGTTTCTAAATGGGCAACATCATGAAATGTGGTCCCTTGGTGTTAAGGGGGTGGTTTGTGGTTTCCCTGGCCCCTATACTTGGAACTCATCGACTTCAATATTTCAACGTTGTATACGGTACCGTTCTGACTAGGGAAGGGTGATAAGCAAGAGACTTAACTTAGAGAGGACTGTTGTTTCATGGAGCTTATGGACGGCATTATAATTATTGGACTATCGCCATTGGTAAGCATAAAGGTGACTTACTTATCAGGGGTGGATCCAGAGCCAGGGTAGGGGAGGCAAACCCTGACCCCCTATACATATGAAAATTTAAAACACCAACTTTATACAGATCCAACTTTAAGATTCCAAAATTTCCTACCTTGGGTTGGGGGGGGAATAATCCCTATGCCCACCCCCCTTGGATCAGCCACTGTTTATTATGTTGACACTTACATTTAAGTGAAAAGCCGTTACAAAGAATGCATAACCTAGAGTATAAGACTTAAGAGACTTGGAAGGGTACTAAGTCAATTTAAACTCGGCCCCCATGTTTATTTGCCACTTTGTCTGACGTCATATCGTATTTTCTACAAACTCAGAGGTTAACATTATTCCAGCCTTCTTGACCTCTACATTGACCATATTGAAAGAAACATAATTATTGTACTGCTTTTCTGGTAAAAACTACATCAGGCACTATACCTAATGGCCAAACTGACTGTTAATTATTCTAAGTCCTTCTTGATTGATCACTTTATTAACTATTGAATATAAAACAGCGACTAGTAATTTAAACAGGCACTTCATCCAGATAGAACCCTCAAGGCATTTGACTGCCTCAACATATTTCCTGCAGAGTCACAAGGGAATCTTAATGTAGATAATGAACTTGCTTCCTTTTGCTATAACAGCCTCCTGGTGGACAATGGTACCATCCCCAAGGGCTCGATTGTAAGGGAAATAAAGTATGATAAACCTGTGTGTGGAGAAGTCATGCGACCGGGCTCCGTGTTTCCTGATTCTATTCAAACAGGGTTTTTGGTATTGCCCAACGGTCATAATTTCCAGATTCATCAGTGTAAGTAACCGAACAAGGGGACGAACGGTTCTCCCCATTCCCTATATCGTTAATTAAATTTGTACATGTAGCTTCAGGGGCAGATACAGGATTTTGGAGAGGGGGGTCCACATATAGGCGAATATTTGTATGCACACACAATGTTTGTTCTCTTTGTCAAGTTCAAGTCCCAACTGAGCTTCAATGAGAGTTTTTCATCCCTGAGCTTCAATGAGGGTTTTTCATCCAGAATAAATGTATAAATCAAATAAGTGCTTAAGCAAAGTCTTATTAGAGGCTGATCAGATGAACCCGTTAAGAGGGGGCTCCAGGACCCCAGGACCCCCCCCCCCCCCTGATCCGCCCCTGAGCTTCAATGAGGGTTGGTTTTTCACCAAGAGTCAATTTATTAATCAAATAAATGCTTAAGCAAAGTCATATTGGAGGCTGATCAGATGGACCTGGTAACATGTAAGTTAGATTATTAATCTATCCCTGTTATTAGCTTCTGCTAATGAATACTGTAACATAGATATAATAATTATGCTGAAGTCTGCGGAAAAACAGACCTATATGTTTGAAAAGGATTCAAGATAAATAAACTCGTTGAAAAAACGAGACTAAGGTCATAATTTCTTTCCCTTACACTACACATTTATCATTTAGTTTTCCCTAACTCGCGTTGCAAACTGCAGCTGAGCAGTTATGAACCCTTCAACTTGTGTTTAACTAAAAACTGAGGCCTCTCCAACTTGTGTCTATATTACCCTGCCGTCGGTATCCGAAAAATGTCATTTAACCTTTCTTCTTTTTTGTCTGAGATTCGCGGGTTTGAAGTGATTGCGGGTTTGAAGTGGTTGCATCGGAAAGTGTATTTCAGGTCTCAGCCTCAGCAGAAAAATTGAGTGTTTTAGAAACAGCTGATGACGAAACTGCAAGGACAATTAAAACCCAAAAGGCTGTCAACACGTAATGCAAAGACCACCCAAGGGGTTCTGGTCATTACAGTTTTTGTCCTTTATCTAATACTTTTAGGCCGGGGGGTGGGGGGTGTCGAGGGGCGGGGACGTTTGCTCCTGGGATTAGGTCCTTTCAGATTGGCCTGCGTCTCACCAGAGGGCGTGGTATTGTCATTCAGGTCTGCCCTGCCCCTGACCGGAAGTCCCCGCCGCCCCCGCCGTACCCCCGCTAGGTGGGGCGGCGCACAGCCCATAAAGATGCCCCCATTATTAGTGGTGGTTCCCGCTGCGGTCGAAGAGCTCTCTGTCACCAGCCAACCCCATGTCTTATTGAATTACATCAAAGAGATTGGGGACGTCCTATGAATAGTTATGGGCTGTTCCTTGGATAGTTTGTATCGGTATACTGCTGTCTACCTGATCCCAAGCTATCTTGAGGAGATAAGAACAACATCAATGAAAGTGTGTGAGATAAGACAAGATTGATATCAAAGATAGATTGTCTTGTACATCTTGAAGCTATAGGTGCGAGGACGGATCGGAGGGGGGCATGGGGCGTACAGCCCCTCCCCTTATATTTTGTTGTTGTTGTTGGTCAAATATTAGAAGTTATTGATGTAAAATTGGCGCCGGAACCTTTTTAATATAGGCGCCCCCAGCCCCTGGCAGCTGAAGGCATCGGTGCGTAGTTCACATCTCAGAGCAGAACAGGTAGCGAGGGAGCTGGCTTGATTTCTTGAACTGGATACCTCGGTAAACATTGACTTTGGGCACTGGGAAGATTGATTCGGTGGAACAATGTAAGGTGCACCAGAATTGGGTTGTGTTGACACCGAGGATCCCCCATAGTGTTGGAGGGATATGTACCAGCTTAGGGAACACCAGTTTTATAGATGCTTCAGTGACCTCTTGTCTAACCTATCTGCTCAACCAAGATGAGCGGCGCATAGCTCATAGTGATATATGTAGGTGAGCAACTGCTTCTAGGTGCCCTTATTCCGTTGGGACCCACCAAGGAATAAAACCTCAGATAGCATTTAGGGTATCTGCCCTCCTTTCCAAGAACAGAATGAGACAGATACTCATTCCTAAGCTATTCAGTTCACGGCTGGATAGTGCATTGAGTGTACCCGAGGTCGGGGAGAAAGATGGCCAGGGATGATAGGGCTTATGTAGCCGACATAGGTATGTATGAGAGAGCCGTATAAAGGGCTCATACCCAGCAGATTTATGGTCCGAGCGAGGATAAGAGACACTGCCCCCAAACTCCCACAGCTACCCATGCCAACTATGAAGCGCCGAATGTCGTCATTGTTCTACCATTCTGATTTTGATATTTTAGACAAAGACAATTTGATATAATTTTATGTTCTGGCAATGTATGGCTACTTCAGCTTCATTTGCATCTGTGTGCTTACATAATGTGTTTTTCAAGTTGCGCACTATTTAGCGCCCTTAATCTAATAAATGTAAATGGCTTCAAAACGCAGGGAAAATCTGGATCTAAAATTCAAATTTCAGTGGTCTACCTGCAAAGTCTGAGAGTACCCTTTTGAACTTTTCCTGAGTCACAAGGCTGTTCTGGAAGATGTCCTGCTAAAAATATGACTGGTATCACATAATATAATCTGGAGTATAATCTCAGTCATTTCTGGGTACTTACGTCAGATTTCTACGAAATAGTGAGCCAATACTTGATGTGCTATAGTCAATTCCCCGTAGATATAGACAGTTGCACTCCTGATCCAGAATGTGTTTTCAGCGTCCATCACTGCCCATGGCTGCTGACCAGTAAGCCCACTACTCTAGCTGCCTTAATTTTGACACAGCCTCAACTAGGCTGTCTGGTTGATGAGCTGGTCCCATGAATAAATCAAAAGTATTAACAATTTATTTTTCATCGGATCCCGGGGCTTTGTGGTGAACAAGACTGCTAGCATCACCTAATCCCAGTGGGGGAACACGTAAGAAAAGTTCATAATACTCTATCCGATGTTTTGCTTGCAGCGGGCATTCTATTTACGTTTTTCATTACCGTCGGAAGTAAATCTAAGCGCTATATATTTGTGCTGGTACTTGTGTTGGTGCTTGTGTTGTGTCAATGGAAGTACCACTGCAAAGGTCTTTGGAATACTTGTAGTGATGGACACCAACATGTTGCTATCTGAAATGCAAATTGCTAGCAGTGGCAAAAAGGACTACCGCAAATGGTCCCCAACCGCATAGTGGAATATGGCTTACTCGGCCTGGTTTGGGAGATGTTATAACCCATAAAAGGACGTAGAGATAGTGTCGACAATACAACGTTTTCATATGGTTTCAATTATTTGTGTACGATAATAACATTGCCTCGACCTATGCAGTTTCCAGCTGGTAGTCATTTATTCTTTAGATGTGCTATTAAAGAATATCGGAATAATATTTGAATATTCAACTTTACATGATTACAGCACCCTGTAATGGGAATTTAGTAGTAAATGTATAATAATGAAAGGGTCTTGTTACCAGAAGTGAATGAAATATAAGTGAGGTTAATTATCTGATTATCTCTACGTCATCTATGTTTAAGATTTAGCCTATGTACATTTCCAACCCTAAAAATACAAATAATTTGATATTCTCGATTAAAAGTGAGATATATCATGGGGAGAGTATTCAAACAATGAAATAAAACAAAATATATTTCGATTGCTTTATATAAATTCTGAGAACCAACAAGTGTTTATTGTGTTGTTCTCCTTTATAGGATTTTTTCTTTAGATCTAAATGTATTTAGACATGCTCATTGTTAAAGCCCACCTTCCGAACGGTTTTCTACATACTAACAGTTTGTGACTTGAAGGGTCCTTAAAAATCCTCAACGCATGTATTTCTTCTTACATATATTATTATGCTTCTGAGCGAAACCAGGATGACAAAAAAAATAGATTTACAGATATTGTCTTTCATACACCACGAGCTGAATTGAAATGTACAAACCTTCACATGTTTTTAATCTTTTAAAGCAATGATAACAAGGTTTTCATAGAAGCTCCCTTGAATAATTGAGATGAGAAAAAACAGAGAAACTGAGTGAAACGCTGTGAAATTGAAATTCATTTAACTAAATAAGCAGCCTTTAATGACCATCTGCCCAGTTAAAGCCCATCATTATCTGCGTTTACCCAAGCCCTGAATTAACCTCAGAAGTGAAATGGAGACTGGGCGAGAGGCAATGTGGAATGAAAACTGGGAATGAAAAAAAGGGGGGCACTTTTTTCTTACATTCTGAATGTAAAAAGCATGTCCTGCGTATAACAAGGATGGTTGTGCTTTTTACGATGACGCGGCATAAAATCAGACACTGGTATGCTATTGTTTGAAATATATTATGGCAGGACACGAGATAGAGCGCACAAAAACGCCAGGCACGCTTGTTTTTTCCGACGGGGTACGCAATGATAATTCAATTAATGTTGAGGGGCTAGCGATGGCAATCGGTAACTCCCAAACTCCCGACAGGTGGCATTCCGAAGATAAAGTGACCTCGGGGGCGGGGTGGTGGGCAATTGTCCGTCGGGGAATTCCGCCAGCCAGGCCCGCCGACATGGAGTAAAAGTAGGAAAACAAAGAGGGAAAATGAAAATATAACAAAGTCCAATGGCAGCTCTGACTCTGGGTCGGGTGGTGTTGGACCAGATCTACAGTAGGTGGTGGACCAGGGACGGGGGAGAAACCAGGACCGATGGTTGCCAAAGCCTCATGTCTTGGGCTCTCTCTGACAACTTTAGAAGGCGTATTTATAATGACCTTTTGCTTCATTATACCGACTGGATCCAGTGGCGGATTGAGAGGGGGGATCCCTCTTTTTTTTTTCTTTTTTTTTTTTGGGGGGGGGGGCAAAATCTAGACCTTTTTTTTATTGAATATCGGCCAAGAGTAGTTTAGGAAAATGCTTTCCAAAAGCGCGCCCCCGCTTTTCAAAATCCTGGATCCGCCATTAGGATCGTCAAACGGCTATTTTAGACAGTCGCAGTCATGCAGTGAATAATGTGCATTTTGGGCATTAACCCATAAAGTCATCTAAAGACCGTTATAATGATAAATTACATTACACATTCCTGAATACCACACAATCCATCCAGAATATTAGTATCAGAGGGGGGCGGGGAGGGGTGACCAAGCAGTGTAAGGTGCTGGGATAGAACCTTGAGATTGGTATGAGGTAGGTTTGCATCCTGGTGCTGGCAGCTTGTTTTCCTTATTTCCCAGCTGTGTGGATTGTCTGCTTTATCAAAGGTCTTCCCTTCTCATAATGCGTCTGCGCAGTATGGCAAGTGAGAGAATGCTTACTTCGGTAAAGGTTGGGACAGGGTCTCTGCCTTCTCATAGATTCAATCACCATCACCATCACCATGCACCCATGATTACTGTTAGATAATCGTTATGAAAGCCATCGCTCATCATATTATTATCTGTACATATCTACTCATTATGTTTTATAATTATGTGTCGCATTTTGGAAGATCAAATTTCAAACAAAAATGGGTTTGACCATGGCAGTTAAATAAAACAATGACGAACCTACCCATCCAGGATAGTCATCTGAAAGGTATTGGAAAGGTCTTGCACGACATACCTCTTCGTTACCTTTGATAAACCTCTACTCTACTTTCCAAAGCTTTGGATCAATTCAAGGTACTGCTTCGCTCAGGTTGCATCTGAGGTATTGCAATTATGAACGGCGTCTGAATAGGGCAAATATCTATTTTAATTCGTGGTCTGAAATATTTGATCAATATCTGATCAAAGTTTCAGAAACCCGTGTACAGGAATACAAGGTCCAATCTTACCATTCATGCGCATGTTTTTCGCTTTATCTACCCATTCTTACGCCAGTGGGAAATTTAAAATGTTCTATTGAATACGTAAGATGTATGGTAAGTAGTAAACAATTCCGAGCACCCACACCATGCAGTTTTACCCAGAATAATGGGCTATTACACGAGATTCGCGGCTCAGGTCGGTGTCCTGTTGCATGAGACCATTATTTTAGAGCCTCACGAGGAAGTGAAGTGCTCACATATATAAGAGTGCCCATAGATTTAATCTTTTCATGTGTTATGCTAAACAGAACGATACAGCCTAGGCTACGTTTTTACGTCTATACCCTACCTTTTACACAACAGCTCACAGCTACTGCTACAACATGAAGATTATTATCGCCCATATCTATCGTGTGGTGTGGTACAAATGCTGGCATGTCGCACACCGTAGGGCCAGAAGGGTGTATCTGTGCCAGGGGTAGGGCTATACACGTAAGCCTCATTCTATAAGTAGTGCCTACATTTTTCCATCAACTATTTAATACGTGATGCTATCAATTTCAGTTACCATGTGAGAACCTATCAGGCGTGAGATTCTATCTGTGGTGGTACAGTTCTATCCCAGGGAGTTCTATGGGTTAATATTTCCGATACCTCGCGCGGTTGTCCTCGTATTAAGCATTGTTTTGCACCGTAATAGCTTCATATGAAATCCAACTTTATTAAATGCATCATAGCCAAAAGACAAATCTCTATAAGCAAGGGTTTTTGTTGTCCCTTAAGTCTGAGCATGTTCCATGCAAATCTGAAGGGGCTCAAACTAGATTCACTACAGCTGTTAACCATACATATTCAATTTGATAGAATATCTATCAGTGATAAAGACACCTATTATACAAGCCTAAACTGATTATTTTTACAGGTTCACTGATATTCTCTGCAAAGCCTTTTTTTATAACAGTGAGGGTTTTTGTAGACTGAGGTGTTGAAAAATTAGTTAAATTATAAAACAGAAATATCTGGTACAGAGTCATTGCATTAAAACCCAGTATCACCTACGAGACCGATGGCCCTTGGACAATTTATGGGGTCATGGTGTACCCATATTGGATGTTGATAGAAGTTATAACTCCAGCTGATTCATATGTTATAAAGTGATTGAACGTTTGGGATATGTGCTATGCCGCAATGATAATTAGGGTGCCAACTTATTGTATTCAGAGAATTCAATTTACCTTAAATCGCTGGGTGAATAACATAAGGTCGACATTGGTTAACCTATGTCAGATATGAGCTTATGTTATTCACCCAACGAAATTAACTATAGTAGTAAGAAAAATGCATGGGTAAGAATATCTAAAACAGCATTTTCCAAATTAAACATGAGACATGGCAGATACATTTCAGGTACCAATGGTGCTTGACTCCAGATTCCCTACAAAGATAATAATTTTCAATCCTTTCTTTACAATAGGTCTGTTTGTTTGAAATAAGATAAAAGGTTTTGTATTATAGGTGTCTTGGACCCAAAATAACTATAGAACAATACACATATTTTCAATAAAATGGTTCTCGGGAAACAGCAAAACCATGGTAAAGTATGCCTCAAAGGAACCCATTAAGTATTTGAAGATGAAGTGGGACAAAATACTACAAAAGAGACAGCAGTGTTCTTATGCTCTTATAGACATTGTAGATCGGAAATATATGTGCGTGCCGTTTGTGTGGGCCCCACAATAGACGGGTAGTCTATTGGTATTCCAGTCAGACAGCAAGTGACTATCAAAGCAAGCATAAATATCGGGAAACAAAGAAGAGGAAGTCTCCTCCATATTGCCGGTGCCTTAATTAGGGCCCAAATTGAAATTAAGTCTTGCAGGTTTTTGAGTCTTTTTTTTGCCCATTTTACCGGGAGGAATCACTTCTGCAAACTGTTAGGAGAGTTTATCAAGGGAATGTTGGTCCTCATGAATATTGGCTGGCAGCGGTGGGTGACCCTCTTGAGAGGAAATAACAGTACTTTATATGGGTAGAACAGAACTATTAGAATATTGGTCTTTGTTAAAAGCATACAATTGGTCTATAACTGTAACATAGCCGCCATGTATAGGCGGAGCAGGAAAACAGACGTTTAGTTTAACTTCGGATTATTCTGTCCATAATAAATTAACTGTTTAAATATAAAAAAATAAAAAAATAAAACATAATTCCACTGTTCAGAGTTATTAACCTCTTTGCTGAAGATTCCTGGTAGCAGGATGAGTCAGACAGACACACATATTTACAAGAGTAGATAACATGAAGGTCAATGCCCTCGAGGGCATTTCGTAGGAGTATAAAGACTATCTTGACCTTGGAGGGGACTTTGCCTTCTGGAGGCCGAGTCTGATTACAGCCGTCGGTACACTTTGAGACGACTCCTCCGAGAGTCTCCTGCACGTGTAGGAGGCTGCTGCTGGGGTAGCTGTACCACTGAACACAGACTGCGTGACCCTCAGCACACATGAACAGCCAATGACCTACACTATATTATAACATGGTACCTGTATGATTCATAATGATAATACTAAGAAATGATGTTGAACTCGGAAGGTTCTTGAAATCTTTGTTTACTTTTATTTAGACCTGCACCTTTATCTTTTATAGTTTCATAGTAGATAAACTCAGGCCCGCTGCCAGTTTTTTTTCAGAGGGGAGTTTGTTTTTTGACTAATAGCTTTATTTCAAGGGAGGGGGGGATTCGTTTTGGGACTAATAACTTTATTTCAGGGGAGGGGAGGCTCGTTTGTTGGCTAAGAGGCCTAAAATACATATTGGGGGGGGGGGATTTCTAGGGACCACAGGGACATATTTTAGGTGAAGATTTGTCCAAGTGGGAGGATTTGAACCCCTCCCCCCCGGCTACGGGCCTGATAAACCCAACACTTCGGAAACATAGTAGATTCATGAGGACGGGACAAGAAGTATTCTTTCACAGCGTCGCGTGAAAAAAGAAAATGGAATAACCACCTAGTGCCGTTAGGTTTCTTCCTTTCCACAAAGCGTTTATTCGCAGTACTTTGATAATGAATTAACTACAAGGAAATGCCCTTTTGAGTAGCTAAGGAAACTGTTGGTATTAGGAGAAAGATAAAAGATGTAGTAGTGCAAGTTATTCAAACAGCTATAATTATCACAAGAAACCTCAATTAAGTCACAACATGAAAAACGCTGATTGCATGATTTAAGTATAGTATTTAACTGTTGGAAGCTAAATGGTAGCATGGTTGTCTCCAACGCGATATGAAGAGGTGTCACGTTCACTTTGAGTACCGCCATCTCTGCTTCCATTCACTTTTAAAAGATTCGATCTTCAGCTAAAACACATTAAATCAGCAGTTAAAAAAAGTGGTACTCACCACCAACCAAAGTGAAGTCGTTGTCTTGAGATAATCCCTGCGGCCGACGCTAGGTGTCCTACCGACGAGGGGGGCAGGTGTCCGCGCCTCCAGGGCGGACGCTGCTGCCCCTACGGGCTGATTGTCCACAGCTCCCCATCGGCAGGCGCGACGTCGGCGGCTCCTGGTCGACCTTCTCCTCCTGAGGGGGTGTAACTCTAGCACGGCCCTCCTGTAGGTGCCCTAGCCGAGGTCCTCCAGCTGTCCAGCGGGCGGCCCGCCGCATCGCCGGGACCCGCGGCCGGGGAGGCGGGGACAGCCGAGAAGGCTTCACTCCCCAATATTAAAAGTTTCTTAAAACAATTAAAGATTCGAGTATATGCAGTTTTTTTTTAAATGGTTGAAGTACAATAATTAACTTCACAATCCTTCTGTTGTTAGCTGTCGATCCTGATATATATGCAAACTATGTCAGGAACACATATTTCTGAATAATTGGGGGGTACTATTACGGTTGAGTGAGTTTGCCACCTGTGGGCTGTAATCCAAGGTCAGGGGTCATGGAGTGCACAAAGTTGAGGCTGGAATGAACCATCGGTCAAGGCGTGTGCGGACGTTGTCCTCAGCCGGCGGAGGGGCGGCGCTGGAGGCCGTCACCCGTCACCTGAGCTGCTCCTGGGTTTACTCCAGGGCGCGGTGAGCAGCTCGCCGTGTAGGTGGTGCGCGCCTGGAGGAGGCGTCCACAGGTGTCTGCTCCATGTAGGTAGCCGGCGGGCGGTGCTGTCCTGGCTACGTAGCCTCCTGTCTGCCCGCCCCGCCTGAGACGTCAACCGGTAAGGCCGGGCTGACACCTTCCACTCCCCTGACCTGCTCCTTGTCCCACTCACCCCAACCGACCAGCGGAGCAACTCACTCAGTCCCCTCTCCTGTGGTACCGATATATAAACCCACTCTACTCCAGCGGTAGGGGTCTTTCCTCCAGGACCCTGAGGTAAATCCCCAAGTGTCAACGACCTCTAGTATAACTTTAAGTCCTGGTGGTAGTAGTAGTATACTGGATTGGGGGTGACGTCGGCGGTGGTGGTGGGGCGTCGGCGGGATCCAGATGAGGATCCAGGCCGGCGGCAGTGATCCGTTGGGGAGGGAGGGGTGGATCCCGGTAGGAGGGGCTGGATGGTGGTGGGAGTAGTAGGAGCCAGGTCCGACGGGCGCATGGCTAGCTGGAGAACTATTGATGTACGCAGCGCCGGCCTACCGACGGGGGCCCACCGCCGCTGCCTGGCCAGGTCCCGGGACGGTGGGGTCGTACGGGGGTACCGAGGGTTTAGGTTTAATTAAAGACTTGGGGAGGGGAGAGGGGTAGGGCGCTGCCAGCAGTGAGACCAGGCGGCGGGTACGAGAAGGGTTAGAGTGGGCGGGAGGGCGGGAGGGCGGGTCGGGGGTGCTGGGGGTCTGAGGGGAATTTGATAGGCTGCTGGTGAATGGGGTGCTTCATGGGTGAGTATAGAGGGGAGGGGTTGGGAGTCGTTTAGTAATGTGAGATTGGGGGAGGGGGAGCCGTCGGACGGGCGGGGGAGTCTCAATTGGTACCAAGATGGGTGAATGGCGTCAAGGTGTGGCGCTGATATTAGCAAACTACCGATGGGGAACAAGCTGGGCGGGCCGAACCGAATAGGAGGCGTAAAGGGTAGGCATTTACTTCGTTGTGGTTTTAAATATATATATAGAAGGGCCGTAATACCATCTACAGACAGGGTTCCAATCAATCTGCATAATAGCTATGCTCCAAACGTAGCGCCCAATACACATTAAATGGGTCAAAGGCTGAAATACTAGTCGAGGCTATTCTACTAAGGCCAGTTCTTCCCGTAGGTATAACACAGGAGGAAGCAGACCGATATAGTTACCCCCTCGTGGTACCCAAACTATAGGCCCGGAAGTATGAGAGGCGTGGGAGGGGTGGCCGTATTCAATTCACCACCAGTGGTATAGAGGGTGAGCTGGAGTTCCTCCAATACTGTTTCCGGGTTCCGCCAGTAAAACCCCAACGCCCTCACTCTTCGCCCCAGCCGGTTCAGCTGCTCCAGGTTCAGGGATCCAGCCAGCTCCCCCACACTCTATATTGACCCTCCTCCAGTGTGGAACCAACCTCCAGGTGGTCAGTGCCTCCTGGCGGCGGCCAGAAGCAACAGGCGGACCGGAAGTGACCCCAATTAATGGCCGCTCAGGGGGCAATCGACTTCCGTCGCCAGCAGGTGGCTCTGGCGTCGGCCGTGGAGGAGTTGGTCGGCGGCGGTAGGGTAGGTGGTCGGGATGAGAGCCGGAACACCAGTATGTATGCCTGCGGGGCAGAAAAAGACATTCAGAAATTCACAGACACTCTCTGAAATGCAGCACGGATTCTAGCAGGGTTTGTACCATAGTTTGCCCGTTTTCGAATGCAAGTAGTACAGTGAAAGTGGGCCATGAAACTGATATAGCAAAATTCATGCACGTCTACACCTAGGAGAATTCTCCAATTGTTACTAATTGTACTTAATAGCCCTGTAGTTATTTAATTTGTTATCACTACAGGGAAATGGGGTAAGGTAGAAAGCACGCACAGCAAAGCACAGCAAAGCATAACTATTTTTTATTTGTTGTTCTGGTATTAAAATAACCATTAAGAAATTAACCTATTATACGGTTTGACATACTGTTATGCAATCTTGTTTTGGTGTTATGTTTTTTCTGCAGTATCAAAGCAAAATTAAGCTATATTAGTTAAGGGATCCACCCATTCATTAGTTGTATGTATGTCTAACCGATTCCTCGACGAAATTGCATATAGTATTGTAAATGTCTTTCTAGTTCAAACAAACTCCCTCGGCTTTTCACCGTTAGAATTTATTCCGATAAATCATTGTTGAGTGATTTAACAGTGTTGAATGATTAAAAATGGGCCAGGATATGATCAGAGCTATCAGAACCTAGCTGTACACGATTCTACTTCACCACCCATCCTGACTGTGGGAAGTATAAACTAGAGCAGTGTATTGACGAGTATAAGATACACTCCAAATGCTTCGTCTTCGACGAAAAGAGAAGGGGGGCGGGGGGCTGTGTAGAAAGAGGGATGACTGGAAGAGGAGAGAGTCTAAAGAACAATTACAGGCGATTCACACATCACAGAGGCGAGCTCCAAGACACTGCAGATCCCTATCTGATCGATGAATGACAGCAGTGAATCCATACACCAGAGGGAGGGGTGGGTGGGTGGCGGCACCAGAGCCAGGCCAGCTGCACACTGTATTCGAGTATTTATAGACGTGTCAGAGACCCACTCCAACTTAGCCACCTTCTCCTTTTCATTTTTATCCAATTTCACAATTTCCATCTATTTTCCCAAATTGTAGTCACCACTTTGGCACTGTTGATGGGATGATGGAGGTGATAGCGGAGAAGAATCTACATCATATCTTTGTCCATAGTGCTTTCATCCTTTGTTGCTCATAAATATGCCGGTGCAATTGATGTAGATAAGATAGGATGATAATACAAGGCAGGATCGACTCAACTTGTGTTGATTAAAGACTATCCCGAAATAGGTCGGACTACCATTACTCAAAATAAGATTCCTATACCGCATGAATCATCCTCTCTTGTGCCAGTCCTTCTCAGGTTCTCCAGACCGGCGTTGTAGAATGATATGTTCACATCAAAGGTTTTGATGAGTGTACAGTTCCTGATATAAACTGTGTGACGTTAGAGTCAGTAATGCGCCAAAATATGATTGACCATCATCACTTCTCTTTGAAATGCCTAGAAAATAATCACCATAATATGGATTCATCAATGTGACACGATGGCATCCAACTTAATTTTCCTTTGAAAATATTCATTTTATAGAAGTAAAAGCTAGGAGCTAGATAAGTTGTATTCACCCATGGTTTCATGGTTTTGAAAGGTGGTTTCTTTGCTATTCATTAAATCACCTCACATGTCATTTAATATGGAAATATCCATCAAGGATGGGAGCGATGGTAAACATCAAGCAGGGTAATATAATCGCAATGTTGTATATATGAGCCTCCATATTGATAGGTGGGGGCAATACATGCATATGTGATATGGTCCTAGATCTAGGATGGATATTTGATCATCTTATAACATTGATTTATGCAATGATATTTCAAAGCCTTGTTCTAAAAAAGAATAGCATATTGATAACAGCCTGCTTTGATTTATATCTAGTGCTTGGCTTGATATAGTTAGTATGCTAGTATAATATTCATTGGGTTTTGCGTCACTTGTTGAGAATAAACTGTGCATTTAAACTGTTAATTGAGTGAGTGAACTACAAAAGATTACTCATACTTTCCCTCGCACACAATATCAAAATATTTGAAATTCAAAAGACGGTTCAGCAGTTAACGATCGTGGTTACCAGAAAATATACTTATTACAATTTTGACTTAATTATTGTTAGATTAAATAATACGAATCATATGTAATTGGTAGAGCATGATTTTGCCTTATTGTTCTTTTGTTATTACAATGATTCGTTATTACAATGATTCGTTTTCCAATTCAAATTCTAGACATTCATACAACCATAAACAGACAAACACTTTTAGGTGAAACCGAAATAATGGAATAAAACCCAATCGTTTTAAGAAGATTCTTAGCTTTGCTGCTTTGTGGAATCCTGAAACTGGAAACCTGTCGATACGCCATGCATGTGATGGCTAGATGTCTAGAAATCCATGCCATAGCTTTTATACTCGACTGCTCATACATCTGAACCTAATTATGGTGACTGGGCAAAAACACCTGAACACTTACCTTCAGGACACTTACCCCCCCCCCCCCCCCGGACATTTCCCACCTGGCCACTTACCCCCAGGACACTTACTCTCCTGGACACTTACCCCAAAAACCACTTACCCCCTGGACAATTTCCCCCTAAAGCACTTACTCTCTAGGTTCTATGTTTTATGGATTTAGGAATATATACAACATATATCCTGATGTAAAGTGTTCAGATAGTTGATAGTGAAATTAATTTATACTGGCGTATCACACACCCTTGCTCTACCCCGACCAACACGGCTGGCACTGTTGGTGACCACACGTGTAACGGTGCCTTTGTGAATTCTTGTCACATCTAATTCGCTATAGGAGAAAGCCCAGGGCGCCGTTACTCTGCTATTTAGAACCCTAAGCGCTACAGCCCAGCGCCCTTGTAAGCACCCTCTTGGGGCTCTATGCACCACGGTCCTTGTGATTTTCAATGGCCTTACCGTGTACAGCACGTGTAATTAGGGTAGTTTTAAACAACAGATGCTACCCTATGTTCGTTGACTCCGTCTCCCCGTTCTAATAAAGTACTGAATAACAATGTGAAGGCGAGAGAGTACCTCTAGGTTGATTGATATAGGGTTTGTTGTCGAAGAAAGGTAGGTCAAGTCTTTGTAGGAAATAATATGTTTATATGTTTACTTCTTTTGGTTACTAAATATTATATATTAGTATTTGTTTATTACATACATACCAGTTGCCTTGGAATTATATCGTTCCTGAAAACTTACTGCTTGTCTCTTTACCAATAACTGTGGCGGATTTATAGGGGGCGCGGGGAACGCTCCCCTTTTTTTTTGGGGGGGGGGGGGCAAATTCATCATTTTTAATGTAAAATTCTGAAAAATAGGGGCCGCGTCCCCCCCCCCCCCCTTTCTATAAGCATGCCCCCACCGATTCAAAAAGCTGTATTCGCCACTGAAGAAGAAAGCTAACTTTACCCCCTTCTGTATCGACGTTTACATACAATACACTTAAAATCAACTGTATTTTTCCTCCAATGCGTCTTTCCCATGGATACTTATATATCCTTCCTAAGTTCCTTCCGTGCCACGAGGTATATGATTGCACACTATACGGCAGGGCTTAAGCGAAGTAAAGTGCAGTTTCAACCTATCTATTTACCTGAACCAAAGAATCCTACCTTTCCCCCACTTACAAACCCTACAAGCACTGTACCAGCCTACCCCAGGGGAGGGATATGATATCTCGTCAATCACCGCCACCACTTTATCATCCCTATTGATTAACCAGGACTTCCGGCCAGGCTTCGATCAGCCCTTTCTGGCCATTAGGACCCGGTGCAGTGTGGACGTAATCCAAATCCCAATCCGGGGAAAAGTCAACACCCGGCCCCGTCCGCACCAGGGCCGCCCCAGTCCCATCCACCCGCCGCCATCTCGCGACTTCCCGCAAAAGACGGCCCTCGACGAGAATGACAGGAGAACGGAAGTGCACAATGGGAGCTCTCGGCGCGTGCGCGTTGACACTCCTGCACTTTGGACACGGGGTGGTCATTTGCAAACAAGGCTGGTGGGGAGATGGTACCGTGAGGGAGGTTCCCCGAGTAAAAGAAAGTGAACTATGGGGATGGTTTCTGTAGTATATATCAGGCTACTTGGGTCGAGTGGGTTAAAGGTTGGGTTTGAGAAGAGTGGTTTTTATTGAAGCTGTACTAAACAAAGAAAACTTAACGTAAAGGACCAGGAAAGAACAATTCATTTGCCACTCTTTTTTTACACACTATAGTCTGAAAGTAGGCCCATAACCAAATAAATAGAGGCTACATATAGGTTAAGAGTTGAGCCCATATTCCACTTTGCAGTGGGAGATCATTTGCCGTGTTCCTTTTTGCCATAGAAAGCAATATGTATTTCAGATGCCCCACCGTAAGCATTCCATTCCCAGCCAGCTTGCGACATAACAGAAACGAGTTGAGCCCATATTCCACTTTGCAGTGGAAGATCATTTGCGGTATTCCTTTTTGCCATAGAAAGCAATATACATTGCAGATGCCCCACCATAGGGCATTCCATACCCAGCCAGCTTGCGACATAACAGAAATGTTCTGTAACCATACTATTTTAGTGAGTTTGTTACTTACTAAAATGGCACATAACAATTACGTTTTTAACAGTGAGGTTGAAACTTCATTTATTAGAACGTTATCACAACATTATTTTTGGTGAGGTTATGACGAAATCAAAACAGAACATTACAAGGACATTCTGTTTAAGTTGAATAACATAACCAGAACATTATACCTACAGCAGTAGGTCACAGCGATGTAATTGGGAGTCATCAAAAGAATGTAACAAGAACCAACCCAGAACATTGCTGCAACATTATTATAACATCACACCTCCGGCTGGGTAGAAAACCTAAGCCTATATGATTATATTCATTTGTGTTGGCACTTGTGTTGGGTCAATGCAAGTGCCAACTCCAGCAAATTCCTATATTCCATCTTGCGGTGTTAAACACCAAAAACCTGAAGTGAAACCACAAATACAAGCAAAACACCTCATAGTGGAATACGGCATTTAAGATATCGGAAACATAAGACGTTGAATTTGCATTGATACGTACCTTTTTCTATCTATCATGCCAGTGGCGTACTTCCTAGGCAAGAAGCGACGTAACAGAACCGTTCTGTGACCATACCATTTTGGTCGGTTTATAACCCACATAAAACTACGTAATAGTTACGTGATTTTAGGGGGATGTTATGACGTCCCATAAAAAGGACGTTATAAAAACGTTCTATGAACATCAGGTTAGAACCCCCTTACAATGTAACATCACAGTGACGTGCCAATCAGGTCTGGTTGAGACATAACTCAAACAGAACGTAACTGATACAAACTAATTATGTATGGTTATGACCAAACCTAAAAAGAATGTAGTTAACATGTGTTGATTAGGTGACATAGAGACCTAACTGAAAAAGTACATAACTGATACGTACTGACTGAGTGAAGTTGTAACCAAACCTAAAGAGACGTTCTTGTTACGTGAGATTTCGACGTTGTAGCAACGTCTATTTGATGGCTCCCAGAAATGTCGCTGCAACCAAAATTGTGATGTCTTTGTGACATTCTAATTAGGTTAGGTCTTAACTACACCTTTACAGTACGTCAAAAGAACGTTGTGTTTAGGTTGGTCTGAACCATACCTAATGATGATGTCACAGTGACGTTCTTTTAAGGTAAGGTTTCAACCCTACCTAATTGTGACATCACAGTGACGTTGTGCTTAGGTTCAGTCTTGACCTCACCTAATCACCATGTCTCAGTGACATTCTGGTTAGGTTAAGTCACAACTTAACTAAATTAGAACATTACAAGTACCTTGTTTCCTAGTCTAGCCATAACCATTGATAGTACTGTTTTTCAACACCAGGGGACAGTGCAATACCATTTAAGTTGAGAAAAGGCTAAAGTTCAAGGTTTTGTGGTTTATATCACCATTTTTCAAATATGTTTAAATGCTGCTGAAACACTATTCTTTATGAAATATCAAACTATCTTCTAGAAACGTATTTATGGTTTAGTTTAATTGTTTTGGCTGAAATAAATGACCAGTACCATGAAAACACCTTTTTCAATTTTTCACAATGGGATACTGAGTGGGTCTGTCCCCTGGCCTGATATCTGACATTTGCCAGCTATAGAAAGGGCCTGGGTACACAAGTACTTACTTAAAAAGCCCCAAGTCACTGTGACCAAAGCTGGAAACCAAGATTTCTTGTCTTGGGAAAGTTACAGTATGATGTATAGTGTAATGTTTGGTCATAGGTGGGTCACAAAATAACCTTAACAGAACCTGTCACAAAACCTTATTGGAACATTATTTGGGTTACAATATTATTTTATAATCATGTCACCAGTATGTTATGGTGCAACGTCGCAGCGGTAGTTTCTAATCCACATAATCATTCTTTGAAAGTTGCAATGTGACGTCGCAGAAACACATATCAAGAACGTCATTTTGTGACGTCGCGGAAACACGTGCTAAGAATGTCATTTTGCGACGTCGCATTGGAAGTCTCAGAGACGTGATTGGGAGCCATCAAATCTACGTCTAAAGAACGTCGAAATGCGACATAACAAGAACCAAAAAATGACGTCACAATAACGTTATTATAACGTCGCATTCTTACCTGGGTTATGTATGGTGTTCGCAACTCTATAATTTCGGGATGTAGGCCTAATTCCCTCCCGTCATGGCAATTTTAGGGACAGTACACTTGGGATTATGGTCATCCCCATCCAGGTCTTGGGAACAACACTGCTAGAGACCCTGGAGGGTAATAACCGTATTGTGAGGTCTATACCCACAATGGTCCTCTGGGTAAAAAAAAGGGGTTTTCCAACCAATATGGCACTGGTAGAATGATTACGATCTAGACCCCAAGAGGACGGCCCCCAAACCCATTATCCGGAAGAGGAAAACACAAGTACACAAAAGAGTAGAAAGGTCATTTGTTGGCCATCGTCTCCTGTTGTTTGCCATTTATTCAGTCTGTTAGATACAAATACCATACGGTTATGTACGCCACTGACCACTGTGCTAGGCTTTAAGGCCATATTCCACTATGGGTCATTTGCTTGCAGTAGGCCTATCATGAAAATGATGCTAGCAAACTGCCAAAAACCTGCTTGCTGTAAGATGGAATAGTGGAAAAACTTGCGGTATTTGCTTGTGGTAGGTCCTATCGCAAATGATTTTATTTAGGTTTTCTCTGCATTGCTTGTGGTCGGGGATACCAACATGTTGGTATCGATACCACAAATGACTTGCGGTACCTAAGAAAAGTGATAGCGAATGCTACCCACAGAATAGTGGAATATACGCTATGGTCATTGAATGGTTCCATGGAGGGTATAATGATTAGGTGGAAGCAGTAATATACGTTGCCTTTGCCGTAAAACCTATACTTGCTGATTATTAGCCTATAGCTCTTAAGTTTAAGGTATACAGTAGTATAACGAGTTGCTTTACATGTCAAACTTCTGTGACGTTCTAATAACGCTCTGTAATGTTCTGTGACCTTATTAGAACGTTCTGCGACGTCACATCCTTGACTGGGTTAACAGTCTCCAGACTCCAGTTCCAAAAGGTACATAACTGCATGATTTTTAGTGAAAACGAAACAAAATGAGATGTGTAAAACGAATTTACAAGACCTTTCAATCTCTAGGGTACACTGGTGGTTGGACAATCTACATAGACTAATTTCTGCAATTCACTTGGGGTTCAGAGCATAAAACTGCGTAACGTCAATTTCTGCATACTCTGCGTAATCCTACATTGGCCGTTTTACATTCCCCCCTAGAGAATTATGTTATTCATTGTATGTATTCCGCCAGTCAAGTGAGCGTCAACCAAGTGGGGTCCGATCAGATAAGGTCTGCCGACATGCGACTGACTGGCACCAAACCCGAGTGTCCCTCTGTTTTCATAACTTTTCAAATTGTTTCATTTTTAATGCACTTGAAATGAGAAGGAAATGAAACCGTGCATGTATGCATGTATATTTAGAACGAATATATTGATTCCTGACATAGCTGACTTAAAGCCATATTCCACTATGTGGTTGGTACCATTTGCGGTCCCTTTATTTTCGCACTGCAAGGAGTTTGTGGTTCATATACGAACATGTTTGTATCCCCAACTGCAAGCAAACCATAGGAACCCAATATAAAATAGCAAGTGCCATAAGAAATTGCTGCAAGCTAGTGCCGCAAGTACCCATATTCCATCATGTGGCACCCTAGTAGGGCTGTGCCCAGGGTTGGCCGTGGGGGTGTGGTCAGTTCCACAAAGTGGAACTCTTCTATGTTTTGGGGGAAGAAATATCGGAAAAATACTTAAGAAGTTCAATGTACAATTTTATAGTATAAATGAGAGCAAAGAATAAAACTATGCATCGAATAATATTTCAATTTTGACATTAGATCAGATTTTCTCTGGCATACAGAATGTATTAATCCTGGTGGGTTGTTTATTACCTAGAATGTTCTGTTTCGAAAACTTCTGCTATTATTCTTGGTGGCTAAGGCCAGATTTGGGGAACTTCCCACAGCTGGCAATGGCCAGATTTGGGTTCTTGACTGCTGAATTGATAAGTTAGTATATCATAAGGTGGCATTGCAAAGGTTTTTGAAAAAGAAAAGAATGGTAGGTGAGGTGTTTCAATGGAACTTTCCTTCTAATTTCTTACTATAAAGAATTTTCAAGAATGAGAATATTCCTACCTGGATGGAACTACTTATCACTGATGCTCTGTGGGGGGTGGCCCACCACCCCCACCTCCCCCTCTGGGTACGGGCCTGCGGCGGCCTACCGCAAACAAGTTTGCAGCAGTTTGCTTGTGTTTTTCTCAGGTTGCTGCAAGCAAATACTGTATAGTGGAATATGGCCTCTAGTCACAACAACGTGCCATGGTGCCCTAATCCTTGGTTGATTTCTATGTAGGAGCCCGATATCATACATGCATGGGTATGGTTCAGTTGATCTTGAATCTATCACCTATTCTGATACCAACTGACTGCTTTTCGAATTTCATTGTAATTTGACATAGAACATAGTTCTTTTCAGGGTTTGCGTGTGTCGATATCCACGTTTGTGACATATTACAGAATATCCGCACCAGTAGCCAATTGAGATCAGGAAGGGCCAGGTACATCAGTCACTATTCAAAGTGTGACTTTTCTAAGATTTAGGGGGAAACAAAGGAGGAAGATTAGTAGAAGTAGGAGCACAACTTCAACTCGATGTACATGATAAGAAATTTGTAATAGTTACGCGAAAGGCAATTAAGAAAGTTCGTCTCCCACATATACCCAATACTTGATTAACTATATACAAGGAAAGAAAAATCTACCTCTCTCAATCCTCCATGAATGCTATAGTTGACCGAAAATTACCTAACAATTAAACCATACCCCAGATGCGCACTATCTTCAACGCACAGAAACAATCACATTTCAGTGGGGTTTTTTCGTTAGCAGGCATGGGGTTAATACTCAGTGATAGACTGAATCCTAGCGTACTTGCTCCCATATGAAGGTTTTCTGCGGGACCATGACATATGTGTCTGCATTATACTCCTGTGGGAATGTATGCTGGTATGAGAAGGTGCCTGATCTAGTTCTGGGCAAAAGCCACGAGAAGTCTTTAACCTTGCATTTACCGAACAGGAAAAAGCGGAAATATATGTCATCAAAGCCATAGCGATCCAATACAGATAGGAAATTAGATAGGTTCTATAAGGAACAATGTCGGTCTATAAGGGGGGTAAATCAATTGTCAGCCCTGGAGGAAAAATACCGGCAAACCTAGAATGTGTTGTGTTGGAGCCATCAGTGGGGCGATAATGGAGGGTTTTGTAAGGTAGGTCCCTTGAAAGCGCACCCATTGGTGAAAAAAATGAGGTATTCACTGGAGCGGAACACAACCAACCCCTCCCATCTCATCCCACTCAGTCCTCTACAGCTGAGGGGTAAAAAAGGTGGCTCAGTAACTGATGAGTTAACCTCCACTCGTCCTGTCTGGGTGGTTCTTGGTTGGTCTGATAAAAGGGAGAACAAGGTTTGTACATTGCGTACGGCAGAGCTATAGAATACCAATACGTATAATTATGCAGCTGTCACTTGTTAAATGTGCCATTCGTTTCTATTTTCTTAGTATTTTCCCTATGAAGGACTGTATACTTATGTCCTTCATTAAGGTTTATGCCCCAATGGATATAAAGTCTATGTTTAAAAAGGGTTCAGAAAACAGAAGGCGTGGGCGTTTTGTACTTATTTGGTTGTCTGGATAAAGGGTTTGCTCTGAGAAAATGGAGTGGGCTACTTGGAATGCCACAGTATAGACCTTTTGGAAAATACAACTTTTGCAACTTGAAGAAAACATCACTTATTGCATTCCTGTGTGAACTTGTTCATAAAGTGACCAGCTCATGCGGTTGCGATTGATTTTGTACCCGAAAAGTATTGGTTTAACAATTGTTGATGTTAATTCCGCACAAGAAAAGATCCATGCATTCTCGGTGATCGTGACAATTGAATAATGGGCGGATGAGCATGTCAGTGTCTAAAGTAAGCTGTCACGAGAAGCTTTATTTAACTCACCTAGCCCGCAAAAAAAGCAAAATAAAAATGCCAAGTGCCCACGTTTCTATTGGCCCAGCAGATGTCGCTGACTGCAGCACGCTAGGAGAGCGTGACGTCACGTCCTGATGCGCATGCGCATAGCTCATGGTGACAAAAGCTTCCTGATAGGTTGACCAGGTTGACTCAGTCCAATATGGATCCTGGGAGAAGGGGGTTGGCAGTAGTAGTGGTTACACAGCGTGTTGGGCACCAATACGCCTTTATCGAGCAGGAAGAGTATTGACAGATTTACCCTAATTGTGACAGATTTGGTGTTGCACCATGACTTGGCTTGCCTCTTTCTTGCATGACATTGGAAGTCTCAACCAGCCAGATCTAGGGACCAGGAATCTATTGATAAGACTTGGGGTCGGTATTTATCTGCTTAGAGGGTATTATCCTATATAGCACTTTTTAGCAGATCCACGGCTCTTATGTCACAGTGACCACTCAGCGAAATACCCATCACACACGTCAAGCACAGTATGCCCCACTAAGGATTTTTTGCACCTGTTGAATCGTCGAGAGATTTTCTTGGAAGAAGACACTTGGAATGAAAAGTATACAATCAATAAATAAAGTTACGTAAAATACTCCGATTTCTGATCAAATATCAGAATTGTATAGTTATTATACCATTCAGTTTTGTTCCCTCAAATTCATGTGTACAATTATTCAATAGATCTAAGTCAGTTACATTCACCATAATCTTTAACACAAGCAAGTTTCCTGATCTGTTCTGATGCTGTATTCCCCTTATAATGTATATCGTTTGAATCAAATAGAATACACTTTTATATATTGTTGAAACCTAAAGAACGATGACCATCCCGAAACGTTTGACAACTGCACTGAAGACTTATTCATTGAATATATTTTAGTTACTTATGTATATATATATATATATATATATATATATATATATACATATATATATATATTATATGATATCAACATACATTTAATTTTTATCAAAACTGCCTTTGCCCTTTATAGATTAGCCCCAGAATGCGTATTATGCCTGCGTTGAACTGTCATTATGAGTGTATTTTAAGGCTAGTCAGTAAATATAGCAGTAGAAAACCTTGCTTCTCCCATACTATATGTGCACTGCCGTAAAAAGCGCATGAGACTGCTTGGCTTTGTTAGAACATTAAGGACAACTTGTTTTGACCAGGCTGTTCTGTTTCTCTTACCCTCATCAGGAAGTCCATATCAATACTAGTGCCAGCTTAGCCTACTTTCAAATGCAACATGTAGAAAACCTCCACCAATAAAAACTCTTGATCCTCCGATATGGGGGCTATATGATATAGAGTAAAGCAGCTTACATGCAAAATGAATGCGCCATTGTGGCTGGTCTGAAAGTGGTGTGTGGTATATACGAGTCTGAGCATGTAAGGATTGAACTGCATTCAGGATCTATAGTCATTAGACCAGCTTTAATGTATTTTGTCATGTAAAATTTAAAGCTGTTAGTCAGTGGACGGTAGTGCAGGCCTTTATTCTCCTCTACACTCTCTTTTATACCTCCCTGGATGGCGAGCAACAGACCTCCCCCCCCCCCTGCCCCACTGTCCCAAACGACACTAGCATACATAATTATATATGACTGCAAGCTGTGGCTAATGAGAGGCCAAACCCCATTTCCTGGAAGCATCCCTAATGGTCAGTTGTTAGTAGCGGGTACCCTGAGTTTTATGTCACTTTTAGTATACTACTGATAAAAGAAAGCCATGAATTTATGTATAGAGACTGTCATGCTTGTCATCAGAGGGTTAGTGGTGAATAAATGTAACCTTAAGTGCCACGCTCCAGTTATTTAGGTCGTGTCTGGAGAGTTATCCCATGGTTATCCTTACTACTGGCAACATGGAGTCAAACTTACATCGGGATGCTTTTGTTTTTCTATAAAAAATACTATAAGACAGAGGCATATGAAGTTTAGTGGTAAGACACTATTGATACGATATAAAGTATAACAAAGTTTGAGGGTTGCTCCACTAAAAGAATTCTTGGGTTGTTTCCTAACAAACCTTAAACTTGCTGCACCCAACAAACTCTACCTACTGAAGTAGTTGGAGAAGTAGGCATGCAACCCGACCCTGGAGGATGCGAGGCTGAAGTTAGCCTTGGGGAAATGAAGTATGCTTATCTGTGGGCGGTTCAAAGCGGGGGATTGTTTGTTTCAGGAGAGCATATTCCACCAAGGACCTCCGAAATACCATGGAGAATATTCCAGTCAAAGGCTTCATATCTTGTGATTTGCAAAGTATCTGAAATGCAATCAACTACAATAATCAATACATTTTATCTTTGTGTTCTTTCTTTAACTATTTGCAAACGTATTTAACGTTGCGCTCTAAGTAGTATTGATTTCTTCTTTTTCTATTTCTATATCAGTACCAACTTAAATTACATTTCACCTTGTTTTTTTTCAAGCAAAACTAGCTTTGTTGGACATGGCTGTAGGGCCATTCTATTCATGAGATACATGCTGGTTTTAAAACACAATACGGTCTATGCCATTTGAGACCGTATATGTATGTCTAAAGTTCGTGTGTATTGGTATTTTTGTATGAAAAGGTTGATTTTGCCTTACGAGGGTGGCCGTTCGACTTTGTGCCACTGTACATACACATGGGACATTATATTGGCCAGGCTAGCTTCAGCCCCAAAGAAAATTGTATTCACTTTCATGTGCGTGTTTCCATGCCATTTAGCACTACATATTATATACCAATGCCTCGGTGGGGTGTCAGAAAAATTACAGCCCTCAGCATAATGGCCTCAGGCAGTAATTTTCCGACATCAACCTCGTATTCAGGCTTGTACTGTCAACCTCTGTATGTTTTCCTATAATATTGAACACTATATATATAGGTTGTATGTACATGTTACTATTTTGGGATTCATCTATTCAACTTCGAATTCACAGATCATGACCTTGAATTCCAGTCATAGTTGAACCAAAACGGTGACAGGACACTAACCCCCCGGACACTTTCCCCCTAGGACACTTACCCCCTAGGACACCTACCCCCCAACCTTGGAGAACTCAGTCCAATGATGTTTTGACACTTCCCATCCATTGGCTGTTGAGTAGGGACGAGTTAACCTTGTAGGTTTGAATACTAGACATCTATTAGAAGAGAGGGATATTTATTTAATTTGCTTTCATAATTTCCTCTACATCATAAGGCAAAGTTGGGGGATAAGTGTTCTAGGGGGTAAGTGTCCTAGGGGGATAAGTGTCCAGGGGTAAGTGTCCTAGTGGGTAAGTGTCCTAGGGGTAGGTGTCCGGGGGTAAGTGTCCAGGGGGTAAGTGTCCAGGGGGTGTATGTCCTAGAACCAGGAAAGCATACAGAGGTTGCCAGTTTGACACTGAATACGGAGTGGGCATAAAAAAATTACTGCCGAGGCCATTGGGCTGAGGGCTGTAATTTTCTGATATGCCAGGGTACTCAGGGTTGTCTGGTCAGGGTAGTTTTCTTTACATTATATACCATATTTTGTAAGTTATAGGGTAAATAGAAAGGAAATTACCAGTGGAGCAAAGTGGGCAGTATCACAATGTCTTGTCTATGCATACACATTGAGTGGTCTCAAGCAGCTATACCGTAAAATTCTTGGTTATCTCTCAAATATAAGACTCTATCACTATCTCGATTTAATCAGATTGAATTATTTTACCTGACAATAAAATATCATGTAAATCCATTCAAAATTCGCAAAATAAAGAGAAAAACCGCTTACATTATGAAGCAAGGTGGGCAGTGTACACAAATACTGCTTACTGTTCCCATACACCAAAAATACTGAATGGCAGTGTCCTGTTAGTATTCATAACCTATTCAGGCATTACATGGGTATCGTAAGTTGGTAATCATAGTTTCCTTGGGGACAGAAACAATGCCCTAGTGGCCTGGCCAATTACGCTAAATATGATAATATTCAATTAACAATTAGGGATCCTGTATGTCCCCATTGCTCCATAGAATATTCATATACGTGAGGGGTCATTCGATTATGTCATCAATGAAATGGATGTCACTTCTCTGCCGTCACAGACTCCATCATTATTTACTTCATATGCACACATACACATGTGTGTTCAATGATGTAATTTTTCCTACAAGAATTCTTGGCTTCGTATGAGTTTGCAGTAGTACATTAACCAGTAAGCTCACATGTAAACAGATCAGATCATAATCAACTTTGCAATTTTGACTTTGACATGCATTGTTTCCTAATCATAAACCACATACTGCTTATCATCAACAGTTCAAATTTTTATATTCTCTTTGTGTTAACTGCTGCAATTCGTTTCCGTATTGCAATAAGTCTTCCTATGGGAATCAGGGGCATATATATATACGGGATTACAAAATGGAGGGATGGTTTGGATATAGGCTAATCACTAAAACGGTGTGCATTTGCCTTATTTTCTCAATGTGAAGTATAAGTCTCCACCTAAAGGGGGGACCCCCTCCCCGGATCCGACCCTCGGGAATTTGCCATACTCTTATCATACTAAAACGCATATGCCTGAAAACGGCAATCAGGCGTTGACGGTGCCTCGCGCAGTACCGGGCGGTAATAGATGATTTATTACACGGCTGCCATACGCCCCGCTCAGCCCCGCCGACACGGGCGCCCCCTGTGGGAGAGGTATGGGGTTACGCTGACACTAATTAATGCCCGGAGCTCGTCAGCTGTCGCCGACTGTGTGTACAGGAGGGCATTGGGACACTGGCTCCACTGGCCCTCCTCGGGGGCACCAGGCACAGCTCAACACTGCCAGACTGGGTATGAATAACTACCATAATGCCTTGGCTAAACACTGGGGGAGCTTGGGGCGGGTAGGGATGGGGTGGGTGGGTGATGGAGGTAGGGAAGGGGCTCGGATTATTGGATGTAGAGTGAGAGTGTCTGATGGGAAGAATGTGTACTACATTCCTCCATAACAAGATAAGTATCATGATTTCCTTAAGCCCGTTGGGATTAAGTCATTAGGGAGCTGCAATAACATACGTTTCCCCTCTTTTTCTGAATACTGAGAAGGATACATATATAAGCGATTTCATTTTTGAGTTACATTTAAGAAGGTTTTTGCCAGTAGACATCAGTTTGAATGGATATTGATATAAATCAGATTAGTCGGTCAGTGATTGTAGATCTATATTCAATGATATACTTATATGTAGGAGGTCTGAATGACAATATTGCCAAAAGTGTTAATGTCATGTACTACTCCGAGTGCTTTTTGCCACTTTCTAACACACAGATATTTCCATTCTTGAAAATAAGCAGATTCTCATGGAAATCACGGTTAACATGCGATTGTTTAGACTTTAATTTCGCTATAATTTATCTATGTGAAAAAGTTATACTCTCTATCTAAGCATCTGTTGATTACATTTCGACAGGGATGGCAGCATACATGTACGAATCTGCTTCTGGCGCCAAAGGGCCTAATATGACAGACGTTTGCATTTACAGTAGTACATCAAAAACGAGTTGCTGGCAACTGCAATCAGACAAGGGCATTTCCTGTATGGAAATAGGCTAATAGATATCAATACCTGTGATATTAAGAGCTTTGTGGTAAGAAAAAAGAAAAGTACAACAATTTATGAATAGGTTTAACTTTCATTTCATAGTAAAATATTGTGAATTACAATATCAATCAATAGGCATTTTTGCTGGAATTTTTCAGTTACTTAACAATACACTGCGATTAAAACCCGTACGTCATTAATCTCAGAGCATATTTTACCACGGGGAAATTGATTTATCCGTTTGGAGTGTTCCTTCCGCATGCATCATAGATTACCCCATTCCATATATCTCAATGAACTATTTCAGAGTCGCAGTTTTTTTGGTTTAATAGCTTATCATTCATGATTGATTATTATAGATCTTATCTGCGGGGCACACAAATGAAGGGGATGACAGTGGAAGCCTTTTGTTTAGGGTGGAGCGCCCCACACACTATTAATCACCATGGATCCACATCCTATGTCGTTTAGAATATGGAATTCCCAACATGGCCGAACATTATGAATTAAAAAGACGTTATTTGAAGGCATGATTCGAACATGTTCCTCCTTTCGCAGTGTTTTGATTTTGGTCAACCATGAGTATCCATGCATGCCCAGATCCTGCAGTCTAAGCGAGGTTTTTTTGGGTGTTTTTCTTTTCTTTTTCTTTTTCTGTTTTTTTTTCTTCTTTTTTTTCTTCTCTTTTTTTTGCGGGAGGCCTCACTGATGTTAGCATTTGCCTGTTCCAACTGCCATTTGTTTCAAGTGCTCGAGATAAGGATTGAGTTATATTAAATCAACCATTTAAGTTTTACAGTTTATCATTTTTTGCATTATGATTAGCAACTACTGAGATTGATTGATGCGAATATATTTGTTTCTAGTTATCACACTAGAAACATAACTCAAAGGGCTTAGTTACAAGAATAGTGTATCTAAACCCATGCAGTTACCATGCCCAAAATTCCACGTTGAGAAAGGCCCATTAGTTAATGAGAAATTACAGCTTTACAAAATATGTTTTATACAGCAGTATTCTACCAATAAGTATTCATAAACTATTGATGTTAACGGTGGATTCCTGATTTTTTCGCATCCTTTTAAACTTATGATGCAATTTAAACAAAAAGAAATGGTTATCTCTTTCAGGGAAACTTTTCCGTGAGAATACTAATGACTTCGACAACACCCTATGGATTGTTTTTAACATTTTGGTTGGAGGGAATTTTGTCTCAGATTTTCTTTTTTGCTACCAGTTTGCATTTCGTTGACTAGATTCAGAAAAAGAACAACTTGATGACTGGATATCTCAGACAGTTGAATATAACCTACGTTATCAGTCCATGACGTATGATATTAGTTTTGAAATTATATGTAGGGCTTATATATATATATATATATATATATATATATATATATATATATATATATATATATATACTCCAAATCCTCTCAATAACAACCTTATGTATGTGAATCACGGTAAACCACAGCATTCTAAATCTAAGCAGGATGCTATATAAGCCAATGGACAGTAAACCCGCACAGAAACACATTATCTTTGCATTTTATCAAACCTGTTCCTATTCATTTCGAATTATTAAGTTGAGAAAAGGGGTTATATTGGACTATATAGTATCTATGTGAAAGTCCTTTATGTCGGTGAAAACGTCCATTAGAGCCGCGTGGTTTTAACACTGCGGGAAACTTCATCACACTCATTAACCTGTCTTAATTAAGGTCAGAACCCAGTCATTTAGGAGATGGGGCTGCGCTCCTATCTAGACACCCAACAATCCACCAGCTCATCAGTTGAAACAGCCAGCTCATGCAACTGACAGAGAGAGCCAGGCCAACCACAGCGGCCCAGTGTATTAATTTGGAGCATTAAATGAATAACTGCGTGTGTTCAATTGTTCTGATATGAGGGTCGTGGGTTTATGTAAGTGGACTGTCCTACATAGAAAATACTTAAAGCAGAGGCCGATACAAGATTTTGGACAGGGGGTCCATATAGGGTAAAAAGGGGGTATATCGCGCACCTTATTCAATGCAGCCAAATGTTACTCATGCATTTATTACTTTTTGAATTAGGAAGCCCCTGTTTTGTTGTGAACTATACAGCCCTATAAGGCGTATCTGTTGCATCATTTTTTTTGTCTCTAGCCTTACCCCTTATTGATTAGGGATAGGTAGTGTGTTATACCAATTTTAAGCCTTATATCGCGCATATCAGCCTATTATCGCGCACTTAGCATGCCTAATATCGCACATCATACTTAGAATAAAGTTAAAATAAAAATAAAAATATATAATTTAAGAAAATAGATTGTTTTATGTAGACTCAAGGTCCATCTACGTTCTTATTTTCAAATAAAACCTTTCGTGCTTTTTTGATAGTCTATAGAGCATCATTGATGATGTGATATCTCAAATAATTTTCCAAAATATCATTTTCATTTCATGGAAATGTTAATAAATCTGTATTTTATAAATTCAAATATTGTATTTTATCTATTAATATCATTGGATATGACCCCCGATCTTATTTTCTATATAGAACCATATAGGGTGTATCTGTCGGGGATATACAACATTTTCTACTTTTAATCCTTTGTGGGTAGGGAGTTAAAATGTAAAAATCTATCTTTTTGTATCTATATTACGCATGTCAGGCTAATATCGCGCATTAATCATGCCTTATATCGCGCATTTAACATAGAATAAGAATAAAATGAAGGTAAAATCGAAATCAAACAAGAAAAAAAGTGTTATATGGACTCCAGGCTACTACACATTATTATTTTCAATGAGGACCCTGTGCGCCTTGTTTGATAGGATGGAAAACCATTATACATATGATATGTGATAAAATTTCTACAAATTATTATTTTCATTTGATACTAATAGGAAAACAGGCTTATATCGCGCATCCTGCATATGAGAAAAACAATATTTTTAATATACTCATTAATCAAAGAAGTTATGAAGTAATATCATGGTTTAGTATAGATGTTATGGCGATTTCAATCATTTACTAGCCATATTTTGTCATTCAATATATTTTGTCTATGCCTAAGGGTCATTAATAAAAAATGCGCGATATACCAAGATGCGCGATACAACCCTGTTTTACCCTATAGGCTAAGTACTGAAGCCCAGTTTACACAGTCCGTCAATGTGTCCTTTGGACAACCCATTATCGTAAGCCTTGGGATAATGGGACGATAGGGAAGAGATTACATGTACGTAAATGATTTTTTAAGGATATCAGTAAAAGTTAACCTAAAATTGTAGCGGTCCTTAAGGGTTTACACAGCCCGAAAGTTCCTTGATATAATAGTCATCATACAGCTCATAACAATTCTCAACGTAACCTAATAGATCTGTTTAGGAATTTAAATTCAATGACATATCACTGGGTGGTTTACACAGACCGACAGAGGCTCTTAAGACATTATCCTAAGCTGAATTTCATTGTCGTAAGCCCATTCACCTAAGCTTTCTTTTTTTAATTAAAATGTGTCAGAATTCTGCTCCAATATTTTTACAGAAGGCTTAGGACAACATTAAGATCACCTTAGTGTTGAAAAAGATTCACTTTCATGTTTACGTCGCTTTTACGACATTAGACGCTCGATGGTAGTGTACCGGATTTTGGCCCAATAAAACTAGGTCAGTCCCTTTGCCGCGCGAAGTCGGCCCTCATGGAGCTCTGTAGTTCTGGTTTTGTTTCTCCAGTCTAGCCAAATTTCAACAGGTTATGGGCCCAGGAATGCTTGTTCTGTGTAAGTACAGTCTGCTGACAATGTGGAGGTACCTTAGAACTGAGGATCCTGCAGAAGAAAGGAGAACAGGAGTGGAACACCCTAGAGCAGGTGGCTGCTGTGGACTAGGCCATGTGGGCTGTGTGTAAGCCTGTGGCTGTGGCCTGACTGCCCTGAGCCTGAGATCTAGCCTGTACTGTGTGCTGTGTTTTAGCCTGTGCTGTGGCTTGTGATGAGTGCTGTGCTGTTACCTGGGATAAGGGTTGTGCTGTGGCCTATGGAGAGGGCTGTGCTGTGGCCTATGGAGAGGGCTATGCTGTGGCCTGTGGAGAGTGCTGTGATGTAGCCTGTGCTGTGGGCTGTGCTGGAAGCTGCGCTGTGGGCTGTGCTGGGAGCTGCGCTGTGGGCTGTGCTGTGCTGTCAGTTGTCCTGCGCTGTGCTACCTGCTGCCTTGGAGTACGTGTCGTCTGTTCGTCGACTGTGCTGCGCTGTGCTACCTGCTGCCTTGGAGTATGTGTCGTCTGTTCGTCGACTGTGCTGCGCTGTGCTACCTGCTGCCTTGGAGTACGTGTCGTCTGTTTGTCAACTGTGCTGCGCTGTGCTACCTGCTGCCTTGGAGTACGTGTCGTCTGTCCGTCGGCTGTGCTGCGCTGTGTTACCTGCTGCCCTGGAATAGGTGCCGGCTGTCTACTGCCCCTGTGTGCTGTGCTGTGTTATCAGCTGCACTGGTATTAGTGTTTTTCTGTTTGTCAGCTGTGTGTCAGCTGTGTGTTAGCTGTGTGTCAGCTGTTAGGAGGTGCTGTCAACTGCACTGGAGTGCTTGCCAGCTGTACAGAGGTGTTATTTTTCTGTGAGTAAGCTGTGTTGTGCATTTGGTCAAAATGGCTTCGAGTACGATTAGCATGATTTCACCGCTAAAAGGAGAGAACTATCCGACCTGGAGAGTACAGTGCCAGATGGCTCTTATGAAGGACGGACTATGGGACATAGTGAATGGGACCGAAACCCGACCTGGACCAGGTGAAGCTGAGAAACTGGCTAAATTTATCAACAAATGGGAAAGGGCACTGGCTGTTATTGTGCTTTCGATGGACCCCACGTTGTTGTACTTGATTGGGGAACCTACGAGTCCTATCGAGGTCTGGAAAAAGTTAGCCGACCAGTTCCAGAAAAAGACTTGGGCGAACAAGTTACATCTAAGACGGAAGCTCTACTCCCTGCGACTTAAGGACGGTGGGTCTGTGCATGACCATATCAAAACCATGACTGAAACTTTTAATGCGCTGTCTGTAGTAGGTGATGCGATCACTGAGGAGGACCGGGTAGTACATTTACTCGCGAGTCTGCCCGATTCATATGGTATGCTCGTTACTGCCCTTGAGGCATGTCCTGAAGTGCCCAAGATGGAGATGGTGACAGAACGTCTGTTACATGAAGAACGGAAATTCTCGGACAATGAGACCAGTCGATTTGACATCGAAAAAGCCATGACTGCTAGACGTCAGAAAGGTGGAGGACCCGTGTGTCATAAGTGTCGCAAAATAGGTCATATTAAACGTGACTGTCCTGAGTGGAACGAGAGTAAGTCTAAGAAAACTGAGACTAAATGCGAGTGTGAGTGTAAACACAAGGTGTATAGTACGAACGCAAAGGAAGATAGTGACTCAGACAGTGATGTGATTGGTTTGTAAATGGGTGAATCCCATATCAGCTTAGTATCATAGTATGCTGTGAGTAAGAACCAGAGTTAAGAAGGAGTGTTTCGTTTAAACTCTATAATGTTTGAGTGATCTAAACATCTAACTCTGTAACTACATTTTTGATATCCTAAAATGTGTTTGTTCTAAAAGTTCCATTTAACTTTTACTTATAAGTCACAGCAAGGTGCTGGTAAACTGGACATTTATTTTGTTTCAGCAAAGACATTTATGTTTGAAGTTATTGTTGTGTAGTTCTAAAGCTAAAAACTATCAAGTGAGAAGGAGTGTTGAAAAAGATTCACTTTCATGTTTACGTCGCTTTTACGACATTAGACGATCGATGGTAGTGTACCGGATTTTGGCCCAATAAAACTAGGTCAGTCCCTTTGCCGCGCGAAGTCGGCCCTCATGGAGCTCTGTAGTTCTGGTTTTGTTTCTCCAGTCTAGCCAAATTTCAACACTTAGTACAACCTTATGATAATAATTCAGTTTGCAATGGTCGACCATTGTCGTAAGGCTTACTGATTAGCAACACGTAACACTATCGGCAAGGGTTATTTGGACATTATCTTAAACATTTTGACGGCCTGTGTAAACCCCCCTTCAAGCAGCATGCATTTGTGTGCATGTGCATAATGTGTTTTTCTCTTTGGCAAGTTTAAATCCCCACCAAAACCCCTGGACACCCATCCCCTAGATTCACCTCTGTCAAAGCAGGGACTAGGAAGGGAAACTTGAACAAGTGAACTATGAGGTCAGGCATTGTGATAGATGTTTTTGAAATATTGATATAGAGGGCTGTAACAAAGTCTGTCAATGTGGATGTATTGATCGATTAGATACAATAACACAATACATAAAGAGAATTTAGATATTAATGTACCTACCTGTTGAAAATCATAAAGCAATTTATTCTGAAAGTCTTACAGGTAAATCACAAGCATGATACATATTATGGATAAGTTTCTATCCATGTTGCTCAAGGTACCCATTAAAAATTCATACAGAGAGGGCTGTTCAATAGGCCAAGCTCTATGTGATGAAATATAAAGTTCCCTGACATGAGATATTATTTTATAACTACTTGTATTGATGTAAAATCAAACATGGTATATGATATGGTCACCATGTAAAACTACGAAGTATAAAATGCCTAACATATGGCCCCCACTGGCTTGTGTTTTGTTCACCGACCCATTTTTCGGTAGATAATCATGACATGACTGATTTAGCCGTCCAGCTACCCAGCCTTCGTTGCCAGTAAGGTATTCAATCAGTATTCGTGCAATAACCCTCCGACAATTGAACCACGAAAGGGATTGGCAAAATTAAAAAGGCGTGGTGCTTCATTAGTGTAATTATATTTTTCGCGGCGTTAACCTGTGTATTTGTTATACGTACTTCGCCGCCACGCATAATCATAATGTGTGATCTCTGATAAAGAGAAAAAAGTGCATGGAATAAAATAGAGATACTTAAGTGTGGAGACGATGCTATAGAGTCCCTGATCTGCCTAGCCACCCGCCACTTGATACCCAGATCGCCGTGGCACCTAACTGCCCCAGTCACGCCAGCGTCCAATTAAAGCCCGTAGACCAGACGACATTTCACTGCACGCCTTGTGTTTCCCGCCAAAAGCTAGGCCGTCACTGACGTCACGTTAACTTGGCACGCCAGGTGGAGGGCATGATGGGAATGACTTGGTATTACAAATTCACTAAACATGATTGTGAAAATGTCTGATTGTGCTTCGTATTGTCTTTTTTTCAACCTTCACATTGGTATCCTTGATAAGAATGTTGAATAATCAAGGTAATGTGAATGTTGGAAAGGTATGAATGTGTCAAGTTCTCCCCTCATAGAATAAGCTTAAAAGCGTTTTTTTCCCAATCTGGGAATAGCCTCCCAACACCAAACCACATTTTTCAAATCTTACTGTAAACCTTGTGCACACCACAATGTGCTCATCACAACCATGGATATTACTGGTATTAGATCAATCTAATAGTTCTAAATTCTAGATTATAGAAATAGTCAATTGTGACTCAATGAGATCAGTTGAAAGAGAGATAGCATTAACATGTGTTCTAGATGTTTTTGATCGTGAATATTTTATTGTTTAAATTTATCGCCAATATGACAGCCATTATTGAAATAAAAAAACTCTTGTTAATATCTTCATACTTTTTTACGATCTCTTCTGAAGGGCATCGGAAGGGCATCATAATCTGTTGGTGTCAAGTTTCTATGGTATCAAATCACACTGACAATTGTGTGACTTAAACCATCGCAGTTAGTAAAGTGTGTACATTTTTACACTGACAACAAATGTTTGTGATTAACAAGGCCTATTAAGTCAGTTACTGCAAGGTAGATCATTTTAGAAGAGCAGGGTAATATCCTCACTTAATAATGGTATAAGTTCTAAAATGTCCTGCTTTTATAGTACTGGCATGACATGCAAGCATATCACTCATTCGAAATATGGCTATTATTACCTTGTACTTGTTCTTATACTAACGGACGTATCTCTCCTAACTGATGCAAAGTCAAAAACCTGACCATCGCGAATTGATTTCTTTAAAATTGCTTTGAATACACACAGATACTTGTATTCAAAATTGCATGAGACAAAGTGGCTGTGGCAGTCATAAAATGGCGATGGTTACCGCAGTAGCTCCCAGCAGGGTCAGGCCATAACGCGGAGAATCTATGGGGTGTGACCAAGAGATAAACATTAATGTTGCATTCCCCTAATGTTTGCGTGGGCAATTTCTCTGTGTGGCCACCTCTGAGTTATGAGATTAACAACGGTGCGTTCAACCTCTGCAATATTAGGGTAGGCGCACCAATGATTGATATCAGGAAGTTGTAATGCACCTTTTGAATTTGGGTTTCTTTTTTTATATGGATCTGAAAAACCTAGAAATTTTAAGAAATATCTTTTTATGTCCGTTTTCAAGATCATTATTTTTAGCAAAGTTTCTTACTTACGACAGAGAAATACGAATCTCAAAGATAGTGCCATAAGTTTCTCCCCACTTCCAACACACTCCCACACTCACCCTAAACTAAAGCTATAGGTCTACTGTCCTAAACAGTTTGCCCCTGTGAAATGATAAACGTAACAATTGTTTAAAGTAGTTCAAATGGACATAAATTAACATATTCTATTTGTGAATAGCCCAACTGCATATACTGATATCCCTACAATGTCACTGGCCACTTTTTCTTTCTTAGTTAGATACCAATTGAACCCATGTTTTGCAAAATAAGATCATTTCTCCAGCAATCATATTTCTCAAAATATAGTACTATAAACACCGACAGGCCTTCTTGCAATTGGCCTTGCAGACGCGGTCACTTCCCCTGTTCGCTGATATGAAGAAATCAAATCAGGCGTTCCTGAGGACCGGTCATTAGGTACGTATGTATTTTTGGAAGACTGGAACAAGGAAACTTGGGCAATGAACTGTGGCCATAATCCCAATAGTAAAAACAGAATGCGTCATTTCAGTGACTGGGTGTGACAATATAATAGAGCAACACATGAAACCACCTCGGTGACCAGGCTATATTTGTAAATCTATAGTCTGTAGAAGTATAATACACGTATTATGGCGATTTCATGTATACTGTAATAATATAGGGGCCAGTGCAGGGGTAGGCAGAGAACTAGAATACCTTCACAGCAATTGGTCTGACTGAAAACAGGGAGAAGTGGTGCCTGCAAATGAATGTATTTTATTTAAGGATTTGTCATGATTTTGGAAGCCCCTCCCATCTTGATATCTCGGATAAGCCACCTGCCTCCAAGAGATAAGATTGTAAAGGAACCAAATGGAAGATAATTTATGTTCACTGAGGTACATGACATCCTGAATAACTATAGACCTGTAAATTAGTCTTCCATAGATATGTTTTCTCATACACTTATGAATGCGAACATTGGTATGGCATTTCCCCATCCTCTCTAACCATATGATTTAAAATGACAATATGAGGCTTTTGACACGATAAAAACACAGGCATGAGCATATGATATAGACATAGTAGAACAAACTTTCCTGTGAAACACCTGCGCAGGGTCAGCGCACCTCCTAACTCCCAGTTACCCCTGACCCTCCCTGTGACCCGGTGCCCCTATAACGGTGAATAATGAAGACAGTAAGGAGGGCTCCCACTTGCACCATGCTGGAGTAAAACGCCATGGTTGATATTTTATTCATCCCGTGTCTCTGGCCGTGGCACGCTGGGCCGGGGATTAACACAATGTGTTGGTATAAACACTTGGCCGGCCCGTACCCTGAGCCAACCACCCACCCGCTCGCCAGCCGCTCCTGTACCATTATACAGATTTGTGCACATCTGTATGTATTATCTCTCCCCAATTTGAACCACTGTTAATATTCTCCGCTACCAGGGTCAGGGTATCAATTTCAGATGTCTTGGGTTATCTTTTGGATCGTAATATAGGGAGAAAACTAGTTGGATTTTCATAATTAAAAGAGTATCTAATCTGGCACGGTCAAATATGGTGGCATTGGTAAACATTGGCACTTGGAACTAGGTTTATGGACTTTGTTCGTTACTTGAAGTAGGTACCTGTATGCTGACATTAATCGATATTCCTGTGATTGATGAATAATTATCTTGTTAAACAGTAGGTATCTCGGAGAGTGGCTTTTTTCACCTGAAAAATGTCAGAAAACCTTAAAAAAGAGCTGTTTTCAGTCACTCCTCATGGCCATATACTAAATCTGACTGTGACAATCTTTATACCATTGGAAAGCTTAATACAAGACGAGTTCAATGGTATCCAGTACAATGCTGGCAAATTTTGGGAACACACTCAATTTTAGCAGTTTGTAAGTGCCATTTTTTATGAGCTGTCAGATTTTGTCACACATCAAATATTTTAAATGTGACTTTCAATTATCCTTGCATTTCCGCCATGGTATTAGGGGCTTTATCATAGATGCAGTGAGAAACCTCAGGTCATGATGTATCCCCCAGGCTGTGTAACTTTCTCAGATTTTGATTTTTAGTCACATAAAATTAAGGATCCTGAGAGTGCCTTTTTTCATCAAAAAAAATTCAAAATCCCGTCAGAAATGGCTATATTCATGCATCACTCATGGACACATACTGACTCTGATCAAAATGACACTCATACTGTTGGAAAGCTTGATTTAAGAGGAGTTCAATGGTATATAGTACAATAATGACAAATTTTGGGAACATGTTCAAGTGTAGTAGTTTGTTAGAGTCATATTTTGGGATTTTCAGATTGTGACAAATTGGTAAAAATCACTATTTAAGATGACTTTTCTAATTTTTCTTGCATTTTCGCCATGCTATTGAGGCCTTTATCATATATTCAGTAAGAAACTTTAGGTCTAGAACTATCACACATCATATGTATAATTTTCATATTTTGATTTTTTAATTATAGAACATAGCACTTTAAAGTGTGCTTTTTATCCCACTTCTTGAAATAATCCAAAAATCTATCAAAATATTAAATATAAAAAAAATCATAGAAAATCAAAGAATGCAACAATAAAGATGATCAAAACAGCTTTCTTATTCTTTTTTTACGCCCTTTCCGTTGGTTACAACACCATGAATATGTGTTGGGTCACTGAAAACTCTCCGAGATACCTATAAACAGATCGAGTTAGCTTCTACGAATCATAATGTATAGAACCCCTTTTCCCTTTTTAATTGAGTGCATGTGGTGTAAAAGAGATCGTATCGATGCATCATTCATAGCATGGTCACAATAAGATCTGCCAAGGATTAGGTGAACTTACCAGCCATTGACTCCTCCGTCATTTGACTGCAGTCAAATCAAACCAACGCCAAGCGATTGTCAGTGAAATTGAAGCCCTCAGAAACAATCCAATGCTTTTTTGCGTTGCTCATCTCCATTCGAGACCACCAACAAACATGCCAGAAATAGTACACGCCACAGTTCCGTGGTCTCCTCGTCGATAAAGGCCCATTGGCCGAATCTCCTTATGCGACGTTCAATTGAAAAGTCAAGTGTAAAACAGAACCAAGAAGTAGAGCCATGGGCGAAAATAGGGAATTTCCTGGCTTCCCCGAGCTGCGGCAGCGGCCGACTCCGCCCTGCATTCTGGGTAATCTGCCCCCTGCGTGTAGGCCTCTCGGCGCATGCGCATCAACAGGCTGTCAGTAAGGTGAGAAGGACATTCCAGATGGTGTCGGGACAGCTTGCAGAGCCTGGCAAGTGCACCTTTGGCAGCTTCCGTCTTCGTTGCAAGGCAAATAAGGACTGGTGGGACCCCATGAGAGGCCCTGACCTCCTGACCTCCCAGAAACCAGGCGAACAATGCCTAGAGTACAGGAGTACAACTACTCGGTCGTTGCATGCATTCATTTCTATTCCGCCTGTCAGGTATATTTTCCAGATCGATATTTGATGCGCTATGTCGGAGTGTATGGGAGGGGGGAGGGGTGCGGGTAGAACATTGTACCATGTATGGACTGAAATAGACTGATAGTAGCATTGCGCTATTCAAACTGTTACCAAATCAGGACAAAAGTCAAGTCTGTATAGAGGGTGCGTGCCTGAAACTACACCTTGAATATCATTAGCTCCAATGAATGGAATGATCGTGCAATGATTGCCAGTTGTATTTTTTAGACCCTGATTTTTAAAAAAGTCATACAGGCATGTCAGGATTTAAAAAAGCATTGACAGGAACTAGGTGACTGAAAAGGGGTCCCCCAATGTTACCCCAAAGAGTTATCGAACCTGTTTACGCTCTAATCATTATGCGTCTATGAATACCATCAAAATCTTTTTGTATGTCAGAACGCCCAAATAAAATCATTCGTAAGCTACAATGGTCCCCATCCAAGTCTATTTTGAGTTCCACCCTGGGCTGAAAATAAAAGCGACGCAGTGGTTTACGGCTCGGGAATGTATTGTGGTCGTCCCACAAAGGGTCATTCATATGCCATTTGCATGCATCCACAAATGAAAATGCAAAATTGGCTTTCTGACTATAAATTAAGGAGGGTCATTGGGTTTAGACGCGCCATCCAGTGAGTGAAAACATATCTAATACTGTCCAGTCTGAATAGGGAGAGCGTTTATCATTTAAATCTGGGACAGGCATAAAACACTAGTATTATTAACATCATGAATAGCTAGTAATTCATTTTGCAATACCAATAAAAGCACTGTGGCTTGATTCAAGCCTGGTAACCGTATCTCATCAGATTCATATTTTTCACTAGACCCAATTCAAATATTTTTGCATTGGTAATAATGCTCATGCCAATGAAGGCAATATGTTTGAATCATACAGAACTAGGATTTCAGTCGCAGCAATCATGTTTTGTAAATTTATGCTGATAAGGTCGCGTGGACAATGATGAAATGTGATAAATCGAAATTACTCAACAAAAACTTACGTATTACCATGAGAGTTACATCTGGATCGAAGAGTCATTGATATTAAAACGAATGGGAATTCCTATTTCGATATGTTGATATGACAGATAATCTAACAAAGGAAGCAAGCGTACTTCAACCATCATTTGTACTCAGAGGAAATATTTTTAAACCCAAGCATAAAATGGCCCTTTTCTCTCCCACGACGGTTGCATTCATTCTTTTATATCCCAAGCTTACCCCCACTAATGTCCCCTTAATTGTCCCCAATATCCCATTTCCTTCCAAAACCTGTTTTACAGAATATGGAATGTGGATAAATGAATTGAAACCAGTCAGTGAGATAACAATATTAATGCAAATCATTCAGGGGAGCAAGGAGCCATATGCAGGCTGGTGCACAGCTGATATTATATAATTCCCCTGGCCGCCCACTCCCTAAAACACCCCCAATCCCCATGCTATGAAGTTTGGATCTCATTTTAATGTGATGTATGTTTTTTCATTCTTTTGTTATGTATAACAGTTCAAGGGAATACCGTAAGCTTCGATTTGCAGTTGTGTTGATTACTTCATTTTTGGAAGGGGATTTGGTAAAATAAAATGTTAAAAATTGAAGATAGAAGTTAGGAATGGATAATGTAATGTACACATAACATAATGAATAGAATTGCTATCATGGTTCCCAAACAAAAAGAAAAGGTGAAAGGTCCTTAGGCATATGTTAAAGGATAAATTGCTACAGTTTACCTTCATCTGTTGGACCAAGCCAGGAACACATAAAACCTCTTCTAAAAATCAAACCAATCCCGCGCCCAAATTGCATCGCGATTCCTAATGCAAAAATGGGTTGTTCCCCACCGCGCTTTACCCTAAATTGATGATCAAATCACTGTTGTCTAATTCACCCAACTTAATGAAAATAGGTCCATCCCCTGTAGAGCATGTAGTACAGATACCTTAATAACGTGCACGTTTTTCCCGGCACAGCGGGAGGTTTTCGCTGAAAACCATTTCCATTTATCATAATTTCGATCTTTTTCTATACAGCGTTTCGGCTAATTGCCAAAAGCAGCTTCTTTCCTGCTCCATATTGTGGTTTGGTTTATCAGTATGACCAAATCGGACCTGATAAAAACCAATAAGGACAGTGAACCTTTCCGTGCATGCCTCAATCAATCAGCCCAAAACCCTAGAGCTTACTGGCTTTAAAATTGCATCGTTGTCCGACAGCTATTAGTCAGGCTTGTATTAGTTTTAGGCCTATCAACTTTCGCTCTTATGTTTATTCATTGTATTTGTGCATGCAGAGCTACACCAACACTACCCTGTTTACATAGCTGATGACATCTGACATTCGGGTTGAGAATCTTATTAAAACTGAACTGTTAGTAAAAGTGACACAGTGCCTCTTTTTTTATCTATTTCAATTCATAGTGACATACAATGGGTTGTTAGTGTGTTCTGCTTGTAAATCTTATGTCTTTGTCTTAGCTATGGTTTGAAACATTGCGAGATGTGAACATTATTTTGTTTTCAAAATGACCCCCCCCCCCCTTCGTTTAATCCTACAACAATAGAGAGAGCACGTATAGGCCAGAGGAAATCAGCAACAAAATATTAACTTCAAACTTATAATGAGCGAACAATGAAACGAAAATTCATGCATTTTATATATAGTCCAAAAGAAAACAATGAAATTATATAATTCACTCACATCCAAATGTAGGTTCGTGGTCCAAAACACAAAAACTTAAAGAATACTGTCTTCAAGTTCATCTAACGTCTTCGGATCTCCAAATAGAATTTTTTCTTAACTCTCCTTCGCACATCGATGTTTTAATCTGAGTAGAAAAAGCAGCTGGAGGCTGTGTCTTGTACATTGATCATGGCACTTATAATATTGACTCTCACAAATGTGTGCTTGTTCTATGTTGATTGTGTGTGTAATCCCAAGGATGAATGAATACACTACGATACCACATTTCGCTATTCTACATACAGCCTCCGCACCAACCGCAGTAATAATCAGTGCATGCATATGGTGTGTTCGGAAGAGTTCTTGTATGTGCAGACAGGACCAAATACAGGATTTCCAAAGGGGGGGGAGGTCAGCATATAGGTTAAGTACTAAAACAAGGCCTCCCACCTGGATTCGCCCCCGTGAGGATACACATAATAAGAACGACAATCTTCAAACATGTAGACTGTATCTAACAGCATTTGATCAGGAAAGGTTTTGAGAGATATAAGTTCATGCGTGTTCAGACAATAACACTGTACATTGCAAAAAGAACTTAATATTTCATGATATGATTTCTTTTTCTATGTTGAAATATAATTAAAGCCCGATCCTACAAACATCTTTAAATCCAAGATAATGGTACTATGTGTAAAATTATTATTCAAAAGCTGACAGACAGAACACTACACTCTATGGGTATAGGTTGCACAACTATAGGCTAGAGATTGCAGACAGAGAGGAACCAATCTGACCTCAATACGGACCACAGGGATCGTAGAAAGTCGCCGCCCCATTCCCCTGGTCGGGGCAATGGGCCTTTGCGATGAATAGAAAGGGTTAATAATTGAAGAGGACTAATTAGTATCAGCCTGCAGTAGTGATTAGTTGGCTTCAGTGAGACCCACACCAGTCTCCGCGGCCCAATGAGAAACACACTACATTGTAATTAATTATTCTGACTGGTGTCAGTTGTACGTCTTGTCCGCGATTTATGAAAACTGCGCTTATTTTCATAGCCTAACTAAGTTTGAGTATAGCACTTTTTTATGTATGTGTACTGTAGTTTTAACTATTTGGAATGGCACACACTACGTCCTTACAACCAGCCCATCCTACCGTCGCAGATCCCTAAAGATCCTGCGCACACTGATAAGATCGTCACAGAGCGCTTCGAGGAGCGTCGGGAAAATATCAAAATTGTTAGATATTCCCGATTTCCAAGTTATTTCCTATTGATAAAAACTGCTAAAACTATATATATATATATAAAAAAAGTCAAAATGAAATTTACTAGTAGTACTTCATGAAAGGATGATGGACCAGCCAGCAGGGACACCTGGCGTCAGAAATAGGGACCATATCCACCTGTTTGTTAGCCAAGGTGTTCTCGCGTTACCGTTGTTAGATACAGACATCATCGTGTTGTAGCCATTGCAATTGACTAAATTGTCTAAACGGTATGTTGATTTAAAGGGTAACACAGATATTCCTTTCCTTTCTGTAAAAACTGTGTGTTCTTTGAATAACTACAATGAAATAGCTGACCCATGTATATAACGTATTGTTGTTTAGCATCAGAAAAGATACACTCAGGCAGTATGTCTAATTGCCTGGCATCAGGGCAGACTTGATTTATTCATAATTATTTTAATCGTAAAGGTCCTTTACAAATTTGTTGATTCTCAAAAATACAGAACTACTTTGGAATGGAATAGATTGCCTGTTGAGGTGACTTTGTTAGATAATAAGACCAAGTTTAAATATCATATTCGTGATTCCATTGTAGATCCATACCTTAACAGGTATGAACTAAATACTATCATCTCATCTCATCAATATCATTTATGTCATTTTCATGACATAGTATCATGTAGATCCTGTAAGTATCCTTCTCCCGCTCCTGAAATTACAAATGAATGTAATTCCAGTGGGAGCGGATGGAAGATCGCCTAGGCCGAACCTGAGAACCCAATACAAGCAATCTAAAAAAAAAGTGCTGGGTTGCAACGAAAAAATTGCTAAATGCCAAAATATTGTATTTCCCTGTTGAAATAAAATATCTAAAAGAAAAAATATTTCCCGAACGAGTTAGTTTTATCTCAAACGCATCTAATCATTAATTTTGTCAAGGTCATTTGTTAGTTGTAGGTGGAGCCCTTTATAGGAAAGTAGAAAACAGTGGTAAAATTGATAATGCGTAAAGAGTGTGGAGATATTGGTTTACAAAATAGGCCTAATAAGGGAATAATTCCACTCCAATGATATCTCACGAGCATTAGAACCATCTTCACAATATGCCAAGTCCTGCCAGTGAAGGGTTTATTCGTATTTTATCGACAATTGCTAAAGCACCACTTCCACTATGCTGTTAGGAAAAATGTGAAAGCATGAGAGGATAATCAAATTGGTCTTACGTTGTTTTATTACAGGCTATAACTGCCCATCCCCTGGTCTTTAAGTAGGGGGCAGACAATGACATGAGGTATCTGAGTTGGTGCTAATTGGCAAAGGGTGGAATGTAACATGCCACTTGTGGAGCAACTCAAGGACTAAATGATTCAATCAGGGTCGGGAGATTTTCACTGAATGACCCATTTAGCTGCTCAACATCACATTCTCTTCAATTAGCATTACACATTGACATAAAAATCAGATCTGTCGAACCGTATTGATAAATAGGCTGTTTATTCATGTATATTTTCACTTCAATATAGTATATTCAACTAAAGATTTCAAGTGGACACGCTACGCTATTGTTGTGTTTTGTTTTCTTTCGTTTGTTTGTTTTATAAAGGTATATCTACTTCTAGATCTTATCATTGCACATACTGATGAACTCATCTATTTTATATTACTGATTACACGCTTATATTGACAAACATAAGGGAAATTTGGGTATTTACATCATACGTGTTAAAAGAAGTGATCCAGCCAGTTTTTTCACTGTAGTAAGGCCTATATGTCATTGTCAATAGCTATGTTACCGATTGTGTGCTTAGCTTATTCTGAATCAAAACCTCTTCAAAATCAATTGATGGTTTGAACCGAATGTTTACCTGAACCCTTAACTTTTTAATTGTAATCAAAAGGAACCAGGCTTAATTCAGAATTCTTATCAAACGACACATTGAACCTTGTGCCCCATTTCGATGAATCTGAAATAGTTATGTAATTTATCCCACTTTTCAATGCATTAAATTGTGAAATCGTTTAAGTTCCGGCTGTGTTCCTCAGATTGGAGTTGCAACCTTGAATGATTCATGTGGTATTTTTGAAACTCTGCAAGGTGGAATAACGAAAATCGAGTTTCAAGATATGCGATATTAAATTTATTGTAATCAATGAAATAATATTATTGATGCCTCCTGTTATTTAAATATAATCAAATGTATCGGAACCTAGAAATAAAACATTTGAAAAATGTATGGACTTGGAATTCAGAAAATGCTCATTTCATGATAGACGTGTATTTTCTTGTTGATAAATGTCACAAATAGTTAGACCTATCTCATGAGGACTTGAGGCGCCATGGACACGTTTAAAAACCGCCAAAGTTCATTTTGCCAAATTCTAAATGTCTTCTGCTTTCAGACGCGTTTCCTTCACTCTCCATACATAAAATCATGTGTGGCCTCATTCAACCTCTTTACAGTGCCATGTGCCTGCGCCTGGAGACTGAAGGAATCACGTGACTGGGTCAACACGGCGCCGAAGACCGATAAATCGGACCTGGCGATTGGTCGATTGGCAGCGAGATGGCTGCGAATTAATGATTTTGCGTGTTGACTCCTGATTCTTGACGTTCTGTTGAATGCGTGTGTGCGGGGGTGTAGGAGCCTACGGCCATGTTCAGAACAGGGCGCAGAATGAGCAAAGCGGGCTGTTTTCATTAAAAATGCACAATGTTTCACCATCCCCACACGCTATCGCATGTTTCCACGTTATCCACAGACCGTGAATATCATTCCAAGGCCGGCTTGTCTGAAGCGAGATCCGTGACTGTGAGAAGAGATGAAAACCCTCGTTCGCCCTATAGACCAAGCTAAAAGGTAGTTTGTAGTCCCCTCACGAAACGTGCTGGCCCTTTATAGGTCAAGTCAATAAGGGGATTCCTAATAGACATCCTGTTACAAAAGGGACACGTACCATCCCGATCATCACCTATCCTCATCGGGATAGATATGGGTGGACATTGAGGTCTTATTGACGAGTAGGGTTAAGGCTGTATTCCGCTAGCCGATATTACTCCAGATTTAAAAAAGAAAATCAGCACTGGGAATATTGGTTAATCATGAACATATTATCATGTACCTTTAGAAAGGGTCTTTAATTCTCCTTCACATAACATATGTAGGATGTAGACCTATAGTCGCGATCATATGCCATGTTATTGGTTGAAAGTAACCAAATAGGCCTACCCAGAGGTCAAAATCGGCTAGTGGAATATAGATTTCATACCGCCTCTCTCCAGATGAATAACCATGCATATTGGCAGATAGTGTTATGGACATTTTCTTTTAACTATACTCCGTACACGAAACCATCTTCCTTGTAGATAATTATGCACTATTACAATAAAAATCCACGGTTTAAAATAGGTATGCATTCAAGGGAAAGAAATAGTGTTTCAATCGAATGCATTGCCTAGTAACAATGAATGTTCAGGTCCCACTGCGTATTGTGCATTTTAGACATGTTTCTCGTTCATGCAGTAAGGTGTCTTAGATTGTGTAACAATTCCTCCTTATTTGCCCATCCCATATGAATGCATAGTTCTACCACTACAAAAGGATTCCCAGTAGCCAAAGTTGTAGTTTTACCCTATCTACTTATTCGTATGTCCATATTGTCTTTTTTCGGACCAATGCCATTTCATCCATGTGCCTTTTCCCTCAAGTCAAATTAATGGTTCTAGGTGCTACTGTTAAAGTGCTTCATTTCCACCAGGATAGACATAAAGTATCTGGTAGCAAATAGATATTGTGTACAAAAGAACCCAGCCGAGCCCCTGTTAAATGCCATGCTGCAGTGCCCATGTTCCTCGTGTTGGTTTCAGGTTCTCTCCACAAGGTGTCACTGTTGTGATCTGTTTGGGGTGCCCTCTACAGGCAGAAATGTGAAACGAATCTGAAACAGCACCAAAATCAATGGTAATGTTTTACAATAAAACATTTTGAGGGACGTTTGTAACGACTTATTTACTTATGGTCATTTAAGACGTTCCTCACTACCTTAATGATAGAAAGTCCTGTGTTAAAAAACAAACGTGAAAAGTAATAATTTAGGCCTATTATCTATAGGTAGCGGATTAGGATACTGACATAGGATATTACTGACATAGCAATAATCATATTCGCAATGTTTGACATTCCGAGGACCATAGCTGTAATAAAAGACCAAGCAGTTACAATAGATCAAGCATTGTATATTAAACATTTGATTACAAATATAAAGCACCTGAATGGGTCCCAGGGTTAGGGGTAATTATAGATGGGATATATATGAGGGCAATGAACAAATTAAGGGGCAAAGGGGCAGGATATACCCAGATGGAAGTATACATATGTATGAAGTGGTGACAGGACAACTACCCCTGGGACAACTACCCCTGGGACAACTACCCCTGGGACAACTAGCCCTGGGACAACTACCCCCTAGGACAACTACCCCTTAGGACTATTACCCCCTAGGACTATTACCCCCATAGGACAACTACCCCTGGGACAACTACCCCTTAGGACAACTACCCCTTAGGACAACTACCCCTATGGGTAGGACAACTACCCCCATAGGACAACTACCCCTATAGGACAACTACCCCTTTAGATAGGACAACTGCCCCTTTATATAGGACCATTACCCATTTAGGACAATTACCCCTGCAGATAGGACAACTACCCCTATGATAGGACAACTACCCCCCTTGATAGGACAACTACCCCCATAGGTAGGACAACTACCCCCATAGGTAGGACAACTACCCCCATAAATAGGACAACTACCCCCATAAATAGGACAACTACCCCCCTTGATAGGACAACTACCCCTATTGGTAGGACAACTACCCCCCTTTGATAGGACAATTACCCCTTTTAGTAGGACAACTACCCCCTTTGATATAACAACTACACCCATTGGTAGGCCTACCCCTACTTTGCCCTGCCCTGAACACCAAGGGCAGGTCCTACCAATGGGGGTAGTTGTCCTTCCAATAGGGGTAGTTGTCCTATTTATGGGGGTAGTTGTCTTATCAAAGGGGGTAGTTGTCCTACCTATGGGGGTAGTTGTCCTATCAAGGGGGGTAGTTCTCCTATCAAAGGGGGTAGTTGTCCTACCTATGGGGGTAGTTGTCCTATCAAGGGGGGTAGTTGTCCTATCAAAGGGGGTAGTTGTCCTATCAAGGGGGGTAGTTGTCCTAAAGGGGTAATTGTCCTACCTATAGGGGTAATTGTCCTATCTAGAGGGGTAATTGTCCTAAGGGGTAGTTGTCCTACCTATAGGGGTAATTGTCCTAAGGGGTAATTGTCCTAAGGGGTAGTTGTCCCAGGGGTAGTTGTCCTAAGGGGGTAATAGTCCTAGTGGGTAATTGTCCTAGTGGGTAATAGTCCTAGGGGGTAGTTGTCCCAGGGGTAGTTGTCCCAGGGGTAGTTGTCCCAGGGGTAGTTGTCCCAGGGGTGATTGTCCTAGAATCGTATGAAGTATATAGGTATGGAGTAGCTTGTTCCCAACATAAGTTAATTTGTTCATCGTATCACCTGATCAACTGGAAGACCATGTAACTATACGTAATGTTGACAATAAAACTGCTTAAAACGAACTGCTGTATTTTTTGGACATAAGTCTGTGAAAGCTAAGCTATACAGTCAGACGGGAAATGAACATAAATATTGTTTTAAGTGGATTTATAAGAGACAGTATGGGAGAGTACCTTTGGGAGCATTTGATTAGTATGGGTGTTAAGACGCTATCCTACAAAAGACGCTATCCAACAAAATTTTGTCACTTAGCATCTTTTTGTAGGATAGCATCACCACAAGCTGCTAAGCTACAAAAATGCTGCTAAGTGACAAAAGTTTTGTCACTTAGCATCTGCTAAAAATGCTAAGCTACAAAACAGCTGCTAAGTTACAAAATCTGTCTATTAGACACTATACTACAAGATAATATCACTATATTACAAAATAATATACACTATCCAATCTGATGCTAGGTGACAAAATTTTGTTGGATAGCGTCACCAGAAGCTGGTAAGCTACAAAATTGCTGACAAACAATTTCTTTGTATCATTATTAATTAATGACAAAAAGACACAAATGATTTATAATGAAAAAATTACTAAAGACCCATAGATAGAAATAATTAATAATGATTAAAAATTAATAAGTAAATAATATTAATAGATAATCATATCATTATCTTTAGCCTGGTGCTAAGTGAAGTTTTGTCACTTAGCATCTGCCAAAGATGCTAAAATTTGGCCACATATGTTAGAAGTCCTTAAGTTACAAAGAGGCATTAACTGAATAAGTGTCAAAGCTCTTAACAACAAAGCACCTTTTAGTCACATATAGTGACTAACTTTGCTAGCTGTTCAGGACCTAAGCTGGACTAACTGTTCCTGGTAAACTTCCTTGGAGATGAAGTTTCTACTATAAATCTCCTTGGCTGGCACCTGGGAGGTTATATAACATAACCTATGTCTTTGCAGTGGTTTACCTTCACCATATTTATGTTACAAACTGTGTAAAGTCCTTCATGATGCATTCATTTTAATCCCTTTTTAATAGCTGATCATAGGTCTGTCAGGTTTCATAATCCTTGTTTAAACATTGTGGAATAGAGATCTGTACCTTGGAGATATCGCACAAAAATCAGCTGATCTGTGGCTATACTTACACCTAATCTTCTTAACGTGTCCTTGTGGTCATGGCACATACTGCAAAGGGAACTCCTATCTCCAATTAAAACTGTCATTCTGTTTGTCTGGTTGGTGGGCTGTTGTCTGTTAATTCAAAATTCCCCATTGAAAACATCACTTCCTGTGACATCATAGATAGTTAGCATTGACTACGTTTTTGTGACTATACCAAAGTATTCCCATAGTCACTTCAGCTATCCCTTTATGACTATGGCAACATAGCCATTAGGTAACTAAGGATGGAAGGCCTATGGATTATCAGTGGAGTTAAAGTGACTAACATTACACAGGATGAGATATAAAGAATAGAAGTTCAACGCTTGATAATCAAAACAACACAGATCTAGAACTGTTGTGTCATAACTAGTCTTTAATACTATTTATCAGCATGTGGAACCATCGTTCCCCGGTCATTTCATATTCAGACATAAATATGCTAAGGAAACAATCAGAAACCCTTACTGATCAGACAAATTACATTAGTTAGCAATCCTAATAAATTGTTCGAAATATTCTATTGATCATTCCCTATATACGCTATGTCATTGGAAGATTACCCTTACTTTTATTTACCACTTCAGCTTTGTTCCCCCCAGTGACCCAGGCGCCGTCCCTGCTGGTAGGATCAAATTAATCGAACTTTCCAATGGGTGGATGGGGTGGGGTGGCGGCTCTCCCTATAACACACCCATGGGATGTTTTGTTCTCACCTGCCAATGCGGTCCTCGTTAATTGATGTGCCCTCCCCTGCCCGACCCTACTCGTCAATGCAAAATTGATCCGTCCACGAAGGACAACAATGATCTTGGGCGCTTTGATTCAGAGCACCACAAAAATAGACCTTTTGAAACTTTTTATACATCTCGTTTTATAGGAAAAACACTTTGGAGGAGTATTGTAAAATATTGGCTTTAGGTCGAAGCGGTTGGCAGTCTAACGACCGAGTAATAGTATTGCACTTGTGGGTGCCTTTCTTTGAAGTGTTATTTGCGCGAACGTCACAGTTTGGGGTCGTTTTCTGGTGTTATTCTTTGTTGACTGAGCGACTTGGTTGTGGGAGCTGCTCGTAACGTTTGGGCATTGCATGTGGCCGGACACTTCAGGCCCAAGGGAAAGTGACCGTCACAGGCATTAACAATAATATCCATTGGGAGTTACGCCAACTGCATACACTTTGTAGCCGCTAAGAGTCCCTCATTCCAACTCATATTACTCAAGAGCGACTGTGAATTCAGAGGCGCATTGCAAGGCTTCAACTGCATACTTGGATGGAAAAGCGTTATTTCATTAAGCACAACCCACAATTGCATATACTACTTGCATATTTGGAAAGGACACGTTTTTACTTCCTAGATGCATAACTAGCAGGATCCAAAAGTAGCTTTTTAATGAGAATTCACTGCATCACTGTGGAGTAAAATAGGAAGACACAGCACTCTAAAATATCTAGGATTGCTGCATTAACAACTACTATTATATGCCTACATACACCTCAAAATACCGTCATTGTCACAGGGCTAAGCTCATCATCACAGGTCCATTAGTAGTACAACACCTGTCACCCTTCAACATAATTATTTCCATAGTCACCATAGGGGCGGTGTAGGGTGTGGTGCATACACCAGGGTATTCGTATATGGCCACGCCATCCGTATACCGACACGGTATTACCACAACCATCCCTGCTGTTTCCCCAAATACTTCTACGACCCGCCATAGACACACACCTTTCTCCCACCTGTAAAAATGGACGGGCGTCCCCCTGGAGATGACCCAGGGATGACCTCGGATGACCCCGAAGGTCTACCTTTGCTGGGGGCATCAAAAGTAGGGGAGATGCTCCGTAATATCTGCCTACCGGACCTGGAAGGTAAGTGGTATGTGAAGGGCAATATCGAGATTGGAAAATGCATGGCAATTGATATCAGCACATTCGAGGGTTTCATTCCTTGAGGACAAGCTGAAAATAAAGCTTAGGGGCTTGAAAACTCATTCGTTTAAGGGCAACGTCTCATGATCATAGAAAACAAATTTCATTTCAACTTCTTTGCTATCGATGAGACTTTGGCTTGATTATAAGTTCAGGTATTTTTTGCAAATATTAATGAATTGGTTTTCCATGAATTGTAGAATACTGGAACATGCTTCTATCATCTTGCATTGTTATGCAAAAATAGTAGCTTTCGATACTTGACATGTACAGTACACCCGTGTACACCAGTACACGTGGCACTGAGTTTTATTAGTCAGTTGAACCTCTACTATATAAAACACTGACATTTCGACCCGAATTAATAGATAAATTGGCCCAAAATGAGAAAGCGGGGATTTTAATTATAAGTCCTACAACAATTTCTAGAAGAACTAAATAGGTTCAAGGTCAATGATCAGTGAGGACCAGGATCTAGAATAGTATCTCAGAACTAATATCTGCATTTCCATGATATTGGATTAAAAGGTTTTTTTTTACATAATGTCCATTAATACATTATTTCTTCAGAGGAGATTGAAGACAGCAGTTCCGACGACAGCTATGACCCGTGCGAACTCTTCAGGATGATGTGTAAGGAGATCTATTTGGGTAAGTCAGTTAATCGGTGAATTATTGTTTTCAAGCTGAGAATCGAGGAATTCATAATTAGGAAGAAGGCGTTTTTCAAGTTATGTCCCCAATGTGCAAACAAATTCTATTGACATAAGAAATTTTAAAAATATGAATAATAGGATAATAACAAGAAGATTCATAATATAATGTGATGAGGGATGAATGCAACTCATTGAGCTCGGTCCCTCTGGTCTTAAAAGGGCACTCCAATGAAAAAATATGTGTTTTCTACACAGAGAATAGAAAATTCTAAGACTGATGGTGAAAACTGAATGCAAATAATGGCAACGGTTTAAAAGTAATGGCCCAAATAAGGGTCTATCGAGCTCTCCACTGCCATGGGGGCAGGCCAGCTATTTTGTTTACCCAAATACTTTCTGACCAATTGGCTACGTGTGTCATGACTGGTACTTCTAAGGCATGCAAAATAACAAACTGTTCATTTATTGTACGCCCGTTAGGTATATATATAATATGGAGATACATTATTATGTATCTCCAGGCATTTAACTGCCATGACGTCAGTAAGTGTTACCGCCACACTGGCACGAGGTGCCTGGCATGGGAGGACCTATCCCACAGGCTGTGGTGGCACCACAGGACCCACTACTCCTGCCACCTAGTGAGCATTCTGAACACTAATTTTTGCATAGCATGGGAATGGCAGGGGGACATGTAGTCATATAATAGGCTCTGTGGTGCCACTTATAAAACATGTACCAGTATAATCATAGGCTGTATGGTGCCACTTAGAGGTACACATACACTCTATCATGCCACTAGAAATTATACATCGGCCTTTAGGCTCTATTGTGCCACTAATGGGCCTATAGGCTCTATGGTGCCACTAATATGCCTATAGGCTCTATATAGTGCCACTATAGTAGGCCTATAGGCTCTATGGTGCCACTAACGGGCCTATAGGCTCTATGGTGCCACTAACGGGCCTATAGGCTCTATGGTGCCACTAACGGGCCTATAGGCTCTATGGTGCCACTAACGGGCCTATAGGCTCTATGGTGCCACTAACGGCCCTATAGGCTCTATGGTGCCACTAACGGGCCTATAGGCTCTATGGTGCCACTAACGGGCCTATAGGCTCTATGGTGCCACTCACGGGCCTATAGGCTCTATGGTGCCACTAACGGGCCTATAGGCTCTATGGTGCCACTAACGGCCCTATAGGCTCTATGGTGCCACTGGGAGTTACACATAGGCTCTATGGTGCCACTAAGACTACATAGGCCTATATATAGGCTCTATGGTGCCACTAGGAGGTATATGTAGGTCTATAGGCTCTATGGTGCCACTGAGGGGCATAGGCTCTATGGTGCCACCAAGAGGTACATGTAGGCCTATAGGCTCTATGGCCCCACCAATAGTATTACATAAGCCTATATATAGGCTCTATGCCTCTCGGTGGCACCATAGCACCTATAGGCGTACCTTTGCTCCTCAGTGGCACCATAGAGCCTATAGGCCTAAGTATGCCGCTCACTGGCACCATATGCCTAGGTAGTCTTAGTGGCACCATATATAGAGCCTATAGACCTACATATACCTCCTAGTGGCACCATAGAGCCTATATATAGCGCATTAGGGAGAGGCCCACTGGGTGCGGCCATATTGTGTCACATGGTACAAAGGGACTCTCCTCATTGGCTGGGAGGTGGCGCTTGACCCCCGAAAACTATGGCGGGAAGGGAAGACGCATGCGCAACAATTAACTCCCTAACGCCGTATAGGCCTATGTAGTCTTAGTGGCACGATAGAGCCTATGTGTAACTCCCAGTGGCACGATAGAGCCTATAGGCCCGTTAGTGGCACCATAGAGCCTATAGCTGAACCTCCACAAAAGGCCCTGTGCTATTGGTGATCTATTCTGCCGGTTTAATTGTTCGAATAAAATCAAACCAGAGCGTGAGATAAATAGAACAAACTCTATTACTGGCCTAACTCTAAATCAAGGATGGCTGCATTCTTTGCAGCAGAACCAATGCCTTGATATAGAATTCTAGAATTCGAAAATACTTTATTTAACGCCAAATACAGCTGGAGAAAACTATCATTTTCCCCCGAAAGGTGCTTTGAATTAAATTTTCTTTTTGTGTTAATGGAATGACTTATCTAAGATGTCAACGAAGACCAGTGCGGCCACCCAGTGACATTGTCCTTCTAGGGATGTTATAGTGGTGGGGGAGTCTGTCCTGTCTTCATCCATCACATATGAAGAAACCTGAGTGGGCACGTTGACAGTCACCCCATTCACAAATCGCATTAACTGACCTCCCTGTGGACCAGGCGAAGGGGATGGGACGCATTATTGTCTCTCACTGTTGTGTATGGAACTACTCCTTTGAAAACGGGTGTATACGCAGTTGGTAAGAGAGAAGTTTCATCTAGTGTTTATCATTGGGGGGTTTAAGTGGCGTCGACGTATCTCGATACGTTAACGCATTTGGTGTATGTCAAACAAACAGCCCAAAAATATATTTCAAATTTCTTTCTAAGTTCAATTTATTGAAAATCTGGTGGGCAGATTTTTGATTCTGTGAACTTATTTTGATGAAAAAAACAGCCCAAAAATACAATACCTAAGTACATTCATATGAACAAAATGTACTAAAGGACAGAATTTGTTTTGAATATTCCCGAATGGAATTATTGTTGCTGAGATAAGAGATGCATCCCCTTTTCGTTAATGGGATGCATCTGAGTTGCTTGAACTCCCTACGGTTAGCAAACCCGTATTGCAAGCAACGGCATATCATAGAAAGGATATACCGTAATGATCAAATATATCACTAGGTTAGATACTATCATTTTACGTTCATATTGCTGCAGGCACATTGGTTGCGTCGTGTCAGACAATGAACCTTTCAGACTAATCAAAATTTTTGGAAAATGTATACAGAAACGGTTGAATAACTCACCCAACTGTCAAATCATGCAGTCCTCAGAGACAATCTTCCAGTTCCAATCATGTGTTCATAAATCGGTAGACCAACACGTTGTCGTTTGGGAATCAGCAATAATCACATCCCAACGGGACCTCCTCTGTCTAGACTGGACGGGCCCAGGTTGTCATTTGCCAGATTCCCACGAGCAACATTAGCCGTATCCCTGGGAGCTGCTCAGGGGCCTAAACTGGAGCAGTTGACTTGAGCAGCTCCATGTGGTAGGGTTAAGCTTCGGACCCACTGAGAGATTTTACCAGAGACTAGCGATTATCATTAGTCAGCAATCGGGCGACTCTATACCAGGGATATGCATAACCTCTGGGCAATTTTGCTCCGTGGCGACCATCGCCCATGGAATCAGTGGTAAAACATCAAATTTGCTTGATTTTACCAGGATTTTGGAAAGGGGGGGGGCTATTGGACTTTTTTTTCTTAATTACTCTGTAGCCGAATTTTACATCAAAAAACCCAAAATTTTCCGGAAAAAAAGGGAGGGGCGCCCCCACCAATGCTCACCACGGTCGGCAGTCGCCGGTCGCCGGTAAAGTCGCCTAGCGTATAATCGGTATAATTATATGGCCCTTCCCCCATTGGGTAGGTCCTCAGAGCAGTCCATGTCTTTTGCTCACAGTGACCTAATGCCCTGACCAAACATTCTGCCGGCCGAGGTGAGCGGCGGGACGGGCCGGGTACACAGTCAACCACTTACCGGTGAGAACAGAGGTCCCACGTGAGCACACTGAGCGATAAAAGAGGGTTAGATGGTCCTACATGCCACAAGGCCTTTCGCCTGGAGGCGTGGGTTCCTTTGGGATGGCCCAAATAGGGGTTGAGTAGTTCCTCTAGTACTAGACCCGACGACTATGTTTGTCAAATAGCCGTTCCTCTTGTTAGATTGATGACATGAAATACTAAAATGGGTTTGCACAGATGACTTACATAATCAATGTTTAGGACTATCTAACTGAGTGTCTGAAAAGACAAGGTCCTGGTTAAATTTCTAGCCTGGCTAGGAATATCTTCCCTCCTTACCCCAGTGGCCCGTTGCACAATGATTTTCTTGGCAACGAAAATAATATTGTTAACGAAACTTTACGTTGTTTTTTTTTCGTTATTACAATCGTCTTGCAACAATTTTGTTCTATGTTTAGAATGCCCTCAAAAAGCTGTAACTTTTACTGAATTCATTCAATTTTTTCCTCTTTTTGATATTTTTTTCCCGAATTATATACAGAATTCAATTTCATTCATTAGAACCATAGATTTTACTATTTTCATAACAACAAAACATTTCTCCGTTAAGCAAAAGTTCGTTATGCTACCATTAACGTTATCATAACAACGAAATTCTATTGTGCGATGGGCCACAGGACACAACTCACTTATTAGGTAAAATATTGAAATCCATAATTCAACCTTCTCAGTAGAGGGAAAAAATACATTAAAGATACACAATCGTAGGGCTAGTAGGATTATTAGTTTTCCTAGATGACTTATTTCTTGGAGTCAAAAAGTTAAGTATAATTAGTTGATATCTTAAATGTTTACCATATCTTTAGTACACCAAGATAACTATAATGTTTTGTACTGACGTGGATGATCAGTCCATGCCCAGTAGCTCACCATAGTGTTTATATTAGTGCCTGCCTTAGCTATGACTCTTTGTCAATGGTGAAGAGTAAGGGGGAGTCTAGGTTATGACGTGTATTGTATCATCATACATAAGGGCTGTTATTGCCGGCACTCAGTCAGAGTAAAGCTGAACCTTGTTGTGAGTTAACCATCCTGGGAAGGTTGTGTTCTAGAAGCTTAATCCTGGAGTTGGAATTGAAGCTGATAGACTGCTTATAGATGGCGGTAGCATTGGCTGAGTGTGATTGAGTAGATTCTGTCCTTGGAGCTGTTCATTGTCAATTGAGATCTTGTCAAGAAGTGCAATAACACAGGAATAAATAAAGAACATCCTTTCATGTGAGTGTTATGTCTTACATAATACCAGAACTATTCTTATGTATTGGACGGCAGCAGTTGATAGAGGAGGAGACTTCGATAGGAGCTAGCTATTATCCAAAGGCAAAACAACCTCTTAAAGTAACCTTAACATTAATGGATAATTAACCGCAGATAGTTCAGTTTCGCCACTGATACATGACCATGAAGCACACAACTGGAATAACTATATGTTTCCCTCGTCCCCCCTCCACATCGCTCCGCTCATCTCATGCTCACAGAGAAACAGTCATGTAGCCTCCGCTTAATCACAATAACCCTTTGGTTTATGCGTTATACATGAATTAACTTAACCCAGCCTCACATAATCACATATGGCTGCAACATTTCATTTATCAATAGATAGCCGATGATGCTTTGCTGTAAGATCTCCCTTTCTTTATTAGCAGATCGCACATGCCGTAAAGGATTATAAAACAATGTCCTGTCTGAGTTACCAAAACAAAGGAATAGATGCAATAAGCCTCCTTATCAGCATTAATAAGTCTATGTTATTAGGGTCATGCTACGGGGGGGGGGGGGGTTCCAGCTAAAAACATGACCAGGGGGAGGGGGGGGCAGAAATGGTCAGAAATGGTCAGAAATGGTCAAATATACATTGACGTCATTTATGAACGGCCCCTGTAAAGGTCATCTGGTTAGGGATGAGAAGTAATGTTTGTATTGATGCGCCATCATACCCCGATGCAGGAAATGACAACACTCACTTTATCACCTGCTCTGCCGACAAGCGGTGCGTATTGGGTGCAGGGCATATTGCCAAGCCATACACACCGCTCACTGTGGACACCTAATTCTCAGTAATTCTAGCATTTTTTAAATATTTCTTGGGTGATAAAATAAAGAAGGACCTAAGGGGGCATCTTCGAGTGGCCTTACGACCCATGGAGATCATACAAATGTGACGTTCTCTGGTAAGTCGGGGTTGCCGATTCTTACGACAGAGGAACGTGGGGGTTGTTCGGGTCTCGGGGCGGACGGGGAATCCGGGCCAAGAACCGAGATGTGTTTCTAGAGTCGTGCCTCGCGCACGAGGGGGGGCTGAGCGAATCGATCGGGAATCGGCACTCGATGTCGACGGAGGACTGCGGGGGAGGGAAATTATGGTAGGGGTACGGGTCGGCCGGGGGGCGGTCCACCCCTGAGTTCCGGTCCGCGGGGGCGACGGGCCGACGGTCGCCTATTGTTTGGTAGCGTGGGGCCGAGCACGCCGCGCCCTCGTCCCCGCGGACTTCGCTCCCTCGTTCCGCTCCCCATGTCTTCGTACCATACTACGCCTCGGTTTCCGGTACTACTTCGGGCCTTCGTGCCCTACTCCGTTCCCTCGTTCCTCGTTCTTCGGGCCATCGGGCCCCTTACCCTATGTTTCGACTACCTATCTCGGACTTCGGCTGTTTTGTCCTAACTTCGGCTTAATTACTCTATTCGGCTCATCTTTAGTGGTTGTTTCAGGAAAGAGGACACGTCTGGACACCAGGAGAACTGTTAAAGAACTCTGTTTATTCGGGCCTCACCGCCCCTTTATATACTAGAGAGGTCAGCCCTGATTGGCTGCCTTCGGTCACGTGACCTACAACTGACGTCACTTCCGGTTTATATATTCCGTTTCCGGTTTACATTTCACTTCCGGTTTACATATTTCCGGGTTTCGTTCCATTACGTTTTCGTTATTCGTTCTTTACATATTCGTTATTCGTTCTTTACATATTCGTTCTTTACATCTATTTCGTTCTTCGTTCTTTACATATTCGTTATTCGTTCTTTACATATTCGTTCTTTACATCTATTTCCATTATTACCTTATTTCTATTATTTTAACCTCTATGTATTTTGGCTGAATAGCCGTTCATCACACCCTCCCGCACCTTCTTGAAAGGTGGGAAAACACGTTATACAAAATTTCAACACAGTTCATACAGCAACGACAACAGAACATACTCTAGAACCAGAAACATTTCAATCCTACGCTCCTTATCGGCAGAGGAGGAGGTGTCACCCTCTGTCCTCCCCGGTCTACTTCGGAGGGCCCCCGGGGCCTATCTGGCTAATTATTATTTCTCTTCTTTCTTCGTTTTTCTTTCTTCGTTTTTCTTTCTTCGTTTTTCTCTCTTCTTAATAAAAGTTCATATAATTCGTTTTTATATATCTTAGTCTCTTTTTATCTTCGTCAGAGTTCTCTTATCCTTGATCTATTTAGGACCTCCTCTTTTTCTCGTCTTTAGGATGAGCGAGCCGGTCGTGGCTCTCCCACCCGGGACTGGGGATCGGTCGTGACCCCGTCGCCCCCGCTCCTCTCCTCTGGGCTCTATTTACTTAGCCCCTCGGCGCGTTTTTCCTCGCCTTTTTACCCTCATTAGGACAGAGGGACCGGTCGTGGTCCTCCTGCCCGGGGCCATGGGTCGGTCGTGACCCGCAGTGCCCCCGTTCCCTTCGTTTTTCGTCGTCCAGACGTTCTCCCCTAGTTCGGGTGGAGAATCGGTCGCGACTCTCCCACCCTCTCGACCCTCGGTCCGTTCTACCGTCGTCCAGACGTTCTCCCTTGTTTTTGGGTAGAGAATCGGTCGTGATTCTCCTACCCGGTCGGTCGTGACCCCTCGTTCTTCCGTAACTGTTACTCTTCTCTGCGTTCTCTTAGGTGATGATGATGATTTTAAGGATGAGTTGAAGAAGAAAGACTGAAGCTTTTGTAGATAGAATGTTCTTTTTGGACTTCGCACCCTCGGTCGCCTCGGCATTCAGAGCCCCCCAGTGACTTTTTCACGGTTGGCAAGGACAACATGTTCGAGCCAAAGGCCAAGGTACCCAAAGAAGAAGATGGCGTTGTATGTGGAAAGGAACTTAACTTCATTCATTAAAGCTTAGAGTGGAAGCTTCAGCAGACGACGTCGCGGGTTTCGTGCTACTTGTCACGGTGAAGCTTTGAGATGGAGTTCGGGTGAAGGTGAGACTGAGAAGATTAGAATCATTAATTATCGATGAAGTGTCCGTTTTCCGTACAGGAACTGAAGTTTGACTTTTACGACACATGTCCTCGTGGTTAACCCAGCATCAAGATGTTCCGTCCTCGACCACGTCGACACATTTGAAGATTTCAGGATTTCAGAAAGAGATGTCGGAGAGAGTCCACCATAGTAAAGTATTTCCGTCACCGTTCCGGGCCCAAGTGGCATGACAACAACCGGAACGGAGACCTGATTAAGAAGATAATTTTGATGAAGTTTCTTTTTGATGACAGGAGCCGGTGCCTCTCATCCCTCCCCCCCCCCCGTAAGCAACGGCAGGAAGACAGTCCTCTTTGGGGCGAGAGGGAGGCTCCTTCGTTCTACTGATGAGATGATTTTCCTAAGAAGAGGATTCCTGTTTCGGGCACTCGGGCCCTCGTTCGTTTCCTAGGCTCTCGGGCCTCGCTCTCTTTTTACTAAGTTTTTCTCTTCGTCCTCCCGGAGGACCGTGCTTATAGACGATTTTCGTAAGACTGTAATACCAACAAATAGTTCGTTAATAGAAGTAAGTTTAAGATCCGGTCTGGTTTGATTTTGGAGTAAGGCCACAGTCGTCCACGGTGCCATGTCACATTGCATGGAGACACTATGCCTATGACGAACGCCGAGACAACAGCTCCGAGCCGTTCCGGGCTGCTCGACGGTTCGAAGTTGGTAAGTTGAAGATATTAGTGAGAAGGAGAAGAAGAAGCCGTAGAAAGTGAAGATGGACGACATCAACTGGGACCTGCACCCAACGTCAACCTCTGAGATCCGGAACGGGCCCATTCTCAATAAAATAGCATATATAGAGAAGAACTCATCCGATGTCGAACTCCAAGAAGGATCGCTCCTCGTCGCTCTTTGCAGACCTCTTGATTTGTCTATCGAGGCATCCGCAGCCGACGTTCCAAGCACCACCTCCCTGTATATTGCAAAGATTACTTCCCTATATGTTTCAAAGACTATTTTGTTTCGTTCCTCGAGAAGAAGACATCAGGAAATACGACATGGAAGGAGTCTCTGTCGTTACAGCAGGTAAGAGATTAATATAAGTTTTAGTAAGTCTATTAATTTTTTTTTTTTTCGTTTCTCGTTCACGTATTGTTTTTACTATATATTACGGTCGGTCACGAGCCAGGGCCCCTAAGTTATCGTCCCTGCTCGTGCCTTGGTCCTCCGGGAGACATCTACGACTCGCCGCAATCCTTTCACGACTCGCTGCATCAACTCTGGCACGATAAAACCAGCATTCAGGTCGAAAAATTCCATTTTGCCGCTCTTCGTATGCGGTAAGAGGCTGAAGACAAGGAAACTCAGAAGATGATGGTACATGAATCCGGGTTCATCCACATTCTGATCGATCCATCCAAAATCAAGAAGACAAAGTTGCAGGAAGTAGAAGTGCCGCTAGAGGACAGAGGTCGTCTCTTCCTCGCCTCCAGATCGCTCAAGGCAGCGCGGGAGAAGGGTTTTCAGTCTTGGCCCGCGCCAGCCTTTCCTCCAGCGGCGAGTCGCCGGCCCACCGGTACCTTATTTACCCCGGCACGACCGTCGACTCAAAGACTACAATGACAACACTATCCGTCCATTCTGATTTCCTTTCCTCGATTCCGCCTCCCAACTTTCACTCTCGCTCCCGGGCCGCCCGGCCCGTTATCCATTTCCGCGACCGGACGATCCCGTTCCACCTGCTCGGTCCCAACCAACGCAGCGGGCTCCAGGGAAGAAGAGGAACAGCTACAAACTTGTTTTTCCTCCTAGCGCCTCCTTCCGTCCCGTATTCGCCCCGCAGGCTTGGTAAGTTCATTCCAGTCATGGACCCTCCAGCTCGCTGATTACACTCAACACCTCCTAACACATGTGGTTTCGTTCACTTCCGCAAGAAGGTTCCCATAAAGAAACTAATAAGAATAAATTAAGATAAGAATGTTCGAGCCCGCCAGTCCGTTCCCGATGAGTTTAAGTAAAGTTTTCGGGCCCGTCCAGCGGTCTCCAGGAGAGTCTTTTATCCAGGCTTCGGCCTCCTGTGCGGCTCAGGTACCTCCGCCTCGGCCCGGTTCTCTCCCTGGGGGTTTGACACTATGGGTGAGGAGCCAACGCCCCGTAATCCCTCCCCACCCGACTCGCGACGCGCCATCTTCCGCCTCTGGTTCCGTCGCGCTGTTTTTCTTCCGTGCAAGACCTCGAGCAGCATCTACTTCACCCTTCTTCTTGGCGCCGGATCGGCAGCAACAGTCTCTCCTCCCTAGCGGGGAGCTCGAGAAGCTGATCCACCATTCCGCTCTGTTTTTCCGCCTCTCTTGTCGCCTTCAACAAGTCATCCAGTTGATCCTCGTTTTTGTGCATCACTAGGGTCTGAGCCAATTGGACGGTCCGGTTGTGTTCGTTAACTAGCTGGTCGACCCCCGGGAACTCCCTGGTCAATGGCCCCAGTGCCGCCGTCGGGAACTGCGCCATCGCTTCTTCAAATGTCTCTGGCTTGCGGCCCGTTTCTAGTGCCATCAGGAACGCCATAGACGCCGAAGCCATTGCTCTTGTCTTGGCCGTCATTCCTCGCACCTCCCTTGGGGGCCACGTCAGTTGCACCCGAATGGCCTTTTCCGCGTCCCAGTCTCGTACCGCTCGCGCCGTCACCGGAAAGTGTCCCTGTAAGACCTGGTGAACGGCCTGTGTCCGTAATAACTTGAGTCTCGGTGTTTCCCTAGATGGTCCTGCCGTCGGCATCTCCGTTCCTATAGACCCGAACACTGAATCCGCTCCCGACTCGTCCAATTCTTGTTTCTCCGGCTCGTATCCTCTGGTCTCGGTCTGCCCCAACTCCATGTCCTCTGAGTCTTCCACCTCCGCGTCCATGGACTGGGCAGCCGGTATTTGTAATCTGTGTATCACAACCCGCGGTTGTAGCGCCCGCCCGTGTTTATCCTCGTCCTTGAGTGGGGTATCCGGTCCTGGCAGCGATCCCATACGTTCGGGCGACGGTGGTCCCGGGGTCTCCTCCGACCCTTGCGACCCGAAAAACGAGCTCCCCAAACTGGCTCGAGTCAGGTTGTCAACCGCCGCCCGTGTCTCTGGCGTGTCTGGTGCTACCGTAATGTCTCTCATTCGTTTCAATCCTGGGGGCGGCACTATCGGCTGCTTACATACCATCTTCTCCAGGGGTGAATCTGCTTTCGTCGGGGTAGGGGTAGAGAACAGCGGCTGTGTCGAGGCCGTCGACGCCGTGTCCTCCGGCCTGGCCGCATGCCGAACATACTTTACTTTCTCCACTCGCCCCGACGGTTTGAGTCCCTGCCTTTCTGCCATCTCGCGTAGAAACCTCCCTAGATACAATGCTTCTCTTTCCACCAGCCGGCCTCCCTGTGCTTCCCGAATGCTGTCCTCCAGCTCCCGGTCGGATCTCGCCTCGTGGTAACCCCTGAACGATCCCTCCCGGTTCATTGTTCCTTTTAAATACCCGGGGTACCTCGGGTGTCGTGATTCGTATATCACCGATTTCTTATGAACTGTCATCATAGTAAATTGTGCGTCGCTACAAGGTGGTTCTAGTCCCGTGGTCCGTCTGACTCCTGTCGAGGTCTCAGGCTGCGATGGTCCCAGCTCTCCCGTGCTACTAGACTCAGCGATAATCAAAGACCGATCGCTTCGGGCCGACATACTCCTGCCTGACTCCGACTGGTCCGAACTCGTTCCCTCCTCCAATTCTCTCGGGACTTTCTTGACCTTTTTCCACTTCTTCTTTCGCGACGGCTCCTCCGTCGGGCATCCCTGCGTCGGGGGCCTCTTGAAAGCGAGCGGCTCCTCTTCTTCTTTGACTTTCGGTCGTTGGTCGTCGGACGAGCTCACCAATTCCACCACCTCAGCCCCCGGTGGTATTCCTGAGCAACCCGGCTTCGGGGTAGGTGTGGATGTCCGTCCTTTTCCTCTGCCTGGGAGTCCTTGTCCTCTCGGTTCCCGTGGTTCTCCCTGGGCGTTTAACTTCTTAATTCGGCTCTGTACTAACCCTGATATTTGGTCTGGTGTCAGGAGTGGCTTCGGGTTGACCACGGCCCGGCTCGCGCTTCGCGGCGACTCGGTGTCTTCCTTCCGTACTCCTTTCGCGGCCCTCCGAGGGGAACGACGCGTGGGTGTCGATCGTTCCGCCACCTCGGCCAGGGGTCCCTTTCCTGCTGCTTTGGCTGCTTGGGCTCCCTCGCCGGCCTCGTCGGCCTCTGATCCTTCTTCGGTTGCTACCTGCTCCAGCTGCTCGGCGTCGCTGTCCTCGGATCCTCTCGACGCCCTCGGGTAGTAAGGGATGCGGATATGCCGTCGCGGCCTCTCCGGTGCCTCCTTATCCACCGCCCTCTCAGGGGGTTGAAACCCCTCCGGATGGCGCACCGCGTAGTCCCGTTCCATGTTGGCTACCCGGGCCGCCGTTTCATCCCCAGTAGCGAAACTGGTGTACGGCGGTCGTCCTTTCGGGTCCAAGGCGAACGCCGCAGCATACTCCAGCCTCAGAAGGGGGTCTTGCTTCGGCATCCCCCTCTGCAGGTTCCCTTCGTGTGAGTCCGTCATGTGCTTCCTCCAGTCCTGGTGTGTCGAATAGGCTCGACTCGAACACACCGGGCACATGTAGTACTGCTTCCGTAATCCATCGTGCTGGCCTTTAATATGCTTGGCCAAGTGCTTAAACTCCTTTCCGTGACAATGTCCTTCCCAGCACTGTCCGCTCATCGTGTCTGTTTTCCGGGCTTTCGGGGCTCGTTCCAATCCTGAAGCTCGTCCCGTCAGCCGTTTCCGTTTTTGTCTCGTGGTGATGCTGCTCGTCTCGCTTCTCTGCTTTTCTTCTTGTTTTCTTCTCCTTAGCTCAGTCTGCTCGTCTGCGATTCGATGAATCCTGATCGGCTGACCAGAATGACCTGCTCCGGCGAGCGCTCTGCCTTTTATAGCCGCCGCAGGCGGAAGTGGGCGTGGCCTGCACTAGCGACCCCTAGCGTCAGACTCACCATCCACTTCTACGGTGGCGCCCCCTACTATTTTCCGGTCCCCGGGGCCCGCCGCTGGTCACCGCCTCGCCTGCTTTTTACTTCGCGGCCCTTCGCCCGTCCACGCGTTTTTCCTAGGCCTTTTATTGCCCCACCGGACGCCCTCGGTCCTTTCATCCCTCGTCGCCTTCTCTTGCCTTTTTCATCTTGGCCCTCACAGTGCTTCCGCACACTTCCCGGAGAACACAGGGGCTCGGCGTTATCATCTCCTCGCCGCCGCCCCGTTCTCTTTGTCCTCTTTTACTCCTTTTACGACCTACTTTAAAGCCCGTCCTCGTTTCAGGCCTCGCCTTTTACAGCCGTCCGTTCGTTCCTCCGGTGTTCCCGAGAGTGCCGCATCTACTCTCCTCCGGTCTCCTGGACGTTGTAAAGCGGTATTACCAAGTCGGCATTACTTCAGAAGTCTTCACCAGCTTGCCACCGGGTCTGTCTTCTGTTGTAATCCAACCATCTTTTCCACGCTGTGGTTCCTCCGAACTGACCGGAAAGCGGCTCCGTGGGACTACTTTAGACATTCGGGCCGTCGTGGCTCCCGAACGCCGTTTTTCGTTCCAACCCCGCATTTCCCACCTATATTACATCCGCAAGAGAACCAATCTTCAGCTAGGTAGCGAATCTCTACAGCCTAACGACCTGCACTCCTACTGTAGTGGTCAACGCACCGCCCCGACTCAATGGCCCCAGGTTGATCAGTCCTTTTTGGCCAAAGCCTTTCTGTGTAGCGCCGATTTGGTCGTTCCCTTGGTCCTCTTCCACCTGCGGAATCGAGACACGAAAACGACTTCATCACAAAAAGGGGGTACCCCGTTTCCTTACGTGCCCTAGCGCGCCCCACCCCAAGCATTTACTGTGCAGCCTCGTATCCTTGCTGGTCAGCTACCATCCAAGCTGGCGCAGCGTGTCCTCGGTAGGGTTCCAGGCGGTCCACATGGACCACCCCCCCCGGTTTCCCTCGTTTCTTCCGTACTACCACCCGTCCTCGGTCAAGCACCTTGACGATCAGTGCAGGGCCTATCCATGGAAATCGCAACTTCGTTCCTTTGTCCCTATCCACTACCGTATCGTGCACCCAGACCAGTTCTCCGGCGTGGTATTCCCGCCGAGTCACCTTCCCATCGTACTCATGTTTCTGATGGATGGCGGCTCGTTTCAGCCCCGTCCGGGCCTCCCGATAGGCTGCGACTAGCCCTTCCTCCAGGCTTTCCACATAGTCGCCTACCCGTCGGGGTTCCTCCTCTGGTCCTAGAGGTCTCCCATAAATCGCCTGTCGCGGCATCATGGTCTGTCGGCCCAGCATCATCATATTCGGTGTCACTCCCGTGCTGGCTTGCGGCGTTGCTCTATAACTCATCATCACGAGCGGGACCATCTCGTCCCACTCCCGACCCGTCGCTCGGCAGCTGGCTTTCAAACAACACCCCAAAGTACGGAAACTTCGTTCTATGTACCCGTCACTCCTGGGGTGGTACGGCGTCGTTCTTGTTTTGTGTATCCCGAATAGTGCACAGACCTGAGCCACCACCTCGGATTCGAAATTCGTGCCTTGATCCGAGTGTAGTTCCCGAAACGCGCCGTACCGTGCTACTACTTCTTCAACCAGTTTGTTCGCCACTGTCGTTGCCTTTTGATCCGGGATCGGGAAACACTCCAACCATTTGGTGAAATAGCATCCCACCATCAGGCAATACTTATTTCCTCGTTTGGTGACTGGGTACGGGCCCGAAACATCCATGGCCAGCCGTTCCATCGGCTCCCCCACTATGTACTGATGTAGCGGCTCCCGTCTTCCTCTTCCCTTTTTCAGCAACGCGCAATCACATTCTCGACATTCCTTCCGCACGTCTTCCCGGAGTCCCGGCCAGTAAAACCCTTGTTCCAACAGGGCCGTCGTCCTGGCGACTCCTAAATGCGCTCCTGCCGCGCCTCCATGGTATTCCCTTACCAGCTTGGCCCGTTCCCCTCGGGGAACGACCAACTGGTTCCTCCAACCATGTCCTTCTAGTTCCCAGTACTTCCGATGCAGCACGCCATCCCTGAGGCTTAATCGTTCCCATTGCCTCCATAGGATCTTTGTTTCCCGGGATTCCGGAGATATGGCCTCCCAACCTGGCCGGTCCGCATCTTTTTCCATCCGTGCGACAATCGGCCCTATATCTCGATCCCTCCTCTGCGCTGCTCTCATCTCCTGCGGGGACCATCCGGGCTCGTACCCCCGGGCCCGCGTCACTACTCTCACTTGTTCGGTATTCTCGTGCTCCTCTCCACATTGTTTGCACGGATACCGGGACAACGCGTCAGCGTTCCCATGCTTCCTGCCCGGTCGGTGTTGGAACGACACATCATGCGAGTCGATAATCTCAATCCACCGAGCAGCCTGCCCCATCGGTTCCTTACTTCTCTGCAGCCAACTGACCGCGCTGTTATCCGTCCGGACTATCACGCGTTGACCATAGATGTAGCACCGAAAATGCTTCAAAGCTCGCACCACCGCCAACAGTTCTTTCCGCGTGGTGCAATACTTTCGTTCGTTTGACTCCAGGGTTTTGCTCGTGTAAGCTATCACCCGTTCCTCCCCTCTCTGCTCCTGTGATAGCACGGCTCCCGTTCCCACGTCACTGGCGTCTGTGTCAAGCCACCATTGTCCTTCTTCCTCCGGGAATCCCAACACCGGGGCCTCCGTTAGCGCCTTCTTCATCGCATCAAATGCCTCTTGTCGTCTCGCGCTCCACACGAATGGTTCCTCCTTCGTTGCCAATTCATACAAGGGGGCAGCCAACTCCGTGAAGCCGTTTATATGCCTTCTATAGTACGAACATAATCCCACGAAGGCTCGTACCTCGTGGAGATCCCGCGGGACCGGCCACTCGGTTACTTGCCGACACTTTTCGGGGTCGGGTTCGATCCCGTTGAACGAGACAACGTGCCCCAAGAACGGAATCTTCTTCTGGAACAGCTTACATTTTCGCGCCTTTAACTTCAGTCCTGCAGCGTTCAGTCGGTCCAGAACCCGTACCAATCTTTCCAGAGTCACTTTGAACGTTGGTCCAAAGACCAGTATGTCATCCAAGTATACCAGACACTCCTCCCACACGATTCCTCTGAGGATTCTTTCCATCAGTCTCTCGAAGGTGGCTGGGGCGTTCACTAGCCCGAATGGCATCACTTTAAACTCATACAATCCTCCTTGAGTCACGAAGGCCGTCTTTTCTTGGTCCTCCGGTGCCATCTCCACCTGCCAATATCCGCTTGCGAGATCCAGACTGCAGAAGAATAGGCTTCCTCCCAAAGTGTTGAGGCTGTCCTCTATCCGCGGGAGCGGATAGGCGTCCACTTTCGTAGCCTGGTTCAGTTTTCGGTAGTCAATACAGAACCTCGTTCCTCCGTCCTTCTTTTTGACTAGAACGGTCGGGCTACTCCACGCACTCCCGCTCTCTTGGATAATCCCTAAATTTAACATATCCTCCACCAGTGCTCGTTCTTCCTCTCTCCTGGTGGCCGGATACCGTCTGACCCTCTGCTTGATCGGCATCTGATCTCCCGTTTTAATTCGATGTTGTACTAAATCTGTCCGTCCTAACTCATGTTTCGAGGTCGCAAACATTTGTTCCCGGGCCATGATGGCTTTCTCCAGCTCTTCGCCCTCCTTCGTGGTCAGGTCTTTCTTAGCCTCCCCTATCATTTCAACGAGCGCTCCTGGGGGTTCCTTTGCTTCACTTCCTATTCCTCGTACCTCTTGTACGAAGGTGGCTTCTCCGAGTACCCCGCCGGTTTCCAATTTCGCGCTCTCGGTCCCTCGGTTGGCCACCCAAACTTCATTTTCTTCTCCCAATGTCACCGTTCCTGGGATCACCTCTAGTCCCATAGGTAATCCAGCGCCGGTGATGACAGCCAGCTGTCCACCCTGTCTTATGTCCATTCTCGCTACTACTGTTACTCGGGTCACTTGGAGTGGGGGTATTTCCGTCGTTTTCTCGATTCGCACGACCTGTCCTCCGACGGTAACTGCCCGAATCCCATCCGTTCTCTGTTCTACTCCCGGGATTCGTTCCCCCTCTCCCTCCCCCTCGGCGGGCAGGAAGATGGCACTCGCGTGGGGCTTAACTGTCAGCCGGTATTTCACCGCGAAGTCGTTTCCCAGGATCCCTTCATCTCTACCGATGTCTGCCACCATGAACGTCCACTTCAACACGCGTGTTCCCAATTTCACTGGCAAGTTCGTGCATCCGTAGCACCGCAACGGACTACCATCTACCGAGCAGAGACGTCCTTCATATCCATCCAGTTCTTCCCTTTTTCGTCCCCACTCTCTCCAGAGGCGTTCCGACAGCAGACTGATCATAGATCCGGTATCAACCAAAAAACGGACGACACTCTCTCCCACCGTCCCGGCCACATAAAGTCCACATTCTCCCATGCCTACTACTTCTCTCGCCGCGCCCGAAGGGGGCCCCGCGCTTACTGCGACGGCGACTGTCCGTTTCCCTGACGCTGAGAACACTCTCTTGCGAAATGGCCCTTCTGGTGACAGTGATGACACTCTAAATCTTCTTTTCGCTTCTTAAACGCCTCCCTCCGGGCCGTTGCTTGTCTTCTAGCTTCCCGTTCCTCTGCCAATTCTTTCATCATCTCCTCCAACTTACCGTTTAAGGCCATGATCTGTGTATTGGCGTCCTCCTCGGGCTTCACTGCCCGCAGGAGGCGGCGTGAGTATCGTTCCTGTATTTCTACCACCTCTACCGCCTCCTCTAGTGTCTTGCATCCTTTCTCTGCACACTTCAGCTGAAGGTCTTCCCCAACTGCAGCCTGGAACGCATGTAATGCTGCTTTTTCCTGGCTAGCGTAGTCGTTGGAGAAGTAGGCTCTCGATGCCAGTCGCCGGGCATTATCAGCCAACTCCTTCGCTGTCTGGTTCTTTACACGTTTCAAGCCCGCCAACTCTTGCAGAGCATTACACGTGTCCTTCTCCTGACCGAACCTCCGGCGCAACGCATCCACCCTCGCCGAGTAACGGAGTCGTTCCCTGTCCGGGAGTCCGACAAAGTACATTCGTGCCGTTCCCGTCAGCGAGAGGAAAAGCATCGCCGCTTTTTCCTCGGCCATCCAGCGTCCCAATGTTGCGTACTCCTCAAACTGGTTGATCCATCCCTCGAAATCCGGTTTACCGTCATACTTCTCTGGTCGTAAACTGAACTTCTTCAAACTCGCTCCTTCCTGACCGGTCTGTTGTTGTTGAGCCCGCACATTCTGCTCATCCGTCGGGGTGGACGTTCCCATAAAATTAAACTGCCTACCCATGATGGTCGTGTCCTCCCCTTTGGTCTCGGTTTTCGCACCTCCTTTCTCCTCCCCACCTTCCTTGAAGGCGACGTCAGAATCCATCTGCTCGAAGACTGCCGCAGTCGCCATGAGTATCCAACACCGATGAAACACCCAAGATCCACAAGTCCGTATGTGCCTATTTCAGCACCACCGCTGCCACCAGTGTGACGTTCTCTGGTAAGTCGGGGTTGCCGATTCTTACGACAGAGGAACGTGGGGGTTGTTCGGGTCTCGGGGCGGACGGGGAATCCGGGCCAAGAACCGAGATGTGTTTCTAGAGTCGTGCCTCGCGCACGAGGGGGGGCTGAGCGAATCGATCGGGAATCGGCACTCGATGTCGACGGAGGACTGCGGGGGAGGGAAATTATGGTAGGGGTACGGGTCGGCCGGGGGGCGGTCCACCCCTGAGTTCCGGTCCGCGGGGGCGACGGGCCGACGGTCGCCTATTGTTTGGTAGCGTGGGGCCGAGCACGCCGCGCCCTCGTCCCCGCGGACTTCGCTCCCTCGTTCCGCTCCCCATGTCTTCGTACCATACTACGCCTCGGTTTCCGGTACTACTTCGGGCCTTCGTGCCCTACTCCGTTCCCTCGTTCCTCGTTCTTCGGGCCATCGGGCCCCTTACCCTATGTTTCGACTACCTATCTCGGACTTCGGCTGTTTTGTCCTAACTTCGGCTTAATTACTCTATTCGGCTCATCTTTAGTGGTTGTTTCAGGAAAGAGGACACGTCTGGACACCAGGAGAACTGTTAAAGAACTCTGTTTATTCGGGCCTCACCGCCCCTTTATATACTAGAGAGGTCAGCCCTGATTGGCTGCCTTCGGTCACGTGACCTACAACTGACGTCACTTCCGGTTTATATATTCCGTTTCCGGTTTACATTTCACTTCCGGTTTACATATTTCCGGGTTTCGTTCCATTACGTTTTCGTTATTCGTTCTTTACATATTCGTTATTCGTTCTTTACATATTCGTTCTTTACATCTATTTCGTTCTTCGTTCTTTACATATTCGTTATTCGTTCTTTACATATTCGTTCTTTACATCTATTTCCATTATTACCTTATTTCTATTATTTTAACCTCTATGTATTTTGGCTGAATAGCCGTTCATCACACAAACCTCGGGCTTCGCCCTTGGTATGTAACAATCCCCTATGGGTCGTACGGCCACCCTTAAGCCCTGTTTCCACCAACCGATTTTAGAACCGATTTCAAAAATCGGCAATGGAACTATTAGTTAATCCTGAACATTTTATATACAACTAGAAAGGGTTTTTGATTCTCTTTCAAATGATATGTAAGATACATGGTCTTTTGTTATAATTGCTAGTTACAAGTAATGAAAAACCAACAAATCGGTAGTAAAATCGGTTGGTGGAAACAGGGCTTAAGACGCCCCCCGCAGTCCTTCTTATTATAATATCCCCTAATACTTGTCTAATACATTTATGATATGCAAAGAATTTAATGTTTCCCAAACAAGTAGAGGTGGTAAATGTAGGCCTAGTATATCTACCAGCAAATACATATAGTATTCTTATCATAATGAGGGTGTCAAAAGAAATGTAAACGTTCCTTCACATATCATTGCTTCTTTAGACCAGCGTCTAAGGATTCTCATACCTTATCTGCTCGATAGGGTTAAAGGATCCTCCTGTTTCACTGTTTGTCTTGGAAATATGGTCTCTGACCCCGTTCATGTACAGGCACGTACTGAATACAATTGTCTTGGTGTAATGTTTTATGATATAGCATTGGATAGCATAGCTTATCCTGAAATCAGCCTTTCCATGCTCTATAAAATTCATACATTGAAGTACATTGAAGCATATCGAGGTGTATTATATGAGCAGCTTATTCGATGATGCATAAGCTGATAAGGTAGCGAAAGATATTTCTTTGCAAACTAATTAATGATAAAACATATGAAAAATGTTTATCGGTTTTGATTTCATTCTTTACCAGTAACTTTAGTTTCCCAACCATCTTGGACTAGTGCACAGCCATGTATACTGTTTACAATCCATTTTAACCCTGTACTGATGAGTTAAAAAGGGAATGTGGAACCTTTCTGTAATTCATGAACAATTTGTAAACGGACTGAATAGCAAACCACGGACCTGAGGGTTTGCGTCCCTCAAGATATTTTCTATGTAAATCCTTATTTCACTCTGAATATTATTTATCCAGCAATGACAACGAAAATGCACTAAAAACTAATGCTAAGAAAGGTTGACTTTTTCTTCCTGTTACAGACATTTTTGAGGCATGTACATTACACCTTAGGCACTCTAGATTCATTTACTGGATGCCTGAGGACGGACAAGACACTGTGGTCTTTCTTTTAAGCAGTCATACAACATTATAGGTCGATTTTTAATGATTTGATGCACTAAAGATCTTTAATATAATGAATTAGCACATTTAACAACCAAATCCTATAGTAAATCCCCATAGAGAATCTCTGCAAATCACCAATTTTAGAACTTTTTGACCATTTTGAATTTTCATAGATTTAGCTGTAAAATTATAACTATGCGTAACAGTCACTTACAGTTTACCTCATTGCAATTATAAAGTGTGGACAGATGTGCCTAATAAACAGATTTGACATATCACATATATTACATTCTTTCTACAGAGCCTCAAATCCTAATCATTGTACCACTTTATTGTAAAACTTTTTTCATTTTTCATATTTTAGTTCTAAATAGAATGTTTTCATTCTATCGTACGTTTTGTAAAATCAGTCCAGATTGAGTGTTCAATTTATTCTGAATCCTATGATATATGAAGTAGCCCTGTACCTCACTTATCTACAAAGTTATGGTCGTTAGGAAAAATGCCTTTTTCCATAACTCTTACAGTCACCCTTTCTTGGTGCATAGGTTTTAATAGTTGCGGCGTCAGCATCTCATAATTAAATCGTTTAATTCAACAGTAATAATTATTGTGCTCCTCTGAAGATAGCAGACACAGCAACTCCTAATTTATCCTTTACTATATTCAGTCACATTAATGATAAATCCAAAATCCAATTACCGGCTGTCTCCAGCAGCCTTACGATCTGAATTAATGATTCCACTACAATCTACCTTTATACCAAGACATCATAACTCATGTCTCTCATGAATACACAATGCCCACTCTCCACTTGCGTGCCAGAAAGGCCTTAAAAACAAGTCTCCTGCAAGACATAACACTAGACTGTGGGGATCAATGCCTATTATAATATACTATATGCAATTGCATTAACAGGGAACAAGTATTGTGTAGCATTATGAACTATATAATATTATATTGTTCTGTTAGGGTTTGAAATATAATGCACTTACATAAATACATGTGTAGTAACAGTATAATGGAAGGAAGTGTATTTCGCTAGTATCGACAAAAAAAAGTGTTTTTTAATCATAACAAATTGTTTTATTCTTAAATAATACTGAACACATTTCTTATTTCCATGTTCGTATTTTTAAGGGAAAGCACAAAACAGCTCTGCAGTGGATATAAAATTCATGTTTAACGATGCCAATTATAATCTTTAAGCCATTGGCTTCGAAACTGTTGCCGACAACCTGGAAAAGCCCCTTGCTGGCTGCATGATGCCAGTACAAATGGCAATCAAGGCCAGTTTACATGCAAAGTCAGGGGCAAACACGGCATGATGAAAGGCCTCATCCTCTAGGGATCTCGTGACGCCCAGCATGGAGCAGGGCGTCTGATCATGGAGCAGGAAAGGTGTGAAACATCACTCGGCCAAAACTAAAGCATTCTGAATAAACGAGAATCTGGACCACGCCAGCTAGTGTGTGACCCAGTCCTCAGTACTGCTAGCTGGACAAGCTTGGGATTGTTTCCTCTTTGTGTATGTGCAAAATTACCATATTAGACGGCCTGTAACTTTTGATATGTACATAGTTGCAGAACACTGACTATATGTATTGATACTACTAATCATTATACCTTTTCTGCTATATATATATTAGCTGTGTACATGTATAGTTTATGTTTCAAAATAATTTTCAATAATGAAAGTTCAGATTTAATTCCAGCCAATGGAATGGCCCCAGAGCCCCTTGTCAGTATTACATAACAGCAGTTCTATAAGGGTTGTAAGGAGTTTTTTTTAAATCCCCCACACTGGCCCAATTAGTTAGTTTTTATCTCACACATCTTATCAGATAAGGCCTGAGGGATGATAAGGGTGGCAGACTAGGGTTCTCACCTCTCAGTTGTGTTAGACCACCAATTCAACTATTGTCTTACCTAATGGTTCTACCCCTAAAACAACAGTTACGTCTGATTACAGCTAAGAAACTTTGCACACAACCTACTTAGAAGTACCTCAGATGGGGGGCAGGCTTGAATTTCACCTACCTGTAACATTCTTATCATTCAATCTTTCCACAAAATTCAAAAAGGAGCATGGGGCTCATTACTGCAGCTGGTGAGATAAAATTATAAAGTTGGCTGTTTAGGCATCGTCGCCTTACAACTGTGAAATGAAGGTGGTATATGTTCAGTAGCTTATCAGTGGTGGAGGGGTCTAGCTTGTTCCCCCCGAGTTGCCTGAACTTGGGGACAATGTACACCCCCATGGTACAACTCCTGAATAGATGCTTTTAATCTGCACAGCTGTTGCTAGGATTATCTGTTCCCGCTAGTCTTGAGACACTTATAGAGAGTCATTTATGGAGAACCGTCAATTATTTATAAATCAAAATTGAGTGCGTCAATATCCCTAGGTAGGAAGGTTTGAAGAGGAATGGCCATGGGTTATTTCTGTGTAATCAATCATTATTTAAAATTGATCAATCATGTCTCCCCGTTAGATACCTTGCCTATTATGCTCTTTGAGGAAATGCTGTAAATAATAAATGTTTAAGGTGGGACTGGGATACAGACAGAAAAGTGGGGTACAATTCTCTAAAACCATGTCATGGGAATGCATCACATATATAACTATATAAGTAGCCAGATTCGTGGGATAAACAAGTGCTCCTTCCAGCGTCCGCTTCTAATCTTGGCTTCCCAAAGATTTGCACTTATAATACGAAACCCTCAGAATTAATTATCGAAATCGTCTATATATATGCAAGGGACTATTTGCTTGCATTCTTAGGAAACCTGAATATAATAATGCATTTCATTGCATCATAGTTGTTAAATGGCCCACCGCATAGCACTCCAGGGTATTGGAACCTAATTCCACAGAAGCGTAATGTTCTCACCTCCTGAAGTGGATAATGGTTGGGTGAATTAGGCTTCTATAAGTCAAAGTGGGCAAGCGCGTGCATTGATGGAACCAGCATTAGGGGGAAAACGTGATTAGATTTCATCGCCTATACATAAACGTATCATCCTGTCGCATCCTGTGCGTTAATGACACTTCCCCTGCCCTCCTCCCCTACCTCCAGTCACTCTCATAGATCTCTGGGTTGATCCTATGTCATTCCCGCGCGCTGCACCAGGTGGCACTGTGACTCTAACCGTTGGCCGGCCCTGATAACCTGCCTGTCCCTAACTGCCCGCCCCCACCACTGATCCGACCGGCTACCCGCCATCCAGGCGTCAAATGTCATGGTAACAGGAGTCCTCCAGGAGGTGAGGTATGGCGCACAGCGACTCCCCCTGTAGGATCCCGCCCCCGCCCCGTCCCAGAGGCCCGGAGGAGGACTTTAGTGTTGGACCCTGGAGGAACTTGTCCCCTTCTGAGAAGGGCAAACATTGACTTTGGTTAGTGTTAATACCTGACCGGCCGGACACCTGGGTGATACCGGCAGGATGAGGACGGACGTGGGCATGTGGCTCACCCCTGCACTGGAGGAGTTTCTCGGTAAAAGTAGGTGTCATAAAGTCTCTAAATAGTTGTATCCACTAATTTTCGTTTAAGAACATTTCTGATATAATTAATTATGTAGAAATGTAAATTGATATCAGGACGGATTGCAAGGGTGGGGGTTGTTGGAAGTGCCCCCCCCCCCCCCCTCTTTTTTTTGCTGGGGGGGGGGGGGAATCCAAATATTTCTTTTTTTAGGATGTAAAACTGGTGCCCTGGGAGTTTGCGCCGGGACTTTTTTTAATTTAGGCGCCCCTCCATTCTAGAATTTCTGGATCCGCCCCTGGATATAATATAATATTCTGACGTAAAGATAAACCCATACTTTTTTTAAACAGAAATCCTACAGATACAGAAGTCTTCTTATTCATATCTATAAAGAATATATATTATTATGTCCGCGTTACACAAATATTGTATTAGTCTTAAGTAGGGAATATCATTTCAAATCAGTGGAAGATAGCGATAGATATTACACATGAATAACAGAAATATCGCACTGATTACTGAGTTATTACCAGAAATCATATCACTGAATCATAGGTACCAAACACACGAATATAACACGCGATATAATGTTAAGACAACCGTTGCCCAGCTCGTGTTTGTTTATTACTAAGCTGTTTACTGAGATGCGGTGTTTTTATATACATGCATAACGAATTGCTAGAAATATAATCCACGCGGCGTCCTTGCTTCCTGTAACCTGAACCATCGTGCTCTCCACATTTGTATGTGATTATGTTGACTATATGTTTTGCGATGTTATGCTTAAGTAGAGGTACATGTCTATATACATTTTACAATCCCTATATGTGTATTTATTATATACTCCATAAGTATTTTGCTGATCACATGCTCTTGCAAATGATAACAATCAGTTCTAATTGATATAGAATTAAGGAAAATGGATAAAGAATTAGACTAGTGATCAATTAAGTCGCACTTGAAAAAAGGTGCATTTGTTTCCTTTTTTTTGTATTTTGATATGGGTGAACTACTGTTGGTAACTTGCCTAAATGTGCAGCTGTTGTCCGCGTTAATTTAACGGACCCGTAGAGGCCAACAAAATATCTAAAGACCGTTTTGAATCTGGGCTTTCACATGATACGTTTCAGGTACACACTGCGTAGTTTTACTGGTTAGCGGGGATACTAAATAGTTTATGCTTCCTTGATTGAGGTTGTTGGGTTGTTGGGGTTTCATGAAATAACAACGCAACTAGCTTTGACCCAGAATCAGGCTACCCAGGCACGAAGTGATAATATTTGAAAATTGAAATTTCTAAAAATTTTAGCAAAAGAAGGTAAATCTGAAATAAACCCCCAAACCACCAACGTCCCACTCGCTTATTCAGCCGATTACGCGAATGTAAATTACAAATATTTCAAAACAGTAAAGAAGTGTAATGTTATTCTCTATATTATTTAGCTTGTGTCGAGTTTCATTGAAACACGTTTTATTTGTTGTACAACATACCTATTCCGTGCCTGTGATTGGCCTATTAGTTCCTGGGGTCTGATGGGTTTAGATCGGGGCACCAGTAGGGGGTGGGGTAATGGGTAGAGTCAGGGCGAGTCATGTCACGCACGGCCTCGCTGCTTCCAAAATACACAACCCTTTATCATTGGATTTTGAATATTTCATATAACCATTTATACCGAGCCCAAAGATTAGATACTCTTACTAGAATTAGATAACCACGCATGGTTATTTTAACGTTTTCCAATTTACGGGCGTTGTGCGAAGGAAATCGATCATCGATGTCTACATGTTATATTAAAAGATTGAACTCCACACCAGTGGCATATATAATTATATTCATGTATTGTCTAAGGGAATTTGATAACTGAAATACTTATCAATTACTTCTTTAAAAATGCTGCCGTAACGGAACTGTTCTAGGCGTATGCCCTGGAGGCTCTAAAGAACCATTCTATTATTTCCGGAAATCAGAGAATGGCTGAAAAAGCAGCTTGTTGCAATTGCTTGTCCCTACGGTCTGCCCCTCATGGCGAGGGTACAATTATCCCACCGGGAGCTTCCTCTGCGCATGGACACTCGTGCACAAATGGGTTAGAGGTCAAAGGGGTGGTTTCTGGACTTCCCGGGATACCGGCGTATGCTTTTCTACTAGTTTGTTCCTGCTTAAAAAACATAAACATGCAATGTATCTTTGCTTGGGATTAACAAAATTATGAAAAATGTCATCCTAAAACTGGGCTGTAGATTTAAAATATTTGTAAAGCCCCATACCCGCTAGGCGATTTTACCACCGCCGAGCGACAAGCGACTGGGAGAATCTGCGGTGAAATCGCTGGGTGATCACAATCGCCGCTAAAGTCGCTAAATGGGTATGGCCCTAAAGAATGGTAGTCAAGTAACTGTCAGAGGAAGTGATGTTATCCCTTCAAACTAAGCAGAAAGTAGCTATTTCCCTTGCATAAATTGTACTCTCTTTGATAAGATACAGCATCGTTTTATATATCAAATGAAAGGTAATAATTTTATCTTTCTAATGACATAAATGAAGCAAAAGTGAAATTGATATGTCCAACATGACAAATTAAAAACCAATTTATTGACTTTTATTTTTTGAACATTGATATCTCCTTTAATATAAAAGTTACAAACTTCAAACTGTATATAATTATGCCTTCTAATGAGGTTTTTCTGCAGTGAAGCGTGTCTCAGATTTTTTTTATTTAGGTCATAGTTTTTATTTTATTGGGAAACATTTTGTTATTTTTTTAAACTTAATTTTCTAGATTTCATAAAAATTAATGAAAACTAAGACCTATAGAAAAATCTGAGACATGCTTCCCTCTAAATGGCCTTCATCTATCTGTATCCCAAATTTCAAATCCCTACATGCAATATTAAGGGAGATATCCTTGTTCAAAAAATAGTCATGAAAAGGGAAATTTTCTAATTCTCAGCGCTCATACACTAGCACCATTAGACATATTTCTATATGATTTATATCAATAGGTTGGGTTTTCATTTCAGCGAAATTCAACAAGTAGCATTCACACTGAGGAAAGATGTCTCTTGCGACTGAATGCCTTAATTGTCAGCAGTGCTTATTCCTTTGAAACGTTTGGAATTCAGAAAAATTGATCTGTTCACTTGCAGACCTGTTGTTTACCTGTTCGTTTGCACTCATGATCATGTGCGACAACTGTCACAACAATTTCTTGCATCCCAACCAGCAGTGGTGAAATTGTAGTGATTTCTACTTCCTCCAAATGTACTATGAGTAAGCAATCTATATGGAAATTAATGAGGAGGTTTGTGGGGAGAGGGGGTCTTAACTAAATGTGCTCCTCATAAGCCAAAACGCGCCATGCAGTGTTATTCTGACTAGTTGCCTAATTTCTTGAATACTTTATTTAATCAAACCCCATACATGAATGTATACTTTTGTCCACTACCTGCCCATGTTATTAAGAATCACTACCCTGACCAGCCTTATGTCCTATAGTAATTGTGGAATCAAGCAAAGTGACTTAGTCTGTTAACAATGCACAGTCTATTCACAAGCGGTTAGGAGTCAGGGCTTTCAGCAAATTAGACGGGAAAGGGCGGCCACTGACCCTACCTGCCAGCCAACAGTACACCAGGTGATGGTAGGGGCCAACCCAGCTAATGGACTCTGAACAACTGAACACTTTCATGCAACACTGTGGGTCTTTTTTGACATACTGCGGGAATTTCCCTACGAGTTTTTCTTTATACTCAAAACTGATCCTGACTAGGAATTATTTCGAAGATGTCATTTTGGCTTATCTTGAATATTGGAGATCTAGCCACATGCTTACCACGAGGAAAACCTTGATAAATTGGCCTAATTGGCCTAATTGTGAAATCGCACAATACTGGTCAAGGATTAAAGGAATGCAAAATTCTTCCTAAAAAGTACCTCCAACTATTTGGAAAGAAGAAAATAATGAACAATCGTCCTTATATATTAACTGTTAACTGTAATATCTCGAAGAACAGATGTGCTTTGTGTCTTCTTTATAAAACCTATCCAGAAAACCTTATCCATATAAGAAGTCTAAGTGCAATAATTTTACCAAGCATTCTGCTAGAACCTTTCAATCTAAAGGGAACAATACTGCAAACCTGCCCTTACTATAGAACAGTCACTGTTGCCCTTTTTGTGAATGAATTAATAATATGCTGTCACCAGCTGGTCATTTAGTGTCAGACTAATAACAAATCAGCCAGACCTTCTTCAGTACACATGTTTTGGATGAATAGTCTGGTATTGTGGAATTGATTGTAAAATGTGTGAGCTTATAACTGTAGATGACTCAGTAATGCATGTCATAGGATGTTTCAAAAACAAAACTACAACAATAACATCCACTGACAAAATAGTTTATACCAATTCGTTCGAGGTATAATTTGAGTCACGGGAGAGATAGCAGTGACGCAGTAATGATTCCCAAAAGAGAAGTTAGAAATGAAAGCAGGTACCTTTTTAAGTCTACTCTTACTTTTTCGTAAGCTCATCTGTTTACTGGAGCGACTAAAGCCCCATACCCACTAGGCGATTTTTACACAATCAGCCGACTTTATTTGGGGGCCCCTTTATATCAAAATCAGACACTTCAATATGGGAATCTTTCAGGCGATCATAGGAATTGGCCGATTTTAACACCGACTCATCGGCCGACTGTGTAAAAGTTGCATAGTGAGTATGGGGCTTAAGTAATCAGGATTCTATTTACGCGGGTAGTAATATATCATAGATATATATTGGCGGAACATTGAATGAAGAACATAGTCAAGAGAACCTTGTGCTCATAAATTCAATACAATGACAATGCAAATAGTTCAGGGCACAATTAAAATGTTTGCTCTCTAGGAATTTCGGCACCTCTCTATGTATTTTATGATGTTCGAGCGACAATCACTGATGATATCATCAGTGTACCCACAGGCCGCCTGGTCCTATTTATTTTTTATTAGGTGAAACGGGCTTTGCATGTTCTCTCCAGTGTATATTTGAAACGCGAGTGCCATTATGGCACCACCCAGACGAATTTAGTGCTGGTGGGCATGTTTTGGATTGGCTGTTTGTTGAACTGCCCAACCATATCGTGTCTATTCTGGTACTGTCACTCAGGGACAATGTCCACGCACTCAGACAAAAGGCAGAGCTATTCAGAAGACAAAAACTAGGAATATCAAACATAAAATCCTCAACGTTGACTGTACCTCAACCGCCATCCAACCAACCATTCCACAGCGACATATGGCACTCCTACGTCCGGTTTTATGCCTAAGTTCAAAAAATAAAAATACGAAATAAAATCTGAAAAATGACACAAGGCAGAGTCTTTCCCACTGTATCATTTGTGAGTTGTTTTCGGGTGGGACATGCCTGGTTTTCAGCTGTCCTTTGGAGAGCCCCCTCCAGGCCCTACAGGCCTGACCTCTGGCGGAGCCGGGGGCAGCTGACACGACACTGCTCCAGAATTCGCGGACAACTTCGCAGGGTCGGCCCTCCCGCCACCTCGTCCCCCTACGTCACCGCCGCCTATACCAGCACTATATCATTTCAGTCTGGACATAACAGAAACTTCATACTTGGCGCCTAGTCATGCAGGATATCCATTTCCTAAAGCAGTAAGCCCTACCTGAAAGTTTAAATATCACCTCACCTGCCCTCCATCATGCTCACCTGGGCCACCCTCAAGGAGGACTATGTCCCACTGATTCTCACCTTTAAACATATTTAAGGAACTAATTTACCCGTGGATATTCTCCCTGGAGCAATATGGATAACCCCAAGGTGGATATACACAACATACCCTCTACACTTAGTTGGGAGGAAGTCCGTGAGTGAACCTTTAATTTTCTTTCTCGATACCGAGTACACTTGCTTTAGGGCACTATGGTATGGTTCTATTATAGATCCTCTCGCTGCAGGAAGTTCAAAGAAACGTTAAATTAGCACAGCTTTCTCTGAAGTCCAGAGTGCATTTTACATTTGTATAGTACTAATCGACTTTAGTTATCATTTTCACCTTTTCGTAAGCAGAAACGTAATTAAGCAAAGGGCTTAAACTAGACTGTAACATCGTATTTTCATGTAAGAACAAACTAGAAGTAGACTTACTCATGAAAAAGCCTAAAACCGTTAGCTTCGCCTCCCCGGTTAAATGGAACGCACAGCCGTGTCTCGGAAAGTGTAATATGACTATCACTATAAAATCAAATGTTGACAAAGGTCTTGGCTGAGGGAACACGTGGAGAACAATGTTGATCGGTGCGTGCACTGGTTGAACCGAGACAGCTTGTCACCAGTGACGTCATTCTAAAGGTATTGTGCAGACATAGGTGGCAGCAGCATCGCTGTGCACAGTACCCATGTTCTCTGAATTAAGGTGCAATTGTGAGTTGTGATGAACTGGGAAGTGGGATCAGAGATGTACATATTATAAAACTGAACCAGACATGCTGTATGGCTTCCTGGTTACACAGGTTTTATCTGTGTTGGTTTATGGACTGGGTGCTGACTGGTTTCAGTGGCACAGTACTGCTATAGAGTCTGGTTTAGGTCATTGAAAAAGAGTAGCCTTTGACCAGCACATAATGAAAAACTCTCGGACACCCCCGCGGGTCTTCTTATATTATTATCACCCGCATGGCCGCCGAGCGGACTGCTAATCGTTTTCACTATTTGAAACATATTTAGATGTTTCCTTGGGTGATAAAATATAGACTAACCTTAGGGGTCGTCCTCGGGTACCTGTATGACCCATGGGGATCGTACTTACCTCTGGCTTTGCCCTCAGTATGCACCTCTTCCCTATGGGTCCTACAGGCACCCTCTGACGACCACCGCGGTTCTTCTTATATTAATATGACCTTCATGCGAATTCGAAGGTTATAGCTGTCATTGTGGAAGCACAAATAGGTACCCATGGGATCTTCCAATTTTTTAATATTATGTGGCTAAAAATATAGTAAATTATGTCAAAATTGCGAGTTGGAACCTCTTCCTTTTAATGTGGAACTAAACCCCTTTTAATTTGCTTGGAACCCCCTCACATTTTAGCACTAGGTACGCCCCTGATTTCTTATTCAGATAATTACATAAGCTTGCACAGTGATTCACAGCCCAGTACATCCAAACGAGAGGACTTGCGTTCAACAATCGATTGTTCAACCTGTTGGACCTGCTGCCTATAGCGTATATTCAGAATGCTTCTGAATGGCTCTATCAAAGGACAAGTCTATTGATAATTATGTTTTTTTTCCAATCCCTTGTCCGCAAGTGATTGGTTATCCACTGTTGGCCCCAGGTGGCCCATGGCCAAACCCGGGAGGGGGGGGGGGGGGCACTTGATTTAGAAATGGGTACCAACTGCGGTCGGACCATCAAGGGGCTCTAGCTGTTGATCGCCAATTTCCCTTAAAAAGGGGGTCTGTCAACTCATCAAACCACCTTTTAGGATAGCTGTCAATAATAGATTATATTTGATATTAGATTAAGTCAATTGTAGGTTATGAAATCTCTTCATGATAGCTCTCAAACAAATTGTCACCTTCTGGAACTGGATTGTGACTAAGAAATTTGTAGGTTAATGTTTATTTGCAGGGGTTGTCCATGATGGATGCTGGAAAAGGGGGGCTGTCAGAGTATCCCAGTTTTTCTTGGGGCTGTTAAATCTCACAGGTGGCCTGTGCTGGGGGGCTGTACTTTCGCACTACACTCTGCCCAGTGACTCAACTGATTGGTCAGTCATCGTCATGTGTGGTCATAGATATTCATTTCTGGCCCATCATATACTGAGTGCCCCCCCCCCCCCTCCGTGGGGCCGACCCTACTGACGGCCATTGACATATCAATGGGGCCTCATGGCCCCACCACCTAGCGGTAGCAGTACGTACCATTGGCACGTGACATGCAAATGTTCCTATACAAAAAGGGGACAAAATCAGTTGCAGCTTTGAACTCAGTTTATACGGCTGGTTACTGACAAAGTCTGAATGGGGATAGGTGGGGGATTCTTTTATAGCAAAGGCATAGGTATCGTAGTCAATCATAGCTCTACTCTCTGAAAATAGCTAGTGAACTGTTATTTGTTAGGAATTAATTAATCTAAAACCTCTGTTGGTAAGTGAAAGTGAAACGAAGCAGTAATAATATAGGGCTAGCGCTCTTGGTTCTGAGATGATGCCCCTGCTTTTTATACCAATGATTAACGCAACTGATATTTTGCTCTATAGTTGGGGAATTTTTATAAGAACAGGTGATGCAAAAGGAGGACCATAGTTTTATTTAGAGTTAGAGAAATACTTTATATACGAAATACAAATATGGAATGTTTAGGATTTTTGTAAGACTCAGAAATAGGGTTTTTGATTTAAGGTATTCTGAACTAAGCTCATCCTAAATGGTAGGCTTAGGGTATAAATAGCCTTTGATTGATTATGTGACCCACAATTGCTGCACTCGTGGCAGGATTATAAGGGATAAATGTGAAGGCAAGTTTGGCCAATAACATTTTATTATAAAATAGCTATTTTTAGGTAGAATAAGTATATACATGTACATATATAAGGTATTGATAAAATATGTAATAGCAAATTAGTAACGGATGAATAATGATGATTATAATATTATTGTAATAAATATAAAGATAAGGTGTGGGGGGTTCATTGTCAATTGAGATCTTGTCAATAAGTACAAAAACACAGGAATAAATAAAGAACATCATTCATGCGTGTGTTATTTCTTTCATAATACTGGAACTATTATTATGTCTTGGACGAATGCGGTCAAGATGGAGGAGACTGCGATAGGAGCTAGCTATTATCCAGAAATGAATTAACACCCTAAAGGGCAACCTTAACTTTAACGGATAGTTAACCTAGATAGTTCACCAGTACCAAATGGCCATTTCCCCCTTTAATGCGGACAGTTCTTTCTAAAAATAGGGAGGTTAGGCAACTCCAACGAATCTGGATACGTCAATATAATATTATCTCTAAACTAAGAGGCTTTGTGTGTCAGTAAAGGTAATATTATGTCTACAACCTGATTAGATACCTTTTTATCATAAGTACATAATATCAGACTTATTATAATATATTTAGCAATTATATGTGATAACAGCTGAGATAAGAGATTGTAGCTGCTTAACCTCCCTAATCTCTACATCCCTTCCCTTTCTCAGGGGATGGGAAAGGGAAGGGGGGGGGACAAGGTGAGGCAATATAACCAGCCATAACACCTCCTGATTGAATATGTCGCGTAGGGCTACTATAGGTCTGCTGGACAAGAAAGGACCTAAAAACTTAAACATTTCAATGAGTGATAGGAGTCATTCAGGGACAATTGTCATTTCATGACAAATTTCTTTGATTATATAAAGTATTTCTAGAACAAACAAATATATTTTCCTAGTAATAAAATCATTGATCATTAATGATATATCCTTGTTTAAAAAAGATTATTTACAATGCTCCGGAATTGCTAATGAATATTCAATTACTATTAATTTTAATAAAATGACGTTTGATTACATACATTTCATTCAGTTTAGGCCTAACACATATTGTCACTATCATAACAAGTACCGTTACTTAGGCAAAAACCTCATTAGAATTTGCCCAACATTCAGTTGTGAAACAAACACAATTTCTGTCAGATATGACACTGCACTGGAGAGCAACTGCACAACGCAAGACAAAGACACCATCCAGGACCATTTTGTCAAACAGGCAAAATGCATGACCTTCAGCCCTGATGATCCTTACATCTGTCTAGGTACGAAAACTCTAACACCTGCACCGAATCTGCCAAATCCTTTCCGTAAGTACGTCTACACCCCAGGCACGGTATACAACTAAAAACCCTGTTCCATTTTCTCATCCACAGAAACTGAAGTACTTTAAAGTTTTGGTGTAGTACTTTCAAATTGTGGTAGTTGTTGTTTAGGGGAGTAATGAAGATTTGAAGACAGGAGTAGTTTGTAGATGATGTTGTATTATTTCTTCAGTCACAGGTTATTGACCATAGGCCTAAGCCTAGGCTGTTACACAAAAGACATGTGTTCACCTTGGTGTTCAGACTCCCACTGCCTAGAGTGGAGCATTCAAGATTCCCTCCACAGAGCCTCCAGGGCTCTGATTGGTTGAGCCTCCAGGGCTCTGATTGGTTGGTCAGGCTCCAGGTGGAAGGAGGCTCCCCCTGGAGCCTGTGAGGGTAGTTAGACACTACTTTAAGGGTATAGTTTTTTGCATTTGTTAATTTTGAATATATTGTGTTTAATCTTATACTAGTTCTCACTTAAATATATTTAGAAATAATATGTTTTATAATACTGAAATGTCCTACCGATTTTATGGTATGACATAATGCCCCCCTTCCCCACAAAAATTTGCCTCTGCGCAAATCTAAAAAGTAGTGTGATACTTAATGCCGAAAACACTATACCCAAAAAGTTTGTGTAGATGTTAAATTTGGTATTCTAAACAATGATAGCGATCTTCTAAATGATATCAATTATATAATGATAGCATGTGATTTATAAAACAATGAAAGCTTTAACTTTTATAGGCTAATCTAGCTTTTCTAATTTAACTTTAGTTTATATAAACCAAGTCGCAGTTGACGAGGTTATAAATTCTAAATTGAGGTAGTTGTTGTTTAGGGGAGTAATGAAGATTTGAAGACAGGAGTAGTTTGTAGATGATGTTGTATTATTTTTTCAGTCACAGGTTATTGACCATAGGCCTAAGCCTAGGCTGTTACACAAAAGACATGTGTTCACCTTGGTGTTCAGACTCCCACTGCCTAGAGTGGAGCATTCAAGATTCCCTCCACAGAGCCTCCAGGGCTCTGATTGGTTGAGCCTCCAGGGCTCTGATTGGTTGGTCAGGCTCCAGGTGGAAGGAGGCTCCCCCTGGAGCCTGTGAGGGTAGTTAGACACTACTTTAAGGGTATAGTTTTTTGTATTTGTTAATTTTGAATATATTGTGTTTAATCTTATACTAGTTCTCACTTAAATATATTTAGAAATAATATGTTTTATAATACTGAAATGTCCTACCGATTTTATGGTATGACATAATGATTGGAGTCCTTTGACTTCTTAAAGTTGATGAGTGCAGAGCAGTTGTGAGACTGGTACTGTGCAAGGATGTCACAGACAACTGCAGACAAGCAGGCGTGCCGTTACTCGTGGGTAGACAAGGCTCTGGCATCAGGGACCAACACCCACTGGGCCTTTGGCACTAGCGACCTCCCCCCATGGGCGAACAGAGATGAGAAGACAGTCTCAGACATCTTCCAAGTCCGATAAAATGCCGCGCGAGAAAGGTAATGGAGATCGTCTGCGAACACCTAGGACACTCACAAAAGGAAAATGAGATAGAAACCAAGAAGATAGTCATGGAGATACACTCCTAGTGCTCCCAGGCCATGGAAATATACACTCCCAGCACCATGTCACCAGATTGACCCGCGGCCTAAGCAATATGCGCGAGTGGCTTCTTAACAACCAGCCGACTCTGGCCGAGGCACTGACCCTTCGACTAGACAGAAGACCTCAGAAGGCACCAATAATTGATAAGGTGAATGACACAGTATCGGATGTGGGCACCAACAGGGCCGATGAATGACACACCCCCTCCCCCCCCCCCAGCACCATATACGAGAAGGCCAGAAGTATGGGCCAAAATCAGAGAAGGTCTGCCAGCAACACAGGCAGGAACCCAAACACACTGCACGACAAACCATCACACCACTCAACCAAGACCAGCACAACAAAACAAGATGACCATCGCCACAACACAGAGACCTAGCGCTGAGCCAGTTCCGTCTCAAGGACACCTGAGTCAAACAGGGACCAACGCCCTTTTCAGTCTGGCCGGCGTGGACAACGGCCACCATGCCAGACATAAACCAACAGCCGTTGATGGAGCCCCCACCAAAAACATTGAGATAACGACGTCAAGTGGAGGGATCATGAGGACTGTCCAAGCCACAGGCACCGCCGATGAATGCAGGGAACAGGCACTGATGGATCGAGACTGGACACCAGAGTGACTTTACTTCAAAGAACCCATTAACCATTGTTTCAGTTGCCAATAAAATCTTGGTTAATTGCTCTAAGTTGTCTATAGTCATTCTTTCAGCTGCATCTGTCAGACAGCCCATATGGGAGCGTATCTGGGAAAACGTACCTAATGCCAATTAATGAGGTCACAAAATCACATGAAACATGGGGAGATGTGTCAGAATTATTCTTATTGTAGAGAACCTACTCTTTCAAATGCTGCAAACCATTTTGAAATATTCCTGATAGAACCTGAGATAAACATGACTGTGGACAGCCGAGGGGAAAGGGTACTCCAAGGTTTAGATATCTGCTGTCCTAAACCTAATATTTAAGGAGATATGAGTAGATTTATGAAAAATAGTGATAATTTACTCTTTAACCAACTTTTTGTGTAGAATTTATTTCCCATATCTAAAACATTCCATCACGATGGAATCTTCCCTTATTTGGAATGTCAATGGAACGTTTTGATATGGGTAGTTCACTGAATTCATTCTATTTGGTTGCCATGGTAACTAAAATTCATGAGATTTTTATAAAATGGTATTAACTATGAGAAACTATCATTTTCTGGTCTCTACATTGAAGACAGAATACATTTATCATTTCTGGTTAAAAAATAATGAATAAATTGTGTTTTTTTAATATTTACTCATAATTATGCTAATTTATGATAATTTATGCAAAATCTCAATAAATACAAGGAAATTAAGCTTTTCCTCATTTTCCGCTGTCCTGACAGTGTTAGGTTTAAGAGCCCACAACTTCCTTAATAATGGTCGGATTTAAACATGCTTGATATCATTTGAAAGCTGAGAACATGCTCTACAACATCAATTTAATATCAAATCCCGCACAGAGTACCCTTTCCCCTCGGCTGTCCACATGTATGAACCTACCCACCTCTTGTACATTGAGAACCCCTTATTCCCAATTGCTGTTGTTACTTCCATGTTATGGCGACTTAAAGTTTCTTATGTTTATCAAGAAACTAAGTTTTCTTATTTCTGAGAATATTAAAAATGCCATAACTATTGACAGGAGTGCTTGTTCCACTAACTGTTTTCAGTTTTGAGAAGGTAAAAACATTTTCTACATTACCTGTGAATGAATGTTCTTTTCATTTTTTATATTCTTTTTACCGTAACCATGGTAACCTGCTAACCTAAATTATGCGCAGAAATTCTGCTAAAAACGTTTCATTTGGATTTTCCCATGATGCATTGCTTATGAAAATTTAGATTTTTTAGTAAATGTCATGAGAATCTTTAGAAAATTTCATGTAAGTCAAAATTTTTCACAAAATAACTTAAAAAATAATTATTTCCTATAATATATTTCATGATTAATGTTACAAAGAGTCAATTTCTGCCAGATACTGCCAGATTTGGCCCAAATTGAGCATAATGGCCTATATTGTACATAAGATTGTGAAGGAACTAAATATCGTAGAATGATAAAACAAAGAGTAGAAAAATCTGTGGGACTTCAGAAACATTATAAAACATAACTTTTAGCTGCATGTTAAGTGATTGTTTCATGATATGAACAAACCTCCAGTACTAGCGGCCACAGGGTGGCCAAATATGTCATTAGGTACCTTTTCCCAAATATGCTCCCATATAGGACAGGACCTATCCCCTGAAACCAGGATCCTCAAGTCTGAATTCAAAGATTACGTACTTCAAGAGGTCGGCAAAACAACAGACCTCGACAATGTAATCAATCTTCAGACTGTGAACTCTCCAATTGTGAGAAAGAGGTCCTAAATAAATTCCCCACAGCAGGTCGCAGCCAGTTGTCAGTGACTTAACAGCATGTTGCTACGACTCAGGGCACTGAAGGTCGTGACCTGCAGCCATTTGGCTGCAGCCAGATAGGAAGGGGTGTTAGACACTGTCTTAATGACCCTAAATGACCTCATTAACCTATTAATAATTAACTAATTATGAGGTGATTAAGGTGTGTAATGTATACAAACTTAAAAGGGAAGTTCCATGTTATCTTTCTCCCTAACCATTATATTGAAACATACCCTTTCTGGCACTATTACTGAGATATGAATGGGTTGTAGAAGGCTGCAGCCATCCAGTGGCACATAGGGGTTATAACTGACAACTTGCTGCAGCCTGTCGCAGCATCTCAGGTTCACAGCCTCTGAATTTTGACGTCACCCTAAACATAGGGACCTAGATAGGTTTCACCTTTTTCTTAAGTTACATTGCCATATCGACAAAGGTCAATCAGCATTAGAAACACTGGTTGAAGAACCAGTTATAGGCCCTTTCTTTAACACTAAGTCTCTTAAGTCAACAGCAAATGGGCACCGCCAATGGGCCCCACGAACCTAGAAACAGTCATCAGAATGAATGAGCTAGCCCTACACAACATCAATCCTCCCCAACACCAAAGAAATAATATCTCCAACCCTAGCCCCACACCACAGCGGTAAAGAACCTGTCAAAAAGGACAAGCATCATCATCAAGCCTGCCAATAAGGAAGGCACTGGGGTAGTGAAAAATCATTCAGATTACATCGCTGAAGGGGAACACCAACTTACAGACACCAGATTTTACCAGTGGCAAGATGATCTTACCTTTGAACCCAACAGTAAAATCATCTCTTAGTATCTGTGTAGAGATTACACAGAAAACCAATTCCTGATCACACCGGAACCCCCTACTGCTGAAATATACTTCCTACTGAAGGTACACAAGAAAACAAATTAGGTCCCAGGTAGACCAATAGTGTCTGCTAATGAAAGTCTGATCAAAAGAATCTCCGCTTTTGTGGACCACTTCTTGGCCCCGATCATCAAGACTGGACAATCCTTCTTGAGAGACACACAAGATTTCCTGAATAAACTTAAGAGCTTCAACTTATGAAGTGACGAAGTCTTGATCACTCTAGATGTAAGCTTACTCTACACCACTATACCAAACCAAGAAGGGTGTGAGGTGATTTAACAGCCCTTAATGAAAACCTGTGGCTGGTAAACTATTAGGACAGGTTCTGACCTTCAATAACTTCAAGCTCAAGATAATAAACTGTAGCTAGGTTCAGCAAATTTTGAACTAAGTGGTACCTTTTCAAACCTTAAAACACAAAAAATGTAGTAGCATGGTAAGTTTTTAATCAATCTTTACAAAAACTTTGCCATTTTGATACCTTTTGACACTGATGTCATTGATTGTATCTACACTATTTCCATGCATTTCATGATGAATTTGATGATGATTTAATTAATTAAACAACATGAAGCAGATATGTCAACTACAAACATGTTTGCAGGTCCATAGTAGAAAATATTTGATGTCATGACATGCTATCATGTTTTTATGGTTAAGAATTAAGAAACAGAGGTCAAGATCATGACCCAATTTTCTGAGTCATGGCCTGGCCATGACAGATTGGTAGCACAGTCTGATCAGGAAAGGTAAAATTAATGGCTGGAAACATAAATAAGGTCTGTCTTTTATACTTCTATGAACTCAAACATACTACTAAAACTTTATTCAAGACATAATTATTGTTTACAAGCCCTACCATTATGAATAGAGGGCCCTGGAGAACGTTTATGGAATGTATCCCACAGATTAATAAGAATTTTACTTAATCATAGGGCCTGAAAGGACCAGTTTTTTTGGCTTTAGACATAGGTATTTGCTATGATACTGATAATTTCACCCAAAAAACATCCTTGAATTATATTTTTATTGTATGGTATCAGATACAAGGGATGTGATTTCATTTTGAAAACTATTTGGGTTGAAAAATATGTTTATATTTTGTTTATGATGGCCTTGAATGTCGCTAGTCCAAAGTTCCCAATTTGCTGCTCTGATCTTTACCTACAGGTGGGAGGGACAGCAATTGACAAGGGCCATCAACATGGGCTATCAGTATAATTGCTAGTCAAACTGCAGCTGCGAGGCCATACACGTTTAATACACTATACCACAGGATATAAGAAGGTCAGACTGATTCACAGACCTTTATCAAACTCAATAAATCAGATATTCACCATCACCATATAGCACATAGCAACCCAAAAATCTAAACATCAAATTACCAAGTATTCCCCTTGTACTGACGCAATGTCAGTCCATAGTCAATGTAGCCATACGTCTCAAAGCAAAGTTAGGGCTAAGAGTATGACTCTTCTAGAAAGTGCTTGAAGAGTGTACATGCAAAGTCAAGGGACCAGCATAAAAAACTGGGAAACTAGGATTCTGTTAAGGAGTTTCTGCAGCCTGATGGGCAGAGTGACTAGGAGCGTTGGCTGTGAGGGTTGAGTGGACTAAGCCTCTTGGACTGCTAATTGTCAACAGGTATGTGATGTAGAATACTTGTTTGGACTTGAATAAACTACATCCTTTCATGTGAGTGTTCAGTCACCTCTTGATGAAGAAATACTTCTTGAGATGGCCTGCAGTTTGAATGTAGAGAAGACTGAGACTTGGACTAGCTAATATAAAGGCATAATTAATGGAAACATAAATTGTAAAAACTCCCCTACAATTAACAGTAAAGTGAAACCAAATAGTTCGCACTTATATTTCATATACATATAAAACAATTTGCCATAATCTACGTCTGTTTAATTATAACAAGTCAACAACATCCGGAGTTGGGTTTGATGTAGGTTCCACACCTTTAATACATATAAAACAATTACTCATTAATTCACTATAAATCAAGCAAAGGGATCTACCCTAATATTATGGGCTGACCCTTAATTTTCTTAAATAATTTTTGTCTAACAAAATGCACTGGCATTTTCATGTAGAAGTTACTTCTTTTGCCCTCTGTGAAAGGGCACAACATCCAGGAGACAAGGCAGAATGTCTCAGTGGTAGATCTTCTTTGGGGCAGATTGCCTACCATTCATTGATATTCATCATGTTTATTTACCATTTCCCATGATTATTCTATTTTTATTTGTCATCATTTAGGTACTAGATAGAGGAGCACCAACAGTACTTGGGCGTTGGGCTGCCTTTCTCTTTTTACTGATGCGCCTAAAGTGCTTGAAGATGTGATGGTTGTTAGCATTACATCTGAAGGTGATGTGGGGCCCATGATGATGATGATGGATGTGATTCTGGGGTCTTTTGATAAACAAAGACAACAGTTTATCATGGTCATTACTGCTGCTGCTACTACTAGAGGGAGCTGATATTGTTCCATCGCTTCCGGGGGAGCCATCATGTTGTTTGATCAGGGTAACAAAGTCATTCTCAGCGGTGCAGCCAAAGTCCAGGGAAAGTAGATTCTTCTGAGGCTGTTGATGATGCATTTGAGGTCCATGGCGCCGATCATAATGTCCCCATCTTTTGAAACCCCTTGCCTTGTAAACAGAGTCTTCATCTTCAGAAATGTACCTAATCATGTTGGTATCATTAGTGTACTTTACCTTTTCCAAGTGGTCTGAGGAAGCTGAGTAATGTTTGTGTTTGTCCACATCATGGATGACCATGTAAAGTGCAAAACTGCCTTCTTTATTCTCTTCATTATTCTTTCCTTGTGTAGGCAGAGTTTTAGTTGTTTGTATAGGAGCCAAGACATTTCGTTTGGCCTGATTTGCATAGAAAAGGATAATTGGCGCTGGAAAGGGATAATTTGAGCCATTAGTGAAATAAGATTTTCATTGCGAACTATGAGCTATGAACTACCCAAATGTTAGGCCTGTTCCTCCAAATAATTTTGTATGATCGCAGAAAACTGATCAACCTAATTCTATGAGCTGTACTTTCATAAATCCAATTTATAGCTCGCTGTCCCTTAGTTCATACTGTAATATAGTCAAGAGATGAGTGCATTAAGACAAATACCAGATGCAACAGCACTTAAAAGGTTTAAAACTGCTTCTCTTCGAATTTTCTGAAATATTTTCTATACAATTATTTAGACTTAAAAACACACGCACGTTCACCCAGGCACTAGTTTTCAGAAAAAATGACACATTTACAGGCTGACAGGCTACGGAGAGATTAGGATCCCTACCACAATTACACCTGAAGTTCGTAAAATGTCACAATGCCAAGGTGCTTATAAAAACCTGGTTACATGAAAATACGAGGTAATGCTGTTATACCAAACCTACCAGACAGCCAATATCAGTCATTAACAATCCTTTCTCTCCTGTGTGTATCTTAAGGCATTGGCTGAAATTTTGTAATGCCTTGAGGCTCTCTCGTATAGGGCATGCTGCTACTGATTCCGATAATCAAACATGTTAGAACATGTTGAAAATTTTTAATATATATATGAAAATTTGGTTAGAACAGATAAGAAATCCTCTTCTATTTGGATTTACATCTACTTCTGTTTTAGTTGAAGGAGATCATTATTTAGAATTTTAAAAGTCTGACACATCTAAACATAAAAGACATAATTATAATTTAGTAAAGTGCCAACCTTTGCGCCATGACCTGTTAACCACAATATGGTTTCCATTTGAGTGAATACGAAAGAAGTAAAATAAGGTACACGGGAAAAACTGAGCCTTGTGTCTTTTTCGAGGTTTGCTGCGCACCACCACATTATGTACACTGTGCATCAGCATGCGTCATTACTACTGATGCACAAGTTTAAAGTATGACTGATGCCAGAACGGCATAAATACTACTGGCGCAGCAGCAGGCAAAGTTTGGGCAAAGTTTACCTGTGCCCCCCACCCAACCCTGCCCCCCGCCCTCCCCGCCCACCCCGCCCTACCCGCCCACCCCGCCCACCCCCGCCAGCCCCACCACCTGCGTCAGGCAGTATCTATATTTAGCCTTGGCCTGTATTAAACCTGTGTTGATTTTTCAGCCTCCCATCGGCCTCCACAACCCCAGCCCCAGCCTTCTGAGGCCCCCGTGCGTGATTCTGGTGTTCTGACGGGAGAAGGATGACTAGGGGCCGGGGAGTGTTAAGGGGGAAGCCCCTGAGGCCCCCGTGCGTGATTCTGGTGTTCTGACGGGAGTAGGATGAGTATAGGGCCGGGGAGTGTTAAGGGGGAAGCCCCTGAGGCCCCCGTGCGTGATTCTGGTGTTCTGACGGGAGTAGGATGAGTATAGGGCCGGGGAGGGTTAAGGGGGTTGCCCCTGAGGCCCCCGTGCGTGATTCTGGTGTTCTGACGGGAGTAGGATGAGTATAGGGCCGGGGAGGGTTAAGGGGGTTGCCCCTGAGGCCCCCGTGCATGATTCTGGTGTTCTGATGGAAATAGGATGAGTATAGGGCCAGTGCTCCCCCATCCCTTGAGCAGATGACTTGTGGAAGAAAAGAACCTTTTGATAGGGTTTTCATGCCGATTTGAGCACTTTGAAAAATTTCCAAATTTGAAACATTTATGACTCCCAGTATGAGTCAACTATGAGTCAAAACTGACTCTAAGCTTGTAGCCCCAAGTGAGAATGACCATTGTAAACAAGTCAGGAAACTGTGAGACTAATAAAACATTTTCTAGAAATTTAGACAGATTTTTACCTTAATTCTTACAGTGAAAACCCCAACCATTGGATTTTGCTAAAAACTTGCATAAATGATATCTAGGCCTATCTCATGCCAAAAATGTCCCCTATTTAATGGAAATCATTTTATATATTTCCCGGCCTCCAGCCATTCCCTTCAGCTTCCCCTATTTGATGGAGTTAAGGTTGTTGTGGCATTCTGACGGGAATGCAATTACCTGATGACTTGTGGAAGAATTGAACCTTTTAGTAGGGTTTTCATGCCGACTTGGGCACTTTGAAAAAAAATTGAATTTGAAACATTTATGACTCCCAGTATGAGTCAACTATGAGTCAAAACTGACTCTGAGGTTGTAGCCCCGAGTGAGAATGACCATTGTAAACTAGTCAGGAAACTGTGAGACTAATAAAACATTTTTTCTAGAAATTTAGACAGATTTTTACCTTAATTCTTACAGTGAAAACCCCAACCATTGGATTTTGCTAAAAACTTGCATAAATGATATCTAGGCCAATCTCATGCCAAAAATGTCCCCTATTTAATGGAAATCATTTTATATATTTCCCGGCCTCCAGCCATTCCCTTCAGCTTCCTCTATTTGATGGAGTTAAGGTTGTTGTGGCATTCTGATGGGAATGCAATTACCTGATGACTTGTGGAAGAAAAGAACCTTTTAGTAGGGTTTTCATGCCGATTTGAGCACTATGAAAAAATTTCAAATTTAAAACATTTATGACTCCCAGTATGAGTCAACTATGAGTCAAAACTGACTCTGAGGTTGTAGCCCCGAGTGAGAATGACCATTATAAACTAGTCAGGAAACTGTGTGACTAATAACACATTTTCTAGAAATTTAGACAGCTTTTTACCTTAATTCTTACACTGAAAAACTCAACCAATGGATTTTGCTAAAAACTTGCATAAATGGTATCTAGGCCTATCTCATGCCAAAAACATTGTTGGATTTATGGGCATCAAATTGCCTGGGGGGCATCTCATTGATTAAGGATGGGTGGAGGTGCCCAGCCTAATATATCTTAGCTATATTGGATGGGTACTTCTGGTAGGCGTGAGCCTCAAATCGGCATAGGAAGCAGCCCAGACCTCTACTGGAAGGACACCTCCACTCTCCACTATAATGTATTAGCTGGGCACCTTTACTGAGCCCCTGAGGTGGGCCCCTGATAATGCCCCCAATTTCAACAATGTTTTACCATTAAATAGGCCTGGACATTATTTATGCAAGGTTTTAGCAAAATCCATTGGTTGGGTCTTTCAGTATAAAAATAAGGTGAAAAATCTTTCTAAATTTCTAGATGATGTTATAGAATTGTCATTCTCACTCGGGGCTACAACCTTAGAGTCAGTTTTGAACCATAGTTGACCCATGATGGGAGCCATAAATGTTTCAAATATGAAAATTTCTCAAAGTGCTCAAATCGACATAAAAACCGTCTCAAACAGTTCTCTCCTACCACAAGTGGTCTCCTCTTTGTAACCTGAGAATATCAGGGGGCTAGGGGTGGTTATCTATAAAGAGAAGGCCAGGGGTAAAGAGTAAAGGCCGGGAAATATGTAAAATGATTTCTATCAATGAGGGGACATTTTTGGCCTTAGGTGGGTCTAATTATCATTTATGCAAGTTTTTAGCAAAATCCATTGGTTGAGGCTTTCAGTATAAAAATAAGGTGAAAAATCTTTCAATTTTTTTAGATAATGTTGTAATCATCACAGAATTTTCTGACATGTATAGAATTGTCATTCTGACTCGGGGCTACAACCTTAAAGTCAGTTTTGAACCATAGTTGACCCATGATGGGAGCCATAAATGTTTCAAATTTGGAAATTTTTCAAAGTGCTCAAATCGGCCTAAAATCCCTTCTAAATGATTCTTTTCTTCCACACTATTTTTAGCATGTCCCGGCCCCCACACCCTTCCCATGGCACGCCCTCTAGGCCTGTTACATTATTGAGACCAACCTGGACATATCCCCTTCATATCCCGGCCCCCACACCCTTCCCCTGGCACCCCCGGCCTGTTACATTATTGGGACCTACCTGGACATATCCCTGTCATATCCCGGCCCCCACACTGTATATGTAAAGTTATTTTACTCATTTCCCGGCCTCCACTCAATGCCCCCGGTTTCCCCTCTTTAATTAAAGTTATTTTACTCATTTCCCGGCCTCCAGGTGTTATTAAACCATACAGGAGGGGGGATGGCATACATGTATACATGTATACATACATACATACAGATATATATAATACAATATTATCTAGGTCATTGGGTCAACTTAAGGAGGTGAAAGATTAGTGGACCAGTCACTGGGACAGGGGTAGAGATCTGGCCGCGACCAGGGTGTTATGTAACCTGGCGCGGCTGAGCGGGGGGGGGGGACGGGGGGGGGCGCAGGTGGGGGGCGGCGGGGGTGTATTATGTAACCTGTGCGACAAGAGCCTTCACGCTGCAGTGGTGAGAGCTGCGCATCAATACAATTAATGCACAGAAATTGACGCACAATCCAGCACAATTGAGCACAGTGTAACTGTACAAACTTTGACAGCTCTACACAATGTGCTGTTGCGCAGCAGATCTCGAAAAAGACACAAGGCTCATTTTTTCCCGTGGTAATGAATCCAATCCAGTATAGCTTCATGGTTGTAGACAAAATGCCTTAGTGTTCTGTTTCCAGTTGACAAAGTGCTCGTTTTATATAATGTGGGTGGATCCTGTGTACATTTCCTGCACTTATTTTTGAATATAAGTTATGGGACAGTAATACTTTTTACAAGTTGCATTTTATACTGTTATTATGCTTACAGTGGAACTATAATATTGTTGCCAACAATAATCTATTTATTGTTTTCTAGAATTGAAAAAGGGAAGGACAATTTATATAGACAAGATCAAGTACCCCAAATGATTTATTTCATGCTGGTCATACCTATCATATACCTCACCTATGATAGCAACAAGTATTTTTGTTTCAAACCACAACAATGGTCACCCCAGTTACTAGGTAACTTGAAATATCTGTATTTATGTAAAAGGAGAGTGAAAGTAATGACACATACACTGACCTGATTAGACAGTTAAGTTGAGTTGAGATCAGTTGGTTTATGGTTCATTACCTTACAACTTGACTCTCACTTTAATGTTTATTTCCATATATATATATATATATATATATATATATAATATATACAAGCTTTTTATTTTAAAGCAGCATATAATCAACTTTCAGATGGTGTGTTGTATGTTATTGTTCAACCACTTTTCCTATTATTCCTAGAATTATATAATACTCACTTTCACATCAAAGAAGATTTTAACTATGCCAATGTATATGATATTGCATGAAAATGCAGGTCAAAAATCTATGATTTAAGTCCCAACCCTAATATCCATCATATTCATAAGTGTTATATATAGAAATACATCATAGTGCACAGACCAACTGGTCTGTGTGTAGCATTGCCCATAGAATTCACCGCCACAGATAAGTCCTCAACTGTCAGGTCTTAACGACCCAAACAGTTAAGTTGGTGTACGTGCCCCAGCCTTTAGTCTAATGCCCAGTTTACACAGTCCATCAACGTATCCATCCAACAAGATATTATTCCAAGCCTTATGATAATGGATACAACAGGAAGAAATGAACATGTACGTGGGTCATTTCATAAGATATCACTACCGTTCCTCAAAAGATACTATGGTCCTGAAGGGTTTACACTGCTCGATAATCATAAGGCGAACCCCTACAATTGACATAAGGCTTATGACAATGGATGTATTCAACAAATTTGTATAAGAATAAGTTCTCTCAGTTGTTTATACAGACCGCTAGAGATTGTTGAGACAAAACATATCAATTATCATAAACTGAATTTCATTATCATAAGCAAATTGACCGAAGCTTTTTCAAGATAATTTCAAATGTGTCTGAAATGTTCATTCTCATAACAATGTGCTCTCAATAAGAAAATGTAAGAAAGTCTATAACTAAAACCTTAAAACAATAAGTGTTTACAAAAGCTGATAACCTTGTTGGGACTGTTGTAAAGCTTATAAATGTCAATTATTAGGGCTAAAGTGGCACTTACACAGGCCGTCAAAATCCTTATAATATTATATTCCCAATAACTATTATCATAAGCTTTATGAAAGTCCCAATGATTGATGTAAGTCCCAACAACGTTATCAGCCTGTGTAAACACTTATTCCTAAAGGTTTTTATTGTCTTAAGACTGTCTTAAGGCTAAGGTTGACTTACTGGGGTCACATCTTTAAGAGAATGAACATTTCAGACAAGTTTGAAATATATGACAATGAAATGTATTGTAGGATAATGAAACTGCCTTTGTTGGTCTGTGTCTCAAGAAAATTATCAAGCTGCGTGAAACCTTCATGACCAGAAGACCTTACAATAATTGACACAGATTAATTAGGAGATCCACTTCAATTGATTCACGTTTCTTACTGATATTCAATTATCTTAAGACTTAGAATAATACATTTTCCTCAGCACACATTAACAGCCTGTGTAAAATGGGCTATCGTAGCACTTACAACGATGACTGTCGGGAATATTTCATTGGCATTCTGACGGGCTATGTAAATGCCCCTTAACAGCAGGGCCATTTGCAACAAGTAAGCATGATGAATGGTTGTTAATTTGCGTGTTTTATTGATAAATAGATTTCTTACACAAAGATGTTTAAGGATAGACACCAGTGGTGGGGGCGTGAATGGTGCTGCTCCCTTTCATCACAACCATGAGATTTGTTTCTTATCTTTTTACTTTATAGAAGACACAATTAGTTAGCCAATACATAACCATTTCTATCAATATAAATTATATAGAAATAGCTACAGCACCAGCTGTGTAGGTGAGCAAAAAATATAAAATTCTTAAAATTTGAATATATTTTTTGAACATCAATATCTCACTTAATATTCAACCTAGAGGTCTGAAATTTCTAGTACATATTCTTTACATATAAACGCAGGGAGGTGTGTCTCAGATTTTTGATATAGGTCTTAGTTGTGATTTTATGAAATGTAGAAAATGAAATTTTATAAATGTCTGAAAAAGTTTCCCGTTTTGGGGCATTTTTGTCCATTAAATTAAATCTAAGACCTAAATAGAAAATCTGAGACACGCTTCCCTGCATATGATCGTCATGCAGGTGTATGTGAAATATTATTCATGTAGGTTAAGTATTAAACAAGATATTGATGTTCAAAAAATAAAAGTAAAAATATTAGTTTAAAATTGATTAAATCTCAGTTTTTAATTTCTTTATAATCATATTGGTATAAATACGTAGAGAAAAAAATGAGCTTTTAAATAATGTATAACGTGTTGGGATCAGATGGATATTAAAGAATTTATTGATGATTTTCTGAATTGGCCATTGACCACTGGTGTCTATCCTTAAGTTGCATTTTGTGAACATGATTGTATTATATTTCAATCAAGCTAATGGTAGTAGATTCAAGATTTGCTTATTACATTGTCATCTATACTTTCAAAATCAATGATAATATAACATCATTTTTTTAGGAAAGATAATGAGGAGTAAAATTACAATTCAATACTATGAACACATTTATCGCTTATTTTTCACATTTTGCTGGTCTTTTAGGATGTAAAATATATATTTCATTTCTGAAGAAATGGTAAATATTGGATATTATTTGTCGTTTAAAGGAGATTTGTGAGGGCAAGACCGTTAAGGCACACTTGAGGTCAAATGTTTGAGCCTAGACACATGCTTGATTGTCAGGACCGGAACTCATGGCTATTCGCCAATATGGGCCCAATGCAGGAGCCATGTAACACTCAATAGGAGCTTAGGAAAGAGGCACCTCCTGAGAAGTATCTCACCAGACCACAAGGTGCCGACTGATCTGTTGCCAGGGGGTTTGTTTCCGGAGCTGTCCACACGGAAAAAATACATGCATATGATAATAGAAAAAATTACTGTTGTTCTTGTCAACGCAGTGAGCTTTTGCATGTATGTAGCGACTCTTTCCAAACAAGAGTATGACGTTATCATAATGTTGCAGCAAAGTTCTGTTTAGTTCTGTTTTGGTTCTTATGTTATTTTGTGGCACCAAAAACGTCTGTAGAACCTAGCGTTGTGACATCACACAGTAAATTTATTGGGACGTTCTTGTAACATTCTTTCATATCATAATAATGTTATAATGATATTATTCATGAGTAAGGTTTCAACTTCACTAAACTATAATGTTATTATAGCATTCTTTTTCATTAAGTCTCAACTTTACATAAAATATCATTTCTGTTACGTGAAAATTGGATGGGATGGTTGTTGCAGAACATGCTTGTTACGTCACTGCTTGCGTGGGTTGTTTTAAATTACTTTTATAATATTATGCTTATCATAGGCCTAAGGTCACTTTCTTATTTAATATATATCAAGCAACCGTCGTTATGGTTTCTGAGCTTCAACAAGCTTTAAAAAAAAAAGAAGAAAAGGTCATAGGTAACTACATTGATAGCTCTCCATAATGAGTAAACTGAGGGACAACTCAATCATGACCTAAACCCGTGTTGCAGTGAGGAATCCCTCTGTCACTGTTTCAAATGTAGGCTAATATTTCATGGGGGAAAAATCCCTTCAAAAAAGTGTATCCTAAATATATTTGCAAAGCAAAGGGTGACCCTGTCATCACTTTCCATAAAGGAAAATATTTTTCCAGTAAGCTTCGGATAACGTTTACCGGGGCAGGAGCCTCTCACTGCCCTTAGCTCGACGAAAATCAATCCATTAAGTTCACTGTGTGAAAAGATATCAAATGAAGGTTTTGACATTCAGTTTTTTACCCTTCCTCTCCTCCCATTTGTTAGCAGCTAGGAGATTGACAAACGACAAGGTACAGAAAGGCTATTTCTCATCATAAAGAATGTGGGTCGGATCAAATTGAACTCCGTCACCAAAGCTCTCAGAGCAAGTGAATGTAAAATCGTCCATGTCAAACCCTGAGTTCACGGTCAATTGCACAAGTGTGTCGTTCGTTCATACTTTTAACATTCCTACATAGGATCTCTCTCTGCTTGACTGGTCTTAATGTGTCTTACATCTATGGAGATCCTTGACCTGGGATCAATCACATAGCCACCGAGAGGATCAAGGGGGATTCTGAATGTTGTGTAAGTCTGCTCGTAATCTAAGGTTACTGTCCTGGGGGTGGGGGCCCACAAATGGTTAACTGGATGGAAACTGCGCTGCACAAGATAGGGTTACAAGAATCAAGTTTTTATGGTGGAGCATCCTTATATTTAAACATCAGTGCTTTAATCTTTACCCAAGCCACACCTGTTTAATACTAACTGCCATTCAACACAGAGTGAACCAGAGTCAGAGACAGAATGCCAGTCGATATAAATTCTAGTATACTAACTCATACATGTCAATATTAAAAAGAAGGCAGAATTGACCTCCCATAACCATACTTTGGCACCTCCGCAGGGTCACACCAGTGGTAGTTTAAGGGTAGAATGCCTGCCTTGAGCGTGAGGGGTCCGGGGTTCACCTCCCCATGGCCGAGACAAATTGTGTAAGAGCAAATCTGCTTCTTCGGGGCTTGAGGGAGTTCAAAAAACAATGCGAAACGATCCTACTTGCTATATGAACAATTAAAATAATTAAACATGATTATGCAGTTTCACGATATCGATTAAATGCATGCTATATGGTACGTCGATGTAGCCCAAGTGGTGAATAGCTGAATAAAACATTTCTCTTAGAAGCGGAAGTAATGTACATCATAAGTCGTCATCTCTTAATACAAACCACATCCAAGATCTTTGCAACCCAAACGAACCATGCAAATGGGACACCCTGGGACTGCAAACGTGAAACTGGTCGCCTACCTCTGTATGCCCCTCACGGGACTCCCTGTAATTCACTTACACCTGTTTGACTTGTCAAGCACGGCCCATGGGGGGCTCTTACAGGGAAGAGGGGGCATGAATAGCCGCGAGGATCACCTGAAATCCTCTGACAATGCCCTCCAGATCCCATCTGCCCGGTGAGTACACAGGTGGGGATCCAGGTCTGTAAGGGATCCAATTATGAAGAGGGACCTTAGTGTGAGCCCTACCTGTCTGTCTGTCTGTCTGTCTGCCCATCCCACCCCACCCTCTTTGGGCCTTCCTTCTTTCGTTCCTTTGCCGTCCTTCCATCCTATCTGACTCTATCATATCCTGTTGGCATGCATTTAAGATTTCATGTTTTTAATTTCTGCAACCATGAAGTACTTTGTCATTGTTTACTTGCAAACTGATCACGTGATGTTATATTATCAAAGTAACTTGGGAATGTACTCTTACCTAAGGGTTTCCTTCATTCACTTTCATAAAAAAGGGGCGTCTACTCTGTCCGAAAGAATAATGATAGATTAAACAGTTTCGTCTTTGCTTCAATGGAGTAATGTAAGAACAGAAATGATTGAACAAATCATCTCAACACAACAGACCAGGGTCGGATCCGGTGGGGGGGGGGGGACTCCTGGGTGTCCTGACCTCCCACACCTCTTTTGCTGGACCCCTAAACTACAAAAAGAGGGGAAAATGTCGCATGCATATGCACGAATGCATGCCATTTTAGTACTTATCCTTTATATTTTGTTGCCCCCCCCCCTTGAAAATCTTGTATCCGCCTCTGCAGACATACAAATAATGTTATATGTGGGGAAATCTATTTAAAATGTTAAGTGACCGTGCCCATTGCGTGGGCATCACTGCGCCTCTAGAGTCTAGGTATCTGCGCATCCCCGTAGGTCTGCCTCCTCACCAACCCAACAGGACCGTGTTTGTCCCTGTTTACCAGGGGCAGGTTTGCGTGGGCTTCTTTCAATTGCCCTCTAAGCCTCCCTCCTTTTTCAAATGGCCGACATTTTTCACCGGACATGCACCAGCGCCCCCTACACAGGTAGGAGGTGCGGCTTGTTCTACCGTGGAGAGAGGGGTATAAGACTGAGGGATGGGATTGGGGGGACGTTAGTCCGAACTCTGTTAGCACCTGGAGAAGGTTACATCACCATGTCGAACGCCGATACCTTTTCCTTCATGGGAGAGACCGCTCCAAGGGAGGAGGAACCGCCCCAGAAAGGTACAGCCCAATAAGACACGTTTAATATGTAATACGGACATTCCTTCCGATTACAAAACAGTATGTGCTTACATTACTATTGGAACAGGATATTGAAGGGATGTGCTTCTGCCAAATGGTCAAAATTGAGCTATTTTTTGATCGAGGCACCATATTTAGGATGGAAGTAATTTTCCTTTTTAGGTATAAGATAGCACGTTTAGACCTATGAACATTATATTTCAAAATGATTAACATACAGCACTGAAGTGTGCATTTGATTAGTTCCTCAGATTGTATAATGATATGATTCTAGACATTATGTGCGGATGCAAATGTAAAAAACTTTTATTTATTTACTTGTTTATAATTGATATTACACAAAATAGGGAATCTTGACATTAGACAAGATTATGAACATGGTTGCAAGAAACTAAATATTTCTATCATGAAAAGATCTAACTGTGTCTAGGAATGTGTTCAGAGGGAATCCGACATGAAAGCAGAGAGTAGCATTTGATCTAAAGTGTGCCTCCATAGGTAGATTATTGAAAAACAAGGGATTATCGATTATTGGATCATAAGAGAAGAGAGTGGAGGCTCTTTACTCGGAATAGAGAATGTGTATCTTGAATTGCGTTAGAAGCAGCTACACAGCGAACTCTCCCGGGGGGGGGGCGACTTCTTGGTAAGTCTGCCCGGATTTGTGTGTCTAAAAGGAAAGGACAATGGTCTTCCTTCAGCATAAAGGTACCAAAATGAGTGGCACTACTTCCACTCCCAAAGGGTGTCAAATAAGCATGTGCCACTCAGTAAGTACTCCCCTTCTGTAAGGGCATCAGATTCAATCATACCACTAGGTTGGTCCACTAACAAGTGGATAGTGAGAAGAATTATGAGTTGTTTCTTAGCTGTTTAAGTGATGTAGCACCTTTAGATGCTTGTAAGTCTTTGAATTAAACCAAACTAAGTAGGACCTGGTGCTTATGGGTCAAATAATATTTCATTTGTCCTTCAATAGGGGTCTCTCAGGTGTAAATGATCCCTTCTTTAATGGTATGTTTTTCCATGGACAAAGTCCTTCCTAAAGCATCGATTTTGAAGCCCGAACACACATATCCAGGCATATATATCAAGTCCCCCCCCCCCCGGTGTGAACTCTCAATGATAATTATGCTTTATGATCGATGTCCCGACAGTCTAAGCGTGTCATTTGAATTTGCCAGTCATCAAAACATGTTTTCCAGCTTAAGACATACAACTAAAGTGTTTTAAATTCTAAACATGTAACCCCAATTGTGCTTAGATTTCCATTTCTAATCACTTGTATAATACTATATGCATTGGAAGTATCTGGTTCAAATGGCTTTTCATGCAAGTTTTAAACTTGGGCATTAGAACCCACATTTTCTACATTCAAGCCTGAAGCCCGACCAACTGAGCTAACTCGGACTCCATGTAGTTCACACTGTAATAGTCACCAACAACCAGTGAGACCAATACAGCTAATATACAGGTGCTCAGCTTGTGAGCAGTCATCTATGTTAACGTGTTTACCGGCTAAACGCATCCAAGTAAAATGTTTGAAATCTAAACAACTCTTTGTTCCTGAAATGACTAACATGTGTTTATAAATTACAGATGTTAATTGAATTATCTGTCTCTAAACACCCATATCATCGTTGCATGGGAGATTCAAATCCCAGTTATAGGGCTTTATGCTCTTCATTATAAGTACACCACTGACCACTATAGGAAAGGCACTTTTGTTTCATTTGTTTATTCTATCATAATTCATTTGCATTATCAGGCCGATTTGAAAAGAAATATCTTTTCAGACTGATAGTACTTATTTATTTTTTTTATTGTATTTTTATACAGGCCGAGTTCACTTTATTAAATGCTCTTCCACTGCAGTCCTGTGGACCATTTTGGGTCCTGTGGAGCATCTGGGCACAATTCCGTGCAGGGGTCATCCAAATGTCCTTTTTCCATGCATGCTGCACTCCATGGGACTCAAACCCATGAAGGGCCAATGCCAACAAGTGGTACCAACGTCTCTACGACGTTGGCCACCCCGACCCCCTAACTTATATTTTAACTTTAACTTATATGTTAAAAAGGTTTCTTTGATACTGCTTGAATAAAAAGAGTGGACAGGCTGGGATTATGACCCACATTTTCATGTCTAATCAGCTGTGCAGCCTGGATTGCATGCCGTTTACAGTGTAATGGTCAGCACAAATGAGTGACCTCAGGTAACAAAGACCTGCGTTCTCCAAGTTGGTAATTCGGGGTCCAGGGTCCCATACAAGTGTCTTAAACTTGAGTAGGTTTATACTAAATGTTGGTCTCACTGATTGTCGAGTATTTCTATTATGATGAGTCAAATATGTATCATCAGTATGCAATTTATACATCTTGGTTAATAACTGTATGTCTCGGCGTACATCAAGAGTTTTAACATTCGACATTTGATGCAATTGTAAAATACTTACATCTCTGGGATTATAAATATTATTACAAAAACGCAATATTCTATTCTGCAATATTTGAAGCCTGTTTAAATCATGTTGATGACACAGGGAAAGCAAAAAGCTTACATATTCAACTAGGGGCAATATTGTTTGCTTATATATTAATACTCGCGTTTTAATGTCCAATAGGCCTCTTATTTTGGATAATTGAAAAATTGTGTGAGGAAATTTCTTAAATATTTGGTTGAAGTGTGATTCTAAAGATAAACATTGATCCAGAATAACACCTAAGTAGGTGTGTTGAGTACAATGAGTTATCCTTTTTCCTGATACACTCAGATCATTACCTATGTTATTATTAATATGCTTAAGCATGCTACGTGTTCCATAGTAGCATACTTTAGTTTTATTAATATTTAAATTTATATGATTACGTGAACACCAGGTGGTCACTAAGCTCAGTGAGTGATGTAATGTTGTAGAGACTTGTTCTTTATTTTTGTTAGCAACATACAATACTGCATCATCAGCGTAAAGAATCATCTGAGTATGTGCAGTTCTAGCAATGAAAGCAAGGTCATTTATATAGCATAAAAATAAGACTGGCCCACTGACTGACCCTTGAGGTGCCACATGTTAATTTTAGATATTTAGAGATATGGTTGTTCATATTAGTTCTGAGTTTTCTGTTTTCTAAGTAACTACCTATCCATTTAAGTAACTGATTTGATATCCCCATATCTCCAAGTTTCCTGAGAAGAATTTTGTGATTAATTGAGTCAAAAGCTTTGGCAAAATCCAAATATAATGAGCCAATATAATTCTTTTGATTAATATTTTCAGTAATAAATTTTACATACTCAAAAATAGCATCTGAGGTAGACAAGCCATGTCTAAATCAAAACTGTTCATCAACCAGTATATTATTATCAGCTAATTGAAACTGGAGTTTCCTTGTACATAATGTTTCAAGCATCTTGCCTATAATAGGAAAATGGAGATTGGTCTCCAATTATTAACATTTGTAAGGTCACCCATCTTTGGAATTGGAGTTACCGTAGCAGTAGACCATGATTGAGGAAAAATACCAGAAATCAAAGACCTATTGAACATATAAGTTAATTCAGGTAACAGAACCATAAAAGCATCTTTCAGTATAAACGTGGGTAGATAGTCCATACCAGAGCTTTTATTTATATCTATAGAGTTCATTTTATCTAATATCTCTTCCTCACTAAGAACTATAATATCTTCAATTATAGCCCTGTAATAAATATTCCCATACTCCACGTTATTTTTTTTGTATTTTTTTTTTTTTGTATTTTTTTTGTATTTTTTTTGTATTTTTATACAGGCTGAGTTCACTTTATTAAATGCTCTTCCACTGCAGTCCTGTGGACCATTTTGGGTCCTGTGGAGCATCTGGGCACAATTCCGTTATCAGTGAATTTATTACTCAACCTCTTACCAATTTCTGCAAATTGTTTATTTATGAACTCACAAGAATCTGGCTCACTTAGATGATTATCACTTTCATCCTTAAAGCTCACGTGGCCAGAATATTGTTACTGTTTAATATTTCAGAATTTAACTGCTGCCAGATTTTTTTGGGGTTATTTTTATTTCTATTCAAGCTGTTTGTAACAAATTCAGACTTAGCACTATTAATTAGATTGTTCACTCGGTTTCTTGCTAAACGCGCCCGAGATAAGTCATCCTTATCACCACACACCTGAGCAATTTTAAAAAGATGTTTTCAATCATTTATGGCCTCAATAATTTCATGGGTAATCCATGGTGATTTATGGTCAACAACTCGCAAACATTTTATAGGGCACATTATATCTAAATGTTTCATAATAAGTTGCAGGATAAAATCCCACAAGTGATTTTGGTCAGACAATTCATAAAAGGAATTCAAATCCTCAGCTCGAAGCAAAGTCTGAAACATTTCCTTATTGTAAGATCTGTATGTGGGACCTTTAATTTTACTATAGGTACAATTGGTCCTGCTTTTTTTCACACATGCAAATATCGGAAAATGGTCACTTAGCATATCAGATAATACACCTGAGTGACCAATATGATACGCATTGGTAAATAACAAATCAATGCAACTAGAACCAAAACCTTCTAGGTGTGTAGGTTGGGTTATCAATTGTTTAAGTCCATGATTTCTGGCAAATTCAATTGCCAGTTTAGTATTTCTATCATTTCGTTTTAAGTAACTTATATTAAAATCACCGATGAACCAGACTTCCTTATTAATTACAATATTGTGGGTCATCAGAACATCTAGATATTCAAAGACAGTAAATCTGGTAACATTTCAGTATAGGGTGATAAGTTATTACTAACATAGCAGGCCACCCCTCCGCCACAAATCCTCATGATGTCATTACTCAACCCATTACAGCTATCCTGCCTAAAGATCCTCATGTTAGTAACAGATACCATGTTATCGCTATAATGGTCATGTAACCAAGTTTCACTACAGGATATAACGTCTACATTTCTGAATAGTACATTTAATTGATCAATTTTGTTAAAAATGCTTCTGCAATTCAAATGTACTACCCTGAAACCTTTCAGATCATTTACGCTTTCAGAAGTCCACATATTAATCAATAATACAATATATCAATGAAAAAATATGTACAACAAATATATAAATGATCAATGTGTATGTAGATAATGATATACGCAATGAATACTACTGTCGAGAATATATCCGGACGTAGAAGACACTCAAAGTATTAGTTCTTCAAGCCTTAGGCCTATAGCACATAAGTCATTACAAATCTAAACAAACGAACATAATTGATAATATACAACTAAATAACTATTACTATAAATTAAATTATCAACTCTCAGCCTATTTATGCAGGTTCGTTACAAGGGTGTATAAGCCAAGGATCAGTACCAAACCACAATTGAGCACTGTATAATTTATGCAGTCAACACACGGTTACTCACAATCGTTCTTCAAACATGTTACTATGTTACTGTCGTCTTCTTCCGGGAAGAGTGTAGGGGCGGATTTAGGGGAGGGGGTGTGTGCCTGAGGCATGCGCCTCCCCCCTAATTTTTGCCAAATTTAGTTTTTATTAATGTAAAAATTCTACACCATGGATGGGGTGCCTGAAATTTTACATAAGCCCCCCCCCCCCCCCCCCCTTTTTTTTTTTAAATCTCTGGATCCGTCCCTGCTTACCACACACATACATACACACAAACAAACACACACATACATACTCATTCACAAACACACACATACAAACACACAGACAGACTCACAGACAGACACACAGATACAGACACACTCACAGAATGATTTCCGAAGAATGTACGTCATTTACACTTGGAATCATTCGAGGTCACATTTTTTATCCTAACTTTGATCCTACAAAGCTACAAGGTCATATCAAATAAATTCATAATAATTTGTTACAATGGTGATAGATTTATTCTGGTTATATTTGCGAGTGACGGTAGACTTTCCGCTTGTCCATTGTCATGTGAGGAGTATTATTTGTGTTGGCGCGCGGAAAGCAACGCCCAAAGCGAATTCGAAGAAACATATCTAAATACACGAGCTACAAACCGGGCAATATACACGGCCGAATCAAATAACCTAGCTTTGTTATCGCTGCAGCTATCCGAGGCGTGTTCTCACTGCTCCGGGTTGATTAAACACACGTGATGGACTGTTACCGTTCCACTTAGCCCTTTTCTTTATTTATCTTACTTTTTCCCTCGGAGAAGAAGCGGCGGAGGCGGTGGGCTTTATGAAGGTTCAGTGACTCACCACTAGATCATTCGCCCCTGCGTACAAATTAACAGAGTGGGAGGGGAAGGCGCGGAGAACAGTTTAATACGGAATTCTTAACCTCTCTCTTAAAGTCCAGTAAAACGGACATCGTCTGGGGGATTCGCTTGGATATACCTGAATACCTGACGGCCCAGGAGCAGCGTTGTTCCAGTCATAATGAGGTTGGTGTTTTCCTCCTGCTGCCTTAAGGTATAGGCCAAACTCTCCTGGAAAGGTGAGAGCGCGGCACCAAGTTCTGTCCGTAAAAGGCGGGCGCGCGGTTCCTGCCAACGACAGGTTGGTGTCGTCGGGAGACCGCGTTTAGTGCGAAAAGGGGCACAGGGAAAAGTCAATAATAGATATCCTGGAGGGCCGAGGCCTTTGATGAGAACCCACCAGGTGGGGCAGGTAGGTGGTGAGCTGGTGTAAACAAACAAACACATGCACAAACAAATACACACCTTTGACTGAGGCAACACAGTCAATTGACGCTGAGGGAAAAGGGTTAGGTCTGGTGGCAACGAAAAGCCATGTTTAAACGCAAAGATCCCAAATGGGGCTTTCAGCGCCAAATGAGCCTGTAGATTCATGGTGTAGATGGGGATGGTGTTGATCTGCGGATTGCTAGGACACACGGACCTCTGTGTAACGTTTCCAAGTATCTACGTGGATTGCCTGCGCTCAGGGGGAGGCCACAACCAGCCCGATGTCTCCTAATAACGGGGCCTGTATCAGCCCCGGGTCGGAGAAGACAGAGCTCCGTTTGTGGTTTGTTCCTGTGTTTTTATCGCAGAATGTGTCAGAGCAGAAACCGGTGTGCGGTCACCTAGGCTATTACCTATTGATTCACGTAAGCACGCATACCTGTGGTACTTAGTGCAACATCAGCGAATAGCTTCCTATGACACACATTAATTGGTCTTGTAGTTGGAAAATAAAATTAATGTAAATTCTCAGGAGCGGATATAAGATTTTGGAAAGGGTGGGCGGGGGTGGTGTCCGCATAATTATATAAGCTAAGTACTCAGACAGCGCAATCAAAAATACGACCATGGCACCCATTTAATTGGATACGGAAGTTGAGAGCTGCCAATGGCATTTAGTCTGCCCAGACGGTCACAAACTAGCCGATTTGTATCCAGGAGTACTGGGCAAATTTCATGGGAAAGATCATGGGAACCACGTTTACAGCAAAGAAAATTTTCTATGACATGTTTGCCATGCCTGTCTCTATCATCGCCTCATTTAATCATGTAATGGTTCTTGCTTCTTGACCCATTAAACGTTGTCCACACAAAAGCTGGTCATAAAGAGTACCTTCTATATCCGTTATGGTTCCAGGCAGATCCTATAAGAGTAGGACTTTAATAGCTGTCTTTGTGGTTTACCTTTGGCTGGCCCACGGCGCCCCTGGGGTAGCATCCCCCGTCCCCGTTTCTATTCAAACAGGAGGCCAGACGACCACATAGCATGTTGGCATCCTGGCCACCTATAGACTATTCTAAGACTCAGTGTATGCCACGCAGGTTTAGCCTTTGTCTGTGGAAATTCAGGATCTAACTTACTTCACTCGGTTAAAGAACGTCTTGAGTTGAAGCCATGGCCTTTAAATGGATCTACGTGAACTTCACTTTGGAACTCTTACGTATCTATTCAGGATCTGATTCAGGATAAGCTTGTAAGTCGTTTACCCTTGAGTTGCCTTTATGTGGAAAGGGTGGAAATAACGGGGGTGAACTTATGTTGTAAAAGGTGCAATGTAGTATAATTTTATAATACTTTCTAGTGTAATGATTATCTTCTAGAATCAGTATTTCTAGTTCCTTTTGCCACTTATTGTCTTTGGAACACTTTATTGCCAATCATTATAATAATGGAAGACCAAGTAACTAAAGTGGCAGAAATGACAGATAATTGGAAATGTTTGTTATTTGGTCGCCTTTGCCCCTTTGTATCCTAGCAACATCTCGGTAGTGTTGTGCATTCATATCTTGTAATGCTGTAGTTTAATAATGTACACATAGAAGTAGACAGACCAAATGAAAGAGATGTACGTACAGAAATAAGACCATGACCAAGAATTGAAAGGTGTTTCAGCTCGAAACCCAAGAAAACCATGTAATAAATTAGTGTATATGTATGATTTTCATAACACAGAAATCTAAAGTTCTTGATTCCAACATTTTACAAGACATCGACCTATAGATCGTTTTTGGGGACCGAATGAATAGGGGTTCGTTCAAATGGATACAAAATTAATGGGTTTCTGTTAACCCTGATGTGCCCTGATGTGCCCTGATGTGTAAATTTATCAACCACTCCCCAGGGGGGGATTTCCATTTAGATTCCGTTACCGTATAAACAGATAAAGGTATTTCTCCGCCTCAATGCTCTATGGATGTGTATGCAGCTCTTTCTCATCATTACTTGTCGTGGTGTTGTAAAAGAACTTACCTGTAAAGCCGGGTTTCCCCTAACGACCATGAATGACGGTAAAAAAGAGAAAATCTTTGCCCATTTTAGTCATTCAGAAAGGAACAATCTCTTGTTTCCACTAAACGACTAAAGTTACCAGCCAGGGGACATTCTAGATGACTATTTCTAATGACTAGAGGGAGAGAATATAGGGAACAATGGACTTAATTACTTTAGAGGAAATTAACGTTTGTCTTGAGAAAAATCTAGCACATTTGATATTTTGGCTTTGATAGATCTTTTACTTTTGTCTTGAGCAAATCTCATTTACAGTCTTGAGCAAATGTCTTACCAATGATTTTGTGTTTCCACTAAATGATTAAAATTTTTACCACGAAACCTTGCACTGTTTTTCATGGTCGTCAGCATAATGTCGTTCAGTGGAAACCTGACTTAATACTTTCACCCTTCGTACATTATATTACGGGCTATGTATGTCGGGGGATTTATACAACACAAGAACGATATTCAGTAATTCTATCACGTCGAAGACATAAACACTATCTGTCACTCATGTGCCGTTTAGGTGCAGATGTACTCCTATTTGTTTCTATGAGGCCATCTTTTTCGTCTGTGAAGTTGTGATAAGATGCAATGCCTTTGGAGGAATAACAACAACCTCTTTTAAAACGGGTATACGTTTTTGGGACAGAATAATGAGAGGAATGCAATAAGATTATTTGATAGGTGAATTATTGATTATGTATGCATAAGTGTGACATTATGATATTATGAATAAAAATGTGAGGCTTGATAGTGGTTTTGGCCACCAGGGGGAGCATGTAGGCATACCCACATGTTTCATTCAGGTGGACCCTCATGACATCTTTGCCCTCATGGCATATGTGATAGTGGATGTGGGCCAATTACCCCTATGGGGGCTTTTCATGCCAGTGTGCAAGGTGGGCTACTCCAGGGATATAAAACTGAGGACTGACCAGTGGAGGGCATCATTTAGCAGGAGGGATCTCAAGGAGAGAGGACCTACCTGCCCTGCAGCACCTACCTACCTGCAGCACCTCCTGCCCAGGAACCTCCTGCCCTGCCCTGCCCTGCCCTGCCCTGCCCTGCCCTGCCCTGCCCTGCCCTGCCCTGCCCTGCCCTGCCCTGCCCTGCCCTGCCCTGCCCTGCCCTGCCCTGCCCTGCCCTGCCCTGCCCTGCCCTGCCCTGCCCTGCCCTGCCCTGCCCTGCCCTGCCCTGCCCTGCCCTGCCCTGCCCTGCCCTGCCCTGCCCTGCCCTGCCCTGCCCTGCCCTGCCCTGCCCTGCACCTGCCTGCCTGCCTACCTGTATGTTGACCTGGTTGCCATGATCATACATCAAAGCTATTGAGTATTATTGTCACCGCATATACCTTCGGGTATGTCACTGTAAATAAACAACCCCTCACTGTACCCCAGTTGTTGAGTTCTGTGATTCCGCATAGGGTCATGGATTTCTTAACATTTGTTGGGTAGATCTAGGGGATGTACTATAACAAAGCATAAATCTTTGCTTCGATTCTAACCATGAAGAAATTGCGTAGTAGCTCCACCTACAACCCTTCAAAACATGCAATTTTCCTTTCGAAGCTGTCTGTTGAACCCTTTTAATCGAGGGCAGGGGACATTTCAATGAAGGTTAGTTAGTGTAATAGTTTACCCATTCGCAAGTCTTTATGCCACATCTTTTGTCATGGTTGGCTGGTGCTGCCAACTCAGGCCATAAATTGCTAATAAAAGGGGTATCGTTTAACATGTTTCTTTGATAAAAAAGACATTTTCTGTTAACACCTTTCATTCATGACGTCCCAGTTTCTTTCTAGTCCACTCCACCTGTTCGGCACGCAGACATATATATAGGGAGCATGTAGGCTACTTCATCTACCATGAAATAGCTTTGAGGTAATAAGGTTGAGTGGATGAATAGACATGAACACCTCAAATCTGAAGTGATATGTGCTAACGGATGTCAATCTGTGAGGCTCCGAGGCCGAGGGTTAATCATCTTTCATTTGGTGAATTCCTCGCCAGAGTATCTGTGTCTCAATAAAGTTTAGATTTTGAACGCTTGATATCTGGTCACACCATATAAATACGAGTCACGCTGAGAGACAAATTTATCAAAAAGATGCAGAACACATTAACAATCTAGTCTGTCATGATCCGACTGCAATATAACAGACTCACCAAATGATGGGTTATCAACGCTAAAACATCAGTCATCTAACCTGGGTTGTCTCTGCATGTTCCATACTGATTTAGGTAGGTACATGTATAGTCAGCTGCTGGGACAAATGAAAAAGAAAAAGTGAAATAGATATCGGATTGTGTCATTAGATGTATAAATATATATATATATATATATATACATATATATATTTATATATATGATGCTCAGTATAAGCATTACACACATTGCCAAGTGAATATCACCATGTATATACTGTGTAGGCTAATCATGTATTGTCTAGAAGGAGATACATGTTTTCATTTGGTGATCGAAATCTGATATCTGACCTATTTGCGTGGTTATTGTCTACAGATTACCTAGATAATTTAACATCAAAATACGAAAACAAAGTCAAATATGAATTGATATCAGTTAAAGTACCCAAATTGTTATTTTGCGGTCGTTCGCTTTTTGAAGTATGTATACATGTATTGTGCTCGTAGAAAACGTGTGCCGCTATAGATTCATGTAACATACCAGTGACATTTACGTTGTCCGTTCTGCAATCTGCAGGCACAAATTCTTTTACTTTTGTCACCTGAAAAGTGGTAAGTAAAACACCAGGCTGCCAGACATAAGGTACACAATCTCCGCGTTATATGACCAGGTTTTGATTTGTTTGATTTGGGTCGTCGTGTTGAGTACGCCTACTGTTTCCCTGGTAATGTTTTACAGTTCATCGAAAAATATAGACTTTAGTTAGCAGGCTAAATACTATCTAGGTCTAAGTCCAAAACAACAAAGTCCCGGAGCAACTTATCCACAGGGCATATAAAGTATAATGACAAATTCCTAGTGGCCTAATGCTATAAGGACACGCGTTTGATCAGTATGATATTTTCAGTCATGTATATAAAATATCATTTTCATTTTAAAGTTCTCTATCGAGTTCTCTCTAAGTGACCCGTGAAGGGTCTCATAACTCTAATTTTGTTATGCTTTGTGTATTGCGATAACCTATTCACCCTGTCACAAAAGCTGTCCCGTCATTATGAAAAGAGGAATTGTCAGGTGCCAATAATTTGTGTAACAAACTGAATCACTGATCACGTAACTCTAATCACAACATACTGACCAGTGAAAAGACAGCTTAACCCTTTAGACCCCACACGATTCGGATAAAGAGGGCTTATTTCCCCGGATTTTCCAAATGTTCCCCTAAATATTGGAAATGGAGCATTACTAAAATGGGGAATTGCATGAGTTTTCATTGGGTGTAAGGGATGCCTGAGTGTGCTGCTGGATATCCTACACGTTCACCTCGGAGAAACGTGGAAAAAAAGGAAATACCGGCCGTTTTTCCTGGCGGCTTCTGTCGAATTGGGGACACTTCCCATCGGCGAATACAGCTGGATTGGAGTCGCAAGTGTTTAATTTGCCACCGTATTTGTCGCGGCCTTATTTGCTAGTAAAATATCAAGTCATTATAAAGAATACTTTGAGGAAATGATCAATTATGCTTATTTCCAGCCAGGGAGATGTAGGACCAAAGTACAAACTGGTGATGCTTTATGATTTATGATTTCTCTTTTTCAGATGAGATGCGAAGGGAAGAAGAAGAGATGAGTGACTTCTTGTGTATAGGGGATTACATCTGCCTCTTTTGTGAGGACATGGAGGGCTACATCTACAGCTGGCAGTCCAGGTGGGTCATCTGCCATGAGCAATGATAACACATGGCAATTGTTATAATAAGCGTTAATATCTATTTATGCAATATATGTAATGTATATGTAATAATTATGTAATATTATAGTTTATGTACCAATGAACGCTCATTAATGTAGTATATTTATGATAATATATTGAACTTATTATCATGATTAAATAATACAAAACTACTCCCAATTCATCGGCCGATCAGCCTTACACGCGCAGACCTGATTGTCTTGGATATTAGCTGAGGAGATTGCACACATTCAGCTCAACATAACCGGTAGATAGCTATGACTTACAAAACACCAGAAGCCCCCCGCCCCACACTGCCCCAGCCACCTCCGGGTGGTGGGGACGACCCTCTTTGACAGCAGCACTAACTGTGTAAGGAGGTGAGACGTCGCTAGTCAAACATTCTGTACAAACAATAAAATTTTCATGCACTCCTGGCCCTCTTCCTAAGATCCCATGACCCCATACATAAAGCCACCTCCCTACGTGCATACACGTGGGTCCACTCAACAGCGCCTAACAGGAGGTGTCAAACAAAGAGCCGAGTAATTATACTATGTAAGGATAGGCAACTAATATATGTCGAGTGTTAAAAAATGGTCTAGATTGGTCTGGGTCAAAGGTTAACTCAACGATGGACTACGCCACCAGGGGGCAGTGGGGGCAGTCTGCGCAGGCGCGACGGTTGACCCCTGGATCGGGGGGTGGGGGGGCTGTTTGGAATGCCCGGATGCGATATGTCCAAATATTTGTGGGGACCATTTTCACACTTAGCCAACCTTCGGCGGTGTATTGTCACTACGACACCGCCGGGCAGGCCCGGGGCGCGCGTGACTGCCACCAATGACATCTTATGGCGAGGTGGTGCACAACTCAGACCTATAACAAACAAAGTCTTACGTGGCAGCAAGCCACATTTCCTGGTAGTTTCTGCACAATTAGTGGCAAAGTAAACGGCAATCCACCATCAGGTCATATCCCCAACGTCTTTTTGCACGGCCACAGAATCCATTTACTAGTTACTTTGCAGATGTTGGTGGTATGATAAAACAATGTTTTGAGTAGAAGGGGAAGCTACCGGGTTTTTTTTTTCATCTTTCATTTTGCTTTTACATCACTATTAGTTTTGGATCAGGTTAGTGAAAGATATTTGAAATAGGATAGTTATTTCAACGATTTGGCATTAGGCTATATGCGATATCTTTGAGCAATATCGTAGGCCTACACAACCAAAACAAAACAATAAGCCATATTTTGGTAACAACAAACACCCCAACGACGATATCTTTGTCGTTGCCTACTTACTTTAATATTTGTCACGTTCCCTACATAATAAATTAGAAAATAGCTAGGTTATTCTGTAAAACTGACAATGACGTTTGTCCCAATGATACGATAGACTGCCACTGAAGAAGAACGCTTTCTTTAATTCGTTGATTATACTATGATTATTTCCACGATTATAGAATGATGTTTGCCAACTAATGACTAAAGCAATTTCATTTCTATTTATTTTCTTTAATTCTAGTTCTGTCTTTAATGGAGTGTACATCTTCCATCGACAAGAACGGAGTCGCCCAGATGGGATTCCTAATCCAGACGGTAAGCACAAGTATTTATAAGTAAATAAAACACCAGCAAATGTATTCATACGGGAAGCACATGAAGGGTGTATTCATAAAAAGTCTTTGGGTCAAAAAAAGGTTGGATGAAGTGAATCTCCGTGCTCATTGAACTGAAAGCTTCTGTGTTTTTTTAAATCCAATTGAAAACGTGACATTTAAAAGAACATTAAATTAAAGATATTTTAATACCACGTAGTTCGAACTAAAGGTTAAGTCCAGTGACAGGACAAATTATAAAGGTTGTTAGTCAGATTAGGTGCAAAGGAAATTAACCTGAATAATGTTAAATAGCATTTCTTAAACTTACACTGACACGACGAAACATAATGTATAAATATCTTGTATCTCCTGAGTGATGCAGGCTGGGTCCTTGCACTGAAAACACAGAGTTGTCAAAATGGTGCCAAAAACGACAACCCAATGTTGTCTGTGTCTTTTATACAAAAAATCTATGAATAGTTTCATGTTGTAGATATCATAGTCCATAATAATGGCTTCCTATAATCTTATTACAATTTATTAGGTATGGACATTACATATAGGAGGCCTATGAGTTGTATGTTTTTGACACCATTCACTTACAATACTTTATCATAGACAGAGGCCATGACAACCTTGGGCTGTCATTTTAGGCACCATTCACTTATAACCCTAGGGTTGTCAGGCAGCACTTTTGACACTCATTTTGTTCTGTAACAACCCTATGACAACCCGATTCTCAGTTTTTGCTTCTCTGACAACCTTTTTGGCCAAAGTAGTCGGGAGAAAATGACAACCTTTGTGTTGTCATCCAGCCTCAAAATTCACAATGACAACCCTCTGACCACCCCAAATTGTCAAAAGATTGTCACAAGGTTGTCACACATCATCAATGGCCTGAAATTAGCTCTGCTCTGCCCCCACAAGTCACCTATGACAACCCAAAAGTCACCTATGACAACCCTCTGACAATTTTAAAGTGGTTCTCTGACGACTTTGTGTTTTCAGTGTGGGGTATTATATCAAATGGATTAGATGAAGGGGCGTTTTCCTTAAATGTATCATACGTTTTGGGAATAGGCCTTACAAGTTGATATCTGCAAGCCAATATTCCAGTAGTTCAATTCCTATATAGATTTAATGTATACATGCATAACTAGAAAGGGCGCTATCCATAGGGAACCTTGTTGAAATTATTTTAAAGCAAATGAAATTGAATACCCAAATCTTTAGTAATTAGGGCCAATTATACAAAAACAAAAATTAGTCTGGAGCTACAGAAAATTAAAAATCGTAACACCTAAATGAAGCCGCTATCGGCCAAACACAAATTATTACATACACGTTCCTAATTCATGGCTCATGACTTGGACTTCTGGGCCGCCTATACCTCTCTGGGAGCAGTCAAATGGACATCATATTATTTTGCAATTATAAATCTAAGAGATATTCATACGGTTTGGATAAAATAATGCATTCCTCTAGCATTTTACGATTTGGGCCCCTTCTGGATCAGCACTGAAGCTGCCTCCTGAAAAACCTACATGTGTTGTGTACGCACTTAATGGAAGACCCTCTGTAACGGCATCTTGTGACGTCACAACACGGCTGTAGGGCATGGGCGCAATAATCAGTGCTGACACCTGACTGACCCATATACAGGTGTTGGTCGTGGATGTCCTGTTACATAGCTGCATCCATGAAACCCCTTACACCTATAGAAAAGATTTCATTTGTAATATTCTCAGTTTGTAGTCCCTTTTGGGCATGAATTACTAGTATTTCTCTTGCTCTTTAAACATGGCACCACAGGTGCGACTGGGAACCAGGAACCTTTAGATATATTGATTAGCCACCTCACAAGCACATTTCTGTTTTTAAGGCTAAGGAAGGAATATTCCTCGTTATTCCTGATATAATTGTTTTATTGTCAGCTGATTTGAAAAATAAGATAATACCAACATTTAAAACCCGATATTTACAAGGATTGGAAAACCGCGGTCGAAATATAACTGGATATGTTTTTATAGGTTTCCCAACCCTTTGTTTCAGCTGTTATACATGACGACAAACGTCGGTTATAAATCATCCATGTTTTAGAGCCGGCAGTATGGCCCCACTTCACATGCCATTGATTCAGTATTGATGGATTAGGTTTTTCTTCACAGCGCCATACTGATCCACTGCAGTGTAGACTAAAACTTCGTTTTTATATCATTACCTTCAGGTATTCATGTCCTGTACAGCACCTTTTATTCCGTAGAATACAGGCAGTGGGCCGTGGTAGTTTTATATTGGGCCTGCAGGATTTAAATGGGAATTCATAGATAAAATACTTGAATTATATTCATCATTTTATCATTTATATCACTATTGCTCAGTGTTTTTATACCAACATAATTATTGTACTAACACGTACAAGCAGTTAATTCATATGTACTTATATCACGTTTTGAGCATAACGTAATTACAGACTTTCTGTAGTTATCAACCAATAACAAATTACAGACAAACTTAAAGTTCCATCAAATTTTATTCCCCGATCTCCATTGAAGTTAGTGTCTGACCAATGGTAGACTGGATATTTTGTATTTGATAAGGGCAGGGACAGGTTGCCTTAAATGCAAAAATGCTATCGTAATCAGGTTTGGGCTATGACAGGAAAAACGGGACGTCCCGTTTATTTTCAGGACACAACCCTTTAAATAATTTTAAAACATTCTATTATTCTTTTTACAATTTCAAAATATAACCCTATGTGACAAACAGTCATTTGGTTAAATTGAAATTTAATTCCATCATTAGAATAACAGTTTTACTTCTTTTTAAAATCAAGCCTGAAAAAACAGGACATCCTGTAAAAACGGATCACAGAACCGTCGTGTAATTTCAGGGCTGTTTTCTCCATAATGTTTTTTGTAACTTTTAAACATTTTAAATCAATGGAAAAAAATATGTAATGATAGAATGTGAAAATGCAACAATCATATTGATGCAAAAGATGTGCTTTTTTGTTACAAATCATTTCCAAATTTTACAACTTATTTTCAACTCATTATCTGAGCATCTTTTTTTATATGAAAAAATTATTGTGATTTTTGGAAGGGAAGTGTTGTGTAACTCAAGTAAAATGTAGAATTTCATATTTTTTGTATCTGGAATATGTAGAAGTATTATACCATGTTTATTTTGTGTATTAATTATGTATAATTTCATCTTCAATAGTTAGATACTATACTTTTTCATAATTGCCTGTTACTACAGGATGTCCCATTTTTACAGGACATCCCGTTTTTCTGTGGTATCTCCAACCTGGTAATACCAAAATGTGTATTTTCGTGAAATGATACATTATCAAAAGCTGCAGTATGTTCATAAACGATATCATATATCATATTGTTATCAAAATTTCTTGCTACAAAGAAAATGGTTGGTTGGAGTTCTCGATGCTATCTGCACTATTTCAGATACATAAAAAAGCATACATTAATTATATGATATGTCTGTATTCATAGTAATGGCTCTAAGATATTGTGGCGTTATCAAATTGGTATTTTGGTATTTGGATGTTGTGCCTGCACAGTGTCAGATCTGCAGTAAATATATAGGGATTGTCTATTTCACTACGCAAAATGCCAACAGTAGCTACCATGTAAATCACCTTCCGTTTTAACTATGGCTGTCACGTTTTAAAGGCACTTCACATAGCTTTTAGCCGGTCTACAAAAAGCTTCTCTCTAAAAAATGAAGCTTTTTGAGGCAGCAGAAATGTTACTGTGGCTTACGTATTCCTCCCCTATGTGTTTGAGAAGTCTGGGTCTTTTTTAAAGTGACGTTAGTCGGTTTGGGTGAGGAGTGTGCAATATAAATAGTGCCCGTTGTCCACAGCTCAGCGGAGATTAAATGGGTATTACGGTCAAATCAGTTCCACTTATTGTGCACTGTGAGTTTCCCTGGATCGCGCATTGAGTTTTTACATTGTGCGAAGAAGTGCCCACCCGCCTCCTTCAGACGGTCAGAGGAAGAAGATTAGATCTTTGTGTTCTATGTAGGTGAAAGGGTAGGCTCTGACTAAGCAGAGTACATCTACTACCTTTATATAGATGGCAGAAACAAATGATAGCAGAAACAATGAACACTTAAAATAGGCAGGTTTTTTTTTATTAATTGAAGATAGGATTATCAACGAATCGTAAGAATGATCACATCATTTCCTGAGCATTTGGAAAGGCCAACCCTTCATCTTTTTAATCTATGATAATGTATTTGTGCAAGTGATATGCTGTGTAACATAAATCTGGGTTGATTAATATCTGTTTAATCCTCCTATTCATGGAACAGAAGACGTTTCTTGAGCTGTCCCTGTCTTTTTGAATTCAAAACCCCTGTTCTACCATTCATTAAACATTGACTTCCATGGAGATCGGGGCAAGATTTAACATACATTTTATAGAACGTGTCTATTTTATATTGGTTACTATTTCAATAAAGGCAATACATAGTTTTATTTATCAAACCTTTATGTTCTTTGGAAAGTACATTTTATCCCATTGTAAAACTTGACCGAGTTGACCCACTTGTATTGTGACACATTTAGAGAGAAACCGACTTGCCAAAAGCTATTGCACATCTTTTTGTTCCTTCATTTTTTGACAGCTGTGGTGTTCCAAGTATGCATACAGAACAGGTATAAATTGAACAAAAAGTACAGGAAGTGCAAAGACATCCTCCACGGCGAGCCTGACAACGTGGAGGTAAAGGCTCTAGCCGCCCAGGCAAGGGTAAGAAAACATTGTATTAAATGATAGGTAAAAAAGGAAAACCGACAACTCTTTTCACGTAAAGCTGTAAATGAGAGGTAATGTCTCTATGCCAGGTCTTGGGGCAATTCAATGTTTAAGCTCGCTGAATACCTCACTGAATTATCCATATTAGCATATTTCATTTGATAATTGACGGAAAAAACTGCATGCAAGGTTTATTTAAGTTTACAATGTTTTAATGACACAGGTATTACTTAAATTAACCAAATTATGGTCATTTATGAGTTATAATTAATTGGCGTGAAGAGCACTTTGCATACAAAACTAATTATGTTTCGTTTTTTTAACCATTAGTCAGCAGCCCAGGCAGAAAATGACGACAACGTTGCAGAACAAAAGAGGCAGCAGGGAAAGAGGGTTCGCTATGGAGAGGTCATACAGGTATACAATGGAGACGTTAAAGACATCGCCAATACCAAAAATCAGTCTAATTAATGATTTTATATATTATACTTACTGGACACACATGCTAGAATGTGGCACATATTGAAGAACAGTTTTTATTTGTTAAAAATGAGCTTTTTTTTATGTTTTATGAACTGTCTTCAGATAAATCTGTTCTTCCAGGCAGTTCAGATGGTATACATAGATATGTTTTCAACATATTTTTTGAATATAATATATAAGTTGGCCTATTATTTATAAGTGAGAGAATTTATAATGATTAATGAATGTGAATTTTAATGATTAATGAATGTGAGGTGTGCATACTGATGACCTTTATATCCTTTATAACGTATACGTATGACAACAGTTCACCATGACGTTCTATCAATAACTAGTTTTTAACTATCCATTATGCCTGGTGGGTTCAAGCTGAGATGTTGGCTTTAATTTCGGTTGTCTATGCAGGGTCACGCCTGTAGGTAGAACCTGACCAAGACACAAGTAGCAGAGTGTTCCCATTTCTTCTTGCCGTGTATATTCCCGCTCCTGGAATGAGGTTAAGTCTCTGAATGGAAACTTCTTTAGACAGAGCAAACATTGACTGTCAGGTTCTATTAAATTCCACCACGCAGGCGTCGTTCATGGCAGTTTAAGAGTTTTGTTTAATTTTATATTTCTTCGGTTTTACTATTTAATACTGATGTGTATTTTTCCCCTTCTCTCCTCATTTTTTCTTCTTCCCTATCCTTCAGCTGCGTCACGTCTTCACGGGAAAATACATTCACAATAGTACAACACAAACAAGCCGACGGGACAAGAACAATATGATGGTAATTAAGTTCATTGATTAATACCGTAAAATTTGTTGGGAAATTATAAACGCAATCAATCCGTACCAGGAGTATATCCAAATTTAGAGAAATATATATAGACGTCAATTGCAATTTAAAGTGGCAGGATTATTGTTTGTATGTTTATGAATCATAACCTGAACGCATTGTAAAATTAGGTTTTAATTAATTGTAAACGGTTCATGAACAAGTCATGTATAGTATTATAAAGAACCCCTGATACGTAGCTAACTTATTTGTACTTTATTTCAGATTCACCTCCAGGATTACAATGCTAAACATGCCCAGTTCAGAATTTTGCCCCGCTACAAAGTCAAATCAGAAGGCGAAGCCGTGAGTATTGAGTATGGCTATAATTATTATAATGAGCACAGTTGATTTAGGGGTTTATTTCCTTTCGTATTTCCGTTGTCATTAATGTCTTGAGTTGCATGTTTTGCTTATAATTTACTGTATCAGTATCCTCTATATATCTTATATTTATAAGCTTATTTCAAGATTGTTAGATTATCGCACTTCTGACACCACAGTAAAGGTTTTGAGACTAAAGAAAAGTTCTCACCAAGCAATATCGGATCTTTCACTAAAATGATTGCAAACGATTTGGAAAAAAATAAATCATGTTTTCGTTTTCAGGTACAAATCTATGACCAGATAGTCTTTGAGAGCATCAAATCTCCAGGCCAGTACTTCCACGCCAGCGTCCCATTCACTATAGACTATTTCCACACAGGGTAAGATCAAATGTCACATGTATATCCCTAACCTAGGCTACCTGTCCCCTGCCCATATACACTGTTTCGACTATTTCATATGTGTAGGTCCTCATAAGTATCACTTTTTTGCAGAAGTCTTCGTTTCACTAAATCTAGCAAGTATTAGTTAACAATTCACACTGCGTTTACCGTAACCAGTTGGTAATGGATTTAAAATTCTAAATCAGATTAAATAATGACTAATTGAAGCACATAACACATATAACATAATGCCAAATAAACATCATACAACAGCTCTCACTGAACCAGTACATGATAATTTGACTAAACATAGATAGACGGTTGGCCGGTCTTATGTTCATATATGTGTGTTATCGAAGTGCGTTCCCTACTTATCTCAAGCATGTACAACAAATTAACCCCCATCCTTTGACGTTTCATCATAGTGTTGGGGATATGTGGCCGAGAGATCTACGTTGTAGCGAAATCAGGTTAACAGAGTTATCGTCACTTGAAATAACAATCAGCTCAACATATTAAACAGTGTTAAGCTTTATTTGCTAAGTGACCTAGGCTTCCGGTGACAGACAACACCTCTTTATATTGAAAGGAAAATTCTAGTATAGTAAGATCTCTGCTTTGCCTCAGTCGTGGATAGTTCTAGTTAAGAAAATATGAATTACAACCTGCTAATATTCTACGTGAAAAGTGTGATATGCTTTGACTTGCTTTTGTAATTTGAGTTTCCTATTCCTTCACTGTTCAACTAACAATCTGAAACTGATTTACTGTTAGACATGAGCGATTTTCTCTGACTTTCCTATTTCTGACAGAAATGTTATTCTATGTCCTTCTAATTTTCTACTTATATTCCAAATCTATTCTTTTCTGAAGACTTTTCCTTCTGCCCAGGTAGAGTAACTCTGAACAATGACAGACCAAACATTTTTTGACGTCTCTTAGATACCAATAAGCCTATTAAATTTTAAGTTTAAATGAATACTTAATCATTAAACTAAGTTAGTATTAGGGACTAACTAGCTAACCTCTGCAAATATATATCTGTTGTTGTTGCCTAATATGTTTTTTTGCATTTGCAAAGATAAAAAGAATTCAAGCTCTTTTACCCTTGTTCGATCAATGTAACATCGTAATTGTGACAACTGATTATGTAACCATTTTTTGCTTAGGAATAATTGTTTTCATTTTTATAATCTGTAAAGTAACAAATAGATCCATTTCTTGCCGTGTCTCTTAATAAAGTTACTATTGCCTATCATTGTAGATCCGAACTCAACTTGGGGGTAGACCTGACAGGATTCACATTGGTCAAGTATTACAAACCAGAAGAAGAAAAGGAAAACTTCCTACGGGTATGTGATCTTACAAAATCATTTTGGACAGTAGGATTAGTTTTCAAAGGGGGCCTATCCCATCCAATGATAGGACGTTTTTATAACGTTGCAGCAATGTTCTGGATAAATTCTTGTTACATCACATAGTTAGGTTTGATGACTCCCAATTACGTCAACGCAACCAACTGTTGCAATGTTACATTGTGACGTTCTGATAACATTCTTGTAACATTATTTATGAGGCAGAGAAAGTCACAATAACATTCTATTTAGGTCAGGGTAATGCCTATCCTAATAAGATGGTCACTGTAACATTCTCTTTAGGTATAAGGTTAAGACCTGACATAATCAGAACATCCCAATATCGTTTTGTTTAGGTAAGGTTGGGACTTTCCCTGGTCAGGAGGCCACAAGAACATTCTGTTTAACCCTTTCACTGCTAAATATGCCATTCTATAGTTCATATTTACATAGGTATTGCCTAAAATATGAAGATTAGTCTTAAAAATGCATAAAACTCAAATTTCCTCTAGATTCTTCCAGTAAAATTTATTTTTATGTAAGTTGGATGAAAACATTCCAAATGTTGGGACTGTGCCAATTGGACAAACTTCAAACTTACCAAGCGAGCTATATTGCTAATATCTTTATTATGTTCCGATTATTGGTTTCCATGGTAACCATCAATCGGTGGAATATTGATTTTATTTCTTTAAAGGAGATTAAAAAAGTTGCTTATTTGCAATTCTATTATTTTCTAACAAACTGATGCAAGAATATCCAAATGACCATATCTCGGGTCCTAATTGGAATTTTTCGAAAATTCTTTCAGATTCTGAAAGCTTAATTCTTCCTCTTTAAGTACCATTCCTATGGAAATTTACTATAGAGCCACCTTTGTAGCTTCCCACAGTGAAAGGGATAAGTCAGGTCTAGACCTCACCTAATCAGAATGTCATGATAAAAATAAAAACAACTAAAAAAAAAAAAAAAAAAATAACATTCTTTTTTAATTTGATCTTGACCTAACTTCACCAGAACATTATGATAACATTCTGTTTTGCTTAGGTCAAAACCTCACAGAAAAATAATGTAATAGTTACACAGGTACATTCTACGTTAAGTGTTGCATATGGGTAGAAAAAAAGTGAAAAAACAAAATCGGAATTACAAGTTTAATTGTAATATTTTCTCAAAAGACAGGTGTTATTCTGTCCTCTTGAAAAAAATTGGCTCGTTAAACTTCTTCATAATAGAGATATGACACTTCAAAGATATATATGATACATTTGACCAAATGGGATAAAAGCTTTCTTTTATGTTCCTTTATTGAACAACTCAGAACTGATATGTGACCCACTATAACAATGTGATACCCCCTTTTTGTGAATTTCACATTGAAGAGTAGTATCTTAGTTTTCAAACGATACCAAAATTATCAAAATATGATAATTATTTATGGAGTTAGAGTCATAGTAACATAGGAGTGTCAGTGTTCCTTAAAACTATTTTTTCACTTGGCCATCTAATGTGGAGTATATAATAGATACCGTAAAGGTAAAATCTCTCGTAGATACTATTTTGGCAAAATCACCACTACTGATTCAAAAATCAATTAATTGATATCTGGTTTAAAATGTTTGAACATGAAAAATTTCACCGGTAACTGTGTCTAGCTTGAATTGATCAATTTTATAATAATTTGCTATCAGTGGTAGATATATCATTTCAAAATCTCTCGTAGATACATCTCTCGTAGATACTATTTTGCTATTCCTGTCCTCCTGGAGCCTTTGATAATGAGTGTAGATAACTAAAATTCAGGATATTTAAGTTTGAATAGTAGATCTATCATAATTTCTTTGTTTTTCTCTTCTGAATAATCTCTTTCATTGCTAAACCTCATCTCTCGTAGATACCCCCCTTAAATATATGGGCAAAAAGTGCATATTATAGCAGTCAGACAATTTGTATTTTAATCAAAACATTATCTTTCAGTGTTTTTTCTAATGGGGCTAAGTGCCCCAGACATTTTAGTACAGAAAATACAGGCCTAGCATTATTTTCTGAACCAAAATGCCTAGTTTGTTTAAAAATCTCTTGTAGATACTAAATAGAGTGGACATTTTCCATTAAAGTAGAAAAAATATACATTCTTAGATTAGGATACATTAAAAATCATAAAACTGTAAGGAGTTATTGTAAGAACACAGCACGATATGAAATTGGGCTGTAAATTAATTATTTTGACATCTACAGTATTAAAGGGAAAAAATAATTCTCTGTGGACATGGAGTTTTGAGGGTTTTGAGGGTACATGACACTTTAACAAAATAAAAGTTCAATTTTAACACATACCTGATTAACATTCCTATATATCAAAGAATTGGTTTCAACATAAGGATCTTAGAAATTTGAATTGCCAAGGGAAAATGAGTAAGTGAAAAAAGTTATAAGCCTTTCAATGTTAAAGACACCCAATGCAACACTTAACATAGAATATGCCACTGTACAATATTTTAGTAAGTGACAGACAAACCAAAAGATTATGGTTGCATAACGTGACCATTACATCACACCTTGGCTGGGATTAATTCAATAGTTTGAAGGGTCTTTGAAAATGTAGGGTTCATGTGAAATATTGTGAAAATAGATACTTCTGTCAGGGAGGATGTGGCATGCTAATGACACCCCTCCTGACCCAAGATAAACATACTTGGATAAGCATGCTCCTCAGAAGGTCCAAGTCAGGGCACAATTAGTAAAGTAACTCCCCAATCATGTTCTTTCAAAAGATAAGTACTTATGATAAAGCTGGCTTGCTGATTTCATCAAAACTACTATTGTGATCATTCAAACAAGTGTGTTGTATTAGTCCAAAATACAATTAGTTTATTAACTTCATAGAGTTAGAGGCGTATAATTAACGATTGTTATAAAGAATCATCAAATAGATTGAGCCAACGCCAACGGTATCTTTTTACCCTCAGGGTGGTTCTGTGGTAAGGCTCTTTCACAAGGAACTGGAAGCCTACCTTGTGGCAGAAGGCTTGTTTGAAGAGAAATTATCAGAAGAAGGTAAGCAACAACAATTAGCACAATCAATCCATTATACTGCTTCACCCAGTGCATTTTGTGAGATAGCATTTTAAATTGTTTTGGGGTATAAAAGATATAATTTTGTGCGGCCAATAAGATAAAGATTTTAAGATAGACTTCTAGTGATATGTTTAGATAGAGGTTTTGTCCATCAGATGGGCAATGTTATGTTTCATAAAAGTTGATAGTATTGCTATTTACTTTGTCGTTGAAAAAACAACTGATTATGATATCATTCTGTGGAATCGACTGTGATTGTCAATAATCTAACCGAAATGATGATCACCTAAAGATTTACTCAACGGTTCTAAACATATTAACTTTACGAAAAATATGTCTGTAGTCACTTTTCCATCAGAAGATGTAAAAGAAAAATTAAAAAGTCCTTATGGTTGTTCTTTTACAGTTGTTTACTTTTCAATTTTAACAGTTCACCTGAGGATCCGGAACGTGGATCAAATGGTGCCCAAAAGTCTGTACCCTTCATCCTCAGGCACCACCTACTGGCAGGTGGAGGCGGAGAGTAGTGTACTACAAGGTGGGTTTGGGGCTGGCAGGTGGAAGCAGAGAGTAGCGTACTACAAGGTGGGTTTGGGGCTGGCAGGTGGAGGTGGAGAGTAGCGTACTACAAGGTGGGTTTGGGGCTGGCAGGTGGAGGTGGAGAGTAGTGTACTACAAGGTGGGTTTAGGGCTGGCTGGTGGAAGCGGAGAGTAGTGTAGTACAAAGTGGGTTTGGGGCTGGCAGGTGGTGGTGGAGAGTAGTGTACTACAAGGTGGGTTTGGGGCTGGCAGGTGGAGGTGGAGAGTAGCATACTACAAGGTGGGTTTGGGGCTGGCAGGTGGTGGTGGAGAGTAGTGTACTACAAGGTAGGTTTGGGGCTGGCAGGTGGTGGTGGAGAGTAGTGTACTACAAGGTGGGTTTGGGGCTGGCAGGTGGAGGCGGAGAGTAGTGTACTACAAGTTGGGTTTGGGGCTGGAAGGTGGAGGTGGAGAGTAGTGTACTACAAGGTGGGTTTGGGGCTGGCAGGTGGAGGCGGAGAGTAGTGTACTACAAAGTGGGTAAGGGGCTGGCAGGTGGAGGTGGAGAGTAGTGTACTACAAGGTGAGTTTGGGGCTGACAGGTGGCAGGAGAGTAGTGTACTGCAAAGGTGGGTTTGGGGCTGGCAGGTGGAGGTGGAGAGTAGTGTACTACAAGGTGGGTTTGGGGCTTGCAGGACGAGGTGGAGAGTAGTGTACTACAAGGTGGGTATGGGGCTGGCAGGTGGAAGCGGAGAGTAGTGTACTACAAGGGGGGTTTGGGGCTGTCAGGTAGAGGCGGAGAGTAGTGTACTACAAGGTGGGTAAGGGGCTGGCAGGTGGAGGTGGAGAGTAGTGTACTACACGGTGGGTTTGGGGCTGGCAGGTGGAGGCAGAGAGTAGTGTACTACAAGGTGGGTTTGGGGCTGGCAGGTGGAGGTGGAGAGTAGTGTACTACAAGGTGGGTTTGGGGCTGGCAGGTGGAGGTGGAGAGTAGTGTACTACAAGGTGGGTAAGGGGCTGGCAGGTGGAGGTGGAGAGTAGTGTACTACAAGGTGGGTAAGGGGCTGGCAGGTGGAGGTGGAGAGTAGTGTACTACACGGTGGGTTTGGGGCTGGCAGGTGGAGGCAGAGAGTAGTGTACTACAAGGTGGGTTTGGGGCTGGCAGGTGGTGGTGGAGAGTAGTGTACTACAAGGTGGGTTTGGGGCTGGCAGGTGGAGGTGGAGAGTAGTGTACTACAAGGTGGGTTTGGGGCTGGCAGGTGGAGGTGGAGAGTAGTGTACTACAAGGTGGGTAAGGGGCTGGCATCAGAAGTAAGAAATGATAGGAAAGACAGGGTGTAGGCATGTGGCTCCGCTTTTTCTTTTTTAATTGTTTATCAAGACTTCACGTGGATACAATCATGTACTTCCAGTCTCAGGAGCGGTCTATTAATTACTCCCCCCCCTTGTTTTCTTGCATGTAATATGCATTAAAAAATGTAGGCCTACTAAAGCCCTTCCCACCCCGACCCCCTAAAAAAAGAAAATATTCTATAACCTCCTACTTTGTGCAAGTGGAATTAATGGTCGACCCCGGACGTGTCATTCATTGAGGAATGATATAGGTCTCATAGTTATAGGTCCAGTATATGCCCTTTGGGTAATTCTTCGCATTAGTGAACATGAAAGGTATCAAAAGTCCAAAAATAACCATCATTGTGATTTTGACAGGCGACGTCATCCGATGGGAACAACAGGTACGGTTTCGTCACATGACCACCCGACTCTACCTGTGCATGAACTCTGACCTCCAGGTGGCCTTGACCGCCGACCCCAAAGACCCAAACACCGTCTTCAGACTGCACCCAATCATCAAGGTGAGGATAAAACTATCAGTGTTTTACAAGAGGGGCACTCTTCCATTTTTGTCTAAAATTTTACCTTTTTGATATAAAATTGGCCTAACCCCAATTTTTAAAGAAACTGCCAGAGAGCACATAGTCTCACCAATTGAATTATATTTCATTTTTATGTCATACACACAACAGATCTATTCACAGTGATTTACCATTAAATTTCCAAATGTCAACAACCGTTCAATAATTATTTTTAAAAAATGATACATCGGATTTTGGTCCCATCTACATTTTGATCATCCCTATGGTTCTTGTGTTGTAGGAGACAGATGAAATCCTACTGGAGAGTTATGCACGGATCGAGCACGTGCTGAGTGGGTTCTGGCTGCACGCATTGAAAGGTTGGGACCCTCTGTTCTAGGAACATCTTGATCGTTTGTAGAGGTAGCGTTCTTTAGCCGATTGCAGGCAAACTTAATGTTGTTGTTTTTACATTTAACAGACGAGGAATACGTCCGGAAACAGCTGGAGCTAGGAGATGCTGAGAACTCTATGAAGGGACTGAAATGGGATGGTGCCGACCTAAGAAAGGTAGATAGTCCTATTATATATAATGGTAGATAATCCGAATATATAAATATGTATACATATATTAATCATTTACGCCTTTCACCTTCCTTCTTTATATTATTCGTGTACCCATATACTTATGTTTGAACACTTTGAGTAGATCTCAGCCAGCGGTGAAAGGATCTACCATGATGCCTACACCATTCAGAAGGTTGAGGACAAGTACCTGTCAGACTTCAACTTTGTGGCCGGGACCGTTCCTATGCTGCTCAACCTTATATTAGACGTAGGTATTCCTTAATCATTGATATGCGGTGGACAACATTTCCTACTTATTTTCCGTGCCTAGGTTATTTGTCCATTTGTTGATGAATACCTATGATATATAATGCAACTAGTATTACTTGTTGCTAATCATGTTAAAACATTTACTTAGAAGATTGAAATATTCGAACTGCTTCGACACAGTTTGACGCCCGGTTGCGAAGAAGTGCAAGACAATCCCCTGAACAGGATGCGCCACCCCAGTCCATCATGGAACGAGCAGCGGTAGGAGGCCCAGTCTTTTAACCATTATACCGTATTTATATTGGGAAACATACAACATGCCTGTAAAAACCTTGTAGAGCTATAAAGAGGAAGATTAAATGCATATAGATAAATAATAGCTAGATCTGGAAAACAAATGTCTATTAAGGATATAGTGTATGTGAATTGTTTTCTTACCTGCGTTTAACATTGTGCCCACATATCCTCTAAACCGTTAAACATTCGTTTTACACGGCTTCTGTGATTTTCCATACTGCTTTGAGGTATATCAATGAATTGAGGTTCCTTAGTACATATCGATGTTTTCTTAATCCAGGTATCCCATGACTTAATCCCATATTCATATTTATGATTTCGCATTATCTTGCGATGAAACAGTCGTTAGACCTTATAGCCTGCTTTGTCCGCTCAATTTAATGTGGCTTCCAACGTGGCTTTCTGCCTGGAAGCCAGTAGCGCATGCGCAGAGAAACCTGAGCTAGTTGAGGCTGCGCGCCCAGCGGCCGAGCCGTCTACTGTGCAGGCGCATAATGATTGTCCTTTGTTTGTAGAGGAATGATGGTCGGTTCCTGAACGGAAAGAAGACCCACAGGATCTGTAAGGTAATTAGGATCACTTTACGTTATTGGCATAACCATGGCGCGGGCAACTCGGGTTTGAGGCTTTTGAGCGGTTGGGTTTAGCTTCAAGGGAAGAGGTTTCAGGGTGATGATTTAAAAAATTGGTTCAGAGATGTGCAAGCACTTCTAGATGTTTTAATATCACAAAGGGTCACGTCTAGCAGTTGGAACAATACGAATACACGGAAAGACTATGTAAAATGATGAATGGAAAGAAAAGGAAACAGCTCAGATTAATATTTTTCATGTAATGAGGAAACGGATTTGATGGTTCCAAAGGCTAGAGAAATAAAGACAGAAATCAGAGACAAGAATCGGTTGGTTTGATATAGATGCTTACAGGCCGGGTTGGGGACGATTTCATGTTCGGCTCTAGGTTTTATCCAATAAGCTGTTTGCCTTGAATCACATGTCGTCGGTATGCAGAGGGACAGAGTTAAGCTGACCTCGTGCTAGAATGTCCAGAACAGTGTGTCCCGAAGCTTGAGATAGCTGAGAAAAAGTGAATTACCCTTGATTTGGTGAAGAAGAACATCCCATTACATTGATTCAATTCCGCCAGGTTCTGTATCCGTGTTGCTTTGATTGCACACCATCTCCTTTTATCATGAACCCTATTTACTTATTTTAATCTCGAATGAAAAAGAGAACTGCATGGACGCAAAACCTATATATAATTATAGAGAGAGAGAGGGGAAGTAGTGTCCTGATAGGGTAAGAGGTTGAATGCAAGCATTCAAGGCACATAATAAGCCAAACCTAACCAGACGTCTGAAGTTATCGATCTAATGACTAGTCAGTAAAGCAAACCATATCTGATAATAATTGCACAGTCGGCAAAGTCGGCAAATATGAAACAGGACATTTTTATAAAAGAATATGTTCCAGCTTAATCAAAAATGTATTTATGGGAATTGGACTTCTGGGGTCTTCGTGAGCTTATCAATCCTTGAATGCATACCAAGCGCGCTCAACCATATCGTTTTCCTATATGACAAACAATCATTTCAGTTCCTGAGGCGTGAAAACAATCGCATCAGGCTCTATACCCAAACGTCTTTTAATCATCCGTCTCTGCTCACATCACACAATTGGTATGGCAATGTGGATAACTCCAAAGAGTAAAAACGGCCTGTGTTAAAACCTATGTACACACAGTGCCACATTCCTATTATGGCCCTAGACCCCTAAATTCGATATGGCGACAGCATCATTTCTTAAAAGCAACATGCAACATGGGCTTACTGACATGACAAAAAAAAAAAATGATATCGCCTATTTAAATTTCTTGAATTAAACATGGGACATGTGGGTCTCTTAGAATTGACATGGGACATTAAGTGACAGTCGACTTGGCCTTTTCTTTTATTCGACATGCGACATTGGGGACCCCCATCATAGGCCCCCCTATTGGTTTGTTATGGCCATGGCCAGATTAGACCCACGTGTCCCGCCTTGTGCCACCGGACTTCCCGCCATTGTTTACACGTCCCATCATATATCCCATCATATATTGAAAAGCATCACGCATGACCGGAAGTGTCCACCAGGCCACCCCCTAGCGGCGATCAATATTGACTACTGTCTCTTATCAATCCCCGATGTGACCTCACAAATGCGCCTGAGGTGTCTAGTTTGAATGATTTTGATTCCATTCCAAGCCGTTGTCAAATTTCAATTTGGCTTGGGATTGTATACGTTGGATTTTTTTAATAGCAGACTGTTACTATCTAAATAGGGAGATTCAATAGCTAGGCTATAGCAAGAAAAGAATATATATATAGGCCTAGCTTGGGCCTTTACATTCGATGCAGATGAAAAAAGTGGGATGATGCCATTATATTTTTGTACTGATAGCTTCCTAATGTTCATTCTATTCTTCTTCCATGTATTTTCATTTCAGGCGCTCAGAGAACTCAAAAACTTCATGATCGTGTACGGTGAACCAACGAAACAGCGACAAAAACTGATGAGAAATCTCATGGTAAGATTATGACTATCGCTCTGTGAATATATTTATTTGTCAATTAAAATACTATGTTTTCCCGCTTTGTCCCTATGTGAAGAAATTTATAAATAGGTATAAGGCAATAATTGTACAAAATGTTGCTCTCCGAAGAGTTGCAACAGCTTTAGGAATAGCCAACTTCATACAATTTTACTAATACTGAAACTTTATCATTTACTTCGCCATTGTCCCTGTATTAACTGCTGACATTGCAATAAAATTCCCCATGGACAGCTACATACACGGACCTACTGTTTACCCCTCCCACTCCAACCTGCACCTCATTGATCATCGGTTGATCCTGTTTTTTTTCCTAGATTATCGACCTGCTTGTGCGCCTGCTGAAGTTCCCGATAGATAGCGCCCCCGACAAGGCGTACATGGCCGAGATCTTCCGCTGCTGCTACGAGGTGCTTCAGACCTACATGATCGGCAACTCCCGCAAAAACGCGCTCTACTTCGCCAAGTACATCGACTTCTTCCAGACTCAGTTCTTAGTGCAGGTAACTAGATAAGACTAGTTTGTTTGTTTGTTTGTTTGTTTTATTTCTGTTTCCTGTACATACAAGATCTTCCAACAGAAGTGGTATATATCTAACGATAATATCACATTAATGCCTACATATTACAAGACATCATGCAGTAATGTAACATAATTCAATCATAAAACTTGAATGTTGTTAAATTAAAACATTGTTAGTTCATGGCACCCCGGAACCGGCCAATTTGAGGTCAGGAAAAGAGTTGATTATACACCATGGTCCACTCTTTTCCCAGTATATGATATAGACCACCCGTTCTGCTGATAAGGGGCCTTTAAAAGTTTAATGGCTGTGATAAGGGCCAGCAACCAGTAAATAAGTTCTTATTACCTTATACCTATCCGAGCAAAAGTGAGCATTGGGATTTGGTAACCATGAACTAACTAATACTTATGAACTTAGGATGGATGACAATGGTGGTCGTATTAGTGAATTATTACAATATTTTCATATGCCTTGGTCATTGAACCTGTTCTCTTATACACATAGGTATAGACAATATTGTTATTGACCCTGTTAAAAGAACTTTACAAGTCCGCTGTAGCCATGCAACATTCTGCGAAGGCCTTTAAGTATGATATATCCCAATGGTCTTAGCATACAACCTTAGGGCTTGCAGGCTGGGTCATTGGTGCTGCCACCTTCCAACTAAATTCACATATAACTCTACCTTTACTCCCCCTACACACACCCTTACATACCCAAAATTCACCTTTAATACCTCCTCCTCCATTTTTCTCTTCCACCTTCAACCCACCAACACCCATCTACAATTTCCCACCCACCAACACCTTCATATCGTCATCCATACCATATTATTATTAATATCATTCATTTTATTACAAATTTACTATAACATAAACAACAATATAAATTTCATCAAAATAAAATTTATTCAACCCAAGCCTGCCTCTTATCTCATCTTTACATTACATTCATTCTATTTTACTCAAGGGCGAAATTGGCTTGAACGTGGCTCAGATGATCGTGGAACTCATCAGAGACAACAGAAAGATCGTAGACAGGATAACCACAGGCCAGATTGACCAATTCATAGACCTGCTCAGGACTAACAAGGTTTGCAAACAGACACTAGTCATTGCTGTACATTTGCTTAACATTTGAACTACATGTACCTGCAAATTGCATGAGATATTCACTGTATGTCAGGATTTAAGATTGACGTTTGATGTTAGCAATTTAATGTCATTGTTTCCTTTATTAGAAGGCTATAAGCTATCAAAACAATCGTTACTGAATTTTACTGATTTCGACCAATATCATTTGATCAACTTTTCCTGTATATCATTACTGTTTTATAGAAAACACAGGTGCGAAAACAGTTGTAAGAAATGAGGTGGAGGACGTGAAATGTGTATTAACAACCATCTAGCTCATGATACAGTACAACTAAGTAAATTGAATATCAATAACAGAGACACTGAGGCTCAATAGGTCAAACTCACTACTCAGAATTCACATAATGCTCTAATTTATAACATGTATAGACCACAAGTGGTGATATAGTCAAAGCAACTAATAACTTGAACATGTGCTTAGATATACTGAACTCAGCAATGCGTGATGTTTTTGTTCTTGCCGACTCGTGTTTCATTATCTTTTGCGCCATGAGAAAACTTTAGTTCTATGGGAATTAATTTCTTGCATGCATTCGCCATATTGGAATATCCTAACCTCAGAACGAGATGAACTACAATCCAGGTATCTGACTTATGCTAAGTGTAAGTGCGATAATAGAGCAGGAATCATCCCTATACTTCTTCAAAAGCAAATGTGCCCTCATTTCTAACTTGATATTATAGAACTATGGCAAATAGATAAAATGTTGAAAGAATTAGATGAAATGCTAAGATATTTAAGAAATTATAGGTAGTTCTGTTATATCAGATTATAGAGAAAAACAGACATGCCAGATTGAAGCCACCCAATTCATTATTTAAATCCTCACTTTCTGGTGTTAGCTGCAAAAATGTCTTTAATATCCTTGGCAGTGTAGTTTAGTCCTTCATGGTAGTATGTCTGACTGTCAGCTGTAAAGTTTGGCTTTATTGGCACACTTTGGCACTTTGGCATGACTATATTTAGTCTGGCTTTAACACCTCCCATGTACTTCGCCTTGTTCCGAGGTGTGAGCGACGGTGGCGCCCCTGCTCCGTGCAAGTGGTGAATAATCATTAATAAAACTATTGAGGAACGGAGAGTAGGTAGAGTGCATAGATATTATCATTAGGGTATCATCCTTGATGATCAGCTTAATTATGAACTTTATGCTCATGATGTAATAATCCGGAAAGTGACAATTAACTTTGTACAACCGAAAATAACTTGGAACTTCCTGAACAAAAAATCATCTTCGTTAATCTATAAAAGCATGATGTTGTCCATAATAGAGTATGGTGACGTCTTTCCTTAACTAAGGCTCCAAAGGACAAGCTGCAAATAATACAAAATAAACGACTAAGATGCGCCCTCGATGCTCTAGATTTAGAAAACATCGATAGCCTGCATACTAATTCTAAATTACTAAGTTGAAGCACAGAAGGAAGACTCACATGACAATTCTAATATAATGATAAAACTAATAGCAAGTTAATAGCTCATAGAGCAGCTTGTCATACGTCCACAGATCAGCAAAAGAGGTTATGTTTAGGATGTATTGTCTTGCTGTGTATATTGTTTATCAGTGTTACTGGTAGGTGGAATCACTCTGTCAATTCTATAAGACTGTCACATGGTTGTCAGTTATCAAGCGCAATCTGTATTATCCCCAAAGGTACACTATATTTAATTTCAATCTTCAAATGGTTGTTTTCTTAAAGCTCATTAGAATGCTGTCACAACTAGACGACCAGTGACCAGTGATAGCCAAAACAATAATATTATATATGTTACCACTTTCTCTGAATAAAAGGAAATCTTTGATACAACAACTTCCCTCTAAATAAATTATAATATTATGCTAGCATTTTTTTTGTTAATTACTTTTGATATGTTAAATGAATAGTGACCATCTTATGTTCAGGAAATCTAGAAATTCTCAAAGTTCCATTGTTCCCTTCAGAACTACCGGTACCTGGACCTGCTGAACGTGCTGTGTGTCTGTGACGGGGTGGCCATCCCCGACAACCAGACCTACATCACCCAGCATTGGCTGAGAACTGACAAGGTAAAATGGCAACTGGGAGGCATCGAGGAGCTCTGCAAACCTAACATTACTAACAAACCAGTAGGTCTCTACTAATATACACGTCATTTTTCTTTATCTGATCTCATATTCAATTATAATTTTTCTATTCATGTCGTGTAGAAAGAGCCATGTCAAAGCAAAGGGGGAAAGATTTGAAAAAGAATACTTTTCTGTTTAACTTCCTCGCAAAAGCATTTCACCATATTTCATGTTTCCCAGCACAAATTATTTTTCAAATCTTAACCCATTTTTAATAAGAACCTATGATTACTAATCGTTGATGTTAAGCTGATATTCCGGCACTTCTTTTTCTTTTGTCATCTATATGCAACAGATTTTTAATGTTAAGCTCTGTGAAATTCATAATTGCATACTCAATAACATAATATGCAACAGAATTTAATGTTATGCTCTCTGAAATTCATAATAGCATTATACTCATATACTTATAATAACACAATAACGCAATTACCTCATCATAACACACATATATCTATTTCCTATGGCATGTCATATTATAAATATTGCACTATCAAGGCATGTTTAACACAAAATGGCTAAAGAAATCTGTGCACAATGCTAAGCATAGCAGCGTGAATGAATAGGTGACTGACGAATATGGTTGGCTTTGTATTAGTTCCCTAACCATTAATTATGATGTGGCAAATTATTGGTATTGATTTGTTGTTTTGAGTTGGGCATAATTTTAATACAGTGTTGAGTTTCTATCCTATTTTACGACCTTTATGTTGTTACGTTGTTATTCAAACGGTGGTCCCCTTTACAATAAGGTTATACCTCCTTTGCAATGAGGTTATATCTCCTTCACAGAGAAAAAATTCTCTTAATGGATCTTGGAATTTCTGTATTTTTTGACTTTCAGCAAATAGTCTCCATAATTCTGAATTTCTGACTTTATATTGCATATATAATATATGAACAGACACTTTATATTGTATATATGAACAGGCGGAATCCGATTTTTAAGTAAATCTTTTAACCCCATGGTCTACTTTGTTTCTAAGCAACTTAACACTTCACACGTTTTCAATCCAACTACTATGAAGAGTGGAGTGTTCCTCACGGAGAGAGGACAGGTTCTGAAGCGGAAAACCAATGTCATCTACATTTCCACCGACATGGGAGACACCTGGGAACCACTACAGGAATTTCTCAGTGTAAGTTATTAATACAAACACAAACAATAAAACAGTTTTGATATCTATACTTATATCTAGGCTTATCCCGCCATTTCCATTGAACGATTTGCTTCTTGAATTCCGTATAAAGTTTAAGATATTAAGTTCAACATATTGCTTTCTAACTCCAGCCAAGCACTCCAGGGCACAATGCAGAAAACTGTATTTTCCTGGAACATCAACTCGACCTCTTCAGGAAGCTGTGTTACGTAAGTTCTTGTTTCAAATATATTTCAATATAACGTTAGTACTTATCATTATTAGTTGAAAGCTACTGTTCTTACTAATGGAAAAGAAACCATATAACAGAATATCGAAAGAGAAAGAGTGCATAAGCCTATGTAAGATTTCTACCCAAAAGAATCCAATGATAATGATAACTATGCCTATATTAGGCAACATTTGTGCGTCATTTATGATTATTTACTCATGCACATGAAGGAGAAGATAGTCTTCTGATATATATATATATATATATATATATATATATATATACAATAGAATGTAGCATGTAGTTAGTAAGTAATGTAAGCCAGTAACAGATTGGCTAAGAGGACACCTGTTGATTCAATTGAGTGAGAAGGGAGACAAGCCATGTACTCGTGTTTGGATAAGACTTAATAAACTACATCTCAAACAACTGCATCTCAAACTATGAGTGCCTCTTTTGTTCTGGACTTGGCAACCTAATAGTCATTTATAGGGCGGTAGGGAGTTGCAGGCCATAACACTTTTTCAAATCCCCCATTCTAGGCCCCATTGGCCAATGTTTACCTCACACCTATTAACAGATAAGGCATGTATGGACAGAGGGATGATAAGGGTGGCAGACTGGGGTTCCCAACTCTCTGTTGTGGTAGCCAACCCATTCAGGCATTGTCTCACTAGATGACTAAACTCCTAAAACAGCAGCAACACCTGAGTGCAGATAAGACACTGTACACACAACCTATTTAGGGGTCCCTCAGAGGGAAGGGGCAGTGGTAAGTTTTACCTACCCATAACTTCCTTATTACTCAAGTTTATCAAAAAATTCTAAAAGGATTATGGGGTTTATTACTAAAGCTGTTGAGATAAAATGATAATCTGTTCATCTGTTTAGACACTGATATTCTGCAGTAGTGACACAAAGGTACTGGGTTTTGGTTGCTTATCAGTGGTGGAGGGGTCTAGCTTGTCCCCCAACAGGCCTGAACTGGGGGACAATGGCCACCCCCATGGTACATCTCACTACAGGCTTATAATTATGATAGCACCAACACTGTCTTATAATAAAATTGAAATGACTGTCCTTGTATAACTAGATCCCATATATACAATATTATAAACAATACAATAGTTCATCATGATGACTTCTCACATGTTTGGTCCTTTCCTCCAGGGTCGTAACGAGCTGGCCATCCACGTGATCACCCAGGAGTACAACTACCTGACGTGGGAGGAGGCCTTCCTCTGTGTCAGCTCCGACCAGCTGCCCGACGCCCTCAGGGCCCGCTACTGCAACCTTATCATAGGTAAAGGGGTGGTGGTGTGTTGTTACTAGTTATGACTATCCTCATGCAATGCAGACATAGTTTTATTAACATTAATGAGTTTAATTGTTATTCAGAGGAAAGATATGTTTTGTGCCCTCATCTATACGGTATTGGTATCAAATTTAAGTTTTCACAACAAAATAGGTTAAAATGTTTGTAAATAGTTGTGACAGCAAACATGCAAAGACTCGATAGTGTCTATAGCTGCTCATAAACCATTTGCTGAGTGTCGGTTCTGTTTATCGATTGCTATATTTTCTTTTTCTTTTCTATTTACAAGTACAAACACTTTTTCAATCACAAATACATGGTCCGCTAAATGTTCATGGTATTTAACGTTTCAAAACGTTTCCGACTTCATTACCAAAGAAACATTTACAGTCCATAAGTAAGGTTGTCAAGTAATGTTATTACATATAATTTACATTTTGTCATTTTTTAGGTCTGTTTGTTGACGTGGGCAACAACTACTCGGTGCTGGACCACTACAACGTCAGTTTCATCTACGAGGACGTCGACGACAAGACCGCCTCCAGCGGCCTGGCGCCAGAACTGGTCTGTCTTCTCTTTGTAAAAAAAATGTCCCTTAATCATTTTCAATTGAAAAAATATTTGTTTAATCTTGCTTCGGGAACAGCATCAGACCAAAGGGATATCAAGTAGCCATTCAAACCCTGTTAGAGAATATAAAAAAAGAAACAGAACGATAGATTATTTAATTAAACAATTTGACGAAATCTTTATTCCTATGGACCCAACCAAGTAGATTTCTACTCAGCAAATAGGTTATTTCTTCTATTTCGGCAAAGAAAATGGAAACGTATGGCCTATACTTACTTTAAGATCCATGTGCAGACCCACGACGGCAGAGCTCATTCTGCTTTTGTTGAATTCGTTTTTGTTTGTTTGTTGTTTCATCATGAGTTGTTTACGTTTTATTTACGTTTTATTTTCCTTTATCCTTATGGTTTTCTCTATCCTCTGGGATTCTGGGATTTTCTGCACACCGTCGTAACATAGGAAGACATTGAGACTGAAAGGGTAAGTAATGCACATTAAAGCTTATAATTTATTGTTTGTACTTTGGTTCAATACTCAATTATTTCTCATCTTTAACACCAATAATTTTTTTTAGCTTTAACTGACCAAGCTTTGATTTTAGTTCACCAAAGATCTAGTGACCATCTTCCCCGTGCTGAGAGACTGGATTACGGACTTCCTCAGCAACAACCGAGGGATGGTAGCGTCGGACCCCGGACACAACATGCTCATTGAACAGGTAGGGAGGCCATTATCAGGGGTTTTAATGTTAATGAATATCAAAATTTACCACAACTCGATAAATATCATGAAAAACGAATCATCTCTAACAGTTCTTACATATTGATAATGGGTAGGTGAAATATTCTACCCTTTATTCCATAGGCCGATTTTGCTGCTGATTTTGAAAATCGGCAATGGGAAAAAACATAAATAAACACATGTATTGTAGGCCTACTATAAAAAAGGGTTTATTATTTCCTTTTGAATTCTATGTAGGATGTATGGTTTCATGTCATGTCCCAGAAACATGTATAACAAATACAAAATCGCCAGAGTCAAAATCGACACGTGGAATGTGGAGGCTTTAAGTTGTTATTCTTTTGATTTTGATTCATTCAATTCTTAAACCCTCAGGTTTTGAAGCTGCTTCATTTCCTGGTCAAGTTTGGCTACTATGGCAACACAAGTGACATCCAAAAGCTGCAGGAACCCCTGCTGAGTCTGCTGGACGGCAAGAACGACTTGCCCTTTGTCCTCGATACGGAACACTCCAAGAAGAAAGGTGAGAATAAACAAAATGTCTTTATTCGTGGATTCTTCGCATCAGAGAATACATGTGCACCTCATACAAACTCCTGATTTTTTGTTACAATGCAACTTTATGCATAATATATATAATTATATATATATATATATATATATATATATATATATATATATATATATAGACTATGTTAGACGTTTATATGCCACAGGGAATTTTACTTTGACATATATGCATGATGTTTTATAAATTTGTGTCTTTTTTTTATTATTACTAACCAGGTAAACCACCTTTGTGTGTATGCAGTGAAGGTAAACTTATCTTTCGAATAAGTGCTTTTCTAGCAATTGTTTTTTGTATCATCATTGTCTTAGGCCAATTTTTTGGGAAGGAGAAATTTCCAAATAGTAATAGATTAGTTACATTTTTTGATGACTGGAACAAAGGATGGCTTCTCAAGCTCTTACCTCTTTATTGTAAAGGTGTGTCGAAGGATGTGCAGCGACACACAGAAGAGTACCGAAAGTCGGACCGGTACAAGCCCAGTGCTGAGACCACGGCCATAGTCAACGCCAAATACGAGTAAGGCACCCGAGTTAATATACTGTTTGTGTTTTCATTAAGTTATAATCGCTAAGATGTGAATATTGGAGTTAATCAAGCGGCACTGAATATGATAGTTAAACTGGGGCGTATGAAATAATGTTATTAATTTGGAAAATCAGATGTCGGAGGCCCAACCTACTTTTGCCTCCAGGTCACATCATCTCAAAGGGACTGCTGATTGAGGAACCTATGATAGATTTTTCACTCCATTACCATATATAAAGGAATGTAATTGTTTTCTAACTATTGTTTCTCATGTTACTCCAGGGCTCTGTGTGTCCTTGACCTCATCTTTACCTACCAGTTTAACGCACGTCTGCTGGTGAGTAAAATATAATATTAAACAATTTAATCAAGCTCAACAACTTAGTTTTATAAACAAGAAAATCCTAAGTTACGAGCAATCTCCCTTCAACATAATGGTTAGAAGAGTAAACTTTGTAAAGCTACACACAAATCTATCTTAAACACACTGTTTAGTGATATGACTATTAGGAGATAAAGGAGCTCATTCTTTGAGAACATTTTCTACTTGTGTGATTCTTATCTTTCAGAGTTTTGTGGCCCTTTTTAAAAGTGCCGAGAAACACTATGGATCCAAACGACACAGTACCCCTATGGAACCACTGCTATGGGAGTCTTTTGATGCCCTGGACCAAAGCAAGTATGTAATTCTTTTAATATGCATAAGTGTAATTTTTCATTATTGAAATCGACCTTAATGATATACCACACTCAATTATCAAAATTGAAGACATCATAATACTCCAGTAGTTGTTTTTTAATTATTCAAAACCCATTGAATTAAAATATGGCAAAGAACGTAGGTGAACAGATTTTAAACAAAAGAATTATAACAATAATACTCCATCCTACCTCAAGTTTACAGTATATTTATATTCTTATCGCTCATTTCACAGGAAATCCATGAAGGACCAGCGGCGAATGCTGAAGGTGCTCAGAGAGATGTTTGAGCACACTGCCTACTTCGACTCGGAGCTGCTCGTCGGGGTTTTACTGGTAAATACCACCCTGAGTTACTACCCCAGCTACCTCCGACTACATCCTTATTGAAGCTGCTCCACAATCATAATCATTCATTTTCGCAGTCACCCGACACAATTTTCATCAGCCCCCATATTATCCCCCTCAAGCGAATGCGGTTTGTTAAAAGTGCGGGTTTCTTTAGACCCTTTACTTCAGGCAGGATAAAGGAACTCAATATCATGGGGAGCCTCTGTTTCCATTGTTTCATTGGCTTGCCACGAACCTACAAACAAGGATAAAAAAAGATAGCTTTCTAAAGTGTTGTATGATGACATAGTCTGACACGTAACCATATAATATTTCATGTAGAATGACAATGTATACAGATGCAAGGACATTTTCCATGTTGGTCACATTTTTGTGATGCAGATTTATCTCTTAAAGTTCACTGTAGACCTATGCTATCTATTTTCATCTACGTAATTATTGGATAAGATCATCCATTTGGCAGTGAAGGTAGAGAAGCATAGTGAAGGCATTCTGACTCTTCGAACATGAGAAAACGAGTACTTTTGGATCCCCTTACAGGACCTGACCCATTACAAGTACGACCGGATCATCACCAAGGCGCTGTCACTCCTCAACAAGTACTTCTCTTCCAAGATGGGCATGATCAACTGTGCCGTCCAGGCCCAGGTAGATACACCGTCTGCCATTCTCACTCCAAGACATGCATATAATTATATCATTATTATGTTGTTGTTTTTTTCAAATGGGTTGCATAAGTAATATGTTGTTGTCATCCAATTAATGTTGTCAGGTGTGCAGTAGTCAGTCATAGAGGCTCATCTGAGAAACACAATATAAATATCATGTCACCTAGTTTGCAAATGGGAGTTTCTATTGGAGAAGGGCTATTATATTAGCCTGCATTTGACAGACTGCAAGTGCAATCTGTCAACCAAATCCAGATGGTTAATTTTGCAACATGTAACTGCCTTGAGTGAATAAGCCAAGAGCAATTTTCATAATACTTCATAGTAAACGTAACGTTGATGTAGACTGGGATGGACTTATTGTCAAACTTACCTTCTTTACTGATTCACACGCTATCTCTGGTTAACCTACTTCCCCCCCCCCCTCCTCCAGGTGCTGATCACGCCCGAGTCGGTGAGCGTCCACCAGGAGGTGCAGAGACACACCCTGGCGCTGAGGAGGATGCAGAAGGCCAAGATGGGTCCTGAGCAGGTCGACCAGGCCGCCCAGATGTTTGACAGACTCACCAGGTAGGATTAGGTTGGAACTGGTTCTGCTGACTGCATATTGCACGGCTTACCTGTATACTGAATGTATGTTATCATCATTTTGTACTACAAGAAAAGTTAACACTGTTTTGATAACATCATATACTGCGTCAAATTAGAGTTTTTATAAATCCATATTTTTTATGTAAGGCAATTAAGGTATATTCAAGGTAATGCAAAGGACACATACACAAAACGTTTACAAGACCTTTGCAAGAGTCCTTCGGGTCAATTCAGGAAAGGTCACCTTTACAGGATCTCTTAATGAGCTTAATGCAGCCTCATTTACAAACTCAACGGTCTAATTTTGCATAGGGATAATGATATTATTATCCTGTCTCATAGATAACAATATTAATTTTCCTAGGCTATGTATAATAGTCACACCTCTCCTCTTTTAAAATTACCCATTGTTTTTATTACACATACTGTTAATTCTACGATTTTTCATAAGTCAAAATTTAGATTGCCAGGTTGTTAATGACATAATTTTTATATACTACAGTTTCTGTCACCTACCTGACAATCCTGACGAGCGTCACCCAATGAATCAGCACATCTTGATCAACCACGGTGAGCGGACATTTTGTTTGAATATATCAATATGCCTATACATTTTTCCATTTTAATGTCCCTATATATAAAGGTCATACCTACTTGAAATTTTCCTCTTATATTTCAGAGGTACTTTCGCTCGTCTTTGACTATTTGGCCCTCGAGATAGACGTCAAGTTGATGGTAAGTGTGGATATTTGCAGAAATGTCAAAGTTGCTGTTGCATGTTTGCCTATATGGTTTTAAGACATGATTAAAATATATATAAGGTAGTTGATCATTAGAAAGTATTATCTAAAATCTTAAGGGCTGTCTGTTGCAGTCAGTCTACTTTGAATATAGACATTATGATCAGATAATCCATGGCGAAAATACCGTAATTCTACATAATTATTCTGGAGGCATCATTAGATTCACAATAATACAGTAAACACTACCATGTCAAATAAACATAATTGCCTTACTTTGAATGATAACGACTGTGCATACTGATTTGCAAAATTCGTATTTCAGGAGCAGTACGCGGGTACCAAGATGATCATGTCAAAGTGCATCGAGTTGATGCGGTCCCTGGCCCGGGGCAACGACTCGGTACAGAAGCGGGTGTACGCCCGGCTCGACTCCCTGCTGAAGGTCCCCCTGGTCGTCGGCCAGATGGCCCTGGCCCTCAGAGAGGTCAGTTAATTTAACATAATTAGTGTTTTATTTGTCTAATAGATAGTGTAATATTGAATAACTTAGTCCTAGAAAAGATGCGTTTATGGGAAACGTTGTTACCATGTTATCAGCTCTAATGATTGACCTTCATCAGATAAGACTTAGTAGTTGTCTGGAATGCTGGGCCCCTAGAACCTTAAACCCACACTACGACATCGCAGTCTTCAGGCCTCTATGATATTGGACATGGGATTTTGAAATATACATGGGACATAGTTATTCCTTAGATTCGACGGAGAGATATTGCCTTTTCTTAAATTTGACAGGGCTACATTGCTATTCGATTTGCGACATTGGGACAGAAATGTCCAGAATTGAGAAAGTTTATGTGAATTTGTAAATGTTATATTTACTTTCCTAGAATTGCCTGAAGAACTTTTGTATCAGAGAGATAGTTGGAATAACAATAGATATGCTTCCCCCCCCCCTAGGCGTTCGTGGGTAACCAGGCGACGTGTATGAAGGTGACGGCCAAGCAGCTGGAGAGGCTGGTGGCCATGGTGGGCGAGTACCAGGAGCAGGTGCCCGAGCTGCTCGACCTGCTCAGCGCCATCGTCAAGGTGCACGGCCTGGAGCTGGCCCTCAAACGGAACCAGGCCTACGTCATGAAGTTCATCATGCAGTCCTACAGCAAGACGGCGCACATGTTCGACCTGTCCCGGCAGCAGAGGTAGGAAGTGACGCAATCATCTAGATAATATTGCATTACTGGCAAACATGTGTACCTAGATACTTGCAGTGGATACACCGAAATAAACGTTAACTGAGTTTTTTCTGCTAACATCCATACTTGTCAGCGAAAAGTCAAGATCTGGGTTTAGATACTTTTATCTTTCAGTACGATTCGAGCATTTTCTGCCTAGATGTTTCACGGATAAATTAATTCCCACAAAAGGATTGCATATAACTACTAACAAATTAAACAACTGCTTTCAATTGTTCATCAAGCATAATACCATACTTATTGTTCCCTCCAGGGCCCTGATCCTGCAGGGGGAGGAGGGGGAGTCTGCACAACGCTTCCTGGCCGGTATGATTGACCTGCTAGCTACCTGTGCTGAGGTACGTATACCCAAAGCTTGGTCGTACTGTATGAAGAATATAAAGCCTCCTTTGAAGGCTTTACATGTTTTCAATAACTAGAATGACTTATCCCTCCTAAACATGCATATTTGCAACACCAACAATTAGAACGTTATTCTAATGTACACGTGATTTTATGTAAAAGTGCCTCTTGCTTTATGACTTTTTATCCCATTTGCCAGTCGTACATATAAGAACCACCTAGTGCTGCATGCCACACACAGAGAATAGCATCGTAACGAGTAGTTGACATGTAGAAGCTACAACCAGTAGTAAGGTATTGGATAACCACACGGCTGGTGATAGATTGGAGTACATGTGTATCAATTATTCCTAATACATTGAATGGTGGAATCAAATGGTTCCTAGTTTTAGTGTGTTAGAAATTTCTTTTTTTTCCTTTTTTTTTAACTCTGTAGGGAGATGGTTAGAGCTGCCTACAGCACAGACTGAGTGGACATACATGACACCAAGTGGAGTGAGAAGGGAGACTATGACATAACGTCTCCATCTCAGTTCTGCCCCTTCAGTTCTGGATTGAGCTCACTTTCTGTGTAGGAGTAGACCAATCACACAATAGATAAACCTCACAATCGTCCAATATTAACCGTGACCGTATCTGTTTCCTCCAGGGTGAGAACCAGTTCATCGAGTCCCTGTGTCAGACCATCCTGCCCATGGACGAGATCCTGTGGCTGCTGAACCAGGAGGGCATCTCCAGTGGGCTGAAGGGGTCCTACGTCAAGTACATGCACTGGGTCTACATGAGGTCCTCGGCCAGCCTCGTCGACTCGGGGGCCAGCGAACTCACCCACGACAGGTCGGTTGGTTGGGGGGGGGGGGGAGGTTTATCTGTTTTTATGGCTGTAATTATTTGGGTGCAAGGAAATGGGGTGAAAGGGGGAATCACTGTAGAATATGATATAGAAGACCAGAAACCAAGAAGCAAAACCCACAACCATCCCCTTTCGACGCCTTCATTGGAAACAGCCCCGCTAATATTTTTCACAGTCCTATCAACACTCATTTAGGAAACATATCCCAGTTGTTTTGGTAGGTAATTCATAAAAGTCCCTTATCCTACCACATTTATTTGCCTTTTGATAATTATAGTTGGTTATTGGTTGCTTACGCCCTAATTAACTGCCAGGGTCATATAAGGGCAGGTCTTTTGGTATGACTTTCACTTGTCGATTAAAACTAAACCTATATTTTAAAACTAAACCTATATTTTCTTGCTCTAGCGCCCTGTGGACCTTCCTGCAGCTGCTGACTGATGACGTCATTTTGGTGGCCGACTTCCTCACACTACACCTGGACTTTGTGGGCCCACTGCTGAAAACATCACCACCTTACAGGTATGTCTTGTTTAAAAACAATTAAGGCATTATGCAATATAAAAGAAAGTAAAGAAATCAGAAAATGTTTTCACCTTTCCGTTTTTCTGGAGGAGGATTTAGTGTTGGAGGATTGTTATGATACGTAAATATAGGTGAAAGGCCTAATATCGGAAATCACAAAACTGTGATGCTTAGCAATGCATTTCAAACTCCAGCAGTTTCTGTATTTAGGTACATAATGTAATGCCTCAATTGAGACGCTTAATTTATGTTGCTATTCTCATCCTTATACTAATAACAAAGTGTTAACCTTACCTGCCTCTTTAGTGCCAACTCCAAACTTGCTGATGAGAAGGAAAAGATCCACACCAAACTTCACTTTCTTCTTGATGCCGCCTTGCCATTCCTCAGGGTAAGTTACCAATGTGACCATCTTTCGAATATAATGAAATCATCGTATTAACATTTGACTCCTAAACATAATCTAATAATTATGGTTTTGGTTAACCATAAAACTACTTTTTCTTCAGACCTTTTTCTCCAAGTTCTACTCCGTCGATCGATATGCCTTCCCAGAAGAACCAGAGAAGGTGAACAACCTTGCAAGTGCCTTACTGGTAAGATACCTTAAATTTGTTTATACAAATGACTTACTCTTGTTCTTATTATGTGATGTTTATGACAAGACTGAAGATATCTCTGTACAGTTATCTTTAAATAGAATGATTGAGTTGATCAATGTTCAGGTCGATGGAGGGCAATGTTGGTAATTAAAACTCTAGAAAATTGTACTTGATGTTTAACCCTACAGTCAGAATTCGATACTCATGTGTAAACAATCCGAAAATATATGTATAAACAATATTGCGCTGTGTTAAGTAAATTCAATATAATATAATTCAGTGAAACTGTCCATGGTTGTCTATCGTCCTGTACACATACATCATTTCATCTTGCTTTTGAACTTTTAGAACCTGTGTGAGATCTTGAAGAGCCACATCACCAATGCCTCCCACCTGAAGACGGTGATCGCCTGTATGACCACCATCCTCCACTCCAGCACCGTCTCCCTCGACGTAAGTCAGACAGCCATAATTATAGTAATAACAATAACAAGTGCGAACCTGAGGTCTATATAATATGTAATAAACACATTAAAACTGGCATTACTGAGAGAAAAATAATGCTTTTAGGACAGTGTTAAAGGATCTTTCCGATTCCAGTTAAAGAGGTTCCTCCTGGTCTTTTCCATGAGAGAAATTAGAACAATTTCAGTGGCGAATTTAGATATTTCTGACATACTGATCAAGGGAGTGTCCACTGCCGTTTGTTCCGGGAGGGTAACAGGGTATAGACACCGCGCACCAAATGAATTAGTTCTCTGGCAGATTGGGGGCTTATAGATTGTAATCAGCGGTAGACTGAAATGGAGCATGGAAGTACACTTACCTTTAATCTGTTATTACTCAAACTAGAGGTCAAAAGAGGACCTATTTTCATGGGAGTTCACTCAGGAATCAGCCACTGATTATAGTATAATTATAAGCCAAGTACTGGTATTTCTTAATGCTAACTCTTAACCTTTCCATCTGCAGGTTGTCGAAGATTTCATTCGCGAGTATGGTTCAATAAACTGGTTTACAGAACGTCACAATGATTCCAGGATGGTGAGTTCTAGTACTCTTGTAGAAAGAAAGCAATTTTGTAAATAAACCTTTTTGATCTATAAATAGGTTCGCCAGACCAGGGGTATATAGCTGTCAGACCCAGAGTGGCTCCGTAATTATGATAGATGTAACCTATTACACTGCACAAAAGATGACTTTTTATGAATCCAAATGTTGTAAATAGGGCAATTAAAGTATGTTAAGGTAATGAAATTTCACCTTTACAAGGACTTGTCAAGACTCTTTCAGGTAACCTTTGATGGCCCCATTTAAGAAAATTCAAAAGTCTTTATTGGGCTTTTTCATGCAGTGTTACTTTAGTCACTTCGAACAGATGATAATTGGGAGTTATAGGTATCCCAAACACCCTATATACAAGCTATAAGCTTCAATAATGATTATTGTTATATTAATTCTCCCTATTTAATCCCTCTCCAGCGCCACCTGCAGTACTACATGGACGAGCTGGAGCTTAACGCCCGTTTCAGGACGTTCGCCGTCAACTCCTCCCTGCTGTACGGGGGTTACAACACCGTGTCGGCCCAGCTCAAACCCTACACCGCCAAGCACGCCGCTGCCACACGTCAGTACTGGGGTCTTTTACTCTGTTATTCTTATTAATGATTAAAATTAATTTTAAAAAATAGATACGACAGACCTTTTTCAATCGTATGGCGCCCTGTTAGCGGTACAGGCACGAACCTCTCTTTTGGGATACGGAGTCCAAAGTGCCCATGCTGAAAGTAATGGGAACAATGGGAGGGATCACTATGCAGTTCGCGGGAGAGATGTATAGATCTTGGTATAAAACTTTTGTCAAGTTTGCTTCTTGTGTTCTAGATTTAGAGGAAACTGGAACAGAAGCTAACACAGCTGCTAAAACGCCAATGATTCGGAAATATAAGATCTTTTCCTGGAAAATGACAGAAACTATATGAGATTTCATCATTAGACCTGTAAACTAATACAATGCACTTGGCGTCAAAAAAGCGTGCGTTGGGCATGCATGTAGCGCGCATACGATGCATTATGTCAATTGGATTGTGTATGATTGTTTCATCTCTTCCTCCCCACCTTAGCCTACACGGTGATAGGAGGGGACGAGGCCCTCCCTCTGGGAGAGGAGTTCCAGGACCACATCAGGTGTTTCCTGAAACCCACCGAGAAGAAAGTCAGCAAATACTTCGCCATGGCAGAGAAACTCGTCCAGCAGCTCGGGTAGGCTCGCCTGTCAATTGATTTTCATTGACCCTATATTTGTATTCGCGAAAGCTTAAATATTTATATCAGTGAGGTAAATTGTGGTTATTCTGAAAACATCATTACATGTAATTGTAATTATAACAAAATCAAATTGAGTCTAATGTATATCTGTACTAAGAGTGACTCACCAGTAAAATGCTTGATACGTTTCCATCTAATGGGTTTTGTAATAATACCGTTGCCAAACGAAGAATGATCAAGTAAAGTTATTTGAATATTAGTCACTGACTAGAGCATGACCATAATATAGAACCCAACCACAGCGTAATAGCCCCCTCCCAAACTAGATACCGACGTTTTGTAAGTAATGAGTAAAATAGTGCAGTTTCCCCCAATAATAATGGCATGCCTAGCGCATTTTGGACCAAAGTAAGATTTTTTTAAATAAGGTAAAATGACTTTGTTTTAACAATATAATTACAAATGGAGATGTTATAGTCTATACTTGCCTCGACTTATCTCGATAATAGTTATGCTTTTTCACAAGAACTTCCTATGGCCTTAACTTGTTCCTCTGCAGCATGCATGTTATATCCTATCTATTCGACAATTCCTGTCGTCACAAACGCTTGTTTACCTATACGTTGAGCAGTATGTTCACTTTACTCACACAAAACAACATATATTTATCCCTTTCATTAATATTCTATATGCAATTTGTATTTTATCGGATATGAATGCTTCTTGCATTATTTTAATAATAGTTATAATTTTCAAAAGCATGTGACCTATCCCCTTATCTTTGATGATATGTCCATAAACCATTTAATGTGCAGTATCATTCTATGAGTACCATTCTTTCTCTGTAATACGAATATCACCGGCACCTCCTAATGCAATTCATTAAAGCAAATTTGTTTGACTCAAACTAACTTATAATCTCTGTATCTTTATAACTTATCGCTGCTTTTACAGACATAATCATTCAGTATTTCTATATGCTCTGCTGCTAAAACGATGATTACTTGTGTTTCTTCTAATGTTTTGGTGGAAAGGATTTTCCATACAAATTAGGCTTGATTTTCTTTGTATTTTATAAAGGATTTCGGCCAATCAGGAGGCGTCTGACGAGACAGCCCGAATCGAGCAGGAGGAGCTGGACATTAAGTGTCTTCAGTTACTCCGTGCCATGGTGCACAACGAAATAGTCAAGTTATCCCCGGACTGGGAGGACAACCCCGGCAAGAGCAGAACGTGAGTCACTCGATATGACTCATTGTTACACTATGACTCATTGTCTGCTGACAAAGAGATTTGTCACTGTTGCCACCACTTATTTTCAAGTAATCTAAGAATTGTTTAATGATAAATCTATGTAATGGAATTTCAAAATTTCTCGAAATGGAACCTGCTGTGAAATCAGATGGAATTCTAAAATTTCTCATTTTTGACGCATCAGTTATGGAATAAAATTTCAGAAGAGATTCTTATATCCTACAAGATTTCATTTCTAAATTGTACCCTTAAAAATTTTTGCTAAGGTAAAGCCTTGATTAATAGATATATTATTTTATCATTTTCCCCCACAGAACAACAAGGTAGGGTACTATTTCAGGCCTTCCCCTATTCCCAATCCCTCCTTTGTGGAACTTGCTTGTCATTATCCCCGTGTAAGCCCACCATCTCCCTTTTCTGCACTTAAGCCCCCTTTACCACTACTTGCACCACCACCTCCCCTCCCCCATCACCACCACGTCCAGTATCCTCAACACCACCACCACCACTTCCACAAATCCTGCCATTATACAGCCACAACCTGCCAACCCCCTCACAGTTGGAAATAAGAAGGACATACTCTGAAACTGCATGTTGCTTCGGGGAGAACATATCAGTGTGACAGATGTTTGAAAATTAAGATAATGCTTAGTGGCTCTTCCACGTTCCTCCTTTGAAATGCGCTTATCCCCGACCCTATCCAAATACCTCCCGTGAACCACGCAGCCCACCATCCTACCAATACCATCGCACCATGAGCCCATGAGATTCACGAAATATTTCTCACAGCAGGCAGGATCTTTATTTTTGTCTATGATTTGGCTAATGGAGTTTTTCTTTATGTGTAAATGCTTTTTGTGAGATACGGAATTACTAACCAAATACATATCACAATACTAAGTCATCAATATGATTCCTCAGCATAATAATTAGTTCGAAAATATTGCCCCTAGGAATACTTTTGACACTATCTGTATGATATGACCAAAACCTCATTGAACAACTATTATTCCCCTAGTTTCTTAGAAAGTTGGGTTGTGCCTTTTTCAAAATTCTATATTTAAGTGTGTATTATCATACACATAAAACTGTCGAATCCAATTGGTTAGAACTAGCATCAGATCATGTTTTCCCTTTTATCAAAATGAATTCATGACATAAAGTATCGTCCATATTGGTATTATAACCAATAGAATACCAATGTTGAATGTAATAGTTGTGGCACATATGAATGTGGAAACTACCTAAGATAAGTATCATCAACAACATTACTAAGTAATGTGATGTCCTTGCAGGCAGCTGGCCCGGATCGCCGAGCTGCAGTGCCTGCTGGTGGACATGGGGGCAGTGGTCAAGGTGCTGCCCCTCCTGTCACGGTCCAATGACGACATCGCCCGGGAGACCCTGGCCTTCATCTCCACCATGCTCTTCAACGCCAACGAGGTCGTGCAGGTAGGCAGAAGTTGAGATTTTGGAGTAGCTCAATCGAAGATTGATATGTTAGTTATGAGAAGGGTATTGTTAATTTCATACCCATAAAAACATTGTGTTCCTAGTAAAGATCACTGTGGAAATGAAAAACGGTCCTGATAGCTATAGGCATAAGCCCTGTTTCCAGCAGCCGGTTTTATATTGATTAATCTTGAACATGGTATATGCCATAAGAAAGGGGTTTCAATCCTCTTTCAAGTGATGTATGTGATATATGATATTTCATCCTATTATCAGTTAAAGTAATGTATTACCAGATAATCTACGATCAAAATCAGCTGGTGGACACCAGGCTTTACATGTATTGTACTGAAAACTGTTATCACATTCATATTCAAGTGCTCCTTCATAGTTATTAAGTATGTTCCATGTAGCCTATTTCTGATCTACCATATGGTATGATATTTAATTGTTAAATGTTCTGCGATGGATTTACTTGCATCAAAGGGATATCAAGTGTGTAAACATTCAAAGAGTTGACTTTCTGAAGTTCTGAAATTGCACTTACTCACAACCTATACACGATTACAATATAAAAATCGATTGTCTTTCATTCTAGCCCACAATATGGAACTATTTAATTCTTACATCATGAATTGAATTATTTATACCACTCTAACACAGACAATGTTATGGTCACTGGTAATGAAATGCATTCATTGCATCATCTTCATGGGGTAACCAGCAGAATAGATCGAGATATTATTACTTGAACAAGATAAGCCATCATTAGCAATAATAATTATAGCATTACCGTTTTTCACAACTTGATATATTCATCGTGAAAGATATATTTGTACGTTGCGTAATGATATTGTAGACCATTAAAACAACATAGAATTATGCCACAAAAGTCTTATGAATATATGAAATCTTCATAGATTGTCCCCTTCCTTTGTTATTCAGAATACATTTAGTTTAAAACCAGTGGAACAGCCTTACATTAAGTAATTGACAACATGAATATTTCGAAATTGCTAAAGCAAATCATTGTTTAGAATTTACCTTAAAAAAATTGATATCACAGATGTTAACAACCTACATACACAAATCAGCACACTATTGATGAGCATAGCACATACACTTATATACAACCTCCACGTATACACAAATCAGCATACTGTTGATGAGCATAGCACTTACACTTACATAAAACCTTCATGAATACACAAATCAGCATACTATTGATAAGCTAAGCACGTATGTTTACATACAACCTTCATGTGCAGGCTACACACATCAGCATACTATTGATGAGCACAGCACATATATTTACTTACAACTTCAGCACATTATTGATGAGCGTTGCACACAATGTATGTCATACTAGTTTTTCAATGAAGATCAAACTCTGTTCCTGGTTCATGCCATATATTTATGATTTTCAGAAAGCCATGATTGAGTATTTTAAGGCTACTCGCGAGGAAGTGTTCTTCTTGGCAGTAAGGAATCGAATGCAGCTGTCAACAATTGCCATCAAAGAAAGGTATGTGATTCAAGTGCGAACAGAATGCGTCATATTTATAATCCAGCCAAATGAGCAGCGCTGCCCAAAAGGGTCCCTATGATATAGACGTTCAATTCAATAATATGGTTCGTGATGCCCATATTTTTCAACCTGGTTATGCTCTTGGAGCCAACACTATCCCAGCTTATAGGTCCCATTTCCACGTACTACTCACATCAGGGAGCAACGAGTAAAACATCGACTCCACAAAAGGAGGTTATACAATGAGTGTATTAATGATACACAGGTAGATGTCCGTTGCTATTGTAACATCCTTTAATAATCAATGTATTAAAGGGTGATTTACTGTGTTTGAGGTGTGCAGCATACCTGCATGTCGAAGTGAATGAAAAATTATTGTATAAATTGCTGGAAAAACACCGGAAACTTTCATACTTGCTAAATCGTATGCCAGCAGCAGATAAAGTGATTAAAAATGTTATAATTAGACCTATGTTGATTTTATGTGATCATATATTTTATTTCAGACGTGCTCTGGCGGCCCAGAAAGAAGCCCGGGAAAGGGAGGTGGTGGCCCAGACCAAGAGTCTACGGAACACCATGACTGCCGGGAGGCGGGCACTGCAGGTATAAGAACACTCTTACTGAATTTCCTTTTTAAACCTAGAAACATGCCTTTTAACATTAGACGCAGATCTGTTGTTTTATACCGATATACAATAAATTGATAGAACTTAAGAAGATACCACCGTGAGGTTTGTAATGACCATGAACATTACAATTACTATACTGTGTAAAAATAGCAATAAGAAAACTGTATTTCACATCATTGGAATTGGTCGCTCTTTGTCTAAACCGTTGTCAAATTTCTCATCACATCAATTAGATCCACTATTTATTGCTTTAGATTATGCATGCAAACCATTCATGACGTTTTCTGTGTAATACCGTAAGGAATTATGAAATACAGATACGAAAGCATTTTTTTTTTTACTGATTAGGCTTAGTGCCTCAACATGATGATAATTAATGTTAAAAGAAAATGATAGTTTACTTATTGTTGTGCTAGGAAATGCCTCTTGTAAGTAAATCTGCATATGGAATAAAATAGTCTTTAAGAGGTCCATGCTTTCCATGAAAATGTAACTTATACCCTTGGCATCCCTGTTGCTATATAAAGAATGTGTATTGAAGTTTGCGTCTGACATAACCTCTTTACGAAATATTTGAGTACCTTGATGTGCTTATCGTTGACCGACCCGCCGCTACGCTTTCTAAGTTTAATCAATTACTCTTGCCTAATTTGTTTTGGTTCATCGATTAATTGCCAGGCACGATGAATCTTGGTTTCTTGTTATCATGTTTATGTTAACCAACAGTTGCCACATTGAGCTATTATGTACAATTTATCTTCTTTTTCTTTTAAACATAATGCAATTTAGATATCCAATAGTTTTAAGGATGTGTTCTAGTGAACGTCTAAAAGTATAAGTATGATCCTAATATAATGGTTTTGACAACATGTAACTAATGTTTCACATTTTAAACATTGTTCAAATCGATATTCTTAGTAGGCCTATGTCTTAAAATGCTGGCAGAATGTTATCTGTCCGAATAGTTTTGCATCTATGTGTATGTTGTCTAAAATGTGTTTAAGTGATCCCCGAAGAGAAAAGAATTTAATCAGTAATAGACTGGCTAATAGATTAATGCTTTTTCCATTTCATATATTACAGGATATCCAGAATTATGAATCTGACTTGAAGAGAAGCAAATTAAGATCAAGTGTGAGTATGCGATATATATATTACAACATATTATTGATATCAATCCATAGACTATAGCCTATTACCGTGAAAGCTTATGATATATGGACTTAGAATTATCAGACCGTTTGCCATTCGCTATAATAGTAGGCCTATATCAACACTAATTTCTCTTGATCAGAAACGTGCGAGTCTGGCCGATCTGCAGTTCAAGGCGTCAAAGTTTAGCTCTCTTACAAAAGAGCAACAAGAGATAGAAAGGAACCGCGAAATCCGCCGCTCCAAACGACGACGCTCCAAGTCCTTCCGGCGGAAGTCTTCCGAAGACAAGCACGTCCACTTCCGGGAAAACGGCACTTCCGGTGCGCTGGCCGACGGCGCGACGCTGATCGACCACGTCGAACTCAACCACGTGACCGACCTGCCGTTAGCTAAACTGTCCAATTATAAGGTTAGAATTGACGTTTGATTGTCTTTGATGTCTATATAGCTTTAAGATACACAGTTTTAATAACTTTTCTTTTTGAAATAGCAAATGAATCGCGAATTGACTATAATTATATGACCTTTGGTAAAAAAAAAAAAAAACAATTTCATCAAACTAAACTATCAGAGTGAATCAATCTGTTCACAATAATAACGCTAACGTATCATGTGGCACCATGCAATATCTCCTACCTTAGTCGTAAACGGAGGCAATATATATATGTGAATATCGTTCCTTTATCTCCCAAATACATATACCATATTTACTTCTAACATATTCCTCCCGTTGGTGCAGGATGGTCCTGATGACCAGGAGGGTCTCATGCCGGCCCTAGGAGGCGGGGGGCTGGGCGGCGAGGACCTGGAGTACAAAGATGAGGGTTACATAGAGCTCGTTCTGAAGGTGCTCGCCAGGATGTGTGACGGTCAGTTCGCAGGGCTCCAGGTAAGGAGATCAACATGTTATTTTGAGAGTTTATTCTATTGACAAAGTAATTCAATAAGCCATGGTCTATAGTACAACAAGCTACAAAGGTCCGCACATTGCAGTGTGAGGCAGCTCGTGTTGTTGTATAAAGACATTTGAAAGGTATATGATTATGAAACTATGAAAGATCCATCAACTCTTAAAACTTGACTGGGCTTTATATTATTTATTCGTAATAGAGATTTTCTGGCAATTGGAGTATTGAACAATTGAGTGAGACCTGGATACAATGCCTCAGGGTATAGGCTACATTGCCTTTTATGGTAGGCTAATTACCCTAAAATAAAATGGGACTGGAGAGGGTCTTCGAAAAGGGACGAAAAGTTTGAAGAACACCTTTAGACAAAGATGTCATATACATTCCTTTTCAATAAAGGCAATCATAAAGATCCAATTTAGTTTGGATAAATACCACACGTCAATACATGTATTAACAAAGGAAGAACATAGATTCTTATAAGTAACACCATCCTCTCCCCGTCATAGGAGTACCTGCGCGAGCAGCCAGACAATATCAAGACCTTCAACATCGTAGCCGAGACGACGTCCTTCCTGAATATGGTCTACTCGAGCATCTCGCCCGCCTCCATAGACCTGGTGGTCCAGCTCTTCTCCACCCTCAATGAGTTCGTCTCAGGTAACCAGGCCAACCGCGCCTGTATCCTCAACGGCAAGGTGGTCGACTACATCAACTTCATCCTGCGGGCCGGCGAGTTCGAGGAGTGCCCCCCGGAGAAGGTCTGTAACAAATATCATACTTTCCAGAGAATCTATCCCTCAATTTGAAATTGTGCACAACGATCAAATCAGTAAGCCCAAAATTATCAAAAATGAGATAGACCTTGCTTTGTTATACCTCAGATGGGGGGGGGGGGGGTATTTCCTGAAATAAGGCTCTTTTGGAGAATAGCCGCTCTCCTATTAGCATACAGTAAGAAATGCAAATCTTGTATGATCTATCAATCTTGATGCAGAAATAAAGTGCATTTTATGAACATGGAGGTAGAATAAACAATTTCTAGTTGTCTGTAGGAGAAAGTGTACAGTATTGGTCGTGCACAGTATTGGTCCCTTCATAGAGCACACACCGTTAACATTAAATATGTTCCTTGTTTAGGTGCTTGAATTGCGGCATGTGATAGGAAACTTGTTGTTCTCACTCATAGAAGAGAACGGACCTGAACCTCTCATTGTTGCGAAGGTAGGCCAAGTTCTCATCTACAATACAAATTCTATTACCTGGTAAAGCTGATTGCTGGCCGCTACTAACTCTGACGCTTCTGATACACATGTGAAAAAAGTCTATAGTCTTAAAGTACTATTCAATCAAAGCAATTGGCGATGCTTTGATAAATGAATACTTATGTTCGTATGTATACATGTGTGCATGTATTATGTGTGTACGTATAATTACACGTATGTATAGGGCTAATATGTAATTCTGTGTCCAATGCTTATGTAATATATTTCATAAATTAGGATGTTGTGCACGCCAATGTCCATCTTAAAGAGATGAGCGTAAATGACATTCCACTGTTTTGTTTATCAGGAAGTCAAGGATACTATAGACAAGGAAGCCATCTACAGAATCATGGGGCAATGCTACGAAATGCACCAGGTACTCTCAGGTTTAACCTTATTTGATGTTCTAAATTACATTATCTAAAGTCAAGATTTTTAAATAAAGACACATATATCATTGATGATTCTCGTAGGGTATGTACACGAAAGCCTAAATGGCATCTTCATTTCCAACAACAAGATTGATGAAACAAAGAAACTAAATAAAAATATTGTATACTTTCTTCGTTTGAAATGTGATTCAAACATGATTTCATTTTTTCATGGTAACAGATAGAAAAGCCAAAGTGGAGTGATTTCTTACAAAGAAAGAACTTCAAAAATATCCAGGGTGCTCTCCAGTCGGCCAAGTCACTAGCCAAAGAAGGGAGCAAGTACATGAAGGAAAAACTGGTGAGTATACAACAAGCTGAAACATAACAACTATTCAAATGTTCCCAACCAAACTATAGTTATTTTGTAACAATTGTTCCATGGCTTCCGTTTTAGAAATGTTCTCCTCGTCTTTTTTTTTTTTGTCATTCCTATACTGACCTCATCTTTCTTATCTGACTCGTAAGATATCATTCGTAGGCAAAATCTCTCCACTTAGACAGAATTGTTTGTATAAGCATCACTCCTTTCTGATAGGATGCCAACAAACCCGGAGTCCGTGAAAAGCTGATTGCCGTTGGCTTCGTCTATTACTTCATCCTGGCGCGTTTCTACGACATAGACCACAAACTGAACCCTGCAGGTGAGTATAGTAAAATAACATTATGACCGTCACATGTACTTGATTAGTCTATCAGGCTCATAGGATGCTGTCTAAATCCATGTATTTATATGTATATTGCTGCGTGCATAGTGCAAATGTTGCACTAGTGTCAAACGTTTAGGAATCATTCAAGTCTATATTGGCTCAATACTAGTTTAACCAAATAAGAACGTGCTGAGCATTTCAAGTTACAATGAAAAAATAACTATAGGGCCTATTTTCAGACATGAGCATAACGCCAGAACAAGAAAAGGCATTCAAGTACTATAAAAAGAACTCTGCCTCCATCGAGATTCTGAAGGATGATTATCTACAGAAAGTCCACTTCAGAGTCAAAAACAAGGTAAAATACTATTACCAACATCCACATTAACGTTGTTTAATTCTTTAACCGCTGGAAGCCACCCGAGAGACTTAAAATGATGTGAAAAGAAGTACCAGCCTCAGAACAGCCACTACCTCATGCGCATAGTGGGGCAATTCATCCATTAAATAACTGATAATGAAGGTTTCATAATGGCGAATTTCAAACCTAGTCAAATAAATCTAAAGTTATCACAGTCCCAATTTTACCAAAAAAGAAACAGATTAAATCATTATCAACAAGCATTACTATTTAGAATCTACCAATAATCATGGCATTACAAGAAGCACGTGGTGATCACCAAACAATTGTTCATGTGACCATGTCTGCATAGATCTATAGTGTCATACTATTCTATAAATCAATGCCAAGGTATTGTTCGTTCCTAGATCCAAAATAAAGTGACACAGTTATAATATCCCGTACTATCGTTCATTCTGCAGAATGTGTTACGTGAGGAGGTGAAAGAAAAGTTAAAGTGGAACGTTGACAGGTCGTCACCTAGCAACAAGATCCGGGACCTGATGATGTGGTCCAAGGACATTCTCAAGGACATTCATTACCAGAGGAAGATCCTCTCCAACTTCCTGGCTGCCTTACTCACCAAACATTGGTAAATTCTGATAGATACACTTTACATATCTCTTTAGCAAATTTAAGTCACATGAGGCTGTTGTTAGAGAAGACTGTCTTATAGTTCTACTCTGATTGGATGCCATGTGTAATCAGTAGAATGCAAAGTAGAGATTCCAGCCAGTGCACGATTCACATCCAAGATAATGTCATCATAATTATACCTGTAGGTAGCTGCAGTGTTGCGTAGTTGTGCATTTTAAGACAATAACAAATAACAATTAAATATAATAGAATGATAGAATTGCCATCAATCAATTACCTCATAATTTGAAATGACGATATCACCAGAAATAAACGCTGTATATGTAATCAGGAGTTAAACCCTTATTTCCTTATCCAGGTTATTGTGGAACTACATCGTGATGGCTTTAAGCCTCGCCATCAACATCCTCATGCTGCTCACCTGGAACGCCCGGATGTCGCTGGGTCACGTGCCTGAGAACGTTACACAACTGCCACCAGAACTCTTTGAGTATGTGTGATTATGATTATTTTAATATTCATTAGATACCGGTAATTCAGTTATTCCTTCATCAATTTACGTAACTTTATGTTTATGATGTAAAATGCAATACAAATCGTTGGCGGATTTAGAGGGAGCCGTGAGGGAGCGCGCCTCCCCTTCTTTTCGTGCAAAATTTAGCTTTTTTTGAAGTAAAATTATGGAAAATAGGGGGTGCGCCCCGCCCCTTTCTACTAGTACGCCCCCCATTTTCAAAAAGCTGTATCCACCAATGCATATCGACAGTTTCGTAAACCTTTAAAACAATACCATACTGTATAACTAATAATTATGTCACCTGATAATCGATTCCAACAAGTTAGCGCCATACATGGATGGATTTTATTATACGCAATGACATCAATTTGAAACTGTTTCTGACATTCATGTTCTTCTTTGCAGCCCAGTCCCGCGGTTGGCCAACCGCGGCCTGTACTACTCTCTGATCTATATCCTGGGAGGGGTGCACAACTTCTTCTCCTTTCTTGTCCTAATCAGTTACTTCCTCTCCAATCATCCTGAAATGCCCAAGATAGGCCAGTGGTTCCGGCGCCGTTGTCGGTATGTTTTATTCTTTATCAAACTATTCCTTATGTATAATATACATATTATTTAAATCTACAATGTTGTTATATCATACCATGCTTATGTGACAAGATTTAGCGACGATGCTGCAATATGACAACGTTGTCAGTTTACGGATTGTCCTTAGCCAGGTATCAGAAAGTCACAAGAGTAGCCCAGGGATGTCAGGTTTCAGATTTTTATAGGAATTAAGATTTACAAACATTATGTGCGTTTTCTCAAATGCTAAATATAACAATGTTGAATGGGAATCCAATTGTTTGATAGTTGCATCCTCAAGAGGACTGTGAAGTGTGTACTTGTAGTTATGAACTATATCTACAAAGTGGCTACTGTATTGATGTATGTCTCCACTGTGGCCACTGTGTAGACAGACTTTGCTTGTTACCGGCGTTTTCCCTTACTAATTGCACTGACATCATTATATTGTTTGATAGGCCTATACCAGCATATATCACAACATGTCATATTGGCGATGGCTCACTCATTATATTCTATAATGGCTGAAACAAAAAAGGTGGGGCTTGGGAAATGATTGGTAGAAGGCACTTATAATTACGTGTGATAGATGACAAAGGTTATCCGTCCCAACCTATACACACATGTAGTAGAAAGAACTTGGGAAGCCAATCTATGATCAGATATCCATGTCTGTAAAATGCCACTGTATCACTTTCCTTCCAGGAAAACAACGGAAGAGGATGAGGAGGAAGAAGAGGGAGTCCACAAAACTGCGTCAAAGTCCAAACTGGACGTTCAGTTCATCAGTGTCAAAACTTTCTATTATCTTGTAAGTATTGCTTCAAATGGGTTATAATCTGATGGCGTTATATAATCATAACCAAGTTTTTATTGCACATATAAACAGTAATTTGTTATTTTGGACGTAACATGCCAAAGTCACTTTTCGAGTGGTACATGTCCCAATGTCACATAATATAACATCAGAATTGTATTTGATGTTTTTTTCATTTGATATTGATATTGATATCATTCCTCTCCCTCATCAAAAGTCATTTTCTCCAAAACATAATTTATTTATCAGAGAATATTTTGTTTTGCAGTTATTCATGGGGATGTCGATAGCCGGGACCTTTTTCCACGGTTACTGCTTTGCTTTTCACCTCATCAACATCGTCAACAATAACCAACTCCTAGCTGGAGTTATCCAAGCAGTGACACAAAACGGTACGTTTTGTCCCATTTTGACACTTAAGCGAACCGGTCTCAAACTACTATTCCTATATACTACTTACGTAATTATATCAACTCATTCCCCCCTTTTCCCCACTCTCGTCCAATTTGAGATCAATTCGCGACAACAATTACGTGATATTTCACTACCCTATTCAGAGCGTATGAAACCTATATCAGGAGCGGATCAAAAGTCAGTAATTTAGTGGGGGGCAACAAATCCTCTCCGGAAGCAATAACATTTAATGTAGATCACTTTGGAAAAATGTCTCTAGAGGAGCCCTTTTGACCCTCCCTACCCCCATCCTCTGGATCCTAATGTTCATGTCCGACTTCATTTGTTATTTCTGTGTTTTTGTTGCCCACGTTAGTCGCTGCTGTGGGGGGGTGATACCTATATCAGTATTCTTGTCCTACCCAAGTTGTTACTTCTTTGTCTTTGTTGTCTAGGTAAATCATTGATGTGGGTAAGGGAACATTATACCTATATCAGTATTTACATCATACACCAGTTGTTACTGCTGTGTTTTTGTCGCCACAGGTAAATCGCTGCTGAGTATGGGGGTATACATCAGTATCCATGCCCCCCCCCCCCAGTTCTTACCTCTGTATTTTTGTCGCCCAGGTAAATCACTGCTGTGGGTGGCGGTGTATGATACCTATATTCACGTCCTATCTTCTGCGTTTTTGTTTTACAGGAAAGTCGCTGCTGTGGGTTGGGGTGCTGGGCATGGTGATCTTCTACCTGTACGCCATCGTGGCCTTTGCCCTGTTCAGGGACGTCTTTGACCCCCAGCAACACCTGTACTGTGATACCCTCCTTCAGTGTACCGTCACCATGATCAGGTACGGCCTCATCGGCGACTACGACGAGGTAAGTCTGTCATGGTATTATTAATAAAAGAAGATCTGCAGGGGGGGGGGGGGGCGTCCGAGGGTCGAAGGACGGGCAGCGGACCCCTAAGGGTCTTCTATTTTATCATCCAAACGTTTCTCCAAATATGTCTGAAATACCGTAAAAGAGGAGCGGCACATAGTCTGTCAATACGCACTGATCTTTATACGTACCGCGGTTCAGCCATGCGGGTGATAAAAGATATTATAAACAATGTATCTAAAGAAAATGTTTCGGAAGACTTCAGAATCCCTGAATATACATGATTCAGTACAGCCAAATAGAAAAGCCATCCATTTCTTTAGCATGGAGATATAAGAGTATTCATTAACCGACACCTTGGCTTTGTTGGGTTTAAAACTAACTTTTAACAGATTCCCAACAATATATTATGCGGTCATACGATATTAAAATTATATTCATGGTTGTCTATTGAATAGACGTTTCTTCATAACTGCTCTATACATTTTCCATACCTTTCTGTATCTACTGCTCGAAAAATGGCTGTTCACCAACTATCAACGAATTCTTATCTAACCTCGCATGTTATAAGTTACTAACAACCGCTTGTTTATGAGCATTCTTCTTTCTACTAAAACACCTTTTCTATTGAGATGTACAATTGCTTGGACTGTGATTACATAACAATATTAACGTGCATTGTGTTACTGTCCCCTAACGCTACAGTACAGACGAAGAGTTAGCACGGTACGTTTAAAGTTTATAGCAGCCTATTTTTTTAATTTGGAATTATATCATATGGGGTAATGTCACATCCCCCCTATATGAAACCGGGGGCTACGGTTATTACATTTCGTTGATGTGATTCACTTTCATTGTAACCGTGTATCTCGTTGAGAAAATGTAATGACGTGAGATATATTTGGTCGAATTTAACACCCAAACTTAAATACATTTTTATATTCTTCCTGTACCTGCGGCATCACACTTGCATTATTCGAGGTAGCCTCCTCATTATGCATTAAAGCGCGTATTCGTAAGAAGACAGCTTAACTGAGGATACCTAATTTCATTATCAAAGTATTTTCGCTCTTTGCATGTATTACCACATGTACTACTATTAACCCTAGGCGTACTTAATCTTTTAACATGCTTACAAATGGGTTGTGGTAAGTTGATACTACTTTCTCCTTCCTTTTCTATTGAGAGCAAATCATATCCCCTATATTTTCTATGTAGTGGTTAAATGATGGCGGAAAATTGGTACCTTAAAGAACCATTATACTTTTTGGACGGAATATATTTGCGAACTATTTCTGACGAATCTGAAAGGAATTGTGAGTGATATTATGATTAATATGTGTTTATTTCCTCGTAACAGATGTACCGGCGACACCCCTTACAGAACAACTTTCAGAGCTTCTTGCTCTTCTCCATCTATCAAGTCTCCTTCTTTGTGTTCATCACCACGATCGGACTTAACATCATCTTCGGTATCATTGTGGACACCTTCTCAGAACTCAGGGACCTCAAGGTAACGTTCTCTTTAAATAGAAATTACCAGGAAAACGAAGATTTCATTGTAACTTAATATGTGTTAGACAAGTAACTGCAGACCCTGCTTGATTATCTTGAGCAACGGTGCTTTGCAGAAAGACCGCGTTTGAATACCTTCATAAAAACAGAAAGACATGAAATAGAATTATATTTACGGTAGGGCATTTGAGATATACGCCCATAGCTAGAAGTTAAAATGAGTTTAGTCGGAGAACCTTGATAATGAGTTTGAATGTTTGATCTATTTTTCATGTGTAGTGGACTGCTGAATCTGACATGAGAGACACATGCTTCATCTGTAGCAGAAAAAGCTACGATTTTGAACATCATGGATTGGTAAGCAAATACTTTTCTGAAATAAACCCTCAACATAATGAGGGGGTAAATGACTTTCCTGGGCCACTGGGTATCAGCCACAGGCTATTGACATACCTCGCCGGGAGCCAGTGGCAAAGAAGCGTCCCAGTGCGGTATACTGATTACCTAAAGGCTAAGAAAAGTAGCTCTCCTCTTAAGTATACTATCACCTATTGCTAAATTCATTTTAATTGGAGGCCTATGTAATTATTATTGTAGTTTGTGGTACAGGTTTAGCTCTAAAAAGTGAAGCTATCTACCTAGAGAAATTAAGTATCAAATCAATTAGAAATACAGAATTGTTATCTTTATCAATGTTCACCTAATATATTATCCATGTCACTATGAAATAACATTTAATTGCAGGGATTTGCTAATCACGTGCGGACAGAACACAACATGTGGGCCTATATCTTTTTCTTCATTCACCTTGACGACACCAAACCGAACGACTACACTGCACTGGAACTATACGTTTATGACTTGGTAGGTCCTCAAACTGGTATCTACATTTACGTCTGGTCATAGCTCATCACAGTTAGTGTTTAGTCACCTGTACCCGGTAGACTCTATAACCCATATTTATATTAAAAAAAGACAATTTAATTTTCATTACATTCAAGTTTAACAATAATTCATTCATATCTGCAAATACCATTCAATAGTTACTATACTTATGTATCACTTTGAAAGACAATGCTGAGCCGTAAAATGACCCCTGTTGATAGGTTATTCTTTTACCTTTATGTACGACCCCCCAAAAAGTGACGACTTTTAGTCTTTAGCACTATCTTATAATTGTGAGGTTTAGTTAAGTGCAGTCATCTTCAGTTACAAGAATATGCCTGCAATATCTGAAACGAGAAAGGACCAACTGAGGCATCTGAGTTATGGCCGCTCTATTTCAAGTAACTTCCTAACCCCACGTGTTGTTCTACCCCAGTTGCAGGGAGATCGTTACGACTTCTTCCCCATGAACCGCGCTCTGTCTCTGGTCACCATGGGTGAGGACAGCACGGAATCCAAGATCGATGAGCTGCTCCACTACGTGCTCGCCCTGGTCCAGAAACAGAAAGAGGAGGTCAGTCTGTCGACCATTTTAGATAATGATAAAAACTTATCAGTAGATTATATAGGCCGAGTGTGGGTAGATACTATTCAATCAAGTGTAAGAAGGTTGAGCTGTGGTGTAACATTTTTTGAAATTGGGGCTCAATGATAATATAAAACGTTCCATAAATGCAAACAGTAAATCTAACTGTAACTGTATTTATAAACCTGTGGGTTTTTTTCATTTGAAATTCTCAAGAACTTTGTTGAATCTTACAAAGTGCTCTCGTCCCTTTTCAAAATGCTGAAGGCGAACGATTTGTGCCCAGTTATATGTTCGTCCCTTATTTCATATTATGTGTTGGCATTTTAGGAATCCGAGAAAAAGCGCCAAGAGGAACGCTTGCAACAGAAACGCTGGCAGGAGCAGCACCGGCATGCAATGCGCACAGGAGACGCTGACGGAAGTAACGACCCGGAGGCCACCTTGCGGCGGTTTATGGAGTTCAGAGGAAGTGGAAGTCACTGGGAAAGTCCTGACCAAGAATCGACCTATTTGTGATGATTGAAACAGTTCCAAAGTACCTTATTAGGGAGTGTTCGCCAATAGCGGCTGGAAGTGGCTCAAGCCGGCCACAAAACTGCCCAATGTGTTGATTACAGGTACCAGTGGTGTTCACTGGTGACACACCTGACTACACAGATCACAGGTAGCAGTGCCGCTGGTCAAGGTGGCCCAGCTGCTGTGAACCGCTATTTGGCCACACATGCCCAGGAGACCATTTGCATTTATAGAGTAAGCATGCATTGTTATCCAGAATGATTTATCAAACTACTTTTGGGGGAGAATATCGCCCATTGCATAATCGGTCGCCATAATAAGCAAAGTCCCAAAAAGAAATTGAAAAGCAATCGACGGTTGAAGGTCGACAATTCACAGTAATTGGATGAATGACTATTATAACCAGTTATGTAACGCGCTGCCAAAACGATAGAGTATCGTTTGAATTTATAATAGTGTATACCCTCTGAACGCACCGAATGTTTCACATAGTTGAAAAATGTTAATATATAGATATTGGGTCAGAAAAGCAAAAGTTATAGGCCTATCAAACCGTTGTACCAAATATGCTTAAACAAATATTTCTGTCTGTGATGTCATCAACATATCCTAATCAATTGTGATTCAATGAAAAAGGGCCACCCGGTTTGGCCAATTCTCGCTACTAGTGATGTCTAACACATTTACTAGCCATGTATATAAAGCTCTGGATAAACTAGAGAAGAGCGATTAAAAACTGATGTTGTAACGACAGTATCATAAACCACCATAGTGGTTTTGGTGGATTTAAAACTTTTAATGATTATTCACAGTATGCGGTCGAATGTACCATCTATTATTAGACCAGCTTTGGAATATTGTTATTAGTAAAATATTGGTATATAAATCCTTAACTTTGACTGTGTAAATAAATACAGATACGTGAGTCATGTCAGATTTCACAGTAGTCCAGTGGAGCGAAATAGTTCAAGAATTATGGTTATCTTTCAGTTTTGATGAAGGACGGAATCTCAAACGTTATATCTTAAATTTTCACAGGTGGTTTTACTTATCTTATCTACAGATGCTTAAACGACACCTAGACAAGGATGTTATCTGTTTGAGATATTATATCTCAAAGGAGGCTACATATTGCTTATGCCTTAGTTCTCCAATCTATCCTGCAAAAGTTGTGACGTATAATTAACAGCCATACTGTAAAAGATAGTTAACCAAGCGATAAGAGTTCAAATATCCGAGTCAACGTTTGCTGAATAAAAGTACTTAAGATTATATTCAATTTTGTCAGGCATTGTGCTTCTGGTGAGGGGATCGGGACGAATGACACAAGACTCAATAAGCCTTCATGACAATCAACATTAAGTAACGTTTATTATAAGATTATAATCACTATTCTTTCCTGACTCAATTTCATTGGAGCAAGTAACATGTTATTTATTGCAATTAGAGATTTTGATTTCGAATTAAATAATTGAATATTCAATGGTATCCAACGACAATAATTGTGTCTTGTACTCTACATTTGAACTGAGTACAGCGATATCATATCAGCCTACATTATGAAGAACAGGGGATCTTGTTTTCATATATATGAAAATTTAAACATTTTTATTTGGGAAAGAATGCATTTTTGCACGAAGGAATTGTATAAAAAAGGACTAAGACTATACGTCTATTTATACACTATACAATTAATCAATGCCTACCACTGGTGTTATTTACCAATTTCATTCATATAGTAACTAATTATTTCAGTGTAATAGTTATTATACCATGATGAAGGAATCCACTAGCAGTGGAAATCTCTTTTGATGGTAACTTCATCATAAGAATATTATTTCATCTATCTAGCACAGAGGCAGTCCTATTTCTAACAGCTCTATTCATGGTTATCTAGCACCGTTACACTCTCCGTCTCTATGGGAATCTCAATGGTTTCAGCGACTGCTACACAACTGTTCATGTGCTCCTGACTTGGCTCACCAGCAGAGAGAGTCACGAGTGCTTGGCTTGTCTCCAGGGCATCGCTTGCAATAGTGACAAACGTTTCCCCAGCCATACCAGCCGCGGCAGCATTCACAGTGATATAGTCATCGCCAGTTGTACTAATGCTATAGGACCCGTCTGGTTGGACTTCGGCTTCGGTGGCGGCAAGCAGGGATTCAAAGTTTGAGTGAGGCATGGCAACTAGCATCTCCTGGTTGGAGGCAGGGTCAGTGATGGCAACATAGGCCTCCTGTGTAGGGGCCTGCTCGTAGAGGGCGTTCAGCGTCTGCGCTGCTGTCTCTTTGCTGTTTTCATCCTCCTCCAGTGAGGTTGTAGCTACTGGGTCACCAGCCCCTCCAGCCTGGCTGCTGACCACAACCTCAGCCGATCGGGATTCCACAGGGTGGATAAGGGAGACGAATCGCTGTTTTGTTGAGCCGGGGTCGGAGATTGACACGAGGGTCTCCATAGTCTGCTGACCGTCAAAACCACCTTCACTGGTCCTGACAGCATGGTTGGGGTCGGGTGCAACCACCACCCCCTCCTCACCCTCAGTCATCACCTCCACGGTGTTCCCTATGACAGACTCCTCCAGGGTCTCTCCTCCAGGGGATAGAAGGAGGCTCTCCTGGGTGTGTGGGGCAGTCGGGGCGATGCCTTCAGCCTCAGCAGCTGATGAAGTGGCAACGGCTGCCGGGGCATTGGGAATAGGCGCACCGTTCAGCCAACCCTGCTTCATGTGCTCAGCTAGGATGTGAACAGCCAGGCTGTCCTGCGACATGAACACCGAATTGCACTCCTCACACATGAACACAGTGACTGGTTTCTCTGCGGGTTCCATCGTGAGCATCTCCTCACCGGTTACGGGCACCAGGTTCACCTGGTGTTTACGGCGTATGTGGGTCTCCAGTTGGTACCGGGTGAAGAAGTCACGGCCACAGATAGGACAGGATCCCTCGACTTTACCTGCAAGGATAAGGACAACAATGTAGCAGCAAGAAAACGTTAATCTCAGAGATAACTAAAAATCTAGGAAAACTGATATTGGGTCAGCCCCATCTTATAGTACTACTACCTCCCACTGACCACTCACCCCCATCTCGCTGTACTACTACCCCCCCCCCATCAACCACTAAGCCCCATCTCACTGTACTATCCCCCACCCGACCACTCACCCCCATCTCACTGTACTACTATCCCCCACCCGACCACTCACCCCCATCTCACTGTACTACTATCCCCCACCCGACCACTCACCCCCATCTCACTGTACTACTATCCCCTCCTGACCACTCACCCCCATCTCACTGTACTACTATCCCCCACCCGACCACTCACCCCCATCTTACTGTACTACTATCCCCCCCCCCCCCCCCCGACCACTCACCCCCATCTCACTGTACTACTATCCCCCACCCGACCACTCACCCCAATATTACTGTACTACTATCCCCCACCCGACCACTCACCCCGATCTCACTGTACTACTATCCCCCACCCGACCACTCACCCCCATCTCACTATACTACTACCCCCCGCTGACCACTCCCCCCCATCTCACTGAACTACTATCCCCCACCCGACCACTCACCCCCATCTCACTGTACTACTATCCCCCACCCGACCACTCACCCCCATCGCACTGTACCACTATCCCCCGCTGACCATTCATCCCATCTAATTGTACTACTATACTGTGAGTGACTGTGTTAATATCCCCTTACTGAAATTCTATAGCATGTGTGGTACATCACTTCATCTTTTCACTCATTGATGGCTGTGTGTTTAATCGTATTCAGTAAGTGCTAAATCTGTAATAATGGTCGAGTCATGAATACCCTTACCTGTATGATGTCTGAGGTGGGTCTCGAGTGCGTGTTTCTGAGTGTACTCCTTGTTGCACACCCCACACTGATACGGCTTCACCTCGCTGTGCCGCCGCATGTGGACCCGCAGACTCTCAGCCCGCTTACACGTGAAGTCACACACGTCACAGGCAAACTGACGGTCCGACTTGTGAACGATGTGGTGGTTCTAGGAAGAGAAACAATGGAATGCGGAAATTTAAGTGCGATTTATAAAATCCCAATAGATAGGGTAAAGTTAGAGTGGAATAGTTATAACCAGGATAGGGATTTTTTAAAGAGTCTTTAAAAAGATTAGATAGCAATCATCAGGGTTACTTACCCTTGGTTTTCAGGCTTTCGAAGAGAAAACCATTTCATTTAAGGTAACTACTGTTAAACCCCTAACTTTAGCCACATCCCTTTTAAGCCGCATCCTAACCTGCGAGTTTTTGTTTGGATTTTTTATCATGACCTTTTTTCACAGTTCCCATTGTATTCAAGGTTGTGTAAACCCCTAATATATACCGCACCCTTAAAATTGAGGCCCAATTACATGTGTAGCTATCATTTCTAGATGTAACCCATATTTAAGCCACAGCTTAAATTAGGGGTTTTACGGTATTTTTTTATCCATATATTACAAGAAAATGCTGCTTTGTAGTCGTTTTGCGTTAGTCTGTTTTGTGTACACTGTATAAGTCGGCTGAATCGATTCACAATTAACAAGTATTTACCTTGAGATCTTTCTTGGTCTTAAACTGCTTTCCACACTCTTCACATGCGTGTGGTCTTTCGTTGCTGTGTGAAATTGCCAAGTGCCTTGTCAAACTGAAATCAAAGGAGGAAGGTTCACTTAAACGTCGTAGTCATTTTAATGGAGAAAACAAGGGAGTTTCTATAACTATCGTCATTTCGGATGCGTCATGAAATGTACATGTATTAAATTTGGCCCGGATCGAATATACCCTTTTCTATAGTCATTTATATATAGTCAAAATATTCAATTCAATAAAATGTATGTGCAAACTTTGAACAAACTTACCTGCCCTTGGTGTGGAGAATTTTCTTGCAGAGCTCACATTCATAGCCTTCATAGCTTTCGTCGTGCATCACCTTATGTGCCCTTCAATGAACAATTTATAATCACATTAGGTTTCATTCGAAGAACAAAAACTCATGATAAAGGTGGTGTTTCTCACATTTCAATTTACGTCCTAATATCATTTTAATGTTTTTGATGAATTCTACTTGTTTAAATGCCATTCAAATGCATTTTATGGGGGTATAAATCGGGGGGGGGGGGGGAGTCCCAATGTCCCGTGTTGAATGTTAAGAAATGGCAATGTCGCATGGCGTTATCGCTTAATAATGCTCATGTCCCATGTCGGACTTTAGAAATGACCATGTCCCCTGTCACTACATTTTTAAACCTCGCATATAGCTAAGCCTATGTCTTACGTCGAAATCGCCCTGTCGATTTTAGACATCCACCCCCATCTTTATAGTCATATAGATTCCATGTCACGTTACTAATATGAAAGGGTAATTAATTTCAATCTTACATGAAGCCTGAATAGCTGCCGAAGTTCTTGTCGCAGATCTCACAGTGGAACATACAGGTGTGGGACTTCATGTGCTGTGCCAGGGACACTCGGCTCCGGTACAACTTGTTACAGTGCTGAAACGAAAAGGTCAGTTTTTGAGTTAATTGGTTGTTGAAATGATTACAGGGGTCATAACGGCCTTCGGCAAAAATATAGGAATTTTTATAGGAATTTTTTAGCAAAAATATAGGAAAATATAGGAGTTTTTAGGGCAAAAATATAGGAAAATATAGGAATTTTCGATAGATCTTTTTCAAAGATATTCTTTGATTATATTAGATACAGCCATTTCATAGGCATTCATAGTCAGTTTACAGACTAATTTCAAAATTAGTGTGGGGTATGGGGGCAACCCCAGGAAAATTTTGAAAAATTAACCCCTCAAATATGAAATTTGGGACCCTCTGAGTGAACTCAGATATCTACAATCTGATTAAGAATAGCACCCATTTATGGAATCTTGGGCACTCTTAGGCAAGTAGGATACTGATTCCTTGAAGTTGAGATTTATATCTACTCTTGAGAATATCTATGCATTGGCGGGTCTGGGGGGCCACTCCCAGGAAAATTTTGAAAAATTAACCCCTCAAATATGAAATCTGGGACCCTCTGAGTGAATTCAGATAACTATAGTCTCAGAAAAATAACACCATTTTATGGAATCTTGGACACTCTTAACCAGCTATGATATTGATTCTCTAATGTTGAGATTTATTTCTAACTTTTGAGAACATCTATTCACTGGGGGGTATGGGGGGCCACCCCCAGGAAAATTTTGAAAAATTAACCCCTCAAATATGCAATCTGGGACATCCTCACCAGTCGGCCCTAACCCTCCCTTCCTGCCCTGAGGGTATCTTGACCCTGACCTGGCGACCCTTACCCTCCCCTTAAGCTCATGCCCTGAGGATCCCCTGACCTGACCTGATGGCCCTTACTTCCCCTCATGCCCTGAGGATCCCCTGACCCTGACCTGATGGCCCATATGCCTGTATTTCACTAGAAAAAAAAAAAAAAAACCCAAAGATCAGGAGGGGTTAGGGCCAAACACTGTGTGTCAATTTCATTTTTACACCTCACGATGTTTGTCATGTGCCAAACATTGTTACTGACTGCCAAAGGGCCAGAAGGGGAAACAGAGGGCTGGGAGGGGAGGCACAAGGCTGGGATGGGGGAAGGGATGGGATTTCTCCCTCTTTTTTTTCTTTTGTCCCCTCTTTCTCTTTCTTTCTCATGAGATTTTGTGATATTATTCTGATTGACTTCTCAAAATATTGCAATTATACGCAGAACATCGGACTTTTCTGAGAAAAATATAGGAAATATAGGAATTTTTTGCAAAATATAGGAAAATATAGGAGTGCCCAAAAAATATAGGAAAATATAGGAAATATAGGAAAATATAGGAACGTTATGACCCCTGTGATTATCTCAAAGGGTTCTGTCAAATCTAAATAGATAGCATACATTTGAGTATACCTTGCCATGCAATCAACATACATGCACTTTTTTATGTTGGAGGCCTTCCATAAAGTATGTAAGCAGCAAGAGGGTATATATGGGGGTCTGAAACTGTTTTATTACACTTTTAAATATGCGTATTTTCCTGTAAGAAAAATAATGCATAATCCTGCCAAGGGGGTGGGGGTGAGGAGTCTGAAATTCTATAAATATGAGAACGTACTGAAAGGAAAGCCCCTAGATTGGAAATGAAAATGACCGACATGGTCTCCTAAAATTACCTACCTCACAGAGGTAACGCGTGTTGCTATGCCCATCCATGTGTCGCCGGAGCTGTACCTGGTCTTTGAACGCTTTGCTGCATACGGTACACACACAGTCACGTTCTGAAATAGTGGTATGTCTTTGTCAAAATGTTGGTTTTATCTATCAATACTCCTTCATTTCATCTATTGTATAAGTCATATAACGATTTCAGTGTATCCACTTTAATAACCTGTAACTGCAATCGATTTAATCTCAAATCAAACTGTTTTAACGAAACAATTATAATTATGATAAAAATGTACACAGTGATCAGCTACACTCTGAATCTGTTGTTTACGTAAACATGCTTACCTGAGTTGTGCACCTTTTTGATGTGTTTGGTGAGGTCGTTTTTCTCGTTGAAGGCTTTATCACAGAGGTGGCACTGGTACTCTCTAAGGTTCATGTGATGCTTCATGTGGTTCTTCAGCTTAAATACAAATTCACATATACATGTATATTATATGTGGGTTTTTTTGTTAGAATATTCAAACTGTAGTTACGACAATGTCAAAATGAGTCATATTACTGGATAAGAAAATTTGACAGACAAAAAATGGTAATTATCATTTGGTAATTCTAAAGTTTGCTGAGGGTTTACCTTTTGTTTGAAAGCAAACGCTTTGCCACAAAGCTCACAGGGGTAGTCCTTTATTCCCGTGTGTAGTTTCATGTGGACGATAAGACTGGACCGCATACGACCTAGTGGGTGCAAATGGATGACCGTTATATTTCATTTAGACATCATATCCGCAGTTCACACATATTTTCTTAAGAATGAGATCTCTCGTGTGATAATGTGGTACTGATGAATTTTGGTTCACAATAATTGCTAGTCGACAGTGATTACTAATACTTAGAACACAGGTATAACAAAACTTCAGTGAAGCCAACACTGAGACACTCTTTGGTATCGAACTGACAAAAAAAGAAATAAAATGCAAACACACACTGCATAAGTCAATGCTAACAAAACCTATGTTTGTATACAAAGAAGTAAGAAGTAAATTGTCCAGAAATGCCACAAGCTTAACCTTATTTAAGCCGCAGCTTAATTTAGGAGTTTTACGGTGCATATTTTTTTTCTAAAAGTACGGGACTTTTGACATCTTGTTGTTAATGCAAAAAGTACGGAAACCCGTACTATGCAGGAAAAGTGGCATCCCTGATTTTTGCAGTGCAAAGTGTTCCTACTTACAGGTGTAGCTACACTCGGGGCACTGCCAGGCCCGGATGTCCGGGTGTTTCTGCTCCAGGTGGTGGATGAAGCCCGTCTTACTGGTGAACGGCTCGATCTCACACAGCTCGCAGAAGAACCGGGCCGTCATCCCGTCCTCACCTGAAGGGGATTAGGGGATACGGGTTAAGAGTCAAACTTAGTCAGGTCCTTCAGTAATGGGGACTTACAAGGAATTTGGCAAAATTGAACATTGGCAATGATCACTCTTGACTGGATATTGGAGTGAGCATTCATTGGTATCAAAAAGAGCTCGAATTAGTTTCGTAAAACTATTTTCTGGTAAGGAAACATTCATTCTATGATGGCAAAATTATTTCAATATAATTTGCTACGGTATATCTTTTGAGATGCATTTATTTTAGACACAAAAATCAATGGCGTGGATTAAACTAAAACATTTAGCACAAAAGGGCATCAGCCAATGTCCATACAATTGCTCTTTCAAGATATCATAAACGCTGCGTTTTCCAATGAACTGCAGACCCTACATAACTCCGCTCTCAATCCATTTTCACGTGTACATTCTAACAGCTCCCTGACAGAAAACAACACCCCGGCTCGTCTACTCACCCCTGGTGACCCGGCAGTACTGCTGCAGCACGGGCTCCAGCTGGTCAGTGCTGGTTATTTTGGGGATGACGAGTCGGCGCCTTTTCCTCTCAGCAGCAGCGGCGGCTGCGGCGGCCGTTTCGTCAGTAACCGTAATGTCCAGGTTCTCCTCGGTCGACGGACGCACCGTAACGTTATTACGGTCAGCAGCAGGCAGCAGGCCCATCCTGGGGAAGAAAATATTTTCAACATTTTCTAAGAATATATTTTTCTCCTTTCTTAAAATGCTATGTTATACTTATAGATAGCTAATAATTAAAGATGCTGTATAACTTACAAGAATGTATGCGTTACATGGATGTAAGTCAAAGTTAATGGAAAAATTTTGCATGATGCAACTTCGTTAACACTAAAATTTGATAAATATTTACATTTAGGCACAAGTCTAAAAACTATCACGTACACTGTCAAGATAAAAATGAAGTCTGAAAGCTTACTTTAATATTGTTATTTATTTAATGAACCTATTAGTACACATAGTCTACCGGTACATAAGTTTTTCTTAAATACTTTCATTGTAATGCACTGTACCGTGCTTCTACAATTTGTGCGATAGTATATTTAAATCCGTTAAGGCTACCCGACTGCGAAGTTCGAGTAAAAGAAATACTACCGTAGTTGCCTCTAACTTAACATATCATTTAAGGAATAAGCACTCACTTATATTGTTGTGTATAGAGGAATGTCTTTCTTGTTCCATAAAGAAGTGATTGTTTCTTTGGTTTTATGGTCAGTGGATCTACACTTGAACCTTCTCTTTCGACATTGTCTGAAAAAACAACACCGTAAGTTAGTAGGATTAAATCAATTCGCTAATGTCAATTTTTGGCACAACAACCATGGATATCCAAGCCTCATCTCGAAACATCGTTATACGATATTAAGAAATTCATTTCTTATCTAAATGTTGGTCTAAGACATTCAATAATATGTTATTCGATCCACATTATGCTATTATAATTTGCTATAATAACTGAATAACTAAAAACTATTAACCCAAGTGCATGTTTATGAAGTGTTGTGAAATAACTGGACCTTTTTACCTAGAAAAAAGGGGCAATATTTTTTATTCTTATTCGGATTAATCATTACACCGCCCGTCTCTTAAAGGCACTGTACTTTACCAGAAATTGACATAACTGAATAAAATTTGGGAAACACGTTCAATTTCGATACCTTCATTGGATGGAGAAGCCGAAGAATCACGGGAGTCCGATTGGTTGGGCTGTTGAGTTCGTTTCTGAATCCGCGTTAGTTTCATCATCTCAGGGTGGACTATTAAATGAACGGATTGGATATATCAAATGACTCTTACAGCAATAGTGGTTATATGGGAAAAGGTCGTATGATCAAATACAGGAAAAGTGTTTTTCGCGGATTTGTGAATATATATGGATTTTTTGTGGCTCTTGATATTTTGTGTTTCTTAGCTAACAGGTCGTATTGCTAGTGCAAAACTCTGGTGGGGTTAATGCGTTTTTAACAGTCAGACCAGTCCTCATGACTGAAAAAAAACCACATATACTTACGTGAAGTTGTTTCACTAATATATAAAAAGCTATGAAAAAAAGAAAAGCGAGTATCAGTATCAGATAAACTTATAAAATACTTCCCCGTTTAGCGTGAACGACTATGACTTAACTCAGCTAGTGCAAAAATTAAAGTTATTAGAGACAGGGAGAATGGTAGGATCGTGCCATGCAACCTGGGCGCACTGAATTATCCTATCGAAATCATGGAAATTGGCAATTTACCCCCTTCATCGCTAATAGAACTGGAAAAACTGTCGGAATATGTATGCATGAATATGAGCTCACTTTGATCGATTTTGTGAATTTTCTTGAGGTGGTTCTTGAGCGTCTTGTGCTCGTGAAAGGCCAGGTCACAGTGCGGACACTGCCGGTCCCGGATATCCAAGTGGTACTTGAGATGGAGAAGCAACTGGGGAGAACAATCAATTCAAAATAATTCATCGGCTTAATTCAAAATATCTGATAAAAGTAAAAAAAAAAAAATCGTTGCTCCTTTAGACGTATTCAAACAATTAAATATCTTGTACGTCATTTTTTGCTTTAATCATGAAATACTAGATGAGAAATTATGTTTTATTCAAGCTTATGAACAAACGTCACAGTTAATATGATGTCAAATCTCTCATAAGAATGTTCCAATCGTTTATGTTTTTTTTTTTTGTTTTTTTTTGTTGTTTTTTTTTTTTGGGGGGGGGGGGGGGGGGGGGTTACATGCCATGAGAGGGGGTCGAACATGTTTGTTTTCAAGCTATCCCTACTGACCTTTTGTTTAAAGTTGAATCCTTTACCGCACTCTTTGCACACGAAGGGTTTCAGCTCGCCGTGAATGTTTACATGACGGGCGATTTGAGCTCGAACTGGGGCTGTTGATTAAAGAACAGAAAAGATAAATTTGCAGATATTTGCTAAAGACTCGATGTATGATCAACAAAGATGCCACTTTATGGACATGGAAATTTGTGAAACGGGCATTCCGGATTTTAGGAAGGAAGACACAACATCTTAGAATGTGTGCATTCTGATATCATAAACCAACTTGTTAGGAGGTATTCTGCTAGCGGACAACATGTTTTTTTAATCAAAAAATTACTGACATATGATAAATTGTGGTACAGCCGAAAATCATTAAACCAGGATACGTGGCATCTCAAAATCTAAAAGAAAATTTTCCTTGAACTTAAGCATCATTTTTGGAAATGTTCATTACCTAAATAACATAGGATAAAGTGCGGTATCCAAAAACACAATTTCCATAATTCAACTGGAACTTGACACATCGCCTCCATGACTCACCTCTGTAGTGACAAATGGGACATTTCCACGGTTTGTACTCGACATCCTTGTGCCGGTTCATGTGTTTGCGGAACTCGTGCCTGTCGTTGATGTTCTGTTCACAATATTTGCATTTGATCTGCCGAACTTCACCATCTGTAAAAAAGTTGATCGTTTTAATCTCAATACATCGTCGTCATTAAAATAATGATAATGTTGAAAAAACGGAAAACGATATATTTTCTTATCATCTTCGCTTGTTTTATTACGCCCTAGCTATCATTAACAAATCCCCCCTAGTTTTAGGTTATCTTCTCAGTATATACATTGGCTTAGTACATTTAAACAAAACAATGAAATTGAGCAAACAGCGGTCAGAGAAGAATCAACATAAAACTACTTTTTCTAGTCTCATCCCATTCACAAGAAGGCCACCTAAACCGATAAAGTAAACTAAATGTCATGTGATAACACAATACTCAGGCCAGTTTGACCAGAAACCCCCGATACCTACTCATGATGATGTTGACGTGGTTGCCCATGCTGTCGTCCGGCTTGAGGTTGTTGATAAGTTCCTGCAGGTCGTCGCTGGCCACCAGGTGCTTCTCGGGCCGGGCCCGCGTCTTGTTGCCGGCCAGCTGGGCCAGCGCCGGGCCGTCGTTCACCCCAACCAGCTGACGGTGCCAGCGCTGGTCGTCCGAGTCGGCCACTACCACCTGCAGGCCCTGCTGGGTCAGCCAGTCAATGTCCACCACGCTGTCGTCACTCACTGTGGGAGGGGAAAGATTAGTGAGGATGTCAGCTTGTGAAAGTTTAATTTTTCGTTTCTGACGGGGATCATAGCTGCATTATGTGTGATATTTGCTGATTGCGTTAGTACCATTTATCCTAGGAAAAGTTTAGACATGTATACATCAATTTTCCCCAGGAACATAAGTTTGGTTGAATGACAGTTTCCTTTATACTCCTTGTATTACTACATAATTAGAACACTGTATACTGAGTACATGAATAATACCAAAAAAATTATTTTATTATCTATTTAGTAGGGCGTATATCATGGTATATCTCAATATTTAGGTCATGAATAGTCCACTAGGAGAAGTTGCATTAATCTTAAATCAAGTTGGAGGGTTGGTTACTGGTTTCTTTATGCCCTCATTAACTGCCACGGTCATACCAATGAATCTTGAATAAGTGTTAACCTAGTTTCAAAAATAAAGACTGAAAAACCTACATGTGCACTTTTTCCTAAGACAAGAGAAGAAAGATGAAATCATGACGTTTGCACGTTTACTTACACTCTATAGTGATGGGGTCATCGCCGTTATTCATTTGGGCCAACTGTGCCAACGCCTCGTAGGCTATCTTGTCTTGTAAATTCACGGCAGTGACCACTTTGTAGTTGCCCACCACATCCCTCCGCTTAACTGGTCCCTCCTCTTCTTCCTCCTGGGCCTCAGCACTAGTGCCAACATGCGGCTCATAGGCCTCCACAATCTCGCCCTCCTCCGGCTCGGTTAGGTCAGGCTTGGCGAGCTCTTTGGGTGAGGCCGGTGCCACCTTCTTCACACGCGGTAAGGGAACCTTGGCCACTGTTTCCCCGCGCGGGGCGTCCTCGCTATCCACACTGGCCTGTATCTGTTTGTTTACGTCAGCCGCGAGCTGGGCCACGTCCTCCAGACTTCCGTCTGTGGACCCGGCCAGAATCTGCTCCAGGGCCTTGACCGTGGAGACCCCCTGATCCAGCTTGATTTCTCTCTTCTCGCCAGAGGGCGTGATGATCACTGCTTTCACAATCTTCTTCCTGCGGGTCTTTTTAGGTTTGGCGGTTGGTGTTTTTACTGAAACCTCAGCCTCTTTGGCTGTAGCTGTTGGGAGAGGATTTTTCTCATTTGAATCCGATTGTGATTTTGTTATACTTGAGTCTGTTTCTTCAGGAGCGTCATGAAATGTTTCATGAGGTATAACGTGTTCTGCCACCTCCACTTCTGTGTCCACACACATTGGGTATTCCGTCGAACTGGGGTCCTGAGTAACCTCATGACTGTCTGTGGCTGGGACCTCATGGCTTTCTCCTGTAGACACGCTTACCACTGCTTCTTCAACCTCCATTTGTTCAGGGACTGAAGCTTCCTCTCCTTGAGCCGCAGGCGTTGCAGGATTTTCTTTATTAACTTCTTCCACAATTGGATTTTGAATTGCTTCTGAACTTTTCTCATTAGTTTCTTCTGGTGGGGTTTTCTCATCACTTAGTTTCTGTATCTTTGGCTGGGGCTCATCTTCTGAAACGGATGCTGTCCGTTTTTCGGAGGACTGACTCTCTGAGGACATACTTATTATCTCTGATAAAGATTTACTTGTATCGGCTGCCAGTTTTGGCGGGGTTTTCACCACATCAAGAGTTTCAGTCACCTTAGAGGGGATAATAGTTTTTGTTTCTTCTGTGGTTAACGTGGTTTTTATTCCCGTTTTGGTTGGTAATTTCGGAGACTCAGTAGACAATGTTTTAGGTACAGGTACAGGGAGTTTCTCGGGGATTTCTTCCGGATTCTTCTTTCCCTTCGTCACCATGAGAGTGACCTTATCCTTTAGGGCCGTTTCCACAACTAGGGAGGAACGCGTTGGCCTGGCAGGTCGTTCAGGTTGAGGCTGGTCAGTGACACGTACAATATTTTGTGATTCTTGAGCGTCGTCTTTTAAACTCTTCCTACGCGCTCTGGGCGTAAGTTCAGTTTGAACACCCCCAACTTGTGCATCTCCCACATACCCTGCCACCTGCCTCGTCACCCGTTTCCCTGGGGACTGGACTGGGGATACCACGTTGCCTTTCCCTGCCTCTGCATTACTAGCCAACTTAGTCTTAGTAGATGCATTTGGAGCTTTCTGCTGGGAGACTTGACTCGGGGATTCCTTGGCAGAGGGAACACAAGGTTGTGATTCAGTCTCAGATTCCTTCCCTTCTTTTCCCACACCTGATTCAGATGGCGGGGCCTTTTCCTTGGGGGTTCTTGGTCTCCGGGGTGATATGCCCAGTAATTCGAGAGCTGACTTTCCACTGCGTCGCCTTGATGACCGACGGATGTCATCATCTTTGCCGTCTTCTAGTTGAACTTCAGGCTCGGGCTTGCCTCGGCTCCTTTTCTGTGTTTTTCGTTCTGCAGAGTGTGTGGGCGGAGATGTATCAACTGAAACAAAAGAAATTAAATTAGAGAATTGGTAGCTGAAGAATGCAATAAGAGGGTCCCTTCTCTAGTTTCACAATCGATTTCCTTGTATTTTTTGTGGTAAATTTTCCTTGTTAGTTGGTTGGTTGGTTGGTTGGTTATTGGTTGCTTTATGCCCTAATTAACTGCTAGGGTCATATCAAGGGCGTGTCTATTTGTAGCAATGGGACCCAATGCTCTCTTTATACTGCCCTAACTGAGATATCATGTCACAGGGGTGGACATAACCACGGGCCCGGGGGCCCGAGGACCTTAAAAAGCAAGTCGGGCCCCTATATTTCTATATATTTTACAATAAAACAGTGTTTTTAAAGACAATCTGACTATATATATTTGAGGGCTCCTAGATTTTGGTGCGGACCCTAGATTTTGAAAGCTGAGGACCCGACTGGCCCCTGGATTTTTAGACTTAGATCTATGTCCACCCCTGTGTCTTATGCCCACATGATACCCCATCCGGTCAGTGAGTAACATCATACTGACACCAGGCCAACCAGTTATGTTTTGTGGTTCTTACTTGATACTGAGTGCCAGACAAGCAGCAACCAATAAAGAAGTCAAATCCCTAATATTTTGAGAATCAGGAATCTCAGAACTTGGCAAAAGGAAATTCCCTGTGTTTTGGTAAACTCTGCGAGTTTCCTCTGTTTCCCTGTCAGTGATTTTTTTTGGTCATTTCCCCTATTCTTCTTGTACCGTGGGGCCCCTGGCCTATTCTCAGAAAGGTGAACCTATGTCTGAGTTAGATTTAAAAGAGGTAGAACATAGGGAGCACCACACAATAATGTCTGTTATGGAATAAATATCTATGAATTGTTTTTCTAATCAAAATGTCAACACAGCATCTGCACCTCATTTTTTCATACCCAAATTGATGGTTTTGCTACTTTTCTAATATCTAACCAATATTTTTGTAATCTGATGGTTTCGTCTGTTTGGAATAATGTGCAAATAGATCTAGGAATTTCCAATACTTCTTTTTCAGGAAAGCTCATACTTTTGATAAATTTTATGATTCATTTTATCTTAAATTGTTAATATGAATACAATCTTCCCAACAAATAATACTGACATGGATTGAGGAGAGCTATGGTATGTAATCCTATTTATTAATAGTTGCTTTAACTAATCAAAATAGAAATAATTATAGTGGCCTTGGTGACAGTTTACTTAATTTCATATACGGAGTAAACGGGTCAGCGGTATCCTCGCCATTTCCGTCATCGCGCGGTGAAATTTTGGACTCTGTATGTTGGCTACTTTGCATTGGCGCCTATGGGGAAAATCGGAATTTTCGTAATAGTGCGGAAAATTGACCTTTTGGGAAAATTTGAAGGGCTGTATCGCATTCCTGGGATCATTTCCAAACTTTTTCTCATTTACTGTATAAAGATTGGAGTTAAATTAAAAAAGTTATCGCGAAATAACCTGTTTTCTCCCATAGGATCCTATGTTAAACGTCCACCCAATCTCCGTTCGCGATTTCCGCGAAAATTGGCCGCGCGATGCTTTATTTTTAGACCCGCATATGGCGTATACCATAGTTCTGTAAATAAATGCCATTCATTATGATGAAATGTTTTTAAGTGTCAAGCTTTTATCTGATGGCCAAGGAGAGGTGGAGTGGTTTCAATGTTTCTAGATAGGCCTACACTGGATCATATGGTTACACTTTGATCTACAGGCCAGGGCAGCATTTAGGATAAATAAATAACTAATACGCGCTGGCCTAGCAATAACACAACGAAGCGGTTTGGGCAGAAAGGTAGTGTTTATCATATACCAAATACAGCCTAACGTACAATAATCTGCTAACAACAGGTAAAAATAAATAAGTGTATAATAAATACAGCAACAGATGTAAAGTCAATATGCTCAACAACTATTATAATACAGTAACAGTAGCAAACATTATAAATACAGCAATAAATATAAATTCAAAGTCAGCAGCCGTGTCCGGTTAGCAATGAGCGAGCTTGGTGAGTGGAACGCAACGGGCGAGCCAGTGACGTCACAGTGACGTCATCTTGGCAAGCATTGGCATAGCAACGTACCCGGCGACGCTCGCATTCACGTTATACCTGGATAAGCTGGTGGTTATCACGCCATAACTAATACGCGCTGGCCTAGCAATAACACAACGAAGCGGTTTGGGCAGAAAGGTAGTGTTTATCATATACCAAATACAGCCAAAAACGCCCAAACAAGCATCAACCTATTAGACTATCACTAAACTTCATATCCTTTTTGATACTAGATCTGTGTGACTCAGAGATATAGCGGAACACACAGGTTGAGGCCCAGAGACCCCTAGCCTTTACCTCCTGTACCGTACTCCCGATCTCCGACATGTGGGATGCCCCCCCTCGTCTTAGGCTATGTGATGAAAATTTTTCCGGGTCCATACCTGCCGCTGAAATGCAGGCTCTGAGCCTTGAATTAAACTCCCTGGAGGTCAGGGGGACCAAAGTTCCCCCTTCTTTAAGTGAAAATAGCTGGTCAGATGGACTCTTGTTAGACAGTCTTAGGACCTCCTTGACCCAGTAAACTGGGCAAAGGACTGAATTAAAATTCGCGGTTACAGGGAGAACGACCGAGTCATCGGCCGACTGTCTGGTCTTAGTTGTCCTAACATTTAAGTCTAAACCCCATGGGGTGAACTTGATGTCCCTAACCCTAATAACATGCTTTGAGTAACAGTAGTTTGACACCCTTAGAAGGGTCCTAAACGCCAGAGTGACGGCGGCCCAAAAGACCAAATCATTGAAGTCTAGCACATTAATGCACAAAAACATCGACCTTAACATTAATACAGTGATGGGTTTTGCTGGACCACTCCCGGCTTTAGCAAGCCTTCGTGCGCCTTTTAAAGCGTCCTTGATCCTGATGTCGGTGTAATCCACGCCGGCCTTGCCCATACCTTTAAGGTAGTTCGAAAGGCCTGACAGATATGATATGATTGAAGAGAAGGCCATGAAGAAAGAGAGGAAAGAGACGTAAGATATTATGGTCTCTGTCCCTACGCGGGTACTTGAAAACCCAAATTGGTCACAGAATCCCATGAAGCACCGTTCCTGGTATCCTCTCGTCCTCCTCGTAGATTCCGTGGTGGCAACACATATTATATTTACTTATTAGGTTCTTGCTGCAAGCTTTCTTTGCATTTGCAGATAGGCGTGATAGTGCGTCCGCTAGAACATTCTCCTCCGACCTTACATAGATAGCAAATAACTCCACATTAAAGATATAGCATAACCAGAAAATTTCGCGGAGCCAGGACATGCAAACTGGATTAGTGCTCCTCCCACTGTTAATCATATGCATAACTTGTGTATTATCAGTTATTACCCTTATGCTGGAATCTCTGTTTACGGGTCCCCAGCGTTTCAGAGAGACAACAATGGGCCACAACTCGTACACGTTTATGTTAACCGTTGACCCTGAAAAAAGTGGTGCCGATTCGTGGTGGTTGTGTACTTCAAGACCTCCTACAGGTTCCCCGTCCCATGTGCCGAAGGCCCAGTCTCCACCCGACCACAGACCAAACCCAAAGTTTGATGAGTCTGTAATCATGTCTATAGAGCTTGACTTCCTAATGATGTTGGCGTTACCATTAAACGTGTGGGCAAACTTCTTCCACCACTTCAAGTCCTCACTCATCTCCTCGTTGACTCTCACCCTAGAGCCCCGTGTGCATTCTGCAGCTAAGTTGAAGATGCGTCGGCTAAATGTCCGCCCCCCTCTGACTACCGAGGAACAATGAGAGACGAGACCCCCCAGTTTTTCAAGGTCCTTTTTCGTTAACCAGGTTTTCTTTTCTACTTCCCTAATGGTTTCTAGCAACTTATCTATCTTCACCCTAGGGAGGGACAGGTTCATTTTGACTGAGTCTATGGTTATTCCCAAGAAGGTACAAACTCTTGATGGATGGGTCACCTTCTTCCAGCTAATGTTAAACCCTAATGACCGTAAAACACCAATCACAATTGAAAGGGCCTCCCTACAGCCTTCTTCTGTCTCTGATAGTACTACAAAGTCGTCTAGGTAGTTCACTATCCTAGATAAACCTTTGCTCCTGCAGCTGCTCACCACTAGGTTAGATAATAGGTCGAAAATGTAGGGAGCACAGCGCAAACCAAAACACAAGCGTAGGTCTTCCATTAGAACCTCCCCCCCGCCGAAATCCCACCTCAAACCCTGAAACCTTGTCTGCAGTGGGTTAACACTCACCGAACGATATGCAGATTCTATGTCCACGACTGCCATAAAATCCCCCGGTTTTAGCATTTTTGACACTGTGTCTACTGAATTAAATTTGAAAACTTTGCATGTGGTTTTCATGTGATCGTTGATACAATCGCCTTCCGGACGGCTGCAGTCCGTTATCGGACGCAGGCCCCCGTTACTTTTTTCCACTGCCCCTAAGGAGTGGATGCATGTTGGGGGAGATTCCACCAACTTAACTTTACCCTCATCCAATTCCTTCAGGAGTAACTTGTCCATTTCACCCTTGAACCTATTTTCAGTTATGGAATTATAATTCTCGCAATGATAACTGGAGCTACAATTTTCGTCCACTATGTCAAAGCCATCGCAAAGCCCCGACCACACCACCCCCTTTGTGGCGTCATCAAAAATACACTCGTTCGACCATAGGTGGGACGCTATCCTACAGGGTTTCAGCTGACTTAGGTTCCCCCCTATGTAGTTGCAACATGAACAGATACCGCTAACACATTCACGGTAGACATGAATGACTTTCCCTGACTTACTCGGGGGAGGGGAAAACACGATTTCCCCTGTACTATCAGAAACATTGGAAACAGAACTAATAATGACACTCTCAATTTCTGTAACACTCTCAACCACAACTGGTAGAGGAACTATAGATACAAAATCGTCGCTCTCTGCAGAAATCCCCAATGCCTGGTTTCTTACCCCCACATTTGGTGAATCCCCAAGACTAACATTATGTTGGCCAACAGGCCTTGAACAAGTATGATTTACAACATCACAATTTGCTTCTGCAACAGTCTTAGGTACACCGGGACAGTCATCCACGGCAATCTCTCATTTCTGGCTTGAGCCAGTTGTGCCGATCTTCTTGTTTGGTGCCTTGTAGCAAGTGGACGCGCCGTGGGTGTTACCACCACATGCTCTGCAGGAGTGCCTGTACTTACAACCCTGCCTCGTACAGCCGTCCATGCCGTTGAAGTCGAAGCACAGTTTCTGACCCTTCTTCTCATTTGGGGTTCTCTTGGAGTTGGTGGTACCGTCATAGGTAAAATATTTGAGGACGTTAGACGCGTCCACCTTGCCAAATTCACCAATCCCTCCGATGTTCGCTTCTTTCCGCACCGTCTCGTCGTAGGAGACTAAGGTGTCAACCCTGAAGATCCGCGACTCCGCTTTTTCCGCAAGGAGCTGCACATGATTCAGGATACCCGAGATGTCCTTGCCTTTACGATAAGCATCTTTGATCGTTTCCATGGACACGACCATCAACCTTTCAAATGACTGAATTGAATCACCTTTCTTTTTCGCATAACGCTTCTGCGAGTAACGGCTTGAAACCTTGGGTTTGCCCCTTCTCTGCTCCTTAGCCCTACTCCTCCTTTTTTTCCTCGCCGTCCGGCTTTCCTCCTCCGACGAGTAGTCTTCGCTTGACGACGAAGACGTGGTTGTCGCGGTGTCCGACTCGGAGCTTGAAGAGGAGCCGCTGGCCTTGGCCTCGGAACTGTCACTCTCTTCGGCTTCCACGACCATCACTTTCCTCTTAGACTCGCGTTGAACCGGGATGGCTTTCTGTTTACTTTTCTTCGTCTGTGCTACTTTCTCACCTGACCTAGATTTGTTTGTTGACGCGGCTTCCGTGGCCTTGACCTTAACCTGTTTCTTCGCCTTTTGTTGCGCCTCCACAGTGGCTGCCAAGTTAGCCTGGCTTGAACGGTACGATTCTTCCAGGTTTTTTAGACGTTGTGCCAGCACTCCCACGTCGAAGACATCGTTTGTAGTCGGGGTTTGACCAACTGGGGCCGCCGCCCCGTTTGAAGCACCGCTCCCTTCTGCAGTCGCCATCGGTCGTTCGGAAGTTTCCTCGTTCACCGCCCGGTTTACGCGTTCACTGTAGAAATCGAAAACTTCCCGCCTGCAATTTTCGCCCCACGGTTGGCGATGGACTATGCCGCACCTTCTGCAAGCTTTTATCGAATCCCAACCCCTTCGGGATGACATAACACAGCTCCGATAAATTCAAAGTCAGCAGCCGTGTCCGGTTAGCAATGAGCGAGCTTGGTGAGTGGAACGCAACGGGCGAGCCAGTGACGTCACAGTGACGTCATCTTGGCAAGCATTGGCATAGCAACGTACCCGGCGACGCTCGCATTCACGTTATACCTGGATAAGCTGGTGGTTATCACGCCTAAATATTAGTAATATGTATTGATAAGAAAATCTTGTGTAATATGAAAAAAATGGAAATCGAGGAAAAAATGGAATACTTCCAAATAGGTCTAGTAAATACCATGGCCAAAGGCATTTAGATCTAATAATCTTACAGATTATTTACTGTTGCCAAGTGTTGGGACCATATTTATATATCAGGAGTTGGGAGGAAATCCCGGAGGAAATAGAACAATTGAACTATGCTTCACGGGTGAGTGAAAATTGACTTGTGTATAACCATAAGTCTGCATGCAGTGAAATCACGGACTAAAATAGTAAATTAACCCAGAGTCAAGACGAGGAGCCTTGGAGTTGAATTTGTTTTCAATATGGCGGTCCCTTGGCCTTGTTTTCTATTTTTTACTGAAACAACAACTCTCCCAGTAAGTGCAGTTTAGACTGATCACGTGGGCAGTACGTCTTACACCTGACATATAAATGATGTTCTGGTTTATTTCCTAAACTTGATCTAAACAGGCGATCGAGCTTTCATCTCTGACCTGTGAAAATGGCAAAAGCAAAAAGATATTCAAAGCCGTTTACAATCAACATGCAGCGGTTTCGTGCGAAGACGTTTTGCACACAGCTGCGGCGCCCGGCCTTTCGCGCTTCCCGACTGGTTACTTGAGGTATTCCCTCATAGTTTATAGGCACACACTATCTCACCTTCATCATCTTTGCTCTTGCAAGAAGCTTTAATTGTCTTCTCGGAAGCGTTCTTTTTGTCATTTTGTTTGGCTGATAACAGCGTTCTGCGGCCTGGGCGGCCCCGAGAGGCCATTTTGGTTTTCTTGTATCGAACATCCGGGCACCTGCATCAATAGTTAGTGAATATTTCCCGTAGGTGGCGCCATGGTTGAAAATAAATCTGTTGAAAATAAATGTGTACAGATGGCGCCATGAAATCACACAGTTTATCCAGTCGTTTTTGTCTTTAGCCCCCCCAAAGGAAAAACAAAAAAATAGTTGTGTTGAGGTAACATAGGTGAGGGGGGGGGGAAGGGGGTAGGTAGGTCTAAATTTTTGTTTTTAGCTTTTTTTTTTTACTAACCAAAGAGACCCAGGCAGTGTTGGGAATAAAATAAAAAAATCCAAATATCCTCTTAAAACATTTTTAGCATCTGAAATAGATGTCCTGAGCAACTATGGGCTGTTTTATAGTTTTCCATGCTATTTCAGGTCAACTTTTTAGGATTTTCATAAAGGAAATAAAATAAAAATGTCCTTAAAACAAAGTTAGGAAAGGTAAAAAAAAATGTATGGTAGGCAGGGTTACCTGAACACAACAATTTTTCTTTTTTTGGCCTCATTGATATGATCTGGAGGTGCGTGTGTGTGTGTTGGCGGGGGGATGATATATGTTACAACTTACATATAACATGATAGTCTAGTAACGATATGTTCGAATTTGTAGCAGGGATGGATCCTGAGATTTCAAAAAAATGGGGCGCGCCTTTATTTAAAAATGTGAGGTGTAGAATCAGAGGTATAGTATTTTAGATTACAAAAAAACAACACTTGAATTTTACTGAAGGGGCTTAGGCTCAGGCACCCCCTTTAAATTCATCCCTGTGTAGCATGGATCGTGGGTGGGGGTGGGGGTAGGGTATTATATAATGTCTTGATATAAGGCTATTAGGAAGGTCTTTATTTGTATTCCAAATGTCTTATTCGTGGTCAATGTGAATTTATTAAAAGATATTTCTTTTTCCTCCTGTCATTTTTGTGTTTACCTTTTTTGATCATGTGTTGTTGTTTTTTACACAATTAATCACATACAACTACATAATTACCTGTTTATTTACGCACCCTTTCGTGAGAGTAAAACATTTTTTGATGATTTTCTTAAAAGACTCAATGCATTCTTTACATTGATGGAACATAGGGCCTATATACATATTACAACAATTTTATTGGCATCGCATAGGATTTTTAAAAGGCTTGAGTAAAACTTGACAACTAGTCAAATGGGGATATAATGTGCATATTTTTGGCTGTGGATATTATAAAGACGCCAAAATTAATGGCCCAATTAGGCATTGGGTATGTTGAGATACAATTCAGGAAAGTAGGACAATCATGTCGTTACAAGCCCCCCTAATATTCCATGTCTTTTGTATACATGTCGTAGCCAAAAAGGAAAAGGAAAAAAGGCGGGGAAGGGGCATTACCATTATACTCTGGCCAAAGACTGGGGTTAGGCTAATTGAAGAAAATGTGTCCAAATAATTATGAAGTTTCTTGGAGGCTTCGTTGATATTTTATGGGGATGGAGATGGGTCCTATAGGCAGTGGCAGATTCAAGGGGATTGGGGGGGGGGGGTGCAAAAGCCCCCCCCCCCCCCCCACGCCCCCGCCCCCTATAGGTCCGCTGGTTAACCCTTTGCCTCCCCATGATTTTGACAAATTAAGAACTTGGACGTGACCAAGATAAATTAGAATTGATTTTTCAGTATTACATTTCTTTATGATAGTAACAATCTATATATCACCTGAAAGCCCATTTTCTCAGGTGCAAAAGCCCCCCCCCCCCCCCCCCACGCCCCCGCCCCCTAAAGGTCCGCTGGGAAAGGGCCGATTTTGTTCATGTGACTTTCGATTATAAAACTATGAGTGCTTAAATATACCACCAAGACAAAATGCTACAAGGAAAATATATTTCAAAATTCTCAGATATAGATTAGACCTTCACAGAAACATATTATGACATTGCAATCAGCTTTTATTATAGGGCACAACACATTTTAAGTTTTAAATTTTTCAGTCCTTTCTTGGTCAGCAGACGCCATACACTTTTGGCATCTTAAAAGTGGACGATTTGTGTAAATCTGGTGTTTTTACTTTTCGTTTTTTATAGGTGGGTCAGCCCCACCACCACCCCCACACGAGCTCTGGCTCTGGATCCGTCCCCTTGCCGCCGCAATGCGCAACATCATTATCAGCTGATCATCTTTGCCCACAGACCACATGGTTGAAAAGCTGTCTCACTGGCTGACGTTCACTGGTTTAGGAATCCGTGTGCAACTTTGAGTTATTATTATTAGCCTATAGACCTTGTCCAACGAACTGAATCCGAGCAGAGTTGCCCACGCAGCTGCTGGACTCAGCAGCACGTGCGTTTTGTTTACAGGTCATCTGAGGTCACGTGCGCGTGATCTGTCTAGGTCAGTTCGATCGGGTGCGCCGGCGCACGCCGCTATCCCACAATGCATTGCAATTTGGTACATAAGGTAATTATTATGGGATGGCGGCGTGCGCCGGCGCAGGCCAAACAAACTCACGAGGTCAGTTCGATCGGGTGCGCCGGCGCACGCCGCTATCCCACAATGCATTGCAATTTGGTACATAAGGTAATTATTATGGGATGGCGGCGTGCGCCGGCGCAGGCCAAACAAACTCACGGATTGGTCGGTGCGCGCCGCTTCCGGTCATGTGACGGTTGTGAAAACTTTGGGTCATATGACCAGCCGTCCCGTGACTCGGCGAATTGTTGTTTATATTTAGACGGTCGTTGGGGCAGAACACAGCATTTCGTCAGCTACCTCGCACGTAAATAAGGTAAGGCCACTTCTTCTAGCTTATTTTATGCCTCTGTCTACGGGGAATGTTAAAATAAGGGCACTGAGTCTCAGGCAAACGAGGAACCGACCCTTGTTTCATGGAACTTTCGAAGTCCATGAAATTTCTTTCAAAGTGATTTAAAAGTGGACCTCAGTGAAGGTCTTTATGTAATCAACATCGCGTTGTTTGGGATCTTGTGGCCCAACCTTTGTTCTACCTTTGGGACAGAGGCTTCATGTTCTTTTATCATATACAACTGAACAGTGTTTTATCTACAGCGTTTTCTGCCTGGCTGGTCTACAAGAACCGTGTAACAAGTGGCTAGTAGAGTAGAGTAGAGTAGAGAAGTGTAGAAGGTTATCTACGTTTATTATGAACTTTATCATGATTTAGAGATAAAGTTTATCCAGCTGTTCTATCGGTATCACTGTTTCACACATTAAAATTTCCCTCTAACCTGGGCCTTCTTTTCTCAATTCATTTTGTGGATCAGAAGCTTGATTGGTTAACTAGTTTGGGAAATGGCCAAAGTTGGCTTCTTAAACAAAGAACATTTAAATTGACGTTATATAAAACATTCGATCGTGATCCAGATTGTGACCTTTTATGCAATAGACCTTGTTATTTAGATTTGAGTAGATCTACTTTTGTTTGTTTTGCTTTAATCTCTTGACGTTATCTTCATGTTTCCCTGATCTCCCAGATAAAGTATAACATATTGACAACAATAAAAGAGTAAATAATATCTACTAACGAGTAACGTTGATTAAACCAAGTATGACCAACTAACCAATATAGAGTAGTGGCGTGTATTATCAGCAGGGGTGTATTATCGGCACCCCTTGCATATCTTTTGATATTACAAAATAAACGGGAACTTTCCAGGTGACAGAATTAAAATAGTATTAAATTCTATCATTTTTCTCTCCTTTAGTCATATAATTGTAGAGCTCTGGCCATTCGAAAATATCAATACTCTGCATGTTATTATTTTGGTTCATTATTAGCCATAAAAAATAGCCATTTTATTTCATCCAATAAGACACATAGGTGTTTTGTTTCACATGTGAAGGCGTCAAAAGAAGAGATATTGCAATAGTTTGATTTATATTTTCAAAAATACATAGAAATTGAAAAATATTTGTCACAAAAGTTTATTTTAGACCTGAGGGTACATATAATTACATGGGTGCCGATAATACACTACATTCCATTGTATGTCTTGTATTATCGGCATGGTTAAATTCCTATTTCAAATATCAGGCTGGTAAATATACAATATAAGAAAAAAACATAACTGCAGTAAACGGTTGTCGAAAATAATGTCTTACAATGTCATGATATGTAATTGTGTAAGTAACAGTGCCCCTGGTAGAATTTAACAATAAATATATGCTCGGTTTAGGTAGACAGGCTCTACAAGTCACAGGAAGATAACCATAACTTTGTATGGATTATGTCAGGCTTATATTTTATAACATTAAAGTTAATAGATTGGGCTGAGAACGTTATAAGATGTCAAAGTTAATAATGATGAATACGATTCATGCTGACATTATCAATTAGGTAATTTCAAACTATAGATATTGGTTATTTATATGACAGGGTGCCGATAATACAAGACAGGTGCCGATAATACACTCCCAATATGAAACAAATAATTACACTAATACTTTTCATATTAAAATCTGAAATTCTTCTTCTACAAGTGTAGGGGATGTAAATATGTTCAAAATATGTTATGGTAGACGTTATGATTAAATTGTAGTGAATATAAGTATACAGTGCTACATTATGCACTAAGGTGCCGATAATACACGCCACTACTCTAATCATAAAAGGACAATCGATTCATCTTGCTGGACACAAAATTGAAATCTCATAAAGTTTCACATAGACTTTGCTGCTGTAAGCCTCTTTTGAAATGTACTTATCTGGACACAATTGCACCTCTAGTCTTTAGTAAGTATCCTAGTAAAGTAGTATTGGGAACTTACATGATACAGACTTTTCTCATATAGGCCTAGATCTTTTGTGCTGTTCAAACAACAACTAAAATAGTGGTTACACAACCATACTGGTCCGGCCTTGTGAGCCCTGGATAGCATGTTGTTGATTTCGATAAAAAGCTGAAAATTACACTGAAATATCTAAAGGTAGATCTACCAAATCATACCGTGATCATGAAACATGTGCATTTTCTAATAGATCTAGATCTGTAGATATATTAGTTATGATTTCAACATGAAATTAGTTGAAATTGTTCTTTTTTCTTTTAGTTTGTGAACTAATTAAGGGGGACCTTTTTTTTCTGTGATCCGTGCTTTGGAATTGAAGCCTGTGGTAAAGGCTAACTCAACACTTTTCCCAGGTAATTCCTTCATTTCGTGGAACCAAGGGCAAAAAAAAACAAGAGGATGGGTGGTTTCTTGTTATACCTATCCTTACATCTAGATGAGTCATAGCATACTTGTGCCATATGTGGACACTCACCCTTGTGACTGTTTTCTTTATAGTCTGGTATACGCCCCCTCCCGCGGTCACACCACTTGTGATCCTGTTCCCTGGTTTCCCGACCAGAGACTATTGGAACTTCAGTTAGAACAGACGCAAATTTATGTACTCTTCCCCCTTGCAGAATTTTCAGTTTATCACCAAGAAGTCATCATGATGAAGTTAGATCTTCTACTTCTCGCTGCCCTTGTGGCGTACGCCTCATCAGCCCCTGGCAAAAGCAACAGTTTGAACGACGCGCTGAAGTTTGAGTCTTTGGAGGACATTGAGAAGCTACCATCAGTTGATAAACTGTGGCAAGACTTCAAAGATAAACACAGTAAGTACCAGAACTTCACCACAACTATTGCTGTTTCATGTACAATGTATGTTTTCATTGTTTCAAGAGTTCATCTATAACACTAATATGACTATTTGGTAGATCCACGTTTGTAGCCACGAGACCTGATTTTTTGAAAAAACAAAACAAGGGATTTTCTTTGAATACTCCCTCAGACACATACTTCCTGGTAAGAAGGACAAACAACTGGTCTCATTTGAAGCGTTCTTAATTAGAAAAAGTACCATTTGTTAACTATGAAAAAGAGCGTCAATACAGTCTACACACAGCTAAACATGTTAGTCTATCTGTAAGGACGTAGTACTGTATAGACCAGCATTATATCAGAATTCATACACGGGAGCCTCCCCTTGTGCCAATTCAAGCCCGATATGTCCCAGTTTGTATACAAAGCGGTGTGCCACTGTATACGAGGGCAAATTAGTTCCAGTTCAGTCACCTCGGTCTGAGTCATAGTCTGCCAGGTTGTCCCATGTGGGGTGCATCAAACACATTCCTGTTGCACCGAGGGTCCTGGATGTGATGCTGTCATGTTCCGGTTACACTTGACCAACACGAGGATACGGTCTGATCATGTGACATGACGCACTAGACATGTGACTCCCGGGTTTCGAATACGGACCTATTGTGTAGGCAAAACAATGAGTGGGTTACGAGGGCAAGGGTCAAACTATTGGGTTGAATTGTCACCATCATACATAAAACATCCATTGTCATTGGATCAGCTATTGATTATCATATATCGTATACCTATATTTTATGTAAGAGTTTACGAATTTCTAATGCAGAGTAATATCTGTATCGATTTAATGTTACAATAAACAATGACAACAAAAAATCACTAGTACAGTGCCAGATACTTGACGAGATATACAGCTTGTTTTCATTTACAACATAGTATACACCCCATTAGCACCCTGGGATATTTTTGTTAGATGGGTTACTTATCACGAGGCTCACTTAAGACTAAAGAAAAATATCTCAGACTCTGTCGTATTACCATTGATTAAACCTCTGTCATATTGTCAGAAACAAGAATTGATTGTGTGGATTTTCGTTCTCACTCTCAACATTTGTTATAATGTCTGAAATACACTTGATTTTTATAACGGCCGGCGTTGTAGTGCATTTTGTTACCCCGTTTCAAAAAAAAAACATTACCGTAGGGGCAATGATCTAGGATGGTTTGGTCACCATACTGCCGTTTATTATTAGCCTTATGGATACAATAGTTAAACCACGTCACGCAGTGAGACCAAGAGGCACGCCTATTTGAAAATTAGATGGGGATGTGGAACCACTTCTCGTAGTACTGTGAACGTATTCATATTTTTGGCGTCGAAAACATATTTGTCTACTACCTTGCATAAACATTATGTTACTGCGAAAAAAGACTTAAATTATGGGGCAAACAGCATAACCCAGGGACTAACAGCATTACAGTCCAGAGACGCTAAGGAAAAAAGCTAAGTTTTTGATTTTTCAAGCGCAGGAATAGCTGCTTATTTGTCTGCTTGTGCTAAACAAAGTTGTCTAACAAGCCAATACTCATTTCTTTTCAGAGAAGTGGTATGAGACCGACGACGAGGAGAGCAAAAGGAAGTCTATCTTCGGTACTCACTTAAAGAAGATCGAAATGCATAACTACTTGTTCGCCAAGGGCGAGAAGTCCTACCGTCTTGGGATCAACGAGTACGCCGATCTGGTAGGTATACAACCATATGAGAGACTTTGATATTAATCTTTAAAGATCTGCAAATTAGGAAACATGAAAATCAGCAGCAAACAGACTCTCATTTCGGAAAAATGTAATGAATTATGCGTTGTTTCTTTTTTTACACAACCACATACTGATACATTCCTAGACTTCTTTATTTACGTAACCTTACAATAAGTTACACGATATTTAATGATGAAATCTCTATCTCCTTCAAGCTAAAAATCAGCGTATTACATTATATCTGTACAATGCTTCAGATACATGGCATCAAACCTGCTCGTCATTGGCTTGCTCTACAAAAACCCGCAATTTGTAAACTATTATGGATTGCCATCTTTATTACATAAAATACCAATTAAGCAAATAACTATCTTTTCCCCAGGAACACAGTGAGTTCGTGTCCGTCATGAATGGTTTCCGTCCCCGCCCTGCCGGTCAGACCCCGAATCATGACCGCACCACCTACATGTCCCCGCTGGCCAAGGTGCACATCCCCGACGAGGTGGACTGGAGGAAGGAGGGGTACGTCACCGAGGTCAAGAACCAGGTAAGGCCCCAGGGAAACTGCAGAACAATTTAATTAATCAGAATGCACTTTTGTTGATGCAGAATAGATTTAATTTCGTTTTGATTTAGATTCTTTTTGTTTTGAGTATTGTATCAGAGTTTTTAGGTAGTCAAAAGAGTAGATGAATACGAACGTCATTATCCTCTTTAATTCCAGGTCGGTAAATTGTAAGCACTACATGTATAGAGAAAGTACTCGCATGATATGATACTGTAGTGAATAACCATTACGCCTACGGGCTGGTTTTGGTTTTGGTTTACCATAATTATAATATTGATGCTCCATTTAACCATGCTTATATATTCACGGTTAGCCTGCAAAACCGCCTTTGTACCACTATCTTGGGGAACAATTCCAGGGGTAAAGACAACATCTGACTGAAAAATAACATGCAGACTCTTATTGGGTCTGACTGGGAGTAAACACTGTGCCTCATGTGGACCTTTTCTCCAGGGTCACTGCGGCTCCTGCTGGTCGTTCAGCACCACCGGGTCCCTGGAGGGCCAGCACTTCCGACGGACCGGCAAGCTGGTCTCCCTGTCAGAGCAGAACCTGGTCGACTGCAGCGCCGCCTGGGGCAACAACGGCTGTAACGGCGGGCTCATGGACAACGCCTTCCAGTACATCAAGGTGAGGAAGTTATATTGTAGGCTAATCAAGAAAATTTGAAACAATTTTAAGAAGTTAATATTGTATTTGCACATTTTAATTGCCCCCCCCCCCCCCCCCCCCCCAAAAAAAAAAAAAAAAAAAAAAATAAATAAAAATAAATAAATAGATGAATAAAAAAAAATATGTTGGGGGAAAAAACTCTGAAATTAGTATTTGCTTAGTTCTTCTGCGATGCAAATATTAATGCCTTGTGCCAATAATTCAAATTCAGGCCTCGTAATTATTATCGAAATACTTCCAAGATCTTGAGTCGAATCTTGAATCTGATTCTTTCCTTTTAGGATAACGATGGCCTGGACACGGAGGCGTCCTACCCGTACATGGCGGATAAGGAGAAGTGCCACTTTAAGACCAAGAACATCGGGGCCACCGACGCCGGCTACACCGACCTGCCCGAGGGGGACGAGGACAAACTCAAGGAGGCCCTGGCCACCGTCGGCCCTATCTCTGTAGCCATCGATGCCAGCCACCAGTCCTTCCAGCTTTACGAGAGTGGTCAGTAATTGTTCATTCACGCTCTTCATAATTAAGTTGCATATAACAGTTCAAATTCATAGAACTTCTATTGTTTTTAACTATAGATACAAATTCAAAAAGTTGCTCGTTAGTCCTATTGTAAATTAAGACATACAGAAGTAAATGAATCATTGAAGGTTAAGGTCCCAGCTGGGTAGGTTTTTCTGTAAGTAGAATACATTACAATATAACCATGACCTTATTCATCTGATTGAAATAAAAAACAGGTACATGGACTATTAAATCTTTACTAAAAGGGGGTTTAAGTACAAAGAAGTTCTTTAGGCATACGTTATCAGACTTTTATGTCCCTCAGTAAAGTATCTGGCACTAGCTGGCTATGTTTCTTCAGTAACGGTGAAATTGTCTACTGTGTGAGAAACACTTCTCAAAGCCTTCATGTTTAACATTGATAGGAGTATATGACGAGCCCGAGTGCAGCAGCACGGCCCTGGACCACGGAGTGCTCGCCGTCGGCTACGGAACCCTAGACGGACAGGACTACTGGATCATCAAGAACAGGTCAGTACTAAAAACAACGGTTGATGTACCTAAGTATACTACAAATTTCCTGCTACAAATGTAATAACGTCTGTTGATACGAGAGGTTAATTTGAATTTCAAACTGGTAATCCTTGGTATTGAAAACGAAGCATATTTTGGTATTTGTTTCACCTATGCTTTTTCTCTTGGAACCATCCTGTGGGATTTTTGTAAAAGAAAAGTCGTCCTCCTTTCTCAAATGTATCGAGTTTGACTAGATGCCATCAAACATTTGGATAATCCAAAATGCTTGAATAACATGTAGAAATTCTCCAAGTACCTATCATATTTATTGAGCACCTTTATGAATGAACTGAAACCCTCATTTTGTTCATTTCTGTTTCCAGCTGGGGCCCATCTTGGGGAAAGGAGGGCTACGTCCTGATGGCTCGTAACAAGGAGAACCAGTGCGGCGTGGCCACCCAGGCCAGCTACCCGCTCGTCTAACGAGTCACACAGAAGTACGTCACGGGGTCACAGCCATGGGTCAGGTGAACAGTAAAACAAAATTCACTTCCTCTTGTCAGGGAAGAGGTGACTTGCCAACACTCTGTGATTTCTTGAGCCTTAGGCTACGAGAACCAATCCTAGGGAATTAGTCCACAGACTTTGTCTACATCGGAGCTTTAGAACTTTGGTTCACAATCATTAGTTAGTTTTCAATTAGGTTTATAAATCAAACAAATATTTACATATTTTATATGAAAAGAGTTTTGCAGAATAAACGTTTTTGATGCTTTAATGTATAAAAACAAAATGCACCCCATATCAGCTTGGGTAACATTGCTTTCGTACGAAAATAAAGAAAGCATCCTCGTCATATCAAACAAAACAGAACAGAACCATATCTACGTTTGACTCTGAGTTCCTACATACTAAACAGAAAATCTTGAATGACGGTCTTGTTCATATATACATGATTATACCGAGTAAATATAAGCAGGATACCAGTCCATGGATTTCCTTGGTGAATGGTCTGGCGAGCTTATAGATATTATATAATGGGTCGAAGTGTGTTAAGTGTGCATTAAAATGACTCAGGATTTAATTGTATAATTCTGTACTTGTCTCAGGTTCTGTGTAAATCTGTAAAGTATATTGGGTTTGATACGGTTTATACTTAGAATTATTTATAGTGATAAAACATCTCACTTGAGATCTGGCATAAATGAAATCTTCAATGTTGATTCAAAAAGTATAGTTTATACCCAAATTGATTTGAGTGACGTTTGATGCACTGATTTTGCAGGTTTTATATCAGATGCAGAAATGTGTAAGATAGTACATACAGACTAGAAATGTGGTTGCCACAGATTGGAAGGGTGTTCATGCATAATCTAGGGTAGTTAGAGTAAACACTATCTATAAAAAGTGGTAATATATAAATGGTTTTCAAGGGAAGGAATACAATATACGAGTTTCTCTTTCCCGTCTTCTCACCGTTGCAGTATATAGATCTAATTTCTTCCATGACTTTGAAGCAGCTGCTCCTTCGAAATTCCTCTTATTCTGATTCATGACTTCCAAGGATTTCTAATGTTTGGCAGGTTTTACTGTTTTTGAAATGCTCTACCGACATAACATCTCTAATCAGATCTGTTCTAGTTTGGTGTGACAGTGGAATATTTGTTGTTTCCACAACTATTATATACTGAAAGACATTTTTTCCTGTGTGCATTTTGTGTATATTTACAGATTCACTTGTGCTAAAATTTCGAGACGCATATATAGACTCTACTGTTGATGTACATTTATATAAGCTTGTAGATCATGCTTTCTACTTTCAACACAGTCATGCTTTCTTTTTCCCCTGAAACACTACACCGGTATGAATGTTCGCACAAGTTGGATGATGTCAGTTATAATTATGGAGAAGATACAAATAAAAGATATTTTTCACATAAATCTGTCTTGTTTTGATATTTATAGAGTATTAACATATTGCTAGCACTAGCAGTCCATTCCCCCTAGCTGGTAACAGTTTGTATGGTCGAAGATTTTGCGAGTAATTGGAATTATGGCTGTGCTGACGAATTGTTTTTAACCTCAATCTCCTTGGGTATTCAACTACACTTTATGTTTTTTGGGAGTCCGTTGTTATATCTTTATAGTATAGTAGCTAATGGTGGGGACTCCCTCAATCAGTCATGTCTTTAACCATTTAATTCTCTTTGTTTCTCCGGCATCGCTGTCGATGCCGTCGTCTCCGGTCAAGCCCGGAGTGTTGTGTTGGTCATTTAGGTGGATCACAAGCTATGTTATTCTATCACTCAAATCATGCTCATACCAGTAACCAGCTTCAGTCAGAAAGGGTGTTGTCAGGTTGACCCTGTATGTCCTTGGAGAGTGTTGGTGTTTAACCTTGATATGAATGGAGAATTTGCTATGTAGGCCACACCAGGACTCTGCTTGCAGATTGATGCACTGCCATATATGGTAAGGTCTCCTGAACTATAGTCTGTTCTGTGAGATTGGGGTCATTTTCAAATTGCAGATATTTCATTTTCAAAGGATCTTTGTATGAAGTAATTGGAAGAACTGGATGTTATAGAAATGCTATAATGGCAAAGATAGAGACCCAAATGAAGTTTTAAGGGTCCTTCCCTTTATCATAAATTTAAAATTTCAGATTTCTTGGAGGCCAGTGGCACCCCTTCAACTTCAAATATATAGGTGCTACACATTATTTAGGAGCCTCGGATCCCCGTGCCCATGCTATTTCAACCCCTGTTTAATAAGAATCTCATCCACTTCAAACACTTTTATATTACTCATGATATAAACAAAATATCAAAGAATAAACAAACATTGATCTTAACTCTTGTTTATGATACGCATCAGACCACTTCCTCATCATTTGTACTATCTTTACTTTGATTCTGCTACTACGAACATTAATTTTGGCATAGAGACAACTCTATTTTCAAAGACGTTTTCTGGAGAATAAATATCTTTATCTATAAATTTCATATCAAAGATAGGAATCCTTTTCAATGGTCCATTTTCTTTACTAGACAAAAATTCGAATAGCCGGAGATTTTCGGTTTTGTAACCGATTCTCTTCTTCCATACTTCCACCTGTGACCTTGTCTCAATGACTGGTTACACAATCTCATGTTCAGCAGTTGAAGGGCATTGTCCTCCAATTGTTGTTACAATCAGTGCCTCAGCTAAATAGCCCTTACCCCTTCAAATTGGGACCACCACTGTCACCTGCAGGTGGTCAGCTTCATATTTATCTATCCAGTTATCATCTATACGGCAGAGGCGAGTCTCAGGATTTCGGGGGAATACCAGGCCATCTGCGCATCGCGTCGTGAGGAGAGCAACGGGAAATGTTGGGGTCAGCTCCAAGCAGATCCCCCTTACAACGCATTGAATTGCAGTTGTGGAACCTCTGCCTGGAGAACGTCAAAAAGGGATTCCCAAGAATTGTGAATTATCTGTGCTTTCCACATCAATTTTAAGACCTGTTTAGGATTTATGAATTTATTGTCGAACTTTTCCTTGTTTACCGTATGAAGATTAGAGCAATATCTAAAAGTTAGAGCGAAATAACCTGTTTGTCCCCATACATAGTCATAGTAAATGACCCCAACATTTCCATTCACGATTTTGCCGCAAAATGGACGCGCGACATCAGGTTTTGAGACCCTCATCTTTAGTATAAAGAATATACCGGTCTCCCATGTGGTCCAGCTCTTCGTACAATCATTACTACACAAGATATTGTCATAAGACGAGATGATAATGAAATGAGATTGCAGGCATGCCAGCCACTAAGGGTAATTTCCGCGGAATTTATTAAAAAACCCTTAAAACCTCAATTTTTAAGGTGAAATAGATCTATTATACCGTTCAAACCAGGGAAAGAATGGTTTCCTATCAAAATATAAAAAGGAATTTTGATCTTTACCATGTCAGATTTATCCCACTATGAACGACTCGTACTTTTGTGACCCGGCCCTACTATAGTTGTCTAGTTATGCTAAGTGACCTGTCATTGAGATATAAGTATGATTGTACTGTATGGTTGAAAACTGAAGATGAAGGCAGTGAATGCCGAATTTGTCTAAAACAATTAGTAATATTATATTATGAATGTATATCTACTTCTTGTATTCTTTGCACGATTAATATGAATGGATGAATTAAAAAGACTAACGAGAGCAAAAGGCATGCATTTAATGAATCTAAATCTACGTAGTATTGTGAATAAATGGGACTTAATTAATGCAACATTTCATGACTCGAACTTACATATTATTGGTTTCACAGAAACATGGCTACATGATCTATTACCTTCTTCACTATATGATTTGAAAAATTATACACTTACAAGACAAGATAGATCATGGAAGCAAGGTAATAACAAAGTTAAGAAAGGAGGAGGGGTATGCATGTTTATACATGATTCAATTAATTTTTCTGATGCAAGTTATTCTCATTTTAATTCCAGTACTAGCGATATTGAAAGCCAATGGATTGTCTTGAATCAGAAACCTAATAAGGAAATTTTAATTGGAAATATCTATCGGCCACCACAAGGAAATATACAACAATTTTTAAACTATTTAACTACAGTAATCGATAGTTTAGATTTATCTAAAATGGAATTGATATTAATGGGAGATTTTAATGTCGATTTCCTTGATAGTATAAGTCCAAGTACTAAGGAATTAAAGTCGTTTATAAATGACTATGGATTGAAGCAGTATATTAAACAACCTACCCATTTTAGTATAAACAAGAATAGCTGTATTGATTTGATAATTTCAAATTCAACTATCATTTCACAATCAAATGTATGCAATTTTAATATTAGTGATCATCAGGCTGTTTTTATGACTAGGAAACGGTATAGACTTAAAAAGGTTAAATGTGAATTTGAAGGACGATCATATAGAAATTATGATAAACTACATTTTCATAATTATTTGCGAAATATTCAGTAGAATGAATTTTATGATGAGCCTGATATTGAACAAAAATGGACGAATTTTATCCAACAAATCGTTTCTTATTTAGACCAGCATTGTCCGAAAAAGAAATTTAAGATAGCAAAAACTAAAGAACCTTGGCTTACACCTGATCTAATTGAATTAATAAAGGATAAGGATCGAGCTCTAAAAAAGGCTAAGAGAATGAAAAACAGAGATAATATAGATCTCTGGAATACTGCTAAGAGGTTACGAAATCGATGTGTAAATCGTATACGCAGGGCCAAGGCAGATTTTATTAAAGGAAATATGGAAAATAATACGACAAATCCAAAAAAATTCTGGAAAAATATTAGACAAGTGTTTCCGAAAAATAAAGTCAGCAATAAGGGATTTGTTTTAGAACATTTGGATACAGGGAAATTAGTTGATCAAGAAGATATACCAAATTTTATAAATGAATATTTTGTAGGAATAGGTGTTAAACTAGCTGAGAATTATCAGGATACGTGGTCTTATGATGGAGTCCAAAATGAATTTTTATTGCATGATTTTCATACATCTACCCAGGAGGTCCTTGAACTCTGTAGAAAAATCAATATAAATAAATCATCAGGAATAAATGGCATATCTACAATGGTCATTAAAGATGCTCTAATTGAATGTGCAGACAAAATAAGTGATATGTTTAATTACTGTTTTGATATAGGAAAAATTCCGAAAAACTGGAAAACTGCTAAAGTAACCCCATTACAAAAGCCAGGTAATAAGTTTTTGGTAAATAACCTACGACCAGTTTCAAATCTTCCTGTTATAGTGAAGATAATAGAGAAAATTGTACATAGGAGTTTAATGTTGCATCTTAATCAGGGCAATAGACTGAATGAGAAACAGGGTGGTTTTAGACCTGGACATTCTACTATAGGTACAACCGCGAATTTTATAAATGATATTTATGAGAATATTAATAAGAAACAAGTAACAGTGGCTCTTTACCTTGACTTAATGAAAGCATTTGATACTGTAAACCATGATATCTTAATATCAAAACTAGTACAAAATGGGATACGAGATGATGCACTTTCATGGTTGAAAGATTATTTGTCAAACAGATCCCAGTTTACATTTGCTAATGATAAATTGTCAGATACCTGTGATGTATTATGTGGTGTTCCCCAAGGAAGTGTTCTAGGGCCACTGTTGTTCTTAGTTTATATTGATGATATTACTTCTGTGATAAAAAAGTGTAATGTATCCTTATATGCTGATGACACCGTACTGTACTATACTGCTACTGATTTTACTGATGTAATGACTACTGTACAAAGTGATTTGAATAATGTATTTAAATGGTGTTGTAAAAACAGGTTGACTATAAATCCGAAAAAATCAAAATACTGTATTTATGGTATGAAGTCATTAGTTAAAAAATGTAGAACCCAGATAATAGATTTATCCCTGAACAATCAGACACTGGAAAATGTGTGTTCATATAAGTACCTAGGGTTCATACTAGACGAGAATTTGAATTTTAATAAGCACATTACGGAATTATCACACCAATTATCGCATAAATTATTCATCTTTATGAAAGTTAGGAGATATTTAACTCAAAATGCTAGTATAGTGATTTTTAAGTCAATGTTTTTACCTATACTAGAGTATGGAGATGTGATCTATAGAGGTACAACTCAGAAAAATATTCAACGTATCGAGAGATTTTTCTACAGATGTTTACGCGTCTGCATAAATGATAATAACCTCACGAAAATACAATTATGTAACAGTTGTAAAATTTTATCACTTACTGATCGATATGATTTACATCTTTTAATGTTTATGCATAATTATTTAGGGAATGATAAGTATATTAAAACCAAGGTGAGGCAAACAAGATTGCATGAGGCACCTGTTTTTAACACATACCAACCTAAAAACGAGAAAACCAGATTAAACATCTTTTATAGAGGTGCTATTTACTGGAATTCTCAACCTGCTGATATCAGACAAATTGAAGACAAAAACTTATTTAAATCCAAATTGAAAACATTGAAATAATTTTACTACCACAAAGTTTTTTTTTTTTTTTTTTTTTTTTTTAAGAGCAGAGCTTTATTCACTTATAAATGTTACAGACAATACTTTTTAACATTCTGCTTCCACTTTTTTCTTCTGTATATATATGTTCTCAGAAATACCATAAACATGTCTCAATATTCCTACAGAAGTCTTGAAATATATAAAGAAAAAAAAACAAAAAAGAGGAACAATCCAAGTGGTATTTTAAATATATGAGTCTGGTTATGATTCATTAACTCCAGTCTACCATGGCACAAAAGATCTACATAGATGATTAAACAAGCAACAATAATAAGCAATTGTACTAATGCACATTCTGTTATGATAGATTTCAATGAAATTACGAAGCATGTATTCTTGACAGTAGCTGGTCTGATGGTACTTTCTCTTTTTTCTTTCCTTCTATTCTCCCTATGTACCTTTCGACTGATAGTTTACAACTCAACTCATAAATCCATTGATATACATCAAGATATCCTTCATGAAATAGCCGTTGTCTATATATATAAAATTTAGCCCAGAGAAATATGAAATTTATAGTTTTTGCCCTCTCTGTCAAATTTATCAACCCAAAAATATAGTCTAATTCTGAGAAATCCTCCAAACAATAACCTAATACGTTTCCCACCCACTGCTTTATTCTCTTAAGAAATTTATGAACAGATGGACATGAAATAAAAAAGTGGGTTATTGTATCCTTTTCTCCACACACTTTACATTTATCATCAGCAACAACCTTTCGTTTACATAAATAATCTTGACAAGGAACAATACGATGAATTATTTTAAATTGAAGGGACTGTATTTTAGTTTCCCGAGAGGCTTTAAATGCCATACAGTTAACCTTCTGCCATTCTTCTACACCAAATGCAATTTCAGGAAAATCTCTCTGCCATTTTTCATGCCAATGGAAGTTAATTTTTTGTCCACTGCAAATGATACCATATAGAGTCTTTGATGTACAATTCAATATGTTCAAAGGTTTATCTTCATGATGTATGTATATATCTCTAAATGATACATTTTGAACATCAATAGTCTTATTCTTGACCCATGGGATAGCCGCCTTAATTTGTAGAACTTCCAGAAAATTGCACTTCATGCCATATACTTCCTTAATCGTTTTATCATCCATCAATTTCCCCTGCTCTGAGATCAGATCTGCAACCTTCAATATACCTACACTCTTCCAATTATGCCAATCTACCACTTTTCTATTTATTAAAATTCTCTCATTTCTCCATAATATCTCATTTTGTATTTCTATATCAAAGATAGGACTCTTGTTATAAAAATTATTCCAAGATACCCATAAGTGTTTGTAAAACAAATTACAGATATCTTTTCCTAGCCTTCTATTCTTAGTAGTAAATGTTATATAAAGAGAATCATCAACATTAAATATCTTCCTAGGATAAAAGGTCCATGATTCAAAGTCATTACAACACAGTCTTTTAACCCAAGATATTTTAGAAGCCAAAACCATTGACTCGAGGTCAAGCAATCCCATTCCTCCATCAGAGATCTTCCTGCACATTGTTACATATGCTACCCTGTTCACACTTGAAGACCATATGAATGAACATATCATTTTTTTAAATTCATCAAAGACTCTCCTAGGAGTAAAGGTTATAGATGTTGGATATAGCAATATTGGTATAAGCAAGCTGTTTACTACTACCACTTTTCCTTTAATGGACAGATTTCTATTATTCCAACCTTGGCAGATTCTTTCACACTTCTTCAATTTCTCCTCAAAATTCCATTTATACCTTGTACTCTCATCACAGATTTTGCCGATTCTCACACCAAGTAGCACCAAACTCTCTACTATTTCAAAGGGCATATTTCTTTCTACAGAGGAATTTCCTTGCCCAAGGGGCAACAGTTTTGTTTTGTGCTTATTCACAGTCAGACCAGAATACCTTCTAAATCTTTCTAAGCAGTCAAGAATACGAAACAAATCAGACTTACTTCTACAATAACATGTTACATCATCAGCAAAGAGGGAAATCTTTATCTCCCTAGTACCTAAGGCGATCCCTCGAATGGTCTCCTCCTCCCTTACCATAATTGCTAGGACTTCTACTACAATAACAAATAAAAATGGGGATAAGCAACAACCCTGTCTTGCACCTCTTGCTGGGGAGAACCAAGATGTGTTATAGCCATTATTAGTAATACATGTCTGAGCACCATTAAATATAACTCTTATCCACTGTATAAAGTTTTCCCCAAACCCAAACAGTTCCAAAGTTTCGATTATACAGTCCCATGATACTGAATCAAATGCTTTATTAAAATCAAGGGCTAAAAGCCAAGGCTGCTCCCTTTCTATCATAGAGTGTTCTATCAAATCTTCTGCCAGTCTTATATTAGTTCCAATGTATCTGCCTTTCATAAATCCTGTTTGATCTGAGTATATAATATCTTTAAGGGGAACCTTAAGTCTGCTTGCTAAGGCTTTGGTCAAGATTTTATAATCTGTGTTTAATAAGGTTATGGGCCTCCAGTTGGATAGTTTATGTTTATTTGTTGCTTTTTTGGGAATAAGGCGGATTATCCCCCTTCTTTGTTCTTTACTAAGGATACCATTATCATAAGAGAATTTGAAACTCTGAATCAAAAGATGTTTGATATCTTGCCAGAAAAACTTATAAAACTCTACTGTCAAACCATCTGAACCAGGGCTTTTGTTACTTTTCATAGAACAAAGAGCTTTATAATACTCATCTTCAGGTAGCTCCCTATCAAGTACATCCCTTTGTTTATCTGATATCTGGGGAATTTTAGATTTGTTTAAACCACTTTCAAGCGCTGACCTATATGACTCATTTTCAACTGAAGAGTAAAGTTCTTCATAAAAAGTCTTTAAAGTACTCATTATACCTTGAAAATCTGTTGTTATTACACCGTCTTTAGTTTCAATAGCTGTAATCTTCTTCTCTAATGCTCTAATTTTTTCTAAATTTAGAAAATATTTAGTAGGTCTTTCACTATGACTTGACCAGTTAGCCCTAGATCTCAAAATTGCTGCTTGAGCTTCTGAACTCTTTCTCACTTCCAGTTCTCTCTTATAAGACATAAGTTCCTCTTCTACATATTCTCCCTCGTCAAGCTTACAAGTAAGTTGGACGATTTTCTTATCAAGCTCCCGTTCTTCTTTCTTCTCCTCAGTTCTTTTCTTCTTACTATATTTAATTGAAAGACCTTTGATCTTATACTTTGTATAGTCCCACAAATCATTTGGATCTAGTTCTCTGACTGAGGACATCTCCTCCATGACATTCTTTACCTCATCTACATATGCTTTATCTCTTATCAGATTATTATTAAACTGTACTAATGGCTCAGTACTTTTAATATATTGTCATGTTATATAATCCAACAAGGATCAGGCTTAGCAAGTCTACTTCTAGTCTACTCTTAGAAAGAAATATCTTGCGCTCCTAGCGCCACCTGTTAACCAGTATAAAAGGTGTCGCAAAGTGGGGAGCAGTTAGTTTTAGTGAGAATGTCAGCTAAGTAAGTTTAGCCAAGGAGTTATACTTGGAGTAAGTACATCGGCTCCGTGTAACAGACTGGAGTTTACCAATACCCATTACCTCGGACATAGGATTGTGATAGAGCTGAGTACTAGAATGGTCTAGAAGGTGTTAGAGCAACTCGTGTTCTAAATGTGGTTGATTGCTGATAGGAGATGGGAGGTGGACTGATGAAGACTTATACATGGTGGCTTTGACTCGGGATGAGATGTTTATTGAATAAAAACCCTTTCATATTAAGAAGCTCCCTCATCGTTCATTTCTTTTGAACTATTGGGAAGTGAACGGACAAACTTTAAACGCAGTCTGAATTACTCAGGCATTCTGGAAAAACAACTCATGAAGACTTGGATATACACGAACCTTACGCAGTCTTAAATCAAACATTAACAATAGTTCATTTGGTGGAGATTACCCGAAACATGACTTGTGCCGTTTTGCTCATCCTTGATGTCAGCCACCGGTGACTTTGAGGCTTCCTCTAACCCCAAGCCTCAATCTTTGCGGCCCGCAGGACACGATGTGTCAACATCATATACAGGGAATGTGGAAAACCGCCACCTGGTAGGTAATCCCTTAGACGGGGAGGCACAGAGACAGGAGGTCGCAGCCAGACCCAAGCAGCTCTGCCCCGAAGGTGCACAAAATTACCAAACCCGTGGCAGAGGTAAACCATTTCCCTGGCACCTAGGGTCCAAAGATAGGCCGGTTCTTGACGAAGGACTTGAAACCCTAACACACTCGGGACGAGTTGAAGGGAAGAACCGTCTCACGGAATATCAGCAATATTGGAACCCAGGGTACGTACCACCTACGGACCACGAAACTGGTACTAGCTCTCGCTCCACCTGTGAATCCGATGTGAACAACCCGTGGTGTAACCAAAGTGTTCCTTATCGTTTACTACCTGCTGCGGGAGGCGAAGGCGAACAGGAAGTTTCCAATGAAGATAACCTATTTTCTTCAGGAAACCTAAAACAACGACAAAACACCGCGGACAACTCCAGCCCATCAGGGGGAAAACGCCCCGAAAATCCGGTAATCCTACCTGATGGGAGCTCTCTCACCTATCCATTACCCCAACGACTTGAGTTTATCAGTCACCCACTGGTAACACCAACTCACCCCAACCCGGGGGCGTCCATTCCTTATTCCACTGTAGCTAAGGGAAAAACAGTGGGAGGGGATAGGGGAGTGGGAAGGGAAGCAGAGGGAAACGGCGAGAAAGTAGGCAGTTTACAACCCTATCGATTAACTTACGGTGTAGAAACGAACTTAGACCAAGCTAGTAAAAGAGCGGAAGCTCGGGCCTTTGATCCAGCCGAAATATTAAAGCAGTGGGCAGACTCAAGCCCCGAAAAGCACATAGATTTAGAGAGGCTAAGCGATCAGGATAGTGAAGAAAATGTAACGCTCAAAGCACAAGATTTTAACACTCTAACTCATGAATCGTATGAAGAATACGAGGACGAGTACGAGGAAGAAAATAGCGAGACAGAACAAGCAGCCGCAGATGTCAGAGAGGGTAGTCCTGATAGAAAATTAGCTAGAGAAGATAAATCAACCTCGTCTTCATACGAACTTATTACCGAGGATGTTTTAGACACAGGTAAGAAAGCTAAACCAGAAAGTGAGGACGAAATTAGTGTAGAAGAAATACCTGTGAAAGAACAGTGGGACGATCACGATATACAAAACCTCCACGAAAATAATATGGCGGAAGGAGGCGTTCCTTTGATGGATCTAGTAGAAGAAAGAGAGGAAGCCATTATTCAAGACAAACCTACTATCCTTCGAATGATGCTCGAGCTTCGACCTTCGCTTGCAAACAGACCTTGCTGTGCGAAGAGGTTCTCCTCTTTGCCCTCTACATGTGCAATATTCCAAGATAATGCAGAGTGTCTAAATGTTGTCTTACGTTGTGGAGGTCGAGTAAATCCCACAGAATATCATCCTTTCGGACCACTCCATGCTGCCACAATCATGGGAAGAGAAGATATGGTGAGGATCCTCATCAAAGAAGGTGCTTCAGTAAACGAAGTTGTCCACGTAAGCAAATTTCCTTTTGACTTCAAACACTTGATAGGGCGTCAGTCTGCTCTATCAATTGCATGTGGTACCAACAGGTTGGACATTGTGAGGGACCTAATTGAGTTTGGTAACTTGGATCTTACCAAAGCTAGGCACAATCTGTGCCTCATGAACAGTAACCTTATCTTTTCACTTAATGATCATTTGGACATCATACAGACCCTGATATCTCGAGGAATGCCCATAGACGCCCGCTGTCGGTGTCACATGGACAATCGAGGCCTGTTGAATCAAGCTATCTGCCAAGGTTTGTACAGACTGGCAACGCTTTTACTGGCTCATGGAGCTATTCCTGACTGGCTGTGTCATGACTGCACGCACATCACTCTTGTTGAAAGCTTTCCTCAAGATTTCGTCGAAAGCCTTCTTGTATCTGGAGCGTGTTCGATGGACAAGCGAGTGTCTGAGGCCTTTGTCACTGAGAAACTCTGGAGTCAACTCACGAAAAAGACCTCAAAACCTATGACACTTGCAAAGCTCTCTGTAAGAGCAGTCAGAACTCATATCAGGAACTCTCGTCCTTGTCATGAGAGAAGTGTATGGGTGGATGTTGACCAGCTACTCCAGTGCTTTCCTGCACATTTCAAAGATAAGCTGAAACTGAAAAATGCTAGTCTATTGCAGAAGGAAGATTGAAATCAAACCCCTCAGTGTATGGACTAGTGGAGATGTATTTCATCCCTCCAGGGGGCGATTGGAGCCATGAACTTTCTCCACTTTTTTCTTCTATATCTTTCTTTGAGACTATCTCCTGGGTAGGACTGTGAAGGGTGGTGTTGGCCGATCAAGGAAAGAGTATCTCTTGGAAAGCTACTACAGCTGTGGGTTCACATCGTCTGCACCTTGTCTGCAATGATAAGATAGACTTTATAAATATTTATAGAATGACACGGATATGGATGTGGCGGAACCGGCGCGGAACCGGCGCGCCACGAGTTCGGGTGGGGAGGGATTACGGGGGTTGGCTCCTCACCCATAATGTTAAACCCCTAGGGGTGGGGAGGGGGTGGGGGTGGGGACCAGACTGAGGTGGTGGTACCCGAGCCGCATGGGGATCCGAGGTCCGGATAACCCTAACCCAAAGACCGCTGGCCGGAACCGAACTTTTTCTTCTTCACATCGGATACGGACTGGCGGGCTCATAAATTAAGAGTGAAACATCGGGACCACAAATTTCCGGAACCGATTCCTTCTACTCTGTCATCATAATCATCCTCCAAAAATGGGAGTTTCTTCAGGAGGATCTTCTTCTTTGAGAATCGGACATGGCCATGTGTTAGGAGGTGTTGGCTGTGATCAGCATGCTTGTAGTGTAGTCTGATGATGAGGGTCCAGTCGAAGTCTGAGATGGTCAAAACGGGGGAAAAAATGGCACTAAATGGAACTACGCATGGAAAACAACTTACCTTGCTGATGGGGCTTTACGAATGGGAGGAGGCAGTCGGCGAAGGACGAAAAATTGTTCCATTTCTTCTCAGTAGTCAATGAGAGCCGTGCATGTTGGTCGGGACCAAGCAGGTTGAACCACAGAGTATCTAAGGAAGAGGGGACTGCTCGGTCACGAGGGCCGAAGGAGCGATGGACCGAGCGGCCTGAAATATTGGAAAAAGTAATTATGGAAGGATGGGACGAGAGTCACCCGGTCGGGGGGTCAGAAAGACACCCGGCATCCGGGTGGGTGACCAATGAAAGAAGAAGACGGATATGAGTGGAATACTGAAGGAAACCAAATGAAAATGTAGAAATATATTGTCTTAGTCTTGGGTTGATGGTTGAGTCCGGGTAACGAGGGACCGGTAGACCAGAGGCCCGCCACTGGGGAAAGGCTGGCATGGGCCAAGACCAAGACTTCTCCCGTGCTGCCTTGAGGGATCTGGAGGCGCTGATGACGACCTCTATCCCCAGCGGCATAACAACTTGGAAGCAGGACAAGTTGTTTCCGAAGACACTGAAGGAGAATCCCTTGCAGTGAATCGCCCCTGTGAGCAGGTGCTTGATGCTGTTTCTTCCTCGTTCTGCCATGAATTTACATTGTTGTACGCCAAACACTCTCTCACTGACACAAACTTAGGATCAATCAGCCCCATAGTGGCACAAACTTAGGATCAGCCCTACAGTAGTACAAACTTAGGATCAGTGTCTTTTTTCCCTCTGTTGCCCTGCTGGGTGGGTTGCTGTAGTCCATCCCGTGATCTGTTTTTGAAATTTTGCAGCCTCCTCCTTCTTCTTAGGGAGAGTATGCTGATGCTGGCCTGTGACATTGAGTTCCTTGAAGGGGTTATTATGAGTTAAGACTAGACATTAGAATTGATTTTCTTTTTCTACATATATATATATAAAGAATCATTAGAGGTGGGATAATTGAAGGAACTGCACAAGCTGATGCTCTTTTTGTCAAATTGTCTTCACAAGCTACTGAAAAAGGGAAAATAAAACAAGACACCCTCATACTATTGTCAAATTCACTGGGGATCCTGACTATATGTCAAAAAAAAAAAAAAAAAAAAGGAGGTACTTTGCTTTGGAGATTAGACTGCTCGAAGTATGACAAATGTCTACTTCTTTTAATTGGTGAAAATGTCATGTAAACACAAACAAATATAAACATGTCCAATGCTTGATTAATGTATTTTGATGTTGTATATTGCTGGTGCTATTTTTATTTGTGCTCATAGTTTACTCTCCTGTGACTGGTGCTCCTATTTCGTGGTGCTGATGTTGTTGTTGCTGCTGCTGCTGCTGCTGCTGCTGGTGCTGAACGTTCCTCAATGAAAGACAACTAGAGGTATAGATCGTAAACAGACTACTTTATTCTTTTTTTCTTTCGATGTTACTTAATTGTTTCTTTCTTATTTGATTATTGTCTCAACATGTATAGATAAATATTGTGCTGCATATATTGTACCACTGAATTCACCAAGGAAATAAAATTTAAAAAAAAGTAAATTACACATTATCTAGTTTACATACAAAATAGGTATTTTGGTTTAAACATTTTCTAAATTTTCCTTTGCAGTCTCAAACTAGAAGTTGAAGAAGCGCAGCAGTGGCCACAGCAGCTAGTACCCTATGGACACCTGAAGTAGTGACAGTACTAGTAGCAGAGACCGGGAAACATACAGGCACCAGAGAAAGTGATATAGTATAGGCTGAGGTTCCTGTTCATTCTACACTTGAAATGTGTGAGTCAGTTATACTGGTCATGCTTTGGGTGGCACAGATTGTATTCATTTTTTTCTTCGTTTCATTCATTGTATGGGTTTTCATGGAGCACTGCATGTGTTGCAGACAGAAATTAGAACAGTACCAGTACATTAGGCGATTAACTACAATTGGTGTACAGACACATAATGTAGAGGTTTAGAATGTTGTAGGTGTAGCATTTTGTCTTGGAGTTCAAACTGTTTTTCCAACTATGTTTTTCAAGGTGACAATGATCTGGTTACTTATATTTCAATGTATATCTGATGTACAGAGTGAAAAGATGAATGGAGGATTGTTGCAAAATACTACAAGTTTGAATACTGTAGCAAACGACGGTGTACTTTTGCCTCTTAAAATCTTAGTTAATATGCTGTTGATCATGTGTATTTTTTGCATGATTGCGTTCATAGGATGGTGTCTCAAAAAAAAGTGCAGTTGTTGTAGAGACATGTGTTGGCAAGTTAGATTCAGAAACCCCATCGAGTTACCTACATCTAGCACTAGTATGTGAAGCATTGGTATTTGTCATTAAAGGGTTACGACATGAGTTACCATTACAGTCTACTAAATATTGTGTTTGCAAATATGACAAAATCATAGTGTGGCACCTGCACAGATGCCAGATGAGGGAGTGTGAAAAGAGTGTGAAAGAGTCACATATGGCCAATGCATCAGAAAGAAAAAAAAAAGCCAGAAAGCAAAATTCTTTGCAAAAGCTCAAGGGTGAACTTAAGATTCCTTAGGAGTGCTTGTCCAGTAAAGGAGAGGCATCCTTTGAAGATGTAATCTGGGTTATGTGTTTTCATCACTTGAAATGCATACATTAAGTTGCAAGTTCATCTGTATATGTTACAGACAGAAGATTTTCCATTTATTGATGAAAAGAGTAGATGCTTGCCGAAATTATGGTACTCAACACAGTGGTTGTGAAAAGAAAGTTTCTTTGATCTCATTGACGGACTGTGTTATCAGTCTACAGTTCATCTGCAAGTTTGTGTGTCAACCACCACATTATGCAGCATGTTTGTCACTTCTGACAGATAAAATAGTTTATGGTTTTGGAACTTTCTTTGTGTTGGAGAAATGATCAGTGTTCCTTTCCATTGTGTCGCGAACAATTTGGTTCTTATTCTCTTGAACGTTGTTCCACGTGGCTATCAAAAGTAGTTTCAGCATGTATGCATTTCCCCGACATGTGCCATTTTATCACTTTTCTTGTTAGTTCCACATGTTCTGTTCTCCAAAGTTTATTGTATTACTATCATTTTGCTGTACTTATGATTTGTTCATTAACCAGGCATTGAGAAACATGTATGTATGAGGTTCCTAAAGTATGAAAGAAGTGTGAAGCACGTAGTTCCTGTTCCTGTAGCATGAAAAAGGTTTTGGTACAGTGTTCTATTTAAAAGAAGAAAGACAGAAAGTGAAATTGATGTAAGTATTGGGTTCCTAATGTATAAAAGAAAATATGAGGTATGATGTTGGTACCAAAACAGCTTCTCGTAAAGCATCCAGTTGAGCTGAATTCAACTTTGGTGGAGGAGGGCAGGATAAATAGCAGGGAATCTACGCCCAAAAGTTATTTTCCTCTTTCTCCGAGGATGATGAATGATGTTGTTGAACGAGTTCAATCTCAAGCAAGCATTGAAAATGAAGTATGTATGAGGTTCCTAAAGTATGAACGAAGTGTATAGCTTGCAGTTCCTGTCACAGCATGAAAAAAAAGAATGTTAAAACAAATTATACTCATAAAGCATCCAGCTGAGCTGAATTCAACTTTCTACCATATTACTTTTTTTTTCTTTGTGAAAATAGGTAAAATTCCTCAAGTCATAATATATAAAACAAGGTGCATGATCATGTATTAGGCTAAGAAAGAATAAATAAAAGGTATTTTTTCAAATGTAAATGATCTCTTTTCTGTTTTGTTTTTTTTATATATTTTTTTTTATTTCTCTCTATTTCTTTTAAATTATTGTTATTATTATTTTTTTTTTGGCTCTTGAACTAATCATCTAAACATGTTGTGCTCAATGCATTTCCAAAGAAAATCAATCGGGCCCATTTTTGCTGTTATGTGTCGGATTAATTTGGGTGAACAAAATTTGATTATGTACTCTGGAGTATGATGAAATATTGTTAGCCCACCAGGAATTTCAGATAGAATTTCATCCACGTAAATTTGTCGCTGTGTCTCACTGAGATGGGGAGATAACAAAACCAAATCAAAAGAGGAAAACCTTTTATGCTTAGAAGTACCAGCAACAGAAGTAGCTTGATTTCCTTCCAGTAGCATCACACACATTTTCTCTCTGTGATGATTAAACAAGTAAAAGATGATGTTCGTGGAACCACAAAACAGAGCTTCATCTAACCAAGTGAAATATATGTCTTGGAATTCTGTTTCAAAAGGATCTATCTTAAGAATTTTAACTAAATACTTGTGAAGAATATCGTCTCGATCTCTCTCAATGAGAAGTGAACAAACGCTGTGATAGTCGTTTGGCCTAACGCTTAGACAAGCATTTCTCAGTTTTTCAATACAGTCAATTTCTTCATCTGCTTCTTTACTCAGACTGGTGCTGATGCTGGTTTGGCTACCCTTCTGGCTGCTTTTCTGTATACAGAATTTCATTATGCTTTTGAAAATTTCTTCAATTTCAAATTCAGCAGCATAATGTATTGCAGTAGATCCAGAAGAATCAGGTTCGATGAGTTGTAGGAAAAGATCATTGCTGCTGCTCCTGTCGTCACTCATTATTTTATTTTCAAATATATATATCAAATGGGCTTTGGGTATGACATCACCAGCAGACAACAAGTGATGCCCACTGGCGAGTAGGTGAGAAAACGGATGGAAAACCAAATGCTTCCTGAGACATCTGCCGTCTACTTTGGAATTCGATTTTCTCGCGACTTCTATTAATTCGTCCAGGATTATTTAGAAAAGCATTATTATTTCTCGATAATGGATGAAAGGCAACAAAGTTATAAACTTCTCGATTTATTTCATGAGTTTGCTGCTCCAAGTTTGAAGTCACAAAGCGGTGACTACGAGGCAGCCCGCTTATACTTGGAAGAGAGAGATGAGATAATCAAGTGCAGACCAGACTTTATCCCCAAGGTGTTTGCTCATTTCAGCCAAACCATTAGTCACAGGCTCTGGATACGTAGGGCATTTCACTTGATGGATATATCGGAATGTTTTCCTTCGATTTTGAGGGAAAAGTTACTGTTGAGGATAAAACACCACGATCTCTCCAAGTTTTCTGCCATTGAGGTAATAGGATATGCAGCAAAGTTTGGTTCTGACAACATTCAAGTTGACAAAAGAGAAGAAGCACAAGAGAAGGAAATGTGGGAAAAGGCTCTTTTACACCATTTACAAAGTAATGACCACCATCCTCAGTTCTCCAAGGAGAAGGAGCAGCAGCAGCAGCAGATGTCTTTCCTTGCTATTCAGGAAAGTGTGCTTGACATGCTGGCATGCAGACTAGAGCGCAGCATCACACCCCAATCAACAACCATCCCAAATATTTTCAATGTTCCCGAGAAATATCTGGAAAGATATCATCCAGAAGACAAAGAAATAGCCTCTGCTCTGTTAAGAAACTGGTGCAAGTCTTGCATGCACATGGTAATATTTTCCTCTGGACTTAATCCTGATGGGAACAGGAACAAAAAACTAAATTTCATGGATATTTTGGCTCGCAACAAATAAAACAAAGAAACACTTTTTTTTTTTCATTTTTTTTTTTTCATAATTTTTATTCTTTTTTTTTTTTTTTTTTTTTTTTTTTTTAAATTTCAATTGAAATCAGCTCTAACATCCAGCTTGGTAGACATGCGGCTCTTGATAGCGTCGATCACATCGTCATATGGACAGTGGACTAAGTCGATTGAACCTCCAAAATCCCACTTCTTAGCATCGTAGCATACCAGCATTTTAAGGTTCACTCCCAGTAGCTTTCCCTCCTTCTCTAAAGCTTCGTCCAACAGCTGCAGAGTAGCAGTGCGCACTGCATCCATGTCCTGGAATATGGTAGCCTGTTCTTTTTTCCTCTTGTGGAGAGAGCTCCAGCTAGATTGCAGGCGATCAAGGGGAGTTTTCAAACGAGTTATAATGACTGGGACCTCAGCATTCCCCTGTATGCGGGCATAGGCCACTGGGAGTTCAGCATGTAGTTTTTCAGGGTTCACCAAAAGTTGCTGGTGCTGCTTCTCCGAATTTTTAAAGAGATGATCGTACAATGTTGCTGATGGTGATAGGTCTACAAGGACAGCAACTTGTGGGAATGATTTTTTTCCCCAAGTGGCAGAGCCAATCCTTTGACCTCTTACGAACATATCTTTATAATGATCAACTGTGTCAAGTACATCTTGGGCCATAATGTTTGCACTGGAACGAGCAAGGCGTGTCCTTACATGAGCAAGCCATTTTGTTGTGGTATTGTTATTTCTCTTTTTGTTGTTTCCTTCTTCTGTTTCTTCTTGCCGGACAGCTTCCTTCTTGAGCCACAATGCAAGCAGCTGTTTCCTTTTATCTTGGTTTCGACATCTCACAAGAGGATGCTTGTGATCGTCAGTTAAAACACTCAGATTTCTTTTCATGATTACTCCTGTATTCACTACCATCTTCTTCAGCCTGTTGTTCCTTCTTTGGGGAAACCTAAGGGCATACTCTTTGGCTTTCCCTTCTTTCCTGAGACGTACATTATATCTCAGCATTTCTTCCTCTGCTTCTTCAGCTGCTGCCACTGCTGCTGCTGCTGCCACTGCCGCTGCTGCCACTTTGTTCTTGTTCTTTTTCATGGTCATCTTTATTATCTTCCTTGCCTTTTTTGTGATTAATAGTTTCTCTCAACCAAGTTAACTATGTGTACCACTGTAAAATCCAATTTCAAACGTTTCCTCCAAGTGTATCCTACTATGACGATGTGTATTTGCTCCTTATCTCCTACCCAGGTTTATTTCATGGGAAATCATGAAATAACATTTTTGTGGTTTTCAAACATTTTATTTTTTTTTTTTGTTCATTCACTTGTTTCCCTCTTTCTCTTCCTCCTTGTCATTTGCTCCTTCTTTTCCTCTGCTAACTGAATGGCTTTGTTCATTTTTTTAAGAACTACGAAGTTTGTGCACAACATCTTTCCTCCTAGAATTAACTCTTTGTTTTGTTCGCTCAGCATTTTCCTGTAGGTAAACTGGTGAACATAATTGTTTGCTGGTTTTCCTGTCTTGTAAGTTTCCACTGATATTTCACAAGGAAACATATTTTCTGAAACCACTGCCTCATTACAGCAGATAAAGCTCTCCTGCAAATAATCCTCTGTGGACCTTTTGGGTTTACAGCCATGAAACTTTTCAACATATTTCTCTCCCAGATCTGGAATCTTAATGCCATGATATCCACGATAGGTCTCCTCATCTGGAACCTTTGCACCTGTGCGTCCGCGATAAGTTTCTATGTCGATTGCCCAGTCTGGGATTTCATCCAAGTCATCAAAATCATTCCACTTTTGTAAAGTAGAAGGGCTATCAGCAGTTATGTTGGCAGTGGTTCCCGATTCGTCTAGATACATGCAACGTGCCAAAATAGAGTAGAGCATTGACACTAACATTTTCTGCAACAGGTTGATGTTCTCATTGATATGAGCGGCAACTTGCCAGCAAGCTTGAATGTAAGACTTGAGGTTTTCTTCTTCTGGAGAAGTGTTTTTGTGCAACATGGCAAAAACTACATGGTAAAACTGTGGATACACGAGTGATCCTCTGCCTGTCTTTTCTTTGCTCATCGTAACATACCTTTTCCCTTTCTCTGTAAGTTTTCGACCACAGCCCTCTACTTGGATCACTGAAGCAGCCACAGCAGCATAGGCCCCAACTTGATTCCAGTTTTTGGTCTTCCAAGCACACAGAAGTTGAGTAAGCAGTTCATCACAGTCGATGGATCCATACAGTGGCTCCACTAATCCTAGGACAGTGGGTTCTTTGTTGCATGTCGTCAGTTTTTCTGGTTTGCAGTTTTTTGCGAAATGCCTTGCCATCCTAGGAGCTATCCTGCATGTTCTACATTGAGTGAGAATCATTTCCACACAGTTGAACTTGTTCTGTTTGCCTTTGCGATTGTGGTTTTCCAAAATGTATTGAAGACACTCCACATCAGCTAGGCAATGATCTTCAAAGAAAGAACACAAAATGTTGCACCACCTCAGCTGATTTCCTAGCAATAGCTCCCTGGTGGCTCTGTGAACAAACACAGTGTCTTTTCTTCTCAGTGCCTTATAAAGCAAAGAGATGACTTCATCTAACAACACACTGTTCTTTGTGAAGAAAAACTCTGTACTCAAATTACGCATCTTGCTTCTTTCCCTAATCATAAGAACACATTCACCTGAAGTCACAGCTAGATTACAGTCTAAAATCCCATTTCCACATGCTTATGGAGCACCAGTAAAGATTAGGTGAATTTGTCTGTATCAATAAAGTGGACAGGGACATAAACATTGACAACTAATTTTCGTGTGTGTGTGTATTTTCTTTCACTTTTTATTTCAATACGACATAACAGAGTTTGGATAAGGAAGGAGATGCTCAGCTTGCAGAGCCACATAAGGTTTCATCTGCCTGGCCTGTGACATCACCATCTTCTTCAGGTTTTTCCTGAAGTCGCCATCTGTTGCCGACGCTTCTTTGTCATTCCTCAGCTGGGCTACTTTCCCTTCAAGCAAGAGATGTTTGTAGGCCAACTTAATGTTGATGTGGCCCGGAGCAAAGGAGGACTTTTTGGTGTGTGGATGTTTCCATTTGTTAAGATTCAAATCGTTTTGTCTGTCCCATTTCTCCTCTAGATTTTCCCAGAATTCTGGCAGCACAGCTGGTACTTGGACGAATGAGAATGCATCCTCTGGTTTCTGTGTTTCATAGCATCTGTCGCGATTGAACACTAACACTGATGACATGTCCGTCATGTTTTGGCACAGAGCCTTTCTGACAAAGATCTCTGCTGGACTTTGACCTGCTGCTGCTGCTCCTACTCCTCCTCTTGCTCCTTCTGCTATTTCAACAGACATTTCAGGGATTTCTTGAAGCAGACTGCAGTGAAGTTTCATAGCTAGAGGTTTAGTGATCCATAGCCCAACTTTGGGGAAAATGTTGTGTGGTACCTGTTCATTAGGTGTGCGAACAATGGGAGTGTTCACTCTGAGATAACCTTCTTTGTTGGCCAGAAGACTACCACTTAGCATGATTTTATTGCGTAGTTCTTGGTAGTGGGCAAACTGTGGTGTGAAAATGGCATAGTGGATCATGCTGCTGCTGCTGCTGCTGTCATCGGTGCCATTGTCATCGGTGCTGCTGTCTCTTGTGTCATCTCTTTGTGGGAAATGAACTGGAATGTCGTCTACCTCTATGTCTACCTCCATATCCTCCTCTTCTCTATGGAACACTGTCTGCCTGTGCCTAAACAGTTGTTTCAGTTCCTCTGTGGTTTGGACAGAAAAATAGCCATCGTTATCAGTCTCCAGTGGACTTTTGCCAGTGGCCAAACTTTGCACGAGCAGATATTGAGCGATCTTCCTTCTTGTGTCTGCAAAGTCAACTGGCCATGCAAACTTGTTATACTCAAGATGCATGGGGCCTCCTTCCTCTCTCAGACTACAGAGAAAGTGGAAGGTTTTGAGCAATTCTTGTGGTACTGTCACCTCTACGCTTCCATCTGTTGCTGCAAGTTTCCCTGCCACAGTGCTCCTGGGCCAGGAAGTGTGCCACTTGACTTGTGCATTTGCGTTCAGCAGTTGTTCCACTACAAAGGAAATGCATGTTTCCACTGCACGTTTCTCGAACTGGCAGAAGATCGAAGCTGCATACCTAGTGTGTAGGAGCAAGTCAAACCGCCTCTTTTGTCTGTCCCATCGAGCTGCGTTACCATCGAACCGTCTGAACACAGCAGATCCACCCGAGTTTGCCATTCTCTTTTCCTCCAAGTCAGAGAAGCAGTCTTCCAATGTCTCCTCCAATATCGGTGTTCCTTTGCTCTTCAGCTCATGACTCATCCACTTGAGGCTCACTCCCTTGATCAGAAAGTAACTCTCCTTGACAGCATTCCAGTTGTACTCTGGCAACTCTACACAGGTGGGATCCACCAGGTGACAACAGAGTGCCCGCACAACTCTGCTGTGGTCATCCGTGAACTTGAGTACCATTGTAGCAGCAGACAGCAAGTCTGCAGGGTCAAGCACTGTTTGTTTTTCCATCATCAAGGTCTTCTCTTCTACGGTCAGCTGTTGCAAGAACAAATTATTATTCTGCAGTTGGGTTGCCGGTGGCATGTCTGCATTTGACAGTACTCTAGTATTCCTGAATCCACAGACCTCGGTTACTGCCCTCCAACAGGAAAAGATCTCAGCATAATTCCTTATCTGAATCCATTTCCGTTTTGGCATCATCACAGAGGTATCGTACCCCATTTCCTTGAGAACAGCCCTCATCCTAGCTCTTGTCAAGTCAGCTTCGTAGTCATCCAACTCATCATGGGCCTCGAGCTCTTTGATCTGCAAGCCGATCCTCTTCCTGTTGATGGCCTCTGAGATGTGGAATCTATAGAAAGCAAACATCTCTGGTATCTTCATTGAATAGAGCTTTCTCTCTACTTGAACCTGATCGCTGTCCCTACAGCTTTCAGAGGAGAGTAGGCCAGGGATCTCATAGACCAGACATCTGTCCTCTAGGCTGGAGCACACAGAGAAGCCGTTAGCCAGTATGATGTAGGAGCGGTCATTCAGAGCAAAGTCACGAGTAGAGTAGATTTCACCACCTGATTCCTTAACTTTTCCTCGTTCTGAAATGCAGAGACCATGGTCCAACACATTCTTCAGTGTTGTGGACTCTAGGCTAGTGTTCTTGGCAAAGTTGTTTTCTTTTCCTTCTCCAGACTGCCATTCCTCTATCAATCTCGATCCTGAAACGCTGTCGTACTTGTTTTCGCTCGAAGCAGTGAAAGACCTTGCAGTTGCATAGTGCTGCTCGATGAATGCCAACGGATTGGCTGTTTCCCTCGATCCCACTGCAATCATCCTACAGGCATGTGCCGTGTGTGACTTTCCCGCTCCAGGTGGCCCGTTGAGGACGATGGCTGGTTTAGGAGTCTTGGTCGTGAAACCCAATATGTTGCCCATCAGCATCATGACAAACTCGACCATCAACTGCTTGATGCTCGTTACATTGGCACCAGCTAACATCTGTTGCACGAAGATGTCCTGGTATGCTTCCACTCCTCCGCTTGTCTTCTGAATGCACATGAGGCGGGTGCCATTCAGATTGTCATCAGTGAAGGTCTTGCGAATCAATCTCTGTTTGGTGTACTGTTCCCTGCGTGCTGTACCACAGAGAGCATCATTGTTTGCCATGTATATCCTATAGATGTTAAGCATGAAAGACCAGTCCTCTATGAAAAGCTTGGCCACCTGGCCGTCCTTTCTGCAGTTAGCTAAACTTTCAAACATTCTGGATAGCTCGCTGAGAGAGGGGTAGAGAAGATCGAAGTGCTTTTCCTCCTCTGTTGGCTGTCTTCTTCTTTTGGATCTGTTCAGTAGCAGGCCCACCTGAGTTGCCCTAAGAAGAGAGATGTTCTGTGATGGTGACAATGACTCTGGTGTCATTTCTACATCTCTTTCATCCTCCCTGCATTTAGAGATGTAGCTCATTCCGCATTCTGCCAAACTGCAGTCGTACGCTAGCTCATAGAAATCATGGTGGTAGAAGAAACCAGTGTGGGTGTGGATGGGGCTGAGTTTCCAGGCAATGTAGTTGGTCAAATCGAAGAAAGTGTATCCCACGGCATCAGTTGCACCAGTGATGGTATCTTCCCACTTGTAGAGATCAAAGTGACGCTGAAATGCCTCGTCGTGAATGTTTTTTTCTTGAAGAACTTTGGCAGCTGCCTCTATACCTGAGAAGTTTTTGTTGAAATTGTGACGACCTTCAACTTGTTCTTTCTTTAACAAGGATTTTGCAAGTACTAAGAGTAGCTCGTACCTCATAGTCATTCTGTCACTCACTCTGAACAAGTAGAATGGGCTAAACATGAAAGCTCGCTTTCTCCATGTTTCATCTTCGTCACTCTCCTCGTCTTCCACATCATTTGGCATGTCGTTGCTGAAAAAATAATATGCTCTTATCAGGTCGTCAAACTCCAAAGTGGTCTTGATTGCAGGGAAACCAGAAGGAGCACCCTTACTAGGTACCGCTACACGTCTTTTGTTCATGGAACTGTCCCCCGTGAACGAATCAAAGCCCTCCAGTTTCTCCTCCAGTTTCTCCCAATCGCTTTCAGTGGCAAATGCTTCTCCTGTCTTTAGGAATCCATTGGCAACAGCTAGAGTTGCCCTGGCAACTAGGGGGAAATGTTTCTCGAAATCCTGCTTCAAAAAAGAGAATACAACCAAGTAGCCAGATGAAGCCTTGGCTCTCAGCCACTTGCTGCCATTGATGAGATGTTCCTGCTGTATGAGAAATATGTCTGTTGAGCTCCTTTTTTTGTAGAACATTTTGTGAACAAACACAAAAAAGTCGAAGAGTTTCTGGATTGTTTCATTAGCACTATCCAAACATTTAGTTGGCATGTCTCCTCTTTTGATGTCTAGTAGGAAAAAGATTCTTTCTTCACGGAGCAGATGTTCTTTCTGCATGCACCCAAAAAAATCTGGATCGTATATGGTTGATTCTTTATTCATCTTGATGCTTATTATTCTTCTCTGCTTGCCATGGGCTAATAATTTAGGAATTCATCGTTCTGAAGTAGTGCTAACGTCGCTCCGTAAAATCCTATTTTCACTTCAAGTGGTGTTGGGAAGGGGACTAGAAACAGCTTATTGCAGAAGTTAGGATATACCAAGGATAAAGCTATTAGGAATCAGCATCAGTAATGGTGTTAGTATTCTACCAAGCTGGTCTCAAGAAAGATAGAGCTCATAAAAAGTTACCAAGGAGTCATGGTTTTGATTGCAGAGTTCTCAGTATCATTATTACTTTTGAAGGAATTTGAAAGCGTTCAGATCGATCGTTGTTGTAGTAGCAGAAATATAGATGGCCGAAACTATTTGCAAAATATAGCAGCATTTCAATGAGAATACCATGACTTTATTAGAAGAGATAATAAGGAAAAATGACACGAAACACGTTGATTCACTTTTTTTTTTTTCCCGTTTATTTGACATTTTTCTCCTCTTTGTTTGGTTGGGAGAATTCAGAAAACTTTTCCAATTTTACTGGTGTTATAATGTATTTTGAAGCACAGGTTTAACTGCCAATATAGTAGGACAGAGCTGGTTAGCATCAAACAGGTTAGGTTTAGGGTACAGGTAAGCATGGCAAGTGCCAAAACCACTCGCACATCATTCTTCCTAATGCAGTCGATACCCTGAGCACTCCAGTCGGTGAAGGCAGTGTGACACAGAATATATGAAAAAAAGATAGAATGTTTAAAATAGATAAAATGACAGCCCCGACCTCGCTGTCATTAAGTGGCAATCAGCCTTCAATTACCCGATAGGTTTCATTGCCTCCTTTTGTTCTCTTGCCTGTACTATGAAACTGTACTCTAAGAAGCTAAAATGATTTATGTCCTACCTACTCTAAGAAGCTAAAATGGTTTATGTCGTACCTACTCTAAGAAGCTAAATGGTTTATGCCCTACCTACTCTAAGAAGCTAAATGGTTTATGCCCTACCTGCTCTAAGAAGCTAAATTTTTTATGCCCTACCTACTGTAAGAAGCTAAAATAGTTTATATCCTACCTACTCTAAGAAGCTAAAATGGTTTATGTCGTACCTACTCTAAGAAGCTAAAATGGTTTATGCCCTACCTACTCTAAGAAGCTAAATGGTTTATGCCCTACCTGCTCTAAGAAGCTAAAATGGTTTATGTCGTACCTACTCTAAGAAGCTAAATGGTTTATGCCCTACCTACTCTAAGAAGCTAAATGGTTTATGCCCTACCTACTCTAAGAAGCTAAATGGTTTATGCCCTACCTACTCTAAGAAGCTAAATGGTTTATGCCCAACCTGCTCTAAGAAGCTAAATGGTTTATGCCCTACCTACTCTAAGAAGCTAAATGGTTTATGCCCTACCTGCTCTAAGAAGCTAAATTTTTTATGCCCTACCTACTGTAAGAAGCTAAAATAGTTTATATCCTACCTACTCTAAGAAGCTAAATGGTTTATGCCCTACCTACTCTAAGAAGCTAAATGGTTTTTGCCCTACCTACTCTAAGAAGCTAAATGGTTTATGCCCAACCTGCTCTAAGAAGCTAAATGGTTTATGCCCTACCTACTCTAAGAAGCTAAATGGTTTATGCCCTACCTGCTCTAAGAAGCTAAAATGGTTTATGCCCTACCTACTCTAAGAAGCTAAATGGTTTATGCCCTACCTACTCTAAGAAGCTAAATGGTTTATGCCCAACCTGCTCTAAGAAGCTAAATGGTTTATGCCCTACCTACTCTAAGAAGCTAAATGGTTTATGCCCTACCTGCTCTAAGAAGCTAAAATAGTTTATATCCTACCTACTCTAAGAAGCTAAAATGGTTTATGTCGTACCTACTCTAAGAAGCTAAAATGGTTTATGCCCTACCTACTTTAAGAAGCTAAAATGGTTTATACCTACTGTAAGAAGTTTACTACACTTCTATTGTAGACACAATTAGGTTGAATCAAGTTAAATTTTCAAAAGTGCACTCCATATCTAGACCTCATGAAACGATAAAGTATAATTCTTTGATTATGTATGTGTAAGTATGTGTAGTAAATTATGTATGTATGTTTGTTCATGTATGTGCAAATGTGTGTAGGTGTGATGACAATGATGAAAAAACACAGTGTTTGGTGCCAGCCCCAACCTTCGCTGAACACTCATGTGGTGAGCATACCAAATCTAAAGGCCAAAAGTCTCACCTCCAGTTATATGTGTCTCCTGTTTGTCTTGGCCCCTCTTACGAGAACAAAGACAATCAGTAGCAATCAAGAAAATCATATAAAAAAAGAGAATTTGGAATAAAAATGAATTTTGAATGAGGTCCACCCTTAAGGTTTGGTGCCTAGGCTCCTGGTGTGTGGGCAACACCCACAGGCATCTCGACGCAGGGATCAGCCCACCCGAGGGGGAGATCCAACTCAGTCTCACCAACCCTTGGGGCATGTAAAACCGACTGCAACGCACAGAGCAGCCAAACCAGGTTTCTCTCAAGAAAAAAAAAAAGTTTGCCAAAGAAAATAAGATTGAGGGCATCATTCAGTTATAAGTTGCCTAGGCTCCTGGTGTGTGGGCAACACCCACAGGCATCTCGACGCAGGAATCAGCCGACCCTAGGGGGAGATCCAACTCAGTCTCACCAACCCTTGGGGCATGTAAAACCGACTTCAACGCACAGAGCAACTACAACCGAGCACCTCAACACCCAAAAGAAAAGAAAAAAAGAAAATTAAAATAAAAAATTAAATAAAAAATCTAAAAAGCTGAAAAGGAAGAGTGGTACATGGATTAGGTTAAAAACTACACAGTGTTTGGTGCCAGCCCCAACCTTCGCTGAACACTCATGTGGTGAGCATACCAAATCTAAAGGCCAAAAGTCTCACCTCCAGTTATATGTGTCTCCTGTTTGTCTTGGCCCCTCTTACGAGAACAAAGACAATCAGTAGCAATCAAGAAAATCAAAAAAAAAAAAAAAGAATTTGGAATAAAAATGAATTTTGAATGAGGTCCACCCTTAAGGTCTGGTGCCTAGGCTCCTGGTGGGTTACTTACAGCAACACTTCGTTTCAACGCAGGGATCAGCCGACCCGAGGGGGAGATCCAACTCAGTCTCACCAACCCTTGGGGCATGTAAAACCGACTGCAACGCACAGAGCAGCCAAACCAGGTTTCTCTCAAGAAAAAAAAAAAGTTTGCCAAAGAAAATAAGATTGAGGGCATCATTCAGTTGTAAGTTGCCTAGGCTCCTGGTGGGCTACTTACAGCAACACTTCGTTTCAACACAGGAATCAGCCGACCCTAGGGGGAGATCCAACTCAGTCTCACCAACCCTTGGGGCATGTAAAACCGACTTCAACGCACAGAGCAACTACAACCGAGCACCTCAACACCCAAAAGAAAAGAAAAAAAGAAAATAAAAATAAAAAATTAAATAAAAAATCTAAAAAGCTGAAAAGGAAGAGTGGTACATGGATTAGGTTAAAAACTACACAGTGTTTGGTGCCAGCCCCAACCTTCGCTGAACACTCATGTGGTGAGCATACCAAATCTAAAGGCCAAAAGTCTCACCTCCAGTTATATGTGTCTCCTGTTTGTCTTGGCCCCTCTTACGAGAACAAAGACAATCAGTAGCAATCAAGAAAATCAAAAAAAAAAAAAAAGAATTTGGAATAAAAATGAATTTTGAATGAGGTCCACCCTTAAGGTCTGGTGCCTAGGCTCCTGGTGGGTTACTTACAGCAACACTTCGTTTCAACGCAGGGATCAGCCGACCCGAGGGGGAGATCCAACTCAGTCTCACCAACCCTTGGGGCATGTAAAACCGACTGCAACGCACAGAGCAGCCAAACCAGGTTTCTCTCAAGAAAAAAAAAAAGTTTGCCAAAGAAAATAAGATTGAGGGCATCATTCAGTTGTAAGTTGCCTAGGCTCCTGGTGGGCTACTTACAGCAACACTTCGTTTCAACACAGGAATCAGCCGACCCTAGGGGGAGATCCAACTCAGTCTCACCAACCCTTGGGGCATGTAAAACCGACTTCAACGCACAGAGCAACTACAACCGAGCACCTCAACACCCAAAAGAAAAGAAAAAAAGAAAATAAAAATAAAAAATTAAATAAAAAATCTAAAAAGCTGAAAAGGAAGAGTGGTACATGGATTAGGTTAAAAACTACACAGTGTTTGGTGCCAGCCCCAACCTTCGCTGAACACTCATGTGGTGAGCATACCAAATCTAAAGGCCAAAAGTCTCACCTCCAGTTATATGTGTCTCCTGTTTGTCTTGGCCCCTCTTACGAGAACAAAGACAATCAGTAGCAATCAAGAAAATCAAAAAAAAAAAAAAAAGAATTTGGAATAAAAATGAATTTTGAATGAGGTCCACCCTTAAGGTCTGGTGCCTAGGCTCCTGGTGGGTTACTTACAGCAACACTTCGTTTCAACGCAGGGATCAGCCGACCCGAGGGGGAGATCCAACTCAGTCTCACCAACCCTTGGGGCATGTAAAACCGACTGCAACGCACAGAGCAGCCAAACCAGGTTTCTCTCAAGAAAAAAAAAAAGTTTGCCAAAGAAAATAAGATTGAGGGCATCATTCAGTTGTAAGTTGCCTAGGCTCCTGGTGGGCTACTTACAGCAACACTTCGTTTCAACACAGGAATCAGCCGACCCGAGGGGGAGATCCAACTCAGTCTCACCAACCCTTGGGGCATGTAAAACCGACTTCAACGCACAGAGCAACTACAACCGAGCACCTCAACACCCAAAAGAAAAGAAAAAAAGAAAATAAAAATAAAAAATTAAATAAAAAATCTAAAAAGCTGAAAAGGAAGAGTGGTACATGGATTAGGTTAAAAACTACACAGTGTTTGGTGCCAGCCCCAACCTTCGCTGAACACTCATGTGGTGAGCATACCAAATCTAAAGGCCAAAAGTCTCACCTCCAGTTATATGTGTCTCCTGTTTGTCTTGGCCCCTCTTACGAGAACAAAGACAATCAGTAGCAATCAAGAAAATCAAAAAAAAAAAAAAAGAATTTGGAATAAAAATGAATTTTGAATGAGGTCCACCCTTAAGGTCTGGTGCCTAGGCTCCTGGTGTGTGGGCAACACCCACAGGCATCTCGACGCAGGGATCAGCCGACCCGAGGGGGAGATCCAACTCAGTCTCACCAACCCTTGGGGCATGTAAAACCGACTGCAACGCACAGAGCAGCCAAACCAGGTTTCTCTCAAGAAAAAAAAAAAGTTTGCCAAAGAAAATAAGATTGAGGGCATCATTCAGTTATAAGTTGCCTAGGCTCCTGGTGTGTGGGCAACACCCACAGGCATCTCGACACAGGAATCAGCCGACCCTAGGGGGAGATCCAACTCAGTCTCACCAACCCTTGGGGCATGTAAAACCGACTTCAACGCACAGAGCAACTACAACTGAGCACCTCAACACCCAAAAGAAAAGAAAAAAAGAAAATAAAAATTAAAAATTAAATAAAATAAATAAAAAAAGCTGAAAAGGAAGAGTGGTACATGGATTAGGTTAAAAAATACACAGTGTTTGGTGCCAGCCCCAACCTTCGCTGAACACTCATGTGGTGAGCATACCAAATCTAAAGGCCAAAAGTCTCACCTCCAGTTATATGTGTCTCCTGTTTGTCTTGGCCCCTCTTACGAGAACAAAGACAATCAGTAGCAATCAAGAAAATCATATAAAAAAAGAGAATTTGGAATAAAAATGAATTTTGAATGAGGTCCACCCTTAAGGTCTGGTGCCTAGGCTCCTGGTGGGTTACTTACAGCAACACTTCGTTTCAACGCAGGGATCAGCCGACCCGAGGGGGAGATCCAACTCAGTCTCACCAACCCTTGGGGCATGTAAAACCGACTGCAACGCACAGAGCAGCCAAACCAGGTTTCTCTCAAGAAAAAAAAAAAGTTTGCCAAAGAAAATAAGATTGAGGGCATCATTCAGTTGTAAGTTGCCTAGGCTCCTGGTGGGCTACTTACAGCAACACTTCGTTTCAACACAGGAATCAGCCGACCCTAGGGGGAGATCCAACTCAGTCTCACCAACCCTTGGGGCATGTAAAACCGACTTCAACGCACAGAGCAACTACAACCGAGCACCTCAACACCCAAAAGAAAAGAAAAAAAGAAAATAAAAATAAAAAATTAAATAAAAAATCTAAAAAGCTGAAAAGGAAGAGTGGTACATGGATTAGGTTAAAAACTACACAGTGTTTGGTGCCAGCCCCAACCTTCGCTGAACACTCATGTGGTGAGCATACCAAATCTAAAGGCCAAAAGTCTCACCTCCAGTTATATGTGTCTCCTGTTTGTCTTGGCCCCTCTTACGAGAACAAAGACAATCAGTAGCAATCAAGAAAATCAAAAAAAAAAAAAAAGAATTTGGAATAAAAATGAATTTTGAATGAGGTCCACCCTTAAGGTCTGGTGCCTAGGCTCCTGGTGGGTTACTTACAGCAACACTTCGTTTCAACGCAGGGATCAGCCGACCCGAGGGGGAGATCCAACTCAGTCTCACCAACCCTTGGGGCATGTAAAACCGACTGCAACGCACAGAGCAGCCAAACCAGGTTTCTCTCAAGAAAAAAAAAAAGTTTGCCAAAGAAAATAAGATTGAGGGCATCATTCAGTTGTAAGTTGCCTAGGCTCCTGGTGGGCTACTTACAGCAACACTTCGTTTCAACACAGGAATCAGCCGACCCTAGGGGGAGATCCAACTCAGTCTCACCAACCCTTGGGGCATGTAAAACCGACTTCAACGCACAGAGCAACTACAACCGAGCACCTCAACACCCAAAAGAAAAGAAAAAAAGAAAATAAAAATAAAAAATTAAATAAAAAATCTAAAAAGCTGAAAAGGAAGAGTGGTACATGGATTAGGTTAAAAACTACACAGTGTTTGGTGCCAGCCCCAACCTTCGCTGAACACTCATGTGGTGAGCATACCAAATCTAAAGGCCAAAAGTCTCACCTCCAGTTATATGTGTCTCCTGTTTGTCTTGGCCCCTCTTACGAGAACAAAGACAATCAGTAGCAATCAAGAAAATCAAAAAAAAAAAAAAAGAATTTGGAATAAAAATGAATTTTGAATGAGGTCCACCCTTAAGGTCTGGTGCCTAGGCTCCTGGTGGGTTACTTACAGCAACACTTCGTTTCAACGCAGGGATCAGCCGACCCGAGGGGGAGATCCAACTCAGTCTCACCAACCCTTGGGGCATGTAAAACCGACTGCAACGCACAGAGCAGCCAAACCAGGTTTCTCTCAAGAAAAAAAAAAAGTTTGCCAAAGAAAATAAGATTGAGGGCATCATTCAGTTGTAAGTTGCCTAGGCTCCTGGTGGGCTACTTACAGCAACACTTCGTTTCAACACAGGAATCAGCCGACCCTAGGGGGAGATCCAACTCAGTCTCACCAACCCTTGGGGCATGTAAAACCGACTTCAACGCACAGAGCAACTACAACCGAGCACCTCAACACCCAAAAGAAAAGAAGAAAAAATTAAATTAAAAAAAAAAAGAAATTAAAAAGCTGAAAAGGAAGAGTGGTACATGGATTAGGTTAAAAAGAGCAGTAATGATGAGATGGAAAGGGAGAAATGATGGAGGATGACGAGACAGAATAAAAGACTGCCTCCACTGCTACTACCTTTGCCGTACTTGTTGTCATTACTATCAATACCACTGTACCCACACATCAACAAAGTGTCAGCTCGTAAGAAAAATCAGTATTAAGAGGAATTACTCCGATCGCAAGTAACCTAATCTTTTTTTCCTGGCCGCGAAAAAAAAAAGTAAGCCTGAACTTCATGAGAGTAAAGGGAGGTTCATCCCTTCTGATTGCCCGGCCACAGCAAACAGAGAAATTCACCGCCACTTTCCCACACGAAATTCAAATCCCTCAAATTTCTTCTTCTCCTTCTAACCAAACACAAGGTTGACATGTCATGATCATCGGTAACAGTAGCAGTAGTAGTTGGTTTGACAACAAGTAGTAGCAAAAACATAGCAGCAGTAATAGAAGCAGCTTCCTCATCTCTAGTAAATGCAGTGCTCCCGGATGCCAACAATAAGCCCCTTCAATTTTCCACCCAATTCGATGACCTTGTGTTGGAGATGGACTCATGACCCTTACACTCCCTAGGCTCCCTTTCAGGTGCCTGGAAGACCCTCGCTTGTTTCAAACTGTCATAAGACAGAGATCTACTCCCAATACAATGTTGGGGGAGGAGCTGACAATGGCGATCCACTCTTTCCACAAAGATAGTAACCATCGAACCAGGGGAACATCAAAGAAGCAAATAGCAGCAGCCGGACTATATAGTAGCACTGACTTTGGTAACTGATTTCAGAGCCGATCCCAGTCCAACTCTGAAATTCTGTTACTGCTGGAGGGCCCCAACCACGCCAACCAGCTGTGACGAACCTTCACCCCCATTTTTTCTCTTTTTTTTTCTTCCTCGTGGGAGAAAAATAAAAAATGGGAGTCTGATGCTGATTATGCCACTCCTGCCGGTTAGCCACTTACTACTACCATTACTACTGTCTCGCCTGAAATGGAACAGGCCGAACATTGTGAGTAGCAGTAACAGTGGTAGCAGCAGCAGCAACAACAACAGCAAAAAACCCAGCAAATTTGTCGTCTCCAGAAGAAGAAGATTTCTCTTCTTCTTGTCAAAACCTGATGTGGAGCTTACTGAAGTACCCTCCAAGTTGACCCCGAAAATCCGATTTCAGATTCAGTCAACATCAAGTCTGACTTGGAAAATCCAATTTCAGATTCACCAAGTTTCAGTCTGACCCTGGGAAATCGGATTCAGAAAACACCAAAACTGGTGTGTTCAACATTAGTCATGTGGAACTAGGCTAATAGTTTTTATTTTTAATGCTTCTACATGTTTTGAAAAAAAGGAAATTCTCATGGAATCTTTATTAAGCAGCTAAATTGAGAAATTACAGAGGCACCAGCCAATCCAGTCATTTAGAACTGTACAATAAAAGTGATCAGGTTTTGGTTGAATGGTGAAAATGGAAGCAAGGGGGATGATTTACTTTTTAAATTTGAATAAAAAGGGGGAAAAAAAACAACCCTGAAATATGAGAGCAAAGTTGTAATAGACTATGTCAACTTTTAAAATGGTAAAAAAACAATAATAGGCTTATGAGGTATAGAAGAACCCAAATTACATTAGGTTTTTTTTAAAGCAACAGTGATGATAGTCTTAGTCAACCATGATCGACACACCCTTAGCTTCTAAAGCCCTGGCGAATTGATATCTCACTTGATAACCAACAGGTGACTGAGGCGAAATGTGCTATGACCATACACTCAAGTCAGGATAGTGGGGGAGGGCTGCTTGTGTCACAACCTTTTCTCAGTGTCTCCTTTAGTCCATCATTGCCTTTTTCCCTCCCGGCTCAGGACCATTCTCAACAACACTGATATCTACTATCCTTTTTACCTGTCGCAAGTGAAACCATTCTGCGGGTAGAAGCGGGTCAGTGCAAGTCTTACAACCAGAACACTGAAGGCCAACCTTGGTCTGTCAACTGACACTCACAGACGTGACTCATCTTTTCTTTTCTGTGGTTTTCTCACTTGGCACCACCGGGATTCGAACCCGGGACCTTTCACACAGAAAGCGGATGCTTAACCAACTGGGCCACCGAGGAGCCTGTCTACTTGGGCCAAATGTCTCCCCCTTATACTGAACTTTGAAACTAGGTCAATGCCTACTTACTAAAGCTATAGTCTATATATCTCCTTTTTCATCCTGAACATTAAAAAAAAACTAGGTCATGACCTACTTACTAGAGCTACAGTCTCTGGTCTGGGCCCTTTTTTATCCTGAACCTTGAAAGTAGGTCATGACCTACTTTTAAAAAGTCCAGCTCACAGAGATTTCATAAAAGTGAGAAAATCTCCCCTTAGGACTGGTCGTAGGGCTTAGCTTGCCCTCACCAAAAAGAAGCAGCATGCACTGCTGGTCCTTCTCCTTCAAACTTGGTGTCGATTGGTTAACCGATGGCCGAATGGGAGACAAAAAACCACTGTCGGAGGTAGGCCAGATTTCATTAAAGTGAGAAAATCTCCCCTTAGGACTAGTCGTAGGGCTTAGTTTCCCCCCAACAAAAAGATGCGGCCTGCACTGCTGGTCCTTCTCCCTCCGATTTGATCTTGATAGGTTAACTGATTGCCGAATGGGAGACAAAATACCACTTTCTCACCTGGCACCAAAGGGATTTGAACCGGGGACCTCTCAAATAGAAAGTGGAAGCTTAACCAACTGGACCACTGGGCCAAATATCTCCTCCTTATACTAAACTTTGAAACCATTTAATTGCCTACTTACTAGAGCTACAGTCTATAGTCTGGGCCCTTTTTAATCCTAAGCCTTGAAAGTAGGTCATGACCTACTTAAAAAGTCCAGCTCACAGAGATTACATAAAAGTGAGAAAATCTCCCCTTAGGACTGGTCGCAGGGCTTAGCTCGCCCCCAACAAAAAGAAGCGGCCAGGACTGCTGGTCCTTCTCCTTCAAATTTGGTGCTGATAGGTCAACAGATGGCTGAATGGGAAACAAAATACCACTTGTTTGAAGCAGCATTAGTAGAAACGAACATTAGGGTTTTTAAAGCAACAGTGATGATAGTCTTAGTCAACCATGATCGACACACCCTTAGCTTCTAAAGCCCTGGCGAATTGATATCTCACTTGATAACCAACAGGTGACTGAGGCGAAATGTGCTATGACCATACACTCAAGTCAGGATAGTGGGGGAGGGCTGCTTGTGTCACAACCTTTTCTCAGTGTCTCCTTTAGTCCATCATTGCCTTTTTCCCTCCCGGCTCAGGACCATTCTCAACAACACTGATATCTACTATCCTTTTTACCTGTCGCAAGTGAAACCATTCTGCGGGTAGAAGCGGGTCAGTGCAAGTCTTACAACCAGAACACTGAAGGCCAACCTTGGTCTGTCAACTGACACTCACAGATGTGACTCATCTTTTCTTTTCTGTGGTTTTCTCACTTGGCACCACCGGGATTCGAACCCGGGACCTCTCACACAGAAAGCGGATGCTTAACCAACTGGGCCACCGAGGAGCCTGTCTACTTGGGCCAAATGTCTGCCCCTTATACTGAACTGTGAAACTAGGTCATTGCCTACTTACTAAAGCTATAGTCTATATCTCCTTTTTCATCCTGAGCATTAAAAAAGAACTAGGTCATGACCTACTTACTAGAGCTACAGTCTATAGTCTGGGCCCTTTTTTATCCTGAACCTTGAAAGTAGGTCATGACCTACTTTTAAAAAGTCCAGCTCACAGAGATTTCATAAAAGTGAGAAAATCTCCCCTTAGGACTGGTCGTAGGGCTTAGCTTGCCCTCACCAAAAAGAAGCAGCATGCACTGCTGGTCCTTCTCCTTCAAACTTGGTGTCGATTGGTTAACCGATGGCCGAATGGGAGACAAAAAACCACTGTCGGAGGTAGGCCAGATTTCATTAAAGTGAGAAAATCTCCCCTTAGGACTAGTCGTAGGGCTTAGTTTCCCCCCAACAAAAAGATGCGGCCTACAGTGCTGGTCATTCTCCTTCACATTTGATCTTGATAGGTTAACTGATGGCCGAATGGGAGACAAAATACCACTTTCTCACCTGGCACCAAAGGGATTTGAACCGGGGACCTCTCAAATAGAAAGTGGAAGCTTAACCAACTGGACCACTGGGCCAAATATCTCCTCCTTATACTTAACTTTGAAACCATTTCATTGCCTACTTACTATAGCTACAGTCTATAGTTTGGGCCCTTTTTCATCCTGAAACTTGAAAGTAGGTCATGACCTACTTAAAAAGTCCAGCTCACAGAGATTACATAAAAGTGAGAAAATCTCCCCTTAGGACTGGTCGTAGGGCTTAGCTTGCCCCCAACAAAAAGAAGCAGCATGCATTGTTGGTCCTTCTACTTCAAATTTGGTGCTGATAGGTTCACCGATTGCTGAATGGGAGACAAAATACCACTTGTTTGAAGCAGTATTAGTAGAAACCAACATTAGTTTTTTTTTTAAAGCAACAGTGATGATAGTCTTAGTCAACCATGATCGACACACCCTTAGCTTCTAAAGCCCTGGCGAATTGATATCTCACTTGATAACCAACAGGTGACTGAGGCGAAATGTGCTATGACCATACACTCAAGTCAGGATAGTGGGGGAGGGCTGCTTGTGTCACAACCTTTTCTCAGTGTCTCCTTTAGTCCATCATTGCCTTTTTCCCTCCCGGCTCAGGACCATTCTCAACAACACTGATATCTACTATCCTTTTTACCTGTCGCAAGTGAAACCATTCTGCGGGTAGAAGCGGGTCAGTGCAAGTCTTACAACCAGAACACTGAAGGCCAACCTTGGTCTGTCAACTGACACTCACAGATGTGACTCATCTTTTCTTTTCTGTGGTTTTCTCACTTGGCACCACCGGGATTCGAACCCGGGACCTCTCACACAGAAAGCGGATGCTTAACCAACTGGGCCACCGAGGAGCCTGTCTACTTGGGCCAAATGTCTGCCCCTTATACTGAACTGTGAAACTAGGTCATTGCCTACTTACTAAAGCTATAGTCTATATCTCCTTTTTCATCCTGAGCATTAAAAAAGAACTAGGTCATGACCTACTTACTAGAGCTACAGTCTATAGTCTGGGCCCTTTTTTATCCTGAACCTTGAAAGTAGGTCATGACCTACTTTTAAAAAGTCCAGCTCACAGAGATTTCATAAAAGTGAGAAAATCTCCCCTTAGGACTGGTCGTAGGGCTTAGCTTGCCCTCACCAAAAAGAAGCAGCATGCACTGCTGGTCCTTCTCCTTCAAACTTGGTGTCGATTGGTTAACCGATGGCCGAATGGGAGACAAAAAACCACTGTCGGAGGTAGGCCAGATTTCATTAAAGTGAGAAAATCTCCCCTTAGGACTAGTCGTAGGGCTTAGTTTCCCCCCAACAAAAAGATGCGGCCTACAGTGCTGGTCATTCTCCTTCACATTTGATCTTGATAGGTTAACTGATGGCCGAATGGGAGACAAAATACCACTTTCTCACCTGGCACCAAAGGGATTTGAACCGGGGACCTCTCAAATAGAAAGTGGAAGCTTAACCAACTGGACCACTGGGCCAAATATCTCCTCCTTATACTTAACTTTGAAACCATTTCATTGCCTACTTACTATAGCTACAGTCTATAGTTTGGGCCCTTTCTCATCCTGAAACTTGAAAGTAGGTCATGACCTACTTAAAAAGTCCAGCTCACAGAGATTACATAAAAGTGAGAAAATCTCCCCTTAGGACTGGTCGTAGGGCTTAGCTTGCCCCCAACAAAAAGAAGCAGCATGCATTGTTGGTCCTTCTACTTCAAATTTGGTGCTGATAGGTTCACCGATTGCTGAATGGGAGACAAAATACCACTTGTTTGAAGCAGTATTAGTAGAAACCAACATCAACCATGATCGACACACCCTTAGCTTCTAAAGCCCTGGCGAATTGATATCTCACTTGATAACCAACAGGTGACTGAGGCGAATTGTGCTATGACCATACACTCAAGTCAGGATAGTGGGGGAGGGTTGCTTGTGTCACAACCTTTTCTCAGTGTCTCCTTTAGTCCATCATTGCCTTTTTCCCTCCCGGCTCAGGACCATTCTCAACAACACTGATATCTACTATCCTTTTTACCTGTCGCAAGTGAAACCATTCTGCGGGTAGAAGCGGGTCAGTGCAAGTCTTACAACCAGAACACTGAAGGCCAACCTTGGTCTGTCAACTGACACTCACAGACGTGACTCATCTTTTCTTTTCTGTGGTTTTCTCACTTGGCACCACCGGGATTCGAACCCGGGACCTCTCACACAGAAAGCAGATGCTTAACCAACTGGGCCACCGAGGAGCCTGTCTACTTGGGCCAAATGTCTCCCCCTTATACTGAACTTTGAAACTAGGTCATTGCCTACTTACTAGAGCTACAGCATATAGTCTGGGGTAAAATATCTCCTTATTATACTGAGCATTAAAAAAAACTAGGTCATGACCTACTTACTAGAGCTACAGTCTATATCTCCTTTTTCATCCTGAACATTTAAAAAAACTAGGTCATGACCTACTTACTAGAGCTACAGTTTATAGTATGGGCCCTTTCTCATCCTGAAACTTGAAAGTAGGTCATGACCTACTTTTAAAAAGTCCAGCTCACAGAGATTTCATAAAAGTGAGAAAATCTCCCCTTAGGACTGGTCGTAGGGCTTAGCTTGCCCCCAACAAAAAGAAGCAGCCTGCACTGCTGGTCCTTCTCCTTCACATTTGATGTCGATAGGGTGACTGATGGCCGAATGGGAGACAAAATACCACATTCCGGGCTAGGCCAGATTTCATTAAAGTGTGAAAATCACTCTTTAGGACTGGTCGTAGGGCTTAGCTTGTTCTCAACAAAAAGAAGCGGCCAAGACTGTTGGTCCTTCTCCTTCAGATCTTTTGCCAATAGGTTTACTGGTGGCTGAATGGGAGACAAAAAAATACTAAACAAAATCAGGAACAACACTTGTCAATTTCTGTCCCCATAAACAAAGGGCAATTTATTTGATTCATGAGGAAGCATTTTCTTCTGCTCTGTATTTCTCATACACTTGATATCCACGCACCCTGTTCCTGCAATATGCGCAAGACTCCTTCCTTGGATGCTTGAATCCACTGTTTCTGCAGAAGCTACAGGTTTGTGAATAATAAGCAGTGTATTTCACACAGTGCAAGTATTTCTCCCTCTCCAACTCCTCGATTTCCTTCTGTAGGCTCGTTGGCAGCTGGGAAGTGGGGATCTGTTCTTCCATGATCTTGTATAGCACCCTGTACCGGAGACTGCTCTGTCTTCTAGGTTCCATCTCTTTAGGTGCCCTGTAGCCAATCCAGCCCAGCTCCGCGTCTAATTGTGTCATTGTCATTGGTGGAGGTAGAGGCTGCCTCCCCCTCCTCATCCTTGCCACAAATTCTTCCCATGTTTCTTTCTTTTGCTCAGGGAGAGTTGCAGGGAAGATCCAAGGAATCCATGGGGTTGGAGCAGTTTTACTTGCAATGCGACATGCAGCAGGAGGAGGTAGCTGCAGCCTTAATAGTTCCTTTTCTTTTTGTTTCTGCTGCATCATAACCCCTCGAGGTCCATACTGGCGCTGAACCCTAAGTCTCACAGTATTAGCAGCAGCACCCTCTGAAACAGGCAACTTGTCAACAGTGGCATCAGCGGGTACAGAAACAGTAGTTCTAGATCCTCTGTTCATGATTGCTCTAGGCCCATATTTGATTTGATGTTTGTGTTTTGACAAAGAATGAGGAAAAGTTGCTCCTGATGAATCTAACATGGTCATAACACATTGGTGACTGTTGCTCTTGCTGATATTCCTCAATGTTATATACCCTTGTTGATGTTTATATGCAGATGAGCAACCTTTTCATTGGATAACCAGAAAATTGATCATTTGCATATATATATATGCAACCAGAAGTAAACATAAATATAGAACCTTGATTACATGTGTTTATTCATTTTAGTGAATACCAATTTGAAATACATATGTTCTGTTTTATTTACCTAACTTTCAAGTGAAAAGTAGTAAGTAAGGTTTTACTAGTATTTGTATTCAGGCAAACTGAACCAGAAAATCTCAGATTTGCACCAACTACTATTGGCTGAAAATTAGTTACATTGAAAGCATTGACTGCAGAAAAATATATATATATATATCTATATGAAGAGATAAAATTGGGCTTATACTTTGCCCTCCATTATTTGAGGGTATTTAAAAATAAGTCAATAAACCAAGACATGTGTTTCTTTTCTTTTTTCTTCTTCAATACTTTATTCCTCCAACATAGTACATCTAGGCCAAGTGCCTGTTTTCATTGCTTCACAATACAACAATATTATAATCTGTATATAATAAGTCACACCTGTGAGTGGTGGTGAATGAATCTAGTCAATACATACATTTAGAACAGGTATTTACGCAATCTCGACCTCAGTGACTTTCCCCTTTTCCAAACACCACCCTGCTTACTTTTAAATTTCTTGCCAGCCCTCAAACTCTTGACAGAGAGTGACCTTTTTCTCAAGTATGGATGTGTATAAGTTGTCAAGAAGCTATAACCTATATAGGAGAATTTGGAATCTGGGTAGAACAAGGTGGGGAATTCCTTCTGGATGCTCTGCTTGAAGAGCTCCTTGTCCATCTGCAGATACCCATCCTCATCCATGTTGTCTACCAGAATGTCTTTAACTGGTTTAGTTAGAGAATCAGGCAGACAGTCAAGAAACCCTCTACGCCTTGTCTCAAAACTTTCCACATGCTCCTCCTTTTCCCAATCCCATTTGGGAATGTCATTCACAGACACATTGGTACACGCCACTGTGGATGGAATTCTCAAAGGGCCATGGAAGAGCCACTTCCTGCAGACTGCAACGTGAAGTACTGTATATGATTTAACATCCTGTATGTCGCACATGTAGATAAGGCTTTTGAGAGCTTTCCTCATCTCCTCGTCTGTCTCGTCCCTTAAGACCAAGTCCAAAGCCACCTGGCTAAGGGTGGAGCGTGCGGATTGTGCATGTTTATGCCTGTCTACCGACAGAGTGTATTTGAGTCTCAGTTCATCGTCAAGATATTCACCGTCATGATATTTTTTCCCATCATAGTAAATCAGTGTCATCAATGCCATGCTCAGCATGAGAGTCTTGTAAGACACTGCACGCCAACCTTCCTTAAATGTAGTAAGAACCATGCCGACGCATACTTCATTGCAGTACTCCTCTTGCACTTCCAGTTCAGAATCACTAAGTCCAGGGGCGACTGCTTCTGGAATAACCACTTCTCCAGAAGAATTATTGTAGAGTTCCGCTGTATCATGGGCTAAAGCTGAGATGGCGGCGGCATAGTCACTGTATTTCAGCCTGTCCACTAATATCTCGGTGCACCACTTGGGATCCTCACATGCCCTTGCTACACATTCTAAAGCATCTGCTCCCGCCATTCCGAAGTGTATCAATAGCATTCGGATGAATTCAGATGGTGGAAATTTTGCAGGACCTAGCAACTTCTGTACAGCCATAGCGATGGATTTGTCTTTACAGCAAACTGCATCAATCCAATTCGAGATGTCAGGCCGGCTCTTGTCCTCCTCATCGCTGTCAGTAAACATGATTTAGCTCACACTGTTGTTTGATTGCAAAGTATAGGTTAATAGGTTCTCCTAATAAACAACTACTTGCTTTCAACCAAATATGATCAATCAAGTGTGATGTATGGTTCACAAAAGATCTGGATGTGATGCTGCTCAGGGTGAACAAATGAAGACTGATTGTGGACTGGCAAATGCACAAGCTTATATACCCTTCTCTTCATATATGCAAATGAGCCCCTTCTCCACTTAACCTATATGCAAATGAACAATCGGTCCCTTCTCCACTGAACTTATATGCAAATGAGGAAATAGACTTGGGCTTATCCTTTGCCCTCCATTCAACGTTTACTTTATTTGAAGGCCACCTTATGGTAATTCGAAAGTAAGTGAATCAACACAGAAGACATGTATTCTTTTTTCTTTTTTTTTCAATACTTTATTCCTCTAACATAGTATAAATAGGCTAAGTGCCTGTTTTCATTGCCCCTCAGTACAACAATATTATAATCTGTATATAATAAGTCACACCTGCGAGTGGTACTGAATGAGTCCAGTCTATGCATGCATTTAGAACAGGTATTTATGCAATCTTGACCTCAGTGACTTTCCCCTTTTCCAAACGCCAGTCTTCTTGGTTTTAGATTTCTTGCCAGCAGCCCTCAGACTCTTGACAGAGAGTGACCTTCTTGTCATGTATGAATGTATGAAAGTAGTCAAGAAGTAACTACCTATGTAGAATTTGGAATCTGGGTAGAACAAGGTAGGGAATTCCTTCTGCATGTCCTGCTTGAAGAGATTCTTGTCAATCTTCAGAGTCCCATCTTCTCTCATGTTGTCTACTATTGTTTCTCTAACTGGTTTAGTTACAAAATCTGGCAGACAGTCAACAAACCCTTTGCGGTGTGTCTCAAAACATTCAACATGCTCCTCCTTTTCCCAATCCCATTTGGGAATGTCATTCACAGACACATTTGTACATGCCACTGTAGATGGAATTCTCAAAGGGCCGTGAAAGAGCCACTTCCTGCAGACTGCAACGTGAAGTACTTTGAACGATACAACATCCTGTATGTCACACATGTAGATAAGGCTTTTGAGAGCTTTCCTCATCTCCTCGTCTGTCTCGTCCCTCAATACCAAGTCCAAAGCCACCTGGCTAAGGGTGGGGCGAGGGGAATGCATGTCTATCGACAGAGTGTATCTGAGTCTCAGTTCACCGTCATCATATTCTTTCCCATCATAGTAAATCAGTGTCATCAATGCTATGCTTAGCAGAAGGGTCTTGTAAGACACTGCCTGCCAACCTTCCTTAAATGTAGTAAGAACCATGCCGACACATACTTGATTGCTGTACTCCTTCTGCACTTCCAGTTCAGAATCACTAAGTCCAGGGGCGACTGCTTCTGGAAGAACCACTTCTCCAGAAGAGCTCTTGAAGAGTTCAGCTGACACATTAAGGGCTAAAACTGACATGAGAGCAGGATAGTCACTCCATTTCAGTCGGTCGACTAATATCTCGGTGCACCACTTGGGATCCTCACATGCCCTTGCTACACATTCTAAAGTATCTGCTTCCGCCATTCCAAAGTGTTTTAACAGCATGTGAATGAACTCGGATGGTTGAAATTCTGCAGGGTTCAACCTCTTCTGTACAGCCATAGCGATGGATTTGTCTTTACAGCAAACTGCATCAATCCAATGTGTGATGTCAGGGCAGCTGTTGTGCATATCATCACTGTCGGTAAACATGATTTCATTCACACTGTATAATTTGACTGCAAAGTCTAGGTTAGTAGGTTCTTCTTATGAAAATCTACTGACTTGATGCTGTTCAGGGTGAACAAATGAACACTGATATGGGACTGGCAAATCCACAAGCTTATATCTGGTCATATATATGCAAATGAGCAATCTGTCCCGTCTCTACTGAACTTATATGCAAATCAGGAAATTATACTTGAGCTCACCCGAAGGTTTAAATTCAACCCATTGGAAATTTAATATTTTCTATTTCAGACCAGTTTAATTGATTAATGGGAGATTAATCAACTCATCATCATGGCTTTGTGCTCAATCTGTTTTCCAGAAAGGTTTCCTGAAGAAAAACAATTATTAGGAAAGACAATAGATGAAAATGCTACTTACTGGATAGGTTACCTTCTCTGTGATCCAAAACAAAATCCAGATGAGAGTTGCCCTTATGACATGAGCACAGAAGAAGCCAAAAAGTTGGATCTGACAGGTATTCCAATCAAATACAATCATGATAAGAAAGGAATAACTTTAGGAAAAGTTCTGTTAAGTTGGCACGACAATGAATTCAGTGAAAGAGTGGATTCTGGGTCTGAATTTGCCATTGCATTTCTAGCTCACATAGATAATGAAACATTCTTAAACTCATCTGTTAAATTGATGATGATGTCTGAGACTTGTGCCAGTCTCTCAACTTTGAAGAAAGACATGTCTTTTGCTGTTGAAATTTCTATCTGTTATTCTGGGGCACGTGATGGATGCTGTGGCATTTTCCTGAAAGGCAAAAGAGTCTTAGAGAAAGCGGGTTGTTTTGGTTTTCCGAATTATAAACGACTTATCAATGCAAGCTTCAAAAGTATGTCATCAGCAGAAGGAGAAGAGAAAAACTTTGCCGACACAATGAGCACCCTCTCAGAAAAGGAATTCAATTCAATTAAGGAAAAGCTGGTTGAAAGCCAGAAGTCTTTGGAATCTATTTGCCAAGAGCACGAACAGACAAAAGAATCTTTAGACTTGATGGCTAAATGGATGACAGACATGATTGCCTCGCGAATTTCACTAGAGCACCAGAGTGACAGCGACTTAGCTTCCAAGAGATGCAAGGACCTAGAAATACTAAGGCAAAGAGGTGTGATTCAGAATGGGAAGACGAATATTGAATCCCTCAGAGAGTTGATGGCTCTTTGTCATGAATGTTTAGCATCTGAAGAACATATAGAATCTAAGAAGCTGGCTGACGAAGTTATGAGTAAATTCTCTTCGAGGTTTCCAGAACTGGAAGGAAAAGTAACAGCAGCTGAGAAAGTTGTGGACACAGTTGATGCGGCTTTTAGTCTACTCCGACAAGAAATGCAGCGACGAGAAGCATGCGCACTGCAGAAAAAAAGCACTGATCTAAACAAGAAAGCTCTGGCTCTAGCTAACCAACAATACAATGCTGTAAGAAAGCAACAAGAATTGACTGCTACTATTAACATGAATGAAAACAGCAATGAGAAGAAAAACATGAGCTTTACAGATTACTTGAAACAAAGAGGATTAGATGAATGCTTATATGAAACAGTAGACTGCTCCAGGACTGCATCAATACCAGTGGAGCAGCAGACGGAGCACCAACATCCTCCTAAGAAAAAACGTAAGGTAGAATTTGATGAGGAACAGCAGACTTTGATTCCTTCCAAGTACAAAGATGATTTTTTGAAGTTTGCAGAGGCAAGAGCAAAACAGTACAGTGCAGAGAAAAAACAATATGAAAATCTGAAAGATCAATATTTCATTGAGAGGGAAAAGCAAAAAAAAGAAAAACACAAGGCTTTTATGGAACTGAATGAAAACATCAGAAATCTTTTAACTCACATGAAATCTGCAGCTCCTACAGTGAATCAAGGACAAAAGCCACAGGAGCCACAGCAACAGGAAACTACAGATGCAAGTTTCAAGCAGCCTGCTGTTTTGTTTGATTTGTAGTTTTGACAGGAACAAAGTCTGCCACGAACACCAAATTAGCCTAGCCAACATAAACCAGCTCTTAAATAAAAGAAGTTACAAAACACATGCAACAGACTTGAAGTTGAGTTTTCATATTAGTGAAGGAGAACACTTTTCGTTAAAGAAAAAATGGCAGTACCATCATTCGGCGTCTCTCAGAGAGTTGAAATATCTAGCAATTACCTGAGCAATAATGATACTACTGCTGCGGCGACCTTGGGTTCTGCCTCAAATTTCTTGCATGCCCAAATAGACCCAAAAGATAATGTAGCCGAAGCAGGCCAAGTTGTTCTTCTCTACAACAACTTAAGAGAAGAAGGTTCATATCATTATGAAAAGCTGGAGGTAATTCCAGATGCTGCTGGATTCAGGACAAATTTCAATCCAAAAGTAATTTCCCCAAGCCAGTTGCAGTCATTGTTAGAGCGGGAAATAAAAAAATACCAGGTTGGAGTGAATCAGGTTGAAAAGGGAGTAGGGATGGCTCACACAGCAACAGGCTATGGCTGGGATATTAGTCTGACTCCTGGCCAACCGGCAAATATTTTGCACACTGGTTGTGAACCAATCCACCGTTTTGATTATGTTGCAGTGCGTTTTCCTTTGCAGGAGGACGTTAGATGCCAAGCAGAGGTGTGGCATCAAAAGAGAAATCAGTCATTGTCTGGTCCTTGCATCTGCAAGTTTGCTACCTACCCCGTAAGAGAAAACTATGATCTATTGAAATACAACCGTTTTTACCATGATGCTGATGCGTTGAGAAGTCAAATTGAAGTTGGCACCTATGTTGATGGTAGTGCCGGGTGCAGAGATAATTTTGCTGCTTTAAAACACGAACAGTTTCCTGCCCTTTTGAAACTTGTGGGAAAAGTGCTCGAATCCTACCATGAATCATCTGAAGAAGTGCAACAAGAGATGAGGAATTGCATTAAAAAAGATATGGAAGTTGAAACAAGTCCTTTGCTGATGCAAGATTCTGGTTTCCTGACTATTTTGCAGATTGCTAAAGCATCAGTTGCATTTGCTTCTTCTTTGAAACCTCCAGTCCTTTTAGCTCGCTGCTTAGATTTTGACTGCGCCCAACCCCATCTGAAAGGTCATGCTGAATGTGGTGATATGATGAGATGTGTTTTAGTTTGATTGTGACTATTATTGACTTCTTGTTTTTTTCTAATTGAAAACATAAAAGCAAAATATGAACAAAAGACCGGATGATCCATTCAATTTCTATCATGATTTCACTCGTAAAGGTGTAGCCTCTTTCAATACAGAGAAACCCTTCCATCATAACATACAGAATTATCTGTATGGGAGGGATGCAACTGACCAGATTTATCATAGCCTAGGCAACACAATGAGAGGTCAAGATGTCGGACCACTTTGTGATGCTCTACTCAGAGTCCACTTGTTCATGGGAGGAATCAACTCGAGGACTGGTTTCACCAGCTCTGAAAATAACTTTTGTGTTCTGTCCCCAGTGGTTCTATTCAAAGGAAAGCAAAAGTTTACCTGTAGGTTTCTGAACTATCCCAGCTATACTGCTGGACCAATAACAGCTCGATCCGATGCCCCTACTCTTCCAGCAGAGAGCTTTGACGTTTCATTTAGTGTCGACATGTTTGGTATCAAAGTGACTATAGAACCGGAGGCCAACTTGCTGTGTACACCAGAAGCCAGATTGCAAGAATACCTGCTTCGTAAAGAACAGATTTCAAAAAGCATCAATCAAACAATGCAAGAACAGATTACTCATGCTCTTGCAAACTGTCCGACTTTGACCATGATGAGGTTGAGAAATGATTACTCAAATATTTCCAGACTTTGTTCCATGCCTGAAACTCTTAAGGAATTTGTCTATTCTGAGATTCAAAAGGAAGCAAGAGAATTCTGTTCCTGGACACTGAATGCCATCTCCCCTCAAGGAGCATTGCAGGATGCTTATACTTCATTGTTGTTTGAGAGCAAATCAGAACAGAAGCCGAATTACATAGTCACAACTCCTGAGATAGCTGATTTCATCTCCCAGATTGATTTCCACAAAACAACTGAAAATGACGTGCTGTACACTGTTTCGTTTTCTGATGACAAGGGTCTGTTTGTGCCCGGACAAATAGTTCCTTATGAGGGTGTGAATAAAAAGGTAACTCTGACGACAAGAGCTTTAAATGTGTGTGGAGCCACCCTACCCATTCTACAAGTACCTCATTTAAACAGAGAGTCCAACAGCAAGTATAACGTTTTCGAACACAATGAAAGTTTTTGGGTTTTTAATGAAATAGGATACCTTTCTGGTCTTAATGGTGCAAGAGTACAAGATTTCAAGCCTGTGGTCAGAACTGGAATTCGAGTGACAGATCTTCACAGTGGCAGGGATGGCAAGTTCACTATGGAAGATTGCTTGCGCTCAGGGGGAGGCTTGCTACCTGAGACATTTGACAGGTATAAATATCAAGAGATGTTGAGGAGCGTACCAGGCTTGCTTCAGTTTCTACAAGAAAAGACAAATCAGACTGGTATGCTCAATTACATTGGTAAGAAACTACCTATGAGTTCTCCCTATGTTTTCTACTTTCCTAGTCCAAAAGTGCGATACATCTGTGATGGTGCAGGCAACAATGGCACAAGAAGTAGAGCTGGCAGCAGCACATTAAATCGGGCTCTGTATAGAAGCACAGGAATCTATGGAAACCGACCCTCTTTTGACAATTGGCACCCACCACAGGGAGACCTGGAGGCTGCCAAAGACTGGCTAGCAAACAAAGTCCACATTGGAGAGAAGGAATTGGAGGAGTTAGAAATGTATCTGAGAAAATGTGCAGAAATACCATGGGTTCCAGAGGATTTTCGCTTGGTCGACAAAATTGAGACAGAATTCCCAGACCACCTAGAGACAGGAGAAGAACAATTGGGAGGAGAGGGTGATTTGGCATACACTAATCTAGAACATCCCTACATACGGGATTTGATAAAAGACTTGATTCGCAACGAAGGTTATTCCAAGTTTGTGGGAATTCCAAGATATTTTGATCTGGTAGCAACTCTGGCCTCTCGCATGATTCAGGCATCAGACAACAACAGAGTGTTTAATGAGTTGTTTCCCATTGAGGAGGACAACATGGCATCCCTGATGGACCGCCCAGAGAAAAGTGATGTGACACTCTGGCTTAACAAAGTTGTGTCTGCAAGAGCTTTGCTTTTTCGCATCGGAAAGCGTCTCACTGGGTTGATCTCCAGGATTGATATCCCTGAGGGTGTGCTGACCGACTGTCCAAGCACTATACCTAATTATGAAGGCCATCAACCAAAGAGTTGTGAAACCAAAGCAATATACCAGTTCTACTTGTTGTGTGTGGTACCACTTGTTTTCAAAAATATCTATGCCATCCAAGAGGAAGGTGAGGAGGTGAAGTTCAAAAATTACAAGTTGGTCAATCCATGTCGAAAACATCTCTACCAGCATCAAGGAGGAGGAGAGGAAACATTCCTGCAACCCTATTTTAAGAGGATCATTGTGACTAATGTTTCGTTTAGTAACATGGACAGTTGTTTCAGAAACTTCAATGAAATGTTCAAGGACGGTGGCATGGTCCTTAAGAATGTCGGATGCTATGATCCACTGCTTACCTTTGACTTGGAGGTAATCAAGGAAGAGCAGTACTCCAGGAGCAAGAACTTTTTCGATCACTTTGTGAGTCACAGGTACAAATTCCTACGTGAGACAACAGATGAGCCTTTCATGGTCAGAGTTATGGCAGCTTTTCTAAATATGATGAGGTACACTCCCACAATAGAAAATACACTTGGACATGACTGTTTAATGAACAGAAAGTATAGAGTTATCCGTCAGTGCAATATGACTGTAGGCATGGTGGGACTCTATTCTGGTCACAAAGGCTCAATTATGTATGCCGTTGGTAATTTGAGCACCGTAACAAAGGCGACTGCCAACAATGGCATCATGATCACCAACAGAGTGAGTGGCAACTGTTTCATCCCTGATCCCCTGAGTTCTGGGCGTGTGATCCACAATGCTGTATCCAAGAATTTGAACTCGGGAATGACATCGACTCTAGTCAATGTGACAGATCACATTTCCAAAGAAAGTCGGTTTTCATTGCCATCCTACTGGTGGAAGAACACTGGCTTTGTAGTTGAAGGCTTGCCAGGAACACATCCTTTACTTGACCAGCATCATTTCATTCCTCTCAATGGCCGCCACGTAGTTGACAACTTCAATCCAGCAGGATTCGATCTTACTCAAATAGATATTGTGGGAAAAAGTAATGGAGGATGGTTCACAGAGAACCCATATGCAACTAGAGGCTACAGTGAGGCCCATCTTGTGTATGGCTTGCTATTTCCTAAGAACAAGGTGCCTCTCTTTGATGAGGCCACTACATCTGAGGGTCTTTACAAGATACACCAGAAGGCTACAGTAGAAAGGAAAGAGATGGCAGGGAAAGTTGTGGAAAAAATTCATAATTGTCACTCATCCTTCAGTGGGAGATCAAACATAGGTTTCTTGGAAAGGCAGTATATAGAAGTACGTGGGACACATGCTAGGTTGACTGCTGATTGTTCAGAGATGACTGCTGTGTCTGAAGTGAACGATGGCTGGCTGAGCAAATCACCCCTGAAGGAAAACAGCTGTAGTGATACGAAGTTTGCTGAGGCCTTGAGACTAACTGCAAGAAGAACAGACTCTGGCATTGGAGTGATGTCTAATCCATATGGATCAAATCCAGAATCTCATCCTCTGAGAACAGGTGTCAAAGGAAGATTTACAACAGAAAGAACCAAATAACTTTATAGAAAGTTAATTTAAATAAAAACTAAAACTAAAACACACACAAAAAAAAATCACAAAATCAAAAACCTTTTCTTCATATATACATATATATATTATTTTACTTATATCAACTCAGTAACCAGGGAGCCATCCTGAAAACCTCTTTGTGTCATATTCAGTACTTTTAACAGATAAAGAATATGGTGTAGCATTTCGGTGTTCACATATAACCAGAAGTCCTGTAGCGTTTGGTACATCATAGGTTTGTTGAAACATTTTTAAGCTGCACACCAACTGAGCCTCGTACTGACCAAGAATGCATTTCCTGAATCCACTCGTGTTGTCTGTTTTAGCTTTCCTGTAGTAGTGACTCAAATCTTGGCAGCTAGTTCCTGTGACCTTAATTTCAATTACAACAAAATTTCTGTTCATATGATCAAATCCAACCAGGTCTATTTCTGTGCCTGAAAACAGAGATACTTCTTCTTGCTGAGAAGTGTAGTTTGTCCAATTGCTTACTAGAACAGCTGAAGAAACAAGGCTTATATCCCTTTTTGCCAGGTGCATGACAATATTGATTGAATCTAAATAAACAAGGTCAGAAAATTTTAGCTTTCCTGTGGCAAATTCTTTCAATTCTCTATCTACAGCTATACCTACTCTTAGGCAGCTGGTTGCACAATATCTATGGTAGCCTCTCAGTCTACGTTTCTTTCTCCTTCTTCCAGAGAAAAGCCACCTATCGCCAAGCTGTTTGCCAATTGGGAAGGTGATACCGTGGGCATGGTGTCCTGAGACAAACCACTTTTTCCCCAAGGATTTTATGACATAGCGTGGAGGAGGCAATTCTATTGGGATACCAGAGCCCTGAGAAAGAAGTTCATGAACTGGCTTAGAAGGTCTAGCTTCAACTTCAATTGGTTCTGTTCCCTGTATTACACAAACTCTCTGCATTTTATGAAGATAGGGACTGACCAGCTCAGTTTTCTTTCCTTCAATTAAATAGGCTTTCCACCAGTTCATATTTCAGTTGTTCCACTTCACAGTTCCTCAAACATTAATGTTGTTCACTATTTCTGATGTTGCAAAGAGAAGAAAAATTAATGGCACCATACTCACCTAGAATATATCAGGGTTATTCAAATCTTCAACCACATCAACATTACCAACAATCTCCCAAAAAGAAGCACTGGGCCCGTTCCGCAGATGCTGCTTTGAAAGAATGTGACTCAATAGATCAGGAGTTGTCAAACTCTTGGAACTACTGGGAATTTAGAATGGGCCGCATATTTACTCCCAACTTTGTTCTCCATGTACAAAGCATGGTTTCCTTAGTTCTAAATGTCATGCAGGTTTTGATGATAATAGAATTCATCAGTAATTCACACGGCAAATTTAATGAGTTATCCACTTACGTCCTAATGCTACCCACTTATATTCATTTTTCTCTGAAGATCTTGATTCAAGTGGCAGCTTTTGTTAGTGTGGCCGAAAATGCAGTGACAAAGGAAAGAAAGCATCCAGTGTTTCTAAGTTTCAATGAACTTCATTCACTCTTTCCTGTCCTGGAACATTTGCTCCCAGTTTTGACGTATGTGATGCTTCTGCTGTGTACTCTTGCAATAGGCTGTTGTCACATGTATTCAAACCCTAATGCATTTAATAATGCTTTTTGCAAAAACATGAATGTGTCATCTGTTGAGGGCATCATATGCACAGCTGTGGTGATACAGTTGATTCATCATCTCCTTGGTATCTATCACCACTATAGACACACTTCCCCATTAGAGAACAAGTGGGAAATTCATGACGATGCCATAGGAATGACCCCGCTAAAGCACAAAAACATATTCACTGAGTTGGAATCTGTAGGAAATGAATTAAGCAAGTCAATGAGCTGGTGGAAATTCCGTATGAATCGACTTTTTTCGGCTAACTTGGCTAACAACCTTTGCAAGACAGTTGACACCTTCCTAGAAGGAGTGCAAGTAATATTGCTGGTCAGAGCATTCCACACAGCTGAAGGAGATATCAGCAATGTGCCCAACTGGTTTGTTGTCATGGTTCCTTTGCACTTGTGTTTTTTTTTAAAACTTTTTATGGTTCTCATCATGCTGATTTATGTTAGCTATCGGACATGTAGCACAGAACCCCGCTCAAAAATTTTACACTTGCTTGCTGAGCCTAAAGGCTGGATCCAAATAGCAGAACACAGTCTTCCTTTACTAGTTTACTTGGTATTTGGTCTGACATCATTACTTACTTCCAAGTGCATAGTGAAAAGACCAGGTTCGGAATCTATATGCTCTGTTTTCTCATGGTCGGCCATTGAATCTCTCATCATTTTTGCTGCAATTGTAATGTTCCTCTATCATGTTAAGGCAATCCATAGCATATATTCTCACGGAAAGAAATGGAAAACAAAAAGAGAAAAGTATACCAGAGTGGAATTGAATGAATCCGCTGCTAGTGTAAATTGATTTCCTACTGTTATTATTGATGAAATAAATTTTTTACTCTACAAGTAAAATGTCACTATCATTTCATGATCTTAGACAACGAAGGGCAAACTATTTTTCAAAGGAGAAACAAAAGGGACAGAAGCTTTCCCCTGTATATTCATTCATAAAACAAGGAGGCCCAACTGGATTAAAAGAAGATGGAAGGTTTCATGTCAGTTCAAATATAGACCAGCTAGTTGACATGTGTCTTGAGGCCATGGCTTGTAGTTCAAAAACAGGAGCAATTTCAGTCACAGAAGATGACCTAGTTCACTCCCTTAAACTAGATATGAAAACAAAGGGCCTTTCACTCCACCTTTTGCCATATGTCACCTTTTCTATGATAAAAGCGATTCTACCTAGTACCAAAGCATTGCACAGCAGCGACAGCAGCAGGAATACAAGTAATACAAGGAGCATACTGAGGCGAGCCATCGAACGAACCTGCAGTGATGCATTGCAATTCAACATTTACCAAGAACATGATCTGCAGGGCATTTTTAGCAACTGCAGTTTGAAAGATCCTTTGTCCACAACTGACAACTCATTGAGTTGTTGGCAGTCAATGCTTCGTCTCAATCAAGATGGAATCGCTGATGATATGAGAAGTGGATGGATTATTTTTTCTCATCACTGTTGGACTAATAGGGTGAATCAGTTTCTGGTGGCTTTAAAGGAATACGATCAAATTGAACTGAACCCACATGACTGTCTACCAGAATCTGTTGCCCTTGTCAGACTGAAAACAGCAGCTAAAGTATTTCTATATTCATACACTGTCGAAAGAAGTCATGTAGATAATATATTCCTGCGTGTCCCCAAGAATTTTTGCCATTTGGTAAATCAGCACTTGATCGAAAACAAAGGCAGGCGTTCATTTTCAGGTTTAGTCATCTACCTTGTACAGACTTACCTTGACGAGAACAATATTGATGTGCATTCTATAAGTAAGATGATCAACATACTCATACATGTTACTAGAGAAAGCCAGGAAGACCTCAGTGTAACAAAATCAACCCCATGGATTTTTGCTTATAACCGTGATCTTGCTTATAGGGGAGAGAAAGAAACAACCCTTCCAGCTACTGCTTTGGAGTTCAGAGAAGAAAACCTGAGAAGTTCCATCTGGAGGAACCTTAATACTTTCCAGCAGCATCATAATGTTCTTTTGGCAGAGGACAATGATTTCTCAAAAAAAGTCATTGTAGGATTTCCTTTCCCTTGTGGATTCAGAAATGCCACCAATTTCAATCAAATCTGTGAATATCGTTTTAGATCAATGCTTGACAGAAGCAGGCATGTTGAGCAGGTGCATGGCATAACAATGGCAGAAAGCAGAATACTTGCGGCTCTCGACTCCCAATGGTCCAGAGAGGAAGTTTCCAATGAGTACTTGTGGGTTGAGGAAAAAGGTCTTTTAAATGTGTTTGATGTGGATGTTCTAAGGCAGAGAGAGGACTTGGGCCTCATAGTTTCTGAATTCACACAGATCAACTTCATGAACTGGCAAACGATAGCTGAGCTGAAGAGGTTAAAGGAGATGCATGAAGAATGCATGCTTGCAGAGAGTGAAGAAGACCATGCAAAACCTCAAGTGATCCTTTCCATTTGCCAGAAGCATTTGGAATTTTTGCAAAAGAACACTTTTCCTCCTGATGAACTGGAAAATTACTTACATGCCTGGCTCTGTGCCATAAAACTGCAGGCCTCAGTATTGTCTAGTTTGAATGATTTCAATGAGCGCATAGAAAAGACTCAGCAAATAGCAAGGAAAGTCTCAAGCATCTTCACTTCTGATCTGAACAGGGAATTGGAACGTGCAGGAAACCTAAATTTCGGTACATTAAAAACGAACTCACTGGTGCAGAGAATTCCTTTGCAATCAAACCATCAAGGACCATCCTCATCCATGCTAGCTTTGGCAATGATATCTTCATTGACAAAACACAACGATGAAGCTGCAAGGGAAACAGTCCAAGTCTACAGAGGAGCATTAAATGAAAACCAATCCAAGACATCAACTAAAATAAAATGTTTTTCAGAAGGAATAAAAGAAGACACTCTTGACACTTACAAGAAACTTAAACGGTGTGAACAAAATACCAGTCATCCACATTTAAGCCTAATCGAATTTGAAAGGGCAAAAGAATTGGAGGGCCCTACTCTTGACATCCCAGTGTCAGAAAATACTCTTGATATTGTACAACCAAATGAGTTTCAGGTCAGTCTCGCAGACTATCGGGAAGTATTAGTATACCTGATGGGAGTGTTGCACCACAAACTCAAGTTCCAAAACAGAGAGCAGTTTGTCTTGCCCGCAGCAAGGGCATGTGCAAACACAGTGAATTCATTATTCCTTTTAACTGATCAAGGCTATAACCTGGTCTTCAATGTTTTTAATTTGGCATTTAACTTGGCCTACACACAGTTTGAAAGCTCCAATAAGACTCCATTATCTCTCCAAAGGGATTGTTGGTATGTGTTTTGTAAGGTTGTACACTACATAAATTGTAATGCTGCAGGGAAGTTAAGGTTCATCTTTAGAGTCCGACTTGCTAGCCATGGTGACTTCTCCGTCAGCATTGCAAAGCTCCTAGAAGATCACAATGTCTCATATGGAACAGAGAAAGATCCAGAACTGGACTTGCAAAATTTGTTAAATGGTGTAAATGCCATACAAGAGAAGGATCTCACCCTCACCATAAAACATAAAGGCAGTCACCAAGACAGAAGCAGTGGCATAAATAATGCCCTCTTCAGAACCCTTTCTCAGTTTACCTCAAGATCAGGAGGAGAGGTCATTTTGTGGAATCCAAAATCTATAGAAGCACTTAATCAGTATAAGAAACAGGAAGAGAATTTCAGGGGACAGAATTGCCCAATTTGCTATGAACCATTTTTTAACCGTCCGATAGAGGGTCTAAACTGTGTCTACCGTAGAGAAGAGAGGATATACAAACAGGTTAGTGCAGCAAGAGCAGCAGCAAGAGCAACATACTATGAATATATATCACATAAAATTGATGGAATAGACTCGCGTATGAATTCGCAAGACAACAATGGAATGCATCTCTTTCACAAAGATTGTATTAGGCGTTGGATTCAACTCCAAGCTGTGAATACAGAAAGTGATGCAATCAAATGTCCCTCCTGCTCCTACGAAATCTATGACAAGGGAGAAAAAGACATAATTCTTTGCAACATAAACAAAGTGGCTTCTACAATCTATGCAGGTTTGGAAGATGATATAAAGGCATTAAAAACAGACAATATCATTGATCTTAAAATCCAAAGACGTGCTACATGTTCTGCTGCTCATGCGGACACATTTAACAATACTGTTGCCGTTCAGGCTCCACAGATCATGAGAGATTTCGGAAAGATGCAGGAGGTTTGTGGCATCACAAAAAAAGGACAGAAAGAGGAGCATCACTTTGGAAAAGTATATCGTGGTCCTGAATACACAAAGTTTCTTGCTAAATATGTGACAGCTACCACTGCATCCTCTGCAAATGATGCGGTTGTGATGAAAGACAGAAATCCCCTTCTCATGTTTGAAAGATTTATAGACGAACCGAAGTCATTGATGAAAGCTCAGTACATTCTTTCAGTGTGTGATAGTTGTTAATTGTTGATATCTATCACTGTGTCCCTTTTCATAACTTGTAAGTACTTATGTGGCAAGAGAGAAATGAAATAAACATATTCATAACCTACTATATGAAAACAAAATACTATTTATCTCGAATTATTGCATCGCTTTTCAAGTGCTGCCTCGTTCTAATTAACCCAGCATTTTGGTATGTTTTTTTTGGACTTTTAATTCTGTCTGTGTTGGTATATGGAATTTTATGTGTTGTCCAACATGTTGGTGGAACCTTTGCTCTTATCATTGACAAAATTGTAGGAATATTCGACCATAAAACTCATGAAAAACTTCATAATGTAGCAGTTCTAGTAGATGGAACATGTGATGACTATAACAAATTTTCTGTGATATTGAAGTACTTCGTTGTGAAACTTGTTGGAAAGCCTCTTTACTGCCAGAAAATGGCCCAGTACGAAGGCTCTACATTGACTAGAATATTTATAATCTATCCAATGAAACTCCTTTCAATAGAGTGTGTGAACATAAATGAAATGCAAATGTGTGCAGCAGTGATTGGGGGTAAAGCCGTGACAAAGTTTACATTCACTAAAGGCATATGGATATACTTTTGGTTATCTGTTCTAAGTCCTCTGATATCATGCTTGTGTAGTATTGCTTGTGAAATCATTAGGTCTGGATGGAAGAAGTTGGTATCTTGGTTTCATGCCCTTCATCCACAGAACAAGAAAAAGAAGAAGTGATAATAAGAGCAAGGCAAAGAGTCAAAAGGAAGGTGCAAATCATCAGTAGAAACTTGTTTTCATTTGGCATTGTTTTCTCCTGCTTCCCATCAAACAATTTGCTGAGTACGAGGGGTCCTAGAAACCGTTCAACATTATTGGAAGAATTGCAATTTAAGCAGAAGGAAGTGAGGTGTACACTGTCATCTGTCATTAAATCCCCTGACAGCATTTCCACCAAAACCTCTTGATGATGAAACTTTGTGAGTGACACGTTTTGCACTTCAGTCGGAATAAAGCTCCTACTTCCAGACATGTAAAGAAGAACTGCGTCTGGTATGTGGTTTCCAAGGTCTTCAAGGTGCAGGTTCTTCATTTGTCCTTTAGTTGAGATTGAAACAATTGATGAAGTTAGATATCTTGGAAGAGTAGCCCATGGGGAAGAGGAGATGGAGTATGTCTGGTTGAGGCATAAAGAGTTATCAAAATCAAAGTGCCTGACTGACACGTTTTCTGATTCCAAAACTAACATGGTGCAAGGCATATAGCCATCATCCATGGAAGATATGGCAAGAAAAAAACTCCTGTCAGATGCAATCTCTTCACTTGGTCTTGAAATTCTCTGCAGAGTCTGTCTTTCAATACAACTTGGCAGAAGAGTCATACCAGCTGGAATGTGGACTGGATCAAAGACTTTAGTGGCTACATATTTTCCACAAGAAACGGGTAGGCCTTTGTCCTGTAGAAAAATATCTCCCCCTTTATCTCGTGCATTGTCCGGTTTAAGGAAATAAGTCAGCTTAGCATGACCACCATGATGGTGCTGGTTATAATATCTCTGTTTTACTAGCTCAGTTTCTAGCAATGTTCCATAGCAAACTGACTTGGAACAGAGCAGTGCTTCACTCAAAGCAAATTGAATAAAGGCCGAAAGAAGAAGAAACATAGTTGAATATATTACCAATAGCATAATAATACTGTATACCCAATAATGATTCTTTTAATTCTGTTTATTGTTTCAGTAACTACACTATCAGGTGCGTTTGCTGAAAATGAATTTGTTCCGCTGGAAATAAAAGGCAAGTTTCTGAAGGAGGACAGACTCTTTTGTTTATTGATTCGATTTAAGCTCCTTTACCAAAGACACAAACCAGACTTCAAAGATCCTTTCTTAAATGAAAGTCCAGAGATTCCATTGCTACTTTCTGAACAAGGCATTTCCTTAAATCTGCATTGTCTTTCTAGTCATATACAGTCACATTATTATGGATTCACATCTGTTCAGTGCTATGAGTTACCTCCTGGCGCCTCTTCTCAACTGCAGATAACTCGGGAGCAGATAGTTGTTTTTCAAAACTGTAGAGTTTTGAGCCTCAGGAGAAAATTACCAGATGGATCATTGTATCATATTGAGCAGGTTTTCATAAGAAACCAAAAAATGAAAATCAGAATGCATCGCCTTATACTGCCGAGATTTGTTGATCATGAAAACAGCAGCAATAGCAAGGATTGTTTAAAAGACTGCTTTTCACATTCTGAAATCTGTCATGCACCTAGACATAGCAGCAGCATTAGCAGCTTTATTTCTGGAGAAGATATTATGTTCACTGATCTTACTTCTAGACTTTACTCTATGAGTACACATTCCAAGTCCTTAACAACAAAGCATTTGCAGCTAATCTGCGGAAACCCTCCTTCTTTTTATGACTGTTCTAAAATAACAGCAAATGGAGTATGCTACAGGAAGCCTTGTCACCTAATGAAACATGAACAGAAGCAACACAACTTCTACAACATAAAATCATACCCCAATCCAACTGACATTACTATTATTTATGATCGTTCCTCTGCTCATGAAGCCATGGTACAGCCACTAAGTGATCCTCTAGTCTTCTGCATAACTCGCACTAGACCTGATTTGCTTAAGCTTTGTGTAGAATCTCTCTTGCAAGTGCAAAAATTTTTCAACTCCAGCTCTTTTTGGGAAGAGATCAAATACAACCAACAGGAGCATAGATATTCTATTTTTTCTTATTCCTCCTCCTCTTCTGTCCTCGAAACTAAAGTGGTCTTGGTTCCAGAACCATCAACATTGAGAAAGATGAGAAAGAAAAATTTGCACATATTTGTATTTGCTGAGCTTTCAACTCTAATTCTGGGAATTATAAGCCTGTCACTACTGATGACATCGTCCCAAGCTTGGCACAGACTGAAATGGACCTTTTAATTCAAGAAATAAACTTCAAATTTCGTAAGAAAGTGGCTTCAAAACGATTTTTACAGCAGGCAGGTTCTCTCTCTGCCAAGACAACCATCATATTTTTTGTTTCAGATGGGGAAGCTCATCACCATCAACATAGCCACAGCAGCCTGAGTACTATCAACCTATTGGAGTTCCATAACTTTACAAAAAGATGGAGAGACATAATTTGGTGGGGTGTAATGAAGCTAAGTAATAAACCGGAAGATGTATTGGTTGTTCTATTAGGTTGTAATGAGCTAGCAGAAAATGAAATCAACGGTATCATGTGTCATTCAGACCATAAAATAACCAAGTCATCTTCTTCTACTGCCACTCCAGCTAATGCAACTGCTTTAGAACAAATAATTGCAACTTGTTTGTCAGAAACAACTGCATCCACAACAGCAACTAAAGTAACTACAGATAAACAAGTAATTTGTCAAGATTTCGTGTCAATGACCATCAGAATCAAGTTTTTTCCTGAACCTGAACAGACAAGCATTACAATTCCTGGAAGAAACTTTATCACTCAGATCTCCAAAAGAATTCTAGATACTATGGGACTCAACTTAACAGAGTTTGTGTTGTTGACTGAGTCCCAAAGTGATTGGACTGAATTAGCATTACTTGTGACAACAGAAAGGAAATTGGATTTTACAGAGGAATCCTATATCAACCAAGAATTAAAGAAAATTTCTTGTATATATTTGACAAAATATGTTCTGTGCGGAGTATTGCTTGTCGCCATTTTCATGTACCTCTTATTTTGAGGAATGCTTGAACAAAAGTGTTGTGTTGGTACTCCTACGACTTGTGAATCCTTCTCTCATTCCTACAAAACCTTCTTTTGGTTGCTTGTCCAGTTTTGAACTTTGGCTGGAAAAACTTCTTAAAAACAGCAACCGCAAAAAGAAGCTAGCCTCATATTCAGATATGTGGCATCCAAAGTTTCGTGAAGCCATAAATAATACTATAAAAAGTTCAGCATTGGAACTGGTTATGAAAACCATTGCAAGACCAGGAAATCAGTTTCTGTCTCCATATTTTGAAATCAAGGAAGACAAACAGAGGCATAGACAGAAGGGTCCCCAACAACAAATAGTGCCAAGATTTCTTCCAGTGTCATGCCAGAACTCTATCATCATGAAAAGTTTGAGTGGAACAAGCCTAGATCCAGAATCACACCAAGAGTTTCAAGATTTACATCTACTTCATTTGCTTCTCTCAAGGAAAGTAACACACCATTTCCCTCTAGATATACTTAGACATTTGGAGAGCATTTCTGGTTTGTGTTGGGATATTCCTATGTCAGGGGCAAAATCTCTTGCTTCTTTTGTGAAGAACCAACTGCTTCCACATCAGAAAAAGTATGTGTATTTTGTAACCCTTTTGTACCAAAAGATCTGTGGCCTACGTGTGCAATATTCTATATTTCCATCTATGAGACTTAAATGTATGTGGTCTGCAGCAAAAACTAAGGATTATGTCAAAAAATGCAGTCTGGTCATCTGTTTGCATTGCATGGAGGTCCTCACCTTCTGGGGTTACAAGAAGAGACCACAGTCTTTCGGATACTTTCTCGACACTGAACGACTTGAACATCGATGCTACCGAGACGACACTAGCAGACTAGTGATGCTGCCCCTTTTCAATCCAGAGAACCACTCAGTATTAAGTGTTGAGCAGAACGAGAAAACGATATGTCTTTGCCAAGGAGGAAGGACATGCTTTGAAATGGTTTGCGACACTGACAGGAGCTGCAGCAGTAGGAGTACTGAGGAAAGAATATGTGGAAAGTGTTCCAGCAGAATCTCTGAAGAAGAAAACGAAAACGAACAATTTATTCATTCAGGAACATGCTTATCTGAAGGAGTAGAAAGAGCTTGCGTGACCTGTAATTACATACTCAAATATGATGCAGGTATCCATTCTAGATTGATTCTTTATAAGTCTCCTCATCATGAAGCTACTACACCTGAGGCCATTGCTGCTGCTGCTGCTGCCGCCGCCGCTGCAACTGAGTCTATACTTCAGAAAAAAGAAGCCAGAAAACGCAAAGCTTTTAAGAAGTCAATTGACTGGGCAGAATATAAATTGAATATGTGCAGGCTATTGAAATGATCACTATTAAAGAAGGAGGCTTCACATAGACTGGAACACAATGTCGTATTTCAGATCACAGCTCATATCTTCAATCAAAGCATGGATCAACCTTGACATCAAGCAAATACAATCATCTACCAGTCACCTCAAATCTATGATGAATTCACTAGACTATAAAAGAAAAAAAGCTATGATAGAATGGTTGGAGATGATCATTGCAGAGTTGCAAGATATCAATAGCAAACTTCAAAGTCTCATTCCAAAACAAGAAAAAAGAAAATATTTGGAAGAGGAGATGGAGGAGGAGTTGTGAAAGTTTTGCAATGAATACAAACGTTCACTGGGCTACTGCACCATGTATATACACTTATCTCAAGGAAACAAATTTTAATGTCATTAATTAAATATTCTAAATTTGGATTTTACGGTTAATCATGACCTCTACTTTAGGGATGCTGATTTGGAGGAAAAAAGACACCATATTCTGCAATGGACTTCTCAGAAAAAAGAAAGGAAGTACGAGCAACAACAAACTGCCCTCTTTGCACCAGATCTGTTCAGGCTTTCCTGAGGCATGTGAGATTGAAACATACTGAAAAGTCTGTTGAGCAAAGGCTTGTCGAGCAAATGATGTTGGAAAATAGTACGCAAAATGAAAAAGTGGTAGAAGAAGTAGAGAAAGACCAAAAACCAAGAAAGGTTACCAAGAAAAGGAAAAGTGATGATAATGAAAGTAATCCAGATGCAAAACCTATGAAGCAGCGAAAACAAAGAAACAGGTCGACTGTATTTGATAGTCTGTCAACTTCAATCTTGGAAAAAGTCTACACGTCAGGCCCGGACTCAGACAACAATTTGGATCAGGCATTTGAAGCATTTGGTATTCAGAAAGGAGAGAAAAAAGTTAAAAAAATAATCGCCATGGTGATGGAGAATATGGAACATTTGCCATCCCCAACTGTTGACTATACTCCTAGTCAATCAGATCACAATGCATCATTCCTACCTTTCATAAGTAGAGGTAAAGAAGAAAAACTTTCTCCTGAAACAAGGAACCAGACAGTGGTAGAGAAGTCAAAGGATAAAAGGTTTGCAGAATGGCAGAGGCGGCTGACTTCTATGATACAGTTTGCAAAATATGGATGCGATGGACAGAAAAAAAATAAGAAGAAATGGTTTATTGCATGTTATCTGTTGTGCTATGTCTCATTCCGACTTGAACAAGCTAGAAAAAAAGTGTCTCCAGTTGAAAGTGATTAAAGTCATGTGGAAAATAAAATAAAGTAAAAAATTAATTGTTTGTTTGTCTGTTTTATTCATTTTTACAAAAATGATTGAGACTTTTCTTCAGCCAGACCTTTTGCATTGATTCTAAGATTTCACTTGTCCATTTTCTAATCATGAGGTTTTCATCTTTTTCTTTTGTCTTCTCATTTTGTTCCACGGTGCACTTCAGAACCAAGTGAGCTTGTTGTAAGTTCAAGTTAATTTGCAAAGTATGACATCTGAACAAAATTATATGTGAAGCAAACCATGGTATGTGCTTGATTCCGAAAAAGTGAAATTGAACACCAGAACCTTCGTCCATAGTACTGTTGAGTTCTCTGCCACCACCTCTGTGAAAGAGATCTCTTATGAGCGCATCGATGATGTAACTTTCTACACCAGTTTTCTGTATGTTCTCCCAAATATGAGAAGGATACTCTCCCTTCAACTTTTGCTGACATGTGATGCAATCTTCCTCTCTCAGTGCCAAATTTTCTTCAACGCTCAAACAAAACGGCCCGATAAATTTGTGCAGTATGTGCAGGTTAAGCAGAGTGACTTTTGTAGCACTTAGGTAAATGGAATCAAACTTTCTTCTCTTTTTCATTTTGCAATAACGATCCTGTTCACAACTATCCCAGTCTTCCCCTATTTTTCGTTTCATGTTTCCTTCTATGATTTTCATGTCAATAATGCAATGACTATTTTCTTAGGGGTGCTTTCCAGAATGACCTTAGGGTTCCGTCGAGCAAAAGCAAACCAGACAGAAACCCAATGAAGTCTCTCATCTATGCGCTCGTAATATCTGTTACCTCCATAGGAAATTGAGACTGAAATGCATTCAAATGACCAAGCTGGCAAGACACATTTTTTAGGCCTCTTCTTTTTGGTCCACTTACAAATTCCACAAAGGGAGCGGTAAAATTCAACTGTCTCCCATTCTTCTTGATTCTTTATATCAATAGTTTCATACAATACCTGCACCAAACCAGGCTGCTTGCGTGCAAAACAGCCGAACTCAAAGATGCACTGACTCAATGGGGCAGGGATGTCTGGCAACAGAGCTATTGTGAAAACCTCATTGAGATGAATTGAGTTCATGAGCTTTTGGTGAAGAAATCTGATAGCAGGTGTTAATTCACATGTGTCAAGTTGAATTCTGTATATGTTTGTGACATCTGAGATGAACTCTTGTTCTTTATTTAACTCATAGGCTTCAGAAATGAAGATATCCAACATTGCTTCTTCGTCGTAAAACTGTCCATATTTTGTTTGTTTCTCAAAGTAGACTGAGAAATGTACTATAAGAAAAAAGGGAGCTCTTCTATTTTCCTTGTTGGTACAGTTGCTTCCACTCAATGAAATTTTTAGCCGGACAAGGTTACCTTGCAAACCCACAATTTCAGGTTTTCTACACAAAGCGTCTAAAACATCTGCCTTTTTTTGATTACATTTTTTCATGAGTAATATGCACCAGCTATAGTCTTTCTTCAAAGAACAGCAGAATTCCAAGTTTGAATGCATATTTGTTTTGAAAACAAAAAAACAAAAAAACAAATTAAATTCAGTATCATAAATTACATTCATTGTTGTCACTGGGAAAATCGAAATTCTATTCTTCCATGCAGTGTTCAGAAACAATAGTTCCTCGTACATAGAGAGCAGAATCGGGGTAATAGTTTGGAGGCACATCTTCATAACCAAGAATCCAGTTGTATGGACTAGACAACATATGTCTGACATGTAGAGCTCCTTCTACATCCCCTGCATGTGTGGTTGCACCTGCAACTAAACTATATGAGGAATCCACTGAATCGTAATACAGTCTTTGAAACCAGTAGACGCTTGAGTTGTGAGCAAACAAAAATTCTCCTTTGCACTGTAGAGCTTTGGTGTTTGAAGCAAACTTTGAGCATTTCCTGAGGTTCAGGAACCTTTTATCTCCTTCACTTCTATATATTGTTTCTCCTTGATAATCAACAACATCAAAACAAACAGGATTTTGGGGTTTCTCTGCACATGGCACTATTCTGTCCCCATTGGGCATGATTGAGTTAAATGTTGCAGTTGCTGATCTTGTGCTGACAGTACTGCTCATAGTCAAAAGGGCTATGTTGATCATAATGACAAAGAGACTGGAGAATACTAGGAATACATATGGCGCGTTCTTATCTTGTGTAATGACATAATCTCCTGGATTTGGTTCTGTCCGTTGCTGACTTGAGTTGAAGTTACATTGCGTAGCATGATCATCTGCCTTGGGTTCGACAAGCAATTTCTGTGTATCCTCTGTATTCCGAAGTCGAGATGAAAGTCTCTTATTATTGGTATTGAATTGAATCTTTTCCAGTGACATTTCTGCATCGTGCTGATCGATTGGAGGATGCAAACTGCTGCCATCGTTGTTTGATGCTGAAATACCTTTGATTGATTCTGCCATTGTTTTATGAAGTATGGATGTGACTCTGTGAATATGTATGCCAAAGATGCCGCCGGAAGGTTAGTACTAGAATGGATCAAATCGAGGCATATTTTTGTAAAAATACATACTGAAAAAAAGACGGAAGCATATAACAAATATATTAAGGGAATGCGAGAGACCATTGTTCTACTCAAGCATGGATTTAATAGACTGTTTATACATTCTGGAAGACCAAATGTTTCTTATGGAATGCCACCGAGTTGAAGAAGAGTTAACCAATATAAGTTCAGATAGTGCCATCCTATTTCTCAGTGCAAAAGAACTTTTCCTAATGAAGGAGAAATTATGTTCTGAAATAGTGCATCTCGATCCTCAGGAAGATTACTTGTTTGCTTCTTTGATTATGAGAGGCATATGCTGTTGCATGACCCTTTTGGGCCTTGAAGATATTGATTCTGATTTACCTACACTACAACAATTCAGTGAGATAGTGGAAAACCAAATACTGTTTCAGTGGTCTCAGACTAACAGCTTGGAACTAATGTCACTGCTAAAAAGTGTAATTCGTTTTGCTGCTGCCAAAGGAAAATCAAACATTTTCCCCACTCATGCATATTCTGATTTAAGATGTCACAGGTGTAATTTGGCATCTGCAGAAATAAGACTCCATGATTTGGTTACAGTAGAAAAAGCAGACACCTCTGACTTTTGTAAACATTACATAGCAGCGAGAAAAGAGGAAGGAAGGAAGCAGAAGAACATGCAGCAGCAGCAGCAGCAGCAACAGCAGCAGCAGAAGGAACAATTAAATTATAGAGAGTGTCTTGTTTCATCATTGAATAAATCCATTGGGATGGATAAGAAACTTCATGCCATTAAAAAAGCAAGGGAAGAACTGAAATCAATTACTAGCCAGGAAGAAGAAGTGCTTAAAAAACTTAGAGAGAAAACCTTGCCTTGTGGTTTGAACTTGGGCCTTTACTCAGATCTAGCTATGATATTCATCTACCTATTAAGGAGAATCAAAACTGTGCTGTACTTTTCACCTTCTGCTTCAGCTGCTTGTCCTGCTGCCTCTTCTGTTTATAGCAGAAGTTTGACAGAAAAACAATCCCAGTTGGTCATAGCTCTGTCCAAAGTAGTGTTGACAAGAAAGGACAGAAAAAATGCTCTAGAAGTTTCAGATTACCTTCTGGTGGATCCTTGGATGGCAAACAGTCTTGATAGCAAGTTCTTGCGGCCTAGTATCATAGCCAAACGTTTTTACCTAGCTCGTGGAATTTCTGCAAAAGAAATCCTCACCATGCGTGCCAAATGGGAAAATATGGATTCAAACACACTGATCTATTCCAAATTTGATGGTATAAAGGACAGGTTAACTTATGCAGTGCTTGTTGTACATATTTTTAACATGTGGCTTAATTTCAACGTGAATGTTTCAAAAGCATACTATTTGTCCTGGACGAGGCCTGAGTTTTTCAAGAACACTTGTTTGTTTGCCCTCTATGATAATGAACAAGTAGGTCTAGTATTAGGTGATATCAGATTGTATGCAACAACTGGGGATATACTGACACTATGCACTGTATACTTGACTTTTCTTGAGGAATTTCTTGGGGTCAAATTCCCTTTGAGAAATTGAATTTTTGGAAGAGGATAGCATGAGAACAATAAAAGTTGAGAAATCAGAACAAATGAAAGCTTAAAAACCATGAGCAAAGAATACAAACCATTTTTTCTCCTTCATGACAAAGAAATTCAAGAAAGTGTCAGGTTGCAGAACACTAAGAATGATATGGACCCACTAGGGCTATCATACTTTACATCTGGATGGATCAGGACCATATCCCTTTTCGCTGAGTCACAAAAAGTACAAAAACAAAAGAATAATTCTGTATTAATTTGTGGCATTGTTGTTGGGCCAAAAAAATGAAGAATGCATTCGTTTTCCTTGCGTTGGTTTTAGTGTCGAGCATAACGACAGTTCATTCACTTCAAACCTTTATCACACATGTGAAAATTGTGACAAGAATGAAAGTAATTTGTATCCGTCTTCTCATCAAAGGTATTCCTTTCAAAGAGGATATGTTCGGATCACATTTTGATATGAAGATAAAGTACTATAGCGGAGAATCTATGGAGTCAAGACCAAGAACTTTAGAGATGAAGGACCAAAGCAACATATGCAAACCTTATGTACAGTTTGTTCAAGAGGAAAAGTACCATAGCACCTACATTTGTGGAAAGATGAATGCAGACGTCAGTACTGTGTTAGGGGTTCTTGGTGTGTTTGAAATGAAAAATGACAACAGGCATTTTGAAATGCACTTGAAAAGAAATGGATTCATTGGCAATACCGCAGATATACCTACCAGAAGAAATGACAATTTGAATTCCAAATTGTGCACTGCATGTAGAAATTGCATTCCTACATGTTCTGCATTACATCACGACACAGGCCAATCCATCTGCTATGGTAACAACTTGATTCGACAACCAGCAACAAGCTTTTTAGCGCCCCTTGCTCGGATTGATTATACCCATGTGGTATGCATTGAGTTCAAGTTGAAGATACATCCAGCATCTTCCTGTGAAGTATTTGGAGTACATGACACACTGTGTCGGGCAAGAACAAACAGTATCGGTCAGGGATATTGGTGTCTCAAGAAAGACAGACTGCAGTCCAAATACCTTAAAGCAGATAGACTAGAAGCGAAATGCCCTTTTGGTAATCATTTGGCTCAAAGAAAATTTGAGATTGACCTGGACTCACTACCAATAAAAATGCTGATGGAGGAGTTTCAAACCAACGCTACCGGTACATCTTGTTCTATGTTGGTTGGGGAAAATGAGCAGCACAACGAGTTTCTAATAAAAAAAAGACACCGAATGAAAAGGTCAATTGTTTCATCAGGAGTTGGGGTGTTCACTTTCTCTTCAATTTTAATAGGGCTATCTCTGAAAACTGCAAAAATTTTCATGTGATTAAACAACACGGAAATGAACTGGCTTCCTCATCTGACTCTTCTACTTCTGTTTCTTGTTCTATTTTGTAATGAATTTGGAGCTTTTCTTCAGCTTCTTTTTTGGATGTAGTCTTCAGTTCAAGTCGATGCACTTCAAAGTTTTCACAATCATTTTCTTCTTCTATCTGAAAATGTGAGTCAGCAACACCTGACTCATCGTGAAATAGTTCAAAGACTCTATCACCAGGAAAAGTATAGCTAGTAGTGATAGAACGGCGCAATCCTCGAGAGAAGTATTCTGGGAAGCAGTTTGTCAGCTGTGGCATCACATTGTTTTGAATACCAGGAAGAAGCATATGCAGCTTTTCTAAATTTTGAGGAGGATGAGCAATCATCTGAGCCAAATGAACTAACCTACTCAGGTCACTCTTGTCATTGTTCTGATCCAACCGAAGGGATATGTATCCTTGTAGACATGCTGGCAGTCTTCTGGTTAAATCATGCATTCCATCAGTCAAACTCTGCACATTGTTTAATGTATACCCAACCTTCTCGCGTCTTTCAGTTATCATCTGCATTATGTATTTCTCCATGAGCACAAACCATTTCTCCAAAACTGTGACATTGAGCAGAGCTTGAATAAATTGAATGTTCAGACCAAGGAGGACGTCCTGTTCTTTTGTATGAATCTTGCAGTATCTGACACTGACTGGCCAGATGAGTGCTGGAGAAACCACATGGCATGCCCAATCCACATCACCAGTAATACCACTGCATGCTAGATTGAGACTCTTGGCCAACTGGTCTAATTGTTCTTGAGATTCCAGACCATGATTAATAGAATAAGCAAGTCTGCACATCCCAATCATGAGCAGTTCAAAGAAGGGGCTGCTGCTTTTGTAGACCACACCATCAAATTTCCAGGAAAAGTCTAATTTTGCAAGATCAAAATATTCATTCCATCGGCAGGAGTAGACCACTTTAGATAGAAGTTTAGACAAACCTGTCATTCCCTGAAGTGCAGTGAAAATATCAGGTCGATTTGGGCTTATGTTTATAGAGTTCCTATCCAGTCTCTGGCCTGATAATTTGATTGGACGATTTATTTTGATGGTTGCGGCATCATTCAAAATTAATGACATTCTCTTTTCTTACTCATGATGATAGATATTCTTGGATAATACAATTTGGTGGATCAATGACTAAATCCTTAAGATGACTAGTTTCCCATTTTGATAAGTTTTTACAAAATATAAAACCTTTGTGCCAATGTTGTTGCTTCTCAACAACCTCATCAGTGCAAAGCAAAGGTCGGTATATTTCTCCTTCATTCAGACAAATTGCAGTCCAACTTGCATCAACCAAGGTTTTGTAATCAATCTGAAAATGGCTGCCTTTCAGTGAACAGTGTATATAGGTGTCCTGTCTGTCATACCAAATGACTAAAGATCCCTCATGCCTTTCTAACAGAGAGCTGTCAATGATGGCAAAAGAACAACTAAAATTGTCCTCTTTTTTTATGATCAGAGCGAAGTGATGTAACTTTAACATTCGCCAAATGTCCCTTTGAAGCCTTGTGTCAATCAGAGCTCTTTCTCCTTGCATGCAATGTGCAAAAACAAGTCTAGTCACGGCCCTGTCCCATTCATTGCGACAAGTGCAGAAGAAAGCTGAAGTCAAATGTGGGAAGGTGGGAACAGTGCAAGAAACATTAGCTGTAAGGAAGTCTAGGGCAAGTGTGAATTTCTTTTCAACAGATTCATGTTGACCTGACAATTTTTCAGCCATTGCCAGGCAAACGCGCCAGTCGGAAATCCAAGAGTTCACAAACTGGCCCCTGAGAAAACCTTTGAAGTTAAAACTCTCTTTATTGCATCTCTGCATTAAGGCGAATGCAGAAATTAAGGAGAGGTTGTTTTTGTAAATGAACTTGTCAGGAAAACTTAGGTCATTCATTTTTACCCAAGTCTCAAAATCAAGGAAAAGGGTGCTCCTTCTTTTCATTTGGCGAGGAACTTCATTGAAACCAACCCTGCTACCAAGCTTCTCAACCTGAATGCACACTGATGAGTCATTTCCTGAAAAATGATCGGACAGTTGTGAGCCTGTAGCAAGACAATTTCTGGCAGCTATGACCCAGCTGTGAGGCAAAGTTTGTGAAAAAATAACTTCTTCTTCTTTGTCTAAATACAGCCAAATGCAAAGGAATGAGTTTCCATCCACCCAGGCAGTTGGTAGCTGACATTCAATCTGAAACTCTGTATTCATCAAATTAGCAGAAGTAACTGGAAAAACATAGGACTCCCCTCTCACAGGCTCCAATCGAATGACCATTGTGATAGAATCTTTATGATATTCTAGAGGCTCAGAGAAAGTTAGCCTGAGATTCAAAGTATATAGATCAACAAAACAACACATAGTTTTCTTTTTGTGTTTGGTATGATTTCATACTTTAATTGGTAATCTAATAATAGTCGCACAATTCTTCTTCTGTAAGAACAATAAATTTATACCAATATCCATCCTTCTTGGACTTCGCTGAGATTGTTGTTCCCCTGCACACCAACTGAATGGAACCATTATTTATACAGAGGTCTTTTCCTGCTGCATAAGTTGATCTGTAGAATTTTGTCTGGCCAGTGGTCAAGTTTGTAGCCTTTATTCTCTTTGGCATTCTGCCATGATAAAATTCAGAATCTCTCATTGCGGCAGCCCTCTTGCAGTTTTCTTTTTGAGTTATTTGCTGAAGATTGCATGCTCTGTTGTCCAGTTTATTGCCATTCAAATGGTCAATTACAAGAGGTTTTTTCAATTCACCATTGAAGATACGATACACTCGCTGATGCACCAGAACCATGTACCACGTCAAACCTTCTCGACTCCGTACCCTCACATTCCTGTATCCCATATTAGTTAAATGACCTCTGAATATTGTCCGCTTTCCAATGTGCATACATTCTCCTTGATCATTGAAAGCATATAGGTCATAATCAGGATCAATCTTAAAACCTTCAGGCAATGGCAGATCCATCATGTCATCAGAGTGTCATCATATGTATGTGTCGTTATGATGATTCTTCAGCCGTCCCTAAAATCCAATTTCTGTTTCCATCGACAACAACACAATGAGGATATTGCTGTAGCTCTGATGAAAACAATTCAAGTTGTTCATACAGCATCACCCACTCTTTCAGTTGGGAAGTGCAATGTTTCTTTTCAAACACCAAAGAATAAAGCCAAGAAAGTATGTCCAAGAGATTATCTACAGCAATGTCACAAGTGAATCCTTCCAATGATTCCTTGATTTCCTGGAGAATTTGTCTACTTCCTTGGTGTCCTGAAATCTGATGTGGCAGCTCGATAGAGACCAGTACCATTTTTGTCATGGGGTGTCTGACTGTTAGATGATAACCCATTGTGTGTTTGTAGTTTTCAGTCGATCTCAATAATCTTAAAAGAAATACAGCAAACTGTGCAGTCAAAATTAGAATTTAAGCCAGGTTGATCCTGCAATTCTGATTCTCAAGTAAGAATTCCTGAATTTCATGCAACGTGAAATAGAAGGCAGTCCAGTTTTCCTCTTCTGTTGTTTTCAGTGATACGTTTGATATTGCTTCCTCAAGATTGTGAAGCAGACGTTTCCTCTTATATCCAGCTAGGCTCTCTACTATGTTTTGTATGAAAACTCGACTTTCAGGGATGCAACAATATTCTAAAGGTAACATGAAAGTACAAAATGTTTTTCCTGTAGAGTCATCAACAATTTTTAGTTTGTGGCACATTTTGATTTCTTGTTTCTTTAGCAGCTAATCTCCTATTCTTTAGTATAGCATATTGGCTAAAATCCAATTTTACTAATCATACTTTCCCTGAGAGGAAAAAAAAACAATAATAGCAAAAATGTACCCTATTCCCATACGTCAGATTTCTGGACCAATATCATCATCTTCATCACAGATTTGGGTTCCCAACAAATCAAATAAGTCATCCAAGTTACCAGAAACTATCTTCCTAGGTAACGATCATGGAAACTACACTTTTGGTCTGAGGGAAGGTAAAGAGCTTGTTGCAAAATCGAAAGACAATAGGTGTTTCCTCATAGGAAAACTATACCAAGATGGTTGGAAGAAACCCGAAGAAGGAAAGTTAAGGCTGAGCACGTGCCAATTATTTCCTGGAGTTATAGCACAGATTCAACACTTCAGTCCAGACTGCTGCTATAACACTTTCCACCAAATTGCAAGAAAACTTTGCATGACCAAAAATATAGAGACGATTTTGAACTATCCCTGGTGGTCTAAGCTGAAACAACAGGGAGGTATGAGGCAAAATCTTAAGGTCCACCCTAATTTAAAGGGAATTATCCATTTTGTGGCTACTACCCCAGTCTACATGAACATATTGAAGAACTTTGAAGAGTGCATTGCAATTGCCTCTAATATTGAGAGTGTGGAAAATCAAATGAAGTCAGTATATTTGTCATGCACTGTCATTAAAATTTTGGAAGATGGGTTCAACCACTATGAGTATAATGATAAAAGCAGAAGAAATAGCAAGGCAAATGTGCATGCTATTCTGGCACACCCTCAATTCGAAGATGAGGTTGCTCTGGTGTCGTATATCAAGACCGAGGCTGACATAGAAAAGTGGAAGTACATTAACATCAACCAAGAAGAGAACTGCATGTCTTTGCATTCACTGTGCCTGTTGTGGATTTCATGCCGGTTTCTGAATGACACAAATCACAATACTTCATCAAGTTCTTTACACTTGCTAGGACAACTAAGGTCTATAGCTGTGAACTATATTGAGACAGCTGAGCTTCATGGTAACTTTTCAGATCAGGATCTCACTTCTGCTTTCCTTGTGCCAACTTTACCCGAAGGTGAAGGAGAATTATTTCAAAAATTGATGAAACAAATTACCAAACCAGAACTTTTTGTTTTGCTAGAATCTTCCCTTATGTATGACTCTGTGGAATTTCCTCTTGAGGCCATTCTATCCTACCTTGTGTTTTGTCATGAAACGAGAAACCTTCCTTTTGCACCTGTTAGAGCACTTAATTATTCTTTGTTTCTTACAAAATCATTTCTTCCAAGGGTAGAAGATTCTATAGTAAAATGGCTTGACAGTGCATCTAGTCCTATTAAAAATGTGAAAGCATATGCAACAGTACTTAATTGTTGTGCAGAGTATGCCAGCCTTAGATTAGCAGCATCACATACTCCAAGCAACTCAGAAGTCCAGTTCGTTTATCACCAAATTCTTCAGGAAGGTCAAGAAAAAATAGACAATTTTGTTTCCCAAAGAGAACCCACCAAGTTTGCTGGTGCTTACTCATTGGAGGGTTGCGGTAGTCCATTTTCTGGATTCAAAGACTGTTATATAAGTTCAATGAGAGAGAGCCCTGTCTTTTTGGATTTTCTCCGTCGTCATATGATACCATTCCATGAACCCAAACCGGGACTCAAAGAAGACTATGAGAGTTGCATCTCAAGAAAATGGGACATCCCAGTCAGCTATAAGCCCTTTATCGAAGTTAATGACTGGGTCATGTCAGCCGATGCAGCTCTTTTTGTTAGAGAAGCGTATTTCATATACAAGGGAATCGCACAAGGTGATAGTGAGGAAGAAATAGTAGAATATTTGGTTGGTAAACGATCCGAGTTTCCTCCATCATTAGAAAAGCTTAAGGAACCAAAGAAAGTGAGTCATCGGTATGCAATTGATTATCATCTCTATAGACATGATTCCAGGCCCTTGACAGGAATCACTCGTAATTTTCAAAAACTTGTCAATTGAAAGTTGGATTTTACCAATTTCTCAGTTAAAGCTATGTCACTTCGAACTGTGTCTACTGCATATGATCAAGCATGACCAGCTTGAATTTAAAGTTCATTGAATCTTTTGGGGACACTTTGTGTCCTGGAACATATGGGGCAGTTCAGATCACCAGAACACCACAAGGAACAGCAATAGTTTCCAAAAGAGCCAGAAGAAATGGGATTGGACAGCTGTACAACCAATTGTGTCTAGCCAAAGAAGCAACCATACTTTGGTATCTGAAGGATGAGAAAAGTTTGTTTCCCGAGCTTTTCTGGACTGACCATATCACTTCAGAAACCCTTGACATGGTGACTTGCATTCATCAAGAGTTTGTTGGTCCAGATCTATTTACTTGCAGACAATATGGTTTGTTAGTAAACCCTATGATAATTTTGAAGGACATGATGGAGGCATGCAGGTTTCTTCAGAATGCTGGTGTGCTCCACCTAGACATCAAATCAAACAATGCAACTCTTGATTTAGACAAAGGGCAAATTAAACTCATTGATTTTGGTTGTTCCCAGCTGACATCCTCTGCAAAAGTAAGTGGGCTTTCTTGCCTAGAAAGCATGGAGTTATCAACGGATGAGAAAGTCTGTGTAATAAGGGAAGGAAAGAGCTGTGCCAAAGACCAAACATTCCCTTTCAACACACAGGGTCCGGTACCTTTTGTGGTCCAAGACTTTCCTTTCCTTCCTCAAAGCCAACTGGAAATAAAAAACTATGTATACAATTTTGCTTATAGAGATCCTACTCTAATTTGTGCAGAGGCTCTTGGGACAGTAGCAGGCCTCAACCATGACCATATGACAGATGTATTTGCATCTGCCATGGTGGTGTTGCACTCTATGAATGGGCACCTGAAAGAGGAGGGAGTAGAAGGAATGTTGACATTTTTGTCCAAAGTTCGTGGAAGCCTGAATTTAGCAGAAGTCGAAGTTCTGCGTATAATGTTGGTGGACTCTGCAAGAGCCATATCTCGCCCACTGGATTCGAAAAGACATGCCATTTTGCAGAACATCTTGCAGCAATTACAAACACCATCTTTTGGATCAGAGCAAATTCTCTCTATGGTATATGGAAGCTCATTTAGTGAGGCCATTTGTGGTGTGTGTCATCCAGTTCAGAGTCTAAGAGACAGTGCAGAAAAATGTCTCCAGACACTAAGCAACCATGAAGAAGTAGAAAGGAGGCAACCAACCCAGAAACATAAAATGCCTAGATGGTGTTTAGCAAAAAGGTTCTCTTGCTACTTGACAAACAGCATGGCAAGATGCATCTTTAAGATTACCATGTTCAACTTTGAAATTGTTTCCATTGTTTATGACAAGGAACAAGACCTGCTCCTGTGGTGCACAACTCTTCCAGGATTCGTGAAATTGACACAGCGAAAAAGGTTGAAATTTGCTCTGAAAGCTTCAAGCACGCTACATGAAAAGTGTTGTGCCTGTACCACTCCAAGTCACGCCGTTCAGTGGTACATCAACATAAACAGAGAGCATCGCCTAGATTTTGCATTCCAGTCAGCTGATTTACTGAAAAGGTTACTAGTGCAATTCTTATCAAAACGAGTCTAGGGAGAAAAATGCCTTGGACGTATTTGGACAACTTTTTCTTCTCACAAATTCTTTGGCAAGAGATTCTATATGAGGATGGTGAAAGAAACAAGGAGACAGAAGAAGATGAACGTGAACTGTCAATAGATATTGCACCAGAAATTCACAGAGACGACAATAGAGATATACAGCAAACGATAACACCCACTCTAACAGAGTCCATCACACATGATGAGATGCAGGATATTTATTCTGCTCCCCCAATCAGTCTACATTTGGAAATGTCTCTTTCGAAAGAAGTTGATACCATCGGGCAAGATTTTTTCCCCTCCACCTCATCTTCTGATGTAGAACAAGATGCACAATATCCATACAGTCAGGAGAAATGATTATTTATGTTATGTGTGTCAGACAAATAAAGTGAAAATGAACTCTAAGACAGTGCATATTCTCTGTGTAATATTTAGAACGATGTTTGCTTTAGTGTCTGCAAGTAGTTTTGTTGTGGGTTTAATATCACTTCAGCGTCATTGCCCTCTATCCATTTGTACGTGGATGATTTTTCATGGAGCACTTTGCTCCCTGTATAGTTGTTCTGTGTTTTTGGCAAGTTGTATTTCAGTTCCAGCAAGAAAAGCTCGAATCGATGAAGAGTACTCTATTTTGAAAACAAAGATAGAAAATCAACTTCAGCTTTTGAATTTACCCTCAGTTCAAACGAGGAGCAGAGGAGATCTGATGAAAGAAGATGAAACTGAAGGCAGAATATCACAGAGAGCTATAACGAAAAGGAGAACTATTTTCAGTGCAGTGTTTGGAATGATCTTTATTTTGTCTTTGATTTGTGGAATTTTCTTCACTTCAATTTTCCAACCAAATATAGAAGGATGCCATGGCTTTAAGATTTATCTTTGTTTTTTATTGAGCTTCAGCAGTGTTTCGGGTGTCCTTGCAATAATTATGGCAAGGACAGCATCATAAACGAATAACTAACTGTTTGTCACAAGCGCTGCTGTTTTGAGCAGCAAAGTGTGTATTATTTACTTGAATGGCCATTCTCAGGTGTCTAGAGTCACCATTACTATGACCTCCATCACCCGAATGGTCTAACCAGAACAAAGCATCTTCTTGATCATCACAAACAAAGGACAAAGCAGATTGCAGACCCTTACATGCACCACATGAGAACTTACATGGAAGAGTCACTACAGAAGAGTCATGGTTGGCCAGAATTAAAATGGTGTTACTACAACCTCTGTGAAAATAACACAATGTCACTGGTGCATAGAATTCTAGCATGATTTCTTCTCTCAAAATAGCTAAGCTTCGTATCATTGACGATGAATTGCTTTGAAAGGCTACTACATGTTCTTCTGACACACGTGATTTAAATTCTGATGAAAAAGAACAGTTTTCAAAGCACGGAAAAAAAGAACAAGGAGGTGAAGGAACAGGAGGAGATAAAGAGGGTACCTGTAAAACCATTACCCATAAGCCAAGAGCAGCAGTGAGTCCAGAACAAACACTCAATAAGTTGTGAAAATCGGGCATTTCTGGGGTTTTTTTTGTTTGTCTTTTTTTTCTGACATACTTTTCATTCCAATAGGACAGTAATATTTGAAAACCACAGTTCATGTCCAAAATTAAAGTTATGCTACAAAAACTTTTGTCAACATGAAAGGATGTACAATTTTCTCAAGCACTATTTTTCTTTTTTTTCAACTAACCTGATCAAAGCAAATGAACATTGCAGCCAACACAGCAGAAGAACTTCACCAAATATGCTGCAGGTGCAGCAGAAATGAAGCACATCAGATTGTTTGGTATCTAGGACTATAAAGAAGGAGAAGTGATTGGATTTGTAATTAAGAAGAAAGGGACCCCTGGATCCAATAGCCCAACACAAACCAGTTAAATTATAAAAGATGTTTAAACTGATATTTGAAGGTATTAAACTGCAACACAGCACAGAAATTAATTTGTCAATGTAAAGTTTTTATTCTTCATGAAATTTCAGTATCAGTATTTGAATAACAGAAGACATGGGAATGCAAAAAGCAAGAGGGGTAGTGGAAGTCTATTGACACTTAGGTCAATTCAGTCATGGTCTTGGTGCTTTTTTGGATTTCCTTATCATAAAAAAAATATATTGAGGGTGAATTTGTTGACCTCACTGGTGGGTATAACATCATTTGTTTTATTTAAGTTTTACTTCTTAGAAATGTATCACATATATGGTTGCAGAAAAAAATACAGCAAAGGAACAGCAACAACCCTGATCCCTTGCCCTCCATGGAGACAGCCAACTGGTTATGTGGATTTTAATTCTCTTCTTGTCCTTGTCTTTGGCTCATGTGGGGTAATTTTTGGTCGTATCTTAGCCATCATTGCCACAAGACATCACTGGAAATGTTCCATAGCACAAGAAATTAGAAACAACATAGAAAGACAAACGATAATTCAAGAAAAAGATGCACTCTGCAAAATCATCAGTCAGTTAGAAAATGTTCCATTCAAATGCCCACTTTTATCAGCAAAATCTTGCCCATATGGTCCTGTGGATCATCACACTGACGCCACTGCTTCAAAATTCGCAGTACATTTGTCATCGTGCATCTTCTCAGAAATTTATTTGTCATATCATTTCAAGAGATGGGCATGGTTTAGCTTTCTTGTCATCAGTGTAATCGGAACACTTCTTCTTCCCTTCACCATGTTTACATCAAGCAAAACAAATACTCTAGAGTTTGCAATACTGGTGTCTATGGTTTTGTTCTATGTGATGCCGGTGTGCTCTTTTTTCATGATTCTGATATGCATACCACTTCTTCTCATTGCTAGAGATACTGTCTCACTCATAACACTACTGACTTTTGGGTTTTGGACAATTCTCCTGTCAGTTTGCCTTATCATATCAAACAAAAAGGAGAAATACGATGAAATCCATTTGGTTAAAGAAACTTATGCCCGTACATTGGGAAAAGAAGACGCATGTGTTGCCATGAGACTTCGAGGATACAGTAAGTAATTATTATACTGCTTTCTTGTATTATAGCTTGGTCACTCTCAGTTGTAAGTAGGCCATTTTAAACTGTTTTCTTTATCCTTTTTTCTTTTCATTGAACAGAAAATGACGATTTCACAGGTAAAGAATTCTCAAGACTTCTCTATGGATTTGTCCAGCGAGCACAGAGGAAACGAAACCAAGAAGATCGTTACACAGAACAACAACAAAAATATTACTTTGACTGAGTGCTGCTTACAGTTTTGTGTAACATTGAATAGTTGTATCAAATGTTCTTGTAACTTTGCTCAAGCTTGCTGCTGTTTTTTTTTTTTAATTCTGGTATTTCTGCTTGTATTTTTTCTGTTTGCTATTATCAAGTGCAGAGGAATGAAGTGTTTTTAAAATCAGATTTTCTCTAAAAATTGTATCACTTGTTGAATAGGTGAGAAAGTGGAACAGCTTAATCAAAGGGTTACAAAAACATAACAAAAAAGAAATGAAGAGACTGTCTGAACTTGAAGACACTAGCTTTGCAGTTCAAGTTATTAAAAAAAGAAGAACAGAAAGTAATACAATTTCTGCTACTACAGCAGCACCAGCACCAACTGTTCTTCCAAATAGAGTTAAAACTAAAACAAGTGCTCATTTCATAACACACAAAGGAAAGTGCACTGTAGGTATGCTGAGACTGGACAAAACCCTTCTCAGAAAATGCAAAGATAATCTTAACCTTCCACTGCAGGACAATGAAATGATTGAAACTGCCAATGAGAGAATGGATGACTTTGTGACAGAAGAATTACAAAAAAGAGCAGAGAATAGGGAGCCATGGTTAGAAAAAAAACTAATGAACACCAAAGAAATTCTAAGTCTTGCTGATCGGATACAAAGTATGACCAAACTTTCTTCATTTGAAATGATGCCCATTTCATATGGGAGAGAAGATATCAAGCTCTGTTTGCAATGGTTTATAGATGATGTTGAAAACCCTTTCTTTTCAAGACCTTGCACATCTATTCCATGCTTCGGACAATACATCAAAGGACGTCAGCAGTACCAGAAGCAGCTTAACTTGCCAGAGATGGTACCACTTAGAACAATCCAGTCCTACAAGGAACACATTGCCATGGGCTACACAACTGAATCCTGGAAACAGTTGTTGAGAGAAAAAAGGGAAGCTGGATTTTTTACTGCATATCATCTGGCAAGAGACTTTTGGTCACCACCTTGTTGCATTCTGTGTCACATGCAGAAAATAACCTCTTTCATCTTAAATCCCAGTTCCAAGAGAAAGAGTCTGAGTGTAATGAATTACCAGAAGTTCTTTATGTTTGAGTTTCCTGGCCTGTTGCCTCAGTATGTGTTTCAATCTCATGAAGTCAGCCCAGAGATTGAAATAGAAGAGAGCCATGTTCTTGTTCCTCCAAAATGCTTTCCAATGATTTCTAACATAATCAATGCAATAGGTTTTGTTGGACAAAATGTTAATCTTTCTAAGTTGTATGAAAACTGAAAACAAATGAAACAAATAAAGAAAACTACTGCTTAATCTTCTATTTTTTATTATAATTTTTTTTTTTTTTTATTATTCAAATATATACATTCACCTTCCTCTTCATGGACTGAAGGACTTTATCCATGACCCTTTCACAAGTAATCTGCAACCCTTCCTCTTGGATGACAATGTTCATATCTCGTATCCTGAGGTTACATTGACCAAAGGCTGCTGGTGTAACAAACACTGTATTTGCCTCTGTGTAAGTTGTTGGGACAAAGGCAATGTTTCTTACTGCACTAAGTGCAACCATAAGCAAACCAACAGTTTTTACTTGATCTTCCCGATCTTGTCGCCACAAAATTACTGCAGATAGGTAAAAAGGTCGAACTGCTTCATATTTCAGTCCAAGGCTTACAGCTTCTGATATGACGCCATAAGAAGCAGATGAGATACTTCGTAGGTAGTCCCTTTTCTCTGCATCTTCTGTGATCTGCATACTTGTAGGGCATACTCTAGTTCCAAAAGTGCAGAACTCTTTTAATGAACTCAACAGCATATCATGACCCACTGCACCATTTGTGCTCAGCATTTCATTAAGCTTCTGTATATCAGGTTTTCCAGAGGGCCGAGGGTAATCTGAAAGTCTTGGTAGGAGAACATCATAGACAAGAGCTGGTCTTTTAAATACAAATCTTCCTCTTCCTTCTTCTACTTTGTTCAGATCAATGCTGGTTAGAAGAGATTTCAATTGCATCATCTGTCGATCTTCCTCTCGCTGCTTTTCCTCATCTCTATTGGCTATGTTGTGGTGGTGGTGGACAGATTTATCTGAAAAATAATTGGTGAAAATATTATCTTTATTGTGCAGATGGAAGCTCTCTGCTACTTGCCTCAAATGTTCTGCTTTGTGACGTGGATCACAACTTAACAAAGAACAACCTAAATCAGATAGAATTGACTGCCCTTCTATTGACCCACACCTGTCAACAAGAGTGTACAAATGGCAAAGCTCAGGATCTTTGACTGAAACTGCACTATTATGTGCATATTGACTGCTGAGGGCTTTTCTCATATCCTCACACTCTTTTTCGGCAATATTCAAACATGTTGCCAACTCATGAAAACACTCATTCCTAGATTTTTTTAAGCATGATCGAAAATCACCCAGCCTTTGCATGCTTCTAGCTAATAAATGTTTTCTGAGACTGATGTCAGGTTCATTTTCTGCGTAGACACATCTTGAAACACACATTTTCAACATATGGCTGATCTCAGGAGTGAGATTTTCTTTCATGATGCCTACAACAGTCATTCTCAAGGCAAACTTGGTTTCGGGCTCTGTATGAAATTCCATGGTTTTCATTTTCATTCTACACTGATCTGAGGCATCTGGAAAGTGTCTTTGAATCAACACTTCTTCTGCAGTTGGAGGCAACAACATCATTTCCAAATTAGAAACATCAACCAATTCTATTGACTGAGCTGTATCTTCAACCAGTGTACATCCGTTATCAGTAGTAGAAGGAAGCAAAGCTTTGGCATAATCAACAAGACCCACTACAGTTTCATCAATTTTATCAGAGCTGAAATCAATCCCTATTTCATCTATTTCTTTGTTTAGCAAGTGCTTCAAGGATTCATACTTGCTATCACCAGGAACACACTTGGCATCAGCTATTGCCACAAGTGAATCATGTGAAAGTGAATCAAAACTTTTTCTCATCCGTCGCTTCCAATCAGAAATACTCTCTGCCATTCTAAATCAAACAGTTCTTATTGACTAATTAAGTAAACAAATATCTTACCTTTTCTGTTAGTATGATGGCTTTCATCACAATAGCTTTCTCCATCTGCTTCTTTCCCTCCTTCTCCAACTAAGTAATATCTTCTTGATGAATGCTGAAACATATTCACCTTCTTTTGGAGATGACCAATTTGGTCATTCAAACCTCTGTTTTCCTTATTCATGTTGAGCAAAGACTGATTCTTCTTGTGGTTTGCGTTTTCCAAATCTGTTACATAAATCTCCATTTCAGTTAGGCTTTCTTTCAACGAGGCAATTTGCAATTCGGCATTCCGCACCTCTACCAATCTGAGTTCATGCTCTCTTTCAGAGTCACTCACTGACTCTTTGACCTGACCAGTTAAAGTTTCCACTTGACTTTCCAGGTTTCTCACTAAGGTCTTCAGCGTTCTACATTCTTCATTCCCTTCCTTGACATTTTTTTCACTCTCCTCAAGCAGACTGGCAGTAATTCTAAATTTTTTCTGCAACCTTTCAAGCTCAAACTCAGTGCCTGCTCGTTTATCTTCTGATTCAATTAGCTCAACACGTTTCTGCTCAATTGCCGATTTTTCCCTTTCCTGCAGAGATAGGGTTTCCAGAATGTGCTGCAGATCCTTATGTATGTTCTTGCAATAGGTCTGCACTGCTTCATCAGGAACCTCACCTGATTTCTCCATTATACAGAGAAAATGACGACGTAACATTGAATGTAGTTGCTTTGAAATCCCTTTGAAATGTCTATGACAGTCATCATGATTATCATCTAATGTCTCTGTTTGGCTAGCTAATTCATCTAAATCAGAGGTGATGAAAGCCCCATACTTGTCATGCAGAGCCTTGAACCAGTCTTCCAGATGTAGTTTCATGGTTTCTTGGTGTCCCAGTAGCTGATGTTGAATTTCTTCTTTTGCTTTTTCTGTTTCATTCAGTTGATCACGTAGTTCTTTGATGGAATGTTGCATTATCTCTACATCGTTGTTCTGTTTCTCTTTTCTGTATTCATGGAGCTCATGTGTAAGTTTTTTGTTTTCTTTATCGGCATCATTTAGTCTATTCTGTATAGTGTCAAGGAAGAGTTGCTTGGATTGTTGTTTATCCTCCTGCTCCTTTAGTTGTTGGTAAAGAAGTTTGTTTTCTTTGTCTCTTTCATTTAATTCACCCTGTATAGCTTCAAGGAACAGTTTCTTGGTTTGTTGCTTTTCCCCATGCTCTTTCACTTGTTGGGAAAGAAGTTTGTTTTCTTTTTCTTTTTCATTCAGTTCAACCCGTAGATTTTTTATGGACTCTTGCATGGTTTCAAACATCTTCTTCTTTTTCTCTTTCTCATCCTCTTGCATTTTCTTTTCCTTCTGCTGCTGCTCCTGGCCATGAGCAATACTTTCGTGGGTTTGTCTTTCCAGCTCACTTCGCAGCCCAAGGACTTCTCGTTCCTTGGCATCTACTTCATCGCGCAAGCTAGATGAAACAAGCCTTTCCTCTTTCAAGAGACCTGATTCCTTTCTCAGGTCAAAATAGCTTTGCTCTAGTTTTCTGTTCAGCTTGACACACTTTGCTTGCAGATCATCTAAACTTTTAGCATTCTCCTGAACAGAATCACTTTGCTTAGTTTGTAAAATGTCCAGATTTATTCCCAGATCGTCATATTTCTTTTTAGCTTCTGATAGTTTTTGTTCCATGTCAGTTTCTTTTTGTACTAGGCTTTTCTCCAAGCTTGACACTTTTACTAACAACAATTGCTTTTCTTGTTCCGTGCACTCCTGATTGCCTTCTGTAATGATAAGGTTTTCTTTCAGTTGATGAATGATCTTGGCGTTTTCTTTTACTGTACTTTGTAATGCAGTGTTCTCATTTGTCAACTTAACAATATGTTCCAACCTTGCACGGTTATCCTCCATTAATTTTGGTGTCATATTCAGGCTTTCCTCCATCTTCTTTGCCAATGCTTGAATTTTTTCATCGGAACCGACTTCAAACTCCTTGAATCTTTGCATCAGTGCTACATTCTCAGCAATGGCTGCATTGTATCTTTCAGACATGTTTTTCAAATTACTCTTTTCTTCTTGAAGTTGTTTAACCATACCTTCATATTCATGTACTTTTGAGTTATTTTGCAATAATTCTTGTTGCACTTTTAATGACTCCTCTTTTTTTTTCAACTCCATAGATTCATTTTGCTGGGTCAGTTTCTTGATTTGTTCTTCCATTTTTTGGACAACTGCCTTTTCTTGCTCGTTTTTTCTTTTAAAAGCTTCGCTGGTTTCTTTTCTCTGAAGTTCGCATTGGGATTTGTATATCTCCTTTTCTTGTGCAACCTTTTTCATTTCTTTCTCATTATATTCAAGTGCCTCTTGTAATTTGAAAATTTGTAAGTTCAACTCATTCACTTTCTGTTGAAAGGAGGCAATATTCACAAAGTTCACACTCGCAATTTCTTCTTTATCTGGGGAAACCATGGTACCTATGGTACTGTTCTCTCGAGTTACTCCAGTCGTAACAAAGTCATGCTTTGCAATTTTTTTCATTCTGATGGATTCTTGTTCCTCAGACACGTCTGACCTTTCATCGAGACATCGCTTTGCTGACTCCATTCCCCTTTTTTCAATCTTGTCATTTTCATCCTCTTCACTCGAAAGCCATTGGGCATTTCCCTCATTGCATGTTTGTGTAGATTCTCCTTCCATGTCTGAAGAAGGAGTTTCATTATTGTTACCTAAAAGCAATTTCCTCCTCACCTTCTCCTTGGGACCATCATTTGAAATTTCAATGAAAGGTAGGTCTTTGAAATAGCCTGGACTGAAGCTTAAAATGTTATCCATCACATGACTGTTCCCACCTAAAGGAGAGCTCCACTTTGAATGAGGGGTATTGAATTCATCTAAAACATTATCTTTCGTTGGTGTTTTGTTCTGAGTATGGGGTTCATGATCAGTATTTGAGAGAGACGACGAAGGAATAGTGGAATCTGTTACATTTTTGTTCTTTTGCTCAGCAGCAGCAGCAGCAGCAGCAGCAGCAGCAGCAGCAGCAGCAGCAGCAGCAGCAGCAGCAGCATCAGCAGCATCAGAACCATGAAAAGAACTATATGAAACAGGGTTATATTGTGTTGTAGGAAAAGTGCAATCTGTTACATTTTGTGGCAATATCTTGTCACTGTATATATTGTCTGGCTCTTCAGCTACCAGTGGAAGAGAGTTTATTTCTAGATTTTCAGATTCATTGATGAATGCTTTGTTGTTTTGCTCAATAACACACGTGGGGGGAGCGGCAGGAGCTAGAGCAGCAACAGTCGGAGGGGCATGAGAAGAAATATGGGAAGCTGAGTCGTACTCTGTTGTATTTGTTACTTGGTAGATTCCCCCCCTGTGAAATTCAGTAATTCCTCGACTGTTGTCTGTAATATGCTCCTCTTCGTTTGGTTGTAATTGTTCTTGTGGTGGTTCTTCAGCATTTTCTTTTTCTTGTTCTTCTTCTTCCCATTGTGTTTTTTCTATTTCATTTTCTTCATCCCCTGTGATGTTAGCCACTTTCATGGCATTTGCCACTATATCATCCTCCTGACTGATGCTTTTTAGAATGTTTTTAGGAATGCGTTCAAGAGCAACATGGCAATTTTGTAGCCTTTTTTCTCTGTCTTTTTTCTTTACTCTCTGTCTTTTCAAATTAACAGGTTTCCCATCTCTAGCTTCTATCATTTGTTTCACTGTCTTTGGCTTGACAGAAGGAAATGATATCTCACTGCTTGAACATTCTCTTAGCAAATCCTGTTGTGGCTCCTTTGGTAACTGAGCATTGTCATAGTGTTGATTATATTTTTCTTGAATTAAGGTAACAGCCACATTTCGTTGTGCTGTAGGAATATGTCCAAATTTCTTTTGTAACCGACTATGATGCTGCTGATCTTGCTCTCCTGCCCTAGCATCCGTAAGAATTTGGTTTGGTCCTACTTTTATGGAATTCATTATAGACTCCTCGCCTTCTAAAAGTAGGCTTAAGGGTGAATGCAGGCAGCACTTAACTTCTTTCCATATTCCTAAAGCAGAAGAAACTAGAAACACAAAATGGCATTCTAACAAACACCAATTGAATCTGCTTTCTTGAATAACATGATTTAGACTAACTCCCTCTCCCTGTTCTTCCAAAGAAAGAAAGCCTTTTTTTAATCCCTCTTCCTCATGAAAAAGCATCTGAGCTTCAGAGAGTATACTGTTGTTCGCTTCATCTTTAAAGTGGAGCATTGAGCTCTGTACCAATGTCTTCCAATCAACTTTACATGTTTCTACTTTTGAAGCAAATTCCCTAAGATACAGGAAACCTCTACTGAATGGGTTTTCTCTTTTGAAGAACATGGCCTTCCATTCTTCACTAGAAATCTCAAGAATTGTTCCAGTTTTGATCTTGTTTTCTGTGAGAGCATTTAGCTCATCCACTAGATTCTTTGATTTAAAGATGGGACAAATTGCAAAATAATTCATTGTCACAGCTCGGAGACACTTCAAGAATAAATTTTGTGGGTATTGTATTGTCACATTTGTTAGCCATTCAATAAATTCGACAAGCAGAGATCCCAATGTGAAGTCCAAAATATTTATAACTTCATCATACTTTTCCAACGTAACTAGAGACAGTGTGTTTTGATGTTTAAGGGGCAATCTTTCACATGTCAGTTGCTTCTTTTCTTCATCATAGACAATACATATTGCATCTTTGTTTGTTTGATGCCAAGAAGGGAATGCAAACAGTCCTGCACCTGCAAAAGGTGGTAACGTGATGTCTTCTGTGCAGAACTGCAACTTTAATCCATGTTTGCTGAACAGTGAACTTCCTGCAAAGAAGGAAAAGAGGGCTTTTGCATCATCCATGTATCCACTCTTACAATCATCATTGGTTTGGTTCTGCCAATCTCTCCATACTTTAGTATAGTCTTTATACAACTTTATGAAAACCTGAGCCAAAGGCCTATTGCCCAAATGTAAACTTATTGCTTTCTCTAATTGGACAGAGACACTCACAATTTGCTCTCTTTCTTTTCCAGTGTGTAGAATGGAGGAAAAAAAACGATACAAAACTAAACGGTCATCTTGTGCTTTTCTTCGGCCAAATTCTCTCAATTCCTTCTTAATATCAATATTTTGGTGCCTATCATGTCTACTGCTGTTGTTTCTGTTGTTATTGCTAGTGCTATTCCCAGAAGGGAATGTAGGCTGCTTTAGTGAGGTTAAGACTTGAGTAGCAGATGACATTTTTGTTTGTTTGTCATCGAGTCTGCATTAATGTGCATTCATGTTACACACAATGAAAAGTAGGAAATGAAACAAAATGCCAAACGAAAACGAAAAATTTTGTTGTGCTGTTACTTGAAAGTGAGAGGTGCAGATGCACGCAAGAGGAAACTACAAGAAAAGCATATAGAGGAAGTACTTATACAAACTCCAACAGATGGAAGTACTGTCACATTGCCTGTAGTTGGAACAAAACCACGAAAAACATCAAAAAGAAAATCGTGAGATTCTTTAGAGTTTATTCACAATCGCACTTTTCACTGATTTCAAAGTCAACAAAAATTGAATACACTTCAAACATGCTGCAAATTTTTTAAGCTGAATTCCAGACTGTTTGACAAACTTTGCCCTGTCTGGGAGGTGGCGAAGAAAATTCACAGTGTATCTTAAAGAAAACAACAACTGTCCTCTGCTGAACACTCCGTCTATCATTTTCTGTAGAAGGTAGTAGGTGACAGATTCTCCATTTGCCTGAAGTAGGCGCAGGTCCTTTTTGTGTTTGACATTGTTAAGCAGTACTGAAGAAATTTTTCTCAGGTCTCTAGCGATGAGGGTTTGTTCCATGATTGTGCTTCTTCCTGAAAACCTGCAAACACTCTCTAAAACTCTTAGCATTCCTTTCTCAAACTGTTTACTGAGGCTCCTTGCTCTAGATTCATCTACTGACCTGTAGTAGTGTGTCCCATCATTGTTTCCCCCTATGTTATAGTCCTGTACAATGTCAGCTTCTTCCTCATTACAGCGAGTGAGTGTAGCTGTAGAGCCAGCAAAAATGCACTTGCCCATTTCATTCAATTTGCAAGCCCCACATGTAGAACAAGAATGAAGACAGAAATGGGTAGGGCAAATGAATACATTCTCTATTAATCGGTCATAGCAGCAGTTTTGGGTCCAGCATTGCACCAACTGTTCATCTTCAGAAAAAGGCACAGCAGAAATCATTCGCCTTTTGCAATAAGCCACCTTGGCTTCACGTATCCTTTTCTTACTCTGTTGTGCTTTTCTTGCTTTCAGCAGCCAAATAGCAGTTTCATCCATCCTCAGAATTTTGATGTTTTAATCACCTTTCCCCCCCCCCCTTTTTTTTCCTGTTTATAAGTGTCTATTAAATCTGACTTCTAAAATTCTATTTCAGAGCAACCGAGGGTATGATCCAACATTTTGCGTTTTAGAGGAATGTGGTTTCATGAAACAAAATGCAGTTGCCTCTGCCATGACCTATGCTACCAATCATGGAGTTAGTATGCTTCTCCTCTGTAGTACAGTGGATGCAGATCACTGGCTATCTAAGTTTAGTGAAATTAGAGAAGCTGAAAATAGACCTGGAGTTTGCCTCATTCAGGTAAAATACTTATGTGATGACTGTGCTGCCAAAGGAGAGACAGGAATGTGTGTTCATGGTGAGCTCAAAATTCCCAGTCATATAGAAGCATCTGGAAATATTTTTGATGATCCCGTCAGACAGGCCATGGATTTCATTTCACCAGGAGCTTATCAGCTTGAGGTGTGTGGCTCAAACCTCCACACAACATCAGCAGATTTCAGAGCATTTGATTTAGCATCTGTAGAAAAGCTTCCTGCAAAAAGAATTGAGGTGCGAGCACTTGAAATCAGCAAGATTTATTTGGCGGTAGATCCTGTCCAGGCTGGAAGTGGGAGGTCAGGTATTGGGCTAGCAGTCATTGGTATTCAAGGACAGTCTTTTGTGGTAAGTATGGTGGTTCTGGCTTGCTTTCGCTGAATGTAAAATTGAAAGTCATCAAACGGGTCAGTGACAGGTGAGACTAGTAAATGTGGTGGAAGGAATTGAAAGGGTTGTTTGTTTGTATTTGTGCTGCTGCTGCTGCTGTTGCTGCTGCTAGAAGTTGTCACTATGCTGGTTATTTCATATAATAGTTCACGTGCATTGTCTTCAACTGTCTTTGTGAAAGAAGATTTCATAACTTTCACTTTTGTCTCAATGAAATCTAACACCCAGTGCAGATTGCTGGGTGTGTTAATTCTGTATTCTTCTTGAGCAAAAGAACAGAGGTTCACTGCCTCAATCAGTTGAAGAACTTGCAACAAAAGAACCGGATCATTATTAAGAGAAAGTACAAGTTCTGTTGCCTCTCTCAAAACCCCTTCTAACACACAAATTTCTGCTATGTGTTCAGCTCTGGTCTTCTTGCTGCTGTTGTTTGTTTGGATGAAACTGCTGCCGCTTATGATGTTATGCTCTGTAGCCAACCTTAAGTATTCTGCTCTTTCTTCTCCGTCACCAAACAACATAACAGCACAAGCCTTGTTTGTTCTCCCAAGTAATCTGTGAATGGTTTTGGGGACTAAAGGAGCATCTCTTATTTTTTCATACAGTAGCATTTTCTCTAGATTGAATTTACCTTTCCAGAACAAAGAAAATCTCTCCTGTAGAAAGGAAGCATTAGCTTTCTCAGCATGAAAACATTTGTATAGAAGCATTGAGAAAGAAGGGAGGGTTTAGGATGAGGGAGATTGGGACATTTAAACTTTTCATTTTCGTTGTTAAAGGTTTTCATCTATAAATTTCGATTTTCAGATTTTAGGATTGGATCAGCTTGTCACACAATCCCACCATCTCGGATCATTGAATGAAATTCACAAAGATCTCATCATTGCCAACTTGAATCTTTTATGTCATATCTATCCAGACTTGTGGAAGAAGCCAGTGGCCATATTCATCGAAGCTAACTTGACACAAGACCTCGCAGCATACTTAGAACATCAGGTTAAAGCACACTTCAAGAAGAGTTATTCAAATATTCCCAAGTTTGTGAAGCAGCATGACAGAGAGGGAAGGGTTTTGCCTGGTGTTCTTACTCAACACAAATCAAATTTGGTCTCTTACTTCAAGCGAATACTGGATGAAGGCAACTTATACGTAGCAGAACACATCAGTTCGGTTGCTAAAGTTATATTGAAGAAACATGAACCATCCGTTGGGACAATGACGTTTTTCAAAAAACCGTCCCGACATGATTCCGAGGAGATATTTGAAATGTTGATAAACCAACTGAAATCTTTTCGCTGCTATACTCGAGGGAAAACTGTAATCTACTCAGGAAAAAAGAATGGAATGGATGACATGGTGATGGCACTAATTATAGGGGTGGCCTGGCTAAGGTTGCCAGAGAACAATTACATATTAATTTGAACGATACCCCCCCTCCGAAAATTACACACACACAAACAAGAAGAAAAAAACCATTGCATTTGTATGCTTGCTCATGAATAAAATAAATTGCCCTTTGTTCATGGAGAAAGAAATCAACACATGTTGTTACTGATTCTGTTTTGTATTTTTTCTTCCGACCATCGGTCTACCTATCGAAACATAATTTGAGGGAGAATGACCAGCAGTGCGAGCCGCTTCCTTTTTAGCTTTTGAAAATTTCAAGTCCAAAATATTTACTTTTTCTTCTGTTAAGTGTCTCCTGCTAGCCCGACGGGCCTGAAACTTTGTAGATAGGGTCAACTTGCACTGCCGCATCTTTTTGCCGTGCTGAGGTTAGTGGCTATGACCACTCCTAGGGGGTGCTTTTGGATTTTGAAAATTTCAAGGGGCCGGAATGGCCGGAATGGCCGAAATCGCCGAGGATTCCAATACCTACAAAGATGCGCCTAGAGGTGCCCTACACAACGCAAAAAGAATGGAGTCGATCCGTCGAGCGGTCCAGGAATGAGAGGAAGAAAACCTCTGTGCGTGCACAGAAAGTGCGTCGTCGCCGAGAAACGCCGAGAAACACGCGGCGAACGAAGGGCGGAAAAAATTCTCGAAGTCCAAAATATTTACTTTTTGTTCTGTTTAGTGTCTCCTGCTAGCCCTACGGGCCTGAAACTTTGTAGATAGGGTCAACTTGCACTGCCGCATCTTTTTGCCAGGCTGAGGTTAGTGCCTACAACCACTGCTAGGGGGCGCTTTTGGCTTTTGAAAATTTCAAGGGGCCGGAATGGCCGGAATGGCTGGAATCGCCGAGGATTCCAATACCTACAAAGATGCGCCTAGAGGTGCCCTACACAACGCAAAAAGAATGGAGTCGATCCGTCGAGCGGTTCAGGAATGAGAGGGATTGGGAAAAGGAGGAGCATGTTGAATGTTTTGAGACACACCGCAAAGGGTTTGTTGACTGTCTGCCAGATTTTGTAACTAAACCAGTTAGAGAAACAATAGTAGACAACATGAGAGAAGATGGGACTCTGAAGATTGACAAGAATCTCTTCAAGCAGGACATGCAGAAGGAATTCCCTACCTTGTTCTACCCAGATTCCAAATTCTACATAGGTAGTTACTTCTTGACTACTTTCATACATTCATACATGACAAGAAGGTCACTCTCTGTCAAGAGTCTGAGGGCTGCTGGCAAGAAATCTAAAACCAAGAAGACTGGCGTTTGGAAAAGGGGAAAGTCACTGAGGTCAAGATTGCATAAATACCTGTTCTAAATGCATGCATAGACTGGACTCATTCAGTACCACTCGCAGGTGTGACTTATTATATACAGATTATAATATTGTTGTACTGAGGGGCAATGAAAACAGGCACTTAGCCTATTTATACTATGTTAGAGGAATAAAGTATTGAAAAAAAAAAGAAAAAAGAATACATGTCTTCTGTGTTGATTCACTTACTTTCGAATTACCATAAGGTGGCCTTCAAATAAAGTAAACGTTGAATGGAGGGCAAAGGATAAGCCCAAGTCTATTTCCTCATTTGCATATAAGTTCAGTGGAGAAGGGACCGATTGTTCATTTGCATATAGGTTAAGTGGAGAAGGGGCTCATTTGCATATATGAAGAGAAGGGTATATAAGCTTGTGCATTTGCCAGTCCACAATCAGTCTTCATTTGTTCACCCTGAGCAGCATCACATCCAGATCTTTTGTGAACCATACATCACACTTGATTGATCATATTTGGTTGAAAGCAAGTAGTTGTTTATTAGGAGAACCTATTAACCTATACTTTGCAATCAAACAACAGTGTGAGCTAAATCATGTTTACTGACAGCGATGAGGAGGACAAGAGCCGGCCTGACATCTCGAATTGGATTGATGCAGTTTGCTGTAAAGACAAATCCATCGCTATGGCTGTACAGAAGTTGCTAGGTCCTGCAAAATTTCCACCATCTGAATTCATCCGAATGCTATTGATACACTTCGGAATGGCGGGAGCAGATGCTTTAGAATGTGTAGCAAGGGCATGTGAGGATCCCAAGTGGTGCACCGAGATATTAGTGGACAGGCTGAAATACAGTGACTATGCCGCCGCCATCTCAGCTTTAGCCCATGATACAGCGGAACTCTACAATAATTCTTCTGGAGAAGTGGTTATTCCAGAAGCAGTCGCCCCTGGACTTAGTGATTCTGAACTGGAAGTGCAAGAGGAGTACTGCAATGAAGTATGCGTCGGCATGGTTCTTACTACATTTAAGGAAGGTTGGCGTGCAGTGTCTTACAAGACTCTCATGCTGAGCATGGCATTGATGACACTGATTTACTATGATGGGAAAAAATATCATGACGGTGAATATCTTGACGATGAACTGAGACTCAAATACACTCTGTCGGTAGACAGGCATAAACATGCACAATCCGCACGCTCCACCCTTAGCCAGGTGGCTTTGGACTTGGTCTTAAGGGACGAGACAGACGAGGAGATGAGGAAAGCTCTCAAAAGCCTTATCTACATGTGCGACATACAGGATGTTAAATCATATACAGTACTTCACGTTGCAGTCTGCAGGAAGTGGCTCTTCCATGGCCCTTTGAGAATTCCATCCACAGTGGCGTGTACCAATGTGTCTGTGAATGACATTCCCAAATGGGATTGGGAAAAGGAGGAGCATGTGGAAAGTTTTGAGACAAGGCGTAGAGGGTTTCTTGACTGTCTGCCTGATTCTCTAACTAAACCAGTTAAAGACATTCTGGTAGACAACATGGATGAGGATGGGTATCTGCAGATGGACAAGGAGCTCTTCAAGCAGAGCATCCAGAAGGAATTCCCCACCTTGTTCTACCCAGATTCCAAATTCTCCTATATAGGTTATAGCTTCTTGACAACTTATACACATCCATACTTGAGAAAAAGGTCACTCTCTGTCAAGAGTTTGAGGGCTGGCAAGAAATTTAAAAGTAAGCAGGGTGGTGTTTGGAAAAGGGGAAAGTCACTGAGGTCGAGATTGCGTAAATACCTGTTCTAAATGTATGTATTGACTAGATTCATTCACCACCACTCACAGGTGTGACTTATTATATACAGATTATAATATTGTTGTATTGTGAAGCAATGAAAACAGGCACTTGGCCTAGATGTACTATGTTGGAGGAATAAAGTATTGAAGAAGAAAAAAGAAAAGAAACACATGTCTTGGTTTATTGACTTATTTTTAAATACCCTCAAATAATGGAGGGCAAAGTATAAGCCCAATTTTATCTCTTCATATAGATATATATATATATATTTTTCTGCAGTCAATGCTTTCAATGTAACTAATTTTCAGCCAATAGTAGTTGGTGCAAATCTGAGATTTTCTGGTTCAGTTTGCCTGAATACAAATACTAGTAAAACCTTACTTACTACTTTTCACTTGAAAGTTAGGTAAATAAAACAGAACATATGTATTTCAAATTGGTATTCACTAAAATGAATAAACACATGTAATCAAGGTTCTATATTTATGTTTACTTCTGGTTGCATATATATATATGCAAATGATCAATTTTCTGGTTATCCAATGAAAAGGTTGCTCATCTGCATATAAACATCAACAAGGGTATATAACATTGAGGAATATCAGCAAGAGCAACAGTCACCAATGTGTTATGACCATGTTAGATTCATCAGGAGCAACTTTTCCTCATTCTTTGTCAAAACACAAACATCAAATCAAATATGGGCCTAGAGCAATCAAGAACAGAGGATCTAGAACTACTGTTTCTGTACCCGCTGATGCCACTGTTGACAAGTTGCCTGTTTCAGAGGGTGCTGCTGCTAATACTGTGAGACTTAGGGTTCAGCGCCAGTATGGACCTCGAGGGGTTATGATGCAGCAGAAACAAAAAGAAAAGGAACTATTAAGGCTGCAGCTACCTCCTCCTGCTGCATGTCGCATTGCAAGTAAAACTGCTCCAACCCCATGGATTCCTTGGATCTTCCCTGCAACTCTCCCTGAGCAAAAGAAAGAAACATGGGAAGAATTTGTGGCAAGGATGAGGAGGGGGAGGCAGCCTCTACCTCCACCAATGACAATGACACAATTAGACGCGGAGCTGGGCTGGATTGGCTACAGGGCACCTAAAGAGATGGAACCTAGAAGACAGAGCAGTCTCTGGTACAGGGTGCTATACAAGATCATGGAAGAACAGATCCCCACTTCCCAGCTGCCAACGAGCCTACAGAAGGAAATCGAGGAGTTGGAGAGGGAGAAATACTTGCACTGTGTGAAATACACTGCTTATTATTCACAAACCTGTAGCTTCTGCAGAAACAGTGGATTCAAGCATCCAAGGAAGGAGTCTTGCGCATATTGCAGGAACAGGGTGCGTGGATATCAAGTGTATGAGAAATACAGAGCAGAAGAAAATGCTTCCTCATCATGAATCAAATAAATTGCCCTTTGTTTATGGGGACAGAAATTGACAAGTGTTGTTGCTGATTTTGTTAAGTATTTTTTTGTCTGCCATTCAGCCACCAGTAAACCTATTGGCATAAAATTTGAAGGAGAAGGACCAACAGTCTTGGCCACTTCTTTTTGTTGGGGACAAGCTAAGCCCTACGACCAGTCCTAAAGAGTGATTTTCGCACTTTAATGAAATCTGGCCTAGCCCGGAATGTGGTATTTTGTCTCCCATTCGGCCATCAGTCACCCTATCAACATCAAATGTGAAGGAGAAGGACCAGCAGTGCAGGCTGCTTCTTTTTGTTGGGGGCAAGCTAAGCCCTAATACCAGTCCTAAGGGGACATTTTCTCACTTTAATGAAATCTCTGTGAGCTGGACTTTTTAAGTAGGTCATGACCTACTTTCAAGGCTTAGGATGAAAAAGGGGAGATTTGGCCCAGACTATAGACTGTAGCTCTAGTAAGTAGGCAATGAAATGGTTTCAAAGTTAAGTATAAGGAGGAGATATTTGGCCCAGTGGTCCAGTTGGTTAAGCTTCCACTTTCTATTTGAGAGGTCCCCGGTTCAAATCCCTTTGGTGCCGGGTGAGAAAGTGGTATTTTGTCTCCCATTCGGCCATCAGTCACCATATCAACATCAAATTTGAAGAAGAAGGACCAACAGTGCATGCTGCTTCTTTTTGTTGGGGGCAAGCTAAGCCCTACGACCAGTCCTAAGGGGAGATTTTCTCACTTTAATGAAATCTGGCCTACCTCCGACAGTGGTTTTTTCTCTCCCATTCGGCCATCGGTTAACCAATCGACACCAAGTTTGAAGGAGAAGGACCAACAGTGCATGCTGCTTCTTTTTGGTGAGGGCAAGCTAAGCCCTACGACCAGTCCTAAGGGGAGATTTTCTCACTTTTATGAAATCTCTGTGAGCTGGACTTTTTAAAAGTAGGTCATGACCTACTTTCAAGTTTCAGGATGAAAAAGGGCCCAGACTATAGACTGTAGCTCTAGTAAGTAGGTCATGACCTAGTTTTTTTTAATGTTGAGGAAGAAAAAGGAGATATATAGACTATAGCTTTAGTTAGTAGGCAATGACCTAGTTTCAAAGTTCAGTATAAGGGGGAGACATTTGGCCCAAGTAGACAGGCTCCTCGGTGGCCCAGTTGGTTAAGCATCCGCTTTCTGTGTGAAAGGTCCCGGGTTCGAATCCCGGTGGTGCCAAGTGAGAAAACCACAGAAAAAAAAAAGATGTGTCACGTCTGTGAGTGTCAGTTGACAGACCAAGGTTGGCCTTCAGTGTTCTGGTTGTAAGACTTGCACTGACCCGCTTCTACCCGCAGAATGGTTTCACTTGCGACAGGTAAAAAGGATAGTAGATATCAGTGTTGTTGAGAATGGTCCTGAGCCGGGAGGGAAAAAGGCAATGATGGACTAAAGGAGACACTGAGAAAAGGTTGTGACACAAGCAGCCCTCCCCCACTATCCTGACTTGAGTGTATGGTCATAGCACATTTCGCCTCAGTCACCTGTTGGTTATCAAGTGAGATATCAATTCGCCAGGGCTTTAGAAGCTAAGGGTGTGTCGATCATGGTTGACTAAGACTATCATCACTGTTGCTTTAAAAACCCTAGTGTTGGTTTCTACTAATACTGCTTTAAACAAGTGGTATTTTGTCTCCCATTCAGCCATCTGTTGACCTATCAGCACCAAATTTGAAGGAGAAGGACCAACAATGCATGCTGCTTCAATCTTGACCTACTTTCAAGTTTCAGGATGAAAAAGGGCCCAGACTATAGACTGTAGCTCTAGTAAGTAGGCAATGAAATGGTTTCAAAGTTAAGTATAAGGAGGAGATATTTGGCCCAGTGGTCCAGTTGGTTAAGCTTCCACTTTCTATTTGAGAGGTCCCCGGTTCAAATCCCTTTGGTGCCAGGTGAGAAAGTGGTATTTTGACTCCCATTCGGCCATCAGTTAACCTATCAAGATCAAATATGAAGGAGAAGGACCAGCAGTGCAGGGCGCTTCTTTTTGTTGGGGGCAAGCTAAGCCCTACGACCAGTCCTAAGGGGAGATTTTCTCACTTTAATGAAATCTGGCCTACCTCCGACAGTGGTTTTTTCTCTCCCATTCGGCCATCGGTTAACCAATCGACACCAAGTTTGAAGGAGAAGAACCAGCAGTGCATGCTGCTTCTTTTTGGTGAGGGCAAGCTAAGCCCTACGACCAGTCCTAAGGGGAGATTTTCTCACTTTTATGAAATCTCTGTGAGCTGGACTTTTTAAAAGTAGGTCATGACCTACTTTCAAGTTTCAGGATGAAAAAGGGCCCAGACTATAGACTGTAGCTCTAGTAAGTAGGTCATGACCTAGTTCTTTTTTAATGCTCAGGATGAAAAAGGAGATATAGACTATAGCTTTAGTAAGTAGGCAATGACCTAGTTTCAAAGTTCAGTATAAGGGGGAGACATTTGGCCCAAGTAGACAGGCTCCTCGGTGGCCTAGTTGGTTGAGCATCCGCTTTCTGTGTGAGAGGTCCCGGGTTCGAATCCCGGTGGTGCCAAGTGAGAAAAACACAGAAAAGAAATGATGAGTCACGCCTGTGAGTGTCAGCAGACAGACCAAGGTTGGCCTTCAGTGTTCTGGTTGTAAGACTTGCACTGACCCGCTTCTACCCGCAGAATGGTTTCACTTGCGACAGGTAAAAAGGATAGTAGATATCAGTGTTGTTGAGAATGGGCCTGAGCCGGGAGGGAAAAAGGCAATGATGGACCAATGGAGACACTGAGAAAAGGTTGTGACACAAGCAGCCCTCCCCCACTATCCTGACTGAGTGTATGGTCATAGTACATTTCGCCTCAGTCACCTGTTGGTTATCAAGTGAGATATCAATTCGCCAGGGCTTTAGAAGCTTAGGGTGTGTCGATCATGGTTGACTAAGACTATCATCACTGTTGCTTTAAAAACCCTAATGTTGGTTTCTACTAATACTGCTTTAAACAAGTGGTATTTTGTCTCCCACTCAGCCGTCGGTTAACCTATCAACACAAAATTTGAAGGAGAAGGACCAACAGTCCTGGCTGCTTCTTTTTGTTGGGGGCAAGGTAAGCCCTACAACCAGTCCTAAGGGGAGATTTTCTCACTTTAATGAAATCTGGCCTACCTCCGACAGTGGTTTTTTGTCTCCCATTCAGCCATCGGTCAACCAATCATCACCAAGTTTGTAGGAGAAGGACCAGCAGTGCATGCTGCTTCTTTTTGTTGCCGGCAAGCTAAGCCCTACAACCAGTCCTAAGGGCAGATTTTCTCACTTTTATGAAATATCTGTGAGCTGGACTTTTTAAAAGTAGGTCATGACCTACTTTCAAGTTGCAGGATGAAAAAGGGCCCATACTATAGACTTTAGCTCCAGTAAGTAGGTCATGACCTAGTTTTTTTTAATGCTCAGTATAATAAGGAGATATTTTACCCCAGACTATATGCTGTAGCTCTAGTAAGTAGGCAATGACCTAGTTTCAAAGTTCAGTATAAGGGGGAGACATTTGGCCCAAGTAGACAGGCTCCTCGGTGGCCCAGTTGGTTAAGCATCCGCTTTCTGTGTGAGAGGTCCCGGGTTCGAATCCCGGTGGTGCCAAGTGAGAAAACCACAGAAAAGAAAAGATGAGTCACGTCTGTGAGTGTCAGTAGACAGACCAAGGTTGGCCTTCAGTGTTCTGGTTGTAAGACTTGCACTGACCCGCTTCTACCCGCAGAATGGTTTCACTTGCGACAGGTAAAAAGGATAGTAGATATCAGTGTTGTTGAGAATGGTCCTGAGCCGGGAGGGAAAAAGGCAATGATGGACTAAAGGAGACACTGAGAAAAGGTTGTGACACAAGCAGCCCTCCCCCACTATCCTGACTTGAGTGTATGGTCATAGCACATTTCGCCTCAGTCACCTGTTGGTTATCAAGTGAGATATCAATTCGCCAGGGCTTTAGAAGCTAAGGGTGTGTCGATCATGGTTGACTAAGACTATCATCACTGGTGCTGTAAAAACCCTTACGTAATTTGGGTTCTTCTATACCTCATAAGCCTATTGATACGTTTTACCATTTTAAAAGTTGACATAGTCTATTACAACTTTGCTCTCATATTTCAGGGTGTTTTTTTTCCCCCTTCTTTTTCAAATTTAAAAAGTAAATCCCCCCCCCCCCCCCTTGCTTCCATTTTCACCATTCAACCAAAACCTGATCGCTTTTATTGTACAGTTCTAAATGACTGGATTGGCTGGTGCCTCTGTAATTTCTCAATTTAGCTGCTTAATAAAGATTCCATGAGAATTTCCTTTTTCGAAACATGTAGAAGCATTAAAAATAAAAACTATTAGCCTAGTTCCACATGACTAATGTTGAACACACCAGTTTTGGTGTTTTCTGAATCCGATTTCCCAGGGTCAGACTGAAACTTGGTGAATCTGAAATTGGATTTTCCAAGTCAGACTTGATGTTGACTGAATCTGAAATCGGATTTTCGGGGTCAACTTGGAGGGTACTTCAGTAAGCTCCACATCAGGTTTTGACAAGAAGAAGAGAAATCTTCTTCTTCTGGAGACGACAAATTTGCTGGGTTTTTTGCTGTTGTTGTTGCTGCTGCTGCTACCACTGTTACTGCTACTCACAATGTTCGGCCTGTTCCATTTCAGGCGAGACAGTAGTAATGGTAGTAGTAAGTGGCTAACCGGCAGGAGTGGCATAATCAGCATCAGACTCCCATTTTTTATTTTTCTCCCACGAGGAAGAAAAAAAAAGAGAAAAAATGGGGGTGAAGGTTCGTCACAGCTGGTTGGCGTGGTTGGGGCCCTCCAGCAGTAACAGAATTTCAGAGTTGGACTGGGATCGGCTCTGAAATCAGTTACCAAAGTCAGTGCTACTATATAGTCCGGCTGCTGCTATTTGCTTCTTTGATGTTCCCCTGGTTCGATGGTTACTATCTTTGTGGAAAGAGTGGATCGCCATTGTCAGCTCCTCCCCCAACATTGTATTGGGAGTAGATCTCTGTCTTATGACAGTTTGAAACAAGCGAGGGTCTTCCAGGCACCTGAAAGGGAGCCTAGGGAGTGTAAGGGTCATGAGTCCATCTCCAACACAAGGTCATCGAATTGGGTGGAAAATTGAAGGGGCTTATTGTTGGCATCCGGGAGCACTGCATTTACTAGAGATGAGGAAGCTGCTTCTATGACTGCTGCTATGTTTTTGCTACTACTTGTTGTCAAACCAACTACTACTGCTACTGTTACCGATGATCATGACATGTCAACCTTGTGTTTGGTTAGAAGGAGAAGAAGAAATTTGAGGGATTTGAATTTCGTGTGGGAAAGTGGCGGTGAATTTCTCTGTTTGCTGTGGCCGGGCAATCAGAAGGGATGAACCTCCCTTTACTCTCATGAAGTTCAGGCTTACTTTTTTTTTTCGCGGCCAGGAAAAAAAGATTAGGTTACTTGCGATCGGAGTAATTCCTCTTAATACTGATTTTTCTTACGAGCTGACACTTTGTTGATGTGTGGGTACAGTGGTATTGATAGTAATGACAACAAGTACGGCAAAGGTAGTAGCAGTGGAGGCAGTCTTTTATTCTGTCTCGTCATCCTCCATCATTTCTCCCTTTCCATCTCATCATTACTGCTCTTTTTAACCTAATCCATGTACCACTCTTCCTTTTCAGCTTTTTAATTTCTTTTTTTTTTTTAATTTAATTTTTTCTTCTTTTCTTTTGGGTGTTGAGGTGCTCGGTTGTAGTTGCTCTGTGCGTTGAAGTCGGTTTTACATGCCCCAAGGGTTGGTGAGACTGAGTTGGATCTCCCCCTAGGGTCGGCTGATTCCTGTGTTGAAACGAAGTGTTGCTGTAAGTAGCCCACCAGGAGCCTAGGCAACTTACAACTGAATGATGCCCTCAATCTTATTTTCTTTGGCAAACTTTTTTTTTTTCTTGAGAGAAACCTGGTTTGGCTGCTCTGTGCGTTGCAGTCGGTTTTACATGCCCCAAGGGTTGGTGAGACTGAGTTGGATCTCCCCCTCGGGTCGGCTGATCCCTGCGTTGAAACGAAGTGTTGCTGTAAGTAACCCACCAGGAGCCTAGGCACCAGACCTTAAGGGTGGACCTCATTCAAAATTCATTTTTATTCCAAATTCTTTTTTTTTTTTTTTGATTTTCTTGATTGCTACTGATTGTCTTTGTTCTCGTAAGAGGGGCCAAGACAAACAGGAGACACATATAACTGGAGGTGAGACTTTTGGCCTTTAGATTTGGTATGCTCACCACATGAGTGTTCAGCGAAGGTTGGGGCTGGCACCAAACACTGTGTATTTTTTAACCTAATCCATGTACCACTCTTCCTTTTCAGCTTTTTTTATTTATTTTATTTAATTTTTAATTTTTATTTTCTTTTTTTCTTTTCTTTTGGGTGTTGAGGTGCTCAGTTGTAGTTGCTCTGTGCATTGAAGTCGGTTTTACATGCCCCAAGGGTTGGTGAGACTGAGTTGGATCTCCCCCTAGGGTCGGCTGATTCCTGCGTCGAGATGCCTGTGGGTGTTGCCCACACACCAGGAGCCTAGGCAACTTATAACTGAATGATGCCCTCAATCTTATTTTCTTTGGCAAACTTTTTTTTTTTCTTGAGAGAAACCTGGTTTGGCTGCTCTGTGCGTTGCAGTCGGTTTTACATGCCCCAAGGGTTGGTGAGACTGAGTTGGATCTCCCCCTCGGGTCGGCTGATCCCTGCGTCGAGATGCCTGTGGGTGTTGCCCACACACCAGGAGCCTAGGCACCAGACCTTAAGGGTGGACCTCATTCAAAATTCATTTTTATTCCAAATTCTTTTTTTTTTTTTTTGATTTTCTTGATTGCTACTGATTGTCTTTGTTCTCGTAAGAGGGGCCAAGACAAACAGGAGACACATATAACTGGAGGTGAGACTTTTGGCCTTTAGATTTGGTATGCTCACCACATGAGTGTTCAGCGAAGGTTGGGGCTGGCACCAAACACTGTGTAGTTTTTAACCTAATCCATGTACCACTCTTCCTTTTCAGCTTTTTAGATTTTTTATTTAATTTTTTATTTTTATTTTCTTTTTTTCTTTTCTTTTGGGTGTTGAGGTGCTCGGTTGTAGTTGCTCTGTGCGTTGAAGTCGGTTTTACATGCCCCAAGGGTTGGTGAGACTGAGTTGGATCTCCCCCTAGGGTCGGCTGATTCCTGTGTTGAAACGAAGTGTTGCTGTAAGTAGCCCACCAGGAGCCTAGGCAACTTACAACTGAATGATGCCCTCAATCTTATTTTCTTTGGCAAACTTTTTTTTTTTCTTGAGAGAAACCTGGTTTGGCTGCTCTGTGCGTTGCAGTCGGTTTTACATGCCCCAAGGGTTGGTGAGACTGAGTTGGATCTCCCCCTCGGGTCGGCTGATCCCTGCGTTGAAACGAAGTGTTGCTGTAAGTAACCCACCAGGAGCCTAGGCACCAGACCTTAAGGGTGGACCTCATTCAAAATTCATTTTTATTCCAAATTCTTTTTTTTTTTTTTTGATTTTCTTGATTGCTACTGATTGTCTTTGTTCTCGTAAGAGGGGCCAAGACAAACAGGAGACACATATAACTGGAGGTGAGACTTTTGGCCTTTAGATTTGGTATGCTCACCACATGAGTGTTCAGCGAAGGTTGGGGCTGGCACCAAACACTGTGTAGTTTTTAACCTAATCCATGTACCACTCTTCCTTTTCAGCTTTTTAGATTTTTTATTTAATTTTTTATTTTTATTTTCTTTTTTTCTTTTCTTTTGGGTGTTGAGGTGCTCGGTTGTAGTTGCTCTGTGCGTTGAAGTCGGTTTTACATGCCCCAAGGGTTGGTGAGACTGAGTTGGATCTCCCCCTAGGGTCGGCTGATTCCTGTGTTGAAACGAAGTGTTGCTGTAAGTAGCCCACCAGGAGCCTAGGCAACTTACAACTGAATGATGCCCTCAATCTTATTTTCTTTGGCAAACTTTTTTTTTTTCTTGAGAGAAACCTGGTTTGGCTGCTCTGTGCGTTGCAGTCGGTTTTACATGCCCCAAGGGTTGGTGAGACTGAGTTGGATCTCCCCCTCGGGTCGGCTGATCCCTGCGTTGAAACGAAGTGTTGCTGTAAGTAACCCACCAGGAGCCTAGGCACCAGACCTTAAGGGTGGACCTCATTCAAAATTCATTTTTATTCCAAATTCTCTTTTTTTATATGATTTTCTTGATTGCTACTGATTGTCTTTGTTCTCGTAAGAGGGGCCAAGACAAACAGGAGACACATATAACTGGAGGTGAGACTTTTGGCCTTTAGATTTGGTATGCTCACCACATGAGTGTTCAGCGAAGGTTGGGGCTGGCACCAAACACTGTGTAGTTTTTAACCTAATCCATGTACCACTCTTCCTTTTCAGCTTTTTAGATTTTTTATTTAATTTTTTATTTTTATTTTCTTTTTTTCTTTTCTTTTGGGTGTTGAGGTGCTCGGTTGTAGTTGCTCTGTGCGTTGAAGTCGGTTTTACATGCCCCAAGGGTTGGTGAGACTGAGTTGGATCTCCCCCTAGGGTCGGCTGATTCCTGCGTCGAGATGCCTGTGGGTGTTGCCCACACACCAGGAGCCTAGGCAACTTATAACTGAATGATGCCCTCAATCTTATTTTCTTTGGCAAACTTTTTTTTTTTCTTGAGAGAAACCTGGTTTGGCTGCTCTGTGCGTTGCAGTCGGTTTTACATGCCCCAAGGGTTGGTGAGACTGAGTTGGATCTCCCCCTCGGGTCGGCTGATCCCTGCGTCGAGATGCCTGTGGGTGTTGCCCACACACCAGGAGCCTAGGCACCAAACCTTAAGGGTGGACCTCATTCAAAATTCATTTTTATTCCAAATTCTCTTTTTTTATATGATTTTCTTGATTGCTACTGATTGTCTTTGTTCTCGTAAGAGGGGCCAAGACAAACAGGAGACACATATAACTGGAGGTGAGACTTTTGGCCTTTAGATTTGGTATGCTCACCACATGAGTGTTCAGCGAAGGTTGGGGCTGGCACCAAACACTGTGTAGTTTTTAACCTAATCCATGTACCACTCTTCCTTTTCAGCTTTTTAGATTTTTTATTTAATTTTTTATTTTAATTTTCTTTTTTTCTTTTCTTTTGGGTGTTGAGGTGCTCGGTTGTAGTTGCTCTGTGCGTTGAAGTCGGTTTTACATGCCCCAAGGGTTGGTGAGACTGAGTTGGATCTCCCCCTAGGGTCGGCTGATTCCTGTGTTGAAACGAAGTGTTGCTGTAAGTAGCCCACCAGGAGCCTAGGCAACTTATAACTGAATGATGCCCTCAATCTTATTTTCTTTGGCAAACTTTTTTTTTTTCTTGAGAGAAACCTGGTTTGGCTGCTCTGTGCGTTGCAGTCGGTTTTACATGCCCCAAGGGTTGGTGAGACTGAGTTGGATCTCCCCCTCGGGTCGGCTGATCCCTGCGTTGAAACGAAGTGTTGCTGTAAGTAACCCACCAGGAGCCTAGGCACCAGACCTTAAGGGTGGACCTCATTCAAAATTCATTTTTATTCCAAATTCTTTTTTTTTTTTTTTGATTTTCTTGATTGCTACTGATTGTCTTTGTTCTCGTAAGAGGGGCCAAGACAAACAGGAGACACATATAACTGGAGGTGAGACTTTTGGCCTTTAGATTTGGTATGCTCACCACATGAGTGTTCAGCGAAGGTTGGGGCTGGCACCAAACACTGTGTAGTTTTTAACCTAATCCATGTACCACTCTTCCTTTTCAGCTTTTTAGATTTTTTATTTAATTTTTTATTTTTATTTTCTTTTTTTCTTTTCTTTTGGGTGTTGAGGTGCTCGGTTGTAGTTGCTCTGTGCGTTGAAGTCGGTTTTACATGCCCCAAGGGTTGGTGAGACTGAGTTGGATCTCCCCCTAGGGTCGGCTGATTCCTGTGTTGAAACGAAGTGTTGCTGTAAGTAGCCCACCAGGAGCCTAGGCAACTTACAACTGAATGATGCCCTCAATCTTATTTTCTTTGGCAAACTTTTTTTTTTTCTTGAGAGAAACCTGGTTTGGCTGCTCTGTGCGTTGCAGTCGGTTTTACATGCCCCAAGGGTTGGTGAGACTGAGTTGGATCTCCCCCTCGGGTCGGCTGATCCCTGCGTTGAAACGAAGTGTTGCTGTAAGTAACCCACCAGGAGCCTAGGCACCAGACCTTAAGGGTGGACCTCATTCAAAATTCATTTTTATTCCAAATTCTCTTTTTTTATATGATTTTCTTGATTGCTACTGATTGTCTTTGTTCTCGTAAGAGGGGCCAAGACAAACAGGAGACACATATAACTGGAGGTGAGACTTTTGGCCTTTAGATTTGGTATGCTCACCACATGAGTGTTCAGCGAAGGTTGGGGCTGGCACCAAACACTGTGTAGTTTTTAACCTAATCCATGTACCACTCTTCCTTTTCAGCTTTTTAGATTTTTTATTTAATTTTTTATTTTTATTTTCTTTTTTTCTTTTCTTTTGGGTGTTGAGGTGCTCGGTTGTAGTTGCTCTGTGCGTTGAAGTCGGTTTTACATGCCCCAAGGGTTGGTGAGACTGAGTTGGATCTCCCCCTAGGGTCGGCTGATTCCTGCGTCGAGATGCCTGTGGGTGTTGCCCACACACCAGGAGCCTAGGCAACTTATAACTGAATGATGCCCTCAATCTTATTTTCTTTGGCAAACTTTTTTTTTTTCTTGAGAGAAACCTGGTTTGGCTGCTCTGTGCGTTGCAGTCGGTTTTACATGCCCCAAGGGTTGGTGAGACTGAGTTGGATCTCCCCCTCGGGTTGGCTGATCCCTGCGTCGAGATGCCTGTGGGTGTTGCCCACACACCAGGAGCCTAGGCACCAAACCTTAAGGGTGGACCTCATTCAAAATTCATTTTTATTCCAAATTCTCTTTTTTTATATGATTTTCTTGATTGCTACTGATTGTCTTTGTTCTCGTAAGAGGGGCCAAGACAAACAGGAGACACATATAACTGGAGGTGAGACTTTTGGCCTTTAGATTTGGTATGCTCACCACATGAGTGTTCAGCGAAGGTTGGGGCTGGCACCAAACACTGTGTAGTTTTTAACCTAATCCATGTACCACTCTTCCTTTTCAGCTTTTTAGATTTTTTATTTAATTTTTTATTTTAATTTTCTTTTTTTCTTTTCTTTTGGGTGTTGAGGTGCTCGGTTGTAGTTGCTCTGTGCGTTGAAGTCGGTTTTACATGCCCCAAGGGTTGGTGAGACTGAGTTGGATCTCCCCCTCGGGTCGGCTGATCCCTGCGTTGAAACGAAGTGTTGCTGTAAGTAGCCCACCAGGAGCCTAGGCAACTTATAACTGAATGATGCCCTCAATCTTATTTTCTTTGGCAAACTTTTTTTTTTTCTTGAGAGAAACCTGGTTTGGCTGCTCTGTGCGTTGCAGTCGGTTTTACATGCCCCAAGGGTTGGTGAGACTGAGTTGGATCTCCCCCTCGGGTCGGCTGATCCCTGCGTTGAAACGAAGTGTTGCTGTAAGTAACCCACCAGGAGCCTAGGCACCAGACCTTAAGGGTGGACCTCATTCAAAATTCATTTTTATTCCAAATTCTTTTTTTTTTTTTTTGATTTTCTTGATTGCTACTGATTGTCTTTGTTCTCGTAAGAGGGGCCAAGACAAACAGGAGACACATATAACTGGAGGTGAGACTTTTGGCCTTTAGATTTGGTATGCTCACCACATGAGTGTTCAGCGAAGGTTGGGGCTGGCACCAAACACTGTGTAGTTTTTAACCTAATCCATGTACCACTCTTCCTTTTCAGCTTTTTAGATTTTTTATTTAATTTTTTATTTTTATTTTCTTTTTTTCTTTTCTTTTGGGTGTTGAGGTGCTCGGTTGTAGTTGCTCTGTGCGTTGAAGTCGGTTTTACATGCCCCAAGGGTTGGTGAGACTGAGTTGGATCTCCCCCTAGGGTCGGCTGATTCCTGTGTTGAAACGAAGTGTTGCTGTAAGTAGCCCACCAGGAGCCTAGGCAACTTACAACTGAATGATGCCCTCAATCTTATTTTCTTTGGCAAACTTTTTTTTTTTCTTGAGAGAAACCTGGTTTGGCTGCTCTGTGCGTTGCAGTCGGTTTTACATGCCCCAAGGGTTGGTGAGACTGAGTTGGATCTCCCCCTCGGGTCGGCTGATCCCTGCGTCGAGATGCCTGTGGGTGTTGCCCACACACCAGGAGCCTAGGCACCAAACCTTAAGGGTGGACCTCATTCAAAATTCATTTTTATTCCAAATTCTCTTTTTTTATATGATTTTCTTGATTGCTACTGATTGTCTTTGTTCTCGTAAGAGGGGCCAAGACAAACAGGAGACACATAACTGGAGGTGAGACTTTTGGCCTTTAGATTTGGTATGCTCACCACATGAGTGTTCAGCGAAGGTTGGGGCTGGCACCAAACACTGTGTAGTTTTTAACCTAATCCATGTACCACTCTTCCTTTTCAGCTTTTTAGATTTTTTATTTAATTTTTTATTTTAATTTTCTTTTTTTCTTTTCTTTTGGGTGTTGAGGTGCTCGGTTGTAGTTGCTCTGTGCGTTGAAGTCGGTTTTACATGCCCCAAGGGTTGGTGAGACTGAGTTGGATCTCCCCCTAGGGTCGGCTGATTCCTGTGTTGAAACGAAGTGTTGCTGTAAGTAGCCCACCAGGAGCCTAGGCAACTTACAACTGAATGATGCCCTCAATCTTATTTTCTTTGGCAAACTTTTTTTTTTTCTTGAGAGAAACCTGGTTTGGCTGCTCTGTGCGTTGCAGTCGGTTTTACATGCCCCAAGGGTTGGTGAGACTGAGTTGGATCTCCCCCTCGGGTCGGCTGATCCCTGCGTTGAAACGAAGTGTTGCTGTAAGTAACCCACCAGGAGCCTAGGCACCAGACCTTAAGGGTGGACCTCATTCAAAATTCATTTTTATTCCAAATTCTTTTTTTTTTTTTTTGATTTTCTTGATTGCTACTGATTGTCTTTGTTCTCGTAAGAGGGGCCAAGACAAACAGGAGACACATATAACTGGAGGTGAGACTTTTGGCCTTTAGATTTGGTATGCTCACCACATGAGTGTTCAGCGAAGGTTGGGGCTGGCACCAAACACTGTGTAGTTTTTAACCTAATCCATGTACCACTCTTCCTTTTCAGCTTTTTAGATTTTTTATTTAATTTTTTATTTTTATTTTCTTTTTTTCTTTTCTTTTGGGTGTTGAGGTGCTCGGTTGTAGTTGCTCTGTGCGTTGAAGTCGGTTTTACATGCCCCAAGGGTTGGTGAGACTGAGTTGGATCTCCCCCTAGGGTCGGCTGATTCCTGTGTTGAAACGAAGTGTTGCTGTAAGTAGCCCACCAGGAGCCTAGGCAACTTACAACTGAATGATGCCCTCAATCTTATTTTCTTTGGCAAACTTTTTTTTTTTCTTGAGAGAAACCTGGTTTGGCTGCTCTGTGCGTTGCAGTCGGTTTTACATGCCCCAAGGGTTGGTGAGACTGAGTTGGATCTCCCCCTCGGGTCGGCTGATCCCTGCGTTGAAACGAAGTGTTGCTGTAAGTAACCCACCAGGAGCCTAGGCACCAGACCTTAAGGGTGGACCTCATTCAAAATTCATTTTTATTCCAAATTCTTTTTTTTTTTTTTTGATTTTCTTGATTGCTACTGATTGTCTTTGTTCTCGTAAGAGGGGCCAAGACAAACAGGAGACACATATAACTGGAGGTGAGACTTTTGGCCTTTAGATTTGGTATGCTCACCACATGAGTGTTCAGCGAAGGTTGGGGCTGGCACCAAACACTGTGTAGTTTTTAACCTAATCCATGTACCACTCTTCCTTTTCAGCTTTTTAGATTTTTTATTTAATTTTTTATTTTTATTTTCTTTTTTTCTTTTCTTTTGGGTGTTGAGGTGCTCGGTTGTAGTTGCTCTGTGCGTTGAAGTCGGTTTTACATGCCCCAAGGGTTGGTGAGACTGAGTTGGATCTCCCCCTAGGGTCGGCTGATTCCTGTGTTGAAACGAAGTGTTGCTGTAAGTAGCCCACCAGGAGCCTAGGCAACTTACAACTGAATGATGCCCTCAATCTTATTTTCTTTGGCAAACTTTTTTTTTTTCTTGAGAGAAACCTGGTTTGGCTGCTCTGTGCGTTGCAGTCGGTTTTACATGCCCCAAGGGTTGGTGAGACTGAGTTGGATCTCCCCCTCGGGTCGGCTGATCCCTGCGTTGAAACGAAGTGTTGCTGTAAGTAACCCACCAGGAGCCTAGGCACCAGACCTTAAGGGTGGACCTCATTCAAAATTCATTTTTATTCCAAATTCTTTTTTTTTTTTTTTGATTTTCTTGATTGCTACTGATTGTCTTTGTTCTCGTAAGAGGGGCCAAGACAAACAGGAGACACATATAACTGGAGGTGAGACTTTTGGCCTTTAGATTTGGTATGCTCACCACATGAGTGTTCAGCGAAGGTTGGGGCTGGCACCAAACACTGTGTAGTTTTTAACCTAATCTATGTACCACTCTTCCTTTTCATCATTGTCATCACACCTACACAAATTTGCACATACATAAACAAACATACATACATACTTTACTACACACATTTAAACATACATAATCAAACATTTGCACTTCACTACACTTCTATTGTAGACACAATTAGGTTGAATCAAGTTAAATTTTCAAAAGTGCACTCCACATGTAGGCCTCATGAAACCCTTTTAGCTTCTGAGAGTAGGTAGGGCATAAACCATTTAGCTTCTTAGTGTAGGTAGGACATAAACTATTTTAGCTTCTTAGAGTAGGTAGGATATAAACCATTGAGCTTCTTAGTGTAGGGAGGATATAAACCATTTCAGGTTCTAAGAGTAGGTAGGGCATAAACCATTTAGCTTCTTAGTGTAGGTAGGACATAAACTATTTTAGCTTCTTAGAGTAGGTAGGATATAAACCATTGAGCTTCTTAGTGTAGGTAGGGCATAAACAATTTTAGCTTCTTAGAGTAGGTAGGACATAAACCAATTTAGTTTCTAAGAGTAGGTAGGACATAAACCCTTTAGCTTCTTAGAGTAGGTAGGGCATAAACCATTTTAGCTTCTTAGAGTAGGTAGGGCATAAACCATATTAGCTTTCTAGAGTAGGTAGGGCATAAACCCTTTAGCTTCTTAGAGTAGGTAGGACATAAACCCTTTAGCTTCTTAGAGTAGGTAGGACATAAACCATTTTAGTTTCTTAGAGTAGGTAGGACATAAACCATTTTAGTTTCTAAGAGTAGGTAGGACATAAACCATTTAGCTTCTTAGAGTAGGTAGGACATAAATCATTTTAGGTTCTTAGAGTAGGTAGGGCATAAACCATTTAGCGTGTTAGAGTAGTTAGGACATAAACCATTTTAGGTTCTTACAGTAGGTAGGATATAAACCATTTAGCTTCTCAGTGTAGGTAGGAGATAAACCATTTTAGGTTCTAAGAGTAGGTAGGACATAAACCAATTTAGTTTCTAAGAGTAGGTAGGACATAAACCATTTTAGTTTCTAAGAGTAGGTAGGAAATAAACCATTTTAGGTTCTAAGAGTAGGTAGGGCATAAACCATTTAGCGTGTTAGAGTAGGTAGGACATAAACAATTTTAGCTTCTTAGAGTAGGTAGGACATAAACCAATTTTAGCTTCTTAGAGTAGGTAGGACATAAACCAATTTAGCTTCTTAGAGTAGGTAGGGCATCAACCATTTAGCTTCTTAGAGTAGGTAGGACATAAACCCTTTAGCTTCTTAGTGTAGGTAGGGCATAAACCATTTAGCTTCTTAGAGTAGGTAGGACATAAACCATTTTAGTTTCTAAGAGTAGGTAGGACATAAATTATTTTAGCTTCTTAGAGTAAAGTTTCATAGTACAGGCAAGAGAAAAAAGGGGGCAATGAAACCTATTGAGTAATTGAAGGCTGATTGCCACTTAATGACAGCGAGGTCGGGGCTGTCATTTTATCTTTATTCATATATTCTGTGTCACACTGCCTGCACCGACTAGAGTGCTCAGGGTATCGACTGCATTAGGAAGAATGATGTGCAAGTCATGTGGGCAGTATTCTGAAGTTTTGTTTGACCTGGTTTTTGCACTTGCCACGCTTACCTGTACCTTAAACCTAACCTGTTTGATGCTAACCAGCTCTGCCCCACTATATCGGCAGTTAAACCTGTGCTCCAAAATACATTATAACACCATTAAAATTGGAAAGTTTTCTGAATTCTCCCAACCAAACAAAGAGGAGAAAAATGTCAAATAAACGGGAAAAAAAGTGAATCAATATGTTTTGTGTCATTTTTCTTTATAATCTCTTCTAATAAAGTCATGGTATTCTCACTGAAATGCTGCTACTATTTTTGCAAGTACTTTGGCCATCTATATTTCTGCAACTGCAACAACGATCGACCTGAACGCTTTCAAATTAGTTCAAAAGTAATAATGATACTGCAATCAAAACCATGGAAAATACATTTCTTTGACTTTTTGGTAAGTTTCCATGAGCTCTCTATATATATATCTTTCTTGAGACCAGCTTGGTAGAATACTCACACCATTACTGATAGCTTTATCCTTGGTATATCCTAACTTCTGCAATAAGCTGTTTCTAGTCCCCTTCCCAACACCACTTGAAGTGAAAATAGGATTTTACGGAGCGACGTTAGCACTACTTCAGAACGATGAATTCCTAAATTATTAGCCCATGGCAAGCAGAGAAGAATAATAAGCATCAAGATGAATAAAGAATCAACCATATACGATCCAGATTATTTTGGGTGCATGCAGAAAGAACATCTGCTCCGTGAAGAAAGAATCTTTTTCCTACTAGACATCAAAAGAGGAGACATGCCAACTAAATGTTTGGATAGTGCTAATGAAACAATCCAGAAACTCTTCGACTTTTTTGTGTTTGTTCACAAAATGTTCTACAAAAAAAGGAGCTCAACAGACATATTTCTCATACAGCAGGAACATCTCATCAATGGCAGCAAGTGGCTGAGAGCCAAGGCTTCATCTGGCTACTTGGTTGTATTCTCTTTTTTGAAGCAGGATTTCGAGAAACATTTCCCCCTAGTTGCCAGGGCAACTCTAGCTGTTGCCAATGGATTCCTAAAGACAGGAGAAGCATTTGCCACTGAAAGCGATTGGGAGAAACTGGAGGAGAAACTGGAGGGCTTTGATTCGTTCACGGGGGACAGTTCCATGAACAAAAGACGTGTAGCGGTACCTAGTAAGGGTGCTCCTTCTGGTTTCCCTGCAATCAAGACCACTTTGGAGTTTGACGACCTGATAAGAGCATATTATTTTTTCAGCAACGACATGCCAAATGATGTGGAAGACGAGGAGAGTGACGAAGATGAAACATGGAGAAAGCGAGCTTTCATGTTTAGCCCATTCTACTTGTTCAGAGTGAGTGACAGAATGACTATGAGGTACGAGCTACTCTTAGTACTTGCAAAATCCTTGTTAAAGAAAGAACAAGTTGAAGGTCGTCACAATTTCAACAAAAACTTCTCAGGTATAGAGGCAGCTGCCAAAGTTCTTCAAGAAAAAAACATTCACGACGAGGCATTTCAGCGTCACTTTGATCTCTACAAGTGGGAAGATACCATCACTGGTGCAACTGATGCCGTGGGATACACTTTCTTCGATTTGACCAACTACATTGCCTGGAAACTCAGCCCCATCCACACCCACACTGGTTTCTTCTACCACCATGATTTCTATGAGCTAGCGTACGACTGCAGTTTGGCAGAATGCGGAATGAGCTACATCTCTAAATGCAGGGAGGATGAAAGAGATGTAGAAATGACACCAGAGTCATTGTCACCATCACAGAACATCTCTCTTCTTAGGGCAACTCAGGTGGGCCTGCTACTGAACAGATCCAAAAGAAGAAGACAGCCAACAGAGGAGGAAAAGCACTTCGATCTTCTCTACCCCTCTCTCAGCGAGCTATCCAGAATGTTTGAAAGTTTAGCTAACTGCAGAAAGGACGGCCAGGTGGCCAAGCTTTTCATAGAGGACTGGTCTTTCATGCTTAACATCTATAGGATATACATGGCAAACAATGATGCTCTCTGTGGTACAGCACGCAGGGAACAGTACACCAAACAGAGATTGATTCGCAAGACCTTCACTGATGACAATCTGAATGGCACCCGCCTCATGTGCATTCAGAAGACAAGCGGAGGAGTGGAAGCATACCAGGACATCTTCGTGCAACAGATGTTAGCTGGTGCCAATGTAACGAGCATCAAGCAGTTGATGGTCGAGTTTGTCATGATGCTGATGGGCAACATATTGGGTTTCACGACCAAGACCCCTAAACCAGCCATCGTCCTCAACGGGCCACCTGGAGCGGGAAAGTCACACACGGCACATGCCTGTAGGATGATTGCAGTGGGATCGAGGGAAACAGCCAATCCATTGGCATTCATCGAGCAGCACTATGCAACTGCAAGGTCTTTCACTGCTTCGAGCGAAAACAAGTACGACAGCGTTTCAGGATCGAGATTGATAGAGGAATGGCAGTCTGGAGAAGGAAAAGAAAACAACTTTGCCAAGAACACTAGCCTAGAGTCCACAACACTGAAGAATGTGTTGGACCATGGTCTCTGCATTTCAGAACGAGGAAAAGTTAAGGAATCAGGTGGTGAAATCTACTCTACTCGTGACTTTGCTCTGAATGACCGCTCCTACATCATACTGGCTAACGGCTTCTCTGTGTGCTCCAGCCTAGAGGACAGATGTCTGGTCTATGAGATCCCTGGCCTACTCTCCTCTGAAAGCTGTAGGGACAGCGATCAGGTTCAAGTAGAGAGAAAGCTCTATTCAATGAAGATACCAGAGATGTTTGCTTTCTATAGATTCCACATCTCAGAGGCCATCAACAGGAAGAGGATCGGCTTGCAGATCAAAGAGCTCGAGGCCCATGATGAGTTGGATGACTACGAAGCTGACTTGACGCGAGCTAGGATGAGGGCTGTTCTCAAGGAAATGGGATACGATACCTCTGTGATGATGCCAAAACGGAAATGGATTCAGATAAGGAATTATGCTGAGATCTTTTCCTGTTGGAGGGCAGTAACCGAGGTCTGTGGATTCAGGAATACTAGAGTACTGTCAAATGCAGACATGCCACCGGCAACCCAACTGCAGAATAATAATTTGTTCTTGCAACAGCTGACCGTAGAAGAGAAGACCTTGATGATGGAAAAACAAACAGTGCTTGACCCTGCAGACTTGCTGTCTGCTGCTACAATGGTACTCAAGTTCACGGATGACCACAGCAGAGTTGTGCAGGCACTCTGCTGTCACCTGGTGGATCCCACCTGTGTGGAGTTCCCAGAGTACAACTGGAATGCTGTCAAGGAGAGTTACTTTCTGATCAAGGGAGTGAGCCTCAAGTGGATGAGTCATGAGCTGAAGAGCAAAGGAACACCGATATTGGAGGAGACATTGGAAGACTGCTTCTCTGACTTGGAGGAAAAGAGAATGGCAAACTCGGGTGGATCTGCTGTGTTCAGACGGTTCGATGGTAACGCAGCTCGATGGGACAGACAAAAGAGGCGGTTTGACTTGCTCCTACACACTAGGTATGCAGCTGCGATCTTCTGCCAGTTCGAGAAACGTGCAGTGGAAACATGCATTTCCTTTGTAGTGGAGCAACTGCTGAACGCAAATGCACAAGTCAAGTGGCACACTTCCTGGCCCAGGAGCACTGTGGCAGGGAAACTTGCAGCAACAGATGGAAGCGTAGAGGTGACAGTACCACAAGAATTGCTCAAAACCTTCCACTTTCTCTGTAGTCTGAGAGAGGAAGGAGGCCCCATGCATCTTGAGTATAACAAGTTTGCATGGCCAGTTGACTTTGCAGACACAAGAAGGAAGATCGCTCAATATCTGCTCGTGCAAAGTTTGGCCACTGGCAAAAGTCCACTGGAGACTGATAACGATGGCTATTTTTCTGTCCAAACCACAGAGGAACTGAAACAACTGTTTAGGCACAGGCAGACAGTGTTCCATAGAGAAGAGGAGGATATGGAGGTAGACATAGAGGTAGACGACATTCCAGTTCATTTCCCACAAAGAGATGACACAAGAGACAGCAGCACCGATGACAATGGCACCGATGACAGCAGCAGCAGCAGCAGCATGATCCACTATGCCATTTTCACACCACAGTTTGCCCACTACCAAGAACTACGCAATAAAATCATGCTAAGTGGTAGTCTTCTGGCCAACAAAGAAGGTTATCTCAGAGTGAACACTCCCATTGTTCGCACACCTAATGAACAGGTACCACACAACATTTTCCCCAAAGTTGGGCTATGGATCACTAAACCTCTAGCTATGAAACTTCACTGCAGTCTGCTTCAAGAAATCCCTGAAATGTCTGTTGAAATAGCAGAAGGAGCAAGAGGAGGAGTAGGAGCAGCAGCAGCAGGTCAAAGTCCAGCAGAGATCTTTGTCAGAAAGGCTCTGTGCCAAAACATGACGGACATGTCATCAGTGTTAGTGTTCAATCGCGACAGATGCTATGAAACACAGAAACCAGAGGATGCATTCTCATTCGTCCAAGTACCAGCTGTGCTGCCAGAATTCTGGGAAAATCTAGAGGAGAAATGGGACAGACAAAACGATTTGAATCTTAACAAATGGAAACATCCACACACCAAAAAGTCCTCCTTTGCTCCGGGCCACATCAACATTAAGTTGGCCTACAAACATCTCTTGCTTGAAGGGAAAGTAGCCCAGCTGAGGAATGACAAAGAAGCGTCGGCAACAGATGGCGACTTCAGGAAAAACCTGAAGAAGATGGTGATGTCACAGGCCAGGCAGATGAAACCTTATGTGGCTCTGCAAGCTGAGCATCTCCTTCCTTATCCAAACTCTGTTATGTCGTATTGAAATAAAAAGTGAAAGAAAATACACACACACACGAAAATTAGTTGTCAATGTTTATGTCCCTGTCCACTTTATTGATACAGACAAATTCACCTAATCTTTACTGGTGCTCCATAAGCATGTGATAAATGGAAATGGGATTTTAGACTGTAATCTAGCTGTGACTTCAGGTGAATGTGTTCTTATGATTAGGGAAAGAAGCAAGATGCGTAATTTGAGTACAGAGTTTTTCTTCACAAAGAACAGTATGTTGTTAGATGAAGTCATCTCTTTGCTTTATAAGGCACTGAGAAGAAAAGACACTGTGTTTGTTCACAGAGCCACCAGGGAGCTATTGCTAGGAAATCAGCTGAGGTGGTGCAACATTTTGTGTTCTTTCTTTGAAGATCATTGCCTAGCTGATGTGGAGTGTCTTCAATACATTTTGGAAAACCACAATCGCAAAGGCAAACAGAACAAGTTCAACTGTGTGGAAATGATTCTCACTCAATGTAGAACATGCAGGATAGCTCCTAGGATGGCAAGGCATTTCGCAAAAAACTGCAAACCAGAAAAACTGACGACATGCAACAAAGAACCCACTGTCCTAGGATTAGTGGAGCCACTGTATGGATCCATCGACTGTGATGAACTGCTTACTCAACTTCTGTGTGCTTGGAAGACCAAAAACTGGAATGAAGTTGGGGCCTATGCTGCTGTGGCTGCTTCAGTGATCCAAGTAGAGGGCTGTGGTCGAAAACTTACAGAGAAAGGGAAAAGGTATGTTACGATGAGCAAAGAAAAGACAGGCAGAGGATCACTCGTGTATCCACAGTTTTACCATGTAGTTTTTGCCATGTTGCACAAAAACACTTCTCCAGAAGAAGAAAACCTCAAGTCTTACATTCAAGCTTGCTGGCAAGTTGCCGCTCATATCAATGAGAACATCAACCTGTTGCAGAAAATGTTAGTGTCAATGCTCTACTCTATTTTGGCACGTTGCATGTATCTAGACGAATCGGGAACCACTGCCAACATAACTGCTGATAGCCCTTCTACTTTACAAAAGTGGAATGATTTTGATGACTTGGATGAAATCCCAGACTGGGCAATCGACATAGAAACTTATCGCGGACGCACAGGTGCAAAGGTTCCAGATGAGGAGACCTATCGTGGATATCATGGCATTAAGATTCCAGATCTGGGAGCGAAGTATGTTGAAAAGTTTCATGGCTGTAAACCCAAAAGGTCCACAGAGGATTATTTGCAGGAGAGCTTTATCTGCTGTAATGAGGCAGTGGTTTCAGAAAATATGTTTCCTTGTGAAATATCAGTGGAAACTTACAAGACAGGAAAACCAGCAAAGACTTATGTTCACCAGTTTACCTACAGGAAAATGCTGAGCGAACAAAACAAAGACTTAATTCTAGGAGGAAAGATGTTGTGCACAAACTTCGTATGTTTGAAAAGAAGAAACAAAGCCATTCAGTTAGCAGAAGAAAAGAAGGAGCAAACAACGAGGAGGAAGAGAAAGAGGGAAACAAGTGAATAATAATTAAAAGTGTTTGAAAACCACGAAAATGTTATTTCATGATTTCCCATGAAATAAATCTGGGTAGGAGATAAGGAGCAAATACACATCGTCATAGTAGGATACACTTGGAGGAAACCTTTGAAATTGGATTTTACAGTGGTACACATAGTTAACTTGGTTGAGAGAAACTATTAATCACAAAAAAGGCAAGGAAGATAATAAAGATGACCATGAAAAAGAACAAGAACAAAGTGGCAGCAGCGGCAGTGGCAGCAGCAGCAGCAGTGGCAGCAGCTGAAGAAGCAGAGGAAGAAATGCTGAGATATAATGTACGTCTCAGGAAAGAAGGGAAAGCCAAAGAGTATGCCCTTAGGTTTCCCCAAAGAAGGAACAACAGGCTGAAGAAGATGGTAGTGAATACAGGAGTAATCATGAAAAGAAATCTGAGTGTTTTAACTGACGATCACAAGCATCCTCTTGTGAGATGTCGAAACCAAGATAAAAGGAAACAGCTGCTTGCATTGTGGCTCAAGAAGGAGGCTGTCCGGCAAGAAGAAGAAACAGAAGAAGGAAACAACAAAAAGAGAAATAACAATACCACAACAAAATGGCTTGCTCATGTAAGGACACGCCTTGCTCGTTCCAGTGCAAACATTATGGCCCAAGATGTACTTGACACAGTTGATCATTATAAAGATATGTTCGTAAGAGGTCAAAGGATTGGCTCTGCCACTTGGGGAAAAAAATCATTCCCACAAGTTGCTGTCCTTGTAGACCTATCACCATCAGCAACATTGTACGATCATCTCTTTAAAAATTCGGAGAAGCAGCACCAGCAACTTTTGGTGAACCCTGAAAAACTACATGCTGAACTCCCAGTGGCCTATGCCCGCATACAGGGGAATGCTGAGGTCCCAGTCATTATAACTCGTTTGAAAACTCCCCTTGATCGCCTGCAATCTAGCTGGAGCTCTCTCCACAAGAGGAAAAAAGAACAGGCTACCATATTCCAGGACATGGATGCAGTGCGCACTGCTACTCTGCAGCTGTTGGACGAAGCTTTAGAGAAGGAGGGAAAGCTACTGGGAGTGAACCTTAAAATGCTGGTATGCTACGATGCTAAGAAGTGGGATTTTGGAGGTTCAATCGACTTAGTCCACTGTCCATATGACGATGTGATCGACGCTATCAAGAGCCGCATGTCTACCAAGCTGGATGTTAGAGCTGATTTCAATTGAAATTTAAAAAAAAAAAAAAAAAAAAAAAAAAAAAAAGAATAAAAATTATGAAAAAAAAAAAAGTGTTTCTTTGTTTTATTTGTTGCGAGCCAAAATATCCATGAAATTTAGTTTTTTGTTCCTGTTCCCATCAGGATTAAGTCCAGAGGAAAATATTACCATGTGCATGCAAGACTTGCACCAGTTTCTTAACAGAGCAGAGGCTATTTCTTTGTCTTCTGGATGATATCTTTCCAGATATTTCTCGGGAACATTGAAAATATTTGGGATGGTTGTTGATTGGGGTGTGATGCTGCGCTCTAGTCTGCATGCCAGCATGTCAAGCACACTTTCCTGAATAGCAAGGAAAGACATCTGCTGCTGCTGCTGCTCCTTCTCCTTGGAGAACTGAGGATGGTGGTCATTACTTTGTAAATGGTGTAAAAGAGCCTTTTCCCACATTTCCTTCTCTTGTGCTTCTTCTCTTTTGTCAACTTGAATGTTGTCAGAACCAAACTTTGCTGCATATCCTATTACCTCAATGGCAGAAAACTTGGAGAGATCGTGGTGTTTTATCCTCAACAGTAACTTTTCCCTCAAAATCGAAGGAAAACATTCCGATATATCCATCAAGTGAAATGCCCTACGTATCCAGAGCCTGTGACTAATGGTTTGGCTGAAATGAGCAAACACCTTGGGGATAAAGTCTGGTCTGCACTTGATTATCTCATCTCTCTCTTCCAAGTATAAGCGGGCTGCCTCGTAGTCACCGCTTTGTGACTTCAAACTTGGAGCAGCAAACTCATGAAATAAATCGAGAAGTTTATAACTTTGTTGCCTTTCATCCATTATCGAGAAATAATAATGCTTTTCTAAATAATCCTGGACGAATTAATAGAAGTCGCGAGAAAATCGAATTCCAAAGTAGACGGCAGATGTCTCAGGAAGCATTTGGTTTTCCATCCGTTTTCTCACCTACTCGCCAGTGGGCATCACTTGTTGTCTGCTGGTGATGTCATACCCAAAGCCCATTTGATATATATATTTGAAAATAAAATAATGAGTGACGACAGGAGCAGCAGCAATGATCTTTTCCTACAACTCATCGAACCTGATTCTTCTGGATCTACTGCAATACATTATGCTGCTGAATTTGAAATTGAAGAAATTTTCAAAAGCATAATGAAATTCTGTATACAGAAAAGCAGCCAGAAGGGTAGCCAAACCAGCATCAGCACCAGTCTGAGTAAAGAAGCAGATGAAGAAATTGACTGTATTGAAAAACTGAGAAATGCTTGTCTAAGCGTTAGGCCAAACGACTATCACAGCGTTTGTTCACTTCTCATTGAGAGAGATCGAGACGATATTCTTCACAAGTATTTAGTTAAAATTCTTAAGATAGATCCTTTTGAAACAGAATTCCAAGACATATATTTCACTTGGTTAGATGAAGCTCTGTTTTGTGGTTCCACGAACATCATCTTTTACTTGTTTAATCATCACAGAGAGAAAATGTGTCTGATGCTACTGGAAGGAAATCAAGCTACTTCTGTTGCTGGTACTTCTAAGCATAACAGGTTTTCCTCTTTTGATTTGGTTTTGTTATCTCCCCATCTCAGTGAGACACAGCGACAAATTTACGTGGATGAAATTCTATCTGAAATTCCTGGTGGGCTAACAATATTTCATCATACTCCAGAGTACATAATCAAATTTTGTTCACCCAAATTAATCCGACACATAACAGCAAAAATGGGCCCGATTGATTTTCTTTGGAAATGCATTGAGCACAACATGTTTAGATGATTAGTTCAAGAGCCAAAAAAAAAATAATAATAATAATAATTTAAAAGAAATAGAGAGAAATAAAAAAAAATATATAAAAAAAACAAACAGAAAAGAGATCATTTACATTTGAAAAAATACCTTTTATTTATTCTTTCTTAGCCTAATACATGATCATGCACCTTTTTTTTATATATTATGACTTGAGGAATTTTACCTATTTTCACAAAGAAAAAAAAAAAGTAATATGGTAGAAAGTTGAATTCAGCTCAGCTGGATGCTTTATGAGTATAATTGTTTTAACATTCTTTTTTTTTCATGCTGTGACAGGAACTGCAAGCTATACACTTCGTTCATACTTTAGGAACCTCATACATACTTCATTTTCAATGCTTGCTTGAGATTGAACTCGTTCAACAACATCATTCATCATCCTCGGAGAAAGAGGAAAATAACTTTTGGGCGTAGATTCCCTGCTATTTATCCTGCCCTCCTCCACCAAAGTTGAATTCAGCTCAACTGGATGCTTTACGAGAAGCTGTTTTGGTACCAACATCATACCTCATATTTTCTTTTATACATTAGGAACCCAATACTTACATCATTTTCACTTTCTGTCTTTCTTCTTTTAAATAGAACACTGTACCAAAACCTTTTTCATGCTACAGGAACAGGAACTACGTGCTTCACACTTCTTTCATACTTTAGGAACCTCATACATACATGTTTCTCAATGCCTGGTTAATGAACAAATCATAAGTACAGCAAAATGATAGTAATACAATAAACTTTGGAGAACAGAACATGTGGAACTAACAAGAAAAGTGATAAAATGGCACATGTCGGGGAAATGCATACATGCTGAAACTACTTTTGATAGCCACGTGGAACAACGTTCAAGAGAATAAGAACCAAATTGTTCGCGACACAATGGAAAGGAACACTGATCATTTCTCCAACACAAAGAAAGTTCCAAAACCATAAACTATTTTATCTGTCAGAAGTGACAAACATGCTGCATAATGTGGTGGTTGACACACAAACTTGCAGATGAACTGTAGACTGATAACACAGTCCGTCAATGAGATCAAAGAAACTTTCTTTTCACAACCACTGTGTTGAGTACCATAATTTCGGCAAGCATCTACTCTTTTCATCAATAAATGGAAAATCTTCTGTCTGTAACATATACAGATGAACTTGCAACTTAATGTATGCATTTCAAGTGATGAAAACACATAACCCAGATTACATCTTCAAAGGATGCCTCTCCTTTACTGGACAAGCACTCCTAAGGAATCTTAAGTTCACCCTTGAGCTTTTGCAAAGAATTTTGCTTTCTGGCTTTTTTTTTTCTTTCTGATGCATTGGCCATATGTGACTCTTTCACACTCTTTTCACACTCCCTCATCTGGCATCTGTGCAGGTGCCACACTATGATTTTGTCATATTTGCAAACACAATATTTAGTAGACTGTAATGGTAACTCATGTCGTAACCCTTTAATGACAAATACCAATGCTTCACATACTAGTGCTAGATGTAGGTAACTCGATGGGGTTTCTGAATCTAACTTGCCAACACATCTCTCTACAACAACTGCACTTTTTTTTGAGACACCATCCTATGAACGCAATCATGCAAAAAATACACATGATCAACAGCATATTAACTAAGATTTTAAGAGGCAAAAGTACACCGTCGTTTGCTACAGTATTCAAACTTGTAGTATTTTGCAACAATCCTCCATTCATCTTTTCACTCTGTACATCAGATATACATTGAAATATAAGTAACCAGATCATTGTCACCTTGAAAAACATAGTTGGAAAAACAGTTTGAACTCCAAGACAAAATGCTACACCTACAACATTCTAAACCTCTACATTATGTGTCTGTACACCAATTGTAGTTAATCGCCTAATGTACTGGTACTGTTCTAATTTCTGTCTGCAACACATGCAGTGCTCCATGAAAACCCATACAATGAATGAAACGAAGAAAAAAATGAATACAATCTGTGCCACCCAAAGCATGACCAGTATAACTGACTCACACATTTCAAGTGTAGAATGAACAGGAACCTCAGCCTATACTATATCACTTTCTCTGGTGCCTGTATGTTTCCCGGTCTCTGCTACTAGTACTGTCACTACTTCAGGTGTCCATAGGGTACTAGCTGCTGTGGCCACTGCTGCGCTTCTTCAACTTCTAGTTTGAGACTGCAAAGGAAAATTTAGAAAATGTTTAAACCAAAATACCTATTTTGTATGTAAACTAGATAATGTGTAATTTACTTTTTTTTAAATTTTATTTCCTTGGTGAATTCAGTGGTACAATATATGCAGCACAATATTTATCTATACATGTTGAGACAATAATCAAATAAGAAAGAAACAATTAAGTAACATCGAAAGAAAAAAAGAATAAAGTAGTCTGTTTACGATCTATACCTCTAGTTGTCTTTCATTGAGGAACGTTCAGCACCAGCAGCAGCAGCAGCAGCAGCAGCAACAACAACATCAGCACCACGAAATAGGAGCACCAGTCACAGGAGAGTAAACTATGAGCACAAATAAAAATAGCACCAGCAATATACAACATCAAAATACATTAATCAAGCATGGGACATGTTTATATTTGTTTGTGTTTACATGACATTTTCACCAATTAAAAGAAGTAGACATTTGTCATACTTCGAGCAGTCTAATCTCCAAAGCAAAGTACCTCCTTTTTTTTTTTTTTTTTTTTTTGACATATAGTCAGGATCCCCAGTGAATTTGACAATAGTATGAGGGTGTCTTGTTTTGTTTTCCCTTTTTCAGTAGCTTGTGAAGACAATTTGACAAAAAGAGCATCAGCTTGTGCAGTTCCTTCAATTATCCCACCTCTAATGATTCTTTATATATATATATGTAGAAAAAGAAAATCAATTCTAATGTCTAGTCTTAACTCATAATAACCCCTTCAAGGAACTCAATGTCACAGGCCAGCATCAGCATACTCTCCCTAAGAAGAAGGAGGAGGCTGCAAAATTTCAAAAACAGATCACGGGATGGACTACAGCAACCCACCCAGCAGGGCAACAGAGGGAAAAAAGACACTGATCCTAAGTTTGTACTACTGTAGGGCTGATCCTAAGTTTGTGCCACTATGGGGCTGATTGATCCTAAGTTTGTGTCAGTGAGAGAGTGTTTGGCGTACAACAATGTAAATTCATGGCAGAACGAGGAAGAAACAGCATCAAGCACCTGCTCACAGGGGCGATTCACTGCAAGGGATTCTCCTTCAGTGTCTTCGGAAACAACTTGTCCTGCTTCCAAGTTGTTATGCCGCTGGGGATAGAGGTCGTCATCAGCGCCTCCAGATCCCTCAAGGCAGCACGGGAGAAGTCTTGGTCTTGGCCCATGCCAGCCTTTCCCCAGTGGTGGGCCTCTGGTCTACCGGTCCCTCGTTACCCGGACTCAACCATCAACCCAAGACTAAGACAATATATTTCTACATTTTCATTTGGTTTCCTTCAGTATTCCACTCATATCCGTCTTCTTCTTTCATTGGTCACCCACCCGGATGCCGGGTGTCTTTCTGACCCCCCGACCGGGTGACTCTCGTCCCATCCTTCCATAATTACTTTTTCCAATATTTCAGGCCGCTCGGTCCATCGCTCCTTCGGCCCTCGTGACCGAGCAGTCCCCTCTTCCTTAGATACTCTGTGGTTCAACCTGCTTGGTCCCGACCAACATGCACGGCTCTCATTGACTACTGAGAAGAAATGGAACAATTTTTCGTCCTTCGCCGACTGCCTCCTCCCATTCGTAAAGCCCCATCAGCAAGGTAAGTTGTTTTCCATGCGTAGTTCCATTTAGTGCCATTTTTTTCCCCCGTTTTGACCATCTCAGACTTCGACTGGACCCTCATCATCAGACTACACTACAAGCATGCTGATCACAGCCAACACCTCCTAACACATGGCCATGTCCGATTCTCAAAGAAGAAGATCCTCCTGAAGAAACTCCCATTTTTGGAGGATGATTATGATGACAGAGTAGAAGGAATCGGTTCCGGAAATTTGTGGTCCCGATGTTTCACTCTTAATTTATGAGCCCGCCAGTCCGTATCCGATGTGAAGAAGAAAAAGTTCGGTTCCGGCCAGCGGTCTTTGGGTTAGGGTTATCCGGACCTCGGATCCCCATGCGGCTCGGGTACCACCACCTCAGTCTGGTCCCCACCCCCACCCCCTCCCCACCCCTAGGGGTTTAACATTATGGGTGAGGAGCCAACCCCCGTAATACCTCCCCACCCGAACTCGTGGCGCGCCAGTTCCGCGCCGGTTCCGCCACATCAATATCCGTGTCATTCTATAAATATTTATAAAGTCTATTTTATCGTTGCAGACAAGGTGCAGACGATGTGAACCCACAGCTGTAGTAGCTTTCCAAGAGCTACTCTTTCCTTGATCGGCCAACACCACCCTTCACAGTCCTACCCAGGAGATGGTCTCAAAGAAAGATATAGAAGAAAAAAGTGGAGAAAGTTCATGGCTCCAATCGCCACCTGGAGAGATGAAATACATCTCCACTAGTCCATACACTAAGGGGTTTGATTTCAATCTTCCTTCTGCAATAGACTAGCATTTTTCAGTTTCAGCTTATCTTTGAAATGTGCAGGAAAGCACTGGAGTAGCTGGTCAACATCCACCCATACACTTCTCTCATGACAAGGACGAGAGTTCCTGATATGAGTTCTGACTGCTCTTACAGAGAGCTTTGCAAGTGTCATAGGTTTTGAGGTCTTTTTCGTGAGTTGACTCCAGAGTTTCTCAGTGACAAAGGCCTCAGACACTCGCTTGTCCATCGAACACGCTCCAGATACAAGAAGGCTTTCGACGAAATCTTGAGGAAAGCTTTCAACAAGAGTGATGTGCGTGCAGTCATGACACAGCCAGTCAGGAATAGCTCCATGAGCCAGTAAAAGCGTTGCCAGTCTGTACAAACCTTGGCAGATAGCTTGATTCAACAGGCCTCGATTGTCCATGTGACACCGACAGCGGGCGTCTATGGGCATTCCTCGAGATATCAGGGTCTGTATGATGTCCAAATGATCATTAAGTGAAAAGATAAGGTTACTGTTCATGAGGCACAGATTGTGCCTAGCTTTGGTAAGATCCAAGTTACCAAACTCAATTAGGTCCCTCACAATGTCCAACCTGTTGGTACCACATGCAATTGATAGAGCAGACTGACGCCCTATCAAGTGTTTGAAGTCAAAAGGAAATTTGCTTACGTGGACAACTTCGTTTACTGAAGCACCTTCTTTGATGAGGATCCTCACCATATCTTCTCTTCCCATGATTGTGGCAGCATGGAGTGGTCCGAAAGGATGATATTCTGTGGGATTTACTCGACCTCCACAACGTAAGACAACATTTAGACACTCTGCATTATCTTGGAATATTGCACATGTAGAGGGCAAAGAGGAGAACCTCTTCGCACAGCAAGGTCTGTTTGCAAGCGAAGGTCGAAGCTCGAGCATCATTCGAAGGATAGTAGGTTTGTCTTGAATAATGGCTTCATGTACAAGGGTGGCACCATCAGGCATCGTAAGATTAGCCCCAGCACGGAGCAGCCTTTCGAAAATGACAGTATTGTTTCTGGAAAAACTAATGTAGAGTGGATAAGTGGAATACCTTTGTTTTTTTTCCAATTCCACACTTGCACCTGCACCAATGAGCATATCAACAATTTCCACATTATCTTGCAGACAAGCTCGACCCAAATAGGAAAAGATCATCTGACGATGAAAGAAATTGACGTCTGGTCTTTCAGGCACACGTAACTCAAGGAGAAGACGGCAGGCTGTCTCATCATTCTTGATGACGGCCAACATTAAAGGTGTCATAATCCTCTGCCTGATTCTTGCTGACGTGTCGTTTGCATCTGCTCCATAACTCAGTAAAAGTTTTGTCATTTCGTGGTGTCCCTTTGCAATTGCTAGGAGAAGAGGACTTGCGTGCAGTGTGACAGAATGGGCGTTCACTCGAGCATGGTGTTTCTCAATCAATAGCTTGGCAATTTCAGTTTTTCCATGGTATGCAGCTAGGTGGAGAGGGGTCCACTCATCCTGCTCAATAATAGGTGATCCAACAGGATCTGTCTCAAACAACCTCGCATTGTAGAAAGTCATGAAAAAGTCATGTCTACTAAACAATCCAGAATACATAGCATAGTTTATCAATGTAATGTCACTTGAGCAGATTGCTACATAAAGGTCATTTGGAAAGTTGAACTCATTTTGTTGGTAAACAGCTTTGAGCAGATTATGGTATCTGTCTACGTAGTGACTGTCATGATCATAGTCCATTTCAATGGTTGTTGGAGAAGACACGATGATGAGCCTTTCTTGTTTGATGGTTTCTTTGTGCGCCTTAAAGAAAAGGGGAAAAAAAGAGAAAATGTGATTGAGGTGAGCTATCAGTCAAATCCTCGTCATTTTCACTAGTCCAGTTCTTTCAAAAGTGGAAGAGATGCAGAATATGAGAAGTTGACTGCTAAAACTCAGCTATTTATACCAGTGAATGACCAGAGAGATTTATTTCTATTCAAATTAATTCACCTCAATAGAGTACTGATGTTGCTTCTGCTGCTGCCGATTGGTTTAGGACTGTGTGATGACTTTACCCCCTTCCCAACCCGCCCATAGGACCAATCCAGGACTGTTCATGCCATACCACGTGGACCAGGACTGTCTGCTTTGCATAGTAAGAGTTTATCACACATTTACATCTAATTGTTGATTTTCATCATCCCGTGACACTGGTTAGGGGAAGTCCTTCAATTCATTTCAACACAGTCGTGATTCTCTAGTCTGGATGCGAGGGTCGGTCACAACCCTCCGTCCTCCGAATTCCGTGCCCATTATGCCTGCCCAGCAACCTTTGCACTTCTTATCATGAGGATGATATAAAAATAGGAGTATTCTTGAAAAAGACTCTGTGATGTGATGTCGTTCTCCCGCAGGATGAGAAGAGAGAGAGAGAGTTTTTACAAGGCCCGATATCCCAACGTAAGGAGCCTCCCAATAATGGTTCTCGCTTTCATAGTTGGCAAGGACCAAATGTTCGTGCCAGGGGGAGGGGGACGATTCCCCTGCCTCCCCCAGGCCTTTTTCTTGAACTTCAGCTCACGCAGCAGTGGCTTCACAAATTCATAGTTTTCTTTGAGGAGAGAGATTTAATATATAAATAGTAAATAGTGGTGAATTGTGTGTCATTCTTTCATTCTTTGTATGTTAGGGGAGGCAGGAGCTCCAGGCAGATGGTAGCATTTGCCAGCTGTGTCGCATGTCTTCAGGGGCAGTTTAATGCGAGTCGCCGGCCATGTCGGAAATGTATCCATGAGGTATTCCATGCACGTCGGAGCGGCGATACCTAAGCACTTCAGGTGTGTAGTTACAGTGTTCAAGCAGCTCAGGAGAGGGACCATTGAGTTTCTTCTGGCCTTGTCCATTATCACTGTTTTCGGTTATTTCTGAGAGTTTGATATAAAGTTGATGGTTCGTTCTTGTGAATGTGAGTTTTTTTTGGTTTTTTTTTGTGTTTTTTTTTTTGTATTATCATAAGTTATTGATGTGAGTAATAGTTGAATATCGGGTTTTCCGGATCCATGTCCAATTCTGATTCTGGCGGCGCGAGGCCCCTGGAGACTTCCAAAGCAACAGATCCAAACACAATATTCTCGGTCAGCTGACTGTTGGTGATGACCAAACATCCGTGGCCAGGCGAACAACCTCACTTGGAAGAGATCCATCTACCGGGAAAGTCATTTTTATGGTGCATGGCCGAACTCAACTTCCAAAGAGGCGAGCCAGAGACTGCATAAGACCATGGTTGGCCAGCCGTTGAAGCCGTCAGGGCAAAAGAGTTCAAGTTGGATGAAGTCACAATGAAATGTTTTTCTTCTTTAAGATTCTTCTTTAAGATACTACCAATGGGGAACGAGCGAGGGGCTTCAATTGACCGTCCTTGCCCGCACCCCGTCCCCTCTAGAGTTCTATATTACTTAATCACCGATAATACACTATGGTCGTTGGCGACAGTGAATAGATCACACCCTGATGGCCTTTACAAGACTTGTCCACTTGGTCCAGGCATGCCCATACTATTTGACCAGCGTACAGGTGGAAAAATTCCAAGTCGTCGTTCCGCATCCAAATGGAGACAGAAGAAGAAAGAAGATGACACATTACTCCATGGTTTTCGGTCCTGGCTGGAACCACCGCCTTCCAATCCACATCTGGTAATCCTCTCGCAGATTTAAGAAGATTCCTCAAAGGAAAGTTTGTGTGCCGACGGGGACAGAAGTCACAGTTCTTGTTCTTCCCGATCCCTCAAGGTGACACAGGAGATGTCCTTGCTCAGCCAGTGCCAGCCTTTCCCCAACAACGAGTCTCCGGCCTACCGATCCACAGTCCTCAGATTCAGCCATTGAGTCAAAGACAATAAGAGTGGAGAGCAACAGGGAATGTGATTTAATTATCTCAAGGTGTTCACCCTTAATAAAAATACATGACACATGGCATAGAAATCCCATCGTACTAAGGTTAGATGTGGAGTACTTTGCTTGAAAACATAGTGGAAATTATACAAGTCCTTCATACAGTGAACCGATTTGAGGAAGTAACATGTTGTACTTATGGCTCATCCTACTGACAGTGGATTAACAATACTTTCAAACACTCCAAATGTAAAATGGCTACCGAGTAAATGCATTTGCGCAAATTGTCCTTTTCAAGTGAAATATCATTGTTTCTACTGTTACAAAACCACAACACACAGAGACTATAGGTTGCTAGATGAAAGTGCTTTTCAGCTGTGCGCCTGTACCTGACCATACCTGGCAGAGAGTGTGCTCTTTGATAAGGTCACGGGGTCTGAGGGTATAACTCGTGTGTGTGTGTGTCTGTGTACACGGAAGTGACCCAGACTCCTGAACTGTATGCCACAGTATTCACAAAGGAAGCGCTTCTCACCAGTATTTGATATTTTATCCTTGGGCCTCATACTGTCCCTCATCTTCAACCAACGTTTGTAAAGAGAGGCTTTTGGGCAATGAAGATACACAAGTCTTTTTTCTTCTTCTTTTGTGTGTGTGTGTGTGAGCAGCTGGTTACTTCTCAACCTAGATTTCTTTATGAATCTCTGGTCATGATATGTGCACACATGTTCCTATACCTCTGTACTAAGGAGTGTGTCTCCCATAACACAGAACTGCTTTGTCGTGTCTTCACCTAGGCAAGAAATAATAAAAATATGAGGGAAAGAAAATTGTGTCTGCTGTTGCTGCTACTGTTACTTAAGTTTTTGCTGCCATTCTTGTTTATACAGTTGCATTTTCAACATGTCCTTCAAACGATTAGGAATCTGTAAGCAGGTGATTGCTGGCCAAATTGAGGTGGAATGGTAATTTGGCCTTTTCAACAAGTAACCTCTCCGGAATGCTTTTACACTCAGCATTGTCAGAGAATCTACATTTTTGTCATCATGTCCCACAAGGGTATCAAATCGACTTCTAAATAAGTCTAAACTTATCTCTGCTCCATGTGCAACTAGCACCTTTGCGACTTCATCTGCTTTTCTACTCAGACAAACTTCTAACAAGTTCAAGTTACCATGGCACTGACAGTTACCGTCGAGAGAAAGACCTTTGAGAAAGCATGAAATTTACTAGTTTTGCTCTTGTTTGGTCCCCACTTGTTGATTCTCCAGGGGAAGGAAGAAACTTGACATTCTTGACGCACAAATTATGTTTGGAATGGACAACAGCAGCTCCTTTCAACAGAAGCAGCTCCACCATTTTGATGTGGCCCTGATTACAAGCTATAGATAGAGGTGTCTGGGGTCCTACCATGTGTGTAATCAGTAGTGATTTAGGGGGATACGGTACACAATCGTCGATCAGTGCATCATTATCTATGAGAAATGCAGCAGCTTGAAGTTTGTTTCCAAATGCAGCATTGTGAAGTGGCCCAAAGGAACCTGTTTGTGAGTTTACACATGCACCGTGGCTCATCAAAACCTTCATTGTTTTAGGGTTGTCTCTGAATACGGCTAGATTCATTGGTGTGGGAATAACTAAACCTCTTCGGGGATGACATGGTCTGTCAAGGAGAGATTGTTTCTCAGTTGAGTGTGAAAGCAAAGCATCCACCATATCTGGCAGATCCATGGCTATTGCCAGATAGAGAAACGAGAATCCAGCTGACGTTCTGAAAGAGTGGTCTCTGTCTGCCCCAAACTGAAGCAACAAGTCACAGATAACCTTGTCACCAGATGAAAAAGCTAGAACAAGTGGATGCTGAGAACATCGCTCTTTCATCATAAAATTGGGATCTGCTTTAGCTTTGAGCAGCATCTCTACAATTGTGGAAGACCCTGATTGAACTGCAAAACCTAAAGGAGAAAACTTGAGACCACTAGCTTGGTAGTTCACATCTCCCCCAGCCATGATTATCAGTTCGACACCTCTGATATCTTTCTGCATGATGGCTACTAAGAGGGGGGTAATGGGCACATTGGCTTCTACATGGCATGGTTTGTTGGGATCAGCATTATATTTCAACAATAGTTCAATCATGTCATAGCCATGTCTTTGCAAAGCTAAGCACAACGGTGTATATTTGTGCAATGAAGTCTCACAGTCAGGGTTACATCCTGACTCAAGAAGGGATTTGGCTTTCTCAAAATCTGCATTGCATACAGCTAAATGAATTTGTTGCCCTTGTTCAACAATGGCACCACTGAAGCACATCAGAATGCCATCTCTTTCTGATGGGTTTTGCTGCTGCATATCTTCAAGCTGCCCCTGCTGTTGCTGTACTTGAAGTAATGGGGGCTGTATTGCCATAGAAGTAGGATGATGGGCGAGAATGCTCTTCTGGATATAAGAACCTGATAGGAAATATGAAAAAGGGCAGAAATGGAAAGAATACAATGTACAGGAAATTCAAAGCAAAGAAAAATCCTGTATTCTCACACTGACCTGTACTAGAAGGATGGCAGTAGAAAAAATAGGTCTGAATGTATGCAACAACAAGGAAAACTACCAGGAAATACAGGACAAATTTTGAAAAAAGTAAATAAAAGATCAAGATAGTAAGGACCAAAAATAGAAAAGAATATTTCTTACAAGGAATGACACACGGTACCATACTAGAGGGGTAACAAGATAAGCAGCAAAACAAGTGACAGCTGCAGCAACATTTGTACTAGCAGGAGCTGAAGCAACATTAGCACATCCTCTGAATCTAGATCACAGAACCACATAATTCTCTTATTACTTGTAACAGAGACTTACACCAGACCCTGCTTCACTTGAAATTCTATTGTAACATCTATCAGGTCTTTCAAACTTATATCTAGGACAACTTCCTGTCTAATCAATGACTTTTGTACATGAAGAAAGTCAGCAAAGTCGTAAAAATGAACAATTAATATTGTATCTGTTAATTCAATGTATGAAAAGTCACACTTCTGAATTGTCAACAAGTCGCAGAGATTTAGGAACTCTGTTTTGTCTGATAGCAGTATTGGAAATGTCCTTTCCCACATCTTAACATAAAGAAAATAAGTGAGGATTTGTTCTAACTCACCAGGCACTCAACAAAAAAGACTCAATCCGAATTTAAGGAAGGCAGGGTCTAGCCATCAACTTCTTCAGAACGAAGTGATGTTTCTGGAACAAATTAGGAAAAAAAAATAAAAAAAGGTTTTTGAAAATAAGGAATGCTATGGCAAGATGCTTTTCTGTCAATTTCTTAAATATCACACACTCTTAAATACACGTATGTTAGTCAGAAGCTGTTCTTTTTTTTTCAAGTGCTTATAGAAGCACAATGAGTATGACTGAGGCTATCGTTTACCAAATGATAGTTGCCGCATCACAACTACGACAAGAACCATGTGGTCGGCGAGAAGATGATGGTTGAAAAATACGTCCATATAACCCTCTGGGGAAGCTCTGCTGAGGCTTACCACCATGATATGAATTATGACCACGTGGTACTTGAGAGGATTGTGACTGTTTTAACAAATGCGGTCGTAGTATACCACGACCCCTCATACTTTGTTGTGGTGGTAGAAACAAACATTGTTCAGGTAGACTATAAGAACCAGGAGAACATTGCTGTCTCATGAGCTCTTCTAAAGACCTTTGCTCTCTAGCTTTTTGATTCCTACAATTTTCTGATGCATTGGCCAAATGTGACTCTTGTATCTTTGCAGATCTCTCCTGATGCATGCGCTGCTGCTGTTCAATTAACGCAATCCTTACACAGTCCCTAATCTTTTGAAATGAATTTTGCAATTCTGTATTTTGTCTAGTACAGTTTTCTGAAGTATTAGCTACACTTGTCTTTTCACATTGCTGCTGCTGCATCCGTTGTTGTGGCAGGTCCACAGATGTCACAGGACGGTCACCTATAACAGTGTTTTACAGCTGATGAGAACTTCATAGGGAGGCATTATGAATTCAAAAAGGGACAGAAACTCTAAGCTAAAACGCATTTCCACAATAAAGGAGACTCACCCATATTGGCAGGAAGCAAGTAGTTGTAGCAGGCCAGGAGGTATGTGACAAACCCTGTGGGGGTTGGAAAGATAGAAATATGCTTTATTTGAAGGGGAAAAAATGCACCACTAGTCTCATGATTAAAATTGAAGGCAAAGTCTAAGATTAGTTTCATTAAATGATTTGTGTTTTATTCCATTCATGTCATTATGGTGGTCACAGAGAATAATTCCTGGTCCATCAATGACATTTTATTATGAACAAAGATAGCATAGTCATACAAACTGACAAAGTATCATTAGTTAACTAAACAAGAAACTAGCATAACCTGCAAAAAAAGGAAAATAATATGTCTTTACATCACATGTTCAGAAAACTCTTCTGCCTCACAAAAGTGTCGGAAATAAGCTTATCTACATCTAAATAAATTAAATGCTTTAGGATATATTCCAACTTACCAATCACTCTGAATGAATTCTTCGATACTGGTAGAGGACACTTATCCAGTTGCATCGACTGGAGGCTCTGAAATAAACAAGAATAAAATATCTATAATGAAGTCAGAATAGCTCATTGTACTGTCTCCCGACACATTAAAGAATAATCTGAGGAGGAAAATGAGAGAAAAAAGTGTGTCGGCAGAGAGATAAATGGGCAAAGGTTCCAGAGTCTCTTTTGACAAACTATTGATTTTCCTATTTGGTTTAAAGTAGATGTTGTTAGGTGCTCATACAGCTGCTCACCTAGTCATTATCTACTTTTGCCAAAATGAGCTCTGGGGACCATGCCCATTTACCTCTCTGTCGACACGTCAAAAAAAAAAAAAAAAAAAAAAAAGGAGAAAAATGAGAGAGAAAAAAGCGTGTCAGCAGAGAGATAAATGGGTGAGGCCTCCAGAGTCTCTTTTGACAAACTATTGAGTTTCCTATTTCGTTTAAAGTACATATTCTTACGTCCCCCTACACCTGCTCAATTTGCTGTTATCTACTTTTGTCAAAATTAGCCCTGGGAACCATGCCCAATTTACCTCTCTGCCGACACGTCAAAAAATAATAATAAAAAAAATCTGAGGAGAAAAACGAGAGAAAGAAAGTGTGTCGGCAGAGAGGGAAATGGGTGAGGCCTCCAAATACTCTTTTGACAAACTAATTGAGTTTCCTATTTGGTTTAAAGTACATGTTCTTACGTACCCCTGCTTAATTTGCTGTTAACTACTTTGGCCAAAATTAGCCCTGATAATCATGTCCATGTACCTCTCTGCAGACATGTCAAAAAATGAAAAAAAAAATCTGAGGAGAAAAACGCGAGAAAAAAAAGCTCCACAGTCTCTTTTGACAAAATATTGATTTTCCTATTTGGTTTAAAGTAGATGTACCAACCCTTCAAAACAAGAACAAAGATTTGATTGTTCTGCTGACTGTGAAAGAAAATGAAAAGACTGCATTCAATGGTGAAATAAAAATGTACATTTAATGGTTTTCTTGTTGTCTTTGTGCTCTTCATTTGCATTGTGTCTCTTGTTGCAGCTACTGTAGCTTTAGTTTTTCATGCCATTCCTTTTTATACTGTTGCATTTTCTACATGTCCTTTGAAGAATTAAGAATTTGTAAGCAGGTGATTGCCGCTCACATTGAGGTGAAATGGTAACCGGGCTTTTTAAATATACATCACTTTCAAAGTCTGTTTTAACGTTATATGTCTAGTTAAAGATCTAGTTGTGCAAAATTTATGCCCTGTGATGCTACTCAGTTTATTCTATGCCAACACACCAAAACATAAACAATGATACTCTTTGCTCACACAAAGTGTTCTTAAAAGAGTGCACTAAATCTGTCATATAGATGCTAGTTTGGTCAATTTTCTTCAAAATCAGAAAATTGAGACCATTTTTAAGTATCAAAATTTCCTCAATCTGCTCAAAGTGATGTCTCCTTCAGTACTTGATCCTTTGATGCCAGGAGGAAAAAAATACTCACCACTCGTTGGAGTATCAAGAACGGGATCTGCAGCCTTGTCGACGAGGGACCGTCTCGGAGGGCAACAAGTATAGAAACAGCAGCACGGTTTCTTCGGCGTCTGAAAAGTGAAAAATTTAAAGCAACTTCATTTTTGGGTTATGTAGACCATACTTGTGGACACTTTACAATAATTTACAACACTTTACAATATTTTTTTTTGGAATCACATCCCATTTCTCCGGTTATATTCATAATAGGTGACATAAACATCACTGTGAATAATAAGGTGGGAAAACATAAAAACCTGAATTTGATACTCACCTCATCTACGGGCTCCGCAGCTGTTTTAGGGGTGTCATTGATTGACCCAATTGCTCGTGTGAGCAAAAGAAAGAGTACAAGCAGGTGAGCCTTTCCTAATCCTACTGTCATAATCTAAATAAAAAAGAGGGAACAAATATGTAAGAAACAGGTCTGGGTGCAGGTGATTTCTAATCATGATTCTTTGGAAATTATTTTGTTCTGTTTATACAAGAAAAAGAATTAACTCTAGATACATGCCCGGAGGTAAATAACAAATTTTGAATGTCATTTCCGAATGACTCAATCTTACATCTTTAATCTAGGAGACCCATTCCAATGGTACCAAATTATGAAGGAAGAATAACTTCACTGAATGTTAAGAAATCAAAGTTATTCATTCTCGCAGATGACCCAGAAAGACAACACCCGAAAGTGTTAACTCGTTACGAAAATCGGCAGAAGGCTCTCCCCCTGCCCCTGATACCAAATTCTCAATTCATAAGTAGTATATTCTCTAAAATGATATCAATGAAAAGACTGATTACCAGAAAGGACTTCTCAAAAGATGGCCCAATGTGTCTGTTCAAGATGGCGCAGCTAGCCGTGGCCCACGAGGAAGAGATTTCACGATGAAGAGCTGAAATGACAATGTCCAGTTAGAATTCCTCAAATTGACTGTAAGGGAAGAATACTCTATTACAAGGGAAATAACTCTGGATAGAATTTGTTGTAGGATGGCAACACAAACCTTCTAGATTAAGATGGATTAGAAAACTTACATTTCAGTATGACGTTCCTCCACCTTTCTCGTCAGCGGCCATTAGCTTGTGGGATGTGACGTACCAGTGACGTCAGTCTCATCACATGATCGGTGACCCAGTTAAAATAGTCAGGTGACTGGACCATTGACAGGAAACAACTCCAAATATGGAAATCCGAGCTAGGTTTAGTGTATGACATCAGCATCTAAATTAAATTGGTGTGGATGGATTCCAAATAAGGAAGAATTTATAAGTAGGTCAGGGTGGAGATTTTTCTCATATAACCATGACAGAGGGTATCTTGGCTTAAACCAGCTGCCTGAGCCCAACTGTTCCAGTGAAAACAGCAGCAAGATAAACAGAGTAAGTTTTATTTATTATTATCGCCATCACTTGGCATTCACTATCATGTTGAAATGTATTTTATCGTGCTCTTTTTCGTTTTAATTGTAACTCAATCGTCTCGCTCAACGCCAACAGTCAGGGTCACAAAAGTTAGATTTGAGTCCGACACAAATCTTCTATGTCTCCAAATAAATTTCATAGATATAGATCAAACTGAACCTTCATATAGAGTAATACAAGTGAGTGGAGCGTCCACTCCAAAAATTCTTGGAAACAAACTACAAGTGAAGTTTTCTGATTCTTACACATACTTCTTCACATCAAGTGACTGCAAGCCTTACCCCATTTTAGAAGTGAACGGTACCCATCTAGATGTTACAGATACTCTCTGTAGCAAAATTAAGAGAAATTATACAGACAGAATGGTATTTGAACAGGAACTACGAAATGCTTCATTGTCAGGTACAATTTCTGTAGCTGATTCAGAAGATCATCTGAAGGTGAAAGGAGAAAAAAAGATTCATCCATTGAAGCTTGGCAAAATTGCAGACCTTGACAATGTAGAACAGATTATAATGAGTGATTCTATCTTTGGTGGTTCAATAGGCTTATGTAAATTGTTTCTCAAAACCTGCAATGGTGTATGTTTCAGATATTGCAGGAATATAGACAGATCTGAAAGCAATTCTAGATCTGTTATTCAATGCTCTGGCAAATCATATGATACCGGGCGTGGAATATCCTTATGGGCCAAGCAATCTAAAGGGTTTCCAATTGCTTTCAGAGCATCAAATTTGGTTCATCTTCTCAACAGGGAACTGCTATGCTTGAATATCACCAGTGTTGAACCTAGTAAGCACATCTACCAAGAGCTAATGCATCATGTTAACCTAGGCAATGTAAAAAAGTACAAGTTGCACTTTCAGTGTTTACAAGGCAAATTTAAAAATTCAATGTATGTGAAAAGGGAATTTTCAGCAAATAATTGTGATACTGAACAGCACTTTGTCAGAAATAAGACTAACTTGGTCTGGTGCCTATCCCTTACTAGGAATCAGTGTTCCCAATTAAGTGGACCTTTTTCTTTGAAAGGAGAGGACCTCCAAATCAAACTAGAGAATCAGGATACAAAAGTTCTTGGGTCAAGTATTACTTTGAAAATTCCATATAAATCATTTGATTTAGGGAACATCACAATAGACGTGTTGGAAGATGTCAAGACTAAAGAGGAGAGATGTTCCCTTTGTAGAAAGAATGCTAGTTGTTCAGAGAAATGTGCAGATTTGATAAAACCAGGATCAAAGGAAGTGTGGTGTGATGGTGTGCTTTCTCAAGGTGTTAAACCTAAACCAGGGCCATCATGGACGTTTTTTTACAAAAATAGTGCATTCGCATTTGTAAGTGGTAGTCTTGTTTTTTTTGTCATTGGTGTTGTTGCTGTTTCTATTTATGGATGCATAACAGTATATAAAAAAAAGCCAAGATCGAATGCAATCGGAAAGGATGGGGGTATTTCATTGAATTAAGTTTGGAGTGTGAATTCTGTACAAAACATTTTCATAAATTTACTTGTAATATCTCCTTATACATCAGTCTAGTTATAGGAAATTTTGAAGCATCCCCTTGGTTTAAAGTATCAGACAATAGTGCGAAATCGTTGTTTGCCAAAAAGAATTTCAAAATTGTCAATCCGAAATTCTCAATCTCTTGATGGTTTTTGTTTAAAGAAATAAATTCATAGGAAATGTCGGTTGTGAATTCAATCAGTGTTTTTCTTTTATTGCAATCTAAAGGATAACAATCATTATTTTTCATTCTACAATTCATATTCTAACTCTTCAAAAACTTTCTGAAACTGTTCTTGATTCAATAACAAAATTTGAATGTAGAAGTCAACAGGGTTATATAAAGCACCGTATAAGTACTTGAAATTGTTGTTTTCTCTCATCATGTGAATGATTCCCAAGTCTGTTTTGATTGCTTCTTTTACTGTGTTCTTTAGGTCTTCCTCACTTTTACTCGTCTGCATGGCATTCTGAACTAAATTTGCCCTCTCCTTGTGGCCACGTTTTATTTCATCCAATGAAAGTACCATCAGGTACTCTGGCACTGATTTGCTCTTGCAGATTCTGTCCGCCTTTTCAGCCAGTTCAGTAACAGGTGCTAAGTTCTTTTGTCCATCTACATGATTCATCAAATGCTTAAATTTGTGTTCATATTCTTGCTTCTTCAGCTTATGGTGTCGCTCTTCTCTGTCCTTCTTGGTCACTTCACGAGCATCTTTGACTTTGGGCCAGCAGACAGGGCACCTTACTCCGGAGGGACAAGAGTGTATAGGTTGTCTCTCGGTACAATAGACATGGTTCATCTCCAGCTGTCCCACTGCTTCTTGCTGTTTGCCTTCGTTGGAAAACAGTGACTTTTTCATGGTAAGGCAACTCATACAGCCTTTCTTCCCTGTCAACTTTCTCCCCTTTGATTCAATATTGTGAAGAAAGCCTTTTTTCTCACAAAACAACCGATGCAGTGCCTGCATGCATTTCTCTGGGTCCTTCGTCCCTCTCACTTCATATGCAGTGGAAGTATTTATACCAATTACAATAAAACAGCGAAACACATCTGGGTCATTCCAGGGTTTTTCATTTATCAGTTTTTGGGGGTCTCCATCTGACACATACAGTATCACAGAGGAAAGCTCCTTTGCTTCTTCACAGTGCCTTTTTGCACGGCAGTATACAACATTTTCTTGCATGTCCACAAAAATGCCTTTGTCAAACGGCAACTTTTCAGGCTTGTTGTCCTTCAAAATCCAAAGATTTTTTTCAGCTGTATGACATTGTGGTTTTAGGTTCAAATCCTCTGTCCCTTCGGATTCTTCCCCACTTTCTTCATCACTAGAGTAAACAAATGTTTTGTCTAGACTTTGCCTCAACAGAGACATTTCATTTTGTTTTTTCATTCCAGTCAAGAATTCCTCATTATCATTTGTTTTGAAAATTGGAGGGGTTTCTATGATCTGAATGTCATCTTCTTCTTCTATATTTTGATTTTTCAAATCTTTCAGAAATCCACTGTTCATGATCAAGGAAGGGGCATTCTCCTTAGTTGAAGCAGCAGCGGCAGTCAGTGGAGGAGGATATTCGATCAAGTTCACCACGGACAGGTCTTGCACCATTTCCTTCACGGTAGGTTTCCTTTTCTGTCCTGTTTGGATCATCTTCACCATTGATTCATGTAGCCCATTTATCTGTTCTTCGATTTCAGATGTAAAATTGTCCTTATCTACATCACCTTTAAAAAAAAAAATTGCGTTGTCAACACCTGTTTGGGGCTGCCTGTCTGTAGACAACTGGCACTTGGGGTTATTTTCATCACAAACCATAGATTCATCTACGACATCAGGTGCTTGACAATGATTTTCAGGGTGGTCCTTCTGAATTTTACCGGGTTGCATTTTCTCTATCACTGACACTTCATCCGACATAAGGGATTTTGGATGAAGCCAGTCATCTGTCAAATCAGTTTCTTTTAAAAATTCTTTCCATTCCTTTATTTCCTCACAATTTGTTTTTGGTTGCTCCTCTTCTATCTCCATAGATTCTGTTGGATAGTATTCCTTGTGAGTCCATTTATCATATAGTCCTCTTCCTCTCAAATACTCAGACCATTTTTTTTCAAACTCTTTGTCCTCCTCCTCCTCCTCCTCCTCAATGAAATCATTGTTGTCATTTTCCTCCTCCTCCTCCTCCTCCTCCTCTTCAGGGTAAAAAGTGGCTGCATTTATATAGGGGATTTGTGTATGAACGTTTCTTCCTTCGTTTGACGTTTCTTCATGGAACCTATATGTTTCATTTGATTTCCCTTGAAGTTTTGTTATCCAAATACTATTGTTGTTTGTGATTTTTTGGCAATGAGGCAGCTCTGTATGTACAGTCTTTAGCTTTTTTTTGTTTAAAAAACTAGAGTTTTCAAATTCATCTGGAATCATTTTCCTCTTTTCTGTAGGAGGCACAAGTGCAGAATGAGAAGCAGAAGCAGGGGGCAGCACAGCATGACTGAAATCAGAGAAATGTGATTCAGCAACCACAGGGCAGTGGAAGATCACATTTCTTAGTCCTCCATCTTGAAAACAAAATCCGTATGATGCACCTGCAGTTTCTTTTGATGTCCCAAAGAGGAGAGTTTGAAGGCGTGGATCATACAGGAATTCTTCTCTACTCCTCCTGTTCTCAGAATCCATGAACTGTGTGTCTCTTCTCTTGTCATTTGGAATAGTATTTCTCCAGAGTATTCCAAACTTTCCTTCATTAAACATCCATCGTCTGACGTCTGAACCACCATACCTGTCTTCATCGCCTGGCCAAAAGCTGGTGAAAAGTCCAAACCATGGTTTGTTGGAGTCATTGTAAGGGAAGAAATGTGATGTCACTCGGTTAGCATCATAAAATACAACTGAACCCCCAGTGACTGAGTCTCTCGTCCCTGTCACTTCCTGGTCACTGAGCACAATAAGTGCCACAATACTGCGACTTGACCTGGAGATTCCTCTGTATTCCTGTCTCTTTCCATCCGGAACAAATTGAGCTGTGTCAAAAGTAAAGATTAGTTCTTCTCTCCTGTATGCAGTTTTAAAAACGTCAACTATACACGACTGCAGCTGGAGGTGAAGGCATCGGAATGGCATGTACTTCAACGGAGCTAGTCCAGTCACAGTTGACGTAACATCCAGCGATGATTCCTTGATTTGCTTGGCTAGGTCATGTCTGGCTCGCACTAGATAGGGCATAGCAAAATCTTCTTTAAACTTTGTTATGGCATACCCATAGTTCTTCAAACTCCTCAGTATATCTTCAGGGGATAAAGTAAGTGACAAGTTCATGTTCATGTGTTATTGTGGGTTTGTTTGTTTTTTATTCCTCCTAGTACAGAATGTCAAGCGTTGGGTAATATCTAGGAGCAAAATAAAGTAAAATCCGATTTTCATTTCCGATTATCTGTTCCCCTGACTAGGATTGAAATCCAATTTTGACCTTAATTTTTCTTTTTCCCCTTTTTTAACAAAACCACAACACTATATAACTATACTGAAGGACAATTTTGAAAATGAAAACTTCTCAGATGGCTACTTTTATACTGATTCTTCTTCTGATGATGTATTTCTTGACTGCAGTAAGTGCTCATGATAAGATTGTTAGTGCTTCTACTTCGGAAATCAGGCTGATACTAGAACCTCAGTGGATCGCATGTTTCAAATTGAAATACAACTTATTTTCTGATGAGGAAACACTGTTGAAAAACAGCACCTCTATCATAATGACGGCTGAGGATGCTTGGAAACAGTTAATTTATCCCAGAGTGCAACTCTTTTCTTTTTCCTCGGCTTCGTGTCAGTTAATTACAAACTTCTCTCCGACGTTAGCTGTTTGTTTTGAAATACCTGTAAATCCATTGTTGTTGACAAGGATTTCGGACATAAGTGGAATGAGTAGAGTCAGAAACACAATTACCAATGAAACATACCAAATAAGGTTTTCAGTAAAAACAAGCGAGAACTACACATCTTTCTACTACAACACTGATGCCTGTGTGCTAATCAAGAATAGTAGAAATAGCACCAGCAACATGTCCAGCTACCTTATGAAGCCTGATCAAGTGACAACGAATAAACACAATGCTCTCATCAAATACAGGATGGTCATGATTGACAAACTAGTTAAGCTCCCAAAAAACATCACATGTTTTGAACTTATCTATTTCTGTGAGAAGCTTCCTTGTAAGTTGAGTGGCATTTATTCAGATCTTAAAGATGATGATATATGCTCCCCACAAGAAGAAGAAGTTGGATATGATAAGCGAAAACTTGTTGTATGCAGGAGAAGGAGTAGTAGTAGAAGAAGACATATTTCATATTTGAATATCACATATTTTGGCCCGTCTTGGGATTATTACGGACAGGAGAAGGGAAACTATTGGTCTCAGAAACATTTGAAAATGTCTTCACTCAATGAAGCACCTTTAATTGTGATGCCAAAAAGAAACGAGGCAGACAAAAGTCTTATTTGCAACCTTTTCCATCAGAAATGCAATGTTTCTTGTGAACAAATGTGTAATGAGCTTGTCTACAACCCTCATGTGTTCAAATGCAATAACAAACCAGTATTCTTTCCAAAGAAGCACCACCTTGAGTTTACAGGAAAGCGTTTCCCCATAGATTTCAGATATCATAGAGCTACTTTTGTGAAGAGTAGAAATCTAGTTTGCATAGAGTTTGTACAGGTGAAAGACGATTATGATATTTGGTCTATTCAAAAGTTCATGGCGAGTAGATTCCAACTTGAAACTGAATGTGAAGACAAGCATATCGAAATTGTGGCTGTGCAGCCAGCTCATTGTTTTTCATATGATCTGGTGCAAAGAATGATTAGGTGTGGAAGAGTGTATTGTGATAAACCTCTGCGAGTGATATCCCTTTTTGGCCCATTCGTGTTGAGACTGAAGCACAGAAGAACCGAGGTTGACTTGGTAGCATCCAGAAATGTGGTGATTCCCGTGAATATGAACTTGACTACAAACTTAAAAACTGGACCGAATCCTTGTGCCCAACCACATTGTAATCTATCCTGTGTTGAAGTGTGTGATGATCTAATCAAGGGAAACAAAATTTTTCTTTGTGATGGGGAGCAGAGAGTATTTGTTGAAAGCAAGCATGTAAATAATTCTGAAAAGTGTTGTGATGGAGAGACTCGTGAAAAACAATTTTGGAGTCTTACTCAGTCGTTGTATTTGTCTCTTCTAGTTTTGGTGCTATTTTTTGGTTGTTTTTCTTTGCCGTTGATGTTGTGCTGAATTAAACAGATTTTCCACTTAGAACCTGGGTCCTTATTATTACCATGGTTTAGGTATAGACTACTATTGTATAAATATGAAGAACATCATTTTGGCAGTATCAGCAATAGCAGCAGTAGTAACATCAGGAGCTGAATCAATAGCTCGTCCAAGTGACTTCCAATTTGTAGAGACAGAACTTACGAGAGTGACTTTTTTTTACCCTTTTTGGTTCAGCTGCATAGAGTTTGCAAAACCCATTTTGAAAGAAAATGAAATTGCTTTGGAACATACGCTAGTGGTTCTTTTTGCCAAAGATGCTTGGGGTAACTTCATAGAGCCCAGAATAAATTCAAGTTCTATCTGTTTTTCTTCAAGTACTTCATTTTGTTATGGGATTCCCTTAGACCCTTTCACTGTGAAGGAAATTGAGGAATTCAGAGGATCGATTAAGGTTTATGATACAAACTGGAATACAACATTTTTAAAAGGTTTTGCACTTTATCCCACCAGACCCACAATAGAATACAAAATAGTTCAGAATAACCCTGGACTTTGTGATGCTTCGCTTCCTGCTTCTGCTGTCACCACTATGAGTCCAAATGAAATTTCCATCCGAAAAAAGGAAGTTATCTCAAGGTATCTCATTGCGCAAGCAGAAAACTTGGTTAAGTATGATGAAAACATGACATGCATTCAACTAGTTTTTCTATGTGAAAAGCTGCCTTGCAATATTTCTCTCCCTTCTATTTCATGCTCTACAGACATCGTGCATGTTACAGGAGCTACATATAGGATAACCTTTTGTGATAACATGACTGACCTGCCATATTTGAATGTGACATTTTCTGGTCCATCTTGGAATAATTTGTCAAGCAGAAAAGTTGTAGCTCTCACATCCTCCTCAATGACAAGAGATATATCGAGAACATTGGCCCCTAATATAGAGAATATTTGTAGTTTTTATTCCAGAGAATGCAAAACATGTACTCAAAAGTGTAGTGATCTAATGAGCAGACCAACCATTTTCCAGTGCAATGGGGAATCCCAATCATTTTATAGAGATCCAGTGACTCTTAGCGTGAACTTCCCGACCAACATCATCCATTTTGAGAAAGCAGTATTTCTGCGAAGTAAAAAGTTGATATGTCTCAAGTTCTCTACCGAATCAAAAACTATCAAGTTTTCATCAGAAAAATTCAAGCTAACAGTGCTATGTGAGAGACAAAGAAGAAAGTTGGTAACTGCAAAATCAAGACATTGTTCTAGTCCGAAATCAAAATCAACAGTAAGGTGTGTTAGATCAAAGTGCTCTAAACCTCTAAGTATCCTATATCTATTTGGGCCATTTGTTTTGAGACTTAAGAATGGCCCTATTGAACAAATAGATTTGATAGCTTCAGAAAGCGCAGTGCTTCCACTGAATCTTAATATCACGCACTTAGCTCATACACCTTGTCCAAGTCCATCATGCCAGAGATGCAAACCACAATGTGAAGAAATGATTAAAAGGACTAATATATCACTTTGCAGAAGCACTATTTTCCCAATCGAAAATATTACAACTGAAGGGCCTTCCAGTATTTCAACAACTACACCAGCGGTAGAAGTTGTATCTAAAGTAGAGTTTGTGGAAAGTAGCACCAGTAGAACTGAAAACGGGACTACAACTGCACCATTGTATCACATTACCACACATATTGGGCATCAGAAAATAAATCTCACTGCAAATTCATCGGAATATACAAGACCAACAACTGTAGCCAATATAACCACTACACATATGCCTCCTTTTTTTGAATCCAATGAAAAGAGAACTGAAGGGGCCACCAGTATTTCAACAACCACAAGAGCAGTACAAGTTCAACCTACAGAAGAATTTGTAGAAAGTAGTATCGACGTATCTCACATTACCACACATATTGGGCATCAGAAAATAAATCTCACTGCAAATTCATCGGAATATACAAGACCAACAACCATTGTAGCGGACACAGCAGCACCAAACATGACCACGCACTCTGGGCATCAGAAAATAAATTTCACTATAAAAATATCAGGGAACACAAGTGTAGCAACAACTTTAGCCAATATAACCACTACACATATGCCTCCTTTTTTTGAATCCAATGAAAAGAGAACTGAAGGGGTCACCAGTATTTCAACAACCACAAGAGCAGTACAAGTTCAACCTACAGAAGAATTTGTAGAAAGTAGTACCGACCTATCTCACATAACCACACATATTGCGCATCAGAAAATAAATCTCACTGCAAATTCATCGGAATATACAAGACCAGCAACCACTGTAGCAGACACAGAAGCACCAAACATGACCATGGACTCTGAGCATCAGAAAATAAATTTCACTGCAAAAGTATCAGAAAATACAAGTGTAGCAAAAACAACCACCACAAGTATGCCTCCTTTCTTTGAATTCAATGAAAATAAAAATGTTAGCATCAAATCAGACATCATCTTACCAACAACAAAATCAGAGACAACAGAAACCACAATATATGATGATTTCACAGAAGAAGTTATGGTTTACCATCAACAATCGAAAATCAATGTTACAGCATCAGAAAACTGGACGAACTTACATCAAGAGAATGTAACCAGCACTGTTTCCTCTTCAAGAAGCAGCATGTTCCCATCATTTTTGTTGTCTGTCCTGTTGATAAATGTTGTTTCTTTTGTATGTTGTCTTTATTTATGACAGATTCTTTTTTTTTTTCATTCTAAACATTGAGGAAAAACAAAAATGGACACACCCCAAGCACATCAATTGTCCGAAGAAGAGGAAGAATTTATTTTTCAGAAGCTCAATGCTATTGTCAGGGGAAACGTGAATGAAGAGTATCATCTGGCTGACTTCTCAAAGGAAAAACTATACACAGCCTGGACCAAAAGGTTTGGCAAGGAACCTCAAGAACCTTTTTATTTACCAGATGATTTGACAACTCCCGCAGATTTTGTTCAAAGAATACGAGACAAGATTTTCTGTCTCATTGTGTTACTGTTTCTAATCAGGTTTAACGTCACTCTTTGTAAACAACTTTCTTTTGGTATCAAGTTCTTAATTGCTCCACTTCATGAGTCACCTCCTGTTGCAGTACAATTCCTGGAAAAGTTAACTAAATTTGCTGAATCAGTCCATGATATAGAGAACCCTAAAACATACTTGGCTTTTCTTGATGAGAGACATTTATGGGATGATATCCATACTCTTTTTTTGAACATGTATGCAAGTAAAGATGGGCACCCAATATTTCTATTTGAACCAAGGACATACTATTCTTTTCTATGATTTAAAAAGACAATTAACAGTTCGGATCAATATCTTTTATACAGTTTTACATGCCTTCACACTATGATTTATTGTACGATCAATGCAAATGTATTTGAGAAAGGGTCTAAAGTATCCTCCTATTGTATTTTACTACAAGAAACATTTCTATGTTGATTATTTGTTGGTGAACCTGTTGGTTTTCCAGTTGTGTACATACTTAACTTTCTATCTCTCATTTCATTACAAAGTGCAATCCCGAGTTCTGGCTCCATGGTCCCAAAATCTCATGCACAATCAGGTTCTGGTAGAATTTTTCTTTCTCTCCAACAGCATCCCATATTTCCTCATTTCTTCTCAATGCCCTCTGCCTAACCGATCCTGTGCCCACAGCAAACCATTCATCTTGATACTGTCTCTCAAGCTCACAAATGGCAAGAGGATGAACAGCTAGATGAGATGTTCCAATGTTCATTCCTTCAGGCAAAAATGCCACTTGTGGATCAAAAGCATTCTCTTGACACAAATCCAACAGGTGCTTCTGATGCACAGTTTGGGATTTCAACCTTTCTAGTTCTTCACTTGCTTTCAAATTTTCTCTGCTTAGTGCTGCGACGAACCCATCTAGGTTATGAGTTACGTTTGCTTTCTCTTGCTCAGAAGACTGGCTTGTTGTTACATGCTTAAAGACCATCCGTTCAAGAAAGTCATTAGTTTCAGCTTGATTTACAACTTTCTTGTCCAGTACCTCGTCCTTTGAGTTGCTTCTACTGTTTTTGCCATCAGGAGCACTGCCTGCCACATAACAAGGCTTGGATGAATATCTCACTGCTTCGAGATGAAGTTCTCTGAGTTTCCTTATTCTTTCAAAGGAACACAACATCACTGAGGTTGTGCTCTGTGGGTTGAGATATTTTCCTAGTCTTGTGACAAATCCCAATTGTAATTCCTGTTGTTTTGATCCTACAGAATATGCAATAAATTTGTCTAAGCGAGGTAGAAATACAACTATGTAGTCTTGCGGCACCCAAGGCATCATACATTTTGCCTCCTCCTGGCTCCATGAAAAAACGAACCAGCCAAATGTTTCACACAAGACAACTATGTCACGTATAAAACGTTGCAGTTTGCCAACCAGACCAGATTTGCGAAATTGATCAACTAACAGATCAGTGTATGAGTCTATTTCTTGGAGTGAATTTCTGTAAAGTTCAACAACGTCAATCTTTGAGATAATTCCGGTGATAAGGACATGAAAATTCAAGTCACACTCTGCAACTTCTTGAAGTTTAGAACAATTGGGGGTAGGGTAAATCAAAATAAGTTTCTCTTCTTCATCATAGTTGGACTGTACTTTATTCATAGCGTTAGCATATCGCTGGGGCAAAATTCTCTGTCGAAAATCCTGTGTAGTCATCCACATTGTTTGGTATAGTTTTATGTGTGTCCTGTGTGTCATATCACAAATATTCAATGGATTCTATCAAGAACAAGCTGCTCATATCAGCAAATAGAATGGCTGTCCTCATCAGGCGAGATGTGCTTTGTATCTGAATTATTCTGAAATCCATGAAAGAAATGCAGACGAGAGATAGTACAACATGAATCAATCCAAGAGTCAACTTTGTACAAAGCTTTCTCTTCAAGAGAAAATTCTTTATGATAGTCCACAAAGCTGATTTGGATTGTGAAATAAACGTAGTCCCAAAAACCAGTACAGCTAAAGCTAGTGTCATGTTTTCATCGTGGAAAAATCTATCTTGTGGCTCTCCATTTTTGTTGAAGTTTTGGAAGACAATACAAATGACAGAAAGTAGTCCTAGAGATAGAAAACATAAGAAGATAAGAAGCGATGACATTCTGCCTGCAGGTGCAACTACTAGAGCTCAAGGAGAATCAGGATAATATTGATGACGGAATATAACCATGAGAACTATAAAAGTATGTGGAAAGTGGTAGGATTCTTTCTTAGAGTATCTGCAAACAAAAAGCGATTTGAAAATGTAGTGAAGGAGATTTTCGAAAACAATAGAAAAGTAAAAGAAATATCATTGGTTCAAGTGGCAGTGGAAGAGACAAATCTGATACGAAAACACGATGAGCTTACATCCAAAGCTAAAATGATAATCTTGCATGACTCAGGATTAGAAATTTTACGAAGCATTTTCCTTGCAGTCAAAGATTTAAAGAGACAGATTATCCAGTGTCAGAAAATGCGAAGTCTTCTTCTTAATCAGAAATTAAGGGACCAAAATGGTTTGATGCAAACGATGAAACAAAGCTTTTTTCTAGAAAACTATGACAAAGAAAAACTACAAACTTTAGCTGCCCCCCCTATGCGGAATTTAGCAAAGAAAGCATTAAAACTAAAAATGAGGAGGGAAAAGTTAAATGATATCAGCAAAGAAATCGCAGAGGAACAAGAATTAGAGGAAGATCAAGATGAAGGAGTAGAAGGAGGTGATGAACAAGAAGATGACGAAAGGTTTAAAAAATGGTTGCAGGAACTAGTGAAAGAAACCCCACAGTTGGAACAGAAGGTTACCATCAAAGACTTAGAAAAAAGACTAAGGGCTTTGAGAGAATCCTAGTTAGGAGTCTTCATTTTCTAAAGATTCTCCAAAAATATAGAGACATGCTGTGCCAACTGTAAGACAGACTAGCTTCAGAATGTTGACAAAATATAGAACAAATGTTGCTGGGTCAGCCCTAGGACAATCTGGCTGGTCTAAATAGTCAGTGTAATCTAAATCAGCAATTTTCTCTAAACATTCTGTAATTGCTTTTCTTTCTGAGGCGTACTTGCAAGTATTCCTGATTTCTTCTTTAAAAACTTGGTTTCCTGTACAATCAAAGACTATGCCAATGCTTCTGTGAACACAGTCCACTACTGCGTGAAACATACCAGTGAAGAAAACCATCCGTTGTATAATCAGCAGAAAGAACTGTGTTTGGTTGTCCAGATGTTTTGTTAACATCAGGTACAACAAGGAAAATGAAAACACATACGGAGTCACAACATCATAGGAAGATAATGATCGTGGACTTGGTATTGATGCTTCTAGCATACAACAAAGGGTGATAAGGCTCAACAGGAAAGCTGTGTGCCTTACTTTTGGGGTCTTATATGCTGATGGGGGCTCTTTGTCTCCTGCTGATGATGCTTGTGCTATACAAGTTTCCGAACTGTCAAACCTTTTTGGGTTCCACCTGTACAGATTATACAGACCACCAATTCCACAGGGAATGAGCCTAAAAATATAGACTAACAGTAAATACAATGAGCCTATAGTTGAACCCAGGACAGTAGTCGGGCATTTGGCTTGAAGTGAATTAATCTTGTTCAAGTAGTCTATACTTTCCCTACAGTTTCTCACTAATCCTCCTCTTTGACAGTCTACAAGCATGTCATCTGCTGCTTCATCATAATTAGGAAGCCAGCACATGAGGCTAGTATGCAGTTGAGTGAAGAAGGATAGCCAAGCATACAGTACCAGTGTCGCTAAACAGCTTTGGCAGCATGTGGCGTAGGCTTCATAGTATTTGGGATAGTTTATTTTGGCAGATGTTGTTTTATAAGCCATTATATTGTACAGCCAAGCAATAACCATTATATCCCAGGATATGGGGGAGTGCAGTGTATCTTTATCACCTGCTCCTGTCAGAATCTCCACAGAAAATGGGACACAACAGCAAATGAATAGCACCAACGCTCTATTTCTTTCCTGCTGTAAAAACATTTTCTTTTCTTTTTATGTTTGCTCTTGCTCTGCTGCTGATTGTGTGTGATTTACTTTCTCAATAGTATTTATCGTTTGTGTTTCTGGATGAATTATTCAATATGGGAGATGTGAAAGCCATTTCAGTTGCAACTCTACTCTATTCTCGCTTTGCAAAAATTACAGACTCTGCAGTGATGTCTGCTAAAGAAGAAGCATCCCCAGGAGCAGAAATCATCATGAAAATAGCAGGGAATCCTAGTGGTATGGGTACATCCACCATTCCTTATATATATTGCATTTCTCCTCAAACGAGAGAAAAACTTCCTTATAACAGAAGTCTATTTTACTTGGAAATAAATTTCTTGTGGCCACCAAACTCTAGAATCTTTGATGAGACAACTTTAAAGCACCAGAAAAAACAGAAAACATACGAAGTCTATCGCCAGCTGAAATACATAGGTGTAATTAGAAAATTTGCAGATATGCAACGCTATGTGCTTTTTGATCCTGTAAAGTATATTACTTGTGTTCGCGATTTAGACAAAGATGAAATTCTATATAGAAAACCATTTCCTCTTACTCCCTTCTGCACCTATCCTGATGAGAACCAAAACAAAGAATCCCAAAGGAGACTGATTGAGTTGATGAATCAGTGTATAGGACTTGATTTTATCGATCCAGTCAAAGATTACTTTTGTCTGACTGAGATATCTAGAAGAAGCCACGTTAGCACACACACAGTAGAAAGGCAACTGTCGAAGATACTTTGTAGAATCACAGTAAACAGAACGTCTGGTTGCTGGGTGAGTTCATCCAGGAGTGATTACAAGCGGACATTTTGGTTTGCACTTGGTGGAATCCAGTTCAATGACTTATTTTATTTCCCAAGTGAAATAGATGGTCACACTGAACCACTTTTTGTTAAGAACAAAAATATTTTGCATTCTTTGTTGTGTGAACTGAGTTTGGGAAAAAAACATGCTAGGTGTTGCAGACCAATGCATCTTAGGCTGGGTACAAGTGCAGAGAATGCAGTGCATATCAAAATCAGAAAAAACACTGAGCAGCTGTTTGATTTGACTCCATCTGAATTGAGAGAGTATGCTGGGCATCTCACTGGAATTGCAAGTATCATGATACGACAACAACAAACCATCACAAAAGAAGAAGAAAAATTGCGCAGGAGAAATAAAAGTCGCCAGAATAGGGTAATGTTTTGGCAAGACAAAGAAACCAAAGAAAGAGGATGTCATATCATTGGAAATCCAGATATGGGAGACTATGCAAATATCTCTTCCATCATCAAAAAAGAAGAAAATGAAAATGAAAAGGAAGTAGAAGAAACAGATGAAACAGTCATTGACTTCAAAATGTTATTTGAACTGCAAAATGTAGCAGAGAAAAACAATCTATCCCTGGAATAATAGAAATTGGAATTTACAGAAACGGAAGCTTGCTTTATGAAACTGAGAAGCAGTACGAGGAAAAGGGAGAGGAAAACGTGAGGCAGACTCAGCAAAAAGCTGAACTTAAAATGGGACTCTGTGGGCAGTTGTCAAGAAAGATCTTTAAATGTTCTGTGCTTACTCACCATAGGCAAAAGAAGTACAAACCAAGACATCACATTGAATGGATTCAACCAGTTACCGATACAGCTGAAGTACTGAAGGAGACTGAAGTTTTACTTTTTGACATGACGCAGCTCTTCTTTTTTTCAAGCAGAAACCTATACGCCACCAAAGACACAGAAGTCCAAGTCTATGATTCTGTTGACCAGATGTTAGAAAAAATGAAGGACCAACAGCTGTTGATAGGGGATATAGAGTTTACTGAGGAAAGTAAGATCATCAACAAAGTTCAAACTTTCTCCATAGATGATGTGATTTGTGCACTAGGAAATAGAATTTTTGATTACATAGAAAAGTTCAAGTCTGCAGCAAAGCACCACGGGGCAGAAAATGTCCTGAAATATGCATTCTTGTGCCTTGATGGTGATAGTCCTAGTGCAAAGATGACTACCAGGAAAAAAAGGAGCATGACTAGTTTTAAAGAAAGCCTGAAAAAGAAGTTGATGGGTCGAAAGAGCACCAACAATTTGGACCATGTCATCAAAAAGATATTGGAAAAAACCGAAGAGGAAATTTTGGTCCCAAACAAGCTGTTTCGGGGCAGCATGGCTAGGTTCATGACAAAGAAATGCAACCGGTTGCTCATAGTTGAAGCCTTTGCCAGTGTTTTGGCTGAAGCTAGAAATACTTTAGTGGATAATACGTCCATCTACCTAGTTTTGGGAGCAACCAAAACAAAAAGTGATGTGACGGTCGTCAAACTTTGTGGTCGCTTCTGTCACCCTCATGAGGATAGGCTGACCCGACGGAACCTACCACCCTACCATGAAGCAGACAGCCTAATCCCACTAGTGTGGTCTTGTGTGAAAACAACAAAGAAAGCATGCATCGTTAGCAAGGACAGTGATATGCTACTGACCCTTTTGGCTTTAGCTGACGAGAACCTGCTTGTACTTTCTCCAATGGACAACACCTTTCTGAAAGTAAATACCATTTTTAACAACCAGGTTGCATTTGCAGTTCTGCCAAGTGCTGGACTACAAAAGATGAAACAACTCGAGATGCTGCTCCATTTGACAATTGGAGGAAATGACTATGTTGAATGCTTCCCAAAGGTTGGAAGTGAAACTATAATGTCTGGTTTGGATGTGATGAGGAGCCATCCAAAACATTCATTTTTCCCTATGGTATCATTTATCACATGGATGCAAATAAGGGATCAACTGACAATGCAGAGTTCCAGGATGATGACGATGATGGTAGAAGACTGGGAGAAACCAGTGTCTTTCGATGTCCAAGTTCTCACAGAATCAGCTGTGGCTGTAAATCTGTTCCGTTCCATTCTTGAAGACAACTGCAATCTGTATCCAGTTCGATTAGGTACATCTGTGTACCTAATTGCATATGACCCGAGTGTGACAGAAGAAACCTTTGAGTGGTACTGCAAGAAATGTCCCGAAAACCTTCAAAAGACTCCCACACCATCCCAGAAACATGTGATGTGTTCAGAGGGAATGAAATCAGGGTTTGAACAGAGTATGAAACGTCGACTCTATTCATTGTCATTGCTCACCGACACCAGAGCTCCACCTTCATGGATTGACTTGTCAGACGTGAATTTGGCTCATAAAAATGGATACTCTGCCATGAATGATCACAAGTACCAAAATGCAATGTTTCTTGAAAAAAATGAATAAAGTATTACCACAAAAGGTAAAAAGAAAAGAAAAGAAAAGAAAAAGAAAATGCCAGTATTCTTTGATGAAAAAGTTTTTTCCATAACTAAACTAGTGAAACATATTCTTCCTCAGTCAAAAGATCTATGGATTCCTGTTGAACTGAAAAGCTTTTTAAAGTATAAAGGTTCTTTTCTTAAACTACAGGAAGTTGTGGTTAAAACGAGCAATCCAAACCTTTCTCTTCCTTGGAACCTGACTTGGAATAAATCTCCTATGTTACCTTCTCTATGTCAAGATACAACTACTACTATTTCTGCTGCTGCTGCTTCTTTTACCCCTACAACCCCTACCTCAGATTCTAATTCCATACCAAATCCAGCTGCTGCTTCTTCTGCTCTTGCTACTGCTGCTCCTGCTGCTGGTTACACCAATCTAGATGATGGGTGGAATGTAGCTGAAGTACCTGAGCAATTGAGAAAGAATGTGGAAGAATTTGCTTTTTCTAGTTTGGAGAGATCTTTCGTGGATGCTAAAAAAGACTTCTATCTTGGAAAACATACTGAAATAACTGAAACATTTTACTTGAATGACATTAAAAAAGAAGGAGGAATAACTTGTCTGATGCTGTCTGAGAGAGATGAAGAAGAGGAAGAAAAAAAATCTAAGAATTCACTTCTTCTATTCTTGGATCACTTGTTGAAAAATAATTCAATGACTAGACTGCTCGCTTACTTTTCAGGTCCCTACTATGACAAGTTGATTCGATATGGTCTAGATTTCATTTTTCCTGACCATTTTCCTTTGAAGCTTTCTGTTAAGATATCAAAATGTGCTCCAAGTGAACTCGTAAAAGTTATTCCATTTGAGGCTTTACAAAAATTGATGCTGGTTCTTCAAGAAATAGAGCAGGCCTCCTACATCTATTACATTCCAGAACATGAGACCTTTTCTCCTAGAATAAACATCTTTGTTCCTGCAAACGTAGCAACCAAAATATTTGTCAAAGTCAGAATAGTACATGGAACAGAATTTTATCACAGTTCTGTAAGGGAAGAGGAAGAAGGAGACTGCCAATATAATAAACAAGATGACATAAGAAGCTATCTTACTGATCTTGACTACTCGGTTATAGCCAAACTTCATAGTATTTCTCTGAGGACAACAGAGGAAGAATTAGAAGATTTATTACGATCATATAAAGGAACAAACACCAAGAAAACTGTAATATTAAAGCCATGACTTACATGAGATTAAAATGGATCACTTATCGGAACTTGCTGTTTTGTATGATGCTTTTTGTGGCCCTGGAGAAAAGAGGGGAACAAAAAGAAGACTAGAAGAAATTCTAGATTACGATGTCAATTTTGGAATTTTGAATGACAATGCCATCACAAGTGACAATTTCAGGCCAGACATCAAGAAAGCTCGAGATAACTATATACCCAAGGAACTTGATCTCCCTCATACTACATATGGCTTGAGTCTCCTAGAGCAGGGCCCTGCATTAGAGATCCCAGCTTTTGGTAAAGATCCAACAGAAGAAATTGCTGGGAAGTTTGACCTTGTCATCAACTCACTGACTTCTCTTTACAACAGAGAAAGTGCACCTTTAGAACCCAATCATTTGCTTTTTCATTTTCAAGGACTGAATAGAATTCCTTACTCACTTGGAGAAAACAATCCAGCCTGTGATCCTCTCAGGTCACTGATTCAGATGCAAGTCTATGAAGAATGTGATCGGGTTCCATTGGATGATGGAGTGTTTCATTCATGTAATGAGCTAGAGAAGGAAATGAGACTCATCAATAAAGTCCAGGAGAATTACAGTTTGCGATTTGGCCACATGAACATGGACCCTCTGGCAACTTTAGTATCATTCAAACAATTGAGAAAACATATTGAATCAAGCAACGACATATTACGGTCTCAGTATGCTTCCCTATTGAGAAATGAAACATACATTTCTCTGAAGGAAAAAGTTATAGAACAGCACGGTCCAAACAGTGTTGTTGCACTGATGGTTCATCTCAGTTCCCCTGAACTTCTCTTGGACACTTTTATTCCAAGGGGTGTGCTGAGCAGCAAAACCACAGGGAAACAGCACGAACAACAACCATACGAGGGTAAAGTGACATTGCAGACCCAAGGTTTACTGAATGTTGACATTGAAGATGGAGACCAATACTTGCCACCAGGAAGCATGTTGTCTTCTGCATTTCTGTATCTTATAATAGAGATGCAAGAGCTTGTTCCTGGTGACTGCAAGTTCAATTTTCCTTGGATTAAAATGCTCCTGACAAACAAAACATTTGAGGAGGTTGCAGAGGACATAGTCATTGAGAGTAGAGGGAAGTGTATCCCAGCTAGAAATGGGAAGCAGACACGTACTATTGTAATCACCGTTGGAAAGCTCAGAGTAGGGCCTCATCATGTGCATGAGCCATGTGACCTAGACTCGAAGCAATTCTCTCAGTTTGACCTACTGCTTCATGAAAAATTCTCACAATACATTATATTTTCAAAATAGTTTTTTTTTTTTTTTTTTTTTTTTTTTTTTTTTTTTTTTTTTTTTGCTTTGTCCTTTGTTTTTTCTTTCTTCTTACAAAGACTTCATCAAGTCATAAGCAAAGCTTTGTCTGGCGTGAACCAGCTCTTTATTTTCATACTGTATTTTGTGCCTTGTTAACTCAGATTGTTTCATCATTGCTTCCTGAACATCTGAGAAAAACCCTGCATTTATGCATTGGAGGGTTCGCATGTAACAACATAATTTTTGAAAGAGGTCTGAAGCCTGAGCCTTTTCCACCATATCTTCAGGTGATTTAATGATCAGATTCATTCCTTTGATGTTCAATACTAAATCTTCATGACAAAGTGATACAAGCAATCGGAATGCTGGGGTACAGTCACGTGTTTTCTTTTCACAAAACTGCCACTTGTTCTCTGATTCACTCTGTGGAAACAAAGACAAGTAGAAGTTGAGTAGTGCATTAAATGCATCACGTACATTAGGACTGGCCATCACATGCTTTCCCTCCATTTTTGCACTACTAGCAAGTACTTCTTTCTGTTCAGTCAACAATTGCACTTGCTTGTTTGATTGTTCTAATTCATTACTTTTAGTTTGAATCTGAATCCTCAGATCATCCACCACTTGGTTCAGTTTGCTCAATTTGTTTTCTAAATAGATTTCTTTCTCCTCGTGATTTTCTATTTCATTTTGATGCTCTATTTTAAGCTCTCTGATTTCATCTAGTAGCTGCTGCTGTAGTTGGCTTGTATCCTTGCCTTCACTAAGACAATACTTGACGTCATCCAAAGCTTGTTCTGCAGCTTCACATCTTTCTTTAGAGATTGCTAGGTCATCCTGTACTATTTGCAGTTTGTGATACCATTTGATAGATTCTTTTTCATATTTCTCAGACCTTATCATTTCATGTTCCCACCTTTTGTGCAGGTCTCTATAGCTTTGCCAAAATGCATCTTGTCTGTGGTTGTTGTGATCCATTAACTTATTTCTATTTCTAAGTTTAAAGAGTGAGAGAAATTTAGCTAATATGGATGAAGGATTTTGTGGCAATGGCATGGTAATTCTAGCATCAGCTGTTGATTCTTTATTTGGTCACAGCAGTTCCTTGGAGGAGCTAAAAAGAGTTAACTCATTCCTCAGAAACTATTTCCTCCTCCTTGAAAACATGAGCAATTTGAAGAAAGCTCAGTCAGACTTGGAAATTGTGGCAAATGACACTCTGGTCGAAAAACAAAATCTATCAAACAATATTGATGCTCTCTGGATGAAGTTGATGGAAAAAAGAGTGAGTTTTTTTGATTTACAGGATAAACACAAAGACACATTTGTGGTGGAGAGTGATATTCAATTCATGTTGGCAGAATATAATAGAGCCAAAGAGTTGTATTTGTTGTATAACAACATTGATCACTTAGTCTCAAAAACTTTGTCTGAGACAGATAGAATTGAAAAAATTACTTTTTACAGCAAACAGTTTGATTCACTTTCTTCATTTCATTTCAGTGGGTTTGAAACAACACTAGAGACATTGTTGGGACAAATGGTCAAATTTAATGAAACAAAAGAGTACATCACAAGTCAACTAAGTCTTGCAAAAGCTGGGGACCTCCAGACAGCCATAACCTTAGGTAATCAAGTTGAGGAAAAAGTCCTAGATGAAAGCCTCAAGAAATTTCTTTGTGATGGTTTTGTCTCTAAACCATATGACCAGAAACATGCTAGGCTTATAAAATCACATGTAGAAGCAGTAGCATCATAGGAGAGTAAGCTTTGGGGGGGGGGGGGGGCTTTTGTTGTGAGGTTTTAGAACCAAATAAATGGAGAACATCAAATTGAGGTTTAACATCTTTTTTATTTCTTAAAATTATCAAACCAAATTCTTAAAGATAATGTCACGCATGCACATTGAAATGGAGAGCTGGTCACATGCTTCTTCAAATGATATCTCTGACTCATCTTGTAATTGTTTGACCTGCTGTGCAAGGCCAAGGAAGCTTTTATCCCATGAAGTTGTTCCAATGCAGGCACTCCCTTTCTTCCCATACAACAGAGAGGCCTTGCCCACCACCACTGGAAAGATGTTCTTTTCTTTGTTTCGGCGGCTTAATCCTGCCACAAACATAGGAGTTTTGCTTTCGTAGGATGACAGATTTATAGGAAGAAGCACTAGTGACTTATTTTCCTGTTTGTTCTCAGACATGAGTAGACGCTCTGAGTTGTTCATCTGCAACTTTGATAATCCGTTCATAAACACCACGTGGTTGAAGCTCCGGCCAGGAATACTTTGCAATACCCTCAGTTTCTCTTCGTCTGCCTCAGTTTGCTTGAGAATTTGCTCCTCTTCCCCTCTCATTATGAATGGTGTGGTCAGGTGCTCCTCTACTTTCACATATGCATTCCATGAAGAAGATGAAAATCTTAGGGGTTTTTTGTACATTCTTGCCTCCTCTGGATCAAAGTAGAGTAGAATTGCCTCTGCCAACTCCTCTACTGTGGCCTCCTTGGAGTACAGACTGCTTTTCGGAAAGTTCTGACTTTTGCCCAATGCTGTGCAGACATATGCAAACAATATTAGATTTTTCTTGATTGCTGCTAAAGTTGCGAGAACTGAGTTGGGTGGAGCATCTTGAACCACCATTTTGATCATGGCCCTGGCAGGATCTGAGGTTCCTGCATAGTTATCATACCATTTTATTGGCTTTGCATTGGGATTCATTTTTTCATTCAGTTCCCATTTCTGCATGATTTCTTTCTGTCTCATCTTTCCCTCGTCTTCAGTTAAGAACAGATTCCCAGTCACTCCAGTGAACCCAGACTGATGCTGACCATAGAAGTAGACTGTTGACAAATCAGGAGCACCTTCGCTAAGGAATGTCCCTGCAAAGAGCTCTGGACGGTGCCATTCAAATTGAGCTTTTGTCCTCAAGTAACTTGCTGTGGAAGGATTAGTTGATTCCTCGATAGAACAGTCCAAATCTTTCACATAAAGACAGCACTGAGGAGAACGAAGGAATTCTTTGTTCATTTCCTCAAGGACTTGCTTGGCTACAGGTATTCCTTGAAGTGGTCTGGGTGAGAAGAAGGGCAGATCGATGATATCACGGAGTAAAACAAGTGCCAGTTTTGACCCCATGAATTTTTCCAGAGGGGATGCATTCTCTGGCACACAACGCCATCCCGGTTGCCTCAAAAGACTTCTGCCTAATCGATTTGGTTTTATTCCTCGCTGTTTGACTGACTGGAAAAAAGAAGTTTTATCATCTCCATTCTCTGCTGCATATTTGAAGACTGCCCTCAACATTTCTTGGTCGATGAAACTCTTTGGCAGAGCCAAAACATTCCATATTTCATTTATCACCTGCTTCACTGCAAGACTTGTTTTCAGAGACCTCTCGAGAGACGCAAGATTGTGAACCTGAAGCATCTGATATTTTTCACCATCATTCACTTTAAAAAATGGTCTGCTTGTAGCAGTTAGACAATCTTCCTGATCAATGGGCTGAAGTAATGCAAACATATTTTCCTCTTTCTATTGAGATCACAGTTAGTATCACTAAAGTACATGTCTAGAGTACATGAAAAATCCGATTTCACATTTGGGGTGCTGGTGGCAAAAAACATTTTGCTACCTGACCTTTCACAAGTCTACAACCTCCGAGAACCCAACAGCTTGTAGAACCTTGTCTGGCTGCTTTAAATCTTTTCATCAGCTCCCTTTCGCAAGAACTAGCAGGAATGCATTTAGGAAAATATTTTGAAATGAGTTTCTCTTTCTCCTCCCGGGTTGTCCAGGCTAGGGCTTCCTCAATGGTTCTGATACTTTTTACTCCTGAATTTAAAGACAAAGGAAAACAGTAAACTCTTGGATTTTGTTCAGTTTCTTTCCCAGGAACAGGAGGCAGTCTAGGAACTGCAGGAAGATAAACCATATCCTTTTCAGTGTGCCACTGGGCATGCAATACTCGCATTGAATCATAAAGTTCTAAAATATTGGTGCAAGCCCGATCACCATTGATATATTTATTGTGCTCAAAGAAAAGAGTGAGGCCTTTCAAATCTCTAAAGTCTACATAAAGTCTGCGAACTAACTCGCACCTTTTTCTTAGATGAACTTTATAAAACTCTACAGGAATATGAGTCATTGCAAAGAAATGGTCTGTCTCTCCATTTTCATAGGGAGAAAAGCAAACTCCTGCATTTGTGACTGCATTCTCATAAGACGCAACATGTATTCTACATTTTTCCCTCCGGGCTTCCTCAACAATGTGCCTGGGGATCAGATGATAAATCCCTATTGGCACATACTTTACCTTATTGTTGTCAAACGTAAAGTAGGGTTTGGCACGACATGTAATAATCAAAGCCATATCACTGTAGTTCAATGTCAAATTACTGTTCTCACGAATGAACTGTTTTGCTTCTTCTTCATTGGGTCGTCCTAGCAAATAACATACTCTTTGGAATCCAATTATGCAGTTTGCTTGTAATGCTACGTATTTTGTACCTTGAACAAACCATCCTAAGACATTTTCATTTCCTTTCAGGTACCTTGAAGGTAGTATGCTTATCGTTTCTGGATCCTGTTCTGCAAAATATGTGAGGAGAGGAAGCGTCCTCATTTTCGGAGCTCCTTCCTCTAAAGACGACACCATTATGTGTTCCAGAGGAATTTTTGCCTGGAATCTGACGAGGTATGCACTTTTGGCCATCTTCTAGAAATTTCCTGATTATACACCTCATTCTAAAATCAATGATGATGTTTTCCAGTAATACACACATTTTTAAAGTTATATTTGTATGCCAAAACTGGTGGACTTTCTATTTCTTTATCTTGTAACATCACACTGAAATCATAGAATGTCGGTGTCTTGTTGTTTTTTTTCCATGGTACTCTCTTTTCTTTGATAAATGTGTTTAAGTTTTGCTCCACCTGTGCCACCTGCAACACATGTTTAGTGAAGAAAGCTTCAGCCTCTGCTCCAAGGATTTTTGAAATGTGCGGTTTAAAAAATCTGAGAAACCATACATCATCCATGACATTTTTCTCATAATAGCCTTGTGTGACCTCTGACTCCCTACAAAACACCCAGAACTTCAAAGGGTAACTAACACTCAGTGTCATAGTGGGGTGAGAGCTTTCAAGTTGTACTGTGTTCTGAACAACATAGTAGGTACCTCCCAATGTGTCCCTATCTTTGCAAATTTGCTCTAATGCCGTGTCTGTGTCTCTTTCATAGGAAATTATCCAGTTCCTGGAATTGGAACAGTTGTGATGTATACTGCATATGACCCCATTCTCCTTTTGTTCATTTTGATTGAAGGAGGCTTGGTTAGTATAATGTTTCTTGATAGTCAGATGAGGTGTCTTCATTTTCTAAACAGGATCTTATATCTGATTAGTGATCAAGAAAAAAAAAAAACACACTTACAATATTACTGTTAATGAAACAGAAAGACATACTTACATTTTCTCCCCCTGCCACAAAGTAGATAAAGGATGATTGGCGTTTTCCTTGTTCAAATTCTATTTTAATGGAATAAAGGGAATTCCTGATGCGAAATCTAGGGAAGTTTCCTGAATTAGAGCCTATGGTCCCTCTTTCGGTCAAGATTTCCAAATAGTTTAAGATGTCTTCCTTATACAAAAGTATAGCGCTTATCTGATGAGCAAGCAATACTATAACTGAACCCTCTTCACACACAGCATTTGCTGCAACAAACAGCTTGCCTGATTTAGATTTGCCATTCCTTCTTGGTGCCACAACTGCAATAAACCGCTTGCAGTATTGTAGAAACAGTTCATTTAGTTCATCTCTCCTCATGGTTTCTAGTTCAACTATTCCAGCAAGTCCAAGTGTTTCGAGTATGGATGGAACATGCTTGAAAAGATCCTGTCCTAAAAGCTTAACAGCCCTAGAACAAATGCATGCGCGAATGGTTTCCAATTGGAATGGCTCAAGTTTCATTTCAAGTTTATTGGTAATCATCATGATGCACTCCATCATCATTTTTATTACTGTAATGCCATCCGACTCTTGTTGCTCTTGCTGCTGATCCATACTCTTGTTGAACATGGATTGCCAGGCTCTTGTGCCTTTTTTTCTACATACAGCAAGTTCATCATAAGTTAGGTGAAATTCTTCCATCAATTGTTGTTTTATTTTCTTTCTTTCCTGAAGTATAACAAACCTCTTGATTGATTTAACAAAGGGGTTTGCAAAAGCAGATGGCCAAATGGAAGATTTATTTGGAAGCACAGTTCGGAAAGAACCACATTCATCAGAAGAAGCATAGGTTTTAAATGTTCTACATCCTAATTTTGATACCTGTTCTTGTTCTTCCCCTTTGACATGAAAGAGCTCTTGCATAATCACTTTTTCCATATTTATTAACTTTTGTTAACTACAAATACAAAAAATAAATAAATATAGTAACCTTAATGGATGAGCTAAGAAAACTTTTGGGTCCATTTGATTCACAACACAGTGATGGCTACAACAAAAATAGAGGACAAATGACTAAAACGAAACCGAATAAAATGAGCATACATGAGAACAAAGCAGGAGAAGAAGAAGAAGAAGAAGAGTGTTTTTTGGATCAACTTGTATCTAACTTTGGTTGTACAGATGATGTTGTTTATGACAGGTCTAAACCTGATTCCACTGCTTTTGCTCCAAATACTAATTTGGGAGGAACTGATCCTCTTCCTGGATTTGACAACACAGCCACTTGTGAAATATGCAAAATCAAATGCAACAGGAACATGATGTCTCTCAAAGAGGACTCCTCAGAAGGTGCTACTCTGATCGAGTTTTTGGAATTGGCACAGGCTATGTTTAACCAACAAGAAGGCCGTCCTGCCTTAGACATTGCAAATGAAGTGCTGCAGAATTTGAAACATTACAGCCGAAAGCATCCAGAAAAGCTGAGAGGCCTGCTTAAACTAGATGCCCATGCATTGCATCAGCATTTCAAATATAATCATGAACGAAAAGCTGTGAGAAAAATCAAAGATGAGGTGTTACAGGTACTTCTCTCCATGATGGACGTAGCTGTGAGGTCATCATGCTATAAAACTGAAACAGGCAAGCTAGCACTTTCCAAGCAAGAAGCAAACCTGTTGCTCAACATAATTGACAGAATTCAAAAAGTTTATATTCTAAAGCAAGACCATTTATATTAGTTTACTATTATCAGATTTCTTCTACCATTATGAAATCTAGTATTGAGACACAAGTATGAGTAGTCAAAGGACTAAGAGCAGTCGCTATCAACCAAGATTCAAGCGAGAAGAAGAAGGCATTGAGAAAAGAAATGAGGCTTCTGAGAAAGAAATAGAAGTGAAAAAGTTGAGGAGAATGAAAGAGCTCCTTCTTAGCAATGATGATGGAAAAAATATCTCAGAAAGGCAAAGAAAAACAAACTTTGAAGAAAGCATGATCCAACAGATAGATCACATTGTTCTTTTGTGGGATAAAGGCTTTGCATTCCGGAGTTCCACTACAAGGATTCAAAATAAATTAACACATTTGTTGGAAAGCATTCTTGAAAATTCTACTGTGGATTTAAAAAGGTTCGCAAGAGACGCGCTATGCATCATGTATGAAGAATGAGGTTCCAATTTTTAACTGAAGATCTTTATATTACTAGGGTAAACAAAACAATTAAGTATGCAAAAGTTATGGCTGTAGTATTGGGTAGCAATGCAGAAGGAAATTTTTTCGTGGTGTACTCGTGTGTCAATCAAGTTTCAAGCTACAACACATTCTACAGTGATGACACACCTCCAGAGGAAGAAGCACATAGCATACATCTTAGAAATGCAGAAAACTCTAACTGTTTCATGGAAAACATGACTAAAAGAATAAGGCCATTCATATCCTCCAGTTCTCATTTAGCATTTCCTTCCACTTTTTCCAACAACATGACCAGCAAGGGATGCCCGTTTGAAGAATTTTATTACAGTTCTTGTCATAGTGCACTTTCAACAGCATCATCAATGAAAAGGTACTCCCACGTGAGAACTCCATGTCGAACAAACAATAGAAATTACACTACCCTTCTTCATGGAATAGAAAACCGTTTTAGTTTATTTGAACAACTACGGAAAGACGATTCTGTGATATTTTCAAAAGATTCTTGTTTCCCCCCTTTAAAGTCAGCATCAACTTATATTGGAGGAAGTGGCAATGAAGTGATTTGTCAGAATCAACTGTATAATAACTCATTTTCAATCAACACTCAACGTCAAACCAAAGACTCCTTACTCACCACAAGTCACCAGCTTTTGGCTCCTTTGTTGGAATCAGCTACAGTGGACAGGGCACTTAACTACCTAAGTTGTGAATGGGAGTTGACCCTTAAAAAGAACTTGTCCGCACTAGAAAAGTGTCAGTTAATCATCTGGTTAGAACTCATTCGATATCAACAACATCAAAAAGATGAAGGTAGCACACAAATTGACTTTCAAAATGTTTGCAGTTCAATAAACATCATATCAGATGATGATTCTTGGTCTAAAAACTTATATGGAATGAGGAGGAAAAAAAGGTGTAACCCTGAAATATCTTGTCTTTGGCCGTTTCTCCCAGAATGGTTCCAATCCATTGTTATGCAGAGATGGGAAAGAGAAGGCAAAATTGATTGCCTCAATCATCACAGAGGCTCCTGCTCTAAGAAGGTTCTGCATCCTCACTACAATCCCTCTCTTCCTATTCCTCTCAATTCTGAGCATATCATTAGTCTTGCAAAAGAAATACTACTAAAATGGGCTCTTTTGTGAGAGGAGTGATTAAGAGCTTGACGGACTTTGTATTAGAATGGGATAAATTAAATCAGAGCCAGGATTGTGACTTTGGGGGGAAACATGCAGTAGACTATAAAGGAGGAGAAGAAGAAGATGATGATGAGGACAAGTATGCAGCAACGGATCCTTGGACAAAGTATTTGTTTGGTAAAATGTCAACAAAAGCTTTGCAGGACTGTGTACAAAAGCTAAAGTTTCAACTCAACCAAATCAGGGAACTGCGGAATTCAAAATCAAAGCATCTGAAAACCCTTGAGGGTGATTTTGATATTTGGCTTGAGTCACATGGGATATCTAGAACAGGTGACATTTAATTATTTGTTTGGCTATAAATGGCATGCGAATCTAAGAGATGAGTTCAGATGGATCAAGAGAAATTGATAGAGCCTGAGCAAAATCAAGAAGAGTCACAGAATAATCAAGGGTTAGAAGAATTATTCCAAGAAATGCTGAAAAAATTAGATGAAGCAGATGAAACAGAACGTTTCCAAGACTTACTTAACTATTGTAATGGGAAACCAGATGAAAACAATGTGATTGAAAAGGAACTTAGAAAATGTGATCAATGATAGAGCAGAAATAACATAAATGAATTATTCCAAGAACTGCAAAACACAATAGATGAAGCAGATGAAAAGGAACAATTAGAAAAGAAGGGTGATAAAGATGTGGAAGAGAGACAAAAATGAAATGGACTTTACTATTATTTATACTTTTTTTCTTATGTTAGTTTCTGCAGAATAATTGTAAATGATACAGGAATCCAAAGGATGATTTGAAATGGACCAAGAAAATTGGTTAGAGCATCATCAGAATGAGTAGAATCAAGAGAAGCAGTCGAAGAGGACAATTTGATTAAACAAGTAGGATAAATATGCAGAGGAGAGACAGAAGCAAAATAGATATTGACATTATGTATACTTTTTCATATTTTATTTCCAAAAGAAGAAAATGATTACAAACAATTCTATGACCAATAAACTCATAAGTAGCAAGAGTAGAATCTGCAACATCCTGTCAATAAAAAGCATGTTGTTATGATTGTGTGCTTTCTTTAATTTGAGTCTGAAAATCTTTCGGGGCTGAACAGCTTGCACTTGGAATTGCTCCTTTTCTTCCTCCCCCCTCTCTGATATGAACTGTACTACCGTCTCTAAGATCATTCTGATCACATCTAATCACATCAGGCAGAGAATCAGATCTTTTATACTGTATCTCTGCATAGTATGATCTGATTGGTTGTTGAATTTATATGTAAATGAGTACCGCTGCCTAATATTAAAGAAATGGATTACACCACAATCATTAATCAGGTGTTTGACTGAAGACAAGAAGCATAATGGATGAAGCAAAAGTAAAGTTTCTGAATTCTTTGAGGTTGCAGTTTTCTCAACAAAAACAAAGTAAGAGTGGAGAAATGGATCCGTTGCTAACAGAAACAAAGAAGATGAAGAAAAATGACTTGGATGTGGAAATGGGAAACTATGGTGCAGTTGACACATGCTATGAAGCTGGCCGTGGAAAGAATCCAGAAAAAGAAGAAGGTGGAGATGCAGACAATGAAGAGATTACTATCTTTGATCTAAATGAGCTATATAGTCTTGTACCAAACAAAACAGAACGTTTCCAAGACTTACTTGACTATTGTAATGGGAAACCAGACGAAAACAATGTGATTGAAAAGGAGCTTAGAAAATGTGATCAATGATAGAACAGAAATAACATAAACCTAGGTAACTCAATTTTTATTACACCTCTGTCTGCTTTATTAACAATCGCTCTATTAGAACAAGAGTTGCATATGCAACAATCACATCTTTCCTCTCAATGATATCATCTTCTTTAGTTAGAACTTGGTTGTTGTTGTCCTGTTTCGGTTCTGATTGGTTGTAGCTCTTTTGCTCTACTGATATTTTGTCATGCTCCATATTGAATTAATGTGTACAGGATAATTGTCACGTGCTACTTCTCAACCAAAGGGTAAAGATCAAACTTTTGTTAAATAAGTGGTGGCCCAAAAATGGGCCGGTGTTGGTTTGTAGTTTTTTTTTTCCTTTCCCAAGTGCCTCCTCCTCAGTCTTCGTGGTTCCTGACAAACACATCAGAATCGCAGCTACAACAGTGAGATGCCTTTGCTCTATATAGATTATCTTTTTCAGGTGACCTTACTTTTGTTGCAGAAAGAAAAACGTCTTTGAGTATCACTGTTTCCTTGTCTTTTTCTGCTTCATCTATGGCTACTAGATTCAGAGGTTTACAATACGTGTGATCATCCATGATAGAATAATTGTTCAAACATGAAAGCACATGCCTTTTATATAGTTTGGAAGCTATATATGCAAATTATGTTTAAGATAATTAGCATATTATTAAGCCAATCACATCAAGTATCTGTTTTGATAATAAAAAATCAAAATATTTTGAATCCCCCAATAGATTAGTGTCTTTATTCATGATTTAAAGTAGAATTAAGGAGAAGGCAATGATAAAGCCTTAGTTGATTCTGACATAAATCCATGGACTTAAGAAATTTAGAAATTAACAACTTTCCCGTTTGGTTAAGAACACATTTCAGTAGGTCCTCCTGCAAGTGGTCACTTTACTTTGTCAATTGCATCATAACAGACATCACAAGGATCAGATAACTTTGCAGCATAACAGAGTGACGGACACACTAGTACTGCCCTGTCATTGTCATGCCTGATGTGCAGTGATATGGTTTGAACACGCTGTTCTTCAGGAATGATGATCATCGGAGTAGTAATTCCCTTTATTCAAGACCACCTGTAAATGACAAGAGAGAAAGCTCCATTTAAAAGTATATGATTCACTTCTGCCCTTAGGTGACTTTTAAATCCTAGGACGATGTGGATCATATATATCTAAATGGGCTAGATGCATAAAAGCATATTTCTTTAGGTCCTCCGACAAGTGGTCACTTTACCTTGTCAGTTGCATCATAACAGACATCACCAGGATCAGAAAACTTTGCAGCATAACAGAGTGAGGGACACACTGCCCTGTGATTGTCACGCCTGATGTGCAGTGATATGGTTTGAGCACACTGTTCTTCAGGAATGATGATCATCGGAGTAGTAATTCCCTTTATTCAAGACCACCTGTAAATAACAAGAGAGAAAGCTCCATTTAAAAGTATATGATTCACTTCTGCCCTTAGGTGACTTTTAACTCCTAGGACGGTGTGGATCATATATATCTAAATGGGCTAGATGCATAAAAGCATATTTCTTTAGGTCCTCCTACAAGTGGTCACTTTACCTTGTCAGTTGCATCATAACAGACATCACCAGGATCAGATAACTTTGCATCATAACAGAGTGACAGACACACTGCCCTGTGGTTGTCACCCCTGTCGTGCAGTGATATGGTTTGACCACACTGTTCTTCAGGAACGGTGATCATCAGAGTAGTAATTCCTTTTATTCCAGACCACCTGTAAATCACAAGAGAGAAAGCTTCATTTAAAAGTATATGATTCACTTCTTTCCTTGGGTGAATTTTAACTCTCAGGAAGTTGTAAATCACATATACCTAAATGGGCTAGCAGCATGTCCATGTTCCAGAATAACGTCAACCAATTTGGCTACCGAATGGAGATTATTTGCTGATACTACTACTACTACTGCTGCTGCTGCTGCTGCTGCTGCTGCTGCTGCTGCTGTGATTAGAGAATCCTCTGAACCAACAATTCGGTTAACATTGATGTTGTTTGAAAAATCTTTGGTACTGAAATGTTGAATCACTGGAAGAGTAATCATCTTCAAAATTGCCTACTTTTGTAACACTGATCTTATGAGTACATTTAACAACATAACAACCAGGATCAGGTAATTTTGGTGAGAGAGAAAGTGATTGAAACACTGCCATGTGCTACAAATTCCTGATGGTAAGTGATAAAATTTGAACTTAATGACCTTCAGGACATTTGAAGCACTCGAATAGTACAAATCTTCAAAACTGACATTCAACAATGTACTCAATTTTGAGTGACTTTTAATGGTTTCAGGTATCATGACCCAAGTATATCTAAATGGGAAAGGCTGCATTTCCATTTTCATTGATATAAAGAACAACATCAACCAATTTGACTACAGGATAAAGATTACTTGATAATTCTACTGCTGCTGCTTTGATTACCAAGCAGAGAGTGGGGATGGTCCCCAGGCCTTATTCTGGCAAAAGTAAATATTGGAAAACATGGTTGTTCACCAGGTACTAAGTGGAAGTTTTTAACCAAATACGAAAATCAATACTTTGCCAAAAGAGACTCTGGAGCCTTTGCCCATTTTTCTCTCTGCCGACACGCTTTTTCTCTCTCATTTTTCTCCTCAGATTTTTTTTTTCTTTTTACAGGCAGAGAGTCCAATGCAGATGGTCCCCCGGGCTCATTTTGGCAAAAGGAGATAATGGCTAAATGAACAAGTCTAGGGATACCTAAGGACATATAATTTTCACTAAATAGGAAAATCAATAGTTTGCCAAAAGAGACTCTGGAGCCTTTGTCCATTTATCTCTCTGCCGACACGCCTTTTCTCTCTCATTTTTCTCCTCAGATTTTTTTTTTCTTTTTTCAGGCAGAGAGTCCAATGCAGATGGTCCCCAGGGCTCATTTTGGCAAAAGGAGATAATGGCTAAATGAACAAGTCTAGGGATACCTAAGGACATATAATTTTCACTAAATAGGAAAATCAATAGTTTGCCAAAAGAGACTCTGGAGCCTTTGCCCATTTTTCTCTCTGCCGACACGCTTTTTCTCTCTCATTTTTCTCCTCAGATTTTTTTTTCTTTTTACAGGCAGAGAGTCCAATGCAGATGGTCCCCAGGGCTCATTTTGGCAAAAGGAGATAATGGCTAAATGAACAAGTATAGGGATACCTAGGGACATATAATTTTCACTAAATAGGAAAATCAATAGTTTGCCAAAAGAGACTCTGGAGCCTTTGCCCATTTATCTCTCTGCCGACACGCTTTTTCTCTCTCATTTTTCTCCTCAGATTTTTTTTTTTCTTTTTTCCAGCAGAGAGTCCAATGGAAATGGTCCCCCGGGCTCATTTTGGCAAAAGGAGATAATGGCTAAATGAACAAGTCTATGGATACCTAAGGGCATATAATTTTCACTAAATAGGAAAATCAATAGTTTGCCAAAAGAGACTCTGGAGCCTTTGCCCATTTTTCTCTCTGCCGACACGCTTTTTCTCTCTCATTTTTCTCCTCAGATTTTTTTTTTCTTTTTACAGGCAGAGAGTCCAATGCAGATGGTCCCCAAGGCTCATTTTGGCAAAAGGAGATAATGGCTAAATGAACAAGTCTAGGGATACCTAAGGACATATAATTTTCACTAAATAGGAAAATCAATAGTTTGCCAAAAGAGACTCTGGAGCCTTTGCCCATTTATCTCTCTGCCGACACGCTTTTTCTCTCTCATTTTTCTCCTCAGATTTTTTTTTTCTTTTTTCAGGGAGAGAGTCCAATGCAGATGGTCCCCAGGGCTCATTTTGGCAAAAGTAGATAATGGCTAAATGAACAAGTCTAGGGATACCTAAGGACATATAATTTTCACTAAATAGGAAAATCAATAGTTTGTCAAAAGAGACTCTGGAGCCTTTGCCCATTTACCTCTCTGCCGACACGCTTTTTCTCTCTCGATTTTCTCCTCAGATTTTTTTCTTTTTTCGTGTCGGCAGAGAGTACAATGGGCAAGGTCTCCAGGGCTCATTTTGGCAAAAGTGAATAATGGCTAAGTGACCAAGTGTAGGGGTACCTAATTATATACAATTTTGACCAAATAGGAAAATCAATAGTTTGTCAAAATAGACTCTGGAGCCTTTGCCCATTTACCTCTCTGCCGACACGCTTTTTCTCTCTCGATTTTCTCCTCAGATTTTTTTTTTTTTCGTGTCGGCAGAGAGTCGAATGGGCAAGGTGTCCAGGGCTCATTTTGGCAAAAGTGAATAAAGGCTAAGTGACTACGTGTAGGGGTACCTAATTATATACAATTTTGACCAAATAGGAAAATCAATAGTTTGTCAAAATAGACTCTGGAGCCTTTGCCCATTTACCTCTCTGCCGACACGCTTTTTCTCTCTCGATTTTCTCCTCAGATTTTTTTTTTTTCGTGTCGGCAGAGAGTCGAATGGGCAAGGTGTCCAGGGCTCATTTTGGCAAAAGTGAATAAAGGCTAAGTGACTACGTGTAGGGGTACCTAAGGACACACAATTTTGACCAAATAGGAAAATCAATAGTTTGTCAAAATAGACTCTGGAGCCTTTGCCCATTTACCTCTCTGCAGACACGCTTTTTCTCTCTCGATTTTCTCCTCAGATTTTTTTTTTTTTCGTGTCGGCACAGAGTACAATGGGCAACGTCTCCAGGGCTCATTTTGGCCAAAGTGAATAATGGCTAAGTGACCAAGTCTAGGGGTATCTAGGGACATATAATTTTCACTTAATAGGAAAATCAATAGTTTGCCAAAAGAGACTCTGGAGCCTTTGCCCATTTATCTCTCTGCCGACACGCTTTTTCTCTCTTATTTTTCTCCTCAGATTTTTTGTTTCTTTTTTCAGGCAGAGAGTCCAATTGGCAAGGTCTCCAGGGATCATTTTGGCAAAAGTGGATAATGGCTAAGTGACTAGGTGTAGGGGTACCTAGGGACATACAATTTTTACCAAATAGGAAAATCAATAGTTTGTCAAAACAGACTCTGGAGCCTTTGCCCATTTACCTCTCTGCCGACACGCTTTTTCTCTCTCGTTTTTCTCCTCAGACTTTTTTTTTTTTTTTTTCAGGCAGAGAGTCCAATTGGCAAGGTGTCCAGGGCTCATTTTGGCAAAAGTAGATAATGGCTAAATGAACAAGTCTAGGGATACCTAAGGACATATAATTTTGACTACATAGTAAAATCAATACTTTGCCAAAAGAGACTCTGGAGCCTTTGCCCATTTACTTCTCTGCCGACACGCTTTTTCTCTCTCATTTTTCTCCCCACATTTTTTTTTTGTCTGAAAATGAAAAATTCTAGATTCATGTGATCACCATGTGGTAGTGTATTTGCATATGGTGCTCACCAAAGAGTGATCACGTGACCCTGTTTCCACAAAGTCTATAGACTGTAGCACTATTAAGTAGGTCATGACCTAGTTTCAAGGTTCAGTATAAAAAATGTTTTGTATTTACTTTAATGTGTTGGCAGAGAGTACAATGGGCATAGTTGCCAGTGGTCATTTTGGAGAGAAAAAAAATAGATGCGGGGGAAAAAAATGGATGTTTACCCGATACTAAGTTTACACTTTAACCCAAATAGGAAAATCAATCATTAATTTTTTTATTAGCTCTAGTAAGTAGGTCATGACCTAGTTTCAAAGTTAAGTTTAAAAAGGAGACATTTGGCCCAAGTAGACAGGCTCCTCGGTGGCCCAGTTGGTTAAGCATCCGCTTTCTGTGTGAGAGGTCCCGGGTTCGAATCCCGGTGGTGCCAAGTGAGAAAACAAAAAAAAAACACAGGAAAAAAAAAAAGATAAGTCACGTCTGTGAGTGTCAGTTGACAGACCAAGGTTGGCCTTCAGTGTTCTGGTTCTAAGACTTGCACTGACCCGCTTCTACCCGCAGAATGGTTTCACTTGCGACAGGTAAAAAGGATAGTAGATATCAGTGTTGTTGAGAATGGTCCTGAGCCGGGAGGGAAAAAGGCAATGATGGACTAATGGAGACACTGAGAAAAGGTTGTGACACAAGCAGCCCTCCCCCACTATCCTGACTTGAGTGTATGGTCATAGTACATTTCGCCTCAGTCACCTGTTGGTTATCAAGTGAGATATCAATTCGCCAGGGCTTTAGAAGCTTAGGGTGTGCCGATCATGGTTGACTAAGACTATCATCACTGGTGCTGTAAAAAAAAACTAATGTAATTTGGGTTCTAATACTTCTGCAACAATCTAATGAGCCTATTATAAATTTGCTCTCAGTTTTCACTATTTATCCAATTTTGTATTTTCTTTAATTCTTTTTTATTTTTTTTACTTCAAGGTGGTTGCCAGTGGTCATTTGGGCAAATAAGAATATATGCAGGGAAAGAAATGGATATGTTTACCAGATACTAAGCTTACACTTTTACTCAAATATGAAAATCAATTGTTGGTAAAAAGAGACCACACCCATATACTAATTTGCCAACATTAATTTTTCCTCCTTCTTCTCCCGAGCCTTTCATTGAACATGTACACCTTCTAATTTGTATGTAAAAATCATTTAGGTTTTGTCAGAATGACTGAAAAGTTATTTTTTTCTGAGGCATGAACATGTAATTTTTAATTTTGTTTCGAGAAGACCAACATTTTTAGACTGATGGTTAGCCCTGAAAAGGGCTTTTTTGTTTGTGTTTCTTTCTCTATTTAGTTCCAGCCATGAGCTCCTACAGATGGCCGACGTGGTGGTGGTGGTGGTGGTGGTGGTGGTGGTGGTGGTGGTGGTGGTGGTGGTGGTCGGGCTGCCCTTCTCAACGGTGGTGGTGGTGGTGGTGGTGGTCGGGCTCCCCCTCTCAATGGGGGTGGTGGTGGTGGCGGTCGGGCTCCCCCTCTCAATGGGGGTGGTGGTGGTGGCGGTCGGGCTCCCCCTCTCAATGGGGGTGGTGGTGGTGGTGGTGGTGGTCGGGCTGCCCTTCTCAACTGTCGAAGCTCCCTTTGTTGTTGACAATGAAGGGCTAGCAGCTCCTCAACTACAATAGCTTGGGTTCTCCGAAGCATGTTGGTCGATCACAGTCCAAGTTAGAACTAACGCTCCTTGGTTCAGCTACCTCTATTTATACTGTTTTTGCTTTAACATGGTAATTAGCCATAACATGCAAATGAGGTTCATAATGTTAGACCAATCAGATTGCTCCATTCTATGTTCTAATGTTATCTGTTTCAAAGATAGAGAAAATGGTGTACTGTATGACCTATTTAGTTGTTTAGAAGAACTTAAGAAAATAACCTTCTTTTTTTTTTTTTAATTCCTTCAAGGAACTTTTATTTTTTTTCACTTTTTCTTCATCAAATGAGCCATGGTCTTCGTCCTCTTTTGATAGGATTACATTCTCTGCAGCGAAGCATTCCTTCTTGATTCTGATGATCATCAGCAAGATAACACGGCACAATCTTGTCCAAAACAAAACCAATTTTTTTGTTAACCCTCTGCATTAACTTTAACATAAAGAACCATTCTTCTTTGGTGAAACAGACTTCTTCTACTATTTTAACCTGCTCCTGACTTGGTCCAATTATTTCATCGTCATCTTCATCGTCATCATATCCATCTATATATTCATTGTCTTCTGCCATTCTTGATGAAATGCAGACCTCCTCCTCTCCTGATGAGCTGCTTGTTACATGAACATAAAATGGGCCTCCTAAATGTACAGAGAACGTATTTCCAGTTTCAAGAGCTTTTGTCACATCCTCCCTATAACTAGTCAGTTGCTTCCATCGTTTGAGGGAAAGTTTCACACCTTTTCCTCCTTCAAGATAAATTTTTACTTCCCTTAAACTAGCCATTACTTTGATTTTACGAATCATGCTTCTTGTTTCTATGACAATTTCGTTTGACACATCCTATATCTAATAAACTAGTAATTGTGCGTAAAATTGGATTTCATTATTAGCCAAAATCTTCAATCCAGAAAAAAGAAAATACCAGAGTTTACAAACCATGATAGTAAAAGGCAAGATTTCATATTGCTTGTTAAGAGACTTTGTTTATGTAAAGCTTTCAACAAACTTGTACTTTGTTTTAATCAAATCAAATGAGCTTTGTTACTTCTGCAGTAATGTTGAAAAATATGTGATCGGCACAGTACAATTTACCCGATGGGATTGGCTCTGTAGAAAACAACATATGATAAGTCAATTATTCCGCACTTATCAGAAAGTAAGTGTAATTGGTAAAACCATACATTGTTGGAATGGACCATGGCGTGGGAACCAACAAATCATAGAAATCATAGAATCACAATGGAATACACTCATGGAGCACATAGTAGACATCCAAATGATGATGAAGCAAGGGATACATGACAAAAAATATGATCCACCTATAATACATCCAGACTATGGAAAGGAAATCACAAACATGACATTCAATGACCCTAATCACTCAGATGTAACAATGAAGCTGCAAAACGGTCAGCAGTTTTATTTGTCAAAAGATGTCTTGGGGTCACAGAGTAAAGTTTTTGAAACGATGTTAACCAGCAACTTTTGGAAGGATTCAGCACTTCCTGTTGTAAGTATCATTGAAGAAGATCTGTCCCTGCCTTACATGAAAGATTTCTTTCAGTATTTTTACGACAATGACAACATAGATTTCACAAGAAAGAATGTGTTGCCTCTCGCTATTTTGTCTGACAAATATGCAGTCAGCAAGTTGCAATGTATGTGTGAAAGATACATGGACAGTGTTCTCGAACTCTCAACAGAAGTAGATTCTGTATTGATTTGGTGGCAACGAACTTCATATATGATGAATTATGAAGAACTGAGTGCCAAATTAAAAACATTCTTACTCTTGAACTTTTCCAAGCTTGTGAGTTCAGAGTTGTTCCTTGACATATCTTATGACCAGTTGGTTTCCTTCATAAAGGAAGAAAACATGGTGATTGAAAGTGAATACATTCTACTTCAGCACGTAAGAAACTGGATGAAATACAATGCATTCAATGACCACTCTCTTTTTTCCTACATCAAGTTCTGGACAATGAGTCCAGACCAGCTTTTTCGCCTTGAAAAACAAATGCCACCTCTACTGTTTTATGAAGCTTTGAAATATCATGCTGGAGATACCCATGTGAGGCAATCTGCCAAAATGGAGCAAAAGAGACCACGATTCTATTTACATAGATCAGTTGAGGTCAACACAACTGGGGGCATCTACCAGTTTAATAGTTTTGGTATCCCTGTAAGTTTTTCAAATGCAGATCGGTTCCAAAACAAATGGCTGAAAATGAAATATTCTCCAAACAGTCTGTACAGAGATGGTAGGGCACTTAATGAATTGTGCATTGTGACAGATACTTACAACGAATCACAATATGTCGACCTCAAGATTCTCCTCTCTACCGGTCCTCTTTCTATGAATCAGGTAATCATTATAGAAAAAGTCAATATGGTAGGAACACAATCTGGTCACAAATTATTGTTTGAATTCAGTAACTCACAACCACCTACAAAAATCTGCAAGATCCGAGTAATGGTTGATCAGTATTATTCAGATGATGCCTATCCTTCAGTAAAGAGGAAGTTATCATTTTGATTTGGATTTATCTCGAGTAAAATGTAGAAAGAAGAAAGTGTTTTCATTTTCATTCATCTTTATTGCTTTTTATAAATTCTGGTTAACATCAATGCAGCTGCTGCCAAAACCAAGAGTGACAACGAAATCTGAGTCTTTAATGACCACGATTCCTTGGTAGGAAAAAGTGTTTGTTCAACTGAGATCCATGTCAGATTGTTCTCCTCCAAGTAGCCATTACATTTGTTATACATGTACTTTCCCATAAAGATCCCAAACTCTTCTTTTCTGCTGTCGTCTGCTCCCTTTTTCTCCATCACTAAAGCTCCAAAAATGAATAGAGACACAATTCTATTCACTGTGATTCCATCAGAGAAAAGAGAATCACCGATTTCTTCAATGCTGCCTTCTGAATTGCTGTCTTCCAGGAACTTGTTACACATACTGTCATATAATATTTGATGTCTAGCATATAATTCATCAACAAGCGAACAGTCTCTAAATTGGTGAACAATTCTTTTCCCAATCCTTGTTGCATCTGTCATGTTCATCTTGTGACTTAATGAATCAATCTACAGTCTTTTGTGTCTCTTTATACTCCATCTAATGTACCTAATTAGCATGTAAAAACACTTGGCCAATCAGTGCACACTAAAAAACAACCATTTTCAGATCTCCACCCATCATATTGCTCTACCTTATTTGCATATAGATTTTACAACCAATCAGATAAGCCTGTGTGATTAGCCCAATCAGAATGCAGCTTGAAATTTGCATTTACATAATGAGGTAGTATATAAAAGCCAAAAAGAAAACATCAACATCAACAGATCAATATGAGCAGCTCAAAGAAGAGCAACACAGATCCAAAGACCCAAAGAGGAAAAAGAAAGAAGACCACTATCATCAAAGTTGATGGCCCAAAAAAGAGGAAACAACATGATGAACAGTGGAGTGATCAGCAAGAAAAACCTGAGGAGCAATCAGAGCATCAGGAGAAGGAGCAACAGAATGATACAGGATCAAGAACCATATCACAGACTACAGCTCCCATATCAGAGCAGTCTATTGAAAGTCAAATAGCTGAAAGGAAACTTGGATTCAGAGCAGCAACAGCTCTTAGAAAGAATCGAATCATTGTGAAGATTCTACCAGAAAACCCAGACCTTGTCACTCGAAATGACATGTCGGGATTCTTTGACTACAAAGACAGATTTGTCAGAGTCACAAATTTGACACAGTTCTTATTCAGCTATCCTGGTGAATTTCTGCAAAGGAGGCCAGAAGACTTGCAGGATAACCCATCACTGAAATTGGCCCATTTCATTCATCAAACTGACGCATGGATTACAGAATCGAACAAAATGACACGCTTTTCACCAAAGCAGTTTTTTGCACCTGATAATTCAAAATGCAACACCAAATTAGTTGAGCAAGACACCAACTTTCCACAATTGAGCCAAGGCACAAGAGGTGTGGTGATCGGAACAACAGAAGGAATCGCCAACCATTTGAATCCAATGCTCCCTTACGCAGAAGCTTGTGATGCCTTCATGAAGAAAGTATTCGGAGTTAGCGGGAAAAACAGGCAGGTCGATGAGCAATTTGGAAATGAGAGCGAAGATCAAGATTGGTTGATTCACTCGCCATTCAGGAAAGGAGTTGACTTTCCTGTCTTAGCTGCAATGGACCATCAAAAGGTTGTCAAAGATGAAGTGGGAAACCTTCACTTGGTGGATTTCTTTGAGGAAACCGCAAAAACTGGCCAGCCTCTACTCCCGTTCTTTCTGACAACTTGCAGTGAGATCATGCTGCGCCTACAATTGCAATATGTTCAAATACTGTATGAAATTGGCTCAATCCAACTCGACCCAACTCCTTTGGATGACAGTAAGCTTCTCTACCAGATAAGTGACACAGATCCTGTTACACTGCAAATGGGCCTATTGAAGTCAAATTCAATCATGTTCTCCGTGATGATACACTGCTCAGTCTGTTCAGCTCAACAAGATGATCTCTGGTTTCCTGGGATTGAGGCTGAAAATGCTAACTGGCTGCAAGAGAATGACTGTAAATCATGTGGAAGACACAACACGCTTGTTAACAATTCTTGCTTCTTCACAAAGGACTCAGCATGCCGAGCGGCCTTGGATCCAGTCTGCATGAGACAGCTCAATTATGATGTGGCAGGAAACAGAAATACAGGCTACAAACTTCCGACAGGAATCACCAACAAAGAACAGCTTCCAAAGTACGAACATGCTTGCCATTTGGCAAATGCCAAAAATGCCAGACTTTACATACGGGAAGATTATGGGAGGAAAAACCAGCGCACAAAGGCCCTGTGCACAACATTATACATGCCTGTTACTTTTTCAGCCAAGAAAACAGCTGAACAACTTGGATTAGAAGGAGAAATCCACCCAGACGAAACACTCAAGGTGCATGTTTTCTACAAAGATCGGGAGCACATTGTTCCAATGGTGGCAACACGGCTAAAACTTAGCCTCTCCTGCAATAAAGTGGTGACTACTAAGATAAAAGATCACCACACAGAAAATCTACGCCTCAAGACAGCCCATCTCTCAGAAGCATTTACGATCTCACCAGAGAAAGATGGAGAAGGAAGGAGGGAGATAACTGTGCACTTTCCCTCGCATCAGGCCACAAAAAGGATCGGAGTCCAGACCAAAGACAGTGAGGGTTTCATAGAGAAACAGACTGCAACTGTCATGGTTCTAGATTCTATGAGAAAAAACTCTTCTAGACCTGCACCAAAGAGAGTAGAGCTACAAACTGGCATGTACTCTTGTCGTAACTTTGCAGTGAAACCAGACCCAGACAACAAAACCAACAACTTTGTCCGCTTTGGAGCCAGTGTAGTTTCTGGACTTGTTTACAATTTGGTCACTTCAAGTGAAACTACACTGAACAATCCAGAAACAGACACCCCAGAGAAGTTAATCCGGTTGCTTGATTTGGGAAAGTATGTGTGGTGTGATGTGGATACGGTCATCCCAGCAATGCAAACAGAAGAAGCTCATCTCCTCTATAACAAATCACAACACAAGTTAAAGGGACTAGAAGAAAAGATCCTAGAGAAAGAGAAGGAAATAAACATGCTGAAACAGAGAGAAGAACATCTACAGGGACAACTACAGAATGTGACACAGGAAAGGGATGAACTGAGAAGAGAAAAAACCCATTTGCTTGACCAAATCGATGAGCTGAAATCCATGGTACAAACTCTTGAGGAGAAAAATGAAATGGTTCAAAAGCAAATGAAATTATTGGATGACAACTTCACACGCAAATTGAAAGAACTTGAAGAATCGTTGGATTCCAGAATGAACTCTGTGGTAACAAGCGTAGACGACGGCCTCTTGACAGACATTTTAAATCAGAACTTTATATCTTTTGACAGCACATTCGATTTTGGTACACCTGATATCCCTGTTCTATGAGGAAACTGGCAGCCAAGGAATGCAAAAAAAAAAGCTAAAACACTATGGTACGAAGAGACAAGGAGAAAAGTGAAATGGTACATTCGATTTCGGTACAATTGAAATCCCTGTTCTATGAAGCAGCTGGCATCATAATTTTTGATTTAGATGAAATTTTGTTTTATGTGCTTGCTGGAGGAGAAATATTCATTGTTCATGTTACTGTTACTGATTACTGTTTCATTTTGCTTTGGGAAATAAAAGGATATGCAATCTTAAGATGAGAGTTTATTAATCACAGAACCTTAAAAAGGAAGTAGAAGATGTGGTTTGTTCCTCAAAGCCATCATGTTTTCTGCAAAGAAGAAGGAAGATGGGTTTCTGTAAAGTGTTTAGCATCCAAAACTACAAATTTATTCGACCTATGGAATGGCACAGGATATGTTCCTTTTAAGATAGAATATGCAGAAAAAAAGCCTAAATTCATTTACAAGGCAGATGAAGTGACATTTTTCGGACTCAACCAGGATTCTAGTGTTAGATTTGATTTCCAAATTGGAGTTCCTACAATGCAACGCAAAAACACATGTTCTTGCACTAAAGCAAAACACACACTGTTGGCACTGAAGGATTTTTGTAGTCAGTATACTTTAAGGACATCAAGTAATAGTCACCCATCTGGAGTTTTTTGTAAAGTCCCCAAGAGCAGAATTATTAGAATATCCAAACAATTGCCCAAAGAGGCTGTAGTATTCGATTTGAACAAAAGATTCTCTGTTGTGCAGTTTCCGAGTGTTGTGCTGCAAGGTCCCTGGTGTGATAACGATAAAAGTCATTGTTTGGAATACATCAAAACAGTGATCAATTTGTGTGGGGACTACTTTCCCAAGTCAAAATTTGGTCCTGCTCACATAAGAATATCAGATAACGGATTGAAACGGGAGCTTAAGGCATTCAGAAAGTTTAGAAGAATACTATCTGCTTGTAACAACCATGGGAGATACTATACGTTTAAAGTGTTTTTGGCCAAAAACGGAAACCAAAAACCAAAAAGACAGGTAAAAATAACACAGAAAGAAACATGCAATTTCTCTGTTAAATACTTCAAACCAAAAAATATCCTAATGGAAAAATTACCACCAGATGAAGAACATAACCAGTGGATTTCTATTTCAGCACCACAACCAAGTGAATCAGCCAAGAATTTTGCAAAGATTGTAATTGAAGGAATGCGCTTTAAAGTTGAATAAATACAAGCAGAATAAAACAGTTGTTTTTTTTTTACCATTTATTTTAACCGAAAATATCTCCATCTTCTTTATCTGCAACTACTTGCTTGTCTTCTGGCTGCTGTATTGCATTTAAAATATCTTTGAGTATTCTATCCTCCTCTTTGGCTTCTTGAGACATACTTGTGTTATCGTTACTTGTACTCCTAGTACTGTTCGTTCTTCCATTGTATGTGAATGGCGCAGAGGCGATTCTTTTAAGTGGCTATTTTTGGAAAGGGAGGGGACATGTCGTCATAATGAAAGTCACACCAGATGGTAGGGGGAAACCTGATAAGATGAACAAGTTACACTAGGTGGCAGCACAAAACCAGATGAGACAGGCTGTGTCAGTGTCATGGGACTCACTATTAGGGAAGCTACTAGAAGCTTCTGGATCCTTCTAGAAGAGAGGTGCCTATGTAGATGTAATGCCAAGCTCTGACTCAGCACGATACCGCAGAAAACAGGGGTGGGGTTTCTACCATGGTCTTGGTCTTGGCTATAGGGCTAAGTGACCCCCCAGCAGGTTGATGGAATGACTTTAACGATTACGTTGTAATTAAAATGTATGTATCATTAGCATTACTCTTTTCTATTCATATATTCATATTGAGATAATGGTTAATTCTGAGATGTGTTACTTATAACATTATAAACAACAAGACAAATTTATCAGTTAATTTGTATTTATTTCTGTTTTCCTTTTTAAATTCCACCTCAAACATGTAAAGGAATTTTATATCGCGGGATTCAGTGCAAGAGACTCCAGCAATCAACAACAATATATATAATAACATTATATATATGTATATACTTGCAATATACATGTAATATCTTCACACTTTAATATTAAGCCAGCGTCGGAGCCTTGGGTTTGCGGTAGCTATAGCCGGCCACAATGTAATTGCAGTTCTCCAAAATACTTTCACAAACAGTTCATTTGAGAAACTGAAATCCCTTCTGATGGAGCTGGGAAAGTCTTCTGGCCTCTGCTCACGTACCTTTGCAATTACATAATTGTCCGTGAACTCCTCGACTTGAGTTGGGTCATTTTCATACCTCACTTCCTTGTTTAATGTTATTCTCATTTGGCATTTGGCTGTTTTGGGGAGGAACCCACATGCAGGACATTGTGGCATTTGCATACTCTGCGTGTTCCTACACCTTTCCACCTGTGTCTGAGCCAAGAGGACGACACAATCTTTGCATATATACCTTTGGCAACACAATGTTTCTGGCAGGCTTTCGAGCAGTGTGCACGGATAATAACCTATTTTTATCACTACCTTGAAACAGGTGATGCACCTTTGTCCTTGCAATGAATCGTCACGACGAATCAACGCTGTGGTCAAGCCCTTTGGCCATTTCCGCCCTAGCCTAGTTGGGTGAAGTGAAACTGCACGCCTTTCTTTCTCCGTTTCGCCATATGCCTCCATCTCTTCCCCCCAGTCATAGAGGTCAGACGGTATGTTCCCAAATCTGGCATAGCGACCCCCAATGGCATCCTCTTCCTCAATCTTCTCCTTGGTCTCCTCTTCCATCTCCACCCCTTGCTCATTGTCTTGGAGCTCTGGAAAGGGTCGGGCCTGGAGTATGTGTGGATTGTCTGCTCCAGTGGCGGCAGTGGCAGCAGCAGCAGTGGTGACAGCAGCAGCAGTAGAAGACTCCATGGCCAATGTCAGTGATGGTAGTTTGCCAGTCAGATGTCGGTGATTAGACTGATGCTCTGGAGTCTTGCACACACATATATATAGGTAACTTAAATTAAGATTTCAGCCTACTTGCAAATTAGTTCAACGTTGAGTGGGTAATTATTTTTACAATATGCAAATTATATATCAGGTGATTGTAGTAGTATTCAAATTAGATGACAATTCTCCTCCTTATAAGTTCAGCAAGCAAAGATGAGAATCATCATTTGCCTAGCTTTAGCAGGCCAAGATGAATCAGACAGAGGCAGTTCAAAATCAAGGAACAGTTGAAGACGTTGCGAACGAGTCAGTCAGAGGGCCATTGTACATCGTTCTTCCATCAGAGCTACAACCACCGGCTATTCCTGTGCCAGTCTTAGAAAATGAGAGCGATGATGATGATTCTGCAGATACTCCTCCACAAGCTAAGAAGCAAATCCTGGAAGAAGAATGTATGATTTGTCTTGAACCCTTTTCAACATCTGACATTAAATTGTCCTTGCCAAGCTGCTTTCATGATTTCCATTGGAACTGCCTTGGTGAATGGCTGAAGAAGAGTCAAACTTGTCCTTACTGCAGAGAGAATACTGGTGAATGGTTCTTTGTCTGCAAGTGGCCTACCAAAGATTGACAAAAATAAATGTCTGATTCAGTAAAAGTTTCAAAAAATACCAAAAACACTGTCTTCCTCTCTTTTTGTTACCATAGCTATGTATGTAATCATGGTCAATTTTATTGGAATGAGAGGGAAAAACAACAACACACAGAAGTAACATTCGTTCATCTTTATTACTTAAATTTTTTCCATTTCCATCTTAAGCTTGGCAAGTTTCTCATTCATTGTTTCAAAATCTACAACCCCATGGAACTCTTCTAGCTCTTCAGGTGAGCATTTCACCTGCAAGTTTTCAAGAATTGAACTTTTCTTCCTGGCCAATGTTTTCAAAATTTGTCTCTTGCACGCACTGCTGGGATCTCTGACAAACAACAAGCTGATGATGCCTTTTTCACCAGGTTTCCCTCTGTTATCATCCATGTCGATGCCATACACATTTTCACCATCATACAGAGCATTGTACAACCCACTGTCACCAATGCCCAGAGCATAGCGATATGCAAAATGCAACCACACAGTCTCAGGTAGCTGACCAATCACCTCAGCTGAAAGTGTATTCAAATGGTCCACTCCAAGGCATTTGACATCTAACACCTTTCCACAAGTGAATACATTTTTCCCTTTTATGAAGTCCTCATACATTTCATCCTTTATGACATATTCCTTGCATGACTTACTCTTCACTACTGGAAATACAATGTATGCATTCCCTCTAGATACAGCGGGTAGGGTGTGTTTGTCTTGGAATACCTTGTGCATCATGGCATGTCGTTTTACGATCACGTCACGTTTGGAAGATTTCCTGTAAGGTCCCTTCATCACTACATCTTCTTCTATGTTCAGCCTGGTATAAGTCTTGTTATGCCCATTTGGAATTTGCAGCAAGGGATTCTCATCTTCCTGTGCATCACGTATCACAAAACAACCCTTTTTGGGTTTTTTAATGGACACCTGCAACTCTTCTAGACATCGCTTGTTTCTAGACTTCTCCACCTGTACTGAATCCATTGGCATGGTTATTGTGAACTGATCACACCAGAGTAGTATCAGTCCTTTTAACATACCCCGTTTATATGCAAATTGGTTACTGTTGAAAATCTAATCTCTATGCAAATGACCTGTTGTTGATTTGATCTATATGCAAATTACTTTATTGATGAGGTCACTTATATGCAAATCAGATGGGATCCTTCCCTATATAAGTGTAGCTGCAGATAGAAAAGTATTGTCATTCAACTGACATACTCCAATCAACATGGATATAAGAGAAGAAGCTCACATTGCTAGGCTGAATAATGCCTTCAGGGGTATTGGAACTTGGGTCTCTGATATAAGAAGAGATTTTGAGATCAGCCACCTCCTAGAGGATTCCCAAAGAAATAGAGGAATTGGACAGTTTCTTGAGCTGTTTAAGGCCACAGAATATTTCACTCAGTATGACAACAATCCTCTTCTGGAAGAGGCTGTTAGAAGAGCAATGCACGGTGCAAGAATTGAGGAACCACATCCCGCTGATCTCCCAGCTCAGGAACAGATTGAGGAGCAAGCAGAAGAGGAAGAGGAATCTGATGGTGAATTGCCTGACATCCCTCCACCACCACCTCAAAGACCTGATGCTGCACCTGTTCCTGAAAACAATTTAGATGAGGACATGGAAGATGGTGCTCCACCAGCCATGGAAATAAAACCAGAAGAAGAATGTGCAATTTGTTTGGAAGATATCACAAAATCTGATATCAAACTCAGGCTGCCACGTTGTCTCCATAATTTCCATTGGAATTGCATTGGCGAATGGGCAAAAAATAATCAAACTTGCCCATACTGTAGAGAAGATACTGGAACGTGGTTTGTTGTGAGCCGTTGGCCAACAGCAGAGAACATGTGAGGGAAGAAAATGGAAGGAAGGAACCCCTTTCCACCCACCCCCAAAAAAATGGCCCTTTTCAGGGCCACTACATTGTCACAAAAGTGATAGATCTGTACTGAAATGATGCATATGAAACAAAATGAACCCTGAGGACAATGTCCATTATACTCTCTGCCAACACACACACAAAAAAAAAAAAAAAAATCTGAGGAGCAAATTGAGAGAGAAAAAGCATGTAGGCAGAGAGGTAAATGGGCAAAGGCTCCAGAGTCTATTTTGACAAACTATTGATTTTCCTATTTAGTCAAAATTGTATATAATTAGGTACCCCTACACTTGGTCACTTAGCCATTATCCACTTTTGCCAAAATGAGCCCTGGAGACCTTCCCCATTGTACTCTCTGCCGACACGAAAAAAAAAAAAATCTGAGGAGAAAATCGAGAGAGAAAAAACGTGTCGGCAGAGAGGTAAATGGGCAAAGGCTCCAGAGTCTATTTTGACAAACTATTGATTTTCCTATTTGATCAAAATTGTATATAATTAGGTACCCCTACACTTGGTCACTTAGCCTTTATTCACTTTTGCCAACATGATCCCTGGGGACCTCACCCATTGTACTCCCCGCCCAACCGATAAAAAAAAAATATCTGAGGAGAAAATTGAGAGAGAAAAAGCGTGTCGGCAGAGAGGTAAATGGGCAAAGTCTCCAGAGTCTATTTTGACAAACTATTGATTTTCCTATTTGGTAAAAATTGTGTGTCCTTAGGTACCCCTACACTTGGTCACTTAGCCATTATTCACTTTTGCCAAAATGAGCCCTGGAGACCTTGCCCATTGTACTCTCTGCCGACACGAAAAAAAAAAAAAAAATCTGAGGAGAAAATCGAGAGAGCAAAAGCGTGTCGGCAGAGAGGTAAATGGGCAAAGGCTCCAGAGTCTATTTTGACAAACTATTGATTTTCCTATTTGGTAAAAATTGTGTGTCCTTAGGTACCCCTACACGTAGTCACTTAGCCTTTATTCACTTTTGCCAAAATGAGCCCTGGACACCTTGCCCATTCGACTCTCTGTCGACACGAAAAAAAAAAAAATCTGAGGAGAAAACTGAGAGAGAAAAAACGTGTCGGCAGAGAGGTAAATGGGCAAAGGCTCCAGAGTCTATTTTGACAAACTATTGATTTTCCTATTTGGTAAAAATTGTATGTCCCTAGGTACCCCTACACATAGTCACTTAGCCATTATCCACTTTTGCCAAAATGATCCCTGGAGACTTTGCCCATTGTACTCTCTGCCGACACGAAAAAAAAAATATATATCTGAGGAGAAAACTGAGAGAGAAAAAACGTGTCGGCAGAGAGGTAAATGGGCAAAGGCCCCAGAGTCTATTTTGACAAACTATTGATTTTCCTATTTGGTAAAAATTGTATGTAATTAGGTACCCCTACACATAGCCACTTAACCTTTATTTACTTTTGCCAAAATAATCCCTGGACACCTTGCCAATTGGACTCTCTGCTGACATCAAAAAAAAAAAAAAAAAAATCTGAGGAGAAAATCGAGAGAGAAAAAGCGTGTCGGCAGAGAGGTAAATGGGCAAAGGCTCCAGAGTCTGTTTTGACAAACTATTGATTTTCCTATTTGGTCAAAATTTTATGTCCCTAGGTACCCCTACACCTAGTCACTTAGCCATTATCCACTTTTGCCAAAATGATCCCTGGAGACCTTGCCAATTGGACTCTCTGCCGACACAAAAAAAAAAAAAAAAATCTGAGGAGAAAACTGAGAGAGAAAAAACGTGTCGGCAGAGAGGTAAATGGGCAAAGGCGCCAGAGTCTATTTTGACAAACTATTGATTTCCCTATTTGGTCAAAATTGTATATAATTAGGTACCCCTACACATAGTCACTTAGCCTTTATTCACTTTTGCCAAAATGAGCCCTGGACACCTTGCCAATTGGACTCTCTGCCGACACGAAAAAAAAAAAAAAGTCTGAGGAGAAAAACGAGAGAGAAAAAGCGTGTCGGCAGAGAGGTAAATGGGCAAAGGCTCCAGAGTCTATTTTGACAAACTATTGATTTTCCTATTTGGTCAAAATTGTGTGTCCTTAGGTACCCCTACACGTAGTCACTTAGCCTTTATTCACTTTTGCCAAAATGAGCCCTGGACACCTTGCCCATTCGACTCTCTGCCGACACGAAAAAAAAAAAAATCTGAGGAGAAAATCGAGAGAGAAAAAGCGTGTCGGCAGAGAGGTAAATGGGCAAAGGCTCCAGAGTCTCTTTTGACAAACTATTGATTTTCCTATTTGGTCAAAATTGTATGTAATTAGGTACCCCTACACATAGCCACTTAACCTTTATTTACTTTTGCCAAAATAATCCCTGGACACCTTGCCAATTGGACTCTCTGCTGACATCAAAAAAAAAAAAAAAAAATCTGAGGAGAAAATCGAGAGAGAAAAAGCGTGTCGGCAGAGAGGTAAATGGGCAAAGGCTCCAGAGTCTGTTTTGACAAACTATTGATTTTCCTATTTGGTCAAAATTTTATGTCCCTAGGTACCCCTACACCTAGTCACTTAGCCATTATCCACTTTTGCCAAAATGATCCCTGGAGACCTTGCCAATTGGACTCTCTGCCGACACAAAAAAAAAAAAAAAAATCTGAGGAGAAAACTGAGAGAGAAAAAATGTGTCGGCAGAGAGGTAAATGGGCAAAGGCGCCAGAGTCTATTTTGACAAACTATTGATTTCCCTATTTGGTCAAAATTGTATATAATTAGGTACCCCTACACATAGTCACTTAGCCTTTATTCACTTTTGCCAAAATGAGCCCTGGACACCTTGCCAATTGGATTCTCTGCCGACACGAAAAAAAAAAAAAAAGTCTGAGGAGAAAAACGAGAGAGAAAAAGCGTGTCGGCAGAGAGATAAATGGGCAAAGGCTCCAGAGTCTATTTTGACAAACTATTGATTTTCCTATTTGGTCAAAATTGTGTGTCCTTAGGTACCCCTACACGTAGTCACTTAGCCTTTATTCACTTTTGCCAAAATGAGCCCTGGACACCTTGCCCATTCGACTCTCTGCCGACACGAAAAAAAAAAAAAATCTGAGGAGAAAATCGAGAGAGAAAAAGCGTGTCGGCAGAGAGGTAAATGGGCAAAGGCTCCAGAGTCTATTTTGACAAACTATTGATTTTCCTATTTGGTCAAAATTGTATATAATTAGGTACCCCTACACTTGGTCACTTAGCCATTATTCACTTTTGCCAAAATGAGCCCTGGAGACCTTGCCCATTGTACTCTCTGCCGACACGAAAAAAGAAAAAAATCTGAGGAGAAAATCGAGAGAGAAAAAGCGTGTCGGCAGAGAGGTAAATGGGCAAAGGCTCCAGAGTCTCTTTTGACAAACTATTGATTTTCCTATTTGGTAAAAATTGTGTGTCCTTAGGTACCCCTACACATAGTCACTAAGCCATTATCTACTTTTGCCAACATGATCCCTGGGGGCCATCCCAATTGGTATCAGTACCTACAGGTTGAACAGTGTCATGTTTGCCAAAGTGACTCCTCGGGTGACTCTGTGAGATCCTTTTTTTCTCAGAAACTGTTGGTCTCTTTCTTTATTAAATTAACTGTACCAGGGAATTTGTGTTTAACCCATGAATGGTGATTTGCCTATAAAAAGAGCTTTTTCCCACCCTCTCTGACTGGATGAATTTGATTGGTGGACTGTATATGTTAATTAGTATAGTTTTACCAGTTGTATGCAAATTAGCAGTTGCACATCATAAAACAGGTCTGCTTCATAGAGAGTTCATCACTTGTTCTTCTGAGCCACAGTGAAACAACCATGACAGAGATAGGAGACCAAGCACGAGTATACAATGCCTTTAGAGGGATGCAGGAATGGATAAAGGGTGTCAAAAGAGAGTTCACTGAAAGTAATTCCGTCACCTCACTCCAGACAGAGAGAGGTACTGGGTTATTCATGGAGCTGTTAAGGTCTGTGAAATCGTTTCAGCAAGAAAAAGAAGTCCTGCAACCAGAACTAAATGAAAAGGAATCAGATGGTGAGTTGCCAGATATCCCTCCAACCATACAACCACAACAACAACTGCAGCAGCAGCAGCAGCAGCAGCATCAGCAGCAGCAGCAGCATCAGCAGCAGCAGCAGCAGCCTCCTCCTGCTCCTATTCCAACCCGGGACAACTTCCAAGATGCCCTTCCACCATCAAAAAAGATAAAAGCTGCAAATGACTGTGCCATTTGTCTGGAAGAGTTGTCAGATAAAAATGAGATTGTGGTGCGTTTACGCAAGTGTTCCCACAAATTTCACCATACATGTATAAAGGAATGGACCAAGGTAACGAAGACTTGTCCAACATGTCGAGCAAGAACAGGTATCTTCTTCAAACGCTGCTGAAGAAGGAAAAAAAAGACAACCAACAATACTAAAAGGCCCTTTTCAGGGCCACCAAACAATCACAAAAGTGATAGATCTTTACTCAAATAATGTGAAATGTGTTTTCACAACAAAAACCCCTTTCATGCTTAGGGGTTTTTGATAATTGTTGTCCCAAGTACTTCAATTCTATAACAAAAACAAAATATATTCATTAAACTGTCCTCATGGAGGAAAAGAAAAATCCACAGAGAGAAAAAAAGAAACTAAAAGTAAATTGTCAATTTTACTTAGTGTTACTTTGGACTATCTATTAAAATGTATATATACTATTATGTTTACTAATACGAATATTGGATATGTCATATCAACTAAATTTTGGGGAAATATATGCATCTCCTTATGTCTCTCAGTCCATCAACCTCGGTTTCCCTCCACAACAAAATCAAAAGTTTCATTTCTATGCAAATGAGACAAAGTCATGGTTTATATGCAAATGATGTGATTCTTATTGGCTGACTAATTGTAATGCAAATGAGATGATATCCTATATAACAGACCCAAAGGAGAGGATTCCTTCATTCATTCATGCTGAACGACAGCAATATGAACACCGATGAACATTCGAGATTTGAGAGAAATGAAAAAGACGATGCTGCTGCTGCTGCTGAAACTGCTACTGTTACTACTCCCGCTCATAAGAGGAGGAAAGTAGAAGAACAAGAAGAAGAATGCCTGTATATACACAAACAGGAGGAGGAGGAAGGTGCAGAAGTTCCTGACATCCCCAAAGCATCTGCGGTTGAAGTTGCTGCTGCTGTCTCTCCTATAGCTGGTTCCTCTGCTGATGAAGAAGACAAAGAAGTGGAAGAGATTCTACAAGTGAATGAAAAACAGGTTGTAGAAATTCAAGAAATGAAGCGAGATGCAACAGAAGAAAGTCAATCGGTAGTTGAACTTGAGTGTTATGAACAGGATGTAAATGTTGATCCAGTACAGGGCAACAAATGTCCAGTTTGTCTGGAAGACTTGTGGACTCTGTCAACTGGTGCCAAACCTTGCGTTGTGCAAATGTTTGATTGCTATCACAAGTTTCATTTAGCTTGTATCGGTGACTGGATGAACGTACAATTCCAAAAAACATGCTACTTCTGCCAAACACCACTCAACGAAACAATAAAGATGATGATCTGCCAGTGGCCAACCCATAGTCATCAGTGAAGAAATATGACAAGCAACAACCACAAGAATAAAAGCCCTTCTCAGGGCTAGTTAACCTTCAATTACAATTACCTGTGTCTGAAAAAGTAAATGTAGCTTTTCTAGTTTGTATACTATTATTGACACTTTGACTGTGTTCCTATAAAATGAAAGATATGTTTCTGCCACATCCAACCGAAAATTTGTATGGAGCAAACCGTCAGGGTAACATTGTAAAAATAAACTCACAGAATGCACATATTGGATATGACAACCCGCTTGGTTTTTGTGTTGTTAGGGTAAAAGGTCTAGGAAAAATGGGAGTTAGAACAATGATGGCACACAACTTTATATGGGAAGTTTTCAATAGAAAATCTATGCCTAAACGTCACATCATTTTGCATCTTAATGGAGACAGAAAGGACAACAGGATTGAGAACCTTTGTCTTTTGCCAAGATCACAGTTACTAAGGAGTAAGGACAGCAGCAAGAGAAGCAATTGTTCTCTTCTCCCCGTACCCTTGAAAAAAAGTAATTGTGCCAAATCAGTGGTTGCAATTAACCTGAGTTCAGCAGCCAATGAAAACCAGCAGGGGGAGCAGCAACAAACATCAAGCAACAAGTTTTATCACTCAATGTATGCTGCACAAGAAGACTTGGGAATAGATAGGGGGATGATCAAGAAAATATGTGATCAAATTAAAGGCCATAGAACAGCTACATCAAAGAAAAACAAGCAAACATATACCTTTAGGTACAACCATTAGAATTTGATGAATAAAAAGATCTCAACTTTTGTGAGTGTGAGGTGGTGGCCCTGAAAAGGGCCTTTTTTTTCAGTATTGTTTCTCAGCCATGATTCTTCATCGTCTCTGGACAGGAATGGTGTCCATAACCTGCCTCAGCCTTCTTTCTCTTGCATAATGCCATAGAAAAGCACACAGTAGATAAACACATGGCAGAGAGCACAGCATAATGTACAGAACTACCAGATTGTGGTAATTGCCAGTACATCTCAGCATCATAGTGTTTCGGGACCATGAACTCTTTGGTAGAAATTCCTTCTCAGCATAGGTGTTGTTGGCCATGGTGATGTGCAATTGAATGGCAAGCATCTGCATTGTCCATGCTTATATTGTCCCAGCTATATGCAAATTAAGTCACGTGATGCATTCATTTGCATAGAGACTGGGCTTCATGGCTTCACTTATCAGTTCCCAGAGAGAAGAAAACGTATAAATAACTTCACTTTCATCTACCTCAACTCAGATGCTGGCTGACTTCCTTCATTGAACAACATGACCTCCTCCTCTGTCACTGAAAGTGATGCCTTATGTTTCGAACTGAGGCCAGAGACAAGAGCTGAAGAATGGATCTCTGCTTGTCTGAGTCTTTTTGGCAAAAAAGCTCAAACACACTCCACTGGAGGGAAACTAGTTTTAAACACTTTCTTAATAGCTGAGACACCACTTTTGGTTCACATTATTCTCTGTGGTTTCCTGCAAAGCAAGCAGTTTTGGATCAAGAACTTTCTTTTTCGGTGTCTACAATCAGAGCAGGAGAGGGAAGAGCTAAGCCAACCAATGATGGAAATATTTGAGTGGTTCATCAGCTTCAATGACAGTCGATTTGGAAGGCAGAACACCCAGGTTATCAATACAATTAGAAGAAGAGCAGGAATGATTATTAGGAAGTTTAATTTCGCACGACGCTTTACATTAGAGGGTGCATGTAAAAATGTTATTCTGTCCCACTTAGTCTCCCACAACAAAGAACCTGCTGAAAATCAGTATGAACTGATCAACAGACTACAGATTCCGTGCGGCTTAAAGGAGTTACTTTGTGATGGACTATCTAAGGGATTTGACAGTGCGAATTGTAAAGTTTACAAGTTGCTTGTCGAAGCATCAAGTGAAAATGGCAACACCAATACACTTTGTTCTCATCACCATACAATGAAATAAATCAAGTCACGACTAAAACTTTGTTTGTCAATTTATTCACACCATTTCTCTACCTTTACATGCAAAATTTTCACATATTTGATCTCTCTCTTGCTTTTTTCAAATTTGGAAAAAAATGAGGTCCTGATCAAGTTGGAACTGAACAAAAGAAAAGCATGAAGTCACACTCGAGAGCAGAAGCCTTATGCTAGTAACCCCCCATGTAGCAACTCACTTTGTGAAACAGGCGCGTTAAATTGGCCACTTCGAGGGCAAGCCTGGTACTTTCCTTTTATTTTCATTATCCTATAAAGAGCACTGTTCACTTTAGGTTACGTTCTCTTCATGCAGATAGAGCAGTCTGTAACATCCTGATGGCATTAGCAGAGGAGGGAATATGTGTCCGTTCCAAGCTTGAAATTATGAGGAACATGAATTGGTTAGGAAAAACTTCCCTACCCTTTGTTGATAAATGAGTTTCCAAAGAAGAGTAAAATGGTTGGGGTCTTTGCTGCAGTACAAGGTTGCAAGTGATTCTGACTTCTTTTTCAGGTATACCACTAGTCTGTTTTACCCTTTCAACTCGGGTTTGGTAGAGGAAAAATTCCTGCTCTTCTGGTGGCGGCTTGAAGAAAGCCTCTATCTCTGTCTCTATTAGTTGTTGCACATCTATCACAGGAAGGTGTGCAGAAACAGTTGCAAGGAAGGTAATGTCGTACAGTTCCATCTTTTTTGACACATAAATGCAAAGTTGAGGTTGCCTATAATGTTGTACTCTGTGAGTATTGAAAAACCGATTTCACTTTGCCCTCTTAGCTCCTAGTGATGATTTTCAACTTTTGGAAACAAATCGTGATGGATGTGTTCAGTCTTTGTAATCTGTAAGTCATGAAACCATTGTCGGACTGAATTTTCCATGTTGTGCTTCAGGTATGGTTCCAGCTGAGATGATAGGTGAGGGATTTCATGTATCAGTACTAAAAATGCTTCAAAGTCCATTATTTTCTTATCGTACATGATGTTTGTTGTGTGTTCCAATGAAATGAAGGAAAAGAACTGCTCGGTCTTAAACCTCAGGAATTGATCTATTTCCTGTTTCAGCAGTACTTCCAATTGTCTATCTTTGTAGTTGTCAGAAACAATAGTTAATACAGTAATTTTGTAAAATTCCATGTGTTCCTCTCTCCATGTGAGGCATGTGTAAGTGCATTAATAAAGCGTGCAGATTAGAGTTGGGATTTCTTTATTTACCAGCACTGGTGTGCAGTTAGTGTTGCAGGCTCAAAGTAGCAAGTGAACTTGTTCCTTTCATATGTGGCACAAATAGCCCATAAACCAACTGTACTTGTTTACATGGACTTTTCTGCACACATCTGCTCCCGTTGCTTGAGGGGTTCTCCCGAGAGCTTGCCTGGCAACCTGGAAAATAAAATCATATCCATCGTCATGTGGTACAAATAGCCCCTGAACAAACAGTACTCGTTTACATGGGCCTGTCTGTGTGACGGACGAGCGTACTCATGGTATTTGTTTACATGGACCTATCTGTATGATAAACTGATTTGATTGTGACATTCAATAGTGGCGGTAGTTTTTTTGACACTCCCCATGGGTTCTACTAGAGGGCCTCCTTACTCGACTGATTCATATCCATTCGTATGTTGTTAAAGAGCAGACATATTAGACTGCAGAGTCTGTTGCAGATGTAGTCTGCTCATATTGCTTGAGACACTCTCGCTAGAGTGTGTCTGGGTACCTGGTGCATGAAATTATATCCATTGTTATGTGGTACAAATAGCCCATCACCAAACAGTAGTTGTTTACATGGACCTATCTGTATGATAGACTGATTTGGTCATGACATGAAGTAGAACCAGTAGTCTGTCCATATTGCCTTAGGGTTTTCCTAGAGGTTCCCCTGACTCATTTGATCCACGATCTGTATCCATTCATACCTGTCAATAGTTCAGTCATGTCAGAATGTATAGACTGTCATAGATGTAGTCTCCTCCTATTGCTTGAGGAGTTCTCCCAAGAGCTTACCTAGGGACCTGGAACATAAAATTATATCCACTGTTACATGCTACAAATAACTCATAAACAAACAGTAGTCGTTTACATGGACCTATCTGTATGATAGACCATCATGTTCATGACATGAAGTAGTAGGAGTAGTCTATCCATATTGCCGAAGGGTTCCCCTACAGGTTACCCTAACTCATTTGATACACGATTCATCTCCGTTCATACCTGTCTCAAGTAAAGACACATTGAACTGTATGTTCTGTTCCAGATGTAGTCTGCCCCCGCAGATTGAGGGCTTCTCTGTAGAGCTTGCCTGGCAACCTGGAATGTAAAATCATAACCATTATTATGTGGTGCAAACAACCCATAAACAAATTGTTGTTGTTTACATGGGCCTATCTGTATGATAGACTGATTTGGTCATGACATCAAGAAGTACCAGTAGTATGTCCCCACTGCATCAGGGTTCTTCTACAGGTCCCCATGACTCACCTGAAACGTGATTCATATCCAATGTTACATGTGTCGAGTACAGACATGCTGGACTGTATAGTCTGTTGCAGATGTAGTCTCCTCCCATTGCTAGAGGGGTTCTCCCAAGAGCCTTCCCGGGTACCTAGAACATAAAATTATATCCACTATTATGTGCTACAAAGAACTCATAAGCAAACGGTAGTCGTTTACGTGGACCTATCTGCATGATAGACCATCATGTTCTTGACATGAAGTAGTAGGAGTAGTCTATCCATATTGCCTTAGGGTTCTCCTAACAGGTTAACCTAACTCATTTGATACATGATTCATCTCCGTTCATACCTGTCTCAAGTAAAGACACATTAAAACTGTATGTTCTGTTGCAGATGTAGTCTGCTCCCGCAGATTGAGGGGTTCTCCCTAGAGCTTGCCTGGTAACCTGGAATGTAAAATCATATCCATGTTATGTGATACAAAAAACCCATAAACAAACTGTAGTTGTTTACATGGGCCTATTTGTGTGACATTTGTTTGGACGTGACATGAAGTAATATAAGTAGTATGTTCCTACTGCATCAGGGGTCTTCTATAGGTCCTCCTGACTCACCTGAAACGTGATTTATATCCATTGTTACCTGTCTCGAGTACAGACATGCTGGACTGTATAGTCTGTTGCAGATGTATTCTGCTCCCATTGCTAGAGGGGTTCTCCCAAGAGCTTGCCCAGGTACCTTGAACATAAAATCATGTAAACTATTATGTGCTACTAAGAACTCGTAAAGAAATGGTAGTCGTTTACGTGGACCTATCTGCATGATAGACCATCATGTTCTTGATATGAAGTAGTAATAGTAGTCTATCCATAATGCCTTAGGGTTCTCCTACAGGTTACTCTAACTCATTTGATACATGATCCATCTCCGTTTTTATACCTGTCTCAAGTGAAGACACATTGAACTGTATATTCTGTTGCAGATGTAGTCTGCTCCCAGGGATTGAGGGGTTCTCCCTAGAGCTTGCCTGGCAACCTGGAACATATAATCATAACCATTATTATGTGGTACAAACAATCCATAAACAAACAGTAGCCGTTTACCTACAAGACCTTACATCTACTGGGCACCATGTACTAACTACATCATACTATGGTGGTTCAAATACAGCTCATGATAAGCTGCAAGCTGTGCTGAGGCACCTGTGTCAGGTTTGATATAGGTAAACGACACAAATTGAAAGTTAGAGTCTTTTTATAGAGGTCCCTTTAACACATCTCATATGTGATTCATATCCATTCATACCTGTCTATAGTACAGACACATTGGACTGTATAGTCTTTCTGAGATATAGTCTGCTTCCATGGCTCGAGGAGTTCTCCCTAGGGCTTGGCTGGGTACCTAGAAGATAAAATCACATCCACATCTATGTGGTACAAATAACCTACAAACAAACTATGGCTGTGTACATGGTCCTATCTGCATGACAGACTCGTGTGTTCATGACATTTAGAAGTAGAAGTAGTTTGTTTGACATTGCCTATCAGTTCTCCTAGAGATTTTCCATCCATCTGATATGTGATTCATATCCAGTCATAGCTGTCTCATGTACAGACATATGGGACTGTATAGTTTTTTGTACATGTAGTCTACTCCCATGGCTTGAAATGTTCTCCCTATAGCTTGTCTGAGTACCTGGAACATAAAATCATATTCACTACCATGTGATAGAAATAACCCATAAACAAATGGTAGTTGTTTACATGGGTATATCTGTATGACAGACTGGTGTTCTTGACATGTAGTAGTAGCAGTATTATTTTCTCATTGCCTATGGGTTCTCCTAGGGTTCATCCCAATCCATCTGATGTGTGATTCATATTCATTCATACCCATTGATAGTATAGACATATTGGATTGTATAGTCTGTTGCAGATGTAGTCTGCTCCCATCGCTTCATGGGTTCTCCCTAGAGCTTGCTTGGGTACCTTTAACATAAAATCATATCTATTGTTATGTGGTACAAACAGCCCATCACCAAACAGTAGTTATTAACTTGGGTCTATCTGTATGACTGAATGGTATGTACTTGACATTTAGTAGTAGAAGTAGTATGTTCCCATTGCCTTAGTGATCTACTACATGTCCCCTTTACTCATCTGATACTGGATTGATATCCATTCACACCTGTCTTGTGCACAGACATATCAGACTGCATAGTCTGTTACAGATGTAGTCTAATCATATTACTTGAGGGCTTTTCCCTAGAGCTTGCCTGTGTACCTGGTACATAAAATCATATCCACTATCATGTGGTATAAATAAACTATAAAAAAAGCGTAGTTGTTTACATGGACCTATCTGTAAGACAGACGTGTATGGTCATGACTCATGTAGTACCAGTAGTCTGTCCCCATTCCCTATGAGTTCTCCTAGAGGTTCCGCTGACCCATCTGATAAGTGATTCATATCTACTCATACCTGTCTATAGTCCAGTCATGTCAGAGTGTATAGTCTTAAGCAGATGTAGTCTGCTCCCATTGCTTGAGACATTCTCCCTAGAGCTTGCCTGGGTACCTGGAACATAAAATCCTATCCACTATTATGTGGTTTGAATAAACCATAAACAAAGAGTAGTTGTTTACATGGACCTATCTGTAAGACAGAATTGTATGGTCATGACTTGAAGTAGTACCAGTAGTCAGTTCGAATTCCCTATGAGTTCTCCTAGAGGTTCCCCTGACTCATCTAAGTCATTATTCTTATCTGTTCATACGTGTCTATAGTTCAGTCATGTCAGACTGTGTAGTCTGTTGCATATGTAGTCTGCTCCCATTGCTTCAGACGTTCTCCCTCGAGAGTGTCTAGGTACATGGAACATAAAAATATATCTGATGTCACGTGGTACAAACAACCCATAATCAAACAGTAGTTGTTTACCAACACCACGTTCTACTCCTACTCTGCATCACGTTCTTACTACGTCACACTAAGGTAGTCCACAACCAGGTCATGATGTGCTGCAAGCTGTGCTGGAGCACCTGTGTCAGGTTTGATATAGGTAAACGACAAAAATGAAATGCTAGAGTCCTTTACCGTGCCCTACTTTCTGACAATATCACTCTACCATCCCCCCTCTACAAAACCTCTTTTGAAATCTCTAGAACCACATTTTCACAAAAAATGTAATTTAGTTTAAGGAATTCTCAGTGGCTTGCCCTCGAAGTGGCCAATTTAACGCGCCTGTTTCACAAAGTGAGTTGCTACATGGGGGGTTACTAGCATAAGGCTTCTGCTCTCGAGTGTGACTTCATGCTTTTCTTTTGTTCAGTTCCAACTTGATCAGGACCTCATTTTTTTCCAAATTTGAAAAAAGCAAGAGAGGATAGAGATCAACGCCAGCAACCCGGTGAAGGGGGAGCTGGGGGTGTAGATCTGGGGGCATGGCACCCTAACCGTGGGACGAACCCTGGGGGACCTCAACAAAACAATGGGAATGGCCAGATCCTAATCCAGCAGCCGGGCCGAGGCGTGCAGGCAGGAGGCGGGATAGACCTTGGGCCCATACAACAACATATATTGTACCCTTTCATAAGGCAGGCAATGGCAGCCCCTATACAGGCAGGTCAAGGAGGAGGGGGAAACCAACAGGGTCAACAGGCCCAAGGAGGCCAAGGTAATCAGGCCAATCCTCCTCTTAATCAACAAGTTCAAGGGGGCCAGAACGATCAGGCCAACCCTCAAGGACTTATTCCTCCTCTTAATCAACAGGCCCAAGGAGGCCAAGGTAATCAGGCCAATCCTCCCCTTAATCAACAAGTTCAAGGGGGCCAGAACGATCAGGCCAACCCTCAAGGACTTATTCCTCCTCTTAATCAGCAGGTCCAGGGAGGCCAGGATAATCAGGCCAACCCACAAGGGCCTAACCCTCCTCAAAACCTTCTCAACAACCCTCCTCAAAACCTTCTCAACAACCCTCCTCAAAACCTTCTCAACAACCCTCCCCAAAACCTTATTAATAATCCCCCTCCGAATCAGCCCAATCTGGGGATAAACCCTGGGGGACTCCAGCAACCCGGTGAAGGGGGAAATGGTGGTGCGAATCCGGGAATACAGCAGCCTAATCCTGGGGTAAACCTTGGGGGACTGCAACAAGATGATGGGAATGGCCAACCAGGCCAACAGCCTGGCCGAGCCGTGCCAGCAGGGGGTGGGGTCGAGCAAAACATGTTCCCTTACTTAATGCAGGCGATGGCGATCGCAGCCAATCTTAACGCAGGCCGAGGTAGAGTGGGTGACCAACAGGGTCAGCAAGCTCCGGCAGGCCAGAATAACCAGGCGAACCCACCAGGACCTGGTAACGTTCCCCCAAACCAACCTAATCAACCCAACCCGCCAGGTCCGCCGGACCCGCCGGGTCAGAATAACCCCCCAAATCCACCGGGGCCTCCACCGCCCGGCCCGCCGGGACCGCCAGGTCCGCCGGGCCCACCAGGTCAGAACAATCCTCCGAACCCTCCGAACCAGCCAAATCTCTGGAGTATCTTCCCGCAACTGAACACGGCCTGGGGCCAAGTACCCTCACCAGTGCGGGAAACTTCCCATAACGGTCATCAAAGGGGACCAAATATTAGATTACCATGGTTTAGTGGGAAGGAGGATGAGCAGATAGAAAAGTATTTCAGGGAATTGAAGCGACTGAAAGCTATCTATGATTGGTCAGACGCCCATCTCCTGAATATGGCGTTATTAGGCCTGAAGGGACGGGCAGATGACTGGGCAGGAGCCTTAGCTGAAAGCGAGAAGAATACATTTGAGAAATTAGAAACTCAAATGACAAAGATCTTCGGCGATCGAAGAGCTAAGTGGCAGAAACACGCAGAGTTCTGTGGCCTTAAACAAGGAAAGGACCAGAGTGTGATTGAATTTGCAGGTGTCCTGAAACAAAAGCAAGTTAAGGCAGAGGCAAGTGAAAGTATGATGTTAGCTGTGTTTTTAGAAGGATTAAAACAGGGCGTAGCCAGACAGGTAGCTATACTGGACCCTAAGTCGTTCACCGAAGCGGTGGATTGTGCAACGAGACTAGAGTCGTTGGACAAAGGCAAAGGGGGAACTAAAATATCTAATGCAGTGAGCGAACTGGCTGGAAGCCAAGAATCAGAGGAGACCGCGGCCCTAAACTCCATCTCCGAACGATTTGGAGTAGTGCTGGCCCGACTGGAGGCCGCTCCATGGTTCCAGAAACCAAATCCAGGGCAAAGCGGGACTCCCCAGAGTGGTGGTAACTTTAAACAGCAAGGTTATGAGAGAAAAGATAGGTACGAAAATCAGAAAGGTGAAAGAAATTCAGATCAGAAGCCTAAATCCAATACCGCCCCGAACAGAGAGGCAGATAAGGGAAAGAATCTGCCAACTCAACAGAAAGTAGAGAGACCCAGGTTGCCTTTTGATGAAAGTAAGTTTTGTATCATTCACCAACAGCATGGTCACTCTACAGAAGCGTGCTTGTGGTTGAAGAATAGGTTGAGGGAAAAACCCCCGCGGATCTACAAAGATAGCAAAGCCAGTGGTACCGAACAAAAGAATCAGGGAAACTAGAGGAAGGGTCCGTTCATTCCACGATAGAATTAGGCGCAGTGGACGGACCGGCTAGGAGAGAGATAGGAGACGAAGCATTTTTCTTAACGTTAAGATTTGATGATCAGAAGGAGGTTAGATCTTTAGTAGACACAGGAGCGAGCGATTGCTTCATGTCCACCCATTGTAAACGGCAGATCCCTAAACAATGCATTTTGGATGAATGGAAGGTATCGAAGGGAAACATCAGTTTGGCAGACAACTCGTCTCAAGTAATACTAGAACAAATTAGATGTAAGTTTTCAATCCAGGGATCGGTGGTCTGCTATGATTTCAACATAGTGGACGATCTATGCCACCTAATAGTAATCGGTAGAAACTTATTAACAGTGCTTCGATCAGATTTATCTCTACCAGGCGCAAAGATAGAAGTGTTTTGTGGAAACCCTATAGTCAGCAAAGAAACAGTGAAAATTCCACCGGGAAATGAATGCATCATACCGGTAACCACTCGAGAGCCGCTGGGATTAGACTCGCCAGTCGCTTACTGCGCACCAGCAGTCACTGCCCCGGTCCTAGTGGAGGGGTGCGTGAATACGGTGGGAAGTCAGTGGTGGATCAAAGTCATGAATCCGCTAGAAGAAATGCAAGAAATCACTCCCCAGGAAGTGTTGGCTTTTGCGGAAGAATGCGCAGTGCCTGAGGTAAACCAAGATCAGATAGAAGAGTTCCTAGACTTGTGTTATCTAACTAAAACAGAGACCCCAATGTCCATCTGTAGGATTTCTGTAGAAGTAATGAAAGACGCAGTGCAAATGGAAAGCCAAACCTCTGAGGAGAAATCCCGAGGTAAAATGGATGAAAATGTAAGTAAAATAGATCTAACCGAGTCGTGCTTAAACGAAGAACAACAGGTAAGGTTTAGACAAATGCTTAATAACAACAGGAATGCACTAGCGTTCTCAATGGAAGAGTTAGGTCACTGTGAAATAGCGCCGATGAGAATCATTGTGGATGAGTCGCAAGGAGTCATAAGTTCTAGACCATACCGATACTCTCCACAGAAAATGGATATCATCGATGAACAGGTTAGGCAACTCATAGATATAGGTGTCATAGAACCCAGCGAATCGGCTTGGCGAAGCCCGCTGGTGGTAGTGCAGAAGAAAGATGGCAAACCTAGGCTCTGTACAGACTTTCGCATGCTTAATCAAGTCACTTTTAAAGATAAATTCCCCATGCCCACGGCTCGCTCGCTTTTCCTATATATGGCTTACAAGAAACCCACTATGTGGACAGCTTTAGATCTGTTGAGCGGCTATCATCAGTGTGTAATCGAAGAAGACAGTAGAAAATATACCGCTTTTGAAACCCCGATGGGTGTGTATCAGTATAAGCGTGTACCATTTGGCTTAGTTGGCGCGCCTTGGCAGTTTACCAAGGTAATGGCCATAGCGCTAAAGGGATTGATTCCTAGAACGTGCTTAGCATATTTAGACGACGTAATCGTCTACGACACTACATTTGAAGAACACCTGGCAAGTGTTGAGGTGGTTCTTCAAGCCTTGGCGAGAGCTAATCTCAAATTGAAGCCGTCAAAGTGTGAGTGGTGCCGCAGTGAAATCAATTTCCTTGGCCACGTAGTAAACGCGGAAGGAGTGGCTACACAAAAGGTAACCACAGAAAAGATTACAGCCTTTAACCGTCCGCATAATGTGAAAACTATTAAATCCTTTCTGGGGCTGTGTAACTACTACCGTCAGTTTGTCCCAAATTTTGCTGATCTAGCTAAACCGTTAAATCGGCTGCTAAAGAAAGAAGTCTATTTTGAGTGGACGGAGGCTTGCGAGGAAGCGTTTCAACAGTTAAAGAAACTGCTCACCTCGCCACCCTTACTAATCCATCCGGATATAGGAGGGCATTTCTATCTGCTAACAGATGCATCAGACGCCGCGTGCGGTGCAGCGGTTTGTCACAAACTAGATGAAATCTACCGTCCGGTTGCTTTCTGGGGATGTACCCTCCGAGACGCCGAATTAAACTATTCGGTAACAGAAAAGGAGGCTCTGGCGGTGATTAAGAGTATTAAGAACTATGAGGATATGTTACAAGGAGCTAAGATTACTATAGTAACCGATCACAAACCATTGATTCCTCTGTTACAGAGTGCCTACAAGGCCCCGTCTGCTAGGCTAAGGCGGTGGGCTTTGGCGCTGTCAGACTTTGATTTTGAAATCACCTATGAGCCAGGAGCAACCCATTTCTTACCGGACTACCTGTCCAGAGTTCACCACGAACATGTCCCCGGTGAGGAATATGAACCCGCCGTGGGATGTGAATTGTTCGAGGCTGAAATTCAAGATGGGGAGCTTTCCGTGGCTGCGGTGATAAACGCGCAACTCCAAGATGCGGAGTGCGCACAACTAATTGACTATCTACAGGACGGAGACCTGCCACCAGATCCCCTCGAGGCTAGGCGAATAATGGATCAAGCCGACTTTGTGGGAATGGTCGCGCCAGGAGTGCTTTGTAGGTTCAACGTCAAAAGGTATAACAAACACCAAGACCAGTTGGTAAGGCTGAAACCACGAATGATAGTTCCGGGACAGTTAATTCCCAGAGTCCTGAGACTGTTGCATAATGATATCTTAGCTGGGGGACATGTAGGTATCAGTAATCTCACTACCAAAATCTCTGACAGGTTCTACTGGCGAAACATGAACGCCGACATTACAGACTATGTGAAGGCCTGTGAAACCTGTTCTCTAAGGAGACGGGCCCCACATTTCAAGGCCTTAGCTAAGTCTTGGGAGAGGCCGACTCGACCCTTTGAGGTGGTACAGTGTGATTTCATCGGGCCACTAAAGAGGGCTAGGGATGGGTCAAAATATATCATGACCTTCATAGACCTACTAACAGGTTGGCCGGAGGCTTTCACCACGAAAGACTCCACTGCGCAAACCGCGGCCAACTGTTTCCTGACCGGGATAGTGTGTCGGTATGGGCGGGTAAACCGTCTGCACACAGACCGGGGGGCGGCCTTCCTATCAGGACTGTTCCGGGAGATTACTACCCGACTAGCGTGCAAACAAACGTTCACTACCGGGCGAATGCCGACCGGCAACGCTCGAGTAGAAAGACTACATAAAACCATTGAAAACCTGATTGCTTATTATATCCCTGACGACCACTGTAACTGGATCGATCTACTTCCCATTGCATTATGGACAGTTAGATCCACAATCAGTGTACGGTCGGGATACAGCCCGCATACCTTGCTGTTTGGCAGAGATCCAATTAGCATGGGAATGCCTGAGCAGGGAACAATTCCTGAAACGCTGAACGACTGCGAGTTTTTCATGCAAACCAAGGATAATATTGCTATGTTTAGGAATATGGCTGAAAGGGTAGTTCAAAACTACGAAAAAGATCTGAGGCTGCGAATTGATGAGCGGGCGCGGCCCACTCAGATGTACGAAGGTGATATGGTATACATGTACGACCCTTTAGCTAGTGAAAATAAAGCGTCTAAGTTCTCAAACAGGTATACCGGGCCATTCAGGGTAATTGAGACAAAAGGGGACCACCTTGTTAGACTAGTGTCTTTAAAAACTGGGAAACAGGTACCACATCTAGTAAACATTTCAAAACTCAAACCTGCACATGGGCCTTGGTCCCCCGCCGTCCCTCATAACATTCCCAAAATGGTGAGAGAAGCGAAAATCACTAACTCAAAAGGGTCAGATCCTGACCGAAACCCTGAATTGCATCACACTCCGACGGGTGAAATCGCTGAGGGAGATGGCGAAATAAGGGGTGCTGAGACTGAAAACTCAACGGGAACGACCGGTCCCCGTGAGCATGATGCAGTTCCTATGACCAGGAAGGTACCTACACAAAAACCTGGTCCAAGTCCCACTGATTTAGCAGAAACGGATGGGCAAATCACTGATGGTCAGGGCACCAGTGCGGACACCGCGCTGTCAACAAACTTATCCTTTGTTCCTAATAAAGCCGCCTGTGAACGGGGAACAGTTGGCGCTAATGGACAGAGGAAACGCAAACGAGCTAAACGAAGGGGCAAAAGCCAGCCGTTGGAGGGGAGATCCCCTCCAGGCAACAACAAGCCCATAAAACTACCCTGCGGTGATGTGCCGATCTTGGATACATCGGAACAGAGCCCAGAAAAAACAGTAAAGGACCATGTCCCGACGAAAGGTGGCTATAACCTACGTCGGAACCGCCGCCCTAACTACGTCGCTCTGTCCAACGGCGGGGAAAGCGACGACATGGATGATTAATGCAGGAAATCTAGCCGCCCTGTGAAAATAAAGGTTCGGCGGAGCGGCACCGTTAGCATCAACGCTAATGGAACAGGTGGTCTACCTCACGGCCACCTCGCCGCGCCCAGGGGCGTGGCAGAAAGGGAGGGCGCGCACACCAAGAGAGATGCCAGTGGTTTGGCGTCATCTCTTGGGACCGGATGCAAGCGTTCCCCCCCCACCTGAAACAAGATACAGCTCCAAATATGGAGACGGCATGGACAAGCGGATCGGTTATAATTTCGTGGGATCCGCGCCGATCCACCAGTCGGTCCGCAACTCTGCTCCTAGACGGTCACCTCTGCTGCAGGTGATTGTACGCACAACCCAGCCCGGGGGGAGACGGAGATGGACATTGATTCTATCTCTGAACAGAAGTTGGAGATAGAAATTGTTCAACTTCCGACTTCTCCTGGAAGGAGCAGAAAGAGAACTTAGCTGGGACACTGATCCACCGACTCATGGGGAACTGTCTAGCCCTCCGGCCACATAGCAATCCAAAGGGAACCACTACTTTCCCTGCGGACACGGAGGGAAGGATCATCGTCCCCCTGAGAAGGAAACGAATTAGCCGCCCCCACCAGAGGGCGCTACCTACCAAGGGAAGGTTCGTTGGGCCATTCTTTTAGGATTTTACCAAATGAAAGAAAAGACAGTCGAGAAGGAGAGTGCTAGGAAACAACCGGCTCAGACCCTTAGGCGGTGGAGTTGGCCGGGCCGGGGGGGTGTCCGTCCGGACTCAACCGACGCCGGCATTGCCCGGAAGAAGCCAAGGACACCAACCCGGCGGCCCACCAGAACGACCACAGGCGGAGCCAAGAGGTCCGCTAAATCGGCTCCAGCCAAAAAGAAGACAGCAGATAAAGACTTCTACAATTTATCTGAGGTGAGTGACTCGGAGTCCGAGCCAAGGCTAACGGCGTTGGCCAAGCCGGTTCAGAAGGAGGAAGCGGCCAACCAACCGGTGCAGATTCAGGCCGGCTGGTTCTGGGACCTTACGCAACCACTGTTCCAACTATTTGAGACTGTTGACGAAATTAGAAGGACAGTAGGACTGGATGTGCCAAAATCAAACAAGCAGTTAGCTGAGATTAAAACTCAGGTAGCTCCTTTCATTCAAAGGACCACACAAAACTCTAAATGCGTCAAGGAAAGTACCAGCCTACAAACAACACGAGGCGGCCGACCTCTGCCCACTCTGGAAAGGCGATCGGGAGGGGAACAGCTAACCGTCGCCGCTCCAGGACTAAAAGTGGAGGTAGCACCCGTTCAACACGCGCCAACCCCACCGGTGGGGAACGGGCCAGCGGGAGCTCCCCTCCTCCACCACTTGCAGCCTGCGGACCCCGCTTGTTTAGACTTGAGCAGCTTGACAACGAGCTGCAACGCCAATCCCTCACCACTGCTATGGAACCAGCAGCAGTGGACGCCAACCAGCCAGCCGGGGGGCCCACTGTGGCCGAGCCCACTCCCAACGACAAACCCACCGCAGGTACCGAACCCATACCCCTCGAGCCAACCGTCGTACGATCCAACGGGGGCCGTTTCGGACTGGAACCTACTAGGCCAAGACCCCTCAGAGCAATGCGCCCCTCGTCCTGCGAACGTATGAGAGGCTTGAGGATCACGGTCACCAAGGACGAGAGCGGGATCATCAGGCGAGTGGTAAATGACAACGGGCAAAACCTCTACGAGCATGTCCCAAACTAAACAGACCAGAGGACCCGGGAGGAGAGCATACTTCGGCGCATGGATGATAGTAGTGCGCAGGAAAATAAGGTAACTTTGCTGTGAACATGTTTTAGATAGACTGCAAAATTAACTTTCTCAAACTATCGCTAAGGCCAAAACAAAGACAATGAAGTGGCTAGTGCTGTTCGTAATTAGCTATAATAGGGGGCATTAGGGGAGTGCATAACGACTCCAGCCCACCTGAAGGGCTAGCCCCTAACGCTGAAGTGATAGCTTTAGAACAATATGGAGTAGTGTTAAAACCAGGGAAGTTAATGTCCACCGCGGATATAACACACGTCCGACAAGGCTTCCTAATCACTATTCCAAGGAGGCGCTCCTTCAACAAAGCTACCTTTGGCCAAGTCTGTCACCGATATCTACAGGGAGGAGACGCCCTCGATCGGGCCTGCTACCATATCAGGTCGCTGGTCAATTGGATGGATCAGACGTCGCAAGCGCTTAAGGGTCGGTACCGGGAAGTTCTTAATGAAACCTTAAGTTCCCTAATAAAGAACACTCAACAAGACCTTCAAAATCAAGAGTCGGAATTAAATCCAGGTGGAAGGGTCAAGAGAATGAAGAAGTTGCCCACAATGCTGGACGATCCAGGATGGCCGACCTTTCCTCTTCCAACCTCATGGAATCAAGGGCTGGCAGCTGATGTCAAATATAACAGGGAATTGATTAAAGTATTGCAAGAATCTTCGGACCAAATGATCGAAGACTTGGCTCTGATGAATGAAAAACATGACGAGGCTGTGGAAAGGGTTAACCATGTCGTGATAGGCCTACTGGACAATCTAAGATCACTAAATAAGGCACACAACACGACTCGCCGAAGGATGAAACTCGTGCAACATAAAGTGGATTGGATGGAACTGTACCTGAATATGATACCGGTCGCTCTAGAAGACAAGCTAGGAGAGATGGTGTATCTTCAACTGATGGTAGAGCAAACTCGCGTGTTCAGGAAAGGTGTACAGCGCCTGACGCGGGGCCAGCTGACTATGGACTTGGTGCCCCGCCAATATATGGTCGGAGCGGTCCAGGAAGTTAACAGATATCTAAAGGGGATCCACCCCAGGTTCCATGTCGCGTTCACAGATCCTTCCTTCTATTACGAGAACAGTCAACCCTCGTTCAAATTCGATGAAACCACTCAGGAATTAATAGTGTATGTAAGGGTGCCAGTGGTGGCTGACGAACATTTGTTCAGGGTCTATGAAGTACTAACTTTTCCTGTGCCAGTGACAGTTAGAGGGCGACTCAAGAAGGACGCTCTCCAAATTGTTAATCTACCCAAAAGTGTCGCCATGTCCATGTCCCGCCAGTATTACGTACCATTGGCTAGTGGCAGTTGGTCAGGTTGTTATGGACAGACCATCACGCTCTGTAAGGATCTACCCTATATGAAAAAGATTACAGACAACACCTGCACTGCTGCGCTACTGAGGCGCGACGACCTAGCGATCCAAGAAAAATGTGAGCTGGACTATCTACTGGAAGCAGACTTTGGAGAGATGGCAGTGTACCTAGACGACGGAGATATGCTAGTGGTCAGCGCCGACACCCGAGGCCAAATGATTTGCAGAAACCAGCCTGCGGTCGGAGTGAACATAGAAAATTATGCAAGGGTTCAGGTGGAATGCGACTGTGCATTCCAAACACAAGGAGCATGGATACCGTATAGCTTGCGAAATTGTGACCGGCACACCAGGATCACCACGGTTGTGTACCCACATAATGACCTGTTGGAAGCAGCAAGTCGTGTGAAGGGGTGGGACATGAATTTCACAACGTCCAAAAACGAACCCACTATGTTAGAGTCAGACCCTATCCCTGAAACAATTAGGAAAGACCTGCTGGAAATCGAGGAAAGCCTGAAGGTCAAAATACCTGTAACCTCCTTGGCCAAACGAATACAAAAACACCGTAAAGACTTGGCCAAGGGTATCAAGAAAGCGACTGACCGTTACGAGGTAGAGAAACACGCCCCGTGGTTCTCTATAGGTAACTTCGGAGGCGGTTTTGGTCTCCTCACCATCTTCTGCATAGTGGTAGCTGTGACAATTATTGGATGTATCCTTTGGAAGTGCTGGCGGAACCATCAAGGCAAGGCTGCCCTAGCCGGACTAACCATGACTTTACCTCGGGCCATGGCCTTGGAGACGGCGGACCCGGGGAAACTGTTGCACCGTGAAAAGGCACTAACTGGGTGTCCAGACGCGACCGCCAACCCCACTGCAGTGGCAGTGCTTGCTATATTATTAGCAGTACTAGTCATCGCTATAGTGGTCCTCGTGTGGCGAAAGTGGAGATATATCAGAAGGAAGACTGTGGATGGACTGTATGTACAGTTTGCCAACCCACATATGATAGAGACAATCTTTCTGGGGGAACTGGCCATGCCTTCAGACCACACTTATACGGAGGGCTATGTGCTCATTAGGGATCTACTGGTGACCCAGCTGTGTCTGAAATATACTCTGACAGTTACCTGGGGGGCGCAGCTGATGGGAGCAGCGACTAGACCTGGACAACATCCATCTAGGGTACCACTACCAGACACCCTGAGGGTATCTAAGAAACTAGCCCGTCTAATGATGAGTAATTTAAAATACAATACCAGGGCCAGACTACTGAGATATTCCTCAGGGCTAGCCACTCCTGTACCCATGGGAGTACCGCGCCTCATCGACGCAGGCTGGTCCGATGTCGGAGCGGACTGGCCTCAACCGGTGATGGGACATGGAACAATGCCTAACGCTCCTCCTAGATCGACCACGCCCACCTCAACAGCGACCGGAACGGGATCTGCCCGAAAGACAGTAAAGCCAGGGACATCCGAAATAGATCCAGGAACGGTTTATGAAGTTATCATATGACAATGTAACGAGTGTTAAGACCTGACCTAGTGCTGTACAGGTAAAATTGGTGAATTAATAACACAAAGGTACGAATACTAAAACTAAAATGTTACAGGAAGTTCGCTGGGCAATACCTGTTTGGGTAGGTAGGGTTCTGTTGACTAACCTGATCAATAAGGATTCACCAGCCAGGGAAACCTGGGTCGGGTAGGCTGGTCCAACCGTCTCTCTATGGACCCATGGGTTATCTAAATTTCTCTCAAGTCGAGTGTCCCATGCCCGGTAGCCTAGCTCAACACTCTCATTGTTATCGATTTGGCACATCTTTTAAAGTAGGGAACCATTTGGAACCGATCCTAGTGTCGCGAAATTTTAGCATTTAAAAAGATACTCAAAATTCTGTATAAAACCTAAGAGCGCTCAACGGGACCAATGCTCCCAACGAGCGAAGTGAACTTCCCCAAGCAAGTACCATCTACACCTGACCCCTGTGCTGTTGTTACCGCTAGGATCGGGCTGCAGTACAGGAGTCACTTGGGGAACGCCACTGTCTATTCTTTAGCATGCTTACATATATAATCTTCTCAAAGATGAGGGGGCTGCACAAGCAGCAGGAGCCTACCCACAGGCCTGGTGTCAGTGGTGCCTGACAGGAGGCAGGACGTTGGGGTTACGCGTCACTGACGCTGCGAAGGGCACTGGGGTGGACGCCCGACCATGGCAGTCACTATGCCCCGGGTGGATTGGCTCCTGACAAGCGGTCCCTTCATCACAAAAAAATCGACGAATAGAAAGAAATTTACCTAAAAACTGAATATATAAAGCAACCCAATATTCATTTAACTAAGAGCCCTTCCTCAGGGAATTCTGGGCAAGTTGTGATAAGAACATATGAACGCAGAATAGTTAGTAACATTCTCGGGGGAACGCTCCGTGACAGCACACGACAGTACCTTATACGTGGCTCGTTTGCTTCTGGTATGGGCGCGCTGCGACGGGCAAGGATATGTACAATTCCTACCAAGGCGTGCTATATTCAGAAATTATAACGGAGGTCACAAGGAAAAGTAGTTACGGGACAACGGCGAACTGGTGACATTCACAGGGTGATCGGCTCTCTCTCTTACCATATCGCGACTCCCTCAGACTGGACAAGCCATCCCTGGGGCGGGAGAGGCCGTAGCGAAAACCCACAAGGCGGTGGAGCGAGGTGCTGTCCTTATTCGTCTTGGTTATGTGTAAATGGCCGCCGGATCATCGTATGTCTTAAGTCGAGGGATCCTGACTTTACAATAAAGTCAGGATCCAACGAAAACAAGTATCAAAAAGAAAGAGAATAATGAACAACTGCCCAAAAAGTACAAGACTAAGTTATTTAGGCCATGTTTAGACCAGTTTTAACCGGGTCTGAGGCAAAACGGCAAGAAGTCAAGTTTCGACCCGGGTAAATTAGAAATAATTAAAATTAATAAAGAAGACGTGCGGCTTCAGAGTTGACCGCCGTCGAGAAAAAAAAAAAAAAAAAAAAAAATGAAATACTAGTCTTGACCGCCGTCGTGGCGCTAAAAAGTAACTGGGTCTCCGCTCAACAGCTGAGCTGAAGAAGGGGGACACGGTCTACTAATTCCCTAACGAACGACTGCAAAAAACTTAGTTGACACCCAGAGCTAATAGTCTACCCAATCTATTAGAAAGAAACTAAAATTCTAAGGTTGTCTTTAGTACTAACACATTCCTGCCCCGCGTGCGCATAGTTAGGATAAGCTGGGGGCGGAGTTTTTTCAGGAGTAGTCTTGACTCTCCACAAGAAAAACGGGCATAGACCTGAACAAGAAGACGGGTTTAACCTGATACTATACTTCAGCAAAAGCCCGGACTAGGTGCTGTCTGGAAGTGATGATCTAAAGAGATGCATTTAAATGTCTCTATAATTTAAAGGGGGGGTAGGCTGCATATTAAAAAGAAGTATGCAGTTTGCTCCCAATTATAACAATGGGAAACTCGGTGCTGCCCATTCTGGTCCTATGAATGGGAAGGTACCGACAAACCACGTGTAACTAATGAGGACCGGGAATCAGATCAGAAATGAACCTGAGTCTGAGACCCGATCCTCTAGTGATAACTAATGAGGAACGAATAATCTCAACCTCCTTTGTACAGTTAGTACTTAATGTCCTTTAATGACATTTATACCTTACGGAATGAAACGCTACCCCCACCGCTTGTCATGTTGGTTTTCCCCATGTGATGTAAAGTATAGGGTAGACAGTAGAGTGTTACTGTTAACATAGGTATAATATCTATTCAGTGAACCGTTTGGAGTTAAGGGCGCACCTGTTTGTCTCGTTAAAAGGGCGCCACTACCCAATATAAAGTGGAACTCGGTCTTCAAACCCCAGATTGAACATAGGGGGTGAACGCCGAGCTACCACCTGTAACTAACAAGGAAGGGAAGGACTTTGTCTTAATATAACCATTCAATGAGAACAAACTCTGGTTGAAGTTGCACTTCACAAAAATGAAGTCGGTTATGACTGAACAGCTATCACCCTTGGGGGGGTGTTAATTTGTTTACATATAAACCCTTGGAGTGTATTGGAAAATTATTCTAACACAATGTACATAAAGTGTGTTGTCAATAGTATTGACTCTTGGAAAACCAAAATAAATTCTTAAGTAAATCACCAAAGACCCAGTTCCTATCATTATTCTTATCTCCTCATGTGGTCTGTGAGAAAGTCCAAAACGTGTGAGTTTTGCATCACATTTCGGACACTCGTGAGATCCTGAAAATGCACATTTTCATGGCAACTGAGCCCAGAACGATGTGTGTAACCGTTCCCACATAACGCGCAGAGATATCACTGTTTGAGATGTTTGGTAATCTTTGCTGCGGATTTTGGTGCTTTTCTAGCTCTTAATAAGGACACCGTTCCCTCTCTCACAATGACACATCCAGAATCTTCGTCCGAGAGTTCATTCAGTGTCCTGGAGGCTTCATCACGGTCTCCTCACAGTAATATTTTTTCCTCTTCTGGACGATTCTGTACAATATTACTCACTATAAAATTTATTCTAACACTATGACACTGACGACGTCTTGTCGTTAGACTCAACATGGGAAGGGTATTGGTGGTTCTTACCACTCCCTCTCAAACTTACCTTGGAGTCGCCAACAATTCGTTGAACGGCTCCACCTGTGGTGTCGCCTCACGTGGCCGACACGTCAATCTTTCCAGTACCCTGTAAGGGGAACTACTCATCAAAGAATTCTGTCACAGCCAATCTAATGCTGGGCAGTCTGGACCAAAATACTTGGTCACCTACTGTCACTCTAAACTTACCAGGTGAACACCCTAGGAAGCGTTTGTTACCTAGGGCACCCCATGTGAATTGTTTCCAATGTAGACATTTACACTAATGTCCTGTACGAATAGCGACTAAACAAAGAATTCTGTTACAGCAAATCTAGTGTTGTACAACGCAGACCGGAATCTCTGGTCACCCATACCTGATTCCACATGTGCAGTGTCAGTCCCCAACAGTTAATAGTATCAAATAATATCAGAATACCAATACGATACAAATCACCCACACTCCAGGAAGCTTAACTTAAATCGGTAATGTCAACAAACCGCTAGTCAGAAAAACCCTCTATTATCGCCCAACCACGCGCGAGGTAAAATGCTTGATCATGTTCGCCTAAACAATCCTCCCACTAAAATTATATAGCCTGACGCTTTTCAGTGCCAACCGTGTCACATTGCTTCATTTACATCACCCTAACATACCGCAGGACCTGGAAAAGATAATAAGTTTAGTACGCCAGATCCTAGTTCTCAGCCCGCGTCCACCATCTTGAAACCAAAAGTAAACACTAGGTGGCCGCCCATACTACCCGTTACAAAAATCACCAGCGAAACACAGTTTCTGGTTCCGGGAGTGACATCAGCTTCCGGAATACGACAACGTGAAGGCGGACTGAGAAAATTGGCGAAGAAATCCTGACCAACAATCTCCTTAAAATTCAACAGTTAGTAGCCTACCTAACATGCCAAGAACTGTAGAAAGAAGACCAAACTTACCCGGTCTCGGAGCGGTCCGGACGAAGGGCCGTCTCTACGAGGAGGGCGGTGTCCGACGACAAGCCAGCAGGGCGGTGAAAATGTCTGTGTTTTCCCATAAGAACAGTCTGGAGCTCCGTCAAAAGTGTGATCTGCTCCTCTTGGATATATGAACTTAAGTGTACCAATCACTGGCCGGGAATTGGATCGGCAGAATCACTTGGCGAAACCAACCCGGAAAATTAAGTGTTCTAGGCATAGGCCGGGAATTAAATCATAAAATCACTTGGGAAAATTAATGAAAATCAATATATACAAGAAACCGAGTGCCGACGGTTTAGCGTGCTACGACAGGCAGACGGGCGATCAACCGCCCCAACACCCGCGCCCAGCGTCTGATGATCCTGTCTGAAGGTCGGTAGCCGTCCTCCAGCTCACGGAAATCATTCACCGTAATGTTGCCGTCGACGACTGTCCGTATGGCGTGGAGCACCCGCCCCGTGTCCGCGGTAGGCACGCCGAACCAATCGTTGGCTCGGCGCACCTCCCGACTGATTTTGGGTATGAGACGGTTCACCCATTTCTGGAGTGAACCGTCACTGTCAGTAAGAACCCAGCGCTGGACATCAAAACCAGAGGGGGTCGTGATCACGAAGGTCGACGGGGCCGGGTGCGACTTCACATTCAAAAAGGCCCGGTTGATGGTCTCGGCGTAGAATTTTGCTGCGGCATCGGAACTAGTATAGAGTGGAATATACAGTTCTAACTCCTCGTCCCATGTAAGAACGTCCAGCAAATTACACATGACTACCAGGATATCGTCTGGCCACATAACGTGGTGCGCAAACGCATATCCAGATAGTTCAGCCGTCGAGGCGTCTCGGCAGGAAAACACCACACAGGTGTGCTCCTCACCCGTAAGAAGAAGATCGGGGTACTCTTGAATTCCACCCTCTCGGTCTGAGCAAAAGATTGCTACGCGAACCATGGTGGGAGTCGACGAAATAATAAAAAGGGCTAAGCTTGTAAAAGTACGTCCACACGCGATAAAACAACCGTCGGCACTGATTAAAATGACGTCAAAACGAGGCTAATTTGGGAAACCCCTTTTTGATCCAAAAGATCCAAATTTTGAAATCGGCTAGCATGATCAATCCATCGCATAAATTTTTACAAAACCTGTGCTAAACTAAAGCTTAGGTCCCCAACCAACGTAATCAAGCGCCAGAATTAATTCATATCGGCCCAAAATATCAGGTCGAACCATCAAACTTGCAAATTTGTTCGGAAGAGAAATTTGCCATCCGGGCGCTTCGCGCCTGGAGGAATCAAATCGAGGTCAAACCCTGGAGGGGAATTCTAGTCAAGCGTCCCACTAAGTACACATGTACTAAGCATGACTGGTGGGCGCGCGACGCGGATGATAATATTTTCTAGACCCAACTGCAGAATGCTACTAGATTCAATGCAGGGACCTTGTATTTATTGTACATAGTGTTGTTCTGGTTGAAATTTGATTGAAATTTGACACGTATTGTATAATGAACTTCGTTCGTTCAAAATGTCCGAATCCTCTGTATTGACTTATGTTGTGTTAAAATGTCCTACAATTTGGATTTGATGTGTGCTTGTTACTCTTAAAGGGTTAAGACAACTTTACATTGTACATATGTTGAGTTCTGTTGACTCGTGTTACAAATTATAAATATCAGAAACTGTATACATATGTACTAAGTCAAAAAACTGACAATCATCACTTAATCTGGTCACCTTATGCACGAGTGACACAATTCTTAAACAGACAATAATAGGAGATCTTCCTAAAACCCTTCATGTTCATGAACATTTTCACTGATCTCAAGTCTTAACATAGACTACTGGAAATGTACTTAGGTATTAAGTAAAACTGAATGTATCTTTGTTTACAATCTGCAAATGAACAAAAGAACTTGATTAACATCACACTGTGTTGAATGTACCACGAGAGTCAAGGCCACCCCCACATTGGTTTCTCATGTTAGGAAACAATAATAACAAATATATCCAATCATCAAATTTGGAAACGTTATCCCATTTGATTGAAAATTTCCATTCGGTTTGAGCTATGTCGTCCACCTCCTTAAACTCAAACACCTGACCGCCGTCGAATGTACTAATGGCTCAGTACTTTTAATATATTGTCATGTTATATAATCCAACAAGGATCAGGCTTAGCAAGTCTACTTCTAGTCTACTCTTAGAAAGAAATATCTTGCGCTCCTAGCGCCACCTGTTAACCAGTATAAAAGGTGTCGCAAAGTGGGGAGCAGTTAGTTTTAGTGAGAATGTCAGCTAAGTAAGTTTAGCCAAGGAGTTATACTTGGAGTAAGTACATCGGCTCCGTGTAACAGACTGGAGTTTACCAATACCCATTACCTCGGACATAGGATTGTGATAGAGCTGAGTACTAGAATGGTCTAGAAGGTGTTAGAGCAACTCGTGTTCTAAATGTGGTTGATTGCTGATAGGAGATGGGAGGTGGACTGATGAAGACTTATACATGGTGGCTTTGACTCGGGATGAGATGTTTATTGAATAAAAACCCTTTCATATTAAGAAGCTCCCTCATCGTTCATTTCTTTTGAACTATTGGGAAGTGAACGGACAAACTTTAAACGCAGTCTGAATTACTCAGGCATTCTGGAAAAACAACTCATGAAGACTTGGATATACACGAACCTTACGCAGTCTTAAATCAAACATTAACAATAGTTCAAAACTTCCACCAGCCTGGACCTCGAGGTACATCCCCCAAAGAAATTTCCAATGTTTTTATACTATGATCAGAAAATATACCTGGCAAAATACTTGTTTTTCTCACTCTCCCTGATATACACTCTGGAATTAACCATAGATCTATCCTGGAAGCTTGATTTTTTCTATGAAAGGTATATCTTCTCAAATTAGGATTATTCACCCTCCAAATATCTGTAAGACCTAACCTGTAAATCATATCTAAGAGAGATGCCCTATATCTTGCAGCAACTATTGGGTATGAATCATTTTTACGATCTAAATGTGGATCTAACTGTATATTAAAATCCCCTCCTAGGAAAATGGTATCTTGGTCTCCCCTAGCAAGCACTTCTTCGATGAGGTTAAGGTTCAAGATTTGGTTAGATTCCTCCTGTTGTGTAGGGGCATAGACATTGCCTATCCAAAAACATTGATCTTCCATAGATATATTCAGTACAATATATCTTCCCCCAGCATCACATACTGTATCTATCACCTTACAGTTTAAACCTCGTTTAAATAAAATTGCCACTCCTTTAGAAGCAGAATTCCCATGTGCAAAATAAGCCTCACCACCCCATTCTGACTTCCACAAAGAAAAACAGCTATCATCACTGTGAGTTTCCTGTAACAAAATAACATCCCACTGACCCTCTCTCATTTTTATAAAAATAGACTTTCTTTTAACTCTACTGCGGAGACCATTTACATTCAAAGAACAAAGTTTTAGAGTCTCGCCAGTCATAGGTTAGAGAAAAATGCTCCTTTCCCCTCAAATGCTGATGTAAATCCAGTCCCTGCTCTGATTACTATTATAACACTTATTAGAATTACCTCACAAAGTGAACCACTGAAACAAGAATGTGCATGTAGAATTAGGAAAAATAACCATAAAGCAAAATTTACCATATTGTACCATGAATAAACTGAAATATCAAAAATCAATTTAAGTAGGAGTAAACAAAATATAACATCTAGTAATGAAATGTACAATTTTTTCATTACTCTGTACCACTGCAACTTCTTAAATAAAATATCAAAAGTGTCTCTAATCAGTCTAATACTCTAAGAGACATAGTGTTCCACCATCCCTAATAAAATAAACATGGCATCCGTTTTTCAGTTATAATTGCAGTCTAAATTAAGGAAAATGAACAATAAAAATCTAGCCATATTGAAGAGGAGTTAGATGCCTTAAGTTTACCTTTGAGTACTATCAAATATTTGACTCTGTCCTGATACAATGACTCCATACTCATGACATAAATTAGAAAAATCAAATAAGGACAGTAATACAATCAGAACCAAGTATCTCAAGCAACAAGTAGTACCCTATTAATCATCTATGCTTTGTGATTTATGTGACTTAGTTATTTGAATATGGCAATTTGTCAAAGCATATACAAAATACAGTCTTCCAAAGTGTCTCAGTTGTCACCTTTCTTGAAGTGGTCTCGCGCCTTGGTCAGCATCTTCCCCATCAAGTTGTGACCAGTCCACATCTGCACGTTCAGAGTGTCTTTTTTCCCTAGGGTAATCCCAGTACCCCAGAGTTTTGATGGAGATGCCTCTCCCAAGACCCTGTCACCAGTGTCCAAGAGGGCCTTGCGAAGTAGAGGATGCTGCCTGAACTTCTCTAGAAGAGCTGGGAAGACGACCTCCTCAACAACATCCTCCCATCTTGATTCCATACCATCACTCGACATTATGTGTAAAAGTCCTTTCAGTTCAGGAGGGTAGTGTGTTTTCCATGCTCTTGCCTCCATCTCTTCATTCTTTGCAAACCTTGCCCTTGCAACAGTAATGAATTTTTCCATGCAGTTATACCGCTCTCCATGGAAGGAGAACGGAGTGATCCTGTGGTTTGAGAAATAGCTGAACCTAGTAAAAAATACCAGGGTCAGAGCATCATTTTCAGTAGCAAGTGTAGAAGGTCGGATCTGCTGAGGAAGGGATTCAAGGTCCTCAGGTCTGTAGGCGGTCCCATCCAGTACAAGTTTCCCTCCAGCAATCTTTACTGTCTTGTAAAGCTTGGACTTTTCTGCAGCAAATCTACATCTGTACAATAAATTGACTGTTTCTCTAATGGTTTTTGGAAGATCCTCTTGTATAAAGAGTTCCTTACACATCCTCCTGGCACTCCAGACCCTATCTCTATCCTTCAAGCACACAAAACGAACAAGTACGAGGTTTGGATCTGGCAAACGGTGTGCTTTATCAATGTTCAGGGAGCTGACTCCCAATTTGTACAGGCAATATTGCTCAAAATGAGATTGGATATCACTGTTTTTCTCGTTTGCCTTCCTCGGAATGCCCTTGACTACAAGGTTGAAACGTCTGGTATAAGCCTGTTGCTTCTGCAGTTCTTCTTTAAGTTTTTCAATTTCCACACTTGGATCAGGTTCACCGAAAGCCCCTGAACCAGGGTTAGATTCAAGTTCAGTCAACCTTTTCTCATGCTCACCCACTTTGTCCTCCAAGCTTTCAGCCCTTTTTTCTACACTGTTGATCCTATCTTCCAATTTCTTCTCTACCCTACCAAACTCGGCCTTCAGGGCTAGAATTTCCCTGTAGATATCAGACAAGGTCGGCTCCTCTGTACTTTCCTTTACTTCTCGCACCGGTCTTTTACCTGATTGTTCCTCATCAGAGCCTGTCTCTGCCCATTTTCTCTTGTCCACAGTTTCTATACCTTCCATAGTGCTGTCAACCAAGCAGATAAGCAGTACTGGAAGCTTTCCCACTGGATCGCTATAATGTAGTTTCACCTAAATCAGATAGGTTGGCAACAAACTATCTCATGTGCAAAGTTCAGAAATATTTCACTCACTCCTCCTCAAGTATAGTCTCTCAAATCCTCAGATTACTAACATTAGGATGCCCCACACATTTCAGCAAGCTGACATCAACTAGGTGGAACAGCTACGAAAATTGAGTCACATGTCCTTACTGGGGTTTCGAAAGTTTATGAGATCACAACACAGAAGCTTTTTCCAATGTCACTCCCTGGGTAGCAGATGTAGGTCAACCTTTTGTCAGTTCACAGTGAAGAGATTGCAAATTTCTCCTATTATCGCTCACCTAAACTCCAAGATTTTCCAAGACTCACTGTATCAAGACCACGTATCGTACAGCGATGATGCTTTGGACATCAGGTCTTGGTGCACTTAACTTGCTTTCTGCCGAAAATGGTGACGGTATCTTGCAGGAAAGCCAAGAAAATCTGCCTTGTTGATGGAGTGTGATTATGGAGTGTCTTATCTCAACCCAGCCTCGTTTTGGATTTTTTACTACCACAAAGTTGAATTGTTTTGAAATATTGTATGTATGACTATTTAGCTCTTTTAATATTTTGTTAGATTGTAATGCAAATATTGATGTTATTCATCGAAATTACACTGTGATATTGTATGTATTTATACATGAATTAATATATCATTTCTTCTAAAATCTTAGGATTACAAATTGAAGTTATATTTACTCGATTGAAATGCTAATATTGTGCCTGAGATGTATACATGTACAATCTTATTGTTTATTTGAAGGGTTCTTATAATATACACGATAACTGTGAAAAGTGTATTACCTTGGTTGTTGATTTTAAATCTCACAGACAGAAAAGTGAGACAAGTTTCGATGTAAACTTATTTTTTGTCTGTATAAATAAAAGAAATTAAAATAAAAAAAATAAAAAATTGCCCAAAAAAACTAACGATTTTTGTAATTTAGTAGATAAATTCATCAGGACAACCCCTACCCCCTATACAAAAAATATTTTCTCCCAGGATTTGGACGAATCTCAAAAATGGCCCAAAAATTTTCTAAAACCTCGGAAATCCGAGGATCTGCGGAACTCTAGCATGCCTGGATTAAGCGGGTGAAATAGTACACCTTTTATTTAAATTGGATCAGATAAAGGTACATGTATCAGACAAGTATTACATTAGCAAAAGGAGAACGTGCCGGAAGCCATGTATTATACACATGGAATTATGTCAGTCTTGAACTGAGCTAACGACCCTACATTTCTAAAATGAGCTGGCAAGCTATTCCACATCTCTCCACCTATATAGCCGGGTGGTTTTCTATACAAGGTCACATTTAACAAATGGAACAACAAACATTATTATATTTCTATCATTTCTTTTTAGGGGCACAGTGCCAGACTTGATTCTTATGTATAAACATACTGTAAGCAAATTACAACTTACTTGTAAGTTTCTGGGGTGGAATTACCAAGACCAATTTGCACCAGGTTAAGAAAAAGTTGATCACATGCAGGTTTGATGTAACAGCCATCGGCAAAATTCGGCAATTTTACTTTTCCTATCATTTTAATTTTATTTTCCAATCAGATCCAATTTAAGACCCTTTTAAGACCTCCTGCAATAAAAATGAAAAATTTAAGACCTTTTTAAGGCCTTAAATTTGAGTCAATTTAAGACTTGCGTGGGCACCCTGCAATCGCACTATCATATTTTGATTCTCATTATTTGGATGCAAACTATTTAGAATTGTTGCCTTTCTTTAAACAGTAAAACAAATACAGATGACGCATATTACAGAGCTTCGATACACCTTTTTGTATCTCCTTTAATGAATATTCAGGGCTCACACAAGATGGTGACACGTGGGCGTCCTTCGCACTTGGGGGTCCCATTCCATCAACCTTATTATTGCGCTATGAATTCTAGGGTGTCCGCAGGGTCCTGTTAGGGTGTCCTGGGAATTTAGGGGGTGGACAGGGCACCAAGGACGCTGGATTGGGTAAGGCCCGACTATTTCTTTCAAAATATAGACGGAAAACGTATTACAACTTGTAAAATGTTTTATTACAATGATGTATACATACGCGAAGCACTGTTAGTGTTACAAAAGAACCTGACATATGTACAAGATGACAGCCTTAAGTTTCATTCATTCACTCAGTTCACATGCACAATCAGACATACACTGAAATACACTAACACTAATAGTCTATGTTAGGGAACAAGCATGTACAGGTAGAAAGAGTGGAGGACAACTAAGTCTACAGCAGATCCAATACATTCAACGCAAAGTGCAAACCAGAAGTGGTTCTAAAGTGAGGACACCGTCATCTTTCTCAGATATAGCGATGCAGAATATGTGATAGAAACTGGAGTTTATCATCTGACGCAAACGGAAAAACATCCCATTTAGAGGGTGAAAAATATCTAACGATCTAACGACTCTTGAGCATACAGGCAAAAACCTATACTGAATAAGTACAGTAAAGGTCGACGCTGTGGATATCCCTACACACTAAATGCTATACACGTTAAAACCCAACACATTCCCTTGATAACTTCAAGCTCTTGGTATATTTTGCTGCCTCTCTTTACCTAGATCTATGAACACTGATATGGGGTGTGGAAAATTGTTTCCACTGCTGGATAAAAATGATAGCTTCTGCTGGCAGTTATGTGATGATGACGTCCACTTGGTAGCCCTTGTTTTGTAACTTCTCCACATCCTTTTTGATGGATTCGTCAAGGTCACGCTTGATCTCAGCAGTGTGGTCCTGCCAAGAGTCAATCAATCAAACAATCAAGTGATCCGCCAGTCAAGAAGGAAGAGCGTAATCGTATTACTTTGATTTGATATTGACTAAGCATAGTCAAGTTTAAACAATCCAAGTACACGCTATAAAATTATAATGTTAGTTTTCGTGGTTTGGTATAATATTTAAGGATCTATCTACTTGCTTAATTTCGAGTTAAAGATTTTGTCGAAAATTGTGATAGCAATGACTGAGAGGCCAAAATATGCTGGTTAATCACAAAACACGACATACTTATCTGTACAATAAACACTAGGAATGAGCATGAAGAAATAACATCCGAAGAATAGGAGATAAAAGATGGTAATCTACAATATACATACAAGTTAAAAAGGCAATAAATACAAACTTAGTAAATAGGTTAATTATTGCAATAATTAAAGCCTGGGCCCTGATGAAGTATAGAAAATTTCAAAGAAATCCTAGTTTTCAGTTGAGTGACTAGAAATGAGTACAAATCTTTGCAAAGTTTAAAGATTCGAAATTTGTAACTAATTCCTGGAGACCTACCTAATCATGAAAGAATAAAAAGTTTGAGAGGAAAATTTAGATTTAAAGATGTTAAACTCATACCTGTACATCTTACTAATTATGAATATGAAGTTACATTGCTGTGATGATGCAACGACGTTGACATGACATTTGTTACAGTACTAAGTACAAAAAGGCACTAAGTGATGAAATTATTGACGTTCATTTGCTAATTATTTATCATTAATTGATTATTATGTCGGTGTTCCTTTAACTACTAATTCGTTACTAGTTATCTTTTTGTGACTGACGTTTGCTGACTTAGTCCCTCTTAGTAAGTTTTTGTGGGTCATGTGGGTCATGTGGGTCATGTGGGTCATGTGGGTCATGTGGGTCATGTGGGTCATGTGGGTCATGTGGGTCATGTGGGTCATGTGGGTCATGTGGGTCATGTGGGTCATGTGGGTCATGGCATCCCCATGGCATCCCCATGGCATCCCCATGGCATCCCCATGGCATCCCCATGGCATCCCCATGGCATCCCCATGGCATCCCCATGGCATCCCCATGGCATCCCCATGGCATCCCCATGGCATCCCCATGGCATCCCCATGGCATCCCCATGGCATCCCCATGGCATCCCCATGGCATCCCCATGGCATCCCCATGGCATCCCCATGGCATCCCCATGGCATCCCCATGGCATCCCCATGGCATCCCCATGGCATCCCCATGGCATCCCCATGGCATCCCCATGGCATCCCCATGGCAACCCCTCCACCCCTCCACCCCTTTACCCCTTCACCCCTTCACCCCTTCACCCCTTCACCCCTTCACCCCTTCACCCCTTCACCCCTTCACCCCTTCACCCCTTCACCCCTTCACCCCTTCACCCCTTCACCCCTTCACCCCTTCACCCCTTCACCCCTTCACCCCTTCACCCCTTCACCCTCTTCACCCCCTTCACCCCCTTACCCCCATATGAAAATAAAAGGGTTGAGTGAGACCTATTGTGGCATTGATATATTCATTATGTTAATTAGACTCGCATTCCCACAATGCTTTGAGACAACAATAATGCAATTTTCTTTTGTCTTTTGGGAGGAACTGGAAGCGGAAGTAGAAATGTTCTGAAAGCTGGTTCCCACAGTCATGCTAATGCATAGCACTTTGACAGTTTTAGGCTGACACCAGCAATCTCAAAACCAGTTCCTATCTGTGTCCGAATGACAAATTTTACAAGGTTCACCATCGGGGCCACTCCGGGCCCAGAATAAAGGACTTATTTGACCAACCTGTATGAGTGTTTTGTGTGTAATAATGACTTCGGTGACCTTCTCTAAGAACGACATGTATTCCTCCTCCTCCTTTCTTCGAGCTTCTTCATTCAGCTTCATTCTGGAATTTTAAATATTCTCTAATGATAAAGCAAAGAACATACAAGCTGTAAAGGAAATCGGAGGTAAAAAGAATCTATTCTTGAAATTTACTGAAGGCACCTGAGGGTGTGTGTTGAATTACTACTAATTCGAATGATGAAAAGGCCCCCCAAAAAATTGTTTTGTTCAGGTAACCCGACCTACCCCAAAATTTGTGGCCCTATCCTGTATATTTGTTAGGAAATTTTTATTAGGTTTTTTTTTCAAAATCCAAAATAATTGACCTTAAAAAGCAAGGAAAACCATAAAACAGCACATAAATACTCAGGGCACGAATTTGAGATGCTAAACATGTTTTAAGAGGATATTTGGAATATTTTTTTTTATTTTCAATACTGGCCGGGTCTCTGTGGGAAGTTAAAAAAAAAACAGCAAATAAAAAAAGATCAACCTACCTACCCTAATTTTTTCGACATATGTTACCTGAACACAACTTTTCTTTATTTTTGGTACAATGATAATTTCATGATAAATCTCTTAATACCCGGTACTAAGATGTTCGAATAAACATTTACCATGTGAATTAAAGTAAAGAAATCAGTACTTACTGCCGTGCCTTCATGTCGAGTTGCCTCTGTGCTTCTTTGAGTGACTGTGATGACTGTTTTCGTAACTGGAACAGGTCATCCTGTAACGAGTCGATCTCCGCCTGCAGCTTCTCCTGGTCAGACGTGAATGTCTGAAATACGGAGGAAAAAAGAACAGCTGATATTCACAGAAAATTGCTTCGACATAAATTTAAAAACATATTTAAACATAAGAAGTGCATACTAATAGCAAACCATCTTGTGTCAATACTGCATCGATTTATGATTGAAAAAGAAAAAAATCCCACGCATGTCTGTAAAGTATACTGGAATTCCTCTACTATTCTTTTTCTCCGAGTCCAAAAAACTACCTTTATAATGATCCCAAACATCGACCTTCCAATATATCCGACAGCAGATGAAGGATGAACGTACCTGTTTACTAGACTCGATGCTGTCCTCCAGACGCTTGTGCTGCGTGGTGAATAGAGCGAGGGCCTGTTCCTTATCATTGACCAGCTCGGCCATCTGATCGACTGCTTCGGCCTCCGTTATACACTCCTCGGTTGTTTGGCGCACAAGCTGCTTCACCTGTTTCTTCAGGTTCAAAAGGCCCGGCTGGGGACAAAGTAAAGGAAAAGGGGTTAAGTTTCTACTTGGTCTGACAGTATGTAAAAGGGACTTACTTTAGACATCTGTTAAAATGTTTAATAGTTTCATAAAATGTAATATAGACTTTTTTCAAATAACAACTCAACAGGGTGTTACAATTTGGTGTTATAAAGTGAAACTTAAAGCACTTTACGTGGATGGTTAATGACACAAAAGCACTACAGCCACAACACCTTACTGTTCTTAATAGATTTTATTTTTCACAACATTTGAAAATAAAAAAAGGAAGAAAAGAGAAAACCTGAGAAAATGATGATGACGATGGTGATTGTTGGATTTTAACGTCCGCTCGACAATTTTCCAGTTATATCAGGACCACTCATATTTTTTACTTTACATAGTGCAAATGATCGAATCTATGGTGGTGGAGCAGGGAGCACCAGGAAACAAACCCAGGCCGGCTGCATACAATGCTAAGACGCTAACCACTAGACCATCCCACACCCTCCCAAGTAAATGTCCATAGAAAATTTTACCTTGATTATGCTCATGAACCGTTGAGACTCCTGATGATACATTGGGACTTTGCCGGTGAGTTCGTAGTCCTGTCCTCCAGCATTCTCCGCAGAGGCCGGGATGAGCCGGAGTTGGGCAGCCGATTGGTTGTACTCCTTGCACATCACGTCAATCCCCTCTTGGAGCTTTGTGAGCGCGACCTCTTCTGTCCACACCTACAGGTATAGGATATAGTTTACAACACATTAGAAGATATTTTACCTGTTTGTTTGTTTTTTTCCAAAGATAAAAAATAAAGGTAAAATAATTTACAAATGTATGTACTTTATCTCTTAGTTTAAGCTGACTTTCCCTCGACCCCCCCTTACCCAACCTTATGGTAGAACACTTACCTGCTGGTCGGTGTTTTGGATGTCTGTTTCCACTGCCTCGATGGACCTCTGCAGCTCCTGTCGTTCCATGTTTATACGCTCTACATCAGCCAAAGAGAACTCCTGCGTTTTGAAGATCTGCTGCTTTCTGTCGTTCTCCTGAAGGAGCGCTTGAAGTTCGGCCTCTAAGTTAAGGAATAGAATAAGGGGGAAAACATAATTAAGCCATCACGCTATAGTCTACTTTGGAATCAATAACCAAGTTCAACATCATTTATTTTCTCTATAATGCTTAAAATTCGAGTATTTAAGGCCAGTGAAACAGTAACATGCGTTTACACAGCGGAAAATCTAATTGTATAAAACAAAGAAGCCTGTCATAGGGCAAAACATGTCGGTGAATAAAAGTGTTATCAGCTTTCACCTACTCAACCCTTCGTGTTGGTTTGATAGCATTTCGACATCCTGTATAAAATAAATATGCTACAGACCAACAATGCACGGTCAATAGCATAAAAGTAATAGAATTTTCTTTTTTTTCTTTTTTGGGGTGGGGGGTGGGAGGGCAGACAAAATAGTTCATAAGCATCTTTGTTCTTTTGTCTTTCATCGATGCTGCAACTGAAAGTGATACACATTTTTCATAATTTTAAGAGTACCGATTTGTCACGCCAACTGTATTGCTTACTGATAAAATAGTGAATATCTGACAATGGGTCACTAAAACTTCAAAGACTATTACACTGGAAATTAATGTATGCATATATATGTGTACGAACCAACTTCTGCCAATTCCGTGGACAGTTGCTTCTCCTTGTCACTTTTGTTCTTGTTGTAAGTATCAAGTGTGCTGTCATAGTCGTTGATTTTCTCAGCATCCAGCGACAGACTTGCATGCAGTTCTGTCTTCTTCAATAGCTGATCCTGTGGGTTACATAGAAGTGTTGATTCATTATGGACTCATGGTTATAGAGTCTGGCTTTTAAATAAACTATAAACATCTCCCAAAATGGGCTGGTCACCATATTAGTGATCAATTGATAATTATTATTTGCTTACAATGATGAGGTAATAAGAACTAATAATTATGCCACATTATCTCTCTGAATCATTATTAACATTTTCCTTCAGAACTAAAAATGTTTGATTTTCCCCCCAAAGCAATGTGGTCATGATCTCCACATGGTGATCACCCAAAGGACCAAGTCTGCACAAGGTCTATACTTTACACATTTTATTGACGACAAACATCGGATAATAAGAAATGTAATCTTTACTCTGAATATACAGCTCTGACGAAATAGACACTTACTGGCTGTTCCTGGAGGTGCTGAAGTTCCTCCCGCAGGGTGCGGCTCTCAGAAGCTATGTGGTCCATGTCGGCCATTTCTCCACAGGTTCCTTTGGGTAGATCAGATTTGTTTCAGAAAAAGTGCTAACTATATAGTTAATGGTCCATAATTAATTTTATGAACAAAAATACATTTAAAACCAACTCTGTTCTTCAAGCATGCTAAGCAAAATATTACCCTTGTTACAACGTTTAAATATTGCTGTTACAAAGAAAATATTCACCCAGATTCCTCAAACTTTCTCAATTTATAGGAACTTGTATTCAACTTACTTATTTTGTCTGCCAACTCCTCTTCCAATTCATCGTAAGTATCCTCTCCAGAAAGAAAGCTTTTATATGCTTTCTCAATGTACTCAAACACATACTGAAATTAAATTGTACAAAATTAATCAGTCACAAGGAAAAAGATCAAAATTCAATGTCATACTACAAAAAATAAACAAGTTTGGTTAAGTTAGTAAGTAAGTTAGGTTAAGCTTAGACTAAGATCCTAATTTGTTTTCAGCTTTAAATGTAAGTTTATTCTTACCTTGGTTTCGCTAGTATCCCCAAAGTCTCCAGTCTGGAAGAGTGCTTTATCAACATCGAGATCGCTGATACACTGTAATTTAAGAAAATACTGATTAGTTGTTTAAGCTAAAACTAAGTCCGATTTAGCTAAGTTATACTAAGTTATACTAAGAGCTTCCAGGTCCTAAATAGTATTAGCCATAAAAATATTATTTTCTCTTTGGTTGAAAATGGCTTCTCTAAATTGGGATAATTTTGCACATCGCAGATAATCACTGTAAAATTGAAAATCTAGAAACTGTTTTCCGTTTTCCCACTGTTGGGCTATATTTTCTCTTTTATAAAAGGCCTCGTTCTTACTCTGAAAAAAGTCAACGGGCCTTTACGGGGAGTCTTTTTTTATTATTACTTTTTTTTTTTTTTATCTTTTATATATATATATAAACATCAATTGTTTGAATTTGACATTAATAGAAGCCTACCTCGATCATCTCCCGGAGCCAGGTGAGGGCGGCCAGGAGAGTTGGCCAGGTGTGAGGGCTGCCCACGGCGAACATGGCAGATTTGCTGATTTGGAACGGGTACTTCCAGCGCTTAAACGAGGTGGGGATTTCCTCTTCAATCTTCTTACTCAACTTGACGTTGGGGTCAAGGAAGCGGTACATGAACTGGAAAAGAATACAACAGAAATGATCAGCTGGGTACTTAACAGTGTCTTTTGTATTTTCAGGGGTTATTTTAGTACATGTACTTGTAATTGATAATTGTTATTATCACATCTTAACTTCGAGTCTACTTGTTAGATATATTTTACGCGCTCCCCTCCCAAGAATAACCACAAAAGTAAACCCCCTAAAATACATACCCCAATTATCTGTTCTTGACAAACTTGAAGTAGTGTAAATTGTGACGATTACTTACCTCGAAAATATGGAGGAAGTCCTTTGCAATGGGAGATATCAACATCTTATGGGACAGCTGATGCGGATATCCATTACCGCTCAGAAACTGAAAAAAAGGAATAATGCATCACATTTTAATGTGCATACAATGAAAAGACGGGTTCGTAGTCACATAGATTAACATCTTAGCTAGATGCGTTATTTTGGAGTTGGAATAAATAGAAACATCTACTTTATCCAAGCATGTCATTCACTGGTAGACATTTGTGCAGAATTGTGTTCAATTCAGTAAACGGAATATATAGCTTATGTTCTAAGAAGGAACAGAAGGTTATGGGTTAATCTTATAATCGATTATTTTATAACTCTTAAAACATGAAAAAACTGTAGAATGTATAAATAACCAAATTTGACTGCCCCCTCCCCCATACTGTAGAAATAATATTTTCTCATCGGACTTGCAGCCCAATAAATAAAATCTTAAAGTGCAGAATTCCGCGTATATGCAGAACTCTGGCATGCCTGTATCTCGCTTATTTCATCAGTTAATTTTATGTAATTTTATAAAATACACATTCTTACATCGACAAGCTTCCTAATCGATTGGTCTTTGAAGGTCTTGTTACTGATAGGGCGAGGGTCTTTCATAACCTCATGTCCGTAGCCTCGTCCGTAGCCACTCGAACGGCGACTTGATTTCACAAGAAGAAAAAAGCAACAATTCTAATTAGGCTTTAACAATTAGGCATTCCTGGATTTCACAAAATCAAATAACCAAATCATAACAATTTGAATATATCTGAAACTTCGTAATTCTGTAAAAGTTTAAAAAGAATCTCATGATATTTCTCCAATTAAAATATTGTAATTCTTGTGAAAATAAGCCTCTATGAATCCAGTATGTTATAATTTTACAAAACTTTGTGTTGACAAGTGGCTTTGCCAGGATTCGAATCCACAACCTTTGGGTCTGGAGGTGAGGGTCTTAACCACTACACCATGGAGGATGAGGCTTGAACTAAGAAATGGGGTCATGACCCAATTTGCTGGTTCCCACAGGTCCTTTTGAAAGCAGTTTAACAAAACAGCAACCAGAGGGACAGGTTGGTTATGGCCCCTTTCCCTGGTTCTTGGTAAAACCTGAAGAAAGTTCAGTATGTAGGCAGCAACATGTGAAAGGACATCATTTTAGAAGAAGTAGGGTAATCACGGGACGGAACCAATCTGATCTCTTGTTCACTCATAAGTGACTTAAAGTCCCAAGTAGACTTTACAACCTGCTTCTGGCGGTATGTCCAACTTACCTAGACGTGAAACCTGTTTTCTGCACCATGCCTCCACTAGGTTTCTTGATGATTGATAAACGGCCACCTATGGATGGGCGGCTGCCAATTGATGAGCGACTCCCAAATGAAGAACGACCTGAAACTGGAACGTGTTTTCTTACATTGAAGTTAATAAATAAAAAGTATCTCTTTATTTACTAGACACCTGCCCCTGGGTCTGGTGTTATCATTAACGTTGGCTCATTCATCATGGGGTCTGTCCACTTTTTACCTCCGTTAGGGCAGGGCCAAAAATGTAGGGACCTGGATGAGATTAATTTACATTTGTTATGATTAACAATGATTAAGTATAGATCAAATATTCATGTCAATTCCATCCTATTCACACTTAAGTTTTCCTTAAATGTTATCGGGGTTATTCACTATCCATGAATTAAGGATCAAATGGCAGTGTCCGAAATTAAGGGTGCACCCTGTACCCGGGGTACATGATTCTGAGGGGGGTGCACGATTTTGAAAAGTGTGCACCCTGATGGTGCATGGTTTTCAGCCTTTTAAACAAATTATCATAGTAATATACACACAGAAATGCCCCCGAGCGCATAATTATAACGCCTGTGGCCTGTTGCACAATAGAGTTTCATTGTTAGGATCAAACAAAGATATCTTTGTTAAAGATATCTTTGTTACGATTTTACAAACATAGTAAAATCTCTGGTTCAAATGAATGAAATTGAATTCTGTAAATTGATGTAAAAATGAAAAAAATTAAGGACAAAATCAGTAAAAGTTACAGCTCTCTGGCTGCATTCTAAATATAGAAAAACAATGTGTATAAACCATCCTTGTTACGAAATTTTTTTTTTTTTTCAAAAAAATTATTTTTGTTGTTACGAACCCATTGTGCAATGGGCCACTGTGCACCCGGTGAGTGCACAAAATAAATTCGGACACTGAATGGTTATTATTACAGCGAAAACGTGATCACGTCTGCATTTCTATATTTCTGTGAGACTCGGGATAAATACCTGTTGGGAGTTTGGAGCGACTTGTTCCTCTTGCTCCCGAGTTGCCATTCATTGTGCGCAGAGGTGCCGTGCCCAAGGAGGCACGGCCTGCAGATGTCCGCTTCATATCGGGACCTTCAGCTACAACAAATCATTAATTTGTTATACAATGATGCAATTTACAATAAGAAACGAAAAAATGAATATGGAGAAATTATATATCTTAGGGATTTGATACATTAATTACAAGTAGGCTAGGAAAATTCCTCCCATTTTCTGTTCGTCAGAGGACAACCCATATTAAATGAGTATGTGGTCGTCCATATACATCCATAGGTCAGGGTCCCCACTCAAAATTTGCAATCAAATCCCCTGTGCTTTCCATGTCCGACTGAAAAGTTTGCTGACTTGTCCTGATTTCCAGTACTCAATTAATGCAAAATTAATGTCTTGGGTAAAGCCATGTGTGTCGCCGAACTTAGTTGTTTCGGATTTGTTTCCATGACATATGTCCCACTTTTCAATGTTAATTGTTATTGCATTAGCAGTGGCATTGATGGCTCACCTGCTGATGTCCAAGCCGATCAGCCTTCTGGTGGGTGTATTAGCTCCCCATTTATTTAGTGTTACTGTTATGTGTTGCATTTGTTTCGTTGTAGGAGGGGGGGGGGGGAGTCAGAACTGAACATTATCATGAATTTTTTAAAACTTTCTTTTAATTTTAGCATACACTAGAAACAGAGCTAACAAATCACATAGTTTGATACTTATAATGCATCTATTACATAGTAAAGTGGAGCGAAAAAAAATTCACAAAATTCTCACAAGCTTCACTGGTACCCATCATGCTGGTTAAAATATAGTAATGATTGCCAGGAACCAGCATGCACAAGTGTAGAGAAGGGAGGCGGCCAGAGGCCCGCCTCCCAATAAAGAGACACACGCTGGACCCCAGCAGCCCGAGCAACAGACCTCGCCGCTGTTGGAAATTTGCATATTCATATGCTTTTTCTGTTGAACTTTTTCCCCTAAATGACGAGGGTGGAACCTGTTGCTACCCTAATGACGTCAGCCTGACTGCGAGAATTCCATTATATTGTTAAATTATACGAGACTTACCTGTAATGTTGAAGTAGAATTATAATTTTACCGAGGACAACACGTTGTGTTGTGGGGATTATGCGAGAACGGACACGCGCGGGAACCAGCAGTATTTAAAGGAACTAAAAAACACTTACGCAAAAATTAACCCAAATTCAAAAACGATAATAATTGTACCATTATTATCCTCTTATCAACTTGGCCTGTAATGTTGACTCCTCCAGGGAGGGCGAGGTGGGCGCATAATCCCCACAACACAACGTGTTGTCCTCGGTAAAATTATAATTCTACTTCAACATTACAGGTAAGTCTCGTATAATTTAACAATTTTACCTCGCACAACACGTTAAGTGTTGCGAGATTATGCGAGAACTTAGTAGCTCGTAATGTTTTTTGTTCTATTCTATTTCGCGCTCTATTCTTATTTTCATAGAATTACAATCTTCTTTCTCTCTCTTTTTTTTTTTTTTTTTTTTTAACAAACCCGTTTTTTGAGAAAACTTTGTTTTATTAACCAAGACACAGATCAAAGCACAGTTACATCCTTCAATTCATCCATCGACCTCGTTCCTCTGAACGTTCGCTCTCAAAAGCGACTGTCCTACTTCTCCAACATCAGTTTCAATGTTCTTATCATAGAATTTTGCGAAAGACTCCGAGCTCTTCCAACTCGCCTGTCGCATGATCAAGTTAATCGGTACGCCCAACCTTTTGGCTGCCGACGTGGACGCTCCTCTTGTGGAGTGTCCCTTGTACACATCAACATCAACTCCTGCTAATGACATAACTTTCAGCGTCCAACGCGCCAACGAATCCCGTGAAATCGGGAGGAAAGGTTTTACAAAGCTTAATAACAACTGGTCGTGTTTTCTAACACTCTTAGTTTTTAACAAATACAACTTCAAAGTCCTGACCACACATAGCCTCTTACACTCGGGGAAAGGCCGTAGAATCAATGTGTCAAGTGGGTCACCCACTCTGTTGTGTTTAAGCAACGAGGTCATCTTGAAAATGGCCCGGTCACCTAACTCTAAGTCCTTAGTAGACAACTTTATAACTGTCTGACCTCTTTGGGACGATACCAAAAGTATGAGAACAGCTAACTTCAGTGATAACTGCTTAAGGCTCAAATCCTTGTTAGGACCCCATGTCTTAAAAAGGTTAAAAACCTTATTCACATCCCAGAATTTCGTGTATCTGGGGCCTGGTGGATTCCTTTCATAACCCCCTTTCACTAGTCTACACACTAGAGGGTGCTTGCCAAAAGAGCAACCATCATAAGCCGGAAGAATGGTGGCTAATGCACACCTAGCTGAATTCAGGGCACCGTATCCTAAACCCGATTCCGCCATACCTGTGAGAAACCTACATGCTTGCGGGAGCTCAGGAGTTAAGATCTTAATATTCCTTTCTAGACAGAACGTTGCCCATTTGTAAAGGTATGTGGAGTAAAGCTTCTTCGTCGAGGGCCTCCACCCATCCATAATCAACTTGACTGTTCTTTTGTCAAAACCCTGATCTAGTAACGCCTTTCCGAAAAAAGGAAGGCCCCCAATGGGCTGTTGTTTAGAAAACCGTTGCTTGGCTTTCCCACTGGTAACAGATTGTCTTTCTTTTTGCGGAATTTCAGATGTCTTAGCTGAAGGCTCATCAGGCGTCCCCACCAAGACTGAGTCGGCCACCAAGGTACAATGAGGATTCCCTCTGCCTCGTCCTCCAAGATCTTTTCGATTGTCATTGCCACACATCTAAAAGGAGGAAAAGCATAAAAGAAATTCTGAGACCAGTTAATTGTGAAAGCATCCACTGCCAAAGCGTCTGGGTCAGGTGTCCAAGACACAAATTTCTCTACTTTAGCATTAAGTCTTGATGCAAATAAATCTATCTCTGGCTGTCCAAAAACCTTTATCACTTTTACAAAGATCTTTTCACTCAAAGACCATTCAAGGTTGTCCGCAAATTTCCTAGACTTAAGGTCTGCTAAGACATTATCCACCCCTGGGATGTGTGCTGCCGAAAGCCATAAGTTCCTAGCTTCTGCCCAGAACCAAATCTCTCTAGCTATCAGGTTACACTCAGGTGATCTCACACCCCCTAAATGATTAACGTACGCCACCGCCGTGGTGTTGTCCGTCATGATTCTAATATGAGAATTCGTGCCCTCACACAAAGACCTCAAGGCGAACAAAATCGCCTTCAACTCTAACACATTGATGTGGTTCTGTTTCTCTAGCTCCGACCACCTGCCTCCTGTAGAGACCTCCCCTACATGGGCGCCCCATCCCTCCATAGAGGCATCTGTGAAAACTACCAAGTCTGGGTCTCCCCTTCTTATCGGTCTCCCTGACTTCTCTATATTCTGGGACCACCAAGCCAACTCTGATCGAGCCTGTACAGAAAGGACCATTCTAGCGTCAAAGTTACCCTTCGCTACTTTGAGGGCCTCTACTTTCTCCTGTTCCAAAAACTTAACATGTCCCTCACCATATGAGAACGCTTGAGAATAAGCTATTACGAGCCCTATCACTCCTGCCACTTCTCTAATCACGGGGCAAGATTTGCCGAGCAAGTCCAAAACCGCTCTAGTTAATTTCTGTACTTTATCCTCTGGTAGAAAAATCCTGAACTCTTTAGAATCTAACAAGAAACCCAAAAACACTAACTGTTGGGTCGGCTCAAACACTGATTTCTCTTTATGGACCACAAATCCTAAACCCTCTAAGGTCCTCGCCAACTCTCTGACTGTGAACTCACACTTGTCTGAGTTATCTGCTATGATAAAGGAATCGTCAATGTAAGGGAAACATTCTAGGCCTTTCTCTCGTTGTTTAGCAAAAACAGGTGTCAACATTTTCGTGAAAAACCTAGGTGCGCAGGCCAGGCCATTAGGTAAGACCCTAAATTGATACAAAGTGTCGTTCCACAGAAAACGCAGATATTTTCGATGCTCTACACAAACCGGTACAGAATAATACGCATCCTTGAGATCAATCGAGGCCATCTAACAATCAGGTCGCATCATTTCTAGAGCTGTAGCAATAGAATGCATCTTAAAATGCTCATACTCCACGTGCAGGTTAACCCACGTAAGGTCCAGAATCATTCTGAATAACCCATCTTTCTTTGGACGAAGAAAAATATTTGAAATGACCTGATCATTGGATGACTCCGCAGTCTCAATAATGCCTTTGTTCAACAAATTGACAATCTCTGAATCTACAAAGTTTGTTTCTTCAGTCGACAGTTTGTACGGTCTTGGCACCCTAGTTTGCACCGGCAAGTCCGTGAAAGGAATTCGCACTCCTTGAACATTGTTCAACAACCAAGAATCTGAGGAAATGTCTCTCCAAGCATGTACATACTGAGCTATCTGACCACCCCTAAATGGTGGCGTAGGCATTCTACTAACCTCGGTCAGACAACCATCCAAGACTTCATCAATTACTTGTAGTTCGGCTTCTTGTTGAACTGTTGTCGCGGAGGTCTGTTGAACCTCTGTCTGCGGGGAAAACCCCCAAACTGCGTGGGATAGGCCTGAGGGAACTGCTGGAACTGCTGAGCTTGAGGAGCGAACATCTGAGGCCCCGGAAAGCGCATCATTTGCGCCTGGAAAGGATTGAACATCCTAAACATAGGCTGACCTGTGGCTTGTGAGAAGCCCGGTTGGCGGAACCGCTTCTGCTGTCCCGGCCCTCTAGGCTGAGGCTTCCTCTTGAGGATGCGGTCAGTAAGCTTCTTAGCCACTTCGCACTGCTTCGTCGTCTCCACCAGGTCTCCGCCATAAAGCCAGTCCGGAGAACCAGCTGCCCCTTTTGAAATAGCCTTGGCGTAAATTGGAGCAATGTGAGGTTTCAGCAACTCCTTCCTTCTCATCGACAGAGCGTTGTGGGCGTAAGCAATCATTTTGGCTGCGTCCAGCAAGCCTCGCCCTGCCCGACACAGTTCCACATCAGTCTTATTCCTGGACACCGCCAGTTGAATCACGGGCGCCACGGCTGTAACCGCTCCCAACAAGCCCTTCTGAATGCCCTGGAAGGTCTGGTCAACATTCTTAATCCTCTGATCCAAAACCTGGAAAATCTCCTCATCCAACCTAGGCACCTTCATGTTAGGCACGTTATCGATCCTCGGGTAGCGCTTAGCCATCTTCTCCAACTCCATCTGGTATTGGGCCTCAGTAAAATACTTTTCCAACAAACGCGCTACTCCTGGCGAAGTTTTGGGGGCCACCCTGTCTGCCTCCTTAACCTCCGCTAACTGTTCCTCTATCAGTTCTACTACTCCTTCCACTGTCTCCTCAGTGTGTGGAGCCTCCAGAGTCTCCTCCAACAAGACTTCGTCTTCGTCATCACTCATCGCGTGAGTGGGCTGACGTTCAACCGGAGGGTTAGGGACTACCCCCGGTGCCTCTGCACCCTGCTCCTGGTCCCAAAAATGCTGAACGCCGTCCCCAAACGACGCGTTAGGCACAAAGTTACCGTAAGGTCCATAAGGGAACTGGAACTGTTGTTGCCACATCCATTGCTGTTGCTGTGCCAAGTGGAACGGGTCTAAGAGACTTGCAGCAGTCTCCGGGGGTGTGGGCGCCTCACCGGCGACCCCGTGACCCTGATCCGTGACCTGGTTGCCAGGTTGGTTGCCAGGCTGCGTGGCCTTCGGCCCCTGGGAACCCCCAACCGCCTGCGCGCCCCTGGGAGCGGGCGCCAGAGTGGCGGGAACGACATCCGTCAACGTGACGTCATCGCTGGCTGTTGCCGGGGACTTGGTCTTACGTCCCGTCGAAGTCGTCTGCTTCGACTTAACTAATTTCTTTTTCGGACAGTTCTTAGTTAACTCCTCCGGAGGAACCAACAAAGAGGAGGAATCAGAAAGTCCTCCTTCCTCCAAAACTTGAGAGATGACTGAAGTTTGATCCTCCAACGAGGAAACTGTCGAGTTGTTGGTGGTACGTCGTGCCGCCATTTTAAGGAATCTCAACGTTCGGTGCCTCGGCTACCTGTTGATCCAAATAAAAGAAAAGCAGTGAATTTCTGCAGACCAAAAATGGTACAAACAGTTCACACAGTCAAAATGACCAAAAGTAACCGAAAGTTTAAATCGGAAAGGCAAAATTGCCTAAACTGAGAGCAAAAAACTTTACCTGCTGTACAGCCACGCTGCTTCTTTCCCGAGCGCGAAATCCTTGCTGCTGGTTCCCGCGCGTGTCCGTTCTCGCATAATCTCGCAACACTTAACGTGTTGTGCGAGGTAAAATTGATATTAATGGTTATTCTCACCATTCCATAGTGAACCCTGACAACACACAGGCCCTGTTCTCGTCACGAAGGGGGAATAAGGCCCCCCCCCCCCCCCCAAAAAAAAAAAAAAAAAAAAAATTGTTGTGTTCAGGTAACCCTACCTACCCTAAATTTTGGGGCCTACCCTAACGTTTTTTTTAGGATTTTTTTTTTCAAAATCCAAAAAAGTAGACCTAAAATAGCATTGAAAACTATAAAACAGTTTGATAGTTTTATAGTAAGATTTTCCTTGCTTGTATATCCAGGGTACAAAAGATGAAGACCCAGGGTATGGAGCCGTCCAGAAATGACGTCATGCTAATTTTGACCTTTTATGACCCCCCCCCCCCCCCCCCGTCATGTTTCATCATGCAGCCCTTGACCCCCTAGAAATGACGTCATATCAAGCGGACCCCCCACCTCAAATCAGAGAAATAGTACATATAACAGGCCTCAAAGCGGGGATCATGAAAAAAAAGGTCCCTTTAAAAGGTCGTATTTTGGAAAATAAAGGTCAGATAAACAGGATTCTCCCTAGACGTGTGGGATGCGGGATTCCCGCATCAGGAATTTAATTCCCGCATTAGGATGACTTTGAGGGAGCCATTCCCGCATTAGAATTACAGAAATGTGATAAGATTATAGTCAGAAAACCCCCGATTTTACAAAAATGCCCCCCTAAGGTTAAGCAAAATGGGGTATTTGATACTCGAGATCTTTTTCTAGGAAGAACCCTGGATAAAGAAAAAAAAAGGTAATTTAAAAACCACAGTTTTAACTAATTTTATGATGAATTTAGACCAAAACCATATGTTTCATTGTTCCTTTCTGCTCGGTGTCACTCTTGGTTTGAAATAAATAACCTCCTGTCCAAGGCTGTAGGAAAGGGTGGTTATGTATGGTTGTCTAACCACAATTCATTGGTTTGATACAGGGGCGGGTCCAGGATTTTTTTTTTGGAAGGGGGCCAAGATTTTGAAGTTGTGCGTAGCATTTACAGCAATCACAGCCATGCCATGGGAGGGCATGGGAGGGGGGTCCCCTCCCCCCACTGGGGCCACCCACAGGAATTTTTTGAAAAATTAGCCCTTCAAATATGAAATCTGGGACCCTCTGATTGAATTCCGATACCTTTAATCTGAGAAGAACAGCCTCTGTTTTGTGGAACCTTGGGTACTCTTAGCCAATTACGATATTGATTCCTTTATGTTGAGATTTATTCCCACCCTTTTGAGAATATCTATGCACTGGGGGGTATGGGGGCCACCGCAAGAAATTAAGTCCTCAAATATCAAATCTGGGACCCTCTGAATGAATTCAGTTACCTATAAACTGAGAAGAATAACCTCTGATTTATGGAACCTTGGGCACTCTTAGCCAATTAAGATATCATTTCCTTTATGTTGAGATTTTATTTCTACCTTTTGAGAATATCTATGGATTGGGGGGTATAGGGGCCACCCTGGGAAATTGTGAAAATATGACCACTTATTCATGCAATCTGAGGCCTTTTATATCAATCTACCTTCACATTTCCATACCCTGTTAGCCCCCTGCTTCTCTCTAGTCAACCCTTCCCCCTTCCTTTACCCTGTAGACCCTCTGATGAGGGGGAGAGTAGGAGGGGTAGCCATCCCAATTGGGGGTAAGGGAGTCAACCCCCATGAAAATTCTGAAAAACTTAGTACTCATTCATGTAAGAGTCTTTCTTGTTCATATCCTGTCAACCCTTACCGCCTACAATGCCCTGTAGACCCTCTGACCCTCTGTAGTTGACCCTTGCCCCCCTCCCACACCCTGTAGACCCCTGACCCTCTGTAGTCGACTCCTCCCTCCCTCCCATACCCAGTGTTTGTGAAAAACATTTTGAAGTGTCGGACATTATGTCCGACGTTCAAGAGGTAATCGTCGGACATCCCATATAAGTGAAGGCCCAGAATTTAGGGAATTCCCAAATTTAGTTTTCTTTCCTGAATAATTGTCAGATCACTTGACATTTTGACTTGTTTTTGTTTATTACATTTTTAGAATACATAACTGAAATGAAATACACAAAAATTGGAGACTTATAAATTTATGTGCAAGGAACCCTTTAAGGGAGAAATGCCTGGAGGGCACACATATTCAAGGCCTACCAGCCCTCAGAGGTCGGCCCTCCTCCCCTCAGACACACCTATTCAGAGGTTGGTCTTTCTTTTCCTTTCTCTTCTTCCTCCTCTTATTTATCTATCTATTTATTTATTTATTTATATTTTTGGGGGGAAGGGGCCTTGTCCCTTCCCCCCAAAAAAAATCTGCCACTACGACAGGGATGTAAGTGGGGGAAGTGAAAAAATTGGAAATGGTATAAAGAAAATCTGAAGGTATCCTAAAATGTCACACAACTCATTCTAAACAGCAAATTTTGAAACTGATTTTTGAGGGTGATGGAGGGAAATTGGAAACTTAAACCCTGGTTTGAACAGTACATTGTGTTAAGAATTGGAAGTAGGTCCTAGAAATGACCCCACGTATTTCCAAAACCATTTCAAAACCTCTATTTCTTAGAAACTCCACTTATGATTTTAAGAATGCTGGTAATTAGGTCAAAATATTTTGGAATGCAAAAATGGCACACTAATTATACATTTAAATGAGTCATATTACCCTTGAAATGCATATATTTTCCAGGCATGCCAGTCACTCAATGCCATTTCCGCGGAAAATTAGGAAATCTATTATAAATGCATTTAAACCCCTTATTTATGGAAGAAATGAAAATCATGTCATATAAGGCCAAACAAACAAAATTGTTGTGTTCAGGTAACCCTACCTACCCTAAATTTTTGGCCCTACCCTAACTTTTTTTTGGGAAATTTTTAATTTTTTTTTTTCAGAATCCAAAGAATTGACCTAAAGTACCATGGAAAACCATAAAACAGCACATGAATACTCAGGGCATGTATTTTAGATGCTAAAAATGCTTTTTGAGAATATTTGGAATATCTTTTTTATTTCCAACACTGGCCGGGTCTCTTTGGCAAGTGAAAAAAAGAAAGCAAAAAAAAAAAAGTTTTTTCGACCTACCTACCCTATTTTTTTCGACCTATGTTACCTGAACACAACAATTTTTTTTTTTTGGCCTAAGGGACACAAATACACGTTTCCTCTTGAAACAAAACTAGAATTCACCTCCCAAGACTACCAGGACCCCCTAAACCCCCCTATATAAAAAATATTTTCTCCTCGGATTTGGACGAATCTCAAAAATGATTCAAAATATTTCAAAAACCGCGGGATTCCGCGGAAGACTGGCATGCCTGATTTTCATAGTCACAACCATTTTCTGTGTTCAGTCCAGATTCTTCATGAAATGTTTGTCCTTCTTACAAATTTTTACACTATTCAATCACTTGAAATGAAAAAAAAGGTCATTAAAGGTCGTTGAGAACAAAATAAAGGTTTTAAAGGTCCAAGAGGCAACAAAAAAGGTTTTAAAGGTCCCGTTTTTAGGCCTGATATAAGAATGGGTTTTTTTTGCCTAGAAACATGACTAGGCAAAAATAACTAGATTTAGATATATCTTTTTCCAAGAATCCAAATCATAACAAGCACTTTGAATGGTTGTGCAATCAACTGAAAAATCAGTGTTGAGAGGGTAGCAGCCTAAGGCCCACCTCCCAAGAATGACTTTTCAGTATTGCACAATAATGAAAACAAGTTTAAATACTAAACATCTGCTTGGAGAATGTCAGACTCGACAAAGTCAACCTTCCATTCTCAATCTCCATACATTCCTATGGCAAAAAGATTTGCTGTGCGTGGAGAGTGATGATCTAGTTTCTTTACTATAGAAAATTCCTTTTTCCATTTTCTGACAAAAAACTTATGGATTCTCACCCAAATTACAACAAAACAACAAAACATTTCAGAATTTTGGAACCAAACCAACATATACTAGAAACAGAACTACTAAAATACATATAGTTTGAAGATTATAATGATGGCATTACTGAGAACAGTGGAACGAAAAATTTGTCACAAAATTGTAACAACTTTTCTGGTCTCCATTGAAATGCCTTGAATCAACCTGGGCAAAAAGGGGTGTAGAGAAGGTCGGTGGCCTAAGCCTAAGGCCCGCCTCCCAATTACATATGATTAAATCGTTCCCTCATTGAAAAACTTGAACATTCTATTGATTTGCAATTTAAATTCAAATTTCTTATTACAATTCTGGGTTTCAACAGGTAGATTATTCCACAACATTGTACCTTTATAAAATGGACTAGTTTCATATTTACCACCACTATATTTTTCAGTTTTGAAAGTACGCTTAACAGCCCCCCTTGTCTGTCTTATATTACAATTTACATTCAATTACATTTGGAGAGTTACTATGAATAAACATCAAATTTAATAGTTGTTTTTGTCTTCGTTGTTCTAAACATAACAATTTATCTCTAGGATGTAAATCTGAAATTCTTAAAACGTCGTCCCACTTTATGTTACAACAAATTCACAAACAATCATTTTGTACAATCTGGAGTTTCTGCCTATATTTCACAGGCAACGAAATAAATACAAAGCTAGCATAATCAAAAAATGGCAAAATTGTCTGTTTATATATCTTAACAGCTGCATCAGTAGTAATATATCGCCTTAACTTTAGTAAACTAAACAATTTATTTGTCACAATACCTATTAAATTATTAAAATAACACAAAAAGTTAAGTTCAGAATCCAAATATCTTAAGTTCAAGTCCAAGATATTTATATTTGTTTACAGTAGGGGAAGTAGACTCAGGGTATACAAAGTGAAGACCAAGTGTAACTAGATTCACGGGTACTGTTGTACTGAAGGGGGCGGGCGGTGGGCGAACCATTGCAGTTTCGGTCATTAAGATGTTATGAATCCATCCTTTACCGATGACCTCGTCAGCAGGGAAGTAAAGAATATAGGATTCAACAATATCTTAAGATCTAAGAAACTTTTAAATCTAACTGTTATTGAGCTTATGCAAAATATTTTCAATGTCAACACGCAAACTGCAAATATTAAAGTTCATTCAAACTCAACATGCAAACTGAAAACATTTTGACAGCAAATTTCAATGATTGCGCAATCATTATAACAAGTTACCATTTTAGTACTAAACATGTGCCTGGAGAGTGTGAGGAATTTGACAATGAAACCTTCTTTGTCAATCTCCATGAATCTCTATGGTAAAAAGATTTGCTGTGCTTGGAGAGTGATGACCTACTTCCTTAACTATAGGAATTTCCTATTTCAATTTTGTGACAAAAAACTTATGGATTCTCTCTAAAATTACAACAAAACAACCAAATATTTCACAATTTTGGAACCAAACCACCATCAGTGACAATGTTAGGGCCGCGCCATGCGCCCTGGGCGCATTAAACTTTTAAATGTCACATTAATTTTGAGATCAATGCGCCCATGGAACATTAGGAATTTTAATTTCATTAAAAATGTACAAAAATGGCGCATTTAAGTGAAAATGTCTATGTAAATTTGATAGGGAGTGCGCTATTGTCACATGCTGAATTTTTCTAACATTATCTCTGCACCATATACTAGAAACAGAACTACTGAAATACATATAGTTTGAAGATTATAATGCTGGCATTAGTGGAACGAAAAAATTGGTCACAAAATTGTAACAACTTTTCTGATCCCCATTGAAATGCATTGAATCAACCTGGTCAAAAAAGAGTGTAGAGAAGGTTGGCGGCCTAAGGCCCGCCTCCCAAAAACAGGTTGCTGAAGTAAGGCTCTTTCTGATTGGCTGATTGACAAGTAGACCCTGTGTATAGTTTCCTGCAGTATACCCTGAGTGCACTGTAAATGTAATCAGCCGAACGGTCCAGCAGCTACTCACTCAGACAATGAGACTCAGTCAGTGACACTCACTCAGGACGTCAGGTTACTGACGTCAGCCAATGTGACAGCCAGTCTGCGAGAACAGAGAAGAACGTTCAAGTGTGGTCATTTGGTGTTAACGTCTAAAACCGACGTTAAGGCTGAACCAGATGACAATTGATTTGAAGGGATTGTCTCTGTGGCTACCCTTTCTGTGTAGAAAATTGTCAAAAGTTCCCAACTTCAACTTCAACGAAACGTCGAAACTTGACGAAAGTCACTTTGAAAGAGTGTGCTATGGACACCGTCACTTTACTCAATCGCTGTAATATCTTCAATAACGGGCCCATTCGACTACTTTCTACGAATATAAACATCAGATATGTTCATCAATACGTGAATTTGAAACCACTTACTTGATACTACGTTTGAAAAAGTAAATATCACTTTGTTGTGTGTTTTGAAAGTGCCGCTGTGTCAATCCCGCGGTGATTCGCTTTCAAATCGTACGCATGCGCAGATAAGCTTACTTAGATTGTTCCCCACGTTTTAATATTGAAGACATACGCGTCTGCTGATAACCAGCGAACCTCACAAACGATGCTAAAACTCTATTGAATAAATATTTGTCATCAATGAATTATATATTGTATATTACATATTGGCTTCAAGTATGGCTAGACAAACTTTATCAAGTTTAAATGTTTTTCAATTCCATTGACGTTTCCAAGCACATTCTTTCTCTCTTGATTCTTAGCTGGTAAACTAAGACTACGATTTGAAGAGTGAAGTCAAAAGTCAGCCAATCAGTGGCCGAGGTTTTGTTGTTTTCTTCACTGCCCGAGACATCGCCATGTTGGTTTGTGTCCAGCGGATCCAAAAAGAAAATATTTTGGGGTCATATTTAGCAAGGAACTGTTGCCACATAATTTAGATGAAAAGGGAGTTAATCAAGGTAAGCGCATTTGACACATAGGGATTGATTCGCCGGTTGGTAATGCTGAATAGCGATAAGATGCAGTTTGACATGTCGAAAATAACTTGGCCTCAGAGTCAGAGGCTCTTCGCTTGGTCCTCGTCTGTCTTGCTCAGTGTCTGTTGTGAGTGTAAAGTTTAGCTGAAGTTTAACTGTAATTTAGAATATTAGTTACCCACATCAGACTAAGCAGTGGTAAGGTTAATTGTTTTGAATTTGTTATCTCGTACGAATAAGGGCTGCAATGCAATTCAGCTGCCCAAAATGTTCAAACGTCGAATTAAATTAAATCGTGTCTTCGTGATGTGTTGAAGATGAGGATGAAGTCTGAACTGAGTGAAGAAAGTGGATTGTGACTTGTGAAGTTGTGTTTGAAATAATTCTTACTCACTTTTAAGACAAGATTATTGATAACTAAAGAAAAATCTATCGTAACACGGTCAACGTTAGTGTGAAAACTCGGCCTACTGGAGATCACACAGTCCACCTCTGGCTCTGCACAAATGAAAATGTTGCCTGTTTAGTGTTAATGACAATGACCATGATTCAGATTCATGAATTTCATTCACCACCTCGTTAATGGAGGCATTAGAACATATATACATTAGCTAACAGTAGTAATGATAAATAAGTAAGGTTTGCATGAGTGAGATTCCAGAGAAGGCTCATCACTGTTAGTACAATAATTAATATCAGGTGTAGCACCGGGTTGAGACTTTATGAATAAATACCCCCTTTCCTCTCCTTTCCTCGTCTGGGCCTAGATCTCCAGACCGAGTTGTGTTTGTGTGAACTGTTAAACATCCCTTGGCATTTCCAAAATACTCTGAAGCAATATACTTGTAACATGTATTTGTTATTGGTAAGCAGTGGGAGGGCTTACCATGATATTGGTTCATCTATAGATCTAACTATTTGTATTGTTCAGAGGCGGATATTAGGTCACTACCACTCTTCTAGTATAGGACATGTCGGATTTTACAATTTCACTTTCCGTTTTGTGGCATGCCTTATTGAAATTCTTAATTAGTTTTCTTCGCATCTGAATATTCATTTCCTATATTTCATCACCTGCACAACCGACGAGCGGTGTGTAGAAGGATCAGTGCAGTGACAGCTGGGAAGTACTGCTCCTTGCCATGGCTTGTATTCATGGTTTTCAACAGTGTTTTGTATTTTGCCTGGGTTAGAAGACCTTTAGGGGTCATCCTCGGGTCTATGGACGATCCTCTGGCAGTGTACAGCCCACGGGCTTTGCCCGTGGGGCTGTATGCTGGCCAGCGGGCCTTCTTGTATTAATATGCACTGGCTCTCTTTCTATAAGATGGGTGTTATTCTGGATTAAATAAATGTACTGACAAGGGAGGTTTTCTGATAAATGATTACTCTCTCAAGCTAGGCATGGGATCATGAACCCCCAACTTGGTGTTGGGTGATGGCTTATATTATAAGGGGTCCATCACATTCAAAGCGACAGGTGCGTTTGTGTGGAGTCTCTGGATCCAGTTGAACTCAACTAGATCTCTGAGATATTTGGATTTTTCTCCAGCCGGGTGTGCATGGATAAAATCCAGGATGTGTATTTCTACATCCCCTAGACCCTTATGGTCCAAGGAGTTGAAATGTCTCCCTCCCTATCTCACTCCTTGGTCTGTTGTATTTAATGTTGTAGAAGTGATATTGGAACCTATCTATGAGGCGGCTCTTGGTTTGGCCCACATATTGTTTGTCACACCTAGAAGAGGTAAGGCCATAGACAATATTGGAGCTCTTGCAAGTGACATTGTGTTTTGTGATGTGGTCCCTGCCTGAGGCTGTACAGGTGATCCGACCAGTGGTGTTGATCTTGGGACAGTATCTACAGTTTTTAGTGTCACAAGGGTTGCAAAGGGAGGCATGTTTTTTTTTTTTGTCAGGTTTGTCCTTTGGAAGTCTAGCCCTGACTAGGAGATCCCTGGGGTTTTTGGGTCTCTTGTATGTAGTTAGGACATTGTTCTTGTGGAGCTGTCGAGAAGAACAGGATCCCCCAAGGATGTCTCAGTTCTTTGTAACCACCTTTTTTAGGCTGTCAGAGCCTGGGTAAAGATGGTGACAAGGATGTTTTTGTTTTCATTCTCATCTCTCTTGTTGTTAGAGGAGTGAGGATCTATCAGTGCAAAGGGCTTTGTCCAAAGCTTCGGTGATGAGCTTATGAGGGTATTTCCTTCAGAGAAGGTGTTTGCCCTTCTCAATACTGTGTCTGACAAAGGAGGATCTATTAGAAACAATTCTGCAAAGTCGCAAGAATTGTCCAAAAGGTGGGCTGATGTGTACATAAGGTAGTTGTTGGAGTCAGTGGGTTTAACATAGAGATCTGTTGTGATCTCTCTGTTGTTCCCAATGACAACATATGTATCCAGAAAGTTTATCTTGGTTCTACAGGATTCCGAGGTAAACTTGATGGATTTGTGTACTTTGTTGAGGTGTGCGATAAACTTATGGAGTTCATTTTCCCCATGTTTCCAAATGAGTAGTATGTCATCTATGAACCTAACCCAAAGAAGGGGTCTTTTAGGGTAGGTATAGACAAATCTTTCTTCAAAATCTGCTATGAAGATGTTGGCATATGTAGGTGCCTGAGGGAAAATTATGGGATTTTTCTAATGCACTCGCCGGGTGCAATAGGTTCCAAAATCATGCACTCTGTATTACATGTGTACACTTTTTTTTGCACCATCTGGGCGCATAGGCTTCAAAGGTGTGCACCCGGGAGCTTATCCATGCACATCCCCAATACTTAGATATCAAAATAGACTGAAAAAACGTGCATTCACCGGGTGCAGAGTGCCAAAAATCGTGCACCCGGCGACGGAAATTTGCGCGTCGGGCGCAGGGCGCACCTTTAATTTCGAACACTGAAAAAGTATATATAGACAAATTCTGCACACCTGGTGTAGTGTTCACTTTTAATTTCGACAAGTGGCTTTGCCAGGATTCGAAGCCACAACTTTTGGGTTTGGAGGTGAGGGTTTTAACCACTACACCATGCACATGGAGGATGAGGCTGGAACTAAGAAATAGGGTCATGACCCAATTTGCTGGTTCCCACAGGTCCTTTTGAAAGCAGTTTAACAAAACAGCAACCAGATGGACAGGTTGGTTATGGCCCATTTCTCTGGTTCTTGGTAAGACATGAAGAAAGTTCAGTATGTAGGCAGCAACATGCGAAAGGACATCATTTTAGAAGAAGTAGGGTAAACACTAGAGTGTATGCAGTGGCGTTTTTGCATTTTAGTCGCCATAACAATGGGTGGCAGGGATAGACCTTCACATATTTTTTATGTAAAAAAATCAGAAGATGTAAGTTTGCATTAGTCCAGCCCTCTGGGTAAAATCTTAAACGTTTAATTGTTGTAATAGTAAAACAAAATGTTTAATTGATGTAAAAAATCAAAAATGAAATTGAAACAAAACAATTTAAAAGAAAAAATTGGAAATTTCATTTTGCTTTGGTTAGGAAATTCACTAAAATGACTATCTTCTGTCTGAAAAACATTTTTCTTTACATAGTTCAATAGGCTACCATATGGGTAGAAACAAAGGTTGTTAATAAGCCCATCCCAGATTGGGTATACCCCAGGGTCGGACAAGGGTTGGACAAAATAGACGTATAAGTCATCCTTGTCATCTAGAGATGGGATTATTGGAATGAATAATAATTGTTTTTCTATTTCCTTAAGTACTGATAAAATGTTACGATTTCTTAAATTTTACCAATTGGCAGATTTGCAGGTTTGCCAACCAATCAAAATGCTGCATTTTAGGGAAAGTAGGGTTGGACATTATAGGTTGGGCTGATGGGCTTGCACATTGGTTCCTATGGGAAAAAGGCAAATATATGAAGCTGCATTTTACAAATTTTACAAGTCATTTGTCAACTGAACCACCATGGTTCATTTTGTTTTACACTTTTATCTTTGGGGATTAAATCAGGAAGAAATTGTTGTGTAATTTCATGATAAAATGTGATGTTGATGTATACTGGGATGGGCTTATTAGACTCAGTTTATTTTCATCCATTTTCAGGTAGTTTGGATGACAGCTTTCATATTTGATATCACTTAGACTAGCTTATCCGTCTTATAACCCAAAAAAATGCATTGCTCCGATATTTATGTTCGTCGATGTATCAATTCCGATTTCAAAATTAGTTTTTTTGGACTACAAATTAGGTATAAATCTGACTGACTGAAATATTGTCTTAAAATGTTTTTTCTGAATTTATGCCTTGAGAATGTAAAAAGAATTTATAACATGTAAGTGAAGTTATTCATTTTTCCATCGATATAAGTAAAATATCAGTGTTTATGATTAACACTGGCCTGTAGGCCAATGGCCGACAATTTGAGAACAGGGCCAACAATTTTCACCAAAATTAGGGCCAAATAGGCCCTGGTGGCCGACAGGAAATTTTTGCCATTTTATTTTTGTAAAATGGAGACTGACATATTTGGGAGCCTATCCTATGGAGTAAAAATCAGGGCCGTCAGAAAGCTATCAGGGCCGACAATATCTTGGCATAGTCGGCCCTGTTGACCGACAGGCCAAAAAGTTAGTCGCCAACACTGAATTATAATATATAAAGAATTTATGTTTCCTTGTTCTTGAAAAATCTTAGGAGAACTCTAGATTGATTGGCACCGTGGACTTCAGATATGTCCCCCCTTTGATTCTTCAGTGAATCAGGGGTAGACATAACCAGGGGCGGCCCAAGGCCCTTAAAAAGCAGATCGGGCCCCCAGATTTTCTGGGCCAGGAGCCTGACTGGCCCCTAGAAAGTCATGTATAACAAAGGCTAGTACTTGGAGGGCCCCTAGATTTAGGTGAGAGCCCCTGGATTTGGAAAGCTTGGGGCCCGACTATCCCCTGGATTTTCTTTATTAATTTTTAATTTCAATTCTTTGTTCAGTCAAAAATTATGTTATACAAAACTTGTCTCCCATTTCTACCTGAGTTACATTTACGTCCACCGCTGCAGTGAATACTCGAAAACTCTCCCAAATACAACGTTTTCGTCTGTAATTGCATTGATGCTAAAGTTGCCTCTGTTTTCCAGTTAGGTGAATGGTGTGGGCACACGATGCCAGTATGGCCGATGAACAGCTCCACAACCAGCAGCTTTTCTTGGAGCTCAAAAAACGTTTCCCTGAAGTACCTGACAACGTTGTTGGCGTTCTTATGCGCGACGTAAGTGGTTGATTTAATATTCAATGTTTACCCAATTTTGGCTATAATAGCCATAAATATTTTTGTTTTTATCAAGATATTTTACCAGGCATTAAATGATTATAGCTGCTGTGCCTCATTATTCTTGGGTGGTATACTACCAGTTTTCGCTGAGGCACGTTCCCTTGATGAGTGTTCCCAGGGTTGCCCCCGGCTTGTATAAATCCGTATAGGAATGTGTGATGTTTTTCGATAGAGAGGACATACCCCAAACAGAGCTCGAAGAAATTGATTACTTTTTTCAAACTATCATATCATATTTTATGTTATTCTCTTTGCAGAATCATTTCGTGAGGGAACGGTGCATTGATGCGTTGGGGCGCGAAAGTAACAAGTACCTCTATGGTCCAGGAGACAATGATGTACTGACCAAAGGCCTCGATAACCTCCACATCCAGGGTACACCGGAGAGGCAGGTCAGCTCCACTTCGTCGGGCTCGGGCGGGGGTGGTGAACCAACCCGTAATCGTAGTGAGTCTGTTGACATCACAGGTACCGTCTTAGGAGGTGGAGGTAGAAACTGTGTGCAGCAGCCAAACAATGCCTCGGGTAGTGCCACCACCACCCCGAACAGTGATATAGATGTACATGCCTTGTACAACCCTCCGCTGTATGGCGGAGGACCAAGTAGTCAAAATGGACCTTATTCTGCCCGGCCATACAACTACCCGCCTCAGACAGGCCAACCGTATCAACATGGTGCTCCACCGTATACGCCGCAGTCTTCGCAGGCAAGTGGATCCTCTCCAGCAGTCACTTCACAAGGACATTACCACTCTGGTTGGCCGTACGACAATAGGTCAAATGCCCATCCGCGGCACCAGACCCCAACTCCTCCTCCCCCTACGCAGAGGTTTCCTCAAGGTTCTGGAATTCGAACCCCTAGTCCACAACATTACCCCATTTATCCCTTTGACTATCCCCTAAATCCATACCAGTCGCCCGGATCACCCAATACCAGTCGCACTATGTATTATGTACCCTCTGGACCAGGCATGGACCTGCCCAACTCCCGGCCTCCAAATTACCCGTCCAGCCTCCCCTACATGCCAGTCACACCACCAACAAGCACAACCACTCAGGCCGGTGGCAATGCCACTTCTCCGAGCGGCTCCACTGCCGGAATGTGGTACCTGCCTTCAGGCTCCAATGCGGGCACGCCCACCCACCAGTTTCCTGTTTACCCAGTTTCCGGGGCCTGGTATCAACCAGAGTCTGACCAAAGCCATATGGTCGGGGTCTCAAATGGCCCACTGGACAACCGGCGCGGGTCGGAGGACTCGGGGTATACCCAAGCCTTGTTAAATCATCAGAGGGCACGCATGGACAAACTTAGGCACGACCTTGAAAGTGGTTTTCTGGCTTTGAGTCAGCTTGCTGATGAAGTGTCTAACTTAGAAACGGAGACTTTTGAGAGGAAAAGTCAAAGATCTTCTACTTTCCCAACGGTACGTTTCCTCTTCTCTCTCTAATCAATTTGTTTATAAATGTAATTAATCACAAAATCAATATATTTATGTTTAATTTTCTAATGCAGATTTGAAGTGTGAAATTCATGGCTGTTAGCTTTCATAAGCATGTATCCATGCAGCAGTTCTGTGCAAAGATTGTGAGAGCGAATTTTGATGTCCTTTATAGGCCCAGATATCCTGTGAATTGTTCTGTGTTTTAATTTAGAAGTCATCACCATAAAGATGTTTAAACAAACGCATTGTATATTTCTATTAGGGCGAAGACGTCGCGAAGATGCGAGACGAAAATAGGCGTTTGTTGATAGATATTCAACTAATGACTAGAGAAATAGATGTTGTCAACAACGGACAAAGTAAGATTTGACGATATATATGTTTAGTATGATATAACATAATAATTATAGTTTTACGGTTTAACCGTTTTAATCATACGTACAATGTTTAACAAAGAGGTACAGTCCAGGGACAATAGTTTACTTCTCATATATATAGAAGTAAGAGTGAACAAGATTTGTATGGAAACGGTGGTTTGCAGTTTATTTTGTTAAAGTTACCTGGACAATTACCAGTGGTATCAAACACCCAATTACGAACTGTTGCCCCACTCTGTAGAATTAACAAATAGTTATATCTGAATTCTTATTTTAAATGTGTGACTTTCTCTAACGTATACTTGCTGTGTGATCATATTAGGGTGACTTCTAAGAATATTCTATCTTAAGTGTGTAACTTCACTGCTCCCAAGATTAAACACCATTCCTTTTTTAAGAGTGAAATAGGCTTTGTTTGACAAAATAAAAGACATGAAAAAGATCACACGAAAGATACCGAATACATTGCATTACCCACACTTACATCTCTTTTATTTACATGAAAACATTAATCTACACTTAAATCTGCTATCCTTGTTTTTAGGCTTACACACCTCAGAAAACAATTCTGAACATAAAATTAAAATGACCAGACACGTCATTGTAATTACGCTGCATAGGCTAAGTCAAAATGGAACATACGGGAAACATGTAAAAATTACACACTGAAATTTTGAACAGCGTTTGCTGCCACTGAGCGTATCCGAATCCTTTGTATTTTTCGACATTCTGTGCAATCTACTTTAACTTGCAAGATTAACATGATAAATAGGACTACGAAAAAAAAAGAATTCTTATGGTAGTGAAATATTCACCCCTAGATGGATAAACAGTGGTCAGTAACGAACCAAAACATCTATAAATCACAACATTGGCCTTGATTCACTAATCGTACAAATCAAATCAACAAAACTTACAAAGAAAATAATTTGTTGTTTACAGCACCACTTGGTGTGATAGATCCTCAAGAGCAGAACTTCTACAAAAATATTGGTAGTACTGGTCAGCGAGGCTCGATCCATGCGGGAGGGGATGACGGATCTGACCGGAGTACCCAACCTCCCCACAATACGGGAGAAAGAGGTAATGCTTTTGTAGCCAACCTCTCCACAATTTGGGGGAAAGGGGTAATACTTTGGGACACACATGGAACGCAACGTATACCAGATTGCCTCTTTACACCATTTCTCAAAATAAATCTTTCCCTTTTTGTCTGTTTCTTCTTTGTAGTTATTAAACAATTTAACAACGGGATTGTTTCATCTTGTACTGAGTGGTTGGTTTACTTAGTGTAATCAACAACGTTTACATATGACTTGGAGTGAAAATGTAACATTCTCACAACACTATTACCTTTTCTTTTTTTTCCCCAATTCTTTCTGAGTAAGTAGAGTGTAGCATATTGCAATCTCTACCCTATGTACTCCCTGGTACCATATTAACAGGCATTTTGTTACTGACTATGTTGATCGCGGGAGAGCAAATGGAATGGTGATCTAAACTAGGTGAAATCTCATTTTGGAAATGTATTGATGAATAAATCTAGTTCAAACATATGATCCGTTTTGATATGTGTATGGAAGAAAAAAGAAAAGAAAAAAATATTATCCGTTTTGAGATTAAGAAAGAATGTCCACCTACAGATTAAGAAAGAATGTCCACCGTCTTCAAATTTTCTTCCCATGTTTTTCACCCCGTAGGTCCCCCGACACGGCCACCTCCGCCCACCTCAATCCCCGTAGTCCCGACCCCCGTGGAGGCTCCTGCTCCCAGTCAGCCCGACCCGGAGGAGGCGCCCAACTGGAGCTGCTCAGCCTGCACCTTCTTAAACCACCCCCTGCTCGACCGCTGTGAATGCTGCGAGATGCCACGTATCAATACTTCTAATCCAGGTAAGAGTTATAGGGTTTCTCATTAACAGCTTTTGTCTTATTTTCGTAGTTTTAAAAGCTTGACAAAAAGCGTTTGACAAAAGATCTAGATATCACAAAGATATTTAAAATGTATTCAAAATGTATTTCAGACAAAAGATTGTGAACAGATTGGTACAATACTTTATCTATAGGCACGCTCCCACCCTAGACATTTCATAGGCAAGTTTGTAAAAACAGTTCACTCGAGGTGTTTACCAAACCTCGGTCAATACTCCCACCCGCAGGAAGGGGTGGGGAAATGCAGTACAATACTTTTAACGGTATTTCGATTATCTTGTGTTAATTCTTGGAATAAAGTCATTTTCAAGTTTTATTAAACATGCAAACGAAAAACTTAATGCGTTTTTTTTAATTAGCATACAGGTAGCAAGAATGACGTGGAGCCCCAGGTTTCTCGTGGACTATAACGAAGACGACCTTTCGCCTATTCCCAAGCCTTCCTGGCGCCCTCTTCTCCTCTACAAAATGATGCCCATGTATCCAGCCTTCAAATTTTACGATAAAGAACGTTGATTTTTGTGCGACACGAGGCTAGGTAGCCCACATACAAAATTGGATATTATAAGAGATAATGTATGCTTAATCTATACTCATATAATCCCCAAAAATCAAAATTAACAGTGAAGAATGCTGTTTTTTTCCTGTCTGTAATAGATCAAATTTCTACTGAAGAAGTGCTGTGGGGTAAAACCTCTATCTCCTTAAGATGAGATCGTTAACAAAAACATTCATGGGAGGAGTTTTTGGTTAGTAAGAGCGTATCTGTTCAGTAGGAAAAGGTAGAAGCTAAAAAATTCAAAGTCCCATGTTGTTAAATAATACGCAAGGCACACATAGAAATGATTTTAAGGTTGTAATAGGCCATTGTGATAAATCCCACGTGTTGTGGTCACTCCTCAACTACTGCAACCACTCAATGTGATTCACTTCTCCGATAGAGGGACCACCAGTCTGGTAGTGAGTCGTTCCTGAGCTGCTCACTCGGGCTTCACTTGTATCTGAAAAGTGGGGTACTTTTATACTCCAAAACCTGTAATTGAATGTTAAAGGTGATTTTATGATCCAGAACAATTTGTAATAGATGTGAATTTTGTATTCCACTAATTGAAATAGAATTAGCCAAGATATAACAGTCTTAATATAGGATGGTTGACTTTAGATATTGATAATCACTTAAACTTTTCCCCTTTCTTGAAGTGTGATTGAGGTATTTTGATATCTGGTACTGCGATAATCATATAGACAATCAGTTTTGATGTGCTTCAACGGGAAAGATTGTAATACCTGTACTCAGTCGTTGTACCTCGTACCTCAGATGCTATGGATATAGCCTACCAGTAATCAGTTCGTGAGCAGCCTAAGTGAGCGATGGTGTAGACGCACTACCAAGCTGGCTGGAGTGAGTATGACCCGTTCATCGTGGCCCCAACTCAGTGTTCAAAGCAGTGCTAAGCACTGGTCGCAGTGGTTGAGTTTTCTTTCCTCTTTCTTTAGTTTTGGTATGTGTAACATGCGAATACTGCAATATAATTATTTTGAGGTTGACCATATATACCACCAAACGGCAAACAGTGTGCCGACGTGTCTCCTGTTAATGGCAACAAGGCTACCATCCGTCTGGTGGTCAATGATCGTACAATCCTTGGCTATACCAAACGTGCTTATGATGACGAATTTCATATTTATAAAGTATATGACATAAACCTCTATGTTTCAAAGTAAATCTTCAAATGGACTAAATCGATGTAAATCAGACACTTTGAGTACTTTTTCGACCTCTTATCTTTGAAGGTTTACTATAGTCAGTTCTCTCAAATGGTGATGTAAAAGACTATGGGCTTAGGTCCTGGTTGACCATTGTTGTACAGTTGTATAGACTACCTGTATGTAATGCTTGTCTAGAACGCTTATTTTTTTCGAAAATGAAATTAACAATAGTGAAGCTTTTATCAGAAAGGTAAAGTACCTTTTTTACTGCGTTTTGTTCTAGAAAAGATTTGATATAGGTTCCATGAAGTTAAATGGGAAAACTGTTTGACAAAAGCTAATGGCTGGAATCTATATTATGTTTGTTTTTCTTTTAAAAAAAATATCCAATAGGAAGTATTTGCAACCTCCCAATAAATAATCTGCAATGTGAACCCCCTTTTGGTGGTGGTCGAAATTTGAAGTCAGGGCGCAGTTATCATATGTAATTTAGGGAAACTTTTTGCATTTTCTCTACTCAAACTTACAAGTTTTCCCGTTGATGATATATATCTATTCTACTTATTACAGCTGTGGCAATGTCCACTACATGTTCACTTCCAAAACGGTATACATGTACTTTGTGAGCTTTGACTAGAAGAGAGTTGCTATGATTTCTATTTTTTTATTCTTTCACGTCAGTTTTAGCAGGGGCTACTCATTTTGCGAATTTTCTGACTGTGATGGTTAATTCAGAAAGAAAATGTAATGTGTATTTTACAAGTAAGCCAGTTGTGCAGCCTTACGCGTAACCATGCCTAGAAAAGCAAGTCAATCGTCAAGGATACTTGTTATTTGATAAGTCATTACTACATGTATTAGTTGGCAACATCCAGAAAACTAAGCCAAGCTTACACCTCCCCAAAGAAATGTATTAATAGTAAACACTAAGGTATAGCTTCTACTACCTTATGTAAGCATACGTAATTATAATCCTAGCAGGGCATTTCGAGTTACGTGGCATGTTAAAACTGACACATAAGGCTTTATCAGTTGATTGGCCTAGTCCCTGCTCATCTGTGAAATGTGATGTTCTTGCGCCTGCTCTTTTGAGATACACCTATTGCTACTTTGCCAACCTTTTCGAATCGGGTGCAGGCGAACTTCAACAAAGCACAAAAGCCATCAGAGTCAACCTAGTGTGCGCGCATCGCTTTAGATAACAAGATAGACACAATTGCTTTAGTGTACTTGGACAGGCAACTAAGAAGAAAAGTACTACTCTGTTCGTGTTTGATTTATTCACCCAATGAATATGAAGTGTATTACCAATATTGCACTCGACGTTTTTGTCTAGAAAATTTCGTACAGCTTATACCAACTGTTACAAAACATAGATCCTCCTTAAAGGGTCCCTTGCACATAAATTTTCAAAAGCATATTTTTTCTCCCATTAACTTCTCGTTGGTAATCTTAAATTGTTCCTAACGAAAATATTGGAAAATATTGAGATATTTATGTATCATAAAGAAAAGAAAACAAAATTTGGGAATTCCCTAATTTCTCTGCTTTCATTTCTGTCCTTGCTACGTCACAATAAAGGGGAATCCCTTTCAAAATAAAATGGGAATATCAGGTTATTGGAAATATTCATGGTAGTAAAAACTATAATCAATGATAGCCTGTAGTGGCCTAAATGAAAATATTTTATGCCTAACCTCCGTTTCCTTTCTATATATTTTTGAGTCTGGGGAATTCACTTTGATAGATCCATGGGGTTCTCCAATTACTCACCGTGTGACGTCACAAATTTAGAGATTTCCCTTGAAAAATTAGATAAAATACAAGTTTTTTAATATCCCATAGTTGTCTCAAAATTAGGAATTTTCTTTAGATTTTTCTCATTTTAAAAGTGACAGACGTTAATGACATGCTGGACTTTTGTCATTAAAAAATAACTATCTTGTACTTATGTGCAAGGTTTCCTTTAAGGTCCGATATTTGTATATTTTCAAATATATGTATGTTTAACGTGAATATCCAATCACACGAATAACAAAGAAAGCGTTCTCCGTTCCTCAATTAAGGCATTAACCATGTGGAAGTGAAATAGAAATAGTAATTATTGCCTGTATATTGAATGCGCCACATTGTCAGTTTACCTGCATCCGAATAGTGTATTTTTTTCGGCATTATTGATACTTGTCCTTCATTCTGTTTAGCTAGAATACCAAAGTTCTAGGGATTTTTACAGTTGAGTGTAACACTAAATATAGTACTCATATGAGCAAGGGCATGGGTCAGCACTTGCATTGAGATAACAGGTGATGTAGGTACCTTTTGATGTGATCTTTCCATTAGAATCATTTTATAATAATTAAAAGAATATCCCAATGTGTGTCAAGAGTCTGAAGTGCCTTTCCCTACTCGACACTGAGGCGCTGTTTACTAGTTGTTTTCCTCTTAAAAACATATAGAAGAATATTATGAGTTACATGTGTATCCACACGTACAGAGGGTGTATACATGTACATTCATGGTTACTATAGGTGCTATGGTTAAAACTGGGGAAGGCGGCATCAGAAGTACGTACAATCAGTGTTTGTGATGTGACCTTACTATACAAACAAGTCCACATATTGTGGGCCTATCATGGTACTTCTAGCAATAGTAAAGACTGGCTTCAGAATACATTAATTTATTGCCAGTGATAATTTGAATAACTGAATTGTTTTTTCCCCAATCATCCCAAGATTATATGGGCCATAAATGAAAGTCAGTATTAAATCTGGTAGGTTTTGAATAAAAAATGTAGAGCTACATTCTGACGATAAATGAGCGTTCGCAACAGTGTTATGCAGTGGGTCACATTTAGACGATTACTTATATCTAATTAGTTTCAAATATTAATCTTCATGGCTGGTACATGAAGTGCGCTACTAACATGTCAATATAGCATGTCAATCTATTTAAGGAAATGTTTTCGAGAGAGGTAACAATAATGTATTTCGTTACACTTACTGAAGAGGACTGTTGAACACGTTCAAAAAAAAGAAAAAAAGGTTTTATCGTGGTAACATTGATTAAAGAAACGGGTTTCTACGCTTCGATTCAAATGTACCAGTACTGCTGTTTTTCCTTAAAATGTATTGTACAGTGGATTTATATCTACTAGTAGTATTTCTCTTTCACCTCAAATTCCTCATTCGACTTGCATGAAATCGTTTTAATAGTGCTTTTATTCGGTCGTTTATCCTTGATATCAGTGATATCCTCAAATGTGTGCGAAATTCGTCAGCAATAGTTTAAAAAAAGTATGGTTGTACCAGGTAAACCTTATGATTATAATTGTATTATATCTTAATCCGAAATGTTTGTGTTTAAAGCATTATTTGTCAAAGTGCAGTTTTGTGAAATTAAGAAGGCCGCTAAGTATGAATATTGTTAGGAACAACACATTTGTTCTCCATTTGATCGTGTGATTTGGTTTGTTCATGCATATAATGGAAGGTCTTCTTCATGCTTCGACCCATGAATAGGATATTTTGACTGCTTGGCAAGTGTTTTAAAACAAATCAAGACCAACTCTATTCTTTATTACACCTTAGGGTGATACAAGTTTAGTAGTTAAGAGTTTAACTCAGGGCGATACAAACCTGGGTGATAACCAGCCTTGTATCACACTGCAGTGTGATACAGAAACTTTTTATTTCTCTAAAATTCATGAAAAAATGAAATCATCAAGAATTGAAAAATCTAACATTTGCATTATCTGCACAACGTTCCTAGCTACATTTGACTGCTTACTGTTTGTGGATTTGATGGATATCAAAAGAGTTATATGAAAAAACATAAAAAAATGTGCAGCATCACAGTCCCACCATCACTGATTGATGTGCATCTTTCCTTGGGAGCTCAGATCTAACAGAAAAGGTATAATAAATCCATAACCAACCTCGAAGGGAGTACTCGGGCAGTTATCACCCTGAGCCGGGACCCCGATATCAGCCCTCGGCCGGCCCTTCGGGCCCTGGCCTCGGGCTGATATTGGGGTCCTGGCTCAGGGTGATAACCACCCTCGTACTCCCTTCTTGGTTGGTTATATGTATGTCTCAACCTGAAAACTTGTATCCACACATGTTGTTCTCCAAATTTCCTGCCGAATTGTGCAAGTCCCAAGCGGCTACATTCATATCTTTTCTGGTATGGAAGTCATAATTATATCAGCTGTAGCCGCAGATGTTTTTAAAAGGCTTTTTTACACACATCAGTGTCTACCTGTAATGACAATGAACTGACAGTGGTTGATTAACTGCTTGAAGGATATCCAGATTATAGTGAAGGATGTTGTTCGCTTTGCATTGTACCAGAAAAACAGCAATAATGTACTGAGTAAGCTTGACCAACCTTCATCTGTCTTAACTATTTCTCGTTTTTCTGTTTGTCTGGTACTCTGTTTTTTGAGTGGACATTTTAATCTCCAGCTAGTAGAGAAACTGAAATGTGCCTTAATTTAAAACGTTCTGGGCATGGTGTAGCTGTCCCACGTGGACATCTTGCAGGTTATTTTACAGGTGTTCAAAATGGCATTCTAATGAGACTCCCTGCATCTTCTTCTTTTATTTTTTTTTTAAACTAATCTAGGATTTTATCTGAAACCCATCTCTTCTATGACGACGCATTTAATATGATTATGTTACGTTTAATGTGTGGGTTCGACTGGAAGAATTGACATGCCCGCGCATAAACTCTGTAGCTTTACAGGCCTACAGGCTACATCGCATCCGCAAAATGTATATAAATTAGGATTGCATTGTATATTCCCCTTCGATGAAGAATCAACGTAGGAGGTTTATACAACAAAGTGTGTATAGTAAACAGATTTGTACGATAATGTGTAAATAAATACAATGTCAGAGAATGACATTACATGTTGAACTGACTTGTGTTGTGTTTTTTGATTCTATTGGGTATTGTACCCAGTGGCGGGTTTCTTCTAAATCATTTCATAGATACAATCACCCGAAAACTGAAAAGCATTACCTTGTGCAGTCTGGAAAGAACCCATAAGGGTTGGCCGAATGTTAAATTACCCCAACAAACAAACAAAGTCCTGTTTGAGAGAGGTACCGTAGAATGTTTTGTGATGCTTGACGAGAATTTGATTCAGCAAAATATGAGTATGTGAGGAACGTATGGTTATTCCGAGTCAGGAAAATACTGCTATTAGAAAGCACTGTTGACCTGATAAACTATACCTGGAAAACCAGAGGTCATGTTTGTTGGAACCCTTAAATACAGATAAAAAAAAAAAAATTATTAGCAATATCTATTCATAATAATGCATTATTTAAGGGCAATCATTTATGCATTGGTCAGATAATACTACCTTGATTCTTCTTACCTTGTCATGAGTTGTTAATCTGTAAGATTAAAAGTCTATGTAGCTACTGTCGATACTGCAAAAACCCGATTTTATGTATTTCACATCAAAATGTCCTCTCAGACCCAATCAGAAAACATGCAGGTAAACGTTTGTTAGAACGAATACTCATTGCATCAGTGAAAAAGTACTAAATAAAGTAAAAATCGTTTGGAAATTGGGTGATATGAAAGATATCATTAAGATTTGAAAAAAGAAAGAAAGATCTATTGACTTTTTTTTTTATCATTAGTGGGTAAATTCTATTGAAACTGAAGATTTCCTAACGTAGGATGTCAGTGGAATGTTGTTTGAAAAAAGTAAACATTATTCTACTATTACTTTTCCATTATTTACTATATTAAATGTATAACAATGTAATGTAGGCCTACCCCTCCTTCACGATTATTAAAAGAAAAACTGAAAGAAAAGGAAAATAGAAGAACTTTAACAAAACCAACATTCAAACCACTCCCTCGTATCAGGATAGGAACAAGGTGGAATTCCTCAAAATCCATATAGATCTACATGCTGATGGAAGACATGTCTTCGCTAGGCGTTTTCTGACTCAGTCTCAGTGACACACCTTTTGAGTTTTCTTACTGGGGAAAAGGGGCGGGGCACCTGCCAACGTTGTAACTTCTGCCTTCATCTAACGTTAGCTAGCATTAGTTTGCTTTACAGTTTTCCGCATGAGAGGGACAATTACAATGATTTAGACTAATAAGTCTCAGCGTTTCCAGGATTAGTAAGCAATCAAAAGGATTTTTACATGAGAATGACAGTCACCGCTGGATTTTGACAGTGTCTTGTGGCGCCGCCTGGGTTTGTTTGTAAACAAGACTTCGTCTGGGTCAAAGGTCACGGCGGCGGAAGTAGTTCAGCAGCCAATCAGAGGAGCCCGTCCGCCATTGCTCGTCCGCCTGGCTTCTTCGCCTGGGAGTCGATTGTTGCAAGTTCCTTGTGAACATGGACAAAAATTGTTAAAATTAAGTCAAAGATCCGATCAAGGAGTAAAGAGGATACCGATAGAGGCAAAGCTGGTCACTTTGGCGTTGAAAGCTACAGACATTGTAGAGAAGCAAGGTAATTATGCAGCTACGTTTCATCAACTGGTCCAGGGCCAAGGCCCAGTGCTTTTATTGCTGTTGTTTGGGTCCTGAGTTATTGTCTTTATGCCCTAGGCCTTGCCCATTCGGCTATCTGCAAAAACGTATGGCATAGAATTATGGTACTCCTCTCCCATTGCAGGTATAAATCGTGGTTTCTATTCATGTTTTCCTTAATTTTGCTTATAAGCTAAGAGGAACATCAGTGGCAGGAGTAGGCTGAGTAGCAGCAGTGACTCACTTTTACTGGACCTCTAACGGAGGTACCTATTTTCGGACACTTTGACACAGAATTGCATCCAGCACCTATAATAAGTACTTGGATATGTCAACTATCATTATCAGTCTATCACTCTAGAGTTTGGGTATCATTATCAAAGTATCAGTCCTTTATCACCACATTGTTGGTGACTATCAACTTCATATCACTAACGTTAGTTCATAAGGACAAATGTTTTCTCGAGAAAATGTAATATTGTTAGGTAACTCAGTTAGGACCATAGACTTAGGCATACAGCGCACACAAAATAAGCAAATCTTCGGAGCTGCTAAACTAACCAAATACTTACCCTGACTAAAGTAAGTTGCCTTTTTTTTAAAGTGCCACAATCCTCTAGTATGAATGTAAACCTTTAAAGTGGCCTTATAGATCTAACCATAATTTGGTACACATAGAGGCCTCTGAAAGAACCCTTATCCTTAATCTGATGGATAAACCGGGGCCTTTTTGTGACTACGGAGGCCAAACTTCAAAGAGCCGTCACGAAAAAAAGCCGAAGATAGATTAGATCTTTCTTTTTTTTTGCACATGAACCAGCAACCCCTCTACTATATAAAACAAGTTTAATACAGGGCCTTGACCAACAAATTTTTTTTTCAAATGCCCAACCCCACTGGCGACGATTTCGTGAGCCTGACCCATAGACCCTTTTGTTAAAATTTGTGCTCGTGACACTGCATCATTGTATGGTCACTACAGATTATATTGTTATCTATCTAGATCTATTTCACATCAATGAAGAACATGCGTTGTGAATTATAATTATATGGCGCTGTATGCTGAAGAACAAATTGATATTGACTTTTATTGTATCGTACATTTTAAAAAAGAAATGAAAATAAATGTGAGGTAAAGTAGTTTTTTTAGACCGAGTGCTAGTTGGGAGTTGGACCTCTGGCCGCTGACCTTCTCTACACTTTTTTTTATGCTGGTTCCTGACAATGATTTCCATATTTTAACCAGCATGATGGGTACCAGTGAGGATTGTTACTTAGGATTTTGTCACAAATTTTTCATTACACTTTCTAAGTGATAGGTGCATCATAAGTATCAAACTATATATAGTTTGTTAGCTCTTTTTCTAGTAGATAATAGTTTGGTTCTAAACTTTTGAAATTCCACTTTTGTTCAAGGTTTTTTTTCCATCCCACATTCGCGAAATAATCAAATTAGGCCTAGATCTACAAAAAAAAGACAATGCACTGTAAGAAATATTACACAGTAATGACAAAAACAGGACTAGATAATTAAAGCTGTTGCATTCGCCTTGGGATAACATTCAAGGCCAAAAAGAAAGAAATTGTTGTGTTCAGGTGAAATAGGTTGAAATTTATTTTAGGGTAGGTAGGTCGATTTCTTTTTTTGTAACGTCACAAAAAGACTCAGGCATTCTTGAAAATTAAGATAACACATCAGACACCAACCCAAAAGGTATCTATATATTCAGTGTCCGAAATTAAGGTTTAAATTTATGCACTCGCCGGGTGCACAGCTTTGAAATGTGTGCACCCGGGAGCCTTTCATTGCACCCTCAGTGGTATAAGGATATTTATTCCATCAAAAATCTTTGCATCTGCCGGGTGCACACTATTAAAAACCATGCACCCTGCTGCAAAATCATGCACCTCGGGTGCAGGGTACACCCTTAATTTCGGACACTGATATTATAGATCTGGTAGGCAAGAAACAGCTCATTTTGCACTCAAAACACGGCCAGATGAGGTATTGCACCGAAATCGCGCCAATGATACCCTGTACACTTCCCATCAACATGGGATGCAACAGTGCTTTACCCTTAACAGAGTATTGACACTAACAGGACATGTATATAAATCTCAGCAGTGAACGGCCCTGCCACTTACAACCCATCTCTGATGCGGCCTTCTGAAACCAGATGTCACCTGGTGATGGTCCAACCAACAGATTGGGGTTGTTCAACTTATAGGCACCCTGCTGCCTGTTGGCACTGGCCAATCAGAACATGTCTGAAACAGAGGCTAACAGGTCTTTAGTGGTAACTTTGGATGAATGCATCCATTGTTGCGGTAGCTGCTGCGCAATAGTTAAGAAGTCTGGCTAGATATTATAAATGCGATTTTATATGAAGTGTTTTACATTAACAGGGGACACATTTTGTCATTACACTTTTATTCTGCCATTAGAGTTGCATTTTGGTGAATGTATGAGAGCATAGGAAAAGATGGACTAACAGGTGGTGACAGAAAATGTTTAATTTTTTTAGTTCTTTCTTGTGTCCCAGACTAAAATACATGTATCACTTTTGATCAAATATATGAAATTTACTGTCATTCAAGTCATTTTTTTAGAATATTAATATTCTCAGAAAATAAGTTGTCAAAACAAGTTAGGGTAGGGCCAAAACAGTAGGATAGGTCGGGCTACCTGAACTCAACTTTTATTTTAGGCCTAACGAAATTGTTATCAAAAGGGCGATTAAATTTACCTGCTAGTGTATTTTTATTTTCATTATTCATGACCTTATAATTGTAAAATAAAAAAGAAACTTATGTTTTCGATACACGAGTTCTATTACTTATAGGCTAGGTCACAGTATGTGTCAGGGTGACCACGCAAGTCTTAAAAAGTCTTAAAAGGTCTTAAATTGATTATTTCAAATTAAAGGCCTTAAAAAGGTCTTAAATTTCACACTTTTATTGCAGGAGGTCTTAAAAAGGTTTTAAATTGGGTCTGATTTGAAAATGAAATGAAATTATGGGTTCAGCAAAATGTCACTTTTTTGCTGATGCATTTATTCATCAAACATTATGCGAAGAGATTTGTCTTCACATGTGGTAAATACATCTTAAATTTGTCGAATTTTGGTCTTAAATTGATTTTTGAAAAAGCGTGGGCGCCTTGTATGTTTTGTACAATGTAATTAAGCCTATTTTCAAGAGATCCATCCTTTCTGTGTAATTTGTAGGAAGCTGTTCTAAGGTAGCTTGTTGGGATTACCAATTTTCTTTCTCAATTTTGCAATAATATTCGTGAAATCTATTTATCTGCGCACCTGACTGAGAGGTCACCACTCTGACTCTCCCATGTTAGAGTCTGGGACAATGTGTGTAAGTCTCATTGATTTCTCGCGTAGATACATCATAAGCAAACATCTCAATTTACTCAGCGTCGAGGCAGCATGGGGATTCGTCACCTAATGCATACGAAAATGGTCTGCATCCGTAGTACTAGAACACACCATGGCTAGGTTGGCGACAAAGCACCTATGTTTCTCTCGAACCTTATCTGGTATCTATGTCAAAAGCCATTGTCCAATAGTCAAAGCATGTTATTCTTTAGTATTAAAAAAGGCCAAACATTATTGTAAACCACAAAGGTCGAAGTCTGATAACTGTAAATCTATACATGTACATGCTTGCGTTCAGTTTTCAGAGATGCCATTTTCCCTTTTTTATTTTGTAGGATTTCCTACCTTTTGGTGGTTTTTGATTGCCCAACCGAGTTTTCCTACATCACTTTAATACCTGTTTCAGAGTATTTTTGTAAAAGTTTCAAGCTATTTGAATACAAATCCAGTATCAGGTCTCTATTCATATAGGTTATTTCTCTCCTAGTTGCTTCTAGAAAAAACAGTAGAAAAAGTCTTCCCTACTTTTTCATCAGTCAGGAGTGGCATATCTGAATTTTAAAAGAAGACGTTGATTCATATCGTAATTACCGGGGGTACATGTATGTCGGTGTCCTACTGTATCCAGCAGTAGCTGTCACCTTTTCATAATAATTGTTCAGCGTGACGCTACCCAATAGCTCCAGTTGTATTCGATGGCTAGTGTGATTGGTCCCTAAGTTCAGTAGTAAGACCAAAAAGTTTTACTTTTTGTATTACGCTAACATTTGGTGATGAAATTTGCAGTAGGTAAATTAATTATATAGGGATTTCTTTTGTTAACACTCATTTTAAGTTTGTTCCTATTTTGTCATTGTAAATTTTTGCTTTTAACATCCTTTTTGGCGTGCATGTGTCCTCCTGAAATTTATTCTAGACATTATCGAAATAATCATACAAAAGCAGCATGCATAATTTTCTAGAATGATCACCTAAAAGTTGGTCCAACACTGCATTAGTTATTGCTAAATGACCAGTGGCCTCCCAGCTTGTAATAGAGGAGATCAGATCCCGGCCAAAACGTTAAGCCAACAAAGTGCAACGCATGTACCTGAAAAGCGAAGTCTTGTGGCCGCGATCCTACCAATAATGTATATAACGTTACCCCGGCTGCGTGTTTGCCTGTAACCATGACAACAGGGCACCTGTTAGCACCTGGGAAGCGGGCAGGGTCACGGTCACTCCGATTCCCAGCAGGTAAAACGCTCCTTGGTTGCTAGACCTAAGTCTGGATGTTTTTTTTGTTTTTTTTTTTTGTATACATATTTTTTTTGAAATATCGGTCCATGACACACTGATTTCAGAAGAATGCAAGGATAGAACTTTTTATTATTTTTTTATTTTTATCTCCAACGATTTCTTTGAGTTTTCGTTTTATCTTTCGCATATCTGACATGTAAGTATATATGTTACTGAATCAGATTTGGAATATTTAGATGATATATATATACTCATAAAATACGCATCCTTTCGTGGCTTAGTACACGGTACATTACAGTTTACACCGTGTTTCATGAACCACCTTTTGAATGATATCGCCAATGGTAGTTTCATAATTTTAAATGGAATATGGGTTTATCTTGAAAGGACCCATCCCAATTCTGAATTGGCCCGTAGCTTTCAGTTGAACTTACACAGGACAAAAACTGTTACTAAATGGGTCCCTTAGAAAAGGGTCATGTAGATGGTCACGGTAACAGTTTTTTACATCCGTTGAGTTGTTTTACTTGACTCCCTAAGGAAAACTAACATTGGGTCTCTCACTGAGATATCAACAAAGTAATTGAAAACTCGTTTCGAACCCTAGCAATCGGGGTCTTCACCTTTCACATGGGTCATCTGAAGCTCTTAGTATGGTATCCTCACCTTATCGTGTGTGTTTACAGTAGACAAATTGTCGTATTTCCTTGCTAAAGTTTCTGAACAGAGCACGGTAACATTAAACCTAAAGTGCTTTCCTAAAGTTTGCCTATTAAAGATGAGGATTGGTGAAGTTGTCTGTCGTTACCAAACCTAGAAAAATGACTGTCAGCAAAAAATATGTACGATAGTGCTCAGCTTTTATTGTCGACCATTTGTTGTATGGAACTTGCTGAAAGTGCCCAATAACAAGATAATGAAAATGAATAGTAATCAAGATATTGAACCACATATTAGCGGCCGAACCTTTTTCATTTTCAGAGGCAAGGTCGGGTTGTGCTAATACTGGGGTGCCAACCAAAATAAATCCACGAAAATTCATCCCCACGATACATCAAAATACCCACGATTGCTCAATTTGTAATCCTGGGTATTTAGTGCCCCACGATAAATCATGAATTTGTCTTTCAATGTTTTCAATTTTTTTCTGATCCCAAATTGTTCCAATGTCCTTTAAACAAACATTACCCATTATTATACATGAATTCACATATATGGTGAATCATTTTATTACGATGTATCATATAACTATCAAGGATTTTTGTATCGTGGGCCCTAAAATACACCCCACTATAAATTTTCTTGTATCGTGAAAGTTTTTTGGTTGGCACCCCTGGTAAGAGTGCTATCGTCTTTAACATTGGGCAAATAGTGTTCATGTTAATTTTAAAGCAGTATGGTTGAAACGGAAGTGTACAATCAAACTAACCTCTTCACCATATAAATACATACATATCGTTTTATTTCAATCGGTGATTCAGATTTGGAATAAACCTTTACAATTGTCTCCATTAATTTTGACGTTAAACTTGCATAAATAAGTTTGGTATGATACAAAATACTTTTTCATAATTCATTCATCCAATATATTATTACCGTACACAATGTGCAATCGATCAGCTGATTGGATTCCTATTGTGAGGAGACGCATAATGTATACAGAAATATGTAACAGGTTGAAGTATGATGTAGTTGCCTGTATCATATTATGATAAATGTATAATAACTTTCTAATAATGCGGCGAAAATTAGCAGAAGTGGCACTGTCGTCATCATTAGAATGATTATGTGTATAATTTTGGACAAACATTCCGCAGACCTTCAAAGACTTGACAATATACAATTATTTCAGCAGAGAATTAGGAAGCTGGATATAAACACTTATGAATGGAAAATATAATCGACAAAATGGGAAAACTTGAAAGAATCATTCATTCCAAGATATTAAAGAAAATAGCTATATGGAGAGAAAATGCAAAATATTCATCAAACTTCATTATTATCATCAACTATTGTACTAACGAATACTGTTGTTACTAACACGTATTTGTACTGTCTAAAAAAAAGCGTTTGTAAAGGGCGATAGTTTTACTCAATAAAAAGGCAACAACATGGCTTCCATTAGGGCTAGTATATAAGATAGTGCCGACACCATGGGAGTGAGTACACGTGTTGATGTCAACTGGTATCCCCGATAGCGTCTCAGGTTACCAGGTCAGCGCAGCCACTCCTGCAGGTAGTGTGTTTCATGTGGCTGTAGAAGATAAAGGACAGGTTCAACATAATATCTGCGTCTCCATCTGCCTTTTAATTTACATTTTTGGAGGGGGGGAAAGGGCCCGAGGAAAAAGGCCATCTGGCTTTTGTTGATACTGTTATTCTCCGTCAGCTTTGATCGCTAGATTCGGAAGCTTCATTCCCCTGGTGTATCTTTTTTGTTAGTTTAGACATAAAGTAAAAAACAGCATGAAAGAACATTTACATGAGTGTTACCGGTATATTTCGTCTGTAGTTGATGTACGATAACGATATGTAAAACGTTATCCTGATAAAAGTAAAAGTAATATCAGCCAACAAGGAAAGTTGAGAGACTGTTGTGCAATACTTCTAGTTCTTTTATGTGTGTGGTCTATTGGAGGCCAGTCAGTCCTGGCCAGTCAGCTGATTGGTGAACACTTAACCACTGGTCGGGGGCCATTCCCTCGTGGAGATGTGTCGGGTCAGACCACTATAGGGGCGCTAGATCTCCCATTTGGGTCAGTCGATATTGGAGCCTGCACTCTTCAGGCGGATCCTTTGTAGTCCGCCCCGGCAGTTTGATCCTATTCATAGACCGTGTTGAATCATTGAGAAGAGTCGTGGATCTTTAAGCGTATCAGTATTGAACCTTTGACTTAAAAAAAGGTAACCTGATGCCATTGCCTTGGCCTATCACTTCTGGTTCAAAGCCTTGGTAATTTGGCAACTACTGCATTCATAAGTGATGTTGATGATGTGTTGGAGTTCAACTCAGCTATTTTCCAATGATGTCGAGACCAACTGACTGTTTTCGCTAGTACAAAGTTCTATGATCGTATCTATGGGGTTGAGAACGACAGCAAGGCGAGGTGGTGTAATTGGCCCAGTCCAGGCTTGAACCCGGTACATGCAGCCACATGCAAGGCGACAACCTAGCCCGCCGATCCATCCCTCCCCTCCCCCCTACTTCCATGAGCGATGTATAATCTAAAGCATAAATCGCGTAAAGGAATTTAGAATTTGTCACACAGAACTTCGTCTTTAGTAGTGGAAGAAACAAGTAAGTTTAACCAGTTTCCGGTAGTATTTTCTACTACCCTGCCGTGATACTTAGTAATTAAACATGTGTACATGTTTCCTGTTGATAACTATCCAGAAAAAAAACAGAATAAAGGGGCAAAACGTCTATGGATACATTACTTATCTGTTCCAGCTCTAAATGGTAGGGGCCTACCACATAAAAAGATGTTGACAGTGACATGGCTGTCTGTCTACGTTGCAGAAATAAATATGAGGATAATAATCTTTCCACATTAACAACAACAAGTCAGGCACGCCTGAGTTCCGCGGAATTCCGCAATTTTAGAAAGGGAGTGAACAATTGATATGGCCATTTTTTCGAATATGCCCCCCGATCCCCCATAGTTATACATTGGAATTTTGAGGCAAAATTGAAAGGAGTGAGTGAGGGGGGATCCAGCGCTGAACAAATCATATCACTAAACATTTGTATATAAATAACATATTTTCTTTAGTTAATCTTACTCCTTAGCATGAGATCAGCTTGGAGAGTCACCCATTCCCAGGGTGGCATGCTACACATGGTAGCAGTCGTCGTATTAACAACCAGTGGGTGGGCGGAAGGCGAACGGCCACCCGGAGGGATTCCTGCAGGGGCTACTGGCCGGAGAGGATGGGAGGATCGTCGGATCGTTTACTAAACGAATGCTAGTTTTTCACGTGCGTGTTGGGGGCCCGGCTTGAGAACTGTGTCAGGAGCCAGCATGCCTCCTCCCACACCTTCCCCACTCCCCACAGGGGTAGTGGCATTAAAGGCATCGGGTAGGGACATGCAGTAGGCCCACACACAATTACCATGCTACCAGGATAAGATAATGTGCATGGTAAGTGTATTCATGATAATATCAAAGGCATTGTGAAGGGACAAGCTTAGGTCTACACTATTCTCTTCCGGGATAAGATAGTCTGCATATCACAAACACACGGTTTACTTTTGGACCCGAGGCTCAGTTTCTGAACCCTCCTTTCTATTTAATCTTACTTGAAGTGCATGGTTGACGGGTCTCTGGGCTCAACATTAAGGTTTTAAACTTTGCTGCCCATCGGGCAGGTGCATGTCAAATTTCACCTGCCCAATCCTAAAATTCACCTGCTCCTTTAACAGTTGATTATGATATGACAAACACTGTGCATGCCCGTCGGGCAAGCGTATGTCAAAATCTATCAGCCCAAGCTGAACTTTTACGTGCCCCGGGCAGGCGGGCAATGCTTAATGTGGAGGGCTGGGTTTGTGTACATTACAAAGGCCTGGGAGGCCGAGGGCTATTGCTCCGGGCGTCAGAGTGGGAGGGGTGACCCTGTTTGGTTCACTGGGGAAGTGAGTCCTAGTATACAGTGGCTGGGGAGTCATTCAGCTGGCCTAGACTCCAGACCATCAGACTCATATTGGTCCTCCACATATAGAAAAAACAAGCTATAACAATGGGCGGATAATCATAATGACGAGTTAGTCTCGAGACGGATGACGCTGGGTTAGCTTACAGATGTCATATCCGATCCATCAGATCGTATTTCATTCTTCTGTGTTGTAGAGTTATCAGAATATTCTAAGTGTTGATGGATGTTTCATTTACCGGCGGATTGCCATCATCATTATTTTACTCAGTCAGAAAATGCAATTTGCTCTTCTATTTTCTTAATCAATATTTTCACTAATTTTAAGGATTTCAATTATCAAATTAACCGTTTCTTGTGCATTTTTACCCTTTTAGTTTATACAAAAGTGAAAACCTGGAAATGTCCCCCCTACTTTTCTGGATTTTTTCATCTGTCCTGAGTGGCATCTCGGATTACAAGAAATAGTATTCCAAGTACTTAAAATCATCCTTCTGGTTCAAAAGTAGCGGACGTGTTTCCAGGAGCATGATCAGAGACCGTGTATGTATATAGTAAATATACTTTATATACATACAAGGTCTCTGAGCATGATAACAAACACTACAGACATGGGTAATCTTGATTACCAGAGGGATGGTCCGGATCACCTAGCATAAGTACATGTATGCTAACGTGGCAGGGGCAATCAAACAATGGATTAAAGTAAGAACTAACTTTGCTTGAAATCTGAAAGTTTCTCAAGCTGTATATTGTAAAAACCATCTTTGTAATATCAGTTACATACTGGAATTCGTTTGAAAATAGTTCTGATTTAAGAAGTATTTGTGCTTCAAATGGTCAGTAGAGTTTTGACCAAAACTTTCAAACTTTCAAACTCAGCCCCCAGGAGGCTCCAGTCAAAAACAAAGGAGGGGAATCCCCAAATGGGTTATCGGTTATTTTGACAGCTGTCAAAAACTAGACTAGTGTAATCAATGAATGACAATTTGTAGATCATTACCTAATATGTTCTTTAGCTGAACATACAAACTTAGTAAAGATTGAATCAATTAACAATTTAAAACTATTTGTATGGGACTGACTGGGCCAACTTGGTTACCATGGGCCCCAAACGTGAAACTGGGGAACGTACGGAAACACAATGCCAACCTGGCTTTCCTGAGCTTTGTCCTAGTTAAGTGATAGTCGTATTCTTAAGGTTCTATCCTTATATACCACAGTTATCAATTAGGATTCCAGATAAGAAGTCTACACGTCAGTCTACTCTAAGTACATATGACTGGAAAAAAAGGCTACACGGCCGACTGTCAGACCCAGGCTATCGAATTACTCAAGGTTCCTGAGCCAACTATCAAACTTGAGACCGTCGTTAGTTTAAAGGGCAAAACACGCGCAGACCTCATTTTAAAAAAGAACAAGTGAAACGTTTATAGTCATTAGATGTTTTTGACTACTTATGACTATGGTATGTGTTGAACTGCACCGTAATGATAAACATTCAGAAGTATGTTATACTTTGAAGCAGGTTACGAAGACGCTTTTCATATGCATACATTAATCTGTCTAGATAGATTAAATATTGGGATGAGAAATATAACGCTACATTCCGTATTTTTATACTTCTACAGTACTCCAATAATAATTCTTTATTATATAACAACGTCAATCAATCTATTGGAACACCATTCCTATCAATAACTGCCCGACCAGTATACGTCTATAACGTTTGACAACTGTGTCTATGCACAAGGTATTTTACGGTCAATGAAGCATTCAGAGTAAGCTCTTTATGAAGTTAATTGTTTTATCCTGTGTGTGCATTTTACAGATGGTTCTGCCTGTGCACATGGCAACACGTAGTGGTCGCGCACTGTAGGCTTTGATAGGCCTGCTGCGGTGACGCTTCACCTAGACACAGTATACGCAATCGATATGACCTTCAATTATTTATATATCCAGGCTAATAACTTATGCTTTTCATCAAATACGCCAATTGTTATCATTTCCAGTGCGCCACCTGGATTAAAAAGTAAATGTTTATGTAAAAAGTAGAGGAAAAAGTGATAAGTTAATGGTTTAGCAAACTGATTGGCCTACTCGTTCAGTCGTCTATTGATGAATACACATTTAGCCATACGCATTTTTTGTGGGATACTGTACGTTCGGATAGGTAGGGGGTGCGCCCAAAGCTTAATAACGGGGGTGGAGATGGGAGTACCTATGTAGCCCTGTCGAATTTAAGAAATCATAATGTCACCCGGTCGAGTTTGATATTCAGCCCTATTGCCATGTTGAATTTAAGAAATGACCCTGTGGCATGTCACTAAGCCCTAAAGCGGCCATGTCGCCATGTCGATTACTAGAGTTGACCCTAATGTAGTTGCACCTGCCGATCGATATGTGTCTTTACACCCAAAACACGATGCTAAAATGTGAATGCGGTCTCCTACCAGGTCACTCAGCCAAGAGTCGATGAACAAACAGTAGCAGGGTAGGCACATTAGTCCCCTGCAGAACGCTAGAGAGAGTAGTGACATCAGCACCAACACTCTGTTCAAATATCCCCACCCCTCTGTATATTCTCTCCAAGCGCCCCCATCAACCGACCATCAAACCCTGGAGGTAGGCTAGTGAGTCATGGCCAGTATGGTGGGTAAGATGAAGACCGAGTCAGGTGCATCGAAGACCAAACATGTTGGTTCTATTCATCTGCCCGACTCAGCAGAGGTGTGTTCGGAAACCACCTTCTTCAGGTGCGTGACCCCAAATTGACACAGTTACATACCTGTAGTCTACTATATACCTCACAGGGTTTTCCACAGGTCCTCTTAGCTGGCCTTGCCGGCCAGCTTAAAATTTAATTCTGATCGACTAGCCTTAGATATCTATTGGTGGTTAAAAATAATATGTATTAAAAAATGGAAAATATTTTTTCAAAAAAATTGACCCTGGCCGGCTTTAGAACTTGGTTATTAGAAGCCGGCTTTAATTTTGCCTGGGGAAAATCCTGGACCTTACTTCTGTCACTATAATTATGCATCTTACATATCTCCTACTGAGATAGCAGTGGAAGGTTGCAATGTCATATCGTGTCCACAGACTCACAATAGTCCTACTGACACCGAGGTATTTAATATACCCTGGCAGAAAGAACCATTGGTGGGTGGGATATTTCAATTGGAGTAGAACATCTGACACAGCTTAGCGCAACTTGTCTGGCGTGACCTTAATGATTATGGGTAGATGAATGGCAATATAATAATGGTTAAGGAATCCATGCTGAACTCCAGGGAAAGTCTCAGAATTAGGGAAGGATGCAAAAAACCCTCAATTTACCATCAAATGAAAGATTCCCTTGTTAAACCAAACAACGTGGTAAGTTCTACTTGATCTAAGAGAGCAGTGCCTATAGACTTTAGTTGATAGCTTTTCAAAGAGCGCCTTACAAAGAGTCAGATACGATCATTAGAATCCTTTAGATGAGAATGTAGAAAATGTATAACTTCCCATTTGTGTTTCTCACTACTTTCTCCTCGTTGAATATCTATAGAAATATATCTTGTTTTTTATATATAAACCCGGGGCAGCCAGCCGTAGGTCGGCTTTGGCCCGCGTAAAGAGAACCTAGATGTTCCTTGAAGCGCGCCCGTGCCACATCCCAACGCTAAAAATACTAACTTAAGGGAAACACCAGAACAAGGTAACGCCCTAATTAAAAGAGAACTTCATCAGTTTTAAACTAGTAGACGATCTCGGAATATCCGTGCACTATTAAGGTGGTCGGTTATTGTTTGCTTCACGCCCTAATTAACTGCCACGGTGCACTAAATTGTTTAGAAGCCATAACAACTGCCATCTGAACCGTGCGTTTATTCTTTTCTAGGCTAACAAAAATGGAAGTAAGCGTGTAACCATAGGCTTTTTGCAGGGCGTGTTACCTTCACGATATGGGTAGTTGTGTATTAGAACTACAAGAGGTCTTGGTGTTTTATAACCATTTTTTTTTCTGGAAAGGTCTCCTGAACTTTATGTTGCTACTTCTGAAGGAAACGGATGGATGCGTTTTAGTTTCGAAGGGACACGCCAGGTCATATCTTATTTTAGCAACGTGTAACATATCTTAGTATACTCCATCGTCGCTTCAGATTCCATAATTACTGCGGAATCGGAAGCGACTAAGGAGTATGGTATCTTAGTAGCTAGTCAGTGACACTTGTAACTTCAAGGCTGACAATAAAATCGATACCGGCATACATATATTAAACAAGCGTAGCGTTATTTCATCCGCGATGACCAAGAGTGGTGATTTATCAAATGGTCATCTGATGTTTTCGAATATATTTATAAGTATTATAAAAAAAAACTCGGCTTACCGTTTATGGCTTATGTTATCACCCAAAAGAAAAAGATTGTGAAGGAGCACATTTTCTAAATATCTGCCACAAAACTGAGAAAATATCTACGTCATCGAAATCCCATCGCATTGCAACTCTTATTAAAAAGTCCGTTTGCAAATATTAAGACTGTTTTATTTCAAATGGAAACACGTACGTTCCCCGGGAAATGCCACAATTGAAGAAGAGAACAAGAAAAATGGCAACGCAAGAGTTTTTGATTGCCATGACTGATAAATGAAAATGAATAACTTTTAAAATCTTCAAAACGTCGCATATTGTTGTTTTAAACGTCTTTGTTGTATCTTTTTCAGATGTAACGAGGAGAGGACGGGGAGCAGACTGCTTATGATTGTTTAAAGTAAGTATCTATGACATCCAAGTACAAACATTTTCAGGGAACCAAGTGCACAGGTAAAACAGGGAAAATGGCAAAAGAAAAAATCCCTGAATTTTAACAAAACACAGGGAAAACAGGAAATTTCATTTGCCCAGGTTCTGAAATTCCTAATTCTTAAGGTATTAGGGGTTACACTTTTTGTTGTTGGGTTGTCAATTTTTTTTCTGCATGCAGAGGCTTTTAAATTTGAACAACTTACTGGATATGACACAGGGAAAAATTGCTGCGGGACAGGGAAGTTTCAGGGAAAACACAGGGAATTTGAAAATAGAATTTGGATTGGTACCCTGAAAACGAACACATACTAAAATTGGTTTTACATTCAATTAACGTTTGTTTCTTATTTTGAGATAGACAATAAGCCCATCCCACATAGGTGATTTACAGGGTTGGACAAGGGTCAGACAAAATTCACGTATAAAGCATCTTTGTCTCCTGGAGTTAGGGTTACTGAAATAAGCAAAAGTTATGTTTTCCTATATCCCCAAGAATTAATTGAACATTATGATTTCTAAAGTTTTACCAATTGATAGATTTGCAGGTTGGCCAACCAATCAAAATGCTGTATTTCAGGGCAAAATAGGGTTGGACATTGTAGGTTGGGCTGACAGGCTTTAACATTGGTTCCAATGAGATAAAAGCCAATATATGAAGCTGCATTTTACAATTTTAAGAAGAAATATCTCAACCAAATTGCAACTTTCTTCATGGAAAAAGCATGGAGGCAATTTCAAAAATATTTCCTGGTAAACTTTGATGTTAGTGTGAACTGGGATGGGCTTATTGCACATTGTTCAAAATTAGAGATTCACTACCGTATACGTGTGTATATAAATACATTAAAGCTAATGTGAGATGTAGAAATCTTGATAATAAAAGATAATCGTTGTGGAAACTGATCTCAGACCTACTCACACTATAACATTCTGTTACCATATTATAACAAACCTAAATGCAAATAAAAATATATTCTTGAACAATTTCCCAACAAATCTGCCATCTGACCCCTACAGACCCGAGTGCCGGATCCCCCCAGCCCCAGGATGTTGTCGGTCCGTGTGGTCGCCACTGACCACTACATGGCCCCGCCCGTCAGGGGGGTGGACGTCGCCTACTCCGAGTTCAGGGGCACAGAGGTCAAAAGGGTCCCCGTGTTGCGCATCTACGGAGCCACCGAAGCAGGTAAATGACCGATACTTAAGATTATATTTTGTGCATTCATCGGGTAAACAGGTTCCAAAAGTGTGAACCCGGGGAAATATCAGTGTGCACAGTACTATAATAACCAATATAACAGGGTGTAAGACTGCACCATCCTGGTGCACACATTTAAATCTCTTGCGTCCTCTTGAAAAATCATTCACGCCGGGTGCAGGTGCGCCTTTAATTTCATACCCTGATTACTAAAAATGAATCTCCTGATCTCCATCCTAGGTCAGAAGACGTGCATGCACGTGCACGGCGTGTTCCCCTACCTGTACGTGCCCTACGACGGCTCGGAGCCCGTCCAGAGGTACCTCCGTCAGGTGGCCTCCAGCATCGACAAGGCCCTCAACATCGGCATGGGCAAGGCCAACTCCACCACCCAGCACGTCTACAAAATCACACTGGTGTCTGCGCTGTAAGTCTTCATCAGTCTATACACTGTAAAGAACATACTTTTTTTAAAACGAATAATTGCAGTAATTCTATCTGGTGCCTGTATGTATAATCAAATATTATTTTGTGGGCAATATTGTAGAGGATTTAGAGTGTTTATACTGGAAATGTTTATCTAAATATAGAATGTATTAGATAGTATATCTTACCAAGTTCATAAATAGATTATTTGATGGGGCATATAATTAGTTTTTTTGACGTTTGAGAACACAATCCAACAACATGTATTTGCTCTTTCAGACCGTTTTATGGCTACCATGACCGAGAGCAGCAGTTCCTGAAAATCTACCTCTACAACCCATACATGGTGAAAAAGTAAGTATCTATCGTGTGAAGATTGCTACTGTAGAAGCAACCATATACGTGACAATAAGATTTCTCACCACTAAGAAGTTACTTCATTTCTGTAGTTAACAACAAAAGTGCTCAATAAGTATCAAGTCACGATGCTTTGAAGGGTTAAATCATCTGCACCACTGATGTGATGTATCGATATATATTTCAGACCTCATTGTTTCTCATAGAGAGAGGGATTTAGATAAGGTATGTTCTATTAAATATTTTCAGAACTGCAGACTTACTGCTAGGAGGAGCAGTAATGAATAAAGTCCTACAGCCGTACGAGTCACACGTACCCTACAACCTTCAGGTACGCATACACTTCTGTTGCTTATCCAATCCGTCTGTTTTATTTTTCCCGGCATGCTATCTTTTATGGATAATCTCAAACTGAGTTGTCAATACGAAGTTAATGACAGATTTTTTTAACCTTTAAAAGTCATAATGTAAAATAGATTCATGAAAAGTAACCAGTGACAAGCATAATGTCTGCTCCAGAACATGTGCATTGTTTATATACGCCTTTGTGGTTGTCATTATTTTAAATTCTACTTGCTTAATTGCATAATACACTCCCCTATTCTTTTATTTCCAGACCTTCATAGACTACAACCTTTACGGCATGAATATGATTAAAGTGGCAGCGGCCAAATTCAGACAGCCCAATGAGGGATGTAAGTACATATGCTGGTTTCTATTTAATGATGCCCATAGTAGAAACCGATTTTAGAAAGATCTGACTGAAGTTTTAAGCAAAAAGGATGAAAAAGTATATTTGTTTCCCATTGAATGAAGAATAACTATTTATTCGGCATATAACATTTTGATACCGGTTTTTACACTTACCCTGAAATTACTACAAATATTCTAATATACAGATATTTTATTGGAAAAAAGTAGCAAAGTTGAATCAGATGAATGTATTTTTTTAGTGAACATAACTCACCTTTCCTTCGACAGTGCCTCCCGAAGTGTATTCCCACCACAGTTCTAACACCTCAACCGCGGGGTCCCAGGGCTACGTAACGATACTCACACCGCCGGAGGAGACCCACTGGGACATCAGCACCATTCCCAAGTAAGTAGTTCTATCAATGCTAAACCGAAATTTGAATGTGTTACCGCTAATATTTGTGTTATTATAGACAAATTGGGACATGACTAAATAGCGTACCTGTATGCAAAAAAGCCAAAGTCTTTCAATCCACAATTCTCAAGTTCTTTAAAGCTTACTCGATTGATATGTGTTTTGATATGAATCTGAGTGATACGAGATTTAATCTTTGTTTCTGAATGCAAGTTGTTCATATCAATCTTTTTTTCCAGAGATGCATGGCTACCACCTACGGTAGGACGACAGAGCTCTTGTGAACTTGAAGTAGATGTTGTTGCAGCTGATATTCTTAATCGAATCGAAATAGGAGGTAAGCAAACAATTTTATGTTCCCTGAATCATTTCATCAGACCATTATTCTTTTCTGATTGATAGTACCTAATATAATTTTGAAAGACCTCTTATTGCAAACATTTTTGAAAAATAACCTTATAATCATCTTGTTAGATTCAAAACGAAATACTGATTCGCTCATTTCCCTATAAATGCATTTTTAAACTGAAACTCAATGATTGAACACTGTCTATATATCATACTTGATTTGAATTGTTTGGGGAAACAATGTTATCACATAATTCCACCAAAATAATCCGATACCTCTGATTTAGCGGTAGCTCAGGTACGTCTCATGTTCGAAATAAATATCTTTTGAGACACAGTGCCATGAGATTTGAAAATGAATAATCTAGTCCGATATTCTCAGTTAATTGTTTGTGAAATTTCAGAGAATATCGGTACCAACCCAGGCCTTGCGGCGTTGTGGGACGACGAGAGGCAGAGAAGACGGGAGCACGAGGAAGACTCGCACCTCTCCCCGCCCTCCTCGCCTGGTAGGTTTATAAAAGCGTATACTCTTTACGTTTTGAGGAGGAGCAATGTTGATCCATACCGAAAATGAGTGTCAACTTAGTGAAAATATCAACTGTAATTGAGAATGGCAAACAATATCCAGAATTTGAATAATAGCTGTACATCACATGTGCATGTATAGAAAATACGTATTTCGGCCATTTCAACTTGACCTGCAGAACAAAGTTTTTAATGAAAAAATAAATTTGTTTTTTTAAATGGACATTTCAGATCGCGGAGACGTCCCTTGGACGGATGCCGAGGCAGAACTACAAGAGAGGCTACGGAACATTGTGATAGACCTACAACCATACATGTAAGTTTCAGGGACTGTGACTCATTGAATATGAAAGCGAATAGAAATTGGGAACCAGGTGTCTTTCCCTGTACACTTGAACTAACAGTCGTAAATATTTGTTCTCCTGCCCAGTCGCCCGTTTTTTCGTCTTGAGGTTATAATGTCTTTATTCGTGTTATATGCATTTCATGATTTGATGCTCTCTCGTAACAGAAACAGTGATGAGGATACGTCGCCAGCCCTCAGCCAGAAAGAATCCCTCACCCCTTCCTCCCAAGTCGAGAGTCACCATTCTCTAAACGAAGGTGTGTAACCATTTGATCTTATATGTCTCATGGGGAATCTCTAGATAAGTGCGTAAACGCCCAATTAAATTTACCTCAGTTAAAGGAACGAATACAAGTTTGTTGATATAAGAATATTCACAGGCCCAAAATAAACTGGTGACAATTTTTGTATGAAAAAAGTATGTTGTTGCAAATAGTGCAAGTCTATCGTTTTATCGAAACCAAACAATTGTATGTCTGTCAGTAAATGCTTTTACTTAACAATAGGTATGGTTTACCATGCATACTTTGAAAAATACACGATCCGTATATTGCAGACCTTTTTAGCCTTTCTTCACAAGACACTGTCATCTTAGACCCGGGCAAAGATGAAATCAGTTCTGAGGCCGAGGCTATCGTCAACGAGACTTCCATACTTCGCGTGGTCTCCAGCAGCCAGAGTTTCCACGGAAGTCTGCCCAACGCTCCCAAAACAATGGATGTCCTAGGTATGTAACACTTAATTCGACCCAGAGAAAATCTTCCTTTACAATATGGAATTCATATCTATGCTCAATGTAGGCTGTCTCAGATTCGGTTAATCCAAGCTGCGTTATCTACATCTTGACAAAGGGTGTACAACTAATTGAAAAGTAATGTTTTCCAGCAAAACACAAATTTAATACATATGCACACAGAATTTCAAAACGAAAATGAAATGAATGTCGAAAATCTTGAAAACATGATAATATACTTATACGTATATTTGGCCATAGAATTCTTAAATTCGTATCGATTGTATGCACGTTTGTTACTTTATCGAACAACGATATATTTTTGGTAAATATACTTTCAAATATTCCAATGTAATCTTGATTGTATGAGACGTGGCAGGTGGGACCAGAAAAACATTATTTGTGATTATTTGATATTCTCCCAGATACGACCCAGGACCACCAGTTGGCGGAGATGCTGGCCTCCATGGCCGACGACGACAGTACACTGCCCAGCTCTCAGGCCGCCGCCTCCCAGGCCCTGGCCAGGGTGGCCACCCTGGAGGACGCCGACAGCGTCCTCTCCCAGGTGTCCTCCCAAACCGGGCCCACCCCACAGGTGGAGGCGGGGCAGGAGGAACAGGAGGAGCAGGAGGAGCGCGACCTGCTCGAACTGTCCCAGAGTGCCTGGGGAGAAGAGGGGGAACCTGAGGAGGCGCAAGCGGAAGGCAGTAAAGAGAGGTAATTCTGAGAGAGAATTATTTTTGGTAAAAGAACGTTCCTGTATACACCTTTTTCACGAGTCTGCGCAGTGAACTCTTCAATAGGCGCCTTGTTCCCAACCGTTTGAGCCTGGGTCCATAGAAAACCATGTCCCAATTGTTTTGTTCAGGTATATACGCTAGCAGGGCGCCGCACTATCGAAAAAAGTGTATTGTAACTTGATTGCACAGCCTGTAATACATTTACATGGAAAACTAGGTAAAAAATATAAGTAATTTCCGTCACTTCCTGTACGCCGTACTTGCATTCATTCATCTTAACAGTAGGTATGATATCATTTCTCTTATTGTCCCAGAGTAGAAACGGCATGTCCTGATATTATGTTACGATTCAATGTATTTCTATGCCATGGCAAAAATAACCAAACCCCTTCTTACTTTTGCAGCCTGAGCCAGATGGAGTTTGTACTGGAGGGGATGGACCAGTCGTGGAACAGCTCTCAGTGGGTCGACGTGCAGCCAGCGGCCAAGAGCGATGACGACGAGGAGACAATGCCACAGTACGACGGGCCTGCAGATGACAAGTCAGGTAAATATCGGCGTATTAAATGTCTTCCCATCTACTCACAATGTTATGGAAAATTAAGTTACTGACATGTAAATGTCTATCTATGTATGCTTTAGAATATCTATATGTTTGAGAAGGTTTGGTATATGATTTTAATTATTGTGAAATTGGAACAAGAAAAAATATTCGAAAAAATCTAATCAGTTTTCATACATTTTTTTTATGGGCACCACTGATCTGGCATAGAATGAAGTGACCAACTGTCAACTGGTCAATTTGAAAGCGGTCGCTGAGCTGAGCACATCTTCGCCACGTCTCACAGTTTTCCTACATTTTAATTACTTTTACATGAATTCCCGCGTGTGTAAGAACTTTATATTACATACATGTCGATATTTTATTCAAATTCTAAACTTCTGCATTCTTCTCTCTTTTGTACAGAAACCACTCCAACCACCAAGAAACGCCTGGGCATGCTGGGTCCTCGACTCCCGACGTTCAAAGTGAAGACAATCAGTCCGGGCGCCTTCAGCATCACGGCCAAGACGAACGAGGACACGCTCATCACCTTCACCTCCTCCACCAAGATGCACCCGGTGCACGCCAACAAGAGTAGGACCACCCCGAAGAACAAGGCGCGGGCCGCCACCGCCCCCAGAACGTCCCCGCTCGACGCGCCCCAAAGTCTGCGTTTTGATCTCAGAGCATCCGAGTTTAAGCAGCTCGACGACTCCGATGACTCCAGCGAGGACCAGTTTGCCGCCAAGGGTCATCGCTTACCGGAGAAGAAGCGGAAGGTCCGCGAGGAGGAACCTACCAAACCCAGCCGGAGTTCGGGGAAAAATAGTCCAAAGGAGGCGTCCAGGGCGAGTGATGCGTTTGTTGAGTTATCAGGTGGACACACGAAGCAGATGCCGCAGTCAAAGACAGCTCAGGGGCGGGAGAGTAGGAGCGGGGCGGCAAAATTAACGACCAAGTCAAACACAAAAGGTAACGCAGAATCGCCACAGAAGTCCGCTACTGGATCCGCCAGGCGAAGAGATGGGAAACATGACAACATTTTTGCATCGCTGGCGTCTGAATTATCGCAACCAAACATTGTTGGGTTACCAACGAGTTCAAGTAGTAGCAGTAAGGCAAGTGAGAGTGCCAAACAACAGTCTCCGCGTGGAAAAGACCTAGAGAGTTCTGGTTCCCCCAAAGATGTAGTGGTGACTGATTCACGGGTGGAACTGTTCATGCAAAAGTCCAGGGCTACACTGTTTCGGACAGCGAGTAGTAAACAAAGCACTGCGACAGAATCTGCCTCACCAAACCAACGATCGGGGAGGAGCACCCCTAAAACCACCAGCAGGAGTTACAAACAAAAAGAAACTAAACGGTCCCCACGTCTTACATCCGACGAGGATATAGGCTCCAGAGGAAGTGAATCAGACTTTGAACCTGGAGGGAAACGACTTCTGATCCCCCGGAGGAGAAGCTCTGATAGTTCCTCTGAAAGTGAGGTAGCAGTGAAACAGGACAGTCTTAAGATTCCCAGCAGCCCGAGTGTTCCAGCAGCACAGAGGAAGGCTAACGGAGAGGTGCGGAGACCGTCTCACGGTGAGCACGATACGGAAAGTGTTAACAAGGCGAGTGAAGTTAGCGACGACCAGGTGTCGCTAAGGGTGGACCCCGACCCAGAGAGCGATGTGGAGAACATGTGGGACCAGACCGGCTGTGACGACCTGCCCGACATCATCGACTTACCCCCAGACCCCACGTCTATCAGTGACGGCGAGCAGAACCAACAGGACGGACCGATGACGTACGAAGAACACAGCACTGTCATCGTAACCCGCCCGACTAAGAAGTCTCAGCGGGGAAGGAGAAGTAGCGCACCGGCCAGGAAATCGTCAAGTGCGCATGCAAATAAAAAAGAAGCTCAAAAGTATTCTACCTCTACTGAAAGCAGTAGTCACTTAACCCAGGGCACAAGTCAAAGTTCATCACTAAAACCATCCCATCAAAAAACGTCTATACCTGAACACTCAGATGCTGTTGGTTTTAACGAATCCAGTTCTAAAAATAAAGAGGAAATGTCCAGTAAAAGCTGTGTGAGTTTGGCCGAGAGGAAACGAAAACTGTCACTGAAGAAACTTCAGAAAAAGCAGGAGAATGCGCTGAATAAACTAAACAGACAGAGTAGCAATAATATATCGGAAGACACAGACTCGTATGGGTCTAATGACCTGTTCTCAGACTCTTCTACCAGTGTCAAGGCACAGCCGATGGACACTAGCCTGGCATCTCCTACTAAGCAGCCGAGTGTGACAAGTCCAATATCCCTCGATCCTGCTTGGGATTTGGCCATAACTGGGGATCCTACAGCCCTACAAAGGAGTGTTAATCCTAATTTGAGTATAAGAGGTAGAGGGCGGGGCACTCCCAGCCACCGTGGAGGGAGGAGTCCGGGAGCATTAGGAACTCTCCAGGGGCCAGTTGATAAGGTCTGGAAGAGATCCCAAAGAGGGCGGCGAGGAAAGAGAGGTCACAGAGGCCAGAGACATTCCTCCCCTTTAATCAGATCGGACGAGCAAGACACAGTTTGGTTTACAACCAGGAGTAGTGTCAACTATTATAACGGTGTGCGCGTGTGCCTCCAAGACCGCAAGACGCGACACATGGTTGATGAAGCTAACACACGAGTGCGTGTTTTAAAAAGTGACTGTCAGAAATATAACCTAACCGATATAGGCAAGGAGGCCCTTGACCTGCATAATATGAACCCGTACGAACTTATCCACAATGAAGACTATAAGCCTGCATGCGATAAGTTGTATAGAAAGTATGCGGCGGATAAGCCCCTGGGAAGGCCTGCAGGCGTGAAGAAGCAGCAGGATTCGTCTTCAGGCAGTCTGTCAGAGATGTTGATTACTCCAGGAGGTGAGGAGAACGTGGAGATAATTGACATCTCAGCGCTGACTGCTGAAGCCTCCATGTTCAGGCGTTGTCAGCAACATCTGAGCAGTATGGAGTTAAGCGAAGAGGAATCTGGCGATACAAAAGACTCTCCGTGTCCCATGGACGAGGACGAGCCTATCAAACGGCAGACAACGACTGAACCGCCACCTTCTAGGACAGTTAGTACACACAAATATGGTGAAGGTCAAGAAAAGCTGGGACAGTCTTCAAAGCCTGAGACTAGTTCGTTACATTCTGCCACGCCGTCCTCAACGCTGAATGATAAATCATCAACAACAACCACTCTACACTCAAAACCTGATCCTAATTCTTCAAAACCCGGTCCTCGATCGTCAAAGACAAGCCATTCATCAAAACCTGGCCCCAAGTCTTCAAAAGCCCCTTCCCAGACCTCAGAACAGCCAGTGGAACACTCCAAAACAGACACCCAATCTTCAAAACAGTCAAATAAGTCCTCAGAACCTCAGAAAGGATGTACACAGTCATCAAAAACCCCTCATCAAGCATCGAAAACAGCTAAGCAATCATCAAAACAAGATTCCAAGCCATCAATATCTGCTCAGTCCTCAAAGTCTGCTGCACAATCTCAAAAAGCGCCTACCAATTCCTCCAAATCTAGTACTAGTTCATCAAAGACTACAACCAGTTCATCAAAAGTTGATATTGATTCCAGTTCCTCAAAGACTCCTGCCAGTTCTTCGAAATCATCGACCAGTTCTTCAAAAACATCCTCAAAGGGTGGCTCCAGTTCAACGAAACCTAGTACTAGTAGTTCTACAAAAAGTGAGACTAGCTCCTCCAAACATTCTGCTAGTTCATCAAAGACATCTGCTAGTTCTACAAAAACAACTACAAGCTCCTCTACCAGTTCGTCAAAAACAACTTCAAGCTCCTCAAAAACTACAAGTTCCTCCACCAGTTCTTCAAAAACATCCACTAGCTCATCAAAAACAACTACGAGCTCCTCTACAAGTTCTTCAAAACCATCTGGTAGCTCGTCAAAAACAACTACGAGCTCCTCTACAAGTTCTTCAAGACCATCTGGTAGCTCGTCAAAAACAACTACGAGCTCCTCTACAAGTTCTTCAAGACCATCTGGTAGCTCGTCAAAAACAACTCCCAGTTCATCAAAACCATCTACCAGTTCCTCGAGGACTGCTAGCCATTCCACAAAAACTAGTTCTTCAAAACCTTCCAGCCAGTCTTCAAAACATACCAGCCAGTCATCCAAATCCGGTACCCAGTCATCCAAATCCACATCACATTCCTCTAAAACATCCTCTTCATCATCGCAGCCTACTGCCTCCCGTAGTAATGATACCACACAGCAGCAGATCATCTCACGCCAGTCTTTGTTGGAGAACCAACAAGCCGAGGCCAAAGGGGACATGGTGGTGGACTTTTCCCTGCTGGAGAACCCTATGGACAACGCCATGGAGGGGCTGTTATCGACGGAGGCCGACCCCCACCACCAGCTGCACACCCCTCCCCTGGTGATGGACGCCGACAAGGAGGAGACCAGTCCACATGCGGCAACGAGTCCAGAAACACGGACCACTGATAAGGGCGAGAAGGGGAAAAGCAAGGCGGCTTCGAAGAGAGACTCCGAACAAGCGTCCGATCAAGCGGAAAGCTCCGACGATGGACAGAATACCGCTGAGAACTCGCAGGATGAAACGCTGACGGAAACCGACTTGTATTCTGACAGCAACATGGACAGCAACATGGGGAGGGATTCCCCTCTTGTGGCACCTCCAGAATCCTGTTCTGAAATACCAGCGGTTAGGGCATTGAAAAAGCAAGACAGTGTGTCCACTGAGGACTCGTTTACCTGTGAGACGGCCGGTCAGAGGACGAAGAGAAAACCTTCACAGATGCCCAGGAGGGCTTCGCTGAAACTGAAATTCAAGAAAATTAACAGTGAAAGTTCTTCAGAAGCACAGGAAAATCAAACAGAGAGTAGCGATGAAAGGAGTAAGCAGCGTAAGCGGAGGAAAGTTGAACAAAGCGATCAGTATAGGTACCGCTCGAAACGAGCAGCGGTTGACTACAGCTCAGACGCTTATGCCCATATGTATAAAGAAGAAAAGGCAAAAAGTCAAGCACCCAAAGATCCAATAGTCAAGCAAAGAAAACGAAAAGTCCAGTCAAGAGAACCAGTCCAGTACATAATCATCAACCGTTTCAGGGGCCACAAATCGATGAGAGTTCTCCTGGAGAAGATGGACGTGGGTGAACACGAAGTGGTCCACTTAAATGATCTCAAAAGGCGCAAGCGGCAAAAACGGCAACATACTTCGCAAACGAACACAAACAGTTTCGGCGTGCTGCGACAAATCGTGTCCGATGTTCCTCATGAGAACCAGAGTGATCCGTTGTGGGAGGCCCAGATCGAGCGGCTGGGAGGAGACGATGGCGATGCGGACGACGACGAGGAGGAGGAAGGCAGCGGCAACGGGTCATCAGACGATGACTCAAGCCAGGACTCCACCAATGCTGAAGACTCCAGATCTCGCAAGGGACAATACCACCTGGGTGGTGGCACGACGGGCGCCAAGGGCGGCCCCAAGAAGCGCGTCATGTCCTACCATAAGCGCCTCTCGAACGCATTCTGCAGCACCAAGACGCGAAGGCCGAAACGTAAGTCGGAGCAGACCAAAATCTGGAACACGTTGTCGTTACTTCATGACGCCACTGTGGCCCACCTGACGAGCCCCAGCACCACGTACAGTGACGACGCCGAGAAGGACCACAGCACCGAGTTCGTGGACGTCATGTACAAGCTGGCCCTGTTCTCCCCGCCCCAGTCGGAGCACGGCGGGGACTCGCCGCCACAACCCCTGTCCCCGGGCTGCCCGACCGAAGACCAGGAAGCCGCCATACAGAAACAAGACGAGGGACCAAGGAAAATGCAACCACCCGCCTACCAAAACACCATGAAAGCATCTTTGTTGGCCCAGTCTTCTATAGATGACAGCCAGAGTGAAATAATGCCATTGACCAAGTCACCGGTGCACGCTTTGAAATCCTCCGCAAGGTCTTCGGCGGCCAATTCTCCGTCAGGGTCAGACCCCGAAGCGCACTTCAATGCACGGCAAGCTTTAGCGTCATCGGAATACAACTCCTCCGGTATGAATGCCAACAGCACGGGTAGTCCTTATGCTGTAAAAGAAGCGATTGTTCACTTTAACCCATCCAAGGCGTCGCTGTTCAACCAGAGTAAAGGCTACGGTAAGGATAGCTCACCCCCAGATCTTGGACCACCCACTCTTCACCAGATGTCGCCTCATAGTTTAGGCTCCAACACAGGATCTCCTCCCGAGCTCGTTTATCAAGACAAGGAACAGCACCATCACCAGAACCAAAGTAGCAATTCGACATCTTTAGACGCGTATGCAAATTTCTTTGGATCCGTTGCAGGCACTTCAAATGCGGGTAAGGCATCATATAAAACATCTTCGACACTATCTAAGCAACCATCTTTATCAGCCTCAAAGGACTCTGCTAATAGAAAAGAAAGAGGAAGAAAAGGTTCTGTGTTGAGCAATATAGCCCCAGAGAAACAAGAGAGTGTTTCTAAGGGATCGAGTCGCTCTTTGTCACTGAAGAAGTCTCGGAGTGGTTCACACTCACGTCCAGTGGACCTCACCACACCAGTCACGCACTCCTCGTTGGTTCGAGCCGTTTCAGATCAGCCCAACTCTAAACAGGCAGGCAGTAGTTTAGAAAAGGACGGTAGCAAAAGGAGGAACGATGAGCCTGCTGAATCTTCACGTAATAGAGGAAAGCAGCCTGGGAGGTCTGAAGCTGACGTAAATGTGCCTACCTCAAAATCTACCAAGAGTGCGGAGGGGAAGAGTTATGAAAACCAGCCTACGAAGAAAAAGGTCCTATCCAGATTCGGGATTAATGTCCACGCTTTACAGGAACAGGAGAAACAAAATAAATACCAAAAGGGGGAAAAGGATGAGGATAAGAAGGAGCGGAAACATTACAAGAGTAAACCTGCAACATCCAAATCGTCTGAACCCGTCCGAGGAAAGGAGGACTCTGTTAAAGAGTCTAGAAACAGGAAAGCCAAAGAGAAGGTTGGGAAGACGCAAGAAAAGAAACATGAACGGCAGGTATCGACGTCATCGTCAAAATCAAGAAGCAAGAAGGTGGAGCTAAGTTCGGAATCTTCAGAAGAGGAGGAAGACACGTGTATCAGATCACAAACCCCACCGCAGTCACCGGTTGAATGCGAACCCCCTCAACTTGAGAATATCCATAAAACTAATAAAAAGCAAGAAAATGTCGAGGAAAGTAGTACAGAGGAAGATGATGATACAGATGAGGAGGAGGACAAGCCAACAATGATGGTCAGTATGACGCCGATCCGTTCGCCGTCCCCCGTCCCCTTCAACGTCAGATGTGACATGGCCGTTCCCTTAGTTCCAATCGCCACCCCAAGACACCCGGGCAGTAGCAGTTGGGAAAGACCGCCACTCAAGTCCTACCTTCACTGCCCGACGTTATTAGATGCGCCCCCACCTATTCCGACTGACGTTGATCAGGCATTGCCGGCATCTATATACGTATCAAAACCTGCGGCGAATTCAACTGAAACGACTGAGTCAGGGAAATCAGCTCCAGTTAAAGAAACCAGAGAGGCCAGTAAAGAAGACATTACTACTGATAAAGATAAGACGCAGCACAACAAGCCGAGTGAAGAGTCAGATGAAACGCAAAAATCTGAAGAGAAAGAGATGGACCTACGAAAAGAAGGGGAAGAAAAGGTAGAAGTAGCAACCCATAAAAGTCCAGATAATGAAGCAAGTAGCCAAGAAAGTGAAGAAGAGACTGAAGACGAAAGCGACAGTGAAATGAAAAATTGTCACCGAATCGACAGCCCCATACGGTCACCGTCGCCAGAAAGGAGAAATTCTACATCCGAGGAAGTTTCCGAACAATCTAAACTACCACCTCAAATAAATGAAACCCTGACCGATGAAATAAACGAAAAGCCCGGGCTTGATGTGGATACCCCTACAGTTTCAGCAGAAAAATCTACAGTCAATGAGTCTCAGAATCTCTCAGCCTCAGAGTTATTTTCACCAGAAGTACAGTCCGACGCCGATCTCTTCTCTCCCGATAACACAGAGTCGGAGGCGAAACGAGAAAAAGTTGAAGAAAAAGAGACTGAATCCTCAACAGAGGGCGAAAGCGAGGAGGAATCTGAGGACGATGAAAAGTCCCCAAAGGTGGTTTGCAGTCCGATCCGCTCTTTGTCTCCACCGCAGTCACCCACTGAATCCAAGGTTGAAGATGACGACTTGCAACAAGTGCCGGTACGCGCCATCCCAACGAACACCAGTAACAACACAGAGGTCACAGTAGAGAAAGAACAAGAAGAACCTGCCAAGTTGGATACGTCTTTTGAAAGTACCGAGGATGAAGAGGATGTTATTGAGAAATGTGAGCGACTATCAAGTCCGATTCGGTCTCCTTCACCCCCGCCCACTTCCCCAACACACACACCTCTTGTTGCAAAAACTGGTTTGTCATCCGATGCCCAAATTTCTGAAAACCAAGGAAAAAATCAGTCTGCATCTGATCTCTTTTCACCTTATCCCACCGAAAGCAGTTCCCCCGAGGGGCCACACAAAACAACAACAACAACAGCGGAGGCGAAAGATTCTGAAGACAACAGCGAAAAAGTTGATAAACCAGAGGTGGCTAAGGTGGAGAACAAAGATGAAGAAATTCCTAAGATTGCAGATCAGGAATCGACCAAAGATAAGCCGGAGTTGTCGTCCTCTGAAGAAGAAGAAAGTGAGGAGGAGTCTGAGGAGGACAGTGAGGAGGAGAACCAAGGTAGTGCGGATGTAGAAGATTTCAGTCCTATTCGGTCGCCCTCACCCCCGCCGATCGCATCCCCTGTGCCCATTGAAGAAGACCCCGAGTTAACGACAACTCCACCGGCAGAAATCCCGGCATCGGTAATCGGCTCACCGAGACCGGAGAATAGGTCAACCCAACCGGCTTCACCTGAACATCCAAATGAAAAACCAGAAAAAGAAACCAAGCCAATCTCCCCTTCTCCATTACAGTCAGCAAGGGATTTGGAAGTAGAAAAACTTAAGGAAACTAAAGGAGCTGTTTTGGCCAGTAAAAAACACTTATTCTTGGCTCCAGTGGAGTCCCCTAACCCTGTGGTCTCGGAGAGGGAAGAGGGAGAGTTGAGGTCGGATGACGAGACAGGCCAAGAAACTGAGGACGAGTTGAACTCCTCCGTTAAGGTCAGCCCAGCTGGTGTTAACAACAAGGGGAGAGGGGAAGACAGAGAAGAGGGGGAGCTCACCGAAACGTCAACGTGTCGATCCTCACCTGTTCATTCCCGACTCTCAGACTGTTCTGATGAAGAGGAGGTAATACGGACTGTTACTATAATGCCTCCCAAATTGGTTCTCTCTGTAAAGGATCCATCAGATGAAGATGATGGCAGTCAGGGAAAGACAGATACAGATACTGTGGATACCCTAAAGACGAGTACAGATACCGGGGACACTGTAAAGTTGGTTACAGATACTAGGGACACTGAGAAATCAGTTACAAACACTGAGGTCACTGTAAAATCAGTTGCAGATACTTTGGAACCTGTTAAGTCGGTTACAGAAACTGTGGAATCTGTGAAGTCAGTTGCAGATACTTTGGAACCTGTTAAGTCAGTTACAGATACTGTGGAATCTGTGAAGTCAGTTGCAGATACTTTGGAACCGGTGAAGTCAGTTACAGATATTTTGGAACCTGTGAAGTCAGTTACAGATATTTCGGAAACTGTGAAGTCAGTTGCCGATACTTTGGAACCTGTGAAGTCAGTTGCCAATACTGAGGAATCTGTGAAGACAGTTCCAAAAGAAGATGCAGATACAGATGCAAAAGACAGGGACTCCGTAACAGATACAAGGGACACTATAGAGACAGATGAAGTTACAAAGGACACTGTAAGGATAGTTACAGATACCCAAGAAACTAGGGAAGGTGGTAGCAGCGTCCAAGAAGAAGAGGAAACTAGCATAGACTGTACATCTGTTGAAACAGTCAAAGAGGCGAAGAAAGATTCTGGAGATGAGGAGGAGAGTGACGAGGAGTCAAGTGAAGAAGAATCGGAGGACGAACGACCACAAGTTATTACGTGCGACTCTCCTATTAGGTCCCCATCACCTCCGCCCGATGCTGAAGTATTGGAGAATATTACTACTGAAATTGCCGAATCGCCTGGAATAGAGATCGAACAAGGGAAAGATAGAGCTCAAGTGGAAGGTGACCAGGGAAAGAAAGACGGTGAAATCGAAAGTGAACAGGGAATGAATGCGACTAACGTGGAGAGTGAAAAGGGGGAGAACAGCAAGGAAATGGAGAATGATCAGGAAAGAAATAACACTGAAACACAGGATGAGAAGGACGTCGGTCACACTGTACTACCGAAGGAGAAACCAGCTGCAAGCAAACACGACAGCTCAGACGACGATGACGATGAAGATGACGACAGTGATGACGATGATGATAAGGAGAGTCATCGGGAGGCGGCCTTGTCCATCCGATCCCCCTCCCCCATCCAGTCCCCTGACCACGACATGGCTGACCTCCAGGAGGAGGACGTGTCCGATACCATCAGGTCCCCGTCCCCCATCCAGTCCCCCGACCAGGGCAGTAGTAGTGACCGCAGTGGTCAGCCAGCGGTCATCCCCTTGACCATCGACACGACGAGCGTGGGCGACCCGCGGACCAGGCGGCCCTTCCTGCACCCAGTACCTTCTCCAGTGGGGGGCAGTAGGTGTGTTGGTCCTGGTGGTAGTGGTGGTAGCAGCAGGCCGGCTGACCACTGCCCTACGGCTGACCACACCGACCCACCCGGCCTACCGCCACACCCACAAGACTCAACCCACGAGGACGAGGGTCTCTTATTGTCAACCACAACTCAAAGTGTCTCCGATTGTAAATCAGGAGCACCCAAGGCAGCAGCCATACGGGAAGGGACAGTTAGACCTCCACCCAAAAATGAAGACCCAATGGGTGACCAAAGTTCCAAAGACCGGGCAGGAGACAAAGCTGGGTCGAACAGACACTCAGACTCAGATTCAGCGGCTTCTGGTGGTGGTGGTGATGGAGTGGGTGGATCTCCAGCAGAGTGTGCTCCATCCCCAGGCAGTGGGCCGGCAGTGGCCGTGCTGGGGCCGGCAGTGGCCCCGCCCAGTAGGCAGGCAGTGGCGGAGACAGCGGGCAGTGCGCGGGTGGGGCAGCAGGAGGCCTTCTTTAGTGACCACAGCGACGCCCAGCAGCAGCGACCAAGGTAACCCTCCTCTCTAGATGCTAGGACTTGGCCATCATCATCTCATCATCACCCCTCCTCATACTCACCATGCACCTCTCTGACGAACTCAAATTTGCATTGACGCTACCCTGGAACTAACTCCTATCTACTGGCTTCACATGTCTAATTCGGACTTCACGTTGACGTAGAGTTCAAACCGCCACGGATTCTTCCAACGAGACAATAACTATTGGAGAAAAAAAAACCAACCACGTTCATGTTATGCATTTTATTTTAGAGATGAGCTATTGTTGGTTTTCTCTTAGAATTTAGAAGTATCAAAATGAAGATTTGTACTTTGTGACTGTGGAAAGGTACGTCAAAATTGAGAAATTTTATATACAATTTTCATCGTCCAGGCTAACGTCTTTGCAAAACTGATGTCTGAAATAACATAGGGAATAATCGCTTTCAGTTTTTGTTTTTTCCAGTTTGACTGTTGCATGATTCACTACTAAGTAAATACTAAAATTCCATAACATAAGATACTGTATTGTCAGATTGGAATATCATTAAGTGTCCTTGATCAGCAATCATTTGAAACAGCTGTACTGTTCTCACTGTCAGGAAATCGCCAATATACACCAGATGTAATGTACATATTCTCAAGTATCCTTGAGTGCTCAAACTCTGATTCTAGAAGCAGGTTGTTTCTTGTCATTGATACTTATTATTACCTGTCAGGTAAAGGGAATCACATAGAATTCAAATACGGATGATATATCCTATATTAGATTCCCAACCAGTGGTCATATTGTAACGGGATTCTGCGATAATGAACTGTTAATTCTATATGTATGAAATGGAAGAAGGGTATAATCTATGTCACAATGGGATACCTGTATTGTTGCCAGTCTATTGAAAGTCAATCCTTAGCATGTGTGTAAATTTATACACCAACGCCAGTTGCCGTTACAGTACTCTAGTGCTCCTGTTGGTTTGTTAACTGCAGTTTGGGCATTTATCTCATTAATGCGGGTCGAACATTGGTGGTTACCATATAGATATATATGGTAGACTGTTCTGTGTATCTAAAAACATGTAAATGATATGTTAAGAAATGTGTGATTTCTTAATCACAATCATGTTTTAAAATGTTAAATTCAAGAAGAATAGATGTCCAATAATTGAGTAAAGCAACATTGCTTTGTAATCTCGCAATTCTTTAAGTACCGTACACTCGCGCAAAATCTGATAGAGAACGGTGGCTTTATGTACTGAGAGATGTGTTAGACGAGTTTACAGTACTGCAACAAACGTGTTGACGCCTTATTTTATTAACATAAAACCGTTTTAACCATGATTGATTCATGAACTGCTTAGAGGCCTGTTCAGCGAGGTGTCCAATGCAAATACGATACAAGAAATATGATAACATTAACACATGGGCTGGATTTTCAATTTGATCAATTTCATTATCATGATCAATTTAGTGTCCATGAATTTTTTTATACCTTTAGTGCGTGATGTCGTGTCGTGTAGGACAGAGTTTTCTCCGAAGACAATCAAAGCCGGTTTAACTAACCCAAATTCAAATATTAAGTCTCATCACCTACGTAGGCACCAAGCGAAAAATACTGCCGGTAACGTGTGTACTGTTTGAAAAGTGTTTTAGGGTTTTATTGGTTGTATAAGTGTGGTTTTCTGTGTTGGTATTTGAAAGATTTGTATGTCCGGGGTATTTTTTCATGTTTTTAACTTTCTTTATTAATTGTTTGACAGCACTACCAAGTGGTCCTACTTTTTTACTTGGATAAGTATACTCTCATAATGGAATCGTCTTGAAGCCCAATTTGGTTAGCACAAAATGAAATTGCTGACCTTTATGAAACCAATAAGACGACTTTGTAAGCTTGTCGTGATATTTTAATTCTCCCATTTATTTTTGGAGGATTACGTTTTAAATAACGTGCAGTTTTCTCGCCTACTGAGTTTGTAGCTGGAGACCTGTGATATCTGCATAGTGAAGCCGAGTTTATTAGGGTGCCGTCGTGCCAACGCCAATCATGTTTTATTTGCCTAAATTTTGTGAAACTTTAAGTCTATTGTACAAACAATAAAACTATTACACTCTTTTTGATACTTCATCGACTTGGTTCAAAATAAATAGATATACTATAATTATTGTATAGTACATCGATGCGACAAAGCCTAGCTGTAAGTTACTGGTTTTAGATGATAATTTACACATGTCACTCTCGTATAAAACTATGTAAGGTCATTAGTGTCAGGCATGTGTTATTCCTGTGGGCTCTAATTCTCAGAGGATGTAGGTTCTGTCTTGGGTGTTGAATAAAAAATGAACTTGCTTGCTTGACGACTGTAAACAATCGTATGCCTTTCACACTGGAAACTATTAACTCTACAAGAGTTATAATGTTATATATACAGTATATGGTGAGAAATGTGATGTCGGAATAAATGATAACGTGTTCGGGTAATAATTACCAATTGACTTGTATGATGTGAATGGAAAGTACTGAATATTTGTAAATTTCTGAACCAAGATAAAGCATTGTAATCTGTCCTGGTGCTGCTCATCTGAATGTATATATTGCTGGATTCAAAGGGAAATTATATTATACGTGCAATTTATGCCCAATGTTTAAATAAGAGAAAACGCATTAAATGCCAAGGATTGTACAAAGTGGCGTAATATGTAACAGGCAGATGTTATTGCATTACCACATCATGCTTTGTACAAACGTAATTATGTGAAAACCAAGAAAATAATATGCATAAGCGTTGAACAGAATCGTTACTGCTTCTTTATAACCAAATGTATTTTGATTTATCGGTACAGGGGCCATATTTTCTACGACATCAGTGTTAAATGTGCATATTGTAAGCTGTACATTCAGAATAGCTAGTTTAGAATCTTCCTCGCATTGACTGCTGCTGTCTCTACACTGAAAGTAAATGTGCTGTACATAATCTAAGATAAAGAAAAAACTAATGAGGCGACAGTTGGAAAAGGCGTGGACTCTAATATTATTTATGGTGGTAAATTGTGAGTGTGTAGACGTAGAACTTTTTGAGTTGTGCTGTTCTATGAGTGTCATTACTACCTGATAATAGTCGGGATTCACTTATTATACAACGGCAGCTGATTGTACTAACTCCTTTACAAATAAAGGCATGGATATAGTCAACAGAAATGCTACGTGGTCAGTCCATTGTTGTGTGTTCTTTTTCATGGTAAGTGCCAATATTTAGAAGTGAAGTTAACATCTTCGATTAAATCAACTTTGTTGGGGCCAAATCTACAAGCAAAAAATAAAAATGCCCAAAGTTCGATGTTCAAAGTATATATAGACCTATGAGCATAAAAATTCACGGGTAGATCTGAAATAAACTAAGCTGTTAATGTCGCAGTTAAGATAATGCTAGTATAACAAAAGAGAGACTAAGTGCACTCATACATATAGACGTTTTTAGATGGGAAAAATATATAAATTGTCCTAGATTTAGATGAACCTCAGAAAATAAGAGGCAAGTAAATATGGAATTGTATATATCAATTGAAGAATTTATGAAGTATGTGAATAGAGTTTTAAGTCTCTGCTAAACAGTAATGGCGAATTAACAAAAACAATCTGTTTGAATCCACAGTGGATTTATAAATCCTGATGAAATGACAAAAATACGTTCTGTATAAGCTTCAGAAGGTGAAATTAAACAGCTTTGAAAAGTCTCTCCAAAAGGTTTGAAAAGTTACAAGAATTAAATTCATACCGGGACCTCGACGAGACCAACCAGTAGATGGACAGCCCGGAAAACAAGTTCTGACCACATACACGAAAAGAACAGACCATGACGAATTATTTGTAGAAATGAAAATAAATATATATTTTTAGGTGTTATATAATACATGCAACAAACAGAATAACTCCTCATCCATCCTACCAGGTACACATTTCACTTCATCATTCGTGTTTCCATCATGTGCGATCTTTCTGTATCTTTATTCCTTTTTAGTGTATACATGCATTTTCCTAATTCTTTCTTGCATGTCTAGTTGATTTATGTTGTTCTTATGAATGTCACCTTCTCCGATAAGGTGTCCTTTACATTTCAACGGAAGTCTTTGTTGCTGGTAATAGAATTTGTCAAAACTGGTATAAAAACTATTTTTTTTATCCTGGATTTTCAACACATTCGTGCAGAATCTTAAGCCTGGATTTAGTTTCATGAGTTGGGACTATCCCCCATAAAATTCATGAGTAACTATTTTCTTAACGTCCAGGTCAATGTTCCCTCCCAATGCTATGTGTTGAAAATGTCAAGAATGCCCTTATAGAAATCGTAAAGCCATCCATGTCAAATAAGTATGGTCTTGCTCTCATTTCCGAAACATTTTTATAAATGATGTAATAACGAATAGCCATGAGGACTCTGTGTCGCCCTTTTGGCATGAGAATGCCCGTAATCTTCCATTTAAGTAAGGTAACTTTTAAGAATAGCTCTGCAATTCATTTCTAGTCAAATGTTTTCGATTCCTTAATAGGATCTCCTCGACAACCGTTAAGAATGTAGTATCAACATTCAAAATGTTAATCAATATTTCCTTTTACAATCTAAGGGAAGTTGGCGCACGGGTCCTTAAAGTTCAATCCAATCTGGTAAGTACCACAATACCCTTCAATAATAAAATTTGAATAACAAACATAAGGTTAGATAATATTCTCTCAAATCAGGAGTATACAGTAATGCTTAAGAAACTGCAACTATATTTGAGCGATACATATCCGTTGAAACGAAGAACAAACATTCACATACAACAATACAATTCATTAGAAAAATATTTAATGATTTTTTGTAAATTTATATTTTTCAAAGATAAACAGATATAAGTAGTCTGTGAAATGTAAACCCAACACTAATGGTTTTCTAATAATTCAAAATCTAATCCGACAGGTTTCGGCGTTACCTGAGGTGGAGAGCGTACTCCCACACCCTGGACTCTATCACTGGCAGTCTCTGCTGATTTCGGAGCAGCTGTCCTCTAACCCTTCACTAAGTCAGCAATCTCAGGGTTTTGATATTCAGGAAGAGATGAAGAAAAATCCACAGTTGAAGGCATCTTTACTGGGGAACCAACCCTCAGTTATCACCCCTAGCCGGCTGCCACCCACGAAGAGAGAAGTTACAATGTGGATGAAAGCAAAGGATTACTTGTCAAAGTTGAATCAGGAGGAAATGTCTAAACTTAAATCTAAGGAAACGGACACGAAAACAGGAAAGTCCGGCGAGAAAAGGGAAAAGATAGAAGATACAAATGTTTATAAAACTCCAAAATCAAAATCGGGAGGAGAGCAAAAGCAACAGCGGGAAGCAGAAACAAATACTCCTGTTACTTCCAACAAGGGAAAAGCCGGTAAGGGTGGGAAGGTAAAAAATCCTAATTTCACTGGAATCAAAAGAAAACGTAGCACAGAAGAAAAGCCAGGCTCTTCTGAATCTTCAAGGGGAGACCTATCGGACCTGGAAAGAAGTGACATACCATTAGTTAGCCCGCCTGCTGTAGAGGGTGGCTTTAAGACCCCGGCACGTCGGAGTAGGCGGAGCAGCTCGGCCGATGGGTTGTTGGAGGACAGGGCTGAAGCCCCGCCCCCTACGCCCGACCCCCTGTCTATCATAACCCAGAGTCCACGTGCTAAGAGGAGGCGGAGCGTGGACGACGCCTCCCCGCCCCAACACAGCACGCCCAGGGTGGGTGGGAACGTGGGTCTCACCCGCAGAGTATCCTTCATAGAATCTCTCACCCCTTCATGCACGCCCATCAAACGGACACACCCACCCAGTCCTGAAACGCCCTCCTCTTCGCTTAAACCCTCGGTTAAACGGGACGCCACTTTGACTTTAGCCACGCCTACCACGCGAGATGGGCGGGGATTACGCCGCAGTGCCACGCCCCCTCCGTTGGGCTCCACCCCTTCGCCGTCCGTAAGAAAGAGAAGGAGTATAACTCCACCCCCTTCGCTGTCCAGCCCTAATACCAGCATTTCTCAAGACACGCCCTCTGGTAGTCAGGGTCGGAGTAAGAGCCGCCCACTTCGGAGACTCAGCACCAACACACAGTCCTTCCTGCGACGACTGATACAGTCCAGTCAAAGTAAGGTAAGTGGCAGGAACTTAGATAGTTCTACTCTTTGTATGCTCCGTCAGAAGCAAATATTTGTTACAAAACAAGTTACATAGTACTTCGAATTTATACTACCTTTTCATTGAGATATAGCCTTGTATGTGACCACTTGATATATTTGTGGTCATGGTGATTTAATCAAAATTTACATTGAATGGACCGAGGAATAAGTTACTATTGATTTTCTCCACAGAACGCCCTCCTGACTCAGCTAAGCCTAGCCTCCAACGTATCCCAGATTGAGGGAGCCACACCAAAGAACACGTACGGCTTTAAAGTCAGTCGACAGAACGTACGAGATGCAAAGGCTCTACACGAGGTAAGTGTTCAATGCGATTTAATAACATTTATTTTTTTGCAACAACACTACCAATAGGCTTTATAGAATGATTGAATGAACTGATTCTGTGTCAAGATTAAACTAATCAGACGTCTACTTTTGATGTGATAATGTTTCTAATTGACATAAATCAAACATTATATTCATACAAGGATTTATAAATGGATTATAATTCTATGACATTGTATTACAATAGCGTAGCCGTAGATTAATTTACCACATGCCATTTGTATGCGGGTGCCAGTACATTCTGATTGTTTTCTATGTTCAGGTGATATAAATGCATTCCATCTATCACTCAAATTCGAACGTGCCTGGATCTAGCAAAGGGCGCAACATGAAATTCACAACTATTTTTTTGCTTCAATGACGAAGTACGTAATTACTCTAATATCCATATATATAAGACAGTCACAAAACATGGGGCAAACGGGGCATTGTCTCCCACCCCACCCCACCCCCACTGGACCCTAGGGAGAACATTTTGGCATATTAAAATTGCAAGATCTGTGTAAATCTGGTGTTTCTAATGTTCATATTGACTCTCAATCCGCCCCTGGCTACTAACCTTTCCATTTCTGCCCCACCCAGTTCCAGTACCTGACCACCCTGAGTATCGAGGTGCACGCCACCTCGCGGGCGGACCTTAAACCAGACCCGGAGTGTGACGCCATCGTCGGCCTCTTCTTCTCCGTCCTCAACGACGTGCCCCCGACCAGGGGTCAACGGGAGGTCACCGGGGCCATCGTCGTCGACGTGCCCTCGGCCAAACGGACTCAGGCCGATGTCGGCGACGGGGAAGGGTCGTCGGGGACCGGTGGGGTGAACCAGGACCTGTTTTCAAAGTCGGGTGTGGATCTGGACGTGACGTACGTCAGAAATGAAGAAGAGCTTGTTGCAAAGTTTATCAAATTTGTGAAGAAGTAAGTGTGCGAGTTTCAAATGTTAAGCAGGTTTCCTCCCTTGTATTAAATGTTTACAGTTAAAAGGTTAAAAGATTTGAAAGAAAATCTGGTTTGATATACCATAGGAATTTTGTTTAAAAAACAATATGTAATTACAGGGTATTACAATAATGAATCCTTTTCCGATGGAAAAAAATGATTGTAACAACATCAGTTAGATCTACATCATTTCCATCTGGAAATCTTTGTATTTTCTGAAACACGAAGTCACTATAAAATGATTAAACACATTTTTTTTCAGATGGGACCCTGACCTGTTGGTGGGTTGGGAGATTCAGACGACGTCCTGGGGGTACCTGTTCAAACGAGCAGCTCACCTCAGCGTCAACCTGTGTGAGCAGCTCTCACGGATAGAAGGTAGGCTCGGATGGCAACTCGTTGTGATCTCATATTACGGTCGTTTTTCCTTAGTGCATGGTCAGATGATACGTTTGCAGTTTGTTCTGCTATTTCTAACATCAGCAACTAACGGCGATTTCTACATTGCTGATTGCTGAACTCATGAAGTACCAATCTCACAACTTTATCAATTTCCAGGTAAGACTCAGGACAGTCACCACAATGCGGAGAAGGACGAGTGGGGGGCGGACACCATGTCGGAGATCCACGTCGCCGGTCGGATCGTGCTCAACTTGTGGCGAATTCTCAGACATGAGGTACGGCCTGATCATTAGCCATACTACTGCTTTCTTCTAGAAAACTGGGATATGAGTAAATATAAAATGCCCGTCATAATGCCCGTCATATAAACCTTGCAATATCTGAAACTTGGCTCCGACTTGGCAATTCATTGTTTCATCCTCAGAAGGAACAGAGTTAAATTATTTCTTGGTTCTTTGTGTCTTACAATTCCAAATTATAGCCACTTGTGATGTCTTTAGTCATTAGATGAAGAGTCCAAAAATGTTAATAAACTACATGTTTAATTGATTGATAACAATATTCCTGTATTTTATAGGTGACCCTGAACATCTACACCTTTGAGAACGTCATGTACCACGTCCTCCACCGCCGAGTACCCAAGGTGTCCTTCAGGTCCCTCACCACGTGGTGGCAGCACCGGACACACCTACTCAGGTGAGTGGGTTATTGGGTTAAGTTGTATTATCAGTTATACACCTTTTTCAATAGCGTGGCGCCCTGCTAGCGGATAGACCAGAACCAAATGGTTGGGGTATGGTTTCCTATGGGGAAAGGTGCATACTATGTTTTAGTTGTCGTTTTTATTAGTTTTATTTCCGTCTTATGCTTAGTTCACACCCCAGTTCAAATCTCGTATCTTTAGAATAAAATCCTTGACCTGGCCGATTTTGTTCACCATAACTTTCTCATCCGAAACGATAAACATCTTAGATGTATGTGTATGTACAGTAGACTCTTGCTTAAATTGACATGGGCGCGACTCACATTAATTTTTTGTCCGTTGAAGGGCGATGACTGTTAAACTAGGATAGGTATTTTCCAATTTTGTGGCATATTTTATTCATTCTAATAATGTACATATGTCTGGTACACTTGTATGCTTTAAGTTGTGAATATAAAAAGAAATTACCTTATCCATACATCCCCTATAGATGGCGCACCATAGATTACTACGTTACTCGCGCTAAGGGAAACCTGCAGATCATGGATCAAATAGACCTCATCGGTCAGACGAGTGAGTTCGCGCGTGTCTTCGGAATAGAATTCTTCCACGTCTTATCCAGGGGCTCCCAGGTCGGTGTTTACTATTGTGTATACGTAAAGACATTATATTTATGTTCCCTAACATCGAAGACTTATGTTAAAGCTTAAGAGTTGTTATGGCAATTTAGAATAATAAATTCAATGCATCAAAAAATGTCGTTTAAGTTATATATGAAACTTTTGTATCTATGAAAAATGTATACATAACCACTATATAGGGTACATTACTCTTCAAATAAACCCAGAAGAAGCCTCTAAAAAGGCGAAACATGTCGGTTTTATTCAATTAAAATCAATCTTGTTAAACCAACTTGCTCGTCATGTCAGTTTTGGATAGTCAAACTTAACCCTTTGATTCTTGAAATAAGCTAATCAAATACCTAAATAATTTGACACAGAACAGTATAAGCATACGCCAAAATCTCCAATGTAGCTTTCTACATCTCCTACTGTTTTCAATTGGTTTTGCCCAATATTTTCGCTACCGAAATTAACTGATACCTTAATTGTCCCCCTCAGTACCGTGTGGAGTCGATGATGCTGCGTATCGCCAAACCCATGAACTACGCGGCCATCTCTCCCGGGGTCCAGCAGCGGGCCCGGCAGCGCGCCCCGGAGTGCATCCCGCTCACTCTGGAGCCCGAGTCGCGCTTCTACACCGACCCCGTGGTGGTGCTCGACTTCCAGTCCCTCTACCCGTCCATCATGATCGCCTACAACTACTGTTACTCCACCTGCCTGGGCCGTCTCCACCACCTCGAGCGGGCACAGTACGTACTGACTTAGGGATATATATATTTTTATATTATTAAACACAACTATCTCGTTATAATAACGCTTTTCAGATAGTTTGAGTTATTATAATCATTTGTTAAAGTACATCCATGCATATGGTACATAATGAGAATGAAATTGTATGCACTAATATTAGTTTCATTGCTGGTATATATGGACGACCACTCTACCAATCAATAAAACCATTTAATATATATTATTCTACAATTAGTGAGCTGCTCATTATGGGTCACCATCGAACATGTGAATGGCATTTTTTAAGATGATGAATGAAATGAAGTATGCCATAAGATTGGTTAATTGCGTTGTATTTAAACTTCACGAGTCTCGATTATATATAACCTTACACATAAGTGCATTGAAGAGAAATAAGTTGCCTCTTTCTTTTCTTAAAGTGAGGGAGATTTTGAATTCGGATGTAGTTCACTCAACATACCGCCAGCATTGTTAAAGGTAAGAATGCTTTCACAGTTGTCATCTCGTTTATACAGCAGTAAGCTCTAAAAGATGTACACAAACGTGCAATGTATTGAGCTTTGTCCAAACCTGTATGTATGAACCTGTTATTTATAAAAATATATTATTGTCAAGTGTACACGGAATTCAATATACATGTACTTGCAATCGAAGCATATTGACATACACAGTTCAAGTTACTCAGTTGACATCACTCTATTGGTGCAGATCGAATCCTAAATGTTTTAATACTTGTTTTACAGAAACTGCACAAAGATGTCAACGTCTGCCCAAATGGAGTGGTCTTCGTCAAGCAGCACATCAGGAAAGGAATCATTTCCAGGTAAGCAACCTTTCATACGAGTATAAATTCGTGGCAGAATTTACATACTGAGAGAAGAAACAAGAATTAATATGAGTTGGTTAAAGGTGAACAGCCATACACAATTGTAGGTTCTAGATCATTTCTTTCCCAAAGGGATAACGGACTGTTTAACCTTAATTCTAAATCCATTCATAGACATATATAAGATGTATCTCTATGATCCATTACAGGATCTCAAAAACAAAATTTTATGTTAGACCTATGCTAGAATATTCCATTAGGACAAAAAAATGTATATGTCACCATGCTTATTTCTGAGTGAGTGGTTAAGATTAATAAGAAAGATATAGTCCTTATCTATAGAAGTCTATGGGGAGAACATGCTAAGTCATACTTAACGTCCCTGATCATGTCTTATGAGAAATTTCTAAATTTTGAGGCAATTCATTTTTGTCACTAGGGGGAGCATATGTGCCTGATTCAGCTTACATTAGTTACCATTTCAATTTTCATCCCAATTTAAAAATTTTCTTTGATATTTAATTTCTAGTAAACTCATCAATTTATGACATACAATTTTAATATTTGAGGATTTTGAAATTTTGCCACCAGGGGGCATAAGTGTGAACAATACGTTATCCCTTTAATATACTGAAAGTATTATCAACTCTATACTAAAGTACAATTGTCTTCGTAATATAACCGAGTTCTTCATTTACTTATTTGTAATTTTTATATTTATTTTATCTTCCCTCTAGAATGGTGGAGGACATCCTGCGGACGCGGCTGATGGTGAAGCGGTCCATGAAGCAGTACAAGGACGACAAGACCCTGCAGAGACTGCTGCACGCCCGACAGCTGGGCCTGAAGCTCATCGCCAACGTCACCTTCGGCTACACGGCCGCCAACTACTCCGGGAGGATGGCCTGTGTCGAGGTGCGGGTGTATTTAGGAAGGTCTTAGCTTAAGGAGGAGGGGAATGAAGAACATGTATTGGCTTCTGTGGAGAATCCCTTTAGATGTAGTGGGAAGAAAAGAAATACGGAAGATTTGATTTTGATTTATTACTTTTTTTTTCTAAAAGGGACTTAGGCTTACAGTCTGTTAAGATTGATACATTTTTCAATTTGTAACAACGAGCAAATGTATTTAATTAACAAGATTGAACTTTATTGAATAAAAAAAAAGAAAACAAGTTAAGGACTATATAAATGAATATACATTGCCCATTCTAATAAAGTTTGAACACAAAATTAACAGAGGTAAGGGATACACATCTGATTTTGTTTCCATGCTTAACAATTATACGAACAAAATCTTGAAATATACATTTTACTCTTGACGTCCTCAGATTGGTGACAGCATAGTCCGCAAGGCTCGGGAGACCCTGGAGAGAGCGATCAGACTGGTGGAGAGCACAGAACGGTGGGACGCCCGCGTGGTTTATGGAGACACCGATAGGTAGACATACTATCATCTAAATGAAATATCATATAATAGATGGTTAAAATCACCACGTTGCATATTTACGTATTCTATTTACATGTAGAGATATAAAAGGTGGTAAGAAAAAGCAAACATGAAATACAATTATGTTTATCCTGGACATGATATACAAGAAATAAATAAATATATATTTCAGAATGTTAAAGGAGTCTTCTTTTTATTTTGCTAGTCTGTTCATCTGTCTGCCCGGGCGCACCAAGGACCAGGCCTTTAAGATCGGTCAGGACATCGCCGATGCCGTCACAGCAGACAACCCAAAACCCATCAAACTCAAGTTTGAAAAAGTAAGACGTTCTTAAATGTGGCTTTCTATATGTAACTTACGTTTTCAACTCTAAATATCTTTTCTATTAATAGGGTCATGTATAAAGATGTGAGGATTATTATGGTATAACTGCACGTGATCCATGTTAGATATAAAATCATACAGATGCATAGGTTTTATGTATCTCTAAGATAAAATTCCATTTTAAGATTATTCTAGATGGTTTTGATGTTTTAATATCCATCCACCTTTACATTAATCGCTTTTGCAATTAAACTCTTATCATACAAAATCTAGGGAAAGCAAATGTCAAATGTTATCCAAGCTTTAACTGTAGCAAGCCTTACTGTATTCTGACCCAACCTCTCCCTCAGGTGTACCTGCCGTGTGTGCTGCAGACCAAGAAGCGCTACGTAGGCTTCATGTATGAAACCCCGGACCAGAAGGACCCCGTCTTTGACGCCAAGGGAATCGAGACTGTCCGACGAGATGGGTGTGGAGCCGTTAGTAAAGTAGGTAGTTTTTGCACATCAACCCGGAAAATTAATGTTATTGACTTCCCAGCGTCAGTAGTTAGTCATCACGATCCTAAACATCCGTATACATCATTTAACTTAGTTCTCGGTAGATCTAAACATAGAAGGTAGAAATTCGCTAACTATTTATCTTTTGAGCAGTATTTATACCCAATAAAAATCAGATCCCAAACTTTTCAACTTCATCCGCGTAGAAAAATGTAAAATTGTGATAATAATATTATCTTATACTCATGTCTTTCTTCCTTTTCCTCCCAGATCCTGGAGAGATCCATTAAGATCCTGTTCACGTCCCGGGACCTCTCCATGGTAAAGCAGTACGTGCAGCGTCAGATCCTGAAGATTCTGGAGGGGCACGCCGACATGCAGGACTTTATCTTCGCCAAGGAGTACCGGGGGATGGCGGGGTACAAGCCGGCCGCCACTGTGCCCGCTCTGGAGATAGCCAAGTAAGCGGTGCCACCTATATAGTATACCAGAACAAGGACATGTACTTGATACGATATTCCTTTTTTTTTTTTTTTGTTGTTGCTGTAACGCAAAGTACTTCGCCTCTTCCTCGCTTTTCTTTTATAATTATTTTTCTTAATTAATTAAAAGCTTTTATTCGTAAAAATCAAGGTTTTCCCTTGATATAAAATTGAAATTAGGGTAAAAAAATCACATGCAAAATGATACCTATATTACTCGTAAGTCAGAACTGGCCAGTAGATCGGCAACCACGAATCGTTTGATTATGTTATATGTGTTGACAGAAGTTGACCTGCTCCAGATACATGTTGCATCTATAATACAACATTTTCTACGTCAATCGATACTTCATTCAATTTATTCCAGTTTAGAAAATATGATTCCAACTTTCATGAATTACAACTATTCATGGGCGCGTAAAATGTGCTGGTATTATTTAATTTTCACACAGAACCTAACATCCCTTCATAACCTTCCATTTCCTCTTCCCAGACGTCGCCTGGCCAAGGACCGGTGCTCGGAGCCCCGTGTGGGGGAGCGGGTGCCCTACGTGATCGTGTACGGCACGCCGGGCCTGCCCCTCATCCAGCTGGTCCGGGAGCCCCAGGCCCTGCTCGCCGACCCCTCACTGCGCCTCAACGCCACCTACTACATCACCAAGGCCATCCTGCCGCCCCTGGACCGGGCCTTCGGGCTGATGGGGGTGGACGTGCACGCCTGGTACACCGACCTGCCCCGCATACACCGCATCGTGCCACCCTCCTACTACACCGCCGACCAGAAAAAGGTAAGATGGGGCCAGTCAAAAGGTCTATGGGCAAGGGCTTCGCTTATTGGAGGAGAAAATGCTGAATTAACGAAAATGTTTAGATTTTTTTTCCATTTAGATTTTATTTTACCTGTTTGTTGGACATTTTCCTGACGCCACATAGAATAGAAATTCTTGCTGCATGAGGTCAGGGTTATCCACAAATATTCTTATCCCTATTATTTACGGGGTATAGCCAATTTTACTTTTGCAATATGTTTACGGGCTTTCTTAGAATTTAAAGGTAGTATTGACACATTTTTCGATTGGTATACTTCTTTGCTCTAACTTTTATTGGTGATGCTCAGCGCAATTTTTCCTGTGTCATATCCAGCAACTTAATCAAACTTAAAAGCTTCTACGTGCAGAACAAATTTGGACATTCCAACAAAGAATGTAAAATACCTGATATTTTGAGGATCAGGAATTTCAGAACCTGACCAAATGAAATTCCCTGTGTTTTGGCAAAATTTGCAAATTCCCTGTGTTTTACCTGTTAGGGAATTTTTTGTTGTTGTTTTCCCTGTGCTGTTTGTCATAGTATGTTTTCATTGATCCTTAGGGCACCATCTCTCAGTACTTCACTACACTGAACTGCCCGGTATGTGAGGAGACGATGGTTCAAGGGGCGTGCCCCTTCTGTCACACCGACCCTTTAAGTTTTATAATAATAATTATGTTTTCTTCATCCTCAGGGCACCATCTCTCAGTACTTCACCACACTGAACTGCCCGGTGTGTGAGGAGACCATGGTTCATGGCGCGTGCCCCCTCTGTCACGACGACCCACAGAGGGTGGCCGTCATCCTCAACGACCGCGTCCACCGCTGGGAACACACCCACAGCAGGCTGTCTCAGGTCAGTTAGGTCATGGTTTACATCAGTATATTGGTTAGATGAAATGAAAATTAAGGCGCAAAAATACGAGACTAATTGTGCATGTTAATGTTGTGGGCAGATAATTATAGTATAGTTTAGGTTTATGTATGGGAGGTTGCGACGTATAACATTGAATTAGCTGATACTTCCATTGAAACCCGACAGCCCTACCTGGTATATTCAACACTAGGCATATTAAATCTGATAATATACATGAATAATTCTGTTAGAACTTAATGTACCAGCTTTAAACATATATGAATGCCTGAAACTTCATTGTAATGTATATAAAGATATTGCTGCTCGAACTAATACAATGCATTAGTTTTCTTGATGGCTTGTTCAGCCGATTAAATCATAATGAATATAACTTTGTTGTTGTTCCATTTTACTGATGAAAAACACTATTGATTCCATTTGGTTTCAGGTTTGCTACAGTTGTATGCGGACCAAAGACTCGTGCCTGCCGTGCACGTCCCTGGACTGCCCCGTCCTGTTCCGTGTCCTCCGCTCCACCAGAGACATGAGCCAGGTGCCACACCTAAGGCAGATCCAGAAGAAACTGCTCAAAGACTAAGCCTTCTACCTCCCAAATTCCGAGACCTTGACTTAGTGTGTATATGGTTATTTGATATCTCAGATATACATCGTATTTATTATTACATTGTTTTGTATAGATGTATACAATGTTTTCGCTGTAGTATTTTTGTCATTACTATTCAATAGTATATATATATGTACATATGAACTTGTGTATTATGCTTCTATATATATGTGATATTATTTCAATTTTTTCTATGTCATTTACTTGTCTCGATAGAGGCTAGACCTTGTATCATATACAGTGTGTTCATATTGCGGGTCACTATAGTTACTGTAAATAAGCTGAGTTAAATGTTGATAATTGGAATCTCTGTACAAAGAGCATGTGCATGGAAACAAGATTGGCAAAGAAAAATATATTGATCCATGGTATACATTGTTTTCACTTCAATGACTTATTTCGATAAACAATGATGAACTTGATCTCAGGTGCTTATAATTATGTCATAAGTTGTTCTGTAGTATCAGAAAATGTCATTGCAATAAATATATATCCAAGAATCAAACTTTGACTCGCTGATTTGGTAAAGTTCTTAAAACAACCCACAACCAATATCAACTGTCTTGAGTGACACATTGTGTACCAACACAAAATCCATTTTCAAATTCCCTGTGTTTTCCGTCTCATGGCAATTTTTGCCTGTCATATTGAGCAAGTTGTTCAAATGTAAAGGCCTTGGCGTGCAGAAGAAATACTATTTTTGAGAATCAAAGATTTCAGACAGACTTGTAAGTCATGGAAAGTCATTTCCGCGAAAAAATGATATTACTTAAAGATACAGAATTAATATACACCTAATTTTCGAGGAGAGCAATTGAGGGGTTATGTGTTAACAAAGCCAAATTTTAATCAACTTTTTACTTTTTTCAAAAATTTAGGGACCCTACTCCCTACAGAGATGCCACTCTTCAAACATGAGAAATACGGAACACCATTTCCGTATTTTAATACGGAAACACTAAGGTAGTCCATTCTTCAGTATTTAATGTCTGATACTGAAAGAAATCATTTTGTATATTAAATGTAATACATACTTAATATTTGCTACCTGAAATTTGATAAAGAAAAAGTATTTTCCTTCCAAAATCTTGACACTCTTTAAAACTTGTTAAAGATACGGAAATCCGTATTTATACGGAAAGGTGGCATCTCTGTCCCTATACTATACTATAGGGAAAATGGTTTTCTCCCCAGATTTGGTCGAATCTCAAAAGTGATCTAAAAATTTAAAAAAACGCGGAATCCGCATTTCCGCTGAAATCTTGCATGCCTGTTCAGAACCTGTCCAAATGAAAAAAAAACATGTTTTCTCTGTGCTTTGGTAAATAAATTCCGTTTTGGTAAAATTTGCAAATTCCCTGTTTTCCCTGCCGGGAAATAAATGTGTTTTGCCATTTTCCCTTTGCTGTTGGTGCCCTGCTAGAGGTAACACAGGTGGCGGGACAGCCTTACATGACGCCCCTACTGAACGTGTATGTTCAGGTGTTAATTTCTGAATTGACAATCAATGATTTGGACTTATTAATCAATAATTATGCCAAGACTTAATAATCCATTAAAAGACATCCAAGCATTCTTTTTTTTATAATTATAGTCTAATCAAAAAGTCCATGCTAGCAATATGTCCCAAGCACACTTTAAATGTAAGATCGTACATTTTCTAGTAAATTAATTCCTATTGTTTAAACATCTATTGGGAAAGTCAATTATTGGAAGTTTATTGGAATGTTTCCAAGATATAGCTCGGATGGAGGAGAATCACTAATTTTGTTTTTCCAGAGATAATGATGATAAGGTAACATAACAGACACAGCGATTTATTTGATGACGATGAATGATTTATTGAGACGTAAGAAACGTAAATTACATTGATGAGAGTCGGAATGCCCACAGTGTCCCATGTCCTCCCCAGTAGTGATGCCGTATCCCCTTCTTCACGTGTGGTCTTCTCGGACCTAAAATAACAAAATCTGTTAGTAATGAGAATTTGATACACAATAGCACATGCAGCACTATATTAAAGACCAAATCTGTTGATAGCTAGGCTACATTTTGGAAAATTAAGGGAAACATACATGTTGTCTGAAGATGAAAAAGTAACAATCTATATTTATGTCCTCAGTCAACATTAATAGGTCTATCATTGAAGAATGTTCACTTCATACGTGACTCAAATGGCAGTGGAAAACAATGGGGCTCAACTGAATAGCATCCATGTGAATTTATTTTTTTATATTTTTTTTAACCGTAATTCTGCATTATCAATTCTTTTCCTGTACAGTACAAAATTGTGAATTCGTTAATTGGTACAGAGGAGACCAACTAAACACTACTTTGTATCAAATGTAATAACTTTGTTCGTATGTAGTACTTGTTTAGTTAATACTAAAACAGTATGAATAAACTCGGAATTCATATCAAATGTACACAAATTTTGATTTTCTTATCTTGGCAGTACTCAACTTTGTTTTCACAAAGTATTATTCTGGCCCAAACACTGCCCTGGATCTGAGGTCCAGTTAGTATATTCAACAACTCCCTGCAAGAAGGAGACTCACCTTATCAGACGTATATTCCCACCCAGAGGAGGAGGAACAGGACGCCGAACCCCATGAAGACAGAAGCTACCAGGGCCACTAATAGCTCTTTGTACAAGTCGCGTGTGAACTTTGTAGACGTTACTTCATAGCTGTGTCACAGTTAAGGATCAACTCTGACAATATTAGTGGGACACAACACAGCGTGGAACATGACTTTCATGACACGGACACAAGGCGATATAAACAAGGACAGTGTGTTATATTTCAGCTCACGTGTGTTACTGCAGAAATATTAACCAGGTTTTTTTCTGTGTAATCAAAATACAAATATAAAGTTTTCTTTGTATTAATTATGTGGGTTTTGTTTTCGAGGGGAAGAGCCACCTTATAATGATAAGTTAAATTCATATGGAACTGATTGATTCAATACAACCTATTTTATAAATCAACACGTAGCCTGTCCAATATTAATAAAAGACCAGTGAAAAAACACCTGAACATACTTTAGTTTCTGCAGTAAACATGTCTATATCATATAAATAATCATAATCGAGTTGTCAAGGATACACGAAGAACCAGGCCATGAAGAAGATGCCGATGCCCAGCAGTGTGATGGTGAGGTTGGGGAAGACGATCGGGTTGATCGGGCTGACATAGCGGCTCATGGACTCGATGGACGACTGGAAAGGAATACAGAAGCTTATTATAATGTACATCTCATACACTGAAGACACAAAAAAAGTTATTATGATCTGGATTGATTCTGTATCCATGCAATGTTTTTCGACTGTGTTAGTACTGAGGGAAATCATTCTTTATCATATACCGTTGGGTATGTAACCAGAACTGATTTCACAATCATTCCAACAACTACTCAGCCGACTAAGCCGGTACCTTTTATCTTGCCGGAATCTGCAGGCACAATGACTTAAGGACTTTTCCTGTTGCCGAAGACAAACATACCGAAATCTTGATAAATTTATAGCTTACTACTTGATCCCCAAAATATGGATATATTTATTCAGATATGAATATACGTGCCCTATCTTTATAGGCTCCCCTCTAGGCATCCATGCAACTCCTTGTTGACATCACTTGCAAGTGAAAGGCCTTCGGTATTTTTCTTAATTAATTTCATTACACAATTCCTTCAATTTCATTTGATCAACAGGGAAATCATTCGTCCTCATTATATAACTTTGTTTTAGCTCTAACAAGAACTGATCACATTCTTACAACTTCTCAATATTGAAGTGTGGGTTCTCAATACCCTCTACTCCCAGAGTGGTCCTCCCCATAGTCATATCGTCTATCTAGGGTTGAGTGACTCCCCGTCTTCCTACCATAGCTCAAGCGGTTGTTTAGGAGCTTTTATGTACCGTTTAGAATCATCACCCTGACACAAAGGAACCTATTTGTGGCTCTTGCTGCTACCGTGGACACAAACGTCCAGGAACCAAGAGCATAATCATGGAATCAATGGTATCTTTAAATCACACCTCGACTTTCTTTGTCAACTTTATATCTAAACCCTAACCCAAGTCGTAGTCGCCCATAAATTCCCCACTGCCGTTTTAGGGCTACATCGAATCTCGCATAAGTTGTCAAAAGGGGGAATTTGAATTTTAACCAAAAAATGATTGCAAATATATAGATGAATTAAGGTTGTCCATAGCCGGCCCGTGTAGGCCTCTCATTTAGGAAACTGGGCCGTGGAACACCCTAGGGTGTAAAATATCAAATCCCACCTCTTGCCACTTCAAGTGTCTATAATTCACAAATAACAAGAAGTCAGGGCCAATTCTCACTTATTAATCAGTAGTTTTTGTCAGACACACTCATATAATACCCCGATCCCTATAACAATTTTAGGGGCTCCAGTTCGGAACAGCCTCAGGCATACACGTATACACCTTATATGTATTTTATGAAACAGTTGATATTAACAATTTAATCTGTATTCAAATGCGCAACCACCATCGGATATATTGCCTTTTACAAACAGACCAATGCTCTAAAAGACTTTAAAGAACTAGAACGATTCAGTAATGCCGAGCTTGTAGGGTAGAGCCTTGACTGCTGGAGGTGAGTGAGTTAGTGATGTATGTTTTACGCCGTATCGACAGCCAGGGTCATTTTCATGGTGAAAACAAGTTAGGATGATTTCTGATTTTTCAGACACGTGTTTTGACTTGGTCAGTCTTTGGTGATCCTATCTATGAGATGAAGGTGATTGGGTGGGCAAACAGCAGAGGATCAAAACCTGGAAATCATTTTTCTGTACCTCATCCCTTAGTGAACCCAGACACTGACATGGAATCAAATCCAATGAACCACTTGGTCAGTGCTGGGTCCCCCTATCGTCACCATTGACAATTAATAGGGGTTACTGGGGGCCTATATTCTTCACAGGAGCAGAAGACCCTCCCTGGTACCCCCATGGGGGGACCGCTGGAGGTTGGTCCTCTGTCCTTACATAGGCCTATCACCAAGGTCTCCTTACTCAGTAACTATTCAAATTGCTTTGCAGAGGGGTAGATCAGTAAGTTACTGATCTACCCCTCTGCAAAGCAATTTGAATAGTTACCAGATGAAACCGACTTAATGCGTGAGGTAGTGGCAACCTAATTGTGTACATCCAATCACTAATCAGGATAGTGATAGGAGCATTGATATCGGTACGTGGTGTAAAAACTCTTATATTAGGAAATAGTCACACAATCGACAATGAAGCCATTCTCAACTTGCTTCAGCCTTCACTCAGGAAATCTATTTCACTTCATCACAAGTTACCATATCGTATGTTATAATACAGATTTCAATAGGACTAGTAGAGGCCTTTTAAAATATCTTAGAAAAATAGACGGAAAACTTGGTTACCGTAACGGGCACCTGTTCACTGTCATAGTGACGTGACGTGTGTGTGTGGACTGTTCTGTAGTATCGTCTGATAGGAACCAAAGTTTTATGAGGGTAAAGGCAATTTACGTCAACTTAATTCTGAAAGAATACATCATAATATTTATGTCGATGATATTTCTTTTTATTCGATAGATGGTATAAATTCCGTCAAACGGGAGCTCGATGAAGTGAAAAAGACAAGCTAAACGACACACCCCCGGCGACTTTCACTTCAAAACACCCTATTATCGCTCACATCAAAACAAGTTTAGTTTTATCTGAATTACCAAAACATACAAGAATAACACGGGCACAATGCTGTTCTTTCATGTATGTTAGGTGTAAGGAAGTTGAGGAACCTATTCAACATGTAGAATAAAGTCTATTTAGGATGATTCCACCGAAACTCTCGAACCGGCTTACGTGGCAGTCGGCAGTTGACTCTCCAAAAACCCGGCGGCAGGTAGCTCACCAACGCCTAATTCAAATGCGTAAAATCCCTATTTAAAATTTTGCAATAAATACGAAACACGCTAAATATGCGCGGGAATATATTGCAAATCGCATCATGTCTACAAGGAATACCGATGATTGATATATGCAGAGATATATGTGGATTGAAACAAGCCTTACCATTTTGGAATCTGGTTCTCAACGTCAACACAAATTCTGTGTATGTGGCAGGTCAGGTCAACTCGGGGTCAAGGCCGTACCCAATTGACCTAGTTTTGCTGATTCCCGTGTGCGCAAGCTGTAACACCGGGAACCATCCGATGGATCAAACCAATAAGTCAAAGGGGTGTCAGGTTAATGTCAAATTAATATATTTTATTTTAGATAAAGATTGATCAGCATTCCATACGTAAATTGTTATCAATATATCATCATGTATACATTTTATCTGAAAACACCACTATGGTTTCATGAAATATTAGATCTAACGAATCTTTATGATAAATATCACCCTGCACCCCTCTTCCTTTATATGGGATGGACCTGTTACCCATGTAAGGCAAGAGGAGCCGTGATAAAATCGGACGCCGTCCGCGAACTCATTAATATTCATGAGATAGCTGTGAAGCTCCGCCCCCGGGGGTGGGTGGGGGTAGGGGGAGGGGGGAAGTGGTGGTGTCGCGCACTCTGTTGGTATAGGCCCTATGTGGATTAAGGGTTGAATATACAGTGTCCTCATACAATACCAGTCTACTATAGGCCTATAGGCCTAAGAGCCCCTCGCTAACGCTCGGGGCACTAATTGACATATAAGCTTCACACTGGCCTACATATTCAGTGATATAAGACTATTTATACTACCAAAAATGTGTGCATCTGAAGGCTTAGGGGCGTACCCAGCTGAGGGATTTCCATGTAAAACTGAAGGGGCTCCAGCCAGTTATTTTGATAAATTTCCTAATTTGTTAGTTTCATTGCATAAACTTTAAGAAATCCGAGGAGGCTCCTATTTGGAAGGTAGCTTTCCACTGTTATATCATTATAATGAAGCCTATGAGACATATTTCTTAATATCATTTTGTTTGTCTTTTTTGGGGTCGATAGTCTTACCCCTTCTTAAGTAGGGACACATGATAATGTAATATATGAGAGTGCATTGGAGTGAAAAAAAGGTGATATATTGCGCATTTTCAAATGAAGGGTCTCTACATATCCAGAATATTATAATATTAAGTGATGTATAGTCATTGAAACTTCAGTCACAGATTTTTCAATACTGTAGAACTCCTGCGTGATAAAACCAGGAAGTGCCCTATTGCAAAATCTGATAGGCCTATATGTCAAACACAATATTCTGTGACTATGAAGTTAAATGCACGATATACCCCCTATTTATCCTATATACGTGTGTGTGTGTGTGTGTGTGTGTGTGTGTGTGTGTGTGTGTGTGTGTGTGTGTAGGGCCTATAGGTGGATATAAACTTATACGATTATACATATATTATATAGGCTTATAACTAGGCCTATATTTGGCCAAAAATAGGGGGGGGGGGGCATGCCCCCTGTACCTCCCTCTTAATCTGCCACGGCTAGTTGGTGAGTAGATCTAATTGTCCACTGTTTTGTCACTAATTTTCCCCCCAGGAATATTCACCATTTATATGCATGATATTTCCATCCCGTTACATATACATGTAATACAGTTTTTTTTTGTAAAACAATTTCTTACCCGTATTACTCTGTATACAATCCTCGTATTCTACTACATAGATCTAGGCCTACTCTTTCTTTTTCAATTATATCATGGATCATCATTGATAAACTTTGCATACATTGTACCTATAGAATGATATTCCACGTCACATACGGAAAAAAGGGGGTATATCGCGCATTATACTTAATTTGATCAAACTTTTCTTTGTCATTCATCAGTTTTTGCAGTAAGAATTCCGGATTTTCATTTGTGCTATAGGACTATAGGACGGGTACCTGTTGAAATATATATTTTTGTTGCTACTGTTTGCCCGTATCTATTAGGGACACATGATTTGATATACTAATTATTGGCTTTATATCGCTTAAATCAGGCTAATATCGCGCATTTGTCATACCTAATATCATGCATTTATCATGAAATAAGAAGTAAATGTGGATAAAAAATGAAAACGTCATGAAAAATAGTTTTATGTGGACTCAAGGTTATTACACATTATTATTTTCAATTATGACCCTGTGCACTTTGTTTGATATTATAAACAACCATTAATGATATGACATGTCACAAGACAGTTTTTGATATTTCTATTAGAATCAAGTAATATTCTATAGAATTTTATGTGATGTCATATGCCCTGTGTTCGCACATTGAAAGTTATTATTGAGGCTGTCATCCACTAGTCAACGTCCTATAACATAGGGGATGAAGGACTGGTCGGTCAATGTGGGTTTAAGCTCCTCATCCAGGTGGGCATATGTTGACTTAGGATGGGGTGATACCTGTACACACTAATTCATTGACAAACCAGTTTTTTTTATCATTTAATAAAATATGAAAGTAATCCCCGCCCATGGCCAAATATGCGATATATGATCACAGCCTGCCTAGTTTCTCAGAAAACTTGGGGGGAAAACACCTCTATCATTATTTCTATAAATTTCAATTGATATATTGTAGAATTGTATATTTCGTGTTGCCAATGTTCACCTACCCTAAGAATAATGAGCACAACGGGAATCAATGGAAAATATCAATGTATTTAGACTTCTAGCCCACAAAGAAATAATTTTGTGTGTGATTTTCATCCTAACCTAAATTTCATATTTAGGCCTAATTAATGTTTAATGCACGATATTAAGTATAGTAAATGCACGACATTAGCCTGATATGCGCAAAAACCGACATATAAGAGCCAATGTTCAGAATTTATGAGTGATATACCCCGGGATATACCCCCCAATTTATGTATCATAAAATGGGCCCGAGCTTTGTTTTAACTGTCTAGTAAAACACACAGGTGAGAAATTTATGTTTGCGCAGGGGTGCAGTACCCTCTGCGCGAAATTCGCACCTTCCCTTCACCGCCCCCTCCCACCCTCTACACCCCCACCCACCTATAAGGGGGCGGGGCTTAACTAGCCTGGACGGCGTCCCATTTTATCATGGTTACTTTAGCCCATGGAAGCATGAATGCCAGACAAGCTTTTACCGCCGAGCTTCCCAGGGCCTGATTTATAAGCACTGCATGGAGCACAAACCTGTGACAAGGTGGTCTTTTATCCATTCACATGGTCGCAGGATAGGTTCATACACTTCTGAGCTACGCACGGACATGATATGGAATATTGGATGTGCGATTTGAACAGTGTACAAAATGAATTTGTAGTAAAGTTCAGAAAATCCATTGCCATTGGACCTAGGCTAGACCTACAATGTCTCTATTGAGTCCACTCTCCAGAGGCTGTGCTAACTGGGATGGAAGGCTAGTTGGAAATAGCAAAGATAGCCAGGTAAGAAAAAATTAATAAAGCACAGAATTCTATAGATCTATTGGATACAGTAGCAGATTTGTGGGGAAGTCAGTGGTGGGAGGGGCCTGGGAGGGTAGGGTGGTACTCATATTTATTAACAAATATTTTTATACATATTTTTTTTTATATGAAAGTCTCTGGATCCGCCTCTGGATGTCATAGATTTATATTCAACATTTTAAAATATTACCTTACGTTTTAACTGGAATCAGGATGTCTCATTGTCGGTAAAAAAATTAAGTCTGCAGATCTAAATGTACAATACAATCTGAATTTAAAGTCAGCCTAATCAGCTAATTATTTGAGAAGATGATGATTGGTCAAGCAAAATTTAGGAAAATATTCAAAACGCATGTTCCCTATACCTATAATCTATATGGTCTAGTTGTTTCTTTTCCCTTTTGATTTCTTTTTGGAACTAATCTGTTACCCTAGGTATGCCCCCTACCCTATTGATAGAAATGTATAAGTGTTTGTATTTAAGGTATTATTTGATTATACAGGGTGCCTACGCAAGTCTGAAAATGTCTTAAATTGATTTTCTCAAAATTAAGCCTTAAGAAAGTCTTAAATTTCACGTTTTTCTTGCAGAAGGTTTTAAAAAGTCTTAAATTGTACCTGATTAGGAAATTTAATTCAAATGTTAGGGTGGGCAAAATTGCTGCATTTTGCCAAGTCTCGCAAAATTAGATATTATGCAATCAAATTTGTTGTAACCTGTGGCAAATTGGTCTTACATTTGCCAAACTTAAGTCTTGAATAGGTCTTATATATATAAAGGTCTTGAATTAATTTTTGAAAAAGCATGGGCACCCTCTTCTAGACTAAGACAATTTTTAGCTCTATAGGCCTATGAATATATTCAACATAATTTATAATTATATAGGCCTACAATTTAAATCATTTTGATCAATATTCAAATTATGATTATATACATGTACAGGGCTCAACATTAAGGTTTTTGGTTTGGCTGCCTGTCGGGCACGTAAGGGTGCAATTTTACCTGCCCGACCCTTAAATTTGCCTGCCCAACCTTACTTTATTATTACTATATGGCAAAAATGTTACCTGCCCTTTGGGCAGGTGAATCTCAACATCTACCTGCCCCACCTCAAGTTTTACCTGCCCTGGGCAGGCGGGCAATGCTTAATGTTGAACCCCTGATGTAGACTATATAGGATCTATGACGTTGTACAACAGAGTCACTACCTAAAACCACAACATTACATTCAACAAGTGGACGTCTTCGACCAATCTTTCGTCCATGCGACCCCTTCATATAGACTACAAGTGTACACTTTAACACATGTGGAGATAAGCATGTGGTCTGGCACCTCCTAAACACAGACCACAACGAGTAGTCGGGACACATGGGGAGATCAAGATACTTTCAAGAATAAGTCTGTGAAAGACAAACCACACACTCCTTGGAGTAACATTCCAACAGACTACAGTGTTAATTCCTCTTTAGACAAAAACATATACTCTCTAACAAATTTGGCTTGCAACCATCTAGCTCTCAAACATGTGCAGATTTATCTTCATTATCATATCTTTAAATTGTTGATTTAAAGGAAGAAAATAAAAATATATATTTAGGTTATCAACCTTGTCTGATCACTATTCTAGTATTTTTAATTTATAGATAGGATGTTTCCTTTGCATAATTCTTCCCGACTTAATTTTGAATTATGCATAGCATTTGATAGCGTGCATTAGCACATTGATCAATACCTCATTTGTAAACTTTCACTGAGCGCATGAGCACGCCTGGCCAACATATATACATTGACTCCCTAATACCAATGCTACACTCGGCCATGCGTGTGCAGCTTATTTTGACTTGACCTCGATATAGTCTATAAGCCCAGGGCATGTCAGGCAGCTGAAGGCCTATTTATTATTCCGACACCTTGTTCCAATAACCAGACGCTTAGCACATCAATATTGACGACTTGCAAGGGATTCCTCACAGTGTCAATTAACATGATCATACTACTCCAATAGGGAAAAACATGGATATATTATGAACAAATTTCATGTGTGTGCCAACTGCCCCTGTCTGATATTAAGGGGTAGATGCTGGATTGCAAAGAGGTGGATGCATGGGTCCTTTTTAAGACGTATCTCGTTTTTCACCCCGGGCCATAGTTTCTATACAAAAACAGGTGGTAAAATATTAGAGAATGAAGTTTTTAAATATCGTATTATACCGTCAAGAAAGTGGATTTGTAAATAATTATTTGTTGATTATTATCAGTTTGGACCCATTCAAATGATAGATAACGTAGATTGGGACGTCGGGCACATTTTGGAACATTATCGAGGATGTTGATGGGCGGGAGGGGACCGTCCCCATGTCAACCTGTCGAACTCTATATAACTACCGATGTCGCATGTAATTTTTCTTAAAGTCCAATATCGTGTGTGTCATAAAGGTAAGAATAAAAATGTCCAAGTCGCCCTGTCGATTCTACAGGTCTATACCGATACTATCATTATGACGACATTCCGTGTATTTTTTTAGTTGCTTTTTTGGTTGTCGTTTTACCAAACAACAAAGTTTCGATTATACATTTTACAATCCCATTACAATGGTATAAAGCTTATATATCTTCGACCATACAAAGCAACATCCAAGTTTACATTTTTGAATCCATCACTTATATAGGCTATGCAACATTATGTGACCATTGTCAACCATGATGTGTAATAGAAATGGTTTAAAAAACAATTACATTTTGATATTGTGATGAACGGCTATTCAGCCAAAATACATAGAGGTTAAAATAATAGAAATAAGGTAATAATGGAAATAGATGTAAAGAACGAATATGTAAAGAACGAATAACGAATATGTAAAGAACGAAGAACGAAATAGATGTAAAGAACGAATATGTAAAGAACGAGTAACGAATATGTAAAGAACGAATAACGAAAACGTAATGGAACGAAACCCGGAAATATGTAAACCGGAAGTGAAATGTAAACCGGAAACGGAATATATAAACCGGAAGTGACGTCAGTTGTAGGTCACGTGACCGAAGGCAGCCAATCAGGGCTGACCTCTCTAGTATATAAAGGGGCGGTGAGGCCCGAATAAACAGAGTTCTTTAACAGTTCTCCTGGTGTCCAGACGTGTCCTCTTTCCTGAAACAACCACTAAAGATGAGCCGAATAGAGTAATTAAGCCGAAGTTAGGACAAAACAGCCGAAGTCCGAGATAGGTAGTCGAAACATAGGGTAAGGGGCCCGAAGGCCCGAAGAACGAGGAACGAGGGAACGGAGTAGGGCACGAAGGCCCGAAGTAGTACCGGAAACCGAGGCGTAGTATGGTACGAAGACATGGGGAGCGGAACGAGGGAGCGAAGTCCGCGGGGACGAGGGCGCGGCGTGCTCGGCCCCACGCTACCAAACAATAGGCGACCGTCGGCCCGTCGCCCCCGCGGACCGGAACTCAGGGGTGGACCGCCCCCCGGCCGACCCGTACCCCTACCATAATTTCCCTCCCCCGCAGTCCTCCGTCGACATCGAGTGCCGATCGATTCGCTCAGCCCCCCCTCGTGCGCGAGGCACGACTCTAGAAACACATCTCGGTTCTTGGCCCGGATTCCCCGTCCGCCCCGAGACCCGAACAACCCCCACGTTCCTCTGTCGTAAGAATCGGCAACCCCGACTTACCAGAGAACGTCACACTGGTGGCAGCGGTGGTGCTGAAATAGGCACATACGGACTTGTGGATCTTGGGTGTTTCATCGGTATTGGATACTCATGGCGACTGCGGCAGTCTTCGAGCAGATGGATTCTGACGTCGCCTTCAAGGAAGGTGGGGAGGAGAAAGGAGGTACGAAAACCGAGACCAAAGGGGAGGACACGACCATCATGGGTAGGCAGTTTAATTTTATGGGAACGTCCACCCCGACGGATGAGCAGAATGTGCGGGCTCAACAACAACAGACCGGTCAGGAAGGAGCGAGTTTGAAGAAGTTCAGTTTACGACCAGAGAAGTATGACGGTAAACCGGATTTCGAGGGATGGATCAACCAGTTTGAGGAGTACGCAACATTGGGACGCTGGACGGCCGAGGAAAAAGCGGCGATGCTTTTCCTCTCGCTGACGGGAACGGCACGAATGTACTTTGTCGGACTCCCGGACAGGGAACGACTCCGTTACTCGGCGAGGGTGGATGCGTTGCGCCGGAGGTTCGGTCAGGAGAAGGACACGTGTAATGCTCTGCAAGAGTTGGCGGGCTTGAAACGTGTAAAGAACCAGACAGCGAAGGAGTTGGCTGATAATGCCCGGCGACTGGCATCGAGAGCCTACTTCTCCAACGACTACGCTAGCCAGGAAAAAGCAGCATTACATGCGTTCCAGGCTGCAGTTGGGGAAGACCTTCAGCTGAAGTGTGCAGAGAAAGGATGCAAGACACTAGAGGAGGCGGTAGAGGTGGTAGAAATACAGGAACGATACTCACGCCGCCTCCTGCGGGCAGTGAAGCCCGAGGAGGACGCCAATACACAGATCATGGCCTTGAACGGTAAGTTGGAGGAGATGATGAAAGAATTGGCAGAGGAACGGGAAGCTAGAAGACAAGCAACGGCCCGGAGGGAGGCGTTTAAGAAGCGAAAAGAAGATTTAGAGTGTCATCACTGTCACCAGAAGGGCCATTTCGCAAGAGAGTGTTCTCAGCGTCAGGGAAACGGACAGTCGCCGTCGCAGTAAGCGCGGGGCCCCCTTCGGGCGCGGCGAGAGAAGTAGTAGGCATGGGAGAATGTGGACTTTATGTGGCCGGGACGGTGGGAGAGAGTGTCGTCCGTTTTTTGGTTGATACCGGATCTATGATCAGTCTGCTGTCGGAACGCCTCTGGAGAGAGTGGGGACGAAAAAGAGAAGAACTGGATGGATATGAAGGACGTCTCTGCTCGGTAGATGGTAGTCCGTTGCGGTGCTATGGATGCACGAACTTGCCAGTGAAATTGGGAACACGCGTGTTGAAGTGGACGTTCATGGTGGCAGACATCGGTAGAGATGAAGGGATCCTGGGAAACGACTTCGCGGTGAAATACCGGCTGACAGTTAAGCCCCACGCGAGTGCCATCTTCCTGCCCGCCGAGGGGGAGGGAGAGGGGGAACGAATCCCGGGAGTAGAACAAAGAACGGATGGGATTCGGGCAGTTACCGTCGGAGGACAGGTCGTGCGAATCGAGAAAACGACGGAAATACCCCCACTCCAAGTGACCCGAGTAACAGTAGTAGCGAGAATGGACATAAGACAGGGTGGACAGCTGGCTGTCATCACCGGCGCTGGATTACCTATGGGACTGGAGGTGATCCCAGGAACGGTGACATTGGGAGAAGAAAATGAAGTTTGGGTGGCCAACCGAGGGACCGAGAGCGCGAAATTGGAAACCGGCGGGGTACTCGGAGAAGCCACCTTCGTACAAGAGGTACGAGGAGTAGGAAGTGAAGCAAAGGAACCCCCAGGAGCGCTCGTTGAAATGATAGGGGAGGCTAAGAAAGACCTGACCACGAAGGAGGGCGAAGAGCTGGAGAAAGCCATCATGGCCCGGGAACAAATGTTTGCGACCTCGAAACATGAGTTAGGACGGACAGATTTAGTACAACATCGAATTAAAACGGGGGATCAGATGCCGATCAAGCAGAGGGTCAGACGGTATCCGGCCACCAGGAGAGAGGAAGAACGAGCACTGGTGGAGGATATGTTAAATTTAGGGATTATCCAAGAGAGCGGGAGTGCGTGGAGTAGCCCGACCGTTCTAGTCAAAAAGAAGGACGGAGGAACGAGGTTCTGTATTGACTACCGAAAACTGAACCAGGCTACGAAAGTGGACGCCTATCCGCTCCCGCGGATAGAGGACAGCCTCAACACTTTGGGAGGAAGCCTATTCTTCTGCAGTCTGGATCTCGCAAGCGGATATTGGCAGGTGGAGATGGCACCGGAGGACCAAGAAAAGACGGCCTTCGTGACTCAGGGAGGATTGTATGAGTTCAAAGTGATGCCATTCGGGCTAGTGAACGCCCCAGCCACCTTCGAGAGACTGATGGAAAGAATCCTCAGAGGAATCGTGTGGGAGGAGTGTCTGGTATACTTAGATGACATACTGGTCTTTGGACCAACGTTCAAAGTGACTCTGGAAAGATTGGTACGGGTTCTGGACCGACTGAACGCTGCAGGACTGAAGTTAAAGGCGCGAAAATGTAAGCTGTTCCAGAAGAAGATTCCGTTCTTGGGGCACGTTGTCTCATTCAACGGGATCGAACCCGACCCCGAAAAGTGTCGGCAAGTAACCGAGTGGCCGGTCCCGCGGGATCTCCACGAGGTACGAGCCTTCGTGGGATTATGTTCGTACTACAGAAGGCATATAAACGGCTTCACGGAGTTGGCTGCCCCCTTGTATGAATTGGCAACGAAGGAGGAACCATTCGTGTGGAGCGCGAGACGACAGGAGGCCTTTGATGCGATGAAGAAGGCGCTAACGGAGGCCCCGGTGTTGGGATTCCCGGAGGAAGAAGGACAATGGTGGCTTGACACAGACGCCAGTGACGTGGGAACGGGAGCCGTGCTATCACAAGAGCAGAGAGGGGAGGAACGGGTGATAGCTTACACGAGCAAAACCCTGGAGTCAAACGAACAAAAGTATTGCACCACGCGGAAAGAACTGTTGGCGGTGGTGCGAGCTTTGAAGCATTTTCGGTGCTACATCTATGGTCAACGCGTGATAGTCCGGACGGATAACAGCGCGGTCAGTTGGCTGCAGAGAAGTAAGGAACCGATGGGGCAGGCTGCTCGGTGGATTGAGATTATCGACTCGCATGATGTGTCGTTCCAACACCGACCGGGCAGGAAGCATGGGAACGCTGACGCGTTGTCCCGGTATCCGTGCAAACAATGTGGAGAGGAGCACGAGAATACCGAAAAAGTGAGAGTAGTGACGCGGGCCCGGGGGTACGAGCCCGGATGGTCCCCGCAGGAGATGAGAGCAGCGCAGAGGAGGGATCGAGATATAGGGCCGATTGTCGCACGGATGGAAAAAGATGCGGACCGGCCAGGTTGGGAGGCCATATCTCCGGAATCCCGGGAAACAAAGATCCTATGGAGGCAATGGGAACGATTAAGCCTCAGGGATGGCGTGCTGCATCGGAAGTACTGGGAACTAGAAGGACATGGTTGGAGGAACCAGTTGGTCGTTCCCCGAGGGGAACGGGCCAAGCTGGTAAGGGAATACCATGGAGGCGCGGCAGGAGCGCATTTAGGAGTCGCCAGGACGACGGCCCTGTTGGAACAAGGGTTTTACTGGCCGGGACTCCGGGAAGACGTGCGGAAGGAATGTCGAGAATGTGATTGCGCGTTGCTGAAAAAGGGAAGAGGAAGACGGGAGCCGCTACATCAGTACATAGTGGGGGAGCCGATGGAACGGCTGGCCATGGATGTTTCGGGCCCGTACCCAGTCACCAAACGAGGAAATAAGTATTGCCTGATGGTGGGATGCTATTTCACCAAATGGTTGGAGTGTTTCCCGATCCCGGATCAAAAGGCAACGACAGTGGCGAACAAACTGGTTGAAGAAGTAGTAGCACGGTACGGCGCGTTTCGGGAACTACACTCGGATCAAGGCACGAATTTCGAATCCGAGGTAGTGGCTCAGGTCTGTGCACTATTCGGGATTCACAAAACAAGAACGACGCCGTACCACCCCAGGAGTGACGGGTACATAGAACGAAGTTTCCGTACTTTGGGGTGTTGTTTGAAAGCCAGCTGCCGAGCGACGGGTCGGGAATGGGACGAGATGGTCCCGCTCGTGATGATGAGTTATAGAGCAACGCCGCAAGCCAGCACGGGAGTGACACCGAACATGATGATGCTGGGCCGACAGACCATGATGCCGCGACAGGCGATTTATGGGAGACCTCTAGGACCAGAGGAGGAACCCCGACGGGTAGGCGACTATGTGGAAAGCCTGGAGGAAGGGCTAGTCGCGGCCTATCGGGAGGCCCGGACGGGGCTGAAACGAGCCGCCATCCATCAGAAACACGAGTACGATGGGAAGGTGACTCGGCGGGAATACCACGCCGGAGAACTGGTCTGGGTGCACGATACGGTAGTGGATAGGGACAAGGGAACGAAGTTGCGATTTCCATGGATAGGCCCTGCACTGATCGTCAAGGTGCTTGACCGAGGACGGGTGGTAGTACGGAAGAAACGAGGGAAACCGGGGGGGGTGGTCCATGTGGACCGCCTGGAACCCTACCGAGGACACGCTGCGCCAGCTTGGATGGTAGCTGACCAGCAAGGATACGAGGCTGCACAGTAAATGCTTGGGGTGGGGCGCGCTAGGGCACGTAAGGAAACGGGGCAACCCCTTTTTGTGATGAAGTCGTTTTCGTGTCTCGATTCCGCAGGTGGAAGAGGACCAAGGGAACGACCAAATCGGCGCTACACAGAAAGGCTTTGGCCAAAAAGGACTGATCAACCTGGGGCCATTGAGTCGGGGCGGTGCGTTGACCACTACAGTAGGAGTGCAGGTCGTTAGGCTGTAGAGATTCGCTACCTAGCTGAAGATTGGTTCTCTTGCGGATGTAATATAGGTGGGAAATGCGGGGTTGGAACGAAAAACGGCGTTCAGGAGCCACGACGGCCCGAATGTCTAAAGTAGTCCCACGGAGCCGCTTTCCGGTCAGTTCGGAGGAACCACAGCGTGGAAAAGATGGTTGGATTACAACAGAAGACAGACCCGGTGGCAAGCTGGTGAAGACTTCTGAAGTAATGCCGACTTGGTAATACCGCTTTACAGCGTCCAGGAGACCGGAGGAGAGTAGATGCGGCACTCTCGGGAACGCCGGAGGAACGAACGGACGGCTGTAAAAGGCGAGGCCTGAAACGAGGACGGGCTTTAAAGTAGGTCGTAAAAGGAGTAAAAGAGGACAAAGAGAACGGGGCGGCGGCGAGGAGATGATAACGCCGAGCCCCTGTGTTCTCCGGGAAGTGTGCGGAAGCACTGTGAGGGCCAAGATGAAAAAGGCAAGAAAAGGCGACGAGGGATGAAAGGACCGAGGGCGTCCGGTGGGGCAATAAAAGGCCTAGGAAAAACGCGAGGACGGGCGAAGGGCCGCGAGGTAAAGAAAGCAGGCGAGGCGGTGACCAGCGGCGGGCCCCGGGGACCGGAAAATAGTAGGGGGCGCCACCGTAGAAGTGGATGGTGAGTCTGACGCTAGGGGTCGCTAGTGCAGGCCACGCCCACTTCCGCCTGCGGCGGCTATAAAAGGCAGAGCGCTCGCCGGAGCAGGTCATTCTGGTCAGCCGATCAGGATTCATCGAATCGCAGACGAGCAGACTGAGCTAAGGAGAAGAAAACAAGAAGAAAAGCAGAGAAGCGAGACGAGCAGCATCACCACGAGACAAAAACGGAAACGGCTGACGGGACGAGCTTCAGGATTGGAACGAGCCCCGAAAGCCCGGAAAACAGACACGATGAGCGGACAGTGCTGGGAAGGACATTGTCACGGAAAGGAGTTTAAGCACTTGGCCAAGCATATTAAAGGCCAGCACGATGGATTACGGAAGCAGTACTACATGTGCCCGGTGTGTTCGAGTCGAGCCTATTCGACACACCAGGACTGGAGGAAGCACATGACGGACTCACACGAAGGGAACCTGCAGAGGGGGATGCCGAAGCAAGACCCCCTTCTGAGGCTGGAGTATGCTGCGGCGTTCGCCTTGGACCCGAAAGGACGACCGCCGTACACCAGTTTCGCTACTGGGGATGAAACGGCGGCCCGGGTAGCCAACATGGAGCGGGACTACGCGGTGCGCCATCCGGAGGGGTTTCAACCCCCTGAGAGGGCGGTGGATAAGGAGGCACCGGAGAGGCCGCGACGGCAGATCCGCATCCCTTACTACCCGAGGGCGTCGAGAGGATCCGAGGACAGCGACGCCGAGCAGCTGGAGCAGGTAGCAACCGAAGAAGGATCAGAGGCCGACGAGGCCGGCGAGGGAGCCCAAGCAGCCAAAGCAGCAGGGAAGGGACCCCTGGCCGAGGTGGCGGAACGATCGACACCCACGCGTCGTTCCCCTCGGAGGGCCGCGAAAGGAGTACGGAAGGAAGACACCGAGTCGCCGCGAAGCGCGAGCCGGGCCGTGGTCAACCCGAAACCACTCCTGACACCAGACCAAATATCAGGGTTAGTACAGAGCCGAATTAAGAAGTTAAACGCCCAGGGAGAACCACGGGAACCGAGAGGACGAGGACTCCCAGGCAGAGGAAAAGGACGGACATCCACACCCACCCCGAAGCCGGGTTGCTCAGGAATACCACCGGGGGCTGAGGTGGTGGAATTGGTGAGCTCGTCCGACGACCAACGACCGAAAGTCAAGGAAGAAGAGGAGCCGCTCGCTTTCAAGAGGCCCCCGACGCAGGGATGCCCGACGGAGGAGCCGTCGCGAAAGAAGAAGTGGAAAAAGGTCAAGAAAGTCCCGAGAGAATTGGAGGAGGGAACGAGTTCGGACCAGTCGGAGTCAGGCAGGAGTATGTCGGCCCGAAGCGATCGGTCTTTGATTATCGCTGAGTCTAGCAGCACGGGAGAGCTGGGACCATCGCAGCCTGAGACCTCGACAGGAGTCAGACGAACCACGGGACTAGAGCCACCTTGTAGCGACGCACAATTTACTATGATGACAGTTCATAAGAAATCGGTGATATACGAATCACGACACCCGAGGTACCCCGGGTATTTAAAAGGAACAATGAACCGGGAGGGATCGTTCAGGGGTTACCACGAGGCGAGATCCGACCGGGAGCTGGAGGACAGCATTCGGGAAGCACAGGGAGGCCGGCTGGTGGAAAGAGAAGCATTGTACCTAGGGAGGTTTCTACGCGAGATGGCAGAAAGGCAGGGACTCAAACCGACGGGGCGAGTGGAGAAAGTAAAGTATGTTCGGCATGCGGCCAGGCCGGAGGACACGGCGTCGACGGCCTCGACACAGCCGCTGTTCTCTACCCCAACCCCGACGAAAGCAGATTCACCCCTGGAGAAGATGGTATGTAAGCAGCCGATAGTGCCGCCCCCAGGATTGAAACGAATGAGAGACATTACGGTAACACCAGACACGCCAGAGACACGGGCGGCGGTTGACAACCTGACTCGGGCCAGTTTGGGGAGCTCGTTTTTCGGGTCGCAAGGATCGGAGGAGACCCCGGGACCACCGTCGCCCGAACGTATGGGATCGCCGCCAGGACCGGATACCCCACTCAAGGACGAGGACAAACACGGGCGGGCGCTACAACCGCGGGTTGTGATACACAGATTACAAATACCGGCTGCCCAGTCCATGGACGCGGAGGTGGAAGACTCAGAGGACATGGAGTTGGGGCAGACCGAGACCAGAGGATACGAGCCGGAGAAACAAGAATTGGACGAGTCGGGAGCGGATTCAGTGTTCGGGTCTATAGGAACGGAGATGCCGACGGCAGGACCATCTAGGGAAACACCGAGACTCAAGTTATTACGGACACAGGCCGTTCACCAGGTCTTACAGGGACACTTTCCGGTGACGGCGCGAGCGGTACGAGACTGGGACGCGGAAAAGGCCATTCGGGTGCAACTGACGTGGCCCCCGAGAGAGGTGCGAGGAATGACGGCCAAGACAAGAGCAATGGCTTCGGCGTCTATGGCGTTCCTGATGGCACTAGAAACGGGCCGCAAGCCAGAGACATTTGAAGAAGCGATGGCGCAGTTCCCGACGGCGGCACTGGGGCCGTTGACCAGGGAGTTCCCGGGGGTCGACCAGCTAGTTAACGAACACAACCGGACCGTCCAATTGGCTCAGACCCTAGTGATGCACAAAAACGAGGATCAACTGGATGACTTGTTGAAGGCGACAAGAGAGGCGGAAAAACAGAGCGGAATGGTGGATCAGCTTCTCGAGCTCCCCGCTAGGGAGGAAAGACTGTTGCTGCCGATCCGGCGCCAAGAAGAAGGGTGAAGTAGATGCTGCTCGAGGTCTTGCACGGAAGAAAAACAGCGCGACGGAACCAGAGGCGGAAGATGGCGCGTTGCGAGTCGGGTGGGGAGGGATTACGGGGCGTTGGCTCCTCACCCATAGTGTCAAACCCCCAGGGAGAGAACCGGGCCGAGGCGGAGGTACCTGAGCCGCACAGGAGGCCGAAGCCTGGATAAAAGACTCTCCTGGAGACCGCTGGACGGGCCCGAAAACTTTACTTAAACTCATCGGGAACGGACTGGCGGGCTCGAACATTCTTATCTTAATTTATTCTTATTAGTTTCTTTATGGAAACCTTCTTGCGGAAGTGAACGAAACCACATGTGTTAGGAGGTGTTGAGTGTAATCAGCGAGCTGGAGGGTCCATGACTGGAATGAACTTACCAAGCCTGCGGGGCGAATACGGGACGGAAGGAGGCGCTAGGAGGAAAAACAAGTTTGTAGCTGTTCCTCTTCTTCCCTGGAGCCCGCTGCGTTGGTTGGGACCGAGCAGGTGGAACGGGATCGTCCGGTCGCGGAAATGGATAACGGGCCGGGCGGCCCGGGAGCGAGAGTGAAAGTTGGGAGGCGGAATGGAGGAAAGGAAATCAGAATGGACGGATAGTGTTGTCATTGTAGTCTTTGAGTCGACGGTCGTGCCGGGGTAAATAAGGTACCGGTGGGCCGGCGACTCGCCGCTGGAGGAAAGGCTGGCGCGGGCCAAGACTGAAAAACCCTTCTCCCGCGCTGCCTTGAGCGATCTGGAGGCGAGGAAGAGACGACCTCTGTCCTCTAGCGGCACTTCTACTTCCTGCAACTTTGTCTTCTTGATTTTGGATGGATCGATCAGAATGTGGATGAACCCGGATTCATGTACCATCATCTTCTGAGTTTCCTTGTCTTCAGCCTCTTACCGCATACGAAGAGCGGCAAAATGGAACTTCTCGACCTGAATGCTGGTTTTATCGTGCCAGAGTTGATGCAGCGAGTCGTGAAAGGATTGCGGCGAGTCGTAGATGTCTCCCGGAGGACCAAGGCACGAGCAGGGACGATAACTTAGGGGCCCTGGCTCGTGACCGACCGTAATATATAGTAAAAACAATACATGAACGAGAAACGAAAAAATTTAATAGACTTACTAAAACTTATATTAATCTCTTACCTGCTGTAACGACAGAGACTCCTTCCATGTCGTATTTCCTGATGTCTTCTTCTCGAGGAACGAAACAAAATAGTCTTTGAAACATATAGGGAAGTAATCTTTGCAATATACAGGGAGGTGGTGCTTGGAACGTCGGCTGCGGATGCCTCGATAGACAAATCAAGAGGTCTGCAAAGAGCGACGAGGAGCGATCCTTCTTGGAGTTCGACATCGGATGAGTTCTTCTCTATATATGCTATTTTATTGAGAATGGGCCCGTTCCGGATCTCAGAGGTTGACGTTGGGTGCAGGTCCCAGTTGATGTCGTCCATCTTCACTTTCTACGGCTTCTTCTTCTCCTTCTCACTAATATCTTCAACTTACCAACTTCGAACCGTCGTACCTAGGAGCAGCCCGGAACGGCTCGGGGCTGTTGTCTCGGCGTTCGTCATAGGCATAGTGTCTCCGTGCAATGTGACATGGCACCGTGGACGACTGTGGCCTTACTCCAAAATCAAACCAGACCGGATCTTAAACTTACCTCTATTAACGAACTATTTGTTGGTATTACAGTCTTACGAAAATCGTCTATAAGCACGGTCCTCCGGGAGGACGAAGAGAAAAACTTAGTAAGCGGAGCGAGGCCCGAGAGCCTAGGAAACGAACGAGGGCCCGAGTGCCCGAAACAGGAATCCTCTTCTTAGGAAAATCATCTCATCAGTAGAACGAAGGAGCCTCCCTCTCGCCCCGAAGAGGACTGTCTTCCTGCCGTTGCTTACGGGGGGGGGGAGGGATGAGAGGCACCGGCTCCTGTCATCAAAAAGAAACTTCATCAAAATTATCTTCTTAATCAGGTCTCCGTTCCGGTTGTTGTCATGCCACTTGGGCCCGGAACGTTGACGGAAATACTTTACTATGGTGGACTCTCTCCGACATCTCTTTCTGAAATCCTGAAATCTTCAAATGTGTCGACGTGGTCGAGGACGGAACATCTTGATGCTGGGTTAACCACGAGGACATGTGTCGTAAAAGTCAAACTTCAGTTCCTGTACGGAAAACGGACACTTCATCGATAATTAATGATTCTAATCTTCTCAGTCTCACCTTCACCCGAACTCCATCTCAAAGCTTCACCGTGACAAGTAGCACGAAACCCGCGACGTCGTCTGCTGAAGCTTCCACTCTAAGCTTTAATGAATGAAGTTAAGTTCCTTTCCACATACAACGCCATCTTCTTCTTTGGGTACCTTGGCCTTTGGCTCGAACATGTTGTCCTTGCCAAACGTGAAAAAGTCACTGGAGGGCTCTGAATGCCGAGGCGACCGAGGGTGCGAAGTCCAAAAAGAACATTCTATCTACAAAAACTTCAGTCTTTCTTCTTCAACTCATCCTTAAAATCATCATCATCACCTAAGAGAACGCAGAGAAGAGTAACAGTTACGGAAGAACGAGGGGTCACGACCGACCGGGTAGGAGAACCACGACCGATTCTCTACCCAAAAACAACGGAGAACGTCTGGACGACGGTAGAACGGACCGAGGGTCGAGAGGACTAAGGGTCACGACCGACCCTGGCCTCTGGGTGGGAGAGTCGCGACCGATTCTCCACCCGAACGAGGGGAGAACGTCTGGACGACGAAAAACGAAGGGAACGGGGGCACTGCGGGTCACGACCGACCCATGGCCCCGGGCAGGAGGACCACGACCGGTCCCTCTGTCCTAATGAGGGTAAAAAAGGCGAGGAAAAACGCGCCGAGGGGCTAAGTAAATGGAGCCCGGAGGAGAGGAGCGGGGGCGACGGGGTCACGACCGATCCCCAGTCCCGGGTGGGAGAGCCACGACCGGCTCGCTCATCCTAAAGACGAGAAAAAGAGGAGGTCCTAAATAGATCAAGGATAAGAGAACTCTGACGAAGATAAAAAGAGACTAAGATATATAAAAACGAATTATATGAACTTTTATTAAGAAGAGAGAAAAACGAAGAAAGAAAAACGAAGAAAGAAGAGAAATAATAATTAGCCGGATAGGCCCCGGGGGCCCTCCGAAGTAGACCGGGGAGGACAGAGGGTGACACCTCCTCCTCTGCCGATAAGGAGCGTAGGATTGAAATGTTTCTGGTTCTAGAGTATGTTCTGTTGTCGTTGCTGTATGAACTGTGTTGAAATTTTGTATAACGTGTTTTCCCACCTTTCAAGAAGGTGCGGGAGGGTGTGATGAACGGCTATTCAGCCAAAATACATAGAGGTTAAAATAATAGAAATAAGGTAATAATGGAAATAGATGTAAAGAACGAATATGTAAAGAACGAATAACGAATATGTAAAGAACGAAGAACGAAATAGATGTAAAGAACGAATATGTAAAGAACGAGTAACGAATATGTAAAGAACGAATAACGAAAACGTAATGGAACGAAACCCGGAAATATGTAAACCGGAAGTGAAATGTAAACCGGAAACGGAATATATAAACCGGAAGTGACGTCAGTTGTAGGTCACGTGACCGAAGGCAGCCAATCAGGGCTGACCTCTCTAGTATATAAAGGGGCGGTGAGGCCCGAATAAACAGAGTTCTTTAACAGTTCTCCTGGTGTCCAGACGTGTCCTCTTTCCTGAAACAACCACTAAAGATGAGCCGAATAGAGTAATTAAGCCGAAGTTAGGACAAAACAGCCGAAGTCCGAGATAGGTAGTCGAAACATAGGGTAAGGGGCCCGAAGGCCCGAAGAACGAGGAACGAGGGAACGGAGTAGGGCACGAAGGCCCGAAGTAGTACCGGAAACCGAGGCGTAGTATGGTACGAAGACATGGGGAGCGGAACGAGGGAGCGAAGTCCGCGGGGACGAGGGCGCGGCGTGCTCGGCCCCACGCTACCAAACAATAGGCGACCGTCGGCCCGTCGCCCCCGCGGACCGGAACTCAGGGGTGGACCGCCCCCCGGCCGACCCGTACCCCTACCATAATTTCCCTCCCCCGCAGTCCTCCGTCGACATCGAGTGCCGATCGATTCGCTCAGCCCCCCCTCGTGCGCGAGGCACGACTCTAGAAACACATCTCGGTTCTTGGCCCGGATTCCCCGTCCGCCCCGAGACCCGAACAACCCCCACGTTCCTCTGTCGTAAGAATCGGCAACCCCGACTTACCAGAGAACGTCACAATATGATCGATTAGATATACACTTGGTAAGGATGTTGTCAGTCTCGGATGTTGTCAGGTTCTATAAAGGCATTCCGTTTGCAGCTAAATATGATATTCAAATTATTCTATTTATCAACCAACTATACTCACGAAATGAATAAAAATCAGCCTCTTATCTAATCAGGTGAGACATACGCGCCTGTCACTATTTAAGCTTTACTGATTTCAACGCATACAGTATGGTTAAACTGAAAGCATTCGGGGTATGTTCACTTTCGGATAAAGGCTCAAAGTGAGACCATGTAGTTTGTTCAGGAAACATTTCCATACATATAGATTATGTGTTAATATTTATTCTAGACATTGGCTATTAGCAGTGCATACTGCACCTGCAGGCGCACTTCAGGCAATGTACTAACAAGGTATTGATGGGGATTATGCAGTGTCAACCGGCCTTATGCGTGTTAAAAAGCATAAACCAATATAAAACTTTGAAAGCCGCCAGCTGAGAAATGTTCAGTCAATAACTACTTATCTTATAGGTTGGATATTTCATTTCTTTATTGCACAATATTGTGGAAACAATACATGGTAAGGTGAAGGCGAATAGAAAGAGATACATATGTACATGTATATGTAGAGAGTGGAAATGGTACACAGACACAACATTTCTTAAAAATGCATGGTATAGATTACGATAAAATGCAATAATTAGTGACTGGTGTAAAGCTCACCTATATGCACGAGGGAGCTTATTTAGTAGTAATGTAACAGACAATGAACTATAATGCCTTCAGTTCTCAATGACATGCACATTTAGTAGTTTAGTGTGTACCTTTCCATGACCATGCAGGGCTAGCGTTCACGTTGACAGTGGCTGATAAAGAAAGTTCATAAGTTGCGCTCCTATTTTCGATACAATTTTTTACTCAAAAGAATATCAGTGACACTTTTAATGGGGGCCGCAGGTCCCCCCCCCCCCCCCATATTTTTGGGCCAAATATCTCAATTGTAAAGTAAAATGATTGGCCCCGGAAGGTCTAATGGAAGCATTTACAATAGCCCCCCCCCCCCCCCTTTGATAATCTCTGGATCTGCGCCTGAAATCCTGCGTTAAAACCTTATCCATGCCACGAATGGGATTTGTATCTCGACACATGGACCAGCAAGAGAAACTCGAATAAACAGCAATTGTCAAAGAGACCGTTCCCTTAAATGAAACAATCTCTAAATCATCTGTATTTGTTGCACGGAACTTATGGAGTAAGTTAAATGCATGTAAGAACAAGGGTAATAGGGGGCAGACCTCTTCAAGAGTGTCGCAAGGATTGCTTGATGAGAGAGTATGTACGTTCTGAAGAGATTGAGTTAGGCAGAGGTATTGATTTCTTTAATTTGTAAAGCCACACTCCTATTCTCTAACATCACTATCATCGCATCTCATTACATCCCATCTCATATAAATAAATCACCTAAAATCACCAGACAATATCTGTCTGTATGATATCACTCCAACTATAATTGTCCGATTGAATATTGGATACTGACAAAATCTGATACTTTTGTTGATATCTCCGCTGGATCTAATGTAGTAGACTAAGTTATGGCCGGTGGGGGAGGAATACCGGAGCAATCTAGTCTTGCTCCAGGGTAAATAATACTGTTTTAAAATAAATGCTTCCGCGGAAGATCATCATCATGCACGGAGGCGCTAATTCAGAAGTTGACAACCAATATGAACATAATTATTCTGATAAAGAGTGAATATAATGATAATACATCATTAGCATAATGTGCTGAGACATACCATGCATCGAGCATATCATGCTCAGTGAACATAACCCATGGCCACTGGAGGATATCTGATAGAGGCGGCTAGTTGAGCAGCTCGGTGGGCGCGGTAGGCCAGTACCTCTGGTTGCCTTGTTGCCGAGCAGCTCAGTCCACCGCAGCAACCGGTGCGAGAAGCAAACACTGCACCCCCCACCCCCAGAGACACCTGCTTCTCAATTAATCAGCACTCATCAATCTTTACTGCCAAGGTGATCTAGCCGCTACTTCACCGCCCTTTTCAATGGCCAGCAAGCTAACAATGAAAAGTCTGCCACCAAGAATACATCAGTCCAATAACGATTATGCATTGAACACTAAACTTCAACTATATAGATTGATTATACATGGATGGGTTGCATACATGAACGAGAGCCGCCTGAATTATTTAAGGTGATTGTATATAAGATGATTGAAAGAAACTTGTTTATGCATGGAAAAAGCGCCATGCTTTATAACAAAGTGCCTTTAAATAGGTCTGAGAACCGGAAGTATATCCTTCAGGCACATTGTAAGAGGTATAATGAATAAATGAGCGGCGTACCGTGCAAGGAGGGAGGAGGTGGAAGGCACTATACTGTTAAAGATAAAAGTGAGGGGGGGGGGGAATAACACAACAAAAAACAACAAGAAAATGAACCTATTGTAGGTCGCCCCATATGCAAAACAGGTGCTCAAAGAACTTCTGGTTGGATAATAAATCGATAGGGATCTACAGGGTTTTGAAAGGAACGGAACAAACAATCCACTTTAGAGAATCTGCATCAGGGTCTATAATTATATTTACGGTTCTGGAAAAGGGAGGGGATGAGGTCCATTTCAGGAGGATGGCAAAAGGGAGTCGGTTTGGGTTAGGTTGATGAGACTGCCTTTTTATAACATTTGTAGAAAATACATATAATTATATATTTGCCAATTAAGTATGTTCCCAAGAATGTGGGATCGGACGACCCTATAGACCCTTGACTATCCATTACACACAAGCCTTTATATAGATTGTACGTCTGGTATACAATCACTTTGGACTCACTGATATGCACTGAACTTGTTCTTACTTCGATGGCACACTGTCCTTTCCTTATTGGGAATATTACAATAAAGCTACGCTGTCCACATGAATAGTTCATAATCCTCTCAGCTATAATATCATTGACTTGTATAATTCATAAACTATCGAACAAATTACTTTCGACTAGATATAATTCGAGATACAACTGAGTATGTGAAGCTTTATTGTAGCGGTCTGGGTGCCAGTTGGACCGACTTACAGACTGCTACACAAAGTAGGCCACCACCATATATCACGAGAAAAAGTTCCTGTGTCTTATACTACAGTTGATTAGTTCTGCCAAGACCTCAATCTTGGCATGCAATTGGATCCAAAAAATCGAACACAGCAAACCCATTGTTCTGTCCGCACTCGGTATAGGTGCATGTAGATATACTACAAGTTGTATACAACCTCTTAAAATTCAGAAACAGTGATTTGATCATATACCGATACAATATGGCTATTTTTCATTAAATGGGGAATTAGCGCCCAATCTAAAATCATGTTCCCTATAGATCTAGAAAAAAAAAGAATTTGATGGCAACATTATTTTGAATAGATAGATTCCTTGGGATGCATGCAATTGAAAAAAATTGGAAAACATTATACTTAAAAGATATGAATATATATTGGACTCATTCTATTAAGAAAAGTTTGATATGGAATTTACAATGAAACTTTTTTTATATTGAAAATCATAGAATGTTTATTTTCATAACAATACTGACTACGGAAGAAGAAAAAAATCAGTTAGGCCTACTATTATGGAATTTCAGATAAGAGCAATTATTTCGATACATGAAACGAATACTGTGTATGTCATTTGGAATGAAATATAGTCAATATGAATTATGAGCATTCATGACTCATTCAAGATTATAGTGCTTTCATATTTGCATCAAAGGTCTTCGATCCCTGCTGGACCCTTGATCTTTGGTTTGTTTGCAAAGTACCTTACCAACGGCCAGTGTCCACGAACGCCGCGGGTATGGATCACGTATTGACAAAGTGTAAGGACGGCAGGTGTGAAAGTATCTTATGACTCGCAACATTGGTCAGGTGTTGTAACAAGCGACCAACGGGCAGATTAGAGTCGCCGACGACCGCCTTCTTTTAGAGATCACTGTAAATATTACCCCAAGACCGGCCGGCCAAGTCAAGTAAACACTCTAAATAGGCATTGGGAGTTTAACCCTTGGTCCCTCCAACCAGATTTCACATATACATGCACAGCGTTTCCATGCAAATAATCCGATTTAACAGTGAATAGAAATAGATGCATTTTATTTGTCAAAATTTTCAATAATAATAATAATAAAAGTTGGCAAATTTCGACGGCCAACTTTGAATGTTATTTGAACAAATTTACGATGGAAGAAGAGAATACCCTGTGGCTTTTATACACAGGTCTCTAATTCATACAACAATATGTAGAGAGCACTTGCAGCCATAAGGTACCCAGAGAGACCCGGACTGACAAGGGCTTTTCCAGTGTGGGGCTAATGGTTTGGAAGTAGAAAATTACCATTTAGGGGATTGAGGTTGGCACCAGCTCTATGCCCTAGGTCGGCTGGCACCTGAGCCATCACAACTACATACAGGGACTCCACAGCCACCCTAAACAAACTTCTTTGTATCCCTTAAAGCATACACTTCGAAATTCTACATAATTCGTTATTATCGGTGAATGTATGTTATAATGCCCACCTTCTTGTGAACAATTTAGACATGCATCAATTACCAATAGGCCTTGAGCTCTGATAAGTTTGGTTTTGGAAGGAAATACATTTATGAGAAAATTGAAACTATGTATGCATGAATGTGCGTAGCAATCTAACGGAGAATTGGCGGAGAATATGAATCACAGCCAATAAGAAACAAAGTGAAAAAGCATTTAATGTAAGAACTGAATCTATGGAACTATATGTATGCATGCATGTATATGTGTAGCATTCTAACAGAGACTTGGTCAGAGCCAATAAGACACAAAGTTAAAAAAAGAATGATTACAGATTCATCAGACAGAAGCTGTAAACATCCCTAAGCCCTATTGGTCCTATGTATTTTTTCTGTGAGATTACCGTCCATCTGGATAGAAATCGTGACCTGTTTATATTCAGAATCGTAAAAAAAGATTGATAAACCTTGCCATATTGGTTCAAAGGTGAATAGTGGTAATTTTTCAAGTTTAAACAATGATTTCTTGAATATGAAATGGCAAGAGATTACAGTAAAAAAAAACAAGTTCGTATAGTGTTAATGGGGTTTTTATTCAGTTGGGTTGGAAATGGCTGCATGCGCTTCCAGGGTCTGATTTTGCGACCACATGTATTCGTATACGTCCTACCCAAAGAAAATGACATTTCTTTGGCATCTCACAATAGCATAATGCCTATATAATCATTATTATTTCTATAATATGCATGAATATATTTCAAACTACACAACGACAACTATCTAAGTTAAATATTTATTACTTCTTCTTTCAAGTTTGCCATTATTTCCTGGAAACAACATTAATAGGCCTACACAAGAAATGCTTCTTTTGAAATCTCCTTGAATATTTCATTTTGCTAAATTCCCCAAGGACCAGTCCAGATTGCAATATCCTGACCATACACAGATTGCCAGATGTTCTAATTAAAAAAAGCACGGCCGTACAATGGCCTCTACAGATTGGTCTGCATGGTAGTAGCTGGCCAACCCTCATGAGACACCCCTGATATTCTCTGGGTTGTTCAGGGATTCCAGCCAACCATGTCAGCTGTCATTCATTATTTAGTTTACCTGTGTAACCAACATCGGCTCCACGGGTGGGCATTGTATGAGCAGCTCAGGGGGTTTGATTAGGTCCAGCTCACCATGGAGGAGGTGTGGGCCAGGGTGGCAGAAAGGGCCTGGCATTTGGGAGGGCCAGAGGCTGGACACTCGCACCTCCGGACTTCTCTTTATAAACCAAGCTTCTCCAGTGTTTTCTCTCTGGAAAACTCTCCTTGACTTTCACTAGGATTACTGCAAATTATTTATATTCCACCTAGTTGCATCTGTTTCTACTTTTGTGATTGTGATGGATGTATGATTCAAACGATTTCACTGGACATAGGGGAACCCTTAAGGATGGAAAAGGAACTTATATACTCCAACCATATCTGCTAATAGTTCTTGGTAGGCATGTCCCTTACATGGAAAAAGAGAGTGCCTGACCAATCCAATGACAGATCTTTCTGTGATTTATGAATATATGTCACCATAGCCAAGACTACCTGATTTATGTAAGTATAGAGGCAGAGTTTGTTCTCTTTTGCAATTCAGTCATGCATCCTTTAATAACTCGAAGTTTGATTAGAAACAGCTGTCACTTTCAATTAATACAAATTTCAAGGATAAAAGGCAACCTCAAACTAATAATTTAGTTTAAAATATGACACTAATTAGCACCTGTGGGTATATTTGTCTTGGATGGCCAGACTATCTCCATCCATGAGAGGTGGCTAAAGTTAAAGGAGTCTATAACCAGTGGATCTTGAGGAAATTGGATGTACATTTAGGAAGATGACAACACAGGATGGTCTCTATAGTTGGGGCTTCATCCTGCAAATAATATACGTTTTCATTCACAACTAAATTTGATAGATAACCGATCTACATAAGTCGGTATGCTATGTATAAGTCAGTTTTGGTTGTGTATGTTTATGTGACGTTCCTCGATAGTTCGGGGTTTCCGGTTTCTACCGCCGAGGATACAAGGGGGGTTATTTCGGTTCTTAGCTGGGCACGGAGGCCGAGCAAGAAGCCGAGGTGTGAGATCAAGAGTCGTGCCTCGCGCACGAGGGGGGCTGAGTGGGTCGGTCGGGGGATCGGTATTCGTTGAAGGGGGGAGGGTGTGTTGGTCAGATCGGGCCGGGGGGTTGCAGCCATCAAGCGTAGAGGACGGCGGAGGGCAGAATTGTTGTTATGGTAGGGGTCCAGGCCGGTGCTTCTATTCGTCTCTCAGGCCAGAACTAGGGGAGCTCCACTCCTTCGTTCCCTGACCGGGAGCATTGGGCCAACGGTCGCCTATGTTTTGGTAGCGTGGGGCCGAGCCGGTTGCACCTTAATGCCTCCGGTCAGGGGGTTTCCGCTAACTATTTCGGGCTTCTTTGTCTGGTCGGTCTTCCTTCGTCGCCGGTTGGGCAGTTTCGGGCCTTCGGGCCATGGTTTTCGGTCCCTCAGGCCTTCTGACCCCGTACTAGTTTAAGCCTTAGTTTTACAGAACTTTACCAATATTATCTTGATTTCCTAGTTATTTAGTCCATATTAGATCATCTAATCGATTGAAGTCCTCATAAGGAGCTATTAGAGGAAGAAGACACTTGTGAACACCAGGAGTACTATGAAGGAACTCTTTATTTTTGGGCCTCACCGCCCCTTTTATACCTTAGCGGTCAGCTCTGATTGGTTATTTCATATCACGTGATCATAGTGACGTCACGCAGTCATATACTGACATCATTTCCGGTTTACATTATTTCTCGGGTCTCAGGTTTTGGGTTTTGGGTTTCGGGTTGCGTTCCCATTACATAACAATATACTTAAAGATCTACTGCATCGATTTACATTCACATTCTTGCTTTGACACCTGATGAATACCCATTCATCACATTTATATGTTTCTACAGTGTAACCCCTAGCTGTAATATGCTGATAATTAAAAAAGGCACCTGGTAAAAAGCCTTCCCAGAGCAAACTTTTCAGGAAAAACCGTGTAAAAATCCCGTAAAAATATGTAATATAAATTCAGTAACTAAAAAGGCACAGCAATATGCATGATAGTACACATAAGCGAATGTGAAAGGTAGGGCTAGATGACACCTTTCTGTATTTTATAATGCATGTGTAGGCCTATTTGTATTTGTGCACTTTTGAACTTGTAAGGTGATAATAGTGTACCGGTACCCAGGGAAACTGTGTCTAAGATTTCGTGTTGATGACCCTTCATCTTAATACTCGGTACTTCTGACACACAAATAAGGAATTTAGACTCCAACTCCTTTCTACAACTTGGTTGTAAGAAATGGATACATGGCACCTATTTATCCCTCCTGGAATCGCTTAACACTGACCATATTGATTTTCTCAGCAATATCCGATATAAATAGTTCTGGCATGGGAGGTGCTACATTGCCATTCTGACGGAAATATCGATTTTTTCATAATGGATTACACATTGTTGTGGATTTAGGCCTACATGTACTTCATATTGACGTTTGTCAAGGTTGAAATGAAAACAGTCTTGTAGACATAGGGTTTCGGGTTTCAGTTATTCACCAGGACCCATCAAATAGGCCTAGGGCCTACTAGATTTTGAAAAAAACAAAGACACTTGTATGGTTCTTTTATTACAAAACATATTTCAAACTACGCAATTTAACATGAATAAGGTCAGCACAGACTAAGATCACTGAATACAGCCTTTCTAGAATGGCCTTGACAACAAATCACTACATGTCTTCAATATTTGATTCATTAAGTCCAAAGTCATGAGGTATAGAATCTCCAATGTTGAACGGACATTGTTATGGATACTGTTTTACTTATAGATAGATGTAACATAGGGGCTGTCCATAAATAACGTCATGCTATTTTTGACCATTTTTGACTCCCACCCTTGTTATGTTTCGTCATGCAACCCTTGACCCCCCCTCTAAAAGTGACATCAAATCATGAGGACCCCCCCCCCTCAAACAGGGGCCCAAAATCTTGAAAAAGCAGGTTGCCCCCTAGATCTTTTTTCTAAAAGTACTGCTGGCCCTGAAAATATCTGTTCTTATCGGAATTTTTAGCTTTAGAAATCTTCATTTTACCTACAATGTTTCTCTGAAATTCTCGAAATTTAAATTTTTTAACATGATGTCATGCACCACATGACCCCCCTCCCCCCATGTCATGCCTGGTCATGAAACATAAACCCCCCTCCCTCCATGCTGCATGATGTCATTTATGGACGGCCCCATGAAGAACCTTGCATCCATAACCTTGCTACTCATTCATAATCGTCCTATTTTTCTCCATTTCCAGTCTGTCAGCAAAAGCCTGCCCACCCTTGACGTAGCAGATGACGTCATCAGTCACCGCCATGGCGTCACCATCAGTCCGCGCATGCCCAGTGCTCGCCTGGCCAGCGCCACCTACAGGGGAGAGAAGTCGGACGGCGAGCTGGTCCTGCCCAAGACCTTCACCACCAAGAAGGGGGCGCTGCTCCTCTTCACACCTGGAGGAGAGCAACTGACTCTGTCTCCGTCCCAACAAAAACAACTCAGCAAAGACTTTCTCAAGGCCAATCAGGTCGACCTATCGGCCAAGTTTGGCAGTCTGACTCGCTTTGCCCATTCTGTGCTCACGTTTGGTGATGAGGTGAGTAGCCTATTGCAATAGGTGATGAGACAGTGAATAAATGGAGTTGCTTCGACTATGGGAAACATAGACTCTACATGTTATACTATGTCCACAGGCCCCTTGTAGCTGAAGACGATACTAATATTGCTCGAGGCTATTTTGGAGTGTTTCACTCTGTTCTTTGCATGCCATATATCAGCGTCTTCAAATAAGATAATAAATTCTACTTCAGCATAATGATTTCTATTAGATAATAGGGGCCTTCCATTAAGTACGTAGGCCTGCGTACATTTTCCAAAATTGCAGACCCGACCCCCTTAAGCAAAAATATGCATTGGATTTGACCAGAACGTATGTACATTTAAACCAGTTTCGGCCCCCCCCCCACTCCCTTCCTGTTGCGTACGTCCTAAATGGAAAGCCCCATACCATGGTTCTACTGTAAGATATTTCTTATGTGTAATATTCTGAGAAATGACTAGACTCGATTGAATCAATTTGCATTCTAAAGTGCTGACAAATTCCTTTCCCTAAGAAGATTTAAGCATAGAGACCCCAGAAGAGTGATAGTTTCTTTGAAATCGCAATATTCAGTTGGAAAGGTCCACATTTCACCTGTGGGTTTATAGGAATCTGCTCCCAGTGGGTAGAGAAATCCCAATTTTATATTCGGATCAACGTAAGCAGGGAGAAATTACCTGAAACAGGAAGTTCTAGCGAAATATTTAAAGAAAAAAAAAAGTAACCAAAGAATACACATAAATTACAATACCGACGAGCAGGTATATAGGTTATGGTTTTAATACGAGTGGACACAAGATTTACATGAAATTATATCAAAGTCTTGGATCACTATTTGCATTAGCCTGTTGGTTTTTGAAAACACTTTTTAAAAAGTCTAGGCCTAAATAAACATAGTGCGCCATGCTTATTCATTTCATTAAGTACACTTGACGTTTCAAGTATCAAGCACTATGTCCCTCATACTAATTTGTGTGTACATGAATCCATTAACCTGAGGCAGGTATAATCAAGTGTGACGTGTCCTCTGACAGTGCCTATAGGTAACCAGTGTGTGGAGTGGTGTAACCAAAGTCCTTCCTAGACAAAGTGTATAGGGGTATTACATTACCGGCGCCTCCTAGGCTTACCCCCTGTATCACTGTCTGACCGCTGATCAACCCTGGAGGAGCCGGACCCCCCCTGGTGCTGGGTTACTGGATCCGCCCTGGAGCACTTTGATCCGGGATCCAGGTTCACTTATTTTAAGCTGTGGTCTAGGACGGATTATTAATGAAGTGGAGGGTTTAAAATATGCAAACAAGCATTTCTTTAGTGGGTGGAATACAAGTTAAAAATGTTGACATGACTCATGCTAGCTGTTTACTTAGTGACACAGACATCTATCATTATACTTCAAAATCAATCACATATTATTCATCACCAGAAAACCCAGGCTCTATACTCGTTTTGAAATTCAAAATCGAGTTCCATTGTTAAAAAATTGATTGTGATATATTTCAAATAATTATTCTGGACTGAATAGGCCCATACTTTAAGTTTTTGACATTGGTATTGGTATTGGCACTGTAATAGACTCTTTTCTTTCTTTTTCAACAGTATATGGTATTGGTATTGGCACTAGAAAATAACTTCCGTCTTTCATTTAAGCCCCCGATATAAGCCTAAAACGAACCTTCTAATTTTGACACAATAAGGAAAGTAACCTCCAATCTTAATTAGTGACACCACTAGATTTGGCACCATAATGTATGTTAACTAATTTCTAAACTGAACTGACACTTGATTGGTAAGAGGTGGTACTCTAGAATCTTTTGCTTAAGGAGCTAAATGAATGAACCATTACCAAATATCACACAATTAATATGTTGTATATGCCCCAACTAACCTTTTGGCACCAAGCTCCTGTATTTCTCCATAGAAAGTTTGAACAACCAATGACAATCAACACTTTTCAACGACTTTATCTGTTTATCCCAAACTCAAAACTTATGCAGTCAACTTGGGCTTTAGCTATTGTGTGTACATCTATTGGGAGCCACATGGTACAAAGGGCTGCGCGGATCATGCCAAATGAATGGCAAAATAATAGAACCTCCATGGTCCCTAACCTAATATAAAATTAGAGATCACCTTTGTACTTTTCACCAAGTAGATCGATTAGAATGACGCCACCACTATTGAAATGGGTCCCTCAGAACCCTTTCCATTGTGCCCTATTCAAACACCTTTTCTATCGGTTAGAGCAGTGAGGCGATCCACTGGGACTGGCAGAGTGTTTTTGATCCCAAGTCGCCATGGCAACCGCCGCTGGCCCCTCATGAGGCTGTTTCCACTGGCCATCATGGTGCAAGCGTTGAACTTTGCAGACCCCCCCCCCCCCCTCCACGACACACACTGTAAAAGACTGTGATAAAGCTCTAACTGAATTGTAAATATCAACATTAATGAGACACCTTTTAGAATGAACATGGGTTATACCATAGGGGTATCTCATATCTGATGCAAAGATTATGGCTCCTTTAATGTTTCAATATAGTTGCTCATTCCCATGATAAACTAGACATTAATACTACCAGTAAAATAATTATGCATAAAACCTTGTGTGTGCAGGGAAAATAGTGCATGCAATGATTGCATTGATATGCAATAGGCCTTTTTCTAAACGTATCTGCAATATGTTACTCAAAGAACTATACATTAAACCATGCAGGTGTTTGGAAACGACGCTATTGGAGTGGACGGAATAGTTCAGTCCAGGCTGCACGCCACCCATCAGTGAACAGAGTGTGAAGCCGTGTTCGCCCTGCGTCCACAGCACGAGAGGAAGTGGTCGAAGCCACTTAATGGGAACCTACATAGGGCTCTCCTAATTAATGTTTGATTGACTTTGGTCAGCAACATAGACCTCTAGGCTGGTATTGATGGTTTTGGTCGGTAATGTGGTTCAAGGATGGAGGTCTCTAATTAGGATTATGGGCAATCGATTGTAGCCGGTTGTTGACTAGGATTTCAGCTTAGACAATTTACTAATGAGAGCTGTTTAGTAAATCTAATCTGCGCATTTAGGTCTATATCGTCAGATTCCCTTTATCTTTTAGAACTAGTACGATGGAATCTAAACTTATTGACCTACCTAATGAGTTGTTACATATGATAGGCAGTTTTGGATTACTGATGAAGACTAAATTAAATATAAGAAGAAATGACAATTTAAGTTAATGCTTAACCAATGCGAATTCCGTAGGCCAGGCTGAATACTGCCCAATAATGAGGTCTAACTACCTTTCCACCCCATATATTGCTGTCTATTTACTATAAGTATTCTATCGTCGGTACCTCTTACCAGATGGATCGCATAAAAAGGAGGGAGGTATATTCATAGGTTATTGTTTAGTATGGTTTTCTGTAGGGCACATGGAAATGTCATGTCAGCATTTTCTGGGTTTTTGTCCAGGAGCAATAAGCCCATCCCAGTTTACACCAACAACAAAGTTTACCATGAAATATTCTCAAAATTGCTTCTGTGTTTTTTTCCCTGAAGACAGTAACTGTTGCATAGCACAAAATTAACCAAAGCAATTTGGCTGATAGATTGCTCCTAACATTTCTAGAATTCAACCTTATATTTTGAACCTTTCTCCATAGGAACCAATGGTAAAGCTTGTCAGCTCAACCTTTATTGTCCAGCCAAATTTTGCCCTGAAATACAGTAATTTGATTGGCTGGACAACCTGCAAATCTGTCAATTGCTAAATTCTAAGAACTGATAATGTTTTAGCAGTACATGGGGATATAGAAAAATATAATTTTTACTTCTTTGAGTAATCCCAACTCTAGGAAACAAGGATAGCTTATATATCTATTTTTTCCAACCTTTGTCAGACCCTTGGATTTACCCAATGTGGGATGGGCTTAATGTCTTATACATGGGGTGGTAATAATACAAGAGGGACATGCTTGTTCCCGACCCTGTTTGATTATGTTTCATCGCGTGTATATGGTGCAGACATATCAGATAGCATAAGTGTTTCTTATATGCCTACGAGCTAATTTCAAAAGCCATAGGTCCCTATATGCAGTGGGCAGTATCAATTCAATCAATTTAGGTACGTATCATATACGATTTTTCTCATTGGTTAAAAGATTATGACGATCGTTGGAATTTATTGTCCACTCAGCAATTTTTTCAGCGATATCAGGACCAACTCACGGTTTTCTTGCTTGTACAAAGTAATGTGATCTATAGAGGTGGAAACGACGTTAAGGTGAGGTGGTCTAATAGGTATAGCACTTTGATGTTCTCATTGAAAGTTAGGAGCCAGGACGAGCGAGTGGCTCTTCCACGGTTTCCCTGCTAAAATATTTGTACTCTTGATGGTTCTTGTCCTGGTTGCACTCGATCTCTCGAAAGCACAAGTGGGACGAATCATGCGAAGCTACAGGGGACAGGGCGGGCGAATGGTCATATGGTTCTCAGAAATGTGCCCCATGCATGGGGGTCAGCAGTGGGTGGAATACAGTTTGTGGCGTTCAAAGGTGGGTCACCAGGGTCTTCGATGTTTCATAACTTCTACATGCATTTTTGTGCAGCTCGTACCGTACGAGCTCGTATAACACAATCTTGTGTACTTCGTGGTCGCGCACCTAACACCTTACTTTAACCATAATTTACTTGTCTTTTAATCTTTATAATTAATGTACGAACTCGTGTCATGACATTGAATTGATTAGGCTTACTATAATTCATCACAGCACCAGTGGTCAAACCCAGGCTGGCTGTGTGCAATGCCAGAATGCTAACCACTAGACCATCCCACCCTCTTTAGTTTAAAGGTACAAGTCATAAAATAGAAAAGTACTGAAATATTAATCTAAACTTTCTGACCCTGTTAAGGACTACCCTCCTGACTCTGCCAGCATCTCTGACGCCGACAGCAAAGTGTTCCTGAAGTTCCTGAGACGTCTCAACGATGCCGACCAACAGGCCCCGCCCACTCCGCGTCCCGGAAGTGACGTCACGTCCTGCCTGCGTCAGCTCCGAGTGGCAAGGTAATGCTTTAGTCTGAGTGGAAAGTACTTAATGATTATAAACCACTATGGATTTTGTTTGAACCGTTTCTTCTATCCCGAGTGTACATCATTCGTTTGTTCTTTAATGTTCTGGAAGTAGACATGCATGATCTATGGTCATTTCCTTGATATTTGTCATATAACAATATATTTAATTTACTTATTTATTGCAGAATAAGGATGTGAGTTTAGATTAAGAAAGCCATTATTATATTCAGAATACTTGTAGTTATAGTTTCCTTATCACACTAAAGGACTATATCTAATTGATTCCCTTTGAACATTTGAAATATCAGGTAGTTATTCCTGGTAACAATGAAGTTAGATGTAATATCTTTATAGGTAGCGTATACTTATTACATTTTAGGTGTTAATCATATCATACTAATGTCCTTAATACTTGACCACTACAATAATTTCTTATTTTGGGGTAACATTTTCTCCTCTATGTGTAACATTATACAGTCCCCTATGTCCGTGTGCAGTTTGTCACTATGGGTGATTCTGACTGTAGTTCGGACCTGGTGCGTTTTCACATAATAGAAAAAGAAATTTCTAAGGGCATTTGTGGTCTACAATAATTGCTAACAAATTAAGTGAAACCCAATCTCAAATTATTCCGCAAAGAATAAACATGCTGGCTCCTATGTAAGTTCTCGGTGGTTTGGTGATGCCATTTAGCAATTTCAATTAGAGCTATTTTACACATTTGAACCTCACCTTGGATTCATGTGGGATTGAGGGGGGGATTTTTTAATTTTAGTTAACAAACGTTGCCTCATTCCGCCTGTTTTTGGAGAGATTTGAACCTGTTTCCATTGAATTCTTCTTCAGGGAGAATACAAAGCTATGGTTCATAATGAATCCTCTAGGTGGCATTGATACACCCTTACGTATCGGCGGCGGATTTTTCATCTTTCGATCTTGTAACCGATGTTTGGATCACTAATAATTTTGATTAACACGGGAACGTGTTTAATTTTCAGCTTCTATTTCAAATACCGGTATCTATTTTCATACAAGCTTTTTGTGGTTTCTTTAAAGAGAATGAAGCTAGATATGCGAAGGCGCAAATTAGATTGCTTTTGATTTAGATATAAAAGACATATTTGTGGTTTAAAAACTAGCAATAACTATTATTGTTTGCTCAAGTACTTCATTTGTTTTACCTTTTGATAAGCAATAGTTTTCTCACTAGAATTTAAAATTCTACAAATTGGGATATTATGCGGTTTTCTTTTTGTCTCGGTGATATTCATTATCTTCTACACTACATGTAATACAGTTTCACTTTTATCAGATTAAAGCAATAGACTTAGCCTAATTAGTTACATCACATCAATTAGCATATAATGTAGTTTCAACACTAACAACTTTGACATTGTAATGCTATTAGGTGCTGGTTTGGTTATCATAGTCAATTGTACTGTTTTTGATACTAGTGTGATTATCATATAGGAATATTAAGTCAATACATGGCCTCCAAGTTGAATAACTTCTATTTCTTTCCAAAGCATAGCCTTTTGATAACAGACAGGTTTGTTTTCTTCGCATGAGTGTATAGTGTTGACAAATATCATGTACTGATAAGCATTATTGTTCTAGTTGTTAGGCTGTTAGGTTTGACTAAACAGTGTTAGTTTTATCAGTGAATATCATAGAAACAGTGAAGTGGACAAATGATGCCTGCCTTTAACCACTGATAACCGGTCTTCTATGAATGTCAATAATTATAACCAGTGTTATTGACACAACCAAACCTACACTCAAGTATATATATGTAAAATTACCTACTCTGATCCAGTCTATAGCTGATACAGATTCAAGCAGGAAGTGTGTGACCGACCTTATAATTCAATCAAATACAAAACGGACATTTCTTAAAACTGTCTCAATTTACTAGGAGTATTCATAACACCATGGATATACACAAGACCTATTGATAAATGTTCTCGCAGAGGCTTTGCCCTTACCACTGCTAAGGAACATTCAAAACAATTGCCTCACTTATCATTTTTCTAAAACCTTTTCTTTGTACCCAGCTCCAAACTCACGTCTAGCCGAGCCCGGTCGGCCCAGCAGGGTAGCCGGGGGGAGGGCATGCGGGCCTACCCCGACCTCAGCAGATGGTTAGACCCCGAGAAGATTTCTGCTGACTCAGCTTCCCTGGTGGAGCAGGCCACCCGCCCCCCGTCGGCCCCCGTCAGGTACACGGACGACAGGTGAGTGCTTGCCTAACCAACAATAGTTTTGAAATGTTCATTTATTTTTGTTTGTAGTTGCTATGTGATAGCAAATCGAGTTGGAAGTGTGGAAGCAGATAGCCCAGACGCACGAGCAGAATCTTTTTCCTAATTTCTTGCAATGGACGTTCTGTCTAGTACATTTCTGTGAGGAAAAAACACACATTAAGGCCATGATCCACAATGCGGCAAAACGCCATCTGATTTGCTTCACATGCATTTTTCGCATATTTGAAATGATTTTTCCCTGTGAAAATATCATATTTCTGTTATGGATTATTCAAAACTCTTTGGAAAATTTTAATTTCATAAGAAAAACAATTATTTAACAAATCAATTTTCAAAATCAGCTCAAAATCGCACCGTGAATCATCCCCATTACATATACATGCGTAGAGTGAGGGGAAATCAAACATGCAATTTAGATCTCTCTCCTTTCGATAGTGAACTTGTTAACAGATTTTGTTGTTCCAACAGTCAGACTGGTCGGTCTTACCCCGTGCTGTCGTCGGAGAAGTTGACCGCCTCTCTCAGGTCCGTCCACTCCTACCTCGGACGGTCCACCTCACCCAACCTCGGTACCTAGACGTTTTTCTATCTGTAAACTAGAGATCTTGCAAATTTCATGCAGGCAATAATCCAACTACTTATTTGGCATATGTATTTATTTTAGACCGTTCGTTAGTTCAATGTGTTTAATTCTGTTATTTATCAAAAGTGGGATAGCTCCCTGAAATATCACGTTATTTTTAGCAAGACGAATGAGACAGATACATCATATTGATATGTCTTTATACATTCTTATGTCACCAAAATGGATAATTGATAAACCTTTATGAGGATTGTAAATGAACAAACTTGTATAAATGGACATGCAATTGAATAGATAATCATTGGCTTATGTTTGGATTTGCTGTCATATATATTCATTTTGTGACTTTCTATGCAATCACTTAGGTATAATTGGTCAATTTAAAGGGTTTTGAATGAATTTTAAATTCCACTATCAATAAAGGTCCACCTGCAAGGCCTAGGACTGCATTCGAATCGGAACTTACTGGAACGCCCGGAACACTTCCGGTCCATCTGAAAGTCAGCAGACGACAAACGACCAACCGCCTTCAGTCTTCTAAAGGACGCCCCATCTCGTCTAGGTCACGAGGTTCCGCGAGATCTGTCCGGACCAACGGTAGTGTATGCACAAACGCCGACTCTGGCCTTGGCACCACCACCACCACCGGCACCGCTGAAACTGCCACCACCTGCAGTGACGTCCCCCACACTCGCACTGTCTCCCCTAGTCCTAGGCCGCACCACCTTGATGATGACGTCACAAGTGACGTCAAATGCTCGAGCACGCTGAAAACCTGGTCCTGGAGCAGCATGCTGGACCTGATAGATGGGGCGAACCTGGAGGGGATGGGGGCGGAGCTGAGGGAGCAGGGGGTCGGCTCCCATTTAACTGGGATCCCTGCACGGGCACGGGCTCAGGGAGAAGATGTGCATGGCTTGGTAGATTCTAGACGGGCTAGACCTGCTGCGGCTGATGCTTGTCAACTTAGCAGTGGTAGTGTAGACCCCTCTGTCCTCATAGAAGAAGAAATACAATTACCTTCTGGTAAGAACAGCTTCATCCTTTCCACGTAACAAAATGATAATTATCAATACTATGAAGATACATATATTATCAAGCCTTTGTTAATCTAACAAAAATGATGACGCTTGTATTCAACATAGCGCATGTATGACATTGTAAGAGATAATTGACCCATACAAATCAACTAAAACTCGAATATCTGAGACGATGATCAACTTGAAATCATAATTACTTCTGCCCAAGCAACTATATACGACTAGCCCCTCTATTAGTAAAAGCTTTCCACATGCAATTATCTTGCCTCTTTCATGAATATTAGATCTAAAGTTTGACACATATTGCCTTTTGCATGAATTTTTCTATCCGCTACACCTTCACACTGGCAACATTAGGGGACTTGTTAAATAAGCACACCTTATAATTGAGTCATTTTTCAAATTACAGGGCTGTGACTGGTCCTATATATTCCCTATAGTTCCCTTATATCTAATCTAGCTTGCTCCGCATTCCCAATATTTTCATGAATTTGCCTTGTATGCCACATTTCTTTTGGATAATCTTTATAACATAATTATAATTGATCATATACAGCTGAAAGTACTTAGCCACAGATTGAGTGATAGAACTTCCTTGCTCGGATAAATACACAATTTTGTTGTGATTGAGTTAAGATATCTCGTAGAATACGAAATAGGCCTACTATATCTAACACTGATGCTATAGTGACAATTAGAGAAGAACCATGACAATATTTCGATAATGAAGCAGCAAATGATATATGTTTTTTGTTATTTTTAAATCAGACGAAAGAGAAGATCAAGAGAGTCCAGGTAGGTGAAACGATTTCACACAAGAAGCACATCTACAGTGTTGGACAGTGCTTTTGATAATAAATATCTTCTCATTTGAAACTATGAATTCTTTATGTCAAAGATAAAAATTTCGCTTAATCTATCATAACAAATAGAATAACAAGGGTTGTAGGTAAAGATATACCTTCTAAAAAAAATGAAACCTACCTCAGAAATACATAGTAATGAAGACTTTTGTTTAAGGATAGACAACACCTCTCAGGGCGTCATTTGCGGTATTTCAAATTGCGCTGTATCTAATAGTTGAACTAATTGCGGTAAAGAATAATTATACAATTTATTTGCATTCCCTACAACAGCGGCTCCCTCTCGCGGGTGGACTCTTTCACCTGGGGATGGCACTTCTGTCTGCAGTGTAGACGTTCAGAGGTATGTGAAAACAAACCATTTTTATAAGTGTTTGTGTCAATTAAAGTTGATAATTTATATTATACATCATATGATATAAGCAATCAAGTATAAGTTAACAGCCGGTCATATCTTATTAGATGAGGTTGTATAAGCTATTTCATAGTCAGTGAAACCAAACCACATTCATCATTACAATGTTCTTCGCTGTTTAACATTAACTTGAGTTGAACGATTGCAATAATTATGATTCAACGTTTGTTCACCGCAATTCTCTTTAAAAGAATGTTTGTTTGTGTATCAAACAACTCTGTTTAATCACTGTAGGTCTGAGAGTCAGATGCTGGAGGAGAATGAACCTAAAGACACACGCCTCGGTCATCAGCTATACCCAGGTAAGTTGTCTTTTGTCACATTCTCTATTGTACAGCGTCTAACATCTAAAAATAGGCAATATCGTGTTAGATAAAAACATTTCTTTCAATCAATGCCATAAGGGTATACATGTGCTTTGTTATTGAAGTGGTTTTGAATGATAAAATCATTTAAATTGTTCCAACTATGCATAATCATCCTTCGTTCACAGTTTCATATCACATTCCCCATTAAAAATAGTCTTTCTGCTCAAATTGCCTCATTTCAAATAGAAAGTGTTGCGGCATTTACCCCATTTCTCGACCTACTTATACATACGAAAATAGTACGTAATATAGTCGCATCCCCCATTCCATTATATTCAAAACAAGTTCAATGACATGACACATACCCATATAACACTGATAGAGTGTTTAGTTAAGCAAAATTGACTTCCATACACAATTTCATATCACTTCCACTATAAATTATGAATTGTTCGTCCTACTCAAATTCCCTCGTTTCATTAGTTGCAGGTGAGTGTGTTTACCCCATTTCATGTACTACTTACAATGTAATGTTTGTACAATGTATAGTCACATCCCCCAATGCACTTACTACCTACATGCCTTTATCACACTAGTCACATTCCTCATTCTACATTCTGCTTAAAAACCCCAATGATGCATACTTCTGACACCCCCTATTCATATACTACTAACACACACCAATATCACAAACTGCCATCATGTCAGACTTCATATACTACTTACATATAACCAAATTAGCTTACTACTCACATACCACATTCCGCACAATCATCATGTCTAGCATTCTGCTCATGCAACTCTATATTTACAATCCAAAATTGCACAATAAACTGCTGGCATAAACTTATAACTGCTCGTTATCTCCTGACTTCACATATCCCTTATATTCCCACCTTTGACGTAATTATCATATCCCTTTTGATGTGCATTGCTATCATATTCAATTTCATATACTGTATGTATTTCCCATTTGTTATAAGAGCGAAGGATGTATGTAGCAATGGGCCTATATTATGTTGCTCATATTCCTCTTTTGATATACTTCTCACATTCCCCATTTCTCATGGTTCATCTCACACATCACCATTCTACATGCTGAAGACGATACCCGGAGACAATGCGCTGTCTGTCACGATGAATGCTATCTTATGTTTTACCAAGTACACCAGTGCCCTTTACCATAGGCCTATCATAACCATACTTTTCTATATATATGTTAAAAGTAAACGCACAGGAAGGAGACAGGTCTGGAATCGTCGAAGAGGGCGACGCAGAATCAGGACCAGAAGAGTTTGAGGAACTATCTGAGCAAGGTAGGCAATTCTATTTTTGCAAGATTGAGACTTTTTTTGAAAGACATGTGGACAAATCACTTGGGACCTAATATGCAGTTAGGGCTATGTATAATTTTCATAATGGTTTGTCATCTTAACTAATTATATCGCATTTGCGCCATGTGTTGATTGATAGTATTGAATGATCATCATTACGAATAAATATTAGAACGTTTTTGACAGAAGTAAGTCACAACGAATGTGAATATGCCAATCCATTGCATAACAGAATTGCTCAGTGGGGCCTATAGCCTTACGTAATTGATTCGTAAATACATTATTCAAAAGGGCTTCTTCTAACAGTTTGCTCAAAAGGGCTTCTGCTTAGCAGCTAACCACGTTTCTACAGACTCTCCAGTGCTCACGCCAATATAATTCTGATAATGGTATTTACAGCCATAAAGCCTCCAAGCCAGGCAGAAAAGGACACCCATCCTAAACCTCCTCCCCCAACAACCAATGAACCCAAACCAACTCCTCAAGAGTCACTTAGTGTCGAGGTCCGACTTCCATCGGAAGTCACTTTTAAAGAGGAGCCGGAAATCCTGAATGACGTTATAATTAAAGAGGAACCGGTAGTCCTAGCAGAAGTTGGCAATAAAGAGGACCCGGAAATATTTTCTAGCGTTGCATCTGAAGATGAACCAAAAGTTGCTATTGGATCCAGCCCAGAAGCAATAGTAACAAAGGCAATTGCCAGTGGTGACAGTGAAGGTTTGACTTCTAAAGTCTATGCATGTACTCACTGTCAATTTAAACATTCTAACGTTCACGGACAGATTCGTTTTGATTTAGATTAGACCCATTTTTTTCTCATTTTATGAGAAATAACAGAACTAACACAATGTGGAAATGCAATTTAATAAGAGTTTTCAGTGTCAAGCACTTTTATACAGTTTTCACAAGTTTACAAATGCAAACTATACCTTGAGGTATGTAGACAGTAGTTTTCACGTAGACTATAAATATGCATCTCAATAACCTTAAAATGGTATAGACTAGGTAAAGACTAAATAACTTATAGGAACTCGTATGGTCCTTAAACATTGGTTGTACATAACCGTATGACGTTCGCACCTTCATCTCCTGGCTTCATCGCACAATATGTCAGAAGTTTGGCACTCTACAATCAAAGCTACTGTCAGCTAATAGTGCTATAGGTTGTTATAGTACTTTATGTAGGTCCTATCTGTAAAGCTAATCACTGAACATCTGAGTAGTATATGAAATCGAGGGATTTCAGCAGGACACTTGATGTTGCACCAGGATAGATCATGCCATCAGATCTTGTTGTGTAAAGATATTTTTTCGTATTTTTATGACCTGTTATATATTGTGTATACTTCACATGCATGGACGCTTAGCATGGCCAAGGTTATCATCTTTTTATAAGAAATCAATGTTTATGTATTTTACCTATAGATTTGCTTCTATGAATTGAATGTCCGTTTGATTTCAAGTGATTATGTTGACATTGTAATTGTCTATATTTTTACCTTTTCATCTGCATGTTCAGAATCAAATATTATTATCAATTGAAGCATGTTCACTAACTTTATTTTGGCGGGTGTATTTAATTTGTCAGACGCGGTGTCCAGCGTTATAACGGTGGAGATAATAGGAGGTCGTCACTCGGCCACACCCACCCCAGGTAGGCTAATGGCTGTGAACATAAACCTAAGGCAGGAAAAACCATTACCCTACTCAATAGACCGGCATCATGAAGAATCTTCAGTCCTCAATAGTCTTTCCAGAAAAAAATCTTTGTAAGACGATCTGACGACCCCATATGTGTTTTTTTTCACAAGCTGTAGGCCCCTATGGTTTTTTTCACAAGCTGCCCATGTGATTTTAAACCAATATTTCAGTAGGGTACCTTTAGAAAACATTTTCATTTACGTTTGTCTGAACTAAATGTCACCTTACAACATAATCTTGACGGGAATATGGGATTCTAAAAATAAGTATATTAATAGGCGTTGTTATTAGATATGCATGATTAGATAGTACGTTTGCTCATCTCTACCACCAGCCCCATACGATAGTAATCACCGGGGGGGGGGGTGTTTATTTTTGTTTAAAGAACTCTTTCATAATTTTAACTAAGTTTCTGTTACCACGGTAAGATATCTGTTCCTTGCTGTCACAATTCTCACTTCTTTTCTCACCAGGCGGCTCCCGCATCAGTTTGTTAAGTTCCAACCTCAGCCTGCACAGCACTCCCTCCTATGACCAAACTCGGACGGACCAGTGGCCAACTAGCGGACAAAGTACCAACGAGAAACCTAAGAGTAACTTGAGTTCTACTAGCAATATTGCAAGCAACTCCAAAGAAGACCTAAAGACCCAGTCTCCCGAACCTCAGGCTGTCAAGTTCTCTGAGAGTGTCACAGAGATCGGCAGACCAGAACACTCGCATGGTGCTAAACGTAGTAGGCCTACACATAAGCCAATTCCACATTTATCTAAGTCTACGTCACCTTCACCTCAGAAACGCTCCGCACCATCGCCTGCACTTCGAGCACGTTTAAGTAATGTCACCACTCCACCTGCAGATCCAAATGTCCCCAAAGCCCGCCCCAAAGCCGCCCCGCGTTCACGCATTTCTCTAACTTCAGCCAAAAGGGGACAAGTGTCGTCTGCAGCGTCCCGGCCGGGCACGGCAGCGCCCCCTGTGAGCAGATCAAGCGTAGCGACCCCTAGTGAGAACAAGGCGAAACCTGCTGCCCCTAAAGGATCCATGTCGACGGCCGAGCTGATGGCGACTCTCACCCAGCAGCAGGTGGTCGCCCCTCCCAAGCCAAAGTCGGCCACAAAGGTGAAGGAAGATTAACATGAATGTTTATTTCTTAAAAATCGTTATCTGGTATAGACCTTGTGCAGAGGTGGTCACGTGACCACTTTTTGGTGATCACCATGTGCTCTTCATGACCACATGGCTATTGCAGAAATCAAGAAATGATTAATTCGATATGAATCGGGTTGTTTATTTGGATATGATATGATTATTTAAAATGCATTTAACGAAAATAAACGTTCTGGATCTTGTTTAAATTTTTTTAACAAGAAATATCTGCACAACTACTTATACAGACGATATAGGGATATACTTTTCATGTAACTCTTTCCCTCCAACAGATGCCTTCCCTGTATTCCCTTGGCAGGCATGCTGTAATGCCTGGAGGCACACACTGTCTATAATCAGATAATATCTATCATATATCGACCTGCTGATAAAAGGGGAAAACAGTAATAGAAATATCTGAAAACGAAGAATATTTAAAGCAAAACAAGTTGAGGTTCCTTGTCATGAGAACTTGGAACCAATGTATTACCAAGGACACAAAAAATGTCCACATAATGGGGTCTCCGGGAATGATGTCCCAAATTGACGTGGAAGAGTGCAAAGATTAACAATGATTTATTGCTTTTGACAATAAGCTGTTACCAAAAGTGCATGGTAAGAAGTATGCATTAGGTAGAGATGTTACTGGCTTGCCCTTTTGAAATGTGTTTGATGTCAAACGTCATGTGTAGTTATCATTTTCTCATGACAATACTTTTCCGAGCAGGCAAAGAAATCGGCAAAGGGTAAACCGAAATCCGGTAAAAAGTCCGAGTTGGCGTCCTCCTCCTCCTCCGGGCTGGACGGTGGTGCGAGGCTGGGAGACAGCATGGACGACACGGCCATCAAGGACACGGCCGCCACGGTAAGAATCAGTAGAACTATGATGCATGTTATTATAATTGTTAATATTATATGACACTGAAATGTATCTGAAACACTGGAATGGCCATTGTGATATATATATATATATATATATATACACATATATATATTTATATGTATATGTATACATATAATTATATAATATCTACACATAGCGCTGAGCTGCTCTTTGTTTCAATGTAATTTCTCTTAACAGCAGTTGGTAATGTGTCAAAGAAAGAATATTCAGTTGTCCTTTCCAGCATTATGCAGCTGATTGATTTTTGTGTCGGCGTTCTTATAGGCCCCTGGTGCATGGGAGCTCGTGAAAATCAGCGGGATTTAAAATGTTTAACAATAGACGCATGGGTTATCAATTTGCCTGCACATTTTTCAACACCATGTAATTTGAAATAATATATATAGGCTCACTTTTTGTAATCAGTTGATACCGGTACCATTTATATTCAGCCATACCGAAAGGTAGAACTTGCTAAACATTACATTTCCTTTGTAAATGCCAGCCGGAACCGTCGGAAAATGAAGCGCAGACTTCAGGGGCGGCCGCAAAAAGTGAAGCAGACAAACTGCTACAGTCCAGTTCTTCTAGTGTCAAGGAGAAGAAGTCAAAGAAGGACAAGAAGGGTCCCCTTGCCAAGGCTCCCTCTGGTGATAGCGGAGTGGACGATAATGCACAGTCTGCAGGAGCCAAGCAAGGTGATGATCGCTGACTAATCCTATTGGATTAAGCTAATCTTGTACCTGACCATACTTGACCATTTGATTATGTAATCGTTATTATGCTGTGATAATCCCAGGATTATGTTGGCATGAACTATCCTATACCTGGTTATTTTTAAAAGTGAAACAGTTACCTGAAAAGGCAGTATATAACTATGATATCCACATATCTATGCTTTAATATCCTTACAATTTTTAAAAATAATTTTAGATATATTCAAATGTCATATGAAACGAATAAACGATACAATATGTAATCCATATTTTTTATTATTTTGTAGAAAGTGCAGCAGTAACTGAACAAAATGATACAAAAACGAACGAAAAAGAGGAGCAAAAGGTTTGTTAACTATGTTATTTTTGTTATACATCTTCTCCGTTTTACATCCTATACAAAGAACTATCGCTATGTGACAATTGAATAAAAGCAGTTTTGTGCGCTTCCTCAGCGTTTAGAATTGGATTGAATGGAATGGATTTAGAAAGTAGTCAGAAAGAAGTAAGTTTATTTTTATACTGGTTTATTTCAGAAAAATGTTCTACGTGTAGGCTTAAAGATTTCCACTACAAAGCTGAATTTTTCACAACGGAAGATCCCAAAACAAAAGGTTATTGAAGTAAACCCTGAGTGTTGTGTGGTACCTTTCGGAGCTGAAATCTTTTTGCTGTGTAAAAAAATGAACATTCGTTTTATGCTAAGTTGTCATTCTAACACCGAGTTGTACTAACCCACTAACCATCAACCAACTGAATAGTTTGACCAAGCTGAAGGACAGCTTGATTAGAAATAAAAGACTAGCTGAAGACATAATACTAAATGCAGATCCCCTTTGATAATGTACCTTTCACAATCAAAGAAATGTATGCGTTTGTGGACATATACTAGTACTGTAACCACTTAACCTAATCAGATGGGTTGCTATTATACAAATTACACCTGAAATCAATCTCATTAGTTAACTAGTTACCCAACGTTCCTACAGGTATGCCCCTAACGCTCCATTGGCGTCTTATAATTAGTCCACCCTCACAGTGTAGGCGGACTTATGACTTTCAAGTCAGTGGGTGCGCGGGCAGTGCTCCAACAACACAGGCGTAATAACAGCCTCAGCTTTCAAGTGTTTTGTCCCCAGCGGAGGTGGCGGTGGGATTTCTGGGCCAGGTCGGCTTAAGTACTGTACTTTATTAAAGCAGTTTGCGGCTTAATCGGGTCTAAGAGAGGGGTAGCACTCACCGTACAACTGCGGCGGAAGGATCGGCTGAAATGTGACCTGCCTGAAGTATATAGGGATGGTGTGGCTATTGTAACTAGGTGGACGTCAGGTGTATAGGGACCTTTCAATAAGGTGTAACACACTCCTCTATACTGAACCCGGAGAGAGGATGTTGACACACTAATTTCCCCAAAGGCAAATCCTTCCCCGCTTGTTTTGGGAGATGGTTTGTGTGTGCAGAGAGTGTTGAAAGGATGGAAACAATGTATCAAGGATAGACTTTTAGATCTGGATTATACACATTCAGGATGATGAGAGGAGGACCCGAGATATTTACTAAAAAGCTCTTGTCTCCGTGCTATGAAGATGGACCTCAGGTACATTATGGACCTCAGGTACATATTGTTATCAAAGGCTATACCCAGGTGTTTAATGCTTACAGTTATACCTCCTTATGACAATAGCTGTTACCGGAGCTATTAGGTGCTATACACAACACAATTCAATTGATATTACACGGGTGTATTATTTATCAAGTTATTCAGTTTACATTGCTATTTGACTAGTTAAATCAATCATAGGAATCTTTTCAGGAACAATTAAACAACTCATAGATCTATGTGAATGTTGAAACATGAATACTATGTACATTTCATTTGCAGAAACAGTTATGGCTGATACTTAAAGCACTCTTTGTACTGTTGGATTACGGATTACTTGTTGTTACTGGCTCATAATACAATAATATTTTCTTTTCGTGTTCGTGTCTAGGGAGGCCAATATTGTGTTCCTAATGCTAAAACCAATGAAATATAATAATTATATATGTATATATATAATTATATATGTATATATGTATACATATAAAAATATACTTGGGTTCAGCTCATTCAGAACTTTAAAACATCTACACCCTGTGTGAAGATGTCAATTACCTAGTCTTGAATGATGCTCACTGTGATCGACCTCGAGATATAGCATCGAGTGTTCCGTGCTAATTTGTTAGATAGTGTGGGCAGAGAGTGTGTTAGATAGAGAATGGGACGGCAATTATCGTTATTGTCCTAGCATTCTAGTCATGTACATAACTATTAGTTTTAGGGGTTGATGATCTGACCTAATCGGGATAAGTGCATCAGAACTTTGGTTTCCATCTTCTCTGAGTGACTTCTGATAGAGATTGAACTTTTTGTTTGAAATTTTGTTTGCAATTGATAATAAAGAATGAAAAAATAGCAGCAGTGGAACAGCTATAGAGGGGGAATTAAATGTTGTGAACGGAGCATTACCTAGAAAATCATAATTTATGCTACCCCTCTGAGCAGATTCCTTTTTGCAGCGTACAGTTGATTACATAGAGAAGGCTACATAATATAAAACATACATAATTCCTTACTGAAATGGCTGTTTTCCCCCACACATTAGAACTATTTTCCTATTCAATATCAGGCTCTCCAGGATGTCAGGGAGGCCCCGGATACCCCCACCAGCGCAGGGTCTGTCAAAAAGGAGAAAAAGGAAAAGAAGAAAAAGCCTGAGCCTACAGAAGAGGAGATAAGAGAGAAATTGAAACAAAAGGAAGAAAAGGAAGAAGAGCAGAAACAGGATAAACAGGTAAGCAATGTAGATGCCACTTTTTGTATGTCTTGTTTTTGCACCCATCACCATAGAAATGCATGAAAATCACTTGTTAAGCTTTATCAATATTTCCAATTCATATGGGAAAACACACTAATAGTAATAAGCTGTCATTTATCACTTCAAAGCGGAATATTTCTTTCTTCGGCATTTACAAAAACATTTCTTCCAAACTTTTGGTTTCATTCCAAAAAAGCTTGGATCCGAAACAATATTATCTATGGGCAAAGGGCTAGTTTAGCAATAAATCATTTAGAAATTGAAGTGTCTATTTCCAACTTAAGGGTTGTTAAATAGATCTAGCGGGGATTTTTTTCTTCAGATTTTCCAGGCTTTTTCCTAATCCAGATCTCTGTTTTTAAATGTTTTGAACCTTTAATTCTACTTTTTTTTATGGTCATCCCTCTTTAAAGTCTATAATAATATGCATGTTTCCTGCATTCCAATCTCACCACCTTAATCTGCATGTCACATGACCTTTGGCACGCCCCCTAGCGCCGACTGGAGGAAGCTGCCCGTCTGCAGGCCTTGATAAAACAGAAAGACGAGGAACGACAGATAACGTTACAGCAGATAGCAGAACGCCGCCAGGTACACCCCTCTCAACCCTCACCTTATAATACCGTAGAATACCACGTATAGCTGCATGAAACATAGAATCTTACATGCACATTATCTTTGTCAAGTTTCTTTTATTTTACCATTACCTAGCAAATATTGTGTAATGTGTAGGAAAATATTACAGATCTTTCAGCTATAGGGCAACTTCAGACGTCTGGGGTATTTTTAGGTTATATCTTGAAGAACGTACCCCCCACTTCAAAAATGAAAGAAAAAGTAGATTTTATACTCCCTATATTCCTCCCTCCGCGCCTGGTCTCATTATAGTTAATACTTGACCTTAAATAACGTTTTCTTAATCATAAGAAACAACGAATTCCTTATATAAACTGCCCCCTAAGATCTAATTCGCAGAGAGTGGAGAAAGAAGTCTACAGAGAGGCAAGTATCTATAAACCTTTCTCAATAGTGTGGTGCCCTGGTGGCGGCATAGGTCCAGCATTCTGTAATAATCTGTGTTGGGATATATGGAGTCTAATGGGCCTAGGCTAAAGTTTTTTTTAGAAACATGGCCTCTATAGGAAGTTTCACCGCGCATATTCGTTAGAAAGGTGTAGCCTATAGTGCCCCAATTAATTGACAAGATGTTCAAAAGATGTCTATACCAAATCACATTCAAATATCTTAAAGGCCATATCGTTCTAGGGGTGTATGTTTGAATAATATTGTGCGACATTTAACCAAGCCAGCGTCCAGTGTAATAACCCCCCTTTATGACGTATCCAGGCGCTGGAGGAGGAGCTCCAGCAGGTGGCGCGCGAGGCGCAGGACGCGCGGCAGGCGGAACAGGAAGCGGCGTCCCGACTGTCGGCGCAGCGTCTGTCGTCGAAGGAGGAGCGCGACGCCAAGCGGAAGGCCGACCTAGAGGCGCGCAAAGCGGAAGTGGCGCGAAAACGGGAGGAGGCCAAGAAGGCGACGGACAGCGCGCGCCGGAAGGAGCGGGAGGCATCGTCGGCAGGGAACAAGATGGCGCCTACCGGAAGTGAGGGGTCTGCCGGGGAGAGTAGGCTGGAGGATGGGAAAGAAGAGGATGAGGACAAGGCAGAACTGGAACGCATTGAGGTAGGGAAGGGAAACTACAAATATGTACTTTGAAATTACTTAATTGGCATATCTTGAGCTCGTTTGGTATTATGCATGGATGTTGAGGCCAATCATTCTGCTATCATTCCAACTTTGATCTTATAAATCCAGGTATTGCACAATAAACCTATCTATAATGGAATTGCATACAAACTCTAATTCAGGTTGATAATTGTGAACTGATTTAATTGCCTAAGATGGTGAGCTTTATCCCCCAGAATTCTATGCGTTTGGGACCTGACGTGAATATGAAATTAAGAAAACAAAAAAGTTGAGAAACCCAATTTGATGTTTGATCCATAGATATAGATATGCGCGAAATCCCAAGTTTTATAGCATGAATAACATATTAGACAAACTACAACGAATATGCTCATGCTCATGGATAATAAGCATGTCTAAGCCATGCAGTAATACAAATTACAAAAGACGTTTTCAGTTTGTGCAATACATTGCATGCTTCCTTATCCTAAGATTTGATTATATGATATATTTTGTGTATCTTCAAGACTTCAAACTTTGTCATTGGCCCTTTCAAAACGCAGAGCCGCATCTTAATTCTTCTTTTAAAGTATAGCACGCACAATAGTTTTTTCTTCTGGCCTGTTTATCTATTTCAAACTATTTTTCTGGAAAATATTTGTCTGCTCAGATGGTTCAGAAGGAGCAAGAACCTCTACAGGTTGTTGATCTAGAGGTATGTTCGATATGCAGATTTTCACTTGAACTTTCACTTTTTCTAGCCTGTTACCAAGTTTTGCATGTAAACAATTTGTTTGGACGTCTTGTGGTGGCGTCTTTTGGAGTGAACGTCTTTTTTTGTTTCGATAGAAAAATAATATGACAAGAATGGAATCTATTTTCTTTCGTTTTTCCAATAATCATTTTTAATAATGGATTACTTTAGAATTTTCCTTTTGACATAGCACTAACTAATAAGAAAAAAGTTTCGATTCTAATATACAATTTTAAGAGGATATCATTTATGTAGCATAATTTTGGTCAAGCTACTTTATAAGATAGAGACAACACAATTTTCCAATTATTACTGCATTTTGTTCACTTTGCTCCATTGGTATGGTACATCTTTTCATGTCACAATTGATTAACGGCCACAGAGTAAATCTAATGACATATTTACCTTCTGACATTTCGAATACAGATGTATGTATCAAAGTGTGTCGTGCCATTTGAAACTTAGATTGGAAAATTCTATCACAAAGACACGGTGCAAGTTTGTCTCATCAATATTATATGATCACTCTTCGTCGTGAGAGCTCAATAAAGAAAATGCACTACAGAGTCTGTGAGTTATTCATAGATGTGTGGTCAAGCTGCATATTACAACGTTTTATCTATGGATCGCCTCGTGCAGATGATTTCTGACCTTCTTTATTTGTCCAGAATAAAACTACATTGCTGGCATTTAAATATTAAAATGTGTATATAGATTCGCTGTTAGAATTTCCATCGATATTTGGCAACTAAGTACATTTCTATTAAGCCATGTTTAGACTAAGTTTTCTTGAAACGATTCTTGTTCTACAGGAAAATAGGGGACATTTGACTATTACTATTTAGAACCATTGCTTATCCCTTTTGAACCCACGTAACTGGAATGAAAAGTTCTTGAGAAGTGGTAATGTTAAATGCCGTCCAAAGATTTAGTAAAAAAAAAAAAAAAAAAAAAAAGAGGATATTGCCTTTGAGCCCTCTAGAAAATGAAAAAAAAGCTTTTATTCGGTAAACAGAGCAGCTTTGTCGGTTGATTATTACCTCACAAAGTCTGCTTTGTAAGTTGCGGCCGGATATGGAAATATCTATCTGGACGGCTCAGGTGCCAAAAACTGAGTCGTTTTCAACCGTTAATATTGTCTACGATACTTTAAATCTACAGTGTAAACCTTCCCGTGGTATCCATCTTGACTCGGGTATTTCAATCGATCTCCATCAACTTGGTAGTTGGAGACCAACATGGCTCGCCGAGTAACATGGGTTGGTATTTTAATTGATGGGAATTGCCATTATTCTTCCTACATGTGATTAAGCAGTACATGACCGTACTTTCCAGCCTCGTTGTCAGCAAATATTTAAGCTTTGATAAACAAGTGTTTTACAAAACTTGTATGATTGACATATTTCCAGCTGGACGACGAAGTGAATGAAAAGGCAGCAAGAGAAGAAAGAAGGATAGAAAAGGCCGAACTGGAGGCAAGTAAAACCTTGTTGTCTAAAACAGTAAAAATATAGAACATAAATGACTGCTTATGGTGGCAACTAATGAATAGTGACCAATGATTTCTAAGATCATTTAATCAATGATGCTTCTATCATTCATGTAACACCGACAACTATAGTTGTATCCTAAATGCTTCCTTACCTAGATACCTATAGCTTACTAGCTGCTTGTGATGGGATTAATCCTAATAATTATTATTGGAATTTTCTTTTTAAGTATTTCTATCAAGTTTTATTCATCATCATTTCTTTCGTCATTAATGCATATTTCTGCCTCTATGTAGCTTTTAATACCCTCATAGCTTATTACTTTAGTATTTTGATTATTCAGCTTCGATTGCCAGACTTTGGTATTCATTTAACTTTTTAGCTAATTTGCTATTCTTGTCAAGAAGCTTGTCTTGCCTCATAGTATAATCTTGCCTATTAATCGCTCTTGCTTTGCTATGGTACCTCATTCTGCAAACAAATAACAGAACCCAGAAGATAAAGCTAAAAAGGTGAGTTTGACGAATCTTCATAGATGTATATGTATACTAGTCTATAATTTGTAAAAATTCCACGATAACCATGGAAACTGGGTGAAAAATGCAACATCCAGCTTGGGACAAGCATAGGCATATTCAGATTCAGCAGGTCCAATTTGTTTAAAATAGCCCTGATCCCAACTTTTACTCAAAAATGCCACCAAAATAGTTTCATAGGCCTCTTTTCCAGAAATCCGACTAGACCATACCTGAATGCCAACTCTCTCTTGATACTCTCTTGCTTTAGTAAAGCTGACAATTAACATAAATAAAAATAATATCTACCATTCATAATCCACTTGATGGCACTTAACGTCATAATTTCATAACTGATTAGCATATGAATATTGAAGAAAGTCGTATCCTTATAAATTCAAAAACTATATTTCTACGTCAAAATATGATTTTTTGAGTTGTTTCTCATGAAATCATCATCATACTGTTATAAAGCTATGGGAAATAAGAATACCCTTACAATATCTTGAAACATTTTGTGCACTCCAACTGATTGAAATAGCAATTAGAATACTTTCCCAAACTTCACACCCACTTTTCGAGGAAAGATTCAAACCATTTCAATATAAATATATATAATAACCTGTCCTCTCCTCCAGGCGGAGGCGGAGGCCATGTCCCGACTCACCGAGGAGCGGGAGGAGGCCGAGTTACGGCAGAGGGTGCTGGAGGAGGAGGCCTCTCAACTACGGCGCCTGGAGGAGCAACAAAAGTGGGTATAATTCATAACCATCAACCAAAGAAGCATTTTGTATTGGTTTAAGGGGGCATTTGAAAGGTATTGCAAGGCCGCAGGGGCGGATCCGGAGGGGGGGGGGGGTCAAGTCAAAAGAGGGACCACCATGACCCCCCCTCCTTTTGGTGCACCCCTAAACTACAAAAATAGGGGGGAATGTCGCTCAAATGTGTGCAAATGCACGCCGTTTTAGTACTTAGCCTTTATGCTGACCACCCCCTCCCCTTTCGAAAATCCTGTATCCGGCCCTGTTTAAGCAATTAAGCCGTGGAATTGTACATGCTCAGGCTTCCTCTTCATCAGTTCATGCAAGGGCGGAATGAAGTTAAAGGAGGACACCAGAATGTAAACATTCACGAGAAATTATTTTTAGTTGAAGAGCCAATTGAGTGATGAGGAAAGGTTTAATCCGTCGAATTGTGCAAGTTGTCTTACAGCCTCAGGGTATATCTAGGGCAATCGAGATTACTTTAGATTGAGTTGTTCCTTTTATTTGTAATTCCTATATTAACTTTCTGTTAAATGCTTATAGAGATGTTATTACCGTTTAGTTTCCAGTTATTGTCGACTCAGGAAATGTTAATGTACTTTTTGTAAACAGAGAAGGTATAGAAATCAAACAGTAACACAGTCAGTAATTGTTTCCCCGAAATGCTTAGGAGGCTGCTCAACCACAGGCTGTTTAAAGTCATGCAGCCTAAAAAGAAGGAAGAGCCATACAAAGGGTCAGTGTCACCCATCGACACATGTGACACCTTGTTGTATTTGTGTGTGTGTGTTGTTAATACATGTCCCAGCAGGAACACAACTGATGACCTACTTGGCCGATTATTTGATTATCCAGACTTTACTGTTTGTGTTATATCTGCTCTAATCAATTAGGAATACATTGCTTAATGCTAACTCTCTGTACTGTGATAGGTGGGTGGGACGTGGCTGTGTTGAATGCCAACAACTCTTTGTACTTCAATTCGTGACTATATCTGGATAATCAAATGAGCCATGCGTATTGTCACACAATAACTAAAGAAGGTGATTCCACTGATTGAATGAACTTGTACAGATCACCTGGATATAATTGTATTCAGGCTGGTATTGGTCACAAATTCCGTAGGGATTGCAACTGTTTCAATACATTTATACAAACCTTGCATGCCCATGAATGCTTATCTAAAAAAAATGGGTTCACCACTTGCGTTTGAAACTGTAAATACATCCCATTTGTCCACATCCGCAAAGAAACATTGACGCTCATTTTTTCAGATGCATGCTTCACAAGCATGTGCAACATTTGAAGAAGCATGACTCCATTTGGAGTCAAGTATGATGTTCCATTTATTATGTAAACATTTACAGCAATATTGTTATCTATTAGGCATGATTATTTCTTTTATATTAATTTTGACAAGAATCAATATCGCAACCCTCAAAGGTCATGCTATGCATCTTTTAATTACAGACCATGTTCATGTGGCGAAAGGTAACTGTAAGAGGTTTGATTGTGTGATGGTTTATGTTTCCTATGATTTTCCCGAGTGTCCACTGCTCCCTTGGTGACGGGAGGAGGGTTTTATACTAACTATTATATTAACTAAAGGCCGATGGATAGAGGGGAACATAATGATATTCAACAGTCGAATCAGAATATCTGATATGTAGACAGAGTGAAAAATCAGTTATAAGATACTCGTTATATATGCGCACATTTGGTTTGTTTTATCGTAAATATTATTGAACTTGAATTGGTTATGATTGCCAGTTACCAGTAACACAAAAAGTGTAGGCTTTTGGAGAGTTTCTTTTTTAATCATTGTTGTCTTGTCTTGTCTACTAACTAACATCATAGAGATGTATCATACATGTGTATATTAAAACTAATGAAGTTGATGGAGCAGGGGGTTGATTAAACATTGACCCTGTCTGCAAGGAAGTGTGAATTACAATGTGTATCTCTTTAAAGAGGTACCACTCAAATAAACATCACGATTTGAATATTATTCAAGGGTTGTAACCAATACTTTTCGAGGTATTTCACATTCTATCAGTGCCATGAATTGATATATTTTTGTAATGTATGTTGCATGGAGTTATTTTCCTGCCTGTTTATATTCAAAATTTAAGTCTTCGCATAATTCTTAGATCCTATCTACATTAAGCTTATAGACATGGAAACTAAAAACTAAATATTATGACATTGGTTATTTGCAGCCATGAAACAGAGGAACAAAAGAAAAAGTTGGAAGAAGAGTTAAAGAGAAAGGAGGAGGAAAGACGACTTGAGGAGGAAGAAGAGAAAAGGCAAGCCGCGCAGGTAAAGACAATGTTTTGATATGTCATAATCGCTTTATGAATGCTAGCAATGCCAAGATAATGCTTCATAACATAGTAATTAAAGTTGCAAGAGTAGGCCTATAAGTGTCTTTTACTAATATAGACTACGTATAGTATTATTTTAGATTAACCTGTAAAACATAGGAGGTCACTGTCATAGTATTTATACATCCGTGATTTCGGAACTGCAAATATCTCTTAAGAAGAACACTATAGGTTATGCAGAATATGAAAAATCGAGATTCAGCTCTCAGATATTATGATATATGGTTGATACCAGGTATTTGAGGTATTGTCAGGAGACGTACCAATAGTGATCTACACGTGTTCGTCTCCTGATGAAGAAGAGGTATGTTTTTCACGAGATAGGTAGTTCCGTGCACTATCAATCTATAGAGATAGGCTAATATTATCAGGGTTATTGTGTTCTTTTAGTCGCATAGAGATATTTTGTCTTTAGGCTGCTTAATTTGGTTGATTTTAGCAGATGAGTCATACAGTAGCCGTAGATAAATCACTTCAAAATAGTGTGTATGAATTGTTGCTGCTTACGTTTTCAGTGTCAACGTATAAAAGAGTATATTAATGCAGTTACAGTTGCTGCGAGTTGTAGCTTGGTAGGACATTAAATATCCCCTGCTTTTATCCTGTATCGTCAGGTTCTAGGACAACTACCACCCTGAACAACTACTCCCTGTACACTCCCCATAGGATAATTTCCCCCATAGGACATAGGACCCCATTGATCAGACATCTACCCTATGATAGGACAATAAACCCCTTTAGATTGGACAATTACCCCCATTGATAGGACAACTACCCCTATGACAGGACATAAACCCCCATTGGACAATTACCTATGAAAGCAGGAAAACTAACACAGTGCGTAAATAATTACCCTGTGGTAGTTGTACCGAGGGAAGATGTCCTAGGGGCAGTTGTCATGTTACCGGACGAGGCCTAGGCCTATAGATGGCACATTTATCATGGTTATATTATTGTGAAATGTAAAAAAAAAAAAAAGGAAAAGCCATATCTGGCACAAAATTATTCATACATATACTCAGGATTTCAGTAAACTGAAAGCTACTGTCTATCATATCATATAGGCCTATCCCAATGGCCTATGCCTAAAGGCATACATATAGGCTTATATATATATGTATATTATGTATATATATATATATATATATATATATATATATACATGTACAAATTTACAAACGCAATGCAACAAGTCTAATCTTAAACCTACCTCTCAAATGATGTTCAATTCGATGAATCCTTAGCTTCAAAATGATATTTAACTTTAACATCATTTTGAAGCTAAGAATAAAAGTAAATTAATGAATGAACCCATAATGTCCGATCTTATCCTTACCTTTCTGATGATAGGCCTATACAGTATAAATTATCAAACCTTCCCCCTGCTACCCCCTCTAGCGGCAGGAGGAGGAGGAGCGGCGGCAGGAGGTGGCCCGCCAGGAGGCCGAGGTGCGCCGGGAGGGGCTGCTGAGGAGGCGGGAGGTCAACCTGGAGCGGAGGGCCAACCTCCACGGCATGAGGCAGTCCCAGAACGTCAACCACGGCTGGAACTTCTCCTACTACGTCATGTGGCCACGGGAGAGCTTCCAAAAGTAAGTCTTCGCTTTTGAATTTGCTTAAACTTTTTGACAATTCATGTAGTTCCTGAATTATCAAAAGAATTTTCTAATCTCATTATATCAGACTCTGCTCTTTTTCTCAAAATTGCTGAAGCACTTTTGTTTTAGCGCAAAATGATCTTATTAGCAGTTGATTAACTCATATCATTCCTATATTTACTATATAATTGTAGGCTTCTTATAAATATTCTAAATAAAACACAATAAATATGAGTAACAAAAATAAATATTTCATAATGAGGAACTTACGATGTTCCCCTTTCTTCAGCATTCGCAGGCATACTTTTTTTTAAGATTGTAGGTTATTTTACTACTAAATACATCTTTTACAAATCTTCCCCGCGATAGATCTAACCATATCTGCTTGTTACCATTTTGATAACATATCTGTAAATACTCCCCGAGAAATGAGTAATTATAGTAATGAAAATAGGTAACTATTCATTGGATGGAGGTATAGCAATACTACCCTTCTAATAATAGGTTTTAGTATGGCATAACAAAGTACCATCGCAGGTAAAGGTGTGTTGCCTTAATATTCCTGATAAAATCTGTATGAACTAAAGGTTCCGCTTGTTATTTACCTTCTATTATTAATCATTTTTGTCTCTTTTAGATAATGATAAATCTTTATTAAAAAAAGATGGCGAATACCACAAAAATATTGACTATTTTGATTAGCCCCCATTTATAACATTTTGACAACGTATAGTTTCCCTATGTTCCTACGTTGCGCGGTCGCGGAAGATTTTGAGTAAAGACTTATTTTGTTTAACTTTGACTATTACTGTTTTTGACGGTCAGGATTTGAAATAGAGATCTTTTACATGAGCTATATTTTGTGATTTTTAAATCAACAAGTTTGAAAGTCCTGCATATTCTATATGGCAGATGATGTAATATATTTCAACTTTTTGATGGATGTTAGGTTTGGAACAAGGTAGGCGTTTTATGACTTTGCCCAAAATAGATTCCTTATTTCTGTCCGCTAGAAAACGCTTCATAAGAGGTGTTCAAAGCACTTGTATCGTGTAGTAGCTCACCAATAAGTCTTTATGTTGTTACTTCTTATCTTCAGTTTGTATAAAATTTGCTTTAATCGTTAAAATTATCTAAAAGGTCATAGATCCTATAGCAGTGTTTAATTGTTGGCATGGACATGAAAACTAGCTATGTTCACGTGTGGAAGAAGGCCTTAATATGAAAGTGCTAATAGGACTTAAATGTGTGGATTACATACATATTCGTTATAGATCATTTAACATCATTATTAGCTGTCTATTAGAATTTTTTCTGATATGAAATACGTTGATTTAAGTGGAAATTGACCAGCTTTCGTTTTTGCTTGATGATACTAGCATTTTGACTGGGTGACTATAACTACTATAAGATATAATATTTTTCAAAATGGGATTGAACCACTCCTACAATCACATTTTGGGAAATTATAAAACAAAACAGAACTAATGGTCAGATGGAAGACCTTACATCTAATATAAATTTATGACTGAAGAAAAAACTCAAACGTGTAGAGTATAATGTTTATACCCGAAAATAATCTGTGCACATTAACTGAGATTTTATTTTATGGTTTATATACACTATATGAATTCACTGTCATTACCGGTACTTAACAGGAAGCCTATTTCTTTCAGCGTGGTCACTGATGAGCCCAAGCGGAAGAAGCAAAACGTCAAATTCAACAAGAAAGCTAAAACTTGATGGCAAAATGCAACCAAAACAATGCAGCTGTCTTGTATTTTTCTAAATATTTTGTCATTGCATCTGGTATATTTATAATTATTTTATTGTTGTTACGATAGTGAGTGAGTGGGAGTTAAAACCTCACACCAAGTAGTGTTCCCGGTCTTATCAGGTCCTATAAACTATGAAAATGAAATAGTGGTATCAGGTTATGGAAACGTAACTATCAATCGCGTTAAAACTTCTGATAATTGTGTGGATTTAAAATGTCTGTGATTTTATAGATGTGGAATTTGTGTATAGGCCTACTGTTCCTGCAAATTATGTCCAGAGTCAAGTGTTATTACTGCTATGTCTAAATCATATATCATATTTGTGTAGAGGCGATATGATTATAAATAGGATTCATGTATCTGACACAGAAGGTAATGACATCTCAGTATGATATGATCAGTTATATTACAATGTACATGTACAATAATATTAGGTCACTTGGTCAATGCTTACATTACTGCCCAGAGTGTTGCGCCAAATTTTATGCATTTCAAAACAATGACATCTTTCTATAATCAGTAAAACTGAAACTGGGGAAGTAATGACTATTCTACTTGCCATCTCTGAGACTGTCGTAGTCTACACCACATGACTCTATCACGTTGGTATTATTATGTAGTTGTTATGTACAGTCGTTACTTAGTATTGCTAAACTGTGATATATTAGTGAATGCTATTTCACGTGATATTATGTTGCACCTTCTCTCCAGCAATCTCCAAAAAAATATTTATCAAATGTAATACAGAGGAGACAAACTGCTCATGAAACACTCATGTTTTGTATGTACATGAAAGTATGTTCAGTCATATTCATATTCTGTATAATCACATATAAGCTGCGATTTCTACATGCCTTTTTCTACAAGGTATTGTTAGTCAGGACCAAAAATCAGAAAACATATCATTAAGGCAGTTATTCCATAACACGTAGAATTATACAATGTTCAAGAGAACACACGAACTATTGTTACTACAAAGATAATTAATACTTTGCACTGTTTTTCTTTCTTTTTTTTCTTAATTCATATTCACCAATCAATGATTTAAAAAACATGATGTATTCGAAATAATTATACCAGAATCTTACGGTTTCTTGCACCATTGCGTAAAATGAGATGTGATCAACAGAAACTTTGGTGACCCAATCGTCAGGTTACAAGCAATCAATAAACTTAAAACTATTGAAAAACAATCTTCGCTTCTTGAGTAAAATTCTTATCCTCTGAATTCTGATGAAGCCTAAAAATTCATGGAGGATTTAGACCATGTAGACATATAAATAATTACAACACAATAAATTTGGGTTCAACGTGACTTTATTAAATGGCACTTCCAATGCCAGCTACTCTGACTCTTTATATATCGTATTTATACACCGCCTACCTTACCTTGCTAGACATCAGACTAATATAGTCTTCTATGGAAAGCTGGCGTCACTAGTCTACATTCTGCTGGTACCAAATCACATAAAGATCAGTCACAGAGTGACACTCGTGTACTGCAGGTCATTCACTAGACACACCAAAGTCTATTTAACATCTTGAGACTGTCACATAATTATGGGTTTTAAGTATCCTTTGAATATCCTTTATAAGGGAAAGGATGAGCCATCGACTCATTTGCTAATTGAGTAAGACTTCCACGCTTACTTTTTATCATTGCTAACATAATGATCATATTCTAATATACTAATAAATGTAAGATTTAGCAAATAATTTTGAGTAATTGTATAAAACATTGAAATATTCCCATCTCTGCAAGGAGATGCTATACCTATACTCTCTATTCAAAATTAGGTCTGTTGCGGATACAATTGGTTATCTCTGGGAGTAAACGGATTTTAGTTGTAATAACTATCGTCTTTAATAGACTGGGTGTGTCTCTGGTAGAAGTGGCAGTAACGATGCACTGTACAGACATACCCTCAACTATCGGAGTGCAGACACACATTACATGAATATGGACGTCCTGCCCTTACTCAGTGACGATCTCCGGCTACAATATACTATGTCATAGGCTACACTGTAGCACAGAGGATCGTCACAATGTAGCTTACACAATCGCTACAATGAAGTACGCAAAAAAGCTACAATGTAGCATACAGAATAGCTATAGTCTACAGATTAGCTACAATGCGATCCACAGAATAGCTAAAATATAGTCTACAGAATAACTATAGTGCAGTACATGTAACACACAGAATTACTACATAGACAATGTAGTATACAGAATAGCTATAATGTAGTATACAGAACAGCTACAATGTAGCATACAGAATGACTGTTGAATTGTTGTAGCCACGAATACTGACAACAAGGATGGCCGTTCCCAGCACGTGCTCCATTTATGATAACCTTGCACTCGTCGGGTTACTTATTGCATTTTGTATTACTCGCTGGGATTAACCCACTGACTCCTTACTTGTTTCGAGTGCAGTGCAGCTTTATCACAACGATAGATTTACAATAATGGCAAATGCATTTAAAGTGAATTCCAACAACATCATTATTTTTATGCGTTCACTTGTGCTTAGAATAGGCTAAAGGTATTTGTGCTTTATATTTGTATATACAAGTTGTCTGGAACGTCCAGTTACGAAAAAACAAATATTTCTAAAATATGACCTGAAGATGAATTTGGTAAAAATGGACTATTGTGAGAAACTGAATCAATTGGCCTAAAAGATATCTAATATTACCAAAACTAGCTTTCAATTACTCCTATTAGGATTTCATTCATCACCCCACCCATTAACGTATGTAGGAGAACAGCAAAGCACCAAGAAAACACAGAAGGATATATCATAAAGGTAAGAGATGGTTAAATGAGCAAGATGGGCCATGGAATGGACAGTCAGTTGATACATCTCAAGGAAGAGGAATGTTACTAGAGGTCAACGATACTTAAACAGCAGCAAAACACTCACGATAATCTGTCTGTAGAACAAAAGCAGACAAAAGTAGAAATTTATCGTAGATACACAGACATAATATAATTGGCAAGGTAAATGAGCAACCTATAACAATACTCGTTTTGGTGAACGTGAAAAGGTAAAGCAGGCACCAAAAGCTTCCTTGTCAGAGTATACTGACACCATGACGAAATATTGATTCAAAATCAAAATATTAGTCGAGCACCTTTAATCGAAACGAATAAACTAATGAAGTTCTAAAGTGTTAAGGTAAAAGATCTACTTATTTCCTTGATATGGTGATGAGAAAAATAAAGTATTGAAAGCAATAAATGCTGCAGAGGTTTGATGTCCCGATTTATTTTCTCAATATATAAAGCTTTTTGTAATATATTCAGATCTGCTTCTCTAACCAACAACGTCTTTACGAATACTGGTTGTACTGTGTGTATGTAAATAGTGTTCATTTCATGTGGGTACACTGAGCAGGCAGTCTATGTGTCCGACGGGCAAGTTGCTATAACACCAACAGGTTTGTGACCCTTTTTCTTTGGTTGTTTCCAAAATAGCTTTTGTTCAGCATTAGGAATAGATAATAAATCCTTAAACAGTTCTAGGTCCAAGTTAGCGTCATAAACATGCAACGTTGTGGTGAATTTAGTTACTACTAAAATATCTTTGGATTTCCTATCCATCATATAGCAAAATACATAGCTAAATAAGATACCCAGAATGTACTGTAAGCAATGATAAGTAGTCCATGAGAAAGTACAACTTAAACTACATAGAAATAAAGTAAACAGTCCAAATTGGTGTCAGCCAAAAAGGTGTCATGTAGGGGATGAAAAGAGATCAAGCAATGTTTTAATGTGCGCATAACTATTATTCTGCGGTGGAGTAGACAAATAAGAACTAAGGCAAGTAGAAAACATGGTGACCCTCAACTAACATTAACAAACATTAAACTAGTTGGTATTAACCGGAGGAAAACTAATTGTCCAACTTAATCTGGTACAATATTAGGATGATTGATGTATTTGATTTACTTGTTGAGTATCACCAGAAGCTGGATATTATACAATGATTACAGACATAATTCACTGTATCAGTAAACCCACTGTTTTTGTTATACATTTTTTGTAAATTTCCAATTACATGACGAACTTACTTTGTGAGATGCATTTCTGAAATTAGAAAAAAAATCTAAAAAAATGGTGGCATTGTGAGTTTGTGCTTATGCAATTGCAAAGGCAACAACATCGATTTGACATTTTATGTAAATTTTGAATTGACTCAAATGCTACATATTAGGTATAAGGGCCAGTCTTTATCAGCAGAAAGATTATCATCAGGGTATACATCTATGAAAACCTTTCAATCCTGCGCATATTCAATAATGTACATCAGTGATGTCTTTGACTTGAAGGTATATTTATGACAAAGGATTTAACTAATTAGTATATTGCCACATTTATGACTCATTAACTTTTTGCGAGATGTTGACTAATAACTGTCGTGACTCTAATCCGACTGCTCCACAACTTCCATACAAAAGAAATCCATTAACACTTTATTTTACCTTGATTATCAGCCTGGATAAGCTACCACGGCAATTAAAATGAAATGACTTATTTCAGAAGCTTCAAGGTTAATACGAATCTGACTATGTGAAAACAAGGGAATCGTAAGGCAATAGTCTTTGGCTTATAACAGAGGACATTAGGTTGTAAGTATACGAGGGTAAAGTCTTTTTAGCAATACATGCCAGCAAATCGTAAGATAAAAGTTTCCCTCAAAACAATGACAAGAAATATGTAGATCGAGGGAGGTATATATTGGGATCGAGAGAACTGACAATAAGCAAAGATATTGAATGCCTGAACTACTGACTACTTAGCACTTATCCATCCCAACTTGAACCTGGTTATATATTTAAGGCTACCTTGTCTTGGTGAATGAATCCTAGATCGCCTCTTGAACCTTAATGTAAATATACATTTTCACATTTCCAAATGGAAAGCGCATTTTGTGTCAGTCCACACATACCATTAGCTAGAATTGATGTCATAGAAATACATGAAGTAAGAATAATCCATAACCTTTTTTTCTGGTAATTTCCCCTCTTTTCCGGGTACACTGCATTGCATTGGTTCTTCAAAACTGAATAATCAACACAACTGAAGTGTTCTCTTCATGATCTTCCCAATATTCCTTTCCAGAAAAAAAACAATCAACAAATTTTCAACAGGACTGAAGGGTAGAGGTAATTTACGATACTCTATGAACAATCTGGATTTTCACATCTAAATCATTTTATCAAAAATCTTTTTACAGTATATCCCAGAATCAGTGTTTCTGTTTGGGCTAATGACCATTTAAAATGTAGCCATCTATCACACTAGTCACGCTGAGGTCAGCATATTGCGGGTCTCCTCCATCCACCTCACAGTCAACTTCGTCTTATCCGTTATCATCATAAATCGACTAACCGTGTGTTGGTAAAACAAGTAACGAATCAAAACGACATAAACCATCTAATTATACAGCAAGAAAAACCTCCACATGATCACATGGATAGCAGTATTTTACGCTAGACTCGAGAACTTATTTGGCTTTTGAAAAAGAAAATACAAAAAATTTATAGAACTAAGAAAAACGTGTCTTTGAGACTGACAGGTGCTATGTTCATAATACACCACTCTGGGGTGGATCACAAACAACTGAAGAGACAAAGGGTTAACAGTGGATCATCCTTTGAGGAATGTCTTCTTGTAGTAGTAGTGGTGGTGGTGGTAGTAGTGGCCTGGTGTCGGGGGGCTCAGCTCGGGGCCGGTCATGAGATGTCGTAGATCTGTAGGTCTAACTTGACCACCACCTCGCCCGTATCCACCTCGTGCAGCACCAGCCGTTTGGTGATGGGGCCCTTCTTCTCCCGGGTCTCCTTCACGATGTCCTTGATCCGCACCTCCGTACGGCCCAGGAAATCTGCAAGGAGTTAAGTATTGACGTGACAGTCCTACCTCAAACCGCCGTCCTCATCTTACCAGTCAATGTTTGAACTTTCATGTTATACACATTGTCGAGCATTTTCTTCACACCGCTATTAAGAAACCAGAATCAACCATTCGAAACCGAAAGAGTTGAACTTAGTTGCTTGGATATGACAATTCCTTTCAATTAATTTATTTCAAGACATTAATGCTAGATACGGAAATATTTAGCAGCGCGAAATGGGCCTGTCCACACCTCTGCAGGACCCAGGAAGCTCATGGTGGGACGGTCTCTGAGGGGTTGTGGGGGGACTGGTGATAGCGATGCTATTAATCCATTACAACAAGGACACATAATTCACTGACCGTTGGGTGTGAAGAGGTCGCGGTCGTAGACGGTGATACAGAGCACGTCCTCCTGCAGGTCCTTGATGGTGAACTGCATGGAGGCGTTCCACTTGGGGTTCAGCGTGTTGTTGATCACCTTCGTCCGGTGCTCTTGTACCCCCATGCTCACCTCGCAGTATGGGTCGCTCTTTCCTGAGGTAGAAACAATCAGGGATCAATACTGAGCTTAGGGGGCAATTTCATAACCCAATTTTCCCCACCACGGATGGCTTATTTCCAGTATTTTACCTGCAGGCTAGCCCACATTAAGTTGCATGCTGGGAGATATGTCGACACATCCTTAGGCTTTGTTATAAAAATGTTCAATAATCATGGCATAATTTCTAATTCAACATGCTGGAAAACCAGTATAGACTATTTTTCGATTTCGTAGCAAATATATTTTGATATTTTTTCAAGATGATTTGAAAATTCGTTTATTATAGAAGAATATATAGCAAACATTTATATATTTCCTACACATTTTCCTATGCTTTTGTCGACAAAATCAGTCCGAATCATCCTGCAGGTCCCTAAAATACTGTAAATCAGCTGTCCATGGTAGGTCGATTTAGGTATACCAGCAGATACATTCTGGATACAATTGGCAACTTTGGTAGCTTTCATTTTCCTTATGTAGTGTTGTTATTATTATCAAAAGTAATGTGCATTACGATGATAATTTGACATTAGTTCTTCATGCTTTTAATATTGCCACTCTTGAACTATGTTAACAGCAACGTAATAATTGAAATTTAGAAAATAACCTTCCTATATATTTGGGCATACAACATCAACTAGAACGTAATTACAATCCTCAAATAAAAATAAATAAAAATATTCTATGTAAATCAATCATTACCTCATGCTACATCAAACTTAATAGCTATATTGCTTAAAACTTAGAGGTAAACTTATAATAGACCTTCAACTAGCTTCAGTAGGCCCTACTTATCATAATTGTTCTCATAAAAGAAGGAAATCAAATTTTGCTAGTTTCGAAGATGCAGAATAGGCATCATGCTTGGCCTTCTCTTAATCAATAGAATCACTTCAGTATATCATTATTAACAGGGCTTAGTGTTCATGCATTTTTATGCAGGTCATTTTGTTAAGTTTTGGCAATGGGATCTGATGCACTAAAGATACATAAGTTAAGAATTGTACGGCAGTGTTCCATAACAGTGGTCACATTATAACCTAGGTCATCATTAAATAATTGTAATATTTTGTCATTTCCATAAATTCCTGAATAATTTTTGTCCAGTTCCACAAGTGATTGATATCAAATCGAAACATGTCTGACCATAATGCATGGGGATTACTTTGTTATTAAATCTTGATACAGACTTGTGAAATATTTAGCAAGTGTTAAGATTCCTTTGTTAGGGTTATAGAAATAGTGTAGATAAATAAATGCCTATTAATCGTTAAACCAGATTACACTAAGATTAAGTTTTTTTTTGCTCTTACATAAGTTAGTGTTTCACTAAATCTATTCTATTTCTAAAATCACAATTGCAAAAGTACGTTGTTTCAGAGACATCTCAAACTAACAAATTCCCTAACAGATAAGCATAATATAACAAAATATGATAATTCAAAAAGGTTCTTAAGAGGTAAGCAAACCTTGGATTTGAACTAAATAAGCATGTAACATGCTGTTATTAACAAAACCAGGTAATAACAGTATCCTACAAAAATTTGTTTGCGACATTGTAATGTAAAGATCATTCTCATAACAGATGTGTCTAACTGCCACTGAAATAAAGCGTCACACATTTACAGTTGTCATTTGCGGTGCGTCGAGTCTGTGCTATATCATGCTGGGTTTAGCCTCTTTCTAATCTCAGTATGGTCTCTAGTACCCTTGATAACACGTGCCAAGTGAATTATCGTCTTTTATCTTACATATACTTCAATCTTCTTTTGTGTGTATGGGTTGAAAAGTTGTGAGAAGAGCAATTCAATTTCCCTATGCTTATGCTTATGCAATGGATTTCATTGTCATGAATGTCATAAGAATATAATACTAGTGCTTTTAATTTCAAAATAGTCATGTTTCATAAAAAAAAGAATGAACCCTCGTCCAATCTTACAAACAACAGACGTCTGGAAAAATTATCATAAAACGCTAAAGGGGGCTCGAAAAAAGAAGCTGGCGAGGGTTCACTGCTCAGGGCACCGTGTTTAATTCAAGGGTACGGAGGCCGACAACTGGACTACTACTGCGGGGACGCGGAAAACGGGTGAAGGTGGTCGACTCTATCGGCATGCACGCTGCTGCCCCCTACCATCCTCGCCCTGCGACAGTTTGCAGCCCTCCATAATGACCACCAGGAGCCGGCCCAGGGCTGTGGCCCGCCTCACTGTGGACCGAAGAGGAGAGGAGAGAAAGGAGAACATGGGTGAGAGGTGTGTAGTGTGGTCCTGCCGTGTGTGAGGGGTACCCAGGGTCGGCGAGGTCCTCTTCGTTTCTCCTGCTGGTGTGCGGGACTCCATGGGTTGGCCAGTTTTGGTTTTATTCCCGGCCATTACTTACCCACACAATTACCCCCCACAGCAGGGGCGGATCCAGGGTGGGGGGAGTCCAGAGGGTACTGACCCCCCTCCTTTTGGTGCGGACTTAAAATTGTCCAGGAGAAAAAGTCGCATGAGCGTGCGTGTGAACGGACGCCGCTGTAGTATTTAGCCTATATGGAGACCCCCCACCCTTTCCGAAATCCTGTATCCGCCCCTGCCACATCCCAGAACGGGTCATAGGTGGCCTTGCGGTTGCATCCCGCAGCAACATGCTGCATACCCCAAACCTGAGGCGAACCAGATGTATCCCTGAGTGTTCGGCAGAGTGGTGCCATTGTGACAGTAGGGGGACAGGTGGATAGAAGAAGGCTCAGTGGATATTAGGCTGCTGACAAAAAAGAGTTTTTTTAAATCCTGTTTGTGACTGGTGGTTCTTACCATTGGTGTCGCTGGGAATGAGGTTATATCCCTCCAGCACAATGACCAAGAGCCGGCCACATCCTTTGTTCGACATAAGTTTGGCTGCATAGTAACAAATCAATAGGTCATTACCACAACTTAAAGCGTAGAACACCAGACTTACACGCCAAATAGTGACACCACAAGGTCCTCCACCTTTCACACGGGCTTTTGGTCAGATCATGAAAATTCATTGTTTGATTTAAACAAGAAAATGTAAACTAAACCGAAAGAGGGTATTTTTTGAGGACTAACGGAAACAACAACATCCCAGTATATTTTTTAAATGTAAAATCTCGTATTTGGAATAGCTGCATAGCTGTTGCACGTTGTCAAAATATTTAAAACAGTAATCAAAGTCCTATACATTTTCATGAATTACAAGGACTCAACTAGTTATGTTTTATTATTCAAGTTGCTAACAACAAATAGTTATGTATATATTTCAGTTGAGTTCAAAAGACAAAACCTTTTCATGATCCTCTCAATGTGCCTATTAACCTTAACAATAAGTTAATGTCAAAACCTTGGCAGTTCTGGTTCTTATTTGGCCCAGATAGCGGAGGGGTCTGGCTTGGGGTGTGGGTAGACTTAAGCATAGGGACTTCTGCCCTCTATCCTGCTCAAGACTCTTACCGTTAAGGTTACCAGCCTCGAGGTGGCAACCCTCTATTATATGCACCAAGAGACGACCAACTGAGATATACTTCTTTTCATTGCGGGCTGACGATGGGATTTGACAAAAGTAAAACATCAGGTAGGCCATGTTAGCAATTAGAATGCATCAACATTTATCATTTGGCTTTTGTAAGGAAAGGTGATTTAATAGAAGATCATTACTTGTGTTTTGGCATTTGTTATATATGTGTACTGCATAAAATTAGGTCAGTTGTTTCCCCCACATTCTAAGGTTATGTATTCAAACTGAGTCAGTCATATATTTCATTTCATATCTCATATCATGGCTATCACATTATCTTTTATTTACAATCATAGACAATAACAACACAAATAGTCATTCGTCCAATAAAAAACAAAAACAAATAACATAAACTCTAGCAAAATCCCAAAGTAATTCGTCTCCAAGTGATTGGATTTCAAAATCTGGTTATTCAATCTAATGAGAAGATATTGAATTATCATATAGCAACATTTATGTATGACGGATATCACGCAGCAAGAAATACATAGTATAAGTAGTAAATGAGAACTTTGTGCTTGACATGTTTTTTTTTGTATACGGGAATGTAATTGTCATATGCGTTCTACTTCTAGGACAGGCTCATTTGGAAGTATACTCTCCCATGTATCATATGGATGGCTTATTGACGTTGCCAAACGTTTTTATATTCTAGACTCACTAGTTTTAAAGGCATGATTAAGGATATATAGTGACGGAAATTTAATTGGTATTTAATTGTAGACACTGAAAAAATGATAACATGAACCGGTAACTGATGAGATTGATGTTAAAGAAAAAAGAAACAGAAAATAACTTACATGAATGTGCCCTCTCTCTCTTCTTTCTTTCCGTCTCGATATAATGTTTGGATGCTTCTTCTATTTTCTTAACCCACGTGTCCCTGAAATCAATGTGTAATCAAGCTATTGAGGACCATCTAAAATAATGTCTGATTTAATCTCGGTGGGCAAAATGCATTCAAAGAATACTCTATATATTTTGCATCAAGGAAAAGAACTATCAATGAAAAATATTAGGGAAAATTATTAAAAGAAAATAACCTGTACTTTAACCCTTTCATACCGCCAAATGCCTGTAAGCCTTCTCAGGGCTAAAGCAAAAGAACTAATGATTTTAGGCCTGTCCATGCTTTCTATGCCAAATGCTTTCAGGCGTTATTTATTATCTATCTCATCTTTTGAATGTCTGTATGGTCAAAAAACAATCTATAAAATGTCCTCAAATTTGGATATATTAATTTGCCACTGTCCAGCTGCTTATATTCAATGCAAATGTAATACAATTTTAATAGATTTCAATATTCTAGTATGATATCAAGTGTGGCGTATTTTCCTTTTTCAAAGACAATTAGTGGCGCAATGAATGGGTTAAATGTTATCAATGGTTTGTCAGATTAGTACGTGAGTGTTTACCTTTCTGTCGCTGTGATGGCCTTAAGGCTGTAGACCCGGTCGATGTGTGACAGGTGGAATAAGGTGGGGTCGGCCGCCTCCCCCTCCGCCGTCTTCTTTATCATCACTTCATTTAAAAACACCGGCTGCAACAACAATGATAAACAAGGGTGTTTACTTTATTCATGAAAGTAAGTGACGGAGTTAGTGACGTAGTGGGTTCATTGGATTTTGAATTTAACTTTTTCCCTTCAAATTTAACTATTTATGTTATGTTAATGTGCACTTCGCCAGTATTTCTATATTGTGCAATCATGAGGACCAGAAATATGTGATATTTGGGCCTTTCTTAGTTGGCTGGTTGGTTACAGGTTGCTTTACGCCCATTTAACTGCCTGGGTCATATCAAGGGTGGGATGGTGATTGAATCTATGAGAAGGTAGAGACTGTACTCCTACACTTTTACAGAGGCAGTTGTTCTTTAATGTGCCTGGTCCCATAGGTAGGGCCATACACACAAGAGTTGGTGGTCCTCTAGGGACTTTTGATAACCCAGTCGTTGCCACTGGGGGACTTTCTTAGTTGTGTTGACAGAAGCCCCACAGAAAGGCAGTCCTTGAGGTAGTTATGCGCAGTTTCTAGCACGATTCTCAGTATTTATCCCGGAGTCACTCACCGTTCTGTACATCCTGAAGTGCATGTTGGTGCGCGTGTCTAAACTAAACACAGACGCCATGTGGCCCATAGGACGCTGGGGCTGGACGAGTAGGAGGAAGTCGTTAAATAAGAAGCCCACCAGCTCCTTACCGCTCTTGGCCTGCAAACATCACACACACACTGGTCAACAAGGGGTCTATCTAAAGGTTATGGAATATTTTACGTTGGTTTCCAGAATGAAAAGGAAGCTTATGCATATGGATATGGATATCTAAATACCATTGACATTTTTCACAAAAGGCCCACATGCTTGTAGACATAATTGATCTAAAAAAATTGAACCATATAAATATGTAAATTTTTGATAAATAATTTCTTAATATACATAAATATCATTTGAATTTTGAATTGTATGAGAATTTCCCGACCTATCCCTTTCGTTTAGCCTATTATTTCTCAAAATGTTCACCATTCTAGCGTATGCTGCCTCAACCACAGTGAATCCATGGTCTCTACCTCAAGGCACACAACTCAAACACTAACGCCATACATGTTCACCAGGGTGCCCACGCTTATACAGAAATCAAAATAAAACCTTTACAAGTCCTTTAAAATACCTTCTCATGAGTGAAAATAAGACCTTTTTAATCACCGTTTCTTCAAAAGTATAATCTCTTTAGATTTGGAAAAGTTCTACAAAAAAGGAAAATACAATTGGGTGTCTCTTTAGCAACTAAAGGTGCTTTTATAGAACCATACATAGGTCTAAACTACTAGGTGAGGGCAATTCTTATATGTTTTAGACAATGAACAAATTTCATAATCTGAAACATCTTAACTGAACCTTAAGACCTTTAATTAAGGCTTTATAAGACCTTGGACTGCAAAATAAGACCTTTCTAATAGCCTTATAAATGGCAAAACCAAAACAAGACCTTTTAAGTCCTTATAAGACCTGCGTGGGCACCCTGGTTCATACATATGGTATGTGTATTTCAGGCAAGTACCAACATCATCAACACTAAGAAACTACGACAATGTCAACAGGCCCGCCTCACCTTGGACAGTGTTCCTGAGTAGAGAAATTTGCGCGGCCCCAGGCAGTTGGTAACCGAGTTGAAGGTGATCTTCTCGGCCAGCCCGTCACAGGTGACCTTGTTCTGGATCCACTCCAGGCGGTCCGAGTTCTCCTTCTCCCGCACCCCCTCGTTCACCTGCTGACAGATCTCCGTCGCCTTGGCCAGGGCGTCCTGCAGGTTCTGGTGGTCGGGGTGCTCCGGTGGGGTGTACTGCAGGATCTGAAGAGTGAAAATCAGATTTTTTTTCATTATTAAATTTTATCTGAACCGCTTCCTGCTGATATATAGGCCTAAGATTTTCCAGCGGAAAATTAAATTTATTGTTTTGAATATCGTGAAACATGGCCATTGTCCCTGTCTGAAAAGAAAATTAGATTCTATTTTTACATTAAATCCAGATCCAGATTTCTGAAATAGCTCACCATAAACTTTTTTTGGCAGGTATGGTGATTAGAATTATACTGAGTGTCTGCAAAGGTACGGTAATATCACAAACTTATAGAACCACAAGGAAAACGTGGATTTACTTTAGACGTATCTGATAATCTAATACCACCACCAAATTGGGTGCGAATAGCCTATACTTTTTTTTGGTGATTTTGTAGCAGTCAGTATTCAGTTCAGGATTGGGACCTACCTTTTCGATGAGGAGTGGGTACTTAGTGATACGCTGCATCGGTTTGAGTAGGAAACTGCTGATAGGCATTCCTTTGGTCCCCGGGTGCTGAACACATTTCTGGGGAAGAGAAAAACATAAAAAGGTCTATTTAAAATCTGTGATGAAACAGCACAATTTATTACTTGTTTCAACTATCTCTATTAACGACAAGATCAAATATTTGGATTTAATTTCCGCCGTTTGTTACGACTAAGTGGTGAGCTCATTTATTGTTTATAGACGTTTGAAGATGAGAACTTACCTTGTGTACCTCCTTGAATAAATTATCATTTTCATATTTTTGTTGAATAAGGGCTGCCGCGTTTAACTGACAACTGCAGAAGCGTATATACACGGTCATGTTGGGCAGCTGTAACAAAAACGTATGTACATTAAACATGTAGTCTAGAGAAGGCATGTATACATATATTTTCAAAATTTTATTTCTGAGCCAATTAATCTTACAGTTATAAGTTCTTCCTTAGTCTTCGGTGATATATGTAATGGTAATGAGATAAGTGTATGTAATGAAGGATATTTATATATGATAATCAGTCTTAACTAGTATCTGACATCAGTCTAGACAAGGATATCAGCCCAATATTAATGGCCTGATTGCACTTTTGAAGGTCATCTGATCCTCAACCAATTGTATTAAGTGTGGCAACATATCCCATAATTCAACAACTCTATAATAACAGATTTTTTTGATCGAAGTCAGTATCTATCTCATTTCTGTTATTCAAAATGGAATTTGGGAGAATATGGGATCATAATCCCGAACATGGTTGAAGAAATTGTGCACACTACACACTGCTTTATACAAGTTTATATAACTCTGGTGGATAGGCCATACGTTATATTGGTGTCACTAATACCTTATAGAATCAATATAGGATTTATGATGGTAACATGTTCTCCAGTTCGTCAGTCTATGTATCCTTATCGTGATGAATTACCGGTATATTATATATGTATATATTTAAGTCAAATAATCATTACACGTTTCTCACCTTTTCACACAGAATATCACCAATCATATGTATTATTTGTTCATCTCCTGTCATTTTCTTTCTTACTCTCAACGCCCTAAAAATAAGACAAAATAGACATTACAAATTTATAAATACAAATGTGGCAATACTACGAAGCATTTTGAAATGTTTAAGCACTATTCGTCAGTTCGTAAATGGAAAGATGTACCGTTTTGATGTGTATTTAAATATTGCGACGATTTCGTGTGTTCTTTTAAAAAAAACTAATCTATCGAATAAAATACCTATGTTTTCTTTACTATAACTTCAGAACGACATTAACATGACTGACAATCAATTTCTACAAACATACTCATTTACAGACAAAGATATAAAGTCAAGTTGCTTACTTTAATAGTTTTGTATTGCACATGATAAGTTCCTTCCAGTTGACAAAAACTCTTTGAACATCGTCTTGGGTAAATGCTCCTTCTGCGACAAGAGGTTTACTGAAGGCCTGAAGAAGTAATGACATCAATGCAATGAAATTATCACCAATCTACTGAACTGGTTGGCACATACAAAAAACATACGTGCATCTCATATATTTTCACATTTCAATCAGATAATGAAGTAAACACGTTTTTAAATTTATTTCTAAAAAGACACGTAGAAAGATCGATAATCTTTTGATCGTAGCAAAGTTGTAAGTTATGAAATTATACAGTCTACCAAGAAATAGGTACATGTTAATTAACCAATATGAGTTTAGGAGAGAATGCGTACTTCGTTAACAGTCTTCATGTCTTTGACGTAAGTCTCCTCCGTGTCGATGAGTTCCTGTATGTGGTTCTGTCGTTTGTTTTCCGTCGGGGACATGGCAAGGTGCTGGCTCCAGGGCCCTGATGGAAAAGGAGAAAGAACATGGTGAGACTGCACAGTCTGACTTTTATATGACATAGTAGTGGCGTTTCTAAATTACATACCTTTGACATAGGAATTTGATTTACTAAAGCTGAAGGTGAGATCAATTTAAGATATTGCTATTTTTGTAACGTCAAGAAACATCAAGACGTATGAACAGTCTATCATTGAGAATCAATCTGTCATCAAAACATAGATCGGATTTTCTATACTTAATTGCTGGAATTTCATAGTTGTTCTGTTTTCTTTTTTTTTGTAATTGTGTACATGTATTAAGATTTTTATATGGAGAGTCATAGAACATTAGTTTCTCAATCCACGTTTATGATTTCTAAAAGAACGTTGGCTTCTCCCATCTACAGGGCTCTTGTTACAATCGATTTCCAAATGGAGTTGATACTGTTTCAGTCATTGGTTGGTGTATTTATCATTACTCGTTCATAAATAGTCAGAAATTATATACTCTAAATACTAATGGACTTGGTATTATTACTATAGCATTTATAATCAGGTGACCAGGCTCTAAAAAAAACGCCAAATCTATCAGTACCAAGCCACTGCCATTTAATAAAATGTATACCCGAAATAATAGTGGCGAATAAGAAGTGGTAAAGATGTAAAGAAAACACTACTTTGTCAAATGTCTGAAAAGAGTAAATTAAGTATTTCAAAGATGTCATCAATTTCTTACAAATTATGGCAACTATTTTGAAAATAATCATACAGGCTCAAGAAATTGAAGTCTCATTTATAAGGTGTTGGTGTAACAGCTTAACACACCTAAGATTCTCACGATATTTTACTTTTAATTACTCTAAGCTTTTCATATTTTTATTTTATATGAATTGATAGATACTTGGTCCTTTTTTTTCATGATAAACATATTTTGATTAATTCTATATCAAAGGAAACACTTATTCTGCATTATCAGGGATATCTTTAGGTCGTTACTAACTTCATCTTTATGGAAATAAATTATAATAAATTATGTCACCTTAGTTAATATATCATTATGTTGAATTGGAGCAGTTAATACTTATTTCTATAAAGGGACATACGGTCAGCCGAAAAAACTTACTCAAAGAGCAAAGATAAGTAAAGAAGCTTTTCACAGTTAATCCTTTATTGATCTCCGTCATGTTGACAGATTAATAGACCACCATGAATCGAGTTGTCATTTGGAGTACGTCAATTATATTTGTTGTATACTTCTTCTGGTCGAGAAGACTTTACAGACACCACATTCTAGTCAGGCCAATGTAATTTACATTCAAGTTCCCGCTCAACGTCATTCTGTAATTTGTGAATAAAACCTACCATCTATCTTCGTAGTGAGTGTGTATACGATACAGTAGTATTAATGAATAATTACCTACACATTGATAAGATATGCGTTCAATTGATCATGAACTGTGTGGGTTGCGTATTAAACTTCTCTGAAGTGAATAAACAAACGGAGCAAATGTTTGCTTCTGAAAGAAAGCTAATATTTGAAACATTGATTTCTTAAACCATTCGTAGGTTTGATTCCACATCAAGGGTTGTACTTACATGATAGAACAATGTATTAATTTTGAACTATAATCAACTTGTACTCAATATACCACTCAACACACCACCTTATGACTTACTTTTACTTGTATTCCATTTTAAGCTTGTTTTATAACACTATATATTATTTGAATTATTATATATACCATATAGCCAATAATAGCACTTCTCATCAAGTACGTTCAATGACCACATCACATATTCGATAAACGAATGCTCTAAATTAGCAAGACAACGGTTATCCTGGTTTCTGATTCTCTTTTATTCTTCCCATCGGTCCTGTTATTCGTGTCTTGGAGACAAAGCACCAATGCCACTCTAATGTTGACAAGAATTACTTCAAAGAAACATGCCATTACCTTGTGGGACCGCATGATGAATTACATTAGAATGATTGGGCAACATCGATAAGTATTTGCATAAAAACCCACTGTATGTCCACGCAGAAGCTGCACATATATTTAACTGTACAGTGAAACAAGTTTTCCAGGAATGCTTTAGAACCTATGGTGTTATCTTGAACAATATTAACTGTCTTAAGATTTTATTCTATATCTTATCAAATAGTCTTTAGCAGAACGAAATGGAATATTTTTACTTCTGGATGTTTAATTGAAGAAATGATTAAAAAGATTACATTATCATCCCTACTCGAGTGAGTCAACTGCTTGCTTACACTTAGCGACAAATAGTGGTATTACGTGGAATCTATAATCTAATGTGGGTATGTTAACTTCGTGATGAGTATTAATGTCACAATACATAAATCCCTGATAGAAATTAGAGGAAAATAAATCTTTTGGCTGAGTACAATATTTAAGGCTGGCTTCATAATAATTCCTCTCTGCATCTGATTTCCTATCAGAGTTAAGATTTTTCTTTTTAAATTAGAGCACTCGGACGCTAACATTGGAAGCACTACCGACGCACTACCCACAGTGACTTCAATTATCATGCCATCAACAGACATTTGGAATGAGATATCCAACAGAAACTAAAATCTTACAAGGAACCCGTACGCAAAACATGTATACACGAAGCGAGGCCTGGGTTAACAATGATAATAATAATAACTGCAGTCCTATTCATGATTCTTTACACACATTTACACTTCGGCCACTGCTAACTGTACAATCCTGCGGATAAGTATATTTTGATATCCTACCCTGCGAACGCGTCCAGGCATACACTTGTAAACTGACTACAGGGTATAGCTTCTACACATAACTGGCTGGGTTCCTGGGGTCATAAACACACTGCTCGAGACAAGCCATATTCACGATTGTTCGGATGCTTCCCCACATCTATATTAACCGGCCTAACTACTTATTATTATATTCAAGTTATCTACGCGATTCTGAAGCGTTGTACTCACAGCTATGTACAAGTGTCGACGTTACCGTCTTATTATGATTTTACAGCTATTTCTATTAACAATACTTAGTGCGCCTACTCTTCACTGCCCTAAGACGTACGCCTTTTGTTGCCCTAACGTTGGATGCATAGGCGCCCAAGTCTCCCTAACATTCCTAAATCATACTAGTGAAGCATATATTAGGCAAGGTTTGCTTTCTTTTTTGGTGGTTCAGTCATGTAGGTGTCAGATAGAATCACCACTTTTATGCTTTACATACTGGGCTGTTTGGAGTAAAATTTGTCCCTTCTTCATTCAGTTATCTTCAACATCTATCTTTGCGAGATTTATAGAAGCTTGCCTAAGTCCTCGTTTTTATGTAGAATAATATGTCCAAATTTTTTTTTTAGACACGTGTATTCTGTATTAAACCTATCTGACACTACCATTAAGTTTGATGGAGCCAACCCAACTATCATACGCAACATAAACACAGAATATTTGGCCACGAAAATCCAGGTCCTCAAAGCCCAGGGAAACTCTATGTAAACTAACATAAACCTATATACGCGGTTTTGCTGAACTTGATACATACATATCATAAGCACTGGTAAGTGAATATTTAAGTAACACACCAAAACAACTCGGTAAGATATGTTAGCCATGTTTGTATCTCATACGAATAACGATATGCACTTTGCAAACGGAGAGGGTAAATGAACTCTTCACGAATGCTGATGAAGTAATGGAACTTGGCTTCTGGTACGCAAATAGGACAATGCGAAAGTTCAAGGTTTTGATATGCTCAGAAATGCACAGCGTTCAAATGACTACTCAAGCCGGAAAGTGCAATCGAATGGTCCAGGTTTGGCAAGAGTTCCGACGTGTATGTGACATAAGCACCACCGTCCTCTAACAGTCAAAAATAGGTACGAGATACACAGTTAGACATAACTTACTTTTTTTAAATCTTAAATTACGTTCAGGACTTACAACTCTAACTCTAATTATTCTCTTGTATCGTAATTTCAGGGCAAATTTGAAACTCCCCTTTATTTAATCGAGGGTAGATTGTGTGTATACTGAAATAAAGAAAAGAAAGAAAAAAGATCAATAGAAAGAAAAAGAAAAAAGTATACATGTGGGTTTTGATTATGTTTTTGCCTACTCAATTTGTCGGTTTTGATCATGCTTTCGCCTACTCAATTCATATCTAACTGTGACTATCTATTACTTGGTGTCCATGTGTCTTTACGCACAAGCACAACACCACAATTATTCTATCCGAGAAATTGACCCATATCCTAGTTGTTCCCGACAACATAATATAAATACGAGTGCCCACAAAGTCAATCTACACTCCATTACATGAGCTACAGGTTGCATAGCTGTCGTAGACAGATCCTCACTCTCTCTGTCCCTCGCCACTAGCATTCTATTCGGGAAAATACTCCTCAATGCTGTTTGTTCATTTTAGGTTGTATTTTTGCAATGCTAACGTTATGCTCATTCTCACGTTGAGAATGTGATATTGCTCAATTAGGCTTGCAGTATTGATTATGTCACCGCTTTTTCAAAGGATTTATCATTCCTCTTTTCCCCTTACATATGTTCGGACAACTTGCGATTTTGTTCTCATGTTTTCACATTAGATACGAAGAACATTCTATCGAGAAATAAATGCCAGTAATTAAGGCAATAGGACTTGACAACAGATTGACGACTGGGACTTTTCTTGTACTGGACTCATCTACTAACCACAAGGGTTCTGATGCCATCTATGACATCTCATATTGGGTACACAGGGGTTGGGGGTCATCACGGTTTACACTATCAACAGGTAGTGTTTGCCCAAATCCTACTTGGATCACCGGGGTCTAGTCAACCGTTCTCATCAACATGATCATGAAGACCTAACAGGTCCTGGATCTTTCCTCATGTGAGCTCTCTTAGCGCCATAGCGTACAACACTTTCTTCTTGTTCTGCATTTTCTTATATTTTTCCAAGAATTTTCTTTCTATTGTTACACATAATCCTTTTTTAATATCGAAGCTGGAAATTTTGAAAGAGGTTTTCGGATATACATTTATAATGTATAACTCAATTCCCAACGAGATTATATTTTATATTTAAAATAACTTGGGAGGGTGTAGATGGATCGTAACAGGGTAAGGAAAAGACTTAACTGACCCTTGGCCCTAAATGTGTATTCAATTGAGAGAAGTTGAACAAATTGAAAGCCATCTTAAGAAAGAAGGTTTGAGCTATAATGGTAATACAAAGCTCAAAAGCACTGAAGTAGAATATTTCACATTCACTCACTACAATGTCTCCATTGGCCATTATAATAATAATGAGTTATGATAAATAAGTTGTATTGTAATTACGCATAGCACCTGGACCACCACATAGTTAAATGACTGGTTAACAAATTCACGGCGCCTTCGACGGGAGGTAGGGCAGGCAAAGATGCTGGACAAGGTATATCTCTACAACGTCTGTATATGCTGTCAAAAGGTTTGGTGGAATATTTACATTGGTTTAACATTTTCCCATACAGCTCAATTTTAATATACATATCTCATATTTGTGACAATAAGTATAAATTTGTGGTAATATGCACAAATCATATAGATAAGCACTACCACGCCAACGCTATCCACAAGTGAAAATTATTTAATTCATAAATCTTTTTATAATTATATCTGGGTGCAGGATAGTGATTCTGTTTAAAGAATAAAGGTAAGTTTGGTGAAACTTAACGTTAGATTGATTGGTTCTAGGACACACAAAGAAAGCAAGGCCTAACTGTGTGCTATGGGGGAGGAGTCATCGTTGGCGTGGTGGGCGGAGCCTGCCGTGGTGGGCGTGGCTTGTGGGCGGGTCTTGGCGGGGTGCCAGCGGGAGAGAAGGTCCAGTCCCACTACCACACGCTGCACATGATTGATATGCATATTACCATCACAACAAACAGAACATCAGGCCCCTCTCTTAAGACCATTTGGCAACATGGAAATCAAAAGCCAACCGATCACAATGTAATCATCATACAAAGAGGAGAATAATATAGTTTTCTCTGCTTTTAGAGAAAAATATAATCCCCCTTTTTTGTTTCAGAGAAATCATCATATACAAAGCAACCTCTGACAGAGTGAACTCTCAAGGAGTCTTAGGCAACAAAAAATAATCAACTCAAAAATAAAGTGTCTGAAGAACATGTTCACATTCATGTGATTAGCAGGATAGCATAACAACAACTTCTAGCAAGCTTGTGTAAACTGATGAGATAGATGTGAAGGCTAAACATTAAGGTCTTTTTTTAAAATACAGATAACAGTAAAACCGACGAGGTTACAATACTCCATGGTTTGTGCAGTCTACTGGGTGGGACATTAAAGAGTGCTATTGATCTAGTAATTTACTGTATTGAAGTACACTCTGGTTTATTAATTCCTATATTTCTTAAGGCCAAAAGCTTTTAATAAACTAGGACAATACAGATACAAATAGGTGCATATCTGCATTTAGACTATACAAAATACAATTAACTTCTATTGTAATTTCATCTCCTACAGAATCAATACTAATATTTTTTAACTCTAACTTATTTCAGTTGGCATTAAATAGAATGGTCTTGATGATATAACTTCACTGCTTTGAAGGGTGGGAAACACGTAGTTTTTGTTGGTTGACCATAAATCTACATCATGATGATAATATTGATAATAAATCTGACGGTGGACTGGTGACACCGAGGGCAAGGCTGAGAAGTGTGCTTCAGGAGGAGGAGCAGGAGGAAGAGGAGTAGGAGTAGGAGGAAGGGGAGGAGTCTCGCCAACAACTGGTGCGCTTTTCCCTACGGAGACACAGCTTAGCTAGTATTGCACATCGGAAGGGTTGCAATCTCAACGTTTGGTGCGAGCGACCGAGCGGAGTGCGACTTTATAGGCTACACTCGCGCAGTGGTCGAGAGTTCGTTATGAGTTCGCAACACTGAGGTGTGGTAGTGGGTCACGACCAATTCCCGGGCACCCGCCGCAATCCTGCACAAAAGACACACAGAGCCAAAGCTTATCATACCACGCTCGCCACCAATGTACAGCTTCTCTTTTATTATTTTTTCTATTAGAATTATTATCAAAAGTCAAATACAAGGAAAGTAGCAGGCACTAATATTATGCTGAAAAACCAATCAAGCTTCCAAAGTCTTATTATAATTCATAAATAAGGTAGTAATATTTATCCATTATATTTTTGCCCAAACGAATATCTAGCTACTACAGTACAATAACCAACCCCGGGTGTATTCCCATCTTCAACATTATCCATCTACAACCCATGACTATGCCCAACAACATCACCTCTACTTCCCATTAACAAAAGTCTACTCACCGCCAAGTACAGCTACTTTTCTTCGATGTCCCAGTTACAGGAATCGACACTTTTTATCATGATAAAACCTCCAAGAAGTTGAATCTCCAGCAACCCATTTATTTTGCGAAAAAACTACTGTGGCAAAGAAGAGAGAAACAAGCAGAATTACACAAAGTGTGTCAACTTACACGAGGTTTCGGCCGATTCCTGGTTGTCGACCACGGCGTCGGCCAGAGACGATACGTAGTTGCTGGGGAAGAGCCCGGTCTGGCCGTTGACCTCGCCCTTCCACCAGTCGGGGTCGTCCTTGAGGATGACGTTGATGATGGAGCCCTTGTGGAAGGTGAGCTCGTCGTCATTCTGGGCCTCGTAGCTGAACACTGCCATCACCTGCTCCACTGTCGGTGGGGAAGGGGTGAAAACAAGGGGAGGTTAGAGTAGGCTGTAGGTTATAGAAGGTGAGCTCGTCGTCATTCTAGGCCTGGTAGCTGAATACTGCCATCACCTGCTCCACTGTCGGTGGGGGAGGGGGTGAAAACAAGGGGAGGTTAGAGTAGGCTGTAGGTTATAGAAGGTGAGCTCGTCGTCATTCTGGGCCTGGTAGCTGAACACAGCCATCACCTGCTCCACTGTCGGCCATGGGGGAGGGGGTGAAAAAAAGGGGAGGTTAGAGTAGGCCGTAGGTTATAGAAGGTGAGCTCGTCGTCATTCTGGGCCTGGTAGCTGAACACTGCCATCACCTGCTCCACTGTCAGCCATGGGGGAGGGGGTGAAAAAAAGGGGAGGTTAGAGTAGGCCGTATGTTATAGAAGGTGAGCTCGTCGTCATTCTGGGCCTGGTAGCTGAATACTGCCATCACCTGCTCCACTGTTGGCCAAGGGGGAAGGGGTGAAAAAAAGGGGAGGTTAGAGTAGGCCGTAGGTTATAGAAGGTGAGCTCGTCGTCATTCTGGGCCTGGTAGCTGAACACTGCCATCACCTGCTCCACTGTCGGCCATGGGGGAGGGGGTGAAAACAAGGGGAGGTTAGAGTAGGCCATAGGTTATAGAAGGTGAGCTCGTCGTCATTCTGGGCCTGGTAGCTGAACACTGCCATCACCTGCTCCACTGTCGGCCATGGGGGAGGGGGTGAAAACAAGGGGAGGTTAGAGCAGGCCGTAGGTTATAGAAGGTGAGCTCGTCATCGTTCTGGGCCAACATTGAACCAATCAGAATGCTTAATTTATTTACTCCCTTCTACAGTTTTCAGATTTTGTATGTGATTTTGTATAATCTGAAATATATCTGAAGTTCTAAATAACTTCCGAGTTCCTTCTAAGTTTTATTGCTGTATTATTTAGGTCTGACCGATGTTAACTTTGCTTTACTGTACTGTTTAAGTGCCATTCAAATGTAATTTCACTGATTTCCAAAAATCTGAAAACTGCCATCCCTGAGAATTGTGTGGTTAGAGTAGACAAGAGTATTATACAAAATGTCGGCCTCATTCTCAGAAGCAGGGTAGAAGAACACCCAATATGACTTATAGCTGGGAACAGGCACGGGGATTTCATAATTTAAGGAAAAGTATCAGAAATAAAGTTTCCATAGATTGACAGATCATGTATCAAAGTCTAAGAAAACTAGAAAATATTGTTGGGCAACTAAAATGAGTGCGTTGGTTGCCAATAGGTAACTACATTTTATGATTGTACACGGAATATTCGACAAGTCAGTCCGTTTTGAACAACCAGATCCGAAATCTAATTACCAATGACCCCTGGGTACCCAAATATCGACACCAAGAATTAGAACAAGTTCCAAACAGGCATCTGCATCTTCTATCATTTTTATTCAAACAGTAGTTATTATGTTACTGATTCACTTACAGGCTGGTGCGCTAGTGGGCTGCGGTGGTTGAGGCGTTTCTGTCCGACTTCCAGCATCCTGCAAGGAAAAGCACAATGTTTTTGTTCACCAACAAATCATTTGCTATTTCATCTTCTGATCGTGCTACGGGTCAATTTGGTCCGGGAGCAAATTCGTCACTGAGTAAAGGGAAAGTAAACTTCTCTTCGTTATATATGTACATACAATATCGTAATTTTTCATAATATGTCTAAATTTTTCTAGTCATCCCATACTAAGCGATCGAGCTGGACATTAGCATCAAATTATCAAAGACTGATCCAGTTAAACTGTTTAAACCATTTTAAGGAGAATGGGGCCTTTGATATCCAATCAAAATTTCTTAGTATGGAAACTTTGATGAGCTGTCTCAACTTAAAGTAGATACATTTTAAGCTAACACAAAAACAGGTGTAAACCCCCAACTTACCGACAGATTTGGTGAACCTGACTTGAGGGGCGAAGAGGTGAGGGAGGACCGGTTTGGTTCGGGGGTTGACCGGGCACTTGAAGGCCCTAACAACTTGACGTAATTTGCTGGGAACCAACCAATCTTCCTCTTCTGACCACGAGCCTACGGTCACAACAAATCATTGGAAAACATGCTCAGAACAATATCCCGTTACATTAACTAATATCTATTAAGATTAGTTATGTTATCTTTGAAATTCAATTGTGAAAATCTAAGTTACAGTTACTCAAATCAACCATATAGACAACTGGGCCAGCATGACGCAAACAGACACAACAGACTATTAATTCCCCATTGCAGAAACAAAAGTATTGGGCTCCGCTCATATGAATCGGAATCTGTGGTCTTTACATAGGGGACATAATCCTAGTCATAAATAGCCGTTAGGAAGTTGTGGATCACTTGAGGAGTATACAACTTGGTCATAACTATGGTCCTGGCATGAAAGCCAGTCCAGAAATGACAATTATTATGACGTTTTAGATGGAAGTACTTGATTCCAAAGTGGTTTGACATGTATGACGAAGGACAGGAGTCATAATCTACCAACCTGGAGCTCTCCTTCCCACCAACCAGACTGGCTTTTCTTTCGTACTTGAAGGAGCTGACCAGGCATCAGTGACAATTGCTCGGCTCCGGTCGCCTGGTACGGGGCAATTACACTGGCAATTTCTGAGGAGGAAGATTAAAAAACCAAATTATACCATATTCAAATGATTTCAGTCTTTGCATTATCGGAAGTTTAAGATTTGAAGAAATGGATATATATGCACATCAATTTGTATGATTTTCATGAATTTACCAGAAAAAGTAAAGTATTTATATCATGTGCCCCTATTTGTGTCATACTAATAGACATACTTACCGGGTTTCTTGGAAAGCTTAGCACCAGGCTGGAATATAACAATTATAGGGTTATAGCCAAGGATGACAATGGAAGTTTAAGCAAATTTAGTTGGATGATACCTTTTTTTTAAATTATTATTTATTAGCATTAATTTTTATCAACAATCGGAATATGTGTTAACAACTAGCTCATTTTTATCAACAATCGGAATATTGTTAACAACTAGCTCTTTATAAAACAAAACAGATCAGACAATGACAATTACAAAGGAAAACTGAGAACATACTTATACAAGAGCTTAAGAATCAATTATGAGACTTAATAATTTACTCTTCATTATCTAGAGTTTAACTATTTAAGTTCGCTTACATAGACTTAAACATTTTTAGTGGCAGAATAACGTATGAAATCTTTTTTGCAAATAAGCAAAAAGATTTTCATTGGGAAAGCTGAATCATGCTTTTAACCCACTATATAAGTTCAAAAAATATATTCCCATGTATTGCCAATGGTCCGCTAAGAAACAAGATTCGATTTGAAAAAAGAGATATCTATAAAGTTGGCAGGATTTTCTAAGGTCTTGCCAACGCCAACAGTGAAAGGAGAAGAGTTTGAATCAAACAGAAGACGACTAAATAATTCTTAAAATGCATTTTTTAGAAGTCAAACGTAGTACAAAAGTAATATGACCTGCAGATGGAGTATGAAGTACTAAATTGTTTAGGTTCTGATGTACAGCCTTATTTTCTGTGAGTTTTCCTTGTGAATGTAGTTAAAAAATTCCTTTCAAATCTTGATATTTAATTCAACGTTCACACTTTTCGATCTTAATATTATATAAACAACATATTTATATCAACACACGTCTTAAATCTAGGAGGTAGAATAAGTGAATTTTTATTTAACAGCAACAAGAAAGGCATATTTCATACCTCTAAAATGCAATAAATACTGAAAGCAGCTCTCATGCATTTGTTTCATAGAGGAGAGGAGTAAGCGAGCATTCAAACTTGTCAACCAGCGAAAATTATGTTCTTGTGGGAAGAGATACTATTCTATTCATGTTAACAGCATGAAATCAATTATTATTCATCAACTATGAATTTTTTCATATACATGATGTCTTATTTATCTGCTTATCCTTCAGTTTTTTTCCCTTGACATTTGGTATATTCTTGCTTATTCTGTGTTTTCCCTTACTTTTCGGTCTTGTCTCCTATCATTTGATATTCCCTTATCATATTTTTCTTACACTTGTATCATCATTATCTCTTATGGTACATTAATTATTTTTTCAGCGCCAATTTTATGCTCTGTTATCACTTGGTATTTTCTTATCTATAAGTCTTCTCTCTTAGCATTTGACATTATGTCTTATGAATTCTCTTCCTAATTTCAGGGTCATACTTGTGCTGCAGTCTCAGATGGTAGATCTGCCAAGTGATCCGTGTCTTCCTGAGGAGCCACGCCCGGCTGTGCTAGCTCAGTCTGAGCCACCAGGTCAGGACCATCTCCAGACTGATTCTCATCTATCTGCTCATTCTTATTTGCAGGGACAGGAGCAGTTTCCATTTGCTCAACCTGAGCATTTACTGCAGTTTGAGCAGCTTCAATGTGACCAGACTGATCATTTCCAACTTCATGAGCAGTTTCTGCCTGCTCAGACGGCGGACTACTTTCAGCCAAACGAACAGTTTCCATTTGCTCAAACTGTTCATTCCCAGCTTCATGAACAGTTTCCAACTGACTATTCCCAGCCAAATGAACAGTTTCACTTTCCGCAAACGGATCATTCTGCACTTGAGCTCCTCCTGTCCAATCGATGCTACCAGAGGCAAATGGGTCAGCACCGAATGGGTCTGCGCCAGCGACTGCCGGCCCGGAATCAAAATCAGAGTTTCCGAAGGCGTCCCACTGGACGCTCCCACTAAATGGGTCCTCCCCAGGCACAGCCGGTCCAAAATGGTCAAAGTCAGCGAATGGGGCTCCCTCAGGGTTCTCCTGGGAGGGAAAGGCAGAGCTGGTTTTGTACACAGAGTAGGGTATATAGAGATGTAGGACCACAACAATGGGAGAAAGGTGGTTTCTGGTAACCTTAACAGGTAAAACGAAAGAGGAAAACCACACGATAGTGAAAGCTGTTTGGTAGAGAAAATATACACGGTATAGAGACGGCATGCAGTGACCTTACAGTTATATGACACCACACACAAAGCCATGGAAAGCATCTCTACAGGGACCCTCGTGCTCCTCTTAGAGATACAATTTTTGTCCCTCTTATTTTCAGATGAAGATTTGTTTTCTAATATAAAATTTGGACTCTTTAAAGTTATTTGCACGTAATACTTAACCCCAAACCCTTCCAACCCAAAATATTTCTAGTTTTCAGAATTAATCAACACTTATTTCTATTTGATATTTTAAAAGACTGTAAGTTCTCGACCGAACCATGCCAAAAGTAGTTGATTTCTGACCGACACTTCCAATTTGGAGCCAAGAAAGAGATTCAAAGGGAATATGTTTTTTCGCAAAAAGTTAAAATTTGAAACAAGGGTTGAATGGTGCAATATGCCTGGTAACTTTCATTTTACAAATATAGTAGGACAGGGAGGATGATAAAAAGCCAAGCAAAGGTTATATATTAGATCCTCAGAAAACTTTACTTTCATTGATTTTCTTTTCCCGGAAGAGAACGTGTTAGAGGCAGACCGCTGGCAAAAAAGTCAAATTAATCAAAAACCAATATTTACCTCACCAAAAATGCTTACTGACTTTTGAAATGTCATAATATATTTGTTTAAATGTTATTTAGCATACTGGCGATGAGTAACCAGAATCCTGGGCAATTTATGAAACTCTTCAACCTGACGGATCGTCTGGAGTATTAATGTAACTCCCAGGAGAGAGGAGTGCCTGAGAAGCTGATAAAGAACTGTGCTTGGCTAGATGGGAAAAAAAGATGCCAGGTTCGCATATACAGCTACAGCCAACAAAGGATTCATTGTTAAATCATTAATTAATTTAGATACAGTTGTATTTGATTGATTCAATAAAAAATTCCGAGGGAAATCGCTGAATTCGCTGATTTGTAACCTATATCGATAGGCTGTGGCAGTAAAGTAGATGTGAACCTGGCTTAATAAAAGAAAGTTTTGCTGAATATTCTTGGTAATACAATCAGCAACATCTACCATAAGCAATTGAGGTTGGCCTGCATGCGAGGGCTGCTGAAAGAGGAAAAGAAGTGCTGATCAGCACCCTGTCGGTGTAAGAGTTAGGTCGGGCTGGTTATGGCTTTAGACACACCTCAAATGATTGTGGTACCTGCCACGTTAACGAGCAACATCACACACAGCGTTTATCGGAAACTTAAGCCACAGTTCGTATTGAAATGAAATACTAAAGTATTTTTCATTTTCTTTTTCAGAGCACATCTTGCCACGTCACAAACATTATATTTCTTTTTGAAAAGGGGATTATAATGAATTACTTGCTTTCAAACTAGAATTAGTTTGTATAAAGTTGATGATTAAAATATGTTATTTTGTAAAATATACTATTTTGAATTTATAACTAACAGTTTTGATAACCTGACCATTTTAATATTCCCTGGTTTTAAATGAATAAGTATACGATTCTGAAGACCCCCTTCCCCATTTCCATTGACATGTATCATTATACAAATTAACCATGTAGCCATGTTAATATGATTATTGTAAGTCACACTCAAATATCGTCAAATAACACAGGATATCCAGTATGTGTATCAAACATTGTATAGAACATGCTAACACTGTCAAAGAGGCAAGAGGCCTACGTTAGGGGAAGCCAACCTAGTCTGATAGTCATGCCGGGCGGGTCGGTGAAACTTCTCCGCGTTTCTCTTTTACCTGTGACCAACTACTATTAAGTACATCTACTGGCTGCGGCAGTGTGCCTCCCATGCTTCTACCCGCATTCAGATCTACTGTCACCGCCCTGGGTGCTTCAACAAAGACGGCTTCTACAGAAATCATCCAACCATGACGCATGCTGACACATCTGTTTCTGGTGACCGGACAGGGACAGGAGAGTAACGGACAGGTTGATAAAAGAGAGGCCTGGCGGTTATTTTTTACTTTTGGAGGTATAGATGAAATTAACAAAGTGTGAGGACGATAGAAAGACTGATGATTATACTAGGAACAGTCAATATTTGTGATGATTAGAATAAATTTACTAAATATGTGATATTGTTTAATAACATAGGAAAAGTGTATGAATATGTGTTTGAAAAATGGGACATAGGAGTGATTATGAAAAGATCTGCGTTAAAGAGCAGGGCCAGGGTTGTAAGAAAGGACAGGGAAAAGGGATAAGATTTGTCTATATATTTTGTTCTGAAGGATGGAAAAGCATGGAAACTATATGTGGGGGAGAATGAATATGATTTTGAATGAGGGGGAATCACAAGAGATTGTTCTCAAAAGGCGTAAAGCTAGAAATCGCTGATGTACAACATGTCAAATGGTGGATGATTTTCGTGATGAGAATCATGAGTGCAAACAGACAGGTACTGGCAGTTCACACACACTCTTAGCCTGTATAGATCCTAATCTAATCTGAACTGGACGTCTCCCATCCAAACATTCCACCTAGATTTTAACCGTCCAGTGCACGGTCTGCCCAGGCTTCAGGTTTTACTGGTTTATGTTAGCCGACTCGACCAGTGTAGTGTTAATAATTGGCGAAACTTTTTATTTTGCTACCTATTTAATCTAAACCTACATAGTTGAATTGAAAAACGTGTGAATGTTTAAACGTTCGGTTGGGAGGCATCTAGGACACCAAAACTATATGTACATAGTCTTTCTTTTTTTCGAAAGACGCATATAAGATTTTCTTTACTTTTTTTTTCAAATTACTGTTTTTTGTTTAACTTTCTTTTATTTACACTACATGTTAGATCCAGTAAGTCACCACAGTTAATAACGTACGGTTTTTGAATTGTAAGATTTGACTGACATAAACCAGTAAGGCTCCTGAAGCCTGAGCAGCTGAGAAGTAGTGTGAGTGAGCCACTCCATGCAGTGGCCGAGTGGGGCCGTGAACGGTGCGGCCACAGTGGGCAGAGTGAGAGACAAACTCAGCAAAGAGAGATCAGAACAAACGCTCACTACTGGACTTTCTTCTTCTCGGGTCTCTTCCTCAACCTCAACCTCAACCTAAACAGGGGGACAAATGATAAGACAGGCAGCGCTTGGTTATCGTCCGGCCAAGCAAAAAATTGGTGACAAAGAAAGGGGATTTACTTGAATGAGACTAACTTATCGATTTCTATTCCGTTTTTTTAAGATGTAATGTATAAAGATGATGTGTAATGTACAAAACAGTCTAGGGTTGAACTGAATGTTTGTTTAATTGTTTAATGGACGAGGAAACACAATTTGGTCTTAACCAAAGTTTCAAAGTTGAATTTAATCTAATTATTCTGATTTTAAACCCCAAAAAAAATCCAAGCAAAAATACTGCGGAAAATACTATAACATTAATTTTGTGTTTTCCTTACTTGCGGTTTCTGTAGGATGTTGAACGTTCTATTGTTTTGAATTTTGATTTTTTAACGTAATTTTTAGTAAGTAAACTGACCTGCGTGTCCATCTTCTTGACGTAGTTGGCAGGGAAGATGCCGGACTGGGCGTTGAGGGTGCCTGTCCACCAGTCGCCGTCCTTCTTGGTGACAAGGATGACGTCTCCCTGGTTAAAGATCAGGTCTCCGGGCTCGCCCGAAGAGTACGCGTACATGGCCACGTGGTACTCTCCACCGCCTGCAGGGAGCCAAGTTATACTCGTTTGTTAATACTTTGAATTATATTATTTGTGTAGTTTATTTGGATTAAATCAAATATCTCTTATTTTTTATTCTTTTATCAATTGATCCCTGAAGAAAGACAAATCGAAAACATCACTCTACATTATATTTTTTAGCAAATAAAATATTTTTTACTTAGTCTGTGTTTCGGGTTTGTGTATAAAAGGCATGTCGTTAATCTTTAAGTTTTAAATTAAAATTTAAAACAATAAATGATTTCTTGGAAAAAGGTTTAGCCTACCGTTCTGTTCAGGAGCAGGTGCGCTGGACGTATCTTCTTCAACAGTGATCGTAGGTTCTACCGCACTGACCTCACTAAAATATAGGAAGAAAGAAAAAACTCATATTATCTTATCCTAAAGCTCTCCAATTTGACATTTTCATTTAAAAAAAGTACATGATGGGGTTTTTAAACAGAAAAAAGGTGACCAAAAAGAAGATATTACAAGTTCCATGTTGTCGATAGTTTCTAAAGATCGTTCGGTTTAGAAACCGAGAAGCTCCGGTTGTTCAATTTCTTTTTAGAACGTCTAATGTCTTAGCAATTTCTTTTTATCTATTTTTAAGAGTTTAGCTGACAAAGCAAGGACTATGATTATGTAGTTTCTTTTTGCGAATATAAAGTGAAAAGAAAAACAATTTATTGAAACAGTGCTAGATCTAGTCAAGTGTCTATGGTCTTGTATATATATATTTCTAGTATTCTTCGTTTTCATTAAGGTATTATGTTCTGGTGAATTAAAGTGTGAGATTGATCTTATAGGCATTTTCGTATAGGTAATGTATATGAAGTCAAGCATATAGGTTCAGTAAAGGAAAAGATCTGAAATATTCTTTCGATTTGATTTATAAAGGATCCAATACTGTAATCGACGAGGTGTATAGACGAAATCATCTAGATGCTTGATAAAGGCTGGTAAGGACTGAAAGAATTAGTCTTACTGGTATTTATCAGTGTTCTACAAAATGTGTGTTGTCTTTCTATATGTACGAGGTATATTGATAAAGAACACTTTACCACCCAACCTGCGTTGGAAACAATGTGATCACATTCCACTCTCCTAGCATAGTATCTGGGAAAGGGGGCATTCCCGACCTAGTTTCCGTCTATTTTTAGAATATCATTATGATATCATCCGATCAATCTCTAATCAGAATTTGGTCAATATGGAAGATTTTCAATTCCCATAGAGATCCTATGTTAAAACCTACACTCTCCGAATGACCATATCCCCCTAGCGAGAGACCAAGGAACCAGCATATTTTCAATATGGCCGCCCCCATGGGAAAAAAGATATCCCAAATCTATTTATAGAATTTCTATAATGACATCTTCTGTCCACTTGCCAAGCATAATGGAGCTTTTTAGAGGATACCCTTTGCCATAGTAAACGTATGTTAAACTACAATCTCCAAGCACATCTTTAGTCCATAGTGACAAACACTGAAAAATGATTTTGCTGGAACCAGCGAGATGTCTTTCTAGCCATGTTTATATGATGGAAAGTTATCAGCCTTTTCTGATGACTGCTTACTCCAATTTATCGAGAGCTCGACTGGATCGCATGGCAGTCCGGAGAAAAAGGAAATGTGGCTCAACTGAAAGAATTCTCAGAGAAACCTTTTTAACATTGTACGGCAGTCATGCATGGGAATGTTGAGGAGCATAGAATCTCAATTGTACCTGTCGTTGGTGGTGGAGGCACCGAGGACCTTGACGTAGGACTTGGGGAACCAGCCCACCTTGTCATGGAGCGCGCCCGACCACCACATGTCCTGCTGCTCGTGGACCGTGATCACATCGCCCTTGTTGAACGTCAGGTGGTTCTCTTTCTTCGCCCTCCAGGGGTACAGGGCCTGTGCCTTGAGACCCTCTTCTGCTACTTGACCCTGAAGTCGCATTGAGTATGAAGTTGAATTTTTTTTTTTCAAATTTTTTATGGGGGTCGAGGAGGTCCGTGGGGACTGGCTCGCCCTTAAGGATAGACAACACCTCTCAGCGGCAATTTCGCAGAGCTCTCTTTCAAAGGGCGTATATTTTTTTATAGTGATGGCATGAATGTGGATCTCATAGTATTAGGTAGCACTTTAACAGGCCGGTATACTCATATAAATTATATTGCAATATGTCCGTTTATGCCCGTGTTGGTGCCAAGGGAATTCGAAAAATGCATTTTCAACTTTTATTTTTTGAACAAGAATATCTCACTTACTACTGCACATAAATAATTGAAATTTTCAGAGTAAGTATATAACATTCATTTGGAGGGAAGCGTGTCTCAGATTTTTTATTTAGGTCTTAGTTTCTTTTTTATGAAATCTAGAAAATAATGTTGAAAAATTTAGCAAAAAGTTTCCCGTTTTTTAACATAAAATAAAAACTAGGTCCTAATTCAAAAATTTGAGACACGCTTCCCTCCAAATGAATGTTATGTATGTGCTGTAAAAATTTCAGGTGTTTATATGCATTTACATGGGAGATATCCATGTTCAAAAAAAAAATGTGAAAAAATCAGTTTTTCACCTCTAATGTCTTGAATTATGAATGGATAAGAATTAGCTTTATATTAAAATGTAGAGAAAAATGTACTCTTTCATTTGATGCTTAGTATGTTGTTTTAGCCTTCCTGGTTACTGCGCAATCTGCATTGTCGCAAATGAAGCTACTCTGAGGTGTTGTCTATCCTTAAGTGGATTTCGGCCATAACAAATTTCAAAAAAAAGTCTTCAACCACCACATGAAGTTGAAAATATGTTTCTCTTCTATTTTTTTGTACAGACATTCTCCTTTATTGTTTCTATCCGTCTTGACAGATCAATAGTTGAAAATCATATAAGGACATGATAACTTGAAACTTTTTTTTAAAAAGAGATATTTTACTGGAATAAAAAGTATATCATTTCCTGATTGAAAAACTCAAGAAGCCAATGTAACATACATCTTAGTTACGACGGGTGAAATACAAAACATTTTCACCATAATATTTTTGAAGTTCATTTTAATGTAAATAAACTGCTGATTTTTCTAACCTGGCCTGGGGTAGGTGAGGGTGCTGAGGCTGATGCGGGTACGGCCTTGAAGGATGATTCGTTAGACAGGTTGAGTGTGCTGGGTGCCTGGGCAGCGTCCTCCGACCGGGCAGGGTGCCTGCAACGGTTAAGGCATTTACTAAAACGCTATCCCATTACTTGGTGAATCAGAGGACTAACACCCCCAGTTTCGTTAGTGATCTATTTCGCTGTAACCATTATTGCTATACTATAATAGTGAGAAAACCATGTTTTGGGAATTATGATATAGTCTCCTCTCTCCTGGCAATTTTCATTTTAGTGCTTTATGTGTCATAAATTTATTTACCCTTTTAACTTATGTCATGCTTCTAAAGGGTTATGTAAATGAGATAACGAATGCTTGAGGCATAATGTAATTGTCCTATTCTTTCTAGTCGAATACATATTATGCTAAGACTATAAGTGCTATTTGGAATGTCTTCTTCTTTCTAATTTTTGTATGTATAACTTACTGGTTAAAGTCTGCCTCAAATGAGTTCTGCACAGGTTGCTCCGCCGGGGGCGGGGAAACGGTGACCGCGTCCGCTGGTGTCGGTGTGACATCTGAAGGCGGGGCTTCAGACACCAACTCCACATAGGCTTGCGGGAACCAGCCGGAGTTATCGCCCACTAAACCGTGCATCCAACCGGCCTCGGCACCCGCCTGTTTGTCGGCCGATACCTGAATGAGAGAGATAGGACTATTAAATAGGGACTGGTTGAATATATATATATATATATATATTATATATGACTCAGCACAGGTAAGCCCGCAGTTAAAATCCACTGCTGAGTTTACCAAATTTTGGCGAACTTGACGACATATGCAGCTTCCTGACCAATCAGATGACAATTGGGCTGTGCCTGCAGCTTATCCTAACGTATAGTGACGCGAGGCGACTTTTCCCTCATGATGGTAAACCATTTTTTTATTCCTCAGGAGTTTTTTTGGGCAGTAATATAGATGTTCCTTAGGTTAGAATAGCGGTCATACAATCTTGTACTGACCTTAACGACGTCCTCTGCCTGGAGGGTGAGTTCATCCGGGTTGCGCGCGTCGAAGGGGAACAGCGCTCGGTAGATGGAGACCCCGGGTTCTGCTTGTTGGGAGTCATCTGATGTAGGAAAAGGTGGGACGTTTTAACATTGATTAGAAATAAACGGTTATACTGCAAACCATGGGGGTTCCCTTATGAAACAGTGGGGTATTTGGGTTGGTGAATTAAGGTACTAAAATTAAATAGGAATAAAAGACAAAGTAATGGAGAAGACAAACTACAGAAATGGCTATATATTTATGGCATACAAAGGAACAGGAGATCTTGGTATTCTTTTGAATGCAATAAAATGCTAAATTACAAAATGAAGTTGGATTTTGAAGATAACCATGCGTGGAAGTTAAAATGTAATAATAATTATTTTCTAAATTCTATTACAATCGGGTAAAGGCCAAGGTTTAGAAAGTATCAGGGTGAAATCATATTAGACATGCCTTTTTTGGTAAAGAAATCATCGGCCCATGCGGACGAAGACTGACTAGAACTCGTACCAAAGGCAAATGCATCTGAAATGTATCGTGCAAGGCAATGAAACAAAGGTTACAACATCTATAGACTTGGGTGCTATGTGACTGAGTTGGAAATAATATGGTAGTACGTTGCATAATTAATACATGTATTGGTGTAGAACAATTACAGATGGTAGAAGTGAGGTATAACAAAGAGTCTATCTGTTCTGTTTTAACATTTTCCTTTTGAATAGCAATATAAGGGAGTGAATATAAACTGCTCCACTGCCCGCCCCGTGAATGTCCGCTGAATGAAAGCTTTACCCCACTTAACACGGTTGAGTTACTTATCCTTATTTGTATAATGCAATAATATCTTCCTAAACGATCTTAATCTACATTTATGTTAGTCCCTTATATTTTGCTAGATTTTGTATTATGCATTATAATTTAGGACACAACCATTATCATTATTTTTAAGGTTTGTTATGTCGACTTTTCCAAGGTAACACTTAGATGGTTTTCTTGAATGATAAGCATGCATTATATCTTTGTATAAAAATGTCTGGAAATCAAATGAATTTTTCTACAGTTTGCGTCCAAACAGTATTAGAATGCAACAGCAAAATAACAATTGTCTTTACCGACATAAGATCATGCACGTAAATGCAAAGTTTGAAAAGCAATGTTCTTTAAACCTTTAACTTATCAATTATGGCATTATTCATCTTAAAAATTTAACGTCTAAATTTGATTAAAGCGGTAAGTAAATCCGGTAATAAACATAATAATTATGCTTAATTAAATCATTTATCATTACATTAATGATAATATTTATGAAAAAAAATAAATTTTAAGTTAGTAGCCATACTAAGTCAAGAATCACCTTTTATGGGTAATTTCAATAATAATCCACATATAAACGAAATATAATTGAATGTGGAGGGAGGGAAACTAAGACACTTATCTATCGGATTATCAATAGATGTCATTGAGAAATAAAATTGAATAGGAATGAGAGAAGCAATGAGAGAGAACGGTTAAATCATATCAGTCAAATTCTTTGAAAACTCCTGAAAATAAAAAGATAAATGGTTTTATATAAGAGCAGCGGCTACCTCAAAGGGAACGGGTGGGATTAAAAATATTCTAAGTGTTGGATAAGTAGCATCATGCTGGGACAACGATTTATTTGTTCCCAATTGGACACAGTAAGAGCCAGCTTTAAGATGAGGTCCACCGATGTGAACCAGAATAAATCACGTCTTGTCAACAGAAGTGTTCAGGGCTGCACCAGTGGAAACAGAGGCAAAAGACCAGGAGAAAATAGGAGGGAAATAGTGAGTTGTCCCACAATCGAGATTCGGGCTAGATTATTAAAAATAAACCTAATGAGAGAAATGCCTTTGAAATGAAAAGTTCCATTAAAAAATGCGATTAAACAATTATTGTAATCTCCATCATTTATCAACAATATGGGCATATTTCAGTTCTGATAAGGCTGTCAGTTGCCACTTCAAAACAAAGCCAGGGAACTAAGCCAAAAGCATGGGCTTTACTCTAAAACACGATGCCAGGACGACCAAGCTGGGCATCCACTCTCGCTCAGCCATAGCCGGGAGGGACACAGCGGTAGGTTATTGGTTAGTATCTTGGATATCCTTAGGCCACACAACCACCTACTTACCCGCCTTGTTATCAAACAGACTAGCCCAAGAGTCAGTTTTGGGTTCGGGCTGACTCTGGGCAGACTGAGCCGAGGTAGTACAACTACCTAAGCTAAAAAGGTCTAGAAAACAAATAGCATGCAAGGTGTTACTGAAATAACACAAATAAAACTGTTTCCCATAACCTATCTAAACATTTTGTTAGGAAACTAAGTGACAATCTATGGATATTCAAATTTAAAAATATTTAATTCAAAAATTCATGTAACGTAAAACAGACCAATGAATAGAGTATTGTAGAAATAATCTACTTTCTAAATTTGATAATATTAACTTTATCTACAATCCCTACCACAATAAAAAAAAAAAGTACCATTGTGTAAATTTCATTAATATGTAATTTCACTCTCAATGAATAAACATCTTAATTTGTGGCCTATTCGTTACAATCCAGACAATTAAAAAGCCTTTTTGTGACAAGGAAAAAAAGAAAACTATAAAGAAATTTGTTCCAAAATAAATCTTGAGAAACTTGTTGGGGCGGGAATGGGGAGGGTTTGGTAATAGAGAAGGCAAGCATATGGGAGGTGGGGAGCAGAGGCTGGGGACTGCGAAGCGGACACTCTGCAAAGTAAAGAAGCCGGTCACTGTTAGTGGGGGTTAACGTGGGTGAAATAAACCAGGAGAGAGCAAGATCCCAATCGGATAGTTTTAGATGAACAACAGTGATATCCTTAAAACTATTAGTTTTGTTTTATGTGACTAACACATTGTTAGACGTTAGATGTTTTCTGGTGTCGGTAAACCTAAATTATCGTGTGGTAGTTCATGACTGTGTAACCTTGATATTCATGAGAAGTGCTTAAATGGACGTTAATTTGCTATAACGTTTCAGTACCATGTCTCCGTTAATGACCTTCAAAGTGCACTAGTCCTGACATCAAAATCTAGGGTATTTCCTTGTGTATAAAAAGTTAAGATCTTATCTCAAACTGTGATAGAAAATTTGTCTCTATCTTTGGACATCTTACTGCAGATTAATCAAATCATAACGTGCCATTGGTTAAAAAAAAGGACTAAAATTGCCAAGTTCTTCCTTAAAACAGAACCAACGTAATCAACAACCGCCTTACACACACGTAAAAATTAGGGAAAAAATTCATGGGGTAAAAAATGTGTAAGTAGCAGAGACACTCGTTTAGCTAGAGAACAGTGCCCGAGGGAAGTTGACTGCGTGTAGTACCTTGGGTGAGGGTCGTGTCACTGCCCGCCGCTGAAGGGGCTGACACGGTGAGCCCGTTGTCAAATTGACCACCGGCAGCCGCCTGTTGGCCGGCGGCCGCCTCGGCCCAGAGTCCGGCCAACTCCTTCTCACTAGAGGTGCTCCTGTCTACCGGGTCGGGCCGGCTCACCGAGAGGGCCTCGGAGGGCCATGGAGGGGACCCACCAGCCTCCTCTACACCTAAGGGGCAAGGTCAAGGTCAAAAGGCCAAAGGTCAAGGTCAAACGCCAAAGTCATGGACACCATGTGAGCTTTTTCTTTCTTGTTTGATCATTTTTGTTTCTGAATGTTGTATTGAAGCATCTAAAATAGGTTTAAAAGGATCTATATGAATTGTTTGCTTTCTGCTGAGGTATACTGTGACTTTTATCTGAGGGAAGTGACAGTTTCGGTGTTTACTAAGTAAGTATGCATATTATAATACATTCTACTTTTAATGAAACTTTACACAATTTCGTTAAAATTACCCTAGGTACTTCCTTTCAACCAACAAACATTAATATCACTTTCATCACATGTGGATCGTCATTCAAAAATAACCTTGTATACACATAACAGCAGTCTTAAAACTGTTTTTATCCCCGGAGGCATTTTGTAGCTTTGCACATGATAATGGTTCACTAGCCAATGTTACAACATAGAGGGGGACGAACGGATGGATGGACTCAAGCAACGACCGACCTAGCTGCATGAACACACAAACTGCCACCTTTACGAGAACAGCGGGAAAAATGGCAGCGCTTTGCATAAGCTAATAGCCATTTTGTCCCATGTGTAAGAGCAGGCCTAGTGTTGGGTGGGACAAACTTGTCGTTTGGTGCGAGTGTCAATATGGTTGGGGCGTGGCACTGACAACAGTAGTATGTATCAATATCAATTAAAGTTAATCGTATGCATGGCGTAGCCCAACTCTGAATCAAAGTCCTATGTAAGAGAAAACTTGTATTCCCAAGAGAAATCTGAAATTGTAACAAATATTATAATTCACCGTTTACCGAAGTAACTGATCGGTAACTATCACCTCCTAATACATTGGTCAGATATATTAACAAGGACCACAAAAATACACACAAAAACATTAAGGTATTGATAGATGCTGTAAAACTGTAAGAAATATATATCATCTTATTATCCTTCACGAACTCCTTTTCAACCGCTTGCCGGAAAAAACGAACAGCAGCTTACCTCCAAATGGATCAAAGGGTGGGTTTGTCTTCGATTCAGTGGGTTTGTTCCCGTCCACAAGGGAAGGTGTGCTTTTTGTACTACCCCCCACTGGCCACCCCCCACTGCTCCCGGCGGTGGTGGAGGTGGTGGGCCAATCCTTAATCTCCAGGTTGGACGCACTGGAGGTGGCAGTTATGCCCTGAGAGGACCACGAGTTAGTTTTAGTCATTGAGCTGCTCGTCCAGTCCAGAGAGGCCAGCGAGTTGGAGCTGGCGTTGGACTTGTTGGCCGCCGTGCTCCAGTTATCGGCCGGCTTCAGGGACGAGTCGCTCGTCTTGTCGTTGGTGCTCCACCAGGCCGAGTCCCCTCCCAGGCCACCTAGAAGTTAAGCGCTGGCCGGTTAGAAGTGGTGTCACGCCCTACTCTCTAGAGTTATTAAGGATTGGTACATTACCTCTTTGCAACAGGTCCTACTTCATAATCCAACCACCAAGAGCTTATTACAAATAGCAAGTTTCCATAATGAAAGGTACGGTAATACACGTTTGAAAGACAAGGCTCTGTTGTTGAGTGCACTGGATAATGGCAGCAAACAGTTATGATAACTGCTGTTGGGAATACCCTAAAAGTAATCTTATCTAGAATTAGTTGCAGGATTAAGAGTAAATGACTACTTCACCGGCTCAGAGATCTGTTTATTATTGATAACTTGATTATAAAGAGGTCAGTGTAACTAAAGTTGGACTCTTTTTAGAAAACAAATCCTCGATAGATCCAGGTCCCACTAAAGTCCTTAAATTTCGCTATAAATTTCTTATAAATATGCCTATACTAGTATAGAGGGATGACATTGAATTCTTTCACATCCCTGACAAATATGCCCGTTTTTGTAACTACCTAGCATTTCAAAATAGAAACTTGCTTTGGGTGGCAAAAACATGGAATAAGCTTGGCTGGATTTTGAAGCAACTTTTTATCTTATGGAAGAAAGGACAAGTCGAGGTGATCAAACAATGGTGTTACGAGACCTTTCCACGAGCAATCTAAATTTGAGGGTTTGGATGAATTTCGAGTTTGCGGACAGAATAAGTGACAAAAGAGTGCAAAAATATGACAAACGTGATCATTAAAGGCAGTACAAATTAATATGCAGGGATGTAAGTTTAGGTCGATGACAAAGTTTAAAAGGGTTAAAAGCAGAAAATTCGACAGAATTCTGAAAGCTTGTGTATATTAATATGAACGGATAAGTTATTTTTTTCCTCCGAATATCTCGTAAAAACATTGCTTCGCAGTCCTAAATCTAAGATACCAGATACCAGTTTGACTACACATGATTGATACATCATTCAAACGTCTAGTACAAAGACGTTGATAACAACACCTAGAAATAAAGCGAGAATGAATGTACGAGTATGACCAAACAATGCAAAGAAACAGAACTGAGATTAAATCATTTTAAGAACAAGTAAATCCCACAGTATTTTTCCGTCTGCAGAAACCATCTGATACGTTTTCGGTTAAAGTATGTCAGTCATGTTTTTCATCATTAAATAGTCTTGGATAAAATTATTTGTTGTTTCTCAAGTATAGATGATATGTGATTAAAAAAAACTTGATTTCGTTCCTTTTTAATTAGAACTTTTGCTCAAAGCTAAGATTGAGATGCTGAAATATGCAAGTCAGGTTTATTAAACACCGCTCCGGGGAAGTAAGCATATGTAAGGAAACTACAGCTCTCATGGTTCGAAAAACTTGTGTTTCTATAACAATCTTAGTGTAATCTGGATCTGACTTTTACTGGTAACAGTTTGTGGGAGAAGTGAATTACAGGAATGTTCCGCATAGAAAATGTGAAATTTGGATTTGTTGGAAGGAGTTTGTGATATTTCGATATCCATGCCACAGACAACATGCTAGTTCTACTTGTGCTAGGAGACGAAAAGGTGGAACCATCAAACCGTAACGGAAAGTTTCGAATAAAAGAGGACTGCAGAAATTCAATGGAGAACAGCGAGATAAGGAACCAATATTTACTTAACAGCAAGGCGGTGAGGTACGTTGTGTCTAGAAATACTCAGTTCAGCCAAGCACGAATAATTCTGCATAACTTGTTATTCTTTCAGTGAGAAAGATATTTCTGTTTTTTCCCATTGTCCTTGTTTTAAAAATATTCGCGAAAATTCTAAATATTCCTTCTTTCATGGAAAACAGCGTTTTCTATTCCCAAGGAATATATCAAAACTGATGGAAATGTATGTCAATTTTGCTATTCTTGTTAAACGTGATTATAAAATATTGATTCGATAAGACTTGAAAAACGTGCTTTTCTGAACTGTTATTTCCTACATTGCACAGACAACATATGAAATACATTTGAAAGTCTTACCTCAGAGAGGAAAGTTTGGTTTTGTCGACATTCACCCATAATTTCCATCTGATATTCTCTCTCTAAACATGATCTGATGCACCTGAAACAAGCTTACCTGTTTGTGGGGCTCCTCGTACTCCGAATTACTTTTTTAACCAAACCTGTTCAACCTGAATTTGTTTCAATCTGAGATAAACTTATTTCTTCTAGCGGTAGCTCTGCAATCCAAAACTTCACAATTTGATTATTGATTAACGCTTTTACACGGAGACGGGAGGAATCCTCAGAGTGTCCCCTGAAATGTGATCCTGTGAGTTCACCTGGCCTTTAAATGAAGAAAATCACGTTTTAATAGGATATTAAATTGAAAACTGCTATGGCCTCTTCCACCGCTGATCCATCCTATTTACAACCTAAAAACCTTGAAATCTGAAACAAAAAGAACTTTTATAAATGCATGCAGACCCCATCTGACAACAAAATACGTCCCAATGAATTGAACATTTTTTCAAATGTGCGCGGCAGTAACAGTGACACGCGCAGACTCACCTGTAGTATTGGTTTTAGCACCGAAAGCATCGCTACCCCAGAAGTCGGTCCCCCCGTTGGTGGTGGCGGCCCCGGCAGCCGCGTCAAAAGCACTGCTCTGCCCCCAGGCGTCGGCCGGCCTCGCCTGGCCACTGGGCGCCGCGCTGAAGGCATTGCCAAAGCCCCAGCTTGTGTCTTTGTAGGTGGAGAACAGAAACAAAAGGAAAAGAAAAGAAAAACAGTGGGCTATGTGCACATGTGTGGAGAAAGTTGGAGAAGTAGATCACGCTGTAGAGATCACACCCCCGTGCTTCTATCCGTATCAAACATAAGCGCCTACTTTACGGAAAAAATATATTCGAGGTAAAAAATTCAAAGAAAAGGTTCACCCAAAGGTGAGATTGTATGTTCTGTTGCTGAGAGGACCTGGGCTAACTGAGTGCGCTGTCATTTAAACCTGCAATATGATACTTGACTGGTCATTAGTTGTAGTTTAAATTGAAGAAATGAAAATCAAGTACGTAACTACTTCTCTAGGCTAGCTAGACCAGACCAACACTCATGTAGACAATATCAATTACTTTATTCTAAGAGCAAGCGGTGGATGAGCTTTCTTTATCGATACCTACCTTTCTTTTCTTCCTCCCTGGAAGAAACAAACACAGCATGATTAATCACAGGTTTATTTCAATACGGAGAAAATTAAGACAGTATTATCATTTTTAGATCTTTTATTTATCCAGGTATTATGTGAATTTACACTGGGTTTCCTCATGATATAGAGCTAGCAGATATTACAATGATTTCTCACAAAACAGGGAGTATGCATTGCATAAAGTGGGTGGTCTATGACAGAACGATTGTTTTTTTTTTTGAATGCAGTGAGATTTCCAATCAATTTACTTTCCATTATATAAAAGTTAACTTACACTTACATAAAAAAGATCCGTTCAGCGAAAAGCCAAACGGTAAAATACTGTTCAAAGGGGTTACTTACGGTTCTGGTGAAGGAATACCATCTCGTTCCCTTTTCATTTTCTTCCATTCGTCTTGTTTGACATTTAGCTGAGTGAGAAGTTCCTGATGTTTGTTGTTTAATTCCGTAAGCTTGGTATTAATTTCCTGAAATAGATTGAAGATAAATTGTTTGACTTATTTGACAAACTTTTCCTCGAAATAGTCTGAAACTATCTTGGTTTAGGTTCGATAAATCTAAGGTTCTGTTTTTAATCGTTAGTTTTTTCGTCCAAAAGAATACACTGTAAATGTAAGTGATATATATTCTGGACTTGTCGCTGCATACTTACATTGAATGTAGCGTTGGTCTTGTCTATGTCTTCTAACTTTGCTGCGATATCCTTCTCACTGGTTTCCATCGTAGATTTGAGTTTTTCTATGGACTGTTTCTTGGTATTGTAGCTATGCATAACGGTCCTATACGTATCACCTTCGGAAAAACGGATATGTATTAGGATACAGAAGGCTGACAATTCACCGAAACTGATCGTTTTCACACTACGCAAAACGAAACTTTAGATTGAAATATTCATTTCGCTTTTTAAGTCATTAGAATTCCGAATACAGTATTAAAATATTAACAACATTTATACTGGCTGCCAATATTAGGCAATGTTATTTCTAAACATTATTTTTTCTTTTGGATAATATTTGTATTTGTTCGTCTTCACACGTGTCTGATCTTCCAGACGCTACAAGTGTATACAATCTTGTCTTTTGTCTTATACTTACGTTTATCATATTAAAAGTTATAACAGATTCAAAGCATGATAATTCATAATTACGAACCCAACTGTACTTTCTTACAAGGTAGTCATGATTGAGAATGGTGATTACAAACGGGTAATAAGTAAAAAAAAAAAAAAAAAAAGGCCTACTTGTTGTGCTATTCTGTAGCTGCACATTTTGGTCAAGGCCTTGCCGCTCGGCCTGGATCTCCTGGTACGACTGACTCCACGTCTGGAACAGAAGTAGGTTGATTTGATACAGGTACGTAAGTTCTAAATACCATGTACATGTTGACTAGACTTTCAAACAAAACTGGCATACAAGCTTGGTCATCTTTGCCACACCCCCAAATACATGTACAATTTAATTTCAGTAATTTGCCTTGGCTGAGTGAAAAAAAATGTGTAATTCAAATTCAAGTTGTTCAAATTTAAAAGTCTCCATGTGCAGAAGAAAATTGGACAATCCAACGAGTTACGACAAGAAGTCAAATCCCTAATAATTTGAGAATCAGGAATTGCAGAACTGGGCCAAATAAAATTCTCTTGTGTTTCCCTGTGTTTTGGTAAAATTTGCAAATTCCCTGTTTTCCATGTCAGGGAATTTTTGTTGTTGCCATTTTCCAGAGATGCTACTCCTGACTGATGAAAAAGTAGGAAAGACTTTTCCTACATTTTTTCTAAAAGCAACTCAGAGTAAAATAAGCTTTAGGAATAGTGACCTGACATTGAATTTGTATTTGAATAGCTTGGAACTGACCAAAAATACTCTAAAACAGTTATTATTAAAGTGATGTAGGAAAAATCGGTTGGAAAATCCAAAATCATCTAAAAGTAGGAAATCGTATAAAAGTAGGAAAAATGGCATATCTGATTTTCCCTGTTTTCCCAGTGCAGTAGGGACGCTGGTAATTAAAGGTGAAAACTTTAATGTATGTGGATAGATAAAAAGTCCACTAATTACCATGAAATCAGCCTGAGCCTGTTCAATGGCCCGTAACTTGGTGTCCCTCTCCGTCCTCATTCCATCAATAGTGTTGGTGAACTCGGTCACACCTACACGCGCCGATTCGATCTTTACGTGCAATTCACCCTTGCGGTTTTCCTATGAGGATGAGACACAAACAAACACTTACTTACAGCAACATTTTAAACAGATACATTCAAAAGTTCGCATTCGCATTCGAAAGTGTAGTTTATGATTAATCCTATTTCTCTCACAAGGGTTCCTTGCTTTAATGTTTTATTATATTTCACCACATTTATTACAATTGATTTTACATGTAGGTTATATAAAAAAAGAAAATAATTCAATATGCAGTTAAAATATACATGCATGGCCAGAAAATATAGTTATGTTACAAAACACGAACGTGAAACTATTACAGGAGTTCACCGTAAGAGTTCAAATCTACAGTTCTTACAAAATCAAATTCTCTTTAAGACTGTTAGTTCAAGCCTTACCAAAGTTTCTAGCTCCATCTTGAGTTTGCCGACTTCTGATTTCATCTGGTCAACTTGGTTCTGCTCGCGGAGTTTCTCTGACATGAGCTGCTCCCTCCGCTGCCGCTCCCACTCCAACTGCCGCTGCCGCTCCAGCTCCCGCCGGGCCGCCTTAACAAATGAAAACGTTTTTCTTTTGACATTTGACGTGACACGGTGGTGAGAATCTATCTGTACGAGTTAAAAACTGGAATTTGGTATTTATGCAAAAAAAAAAGAAGATTTATAACTTCCCTAAACGATTAGTCTAAAGACTTCAGTCTAAAAGAAAAGCAATCTACAAATTAAACACATGGCGTGTGTGACCGCACTACCTTTGCAATACATTTTGATATATCCTAACATAATTTATATATTTATATTAAATATACCTAAACAATCACAGTTTGTTCCAAGTTTCAACCATGAGGACAGTCTACCGATCAAAAGCAAAGATCTATTGTAAATTGGTCATAGATAACTCAAGTATAGGTGTAATCATTTGTTAACCCCAGATCAGTCGGGTTGGAACCCATCTCACCTCTCTCTGTTCAAGTGCCTTTCTCCGCTGCTCCTCCCGCTCCTGCTCCAACTCTCGTTGTTTCTGTAGCAGTTTCTCCATTTCTAATTGCTTTTTACGCTCTTGCTCCAATCTGTATAAAACAATAAATTGTTGGTGAAACGTGGCTTAAACAACAAATTATTACCAGCGTTCAAAATGCATCACATTAGCTATGAGACAAAACGAAACTTCCTTAAGATACTTCTATTCTTGTCCCGCAGATTACTGTGAATGCTCAAAAACGGGTTTGTTAAAAATTGTGTTCACAACGGAAAGAAATGAAATTCTAGTTGTGTTTTACTTCTTCAAATTTTACACTTATGAACGCTGTTTTTTCCCTTCTTAATTCTAAAGCAGCATAAAATATCAGCAAGTTAAAAAACAGCGTTTTACATTGCAGCAAGTCACTTGCCTGATGCGCTCTCTCTTTTCGAACTCGGCCCGCTCGTGAGCGAGCCGCTCCTCCTCCATCTTCTTCTGCTCAGCTCGGAGCAGCTCCCGGCGCCGCTCCAGTTCGGCCTGCCCCTTCATGAAGTTCTCCTGCCGCTTGTCCTCAAAGGTAACTGCACAGCACAACAAAACATGTAAACGGGACCAAAGTCACACGGTTGCAAAACAAGACACAATTATCTCAAGAGTTTTAAATTAGTGGGAGGTGAAGTAAAACGAAACAATTGGTTAAGACAAACGTTTAGGCATGATGTGCAAGCTTTGGTTTGTAATAGAATTAGGTACAAACATGCACCCTTTTAGTATAACATTTACATGATACTTATTGAAATGTTTTCAAGGGAGAAAGTATATGTATCTAAGACGTTTGACTTTTGTATGTACAATGCAGATCATTATTTCTCTTTGCTTATCTGTGTTGGTGAAATTCGAAAAAGCTTCATGTTCCAAAAATACACTTAACAATAAAACAAATTCACTCAAAAAAGGCAATGAATTAAGAAAAAGACACAAAACACTTTCACAAAAAAACTACGCCGTGACAGGTATAGAAAGAATATGTAAAGATGATTTCGGTTAGTATTACTCCCCCAAAATACCACAAAGTTAACCTGATCAAACTGCATTCAGGTCCTCTACAAGGGTTAACCTTTATACATCAGCTCTTCCCTTAACTACACTAAGATACTCAAACAGGGGTAAGAGATGTTGTATAGAGACAGGCCCATTCCAGGTCCCTCTGGAAATCCCACACACTCTGACACCACTGACAGAAAACATAATATACATGTTTGAACGATAACACAAAATACGTGTAGATCTTGTGGCTGGTGTGGACGTGTCTAGTCTTACCAGGTTGAATGGGTTCCAGCGGCACTGGAGCTTCCTTCTCAATAGGTGGAGAAGTCATGTTATAGCCACCTAGCAAATCACCGAATGCATCTTTCTGAGCCATGCCTGGAGGAGAACGAGAAAGGAAGCGCACAGTTAGTCGAAGCATGGCATGCGTTCTACCAGAACCCCCAAGGCTCACCGCATCCGTCCACAAAGCATCAGGGTAATCGCAAACACACGCACACACAAGAACGAAAGACAGCCGGACACAATATCATATTGGGGTGATATAAGAATAGACAGTAATTAGGGTATTGATATTTACAGAGAGGGAAAATGTCCACTTACAATAATTTAATTTTGTTTCAAGCTAGCGAAAATACTTTCTTGTAAAATTAAAAAGAACAACAACTACAATATGAGATTTATGAATTTAAATTATTCAGGACTGAAATAAACTTGAAAAAAAAGCATCTCATTTAATAGGTTAGTGAAATAATGCTACTTTGTACAACTTAATATTATGGAGCTTGACCTTATAGCAAGAAATGCTTACAGCAAGAAATGGTCCTTAGACACAGGCATATGGTATATATCTAACGATTGTAATTTCATGGAAAAGTATATGGTATAATTTATAGTGCTGATGTTTTGTTCAGTGGAGTAAATGGTAGAAAATGAATGAAATCTGTGAAACGATGCTTGCGAAGATGAATAACATCTTGAGTTGCCAATATGGGGAAAAAGTGATATTGTGTCTTCGACTCAAGTCTTCCGAAAAACTGTTAGAAACAATCTGTGTAAAATCACATGCGAAGTTTATCTGAGCGTGCCGAAGTCTTCACAACATTTAGATGGAAGATTAAAGGGTTATAGTTTCTGAATATGGTATGAATCAATTTCGAGATTTCTCTTTTTTCTCTAATTCTAAAGCAAGTAAGTCGAGCAAACAGACTTAATATATGGCGAAAAGAAAGATCGTATTTTCAGACATAAATAAGTAAGTCGAGCATATTCTTAATAGTTTATATTTGGCAAAAGAGAAGTCGGAAATGCCTATTGATAGTTTATGAGCCTTGTTGTACAGTTCTAAGCATTGTGAAGCCATTGGCATCAGCCATGATCTGTTATTTCGAGCAAATGCAGTTACAGGCAAAAGAGTGCACTTAACACGAAAACTCTGGCCTCTAGTGGTGATTTGTTTTAATCACACATTCTTGGGCACCCTTAGCTTTTCACACACAATTCTAGTGTTCTTTTGGGGTTATCGAAAACGTGTCAAAGTTGCGTCTGTTGGACATGGGGTTGTGGGCACTAGGTTTTTCTTTTAAAAGAGACTTGAAAGGGGGGCACTGCTTGAAGAATTTCATTCTTTAAAAAACACTGCAAAAACACTACAAATGAGAACAGGAGACAGGGAAAATGACCTCCCTACCTGTCATGCCTAAATGGTAAGGGCCATTGAGATTGACAATGAAGGAGAGAGGGGACTGGTCAGGTCCTGAGCGCATGGGAGCTGAGAGTAAGGGACGGAGAGAGTAATGATAGCCTGGGTTCAGTTTCACATCTCGGTAGTTGCGTAAATTTCACATCTTAAGTTAAAGCGAGAGCGTTTCGTACACAAAAGATGATGAGTACTTTAGATTTGTTTTGTGGTTTGCTGGGTATACCTCTTATCTAAAAAAACAGATTTCTTCTCTATTTCTACATACATTAGAATTTTTGGTCAGTGTTCAGAAGATAAAAGGATTACTCGAGAGATCAATGTCATTATAGACATATCACACAGAATACTTTTTGAAACATTAACTCTTATAATCTAATCTTATGACAGAACGTTATGATAAGGATTCCTTAGGCATATCTTACGAATACTAACAACATTGTCCGAAATATGTCTTAATCGTATTCGCTTATCCTATCTTCATTTCGAAGAAAGGTAGGGGTTGCATAATAGTGAAAAGATATTCACAAAAAGGAGTATTCATACAAATCTTATGTTCAGATTACAAAGGATGCAGACGAATCGCCATACCCACGGGTGAAGCATTATGAGTACGAGGAAAGCCCCGAGAGGTGTTAAGTGGTAAAAAGAAAAAAACACTATACATAAAAAACAACATTAAGATTAGGAGTCTGTGGCTGTACACTTGTGTCGTGACTGACCGGTGGCAAACGCTGCAGGCTGTATCGGCGCGATGGGAGGTAGAGCAGGGCCTAGGGAGACAGACAGTCACGTACAGACAACACCCACAGGGATTTTCCTTAACACAGATTTTCTAGTGAAGGATACTAATACAAATCCTCATGGGCTAGAGGAATGCATGGGCTACTGGCCCACTGGGCCAGTGAAAATATTGCAACCAGAAACTTAACATGGGCTAGTGGAACGTTGATCCGGGCTAGCGCAAAGATAAGACCACTAGCCCAGCGGACCAGTAAACAAAATAGTTAGGAAATACCCCTGACCGAGAAATAGGGGGAAGGGGCCTGGATGCGGTCATACTGACAGCAATATACACCTTATCGTCATATTGACAAAGTGTGAAAGTCGGATATTTGTGACGTGAGATACATATTCAGGATGAAACGGGTAAAAAGTGAATATAAATCAATTATTCAAAAAAGATTAAATTGATGAGTGTTTAAACACACCTGCTTAAGGTTTGTCAATGGATACAAATGAAATGATAAGCATTTTCATCTTGTTTTTGTTCTGTATCTATCTGTCATTAGTCGATATCCTCAAAAGAAAACCAACTAAATCGAGACTATATTTCATATTGAATCTCTCATTCTTACTCCATATATTGTGGTAGTTATTTTTTTTCTCTATGTACGGGCCTGATTTACAAAAAGAAATATTAAAAAGATCTGAGCGTTTTGAAAATAAAATCTTGTCCCTGAAATTCAAGTATTGACCTTGATGAGTGCCCTAACAGTCTATAATAACACTTTCGTGTATTAATTTGAGATGACAGGTTTAAAGTTTTGTCATTGGGCAAATCATGTTTCAAGTGTTCAAACCATGCTTTATTAGTTACCATTCTCAGGAGATTAGGCTTTTAATTATTGAATTTTGTGGTAGATTTGGCAGGAAAATATACTACAAGTAGGTTTCTGGTATGGTATTCTCTAAAAAGTAAGTCCTTTTCAATTTCAAGGGTGACTTACCCAAAGTAATGTTTTCTTTAATTCGTGTAAAACTGAATAGACTCACACATAATAGAAACCTTGTTTGCAGTATATTTTTTGCCTCAGTAAAAATCCGAGCCATGCAAGGCTACAGTATCAGATAGAAATACAAGATGTACTTGTCGGTCAAGGATAGATTGTCAGTTGTCAATGACAGTCAACAATCCTTTTTCACTCCTTACCTGGTGCTGCGGCGGCGGCTGCTGCTGCAGCGGCGGCCCCCGCGGCTTGGCCCGGTGGGGAGGCGACCGGTACCCCGGCCGCTCCGCCCACTCCGCTACCAGAGCGGGTTCGGCGGTAGGATGGTGGCACGAGGTCTGGAGGCAGTTTGGCGGGGAGCACCTTGCCCGACTTGGCCTGGTCCACCAAGAACATGGAGAGGACGAACTCGTCTGTCGTCAGCTTCCCGTCATTGTCAATGTCGGAGAGATTCCTGCAGGGTCAAGTTTTGTGGATACAAAATACACGTCTGCCAGTACATGGATGTAAGTTAGAGGTTGGGATATTTCCTATTCCGTATTAGCTCTCTACACCAGAGACAACTTGCAGCTCTTCATATCTTTTTTTTTTTTTTTTTTTTTTTTTTTTTTTTTACAAAACTCTACAGATACGACTGTGTCAATTCCCTTTAAGAGATCACTTACACAACTAAGTTTTCAGTTAATTATGTAATAATACAACATATCTACAGTATTGTGGTTATGGTATTACTTGTACTCACCATATTTGTGCCAGTAGATTATGAGTGAGGTGCGACTGAGTAAGAACCTCTCTAGCTTCTAGGCCTGTAAAAGACATATTAATGGTTTAAAATACATTTTAAGTAAAGGCAATTTCTTGCATAAGGAAAGTCTTAAAGCGTCGGTTTCGTTTAAGTTGTTAATCTATTCTGCATTTTTTCTCTTATATACAACATTATGTTATCTGTTTGTATAACTCAATGGGCTAGCAGTTTTTAACTTACCTGTGAGGTAACCTTTCTTTGATTTGTCCAACACGTTAAACTTCTGCGTGTATTTTAACTTTGACGATTGTGGGACTCCCCAGTCACCACTTGAAGCGACGGCCGTCCTAGCAAACAGGATAAGGGCAAGATTAGCTGAGGCAACAGACGGATTCACAGAAAGGGAAATGTACAAAGTAGATATGGATCCCCACTCAAAGTTCAAGTTCAAATTCTCTCTGTTTTCCCTGTGCAATGGTAAATTTTCTGTTGTGGTTATGTTTTGTTTTTTTTACCTTAAGGTGTTCAAGATTTAAAAAAATCATTAAAGATGTTATGACATGTCCAGAAACAATTGAAATATTCTCTGAAAAGTGACCGCCTGATCCTTACGAATAGAAAATTCCTCAAGTTGGTTAAATAGAATTCCTTATGTTTTCCCTGTGTTTTGGTGTTTTTTCCCATTCCCCCTCTGCAGTCTGCAGTGAGGAACCTGGTTACCATATGTGGTGTCAGTCAGTGTGAAAACAGGAAATACTTCCCGATCATTCTAGTACATATCACATTTTGTATCTATAATCATTGAATCAATCAACAGGTACATTTATCTATATGTGCAAGTTGGTGAAGTCAATTAAATCAAAAGCCTATTATGATTCCTGATTCATAATACCAGTACTTTTCAAATCTGTTATAGCGTGATTTGTCCAACAACCAGTATCATCTAAACATTATGTTTTACTTTGTTTTCTCAATTATACACACCTTCTAAAAGTTTTGAGCACAGTTTCGTTATTTTCTCTTGCCTGTAGGTAACAGCTGCGGCTTACTACAAATAAACTTAATTCTCTTGCCAATCTGAGTACAATCAATATTTGTATCCACATTGTTGGCGATGAAATGTTAACTGCTGTTTCACGCTGAGAGGCACCTAGTTTTTTCAATCTGGTACACTGATTTATTAGTGTGTTCACTCTGTGCATGCGAACTTTAATCATGAGGTGACAAGATGCCATACTTACGTGGGTGGAGGGGAAGTCATTGGGGCAGCCGCAAATCCAGCGACAGGCACACCCCGACCTGTTCAGAACATTTCAAATTCATGAATTTGCTAGGTCAGGATTTATACACGTGTATCAAATGATAATATTATGTATGATGGACTAATGACGACATAATTACAGTTCTCCCTTCGAAGTTATATATGTTGCCGTGATTACACATGTGTTTAGGTTATTTTTTTGTATTTTGTTATCTTTGTAGTTTATAAAAGTCAATAGCAATGAATACAGTTGAAGGACACGATACTATTATTGTAAGTCTCCAATTCAACATACTGTAACAAAGACACACACAATTTATGGTTAGGTTAATTTATTTTTGTAAGCAGGCACATTATGAGATTCAGTATGGTATGACAGGAAGCATGCGCACAACTTGGAATTGAATAGATCTAACCAGAAACAAATCAAAGTAAAGCTTTTCCAGACAGAATATCAACAAAGTAAAAACATGCAACTCTCAGAATGATTATCCCTACCTTCACCTGGAGAAAATCCCATGAACTCAAGATTACTCTCTAATACATTTAGCACGCTATCCCACGAACCAGGGTGGGCAATGACTCATATGCCTCTTGTACAGTGTCCGAGCCAGCATTTCGAAACGAATATTATTATGGCTCGCTACAGAGTTGAACATCAGTAACTCAGATTGGAAAGAATTATAAGATTTTTTTTTCAGAAAAAAGGGTCCCTCCCCAATGACACAGATCCGCCACCGTCGATGTGGAAAATACATATATACTGACAGACGGCCATCATTTCTTTTCATTTCTATTTTTATATATAGATAAGAGCAGAGCTCACTTTATTCCTTCAGGTAAAGTTGATTAATCAGAACATTTTCCACTCTAAAGTCTTCTCTTTTTTTTTATGAGAAGTTCATAATGAGATGCAAAAGTGTCAGGGTAACTATTTTGTCATATGCATATGAATAGAAATCAAAACAACTGAAATGGGAAATTTCCAATTTTTTTTTTCAATTTTCACAACTTATTTGTATTTTCAGGAGACAGGAATAACACATACTTAGGACCAAAGTGTACCTTGTTTCTATCACATCCCTTTCCTTTTCATGTTGGCACATTCGCACCTAATCACTACCGGTACTCCAATTATATCAATCAATACTCACACAAAATATCTTATGATGTACCGTTAGCCACATAATTAGCAAAGCAGTTGCCAAACCAACTTAAGAAAGACCACTACTGGGGATTAAGAGGTTAGCTCCAAGCTTACACCAAGGCTGTTAAAAGAGTCTCTTATGGTTATTGAGAGGAGTAGGAGGAGTCTTGGGAGGACAGGGTACTCACCGAAGCCACCCATAGTTGGGCCGCCATTGGTCAGACCATGCACAGGCCCGCCCCCTAGCGGAGCGGCGCCGAAGCCTGCAGTGGGGGGAAACCCACCGAGCATCATTCCTGTACGCGCAAAGACAACAACAAGAACCGACAGGGTCAGAACGACAGACGGAGTCACCCACCAGGTCTCCTAACCTTACACACTCTCCCACATCTAACTTATGTTGCGGCATGTTCAACCTTAGTTTTCTCTTATCAGACTTTTCTTTTTCCAGTGCACTTAGTCTTCTGTTACCTTTGCTTAGGTCTTTGATTAATTCCCCTCTTTTATATGCTTTTATTTGATGGTTCTCGATTCCTTGTTTTTTCATTACATTTAATAATGATTTATTGTCATGGCTTTTGATATTGATTAATGCTTCTTTTTTTGAGATTTTTTGTTCAGAATAATATTATTCTATTTTGAGAGGACCCTAAAGTTTTGTATCAATGTGAATACAGGTAAATTGCGCGCTCAATCTAATTTTACAGAAATGACATGATGCTCTGCACACAAAAGCTATACACAGAAGTAAGTGTGCAATGCCCCGCACACGGAACCGGACTGGTCAGTAGTGCCCAAATCGCAAGTAAAACGTGCGCGTCTAAATCAAGTTTTCACACGAGAAAACTCTATCAGAAGCATCTTTACTGGTACTCAAAGAGAACAAGAATCTAGCAACTCATTTTGAAAAAGCCGAAAAAATACAAACGATAGTAAATAGATAGATAGATTTTCTAAACTAGCCCTCAGTATGATTTACTGTGACTGATGGCTTTAGACAACCCCTAAGAAATATTATCTAACTGCATGCAAACTGAAGGTATTTCTCTTGTTTTTTTGTTAGTGGCAATAAGATTTAACGTTGGCACTGCATATACTGAGTTCTACATGTAGAAATAAGACTAGCATAGATAAAAATCCGAGATGGCCAAGACATCCTGGATTATTTTCTATTGTATCTTAACATAAAGGACCCCTTAACATGTTAAATGCTTTGTTTAGGACACTGGCTGTTCCCTGAGAAAATGATCAAATTAAGGAACTTAAGTTCAATTAACATAATGTCTACAGACTACTGGTGGCATTATGATAAAAGGTAAACTTGACAGCATAAGATAAATTACTGGGCACAGCAGTAACTACACACACTGTACGATGCATAATTATGACATTAACTACTGCCGTGCAGAATATCTTAGGACTTTCAATAAGATTTAAACATTAACATGTTGAACATAAATAGAGAACAATAAGATGCTCATATTCATTAGTCATTCAGCTATGAACAATTTGGAAAAGGCAAACAGACTTTTTTTTCCCCGTAGGTGTTATGGAAATATCACTCATTCATAGAATTTTATTTCAATTTTCAAAATATTTGGATATCACTACGTGAACCGATTATTTCATCGGGCGTTATTATAGTTAGAAAAAAATACAAAACAATTAGATTTTCTCAGTACTTCGTGAAATTGTTCTCTCTAGATGTCCAACATGGCTATAGGGTAGACTTTAAGCTCACGACTACATGCTTGCCAATGACTTTAACACAATGTTCACAGTAGTCAAGCCCTACTCACCCATGGGGGCGGCCATCCCTCCGAAGCCCATGCCAGGCTCCATCAGTATGGTCTGGGGTAGCACCTTGGGTACCTCGAACCCCTGCAACTTCTTCTGGATCAAATGCATGGCGATGGAAAACTCCTTCTTGTCCATCTTGCCATCGGCGTTCATGTCCGCGAGCGCCCTAAATAAAAACGTTACATGTATATTGAGGCAAAAATAAGGCTTAAATGTACTGGTTAGATTTGATCCATAAGCATATTCTATTTGTTATTACAATTTAAAGAAAGTTTCGTCAAAGTAAAAGAAACTATTAAAAAAGAAAAACAATGCATTTGGTACTAAGATGTGTCTCGACAGATATCCTGTCGGTCTTGCAGTTAATTAAAGCATAAGTGCGCATGGCAAGGTTGAAGCCTGAGAAGTATTTCAGCTGAAGATTCTTTTGGAAACCACTATATATTATCGAAATAACCATAATTTGCGAAATAAAATAGCTCAGCCACCCCCCCCCCTACATTATATAGATACATGCATCTGATTTTTCACTTTCTTTATTTTCATTCGATTTCGTATCTCATCCAACATCTATATTGTACAACATCTGAGAGCTCAAGATACTGCACCCACAATTTCTCGCTTTGCGGATATTGATTCTGCCTAAGGAGAGACAACAGATTCCTCCCCCCAATCTGTCTATATCCACACTGCGGGTCGGGGCCAACGACTCCACTTACCATATCTGTCCGAGCACCACGGGCGGTAGACCAGACTGCAGAAACAACCCACGGGCCTGGTCCCCTGAAAATGGCGAATAAAATATGCAACTGACTGGATTTATGTGTATTTGTATGCTAACAAGAAACGTGTAATGAAGATCGTTAACTATTTATTCAATAAAGCATTAGAATAATCAGTTGGCTAGATCGACATGTTTCGACTTCTGACAGTCTTCAATAATATCATAATTTTGTCTACGTCCTCATCTTAAACATGCAATTACATTAATGTTAATTACCACAGACACGTTATTTTTTGTGTGCCTTTAACTGCAAGAAGACAGGTTTAGATACACGTATATAAAGACTATAGCGTATCACCATCATTATGGTATTGTATTAGGTACAATTCATAAGACATTTTGTGCAGCCTATATTCATCAGCTAACACACCTCCCGACATTGACAAATAACCACGTGGACAACCAGAACACAGTGGGTTAAACAGGTATTAACCCTGTTTCCACGGATGACGACCCACAAACTGACACCCCACCTCAGACCTACCTGTAATAATGTTGTTGATGGGTTTCAGGGTGAAGAACTGGGCGTCATGTTTGGCCCGCTCCTCCGGGGAAATCCGAAACACGTCTCCTCCTGTGGGGGGAGAGAGAACCAGTATTTTAATGTGTTGAATCCAGCTTGCTTTTCGAGTTTGGGGCCTGTCGTTCAATAAGTTCGCATCATGGGAGGTGGTGGGGGGTAGAAGGTCGGGGAAATGTGGATAGATGTACAGATTGAGTGGATGTGGAACTGCTAATATGTACGCATTTTTGTGCGCCTGAAGCTAGAGCATTTTCTTAATTATAAAATAGAAAGGGACTTGAATGGACCAAATTTCTTGTTATGTTCAAGTGACACTGCTTACATTGTAATCAACCCACTTTTCAAAGAGTACATTCATCAATGCCGATTACCACCGACAATAATGAAGAGGAGAAGCATAATATTTTTTCATCGATGTAGGTTTTCATCCTAATCAGGGCTTCAGATTTAAGCAATATATTAAATTCTATTTTCGACAGAAAAACTTTTTTTCTGTCCAAAATATCAATTTCTAGGCCCCTCCCCTCAGTGGGTCAGAAAATATGGAAAGTATAAAATTATTCCATAAAATATTAAATTCTATCTTTAGAATAGTGCAAACAGTATGTAACTCATTTAAATTTTTAATATTTCTAACAGTATGCTGATGAACCTTTACAGTAACGTTACCCAGATAATCGACCTGATCACCTAAAACATCTGCACCATCCACCATCCCTATTCCCTAACCAGATCATTAGGTACACGTAATCGAAATGCACGCATATCCCGTTATAGCAAAATCAAGGTTCGTCCTAATCATGGCGCACTCAGTAGCCGTTCTGGGAATACCGACGCACTTCTAATTGGGGAGACAATAATGAATCCCCGGAGAGGGGAGCACATGACGGCTGGAGCCCGCGGGCCCTGCATGCCGCGACGATAAGTCCAGTTTTTGTAAAGGACAACCTACTTCTTTCTTTTGGACAATCCGTAAATGTCACACAATACACGCTGTGTTCAGGCACGACAGGTAGTTTTTTCACCCCTGGCACAGCATCAATGCGGTAGAGGTTAAACAGAGGCGTCGGCATGGGTATTAGTTATCAGTAAAGGTAATTATATCAATTGACCGAACATTGCTATTTATTGCCTATTCATAGCCTATACATCCTACCGAAGCATCAAATCACAGTCTTGTGTTGTTTAATAGTCAACAGCTTGGTTGGTTTTATTCAGTTCTATCCCATATGGCATATTTTGGTTGTTGTTTTTGTTTTGTCAAATCCCGCTTTAGTAAGAAAATTAGTTAATGTTATCTTTGTAAAATCTGACCTGGGACCCCAAAGTAAATAGTAATGCTGTGGTTCCAAAAGCAGTATGACTTGGTCAAAATCAGGTCAGCATCACAGAGGGCTATTGTTTGCCGAGTACCACATTGTATGTCTCTCCTCAAAGACTGGCCAAGAACAGCTATGAATTCCTTATATAAGCCGTTCCAACACATCAGAAAGGTGTCAGCTTCTAAAGCAGCAAAGGCGAAGCTCAAAAGGGCGTGTCTCACGTTTGAAAATATATTGATTCCATTTTCTCACATAGTCAGCAATTCTACGATATGCACTCATCATTTATAGTGCACTCAGGAATGAATTGGTTATGCGCATCTCCATGTGGTGTGCACGCTGCTGAGGAAACGTGCACTGCAGATGTAGAGCGCATCCTTAAATTTGAACACTGTCAGCAGGTTTTATTTGAGTAACTCAAAAACTAGATTCGCCTCCCCCGCCCACTCCCCTAAAATAGCAGCTATTCCACGAAGGCTTGATATTAGCGGGAATAGCTGGGTTAGAGCCCTACAATTGCATGTCTCTGCTGAGTGGGTCCAGGCCCCAGCGCGGTGTGTAAGCATCTGTCTCTGAGGGCAGCACTCCGTTATTATTGACTCAACACAGTGGACTGGGAGCCAACCCGTCTCGGCGGTATAGATAACACAGAACAGCCATCTCCTCGCCTAAACGACCCTAATTCACATCGAATTTCTGAGGTCATCGAAGTAGGTTTCATCTCTTTGCACCATGTACTCAGTAATATAGCTGTATTATAGGATTAGTTTTATTTCATAAAACGAGGATGAACAGGTACTCCATTGTGACTATCTACACATAGACAACATAATTCAATCATGTAGTCTTTAATTGCCTTAGTATATCGTACGAACAAACCTTTTTTTTCCAATTATGAATTACATTTTCTTTTAATTAGAATAATACGGGGAAGTTTTGAAATTCAAATATGTATACTATTTTCTCTTGATCCTATCTGACAATAGAAAAGCAAGAATATCGTATTATTATCCTCTGTGTTAAAACTTTAATGTCTGTCCTTTATTTCTCTACAGCAATGCTACACAGCGAGTTTGGCTTTGAACGTTACTTGTATATCAACTAATCTCTTAACTTAAATCTCGCATACAGTGAGTATGAAATAAGGATGTATATTTCTGTCTACCATACCGCCACTGGCCTCGACGAATTGGTCACCTAGACCCCGTGGTAACAAGGAAATGGTGCCGACCAATCAGAACCTGAACATGAGGTGGATTGCCGGGAGACAACCATGGGATTCACTTAATAAGTAATGTATGAAGGACTTGGAATACAAATTTTATTAAGTCAGTTTTATTTCTAAGGGCTGTATCTTTCCCATAATTCGCTTGTAGAAATGGCCACGTATTTTGAATACTTTCACATGCGTTTTTTTTCCAAGCTGCGAGGAACGAATACCCATGACGTGGACCATAGGGGAACCACATTTCTGTTTGATTTGTGAGAATTTGCCGGGCCATCCGCTTCAGAGCTAGTGCTTTTTTTTTCATTTCAAATAGTCATAAACATGATTATATCCTTATTGTTTACACCAATATGGTCAATAATTCTAAAGTGTTGGTGAATGTACGATCTATTACATCACTCACATCATTCACGTCTGTGGTCAAAGTACCCCATCTTTGGATTAATGGAGAGCGCACATATTCTATTACCACTAAATCAATAGGGGAATGGAGGAGGTAGGGATTTGAGGCGTGGGCGTGGGGACCACGGTCAAGTGTTACAGACCCACTTTGCCCGAGGTCTTACAATTACACACCCGCCTATTCCCCAGCACCCACACCTGCACAGCGCATTCCACTGCCCACCCTAACTACACCTTCCCGGTATAGGGAGGTCACTCGGATTATCAGTGAAAAGCTGCTTCCATGTGGTCACTGCTGAGAGATTATAATTTTGGGTCTTGTGACAACAAGGTGAAATTAAAAAAGAAACTTATTATTTGAGGTGCAGTTGATGGTATTATAAAATATTTAGCCTACTTGTTCCTTCCAATTGTATATATTATCCTAAATTTTATGTATATGGTTCTGAGAAGCATGCATATTTCTCTGACCCAAATACGGCCCCCTCTCTCCTCCCCACTCTCTCAGCCAAACCCGAACTACCTACTCACGTAAGTCCACATTACCCCACCCCCCGCCCCCACCCCCATGTCCTGGCGGCCGTTTGCCTGGTAAACCCCACCGATCAATAACCTATGATCGGCCTGATTGGTGGACGTATTGATCTGCCCGAGCCAACACGGCCAGCATGCCTCAGCCGCCACCCGCCACCCGCCACCCTCAGCCCCCTGCTCCAGCCTCAGCCCCTGCTCCACCCCCCGGAACAGAGACCTTATATCTGTAGGGACTGGGCACTCTCCGTGCGGTTCAGGCTGTGGGCTCATTTCACGGATTGCTCGTGTAATGAAAACCGGTGACGCGTGACCGTAAGGTGGGCATTGGTTATGTTTTGGGGTATTGAAAGTAGGCGACTATTCTAAGAGATCTGGTGCAATGAACGGTGACGACAACGGACATGTATAACTGGGGCGTTTGGAACTAAAGGGCCATAACCACTAAGTTACTGTGACTAAGCGACTTTAGCAGCAGCTGGCGATTGGCGATTATCAGGGCTGCTGATTATATTGACTGGATTATCAAGCAAGTTTGATATTTGTCCGGCAATTATATAGCCCGTCGCCCAGAATCCACGCCATATCCACGAGAATCGCCAAGATTTGACGCTTGTGCGGTCACCAGCCTATTTCATGCACATAGCAGCTGCAAGTGTGGTCAATCTCTACATCGGGCACCTTACTTGTAAGCACTCCCCTAAATAAAGATATTTATACTTTTGAAGGCATGCATACACTGGTTGCAAAAATATAATTATGCTCCTTTGATCCAGATTATGCACACCAGTTGAATGAGTGAGTGAGTGAGTGTTGGGTGTTTTATGCCGTACCGACAGCCAGGTTCATTTTCAATGCGAAAACCAGTTGGGACGAATTCTGTTTTTGGTGATCGAATCTATGAGATGAAGGTGACAGGGCGGGCAAACAGCAGGGGATCAAAACCGGGAAATCATTTTTATTGTACTTCATCCCTTAGTGAACCATGCACTGACCAGGAATTGAACCCAAAGAACCACTTGATAAGTGCAGGGTCCCCCCTATTGTCGCCTCTTCGATCAGCAGGGGCTACTTAGGGCCTAACCTTACCCAGACCCCCACGGGGCCCAGTTGAAGGATGTCAAATTCTGTTTTAGTCAACCTTAACTAAGTCTTACACTTTTCCCCCCGCGGTATTCCGATACTCTTAAATATTACCACGACCAACGTGTACCCCGGAACAAAAGTCAGTGTATACTTCCTGAATCAGTATGTCAGAAATATTTAAATTAGCTACTGAAATGGTACTGATTGTATACTGACTGTACACCCAATCTCATCTAAATATTTCGGACATACTGATTGGCCACTGCTCAGCCACTGTACTCCCAATGATTTCTACTGATTTACTACTGAAAAGCTACTGCCAGCAGCCACTGATTCTGCACTCAGTAGACACTGAACTTCCAGTGCTTTTTGGTCTGGGGTAGCCCAGGAGCCCAGGGTAACCTTAACTACCTTGAACAAACCAGCACATAGGTGGCTCACCTAGATATAACAGGAAGCCCCCTGAATTCCCATTCTCTTTTTACTCTAAGTTCTTTACCCAGTGGTAGTAGTAGTAGTGGCGAGGGCCACTCGCAGCTCCACGGGCCTAGTCTACCACTCATTATTGATGGGTGGGAATCCGAGCAGCCGGCCCCAGATCACCACATACCGGCGTTACCCGCAGACTCTACAAGCTGCGGTCTGCGGCCACAGCAGATTTAACAGAGTTCTGTCCGAACTGAACCAGTTAACTCTATTTTCTTTTAGCTCGTGACAGATTGTGACCTGTCTGGAATCATCAACCTACCGTGCCGTTTTTTTTTTGTTTCTAACATAAATTGGGCTTATGGGGTGTTCTACCAGTACCAGAGTTTGCTCTCTCTGGTTCTAGTGAGACTGTATCTTAACTGTGACTTAAATCAAAAAAGAAAATTCTGAATGTAGCAGAAACAACTTGAAGATGAGGGTGATACCTTAAACCATAGAACTGTAGGGAGACGTACAATTCTATGCTTAAACCTGGCACTATCAAGGATACAGTAAAATGGAACTGTCCGTGATGAGCTCGTGCTTTGTTAAATTTATAACTTGAAACCTGAGTATAAGCCTCTCCATTACAGATAATAATTATGATCATATTTGTTCTCTAACATAGTCATGATAGTGAGAAACTTTCTGCTTTCTCTCACACATTTTGACCTTCATTCTTCAGTTGCAGTTAAACGTGTTAGTGAGTCTAAAACTCTAGGCCCCACTGGTAGTTTGTCTTCGAATCTGTTTATTGGTCTACAATAATGCAATCACGTTGTACCAGGGCTGACAGCAGTCCCTCTGGAGTCGTGTCAAGCCTTCGACCACAGCAATTCCCATTTAGATGAGATCTATCTATCGGATCATAAACCCGAGTCAGAAAGTAATTGATCAACTTGCACCCGGGTTCCATAATTCATGTTGGGTTTACACTTCTTGAGTAGTTTACACCCCATATTAGCTTGAAATTATCATTTAATTTCGGTCATTGTTAATCTCTGACTTCTGTCTTGCTTGTGACCAACAAGCGAGAGTCACATACTATCAAACTGATCCCATATGAAGCAACGAAATGTCTTGATTTGAGGATGAATATGCAAGACATTACAATGTAAATTGTAAGACTGTTTTTAACTTAGGACGGGTTGTGAGGCGACTTTAAAACACCCCCGTTTATTCCTCACTATATAACACATATACTGTCCGTATATTCTCTTCTCCCACACCTCATCTCTCTCCATATGTCTCCAGGGTGCCATCAAAAGGAGCATCCATCTCTCGGCAACCTACCGATATATGCAACACAGCGTTGTGTTTACCCCCGAGCACCGTTTGATTGATCGTCACAAAGTGACTCAATTATAGGTGGTGCGCGCCTCCTACTCGTCTTCTAGGTTATTTCTTCTGGGCTTTTTTTTATGCATATAACCAGATGGCAGAGACTTAGGTAATCATGGAAGGATGACAGATGTTACATTTTATCTCATGTGTCAGTGACGTAAGTCCTTAAAGTACAAGCGTATCCGATAAACAAAACAATTTCCGTCGTGGTTATTGGAGCATGAATGAATATAATACCACATGCCATGTAAATATGATCTAGAAAGTGTAAAAGGTGTCACCATCACCGAACAGTTCAGGTAAACTTTACACATTATTGAGATATTCCTATTCTTTGCGGTCATAACTGAGGCAAATGTGCTTAGAATTCTAATCCTTAAACTCGTAATATCGCATATCTTTTATATCATATCTTTTCCTCCCCTTCCCCCCAAAAAAGATTACTTTTCTATAGCAAACAGACAAAGCTTAATAAGAAACAGAGGAAAGGAAAACCCCGCCCCCAAAATGGGAACACAAAGACCCTGTAGCTGGCATCTTCATTTAACAAAAAAAAAAAAAAAAAGACAACAAAGGAGCAGTGTTTGCCAGGATCGGCCCAGGAGATACGCTATAATGGAGCACGTTAAATCACTACTGCAGGCATATCATCGTAACGCACCTGAACGTCCAGGGTCAACTATCACATTAGGTATATTGTTACACGGTAGCTGTATCTATTCCAGCTGAATCTAGGTGACACATGGGTCATATTTATAGGCAGAGGTTTCCATCGACTTTCCTGTCCGTTAGCCCCGGGCTAGTAGGGGTCAAGACTACTTGCACTAACCCGGATCAAACCCACACTACTTCAGCATGCGATATTCAGTATTGTAGTTTGTGATTTTGAAGCAATTCAGCAAAAAGTAATAGCACAGTCTCTTGCCTACTACTAACAACAATCGTTTTACTTTCTCCTTAATTTAAGTCTGAGACAAAGCTATATTGAGTGGGTGGTTTCGTGATCATTGGCGTCGTTATCATTGGCCACAGATTAATTCTAGATAGCAGTGACCGGAGATTGTTCTGGGACACTTGAGGTCCATGTAATATCGGGTGGCATAAGTCAGAACGTCTCTGTCACCTACTGTACCTTTCCTGATAGTAGAATGTCAATACAGCGTCATGAATGATCCAGTCGAAGGTATGCTACCACACGGATCAGAAGAACAATATTCCCCATCGACAAATTCAGCTGATAATAATATCTACTGTGGCTACACCTCCCTGAGGCTGAAGTACTGAGTGCTGTTCTATACTTTGGTTGCAGGCCTCTGCTCAGCTAACGAACTTAACTGTGGTGACGAGTCTTGAACTTTGAAGTATAACATCAAAAGTTATATTTATCAAAATGTTTACATTGACTTTTTGCATCCGTTAAATATATCTAATTAAAGTGTAAAGTTTGTGCCTGTTTACATAACAAAGGTTGTTTTGACAGACCTAAAAAAAAAACCAAGTCGTAAAGTTTAAGGCTAATAAATAATACCATATAACATAAAATTGCCGAGTAGAATAGGCAAAAACAATCGGGTATCAGCATGTAACGGTTAAACCGTTGGCGGATCGGACATATTGGTAAATAATACGTAAAATTTGATAATTGTGTATGACCATCAGCCACAATACGTGTGGTTTATCACAAACATACACCAGATCTAAAAGTATCATGACAAGGGTATTTACATACATCTATTCCTGGCAGTGTGGGTATTCACACATACTAGGCAGGCATTTCCCTAATAAAATGCACACACGCCATCTTATCTGCCGGAGGTACCACTTCCCCCTGTGTCCCGACACCTCCCAGCCCGGTTTCACACCAGACACTGATCTACACCCTCCGTTTTTACCACTGTACTGACTACTAATGACTCCCCTTAGACCAACCCGCCACGGGCCGACTGCTGAGTGGCGCCTGTGGTCTAATCAGTGGACGATAAGCCATACTGGATAGAATGATGTTCTATTTCTGCTACTAGATGACCAACCATATCTTGAATATTGACTTGTGATTGATAATTTTATAGGGGGGTTGCGTTTGTTTGAGTAACCAGGTCTTGAATATCTCGATTGATGATTGTTTTGATTTATCCTATTCATAGAGTTTATCTGGGATTTTTTTGATAGATTAGCTTCCCGTCCCTTCTCGCCGCTGTCGCTCTACAAGTGGCACATGAGGGAGGGACAGGGCCCTGCATATAACGGAGGATGCTAAATAATATATGTATACTCTTTTTTTTATCATCCTGGTTGAGGGTTAAATCTATGACTGTGATTCAACTACTGAGACAATCAGGGAAACGAGTGTCAAAGAGAGGAAGAGAATTATGAGTTATTCAGTTTGTGCCACGCTTACTGAAGTGATTCTGAAAGTGATGGATTCGATTACCTTCTTTTTAGACAGTGTATACTCATAATTCAACTGAAAAGAGTCATATCTACCTTGTCCAGCAGCCATCCTTTACTTTTGTGATTTTTTCCTCACTAGAATCTCATGGGGAGACCTGCAATGTAAAATAGTGTAGAGATAGATATCTGAATTACAATCAACATTCTATTTCTGAATGAAAAGAGTTTGACGAAATTCGGACGGAAAAAACAAGGTCAGTCAAAACGAAAACAATATATACATGTAATAAACTACTTGCGTCTGTCACATCCTCGGACATAAAGGGTCTTTCCTGAATAGCTAATAAGTAGTTACATGAATTGGTGATAAGCAACCGATACAACGTACCGTGATAAAGTCAGATGTGACTGGGGAGAAAAATGCACACAGGCAGTACACATGGTATTTTGTTTTCTTTATCAGCTACAGCAGCTGATAAAAAATTGCATGACGTTTGCATGGAATAATCTCTAAAAGGTTCACTACATTCCATTCGCTCAATTCATTAGGTCTTATTTTTCTCAATAAACACAACAGTTGATAAAAATGCATGACGTTTGTACGGGATGATATACCGTTATAATTAGGTCATCCATATTCTGTATGAATCAAATTTTTGAGTACAAAGAGCAGCCTGGGCAATCAGAGAAAGGAACTAGCATATTCTTGGCAGAGTGAATGTATGAGACCGTCGGCTTATGACTAAGACTACAGGCCTTACCCCTATGGCCTTGGTTAATCATTCCTCAGTATTACAGCCCCTGAGAGACTGAGTGAATGGTGGAGTGGTGGTCAGAAGGTCAGTGGGAGGGGCCCGGAGGGGACGCAGTGGTGCGTGGTCAGATACATACAGGTAGGGAACGGTTGATTCACCATACTCAGCGCCAAGGGCACCCATCACAGATCAGCCATGTAAATGAAATGGGTATATATTTCAGCTTAGGGGAAGGCTCCACTAAAATCTTTACATTGGATCTCAAAGTACACAAAGAAATTTATTTTTAAAAAATGAAAGAAAAGATTAAATTGATTACAAGTCCAAACGTCTAGTAATACTGTATCAATTCGGCGGCAGGTATTGATTTAATATATGTAATATATGATAAGAATTCAGTATCAAAGCAAGCTTTGATACACATGAGGCGGCCGTATTAATAATATTAATGATTTATTGTTGTAGGTCTGAACTGACACTATAGTGACAATCTGAAAAAATATTAAACTTGCAAGCCTAGAGTCTAGACATATTTAATTTTAAATGAGATCCAGGCCTAAATATATAGGACCTTAAGATATTTAAGAACATATAGGCCTCCCAGAGGCCTAGGCCTAATTTTTTTTTTTTTTTTTCAGATTGCCACTGACACTGTCCGATCCGACCAAAATATATAGGACCTTAAGATATATCAGAACATATAGGCCTCCCAGAGGCCTAGGCCTAAATTTTTTTTTTTTTCAGATTGCCACTGACACTGTCCGATCCGACCAAAATATATAGGACCTTAAGATATATCAGAACATATAGGCCTCCCAGAGGCCTAGGCCTAAATTTTTTTTTTTTTCAGATTGCCACTGTCCGATCCGACCAAACGCCTGCAAAATGTACCTACCTTTAACGCCTGAGTTCTGAATGCATCTGAATGTGTATCCTCCACAAACAATGCGTTTCTGCTATTCATATCGTCCTGGTTTTCTGAGTTCAATATATCGTAGCAGGCGAGAGAGAGAACCCGGCCCCCCCACTGACGCCATATTGTCAAGCCTCCAGTCTCCACGTGTCCGGGTGGTCCATTGTTTTTGCCTTTGATATGAACGCATGTTTCTCACTCCACATGAGTTCTCAATGCGTTGTATGCGTTTAAGGAGGTCCAGACGTCCAAATATATGTATTGAAATCATCATATAACGCGGTAATCCAGGTATACTGGCAGTGAAAGAGAGAGCTCCCGCCACAACGTCCTAACGGTCCGCCTGCACCAACTGGTCTGACCCCATCACCTTGGCCCGAACGCGAAGGAATATCAAAAAAATAGTGCGATGTTTTCGCGCAATTTGTCGCGTTATTTCGCAATCTTTCATTTCTGGATCTTGACATGGTCATCTATGTATCCAAATCAATTTCATGGTAAAATAGGTCTGCATAGGTTGATGAATATTCAGACATTGACCCAGTTCCAGCGCCCCAGATCGGGGAAGAAAGGATCACGTGACCAAGTAACATGGCGGGCCGGCCAGGCAAGCGTAACAATATAATGGTTTGGATTTCGCGCTAGAATGTCTAATTTGTCCCAGGTTGGCTAATGTTCACGATGTATTTATATTCTATATATCTAAATCTCAGCGATGTAAGCCCAATTGAGCCCAAACGTAGGTAATTCAAGCCATTTCGGGAGGGTTTAGAGAGTGTGACATGGTTACATTCGGACACGATGCCAATGCCAATGGCGGGCGCCCGGTATCCCATAACGATATAACGATTTGGATTCCACACTTGAATGTCTAGTTTGTTCCATTTTGTACCATTTTGACGATTTATTTGTATTCTATATACCCAAATCTCAGTAATGTAAGCCCAAATAAGCTCAAATATAGGTTATTCATGCCATTCTAGGAGATTGTATCAGAGTCACATTGCTGGTGGGACATGGTAACGCGTTACACCGACCTAGGAGAGAGTGATCCTCCAATGATGCGGCTGGGTTTAAACGTTTAAACGTATAAAGATATTAAAGTTTAAATTCTCCAGCCGCCTCATAAAAACTAATATGTACTAGATTTCTGAATGAAAAATATAACGATTGGGCACTGCATTTTTCCTTGTCCAGATGGCGCTAGTGTGACCTCCCAGATCAACATCCCGTGCGATATTTATCGGAAGGTCTATTTACTGCTTCTACTTGTAATTAGCAGCGATATTTAAAAGAGATAGCGAAAGTGAATGACTGTGTTGAGTTTCATATCAAGGCAAACCATTTTTGAGTATATCGATAGGGAACCGGACGTGTCACAAGTTATCTGTATGTATTATTAGATACGGGTAGTAACATCAATATGGGACTTTCCCTGTTGACATAACGTTAAACCTTTTGATGGTGAGTCTATTTCTTCTCCTTTTTTTTGCGGGGCTGTCCCTCAGAAACTAATTCAATGACATCGCTTGTAAAGAAGGATATGCGGATACGTACAGCGCTTTGCAAATCGTATGTCAGTTAATCTCAATGATATTACAGGAAAACTTGTCGGGCCATCCAAAATAAGTTTCAAGTTACCTTGTGAATGTGATCAACCTGCATAATATCAAAAGTTTTGGACTTCCAGACTGCATGGCTGATAAGAATTTCCCCAATTTCTTACCAATTCAGAACAAAACAAAGACCCTTCTCCAGACCTTGCGCGGCTGTCACACTCAAGTGGAGGTCGGACAAACAAAACCACGTGGTGGTTTGAAACATAAACCATGCATGCACACGGCTAATACATATATCAGAAAAAAGATAACTCCAAGCTTGTCTGACTAACCTAGTGTGGGCTATATCCCACACTAGGTAGCGTGGTTCGGAAAATCATTTATTACAGACAGGGAAGGACTTTCAGGGGTAGACAATTCGTCATTTCAAAATGAGGTGGCCGATGGGCAACCAGGTCTAGAATATCGTAGCCCAGGAATTTCAGGGCTTAACAGTAAGGGCTCGAACTTGAATTTTGCCTATCCTTCAGGTATATGGATATCAAAATGTACCTGCCCCCATCTTAATATCTACCTCCCCCTGGAAAGGTAAATTGTTTGTCAATACATAAAGATTTAGTATAGTAGGGCAGGTGAATTCTAGGGTTGGGCAGCTGCAGGTAAAATTCGACCTACACCTGCCCGATGGACAGCAAAATCTTAAACCTTAATGTTGAGCCATGTATCAGACGTAAAGTTTAAGATGCCTGGAAATCGTCAAAAGTCAAAATCACATACTAAAAATGACCCGGTCGATTTAAACTTTTTCAAAGTATTCATTGTGAATCGACACGGTTATGCGCTGAGCACATAGCGCTCAGATCTGGTTGTCCAAGACATTCTTTTGGTTGAACTGGGTGTCGGGACACCAAATTGTTGCTGGGTACAGCAAAAAAGTCAACCATCATATTTTGCACTACTATATTCAGAGATGCCACTCCTAACTGATTAAAAAGTAGGAAACACTTTTCCTACTTTTTTTTCTAGAAGTAACTAGACGATAGACTTAGGCCTAGATCTAACAAAAGAAAATTGTGTTTGGGTGTATCATCAAACTAACGTTATTTGAAATATATCAAAAACTTAACACATTGTGAAATTTCAAACTTCAAAAATTGGTTTAAATCTAAATTTCATGAAATCAGTTAAATATCTTGATGGCTTTCATTCCTGCCAGAATAAAGTTTTGTTGAACTTGATGGATGAAGATACAGCTACAAAAGTCAAAGCGATGGCAATGCTAGGAATGCCATGTCATCTCAGTATCCCACCTTCTTCCCTTTAGCTTAGGGCCGCGGGTCAATGGCCGCTGAGACTGAGACTGTGAATCAACAGAAAGTAACACCTATTTTTGGACACTTTGACACGTAATTGCATCCAGCACCTCTAATAAGTACTTGGATATGTCAAATTGGGTCAGAAACCACAGCTAAACATGTTTTTTATATGATTTAACCAAAAGAAATTATGAAAGCAATTTTTCAAACTCCATACAGATAATTTCAAATTTTTGAGTTACATGCACCTATTTTCGGACAGTTAAAATGGATAAAAGAATGGTTTATTACCCCATATATTTCCTAAAAAAAAAAAGACTTAACATGTTTTTTTTTCATTGAAAATGTTAATATAAGACCTGTAGCTCAGTTTTACATTGCCTACATTATCAGTAAACTTGATTTTTGATGTCTAAGCAATGTTCTATGAATTAAAGTTTTTTTCTTAATAAAATGTGTAAAATTAAGTTTTTTCAATGTATTTTTCTCAGGAAAGCCTATTTTTCTGGTCAATTTCATAAATAAAATGTAAAATTGGCAATAGGAAATGTCAAAATCCTAAACAGTGTTGCTCATAATACTATAATGTACTATTTTCCACTTAAAATTAATGTGCATGGCTTGAGGGGAGCCATGGTAAAAGTTATTCACCTCAATTACAGTTTAATTCATAGACCGATCCTAATGCACTAGTTCACCTATTTTCGGACACCTTATTTCTTTAATCAGATGCTATTTTCCAGGGTAAATTATAAATTTCAAATTTGTCAAGTGATTAATTATTATCTGAATGTATTTCAGAGAGAAATAGTGTAATATTCAACATTCAGCACTGGTTTTTCTGTAATTCATAACTTAAAAAGTAAATTATTGCTTAAATTGCACCAAAACCATTAGGTGCACCAAAAACACCAATTTTTTGCACCAGAATTTGTAATATCATGTCTATTATCTGCCAAAATAGGTAAATATATGATAGAAACATTCTATTTCCACTTATAATCATTGGGTATAGGTCCTGTCCCAAATTTATTAACATTAACAATTTTTTTTTTACAATCATGAACTTATTCAAGCCAAAATTTGGAAAATTTGTGTAACTGTCCGAAAATAGGTGTATGTCCGAAATTAGGTGCACCTCCGGGTTAATGTTACTTTATAAATGCAATTGAGTATTCCCTATTCATTCAACCACTGGTGGAAGCTTTGAGAGCGAGTTATCATTCTAGGACATTAAGTCACTGCAGGACTTGGCAAATCAATTTAGTGGTTGGCCACTGGGCAACTAGACTGCTGAATATGGTTGCCCAGCTACAAAATATGGTTGCCAAGTAATGTTTGAAGAGAATCAAGGGAAATAGATGACAAATAATTCAAGGTTCATAATTTTTCAACCTCAACTTTTGACTTTGAGTTTGATTCTGCAGAGGTGGACATAACCAGGGCAGGGGCCTGGGTGGTTGGGTCCCTATACGGAGTAAACGGGTTGGAGGTATGTTGCGAAATTCGCGTCATTTTCCGCATCGCGCTGTGAAATTCTGGGCTCCAGAAGTGACCACGTTTAGCATTGGGGCCTATGGGGAAAACGCGAATTTTCGCGATTATGCGAAAAATTCACATAATTGGAAAATTTGAAGGGTTGTATCGCATTCCTGGGATCAATTACAAACTTTTTCTCATTTACTGTTTTAAGATTGGAGCCATATTCAAAAAGTTATCGCGAAATAACATGTTTTCTCCCATAGAATCCTATGTTAAACGTCCATCCAACCTCCGTTCGCGATTTCCGCGAAATTTCGCCGCGCGATGCATTATTTTTAGACCCGCATATGGCGTATACTTTCTGGGCTAGGAGTAGGAGCCAAACTGACCTGTAGAAAATCACGAATATCAAAGACTAGTAACTATATCACTATGTGTGAGGGCCCAAAGATTTAGGTGAAGGCCCCTAGATTTGGAAAGCTAGGGCCCTAGTAGGGGCCTGACTGGCCCCCTGGATTTTTAAACTTACGTCCCCTAACTGAGTAAATGATCTGGTTGCCCCCTGCATTGCCTTTGGGCAATTTAGTATGGCTGGCCCAATTCATGGCCAATGGCACTGATATCGGCGGCCCAGTACAACTCTTTGATGGTCCTGGCCCAGTGACTGGCCACCCGATTCGTCAAGCTCTGCACTACTTAAAGTTAAAATAGAATCTGACAGCAACAGTTAAGTTTTGCCTCTGTGATTGTGAACATTCAGAGTCAGGCAACTGACAGAGTGACAGGCCCAGGGTTCCAGTCACTCACTCAGAACACACAAGTGATTCGGTTTAGCAGAGGACTGCGACAGAACTCGTATTTTATAATCAAAAGACCTTACGCCCCATAAGCATGGGTATAACCATGTCGAAACTTAGATAGTTTGTGTATTTACCTTCATTTAAATGCAGAATTTCCTGCCAAAGTCCCTTCGCCGGCCGTACCTTCGCGATTTATTTAGATGAGGTCGCCATCACCCAGCTGCAGGTTTCATCGCATTTGGCTTCTCCTATGTGTAAATCCACATGCACGCTATGTCATAATTTGCCAGAATACATTAATGTTTATATTTGCTAGCCTTTTGCTTACGCTCAGAGGCTAGGAGCGTAGAAAATGACCAAAAACGTGGAAAATTTGACTCGGAAATTTCGCCCACTAAAACGCTATGCATTCTGGGTAAGGTAATGCAAACAGAGTTGTTCGACAGTTTGTAATTTTCGCAAAAAGCTCATATCGCTCAACTATGCGAAAAGATTATTTCAATTCAAGTTTGAAAATAATATATGTCGAAATATGTTTTATTTAAGGAATGAGTTAAGGATCCTTCTATAATTTATCTAAATACGCAACTAATTTTAGTTTTACCTTTTGCCACCAGATGGCAGTAAAATGCTCATCGTCAGCATCGAGAGTCCACGGTGTCGTCGACAAGCCGAAAGGATCTGTGAAAATGTTACCATATTTTGGTAGTTTCTGCTAAATTTCTACCTTAAATCAAGCAAACTGCAAGTGGATATAATCATAAAGGTGAAGGAAACGTAATGGATAGCTAATTCCGCGTAAGACGTGAGGGAAAATGGCGACAGCAAGTGAGCAACTGCCTGTGTCGACATGCATTTTGGCACAGCTGTGAAATCAAACAGATTGATCATCGAACAACCTATTCTTCTTTGACATTTGGATACAAACAAACGTCAAAATGGTGATGAACATGGTAGAGCTCTTAACCATGGTGATGAGAGAGGCAGGTGGGCCCAGAAATGCTCAGATCCGGAAAACATGTAAAGAAGCGTTAGGTGAGTTGTCAACGTCAAACACTGAGATTGAGTGGCGTGGGCGTGACTGAGTGAGTGAGTGAACCGTTATCGACGTTCAAAGATGCCCCTCCCACTTCATACATTTACATGGTATCACTGGAAAGGTGCCCACCTCATCAAAATCTTTGTATGAAGCCTGCGACTTACAGTATTGAGACAAGAAATAGAATAAGGCCTAAAAACATGTTGTGTCCTGAAATTCATTAGGTTCACCGTTGGGCTGCCGCTGGGCTAAGTTAGATCTACCTTAGACAAAGTATTCGCCTCTGGATATTCCCATTCCAGAGACGAACAGAACCCTGCCAAAATAGCAGGAGTAAAAATTTCGTTGCAACGGGTATGGACAGAGAGAAAACCAATGAACATAACAATAGATATTCCATAAAATGCAAAAAAGGTATAACCAAGAGCTTTGTATCAACGTCAGGTGTTAAACAAGAATGCAATTTAAGCCCTACTCTGTCAAACCTATACGCTGCAAGCGGGTTCAACTCTCCTGTTCGGGAGGCACCGGAAGTTGGTAACGGATTCTGTCTAGCTCACTCGCATAAGACGTCATGTCATTGACGCGCGGAGGAGAATAACACCCCCTCCCGGACAGGAGAGTTGAACCCGCTTGCGGCATATATCAAAACGATCTTCATGACCTGTTTGATGTATCATGTGATCCTGTTGTACTAGAGGACACAGAAATTAATTCTCTATCATGGGCTGATGATCTTGTTATTTTTTCACAAACCAGAGAGGACTTACAGAAATGCCTGGACAAATTGGCAATGTACTGTGATACCTGGGAACTAGAAGTAAACGTAACCAAAACTAAAGTAATGGTCCTCGCCCCAGGGAGAAGACAAATAGAGGGTATCAAGTTTAAGAACCAGGATCTAGAATGTGTCAACACGTATAAATACTTAGGCTTATTGATATCCAGTAATGGAAATGTATCAGAAATGGAAACAGATAGAGTGTCAAAGGCTAGACGTGCAAGTTTCTCAATTAGACAGGCACTGAGTACTACGCAAAATGTGTCAGTCAACTTATATATGACTCTTTTTGATAAACAGATTGACCCTATTCTCTTGTATGGTTGTCCAGTATGGGGGATGGCATCAAGTAACTGTACCATTAAGATAAAAGGGGGAGGTATTTGCAGCAAGACGCTGAAAGCAGACGTGACCAAATTACTGATATTCCTTGGACTAAGCAACATTAACATCATATCATGCAGATTTTACAAGAAGGGGGAAGTAGCTTTTGTAACGCTAGGAAACATCATTGACAAAATTAATCTCTTTTCTATCTATAACAAAAGCCCATTGACTGTATCACTAGAAGAAGTAGATAAGAACACAGAGTCAGCCACTGACAGTTTTTATTCCAATTCGTGCAAACATGCTCTGGGTCTGTCCAAATTCTCTAGTACAAAACTAGCTTTAGGGGAACTAGGGAGATATCCCCTCCATCATCGTAAGATATTATTGACATTAATGTACTGGTTAAGGCTAGAACAGGAAACTAAAAATCCCCTTTTAAATCTAGCCTTTCAAACAATGAAGACAGAAAATCATGAATGGCTGAGAAACATTGAATACTTTCTATGGAAAATAGGGTGCAACATATGGCTGGCACCACAGGAATAGGGGAAAAATAGTCTCAAATTATCTATTCACAGGAGACTCCAGGATATATATATACAAAACTTTCATAGTTTCCTCTCTGACAACGTAAACCATAAAAAATGTTTAATACAAAACATATGTCAGGAAGAGGAATATAGTATGTGCAGCTACTTAGAAGAGATACACTCTCCCAAAATACGAACTATGTTCACCAAACTACGGACAAATTATAACCGCTCTCAGGACTGTAGATATCGAAGCTATAAGGGAAAAAACGCTTCTAATGACCTCTGTCAGCATTGTAATACACGTCAAGACGTACCTCACATACTCACTGAATGTAATCAACCAGAGATTAAAAGTAAGAGAGAGTATTTTTTATTAAAGTATCGTGATTATGTCAGCAATTTTGATGCCCAGACAGCTGAGGAGAAAGTATGTGAAATCTTGAATGTTAATCCTAAATGTACTAAAGATCTTAAAGAAAAAGCAACGATGTAATCTGTGCATTTGTGTGTGATGTATATAATATTGTAAACATGTTATCCTTGTCTGATTGACAACCTCGAAAACTCTGTGTTGACATGAATGTATACTTATATGTTAGTCAAATAAACAATCTTGAATCTTGAATCTAACAGGCCCCATCTTTGAATTTTAGGTCGATTCAGATCTTTAACCTTCTAATTCCTGGTATATCAACATAAAATTAGTTCCAAAATGGGTGCCCCGCTACTATTTTTTGGTTCTTAATTCATAAGAAACCCCAATTCCACTGACGAACACTATTACCAGTGACCCGCTCCTATTACCGATTTGAATCGGGGTTGAAGGCATGCCCTCCGTAGCGGACAGTGGGAGGAGGGGATGCGGCGCAGGCTAGATCTGCCTAAACTGTTGAGGTACCTATACGCCGTATGCGGGTATTAAAATAGAGCATCGCGCACCGAAATTTCTGCGAAAACGCGATCGGTAGTTGGGGGTGCTTTTAACATGGGGCTCTATGGGAGAAAACAGGTTATTTCGCTGTAACTTTTTAAATATTGGTCCAATCTTCATACAGTAAAAAAGAAAAAGTTTTCAACATCTAGTCATACTGCAGCAAGAGGGGGGGGGGGGGGGTTCAAAGGAACAATACATGTGATTTGTAAATTCACAAATGAAAAAATCGGTGGTACACTTAAACTTGCATATAAGAGAATGTACATGTTTTGTATGGACATAAGAAAATATACAAAGGTTTGACTATTCTGTCTTAGATAATCGAATCAATGAAATGATCAAATCTATGAGAATAGATATCATATCCTGACACAGCTACCGAAGCAGGTGTTCTTTAAATTTAATGTGCATGGTCCCATAGATAGGGCCCAATTCACAACAGCCGGAAGCAGCCCACAGCCCAGGGTCAGAACCGGTCCTCCTGCATACAAGCCCTTCTTGCTAACCACACCAATGCCCCGCACCCCCTCCATATATCTGTGTTTTTCTTCTAACATTCCCCTCACTATTCACTGGGCTTGCTCTCCTTAAGTGCAAGAGTGGTCTGACATTAAATGATGTCTTTACTAAGGAATTTTCTGTTTCTAAAATGACCCATAAAATCAGGAAGATGATTGTTTAATGTACTCAAGATAGTCACATACATGTATTGTTCTATTGCATTGAATTCTGTCATTCATACTCTTATGGAGATCCAGGGTGGAGGTTCCTTAGGTAGCCCCCCGGGAAGAATGTCTCCCCAGCAGCCTCTCGATGTTCCTAGAAGTAGAAGGGACAAATGGGGAGCCGTGATTTGGTAGCTCAGAGGTACAGTTCCCACCCTGAGTCTGAAAGGTTATGGGGTCTAACTCTAGTCTAAGCCAGGCCTAGTAACACCAAGACTTTAACCATGGGAGTGGTTACTGCTTGCCTGACACTTGGCATGAAGTCAGAACCATAAAACATAACTGGTCGGCCAGGTGTCAGTATAATGTGAGTGAGTGAGTGATAGAGGTTTTACACCACACCGACAGCCAGGGTAATTTTCACGGCGAACAGGATAATGTGACTGGTAGGAACATCATGTGTCACTATGACATGATATCTCAGTGAGGCAGCACTTTACAATTAAAGAGGGCCCAGCTGCACTAGGTTAAGGCCTGATGGGGCATTTGTATGTAAGCGTTGACTCCAATTGAACTCAATAAGATCCCTCAGGTGTTTAGCTTTGTTCCCTGAGGGGTGGGCATGTAGGAAGTCCAGTATGTGGATCTCCACATCATCCAAGCCATGGTGGTCAGATTGATTAAAGTTTTTTCCAATTTCACTGTTAGGTCTGTTGTGTCCTATGTTGTAAAAATGGCCCTGGAATCTGTCAATGAGTCTGTTCTTGGTCTGTCCCACATATTGAAATTGTTTACCACATTGTCTGCAAGTCATGCAGTAGATGAGGTTTGAGCTTTTGCAGGTTGCATTGTGCTTAGAGGTATACACTCTATCTGAGGCCTCACACCTAATTCTGCCCATTTGATTGAGTCTGGGGCAGTATCTGCATTTAGCCATGTGACACGGATTGCAGGGTTTCAATCCAGCTCTGTTGATTGGTTGGGTCCCCCTTTCCTTTTGTCTAGGTAATTTAGCCCTAACCAAGATTTCCCTGAGGTTCTTGGGCTGCCTGTAGGCTGTTATAAGGGGGGTCTGGTGAATATCCCTGGTGGCACAAGATTTGCCCAGGATGTCCCAATTCTTGTGAACTATGAGACTCAGATCTTGGAAACCCGGATTGAAGGTGGATACCAATATGTGTTTGGTTTCCGATTGTTGATTTTGGTACATTTCACCAATGAGTTCCTTTCTGTTTCTACCCAGAGCTTTGGGGGGAAATAGAAACCTGAAGGGTTGGCTTGACGTTAAACTACCTCAAGAAACAAGAAACTTTCACTTATGGTTGTTTTCTTCTCAAACGAAAACATTGTATTCTTAAAACCGAAGCTCCGCCCCCCTGGCACAATTGGTTTAATTGACGACATTCTGGCCTTGCAATATGTCTTTGGTTCAACAATTTGACGTTGGTTTAAGGTTGAAATAACGTTGGCTTTGCAAAGATTTCTAACATTGTATTTGTGATGAATTCTTGTAATCCTCAGATTTTAGTCAACAAATATTTCTATATTAATCTATGACTAAGTTTTATTTTGGATGTCTGATGTCTCAAACTGATCAATCATGGATCGACGTTGAAATCTGGTCAGGTTGGTATGTGTGTGTGGGTATGAGATGGTTGGTATGATGCAACTTGGTCAGGCAGAACGTAACCTAGATATTTGGATATTAAATGCTACAAATATCTACATTCTCCGAATGCAATATCAAATTATAGATCATGAGCTGTAATAGCAAGGAGTTGTTTTCGCCACTCTCATATCAAACTTATATCATTATTTCACAGACACTATAAAATGCCAGGAGGTCTCTGGAGCAGTAGAGCCACACGAACTCAGGTAATACTGTTTAAATGAATACATTCTTCTTTTCAACACCATCTTTCTCTTGTGTAAAGAAAATCATGCCAAATGGTTGAATCCAAAGAAATGATTAAATATCAACCGTTACTTTAGTACCATTTAATTTATATTTTGAAGTGATGTCTATCGTTCTAATTTTCTCAATTATATTTTCATATTTGTAATATAACATGTAGTATAACATAATCTTTTTTATGATAAATATCATGTGCCTGTATTAAGTGACATTATTTGTTTTACATTGATAGGGCGAGCTGTTTGGTGCCGTTACAACTGGCTATTGAGTCGCGGAGTGTTCGCCTGGCACAACATGCCCTTGTTGGTGTACAGGTACAGTCATGTGTATACTATTGATTGACAAGCTAAGTTACTGAGATATAAGCTTAGGGAATAGATCAACGTTCCCATACTGGTCGTACTAACTATTAATACTAATGTATAAATGATATTTAAGGGACTATGAAACTATGAAAAAAAGCTTATAATATTGAAAGTTATTTTTCGAATTGAATTGTTCTCTCACATTGTATCTAGTGTATTGTATTCATTTAAATTTAGCCTGATGAATATTGAACGTTCTACTTTTGTATTTTCCTCAGTTTGTCTTTTATAATGCCATGTTGCACATATAAGTCCCGCATCACCTATTGATTAATATGAATATGGCATGATAGTGCCGGCTCTAAAACTCGATCTAAAGCACCTGGTACATGATGTATTAGATGTGAGACCATTTCTCTTTTAACGACCTATTAGTCGTCATTTATATAATGGGAAATTAAAAATTAGTGAGGCAAAAGTTACATTGAACACTGCACAGGGAAAACAGGGAAAATGTTTGAAAAAAAATCCCTGTCAGGGAAACACAGGAAATTTGATATTTCTAAACTAAAACACCCTAAGGATAGATAAGGGGTCTCAGGATGGTGCGCTGCATTCAGGCACATACTTTTCAGAAAGGGGTATTTATGATGATATATTATACATCATTGGAAAGGAATAATTTGTCTCTACATGATGATATATTCCTCAAAATAATTGGCTGGGAATTAGAGAAATTAAGAATTTTTGATCAATTTTTTCACTTTATTTTTTTTTGAACATTGATTTATCCTTAACTATTCAAGCAATTGGACTGAAATTTTGAGTGTGTATTCTTAACATTCTTGCCGAGGGAAGCGTGTCTCAAATTGTGAATTAAGGCCTTAGTTTTCATTTTATGACAAAAAACGGGTAACTTTTTGTGAATTATTCAAACAATATTTTCTACATTTCATAAAATGAAAACTCGGAAATATAACAAAATTCTGAGACACGCTTCCCTCAAGAAGAACCTTATGAAGACATAATGAAAATTTCGAAATTTTATGTCAGATAGTTATTGAGAAATCAATGTTCAACAATTTACAACATAAAATGTAATTTTTGTTTTTACTAACCTCTATTTCAGTGAATTTTCAACTCCTTCACATTTGCTTAATAGCCCCAGAAAACTCTCAAACTCTACTTTCGAATTCCATAAAATACATGTATGTTCATTTAAACCTGAATTTTTAAACCATTGATAACTGCAGGTAGAATGAATCACGCACCATCCCCCCTTATCTATCCTTAAGATCGGATCAAATCATCAAAACAGTTACGGAACATATTCCGTGGGACTGTGATACTCAGCGAATTTTAATGTGAATTTTGAAGGGGGGACTCTGTTATTCAAATATATAACGAAAAGATTATATTAGATCATTTTTCTCCTCAGCGTCTTCTGGTTGAAGAACAGTTCCAGACGGTGATGGAAAGTGAGGATGAGTCGAAATGGTTACCCATGCAGATCTTAGACTCCGTGTACTGGACGCCTAACCTGCCAGATGACCAACAAGTAGAGGTCATGAAGGTACGTCGGGCGTGTGCATCACAAATGTCTTAATCTAAGTTGTAAATCAATACAACTCTACTAAGAACTCACACGGAAAATAAATGAATTCAGATCGTTATAACAGAAAACTTTTGAAAATGTAAATTCTGAAATTTCACTTATATGCTGGAGTCCATCCCCCTACGTTCTTTTCAAACTAAACCTTTTATGCAGACCATTTAAAAAATCTATCCTCTAATTTTGTTTGCCAACTCAATCAGTTTGTCTACAGACAAGAATGTATCAAGAATGTAATGGTTGAGTTGACTTGAGAATAGACTAAAATTGTTTTTGAATATGATAAGATATTGTATTTTTACATACTACAACGATCATATTCTATCTTGTTCTCCAACACAGATTATTCTAAACATGACGTTTTCAACCAATTGGTGTATGAATGCAAAGGTCATCACAAAAATCACAGAGGTAATATTTATATCTTATTTTATGTACATTCAGAAATTAGAGCCTGAGATTTGCCGAAAATTCCTCAAATAGTTATTACGAAATACCTTATTTTGTAAACGTTTTTTTATGGTTTAAAAACTCGATACAAACTGCACCGTAGACCTGTGGTTACAAATCAGATACCTGTAATATATTTTTATATATTTATTGCTGTGTCTACACCGTGTGGTTGTTGCTTAAACAATCTCAAGAAGAATTTAGCAAATTAAAAACCCGCATGTGTGTTGTTTTTAGGTAGAAACTAGTTATATGTCGTGTCCGTTTTCAGAATACCGTACCAGCCCATATTATGTTATGCTCCCTTTCAGTTGTCGTTCAGTATATTTTTGTCCACTAGCAAGCCCAACTTACGCAGATTCATTGCAAAGGCTCTGTCACAGATTCTGAGTGTGTTCCACCGCAAGGGTGCGCAGTCCTCTCTCAAAGACACTTCACTCCAGGTATGGCTCGGCCACTAATACTCTGGGTGGTAGACTTTTTAAACCGTAAAAGCCTGCATACTTTCCACATAGCCATAGTGCAGGAGGTAGTTCAGTATTTAGGTTCGGGTATTTCTTTCTTCCGCAAGGGTAGTATAAGGATAGCCTCGACTTGGTTATCAATTGAGATATCCTAAAATTCTATAGCAAAGCAAGGCTGTAACAGAAAACTAGATAAAATTTAACTATAAAACTAATCAGATTTCCCCCCCCTATAATCCAGCTATTAGCTTATCTATTAACTGATTTTCACAAGATTCATTAACGCCAATTCTACCTCTGATGTACTTTTTGACTAATGGCTAACTAAAACGCAAAATGGACAATTCTTTCCTGGTACTAAAAAATACTTACATATATAGCAATTAGATATATTAGCAATTAGATATATGCACAATGAACATACATTTTTAAAATATACTTGGAAAAGAAAATTCACTTTTTGAAGTGAACTTTTTTTTATTGCACCTACCTAATATGTTCAACCTCCTGCATTAATACTTCCTATAAATAAAAGTCTCTGCAATGTCACATATTTACAAAAAAAATACCTTTTTGCACCTGACATGTTCCTACATAGTTTACAAAAAGAAATTCTTACGGTACCATTTATCCTATACTATCAAATCAATGGCGTACATTTATATTATACCTCAAACAAAACATTATTGCCGTCGGTTTTTCTTTTTCATAATGGACTTTTGTTTATAATGTAGTTGCACAAAAGTGACATCGAATGCAATTCTGGTGATGGCTTTTATCATTGAAATGAGGGATTTCTCAAGAAATGACATTCTTAACTAGAGATAAATCGGGGATCTGTATTACCAATTAATCATGGATTCGACTAATTTAAATACTGCCACCCACCTGAAATTTAGTTTGTTAATCCGATTAATTGATACAATGTTAAAAAAGCGTCAATATAGGACAATTAACGCATATAACCATAAAATGTTTTAAGATAATTTTTCAATGCCATTAACGTAACCCTGATTTTGAACTTGCACACACAGCCAACCTCAGTGTCAGAGAACTCAGAATCTGGCGATCTTGCACAACAGGTATAATTTTGTTGAGTTTACTGATTTCGTTTTCCCATTTTGACCAACAAAACTCATTAATTTAGATAATATGATACCAACCTTTGACATTCCTTTTTCCGTCTACCAACATATCTACAATAAGATTGCATATTTAGACATCTACACAAAATACCGCCTGTCTGGTAGAAGAAACTGGTTCTGGTATTTTCCGTTATTAAGGATTAACGTACCTGATGCATTCATTTGATGTTCAATTTCCGTAGTATAAGGTGCTTCTAGCATAGATTGCAATTTTCTTCAAATAGGTTAGATCTCTGTGCATTATTGCTTGAATTACTTCGTTTCAAGAATCTTTGTACGTGTACATCCATTATCCTTTTCTGTTTTGTTTCCTTTTAGTTTTACCTAAGTAGCTTTTTGATGCATTTATATTCATTTCATTCCTATGTAAAGATTCTTCTAGGATGTTAAACAGATGAGCCAAATAATTTAGCTGATACTAACGGCGCCTTCAAAACCCAAAAATCATCCTGCTTGATTTAAAAGGGAAAAAAAGGACACGTTAACGTAACCTTCAAACCGCTAAAATATTTTGACAACGTCCAACTTGGATCTCCCAAAATGTTTGATAAATCCCACAGAAACCAAATGTTGGAGCTTAGCCACCTATTCTGAATCTACGGTTCTTGTCAACATTTGCATTTCCTATACTCAGATTCTTATCGCAAATGCCGCTTGAAAATCACCATGTATGAAGCCGCCACTCATAACGTACACTCCCTAGGGCCGAATGGTCATTAGCTGTCCCTCCTCTCATCGTCTCCATGATGACCCAACGGGTCACTTGTTGAAACATAACATGTTGGCAGACCTGACTTTTTTGCAGAAAGGATGACAGAAGCTTCGTGGGGGGGGGGGGGGGGGGGGGAATCTACGGTTATTGCACACGTTATATCAGTATATCAAGTTAGCACCACCGCCGGGAATCGCTCTACCGGTTAGGCCATGGGGAAGGGCCATAAAATAGCGTGTTATTTTGCTGGATGCTGGTGCACTGTTCTTGTTTCATAGGGACATACATATATGAGTTGATATACCAGCATCTATCTCGCCATAGCATTTTGGCCCTGGGCCTGGTTCACTTAAAGTATTCATCAACGACTATAATGAAACAGGTGGGCTTAGTTGATATAACTAGTGTATATAATAATAGTATGTGTTGGGAAACAGGAAACTTAAGATTAACTGGGATTTTTTCTTTTTTCTTTTTTTATTGAACTTAACATCATCACAATTATGTGCTTTTCAAGATGTCGGTACAAAGTAACAGAACATGATGATTACAATTTCATACATATATACAAGGATTTGCCGCCAGACCAGCTGTTGTCTATAGGCTGTGGAAGCCATGTGCTAAGGTCTTAGACTGAAAACATCACTTTCCTTTCACTTATATTCCAATTTTCTATTAGATGGATTTTGACAATACATCGAGAGGTGGTGCACGAAGTCTTAAAAACCAAGCTAATGCACCACCATCCTGATGTTATCTCAAATCGATCTCTGAAATACAAGTTAATTGCAACTTAAGAGTTATGGAGCACAGTGCGGATGCTAGTAGGTCTAATTGGTCGTGTTGCATTGTTTGTACCAATAATGGTATGTAAATCTGTAGAAAAACGTAGTACTCAATCATATCAGGACCTGCAGCAAAAATACAAGCCTTTGATATTGGTCGAAACATCCATGTCTGTTCGGATTCTTAGTAGTCTTTAAACCGTTTTATCTGTATTATTGTCTCACTTTGATTACGTCTGCCTTTGCTTGTAAGCTAATATGGCAGTAAACTTTGCTTGTATAGGTTATGCAGGATTCACACTCGATGTTTTTGTGGGGTTTTTGGTACCGAACTCTTGTTTCTGACCTATACACAATTCTCTTCATACCGTTGTATTTCCTGGTGTTACCGGGAGATCTCATTTATAAATAGTTATCTTAAAATGACACAATAAAATGGATCTGCTTTGGCAATTCTTCTACCTGGCATACGCTTTATAATGCATGTATCTAAGTAAGTCCTAAAGATTTTTTTGCACAAAATTAGACAAGTCTTGGCAAATCTCTATCCTTCAGCTGTCCTCCTAAATCATCTCGTATTGATAATTTGAACTTCAATATCAATTCCCCAAGAATGTATTCTTGATCTTTATATGCCACAAACATATATAGATTCAATATCTAAACATTAAAAGAACTTACTATTTTTTAAAAGCACCTTAGGTGGTCAATGGGTTAAGTCTATACATTAAGACTTTCATTTAACCCTCTAGTGTCCAAGTTGGTCCCATGTCCCCTGGTTGCCCTGTTTGATTCAACTCTTGCCTCCCTGGGTTTTGGCAGTTGTCGGCCGATGTCTACGCGACCAATAGTCAAGCTAGCGTTAGGACCGCGGTGAAGGCTACCCTAACCCAGCTCCTCTCCGCGGTGGCAGGAAAACTGAGGGAGAAAAGTGCTATCGGGGTAAGGCGCCCTATAGTGAGATTATTATTCTTTATTGTCTAGTCATCTCGTACATTGAAACTCCTTTATATCAATATGAAAAGTGCTATCTGGGTTCGGCACCCTGTATCTTAACTTTTCTTTATCGAAGTTTTCTTATATGCCAGAATATTTTATCACAAGATTATAACTTATATAAGATTTCAGCATAGGACGTACATTTGATACTGACAATGATTAACTGAAGAAATTGTAGATCAACGTAAATAGATTATAATCATATAATCATGCCTGTTTCCCTGGTTTATATTCAGCATAAGTGTAACATGAAAATCCATAATTGTGTGCTTCAACAATACTGTAGTTGATTTAGACAGAGTTATGATGCAGTAAATTCATCAGTATCATTACCTAATAACAAACAAATACTTCATTACAGGAAGCTGACCCAGATGATGCTATTGCGGACTTTACACACGACGGTAAGTCTTTAGAAAATAATTTCTCAATAGAAAAAGATATTGGTTAAGTGTAGTGGTAACACTTATTCTCTGTAGTGGGGAGTAGTGTTAGATTAATAGGTCGAGATCCCCATAATTACAAAGTCTCAAAATATACTTCAGAATTGTATGTTACCGCTCTGTCACTTTTACCAACACATCCTGGTCAAACCGGCACCTTTCTTGAAGAACGGCTCTTCTAAGCCTGTAACTTGAACCTGATGAGGGTACAAGAGAGAGCCCTCAGCTGGACCATTCGGGCGGGAGCTGTCCACCATCATGGCTCGCCACGCTCTGCAAAACACTATTCACCACCTCTTCACACGTACCAACCATTTAAAAAAGATCCTTCCATTGACTTTTGTGTCGGGAAATATAGGTTTGGCTAACTTTTCAGCCACGGCCGACGTGACGTCTCTGTCTAAAGACGTGGTGGAGATCTTACGGTTCCTGTGTGACAAACTGCGGGACGCCACCTCCCCCTCCTCCCGGCGCCACCCGGAGCCACTGCTACTGGAGGGGATCCTGTCCATACTGGGCAACGTGCCCAACGTGATCACCGACAACACCCAGTTCACAGACCTCATATGGTGAGTGTATCTCTGATTTGGTTACACTTATACGCCAAATGCCTTAAATTGTGTAGTGGGTGTTTGGCATGGATGCTATAAAAACAGTTCTCAAAAAAGTGAGGTCATGAGTTCAATGTACTGTTATGAACAATATACGGAGACCGATGGCCAGGACCTATTCAGAATCGTTAAATAGATCGTACAGGTTATGAATATTAAAGTTACCCAACAGTCTTGATACGCTATATTTTCCATCAATTAAACATTGTCGTTTTCTTCTAAACATATGAACCCAGTATTTCCCTCAGCTCAGTCATGTGTTCTTGATCGTCATTTCTCGTTGAAAAGTTGATTACCTCAGATATGAACATGTATTACGCATTGCTCATGGAAAATAACCAATCAAGAATTAGCAGGTGTGAGTTTGGTTTTTTTATCTTCAGGGATAATCCCTGGTCTTCCAGATCAAGTATGGGTTTACAAAGTGTTATGTATACAATTCAATAATTTAACTCACAACTATACCATGTACATCAAGATCATAATAATTTGTCATCATAGCTTTTATAGTCAGCTCGAAATACCATTTGTAAAGGTTAAAAAGGTTTGGCAAGCAAATATATCCAAAGAAAATCTAAAAGAAATTTAATCACGTAATAATAAGCTTGTTATATGTGGCCAAAAATCTTAAGCGCTTGCTAAATTTCTTGTTAAACAACTGCGTTTTTCTGATTCACCTCTTCAAGGGTCAAGAGCCCCAGGCTCCTTCGGGGCACTCTATCCCACCAAAGGGATGTAAAGAGTCTTTGAGCATTATTGTTAGCGGCGTTACGCCGTCCTTTGTCCGTTAGATGAGCCTGCTAATGTAACTATAATTAGACTTGACACAGTCACCGAACCGTGTCGAAAGGTCTGCTGTTGATCCCAGATCAGAACGCTTGAAAAAGGGTTTGGTGCATTAGACAGTTTGTGGAGTTTCCTGTCATTGAGACGGCTGGCAATTTTGTTTTGATAAACATAGAAGGGACTTAATATATCAGGAAGGAAATAAATAAAACATAACTCAATTAAATTTAAATCATAACTTAAATAAATTTTCAAAATGTGTGGTGACCTCATTATAGACTTAAAAGTTTCCCTCATATTTCCCTACCCCCTTCCCCTTGCAGGCAGGACCTGTGCCCCAGCCTGGTGGTGCTGCTGGGGAACCCGCTCCACGACAAGTCGATTACGTCCCAGAAGGCCGGGTCTCAGGAGGAGATGGGGCGCGGGTCGGGGTGCTCCGGGTCGGCGCCCAACGTCACCGCCTCATGTGCCAAGACTATCTACCTGTAAGTTGGTCTTCATAAACGTTATGAGAGATGTCATTTGGTTGAGAACTTAAGAGCTGTTGTTCATTTTTTTTAGCTTTTAATGTTATACTACTGAAAATATTTCTTATAAGTGCTATAAAAATATAATATATGATTATTTTGAAATAACTGAATGTAGAGCTTGGAATTTACAAAAAATATACGAGATTTGTTCATTCGAAGTATATTTTAGCAAATAACCACTGGTGAATGATTAAAATTCATCTCCCCTTCTACACAACTGGGTCAACTCGTAAAAATGTCATGATAGCGTCTCCCACGCGGGCATGTGATAAATGTGTTTTAGAAATTGAATATGTGCTGTATTGGTTCAGACCACATACTCGATGTAACTTTCTTCCATCTTTACCGTGACTAGATAACGAGCACTTAACATCCACATACCTGTTTGGTCATCCTTCCTCGGTAACTCATACTCCGTCTACAAATAATTAACTATATCTTCTATTTGGAACCACATCTTAAAATTTCCACTTCATCTGACTTTAGAAAGATTGCAGACATGATTGATTGTTTTGGAAATAATCTAGTTTACACATACATTCATATTTTGACCGGTTTTACTTGTTAAAAATGATGGAGTGAAATGTGGTTTAGTGTGATAAGGCATTAAAAATACATCCAGCATTTATATAACAATATAAGATAAGCATAGAATATAAACATGAAGCATTGTCTTGTCTGCCGTAGGATCGCCATGGAGTTGGTGCGGCTGGTGGGGTCGATGAGGTCCATGCGACCGGTGCTCGAGTCGCTCTTTCACCGCATGCTGCTCTACCCTCCCCCAATACACCGTCACGAGGCGCTCAAAGCTATTAAAGAGGTAGGTCATTATGGAAGTGATAACAATCAATAGTATGGTGTTTGATATTGCATTGAATAAATCGGAAATTGCATCAAATAGTGATATTATCGACATTCGTTTTATGGCAGTATTTGTCTCTATTCTTTTCGAAATAATAAACTGTGGTTAGTATGCAATTATTTATTTAAAAAAAACCCAGAAACTTCTAAGCTTATTCATGAATTAAATGTATTGAGTTTCGGATGCTTTTAAAAAACCGTTTGTTCCATACAAAACCTATAATTATAAACGTCGCTGGCTCACCACCCCCCCCCCTTCCGTCAACGCCCATAGACATTAAATTATAACTTGTCAGTATACACTGGATAACAAACAGGCGCAGAGACCAAAGAGGGGTATGTCGAACCTGTTTGCACGCAAGGATTTTTATTGTAAAGTTAAGGAAATAATCCAAACATATTTTTGTTCCCTCGTTCACTTTCAGCTCTTGTCTAGCCCGGAGCGGCTGATGACCCTGGCGGGGCCCACCTTATCAGATAACGCCCCTACTCCTGGGGGGACCACCTTCACCAACACCAAACGACGCCGCTACCTCGACATCGCACTCCTCAAACTGTGAGTGACCGTCTCTGTTCTCTTTAATTAGCAAATATAAGTTCCCAATCATTGAAATCCAACTCATTGTGTTAGTTCGACAGTTCTCCAACATATTGATTTAGCAAGAATATTTATGTGGTGATCGCCTCTAGAAGAAGACGGAAGAAAATATGTACAAGTAGGAATATGTTTACCGGTAACCCTTAGAGCTGTGCACATGGACTGATAGCTGTTTGTAATAATAAAACACCAGTACACGTACAATAACTACCATGTATTACTTCTTCATGTTATTCTATGTCTTTGAGGATATATTGCTTTTTGTCAATCACGTAGCATTTGCAGGAATAAAAGAATTAATTTACAGTTTGACCCAAAATAAATAAGCCTAAGTTTAAACAGGAGATCAGCATCGAAATCGACGCATATTTTTCTGAAAACACAAAAGACATTGAAGCCTGCATGGTTTATGCTGCTTCTTTAACCTACACCTTAAAATCTTACCTTCTCTTAAACCCCTGCAGGGTGATCGACGCGGTGCAGGAGTGCTGCCACTGTAACGACTCGAGTGTGTGCATCACGAGCGTGGAGCTGGTGGACGACCTGCTCACGTCCACAGAGAAGCTGGTGCAGGGCGAGGGGCTCACCGACCAGATATTCACCGAGATCCACCGCCAGTACCGCGAGGTCGAGAGTAGGTCGACGTTAGCATTTCTCGGTAGAAATGGGAATTTATATTCTCTTTAAAAGGGGAAATGTTAAGAGATAGTTCAATAGAATGGGTGCTACAATTCTGCATGAAGTTTTGGAGATGATAATATCCACCAGATGATCACCGAAATCCATCTCCAGAACCGAGAGGACGATAACTTAAAGTTAAACGTTCCCGCCGAAATGAGAACTTACATATTTTTCTTTGACAGAGGAAACGTAAGGACTGTAGATAAAAAGGATGCTACAATTCTGCATGCAGTTTTAGAGACTCAGATATCTAACCCAGTGGCCGGACCAATTCTCTCACAAAAATAAACTATGTTATCGTATTAGAATTTAGGAAATATCATCAAAATAACATTCATTTAAATTAATGGGACCCCTCTGCAACTCTGTAAGTACATCATGAAAGCGAACACTTCATTTGAAGTTAAATGGTTAAAAATACAATAAAAAGTGTAAAATAGAGGGCGCGCCAATTAACACTATATGACCTTAAAAGTACATTTTATCTTACCCCACGGCTCTAAACAAACACTCATCCTTCCCCTAGGTACGTACCACGGCGTGACGTACGTCAGCACCGTGCTGGTCCCAGAGTCCGTCACCGATGACAACACGGAGCGGACCACTGTCGTCAAGTACAGTGACATGGTGTCGTCCACGTCGTCCCTCTCCGACTCCGACTCGGACTACGGGCCGCAGGAGACCGACTCTGAGTCGGACGGGGAGGCCGAGCGGGAGAGGCTCTTCAGGCTTACAAACAGAGATGTGAGTTGTTATTTGATATGAATTTGTGCCCTTCCACATTTCAATCATTATATCAAGGGTTATATTTTTCCTGTTTTGATTTTGATTAACATTTGACCACTAACAATTGAGTACAAATAGTATAAGAAAGATTATCGTCAGTAATAAGTTTTGAAACGATGTGTCAGGCGTCAATTCATATTGTCAGTTAAAAAAAACAAAGAGAAAAAGAACAGATTCGTAGCCAAAACTCTCCTGTTAAGCTCACTTTAGAATTAAGATTGCATTAAATCATTCATCTTCCGATGTTTTGCTTATTCTGACTTAAATCTCAATTCAGAATGAACAGAATGGATCGACCCAGAAGGTGAGTAGTGAGGAGGAGGCAGGAGAGTTGCCGCGGCTCCATGACACAGAGGAGGTGGCGAGCACTCAGTTCAGTACCCCGCGTACCGCGAGCGACTACGAGGCCATCGAGACGCGCAGTGCCCAGCAGTACATTGAGAAGCTCACGGCCTTCCTGCCTGAGCTGCTCCAGGCCTTCAGCAATGAGGAGGTCGACAGGCTGATGCAGGAGTTCGCCTCAGAAGTCTGCTCAGGTAGGCTAGTGTGATGTTATTAAATCAAACAGTTTCAACAATGTTGTGTTTTGTCATATAATTTCTGGCTGAACATTAAGCTATGGCAATTAGCCATGTTGTAATGAAAATTATTTGTCAAGATATGTCTACCCAAAAAGTTTGGGACTTCTTCAATATATTCATATATAACTTTGTGCATTATTGCTAAATTTGATTTTCGAAAACATGGAGTAGCGACATCTTCGCAAAACCTGCTTCTTTCATACATAAATCTTAATAGCGCACAACGATGTAAATATCATAGTAGATATTTAAAAATGTAACATATGTACATGATCAAGAAAGAATTCGATTCTTATAATATGCTGCAATAGCAGCCGTCAATATATACATTTAAGATTAAGAGACGTGAACTCAGGTGGATCAGCAAACCGGTATAAATGATGTAATGGTCACTTGATCTGGGTATTTGTAGAGCTGTGTGCCCACCCGTCTAAGGGGGAGGACATCCTGTCAGCAGCCATTCTCAATGCCGACGGGGTCTACATGGCCACCTACTCAGCCCTGCTGCTCAACCTCAAGCTGGTCCGCTGCGGCTACTACATCAGTGACGAGAAAAGTCTACCAATATCTGAGGTAAGTAATTAAACGCGTTTACTTCCCAAAATCGACCGGTACATTTCAATATACTTGTTAAAATGAAGAGTACTTCCATATTAATTTCCCTATAATTGTCTCAGATAAACCTAGAACCAGATTACAGTACATAAAAAACAGAAATTTGATTTCTTATCATTTTATTTTAGATAACTAAAGTAAAGTCTTTATATTATTAAGGGGAAAATCCATTAATAACACTTTAATTCATAGTCTGTTGCTGCACCTGTGCATTTACCCAGTTTTAAACAGTTCATAGATGGCATCCTTTGGTCTGTGACTTTTTACTGTACCTGTACATTTACTCGGTATATCTTGTAGAAACAATACATCTAAATATTCTGTATTGTAGAAACAGTTTATAGACGACATCCTGTGTTGTGGTCTAATGCTCTACCTATACATTTCTCCTGAATTTTTATTACAGAAACAGTTCGTAGACGACATCCTTGGGTGCGGTCTAATGTTCTAAATATACATTTATCCTGTACACTTATTACAGAAACAGTTCATAGACGACATCCTGGGGTGCGGCCTGTTACTTTACCTGTCCCCGGCCTGGCTGAAGGAGGTGTACCGTCACGTCATAGAGACCGACTTCCTCACCCAGTGCGGCTACCACGACATTGTGGACGACACTCACCATGCACTCGTCGAAGTACTCACAGGTGAGCCACTTTATATTTGTTTGCGAAAAGAATACGATTATATGAAGATTGTTAAGGTATCGCCAACTATTTTAAAAGTCCATAGATCAAAAGCCTAGAGCAAGCGGCAGAACTAACAGCATTTCATGGCTTTGTGCATTAAACAAAATAAATCGATTATCAACTTATTATTAATGATTCCCGACACAAGATTTAATAACTGAGATGTATTCGGAAATGGGGCATTCTCAAATTTGTTACTGGTAGTTCCAAGAGCGTTAATTATCTATTTTATTTCCTGGCGTCAAGAAGTATAAATCGCTCTGGCGAAGTGAGCCACTTTATTCAAGAAATAAAAATAAATAAATGGGAAAAAAATAAGGTCTTCGGATTATCAAACCGGTTTAGAAAATCCCTTTCAATTATTCACTCTTCTTATGATGTATCATATATTTATATACAGACATCGATGGTCTGGGCAGCCGAAAGATGGGCGGTCAGTTCCTGTGCGGTTATCGCGAGCTCGCCCCAAGGACCCCATCGGCTTACGACAAACTGAGTCGTAGTAACCCGGTATCAGCCCTGGCTGGGATGAAGTTTGCCCGCCGCATCCTGCAGGCGTGCTGGGAACCCATGCTGGATGTACTCTCCGTGCTGCTCTCCGGTCGCTCCTCCTGCGGCATAACCTCCAGCATCACGCTCCTCCTGGGTGGTAAGGAGGAGGGCCGCCGGGCCCGCGAGGCCATCTGTACTGCACTCAACGGGCTGCAGAAGGCCGCTCGCCTCTCATGTGTACTGGGTGAGTTTTGTATTGCTGTTTGCCATCTTGTTTTAGTGTGGTACATAAGTTCAAATGTAAATATTTGCTCTTAGCTTAATGCCTGACTTAGAGCTTGCCTGTCTACAATTGCACAATATATGATTTACTTCCCCAGTTATTTTGATTGGATAACGTTAATAGAAATTAGAATAATTCATTTAACTATACAGTTCACATGTCACATTTGTGATCTTTTTCATTGTGAGACAAGCTTACATTTTAAAGCTAATTTATCTAGTTCCGCTATTTGCCGCCTGGGGGCAATAGAGGAACTCTGTGCAATGTCAGGCATCAGCACCAGGTGGCGGCAGCAGCACTAGTGCCAAACTGTTCACTGCCTTATGTCTGGGGATTGGTCTGGCTTTATTATCACATAATATGGACATTATATGAAACTAAAAAGACATTTGAAAAATGATGACAGCGTCATATTCTGTGTCACTGGTAAATTACGCATCAGGTTGATTATTATCTACTAATAAAATACAGGAAGCTTTACCAGGAAATGTGCTTCCCTATCTTTGATGACTTGACAACAAAAATTATTGTCACACTCTTTGGAAAGTAATTCAATAACATTTACAGCATGCTTATCTACCTATGCATTGTCCCCCCAGGCCTACAGGACCGATGTGGCGGGGTCTTTGCCCAGCTAGCTGCGGCTTCCTCCATCTTGGAAGAATTAAGGAAAGAAGAGAGGAAACAAAACCTGAAGTCTGCAGGTCTGCCCGGGGGGCCGGGCCGGGCCGGGAAACTGGTGCGGCTCCACTCGGCCCAGGCCCTGAGCCTGGACGTGGTGCTCAGTATAGGCCTGGAGATGGGCAGCCACTCGGCCGACTGCTGGAAACATGTTTTAAGGTTGGTCACCTTAGCCATAGATAACGTATTGCGCCAGTGTAAGAGGTCTTAAAGACATCAAATGCTTATTCTATTTAAATAAATTTGAGGAAAACTTACTACAATGTATATGGTAAACCAAAGTAAATGAACATGTCTACGTATGTAAAGTACTTGGTATGTCATTCAACGGATGCGGGGTGCAACCTTGATTCATGTGCAGTGGCGGATCCAAGGGGAGGGGTGGGGGCAAAAGGGGCAGCTGCCCCCCTTGACCCATGGGAGAAAATTTTGAAATATTAAAATTGAGAGAGATAGGTGGAAATCTTTTTTCTTTTTATTCATTTTCATTCTTGAAAAGGGGAGTTGGAGTTCCCCCCCCCCACCCGCCCAGAACACTGACAATGGATCCGTCCCCGATTTGTCCAAAAGGAGACCACTTGTGCATGATTTTGAAAAGGGTAGGGCGCTATTTTTTTAATTTTTTTGTTGTCATCTAATTTTGCCAAAAATTATATGAAAACATCTTGGATTCGGACAAAGGTTCGGTGCGCACCTTGGCCCAACCCCCTCAGTCCACTACCGACATCAAGTGTTCTTTGATTAGGATGTCCACTCATCATTTCGAAAGAAGGATGAAAAAGTTCATCTTACTGCTTTGATATTGAATGACTCCTTTGTATGCGTTGTCAAAGATTCCAGATATAGAAAGCAGTTTTTACTTTACCTACCAGAAATGTCTCAACCCAAGGGTAATAACTACTTGTAAAAACTCAGATCCATCTTAGTCGAACTTAAGTTGGAATTAGTCACCAAAAGAAAATATCCTTTGTCCCTCTTCTCCATAAAAGTTAATGTGCATCCGGTCTTTGAGACCGAGAAGGTCGTGCCCTCCTTCAGAAAGGCCGAAAATTGTCGTCTGCTCACTCAGTGATTCCGCGAAGCGGGAGTGTTTGACAGGTCACGTGACCCGCCTTATATGGCGGCGCCCATGCCCTTATACGGAAGTAGAGCGGAATGTCGACGTCACGGGGCTCCAAATATGGGCATGGTGTCCATATATGGAAACTGGGTCAGGGAAAAGTAGTGCGCACTTACTACAGTGTAGTAGCGGCGGGGGGCGTGGTCTGAGAAACACCTGCCGCTGGCGGGGCACGGAGGGCAAGGGGGCACGCGCCCAAAAGGGATCTGTTTGAAGGACGGATTTCTTTTCTTCAGCTGGTGCCAGAAACAGAACCAATGCAAATTTAATCCGATGACATTCTCAAAATAGAGTGGTATGAAACAAAGAAGCGAAGGATGTATGACTAAATTTGTGTAGTGATTTTGTATGCAAGGAAATTTCTTTTGCAGATTTATGTTGGAAGATATTGCTTAATTAGGTATCTAAGGGTTAAACAAACAAAAGACTTCTTTGGTATTGCAGCTCACAGAATGAAAGATGCTCATGACTGAGGCCGATTGTTTGCAGTACAATAACCCGGCAAAGGCCCGGTCCCTCTAACCAAATAAGCCTATTGTGTTGGCGTGCTCTTTGTCAATCCGTCTTGTTTGTTCCTTGCCCTGTGTGCCTATTGTGCAGATCAGGCCAGCGCCCGTGAAAATAGAACCATATGCTTTTGAAGACATGCAGCCTTGCATTTGGCAATCTGCATGTTGTCGTGAGTGAGTCCTGGCAATAAAGAGGTCGGACAAAACAATCTAAGATCTGAGCTGGAATTAATCTTTTGAAACCCCGGTCCGCTTCAAACCCTTTACTGATAGCTCTTGTTGAAACACTATAATAAAAATGACAAGTTTTAAGAAAATGAAAAATAAAACCTAAACAAAGAGATTTGTGGTTGCTTTGATATGATAGTTTCCTTGAGAGACAAACAGTTCTCTAATCGCCTGACCTCTGACCTTTGCCTGCCCACTGGCCTCGGGTTGTGTGTGGTGTGAGAGTGTGCCTTTAACTGTTTAGTCCAATAATTACTGGACGCGGCGGGGCCTGCCTGGTGCCCAGATGGGCGTGGTGGTTCAGTGTGGGAGTAGTACTCTCTGCCCACCCACCTCACACGAGCACCTCAGACAGAAAACAACAGCTTCGACCTGTCCTAAACTCCTACGGATCCCCTTTGAATAACTTCAAACACGAGCAAACAAATTAAAAGGGACCTGGAAAATTAGCCGGAGAACAAACAAGCCGTCAGCACACTGGAGGTCGTGTAATTGCCGCAATCCGTCCAAGAAACGGAGAATAATTGATCTGTTGGTTAATTTTCAGGGTCAGAAATAACCCCACCCCCTCTTTCTTGGGTTTTCCCTGGTAACTTTCTTTGAAAGTTTGAAAAATTCGCAAAAGTTTGCTAACTTCTGGAAAAGTTTCAAAGTTTGTGGCTCTACAAAATTCACACTTGATGTGTCATTGTTACAGTCAAAACTGATGGACAATGTTTAAATGGGTTACAAAACGTATTTCTGCTATGCATAACATTTATCCACGCGGCTAGTTATGATTTACGTATACGTATCAAGGTTTGCGACCATTTATTTGAATTGAAACGTCAAAAGTTGGCTGGTTGTTTTAACATGTTAAAATGAAGACAATCATTAGGCAATTTTTCTTTTGCATGTATTAAACGTTTTGAATGATTGCAATGTTTCAAATTGAAGAGGACAATTTAGCACATTTGTTTTGATATATTTGATTATATTTGATTATATTTGATTTTAAATTTTGATATATTCTTTATAAAGAATATTTTTGGGCGAACTCCTATACGTTTAACTATATTTGATTATATTTGATTATATTTGATTTTAAATTTTGATATATTCTTTATAAAGAATATTTTTGGGCGAACTCCTATACGTTTAAAGGGTTCTTGTTCAATATTGAATTTAAAACTTCAATAGATATTTCTCGTTTTCATACAAGATTATAACTACATGACGTGATAATTTGCTGTACAAGAAGAAAACGGAATAGCACGTAAATACAGTGCAAATGAAAACATGATAAAAACTAAAAAATAACTTCATATTTCTAGAAACAAGACAAAGTGAGCCCCCAAATATAACTAATAAGTTACGAGCGGGTGTTGTGAACGCCCATATGATTTGTCCTTCGTATTCAGAATAATTTGAGAAACTCTGCAAACAATGAGAAACTCCGCAAAACCAAACTACAACGTGGACTTCTTGTAGCAATCTAGATCAGCTAATTTATTTTCATACTCCCACATAGCAAACTTAGAGCACATCCACTTTTTCAACCAGGGTTGCATCCAGGTGTCGATTGCATCATTTGTTTGCCACGTAAACTATATTAAAAAACAAACCTCTAATTCCTCTTTCTAGTTGCTGCGCCCACGTGTCTGAGTTGGAGCACGTGTTCTTCAGCCAGGGCCAGAACCAGACTGCGCTGCCCAAGGTGCAGCAGGAGCAGCAACAGGTGGACGTCAGCCTCTCCCCCTACGCACAGGAGTAAGTAGCACCCGCCAAAAAAAATATGATAAAAAAGGAAAAGGTAGATAAGAAATTTGAAAAAAAAAAAACACTTCATTATGCAAGCGGTACTTCCCGGAACAAAATGTAGTGGGAATACAGTGTGTACTGAGTGCAGAAACTGTGAGCTTGCGGTAGGATTTTAGTGGAAAATCATTGGAAATAAGTCGAATTTCAGTATTGAGAAGTGGAAAATCAGTACGTCCGAAATATTTAAATTAGGTAGAATATACAATAAGTAGCATTTTAGTCCTTTGCGCCCACCTCTGCCCCGCACACGCCTATAGTGACCCAGGCCCGGCCACGTACACTCACCCACGTAGATTTGTGACACGCACACACACCCACAGTGACCCAGGTCCGGGCTACAGCCCACAGGTGCCGTCTGAAGTAAAACACTTCAAAGAATGGCCCACAAAAAACCCTCCACACCTAATCAAGCCGGTCCATGATATTGCAAAGGACACAATAAGTGATTAGTGGTCTGATTAGCCCTGGAGTGAAGGCGGTCTGATCCCCTGGAAATTAGACTCAATTTGATCTAATACCAACGCACTTGAGAGCATGCTTGAGCTTGGATTGTCTTTTATCAAAGGGAGCATTACAGAAAAGGGATTGTATCAAATAAACATTCTGGTTAATTATTATGTCTAATTCACACCAAAAACATGATTCACAATAATGATACGTATTCTACATAGCCTGTGCGTTCAGCCTCTCATTTCCCCCCCCCCCCCCCCCCTCATTTCCAAAATGCAATACTATGCAGATTTTTAGGACTAGGAATATTATTACAACAACTGATAGCTATGCATATAATGATTAGTTACATTTTCTGAATTCTCCTTATTCAAGGCTCAGTGCTAGTAGATTGACTATGTTTGAAACATGTTTTTTTTTTCTCCATTTTTTATTTGAACGTCTCTCCAAATACAAGTTCTTCCGATATTGTTGAAATGAAAACAGACTATATCACATTAATATACATACTGTATATGAATATAGATGAACATGGATGACTTCTTGGTTCTTAATGTCACTTACGTAAATTTTAGACCTCCCCCAACTGTTACTATTTTGTCCTCTATTCATTCATTAATGCGCTCGTTTCTTTTACCACAGTTACATTCTGAAATGTTTCATAAAACATACGTTTTCATGAAAACGGATGTAAAAAAAAAAGACTCATTCCAAATCCGTATCCGTGTATATATCCTTGTCCGGAAAATTTATCACATTGCTTAGATCCGTACCCTACTCATATCCGCGTCCTTGTACGTGTACATGTATAGAAGTACATCTAAGAGTGGTATGCACATCAAGGGCAGTATCCTACCAAAAAACCTTTGAAAAAAGCCTCATCCAAAGTTATACTTCGCGCATAGAACACTAGGAAAAATTTCTCTTTTGTTCACATAATCCTTGTTAAAAAATCTTAAGTAAAAAAGAATTTTTGTTGTTGTTGACATTCATACTTCATTCAAGTTTTCACTACCTATTCACATGTTTCATATCATGAGAGAAATTAGACATTAAACGTTTGACATATATACATTATGTCTAATTGGATGCAGGAACCGTCTGAGAATAACTTGATGCATCCAGGTACCACAAAATGCTCTCAGTCTTCCCGTGTCTATCCTTAAATCTGAAAGACCAATAGAATACCCTTGTATTAGTGAGTTTTAGCACCTCAGACGCATCCCATAAACATAAGCATAATGTATCCCTTATATCAGTAACAGGAATTCCTTTCAGAAATATTCCATTCGGATTCTATACTTTGGTACATGCTGCAAATATAAATGTACGTAGGTGTTGTATTTTCTGGGTTCCTTGTCTAGCATACACCTTAGAAGTTCTGAGATGCGTTGACGTATTGAGATACCTCGAGGTTGCAAATTTCTTTATACCCTTAATAAAATCTGTATTTCTCTCCTGCAGTGACTGTGACCAGCTGTACACCTCGGTGGTGGTGCCCGCCGAACCTGTGGCACCCTCTATAAACGTGGCTGAGCTGATCCGGGAGACATGTGAGGAGGGGGGCTGGGAGGGGGGCGGGGCTAAAGGAGAGATCCTGCCCGCTCCCCAGGCTGCCAGGGTGCTCTGTGGGCTCTCCCAGGCCGTTGACAGGTGGGTGGACTATTTGTTGGTTTAGGTATAGCTGATCCGGGAGACGTGTGAGGAGGGGGGCTGGGAGGGGGGGCCGGGTGTGTGGTGTCCTTTCTATGGGACATTGCACACTAAAGACCCCTTGCCACTCTTCGCAACGAGTAGGGTATCGCACCCGGTGGCGGGTTTCTCCTAAACCATATCATATATTCGGTCACCGCCCTTGTGGCGTAAAATAAGCTGAAAAGTATTACCTTGTGCAGTCTGGAAAGAACCCATAAGGGTTGGCCGGACGTTAAACTACCCCAACAAACAAACTGGGAGGGGGGCGGGGCTAAAGGAGAGATCCTGGCCGCTCCCCAGGCTGCCAGGGTGCTCTGTGGGCTCTCCCAGGCCGTCGACAGGTGGGTGGACTATTTGTTGGTTTGGGTATAACTGATCCGGGAGACATGCGAGGAGGGAGGCTGGGCGGGCGGCGGGGCTAAAGGAGAGATCCTGCCCGCCCTGCAGGCTGCCAGGGTGCTCTGTGGGCTCTCCCAGGCCGTTGACAGGTGGGTGGACTATTTGTTGGTTTAGGTATAGCTGATCCGGGAGACGTGTGAGGAGGGGGGCTGGGAGGGGGGCGGGGCTAAAGGAGAGATCCTGCCCGCTCCCCAGGCTGCCAGGGTGCTCTGTGGGCTCTCCCAGGCCGTTGACAGGTGGGTGGACTATTTGTTGGTTGTATAGCTGATCCGGGAGACGTGTGAGGAGGGGGGCGGGGCTAAAGGAGAGATCCTGGCCGCTCCCCAGGCTGCCAGGGTGCTCTGTGGGCTCTCCCAGGCCGTTGACAGGTGGGTGGACTATTTGTTGGTTTGGGTATAACTGATCCGGGAGACATGCGAGGAGGGAGGCTGGGCGGGCGGCGGGGCTAAAGGAGAGATCCTGCCCGCCCTGCAGGCTGCCAGGGTGCTCTGTGGGCTCTCCCAGGCCGTTGACAGGTGGGTGGACTATTTGTTGGTTTAGGTATAGCTGATCCGGGAGACGTGTGAGGAGGGGGGCTGGGAGGGGGGCGGGGCTAAAGGAGAAATCCTGCCCGCTCCCCAGGCTGCCAGGGTGCTCTGTGGGCTCTCCCAGGCCGTCGACAGGTGGGTGGACTATTTGTTGGTTTGGGTATAACTGATCCGAGAGACATGCGAGGAGGGGGGCTGGGCAGGCGGCGGGGCTAAAGGAGGCCGCCAGGGTACTCTGTGGGCACTCCCAGGTCATTGACAGGTGGGAAGAAAAGTGTTTTGTTGGTTGGATAGAACTGATCCGGGAGATTTGCGAGGAGGGCGGCTGGGAGGGGGGCAGGGCCAAAGGAGAGATCCTGCCCCGCCCCCGCCCCAGGCTGCGGGCTCTCCCAGGCCGTCGACAGGTGGGTGGAATAGCGTTTGTTGGTCTGGGTGTAATCTCTCAAGCCCCTCACGTTTCGACATCACTTTTCCAATATATAACTATAAGGAATTAAACATGTTCATAGAAATCGAAATGAAGTTCACAAAATTTTGAAAAAGTAAAAAGTTATGTGAATGTGTTGTTTTACGAAAAACTTTTGCTCAGGTGTTCAAATTTCACGATGAGTTGATTGCAAGAAATATACCAATCATAGATTTGTTTTATATCAGTATGATTCCAAAATGCTCGGAAATACTCGATGTTCGATTACTATGTTACTCATATTATGAGCTGCATAACCTACATATCTTTATGCAACATAAAGAAGACCCATTTAGTATTCTTTCTATTTGCCTCTCACTATTCTTATCTCTTTTTAGGCAATCACATTAACGATTTACTTAAATAAAGGCATACCAATCTATCCCTATTTGTAGTTTTTCCCTTCCAACGGGACGAAATTTCCTCGTTCCCTTTACCATACGTGTTGCCCTAGTCTGAAAACCAATTACCTTTTTAAGGCGTGAGCCAGGTTTTCTTAGGGAGGAATTCCCACGTGTAAAAAGTGCATGCTCACCATTTTAATTAAACACAAAGTAGACTAATAAAGGCAGATGAAGGCCCACGACCATTAAACCCACAACTATTCCCTTAAGCGAAAGGTCTTCGTGTCGCGGCGATATTTGAAGACGTTTACCGTCTTTCTGCGAATAAAAGAACGAGGTTCGAGTCTAAAAGGCACCTCGGTCAGGGAGGTCCAGCTCTCGAGTTAATTATAGATATCCCCAGAAAAATACCACGGTCACTGTTTACAGAAGGATAGGTTAAAATGGGATAGGCGTATTGGTAACAGAAGGAATGCTCTCTATTTATTCAGAAAAAATACGTGACCTTTGACACTATGCGTTTAGATATTTAGGAAATAGACTGTTGTTAGTTCTCGTAACTGTGAGGAAATTGCGTAGAAATCTTTGTACACAAAAGGTTACAATTACGCATTAAAATTTGTCATCGCAATTAGCGAAATAAATCACCTCCTTATTTATGCGCATAGAACAGTATCTTAATTAATCAACGACGCTCCGGTCACAAAGCAGATTTTTATTATTCTTAGATTAAGGCAATTTTTCAGCGGAGCGCCGGTTTAAAAATTGATGTTGGTCCGTGAGAGAATGCCGCGGAATTAAACGAGTGACGGCGGGCATCCCGGCCAAGGCGCAGTAACGGACCGCTCTACTGTCTATTTCATCCTGTTACGTGAACTGTTTGGCTAGGAAGTTTTCCCAACTTGTGGCACTCCTTTACCAGGCATAGGCGACAGATGGGTGGGCTATTGGGGACTCTAAAATAGGATAGGGTACGAAGAAGGAAAGGGTTGGATTGTTGAGAAGAGATTACATCATTCAGGGTCCCCAAGGCACAGGGAAAACCTGGAAAATGGCCTGAAGAAAATCCATGAAAGGAAAAAAAGAATTCCCTGACAGGGAAAACACAGGGAATTTGCAAATTTTACCAAAACACAATTTCATTTAGCCAGGTTCTGAAATTCCTTATTTTTAAAACATTAGGGATTTAACTTCTTGTTGTGTTTCCAAATTTGATCTGCACTTGAAGGGTTTTAATTTTGAGCAATTTGCTGGATATGGCACAGGGAAAAATTGTCATTTGACAGGGAAATATCAGAGAAAGCATAGGGAGTTTGAAATTGACATTTGAGTGGGGACCCTGATCATTTGGGTTAGGCTTGGGAATGCTGGTAAAAGGAACATGTGTATTCAGATCAACCCGACACAGCTACATCTACAAGGCCATGTTTTTGTGTTGTTTTTTCCCCCCTTTTTTTTGTTTTCTTATTTCGCCGGGAGAGGTTGGAGTGCGCAGCACGGGTGGGAGTAGCCGCAACATGACACAAAACCATGAAAGGCCAAGTTGGAATTAAGTGTCGGTGAGCGACCGGCAAAAAAAAGTCACAACCAATTAGCGACAAGGCAGACGAGGCAGCAGCAGGACTAGAAATAGAGGCGACTTGGGTGGCTTAGATCAGGGAATCCTCCGTCAAGAAGAGAGGGCCAGGCAAAAAAGGCACTCATTAATAGTGCATTTGATGAAGTCACGGACTCCCAGCCCATAAAGGACATTATAGTCATAGAATACATCAGATTCCTGCGCCTTCTTTGTAGTATGATTAAGCCTGGTTTTAGCAATGCTGTAATGATGGGAAACTTTTCATACTAAATACTAATGAAGAGATATCAGCGGTGGTCCTCCTGATTAAAAGACCAGCAGAGGTGCCTCCTAACCTATATAAGGCCAATAAAACCAACAAAAACACATTGCCATTAAGACATTTAGCAATGGAGCGAAAGTAACAGCCTGACTCATTTTTAGGCTCTGACTTAAGAGTTTGTTCGAATTATAATTAGAACAGAATGTTCCACCACTTTTCCTGATTATCGCTTTTTATTCAGTTTTCCTTGAGAAACCATGTGTAGGTGTAGCTGACAATTTCCAGTGAAAATCATTAAAAAGCTTTATTTTGGTACCTCAGCAAAACAGCGTTTTGTGAAATGATGGTAACAAAGTGGTCTGTGTGTGGTTAAGTCCTGGGAATTTGGACTTTGACGGACTAAAAAGCGGTCAGAATTACGGGACTTCCTCATGTGTTGTGGCCATTGATACTTCAACAAAAACGCCCCTAGAAATCCATTAATGTTCTAAGTTCAGCCCATTACAGCACTGGTTAACGATGAATTAATGCATGATTATGCAAAACATTTTTGTTTTCATTAAAGATTTGTAAATTAGTTCAATGAATAAGCCCATCGAATGTCATTGAGTAACTAGGTATTCAATTTGTATTGGTTTATATTTATAAAGAATGCTTGTATTAGTTTATATACAAAGGATACAACTAAATCGAGTCCAAGAAATATTTCAAAAACAATCATTCAGCCAAATCGGAAAAGGTTCCATTAAGGAATTGATGATATTGAAAAACGTAGAAAGGGTGTTTTTTTAGGACTTTCTAGGACGTACATTTACAGTTAAACCGAGATCTGAAGTATGATCTTTCGTTGAAATTTAGTACCAAAAAAATTAATTAAAAAATTAATTGAATTGATTTTTTTTAAATCCATCTTTGTTTTCAAATTGCAGGCTGTTTGAGGACGCGGCCAACCAGCTGAACATGAAGGCCCTGATGGGGTTCCTCACCGAGCTGTGCCGGGCCACCAAGGCCCAACTGTCCACGTACGGGTCGGCGGCCAGCAAGGCCGACATGCCCACCAACTGCCTCCACCTGTACCGCCTGGGCGACATCCTCATGAGGTGTATGCGGAGTCAGCGACCACTGCTGCACCTCATGACCGCCTGGAGTGTGGTCGCACCCTACTTAGTCGAGGTAGGTAGCAAACAATGGACTTTTTTCTGAACTTTGAGTTTGTTGTTTTTGTTTGTTATTGGGTGTTTGTTTTCAAAAAAGGGATTAGTTCATTCACAAGTAAGATATACAAACTTACATGAAGGAAACGTAGAATTTCAATAAATTTCCCTTATGTTCAGTATGTAGGGAATTTCAATTCCACCGATACTGGGGGGAAATTGTTCATTTTTGCACAGGGAAGATGTTAACTTTCTAAATACTGAAGCGTACAATCATGGATAGCATTAAAGCAACTTTTGCGTATAGGCCTTCTAAAATTCATCTCATGCATGGCTTCTCTTCAAAAGAGTGCACTATTACGACACATTTTGATCAAAATCACGAAGTTCCATATATGTCTTGCGTTGTACTACTCCCTAAGAACGATTCAGTGCACATAAAATTAGATAAAAACATTTTAAAATAAACTGACATAAATCATAATTCACAACACAAATCACACTAATCTCCCTGTATAACCCCTACTACAGGCGGCCTGTCACCGGGACCGCACCATCTCCAAGAAGGCGGTGGACTGCGTTCACGAGTTCGTGACGACTCTGCTGAGTCAGCGCCAGGAGCCGCCCCACTCCCACTTCAACGAGTCGCTCTGTAAGCCTTTTGAGAACCTGCTCTGTCTCGAGCTCTGCGACGGCGACGTCCAGGACCAGGTGAGAGCAGCTCATGCTAAATTAGGCCAAAGGAAAATAAAGGAAATTTGCTGGGGACATCCCTAAAAAATGATGTCATGGGAAGTGTCTGTGGAGAGCAATTGTTCCTGGATGGAATTAGACTAATTGTAGTTTAATGACACGGGGGCCACCCGTTAGCCGCTGCCTATGTTTGGTGTCTGAGAAGCGGTTCGTATATAAGAATTCTCTGAAAATTTATCATAATGAACTCTAAGCAGCCCACCCTTTTTCCTTGAAGTGAGAGTTGTCCTTAAATGGATGTAATATACGTTTTCAATATGGAAAGTAGCAATCACTAGAAGATTGGAGTGAATGAAATTTAGAAGCCCTTATAATTGGAGCATACCTGTTTTATTTCTAACAGAACAAGCGAGATGTATGCATAAGAAATATAAATAAATAACAGTAAAATCTAAGTAAAACAATCAAAATCTCCTGCAATGCATGTTGCTATCTTCAAAGGATGTATTTCTTGCGGAGGAACCTGTCAAGGTGTATCTATCTATAGCAAAGAATTCAAGAAACTCAGTAAAGAGGGGGAGATTTCTCAACGTAAAGTTGGGGAGATTTTATTTTCGAAATGAGCCTTCCATTACGTACGCACCTAGAGTGTGTGGGGATCAGACATTTTTGAAAATTAGCGTACGTTCCTGTACAAATCCAATGTATACTTCAGCATAAATTTGTTGAAGATCTGGAATTTTTGAAAACGTACGTGGAAAGCCCCACAGTACTGACAGAACCTGGCGTTGTGATTACTAAAAACTGCCCTCCGTAGGTGGTCTGCTCCATCTGCGAGCTGGTGGAGACGTGCACCTCGGAGATCAAGTCGGGGTGGCGCCCACTGTTCGGGGCGCTCCGGGCGGTGAAGATCGAGTACACCACCGTGGAGGAGGTGAACGAGGCCCGCCAGAGGCACATCGCCGCCGTGCTCGACGTCTTCAACGTCTTCCTCAACACCGACAACACCATGGTGTTCGCCAACGCCGCCGTGGACTGTATACTGTGTCTGCTCAAATACGTCAAAGGGCCTGGTGAGTGTGGCTTACTTGTTTTTCTCCAGAAATTGCATTAAAAACATCTTAAAAAGTATTAATCCACCTGTTATAAATTATAGAGTTTCTGATATCAGTAGTATCTAATATTTGCTAATATGTGAGCTGAATCGTGAAATTTTCACAATTGAGAAAGGTTTATTCCGCCTCTTATAAGTTATAGAGTTTATGGCAACAGTAGTATCCAATATGTGCTAATATGTTTGCTAAATTTTGAAATTTTTACAATTGAGCGGTTCATATAGGATTACAACTTGATATATGATAGAATATGTTGATATGAACTAAAAAAAAGGATGAGAACATTGATCAGGCAGTAGAAATAGTTGTAGTTTTAGAAGGTTTTTTTTGGTCACTTCTTCACATTTTGTACAGAACTTACTAATGTTATATGATTTTAAACCAGTGTGGTGTTTAGTTCCTGGTAAGAAATTACATTGTCACTAAAACATTTTAATACCAAATTCTGTCAAGTACTGGACGATCTCACTTGTAAAAAGTGGTATCAAATACATTTTGAAAAAGAAGTTTGTAAAAGTATAAACTTAATCAGAATTGCCATGGAATACTCAGTGGTATTTACATAATCAATATTACCATTGACAGCTGTAAAAATTGCAAAAGCGGGTACGTAACATGGCGAGACTCCAAATTTTGAAACACTAACCCATTCCATTTGAAATACTAAACCAGCTTTAGACATAAGGATGCTCAAGTTCTGTTTATTGCAATTATTATCAGTTGATTCTTGCATTAATATCATGTTGCTCATACCTTCTGTACAAAACCCCCATGCGACATTAAAAAATCATTAATTACTTTGTGAATGTTCAAGAATCCGTTTAAATTTGCAAGTCTATGGGCTATTAATATAACAAAATTATCAGTGCCATTACCTTCTGTGTCAAAGGTTTTTCTGGTACTTCTACTTAACTATGTTTCAAATCATTACAAAGTCCCTGTAGGTCAGCCAATTTCTCTTTTGTCAATACTTGTATTGCTTTGTAAAGGGCCATACTCACTAAGCGATTTTACCGGCGACTGCACGAGACAAAAATCGCCTGGCAAAATCGCCTGGCGATCACTGTTGCTGGGTGATTTCCCGTGGGTGTGGCGTGCGTTCTGAGCGATGGGCGACAGGGATCATGTTGTATCCCATTTACAGATCCCCAGTGAAATCGGCGGTAAAGTCGGCAGTCAAATCGGCAGATTCTCAGAATCCGTGTATACTCACGGAGAGTTGCCCGGCGATCCTGAGTGTTAGTTATTACGACTTTACCGGCGATTCTCCCAGTTGCCCGTTGCCAGTCAATGGCAAGATAGCCTAGTGGGTATGGGGCTTAACAGTGTTATGTTCATATGCGTTATAGGTAGAACTAACAATATAGGGGCAATCAAATGAATGTCGATTTAATCTTTAACGCAGTTTCAATGCTTAGGATTCGGTTACGCTGTGTATATGTTTACATTAAATTGATTAATTGAATAAAGTAAATAGCAAGTTCTCTAGCTGTTTTACAGAAGTTGGATGGTCTAAATCACGATGTCATAAGCATCTTAGTACTAAAACTAGGGAAGGCTGGTTTAAATGCAAATCAGCATTATCCCTTCAATTAGAAATAGAAAGTGTATACCATGTTAAAGTTCACTATGAGCTTTCTTCGTTCATTTGATTTTTTTCATAAAGTTAGAGGGAGGGCTCTGTAAGTGTAATAGGAAATGTTGGTCATATATGTATACACCATGGTGTTTCTTTTCATTTTCAGTTTCTTATAAATAGAATAATATTATGTTACTCCAGTCCCAGCACATACTGATAGGATCTTTAAAAAATGATAACACAACATATATAACTACAGAATTATAATAACAGGGATGCCATTTTTCATACTTTAGTAGGATTTCCTAATTTTTGGTGATTTTGAATTGCACAACCAAATTTTCATACAGCATGCTAATAACTGTTTTATAGTAATTTTGTAGTGTTTTCAAGCTATTCGTATAAAAAATTCTATGCCAGGAATCTATTTATGAAGGTAATAGTTGCTCTTATTTGCTTCTGGAAAAAAAAGTAACTTTGTCATCAGTGGGAGTGGCGTCTGTAATAACAAGACAGTATTACATAACTCTACTATACTTGCTCCTCTCAGGTGGGTTCGAGGAGGCGGCGGACGACGACGACACATCCGACTCGGGCAGTGAGGTGGACCCGGGCCGGGGGTCGGAGGACCTGTGTCTGCCCGCCCTCCGCTACCTACAGCAGTGCTGCTCCATCCTCTCCTCCATGTGGGGCATGCCCAAGTGTCCCACCTTCAACGGCGCCCACAGGTGAGCATACTCCTCACAAATAACCTTGGGTATTACTATTTTTATTTGCCACACCCATGTTGTGGCCAACTATATATAGGTAGTCTTAATGGGTTTGTTATGACACTTACTGACTTGGTCTCAAAACAACACTCAGTCTCAAAATTTGAGATTAATGTCTTTTGGCTTGATGAAATAATAAATTCCTTATGAAAAACCTTTCATACGAAGGAAAGTTTTAGTACATTTAATTGCGCTGCATATGCCGCATTCACTAGAATCTTAGTAAAAATTAAGACCATGAATCTTTTCTGTACGTCGACTGCAAAGAAAAAATAATCGTTCGTGTGAATTCAGGGTGCATAGTTCTGTCAGGCGATGGGAAATGAAATTGTGAGTAACAGTGTGAGATTCTGATGAATTTGCTTAGAACGAATGGCTAAATGCTTTTGTCTTGATATATCTTGCAGAAAAATAATAAGTGTGTCCTTGATATTTGCTTACCTTATTGTTGTAACATCAAAACTAAGGTTAAGGTATCTTGATCATTAACATTTTTCCTTCTTTTGGCAGTTTTCTATGTAATTCTGTACCTTGCCATATTTGTATTAATTGAATCAGAGATTATCATGTTATGTGAGAATAATTATTATACCATTTCATTAACCTTGATTTGTTTTTGCAATGATAATGCATTGAAAGTTTCTAAATACCTTCGTTTACGTCTTTTGTGCATCCTCATTTTTTGGTGGGTGGATTCTCACTGTTGTAAAGGCCAACCTTAGAAACATGCTGAAGAGTAGATAAAGTTCCCTTGTGAAAATGCCTGGAGGGAAAGTTGCCAAATGTAGGTGGGTGGGTGAGTGTTGGCTGTGGGTGGGTGGGAGTGGCGGGGAAGTTTGTCAAAATCTGTGACCTTTAAAGATGTGTCTGGGGAGTGGAAAACACGCCTGCCGAGTGTGACTTCAAGGGGTGTGGGTGTGCTTCCTGAAATATCGACGTGACCAGGCTTTGGTGCGGGTGGTTGTTGGCTGCTAAATTTCATTCAAAATAAAACCTTTAGAAATAAAAATGCAAAATTATGTAGATATTTATTGAATGGAAACCCATGTAACTGCTGTGTTTCGATACTAAATAAATTGTGTTGTGTTATAACTGATATTCCTTTGTAATGACAGATATAGGGATTATTCATATTGACTTTTAATGGTGAAGACCTTTGATGTTATGACCTTTGCACAGAATAACACCTATGTAGGGGATACCAGCAGGGTCACCAAACCACAGGTTTTTGTGTGGGGTAGAAATTAAAGATGTTTACGAATTATAAATGACTCACCCACCGATTTAATTTCCGGGACACTATGAATTACTGCGGGCCAAGCATTATCTTTATGTGTTATTGTTTAATCATTTTGTCAATTTAATTTTGCTAACACTAAAAACTCTATAAAACCTTATGTTGTTTCCAAAGTTAGCTCCACTTGTAGAGTTGTCAATGGTTTAAAATGAATGTAGCAATATAAATGCAAAATCACTATAGAAAAAATACGTTCAAACGCGAAAACAGCCCGAATCATTCTTGAACAAGGATGTAAGTTTTCAGATTTTTGTCAGATGCATATGTCACATTTTGCATGTCATTACCTCTTATGTTTATTCCTAAAATTAAACGCTTACATCTCGTTTCATACTATTTTAAGATTATTTAAGATTATCTTTCTGGAGTTTCAGGTTTTTTCATTAACCCATACTTTCATCCCTTCTTGAGGTACCTATAGATCTATTATGTAAATTGCAGTTGGAAAGAAAAGCTTTTTTCGTAGTATTTCTCATCTCAATATGTGACCACTCAATCTCTTCAGAATTCGGACTACGGCCAACCCCCGCTGTGTGGATCCAGTCATCCCCGATATGGACCTAGCCGCTTTCCAGAAACCCTGGATGGACGAGAGCCTGATCGGTCGGCGGCCGTCTAACGTGGACAGCCCGCCGACAGGAGAACAGGCCAAACAGAAGGAGAGTGCGGACGAACAGGTGACGCAGAACTCGGACTCCACGTCCCTCGACTCGGGGATAGGCGTCATAACGTCTGACGTCACAGGACAGACGCCACAGGCCTCTCCGGTCACCGAAGAGGAAAACGGGCCCTCGGAGGAACCACGTGACGCGACCATCGACCAATCAGAGAACGGCGACCAGAAAGAGGAAGACCCAAGTGAATGCAAGAAAGAAAGGGTCGAGGACCCACAACCAAAAGATGATTCTGATCAAACTGAAAATAAAGCCTCAAATAGCTCATCAATAGTTTCAAAAGAAGAATCAATGACGGATCAAAAAGAAAAAACGTCAAATTCGGAATCTAAAGTTTCAAAAGAAACTTCACCAACTGTTACAAACGATAATTCCAAAGAGAATAAACCCGCTCTTAAGGCAGGTAAAAGTGTGGACATTAAGCCGGTCTCCCTGGAGGAGCTGGACAACCAGACAGGTGTACTACACGTGTGGTTCTTGGTGTTAGAAGGCTTAGCCACTACCGCGTCTACAGCACCCAAAAACTACCAGCCCCAGACGTTAGAGATGCTCTTCAACCTGCTACGGTCGGCTGCACAAGTACCAGGTAAGAAATGTTTAGACCGCTATATGTGTATTTGTTCACCAATGAACCGGTTTTGCAGGGACGTAAGTTTTCAGATTTTAAACTGATTTCAGATAAAAGTATTTTTAACACCTCACACGATAAGTTTCATAAATAAATGCTAACATGAAGTTTTATAGCCATCTAGAAGACTTACAGATTTTCTTCATGCATTTTCAGAATTTTTCTTTGACCCTGACTTACATCCCTGGTTTCTTTTCCTCTCGAGCGGTTAAGTAGGGGGAAAAAACAAGAAAAGTAGTTAGGACTTTTCTTCTGTGAAGGGTTTAACCTGCGCACCGATAATTCAAAGAAAATTATGATCTCTGATGAGACCTTGACTTGCATTTTCCAGTATAGGACGTCACAAGAAGGCCCAGGTGCGCACTTCTGACATTGTGGAATGTAAAAATTATGACGTCATTGTCCAGAGTGTAATTTTAGCACTGCGGTTAATAGTTTAAAGATTCCCAACGTCAGGAGGTCAGAAGGACATATTGTGGCTTTACTTAATAGACAATTAGGATAGATGAGCAAAAACCATTGGCTCCTCCAAGAAAAAAATCGACGATACTGTCAATTTCAGACAAATTAGCAAACCATACCGAAAAAGTAGCTTCTTTGACGTCCATGTTGCCATTTGCTCGAAAGAGATCGATAAATTCACTTAGTAGTTATTACTTAGTTTTTTAAGCACTAAATGCTCCCATATTGGCTGTTCTGGGGTGCTATTACTGACCAGGCTGTTTTCAGGCCGTCAGAAAACCTCCGATTCGGAGAATGCGGAGCCGTTTGATAAACCACAATACGTCGTATTTCTATGACAACCAGAGGCATGTAAATGTCAAGACTTGCTGCACTGTACCACAATCCTCCTCACATCTGCCCACAAGATACGCTGCATATTGCGCTGTCATTTCTGTGAGTCATCTATTTGTGTGCTCGACAGTGTGGTTTGTCAGACAGAAAACGAACGGTCTTCACCTCGGTTTAGGGATTCCACATTGTGTTCTGTCTTTATTCCAAAACCATTAGGAATAAATGAAAGGTTATGTCCAGGTCACAAACAACTTTGTGAATTGCAGAGAAAGATGATCCAACACAATGTGCTCATTCCTATTGATGAAACTCGCCGCAATCATCACATACGGAGCTTCATCATTGCCCAAAATTTGGAATTGAGATTGGCCCTTTCCTTAATCAGGACACTAACATGGCCTTTTGACATGAAGTCCTATTTAGTCATACTCTTAATCCACATTGCAAAATTAGTATCTAAGATAAGTGTTTAAATTTTGAATGGTAACCCCTATTCAGGTAAATGTACATTACGCTCATATACTACCGCTTAAGTAAACCCCCGTGGGGATCCGGGGTGGGGGTTCCTTTGCGAGCCTCCTGGGAATTTAAGAATGTGTCCCCAGCAGCCCCTTGCTGTTTGTAGAAGGCAACAAATGGGGAGACCAGACTTAGTAACACAATTGGTGGAGTGTCTGCTCTGAGGCTGGGAGGTCTTGGGATTTATCCCTGACCAAGTCACACCAAAGACTTTAACAATGGTAGTGGTCACTGCGTGCCTGGTACTCGGTATATAGTAAAAACCACGAAACATAACTGGTCAGCCCGGTGTCAGTATAATGTGACTGGGTGGGGTATTGTGTGGGCCTATGACATGATATCTCAGTGTGGCAGCACTATAAAGAGGGCATTGGGTCCCACTGCTACAAATAGGCACCTCATTTCATAGATTCAGTCATCGCCCCTGTGGCGTAAAACGAGCTGAAAGGCTTTACCTTGTGCAGTCTGGTAAAAGAACCTGAAGGGTTGGCTGGATGTTAAACTATATTATATAGGCTCGACCTTCGTTCTAGAGCAGGATCCCCACTGCACAGGAAAATGGCAAAATGAATTCCCTGTCAGGGAAAACACAGGGAATTTGGAAACTTGATCAAAATGCTGTCTGTAGAGCCTGGGTCCCCCTATATATACACATGCTCCCCTCCTGCAGGCCCAGGGTGTTTTGGTAGCACAGTGGTAGAGTGTTGGCTTCATTATCCGAAGGTTGGCGGTTCAAGTCTCTGTCCTGCTGCTGTGGTATTAGACATTCTTCCTGTGGTCAATGACAGGGTTATCAAAGGCCTATTGCCACCGGCCATTGTATATGTGGTGCCCTGCCTATGGAACACTGCATCTAAAAGAACAGCTGCCTCAGTAAAAGTGTAGGGTATGGTCTCTACCTACTCATAGATTCAATCATCCAGGATCATCCATCATGGTTACGGCACGGTAACCAGGTCTGTAGAACCTGGGTGAGCTGGGGTCCCCCTATATATACGTTTGATCCCCTCTTCCAGGCCCCGCGTTCAGCCTGCACTAAGTCAACCACCTTCTGCTACCCATCCTTGAGTCTTGGTTATGGTGCAGTAACCAGGTCTGTAGAACCTGGGTGGGCCTAGGTCCCCCTATATATACGTTTGATCCCCTTTTCCAGGCCCCGCATTCAGCCTGCACTGCATCAACCACCTGCTGCTACCCATGCTCCAGTCGTGGTTACGGCGCGGTAACCAGATCTCTGGCTTTTGGGACGTGTCGGCCGCCAACTTCAAACAGTGCTGCGGGCTCTGCACCGACCTCGTCGTCGAGTTCATCATCCAGTTTGCTGGTAGGTAACTGATTGACTATGGATGGGGTTTAGATATATGTGGCTTATTTGGGGTTTGTACATTAAGCATAGTGAAGGAGGGCACATTTGGTGACATGGAAAGAATCTTACAATAATATCCAATTGTTGTATGAAAAAAAAAGAATTCAAATCAAAAGGCTTTATCCCAGGGAACTTTTTCGCACGCAAAAAGTTTTTATGGTTTTAAATAATGCACTTTTTTTTCCAAATTCGATTTTAACCCAACATGTCCTATTTGATTATACGGAAATTATTTAAGGATACAAAGGAGTCTTCAGCAAGATTCTGCAAACTATTTTAGTTATCATAACACGGCCTACTGGTAATATGTATACCCTTTGAGAGATTACCTCGCATGTAGATAAAGTTTTGCCACAGATAACAGCCAATAACAAACATATTTTCCCACAGGATCTGAGGAGAGTCACAGCAGTGTGGTCTTCATGCTGAAACAGCTGCTGGCTGTTCTCATTGAGTGCGTCTCACAGTCTAACGAGTCTCTCTCCAGACTCGGCTGTGCATGTATCAGGTAAGGTCAACGTTAAATACCTATATCAATTGGTATCCTATATCAATTGGTATCACCTTTCAAACGATCCGTACCAGTGAGGTTAACTTGAGTTCCATGTTGTTATTTTGTATCCAAAAGTATACCCAAATACATAAATATCGAGTAGCTTATACCCATTAAGTTGACCCCCAAAAGAAATCACAGGGGCAGGGTAACGCTCTTAATCGAAGTTTCTCCTGAAAGAAATGCTTTAGATTTTATGCAAAATAAAATGGTTGCAAATCATCTATTGAAGAAGCAACATAACTAATAACTAAGATATCCATTCAGGGTTACACTAAAAGATAATCAAACCATTCTTTTCAGACTAAATAAGCACAGAATTCCTTCCTACAATATCAGGTTAGAAAGCAGATTGAACGCGTCCATTACGTCATGTGACTGAATACCACCACAGCCTTACTCCCCTTGCTATTCCTCCCGTCCCCAGGCACTGCCTACAGACTGATAACTAAGATTTCTATTCAGGGTTACAACAAAAAGTCAACAAAACTGTTCTTTTCAGACTAAATAAGGCATTTTCTTTAAAGAATTCCTCTCTACAACATCAGTTTAAACAGAAGGTTGACGAGCTCCATGTTATAACCTAATGTGACTAAAGGCTATATTCCAGCGCCCATATTCCACTATGCGTTGGGCTGCATTTGCGTTGGCTCTATGTAAGAAACATAAGTACCATTAGTTTTTCTTGGTTTTCCTTGCATTCCTGTCCGGTAACGCAAGTGAAATGCCCACCACAAGTGTAGAATGACGCATATTGGAATATGGGCTTTAATACGACCACCTTACTCACGGTGCTATTTTTCGCTCCCCCAGGCACTGCCTGCAGAGCACGGGCTACCTACTCACCGAGGACATGTGGCACGTGGCCGCAGACGCCATCACGCACGCCTTTGACGTCACGCTCTACTGCCTACGTCAGCTGATGACGCCCTTCCACGAGGACTCGGACAACTTCTACGGCGACATCGGCCACGTCAAGGTGGCCGTGCGCAAGGACTGCTCGGGCATCGAGTGTGAGCGGCTCCGCCAGCTGGCCCAGCAGGTGGGAGGTGTTCTCTTTGATGGGCTGTTACCGGGAAGCTTCTAATAGAAAGCACACTCGGATTTTTCCGCCTTTCTTTTTTTTCTAATTTCAGAGCTACATCTTACAGAGTGAGTTTTTCACGCTGTTAGAATAAGAAGAAAAAAGTGATCAGTAGTAATAATTTTGATTGTTCATTCTAGTGGGTAGTTTTTTTTCACCTAGCACGGGTTCTTCTAGACTAATGTAGAGTCTCACCTTGAATTTGGATGTTTGATATCATCCTTAATTACCTATACTTTTCCTTCCCCAAATTCCCATGCCCGCTTGCCTCGGTGCACGAATCGTCGGATTCCACCATAATAATCGGCCGATTTTTGCACTCATCTTGCCTTTGCTTGATCAATGATTGGCAATCGTCAATATGGGATTTTGAATTCTACATGTTTGATCTGAATCTGCACAAAAGTCCGACCAGTGTTTAACGCATAGGTAATATAGGAAAACTACATGAGGATGTGGGATGAAGCAGAATACGAGCTGGTAGTAAGTAACTTCCCTGCACGAGCCCGAAGGGAGTCCTCAGGGAGAATGCTCTGCAGCAGCCCCAGCAGCCCGGTTAGTATTCTACCAGGCCGTGCGGTACACTCAAGGATACCAAAACCTTAGTACTATCAGATGAGCGTGCGGGAAGTGCGCACCGACGTATAATAATATCGCCAGCCTACTGTTCCGCCGAATGAGCTAAGCAGTGGGTCTGTACGGGGTCTGTATCAATGTGTCACTGGTCGGCGTCCCAGTGGGTCCTCATCACTTCATAAAAACGCACAGTATTGTACTTATACCTCCCATTTGGAGTTATAACTTAATCTAAACGTCCATTTTTGATTACCTATATTAGACGTCTGCATTCCTAGAAAAATGACTTACCATGTCTTTAGAAAAAATCCCCTCTAACCTCACGTATTCTTGCCCCTGTAGGTGTTGTTACTGGACGCCCAGCGGGGGACGAGCTCCATGATTGACTACGAGGCGGAGGAGGACCGCTCCTACATCTTCCTCATCTACCCGCCCCACCACGACCGGGCCGACAACCCCGAGCTCGCCATCACCCGGTACGTTGGCCTTAGGCCTAAGATGAGAGAAAAAGATGTTGTGTTTAGGTAACCCGACCTACCTTAATTTTGTGGACCTACCCTTACTTTTTGTCGACAATTCTTCCCCAAAACTTTTAGAAATATAAGAGCTAGATGACAGGAAATAGCATATATATCTAATCAAAAGATATGATGCTAGAAAATGTTATGGAAGTTGCTGATGTAATTACTTAATTTTCAAAAATGCCTGAGTATGTTTTTGTAAGTTAAAAAAAATCGACCTACCTACTCTATTTTATTCGACCAAGTTACCTGAACACAACTATCTTATTTGGCCTTATCAGTCAGGTCAAAATGCTTTAGGGGTGGAAGTTTGTATTGACCCATGAAGATTGATTTTAATGCACCCTGTCTTTTGAGAATGTTTTCCAGATAAAGAATTTGTCAAATATATTATATATATGCATAAAAGAGAATCTAGTAAGATATATTTCAATACTTGAGCAACACAAAGATTTAAAAGCTTTCCCCGCTTTTCCCTTTACTTGAAGTAAAACGTTATGAAAAATACAGAAATTCCTCATCCTTAATGTGATTCATGCCGTCAAGATTTATTTTGGAATTTCATCATCACGAGTCTTTCCAAATAATGCTTGCCTTGCATACTCCCTTGTACCAAAATAATGATTTCATAATCACAGAAAACTCCCTACTACGCATCCAAAAATCGTTGTAAGCAGATGAATGAATGTGAGGTCATATCTCCCTCTCCTTTCATCCTAACTCCAATCCCACCCATTCTCCATCATGAAACTGCCCTTTGGAGCCGACCTCGGCATTTTCTCCTTGCCCCCGACAGCGTGCCTTTTCGCTCTATCGTGGTCGGGCTGCTTTCGCACCGGCACCTCGTACAAATGGTGAAGATAACCAAAAATATCCCATTCGGCCTGACCAAAAAAAATGTAGTTTTTTAAATTCTTTATTTTCTATTAAAATGCAATGTTCGTCAAGGGCCGAAACACATTAATTGCACAATTGTCTACCTCAGAAACTATGTCCTTCACACAGATTTTATCAGAAACCGTTTATCAAAAATCCGTGTTCTGTATGCATAATAATCACTTAACTTTTGCAAACCAGTTCCGGTGAAAAGATTCTGCGTTGTAGTAAGGCTAAATAAATTCCTCACACATAATCACAAACTCAAGATTCAGAGTGGGTTTTTCCCGACAGCGTACCTTTTCGGTCCATCGTGGTGGGCCTGTTGTCGCACCAGCTCCTGGTGCAGATGGTGGGCACGCTGCTGCTCCAGGGTTCTCAGCGCATGGTGCCCGCCGAGCGGTCCCTGCTGGCCGCCAGCCTCGACACCCAGGAGACGCCCACCGAGGACGACCCGGAGGACCTGCTCCAGGACGCCCCTCTCCCAGGTAGGTTGACCCCGTGTCAACGGAGTTTAGGACTCCTAGACCTCCATTCACTTGAAAATTGTTTTTTCACTGAAGGTGAAGATAGACATTAAATCCCAGTTCACCCCTTTCTATTTTTTTTATTTGATTTTATCTTATCTTTTTTCTTTCTATTTTTTTTTCTTCCTTTTCTGTTTTTAACAACGTTCCAGTTTTATTTTTTTAAATGCATAAACCAGAAATTGAAAGAAAATCTATCGGTCGAGTGTCTAACATTTGAGACCAGAAACCGGATTTTATTAATGGGTAGCCTTAAATGCCTATCCATTATTGCGCCTTTACAAAGTTGCATTATTGCAATGTTTGTGACACAATGGAAATGAGCATCCCATTGTGTCAACCTGCAGAATGAATATGAAGTTAACCCACAAGTGAGGCGGTAAAAGAGGCCCATGTTTTATTGCAAATAGCCTACAAGTAAGTGAAAAAGAGCAAATGACTTCCAAAGAATGGGAATTTATATATAAAAAAGGACAAAAAGGATAGAAGAAACTCTCTTGATATGGACTGTTTATAGCTTTGACACTGTCTATCCGCGAATTCTAATGCGCCGTGATAATCTAGTTGAGAAATTGAGGATGGAATTTCTTTGTTCTCTATATAAAGACATCAGTAAAAGCTGATGATATTCGGATCACGTTCATTATTATGAAAAATCGTGTGTCGGGCACACCGCTAGAAAATTCCTTTCTTCACAAGTGTGATAAGGAATTCGTAATGCTGCTGTACTTCCTTGTTCGCGTTTCTATATCTGTTGGGATAATTCATACCAGAGGTCCCAATCTCAATTTGGCATTCCTTGTACTGGGTTGAATTCTCAACATCCTTATTCGGACAAAGAGGTAGCATTGGAATTGTCCTGTTGATGCTGAGTTTATAAGGCCAGTTTTACAAGTCATTTAAAAGTCATAGTTTGCAGCGCTTTTCATATTTTAGTTATTTCTGTGAGTCTAAGGGATTACCTTAGTATCTATATAAGGTCGACAATATAATGATTACGCTTTAAAAGGTAACATCAGTTTTAATACGTGAATGCTGACGTTGGTGCTATTGGGTTGACGTGGAAGCCACGTATAGTACTGAGTCAGTGACATTAGCATTTGGCTGTCAGCACTAACGTTCAGTGCAATATCGTCGTGGGATCGCGCAATAAAGAGCATGGACAAAGAAATAGCTTATAGATGTAGACGAGACATGTGATGTGTTAGCAGACTGTGGTTTCACATTTGATTGATAAACTCAATGCCTAATAAGTCAGGAACTAAGTGCTAGGTGTGAAGTTTCTTCACTGACCACGTTCGGTCCGTGTTGTGATAAAGTGCGATCTGAGGAGCTTCCACTGCTGCTGAATGAGTGTGGTAATAGTCAGCAGGTCCAGACATCTAATGAGTCATTTTGTGTCCAGCATTTAGAAAATAATGCGCCACAAACGAGGCACCGCCTTTGTAGACTTTCAACAGGGGATTGTTAGAGTATACTCTACTGCCTATCTTGTCTACAAAACGAATATTTTAGTAGCTTGCAGACTGTCTACAAAAAGAATATTTTAGTTTCGTATTAGTTTTTGAGAAGCGCACGATGATATTCTTAATTCTTGATATATTCAACAATCAAAACCCTGTTTGCATAATACAATAAACCGGAGCCAAGTATTAGGAGATCGGCTGTTACGAATGCATCAGAATAGTTGTTTTGCGGTTTGCTAGTCCATCCTGGGAATGCTATCCATCCATCATCGTCCCTAAATCGGGCTGAAACCTGTGTACATCCCCAAATTGGACTGGACCCATATTCACCATGCTGCTCACCGGCCGTTGGTGACATTTCACAGTCACTCTGACCTTTCTTTGTTGACGAGGTGGTGGGCCGAGGTGTCCTTCCCTAATCGGGTCCGCCGTATAGATACGGTGTTTAGACCTCCTCAAGGAATAGCTTATTTTAGGGAACTTCTTAAAAGCTCGAATTATTTTTACCCCTCTTTCTCTTTCTGGACGATACCATGGGGCCGCTATAGTGAGTCCAGCTGGTGATATAAAGGGTTATGGGTTGCAATATAAGCAGTAGACTTTCTGTAAAAGAACAAATAGAATTATTTATAATCCCAGTGATATAAACTTCAGCTCTCCTGTTTAAGGATAATGTGTTTCCTTTGTCGACAGTTTAAATTCATGATATTTGATACCTGACAACCTTCACGTTATGTCACTGACCTTACATTACCATCTCCCACCCTTAAAAGATATTATTATGGGCCTGTGACTCGCAATTCAGCTGTTCCGTTCAAAGATAACATGTTTCCTTTTCAGCAGTTTATATATACATGTATATTAATAAGATTGAATACCTGAGAATTGCCACTCCCTTCACTGACCTTATGTTGCTCTCTCCCACCCTCACCAGGTATGCTGCGCCACCTTTCGACCCGTAACGTGCTGGTGCTCCTCCAGTGCCTGCTGTCCTCCTACCGGACGGCGGCCGCCTTCGACGCGCGGCCGGGGCTCAAGTTCCTGATGCAGAAAGTGTCGCGGGCCAGTGTGGCGGCCAACCTGTACAAGCAGGCCGGTATCAGCCTCACCCTCTACATACACACCCTGCTGGAGATCTGCGCCCACCAGGACAACGTGCACGTCGACCACACCCAGAAGGTCCTGGCCGGGATGGCCTCCTCCAGTAACACCAAGGACTCCTCCGGCTACACCTCCTGCCCGAACACCCCCAACTTCTTGCTCCAATCCCAGCCGCCCGCGCTAAGCGCCGACTTTGTGGCTGCGGTGACGAGCTCGGAAAGCCTGCAGACCCACATGGCGGTGTTCGTGCGCACCCTGAAGGCCATCTTTGACGAGGTGTGCACGGTGTACGTGGACCTATACCTGGACCAGGAGGGCCCGTCCAAGGCCGACCAGCTGTCCACCCAGATGCTGGTGTTCCTGCTGGCCGAGCCTGAGGAGCTGCCTCAGCTGAAGAGGGACCGGCCGCTCAGCGAGCTGGTCAGGGAGAAGCTTGAGGCACAGAAGGAGGCGGCCAAGGTACAGAGTAGCTCGCCCGGCGCTGGCTTCTCACAGCCTGTCGCCATACAAGGTGAGTCATTTAATGGATCCCACCTCTCTGACAATTACAGTGAGAAAGTACTTAAAAAAAATAAAGGATTATTGTCATGAAAAATTAAAAAAAAAAAAGAACTATCAATTTTGAATATCCTGTCAGTGGCCGTCAAGGGCCGTAACATATTAATTGCTCACGTGTCTACCTTGTAAACAACGTCTTCCACACAAATAATTGTAGTCAATTTCGGTATGAATTGTACATGTATCTTTTTTTTTAAATATCGTTGTAGTATATGCGTAATGATAACTCGACTCAGCCAAACATGTTTACGTGAAAAGATTCCCCACAGTAGTAAAGCTATATACGTCCTCATACAAAATGAAGGTTCAGTATTTAACCCCATCCAATAAAATATAATCTCTTAATGGAAGGTTTTTTAAAAACTAATTGTGTACAAAGTAGTAATCTATATAATCATATAGAGTTCTAACTAATTAAATTTTACACAATCTTGTATGTCTCCTACATTAGAATACAATGCAGTTAATGATTGTAAACATTAATGAACCATTCTGAATTTAACATGCTTTTTCTTCATTCTCCTCTTCAGACGAAGAGCAGTACGACCCCGGCCTTACCCCACTCGACCCACAGCAAGTCGACCCCTCAACGACCACCTCGTCCACTCCTGGCAGCCCCCAGAAGGACCGCCCCAAGCGGCCCACGACGGACAAGGTGTACACGGTGGCCACAGACCGCACCATTAAGACCCTGATGACAGAGTATAAGAAGAGGAAGCAGGCCCATTCCATGCCCACCTTCGTACGGGCCCAGCGGTCCAAGCCGGCCCAGCCCAAGGTGAAGAAGTCAGTCAGTGCTGACCCCATAGACAGGGAGATCCAGGACCAGCAGATCAACTCTATCATGAAGGTTGGTGTTTCTATATAGATATGTAGTGTTTTGTTTACTCATGATCAGTCTTTATGTTGTGGTAAAACATGATTCTCCCCTTTGTTCAAGATCATACCCTTAATTCCCTAAGATGAGGTAGTGTGTTTTTACGCCACGATTAACCTTTGCTGTTTGTGATATAAACATGTTTGATAAACTCTAATTCCTATGGTTTTCTTTGAAGTTAGCCGTCTGTGCTATAGTCTTTAAAAAAATGTCCAACCGTAATTTCAAAAGGTCTCCTAGAAATGATCATAAAGTTTAGAAGTACGGGAACCCTGAGAAGGGCCAGGGAGTAAGTGGTTGAAATAATATCAAGTATATAAATATCTAGCGTCATAACTCAGAATTTTCTAACATTTCCTTGCGCCTCCCAGGACAGCGAGGCGCACCTGACGTCGTGGATCGAGATGCTGGTCTCCGTGCTGAGCCTGTTCCACCAGCTGCCCGACTTCCAGTACCGAGCCCTGCTGCCCACCCTCTTCTCCTGCGTCAACCAACTCATCTGTCACTGCAAGGACGGCCGCCTGCGAGAGGCCCTCGCCCAGTGGGTCTACCGCATCGGCCACATGTACGGCATGGCCCCACGGGACGACCCCCAGCCCGTGTGTCGGTAATCGGGGGGAATAGCGGACTTTCCACACCATGCCACCTGGTGAGGACAAAGGGAGGTAAAAAGGCTTGGATGTGATGAAAGATATATAGAAAACCCCTCTCAGTCCGCGAACTGATGAGAAGTACGTGAAACCTCCAGGCTGCATGGTCTTTAACGAAATGCAGGACTTCCCCGACCATAATACCTGTGCGGAGAGGTTGACTTACGCATTAAACAAGCAAAAGGTATATCCTTTTTTGATTTAATGTAATAGAATGTTGTATGACTTCATTAATGTAATACATTCGCCAAATGTATTTCACTATTGGTTACTGTTACAAGCATTTGATATCGTGAGTAAACAAAGCAATTTTAAAGAGGAAGAGGGAAGGATTCTGTTAATAATGCTGGCAGGTTGGGCATTTTACAAATATATGTTAACAGCTGATTGGATAACTCCAAAGTACCACAATGGTACTTTAACCATAGATGTTTAGATCTGGACCGGGGGAAAAAGGTTTGGGTGAAAATGTTGTTTCTTGCCTATGGATATTATGTGCTTGTCACATTCGGATGTTTTCTTAGAGACGTGGACTATAATGTCCTAAACGTTGCCCTATCATAACCATATTGGGTTCTATGTAGCTTAACTGTCTACAGCATTATTTTCAGGTTGCCATAACGAATTCATTTTCAAATCTAGTCAATTATTCAATCACTCAGTCTTAGTTTAGTAGGAGTAGGGATTAAACGCATACAGATACTTGTACTTAACCTTTTCTTTTTTCCTGTGATGTCACACAACTCCTCTTTTTGGAGAGAGCGTAGCTACGCGTAAAAGGAAAGCGGTACAATTTTGCGCATGCGTGTTCATTTGCACATTCATTTTCATCGGTCACAGCCAAGTTAGCATATTTCTCTACTCAAATATGGTTTTCTCTGAGTATGATAAGGCCACATGATCGGTTCATACTACACAATTGTTAGTAAGACTTTTTCTTTAATCATTCTCTTCTTAAGGATAGACAACTGGTGATAAGGGGTGTTTTGCTATAGTCGCAGTAATCTTATTACCATTTCTGCATTCCTAATGTCTTATGTTTATATTATATAGTGCCAAAAAGCCAATTAAATATCCTATCTGTTCATATAGATCATAAAAATATATTCTTATGGACACCTATGCACCATAACCGGAAAGTTGAAAAACCCTATTTTTACAACAATTTTTTGAACATTGATTTCTCAGTGAATTCTTCACTTAGAGTCTTGAAATTTTAAATACATGTAATTCATAGCCATTCAGAGGGAACTGTGTCTCAGAATTTTTATCTAGGTCTTAGTTTTTGTTTCATGAAATCTTAAAAATTAAGAATAAAAAAATGACAAAAAGCTTCCCGTTTTTTTGTGATGAAATAAAAACTAGGACTTAAAAAAGGATTCTGAGACACAATTCACTAAATAAGAACCTCTTCAGGAGCCATGCAAAGTTTGAAGTCTATAGCCCTTATATTAAAGGAAATATTTATGTTCAAAAAATAAAAGTCAAGAAATTGGTTTTTAATTCATTATGTCGGAGATATCTGTCTAAACTTCACTTTATTTATATCATTAGATAGGAAAAATTATTACCTTTCTTTTGATATATGGCACGATACTATAGCTCAAGGATTAAGAAAATAATGGGAGATAGTGAAAATAACGCCTTGACTACAGCTGTCTATCCTTAAGAAAGTATTTATTATATTTTATTAATGTAACAAAAAAAGGAGCAGGAAGCCTTTTTAGATGAGATTCCATGACTTACAATGTTGTAATCCACATACTAGAATCTACTTATAAGTTTTGACTGATATAAATTGGTGATTTTTTCATCAATATGGGATGTAGACGGAATGTTTGACGTTAGATCTGTCTCGCGAATAAGTTAATTTATTTTGTCAGAAATTTTACTCCTAATTGAAAACTGATTTATTTTTCTTTCTATACAAACACTTGCAAAGAAAGACCTATCCTATCAAATGTGTTATTGCATGATCAATATTGGTGAGATGATTGGATAAAGACATATTATATTGGTTGATCCAAAGCTAACATCAAGATAAGAGTTCTCTTCTAAAATGAATCTAGCCCATTTGTCATTAGATTTTTGACATTTATTGTAGTTTTACTTAAAAATGTCAGAAGAGCCGTCATGACTGGACCCCCACATGACTAAATATTTATTCTTTCTCCTTACAAAACTTGATATGGATGATATTGGGAAATACTAACCAGTTACGTAGGGTTTGGGGTCTGGGTTGACCACCTGTGCACCCTCCGTCAACGTACCCCTTACAAACAGTTGTATATTACGAGGAAGAAGTCTAACACATTTTGTTAGGCACTATAGATATATTTGTGATGCTATTATTGTTATTTCTGTTTTACTGCTGTACCTATTACTAATGTGCATACAATATGCATTGTTGATGTGCTATAGAGTCTGGTATTGTGTCAAATTGTTATACGTGTCTTGTTCTACTATAGAGACTATGGTGTTGAAACTTACATTTCCAAGAAATCTAAGAAATGTTTGAGTGTTGGATGCCCTATAAGTAAAGCTAAAGGCAATTGGACAGTTTTAGAGCAGAAAACTATCAATATTGTGATTGATATTTACTGTGCAATGACTTGTATTACAGAAGACCTTGAAAAACAAATCTTAACTCAAATATATATTCAACATTGATACTAATTCTATCTCAAATATATTTTCTAACGTTACAAAATGCCGAATCTTAAATTTCGTGATTTAATGCATCATATTTGCATTGCGAACGTAGTGCATTATTATCATTGATGGGCAGTGCATTATTATTGATGGGATAACGATCCATATAATCAACTTTCTGCGTGTAGTGTGCACTTAGGGCCAAACAAACCTTGGTGCTAGATTAGTGCCACTTTGGTGTTTCACCCCTTCATTAATTATAGAATAGGACTATTATTACCTGTAGTATTATTCCCATCTCGGGGCACATACCAAATAAGGTCACTCTATTATGGGTGGTAGGAACCACATGCCTCAGAAAAACTGGAAGGGTTGAGGAAAAAGATAAACGCCAGATTACACAGTTTCATTTAGGCAGTGTGTAATAGGATAAATAGATATTCGAGATGCAATTTACTTGAAACTATATCCCAGTGTAATATTGTGCGCGCATTACAATTTGACATATAGAGTATAATTTATCCATGTTTTGAGGGCATGGATCGGAAAGTAGTTGTGTCAATGCCATGTAAAAATGATATATTATGGTATACGCTAGAATGAAGGGACGAATGAATGCTATGATTTAGTAATGAAAGTGGAGCAGCAAAATATTTTGTAAAAGCTTGCTCTACTTTAATATTGCTGAGTCTTTCTTGAGTGTGGCTTTTCATGTTTTCAGACGTCTGACAAAACATTTCTATTACTATTGCATTTAACAAAAAATGACAATTCTATATTGAATTGTGTGTGTCAGTTTTACAGGTCAATGACTATGGTAGACTGACTGGCCGACCAAAATGTAGAAAACGACTCCCCGACTTGAAATAGAACTTGAACAATTCCTTTATTGCTGAAGCGCATTTGATGTACTTACACTAAGATAAATTTAGAATGCCAACTGTTTAAGTGATAATGGATAGCATATTCTCGACAAACCGATGTATGAAGCTTGTACCTGTGATGTGTTGCCTAGGATGTTAATAGACAAGCAAACAATCTTTTCAATTTAGTTTATCAAGACATTAAATATAAAGAGTTGCATGTTAATGGTTACTGACTGAAACATAACTTATGATGTAATTATTATGTAATATATGTTTAGATATATAACTAGTCAAAGTTATTGATACCAAAGGGAATGGCTTATGAACGTGATTTCTTCAGATTTGGTATGAGTGTAATATTGGTTGAAGACAGAGACGGCAATTCTGTTGTGAATACTTCGTAAGTCTGTTATGATAATGAAGAATATTTCATCTTTCCTCTAAGCTATTGACCCCTTTACCAAAATGTGATATGATAAAGTTCCATTTCCTGACGCATGGCGATTTTGACTTTACAGGATTGGTATTTCAATATCTTTTACCATGAATGTAGATAAAAACCATGCATGCTGCACACAATTTGAATGAAAATGTTCTAATGGTTTATGCCATGTCTATATTTGATCTGACTACATTAGTTTTTGCGTTTTATGAAATTGCCTCGTGAGTATAAATCGGTTAGTGGAATACAACCTAAAAACATTACATTGAAATGTGTGGGCATGCCTACTTATCAAAAGAACGTGAAAATACGTTATGGAAATAGTGTCACAAACATTAGACATGTACATGCATTTCAATAGTTGTCCAGGTTCTTTAACGTACCTGTTGTTGTCATGGTTGATCTTAATGTAAAGTATGTAAATAAATGTTAACTAGTGAAATATGCGTGTACATAAAAAGTAACTCACTTACTCTTAATTCTATTGAATCCCATTACTATCGAATCCCATCACTATCAGGTAATGTTCATGATTCTTTTGATTCGTGTGATGATTGACGGACTGTAGTCTGAGGAATAGTCCCCAGGTCTATGTTTAATTAATTTAAAAACAACCAATGGTTGATTTGTAATGATGTGTTTGCTGACTTCCGCTGACCAAAATCACAAAGCCAAACTTGCGTTTCCATTAAGACATTCCTTAGATACGACAGGAAAAGGTATCAGTTGATAATGCGTATAACAATTTCAAAAAATGTAAAAGCCATGCTGAGTTCATTCAATGCTATGATAATGGGAAGGAACATCATAGTTATGCTGCATCTGAAAGCGGTATACATTCTGCCCATTCGCCATGTTATCGTTATCAACTCCGTATGTCCTGTTGAAGATTATGAAGACCAAAGTCAGAATCAGCCTAAACACAGAGGGTATTGGAAAAGAGAAACGTTTTAACGCACCAATTATGAATAGATATGAAGAAAAAACGAAACTTATTACATGTATCACTAATTTATGGTCACGTTTGTCCCGTAAAAACAGTAGATTCATTGTTCAACATTCCCATTCCTGTCAGAAGTTATTGTTTGTGTCCCTGTTGTTAGCCGAAAAGGTTGGAACAAAGTTAAAAAGGTGCACATTAGAAAGAACATCGCATAGGCGTCTATTTTTTGAGAGAAACATGTACAAGGGTACAAAGAAAAATAAAGTTAATTGAGCCGCATACTGGGTTTCGCTGTTCTCATTCCTACTATGCATATTTATTTCCACCTTCTGTTCTATTTGTATACTTATCAAGAATCATTCATATTCAGTTTCGATGTTCATTTCAAACAGCAGGGTACCAACAGCACAGGGAAAATGGCAACAAAAAAACCTGCCAGAAAACACAGGGAATTTGCAAATTTTACCAAAACACAGGGAAAAAGGCAGGGAATTTCATTTGGCCAGGTTCTGAAATTCCTGATTCTCAAAATGATAAGGATTTGACTTCTTATTGTTGGGTCCAATTTTTTTCTGAACACAAAGGCTTTTAAATTTAAATTTGCTCAATATGGCACAGGGAAAAATTGCCGCAAGACAGGGAAAACAGGGAATTTAAACATGGATTTTGCATTGGTACCCTGAAGTAGGCAATGTTTTATTTCACAACTTTTCTCAGAAAGGGAGTGGTAAATAGCTGCCTCGCTATATTGGTCTGAAAAATAATACCAGCTTCTCTGTGAGACAATATAGGGATAGACGCGAATAAGAAAACTATCAGCCCTTTGGGAAGCCCATGGTTGCCTTCTACTTGTTATCTTCAGGATTCTCACTGCATAGGGGAAATGTAAGATTGCAAATTCCCTGTTTTCCCTGACAGAAATTTACATTTAAATACATAGGTAAGAGAACCATTCAGACTTTTAGTCACGCAGATACTTAGTAACGTGCGAAATATCTTACACCGTGGATTTGGTTCCGACTGACCACACTAGGGGGCACGCACGCTGCTCTACATATCCATGGTCCGTCTCACTACGTTGGGTCCGCTATGGACTCTACGTTCTACACAGACAACAACGCGGGACGATGATACACTTTTTGGATATTTCTCAAACGATACAGTAATATAAAATCAAACCAAACGTGGTGTTCCTGTATCTTCTCAAACTATTTTGTCCAAAAGCATAGCACAACAGGCGGCACGGACTCAGGGTTGTGGGGTTGTGGGTGGGTGGGTGGGTGGGTGGGGGGGGGACCATGCACGATTTAAAAAAGGAATGCCCTGAACATAGTTACCACAGACAGGGATAATAAAGACATCATGTGCATGCATTAATCTTGGTTGTAATCAAACATTAACACAATTCAATATTCATGATTATATGTAACTTATTCCAAAATCGTTCGTGATTATGTCTCTCACATAGGCGTAGACCCATGTACCATAAAAAATGCATTTCTTCTCCAAGGCATGAGTTGACATTTGTATTTCTTTTCACACTTTGTCACGCGCCTGCTACCATCTCAAGATGGAGAGAGGGGATAAGGCTTGTTTGGACGGGTTAAACCACATCCCATGAGCTCCCGTCGTGTTGACAGTCAGTACCCCGACGGTTTGTGTTCCTCAAAATTCTAACGATAAGATGCGTACAACACACACTGATTTAGCTACGTTGAATGGGGCATTTGCAATAATAGAGCTCTTTAAAAGTGTGGCATCCTCTCTCCCTCCTCCAGACAGGGGCATGGTTTTCGAGGCACTATACGGCATGAATAGTTTATGCATTCAACCACAATATCACAGTATTTTTAAGTATTGGATTCCCCACCCTATCATTGTTTTTGTCATTTGCCTAAAGTGGAGGGGGGGGGGGGTAACTATTTTTGTATAAATTATTTATACTGTACAATATTCGTTATGTAAATATTATCATTTCACTTATTTTCATTCATACTTTGAAGTCTGAATTGTCTAATCTATATGGATGCTGAGATGCCAATGACAACAGGCTATGAGCCTAATTGTACTCTCTCATGATAATAAACTTGATTAAGATAAAATATGTATCTAGAGAGAAGTGTTTTTGTTAGGGGTGTTTAATTGAATTAGCTCGTAGAGGCCTATTTTCTTCAAAGTGAAAACTTTTGGTGTCTCAAACACACAATAAAAGTTTATCTAAATACAGTGCTAGTGCTGCTTGGATAAGTCAGACAAAAACCAATGCAGCATTTGTCATGCAAAACGGGTTCAGTGGCTGAAACTTTATTGGCCTAGGGGACGTAGGAAGATTTCTGATAAGAGTCATTATGCACTTATATTAAGCAACAAATTAGGAAAAGATATGGGGTGAACAAAAGAGTTGAATATTAATAACAAATCACATCATAAGGCGTGTGTGGACTTGGAGGGGAGAGGGGTGGAGGCCCCTTGCCATCCCTTATCTCCCCCCCACCATTCCCCACCCTCCCGATCCGTTACTGGGCTTGACTCAGAAGGTGGCATGTAGCGATCAGTAGATTCTCCACACTTGATAACAATCTCCTTTCATGTCTATGGGGTCTCGTGCCAGGGGCTATGCGCGTGAGCCTGACTCAAGTAGATTTATCTCACTACACGTGATATAAAAAACACTGAGAGGGTCCAAGAAATACATTTAGTTTACAACTGTGTTTCCCCTCCCACATAAACACACACAAAGGTTCTTTTCAGACGAGGCCACTATCTCCACTACACACCCGGCAATTTCAACAGCCTTAACTGGTTCTGTCAGCACACGTACTTTTTAATGGGTAAACTAGAAACAAAAATAAGGTCTCTAAACCCCAAGGATAAACGATTTTACCGGTGCATCCTATTATTTATACCATATGGGTGAAACTAAAAATCTAGCGTGTTTAACATTTCGGTTTGATTTAAATCTGCCCATTATCCTCGTTTTGTTTGATGTGAATTTAGTTTGATCACAGAATTGTATGGAATCTGATGGATCTATCCAACACTTTAAGCACAGAGTGTCATTTCACGTGTCGGCTTCAATCATAATTATGCTGAGTCAGAAAAACATGGCCAACATAATTATGTACATACATTTCCATCACTCCACGAATCGGCACTGCAGCACTATGCAGTAACAGATTAGGCCTTTTGCAGGTGATCTAAACGGTATTAGTTTCAAAATCGTAATGATAAAACCTTGAATTTTCAGTACCTGCCAAGCTTACCGTCAGCTTTTTTTGTCATTCACAGCTTACAGTTATTAATATTGATCGCATTTTTCTAGGATAACAGAGAAATAGGCCATCTTAAGACGTACTTCACAGTCTACTCTTGATTTAATTGCTAGTGATATCTATAGAATCAGCCACTGTGACACTGCCCATCTATGGACCGTCGCAGCTCCGGATCCTGATGGAGCCAGAACGTCTGGTCCTAACGAAGAAACTCTACCATGTTGTGACTCGACTCGTGCATCCTAAAGGGTATAATAATATGGCATACATAGGGGCCTATCTACTGCACAAATACATAAGACCCGACTCTCCAGTCTTACATCTTCAACCTCTCAAGATGTAGGACTGAACTCATCTGTTGTGGGATACACTGAGCCTGGAGTCGAAGGTGCCGGCCATACAGTAGGACCCAACTCGACTCAAATCGACAGTAAAGTTGAGTTTGAGTTGGGCAGTGTGGCAATGGTTTAAGTATATCATCGCACGTTCAGTCTCTAATAGATTAGATTACCAAAGCACATGTTTGTCTCAAGTGAGAGAGGCATCTGCTGACCCCTAGCAAAGACCTTAGTAGTTACATGGGAATTTTCAGTAATTGAGAGGAATTAAGGGTTACCTTTACGGTAGATCATTATCATGGTCTATCCAAATGTTGCCACATATTAAAACGCCCTTATATCTTTCATAACAGAACGATGTCAAGGGTCGTCTATATCGGTGCATTATTCATGTAAACAGTTAACATCAGTGGTTACAGTATACTGCTGATATGGCATTGTGATATAGTCATCTTGCCTGAGACCTTGGGGACAGACGCTACCATGAAGTGCCTTACTATACCTCTCTTGGCGATTCTGTTAGTGAGAGAAATAAAAGGTATGTACATGCGTATAGTCTGCTTTTTACATAGTCCTACACATTCCCTTTGTTGAACAATCAGCATAATGTTTTCGTATGACCAAGGAAACGTTATGAACTACACATATAATATATATTTGCAAATAGACTATCTCCGTAGATTTGGAATATATTCTTCAAGATAATTCTTGTCAAATAATCTAGAATATATGCTTTTATTCAATATTAATCTGTTTAAAAAGAATACAGTATGATCATCACAAATATCCAAAGAAATAATCATAACAAATAACTTTTCCGATTGATACAGTTCAGATGAAGGCAATCTTTGGACGACATTTTCAAAAATAATACTATAGGACAACTCTTCATTAATTCACTAACCAGAAAATATATTATAAATTAATGACGTACTCAAGTGAATGAAGTTATTAATACAACCATTTGTGTGTTTTCTCAATCTAGGACTATTCCCTCCAGATCCTATAGTAGTTCATAATGGTACTTACTCAGTGAATCCTCAGAACCGACCAGGTTCAGCCACAGAGACCCACAGCTGTGGACAGGTGAGGCGGGTACCCGCTCACCTTCGTCAAGCTGAGCACATGTGGCCTAAAGGACTTGACCAGTTCTACCAGAAGTACACTGAGGCCTATGGCATCCCTGTTTTAGGTAACTATTGAATGTGTAACTACTAAATATTTACATTTCTATATCCATGGAAGTACTTTTTGTACTTCAATAACTACATTAAATCATATCATGTACATCTCTTCTACATTTTTAAACAGATAATCGTATATTTAAATTTCCATTCATTGAACTATTGTTAATGTTTGATTTAAGACTGCGTAAGATTCGTGTATATCCAAGTCTTCATGAGTTGCTTTCCAGAATGCCTGAGTAATTCAGACCGCGTTTAAAGTTTGTCCATTCACTTCCCAATAGTTCAAAAGAAATGAACGATGAGGGAGCTTCTTAATATGAAAGGGTTTTTATTCAGTAAACACCTCATCCCGAGTCAAAGCCACCATGTATAAGTCTTCATCAGTCCACCTCCCATCTCCTATCAGCAATCAACCACATTTAGAACACGAGTTGCTCCAACGCCTTCTAGACCATTCTAGTATTCAGCTCTAACACAATCCTATGTCCGAGGTAGTGGATATTGGTAAACTCCAGTCTGTTACACGGAGTCGATGTACTTACTCCAGGTATAACTCCTTGGTTAAACATGTTTCTTCTAACCAACTAACTCACTAACTGCTCGCTCCCTACCTTGCAGCGCCTTTTATACTGGTTAACAGGTGGCGCTAGGAGCGTAAGATATTTCCCCTAGAAGTAGACTAGAAGTAGACTTGCTAAGCCTGATCCTTGTTGGATTATATATTATGACAATGTATTAAAAGTACTAAGCCATTAGTACATTCGACGGCGGTCAGGTGTTTGAGTTTAAGGAGGTGGACGACATAGCTCAAACCAAATGAATATAATGAACTCCCAATTTTGATGATTGGATATATTTGTTAAACCATGGTGGGGTGGCCTTGACTCTCGTGGTACATTCAACACAGTATCAATAGATTTGTAGATCCGGTTTCAACACAAATTCACAGTGAAATTATTCATTGAGTTGATTTCCACATTTTGAAGCTCAAGGTTAGCAGAACTCGTTCATAAAATGACAAGGTAAGTGTTAATAATTGATAACATGATTATTTGGATAACAACGTAGATGATGACATAATCATGGTTACAAAATGACAAAGTCAACTTTAGAGGATGAAGTATTCGTCATCTTTAGGTATTCACTTAGTACGTGCCTTGTACATTAAAGTCAGTTCTCAGCATCGTTAGCTGATTTTAAGATTCAAAGATTGCGACACCCGTGCATAAGGTGACAAAGTGAGTTCACAGAATTGTTAGCCCATATTAAGGCCTAGGGATAACGACACCCGTGCATAAGGTGACCAAGTGAGTTTTTGACTTAGTACATGCATGTACAGTTTCTGATATTTATGATTTGTAACACAAGTCGACAGAACTCAACATATATACAGTGTAGGGTTGTCTTAAACTTCTAAGAGTAACAAGTGTACATCAAATCCAATTTCAGAACAAATTAACACAACATAAGTCAATTCAGAGAATTCGGACATTTTGAACGAACGACTTTCATGATACAATGCGTGTCGAATTTCAATCAAATTTCAACCAGAACAACATTATTTACAATAAATACAAGGTCTCTGTATCAGGTTTAGTAATACCGAGCAGTTGGAACCAGAAAATACCACCATTCCCGTCACGCGTCCGCCAGCTATACTTAGTACACGTGTACTTAGCGGGACGCTTGACTGGAGTTCCCCCCCAAGGTTTGACCTCGATTTGGATCCTTCAGGCGCGAAGCGCCCGGATGGCAAATTTCTGTTTCGAACAAATCTGCAAGTTTGATGGTTCGACCTGATATTTTGGGCCTATATGAATTAATTCTGGCGCTTGATTATGTTGGTTGGGGACCTAAACTTTAGTTTAGCACAGATTTTATAAGAAATTATACGATGCTTTGATCATGCTAGCCGATTTCAGAATTTGGATCCTTTGGATCAAAAAGGGGTTTCCCAAATTAGCCTCGTTTTGACGTCATTTTAATTAGTGCCGACGGTCATTCTGTAGCATACAGACGTGTTTTTCTTAGTCCCAGTTTTATTTCTTATTTCTACGGCTCGAGGATGGTCCGCATCGCCATTTTTTGTTCTAACCGCGAGGGAGGAGTTGACGCTTACCACGACATCATTCTAGCCGGATCAGACAAGTCGGTGGTTATTTTTTCCTGTGTGGACGCTACCACCGCCGAGCTGGCGGGGTACGCGTTCGCGCACCACGTCATGCACCCCGAAGACGTGCTGGTGGTCATGTGTAATCTTTTGGACGTTTTAACTTGGGATGAGGACCTGGAGCTATATATCCCCTTGTTCATCAGCGTGGACACCGTCTCAAAGTTCTACGCCGAGACTCTGAATCGGGCATTCCTGAACATTAAATCTCATCCCGAACCGTCTACTCTACTCTTCACAACCCCGTCGGGTTTCGACGCGTGTGAGTGGCCCTTGACGGAGAGTGACAGTTCCTTCCAGAAATGGATTAACCGAGTGGTACCCCGGATCAGTAAGGAAGTTCGTCGGGCCAACGATTGGTTTGGGGTCCCGACAGCGGACACCGGGCGTGCCCTGCACATTGTGAAGGAGGTCGCGGACGGGAGCATGACCATAAATGATTTCAGGGAATTGGTCGATGGCTATATGCCCTCCGACCGGGTGGTCCGGCGATGGGCCCGGACCCTAGGGCGCCTGGTCGCCCGGCTGCCGATGTAGACCGTCGGCACTCATTTTCCTTGTACATACTGATTTCTTAAAGTGATTTTACCTAGTGATTTTCTAATCCAATTCCCGACCAATACTCAGGACACTAAAGAACTATCTATCCAGGAGGCTTCGGCCAGTTTGTTTACACGGGAGACGCCAGACCACGGACCACAGACTGTTCTTTTTCTTTGGATCGTGGGTGTTCTTTGCCGTTGCCGGGCGTCGTCCCCCTCGTCTCCTCGCCTGCCACCGGGTGCCTTCCCCTCGTCGAGTTGGTCCAAGCCCCGACCGCTCCGGGACCGGGTAAGTTCAATCTTCCTTCTCCCACCGTTTCTTGCATGTTAGGCAGGCTACTAACCCGTAGATTTTAAGGAGATTGTTGGCCAAATTCTTCTTGGTGGTTCTCGGCTCGCCTTCACGTGGTTGTATTCCGGAAGCCGATGTCACTCCCGGAACCAGAAACTGTGTTTCGCTGGTGATTTTGGTAACGGGTAGCGTGGGTGGCCACCTAGTGTTTACTTTTGGTTCCAAGATGGTGGACGCGGGCCGAGAACTAGGATCTTACGTACTAAACTTATTATCTTTTCCAGGTCCTGCGGTATGTTAGGGTGATGTAAATGAAGCAATGTGACACGGTTGGCACTGAAAAGCGTCAGGCTATGTAATTTTAGTGGGCGGATTGTCTAGGCTAATATGATCAAGCATTTTACCTCGCGCGTGGTTGGGCGATATTAGGGGGTTTTCTGACTAGCGGTTTGTTGACATTACCGATCTAAGTAGGTTTTCTGGAGTGTGGGTAATTCGTATCGTATTGTTATTTTTTTTTTTTTTTTTTTGGATACTATTAACTGTTGGGGACTGACACTGCACATGATAATCAGGTATGGGTGGCCAGAGATTCCGGTCTGAGTTGTACAACACAAGATTTGCTGTAACAGGATTCTTTGTTTAGTCGTCATACGTACAGGGCATTAGTGTAAATGTCTTTATTGGAAACAATTCACATAGGGTGCCCTAGGTAACAAGCGCTTCCCAGGGTGTTCACCCTGGTAAGTTTAAGTGACAGTAGGTGACCAAGTATTTTGGTCCAGACTTCCCAGCATTAGATTGGCTGTGACAGAATTCTTTGATGAGTAGTTTCCCCTTACCGGTTACAGGAAATATTGACGTGTCGGCCACGTGAGGCGACACCATAGGTGGGGCCGTCCAACGAGTTGTTGGCGACTCCCATGGTAAGTTTGAGATGTAGTGGCGAAGGCCACAGATTCCCATTCCATGTCTTAGTCTAACAGCAAGACTGCGTCAGTGTCATCGTGTTAGAATAAGTTTTATAGGAGTATTATTGTCAAAGTCGTCTCGAAGAGGAAAAAATACTACTGTGAGGAGACCGAGATGAAGTCTCTAAGACACTGAATGAACTTCCAGATGAAGATTCTGTCTGTGTCATTGTGAAAAAAGGAATAGTATCCTTATTAAGAGCTATAAAGGCACCAACACCACAAAGATTATCAAGCGTCCCAAGCAGAGATACACATGTGAACTCTGCGGCAGCTCGTGCGTTCATAGATCGGGCCCAAGTGGGCACCGTTCCACTGAACACAGAACCACGCCTATCAGCACCTGAGATTTCCAAACACCTCAGATAGTGATATCCTTGCGATGAATGCGTGAAAGCCTGTACCCACAGGTTGGAGTTGAGCCATCACAAGAACATCCACCTACAAAGGTTTCATGAGTGCCCGAGAGGTGATGCAAAACTGTCCCGCTCAGATTCCCTAACCGACCTCATGGGGAGATAAGGATAATGATAGGAATTGGATCCCTGGTGATTTACCTTAAGGGGTCACAAGGGTCAATACTCTTGATAACACTCTTTCTGTACAGTGTGGTAGAATAATTACCCAATACACTTCAAAGATTTATACGCAAACAAGTTAACACCCCCTTCAAGGGTGACAACTGTTCTAACATATTTGACTCCATTTTGTGAAGCCTCCGCTTTAAACCCCCAGTTTTGTTCTTATCGAATGATTATGTCACGACAAGATTTCTTCTCTTTCTGCTAGTTACAGGTGGTAGCTCGGCGTTCACCCCCTACATTCAGCCTGGGGTTTGAAGACCGAGTTCCACTTTATATTGGGTAGTGGCGCCCTTCTGAATGCAAACGGGTGCGCCACTAACTCCAAACGGCTCACTGAATAGATATTATACCTATGTTAACAGTGACATTTCACTGTCTACCCTATACTCTACATCACATGGGAAAAACCAACATGGCAAGCGGTTGGGGTAGCGTTTTCATTCCGTGAGGTATAAATGTCATTAAAGGACATTAAGTAGTAACTGTACAAAGGAGGCTGAGATTATTCGTTCCTTATTTGTTATCACTAGAGGATCGGGTCTCAGATTCAGGTTCACTTCTGATCGGATTCCCGGTCCTCATTAGTTACATGTGGTTTGTCGGTACTCTCCCATTCATAGGACCAGAATGGGCAGCACCGAGTTTCCATTGTTATAATTGGGAGCAGACTGCATATATATTTTTTTTTTTTTAATATGCAGCCTACACCCCCTTTAAATTATAGAGATGTGTAAATGCATCTCCTTAGATCACTTACTTCCAGACAGCACCTAGTAAGTCGGGCCTTTACCGAAGTACAGTACAAGGTTAAACCCGTTTTCTTGTTCAGGTCTATGCCCGTTTCTCTTGTGGAGAGTCAAGACTACTCCTGAAAAGACTCCGCCCCCAGCTTATCCTAACTATGCGCATGCCGGGCAGGGATAGGTAGTGCTAAAGACAGAGTTAGAATTTTTTATCTCCTTTCTAATAGATCGGGTAAACTTATCAGCTCTGGGTGTCAACCAAGTTTATTGTAGCTTGTTCATCAGGGAATCAGTAGTCCATGTCCCCCCTCTTCAGCTCAACTGTTGAGCGGAGACCTGGATGCTTTTAGCGCCACGACGGCGGTCAAGACTAATTTTCATTCATTTATTTTATTTTATTTTCTCGACGGCGGTCAGTTCTGAAGCCGCTCATTTCCTTTATTAATTTTAATTATTTCTAATTTTTTACCCGGGTCGAAACTTGACTTCTTGCCGTTTTGTCTCTGTCCCGATTAAAACTGGTCTAAAAGTGGTCTAAATAATTTAGTCTTGAATTATGGGCAGTTGTTCATATACTAGTTGTCGTTGGATCCTGACTTTTTATGTTAAAGTCAGGATCCTTTGACCTAAGACATACGGTGATCCAGTGGCCATTTACACATAACCAAGACGACGGGGCTATTAATAAGGACAGCACCTCGCTCCACCGCCTTGTGAGTTTTCGCTACAGCTTCTCCCCCCCCCAGGGATGGCTTATCCCGTCTGAGGGAGTCGCAATATAGTGAGAGAGAGCCGAGCACCCTGTGAATGTCACCAATTCGCTGTTGTCCCTTAACTACATTTCCTTGTGACCTCCGTTATAGCTCCCAAATATAGCACGCCTTGTCAGGATTTGCACATATCCTGCCCGCTGCAGCGTGTCTATGCCAGGAGCAAACGAGCCACGTATAAGGTACTCTCGTGTGCTGTCACGGAGCGTCCCCCCCGAGAATGTTACTAATTATACTGCGTTCTTATTATATTTTGCCCAAAATTCCCTGAGGAAGAGCTCTTAGTTACACAAATATTGGTTTGCTTTATATATTAGTTTTTAGGTAAATTTCTTTCTACTCGTCGATTTTTTTTTGTGATGAAGGGACCGCTTGTCAGGAGCCAATCCACCCGGGGCATAGTGACTGCCATGGTCGGGCGTCCACCCCAGTGCCCTTCGCAGCGTCAGTGACGCGTAACCCCAACGTCCTGCCTCCTGTCAGGCACCACTGACACCAGGCCTGTGGGCAGGCTCCTGCTGCTTGTGCAACCCCCTCATCTTTGAGAAGAGTATATATGTAAGCATGCTAAAGAATAGACAGTGGCGTTCCCCAAGTGGCTCCTGTACTGCAGCCCGATCCTAGCGGTAACAACAGCACAGGGGTCAGGTGTAGATGGTACTTGCTTGGGGAAGTTCACTTCGCTCGTTGGGAGCATTGGTCCCGTTGAGCGCTCTTAGGTTTTATACAGAATTTTGAGTTTTTTCTTTTAAAATGCTAAAATTTTGCGACACTAGGATCGGTTCCAAATGGTTCCCTACTTTAAAAAAGAGTTGCCAAATCAATAACAATTAGAGTGTTGAGCTAGGCTACCGGGCATGGGACACTCGACTTGAGAGAAATTTAGATAACCCATGGGTCCATAGAGAGACGGTTGGACCAGCCTACCCGAACTAAGTTTTTCCTGACTGGTGAATCCTTATTGCTCAGGCTAGTCAACAGAACCCTACCTACCCAAACAGGTATCGCCCAGCGAACTTCCTGTAACATTTTAGTTTTAGTATTCGTACCTCTGTGTTATTAATTCACCAATTTTACCTGTACAGTACTAGGTCAGGTTTTAACACTCGTTACATTGTCATATGATAACTTCATAAACCGTTCCTGGATTTATTTCGGATGTCCCTGGCCTTATTGTCTTTCGTGCAGATCCTGTTCCGGTCGCTGTTGAGGTGGGCGTGGTCGATCTAGGAGGAGCGTTAGGCATTGTTCCTTGTCCCAACACCGGTTGAGGCCAGTCCGCTCCGACATCGGACCACCCTGCGTCGATGAGGCGAGGTACTCCCATGGGTACAGGAGTGGCTAGCCCCGAGGAATATCTCAGTAGTCTGGCCCTGGTATTGTATTTTAAGTTACTCATCATCAGACGGGCTAGTTTTTTAGATACCCTCAGGGTGTCGGGTAGTGGCACCTTAGATGGGTGCTGTCCAGGTCTAGTCGCTGCTCCCATCAGCTGCGCCCCCCAGGTTACCGTCAGAGTATACTTCAGACACAGCTGGGTCACCAGTAGATCCCTAATGAGCACATAGCCTTCCGTATAAGTGTGGTCTGAAGGCATAGCCAGTTCGCCTAGGAAGATTGTTTCTATCATATGTGGATTGGCAAACTGTACGTACAATCCATCCACAGTCTTTCTTCTAATATTTCTCCACTTTCGCCACACGAGGACCACTATGGCGATGACTAGTACTGCCAGTAATATAGCAAGTACTGCCACCGCAGTGGGGTTGGCGGTCGTGTCCGGGCATCCAGTTAGTTCCTTTTCACTGCGCAGCAGCTCCTCCGGGTCCGCCGCTTCCAAGGCCATGGCCCGAGGTAAAGTCATGGTTAGTCCGGCCAGGGCAGCCTTGCCTTGGTGGTTCCGCCAGCACTTCCAGAGAACACATCCAATAATTGTCACAGCTACCACTATGCAAAAGATGGTGAGGAGACCAAAACCGCCTCCGAAGTTGCCTATAGAGAACCACGGGGCGTGTTTCTCTACCTCATAACGGTCAGTCGCTTTCTTGATACCCTTGGCCAAGTCTTTACGGTGTTTTTGTATTCGTTTGGCCAGGGAGGTTACAGGTATTTTGGCCTTCAGGCTTTCCTCGATTTCCAGCAGGTCTTTCCTAATCGTTTCAGGGATAGGGTCTGACTCTAACATAGTGGGTTCGTTTTTGGACGTCGTGAAATTCATGTCCCACCCCTTCACACGACTTGCTGCTTCCAACAGGTCATTATGTGGGTACACAACCGTGGTGATCCTGGTGTGCCTGTCACAATTTCGCAAGCTATACGGTATCCATGCTCCTTGTGTTTGGAATGCACAGTCGCATTCCACCTGAACCCTTGCATAATTTTCTATGTTCACTCCGACCGCAGGCTGGTTTCTGCAAATCATTTGGCCTCGGGTGTCGGCGCTGACCACCAGCATATCTCCGTCGTCTAGGTACACTGCCATCTCTCCGAAGTCTGCTTCCAGAAGATAGTCCAGTTCACATTTTTCTTGGATCGCTAGGTCGTCGCGCCTCAGTAGCGCAGCAGTGCAGGTGTTGTCTGTAATCTTTTTCATATAGGGTAGGTCCTTACAGAGCGTGATGGTCTGTCCATAGCAACCTGACCAACTGCCACTAGCCAATGGTACGTAATACTGGCGGGACATGGACATGGCGACACTTTTGGGTAGATTAACAATTTGGAGAGCGTCCTTCTTAAGTCGCCCCCTAACCGTCACTGGCACAGGAAAAGTTAGTACTTCGTAGACACGGAACAAATGTTCATCAGCCACCACAGGCACCCTTACATACACTATTAGTTCCTGAGTGGTTTCATTGAATTTGAACGAAGGTTGACTGTTCTCGTAATAGAAGGAAGGATCTGTGAACGCGACGTGGAACCTGGGGTGGATCCCCTTCAGGTATCTGTTCACTTCCTGGACCGCTCCGACCATATATTGGCGGGGTACCAAGTCCATAGTCAGCTGGCCCCGCGTCAGGTGCTGTACACCTTTCCTGAACACGCGAGTTTGTTCTACCATTAATTGAAGATACACCATCTCTCCTAACTTATCTTCCAGAGCGACCGGTATCATATTCAGGTACAGTTCCATCCAATCCACCTTATGTTGCACGAGTTTCAACCTTCGGCGAGTCGTGTTGTGTGCCTTATTTAGTGATCTTAGATTGTCCAGTAGGCCTATCACGACATGGTTAACCTTTTCGACAGCCTCGTCATGTTTTTCATTCATCAGAGCCAAGTCTTCGATCATTTGGTTCGAAGACTCCTGCAATACTCTAATCAATTCTCTGTTATATTTGACATCAGCCGCCAGCCCTTGATTCCAAGAGGTTGGAAGAGGAAAGGTCGGCCATCCTGGATCGTCCAGCATAGTGGGTAACTTCTTCATTCTTTTGACCCTTCCACTAGATTTTAACTCCGACTCTTGATTTTGAAGGTCTTGTTGAGTGTTCTTTATTAGGGAACTTAAGGTTTCATTAAGAATTTCTCGGTACCGACCCTTAAGCGCCTGTGACGTCTGATCCATCCAACTGACCAGCGACCTGATATGGTAGCAGGCCCGATCAAGGGCGTCTCCTCCTTGTAGATATCGGTGACAGACCTGGCCAAAGGTAGCCTTGTTGAAGGAGCGCCTCCTTGGGATAGTGATTAGGAAGCCTTGTCGGACGTGTGTTATATCCGCGGTGGACATTAACTTTCCTGGTTTTAACACTACTCCATATTGTTCTAAAGCTATCACTTCAGCGTTAGGGGCTAGCCCTTCAGGTGGGCTGGAGTCGTTATGCACTCCCCTAATGCCCCCTATTATAGCTAATACGAACAGCACTAGCCACTTCATTGTCTTTGTTTTGGCCTTAGCGATAGTTTGAGAAAATTAATTTTGCAGTTTATCTAAAACCTGTTCACAGCAAAGTTACCTTATTTTTCTGCGCACTACTATCATCCATGCGCCGAAAAATGCTCTCCTCTCGGGCTTCCTGGTCTGTTTTAGTTTGGGACATGCTCGTAGAGGTTTTGCCCGTTGTCATTTACCACTCGCCTGATGATCCCGCTCTCGTCCTTGGTGACCGTGATCCTCAAGCCTCTCATACGTTCGCAGGACGAGGGGCGCATTGCTCTGAGGGGTCTTGGCCTAGTAGGTTCCAGTCCGAAACGGCCCCCGTTGGATCGTACGACGGTTGGCTCGAGGGGTATGGGTTCGGTACCTGTGGTTGGTTTGTCGCTGGGAGTGGACTCGGCCACAGTGGGCCCCCCGGCTGGCTGGTTGGCGTCCACTGCTGCTGGTTCCATAGCAGTGGTGAGGGATTGGCGTTGCAGCTCGTTGTCAAGCTGCTCAAGTCTAAACAAGCGGGGTCCGCAGGCTGTAAGTGGTGGAGGAGGGGAGCTCCCGCCGGCCCGTTCCCCACCGGTGGGGTTGGCGCGTGTTGAACGGGTGCTACCTCCACTTTTAGTCCTGGAGCGGCGACGGTTAGATGTTCCCCTCCCGATCGCCTTTCCAGAGTGGGCAGAGGTCGGCCGCCTCGTGTTGTTGGTAGGCTGGTACTTTCCTTGACGCATTTAGGGTTTTGTGTGGTCCTTTGAATGAAAGGAGCTACCTGAGTTTTAATCTCAGCTAACTGTTTGTTTGATTTTGGCACATCCAGTCCTACTGTCCTTCTAATTTCGTCAACAGTCTCAAATAGTTGGAACAGTGGTTGCGTAAGGTCCCAGAACCAGCCGGCCTGAATCTGCACCGGTTGGTTGGCCGCTTCCTCCTTCTGAACCGGCTTGGCCAACGCCGTTAGTCTTGGCTCGGGCTCCGAGTCACTCACCTCAGACAAATTGTAGAAGTCTTTATCTGCTGTCTTCTTTTTGGCTGGAGCCGATTTGGCGGACCTCTTGGCTCCGCCTGTGGTCGTTCTGATGGGCCGCCGGGCTGGTGTCCTTGGCTTCTTCCGGGCAATCCCGGCGTCGGTCGAGTCCGGACGGACACCGCCCCGGCCCGGCCAACTCCACCGCCTAAGGGTCTGAGCCGGTTGTTTCTTAACACTCTCCTTCTCGACTGCCTTTTCTTTCATTTGGTAAAATCCTAAAAGAATGGCCCAACGAACCTTCCCTTGGTAGGCATCGCCCTCTGGTGGGGCCGGCTAATCCGTTTCCTTCTCAGGGGGACGATGATCCTTCCCTCCGTGTCCGCAGGGAAAGTAGTGGTTCCCTTTGGATTGCTATGTGGCCGGAGGGCTAGACAGTTCCCCATGAGTCGGTGGATCAGTGTCCCAGCTAAGTTCCCTTTCTGCTCCTTCCAGGAGAAGTCGGAAGTTGAACAATTTCTATCTCCAACTTCTGTTCAGAGATAGAATCAATCTCTATCTCCGTTTCCTCCCGGGCTGGGTTGTGCGCACAATCACCTGCAGCAGAGGTGACCGTCTAGGAGCAGAGTTGCGGACCGACTGGTGGATCGGCGCGGATCCCACGAAATTATAACCGATCCGCTTGTCCATGCCGTCTCCATATTTGGAGCTGTATCTTGTTTCAGGGGGGGGGGGGGGGGGAAACGCTTGCATCCGGTCCCAAGAGATGACGCCAAACCACTGGCATCTCTCTTGGTGTGCGCACCCTCCCTTTCTGCCACGCCCCTGGGCGCGGCGAGGTGGTCGTGAGGTAGACCACCTGTTCCATTAGCGCTGATGCTAACGGTGCCGCTCCGCCGAACCTTTATTTTCACAGGGCGGCTAAATTTCCTGCATTAATCATCCATGTCGTCGCTCTCCCCGCCGTTGGACAGAGCGACGTAGTTAGGGCGGCGGTTCCGACGTAGGTTATAGCCACCTTTCGTCGGGACACAGTCCTTTACTGTTTTTCCTGGGCTCTGTTCCGATGTATCCGAAATCGGCACATCACCGCAGGGTAGTTTTATGGGCTTGTTGTTGTCTGGAGGGGATCTCCCCTCCAACGGCTGGTTTTTGCCCCTTCGTTTAGCTCGTTTGCGTTTCCTCTGTCCATTAGCGCCAGCTGTTCCCCGTTCACAGGCGGCTTTATTAGGAACAAAGGATAAGTTTGTTGACAGCGCGGTGTCCGCACTGGTGCCCTGACCATCAGTGATTTGCCCATCCGTTTCTGCTAAATCAGTGGGACTTGGACCAGGTTTTTGTGTAGGTACCTTCCTGGTCATAGGAACTGCATCATGCTCACGGGGACCGGTCGTTCCCGTTGAGTTTTCAGTCTCAGCACCCCTTATTTCGCCATCTTCCTCAGCGATTTCACCCGTCGGAGTGTGATGCAATTCAGGGTTTCGGTCAGGATCTGCCCCTTTTGAGTTAGTGGTTTTCGCTTCTCTCACCAGTTTGGGAATATTATGAGGGACGGCGGGAGACCAGGGCCCATGTGCAGGTTTGAGTTTTGAAATGTTTACTAGATGTGGGACCTGTTTTCCAGTTTTTAAAGACACTAGTCTAACAAGGTGGTCTCCTTTTGTTTCAATTACCCTGAATGGCCCAGTATACCTGTTTGAGAACTTAGACGCTTTATTTTCACTAGCTAAAGGGTCGTACATGTATACCATATCACCTTCGTACATCTGAGTGGGCCGCGCCCGCTCGTCAATTCGCAGCCTCAGATCTTTTTCGTAGTTTTGAACTACCCTTTCAGCCATATTCCTAAACATAGCAATATTATCCTTGGTTTGCATGAAAAACTCGCAGTCGTTCAGCGTTTCAGGAATTGTTCCTTGCTCAGGCATTCCCATACTGATTGGATCTCTGCCAAACAGCAGGGTGTGCGGGCTGTATCCCGACCGTACACTGATTGTGGATCTAACTGTCCATAATGCAATGGGAAGTAGATCGATCCAGTTACAGTGGTCGTCAGGGATGTAATAAGCAATCAGGTTTTCAATGGTTTTATGTAGTCTTTCTACTCGAGCGTTGCCAGTCGGCATTCGCCCGGTAGTGAACGTTTGTTTGCACGCTAGTCGGGTGGTGATTTCCCTGAATAGCCCTGAGAGGAAGGCCGCCCCCCGGTCTGTGTGCAGACGGTTTACCCGTCCATACCGACACACTATCCCGGTTAGGAAACAGTTGGCCGCGGTTTGCGCAGTAGAGTCTTTCGTGGTGAAAGCCTCCGGCCATCCAGTTAGTAAGTCTATGAAGGTCATGATGTATTTTGACCCATCCCTAGCCTTCTTTAGTGGCCCGATGAAATCACACTGTACTACCTCAAAGGGTCGGGTTGGTCTCTCCCAAGACTTAGCTAAGGCCTTGAAATGTGGGGCCCGTCTCCTTAGAGAACAGGTCTCACAAGCTTTTACATAGTCTACTATGTCGGCGTTCATGTTCCGCCAGTAGAATTTATCAGAGATTTTGGTAGTGAGGTTACTGATCCCTACATGTCCCCCAGCTAAGATGTCATTATGTAACAGTCTCAGGACTTTGGGAATTAACCTACCTGGAACTATCATTCTGGGTTTTAGTCTGACCAGTTGGTCTTGGTGTTTGTTATACCTTTTGATGTTGAACCTACATAGTACTCCCGGTGCCACCATTCCCACAAAATCGGCTTGGTCCATTATTCGCCTAGCTTCAATGGGATCTGTCGGTAGGTCTCCGTCCTGCAGGTAGTCTATCAATTGCGCGCACTCTGCATCTTGGAGTTGCGCGTTTAATACCGTAGCCACAGAAAGCTCTTCCTCCTGAACTTCGGCCTCAAATAACTCACATCCCACAGCGGGTTCATATTCCTCACCTGGGACATGCTCATGATAGACTCTAGACAAATAGTCCGGTAGAAAATGAGTCGCTCCTGGCTCATATATGATTTCAAAATCAAAATCTGATAACGCTAAAGCCCACCGCCTCAGCCGGGCTGACGGGGCTTTGTAGGCACTCTGTAGCAGGGGAATCAACGGTTTGTGATCAGTCACTATTGTGATTTTAGCTCCCTGCAACATGTCCTCATAGTTCTTAATGCCTTTAATTACTGCCAGAGCCTCCTTTTCTGTTACCGAATAATTTAATTCGGCGTCCCGGAGAGTACATCCCCAGAAAGCAACCGGACGATAGATTTCATCTAGTTTGTGACAAACCGCTGCACCGCACGCGGCGTCTGATGCGTCAGTTAGTAGATAGAAATGCCCTCCTATATCTGGATGAATTAGTAAGGGTGGCGAGGTCAGCAATTTCTTTAACTGTTGAAACGCTTCCTCGCAGGCCTCTGTCCACTCAAAATAGACTTCTTTCTTTAGTAGCCGGTTTAAAGGCTTTGCTAGATCAGCGAAATTAGGGACAAACGATCGGTAGTAGTTACACAGTCCCAGAAAGGATTTAATAGTTTTCACATTATGTGGACGGTTAAAGGCTGTAATCTTTTCTGTGGTTACCCTTTGTGTAGCCCGCTTAATCCCTTCGGTTTTCCCGTATGTCATTAGACATAGTGGATTGCAACCTGAGCTGGGATCCTTTCCAGCCATAAGGCTCTCTCTGCTTCCCAGAATGTTCTTTTCAAACCTGATGTTTTCTGATCACAGAGAGCATGGCTCAACCATAACCTACGCTAATCCAAGAAATGAGGTCTTGAATAGGCATGTTTAGCTTTACCATGGCCTGACTGTACATTGAGCCCTCTCCGACGCGATAGGTTGCAACAACTCTACCAGTCCGACAGAGACGACCGGCCAGTGACCCAGTCGATAGCGATTACCGGTCCCAAGTCACCCTGGGTGGTCACCGACGGTCTGATCCAGGTGAATCGTGCAAACCCACACTGAACTTTGACCGTTTTCACTGGCCTTGCCTGTTCACTCCTGAGTGATGGAACTACTGTCAGGAGCTAGGTGAGGTCTGTCGACCCCGTACCACGCACGTACCACTTACAGGTGGCCGAAAACGAAACCACCGGCAGCCCGATATGTGCGCCGACTAGACGGTACCACAGTAGGATGTTGATTCATCCTTCGCTAGACACGGGGGCCTTCAGTAGTTCTCTCCCCTGCACTATAACGCGAGTTTTAACGTGTCCCCGGACTCTCGCGAGCCCACTGCCGCCTGTTAGGAGCTACCGTTGAGGAGCTCATCCCTCTTAGTAACTCCTTCCGCGTTTACTACGTGGCCGAGGAAATTGATTTCACTGCGGCACCACTCACACTTTGACGGTTTCAGTTTAAGATTAGCTCTCGCCAAAGCTTGGAGAACCACCTCAACGCTCGCCAGGTGTTCTTCAAATGTAGTGTCGTAGACAATTACGTCGTCTAAATATGCTAAGCATGTTCTAGGAATCAATCCCTTTAGCGCTATGGCCATTACCTTGGTAAACTGCCAAGGTGCGCCAACTAAGCCAAATGGTACACGCTTATACTGATACACACCCATCGGGGTTTCAAAAGCGGTATATTTTCTACTGTCTTCTTCGATTACACACTGATGATAGCCGCTCAACAGATCTAAAGCTGTCCACATAGTGGGTTTCTTGTAAGCCATATATAGGAAAAGCGAGCGAGCCGTGGGCATGGGGAATTTATCTTTAAAAGTGACTTGATTAAGCATGCGAAAGTCTGTACAGAGCCTAGGTTTGCCATCTTTCTTCTGCACTACCACCAGCGGGCTTCGCCAAGCCGATTCGCTGGGCTCTATGACACCTATATCTATGAGTTGCCTAACCTGTTCATCGATGATATCCATTTTCTGTGGAGAGTATCGGTATGGTCTGGAACTTATGACTCCCTGCGACTCATCCACAATGATTCTCATCGGCGCTATTTCACAGTGACCTAACTCTTCCATTGAGAACGCTAGTGCATTTCTATTGTTATTAAGCATTTGCCTAAACCTTACCTGTTGTTCTTCGTTTAAGCACGACTCGGTCAGATCTATTTTACTCACATTTTCATCCATTTTACCTCGGGATTTCTCCTCAGAGGTTTGGCTTTCCATTTGCACTGCGTCTTTCATTACTTCTACAGAAATCCTACAGATGGACATTGGGGTCTCTGTTTTAGTTAGATAACACAAGTCTAGGAACTCCTCTATCTGATTTTGGTTTACCTCAGGCACTGCGCATTCTTCCGCAAAAGCTAATACTTCCTGGGGAGTGATTTCTTGCATTTCATCTAGCGGATTCATGACTTTGATCCACCACTGGCTTCCCACCGTATTCACGCACCCCTCTACTAGGACTGGTGCGGTTACCGCCGGTGCGCAGTAAGCTACCGGTGAGTCTAATCCCAGCGGCTCTCGAGTGGTTACCGGTATGATGCATTCATTTCCCGGCGGAATTTTCACTGTTTCTTTGCTAACTATAGGGTTTCCACAAAACACTTCTATCTTTGCGCCTGGTAGAGATAAATCTGATCGAAGCACTGTTAATAAGTTTCTTCCGATTACTATTAGGTGGCATAGATCGTCCACTATGTTGAAATCATAGCAGACCACCGATCCCTGGATTGAAAACTTACATCTAATTTGTTCTAGTATTACTTGAGACGAGTTGTCTGCCAAACTGATGTTTCCCTTCGATACCTTCCATTCATCTAAAATGCATTGTTTAGGGATCTGTCGTTTACAATGGGTGGACATGAAGCAATCGCTCGCTCCTGTGTCTACTAAAGATCTAACCTCCTTCTGATCATCAAATCTTAACGTTAAGAAAAATGCTTCGTCTCCTATCTCTCTCCTAGCCGGTCCGTCCACTGCGCCTAATTCTATCGTGGAATGAACGGACCCTTCCTCTAGTTTCCCTGATTCTTTTGTTCGGTACCACTGGCTTTGCTATCTTTGTAGATCCGCGGGGGTTTTTCCCTCAACCTATTCTTTAACCACAAGCACGCTTCTGTAGAGTGACCATGCTGTTGGTGAATGATACAAAACTTACTTTCATCAAAAGGCAACCTGGGTCTCTCTACTTTCTGTTGAGTTGGCAGATTCTTTCCCTTATCGGCCTCTCTGTTCGGGGCGACGTTGGATTTAGGCTTCTGATCTGAATTTCTTTCACTTTTCTGGTTTTCGTACCTATCTTTTCTCTCATAACCTTGCTGTTTAAAGTTACCACCACTCTGGGGAGTCCCGCTTTGCCCTGGCTTTGGTTTCTGAAACCATGGAGCGGCCTCCAGTCGGGCCAGCACCACTCCAAACCGTTCGGAGATGGAGTTTAGGGCCGCGGTCTCCTCTGATTCTTGGCTTCCAGCCAGTTCGCTCACTGCATTAGATATTTTAGTTCCCCCTTTGCCTTTGTCCAACGATTCTAACCTCGTTGCACAATCCACCGCTTCGGTGAAAGACTTAGGGTCCAGTATAGCTACTTGCCTGGCTACGCCCTGTTTTAATCCTTCTAAAAACACAGCTAACATCATGCTTTCACTCGCCTCTGCTTTCACTTGCTTTTGTTTCAGAACACCTGCAAATTCGATCACGCTCTGGTCTTTTCCTTGTTTAAGGCCACAGAACTCTGCGTGTTTCTGCCACTTAGCTCTTCGATCACCGAAGATCTTGGTCATTTGGGCTTCTAGCTTCTCAAATGAGTCTTTCTCACTTTCAGCTAACGCTCCTGCCCAGTCGTCGGCCCTTCCCTTTAGGCCTAACAGCGCCATATTCAGGAGGTGGGCGTCCGACCAGTCATAGATAGCTTTCAGTCGTTTTAATTCCCTGAAATACTTTTCTATTTGCTCGTCTTCTTTTCCACTAAACCACGGTAACCTAATGTTTGGTCCCCTTTGGTGACCACTGTGAGTCGTTTCACGCACTGGCGCTGGTGTTTGCCCCAGTGCCAGACCCAACTGTGGTAGAATTTCCCAAATATTTGGTTGATTCTGTGGATTTGGAGGGTTGTTCTGACCTGGTGGGCCCGGCGGACCTGGTGGTCCGGGCGGTGGAGGATTCGGTGGGTTTGGGGGGTTGTTGAGTTGGTTAAGGAAAGGATTGTTGTTCTGGTTCGGGGGAGGGTTATTGGGTCCTGGTGGATTTACTTGATTATTCTGGCCTGCTGGGGCTTGCTGACCCTGCTGGTTACCCGCCCCTCCTCGGCCCGCGCCAAGATTGGCTGCGAGTGCCATCGCCTGCAACAGGTGAGGGAGCAGGTTTTGATCGACCCCACCTCCCGCTGGCTCGGCCCGGCCGGGCTGTTGGCCTGGTTGGCCTCCCCCATCATTTTGTTGCAGTCCCCCAAGGTTTACCCCAGGATTAGGCTGCTGTATTCCCGGATTCACACCACCATTTCCCCCTGCACCGGGTTGCTGGAGTCCCCCAGGGTTTATCCCCAGATTGGGCTGATTCAGAGGGGGATTATTAATAAGGTTTTGGGGAGGGTTGTTGAGAAGGTTTTGAGGAGGGTTAGGCCCTTGTGGGTTGGCCTGATTATCTTGGCCTCCCTGGACCTGCTGATTAAGAGGAGGAATAAGTCCTTGAGGGTTGGCCTGATCGTTCTGGCCCCCTTGAACTTGTTGATTAAGGGGAGGGTTGGCCTGATTACCTTGGCCTCCTTGGGCCTGTTGATTAAGAGGAGGAATAAGTCCTGCCTGCACGCCTCGGTCCGGCTGCTGGATTAGGATCTGGCCATTCCCATTGTTTTGTTGAGGTCCCCCAGGGTCCATCCCACGGTTAGGATGCCATGCCCCCAGATCTACACCCCCAGCTCCCCCTTCATCGGGTTGCTGGCGTTGATCTCTATCCTCTCTTTCTTCTACTAGATCCATCAAAGGAACGCCTCCTTCCGCCATATTATTTTCGTCGAGGTTTTGTATATCGTGATCGTCCCACTGTTCTTTCACAGGTATTTCCTCTACACTAATTTCGTCCTCCCTCTCTAGTTTAGCTCTCTTACCTGTGTCTAAAACATCCTCGGTAATAAGTTCGTATGAAGACGAGGTTGATCTATCTTCTCTAGCTAATTTTCTATCAGGACTACCTTCTCTGACACTCGCGATAGCTTGTTCTAATTCCCTATCTTCTTCTTCGTCTTCACTTTCGTATTTATCATACAATTCTTGAGTTGGAGTGTTAAAATCTGGTGCTTTAAGCGTTACATTTTCCTCACTATCCTGATCGCTTAGCCTCTCTAAATCTATGTGCTTTTCGGGGCTTGAGTCTGCCCACTGCTTTAATATTTCGGCTGGATCAAAGGCCTGAGCTTCCGCTCTTTTACCAGCTTGGTCTAAGTTCGTTTCTACACCGTAAGTTAATCGATAGGGTTGTAAATTGCCTACTTTCTCGCTGTTTCCCTCTGCTTTCCTTCCCACTCCCCTATCCCTTCCTACTGTTTTTCCTTTAGCTACAGTGGAATAAGGAATGGACGCCCCCGGGTTGGGGTGAGTTGGTGTTACCAGTGGGTGACTGATAAACTCAAGTCGTTGGGGTAATGGATAGGTGAGAGAGCTCCCATCAGGTAGGATTACCGGATTTTCGGGGCGTTTTCCCCCTGATGGGCTGGAGTTATCCGCGGTGTTTTGTCGTTGTTTTAGGTTTCCTGAAGAAAATAGGTTATCTCCATCGGAAACTTCCTGTTCGCCTTCACCTCCCGCTGCGGGCAGTAAACGATAAGGAACACTTTGGTTACACCACGGATTGTTCACATCAGATTCACAGGTGGAGCGAGAGCTAGTACCAGTTTCGTGGTCCGTAGGCGGTACGTACCCTGGGTTCCAATATTGCTTATATTCCGTGAGACGGTTCTTCCCTTCAACTCGTCCCGAGTGTGTTAGGGTTTCAAGTCCTTCGTCAAGAACCGGCCTATCTTTGGACCCTAGGTGCCAGGGAAATGGTTTACCTTTGCCACGGGTTTGGTAATTTTGTGCACCTTCGGGGCAGAGCTGCTTGGGTCTGGCTGCGACCTCCTGTCTCTGTGCCTCCCCGTCTAAGGGATTACCTACCAGGTGGCGGTTTTCCACATTCCCTGTATATGATGTTGACACATCGTGTCCTGCGGGCCGCAAAGATTGAGGCTTGGGGTCAGAGGAAGCCTCAAAATCACCGGTGGCTGACATCAAGGATGAGCAAAACGGCACAAGTCATGTTTCGGGTAATCTCCACCAAATGAACTATTGTTAATGTTTGATTTAAGACTGCGTAAGATTCGTGTATATCCAAGTCTTCATGAGTTGCTTTCCAGAATGCCTGAGTAATTCAGACCGCGTTTAAAGTTTGTCCATTCACTTCCCAATAGTTCAAAAGAAATGAACGATGAGGGAGCTTCTTAATATGAAAGGGTTTTTATTCAGTAAACACCTCATCCCGAGTCAAAGCCACCATGTATAAGTCTTCATCAGTCCACCTCCCATCTCCTATCAGCAATCAACCACATTTAGAACACGAGTTGCTCCAACGCCTTCTAGACCATTCTAGTATTCAGCTCTAACACAATCCTATGTCCGAGGTAGTGGATATTGGTAAACTCCAGTCTGTTACACGGAGTCGATGTACTTACTCCAGGTATAACTCCTTGGTTAAACATGTTTCTTCTAACCAACTAACTCACTAACTGCTCGCTCCCTACCTTGCAGCGCCTTTTATACTGGTTAACAGGTGGCGCTAGGAGCGTAAGATATTTCCCCTAGAAGTAGACTAGAAGTAGACTTGCTAAGCCTGATCCTTGTTGGATTATATATTATGACAATGTATTAAAAGTACTAAGCCATTAGTACATCATGGCAGGGTCAGCGCGACTGTCTGATGATGCCCTTCGCCGTGCATGTTATACTGTCAGGTTCCTATTTGCTGACCGTGCAGATGTCCGTGAATCATACTATAAGGCATTTGGCCGTTTTGCCCTCATGGCCACCACAGAGGTATAGTTAGACGTTAGGAAGACAAGTACTACTGAGAAATCTATAAACCACCCTACAATGAAATATACAAAGCCACTAGAATTCAATGATCAAGGACTATCATTCTAATTGACAGCGTCTTGCCAATGTGCCCCAAAAAATTCTGCCTTTTTCAGTAAAAACATTCAAGCATATTTAGGCTTTTGTATTGACTATGGCGTATAATCCCTTATTTGGTATTCAAACTATACCAATACAGTCTTGAGAAGAACCCCCACATTCGTCTAAACTATAACAATACAAATTATGTAAACGAAACCTTGTAATTACACTCATGTTTTATGGTACAGTCTAGTAAAAACATATAATGGAAAGTGCCAGGGTAAGACTTATTTAGAATTGCAGCTTTTGTGCTTCCACTTAGTAATTATGTTACCATTAACTCAAAATACTAAATAATTTTCATAACCTGATGATGAACAACTCAATCTGATAAATTCAGTGATAGCATCAAACTTTGGTGATCTTCACCCTCACTTGAGAACATTATTTCTCAACAGGTGACCACCCATATCCCAGAACACCGTGATTTAGGGCCAGGTTGGAACCAGAGAGCTCGGGGACTAGGAGCTACACTATTCCGTCCCGTGTCCACTGGTGGAGAAGAAAATGCCCTCTGTCACTCTGATGACAGATACAGGTAGGTTAAAACAAATTTGAACTTTGCTTCTTCGTAAACATATATATCTTTGGCTTTGGATATCCTTTATATGAAAACAACTGATTGCAATTATTTAGCAGACAACAAGTATTCAATTGAAGTGCCAAGCTTTTTTGAGAAAAGACTTACCTACATGACATTGTGTTTTCATACAGTCTATTCTGGTATCTCTTTTCAATGATAGGATAGAGGACATTTTGCTGCATGAGTTTGCTCATGGTGTTCACCTGGTAGGGGTAATGCCTGCTGATCCCACGTTTGACCGCCGGCTTAAGGCACAGTATAATGCTGCAAGGAGTGCTGGACTTTGGAGGGGTACCTATGCCATGACCAATGACCATGAGTATTGGGTCAGTATGTCATCTGCCAAGTGGCAGCCATTTCTTAGTTTTGCTTTTTTGAATCAAGTCACACCTAAAAGATTAGTAATACAACATAATACACCACACCTGGAAATACCCATTCTAGATTTCAGAGTCATCTCCTCATTAGTCGTCAGTACAATATTAGTAACATTTCCTGACTGAATCAGAAACAGAAACTTTGTACATTAAGGTATAATATTTCTAAAATAATCATGAGATATTGCTTTTCTTGAGACAGTTGTTATTATTCTTTCAGGCAGAGGGAGCACAGAGTTTCTTCAATGTGAATGGATTTGCTGATCCCCCTAATGGCATCCACAATCATGTGAACACAAATGAGAAACTACGAAGCTATGACCCTGGTCTGTACAAACTCCTGCAGGAAGTATTCCCCTGTGGTAATAAGTACATTAAAAGGTGCGACAAGGACAGAGGTAAGTACAATGAAACTACAAGTCTATGGGCTGTGGCTTCTAATTCTAGGTTCATAAATGTTAGAAATATTTTCTTTTTTGCTTGGTGAAATTGAGATTGTTTGATTTGGTGCTAAATTCACCCTACCACTGATAGCTGATTTATAGTATTCTAAGCACCTGCAGGATAATTTTGGCCACTTACATTGACGAAACCCCTAGAAAAACTATAGAAAATTAATGAATAATTTTGATATTTCCACCTTTAATTGATGAATTTTCAGACAACCTGGAAAACATGTAATCTCTATGGGTACAATTTAAAAAAAAAGATGACTAGGTTTTTTTTCATGTCCAACTAGAAATAGTGACATGATTAATGAAAATCCTATGCTTGAACCTTTTGGTTTGTCCACATATTACCCAGCATGCACTCTGATCAAGACTAACCTGCCGGTAAAAGTCAGGAAATTGGATATCCGTGGTAGGCTGAATTAAAACAATAGTTGAAAGTTGTTGGACATGTGGGAGTCTCTAGAGTATTGAAGATTCTAATTCCATTTAGGTCTTCTGTTCAGGGTTGAAATCATCATTATGATGAGGTACACAACAAATTAATTGATTTGTGCAAACTGTGCATATCCAGTAATCAAAATTGGTGATATAATCATGCAACCTTCATATTTAAATCTATTAGCTGCTGAAGAAAACCAAGAACTTTGTGGAAAAGGAGGTGGTGGAGTTGGAGGTAGGCACTACTTTTCACTCTGAATACTGTTAACAATAGTTGAGATTAATATACAGCAAGATTTCACTTTAAAATTAATTTTAAAATAGCCATCTAAGTTAAAGATGTACCATTTATGAAAGTGATTGAAGTCTAAAATATCAGGAAATAATAGGGCAAATGCCAACTGATTTACCCATGCACATACAGCTTTTGAATAATAGCATAAAAAATCTACTCAAAGGGATAATCAAGTTGATATATTTTTCAGGTTGCAGAGACAACCATACTAAGTGTCCAGGCTGGGCTAATACGGGAGAGTGTGTCACCAACTCTACATGGATGCTCAAAAACTGTAAAAAGTCATGTTTTGTCTGCCGACCATGATATCATGAATCAACTTTTGACATCATAACTTGTGCATAGATTATACAATATGGGCAAATACTTGTGATGTTTGGACTGCAATAAAATATAGGTTTAGGTCAATTCTGACATTATTTGTTTAGTTACTTAAAGTCATTAGAGTATTATCATCGAGACCGATCGTGACAATATCGATTCTATTTCCCTTCAGCTTAAAGCCAGTTTTTTCTTCTTTTCTCTCTCCAATTTTACAATAGATGAAAAATGCCTTATTACTTCCCCTTGATGAGTTTGAGACCACAAAGAATAATGGTTTCTTTAATGTAATATAATTGCTATCAGCAGAGATACCTGCCGTCTCCACTACTGATAGAAAAACAACAGATCCTCAACGGCATAAATATTCACATGGTTTTCTTCGTAGTCTATTTGGGTGGAGACAGCATATGAAGGCAGTTGTTTTCTTTCCTGGTGTGGATACACTATGAATTCTTTCTAAACAAATACATTACCAACAAGCTTAATGCACGGAAAACCCAAGGTTGAAAGACAACAAAGATGTTGGTGGCTTTCTTTTCATATTGTGGATCTTTTATGGGTGGTAAAGAGTTAATCAATATCAGTGGTTACAGTAATCTACTGATAGGGCACCTTCATATATCCCTCATGATTACGATTCGGAACAGACATCAACATGACATCCATTGCTTTAGCGATTCTGGCAATATGTTTGCTTGGATCAGTAAAAGGTATGTACGAAGTATTGAATTGAACTATAGAGAGGTTAATTATCCATTTAAAGTTAGTGCTTGTAAGTGGTATTTAGTTGTATAGATAATAGCTAGCTCCATTCGCAGTCTCCCTCCTCGTCGACTGCGGTCGTCCAATACATAATTATAGTTCCCTCATCATGTAAGACGTGAACACTCGTTGTGAAAGGATTTGTTGTTTATTATCCAATGTATAGTCGTTCCGTGACAAGAACTCGATTGACCATGATCAGTCCCAAGGTTAGAGTCCCCTCAAACACATTCAGTCAACGCTCCGCGCTATAACACAATTTCTATATGCCTCTCTCCAGAACCTAGACTGCAGATTAAAGGTCCAACCTTCACAGGATGTTTACTCACACAGTGCGTGCAGCTACTCTGGCTAGCTAAGAGCGGAACACATTATTATATGGTGGTACGTCACACCGTGACTCCTCCCTCATTTCACTACTGTCAAAAGTGAAACATTGGCTTTATGCTGCCCAAACATGGACTGGCCACCCGCGTCAGTACAGAATGATTGTTTGATATATAGACAACAAAACATCGATTGATAGTTCATTATCGCCCTGGTTGATCTTGATATTAAAACGGCCTTCTGATATGACAGCATAAATTATCAAGTACACATTCAGAACAATGAAATTAAGAATATATATCAAAAACGATTACCACTGCAATCCACTTTAACTTAACAACTTTAAACTTTCTTACTTTGTTGAGACAAATACATACCAGCAAACAAATGTTTAGAAAATGAAAGCACCTCGAGAGAATTTTGCACTACTATCATGCAACACAACAATACCTGGCCGTCTACCTTACAAATAAGCCCATCACACTTTTTGATAAAGTCTGACCTTACCATCTAATGTTAAAATTTCTTTTAAGTTTAGTTACTGAGTGTGGTAGTCTTAAACAAAACAGTGAGAATCCTGTTGCCTAAACTACATGTCAAGTTTGCAAAGTCCATGTAAATCTAATTACATTTCCCCATGGGAAATAATGCTAAAGCCTGTCAGCCCGACTGATAATGTCCTATCTTCAATTGTCCTGAAATACAGCATTTTGATTGGCTGGTATGTCTATTCATCATTTGATAAATTAGATTTATGGCTCCGCTATATTTTAGAATCTGTTAATAAATTATTCTTCTTGTCTATTACACAGAATAGTTTTGTGAAGACTGGGTTGAACTATGGTAAACTGTAAGAATGATGTTTAGAATTTAAACATGCTTAGTGTTTAAGTATGTTTAGGTTTTAAACACATGGACTTGCATGTGTTTAAAACCTTAACACTTGTAACTTCAAAACACATATTGAATTATAACTGTTTAGAATCTAAACACGCGAAATTGCATGTGTTTAGCCCCTTCAACTCTGCTTTCCTGAGAAAATCAGATATAAAGATCTCTTAGAAGTTTGAAGTTACATATTTCATATTATGCTAAGAAACCCTTTAATCTATATTTTCTTCAATATTTCAATGGTTGTATTTGCAGCTTGAACTGAATCATACTTAAACATGAAATTAAGTGATTTAATCATTAGAAATGTTAAAAATGGAATAACTTTAGAAAGTTTTTCTTATTTCAACAAATGTTTGTGGTAAATGGAAGATAAAAACACCTTCTAAAGAAACCATGAAGCATATTATTTTCAATATCTATATTCTTTTATCTGTTACCATCTTATTGAAAATCTCTGAGAAATTCTATTTAACCCTTTAGACCCCATAGTATGCATTCATGGATTGCTTGATTTCCCCGTGATTTCCATGGATTTCCTTCCGGATTTCCCTAAATTCCTTTTAATTGAAGAAGTTTAAAGACTAACAGATTCCTATCAATGTGCGTTATAGACATGGGGTTTGTAGCATTGGAATGGAAATAAAATCAGCTTTTAAACGATATATTGGCCAATCTTGTATGTTGAATATTCACAAAATTGTTAGATCCTGGAAAAATAAGGAAAAATTACAGAAAATTCTCATTTTTCCGGGCGGCTACGACCGGATTGGGGAATACACCCTCGGACGGCTATGGCCGGATTGGGGCCTAAAGGGTTAAGTGAGATGTTTTTTAATTGGTCATAATATTTTAATGGAACTAATTGAGGTAATGTGATGAAACAAATGGTAGGAAAACCCCTGGAACTCAAGGAATGTGATGGTTTTTCCCTTAAAGCTGTAGGTCAAATATCTGTCTTTTTAATCAACAAATAACCATAAAATGTGACCCATATTCATGGGCTACACCAGTGGAGAGGCCAAAATTTAATATGGCCTTATGGAGTGGAAGGGGTTAAAACCTAAATACTTGTTACTTCTGAACATGTATTTGATTAGCCATATTTAGAATCTAAACACAAAAACACATGGAGAAGTACTGGAAAGTCAATATGGACTGTTTTAACAAATATAAGCTAATGGTAAAGTTTGGTTTAAAAGTCAATGCAGGGGTGTGTTGATCTGAGGATAGGAATGAAACCTTAGGGCCTGAATATTGCTGACCAAATACATGTCCAGAACCACCTTAATTCGCTTAGACATAGTTTGGCTTTTCTCCACCAGGTGCTATGTAGTTCTTAGAGATTTCGTTTAAATGTCAATGTCAGTTCATTATAAAATTCAAAGAATTTTTTAGGTATTGTAGAGTGTTTAAGAAATGTATATGAAATGTATTAGAAAGTATTTACAGTTTAAGGAAAATTATCTTGTATATGTTTTTGAAAACAAACTTTGTTTAGATGCCTTTTTAATATGGAGACAAACATAGGGACTAGGGCATGGGTCTTAAGGTTCTGTGACTCACTAGAGGTAACTCAGTGCCAACTGGTCTTGGTTCAGGGGTCAATTCTGTATTTGTATAATTATGCATGACTTTAAAAGAGTTTTGACTCTAGGCTTGAACTATAACTCATGCTTGATCAATTCAGAACAGGAAACAGAACAATCATTCCAGATTCCAGAACAACATAAGTGAAAATTTACTGAAGAAATAGTTTTTATTTACCTAAGTGCTGTATTGTCTAAAGATTTTGAAACGTAATATCACTTTTACATAAATATTGTTTGCTCAAACATTAAATAGATTCTAATCATTAAAACATTAACACCTTGGACACCTTTAGAAACACTTTCAGGGTAAACACCTAAGCATCACAAATTACTAAACACTTAACCCTAAACACCAAAAATTGTCCATCCAAAAGAGTTTGCCAAATCTGGGATGGACTCTTCGGTTATACTCATATAAGACCAGAGGTCCTCAATGACATTGAAATATTACTTCATGGACCTGAAAACCCAAGATTATGAAACTGAATATAACTTTAATTCTCTTCATTTCAGGGTTGATCCCTCCAGATCCCATCACATCAGGAAATGCCACCTATAATAATAATATAAATTACCAGAACAGGCCAGGTATGCCCACTACAACCCACAGCTGTGGACAGGTGCGGCAGGTACCTGCTCACCTCCGTAGTGCTGAACACATGTGGCCTAAGGGACTCGACCAGTTCTACCAAAAGTACACAGAGGCCTACGGCATACCAGTTTTAGGTAACTTTCTAATCCTATGAGCAGCTCGTCATGCAACCATAGACACGTTTCTCTCGGCAGTCTGAGACAGTTGTGGGTGTAAAGTAGAAACCAACAGTGCGGCATGAGCATTTCTTATATTTGACATACCTGTAAAATGTGTTGTATTTATTGAATCTACATCTTCAATTGATAAGGCCTTCATAGAATATATCTTGTGGAACTGAAAATCGAAAAGACATTTAATAAACTATGAACCTCAGTGACCTTAGAACAAGATGAAGGAAATGGTATGGGGTATTTCTTAGGTGTCACATTCGTTGAGTTTTTTTAGAATCATAAACAAAAATGATCATACTGACAGGAAAAATTACTGCGATGCAGCTTTTCCTCCTTCTCTCCCATCTACATGATGTAACATCCTTCTAGCCTAAAGCACGGAAATAAACATCATCGTTATGAATTTTTGGGACTAGATATCCCCCTGAATTTCTTTGCCATCCTTTCCTTCTTTTGTAACATGGACAACGTTAAAAAAAACATAACCCGTGATAACGTGATCAGCATGTAACATCCAGTAATATAGAGGCTCTGCACTACTTGAACCTCGGGACAACATTCAATCTTTAATTTCCATAGCTTACAGATGAGTCAGTAGAGCATGCTACAAAGAAATCGTATATGCTGCAGCATGTACATAACCAGGAATTTCTAATACTGAAATAACAATTAGAGCGTAACAGCAAGTGATACCCATCCCTTTTGTGGAGGGAAGAATAACACGTCACACCTTCCTGGTCCCATTAGGAAGTCATATATATCCAAATTACCAATCTTAAATGACAAGTTCAGCTTGAGAACATTTTTGTATGTGATATTTCATCCCATTATGCTGTGTTCTTGTCTTTCATAACAGGATCTGTACGTCTGTCAGACGATGCCCTTCGTAGGGCATGTTACACTGTAAGGTTCCTATTTGCTGACCGTGCTGATGTCCTGAAGTCCTATTATAAGGCATATGGCCGCTTTGCCCTTATGGCCACCACAGAGGTAATATTGGAGGCTAGTCATTCAGTTGTTACACATTTTGGGAGTAGTTCATTATATTCTATTGGTAGTTAATTATATTCTATTAGTTTAATTCATAGAAACAATATCCATGAGAAAATGCAATTCAAGGTAGCTTCGTAGATGAAAACTCAAGTATCTTTTGCTTTATTAAACATAAAAATTTAGATGGTTTCCTTGGTTAAAATTTGTTTAAACTTACTAGATCTACCCTTAATTTCCATGCACACAATTATAATGACATTCTTGACAGGTGACCACCAATATCCCAGAGCACCGTGACTTAGGGCCAGGTTGGGACCAGAGAGCCAGGGGACTGGGAGCATCCCTGTCACGACCCGTGGCTACTGCTGGGGAGGAGAATGCCCTCTGTCACTCTGATGACAGATACAGGTATAGAGCGTTCACTCTAGAATAGCACTCCAAGCATACCCAAAACAACTAGGCTTAAATAGTATTGCCTCAATGTTTATATAACTGTCCATAATTCTAAGTTACCAGGCTCATGATTATTGCCTTGTGGGACTAAAGTAATTTAATTTCTTTTGCTGTAATCTCTGCCTTGCAGTCTTAATACGATTCCCCCCATACATTTTACTGGGATAACTACAGCTGTACAGTTCAGATAATAAGTATTTATAAGGAACTTGGATGGGTACAGAACCCTTTACAACAGGTACCCCCTCAAGAGAAAAGGCAAAATAGCCATTGTCCTTTTTTTTTTTTTTTTGTGCATAAACTTTTGTTCAGTAATGAACATCAGAGTTACCTCTGTTTTTCAGCTCACTACAAACATGAAAAATGAAAAAGGTGACCTATATATAGAGAACAATAAATAATACTAGTGGTCAATAATTTTACACAAAATATCAAACACAGTCACATATCTAACCGATCAAAATGGCTTTGATGATAAGCACTCAAATCCTTGAAATGATACAAACTAACTGTTAGTACTGCTGTATTAGTATTGATATTCATCACTTATTGAACTGATGATTTTTATCTCCGTTTGAATCATAGGGTAGAGGACATCCTAATGCATGAGTTTGCTCATGGTGTTCACCTGGTGGGAGTGATGCCCACTGACTCCACCTTTGACGGTCGCCTGAAGGCACAGTATTATGCAGCAAGGAGTGCTGGACTTTGGAGAAATACATATGCCATGACTGACCACCATGAGTACTGGGTCTGTATAACCTTGATACCGAGGTATTGACCTCCTTTCCATAAAATCTTTTGATAAGCTCTCCATCCGCATACATTTGTCTCAAAACAATGTTTTATATAAGTATGTAAATTGTCACAGATGTACAACATTTTCAATATAGGCCTTCTAGAAACAGATGATTAGAGCAGGTGATAAGAATAATTATGTTGCTGTCTTTATTTTATTTCTTATAATTATTTTTATCAGGCTGAGGGAGCACAGAGTTTCTTCAATGTAAATGGATTTGCTGATCCCCCAAATGGCATCCACAATCATGTGAACACAAATGAGAAACTTCGAAGCTATGACCCTGGATTGTATAAACTTCTACAGGAAGTCTTCCCTTGTGGAAACCAGTACATCAAAAGATGTGACAAGAACAGATGTAAGTATGAAGATATTGAAAAGCAAATTCACCACTAACTCTTCCTCTAACACCAAAATAAGAAGACAAAAATATTAAAAACGTATGGTCAGTAACCATAACAATGACAGTAATCATTGTAGAAAAGGGGACAGTGCTTTTATGAATTGAAATATTAGGAATCTGAGCAAGGTCCTACTGAATCTAATTCACATTACCAATTATGCAATGCTGAGTAGGCATCGGTGGTAGGCTGTCAGGTAATTAAACCAGGAAAACATCACATCGCAACTAATAAACAATTCTAATATTCCATGCTTGATATCATGAAACTGGCAATTTTCTACAGGGCGTGACATCTGTATTGCCTTTTATGTGCAATTTTCTTAATGCATAAACAATTCAACTATGTAAGAATGTAAATAAATAACAGCGTCTAAAATTTAGAATTTCGCAGCAAAGAAATTAAGTACTTATTGTTTGTAAGATGTGTAAATTTATCGTGCTTTGCAAAATGTATTGCAAAATGTATTTAGTATTCAGTAGTCATAAAACAGGACAGACAATGAATTGTGCTTTGCAATATTAAAGTGGAATTAGCAGTTTTCTTTTTAACAATTCATAAGGCTTGACTCTGAAACATTAAATGTGATCTATTAAATAAATCATAATTTTGTAGCTGCTGAGGAAAACCAGAAACTGTGTGGTAAAGGGGGTGGCGGTGATGGAGGTACGTAACACTTCATGGACTTGGTACACGTGGTCTTCCAGTTGAGGATGATAAGAAATTAAGATAATGGAAAGAATATAATATAGTAGCATGATGATTGAAAATGAAAAGTATGAAAAGCGATGTTATAATGAAAGTTAATATAACAATTCAGTCTCCATACAAGGATAAGTCATCAATGTGTTTAATTCAAAAGAAGTAATGTTACAGATCCTTTCATAGGTTTCAATATAATTATGTTTTCAATGACATGTGGAATAAGGAGTATCCCTGTTATCTACTTATAGAATTTACTATTGTTAAACTTGCATTTTCAGGATGCAGAGATGACAACGCCAAGTGCGCTGGGTGGGCCAACGAGGGGGAGTGTGTCACTAATTCTACGTGGATGCTTAAAAACTGTAAGAAGTCATGTTTTGTCTGCAGGCCAAAAACCTCATTAGTGTGACCTAACATCACAATAGCTAAATGACATCACTTAGCATGGATATGCAATTTGGAATCAATTTATCAGAATGTAAATCGTAATTTTGATTCGAATAAATAGATTTCTTAAGAGAAAAGAAATATAAATGCGATTTCTGGTCAGAATAAAGTGACGATATATGCAGTTGCATTTTTTTTCTGACAAAAATGACAAGAATGAGGATTTTAAAAATGTTTTTTCCCCGGAATATTTGTGGAAACGTTTCTCCCTCTTACACATGACAAACAGTCCCCTACTCTGTCAGCTACATAAAAACGTCGGTTTAACCTAAGAAAGTTGCCCTTTGCGACCTAACGTCTTTATTCATGAGCAGCTCGGGAGCAGCTCGTGGCGTGATGAACAAGTCACTAATGACTCCCCCTGAGATGGTGCAGCTCATGCCAAAACACACGCCAAATAAGACGCTCAGCAAAACAGAAACAGTGTTTGTGTCATTAGCCTTTGGCCTTAATCTGCGCTCCAATTGCAGGGTAAAACACGAGCTAATCTAGAATCCTCGCAATGAAAGAGGAAAATGTCGAGGGGTCTGGGAGGAGATTGGGCGAGGCGATGGCCACACAGGAGGCAGGAGTCTCTATTTTAGCGAAGATTAACCTCTAATTAATGTATTAATCTGAAATCAGGTGGTTATCATATTGAGCGTGAGGCCCAAAGGGGGTGCCCAGAGGTCATGTTCCCACGCTAAGGTGGCACCCACCCCGGCGCCCACCTGACATGCCAAGCGGTCATCAGAGGTAGGGGGCCACCCACTATGGTAGAGGGGCCACCCAATATGGAATATGGTAGAGGGGCCACCCAATATGGTAGAGGGGCCACCCAATATGTTGGGGGCTGCCCAATAGGGTAGGGGTGACCCAATAAAATACTATGGAGGAGCCACCCAATAAGGTTGAAGTGCACCCAATATGGCAGAGGGCCACCCAATATGGTGGAGAGGCCACCCAATATGGTAGAGGCTGCATAATGTGGTAGAGGGGCCTACCCAGTATGGTAGTGGCCACCCAATATGGGAGAGTATCACCAAATATGATAGTAGGACACCCAATATGGTAGAGGGCCACCCAATACGGTAGAAGGGCTGCCCAATATGGTAGGGAGCCAGCCAAGGTGGTAGGGAGGTCACCCAAATATGGTAGATGGACCACCCAATATGATGGGTGGGGGGGGGGCTGCCCAATATGGTAGAGGGGTCACCCAACATGATAGAGAGGCCACCCAACATGATAGAGGGGCCACTCAATATCCAATATCCAATAAGGTAGAGGGGTCACCCAATATGATAGAGAGGCCACCCAATATGATAGAGGGGCCATTCAATATTCAATATCCAATAAGGTAGAGGGGTTACCCAACATGATAGAGAGGCCACCCCATATGATAGAGGGGCCACTCAATATCCAATATCCAATAAGGTAGAGGAGCCATCCAAAATGGTAGTGGGGCCACCCAATAAGGCAAGGGACATTCAATATGGTAGAGGGGCCATCCATAATGATAGGAGGCCACCCAATGTGGTAGAGGGGCCACCCAATATGGTATAATGCTAGAGGGGCACCCAGTATGGTAGAGGGGTCAATATGGTCTACCAAAGTGGCCCAAAGTGGCTCACCCCAGACCCTTCCCAGATAAACCAATCCCTCAGATTTACCCCCAACAAACAGCAGTCTGTGCCAATGATAAGATAACGCCGGCCACTGTATTGATAGCATGCATGCAAGAAGGCATTGCGAATATCAAATTAGGGGAAGTTCCTGATTTGTTTAACTACTACACTGTAATTGTGTTGGTTCTTATTATAACAAATGTTTAAAAAAACTACAATTCGAATCTGTACAAATGATGGCTCCCGATTTGGTATTCTTACCGTGCTAACAAATATTCCGCCAACATGTCGATAACAAACTTGAAATAGATTGGCCAATAGGTTCATTTCTAAAAGTTGTGTGATCACTCTGTAATTAAAGTGTGGGCTTGTCACATTTGATGGCTGGGTACGCCCCTGTAATTAACTTGGCAAAAAGAACTCTTCTGAGGTAATTGCTAGCAGACTTCAACAACAGGCAAAACATAGATCGGTCAAACTGCAATTGTATCATGTAACAAGATAAAAAAAAAGAAAAGTGAGAGTTCTTCCAATCATTTTATATTGACAGTTAAGTGGTGTTTAGATAATTAGGTCTACAGCTCTATTGCCTCACAGGATGCCATTCCACACTAAAGGCAATGTCAATTGACAAACTGAAAGCTTCTTTTGATTTTACGATATATTAACATAGGCCTAATTCAATATTAAATCTCTAACCCACTTCGTCTTAGTCAGATTTCCGTTCTGCAATAGTAAGATCCATCACAAAGCCAGAAACTGCCTCAAGGTAAGCGAACCTGGGGTGCGTTCCAATCTCTTCATCGTTTCAGGCCGTAACTGGCTGCGACAAAACGGTCAATTTACATACGGACATTGCAAGGTCCATACTTACGGAGGGGGTCCACGTCGGATCCCCATTATCGTAGGTAATTTGTGCTTGGTGCATATTTCCTGAAGGACACATAAACCCCCTATGATATTGAAAATTATTGATAGGTTATAAATGATTAAATTATTTAACAAAGAATGACAAATGTTAACGAAATGTTACATAGAAAATTAAGTTACAAAAAAGTCTTTCATTACATACAAGAATTATGGGAAATAACATGAAAACGACAACATTATAGCCAATTGAAAATTCGAATTGAGGGTACTCATGCATGGAGATAGTCGCAGGGCCTTCAAACATTGGAACCCATGGTCCCAAGTGCCAATCTGTCTGACACTTTTAATTGTCTTAACTACCTATGGCGCCATAGTCAGACCTAGAAATGCAGGTGGCCTCTGGTTCACGGGGTAAATGATATACTTGTGTTTGCAACATCATACAAGTTAAATTCAAAAAGTTAGAATAACTATGGAATAATATAAAGGTGGCAAAATATATAAGTTTTATGGCCATCTATTTTCATGTATATATTTCCAAGATTTCCCTGTAAATTTAGCAATCTTGTAAGTATAAGTCTGCACTTACGACCACCTAAATAGGTGTCATATCTTTTCATCCCAAATACCCTGTCTGCGACCATTTTGAGATTGTGCCACAGCCACCTTGCAACGGTTTTTTATTAGATTTTACAGAAGGGGTCTTACTGATTATGTAAGACGACCCCTTCATTCTATACATTGGAACCAAATGGTCGTAAATCAGTAATAAATGACATACGACCAAAGATATGACCTATTACTCATGCAATAATGTACATTGGAACGCACCCCTGACTCTGAGATCTGCCTTCTGCCATTTGCTGGCTGACTGCTGGCGCCACCTGTGGGGCCCTCTCCGCATCTACCCCGGGGCGGAAGACCCAGCATGCAATCCGCGCATCGCCATAACTGCTGAAATGTGGGGCTGCAGCGGAGGATGACCGCGAAGATGCACTTAGATCTGACTAATTATTCATCATTCACCAATGAAGAAGTTTGATGTCAAAGTTTGGCAGAAGATGCAGCACTCACCGGGCGGAGATATCCTCATGCCCATTGCCAATTATATGAGGGGGGAGTATGAGTTGTGACTGGAGAGTGATGAAGAAGATTATGGGATTGTCTGCCCCCCAGCCATTGGCGTGTGTGTTGGATGCTTCAGGGGAAACATGCATCGCCATGCAGAACATGCACGAAATGTCTATAAGAAATACTGACCGAATACAATTTAGAGTTTCGAAACTTTGTTTCGCCGTCAAATAAATTTTTGATAGTGATGGATAGTGAAGACCCGTTGCCGCCATCCCTCTTTTGCCCCGAGGGAAAACGGCCTTGTTTACCGAAATTAATAAGCACAGCTTTGATTTGGTTAATTATGTGCGGAGGGAGATATTAGCCATTGATTAAATGCTCAGTATTTTGTGATGAATATTTAAAGGGACCGCGATCTGATAAGTGTTAGGCCTACATACGCTTTCGGAAACTCCCATAGCATCTCTTGGGCTTAATAAAGAGACCGCACCACGCCGGAAGATCCTGCTTTTTGTCGATTTTCTTCAAGAAGTTCTTCATTGAAGCCATCTGTCGCTCTATGTCCCTTTATTCCTCCAACCCACATAAAATCTGTCACAGAAATGATCACTTAACTTCGCATAACCCTCCTGCCCAATTTAACAGAAAAGGGATAGTTGATTGCCCCTCAATAAACAGTTCTGTGAACCGTACCAAGCAGTTGCTTATAATAACCAGTTATAGATACAGTTATCACCAAACTTATGAAAAAGCGAGTAAGGGTATCACAAATCTTTCTGTCATTTGTTTGTCACTTTGTGTGTGAATGGCAATAGCCCTAAGAGGGTAAAGGTTTTTATTTGACAGGATATTTTTTATTTGTGACAGGTAAATAGGCTATTGACAGTGATGCGACCACAGGTAAGACAAGGCGTGACAGTGGCAGGCGCCGAGTAACCATCAACAGATGGCCTTACCTCAATATTCGTCACCTCTCCTACCTGTGGTAATTCTCCCGGGCCATAAAATAATTGGCAACTTCCCATCTTTTTTGAGAGAAGGGTTCAAGTTGTCGCGGAGATTTGAGCTTCGTCGTTTTAAACGTTAAGTAGAATTAACATTGTGTTGCTAAGCTCATTTTCGGTCTTTACGAGAGGGTCTTAGAGAAATTTAGTTTGTGTCGAGAGAAGTTTACCTTTTGAAAAGTATCTTTCACAGAAAGCAAGTCGCTCAACATAATTATTTGACTTCACTGATGCTTATCTACATTGGAAACGACCATAAAATGAACATTTCCCTTTCATCAAGAGTGTATCTGTGCTGTGACACAACTCCCTGGAGACCGTGAACATGATAGCAAATGACAACATTATTTTCTATCTTATCATACGAGTTGCGGTTTGCAGCGGCAACTCTATCCTCTACTCACAGAAAATTGATATATTTAGCAGGAGCATTGCAATAGACATATGTTGGAGGGCGCAGACCCCTAGTCAGGTGGGATAATGCGCCATCTGGAGTGACCAGTGGATCCGTTTGTATGAGTCTCAAATTACACAATGTTCCCTATACTTACAGTGGTCTCTGGGTGGGCGGGGGGAGGAGAACTCACAATGGAGCGAGTGGTGAGCACAGAAGGTGAGCTTTACCCTGGCTGGTCGGGCAGGTGGGCAGACAGGTGAGAGGTATGGCCAGTGACCACAGGTGTACGTGTGAGACTGGATCCCTGGGCACGGGCCTCAGACAAAGACCGCCAGATGTTGGATCCCCGCGCCGGGAGTTTGGATCCCCCTGCCTCACCTCCTCATCAGACGCCTCCACACCTGTCCAAACAACACCTCCTCGTGCCAACACATCAAAGCACGTTCTGAGGAATAAGCAATGCTTGCGACAGGCACCTTCAAGGAGGGGGGAGCGGGGACAGGTGTAAGACGGGATGAGGAGGGGTTCTTATAGGACCAGAAAAAGGATCATGCACGGGAATAAAAACTAAAGGTTCTACACTGAGGACGTAGATATTTTCACCTTTATTCTCACTTTGGGGAAGCAGCCAAACTCATGTTCACGTGGCTCTAACCTTGCACGGAAGAAATTCATAGTATGTATAGTCAATATTGATCAATTAACTTAACGGCTTCGAGGATTAAAGAGTTGGCTAATGGCGAAGCTATTGCTTCTTCAAAAATATGGGGGGGGGGGGGGGAGAAGTATGTGAAAATATACGTATTCGCAGTAATCAAATGGGCCATTCTGTTCATTAGTTCCCAAACCCCCTATTTGTAGCCCTTTATTCGAGGTTTATCTTCTTCAATGAAGAGCTCCTCCACTTAATATACTGACATGCTTTGTGTCGGGGAAGACCCTTTAGGTTTGTGGTTTCTTTGCGCTGAATCATGGGGAGATGTGTTATTTGCCGAGGAGTGCTGGAGATGTGTTGTGTATGAATGGCCTAATGCTGGGTGGTAAAGGGTGTGTTCACTCCCGTTTTCACGTCTTTGTGGACACCTGTCCCTCACATTAATCTTCTGCCTATACTAAACAGGGTATCAAAAAAGAAAAGGGTGTTCTCAATCTTTCGGTTTCTATGAATCCATACTAAAAGTAGCAGATCAGAATTTGCAACAACTTTAAGGATGTTGAGACGTCTACAGTTAAGGTAATTATTTTTTCATCCACTTGATTTGAACATAAGTTCTTAACTTTTTAACCATAGTGAGCTGGTAAGGTTAAGCAGGAGGAGATCCAATGAGTGGGGCGTGGTAAAGATTACATACGCCCCCCCCCCCCCGACATACCTCCCTCCCTCTCCAACATAATTTTATTTTATACTGACTTTTGCAATAGGACCTACACACTGATGTTGTGATAACTATATTGGACACCCCCCCCCCCCCCCCATATGGATTAACAAAGACCTGAATCTGACTTGTAACCACGCGACACTCTCTGCCTTTCTCCAGCCATTCACAAAGGCAACCATTCACTCTGACCTCACACTGATCGGTATTAAATGTGAGAGTCCGGGTTTGCAGAAGGGTCAGTATGATTGAAAGTAAAGATCTGATTCTGATACATTTATCAGAGCGACTTCTTAGCTTTGGTCACGGTTGGCCGCCGTCACCAGGGGAGTGATTAGGTGTGTGCACGTGAGTGGGTGGAGGATTGATTGAGAGTGGTCACTGATGGTTATAATTAACTGATAACCGGTGGGAGATAACAGCTATCACTGACCCTTCTATTGGTGATTAACCCCTGTGCGACGCCCACACTCCCATATCATACTGCCCACGCATGGACATCAGGAGGGGAGCATTCCCCAATGACATAAAGGGATTAAAATGATGAGGGATTGGAAATTGCTATTTTGTTACTAAGTTCCAAGGTGGATCTTATCTTGCTTTCATCTATCTATAATACTTATATTCATCTACTTCCTTTTCAGCATCATGCCTACCATACTCACGATGAACGTATGGGCTCATAATCATTGTGATCTGAACTCAATTGTCCGATATCACAAAGTAGCAATATTCTTTTCAGTGAAAAGGGATGAGGGATGAATTAAAATCAGATGAATTAAAATACATGTATACCAAATTATCTAACAAAGGCAACCTGCAAAACGAATCAATTAACGCATTGTAATGTATGTCATTTATGATAACATGTACTGAAATGCCCATCATGTTCACACACAATAAACTTTACAAATTATTTTAATCATTTAATTCGACAAAAGCATATCCCAATATGCACACATTCTACGGCATATTTGAGTGCTAAAGAGATTCTGAATTTCGGCATGGTCTAAGGTACACATGATATATAAACATATATATATATATGCCCACGCCTACGCCCGCCCACCCGGCAGGTGCCCTCCAGGGTGTAAGGAGCTGCCCCCTGGTCATGTGGCCCTGTGTGGGTGGACAGTGATGAAGTGAGGGTCACCGGTAAACGATTAACGCCAAGTGGTGTGTGCTTACGGTCGTTAATTTACCAAGACCTCCTTCGGCACCCTGAGTGGGAGGGTTACATAAGGCACCCGCCTACCTGGTACCCTCTGAACATGTCCCAGGGACCTAACCAAGTACCCATGTTAAACTCATTTAACCGTGAAGGCCTGTGCATTGCCGTCGCATCCTGGTTACTCATTTACACTGTTATCGCTATATAGATATTATATTATATAACTATATCAACCTTCCATACATATATGCACCTTCAGGTTAGAATTCATTTCGATGTATGCTAATTAGCACTGAAAAAGAAAGTCGATAACTAATGATTCATTGAATATGATTTTCAAATATGCACCTACAGATTTATAAGATGTCATTGGTAAAATGTTTGTTAATCCATAATCCATGTTCAACATTATTGACTACCTGAGATTACACTCCAATAAGGATCTCTTGGACATGCTTAACCTAGCTCCTCGGCATTCTCATATAGTTCATATCTTTTGTGCTATCAATAATCCCCACTTTGTACCTAAAATCCACATTGAATTACAAAGGGTGATAAAGTTAGTACTTATAGTAATACTAGACATCAGTAGATGTATCTCAAATTGTCGATATATTTCAACGAGGACGCCTCCGAGCCCTGATGGCGCCCCTTAATGCCCCACTGCCCCCCTCGTCGACGCCCTATTGTGGACGCAGTTTATTAGGCGTTTCCGGGGTTGTGTGAGGGGTGAGCCGACCCGTGGAGACTAGTGGGGCTACCTGTCGCCACCGCTGTGAGGGCCTTACCGTCCCCGCGCCCTCAGCTCCGGCGGGGGGCACAATGCCCCTTGTTCAGGTGTGACCTTACGCCCTCACGGCCGTCCGGGCGGGAACCCCCTTAAGGGCTCTTCTTCCTTCATTATAGGTTATTCTGCCGTCCATTGTAAACCTGAGATCAAATAGTATTAAAAGGCAGCATTGGAATAGATCTTTTGATGTTATCAAATAGCTTAGACTTTTTGATTTTAACAGAAGCCTCGTTGAGATCAGTTTGATAGGGCCTTTGCAAATGCCGAATCACGGAATCACCTCGTACATAGGGCGTGTGTATATTTTTCAACATGCACATAATTAAAGATGATATATCATAATAATATCTTTTTGGGGATGTAAAGGGGTATCAAATTTTAAGAAATGGCAATGTCACATGTCTTTGTCACTTAAGATGTACCTGTCCCGTTTCGAATTCAGGCTTCCACTCACATTCCTTTTTAATAGATGAAGATTCGATAAAGACACTTTATATCGGGATCATCTTTAACTACCGCATAGTGCCTGTCGGCCTACATTCTGAAATAACCTTTACAGTTTACTAATATACTATGAATAAACGTTTAAAAGATAGTAATTTGAGAAAAGTTCTCACGACATAGAGCGGATCATCAGCCAGGTTCCCCCATGAACAATGAATGGATTCCGAATGTTTTTTTAATAGGGTGATAGCTTATCAAAATATGTGGTCTTTTGCCGACGCCACAATAATACCCAGGTAGTTACACACCATCACTTAGTAGTCTAAAGAACCCAAAGAAGTGCCGAGCAAATGACAAGTTGGCATACCTTGAGTACCAACACGGGCTTAATACACCTATAAAAACCCTCAATGGGAGTCACACTTGCCGACAATGATTGCCCATTATGAGCTAATGTCCGTCGCCGAGCCCCACTCACTGATCACTGCTCCATTTCCGGTGGCCGTTTTGTTATTGTTGTTGTTTTCAATGACCATTGTAAACAGGCTCGGCGCTAGTGTCGACAAGCCGTTTACAATGGACCTCCCGTCGGTCGTCGCCCCTCCTGGAATGCAGGGTCCAGATTCCGACGGGAATGACCCCTGCATTCCTGTCCGTTTGCCCCCTCCGGCTAGCGGTGGTCAGCGCGCATGTGTGGGTGGCATTGGTCAGTTGGGGGGCGCCACTGGTGCCCTCTAATTAGACGCCGCTTGACCACCTAACAAGATAGATGGACTGTCCGCCTACAAAGCGCCGTCCACCTAACTCCTGATTCTTATTTGCCTTCACTGACTCTCTGTTTCCGCACTTTTTCACCCGTCGGCCGACTTTGCGTAGTTATTACGACAACGTCGCCGGATGACAACGCAATGTGATGCAACGGCGTTAATTTGATTGGCTCCGTCATAAGGTACGGATACTTAAGGGTTTAAGGGGGTTTGGGGTTGGTTTTCACTTCGCAGGTGTCTTGGCCCGAGGCTGTTTAGCTATTTGGGGGAGGGGCGGTAGTGGAGAGGGGTCCCCAAAGCGGGCTTTTGCTTGGCTTGATGACATCTCGTTAGCACATTAACCGTGGCAGTACTGTGGAAATGTGTGGAAGATATTGAGAGAGAACAAAGTATATAAAAGTAAAAAGAACTGGACATAAATACCGAATCTCATATGTCTCCGCTCCCTTGGATACCTGACATCACTTATCACAAACCCCGGTCACAAACCATCCCAATATTTGACTATGACAATACAGTTTCGATGCATTTCGGTGTGTGACGAAAAAGGCGGTAGAGATAATAGTGATACGCTGTTTCAGCCTCCCCCCCCCCCCCCCCCGCCTATCCCTAAAACTGCAACCCGATCGAAGGATAATGCCAGATGAGTGAACGTTTTGTTGTCTTTTCTCATCATCCTTCCTTTTAAAATCCATCTAGAAGTTGTAGTAAATCACTTCAGTATGTTATCATCATAATTTTCTCAGATTGGCAATAGTTTCCATCTTATTAAATTTGCTCCAAATAAAAATTGGTAATTTTTTGAAATGAAGTTTACTTAGATTAGTACTTTTTATGACTGCCGTGCAACTTGTTGGTTTAAGAACACTAAAAGAAAACCACGCACTTGAGGGAGTTCATTTCTCACATAAATCGCTCCTCATCTACCACAACGGCTGACCGAGGTAAACACTTTTGTGTTGAAACCTACCAAAATATACAAACTCAGAACATCAAAGTATCCTATGACCAACGGAACCTCTACTCAGTGTATGCTCAAGGGGGAAGTGTCCGGCAACCACGAGCGGTTTCCGCTAATTAATTAGGATAAGGAGTTTAGCAGGTTGTTGGGTCTGAATGGTGGGTTTGTTCCCCTGGTGTCGGCACACAAAAGGATGCACCTCGCTGTCGGCTTATTCACAGTCAATTATCGCCCATTTCCGGGTGGTCTGTGTTATAAGGTTACCGCCCTGGGAGCTTCACGCTCCAAGCAGGTGTCTGGTCATCCCCTGCGCAGGTAACTAATGGGAAGACACTTCTATACCAGGAGAGTGAACGCCCCCCCCCCCCGTCTCTTATCCAATTCTCCTTACCTCCATGCACCTGATTTAGCCCACAGCCCCACACTTCCATCCCATTTTTCGACTCCAATATAGTTCCAAGCAACAGAATGACGGTCAGACCAAACTTAATTCAAGAGTTGAAACATTAAATAGAATAAAAAGGAAGTGAAATGTTATGCTAAATTTTCAAATCAAAGACAAGTTTAACTTTAAGGCTTATTCTAGCAATAAAGGCTACTCAATTTATCCCCTTACGAGAGAATACTTCATCAACGATTTATCAGATTTTTGTAGGTATAATGGGACATAATTGCACTTACAATTATGTACAGCATCAAAGGATGGGGGTACAATTTATATCATTAATTTGTTTGCAACAATTCTGGAACAGACGGAACCACACCATTATTTGATAACTTCTCATCTCAGATGACATTGTAATTATGGTTAATTTTGCAAAGTACACACTAGGCATTATAACTATAGAAGCCCATCATATGGGGCAGCTAACGTCAAATGATGCCTGGATTTCATAAGGGACGACTGCTATTCATCATATAATTTAGCCTTTAATCACTTACCACAACCATCTATTCCTACCACTAATTTTCCACTTTTTCGCTAGTTTAGTATGGGGACATTCCTAAACATTTATTCACTGAGCACCTAATTGATCGCAAAATAACATCTGTAATGCGATTCGTAGTACCAGGGTGTTCCAGAGGGAGGGTGCAGGGGAACGAATCAGTCTCCAAACACATGTGCATGCATGTGGAACAGGACATAGTACTGTATCGATACTAAAGGTGTGCTGGGAGAGTCAACGGTTGACCTCTCAGGGTGCAGTGACACTTTTTAAGCATGCACGTGCAATTAAATGTCCATATCCAGGCTGGTTGCGAGCGTCCCGGAGAAGGATGTGGTATATCGTCATCAGTCATCACTCTGCGCGTCACTGATCAGTCCCCGCTCGATATACCGGTACAACCACTCGCCGATTAATAAATCACAGGAAGTAGGGGGCGCTACGAGCACCCCTAACCCCTTCCGGTAGCGCCGGCCGTCCCAGGGGGAACACTGCGGTGTAAAGATTGATACCATCGGGGGTCAAATGTCAAAGGTCCTTGGGTGAAACGACTTCAGGCCTTGTGTGTCCTCGTTAAAATTAAAAGGACGATTTTAATGAATTGCGACGCACGTGCACAGTTCGCTCTAAACATGGGCAGCAGTGACCGTCCGTAATAGGAAGGTGGCCAAAAGTGGCGGCAGGTTAAAATAGGCGCCGTAAGCGGTGCCTAGTGATGAAGGTTTTTATTTTGTCGTCATGCCTGCCGTCAACTGCAACCAGGGATGACTGAAAATAACCGGTGACCGAAAAGAAATGGAATCTATTGTAAAATTACTTAGGAGGAGCCGCGAGAAGATGCCTGATCGCTCTAAATGGAGGAAAGGATACAACATCTTCAGCTTAAAATTGCATTGGTTATACATGCGTTTTCATGTGCAAAACCGGAAAAACATTTTTTGTTAAGTGTGTTTATTACAACAAGAAAAAGTTATGGTTTCATAAATAAATGCAATCAAAGTATCCGTCGGGACACATTCTACCCAGGATTTCTCAAAATCCTGACTACCAGTTGGTTTACTTTTCTGTGAATGATTTTACGTCTATAGGCCTTATAATGGCCGTAATGTCCGATCTATTCTAGCTCTTGACCTTCCGCGTATGACACTCAGTATATATAATGACACGTGATTCACTAGATTAATGAAGGAAACAGGATTTTATACCGGAGACTGAGTAAATTTTCTTCACAATCATATCCATGCAAGTGTTGGCCTTGTGGCTATGATAAAAAAAACTGATATCAATGTATCATCTGCTAAAACACCAACTTTAGATTAATACAATCTGTACACCTTTGAGAAGCAGTTTCGGGGTGTAAATTACATAAATTTATAACAGAATAGATTTTATAATTTGGTAATTTCTTACTGCCTGACGCTGGCATGTATGCTGATGAATGTACATAGTTTAACACACTATTGGACAACAAACAAACGTCGACGTCATTCAAACTGCATTATCTCATCAATACCAAGAAATAGTTAAAAAGTACAAGTGGTCAATAGTAACGCTCGGACCGAGTCTCTGTTAGCCATGTCACTGTGTATATGTGGTAAATAGAGGCGTATAAAATTCGGTCTTTGAAGAAGGGATGTGTCACCAAAAGCCCAGAGTTTGTCACTCCCCATGTCACCTAAGGTCTCAGGTTCACCAACCCTGGAGCCACCAAAGGGCTGGAGGAGCGTGCGGTACCAGGCGCCCTGTGTTTCACACCCAGCAGTTTAGTGGTCGCGTCGGGGGCGGCGAGCTGGTCGTGAGCTGCTCCTGAGTCGCTCCGTCCTCGTGTCAAAGGTCCTGAGCCCAGGTGGGTTGGGGGTGGGGGGTAACTCACTCTTTGATGGTAGGTACCCGATGCAAAACTACAACTCCCCGATTTTGTGATATGACAGCTCTCTGTGTGATTCCTGTATAATTATGTGAGTTTACAGCCCTCTATTTTCTGAGATGCCAAGGGACAGCCCCTTGTTTTCACTAGAGCTACTGTGTTTGCATCCAAATAAAATATAATGAACACTATTCTTCAAGATTGTAATTCAATTAAAATTGAACATCCTAAAATGTGCCCAGGTGCTTTCTTCTGATTATAAATGCTAACTGTTTCAGCCCTTACAGGACAGTAAGTATTGTCAGCCCCCTATCCTAGAGTCATCTGATCGCCGCCCCCCCGCCTCATTTTCCTGCCTTTGCCAACATTACTACCACAGCTCACGGGGTTGGTTTTGTACCGAGTACCCAAACCCAAGTAGAGTACCCCCCCCCCCCCCCACCATCCCCCCACCCACCCAATAGACTCGTGGGTCGCTCGGTCCCTATGTCAAAGGTGCCGAGCTGCTCAGTGTGCAGCTGCTCACCCAGTCAGCTCCGGAGAGACAAGTCCCGAGCCCCATCTATCCCCGTCCGTCCGTCCCACCCTCCCTCCAATACACCCACCCACCTTTACTCATCAATATCAGTGTGAAGTACTACTACATGGAATACCATATGAATTCTTGGAATTCCGGGAAGTTCGAGAATTCCTGGTGCCCCCCCCCCCCCATTCCATTCCAGCTGGTTATTAGTGTTAATAATGACTGTAGTTTCAATGGGAGGGTCTCTTAAGTTAATCTTCATAATTGTATATTTTACCAAGGAAGTCGGCCTACGGTTTTATTAATTTGAGCATGTACCACAATGTCAACAGAGCCATAGCCGGGAGTCATTGCTACTGCATACACGATTATTTACCCTTATTATAATTATGTATACAGTTATATCTTTCGTAAGTGCAGCCTTTTTGAATCTGCTCTCTTTGTCATAATCGTTTTAGTGACTATACATCGGGCTATACATCTTCCAAGAGTTCGATAGGTTAACACTCCATCTCCCCTCCATCTTAGTTAAACATTATTAATTCTGATTATCTGAGGAACGCAGCTCACCACAAAATAAACAACAACAAATGGCAGAAACCCACTGAAGTAGAACAATTGTATCCCTATTCCCCTGCTCCCCATCACCCCTCCTCCCACCCCCAACATCTAAAGGAAGCACGTGTTCCACGACATCCCAAACCTCTAAACCCTTCACACACCTACAGGCTAACTTCGCCCCAGGCGCCATTTCTGTTTCCAATACTCACAAAGCCCACAGGGCATCACTTGGCCAATTGACAGTCCCCGAGATGAATCCAGAGGAATTTTAAACGATCTGTATCGAGTGTCACATTCCACGAGTATTGCCCCAAACCCGTGTAGAAGTAAAGGAATTTAGCCTAAATAGTGAGAGGGCAAAGCGTGAAGAATCTCTCTTTAGTCCCAATTTAATGCCGATATAGCGCTGTGTTTAGGGTGCTTGTTGTAGGTGGATGTGTCATGTGAACAATATGAAATTGACTATGGTTGGATAAAACAAAGTGGTTTATTTGATTAGCTTTTGGGAATCTCTGATTATGATTATGATATTGTGACGTTCTCTGGTAAGTCGGGGTTGCCGATTCTTACAACAGAGGAACGTGGGGGTTGTTCGGGTCTCGGGGCGGACGGGGAATCCGGGCCAAGAACCGAGATGTGTTTTTAGAGTCGTGCCTCGCGCACGAGGGGGGGGGGGCTGAGCGAATCGGTCGGGAATCGGCGCTCGATGTCAAACGGAGGACTGCGGGGAAGGGAAATTATGGTAGGGGTACGGGTCGGCCGGGGTTCGTCTCGCTCTATCTCCCAGACCAGCATTCACCCCCACCAGGCGGTCCACCCCGTGGTTCCGGTCCGCGGGGCCGTCGGGCCGACGGTCGCCTATTGTTTGGTAGCGTGGGGCCGAGCCTGCCGCGCCCTCGTCCCCGCGGACTTCGTTCCTTCGTCTCGCCCTTCATGCCTTCGTGCCATGCTGCGCCTCGGCTTCCGGGACGGTTTCGGGCCTTCGTGCCTTACTTCGGTCCTTCGTTCCTCGTTCCTCGGGCCGTCGGGCCCCTACCCTAAGTTCCTCCTATTTATCTCGAACTTCGACTATTTTATCCTAACTTCTGGTTAATTGCTCGGATCGGCTCATCTTAGCGGTTGTTTCAGGAAAGAAGACACGTCTGGACACAAGGAGAACTGTTAAAGAACTCTGTTTATTCGGGCCTCACCGCCCCTTTATATACCCTAGAGGTCAGCCCTGATTGGCTGCTTTCAGTCACGTGATCTACAACTGACGTCACTTCCGGTTTACATTCCCGTTTCCGGTTTACATATCACTTCCGGTTAACATCTTTCCGGGTTTCGTTCCTTTACATTTTCGTTCCTTTACACTTTCGTTCCTTACATATTCGTGCCTCTTTTTCGGGCTTTTTACACTTTCGTTCATTCTTACATATTTCGTTCTTTTACACTTTCGTTCCTTTTCGAACATATATACCTTTTATAATATCACCTTATTTTCTCTTATTTTGATCTCTACATATTTTGGATGAACAGCCATTCATCACAATATCAATAATCGAAAAAAAAGAGACAGGAACAGATTATGTGCGACCAAATAATTATAAAAATTAAGATTCAACTTTTCCTTATTCTTATATGGTTAGGGCATGATATAGTAATAATATCCGTTATGTCGTACTCAGTAATTAATGCTCACATTTGATGTTATTTCTGATTTAACAGCTTAAAATCTCATCGGTGGTGAGTAAAAATGGCTTAGTAGGTCTATTCAATAATAGCATTTTCTTATTATAATTATATTAACTTATTTTAAGTCATTTTGACATACCTGCTACCCAGTACAGGTGGATGGAACATCCGGAAAGTTGACACCTGCTTAGCGCGGAAGCATAGCGGAAAACTGAAAAAGGATTGAACCGTAAGGAAAAGAGGATGTGTTTCATTACTCCATTCTTGAAACTAAGTTTTATATTTAAAGTGTATCTTAACACACACTTTATGATACTTTCCGTTTCCGAGTGCACTAGAGAGAAATGGATAATATCGAATTACAACCTTCGCTTGTCGATTCTATTACAGTATAAGAATGATATACCTTCATCAATGTTTATTTGGTAACATTTGGAAAATTAGATACCGAAGTATAATATAAATACCGTCCATCATAATTCTTTAGAAAGTCCATTTAAATTAAACCAAATAATGTGGTTCAAATGATAAAAATTGCACGTCTATAAAATTAATGATTGTATATCTACTTTTGGTATATAAACGTAAGTGCGGATAGATCAAAGATATCATTGGCTGATGACAGACAGGGGACGTCGTTGGCAGACACTCGGCCCCTATAACCTCTGCTAAATGATGCTGATTTAGCCACTCAACAATGCCTGAGTCCCTCCGCAGGCATGCGAGCAGCTCCGAGCAGCAGGGAGCGGGAGGTGAGCAGCTCGGGCCTTATCAGGGTGGGCGTGACACGTTATCTGGCTATTGACTGCTTTATAGGCACTCTCTCTGCAGGTTTTGAATGAAGGGGTACCATGAAGCGAGAAGGGCGACCGGGGGGGGGGGGGGTGGGGGGGAGTCCCGGGATACTATCAGATTCAAACACAAAAATATGGACGCTAGGAGTTCTAGAAAGGGAGGGATCGTCTTTAAATAAACACAATTTTATATTAGAAAATCTAATATTTTACCATAAAAAAGGTGGGGGGCGTATGAAGAGTGCACCCCCCCCCCCATTTTGTTTCCCTAGATCCGTTCCCGGGACGGATCCAGGAATCTCAGAAGTGTGCATGTGTGTCTTTGGTAGGAGTGGGGGGTCCTAGTGTTTACATTGAAAAAATAGCATGTCGATCAAAATAAGGGGGTGGGGATGGGAGGACCGCCTCTCCAAAATGTCTTCGAAATGCTTGTCATTCCAGAACATCTGATTGAAGAGTGTGTTCCATTACTCCTCTGCGGGAGAGTGGAGTGGAGGCGCTCCCGATTCGCGGCGGGTGGTTGCAAGGCGTACTCATCCGTGGTAGTGTTTTGGAGGTGCCCCTGCCCGTGACCGCCCACGGGATAGTAACCCCTTGCCATGTCTGCAGTGTTCTCAACTAAACCCCTCCTACGCGAAGCACCCCACACCCCCACAATAAAGGCCAAGAATAAAGGCTATTCTTATCTATTGGATCAATGGCTGCAGTGAGGGGCAGTCCCTTACTTATAAAACACAAAAAAAGCATTGTTAGATATATCCATATTCAGACATGATAACATTTACTAATATAAGCCTAATTTAAACTTATTTGGCTCATATTGAACAATATCATAGTATTCAAATTCTTCAATCAAATAAAGGCAATTGCTGGTAATCGTTGGGGATGGTAATAAAGATCATCCATAAAATCTACATTTTACCTTTTTTCAAGCAGTGTGTCATAGCATTGTATACTATGTTGATTATCTGCATGGTATGTTCGCTTATTGGAGCTTTACATAACCAAGATCAAGGATAAAGATAGGTGGTTTTCTTGGCCCTGGTCCGTTTTACACACAACATAAACATTTAGATTACTCAACAGGCATCTGCCCCACTTATGACTAACCGTCACGGGATGGTAATTTCAGCCTGTATCTGCAATGATTCAGAGAACACAGTATTTGGCTCTCAAAATAAACACGGACGCCTATCTCTTAAAGACTTATACTGAGGTACCCTACTACCATCTGCATTCTGACAAAATTGATATACATGCATTTAATGGACCTAATGACAAAGTAGTCACCGCGAACCATATAGTAAGAGCCCTGTAAAGGTGTGCGTGTATCCACGCTTAGGGCAGCTCCCTGGCGCGTGGGTGGCGCCAGATTTTTGCACAAGGTGGCGCTTTGACCTTGTAATGACCTTGACCCCTCAAGGGTCAGAGACGTCGCTTGTGATTGTGCGTCTTTCTGGAGTGAATGTAGGATGTGATTTATGGGTTGTGGGTGGGTGGGGTTCAATCGTTGGACGGGGTTAAGAGAGTTTACTTGGTATTTTCTTCAACTACTAAGGGTTATGGGCATTTCAATAAATAGTTGTGCCAACTTCGTCTGAAAAGTCGTCTCAAAGAGGAGATTGCACTTGAATTGGAAATAAAAGTTGAAATAAAAAAAAGTGTTCCATTCAATTGTCTATTTTCTTTCATGTATAGGTAAGTTGAGTTCAACATATGGCCTCCGACCCTCAACAGAAACGGCTAATTGTAAAGATGTACAAAAAGATGACCTGTCATGGTAATACTATTAGAAAGTCATCCATCTTAATCGGCTCAAAATTGTTTACACCAGTTCAAACCCCCAACCCCATCCTCGCCACCCCCCTTTCCCTGTCACCCTTGATCTCCTCTTCGAGCCCAGTCCGACGACATGAAAGCATGACCTTGTGACATGACCTTGTCACGGCCAGACGACTTTCTTCAAAAGTTGGGCGCCATTGGGACATATGGCAAGCGCCCGTCGCTCTGTATAGGAATGGTGAGCAGACGACATTTTGCCACCCACAAAATGTGATTAGGGGGTTTCCCAAGGCCAGGTGAGTGGTCCATGTCGGTATGCCAGAGAAACTGCAGCTCTAACCAAGCTCCCTCCATCCCACAAAATGGCCAATTTACGTGGAGTCAGGTAATAATCATACATGTAAATAGAGGACTACCGCGCTGACATGTCACTTACTCTGAGGAAGTCTTAACTACAAGATGGCATGTGGGAAGTCTATGTCCAGCTGCTATATAGTAATTTAAAGAGGTTATTAGGAGGGCAATTTCTGTGGAGACCCAATTGAATATTCAAAAGATGGATAATACAGATTATAATCAAGTGTAAAAAGACCATCGCAGGTGAATAAACAAATTGGTATCCTGAACAGATAATCGTCAGTTTCTGAAGTAAATCTTTTGTAGTACATGTAGCGTATGTGTTGTATACTAGATGCCTGTTTTTCAATTAAAAAAATGAAGATCCGCTTCAGAAAAACTGACATCCTTGTCAACAGACGACAGCGTTGACTTGTTTTCTAAGTTGTTAGTAAGACTCATGGCATGTATTACAGGTGTAATTGAAAAGTAGGCACACTATATTCTATATTCACTGTAGTTAATGGGAAACTCCCCTTTCGAACATTTGAATGGCACAAGGGTAATTTATCTTATTCAAAATGGTTTACATACCATGGTTAAACAGGCATTTATGATGTCATTAGAAAATGATAATAATAATAGCCCTTGTCTTCCTTTCATTGCGGCTTTTTAATTAGGGATAGACCCCCTTGGTTGTTTTTGCTCACTTTTCATGAGAATCCGTGTACATTGAATAGTCAACATAAATATAGATCTAATTATGTATAGGTGTTATTCCTAAACGAGTACTGCTGCCCTCATGAGTACGTCTGTCCTCATTCCTCCACTCCCATCCGTTTATCCCTTTTAAAGGCTTTTATTAGTAACAGTCTTCAGAATGATTATACATTACATTATGAAACAATAGTGTTTCCAAAAATACAATATTTCATCCACGACCAAACTTATAAATGTCAATTAGATCTATATACATACTACATATCTCTATGATGGATCATGTTTACAGTTTTGGTATTTGATTTACAACCAGCATATGTAGTGTGCATATACCCGGAGGGTGGCCTCCTGACTTATCTAACATTATGGGTTTACCTCATTTAACTCAGTTGGACATGATGGGACCACGTTAAAACCCCTTCACCACGGCCGTCAACAAACACCACCTTACCCCAGGACCACAGACCAGCTACTCCTTACCACCCCCAGTGGGGGAGGGCGCCGCCACGGCCACCCGATACCCGTTTCAACGACGATTTCCCCTCTAAAAAGTATTAATTTTGTTGTTGGGTGGCGGTACAAGGCGGCTATCTGGTCAGATCTGGGGTGTGCGGTGACCTATGTGACCACTGCGGCGACTGGGGGGTGCTGGTACCAACTGCTTTTACAGGTGTCACCATTTTAAACAGGAATTTCCAACACGGACTGGCGCGCTTCGCCCTTGCCGTAGATGGCCAGATAAGAGATATATCATGTTGCCCTCAGGGGATCCTCCGTCCCTGGCACCGGGACTCGGCTATAATTTGTTGGAGCACTGACGGACAGGCTTGGGGGGTTCCCCGCCACTTGATTGGGGCGGCGGAAGTAGTTCCGGGGGCGGCGCGCGCAGCGTGATGTGACAGCAGACGACACTCGGACCGGATGTAGACCTACCTCTGGCTATTTTCGCGCCAATGAGACCAACCTACCGCAAACGGAGATTCCTGCAGGGTGGAACAGGGTGGTCCGGCGGGTCCTTCTGTGTGTATAAACAGAATACAAACTTGGGTTGTGATGCGTTGCATAATGAGGTTACAATAAAAGCAGGATTCAGTTTCTTCAAGCGGTGGGTGGCGAAGTTGGGCGAAAGTAAAAGGATGGCTTGTGGGACATTTGATTGTGCAACGATGGATGTTAATTTGCAAAACAACTTGGAAAGTGACATTTATGAAAATTACTGAAAGTTTTCTAATACAACTTTATTGCTTATGATTGTAGACATTGGCGGCAATATCTAAGAATTTTTTCATTTTTCAATTTGCTCCTGAAAACCTTGTGACCTTGGCTTGTGACCCAGAGGAAAACTTAAAAAAGTATTTTATGCATGTCCAGCAATTGTCTCCTTATCACCACAATCAATTAACACATGGGTTTCTCCCTTGACTAATTGCATAATATGGGCAATGATTGACTAAATCTGTTGTGTTTTACCACAAACCACCATATAAATTGAAATTCTGCCGAATTGCCCGTGGCAGACGACATTTTTGTACTTCACGATCCACTGGACAACCAGCGTGTCCCATACTTTATAGGCCTGCGGGCCGGAAACCAGCCTATTGTCCGCCCATCTTGGACTGACCACCGCTTTGTCCGAGGTCACGTGACCCTCTCTATCTGAGGTCCATTTACCTGAGTTAATTCACCTGTAGTCACTTGTCCTGAGGGCCTTTTCTCCCACACAGCCGTCCCACTGCCAGCAACCGCGCGGTAATCCCGATGACTTGCTAATGACAGACCAATCAGAGATCAGCTTACAAAGGTAGCGGTAATGATCTAATCACCTTTGATGTCTTATCGGCACAGCTGGTATAGTCTTGGCGTGAATGGTCAGTAATGAAGAAGATCACTATCCAATGGAGGTATGCCATTCTGACTGTAGACCCTACATAAGGGAATGCACTTTGAAAAAGAAGATGTTTTTGATCAAACAGTTTATTCAAAAATAGGCCTAATGATTAAGTTCCTATGGTGCCAAAATGATAGTGTATACGTTATTTCAGGTCTTGATGATTGTCTTATGGTAATGTTTCACTCTCACTCTCTTTCACTCTGACTCTTTTTTTAAACTTTACTACTGTGGATTAATTGTAGAGATTATCATGTGAAACTTTCGATTCTTCATATTAACACCAGGACCCTAATGTGACTTTGAAACAATTTAGGGTTAAACCGCACATTTATCCCTCAACCATGATCAATGCTATCTGATTGCCATCAAGAAAGCTATCCAACTTGGTAATGAGTTGTAGATATACACCTAATTGCTTCTGTGAGTAACGATTAGCCTTTTCACACTGGCATATGAAGGCGTTTCGCTGCTTCTTCTTCCGGTAGGAAAGACGGCGAAAAAGGCTCCACTTCCTTCTCACCTAATGAGGAAGTGATAGGGCCAAACCTGTGGTAAAACATGTGGCCGGCTGAAAAAGGAGCGCCCGCCTTTGTTTTAGAGCGTTCCGTTGCTCCATTTGTCCTTTCTTGGGAAGACCCGAAGGAGGAGGAAGAGGCGGTGGTGGATGTGGGTTTTGATTAGAAATTGGGATAATTGGAGCATTGAATAACGTCGTGGGAACACCCATGCAGACAATGGATTTCACATTCCAAAAGGATCCAGTTAAAATAAAGTTCCTCCAAAAAAAGAAACCCATGTCAAGGCTATTTTCTTTTAAGTTTCAGTGTATTTATAGAAATGGGACATTACTCTGGAAAAGCAGACGACGTTTTAACTGGAAGATTTTTGATGAATTGATGTAAGGGTTTTGATACTCCATACATACAAATAGGAAGAACATTTATTACTCATAGAATGCGGAAGAAATAGGCCTAATGTATAACTTGATTGAAATGACAAGTAATGCAAGTAATCAAGAAATAGGCATAATGATGTCTGTATAAATGAAGGGTTAATATTAAAGTAAAACAATAAATGAAGCATTTTGAGTTAGGAAAGTGAGATAAATATAAGAAATAATTGTTGGTTGTTTTAACTCAAACAACTTAGACTCACAAGCGAAAAAAATTCTCGATGTTACAGTACAGCACCGTACTCGTATTTTCCTTTAAAGAAAATGTGTTTTAACTCTAAGAACACAAACCCTAACATCATGAAAGGAGAGAACGGTAGAGAGGAGATTTGCTTCAAAAGAAAACTTTTCAATAAGCCTCACATCCGGTCAAGGTATTGTTTGATGGATCCCGAAGCAGACGCCAACTGTCCTTGACTGAAAGCGTCTCCCGTTTAGACGAACTTTGGTGACAAGGGTGGACAGGCCCTTTTGACCCCTGATTAGCTTCAAACGTTGCAAATCAGGTGGCGCTACTGTCGGCCGTGAGGTGTATGTTCGCCTTTGTTGGGTGTACACCTCTCGCCTCCCGCAGCTTGAGACGGCCATTCCTGGGATGACTGCCATACCAAGCAGCTCGATTCTTCCCCAGGACATTTTATTCCACCTTTACAATTTTCCCACTTTTCATTTTTTGCCCGTTTATATCTCAGATCGTATGATACGAAAAAGGCTTCTCTTTCTTTTTTTTTAAATGTTCTCGTTCATAGTATACGATATGCATTCCAAGCTACCAATTTAATTCGTCATCCAGGCGAGAACCGAAAAATATGAGAAGCTTTCTGATTCTCACCTGAAGCACCACGCTCTGAGGAATATCTTTTCTTTTTGGTTATGTTTTATTAGTCGTCTTCAGAGTTGTCTAATGTTCTATTACAATGTTATGTAGTTTTGGTAAAAAGCCATAGTATAATTATCATCAGAAGTTTTTAAATGATATATGAAATGAATATATAAATGATTGATAATTGGAACTGTATTTGGTAAAATACTGATGCTTTTACTTATTGAAATACATTTCAACAAAAAAATTAATAGGAATGCTGTATAATCTGCAGCACAATCCCTGAATCTTTATCTAGATCTCTTTGATTTGAACCAAAAAAAGTGACGCCATACTTACCGGACGATTGGTTCTCGATATTATTTTTTCCCCTTATTTATTTACCATACTCACTCATAAGAATGGTCTTCTGTACTGGTATAAACAATGTAATTATAATAAAGTACATAAAGTATAGTTAGTAATATCACAATTTACTATGTCTTGTATCTGAGATCAGAATCCAAGACAATAGTTTTATAGCATATCAATAAAGGTCAAAGATGATCACGTAATTTGAATAATACATAGAAAATGTCAACAGTTATAGGACAATTCCCACATAATTGGTAGTCCATACTAAAAAATTACGCATGATGAGTCAATAGTCATAAACTTGGTCTTCAACATAACAATATACAAGTAAGATAACATATAGGTACAAACAATGTAATTATAATAAAGTACTCAAAGCATAGTCAGTTATCTGGTTATATCACAATTTACTATGTCTTGTCTCTGAGATCAGAATCTTAGACAATAATATTAGGCCTATAGCAGCATATTAAAAAAAGGTCAAAGATGATCACATAAGTTCAATAATAGCTAGAAAATATTGACAGTTATAGGACAATTCCCACATATTTGGTAGTCCATACTGCAAATTATGTATGATGAGTCAAAAGTCACAAACTTGGTCTTCCAGCATGACAATATATATGTTAGATAACATTTATAAAATCAGCAGTAGTTTTAATAGACGGTGTCATATTTCTGGGATCAGAATCTATGACAGAGCTATTAGATGGAGATAGGACTAGTTAGATATAATCAATAGAACACATAAGTCAAAGTTTTAGGCACATCAGGCTCTCAAAAGTGATTTTTTAAAAAAAACACAAATTTGCATGCTGATTGTTGAACCTCAACAGTTAATCCATTCCAAAGCTGAGCACCAACATGATTATGGTGATTTAAGATATACCTCACTATGTGCAACATCAATATCAAAGAGTCTCTCTAGCAGGAACAACTAAGTTATTGTCATCAAAATGCAAATTATACATAATACAGGGTTCGGACTGTGATTGGCAGCTATAGTTTAGATTTTTTTCCCCTCCCCCTCCTTTTATTTTTTTTATAAATGAAGAAGATTTCACTTAGGTAGCCCTTATCTTCCGTGTGTACAAGTAGCAGTCAGGTAATTCCTTGTGAAGTTGGCCCATAAACCTCTGGTTTCCCGCTTTACAACAAGAAAGAGGGCTATTTTTATCTAACCTCAAATATGTGTAGTATGCATAAATGAGGGCAGGTAGCATGTCCCATGTTAACCAGTAAGCCGTGGTTGGATTTACCTGAAGCCACTTGTCTTTAACTTCAGTTCCTAACATATTGTGGTCAAACACATACAAACCAAACTTATCTAATTACAGAATAACCCAATCATTATCCATAAAACTGCACTGTCATCCCTAATCACCTTGGTTATTTGGGTATCTATAGTATAGTTTGAATCAATAAAGATGAAACTTATCAAAACCAACCACAAAAGGCTGGTCTGCTGTTTTAGCAATGGTATTAAGGAGGTAGCGATCAACAACATGTTGCAACGTTGTAATCAGGATAAATTGTAACCATTTGTCCCCAGCAATAACCCTTATAAGAAGACATTGAAAAATCAAGGCAAAACCTTTCCCAAGATGCTGCCTGTGCCATTGTTGTGTGGTCATTGCTGTATGGCATTGCTCACAACCATATTTCAAGAAAAAATATCGAATTCCAGTTTGATCAAATAGCCAATAACCAACCAAATACCGACACGGGGGTCTCTTTGTGTGGCATCACGGGCCGGGATTCCTCGGCCACTTGACATTGGGTTGTTGATCTTCCACTCTCCCCGCGCCCTCAAGGTGGCGTCCATCTTTTCTCCTCACTCTCCGATCTTCACTCGGGTTCTGCGCCCAGTGGGCATTCCGCGCGCGCCTGTGGTCGGCATGTTTTGTTCACTGCCTTTGGAGACGCCAACAACCAGTGGATTGGGCGCGCTTCCGCTGCCATTATGCTGCATTATGGATGTGATTGTTGGGCATGCTGGACGTTTCCTCCCTGACTAGTTGAGGACCCCCCGCTTGGAAACCCATCTTTGACTGATCTGCTCGCCATTCTGCATTCCTAGATTGCTATGTACATTTAACTCTATACCCGTGAAGGCATGTGAGGTCTTACTTTACATGATTCCCGAAGGATTACTCCTGGACTTCATGTATTTTGACCATATTTTCCTGTGTGTATTGCATAGAATAGTCATCTAAAAACATGTCCATGCATTGCCATGCACTACATCGTAACAGCTTCAATAACCGATGTAATAATCTGCCCTTAATGGATGATATTGAAAAAGTGCATTACCACCGATTGAAATAAAAGGAGTTGGGTTTGCCAAGTACAATGTATCTCAAGCAACAAATGCTTTCTTTTTTAATCAAGCTGAAGTGTTTTTTTTCAGTGGATCTCCTCATAGGCCCTAATCATATCTTTTGGGGTAAGTTACAAATACTTTGAGGAGCATTATCGAGACAAGTCTCACTTGGAGTATACAGCAGCAACATTCATCAGTACATCATGTTACTGCCCTGACGCTTATCTCTATAAAACATCACTAAGCATGCTTTTGCATGTGAGTAGCATTATAACCAAACCCAGAGATGACAAGCCGTCAGCTCCCCACCACATGACCACTATAATCATCTGAAATAGGAGACAGGAAGACTTGAACTTTTCGCCGCCGGCGATAAGGGGGCATAGGGGAACCCACTTATAAATACAGCCATACGATAAAAGCGGGTTTACTGAATGGTGGTATAATGGTAGCCATCTTTAGCCCCGCCCCCGCAAACGTCCTCAAAATAGGGGTGAGAGTGGCGGGGATTCCCCGTCCTACAGAGGACACCTCACCCCTAGCATGTAACCTGCACCCGTAACCTTCAGGGTGAGCGCTGCCGTGCATGTATGTACCCTAGGAGGTATAGTGCTGTGGGTCTGAGAGGTGGGGTCAGAGGGTGGGGTCATTCATGCGCCCTCCGTACCAATGAGGTGCATCTAGGGAGAAGTTGCATGTTATAGCCTCCAATCTGTGGGTGGTGTTCACCGGCAGGGACAAAAACAGCTGGACCATGAATGACTTCAAAACAAAATTGCTATACACATCACTGGCTGGACTGGTAATGACTTCAAAACAAAATTGAAATAGTCCTATATATCAATGATAATAGTTTCTCCAGCAATCCAGATGAAGGTTGGCTACCCTGAGACTGCTAATATTCAAGTAAGAATCTGATAAACAATTAGTTATATTGTCTGTGAGTTATGTTGAACTGTCATGCTCCATAGCAAATACTTTGCAGTGCTATAGAAGCAATTACTTTGCAGCAGTATGGTAAACTTGATAAGAATATTATTCATAGGATAAGCGTAAAAAAATCCAAATATCACTACACATACATGTGTAGATATATATAACATGTTTACATAAAAAAAAGTTCACATTCTTACATGACCCATGTATATACATGTTCCAGAAACCTGAATGTAAACATAAGCATCACATGAAGGCTGACGTCATGACAAAGGCTCTATAGTCATGGGAAGATCCCACCTGGAGGTGAAGAATGCCAGTTACATGCACTGCTTCAGCGGATGTGAGCTATATATAGAAGACTCTTTGTTTCGCCAAAGATACTCCTTAACACATGTTCCTAATTTAGACAAGGCTTCAGGTGGTATTAGCGCAGCAGTCAATAGTCTAAATTGTTGCAGTCGCCTCTGAAATGATTATCTCAGAGAACTGTTTGCTTTACATTCCCCTAACGAATTGCCATTGGTGCCACCTTATTTTAGACGTTTGCTCTGAACACCAGCATTTTTATATATAGGTTACTAATAGCATTGACCTAAAATGTTTCCAGGAAAAGAATCCTAAAATAATCCACTAATCCAGGTTGAATACATCTAATAGGTTTTGATATATGTATAAAAGATGCCGCCATTAACCACATGAGCACTTTAATAGCTGAATCATACAATTTTGATTAAACTATGGTAGAAATTCATAGTCCTTTGCAGGCCAGAATTATCATTTACCACACATAGCTTTCTCTCGCTTTAGATATCTGATAAAGGTGATAGAAACACAAGAAACTCAAGTCAAACCTGGAAAGCGTCAAAGACGTCACTTACTGCTTTGACGTCATGTGCAAGGTCTCAATTTGTAGATTTAAATTGTTTTTATTTGACTTTTTTGTTTGAAAATGGCATCTGCGTACAGACTACGTCTTTGCTTTAACCTCTGCAAGTCGTTTCCACTCAGAAAGGTCACCTCGCGTCTGGGATTCAAAAAAGGGAGCCAACTTGATTTAAAAAAGAACAATTAAATTCTTAAAACTCCGCAAATTTCCTGATGATCATAGCAGTAATTGCGGAATTCGATAAACATTGCTGAAGTAAAGGAGAGGTGATTACTCCAAACAAATGAGGCTTTCCGACGGTAACCTGCAGACCCTGGCTCATGTTTCTCTGTATCCTTGACGATTGCTATTTTGGCTAAGTATTTTATTAGCTTTTTTTGGAATGAATATAATAATTATATTTGATTTTAATATACTTTCAAGAGCTAGATTAATAATTATTATTAATTTAGCTCTTGAAAGTATATTTTCATTTTAGTGTAACCATTGAACAGTAGCATTAAATGTATACTTTGGGAACCCGGGGGGGACGACTTGGCTTCACCATGCCCGTATGTGTGTACTAAAAATGAAGGAAATGGGTCTTTTTCAGCCTGAAGTGAATGGAATGAATGGATGAATTTCCATTCAAAATGGGGATCAAATTGAGAGCCCATTCTATTTGGGTAATTTTTTTTTTTACCATATTCAATTCAATCACAATACACCAACACAGTTTGTGGTACATAATTATGGCAAGATCACAAACAAAATCTACCAACATGTGGAGTTCTTGAAGGACCATAGTTCTTTTTTTATTTACCAAACATTGTGCATGAGATTTGCTATGTACATTTTATATACCTTCAATATGGGTGTGCTTGATATGTAATCCCTTCATTATGGGTACGTTTTTTCATATATTGAAGACCTTCAAAAATGGGTGTGTTTGTGAATCCCTGGTACACATATCAGGGGCCAAAAGAATCAAGTTGCCCCTCCGGGCTTGGGAACAACACGAATGGACCCATCAACATGTAATTAAACCTAAAGGTAAAGAATAATTGTTAGTGAAATACCTTAAATTTCTATTTGCACTTTTGAATGCACTTTGAAATTTGAATTTTTGAACAGGGTTAGAAAAATAATTTTTAACTATAGATGTTATCAAATGAGATCTCATACAGGCTGCACACATGTCGCCGGTTATGCTCCATATTTCATTGTACCATGGCACTTTAAATGTCGTTAAATATCTAAAGTGAGAGTTTCTTGTTTCCTGAACAGAGACGCCATATAGCACACTAATGACGTTTATACCACGCCCTCGGCAACGCCCATTCACAACACCCGGATCAACCTATATGTAAGTAGACTCCGCCCGTTTGTCAACCTAACAAAAAGGGCCTGATAGGTAAGGGCATCTTTTAGTGCCCTTTTCCTAAGGCCCTGCGCCCCCGCCTCCCCCTCACGCCCCCACGGACCTGTAGGAAAGCCCCGACGCTTAGTCAAACTAGCCTGAGTGGTGTCTATGACCCCTGATCTTTGACCTCTAACCCCTGACCCCCATGTGCTTGACCCTTGGCCCTTGACCAGGAAGTCATTGGTGGGGTCAGTGAAGGCTTACACGTCAGTAACCAAGGCGACATGTCACCGACACGTCACAGTCACCAGGGACAAACTAATCGGAATATTACTCCATTATGGACCTCTATAATAGGGCCATTGTGCTGTGAGCGTTTGGTCACCGATCGGTTTGTAATGATTTGACATCGTTTTTAACACTTTTATTATAAGGATTTCATTCTCATAAGCGGTCGATGGAATCATTATCTCTTAAACATTGCTCTAATTCTGAAACCTTTTCATTTAGGAATTGTCATTTTTCTGCTTACCCATGCACACCCCTTTTAACAAATGACCTTCTGTCTGGGTATAATGTATGTATGCATGCTAATCCAAATATGTGATGTTATCATAACCTTGTAACATTACAGTGATGTTCTGTTGTCTTCTGTTTTGGTTCTTGTCACTTTGCTTAGTGACTTTGCAGAAACATTATTTTGAAGGTACCCAATAACGTTCCTGCAACCTATTATAATGTTCTGGATGTGCATGAATGATGTAAACGTTACAATGACATTCTGTTGGGGAAGGTTTCAACCTCACCAAATCAGAATGTCACAAACAGACTTCTCCTAATCAGAATGGTGCAATGAAATCAGGTTTAGATAGGGTCGTTACATCACCTAATCAGAATGTCATGATAATGTTCTGTTTTGGTTAGGTTTTGACTTCATCATCAATTAACATGACTGTTAATAATGCTTTAGTAAATTAGAGATTAACCGAAGAAGAAGTTTGGTCACAGAACGGTTCTGTTTCACTGTATCTTGGCCGGTTGTATATTGCTTGCTATTGGACATGTCCTGTTAAAGCCTGATGTAAGATATACGAATATGAACATGCACTCGCGCTACATACTGGGAGCAGATTATCAACAAAAATAATTTGGTAGTAGGCCTATATCACTCAGGCCCATATATGGCAATACGAGAGCTTTGTGTTGATATGGAATGCTGGAAACTAGTGCGAATAATGCTCTTAATACCCTTTACTTTGAACTTTGGGCATGTTTATGACTCAAATCGCAAGTGCTCTTTCCCTTCTGATATTTCTAGTTTCGACTCAGTTTGCACTGACGAACATTCCCCTCCCTGGATATGTGGTTATATATGACATCCAGAAAATGTCAGGCACCAATAAAATGACAAATTAGGTTATATTTTAGCCTATTTCCATATACCACTGCACGTGCTTCATGGCACTGACCTTTTCACGTGGTTGAATTATGCCGGACAGCGCACTTTTTATGTTATAGATAAACAGGCTTTTCTAAGTAGTGCTGTGACATTCCTTGATGCTGGTCGCATATCTGGTGCTTGTAGGGATGTGTGACGGCTATAGTTATGGACGTGTTTGTTTGTGTCTACATGCCCAGTCTCTGTGACATCAATTCCCGGGATCCTACATCAGGCTGACCCATATACTAACCTGTCTATATATACATATATATGTTCTGTGTAGGAGTCGCATATAGCACACACCCATGTATAACGTGTTCGCGTATTATGTGAAACGGAGGTGGAATCCAGGATCTGAAATGATGCATAGGTTCAGTCATTCAGTCCAAAGGATTTTTGTTCTCTAGAATAATTGACTGCGACTTATAAATTAAAGTTTTGAATTTGTAAAATGAGTATAATTATATTATAACATACATGTTATTTTTTTTAAGGAGAAACGGAATTAAAAACACACATTAAATAATTTTAGTCATGAATATAAGGCACTTTCCCTCCACGACATTATAGTCATTGAAATGTACCTATTGCTGAAATGTACCTAAAACACTGCCTCATAGTTTATTTGGGTGGATACAAAGGTATTGGTTGACTTTATGAAGAACCTAATCAGGATAAATTGACATAAATCAACGTCTGTAAATGTTTGCAAGAGTGTCTTTTTTCATTATCTTCAAATTCCAATGTATTCTCCAACTCATTAACATTCATTGATAATTACTAGGCCTACTTCAAGCTATTCATAATTTATATCCTTTAGAACTATTTCCACTTCTTCGTACATCCGCACTTCTGCTCAGCCAGTCGTGTCGAAGCTATACAGAACATCCCCAAATAAAGTATGTTAATCGTTCTTCGCCGTATGTCAACGTTTAACGGTGACAAACTGTGCTATACGTCAGGTTTTATTGGGAACTTCTCTAATTTCCGGGACTCCCCCAACGACTGGTACTCGGCGAGGGGCGGGCGGGGTCCGTGTGTAGGCCGGGGATCAGTGGACTGTCTCCGGGAGTGAGTCAGAAACGTTAGTAGTCTAGGGAAAGTGGGAATTTTGACGGGCTGTATGAGTTCATTTCTTATGGTACTATAAATTATGTGAAATGACTTACACGACTGAAAAACAAACAACTGACACCAATCATACTAATCATATTATAATTATAGTTATAATTATGACTGTATGTTATATATATGGTTTTCAATATTTTTAAGTGATGGGCGCAAATGCAACTATTTGGTCAGCATTTACTAGACCACTGTGGCTATTTTTTTTAACCATTGGCATTGAATCTACATAGTTCATTACACTCTTCTAAAATCTTTTTTTAATCCCTCTTAAGTCCTTATATAAGTCCAGAAATGTTGCTTTGGACATATCCTTGATATTTCTCAAATTTTCTAAATGATGTTTTTAAACATTCAAGGTTTCGAACTGGCAATGTTTGGTAAACCTACACTTTATGACTACAAGCAATTACTGATATCCAGATGAACATTATCTTAATTCATTCATACAGTACAAGTTTGATTCAATAAAATCCTATCAATTTACATGTGCAGGATCGAGACATCGCGTCATTATATTATTACTTTACAAACGTGTAAGATGTACATAATGATTGTCATGACTCGATAGGAAAGCATTGTTTATGGATGAGAATGGATTACAATCACGATCATGATATGTAATCCTAATCCTTTGATTTAACAATACCCTACACATGTCTGCACAGATTTCCACGTGTAGGACTGTACGCATGGCTAGGTTCACTTGACGTGTTTATGGAGTCGTGTTACAGAGTACAGGTGTTCGGATTGTCCGTCTCCACGGCGCGTCAGTCTGTTATAATCACCTTTACCCATCAGGTGTAGTGGACCGTGAAATCCCCGCTTAGTCCGTCAAGCGGCCCTGGTCCAGCTCGGCGCGGGATCCCGTCCTATCATCGCCTGTAGTGTTGTGGTGCCGTGCGGTGGATGAGGTGGTGTTGTGGCCGGCGGACAATGCAGATAGTGGTGTTGTAGTTAACCAGCGGGCGGCGTATACGTGGCCGCGCGGCTACCGCGCGTATACGGCGCGGGCGTCGGCGCAGCACCGCGGGGCCCACAATGCTTCCAGATGGCTGAGCGGCGGCCGCGCCCTCGCCTCCCGCCGTCCGCGCGCCGCCCGCCGCGCGCACCCCTGACCCCGCGCGCGTGTCGGGGGGCGGCGCGGCATCATCTCCACCCTCGCACCCTGGGCGCAGAGGCTCCCCCATAGGGCCCCCAGACAGCGGCCTCCGCGCGGTGCCGCATTGTCCACAGGTTGCCATTTGCCGCGCACAATGTGACTTTTGTCTGCCGCGCGCGTGCCGCGCCGACCCACCAGCCAATGATCTGAATGCCCTTGACTCCATTGTTCCTCCAGCGCCTCCCCCGCCCAGCCGACCACCCGCTGGAGCTGGCTACCATATGCCCACAGCCCTCCCCCCTGCCAACCCCCGGCCCGCCCCCTCCCACCTGTCGCGGGGCTCGCCAATAAAACATTTAATTCCCCACTCCTTGTATTATTGTGCGCGCCACTCGGCGCCCCATAATCTGTCGTGTCACCCCGGTCGACAATCACAACCCGTGTTTAGGTGGGGCTATGTCGCATCAATCACAGCCCCTGACATTTATCATCCAGCCCCCATCGACTTCTCATTGCGCCCTGCACACATTGTGCACCCGAGGAGTGTTTCCTACATGTAAACCATGGACATGGATCGACGATTAATTGTCCCGCTTCTTTATGGGCTCCACGACATGTACCGTGGTCAAATACAAAATCCATATATGTCTGTGGCAGGTACTTTTAAATTGACATGTTTGCATAACAACTGCATGTTTGACAACAGGTTTAAATAATGAGTATGTCGTATTAGTATTATAGACGAGTGAGTTAATGATTTAATAAAATGACATGACTTTATAACCGCAAGATCATAAATTGAGAGTTGGGGAAACATTAAAAAAATACTAAGAAATCAATTCACATCTTACAATTCACAATGCTTACTTGTATTTGCATGTAATATGGCTGACACAAAGGGCGTAGATTAGAGAAACTGGGCACAATGCAAGTTACACCATGCCATTGCAATATAGGCATTATTATAGGGTGGGGGGGCAAATCAAGTAACTAATGATTTCATAACATACGAACGTTTTTTTCCTGCAAGTATTATTGCCTTTATAAAACATTCAAACTGCGGATAGTACCCAGCATTTAGATGACGTCATATACACATAAATATGAATATATCCAATTTAACAAATTTAGGTCTTACACTGTATACATTTTACACTATATACATTTTTGTATATAGGTATATGTCATATAGTTTTTTTGTCATAGGACACATCAAGATTACTGTTAAGAAGGTGACAGTGAGGGGTGAATAACTACTTTTGTTTTCCCTGCAGTACTGTTTCCTGTCAATCAAACCACATGCACACGTACATCGTGACAATAACGGTGCCAAAAAGGACCAATAGTAACACATATCTGTCACGACATTTCACATCATTCACACTTTGGTACCGATTTCCCCAGTGTTTATTGTTTTACAACTTGTCAAATCGGGAGTTTACCTAACAAAATGAAGACGAGTTATGTGTGTATGTACAGTTAGGTGTGGTGCGGCCGTTTGTTAAGGTTGTACTGGAATTCGGTTAACATATGCAACCACAGAGCTAGCAGCCTGAAGACGGCACATCTGTACAGGGATGCCTTAGTAACCGCAACGTAGGTCCGCGCACATCAACTTACACAAACAAACAACCTAGACTATACATTTATCAGTTCTGGCGCTTTTCTTATCTACACACCACCCGCAGTTGGATCTAACAGATAACATTTCCCTGGATACGTTGTTGACTGAAAGATAATAACGTGCACAGCCTGGCACCACTAGCAGTTGTAACTTTGTATCCCCTGAATAGTTTTTATGTGTGTAAAAGACATGGAAAGTGGGTGAAAATTGCAGTGATTCATGACTGAACAATGAGTTTCCTCGGAAGGTCTTCCTCTAGTCGTGTGCCGCATGGACTAATGAATAATTGGTCCCAAAGTGTAGAAGACAGCCCGGGACTATTTTTCTCCGTTTTTTTTTACCGCCTCAACTGACGGATGTGGTCAGGTAAGTGTGCTGCGCGCGCAGTCACGCCGCCACCGGGAGTCTTTCATCTTGAACTTTTCAGTAAACACTTGAGGTTGTCACTCTCTAAGTTTGGCCTTTAAGAGGGCATAAAATGGAAGAAATAAAGGAACTCACAGTGAAAGATTTACACCTTCAATGCACTCAAAATGACGAATCAATACTGAGAAAAAACTCATCAAGGTTTTCCGGATTATTAAGTTCTAAAGAGTAAAAGAAAAGAGATGTGTGGTGCAAAAACATAAGGGTTAGTGTATCATTAGTGCATGATGGTTCTCGTCTGATTAAAAAATAAAAGAGGAAGAACGGGTGATGGTTATCATCAAATCTTGTAATAATTTTACAACAAGCCTCAAAGAAAAACCATCCATTCATTTTCGCGCTCTAACTATCTTGTTCTAGTGGAAGTTGCGGTCGGAGATTTGGCGGGAACGTGTTGAGAGGCGGGGATTACTGGAACATCTGTCGACTCGACAAAAGTCGTCTGCCGCTGATCAGATAACTTCCCGCCAAAACGCGCGAGATCTCGACCGCGCCGATCGTCCCGCCATCTGGCGACGCTGCTGCACCCCCCGGAAGAAAGACGACCACAAAACAAGCAGACGACTTGGACAGATCCGGCGTTTAGATTCAAATCTAGATAACATTGTGATTGTTAAGGGTGATCAGTTTCCATGGTCATTGTTATAATGTAAATTGCCATCGCATCACAAACAGATTATCGGGTCAACCGTCTGCTAGAGCTCGCGATCCCTGTCGGATTTGTAGCGTTAGAGTGTTTGCGGAAAGCACATTGCCTGTGATTCTTATATAAAAATGCCAAGCTGTTCCAATTCAAAAATTATCCGAAGCGTTCAAGATATAACGATGTGTTTTCATTCTTTAGTGAAATCCATTGGCGATTGATTATTCAATTAGGAATTGCCCAGTAAGCTTAAACAGCATGGCCGTCCTATTCAGAATTAACTGATTTCAGTTATTCCCAAGAAAAAATAAATGTCAGTTTGTAGAAAAAATCTGCGAAAAAATAATCACAGAGCTCCACGTTTTGGATCAGAAAACAGAACCATCCTCAGAATCTGTTGGCTATCTATAAATTTCCCAAGTTAAAATTACTGAAACTTCTATTTGAACTACTTGACTCATTCTTTTTGCTCGTCAAAAACACGTAATCTTCCTATTTTACAATCCCTGTTAAAATTCAGGACAGTAAAATCAGGTGGTTTGACTAAATAACAACAATAATAACCTCTTCAGAATCAAAAAATGAAAAAAACAAAACCAGAAAAAGGTCGATCCGCCACATGAGTGCACGCTGGTCTTCTGAGAAGTTAGTGGCCACATTGATGATGTTCTCCGAATGACATTTGAGCCGGGGCTACCTTGACTAGTAAGGCTCTTCTTTTCTCGGGCCTCCAGGTGGGGGGAGAAGACAAACAGCACCTTGTGGTCAGCTCCTCCGGTGGGCTCCTACCTGGCCCAGTCCAGGCGTACGTGAGGCCGCCGTCCGGGCTACAGCTCCAGCGGACGCTGAGAAGGCGTTCCACTTTGTTTTGTTTTTGTTTTAAATTGGATATAAAAGATCATCTTGTCTACTTTAATCTTGTCATTATTTTCTTTCTCTTGTAAGATCTTAACATTCATTGGTGATGGATATTGTAGGAGGTTATTTGTATTTAGCTTGAGAAAGCCCATTCTGTCCTCACTTCCATTAATAGATACAAAATGATTCAAGAGATCTATTGCAGAACTTTGATACCCATTAAAAGATCAACATTATATTGATTTTAATGTGTAATCCATTTGAGATGTTTCCTATACTTCATGTCATGTCTCCGTTTTAAATGCGCATGTCTTTTGATGTACATAACAAAATTATCAACTTGCGTTCATTCATCCCACAAACCGATACCCAGCCCACAACAAAGAGCTTCACCTGAAGCCCAATCACAAGGATTAACGGACCCCAGCATTCCTCAATAAATCACCCATAAGTAGCTCATCACAGAACCTACAGGTAAACCATACTCCTCGCCGTTATCACACAGTGAGCGATCAGACTCACCTGGGATCATGTTACCTGGCCGTACCTTTCATGGGATCCACATCAAAGGTGCCAGGATCCACATCAAAGAGGCCCCACCCCAGGTGTGCTTTGATGTGGTGTGGGCGGGGGAGTCCCTCCTCAGGGGTCCCCACGGTACGACACAAGGCCAGGGTTAAGCCGCTGAGACGTGTACAGCGATAAGTGGGGCTTATTATTGGATTATAACCGCACAATCATAGAGGTCTAGATTAATGAGAGTTATCTGTGGGGAGAATGTTCCTTTGAAGAGGTCTATTTGTTACCACATTCTCTTCCCGTTCAATTAGAAAGGCACGATAACTAACAAAATTAATACCTTACATAATCATCGTTTACTTTGTAGTGGTTAAACCAAATTTTCTTTTTTCACTTGTTTTTATGTTTCTTCTGTGAACAGGTGAATATCCCTGTTGAAAATACTTTACGTTTAACAAATAATATAGAGCTTTGTTTGTAAATCACGGTTTATCTTTTAATATTCCCTTGGTACTTTTCTTATAGCCTTACAAGTGATAGATATGTGAAAAACCTTAACCCAGAAGGCACCAATTGGTGAGGTTGGACTGCCCTTCGGGGCCCTATCAGTCTTAGTTTGTCACCAAACTGACACCAGGCCAAAGCAGGTGTCTTTACTAATTGTTAGCTCTGTAGGGTATTTTGATCTTGACACTTCACCTGAGAGGTAAAAATCTCATTTCTCAAAAATGCACAAAGAGATAATTGTTGAGGAACGTTGCTGGCCTGTTTGCTTTTCTGTATGTTTAGTAGGTATTGGAAAAGGCGAGCTACTTAGATTCTTGGATACTTAGATCATATAGCAATTTAGACCTATCATAATACTTTATAATTATACTGAATGAAAGACGTTGAATGAAATAGTCAATCCATTCTTGAATGGATAAATGATAAAGCTGGCCGTTAGATCATCCCCATGTACAAGGAAAACATTTTCAATCGATATCCTGATCCTTGTATATCGTGTTTTTCACCGATGTGTGATTAAGCTTTTATATCTTTAGCCTTATATAACAGTATAGGTAGCAAATTTATTGGTATTTTATTTGCCGCAATAATGTGCCACCTCAGTGGCTATCAATTGACTAATCTCTACTAAATCAGCCTAAGAACAGGAAAACCGGCTTAGACCATTTAACTCAATGCGCCAGCCGGACCACCTGGTCACCAAGAGAACAAAGTCCATTTCCCCATAAAGTCCTCAGGTATTTTATCACCTGAGCTACATCCGCATTGGATTATCCCTCACCTGATTGTACCTTGTGATGTAATGAGGTGGTCATAGGACCCAAAAAGTAGGTTGTTCACCTGGTTCAGGTATGAAGATCATGGGATGGATCGTTTTATATACCTACTGATACTTGAGTATGATATGCCCCAGGTGAGGTTTAATGGAGATATTAGATAATCTTTATTGATTTATGTTTCTTTGTCACGATGTTTTAAATAAAAATTGTTATTCTTATTATATACATATAGGTAGCAAATTTAATGTTTTGTTTTATATTCAAAGGTTTGTCATTTTAAAGCTTAAAACAAGATAAAGCTTTTGATGCTAAAGTGAGTTCATGTAGCTTACTGATAATTTGGTTATTCAATTAATCTGAACAATCTAGAAGATGGGAAAACACGTATTTTCTCGTTATTTTAGTTCGAAAATACACTTTAGCCTAAACGGTAGAGTTGCGGTTTGATTGCCTATTTGCATTACCGTTGACACCTTTGAGCGGGAAGGAAATACGATACTGCCAGGGCGAAGTTTATAGTATCGCACCTTAGAATTCCGACCACACCTTTTCCTCACGGCATGACGGTAGTGTAGCACTTCCGGACGATAACCTGAAAACCACCGAACAGGACATCTTTTCAAACAACATCGAAATCAACAGAAGAACAAGCATAAAAATACAAACGATACATGAAACCCTAGAAAAATGGGAAAATGAACAACTAACGCGTAGCTCGCGAAACACCGCTGAGCGACCCGGCCATCCGGGTAACACGCACGAGGAATAGGAATAGGAATAGGTGACCCCTAGAGCCTGTATGTGGGTCAGGCTTGGACGTGTGGCGGAGTCGGTCGTCGAGTACTTCCGAGGATTAAGGTGAGTACGACCCGATACCACGCATTGAGTGTCTGATACTACATAAACGTACTGGGAGATATCTGACGTGTTATGTCATCTCGTGACGTGTCACTTTGTACCAAGGGGGATCCCCCAAGGGAGGAGTGTCCGCACTCTCCGAGCAGAGACACTGAGCATGTCTTTGTCATTCAACGAAGATGTAATACGATAGGTAAGCGGGACAGTTGGGATTAAAAGGGATTCGAAAAGATAACTTGACAAAAAGGGAAAGTTAATGGCATATAATTGGTATTGTCTCCTTGTCTGATCACTCTGTCTTGGGGATGATACTAAGGCATGAGAAAAACTAACTATATCTCAATAATGAAAGGGCCAAATTAATTAGGTCTTGACATAACACTGGGTCCTAGCGTCCCTTCTTTTCAGAAAGTTCCATCCGTATTGGAGAGTATTGTAGGCCAATACCGGAGGGTGCTGTATACAGGGACGGATCCAGAGATCTAAAAAAAAATAGGGTGGGGGGGCGCCCCCATATACACACATTTGACGTGTCCATCCGTGGTCTTGATGTGCCCCATCCGTGGTCTAGAATTTTATATTTAAAAAATCTACATTTGGCAAAAATAAGTGTGTGTGTGTGTGTGGGGGGGGGGGGGGGGGGGAGAGGGGGGGGGGTCGCCTCAAGCGCCCCCCTCTAAATCCATCCCTGGTATAGAGTAGTCTGGAAAACTATAGGCCCAACTTTGCAAGATAAGTGATCAAATTGATTTCGCCGTTTTTTGAATGCCCTCGACAGACATTTGAAACGCTTTTAGTAGTGAGTTGCATAATGCATAAATCTACACGTGTATATGCATATATAAAACTTGTTTGTTTTGAAAGCATTATCAGTTAATAAACATAATTAATTTTGATGAAGAAATCTTTCTAACTTTATATCACTTGCAACGGTAGATCTGGTAATAGTAGGCCTATTACTGTCAAATTAGCGATAGTATATATCTATAAATATTTAACATAAAAATCAAGAGTTGTGTATTTCGGTTTTATGTGACATGTTTTATTTAGTATATGACAATAGTAATATTCACAATACAATGGCTCGGGTTTTGTCCTTCCTCATATCGGGAAAAGGCTGCCTTGGCTGCATCTAGGCAGCCAACAACAAAATAGTCCAGGATCATTTTCAGTGTAGCCTCCACTTCGTGGATGTGTAATATGGTTCATATGAAGCCCGATCAGATCAAATCCTGGCTAATTCTAGTGATCTGCCTCTTCTTCTAGATTCTTTGACATAAAAACAGATTCTCAGTGCACTCAATAAGATTTAACAGTGTGTATTTCTTACATGCCTTTCGCAATTCCAGGAGTGGTCTACCATTTTTACATATACAAGTAGAGCAAGGTGCCAGCCTTGTCACAACATTTCAACAATCAACCAACCACCTTTCATCACCTACACCGACTTTCATTACTTTACACTTGGTATCTTTCGAGTTTTAGTAGCACAAGGTCAGAGTGACATCAATTTCCTACAGAGCCATACAAAAGGAGGGAAGTACAAGTACCTAGCAGAGTTGGCTAGTATATTTTAGATTCTTTTCATACAGTCTATGTTACAGATTTGTACAGTTTGTGCTGGATGAACTTGTGCACGGAACAGTTTAAATTGTTGCCTTATTGAGTTCTTGGAGAAACCATAGAGCCCTCATAGCTTCAGGACAGGATGATCCACCATTCAGGTAGAACACGACTGAAAATGTACCCTTCACGAAGATTATGCTCGAGACATTTTATGTTGGCTGTCAGCCTTCTGAATTTTTGCAAGATGTTAAACTCAACAGAATTACCCAGTGAGCATTTAGCTTATGCACCAATTGAATTGAAAATTGTGAATTTGTGTTCATATTCAGGTAAATATTAGCTCAATTTTCAACAGAAAGTCTGTTGGAATTGATCTTAAACCATATTCATTACACTATGAAAAAAAAGAACAATAGATAATGTTGAACAGGCTATGAAATGATATACTGTCGTTTCTTATCGTTTGTTTGATTGTTAGCAGTTAATAACAGAAATGCAATAGAACAGAAAGACCAGCACATTTTCATGTGTTTCTGTAAACAAGAGACTATTGAGAAAAATAGAGAAAATAGCGAATACATCTAATTGTAACCATAGATGCTTGACTCTCATATGCACCAAGTAGATTAATAATCTATTGCTGTTGTAGGACACTAAAATATATATAAGGACTTGACAAAATTAGGTCATGGTCACTCAATTGTCTTTTGAAGACTTCTCAGCACACAGTTGGTGGGATAACCAACCTAACAAACTAAACGTGGCCCAATATCTTATAAGCAATGGATCCACCATCCCATTATCTTTCAGGAATGAAAATAGTTTGACTGCAGAATAAATTTCTAAATACTAATATCATAGCATCATTCTAAGGGACAGGATACCATGCAACAAGCATTTAAATGCATTCTCAATGAGAGACACGACCAGGGGTCATGCACATGTTCCTTCTTTATCATACAAATATTCACTAATATACCTTACACTGTCTTTAAACAAAGGAGTATGCATAGTGACCAACAGATCTGGGAATTGGCGCATTGGAAGGTACCGGTATTGCTTATTGCCCTTGAAATTCAGTCATAATTTGTACATAATTGAACTATAAATTACATTTGGATGATGAGTTGTTGATAATGTGACGTGTGATCTCTTGGTCAAGCTTGCAGCTAATGGGGGTGTCTTTTCTGTTTTTATGCAATGTAAACACTTTTGACTATTCAGCAAGAGGACTAAGCAACTTTGGTAATAACCAGAAAATCATAAATTCTTGTCCATAGCAAACAGTCCGGCTGCCTCTGACAATAAAAGATTTCGTCCTTAAACAACGCATCTTACATGAAAAAACAAAATAAAGAGATCAAACCTAGAATCATCATCATCTCCCAAGTATCAATCAATTGGTGTATCGATTTGTTTTGGGATTGTCGTCCAATCATCTACCTGTACGCGTTTGGAACGGTAAAACAAATGAAGGATAAAGCCTTTTCTATGTTTTCCAGTCATTATTTCGCTGGTGGTCCAATTCGCACGCTAACTAATCGCTACACAACAAAATCGCATAATATTTACCCCTTGAATCACAAATATTCAACCTGCAATGTCCTTTTAAAGGCAACATATGAACACCAAAGAGGCCAAAGTGTAAGTGCACGATAAGATCGTTCCCCAGAATTCATGTGCCAATAGTAACAATATAATATTTATTGTTCAACTTTTTAAATAAGTTCATAAAGTGTGGAGACAGTGGGTTTGGATACCATTGTTGCACCAGTGGCACAGTTGGCCCTCCCTTGAATACGACTGTAGTCTTTGGGTACTTGGATGTTCTCTGACAGTCTCTTTCTTCGCGGGAGGGCGCTCTCGTCTTTTCTCGCGTGGCGCGGCGTGACTCGACGACGAGAAGTGGCGCAGTCACACAGGGCACCGTGACTATGACAGACTCCGTGAAGGTGGCGGCAGGCACGCCAGAGGGCGCGTCATACCTCCGCAACCATAGATCGATGTGAGACCGGGACTTCTTCTCAAGGGGGTCTGGTTTGTGGAGAGGTGACACACAAACCACTCAACAGCCTCCAAGAAGAAAGCCCCCGTGGTCTCAGCGGATCTAAGGTTCATGCACTGGCGGCAGGAGTGGTGGTAGCCAAAGACAAGCAGCGGCGTCGGTGGCGGTGGTGGCGGAACCGGAAGCGGAACCGGAAGTCACCGTCGCAAGTCAATATGGCCGCCAAACGGAGTCTCCATTGTCATGGTGGTGACTGACAGGAAGCTGGTTGGTCGTCGAGTTGGGGTCGCGCGTGGTGAGGATGCCCAGGTCTTTGTTGCCGTTCGGGGCGGCGCGCGCCGTCAGCGGGTTGTTGGCGTCTTCCGGTAGGCGCCCCCTGGTGACGTTGGGGTCGGCGCTTCTCCGGTCGGGCGTCTGTGACGTCAGCATGTCGAAGCGATTGTCTGCGGCGCCGCCCGGGTTTTGCGGGTGGGCGGCGGTGAGGTTGTTGTTGGCAGTGCCGCCAAACTGGAGGTTGGACGTCGTCTGCTGCATGCCCTGGTTACCGGAGCCGCCCCCGTAGAGCTGGGGGTACAGGAAGGAAGTGGGCAGCCCCCCGGCCGCCGCCGACGGCGACGACGACAGGTAGGAGGAGGTGAGACTAGTCGGGCTGACGGAGCTGAAGAAGCCGTGCGGCGACATGAGCGGGTAGCTGTGCGTCGTCGGCGCCATCGACAAGGTGGTCAGGGAGCGGCTCTGCTCCAGGATGGCCAGGTTCGAGTTGCTGGTGGGCTGGAGGGAGAAGGACGGCGACGACGGGATCATGTGGCGCGGCTCGGGCAGGCGCAGGTCGCCGATGCCCTGGTAGCGCGGCAGCAGGTCCAGCCCCATGCGAGGCGGCTCCATGTGTAGCCGTGTGTCGGCGGCGGAGGGCAGGCGCGACGTCATGTCGGGGTGGGGCGGAGGCGGGGGCGGCGGGAAGAGGTCGGCGCGGCTGTGGGCGTCGGCGGCGAGCTGCTCCTGGTGTTTCTGCTCCGTCTTGATGAGCTCGGGCTGGGACACGGGCGGCAGGTCGCTGTGGAGGAGGCCGAGGTGGGCGTCGGGCGTTAGGCCCGTGTGGTCGGTGGGCGGGGAGGGGTGCGGCCGGCCCACGGCTGGAAAACACAACAAGGATGGGATGGTTAGCAACAGTGAGTAACATCATCGGCATAACAATTACATCACCATGGAGGTGGTATAAAAGCTGCATGCCTTTAAGTAATGACATCTGGAATGGTTTCAAGCGAGTAATACCGAAACAAAAAACGATACTGCAATATACCTTATCATGTAATTCAGCATATATATAATAAGCCTCAACCATGATATCTATTCCATACACAAGTCTTGAAAAATGCAATAAAGTATTTCTAATCAATATCCACACAATCGAATAGAACTAATCAGTCAAACAGAAATATTGTGTCAGTCTGGTCGTTTTTCACCCATAAATCATAAAGATGCCATGGTCCCCCATCTGCCCCATTGTTTGAACAGGTGAGATGGGGCACCTGACGGGCCCAGGTAGACTGTGGTCAGCCACAGGGAGCAGGCCTGACCACGCAATCATCATTAACCGATACAAGACACAACTGCCCATGCCCACTGCCACATGCTACATATACAACTACCCCACCATCCAGGCCCACACCAACAGGCAACATTATATCTCCTGAGAAACAAACGGCCAGGGCGCATATGCCATCCCCATGCAACTCCCCTCAACCCTCGACCCCCGCAATTATACCACTACCAGACCGTTATATTGGGACATATATACCGACAATGCTTTTTGGACGGGGCTCATTGGGGAAGAAAATGAAAGGCGGGGTGATAGGTATAAGCAGATGGTGGGGCTGAATGAACCCAACCCCGGGTAGGGACAGAAGCACCTGCGCCGCCGGGAATCACAATCATTCACATGCCGCCGCTATTCAGTCCCCCAAAAATGAGTGTCATTAGTTATGACGGAGGCCACTCTCACTGCCAAGTATTAAACGTGGGCGCGTTACGTCGACTGACGGCTGGCACGTGCGTCCAATAAGGTCCTGAACAGACGCTGACCCCCGGGATACTGGGGATTGGGAGACGCGTGCATGCACGCTTGTCTCCCAATACGTCACCGATTTAGGCCGAATACTTTTATCTCAATTTCAAATGGCTGTTGACAAGTATGTTATTGCATCCAGGATAAGTTTAAACAATGAGTATGGACAGAAACTTCTGTCTACCCTCAACGGTCTAAAAAGTGATTAAAATTATGAAGGTTTACTTTGTGGACTAAGATCTGACGTTGCCACAGTGTGCCAGTAGGCGGCGGTAGTGTTTCTGTGCACCCTTTGGAACCCCTCCGATATGGACAAACATTATTTACAAGCAGTTCACAATTTTATATTGTCTTAAACGTTTACAGTTGTGTGTGTTCCCAAAATCCTGTTAATCGGTTCATAATAATATGTGTAAAATTGTTTTATTACTCGAAAATATCAATAAAGAATACTAATTAGACACAGGTGCAAATTTAATTACCATCCTTATATGAGAAGTACTATCGCTAAAGTTCGTGAAAGGAAGTAGGGGTCTTCTATAGAACTTCATAAAACATCCGCATTGAGAATGGTTAGGGTGTCCTGTTATTCGCACATAAACTGTTTAACCGACTGTACTTCTTATACCATAGGTATTATTATAACGGTGTGACTCAAGTCAATGTAATAAATACATTCAATGCTCTTGTTATTTCTGCGCGGCTCCAAATAGTAAAGGAAAAATGCCATGAGTAACTGTCATACTATGTACACCCCCATCCCCTTAAGCCTTTATTCCACTAGGCGATTTTGACAATCTGGAAATTCTAAATTGATATTAGAAATATAAACGGAACTTGCATGGTACATACAATTTGAAAGGGAATATTTAATCACTTCCAACGATATATTACATATCTATATTAAATTATTATTGCCAATGGCAATTTCTTAAATCGTGAGTAAAATCGGGTAGTGGAATAGGGCCTTAACTCCCCGGCCACCTTCTATGATATTACACAAACAGAACAAGTCAAGGACCAAGGCGACCGTTTACATCCAATTGGACCCACTTTGTTCCGGTACCATACCACCACCATAACAAGTTGTTATTTGTAGACGTTTCAAACTTCGTCTCCAGGCAGTATCTCATAGAATGTCTGAGGGTAAAGCTGAGGTAATTCAACGTCTTTACAGCTTGTGATCTTTTTGTGTTTAGATTAGTGGTGGTGGGTAGTCTGTGGAGGCTGTCAGATAGAATTTCCAATAGTTTTTGTCTCGTCCACGCACTGATGGGTGATTCAATGCACGTGTCAATAATACAGGCTGCAGTCACTCAGTGTTTCAGTGGAAGGCAATGTCTCACCGGAACCGGAGGACTTCCTCTCTCTGTAGGCCAGTAGTTCACCTACAAGTTTTGCTCTTTTTTCTACATTTTTAAAGAAGCACTAAGATGAACTTATGCCGAGCGAACCGTGTTACTTCTCCATATTGAATAACGTAGGGGCGTAGTAAACGTTCTGATTGTGTATCAAAAACCTGAATTGTGTTGCCATTTATTTTCTTAAGTATAGACAAATCTACAATAAAGCCCAAAAACTGAAATATTTCTTGTAGCAGTTATGCTATAATTCCCCCTAATGGTTAAATCGGTGGATCAGTGAACAATACAAAGTACCTGGACACCCCACCACGAGGGCCACTTACGGACATCTCATTGTCAGAGTACAATGGACCCACAGGCCCTCTTACATTCCTCAAGTAAACTTAAGCGGGAACAATGTAATCTGCACTCGGAATGACTCGTAATTTGAAACTATTCAAGTATTATGGATTCATACATTCCCCTGAATAAAATAAAGGGACTTAATCTTGTGGTTTCTACTTGGGATGATGGATTTATCAGGCTATTGCAGGATGTCCGGTTATCCCTGGGTTGTTTGTATAAGACAGTAAAGGAAATCAGAGTTGTAATCCTCTGTTTACCTGTCAATATTTAACCCTAAAGGGGGGGGGGTTAGGTCTCAGGAAGTGGTCCTCCGTCGGCCGGGTGATGGGTCATTGCCGGTTCCCTCTCCATGACGACCACATGTGTCATTGTTATTTGAGGCTTTGTGAATATGTCAATCATATAATATTTAGTATGTCATATCCTCTTTATGGCACATTTCAAATGGTATAAGGATGGTGTATGCATGTTGAAGTTGTCGAAGGGATTGATGGCTTAACTCACTCATCTGCTTAAACCTGAAAATACTAAATCTCCGAGCTTAAGGCTCAAAGAGTACTCGCAATAAACGCCTTCAATTTTTATTTGGAAAATATGATAATAACTATCTATTTAATCTAAAAATTACTATATATCCTGATTGCTCACCTTGCATATGGAGACTTTGCAGTGTGTCGTGTTGCTGTGGTGGCAGGGGGAGGTGGTGTGTGGCTGGGGTCGGGTGTAGGGGGTAGGCCGGCGCTTGGTACGTACTGCCCCACTGTCCTGCTCCCGTGTGGGATCCTAGGCTGGCGTCTACAACAAGACAAACAAATTAACTCAAAATCACTTATTCAATGAATTATGATTATTCTTCAATTAACAAGTATCATTACTTTTTTAAATGGGAACACGAATCTGAAATAAAACATTATTATAATAAATTTTAGTAGTGACAAATTGGTAATATGTATGTATACACGTTTGTGATGTACCTTGCTATCGGCCATAGTAACATGCTGTTTTGAGTTCTATTTGAAAAGCAATCTTCTAACGTCCTCTTGACCCTGGCAGTTATTTGAATGGGTAATCTGACCAGCCTAAATAAAATACCGCCACAAAGCCAGGAGGGCCCAGTCTATTTGCCCGAACAAACAAGATGTCAGAACCCAAGCCTGATCTCCCCGTGACCTTGGTGGCCAGAAGGTCGACCCCAAGGTCACCCAGGTGAGCCTGAAGGTCGCCGATCCGTCTTTTACCTGTGGCCGAGAGGTCAGGGGGAGATGGGCTTTTCTAAAGCAGGGGTCAAAGTGAACAGGTGGGGCTTGGCCCCCACCATTCACCTGGGGGGTCAGGGGTCATAGCCCTGCAGGCTGACCCTCGACCTCGGCAGTGGTGGCCCGGGCCATTAAAAGATAACGTCAGCCTCACCCTTTAAAGGGAGAGTGTCAACATTCTCTATGTTTAGCCCTTTGGCGGCGGAGTAGGCTGACGTGTGCCGCCCGATGACGTCTGGCCACTGTCTCACCTCCACGAGGAAAGTGGCTACATGAGGAAGTCTCACAACTAAACTTTCCTGCGGTTGTGTAGGGGGCATTAAGCAATCAATGCATTGAATGTATGTGTGTAATTATTCATGTGAAATCAGATTCATTGGTGTATCATTCTTTTCTAGACATAGAGATAGGGCGATATGAAAACTTCAGTGTTTCCCTATTGAAGTATTCTCCCAATTCAATTCACCTGAACCTTTTTAATTGCTCGCACTAGATCAGGAGTGGATCTCTTGTCCCCGTGCCAATGGTATGTGATTAGAATAAGAGAGGGATGGGTGGTGTTGGCAGGTGCCCACTGCGAGTTGTCGCATCATGACCCGATCCTGGTTCCAGCGACAAGGGCAGCAGGCAAGCGCCGTGCGTTTATTGGCCCACCCAGGAAACGGGCGATGTCCTCATGCAATCCAGCCAGAATTGTTCCAATCATCTTTTATAAAAGATTCAGGAGGCTGAGACATGAAACAACTCATTTTGTAGTATCTGTCATGCTCTGCCAGCCTTATGATCCGGCGACTATGAGATTGTGCACAGACGGAATAATCACCTGATAATCTCGTGACCTTTTGAGTCTTTTAAACTAAAAGCAAACCATTTAAAACGAATTCAGCTGCACCAGAGGTTGCAGATCACCATAGAATGTCGGTCAAAAAGCAGTTGGGAAATCGCGTGCTTCACCTTTGAAAGCCGCGGACAAAAAGACTGCAGAATTATGTTTTGCACTGAGAAAACAAAATAAAGACAATGCCACACCGAATTGGGGAAAAAGATAGAAACGACTGGGAACTGTGTGCCCTTTTGCCCCCAGACGCAATTTGTGGAAACAGGTGCATTTCTGGCGGGGTTAAAGTAGTTTACTAAAGGACCTACGAGTAACCAATGGAGAGTGAACTCTTTCCATGGTAACTGTTGACCATATGGTTGTGTTTTTGCTCACGTGTCCATCACGTGTGGATCACGTGCGTGAGCTGGTAGCCGGCAGACACATGCTTCTACACGCCACGTACCCATCAGGCCTGTTTGCTGGTTCCCGACAGGTACCACGAGGATCCATACGGTCGGTGTATCATGAGGCGGGGGACCAGCTGATGTCTGTGACCCTTGACCCAAGTCATGTCATGGATTGACCTCTGTGACAAAGCCATGCAATGGAAGGTCAAGCGAACTGTTTTATTTGGCTGGTACCGAGACCGCAACCAATTAGATCATTCGCTGGCATTTGGTGTATAAATAATACCAATGCACAGCATTGGGAAACAGTACCACACCTTCTCTTTTTGACAGGGAGATAAATGTGTTCTATATTTGGATTAACACAAAAATGAATAAATACTCAAAACAAAAAACCTGGGCGGAGTTCACACGGTAGACCAAACCTACAACCACGCAAATTTCATGTATTATTTTTTCCCTACTATTTCCAAAGGGCAAACATGAACAGGAGGTTTACAGACTGACCCCCAGGTGGCATGATGGACTGTAGGGGTGACATATGGAGTAGTGAGGATCAGAGGTGTGACCTCAGAGTGTAACACGGCCAGGTCAGCCAGGTGGGGGCTGCAGGTGAGGAGGGGCTGCATGGTGGGGCGTGCAGGTGAGGGGGAGGGGCTGTTGGGTGGGCGCTTCAGGTAAGAGCGGCTCCACGGTCAGCACAGATGGTCCAGTACCTGCCGAAGTAGAGCTGACCCCCGTTTTTAATGGACTGATTATCATAATGCACCCGGATTTACCCCTGAGATAAGCTCACCAGGGGCTGCCATGGAATTACCAATATCATTCCCTAGGAAAGTCATGTGCCTTTATCCATTATTTTTACCTATTACTATTTGACTCTAATGAAAAAAAAACACACACGTTCTCATATATCTATGGACAATAGAAGTTGCCATTGTATTCGCAACAAAAGGATAAAACGTGTCTTTGTGTGTGGTCTATGTTGTGGAAAAAAATCTGTGAGATTTTCAAATTGGATGACTTAATTGCCTTTAGCGTCTATGTTGCTGGGCCGGGCAGTGTGCCAGTGACAGCCTTGAGGCTGGAGTCTGTAGTCTGGATGTCATGGCCATCAAAGCCCTATACTGACTGATCTTAGGACTAGCTGCACTTAGATGTCATAAAACTCTCAAAACACCTGTTGGCGTTTAAAAAAATTCATACATACATGTACATGGGGGGGGGGGGCAAAATTAGGACAATAGTTTGTATGCCATTAGAAGAGAACTGCATAACATCATAATATTCTTACATGTACCGTGCTAACGTGTAGGTGATATATTGTATAGATATACCAATTCAAACCATCCAGGTGCTTCTTCCAGACTAAGTATTAACAGATGAGGGTTTTCCTCTATTGGGTGGGCGGCATCTCAATTAGAGGGATTGACTTAGTTAATTATTTAATTACCTGGGCAGGTAAAGATGACCTTGGCGTGTGAAATGAGCATCCAGGTGGGACTCCCAACGAGGGGGTGGGGGCCGACCACACCCCCTGACCACTCATTTACCCAAACTTAATTGCTAGAACCCTCCCCCTCCTTGCCTACAATTCTGACCCATCCCTTTCAAAAAATCCCATCTTGTTCTCTCTGCAGCTTTCCTTATTATAACAAAAGAGCTTAGTGCAGTTAACGATCTACATAATACATATATTATATGTATATATTGCCCTTCATGGAACTCTGACGTCACCAACCGCAATTAATCTGAATAATCATGAAACTTAACGCACCTGCAACTCGGTACAACCAATAGGAATCTGGAAACTCAGGCAAGTTATCTCTTTTCGAGTGCAGGTCAACCTTAGCATACCAATTGTGATTCATCCACATTTAATAGAATTCTTAAAATACCTTTGTAGGTTCCGGAAGAATTTCACAATGCTGTAGGCATAGCCCACGCTCAAATTCTTGGCAGCTACACCTCAACGAAGACCTAAAGACAGGTGTGACTACCAGTTTCCAATTAATTAGATTTTTTTCCACCTGCTCAAAACGGCAGTCATGGAAGGTCTCATATAATAGGAAATGCCAGTACACATCGGTCTATTTCAAACGTCCAATATCTATATTGTAAAGCTTTTATTCAAATGCACTAGAAAGCACCGGCTAACCTTTTCACGGTACAATTACCTTTAAGGTAAAAAAAATACATATCCTGCTTACACAATATGGACTTGGCATTATAGAGTAAGGTTCCCTGCGTTCCTAAAATCAACGTCAGACACTGATTTAATTGAGGGGGACATTACACATGTTGCTCGGAGCTAAGATATCACAAGAGGCCCATATTGATATGCTTTAACCTTTCCTTAACAATGGTCATATTACATGCTTAATCCTAACTTATTTTCGCTTCCTGCCAACCCCACAGATCAAGGGCGACTAAATGGGTGGATGAGAGAGGTCCAATTTCCACCGGACGGATCTGGTTAAATATTAGTCCCCATGTGGTGGTGATGTTATAAAGGGTCTGACCGCGGCCAACTCGCCTGTCTCCTGGGACCGCCCTTTTAAAGCCTGTATTCCACTCGACGATTTTAACTACCGGGAATTAGGTAATTTCTAAATATTTAAAGAAACATTACAGAAACCCATGCACGTTACATACCATTGGAAAGAGAATTCAAAATCCTTTCTAATGATATGTAACATGCTGAAAAGTAGCTATTGTTTCTACTAGTGATTTTCAAAACCGGGAGTAAAATCGGACAGTGGGACACAACCTTTATACCTGAGTGGCCAGCCCTGATTGGGTGTGTCCTCTGACCCACCTGGGTGTTGACTCGGCTTGACCCTACTGGTCAGCCGCAATGCACTGCTGACCTGTTTAACTTTGGGTTAACCGCGAGTGACCACTGTGGGGGCCTCCTCACCAATACTGACCACTAAGTATCCACCACCCTAGGGGGAAGTTATGTAACAATACAGAGGTCAATGGAATAGATACCATGCTGAATCAAGAAATGAAAGTACACTTTTGCTGGTGTAAAACACCATGGTTTTAACATTCAACCATAACCGTTGGTCGGAAAATGTCAAAGCCTTAAGAATTACATTGACATTCAGAGAGTTTCTAAACTTCCCCCAATTAAATTTGTATTTACGAATTCAGTTATGGATAAAAGAGAGGAAGTTAAAACTGGTTTTCACTACGGCTCCGGTTGAAACTTTGTGGGGAAAGATAAATGCTTAACATTACAAGAACTACTTTGTTCTAGCCCACCTGGGAATTAATTAGCAGAGGACCTATCGTGACCGTCAGGTGTTGTCGGGGAGGGCAGCAGGTGGGGAGACAGGTAAAGGGTTTAAGATTGCGGCCGCCGAGGATCCAATATTAACCCTGGAGTGAGGGTGGGCAGTGGGGAAGGGGCGGCGGGGTGGGGGGAGGCAGACACATTGTCTGGCTAGGGGCAGACCACTTGGCCAAGGCTCAACACCGATGATGGAACTCTAAGCCCGTTTTTCCGTGTTGGCATCGGCTGCAGTGGGGACCAGGCGCACCCCCGGCCCCCTAGAAATTAATTGAATTAAGTGAAGGCGGCGTGCGCGCCGGGGATGGGCCTGAGATGGGCGGCCATCATGGAAAATTGATGCACACGCGAACTGGACTCTGCCTGCTACTATTCAGGGAGTGGGAGGGGAGGTTTGACCGGAGGCGGAGAGGGAGGGTGGGGATGGGGAAGGATGGCCACGCGAAGCACGGGGACAGGTAAAAGTAGCACTGTCTTGTCCTAGTGTATACCATGTCTTACGTTCACTATGCCTGCCTGTTTGCTTTTAGAACTTGGCATACCACATATGTCCAAAACGGAAACACTGATTTGTATACGTAGGCCTATACTTGTGTCATTGTGTTAAAGATCCGGCTCCGGGAAATCATATAGATTCTAGTTTCTATGGCCGTGATCCTTTACCTGAGTCCGGGAGTGGGAGGCCCACCTGTGAAAGGTGTGAATGAGGTGATATGTCAGGGGTACAGGAGGAACCCAGGAGGAAGTGCAACGAGGGGGTGGCACCGTCACGCCCCCTGGTGCCATATGGTACCATGAGGGTTCCCCTGGTCGTCGTGACCGAAACTCGTGAGGATTTTAAACTTCTATGGCAATGTCATGCTTGGGTGGCGACTTGCGTCTGTGATTGTAATTGACACGTGTATAAGGAAAGGATTTCTTGGCAGTACAACCACCCTGGCCACCCTGACCGCCACCTCGACCACCACCGCCACTTGCACCGCCACTGTCATAATAACTGGTAAACCAGTAACATAACCAGATAGAATTATTAATAAAAACAACATAAGATATATGAAATATGTGTTTTCTTGCATTCTAGATGGGTCTCTCAATAAATTGTCCCATTTCCGGGGATATTACAGGCGGCAAACTGATTCTGGGAACCCCGAAATATTCTACCCCAAAACAGAGGCTAGCCTTTTGGGAACAAAGGTAACTATTGGGGAATAAAGGGCACCTCTTCTGCTTCCCTCCACCCTGGCCGCACGTCTGAAACATTCCGCATTATTCCCCCTCCTCTGTGTAGGCACCGGGTCTGTCGGCCACAGAAAGAGGAGGCTGCGCTGGTTCTCATGTTAAACAAGGACTCAGGGAAGGACACGCCGGTTCACTCACACCTCATCCTGTCAAAGAGTCAGAGGTTAGCTTTTTGGACCCCGACAACCCCATCCCCTGCTTTCTTTGCATAGAAAGCAAGGATGATCCATATCAACCGCATGTCACTTTCCTGTGGAAAAACACAGGCGTCTCTATTTTCAGCATGTAGGGTTTTGCAGCATTCTTATTTTCATTTTCCTACCTGCGTCGCCACAATTTTCATATATTTTTTAAGCGCCCAAAAATGTTTTGGGGGAAATCCTCCCACTGGTGGACAAGCTGGTGACAACAGTCACATTGGCCTGTTTATTACGGTTGGCACGAGGTGGATTATTCGTGACAAAGCGATCCCAACTTTCCACGTGGCTCGGAAGTATTAGTTCCTCTTTGGAAAAGGTTAATGCTTAATGATACCTCTGCCACTATAATTAATTAAAACAAGTAAATGGATGGAAAATAGTTATATATATTTATGTATTGATAATCATTTAGAGACAAATAATTAACTAAGATACATGGTGAAGGTCAAAAGGTCATGATTTCTTTACCAGTGGACCTGTGATACTGTCAGGTATCACTCTCCAAGCACATATCCAGTTCGCAAAATATCGTGCATAGTGAAGACACAGACATGTGCTTTGAGAGTGGTCTCCCTCTGTGCTCCCCCTGTATTGCCATATTACCTCCTGTGCCTCTCACCTGACATAATGGCCGCCTACCTGGCCGCTGGCGGCAGGTAAACGACCTGGTGACATGAGAGCGCACCTTACAGGTGTCAAGCCCTGGCCGTTAGGATCAAAGCCCCCGTGTCACGGCAGGCGTCATCCAGGGGAAATGTGACCGGGCCCGCCGCAGGGGCGCGGGCGGAAGGTACTGGAGGAAGCGGCCGACACCTGGAGGTCAGGTGGTAACACTGAGAAATGACACACCTGATTAGATGAGGCAGGAGGAATCGAGAGACAGTGCAGCTAACGTGGAGACTTCATATTGAGCAGGGGCATACCCAGCCCTAAAATCTGCAGGGTTTCTACGTAACTCTGGAAGGGGTTCTATGCAAATCTGAGGGGGTTCCAGCTGTTTATATTTCCTATATTTTGAGTTTTATTATATAGAAACTTTAAAAAAAACCCACTGGATACACCACTGTTGAGATATTGGCAAGGCTTTAATACAGTGATTGATTTATGCGATTTAAAGGTATCGAGTGAGTTTGTCTTGGTATACCGGACAGGAACTCTCTCTATTAATCTGTTTTTTAAATGGTTTACCATTTGTGAGTTAACACAAAGGGAATAGGCATGGAGCTGGTTTCCACATTTAGATATTGCACCACCCTCCACTCCTATATCCCCTTTCACTCCTGGATTGCATGAGGCATTAAGCACAGAATTAAATCTGACGCAGGTTTCTTCCCCTCTCTAAATCTGACTCAGCTTACCTTATATACATCCGATGAAACCTACCCTACGAATGGCTACAGAATTCTTGACTTCTGATGCACTTTAAATCCGTGGGGGTCATATCTTTACTCATGTCAACATCAAAAGCCATGTGACTCATTTTTATCATGTTTTAGAACCATTGCTCCAGGACACAAATCCCGGCCAGATCAAAGCAGGATTTCAGGGAATCATTGAAAAATGTCCCCTTTTCCAGCGCCGGATCAGGATCAGAGGCGGCTTATCTCAGGGATCTAGATACTTGTAATTATAACCTGCGACCCTGGAGGAGGAGGGGACCACGTGACTTAACCACCTCCAAGGTGGAGGTGGTGAGACCTGAGCAGAGATGTCCCCCCTGGTTGGGGGAGGGGGGGGGGCACTAACTCTTTGAAGGTTACTAACCACTTCCACTGCCAAATTATTGCCCCTGAATTTTGTGACTGACCACTCCTGAAATTTAGTTGACCGCCCCATGTTTTAGGGGGATACAGATTACTGCCCCCAAAAATCAGGATATCTCAATACCAGAAAATATACAGAAATCAAGTAAACTACTTTGGAAAACTCCTGATAACATCTTAGTAGACTTTCTTTGTTAAATGATATAAAAACAAGGCGAAATGTAAAGCTATTCCTCCTATATTTTTCTATGGATATACATGTCCACCACACCCCTTCTTTTCCTAGAAAGTGGTTCACCGCCCCTCAATTTTTACCTGCACCGACCCTGCTTCACAGGTTTGTTTGGCAGTGGGTACCTTTTCAAGCCCAAGTGCCCCCCCCCGGGGGGGGATGTCCCCAGATTAGGGCAGGATCCACTGCTCCAGGAGTCGGGTGGCGACTGACCGGGATCACGTCTTGTGGCACACCGCAACGTATGACCCGACCCAGTCACTGCAGCCACTTAGAATTGTCAAAGCCTTGTGTTGTATTCTCCTCCTTCATCGCTTATCGAATTCTGCCTCAATGTATGTCTATACTTCTATGCCCATACTTCTATGCCCATATTCTATGCTACCACACAACATACATTTTGTATTCTTATTATGGAAATTGTTGTGATATTGAAATTTTCAGAAAGTGATAGATCAATAACAACATTGATTATAATTTCGAGGAGCAAGTCGAGTGAGTTCTAGGAAAAGAGTGATGAGGCTGCTGGAGTACGATGGTGGTGTATGGTGGTGGTCTATAGTGGCGTGTGGTGGTGCTGGTAGTGACTAACCTGGCCGGGTCACTGGGCCAACACCACAAATAAAGTGTCAAATGACATACGCTGCCACTTCATTATTTCCATAACAACCTTTTAAAATAAATTATGGTTTCACAAATTCAAGTTCTATGAAACCGTCGGTTAGCAGGTAATGCTGTACAGTTACGTAGCTTTAAATCTGATTCCATAGGAATGGTTGGATATAATATCTGATTCAATGACAAGCTCTGGCAGGTTGTAACATAAACCTATTCTTCAAATTCTATCTTACTCCAAATGTGTTTCCTAAATCCAACCAAATTTAGCCCATTCATAATAATCTTAATCTGAAATCACACCGTTCTTCTAAACGTGTCTTGATTTCTTCGGTGGTTATAGATGGCATCGTTCCACAGAATCGTGAGGAAAGAAACGGATTAAGTTTCATTTGTAGGGATATACCCTAATCTTGGGCCAACGTATACGGTTTCAACATATGGAACAGCTGACTCCGTGAGTCAGTATATGTGTGAGGCAGAGACTGAGTAAGTAAGGGATGAGTGAGTAATTGAGTGAGTGGTGAATGGAGGAGGAACGATAGGGGCGGTGAGTAACACTTAAGTGTACATTGCAGGATATACACTTTATCCAATTGCCAAGACCGAAGAAGAACCATGTGCATATTGACAACCAATATTGACAATGCATTTTAAATTATAAACCGATGCAACTATTACACCGAGAGACTAACAGTTCGGGACAATATAACATTCGACCACAGTCAAACAATGAGAAGCGACGACACCAAGTTTGTCAGAGAAACTGTTTAAACATTATAATTCACAGAACAATATCCAAGTATTCATTCTATCACAGAAATTAAACATTTCTCCTGAATTGAATTATAATTGATTTACGCCTGAATACTTTAGAATAAAGTCATCAAATCAGTTAATATTCATATTTCATGTCTAGACATGATTCACAAACACACTCACAAAACTACACAAAGTTATAATACTGCCCTATGTGAAATATATCTTTAAAGCCCCATTAATATTCTGAAATGTTGTATTAATATAAAAGTATTTAAATTGCACATTCATGCATGACCTCGTTATGAAACTATATAGTTATGATAATAAGGTTTGTCTGAGTAAGGCACTTTTTGTTGGTACTTTTTGCAGTCATACATTCATGGGCTGGCTGTGATGGCCAAATGCCAGGAGGTTACCAAGGCGGTCGTGTTTTATGGCAACCATTGTCGAGGACCTCCATGTCCAAACTAGACATTTCCGATGGTGCCCTCTTTTTAATGCTTAACCAGGATGACAGCTGGGGAATAATTTCAGTACAAGAAGCTTCATGGGGCTTTTTTCGGATACATTCTTCCAGGATGTTCTTGTGGCTGACGGTCAAGAATCGACCGTCTAACCCCGATAAATCAATGGGCAAAATGAATGGTTTGGTTTGCGACAAAATGCCAGGGGGTTCCCCTTGCTCGTGAGAGGTTAGGCGTGCATTATCAAGGTACACTCACTTATGACTATAACAACTATAAGGACACGCGGATAGAATGGTTTCTAAGACACGACAACACTGAAGTCGACAACATGTACAGAAATGCCTAGATTTGTTATGGTTATACATACACGGCATGCCTTGAAGGCAAAGTTTGCTCAGGCCTGAAATCACAAAATGCATTCATGATATCAACCGTTATTTTTGAGTTATGTTAAACAGCAGCTACACCACTGAGTCAGGCGTCGCAAATAACAAAATAATGTATGCAAAGAGAACAATCGAAGGTGTCACACTAGGAAGATGTATTCTATAAACTTGATATATGTGAGTATTAAGTAGTTATTCAGGCCAATATGGTTAGTATAAACATATTCCCTTCTCAGATAAACAATCTTTGACGTTCGGCAAAACTTCAATAATGCATACAGAAATGCACCCCGTTGCTGCCGTTAAAGGCATTGCCTTCTAAAGGGAGCAGACAATGGCCAATGGCAGCAGCAAGAAGTTGAACAACCCAATAGTCTTTATTTACCCCTGATCCATGTAAATGCCCTTAATGACTACAAACACCAATCCCAGGTTCTAGTAGAGATAAAGGCTCACCTTGCTTGTAGAGGTTGGGGTCGGGCTTGTGCACGGGCGGGAGGTAGTTACTGACGTCACCCGGTTGGGTGCTCCGACGTAGCGCCTCCAGCTCGGCAAGTTGGGAAGAGAATCTCCGGTCACCGAGGGGGTCCATGGCCCTGATGTCCAGCGGACCCGGCCGGGGCGGGATCCGCCGGTCGTCCGTCCGCAGTTCTGTACCGAAAATACGGATAAGATCTGTACAATTATTGTGACGGTTGAACTGTTAGGCTGGCCGGAGGCATTAGTATTGCGAGTGGGGAGGGGCATTGGTTTGGGGATTTACTCATTGTATTGGTAATGGTACAGGTATAAGCGGAAAAAGCTTGCGTTTAGTAGTAAGCAAGAGCAAACATGAGGCTTAATCAGACAGCTAAGTTATCAAAGCCTATAATTAGTATTTATTTTATTGTTATCAATACAGGTTGTGAAGAACCATAATGCATTTGCAACGCTAGGATCATATGGAAATGTCAATAGTGATTAACTATTTGTCACTTTCTTTTTTTACCTGATATTGAAGCTTTAGCTATTTAAGATTGTTAAGAGGTGCAGTAAACAGAACAGATGTTGAAAGGAAATGATAAAAGCTCATGCATTTAAACAAATGACAAAACTACTTCAGATTTTACATGTGCCAACGATCGACTTAAAAAATTATGTCCCCTGAGAGGGAATGATGACACCATGGGGGAAATATCATTTTACAGCTGCGACGTCTTTCATTTGTTAAAATCTCACGTCATTCCAACTGTCAACACCTTTTTAAAAAGGGCAATCCCCCTCCTCAAATAAATACACTTTTAAAGACAGGGACTAATCAACCCAGCTGTTCTGCTACAAACTAAGCGTCTGAGTCTCTTATATATAATCAATTTCATCCTGCTTCTCTTAATCTATTAATATTTCATACATAAATATCTTTATCTAGTCAAAGTTGCAACCTCAGATGTTATCATTAATTGGTTTTCCTTTCTCTGGGTCCAACCCATCTCTTTGACCTTGTATTACCTAATCCCTTCTCCCCTTGCAACCCGACCCCCCACGGCTCTCTCAGGGTCCGCCATCTTTTGTCAATCTTTGTGACGTTCGGACGCTTCAACACCGGAAGTCAATCTGGATCTTACTTTGAGCTTTTTTGAAAAGAAGGAAACTGCACAAAGAAACGTGCCCTTTTTGTATCCGGTTGCGCGTTATCTTCAATCTTTTCAGTTTCAGAGGTCAATGGTTCAAGCGGAGGCAGGACAGTGACCAAAGCTGTGTATTTTGGTAAATCCGCCTCGTCTTTGATAAGACACAATATCCAACGGATGAGGCCTAAGGAAGTAAAGACTATTTGCAAACATTTTGTTTCAAATTTCCCTTTCTGCTTGTTTTCCCTCGGACATTGAGGTATCCATTTGGGGGTCTCTCAGTAACCCCTTGAGGTAAGTAGGTGTTAACCAAGAGATGTTTGCGGATGGAAAGTTGTGGTCAAGCCGAGACATATGTCACATTAAAAGTGTGCCATACACACGCTGCCCCGGCGCTTAACCCGAATCTGATGGGGGTCAGTGACGCTTAAATAAGCGTCTTTATTTAACCCTCTCCAGAAGAAGGCGTCGGCGCCCCCCAGAACTTCTCTATTGTCGCCCACGTGCTCGGTTTACAAATGGAGCTCACTTGAGAATGACCGATGATGGTGAGGGTGGCCGGGAGGGTGGAGAAAAGTGGGGTGTGACTTGAGACAAGGTAGGAGGGTAGAGGGTAGCTTAGGGCGTTAAGGCGTAGGAGGGCGTCGCTTTAGGGGCGAGTGAGTGAGAAGGTTAGGGCTTAGGGACATCAGGGTGAGGGTCAATGACTGAGCAGGGAGAAGGGTCGAGAGGTGACACAAGCACAAGGGGTCTCCTGTGTGACAATGGCACGCGCACCACCTGTGCCTGCCGCCGGCGTGGCAACCTCCCCATAGCAACCTCCCTTAGTATCCCATGCCAACCTTTTCCCGTGGCAAAGGTTCCCCAATACACACACTCACCAACCATCCCCACCCAAACCCCCAAAACGCCGCCGCCAAGTCCAGCTAAGTCCCAGCTTTACATTAATTGGCTGAAAGGGGACGAGCAGTGTGTCTGGTGTAAGGGAACAGGCTGCAGGCGCCAGGAGGACATTGGGGGCATTGAGGGCCCGGCGGGGGGCGGGCGCCCTGCCGCCGACGGCCCGGTCAGGTGCGGTTACCTGGTCTAGCCCTGCCGGTGCCAGCCCCAGGACGGACCCTGCCGCCTGACCCCTCTCACCTTTTGTGTGGATCCACCACCGGCCACACGGCCCTTTCTCACCTGGATCCTTAAGCCCATTACCCACCTGTGGTATAAAAAGGCAGCCTGCCACACACCGTGCATACACTAAGGACAATAATACCTCTCAGCACCATGTGCTCTGTCTCCCAACTCCCATTTCCCCTCTCCTCTCCCTCCCCCCATAACCCTGACCACATACCTGGCACCCGCCCTTCACAAAGGGCCCCATTCACAACACAACCCTCCACCCGCTCACAACACTCGGCCAGATCTATCAATCAGCCAATCACCCCGCTACATTCCATAAAGCCCTTTTCAAACAGCAGGTATGCAATAACACTGTCCCTCCCCACCGTGTCGGCGCCAGTATACCTACTTGGCGCGCCCATTCATTCAGCTTTAAGTGAAATGCATGAAAGGTGTTCAGAGAAGATGATCGCTGTATCAGTTGGTTCTGACTTTTTGCCCTTAGGCAGCTGGCTTGCTATGCGCATTTTTTAACGTTTTTTCCACTTTCCTCTTTATTTTAACTTGTTTCAGACTTTTGTCTGTGCGATCTTCTACCAGAGACCGTCAATTAGGGAAACGTTTTGGTGGTGATCACACATGCCACGCCGGCCAATATTTACATCATTACACATCTCTCCCCTTTTGTTGGGTTTTCATACTTTTTCCTAATACAAACATATTCGCATAGAAAAAATACTCCAAACCTCATCCCGCTTCTCATTCAAGTCTTTATTTCCCGATTAAACGAACGAAGCCAACCGATTCTGACATTTCAAAAATCCCACTCCAGATCAGTTTTTCATTACCTATTCAAGGTTATCATCATTACGTAAATTTCCTGGGAATTAACTTTTTATTGACTGTCCTTAGGGGCCAGCCTTTAGGGAACCACTTTCTCCAGGTATCTGACTGACCGAGAGTGATTTTCATTATGATCACTGATTTACAACCTCTCAATAAAGTCCCTGACGGGGGCCGCTCGGCGAATACCTTTAGCGGTGAGGATCAAAGGCTGGGATAAGACATAATGGGGGTTAAAGGGGCAGGCAGGTGGGCGCTGACGGATGCAGGTATCATTACACCTGATGGCTGATTGCAGGTGAACCTCATTAGGCGCATCCTTAAGCGGGACAGGTAGCTCACTGTTGCCAGTGGTGGCCCCACTAAATAGGTAACCGCCGGGGGTGGTGAGTTGGGCCGCCTCAGTCGGTGTTTACCCCTAACTACCCCAAACACAATTAATCACCTAGGAATACACTTCTCCTAATCCCCACCAGTCACTTTATGACTTTACCAATTGTGTTGTTATTTCGTGCAACCACTGCAATAATCAAAGTAAAAGTCCCATTTATTTCACCAGTTCTATGGTTTTAAAAAGTACCACCCAGCAAAACGTATTGTGTTATATAAAAAAAAATGATATGAAAACATGCAACTCTCTGCCCCAGCCCATGATGAGGATTGTTTTGACATAGCACAGAGGTGGGGTGTGCGAATGTATTTTTACTCGCGGACTTTAAAGAGGGCCCGTATGAGACCACAAAAAGAGGTTGCGGTTTAGAGCATTGCAGCGGCAATGTTTAGGGATCAAAAAGCTGCGACGAGCGCCCATCCCAACCGCAAGACCCGCCCGAAAAGGATCCGAATCATTCTAAATATCTGCCTCAAATAAGGGGGACGCGTGTCAGAGAAAGGCGTCAGGTTATTAAAAGTCCGTCTTTCGTCTCATTTAAAAAGAATCCTAGGCTTACAAGTGACTTCAATTCAATTTTGATAGGCCTTATAAATGACCAATTATCAGAACCAATACGTATAACTGGGAAATTATCACAGCGGAATTGCGTAAGCTCAGGTACTCTAAATTAAGGGAGAAAAGCATGGAGAATAGTAAATGTAAAATATTGACTGAAAGAAAATTATACTTGTTTGGCTTAAATATACATTTATTACATGTATATATAGTATAACCATTAAACCTAAAGCGGCCGTTCGGGACAGCGTGGCGCGGAGGGAGAGTCAGGGAGGTAGGTCGAGTGGGTGGGCGTGGCCTTGCAATAAGTAGTTCCGGTTACGAGGCGTTGTGTCACAGGCGATGATGATCAATGGAGGTGAAGCGGTCCGGGCGTGAGATCGGGGCACTACACGCCACAGGTGCGGGGGTACTACGGGTACAAATACTACCCCCTGTAACCTCACCTCACCTTTTGTACACTAACCTCACAATACTTCTAGTTCACTACGTTCGGGAACAATGGTCAGATTGAGCGCCGCCAGTACAGAACCGAGCGGCCCTATTATACAATAGGATGGTATGTGTATTGTCGAGGTCCTGGTGGCCGAGATGACTAATATGTCCTATCTTGTCCTACAGGAAATGTTTGAAGGCGAGCGTATGATCACGGCCGGGGAGTTTTTGTCATGGTTGTGTCACTGGTGTTTGGAGTTGTGCCCTTCCTCCAGTTCCTGTGAACTGGCTGGTTAACTCACTGGGTTATATACACACGGGCGTATGTGCACGCCCTTACTTACTCTACACATCAGACCTGAGTATATTGACGATATGTGCCATACAATCCTGTTTTCTTTCGGGGAATGAGACAGTTCAAGAGATCAAATTACTCCTCTTCCTGTGCATCCCCCTCGGTGGGTCCCTTATCTGTATTTGCCTATGAAAATCACTGTCTCTTCAAAAGAGGCCCTAATAGAAGAGTTATGTGTTTGATTTACAGTGGCGTGGAGGGGCTTCCCCCTGTATCTATACCCCCCCCCCCCCACCCTGTATTCAGGTACAAGCCCACCCAGGGGGTTGGGGTGCTATTGGCCCTCCCTATACATACTCACTACAGGGGAAGGGTAGGGGTGTAACTTAGTGGTGGGGTAGGGGTGGGGAGCCGACAAGTGTCAACGCGTGCATTATTTACCAGCTTCACTGCTCCCCACTACCAGCCCCCCTTCAGTCAAGGCCCAACTGCGTCAATAGAAATACGTCATTATATATCGTAAACGTTCGCACTTAGACTTCGAACTCAAATTACTGCGTAGGCAGGCCATATACATTTAGTGCACATCTGTAGAGGATGAAAACACTATTTTGATAATAATTATACTAATATTGAATTATGGAATCTGTATAATAATTATCAGATTATTTACTCGATGAACAAATATGGGAATAATTAAACATGAGAATAATAAATTAAGATACACTGAGGGTTACATAAAACTTGAGTGAATGTTAACAGAAACAATTCGGCAATCCTTGAGCGTTGTATGTTTTCAGGCCCCCACATGCTCTGTCTCCTACCTACCCCCACACTGACTCCCCACCCCCACCCACACCCACACCCACCTCTAACCCTTGCATCCCCTCCTCCCCTGCCTGTAGCACCAGGAGGTAACAAGCCGTACTCCTCCAGCGCCTCCTCCGGCCCGTCGTGCCGGATACCTTTTCCGCCACGCTTCATCCCGATTAACTGGACTCCCAATCGATTTCCCGCTCCATTTGAGGGCATCCATGGGTACAGGCGAGAGCCATGGACGGACTAGGAGAAAGGACAACACCCATTTATTACCATCATGGCCAGAACCCCTATGGTTACACAAACACAACTTTAAGTTTCCAAAAATGTAATCTATTCCAGTGGCGGATACAGCTTTTTGAAAAGGTGGGGGCATGCTAATAGAAGGGCCCCCTACTTTGCAGAATTTTACATTAAAAAAAAAAGGAAAAAAAAGAAAAAAACAGGGGGAAAAAAAAAGGGGGGGGGGGGGGCTTGAATCTGCCACTGTATTCACAACATTGATAGCATGAAGTCATGCTTTAGATATGAGTTGAAGGGGTATTGGTGTTCTCCATTGAAAATTATTATTGTAATTTTTTATTCGTTTTGTGTACAGCATCGTACGCCGTCCGTGTACGTGTATATATACGTACAACACCAACAACTGACACAGGGATGATGACCTCACTCTTTCCTGGTAGAACTGGGTCACGGACTAAAAATAGACTGGATCCTTCCGGGTCATAGCATATACAATAGGCCAATCAGATCACGACTTGGCGATCTTACGTTCCAGAATTTCCTCGGCTCTACATTTTGACCGAATCGAAATGCGCAATATTTTTCTTTTCCCTACAAACGGGCCAGATGTTCAGTAATAAACTACGCCTAAAAACTTTCATGTATTTATAATCATAACCTGAGGCTGTTCATCTGCGTGAGATACATGTACTTCTAGTTGTCTAGTATATCATATTGCGATTCAGTCTATTCGCTCAGAAGTTACCATAGTATTAGAAAGAGGTCAAGGGTAGGGGTCAACTTCTTGATTGGAGGAGGGGGGAGGGGGCTTAAGATAGTGAGCAGTGGGTCAGGAGGAGTGTATGTCAATACACCTGGCAGGTAACTAAGATCTTTTGTAAACATTCAGGCGGCGTCCACTTGGGAAACGGATCCTTTTCTCTGTCGACCCCCGACCAGCTGGCTACTGCCGCCCGTACTCATGTTGTTGGCCGTTGTAGCAACGTGTTGCTGACTTCAGACCCACTGAGCCCTGACTCACTGTGGCCGTGTTTATGTATGTACATGTATACGTCTCTGTCCGTGGTGTGTAAGTGTTCCCTCTCGGTGATGTATGTGTCTACACCTTCTATCTCTCCAGCTCACTCCAGCACCGCCCCAGGCATTACACTGGGCTGTCGGCGTCGGCCATATCCCCGCTCGTTGTGGTTTAATTTCCATCTTATTTGAGCAAAGCTGTGTGTAGATTTTGGCCGCCAGCCTGACAGGTTGGAAGCCCTTGCTGCTGGGAAGATTAAGTTGTTTGGAGGTAACTGTTTTTGCGGTCACCTGGTTGGTAGTATTGTCTTCTTTATTTACGTCATCATTCCCATGACTGGCACACGCCAGGAAAAAACATTGAAACTTAATCACATGATAAACTACTTGAAACTTTCAAAGGGGACTAAAGACATAACAGTAAAATAAACAATGGCACGTCCTTTAAGGTCCATCTGGGCATGGGGGAGGGGTATATGTTAGTGAGGAGGAGCTGATACAGTAGATCCTGGTCATGCCCAGGGGCGTCTAGACAGGCCCTGCGTCCGTTTCTAGGTTCCCCTGCTGTTTTTCCCCGACAGCATCTGACCCCAATAAAAAAAATCTGACCAAGTACATTTCTAGTGGTCATGAAGACAGATGCAAGCCAACATTGCCATCTAACACTGACAGCACCACCGCCATATGTTTATTACTAGTTTAAGAAAGTTTTTTCCAATGAAATAGATAACTTGTCCTCGAGATCTGAGAGCAGACGACATTTTTGAGATTGACAAGTTAACGAGTGTCTAATGTGTTAGTCCGCACGGCGTCTCCTCCAGCATGCCTCGTGACTGACCTCTCCAGGGCAACATGTCATCTGTTTTACACTTTTTGTTTTATTTCATTTTATTTCTGTTCTTGTTCAGGGAACGAGGTCGATCGATTCTGGGAAAAGTTATATGACCTAAGTGCAAACTCCGGCTAACCACAAACTAGAATTGCAGTAGATTTTGTATAGGCCTAGTCTTTCACAGTGTATGTTTACTTTGACCACACTTTAATACTAGTTTGATTTGCTTTGACCACACTTTAATAATAGTTATGAAGTGTTCTGGAAACATCAATAACATCACCAAACGAATGCTCTCATTGAAATAAAAGTCATATTCTGTCCTAAAAGGAGTCGGGCAGTATTCATTGGATAAACGTTTGATAACATTGATTGGAGACAACTGGGCACTTAGGTTTGTGTCAATACCGCACAATATCAGTAAAGTTATTATTTATTTATTTTATTACGCTAATCTCCGATGCTATCAGCCAAAGCGGACATTAGATATGGAGCCTTTATGGATAATATGACCATACAACTTAAGGATGTGGATATTGGATCAAGTGGAGTTGTGACCGACGGAAAAAGTTAGTGTGAGTTGTACACACGAATCCGCGGACCCCATAGCTGGCAAAGGAGGTCAAGCATGGCACAGGGCCTGTAAGTTTGGACCCAGTCACCAGGCATTATCTCATAAGGGGGTTCCCCTGCGCCGTGTACTCGCACTACTTGTGGCGCTGGCCGTGGGCTGGTTGGGCCCTGTTAGCCTGCTGCACTCGGTAAACTGGGGCTGTGGAGGGATGGGATGTGGGTCAGTGCTCTCACAAGTTCTGGCTTAGTCAGTCGTAGTATCCCCGCCCACCGTAGCTACGTAGTGGACTCACTCAGCAGGCGAGGCAGCCTTCACTAGAGATTGAAGCCAGATGTACACTGTTTTCAACAAAAACATCAAAATAGTCTGCTAGCGAGCTGCGCCTGACTCACTAAAAACCTAGCAGTCGAAATGACTGGGTCCAGCAATTAGGTACGAATAGAACACGCTTAAAGTTGAGTTTTTATCAGTACCGTTTACATAAATCATTAATTTAATCAGGACGTGACTCTAATCACTGGTTTGATACACGTGTTTATTTTGGGGAGATAAACACTGTGGAAATTGGAAAGTATGTAAGCTCATTAAAATGGTACTCCATCCGGATATGATGACATTAATTACAGGTAAGAGGCCAACCGTGTGCCGCCTGGCCCGGCCCTCTATCATTAAACCACACATAAACGTGCCATAACACACTGACATGGACTCCCGCCGCTTCTCACTGTTGTCAAACAGATTGCGGTTGTGGTCAGTGATGGTCAGTTGCCTGCCAGAGGGGAGTGAGTAGTCTGGCCTGTGGTCAGTGTGGGCGGATAGGCACCATACTGACCGCAGGGACTGACCACTCGCCGCTCCCTAGGGCTTTGGTTTCAAGGTGTGAACTAACAATAGGGTCCCTTAAAGTATTTCAATCGTATAAGATCTTGCTCTTATCCCAACATTATTATCCAAGATAATCCTAAACTAAAGGTATGCGATGACAATTGATTCTTATCTTATTGTTATCATTACTAATGCATGTATATAAAAGGTTCCCCTTTCAGTTTCATCACAACCTGTGGACAGTCCCCTACTCCCAAATCGGTCACATTTAATTTAACCAAATCACAATTTTAATTAGTTTGACACACCAACTCGTGTTGCTAATTGTTAGTCCTAAACATCTGTCACATGTCCCACTTTTCCTATATTAAACTGCTATTTTTGTTCTCACTCCCATAAGTATAATTTGAATACCAAAATGGCAGGTGCTAATAAGCACCAAACGGGCGTGCTGTCACAGCCGTGAGCTGCTCACTTTGCACTGAGCACCTCGCACGTGAGGGAGTTACGACAGGTCGGCCAATCCTTGTAAACCCTTGCAAATGGGAGGTAATGCCAGCTGCCATAAACTCACGCCACTCTGCTGTTCGACCCCCCTCCGTATCCATACATCTTTAACCAAGCCCCTGATTCCCAACCGCTGTCCTACAAGGGAATGTCCTGCCGAGAAGGCATTTGCGCGTTGCCTTCAATGACCCAGCCAGGCTGTACCTCTGATTGCAGCCAATTGCAAGCTGACCAAGGCGTTCATGCCACATGCTAGGTCGTTAAGCATGTCAACAGGGGGCAGAGGTATTGCCGGCTTTATTGTGAGGACTGATTAGGGATGATTATAGGACGGTAAATTGGACGCTGGAGTGTGATGGTATGGTACATGGCACCCTGATGAGGCATTAAGAATTATCACTGATAAATAGCGGTGAGGTTGACATGAGAGCTGCGGGGGGTCAACAAGGACAGTTTGGGGGACAAGCATGTCAATTGGGGGCATGTACAGGGAGCCCATGCAAGCCAGGTTTAGGGTGTTGTAAACTGAAATAGCACTTCATAACCTTTCACTTCATATCATGCTGTGTTTAAATAGGTGTGTGTACACTACAATAATTTTGCAGGGTATTTCCCTTCTTGATTCATATTACAAGTGTACTTGCCACCTGCTAACTTCATAATGACTCCATTATGAGTTCCGATATAACCGGTTATTTTGAAGTTTCCATTCACCAAGTTGTGCACTGATGGGCAGGGATTCTTGTTTATAAACATGCAACACACAAGTATTTGCTTTGTGGTTACCACCAACACCACTTTGAGTGCGTTTACCATTGTGTAGCGATGAACTAGGGACCTATCATTTATTTGTGAATAGCATGTCTGCTGGGATCGGCGTGCTGCGGAGGACGAGATCAGTCTGAGGATCTTGCCAACCAAGGTTCAAATGTTTAATGCCCCCTGCAACTATTTATATTTCTCCTTTTTTATATCAGACCTCAACTAAACTTTTGATTATGATTATGTCGGATGTGACGTATACTTTAAAAGAAGAAAATTTATATATAGATGTCGTATGTTTGTAGGATGTTTGTTTATTAAAAACTAAACACATGGGAATGATGTCAGGTTGTTGGCTAGGCTAGTAAGTATTATAGTAGGAGGCAGGGGTGCCTGGGGAGAAGCATGCTGATCTATACCTGGTATCTTGTGGGTTACCAGCAGTGTTTTGAGGTGAACCAGGAGGCGTTATCAACAACCACACCCGCCACTGAATGCTGGCCTAATACACAGGCCTTATTAATAAATGATCGCCGGGGACTACTCAAGCGTCCAAACCACCAACCTATAGTAGGCTTCTCCCTTCTGTTCGCACCGACTCAGGCTTTGATCCGGACACGCATGACTGCACGAGGGCATCTTTTTGCACTCCAGTGCATAGGTCGGATACTCTAAGGGCAAGGGATCCATAGTAGTATGGACTGACCACCTGATCACCAATTCTCCTTATTTTTCATACATTTTAATATTTCATCAAAATGCATATAGATGGATATGATGATTGGCTGTAGTGGTCAGTGGAATATTTCATTTGCCTTGTGGCAGCCAAAATATTTACTTCTGTTAATACATACCTAACTATCTCAGTCAAGATTTGGTCGATACTCTTATGGAAAATGTATCAATTTTCTGTCATCATTAGCTGAATAATTTGGCTACGAAGAATGGAGAAGCCATAGTGGTATAGATGGGCTGATACATGGCACGACTTCAGAGAAATTATTTTTCTAATCTTCCAGTGTCAATAACAGAATGACAGCTCTGGTTCACCTGAAGCTTTTCTATCGCTATTCCTTCTATGTATTGTATTTCTGGTCATACAATGGGCATGCTCCATGCACTAAACCACACACCGTGACATTGGCAGTCCCGTGACTATCTGTCAACGGCCACTGCAGATAACGATCTGCTGAAAAATACATGTGTCACATGCCCACGGGTGACAGTGTCAAAGGGGTGAAGTCAGGGCTGACCAGGTCAGGTGGGCCTGGGCTGCCACACCACAACTTCATTTGGGCCTGACTTTTCTTGTGTTATAGCCACTCGATTGGAAACTCCCCATTCCCCTCGTGTATTCTATTTCTTCCAGGGTCATGCCAGTTGCACTAAAAAGAGTTCAATCATACTGGCCTGGCTGCCAACATTATCTTTATATCTTTAATATGCACATTAATATAATCTGACCTCATATAAATATAATGAGATATATTTCCAAACAAAATGACACTGTTGGACAGGTGAAGAATTACAGGTAAGTCTTAATATGTCTTTTTGAGTGCAGTTTTTTGTAGAGTTATAATTACGTGCGTGACTGGTTTGCGGTTCGTGTTGCGGGTGCTTACGGAAGTGGCGTGTACCCTGACATCACGGTTCATTGGAGATCCCCCTCAACCGGTGAAACAGGATGAAAAAGGAAAGGAACCCATAGGCTAATCCGGGTTAAAGTATTACAAAGGAATTTGTATTCTTTAATTCAAAGGCGATTTTGGTCAGGTTAAGCAAAAGAGAGTGCGTTTTTCAGGTTACACGCCCTGACACTTCTGGGCATAGCTGACAGACTGCTGATTCTCCAGTCTATAAAAAGAATTAGCAGAACTCACTTAGAGTATTTGCATTATTTGAAAACACATTTTCCATCGATGATAAACATCGATTGAATGCATGTGGTATTTCTCGAGGTACAGTGGCATGATGATGGCAAATAATCTGCTTATACTTCTGATGTGCAGCTCCCGAGTTGTTCATGCCACTATTCTACCTATCTTAGGGTGTGGCCATTGCTATACCTGGACAGCCGGGTTACGGTTTGATTGACGGTGACTGATCTGTACAGGTCACCTGGGGACTCCCACCAGGTGCAAGACGTGCACCTCTGCCAGGTGCCCACTGGCAGGCTGACAAACGCTCAGGTAGGCGCTTAGACAATTAGACAATTTGTGCATCGAAATATGAACTGCACATGTGACCAATTAATTCTATACTGTAACCAAATGTAAACATGAATTAAAAAAGGGTTCTGTGATTGACCTCGGGGAATGACTAGCCAAACTCCAGTAGTAGTGCTGGCTGCGTATCCCGTCGTGGATCCAATAGCCCGGGCGGGGCCTTCTGGTTTCTTTGATCTCTATTGGTTATCATTACCATCCTCAGGTGGATCCAATATCAATATTGATGAGCCAATACGAGCACTGTCTATGATCTACTCGCCCCATATAACCCTTTGCGTGCACTATAGCATATGTATCAAGGTAAATTGTTCATTCCTATGCAAACGCTTGTCATTATCCATTTAGAAAACAAGAAGCTGGAGGATTTGATAATTGGCTTTGTTGCTTCAAGTAGGGGACCTTTTTGTGAAACTAATTTTTCAAAATTACATAGTAAGCAGGTGTTGATCCATCTGTTAAGGACTTTTGGTCAGTGTGGGAGTCCAACTGACCGAGAAAAAAACTTACTCAGGGCAGCGAAGACGGAGAGTTTTTTTTAATTCCTAGGGAATGTAAGCCTAAATTAAGCATGAGTGAAGTGGTCAACAAGAAAAGTGACTTTGCGGAATGGCCATGCCTAAAAAGACTTGACTCATTTTTATAATTATTCGGAAAGTTGGCTTCTTTTAAGGACTCAAGGCAGGGAAATTGGCTGGCACCAGTTGGCCAATGTGACTGCGGCGTTTGCAGTGACTTTGAAGTACTCACATTCCTGCAGCAATTAAGAGTTTTTTCTCTCTTTTTCCCCGCGACTGCAAGGCTCTAATATCCGGGACGTCCCAAGTGGGTCTCTATAAGCCCCGTTAGAGCGGTTTACTAACTAAGACAATGGCCAATCAACATAGATGATATGTGCATAGCATGGTGCCGCGCCGGCCGCCGGCTGGATGTAGCATTGTTTGTATTAATGCTCGGCCTTAACTAACTCATTAGCGCTCGGGCGCGAGACGGTGGCCGTTCCCAGGAAAAAAAGAGGCGTGGGGAAATGTCAGGAGGTGGCGCTGGTGTCGCAGGACGGCTCGCAGACAAACAAACCTTCAGACACGGCCCGGCCACTGGGCGGAGATCACAGGGTGCGGCATCTTTGGCTCCTCGGGCCCAGGCTTGCAGCCTCACGAGTAGCTCAGTGTCTACGAGCTCAGACCTAATGCTCGGCGTGGTGCTCGAGCTGACCCACCTCTGTGTTTCACAACCTGTTGCATGGAGCCGCCTGAGCCTAGCCATAATTTGTATTTATTAATATAGATGGTCCTAAATATCTGAGTGCAACAAGTTCAGTTTTATGCAATAGCTTTCAGCACAGTAGTTCTCAGTATAGAGTTAACTTAACATTTTTTGATTGGCCCTTTGGAGGTCAATTTCGGTAACTTTCGGTTACTTTATGTTTCTGGGTGATTATGTTGTAAGATTGCTGCAAGAATTTCTAGGCAATTGCATGGAGTCATAATGAATGACTTTGAGGGCCAACTTTTTTCCGATGCTCCATAGTAGAGTAAAAAAGACTTTCGAATGATGAGTGTCTGTCTGTGAGTGTTTGTGAGCAACTCAAGGTTGCGGTCAACTTGTCTGTAAGTAGCGCTGTGAGTGACTCCAAGTCTGCGTAGGTGCGACCATCGTGCTGTGGCTCGTGGTAGCGGTGGTGGTGGTGGAGGTGGTGGTGGTGTGGTGGCCGTAATAATAACCACTCCACCACCACCTGCCCCCACTGCCTCTCCTTGTCCTATGACTACCTGCCCGCCACGCCTCCGCCTCCACCACTGCCGCTGTAACTGCTCCTGGGCCCTGGGAGTTGTGGAACCTGGCTCAACCCACACAGTGCTTCATCATCCAACTCACATAATAACAACAGGTATTATTCCCGAGCCTTGTCTTATGGGGACGCACGGGCGGCGAAGCTCCCCCATTTAGTCACACACCTCTAATGAAAACAACAACTTTTAATAATCCCCGAGAGGCCAGCGACCTGAGCAGGCGGAGAGGTGGTCACCTGGACCTCCCACCAAACACTCATTAGGCAGTAGCATTCCCACACTTTCTGCAGTGCGCGCGATAAGAACCTAACTTTTTCATTCTCTGATTCTCTAACCCCCACTCCGTTCCTTCTTTCGGTTCCTTTTTTGCCGTACAGGTTATACCTGGTTCGTGATTAGTTTCCTTTTATTTCCATTTCCATGTAGCAACATGCTACAACATTCCATTATAGAGGCACACCTCAAACAGAAATTCAACCGTCTTATCCTGAACCAGCTCAGTTGGTATTTGCCTTCAAGTTTCTACTCCGCTCAGCTCATGCCTACAACACATTAAGGGCGTTCCGTGCCGGGCCTGCTGCTGGAACACGGCCGATCAACCACAGTTGGAGGCCCGCCTGCCCCTAATCAGCCCGCCTATCTTGCCGACCAGCCCCGATCACGGCTCATCCAAACACGAAGGGGCCACAGGCGCCGCAGACCACAACACAAATTGATCTCCGCTGGCAAGACGCGCCCTCCTGTGTACGCATCCTCCCTCCTCCTGTACCAGCAACCTCCCCCCCCCCCTTTCCTTTAGGGACCAATTTAAAGTCATTTTTGTAATCTAAAATTAAACAGGCGAGTGGGAAATGGAGGCTGGAAGCGTGACACTTATTCTCTGGGATAACTTTTCTTTTGGATACAGGAAACATTTGTTTGCTTTGGACATCAAACAACAGTTTACTCCTGGGTTAATCTTTGCTGGAGGCGACCCTGACCTCCCAAGTTCTAATCAGCTGGGAGTGACCACACCTGAGTCGGTCAGGTGCTCCTTCTGAGTGGGTAGGTCAAAGGGTGGAGGGGGTGGGTGGGAGCTAAGGAGGGAGTGGGTATGTACACACTTTAAGAAGTGGTTTGAATTTTGTATTAGTGGTGGTGGTCACTTCTTGTGGGGGGAGGAGAAATGACCTAGTACCAGTGTGTGGGAGAAGTGTGTAAAAATGGAAGGTGCTTAAAGACCCCTTTGTCGGCGTTAATGAGGGTAAACTTTGAATGGGATTTGTTACGGGATGTAAACCTCGGGTATTCTATCTCCATTGTGTAACGTATTGGGATATCCGATAATATTGGTGGTAAGTCTAAGGGTATAAGAAAGGCAAGTGTTAGTGTTTTCTTTATAGTGAGAATATTGGACAAAATCAAAGAAGAGGTGGCAAAGGTATGACTATTCTCCCTTGAGAAAGTGGCGTATTATTCCTCAGGGAAGTCACAGTGGCGGAAAAAGGGGTTGGCCGGGGTGAAAGTTGGCGTAAAATGGGTATGGAATGCGTGGCAGATTGGAGGCGGCCGTCTTGGGTAAGGCAGGCAGTGAAGACCCAGGACAGTAGTGTACCAAAGGGGACCTTGTCAGAGCATTAAGACAGAGGAGTTCACTCAGTGTTGGCTGTCGGTAGGTAGGTAAGTGCACCGACTAACCCGCTGAGGTCAACCACAGCTCCCCGACCCCCCTTACCTGGCCAGCTGCCGTGCCGGCCGGCAGCAAATGAATTAGGTGGCTGCGGGTCAGGGGCCGCACGAAACGCACTCACATGTCCTCCAGGGCCGCAGGATGTTGAGTACAAAGTGACATACACTCAAATAAACACCTATGGTCCCGGGTAGCCCCAAGGTATACGCGTCCAGGCGGCGCATGCATCCATACATGTATGTAGGTTGCCGTGCAAGTTATACCTACTTCGTGCTATAACTAATAACACCACGCCTATGCTCTATGGGTGGCGTCCGTTTTGCAATCTTTGAACTGAGTGATGAGAGGTTATATGGGACATGTTGTGTGACACGTATGTACGTATGTCCAATGGTCATAATGATTGACCGTTATTAATGAGAAATCGCAGTCATATAAAAGTAATATAAATGAATACCTCCTGCGTCACTGTTTCTATATAAAAACGTAACCACTCCATAGATATTACTGTCGGCGCCCATTAATAACAAACTATTGTCAGCCAAAACAAGTGGACCTCCCACCAGGCCGAGCGCTATGTTTGTATTCCTATCATTGTGGTTTAAGTCACATGGTTGGTGCCATGTCTCTGTGGTTTGGACTCATCTTTGGTAGCATGTCACTTTTAGTGGCTGCCCACAAGCACCCCTGTAGTATACGCCAAACCACAAGGGCCGCCCGGGCCTCTCGCTCCGACCTCCCTCTCCGGGGAGGTTACCACTTGAAAGGCTCACTTGATCATTTAGCCACCACATGGTCCTGGATCAAGTCGAACAGGAGCACCATTATACATATATATGTATACATTAGAGATAACATAAGCGAAAATGAAACTTATCTATTATCAATTGAGTTTTTGTTTCAGCTAAGATGTGCCCGATAAGGTGCGAGGAGTGGCTTTCTCGGAATGTTGGATGGTCAGAAAAGCGAAGTGGAAAAGTCAGAAAAGGGCGGTATGACAAAACGATTAACAAGCAGCAGTTACTTGATTTACTTTGCACAACAGAATATGTAGACCACAAAAAGAACTAAATCACACCTGTAAGACCACTGGATTAACTGGGAGGCAGTTGATCAAATAAAAGTCCGCCTTTGTTGAGAAAAAGAAATTACCCTTGTTAACACCAAAAGTTGGGTGGCAGAGCCAAGTCTAGTGACACTTATCTCTGGAAGCCTGCCACGTTTTATATCTTAATAGTCCGGTGGCACAATATACGTTTGTTCGCAGAGCGTAGAAAAGCATTCCTATAGCCTTCTAACAAAAGCGCCTCCCCACATCACATATCCCTTTGATCCTTTGATCTTTTAGGTAACGCTGGGAACTGTGAGCCACAACATTGTGTCCCTAGCGCCCGGATTGACTAGATTAAGTACAATAACAGCCTACGGGGTTTCTCCACCGACCCCAGTCTTCAAATTCCTCCTCACACTTGTCTGGTCCAGTGCCTGAGCCGGTGGTAAACCACAAGAGGGCTGCGACTGGTTGGGGATCCAAAAGAGTATAGCTGTCGGTCTTTGTCAATATTTTTGTTCTACACAGAAAGCATATTCTACCTATGATTGAAATCCTTTCCGAATTAAAGCTGAACAATTTTGATGATATCCTTATAATAATGCGATGAATTAATATAACTTAAAGGGGAAATTCATTAATTGAGGACGATATTGTGTCTAGTTGCTAACAAGGGAGCTTACGCTTTTAAAGGTTTGGGTTATGGTTGTTAAAGTTTATCAGCTGTGAATCTGGTAACACCTTTGTACGAGCCACAATCGGTTAGCTGGGATCAAAGCCACCAGGTGATTAAAGCTGGGGCAGAAAGAGGAAGTCGACAGCAAAAGGCATCAACTCCCCGCAATAAAGAGGGCAATGCACTTGAAAGGCAATGCCGCCACCAATGGAAAATTGCCGAGACAAAAGCGAAGGCGGGAACCGTTAGGTTAAAGTATGCGGGATGGAGATCGACTGATGAATGGTGTGTATATGTATGGCGTGTGGTATGGAAGTTGGGTGGTCAATTTGGGGGGACTGAGGAATGACACAGAGGCAGAGGTCAATGGGAAATTTTGAGCAAGGCCGAAATGGGGGTGTCAATGGGAGTATTATCAGGATGGCTCGAGGGAGGGGTAGGAAAAAGACGGCCCGGGGATTGACACCTGACGTCCAGGTAACACTTAATGACAGGTGTGGCAGAGATGACCCTCACGGGTGTCCTTACAGGTGCCCTCAGGTGTGTTATTGGCCACCAGTGGCTCGGCCAAGTGTCTCTCAATGATGGCCGAACAAGGGGGAATTGTCCTACGCTGATGCAGTACCAATAAAAAATATGTCCCTTCCCAACCATATATTTTATCTTACTCCGAGTTGTGCATATCTATATCCAAGACTTGGCATATCATACATGTTAACCTCTGTATATATATAGCTATGTACAAAGGCCAAACGTCAAAGGTAAACCTTGGCATACCTCGCACATAGTTGTGGTCAGTCAATCCCACCTGGTCAGCTGGGAAAATCACTGACCACTGGCCTACTACGGAGCCTTACATAACCCCTGTGTGTGGGCGTGAACTACAAAGATTTGGATACCTCCCAAGGGAAACCTAAGTCCACTGTGGAGTATACATCCACCCACTCAATGTGACCCATTGTGGCCCAGCCGGGATTACTTATACAGTTAACACACAAAGTGAGGCAATAGGAAATGAGTACAATAACAAATATTACATGGTCGGGGTAACTATATCCCACCGGTCGAGGATCCAGTGCCAAAAATGCCGCGCATTTTTATCCCACTCATTCCTGCCACCCCATGCCATGTGGTGTTTAGTTATTGTGTTAATGGAAGGCAGTCATTGATGACATAGCTGAGACCCGCTAACGGAACGCACAGGTAGTGTAAATAGCTCTTGTTATATATACCACCTCTCGGACAAGCGACTTAAATCCGTGGAACAAGCCAATTTACACTAAGCTTTTGAGGTGCGGATTAACGCGCTGACTCCCGATACCTGTTCAGCTGACTGCCCCCAAACAACACCCTAAACTTAATACTATCCCATCAACTCGCCACCAGCACTAAAAGCACAATATGCACACATTCCTTTGGCACGGTAAGGGTAAATCACATTGAAATACCAGCATTCCACGCGCATGCATCCATATAAGCCATTGGCTCTGTTACTCAATACCTGAAGTTGTTGAACCATCAGCCAGTCTTTTTTTGCACCTATGGAACATTCCATTCCTCTTGTAGACACTTAACAACAGAGAGTTGATACCATTCCATCCCACTTACCAGATCTCCTTAGCATACACGGCATACCGTTATGTGTAAAATACCGACTTATCCTTCAAAGGGGTGATTTTGGGATGATCCAAATATTTACTGCTATTTTGATTCAAAGGAGTTATAGAAGCTTAGCTTTCCTACATTCCTTGGCCAAATTGATTACACTCAAGCGTGCTATAATGGCAATTCTGGTGCTTTTTATACACCATAACTTTACTGTCTTATAAGGCAGATTGTGATGAAGATAACAAGGGGACCAAACACCTAAAGGCATAGAGTACCCATTTACACAATTCCCAAACTGTACAATCACACATGTCTACTTTACACGTCAGCTCCTATATTCAGTTCTCTACATTCATTCCCTGTCACAACGTACAAAGTCACTTTTGTTTTTCTAGACTCGTAACATAAATTTGTCAACAGCGTTGGGCCGGAAATCGGATACAGGGAGGAGGTGGTTGGAGGTAGCCCCTGAACATGTGTGATGGGTGTAGTAGTAGTCAGTGGGCGAGGGGGGCTGACCCCGGTAACGGGGGGGTCAGCCGAATCTGGGACGGGGAACTCCCTGGAGGAGGTGTTTGTGTTTCCCATAGAGCGCGGGCCAACATTTTGGCATCGCTGGAATACCGCCGGTGGCTGATTCAACGGATCAAGCGCCAATGACACACTGTAGGCCGCTGACTCAGTTAGCGCATACATATATCATCACACCTTAAGCCCCCCCCTGCTTTCCAGGGCTGCCTATAATAATCATAATAGCCCACTTTAGTGGTGGGTGGAGCCCTTGTCATCCTGATAATATAGGTGATTAGCTATATCGAGTTCATATTTGATTAAGTACTATATTATATAGTATATAGGCCTATATAATGACGGTACAATACCCGGATTATCTATAGATACTTAATACATTTTGTTACTAGGTATGACACATAATACACCCTGGTTTAAGAGATGACCATGCATTGTCATAAGTGATAAGTTAGTAGGACGTCCGGTGTGTACTTTGCATTAATATTCAAAAGGAACAACGGTGATTTAATTTGGTTAAAAAGTAATTTCATCCTCATTCATGTTGGCACACGTAAAACAGAAAAAGTACATTATTTCAATTCGCAGTTATGTCTATATGAACCAAAAGAGCAAGCACTAACGCTATTTATAGTCTAGAAAGAGGCATGCCTAAAACATCCTGAGTCCTATGAAGACAGAACTGGCGCAGAAGAAAGAGGCGCAAAATATTAGGAAAACGCAGAAGCAAACACTGTAAACACAAGTTAGAAAAAAAGAAGATGATTTAAAAAGCGATGCAAAACTATGTTATGCTAAGGTGGCTCTGACATGGGATGGGCCCAGGTAGGGACCTGGCACCAGGCCAGGTTACCTCCCAGATTCTACTATGTTTTGGTAACCTTATCCAAGTGAGCGATAATGAAGTATGTGGCTTACTTGTTTTACTTCTGGGTTCACGGGGACCGTCCACGGTGACTTTGATAGCTTTTTGGTAGATGGTCATTTGTGGTGGATTCGAGTTGACCGTTATCAATAAGCTAAAGCTCTTCCCTGAAATTAAGGAAAAGTACATAAAGGTTATATAACTGAGTAGAAAATGAAACAGCATGTCATAAGTGATGCATTCTTTATTTTTCATTGTTTAGTATGTAATCTTTGGTTCCATGAAGAGGTAGCAAGTTCTTTTATGTTTGTGTTAGTAAGGAATTCGAAGTGTCACTATTTTTGAACTTCGGTCCAAGTGCGTAGTAAAGTATTTATCTTTATCTAGATGAGTCGAGAAGGGGAGGAAAGGGCCTGAAGCATATTATCATGTGTGTCATACTGAGGACAAACCACTTCATAACTGTTGACACCTGAGTGCAAATCGATCAATAACTTTATTTTTGTATAGGCCAGTATAGTAATGGTGATAACTAATTGTAAACATGTTGTAAAAAGCATAATCTTTTGACCACGTTCCCTATCCCAATTGGTTTTGAGATTCTACTGAAAAAAAGTATATCTCACTTTTAATCTAAGAGAGGTATAGTTGTTTGAAAGGGAACAGGGCCCATCCTAATTGATAAGACATCCTCATAGTTATCCTTCAAGTTCATTCCTGTCATTGATTTTTCTTGGAATATGCTACATAGTTATTGTTTATGACACTACAGTTACAAAAACAGCTATTTTAATACATCCTGTTTTATTTTCAATCTAATTCTGGTGATAGTGATAGTTTATTGATGTTCAGGGTCTGGATGTTTTCAAACAAATATCGAGGACACTCGTTAACTGGTTAGCCATTATTCACCATTATATAATTACATTAACGGATAACAGTCTTTAGAACTACATTATTTACCTCATAATAAAATTGACATGTGTTATGTATTAAAATACTAGTACATTAGAAAAATGGTGAATTTCTTGTGATTTACTATATTTCAAAAACATGAATTATTCTGTTCAAAAGTGCACAAACTATTTTCCTCTTGACAAAGCGAATTATAAATGTTTATGTCAGTTCTGCCTTCAGAATCCTGGTTTGGTACCCAGGGTCCGACATTGTTGTAACCTGATCATTGGTATAAACCAGGATCCTGCTATGTATGTTTAGTGCCACCATCCTGGTGAGGAGGACCTGCAGTGCCCTTTTGAGATCGCGATCTATAACCTATATATACTGATATATGCATACTCCTGGTAAGCCCATGAATAAACATACCAATGCCTCTAACAAAGGAGATATGATAGGCCAATACATCACAGCTTCATATTGGTGTAAGCTAACGGTTAGTGTTGTTGTATAAACACAGTTCAAAGAAATCATTCAATAAGCAGGCACATATATAGTAGGAAATGAAAAAAAATATTGGAAAATTACATCAATTTACTCTGAAGTAAACATACCGTAAACCCAGAGATTATTATACAGGCCTATGCATTGAAATAGCTTTATAGCTTCATTTTAGTAATTTATATATAAGAAAAAAGAGTGGTAAGGGTACAAAGGTTTGCATGGACGTAGATCTATAAAACAGGATTTTAAGTGGAAACCAAACAGAGGAATATGACGATATCCTTTACAGTATTCATCAGGTAGTTCACTCCTAGTCCAACACGTTGGCATGAGCCCAGAAAGCAAACCGACTTAGAGGCATGAGTCGGCCCTCATTGGGGCAACTGTCGGATCACCTCAACTCAACAGGTCTCAAACTTTGTGATGTCAGATCCTGGTTGGAACAATCACAGATACAAATGATCTAAAAGTACTTCAGCCTAGGAATGATTGTGAAGGAGGAGACAGATCACTTTTTAAAGCCCCCCCCCCCCCCCCTCCCGAAATTTGTATTTGTTTTGATTTCACTCAAATTCTGTTAAGCCTGAAAGCCTATTCTAATTTTCTTGTTTTAAGGCTTTCAGAGTTTCTCTTTTTACACAATCTGACATAAGCGACATTACAATAATGTGAATGAACATGAGCAATTAACATCAAGATAGGATAAGTTGACTTACCTCTGCCGCTCCTGCCGACAAATCTGAGATCGTTGAACTTGGCCACTTGGTTTTTCATGTAAGCCACATTATTCCTTAGTTCTGCTGAGCAGTTCTCGTCGTTTCCAGCCTTGATGACAACTTTAGTGCCGTCCGGGACCTCGCCGAGGGCCACCACCTTGAAGGCGACCGGCAGCGTCTTGTTGGAACGCCAGTGGGAGGGCAGGACGGAGCAGACAAAGTTGGGGCTGCCCGTCCTCACCAGTTCTCCAGGGTGTTCGCTGAGCACGGCACTTAGGGTCCTCTCTCCCGTCATAATGTCCGACATGTTGCGAGGGGAGTCGGGGAACGGTGTAGTACCGTTCAAATCTGGAGTTAAATGCATGTGGTTAGCGAGTTGTGGGACACTTTTTGGTTTGGTTGTTGGTGTATCTCGGTGGGACTGTGCGCCACTGCGGTTATGCCGACCACGACACCAACAAATGCGGTTTGTGAATGAGCCGACACATGCCCAGAGCTTTTATACCACTCCCCTATGACTCATCGGGGATCCACCTAAAGCCATATCCCTACGCTGAACACTTTCATTTGATCCGGTTAAAGTTACCCAAATTACATGAAACATGCCAAAACATTTACTATATGCATCCATGACATATCCAACATTATAGTTTACATAACATTTTACGTGAAATATGTATATCATTGTAAATATCACCACATGTGCGACAGAACTACTTTTACTACGAGCGTAGTAAGAGGAGTGATGCGGCTGTCAATCAAGCAGGGGGCGGGGCTTGGAGAACATGACCAAAACAGTGAATCAGACCGCCGCCGTGCGCTGTGGTTGGCCGCGGCCGGTTGGCACACACTTGTAGAGGTAGCACCTCTCAAACTGCAACAGTTTCCATAATTCCACACACAAACAACAACAGAGCTCACTTACATTACATATCAACTCTAAGACCCCCTTTTACTACGGCAAACCCAAGCTTTTACTCCGGTAACCCCGCCCTCCGTGGAACTGTCAAAGTCAAAGAGTTTGACAGTTCCGGTCGGACGCAAAATTCCCCACGTTAGTCACACGTTATGCTCCAATGAAAATATTAGAAATTGTGGTAATACACTCTCACAAATACAATCTTTAAATGTCAGGTTAAAGCGTCAATTTATATGGCCTGTCTTGGGCACAAACAGCGGGGGAAGTTAGCCGAAATCAAGCGGTAACAACTGTCAAAGAAGCCACAGCGCGCACCTGCTGGCGTCTGCTATTACGCATGCGTACTTACGCGCGCACTTTCCAAAATGGCTGCGATGCTCAAGGATCTGTTGGCGTACTAACTTTTCGAAATATCTCGAAGTATTCCACAATGAACAAATCTAAGTCAAAATCGAAGAAATCAGAGAAAGGAAATGTACCCAAAGATGAGAACAAGGTCAATGATTCCAAGGTAAGCGGCGGGGATCGCCGAGCAGCAGTGCAAGACAATAGAGTAACCATATTATCGCCCACGCAATTTGTTTTTGTGTAGGTGGTTGGCAGTCAGCTGTGATATGTTAGGTCCTGCACTAAGATAACTCATTCTCATTGTGTTCCTGTTTTGTCACTGTATTCCGTGATATCCTAGAGACAGGGTTTTGGATTTGAGGGAGGTGGCAAAGTCTAAGGGTTAGACTTAGAGATAGACAATAGGATACTCTACTTTGTCTTTGTTTATCATTTATCATTTTATTGCAAAATATATAAGAATTATATACTCCTTCATGGTTTTACTGGTTCTTATAAAACTACATTATTGCTTTTATGATGTCTAAAATAAGCATTATCAGTTCTTCACATATAAAAAATTCCTACCGGTATATCAATTCATTGGAAATGATCATAAAATTAACTAAAGAGTAGTGTGAGGAACTTTTTGCAGATGTGGACTGTGTTTTTGTATTGGGATATAGTATTAGATCTAGGCTAATTCTAGGTAATATCCCCATTTCACCCTTTTGCTTGCTGGTTAGAGGCAGACAAAAGAACAAGTGAGTTAAAATTAAGTGAAATCTTGATTCCAGCCCATATGTTCGGTTGTCTTTCAAAAGAAAATCCCAAAATCATTGCAACTATAACTTTACGAGACAAATAGATTATTCCTATATTCTAATCTTCCATTTAGACTAGTCTTCGGAATAATTGATTATAAACATAGTGATTATGAACGACATCAACAAGTTGACGTAACCCTGCATCATTATTGTTTAACAACCACGTGCCAAACGTACGATAGGCCCCCCTTAAAAGGTATCATCAAATTCATCATATCTAAAATTCCGATCAGATAAACCCATTCAAAATCAGCCAAAGTGCTTGAAATAGATAAGTAGACTTACTGTTTAGCATCGGATAGCCCGGCATTTGAGCGGTGACAAGAGCTTAACGTAATCCAGGGAGCACATACAATAAACATCTAGCCTGTTCGCTGGCAAGAGTACAACTGCACCCGACCCCTACCCCTGGCCACATATAGGGAGCACCATGTGACAATGAATCACCCTATCTATAAGCACAGCGAGTTCTGGCCCGGGTAGCAGTCCCGGGGCATTGAGTACCTTCTTTTATATATCACCGAGTACACTATTACGCACAGCTGCGTTAACACAGGTACTCTGTTACAGGAAGTGTCAGAACAAAAATAGCTTTTATGTTCCGAAAAAAAAACGTGAGTGGTAGGAGGATATGAATTGATGTTTTCTTTCCATGCCAGTTGTATTCAGCTGACATCCTCTATGCGCATACCTTGTTCATGATTTCAACTTTGTCTAATGTAATGTTAGGGGGCCTTCCATTAAGTACGTATGCAGCAAGGGAGGGGCGTCTCATAGTTTTGAAAATTTGCGTACGTTCCTGTACAATTCCAATGCGTACTTTATCCCAAGGGGGGCTCTAAAATTTTGGAAACTTTGCGTACGCACTAAATGGAAGGCCCCTAGATAATATGACGTTTCCACGTTTTCTTTGGGAAGATATAAGTATTATCTCTTTTAGAGAAAAAGTTGTCGGTAGATTTTAATAATGTAAGACGTCATATTAGACACATTTTGGTAAATCGTATGTATCTGTTGTTTGCGTAGATTGTAAATCAAGGTATGTTTCAAAATCAAGGTTCAGATATTGATATTGATCTTCCATTTATTTCAGTGAATGAATATAAACATCTGCGCAAGGTTTGCCAGGTTTTGTTGATTGAAACAAGGTATCGTAACACACTCAGTGTAATCTCTTCGGTTCCCTCATGTTTCTCTTCTCACAACCACAACCTCTTTTGCTATGCCTAACAAATAATTACAAAACTATCTTTATATTTTAGACCAAATTTTGCTTTGAACAATTGTACTTGGAGTGACTAGCATAACGTGCGTGTGTACATAAGCACTATTGAAATAATTTTTTCGTGACATCGTAGTTTTTTCCGTATGTGCATAACATCAATTTATCTCTGGTTGCACTGTACATTGCAAACTGTAGAACATGCACTAAATCTTCCGTATAGCCCTTGGAAGCACCTGAACTTTCTATCAGCTGTTGATGGATTCTATAAACTCATGTCTAGCTTTGATTTGATCTACGGAGAGAACATCCATTTTCTCAAACTGCGAATAATTAGATTGCTTACTGTTTCTCTGTACTCATATAAAAACGTGTTTCAAAGACGCTAAAACAATAGACAAGGAAACATGTCTATTAGAAAATGACATTGGCAGTGCTTTGATACACAGGGCTGTATCATGTAGTTTTGAACACTTGAGATTGTGTTCAATAGTACCAGCTCAGCCCGCTAGATGGCAGGTGTGCATAGGGGGAGTTTGGTGGCGCTTCGGCAGTGCATGCGGTAAGGCGTAGAGGCGAGCCTTGTACTCTGGTCTCCCAGCTTGGAACGACTAGTATAGGGGGATTCTTATTGATAAAAAACCCATAATTATTGAATTAATAGAAACATCTATTAATATATATATATGTATAGATAACATATACAGATAGACTATAATTATGAATTGAGGAAATAGAAATAGGTATTAGTAGGTATGCACCATGAATGATAATGTAACTTTTTCAAATCGGGTTTGATACCGTACTTTAAATGTCCATTTAGGACTTTGAAGATTAGCTTCCAGTTTCTGCTGCGTATTTGGATGTTTCTTCTATTGATATGTACCTATAATGACATCGCCTAAGCTATGCTAAAGATTCCATATTGGAAATATCACTATATCCAAGAAAAGTAAAATAGGTTTGGTTAAATTTCGATTTTGTACTGCAAATAACATTTCTACATCTGTATATTAGCCAAAGACAAACGGGACCAAACTTACAAAGCTGGTTTAGCTGAGTATGACAATTGATAATATAAATGCAGTTGGTACTAAAGCCATTCCGTATGCACATTCCAGATGAACAGCAGTGGTGGAGGGGAGAGCCCGGCACACGCCTCCAACACCTCCTCCAGCGCCCCCACAGCCTCAGCACCAGCCCCAGTGTCAACCCCTGGAGGAGGGGGTGGGGCCTCCACACCCTCGGCCACGTCAGGGATGGCTAAACCCGCCCCGGGAGCCTGGTTCGCCACCGAGATCCAGCAAATGATGTAAGTCTTTATGTTTCTTTATACTAATCCTGCTTACAAACTCTCGCTTTAGTGGCTGTATTTGCACGTTCGAACTATGACATGTTTTTCATTACTTTGCAGAAAATAATGGGTTTTTTTTCGGTACTGACATCACATGTGAGTCGTATTGCTCTACTATTGCTCTATTTGGTTTTCATTTATCTGCTACGATCTGATCAGTTTAAAATGAAGCACGCAATTATACAGGGTTGATGTGTGAAACATTTTCTTGTTAAATGAATTATTATGTACGTTTTTATGTTACTTGTGAATGTGAAAGATAAAGAAAAATGCAGTGTTCGATTCTAACCAAAGTAATGTACTGGTTCGCCAAAAAACATTTCATGTTATCAAAATAAAACGCAAACGTTAACAATGAAGTATTTAGAGGATGAATTGATTATTGCGCATCTCTGAAATATCTTTTGTTAGCCACAGATAGAAAATGAAAGCGAAGTAAAGGATTCGTGTCAAAACAACACATTTATACAATCATGGGAGATAGTAACAAATTGACGTTATCATTTAGGACAGATCCGGAAGATCGATTACAAAGCGGAACATGCGTCCTATTATCCTTTTATTTTTTCAATCGGACTGTCATCATCAACAAAAATTCCGTCCAAAAATACCCCTGCTAATAACCCTGGAAATCAATTATAGGAAGCCCTTGGTGAAAAAACCTAATGATTATGTGCAAGTACACTGGCAGCAGGGGCGGAGAATTAAAATGTAAAATAATCTAATAGTGCTCACTTCATCTTATCGTATGAGATCAGCCCAGCGCCGGTTCCAATGACGGGGCAGGGCACCCCGGCCCCCGTCGGCGGCCCCGCCTACCCCCCTCGGACCGACGCCCTATTCATTACGCAGCTAATTGATCATTAGAATGATTATAATTAGCTTCTGCAGTTGACCCTTTCAGCTCCGTGACGGCGCATCGCTGCTGATTACATGAGCTCGGCCGGGGCATTAGCATTCAGACATTGTTTGTAGAGCTGTTGACTCCCCATGCCCTCTGCTCTGCTCATGTCAAATTTCAATCATTCCTTCTTTCTGGTATTCCAGATTAGGAATCACGCGATTGGTTGCAGGAATCATGCCTGTGTCCCTATTGATTACAAACACCAGTTTCGAGTCGGTTTGGAAGCTTGTAATCATCGTATGTGTCTGAAGGATATGGGATGAGATTGTATTTGACTGGCAAAATACAAATTAGGATTGTGAGCTGGTGATGATAGCGGAGATGGCACATTGAAATATGAGCCCGTCTACTTACTCAGTAGGGAGGAGTGAGAGTGGAAAGGGGCCAATCATCTCGGCCCTATTGTTAACGCTTGATGACACAATAGTCTCTAAGAGCGGGCCCAATGACAGGCAGCAGTGGCAGCAGCCGCGGTGGCACCCTGCGAACCCGTCTTCAATGCATGCACGGCATTTCATTCTGAACCACTTTTTATCGCGCGCGTCTTGCGAAGGTCTACGACGGCAGACTTTTCCTCGATATAAGTATGGGTGGATTTACTCCAGTAGGTGAAATAGGTCCTCACGCGCCTGGAGCGTGGGGGAGCCCTAGGGGGGCGAACGCGGCAAAAAGTGACTATTCATACAAAGTGATCGCGCCCCTGTTTGCCGCGCGGCAGAAATAGTACGCGTCGTTTATTGCCGCGCCGCCCTAGCTTTGCCGCGCGGTGCCGGCGCCAGGGAACAATACTGGTCTGAGATGTGTGCACACAAACGTAGACGCGGATGGCACCGAGATGGGTGAGAATACGTTCAGTAGTGGGGATTCCTTTCCTTTTATAAGAAAGAGGAGCAATAGAGGAAAATACACTAAAGTCTCCTGACTCATATCAACCAAGAAGAGGTTTAACCCTTGCTGCTCGCCCTTTTAACCCTTTGTCCCTCAGGGCGTGCCCCCTCCCACCTCTCGCTACCCCCCCCCCCCCCCCATCTCAGGTCGCCTCCTCCTCGCCCACGCATGGCCGCCGTGACCTGCGCCGTGACCTGCGCGTGAGTATTGTTTTTTTGACATGACCTTGACATGTCTTTGTCTGGGGTCTCGACCCTACAACTGTGAATGAGACAGAGAGCGGCAGACAGCACACACACACCAGGGCCGGCTGAATTAACTCCCTGTTGTTAGCCCTAGCACTGCCTCTCCTGATGCGCCTCGCCGGCTGAATATTAAAGAGTCGGCCGGGAGGAGGCATGATATAGCACCCCCTCACAATTAGCCTGCTCATCTATGCACCTTGTCAGTTTGACTTTCACAGACATTATTGATGAGCCGCCGCCCGCCCTGCTACGAGAGAAAACAGCGCCGGCGTAATTGATTAATTAATTGATTACTCGCTCCACCTTGGGTCCGTAAATCAAGAATTCCCCATGCACGTCATGCATGACATGCAGCGTGGCAAACGTGCATTGTTTGCAGAATCAACTCCCCTAGAAACAATATTTTCCGCCGTGATTAGGTCCAAGTGTGACCCGTTTTCATGCATAATTAGATGATCGTTAGCGAAACAAATCGAGCGTGACTGGACAAACAGCGACCCGCGCGCCCCCCAGCGGCCGACGTGCGAAGCGGAAGGAGCGGCGCGCGTGCGCAGTGGGGCTCGATGTCGTCGTGACTTCCGGCGGCTGAGTCTGTAGCGATGAGTGAGGGGGTTTGTTTTCTCTGTCAACTAGGCACATGACCGTACGGATCACTGACCCTCAAATCGCCCTTACCGTCTGCCTCAGTGGCCCCACAAGGGTGCTTGCTCTTTTAGACCCTATCAAATTGATTCTGTTTACAAACAATTTACTCCTGATATTTTGATTGATTGAACGACGGGCAAATACAAAGCATAAGTCTGCAAGGAAATACTGGTGTAAAATGTGCTGTCAGAACAATTTTGAAGATATATTTTAATAGTTCACGGGTTTCCGCGCGTATTGATAAATAAAGTACCCCGTCTATGCGTGTTCTGTGGAATAGTAGTATAAGAATGGGGATTTTAGCCAGGGTTATTACATTGGTCCTGCTTTTTAGTAACACGCATTTTCATCTGTCATGTCGAAACTCGATTAAGTGTTTTGCATTAATAACTCAACAATGGTTATTTCTAATTTTGGAATACGTACAGAACAATAAAATATACTTGATTTATGAATAAGGACTACTTCCGAGACAATAAAATGTATTAAAAAAGTGACGTCACATCGCAGAGCTTAGTTGCACCCTTCACAGGGTCGCAGGACGTCGCTCAATTTACACTTCTGTCTCCCTCGGGAGGTGGGGGGCGGGGGCGGCGAGAGGGGGTCCATTGAAACTTATTTGTTTTAAAACTGGTAATCAATCAGAACCCGAGCCGCGGGTCAACATGCCATATGATCCCCGACATGGAAAAGCCGGCGCTCTGTCAACCTCCCCAACTGGTGCCCGACCAGTCTGTAGCTGTAGCATTGACGGCACCCATCTGGTTACCCCACGCGCTACCTTCTATTTATCTTCTTAAACAGAAGGCAAAAGTCAGTCCCCTATCCCTCATTGACTAAGTGGGGTCGCTTTTGTTACATTCAGCTTGTTTGTGAATCGTGTCAATATTTAGGGTTTTGCCTTTCACTGGGAGTCGCGTTCGACACTTGGAGTGGGCATTTGCATCGCTATTGTAGGCCGGCTTTTTGAACTATGAATGTAAGCTGGCTTTTAAATGGGCAAACCTACGAGTCTTAAGGAGTCTGTTGATAGAGTTTTAGTTGCTGGTACATTTGAGGCAACATCTGTTATTCTTTCAGTAAGCTACTGTTGACTTTGAAATGTCGAGATGCTGTTTAACACGCGCCCGCTTACTTTGTAGTCGATCTCTCCGGCGCATCTTTCTCAAAAGGTATCTGTTTTCAAAAGACTGAAATTCACTTGGTTAAAACAAACAGAGGTACTTACAACTTAAACACTGTTTGTCTAAGTTAGAAAGGCCGAGTGTGTAAACTGATTGTAGCTTTTAACACTGTAAGGTTTAACAGGTGTTGTGTGCTGATACAATTCCTAACTCTTTTTCCCCACAAAGTTAGGTAAATATTTTAGAACGCAAATTAAGACATTATGACAAGATGATAAAGAAAATTGGGACTCTTGTTTCACATGTTTAAAAAAGGAGAGAAACATGATATCACTTTGCTGAAGAGAAAAAGTGTGTGTAGGGTTATATCACACATGTCGACAGTGCTTAAATAGAAGTCACCTCTGGACGTCTTTTTACATTTGTTTCCATTGATCTACTTCAGAAATTCACCCCCTGTTTTTGTAAGCACAATACAGTCTTTGCCTTCACACGCAGCCAAGTAGGTAGCGCCAACCTGCGGCATACGCCAGTGGTAAAAAGCGGGGCTTGCCTTCCCTCAGCCCCACTTTGAAGCATAGAAAAAGAAAGTGGCGCTGTGAGAAAAACGACAGAATAGATCAAAACGGGATAAATTGGTTTTTGCACATGAGGGCTTGTGGAGATTCTTGCATGGCAAGTTCAAAGATTTATAACCACCGGGGAGAGAAAACAGACTGTAGGCAGCCCGGTGTCTATTAAAACCCGACCATTAAAGCAAGCAAGACAGCAATTCACTTTGAAGTATCTGAAAAGGACAATTAAGGGCTAGGCCGTGAGGTCGCATCATCAATTATCAAATGTAGATGAAAAAGGCAGGGGTGTTTAAATGCTGAATAGGCGGCATACAGGGCTGATCCAGGCACTGAGACGCTTTTTTATAGGCCGCCTCCGCCTATCGTGGATAGTTGCCCTATGTAGGTTTCGCCCAGGCCAACTTTGACTTTTTTTCATATTCCGAACGCGCTCCCTGATTCTGCAACATTTTGCATTTTAAAGTTGTACTGTGCATCTCCGGTCCGATAAGGGTTCATCATTAATCCTCCCTATATGCAAAGCATTGCGTATTTTTCGCGAAAATCACTCATTAAAATTGGAATTAAATCATATGGCTTGCTTCATATGCGGGCTTCGTTATGCCCTAGCAGACATGTGGTAGTTATTTTTCGATCATTTGCATGCCCGTCTTTGCCTAGATGCAAATGGGGACGATCTTGTCTGTTTAACGAAGACGTGCGGGGGCGTTGGGAGGGGTGAGGGGGCGGGCACAAAGGGTCAGAGGCCGTCCTAGTGTTTCACCTGCCAGCCCAGGTCGGGGCCGGTTCACCTGCACCCCTCATTTGAATGAAAGGAGAACCCCCTTGATTACCAAACGTGATTGCCGGGGTGGGGGCCGGGAGGGGGCGTGGACGGCAGTGGGGCTCGCTGCCTTCAACCAGTGTCGACGGCCGACATTTCGTCGGCCCGTCGATCCTATTGTCGCGGCAATGAGCGACCCTTCAGTGATCACCGGATATGATCAGGCACCCCCTCATCTCCTTACCCCCCCCCCCCCCCCCACTCCCCGACGACTGTCCGCCGCGACCCCCAGCGGACGTTGCTTGTACCCACAATACGCGCGCCCGTCGAAAAGGCATTATCCGCGCATGTCGCCGCCCGACAGGAAGGGGTCGAGTTTCAAAGTCGCGCGCGAGTCAATGAGCGTCGCCCGGTGCTGGGCGACCGTCGCGCGCCCGTCGCCCGCTCCCCGCCCCTGCCGGGCCTCCTCCCGCCGCCCGTCCCCTGCCCCCGTCTCCCCCCCCCCCCCCGCTACTCCTACCCCCGAGCCCCGGAGCCTCGCTTTGATTCGTCAGCAGAGGGGGCAGGTGTCAATGGGCGTGAAATTAGCACCAGGGGGCGCGCGCAAACGATCGGCGCCGGCAGATGCTGCAGGTCAACTCTTGACAAACGAAAAATGTGACAACCCCCCTCTCCCCGCGCCCCCACCCCCCATACACGGCCGGCCGTCGCCTCCAATCTCCGCCAGTCAGGGCAGCGCGCACCCACGGACCCAATCTCCAATAGAGGCTTTTAAAAAGTGGAAGTGACTGTTTTAATGGCGTCGGCAGCAGCGCGAGCAGGTGACCGACTCGTTTAGCAGCTCCGTGAGGCCCTCCCGCAGCGCCGGGGATCAGGACCTAAAGCAGTGCTCAAGGGCAATTATATCGCTACCGGGCGAGATTTAGGAATATTACCATATACATTGATCTTGTTTGCTAATCAAATGCCTATAATATTGGATAATTCACAAAGGACGTACATTTTGGACTACCCACATAATATTGCCCATCCTTTTAGGTTGCACTATAGACTTCCCACATTGCACTATTGACTTAAGGACTGCAAACTCGGTGGGCAATAAACCATCGCTCTGAAAGTAGCACCACGCACGCATACGCGTCTTGCCTGGCATCCTGGACCGGTATTTAGATAAAACCGTAAAACCCAAACTCTACTACAACAAGGAAACGCATTCTTTATGAAGCATTGCCACGCACCCACTTCCATGAATGTTCTCTTGCAATGTACAATTTCGCCAACTCAATTTCAAACGCGCCGGTCAAATACCACCCAGTCCGTTAGCAGGTCCCTTTTTTTCTGCCGGTCGTGTCTTCATTAGAAGATGAGCCCGGCGTGGATTAATAAGTCAGCGGGGAATCACGTCGACACGGACACTTTTGGCAGTGGGAGTCAATAGCCTCTAACCTTGCCATGCGAGCCGTATGAATATTTGACGAGGCGCGATGGGCCGAGTTAATAAAGAGCGTTAGCCGCCAGCCTGCCTAGAGGGCCCTGGTCATTAACCTTAACGGCCGCCCGGATTGTTCGGCGACAGGTGCCATAGTGGAACAATCCAATACCTTTACGCACCCTGCTAATTATTAATCAAGACGCCTAATGTAATTTAACAAGGAATTAAGGGGATGGGTAGGATTCCATCTCTCTGGCAGCAAATTGGACAGGGGACAACTCAAGGCATTCTGGTCTCTATATTGTAGCTTACTACCTCGTAAACATTTGAAAATCTACACTCACCCTAAATGTATAGGAGTATACCCCTAAAGCTGTGGTGGAGGTCTTGTTATGAAAATAATTGATTAGACAAACACACTATTGCACAAGTTGCAGATACAGACAGACATGGGGGAAGGCAGACTGAGGGACAGACATTATTGTGGAAGGCAAAGACTAGTTGGACAAATCGACAGGTGGATACTAAGAGACGAGACTGATAGCATATTATGACAGACGCTGACTGAAAGGACAAACGGATAGACAGATAATAAGACTGACAGATAAGACTGACTGACAGACAGACAGATGCAGACAGACAGATAGGCGTATAGCATTAGCCAAGTGGGAACAATAGTGGCCAACAAAGAGACAGCGCCTTTTGGAGGTGTTCCAGGTTGAGTCTTTACAATGGCCGAGTCAGTGAAGCCTCACGCCAACTGTTGTCTTCCCGGCCGACACACGAGAGACAAGTGTTACCTCTACTAACCTCTCCCCATCCACCTCTAACCCAGCTCCCTGCCCCCGCCACCCTCCCACTAGTTTCATTTACATCATTTGCGCTAATTGTCCCCACAGCTGCCACCCGACGAAACATTTTGACTTTTCTTTCTCGGCTCTGCCGTGCATGATGTAGAAGGGCATGACTAAGCCGCGGAAAGCTTAGAACAGAATGGTAAAATTTTCTAAAAGAATTTTTGAACTTCAACTATCTCTGCCTGTATGGTCTCTGGCAAAGGGGGACAACCACAGCGCACGGTATCGGGAACTTCCCAGCACATCTCATGAAACACGTACCAAATGACAATTACTAGAGGAGGTATGGTTACAACTGTATGGGGGTTTTGGAAAGTAGAGAAAAGAGGGAAAGAGTGATAGCAAAAAGGATAACTTGCATTTGGTCCCGTTGTCCTCTCTTTCGAAGACGCGCCAAAGAAACGGCTCGTGCCTATTTCCGCACACTGCAAACACAGGCAGAGAGAGATAGCATGAGCCAGGGTCGGCCGACTTGAATAGAAACACAGTATCAGACAAAATAGGTTATACAGGAATTCACAAAGTTCGCATTTCATACATGAACAAGCTTTGTACAATCGATGAAGAAAGATGTTTATGTTATTCGAGTGTTCTTCAAATAATGCAGTCCTATTGTACACAGGAATATTTTAGGGATCGATCATTTAGTATAAATATTTTCTAGAGACATGTCACAGTATGAGATAAGAAGATGCCACTTTCAGTTGTATTTTAACGAAATTTAACCGTTTGTACAAAGTAGTATATGTTTTTATTGATTTATGATATAGATCAATGTTTTAATTAATCTTGAGCGTCCATGTTTATTACTCCAAATGTACATAGAATAAAAGGAAAAAATCCGCAACAATTGTAACGCGTATGTGTAAAACTCTTGGCCCACTCACATTGTCTTTCCGAATTATACGAATGCATTGATGTTCGTAGCATGTTGAGGATCATTATCAGCGATTCGTAGATACTTTTATTAAATGTCAACTCCAACCCACATGCAAAACATATTTATTGATGCCCCCCTCTGCCCCTATAACTCAGGCACTGCACTTCCGGCCTATCTGTTGTCAACTTCTTTCCATGCCTAACCCGAGCCTAACCCCCATCTCTGAGTAGTATAATGGGCGCACACCGCCTACACCACAGGCCCATAGGGCGCGGCCTTCATTGCCGAGTCTCGTGGCCAAGACCATTCTCGGGGCCCGCCATAAAGGAAGTACGGCCACATTGTCCTGTCATCACTCTAAGACAATGCCGCCTTCACCCTAGTCGAAGAAACTATTGGCCTTGTCTCTTTTGTCGGAGGCGCCCTCGATGGAATAACGACGGCCGCCGAATGGCCGGCTCGCGTGACCACCCAGTGTCAAGGCTTGTATTAGAGACCTAGTCTTTTCTTGGGCATTGCCTTTTCGAGTCGTTGAAACTGTCACTCACGACACAGACGCATTTGGAGTCGGAACTCAAAGACTTTGTCTTCTTTTCCGCGCCGGGAGTCTACTCGCTCAGTGCCTCGCGACGAATGACAGCAGTTAGAGCTTTTGAATGCCAGCGTTGAAATAAAGGAATTTCCTGAAAACCTATTTGCACGGCATTGAGATCTAACTGTTGGCGTTACAATGGCACGCATGCGCATGTCATTGAGATGTCTCTCTCTATACGTAGAAAACTCAATCAATCATTTGGCTGATTCAAAAGGAAGCATATTCTAAATTCTACACCACCCCCCTCCCACATATAAATCCAGGTGAAATTACTTGGGTGTAGACCTGTATATTTTATACATTACAGATGTTATACTACATAAGACCATGCTGGGCAGGCTTGGCATTACATTTTAAAACTTTTTGAGTGAGAAAAACATTGTAATATCGATTGACAGCTCGCTGAGCACGTGATGGAGAAGAAATTCCCCTTGCGTAATGCTGCCTCGACCGGCCGCGACATGGTCGGAGCGGTGACACGGGGGTTAAAAGTTAACACGAGGGTTAAAACTTAACCCCTGCATGCCCGTGCCTTGTGTTTCCATCACATGCGCCCTCTCAACCATGGAGACTTGTAGCGATCCAAGTCCGGCCTCTGCTTTGCATGCCTCATGGGGAAAGTATGAAATGACCCTGTCCAGGGCCTACAGTATAATAGTATCATGGGTTAGGGAGTGAGTAGATCCGGAGTAGTGGTGTCAGCGTGATCCAGTAGAGTCCGTGTGTAAGCACTGGATCCCGAAACCTGGATCAATAATGCCCGCTCCATCCAGGGTCGCCGAGGGGGTATGACATAACTCCTCCCGGTGCCTGCCGAGGGCAAAGAGACAACAATGGCGGGGGGTAGGGTTCGGGTCTGGATCCGAACCTGGATCTCCACCGCACGGTGCCAAGTCGCATGCTGTATTATATGTGTACAAGCACGCAAATAATGTGAATGTTTCCACGGCGTCACGAATAAGGCGTTTGGTGGTTGAAGTAGAAGGATTGTCTTGAAACACCTACATGTGTTTGAAAAGCTAAGTGCCTAGCTAACTCCAGGCATAGGAGGTTGTATAAGTAGTAAACAAGCTCCTATTTCCAGAAAGTGGCGATAAAATTATAACTTGGCGAATAGGGTTAACGAACTATCGCGGGGAGCGGACGACGAAGACTCGCACACTTACCGAGAAGTGGATGGTGGCGCATGGCTGCTGCTGCTGCTGGCGTGGTGGCCGTGGCTGCCGTCGTTACGTCTTAGAAGTGGTCGTGGTGAGCAGTGGTGGGGGGCTGGCAAGTTTTTCGGTCGGCCGGTGGGGAGCTTGCGGCCGGGGCTGAGGCAGGCCGTCTTATCAAATATCGGCCCGGCTTTGGTTAGTTCCTCTGCCGCTCAGCAGCGCTTGTGGCTGCGTTTTGGCAGGGCGTGGTTTTTGAGGGTTTCTGGTCGCCTAGGTAGCGGGGTCTGCGGCCTCCCATAGGGGGTTGGCCTGGTGGGGGTTGGCAGGGGGGTGGGTGGGGGTGTGTGCTGGGCTGTGGTCCTACGCACCGCTCCGCCCGCCGCCGCGCGTTGTCGTCGTCGCGCGGCGCGGCGCGCGCACAGACAGATGCGTGCATGCACGCCCCCGTTTTTTCTTACCTCTCCCCTACACAAATGCCTAGATATAGCCCCTTTTTTCCACCACTCTCTTCTCACCGTGATTAGTTTATATCACAAGTCAGGATGTGAATATCGAACTTTCGCAAAGAAAAAAGTGTAGGATGTGGGAACGATTAGAGGCTGTAATCTTGGGGGAGTAGATGGGTGGGAGGGTGGGTCGGGGGTGCTGAGATTTTCGCCTCCTGTGCTTTGTGGAGGGGTAGGAGGAGGGCGGATCGAAGGCGGGCCGACTGGCGGCCGGCTCGTCGTGAGAACAGCACACCGTGTGATTGATGCATTGTTTTCGGACCTGGTCCGAGCCCCCGCCGTGGACAGGCAGCATATGGAGGGGGAGGGGGCGGGGTAATATTCATGAGAGGTGGCGGCTGGGGGTGGGGCCGGGCGCCGGGTGGGAGGGAGGCACCGGGGGCAGCTGAGTGGCCGGCGGGTCGACGGGGGAGGGGCTACCGTCAGTCAGTATCCAGCGGCCAGCCACCCCCAACCCCCGGGCCTGGCCCTAAAACAATGCTCCGCCATCTGTTATCCCTGCGGGGGGCCCATTCAGGTGCCCGGCCGAGATTTAAAGCCCACAGCCCTACCAGGGTGGATCCACAGTAGCCATCCTCTCGGGCCGCGCGCCCCGCCCCCCTCACCGGCCGGTCGGGGCCGATCGATGGGACGGCGACTTGCCGACGGAGGGGAGTAGTAGTAGTGGTAGTAGTATGGGGGAGCGGCGGGTAATTATGTTTGTGTACAGGCGCAGGATAATTAGCGGCTCGTCGGCACCTGCACGGGGGCAGCGCGTCAACAATGGCGCGGGTCGGCCGCCCGCCGCTCGGCCCGCGCCGCCCCCGCCAGGCCGACTTGGGGGCCGATTGTGTAAGCAGACGTGGGCCCGGTATAGGGTCCGGGCACAAGAAAACGCCGCTCCAAGTCGCCACGCGGCCGCCCGCCGTCTCGCCCACTCACACACGCCACGCGACAATACGCGACGCGCGCGACTCGCATGGCGAAATGGGAGCGGCGGGCATTGAGAAGACGCTCGCGCCGACGTCGCGCGCCAAATTAGGTAAGGGTCGGGCGGCCGGGAGCCAATTGCCCCCTTTTCCGCCCCCACCCCCTCATCCCCTCAACCCCTACCCCCGCCGGCCTCCAGCCATTGTCACCCCAGTCACAAAAACCAATACGTTTACAAGACACTATATCACCCGCAGACGACGCCGGTTGTCATCCGCGGCAAAAACTAATCGCAAATCTAATAAATCTCAGCGTGATCGGCATGTTCCGCATCCCAAACGGCGCGGCCCCTCTCCCCATCTTGTACCTCCTCCTCCCCGCCACTCCCGAAAAGGTTCCCTTCATAGTACAGGTCACAACCAGAAGTACCTATAAAAAGGAGCGTCAACAAGTCGGCCAATGCCTCTGCCGATGACAGGGTCGTTGACACGAGTCCCTACAGATCATAGCCTTGAATGGGAAGCTCTCAGTATTACACACACTCCTAAAGTTGTAAGTTTTTCCCCTAATCACAACTCCTTAGAGAAAAACTACCTTTGTTTCAGGTACTCGTCGAGTTGCGCCTCTTTTTTTGGAGCGGACAGAGCCGTGAATGGTGAATGGTCTGTCATTCAGGTTTTCAGGAACACTCACTCCGGCCTTAGTCTCCTGTCCGCATGCTATTAGCTCCCGTCTTTCAGGGCAGAAAAAGGAGATTTTCCAGCCTCTTTTTGGAGAGGAACACACTCACACAAAAAGAGAAATTTGGTAATTTGGCATGAAACCACACGAAAGGACTGCCCACTGCGGGCTGGGAGTGGACCGCCTCAGAACGGACCTCAATGGCAACGGGAGCTTGTCAGGCGCATTGTGGTGGAGAACATCAGAGACCCCCAGCACTCTCCACCCTACCCCTTCTGACCACCCACGCGTTCTAAAAGGGCGCGGTTGGAGGTGTTGAATATCCAGATTTGTTTTAATCAGCAGCCTGTAGGTCTGATTGAAATGTCATCAACTCGCAGTCCAAATTACATTTAAACATTTTACTGGAACATCTGTTGAGACATTTTTGATGTTAGGAAAATGTTTGAGTGATAATGGAAATACATTGCTATTGTTTATTAAAGGGTCTATGTGATAAAAATAAATTCACCATTTTACAAATAACCTTGTTTGAAATATAGGAAGGTCCACTGTTGTCAATAACAGAATAATGATGTTATTAAAAAGAGAATCAATTGAAAAGGAATAAAGAAATCTTAACGATTCCTACATAAAGAAAATATCTCAAAAGTGCTGAAAGAAGAGGTTCCATATATACCCAAGTGATTTACAGTCCACAATATCAGACTCTTTTTATCATCTTGTGGGAAATACATGGTCTGGTTGAATGCTTTTTTGTCCTAATCCGATTAAGCCCCCACCTCCCACTGCGCCATCCTCCTATATACCACCTCTCGAATCAGAGAAACACAATCATTAGCCCACCTCCCCGCCCCTGTCCTTACCACCTGTACGTCCCCTCAGCTCAGGACATTGTCCCGGACCCCTCAGATAAAAACCTGGTGATAGGTAAACAATACCAAACCGGCCGTTTGTATTAAGACCACTGGCCGCTAATAACAGGGCGCCCGGACTGACCACTCTCCTCACCACCCCTTTGATCGGTGAGGCGACAAAGACCTGTTCTGACCAGAGCCCTGGGCTCTTCTATGTTGGCCCTACACCCCCTTGTCCCTCACTCGACACACCCCTCACACCCCTCACCCTCCCCCAGTCGTGTGAACAAGATATCTGTCAATAGTGTCCGTAGTACGGCCAATCGTCCACCAGGCGGCGCGTCGATCGGGCGGGCCGTATTCAATCAGATCTCCCATGATGCGTAGCGCGGGCCGCTGGTACCCCCGTGTAAAAGGGGACATCCCTCTTTGTCCGCTAAGTGACCACTTTAAGGTCGATTGGTGAAATACCATATGCCTGGTGATTAGGGCGCCATTCGCTGACCAGTTGACCAGCGGCCATCAAAGGGCGTTGGGCCGCCCGCCGCATGGCTGGCCAGTTCGGATGACCTCTGCTGGTCAATATTTGCCCTTCGATTTGGGAGGTTCTTCCCGCTGTGCCCACGTTTAGTGGAGACCACCCGGGAACTGGTGTGTGTGTTTTTACAGCTACTGATGTGTGGCCAGAGTCAGCCGTGTGTGGTAAAGTCAGCCGCGCGTGGCGCCAGTCATGTGTGTCAGCTGGATGAATTTACCGGGCCCGGTAATGCAATGCTTAGTCTTTTTTAATGCGAAAAGTAGAGATTATCATAACACGTGTAATTGATCATATGCTTCACCTGCCTTGTCATGCATCGGATACATCACATAGGTTGTCTTGATAGTAGGCAGTGCTGGGAACATGATTGCGAATTGTTTTATTTTGTGATTGTCTTTGTCACAAATTGTGAAATAAAATCAACATTTTCTTTGGTGACCAACGCTCACATATTATATCATTATGGAGAAATACAGCACATATTAATTTGAAAACGATACATATTTTGCTCTAAGCCTACAACTGAAATGGTTTCTTTCATGGTTACTCCTTAATAAAGTTGGTATCTGAGATGTGTTCTTTGGTCATATCTATATACCAGCTGAATTCGTGAATCTGATCAAGGTCTTGGTGATAGACAAATCACAACCAGTAGAGTTTTCTACTAAGTGAGGATATTGCACTTCAGTTCATGAAAATACACGTTAGGACGGACGTTTCGAGAATGTTGAAAAGAGCCAAACGTTAACAGACTCAGTGGAATATTGGAAATTAAAATCTTGCGCCATGAAAAATCTTGTCTCAGATCAAATCAAGTAACACAGTGTCCGTCGACTGAACCCAAAACCCAAAAGGGAAAGGCCAGCCATTCTTATGGATGTAGGTGAAGCTGCGATTATCTTGGATCCCCGTTCTCCTGCGTCACAAAACCATCAAGGCAACTTGCCTGAAAGGAAAATGAAGCTAATGAAGACGACATTCTTGAGTTTTTCAGCCCAACCTCATCACGGCGCAGAGCCGCGGCCTCCTCCTGCTCACGGCCACTTCTTATGTCCAGCCGTTCCGATTTGTACCGTCACAAAAGTTCCATCGCAGGGGGGAGGAGAGACGGAGGAGGGCGACGCAGGGAGGGCTTATTTGGACGCGGAGAAAAAGAGAGGCAGAGAGTTGAAAAGAGAGACGGGAATTTGTGATGAACATCAGAGGTTTGGGGACCTACCGCCGTTTGCCGACTCTGGTGGACCGGCCGCATTCTTGAGGCCTGGCTTCACTGGGCTTTGGTGGCACAGGGATGCCCGCTTTACGAGATGCGGGGCCATTTTTACCAAAGACTCGGAGGCCGGGAGGTGGGGGGCTCGGCGGGGCCCTGTGGCTTAGGTCCGTGTTCTCCAGCGCCGCGCACAAAAGCTCCGGAGGGGCGTGGTCGCCAGCGGGGTTGGCCGCAGTGTCGGCGACGACCAACATCTGTTGAGTAATCCGCGCGGGTTTTTACCGACGCGGGATGAATGAAAGTGACTTCTTTTTGGGGCGGGCGGACGGGGAAAAGGTCAGGAAAAAGCAGGCGGCGCGACGGAGAGGGGGCTAGCGGCGCAGGGCCCGGGGATCAGCGCGGCATAATGAGATCGGGCGTGCGGCAGAATGCACCATTTCCCTAATTACAGGGGGACGAGCGGCACCGCGCCCCCGACACCCGGTCGGCACGCATGTATTAATTCGCGCCCCATTGTCCGGCACATTAACGCGAGTCATGTTGATCGAGCTAGACATCAGTTTTATAGAGAATTCCCCTCCCTTCCTCCTCCCCTCTCCTCCCCTAACCCTTCCCCCGAACCCACCACCCGACACCCCCTCCCACCCCGACCTCCCACCCTTTTGACCCTGCCGCGCGTTTCCTCACTTGTGTCGAATATCGTCGGTCCGGCTCGAGTTTCACGCGAGATCGCGCGAGAGGTTCTGCGAGACTGGGCGTCGAGCAGGGATTGGAATTCATATGGTAATGAGGAAATCGGAAAAGGAATCAAGATTATGAGTAATTGAAGGATGTTGAGGGTCAGTGATTACGATCTCCCAAAAGTCTAGATTTGGGCAGCAGAACCGAAAGGTGGTGAAAAGTTCAGCCGGAAGAGATTAGAAGCTGACTATTGACAGTTAGGAATTTCTATTTTACCTTTTTCAAATAAAAAAAACCAAAAAACTTTATGTTACTTCAACGGTATCGAAACGTAATGATATTTTATTAATTCCCCCTTGGGGGTACTGTGGTGGGCCTTCTGCCCCCTGGAAAGAATATAAGCCCCCAGTAGCCCCTGCAGGCTATGATAAAGGGGACCCAGCACTGACCAAGTTGTTCGTTGGGTTCGATTACTGGTTGGTGTCTAGGTTCACTAAGGGATGAGGCACAGCAAAAATGATTTCCAGGTTTTGATCTCCTGCTGTTTGCCTGCCCTGTCACCATCACCTCATAGATACGATCACCAAAGACTGAGCAAGTCATGTGTCTGAAAAGTCAGTATTTGTCCTAACTTTGTCACTCACTCACTCACTCACTCACTCACTCACTCACTCACTCACTCACTCACTCACTCACTCACTCACTCACTCACTCACTCACTCACTCCATTTCACTTCCATTAATAATCTCACATTCTGTCCATGTCCCTCCCACCAACAAAGTCCCTCTCGCCATGTCACTCCCACTAACTCACCCCACCTTGCTCCAACTCACCCAGCCCCTCTTTTACTTGCAGCAAACCCTATATTAGATCTGTGTTGGCAGATGTAGCGCTTTCAGCAAAAGGTTTAAGTGCACAATAACAGCCTCCTGACTTCCTTTGTCTATAATGGCCCCCATTCCTGCGCCGGGCAAATTACAAAGGATTCTTCTCAGCTGAAACAATTTAAGCTCATTAAAATTTAGAATGTGCTATTCTAAAGTGCACGTTTGAATTGTTGCACTAAGGCTGATTCCGTGTTCGCATTTGTATTTACGCTCGCAGCTTTGCCTTTTTTCTTCCCATTTCTCTCGGGATAATTGTATGTCGCCCTGCGCGACGGCGCTTTAAAAACTAGTCGGAATTTATATAGCCCTTTTGTTCCGCCCGACAACAGAAACATTTTAAAACTTGAAGGAAATTAGAGATGTAATTAGAAATTATGTTTTGTTGCGCAAGCAAAATGAATAGAATTTCTTCCCCTTAATTTGCAGGCTGTTCTGTAATGGGCCGTATTTAATGGTCTATACGGGGTCTGTCTGCTTTACCTCCAGGGCCTTATAGTCGTTGCTACTGGCAGATAGGGAATGGGCGGGGAAGGGAGGGTAAAAACTCCACTGCCCATTTTTTGCCAAAGAAAGCTATCATCCCTGGGAGAGCGAGGTAATGTAGGTGTAAATTTAACGTGGGAGGTAAGGGTTGGAACGACGGGATGGTAAGTGCTGGGGGAAGTGCACGTTTAATACGTGTGCAAGTATATCCCGGCCCATAATGAAATGTATGGGTGTAATATGGAGAAAATGGTATTGGGTGGGACGCCCCGGCAAAGTGTCTCTGCGCACGCGCAGCCATGAGAGAGAAAAGAGAATTTAGAGTAGGAAAGATATAGAAAGGAGAAGTTTAAAAAAGTGGCATCTTGATGGCAAGGGTCTGGCTCGTGCTGGCAGGCCGGCTGAAGGCAGCGTTGGCCCGGAACCTGGATATCCTTATCATTGCCGACGCCTGGAGAGTGTGACTGCTTAGAGAGTGTGATGTGTAGCAACAAAGCCCAAGGTGGGTGGGGTGGGCCGTGGTGGGCGGGGTAGTAGGGGTGGGCGGGCGACCCCCACATGGTAGCAGCTACCAGCCTGTCAACGCTACAGCTCTTCGCACTGACTATTAATCAAGAGAAAAATTTGTTAATAAAAACCTGAAGAATTCTAGCGGACTGGAAGCGTGCCTTTCTGAGTGGAGGTGACGGGAGGCGGCGAGGTCTCCGGCCGGGAGGGGGGCAGGAGACAGGAGGTGGTGGGGAGTGGAGAAGTGTGTGAGGCGGGATGCTGGAGGAGGACAGGAGGAGGGAGTAGCAGGGGGTACGCTTGACTTGCTTGCTAGTGAAGGAGAGTAGGGGGTGGCGAAGACTGACTGACTGGAGGCGGGGGGTCGACAGTGGCAGTGAAGAAGGAGGCAGAGAGAGAGGGGTAGATTGTTTGAATTGTGATTAATTATGAGACATTAGGTCTGGAAAATGTCAAGTTAAAAAAAAAGAGCGAGCCGAGACGAAATGCCTGTGCTTAAATGCCAGCCTGCGCCGGTTCATCAGAGCTGCTCGGCGCGAGCTGCTCGCCTCTAATAACGCCCGTCTCTCCCCCCTACGGCCTACGCCCAGGTCGTAGATTAGGGACCGAGTGGGCTTAGCTATTTTTGATTTAAACATTTTTGTCGGGAGGAGAGCAGGCTTTCACGGGAAGATCAACGCTCTGCTGTCTCCCCCTGAGTGCCGCTGCCAGGCGGATTTTCTTCAGTCACCTGAAAAGGTCGCTCAAATATAGGCCCGCAGGTAGGTTTTGCACACTGTTTGGCTTCTTAAAAATCGCCACTTTTTTAAAGTATTAATTTATCATGGAGTTGATCTGGCTTCTTCCTAGATTCGCTGCCGCACGGTTGAGAGGATTTGATAATTATTAGTACGTTTCAAGCCTGATTGGGATAGACGTAGCCGTGTCGGTGGGCGCTGCCAGCTCTCCGCTCCTGTCAGGCTGACCTTCTAGGGAGGCTCTTTTAATGAGTTGAGGCGTTAGAAAAAGAGAGGAGAGCGCCATGGCAAGGAGTAGGTGGGCAGCAGGAGGAAGAGGAGGCAGAGTCCAGCCGGCCTGCCCCCTCCCACCCAGCCTCACGGGTCAGTTTTATCTCCATCACTGTCCCCGTCGCCAACCGCCACCTCGTAATAAAGCCTATTTATTGACACGTAACGAACATTGGTGCCAACATGCTGTTTGGTCACACATCGAGACATCATTCCTTGATCTCATTCCCATCAACAGCAGTCCACACCAAAATAAAAACAATTTGGTCATGTTGGCTTTTTCTTTTACTGGAAACGCTTTTGGCAATGGTAAGAAATAGAGCTTGTTCTATTAGATTGCGTTTTTTTTAGTGTATTATTGCGTTAATATTATTGATAATTGGGCATGTTGAAGAGAAAGTATTCGAATTGCTAACACTTTTATCGTCTGTGGTTAACCCCCTTTGTTAGTAGCATTTACATGTATATGCATGTTGTGGGGTTGAACCAATGGGATACATTAGCCTGAGCCGAACTCCCATTTTGTAAGTAGTTCCTACTCCGCCGCCCACATACACATACCCCCGCTCCCACCTTTGTAGTGGCACTTAACGCTCAGGTAGGGTTAATAGTTATGGCCTCACAACAGGCTCATGCTATATGCTAAGTGCACTACAAGTTAAAAAGTGTCGGTATTCACAGCCAGTTATTAGACATGGTTATAACAACGTAAGCCTGGTGTCTAATACGTGCCTGCTCCATACCCTCATTTTGTAAGTAGTAGACAGGGTATGGCAAAAGGGGAACGTTGTTTGATCAGAATACATTGCGCTCATTTTAACGGTTTTCCATGACCAGTTGAAACGGACATCAATCAATATAAATATTACAAATGTATTTCGCAAAAAAACAGTATTCATTAGAAAAATAGTTCCTTTTAGAAGTATTTTAAACTACCGAAGCGGCCTGCCTCAAATCCCCTTTTCGTAAGTAGCACATTACAAACACCCCTTCTCCTTCCGACACAAATGGCCGGATTACTTTCACCCTGGAGGGCCCGGTTCCTAGAAATATGACCGGTTTACGTACACCAGAGCATACGGAATACCTACATGGATGGACAGATGCACTACTGGCTTTAGATGGGCCGCTGAGCGAGGGGCGGGACCGGAGTCGAGGGAGCCTGTTCAGTGGAAGTGCCCAGACCAGCCCGGCCTCCTCGGCCCTGGACGCCGGGCGTCCCGCTCAGGGCCGGCCGGGCGTGTCGCCCCGCGTCACCCGCAGCCCACGGTGACAGCCGACCGGCCAGCAGCAGCAGGAGGAGGAGGAGTGGCAGGTACGGCGTCGGCCGCCTCCCCGGTCCCCGCGCACCGCCCGCCGCCCGCCGCCCCGTCCTCCGCCGCGCCGTCCCCGCGCTGCCCGGCCGGTCAGTCAGCGTCTCCACCGCCATGCTCATCGCGTGCGGCGGCCGAGGGCCACCCACCGGCCGTACCTGAATCAAGTGCCAATCGTCCGCACTGGAGCCATGACCCACCACGCAAGGCCCCGGCACCCCCCGCTTAACCCCTACTTGACGCCCAGTGGCGGGAAAACCTGGCTGCTGTATGGCACGCGAGGCGCCCATCCCCTGTCTATAGTAGGGAGCGCTGCGCTGTTGGTAGAAATGTCTGCTCTAGGCGTAAGCAGCCCTCCGCTTCCCGCTGCCACTTAAGGACACGCAACATGGCCGACTGCCTCTGACGTAATAGGCAGGCTGATCAGTATTTGCGTTTTCTTAGCATGTTTATTCAACCATTTTTCCTGATTACAACCTTGCCTTTTTAGATAGAAAATGTTCAAGGTTGTACTGATGTTTAAGGCAGAATATGTGGTTCTCTGGGATATTATTCTATCATTTCTTCATTAAAACAACGGACTATATTAAATTTGTTATTTTAGTCCGTTTCGTGCTTTGAAATAGATGTACAGGGACTGCCCAACGTCTATAATATTCTATCAATATACACATTCATATTTATATTTATTGAATTATCCAATCATTTCAACCTAAGTGATGTTAAAGTGCCCAGCTTATTGTAACCTGTGTAGAATAAAGGACGAACAAGTCCGAACAGCCTCACGTGTCTACATTTATCTCTGCCATAAAAGCGAGACGCTGGCTGTATGCACATCAAAGCACCCCACTCGCCTCAAATTAAAACCCAAAAGATCTTATGGAACGAAACTGAACGCCGAAAAGCACATAAAGCGAACGGCGGGCGTTACTCTCTGCAAACAGGCCTGAATTAGGCTCGGGTAGGGACAGAACTCCCCCTTTGTAAATTCGCCGGCGAAATTGTACGAGGCGCGTGTGTTTGTATTGATAGTTGGCCGCCACTTGTGCCGGGTCTGCGTCCTCCGGTTGGGTTAACCCAGAGCACCTGTGAACCGACTCTACCATGTAAAAGGACACAGCCCAGACACAATAAGAGAGAGACACAGGGGAGAGAAAACTCTAATTAGAAATGTTATTAATTAGTCCAATAGGTTCAAGGCGATCACGGACACTTTTGATTCTTTTTCTTCACATCTTTTGAAGAGGACGTCGTCCTGGGCGGCTGAGGCATACGGGATCGCACACGGTTGATTTCTCCGCAGCGGTGTTGAGTTGCGCATTATTACAGAGCGGTAGGGGGAGGTAGGGGGCGCCACGTACGCCTGGTTAGGTCCTGCGTAGTGTTTACGAGGTGGTAGGCCAGGCTGGGGTCGGTGGGGTCCGCCTGGAGTGAAAACCACCTGCTCGGCCCTTCCAATAAACCAGGCCCGCGCTCTGCAGGCCTGACTGCCTCCCCTGCCACGCCCCCTACAATAATAACCAGCCCCCGAACCCCCCAAACGGGGGCCCGCGCGCCCCGGCACAGGTGCATGTTTTCTCGACCCCTTTCAAGCCTCCCCTGACCTCCAGGATGAGGCGAGCGCCCCGATAATTTTATCTTACTTTTTTCATTGTAACACCCCCGTGCATGCATCCATCCACCCCCGCCCACTCGCTCTCTGACCCCCGTCGCCCCGCGCGCTAATTTGAAAATTGATGACGGACACGAAAATTGCATGTTGGGCATTAATTGTGTTTTGTCGGGCCGGGCCCGTCGCGATCTGTCTCAATCTCACATCACCCCTCCCCCGGTTATCTCCTGCACGGTCGTTGCCACTGTTACTCCACGGTGTGACGGGTCGACGAGCACTGTCGCCTGTCGCAGCCTCCAGCCTCCTCCCGGCATCGATCGCTCGTGCCTAGCCAAGTGAACTATAATTATCAGCAAGAAAAGCACACAGTGCAGACCCGAATTTGTCATCAGTAAACGTTTGAGTGAGTGGATTCCCTGGCGACGCGCAAATTAGACAAGGCCCAGTTTGTTTTAGGCTTCCATCCCTCCTGCATGAAACACGTTAACATAATAAATTCCTCTATGTGTGTAGTAGCAGTCAGTAATACGCATTATCGTTATTTGATTAGAGTGTGTTCAGTATTCTTTGGTGTGTGGCCATTATAGCCAATTCATGCACGGTCTATCCTTAAACTAAATATACACGGATTTATTTGTAAAATATGGCAGATGTAAGAAATTCAATTTAAAATGTCCTTTAAATTGACGAAACGTTATAAATCAAGAAATGATATTTCAACGACCTTGAGCATAAATATCTATAATATTGCCTTTGTTACTATTGATAATTCAATGTCATACATGATTATGAAGGCGATTGTGTAGCTTCATCTTAGAAAGTATAGCCACATTTTAGATGGCACATCTTCATATAAACCCTTCTATAAGAATACGACTCAATTTAATAAGGTCGAGACTCTCCATGTAAGGGCCATCCACATGAGCCCTCCTCACATCTGCTTTTTTAATGACATTTCATGAATGCGAGGAGCTTGTATTGTTATTCCGCCGCCTCATTTCTTCATGTAATTTCAAAGCGGGAAATGGGTTTTGCCCTCTAGTTATGATACCTAATTTAACAGGTGCGAATGATTGAGAGTCGCAGATCAACGATCGCACGCTCCACGCTAATAGCCGGGCCGGGGGTAATGACTGGTTTCCCGGCCGGCGATATCGCCATCGCCTGGGGGTTGAGGGGGGGAGGGGGGGGGGGCTGAAGGGTGTGCATGTAGGGGGGGATGAGAGGGGGGGACCTGCCCCTAGGGCTGGGGAAGGGCAAGCTGCATGTATTTGATCCTTGGTGGATTAGATTCACTACGCGACATTACAGTATCATCTTTATGTTCTTAAGATTATCATTTTTGGTACAATTGCCCTTATGCTTCATTGTCTCACATTATGTCATATTTTTGCATAGAAAAATTACTTTTTTTGTTAGAAATTTCCAGGATGGGAAAGAATCTCAATCAGAAATCGCATGGTGTGTTTAAGCCTGCAGGTTGTGTGAATGGCCGCTGCCTGGAGACGACCGCTGCACCTGTGGCACCGCCCTGAGTCAGGGCTATTGTCTTCGGACTCTGACACGGCCAAGAAGTGGGGAATGGTGGTGGTGGGGGGGGGGGGTAATTTTCTGCCTATTCCTCCTTCCTCTTTACAACATGATCTTCCTCTTTCTTTGGTTCATGCGCTGCCCTTGTACAATCCTCCGTAAGTCCCAATCGTTCCCTAATTCACTTAACCCACCCCCTTTTTTTTATATTTCTTCCTTTTGTATTTTTCACCCCTCTTGTATATCACACCCACCCCGTCCTCCCTACAACACACACACACTCTCTCTATTTGGTTCATTCCCTGCCCTTGTCCAATCACCTTGAAGTCTTTATCGTTCCCTATAATTCACTTGACCCACCTCCTCTTTTTATTTCTTCTTTTTGTATTTGTCACCCCTCTTTCACATCTCTGACCCTACACCTACACCCCACCCCCACCCTATGCACTTGCTCCCAGATCCCATGTTACTCCATGCTAGATAAAGGAGTCGATTGTCTCGTTTCCCTGACGACCGACCCTCTGCAGGGCTGGCCGGCGGGGTGTGGGGGCGGTCTGAGCAGTGCCAAGTCTTCATCGGGGCTATCTGGGTGTTTGGTCGGGCCTTCTCACCTTTCAACCGGTTCTACCAAGTCACCTTTCAACCGGTTCTACCAAGTCTGAAAAAAACATCCATCCCTCTCTCCTTCATCTTATAGGTTATATCTAAATACTCAATGATTAATGCCGATATCACCACATTCCTTTTCTTTCTATTCCACACATTGTCTAGTTGTATAACTCCATTGGTGTATTATACCATGCAATCGGAACCAGCGCTTACCTTTATGTTGTAAGTGAGTCTTTCCATGCATGCAGCCTCCCCTCTCCCTCCCTCCCCTCCCCCCTACTCCTACCCCATCCCCACCACCACTTGATCAAAGGCGGCTGTGGGCAGGTGTAAACCTGTAGTCTCAGCCCCTCCCCACTGTGTGAATTACACACCCTACAAGACACAGCCAAAACCGGACAAGCTTACAGGTTGAGCCCGAGCCAGCGGGGGCTTTTAGTTGAGTCTTTGGTTGATCTTATTGTGTGCCGAGCCTTTAACCCTTGGTGCCAGCGGCACCTTTGAGTCTCGGGGCGAGCAGGGGGTGCCTTTTGTCGACGCCTTGACATCAGTGATTGGCCTTTGTCTCCGGTGAGGGGCCTTTGGCATTGCCCGGGCCTAGGCAAGCATGAAGTGGATCGTGTTCCCGTTTGTCCATGATTTACTCCCTAATTAGTCAATTACTTATTCGCATTCTGAGCCTCTTTCCCTGAGTCTATTGTACACTATTGCACCCTTGCACGGTTCAGTCCACGCGCGGAGTGAGACTTCAGCGTTTATTCAATGGTCTTACTCGTACACATTTTGAATACAACACATGCAGACAGAGGCAACGTAAAAAGAAGAGGAAAGGCCGTCTGGAAAAAAGAGCAATAATCGATACACAAAGAGAGATTGAAGTATCATCCAGAGACTAAGTAAGCGTGGTGATTTAAGTATGTATTCAGGGGGGCAGCGGGTGTCCCCCTGGTGGCGCCCGCCTACAACTCACATGGTGGCATACAAAAGCAGCGGAAACGTGCGAAAAATTGACGCCAGTTCAACAGTGGGCCAAAGGGAAAGATTGCAGCGTAAAGCCGCCGACGTGATTTCGTGCGTTTCCCGCTCTTTCTCACAGACCCGACGTCGTCAGTATCCTGTTGCGAGTATTGAATTAATCTCCAGCGTCAAATATTTAAGTGGAAATGCCTACAATGGCGGGTGTCGGGCGCGGGCCGGAGCTGGCGCGCGCGTGGCGGCAGTTTCCCGCGTCTTTTGAAGACTTCTCTGAATGTCGTCTGCTCGCTATCATCGCTCTGTGTACCTAACTGATCTCCTTGTCATAAACACCGCGATCCAGTTGCCGACCCCTCCTCTCTGTTTCCCCCTCGACAAACGAACTCAGATTCCATTTGAAAGTCTAATTCGCCCGAGTCAAAGCGATGGCGTCGACAATAGAATTGTTACGCCATGTGCCGCGCAGGGCCACCCGGTTATGTTTGAGAATGTAATACTATAGCCTCTGTCAGATGTCGGGCTTCAGCCCTAGTGTGAATCAGGAAATTAGTTACTGATGGAGTCCATGCAGGGCGAGGATCGCTGCCCCCGCACATGAAAGCGTAGCATGTAATTGAATATCTATAGGAGTAATTATAACCTCCACTTTTCCTAATCTGAATTACGAAATGGGATGATTTGATACAGAACGCCCGCTTCACAGACACACTCACACGCTCCAAGTATTGCCCTGATATTGCCATATTTCAGCGGAGTCTTTGATTTTAACCCTTAGCCCTCGCTGCCTCCTCGCTCGACCCATTAGGTCCCAAATTCTTTTTATCGCTGCATGGTGGCCGCGCCATGGGCAGTAACTGATACGAGCGATACGGCGAGGCATTTCGGTTTGGGGGAGGGGCGGAGAATGGGAAAAAATGGACGTAAAAACATTTTGGCAGCGGTTCCACGCGAGGCTATATGAAAAACGCCGCATGCAGCATGGCCATAAAAGATGCCATGATCGGGGTAGCCCCAGCCACCGCTCCCGTTATGATCCACCCATACGTTTAGCCCCACCCACCACACCATCACCACCATCACCACCATCACCACCATCACCACCATCAAGATGCAGATATCGTTTTACCCTGGCCGTAACCCCTGCTTCCTGCACCTGCCCGCCGACAAGCAGGGGTGAGCGTTTTATTGTTTCAGGCCACAATGGGGCCCTGCCATGCCTTGACCTTCCCCCTCCTGCCCTTCACCGCCCCCCCCCCCTCCCCCGCCTTATCCATACCCCCACCACCCCGCCCTCCCATCTCCATAAAAGCACAAAGTGTGCCCTGCTCCGTGTTCTAATTAATTGCTGACATGTCCCCCAGACCCCGGTGATATATTTTTACGACAGGCATCGGAGGTATGGCAGCGTAATACAAGGGGGGCGTAACCTCTCCCCCACCCCTCCCACTCCCCTTGGTTGTTCTACCCCCAACACACCCCACCCCTATAACCCCCAACCCCCTTTTAATACTGGCCGTCAACTGCCTTCCTGCCCCCGTTGGCACCCTACTCGCCTCCTCCTGTCGATGGCTACCGCTGATATCAACCCCGATATCAGCCCTGGATGGGAGCCTGGCCAGCGCCAGTCGAGCGGAACCGAAGGCAACAAGTGAGCGTGGGGCGGGCGGCCATTGTTGTCGGCCATGCGTGACTGGCAGGGCGCGGGGCGTAAAATGTCAGTTAGCCGGTCACGTCACGTCCCGGGCGGCGGGCGAGTGACGGCCGTCACGCCTACTACCTCCCCCGCCGCCCGGAGAACCAGCGGACCACTCCCGGAGAGGGGGGTCACTGACTCCTTAAAGGTTAACCCAGCTATGGCACCATTTTGCTATCCCCCAAGTGCGAATGACTTGCTTATCAAAGGTCTCTTGAGGACCACCGGCTGTTGTATGTATATAGGGCCCTGCCTAAGGGAGCTTCGGGACCAGGCATGTTAAAGAATACTGACCTCGGTAAAGTGTAGGAGTATGGTCTCTACCTTCTCATAGATTTGATCACCACTACTGCCCTTGATATGACCCTGGCAGTTTTATATTGTATAGGGTGTAAAGGAACCAATAACCATCCAACCTTAAATGTTACTAGCCTCTGCCAAACGACCGCCCCTTCTTTTTGTGAGTGACCGCTCCTGAGTTTTAGTTGACCACACCTTCTCTTTTGGGAGACATAGATCACCACCCCTCAATATCAGGGTGTCTCCATACCAGGAAATATATACCTGGTCACCTAAATTTCGTAGAAAAACTTCTGATAAAATTGCATTATTTCTTTGTGAAGTAAGTAACATTGAGGCTATAACTTCTAAGTTATTGTCCCTATATTGTTCTATGGATTTATTTCACTGCCCCGACCCTCTACCCTTTCAAATCCCAAGTGCCCCCCCCCCCCCCAGGAGACTACTAGTACCAGCACCAGTCCACCGATTTAACCGACTTCTGCACGCGCGACTCTCTCAATAGGACTGGACTGCATAGATTGAAATCGCTCCTGTCCAACGAATAACGACGGACGGCGCAGGTTCGCACAATCAATAGGGGCCTTTTCCTATTGTTGTCCGGTCAGAAAGAACATCTGCAAATAACCCAAGACTACCCAAACTACGAAATTAACTTTTACATAATTGCCATCGAATATTTTCGAGCAATAAATGATTTGGATGTACAGCATACTTGGGAATAAATTGCAGAAAATAAAAAGATAGTTTGGTACGTGACTAAGAAATGCACTTGTTTCAGAAGAAGGGATATTTGTTTTCAGTAGTGTCGTGACATGTACGCTATACTGTTGTAAAGGGTTGACCACAGCGTGACCACAACACTGTTCTCAGGGGAAGGTGTTGAGACAAAAAGACGCAATGCAAAACGTGTTATTTGAGTAATAATCCGTTATCGTGACATTTATAGCGTATCATCTTAACACAACATTCACAAGAAAAAGAAAATCATACCTCTAAGATATTACTCATAGTTAACAAAACAATTTTCACTGACCATTTCCCATTTCATTTACCAAAAAAAAAAAAAAAGTAAGGGTTCCAGTGGCGGATTTTGCATTTCATTTACCAAACAAGTATTGTAAGGGTTCCAGTGGCGGACGACCACCCCCACCCCCCTTTTGACCAAATTTAGATTTTTTTGAATGTAAAATTCTAGAAAATAGGGGGCGTCCCCCCCTTTCTACTAGGACGGCCCCACCTTTTCATAAAGCTAGATCCGTCACTGGGACCTAAATCCAAGATAGCGCAGTGTTGACACTGAGAGACAAAACAAACCATGGGATCTATTTATATGCGTAATAAGTTATTCATGTATGCACTGTCCCTAAAGAAGATCACGGCAGTGTACAATTACATAGCTACCTGAATGGCCGAGGTTTGTGTGAATAGATGCCTCACAACCGCTGACGACACTACTTTTTGGCAGCGGGCAACTTGTACTTAGCGTAAACAAAAGGCGGCCAGTGCCTGACCCCAGGGGCGGACAAAGAACACCGGGGTTATATCACCCCACTCATCATGTCACCCCGACAATGAGCCACCTGCCCGGGATCCAGACCCCCAGAACGGATCCCTTGTCGCCTCTACTACTCCAGGTGGGGCGCCGCAGGTCTTTGATGTGTCTCACCTCATGGGCCTCGGCCACGCACTTTGGGCAGGGGGGAGAAAACGGAGAAGGTAGATTCTGGGTGTGTTGAGGGGTAATAACAACACACTGCTTGCTCACTGCCCATCTCCCTATTTAGTTTATAGATCCCCCAACCCCCACTCCCCGATGATGCCAAGAGCCAACTGCCAAGGCGTAAAATTTTCATGTCGCAGGCCAACAAAGAGGATCAGTCACCAAACCGCAGCGAATATTACTTGGACCTGTACGTTTCTTTGTATGCAAAACATTATATAATGAACCCTCCCTCTCTGGTCCGGTAACTCCGCAGGGGGTCTGATGGCTGGATCACTACCGGCGCGGCAGACCTCACCACCCGCGACCAGAACCTAAACGGTAGCACTTAGCGCTATGTATATGCAGAACGAACAATATTTTTGCTGCTACTTTTGGCAAGTATAAGAGGGGGGGGGCTGATTGACAGGGGGGCGGAGTGTAGGTGAAAATATCATGTGGGCTAAAATATTCTTGGATCTGTGGATCCGTGGCGCGGCGTAGAGGGCCGTGACTCAGCGCAGGCTGCGGTATTTGCGGTTTTCTTTGTCTCAGGACCCGGAGAGCACCCATTGCTGACTGCCACTTGTCCTCCACCTCCACCTCCACCCCCACCGCCTACTCCTACTCCTGCTCCTGTTCCCCCCTGTTACGCTGCTTGCATGTGCTCACCCCTCCTCTTTTTCTCCCGGTTCTTCCCTTCTGTTTTTGTCCAGTCCATTTGCAACCTCATCGGTTTTCGCTGTTCGGTCTAGCATGGATAGATGTGTCTCTCAGTTTTAGGTTGTCTCTCGCCCTGATCCCTTTTAGTTCCAGCTGTTTTTCCGTCATCTCCCATCTCTCCCACTCTTTCCGTCTCTCGGTTTACATCTTGTTATTTGTGCTCTAGTCTTAATGTCGCTATGATAGTGTATGTCTAGACTTGATCTATTTGACTAGAACTTATTTGTTAATAAGACTTATCCTCGGGCAAACTTTCAATAGACACTCTTCAAGAATTCCGTACCCTTTAAGATTTCTTAGTTTTGTGAACGTTAAAATTCAAGACTTGTGACTTAATATTTTGCCCCCGCCCCCGTGATTGTACGTTATAAATTCATATTCCCAATTTCTCCTAATAACTTCAAAGAGTCCTATCGATTAAGCTACTGTTAGTTCTCGGTATATTGAACAACCAGTTTTATTTTGCCTTCTTCCCATGATTTCCCCAACTCTCCAGTACCGTCTACTGGCGGCACCTCCAGCAGGGGTAAACCCTAACCCTGCTAGCCACGCCCTCCTCACCCCCTCCCATCCCTACCTCTAACCTCCTCCACCTCCTCCGGCCACCGACAAAGACCTTTGTCTCTGCAGGGTACCACCCCCCTAGACACGACCCAAGACTTGACACGCTGGAGGACGCTCACACTGCGTCAGGCTTTTCTTATTTCAAAAATAATTAATTTTCGGCAGAATCCTCCCCCCACTAGGCTACTAGAAAAATCTTCAGAAAAGTTTTGAGTGCGTTGCATGATCGACTCTGATCCACCTTCACCACTGACACTTGCTGACTGGATCATTTTTCAAATGTCTTGATATTTGGATTTTTTGGGAAGACGCAATTATTCATTTGATATTTTTGACCAGCTGTAATTTGTCTAGGATTGTGATTTGTGAATGTTTGACTAAAGTAAAACTTTGTTACCTTTCGTAGACAGATTGAGTCAGGCTCTACCTAAAGACCTGAGACATCATTACACCGCATTGCTCTAAGCAAATGAAAGTTTCAAGTTGCATCGTAGATAATTGAATAATTAGGAAAACTAAGTTGCAGAAAAAATTAAGATTAATTAAAAAAATGTAATCGCTCCAAGCTTTCTCGTAAACTGATGGTTTGTTATGGGTTGGCTGATGTGCGTGGGCGTTTGTGTGAAGAGGGGTGGGAGGGAGAGGGAGAACGAGGGAGGGGGGTTCAGGTGGGTTGGGAGGTTGGCGTGTGTGTGTGTGGGGGGGGGGGGGGGGGGTAATCAAGGGGGGAAGCAGGTAGCGCCAAGCCCGCACATGTCAAAGTTCCACCAACGTCTACCTTTGTAGACGACTTGTTATTATATAAGCATACAATAAGACATTGAACCACCAGCCCACAGACCAAGCCTACACCCAGCTTTATGACCCATACACAGGTATCAACACAATCTGATTAGTGGTCAGGGGGTGGGACGGAGGGTCACACCAGGAATGCCCCCCAGTTACCTACTATAGGGGCTCTGTAGGGGATTGACTAGTAGTAGAGCAAAATGGTGGGTCAGAGGGGTTGTTTTGAGCAGCGCACAATAAACATACTTGTCCGGCCCCCACTGGAATTTTCTAAAATTTAATTCTATTGTATTTGAGGAATGTATTTGTAGACATGAAAGATAAGAAATGAGCAAAGTGGAGGGAATCGTTGTATTGTGAATATAAATTATTGTTTTTTCAGGAATGATTACATCGGAGACAGGAGGATTTTTGTATACGTATAGGCTTATTTTGGTTAATTTTGGAAGAATGAAGTTGACGAGAATGTTCTACTTTTGTGAGTCGGAGAATTTTGTACAAGCGAATAAGCCCATCCCACTTTACCTTGAAAAAATCCTAATCAAATGGAATAACCTCATAGAAAACGAATCCAACTAATTTTGGTGATAAAAGGGCAAAAATCAAGTTTGCAAATCATCAGCAATATAATAGGCTATTTCCCATAGGTATAGCAGCTCAACCCAATAATATCCTACCCTTGATTGCATTCAATACCTAGTATTTTGAGATCGTTCACAACCCTAGACATTCAACCAATTAAAATTAGAACTTACTATCTTAAGCAATATTTGCAACATGGTGAAAAGTGTTAAAAAGAATCGAATTCTCATTCATGGAGACGTAAGGTCAACATTGAGAGAGAATATTTCCCTGGGAACAAACGGAGTTAGAATAACACTGGGCACAATGTATACAGGAAAGAAAGATAAGCTATTTTCGTTCTGCCGGGCAAATAGGCGAAGTGCTTCGATCGTCGGCTCTATAAATATGGATGGTAGTTCTAATTGGGCCGATTGTTTTGAGGAATCGTTTCTGAAACCCAACCAATATTCCAAAAATCCCGAGCAAACCAAGCATCAATGGCACGATCTCCAACCCACCCGCTGGAGGCGATGGGGGGGGGGGGGGGATTGGGCGCGCCACGGCGTGGCCAATCTGCGAACTAACCATGGTCTCCTCACCACCACCACCACTACCACCACCCATCCCTACCCCCACCCACCGCCACCACTACTTGGGGCACCGCGAATCACACGTACTACAGCGCCGCCCCCAAAAATTCATGAATTTCAAACGGCCTACCTGCTGGAATCTAGACGAGAAATCGGGGCATTCTATGAATAAGTAAGCTGAGGATTAACGCTGCTCCACGGTGTGAATGTGTACGCAGCTAATGCTCAGATCTTGTTAGGGGCTGTCTCCGCCGCCCAGGGTAGCCGTCCGGCGGCCGGCGCCATCTTCTAACCGCAACTAGGACGGGCCAAAGCCTTCTAACCGTCCTCCACAGCCTCCGCCTCACCCCGCAGGTCCCTACCGACTGCTTCTAGGCGGCCGGAGGAGAATTCTCCGGCGGGCTTGTGGACCCACACAACTAGCTTTGTTGTTATCATTCATATTTCTCCCGTTTTTACTCTAAGTATAAATAGCGCCAGCAGAGAAAACTGAGCCTATAGGTCAGGCCTAGTTTCGTAGGGACAGCCAATTGGCTATTTTGCTGAAAATGCGCACTGCTCAGCGGGCACTTTGGTTATTTTGGGCTTTGGTGTTCATGTTGCAATGTCCATTCATCGAGATGTAAGGTTAATTAGGAAATTACTGTCGTCATTCATGTTTGTTTTTTAATTTGAAATATCATTTATTGTAAAAAAAAAAAAGAATAATATAATTTTCATTTGACAATCAACTTGCTAACCTTTTCAAGATGTTAACTAAGTTGCTAACTAAGTTTTACAAGATGTTCTCTACTATGAGCCATTGTGTATTTTAATCCTTAATCAATAAAGGGAATATAGTTATACATGTATCAGAAATCAACTCTGTCGTTCATTTTTAATCAAACGTCTCATGGTATATGATGGTGTTCTTTTGAAATAAGAAAAATATGTTTATAATTTTATTCATGAGTATACATTAAAATCGTTCACTCTGTTTCTACAAATGGCATAGAATGATATTGGTCTTTTGAAGTAGGCTCCACAGAGGTTTGTGATCCGTGTGGGTTTTTACCATCAATACCGGATCAGTGTACACGGAGTCTGCGCTCACTCCCCTACACAGGATCCTACTTTCCGGATAAGCATCCAGTTTCAACACAATCCGCAATAAATCCCATCCACTGGTCCTAATCAAATCGTCCCCCACCGGAGCACAGCGCCTACAAGGGGCGGCAGGCGTAGGGGATCTGAGCCTATGCACCCTACATGATACGAACTGTCCCAGCCAAAGTCCGAGGTTTAGGTGAAGCCACTGCTGACCAACACTTAGAAGAGGGGGGGAATATGGGGAGGGGAGAACCATGAGGTCTTTAAATATATATTAGTTATTTGATTATAAACATGTAGTCATTAATAACAAAGAGAGTAGAAAACACTTTCTACTTTCGTTGATAATAATACATGTAAGTGTAAAGGTTAGGTAGAGAAATACCAAAAACAAAGAGTAAGAGGATTGGTATGTATGAAATGTGCACCAAGAATACACTAGAGTCTTTTTGTACGTCTACAATCACGTTACGTGGAAAGCGCAGTGTGGCTTACCACGTCAATGTTTCAATAATAGCATGATTATAAAACAGTGTTAAACAAATTAAATCCATTCTAAACGATGTGATTTTCCGTAGTAAGACTATAGAGGGAGTGTGGCTTACCAACTTGTGCAGAAAACTGACCATAAACAATCCAGGTGGAGGCATTAATATGTCTAACACATGCAGGCGTAATGCTACAAGTAGACTGGTACTTACTCTACGGCCCTCTGTTAGTAGACTGTGGGTGTGGGCAGCAGGGCCTACTACACGACCACAGTCCACCACCAGGACCTCTCACACCTCCGTCACTGCCGGGGTCGGCCCCCACCAGCCCTGTGGTCAGTCTGAGCGGACCACCACCATGCCCCGGGCACTAGGCCTGTGTGGCCTGCTTATGCAAATCGCCAATGCCGAACTGTCCCCCTGGGAAGTACTCTGCTACCGTTAATAATGATAATATCCACGGACGCAGTGGCTTTCTGCTATACTTCCTTTCATTGGGTTTAGACCAGGTATGTATTAGGAAGGAAGAGGGAGTGGGAGTCGGTGGGAGGGTGTGGTGGACCGCCATACTTCTTGGCTTTAGTTGGTTTGTGACACTGGTGGAGAACCACTCCTGTAACAGTCGGAAATCACCCTGTAATGAGGCTTCCTTTTCAAACCAGCCAATCAGCTGTCGCCTACCAGTCGCACCACGGATCAGCCAAGCCTTTTCATTGGCCGGGATCCGGTTTGTTTAGGTTCACTCAAAGGCTCAGGTTAGGCCATACATCCTTTTTTTCATTCTCCAAGCAGATATTTTCCTTACATCACATTCAAAAGAAATACAGAATACAGAAGCTGTATTGTGAATGGAGAATGTATAGCACACTCATAGATTTTATAGGCCAAAATATACAAGAATTCTTTTTAAGTTTGATCAAAACAAGAACAGGATCAGATGAAAGGTGATCCTTACCTGAGAGTGCTACCTGGCTTGACCGACATCTCAGGAGGTGCCCCGACCACATGTTGTGGTGAGCACCATGTTCTCCCAGATTTTTGACTAGAGCCGAGTGGGGGTAGGAGGAAGGCTCTTGTCGTCCTGTGGTCTGCCGGGCCGCCCCCCAGGTCACGCCGTGTACCCCATCACCCTGGGCCCGGCCCCCAGCCCCGAGAGGAAAAACCAAACATTGGCCTAGTTTGACCGAAAATTCAGTTTTTGAATACCATGGCTTCCGCCAGTCATACGTTGAGTAATAGATATCGACACTTATTTAGATGGGAGAGCACTTTGCAACCAACAAAAACTCTTCTTTTCCCCGTGATTTCACTCTATGCAGTCCAGTACTATTGTATGTGTTTTCAAAGATATCTTATACTTTATACTTTTTTTAGGTGAATAGAACCTTTAAATACAACTGAGAACCCTAGACACTAAGGAGTATCTTCGCTTCTCATATCTAGAAAGTAATGTCGAAGCGTATTCAAAGTTTGTTCAAGTATTATCGTGTCAACGGCCAGCGGAAGTTCACCCACCTAGATGTCACTAAGTCTGAGGTCATGTTAGCTCAAACCTGTAGGCCTCTGTATGAAGAGCACACTCCAGGGGGGCGACCAAAAAACTTTCACGAACCTCAAGTTCAATAAATAGTCACGTATCCAAATTTTGGGTTCGTGATGGATTCGTGGTCACGAATCTCATGTTAACATTTCTTTCCATTTTTTCCATTTTTTCCATTTCCAAAATATTTCATTCTACTCTAATGTTCTTCTAAGAGATAAGACAAATTAATTTGTATACAGATAAATACTTTATAGGGATCATTTTGCATGATTTAGAAGGTTCGTGAATGCTCACAAAGGTTCGTGAATGTTTTCTGGACATGCATAAGGTTCGTGAACCAAGAAATTATTATCACGAATATTCGTGAAAGTTTTTTGGTCGCCATACCAGGACAAGTGGGTAGATTTTCAAGTTGCAAAGTCTATGTCGATAAAATATCTCGACTAAATCTGAGTTTCCCTAGAAGCTGACCAGGCACCAGGGGACGAGGAGGACTGAAGGGGAATAACCGGTCGGCTGCGATTCCAAGAAGACCCACTAGTCCACTTTTTGTTGTATTTATACATCCTTTTTACCAACACTATCCTCCTAGTTATGGAATGTTTGCTTTTTTATTCTATTTTTTCCCCTGTTGCCAAATCCGGAGCACTAACCCGTGATGAGATCATCCCCTAATAGTAGCCACATTAAGTAGGTAGAGGCGGCAGGTCCTGACACATTATAGAGGATGTAGGGGGCCGGAGGACGTCAATTATCTGAGTCACTCGATCAGGGTCCCTTCGATCTGTCCGACTGAGCTGTATATGGCTTACAAAGTACATGGTCGATTTGTGTATATATGTGACAGTTACCACGTTTATCAAACTTGTTAAATCTTTTGCACTGTATCATAAGCTCTCGTTTGAAATAAAATAAAATAAAAAATAAATAAAAAAAGATCCAATTTACTTCAGTCAAGGGAGGGTGCAGTACTGAAAACCAGTATGGACGTAGGAAAACCCAACCACAGAACCCAGCCATTATTACATTTTAGATTGAGTCTGTTTAAACATTTTGATCTACAACACCACAGCCGCACCCATATAGGTAAACAACCAAATACATTCCGCAGCTTCAAATACCAGTATACATTTACCAAAACGAGGCCGAAAGTGGCTCCCCCTAGCAGGACAAAGGGACACCACTTGTGGTTTGGCAGCCTGTGAGCCCTATATAGGTTCGTGTGTTGGCTTCGTTGTTTTTTCCAAGAAAGGCTGTGGCTCAGGAATCAAGTATGTGACACAAGGTTTATAGAAATACTCGGTTAGTATGTCAATCTATTTTTCAGAAAACCATTTTATATTTGGTTTAAAGTATTAAATAGTCCCCTGGGCGATTAAGAGATTAGATAAAAGTATATGTATAGATCAATCAAATTAAATTTGAAATTCAATGTAATTAATTCAATTATGAAGTTATCAATACTCAAATGGTTTTATATATGCCCCCACCCGTTTCCCACGTGCAACTAATCAAGGATGGTTATAGTGTAAATAAAAAAGTGTCCAGTTCATTCAAATTAATTATAATGTCATACTTGACACTTGATTATCAAAATATCATTAATATCTTATCTTAAATATATCAAAAAAGTAGGCCAGCGTTATCTATGATGATGAAGCATTTCACTGACTATTTTGTGTCCCCCTGGTGCTCTATAGTTGCAGGCGCTCCCTGCTTCCTGCCGCTTCAGATTTACGCGGGCATTTTGTCCTGAATTTAAATCAGATTCCTTCCCAGTAATTTTAATTAAGCATCCATCACCTGGAGGTAGGCCATAATCGACCTGAGGAGGAAATTATACAATTTATCACAGGCCTCTCATAAATGGACCTCGGGTTACAAAGCATCTCGGGGGAAGTATTTTTTGACATTTATGGCGGCGGTGCAGTGTTTCAGAGGTAAAGCCTTTGGGCCTTGTGGATATAAAGGGAATTTTGTATGGGCAATGCCGAGTGGGCTGCCTGTGTGGATTGAGTGGCTGCAGAGAATATTATCATCGTTAATAACTATGGAATTTGTTTTTTCTCGGTCTTGTATGGTATTATTATTCTCGGGGTTGTGGTTTACCCTGTTGTGGCCTCACAGCCTTCTCCCGTTCGTTGCTATTGTGGGTTTTAGCTCTGGAGTTTGGTTTCTTTGGATGGTGGTCGTGTAGGGTTGGCTGGGTTCTTGAAAGAGTGGTTGGTGTGTGTGGGAGGGGGTGATCTTGAAGGTTGAGGCTGGTTGAAGGGGGTTAGGTTGGGGCGGATCTGGATCCCTAGATTGACACTCGCCCCCTATCCCCCCAGATCCAACCACCCTCCCGCCTCCTGCTGCTCCTCCAGTCCACAGCCCACCACCTCTACCACCGCCACCACCACCGCCACCACCTCTGCCAGCACCACCCACCACCAGCACCCCTGTTTGTTCAAGCAGACAATTGGCGAGGGTTGCCCTGGCCGGGGCGGGTCGCGCTGCTACTGGAGAGGGTGGCAGTAGGAGGGAGGTGGGTCGGAGACACGGGAGGAGGGAGGGGGTCCTGCTGGGGCTCTGGTGGCGGCCCCCGGATCCTCCCGTAAAAATTCCCAGTTGGCATCCTTCCTGCCGTCGTGAGACAACCCTGCTACCCTCCAACCTTTGTCACCTCCCGGGAACCCCGAACTACCACCATTTAACCTCCTCCCAGACCGATACCCTTTCATATAACAAGTTTGCAGTAATCTATTTATTTGACAGTAGGCTTACATGTAGTTGCATATCCTACTATTTACTCTAATTCCTTAAGCTTTCTTACTTTTTTTCATAACTCTTTATCTCACCAGTTTCAGCCGATTAAGTCACGACAGACGAAAGTTTATAGTATATCAACTATTCCAGGCCATTGAGTTTCTTTCCTCCCCACGTTGGATCCCAGATCCCACTACCGCTGCCTGTTTCTCTATCAGCCACCAACCCTTAGGCCTACCCTTTTCTTCCCACCACCTTGGGAAATAGCAGTGCGGGCCGCGGCCAGTGGCATCACCACTCCCGACCGGCGTCACCGGCCGTCGTCATTTCATCAATCGTCTCCCACGGTAACGCCTTATTTGGAGCAGTTCACCAGGACTGAGCGACTCAGCGAGCACTTTCCGAGCTGCTCGCCCCGCCTCCCCAGCCCCTCTTTTTGACCGCCGCCGCCGCCGCTCGGTAGGCAAGGCCGGAAAAATAGAGAGGGGAAGGGTTTGGCGTCTGAAGCCCAGTTTGCACTGGGCGAATTTGTCGGAAAATTCAGAAAATGATCGCCCAACGTACCTAAGACTAGAGATTGTCTCGTTACACACTAATGTTGTGCTGAATACTTTCTATAAACGTCACCGGATATTTTTGGTCTACCAATTAATGATTTTTTTTTACCCAGTCTATGAGTTTCGTACCCAAGCGACAACAGGGGAAAACTTATCAAAATAATATTTCAATGCAGTCATCGAAAACGCCCCGAAGTTTATTCGGCTTGGATGTTGACACTATGGGGCTGTGTCTATAATATACAATCTTACAATAAGTACATAGCAACAGAAGCAATTACAAATAAAATATTCGTGTCTTTATGTGCACACGTTCTCTCCTTACAATAGAGCTCATAACTGTCTTATTTAGTTTGTTTTAGTTCACGGGCTTCAGTTAATTCAGAGTGACGTCGACCCAGCGCAGCTTGTTTTCTTACGGCACTGTTTTCGGACGAGAGGAGAGGGAATCCCGTTGAAATATTTCCCCATCGTCCTTATTCAACGTTGAATCTATTTATTATTGACGATTCCGGAGTCCATGTCCCGATTTCTTTACACTGCCCCGACAACAAAGTTGCATGATGTGTCATCGGAAGATCTATAGTCGATTCTGTACTTGTAAACATATATAAGGTTATCTTTGGAAATACTTAATATGATATGAACTTTTGATGTTTTTTCTTTCTACGAAATATACATCCTGCAATTAATCTGGGCACTACTTGTAGTGTATAGGATTAATTCCAGAGAGCGGCGTGCAAATTGCTTTCGTTTTAGCCGTCTCTCAGCGGAGGTTCATCAGAAAAAGCCCCTCTGTTTTCCAGCGTAAGACCTCATTAAATACACAACGTAGATTACTCATGTGGACCCTGTATTACTCCAGCGCTCTATGATTAAGTTCCCTAAGCCTACAGCCTCCTCTTAACATCACAACGCATCGCAACAGCCTCTCTCGGGTGATAGATAAGTTTTTGCGCCTAGCACCCCCCTTAGCAATTGCCTTTCTATATAGCGCCTCAATTGAAGCTGCCAGGGTCTTACTCGCAGAGATAAATTTAGTTTGATTAAAAGCGCGGGTCTTGGATTTGGGAATTACATATGGATTAGCCCGGCCCTGTATTGATCTGTGTGTCTGTGAGTGTGTGCTCCCCTGTCGGCCGTAAAACATCGCTGAAGACGCGCTGCAAGAATGCCATCGAGCGCTGATGCTGGTGCCAAGGCAAAGACAAGGCCATGACACGGTGGCCGCTGCTCCCCTGCCCTCTCCCTCCACCACCCGCTCGTTCCACTACCTGCTCCTCGCTGCCTCTCCCCGGCCTGGCGGGGTGGCAGAGGTGCCTGGATGGAATCATTAGGGCCTCGGCTGGCAAAGAACAATGCGGTAAGCTAACTCTCCTCTCCTGGCTTTGATATACGTGTTTGTTTTCACCCCTCCTCCCTGTGGCGTCCACTCCTCCTCTCCCCACCCAAAAACAGCCACCACCTCACCTTTAACCACCATCCCCCACCTGTAGTCTCCGACATAGCCAATTGACTTTTACCCGTCCGAGGCCTTTCAGGGAAGGCACTTGCAATAGTCCCCCCCTCCTCCCGTTAGAAGTCTTCAGGCCGTGTGATGTCATGCAAGGTTACATCAGCACTGGTCCTGCCTCCAGTAGTGGGTGTGCATGGTGCGCGGGGCACCCCCCATGGCAGCAGCAGCAGGAGGAGGAGCCGATGGCGCAACAGCAGCAGCAGAGGCACCACCAGCGCCAACCCCGCGCGGCAAATGAATTATCGCCATAGCACCTACTTCTTATTACACAGACTGTAAGGCTTCGCCCATCTCACCTCTGATGTATTCTAAGACCCCCTAATGGACGTTATTAATGTACCAGTAGTGCTACTTGTATATATTGGCGGCGGTAGGCACCTGCTATGGCCTTTTGGGCGCGCGGCGGCCCCTGCTCCGGAATGCTGTGTAGATTGTGTGGTGGTGGTGGTGGGAGCTGCAGCAGGCCAAGACGGCTCGACAGACAAAAATAGCCTACCGTCGCCGCCAGGAGCATGCCGTTTGAGGTGACTGGCGACCACAGTGTGTGACAGTGGAGTCCACCAGCAGGGAAAGTGCCAGGAGGGCCATTTACAAATAACTGACAGTATGATACATGCAATGTAGAACGACGATATCTCATAAGACGTGATAAAAGGGAGAGATGCTTAAGTTTGGAATATACCTAAACACTCCCGAAAACGTTTTAAAACTGAAAACAAAGTTTTACTTCTAGTAACAGATTTAAACCAAACCGTCCGGCGGCGGCGCCCGGGACATGCCGGACGACGCGCCGGGGGCCGCTGTGAGCCTACTCCGGCCGTCCCGCCGACGACGACGACGGGCGGGGGGCGGCGGTCCCTGCCGTCCGACCACCGTCGTCGTCGTCGGCGGCGGGGCGGCGCGGTGCCAGTGACTCACCTCTTGCCATCCAGTAGTCGAGGAATCCCGCGTAGACGAGGGCCGGCCGGGGTGCGGCGGGGAGGCTACTGCCGCCCGGGTGGCGAAGCGTCATCCAAGCTGCTAGGGGGGCGGGACTGGGCCAGCAGCTACCGGCCGCCGGGGGAGGCGGCGGCGGCGGGGTCGGCTCCTTCCGTTGAATCTCCACGGTAATGTCTTGGGTCGCACGCCGCGCGCGACGTGGCCTTTTTCGTCAATAGATCTTCGTTGAAAAAAGTCAAATGACGACAGCCAGCGCCACACACACACTCCTGTACAAAAAAAAAGTAAAACGCCGTCTATGGAAATGTCTCTCTATAGGTATCTCAGCCCTTCTATGTACGCAACCCAATCTCTTCCCTTCTAGTCAGTGTTCTTGGGTGGGTCACCACATTATTTGAGCACTTCTTGGCCCGGTGGTGGCCTGGCGGTGGTGGCCTATCTGCTGGAGGACGCTGGTGGTGGTGGTGGTGGCGGCGGTGGTGGTGGCGCCGGCGACAACTTCTTGTGGTCAGTGGCGGTCAGCGGAGCGTCGTGTGGGCTCCGTCAAACGGGCGCCGACCGCAGAGATCAGGCTCCGTCCGCAGCCGGCTGCTGCTGCCGCTCGGGGCCGCCCACCAGCAAGACGCCTCCAATCTCACTCTCTTCAAAAAACGGGAATATTAAAATAAAATCAATATCTTTTTTGGGGTTGGGAAAAAAGGGGCAAAAGAAAAGAAATATCAGCAGCGGGAGCGACCTGTGGTGATGGTTTGGGTGACGGCCGAGCGGCCCACCCACCAGTGGCAGCGATCGGTGCTGGAGATGGTGATGCTTATAAGAAGTAGGAGGTGGAGGTAGAGGTGTGAGGTGGTGGAGTGTGACGACGGCGACTGACCGATCCAGCGAGCGGTCAGTCTCAGGGGTGGTGCTGGTGGTGGTGGTCTGTGGTGACCAGAGGTGGTGGTATCAGATAGCGGCAGTGGTCAAACTAGTGGTGAAGAAGGTGACGAAGGTGTGTGTGGTGGGATGGTGATGGTGACGGTTCCGTCGGCGCGACGCGGCTGCGGACTCCGGGAGGCGGCGTCGTCATTTGACGGAGGCGGCGGTGTTTTGAGGCTGGGGGGTTGGAGCTGTATGCTGTGGGCGTGTGGTCGCTGCGGTAGGCCGTCGCGGCGGCTGCTGCGGCCACCGCGGTGTCACCAAAGCGCCCAAGAACGGGCGGAGGGAGCGGGCCGCGTCGACGGCAAAGCCGCGCCGCCAAGACAATCTGTTGAGGGTGCTGCGGTGGGCGGGAGGGGGCAGGCACAGGGGGATGGAGGCAACTGGAGGGGAGCAGGCTTCTTGCTTGGAACAGCCCCTGCAACTCATCACGTCTCCTGCCTACACCTATCTACATCTGTCCATACTCCATGGGTCTGCCTGTCTATGTGCTCACTCACATTGCTCGGCTTGGTTGAGTTGCTCATAGGCACTCTCAGTTACTCACCCAAAAGTATGTTAGTTGGAAACCAGGTTGTTACCCCATCGACAAAATTATGAAACGTATTACCCCATCTCTATGTGGCATACACTTGGTTGGTTTAGTTCAGGACCGGCAGTCCATGTATATGTAAAAAGTCTTCGATCTGGCCTTTCGATCCCTATGAGAGACCCCTGTCCCGAGTAGGTTGTGAACGAGGGAAGTCGATCCCCCTACATATAGCCCCCCGCTGCTGCCGGCCCTGTTCGGACCGCGCTCCGTACCTGTTAACGCCTGCTACTCAGAATGCATGAAATGCCTGTGGTTTCTCCACGGTCCCGGAGCACCGGCCCCTCCAGGCCCTGCGACACCTGCCCCCTACCCCCTGCCACCGCAGGCCCAGGGCTTAAGCTCCGGTCACACACGATCACACTGACCAACTCAGCCAAACTCGACGGTAGAGTGGAGTTGAGTTGGGCTCAGTCCTCCAGTATGGCAGGGTGAGTTGTAGCTGTGGCTACGACTCCGAGCTCCGACTGTACCGTCGGGTCCTACATGTTGGGAAGTTGAAGATGCACGGTAATAGGGGGGGCGTGCAGTAACCTTCTATATATTTTACTCCACTATGATAATATCATGTACGATAGTCGAGTAATATAGTCCGTGGCATGGTAGGGTTTCTATGCTAAGACCAGACAATCTTATAGGCCCTGGTGCCCTCAGAGTTCAGTTGCCACTGTTGGTCAGGGGAGCCGGCGACTCCAGTCTAGGCCAGGCTTCACGATGATACTGAATCCAACTCAGCTGTACTCGATCGTCGGGCAGTGGAACCTAGGCTCTAGACCCCGACCTACAAAGTGACCGATTGCCTCCTGGTGGGACCCTGGAGGAGACGCACTGACCCCTGAGTCAGCGGGGTGTCGTCTTCATAATTACTGTACTCCAAGCGGGACAGATCCGTGGGGGTCAATCAGGGGGGTCTATGCAAGGCTGACGTAAACTTAATATTTGTTCGAGCAATGCCATACAAAGTCGTAATACTAAAGGGATATATATATATATATATTTATATATTCTGGGTCACGTTATCTCAAACCACAAACTTAAAAATGGTTACATTGGCTCTTATACAATCAGGCTAATGGTTATTTACTAGAAACATATTTCCAAGGAAAAGTGAATTATTCTTGCATCTGTAAATAATTCCATAGTAACTTGTACGTAAGAAGAGCATAAATAATATGTTACATATAAAGTATGTAAGGAATTCAAGCAAAGGCACAGTTCAAAGTTTTCTGACCTATACTTGAGGAATCTGGAAGGATTTCAAAAACCAATAACATTCTTGCGGTCTGGTAAGGGGGTTTCTTATGGATTTTCCTACCAAAGTTTATCATAGTGATGACAACATTCTTTTACCTTGAAGCATCAAAATGGCTTAGAGGGTTGATTCCTAACTGGTCTATAAAATTCAGTTCAGGGGAGGAGGTTGCCTTCGTTGGTTTAAGTCATAATTGTCAACAACTTCGCACTGTGATATAAGTCCATATCAACTACATTCTAACGTAATCATGGATTCAATAAATCATCTTCCTTGTGAAGTTCACCAAAAGTTATAACATAACCATGAACCCTTTTAAGAATTCCAAATGACAGCTCTCTTAAATCCAACACACAGATACGGGAGAGTGCCAATCGTCTTTGAAATAAGGTGATTCCAAAGGCTCTCCAACAATAATTCCATTCTATATTACATAAACGTCATAAACATGTTATTAGGTGTACACATACTGATGTCTATACTAGTTGGACACGCCTTGCAACACAGAAAAGATCTATTGCTATGACTGTTCACATTAGGAACATCATTACTTAAAAACACTGCAAAGACTGAATAAAACCAAAATAGTGTTATTTTCATCTGCTATGATGGCGTCAACCCTAAACAACCAAGCGCTCTTGTAAATCCCAAAGTATTCCAGCTTCGCAAAACCCAGATTGACCCATGCAGTATTCGTAGGAATGTTAATGACTATGTCCACCTCTCCCAATTAGAAACACATGTGCCATATTCCAACCCCACACCAGCTCACGGTCATCCCTCACAAATACGTCACATCATATACTACTACCCCCCGCCCCAGCTGCCTCCCCGCATGGCCTCAGACACGAGCAGCTCGCGTATGCATCGGCATGGCCAGTGAGCAGTTGGCGATCCACTCAGAGAAGATTGATATCAAACACAGAATGGGAAGACGCTCTCAGATGATCCAGCCCTTGTCCTCCTGGGTAGTAGGGCAGCGGTGGCCCCGGGGGGATGGGGGGGGGGGGGGGCACTCCACCAAGGTTTGGGAACCCACTGCAAAATGGAGGCTGTGGTTATAACATCCAACTAGGCTGAAAAAAGGAAAAAACTGACCTAGAATGTCCAAAAAGGGGGTTGTCAGGGGCACCATACCATGGGAGCTGTTGTGTTTAGGTAGTCTAATCAGGGAATAAGCATCAAGGATTGTGTAACAATTTTGAGGTAACAATTCATTTCTGAGCTTTCTCTGTAGGTGAATGGTATAGCTGCAGTAAAACCAATGGGCTGTCAATTTACAGCTTAGAAAATAGGAGGCTGTTAGATCAAAACAGAGAGCTGTCTTACAGGAAAACCAGGGCCTGTAGTTTTGTTTTGGGTACCTACCCTCAAAGAGTGAGCGCCCCCCTCCCCCCTCCCCCCATGGGAGCGGTGGGCTCAGTGGGGTACAGAAGTAAGTAGTGTTGACTCATGGCTCCTCCAGGGTTGGCCAGGAATGTGGCAGTGACCAGCGCCGCTGACCACAGGTCAATATGGTGAGTGTACCTAACGGTCTGTCCAGGCCTTGGGGTGCTGGTTGACCACAACCTGCCGTCCGCCTATTAACCCATACATGAAGGATGGCCCCAGCCGGGGCTATAGGGGAGAGGGGAGTAATATAAACCTACTACAGAATCAATTAGAGATAGCCCGCTGCTGATAGATCTAGTGCTATAGGCTGCAGTTGTTCACATCAATTAGGGTAGGTGTCTGAGTTTAAACTCCGGTCCTGTGCATTGAGGTTTTCAGTGACCGTTAACTGCTGACGAATGGTTATCAATTTGGAAAGCAGGTACAACCACATATCATAACAGAACGTTACTAGAATGCAAACAATCTGTGATAGCGAAGCCCCGCAAAGATAATTTGTCCCTCAGATAATGAACAACTATTGAGCTTTTTCGAATGCCATATTTGTAATCGTATCAATATTGATTTCGCATATCTGAATCATGTCAAACCTAGATATTTGTAGAGCATTTAGCTTCTCTATGCATTTGGTCGCCATAGAAGAAACGCAGGTTCAAAAGGATCAATAAATTGTCTTCAGTATATTATTCTGATATCATAATGTAAACCGGTGGGCGAACATCGCCAAACCAGTTATTAATTACTGAGTCCTTGGCATAACCAGTGGTGCAGGCTCTCTGTGGTACGTAATAGTTGTTGCCAGTCCGCGCTCCATGCGTTCATGGAGACTTTTTGTAGCGTGGACCCAAGACGCTGAGTAACAGGGGTTTCCCCATGCCCTCTTTCAAACAGATATTGTGTATCTTTTCCGGCACGGGGGGTGAAAGTCTACACAGCGCTTTGTCCGATTCGTCTTAGACAATTGGACGGCTGAAACTGTACTGTTTTCATAACTAGACAAAATGTATAAGTTAATTTGAACGGGGCGATATGTGAAACTTAGTTATGTCTCTGAACTTCATATCAAACTTAGTATAAGGCACAGACCGGAATCTTAATTTAGATAAAATCAAATAGTACATCAAAGGCTCATCCGCTTTCCAGAGGTTCACTTGAATGATATAAAGTACATATCAAAATGATAAGACCCAGAAAATATAAAACCTAGTAAATTACTCTATATTCAGCCATGATAACCAATAACCCCAGGACTAGGAATAATGACTGAGATCCATGCAGGCTTGGTAGTGGTGTTTTTACCCTTATAGTGCAGGATGTTTTACCCTGTAGTGGGCTGGTAAAGGGATGCTTCTAGACGTGAGCTGCTCATACCATGTGTGGGCGGGCCCCACGAGCACGTGGTGAGTCGTGGTGAGCAGCTCCTTACACTTTACGCCTGGAAAGTGAGTAGTGTGGGCCCTGAATGGACCATTCATGTTATAACCCTGAACACCTGCACCAGCTGGCCACCGCCTCAGTCAGAGACTACGATTACCTACTACTAGTAAATCTGGCCCGTTTTGTAGGGGTATGGTTTGACATCTGCCCAACCCTACAGCCAGGCAATTCATAAAACTTATTGCACATTAAAAATGCCTTTTTCCAGGAATTTAGCCGGTGATATCCTTTACATGGATTCGGTATGACAACATATACTCACAATTTTAATACAAGGTTAAAATAATTGATGAATAAATGTCAACAGTGTCAGAAAACAGTACATTGGTTCCCATATCTTGCTATATGCCTGTGTACTAATGGCCAGCAGAGGGAATATCTCATGTTATTTGACCAGCACAAACCATTTCAAACTGGGATCAAAGCCCCGATCCATGATTGTTATCCGCACAGATCATCACCCAGCTGACCCAGTTGGTCCTGTAGGCCAGGTTTATGGGCGGCCGTAGCCCGGTGGTGGCGGATGCCCTCAAGGGGAGTGATGAACATGTTAACTATGTAGGTGAGGGGTTGCCCTGCGGTTTGACTCCCGTGTATTTATATAACTAACGATAACCGCCGCGTCCTCCCCACCTACCAGCGCCAACTGCCGCGCCAGAGACCTCTAGCGGGCAAACCATTGACAGCGTCCCTGACCACTTCCGGTCGGTGGGGAAGCCATGGGTGCTCATTCTCCATGCTGGTTGTCGGTCGGACCTAATTCATGTGTTTTTATGTCATGATGGGGCGCGTGGCAGTAGGGTAAAGAGGGTGAGCTGTCAAAGGGTAGAGGGATGAATTGCTCAATGCGAAAGGATTGGAATTTGGAGCTGTTTGCAGAAATTGGGCTAATGTTTCATATGAATCAATTTTGTCCATAGTAATGGTTTGGTTTGATATTTTTGCTCGGAATATCTATGGTGTACTGTAACATTGATGGTGATTCCGAATATGATAAATCCGTCGTAGACTCTAATGAGCGATTTTGGATTTATAGCCTATAATAATACTGAATAGATGTAAGTGGTCATGGAAGTTCGACTTGAAAAACACAGTCACGTGATTTATAAATACATGCAATGGTTATTTGTCGAACACGTTTGTCATGACAAGATATAATTGATGATAAGGCAGCATTGTTCTACCTTTATCATGACGTTAAAGAATACTTTAGGGGAAAGCGGAATGGGGTCCTTGTGGCAGTGTACATTGACATATTGTGTCAATACATTCCCAACTCCACTGGTTCCCGGCGACATGGCGCCAAAGGCCTTGTCCCCGCCGGACACCGGCTGTCGTAATCAAGTGTCCCCCATTAACGACGTCATCCGGGCACCCACCTGTGACCCACTTCTTCACCCACTACACGCATTTTCATAAACATTTGAAAAGAACAACTTGCTTGCAGTTCACATCTAAAATTACACGTTTTTATTGACATTACTCAATTTGTTACGATAGATAGATGTTATCGGATATATTTTACATCACAGGTTGTGTGCGTGAATTCTGGCAGCGTCAGCATTGTTTTTTTGTCAGACTGTTTTGGCAGCTAGGTGTAGAAATAACCGAGGTTATTCCCCTACTACCAGTCTGCTGCTGGAGGAGGCGGCAACCAGGCGTCCTCCTGTGTATAATTAGGCTACCTGAACGTGTCCCCATCGGGGGGGGGGGGAGGGAGGGAGGGGCACTGACTCTTTGAAGGTTACTGCCTACTACCAAAGTAGCCAAAGTGCCCCTGCTTTTTGTGAGTGACCACTCCTGAACTTTAGGGGACACAGAACAACCCAACCCAAAATCAGGGTGTGTCAATACCAAACAATATCATTAATACTGATTAGAAAAACTTCTGGTGGCATTTCATAGCTTTTCTTCTGAAAAATAAAGTACACATGTATCAACAAGGCTAAGTACTAAGTTATTACCAATTTATTGTTCTAAGGGTGTTGTTCACCGCCCCTCCCTTTTTTGCCTAAAGAGTGGTTGACTGCCCCTCAATTTTGGCGTTCACCGCAGGTCCGTTTGGCAGTCGTACCTTTTCAAGCCAAAGTAACCCCCCTCAAGGATGTGTCCCCTTTCTGCTCCAGGGCATGGCCAATCGTTCACACGCTCTACCTGTCCCAGGTAACACTTGCTGATCATTACCACAGCTGCTGCCCCCTCCTCCCGGTCCTCGCTACCATTGACTTGTCACCGTCTGAATTGGTCACCATGACAAGTGCCATGGAGACAGTGGTAATAGCGTCTCCCCTGGAGGGCGTCTGCACTGTCTGAATGTTGACAAGTGTCCCCCTTTTATAGCTCTTCTGTCCGGTGATTTCCCTTATGTCACTGGACATGGGAATAAATTTTACAAAAACAGGAATAAATGAATTATTCAGAGAACGCTATTCCTGACAAAAATACGCCCGAACCAGTTTCAAAAATGTACAATCTCAGCGAGTAGCTTTAGTTGTGAAAAGTAATTCAAAAACTATAATTGAAGAACTTTGTAACAGAGCAGAGAATAACAAGTACATGTTGTGTTCTGAAACTTGTATATACATCATTGGCAAGAGACTTTGAGTCAACGTCCTCGATATCCGTCTAAAGGACATATGACTCAACTTTTCAAGTAACAGCATAGTGTCACGAGTCTTAATTATGTGTACTACATCGTTATAGTAACTTTCTGTAGACCACAAGTGACCCAGTATTTGACATTGACTGGGAAGGATGGTCCCCTATGTCCTAACAACTGGTGATCATTTAAGTTCTAGGGTATCAAACCTTGTACGCTGAACATAATTTGTTCTTGAAGAAGATTGGTGAGGAACTAAAATTGTCATGCACAAGGCATAGGATCATTGTTTATACGAAGTTCCATAGGTTAAATCCTTTTGAACCCATTTTTGGAACCCATCTAAATTTGGGACACATTGTCAAATAGGATGATAAAGTTGCTTGTGGAACATGTTATGAAAAAGTGGTACAGGAAAAAATACTCCGTGAAGGTTTTCTTGAAGTCTCTAATATAAAGAGGGCTTTCTCCTCATTAAGAACAACTGATCACAAAATGTTCATATCAAAACGACCGATGGACATTCCTGGAGTCCACCCTGACGCGTGGTACCAGTAATATGTGGCTTTTGGGGTCCTTTTGACACTGTTAGTTCAGACGGGGAATGTGTGGGGTGGCCGGAGAAGGCAGGGTGATCTGTGCCTCTCCGACCGCCACCCACGTTAGCAGCCCTGGCCAAAGCAATGCCCCCAGCCCACAAGAAACGCCGTGCGTGAAGAAATTCGTCTCAATTAGATCAACAAAATACCAAATTAGAGGTTTGATTGCTCCTGGGGCCTTTTTGCTAATTTCTGTTCGTAAAGGGGGACTTAAAAGTTAAAAGAAGCCCGGCGCCAATTAGAAGGGCAAAAAGATGGCCGCCGCTGAGGCGTTGGGGTGTTCTGCGCACGCGCGTTGCCAGCCTCTGGGGTCGTCGGGAGCGTCCCCACACCGCAAACACCATTTCCCAGCACAGGAGCCTGCCTTTCAGCCCTCGTCCCTATAGTTCAATGGGACAGCAGCAAATATCTGCTTGGAGACTGCGCAGGGACACCGCCCGCAGCGCCCTGGTGCGGCCTATGCCCCAAGCAGGCAGCCTCGCCTTCAATTCAGTGTGTTTTTTACCCCACACAGTACGACGGGCGTTGCACCGGGTGCGGATCCGGTTGCAGCTGGACTGTTCCGTATGCACTTTTAACGTTTATTTTCTACGTGTTTTTCCCCTTGGAGCTAGGTTGTGAATAGGCTGAGAGTAGGGGGGCTATGACTGGGATCGCACCCGGAGTGAACTGACTCAGTCGGCCTGCTTAATCCGAGCCATGGGGTACTCAAACTGTGTAACTAAATAAACACAGTTCACTAAGTTTTGAGTACGGCAGAATATGTTGGTTTTCAAATGGCGCAAACGCTTCAGGTCCTGTTCAGCACAATCCAAAGCCAGATACAACAGCGATAAAATCGTCAGGTGGGGTCGTTTACACGCTCTTCTCCTTAAAGAATCCAGGGAAATCTGAAAAGCTTGAACATATAGATATCTAATCACCGAATCTTACAGGTCTTACATGGTTATTTTATATCAACTAAACTAGCATCTTTTCGTACAAGTGGCAGATAATGTAAGATGGGAAAATAGGCTTGGATTGTAAGCAATTGAGTCGATTCGTCACCATGGTAACAGGGGTGCCAGGAAGTGGGGCCCTGACCGCGTTCCTGTCCCCGCCTACGCCCCTCCAAATAGGTCCATGGGAGTATTCCTACGCCATTCATTCAGTCATTCTTCACCGATCAGTAGTACATGCGGTACACATGTACTGCCAGGTACCAACGTTATGGAATGACAGGTTCTCCTACCTACTTTTTCCTATCAGACTTACATTTACCAAAAGGACGAAATGCATTGACACTTTACCATGTTTGGGTATGCTATGGATAATTGTACTTCTGCTTCTGCGATTTAGAAGTGGAAGAACCTTTGATGTATTCAAAAGCACGTTAAAGCACGATCACTCTCAATTTTCAAAACACTTGAGATCTGATAGGTAGGTGTGTCATTTAGGGCGTTGCCTACTTTGCTTTTTTGTAATTAGTCATAAATTGATTTACTCATTTAAGTAAACTTATTCTCTTACCGGTGTCGATATCCATGCAGGGTTTTTAAAAGGTATGTCCTACCTGCAAAGCTTACAACAATAGAATAATATTAAGGTGAGATGCCTATACGTAAGATAAATATATCATTTAAGTATCAGTGAGCAATTGGATAGTATATATGTACAGTCCTTGCAAGGTTAATCGTATTTCTCCCCGAGGATTCTCCACCCACCTGGCTCCTCTTTGGGAAGCCTACACCAGATAGTCTGATTTCCCCCACCCACCATTGAAACCTACACCAGGTAGAGCCTACAGTTTCCCCCACCCACACCCTCCCAGTCCTGGGGGCATGGGGGGTACTTGCCTTGCGTTTGGGTATCCAATGCAAAATGGACTGTGGCTGTTATCACGGAAAGGCAGGAGAAAGAGTGGCTCTCGCTGACCAACACCTCTAAAAAGGGGGCTGTCAAAGCTTACTGTCATGTGGGGGCTGTATAGCAGGTGTGGATCCAGGAATTCTTGAAGGGGGTGCCTGTAATAATAATAAAAAATGTCCTGGCACCCCTCCAGTTTTGCATTGAAACAATCAATATTTGACTCAAAAAAGGGGTGGGGGCCTGCCCCATGCATCTCCCCCTAGATCCGTTCCTGTATAGTTTATCTTTTATATCAGATTAAAGCGTCAAGGGCAAATATTTAGGCTGTTCAAATTTATTTATAAGGTAAATTATTATTATAATAGTTGAAGAACAATGCTCATTATATTGATTTGGAGGCAAATATAGTAGCTGAAGTGAAAATAAGGGGCTGTCCCTTGACATCTCAGGGGGCTGTACAACTCACCTACAGGTATTGCACAGGGCTGTCATACTGCAAAATCAGGGGGCTGTATTTTTGCAGTGGGTACCTACCTTTAAGGAGTGAGTAACCCCCCCCCCCTCCCTCTATCACCCCAGTACTCACCTCCAGCAGCCGGGGAACCCCCTGGAGGAATCCCCCCTTAACCATAACACCTGTCGGGGCTACCCTTACAACTCCCATTAACAAATCGGGGTCTGTATCTGCCTCACCTGTGGCGTGAAAAACGTGTGTAGAGTAGCTTCTCCAGGGTGGTGAGGGCTACCTGTGGTGTAGGGTGGAGTCCCGCCCTGGCTTAGTAACCACTGGGAACCCCTCCGGTTTGTGCCAAGTCAGCCGGTGGTCTGGAGTAACCCCGATATCTATATATGTCAAGGTTGGGGAGAGTGAATGAATGGGGATTCCAGGGGCTCGCTTTTGGGGCTTCCTGTTCTTCGAGAATTGCCTCATCATAAATGTGACGATTAGTTAATTTATCAAGTTTTTTTGTCATTAGAATAAGAACTTGTATATTTATGATGTTGTTTCATTGACAGGTTTTACCTTATACCATTTCATTGTATAATACCGTGTTTCGCCATGAATAAGACATAAGTTATCAAAAAGGCGAATGACATCTATTATTCACTCACCCATTATAAATGTGTTTTAGACTGCCTACAGGGATTTGCTGAATTAACTTTTTAGAAAGATCAGTATTGGTGTGCTTGCATATTAATTTCTATGGTACGTAACTTTGCTTTTTGTGTCTGACATTAAAAGGGATGGATCGTGGTATCCATAATAGATCCCGGACGCGAAAACAGGTGTTGCAGTGCTATTATACTTTGTATTAGTATAACTGGCACTAAGAGATCGGAATTACCCAGTTTTCGCTAAAGACTGCAGCCAACCAGAATGTTTGAAGATCCGTGTGTCTCCACTTTTTATCTATTGGAATGTTGGTATTTATCAAAATTCATTAAGACATCATAATATAAAATTGGTTATCGATCTTGTGGACATTAATTCTATCGCTAAAGCCTCGATAATTCCCCGTGATAGCCCATACGCGCTTGTACAAGTTACATTACCAAGAAGATTTCAAACCACCCATCAGTAGCCCCAACCGACCCACCAGTTTCCTGTAGATTTTTTTTCATCCGTCAGAAAGTGGGGCAGAACGCCTGATTTAGTGGGGCAGTGGAATGTGTGCTTCTCCTCTTTGAAAAAGAGGGAAAATAGGAGAATGGGGTATTTTCAGGACGGATGCGGTAGGGGGTGGGTGAGGTGGAGAGGGGTGCTTGGGGGTATCTTATGATGGATACCTCCTTGGGACACGTGCACCCAGAACACGACGTTTGTTTATGTAAGTTGTTTGCGCCGATTCTTAGATGCATTCAGGCTCCGTACATGTGATATTATTAGATCTATATTGTATCGCAATTTACCAATGGTTTCACAGTTCTTCCCGGGATAGAGGAATATAAAAATACAAAGACTTTTATCATTCATGACTCAAGAGAAAATGACACGACATAAGTCTCAAGCAAGACATCTCTGTGGGTGTTTCTTTTTTCTTTCTTTTTAATAAGTATTTTAAGTGTAATTGCTACTGGATATGGAAACGGTATTGCACATTTCAATCCATTTCCAATTGTTCAATCGATCCCTGTATAGTAAACATTGATATAGTGGCGTTATTCCTATCAACAGTTCTATTGCATTTGATATAATATATGCTAGGCCATGTTCTATTATACAGGATTATTCCTAGAAACATATTTTAAGTATCAAAATATTGGTTCGGAAATGGCCCTTCCAATGGTACCCAAGTGCGGGAATTACATTCCTGATGCGTTAATCCCAGATACTGCACGTCTAGCAATATCCCTCGTCTATATCCTATATGTGTATTATAAAAAAAGAGAATTCAGAGAAATTATATGGATCAAACTGATTAGGCCTAGCATCAGTTATAGTTATAGACCGGCTTATAAAAACATACCACTCGCAGGCAATTTCTAGCGCTTTTGGAAGAACCGATTCCCATATTTTTTGCTAAAAAGAAATGCTGCTACACTGTCCCAAGAAATTGTTCCCTAATTATGTTGGCCAATCACCTGAGCACTTAACTCTCCTGGAGTACCCACTTAGGTAGACAGGTAGGTGTAACCTACCTGTAGTCCATTGTGGGAGGGGGTATCCAGGTAGGGTTATTGACCCACCTATCTGGGCCCCTCAGGTGAGGGTTTACACGCCCATTATCTGTCATTATGACACCTGGAGAAATGAGGCGGAGACGCAGTGGGTAGGGAGTGGTTTCCCCATATAGGGGGTGGGTGTGTGTTGAGGGGGCGGGGAGGAGGAAAGCTTACGGTCATTACCTTGACCAATTTCCCTCGGTTCACCTGCACTGACCTGTGATAAAGGTGATATATGTCTGCCCCCCCTCTTCAACTCCTATAACTCAGTTGTACATATCTCTGGTCAGTGAGTGTATCGTATAAGTATCCATATCCTTAGTGATCTGGTGATAGGGATATGAATTTTTGGTATTTAAAAATTTTCGACTATCTATTTTAAATATTTAGTGTGACATGCGTCGGCGTAAGTGATAATGCACAAAAGAACATGATATGTGATGGACGCTATGATACATGTTGTAGGCGTAAGTGGTAAAACCGTATTAGGAACAATCTGTTAACTAAAAATGCCTGCCTCATAATCAGAGTATAACGTACCAATAGCATGGATATGATGACTGAATGAGGACTCAGCATTCACCAATAAAATGTTCAGATTGAATGTAAAGGTGTTACCTGTCACTCAGCCCGTGCACATTCTAGACGGTAAGCTATAACTCTTCAGTTTTACTGCTATACTAGACATATTTTCTTATCTCCTTTGCACTTCCTTGTAATAGATAAGGTTCAATATTAAGTCTCACCTTAAGGCCTATTTACACGACTGCAAGGCAGTTCAAAGAACCCAGTGTCTTTACTAATATGAATTACAGTTTAGCCGTTAGATATGCTCATGCTCGGTTAGTTCGTGTTTCTATTTTAAAACGGGACAGTTTATCTTTGGGGTAACATTGCATGTGAACTGCCCATGAAGCCTAGCGTGTAAATGTGCCTTTCTTAGAATAGACCCGAAAGGTCTTTTGGTGTATAGGGGCGTCTAGCCTCTGACAACTCGAAAATGATAGGCCTACAGTAACACATAACCAAGATATTAATCTGTAAACTGACAAACGAAGAAAGGAGTCCGTAATTGTTTAACTCTCCCCTCCACGGCCAAGAGCATCAGGTGTTTCTCGAGCATGTTTAAACATTCCTTTGAAATCAAAATGATAACGTTTCATATGGTAGTTTGAAGTAAAGCTTTCTTTCAGTAGAACGTGATATCCTGCACGTTGAGTTACAGAAGGAGATACCTGAGGAGAATCGGTTAACACCCAACCACCCTGTTGAAGAAATAAAACACTTCTTTTGGTTCCTTATAGGCCTAGTGCCACCTGGTGACGGGTTTTGGTGAAGGATCTTCCTACTTTGTTTGTCTGATGTCATTACAAGCTGTAACTAACATTATCAAATCGAGTGCTACATGCAGTAAGGCAGGTAGAGAAGCCAGCAGGACCCGCCAAAATATTGTTATTGCTGTACAAAATCTAAGTGCACATATCCCCAAATAAATATGTGAAGACAAGCATGAAGATATGTAGTAGGGGACCTTACACGGAGAAAGGGTCATGATTCATGAGTGTTATTTCTATCAAGAATTATTTTAGAGTGTTTTTTAAATAGAAATACGATAGCTTAGGGTAATAATACTACAATGTATATCAAGTGAAAGATGCCGTGAAAAGAGGTATTCTGATCGTATGGAAGGCCCTGGAGGAACGAATTGGGCGGCCCCCGTTGAACGGATTGGGCAGTCCCGTAGACGCCTTCTTTATTCCAAAAGACTGGACGACTTCCTGTCCGGAAGTAGAACTGGGCAATTGAGCTTGGCAACGTAACAGCTTGCTCTGTCAATCATCTTACTGTGCCAATAATAACATAATCATTTTGTTCTGTGTTTGTGTTTAACCTCACATGTCATGACAATAATGGTAGACAGTCATAATTATGTTTACTAACGCATGAATGGAGTCTTATTAAAGTATTCACGAAATGAAATAAAATTATTCATTCAATAAAATAAACAAGCAAGTTTAGACAAGTTTAGATTTTTGCTGTATCTTTGCAGAATTGTCATTCCAATATCAATTTTTCCTTATAATTTCACATTTCTTATATATGGGTTCCGAATATTGCACGTCAAGTCATGGTCATATTCAACTTCCTCCGATACTCTGACAGAAATGATTTATCCAGCAAAATGTATGCTTAATATTCCCCACACAAAAAACTAACCAACAAGTTTGGACATTGCCGCAAGGTATTGGCCAATTAGGAGGACCCCCTGAGGGATGAAAGGAAGTGCCCCCTCTATAATCTGTTGACATTCATATGATGAAAAATGTCGGTATTAGCTAAACAAGAGGAGGTAGTGGACAGGCTGTGATAACCTGTGGCCCCTGCGGTGATGTATACCCTACGGTCAGGCTGGACAAATGGACTCAACTTCCGCGAATAACAAGTAGTCCTCTAGATTTGAATAAATATTACATTACTGTATATTGCACAGTCTATAGTGTGTAGGCCTAATATGCAGGTGAAAGAGAGTAATGAAATGGCCACTTAGGTTAAATAGACCTATATATAATTGTAATGTTACTCAACTTACTGGCGTTTGAATCAGTCGGAAAGCAAACAGTGTAACTGTGGCCCATTCTCATAAAGGTAACAATATTGATATAGAATGACCTATAGCTTTCATGTCCAAAGATGATGATGAAAATGATAATACATAAAACCTGATTCTCATAATACTATGAAGCACTGCTTGCAGGAAGGACTGTTTGCTTCAGGCACATCAGTATTTTATAAATACAAAATAATGTTTTGTGCAATTCCATATGACAATTTTTTTAATGTAGTTACCATACATTTTAACATTATATTTGTTGTATGTCCACCTATTAATTTCACAATGTCATAATTTCACCCAAATTGCTCCAACCAAAACCTACACCTACTTGTTTACGCCAATTGATTCGACTCCAACTTTTGGCATTTCCCCAAACAGTGAGTGGTTTACCCTGGACCCATTGCCCAAACCCTGGCCCCATTAGGAGCTTTGTTCCGTCTCAAAGCCCCTCCGACACGTTACCATCGTGCTCATCACGTCAGAAAACTTTCTGACCCGGCCCCCTGACCACAAGAACCACAGAGGCACCGGCCGTTTGGCAACCGACTCGCCTCCTACCCGACCAAGACCCAACTACCATCTTGACAATTCGGAAGCGACTCTAACCAAGGCAAAGTCCACAGGGAATAGTCGTCAGTGTCAGAACCTACACAGAAATGGACACAAGTGACTTCGCTCAAATCATGTAAGTTTCGGTCGAGTTATCCGCCCTGTAGTTCACTTTTATTCAAATTTAATTTGAATTTCCCGGATCCACTTGGTGTAAGGAAGGGGGGGGGGCGGCAGCCATATTTGTTTTCAGTACACTTCGCCTGTGTTGTTGTCAGGGCCGACCGTGGGAGTTTGAATCCAGCCACGTCGAAATGAAAACTGATTTTCATCCATTTTTCTTTTGCCTCCGCTAGCTCATTGGGATTCCTGTAATGTGAGGATTTATTTATAAAATGTTGATTTTCTAAGACTTCAAAGCTGTCGTGTCCGCCGCTTGGCTCCTCGTCCATCAGGGGACAGAGCTGGTGAAGACGGGAAGCAGGGTGCGTGCTTTCAACTTCCAAATGGCCAAAAGAAAAATTTCAAAGACTCACCTTTTCCGTGTCGTGGCAGCCGACGTCGTATAGTTCTCGGAGAAAGTGAAGTACTCCGCCCTGCATTAAGTCACAATGTGTGTGGCCCAAAGAACGAGGGGAATCCAGCCAGTGGGGATTTAGGATTTAGGGGGGAGGGGAAAGAGTTGGCAGAAGTTGGCAGAAGTTCTGTTGCGGCCAGTGGTCCAACTAGTCCCCCTCTCCCTGGACTACTTTCTGGGCCTTACCACCAGTTTCCCCTCTCACCCTTAACCTCCTACCCTCACCACAAGACCCTCACCCCCCAACCGTCCCATAGACTGTCCTTACCTACCCCCATGACCCCCTCCCCTCCCCCCCCCCCAACTCTAACCAATTCTACCACCACCACTACCCCCCTCCCATTGGGATTTTTTTCAGCCCTGCGGTTTTCCTCGGTGCATATTCACTGGCTGCTGGGAGCGTACAATCATGCATCCGAGCCTAAAGACCACCAGATATTTTTTTCTCGGACCGACAGTGTTTGACTGGGTCTTGTGTATTTATAAGTGTGTTCTTATTGAAGACAAACCAGTAAGGTCTGGGTCATAGGGGGAGGGAAGGGGGTCATCGGTTCTAAATATCCAATTTTTTTCCCTTACCCTACATCCTCAATCCTGTAGGACCACTGGAGCAGGCTTGTACGGTTCTATCAAATCCATGGGGAAAGTAAGCTCGAAGAGACCCTGCCGAAGATATGGCTGTATCAAATCGATGTTCTTCTTCCTTTTTTAAAAGTACCATCATCCTATTAAGCTGACAATAGTATGTTTTCCCCTCCTTATCTAAAAAAACTGCCAAGGACAAAAAGAGCCCAACGTACATATCTGATTATGAGGGATACAGAATAGTTTTTTTCAATGGAAATTACCCTTTTCGAATAGAAATAAGCTCACCCCCATGAGTGAATTACATAATTAGGACTAATTCGGCACCCCCAGCGTTAGGGAGTGGGGTGTCAGTGGGTGTAATTGGAGGTAGTTGTAAAGTTCAGGTGAGGCGAGGCAGGTAAGAGCGCGTCGCCTCTTCTTAAACATCCTCCTGTTGTCCGACCTAGTGAACCTTACCAGTGCATTGGCCTCTTGTTTTTAAATTTTATACTATTGTGTGTAAGTTTCAAAACGATCTGAATTACAGATCCTGTAGAAGTTGGTTTATCGGTACATGAAGAATTAAATTTTAGCGATGACGTATACCCCCAATCATCATATTTATATTCATAATTTATAATGAGATATCTCGTCTACATTTGATACATAAATAATGACCATACAAATGAGTTGTATGTCTTTTGTTTTTTTTAGCATTAGAACATGGTATATACTTATGTACATACCAAAAAAACAGTCAGATTGAATTGAATTTGTATCATCTGAATTGCGAGGAGTAGATTATAAATCCTCACCAATTCATAACGTAGAATTTGGGGAGGTTTCTAAATATGTTTGATACACATTAACATGAACCTGCATGTATGTGTACAAGTAACTACTAATGTAAGTTCAATAAATATGATGGGTGAAACATGTAGCGATTCTTTTATATAAGGAGGGCGATATAAGTGCTTTGGACTTCCCTCTAGAATAGAAAAGATGACAAAATCTTGATTATCAAAGCAATGAAGGGATCTGCCACATGGTGTTCTTGGCCAGCAACAATTGGTACAGCCCCCAATGAATCTACGACGGCAGACTCCATGATAATTATGACATTGAAAACCAACATTGAATACAAACATGCCCAAGCGATTACAAGTTGAGCTTAAATTTTCTTTTCCAATCTGAATGTTAATTTCTGCCTAATCCTCCCAGTACAAGGGAGATTACTGGGGAGGTCATGCCACTGGTGGCAGTTTCATTAGTACAGTTTGCTCCCAGCTTGCCTATTGTCAACACTCCCCTTGCCATGATTATGCAAGCTGAATATTTTCAGTGCAGCACAATTAAAGGAGCTTCCGCGGGGTGTCATTTGGGATGCAGTGCTTTTCCTGCGCCGCTGACTTGACTGGCGATTGGACAGGAAATAGATTCAGTGCACACCAAAGCTGTCATTGTGATCAAACTTTTCTTGGGGTCTGAAGATGATGCAGGCCACCACTCTATTGCAGTGGGACAGGGTTTATTGAAAAGAGGCAGGTCCAATCAGGACCAAATAATCTCCCACCTGAGGAAGAGACGCCTGGAGATAACTTTTGAAGGTCGGCGACGGGATAGGGCCGGGATACTTTATGAATCTATCAGGAATCTATCCAAAATATTGAATTCCTTATATTCTGTGTAATATTTATGGACTTCAATTTTTTTGAGAAATCTCAAAAACGAAAATGATAAATAAATGGTGCCAAGTGGAACAGGTACATGACAATGATAGATTATAGGTCTATCGTACATTAGCTTTGACAGATTCATTACGTCTTTGCTTTATCAGATGTTTAATGATTTAACTGATATTAACTGATAAGAACAGAAATGAAAAAAAGTTCTGAAAAACAAAAACAAGTGTGCTGACTGTTAATGAGTGTGAGCTATACAAATGCAACATTTTAAATCTGCGCCGTCTCACTCAGTCAAACTACCGATCACAGGGGTGGTCTCTAAAAATTCCCTACGCGCCTACATTTTTTTAATTACCCAGCCTTCTCGCTCCCTGCCGTCCTGCCCCTTCCCCGACGACCTGCCCCCTCCCCGTCCCCGCTGTACCCTCAGATTATCATCTGCCACCAGATGGAGCTGACGGCAGCATCATCCGGGGCCCTCCACACCGGATTAGGAAGTCAAACAGGCGCCATATTGGGTGTGCTGGTTCTGGGCAGGCTCCGGGCAGGCACCATGTGGGCCGAGGGGGTACCCATTGTGCCCCTAATCCCATCATTAGGGCGGTGAAGCGTGGCCGCCCACTCAAGCGTGTCCTGCTCATTTGCATCGCTTTCTAAACATATGGCGACAATCGGATGACGGGGCTCAAGGGGTTAAAGCGGGCGATAAAAGAGGATAACAGCGATTGATGGGGCTTTCATCAACTGAGGGGTGTTCACATGCTGTTTGCTGTCCTCTTTCTCTGATCATGTCAAACATGTAACCTTGACGTGGAAAATTAGTCAGTAGATCGTTTGAAAGACGTTCAGCAAAATGATATGATTATCATGGTACGGGATTCAAGAAAAAATAAATGTGGTAGCTGGGGGGGGGGGGGGGGGGCGTCCAGGATGTCCAGAGTGTCCTGACCATCCCCCACCCCTTTTTTTTGCGGAACCCTAAACTACAAAAGGGGAGCCTATGCCCCCCCCCCCGACAACTTCACGAATTTGGGTTTATGTTACACAGATATGGACATAGGATTTATGGAAGACAGATTAAACATGAAATAGAAGACAGATTATGCTGTCCCCTCCCCTTCAGAAATCCTTTAAACACCCCCTGAGAATTGAACCAAAACAGCAATGTTTCAATTATAGGTCTAGGCAATAGTATATTCATAGTAAACATGACTTAAAATGCAGATGAAACGTTGTAGAAACAAGTTCTCATTAAACTAACTACATTACAGTACACACTGTAATACGGTTTTGTTGCGAGTGTATGCCAACGACTCATGACCTCGCTGGAATGGAAAACTGCAATTTTTCAGAGCAGCCTTATGGTCCTACGCAAACAAAATACACTTTTAACATTAAGTTTCCCATGACATTTGATTCTGGTTAAATGAAGGATGATGGGGAACGAAAGAATGTTCACGTCAGCCAGAACAATTTGAGTAGGTCCTGGGAATCAATGTATGGCATTTTCTCCCCACTCCATTTCTGGCTGAATGTATTTTCCTCGAGTGCGGAACCTTGACATGGCTTCTAAAGAAGCGGATGTGTGTTTCCAGCACGGATGTTACTCATAATTGTTTATGCAGAAAGATCAAAAGCATATTGGTGTGAGTGGGATTCAGTAGAAGGTCATACCTCAACCAGAAATAATTGTCCTGTACAGCTCAGTTTTATAACTTTTTAAATACTAAACCTTTTTTATGTTCATAGGGCCTATGTTCTACCTAACAATTAAAAATCAGAGATAATTTTAGAGCTATGCCATGCGCTCTGGGCACATAACAAGAGAGGCATTTATATCAAATGTCACATGAAAGTAAAGGAAACCCTATTATAGCAATTAAACATCCAACAAAAATAAGATTTGTATTTTGTGGTCGAGTCGCTAAATATGAGACACCGACTTTCGGCATACATGAATATTGTAAATATGTGACAGGTTATTTTTGATTTTTCCTTTAGAAAATGGGTTAATTGTATTGAAATAGTATGAAAAGAATACATGTTGGCACGAAATATCATAAGATTCCTGTTATCATATCTAATCATCTAGGATTCACGCTATAGGACCTAGAGACAAATGAATATAAGCATAGCTCTTTGTCTTCTGCATGTACATTCATGTTTAGAGGAAGTACTTTTTTTTCCAGAAAAGTTTACTGTTATAATGCAAAATTCTAACCCATATCGGATATCATCAAAATGTGGGATATAGCAGCAATGCCTTTCTAGAAAAACTGGATTCTCCACTGTTCACTATTGGTTGGTCGAGCTATATCCCCGTGCTTATAAACCTCGTTAAAACGGTGTTGAAAAACGACACTAAAAAGGAGAACATGTAATGGGCATTGAAATCGATAAAGGGGATAGATGGCCTGGAGGGATGGTCGTAGGTTCAGATAACATTTGGTGTAATGATGGCAGTGCTCCCCTGAAGGGCTGTAGGCCGAGGGGGCTTACTATATATAGGTCCCATGATGTGTCGCCACCATAAAATATTTAGCAACCCACATCAGCCGCACACTTAACCAACAAAAATGTCCTGGAGGTTTTAGTCAAGCCGGGACCAGACTCCCGGGTGAAATGCGGCTCTGGGTGTGCTTTATTTTACCTTTTTTTATTCCTGTCCCTTCATGAATTTTAAAGAAACGGAAGCAGATCGAGCCGGTGACGCTTGGTCTAGCTTGGCTTTCTCGTCAGGGCCCACACACCAGTGATTAAGATCTATGCGTTTCCATGGCAACAGAATGCGGCGGTAATGTGCATTGCATTGTGGATTAAGGAGGGTTTTTGTAAGGCTTAGTCTTGTTTTGTGCTGGCGACGCCATCTTGAAGTGACAGTCTGCCATCAAGATGGCTGGCAGCATCGGTGGGGCGCAAAATGGCAGAGTCCCGGCAGGAGTGGTTGGGTGGGAATGGGAGGGAATATAGGCTGCAGGGGAGCCTGATTGCCCTCGCATGCCCCAGTATGGTAACTCAACGGGGAGTAAATAAACAAACTGCAAGCTAAAATGGGAACGAATGATAGAAATTGGCCCACCGAAATTGTCTGCTATCTGCCGTTCAGGCTTGATGGACTCTGGTAGCCAAGAAGAATTTGAAATAAGAAAACACAGGAGAGGTTTGAGGGTTAAGAGGCAGTAGGCTTCAGTAATGCGGAATGTGGGGGGAGAGTGGAAGACTGTTGGGTAACAACAGCAGGCAACTACGACCGCATGCGCATGCACAGGGTTTAACGGAGCGTAAGTGAGGCTGGGCACCGACAGCGGTGAAGCCATCCGAGGAAGCCAGCTTGGGAAGCCAGCCTGGGAAGCCAGTGAATAACACTCCTCAAAGTCAGGGCAGGAGGAGCCAACTAATTCCTAAGTCTTCTGGTAGAACTTGATTTTCTTCTTTTGGTGAGGTTTTTCTTCGTTATCATCCCTCGGGACCTTGATTTCAATCACAATGACATCCTGCCAATTTCTGTTTACTACATTGACGACTGATATAAATTATAGATTTCTCCAGAAAGCGTTTATCACGGAAAAAGGAAATAGGAAACACATCTAATCTGACAGTGTTCTCATATGAAATTCTATAAGGGGAACATAAAAAATGTATTTTTGTTATGTAAAGTTTTCGATTTCTAAAGGCTATCTTCTTCATTCAACAGTGTTGATGCATTAACAATATGTCATTATTACATATAACATTCACGCAATACTATAGCCGAGTTGAGCTTCTATTTACATCCTGTGCACTTCATTATTAATGCGTAATTGGATTAGTATTTGTTTGATAGTAATCTTGCACGCTTTGGTTCACAATGCATAGACTCTCTGTACTTCAGTTATAACTCCAAGGTTTCTGCCATCCCCTTGTGTGCCTCTCCAAACCTTTTATCAGCCATTTATTTGTTGTAGGTTTGCAGAGTTTGTATTTATCATGAGATGGGGGGAAATATTGACCTCGCTTTCCTTTGATAGCAGCGGCCTTAGATGTCACATTGCCAGCGTGGAAGAGCAATTTTGGATCCATTTGCTGCAGAACAAATTGCAGAGAAGACTGTTTGAAGGATTTATTTTTTGGGCACGATTATGTTGCATATTAACCTCTGTGAAGACAGGTGAACAGATTGACACTATCAGATGAACAATATTTTATTCTTCGTCGGTAGGATCTTCTGTGTATGCAACCCCTTAATGGTATATTCACACTTGTGTGAATGCCTTTCAATTGGTTCGAATAACACGTGTGATAATGGCGTCACCGTCCCCCTAATGCCACGATAAATGCGCGTTTTTATTCTACAATAGTTCGGTTATTCTTCCCAAAGTCTTTGCATTTTATTAATCTATTTTCTTTGTAACGCTGTTATATTCAACCCTTCTGTGAACTGGAAAGTTCGTAGACATTTGCGAATTGTGAGTAATTGATAACGTGTTACCTCCACAGAATAATAATGGAAGAGGAGTATAAACAATCTTTCTGTTCTTATTTGCAAAGCGACATACTATTTTTCTCGGAGCTTTTTGTTTACCTGAAGCTTAACAATTGTTTTTTTGTTGTTGCAGTGTTACTAGTTTTCAATGTACCATCAGCACAGTGAAAACAGGGAAAATGGCAAAATAAATTCCCTGACAGGGAAAACATAGGGAATTTGCAAATTTTGCCAAAACACTGGGAAAGCACAGAATTTTATTTGGCCAGGTTCTGAAATTCCTGATTCTCAAGATGTTAGGGATCAAACTTTTGTTGTTGGGTTGTCCAATTTTTTTCTGCAGAGACTTTTAAATTTGAACGACTTGCTGGATATGACACAGGGGAAAATTGCGGTGGGACAGGGAAATCTCAGGAAAAACACAGGGAATTTGAAAATGGAATTGGTTGGTACCCGCTACTGTGTATGAAGTGCTTTTTTAAACACGGTTTCTGTATTCCCAGGCGACATCCCTGATATTGTGGGCAGTTGTTTCGCGAGAGGTAACAGGTGATTTTATTGGGTCCAGATGTAATGCAGATACCGAGAAATCCCCCGACAGATCCATAAACCAATAGGGGTATCAAATTGCACAGGGTGAGGAGTGAGGGACAGATACCTCCATCAGATGTACTGGAGATGACCCTGGGCACCAGCAGTAGGAGTTTGTGCTTGTGGGGGGGGGGGGGGGGCGCAATGGGTTAGGAAGCCCCATAACTGGGGGCCCAACTTGTGAACTTTGCTGCTACCACAGGGAGTGTCGCGCCCAGGCCGATATGACACAGGGTGACAGACAGGGGCGGGGCGACCGGAGCGCCATCTGTCAGTGCCAGCTCAAGCCGGCCTTATGTGCGGACTTAGCCACTGATTGGGCGTATTATAATAGTGACTGATAGGACGCGGCGGTGACAGGCGGAAATCCAGCCGAGACATGCGCGTTGATGACCACGCGGAGGGCGGCGTCCCAAGTGGCCAATAACAGGTCGACTTATCAGATCTGGGCCTATGACGTAGTGTCAGCCGCCAAGGAACATGGCGGCCGCAGGGCAGGCTTAGTGCTAATTGTAGGGTTACCCTGGTCTGCAGCTCAATGTGTCGATGTGCAGGGTGTGGGGCAATGTGTAGTGTGTGTGGGGGGGGAGGTCGGGGGTGCTGAGGTCATAGGGGGAGGGGGTGTTTATTGTATGTGCCTGGGAGGGGTGGTGTCATGTGGATATTAAAGTACTGTTATTGCCTGTCGTCCATATTACGCCAAGATTGCCTTGTCATTGAGACGGATAAAGGGTTAAACGTTACCTTTCAACTTCGTAGGTACGAGACGTAAATTAGGCATGTAATCGTGAGTGACAGCATTTAAAATGATACCCTGTTGTCGCCTAAGGTCGTCAGTGTTCCGGATATTTCAAATGTGTTGGGGGTGTTTATTTGATTGAAATGACATATCAATTGTTTATTTACCACAAACACTATTCTAAAGGAAGGCATGGGAAGGCGTCGGGGATGTGGGGAAATAGTGGGACTTGGGGTTGGCGGAGTATTGCCTTAGTTTGTTTCAGCAAATGAAATGTGGTCAGTCGTAGGCCCATGTCGGGGCTGGGGGAGAAGGTGGGGGAGTCATTGGGTGGGAGGGTGGATCGGAGGGGCTCACGGGGCGGGCAGGGGGTAGGAAGGGGTGTGGGGATGTCAGTCATGCAGCCCATTCAGCCTCCCATTCAGCCCTCCGTCCTGGGCGTCAGGCCAATGATTTATTCACCCGGGGTTCTTATTTTGATTTCTGGCCAGCGTTGCGCCGGCCACGACTGCCATGATGGACGGCGCCGACGTCGCCGACGACACGACGCACGCGCCGCTCGAGTGCGACGACGCCGACGACATGTTTGTTCGGTGTGCGCATGCGCCGCCCGCAGGCGTGAACCTATCACTCCCCTCTGGCGGCCAGACAGTGAACTAGCCGAGTGGGCTGACAAGGTGGACGCTGACAAATCACCCCAGCATTGTAGAGCGCAGCTTTTAAATGGAGCCTCCATTCCTCCCCCTCATGACAGGAGCATAACCATGAATAAAAAGTCAAAATAAACACAAAGTCAACTTCCAGATGAAAAATGCCCTCTGCTAGGATTAAACCCGGGATCAGTGAGGTTGTGACGACAAAAGGCGTTTTGCCCACAGCGTTCTCTCTTTTACCCCTGAATCAATTTAATTCACTGACTTGAATAACTTTTTAATTCTAAAAGTATATACAGCGTTCCATCTGTTACTGGCAACAAAAATCAGTAAGAGTCTGAGGCACTGTGTAATTCGGCCTGCATTCTGTCACGTAACAAAAACAGGTTGGGTGTGATATCTTAGAAATGAGCTTGTCACATATCCGCCCCAGCATCTTGCCAAGTGTTACTTTGAAACGTAGGTGTGTCGCTCCCTTTTTAAAAGAGAAAGTCTCGGGTTAAAAATCCCTGCCAACTGCCTCCAGGGCGCACGGCAACCAATATTCACCGTGAATACAACCATACTGACGCCACTCGATATGTCTGCCGCCGAGTCCCTCTTTAAACCCTCCTCCTTACTTCTACTTACACAGCTCTCCTTGGAATTACAACACAAAAAAGCGCAGTTCCGCCAATCCAGAGTCAGAAATCCTCACTCTCTGCTGCCTCCTACCCGTCCTCCCTATGCAAAATTGATGCAGCTTCTAAGTGTTTTCCGACAGCCTCGGGAGGCGAAGGCTACGTCGGGATGATGGCTTTTACTCAAGTCTCATTTCTTAGCCCGCCCCAAAAAGACAGCAGCAAGTCGCGAAGGCTTTCCTTAAAACTCAAAGTAGCTTCACGTGGCTGTAGGATTCGGGCAAGGTCTCGCCCGGCCGAGTGTTTCTGCTTTTTAACCGTCTGTCGTTCTGCGCTCAGAAGGATTTGTGCCGTTGCCACCTACTAGCACCGTCTTAGAAAACTGAACCGACACCTTTACATATTGTATTAGGATCGTCACCTTTATTCTGTGAAAATGAAAGTAGACATACATATATTCAATGGCAGATAGTATTGCCAGTCGCATATGTAAAAATGTCTATTTAAATCACCTTAATAGTACTCTGTTTACCTAAAATCTGTATGAATAATTATGTTCTCTTTTTTTTGCAGGTGAGTATGACGACAACTGCCGTTCTAAAGTAGGTCACTATTATTTTCAATATACAGAATCCAAATGTGCAAGGTTGGAGAGATGGGTGAAATCATTATAATTATTGTTTTCTTAATAGTAATCTAATGTACACTGTCATTGTCTGACTCTTGCATCTAAAGATATTCCAATTGGTCTTAACTGAATTCCAAGTTGTTCTTTTCCCTCATCTCGAGTTCTTGGTTGATTGGGAATAGCAGTCGGAGGTGCCTGGCACTCTGCCGCCTGGAGACCTATCCACTTACCCCCATAGGCTCCTCACACCTCCTGCGCAGCCACCTACACTCAAACCGCCCCACACAACCACCGTCCCCAGGCCCCCACCCCGCACTTCCCCACACCCACCCAGCAGTGGCAGTTCCTCCAGCGCCCTGCTACCACTCCCAGCCCCCACCAATATTCACGTCTCACCGCCGCAGCGTCCCCGCCACCGGCCCAGGAGGAAATGAATTGAAATAGTAAATAAGGCGAGCTGGGGCGAGCAAACATTGCCTCCAGGGCGGCGGTGGGAGAGGTAGGGCGGCGGGAGGGCCGGGGGCGGCGGGGAGGTAGGGCCGGCCGTCAGCGACTAGTGTAAGTAGTGCACGGAGAGAGGGGTTAGTACCGGGCGTAGAGCCCCATTCGCCGGAGACAAGTTTTTCTTTGCGATTTATTGCAATCTCACAATCGTAAGTCTAGAAAATTATAATTTTGAATTGAGAATTGACCATAATAGTCATTGACGAGTGCAAGATGGATCACAGAAATGTTTGTCCGAAATATTGATTTTAAGTGTAAAAGAAATCGGAGAAATGAACTCCAGATCGCAACGAATCTCAAGGTAAAAATCGCCTAGGGTGAATGGGGCTTATTGCAGGCTGGTGGGCGCGCCTCGGGGGGCCATGTTTAGCTAAGTGGACGGGGGTGGTGGTGGTGGTGGCAGGGTAGGGAGAGTAGGTGGTTGGTGCAGAATAGGAGGGCCATTTATCTTAAAGGGTACATGCAGGACATGGAGGTTTAAGTAAGTGGCTGCTTCACGGTATGGGGAAGGCCTTCAACGAATTAGGGCTACCCTCCTTGTCTGGGTTAGGGGGTGTAAGGGAACTCTAATTGTATTATATTCTTGTAGATAATAGTGCGTGAGTCTGTCTGACTTAAATGAGAAACAATATATTCTAGAAAGTTATTTGCATATACGTTATTGGCAGAATTGTAAAGAATTTTACGGATAATGGCATGTTGTATCAAAGATTGTTAGTCGTCCAACCAATGTTTGTGGTAATGAATTTGCAGCAAACATATTGGCCATCTTTGGATCAATCATTGTAAATAATTTAGTTTTATTACATTTCTATCGTTTTCAAACATAACTGAATACGGGATATACCTTCAGCCGGAGAGCCTACTTTATCTCCTGACCAATACTGAAAACTTCAATCACTGTGAAATATGCATGCTTAAATCCAAAGTTTCCTTCAATTTTTTGGAGTCGTTGGGGACTGCCTGATCCCATGGGTTTAAATACTTAATGGACTTCTAAAATGATAGCGCTTATTTTCAAAAGTTAGAATAGTACACCCAGAAGGAAACCCGCATGAATCCATGCTAATTCCGTTCGCCAGTATATCTGCTTTATGGTCAGTGGGAAAATGTATTTCCACTATTTCCGTTAAAGTAAACCACTCCGTCTTGTTGAAGACGCACCATACACCACACACTACCAACCAGGATATTTCAAATGTTAAGACCTCTGATGTAAGTGGGGGTAATTGGAAGATCGGCCATGCCGAAATCACTGACCCAATAAAATACAATTTTAAAAAAGTCAAAATTGGTACAATTCTGCCATTATAGAAGGATTAAGCAAATGCGGACTTGGGAGATGTGCACTGAGATCCCAACTACAGGAGACTAAGGTGGAAATGGGAGAAAACAATAGAGACGACGAGAAAAGGGAGAAAAAATGTCAGAGAGCCCCGCTACTCCCGACACCCTGCCAGCCAACCCGTGCTTACGTAATACCAACAGCGGCTCACAGGGGGCGCCCCAGGGCTGTGTTGATCAAAGCCATCCCATCAATTGCGCACGCGCGCCGACATCTTCAAATCCTGTTTATATGTAAATTTCCAGCCTCTCCCCAGCACCCCACCCTACAACCACTTCTAGCGCTATACTCAGAAGTGAGGCGCTCACTCGGAAACTCGCATTGTTGGAGCAGCTCGATGGCAGACGTGTGCTCGCTTGAAAATTACGAGTTTCTTTAAGATATCGATCGTCGCAAACCCCCACGGGCCTGGCCCTTTTGTTTCAGAGTTCCCGATTAAATAGGGACTCGACGACTCGCTTGTCTAACAATATGAGGGCTGGCAGGTCCGCCCCTGGTCCTCTATCGACCTAGCTTCTGTCTCAACGTGTGGGGGCCCCTTAACAGACGTCACGCCCACGTCACAAACAATACCGTTATACGTCTTAATGGGAGTCTTTCGTTCAGATCAACAAAATTATATTATTTTGAAAAAAGAACTTCGATTACGCACTGCTGTACATTAGCATTGTTCTCCAATGCCAGGCCGATAGAGCGTCGAGCAGCGATGTAGGGGAACGTCTTCCAAAGTAGTAAAGTTTATTGCTTTGAAAAAGTCACTTTATTCGAAAGCAGCTATTTTGGCTGCATAGTGCTTAGCACTTTATTGCCCAATATGTGATTTGAGTTATGTTTGTAAAACATAAGTCTCTTGGCAACCATAGTCTTTATCAATGACATAATTCCATGTCACCAACAGGGAAACTGTTAACATAATTATGTTTGAGTTTAATCGGCAATAACAATCGTATCACTAAAATAATAATCTAAAAGTCTTACAGAGACAGCATAATGCTACAATAAGCAGAGGAAAACGTTTTTTAATTACCGGTACTATCACTTGTCCTTCATCGACAAGTTTACTCCTGCAAAGTGTCAAGTTGCGGATCGTGCCTAAAGGGGTGCACATCGCTAACCACTTGATAAGTTAATGACTACAACTGTTATCTCGTTTACACTGGTAACCATGGATACCTGCTACCACAACCTACATGTGGCATCTGTTGGGAGCTTCTCCAGGGTTTGACCCACCGGAAGTGGTTTACAGAGGTCACGGTGGGTTTGTAAACAACAACAGACAAGTACCGGAAGTACTCGTCGCTACAGAGATCACAGCGCGTGTGCCTTCTCCAGATATACCGAATTGAAGGTTAAATTGCAATTTGTTTCCATACCGGTGTTTGTATTGGATTGAGTGCCTCATCAGGGACGGATCCAGACATTTTCAAAAAGGGGGGAGGGGCGCCCTATTGTAAAAAATTCCAAAAATAGGTGGGGGGGGGGGGGGTGAGCCCCCTCCGCCCCCTCCTCTAAATCCGCCACTGTTCATCCCACCATCATAGACCAACAATTAGCATATAGACAGTCAATGTCTACACTTTAACTACATGTACCTTACTTGAATACGACAGTTACGCTTCAACAACATTCAAGAAGCGTAGAACCCAGCTATTACCCCTCCACAGACGCTATCAGTAGTGGCCTAAATAGGCAGAATACCGACAGCCAGGGTTCGGATCCCGCTGGCGGAGCTGACTTGTTCAAAGACTAAGATGGAAAACTTGACCATAATCTGACACATCGCTAACGTAATCGGTGTTGAAGAATTTAGTGATAATACCTTTGTGATGATACTAAACCACCAATTACCACAACCCTACCGTTGTAAATATCAAGGGGCATGACCATTAGGATGTCCAGCCTTTATAAATATTTACATTCCTGTACAACGGGCTCGGGGACATTCCACACGGCCGTAAAAAGTCAGTAAACAGGTGGGCGCGGGATGGGGTGGTCAAAGAGGTCCGAGTGGAGGAGTCGGACAGTGGGCAGCGATAAGTACAACCACATCACACAGCCCGCCACTAGGGGACCCCACTCTCATCAGGGTAGGCACCGGAAGGTGGGGATCATTTAGCCGGGAGTCCCGTCTTATCGGGGCTATATTCTAATCCCATTGGTGGCGGAGGAGCGTCAACCACTTGTCGGTTGGAGGGGTGTCTGTTTTCCATCAGCCCTCACCGCCCCAGGGGCCGAGCTTGGGACCCCTGCTTTTAATTAGTTAAATGAACAGGGGGTCCTTGATTAGGGAGCATGCACGTGATGCCTGGCTCAACCAATGATATGCCGCTTTAGTCTTCAAGGTAATCATGGCAGCCGAAGTGTTCATTTGAATGGTCCTCCCAAGAGACAGCAAGGACAAATGGCAATGATCTAAGGTGTAGGGGTGTTGGGTATATATGATAGGTTTGCGGATTGAGTTGATGTACATGCCTTGGTTGATGTTTACCAACGTGTATTAAAATGAACATACTGATACATTTTCGTTTTTATCGTTGTGTTCGATAGTACATGCAGTTTCAAGGGAAAAAGTGCGTACGATCCTTTTCTATATATCGATATGATATGGCATTAAAATGAAAAAGTGCGGTACAGACCAGAGAATAGAATATCCTTGTAGGTGCAAGCATACCCTGATGTAGCCCCCACCTAGCTAACCTACCAGCTTTGCCATGCATACATTTTTTCGGAAATGACAAATGGGAGTACATGTAGTAAAGTAATTATTTTCTTTCTGGGAAATGCGGTTTACTGTTAATGATTAGACATAATTGGCTAATTACGATAGGGCGATATAAAGGGGGTGAAGTCATTCCGTGACATTGATAATTCGCCACAAAGTGTGTCCTGGGGAACTGTAAAATTTCCACTATTTTATAGACGTTGTGCAGATGACTCCACAATTCCCAGAAGGGGTCTGGTCGCCATAAATGGTTAGTGATCATTTTGAAAGAATTATTTTTCACAATCTTAGAATATCTAGAACCAGTATTTCTGCTGGATTTTATCTAATATAACTGCACTAAGTCAAAATGTGCTGTTTCTATTACTAAGAATTATACTTTAGATTTATATATCAGCCATGCACGTGGATATGATGAACACATGGTGATCACCAAAATGTGGTCACGTGGCCATGTCTGCACAAGGTCTATAGCAGAATAACACCCACATTATGTATCTGTCTGAGCTGCAGAAGCATTTCGCCGAAATCATTCAAACTGACTGTATCCTGTGGACATCCTAGAAATACCAAAAACAATGTGCAGGGCACGTTCGAAGCCCTGAGTAACGACCTTGCTTTTAAAAAACAGTATTTCTGGTTTTACTTCGCTTGTGGGAAAATCGCGGAAGATCCGGTCGGCTCCCTTATTACGTTTATACCTAGACCATTATGTCACTCCCACGACACAAGTAAGGGGAATTAAGAGACCTACCACGATGGTCCCACTGCTGAGGGGACTGGGTCGGCCACCCTGAGCGGCTACTGAGGCGCCACCAAGTAGTTCGTATTGTAGTTAGTACCCCGAGGACTTAAAACTTCAAAACCTTCCAAATTGATTTAAGATTTTTTAAAAAGAATCTCATTATTACATCTACGTGGTTATTCTAAAGCATAGTATTTAAACTTTAATTTTTCTGTCTCTGATATACTAAAAAGTATAGATGTAACCAGATGTTTATACACGTTGATAAGACATTGAACGAATGCTCAGTCTTGAACTTCTTTGGTGCCACAAAATCTTGTTGGTACCGAAATGTGGTTATGATTAAGTTATCATACATGTGTATGACAATCACAGCTTGTTTGATCTGAGATTATGTTTAGTTACAAAAAACAACTTCCTCATCCATGTATCCTCAGCCAGTTAAACCATACAATATTACTGCCTATCAAACACGTACTAGACATGTTGGCAAACACTGTTACAGGAAGGGCGACTATTCAGACACAATACCCGTTGAAATAGCGGATGTCCCTTTCAACTGTTCTAAGGTCAGAGAGAAGCCTCAAGAAAACCACCCAAACGCAGCAGATATCATTCATACTTCTAGGCCGTCCTCCCAATGATGGGTTCAGACCTTAATAATAGATTGGTAATAGATGCATGGGTAACGACATTTAAACAGGTGTTAGGCAATGGCTGAGTAATAAAAGGTCGTATCTCAAAAAAAATCAATTTTATCTTTATTTTTGAACATGTTTCCCTTCCCCCTAAGGTATCTAGAATAATTTGGAATTTTTGAAAATTTCCAAATCTTTGGAATGTTATAACCCAGTAAACAAAGGTCGTATCTATAAAATTTCACTTTTGGTTGAGTAATAAAAGGTCGTATCTAAAAATGGTCATTTGACTTTCTTAGTAAAAAAGGATAATTAATGTGAAATGAACATATCTTATGATTTTGATTTTTTTCATAACTATCACATAAACCTTATTGTAAAATACTATGGATGAATTTTAGAAAACTAAGAGCAGACAAAGGAATATAATTGCAAAATGTCAGATACGACATTTGTTTACTGAAGTTCTGGTGTGTGTGGTGAGTAATAAAAGGTTGTATCTGGACTGAAATTGAATCTGATAGTTAAGATATCACATAAATCTTTATTTTTGTAGAATAATTGAATGAATTCAATACTACCATATTGGTTCAAGTTCAGAAACATTATTTTGTGTGTTAAGTATTAGTTAAACCGATTTAATTAGTATTTATCTAAATTTTAGATATCTCCTTAACAATGAGTAATAAAAGGTCGTATCTGGAAAAAAAATGTATATATGTTACCATAGTAACATCCCAATGACCCATATAATCATAATTGTGACTAAGGCATTTGTAGCATACATTCTTTCTAGTAATAAGATATTATGATGATTAAGCAGATATTTAGAATCATACAGAGCTTTAGGATATGTCATATTTCTTTAATGGACAATTTCTCAAAACGTGCATTTGTCAGATACGACCTTTTATTACTCAGCCAACGAATCTGATATTCTCAATGTAACGTATTGGAGAGTTATAACTTTTCTATCATACGACAAGTTAATAGTTGTCTTCTCACTGATGAAAAACGACAAGGAATAGCTTTTCCGCCTTTGATCAGTGGTGATGAAAAAAAGGCTAAGGAATGCTTATGTCATACCTGAAACATCAAAGGAATCATTGAAAATGGCAATATATAGGTGTCAGTTAAAATACCAGGCCAGCTGATGAGGAATGGCAGTGATATCATGTGCTCGTCTAGATCACAGACCCACCACAGGGCCATGTGGGACCCCTCAAACCCCTCAGGTAGGAATGTTAATTAGCAACTGCCGTCAGTCGTACAAATATGAGGTCAACTTCTGGCTGAGGTCCAGACCCAAACAACAGTTCCAAGAAGATATGAAAGGCACCCCAACTTTATGAAAGGCACCCCTACTTAGCCAGCTTATCCGTTCATCTGAGTATGTGTGTGTGTGTTGGTGGGAGGGGCGGGTGGTTGGATAGTAGAGGGGTGTAACCTTGAATAATCGGAGGTTTAAAGTCAACTGGTGGCTGACTGCTTCTCAATCAATCTCCAAGCAGATCAGTTTACTACTACCAATTCGTATTATGGAAATGTATGGTGATTGATGCCTCTGTTTGGAGAGTGGGTTCCTTCAGGGTGGCCTGTGCCGCGCGTGTGGCCTATGGTAGTGACCCTAGTTGATGGGTACCAGCGCAACCCTGTTATTAGCCCCTCCAGGTGAAAGCCTCAAATGACGTACCTAATGGGCAGGTATAGGCCGGCCACCATTCTGCCTTCTTGACCTGTGGGGGGGGGGGGGGGGGGGGGGGGGGCACTTGGGCTTGAAAAGGATCCCACTGCCAAACGGACCCGTGAAGCGGAAGACAGTCATTGTCAAAATAGAGGGATGGTCAAACACTTTCTATACAAGTGGGGCATTGCTTTACATCCTTAGAACAATATAGAGGCAAAAACCCGAAAGTTGGCCTAACTGTTACTTTATTTCACACAAAAAACAAATGAAAATTGATCCATGATTTGCTAAGTTTTTTTTGGGTAATTTTTTTATGTTTCCTGGTATACAGACACTCTGATTTTTTAGGGCAGTGATCTGTGTCCCCCCAAAAATAGGGCAGTCTACTAAAATTCAGGAGCAGTCAGTCACGAAAAGTAGGGGCCGTAGTCTGGCAGTGGGAAGTAACCTTCAAAGAGTCAGTGCCCCCCCCCCCCCCCCACAGCTGCTCCCCAATACCCCACACCAACCCATATACTAAAAGGGGTATTCACTCCACCCGTGCGGCTCCACAGGTGTGCATGAGCCGCATTCCTACCTGATGTCAACTAATTCTCTCACCTTATCCTGCCCCAATCAAAGCCATATAGGCTCTAGGTACTTCCCCCTCCTATAGGTTCTGTTAATAGCAGTGAGCTCTCATTGAGGCTATAGTATAGGGCTGGTGCCCTATGAAAGGTCATAAGGCGCCCAACGCCCTTTCCCTTAATATAAAGGGGGGCGGTGGGCGTTGTTTAAAGAGGTAACCGGGAGGGGGGTCTACATTCCTCAGGTGTCTTTAAGTGGCTCACCTGCGGTTGCCTTCAGGTTAAGGCACAAGTGTGGCGCATCAGGGGAAGGCCCCTTAAGACGCTGATCACCAGGTGGCGTTTGATCTCTCCCGCCCTCCCCCCGAACCCACCCCCTCTCCCCTGACACCCCGGGGGGTCTTGTTGACAGTCGCCAGGCAGGGGGAAGTCAGCCTGGATGAAGAAACAGAAAAGGCGGGGTGCCCTGGCTCTGGGCGGCGGATACATCCATCTTGACACGTCCTCTAACGCGTACTGTCACACTTAACCCATTGTCGTCTGCCTTTTCGCGCCAAAACCATTTTAGGCCCCTTTTCACACCCTCACCCTCCAATACGCTAACATATCAAACAGGATGAATCCAGAGATGACTCAATCAAGCCATCCTTTGAATTGCTGGTACTCACAGAACAATTGGTTTCTACAAACTGTTGTGAAGTGGATTGGGAATTTGTAATCGGTAGCGGTGAGCCTTGTCACTGGGCTCTATGGGAGTTGTGTACACTTGTCAACCTGATAGCTAGGCGTGTCGCGCAGATAAAAGATGTCGGGGTCACAAGGCCAAGCTCAAGCCTTTATTTATACAGCCCGAAATGTTGTTTAGACAACCGCCCAGGGCATTATTAGCCACCAATAACTGTCAACATTTATTCCCAACTACCTACTTGTTAAAGGCATAAACGAAAGCTGCAATCTCAATCTAATTGGGGGCCATTTATTTTGACTATCAGATAAATCAGGGATCCTTTCAGATGGCGATAGGAAACGCAATCTGTAACTTAGAACATCACGTGACTTTGGATCAAATTGGTTATTCTCTCTTCAAGGAAAAAATGTAAGATAGTATGTTTAATGATTATCTGTAATGGAAAAAACTCTATGTTGATATGAACAAATGTTGCTACATATACTCAAGTTGTTATTATTACAACAACTATGAGATTATAAAGTATACACCTATTGATTAACGCCTTCAACCCTCTATTCCTGAAGAAAATAGATAAAAATGTTTGTGGACTACAGAAGAAATTCTTTCTAAAGCTGCAAACCATTTGAAAATATTCATTTTAGAAGCTTAGATATGGTTGTTTGAAGTTCCCACCTTCATGTACAATAGAAACCCTCCAGTTCATATAGTTACCTTTGTTTCCATGTTATGGTAACTTTAACTTGACCTCGTATATTTAGAATAAAAAGCATTTCTTATTCAGAAAAATGTTTAAAATACAATAACTTTTTAATGACTTGGTCATTTATCTAACTGTTTGAAGTATAAGGCAGAAAAAGATATTTCCTACATTACCCATGAAAATTGTTCCATTGACTCCGAATGTTCTTTTTTCTGTAACCATGGCAACCTAACAACCTTATTATTTGAAGGATTTCTGTGAAATAAACATTCCATTGCAAATTTCCCATAATGCATCATTTGCAAAAGATTTGATATTTCTATGAAAATCATTGAATTCTCCAGAAATTTCTGTCTAAGTCAAGCTTTTCCACAAAATTACAAAAAAAATGTTTTTTCATCAATAATTCCTTTCAAGAGGCTGATTTCCCAGAATAGGTAGATTTGCCCTATATTGCCCATAACGGCCTTTACTGGAACACATGTTCTAGAATATCTAAACATAGAATAATCATACAAAGAGTGTAAGGTTCCTTGGAACTTTGGGAATCTTTTGATATTTACCTCATGAGTGTAGGTGAAATACCCATTTTATAATCAAAATAAAGCCCTAAAAGAGGTGCCATTTTATGGGTAACACTCATGTGGTGGCCAAATATGGCCTTATGGGGTGGAAGGGGTTAACTACGATATAAAAAGCATCATGTCAAATTCAGGGTTCCCACGGCACAGGGAAAACAGGGAAAAATTAATGGCAAAAGAAATCCCTGGCAGGGAAAACACAGGGCCTGATGATTTGTAAATTTCACCAAAACACAGGGAATTTAATTTGCCCAGATTCTGAATTCCTGATTCTCAAAATATTAGGGATTTAATTTCTTGTTGGTGGGGTGTTCAAATTTTTTCTACATGTGAAGGCTTTCAGATTTGAACAACTTGCTGGAAATGGCACAGGAGAAAATTGCCATGGGACAGGGAAATCTCAGGGAAGATGATTATCGGGTCTTTAGAATTAGATGCATATTTCAGAAAACAGGGTGTTATCAATGATCAATGATAAGATCTGTGAGTTTTGATATGCAGGGATGTAAATTTTCCGATTTTTGTCGGATTTCTATTTTTTTCTCTTCAGCACCCCCAAAAATCAGTTTCTAAATTTAATATTTAGAACCCATTTACAACATCTTAGGATACATTCAGATTTCCTTAATGCTATTTCCGAATTTTTTTTCTGCCCCTAACTTACATCCCTGGATATACCTACTAGCCAGAAAATTGCCATTTTCCGTTATATCACAGTACTTTATGTTCAGCCGCCATAGATACCCGTGACTTTGTGCCCTCTTCCCGGCCGTCCTCCCCTGATGACTACATGGTTAGTAATCCCATTATCTACAAGATGTCTCTGTCCTGCCCCCAACAGACACTACCACCTCATTAGCCGTATCATTACCTGTCCTCACCTGTCCAGACAAGGGCCCGGGCGGCCCGTTAAAAGACGGTGTTTACAGGTAATTATCATCATCGTCAGATGCCCTTTGAAGCCGTTCAGACTAACAACTGCGCCCACTGTGTCATTATCCCACTGCCTCTTTGCCTCCCAAAGGCTCTGTATATAAGGAAATATTTGCCAACCATTTCCTTGAAAATTAATGTTTCTATTTTATATTGCCATGGTTTGCAAACGTCGAGGATTAGATATGCTTCTGATTGCTCAAAATGTTCTCATTGTTCCCAATGCCAGATAAATGGTCCATGAATACTAAGCAACACTTATTTCTCTCGGCAAATATAAGTTTCAACTAAAATTATACGTTCGGACATTATAAATGGTTCATTAGTTGTTGCTGTTTCGCAGTCTTCATTTCTACGTGTATTTTAGGAACGATATGGGACTGGAAAGAGAGTTTTCAAAGGGCGCCGCCGTTTCTCTGTCGTGTGTAGCAGAGGTGGTTTTGTAAAGGATTTGACATTTTCTTTCTGGCATTGCTTACTGTAGTGTAGGCCGCTTGATGGTGAGACGGTGATCTCACCTTTTGTCTTTGGTACATATTAAACGCACCTGTTCTCATTAAGCCTGGATCATTTAAGACACGCAGCATAAATACAAGTAAACGTATCAGTAAAGGTTGTGTCTGTGTTGAAGGGCTACAGCTTAGGCCTAAACAAAAGCCTGGCAGGCCTGTGAAGCATTGATGAAGCAACAGGCACCACCTGGGTGGGTATTACCATTATAGGGGGCCGTGATAGGGTATGGCAGCGGTAACCTGCCTTGTGCCGTGTTGTATTATCTAATCAGGTGGGCCTGTTGTCGGTGCGACCCTCAGATCTCTTTGAACATTTCTCTGTCGTATAAAGAATGCCCACCCAAGTGGAATGTGGCGTTTGTGATCGGGTAAAGGAGTCAGGAGGGGCTGTCCGTAGTAGCAGGGCAGGAACACATGGCTTTTGTAGACCCGAGTATTATTATAGGACGGGGCGGGCGGCGAGAGCTGCTTACACGCCCGCTCACACAAAGAGTAAAGATAGATAGGAGTGTCCGTGGCCACCCCTTACCAGGGATAAAGCCTTAAAGACGCGGCCAACAATCCCTGCTATTCAGTCCCTTTTGCTGGTCCGCCAGTTCCGCCAGGCTTACCCCTTGTCGCCCTCCCCCCTCCACCTCCTCTCCCTTCACGTGTTTTATGCGGATATGGAACACTTTTGGCAAGCTTGGAGCGTCACGGCTGCCTGCTTTCATGATTTTTGCGCCAGGTAGTAAGTCATGAAAGGCCGCCGTAGGCCTCCTGCCCATATGGTTCTTTTCACAGGCACTGCGCATGCGCCACCTGCCGGCTGGTTCCCGGCAGGTACCACGAGAAGCGCTGAGGTGGCACATAGGTGAGGCTGGAGACCAGCGGCAGCAGCGCCCAGTCTCCCCCTGGCGGAGAAGGCTGGTGAGTCCTTTTTACTCCTGTAGGGAGTCCACCATGAACTAACGGTAGGGGGCTCTGGCTAGAGGACTTGCAAGACGGGGGCAACAATTGCATGTCATGTTGTATGCCTTTGATGCTTGCCATTGGCACACAAAGAAAAATCCAATGGCTTTAGGGGTGTGCGGATGCATGGACGAAGAGTTGAAGGCAATCGTATAAACCGTAGGCCTGTGCGCATGCATTGAGGGCACACCAACATTGAAAGGCAATGTCTGAGCAGTGTTCCAGCTCGCCTGTGTTCAAAGTCAATCCCACCTTCACCCTACCTTTCTGTCTCATAGACAGACTTCCCAGCCCCTCCCCTACTCCCCTATACCAACGTCTCCTACTGCCGTTGCCAAGGAAACCCTCTCACAGAAAAGGTGGCGGCGGCGGGCCTGATCACGCTAGGATACCGTTGCCTTGGTTACCTCAGATAAACAAGGCTGTCATGGATACGGATACACTTCAAAGGAGAAAGCTTTTCTGGTGGGAAAAAGTCATCACATGTTACATGTGGTAGTGCAAACTCGAGTTTCACCACGCATCCCACAAGCCTATACCAGGGGCCTGGGATGGGCACTGTCATAAATACGTCGCCTCAGTTTGCTCCTGGTACAGCTAGCCTACCATCTGCATTGTAGTCATTCACACAGTGAAACAATGTTATTTTGAACAGTACACGATATTTTGAACAAGAGGTTTATCAAATAAGATAAGAAAACATTTGTGCTGTTATGTCCTGTCTTGTTTTACCGTTAGCCAATTGATTGTTCTACTTTAAAAGTTTGATCATGCACTTCCAACTTCCATGTAAATATAGTACCATCAGACTATCACCGTCTCTACAAAAAGTCCGTTCTTCCTTCATAAACAGAGATGTAAGTTTTTAAATGTTAGCCTAATTTCACATTTTTTCACTTCAACACCTCTGATGAGCACGAAATGTTATAATGTTTAGGAAACTTGCAGATTTTCTTAAGTTAATTCATTTTCAGATTTCTTTTTCATTTACCCTGACTTACATCCCTGTGTAGTAGATATGAACGAGACTTTGTAGGGTCCTCGTTCTAAACAGACTGACAAAGGATCATCAATGTAAATGAGTCTTCAATCAAATAATCTTAGGAAGTTTCAGAGCATCACTGTGCTTTCTTTCTATAAAGGCCTATATACCCTCATTCCCCGTCCCCCTTCCCAAATCTATAAACATTAAGACCAAAGACAGCGGCAGTTCCCACCTCCCGTAGAACACCTTAAAGTTCACCCGAAAAGAAATTTTATAAAAACCAAATTGATTCTTATGCAATTTATTGTTGTCTATATCAAAGAATGACAGTGTGTTAAGCTACCATTGCACCCAAACAACAGCCCCCAGGACTATTGTTCTAACTGTGAAGCCACCCTAACACCCTAAGTGCGAATTTCGCGGAGGCAAGCCTGGACAGTGCTGGTGACGTCATGGGAGCCATTGACTCACCATTGTTTACCATGGAGAGAATGAAAATACTTCATACTCCGAAAATATAATTTAGAATCCCATGAAATTTTCAAAATGCAATGTGATCTATGTATGTAGTCCCCATGAATTTTTTTTTGATTTTTTCAATCAGTACTTTCACAGTTGTAAATTTTTAAAGATTACTCCCCAGTAAGGCACTGCCTTGGCCTCATGGCTCCCGTGACGTCATGAGCTTTTGTTTACATGAACTGGCATGAAACCTACTGTTGAGCAACCCGGCCACACTGGCCAGTTTGAATTAGCTTTATTTCAATAGTCCTCTTTGATGAAACGATTTTGCACTTTTATATATTGATAATAATACAAAGGAAACATATCATAGTGCTAAAAATCGTCTTTTCGCGTCTTCTTTAAGGACCCTATTCACCCTGCCTTCCCCTCCTCATCGCCTCTCGCCGGTCTTTAATTGATTCTCACCTGCCCCCTCCCGAGGTGTCCCGGCGCAGGTAATGGGTGTCCTGAGGACGTCGTTAAGTGGAGGGGCTCGGCTCGGGCTTTAATTTGGCCTGAGTGACTCAGGCGGGATGGGCCGGGGGTGGGGACGAGGAGCAGAACGAGGGGGGGGGGGGGAGGGAGGAGCAGGTCGGGGGTGGGAGGAGAGCAGAAACTTTTCCGACAAACACGTAGGGAGTGTTTGACACGGAGGTGACCCATTGGTAACGTTAATTACTCCCCACTACTGAGGGTAATTTGCCTGGGCTACTCAACTTTTATGATTTCTCTTTTTATTTTCCATTCTCTGGAATATTAATTTTAATGTCACATATTATACTCAACAACAGGTTAATATACTAATACTGAATCACACAGGCAATGGTTTTCCATAGGCTAATATAAATATGAAACTATATAATTGTTAAAGCCTTGAAAATATCAGACATTGTGCGCGGAGGACGGATTATACAAACGAAGGTTCAACTATAATAATTACTGTTACTGCGTTAAAATTTGATAGTACATCTCAATCGTGATCTCATTATAAAAGGGGCGTTCATTCACCAAGACCCTACGTTTCAACTTGTCCGTTCAAAAATATGAAAGAAAAAATCGGAAAAAAATTACTAAAACGCCTTAAGATAGGCACATTAAATGTAAACAGAAAATTAATACCACGTGTACGTATCATTAAATGTAAAGTCACACAGGCCATTACATTTAAAGTCACACAGGCGTATCCAAACCAACCCATACGTTGACGTTCGCCCTTATTGCTTATGACAAGTTGGTTGATAAAACGCCCCTCCACACACCTCTCCGCCCCCCTGCCCTTAAAGGACCACCGGAGTGGAGGGCCCGTCGTTAAGGGCCCTGACAGCCCCCCTCACCTGGCGCCCCCCCCCCCCCGCCCCCTCCTGGAGGCCGCCCTGTGATTACCCCAGCCGGGGTAGGAGGGGACGAACACACGCTCATATCAGGCCTGATTTATTTGTAAACTCTAGCTTCAGGGGGTGTATGTGTGTGCGGGGGGGGGGGGGGGTTGCAGGGTAGTGAATTTATTTGTGGTATCAAAATAGTGTCATTATAGAGTGTAGTGCGACGTGGTGGGTCTGTCTCGATAAGGCTCTTCTTTTATTTAATCAATGAAATTCTTATTTGATCGGACACTAATGGGTAGGTTTGCGATGGCGGGGTGCTGCCCATAAGTCTTTTAAGTTTTTGATAGTTTCTACATTGCAATATTGGAACAAAATACGTACATGTGCTGAAGATAACATGACGATGCCTTCCCTTTATGTGGAGTTTTTACGGCCATGTTTTGAATGAAAAGCTCTTATATTATTGCCCTTAAGAATGAATACTACTGGAAAGCATCAATTCTATGTATGCATGCGTGCGTTAATTCATCATTCGTTGATGAAATGTTTGAATCACCAGGGAAGAATTATTTTTAAAAAACATGTTTAGGGAAATACTGTAGTGTAGAAGAAGAAAAAAACTGTCAGAACAACCTTTAGCACCATTCTAAACGCTTCGTAGAATGGACAGAACTGTGGGTATCACTTCCCGGAAAGTAGGTTTCTGGGAACATGATATTTGGCCATTTGTAGATTTCTGGTCGTGTTTTGCCCCCGGGGCGGCGTCAAGAGCTTGGCGCGTGGCCAGGTCCTGCCCCCTGGACCCCCGGCCATCTTACCCCCTGCCCTCCCAACCCCCGGCCAACTAACCCACTCGGACCCACCCCATTTCCATACTTCCATATTGCACATTGTTTTTAATTTTTACCCCGTTTTCACCTGACGTCCGTCGATAGCGTACTCCATCAAGAAGGCGTAGCTGACAAGCTTTTGTCAGACGCCCCTGTCGCCTCCCTCCCACGCCCCCACCCATAAACAGGGCACACCCCTTAGCGTATCATATTCAGGTATTGCCATGGCAACACTAAAAATGCCCCTTCCCTGTAATGTACTTTGAGGGGGCGGGCGCGTGGCGGAGAGGGGCCCTCCCCTCCCTACCTGTCAGACCCTAATGCTTACCAAAACAAAAGATCCGCGGCTACGTGACTGGCCGACGCTAGATATTGCCCCGGCCCTCCTGGATCTGATTTTTCCCGCGCGTGACGCTAATATCTCTCCGGGCGTCTGACGCTAATATAGGCGTCACCCGAGACGTCGGAGCAATTGAACTGATTGCTGCCAGACAATGCCTTACCTGTCTAGGTAAGCAGTCGGTGAGTGGCGATCTGCCACTGACGGTGACGTCACCAACTAGTGACACGTCATGGGAGACGACGTCATTACTGCTGACCTTTGGTGACCTTTTTGAATCACCTCGACGAATTCCCATGACCTTTTATTTCCAATCACTTTACAGTGATTGTGAAAGTCTTCCTATTATTCACGCACATGTTAACAGTATTTTAGTAGTGCTATTGTATAGATCAGATTTTCTTTTGAACACTTACAATTGAAAACTAAAGACCAAAGTACCTAGTTGATAATTGAATTTTGGTGATAATCTACATTTTATCCCCTAGAAAATGTGCTAGTGCAAATATTCAAGAAATTTGCCGTATTTCAAATTTATCTTTTGTTGACTTGCAGTATCAAATAATTAAGGGAGAACATTGACATTTTGATATCAAAATAGCATGCCGATCTTGCAAAATGAACAGGGATATTTCTTTACCAGTTTTACATTTGTGACACTCCTTTTGTAAAGAAGCATGGGAGAACCCAAATGTCTCCCGTTGGTGAATACCTGCTAGTCAACCTAAGGTTGTGGTTAAGGTGGAGATTGTAGCATGGTTGACAGGTTTACCAGTACAGCCACATTAACCGTGTAAGACCACACGCGAGACTATCGAGCCCAAACCCCTCGGTCGCGTCACCAACCAGTCCGTAATTCGGTTATGGGTTGTCTTTCTGTGTACAAAGACAATATCATATCCGTCCATTCTACCAGTAGAGTGCTTTGGCATCATACATATATGTACTAACTCAATGCATGGAATACCTTATATCATCTGTGGGTTTTATTGCTAGCTTGAGGCCTCATGTTATTGTGGTAGAGGTGGTCAAAGTGGTAGGGGTCCAGATTTTGTGGATTCGAGAACAAGTCGAGGCATCTACATTTGGGTTCACCATAATGTGGTGTGGGCTGTGGATTGAGGACTATGGGTATTGTGGTATTATGGGTTGTGTGGTAAAGGTTATGTGGGTACCTGGGTATGGGCTTTGAAGTGGGTTTTGGGTACGGGCTTAGGGTGTGATGTGAATTATGCAGGTATGGAGAGTTGTAACGCTATACACAGGGTTTGACCTTAACATAGAGTTACTAGTACCGGGTACTAGTAAAAACCTGGTCGGGCTAGTGCAAATTTTGTGCAGCTAGCCCTGTGGGCTAGTGGAAAACATAACACCCTTAACAATAAAGTTATGCATGACTTGTTTAGTAAAATTACAATATCTCAAAAAATGTAGACAGGATCTTGAATGTAATACATCAATTGAAAGGTTTTTTGGTCGGGCTAGTGAAATCTATCACGGGCTAGTGTAAAATCTTAAGCACTAGCCCGGTGGACTAGTAGAAAGAAAAGTTAAGGAAAACCCCTGTATACAGATTTCAGACCAAACCACAACTGAAGAACATCGTTGTATAATTAATCCCACAAGTCACAAACATCCACGTCTGAGACAAGTCACAACTTCAGAACTCGAGAAAATACCTAGAAATCTATCAAAACTACTTCAAACTCCTCCCTGTTATCTCATTGTTCCGGCTCATGGGTTTTAAACCAAAGGTGCGCACCTTGCATGTACACTGTGCGTGCGCCCAGCCCGTCTTCTACGGACAGATGGACACAGATCGCCGGCCGATTTTATCACCGCTTGTCACAGCAGCCAAGCCCTTCCTTTCTTGGCGACTACAGTCGTTATTGTTCAACGTTTCCCATACCGTACTACATGGCCAGCAGTTGGGGGTTCCTCTGTATGTACATCAGAGTTTCAAAAATATCATATTTAATTATTTTCGCTCAATATCTCCAGCTGAATGCAATCAATGCAGAATCTGTTTTGAGATTTGGCCTCCCTGTTAACCTAACCTATACTCAGTATAACTTATAGTCTCTGGTTAGCCTAGTTTGGCATATTTTACACGATGTAGAAAATATAATGTGAAATATATCATTTACCCATGTTATTGTTCATTGTTCATATTCTTTGTAGTAAAATCATTTATTTGCCGAGAAAGAATTAATTTTTAGAAATTCAACGCTTTTCTCCCCCTCAATCATAAATGAATTATGATATTTACCCTGACACATTTCTTCACAAAACACACAAGATTTCCATCTATGGTCTTCTTGCAGTTTCATATCACCAAACCCTGACAGTTATGTATGAGTAAGGAAACCAATCAGACTGCCTTATCTTTCACCAAATGGCATGTCTTTTCATTTAACCTAACGATACAGTGCTTTCCATACAACAATTAAAAAAAACATCTGGTGCAAGTTATATTTCTTTCCAAGCTGAGGAGAACACGACCCGGAGTCAGTTTGGTCCTTTTTCAAGCCCCCATTCCCAAAGAACAGAGCCCAAGCTCCTTGTTGTAGACCAAGACGGCGATAAAATCAGGGTCTAGAATGTCAGAAACACGGTGAATCGGGCGGCACGAGCCCTTAGCTGGTCGCCGCCTGGAGTTTCCTATAGTTACGGGCGGACAATGCTAACCGGCTCGCCAGTCGTTATCCAATCTCTCTTTTGTCCCCCGTCCACCCCGCACTGATCAGAATATGACCTTTTAATGTGAAAAACACGCTTTTTGTCGGACAGGTTTTTGCGTGGGAGTTGGGTAGGGCCCGCCCCGTGTGCTTGAAGGTAGGGGGTGTGGTCGGGGGGGGGGGGGAGGCACGTGGCCAAAGGTCGCGTGGACACGTAGCATGTGTTTGCGTTTCAAATGTACCACTTCTACGACTAGGGGACTACCAGTCGTGGTGCGAGCTGAATGCTATTGCCTGAAAGAACGGGACTAAAGAACGGAATCGGTTAATGTAATAGGATGAGAGGGCGTGGTTGATTTCTGCGTGGGTGTGAAACTATAACGGTGTAGACACTGATTGCAGGGACTATCCCATTAGGCGGAAACTTAATTTTATATTTGGCGCGACTGTAACTAAAAGATAGCACAAAGAAGACGGCTACATACCTATCTAAGTTAGATGTAGATGTGATTCAGAATAAGGGGAATGCTGAGATTCCGGGGGGGGGGGGGCATTTCAGTCGTATTGTCCTTCTGTTTGCGAGAGACATGTTTCAAGATCAGATTCGGTTGTTACTGATCAAAGTGATGTACTGCCATACATTAATCATGTGAAATAAGATGATCTTATAATACTTGCATGATACATTCTTATCCAGACTTGGCACTTAAAAACGTAACATTTGTACCTACTCAGATAAACTTACTCAACTGCTCAGGAAGTAATGTCAGTATTAGTATTTTTAGATATAATATAGGCTATATTGTTACAAGTTGATTCTTGTTTTTTTACAAGTTGATTCTTGTTTTTTTGTTTGTAATTTTTGTTGTACCAATTAACACCTTACCGTCCAAGTCAGTAGCGTACCTATTAAAAAAAAAGACGCTTTTCGAAATACTCATTTTTTTTGTGGGATAACATATCGCCTGCTTCATTGATAGACATGCCTTCAGAATATTCAAACAAACTTTGCCTCATAATACCCCCTTCCCATTGACACCTTGAAAATTATAAATCTGCTATGAACCCTTCGAACCCTTATAGGGCTTGTTCACGCAATACGGACCTGTAGTATCTCCATCTCCCACTAGGGGGCAACAGGGCGCGGGGACGCCGCATCCAGGGTCGCGCCTCCTGCCCCTGTCCCCCCTTTTTACGCCAGTTTTTTCCCGCCTCCGTCACCTGCTCCAGGCCTGTGTACGTGTACACGGTGAGGGACCCCCCAGTTTGGGGTTGACCGATGCGGTAGGGCGCCTGGCCACCTCGGCTGTGTTGGGGGTTACCTTGGAAACCAAGGCGATTCAGCGGCGACCATAATGGAGCCAGGTTCCCCCCGTCGCCGTTTGCAGGTACCACAGGAGTTAGTGGTTAATAATCGTTACCGCACGGCGATCTAGAGTTGTCAGTTATTCCATCTAAACTGCCGTGAATTAAGTATTACCACTGACCAATGTGGTGTTTTCTCCACTGAGTGTATGGCGTCCCAGCATATTTCATACAGGTACAAAAAGAAGTTGGTGAAGTTATTTAGGAAGCCTTATGGAGACTTTGGTGTGTATTTCCAAAAGAAATGCTTCATGGCAGACCTAATTGGTGTTAAGTTGAAGTGTTTTGGAGCAAGCAAAGAAGCTATAGCGTTTATATAGCATGATAGAATTAGAGACACCATGATAGAATTAGGGAAACGCAGAGGTCCGACATCCCGGCCCGACAAGGTCTGGAGCTATTAAGAATCATACTTAAAAAAGAAATTCAAGTACACGCTGATTTTCTAAAACCAAAGTAAAAATGCAACGAGAGTATGCTGTTTATTTCGTGAACAGAGAGTAATGAGAAATATTGAGCATTGCTGATGACCCTTTTTACATTCAACATCATACTTAAACAGTTAGATTAATATGTACTCAACTGACCTTTTCGAATAAGATAAATTATTATATCATTTCAACATTGAATAAAAAACTTTGACGAGTGTCGATAAAGCAAAATCCTTTCATGAAAAGAAAACGAAACCACATTTCCCCGTCATATGTGAGATGGCAGGCCCGAGTTGCTTTTGGGATGCCATCTAGTGGCAATCGTATGGACTAAAGTTTCAGTGACCAAAAGTGACACAAGGGGGCGCCACGAAGAAGACATCTTTTTTGGACGGAGAGATAGATTAATAATGTTTTCAATGGGCAAATACAATATTGGCATGTCTGTCACTCAGTAATTATAATTATGACCCCAAAAAGAATTAAGCCGGAACTAAATGCCATAGACTTAATTATCTAAATAATATTTTATGGTATTTGATTGGATGTTATTCCTTGTTTACTGGTTGCTGGTGTACTTTTGTCTTTTTCAAAAGCCTTTCAACATGGGCGGATCCAGAGGGGGGGGGGCGCACGCCCCTCCCTTTTTCCGGAAAATTTTGCCTTTTTCTAATAATTAGAAAATTAAAATTAAAATTAATTATTAATGTAAAACTCGGCCAAAAAGCAATTAAGGAAAAAAAAATTCAAATAGCGCCCCCCCCTTTTTTTTCTTTCCAAAATGCTGGATCCGCCAGTGTTTTATGAGTGCAAGCGAAAAATCTATGCTCCTTTGAGTCCCCCCAGCCTTGGTAATTACATTTGAAGGCTTAGCATTAATTTAGGCATTTTTTCAATCCAACATTTTCCTCGCATTTTTCTGCGTCCATTTCTTAAACGCTTGTCCGTATGATAAGGTTTGTTCCGGGCACAATAAAACATTTGACGATCCCCGAAACGAACGGAAGAGACCGAAACTTCCTAAATCAAATGTCCAAGATATTTAAATGAGCTACTGAAATGCTACAGATTGTAAACTGATCGTACACCCTATCTCATTCAAATATTGTGGACATACTAATTTACCACTGCTCAGCCACTGTTTTTCCACTGGTTTAACACTGAACTACTACTGCAAGCAGACACATGGTTCTGCACTCAGTATACACTGATTTCTCACTGCGTTTTGTTCCGGGGAAAGTCAAATAAAAGCCCCCAATCATCATTTTTAATAGTAAACTCTGTGCCGTTACAACATTGAAATGAACAGAGGTTGACATTGAATTTGTCCTTAGACTACAACGTCAGGTGTGTATATTACTATTACCTTACTTAAGCTGCGGATAAGTATCAGAAATGTAAGCACATGATGCCTCAATATTGGGGGTACGGCCTAATTTAAGGTTTTTCACACCCTTTCACGCGAGGTACTTCGGAAAAAAAGATTATGAAAAAGGGAACCCACAATTTAGGGCGCGGCTTTTAATTCAGGGGTCTAGGTAGTCATAGTCTGCTTTCAGGTGTCCAGTTTCCCTTTTACAGTAAAGTCAAAGAAGTTCAAATTTCCAGCTAGTTCTTTGTTCCCAAAGGTTAGTTTTATGTTTCAGTAGTGAAAATGCCTATATGCTTATTTTTTAAAAGCGTGGCGCCCTGCTGGCGGATAGACCCAACAGAAATGCTATTTTCCCTACTTTTGTAGGATTTCCTACTTTTTGGTGATTTTGGATTGCACAACTGATTTTCCTACATCAATAAAACATCTGTTTAAAACTATATTTATGTTAGTTTCAAGCTATTCAAACACAAATTCAATGTATGATCCTATTCCTAAAGGTTATTTCTTTCCTAGTTGCTTCTAGAAAAAGTAGGAAACGTGGCATCTCTGACCCAAACTAAGCAATCGGAATAATTATGGGTTCCTATGGACCCAGGCCTGAATACTTTGGAAGAAGGTGTCGGTAGGAGGATTCACTGTGTGGGTTGATGAAAAATGTATATAAAGTGTATACTTTTATGTCGACTAAAAGACCCAGTATGTATTTCGGTCATCGTTGACCAGCCAAAGTCATAGCTCTGCCTGCCAACGCTCCCCACGTGGCGTAACGCAGTACGTCGATGGCCGTGGTATAACACGCTGTTCTTAGAATCCCACAGACCGGGGGAGACCGGGATTCCTGTCTGTGTGGAGAAATGCTCCAGGGCATTGATTGGACTGATAGTTAACAGCAGTCAGCATTTCGAGTGAGGTATTCCCACACACTGAGATTGACCTAGCTACTACGGAACATTGGCATAGAAACAGAAAGGGTTGACAAACTAGACTGACTTAATTCCAATCATTCTTCTCTACTTTACACGAGGGATTGCAATGAAATGTTGGATTTGTATGGTGATACCTATAAAATAAATTTTCCGGAGGCGCGGTGACGTCATCGCCTCCTGTTGCCGCTACCTACGGGTAGTTGTTAACAATCCACTATAAAAATCGGACAACCAATGGTTTCAAATCAGTTGTCCATGCACCCACCACTGCTCAAACAACATCACTATTTTAAATCTTTAGCTTCATGTAATTAGGAGGAGGATTAATATTTAAATATTACTGTTATTTATATTGTCCAAATATAATTACCTTGTTACTTATGATAATAACCATTTATTATAGCCTAATAATAGCTAATAACTTAGCCGACTGTGAAAATAAAAACTTAAATTTCACTTGTGATGTGCTATGTTATAATTGTTAGGTCATCACCAATGAAAATGAAAGGCAAAAATACAACCTGGTCCAATGTAGGTAACGTGCCATATAGCGGTGTTGGGAAAAGGGTAGTCATCTTCATCGAGGTGTATTAATATTGTCTCCTGTCCAATCATTGAAATCATAGGGGAAAGATGCGTCTAGATGATCACCTTAGTGCTCAGTGTCACCTCCTTCCTTATACACCTATCACTGACGAATATCTACATATTCAACCCAAACTGTGTAGGGCAGGCTTTGTATTGCGGGTGGCATTCAACTACATGTATACAGTGTCCCCTCAAACCCCTCGGACACTGTCCCTTGGTTGGACAGAGTCGTCTCAAAGTGTGACCATAGATATTTTGCCCCGCAAACTTTTCCTGTATCTAGCTTAGTGCCTGCATTTTGCATTGAAATGTTAGCAATTTTACTGGTACTATCATACTTTATCATAATGATATCGTTCTGCCATTCAGATTTCATTTTCATACATTACTGACCAGGTGGAACAAGCAAGAACATCTGTACAGCATGAAAATTACTTTGATTTGCATTAACTCACTGAGGCTTATCTTAGCTAGGTGTTGTGAGGATATTGACTATGGAACTGCTACAACAATCTTCATTCATTGAGCATTTGAACATCTGTGTCATCAAATAATACTTCTTGGAACCCAGGGCTCACGAAATCCAGCGTCCTGGGTGTCCTGTCCACCCCCCTAGAGGCACAGGACACCCAAACAGGACCCTCTGGGTGTCCTGTGGACATGCTAGAATTCATACACCATATCAAGGCTATGCCTATTGGACGCCTAAAGTTTATGTGTAGGACACCCGCGAGTCGTAGGTTGGGTGTCCTGCGGACACCCACTCATTTTAAAATTCCGTGAGCCCTGAAACCCAATGCTTATCTTAGTTAAGGTAAAAAACAACAACAAAACAAGAAATAATATGAACATACTCCTATATGTAGCTATAATGTATAACACACCTATTTGGAAGATCATGTAAAATGAGTACGGTTTAATAATTAATGAAAAAAGGTACCTCTTTTGATTAGACGAGCAGGTCTCTTTGGGGGATGAGATAGGACTATATATATATTTCTACTGATATGCATTTTGTTGTAATGTAGTGTGGTAAGGAGTACATGCAAACGCCGGATAAGGAATGTGTAAGGAATAGAATGTGTAAGAAATAATGAATGCAACACATCGGGTTTACAACTCACGGTTAACATTTTCCTTCAACCTGAGGTTACACAACTGTGCATATAGGTTTTTTTTATCAGAAAAGTACTGAAAAGCTCTACCCAACCTTTTCATGTACACATATTGTCGGTAGCTTAGAATTTGGAGCAGGAAGAGCAAGGAACATGCTGGTAAAAGGGCTATGATTTTTCAAGCTGTGAAAAAAATTGTCCTACCTTAAGTACCCGCCAGAAGACGCAATTCTCATACCCAGGTGGGGTGTCCAGAGCGATGCTGAAAGAGATGAATGTTCAATGGAGTGGGTTTTCAAGACTGCTTACGAAGTGTCACCTACGAAAATTAGGGAAGTTATTGGCTATTCATCAAAGCACAGAGAATATAAGTAGTAAATAGTTGTTTTTCCGGAGGAGGTTGCACGTCATCATTTAGTCATTTCCATTTGCTTCAGCTTCCCAGGATCAAGTGTGCAGAAAAAATCCAACAGAATAACGTCTGGATATGTACGTCATTGGATGAAACAAGGTTTACTCCAATTCCTAGAGTTGACTGTCAACAGTGCTAAGGCACAGTATTCCCCAGAAATCTCCACTTGACGTCAGTGACATTTTGAAAGCTACACACATTTAGATAATTGAATAGATGTAGTTGTATGTTCTAGTATGCGTGTCTGAGGGAATGCACCAAAGAATGTCCCGAATCAGCAGAAGAATAGTTAGAGTGTTGACTTCACCATTTATTAGTGCTTTGGTGTAGGTGGACGATTCACCAATGAGTATCACCACCCCAGGAAATCCTTTTATCTTGTAACCTATTTGAGGTATTACTTGCGCATCCTTATCCTGTTACTTCCCTTTTATAAATAATCCCTTCACAAAGTGATGAATTCTCTGTAGAAGCAATTACTTGTAGAGTCTTTATACTGCTTTATGATATAACCTATATCCCCTAATGTATCCAAATAGTTGCCTCATTTTTGTGAGGTATATAAGTATTGAATATACTGTTTTACCGATTTCTGGGTCTGTGGATAATACGTTTTCATCAAGATGTATTTTCGGAAACGCTCTTGGGTACCAACCAGATAGACTTTATGGCAATAGACAGTGATGCTATTTTCCCGACTTTTTCCGGATTTCCGAATTTTCTATCAGCTCCGCGAAAAGATAATTTTCTTTTCTACATTTAAAAATCATTATTTTCATATTTGAGAGTATTACTTTAGAAATTTAGAAATAGGCCTTGTAAATAAGAAATTAGCCTTTTCTTGTGAATAGCTTCACCCCTTTAGTTACAAAAGTAAAAATGCAGAAATCTCCTTCCTACTTTTCCTGATTTTTCATCTCTCCTTAGTGACATCTCTGAATAGAGAATGTGTATGATTTTATCATAAAATAAAGAATTGTCTACTTTTTTTAAAGTATTGTAAACGCACCTCCTTAGGAAGTCCATGGCATAAGGGTTCTCATGGTAGTTCTCCTGGGTCCGTGAAGAAGTCAGTAGCAATACATAACATGTCGGTAATACTAGATACAGTTTTGAAACTTGTTAACAAAACCAACTCTCCGTATGAGTTTGGGGTAGTTCCTCAACCAACGTTTGATTCTTCTGAGTCTGTGATTTCTGAAGGATGTAGGAGCACTAGTGATGTCTGGTTTCTGCAGTGAAGTGTCAACCAGGGGGGCTGATCTGGGCCCTTATATCCTGCCCACTCCCTACCACCCACTACGGCCCACACATTCCCAGGCCAGAACTCCGAGAACTCCTCTTCAAACTCATGGAAATCAAGAAGTAGACCTTTGATTCGACCACCCCTGATCTTTCGTAACGATATTAATAAGTCAGGGTCAGTAGTAGTTAGTTAACAATCAGTCCCTCTAGCTTGGTGGGGGACCTCACTGCCTCCCACCAAGCTAGTGTAGAGGATTCCACGCAAGTGTCTCCGTATGGTCTTATGTGAGCTGCTCAAGGTATAGGATGAATGCAGACCGGTGTTTGGTCCTAAAATTCAAACACCTCCTTAGGAAGTCCATGTTTACTGTCCAATGGTTTTCAAACTTTCTATATTTTGGTCCCCGACATGTCTAATATATAGTCTATCATACTAGAGTGATTGAATTGTAATTTCTCTATCGTTTGATGAAGGTTTCTTGGCTGTCAAAAGTAGACTGCCAAAAATGTGTCAACACCATTTCGATTGATGCCCCCTAATTGTCAACATGCCTGTTGGCGGAATGCCCTAGGAGCACTGTTATCTATAAAGACCTGAGGCTGTCAGCTCCTTTCTTATTGAAAGGGCAAAAAACTAATATCTGATCATATGGTCAGATTGTCCGGTCCTGTTCCTGGGACACAACATCCCTGACACGTTTTAGATGGGATTATGTTAGATTAATTAATCTATGTAGTCGTTTTCAAATACTATTTCAGTATATACAATATGAAAACATGAGTAGCAATGCTGTTAAGGTACTGAGTGACAAAAAGGCACTAAGCGACAAAATCTGATTTTTTTGTCACTTAGTGTCACCCTCAAGTCACTAAGTGACAAAATCCTTAGCTGGCACATAGTGACAAAAATCTTTAACTGGCACTAGGTGACAAAATATTAACTGGCACAATCTTTAACTGGCACTAGGTGACAAAATATTAACTGGCACTAAGTGACAAAAATATTCAATGACTAAGATCTTGTCATTCTATTATCAAAGCTATTTAAAAAGAATATAATTATTGTCACTATTTACTCTTATAAAACCAGTAGGATGCTTCTTGATGTACATTTTCCCAATATCCAGCACAATATAAATACAGTACATATTATCAATACATACTCTAATTTTCATTGAATTTTTCAAATTCCCTTTTCTTTAATTTTTTTTATTCATTAACCATTAAATTTATAACTATACAACTTTATGAATAAAAAGTGTAATAGTATTTACACACAGTAAATATGTACTCATATATTCAAGCATCGTTAAGGATAGGACTCAATCTAAGCACATTCAGTACTTATAAAATAATGTTAATGATTATTACTAATAGTACGTGAAAGACATACGATAAAGTTGGGTACCATACGATATTAAAACGTAGATCATCCACTAAGTTAAAGTCACCACATATAGTTTTACATCAATCGTATCTTCTGTAATTAATCTTTTTGAATTGACTTGGTCTGGAGAGTTTTGAATATGTTTTGGCAACTTTTCCCATAAAATCGCATCTACATAATAAGATCCTGATGAACTTCAGAAGACTGCTGAGTCAAAACATGACGATCAAGCCAACTGATTATTCAAATGTTTCATTGAACAAATAATCAACACTGCCCAACAACACTGTTGTCCAGTTTGGTCTATCTCCTACATCTTTTGTTTCTACACAATAAGAGCTATAACCATACGTGCTTTAGTTAACAACTTTGGCGCGCAAACTAATTTGATCTGCATTTGGAATTGTAGTTTTGTCCAGTTTTTAGATTAATCGATTAATTCCTATCTACACGTGTTTCGCACATCTCGTGGTTTTAGAAAAATGGTCCCAGGGTCACAAGATCACAGTAAAATTCACATAATTATATGCCACGGAACCCTCTCAGTACGTGCAGCTACCTCACTACCACTAATCACACGATTGCTTTTGTTTATTTATTTTATTTTTCTAACTATCGCAGCATTTGCCTCAGGCGCATTGTATAGAATTAGCCTTACATGTCTCTAGAAAGATTTTCTTCTGTACTTCCTGGTCCACAAGGAAGTCAGAGGGGTACCAAAGAACGCTGCCCGATCTATGACCCAGGCTGGGGGGACCTTCCCTGGAAGTAGGATCCTGGATCGAATCAATGGCACCCGCACCTACGCCCGAGACAGTTCACCACCCACTCCCTGGGCCCTCACAGTTATAAATAAGCTGATCCTCCCTTCCCTATAGACCTTGTGCTTAGAGGGTCACATGATCCTATGTGGGTCATAGACGCCATATTAGATATCAGCTGACGCCCTATTAGTTATCAAAAATAAAATCTTCTTTTTTTTTTGTATAAAAACATCATTAATCCCCCGGAACAAATAGTAATGGATCCTTCCTGAATCATAATGTCCAAAAGTCTCAGACTCCCCCCCCCCCCACCTTCCTTGGGCACATTAGAACGTAAAATTCTAAAATTCTGTACCCCCTTGATGTGTACGTACTTTAAAGAAGGCCCCAAATATATAAATGAGCGACTGACACCCTACTGATTGTACGCTCTATCTCATTTCAATACTTCAGACAAAATGATCTCCCACTGTTCAACCATTGGATTCACACCTAATTCTACAGATTTCAGTACGACATTGCTCTTTCTTAAATTCGACAGGTAAAATTTGGAAAAAAAAACTCCACATCAAGGGCCTCCTTTTTGATATATCTGCTTCTATTGGGAGGCGGACGCTTGCGACAACTCTTAATACTCACTTCTTTCCACTGCTGCGGGGGGAAAATGTAAATAGTACTATTATGATAGGAAGTACCGCAAGGGGCGTCCGAGGGTGGCCGTATGACCCATAAGGGATTCGTCACATATTGAGGGCGAAGCCCAAGGTTCATACAATCCCCATGTGTCGTACAACTGTCATACCTTAAAATGGGTAGGACATATCTATACTCTAAAACACATATCTATTCAAATATTTTAAATATAATTATGTAAGAATTGATATGATATCATAAGCTGTATACAAGTAATAAACTATACCCTTAAAGTCTAACTATCCCAACAGGGTCCAGGTAGAGCCACCTATCACCTAGAGCCTGACTAACCAATCAGGGCCCTGGAGCCTCTGGAGGGAACTTTGAATGCTCCACTCTGGGCAGTGGGGCTGGAGACACAGAGCTATGTACAAGTGAATTTCATGGGGCTTTGGCCTGAGGCCATGACTGAAGAATTGATACAACTTCTCAACACTACTCCTGTCTTCATCTTTATTACTCCCCTGAACACAATCCACAATTAGAAAGTACTACCACAAAACTTAAAGTACTTCACAAGCACCCGAGGACAACCCCAAAGATGCTTCTATATGTTATCACCCAAGCAAAATTAAAAGTATGTTAAAGTTAGTGAGAACAAAGTGTCTACGGTGATCAGTACGTATGACCTAGCAATACGCACTGCCCTCAATACGCACCTCTTGTCAGGCGTGCGGGTGATAATGCTTGATGTTTCATATTGACAACGCTCTTTAGCTGTAATACCAAGAGGAGTGTACAAATTTCATATCTTTGATTATAGGGGTTTTATATTACTCTCTTACATTTTGGGTCAAAAGAGGGAAGGACATATGCCGACTAATGTCGTTCGACTAACACGAGTTCAGCAAAACGACCATATCACTTTGGATTAATTACATGTTAGATTGAACATTGTTCATTGTCTGGAAGACTATCACTTGTCACCAAGGCTAAAGGCCATATTACACTACGCGTCACGTGACGTTCGCGTCGGGTTGCGTTGCCCAACGCGTCTGACTCGCGTTATTTTACCAACACTGAACAGTCATGTTTGTAAAAAAAAAAACAAAAAAAAACGTGTGCCAACGCGAGCCCGCGCGAGCCGAAGTGTCCCCAACGCGACCGGACGCGTCCCCAATGCGACCCAAAACGAGTATTGTAATATGCTTCACGTAGGGTTGAGTTTGTACCCGATGCGACCCAACTTGTAGTGTAATATGCCCTTAAAGGGACAGGGGAGGTATATAAAGGACGGAACAACCATAATCCCAGTGGGAGGTCTATCATTCAAACAGTTCAAAGGTCTCCTGGAAAGTTAGGGTTTTTCCCAAATATCTAAGGGACAAATGATCCTATCCTTTAATTTTAAAGATGGGCTAACATATGAACATACAAAGACTCATTGCTGGAAAAATGGAGAGAAATATCCTTCTAAATCTACCCCTACCAGATAATTTATTTTGAAAATATTTCAGTTAGATTTGAAAGTTGTGGCTATTCCTCAATTAAGCTTACAACCCTCCTCTGTTGAGGCTGTTATGTCAAAGGGACACTGGTCAGTAAATTACACCCCTCTAACCTAAACCCCCTCTCTGACCCCAGGATTACTTCATTAACATATCCATTACTCCAGGAGGGACCCAGGAGGTACACAGCAGGGTGGATTCGTTAGGTACCTAACAGGTTCTGCCCCTGTAATACAACGCGACCCAACGTGAACAATTACCCAATGCGTAGTGTAATTAGGGCTTTATCCCTTGGCTTACTATAGAAATATAGTATATAGTATATAGGTCGAATAATATTAAAGATCTTTGCCGTAACAGGTAAACTGACTCCAAATTCAATGTGTCCCTTTTTCCAGGTGGTACAACTATGTACAATAGTACACCTTAGATTAGATAACTTTTATGGACAAAATCGAAAATTACTGTAAGTAGTATATGGACTGGTTCTCTTCCCCAGGGACTTTAACGTTTAGCAACACTCATTGGTTATGTCTCTTGACATGTTTTGTGAATAAAGAAAATCATGAAGGAATAGTTTGTCTAATAAAACCCAGAAATTCTGCAGCTTGAACGATTTTAAATCTACAATCAAACCTTTATATTCCACGGAGAATCTATACTCACATGTAATGTATATATATCACCTGCCATTCAGTCTGTACTATTTACCTCATGTAACACTTCCGGATACCAAGGGCGAAACTGAAGAGTTTCACAGATAATTCTCTTTAAAAGAAAGTTACTGAGTCTCAGGAAAAATAACTTAGTTGATATTGTGGTCCTTTCTGGAAAGAGCTAGACCTTGTAACTCTTTAAAACCCAATCTGGACGCATACGTCCAATGGTGTACTTCCCCAATCCGGCCATAGCCTCCAGAAAAACAATTATTTTTCACCATAATTTGTCCATTTCTTTTCACAGACCCTGGTTAATCTTCAAAGTCAAAAGAGGCCAAAGTATCATTAGTAGTAAAAGATTATTCAAATTAAAAAAAATGCCTCTAATCAGATTTCTATCATTTTAATTGATAAAAGTGGGTCAACCTTCCTGAGTTACAAAATGTCTTTTATTAAAAGACGTTTGAGGATTCTGGAGGGAAATCCATGGAAATCCTGGGGAAATCAAGCAATTCATGGTCTAAAGGGTTAATAGGATTCAGTTGGGTCTAATGGATTAATAGGATTCAGTCGGAATCAAGTCTCGAATCATCTCAATCTCAGCTGCATTTAGATATGTGCTTGATGCAAGAGGTCATTTTGGGAGAAAGCTCAAAAATAAGCTGGTTTATACGAGTAGAATCAGGAAATAGATATAAACCCGTTTCAATTAATCAGCTGGCAAAGTTATAAGGAAGGTGACCCCTAATGTTAACTCATCGGACGTTTAACCCGTAATGATGGATCGTTGGATATAAAATCGACGCTTTATCGTTTTACCCTTACGTTTCTTACTATATTTACAATAAACATTGTGTCAAAACAACTTGTACCTACCCACATCTTCAATAGTAAATCTGTGTATCGAGCAGTAGTAATTGAAGTTCCTGTATTGACGCAAGCCAGTCTTCTTAGTTTCAAGTGTAGGTAAATTAAAGATCCAAACCGATGTTTATGATGTACAGCCGGAAACCTCAAGAAACTCCTCAGACATGCTCTTCTCTAGGAAATCCTGAAAAAAATTCCAGCCGTTAAATAAGTTAGAGAATCTCTTCGGCGCTGTGCCCACACTTACTCTGCCGAGTCTACACACCTTCTACTATATTTCATTCACAAGAGATCCCGACGTAGCCAGAGCAGCTCATGAATAATTCATCACCAAGTCAGTGATGCTATTGGCTGGCTGCTGGAGCGACCTTGAGCAGAGTGAGCCAGGTTCATTCATGATCGCGGGTAGGCGGAGTCTGTCGGACCCGGCAGTGGTTAGGGTCGCCATGATTATCATTTCCGATCAGTTCTGGTTTTATAACGGATAAAAAAAAGGCTGCGTCATGAGCACAGACTGCGCGAGATTGCTAAATTTAGCAAATCGTGGTGTATTGGACGAGCTGTATTTATCGAAAGACTTTAATGATGGTAGGGTGTATAGTGCTGCTTGCATGACGCCTGAGTTTCGGCGCCGAGAATGCCTCATCTTTAGACAGACACCTAACGTCAGCGTCTTGTCTGAATCTCTGTCACCTCAACTATTTCAAAAGGAGATGTATGTGTAATCATCTTTATTGAATTCCCTAGGGATGAATCATTGGTCAAAGTTTGTCTGAAAAAGGCTGTCGACACAGTGCCTGTGGTTTGTGGTATTTGCTGGCGGTGTATTATACTTATAGTGTGTCGACGTGGCGGGTTCCTAGAAGGCCTGGAGGTGGTGAGCAGCTCATGGCCTTTTGTGAGCAGCTCGGCAGGCGGTGAGTCTCCCCGGGGTCGCCTGCACCGACCCGCACGTGGCGCCGGGCCTATTGACACCTACTTCTCCGGTGAGGTCATGGAGAAAAAGACTAATTATACAAAGCACGGCCATCTCAAGTCAATGCTACTTAGGCTGATATTGCTGTATAGGACCGTCTCAATTCAATGCTACGACATTGTTGTATAGGTTGCGAGATTTCCTATGATTCTGCTGTGGCATCAAATGTAATGTGATACTAAAGATATATTGAAATGACAATTCTGTCGACACTATTAACCTTTGACTTAACGTAAATACCCTATTATTCATCCAGGAACTAAAGCATTCAGTTGAAGTTATCTCATGCTTGTTACTCTGATGTCACAGTATGCAGAAACATTACTTAAAATTGTCTCGTTGTTTTGCGTAATTATGCAGAAAAAAAACTTTTCACATTCGGGTTCTCTAGATTTTATCCGGGTTGTCTGATAATGCGGTTTTTTTTTGTATCGGCTGTGGTCGACATTTTTACACTACCTGTAACCCCGCTGGTAACTTCTATGCATAATAATGAAAAACGTATTATTTTCTAAGTGTCGTAATTATCTTCTAGGTTTTATAAAACATTAGTTATGAGACAAATATAATAAGGATATGACAGATCTCTCTCAGTGAAATTTTTATCAAAATGTTCCAATCGTCTACTGAACAAATGCATTTGTAAGTTTATTTCAAGCCTAAAATTATGATCGTACTCTTTCCCTATGTTTGAAATTAGTAACGTTTAAGGAGGCCTCGTGCCGTGATTCCCCACGTGGCAGGTTGACCAACTGTTAACTTAATTTTGTACACCTAGATGTAGCAAAGTGGTTAGATTATCTAATACCTTCCCCTAAAATGTATGGCAATTTACTCCTGACGTTGGCAAACTATTTACGAAACGTTGAGAATGCATAAACGAAACAAAACTGCACACTGTCTTAGATAAGCTTTACGAACACAGTATAAAGTTAACCAAATCAAGTAAACTGTAAGTAGTATATGGAGCTGGTTCTCTTCCCCAGGGACTTAAACGTTTAGCCACACTCATTGTTGATAGTCTCTTGGCATGTTTTGCGAATAAAGAAAATAGTGATTCTTTTATTGTTTTTATTTCTTTTTTTTTCAAATCCGTAGTGATAAACAGAACACGGCCAATGAAAGTTGACGCGAGTGCATCGGTAATGCCCCCCCCCCCCCCGCCAAGATATCTTGGTGGGTCAGTTACTTTCTTCACAAAAGTCCCACGAAATTCCACTTGGAACGTCAGTGTAGCAATGTGTTGAGAAATTAAGTGACGATTTGATCAATTAATTTGTCGAGGAAACATTGGATCGGTAATGATCTGCAAATGTCAATGACAGTTCTTAGAACGTCAGTGCAGCAACGTATTGAGAAATTAAGTGACAATTTGATTAAGTATTATGTCAAGAACGCATCTTGGCTTCTAAGTAATACTGGCCATTGTTGCTCCTTCATTTACATCTCTACTGTCCAGGGATTCGTATGACTGAACGGAAACTTGGCACAATAGATAGAGTGGTTTTGACATAATTATTATGTGATATAGAACTTTTTCATCAGTGTGGCTAGCGGATGTGTCTGAACCGATGAATTCGGGTATGGGTTTCAAATGGAAATGGGCCTGAGTTTTTGGGTACAAGGCTTCTAAGGGAGGGTCCACTGCGCAAACCCATGAAAAAGGTGTATATATCAGTGTGGGTCTGAGCTCTCTGAACGAAGGCTACCGTAACAATGAACACGTTTTGACATGATGTTATGATGCCCACACTATATGTGCCCTAATTTCAGGCCAGGAGGCAAAGTATCTAGAATCTAAAATTCAACTTAACAGAGAGACAAAGCGGAATCAGCACTAGGCACGTTTTGTATCCCTGTGCGTGGTTTCCCAATCGAGCCATAGGCGCCTGAAAAAAAATGTTTCCACATTTTCCCAAGTAGATCACATGGGGAAATAATCAACCAAAAAGGACCATCAAAAGGACGCTTATTTTTTCGGTGAAATGATGTGAAATCTCCCGCCTACCTCTCGATATATCTCACTCTAGTTCTTATGATATTTTAGGTGCGTGGCTCTGAGCCTGTGTTGAAATATACGAGTTAATACGAGTAGTTTTGAGGTGGTTTCCTGGAACCTGAGGGGTCCTGGCAGAACATTTACTTGTAGTGTGAAACGGGGACTTATAGTAAACCTTGCAATAGAGAAAGGGAAATCTTATAACAAGGGCCACATTTTCTTAACTGATTTCAGTGATTAAGTTAATCAAGTGATTTTTGATAGTATCTCATTCACATATATTGTGTGTGTCATTTAAAGTAATACACCTAACAATACATTTTTAAAGTTATTTTGAAATGATATTCATATTTCTGGCACCAAACAGAATCAGGCAGTATGAGACACTAATCAAATGCCAGCTGATTAGCCTTATCAGTTACGAACATAATTATGGTCCCTGGAGATTTATACGTGAATACCAATCGCAAAACATGATGCAGCTCTATTGCACCTTCCATGCCAAAAAAAAACATCATGTCCATGTATTACCCTTGATTTTTGGGAGTCACTAGTTAAATCTATATAGTATTGTAGCTAATGGTGGGGACTCCCTCAATCAGTCATGTCTTTAACCATTTAATTCTCTTTGTTCTCAATGACCAGACAGTTACATAATCTCATGTTCAACAGTTGAAGGACATTGTCCTCCAATTGTTGTTAGAATCAGGCAGTGTGATTAGCTAGAAGTAGGTTACATAACCAATGCCTGAGCTAAATACCCCTTACCCCTTCAAATTAGGACCACCACTGTCACCTGCAGGTGGGCAGTCCCAGGTGGGTGAGTGATGGGTCACTCAGTTCTAGGTATATGGCAGTGTATGCCCTTTCTTAAGCCCCCCCTGAGTTGTGTTTGACAGGAGTGGTGGTAGTCAGCACCTATAGCCCATATTACACATAGCCCTCTGGTATTAGGAGGGCCTTCAGTTTACTGCAGGATGACCATCGCTCATGGATGAGCAGAACTTTGTAGCTATTTTGCTTCTTGTTACAAAAAAGAAATTATCATATCTGTTACATATATTGCAACCTCATGCTATAACCATTAGAGAAATTTAACTCCCTCATTTTTACATAATCAACTATGCATACATGCAAATGAAAATAGTTGAGCGTATTTCCAACCTCCTCGAGAAAGTATACCATAATATGGTAGATTTGCCCTATAGTCATTCTTCAATCCCTCCACTTACGAAGGCTATTTCTGGCATAGGCCATAGTTTTCCTAATCTTGATTACCTAAGACATTTGTTAATAGCTTACTCTGACATGTCATGGATTGAAAGACTTCTGTCATGAATGTAGACTAATTATACTGTACCTATGTTCTTCCTCTTAACTTTCCTTTCACCTGTACCTGCGGATTTAACTGACGATGGACATTTTCTGCAATTAATGATTTCCAGGAACAAAACGCAGTGGGAATATAGTGTGTACTGAGTATAGAATCAAGTGCAGTAGAACTTTAGTGGTAAATCAGTGGAAATAATTGAGAATACAGTTTTTCAGCAGTGATAAAATCAGTATGTCCGAAATGTATTCAAATGAACGAGAGCGTCAACTCAGTAGCATTTCAGTAGCTAATTTGAATATTTTGGACATACTGATCAGGGAAGTAACCACTGCAATGTAGGTGGGCTAGTTCCCGAATCTAAAGGTAAGAATGCATTCAAGTATCAACTCCAAATTGGCGTAGATTTTGTGTGTGTCTGCTTCTTCTTGACATGTATTTGAGTACACGTGATCAAATCTTCTCCTTTTTGGGAAACTTGCGTCAAACCAATTGACAATTATATCCCGGAACAAAAAGCAGTGGGAAAACAGTGTACATACTGTGTGGAGAATCAGTGTCAGCTTGCAGCAGTATTTAAGTGTCAAAACAGTGGAAATCAGTGGAAATGCAGTGTCTGAACAGTGGTCATCAGTATGTCCGAAATATTTAAATGCGCTCTCAGTAGTAATCAGTGTACAATCAGTAGTATATCAGTATCTCATTTAGATATTTCGGACATATTGATTCAGGAAGTATCCACTGCCGTTTGTTCCAGGTATTCTTAATGTAGAAAGTGCTGCGTCTGCATTGATTTATGTAAGCTCACGCGGTTAATGTATAAATGTGCGGACCAAGATCACATGTGCTGTCTGACACCTGACATATGGGGCGCCATCGGCCACCAAAAAGATAACAAACCAAATTAGAATTTGCAGGGTCCCCACTTCACAGGGAAAACAGGGGTAATGGCAAAAAAGTTCACTGACAGGTAAAACACAGGGAATTTGGAAATTTTAACAAAACACAGGGAATTTCCTTTGGTCAGGTTCTACAATTAATGATTCTCAAAATATTAGGTATTTGACTTTGTGTTGTTGGATTGTCCAATTCTTTTCTGTATGCAAAGGCTTTTATATTTGAACAATTTGTTGGAAATGACACAGGGAAAATGCGGCGGGACAGGAAAATCTCAAGGAAAAGACATGGAATTTGAAATGAAATTTGAGTGGGGACCCTGGATTTACGTCGGGAGTTGTACTCTTTACACTTTTCCCAAGAATGTTTAAAGTATGTCTCTTTCCTTGTCTAACAATATATATAGGCAAATTGATAAAATGAAAAATTCAGATTTTTCTTTCAGCCCAATGGAAACCCCTCCGACAAATACAAGAGTATAGAACGATTTTATATAAAGGCAGAAAGAAATAAAAGAAAATTTACCACTGTTTAATCAAATCTCATTTGACCTATCCCTGAGAAAAATATAGGGAAAATTAGGTGTGTTATGAGTACAGATTTAGTAAGCTTACAGTAGCATTTTAATGGTAAATCGGTGGAATCAAGTGTTTGAGCATCTAGTGATGATTATGTAGGAAATTTCTAAGTGAGCTGGCGCCAGCAAATTCAGAGGCATTCAGCTCACCTATATACTTCGGACATAGTGAATTTAGGAAGTAACCACTGCCTTTTGGCCCGGGATGAATTAAATTGTGTAAATTAAGCGCCCCATAGTGCTTAGAACAGTGGTCAACGAGCAACGTACCGACTGCGGCCTCCCGCTACAACCACTGCTGGACCCTCATAGACCACATAGATGGTAGTCTCAGCAGTCAGTCTCCAGAACCTCCCCCCCCCCGACCTCCCCCCGGGCCTCGGAGAGTAGTAGACTGTAGTTACATCCAAGTCCGCTGGTCGCTCAAACTATTATGCAAGAAGTATCTAGGTCATGAAAGGACTAAAGGAGTCGCAGGCGGCTGTTTAGTCCGTCCCTGACCCACTTAGCTCTTACATTATACTTTGAGCGACGAGCAGACTTGGACGTAAGTACAGTCTATAGGCCGGTCAAGACGGCTGGTGGCCTGCAGGGAGGGTGGCTGGGGAGTGGGCGTAGCCTAGCCGGTGTGCCCACACGGGGATGGTTCAAGTCGGTGGGTGGGTTTCTCACCGTTATAAAACAGCCACGCCGTCGGCCCGTGTATGGATGTGCCCAGCATTTCCTCCCTTTCTCCAGGCTAATTGTAGGGCCTATTGTGCATGAATTCAAAGTGGAAATGTAGGCAAAACGGTTAACAGGATTCAATCATGAACTAGTTATGAAACCGTGTTTTCTTTTCAATAAAGTGTCCCACAAACATGCAAGAAATAGCCTGATGGGATTTATATATATATACATTAAATGTTATTATAGATCTGTATGTGCATCCTTGAAGTAGGAGGGAGCTATTAAAGCAGCATCCAATTTTACCACTGTCATTTGATCCCGGGCATTTGATCCTACCTTTACAAACCGTGTTATGAAATCTTATTTACCATTCTGACATTGATGACGTAACTATCATCTATTTTCAAAGCACATGATTGTGGTCCAGGACTTGAGGTCTTTCAACGATTTGCTGAGTAAAAGATAAATCAAATAGGGGTAAAAGTCCTCACCAAGTTATCCCTAAGGTTATAAGCTCATACGGGGACCCCCTCCCCTGTACAATAGTGAACATTTAAAAAAATCTGATTTGCATAAGACAACATTGTTTGGAAAAACATTCTGCTCGGCTTGTTTCGGGGGGGGGGGGGGGGGGGGCAACCACCTCTTTTGCCCGCCCCCTCCCCAGATCCGCCGCTGTTCAATGAAAATTGATCTATCTAAAGCTTTTTTCTAATTATCGTAATTTACTTTTCTATTCAGGCATGGCTTTGGTGATTGTCGGAAGCCTCTACCCGAGTCTGCAGCCCTGATCGAGGAGATTGTACACCAACAAATGAACACTTTGGTAGGTCTTAGAGCCATGCTACAGCATTAGTTCATACAACTTGAATAAAGTAAAAGTATACCCATACTGCAACGGGCAGCTATAGATGAAGCTTTTTTTCAAATCTACATCTTACACAGATAGTTTTGCATGCAGTTGGTATCAGAAGAATAAGGTGATCAATAGCATACATAATGACTATTCTTGGAACAAAATACAGTAGACATTCAGTATGTTGTCAGCGTAGAAGCATAAAGGGCATTGCAGTAGCATTTCAACGGTAAATCAGTAGGAATTCAGTACATGTGTACTTGAAAAGCATCGGTATGTCCGAAATATTTAAATTAACTAGGGAGTGCAATCAGTATTATTTCAGTAGCTAATTTAAACATTTTGGACATATTGATTTGGGAAGTATCTATTTCTTTTTGGCCAGGGTTGTATTCGTGAGATTATTATATCAATCCAAACAATTCATTATCCTTTCCGAAGAGAAACTGTAATAGCACAGGGCAATTTCTTCATGTTGTTCTTTACCCTTTTCAGATGTGCCAAGCCTCTGATGTGGCAGCTATGCGCGGTTCGCGGTTCATGGGGATTGAGGACCTTCTGTTCCTGTTACGGAGAGACAAGGTGAACAGCGAGTTTATTTAGGAGAAACAGATGTTTGCAAATATGTTACTCATATATACATTTTTCACAAGCTTGTGAAGGACAACTCCAGTGAACTTGTAAATATAAAAATCAGTATACTCCCTGATAAAAAATGGGGGGGGAGGGGGTGAAATGTCTTGAAAATGTCAATTTCTAAAACAAAACTATGTCATTAGAAAGAGTTCAAGGGATCCTTTGTTTTCAGTGATTAATAAGCTGGTTTGGGACAAATTAACATATATAAAACATAAATAATATTGTACTTGCTTGCAGATCTGGTGGTCATGTTTCTACTATAGTTGTCATGTGAACTAAGTCCCCGGGACTATGTCTATGTTGACCCCTTTTCGATCAGAGCTTTTTCCCTCCAAAATTATATAAATGGCATGGTCATGCCATACCAATGGCATTTCTGAAGGCCATATTCGGATATTTTGGTTAGTCATTGTCAAGACTAAATCCAGATCGATAAAAAGTTGGTGAGATTCCAAAATCAAACACAGAGGCGACATTAATGGTGGATACAAGGCAAGGTTATAGATAAGAACTTGTTAAAAAACATAAACAAAGTTCTGACAACAAATAAATCATATGCAGATTGTCACTTTATTAAAATGTATCAATTATTCAGTTGTAACAGCCTGCAGAGAGAAAAGTCCAAATTCATTTTATTAATTGGTATAAACCACTTTCACATGATTCTGTTCTTTGTGATGATATATGCCCAAAAGTACTGTTAGTGATTGTTATGATAGAGGTGCATGACAACAGCAGCCCTTTTGATAATCTGCTATGAGATGAGAAGCACTGTTATTCATCTTGTTTGAGTCTTTCTGTCAGTATTAATGTTTTGGAGTGTGTTTCGCAGACCAAGCTGCGTCGCTTGCTGAAGTACATGAGCCTGAAGGACCGGGCAGCCAGTCTCAAGGTGGGAGGTATAGGGGACGAGGAGGAGCAGCCTGAGGCCGGTAAGTCCACTCACGACCCAGCACTGGGGTTATCTATAGTACATGAGTCTGAAGGACCGGGTGGCCAGAATCAAGGTGGGCAGTATAGGGGACGAGGAGGAACAGCCCAAGGCCAGTAAGTCCACTCACCACCCAGCACTGGGGTTATCTATAGTACATGAGCCTGAAGGACCGGGTGGCCAGTCTCAAGGTGGGCTGTATAGGGGACGAGGAGGAGCAGCGGGAGGCCAGTAAGTCCACTCACCACCCAGCACCAGGGTTATTTATAGTACATGAGCCTGAAGGACCAGGTGGCCAGTCTCAAGGTGGGAGGTATAGGGGACGAGGAGGAGCAGCCTGAGGCCGGTAAGTCCACTCACCACCCAGCACTGGGGTTATCTATAGTACATGAGCCTGAAGGACCGGGTGGCCAGTCTAAAGGTGAGAGGTATAGGGGACGAGGAGGAACAGCCCAAGGCCAGTAAGTCCACTCACCACCCAGCACTGGGGTTATCTATAGTACATGAGCCTGAAGGACCAGGTGGCCAGTCTCAAGGTGGGAGGTATAGGGGATGAGGAGGAGCAGCCTGAGGCCAGTAAGTCCACTCACCACCCAGCACTGGGGTTATCTATAGTACATGAGCCTGAAGGACCGGGTGGCCAGTCTCAGGGTGGACAGTATAGGGGACGAGGAGGAGCAGACGGAGGCCAGTAAGTCCACTCACCACCCAGCACTGGGGTTATCTATAGTACATGAGCCTGAAGGAGCGGGTGGCCAGTCTCAAGGTGGGCAGTATAGGGGACGAGGAGGAGCAGCGGGAGGCCAGTAAGTCCACTCACCACCCAGCACCAGGGTTATCTATAGTACATGAGCCTGAAGGACCAGGTGGCCAGTCTCAAGGGGGGAGGTATAGGGGACGAGGAGGAACAGCCCGATGCCAGTAAGTCCACTCACCAGCCAGCACTGGGGTTATCTATAGTACATGAGCCTGAAGGACCGGGTGGCCAGTCTCAAGGTGGGAGGTATAGGGGACGAGGAGGAACAGCCCAAGGCCAGTAAGTCCACTCACCACCCAGCACCAGGGTTATCTATAGTACATGAGCCTAAAGGACCGGGTGGCCAATCTAAAGGTGGGCGGTATAGGGGACGAGGAGGAACAGCCCGAGGCCAGTAAGTCCACTCACCACCCAGCACCAGGGTTATCTATAGTACATGAGCCTGAAGGACCGGGTGGCCAGTCTCAAGGTGGGCGGTATAGGGGACGAGGAGGAGCAGCCTGAGGATATATTTTCAAGCCAACATAAAAAAAATCTGAAGCATAATGATTTTGACATAATCATAAATTAAAAGTTTTTAATTATGTTAAACCACAAAGAATGGCATGATTAAATGAAAAACGGTATGGTTAGGGCCTTAACATATTTTCCAGCTTGCATCTTGATCTAGGCTAGTCTGCAAGTTCAATGTAATGAAAATACTGTAAGCTATCTGCGGTAGGCAGAACTATGTTGTTATAGATACATGTTATGATGATATTATGTCAACATTCAGACTTTATATTCCGTTTACTCCCAGAGGAATTTATTTTAAGGAAAGATTATTCCTTTTAGACACAGGTATTTTGCTCTTTTCTATTTATTTTCTTTTATCATTCTGAAGCAGTCTCGTACAGACTATGGTTTCGTCATACCTCCACCGATTTCCCAATATAGAAAAAGTGGGTCTATGTAATAATCATCTTACACCTAGATATAGGACTCCGTGCCCTTTTGTTTCTTGCTACTATTCTAGAATCCTCTTCGTTTTTTACTGAAAAACATTTATTACGGTACTTGTTTTGCTTACTCATGATTTTTGTTTCCTTTTTCAGAAGCAAAGCAACCACTTCGGAAAAAGAGGAAGATTTGCTACGACTTCCTTGCATCAATTGATCAAACAGGTAACAAACAACTTTAAGTGAACCGAAGATATGATTACAAATATTTGTCAACCTGTAAGACTCCCCTGCCTCAGTTCTCCAGTCCTAGTGTGAGACTCTCCTGCCTCAGTCCCCCAGTCCCAGTGTAAGACTCTCCTGCCTCAGTTTCCCAGTCCCAGTGCAAGGCTCCCCTGCCTTAGTTCCCCAATCCCAGTGCAAGGCTCCCCTGCCTCAGTTCCCCAGTCCCAGTGTAAGATTCCCCTGCCTCAGTCCCCCTGTCCCAGTGCAATGCTCCCCTGCCTCAGTTTCCCAGTCCTAGTGTGAGACTCTCCTGCCTCAGTCCCCCAGTCCCAGTGTGAGACTCTCCTGCCTGAGTCCCCCAGTCCCAGTGCAAGGCTCCCCTGCCTCAGTTCCCCAGTCCCAGTGTAAGATTCCCCTGCCTTAGTTCCCCAGTCCCAGTGCAAGGCTCCCCTGCCTTAGTTCCCCAGTCCCAGTGGTTCCCCTAGACAGCCTGGTCAGTGGTGGTCAGCTGCGGTCAGAGCGGACCCGACCATTAAGGGGGGCGTGGGTCGGCTGACCGCTACACGTGAGTTCTTGGTCAGGTGAGCTGCTCAGCAGACACCGCCATCGGGGGGCACTGAAGGGGGTCCCCGTTCTGAGGTACTGGTGGGATTTACAAGTCCAGCCTTTTGAAGTGAGCTCGTCCGCCTTTGTTATATGAAGGCTGAATGAATTAAGTTAGACAGGTTGTATTCTGTCGTTAAAAGGGTAAAAAAGAGAAGAAGCCATTGAAATAATAGGCGGTTGATAGTAGATCTAGTCCTTTTTGGTAGGCATAGATAATTCCATATCAGTAACAGTGTAGTTAATTTGGAAATTTGACCAAAGCTTAGAGAAAAAAACACGGAATTCCGTTTTTGGAAGCCCTTTTGTGTTATTATTCATTGTACTAAAAATCAGAACATTGCCCCTTTTGCCCCCCCCCCCCCCCCCGAACCGAATACAAAAAAATCCCATATTTCCTGCTTGAATACTTTCAAATCTAACCGAACCATCCTTATTTGAGTTTGCAGACATTTTAGTTCGCCTGGAATATTTCGCCAAAATATTGCTCTTCACTATGTTTTGTGTGACCAAGGGGTCTCCTGTAGACTCCTTGGTGTGACCAAGGTACAATCGAAGAGAACCTGTCACTTTCTCGTAGATCTATCTTACTCAAGATATGAACAGAATCTAAAATTTCTATAAAAAAAAAAAAGAAAAAAAAAAGATATATGTATACCCACGAAACCCACAATACATGAAAACATTCCAAATCGGAATATGAAGCATGTGGTGTGTTTTTTGCCAAAAGAGCAGAGTGAGGGCATTAGAGAATACTATAAAAATATGAACAACAGTATATATTTTTGCTATGATATAACAAGCATTTATGACCAAGTTCGAATGATGTACCAACCCAATAAGTTTTATTCATGCGTATTGAATAATTCTGATAACACTTTCAGAAACATTCAAGTATTTTTTTTATTGCATTCCGACGGGTAGGGTGCTAGGATGTTGGAAAATGCACCACCAAGAATATGCCTTTGGCATCAATATGGATACTACAACATATTTACCCAGTTATGAAACCAGACAGTAGATTTCCTTCGTTACAACCGCGACCAGAAATAGGATCTGGACTTCACGATTGACGGATATAAACCTGGAGAGTTGAAAGAAATAGTAACTTCCGATAGATCGGTTCTATTGTCACAACTCTCTTATAAAACGAAGTCGTAACATTTAATTGGTCGTTATGGCGCTTTACATGATTGTCATTGACGTCACTGGGCATTCCAGGTTACGTCGACAGAGTTATAAAACCATTTTAATGGCCATGTAAACGTTCATAGAAGTGGAAACACGTGTGCTTTAACACTCAGACGGTGATTGGAGTCGTTATATGAGTGGTTTGATGTGGCCCCCTTTTCGCTGATCATCAGCTGCTCTTGACAACTCAGTAAGGAAGTCGCCAAGGTCCGCGCTCACTGTCGGCTACCAGCCGGAAGTGCAGGTCGGCGGAAGGTTAGTCCGGGACCTATACCTGTCAGGGGCATTCGGGCCGCGCCATTTTGGGGCATGCTCCACCGCCGCTTCTGATTCCACAGTAATCATGATTACAACCCCCTTAGTCTTTGAATGTAGATACCAACTGTGAAACTACAGCCCCCCCCCCCCCCCCCACTTTTTGGAAGGAATACTCTGACAGCCCCCTCTTTTCAGGCTATATCAAGGACAGCCCCTCCAAAAAAGGCATTTGTTAAAAAAGGTGGTCATTATTTGATATTTGAACTCAATAATTTAGGAAGCATTATGAAGTAATTGAATTGCATACAATAAACTTTTATGTAGTATAAAGGATGATTTATCATTGACAGCTCCCCCAAAAGATGGTCTGATTATTTGACAGCCCCCCATTTTTAGTCAAGTTGGCGATTCACAGCTACAGCCCCACCCCCCCCCCCCCCCCCCACCCAGGATTACAACGTACATCTGAAGCGATGGGGGACTTTGAATTTGGGGTCCTACGTGTCTGTGCAGGAGCTGATTTATAGCGGGGTGCCCTAGGTGCGCCTCCCCTCCTACTTCTTGCCAAATTTGGATGTTTTTAATGTAAAATTCTAGCTTCTGAAGGGGGCGCCTCAAATATGATCTGAGTGGGGAAATAAAAACATTATAGATCATTTTGTGAAAAAAACAACAACAAAAACACACCAAGCATAGGCACATATAAGAGCAAAATTGTGATGACGCAAAAATGATCCTTCAAGATAGGTGCTGAATTTGTGGTCTTAATTACAATAATGGAGAACATGACATCGATATCACTGTAGCCATGGCCTATATTTGACCTACCATATCTTACCTGCGCTACAATTTTTTGTTTTTAAATTCACTTTATTTATCCTGGTTTTTTTCGATACAATCGGTTTTCTTCAAACTCCAGCCGTTGTTAACATGTCTCTAGTACCATATTATAATGAAAGCATATAATTGTATCTAGTACACTGTTACATAAGGCATTACATAGTAATGGCATTGTAGATTTGTTGAATTTTTTTCCGATGATATGACAACCATTATTGTCTTTCATGTCCATTTTGTTTAGTTTGTCGATATTGTATTGACACATTTACCTGGTATGCATGTTGTATCCATCTGAGTAGTAGGGAGGCACTTCGTAATTTTGTGACAGCTAGTATAATACCCCCCAAAAAAAATCTTTTTTCTTTTTCCTTTTTGTTGGGGGGGGGGGGTTAAACGTAGATAGTATGAAAGAATTTTCGCAATAGATTTTGTTTCCTTCTGTTTCAAAATAAACAGCTTTTGGGCCTTTAAAGATGTATATTTCTTAAACTTAAATTTCTTAATTCAATTTCTGAGACATCATATTTCTCAACACGCCCTATACATTGCCATTTATAGGATTGGTCTATCCCTATGTACAGGCCCTGGGTCAGACACACCCAGCCTTGTCAGAAGTGTTGATCGGTCCGAGAGAGGGTGGTGCTGATCCAAAAATAGTGACAAGTTCTAAGAATAGCCTTATCAATGCCACAAATACCACTCTAGGCGCATGTTGTGGTGTTTTGTCTGTAGGGTCAGGGAATGAGCTCGGTGGCCCACTAGGGTAAGTGATAGTAACTGGACCTTAAGGCCGTATTCCTCACACTGGGTGGACAGCGCCCTGGACACGTCTGACCACAGACTAAGTCTTCTGTGTCAGGGAAACACGAGTAACATCAATGCTGAGCTTCCCATGCCAAACCTTAAGGATAGACATCAACATTTCATGCATCGTTTGATATTTTCTCTATTAATTTTACCGGTGATAGTTAAATTGATAAAGGTACTGAAAGTTTCACTTTTGGGTGCATTTCTCGTTTTTGTCTACAGTAATCTCAATTTACTTAGAAGGACTAGTGTCGTGGTTCAATACAAGAAGAAGATTAAAAAAGAGTAAGGCAATTTACGACTCTGACGTGTCACAAATATACATGGATGTTTACAAATACCACAACAAATACAGTGAAAATCAATTAGAGTTTGCCTTCACCTATTGTCATAATTATGAATACTATAATATAAGGATCCAAGACAATATTTATTGGCGTTTTAATGAAAATAATTAGTTGTAAAATTCTGTAAAGATGAGTTCCCGGGATATGTTTTGAAAAGAGTATTCAGGCAAAAGAGTATATATGTTGTGCAGATGACGTCACACTTCCCAAATTTGGATTGGCGCCATCTTGGTGATCAATCTAAATCTACTATTATTAACAATTCTAAAGCACCTATGGTTTAGAATTTTGACTATTTAGTCAAAATAAAGCTCATTGAATCATAACAAACCATTGTTTTCTATATATTATGGATATATCTAATAGCCATGTGGGTATGTTAACCACATGGTGATCACCAAAATCTGATCACGTGACCCTATCTGCACAAGGCCTTATCCTTAAGGTAGTGAGTTTGCTGACCTCGCAGCCTAACTCCACACCTCGTTCACTCTGGGCGCCGTGAGGAGGCAACGATCATACAGGGTCACCCTCACGCGTGGTGCTCTCATCACGTTTACCATCTTTGTACCTTGAAATGGATTCCGAGGCAGAGATGATCGCTGGTCGCCGGTCAACTCTAGAGTCGCTTAGTGGGTATGGACCTTTAAAGTCCAGAAGAAAAAGACGATGGAACAGCATATAAATGCCCAGGACATGTAATTCAGATGACAAATTGTTTCAGAGTGTGTTAGACAATGTTCGGATTAATTTTCTATTTTCAACACTGCCCAGGTCCTATGTTACCTGAATTCTACTACATGTATTTGGTTTCTTTTTGGCCTTATATCTATTCACTTTTTTCATATAATATTGTCTGTTGTAGGAGAGCTACTAGCCCTGTTTGACGATGACGGACTTGATGAGGTGAAACAGGAGAGAGCCTTGGTAAATAGCCATGATTTTTTTTTTTTAACAAAACTATATCGCTACAATCGTTGCTTTTCAGATAGTCGAGGGTTAGTAACATATTTATAGAGCTCACATGGATGGTGAAATTAATAGGTGACGTAAATGTATATTCACACAACAAATTCGAATTATTTTCTGGCAAATAGTATGAATAAAAGGTCATCCATCCTGTCAACAGAATTTATATTTTACCTTGCTTTTGGAGTGAACGATAGATCTTTCTTCCATATATCTTAAAATTCACCATGTATTTATAAACACTGAGAAGTAGGACGTGGCTATGTGTTCCTTCAACAGCAACTGCTTTGTATAGAAGACTTGACCATAGTCTTTATAATTTGCATCTCATTATAAGATATTAATAGAAGATGTCTTAATGTAGGGAAATGCTGGACTCGCGTTTCATAATATCAGTCAAGAAAATATTAATAACGCCATGATACGGGCGCTTCTACTCTGCTAGAAAGTAATTATATAACATAATCGCTCCATGACATATTGTGGTTACGCACTTTGATATAATTACGCCCTTATGAAACCAGTTTCCGGTATGTTTCCGTTTGACCTCAGTCAATCTGTTAAATAACTAAGGGGAAAAAGCATGAAATTAGCAAGGTTCGTAAACACCATCAACCTGTCAGCCTCAGGCTGATTGTTTTGAATCAGGGCTGACAATCTTTTTTATTTTTTTTGGCTGACAGCCCTAAAAGTTAATTTTGGACCCTGATTACACTAAGACAATGCATAGAACTCCCCATCCTTGTATCTTTGAGTAGTCAAGATATCATATGACGTAATTCGTAATCTTTGAATAGCACTTTTCAGTGCATGAACAAAGTGATAACGTAAGAAAGTTTCTTTTAATCTAGAGTGATCCACGGGAATTATTTTGTACAGTTTCTGTAACGTAACATCACATCTGAAATTGTTAGCTGAAATATTCATAGCTGATACGTCAGACTTCAAATTACAAATAAATGACTTGAAAAAAAGGACTCGTTATTCAACCAATAACGTGACATAGTTATTGCTCAGGGTATTGCCTTGTAAGATACATATGTGATGATCGAAATAGACGGATAACACGAACAAATAACGTATAAGCTAGCACTGTGAATGTTATTGGTAGGTTCACTGTCCATAATATAGTAGGGGGCCGTCCATAAATGATACCAGGGTACTTTTAGGTCACATTAAATTTTCTGAAATGAAAATAAGCCCTGGTTTCAGGCAGTATCACAATATTTAAGCCACCCACCCACCCCCCTCTACATGATATTTATAGACGGCCCCTTATTTCTTAATTGCCCTGGAAAAAGACGCATACACTTTTGATTTTTCAATACATTTATTTTTCGAACAGAGGGCGGAGTTGCAGACCCGTCACATGGATGCCCAGCAGTACATCGACTACTGCGAGGCGCGACAAACCAGTTTCAGTAAGTGTTGACATTTGGTGAACTAGTATTCAAGACGACGCTTTAATCATTATAGGCCAACTTCAGTGGCTTCCACATCGTAGAAACCTAGTATTCTGTACGACAGTCACAATGCTTAATGATAGGCCACAACGACAGAGCATGATTTGGGCTACCTACTCTCCTTTCAACTCAAGATTAGGTACAGTCAGTTTATATAATGATTAAATTAAGATCAAAATGTAATGTCTTATTAATAGCAAAACATATTTATTAAACTCTTGGTTTCTGTTTTATTGCTAGATCGGGAAACATTTTGTCATTTCTCTAAATGTAGCTGTAAGGAGAAAAAAATAGCCCCATTTTTCTCGAGCACATACAAACAGCAAGCCAGGCGTTTACACAAGTCAAGGCCCTCTGGATTCCCCCAATTGATGTGATGTTAGAATCAGTTTTACATTAAAAATGATTAAATCTCTTTCCCCGCTTCTGTGCCCAGCGGCCCGCTACAAATCCCAGAAGTTCAAGGACTGGTTGCTGATGGGCGTGACCCTTGACCTCAAGCCCAACCCCCTGGCCATGGAGGTCCTCAGTTACCTCACCTACGAGTCGGTAGCTCAGGTAAGTAGGAGAATAAGCCCATCCCAGTTTACATCAACATTAAAGTTAACCATGAAATATTTTCAAAATTGCCTCTGTGCTTATTTCAAGAAGATAGATGCAAGATACAGAATTAACCAAATCATTTTGGTTGACAAACTAAAATTGGTAAAATTCAGCTTTATACATTGGCATTTTTAACCAATGTTAAAGCCTGTCTGTTCAGCTTATAATGTCCAACCCTATTTTCCCTGAAATACAGCAGATTGATTGGCTGGCAAACCTGTATATCTGCCAACTAGTAAAATTTAAGAAATCATAGTATGTTGTCAGTAATTGAGGATATAGAAAAAATAGTTCTTGGTTATTTCAGTGACCCAAATTCTAGGAGACAAGGATGGTTTATACGGTAATCTTGTCCAACCCTTGTCATACCCTGGGATATACCCATTGTGGGATGGGCGTATTAGGTTTCTATTAAATCAAATTAATTTGAAACTGTATCCAAGTTATCATTGATGTCCGGATGTCCGGGTTTCATTTCTAAATTTATATAACTTAAGCATTGCACTAGGTAACTTTTCATTAGGAATATTAAACCCGTTTATGTTACATAGCTTTTGAACGATAATTCAAATACTTTCTCATTAGATCTATACATTACAAGTTTGACAATGGAAAGTTTAGCAATTAAGCATAGTTATAGTAATTACCCTAGATGTGATGAACTATGGGCCTGGGTTATGTGACAACTGTTCCTTGTTGTATGTCAAAATTATGTACCTCGGTAAGATTATTTTCTGTTCTTTAGGCTTACTTGTATCTCTATGGAGCGATGACTTGGAAGGATATGTATACATATTATATATACGTGTTTTTTATATGTTTTTTTTTTCTTTCAAAATTGTATACTTGCACAGAGCCTTACACTTTTTTTAAGCGAATTTATTTATCCTGGCATAAGATTGGGTTACCCCAGCATCCTTCTTATCAGCCAGCCATAACTTAACTATTACATCGTCTTCAGCCAGGTTTTTCAGGACCACTGGGTAGGTTTACAGCTTATGTGGGCGATGTACATCTTGCCTATATTCTTGGAAGCCTCTTTGTCAGATATATCCCTGGAGTCCGCCTCCAGCTTATTCCAAAGGTTTCTAGCTCTAAAAATAGCCGAATTTGACATACCCACATATAACGGCGTGTATTCCTTGACAACAGGTGCCATATTTCATCTATTGCAAACAATTCCACTGCAATCATCAGCCGCCAGTGCAAATCTGTACCGTGTCACATGTACACTATAACCCGAAACAAATATCAGTGGGAATACAGTGTCTACTATATGCAGGATCAGTGTTTGCTAGCAGTAGTATTTTTGTGGTAAAATCGTGAAAATCAGTGGGAAATAAGTGGTTGCGCAGTGGTAAATCAGTATGTCCAAAATATTTGATTGAGATGGAGTGTACAATCAGTAGTATTTCAGTAGGTCATTTCAATATTTCGGACATGCTGATTGGGGAATTAAGTAACCACTGCCTCTTGGTCTGGGATAATCTACCGAGTCTGAGTGGTGTATTTTATAACTATCATACTTACCCGACGTACCTATACAACCCGCCCCTACCAACCTTTCCTAGAAATGCTCCCCACCTAGAATCACGGGACATGGCATTCTATCCCACGATGAATAGTTCTGGTGTGGGTTGCGAAACATCCAGGCCACTCAAAGACATGCCGACCGCAAGCAGGGGGTGGACTAATTATCGGTGCATCTTTCTCTTTACAAGTATCAGAGGAACGGTGCTAAGCATTTATGCGGGTAAATCCCAAATCAGAGCGATTCCTGGAATCTTGGGGACAGCGATAAGGCTGGTCCATGTAATTTGTACATGTACATGCTACATGTATAACAAAGAATATACCATGTTTGGTGATATCTGTTGAAACCATTACTAGTGAATTCCCTAGAGATATCGGGCACTGGGGGCATGCACATTCGGCACGTTTCCTAAAGTTCTATTCATATCTAAGTCTTGAAAGCATCATGGTTCTTTATGATACGTCAGGGTACCGCACAGGGAAAACAGGGAAAATGGCAAATAAAAATCCCTGCCAGAGAAAACACAGTGAATTTGAAATTTTACCAAAACAGGGAATTTCATTTTGCCAGGTTCTTAAATTCCTGATTCTCAAGATTTTTTTTTTAATTGTTTTTTATTGGGTTTGTTAAACTCAGCATAGCTGATCTTCCGTCTGGTCCCTCAAAGATATTAGTGATTAAACTTTTTTTTGTTGGGCTGATCAAATTTTTACTGCATGCAGAGGCTTTTAAATTTGAACAACATGCTGGATATCACACAGTGAAAGATTGCCGTGGGACAGGGAGATCTCAGGGAAAACACAGGGAATTTGAAAATTGAATTTGGGTCGGTACCCTGTTATGTGTACATGTATTTCATTGATGTCCACAGTCAAGGCATGCTTTCTAATGCTACATACATGGTACGTTTTGTCAGATCATGGACCTGTCCCTGCTTTCTAATGATACCTACACTCTATATGTTCTCAGACCGTGGACCTGTCCCTGCTTTCTAATGATACCCACACTCTTTATGTTCTCAGATCGTGGACCTGTCCCTGCTTTCTAATGATACCAACACTCTTTATGTTCTCAGACCGTGGACCTGTCCCTGCTTTCTAATGATACCCACACTCTTTATGTTCTCAGACCGTGGACCTGTCCCTGCTTTCTAATGATACCCACACTCTTTATGTTCTCAGACCGTGGACCTGTCCCTGCTTTCTAATGATACCCACACTCTTTATGTTCTCAGACCGTGGACCTGTCCCTGCTTTCTAATGATACCCACACTCTTTATGTTCTCAGACCGTGGACCTGTCCCTGCTTTCTAATGATACCCACACTCTTTATGTTCTCAGACCGTGGACCTGTCCCTGCTTTCTAATGATACCCACACTCTTTATGTTCTCAGATCGTGGACCTGTCCCTGCTTTCTAATGATACCCACACTCTTTATGTTCTCAGATCGTGGACCTGTCCCTGCTTTCTAATGATACCCACACTCTTTATGTTCTCAGATCGTGGACCTGTCCCTGCTTTCTAATGATACCCACACTCTTTATGTTCTCAGACTGTGGACCTGTCCCTGCTTTCTAATGATACCCACACTCTTTATGTTCTCAGACCGTGGACCTGTCCCTGCTTTCTAATGATACCCACACTCTTTATGTTCTCAGACCGTGGACATGTCCCTGCTTTCTAATGATACCCACACTCTTTATGTTCTCAGATCGTGGACCTGTCGCTGCTGGTGAAGCGGGACATGCAGGGCAGTGTGGAGGACCCCTTCGTGACAGCCATGCCTCCTGTCTGCCTCAACCACGAGAGTCCCTCCGGGCCCAACCCGGCAAAGCCCGCCGCGGGGGCCAAGAGCCCCTCCAGGGCCGGCTCCCCAACCACGGTAAGCCAGCACATACGCCACCTGAGATTTAAAGATATATACGTCTATTATCTTTTTTGCTAGAAAATTGTTGGAAATGTTTGAGATTATAATCATCAGGGGCGTTGACAGGCCTAATAGGATTGAGGTGATTACAAGTTTTTACACAAGTTTTCTAATATTTTACTTGTATTTTGGAAATACTAATTAAGGTGGTTCCAGACGCCCAGGAATCCCTCCTGGCTAAGCCACTGTTTAGGCCAATGAAAACAAAAGGTTGTGTTCTGGTAACCCCATCTATGACAAATATTTATCCACACCCCAAAGCGTTTAATGTTGTGGTAACAATAACTATACCATATATCCGTTACCATTCGATATTACCTTTCCAATGTATTTGGCGTATAAAAATAATTTCAAAAATCCAAAACTGTTGAGTGCACGTCTTGCCACGTCCTCCATCAATAATTTCAAAACTCCCATCCGATGTCACTCTACCTTTTAATGATATTCTCTCATGAAACATAGAGGTACATATCATATATTTTTATCCTGATGAAGACTGTCAAAAGTCGAAACATGTCGATCATCCGCACATTTATTCAGTTCTCTATTTGAATAAATATCTACATTGTCCATCAACACTGTTGTGGAGTTAGGTGTATTTCGAACTTTTTTATTTCTACATATATTTTTATGCATGAGTGCAGCTATTTTGTCATTGACCTTGTAAAAAGTTCCAATTTGTTGTATACAGAAAAGGGATGTATCAAATAAGCCAATAGTGCACTATTGGAATAATTTTGATTTATTAGATCGCCTTCAATAGATAATGTCTTGATTCATACTAACAAAGATTTTTTTTGCCACTTGATACAGGCATAAGGATATTTCACTTATGGAGTATACTTATATGATGTTAAATTTCCAAATGGTCAAATGGCTCATTTGCTCCTGTGTTTTTTTTGGTGATAAAGATATTGAATGGTTAATAGCTTCCATCACTGCATCTTGTTATAATATTCACTGCATCGTAATCAATAGTAGATTGAAGTGTGGCGTTTGTCTATGATTCTCTAACACATTATGTTTTTCTTCCTCACACCCCTCCTCCCTCCCTATCCCCATCTTAACCACCTCCCCCCTGTGACACCTTGATGACGTCATCAGACCCCCCCTTCCACCCCCACCACCCCCTCCCCGGCCGGGGGGAGTACCCCTGCCGGCCCCCCTACCCCCAGCCCTGCCGCCCCCTCCTCCGGCTCCAGCGCCAGCAAACCCAAGTCCAAGAAGCGAAAAAAGGTAATTGTTTAATTAACGTGGCGATCCCGCTGCCAGGGCAGTGCTTAGGGAGCTCGAACTGGAAAGGTTTTGTTCAATTTTAAGCCGTGTATTCCCGTCCAGGACCCGCCCATTATGATGCCATTTTAGTTCAGTGAACGCCGTACATTTTTTATATTTGTTATATTCAGTGGATTTATATTCATTGTTTTTGTTTTTTCATCCGGTCGTTTGTAAACAATAAGGTTTGCTAAATTAACAAGCAATATAAATTATACAGCTACTGGTCTGGATTTGAGTTGGAGCGGCTAATGGCACACGTTAAATGTTAAAATCTATTAAGTCCCCTTTCTTCCTAGCAGTAAGTTAAGGTGGGATGAATCTACATATTTACTTATGTGGGAAAAAAATCTAAGTTTGCTTCATAGCAATGCTTCATGCACTGTGAATATTCTTATTTTTCTAATAGCTATATTTTTATATTTTTATATTTTTCTTCTGAACATGACTCTATATTGCAAATTGATTCTTTATATATCCTATGGATTTGTAATTCGTGCCTCTGATTTTATGTCCTCCATATTTTCTGTTTATTAACACTTTTTTGTATTTTTTTTCAAAACCATAAAAAACATAAGAAATTCCTTTCAAAGGAACGATTCCAGGCCAATTAATACCCTTCTTGGATAGTCACAGGCTCGTGATTTCAACTGTTTACAGCCATTCACTTATTTAACACTAACAAACCTGCATCGTTTAAGATTACATCCTTTCCTTTTCCTTTTAAAATCCCATTGCTGTTTTCATTCTATGCACTAACACAGTCTGCTTGTCCCTTAACTACTTTTGCACACCGTTCCCTTATGCACAATTAACTAGTTAGAATTATGAGGCTAACATTAACACACGTGTCATAGACTTGAAAATTACAGATTTTTACTAAGCAGAACTACAACTAGCCCATCTGAATGAATTAGTGGCTGGGACTCTATCGATAAGATGCCAGGTCCCCACTGAACAGGGAAAATGGCAACAACAAAATCCCTGACAGGGAAAACACAGGGAATTTCCAAATTTTGTCAAAACAATGGGAATTTCATTTGGCCAGGTTCTGAAATTCGGGATTCTCAAAATTTTAGAGATTTTACTTGTTATTGGGTTGCTCAATTTTTTTCTGCACATAAAAGGCTTTTAAATTTAACAGATTACTGTGAATATGACACAAGGAAAAATTGCTGAAGGGAATTTGAAAATGACATTTTAGTGGGGTCCCTGAAGCTCTCTTAATTACTGATAAGTATATCGTCATTTTAGGAAATATCATAGTTCACTTATCATTTATTGTTTAGTTTTTTTTATCTATTCATTTACTCATTCATATACAAAAAGTGGAGAAAACATTAATGGTCTGCACACTTTTACCATCGATGTGATTATTTTAAAAAGTATATACATAATAGTATGATACCAAATATATGTGTGCTGTTCCAGCTTATCAGTAGCATTCTATCCCACATCCTGATATACCAGAGGAACTTTTATCTACAAAGGACGTAAAGATGTCTTAGTAAAAGCCTCAAATCTAATTTGCATCAATGGGGAAGTTGATTGGTTGGTGCGTTCAACACCAGGTGTCAGTGTGGGGCACGGCGGTCGGTGTAGGTGTAGGCGGGCGGCCCCTGGTGTTGACCTTAGTGGGTGGTGGTTATTGACGACAACGGTAATTTGATAAAGCCGAGACCTTTACATTTGAACCTCTCCTGCATATTGCCAGTGATCCGGATCTTTCTGTAACATTAAAAAAAAAAGTTTCTTGATATTTTTTCTTTGTTCATTTAATTATCGGAAAAGTTACTTAGCTACCTATAGTAAATAAATGCTGAGTTTGATAAGGATATATTCGTTAACTATTTTTGTTAGTTTTTTTCATTGTGGGGAAATTGTGACTCCCCCGCCCCCCTCCTTTGTAATCAATGATAAAAGGTGATTTTCTTTATTATGCAATAACTCTTTTCCACAAACTATGCAAAGTGAAAATTCGGATTGCTTTGGTCTGTTGAAGACATAACCTTTGCTGACAAAGGTTATCAAATATATATTGTTGGCCATTCAAAATCAAGCCAGATCTAGACAGCATCTAGTACTTTTATATCTAGTAAAAAGAAACTAGTGATGATATATTTTGCGCAGGAGGATTTATTGTCAGGTCCCTAGGGTGATGTGAGTTTGTGTTTCTGTCAACAGAGTGGGTCCCAGCTGCCTCGTGACACGTACTACCAAGCCATCCTCCCCAGTGACATCAGAGAGGCCTTGAGGCGTTTTACCCAAAGTACAGGCCCTTTTGCGGATTTCTCTGTGAGTTACATTTTTACCGGACTTCGCTTTATAAACATAGTTGTCATTGAATCGTTCGGCTTTGAAAATTTGCACATTTGTAATCTATTTTGTATAACTGTCAACATAGGCCTAGACCTTGGCTTGATTGATGTTAACGTTGCTATTTTGTCAACAAGGCTATTGGGAAAAAAATTAACCAATATCTTTACTGGTATTTGTTATCAATATGTTATATAACAATGATGGTATCTACAAACATACCCTGTGCTTGACTCATTCATCTTTCTAGATGCTGTCCAGATATTAAATCAACCTTACCTTTTTCCTTACAGAAATCGCCGATGATCAGCCCTAAGTCGAAAATACTGTGCTGTTAAGAAATACCTTACAATTAAGTGTCAGTGCAGTTGATACGGACCGGCTAGTCCTATACTAGTATGTACAAAGGACCGTATATTAATCGGTCGGCCTTTGAAAAATTAATATATATGATTAAGAAAATGATGATACCTTTTAGATGTCTTGCGCTGATGTTTATCCAAGAGGTATTCATAGATACAAGTACCAGTATCATGCATTCCATGATAAACAAGAAATGTGTATGGAGTATTCCGTCTAACAGCATTTTGGGTAGTTAAGTTAAAAAGTTTTTGAAAAAGATATTATGGCCGAAAACTAAGAAAAAGGAGGGTAATTATGTTCCCCCTGGACCCCATGAATTTTTTTCAAAAAACGTTAACAAAGTCATATTAGTGTGTTCACCAGTCAATATTTTTTTTGCCACATAAAAACCTGCCTTTATTTAGTTTATATTATTCAAAAGTTATATCTTAAGAAATAACTATATAAATCAATGCTATAGATTGAGGAAACTAAATGGATTTTGATTAAATATCAGTCATTAAATCATATACTCGGTTTGACATCATGAATAATGAATAGCTGGCTGTCTTTAGTATTCCAAATCCAAGTCCTTTAAATTTGCACACAAAAAAACGATTAGACAGAATCGCATTCGAATAGCTGCCAAAATAATAATGATCTGATTAGTTCTTTAGAAAATCGTCTCTTTGCTCTTGCCTGAACCTGTAAGGTCGGTGCATAGCCCTATCTGTATGGTCGGTGTTGCTCAGTCAAAAGTAAGTGCTAGCTGCTTCATGTCCAAGCTAGATGGCAGCACCTACATGTACTATGAATGTAGTGGTCGTTATGATACATTAATATAGCTGTCCTGTACGAGAATCTGTTGTTTTAGCATTTGTGATGTTTAATAAAATAATTATGTCGAAATTAACATGTTTTGTTTCATTAGTTATTGAATAGGGCATATCAATCTACTAGAACTTTATTACACACCGTTAGTCTTGTAACACTAAGTTAGACCGTCCGCATTCCCAGTTGGTGTTCTGTGACAATCCATAGGAAAAATACTTTAATAAAGATGATGATTTAATTGATTTTTGGCCATCTAATAAAAGTAAAATAGGTGTTATTAATCAGTAACTCCTGATTAGCAACTCATATTGTCAAAAAAAGTAACCTAAAAATCCGTCCTTAATTGTAAAGAAGAAAAAAAAAGGTTGATTGCGTGTAAAGGGACCACTACCCAAGGGGCACTAATAATAATACAGTGACGAGAGACAAATTAAGGAAACATTTTTGACCTATAGGTATTAGAACGTAACGAGATTTTATATATGCGTCACTAGGTAAGAATGCTGTTACAATTTTTATTGGATGATATTTTTCAGACAACATTGACCAAAAAGAAGCAAAATGTTGCACACAGGAAATTACAGTTTGTTCAAGTTTATGATGTCATGACAGGGCGGAAAAATAATAACTTTCTTGGCTACTTTTTATTGCATAACCCAAATATATATCCTTAGACTCCATACAGACTCTGGAATCCATACTTTAAAAACAATAAGAAGTACACGTATCTTAATCCGCTGTTCCATCTTGAGACTGGTGAGTCATCTCACTCCGTGCACATGGGTCATGGAAGAAGCACCGTGGGGGAAAAGAAACGACCGATATGTTAGAGCCCTGCGTGGGCGGCATAGGCCGATACTAGTGTTATGAGTGTAGGCAGCCGTGTTTGTACTACACTCACATATTTATACACGTTGCGTGTAAAACGATGAACGCATTACCTATATATGCATATTACTGTATATGACATTCTGTACTGCGTGCATGTTTATAGGTGTAGGTTAGGGTTTCACATACATGGTGAGGGTATGAGACATGCTGCTGATTAATAGGGATTACTAATAGGGATAGAGCTAATCATCTTCTCTGGCACCTGGTTCGGTGACCCGTGTTACCTTCGGATTCGAGACTTCGGCAATTTGATTGAAATTCAAGAGTAAACGAATAACGGGGAAGCCTGAGATTTAATTTTGGTCCAACTTTTAAGGGGCTATGTCATTGGACTTGGACAATCATTTTTCATATAATTATGGCGAAGACACTTGAGGTTTCATGTTGCCCGCACCTATTTAATGAAATATGATGTAAATGATCGATTACACGTGTATTAGTGTGTCACATCAGGTGTGCGCGTGGTTTCGGACGTGATCAATACGGCATGACCACTGGAGCATGACGGGACGCCCAGCAGCAAGGTCACTGCGGACATACAGGTGGGAGGTGGGGGGAAGGGGCGGACTCCTGACCCCTCTAACCTCATCAACAAATGGGTCAAAGTAATCGCACCTTTTGACCCCGGATGGTCGATACAGTATAGGGCTCTTAGGGTGTCAGAATAGTCTTATCGGTTATAGGACCTATACCTGGTTTTCACGGACCACTTATCAAGGATGGGTCGCCTCCGCAGTGGCAATTTTACAATGGACACTTTAACTATTAACTATATGGCGTGTCAGTGGTTACAGTCTGAATGTATAAGATTTGAGTTCGGTAAATCCTGAAAAATGCATAACCGTCCATGTAATGAAAGCAAGCAATAGGACTACTAGACACATAAAGTTAAATTGATATATGAATAATTGATAATGTCCTAAATGAAACAAAATTGAACATATTTGATTTCACCGGAATGTTCGTAGTCAAACACTCTTCCAATGAAAATGTTAGTGGAGGAATGCAATAACGGCAGCATTAGATGGTTAATAAATTCATAACATTTTTTGTCGAGCGTTCTTCGATTTTTCCAACGAGTATAGACTGTTGTACTAATGGCTTAGTACTTTTAATACATTGTCATAATATATAATCCAACTAAGATCAGGCTTAGCAAGTCTACTTCTAGTCTACCTCTAGGAGAAATATCTTACGCTCCTAGCGCCACCTGTTAACCAGTATAAAAGGCGCTGCAAGGTAGGGAGCGAGCAGTTAGTGAGTTAGTTGGTTAGAAGAAACATGTTTAACCAAGGAGTTATACCTGGAGTAAGTACATCGACTCCGTGTAACAGACTGGAGTTTACCAATATCCACTACCTCGGACATAGGATTGTGTTAGAGCTAAATGCTAGAATGGTCTAGAAGGCGTTGGAGCAACTCGTGTTCTAAATGTGGTTGATTGCTGATAGGAGATGGGAGGTGGACTGATGAAGACTTATACATGGTGGCTTTGACTCGGGATGAGATGTTTATTGAATAAAACCCTTTCATATTAAGAAGTTCCCTCATCGTTCATTTCTTTTGAACTATTGGGAAGTGAATGGACAAACTTTAAACGCGGTCTGAATTACTCAGACATTCTGGAAAGCAACTTACGAAGACTTGGATATAAACTGATCTTACGCAGTCTTAAATCTAACATTAACAATAGTTCATTTGGTGGAGATACCCGAAACATGACTTGTGCCGTTTTGCTCATCCTTGATGTCAGCCACCGGTGACTTTGAGGCTTCCTCTAACCCCAAGCCTCAATCTTTGCGGCCCGCAGGACACGATGTGTCAACATCATATACAGGGAATGTGGAAAACCGCCACCTGGTAGGTAATCCCTTAGACGGGGAGGCACAGAGACAGGAGGTCGCAGCCAGACCCAAGCAGCTCTGCCCCGAAGGTGCACAAAATTACCAAACCCGTGGCAAAGGTAAACCATTTCCCTGGCACCTAGGGTCCAAAGATAGGCCGGTTCTTGACGAAGGACTTGAAACCCTAACACACTCGGGACGAGTTGAAGGGAAGAACCGTCTCACGGAATATCAGCAATATTGGAACCCAGGGTACGTACCACCTACGGACCACGAAACTGGTACTAGCTCTCGCTCCACCTGTGAATCTGATGTGAACAATCCGTGGTGTAACCAAAGTGTTCCTTATCGTTTACTGCCCGCAGCGGGAGGTGAAGGCGAACAGGAAGTTTCCAATGGAGATAACCTATTTTCTTCAGGAAATCTAAAACAACGACAAAACACCGCGGATAACTCCAGCCCATCAGGGGGAAAACGCCCCGAAAATCCGGTAATCCTACCTGATGGGAGCTCTCTCACCTATCCATTACCCCAACGACTTGAGTTTATCAGTCACCCACTGGTAACACCAACTCACCCCAACCCGGGGGCGTCCATTCCTTATTCCACTGTAGCTAAAGGAAAAACAGTGGGAAGGGATAGGGGAGTGGGAAGGGAAGCAGAGGGAAACAGCGAGAAAGTAGGCAATTTACAACCCTATCGATTAACTTACGGTGTAGAAACGAACTTAGACCAGGCTGGTAGGGGAGCGGAAGCTCAGGCCTTTGATCCAGCCGAAATATTAAAGCAGTGGGCAGACTCAAGCCCCGAAAAGCACATAGATTTAGAGAGGCTAAGCGATCAGGATAGTGAAGAAAACGTAACGCTTAAAGCACAAGATTTTAACACTCTAACTCATGAATTGTATGGAGAATACGAGGACGAGTACGAGGAAGAAAATAGCGAGACAGAACAAGCAGCCGCAGATGTCAGAGGGGGTAGTCCTGATAGAAAATTAGCTAGAGAAGATAAATCAACCTCGTCTTCATACGAAATTATTACCGAGGATGTTTTAGACACAGGTAAGAAAGCTAAACTAGAAAGTGAGGACGAAATTAGTGTAGAGGAAATACCTGTGAAAGAACAGTGGGACGATCACGATATACAAAACCTCCACGAAAATAATATGGCGGAAGGAGGCGTTCCTTTGATGGATCTAGTAGAAGAAAGAGAGGATAGAGATCAACGCCAGCAACCCGATGAAGGGGGAGCTGGGGGTGTAGATCTGGGGGCATGGCATCCTAACCGTGGGATGGACCCTGGGGGACCTCAACAAAACAATGGGAATGGCCAGATCCTAATCCAGCAGCCGGACCAAGGCGTGCAGGCAGGACTTATTCCTCCTCTTAATCAACAGGCCCAAGGAGGCCAAGGTAATCAGGCCAATCCTCCCCTTAATCAACAAGTTCAAGGGGGCCAGAACGATCAGGCCAACCCTCAAGGACTTATTCCTCTTCTTAATCAGCAGGTCCAGGGAGGCCAGGATAATCAGGCCAACCCACAAGGGCCTAACCCTCCTCAAAACCTTCTCAATAACCCTCCTCAAAACCTTCTCAATAACCCTCCTCAAAACCTTCTCAACAACCCTCCCCAAAACCCTATTAATAATCTCCCTCCGAATCAGCCCAATCTGGGGATAAACCCTGGGGGACTCCAGCAACCCGGTGCAGGGGGGAATGGTGGTGTGAATCCGGGAATACAGCAGCCTAATCCTGGGGTAAACCTTGGGGGACTGCAACAAAATGATGGGGGAGGCCAACCGGGCCAACAGCCTGGCCGGGCCGTGCCAGCAGGGGGTGGGGTCGATCAAAACCTGCTCCCTCACCTATTGCAGGCGATGGCACTCGCTGCCAATCTTAACGCAGGCCGAGGAAGAGCGAATCAGCAGGGTCAGCAAGCCCCAGCAGGCCAGAATAATCAGGTAAATCCACCAGGACCCAATAACCCTCCCCCGAACCAGAACAACAATCCTTTCCTTAACCAACTCAACAACCCCCCAAACCCACCGAACCCTCCGCCGCCCGGACCACCAGGTCCGCCGGGCCCACCAGGTCAGAACAACCCTCCAAACCCACCGAATCAACCAAATATTTGGGAAATTCTACCACAGTTGAGCCAGGCACTGGGGCAAACACCAGCGCCAGTGCGTGAAACGACTCACAGCGGTCACCAAAGGGGACCAAACATTAGGTTACCGTGGTTTAGTGGAAAAGAAGACGAGCAAATAGAAAAGTATTTCAGGGAATTAAAACGACTGAAAGCTATCTATGACTGGTCGGACGCCCATCTCCTGAATATGGCGCTGTTAGGCCTAAAGGGAAGGGCCGACGACTGGGCAGGAGCGTTAGCTGAAAGTGAGAAAGACTCGTTTGAGAAACTAGAAGCCCAAATGACCAAGATCTTCGGTGATCGAAGGGCAAAGTGGCAGAAACACGCAGAGTTCTGTGGCCTTAAACAAGGAAAAGACCAGAGCGTGATCGAATTTGCAGGTGTTCTGAAACAAAAGCAAGTGAAAGCAGAGGCGAGTGAAAGCATGATGTTAGCTGTGTTTTTAGAAGGATTAAAACAGGGCGTAGCCAGACAAGTAGCCATACTGGACCCTAAGTCTTTCACCGAAGCGGTGGATTGTGCAACGAGGTTAGAATCGTTGGACAAAGGCAAAGGGGGAACTAAAATATCTAATGCAGTGAGCGAACTGGCTGGAAGCCAAGAATCAGAGGAGACCGCGGCCCTAAACTCCATCTCAGAACGGTTTGGAGTGGTGCTGGCCCGACTGGAGGCCGCTCCATGGTTTCAGAAACCAAAGCCAGGGCAAAGCGGGACTCCCCAGAGTGGTGGTAACTTTAAACAGCAAGGTTATGAGAGAAAAGATAGGTACGAAAACCAGAAAAGTGAAAGAAATTCAGATCAGAAGCCTAAATCCAATATCGCCCCGAACAGAGAGGCAGATAAGGGAAAGAATCTGCCAACTCAACAGAAAGTAGAGAGACCCAGGTTGCCTTTTGATGAAAGTAAGTTTTGTATCATTCACCAACAGCATGGTCACTCTACAGAAGCGTGCTTGTGGTTAAAGAATAGGTTGAGGGAAAAACCCCCGCGGATCTACAAAGATAGCAAAGCCGGTGGTACCGAACAAAAGAATCAGGGAAACTAGAGGAAGGGTCCGTTCATTCCACGATAGAATTAGGCGCAGTGGACGGACCGGCTAGGAGAGAGATAGGAGACGAAGCATTTTTCTTAACGTTAAGATTTGATGATCAGAAGGAGGTTAGATCTTTAGTAGACACCGGAGCGAGCGATTGCTTCATGTCCACCCATTGTAAACGACAGATCCCTAAACAATGCATTTTAGATGAATGGAAGGTATCGAAGGGAAACATCAGTTTGGCAGACAACTCGTCTCAAGTAATACTAGAACAAATTAGATGTAAGTTTTCAATCCAGGGATCGGTGGTCTGCTATGATTTCAACATAGTGGACGATCTATGCCACCTAATAGTAATCGGGAGAAACTTATTAACAGTGCTTCGATCAGATTTATCTCTACCAGGCGCAAAGATAGAAGTGTTTTGTGGAAACCCTATAGTTAGCAAAGAAACAGTGAAAATTCCGCCTGGAAATGAATGCATCATACCGGTAACCACTCGAGAGCCACTGGGATTAGACTCACCGGTAGCTTACTGCGCACCGGCGGTAACCGCACCAGTCCTAGTGGAGGGGTGCGTGAATACGGTGGGAAGCCAGTGGTGGATCAAAGTCATGAATCCGCTAGATGTAATGCAAGAAATCACTCCCCAGGAAGTATTAGCTTTTGCGGAAGAATGCGCAGTGCCTGAGGTAAACCAAAATCAGATAGAGGAGTTCCTAGACTTGTGTTATCTAACTAAAACAGAGACCCCAATGTCCATCTGTAGGATTTCTGTAGAAGTAATGAAAGACGCAGTGCAAATGGAAAGCCAAACCTCTGAGGAGAAATCTCGAGGTAAAATGGATGAGAATGTAAGTAAAATAGATCTGACCGAGTCGTGCTTAAACGAAGAACAACAGGTAAGGTTTAGGCAAATGCTAAATAACAATAGAAATGCACTAGCGTTCTCAATTGAAGAGTTAGGTCACTGTGAAATAGCGCCGATGAGAATCATTGTGGATGAGTCGCAGGGAGTAATAAGCTCTAGACCATACCGATACTCTCCACAGAAAATGGATATCATCGATGAACAGGTTAGGCAACTCATAGATATAGGTGTAATAGAGCCCAGCGAATCGGCTTGGCGAAGCCCGCTGGTGGTAGTGCAGAAGAAAGATGGCAAACCTAGGCTCTGTACAGACTTTCGCATGCTTAATCAAGTCACTTTTAAAGATAAATTCCCCATGCCCACGGCTCGCTCGCTTTTCCTATATATGGCTTACAAGAAACCCACTATGTGGACAGCCTTAGATCTGTTGAGCGGCTATCATCAGTGCGTAATCGAAGAGGACAGTAGAAAATATACCGCTTTTGAAACCCCGATGGGTGTGTATCAGTATAAGCGTGTACCATTTGGCTTAGTTGGCGCACCTTGGCAGTTTACCAAGGTAATGGCCATAGCGCTAAAGGGATTGATTCCTAGAACATGCTTAGCATATTTAGACGACGTAATTGTCTACGACACTACATTTGAAGAACACCTGGCGAGCGTTGAGGTGGTTCTCCAAGCTTTGGCGAGAGCTAATCTCAAACTGAAACCGTCAAAGTGTGAGTGGTGCCGTAGTGAAATCAATTTCCTCGGCCACGTAGTAAACGCGGAAGGTGTGGCTACACAAAGGGTAACCACAGAAAAGATCACAGCCTTTAACCGTCCACATAATGTGAAAACCATTAAATCATTTCTGGGACTGTGTAACTACTACCGATCGTTTGTCCCTAATTTCGCTGATCTAGCAAAGCCTTTAAACCGACTGCTAAAGAAAGAAGTCTATTTTGAGTGGACAGAGGCCTGCGAGGAAGCGTTTCAACAGTTAAAGAAATTGCTAACCTCGCCGCCCTTACTAATTCATCCAGATATAGGAGGGCATTTCTATCTACTAACTGACGCATCAGACGCCGCGTGCGGTGCAGCGGTTTGTCACAAACTAGATGAAATCTATCGTCCGGTTGCTTTCTGGGGATGTACTCTCCGGGACGCCGAATTAAATTATTCGGTAACAGAAAAGGAGGCTCTGGCAGTAATTAAAGGCATTAAGAACTATGAGGACATGCTGCAGGGAGCTAAAATCACAATAGTGACTGATCACAAACCGTTGATTCCCCTGCTACAGAGTGCCTACAAAGCCCCGTCAGCCCGGCTGAGACGGTGGGCTTTAGCGTTATCAGATTTTGATTTTGAAATCACATATGAGCCAGGAGCGACTCATTTTCTACCGGACTATTTGTCTAGAGTCTATCATGAGCATGTCCCAGGTGAGGAATATGAGCCCGCTGTGGGATGTGAGTTATTTGAGGCCGAAGTTCAGGATGAAGAGCTTTCTGTGGCTACGGTATTAAACGCGCAACTCCAAGATGCAGAGTGCGCGCAATTGATAGACTACCTGCAGGACGGAGACCTACCGACAGATCCCCTTGAAGCTAGGCGAATAATGGACCAAGCTGATTTTGTAGGAATGGTAGCACCGGGAGTACTATGTAGGTTCAACATCAAAAGGTATAACAAACACCAAGACCAACTGGTCAGACTAAAACCCAGAATGATAGTTCCAGGTAGGTTAATTCCCAAAGTCCTGAGACTGTTACATAATGACATCTTAGCTGGGGGACATGTAGGGATCAGTAACCTCACTACCAAAATCTCTGATAAATTCTACTGGCGGAACATGAACGCCGACATCGTAGACTATGTAAAAGCTTGTGAGACCTGTTCTCTAAGGAGACGGGCCCCACATTTCAAGGCCTTGGCCAAGTCTTGGGAGAGACCAACCCGACCCTTTGAGGTAGTACAGTGTGATTTCATCGGGCCGCTAAAGAAGGCTAGGGATGGGTCAAAATATATCATGACCTTCATAGACCTACTAACAGGTTGGCCGGAGGCTTTCACCACTAAAGACTCCACCGCGCAGACCGCGGCTAACTGTTTCCTAACCGGAATAGTGTGTCGGTATGGGCGGGTAAACCGCCTGCACACAGACCGGGGGGCGGCCTTCCTCTCGGGGCTATTCAGGGAAATCACCACACGACTAGCGTGCAAGCAAACGTTCACTACCGGGCGAATGCCGACTGGCAACGCTCGAGTAGAGAGACTACATAAGACCATTGAAAACCTGATTGCTTATTATATCCCTGACGATCACTGTAACTGGGTCGATCTACTTCCCATTGCATTATGGACAGTTAGATCCACAATCAGTGTACGGTCGGGATATAGCCCGCACACCCTGCTGTTTGGCAGAGATCCAATCAGTATGGGAATGCCTGAGCAAGGAACAATTCCTGAAACGCTGAACGACTGCGAGTTTTTCATGCAAACCAAGGATAATATTGCTATGTTTAGGAATATGGCTGAAAGAGTAGTTCAAAACTACGAAAAAGATCTGAGGCTGCGAATTGATGAGCGGGCGCGGCCCACTCAGATGTACGAAGGTGATATGGTATACATGTACGACCCTTTAGCTAGTGAAAATAAAGCGTCTAAGTTCTCAAACAGGTATACGGGGCCATTCAGGGTAATTGAAACAAAAGGAGACCACCTTGTTAGACTAGTGTCTTTAAAAAACTGGAAAACAGGTCCCACATCTAGTAAACATTTCAAAACTCAAACCTGCACATGGGCCCTGGTCTCCCGCTGTCCCTCATAATATTCCCAAACTGGTGAGAGAAGCGAAAATCACTAACTCAAAAGGGGCAGATCCTGACCGAAACCCTGAATTGCATCACACTCCGACGGGTGAAATCGCTGAGGAAGATGGCGAAATAAGGGGTGCTGAGACTGAAAACTCAACGGGAACGACCGGTCCCCGTGAGCATGATGCAGTTCCTATGACCAGGAAGGTACCTACACAAAAACCTGGCCCAAGTCCCACTGATTTAGCAGAAACGGATGGGCAAATCACTGATGGTCAGGGCACCAGTGCGGACACCGCGCTGTCCACAAACTTATCCTTTGTTCCTAATAAAGCCGCCTGTGAACGGGGAACAGCTGGCGCTAATGGACAGAGGAAACGCAAACGAGCTAAACGAAGGGGCAAAAGCCAGCCGTTGGAGGGGAGATCCCCTCCAGGCAACAACAAGCCCATAAAACTACCCTGTGGTGATGTGCCGATCTTGGATACGTCGGAACAGAGCCCAGGAAAAACAGTAAAGGACCATGTCCCGACGAAAGGTGGCTATAACCTACGTCGGAACCGCCGCCCTAACTACGTCGCTCTGTCCAACGGCGGAGAGAGCGACGACATGGATGATTAATGCAGGAAATTTAGCCGCCCTGTGAAAATAAAGATTCGGCGGAGCGGCACCGTTAGCATCAGCGCTAATGGAACAGGTGGTCTACCTCACGGCCACCTTGCCGCGCCCAGGGGGCGTGGCAGAAAGGGAGGGTGCGCACGCCAAGAGAGATGCCAGTGGTTGGGCGTCATCTCTTGGGACCGGATGCAAGCGTTCCCCCCCACCTGAAACAAGATACAGCTCCAAATATGGAAACGGCATGGACAAGCGGATCGGTTATAATTTCGTGGGATCCGCGCCGATCCACCAGTCGGTCCGCAACTCTGCTCCTAGACGGTCACCTCTGCTGCAGGTGATTGTACGCGCAACCCAGCTTGGGAGGAAGCGGGGATAGAAATTGATTCTATCTCTGAACAGAAGTTGGAGATAGAAAGTTGTTCAACCTCCGACTTCTCCTGGAAGGAGCAGAAAGAGAACTTAGCTGGGACACTGATCCACCGACTCATGGGGAACTGTCTAGCCCTCCGGCCACATAGCAATCCAAAGGGAACCACTACTTTCCCTGCGGACACGGAGGGAAGGATTATCGTCCCCCTGAGAAGGAAACGGATTAGCCGGCCCACCCTGAGGGCGATGCCTACCAAGGGAAGGTTCGTTGGGCCATTCTTTTAGGATTTTACCAAATGAAAGAAAAGGCAGTCGAGAAGGAGAGTGCTAAGAAACAACCGGCTCAGACCCTTAGGCGGTGGAGTTGGCCGGGCCGGGGCGGTGTCCGTCCGGACTCGACCGACGCCGGGATTGCCCGGAAGAAACCAAGGACACCAGCCCGGCGGCCCACCAGAACGACCACAGGCGGAGCCAAGAGGTCCGCTAAATCGGCTCCAGCCAAAAAGAAGACCGCAGATAAAGACTTCTACAATTTATCTGAGGTGAGTGACTCGGAGCCCGAGCCAAGGCTAACGGCGTTGGCCAAGCCGGTTCAGAAGGAGGAAGCGGTCAACCAACCAGTGCAGATACAGGCCGGCTGGTTCTGGGACCTTACGCAACCACTGTTCCAACTATTCGAGACTGTTGACGAAATTAGGAGAACAGTAGGACTGGATGTGCCAAAATCAAACAAACAGTTAGCTGAGATTAAAACTCAGATAGCTCCTTTCATTCAAAGGACCACACAAAACTCTAAATGCGTCAAGGAAAGTACCAGCCTACAAACAACACGAGGCGGCCGACCTCTGCCCACTCTGGAAAGGCGATCGGGAGGGGAACAGCTAACCGTCGCCGCTCCAGGACTAAAAGTGGAGGTAGCACCCGTTCAACACGCGCCAACCCCACCGGTGGGGAACGGGCCAGCGGGAGCTCCCCTCCTCCACCACTTGCAGCCTGCGGACCCCGCTTGTTTAGACTTGAGCAGCTTGACAACGAGCTGCAACGCCAATCCCTCACCACTGCTATGGAACCAGCAGCAGTGGACGCCAACCAACCAGCCGGGGGGGCCCACTGTGGCCGAGTCCACTCCCAGCGACAAACCAACCACAGGTACCGAACCCATACCCCTCGAGCCAACCGTCGTACGATCCAACGGGGGCCGTTTCGGACTGGAACCTACTAGGCCAAGACCCCTCAGAGCAATGCGCCCCTCGTCCTGCGAACGTATGAGAGGCTTGAGGATCACGGTCACCAAGGACGAGAGCGGGATCATCAGGCGAGTGGTAAATGACAACGGGCAAAACCTCTACGAGCATGTCCCAAACTAAACAGACCAGGAAGCCCGAGAGGAGAGCATTTTTCGGCGCATGGATGATAGTAGTGCGCAGAAAAATAAGGTAACTTTGCTGTGAACATGTTTTAGATAAACTGCAAAATTAACTTTCTCAAACTATCGCTAAGGCCAAAACAAAGACAATGAAGTGGCTAGTGCTGTTCGTATTAGCTATAATAGGGGGCATTAGGGGAGTGCATAACGACTCCAGCCCACCTGAAGGGCTAGCCCCTAACGCTGAAGTGATAGCTTTAGAACAATATGGAGTAGTGTTAAAACCAGGGAAGTTAATGTCCACCGCGGATATAACACACGTCCGACAAGGCTTCCTAATCACTATTCCAAGGAGGCGCTCCTTCAACAAGGCTACCTTTGGCCAGGTCTGTCACCGATATCTACAGGGAGGAGACGCCCTCGATCGGGCCTGCTACCATATCAGGTCGCTGGTCAGTTGGATGGATCAGACGTCACAGGCGCTTAAGGGTCGGTACCGAGAAATTCTTAATGAAACCTTAAGTTCCCTAATAAAGAACACTCAACAAGACCTTCAAAATCAAGAGTCGGAGTTAAAATCTAGTGGAAGGATCAAAAGAATGAAGAAGTTACCCACTATGCTGGACGATCCAGGGTGGCCGACCTTTCCTCTTCCAACCTCTTGGAATCAAGGGCTGGCGGCTGATGTCAAATATAACAGAGAATTGATTAGAGTATTGCAGGAGTCTTCGAGCCAAATGATCGAAGACTTGGCTCTGATGAATGAAAAACATGACGAGGCTGTCGAAAAGGTTAACCACGTCGTGATAGGTCTACTGGACAATCTAAGATCACTAAATAAGGCACACAACACGACTCGCCGAAGGTTGAAACTCGTGCAACATAAAGTGGATTGGATGGAACTGTACCTGAATATGATACCGGTCGCTCTGGAAGACAAGTTAGGAGAGATGGTGTATCTTCAACTAATGGTAGAGCAGACTCGCGTGTTCAGGAAAGGTGTACAGCGCCTGACGCGGGGCCAGCTGACTATGGACTTGGTACCCCGCCAATATATGGTCGGAGCGATCCAGGAAGTGAACAGATATCTGAAGGGGATCCACCCCAGGTTCCATGTCGCGTTCACAGATCCTTCCTTCTATTACGAGAACAGTCAACCTTCGTTCAAATTCAATGAAACCACTCAGGAATTTATAGTGTATGTAAGGGTGCCTGTGGTGGCTGATGAACATTTGTTCCGGGTCTACGAAGTACTAACTTTTCCTGTGCCAGTGACGGTTAGGGGACGACTTAAGAAGGACGCTCTCCAAATTGTTAATCTACCCAAAAGTGTCGCCATGTCCATGTCCCGCCAGTATTACGTACCATTGGCTAGTGGCAGTTGGTCAGGTTGTTATGGACAGACCATCACGCTCTGTAAGGACCTACCTTATATGAAAAAGATTACAGACAACACCTGCACTGCTGCGCTACTGAGGCGCGACGACCTAGCGATCCAAGAAAAATGTGAACTGGACTATCTACTGGAAGCAGACTTCGGAGAGATGGCAGTGTATCTAGACGACGGAGATATGCTAGTGGTCAGCGCCGACACCCGAGGCCAAATGATTTGCAGAAACCAGCCTGCGGTCGGTGTAAACATAGAAAATTATGCAAGGGTTCAGGTGGAATGCGACTGTGCATTCCAAACACAAGGAGCATGGATACCGTATAGCTTGCGAAATTGTGACAAGCACACCAGGATCACCACGGTTGTGTACCCACATAATGACCTGTTGGAAGCAGCAAGTCGTGTGAAGGGGTGGGACATGAATTTCACGACGTCCAAAAACGAACCCACTATGTTAGAATCAGACCCTATCCCTGAAACAATTAGGAAAGACCTGCTGGAAATCGAGGAAAGCCTGAAGGCCAAAATACCTGTAACCTCCCTGGCCAAACGAATACAAAAACACCGTAAAGACTTGGCCAAAGGTATCAAGAAAGCGACTGACCGTTATGAGGTAGAGAAACACGCCCCGTGGTTCTCTATAGGCAACTTCGGAGGCGGTTTTGGTCTCCTCACCATCTTTTGCATAGTGGTAGCTGTGACAATTATTGGATGTGTTCTCTGGAAGTGCTGGCGGAACCACCAAGGCAAGGCTGCCCTGGCCGGACTAACCATGACTTTACCTCGGGCCATGGCCTTGGAGGCGGCGGACCCGGAGGAGCTGCTGCGCAGTGAAAAGGAACTAACTGGATGCCCGGACACGACCGCTAACCCCACTGCGGTGGCAGTACTTGCTATATTACTGGCAGTACTCGTCATCGCCATAGTGGTCCTCGTGTGGCGAAAGTGGAGAAATATTAGAGGAAAAACTGTGGATGGGTTGTACGTACAGTTTGCCAATCCACATATGATAGAAACAATCTTCCTAGGCGAACTGGCTATGCCTTCAGACCACACTTATACTGAAGGCTATGTGCTCATTAGGGATCTACTGGTGACCCAGCTGTGTCTGAAATATACTCTGACGGTAACCTGGGGGGCGCAGCTGATGGGAGCAGCGACTAGACCTGGACAGCACCCATCTAAGGTGCCACTACCCGACACCCTGAGGGTGTCTAAAAAACTAGCCCGTCTGATGATGAGTAACTTAAAATACAATACCAGGGCCAGACTACTGAGATATTCCTCGGGGCTAGCCACTCCTGTACCCATGGGAGTACCTCGCCTCATCGACGCAGGGTGGTCCGATGTCGGAGCGGACTGGCCTCAACCGGTGTTGGGACAAGGAACAATGCCTAACGCTCCTCCTAGATCGACCACGCCCACCTCAACAGCGACCGGAACAGGATCTGCACGAAAGACAATAAGGCCAGGGACATCCGAAATAAATCCAGGAACGGTTTATGAAGTTATCATATGACAATGTAACGAGTGGTAAAACCTGACCTAGTACTGTACAGGTAAAATTGGTGAATTAATAACACAGAGGTACGAAAACTAAAACTAAAATGTTACAGGAAGTTCGCTGGGCGATACCTGTTTGGGTAGGTAGGGTTCTGTTGACTAGCCTGAGCAATAAGGATTCACCAGTCAGGAAAAACTTAGTTCGGGTAGGCTGGTCCAACCGTCTCTCTATGGACCCATGGGTTATCTAAATTTCGCTCAAGTCGAGTGTCCCATGCCCGGTAGCCTAGCTCAACACTCTAATTGTTATTGATTTGGCAACTCTTTTAAAGTAGGGAACCATTTGGAACCGATCCTAGTGTCGCGAAATTTCAGCATTTTAAAAGAAAAACTCAAAATTCTGTATAAAACCTAAGAGCGCTCAACGGGACCAATGCTCCCAACGAGCGAAGTGAACTTCCCCAAGCAAGTACCATCTACACCTGGCCCCGGTGCTGTTGTTACCGCTAGGATCGGGCTGCAGTACAGGAGCCACTTGGGGAACGCCACTGTCTATTCTTTAGCATGCTTACATATATACTCTTCTCCAAGATGAGGGGGTTGCACAAGCAGCAGGAGCCTGCCCACAGGCCTGGTGTCAGTGGTGCCTAACAGGAGGCAGGACGTTGGGGTTACGCGTCACCGACGCTGCGAAGGGCACTGGGGTGGACGCCCGACCATGGCAGTCACTATGCCCCGGGTGGATTGGCTCCTGACAAGCGGTCCCTTCATCACAAAAAAAAATCGACGAGTAGAAAGAAATTTACCTAAAAACTAATATATAAAGCAAACCAATATTTGTGTAACTAAGAGCTCTTCCTCAGGGAATTTTGGGCAAAATATAATAAGAACGCAGAATAATTAGTAACATTCTCAGGGGGGACGCTCTGTGACAGCACACGAGAGTACCTTATACGTGGCTCGTTTGCTCCTGGCATAGACACGCTGCAGCGGCAAGGATATGTGCAAATCCTGACAAGGCGTGCTCTATTTGGGAGCTATAACGGAGGTCACAAGGAAATGTGGTTACGGGACAATGGCGAATTGGTGACATTCACAGGGTGCTCGGCTCTCTCTCACTATATTGCGACTCCCTCAGACGGGATAAGCCATCCCTGGGGGGGGAGAAGCTGTAGCGAAAACTCACAAGGCGGTGGAGCGAGGTGCTGTCCTTATTAATAGCCCCGTCGTCTTGGTTATGTGTAAATGGCCACTGGATCACCGTATGTCTTAGGTCAAAGGATCCTGACTTTAACATAAAAGTCAGGATCCAACGACAACTAGTATATGAACAACTGCCCATAATTCAAGACTAAATTATTTAGACCACTTTTAGACCAGTTTTAATCGGGACAGAGACAAAACGGCAAGAAGTCAAGTTTCGACCCGGGTAAAAAATTAGAAATAATTAAAATTAATAAAGAAAATGAGCGGCTTCAGAGCTGACCGCCGTCGAGGAAAAGAAAATAAAATAAATGAATGAAAATTAGTCTTGACCGCCGTCGTGGCGCTAAAAGTATCCAGGTCTCCGCTCAACAGTTGAGCTGAAGAGGGGGGACATGGACTACTGATTCCCTGATGAACAAGCTACAATAAACTTGGTTGACACCCAGAGCTGATAAGTTTACCCGATCTATTAGAAAGGAGATAAAAAAATTCTAACTCTGTCTTTAGCACTACCTATCCCTGCCCGGCATGCGCATAGTTAGGATAAGCTGGGGGCGGAGTCTTTTCAGGAGTAGTCTTGACTCTCCACAAGAGAAACGGGCATAGACCTGAACAAGAAAACGGGTTTAACCTTGTACTGTACTTCGGTAAAGGCCCGACTTACTAGGTGCTGTCTGGAAGTAAGTGATCTAAGGAGATGCATTTACACATCTCTATAATTTAAAGGGGGTGTAGGCTGCATATTAAAAAAAAAAAAATATATATGCAGTCTGCTCCCAATTATAACAATGGAAACTCGGTGCTGCCCATTCTGGTCCTATGAATGGGAGAGTACCGACAAACCACATGTAACTAATGAGGACCGGGAATCCGATCAGAAGTGAACCTGAATCTGAGACCCGATCCTCTAGTGATAACAAATAAGGAACGAATAATCTCAGCCTCCTTTGTACAGTTACTACTTAATGTCCTTTAATGACATTTATACCTCACGGAATGAAAACGCTACCCCAACCGCTTGCCATGTTGGTTTTTCCCATGTGATGTAGAGTATAGGGTAGACAGTGAAATGTCACTGTTAACATAGGTATAATATCTATTCAGTGAGCCGTTTGGAGTTAGTGGCGCACCCGTTTGCATTCAGAAGGGCGCCACTACCCAATATAAAGTGGAACTCGGTCTTCAAACCCCAGGCTGAATGTAGGGGGTGAACGCCGAGCTACCACCTGTAACTAGCAGGGAAAGAAGGGATTTTGTCGTAACAAAATCATTCAATAAGAACAAAACTGGGGTTTTAAAGCGAATGCTTCATAAAATGGAGTCAAATATGTTAGAACAGTTGTCACCCTTGAAGGGGGTGTTAACTTGTTTGCGTATAAATCTTTGGAGTGTATTGGGTAATTATTCTAACACACTGTACAGAAAGAGTGTTATCAAGAGTATTGACCCTTGTGACCCCTTAAGGTAAATCACCAGGGATCCAATTCCTATCATTATTCTTATCTCCCCATGAGGTCGGTTAGGGAATCTGAGCGGGACAGTTTTGCATCACCTCTCGGGCACTCATGAAACCTTTGTAGGTGGATGTTCTTGTAACGGCTCAGTCCCGACTTGTGAGCATAGGCTCCCACTCATTCATCACAAGGATATCACTGTCTGAGATGTTTGGCAATCTCGGGCACTGATAAGCGTGGCTTCTGCATTCAATGGAACGGCGCCTACTCAGGCCTGATCTATGAATGTACGAACTCCCACGGTGCACACACATGTATCTCTGCTTGGGACGCTTGATAATCTTTGTGGTGTTGGTGCCTTTCTAGCTCTTAATGAGGATACCATTCCTTCTTTCATTATATTCATACAGAATCTTCATCTGGGAGTTCATTCAGTGTCTTAGAGACTTCATCTCGGTCTCCTCACAGTAGTATTTTTTCCTCTTCGAGACGACTTTGACAATAATACTCACTCTAACACTTATTCTAACACAATGACACTGACGAAGTCTTGCTGTTAGACTAAAACATGGGATGGGTATCTGTGGCCTTCGCCACTACATCTCAAACTTACCTTGGAGTCGCCAACAGCTCGTTGGACGGCTCCACCTGTGGTGTCGCCTTACGTGGCCGACACGTCAATCTTACCAGTACTCTGTAAGGGGGACAACTCATCAAAGAATTCTGTCACAGCCAATCTAATGCTGGGAAGTCTGGACCAAAATACTTGGTCACCTACTGTCACTTAAACTTACCAGGGTGAACACCCTGGGAAGCGCTTGTTACCTAGGGCACCCCATGTGAATTGTTTCCAATGTAGACATTTACACTAATGTTCTGTACGTATAACGACTAAACAAAGAATCCTGTTACAGCAAATCTTGTGTGTTACCGAGAGGGATGAGCTCCTCGAAGGGTAGCACACAACAGGCGGCAGTGGGCTCGCGAGAGTCCGGGGACACGTTAAACTTGATGATATAGTGCAGGGGAGAGAACTACTGAAGGCCCCCGTGTCTAGCGAAGGATGAATCAACATCCTACTGTGGTACCGTCTAGTCGGCGCACATATCGGGCTGCCGGTGGTTTCGTTTTCGGCCACCTGTAAGTGGTACGTGCGTGGTACGGGGTTGACAGACCTCACCTAGCTCCTGACAGTAGTTCCATCACTCAGGAGTGAACAGGCAAGGCCAGTGAAAACGGTCAAAGTTCAGTGTGGGTTTGCACGATTCACCTGGATCAGACCGTCGGTGACCACCCAGGGTGACTTGGGACCGGTAATCGCTATCGACTGGGTCACTGGCCGGTCGTCTCTGTCGGACTGGTAGAGTTGTTGCAACCTATCGGCGTCGGAGAGGGCTCAATGTACAGTCAGGCCATGGTAAAGCTAAACATGCCTATCCAAGACCTCATTTCTTGGATTAGCGTAGGTTATGGTTGAGCCATGCTCTCTGTGATCAGAAAACATCAGGTTTGAAAAGAACATTCTGGGAAGCAGAGAGAGCCTTATGGCTGGAAAGGATCCCAGCTCAGGTTGCAATCCACTATGTCTGATGACATAAGGGAAAACCGAAGGGATCAAGCGACAACTCAAACCGGAATCTCTGGCCATCCATACCTGATTATCATGTGCAGTGTCAGTCCCCAACAGTTAATAGTATCAAATAATAACCATACGATACGAATTACCCACACTCCAGAAAGCCTACTTAGATCGGTAATGTCAACAAACCGCTAGTCAGAAAACCCCCTAATATCGCCCAACCACGCGCGAGGTAAAATGCTTGATCATGTTAGCCTAAACAACCCGCCCACTAAAATTATATAGCCTGACGCTTTTCAGTGCCAACCGTGTCACATTGCTCCATTTACATCACCCTAACATACCACAGGACCTGGAAGAGATAATAAGTTTAGTACACAAGGTCCTAGTTCTCAGCCCGCGTCCACCATCTTGGAACCAAAAGCAAAACACCAGGTGGCCGCCCACGCTACCCGTTACAAAAATCACCAGCGAAACACAGTTTCTAGTTCCGGGAATGACATCAGCTTCCGGAATACAACAACGTGAAGGCGAGCTGAGAAAACTACTGACTAATTCCTGACCAACAATCTCCTTAATCTACGGGTTAGTAGCCTCCCTAACGTGCAAAGAACAATCAAGAAGGAAGGTTGAACTCACCCGGTCTCGGAGCGGTCGGGTTGAGAGGCTGGCTCTACGAGAGGGGCGGAGGCCCGGCAATGGGCGAAGAAGGCAACGGTCCCGTGAAAACAGTCTAAGGAGTCCTTCGATCCTGGGGTTCCTGGGAAAACGATCCGGCCGAAGCCTCTTGAGTAAATAGTATATCTGTGGTGTCCTGAGTTCTGTCCGGGAATTGATTGCAAAAATCACTAGACGGGAATCACTCCAATAGAATTAAGAAGAATCATTATGTACAAAGGGAGTGCCGACGGTCTAGCGGGGGGCTAAAGGCAAGCGGGCAATCACGCGGCCTAACGCCCTGGCCCACCGACGAAGGACACGGGCGGACGGCATATAGCCGTCCACCAACTCCCTAAAATCATTAATGGTCATCTGTCCGTCTGCCACAGATCGAGTGAGGTGTAGAGCTTGCCCGGTGTAGACGGTAGGTACACCGTACCAGTCGTTCGCTCGCTTGGTTTCCCGTCCGATCTTGGGAGCCAGTCGATTCACCCACTTCTGGAGTGATCCGTCGCTGTCGGTGAGACTCCAGCTGCGGGCATCGAATCCAGAAGGTGTTGCTAATAGAAACGTGGATGGGATCGGATGTGACTGGATATTTAAAAACGCCCGATTAAAAAGTTCAGAATAAAACTTCACGGCCTCCTCGGGACGAATGAAAAGGGGAATAAACAGGGCTAATTCTTGATCCCATGTAAGTATATCCAGGAGGTTGACCACTACAATCAAAATGTCTTCCGGGTGTAAGACATGATGTGCAAAGGCAAATCCGGCCAGCTCAGCAGTGGTCGCCTCGACACTAGGATAAATCGTGCAGCAGTTGGTGGAATCTTGTAAAAGCAGGTCGGGGTAATCTTGTATACCGGCCTCCCGGTCAGAACAGAACACTGCGATTCTGGCCATTGTTCTTCGTGAAAGAGATAAAAAATGCGAGACAAAGTGAAAAACACGTCTGACTTCTAAGAAAAGACCGTCGGCACTGATTAAAATGACGTCAAAACGAGGCTAATTTGGGAAACCCCTTTTTGATCCAAAAGATCCAAATTTTGATATCGGCTAACATGATCAAATTATCATTTAATTTTTCTAAAACTTCGTGCTAAGCTAAAGCTTAGGTCCCCAACCAACGTAATCAAGCGACAAAATTAATTCATATCGGCCCAAAATATCAGGTCGAACAATCAAACTTGAAAGTTTGATCGAAGCAGAAATTTGCCATCCGGGCGCTTTGCGCCCGAAGGATCCAAATCGAGGTCAAACCTTGGGGGGGAACTCCAGTCAAGCGTCCCGCTAAGTACACGTGTACTAAGTATAGCTGGCGGACGCGTGACAGGAATGGTGGTATTTTCTGGTTCCAACTGCTCGGTATTACTAAACCTGATACAGAGACCTTGTATTTATTGTAAATAATGTTGTTCTGGTTGAAATTTGATTGAAATTCGACACGCATTGTATCATGAAAGTCATTCGTTCAAAATGTCCGAATTCTCTGAATTGACTTATGTTGTGTTAATTTGTTCTGAAATTGGATTTGATGTACACTTGTTACTCTTAGAAGTTTAAGACAACCCTACACTGTATATATGTTGAGTTCTGTTGACTTGTGTTACAAATCATAAATATCAGAAACTGCACATGCGCGTACTAAGTCAAAACTGAATTTGTCACCTTATGCACGGGTGTCGCAATCTTTGAATCTTGAAATCAGCTAACGATGCTGAGAACTGACTTTAATGTACAAGGCACGTACTAAGTGAATACCTAAAGATGACGAATACTTCATCCTCTAAAGTTGACTTTGTCATTTTGTAACCATGATTATGTCATCATCTACGTTGTTATCCAAATAATCGTGTTATCAATTTTAACACTTACCTTGTCATTTTATGAACGAGTTCTGCTAACCCTGAGCTTCAAAATGTGGAAATCAACTCAATGAATAATTTCACTGTGAATTTGTGTTGAAACCGGATTTACAAATCTATTGATACTGTGTTGAATGTACCACGAGAGTCAAGGCCACCCCACCATGGTTTAACAAATATATCCAATCATCAAAATTGGGAGTTCATTATATTCATTTGGTTTGAGCTATGTCGTCCACCTCCTTAAACTCAAACACCTGACCGCCGTCGAATGTACTAATGGCTTAGTACTTTTAATACATTGTCATAATATATAATCCAACTAAGATCAGGCTTAGCAAGTCTACTTCTAGTCTACCTCTAGGAGAAATATCTTACGCTCCTAGCGCCACCTGTTAACCAGTATAAAAGGCGCTGCAAGGTAGGGAGCGAGCAGTTAGTGAGTTAGTTGGTTAGAAGAAACATGTTTAACCAAGGAGTTATACCTGGAGTAAGTACATCGACTCCGTGTAACAGACTGGAGTTTACCAATATCCACTACCTCGGACATAGGATTGTGTTAGAGCTAAATGCTAGAATGGTCTAGAAGGCGTTGGAGCAACTCGTGTTCTAAATGTGGTTGATTGCTGATAGGAGATGGGAGGTGGACTGATGAAGACTTATACATGGTGGCTTTGACTCGGGATGAGATGTTTATTGAATAAAACCCTTTCATATTAAGAAGTTCCCTCATCGTTCATTTCTTTTGAACTATTGGGAAGTGAATGGACAAACTTTAAACGCGGTCTGAATTACTCAGACATTCTGGAAAGCAACTTACGAAGACTTGGATATAAACTGATCTTACGCAGTCTTAAATCTAACATTAACAATAGTTCACTGTCTATCGGCCGGCTATACTCATTGATTTTCCAAATGACTGCTATTTCTGATAGGCCTATTAATTTGACTATAATAAAAGACCTAATTATCCATCTACTATCATCTAAAGGCAATGTTGTACTCAAATTTGACAACATTTTACGAAATTAGATTACCTTTAGAGCATTCGATGAGTCTTTAATACTTGAAAAGTGCATAAGGCCAAACAAAATTTATTGTGTTCAGGTAACCCTACCTACCCTAAAATTTTGGCACTACCCTAACTTTTTTTTAGGACTTTTTTGTTTGTTTTTTCAAAATCCAAAAGAATTGACCTAACATTCCATGGAAAACCATAAAACAGCACATTTATTTGGAATAATATTTTTATTTCAAACACTGCCTGGGTCTAAAAAAATAAATCGACCTACCTTCCCTATTTTCTTTTTTCCCTTTATTTCTTTTTTGAGGGGGGGGGGGGCTAATAACGAGTTGTTGAGTATTAATTAATAATGCATGAAAACTAGATTCAACTTAAAATAATTTCAATCAGGTAACATTCCCAGACTTAAAGGGAGCCAAAAGCAATGTTGGGTCAAAAATGTGCAAATCTTGTTAACTATTGAAACACATTCTATTGCTATAACCTAGGCCTGTGGTAAAATATGGACTCTAAATACAGACTTAAACTACATCAAAACACACAAAGACTTGTCCCTGGTCAATTTTGGTGACCCACCAAAATTGGTTTGTTTACAAACATTGCTGTCTTCAGGCATAAATAGGATGAGTTTTATGGAATTCAAGTAAAGTTAAAGTTAGTTATCATGATTTTATACTGTACCAATGACTAAGGTTAGACTTTTAGAACAAATATTTATAGTTATTTGAGTTTGTAAAATTTTGTCATATTTTGACATGACATTGATTTTGGCTCCCTTTAAGCAGTTTACCCATAACGGCACGGCACCACTGGCTAAACCTAATTCACACTTTTTAATAGACTTAAAATCATATATAATATGTTATTCATATTCGAAATTTGCACTGTCCAAAGAGGCCTATGTGTTATATGGTGACGGTCTCTCCTCGAGTCCTGTGTGGATCCTGGCGCCACAGATCCCCCGGGGATGTGGCGCCATGCTGACCGGCGATGTCCAGCTGCGTCCAGTCTGGTCACGAGGTGCCCAGCGTCCCACCAGGAGGAGGGGGACGCAGCCCGTCGGAAGTAACGCCCGCCAGACCGCGAGGGGCACCTACTACACTACTACTCTCCGCGTGTTCGACTACGTGACTCAGTAACACCCAAGAGTTTAAATCACTGCTGAGGTTCGGGGACCGGGGACCGGGGTCATACTTGAAATAGTTGAAGCCAGACAAATTTAAAGTTTATTGGTGAAATAAGATTTAGGAGGAAATCGCGCAATTATTCTCACCAGGAGAAGCATTTAGTTTCAAAATGATGATAGACAACTCATTAATGTCAATTCGAGCATTCTAAAAAAAGAGCTCAATGTGATTAGTTGGTTTTGTTCAGAATCCTAGACCGGTGTTAATGTTTTAGTCGTATCGAGGATGCAAAACCGTTAAATAGATTTCACTTTATTACATTGATATAATTCTACAGGCTCCAATCCGGATGTCGCCACCCGAAAAAAATACGGCTAGTTTTCCATAACACTATTTTTGAAAGGCGGACACTTTGACGATTATTTAGAAATACAATAGCAGCAAATTTATAAATTGAAAGTTGATTTTATTTCCAAACAAATGCTACAAACTTGATTTCTATGAAATAAATTGCTAGGGGTAGGTTATCTTTTGAACTAAAAAAATCACAAGGAATAGGCCTATAAGGAATTCTGGAGGGAAATCTATGGAAACCCTGGGAAATCCAGCAATTAATTAATACAATCTGTGGCGCCTGAAGGGTTAAATGTGTTTTCTATGAACATTAGAAATATACTACCACATTAGCCGACGTTCGAGAACGTGATTTAAGTGTTTACCGCAGGGATTTTCCTTCACATAGAGTTACTAGTACCAGGTACTAGTAAAACTGCTGTCAGGCTAGCGCAATTTGTTAGCAACTAGCCCGGTGGGCTAGTGAAAATCTTTAAAATTGCAAATATTGACTTGATATGGACTTGTTTAACTTTAATCCGGGCTAGTGTAAAAAGGGGACCACTGGCCCGGTGGACTATTGGAAAACATTCTTAAGGAAAACCCCTGGTTTACCGTAACCCACAAAGCCGGTCAAGCGGAACGCAAGGAGTCTAGTACCCAAGCGTCACTCAGTCAGATAATCGAACGCACAGACTCCATTCACGGGGGCCGAGCGTCCCAGTCAGTGCAGAAATGGCGGCCGACCGGCACGGTCGTCTGCGAGAGGGGACTAACTTGAAAACAGGCAAAACGGCCGGATAATATGGAGGAATTACTCTACAAGTAACGGAGACAAGATGCCGTTTGCCAAGAGGGCCATCGAGCCCACTCGGCTGAGCAGGAGCCCGTTGGAAAAGGATTACAAGTTTGATTTGGATTGCATCTCGAACAACACCTTGTGCGGCCTGCTGCGACAGCTGTCCAGCCTGGCCGTAAAGGCGGATTCTATCTTCACCGAAATCGCCGAGGAGTGCGTTTCAGTCGCCAGAAAGACGAAAAGGATTCGAAATCGCGTCGGAGAGATTACCAAGCATGTGGACAAGTTAAACGCGAAAGCTGTCACAGTCCGTAAGTAACTTTTGTTTGAGGTTTAGGCGTGTTTTTTGACTGGGAAAACTCACCTGTATTTGGCAGACGCTGGGCGTCTGTGGGCCAGGTATTAGACTGTAGTTACGTCCATGTCCGCTATACGCCCAAAGTATTATGTGTAAGATAAGTTGGTCAAGGACGGACTAACCAGGTATGGCCCCCTACCTCCTACACCGTTGGCCCAGTTTTACACTTGAGTGGCCATCAACCCTGCACCCGAAAATAAGAGACCAGCATCTGCCACTGTTTCCCTACCTTTTATACCATACCACGACACTGTTATGTTATTGACATACCTTCTCTAATGTTACGTTGTTAGGAAATTCATTGGCAGAATTAAATCGTGAATAATGTTGACTGTAGACCCTGTAGACCTTAGGTTTGCCAAGGTAGTGAATAGGATTGAAGGTGTATGATTTGGGCGCCCTTTTCCGGTACGACCGTTGGCTTTTTATCAGGGACATTTGATAGTGGCATTCTATTTATGATACCATGTAAGGGCCTATATTCTAGGCTAGATTAAGTTTGAGATAAACTGAACGAGGGAACGCTATAGTAGGATAGGCTGACCCACTGGGTTGACCTGTAGGCCGATAGGCCGAAAGGTCCCTTGCTCCTTCAAGTTCAAAACATGAAACTTCTTATGGCCTCTTATATTGTTATTGTTAACGGTAGATAGGGTCCTATTATGAAACATTTGATTGCAAATAAGTCGCAGTTGTGGGATAGTTGAACAGTTGTAAAAAACAAAAACAAGTTAAACGTGACAGAACATCCTAGGCATTCTGCAATACGAAGGAATGTAGGCCTATCTAGTGATATGCTATAGGAAAACATACAGAGGTTGACAGTACAACCCTGAATACGAGGTGGGTGTCGAAAAATTACTGCCCGAGGCCGTTAGGCTGAGGGCTGTAAATTTCCTGACATCCCACCGAGTATACAGGGTTGTACTGTCAACCGAGGTAAGTTTTCCTTATATTATATACCATATTTTGTAAGTTATAAGCAAAAGAGAAAGGAAATTACCAGTGGAGCAAAGTGGGCAGTATTCCAGTGTATTGATTATGCACACACTTTGACTGGTGTCAAGCAGTTTTCCCTACTATTCTTTATTTTCTCTTAAATTAGGACTCCAACACTACCTCCATTTAATCAGACTGCATTATTTTACCTGACATTAAAAAAATATTCATGCAAATTCATTTAGAATTCCCAAAATAAGGAGAAAAAACATTTTACACAGTAAAGCAAGGTGGGCAGTATACATGAATACTGCCCACTGTGCCAATACACCAAAAATACTGAATGGCAGTGTCCAGTTAGTATTCATAATGAAGTATTTCGGCATTGGTATATAATATTTATCCATATGGCTAACTGTGTTTCTCATTACATAAGTTTTATCAGCTAGTAGCAATACCACAACCTCTGCAAAATCTATGGACAAAATAGAAAATTCGCTCATTTTACAGAGTTGGCCACAGTTCTTTGATTATAACTTTTCTCATTCTAAAAGCAGAGAAAAACTAATACTACCATCAGAAAGAGGAGAATCTTCTGCATGGAAAACAGACGTTTTATGAAAATAAAGTTAAATTTGATGTTTTTTGGGGTACAAATACTCTAAGAGCTGGCTTGAAATTTTGGTTTACTGTTGCTCACCCAATGTGGTCCACGTTTTTCAAAATTTTCATTTCAAGGTTTTATACAATAATTCCATGTTTTAACACATAGATTTAATCTAATTAAATAGGGCAAAAGCAGTGAGATCCGCGGAAGAAACTGTTCTTTATAATGATATATGGTAAAATGATGGGCAATAATGAAGAGATCCGCGGATTTAAGCATTAAATTGGCATTATATAGTGAAAAAATGGGGAAAAAAGGCCAATTAGGAGGTCCATGACTCATCTTTTAATTTAATATAAACTTGCTGCAAAAACGTAGTACTTTTTTCATGACATTTTTTCCAATAACTTTGGATTGTTCTGTCCGATTTTGTTTCTGTTTAAAATTTTATAAAGCACTGGAAAATGCCGATCTTATGAGCATTCAGGAATCATTGAATATGTGGAAATGATTTTTAGTGTGGTATTGCTACAGCTAGGTTTGTGATTCAGATTGCAATAATAAAAGTAAAGCCTAAGCCTAATGCCACACTTACGTTTGTGATTCAGATTGAAATGGCTTTGTACCAGACTAAAGCCTGGCAGTCCACAGTCTTAGCAGGCCCATTGGCCCCAATTATAATCTTTCAAAACTGAAATTGTGGGATTGTGATGAACCATGCTTCCAGTTCAAAGGTAGCGAGTCAATAATACATCTCATGATATTAATAAGATCAAAGCTTTAGACCCAAGCTGAACTAAATTTGATCAAGATATTTACTTATTATCACGAATTAATAATAGAAAGGACATAGTAGTCTCTTTGGTCCATAGACCTATGCATATCCCCAAATTCATGGAAAAGATAATCATTCAATTGTTCTAGCAAAAATAGAAAAATTTGGAAATATTGAAAGCGGCATGTGATTCCTCTCTAGTAATTCAACGAAACATGTTGGCGTTCAAACTGCCTAACGGTTCCCGTTGGGAGAACCTGATAGGGGGCCCTATCTTGATACTTATGCAACTAGGCCCTCAGAAACCGGCCAATTAGGTGGGCCATTGACCTGGATTAATGAGAGTGGGTGCTGTTTTATCGCCCTCCCTGCCACATGGGAGCCACATGGGTGGAGCAGGGGGTCACTCAGGGGGAGGGAAAACACCTTTTGACAACTGGTCTAGGTGCACGGGCATAGCATGGCCGCCGCTCGTGTGCAGGGATGTAGATATAAAGAGTTGACGGAAAAAATAGAGGAGGTTGAGAAAAAATAACGTTTTGGGTGTTGTAGCACGTGTGGGAGTGTTATTAAAGCGTGTTCTAGGGTTGAAAGACTTGCCTTGAGCAGTAAAAAGTGCGTGTTAAGGAGGTTGGTCCACAATGTAGCATTTACACTGCACTGTTCCATCCATGAAAAGGATTTTTAAGTTCACTGGGCGTGAAAATTGCAATAACAACAAAGCTCAACACTATATATTAGAAGCCCTCCATTTCAACCTGCATCGTATTTGAATGTTTCCCTAGTATAGTAGACTTACGAATGGTATTCATTCTTAGACTTTACTTAAAGATAAGCATAATATTCTGTTTACATTCAACCATTGGCTTAATGAAATTCCAGATTGATACATCTATTAAAAAGACTTCATCTGTGAAAGCGATCAGAAGGTAAGGTTTCAGAAAATGCATTCAGAGAGGCACACTTCCAACCTTATAAAAACTACACTTGGTGACTGGTCGAAGTATTCTCGACTTCACAGTTTACCTTCTCAGTCAGTAAATCACTAGTTTATAAGAAACCTCTTCCCCAAGGGGTGGGGTGTTATCACTCAGTTGTTGGGACAAGCCAGCGTCCCTGAGCGTTGAGTCAATCCCAGCCCCAAAACTTCCCGTCCCTACCCTCAACTCATCCTAAACGACCATAGGAATCGTCTCCTTAGATCTTCTAGGAACCTCACCTCGACAGGAAGTTTCCAAGCGTGTCTGGTTGCTCGGCAACGGTGTCCATGGTAACTGAGAAATTCTTTGTTTGGGTCCGGAATTCCTGTCTCCTGGAAGGGCATTCCCAAAAAATGGGGGGCGGTGGAGTGGGGGTAAACGTGGATGTGGAGCGTGGATGTGGAGCGTGAGTGGCGGGGGGCGGGGGGGGGGGGCGTTGTGCAAGGTTAGGGTGGTGTAAATTCCCCTTGTCTGCGGCCTGCCGCAGGCTGTGTTGGAACCTGGAGCGTCACCGCAGGCTGAAGGGCTATTTGCACTACGTCCCTCCTGTGCGTCAAACTATTTCAACTTTATTTTCACAGCAGTTGAGTAAATAAGACCAATTACCACGTATTACAGCATACATACGTACGCACATGTAATTATTTGAAGGCATATCCACTAGGATGGAGGGGATCAGATGTCAGCAGTGTTGAGTGGAAAGACCCCTTTAGTTGTGGGGTGCGTGCAGCGCGCGTGGCACGACTGATGGGGTCACGCTGCATGTGGAGTAGGGGCATGGAAAGGCTGGGGGAGGGGGGCAGGGGGAGGAGGCAGATGCCAGGGGGGTAGGGGGCATAACATGGCACCCCTTTTGTCAGGGCTCTGCCGACCCAGCCAGAGGTGATAAGCCATCCGATTGATCCGTCCCTGAACACGACATGACAGCAGGGTTATCCTGTGGGGGATTATCGTTACAACAGCAGTTTTGTTAGCGAGAAAATTGAGACCACAGTGAAGCCGTTTAAACTCAAAATGAAAATAGGCTGTCGCCAAATGAAAAGCAAGCTTACACCTGAACGCATCCTTCCCATATAAATGATATCGTGGTAAGACTTACAGTTATACGTTTGAGAGTGCTTTTTAATCACTCTTCTCCTTCTGGCTGTACGTTCAGTCTCCCACTAGTGATAAATCTCTGTTAGTATATTAAAGACCCATGAACTTCCCTCACCCTGTTGTTGGTCGACGCGGGTCAACCTGTAAAAGTGGTCAGTGTCCCAGCATAAAGTACATACACCAACACACCTTTCTCCCCTGGCCCTTCCTTCCCACCCACACCCAGCCTCTCGACAAAGGCCCCCACGGAGAGGGCCCCGCGCCTGACCCCCTCCTGACTGGCGGGGTCACTATGCTGCACAGGGGGAAAGTTAAATACAGACAGGTAAGGGGGTCAATGAAGCGCGTATTGTGCTCTATGTACACCCCGTGAGTGACATACACAAGGCGGTCTATACGGCAGCAGGACTCGGCCATAAAACACCATGAGGGGGGTCCTGGGCGAGCCTGTGAGGGGCAAACTCTTGGGCAAACTGGGACTCGCCGAGGGTCTGCGGTCTCCTAAACTGACTATATGCAGTAGTCTTGGGTTGTTTTGTTGGATAGACTTTTGCCGGGTAATTTTACGTCTAACGGCAAAAATAGCCGCGTGAAAGATCATCATGTCAACGTTAGGATCTTTTTGGGGATTTATCCCGGGGATTGATACCAAATCGGTCCATTTATCAGCAGGAAATTGGGTAAAGCACATCAGTAATGCCTCACAAAATGTGCATTTTGTGAACCCCTTTTTCAAATGTCAGCTGACATCAACACCTATTAGATTAATTTTATACTTAATGTTAAGACTCATTGCTGTGAGATCTAGCAAAGAAAATTTCACTCCATTTGACAGACTATAGTGATTGATGGCATATCCGCCTCCTAAGGCGTGAATACTCTGTGCATTCATTTCAATCAAGTAGTCACACTGTCAGTCACAGGTACGGGTTCATCAAGTATAACTATAAGACCCAGGCCACAATGACCCATAGCCTGCAGATATTTGTACACTATTAATATGATAATAGCTGGGACTTCCTTGGTGTCAATGGCAGTCTCCGACGCATACCTTGTTTAAATGTCATTGAATTAGGTCTCTGACATATCTAAAGACACCACATTTTCTGAAAGATAATAATTTAGTATCTTGACTTGCGACAAAAAAGTAAACAACTGAGGATTAGGGTTCATCCAAACGGAGACGTGTCAAAATATATAAAAAAAACATATAGTAAAATAAATATTTCAACAAAACTCCTTGTGCAACGTCTTTGGTTTAAAGCGATCGCAAAAAACTCAGGCTGCATTTGACGCCATGGTCATGGGACGTGCAAACAAGGTGAACGTGTGCTGTAAGCCTTCCGCTAGGAGTGGTTTTCATTTGGCTGTAAGGAGTGTTCTGGTGGGGCCGTCTTATCAGTGAGCTCCTTCACCCGCCCCTCGGCACCCTCTTCACGCCGACGCCACCATCACGTCCCGAGAACCAGAGAATTCACGTCTTCACTCTCCTACAGCTGTTATTTGACCCAGATCCTTATCAGAAATTATGAGGGTAATTTTAAGCGCTGGTTTATATGTAAATAATGGGATAATAGAGTAGAGAAAAATAAGTTATCTAATTTGGTATTCCTATTTCGTATGTTTCTAAAGTTAAAAGTACACAATATTTTCTTTCCAAAACAATTGTATTTACTATGATCAGGGATTGGATTTCTCCGGTATTACACCCTCACCAGCTAGATAACACATTTTGCCAAAATGCACTTCGAAATCGATTAATTAACCCCTTCCACCCCATAAGGCCATATTTGGCCACCACATGGTTGTTACCCATTAATTGGAACCTAATTTTAGGGTTATTTTCTAATTGCAAAATGAATATTTATCCTACAGTCAAAAGGTAAATATCAAAATATTCCTGATGTTCCAAGGAATCTTCAGCTTTTTATATTATCCTTCAAAGATAATTAGTCCTTTTAAAACACATATTTAAGTACAGGACATCATGCCCAATTTAGGGCAAATATGGCAAAACCTCGAAATCACCCTCTTAATTGCAATAATTAAGGAATTATTTGGAAAAAACATGTTCTTTATGTAATTTTGTGTAAAAAATTGACTTATATGAAAATTTGCAAAGAATTCAATGGTGTTTACAGAAATAACCAAATTTTCATGAATGAGGCATTATGGGAAATTTGCAATGGAACGTTTTTTCTGGGAAATTCTACATTTAAGAAAGATTGTTAAGTTACCATGGTTACGGAAAAAAGAATGTTTAGGGACAATGATACATTTGTCATGGATAATGTAGAAAACATCTATGTTTGCCTAGTACTTCAAACAGGTAGAGAAACTACCTTCTGAATCAAAAGTTATTACATTTCTATCATTTTCTATAATTAGATATGCCTTCTTTTCCTTACTAAATATGGTAAAGTTCAAGTTGCTGTAACATGGAAAGTAATAATGATAATCAGGACTGGGGTATTTCTATTATGCGAGAGGTAGGGCACTTCATACAACCATATCTTAGCTTCTAAAAGGAATATTTTGAAAAGGTTTGCAGCATTTGAAAGCTTACTTTCTCTTGTCTATAGATATTTTCTACCTAATATTCCCAGGAATATAGGGTTGAAGGGGTTTTAAGAGAATTATTGACATGATCAGGCCTATTGTAATGCAGCGTCCTGGTTGCATTTGACTCAGCTAGATCCATATTAACCAGAATAGTGTAAACACACGGTGGGAAACCACAACTACATGCAGGGGCAGCTCAAATGTCACACCAAATCCAGTTAACCACAAGATCCACCTCAGCCCCGGGCACAGAACCTCCCCGCCCGCTGACTTCCTCTTCCAGGTGCCTAGAAATCCCCTGGTTCCACCACCATCACCCCATTCCCGCAGTGAGAGAGAGACCCAGTTATACCCTCGTGTTGATATAAAGAAATGGTGTAAAAAGAAAGGTTGCGGGGCGGACCTGTCATCGCCTCAGGTACACAGGGGGGGGGGGGGGGGAGTTGTTGAGTTATACCGATCCCTCCAGGGCTGACTCACTCACGCGCTGAGCCCACACCCAGACCTATAAGTATGAAACACGTGCAGGCCCCGGCCGCCTCTTGTTGCCATTATAGCACACACGTGAATCACCCGTCTCCGTCTTTTTACTTCTCCTAAAGACGTAATAACTTTACCCCGGACGCTGTATCATAAGCTGCGGCAGGATACCCACAATATTAAGCATCTGGAAAAAAATTGTAATTATTATCATGCTCACGTGCCACAGTGGTGTTACCTATTTCTAATGAAGTATCCTGTATGCAATAAGAAAGCGTATAGATACTACATAGATGTAATACTACTGTTACCAGAGTAAGTGTACAAGTCATGTACTTGTTTACATTCGCCGGGACACAGATCATTGACAAATTACATCTGGTTTGAAGCTTGGCTTGATGCTCACCTGAGGGATTTCCCTTAATCACTGAACAAATATAAGCAGTTGCGAAATCAGCGTTGGGTGCTGGGTGACTGAGACACGGGTAGGGTGAGCGTCAGAGGTAGGGGTGAGTAACTCTGGGGAGTAACCCAGTCACTGAGTAGACAGCTGGCCGTCAGAACCTCCAGTTTTTGTGTAGATGGCGTTATGATGTATTCTGGGGTCGTGGAGTCTCACTCTTTCTTTATAATGTATGTTAATGACTGTATGTAAATGGAGTTCGTTACCTCCCTCGCCCAAGTCTTCACCTTCTCACCGCCTGGGCCATCAGTCAGGGTGGAGTTGTCTATGGATAGTTATTGCTAAGTAATCTATCATGTACAAAAACAAAGGGAAATGTCAGAAATCATCGAGTTATAGGTCTGCATAGTGAATATTAGATCCTGGCATATTCTATTATCAGGTCAATGAAAATTACGGTGTTGGAATCAAGAAAGAAGCCACTTGGTACGTACAGCATGTATCTGTGAATGTGTTACATTGTAAGTAAATCGTCCACTATCATGTCTTTGTGATTTCAGATTAGATGTTTATGGTGTCTAAAACTTGACACTAAGCAGTTATTCTGTCAACCTGTCAGTGTATGTCCCAACCTTGGTTATTCAGCAGTATACCCAATCCCTGCCGTTTTGACATCGCTTGCATAGACCTGAGCTGAGGGATTGTGTACACCTTGGGTTATGGGTGCTTCACGGGCACGCCGAGGTATGGGCTCTATTGACATAACGCCTTCTAGGTTTATTTTCTAAGCACTCAAGTTCCCTGCAGTTTTCCCCACAACAAACATGCGCATCTTGTGCCAAGTGATTAACTTAGCGTCGTACTAAAAGCCTTTTAAATGTTATTGTTTGTGCTCCACTTTGAAATCCGCAATTTTATAGAACAATCCAAAAAAAAGATTTCCAAAAGTGGCAATGTACGGGAATATATTTATACTAATAGGCAGGTCAAACATGATAATGTTATAGTATATTTGTCGCAAGCTGAGACTAATAAATGTTGCAGATGTTTTGTGACATCTTAACTTAGGAAGAGTTTATCTAGGCATCAAACGTTTATGATACACATGTCTACAGGCAAGCTCCCAAGAACGGGCTACATATTCAGGGAACTGTGAACCTAGATGGCTGCACCATTTATAACGATGGTGCCACAAAATTATCATAAATGAGACGCACGCTATGATATATAGCTGCATGTATAACTTGTATTGTATTGAGAACACATCATCAGATTCCACATGGCTTCTCTAGTTCATATAACTTTATATTTGTTACACCCATATAATTATAAACTTTTGAATCACTCAAAGTAGAAGTAGGTGAGAGCCAACGCCTGTCCTCACGAGGCTAACATTAAGGGGTATGTTTATAAGTGAATGGGCCATCCCTCCCTGACGTTGGTGCCAGGGCCCTCTGGGATTCTAGTACTCGCGAAACTTGGCAGACCTTTGGGCCTCGTAGGCCAGACCCCTGCCACTCTGCCACTCTCCTACCCCTCCAGGCCCACCACCCCCGTGGTTACACTTTGTACCTGTGGGAGCCCTGGAGCCCGGCTCCTGGAGCACAGCCAAGGTCAAAAACATGGTTTTGATCGCGGAGATTATCAAACACAATGGGGCTGCAACTTGACTCCATTGAACCAGGCTGGCAGCGCTGGCCGCTCCTTAGAGGTGGTAGGGGGTTTAGTGGTGGGCGCTGGAGGGGTGGTTAGGAGGATCGAGGGCGCTTCGGAGACTCCTCTTTTCAATCTCCCAGCAGGTGATCACTACGGACTGCAAATGCTACCCTTTATAGTTAAATAAGTATGTATGTAACCATCTCAGTGAGTCCAACTATTTAGGGTAAAGCTGCAGTAGCTTACAGGATCCTACTTCCAAGTTAATTCAGTTCAAGTTACTGCACCATTTGTTAGAAATTTGCTCTGGATCTCTTCTCGTTTCTTTTTTGGGCTGCTCAGTGAAAGTTTTTTCATAGTTTCCTTCTTAGTCATACCAAAACTTACTCTTTCACTTCGGTCATGCCCAGCACACCCAGGAGCACACGGCTGAGATTGTCCAAAGCTGGCCCGAGCCGCGGGCCCAACGGAAAAGTGCCCACCGTTGGAGGAGTACATGCGAGCTTTCGGGGGATCCCTCAAATATTTACGTTTGTTCTTAGGTCTCCACCTCAGCCCGGTCGGTGCGGGTCCGTGTGCACATCACTAAGCCGGGCCCGGGGACACCCCGGGAAGCATGAATTTCCTGGAGGTCACACATGCAATCTGCACCACGTCCTTTGGTCCCCTCCACCAACGAGAGCCCCGTCTACTCTCGCTGCCTACACCAGTCCCACGAGAGGTACTTGCAGGCCCACAGTGCTGGGGAGCAGATACCAGTGTGCGACCTCAAGCAGCCTCTATATGATATTGCGGTTATTGCAGTGAAACCCTTAGTGCTGGCAGTGAATTCAATTCACACTGTAGCTGCAGAACAGTTGACTGGCAGATCCCGTTTTTGGGGGGATATTTTCCAAAAGTTCATATTAAATTATTGCAATTTTATGGGGTTTCCTGCCGTTTTGATGAGGCAGCAGTAGTTTTCTCATTAAATCATTATGAAGTTATTTTGCCTTCTGAACATCAGTCAGCGAGCAATGAGTAAGGGCCTAACCAATCACCATCACTGTGTAAGGCTGCAGACAGGAAGTATCATAAATGATATTTAACAAGAGATGACATTCAGGCTGACATTAAGTTGTAAGGTGTGTTTCAAACCTATGCGACTACAATTTCTTCCAACTGTGTTAAACTGTGTTTGACTGTTTAGATTGCGATTTTGGTCAAATATATGAGCCGGATACACTAGATCTGCAACAGTTTTTGATATCTTGAGAACTTCGGTTTCTACTGTCTCACGAATGGATACTACTGCACTGTGCAATTTCATCCCACTGTCATCATAGTGATAGCCAGTGATTTAATTATCCTAGAAGTTACATTCAGTTAACTTCTGATCGCATCCCTGGTCTCCTGCAGATTTAAAGCAACAAACCCTGTCCCAAGGAACCAGAAAAGGAAGGCCCGCGCTTCTTCACTTCCGGTTCCGGTGACGTGGAGGCCATTAAAGGTCCCTGTAGGGGACGCCACTACCGTTGGTCTGAGGACACCTCTCGGCGGGCCTCACAGAGTGAGAGGGTCCTGAGGGGGGCGGGAGGGTCCTGAAAGCCCCGGCCAGGAGTGGCTACTTTGATCCGTCATTGGCTTTAAATAGCAGAAGGATCCTCTCAAGTGTTCAGGCCGCTGTCAGAACTGAGAGCACTCTTACGAGTTTAAGTGGCGTACTCGTTTGAGCAAGCTCTCGTGCCTTAACCTTGTCCTAGTAAGTATAGTGGATCTCCTTTTCTGGAAGAGAGCTCTTAGAACTTCGAGGGATAATGTGCACGCAGTGTAGATTGCATGTATGCATTTCTGAAATTACCGCCAAAACCGTTTATCCGTTGAGAAAACGATGCTGTTAGGAACTTGCAAAATTTAGTGTAGGTACTGATCAATATTGAGAAATGATATATAGCAATAGTGTTTACAGTGATTTGGCCGAATATCATAGTCCATTGAGTGAAGGCTTGTGTCCTCATCACTGAAAAATCTATCCTTTTCTTGGTGATGGTCATCTCAGACAACCCATTATGTGACACGCCCCTAGACAGTGGCCAGTTAAAGGACTGGCCTGTTACTGATTACCCCCAATAGGCCCTGGGGGGTGGGGCAGTCAGTCAGCAGTGTCCCTTCGGACAGGGGAGACAATAGAGGTGGTCACTCCTATAATGGGTTTTCACTCCGATAATGTGTCGGGGTCCGCTGAGACACCCCGGCCGTGCTAACTGTTACCACGGCCTGCTGATCTCCCCACACCGACCGTCACAGATTTGCACACGTTGTTAGGGTGTTCTGGTGGCACAGGGGTATGGCGTTGGCTTCATTATCCGAAGGTTGGCAGTTTAAGTCTTCTTCCTGCTGCTATCTTCAGACATTCTCCCTCAGTGTGGTCAACAACAAGTTTATCAAAGGCCTAGTGCCAACGGCTGTATGTGGTGCCCTGCCTATCATCCCTATGGGTAACTGCAGTGCTTATGAAAAGAACACCTGCCTTGATCAGGATATGGTCTCTACTTTCTCATAGATTTGATCATTCAGGTGAAAAATCCAGTGCCCCAGAACCACCGAGTCTGGTAGTTCAAGCCCACAAACAAACACACTTTGTGTTTTCCCCTTCTTTGCTGAGATACAAACAGTGAGTGCTGAATGTGAAATATGGTCTTGTTTGTTTATTTCCGTAGGAAATTACACAGATAATGAGATGTGATCCGATATGATATAAGAAAGACCCGTTGGTTGGTTATGTTTACAGGAAATAGATTTATCTCGGATGAGCAACAAAATTGAAATTCTATAGATATAATCCTAGAAGAACACGGGAATTGATACTAGGTAGTACTTATAAAGGTGACAAATAAAACGTCAGCTCGGTCGGATATTGCTTTAGGTTTTATATTGCATTTCAATTACCATATTATGATTCTCTAATTACTCCACCGCTTGGATGGACAAATAAAGCACGGAGGGATTAATTTCCTGGAGCCATAATTGATAACTGATCCCAACTGCCACCGACGCCATGGTTGTGGACGAAGCCCTCAGCTCCCCTTCAATCCTTACGGAAACCTTTTGTCTGGAGCCCCCCGTTACGTAACGTCCTCACTCCAACACCTGGACACAACGCCACACCTCCGACTCCCAGACCCTAATTGGCTTGATGTCCAATCGGCCTGGCCTCCGGTAACTGGACCTGGGAAAAAGAGGAGGTCCTGGGCAGACAGGTGTTGAAAATTGCTCGCCCAATTAGACGACTCTTGTATTGAGGGATTATGACGAACATTATCAGATTTGGGGCTGAGAGTGAACAGAAGGAGCTGTAATGGGTAATTGGCTGCGATGTGGTGGTGATGCTATCTGCGGCTTAGGCTCATTGCTCCTATTACTGGCTGTTGTGTGGAGGATTACATCCGCTGATGGGGTGACGCCTTGGTGTTCGCCTGAGTCAGATTACTATTTGGCGATATGGATCTAATAATGCCGTTCTATAAGGCTCATCCACTTAGCCAGTAGTTCGTATGGGAGTTCACTCGCCCCAAGACAAAGGTGGACTGATTTGATTAGAGCGTTTATAATAGCATTTTCTTTATCATTTTATCAGTTCAGACTGGATTTTCCTGGAAATGCATAAATCATCGCGCATTAAAACATTATAAGTTATCAGCAAGCATATGCCAACTGTGGCTGATCAATTATATCATACTCTTGAACAATGACAGTTGAAAGGTTTGTTTTTTCCTAAAGTGGATTAAAATAAAGTCTGTTCTCATTCACTGTTTCAAGAATACAGAAATGTGACTTCATGACATCACCATTTACGTACACACCCAGAAGGTCACCCTTCGCCACTTGACTTCTATTCAGAGATTCCACCTCTCTCTGCCCTGTTGAATAATCTCTGACTCGAATATGCCTCTATTATTTTGGAGACAACAGAGAACAATGTGTATCCTCGGATCCTCGCTCAGGGGAGGTCATAACGTTGCAGCAGCATTACGCCATGATTGAAGAGGCAGTCGGCCTCCCGGGAGGAGGGCCTTCACAGGAGGGGTTGCCTCAGACGTCGTAACAGGCCCCTCTGCCTGCACTACTCGGGGGCCCTTTATCAATGTGACTCACTGTCCGCGGCTAAATGACAGCTGATTGACACTCCTCGCTCTCCCCCTACAGGCGCGGATCTCCCTGACGTCTCATGGCGCAATAACACTTCTGTAGGACGCCATAGTCCTTTGGGCAAAAGACCAAATATATTTCCTCCTTGCTTTGGGTACAGTTTTTGGTGGGGATGTGTCAACGAAGACTTAGGATAACAGAAGGGTCATGTGGCGTGGAAAGGAACAGCGGTCATAGAGGCTTTGATCTATTAATTTTGGAGAAAAATTAATGTCAAAGAGGAATGGTATGCCCTGCCCCAAGCAAAATGGTTTCAGGTATTTTCTTTCCACAATTTTTGTGTGTGACAGGTCCAAATAGAAGCATGTCGACAGGCAGGCTTTTTTGAAATCATAACAAGTCGGGTATGTTCTAACATCCTGCATCGCCAAATGATACAACAAGATCTCCCTATATCAGTTTTACAAATGCAGCCATTGAATGGATAAACTTTGCTGGCTCAATTATGAATTAACTTTTGAAGTTGAATGTCTAATTTGAAAAGTTTCTTGGTATTCTCAATAATAAAAAAAATGTGAATGATTAAGGTATTTTGTCTTTAAGGGTAACAATGTAATGATTTACGTATATAGGCCTATATGGATATCGATTAGATTAATAGTATGTAGCAATGTTCAGAAAATTTTGTAATAGCTACATATCGTTACATTTCGTTGAAAAAAGACCTGTGAACAGTTTCACATGTTAGTTAATGCTTTGGGCTGCCCTGGAGCCCCATGTCCTCAGCATGACTTGTGGTAGACCCGCCAGCGGCCGTCCGGTCCGCCGTGTGATGTTTACTGAACATTACTCAGTGGTAATGCGCCCTCCTACCCCCGACCTGGGACCCAAAACACATGATATTGATCTCGTATACCCGTTCAAAGACCCCTGCCCGCCGGCACGGCCATCCTACCCGGCCTCAAAGAACCCAGAGGTCCCCACAGAGACCCACCACAATCCCACGGACTCTGAGGACCAAAGAGGGCGTGCATGGGAGGCAGAGAATGACCATGTCCCCGTTCTCATTATGTAGGCAGACGAGGAACAGGCTATTGTCGTGGTTGCACTTGGCTGATATTGAAACATATTTTGGTGTATTTTGGTATGCACAATAATATCTAGGTACCTAGATCTTGTATGATACCGCTAAGTGAAAAGCACATTGAAGTGATTTGAGTGGTAGACGAGTTTAAACCAGGATTTATTCAACTGGACTACTACACACATTGTATGTGGCGATGTTTGGTTTGGTAATGAAAGATAAAAAAGCATAAAGGCTTTATCATAGGTCCCCCCATTAGCAATCATAACACATTTAGATTGTTAACTTATCTTTTCATCTTTCCATTTACATATTGGACTGTTTAGAAAAGCTGAATAAAGTTGATTTACTATGAGTACACGTCATGATGCTGTTAGATTTATAAGGGAATATTGAATATGTTGGAAATGTGTTGTAGTGGGCTAAATATGCGAGCGTCACTTATGCCTTCAATCATCACCAAACAAATGTAGATATACAAGATAGGTTGCTTGCCAAGTGATCCTGTTGTAAACATAAAATGAATCTTGTTTTTATTGTGCTCTTTGCATATATCAGGCTAAGTGCGGTTGGATCCCATGAAATGAATGCCTCAAAATCTGTGTAAAGTTGGCTAGTACCCAAACTGGCATGATGTTTGAACATGACTCCCCCCATTCAGAGCAGTAGCTTTATGATCCGCACGAACCCCGTATTCTGAGGGAAACACCACGCTGCATTTATATTGCACCGAATTTGACTATTGTTCTACCAAAACTTGGCAACAGACATTCATATAAACAAGGGACTTTTCACAGCATTCTACTAATGATCCTCCTATCTTGCCATAGGGCCCCCCAAAAAATTGTTGTATTTAGGTAAGCCGACCTATCCTAAATTGTTTGGCCCTACCCTAAATTTTTCTGTGAAACAGCATATATATAGATGCCCAGGACATGTATTTCATATGTTAGAAATTGTTATTGAGGATGTTTAGAGTAGGCCTATATATAGGCCATAACACACTGGCAGCTAAACTGTCGATGAAGTTACCATTTTTTCCTACTACGTTTTTTTATACTTTTCCTGTAGTACAGGAGTTGCTTTTTCAAAAAAGCCAATGTTCTCAAAAATTCGTCTGCAGATGTGGAAGGAACAGTTGGTTTCCATGGCAACTGTCAACAAAATTAGACTATTCTTAAATTAACCTTCTTTAAGTCATATCTTTCCTGATATGCAAGGTAGAAACACAAGTGAGGTGTCAAATTGACACATTCTATCAGCTCTATCAGATAATGGAATGAAATTGGTTGTCTTGGTTACTTAGTTGCCATGGTAACTGGAAATATACTCTGAATTGACCATAATTCCAGGTTACCTTCTTTTTCAGTTACCATAGCAACCACAAATATCAGTCTTTCAAAGAACAACAAGCTTCACCTGAAGGGTATACATTTCTACTTTATGAAACAGGGCATTCATGTGAGAATATCTGTTGGAACATAGTGATTAGCTGGTTTCCATGGAAACCAAATGAAATTTCAGCTTTTTTGAGATAAACATCATTTTGGCCATATTTTCCTTGATAAGCAATGTAGAGACACAATTTTTATCTCAAATCAAGGCATTCATAGAGTTCTATAGTACAAAAGATTGAAATTGGTTGCCTTGGTTACCTGGTTGTCATGGTAACCAAAAATATCATAAAAATTGACCAAGAATACTGTTTTCCTCTTGTATTTGTTACCATAGCAACCATATTTAAAGGTATTACAAAATGCAACCTATCTTATCTGAAGCAAGTACATCTGTACTTATCAAAATGAGGAGGCCTGATTAGTGACAGAGATATGCCAGAAATACTGTTGATTTCAAAATGTCATAATTTTGATTGGTTTCCATGGAAACCAGATTTTTCTTATGTTCTTTGTTCATTCCATTATCAGGCCTCCTCATTTGGATAAATATAGATGTACTTGCTTCAGTTAAGATAGGTTGCATTTTGTAATACCTTTAAATATGGTTGCTATGGTAACAAATACAAGAGGAAAACAGTATTCTTGGTCAATTTTTATGATATTTTTGGTTACCATGACAACCAGGTAACCAAGGCAACCAATTTCAATCTTTTGTACTATAGAACTCTATGAATGCCTTGATTTGAGATAAAAATTGTGTCTCTACATTGCTTATCAAGGAAAATATGGCCAAAATGATGTTTATCTCAAAAAAGCTGAAATTTCATTTGGTTTCCATGGAAACCAGCTAATCACTATGTTCCAACAGATATTCTCACATGAATGCCCTGTTTCATAAAGTAGAAATGTATACCCTTCAGGTGAAGCTTGTTGTTCTTTGAAAGACTGATATTTGTGGTTGCTATGGTAACTGAAAAAGAAGGTAACCTGGAATTATGGTCAATTCAGAGTATATTTCCAGTTACCATGGCAACTAAGTAACCAAGACAACCAATTTCATTCCATTATCTGATAGAGCTGATAGAATGTGTCAATTTGACACCTCACTTGTGTTTCTACCTTGCATATCAGGAAAGATATGACTTAAAGAAGGTTAATTTAAGAATAGTCTAATTTTGTTGACGGTTGCCATGGAAACCAACTGTTCCTTCCACATCTGCAGACGAATTTTTGAGAACATTGGCTTTTTTGAAAGAGCAACTCCTGTACTACAGGAAAAGCATTAAAAAACGTAGTAGGAAAAAATGGTAACTTCTTTTGATTTTTAGGCCCCTTAGGTTCAGGCGTGTTGTGGTCTAATATTTTAAATTTCCAACACTGCTCCATGTGTTTAAGTTAAAAAAAAAAAAGAAAAAGAAAAAAACAGATTAAATCGACCTACCTACCCTAATTTTTTCGACCTATGTTACCTGAACACAACTGTTATTTCTGGCCTAACGTTGCCATGGTCATCTGTTCTGTAGACCCTGGAAACAAACTGCCCACCCTGGAAACAATGTAGCATTAAGTGCTAATATTGACTGGTTTCCTCAATTAGACCCAAGTCACCCCCCGCCGGGCCCAGCCATGTTGGCCGAATCTTCGCTTATAAGTGGAGTACGGGTCACCTGAAGCTAATATTGATTCAACAACGAGGGTTTGTTTGTGGCCGGGCCTTAAGGATTATTGTGTCAGGGATTGGCGGCAGGGGGTAGGGGGGATGATGGGGTCTGACACTGCCAATACCTACCGCATTCCTCCCACCTCCACCCCCAGCAGGTGCCAAGCCAATTAAGGTGTCACCTTGACGGGCACATTACCACCTCGGGGGTACCCCTCGTTCAGTCGGACCGTAACCCTTTGATCCCGGCCGTCAAAGGGTGGAGGTTACCCACCTTGGCCAACCCTTTATTACCCCCGTGTAACTGTTTAATGGTGTTAATGGGTTAGGGGTATTGTACTGTGGGTCCGTTAGCTGTGTTGTGCTGATTAGGGGTTTGTGTACATGCATGGGTTAGGGCAAACTGGTGGATTTCAATCTGTGACCTGGTTAAAGGGAGTTTGAATAATATTTAGCCTGCGTAGAATACCCAATAAGGGCTTATAGAATGATTCTCTGACAGGGGTTGCCAATGTAAACTCCTGGTTATATGCATCACTATAATCAGCCCCAGGGAAGTTTGGGGATCCTTTGTCCACTCATGAAATATTCCGCCCATTATCGACACACATCAGGGCAGGTCCCTCAGCACTAAAAAGCGTACATCGACTGAGATTCGGGTTTTTCGATTTCGTCTCTTTTGTGGGAATACATATTGCGTATATTTCATATATATATATATATATATATATATATATATATATATATATATATATATATATATATATATGTATAAATGTATAATTATTATTATTATTATATATATGTATAAATAATATGTATACGTGCAGTACATAAAACGAAGCTTAGTCTTTCTCTCAACATGAATTGTCCTCATATTTAATTTCATGGGGGAAATTGATTTTCAATCTGTCTTATTCGTTCATGTAGAGGGTTAAGGAGATCTAATACCAGCTGGTGGTCTTTGGGCCTCTCCTCCCTTGGGTTGGTGCAAACAGCCTGTTGGCTATATCACGGCCCTGGGTTGTATTGAGCCGCTTTAGCTCGGGCTATCTTCAATACGAACCCCCTCGGCCTCGGGGTATAGGAGGCGGTCCGGATCCAGTTACCACATCAGGCGCATCCCTGTTTGTAGACATGTTCAATGGACTGTGTATAAATAGCACCCCCTACAAACCCTATCTCCAATCCCCCATTTAGAGAGCAGCATCTACCGTTATCCTGACATTCCTGAAGAGCCAGTGCCTGCCAGCTATAGTATGGGTAGGGGGAGAGGGGTGGTTGGTCCATCTCCAACGGGGTAGGTGAATGCTTAAATAAAAAACGCAGTTTATCTAATATCACATTCAGAGAAATAACAGAATGCAGGTAGATGCACTTTCTCACATGTAAGAGAACTCTTTCTTTACACCTCCCCCACCAGCTTCACTACCAATATGGATCCTCCAAATCCATCCCTCCACAACTTCTCACGCTACACAGCCACTCTTCACCACCCTCCTCCAACCCCCATTGGGTACACCCGTCCACATTCACATTCAGAGACATAGCCTTTCCTGCTTCCAGCGGGTGAGAGAAAGCAATAAAAGCGCACCGGCTTGTAATAATCACCGGGTAAATACAGGGAGAAGGCGGGTCGATTCCTGGCTCGGTCCAGGCTATGCCGCATGCCGGGTGTACTTGGGAGTGGCCCGCTGCCGTTTCCACCGGCCCGATGTGTTGATCGGGAGAGCATCATTTTGATTGGGGCGATGGGGAAAGGGTTTTGTGTGGACTTGTCGGTCGAGCGGCCACCGTCAATCCCTGGGATTAGCCACGCATGCGCAGTGGGCCCTAAACGATCGGCGCGCCCTCTGGGGGGAAGCCACCGCCGTGCATCGAGGCCTTCCGGTCAGAGCTAGGGTCTCTTGCCATCGTCTCCTAAAATAGGCAGAGGAAGATGGTGTATTGGTGAGACAGAAAAAATACACTTAAGAATTAATCCATACAGAAATAGATATGTACGTCAGTATTATAAGAGACAAAACTAAAGTCTTACTTACAGCAGTTGGTTTCATGCAGTTTTAAATTCTATTTCAATTTTACAAATGAGGAAAGAACTACATTTATTCTGCTTGTAGTATCAAAATGACGCCGGGCGATATATGTACTTGAAATGTTGTTGTGCAAACCAGAGAGGATTGTCTTGCCTATCTTAGCAGCTATCATAAATTATCAAGTGCCATAACTGTCAATAATCAATTCAAGTTGATAGGAGATACAATCTAAGATACCTTATCCCTGCGTATCAGTTTCCCATGCCAGTGACCCATGCCATACAACCTTTTACATGTACATGTTCTGGTCATTGTTCACGTACAGAAACGAACGTAGTCTAATGTCTGATATTATCGCCTAAATGAGTACCATTAGTCCGTATTGGTGGTAACTTGCCGTTGGCCAGCCCCGTTTTAGGGATGGCACATAACTTCTATCCGCCCGGCGAAGGGCTGGGCAATTATTCAATGGAAACCCAGAGTTGCTATCGGGACATTGACCACCATCCTGTTGGTGGGTGGGTGAGTGGGGGAATAAAGATAGATCTGGGGCGCTTCTCCCCAGCAATATGGCCACCACTTGAACTGTAGTCCGCCCGAAATAAAGCCCAGAAGTCCATCTTGGTGGAGATCTAGCGTCCCTTATCACATCGCTCCAGACGTCCCTGTGGGTCCTCCAGGGTCCAGGGGTCAAGCCACGCCTGGGTCAGGGTCAAACAATTGCCTCGACAGAGAAGATATATAAAGCCGTCGACGATTAAGTGCTGTGTGATTGACCAAGGGTGACCGGGAATAGGTTCAGATGGCCTATATTGGCCGAGATGGAATTTCTGGCAGGAAAGGGAATTCCCATTCACTATAGGAAACTGCGTAGTATGAATGGCTGAATAACTAGCGTTCTTAATTATAGGTCGGCTTTTTCACTCTGTCAGTGAAATATCTAAGTCTGACTTTAAAGTCTTTAAAGCTTTAAAGCAAAGCCGACCTATTCTCTTCTTGGGTCTACTTCTGAGATCGGTGACAGAATTTCGCGTTATGCCTGTAACGCGGCAATCCCAATGCTATTCCTATGGTGACCATGTCCCAGCGTAAAATGCCGCGTTATGCCTGTGACGCGCGAAGTCCCGATCGATTCTGAGCTAAAATAACCTAATATTTGGGCTTACATTACTGATATCTGGGTATATATGATACAAATAAATCGTTAAAATCGTCCAAATCTTCGTTAAATGACCAAATAAAACCAGAAATCCGTGCAGCGTTACCGGGCGTGTCGGCGTGAGGCGCGTAAAATGCCGCGTTATGCCTGTAACGCGTCAATTCTGCCAATACTATTTCAATGGTGACCGTGTCCCATCGCGCGGCTGCTGCGCGTTATGTCTGTAACGCGGCAAAGTGACGATGTCCCAAATCGATTCTGAGCTAAAATAACCACATTTTGGGGCTTATTTGAGCTTACATCGCAGAGATTTTGATATATAGAAGACATAGTGATCGTTTAAATCGTCCAAAATGGGGCAAATCAGACATTCAAGCGTGGAATTATGATCATTACGGTCATCGGGCGCCGCGTTATGCCTGTAACGCATAAACGCGCAGCAACCGGCTTTCATCGGTGAAGAAGGAATCTGGGTCAAAGTGTACTAATAGCTTAGCACTTTTAATATATTCTCGTGTTATATAATCCATCAAGGATCAGGCTTAGCAAGTCTACTTCTAGTCTATTTCTAGAAGAAATATCTTGCGCTCCTAGCGCCACCTGTTAACCAGTATAAAAGGCGCTGCAAGGTAGGGAGCGAGCAGTTAGTAGTTAGTAGTCACTGAGTTTTAGTGAGAACATCAGCTAAGTAAGTTTAGTCAAGGAGTTACCTGGAGTAAGTACAACGGCTCCCGTGTAACAGACTGGAGTTTACCAATATCAACTACCTCGGACATAGGATTGTGATAGAGCTGAGTACTAGAATGGTCTAGAGGGTGTTGGAGCAACTCGTGTTCTAAACATGGTTGATTGCTGATAGGAGATGGGAGGTGGACTGATGAAGACTTACATATGGTGGCTTTGACTCGGGATGAGCTGTATATTGAATAAAAAACCCTTTCATATTAAGAAGCTCCCTCATCGTTCATTTCTTTTGAACTATTGGGAAGTGGACGGACAAACTTTAAATGCAGTCTGAATTACTCAGGCATTCTGGATAAAGGACTCATGAAGACTTGGATATACACGAACATTACGCAGTCTTAAATCAAACATTAACAATAGTTCAAAAGGTCATCAACTATGCAGGCCTATTTCACCATGAAATCGGTCGTTATAACTTTAGTTATTGGTATCCATAGATAGATTTCGACCCATAGCTAAGCCTCCCACTGTCCCAGAATCGAAAATAATGCGAAATAACGCGTCTAAACGTGTAAATGCATCGCGCCATTTTCTTGCAATCCTTCGCCTCCCCACCGCTTGACACTGTCACACGGCCGGGGACAGTGCCCGCGGTCGGACGTGTTGGCGGGAGGCTCCTCTTTTGCCGCCTGGATACCTGGATTACGGCGGTATCTGATGCTTTCAATATATATATTTTGGAGTCTGGACCCCCTTAAACACATACAATGCATTGACAATTCATGCGGGAACCATGCGTTCGTATCGAAGGGGAAACATTGGATCGATCGGACACGTGGAGCACTGTCACTGTCAGATGGTCTAACATGGCGTCGTCATCCTGTCCGGGTTTTCTCCTCTCACGCCTGCACCGATACATTGAACTCAGGAAACCAGGATGACATTGGACTAAACCCAATAATTGTGGAGGATTTAAGTATTCGGAAGCATTCAGGACTCAGGTTATACAGGTAGGTACATATATCTTTTCCAGCAGTTCAAATGAGGCTAGGCCTAAGCCCCCTCCGACACTGTCAATGTATTATGGAGGCTCCGAAAGCAATTATTTATGATCCAAAGATTAAAAGATTTGAGAAATTGTCACTATAGTGTCATTTTTTCTTACCTACCATCGAAATATTAAATCTGAGTTCTGATATGTCTAGGCCTAAGTCACTGTCAGTGTCTGAATCATTCCCATTCAATGTTAAAACATAGGCGTCACACTGTCAATAAGTTCTCCGGTGCTGTCAGTGTCAGTGTCGGACAGATTCAAAGATTAAATGATTTGAGAAATTGTCACTATAGTGTCATTCTTTCAGACCTACCATCAAAATATTAAATCTCAGTTCTAATATGTCTAGGCCTAAGTCACTGTCACTGTCTGAATCATTCCCATTCAATGTTAAAACATAGGCGTCACACTGTCAATAGAGTCTAAGTTGTTTGATTATTTTAGGCCTAAAGATTAAAATGGGCCGACCTATCACTATCAAATACTTTTGATAGTAACTTTGGTCATTATGTCGTTTGGTCTTGTTTTTTAATCATACCATCTTGTTTTATGAAAGTTCCCCTCCGTTGTCTGTCCAGTTAGGATAATTAAGGGCATCTATTAAGGTAACTATGTTCTACAGATAAGGGACGTCCGGCTATAGACCTGTCAGCCCAAACAGCTCCAGTTGATAGACAGACTCTTGTACTAATTAACCCCAGGGCAGGCTGCTGCGACAATTACCAAGTCTCATTTTCAACAAGAGCCCCCTGCAGCAATACAGTTTCAAGGTAAATTGAACAAGAAGCATGTCCCGAGGGACATGCAAAACCGATTCCAATGATTAACGTGGAAATTTGACATTAATAATTAAAGTAAGACCGATTAGAACTAGGTTCCTGAATGTTGTTTTACTGACACGTTGTTTGTCATTGGAGTGTTTCTGTTACGTTAACAGAGCACTGAAGATACATAAAGTGCAAGATTTCAGCAAGGTTGTTTTTATAAGTGCAAGATTTCAGCAAGGTTGTTTTTATCTTGTTAGATTCATCTGTTCATCATTACAATTTCCTATGAATATCAGGTATGACCAGAGTTGATGGCAAAAAAAGAAATAAACAAAAATGTAGGACGAGTAGTTAAGTAACAAAACTAGAAGTGATTCTATTGGATGTAGTTACAATAACAGTTAAGTCAATTCTATTCCAAAATAGGCAAACATAGAAGTTTATTACCAACTTCAGAATATTGTATAAATGATTATGTAGATTGTGTCTCTTTATAAACGGAAACGGTAAGGCATGATAAATCCATCATGGAACATGATGCGAAAAATCCCACGCTTCAGCTTTTCATCATCAATATAACCCCTCCAGACCCCATTCTGGCCCCCTGCCCATCAGTCCCCTCTACACCCCCCCCCCCCTCCCCCCAACGTTTTTCCCAAGCCCTAATAGTCGATTGTTCCAATCAGCTTTAATTCTGGTCGCCCAGCTTTAGATTAGATTTCCTACGCTGGTCAAAAATATATTGATATATAGAAATTAAATTATTTTCTGACCGAACAGCCAGGTTTAATTTTTGTATGGGGAAAAACCTGCCCCCTCCTCCCTCCCCCCTACATCCTAGACTCACCTCCTAACGGCCTGCCACTTTCCCCTATTTCCTCCCGGTGGCAGGCGTCACGCCTCACCGAGTTAACCCCCCCACGACCCGCGCAGCAGTCACACCTGGCTTACCACAGGTGGTAATGGGCCGGGCAAAAACAGCAGTCAGGTTTTTTGGCATTTCAATTGACGACCCATCTGTGATGTCCACGGTGCATTTAATGAAGGTGTCTGTTGAATTTTCACCCTTATTGGTACCTAATATTAAGGATATAACTAAAGGAAATAGTGAAATGTTATCAGTAGGGAAAAGAGATTTTGGATGTATTACAATTATTGAAACGCTTTGAGTTAGAACAAAAACATTTTATCGCTTTTTTCAAGGAGTGGGTTATCAAAAATTAATAGACGGTGACAAGGTGAGAGGGTGACACAGTTCATCGTCCGAGCTGCCAAAACTACATTAAGCTTTTAATGAAAGTGGCCAATTTAAATCCATCCTTAACTGAAATAACCAGATCAAGATTATTTCCTTCAATTATACAAATCACTTAATGTCAGTCACAAGTTATGACAATGCAATTTTATTGGGATGATCTTGAAATCGATCCATTTTTTTGGAACAATTTGTTACTGTGGAAGTGTTCGGAAACTAACTCAATCGCTTTCAGAAAAAAACAGGGAATTTCGCTCATAAAAAGGCGGGAGTTTTGAATTGCCGCATCTGGTGCGATGCCTTGTGGTCAGACAATAGCTGCATGGTGTGACCGAATCTCCATGACAACCAACCCTGGCATGGCTAGGCATGGCTGGGCCATTGACAGGGAATTGTGTTCTTAGCACAATGCACCGACTGCAGCTGCACACTTAAGTCCTATTACCACTCCTAACTGTTGCTGCGTACATCAAATATGGAATATGCAAGTCAGTTGGGGCTAGCTAGAGGCAAATACCGAAGATTTCCTTCCATAATATTTAAGAAATCACCTCTCTTTTGTTCTATTTCTATCGTTTGATTATTGTTCCTGGAAAATGTTTTTATTTCTGAGGCAATATTTTCTCAAGTGACGGAGCATCCCGTCAGATTTCAATTGAATTTAAGGGAACTAGAGGAGAAAAGAAGCCATATGATAGGCCTACGATTGGGAGGTGGAAGCCCCTTACATGGCGGACTCAATCGACCAAACTAATTAGAACGCAACAAAAACTGAAATAATCAATCAAATCTACAGGATGTAGGTGGATGTCCGTCAGAATCCCGCCACAGTCGGCGCTATGGAGATCTGTCAGACTAGCACCCTAGGCAGTAAAAGTTCTCCTGTTGGGATGAAGGCGTTCCCAGACAAGGCTTATTATGCAGATCTCTATTCTACTGAAAAATCCCCTGTTAGAAATCGATAGCAATTATGCTGAAATAAATATTGCAAACAGAAAATAAAAAGTTAAGTCTTCCCATCGGAGCCCCAAGGAGATGGCAGATTTCAAATAGGATTACTCAGTCCACGTGGGATAATTATACAGATTGTTACTTGCTTTTTGTGGCATAATGTCTTTAATAATTATCATGCTCTTTACGATTTAATCTTTCCATATTTAACGGTTAGCGTCGAACTTTTTTGTGAATCCTAGTGTAAATTAGTTCATTCAAATCATTTTAACAATGTTTGAATATGAGATTCTATTTAAAATCTCAATACATGTTTAGAACTACTATAGGCTTGCGAAAGGGGGAAAACGTAGGTTGCATTTAATTCATATTTAGTCATATATTTTTCTCATTACAATGTCCCTACGTAACTTCGATCGGGGCAGCCATCGGTGGAGATCAATGGCTATCAAAGGCTTTACCATAGCCCTATCATGTGATCTCCCGAACCTGTCTCAGCTGGCAAAATAATCCTAGATTAACCCAATTGGATCCCCACATGCCCCCTTCCCTATCTGTACTACTTAGCCGCTATTCCCTAATCCATTGGCTCTCCCCCCTAACTGGCCTAAGCCAATTTGAATATCATCATTATAAACAACTGCTGTTTGATTGAGGTGGGTGCGTTATGGGAGGCGATGACGTCACTCCGGGCGTTCCAGCAAACCTCAACGCACCCATACTATATGGGTAGGTAGGGGCATTTTCACATGTTCCTGAGGCCATTGAATGGTGCTTTCTCGTGTTTGGTCTTGACACCTAGGTTCTAAAAGGCATAAACATTGAGGTTTGCCAATATGCAAAGACGCTACTCTGAAAAACCGGAAAACCAACTTGGGAGAAGTCCTCAAGTGTACCACATGTATTAGTCAGAAGAATTTGCCTTGCTCATTCTTTGTACACATGACCTGTAATTTGTGAAACTGGGGAAGAAGAATGATCTTACAGTTAGATGTCCACCAGTAAGGTTGTTCCCCTATATCATGCAGGGTATTTATTTTACCATCCATGTCCATCATCAAGCTCGTCTTAGTGGCAAGGCATGCTCCACTGTCGATATCATTCTGAATCATACGTTTTGTTGAAAAACTTCAACCGTTCATTATTCCGCGCCAACTCACATCCGTAAATATAGCGTGCGACCTATATCCATGGGATTAAGCATTTAGTTAGTAAGCCTATACACGCGGTCTTCCCTAATGCCCAAGCCTAAGCTTAAGCACCCTGAATCTAGCAGGTCAACAAGTCCTCACTACTAGGCCTCCCTTTCACGGCGTATTACACAACCGGGCTGTGGGCCCAGCTCAGTCCCCGCCCACCGGCCGTCCAGTCCGCCGGGAGGGTGCCCTACTAATTAGGGCCAGCCTAGAGACCTGGAGGATCTGAATGGTCCCACAGTGGATCCTCCAGGGACGACCTCTGCCCAATCTGGTCCTGTCTCTCCACCCACCTCTCCGGGCTCTATCCTACCGCTGTAAAACCCATCTTGGGACCCCCCCGGGACTTGTCGGTTCTCCTGCTAAGCCCCAGACAAACCAGTCACTGGCCCTCTAAGCACCTCTTCTGCCGGAATAGAAATTACCCAGCCTAATTTATTTTAAGGCACTAGTGGGCTTTCAAGCTTGGGTTAGTTAATTTCAATGCGTTTGTAAGAGTTTTTCTTTTATGAATTTGATTAACTAGATTGATCATTTTTGTTGTAGACCTACTTCAACTATTAAACTAGTTGGATAAAACGATGAATGGTCGCTATTTTCAGTTGGCTATGCGTAATTATCGTACCCTAAAATGAAAGTTTACTGTTATGATCCATGATGCCATAATGCTCTGAATTAAGAATTATGTGGGCTTTGTCGTCAATGGATTGGACCCAGAAACGATATATTATGTTCTTGGTGGACCCATAGTGTTTGCATTATGGTAAATTTACCATGCCCATTCATTTACATCCAGATTAATCGTATTACTACTCCATGTGGTATACATCTTCCATCCACGTAGTCAATATTACATTCTACGCTCATTCACGCATTAAATATGACATACTTACACAAGTGGTTACAAGTCAGACTCGACGTTATAATCTGATAAATCATAATTATTGTAATGTACATTTGTACTTAAAAACTCGACGTGGGACTCCAACCGGAGCTGACCTGCAGGTTTTTGTGTGGCTCTGATTTTTTCCCCTACATATTTGAGGATACATCACTGTGCTCGATATACTCTCGTCTTCAGAACTAAGGCAGACCAGTATGCTATCATATGTCTACCCAAAAGATGTCACATTCAGAAAACAATAATCATATTTTTTCAACTTATTATGAGTTATGACTTAACCGAGTTCTAAATCATGCAATTCCGCTGTTAGCGAAGGTGTCTAAAGCCAGTGTAAGGTCTTTCCTCTCGACGACGACAATGTGGGTGATTGTCAGCACACCTGGGTTGAACCTGCGTCCCCAGGGCCTTAGTTTGCCATGGTGACAAGTATCTGGGAATGTTATACACTTCTTCCCCATACAATGTCTGCAGAACATAAAGAACACCTCTGTTCGTATGTTATCCCTTGGGACTTGTTTTCTATGAATACCCACAGTATACCTTATGAAACTCGGTATTATATACCTATTACTTAGGGAGGGGGGAAGCCCCTCCTGTTATAACCATCAACTTGGAGGATTTAATATTGGAGAGGTATTAGACCTGAAGTTAACGGTAACTACCTGAAGCCTGTCAAATTCCGGCTTTGGGCGAGGTAATGGGAACGGATCCTAAAAAACTCATTTCCATAACACCCCTCTTACTTGACAGTTACTCGTAAAGTCAGAGTGCACCACCCGAGCACATGTTTCATTTATCGGCGACGATTTTAGATTAAGTATAGAAAATCCCTCCTGGTGGGCCGGCTGGGCGCCTGGTAATCTAGCCTGAAAGGTGAGATTTCTGTCCACGACATGGGAAACACGGCGGGTCGTTGGCCCAAGAGGAGGGGGGAGGGTGCACTGACTCTTTGAAGGTTACTCACTGCCAACCTACTGCCCCTGATTTTCGTGACTGACCTTCCAAATTTTAGTTGACTGCCCCTCATATTTGGGGACAGAGATCATTGCCCCCCAAAGTCAGGGTGTGTCAGTACCATCAAATATACGGAAATCACTGAAACTGTATAGGGAAACGTCTGATAACATTTCATTTGAGCTCATTTGTGTTTTGGAGGTCAAATAAAATAGCAATCAGGCTAAATCTCAAAGTTATTGCCCCTACATTGTTATATGGACGTAGTTCAATGCCCCCGCCCTTCCCATTTAGCCCAAAAAGTGGTTGACTGCCCCACAATTTTGACATACACCTCCCATACTTTCCTGATCCCTTTGGCAATGGGTACCCCGAGTGCCCCCCCCCCCCCCCCGGGTCTTAGGTCTGTCAAATGAGTGTAACAGGCCCTGCTAGGAACAGCTCACCGCTGAGCCGAGCAGATCCCAACTGCTTGCGTGAGCACGTTCTATTAGTGCTCTCTGTATACACTTGGTCCTTCTTTTGGCCATCTGCTGCTGTCTTTAATTTAAAAGTTTACCTGTGCGAGACTAAAAAAAGACACACACACAAACAAGCCGTATAAAGCCATATATAGTTTCTGTCTTCCGTCAAAAAGAAACCAAGAGAACATGTCATATGACTCAAGTTTATATTTATTCAGCAACGGCATACCCACAAAAGAATATTACGGGAGGTTGAATACAGAAGATGAATAACGAGGTATTGAATTCAAGCTCATTGTGAAATAGTAGACAGGAGTACTTGCTTCCTACCACACAATAGTGAGGTCATGTATGATTTGATAATGATCATGGAATATCAGAAGATTATTTTCTGTTATAACTTCTACTGTAAGTATATGAATGAGATCTCGCAACACTTAGTTTAGGGCATGGCATTGATGGCCACGTTGGACTGGAGAGTGCTTCCCTTTACGTTGAGAGTTGTAGCGTGGTCGGCTGAGGGCAGGGCGTGCAGTGTTTGTTGCTTCACGGCCTCCCTGCAGAGTCCACCTTCTAACCGTTGCCAGCGAGTCGTGGAGGACTCTCACTGAGCTGCTCGCTGAGCTGTTCATCACTGATAACTCGCAGCTGTCCCACCTACCTGCGCCCGCACCTACTCACCTAGCCCGGTCAACTAGCTGCCCACAGTTACATTGATTGGTTGGCTTCCACTGACCAAATGAAGGATAATATTATTGTATGTCACTAAATTAAATGATGTCACATAAAATTGATTTTCGTGATACGCTACACAGACTCACATGCGGATCACTCGGTTACTTGCACTTTATGGCATTCCCAATAAGCGAGTTACATGATTATCTGATCTAAGAATAACAATTTATCTGAGTGACCAGCCGAAATCCAAATTGCACGCATCCCAATTACGACCGAGTCCTTCAGGTTTAGCTGTTTAGGGATGATCTAGTATTGCTTGATGTGTATCATGGATAGCATATTAAAAGTCATAGCATACTATTAAAGACCTCAGGTCTTAGGTAAAAAATAACGTGGCAGACCTCTAGAGGGAGTACACATGTCCCCTCATGTTTGAGTGCATTACCTCACCTGAAGACGTTCTCTTGTCCGCCGCCAGAGGGCCGGCCGGGGTCCATCTCTACACACGCGTCACGTGACCCGGAAGTCGGCCCCACCTGGGACGCTACTCTCCATCCGGGCCCCTAGACACGCCCTCTTAGCCTTACTCTCCAGGCCGATGTTTGGTTCCCTGCTTCTTTATGTTTCCTGGAAGTAAATGCTTGAAGATGGCTGCAATCCTCTCTGCTCCCTGGTTGGGATTCCGGGTTGTGTGTCGTGGCCGATGTTAACCCTTTGCCCGCGGGGCGTCCTCCAGTGTAGACGGACCCCTCAGGGTGCTGAGAGACATGGGAGGAGAAGGGGGCCTCCAGGGCCTTACTGGTGCATACCTTCTAGGATAGGGGAGAAGAAAAGTGGGATCTTGACAAGAGCTTCTAATGCTGTGCTTGAGGTTACCAGGACTGATTTCCAATTGGCGGTGTTTGGCCGGGGTATAAGTAAAGAATAAAGCATATTGATTCCCTAAAATTATAGCTGACTGCAATGAAAGACTGAATTAAAATGGTAGTTCCCGCAAAATGCAGTATTTTTCCTCGCACTGCTTTTTATAAGTTTGTAACTAAGATATGTTTTGGGAACATGCTGGTAAACACATTGGGCACACTTTTCTATTGGGACATATCTACTCAGTCTAGACTGCCTTTACAGCAGAGCGCTCTTATAAAAGGCACTTTGCGTCAAGGCGAAATGGCAGTCATTAATGGTATGGTACAGTGCAGGTCCATGCCAATGTATCTACATACACATATAGCATGGGAAGTGATAGTTGTTGCCAGGCTCTCTCCCCTTCTATTGACTAACACCACAAGTAAATCTCTCCATGAAGTCGTCATAAATAGCATTTCTGTGTGAAATACTCTCCACTAGTGTTGGCCTGGTACTTGTAGCAGGGCTGGCAGGCTGTAAAGAAAGCTGCTAATGTAGTCTCTTATCTGGGCAGCCGTAACTCTCTGTGGCTGGTGGAGTATGCTACTACAAACGCCTGGCAGATGACTAATGAAGAGAGGAAACTGAGGTTTATTCATCAGTCCTGATGATGTATATGGAAGCTCTGTTTGATGGAATATAGCTACCCTAACTACATGTAATATCGATCTTATTCACTTATCAACATTTTTACTTTTTAATTGACTATATAGGCCTAGTCTTGATTCCCTGAGGAGTTGTCTGTGAAAAGTTACTTAATGAGTTTAAATACATATATGTACAGGCAAAAATATACAACTGCAAGCAGTCGAATAACGATGGCGAAATACTTGTAGCCTTGTGATTGTGTATATTATATCGGAACTACCTAATAGTTATGTGATCACATCCACAAAGTATCCCTTTTCTTATCACTGAAAATAGGATCAAAGTCAATTTCTGCAGCACCCACCCATTGCTACGTTCAAATGTGTCCATAATAATCGGGCAACATAGACCGATAGAGGATGAAATAACATGACTGAAGAAACCGAATATCCTGAAAGCAAATACGGCTTTTTGTATTAAGCTTACAACGGAGGCAAATGCCACGTGAGACTCGGCACTTAAGGTGTGGTGATAGGGTAGCAGTCGTGTACCTTCACCTGGGCGTTCTCACAGGGATCACCGCTCATAACGTACCGTTATTACCATATGCACCACAGACCACCCCAAACATCACCACTTAAGAACATCTCTGGCATTGATATGTATTATAAGTGTATTCTCATATTATCTTGCCATATTGTATGTTTGGAAAGTGTACACTATTTTTGTGGGTCTCAAACTGAGTTTTAAACAAACAAAAACAACGATGAAGGTTTGAACGGGTAACTGTAACGTCCGCGATAGGTCAAAGAGGTCATTTGTAAAGAGCTAGTGGGTTTTAAGCGTTTTATTCATGAAAAGGCCGTCAGTATAATTATAAGGTAGTGGCAGATCCAGCTTTTTGAAAAGGTGGAGGCGTTCTGATAGAAGGGGGGAGGGGCACACTCCATTTCCCCCCAGAATTTTACATTAAAGACGTCTAAATTTGGTCAAGAGCAAAAAGGGGCGGGGAGGGGGGGGGGGGGGGCACCCTGGGGTGTGAGAAGCCGTAGGCCTAAGTCGGAGATGCAGGGACATGTTGAGTAGCTGTTTCCACGCGTCATTCAGCCATGAGCAGTTCGTTGTGTGCTCCCTCACGTCCCACGAGCAGCTCATAGTACACAGACCCGGTGTGAGCAGCTCACCTGCCGCCGCTGATATTAGGGCAATGAGTGATAATAGGGCATTGGACGATATTAGGAGCGGCAGGTGATATTGGTCCAAGGGATTGACCTTCTCATCACGCTCCAAATACCCGGATCAGGGGGGCCTGCAGGCGACGATCGATTTCCGCCCCAAAAAGGACCAGTTAAAACTCAGGTCACGGACATGGGTTAAGCTGCCAATAAACACACGTGATTGCGCTTAGCACTGCCGCCTACCTGTTTCTGCTCCATAGCGTTTCTATGAAGTAAATCACTTTTTAATTGGATTTTCATTCGTTTTAGTGACATCAACACATACATAGTGAAATGGTTAGAAATGGACAAAAACTAGATGCAGCCGTTGAGTTACTTTATAGGCTGACTAGAATATCTGTCCTTTCAAACAAAATTTATCTAGTAATTTATTCACTTCATAGAGCTAGCTTTTTAGTTGGTTTTATCTGCCCTCCAGTCAAAAGACCGTCTGTGGGACATAGGTGTGCTGTCGTTAACCAATACCTTTCACCCAGCTGAAGAATGCCGTTCCCCTATATCACTCCTGGCTTTCAAACTCACCTTTTCACCGTACATACCCACACGTAATGATTATAGCCCTTTGCCGTACATTCATACCTGTAATTTCACCCCCCAGATAGACATGGGCCCTGACAGGCCAGGTGACGAGGTCTATCACCCGCTCACAAGTTGGAGAAAGCCACAAAGCCAGCATGTGTTCCTTCACCGTTATACCCCATGTTCTGCCATGCCCTTTCCTACCCACGTCGTGTTTACAGGAGGCCCTTTGAGAAGGCCAAATGAGGGCTGTCACCCAGGTGGGTGGGAGGGGGGAGGGGGGCACTGACTCAGTGGAAGTTACTACCCGCTGCTACTGGGTTACTTCCCACTGCTGCCCCTACTTTTGGTAACTGACCTTCCCTGTTTTTAAGTTGACCGTCTCTCATTTTGAGGGCATACTGATCGCCGCCTCTAAAAATCAAAATCTCTTAATACCGGGGAAATAAAATGTTCATAGTTTATTTGGGAAATAAAGGAAAGATAAGGCCAAGTGAAAAGACAATGCCCCTGTTTCTATGGATGTAGTTCACCGCCCTGCTTTTCTGGCTAACAAGCCGTTGACCACCCCTCAATTTTGGGGGTCCGTTGGGCAGTGGCTACCCTTTCAAGGCCAAGTGCCCCCCCCCCCCCCCCCCCCCCCCCGCCAACGTCACATTAAGGGCCAGCCCAGGGTGGACACGCATGACCTTATTGTAAGGATCCACGTAAGCTGAAACCTTTTTAAACTTTACTCGCCCTTTCAGGCATGGATGCTACATGAACCCCTTTCCGGGGCCGATCTAAATCAAACGGGGTTCAATAAACCTTGTTTGTTGTGGTAGACGTACGCCCTTGTCTGCTTTGAAAGGGCCTTTCATGGGTCGTCTTTGCCTTCCTTTGACGCAGAAGTGGTATCAGATCACTGCACCACTGTACTCCCTCTCAGGAATAAAAAAAAACGACACTTTAAATGAGGTGGTAACATTAAATTATCAAAAGTAAATATCGAAACAATTATCTGAGATAAATTTTCATATAATGTTGCATGGAAAGGAAAGGTCATAATGAAAAGTTAATTATCGTCAGTATTGTAACTGTAACTTGCAATCTTGCCGAAATGTTCATCTGAGCATCGAATATCTTTGGTATTTTGTTTCAGGGAACTCAGGCGTAGGCGGCGCCCACCTATATTAAAAGTTCATCTATTCCAGAAGCTGTCAAAGATCATTGTTGGTGTAACGTCATCTAGAGAGGGCCGAGGTTATCTAATCTCAGGCTCATTGGTGGGGAATGTGAAGGCTCATTCATAATGCACGCCTTCTAGGCACTTCTAGGAAGTACGCTCATCGTTTTCCGTCGGTGCCTTTTCCTGTTTATTCGCTGCTTGTCATGTGTTTTAGGGGACGTCCTCAGCTGGTGTTCATTACATGGGCCACACGCCCAGACCCGTACACCCCTATACCAAGCCCCACCCCTTCACCCCCTGAACTTTGTACCTTTTACCCCCCTCACCTTCAAGCCCTACAGGGGTTATGGACTACAGAATTAAGACATGTTTTTAAAAGTGTTGTTGAATTTGTAAGTGAAGATGTAAATTTTGATATGTATTTTTGAATAATACCAAAACGATTGATAGTTTTTTGTCAGAGTAGCTCAAAGGTGAAGACGATAAATATTGGCAGTTGTATAGGCCTATAATCATGCCAATGTGTCCATAGCACCGGTTATAACAGCATGACTACTATGCACTCACGAGCACGAGCAATCAAGGTCCATTGCACCTCACTATGTATCACACCGCTAGATATTTCCCATAATTTCTCGTCTCTACCTAACCCGCAAATCCTGACCACAAAAACGTTTAAAACTTGACCCCCTATCCCCATCCCCATCCCCCCCCCCCCCCCTGCTCGGGGCGGACCGCGCGGTAATGGGACGTGACGTGCTGACCGCGGGCGCGTGCCGCCCTCCAGCCGCGTACTGCACGTCCGCACCCGCGCGCCCAAAGCCACTCGGCGCCACCGCTTGGCGCACCTGAGTAGGGCAAGAGGGATTTGAAGTCAAATTATACCTTACGGGAGAGGGACTATTAGGCATAAATTTTCTCTACGAGTCACAGTCGGCCTCAGGTTATACAGCTGTTCATATATATAGACGCTGTCTAGATGGTGCATCAGATTTACCTGAGGGTATATGGTATATTCTTGATGGGTGGCACCAGAGCGCCTCAGGATGGGCAAGATAGAAGTTTATATTCAGCATGAACTTTGCAGATACACATGGGCTATGGATCTTTGAACCTCAATATTAAAACATTTCATCCGTCATTCAGATATAGTTATTTGAGCGATATATAAGCATTAACGCTACAGGTTTAGAGGAGTACTTATTCTTTGAACCTCAATACCAAGATGATCCCCCCGTCACTCAAATATAGTTATTTGAGCGACATATAAGCGTTAGTAACGCTATAGGTTTAGGGGAATACAAAGTAAACCCACCTGCAGGTGGAAATATACTTTCTAGAAACGTGCCTACAATGTAATTACCGTGGAGGAAGGCTGTCCCTTCGTGTATATCCCACCCCCTCTGTGACAAGGTACTTCGCCAGTGAGATGGGTTGGGCCTTAGGTCAAGCGCAGTGAAGGGTTACAAAACAGCACCAGCTCAACCCATCTTCTACACCCCTAACCCACCAGACTGAGCCTTCAGGTGAGGGTGTATTTGTTGTTAGGGTAATTGGAAACAGGTACGGAAAGGGCGGTAGAGCCGCTTGTGTTATGCACGTGTCTTCCTCAGTGTTTGAACGTAGGTGCCGACCTGAGAGAGAACCCCACTGATAAAGCACTTTAGAAAACCCTCCTTGCTTCCCGGAGGGCTAATATACACGAAAGACGCTAAATGCTAGCCAGCTGCGACGGGTTAGGCCTAAGGGTTAGGGTTAGGCCTAAGGGGTGGGTCAACTGATTGATCCTATTCGCGGCCCCAGGGGCTATGTCTGGGAAGAACCCTTCTCTACATTTTCCTGCCATAGCTGTCCTAACTCAGTCATAAATTGTATGCGAACCAAAACCTTTTTTGAGGGATTTTAATGTCTGTACAGATAGTCGAAATGCTACACGTAAATTATAACTCACATAAAACGAAATAAAAGTATTTAGCAAACTGAGTGAGCTTCGATCTGAATTAACAAAGGTCGTTGGATTTTTATATCTGTTTATCCTTTTTAGACAGGTTTATTCACCTATTTTCCTCATCGGTTTTCGATTCTCATCGTGTGCTGTGCTGTAAAAAAAATACGAAGACGTATACTTTAGATTTAGGAAACGAAGACAAAAGTCAAAAACTCAGAAAAACAAAACCGACAAAAAATCAACTCTTAAAAATATAATTATTGTCCTGGACCATGGCTCCATTGTCACAGCCGAAGGTAAATAGACCTAAGGTCGTGTCGACCCAAAGTCTCGTTACAGGTTCGCTAGTTCTCGTCCCTGCGGCGTGACAGGCGAGTGGTTGACAGCCTCCAGGCACCAGGTACACAGAGGAGGCAGAGAGGTCTCACCTAGTCACACCTTGACTGACCAGACATTGTGCTCCGAATTTGTGGATGTCGGTGTAACACTTGAGACTCTTAAGCCTGTATTCCACATACCGATTTTGCAGTTGAAATAAAGGATATGTTATACATCAGTAGAAAGGTCTCTTTCGAATCTTATAAGTCATGTCATATGTCAAAACCAGACAAATACAAAATCGGTAGCATCAAAATCGGTACGCAGAATACGTCCTTAGGTCAAACTGTTCAAGACATAATGATAATCGTGATTAATTCATGTTTTCAACATTGAATCAAAATGATTATGCCATGGAAGGTGCACCTTATTTTTCTTGGATGACCGCATCGAAAATTATTCTTACCATAATTGGACCATTATGTATCAGGGCAATTTATGTTTAGGTTAAATAGCAGAGAAAATTGGAAGGATATTTTAGCAATTACCCTGGAACCATCCGTACGCATAGTATGCCAATCATAGAATAACACTTCCAAACAGAAACTTTATAGTATCATTTCGGTATGAAGAATATTAGCTAAAATCATAGTAAATATGAAATAAAATGGGAAAGAGGAAAACTCTGCGGGTTTAGGCTCAAATAACATTTGAACACTTCCGTATAACAATATTGCGAAAAATATACTTCAAAGATTAATAAAGTTAATTGGGTTATTCCATGTTACTACTGGTTTACGATTACGGGCTAGCGGTTTTGTATGAATTACTGCATATTGAATGAGGTCCTGCCGGTGGTGACATTTAATGGTGATATGAGGATAAACGTTTCCCAAACACCTGTCTGCCTGCAGGCCCTAGGAGAATGTCAATGATATTGGACTTCCGCCGTTTAATATCATTTACATAAAGTTTTTGAGACCAACTTATTTGAAAGAGTGTCATTTGTTTTATAGATATTTGAATATTCAATTACTGAAATAAATGTAATCTTGTTATTATAGCTATGATCAGCCAGGGCAGACAATTCACTCAATTATATTAATTTTGTAGTAGAGAGAAGTTCTGATTCTTTTAAAGTATGTTTTATCTATATGTAGTCCCCATCGTCAACCATATTTTGTATAAACACGCTGCACGCACCAAGTGAACTACATCCACTTCTCCGATAAAACACATGATGAATTTACATGTCAAACTTCAAAGAAATCCCAATGATTAGGCTTCAAAAAGAGCACTTTACGTTTGGTTTGTCAAACAGGTAGCGATCTAATCTTAGACCGAGCTGATCTGCAGGTAATCATTGCCCCCTCTCATTAATACACGTTGAGTTCATCTACCTGGTCAGGTACCCCGGCCCCAATCGTTTTACATGCCCACCTGGTCGGCCATCAAAGGTGGGTAGTAGATCAAACAGCAGGTGGGCGACCTGGGCCCTTTGTCTGGGCTGTTGACAGGGTGGGGCAGGACCATCTATGACAGCTGGACTTCAGGGTGCCCACGCAGGTCTTAAAGGTCTTATTTTGGCTTTGTAATTCATAAGGCTATTAGAAAGGTCTTATTTTGGGTCCAGAGGTCTAAAAAAGGGTCTTAATTTAGGTCAATCTGAATTTAGTGCAAGATGTAATTTTCTTTCTGTCATTTGTATCTTAATCTCTTTTTGGTTGAATATTTAGATCTTTATATATATATATAAAAAAAAGAGGTATTATTGTGATACCAAACAATGTATAATGGAATGCTCGGAAAGAAAGATCAAAATGTGTAGGTCCACCTATGAGACCAAAAGACTTATCCAGACATCATGGAATTAAAAGGTCCATTGGCAAATGGATGTAACTAGGTGAATTATAGTAGATTTGCCTAGCATTTACACCCAAACATTTACCAACTCAACTCTTACACTAATAAATACATTTTGTGTTTTTAATGCATTTAAGTGGGCGTGATGGATATAACCCCAGATCAATTTAATCATATAAAATAGATGCCCCCCTGGGGGACTTTGTCACGACTGGAATTGATGTATACTTTACGTCCTGAAACCCTATGATTGTAGGTGTTTATGTATTGAAACCATTGCATGAAAAAGGTGCAGTGTGTCTCTATGGATGTGTTTATTTCCTTTCATGTGCAAAAAGAGGACTTTGATGATGCTAACTTTAGCGAGCATAGCTCGCCTTACTGGCCTCCCGCAGTGGTCCCAAAGTAGTCCCATACCATAAGGAAAGCCGTATCAGCTTTATGTCTGCAGGCTATATGGGGACACAGCAGGGACTCCAGACAGGTATTTCTGAGCTCCCTCTACCTTAAGTGAGCTTCTGTATAGTCTCATAGACTCTCCATAGAGAGAGTTTTGTTACATGCCTACTGGATGATATTTCTTTATTTTGACTCTTAGTTATGCGACTAAAAAGCACCTGCTGTTTTCATGTGTTCAGATACTTTCCTAACAATGGCTTTATTTGGAGTAGAGGCACAAAGGATGCCTTATCGATCAGGGCTTCTTTCAACCGTATGGCTCAAAGAATGTTTCTCTCGATCGTATGGCTCAAAGAATGAAGCTTGAGATATCCAATACATTATCAGATTATAACCAGTAACATCACTAATATCCTAGAATAACTTCATGTAGTATGCAGTTCCAGTTTTGAATACCCGACTTTGCTTTAGGAGATAGACCTAGCCTGAGTCCTGATATATATAATCTGCCCTCATATCTCCCCCGAGTCCCAGTAGACATGCTATGTGTAGGTTAGAGTTGGGTTCGCGCCGCTGTGATGCCGAGGTGACGGTAGACCTCCGGGGATGTTTGTAAACGGGAGTTTTCTTACCCCTAGCTGCCCGGACCCCCCAGTGCCGGCGGGCGCGGGGCAGGCCGAGGGATACCCCAGGTGAGGTGACAGCCCGCTGCTCCAGGGCTATCCGGGTCTAGATCAGGTTCCTACCCTGGCCTGTTTTAACCCGGTATTTTTATCCCACCTCTACCTGATCCTACATTCATAAAGGAACACTTCCATAAGTTATGCTAAGATTAATGTGAAATACATAGACAAACCCGCCAATGTTTGCAAAGTTTGCGCTATGAGCTAGGAAGAATACCTTGAATTTGTTTGTCTCCCATAATGTGACGTTTGCAAAAAGTTAAGGGTGCAGAATGATTTGTTTGACCTCAAAGAATAACATTTGATGGAGCTTAAGTTCATATCCCGACCTCGGGCGACTCAACATCTCGAGGTGTCGGGGCCATTGCTGCAGGGTCCTTACCTCGGTTCCCATGCAGTGCATGAGCTACATGCCCGATGAATCAGTTTCACCGCCGTGCGTCCCCTGATCTCAGTACCTTTTTGGATCTTTTTACCGCAATACATGAATTGTTTTTTCCTATTGCCGCTATAAGCATGACTTTGATCCACGCTGTTCCCTGTCTACCTGGCCGAGGAATGCTTTAACGTCAGGACTATGGCATGTTCCTGGGTTCATGGGCAAAAAAAACATGGCTTTCTGCATGCTGCAGGCCTCCAAGCCGCTCGTATGTCTGTGGGGAATATTATATGGATGAAAGAAAGACAGGTTATTGCTATGGCTGCAATGTGAGCTGCAGACGTGCATTCAGACCAGTTATCTCTATATATACCACACACTGACTGATGTATTGCCAAACCACCCGGAAGAAAATGCAGTAGAAATTCAGTATGTTGTCAGTGCAGAAGCAGTAAGGGGTTGCAGTAGTGTTTCACTGGTTTCAGTAGAAATAAGTAGGGCTTCAGTGCTTGAGAAGTAGTAAATCAGTATACCCGAAATCTTTGAATGAGCTGTACAAACAGTAGCATTTCAGTAATTAATTTCAATATTTCAGACATACCGAATTTGGAATTATTCACTGCTGTTTGGTCCGGGATGCGTGCAGATGCACAGCAGTGAACTGTCTGATGGTATAAATACCTATTCCTCGGGCACATTCAAACTGGTTTGATTAAAAAGCGTAGGCGGGCACGTCATCTGGAACTGAATAAGTTGATGTGGAGCATAAATAACTAGATTCTAAAAACGAGGGAGGTAAACATTGAACACACTAATCCTCTAGGAATCCTTTAGTCCCACCAGACTTTTGCCTAGTAGGGGCGACTCCATTGCTTGGGGAAGGTATTACCGACCTACTCCAGGTGGGGACTCTTCTCTTTTTAATCTACTCTGGGTTTGTTTAGTTTTTTCCCCTCCCTCGGCCTGATGTAAGAACTGGCCGACCCATGATCACCTGGAGAGACGGAAGGGAGTGAGCCTGCCCGCCTCCGGTCCAACAACATGCCGATAAAAAGGCGAAAAAAAACTGGGGCAGAAAGAAAATAGGTTTTGTGATAAGCCCCATGAAATATAGAAGGGAACCTCAGTGCTGGGGACTTGGTAGGGGGGTAGGCTGAGCATCCCGCTGGGCTAGGGACATCTATCACCTGGGCAGTTTGATTTCGCTTTTTTTTAACATCTCCCCCACATCAGTGATTGCGGAGGGGGAAGGGCATGGGGCGTTCGGGGGAACTGGAGGAAAGAAGATTGAGGTTGTAGTCTCACTGCATAGACGCTACACGGCGGGCCATGAGGAGAACGTTTCTTTTCTCTCGTGATCTACTGCTAACACAATAATGGCAAGAGAGAAAAGCCCATTCCAATGTAGCTGTTTCAGTTATTGGAATTCGGGTACTGTGCCGGACCGCTTTGTTACTTCTAGACCTGTCTTACGTAAACGGATTTTCAGTAAATACCATTAGAAAACAATAACGTGCTTGTGCTAGGCTGTCACCTTCTCAAATTCTTTCTATAAAGAGAGGGCTGGTTCGCCTTCAAATTACTCAGGAATTTTTGTACACAGTTTAGGAACAATTGAAAACTTTTTTTATGCACAATATAAAATGACCACTCGTCCAGCTGTCGCTTGGAATTTTGGACAAATATGAATAATAAAAGGCTATTTATAACATTGTCAACCCATAAAACTCTGGCTAAGTGCCACCTCCCATATATCTCTAACAACAACCCTAAACTGTTCTGTCCTGTCGGGTTAAGTCGTTAATATTACATGTACTGTACGGAGCTGCGTGTATGATTAAATGTCGCTCTGTCTTGTCGGCCTTCTCTGGGTGGCCCTACAACGCTAACCGTGCCTGGGGCGAACCTTAAATAATCTAAACACACCTCTGATAGCTACAAGTTACCAGACAAAGTTTCTGTGAATGTCCACCGTTCGCTATAATACCATCCTTGAAACGAACAAACGAAAAATAATCCCTTTCTAAGAGCCGTAGCTTTGGCACACGCACGGTCTAAACTGATATTTAATTGGCATGCCAAAATCTATCTGGGCATAAGCTTTTGTTTGTAAGCCTGATAGGTAGGGACCCAGAGCCAGTGTCAAGTAGTTGCTTTAGCATTTAGCCCATCGACCTACAAATACTTACCCACCTTTCCCACCATTGTTGACTTGTAAACAATAGCCACATGTGTATCTTATGTGTCAGCACGCGCCTCTCGTAATGATACATGCGTGACACGTGCATTAATTAATTGGGGTTCGACCATGTGGTAGGACTACTCGACCAGCATGGGGTTCACACCCAGAGGTGATACATTATTGTTATTTACTATATCGCCATGGTTTACCCTAACATATGGAAGGCCAGAAATCCATCATGTGGCAGTTAAGTTTCATTCGGTTTTCCTGACGGTGCCCCATCAGGTGCCAGCTGTTCTGGCTTGTCGTTTATCCTTGTCACATGTAAACTACAAGATGTGCAGGCCTCAGGTGAGGAACCCAGCTATAACCTTGCGTCACTATGACGCCATACCTGCCTTACGGACATAGCCTGGGCTAACTGGTCCCCTGAGGGCTAGGTGGGGAGAACAGCTGGTAAATTGAGAACTAAAACCGTGGGAAAATGTACCTTTTAAATTGAAAGCGTTTGAGTTTTTTTCACTTGCCTATTCCCTGAGGCGCTATCACAAATGTCAAAAACAATGCCGTAGTTGATTACAAAACAAAATAGTGATTTTGATGTTGTAGCCTGTCGTTTAATTCACTTAACTTGCAACACTCTTTAAAACAATGGAATGTACTTCTTTTATCGAATGTTTATCATAATGTTAAAGTCTTTATATGTTTACATGATGTCTCATTTCTCTTTTTTTCTCTTTCTAGGTAAGTACGATTTCTGTTTAACACCCGATGCGCAAGAGGTGGTAAGTGTTGGAACATTTCACTTAAGGGGAGCCAAAGCATGTCCTTGGGAAAAAAGGTATCAAAGAAACCCAAGCACTCCATTTGGAAATATGAGTTATGCGCAAGTATACGCTACACTTATCATAATATAAATATGATACTTATGCTTACTGTTGAAGTGCGCGTAAATTGGTCCGAGAAGTCTAACAGCACACTTCTAACACCTTGCTAATGTTATCACAATGAGGGGTATTGTCTGTGAAATAATTATGTTTAGTGTTTGGAACTCTCCAATAAGGTACACTGTAGTTTTCATTTCTCAAACTTTGACCGCACGAAAACATAACTAGAGCCAAATGATAATTCTTTATGCGATAAACTCTGTCTCTCTTTAAAAATGAAATAATGTATTAGCAAGTTAATTATGTTTCTTGCCAGTGAGAACCAGGTTAACCACTTATACCGTTGTGATGAGAGAACCCCAACTCATTGAGCTGAAATACCACTACTGGTACTAGTATTTGCGGCGCCCTCCTAGCCTTTAGCACTCCTCGAGCAGCTCACACAAAGACGGCACATATCAATCAGTGGCCGAGCTGCTCGGCCCTGAGACACTGACCACTCCACACTGCCCCCCTTCACTTCCCATGCTGACCTCGTCCCATGAGAGCCCATTGAGACCCTGGTGCCTGTCTGAGCTGACCGTTTTAACCATTTGAATCCCACCCCTGACCACGCGGAAGATCTCCATTGGCGCATTTTTTCTTATGAGAAATTGGATGATTCAAGGGGTCAAACGGGTGCGATCTCATGGCAAACGTAATATCTTTTTATGTAGATTGGAATTATATCGCTTAGCGCGGTGAAAGGCAGAAAAGGGGGTGGGAAACGGGTGCTGGCCTGGGCAGTTGACATGACGGTCATTGGACGAGGGGGTGACACGTGATCTCCATGGTGAAGCCCCCGCTAGGTGGCGTCTCGGTCTATTTCCGGGCGGGGGGACAGATTGGTATTGGTGGCCGGGGTGGGGGTGACTGGCCAATCGGGGCCGGCCTCGGGTGGACAGATGGGTCCACCAATGAAGTGGTCAGCTTGTCTCAATGGGCCCAATCCCAACCTGGGGTGTTGGAACCCGGGCTTTCTCTGGGTCAGATCAGTCTCTGCAGTGGTCAGCGGTCTGTTCGGGCTTTCAGTCCCATGTTTCATGTTTGACCCAAATTAAAGCCCTCTGGTATAGGTGGCAGTCTGCTCATGACATTTAATACTGTAGTGAACGTGTGGGCTCTTGAAAAGTCCGTATGTTGCAAGAGCAGAGTATAAACCCACCGATTTGATGTTCGCTTTCTGGCTCGATGCCAGAGTCTGCAAATAATATGACAAGTTAATTCAAATGTCTAGATTATGAACTCCCACATGATAATTCAATATTTCATGTTTTTAAATTGAAAAAAAAAAAAAACATAGTCATCATTCAAACGAATACGGGAGCCCTTACTTTTATGTGAACTGAAACCGTTTAGATGTCTTTGGTTTTCATGTTCCGTTATATGGTGTTTTGATTTACACTTTCTTCAGATGGCACATTATGTGTGTGGATTTTTCCCAAAGGTACAAATGTTACGGTTACCTATCCCAATCAGTGCCCCCCAAACGGCCTCGGGCCACCTCGTTTGGTGGTCCGGAGAGTTGGATTGACCATACTTAACGGGCGGCATAGCTTAGGTAAGGTGAAATTGGGGGCTCGCCCACTGCAGCCCCGAACCCCACCTGAGGCAGATTGATGAGATATCCGGGATCCAGTGGATTACTGGCGGATTATTGGATCCTCCCATCAGGGGGCCGGGCATGGCCATAACACTGGGCACACAAGGTCATCAATCGCCCAGAGTTCTTGCATGGTTTGATCCCGTTTGTGTACATTGATTGTCACTCATTTATGAGGTAACCAGTTTTATTGTCTATTTCATGTGCTGTGCAGTCGATCTATAGCCTTGAATGAAAGTTATTAGCAAAGCTTTGTGTATATTTTTAGTATTCATTCCAGAAACTTGCCAGTATTGCAATCACATGGGAGGTCGCTACCTTAATCTTTTACCATTAAGACATCAGTGACATTCCCTGAGGTCCTTGATGGAAGGCGCATGATCGTTGTGGTTAACCAATAACTACCTGGTCCAGATGGAACATGTGCCCCACACCAACACCTCCACCTGTAGGCTCTAGGCCCGCTCTAGGCCTACTCAGGCTCACACACCCAAGCTGCTCGCGCTATCACTTGGCTGACCCTCACGCCAGCCACAAGGTCATTCCAAGGTCAGATATACAGTTGGCAGGGGGTGGTGCGGGTTTGACAGCCAGCCCTCAGAGTCAAAAGGTCATCATATCTTGGCACCAGAAGGTCATGTATAGATGGCCGAGAGGTCATTTGTTTGACATTGATGACCACCCCGCGATGACCTTAAAGCGGACCACGACCTCTGGTGGCGAACGGTAGAGCTAGTTCGAATACCTCACCTTCCAAATCAGGCACTGTTTTTGTTAAAATGTTGTGATGCTATGCACAGGAATCTCTGACCCCTTAGCCCTAGCATCTTCTCTAAATCAACAGCTTTGTGAGGAGAACGGGTTCATATAGTAGAAAGGACAAGTAGCAAAAAAGAGGTCAATTAATAGAAAAACATCAATTCATCTTACTTGTCGATATGTTGTTGAAATAATGGCAAGGAAAAAGAACTATCTATTACTCCTTGCTCTTAACCAACTAAAATCATAATGTTACCGATAGCATCTGTGGGATAATAATTTCATGAGCATATTTATGCATGTAGACATATACATCGCAGCAGCCCCCATGAAAAAAAGGAAAGCGTTATCATAAAACATCTGATAGTCACTAAACACCGAGGTGAGACCACGTTAGCCCTAATTGTCACCCTGACAAGTCGCTTTATCATAACCTGGCATAGCAATTTGACACATTTTGGCTGCAATGCCAAGCCCCCCGGCCATGTCAAGACTTATGTTCACGTCCGTATACTATCATTAACGTCCTAGCTAACCTCCACACACGAGCCCATTAACACCAAATTGTGTTAGGACACAGGTTTACCATCTGCAAGGGGTTCGTTAACTTGTTGGGGTACGTTATTGATGTGTGGCGGTATAGAGTTAGATGAGGCAGTCTTAGACTGGCTGGAGGAAGGGGTTAGCTCTTTTGGATATATATTATATTAAGACCTGCATGTAAGAATAGTTGCGGAAAAAATGTCACTAAGGAATTGTGGTGTTAGAAATGAGAAAGAGTAAACCTCCTTGTATCGGTGACAGTACAGAAAAATGTTAGATAAAACATGTTCCTGTTCGAATATCTTCATTCTTCATTTATATGGAATAAGAAAAGAATGCTTTGTAGAAATCCAGCCAGCCGCTCAGGAATACCATGCCTTTCAGCGGAGAAAAGGATCCTCCGTTCGGCAATTTAGCACATTTCCGACGGCTGGCATCTTGTGCCCTCCATATTGACTGTGGCGGCTGACAAGCATTCATTTGGGCTGATCAGTCTGCAATCTGGTGGCCGGGCCATCACTTCCACCTCCACCCACCTAAATATGACCGACCCAAGACCCCGGCCTAAATGCCGGGCCGTCTCCGTGAATGTTGCTGGTGTCAACGGCGTGTACCTCATCTGGGAGGAGACATCTATGTGGTCGTTATTACCGAGGGGACGGGTGGGGGACTATGGTCAGAAAGTTGGACCGGGGCAGAATTCATTATGGCCTAATCTGGGGCGGACGTGGGGGACAGGGTGACCCGGTCAGGGGGGAGATAGGGAGTAACCATAGAGATAGGGAGTAAGTACGGAGACGAGGGGATCATCCTGAAGGGGTGAGGGGGGGGGGGGGGGGGGGCTGGCATAAAACTAGAGTCTGCTGGGTTCGTAGGATTAGGATGTATTATTATAGCATTACACTATGCTGTGTTGAAAACGATAAGGCTCTTTTTAAAATTGCCAACTTTCATTAATTCAAGGTTAAAGTCATGTTTGTAAATTCCCCCAGTCAATTACTGTCCTTGAGAAGTCTGAATACCTCGATGGAAATACGGTCTTGTTGTAAGAACAGCATTTTTAAGTGAATTTCATTTCAAAGTTCAAGGATACATAAATGATATAATAGCTGGCAAGGACATCCCAATCCTTGATCTTTTGATTGAATGTAGAGGATTTTCTTGCACCTGCAAAGAACTATTTTCACCTTATATATGTCGTCGGTCGATAAAACTACGTATGGCTTGGGGGGGACATAAAAAAAAGTGTCGATCTATGCAGCCTTTTACAACCAAGGAGGTAATCAGCCAGCCACTGTATGTTTGTCTACTTTACGAGAGGTGGGTTGTGGCTCTGTGGCACGAGCCACACGCCGGCAAGTGCCAACTGTTTGACAAAACTAGGTATTTAGGAGAGAAGTGGGATGAAAGAGGCAGACCTTTTATTGAGATGACTAGAAATAGAATATAAAAATGCATTTGCATAAATACACACCACAAGTTGTATACCGTATGATTACACCCTTGAAGAACAGTTTTGTAGGTTCCGAAAATAATAAATCGCGATTATGACTCTGTTTCAATAGAACAATGTTGTGACTGTTTCAATAGAACAATGTTGTACGTTCAGCAAGTAACAAAAATGATGGTATTTTGGTTGTTTTTACGTTCTCTTTAACAAGAGTTGAGGTCGTGTCGCAAATTGATTTAAGTACTATTCTCCTCCCTCTGCTGAAGTTGTTTCATGGCTGCAATATATGTATATGCCTTACTAAGTACTCAAATGAGAGGGCTTCCGTGGGCGTGTTGGGGGCAAAGCATGTTTTTTTTTGTCTTTATGTTTTCCTGCTTATAAGGCCATTCATGGGAGCTTAGCATGCATTTCTTATGCCAATATAATATGGGCCTATTTTGTCGGCCGAAGTGCATAGAGAATCCCTTACCCACTGATGGTCATTACGGACATGAAATTTGATATTGTACTAGGCCCACACAATATTTTCTGCCTGTAAACTTAATATAATTTAACAGTGATAGTGGCTATATGGGCAGCAAACAGTGTTTTTCCTCAGAGTTTCCAGTGTGATAATCTGTCTCGCTTGCAATAACATTTCCCCAAAGAAGCTGTGTGTACTTTCGGCTGCAGCCTTCCATCCTCTCCGGGATAAGGAGGCGCACCGCCTCGCCTGTTCCATGAAACTTTCATCTAGTAATGCATTGCATCTCGGGCCCCTTTGCCGGGTAGGACCTAGAGAACAGAGTGATGTGATCCTGTCCATTGCAGAGCAGCCACGGCCAATCAAATATTTTATGGATGTCTCTAAATAAATCACGGTGGATCAGAGTCAGTCGCCCACAAGGACCCCCGAACGCCCCTGGTCCCGGTTCATTCTCATTTGTGCCAAATTTAGTGAGAACCATTTCAAAAGGAGGGAATATTTCATTTCCAAATGTCGCGTTTTATCAGTACTCTAGTTCGTTACCTGTCAGGCCCTTTAACAACAGCTGAAGCCATGTCGTAATTTCCCTCCAACTTTGAAATGTTGCCTCAAAGGACGTTTTCATAGGGTCGCAAAAAGTAAGAATTGCTAAGGGCAAATGAACCCAGGGGATGATGCGATTACTGTTAGTTTTCCCTTAGCAGTTCGGTTCTTCATAAGTAGATTTCAGATGAGCTTTGGGAATTCTTGAGAAAACAGGAGCAACGGACTACACGAGGCGGGGCCCACTGCAGAGAAAACGCTTTTCAGATAGTATACTCGAAAACCGCAGGTCGATAGGTAGACGACTAAGGGTGGGGGTGGGGGGCGCTATTGGAAATATTTTCTTTAAAGACTATTTGGTCGAATTTAACATTGAAAAATGCTAAATTTTCTGGGGGAAAAGGGAGGGGCGCCCCTCCCCCCGCCCTGGATCCGCCACTACCCCTACTTCCTTTGGGAGAAAGTACGCATTGGATTTGTACTAGAACGTACTCAAATTTTCAAAAATCTCCCTCCCCCTTGATGCGTACGTCCTTAATGGAAGGCCCCTGAGAAAACAACTACCGTACAGAATTTATTCAGGGTCCCCAAATGCAGAGGGAATAAATGGAAAATAAAAGGGTTTTTGTCAGGTAAAACACAGGGAATTTGGAAATTTGACTAATACTCAGGGAAAACACGGAATTTGATCGCAGATTTTAAGTGAGGAACCTGACGAGATTTGGGGAGAGTGTAACGGTCGTTACGGAGAGGTAAAGGTGATGAGCAAGCCGCAGTCTGAGCCACTTTGATCCGACCCTGTAATGACCTTAGCCATTAACGTTGGAAACCCGTTGGCTTCCCATTGTGGCTTCCCATTGTGGCTTCCAATGTGGCTTCCAATGTGGCTTCCCCTTAATTGAGACAGGCCTGTGGGGGGGGGGGGGGCACTGACTCGTTAAAGGTTACTATCCACTGCCAAACCACTTCCCCTGCTTTTTGTGACTGACTGCTCCTGAATATTAGTTGACCGCCCCTTGTTTTGGGGGGACACAGATCACCACCCCCAAAAATCAATGTCTGTCAATACGAGAAAATATACAAAAATCACTAAAACTGATGAGGGAAACTTTTGATAACACTCTACTAGTTTCTTTTGTAAAATAAAGTATCAATAAAGCTAAATTTAAAGCAGTTGTCCTCATATTGTTCTATGGATGTAGTTCACAGAAGTGGGTACCTGTTCAAACCCAATTAAGTCCCCCCCCGGGCCTGCATTACACTACATTTATGACCGAACATGCCGCGTTCTTTCTCTAACGCCCTCCGCCAAAGTTTAGCCACGCCGTAACCTAACATGAGCTTGAATATTTGATGGGAACGTTCCCAGGGGAGGGAAGGGGGGAAGGAGTAGTGCCTTGGTGACAGTGATCGTCGGGAGATGTAAGAGGCTGTCCGGACCTGTCGGGAACACGGGCAGACAGCTGTCGGCGGACCCTGCACGGTCAGATTAGGGCCAGGGTCGGCCGATAACACGGATCTACGGAGATCGACTTCCACACCCGATAGACGCCTGGGTCGGCGATGAACATGACGGGGAGTTGGGTGAAAGAAGGACGCCTAGCGCGGAATGCCTCAGAGATCACTCGGAGCCACAGTCTGTAAAAGGCGGCTGGGATTGCTGTTAAGGCTCTATTGCACTACGCCACTTGAGCTGCGATATGTAGATATCGCAGAGAAATGGCACATAGTAGAGATGACATTCTTTGTTTAACATATGTTACATGCTCCAAATTGCCAATATTTAACAATTATGTCGCTCCCTTATGCGACTTTGTCTGTAATATCTTCATATCGCAGCCCAAGTCATGTAGTGTAATAGGGCCTTAAGGCGCCGCCGCCCCAGATAGGGCGCTCCATGAGGTAGCCAAAGCGATCTCCGCGGGGAGCATCCGCTTCCACCCAACCGCCAACGCAAGCTCAATTTGAATTTCTTCTGACAAACTGATTTGATAACATTTCAAAGCAATGAGAGAAGTTGACTCAGGCAAAATGTTGTTCCCCATAAGAACATTTGATACAGAAGGCATCCGTCGTTTTCCTCAAAAAGCAGGAGTGAATATAATGTGAATATCTAACAAGGTATATCAAATGTATAATTATTTAATTAAGGTCACCCTTCGTAGGGGCATACCTTACAGATAAATACATGATTTGGAATTATCCTGCATTTCCAATAATCTTAATACCAGGCATCATACCGTTCCTTTATTTTAAAGGAATTTCCTTTAAATTCCTTTATTTTTGTGAAAATAGGCAAAATTCCTTTATTTTCCTTTATTTTCATGAAAAATTCCTTTAAATTCCTTTATTTTTTTTCTAAAGTAAGAAAATATCACATTTTCTCATAAAATGCATAGAATTCCATATTATAAGCTATAAAATTGCAAAATTTTCTAGCCGTCGATCGATCCAGGTTGACGTGTCAAACTTCATGATTTGACGCATTGATCGACGTGAGTCGACATGGGTCAACGCAGTGCTGCACAGAAAAAATCAACAGGAAGCCAGTCCTGTTGCAATATTATTTGCCTCATTTCATGTTTAAACTCTCTAAAAGTTCTCTAAATATTCCTTTAAAATTCCTTTATTTTTCCTAGAAATCCCTGCAAATTCCTTTAAATTCCTTTATTTTTACGAAAAAAACTTCCTTTAAATTCCTTTATTTTTTTGGGAGGGCGGTATGATGCCTGTAATACATATATTTTTGAAATTGTCTTTCAGTTTTATAGGCCATAGTATATAGAATTATACAGAAAGCTAGGGCACTGATTCTGTATTCCCGGTAACCTTGCGAGTATAAAGATTAGGAAAGGAAGGCATAGGAGGGCGCTGGGCCCACATAGAAGGCCGCATCATGGGGCGGGTGTGATGTCGTGACGCCTCAGTGACATAAGCCCCGATCACCACTTGATGGATGCGGACAAGCCCTCCTCCTCCCTCACACCCCCTACCACTGTCTACATGACCTAAGGCTGTACATGTATTCCACTAGCCGATTTAACTCCCGATTTAACTCCCGATTTCGAAAATCGCTTGTGGGAATATCAGTTAATTGGGAACATATTATATATCGTTAGAAAGGGTCTTTGGTTCTCTTTTGAATGATATGCAGGATGTATAGTCTGTTGTCATATGATATTACAGGTTAAAATTAATAGATGACCAAAATAACGGCAGTCAGAATTGTCAGATGGAATACAATACTCTTCCTCGAGGGGGGGGGGGGGGGGCATTCAAGCACCTGTGCGTCCACCCCGCCCTTTGATCTCCGCCCCCTCCTCCCGGCCAACGCCCCGGGACCCCCGGGCTATACGTTCCCTCACACCAGTCCCGAGCAGCTCGCCTGAGGGGTCTGATCCTGTTAGGTTTGTTTGAGCGACGAGGGGCATCAAATGAGCAGATCGAGCCCTTACAGAGCTCTATAATGTGCCAAGGCGGGTCGCACTGCGGGCCTGGGTGCTACTTGTGGGAGCCACCGGCTCTGGGCAATTAGATGGGGTTTCCTCCTTCAGAAGTTGGGTATAGTTTGGGACTTTCGACATATGACCTGAAGAATGTTATGGTCATTTGGGCTCATCTGAGTGGGTCAAGATAGGCTAAATTGGATTAGTAGAGATATAAACTCATAAATGATGTATATAATTATGCACGTATTACATTTACAAGTCGATAAATCAGGAATAATGATACCACCAATTACAGAATAATTCTTGATAAAGAGACAATTCTAGTTTGATAATCAAAAAGCTGATATACCAAAAAAAGGACTCGTCACTATCATATTTGTTTAAAGAAATCATTAGGGCTTTTCCTCATGACATTCCTCTTCATGTAGTAACGATGCATTCTGAAAAGAATTGCACAACTAACATTGCACATGTATAATTATGAACAGAATAGCAATTCTGAATTTTCATCATCATAGCTGTCATCAAGTCCACTCTGTGCTGATGTCTGTCTGTATCACGGTTAACCTGCAGAGAGGGCGTTGCCACTACCTGCGAGGGGTCTTAGGTTACCTGGGTGTCCGGACAGGTAATTAGGCATGGGGCCTGTTAAAAAGGTCCTATATCATGCAGGGGTGGTTGGCTAGTTGTACTTGATCGGATCCACATGTGTTAGGCCCACCTGGGTAGGGAGGTGACCATCTCCCAAAGATATCAGCCTAGGTTCTATTAATGAGTATACCATGCAGGCCTGTGAGGTAGATTGAATTAAGCCAGGGCGCATCTCTTAGCATGCAAACTTTCATTTATTAGTTTGTACTCAACGGCAGCGGCGAAGTCAGATATGATATGTGCGGTTTGTGTAGTGTGGCGAGGGTTGAAAAGGATGTTTAACTCCATTTGGATGAAATATTGAAACTTTCTCAAATGAAGGTATTTTTTAAAGTAATATTTCCCGACAATCTCGTCAGGGCGGTTCATAGCATAATGTTATATTTGCTCATCCAAGCCTAGCATAACGTTAACTGTGGCGTTAAGTGGTGTGGGGAGGGGGGTCGTTGAGATGGATTTTGGTGGATCGGTGTCACGGATGGGTCATCAAGGATGGGGTTACTGACCAGCGGTATTTGAGTATATCTGAGGGGCGTTGGATACCAGGAGATAGGCCTGAGGGGTTTTGACACTAAACCACCTGTGTGATGATAGCCAGGTGGTTAGTTGAGGTGAAGGTGTCTTTGATGTGAGAGGTATGCTACATTATCACCCAACCACCTTCTCGGCCAAGGTAGCCGTGTCTGTCGACACGAACTAAATGCGTTTCTATCTTTTATAAATGGGTGTCTCTGGCACTCCAAACCTGACTGCTTCCATTAGCTAAAATATCCCAGTCTCGCCAGGGAGTCTTACCAACTTCCACTCATTGGTTACTGTAAAATACCCACAGATGTTTGTTTCCTTAAAAAAAAGCAGTATACAGTCCTAATATTTCATAATAGACCTAACTTTCTTTACAGCTTTGATTCAAATAGAGTTTGGTGTGTCCTTTCTATGGGACATTGCACATGAAAGATGTGCCACTCATTGAAACGAGTGGGGTATCACACCCAGTGGCAGATTTCTTCTATATTATATCATAGATACAATCACCCGCAAGCTGAAAAACATTACCTTGTGCAGTCTGAAAAGAACCTTGTGTGGTTGACTGGACGTTAAATTACCCCAACAAACAAACAAAGATTTGTGCCTGTCTCACTGAATATGTCCTACCTGTAAACTTAATATAATATCAAAATAATAGTAGCTATAAGGTCAGAAAACAATATCTATCGTGCTTGCAAATGCAATAACATTTCTCGAAGTTTTAGCTACCCTCCGTGCATGTCAATTTTCACTTCGTGGTTCTGAGCCAAGAGAAAAGTGAACTCGTAGAACACGTGCAGTTAACTATTCCAGTAAGGGCGAATTCTTTTCCAATCATCTCCGGTTCACCTGCTTTACCCTAACAGTTACAGATACATCTCCTCCGGCGCCGAACTGTTGACCTCTTTCGGTAAACCTCGAAATAAATCTGGGCAATCAGAACATTCACACGTTTCCCGTTAGCCCTGCGGCATTTGATAAGGAGGGTTATTTGGGTCCTGTTTCCCCTGCACCCCTCTGTGTAGGGGGCGCTGTGATGGGTGCTGCTTATCTGGGTTGCTCACCTGGCCAGGTGCTACATGTTAGACAGGTAGACAGCGTTCTACACCTGTAATCTGTAGGTGGTATGCCGACCAGCACAGGTAGGCCAGCCCCCTAACATGCCGGGCCCAGCCCCAAACCCCCGCCACCACTGTAGATCTGAAGAAAAAAAGGTGGGCAGCATTTCTGGGTGTTATTTATGGAAATGTCAGACGTGATACCTGAACCTTTCAGGGTTTTGTAGGTAGATGAATGTATGATTGACTGACTTGTTAAGATTAGGTTTCTGCGTGAGGCTAAAGATCAGAAGGAGATGGAAATAAAAAAGGATAGCTATAGAGCTTAAAAAGAAACTGGCTTTGAGGATTGGGTATCCAATGTCTCTCAGAAAAAAACGATTGAAGCGGATGTTTTCTTTCAGTCCATAACGTCAAAAGATCATTTTTGCCAGCTTTTGCCAAATACATTTATATATCTATTTATGAATCAGTGCCCTGATAAATGCTTGAATTGCTTTCGCTTTCCGTCGATATAATTAGTTTAACCTGCTGCACCTTACCCCGTATTACACAGCCCTTCCAGGGACCTTATTCAATTACAGTACCCTCCACTGTAACATAGGGCCGGTTGAACTACTCGGTGAGCCTGTCCGAGGTGTTTGCGGTCAGTGCGAGTTGCTCGGCAATAGGCAGACAGCATAGCCGGCATTGCTGTCAGCCGCAAACACGGTTAGCCGAGCTGCAAACACTCCCCATAGCGTCCCCACTCGGCCACGTGGTAGGCAGCAATGGAGCCTTAAGGCTTGGTCACACATAGAGACTGAACTATACTCAACAGTCTTAGTTAAGGATTTGAGATTGAATAGTTGCAAACTAAGCAGTCTTACTGAAAACTGACAAATGGTCACATAGAGACTAGATAGCCTTAAGTCTTATTGCCCTGCCTAATATGTACACAATGACATTCACTGATACAGGTAAAAGAGTTGTGTCTATTTTGCCTTTTCTGATTGGATAGGACTGGAGACAGTTGAATTGAGTCTTAAGCTATGTCACACGATATTATTAATATTATCAAGACTTAGCCTTAAAACTTCTTAAGACTGAAGATTATCTAGTCTTAAGGCTGGTCACATACTGAGACTGGGCCTTAAGACTGCCCACTCAAGACTATCCAGTCTTAAATCTTCAACATCGCAAGATTAGAGACCAGACTGATCCATCTTAAGAAATTGCAGTTTTAGCCCATGTCATATATCAAGGCTGTCAGAGACTCAGCTCAACTCAACTGTTGAGTTGAGGTCAGTCTCAATAATTATGTATTTTTTATTAAAATTCACACGGAGGATAAAAAGGACCCATGGCCAATGGTAAATCATTTTTACACCATATGAAAATCTAATAAAAAAAAATCACAAATCAGTCTCTATATGTGACTGGACCTTTAGGCTATACCACCCTTGTATGTGGCGCCAGTATCTGAGTGTGCGACCAACGCTGGGCAGATAGGCGCTGGGGGAGGGAGAGTGAAAGGTCTGGGTTGGTGTTTCCGATAATGTATACATGCAGGTTGGGCAGAGGAGCCGTAAGCAGACCCAGGCCGGATATTATGTCCCCGGCGATACTCCGGCCCCGCCGTTTGATAGTATATCAGAAAGGACAGCTTCTAGTGAGCGGACCGAAGGTACTGAAGCAATACGTGGTTTGAACATGAGGAAATTTATTGCATTATCTCTGATAATGTTTTACTTTATATCCCGCTTTATATGTACATGTTTTTTTTAAGAATATGCGACGGTGATAATTCAATATGCACTGCATCTGGAAGAAGAAGCAGTTGAAAAACAGTGTATACTGAGTGGAGAATCTGTGTTAGCTTGCAGTAGTATTTCAGTTTTAAATCAGTGCAAATACAGTGGCTGAGCAGTGGTTAATCAGTATGTCCGAAATATTTAGATAAGCTGTTAGTAAAAATCAATGTACAATGAGTAGAGGCTCGTTTAGATATTTCGGACATACTGATTCAGGAAATGTTCATTGTTGTTTGTTCCGGGCTAGTTGATGAAGTGCGCCCTGTCCAATGGCACCTGGAATTTAAACTCTCATGAACGTTATGGACTTAATAGAAAAAACCTGGGTAACTGTTCATATTCCTGTATACTGCATGTGGATACATGTGCATCTGATACTAATGATAGGCCAACCCTGAGGTAATCATAGTATGACCCGCGAAAGTTGTCACGCTGTATAATATATATCTGGATACCTGCGTAGCTAAGGGGCCATTGAGGTGACAAGTCTGATTTGGTACAGCTATAAATTTTCTTGCACAAGTAAATCACGTTCCTCGTGATAAGGGTATAGCCTCTAACATATGGAGCTAGGTGCCGAAGTAGGCTAGACGGTATTTTGACGCCGATTATCAACCACTTTGATCCTGGTGTGGTGGACACCTTATCATTGGTCGCAAATAGTCACCCTCCTGTCCCACCTGCTCTTGACATGTATTGTACACAGGTTTCCGGCCGTTATAGGTGTGCCGTGACCTCCACCCACTCGGTTACGTTCTGACAGGTTTACCTATCGGGAAAGATAAGGGATTCTATAGTCAGGTGTGCGCGAAGTGCAGTATTTGGAAACCCATTTATTGCTCTTTTGTTAGTAACTATTTCATTTCAGAATGTAGTTTTGTATAATATATATTTGGGAATGCAAGATATATGTAGATAAGGGATTCTATAATTAGATATGTGTGAATCAGAAACATATTCATTGCTCTTTGGTTTGCAAATGTTTTATTTCAAAATATAGTTTTGTACAACTAATTTATTTGGGAATGTGGGATGTCAGAAGACAATAGCAAAATGATATATACAGTCACGGTCGATAGTTCAGATATCAATACCTGTGACGGTTGTTCATTAGGCGTTAATCAGTGAGAACCAGTATGCTGGCTAACTGATGACAGTACCGGTAGTATGTTTCTATACTTATTACTGAGGCGGAAACTGTTGGCGAAAGTAAAAGATTTAAATGTTTTAAGCGTTTCCGCCTCAGTTTTAGAGTGGGCTCGCACTTCGAGGAGAGGGGAGGTGGACAGCACATAACCAGCGAAGAATATATGATTTAAAGGCTTGCTCGCCGGAACCAGCAAGTTGTGGAAAAGCAGGTGGACATCTGTCCCATCTTCATGTCCACCAAAAACATGTCCACCAGTTTGGAAAATGCAAATATCTCAGAGATTAAACACTAATAAATTCTAATTTTTGGTTTAATATTAAGAAAACATGTTATACTTTTCCTGAATAATGACAAATATTGACATATTTAGTGAAATCATGGTGGAATCATGGTTAGAAGTTTGGTTTTGGACTGCCATCCATGGTGGACATAGTGAATAGGGTCAGGATGCTTGAGCCTCTTTTAAATTTGAAAACTGTTTGGTTTAGAAATTATGTATTGACTAGGGCAAAGCTAGGGCTAGGAAAATAGGGCTGTTGTTTGGGGGTAAGGGGGTGAAGAGGGCAAAGGGGTGATGGGGTGATGTCATGGGGGATGATGTCATGGGGGTTGATGTCATGGAGTTATGTCATAGGGTGATGTCATGGGTGATGATGTCATGGGTGATGATGTCATGGGTGATGATGTCATGGGTGATGATGTCATGGGTGATGATGTCATGGGGGATGATGCCATGGGTGATGATGCCATGGGTGATGATGTCATGGGTGGATGTCATGGGGAGATGTCATGGGGGATGTCATGGGTATTTCTGGCATGAAAGATTCAAATTATTCTTTAGCACTCGAAATAGGCCTGTAGGCCTAGAGGCCAGATGTCTTTTTTTCAGATTTGGTTTGGGCAATGTCACTGGCATTACAAAAAATAATTATTTAGGTCATATTCAGCCTATCAAAATGAAGGAAATACTGGAAACTATGTTTTGATAAGCTCATGCTCCAATATATGGTATGGTTACATTCCAATGTTAAAACATAGGCATCACACTGTCAATAAGTTCTCTCCTGCTGTCAGTGTCCAAGCTTGCAAGTTAACTTTTTTTTTAGATTCAGGTCAGACCCACCTCAAGCCTATGTAAAAGACATAAAAGACAAACCACCTAAATGTTTTTTTTAAAGATTGAAGAGTCCGCCTCAGTTTGTAGCTTTGCTACACTTTTAAAAGATTAAACATTTAAACTAGTTGTACTATCTTGTAACGAATTCGTGTATGCTACCCTGTGCCTCCAACAGGGACATCAAAGGCTGCTTGTGTGATTTATTGCACGAAGTGGATCCCTTGTCACTCTCAAACGACTCGGGTAGTCATCCTGGTGGTGGGTTTCTCTTAAATCATATCATAGATATGATCACACAAAACTTAGGCCAACCTTGTGCAGTCTGGAAAGAACCCTGAATGGACTGACCAGACGTTAAATTACCCCCAACAAACAAACAAGTATGCTAGCAAGTGTTTTCAGGGGAAGAAAATTTGAATGGTCTAGTTTTCCTTGTGATTCAGCAGTAATCAAATGACTACTCCCACTCGCAGCCAGTATAACTTATAAGTGTAAAGATTGTCCAGAGTTTGATTCACACCCCAGGCCCAGATTACCAGAATAACTCTACATGTGAACAGATCCGGTCATAAAAAAGGCTTATCCTTCTCCGACAATCAAATCTGTATAGAAACTTTCAGGCCTCGGAATACTGACGGCTCCCCAGGGTTGCATCGGGTATATGGGTAATCCAATCTAGGAGGTGCTATATTTTACTATTTATGACGGTCGGAACCAGGGCCTGGCGCGCCCAGCAGGGGTTCTGGACCGCCTCGTCATAACCCTACGATGACGGATTGGGTCCCGAATGGTGGCAGGGGCGACGGTGGATTAGATGGGGTGGGGAATGCAGGAACCCTGAAAAACAGAATATCCACCGAGGTGGGCGGGTGTATTGATAGAGAGGAATATTATGTTGATATGTAGTTTCTCCATGTGTTTCTGTGGACCATTTTCAAGATAGTAGAAGCTAGGTGCTGTCCATCCTCCATCATGCAGGGCTCTGTCCCTCCCTCCCGGTCTATCCAACTGACAGAGTGGTAGCGGCGCAGGAGCCTTGACTAGTGAAGATGGGTGCTGTCCTGAAAATCAGTGGTGTTGGTACTTCACATAGAATTAACTTGTTCTTAAAAAAAAACGAAAATCCGGAAAATACTACGCTATGAACACATACAATAAGAATATAATTTGGACGATGCGTCGTATATCCATGGAGAGGTCGGTGATGCAAACGTCAAATAGAGCATTAAAATGTAAATGTTAGATCTAGATCCCTCTGTTAGTTTTTTTTTAATGTCTGGGCAGATCATATTAAAAATAATCAGAATGGGTAATATGATGAGTATCGACGTTTTTTTTATGTTCGAGGTATTTGTACAGTTACTTAACCAAATCTAAGATCGAAATGCCAGTGAGAAATAGACGTCAATGGGGCCGTATTATTGCCCTGTGCCCCCTGCAGTTGGCATGTGCTTTAGCTTGGAGTGGTTTGCGAAGTTGAACTTTACTTTAAATACCAGAGGTTAGAACCCCCCTGAACACCTGGACCTACCGTTGAGCCCCCGGGGATTTGACCAACTTCACCCTGTCCGTCTTTTGCACATGCATCTTGACTGGCTCTCCAACCCTCATTGTATGACATCATGCGCATTTCCGTGACTGATTGAAAATAAACGTGTACTGTTTGTGTCGTCGGTATTTAAGTATAATCCAGTTTGCAACATGTTTCTCTTTTATTTCAGGTAAGTATTGCCTCCGATTTTCTCGTTCTCGTGGTATCGGGTAAGTCAAGAATCAATTACAATGTGAGCTACCTCCTATAGGGAAATGCCTTGAGTTGGACGATGCATAATGTAGAAGGGGAAATAAGAAAGAGAAAACAGGAAAGGAAAATACAAAATACACTGTTTTGGGTCGGGTAGATTGGAGCAGAACAATGGCATATATAATGTTCGGAAAAAATAATAAGAAAACTTACATCCGATAAATCTTCTTTTTTTTACTTTTGAAGAAGGCGGGGATCTATTGTTATAAAAATATATACAAATTCCCATAAGTAAAAAAAAACCAATCTACCCCACCATTGTTTAGCTCGAACCAGGGAATGGCTCATTACTACCTCAGATGGGGTCACGAAGGCCCTATATAAATCATTGTGTATCCAGCCATCTTTGCTCGTGAAAAGGCACGATGTAGCCTGTACTGTTTGATCCTTCATGTTGATACCCCAAATTCAATCAAGGGTTTTAAATGAGACTTCCTAACTAGCCGACGGCAGTTCGTTTTAAGGTTTACACCTAATAACCATTCTATTTGCGTAGTTCCGTCAACGGTGCCAATGTTATCTCCACGGTCGGCTCAACATAGAAAAATCAAATCACAATTCATTACCTCTGTAGAGAAAAACACTAAATTATCGTCCTAGATTTGATCGGGATAGTCCGCTAGGGATGATATACACAGCTGCCTCTCTCAGAAAGTTGTATTGATAGTATTAAGGAAAACCTTTACTCCAAATGAATAAGGTATGGACCAAACTGCAAGCTTTATGCAGCAATTTTAAGTAGGTTGTAGTACCCAAATCAGAATGGTTCCCTCCAAACACCCAGGTTTGTCAATCATAAAAAGTAGGGCAGGTAGTTTGGCGGTGGGTACTAACCTTCAAATAGTCAGTGTCCCCCCCCCCCCCCACCTCCCGGGCTCCTCCACCATCTGTTGAACCCAGAAGGCCCCGGAAGCAGGGCCTATGACCTTCTGAGTCGGTCACGTGACCAAGCCCCAGCCATCTTGGCCGTCCGACCTGTCCGGGTGACAGTGAACGGGCCGTGGGACGTACCCCTGGGGACCCGGGGGATCACTATAGTACATGGAGCAGGCGCGGCAGGAGGGGCAAATGTCATCAAGTCGGTGGATTTCTGGTCGGGGTTTATGTGTTGTCCCTTAATGTAATCACTCTGAGGTATACAAAGGTCAATGGGTAGAGACCTAAGTCCCTTTGTCAGCTGGAGTCCATTGTCTCAAGTAGACGTGATGTTTGGTTATACTTTGGTAACTTTTTATGAAAGGAAAAAAGATATAGTATAGTTGGTGATTCAGACATAGGCCTACTAACATAGGCCTATCGTTCATTGTTTTTCGCCTTGGCAATATACATTTTTGTTTGCTATGGATATTCCTCTCTTTTTATTTTCCTCGGTACATATATCATATATATGTACATAATATCAAGATATACTTAAACTTACCCAAGAATTTATTTTTTTTAAACATAGAAGATAAATTATCGTCAATCTTTGTACATGCTTCAGAACAATGCAAACAATAACATCTGTTCTGTTTTGGCCCCAGAACTAGTTTTTCAGTCAGGGACTTAAGGATAGACAACACCTCTCAGCGGCAAATCCGTGGGACTCTCTTTAAATAGGCTTATATTTTTTTAATAATTATAGCATGGATATGGGTGTTATATCATTTTATACCCTTAAATTATATGAGTAGATACGCTCATTAAAAGGCTTTTAATGAGCGTATCTACTCATATAATTCTTATTTTGATATGTAAATATGTACCTGTATAAGCATGCCGGAAATTCAAAAAGTTAATTTTTAACTTATATTTTTTGAACATGAATATCTCGCTTAATATCTCATGAAAAGAGATGAAATTTTCACAGCATATAGAGAACATTCATTAGGAGGGAAGCGTGTCTCAGATTTTTTATTTAGTTTTTAGTTTTTGTTTTATAAAATCTAGAAAATTATGTTGAAAAAATTAACAAAAAGTTTCCCGTTTTTTGTTATAAAATGAAAACTAGGACCTAAATAAAAAATCTGAGACCCTCTATAGGATCATTATGGACATGCTCAAGAAATTTCATTACAATCTATTGAGTAGTTACTGAAATATCTTTGTTCAAAAAATAAAAGTGAAAAAAATTGTTTTTGGGAGATAATTCCTCAAATATTTAAGTGTTCATGAATAAATGTGTTCCAAAAGATAGAGAAAAATGTGCTCTTTCATTTGATATCTAATATACTGCTTTAGCCTTCCTAGTCAGTGCACAATATTGATTGTCGCAAATGAAGCCACTCCGAGGTGTTGTCTATCCTTAAAACAAGAGGCAATTACGTAGAAGAAAAATCATCTTTTTCATCTCATTGGTACACCCCTATGCAATTTTTAACTGATAAATGATTCAGTGGATATTAAAACAATCAAAACATGGCATATTAAACTTAAAATCTGACCTGGCATTCTCATATTGCCCAAAAACTAATGTTTTTAAACAGTTCAACTTTCTGAAACTTCACTTTTAAAAGAAATCATATAAAGTAAATTTAAAATTCATGGAAGCATTTCTTTTGTAACATTACAAATAAAACATACGCATCTGCTTCAAAAGATTGATTCGAGAAATACAAACGGTCGTTGCACGAACTTACTGGTCCGCCCCAGTCTCTTTTCAGACAGGCGGGCAGGGCAGAATAGGTTTAATGGGTTGTCGATGCCAGGTTCCGACGTCCAAAAGACGTTTCCATCGGGCGCCGGTCGGCAGAGATCGGTCCTGTCTGATCCACTGACAGATTGAGCGGACTGTTATAGGGGAGAGACGGGGGCGATCTGACAGCTGTCGGCTCGGGAGGAGGGACCCGTTAAGGCCCTATTACACTACACGACATGATGAAGATGTCGAAGAGAAGTGACACACGTTAGAGTCTTTTTTACACATGTGGATTACTTCAAATTGCCATTCCTTAACAATTAAATCATTCCTGTTAGTGTATGTGATTAAATGTCTGTAATATTGTCATATTGCATCCCATGTCGCAGCTCAGGTCGTGCAGTTTAATGGGGCCTTAACCCTCCTCCTCCCACGCCACTATACTAGTCCAGATACACCCACACAGGGCCCGGGTTCAGCTCCCACCTACTGTCTCACACTGGACTATGGCACAGGCCGATCGATTCCCATAGAATAGGGATGGATGCCTATAATCGACAGGGCGACATGGCCATTTTTAAATTCGACATGGGATGGAGCCTTGCAAGATGCGACAGAAGGTTTAAAACAATCCTCCCTCAAACATCTCTGAAACCGTCCCAGATGGGGGGAAAGATAACATAGCAGCCAATGGTTGATGTACTATATAACAGGCTTGTCTGAGGGAAGAATGTGGAAAATATAGGTACATAAGGTACATGAGCATTAACGCTGCCAAAACCCACCAAGGTTTGCAATTGCATGCAAGTGAATGTGGTCTAGTCGTCATGGGTCCCTGCAAGAACCAGCTTTATTCAATGCGGCAGAGAGTTCTTCTGAGTAGCAGTAGAGACGGTAAAGGGTTTTACTATTAGGGGTTTGACAGTTGTGGTATTGGGCCGGAATGGGGTAAGTGGTCGGGGCGGTAGATGCGCGCGTGTCGATGTGTGAAGCATTAAGGGTTTCTGCGGCGGGTAAGAAGGGGTCGCCGTAGATGTTGCATGCTAAGACGTCTCACATGTTGTGCATGGCGACAAGCATGCTGTCCGGGGTCCTGTGGCGGGCTGAAGGGGGAGTGATGGATTGGCCGAACACGGATTAGCCCCACTCACTCCCAGATTGGGGCCGGGAGGCGGGCCTAAGGGAGGGGGGTCACTTTGGTCTCAAAAAAGTACCTGTCAAATGGGCTTGCAAAGCGGAGGTGGTTAACATAAAATATTTAGGGGGCGGTAAGCAACTTTTAGGCCGAAAAGGGAGAGGCTGTTTCCTATTTCCATAGTACAATATAGGACAAACTTGAAAGTTAGCCTTATTGGTCACATTTGAAAGAAAAAGCAATTTTGGCAATTTTGGCCTATTTCGTGGTATTGAGACCCTCTGATTTTCGGGGGCAGTGACCTGCATTGTTATCAGCATATCCCAAAAATAAGGGGCAGTCAACTAAGATTTACAAACTAAGGGTGGTAGTTTGGCAGTGGATAGTAACCTTCAAAGAGTCAGTGCCCCCACCTTCTTCAAATTGTTAGTACCCCCACCCCGACCCTCTTTGCAGGGAGGCGGGTCTCAAGCCTGCCGACCCCCGTCAAACCTTGATAACCGTCACTTTACCTTTCTCCGCCTTTAGTCGACTTGACTGGAACCACAAAAAGACCAATCACCATATCACAAGCGGCCTCCTCAGTAAGCCCCCAAAATATGCATGGCCAGGGCAAAGAACACAACGTAATATCGGCCAGATGAACCCCCAGAGATCCAATTTTACAGTTTGTTCCTTGTTTTAGACTAGATGAAAAATACATATTACCTGAGTTTGAGCTGCTCAAAAATTTAAATGGACAGAATTGTGAATAAGTGTTCCTAGTGAATTCATATTTACGTCTACTTAAATAAAACAAGGTTCTCATAAACACGTACCATCTGCCTACTATATCTACACGTTGTTGTTTCCGTGAAGGTTTGGAGTTAAAAAAGTCCATGCATAGAAAAGTGAAAAAGCCATCATGCATGCTTATTGAAACATGCAAACGTTGAAAGCTTATCTGTTTGGTTGTGAAGGGTTCAGTGATTGCCTATGGGTGGTTTGTACATGCCACAGGGGATGCACAACATGCAGCTTCACTGTATGAAGGCAGGTAGTACTACCAAAATAGGATTCTATGATACACCAAGCACGCTTTTATTTTGGGGATATGTGAAACAGGTATGCAAATATCCTTGAGATATAGAAAATACAATGTTGAAGCTTCGGGATGAAGTGCTTCTGGCATGCATGTTTGGGCTCAGTCAAATATGTGGAGGATAATCCTTCTACTAGTAGAACTTCTAGTGCCCTAAGGTATATGTACAGCATCTACAGTCCCACAGGTAAGGTAAAACAACTTGAAACATGTTTAGAATCCTTTAAGATAAAGATTTGTTAGTATCAAACACGAATTAGCCCACCGGCCTATTTAGAAAAAAGTCGTATTCCTGTCTAAATTTATGGAACAATTACAATTTGAAAAGGTTTTGTATGGCAACAGTCCTGAGGGTTATGCTTAAATCGAAACCATCTGTCATTCCTATGCGAAGTATTGATGACTTCATCCGTCATTTGAAGCCAGTGAATTAGGGAGTGATCAAATCGGTCACGGGGAATAAAAAACCTTTGACATCTAGATTCAAAGAGAGGAATTATGGGACAGATTAGATAGTTTTTTGGGACTAGGACGAGTCATTAGTTTATGCCATTAACCTAACAAAAACCTAGAGGATGTCAATTGGCATTGCAAGTCTCGATTTACATCTAATGTAGATCATTTATTTAATTTTACGTCCGCGTAAGAGTACTATAATGCAGTTGACCAAATGACAGTTTCGCAAAGAAATAAATTCAGCATCATGAATATGATTCTGGTTAGGATTTTCGGTATTTCACATTTAATGTCGGCAAGGGATGACTTTAATTTAAAGTCATCCCTTGTCGACATTAATGCTTTATATGTTTCTGGGCCAATTGATATATTAGAGATAACTGGTACATACAGGCTGATTCGGATTCTATTGTTTACAATATACTTTTGACATCCCACAAACGTTATTGAATTCACGGCATTAATGTTAGATTCGTTGCGGCATTGAATGCGTCATAAAAGGCGTATTGCCTTTTTAAATGTACCAGGCCGCCAGGCAGGCATGTAGGCCTTTTTTTGTAAGAATATCAACCACCCTGTCAGCAGGGGTCGGGGCATGTGTCCACTGCGCATGCTCAGAGGTTAATGTAGCTCCATGCTTTGAATGGACCTTGACGACCATGCTCGTGTCGTGTTGTCAACCAGTCGACATGTCAGACAGACTCTTGTGGTGTTCTTTTGAAAGGGATACACTGGACCGCAACCCACCCACTCAAACCGCCCCACTCAGTGTTCACCAAAAGCAAAGGCTTGCGGTCCTTTCCATGTTTCTGAAACAAAATCATTTACCATTCGCTTGTACAAGTTGTAGTTCCTGACATGTTGACGTCCGGTATTTAGCCAAATAGAGGAATGGCGATATTTGAGATGCAGGCTGTCATAAAATTGTACCTAGGATTCTAGCCTATACAAAACGTTTGAATTCATAATTCAACTGGGTAACGCTTCATGCTGCAAAACAATAAAAAGGCACAAAACGACAAACTAAGAAAAAGTGTAATTACCTTTAAAAATGATAGACTGACAAATAACACACTGTATCTAATGTGTAGTTTATGCAATCTACATCATTTACATTGACGATGCCAAAGTATTATGCCGCAGAGTAGAGCTGATGGGAGGTGTTATCATCGTGTGATTTGTGACAGATTTATTGTGACGGTAATGTGTCCATCCGCCCCTCACTTCGCTGAGTGTTTGCACATTGTCCACATCACCATTAATACAGTCTTGTCCAGACTGTGCTGCGTGAAAGAGGTGGGGAGGACAGTGTGTGTCCACGGCGCTGTCCATGCACTGCCGGCCGATTGTGATTTTGGTTGCTATTTTGACCCCGACCGGAATCAGGTATTAGCTCCACATAAAATGTAATTTGCTCAACTTTTCCTTTAAATTAATCTTTTGGCATTGTATGGTCAATGTGGGTTATCGAACGATGGGAATTTAAGGGTATACGTCTGTCAGTTCATGACCCAAATAAGTAATTAGACTTGCCCTCTATAGATACTTTAGGACTATCTTCCTGTGGCCAATACTATACAGTCCAATGTTAGAGGTTTACATATTAAAATGTTGCGATTGGCCTCAGAATAGACTATATCGATATTCATCGGCTCGGGCATTTCTTTTCCGACTTGTTCAAAAATTCTTAAGCGTATAGAAGGCGCATAGCACCTGCGGCTCTTCCAGGCCAGTTGCCACTCTGTACCATGGCCCAGTAGGAGCCACACACCCGCCTGTCCAGTCCTTCAGCGGCCACTTATCTCAGGAGAGTCCAATATTTCCATACAGATAATGGTCGGCCCAACCCAGGCCTAGTCTGTCCGACCCGGCTCCAGAGCGGCTCGGAGCGGCTCGTGTGATAAGAAGGTGGAGGAGGATCAACTGGTTTATCTGTCACTGACCCAGTTAGTGTATGGGGAAGGGGCTGGGTCCGCCCTGAGCTGATCAATTGGAGTCATCAATACATCTGGAGGCTATATTTCAGGATTCGGCCGGTGGCTTTGGGAGGGAGCCACTGGGAAATCAAGCCTGATTAATAACTGTCTGAGGGATTCTCGGTGGTCGAGAAAAGGCGAGGTGTTACGTCCAGCTAACTATTGGAACCCCATTGCCGTCCCTGGTGGCAGTTATGTTCCCATGTATCTGCCCTGTATTTCACTTCAGTACGAACCTATATTGTTAACTTATAAGATACACAAAAGTTGACTTTTCCTGGCAGCTCAAAGAATTCACCTCTTTTCATAAGCTGTGCAATAACCATACCATGTCTTCAAAGTGCGTTAAGAACACATGTGCTAATATTTCCTAATCTAGTGTAAATGTTAGCCTAACCTGGATTGAACCAACTTCTTCATAACACCTTAAATGAATTCTGTCACCAACATGGGTTGACATAAGACCTGAATTTTCTCAGCTCTTGCGCTCTAGGCCTACCTACAGGCTGTCTCGGCTTCACACGTGGGCGCGCCCAGAGGGCCCATCCATAATCGGCAGTGTACGCGTTCAGCCCGAGCTTGGCCAGCTGAAGCATGTAGTCAGCCGAGAAGAGAATCTCTGTAAGCCTTCCGTCCACCTTGTGCCCATTCCCACCAGGCCTGCCGGGGATCCCTTCCCCTGACTGCCGCCCCCCGTCTGATGAAATCATATCTGATCCATCCCTGGGGGTCGCCCTGTAACAAATAGTGAGCACCCAGCACGGCATTAGTGTGAATTAGTAGGCTCTAAAACGGACGTACAGGAGCAGGAGGCAGAGTCTTTAATTTGTCTGCCATGTATTGCTCCCAGACTGGCAGTGGAGCTGCTCGGGCGTCTCCAGACAGTCGTGGTGGGGAGGGGGGGGGGGGGAGAAGAGTGGTGGCACTCGTATTTAAAAAGTGTACTACTCGCAGAACAAGTTGTAGAGGCTAAAATAATTTTGAAGCATTCTTGCCTCATAAGTAATGCTCTGCAATTTGAATGTAGGGACTGCCAGCTACCAACATCTTCTGCGAGAGGCACTGTTGGAATTGTACTTATTAGGCTAAGATGCCTGATAGGCCTACATGACAGATATGGAACGTATTGTCTGGACGGACATGTTCAGGGGCTGTCCGGTCGATGACATATCGCCTAGATGTTGGAAGACCTTTCGACAAATTTATGTGTAGTTCAACATTGTAGAAGATGACAGTTCAGAAACCAGGGCCACAGATTCCCAGGTCGTCAAGCAATTGGCGGGATATTGATTGTTTGTTTCTCTTTTCTTTAACCCCTTCCACCCAATAAGGCCATATTTGGCCTCATGAGGCCATATCCAATAAATAGGGCATTGTTTTGGGCATATTTGCTTACCATTTAGCAAACAACTTAACATAATGCCCTGAGACCTAAACCCTAATTTTCGCTAAGGGTTGACAATATCCTCAGTTTTTATTTCATCTCCCTAGGTCGTGTAGTTCTTTCAGAATGCATGTTCTAGTGCAGGCCTCTTGCTTCAGTGAAGGATCTGCCCATAAAAACTGTCTTGAGTACATTTTTAATGAAAATACTAGAAAAATAAAGATGTTTGGACATTATATGTGTCAAAAATTGACTTTTGTGAAATTTTCTGGAGATTATTTTGATACCTGTGAAAATTTCAAAATTTTCTTCAACATTGCATTCTGGGTAATTTACTATAGAACGTTTTTTTTCGAAGATATCTTCACAAAAAGTGAGGATAGTATGTTACCATGGCAACAGAATAAAGAATTTTATGGTCGAATAGAATGCTTTTTCATAATCCATGTAAAGGGTGTCCTTATCTTCATAAAACTTCAAACAGTTAATGAAAAGATTTATTCAATCAAAATTTGTAATGTTTTCAACATTTGCATCATGTATGAACCTAATCATTTTATTACTATACATGGCATAATCAAATAGCTATAACATAGAAAGGGGTAAATAAGGCAACTTGAGGGGTTTTCTCATGTTTATCAAGTTGGGAATTTCAAACAGTCATATCTCAGCAATAAATGGGATTATTTCTAAATGGTTTTCACTGTCTAAAAGAAAACAATCTGTACTTTAATGAAAAAAAAGGATCCCATTGCCATAGGAATTAAGGGTTGAAGGGGTTAATGAAAAAAAAATCTTAAATGCTATAGTATTCTGAATAAATCCTCCTTTCTGTGGAGTACCCCCGCTGGAGGAAGTCACAGAAGGAGGCAGGAGGAACAGGCAGGAGGAGATTTACCCTCACCTGACTCCCCGCGGCAGGCCGGCCGACTTGACGATACCCCGGAGACCACCGGAAACTGCTCGGCCCGACAGCCGGGCAGCAGTTTCCGGCCGAGGATCTTTGAGGTGCACGCGATGAATTCGGATGGTGCAATCAAGACGTGTGGGCCGGGTGTCAGTTGTAACGGAGACGTGTAACGAGGGGAAGGGGCTGGGGCTGCCCGGGTTGGAGCCTCAGGGATACGAATTGGGAACTGGAGTCTACCAGTTTAGTGTTACTGTAATAGTTACATATAAGTGTATGGACCAAAGTTGACCAAAGTTAGAAACTCATGCGTACTAGTTTGGAACTATTCTGCATCCTCATTTCAATATAATGTATATATTATATAATATACATAGATTAAAGCATTTGTATATCTCTCTCTGTATATATATGTACATATACATATACATAACGGTTTCAGAGAATTCGAGTTCTTCGGAAATAATTGAGGGATTACATGGTATTGTTGCTGCCTGCAGTGAATATAATTGGGGAACCCTGCAAAATTGGTCTGGCTGTGGAATTCAACAATCTCAGGCTTAAATTTCATCGTGAGCGGTCGCTGCATACTGCGATGTTGCATGGGTTAAGCTGCTAATATTGGGCGTACCTCTCATTCCCCATCCACTAAATCAGTTAAGTCCTCCAGCCATTACCCAATTGTATGGGCTAGCAGTCAGGCTGGATCGTTTTCAAATGAACTCGATGAATTGACCTAGCACTTGAAAATATATCAGTATGCTATAACCGCTCAATCTCAGATTGTGCGTGACAGCTTATTCCCATTCTTTGGGGACCGGCCAGTTCGATTTAAAACCTGGCCGCTGGGTATACTTATTGAGAAGGTCTCGCGGGTAGGGAGCATTCTATACAGAAATGTTGTATAATTTTCTATCCATGAATGGCCATACATTAAATTATACTATACTGTAGTAAAAGGTTGTAGGGCTTACAGCTGTGCTTATAAAACAGCAACGCTTTTATTCCCCCAAGGGCATGCAGGACTCTTTTAAGTCTGGAACTGCAGAGCCATACTGACATATCTTTACCGTAAGAATTGTCATTCACACAGGCAAGGTTAGAAATTCATACACGTTGATGGTAAATTCAATAATATCATAACCCTTAAGTTCCTTTGAAAATGATACAAAACAATATGCTAGAAAGGCAACATATTCAAACGGCCTTTGCGCAAGGACCCAGCAGCGTATAATAACAACCCTATCACTAAATATTATCAGTATTAATTTAGACCCTAAAAACAGGGGCCACTAACTGCCACTCCTGTCAGAGGAACCCATTCTCGACGAGGGGAAAGTCTGGGGAGTAATGACACAAAGGGAGTGCTTGGCGGAGATGGACGAGTGTTTAGTTACAGGGGAGCAGTGAAACATTTCATCTCCCTTGTCATGTGCTCCATCATAGTGTCATCAGAACACGGTGAACCATCAAATAAATGCATCCTGACTTAGCCAGACGAATGGTCAGCTATGAACCAAGTCCATTCGTCACAACGTTTATCAGAGACTTTTCTACAGTGACGGGTTTATCTCAAATATTGCGCATGATAAAAATATTTTTGTGATCAGGTTTAATCAGTTCATAATCAGTTCACCTCATTATCAATGTTGTTTGTATATACAACATGTTCAACCACATTACTGTTTTGATTCGTCTATCAGTCTGGAAAGAACCCATAAGGGTTGGCCGGACGTTAAACTACCCCAACAAACAAACAAACAAATGATTCGTCTACTCCTTTATGCCAAATCATGTTATACCCAAGATTCATTGGAACATGATGGAGACATTCAGTATATATGTACGTACCAAGATTTGCATCGATATGTACGTACACAAGGGACCTGCGGTGCAGAAACAGTAGGTCCATTCCCCATGTACACTCTGTGATTTACCTCGGAAATCTTTTGTACAACCACAACCTTTGTAGATTATTTTGCGATTACATTTGGATATTAATATTATTTAGAGGCGAAATGACATGTTGGTTCTGTACTCCAATAATGACAAAAAAGATGCTGGTTCTCGGAGGGTGCCCCAGGACAGACATTATGACTTGTTTCCTTCGGCAGTCAACTTGCCATTGCATTTTATTATACATAGCAGGTGTGATCTTTAAGCCAAGTTTACGCCGAAATTGCATGTATGTTCTTTTGAAAGTGCTTGAGATAAGGGGAAATATTGACAGTATGCTGTATTACATTATCGATATTAAATCGTTTGGTGTGGTCACCTAACATACAGATTTCGGTGATTTATACGGTATTTTCTAAGGATATTACGAGTCTTTCTGAAAAAGGCCTTAAAATCGTTGGGTATAACCCTGGTCTGACGTCCCTTCTCCGTTCTCCCTCTTGGGGTGAAGGCGGCGCCTCGTCTTTCATCCCGGAGATGGCCACCTGATGGCTAAGGAAGCAGGTCGGGGCTCTGGGGAGGGGGGAGGCACTGACTCTGGGAAGGTTACAATTAACCCACTGCCAAACTACCGCCCCTGCTTTTTGTGACGGACCGCTCCTGAATTTTAGTTGAATGCCCGTATTTGGATGAAACACAGGTCACCGGCCTTAACAATCAGGGTGTTTCAATACCAGCAAAATATACAAAATCACCAAAACTGCTTAGGATAACTTGTTATAAAGCCTCTTTTTTTCGTGTAAATATATATATTGCTATATTGACGTTTTTTGCTTTAAAAGTAGTTGACACCCCCCCCCCCCCCCCCCCCGTTTTGACATGCACCCCCCCTTCATGGATCCGTTTGACAGTGGGTACTTTTTCAAGTCCAAGGGCCCCCCGGGGGCGGGACGTTTATACCCCGCTAGGGGAGAGGCCAACAACTGCACTGCTGTTCGATAGACAAGGCAGCAGGTTGGCAGGCAGAGGCAGCGGTGGGTATAACAGAACGACTGGGGAGATTCGCCATTTCCCAAAATCAAGATGGAACTGGTGTTTTCTTGACAAGCAAGGTCGATATCAGTGAGCGCCTGGTGCCTTTTGCTGGTCGAGACTGCCATTCACCCAAAGAAATGTTGGCGCACAAGATGTCTGTGGTTCTTTTTTAATTCCAGCCACTTCCACTGACATAATGTCATCATCTTAAAGAAAAGGAACAAAATCAATTAATGAGGAATAGAAAAAGACTAGATCTTTCTTACAAAAAAAAGTTATTGGATGACATAATGTCATCATCAAAAATATAAAAGTAAAAAAATCATTCAATGAAGAATAGAAAAATAACTAGATCTTTTGAAAAAATGTTATTGGATTTGTGTAAGACTTATGGTACCAAGGTCTCAAGAGACAGTCAAATTCCACTGACATAATGTCATCATCAAAAAGAAAAAAAGTAAAAAAAATGATTCAATGAAGAATAGAAAAAGAACTAGATCTTTTGAAAAAATGTTATTGGATTTGTGTAAGACTTATGGTACCAAGGTCTCAAGAAATAGGCAAATGTCAAAGAAACTGGTGGGAAAAAAGTTCACGCTGAAGGGTGTTTTCTTTTCTCCACATCCTCCGGCACCTTTCCTTGCCTGTCGGCGGAGGTGTTGCGGGCCGTACCGTAGGGGGTACGTTCAATGTTTGAAGTTGAACACTTGGCCGAAGCAGTGCTGACGTAAAGATCGATAAGTCTAAGACCGTAAAACGCAACCAGAACGGGGGAAGGTGTAAGAAGTCAATGGTTTCCCTGAGACTGCCCATTACCGGCTACAACAGCCCGGCAGGAGCCCCCGTATTGTGAGAACCCCCATCGGGAGGTGGTGCCTCTTGTAGGTGCCTTAGCCTTGTTTATATATGCTGCAGTGCAATGCCAGGAACAATACTGCTCTCTGCATCAAAGCAGTAAGCTGAGAGTGTAACTCGGGACAGCCGAGAAATAGGTGAATATGTAGTAGGAAGTGTTATTCAAACAAAGTCTATTGTGATATGCACTTAAAAAGAAGTTGCATTGGTAAAGCACCTGGAATGGGTCTATTGTATTACGAACGCATGTTCCCTTTGATGTTTATAACATTTGTTACCCACTAACTGTATAAGTTTGTGTTTCCAATTTATGGTTGGTGTTGATAGTGCATGGATATATTGTTCATGCCGCCAGTTCGGGTGCATTTGTAATATAAACGCTGCTAGCATATCTTTTCAAACACACAGATACAATTACATGTTGAAAGAACACACATCAGTTGACCATCTTATGTATCTCTATGAGTTGACACAGGTTATTTACACAGCAATAGCCTATATCAGGTAATGAAATTTTGATTGGACACATTTACGTCGACCACATGTTGTATTGAGAAGGACTCTGAGTACTAGACTATTGGCGTTTAGTGTTCAGTGGGCGACATGTTTACAGAAAACACGTCAGTGTAGCATGTGAAGCATGTGAGGCGGACTGACCACCGGGGGGGGGGGGGGGGGGGGCATGCAGGTGGTCTGGGTCAGCCCGGCCAGGGCCTGGTGTATGGACAGCTGTGGCCACTTGGACATAAAGTGGGCTCATACTAAGACCAAGGCCCAGAATACACATAGGGCTCAGACTGGGCTCATACATGTAGAAACCTCTTTAACGTGAGGCCTTGATCATGAGTTGAGTAGTTCCACCACTGAACACAAATTATTACCTATGTAAGGTTATTTTCAATCCTGATGAAGGCATCCCAAATTAGTCAATTCGCAGATCGACAAGCATCATTAAAACAATGTTATAAGTCCACCACAAGTCTGTCGTTGCATGAGTCCGGCGTAGAATATTTTATGGAATTAGTACTTGGTACCTTCCTGTTATACAGGGTTGGAATAATGTGTTAAGTAAGAAAATAATGGAGCAAATCAAAAAGATTTTGAGCAGCGCGGCTGTTCAACTTAGCCAATGAACTGCATTGATTTTGCGACCTTTCAAAACAATTGTCTTGTAGTTTGGAATAATGTGTTGGACAAAACGCAAAGAGTTAAGTTGTTCGTGACGTAAAATCTTCAAGGCCTCAGCTGGTAAAGTCCCGCGGGAAACTAGGCCCTACGTGTCTGTAACAAAGTCTTATAGACCGATAGATGAAGAACTGAGAAATGTACTACACTGTCTGTACTTTACCGTATAATGATGTTTGTTACACAAGCAAATGCAATCTCCAGACATTAAATTATGGGCCCATCAAAGGGAATTTCGACTGAAAGCCAATTTTATGCACAAATCCTACAAACAAAACTGCAAATGGACGTGTTCATATTCAAATAAAAGTAATCTAGTGGTTCTTCAACTATTGTATTTGATGATGAAAAAATGAAAATGAAACGATCTCGAGCAACGCGATTTAACACAAACACGTTGATTAATGTCTTCAAATTTCAAATAGATTGACCATCCGCTTTACCGACCATATCACTGTGGATGGAGAATTTCTCCTGAACCAAATTACAACATTCAGATCTATATTCTCATAATACACCTAGGTATCTAATGAGAAAAATGCCTTTATTTCCATTTTGCTGAGTTGTTGTAAATTGTACAGTTAATTTCCACTTAAAGGGGTATAGTTTTTGTTGCTGTTGCCAATATGAGAGTCTCGGTCGACAGTTGGCCTGTCTAATTCACAGTATATTACAACTACTTGTGATCGTCCCCAGACAGCCTCTCCACCCAGCAGGGAACGGTTCCCACACTACTTCTCACTGAATCCCCTCTATTCACTCCGATCCCTCCCCCACCTGGACAAAATCAGAACCGAGGGGACTACAGCACAGAAAGTCACCGCTAAGCCACCCTCAGCCTTTTCACCTGGAGGACTCTTCGGGTGAGGCCTAACGGCTGGTTAGAAAAGTTTGATGGCCATCAAAGGAAAGTTTGAAATTCCTGGCCTGCACATAGACCTCCCGGCAGGTAGCTGTTGGGAGGTAAGGGTCTCTCTCCTCAGGCTGAATACAAGTGGACTGAAGCCAGCAGGTGTATATTCTTTGGTCTGTGGAGCTCTGAAGGGGGGCACTTGGGCTTGAAAAGGTGCCCACTGCCAAATGGATCGACGAAGCAGAGGCGGCGAACGTCAAAATTGACTGGCAATCAACCACTTTTTAAGCCAAAAAAAAAGGGGGGGGGGGGTAAACTAGATTCATAGAACAATGTAAATACATTGTATAGGGAAAATATCTAGAAAAATAGCATTATTGCTACGTTATCTCACACAGGAAAACTGATATAATTGGATTAGAAGTTTTCCTAAACAGTTTTGGTAATTTTTGTATTTTTTCGGTATCGACACACTCTGAATTTTGCGAGCAGTTATTTATAAACCCAAAAAATAAGAGGCGATTAACAAAGATTCAGGAGCGGTCACTCACAAAAAGTAGGGGAGGTAGTTTGCCATTGGGTTAACCTTCAAGGATTCAGTGCCCCCCTCCCCTCAGGAGCCAGGCTCAGACCCAGGAAGGGCCGACCTAAGGGACAAAGGGACCAGTAGCAGCCCGGCGGCTCCCTTCACATGGCGGTGTCTGTAGGGTCCGCCACGGTATGTCCTATGTACAAACCACAAACATTCTCCTAATTAGGTTTGCTCCCAGGGTGCCCAACTGGAAGACGCACCTTAGCTGCTGGAGGTGTGTATTTACCTAGGTTTTACCTGGGGTACAGGTAGCCCATTGAAGGTGTCAGGGGCTCACCTGAGGAGATCTGTCAGGGCTGACCCCTACCTGTGTCAAGCCTTACCCCGGTCCCGACCCCTTTTGTTCCCCCTGACGCCCAGGGGTTCATTGAAGATGAAGTGCCACATTTAGTGATTTACAACAGCCAGAACAAATAAAAAGTAACAACCGGAAAAAACGGACCCTGATACTCTAAAAAGAAGGACCTGAATTTGCTGCTTAACATTTATTGCACTTTTAGCAGGGAAAGGATAGTGAAATATCTGTACTGTCATAGCATAGAGAGTAAAATTACTCTCCATGGTTATAGGTATTGGCTCTATTAGACTCAATTTGTTAATTAGACTCAGTGTCAAACTGTCTAAAAAAAAAAGGTATTAATGATATCAGTATGGAATCCACATGGAACGTCAATTTCATGCCAATTTGTATACCAATCTTTCACATTTTCTGCAAATTAAATTTGACAGATATTAATTTTGTCAAGATTCTGTCCCCAGGGGTTGAAGCACTGGTACTGCCTTAATGTGGTGCTTTATACATTAGTTATTGTGATGCAGGAGGACGCAGAAAATAAGTTGATGCACCAGAGCAGCCATTTATAACGGCTCCGTGTCTGCATACCTCGCCCCGTGTCAGGAGGCCCCGTGTCTCCTGGTGGTGGTCAGTTCCCAGCTGACGCCCACCTCACTGACCAGTGGTACAGATTGACCGGCCATGGGATCGGGGGGTCAAGGGCGCGGGGGGGGGGGGGGTCAGACTGCTGGGACTCTGTGCTACAGTTCCTGTGACCCCCTGCACTGCCCTATGTATGTATACAGTACCCAGGACGGCACAGAGAGCTCAATCTATAGGCCAAGGTTTATGTAGGCCGTGTTTATTTTCTCATTACTGAACTATTCTTCGATGTACAGAATTTGTATGGTATACACTGGACCAGCTAATATACCACACTAATTCTGTACATCAATTTTGAAGAAATAAGTGGGAATGTGGGAAGTTTGTTTGGAAACCTACATTTTACAAAATGTCACACCTGTGACAAATTTGTTACACTAGTTACTATTATGCCAGGTATGGGTGCATTCTGTTCGAGCACAGTTCTTAATTTTATAGTGCAAAATTTTAACAAAATTTGCAAAACGAATTTTTGAAGTTTACACCATATTGCCCATACAAATGTTGTAAATCTATAACGCTTTGATAAGTATAACAACTTTTATTGACAGTTAAAGTAATACGAATTTATGTAATTTGCAATTGCCCAAAATCGTCATTTGTCAGATATGACCTGTAGATACTCAGCCAACGTTTAAAGAATGTGGCTATTCAAACAATGGAGTTCTGGTGAGAAGGGCGCCAGAGTCCAGCCGTTGGTCAAGTGGTGCAGATAGTTTGACCGTCCGTACATCGAAGGGGTGACTCATGGTACAGGTAGGTGGGGGTCAATACGCTGAAGGTGTGTGTGCTGGGGGGCGGACACTTACCTGGGCAGGTGTACCGGACATGGGGCAGGGCGGGGGGGGGGGGGAGAGATACCCCGCCGCCGGCCATCTGTGGGGAGGGTGGGTGAAGGCCCTAATGCACTACACGACTTGGGCTGCGATATTGGGTGCGATATGATCATCGGATGATATGGCAAACAAGACACATACAGCAATGATGTAATTGTGAACATAAATGGTAACTTGGAGTCTCTCACATCAGTGTAATAGAAGAATTGTATCTCTAATATTTGCGATTTCTCTGCGACCTCGTCATATCGCAGCCCTTGTCGTGTAGTGTGATATTGCCTTTATGGAGAAGGGGGGAGGGGCTGGAACATCAGGGATCGGCGACCCGGGCTAAAGGAATTTACGCTTTGAATTCTGAGTCATCAATTTCTACTTCTTCTTTGGGTCTTTGTGATTTCGAGAAAGATAGCAGCTTCTTTGTTACAATAATCTGCCGTTGCTCAGATCTGCTTATGACATAATTGGGCTGGGTCACCTAGTTTTGTGTTGGTGTAACTGACTTCCATTGTCCCCTTTTCGGATGCATTGTGAGCCGACAAGTTAGTGGGGTACAGTTAGCCTATCCACTACAGGGTGAAGGCCTCGTTCCTGTTTGATTTCTTGATGAGAAATTCATCAATCATGAATCAGTGAAGCTGTCAGGTGTAAGCTGTTGTCAAAGAACCGGTGAAACAAGCTTAATTCCATCGATTCGGCATTAGATGTTTCAAAGAACTAGGTACGACATTGATTATTTGCTTCAGTATCTATGGGGGGGATGGCCAGTTTGAAGTTATTAATAATCGTATCACAAGGTACATGTATGTGTCTTGAAGCAGAGACATTGGTTTTGTATCTTCTTTAAACTGTTATGCATGTTATGCCTAAAGAAAGTTTTAAAAAAAAACAATGTAATATATTTCTCATTCTTTGGCCTACACAAAATCACATTCGCACTATTTTCAGCCACCTGTAAAAGCACAGCTAGCTTCTTCATTCTAAGAAAGGTTAGATTGAAAGGCTTGTTTGTTGACAGGAAAGGGGCCGGAAAGGTAGAGCTTACGATTCACATGGGGAATCTAAAATGCTGTATCCCAAACATAGACACAGTCTACGCGTCTCAAGGCTATCGCCCAATCCATCTTAAACAGTGTTTCCTGTCAGAAGCTCACCTCTCGCCTCTATAATATAAGCACTCTTTACAATTTGGGAGCATATTTGGGAAAAGGTACCTAATGACATATTTGGCCACCCTGTGGCTGCTAGTTCTGGAGGTTTGTTCATATCATGAAACAATCACTTAACATGCAGCTAAAAGTTATGTTTTATAATGTTTCTGAAGTCCCAAGGAGTCTTCTACTCTTTGTTTTATCATTCTATGATATTTAGTTCCTTCGCAATCTTATATACAATATAGGCCATTATGCTCAATTTGGGCCAAATCTGTCAGTATCTGGCAGAAATTGACTCTTTGATACATTAATCATGAAATATATGGGGAAATAACTATTTTTTAAGTTATTTTGTGAAAATTTTGACTTACATGAAATTTTCTAAAGATTCTCATGACATTTACTAAAAAATCAAAATTTTCATAAGCAATGCATCATGGGAAAATCAAAATGGAACATTTATAGCAGAATTTCTGCGCATAATCTAGGTTAGCGAGTTACCATGGTTACGGTAAAAAGAATATAGAAAATGAAAAGAACATTTTTTCACAGGTAATGTAGAAAATGTTTTTACCTCCTCAAAACTGAAAACAGTAAGTGGAACAAGCACTCCTGTCAATAGTTATGGCACTTTTAATATTCTCAGAAATAAGAAAACTTAATTTCTTGATAAACATAAGAAACTATAAGTCGCTATAACATGGAAGTAACAACAGCAATTGGGAATAAGGGGTTCTCAATGTACAAGAGGTGGGTAGGTTCATACATGTTTATCTCAGGTTCTATCAGGAATATTTCAAAATGGTTTGTAGCATTTGAAAGAGTAGGTTCTCTACAATAAGAATAATGCTGACACATTTCCCCATGTTTCATGTGATTTTGTGACCTCATTATTTGCCATTAGGTACCTTTTCCCAGATACGCTCCCAATTTTTGCTTTTTTCTTTGCAACATATTTCCCACCCAGCCAGGACACAAAACTACCTCTTTGTGTTTTGTACCTTTTCCTCTTCCTTGGGAACATGTGAATGCAACCCAACTTCATTATGGTCCCTGTTGTGTGTTTTGTACACATGACTGTGACAGAGACACAGACGGAGAGGTATTTAATGCAGACCATTCTGTGTTAAACCTCGGTGACGTGAGGCATGGCGAACGGTGAGGAGATGTTTATACAAGTATTGGGCCTTCTCAAGCTCCTTCTTTTGGCAGCCCCTGCGCCTCGACAGTCCTGAAAGTAGGGCCTTTAATTCCCCGGTAAGAGCCAAACATAGACCTTACCACTTTACGTTATGTAAAGTGGTAAGGTCTGTGACCAAAATGAATGCTTTTAAGCCACCGATAGGCACAGAAAAAGCTTGTATGACTGGAATATTTGTCCCTGAATGATTTGATATGAAGCTTTTGGACTCTTGAGCGAGTGCTTGAGGGATGATACGTAAACATTATGGTTCAACCCTACTGAGCTAAATATAAAAGCAGTGAAATAAAAACACTCTGTGGCTGCTGTGGTAGCTCGTTGGCCCTCGTCTTTGGCAGTTACAAATGTTGCATGATCCAAGTCGCTGGAGCTCGTGTCAAAGCTGGTGGAAATGATGGCTGTCCCCAAAGGAGAAAGGTCGATGATCGAGTTAGGGATTTACGTGCGGATAAAAATTAAAGGATAGGGTAGTTCTATTGAAGTAGCTTTTAATCTCTTTTATCTCTAGATACAGGTCATTACTTCTCAATAGACTTGGAACATGTTTAACCATGCTCAATGAAAAGACGTTGGTTACTCATGCAAGTAGTTATACAACTTTCATTATAGATTACATTAAAAGTCACCCTTGGTGAGATGAACAAGCCCACTCACAAACAGGTGTTTAAAGTAGAAAGGCAAACTACTTTGAATCAACCTAGTTAGGAACACGGAACTCTCACGCCTACATACATGATACAAATATTTCACGTATTTGTATTCCCATGACTGCGGTTATAAGACATTTTTAATTGATAAAACTAAGTCGATTAGATTTATAAATACATAGAAGCTTATTCGCAGTGGACTATTTCTCTCTGCTAAAGTTAAACAGAGACCTAAATATATGATTAAATGCAATTACATACCAAATATTCGAGAGCTCTGCTGTAAGTGTTTGAGAAAACATAAAATGTCTTTGATTGCATAGGGTGTTTGGAATGCTTGTAAAAAGGGGCTTAGACGGTTATTTTTGTGCAAACATCTTTTTGCCTCAAGTGGTAGCGAAAGTGCATGGAAGTCTGTGAGAACGTATTGAAGTGAAAATGATTTTTGTGGAGTGCGAATCAGATGAATCAACACTTAAAGCAAAAGCAGATTGCATATTCTCATGTTCTGACGTGTTTTTTTTTGCTTGTACGATCCATAATCTCATGTCTACTGGTGTTGTATGCACACACCACCTTTCGAGAAAAGGAAACACTTTTTTTCAAGTTTCGACCACTTGAACTTGAATGATAAAAGAAATCTTTGTATTATGTTGCCATAAAATCCATCAAAAGGAAACGTGTCAGTCTTGAATAGATAGGTAGGAATGTTCAGTTGAGAAAAACTCCCGTGTTCTCCTCAGAGGAGACAGTGGATGACGCCCAGAATGGGAGGTTGAACTAAAGATTTTGAAATTTCAGATGTCGAGAAATGTCATACTAATAAATAACAGTTTTGATGTTATATTTAGAATGGTTGTCATTGTCACAGTTACATAACCGCGTAATACAATGAATTGACGTCAAATCGATCATAAGCACTTGTCATGTACTAATCACAACTTTCTTTCTTTTCTAGGTAAGTATCCGTTTCCACAGTCGTTTTCTTTATCTCCGAGGGAGAGGTAAGTTGCTTTTTCTATTGCAACAAAGATCTTGGAGACATGGCTCTCCCGTTGTAACCATACCTTAGTCTGGTATGTACCTGAGCATCTGGCTTTACCTGTGTGTCCAAGGAATACCTGCACTAAAAACTCCGGGGATGGTCGCCCCTTGTGTCATTGGTCAGGTGTAAAACATGGCCCTTTCTTGACCCGGAACCAAGTTAGTGCGACCTTTATGGCTAGCGACCAAAAGAGCGTGTTGAAAAGTTTGTTTTTTGTGATCTCTTTTTTTGTCATGCCACTGGAACCACAGACAAAACATTGGTTAGGTATCACCATAGAACTGTACGCAGCAGAGGTATTAATAGTACAGAAAATTTAGTCATATACAAAGTAACTATATTAGGGTAGAGTCTTTGGCTATAACCTCCTAAATACTACAAGCATTGATAATTCTATCTAAGTGGCAGACAATTGTTTCTTGCTGGGATGGGCATACTTTACACCAGGATTGTCAGTGTATAGAACATTTCTGGTTCTCCAGCCTTTCTTCTGGTACAATTTTTAGAAGTCGTCATCTTCAAGATAATAATTCTTCATAGAAAAAAAAAGACAGGGTTTCCCCCAGGCCTCACTGTCAGCCCTATTCATAGGAATGTCGAGATCTTAAAAAGATAAGAAGTAGCAGTTGGTAGGTAGAGGTTGAGATCGTGGGAACACACATAAACCATCGATGTTCATTTATTTACTCTAAGAAGCCAGGCGATGGCCTCCCGATTCATGGGTGTGTATTGTACGGATGTAAGGGCTATATGGTGGCAGGTACAGGGGGTCAAAGTGAACCCCCACCCTCTTACCAGACACCCTGGGCTTCTCAGGTGTCCTCGCCCACCAAACCCACCTGAGTGGACAATGAAGGCGTCTGCCTGGCAGCTACCTGTGCATACAGGGGGCAGGGGTCACTCAGCAGGGTCGTCAGCACTGCATGCCCTGCTCACCAACCCTGCAGTTTTTGACCCACCTCACCACTCTTCATCCCTTAACCACCCTCCTGTCCTTCTACCTCCCACCTTGCCAACGCACGCTCCGCGCATAAAACATATTTCTGTGGGCCCCCATAGCATTCACATCTCACTTATAACGCTTAGAAGAGCTCTCTTCTGTCCATGTCTACCCATGTGCTTTCTTGCACACTTTTCCAACCTGTATTCTATTACTTTCGAGTATTACACAGGCTCAGAACCCCAAGAAACAAGAGAACATTGAAAATCTAATGGAGACCGGAAAAGTCACAAAACAAGGGAAAATGGACAATAATTTTTGTAATAAAGTTGTAAAAGAGATGAAATTAAGCAAATTTTGTTCTCAATATTTCTGATGTATGTGCATTCTTACCTTTGCATGTATGCAAAATACAAGGAGGGTAATTAGTCAGGAGCCTAAGCATTGTAAAAATGAATTTCCTTGAAAATCAGCCAAAGCAATGGAATATTCCCAGACCGACAAGAATGTTGATGCACGCAGGAATCCATATTGCACCTTTCATCACCCCTTTCTTCCCAAATGACCTCCCCACTCAAACTGACCTTGCACCCTGACTCCGCCATCCCTTCTTGGCTGACCGCATCTAAGTGTCAAAGAGGAAATACCAGCATGACCTTGTTTTTTTTCTAAAGCAACCAATATCACCTTGTCCCGCGACCTATGAAAAGACATTAAAGTCTATGCTTACAACTTTTTGGCTAGCTCCTAGCTCTTACCTTTCATCTATCTTCTAAGTGACGTGTCAAGAGCATACCCTCTGTGCTTGAACATCAATATTGAATGCTTTGTAGCACTGTAACATTGACCCTATTTGGCAGTGTTTGTCAAACCTTGCTACATATAAGATGCACAGTGTGATATCTGACAGGTAGGACTTATGTGGGGTTATTGGGTTGTCTATATCTGTCCTATTGACATATTGCCTTCCTTTAGATCCCTTTGGCTTCCTATACATATAAAACCCACCCAAGTGAGCATTTTCAGCCACGTTCTATATTTAACCATAAAATCTTAAAAGTAAATCTTTATGCATTGTATGGAAATTATGAAGTTTTGTCAAGCACAAAGCAGTGAAAGAAAGCCACTGGTGTTCTCCTTCTTTAAGGGAATGCGATTACTTCTGTTGTCAGTGACCCGGAACAACACGGTTGAGGGCCTTCATGCGAAAGCGTCATCTGGCGCCAAGTCCTCGCAGGTAAAATGTGGCTAACTGATGAGGGGCGCAGCAGGGGGCATTTACAGCAGGCAGCTCACCTCGTTTTCAAGGCCTAAACGCAGTTTTTTTCCTGAGGGTTTATCAATTTGGCCACTTGTCAGCCTTATGTTGTAGGCAGATGAACCCAAGGCTGCAGTTACTGGGTTAGCTTTACGTCAATATTCAATCAGTCTTCAAGGTGTAATGTTCTTTTCAAAGTATCTTTAAAGGTATGTCTGAATATGGGGTGAGCGGGTAGTTTATTTGTATAAAATTGTAAGATTTTCATAGTTTGAAGATCAAAACAGCTGTTGGAACCATACAAGACGTTTTATTTATTCAAAATTCAGTTGTTAGATAAGTTGAACTTGGCATTTGAGTCATCCTTGTTGCAGAAGCCTTCCCACACAGAACCCCCATGAGGCACATACACTATCCGTGTGTCAAATAGGAAGTGACGGCACACGTCATCGTCCTGAAGGAAAGGGAAACTCCATAGAGATAGGACCGGCCAGACAAGGAGGCGTCAAAGAATATGTTTGTGGCAGCGAGGGGATAGACAGAAGACACACAGCCATATAAACCATTTTAACCTATATGATTATATATCACTGCGGTGTTTTGCTTTAATGGAGCTCAGATCATGGAAGAAATACATTAATATGGAAGGCAACGATGACCAAACGGAATTATAGTCTTTTATGGAGGGCCTTCAAGGCCTCCTCTGGCACTCTAATTAAGGCTCCATACCCACTAAGACACTTTGGAACTAGGCAATCGTATTTTCCTCTGATCGCCCGTCAGTATGGTGTATTGAAATATGCATGTTTGATGAAATCGCCGGGCAAATCAGCCGGAGATTTTTCCTGCAACTCCGATCAAACATGCACATTTCAATACACCGTACTGACATCAGAGGAAAACAGGACTGCCGAGGTCCAAAGTCTCCTGGTGGGTATAGGACTGACTGGCACCCTAGGAGGATTGGCTTTGTCGCCAGTCCGATGTTGGTCGGTTTTGCTCCCTGCTGTACCTCCCATTCTCCCCACACCTTGATGTGATCCTCCTGACCTATATCTGAACAGAAGCAGTGTTTGCCACCAACCAGAAGGGACCAGGGAGGCCCTTTGGCCGCTGGGAGCAGGGGGAGGATTTGTCCCTACCCCGCAGGGCATATATACCTTTATGGGCCGGGACATAAGGTGGCTTGACTTTGGTGATGAAAGAGGGGTTTGTTAGATACCTGTGGCTAGCAAAGGGACGGCTGTTTCACACCAGGAGCCTCCAGGGATGGCGCCCTAAATAACCACCTTCATGGCTCTCCCAAGCTGCTGGTGTTCCGTTTAGACCTGGGCGCCTTTAGGAATAAGATAAAACAGCTGCTGTGGCTTTATACATCGGTATGTGTTTAATATTCATGCAAGTTAAGGCTTGTGCTCCCAGTGGACAAAAAAAGGGACATTCCAGCACGTCCGTCTACTTTGAATTGACCTTCCAAGCTTTGCTTAAATAAAAGCTAAATTTCCTGTGGGGGACTCTGTGGTTCTTCCGGGGAGGAGGAAATAGGATTAAAAACAGCTTGACCTAGGCCTGACTGCTCCGAGTTGCTTTTGTTGGGTTCAGGTGCAGACTACTTCATCAGACTCCCAGGCCCGGCCACATAATGAGTCCACTGACTCACACCCACCACCTTATTAAAGCCTACTTTATTCCGCTAGTCGCAGCCTAATACCCGTCATTTGCTTCACGCCTAGGTGAATCCCAATCGCTTCAGTGTTCTTTCAGGCTCCCCCAGAGGTCCAAACGTTTTTACACAAATCAAGAACAGACTTGTGTTACTTCGACCAAGAAGAAATACTCCCCTATAAAAGGGCTATTTCAATGGCTAATTGCTGTGTTGTGTAAATATTTTATCTTAATGGTTGTAGTGTGCCCTCCACATCGAAAATAGCCTCTGTCCGGGTTGTTTTTCTAAAACTGAAAATGTCAAAAGCCTACAAGTTCAAGAGATAAAATGATTAAATGGACAGATAATAGAACACGTGAAAAGTTAACTTTCTTTTTCAAATTGACAAAGCCATGTTCGAAAACAGCAGTTTTCCTACTTAATTATTAGGGTGACAGAAATACACTTGCTGTTCGACTGGTGTGATCAGTCATAATTATGAGGCGGCAAGGCTTTAAGATCAAATATAGGCCTAGATCACCTTAAGATCTTATGCCGCCGAATTCCCCTTTCGTCTATACGACAATCGGTGACGCGTTTATGTGTAACATTCGATGAGATGATCACTCCTGGGCTTAAATAACCACATATTTGGGCTTATTTGGGCTTACATCAGAGATTTTGATATATAGAAGACATAGGAATCGTTAAAATCGTCCAAGTCGGGCCAAATTAGACATTCAAGCGCGGAATCCAAACCGTTATATCGATACGGTCGCCATGTGACACCTTCTTCTCCGATCTGGTGCACCCAGGAATCGGACCTATGCAGACCTATTTCACCATGAAATCGGTCGATCTAACTTTAGTTTTTGATATACAGAGATAGATTTGGATACATAGATAGGCATGTCATTGTCCAGAAATTCATAGATTGCGAAATAACGCGACAATTTGCGCAAATACATCGCGCCATTTTCCACCCGCACGCGTGGAGGCCTGACCTGTCAGACCGCTCGAGGGAAGCGGCGGTGACGGTTGGTTGGTCCCGGGGAGTCGCCCTTCTCCGTCTGGATACCTGGATTACAGCGGTATCAGATGCTTTCAATATATATATTTTGGACGTCTGGACTCCCTTAAACGCATACAACGCATTGACAATTCATGCGGGAACCATGCGTTCGTATCGAAGGGAAAAGATTGGATCAATCGGACACGTGGAGGCCTCACACTGTCACTGTCATGGCGTCAACCCTTCGCCGGGTTCTCTTCCCGCACGCCTGCATCGATACATTGAACTCAGGAAACCAGGATGACATTGGACTAAACCCAATAATTGTGGAGGATTTAAGCATTCGGAAGCATTCAGTTATACAGGTAGGTACATATGATATATCTTTTCCAGCAGTTCAAATGATAGGCCTAGACAAGCTGCTGGACTCAGCCTCTCAGGCGTTCGACACTGACAATCTCAAAAATAATTATTTAGACCTTATTTGGCCTATCAAAATGAAATTCATGTATATATCTATGTTCTCATATATGTCGGGGGTCCTACATGTCGAAATATTAAATCTGAGTTCTGATATGTCTAGGCCTAAGTCACTGTCAGTGTCTGAATCATTCGCATTCAATGTTAAAACATAGGCGTCACACTGTCAATAAGTTCTCCGGTGCTGTCAGTGTCACAAAGATTAAATTATTTTGTGAAATTGACACTATAGTGTCAGTTCAGACCTACCACAATAAATTACACATTAATATTATTAGGCCTAGATCCGCCGCCTCATCGGTAACAAAGCTGGAAGCTTTGATACCATATAAAACATTTTTACTATATATTACATTAAGAGATTAAAACATTAAAACATGCCGCCGAATTGATCAGTATGGCTAGACGTTTGGACTTGTTACAAGATTTGATACCAGAAAACAGGCAGGGTACATCCATCAAGGACCCCATAATCTATGCGATCTAACCATTCATTATACGTGTCCGCCTTAAGTGAGCCCTTAGCTCTAATTTTCAGATCAAAGGCTTATGTATACATTACGACAGACAACTTCGACCCCTCGAGGTGGGACCTTTGAAAATGAATGGTGTAGTTCAAACAACAAGCGCCACGACTTTGTTGGCTTTTCTCCATCAGATGAGGTCCCCGACTGTGTCCCGATTAAATAGTTCAGTTCTTGATCCCATGGGGATCAAAGCATTCCTGGTTTCACCTGTGTTAATTATGGTTTAACACCCCCCCCCCCTACCAATCCGAGGTGTGCCCACCTGCCCAGGTGGGTCTGTCTCACCTGGCTACACCTTCCTGACACGGCCCCGAAACCACCCAGTGTGAAAGGTGAACGGGAGGTGTACTTAGGTGCACCAGGTCAGGGAAACAAATATTCAAAATCTAATTACTCTCTAATTTTATTTTTGGCATATTTGCTTCATTGTTATCAAAGTCAGATAGTTGTAACTTATAGGGTGGATATTTTCTCTTAAGTTGCCCTGTCAATCTATGGGACCAGGCACGTTAAAGAACATCTGCCTCGGTAAATGTGTAGGGGTATGGTCTCCTTCTTCTCATGGATTCGTTCATTTCATAGGTACAATTACCAGAGACCGAACTATCAAACCTTGTTCTTGCTGTGATATGGCATTAGCTGTTGATGCGCCGTTAAACCCCAATAACCAACCAATTCTCTCTTGAGTCAGTAATCTGTGCACGTTGCTGAATCGGTCATTTTTGCTGCAAACAATGTTATGAATTCAATGCCTTTGGGCTAGGCGCATTGTCTCCATATCATAATAGAAACATGACTATGGCTCCCGGTATAACGACGGAACGTTATACAGTGGTTCCCTTAAATCAGGATCCGGTCAATAAAAGGTTATCATGACTCGTGTAGGTCATGAGAAATAGTGGCCGCCATGGACTTTTTCTTTTGTAATCGGGAAAGATATGTAGTCAGTCAGATCTTGATCTTCATGTAGTGCTTGGAGATAACACATAGAAACTTCTGGCTCCTATACCTCAATAGTCCTTATGTTTCTTGTCATGTACAGAGATTCATGCAAAGTTTGTGCATGCATTGAAAAGTACGGAATCTACTCTTGGAAACGAAAAAGTAAACAAATGGTTTTAGATAGCATCAGTTCTCTTGATGATCATAAATATTAAATGCAATAGATGTATGTCTTCTATAAATATCCACCCAATCCAAAGTCAAATATGTCTATGTAGATAAGGAAATGATACGTGTCTTATAGCTGTGATCCAATCTACCCAATATCTGCAGGGGTGTTGCAATAACTACATCAATACTGGCAATGAAATCCCACCCAAATATTGTTTGTGGCGTCCCTGATATAGGAGTTGTCTGGGGCCTGGGTCTGGGCGGTCCCGATAGCAGGATTGAGAGTGGACAGGTCGTGTTGCAGTATCAGGCACACATCATTCCCAACCAGGTCCCCCGACTTGATGGTTACTTTCTTTGTAGGGTCTTCCTCACAACGCCCAATATGGGCCCGCTCACACTACCATTACAACTGCCATCTGGGCAGTAACCCCAGACAAATGTTTTCCAAATTAATGATATAAGCCCTACAGGTCTAATAAAGCGCCCATTCAATAAAACCAACATGGAAATTCTAGAGCTCTTTCAGTATAGCACTAGTACCATGCAGGGGGCAATGTACTTCACATATTTCAGGTTGCTGAAAATTGCCCCCTCTCTCCCTTGGTGTTGCAAGCGGATTATTACTTGTAGCATTTTCTAAAGTGGAATAAGTAGGCGCTTGAGCAGGAAAAAAGTGAGGCTTGCTCCCCGAGTGCCCATAGAAATAAAGGCCTGTCGTTGGGGAGCTGGGAGTAGACCGGGGGGGGGGGGGGGGAAGCATCTTGTTAGTTCTCTAGATCTACACCGTACAGGGACAAGCCCCTCGGGGGTTACTTATCAGATTCAGACTGGCCAGGAATCAGCGGCCGCTTGTTCCTATCTGGTTATCATGGGAAGGCGTTGGTGGAGGCTGCAATTTTCGTACAAGGGGTATAAGAGGGTTAGGGGTACACGGTGGTCCTATATGCAGGGCGGGCGGGACTTATGATTGCCCCCTGGTGGGAATTGACTATTGTCAGTCACGTGACTTTGTCTCTACCCTCATGCCCTCTGGCGGCGTATAATATATAGTGACCAGGACTACTGGGTCTGGTTTGGGGACAGACTTTACAGTGAAGCGGTCGTTATTAACCTAGCTTTAGATTGTTTGGTTTCTGTTTTAAAAAAATGACTCCTGTCAATTTATAACACATTGCATTCTTCATATTTTCAGTCTAGTGAGTGTTATTAGACCACATTAATAACGGAAGAATTATAATATCCTTCAAAGCTAGGTTACTTTTATTAGAAAACTATAATCCCATCCAGCTGGTTTAGTTCTGTTGTTTTGAAACATATAGAGACTGTGGTTTGTTATTTTTACTTCGGCAGTCTTAGATATCAGGTTTGTATACATTGCGCAGCCAAAAGTCATCCCAACTACATTGGTTCATCAGTACCCTATTTAACCTGTTCAAAACTATCATTGCTAACAAGCACGGAGAGTTGTATTTGACATTGTGATATCCGGAGGATATTTAGTAATAGCATTTGTAGGGAAGGTTTCTTTGAGGAGGCACCTGACAGCTTTTTATCCTATTTTTATGTGTCCATACCATGTATACTTAAAAACACACCACTTGAATACCGCCACAAACTACAAGGTATTTGCCCAGTATCAGCTTATGTTGACCGAACCGATTCAGGGCCAATAACGTGCTGTTTGTTCTCTGTAAATAGACTAAATACCAATGGATGATTGGTGTTTGCTGCTCCCCTATTCCCTTACAGCACATGGACCCATTGATTGGCCCCTTTTACAGTGTTTGCAGCCCGGGGAGTGGCCTGTGGTCTGTCCTCTCCTTTCTCCAGGGCCGTTAGGTGGCCGAAAACAGACAATTAGTGACAGCGGAGAACAGCGGTCTTAATGGAAAACATTAAAACAGGTTTTGTTTGAATGGAAAGGGTAATATTGGCATCAGTGATTGTCGGATCCGTTGTGTGATGTTGCATCCATGGTACCAAATTACAAATATTGCGTATTGAAAATGATGGGTTCTGTTTCTTCTTAATTTTAAATGTACTATGGGTTCTTTTGAAAATGAGTTTAGTTGTCCCAAACAATTTCACCTGAGCAATGATGCTGTATTCTTGAAATTCATCAGAACAGCACATCAATAAGCAGGCAATTCGCCCCAAATGAGTATACCCCATGCACCCTGGGCAGCGTTATTTTTTGAGATTCATTTCTGTGCGTTGACAATTAGCAAAGTTGTCAGTCATGCATCACAATGTGGGCGTTGGCTTTGTCCCAGGTCTGAGTCATGTATCCCTGCAGGCCGGGCCTCGTCCACAGAGGTGTGGACTCATCTGTTCCCTGTTTGACACGTCCCGGGATTGTGATGCCTCAAGTGCAGGCCTGGGAGGGGGACCGGGCGGCTGCCAAACTCATCCTGTAAACTCACACCTTTCTTCATAAAGTAATTTACTTTGAAAGAAGAAGAAGAATAAGATACAGCCATCACAGCAACACATGGTTTCTAATTGCATGATTTTTTAAATAAATATGTAGGCTTCTCCTCCTCAGGTAAAAAGCATTGCAGAACACAACCGAGATGAAGAAAGTATTTTAATCTTCTCTCCTATAGACCTTTTTCACAAATTTGCAGTGGGTACCCAACACCTCAGGCCCAGCTGCATAGGAAGCCATACCCCAACTCTTAGGTGCAGACAAATCCGCTAGAGGGGCGCCACATTCATTAGAAAAAAGGTCTACATGCTAGTTGAATATTTTACACATTACTGCCTACAGAAATAGGAAGCTTACAACATCAAGATCTCCTTACATAAATGCTACCCTTGGAAAAGTTTGAATATGTTACACCCATGTAGTTGACAGTAAGTGGCATATACATAACGTCGACGTCCCCTGACTGCAGATGCTAGGATAACCGAGGACCTAGATACAAGCATACATATTTACACATGCATAAACGGTATTTTTCCATATGCTACTTATGTTTCTAGTCGAGAAGGAATCTCCCATGAATATGCATGGCCATCAATACCAGCAGAAAAGATGGGGAAATGGGGTAAACGCCCTTTTTAATGAATACCTTCATGGTTATGTGGTAGGCAATCAGTGAGAGTGGGTGGATCTGGCGCTAGTCAGCCAAACCTATTCAACGCTCATCCAACCTAATGTACTTTTTTCTATTCTTGGCCCATCGCGCAGAAAATCAATCGTGTCTTCTTTAAAATGCAGCTCATTAGTAGCGGAAGGTCTGGGCACCTCTTGGCGTTGTATCGATTTCTGTTTCTAATTACTAAAGCCACCTACGGCCCACGGCTAATATAGGACTTAGGTGTTCATCGCTACTCTCCGCCCTGACTAAGTCGATGATTACATTAAAGTTAGATGACTTCGGAATGAAGTCTATGGCGAAGACATACATTGCCTATAGGTCTGAATTCTTAAGTCTCATGATGTAAGAATGTAACCTGGGGTGTTCTGAAATCGATATGTTGATGGTATATGGGAGCATATTTGGGAAAAGGTACCTAATGGCATTTTTGGCCATCCTGTGGCTGCTTGTTCTGGAGGTTTGTTCATATTATGAAACAATCACTTAACATGCAGCTAAAAGTTATGTTTTATAATGTTTCGGAAGTCCCAGGGATTCTTCTACTCTTTGTTTTATCATTCTACGATATTTAGTTCCTTCGCAATCTTATGTACAATATAGGCCATTATGCTCAATTTGGGCCAAATCTGGCCAAATCTGGCAGAAATTGACTCTTTGTTACATTAATCATGAAATATATGGGGAAAAAACTATTTTTAAAGTTATTTTGTGATAAATTTGGACTTACCTGAAATTTTCTAAAGATTCTCATGACATTTACTAAAAAATCAAAATTTTCATGTGCAATGCATCATGGGAAAATCAAAATGGAACGATTTTAGCCAAATTTCTGCGCATAATTTAGGTTAGCGAGTTACCATGGTTACGGTAAAAAGAATATAAAAAATGAAAAGAACATTTTTTCACAGGTAATGTAGAAAATGTTTTTACCTTCTCAAAACTGAAAACAGTGAGTGGAACAAACGCTCCTGTCAATAGTTATGGCACTTTATTCTCAGAAATAAGAAAACTTAATTTCTTGATAAACATAAGAAACTTTAAGTCGCCACAACATGGAAGTAACAACAGCAATTGGGAATAAGGGGTTCTCAATGTACAAGAGGTGGGTAGGTTCATACATGTTTATCTCAGGTTCTATCAGGAATATTTCAAAATGGTTTGCAGCATTTGAAAGAGGAGGTTCTCTGCAATAAGAGTAATGCTGACACATTTCCCCATGTTTCATGTGATTTTGTGACCTTATTAAATGTCATTAGGTACCTTTTCCCAAATATGCTCCCATATATGGTATGAAACCATATAATACAAGTAAATGGGAAATTAGGAGAGAAAAAAACCAATTGCAAATACAAACTAAAATACCGTTTCCGGGTAACTACTATGCTGTGTTCGATGATGTGATTAGTGACCGATCGCGAGGCTAAAAACTAGCTTATGATTAAGAAATGAGAATACGTTGAAGGTGTAAGTGTAAAAAAAGCTCAAGGGGCTCCAACCAAGCTGAAACGTATACCATACCAGACGTATAGGCCAAGTGACCCAGCACACAGTTTCCCTTCCGTTCTTAGATCTAAATCAATCCCTGTTCAGGACATTTTAACAGACATATTGATAGATTGATCTTGACCCATTTTCTTCTTCAAAGGTCTTCTCGAGTGTCAATAATGTAACGTCAAGGTGTGAATAAATACTAAGAATCAAAGGATCGTTGAAAAAATGTTTCCTACTCATTCAGACAGTCTTGCTATGTGAACGACCATGCATACATTCACAATGCAGTTGGCATCTCAACAGGGGTAAACGCCTTCTACATATCCTTGGGATTCCCTATCTTTCGACACCTAGGATACAAATTCGCGGTGATGGCGTCTGAAAGAGGTATGGCTAGTTGTTAAAGCATATACGTCCTCGTCAATTCAGTACCCACTCCTTTGCACACGGCGATCCCGTTTCAATGTTCCCACGTAAATAATCCCTATGTATAACGAGATAATAGCACACAACAGTTTTTGATTCATTGCTCATTTATGAAACCCACTGCACCAGATGGTGTTCCTTGCTCTTGGCATCCTTTAGAGGGAACAGCTGTTTGATAATCCTTTGATGAGCTGTGTTATACTTCGGTCCCTGGCTGGGATGAAGAGATTGAGCGATTTCCTCTGTTATTTATACCGTCAGGGTGAAGTAATTAAGGGGGCTGTGGCAGGTAGGACCGGGCCAATGGAGATTGATCAGAAAAGGTGGGAACGGACTGATACGTCTTTCATCAGACCATGGGCCCTTATGGTATACACCTTTTCCCATGAACCGGCGCGGTAAGACCTGCGCAGTGAACCCTCCCATAGAGGCCTGTTCCCAACGATTCCAATTGTAAGCCATATCTAATTGATTATTCAGGGCTATTCCGCTAGCAGGACGCCACTCTGTTGAAAAAGGTCTATAGCCCCTCCGCGAAACACAGTTTTACTGTAGAAAATACTCCTCCCGAACATAGAATGTTCACAACTACGGTTTTATTTCAAAATCTACAGCAACCCTTTTCTAAATAGAAAAAGAAGACAATATTATTTCACGTTTGTTAAGAGCGCTCATTGCCTTGTCCTAAGTTGTCGATATAGTCTAGTAGGAGCGTTTCGGAGTCGAATATGTTTTACATGCACGATAATATAATAGATTACAGGCCTGTCATGACTAAAGTCGGCAAATATATTAATAAAATATGTTATGAATTATATAATTTCGACATGATGTAGCTACACATGCATTGCTAGAAACTAAATGGTACCAGAAAAAGGTCGTTTATTGTGTCAAAAAATGTCACTGGATACGATGGAATATTGGATCCAGAGATGACAATGGGTGGTTTTAATGGATCGCAGTCTATATGAATGGGACGCCAGGTTGACGGTTTGAAAGCATTCAATAGAAACCCATTGCAACATGATCAAGGATCAGTAGGCCTATATAAATTTTGCATTTTGCACTTAGCATTTGTGGCAGGGCTGATTCGTTTAGCGAAAATAAAATTGATGGTAGAAATGCAATTTCGTTTCAACGGTAACAACGCAAAGGATCTAATATATACGAACATTAAAAGATATCCAATTTGAAATTAATATATCATAAAAAATGGCTTTCAGAAACAAGTCACTATCTATGAAGCGAACTTTTCCCACTTAGTTTCACTGTTGAGCTACTAAAGCTCTGTATGTAGGCCCTAAGTGGTTAAATGTAATCTTGGGTAAAAGGTTGAAGCCAGAAGCCTCTTTCACTGACAGGAGCGAAGGGGTCGTATGTCAGTTGGATTAGGCTGGAACTTGGCCAGGAAATCTCTCAAGGAAAATCCTGATTAATTCTCTAAAAATCGACAGGCTGACGGCTATTGGAACTAAGCACAAAACCTTGGGTCCGGCTTTCCTGGTAGTCTTCTCAAGTATTGTAACAATAACATTTGTCAGAGTGTCTGTTTGTACGCAGATGTAAGTTTTCAGATTTTAGTCCGGTTTCAGATGTTCTGACCTTAAATCTCTGATAATAACTCTTGGAAAGGAGTGTTTACCTTGGGTTTTATCACATTCTAGGATATTTTGAGATGTCCTTTTTAATGCAGATTCATATTATTCTTCGCGTTGTATTAAGTTTCACCAATGGTATAAAGTTTGATAGGCGAAGTATAGGATGGCTTTTTCTTTGAACAAGTGAAAGAGCCAGTTCACCCTATTATCACACATTTAATCTCCTGGTTCCTGTCCTATGCTTGGAGAGTGGATGCATGGGTTTCTTGTGAGAGGAGATTTTAGTTACATTTAGTTACGTGTAGATGTGTCATATGGCCTTTGACAATCTTTACATTAGAATGGATTTTGTGTCGTTATAATTCTTTAAAAATATACCTTAGATGTATTTTACATAATTCTCTTATAAGTTTATATGTATTTTGCTTGTATTCATGTTATTTGATTTAAATTTACAAGTTTCAGGATAGTTAAAACAATAATTAACAACTTTGAGTTTTGGGCAACACTAGTGGGAGAGTGGAATCCAGGTGAAAGTCAATTGCCTCTCATGCTTTTAGCTGTGCGGCAGACCGGAACAGACTGCATCAGAAGTGTCAAGTAAACAACTTTGAGTTTTGGCCAATTTTAGTGGGAGAGGTGGAACCCAGGTGAAAGTCAATTGCCTCTCATGTTATTAGCTGTGGTTCAGACTGGAACAGAAGTGTCAAATCCCCTATGTACATTCTGTTCTTATGGTGTGCCAAATGAGAAAAAACAAGTTCACAGTTTCAAATTTGTATAACATTTCTTCTCAATTCCAGCATTTACAGAAGTTCATCAGACATGTTTGTCAGCATGGCGGCCATGTTTTTATGATATGCAAAGTGCCCAAAAATGACTTCAACATTTTTCATTTCCAAGAAATTTCTTTTCACTTCAAAGTTTTAGACAAGGTCATCAGGCATGTATTTCAGCATGGCGGCCATGTTTTTATGATGTGCCAAGTGTTAAAAATGACTACAAATTTTTTGATTTTCATGAAATTTCTTTTTACTTCCAAGTTTTAGACAAGGTCATCAGACATGGTTATCAGCATGGCCGCCATGTTTTTATGATCTGCCAAGTGCGTAAAAACGACTTCAAAATTTTTGATTTTCATGAAATTTCTTTTTACGTCCAAGTTCTAGACAAGGTCATCAGACATGTTTCTCAGCATGGCGGCCATGTTTTTATGATATTCCAAGTGCCCAAAAATGACTTCAAAATTTTTAATTTTCAGGAAATTTCTTTTTACTTCCAAGTTTTAGACAAGGTCCTCAGACATGTTTATCAGCATGGCGGCCATGTTTATATGATTTGCCAAGCTCTAAAAAATGACTTCAAAATTTTTGATTTTCAAGAAATTTCTTTTTACTTCCAAGTTTTAGACAAGGTCATCAGACATGGTTATCAGCATGGCAGCCATGTTTTTATGATGCGCCAAGTGCCCCAAAATGACTTCAAAATTTTTTATTTTCAAGAAATTTCTTTTTACTTCCAAGTTTTAGACAAGGTCATCAGACATGTTTATCAGCATGGCGGCCATGTTTTTATGATGTTCCAAGTGCCCAAAAATGACTTCAAAATTTTTGATATTCAAGAAATTTCATTTTACTTCCACGTCTTAAACAAGGTCATCAGACCCGTTTCTCAGCATGGCGGCCATGTTTTTATGATGTGCCAAGTGCCCCAAAATGACTTCAAAAGTTTTAATTTTCAAGAAATTTCTTTTCACTTCCAAGTTTAAGTCAAAGTCATCAGACATATTTTTCAGCATGGGAACCTTATTTTCATGATGTACAAAATGTCCAAAAGCTGCCGTCAATTTTCAATCTTTACAAAATTTCATGTTTTCTCTCTCCAAGTTTTTATACGATCAAAATTCAGCATTGTGACTATGTTTTTATGATGTGGCAAGCATACAAGAACAAGCTCAATTCTTTAAAATCTCATGAAACTTTTTTTTCTCACTTTAGTACAGTACCTAAATAGGATATCCTTTTTTTGCACATGAGTTCCTTTTTGCCAATAAAAATCTTTTCTTTATACAAATATATGATTAACTTACAATTATCTAATTCAAACTTTAGTACTTTCTTTTTCATTAACAGGCGAAGAATCTCGTTATTTTAATAACGATTTCAGTTCTAAACGAGATTATACAGTTGCACTTGTTCTATTGACCATGACTTACATGTCTGGTTTCAGTTCTACTACCGCGAAAACAAATTCATTGAAATGAACGTTCGATTAAATACGTTTTGGATTAGACCCACCAGCGCTCACAGAGTTTAGGAGGAGAGAGAACTACTAAAATAGTCATCACCTCACGCGCAATTATCGATATTAACACGTTTATCTCTGTCTTCAGATCTTTCTGATAGAAGTGGCAAACCGAATCGTTGTCTGGGAGCTTATAGACACATTCGCCGGGCTCTACTGCTATTCGCAGATCCCCCGGCGTCTCCAGCGCCAAACCGTCATTGATGAATCGGCGGGGGAGGCGCGAGGGTCAGCCCCTCGTCTGATTGGTTAGTCGGCGGAAACGGGGGATGATGGTCGCGCCGCCCAAAGGTGGAAGCAACTACTTCCGGTTGGCTCGGAAGGCACATCGAGTTGGCCGAGGGATCCCCCGGTTGGTCTTTGGCCGCTGATGGGTGGAGGGGGGGGGGGGGGTGTGAGGGGTCAGTGAGGGGAGGGGGCGTTAGGGGAGATGGACTAAACGTGATGGATCCCTGTTGGTCACTGCTGGCCGAAGGTATCCACGTGAACAGCGGTAATGCATGAAACGTCAGTAAGCAAACGGTAACGATTGTTTTCAATATGCTGTATTGTAATTAGGCCCTGTATTCCACATAACCGATTATGATGCTCCCAATTTTGTGTTTGTTTAATTTTATTCGAAAATATGAGAATATGACCTTCCAACCTATATAACATTTGAAAGACGCCAGGAACGGTCCAATGAGCAAACGGTAACGATTGCTTTCAATTTTCTACATTGTTATGAGAATAATTAATATGGAAAATGTTTGATATGGAAAATGTTTAGATTAAAGGATAAGTAGACCTACTGCCACGACTGGTCCAATAAATGCTGAACATTCGCTGTTACTAGTATCTTGAGGTAATGTTGATCGAATATGTTGAATCTACGCGGCATGTTTATAATCGTCGCTAAAACAGATCGATGAATTCTTGGATTCCAGTTTTTGAGGTGTTTGATATCAGGACCATCCCGACCATCACCTCCAGCTCTTTGGTCGGCATTCCCAAGCATTTAGGGTGTAAGTGGCCTGTTCAATCAATACTTTTCATCCGCCATTTCATCTTTAGCCCTATCCCTCAAACACCCTTCTCCCCCACTCTGCTCCCTGTTACACATAACTCCTGGTCCTGTTCACAGACAATGGAGGACTCCTACAGAGGTATTCTCAGGATCAAACGCGACTCCTTATTACGACCAATCACGGCTCGTGTGACGGCTAATTGATCTGAAGGGGGAACTGCAGTATGGCCAAAGGGGGTGGAGAAGGGCACGGCAGGTGGTGCATTCAGGTTAAGGAATGCACTCTAACCTCTTCCATTTACTTAGGTTGATCCGCCTTTGTCCGACAAAAAAGGTAAAAGAAGAGACCGCGGGAATGTGCACCTAGAAGAGAGTGGTTAACTTGTAAAGAGGTACATCACTGCTGTAGGAGTGGGTACGCCCGCCTCAGGGGGTCTCAGCTGGGAGAAAGGAGGAGTCATGCTTCACTGAAGGCTCTCATTTCCCTACCCCATGTGATCAGTTTTCATCTTTTGTGCCAGGGGAATCACATCATATTGGCTTTGTGGGAGGGGTTCCGGGGTGAAGCTAGTATAAAGGGGCCATTCAGGACTCAAAGCGGTGAGGGTCAGATGGAGTCTATTTTTGTAACACCTGTCTGCAGAGGGCCTGTTTGCTACTGTGACTGGTCTGCAGTTTCTTCTGCAGGCTTGTCAGACCTTCTCATTGATAACATTTCACATGTAAGTTAACAGGTTGAGTGGTGCATGTTTGAATAGTTATCTAAATGTACGTGGCCCCTCCTTCAGTGTAAGCATGTTCTTCAAAATAAAATTCAAACAAACATGGTGAAATTTCTTACTGTATTTGACATTGACATTCCAATGGAAATATTATGGTGTATCTATACCTAGAATGTACACAACATTCGATTTTGTATCACTCTGTTGTTTAACCCCTGAATGACTAACCTCGCCTCCCTGGGGCCCCAAACCTCAGCCCCAGACGTGCAGACTTCCTATGGCTAGGTCGCGGTCAGTGGGGTATCGGTGTGGTCCCCCAGGCCTCACCGCCCAGACCGACGTCAGGTCGGGGCTCGGTCTGGAGGGGGCCGAGTCAGTGGGGGCAGACACAATGCCTTGATCCCATTTAGATGCCTGGTAGAGATACGATCATATCTGGAGCAGGGCCGGCGTTGGCCTTGAAGAGGTCCTTTGAGCTTTGGCATTCCAACTGCCATGCAGCGAGTTGCCACTGCATGCATGGTATATACATGTACGTTGATCGCACGTTAAGAAGTATTTGTGTGTGGCTATGGTAGCTATTCATCTTGTTTGCAAAATTGTTGTCGGTTTTATATTAAGATGCTAAGCTGCAGATATTCGCGGGATCTTTATTGAATGCAAAAAAAAGATGTTTCCATATTTAGATTATCATTACCCTTCGAGAATTGTTATTTTACCGACATGATAGGCAAATGGATGATTGAAAAGCTGCTATTAAAAATGGGGCACAAGGAATAAATTGTAAAAAAAAAAGAAAAAATGAGAGAGATGTTCCACGGTAAAACGGAACATCTCGGGGGATTTAACTGATTGATTGCCTCATTAGAGTTGCAGAAAAAAAGGCGGTGAAAACAATGTCATTAAAGCCCTGGCATGCCGGCATTCAGCGGGGCCTTTGCACGCGTTTGGCGGCATTTGCCAACACTTCCCGCATTGTTCTGCCGCCAGGCTTTTTTCACCCGGCGTGTGATCGGTGGGGGAACAGCAGCGCCCCCTGACAATTAGTCCGCGTGGCCCTGCTGTGAGGTCATGCCATGTCGTGTGTGGGTGGCTTGTGGTCTCTGTCTGCAGGGATGTATGTTTTCGGATTGTAGTCTGAATTCCGATTTTCCGTTAGTGGCTGTTGCAATTAAATGACACTGGAACTGTAGATAAACATTGGCAAAGAGGCATCATTGAGTAGAAAATTGTATAACAATTAAACACTGTTAAAATTAATGGAAGTTTTGCATTCGTTAAATTCCGCTGATACTTTAGAGAAGTGTTCAGATATTTTTCAGACTTTTCAAACATATCTGAAAGGACTTGAAGAATAAAATGCTGATAGCTGAGCGACTATTTCCGATCTTTTTTCTTAAAAAAAAAAAAAAAAATCTCAACTGACATAGCTGTGTGTACAATTCAACCAGCACATTGCCTACACATTTTGAAGTGCAATGTTTGTTGTTGTTATATAATTTAAGCAGGTTATGGGTTGCCTCCATTGCTGGCATATTGTAATTAGTGTGTGTCGGTTCATGCAACTAAAATCGGACAAACCTGTAGACGTTGCTAGGGTTTAATGGATATCTGATCATTTCAGTTTATATCACGTTTTATCCACAACTGGAAGTGTATATAGCTTTTCCTATTATCAGAGTATAATTATGCCCATATATCATGTGGGCGGCAGAGCATCCCCTTGTTGCACGAGATTGATGTATTGTCCAGGTAACCAATTATTGACAGGTTGACTGGCGCGTGCAGAACCTACCTACATTATGTAGGCATTTTATGGCATCAGCAACAAGGACTTGAGGCACTGACCCATAGGCGCATCTATAGTACCCTGTAAAACTAAACAGAGGCCTGGACGACGACGGATTAAAGTTTGATTCTGGAGTTATCCACAACCTGGAGGATCCGGACAGGAACCAGGGAAACCATATGGTCAGACCGAACAGGTAAAGGGATGGAATAGTTGACTTGTATATTGAAGCCCCTCGCTGTATACATGTACATGTATATTTGAAATAATGGTGTTTCAACCTTAATATTATAATCAATCAATTTCTGAACCATAAGCTAAATAAGGATTAATTTGATTAAGAGAAGCATTGCTTTCTGCATGGGTGCAGGTATAATATCTGTCTAGGAAACCGGTTTCACCATATTTCTTTTTAAACGATTAAGGTTCATACCTTCACCTATTATGCTGCAGGTGTAATGAAGCTTAGACATGCCATTTCAACGGAGTAGAATATTACCATGATTATATTTGAAAACATCTGTTGATGCTCCCAACATTACCATTTTGATTACATCTTGGGCGATGACACTACCTTCTCAAACAATCACTCATAACATATTCAACTTTTTGATTCATCATTAACCTACATCACCTGTAGTAATACATGTTGTATTCTGAAATTGGTTTGATTATATAAACCAAATACCTAGTCCTAGGCTTGCGTTCTAAATCACTGTTAAAAAAACGTCAACTGGACGTCCTTCATGAATCTTCGTGATTCAACATCCCCGCTTTACCGTAAACCGTAATAGGGTGAGATCTCCATAGGTGACTCGTTGAGTGGAAGAAGAAGCCGCTGCTCTCTTATCGCGGGTTATCCGTCAACCGCTTTTTACAAGGATTAGGCCGCCCCCACCTCACAAATCTGTTAACGGCCTTTGACGAGAACTTTCTCATCAAAAACTGACCTTGCATAAATAACTTTCAAATGTGCTTAGAAGATGAATCGCTGTCCCTGTTTGTGCGCAATCGCTGCGTATTGCATTACATTGAAAAAAGGAAAGCGCCGGTACTGGTCTGGGTGTTTATAGTGAGTTTAGTATCAAGAGAGGACCTGAAATTGATCCTGTGTTGGTCGGAGCAGTATGGGCAGGTTTATGACTATGAGGAAATCCAATGGCTTTACCCAGAAGCTGCTTGTCAGATATTAATAATTTAAAGGGACTCGGATAGCAATTGTGCATGTCATCCTGGGGAAAGGGGAGCTCTTAAACCGCTATAAAGACTAAGGGGGCTTTAAGAAACGTGAAATATGTATACTGGCTTATGGTTTTAGTTACAATATCATTTGAATTGGAGAACGGCACAGTTCCTTTTATGTCTGGCCATACGGATGGCGTTGATTGTAAAGTCATATCCAATGAGTGCAGTGAATACTGATATCTTGATAAACACGTTTTATTCGGATTAAAGTACACATCGATCAGTGTTTAAATGGGACTAGTATATTGTCTAGGATGTTTAAATTTTAGGCTGTTGGCCGATTATTGATCATTCGGAATGGAATGATTATAAGTGGATTCTTGTCCGAGGGACAACTCTAAGCTTTAAGTAGAAGGATTACGATAAGTTAGCATTAGAAAAGAAAAATCTACTTTTCAGTGTTCTTTTCAAGGTGCAAATATGCATCTATGAAAAGACTGATTAGTAAGCATTAAATTTTATAGGACATAACGACATTCTCAAGTAATAACCCTTTAACAGTCAAATGCCGTTAACATAATGGCAGAAGCCAAGTGAAGAGCTCGAAGCCACATAACTCAATCACCAGCCATTATAAAAACACGCCTCATTTACTTAACATACCCCTACATCTATTCTTGTATATATTTGATCAAGCCTAGAGGTTGGTGGGCGGGGAAGACAGGCATGAAATAGAGCTCAATTGGATTAGTGCGTTATCTTCACGCCGTGTTGGAGGTTGTCGTCTCCCCCGGAGGCCGCTATGTGTAGGGTACCCGGCCTTGGACCGCTCCCCTGAGCAGCTTACCGAACTGCTCAGGCCTTTGTCGAGAAGCTGTAGCCCCAGGCTGTCCGTAACATGATTGCATTGTAATTGCCTCGTATGCTACGCCTGATTATAGGCCGGTGAGTTGGCAAAGTCTAGAGGTTTCTTCGATCCCTTTTTCTTGCTTTCTTGATAAAGTGTGACTTAAATGGGAGCGCCCGTTGCTTGCAATTGTCTACAAGCAAAGCACCCAATTTTACTATCAGCTCAAAATCATAATGAATATGTTCAGTTTCATTTTGCCAAGCTTCAATTTAAGATTCAAATGAAGATATTTGTACTGATAGTGATATTAGTTCGGAGTTTCTTGTATCTATTCTGGGAAGCGTCCTTGGTAGAAACTGGAGGTTCAAGAGACAAAGCATGCCTTGCCTACACAGCTACACCGAATTCCGGGGAAAAAACACCCAGGGCAATGGTCATCAGTATACCCTGATATAAATGCCCCTTGCCGTCTACATTCCTCGTGCCGACCCCACCCCCTACCTACCTCCATCAGCCCCCGGCAGTTAAAAAGCCGACAGCCCTATAGCCGCCCTTCTCCGATAGCCCGCGCCCCTAAACAAACCCCTCTGATTTTTTCCTCCCTTTTCATCGGCTGCCGGCTTGGGTTTGTAATTCTGTCTGACGTGCCGAGGTTCGGTGGAGGATTAAGTAAGATTGCTCGGACGCCGTGGAGTTAGCAGGAGGTGAGTTAGGTGGGATTGGGGTATAACGGTGGGGGATAGGGCAAGGAAAAGGTGGGCCAGGGGGGTACAGAGGTACGGCCTGTGAGTTAAGGGGTGCGGATGGGTGTGTGTGTAGGCAGTTTCCTTACGAATAGACCTGAGTAGGGCCGCCGACTGGCCCCTGGGCCAAACCCGTGTCGGGGTATGTTTTATGGATGAAGCCACACAAAAAAGGTAGTGGCTTCTCGCTGGAAGCCAGGAGTGGCTGACACGGTGCCTGGTCTGACCAGTGTCATGGTAGGCTAATATAAAATGGGCCCTGGCCGGCCAACAAAAACCACACCCACCGTGTCGTGTAAGGATACAAGCCCTGAATGGTCTATGGCTGCAGCTGCTTTAAGTTCGCGGACCTAATAATAAATCTCATACTTGGAATAATAGAGAGCATGGTATGTGTTGTACTAAAGGGAATGGATAGGCTCTCGGCGAAAACATGCCACTATAGAAACTAACGAACTATTCCACGGGAATGACTGATATCAATTCCTAATCAAAGTTACACTTTAATTAATTGCCGTACCCTGTTACTATGTTGGTCGATGAAATCAATTATTATTAAGATACTTTTAACAACGAAATGCCTAAAGCCTTGACATCTTTAATTGAGAACCGAAATGAAGTGTTGCACTATCTACTTGTACCCGTAAATCCGATGATATTCTAATAAATGAAAAATTTGTGTAGGTGTATGTAACCATGGAGCCCCAGTAAAAATAAGTGTTATACACCATAAAGGCCTATTACATATTACCCTAAACAGACTACCTGGCGCTATGCAAAACGCCCATTAAGCATGTCAAACAGTGGGGGTGATCAGGGCTGGCAGATGTCGGGGTCATGTGCGGAGGTCAGTGGTCATGTCCTCATATGACTAACTACTCCATAGTACACACCCCATTTAACATCTCACATAGGCCTCCCATGGGGAGTGCAATGTACCCCTCACATGTTACCAACACCTACCATTCCCTTACCAAGGTAAATAACATTATACCTGTAAATGCAGATCCAAAATATGTGGTTCCCATTAAAATAGAACCATTCCCGGAGAAAACACAGTGGGGATACGGTGTGTACTACGTGCAGAATCAGCGTCAGATTGCAGTAGTATTTTTGTAGTAGAAATAAGTAGGAATACAGTGGTTGAGCAGTGGTAAATAAGTATATCTGAAATATTAGAATGAGATCACAATACGTAGTATTTCAGTAGCTCATTTTAATATTTCGGACATACTGATTGGGGAAGTAACCACCGTATTTTGTTCCCGGATTTGTTTGACTTTGAGCAAAAAAAAACAGTCATTAAGATGTAACCGTAGTTGCCATGCTGATAGATTCCTTATGACACAATTGATTTTTAACATCTTATTTCCATAAATTCACTGTCATATTTTTCCATATTCCCTGCTTATCATTTGAGGTAAAGGTATAAACGCCCCATTCCGTAGACGGGGTGATATTTCCATCTATAATACAATGCCAGGTGAACAGCAGCCTATTTGCGCCCACCTTCACTGATGAGGCTTACCCTAATTCTGACAGGCCCGTTCAGTGCCCACTTATTCGTCAATGGCTTTGGTAATTAGCCTCTGTGGGTTTGCATTTGCCATCAGTAATTAGGGTTTTAGGTCGCAGGGGAACGGCTATGTAGAAGATGCTGAACTAAACAGACAGAATGGGACACTCCTGAACTTGAAGCAATGGCTTCCTGAAGTCCTTGGTGAGGCAAACAAATCCGAGTTGTTGATGAAATGAGACATTCCGGGTTTTTTAAAGGGGCAAATCATCAAGGCCTCCAGGGAAGCAATCGCCCCAAACTGGGGGCCAGCAAAAAGGTTGGGTATTCATCTCACCCTTTTGTTGAGCGCTGTACTTGAAGTTATTCTTGGACATTTCCCTCAATTATTTGCTTTAAAACATTTCCTCGAACGCCACTTGTGAAATTTAATGTTTTTAAGCTATTATGAAAGAGGCAATTAACCAGTTGCCTATGCTTAATCGTTTAAGGTTACTTTGAGTACAATAAAAGCTATAAACAACAGTTGTAAGGTTCCATTGTGTTACCCTACTTGCCATTGGTAATAATGGTTGTTCATGCAATTTTGATGAACTGTGCAGTAAACAATTGTCTTTTCTGTCTTTTCAGGTAAGTATTCCCGACCAGCTGAGTTGAGCTTGTATGCGTCGTACAGGTAGGATGGGAAAGGGACATCTTGTTCACTATAAGAATAACTTCCAAGGGGAAGATTTTATAGCACAAGTATTTAGACTCCCATAACGTCCTATTTAAAGTTCACGTTGCAGGCTATAAGCAGTTTAAATACCCCTGCTGCATCCAGGACAGAGGAGCGTGTGAGTAAGCTAGGCCATATGAGATAATTCCCTCCACGCTCTAATAACTCCCAAACAGACCTAATTACTCTGATTTATTGACGTCTATTGTTGCATTATCATGTTTTAACATGGTGCCACGCCACACGCCGAGCCTTTGCAAGGGTGCGCCGTGTATTTTCTAATTAACGTGAAATAGGTTCTGAAGATAAACATTTTCGATTGAGAAAATAATGCTACATCTGGCCAATATGTTCGTGTGATGTGTTCTCTCAAAATATATTATGTTAATATTTCACCAAAGTAGGGCGAACAATATTCTGGTAAGGTTTAAAATAATTTATTCTGGATAACTCTTTGTCAGTGGCTGTCATCGTGACGTGATACATTGCTGGGGCCACAGACCTAGGTCAAAGGTTATGACATTGAATGACCCTGGCAGCAGCCTCCTGTGGGGTGGGCCACCAGGCTGCTGGGTGGTACTAGCTAACCTTATCTATTGACTGGTCAGCCACCTAGGATATGCTTCTGAGTTATGGGCGCATTATGACCTCAAGTACCTCCTACACGCTGAAGGGTTCAACTGTCCAAAATTGTGTTAGTATGAACAGTTAAATCGCTGTCAATTACACAGAAAAGTATATGCATGTGTGATCTTCGGGGAAGACAATCTAGAAGGCCTTTTGCACGTTCACTTGAGGCCTTCATCTGGCCATGTTGAGTAAGATCATGGCATTGGTCGTCAGGATTAAGTTAGTCTCCCATCTATCGATTTCGGTTTCAGAACCGTACAAATCCGATAAAATTAATCATTCTGTAATCACAACTTTTCAGAATGGGAGAAAAATCTGGAAATAAGGTTCTACCGGTAGTTCTACCCATTTCACTGTAAGATAAGTCATTTTAACTCTTTTGGAAAAGATAAATTCCACATCCTCGCTGTTAAATACCTAACCCAAAGAAAGCTCCTTTCCCACCTCATCCATAAGAGACTAGGCGGTCCGTGGAGGGTTTCTTCCAATAGGACGGCGCGCACGCTAGGTGTGACAGGGGCGGCGCGCGGGGTAGGGGTGGGTTTGGCGGCGTGAGAACCCAGGGTGTGGCTGAGGACACCACTGACAGCCCCCCACCACCCCATCAGGCCGACCTGACACCTTGTTTGTCCGCGATCCGCACCTATTGAGGTGCCGCTAATCCTCGGATAGGCTGGGTTGGGACTGGGGAATCCACGTGGATCCAGGGATTTGCCCCGGCTTTAGGCATTTTCACGTCGTTTAGTTGGCAGTCGGCATGGCGTATTGTATTTTTTTGGGTGAGACTTCCTTTAGCTAGTTGAAGAATCTCTCCCGGTAGCCTTTTTCATTTGGACAACAGATATCTGTATTTGGACCTATAGGCTTACTGATTTCTACCTGAAATGTCATTAATTCTCATGCTCATTGAATTATGTTTTTTTTATTGGATTCTTACGGACAGGGAAATCTAACTAGGGGTATAGAAGAATGAACAACGAGGTTTCATTAATAGAAATATTCCAAAATATATGCCCTAAAGCTAGATTTATAATAGAACAGTTAAAATAGAAAGACATGGACCTGACATTCCCTCTGGTGGCCATTGGGTACTTTATCGAGCAGAGAGTTCGTTATTGGGCAGACAACACCTTCAGAGCCCGGTAAGGGGAAGCAGGCACAAAACGAAGCCAACTACGGTCAACCTTGTGGCTTCCTTACCAACTGCGGCAATACTTGTGGCTTCCCTACTGGTACTGCAAGGATGCCAACTGCCTTCTATTGATACGTGCAAACTAGTTAACCTGACCTACTCGATCTACTAATGAGGTACTGCTCACACACAACACAGGGTCCCCACTGCACAGGAAAAACAGGGGAAATGGCAGAATAATTCCTGTCAGGGAAAACAGGGGGAATTTAGAAATTTGACCAAAACGCAGGAAAAACACAGGGAATTTTGTTTGCTTAGTTTCTGGATGTCTTTATTCTTAAGATTCAGAAGTTAACATTTTACTGAGACTAAGATTTCTTTTTTTTTGGCAGGCTTGATACATTTTTAAAGACATTTCATGATTTTGAACACTTTGTGACTGGAAAATTAACAAAACCATGACGGAAAAATTGCCATGGGACAAAGAAAACTTAAAAGTCTTTTTTCGTGCAGTGCTATTCCCAGCCTTCGGTATATTGTTCATACAGCCACAATTAATACAAGTTGTGTTCGGCATCAAATTGCCTTGTTGACATTTTGCTTGTTGTAGATCATGCGGTACATGATATGTTTTAATATAAGTAAGTGTCCTCACAATGCCCGATTGACGCAGGATTTAATCTGCAGTGGGATTGGAAACGTGCTCACCTTTGTCGTCCAAATTTAGATCAATACTCGACAAGTTTTTATCAATGAAAAAATGCCCCATCTAACCACTCAGTTCAGTGGGGGACGGGGGGGGGGGCACTATAAACCTAGTGGTCCTATCTCCTCATACATATACACAGATCGATCAAACCGACCGAGAAGTCCCGGGAAATCAGGAAGCCATAAAAGGTTTGATGTGCCTCCAATTATTGCCACCGAACCCCATGCATTGAGAATTGTGCGAGAGAGGGGCGAATGCCTTTGGATCGAACATACAAACTAGAGGTCTACTGTTAGTTTTATGGAATGAAACGAGATAAAAGCTGAGGCCCAGTAGATTGTCTTGGCTGTTTTTGGGAAGATGGATTGGGCTGGTTATTACTTCGGATGATGGGTAGGGATTTACATGTCATGTTGGGAATGGTGTTTTTATCAGGAGCACGTTCACGCTTATTGGCAACCTATAGTAGAAAAGCATAACTTGGTTTGTCGCTATTTGACTTCTCAGTTTTTGGTGATCAGATATAGAATACAGCAGTGCGACTCCCATTGCATTTTTATTGCTTTCTTGATAGCGACCTGCATTTTACATATTCTTTCCATTGCAACATAAAACTTTGTAGTTTTTGAAACATAAAAAAGTTGTATAGGTCCTATGATAAAATTTGTTTGGATGTGTACCATCTTTTCTTCTAAATGTGTTACCGTCTACGAGATGAAATAGTTTATATCACCTAACTGGTAAAAACTGTTGTATCGCCATATAGTTACCCAGTGACGGCTAAGACACTTAAATTAACATGCATCTGTGCCTAGCATGAGGCTATTATTGCAGGGTAATCAGGAAACAAAGCCCAGATTAGGGCCAATAGAAACAGGTCTTAATTAGCAGAGAATTAAACCTCTTGAGAACCTTGAGTGCTTTGGGAGAATCCATTATGATAACGCCCCTTGGTCTTTCAGAAAACAATAAACCAGTTTAGATATACAAAGGCAATCCATTCCATGTTCCAGTTAGCAAAGTAAGTAGGGGGGCTTTTGTTTTTGTATCAGAGCCGTCCCCTTCTACTGGTGCTCGTGCTCGCCCACCCTCTTAAAGAGACCGTATTAGAGGAGGAGTTTTCCGTAAATCTAACGACAGATTGTTGCAAGATCTAGCTAATTATGGCCCAATAGATGGGATAGGATTACGAGGGCCCAGATACGAATTAAATAGTTTCATTTTCCTTTACTGCTAATAGGTTTTGATATTGGTCATTTTTATGTATGCGGTTCTTGAATACGGAATACAATAGGCGCCAATTGTAAGTTACCAAATATAAAGGTTCATGAAAAACTACATCATAACATAACTTGATGTATACATGTCCAGCGGAAACAAAGGCAGTTTGTGAAGTGAAATAAAAACAGACATAGAATGTATCTTTATGCAAAGTAAGGTTCACATATATACCATTTTTAAGCTGCATGGGACTGGCCATTACTCTTCATAACGCAGAATAATGGCGTCATAATACCAGGGACGGCAGCTTCATGCATTCTCCATGAGGTCGTCCGGATATAGGGGCTTCACCTGTACGTCTCGTGAAAGACTGGGGGGTTCGTGTTTGTATACTGTAGATGAAGGTCTTCAACCTTTTGTGATTTATATTACAAAAAATAGGTGTACCCGTGTGCTTCCATCCCTGAAGTTAGTTTCAGTAACATTGGGTATCAGTGGCATTTTTGGCCAAATATTGATTATTTTAAAGAACAATTCTCGGATCCTTTTTAGAATAGGATAACAATAGCCCCCCCCCCCCTTGAAAATCTCTTGATGCTGGGTATATTTTCAATATTGATACATAGGTGCTTCCATTATAAGAAGTATAGGGAAAGTATGCTCATGTACTGAACCTCTCCCTCAATTGGTGTATTATATTCTAAGATCAAGCTTGAAGCCGGCAATGATAAATAGAATCCTGAATGGCTACCATAATTCGAGTCGAGTCAGTGCTGTGATAGAGGGTATAAGGTATAGGCCGTCCGACGGAGGACGTGGGTGGCACTTTGCACTGCATGTAGCGTGCAGGTGGCACGAGGTATTCCCGTGTTACCGACATGCTGCAGTTCATCATGTTACGCCTTACGCTTTGCCGCCCCCAGAATAAAGCCTTTAGAATAACACGCCATGCCACTGTGTCATGCAAACACTGGTGTATTCTTCAAACACTGGGTTTTTACTACAAAGCCGGGAAGGCATTGGTATCATTATGTCAGGAGGTGGGGTTAAGCTTCCCAGTAATGTAAAAACACTGCATGTCCGTGTATAATCTATATGTTTCACTTTTTTTCTGAAATGATGGACGTCCTTGCAATGTAACTGATTGATCTGGAAACTGTGAAGTCTGAATCAGGAGGTTTTACCTGTTCACAGAATAATAAAGGCCTGCATAAAGTCAATTCCTGGACCAGAATAGAGTGCCACCCAAATACAATGCACGTGGTTGCATACATGTACATACTTTTTCCAGATATAAACCTATGTTCATTGAATGATAAGGTCCTAAACATAACCAAAACAACATGTCCCCCCGCAATGGACTTATCCAGGCACTCCGAAATGGTTTTGATTTACTTTTGATATCGAACATGTCCCATTGCGGGGTTTCTATACTTAATAAACATGGACCCCTGTTTATGTAAATAATTTAAGGCAGCATATCATCGATAATCATTCAGAACGGCTCTTTACTCCGGCGTTTGTCATGGGCCAATTAGCCAGTTATTATGGCGAGCCCCTGTTTGGTCAGCGCGGGTTTTGTGCATTAGGCCAACATTCGTTAGTCCCCCTCCCACCCCAACCCTTCACATCCATAATAGCTGATGGCCGCAATTAGCCAGGCCTAGCCCGAGGGTGGCGGCATCTGGCGAGGAAAAATATTGGGTTTGTACCGATTGACCTTAACATGTGTAGAATCAAAGTACATTATGGTGGTGTACATGATAAGAAAATCGGATTGTTGTTGCGTTAATGGGCTTAGGATAGAAACAGGTGATTACCTATAAGAAGAAATTGACGGCTTATGGTTTATAGAAAGATAAATCCACCTACAAATCATAAGTTGTCAACTGTGTTTACGTTTAGCTAGCTTATGATATGATGATAGGCTTGATAAGGAGCGCGCGCTTTCGTTTATCTATTTCAACTCGGAGCCGATTTATAAGGGTTATTTATGCTATTCTATAAAATTGGATGTTTCAGTTCGCGTTGACCTTCAAAAGGATCTTTGGGCATTTGATAACTTACAGTGCTTCCTTAAAAATTCCTTTGTCTGATGTTAATTAATGCCATTGCATTATCTTATTATCTCAAAACCTATGTTGTTTATTTGTAGGCATATTCATGAAGGAATCCTGGTTAAGAGGTACCACTCTATACATAGTAGACGTGTAGTGTAAACTGATGTTCTGCGCCCGTTTAATACGCTCACCATTACAGCTTCTTCTAATATAAGCTTTATATTGCGTGTGGTTTGTTTCATAATGCGTGCAAATAAATTTGAACCTGATTGGCCTTAGTGTAAAGTATATAAAACCACTAAAATATAATCAGCCTCCGTGCATGTTTTGTGAAAGTTCTATAAATATAATTTTATAAGCTGTCGGTAACCCTGATGGTGTATTGATGGAACGAACATCCTTTTGTTTTGAAGTTTTGTTTGGGGTTACGTGAGCGTGACACTTTTATCAGCTGCTTAATTATGTCAATTGAAACGCTCACTGGGGCACCCATGTTTTTTCCCCTTTTAGATCGCCAATGTTACTGTACAGCACTGCATTGTATGTAGAAAAATTGTGGAGAGCTAGATAATTCGAACAATCCGAAATGGTTAAAAAAAATTGCATTTCTGTAAGAAACATACTTGTCATGAAGAAGTTAATAAAAATTTCAAGAAGAGATTTATGTCAATGCGTACATGTGCATTATTACCAATTTTCGTTAGGTCTTTCTTGTCAGTAATAGACATTAATGTGTTCAATAGTACTGTATATAATTATATGTTTGCAAGGTGTCAGTCTTGGACACAAGTGCTTTTTTTAATATAACAAGTTGATCAACAGGATGTCTTCAAATAATTCATTGTAACAAAAAAGACATTAGGCCAATGCTAAATAGATGGAAATAATAAGCATATAGGTCTATACCCATTGTAATTAACGAAACTTTTGGACCGAGGATCTGTACTGAAACTGAAATGCAAAGGCAACAGTAATTCTCTTTTTGATGTTAGTAACGGCAGAGAGCGTAGTCCTTAATTCTACTACAGGCTTTTGTTATACAATGTACTCTGATTACTTAATGTTCTAGCAGTAGCTTTGATCCCTTTAAAATACGACAGACTGAATCCCTAGAATGTCTGGATAAGCCTTTTAAATAAAGAGGCGTCAATCAGGCAGAATGAATGTTGATTTTTAGCTTTTTAAAATGTTTTTATTTATTTGGGTTTTTTTCATTATCAGATGTATATCCAGATTGACCATTTCCGAGAAAAGGCTTTGTTATTCTATAAAATGGATAAACATCTAGTTAATTGGATTAAAAATGAGGCCATTTTACAGTTTAATATCAAATAACTAGGTTCTACCTAAATCTCTTAATGTGTGAAGTTTGTGTTTTGTTATTAACCTATTTAACACCGCTGTCATGTTTTCTTCACCTTATGCTCCACAACTTATACGTATAAGAAATCTTTACTTTTATTCTATACAGCTAAGATATACAGGTACGAGGTACGCATCCGTTTAGTAATCGGTAATAGGTCTTGCCGTAGCCTAGCAAAGACATTTTCCAATCAACTCGCCCTGTCCAATTTTTTTTATATTTTACACACCACTAAGAACTCCCGGCGACAATTCTCATTCCTGATCGTCCTTATCAAACCCGTCCTCCCACAAAGTGGTCCAAAGTGGCCAATTCCCAGGGGCAGTAAATAATTAAAGAAGAGGTTTTGATGCCAGTTGCCCACCGACATCAGAAATAACATGATTACCCGGCCCCTACCGCTTCCCTCCCCCAAAGGCTTAGCATGGGGACGCATGTCGCTAAGAGAAAGGTTTAATTAATTTGCCTGGTGCTCACAATGTCGGCAGTCGGCCGGAAAAGGCTGTACACACATTTCAATTGGGAGGTAATCAGCTGAGTCGTCGGCAACAGACGTCTTCCCGTCCGCAGGGCACTTCTGAGCAGCTCGGCTTCACAGGCTTTCCGTATGAGTGACTCCTGTAGAAAACGACAGGTTTTCATGAATAGGCACTTGTGCATAAGGACTTCACAGACTGTAGAGTAAGCCAAAGGAACTCGATGTTACTTCAAATATATTATCAAATAAATTCGTAAGTGTGCTATCATTATTTCGGACTATGTGCTGGACTAGAATTTATTAGTAATATCTACAATAATCTATTAATAGTCGATAGCCTCCCTCAATAAATTAACCAGACAAGATCCGATCTAACGAAGACCGACAGTCTGATATTATCAGCTGATTATAACGCGGGTTAAAACCACTTAAATTGAGACAGCTTCTCAGACGTGCGTCATATTGCTTCGAGCCTGAAGACGGCTGTTGAGAGCCGTGGGTGACGACCGTGCAGTGAAGGTGGTATTACACTACACGACATGAGCTGCGATGCGACGGTGTCGTAGAGAAATCGCACATATTAGAGATACAAGTCTTTATTTCTCATATATGTAACAGGCTCTAAATTGGCAATTTCTTAACAAATATATAATTCCTACATTTTGGTGGTAACACCAGGTCCTACCGATATCGCGGCCCAAGTCGTGTAATGTAATAGGGCCTTGAGGCAGGCTGATCGGCGTGAGAGGTGGCATCGATTGGCGGCTACCTGTCTTGGCCGCCCCGTGTTTTAGTCGCTGACCCATCAGTGGGCACCTTTTTACCCCACTCAGTTTCAGGCCCAGACCGTCCACGTTAAGCTCAGTAATTAGGGCATTTGGAAAACCGTGATAAATCCGTCATCAGGCCCTCACGAGCTCCGTGTAAAAAAGGGTGAGACTTTTAAACGCCGGTTAGGATAGGACGTGGCGAGGACTGTTTGGAAATGACAAACTCTCTGTAGAGGGCATAATATTAACTTTATCTGGTGTCTCTCGGGTGGGGAAATCCCTCAATGCAAGGAGTCTACAGGAGATGAAGAGCCTCCTTGCTCAATGTAATACGCCGCATACAAATACTTGACGCCAGCCAACAGTATCGTTTTCAGTTATTTCAAAACAAAATTAATTATAATATTAGTTGTGGACTCGGCTATTATTGAACTAAATATGAATTATAAATCTGTTTATTATCCGGTTTTTTTTTTATATTCACCAGCTAGAAAGAACCAATGTCGACATCTGAAATAACTGAAGGAGTGTTTCAGAAATCCACTTTCTGGTTGTCCGACAGATCGACCATATTCCATAAATCAAGCGTGTAACCTGAAGGAGGGCCAGCCCTGTCTGCACCTAGCGGATTTAACGACCGCCAATGTCGGGTATATTGTGTAAACGGCGGGTTTATGGCCGCTGGTCGTATCCGAGAGCAGGGCTCCCTGACTGATGGTGGGAGATGAGCAGCTCGTAAACAGGCCCGTGTTTGTGTAGGGTCTGACGGGTGAGCTGCTCCCTCAATGCCCCACCACGGCCCAAAGCCCAACCCACGTCCTCTGCTTGAGACGGCTCGAGTAGGGGTTTCATGAAAGTAGGTATCATCACGTAATGGAATTGCATGGCTTTTCATTACTGTGTATTTGCGCGGATCACGCATTCTTCAAGGTGATGCAAACTTAATTGTTGAAATAAAAAATTACTATGATATATATCATACATAATAAGCGTGTCACTGTCAGTGGGCTGGCTTTTGATCATTCAGAATAAAATAAATGCATTTCATTTAAAAAAAAAAAAACAGACAACAACAACAACAACCAAACACGAAAAACATGCATGGCCAGTATATCTTCTGCAAGCATTACGTAACGATTGCAGGTGCTCCCTGTGTATGATAGCTGGGATATGTCACAGCTGTATGTGTTTGGAAGCCACTCCCGAGAAGCCAATGCCCTTCAATTTGCACCCCCTTGAATGGTGCTCCCAGAATTCGACGACGTCCCCTATGACTCTCGCTTAATAGCAGTTTCCCGTTAAGGACATCGCCACAAATGAACCTAATAAAAAGGGATCTGCTGTGGATTTTCCTGGGATCCAATTGAAAATGACTGGTGTAAATAGTCTAATTGGACTCAGCTGTGGCTCCGTAAAGGACCGTTCTCCCAGGACACCACAGTCTACCGCCCTCCTGTCGGTTTAGCCAAGGGCCTTTTACACCAACAAATCAAGCTAAGCCCACTGGGGACAAACTCACAAAGCTGATTCTAAACTGAATGCTATGGATATTTACAGGGGTGTCACTTGATGTTATCACAAACGAGTGGAATATGAGACCCTGTTGTGGTATCGCCCACTGGTTTCAGTGGGAGTTTTAGCACTGCAGCCTTTGCACATGGTAAAGCCACAATCACATTTTACGGGACCCTCGGGGCGGTCTAGGCTTTAGTCAATACAACAGGACTTGACGGCCTCGGCCCCCGCCTTTAAAGGGCCCATCACCCTGATGAAATTTGCTCCAGTGATCACTAGCTAACGGTACCTAGACGTTCTAGCAAGGGCAGGTTCAGGGCTATTATATGTTGAAGTTGTTTTGATCAAAACCTAAAGAGAAAAATTGCTTTAAAGATTAGGGGTGTGCAATGTCATGTTGACGATAATTACTGTTTTCTGATAAATGTTACTCCTAAAAATGCCCTCTTCAACTACAAGGACTATACGTACGGATTTTCTGCTAAAAACGTCTTCGTACGTTTCTCATTGGTCCTAATAACAGTTAATCACACAAACAAAATTGTTAGTTTAACATCATGACGTGAGCGCAAATCACGTAACTACAGTCCAGTTAAACAGTTAGTCTGTAGGCCTGACTGCTCGCTACACTACTTTGAGAATGGTAGGTCGGCTTATATTGAGAGACTATTTAAACAGTATGCATACAAGTCATCTTGTTGCATTGGCATGGCAAAGGTACTATGTTTTTACCTGTTTTGGATGTGTGCATAAATTGATATAATTAACACATTCACAGAAGTAACAGACACAGAGTCTGTAATTAATGACAACAGTGACTGCACCAGACTTTTTTGTAATTGAATTACTCAGTATTTTAGTTTGGCTGTAGCACTAAATAGAGGTAAATGTAAGTGTTAAGGGGATGCGAAGCCTTGTCGGCCTGTACACCCATTGGTGTGGGCTATTAGATAAAACATGCAATTACTTCTCTTGGCCCAACAGCCGGTGCCCACCACCCACTGGACCCACTGTGGGAGCTGCGCCGGGGGGGGGGGGGGGGGGGGGGGGGGCACTGACTCTTTGATGGTCACTACCCACTGCCAAACTACCACCCCTACCTTTCATGACTGACAGTTAACCACCTCCATTTTCGGGGGACTCCGATCACTGCCCCCCCAAAATCAGAGTGTCTCATTACAAGGAAATATCTAAAAATCACCAAAATTGCTCAGGAAAGGTTCTATTAAAACTTCAATAACTTTTCTTGATGACATATAAAGTAACAGTATGGCTAACTTTTAATTCTATTGTGATGCTGACCCGCCTCACGGGTCTGTCTGGCAGTTGGTATCCTTTCGAGACCAAAGTGCCCCCCCCACCTTCCCCCCGGGATGCTGCGGCAGTAAATGGTAGCCGGATCTAAGGGCTGCTACCGAATAACTGTTGGGAGCCAAAAGGTCCATTAAGTGACGGGTATTGTGCAGCTCCTGCTAAGGCTGCATGCCTGGCAGTGGAGGGAGTGAATAAGGGCTGCAGTTGGCAAGGGGTGTTACTGTGAGGGGAGGTGGTGGTGGGAATATAACCACACAAAAAGGACCCTCCATTTGCGGCCGTCCGGCCAGGCCTCATGTCGACTGGTATGTGGTTAACAGGAGGGTGGAAGCCACTGGTGTTGTGTTCAGTGGGAGGAGATTAAACACTTCTCCGGGGATGGGCCAGGTACTTGGCTTCATTCTGCTCGTTGCTGGCAGGTTATGCCTCCTGGCATCAGGCATGCCGAGCTTCTCGTCCAGCCCACTGAGCTGCTCACAGTGCCAGAATAGTGCTCGCCCACCAACAGGCTATAGTTCTCCACCCCCACTATTGGACTTTTAGAGATAAGGACTAACTGGTTTGCATCAATAATGTTTTTAAATGGAATAGATGGCTACTCGAGTGTTTACTGAATGTATAGAAAACATTGTTTTTTGTTCGATGTGCGTTAACTTATGTATCTGCTCTGTGTTTATCCAAGTGGGATAGTTGGTTTCCTGGGGGGGGCGCATGGTGAAGGGAAATTCCAACTGAGCGATATTTCAGATGTAGGCATCAGTGTCAATGATACAAAAACATGTTGGTTTTCTACCTCACACAGAACACTTTAGACTCTGAACAGATGTGAACATGTTTTTGAACCTTCTCAAATCCCAAGCATGAAGAGAAAACAGCACTCTACATGAAAGATGAAACGAAGAATAAACTTCCCCTTGCTGTCAAGATAGAGTTTGCTTCTGGGTGGACTAGCCATGTTTTATTGTGATTGCTTCCCCTCTCTATGTGACTGTGAGCTTGAATGAAAGGTTTCTCCCAAAGCGCTTTATACGATAAAGCAAAATTGTTTCAGTGCTGGTGTATGAAATATATATACCTTTCCGGCTGCCTCCCTATTTCGGTATAGACTGAAAGTAATAGTAATTCTTGGCGTTGGGAACATTGTTGGAAATAGGAGGCTGTGTTTTGGTAGAGGAGGTATGGGCGACCGGGGTTTGTTTTACTTCACCCTGACCGCCAACCGGGTGAGGTGGGTCCGAGATAGCTTAGGTAAATGTTGTTAATGTGTCATGCTTTGGTTGATATACCAGTTTACCTAGTTTACCCTTCTACGACGTGTATCCCTGTGAAAAAAGTGTATTCCATTAATTCTTTCATGCCATGATCAGATGATGTATGAATGATTAAGACCTAGACTATGTAAAGTGTATATGTATCTGTATATATAAAGGCGTAATATTAATCTAATATGAAACAACGTTGGAGAAATTCATATTTGAAATAAATTATCACACGGTAGTATAGATATTCTGAAATAGCTTATTTGTGTTGGCAGTATTAGGCTTACCGTTTCTATTTAAGACCATGGAAAAAGGCCTAATAGAGATGGAGTAGGCCCTTTATGGCCCGTTTTAAGAAATGCTAAATTCGATTAGTTAGTTTATCCATCACGATTTATTACTATTCAAAAAATGACGTTTTAAGTTATGAGCCCAATGAAAGAATGCAACTGAAATTACACCATATAAATCATCATATTTCATCCAACGATAATGCAACAGAAACATGGCAATTCCTTAGACCTAGTCTCCGGGAAATGTCTGTCCCAGAGGAAGAAGTTGATAACAATGCTTTACTAAAAGTACTTCGTCTTCACCATTTCTCCATTTCCCTCAACGAGTCTAACATTGCTCCAATAGAAGAACAGCCCACCCATCGAACAGTGCACCTCGATAGCCCCTTGGTCGTTTCTGATTGGTTAGTTCAGTCACGTGGTTCATTCAATGGCACGCCGGCTGGCGGCTATAAACCAGATTAAGCATCATGGAGTGTTGAGCGGAAGGTGGGGAGATGGTGAGAAGTAGGCTGGTCGATCCTTCTCTATGTTGACACCAGACGCTTTATACATAGTCATGAGACGCCATCCGTCTATGTCGGTGACGTCACTGCCCAGAGTCAAGTGTTTTCTCGCTTCAACTGTGATCAGGTTTGGGATGTGAGTTTGGTGAGTTTGTTAGGCCTATGCACACAAGTCATCTTGTTGCAAAGTAAAATAACAGAAGTTAAGTTACCCTGATGTTATTTATTCAAATAAAAAAATAAAAAAATAGTTCGTAAATAAGGCACTCTCATGGTTAGTCTTAATTAGCTCCAATATGCTCTGCCATTGCCTGTAGATTGTCTGCTGGTTTCCACAGGTCCTTTTGAAAGCAGTTTAACAAAACAACAACCAGATGGACAGGTTGATTACAGCCCATTTCGCTGGTTCTCGGTAAGACCTGAAGAAAGTTCAGTTTGTAGACAGGAAAAATGCGAAAGGACATCATTTTAGAAGAACGAGGGTAACTAAAGTCTGCAGTAATGTTCCTATATTCTAGGGAGTAGTCAAAGCATCAGGGCTATGTGCACGTGCCCTCAGGGATACACGGTACGAGTGGTTATTGCCTACAAACCCCGTCATGTGACTGATCAGGTGGCCGGTCATGTGACGTGTAATGGCCCTAATGGTGTGACGCTGGTGTTGGCTACATTAGGACGAGGCTATTTGTCTCCATTACGTCATTACTACGTCACACTTACACAGCCAATCAGTGTACATGGTCGGCGGATATCTCAGATCATGGGATGTATGTCGTACGGCCACATGCTTCTCAGAATGATGCAGTGTGGGCCTGGGGGTCTGGATCGTGTTAGAGGTACCCTGCAGGTACATGTACGTGACTTTGTCGGCGTGTGGTATTAGCAGCTACACGGTATACAATTTCCAATATCTACTGTAGGCCTAAGGCCTAAATTAGCCGATCAGTTACAGTATGTATAAACTGTAACCATTTCTTGGAGAACATGAAAGGTACTATGAAAGGCCTGTGTGCAAGGATGTTCAACAGTGTGAACACTGCCGAACACCGTCAGACTTTCTTTTAAAAGCGTAGAATACTCAATTTAAGGTACATCCATCAGGCTTGATGAATGCATATCTTTATGCAAATTAAGTTCATTCAGTATAGCGTAGAACCGCATTACATGAACGTATCTTCAGACGAATCTGCTACCGCTCTGCATTAATTCTTTAAATGTACCTGGTACAGAAAGTAGGATGTGAAAGATGAATCAGATCTCTGCAAATATTAATTAAATTTGGTTTCTTATCGGAGATTTTACAGAAAGTTTACACTCTTGGTGGTATCGCTAATGTAATCAAAGCGATCATTTCACGCCGCAATCCAATCACATTTCACTCCGGATGCCACTCGGTCCCCGGTAACTGGTAATGCATACATTCTAAAGTGATTCATCCACAGCTGATGAATATATCACAAGCTTCTGGGCATTGTTCAGCATAACACATTTTTAATCCAGAAATATGTATGCAGACAGATTCATCAGTGATTGTAAAGACATTAATTTTGAGAGACATTCATGTTTGGAACGTAGGCAAATGGTGAAGCTTGAATTGTTCCAGTTTAATACATTAGAGGCAATAACAATGGCCTTTTGGGACCACTAAGAAGAAATTGAGGATTACTAAGGTTTCTCAGCATTCAATATTACAATTGATATGCCCTGAATTATGGGTGAGACATAATTATGACCAGTCTGGTAGCTAAGTTGTGCCTGGGTATATCTTCAACATCATTAACATTGATATGAATATACATGTGTAATATTATAAAACGGCTGCCCAAATGAGTTTTATAGTTTCTCAAAATAGAAGTTTCAGAGATGCCACTTTTCCGTCGAAATACGGCTTTCCGTATTTTTTGCTTTAACAACGATTTTTAAATGGCCCCTAAATTTGAGAAGAAAATGATTTTTGTATCTAATTTCAGTTATCATACAGTATTAATATGCTATATTACATATTCATATGATCTGTTTCAGCATCAAAGCTTTAATACCAAAGAATATGCTACCTTAGTCATTTCCGTATTAAAATACGGAAATGGGGTTTCATTATGTTCCGCATTTTTCTTGGTTGAAGAGTGGCATCTCTGAAGTTTAAACCTGTCACTTTAAAGGCGACAGAGCGTGTAACAAACAATGATAAGCCACGCCCTCGCAGGGGCACCTAGTGGTCAAAGACCGACTGAATGCATGGATAATCTGTCCATGTTCTCCCCTAATCGGGATCTAAAGGCCAAACGCCTTAAACTAAACCTGCCGCCGGGGTCGGGGGGTACCTGCCTCCTACTTGACAAGATCTGGACTCATCTGCTCAGCTCCCGGCTTAGGGCAGTGAGGCAGGGGGGGGGGGGGTAAATCGGCCGGTAGACGGCTGGGAAGGCCAGACACGCTACAACATATTGACGGAACTAGACTGAGCCTATTGGGAAGGGTGCGACAAGCACAAAATTGCAGGCAGCACTGTGGAAAATTGAATAGATGAACCTTTGCATATTGATAAAAATGGGGTCACCATTGTCACATAGTGTATACGGCCAGTGCATTTGCAATTGGCAGCGCAGCTGGATCACAACAATAGACATTGACTTTACCTTTTCACAGGATGCTTTAATATTTGATGTTTCACATTCAGAAACACATGTTAAATTGACCTTTCTATCATGGAAAATGATGTTACGGCGTATACAATCAATTTGTAGCAGTCGTTGTAGATTATTTCCAATAAAATATGAGGTCGTTTAGACAAAAGTATGTTCAACCAAGGCAATACTGTTTGATATTGCTCCATTGAACCTATTGCATAGAACACTTGCCATTTTTGGTTTCGCACCTGCATTACGGATACGGTGTCCATGCAGTGAGAAGTTAGTTCTGAAAGAGGTTTGGCAGGCTTTTATCTTTCACACCTAAATAGACCTTTGGTCTTTTGCATTGACAGAAAAGACCAGATTTCAAAAGTGCTCCACGCGTTTCAAATTTTCTCTGGCCATTGTTTCTTTTACCAGAAACATGACATGGTCTTCAAGCCAGGGAAATTCAAAAGGCTTCAAAAGCCTCTCCGCAGTTAGTGTTCTGAGACAGATTTAAGTCGGTCCTACCGTCTCATCTCGCTTTACCAATGAAGTTGTCTTCCACTTTGACCGATTACTGGTAGGGGTCGCCACGGGGGCAGTGGGGACTCAATTAGTCAGGTCAGTTTGTCACTTTGATGTGACAACTGACCATCGGGTCTTCGGGATCTGAACACTGACCACTACCCAGGGACACTGCAAATAAATGCCCTGTTCTACCCCCTGGCCTCCCGATGTGGCACTGTCCAAAGGGAAGGCAGATGGACCAGCTATAAATCGTGGGGGTTGGCGTTTTGCACTAGACATTATGTACTAAACTTACCATTGCAAACACAATCACTGGGTCTTTCTTTCACAGTCTAATTTGATAAGACATGTTCATGGGGAATTACCAGCGGCCTTAATTAATTATCTAAACTGGGTCCCTATGCATGCCCACGTCCCAAGAAGGTTTAATCTAATGTATCAATTCGCCGCAGGGTTTCATTGCATTTGCCAATTTGTGAAGAGATTTGTCATTTCGCTAACAAGGCTTAAGTAGATGGGGGCGGTTTGAGTGGGTCCCCAAGGGGACTTGTTCTGTCCCAGACTGGGTGGGGGAGATGGGGTGATGATCTCTATTTACCCGTCTGGTCTCTTTTCAACGTGTATGGATCGTGGCACATTAAAAATTAGTACCAGGACCACATGCACGTGCTATTTTATGTTTATTTTATGATCGACCACGGAGATAAATTGCAACATACAAGGCAGCATCGGGAGGTCCTACAAATGTACGAAGTCAAAGAAAAAAAGTTAATCTATTTGTACCACCCCAGGCATCTTATTGTAACAAAACGTTTTAATGTCATTACAAAGAAGCACATCGGTATTGGGAGTGGTCTATATCAGGTTTTTAGTGTTAAAGTTATTTGGTAACTGTAACATAGAAATGGCATTTGAACGATGAAATATATAATTACGATTAAAAAAAAAACTACATAATTTTGCTCTCTTTTCAGCGGTTGGCGACTTGGCTTCTTTCGCGCAGCACGGCGACCACTTCCAGGCCGAACATGGCTTCGACTGCTACCTCTTCAGTCCTGCCTCTCGCCCAGAGGCCGTTGTCCAGCTTTACGACAAGTCGGCCCCCAGCCCCATCTCCACCATCCGACGCTGTAACCTGCTCCGCTCCGATGGCAAGACGGGCTCCAAGTTCTTCTCGCCGGCCCTTATCATTAACGACGAGAAGGGGGGCGAGGACCTGGACACGACGCACCTGTCATTTAGAAAGGTGAATGATTTAACCTGTACTAGTATAATGTCATTTGCATTATTTGTGCTTTAGAGTCCATTATTGATATATTGGGATCTGGTAATATATGTTTTATCCTATACCGGACAAAATGGTGCGAGAGAACCGTGAGCGTGGACAATATATTAACATAGATTTTGAGTTTAATTCAATTAACTTTGTTCATATTATGATCCCATTATGTGATTTGACCTATCGGTTGATAACAAAGCCGCCCCAGTCATTGTCTCATGTTGACAGCACTTGATATCAGGTGAAATGTTACAGGTAAAATTAAGCTGTTTTAGGCCTAATTGTGTATCACACTGAAGCAACAACGAGTAGCCAGAACCACACAAGGTTTAATAAAAGGATGTAAATAGCTTAACTGTGGTTGAGACGAGCTTAATAAAAAGTACACCTGATCTTATCTCGTCCAATCACGTTCAGTGTTGGTGAGACTATGCGAGAAGTGATTAGTGTAGATAGATTATGCAAAGAAAAGTAATCCCTCATAACAGAGATGCCATTTTCCTCACTTTTTCACTGATTTCTTCCCCTGCACTGATTGAATTTGGCAAAAGGATCAAGTCATAAAAAAAGCCTATCGGGATTACATTATCTTTTACAGCCGATTCAAATGTCAATCTAGATTAAGGCTATAATCATTGCTGGTGGTAATTTTCACCTTATTTGCTTCTAAAATAAATTTACTCAAAATTTCCCTTCGTATCCCGCTTAATTTTGAAAACAGTTCCAAACCCCAGATATCAGCCTGGCTCAGGTTGTGCGCCGGGGTTATAGTCTGTATCTGCACCCAAGTACGGGGCGGGGGGTGGTTGCAAGGACCAGGAGGCGTTGTTATGGCAACCCCTATCTGTGTGCACGTCTCACCTGGCCTACCTGTATAGGTAAACTGACCCCTGGTAGCCCCAACTGTCAGCACCAGGGGTATCTGTGCACGTCGCCCGACGTTACCCGACTCACCTGTTGACGTTCCCCGCCGCCCAGCGGCGCTGCGGTCGGCCGCTAAGTATGACCCCATTCACATGAAGCGATTTTCACGAGCGATTACGATAGATGAGTTAAAAAAAAAAAGTCCTCTGGGCAATGGATTTAGTTAAAACATTACTTTTCTTGACCACTCACTCTTTTTTGTTTTACATAGTTAATTGGGGGGGGGGGGGGGTTATACTATCTCTGGAGAAAAGCAAAATTTTGGATTAACTTGACCAGTTTTTGCCCAGACTTTCGCCAGGTGTGAACGGGGTCTACAGGTATCTTGGGGTGTGCTATATGAGACGCTGGGTTGGGGGTTGGCAGGGGTGGGGATGTCTGCAGATAAGGCAGGCAGTCTGACCTTGTATATCCCCAGGTCAGGGGGTTAGAGCTTGGGTAGCTTATCTTCATATCCTCCCTGACAGGCAGGAGATTGCAGGACGTAGATGAGCAGGGTTGATGTTTCTATTGATTTGATGTGGTTATGTTTATGTATGTACTATTAAATGTTCGCTGACGGTATAGAATAACTCCCATGGAGCTGCTATGTTAAATTGTACAGTTAGATAATACCTTCTGCATTTAAATAATGCCACCAAGCAACTACTGATAACTACCTTTTCCGTTCAGCCAATGAAATAACCATAATTCTTTTAAATTGCAAATTTGACTGTTGAATAAGCCTATGCATTGCCGACCATTATTCCCTAAAAATTTACCATGTATTGCATGACTAGATAACATGCAAATGGTATGTTTGACCTAAAAGACATTGCAATCAATGATGTTTGTCCTTTCATCTCACGACATAAAGCGTCTGAGAAAGGAGGAATATCATATTATTATTGTCAATTAATCCTTCAATTAATGCTCCCCTGAAACGTTGCTGGTTACAATTAAAGTTGATTCCACTCCAGCCAGCATGTATACTTAAGGTGTGCCGCCTGTGCCTCTTCCATTCCAGCCTCCCGTCATCAAGTTCAGAAAGGTAAACCTTGCCGATCCCTGCCGTGTTTTCTAACTCGTCCCCTGCCCTTACACCGTACCCCCAATCCTGTCTCCGTGTCATGTATGGTCTCACACTGCTTCATGACGTCGTGGCTGTGACGTCATAGCTGGCTGTTGCGTCGTCATATGCTAGTGTTTTTATACTCTTTTGATTCGGCTTTCTAAATTTACTGGACAACGGTTTACTTTTCCTTCTAAATGAATTATATCTATAGATGCCAATTTTGCTTTGTTTTTTAAAGTAGTGGTATGGCAAGGTTGAAAATGTTGACCTTTTGATTATGGCGTCTTGTCCTTTTAGGTCCAGCTAATATATCCCCATAATTATGGTTTTTGTGGTTTAAGTTATAACGTAGCCCTAAGATTTAATGGTTGTGATGGTGGTGCATTAAATATGAGTAAAATCCAATTGTAGCGTAGAATCCAAATGATGTTGATAAGCCGTTTTAGTTTAAAACGTGATTTAAAGAAAAAAATACAATCTGACAATGTATTAGAATAAAACCCTTTAATTAAATGGTATTAATTAATGAATTAAATATAAAGAAGATGAGTAATGTATTCAATAACTTTCTCTCATAGCTTTGTATGTATGAACGTACAGTGAGTGTATGTCGCAATGCTAATTTGTCTTGGCTATACACAATCCTATTTAATTCTGGCCGTTACATTGTTTCATTCTCCAGTATATATGAGAGTACATGTAAGGTTATCAATATGTTAGGCCCATAACTTTGAAGGCCGCTCCCCCCACAACGAAAATGCACCCAGTCTATCAGTAATTTGTATCAAATGTAAATTAATACATCAGATATCAACATCCTGTGAATTCTAAACATTAGTATGAAACCATAAAAATAACTGGATATAGAGATACTGGAGAATCAAACAGAGCCTTTCTCTCAGTGTTCGTTTTGTCGAACCTAATTCACTACAATGAATGGACTGATGCACGACACACAGAAAGCTGTTTCTTTATCTATGTGTGTACGTTATAATGTCAATAATCGTCATGGTGGGAGAGAGGATAACGTTTAACTAACTAATGCTCTATGCTCTAACCAGTGTATGATATGCTGTCGCCCGCCAGGTGATGATATTTTGTTTAGATGATACAATATGGGACATAAAGCAATTGTAGGACTTTCTAAATGAAATGTTAATTTCTTTTTCACAGTGAATAGTACTCTCAGTTCTCCTAAATGTATATCAATTTGGCTTACATAATATCGTACATGATTACCACATTTACTTCAATTTCGACAGATGTTCATTTTGGCCTCAAATATTTGCTGTAAAATGATGAAATATGTGAATTATGAATGATCATAATTATTGTGAAGTGAATCACTGTTGGAGGCATTTATTCGTGTAATGAATTCGCATACTCTGTTGTATTTCAGGTGATCGAAGGACCTCTAATTGCTTTTTAATTTCTTTGATTAATAATTATATGATACCGATGGCTTATATTGCAGAAATATTGCTGAGTTAACAATAACTATCATGATTATACAATCCAAATGAAGGCCAGAAGCTGAATAATTAACTCATATGTCTGGGCACATCACAAGTAGCATTCGCTATGTTTTATACATCTAATGTACTGTATATCTGAATGTCACATCTGAAGGTTACATAAAGGATGTTGTGTTTAGGTGGGCGTCTTGTGTATATCAGCAGCTCGCGGTCCTTAATAGGCCTACATGTTGTCTGTCTGGTTGATGGATTCCCGCTGTTTACCATTAGGTCTGCATAGAAAAGCCCTTTCCCAGCCACATTACCGTGGGGGTTCGGCCCTACAACTCTCCGTCGGCCATGAGAAATGTTTCCCTTGTGTCCTTTCCATTCAAATACCCGGCCCCCACCGAGGTGAAGGTCACCAGGTTGACCCCTGGGGGTCATCCTTTTCAGCCACCAGTTTGGGGTGATTATAACAATAATGAGTTTTACATTGGAGGCCCTTTTGTGTGGGTGAGGTATAGCCTCTACAGGGGGGGACTCCAACTGAAAGTGGTAGGTGCCTAATCGGCAATGGGTCCCTCCGGGATGATCCTAATTACTGACCTTTGGACCCTGTCACGTGACCACCCGGCCCGACCCCTGGCGGTGCACGAGCTTGGTGTCGACCCCGGTCATTGTAGGACGAACCCACCTAATGGATCCCCACAAAGAGTGCGAGGGCTTTTCACACTGTTTACTAACCTTGGACAGACCAGAGAGAGTTTTAACTTTACTCTCTCTCTGGACAGACACTGTGAAACAGCGGCTCTGATTAGATTCAGCCATCTCCATTCTATTATCCGCCTTTATTACAGCCGCGACCCCTATTATAATTCCAAATGCCGTAATGGTGTGTGTTGCATATAAAGTTCCCTCTTTTTTTGCATATCCAATTTGTGTTGTGATGTTCCTGTATATAAGTTGACACATTGCGGGAAGAGAAGGGTTAATCAGGGCAGTGATTGGTCGTGTAGGTTGTGGGGAACCTTATTTGTCGGCAACTCTGTAGCCGCCGCGTCAGGAATTAACCCTAAATTTGCTCTGAACCTTTGGTCTCGATATTCTTCTGTAATTTGCATCCGTATAACAAATCTTAAAATTATGTAGATGTATTGTAACTCTTCAAGGATAAAATTTGTGTCTTTCAATTTATGCCTATACGTGTAACATAAGCAGTGACATTTCTATTCCTAAAATCAAAATTGGATTATTGAAAGACAAAATATTCTTCAAATTAAATTTATTTTCGGTCCATTCCAGCTCCCCCCATCAGGTTGCATTTACCCACCTGTCGTATTCTTTGGCTTTCTTTCCCCTAACATCAGTGCATCTGTGGCTCCAACCCTGTTCCCAGGTCACATTTTGTTGCGGGTAATTAAATTTGGCGTTTCCATGGCGATGCATTCCTTGAGAGCATTATCCTGTTAATCTTTTATTGGGCACGGTGACCCGTGGGGATTGGTGTGACATTCCGGTGGGCTGCGGGGTGAGGCTTACTGCCCACCTGACCCGTGTGTTGGTCAAGGTGGCCGGCGGGGGTAATGTGGTCAGTCATGATCCTCCCCGCCGTTTGGTTGGCCAATGAAGATTTATAAATGTAGTTGGTCTTTCAGGGTCCCCACTGCAGAGGGAAAACAGGGAAAATGGAAAAAAAGAAATCCCTGATGAAAGGAAAACACAGGGAATTTGCAAATTTTACCAAAAGACAGGAACTTCATTTGGCTAGGTTCTGAAATTTCTGATTCTCAAAATATTAGGGATCTGACTTCTTGTTGCTGGGTTGTCCAGTTTTTTGGACTCCCTAGTTATATCTATGTAGTATTGCAGCTATTGGTGAGGACTCCCTCAATCAGTCATGTCTGTAGTCATTTAATTCTCTTTGTTCTCAATGACTGGTTACACAATCTCATGCTCATTAATTGAAGGACATTGTCCTCCAATTGTTGTTAGAATCAGGCAGTGTGAGAAGCTAGAAGTAGGTTACATAACCAACGCCAGAGCCAAACAGCCCTCACCCCTTCAAATTAGGACCACCATTCTCACCTGCAGGTGGGCAGTCCCAGGTGGGTGAGTGATAGGTTACTCATTGCTAGGTGTCTGGCAGATCATGCATGGACCTAGTAGTGGCCCTTTCCTAAACCCCTCCCTGACCTGTTTGTGACAGCAGGAGTAGTGGTGGTCAGTTCCTATAGCCGGTATTACACATAGCCTTCTGGTATTAAGAGGGCCTTCAGTTTACTGAGGGACGACCATCGCTCATGCATGAGCCAAACTTTGTAGCTAATTTGCTTCTTGTTTTCTGCATTTGAAGGCTGTTAGATTTGAACAAGTTGCTGGATATGACACAGGGAAAAGGGACAGGAGAATCTGAGGGAAAACACAGGGAACTTGAAAGTGAAACTTGAGTGGGGACCCTGTCCTTTGCAATGCCTACCTTAATGGTGGTTTGGCTTTAAAAGGGATCTGTTCAATCCAGGCTTTTATATCGTTAGATAACATTGGTTGATAGAAATTTGAAACCACTCTGGAATACAATACCCACAGCAATTTACTTTTATGGATTGCATTTGTTATTTCTTGATTGGAGTGTTTTAGTTATAAATTCAATGCTTTAAAAAGCAACGCGTGTGATAAGAAAGTCAATATCATCCGTTGTTTGAAGCATAATATGAAAACAATAATATCCGTTCTGGTAATAACCGTTCACTTTATCGTTATTATCGTTCTCTGTATTTTATCATGGATACTTCAAAATTGTGCTTGACAAGTCAGCATAATGATATTTAAATCAATGTCCTGTGGGATCCTCAGTGGAACTCAACGTTATTGGCTTTATTTCTTCCCTGACGCTCCTTTTCACTATTAGAAACTGTTTTATGTTTATATCAGCACAGTTTTATATTTCACCCCGAACTTAAAATACACACACAATTATTAATCAGAGATACTAGTTCATTCTCTCCATTTCGGCTGCACGTCATATCGTCTATTACAAATGGTACTGACAATAAACCCCCATCCCTACATGCTCATTGCTGTTCTATTGTCATTGGGTGTTTTCTTTACACTTTGTTCAACACCACGAAATTCAAATTTTAGTATATTTTCAAAAAATTGTACGCGGATTTTCACGCAAAAAAATCTTTACTGCAAACCTGTAAAGGAACAACTGAATATTACCTTTAGTAGTTGACTGGGGGTCGTTACAGGTATCACAGCCCCCATGATACAATCACCCCTGCAGATCAAGTGTCATCAGGCGCTGCTGTGGTCACAAACCGGCCCCTGGGCCTTAAACTGCCTACACTCTTTGTGCATTGTGCCTCCTATAAAGACCGTTATAAAGAGTAGATTTCTGTGTCAGACTGCCAAGATGTCCCTACACCGAGTTGACCTTTCACGGCGTGGTTGATCCACAATTCTGGGAAATGTACAAAACGTGCAGTGTTCTACTGTACGGCAACAGATACATGATAGTATTTAAAGGTGGATAACTGTTATCACGATTGGTTTGCTTTGAATTTGAAAAAGAATATCGTTTTAAAATCAAAAACATATTTTCTTCTGTAGGTATAAAGACTGTTCAGAGTAGGTCGATGTATTATGTAAAAACTCCTTTTTGATTAAAAGTTATGTGAGTTATTGTACTTTGCTGTTGTACGATTTACACTGTAGTTGTTATCAGTCATTATGAAGAGAACTCACTCGCCTGTAGCAATGATAGCTTTGTTCCCCTGAAAGCATGTTTTTTTCCTTCTCAACTATACAGATTGCAGCTGCTCCCTGTACATAAACGCTTGGCTTTATAGAGTCACACAAACACTGTCTGAGCCTCTCACATAAGGCCTGTTGTTTCCCCCCACTAAGTGCTCCTGTTTTACCGTCCGACTAATACTAAATCTGTCCACTTTTACTCCCCCTCCAGCCGGTGCAGCTGTTACAGGTGGAGCGGGAGACCCGGGAGTTGAAGGAGCCGCGCCTCCTGCGGGACCGGCCCCACTCCATCGCCGTCCTCCACGAGCTCGACCACTCCCTCGGCGGCCAGTCCACCCTGCCCACCCCGGAGGAGAAGCTGCGGGAGATCTCCAGGTCGCAGCCCGTCACCTTAGTGCCTATCGACGTGACGGGGTCCAGTTTTAACCGCATGTGTGATTACCGCACGTCCATTCGGAGTATCAATACGCAGTATGAGGTGCTGGAGGAGGGCTCCAACGCCAAGTCCCTGCGTCGGAAGAGGAGCAGGAGGCAGACGCTGTCCGGGCTGCCCGGCTTCGTCTTTGACGAGATCAGCACGGACTACTTTAAGGTGGGCAGTCTGCGCACCAGGAGCGTCTCCCGCGAACGCTGGGAACGTCCACGCTCCATGGTCAACGACTCGCTCACCTCAACCTCGTCCACGCCCGGCAGGAGGGCCCGCTCCAGGGAGCGGCGGCGGGGTGGTCGCCACCCCCCTGCTGAACAGAGAGACGACTCGCCCGTCACCAAGTCCTGCTCCCTACGCCGCTCCTTCAGGTCGCTGTTTAAGGGCGGCCGGTCGCGGTCCCAGGACCTGTGGGCCGAGGGCCGGCCCAGGTCGCCAGGCCCGCCCATGATCGACCTGAACGTACCGCTCAGGAGGTCGCGGTCGCTGCCCAGGTCGCTCAAGTCGGTGATGCGCGACACCAGCTCGTTCCGGTTGAGCGGCGGTCGGTCGGCGTCGACGGAGGGCCGGCTGGACGGGTGGACGGAGGAGGAGCTCACGGAGAGGGACATCCCCTGGGTACGGGGCAAGCCGCCGGCGGCGCCCGCCCGGGCCATACGAGCCCCGCGTATCCCCCGGTCCCGCTCCCAGACCATGACCCGTCGCCGCACCAGCGTCTACCACCAGGTGGACTCGTCGGACGACTCGTCGACGGCCCCGCCAGCCGGCCCGGCCCGCCCGCACTCCCTGCGACACTCCCTGTCGCAGGGCCAGCTGCGCGCGCCCATCCCGGTCTGCATGCCCACCACCCCCACATCGACGGAGAGCCTCACTTCCGGCGCCGACAGCGCGCACCGGATGAACATCCCGGCGGGCGGGGCGGCCTGGGAGCCCTTCGCCAGCGTCAAGCTGCGCCAACCCAAGGGCCAGCCGGACGACCGACAGTCCTCCTCAGGTACGTGTACACCTTGTACAACCCAGGTTTACTACATCACTTTAATGTCCGTTTGAGAGTGGTTTATTTTCAGTTTTGAGCTACTTAGGGGCAACTTAAAGGGGCCATCCATAAACGATGTCACACACAAGGAGGTGGATGGGTAGGTTGAACAGTGTGACAGTTCCTGAAAACTTATTTTCGTGTTTAAAAATAGACACTTAGGGGGATGGGGAGGGGGGGGGGGGGTCCTAAAAGTACCTTGAAAAAGGGTGACATAATTTATGGAGTGGACGGCCCCCTAAGGCCAGATTCAATCTTAGATTCCTCCTCCTAGTTGTTTTCAGAAAAATGTAGGATAAGTGGTTCCTATTTTTACTAGTTTTCCATCAGTCGGGAATTGCATTTCTGGAAGTAGGTATATATGAACATTATTTTGAAATTCAATGTTTGTCACAAACTTGTAGCATTACATATGAAATCGATCGTTAAGTTTCTATTGATAGCGAATAAGAAATCAATCTTTAATTTCTATTGATAGCGGAAGGCAGGCCTGGATGGCCGAAAGGCATCTTAGGGGGATTCCATTAGTTGGTATGAGACATGTCTTTAAAATCCGCCTCAGGCATCATTAATCCTGAAGGTGGTCTTCCCAGGGCAGGTAATATCTAGATTACTTCACGTGCACGTCTGATGATTTAGTGATCCAATAAAAGGGTGTACACTACACAGTCTAGATTCCGGTGTGCTCTCTATAGAGATGAAGTAAAAGGTAGTCTGAAGAAGTGTGTACCTATAAGGGCCCAGTACAATTCAAATTTGATAATCTATTGATCTGCCCTATTCCACAAAGATAAAAGTAATTCATTTCGACTGACTACTATAACTAAACCGTAGAAACGTGTCTCCCATTCATCCTGATAGCTCAAAGGGGTGTCTATATGCTGTACTAATTCAAATATATTCTGTAGCCTCCTCTGATGTGCTTGATCTCTTGTCAAAAAGAAAACGTTAAAATGTAACCTTAACAGCAGCCAACAGACTAGGACTTCTTAATTTGCCAGCCAGATTTATTGTAAAGGTTTTAGTTGGAGGTATTGCGTATAATGTAAACCCACTGACGACAGGCTGCCGACAACATGACTTCTCAGGTTACTGGAGGTTGTTGGGACCCTGACAGGGACGGCCGACCTGGGCGGGTATCGGTGTCTCCTCTGTCCCCACACTCACAGTGACAACCGTCCAACCCTATCTGTACTTCTCTAGAAACAGGGTAACTGTAGCCGCCCTAACCTTTAATTAGTGCCATCATGATGTAAGACTGAATCTACACCATTCACATTCACTTCTGGGGACGATCCTGACGTTATTGGTCAATTTGACTATTTGATCAGACTGAAAATGTAGAGAGCTCACGGCTGGCTAAGTTGCTGACGCCAAAATATATTTACGTCGGTAGGAAGAAAGAAAGCTCATTGAAAGTTGTTGGATATTGTAAGGCAGCTTGTAGTGATCATAAGAAAACATTGAGACTGATGTTTCAAGCAGTTTGGGATACTTATTAACTGTGAAATAAATTGTTATTACTTTCAATGATTGCCACCGTAGAGTGACGAGTAAGTCGAATACTTTACTCCAAGAAATCTCCTTATTATCGTTTTGAGCATAATAGGAAGTATCGGTGAATCTGTCGCTTGTAGATTTTACAAGTGTCAACGTTTCAGTGATACACATTATAATTGTGTTTGCACATTTCTGAATATAGGTAGTTATCTATCGAGTTGAAATGAAATAATTCATCCAAATTATTAAAAAGAAATCCTGTTACCAGGTAGGTGAATCGATATACGTTTTAGAATAGATCTGAAAAAGATGGCAATACTTCTCCGCTTGGCATGTTATGTCGATTGCTATTCGGCCCCATCTAAATGATGAATCCCCCATAAGACGAGGGTGAGCGATGAAGAAGCAATGTATAAATTCATGTATTATCGCCCCGTGAATCTGGATCTGGTTAGATCCAGGCGCACCTTATCTCCGTATTCTTCTAGTCTGCGTATTCCACTGGAGCAATTGACAAACATTGTCCCCAGACATAAGGAACGCAGCAAAAAAAGAAACACAGAAGAGGGCAAGTCTGAAGATAACCCAATTTGCCAGTCGACTGAGGGTTTTAATGCTGCTAGATTAATCTATGTAAGTGAATTAGTTGTCTGGAGGAGCTCCTTGTGTCTTTTTGGCCGCGGGACGTTGGCATTAATTCTGCTCTTTTTGATTGGGTTACGCAGGGAACTGGAGTGCCAGCAGTAGCAGCGCGCGCCAGTCGCTCGAGTCGGACTACAACCGACTCCTGAACAACTCGCCGGAGAAGCGCTCCCAGACCTCCCTGGACAAGGACTCGGCCCTGTCCCTCAACATCCACTCCTCCTCCGAGGACAGGTGAGTAGTCACACATCGGTGAACTGAGGTTTTACCAACTTTTACTTGGTTGTTTTAATTTATGACTAGTAATCGACCATAATAATTTATTATATTGATAAGGGACGTAGCAGCAGGGGCGTTAAATCTACCTTTCAAAATAATAAAATAGTTTGGGGCCTTCCATTTAGTACGTACGCACATTTTAAAGAATCTCAGACCCCCCCCCCCCCCCCCCCCCCCAAAAAAAAAAAAAAAAAAAAAAATACACATTGTATTTGTACTGAAACGTACGCACATTTTCAAATATCTCAGACCTTCCCCCTTGATGCGTACATACTTAAAGGTGAAATGCAAAGGAGAAAATAAAAATCCCAAATATTGTACAAAACTCTTAATTGATGTATATCTTTAACAGAATTAGACTCAAATTAGCATATAGGGCCAATATAATAAGATAAATAAGGTTTTATTAGGAGTGTGAATCCACTCTCAAGAGTCTCATAGATTATCTCACAGGGCTGTGATGTCATCTAGGCTCTCAGTCACAGGGGTCTGTGTGTGCAGTTACCCATAGCATGGGCCTTATCAGCTGGGTCTACAGGTGTGAAAGAGCCTAGATGACGTCACATGCACTCAGTGGAAGCCACTGTTGAAGTTAATTTTTAAATATCAATTACCCCTGTAGTAATGGTGCGTTAGCAGTGATTTTGCAGATATATGCAAAGAAATACATACTCAATACAATATCAAGATTAAAACTGCCTTTGCGGTTCTCCTTTAATAGCAGGCCCCTTCGGAAAACACGACTTGACTTGGCTTAAAACCTGATGAAAGTTTTTTTTAACTTTCTGTAAATCATTGTACCCGAAAATTTGAACCGTCAGCGCGAAAGCAAAAGCTTTCTCTCAAACACAGCTCCAGAGTCAAAAATAATGATTACAGAGCTACACGTCAGCATATTTCCCAAATAGACCTGCGGCATGCACCTATATATTAAAAACAGCAAAGTAGAAATCTCGATGCAATTGCACCTCAAAACCAGTGGTGTCATTCCGGTGACTATGCCCAAATAAAGGCTGCCTGTTTTCCACTAGCCAATGTTACTCCTGATTTGAAAAATCGGCAGCGGCAATATGCATCAATCATAGACATGTTATATATCATTAGAAAGAGTTTTAAATTCTGTTTAATATATCTAGAATACATGGTCATTTGCCATAAAACTGGTTAAAAGTTGTAAAATTACGATATTAGTAAAAAAAAAAAAAAAAAATCTCCTAGTGGAATACAGGTTTAAGTCTGGTACGCTGAATTTCGTTGGGTGACGGCCCGGGGTGACGGCCTTCTAACATTGGATGACGTCGTCCCCACCCCTAACATTAGGTGACGGCCCCCTCTAACATTGGGTGACGGCCCCAGGTCCCGGACCACCAGTTGACAGTTGATCCATCACTCCTGGGAGGACCCCTCCTGTCCCACAAGCCCAGCTAGGTGAGACTGACGAGAAAAACAACACCAGTCGAAGGCAACATCTTACTTTTTTGTGCCTAGATTGAAGGTTAGACATAAATAGCAGTAGGTTGTCCCCCTAGCAAGTAGAACGCCCCCTGGTGACGTATTGGGGCAACTCGGGCCAAATTGATCCAATAAATTCCGCCAGATTGCCTTGTGAGCAGGACTTATGGGATAGGCACCCGCCATATGTTTTGGTGTTGTCATAGGTGGAGTGCTTTTTGATGATGAAAAAGGGAAGGTCTCGCTATGGGTGCCCTATTGGAACGTATAGGGAGTGTGGATTGATGATGAAATGTTCATTAGTGGCAAGGTAAACTGTCTAACTTGATGAATGAAAAATAGATGATTAGAAAGACAAGGACATGTTTTATCATAGAAGTGGCTCAGAAGCCTTTAGGTCAAACTGTATTCCCATATTAAAGTAGTATGTACTGAGATTGCTAACCATACATGGAACAATGCATCAACAGGAATGAAACTAGAAAATAGAAAAACACGCAGTTTTATCCAGTCGGGACGGCACAATAATACAGTCATTGTTATTCAAAACTTAAAAAATAAAATACTAAACATGCTTTTAAAAAAAGTCTTGAAATCCATACAGCCTATGCTTTTATGCCCGGGAACGGCCCTGCAGCATGACAATGCCATGGCACTGTGACGTCCACGTCAGCCCCGAATCAGTGATTAATGCGTTGTCCCGTAGAACTCTGTCTGGACCCATTCACAGTCGGGGGATCGATTCGGGTGTGCGTGTAGGGGGTGGAGGGGATCGTCATTGGAGCGTGTCAACGCAGCGACATCAAAACACCATTTCATGCCAGGTCGCCCTGCTTGGGTTTAAACTCCACCCGTTCCGCTTAATGCCTACGTAATCCATATTTTAGCCGGAAGCTGTCATTGCCAGGTACCCGTGGCGGTGGCAGTTTGCCGGCCGTCACCCTCAAGGAGTGGACCTAGAGAAGCAGTGCATAGGACAGGCGGTAAATCAAGACGCCCGCCAATGGGCTGTCTGATAATTAGGGCCGCTTCCTCCTGGGTCGTCGTCCGCCTCTTTATCTCCTTGTCACAGCCAGGTTAATGCCTGACCTGGTTTGTTGTCAAACAAAACAGTCCCATGAAACAAAAATGAGGGTTTCCCGGTTTTATCGTCTAAAATGGGGTTTCGCAATTATCCACCTACTGGGGAGCTGAAAAAGCAATTAGGAGATAATGTGAAATTCAAAAAAAAGACTGCAAGGATCCAGGTATTGAAGCCTGAAAATAATGCAGGACACAGCCATAATTCATGTTCTTTTTTTACTCAAGGCATTAATTTCTTAACTTTACTGTGGGATATTTGTAATTGACAGATATTAACACTGATGAGGCGCTTGCCATTTTATACACTCATTTCGTATTTTAGCTAATATTGTTTGTTTGAATATCAGTTATAGGGTTTATCGTGCTGATAAAATGTCATAGTAATGACCCTGGGCTCGAAGCTTTCTATAACAAGGTTGTTTTGGATTACCTCAGTTCTTTCCTCAAATGAGACCTACTTAGGTGGGGTGGGACATATCATCATCCAGTCACATGAACCCACTTCTTTTAAAAGTCTACAAACACCCACTGCTTCACTCGCCCATCCCACCCGAACCTGAGCTTCTATACAAAAAGCAGTTCAGTTTGCATGTGGATCAGTACCAACACACAAAACTGTGTGTTGTGCTACCTGATTTGACCCCAGTCGTATTTGCAGTCCCCGTATTTGGTTTCTTTGACCACAGCGGTCTGTGGCCAACTCAAGGTTGTGCATGCAAGTCGTGTAGACGAGGACAACCTCAAATAGTTGAGGCAATAGTCATGGCGTCTTTCTCAATATTTGAAGATATGTCCCCTTCATCAGTTCATCATTAGCTAATACAAAATTATCTGACTGGCCAATTCTTTTCAAAGACACAAATAAACCATCTTCCGCAAACATACTTGTATGGAATAAGAAACTACTTGTTTGTGAAAAGGTTTACTAAATGATAACAGCAAATCTTCGGTCCTTAATGAAACAGAAGTGTCTTGAATCCAGACACACTAAAGTTTCCTGTACTGGAATTCAAAAACAAAACATTATTATAAATCAAACTAGAACCATTACATCCTTATTTGCTGTAGTTAGTAGTAGGTTGTGCGGGTCATAGAAAGAGGCATAGGTTACCCTTTTCTTTGCTTTCTCAGATGTTTCAGTTACTATGAGGGTTACTATGACTTTTCTGACCTGTATATGTAAGTATTTGTTTGTGTTCAGTCCCATGTTTCCTTAATTGCCTATATTGTGTGGCGCTTAATTCACAAGTTGATCAGGCCCAAGAGGTTTCATCGAAAAGCTTGGATTACATTACTCCCATCCCAATGCAGCGCATGTCTTCCTGACCAAATATATATAAATGATGGTTTTGAATAACCCGCTCCTAGGTCGCCACTCAAAGAGAATGAACTGCTAGTCTTATTTTGTGTAGCACGGACCTCGGACCAGATTACCAAGTAACTCCACCCATTTTAGATACGGCAGGGCGAATTTAAATCCCTTAAACTGTTTGAAGTAATTCTAACATGTGCAAAGAGAGTTTTACCCCGTATTGGGACCCTATATTTAGTTTAACATCAATGTTGATCTGGTCTGTGGTGGCTGGCAACGCTGAAATGAGCATTTTTGACACCAAGATTAATTTTTGTTTAGAACCAAAAGACAGTACAGACTGGTCTATGTAGGCTGGTTTGAGCTCCATCTGTGAAGGTAAACAATGACTAACTTTTAAATGTGTTTAAATATCGGGGTTTCGTCCGTCTTAATGTCATCTTACGTGTCCACTTGACATTTGACAAAAGTAAGTTCTCTCCACACTGTTGCACCAATGTTAAATGTGGATATATACTCGCCGTATTTCCACATAGCATACATATACTAATGGCCTCTAGTGTTGTTGAACAGTTTCACATGTTTCTTAAATCTACTTGTTGACTCCGTTGATGTTCATATTAAAAGGTAATGATAGGCTGTGCATGCGAAATTGAAAGTTTACATCATGTATATATTTATATGCTTTGATATTAGGAATATATGTAGAGCTCAAAGTAAAGTTCAGTAAACAATTGTGAGGAATGTTGTAAATTGGCTTCATCAATTTCTCTGTGCTAGTGTCTTTGACATCACACTGATCTTTCGGCTGTACGTTTTGCCAGCATGGTATCAATATGTGTGACTTTGGCTTCAAGCTTCTTAATACATTATTACTACTTTCTGGTATAACTATTACAAAAACATAATCAAGACATTCTTACATAGATGAAACAGAATCGCCAAATTAATCTGAAAATTAAGTTGCAAATTTCTGTCGATATTCATAAATATGTAGCAAGGGTTTAAATATTGGTATTTAAGATAAGATAATTTTACATGAGACTGTACGTTGAACGACTTTTCTTGGCCTCTGGGTATCAGCCCTTGGCTATCAGGGTATCTCATCAGGAACCAGTGGTAAAGTTCCCAGCGTGGTAGCTATTGCTGGTACCCAAATGTCCAGAAAAGTAGTAGTTCTGCTGCAGAAAAGTAGTTCTGCCCCTCAATATCTTAACTTTGACTAAATCCTCTTTACTTTCTGCCCTTGAAGGTACACGACGGACAACAACGGTGACCTGGGCGAGGAGACAAGCACGCTGACGGGCGACACGAGCACCCTGAACGGGGAGACGGCCACCGAGGACACGAGCACCATCAACGGCGACGTGGACTCGGTGATCGACGTGAAGGCCAGCTTCACCAAGATGAACACGGAGGACTGGCTCAACTCCCTCAAACGGGAGAAGCGCGCGGCGAGGCGCAAGTCGAAACACGACAGCCTGGACAGCGGGTCGGGGCTGACCACGCAGGCCCTGCGCGCCCACGACCACGCCCACAAGCCCTTCGTGAGGAGCCTGTCCCGGCTCCCCGACGAGGAGTCCTCCGTGTACTCCGTCGACCAGGAGGGCTTCTACACCTCCATGCACCGAGATAGTGGACTAAAACGTAGCCAGTCGGAGATGATCGAGGAGGAGACTCAGTGGCAGCTGAGCATGGACTCGTTCATGTCAAGTAGTAACAGCACACTCGCAAGTAGCACCCCGGCCTCCAAGCCCAGCAGGGCCGAGAAGGCCAGGAGGAGATCCACCTCTTTCTTATCTAACCTACCGGGCCTGAGGAAAATGAAATCCTCGTCTAAGAAACAGAAGAAAACCCCACCGCCCCCGCCGCGACGCGTGTCGACGGTGCTGGATAAAAGTAACCTCACGTTGCACCTGGAACACCCGGGGTCGCCCCCGACTCCGTCCAGCGAGTTGTCCAAGTCGGCGGACACCTCGACAGAGACTGTCATCAACACCAGCATGCAGGCCACCCCACCGCCCAAGGCCAACAACGGCCACAACGACTCGTCGTGCGAGTCGGACGCCGAGGCCATCTACGCGCGTCTCAAGACGAAGACCTCGATAAGTACGGCCGGGATCCCATCACTGTGCTCGGTGACGCCCATCGGCAGTGATGAGGAGGACGCCGACATGTTGTCCTTCAGCAGGTCCTGGAGGGGCCAGGTCAGCGGTCCTCCAGGTGGTACTAACAATGACACCTCCACCTGGACGGGCAGCCTGGTCAGCACCAAGTCGGCTCCAGGGTCCCTGCTGGAGGGTCCGCACAGCATGGTCACGTCCACCCCGCTGCACTCAGGAGGTAGTACGGCGAGAACCAGGTTCGACTCGTCGTCCGGCGGAGACTCCAGTGGTGCCGTCGACCTGTCCATCTCGGACACGATGATGCTGCGGGCCGAGTCCTCGGCCGACAGTAGTGGTTTCTCCACGTGGCCCCGGTCCCCGGCCTGTAAGACGGGGGACCGCCACAACGAGCAGAAGGCACCGCGTCCCTCCAGGGCCCTCCACTTCACCGGGCCGGGCTTCGACCCGCGCGACGCCCGCAACGTGATACCGGAGGCCAAGACGCCCGACGGCCACCCCGCCCACACCCGAGGACTGACCACCCGCAACTCGTTCAGGGGGTCCAACGACGGGTCGGAGAGATCCTCGTCTAAGGGCACGTCGTCCATCCACTCGCCGTCCACCAGCAGCATCCCGTCGTCGCTGAGTGACGACATGCCTCCAGTACCTGGTCGTTTCCAGCAGGTGTCGTCGGTGGGGCGCGGGGGGAGGGGCCGGCCGGGGGAGGGGGCCAGTCTGAGCGGGGGGAGTGGGGGCAGCGCCTGCACGTCCCCCGTCAACAGGGCCGGCCACGTGTACGCCAACGTGGTCGTCCAGAACTCGGGCCCGATGAGCGCCTCCTCCTCGGCCAGTTCCCTGTCCCTGGGCGGGTCCAACCTGGGCCTGCCCCCCACCTCCCTCACCGACCCCAACTACATCAGTGTCAACTCCACCTGGCCCCGCGCCGCCAAGACCACGCCCGATGCTCAGTCCGACGGTAGCGGGTTGCCCGACAAGAAGAGGTTTAGTACGTTTAGTAAGCCCGAGAAAGAGGTGGTAGTCCAAGAGGACCTAGACGAGGGCCAAGAGGAGCCTTTGAGTGTGCCTGTGACTTCTTACAACGGTCCGGTGCCGGCCCCAGCCAAGCTGATCATATCATCCCCGGTGGCCACCAAAGTGTCCTTCAAGGAGAACCCTTACAAGCGGTCGGTGTGCAGCCCGGTCACCACCCAGGAGCTCATGTCCTTTTGGAACCAGAGCGTCAAGGACAAGCCCTACAACTCGCCCACCCCTCCTGTGGGCAGTGCCTTGGACGGGTCGGACTGGTCCTCCCGCGAGCCGTCCCCGAGTGCCTTCAAACCCGTGCTGCCCGCGCCCCGCCCGGCCACCTCCCAGGTGGTCTCCAGACCCCTCTTCCCCTCCCTGTCCTCCATGAAACACTCCATCAGCTTCCCCATAGCCGACAAGAAGGAGGACAAGCCCGACAAACCGGCGGCCTCCACTCCCAGCAGTTACGGCCGGTCCTGGTATGAAGGCATTTCCAGTCCCAAAAAGACGTCCAACTCGGAGGTGGTGCCCATCACGACGGCCACCTCCCTGTCCAGACCCGGCAGTAGTATCCAGTCACAGATATCGCTGACGTCGTTTATCAGTGACTCGCCCACCCCTTCCCTACTCGACCAGCGCAGGGACAGTATCTCCAGTAACGTGTCCTCCGACTCCGGCAGTAAGAAACACGTCACCTTCGCCACGGTGAACAAGGCGAGTCCGGCCAGCAGTCAGTTCTCGCTGAAGATGGACGACGGCACGTCCTCCCTGACCGGCTCGGTCACCGGCAGTATCGGCAGTAATGAGTCGAGCGACAGAAAACCCACCTTCTCGTCCTTCACCAAACTGCCCACGGTCTCCCCGACCAACAGTCTGCAGAGAGGCAGCTCCCAGTCGGGGAACCTCAAGGGGATTCTCAGTGCACCTGTACCCACACCAGGACCTCCTGCAGCTGACGGGAGTGGTCAGTCGAGGACCTCAATGGGCAGCGGTCAAGGCAGCAGCAGCCTCAAGTCCCCCTCCAGTCAGGGCTACCACCGACCAACCAGTCTGGCCTTGAGTAAGACCGTGGACACCCCATCCAGGCTGCAGTCTATCGGAGAAGGCCAGACCTCGGAGGACTTCTCAGCCACCTCCAGCAACCCAACGCTTGTTGGCGCCGGGGCTCGGAAACCCAGCCCCGTGCGTTCTGCACCACAGAAGCCAACCGAGGAAGCCATCAAGGCTCAAACTGCCACCACTCCACTTCAAGGTAAACCATTGGCTGCCACCACTGCCTCAGGGGGGGACCGTACTCTGCCGTCAGTCAGACCATGGCCAGCCAAAAATACAGACACTGGTCCCAGTAAATCTCCAGCAAAAGACATAACTCCTTCAAAACAGGAGGCAAGGAACAACACAGCCTCTAGTGCTACCAAACAACCACAAACTGCCCGAGTTACACCAACGGTAAAAATGCCTAAAATGACCAGCTTCAAGCCAGTGTCAACTGTAGCTCCAGTATCTAAACTGTCCCCGGAGAACAGTGTTAAACCCCCTGTGCATAATACCACTGACGGCAAAACGGATCAAAAACAGGAGAAAGTCACCACCTCAAAGAGGTCTCTGGAAGCACAAGGCCCAACCCAATCAAAACAGGAATCCCCCATCAAAAGTGAAAAGGAGTCGAAGGTTTCCCCTGCCTCTGTTTCCAAAGACAAGGGTTCCAAGACTGAGGATTCAAAAACCAGTCCGGCTTCTCCTAGTGGGACAGTAGGTGGGAAACAGGATTCATCGAGTTCTTCCACGGATACTGGAGCAAGTGGCAAAGCCAGTGGTTCTCAAAGTAAACCACCTTCAGGTCCCACCGCGGCCAAGGTGTCCCCCAGGATAGGGCCCACCCGACCGTCAGTGTTACCCACAGGGACCAAGAACTCGCCTACTTCAGGTACGTCTAAGGCCAAGTACCCGAGTGGGCTGACCAGTTCCAGCTCCAGCCTGACGCCGTCAACAGGCACCAACGGCAGCTCGGGTACGCTGACCAACTCCACCAGTACCCTGTCTCTGGCCAGTAGCTCCAGCCTACTGGGGTCCAAACTCAGCCTCAACAAGTCCACAGACAGTCTGGCCTCCAACGGCTCCAGCTCTTCAGTGATTGAGAGGAACAGGGCAGCACGGTTGGCTTTCCTCAACTCGGCATCGTGCCAAGCCGCCAGCAACATGAGTCCGCCCAGCCCGGATAACAATGCCAGCTCCGACCCCTTCAGCAAGTACAAGGTGGGAGGAACGTCCCCCGGTGCCAACACCTGCACCGGGACTCCGCCACCTCCAAACAGTGTCGACGACCGCTTTGCCCGCTATAAGATCGGGCAGCGGAAGAGTTCAACGGGCAGCCTGACAAGTGGGGGGTCTGGATCCCCGACCTCTCCCACGTGCACCGGGCCCTCACAGGGGCGATTCGTCAACTCAGTGATGAACCAGCTGGCCACTAAGACTGAGGGGGAGAGTCCACCGTCCCCCACCACACCCTCTAGTGGGCTGGGCAGCTCCATTGCCAGCCCGCAGTCCCCCCTGAAAACTCTCACACCGCCCAGTAAAGGGCTGGGCACAAAGACTGACTTGGACATCAAGACCTCATTGAATGGGGTGAAGGCGACAGGAGTGGTACAGCCCAATATCAACAATAACAACAACGTCAGTGACACTCAGACAAACATATTATCATTGGATGCGAAAAAGGAAACGTGCTGTTAAAATGTTTCTACATTGATGTTAGATATTCATGCCTTGAATACTTGAAAACACATTTGTTTCATTTGAGTAATGCTACTTGAAATAACTTTGTATGTCGCACAGCGTGTATGGTGTCTGAAATGACTGGCAGTGAATGAGTGAGGACTGTAAATATTCACATTGTATGAAAGATGGAGTTTAGAGAATGAGTCTAATTTTATGATGACAATGACAGAAATCTACTGTTTATGATTTGTTATATTACTCTATAATTGCATATGGAACCAATGATACAATTTTCTTCAAAATTGAGACCGCATTACAATAGTTTACCGTCACTGTTTATGCTGGTAGTAATTTCTGTTTTCTCTGTACTTTCCACTATGGTTTCCGCACTAAATTCTAAAGCTATTCTTAAAAGCATTAGAGCTTACATATTGTGACTTTTTCTCTTGGGGAAAAATCACAATCTATCTAGGTATTTCGGTCTGGTTGATTTTGAATGAGTTGTGTGGGATTTAGGCTAAGGAGTGTGTAGTAGTGGTAAGTGTACACACTTCCGTTGTTTTCGGTGTCTGTGAGTTTGTTAATCCTTGTCGTCCCGGTCTTCCCCCTCTGTGGTGGGGAAGAGGATGTGTTGTGAGGTGAGAGACACCGCTGGAGCTTTGTGCCTCCATATTTCGACAGCCTTGTCAGCCCCCGGCCCCAACCTGCACTGTCCAGCGCACGTTGGCGCTCCTTTCGCCAAACCAGGCGGCCACCGAAACGGGGAAAAAAGTACTGCACACCCTAAAGCTCAATCACGCCTATACGAGGACCCCCAATGTGAATTAAATAACGGAGTTCACCGGGGGTTATTGAGCATATGGGAAAGGGTAGATTTTCTACGATCTCTATCGCATAGGCAAGGTTACAATTATGTTTGACCTCAAGGTACTTGGTCTGAAGATAATTGTAATATGCCTTCCGTAGATGTTGTGATTCACTTCAAATACACTGAGAAGTGACGCAAAGCTGTTGTACAACAATGGCGGTAGCGAACCTTTGTTTTGATATCTTATGTCTTTTTGACATCTTACATAAATGTTTTCTAAATTTCTTAACACAAATGATTCAATCCTACGATGCAGTACTTTTAAGGGTCGCCTGGTTCTGTATATTTATAGCGTAGCACACAAGGTTACTTTTATGTCACACTAGAAAGGTGGATTCAGAAAGCGGGCCATTGTTTAAGCGATAAAAAGAGATTCTTTAAAAAAAAACATGAAACTATTAAAATGTTGTTAACATCAATTGGAAAAGACGGTTTTTACAATCTCTATTGTTAAACTCTTTACATCTATTTTGGCAAGTTTCTTTTATAACAGTTTGCACTTTGAATAAATTCGAAATTCAAAGAACAGTTGGCACATTTGATCAAGTCGTTCAATGTTTAAACCGAGACTCAATCTTTCTGAATCGTATCACTAGTATGGAGAGCACAACAACTTGGAAAAAGAAAAGAAAAAAAAAGCCTAGCGGTGAGGACAGTGAGAAAAGAAAACGACAGTGAAGGAAATGTTCTTAATACTTTTGTAATATAATAAGTTTTTCCTTATTGTAATACTATTCGTGTAGATTCAAAAGTAATGTTGATATATTGACATGTCTTAATGCATGTTTGGAATTCGTCTTGAGTGGGATCTGTAAGTCTGTATGCCCTGTTTTTTGCTTTTAGATGGTATAGTAAAACTAATGGTTCTATGTTAATCGTTTTACCCATATAGCAACATTTTAGACAGTACATTTCTGTCGGTTATCTGAAAGATTGTACACGAATGTGTGGTTGAAAAAAGGCGATGTATTTATATTGCTGGCACATATGATTTTATATACACTTGGTACATACATTTTGAGAAAGTAAATATCATATCGTGGGATCAAATTATGTATATTTGTATTTGATTGTCTGGTATTGGCAAAAAGGAACTCGAATTATTTAGAATTGGACTTTTCTTGTACTTTTTACGGTAAAAACGCATATGCCAGATCATAAGGCATCGACGCGTTGTTTTAGCAGTGTTCCTCAATATTTGAAATTTTTATCAGCAAGATTATTCTAGTCATTCCTATTAGAGTTGAAATGTATGAGAGGCTAAATCAAAATAGTGTCAGTGTGCTGTGTGAACGTCGATCACGGTATGTATCCATGAATCTATTAACTGCCAGAATCACTATACGTTTTGTTGTCCAAGACGATGATATCTTCATGTTACTGAAAAACGCACCTCTGAAAAGTTTGCCTGTCCATAATATTTTTAAAGAAAAAACGCCATGATAGTTTGGAGAAAGTGTCATAGGATGAATACTATGAAAAATAGGAGCCTGTTAACTAAACAGTGGAGATGCCCAGGTGAAGTTGACATAAATGGTGCTGCCATCTTGTGTTAAAGTTAGTTTTACTCCCTCTTTTAGACGGCTTTTATTGTACTGAAAAGTACATGAGAAGCGTTTTATGTGTACAGATTGTTAATTCTCTGTATGTAGAGACCTATCTTTTAAAATGTTGATGATACATTTTACGCTGAATATATTTAATCATTATTTAAATGTTGGACATCCCACCAAACAGCTTCTGTAAAATTTGCTTCCAGTAGCAGTTAGCCCCTTCTTTAATTATTCATTTTATTTTAATAAATTAATATCAGTGCAAGAATTGTGATATGCATGCCTTCAGAGGAAAGAAATCATTGTTCTTCGTGGTATGATTCGAGAAAATGAAGAAGAAAAACAGGAGAACTGTATGTATTTTCCGAGAACAGTGAGCAGAATCAAATATTTCACGAAGTTGTTCATCAAGCCTGTCCTCTTACGTAAGGCGGCATTATGACAGTGTGCCCCTTCCAGCAGGACTCACAACTAAACAGGTCAGGAAACGAATCATTTCGCGGCAGGTGAATAAAGCCGAACAAAAATGAAATTATTAGGCTTCTTGAAAATAGCCTAGTTTTCAATTGTAAAATGTACAGATGAATAAAATTGAATAATATACGCCATATGTTACTAGTCTTTTAAACATCCGATAGTATACTTTTAAATGGGTAATCTGTTGATGTTATGATAACTTGCTTGATAATCTTTTAGAAAATGACGAAACATGGTGAAAGTTGCTCTAAAATGTGAGGGGGAATTTAGAAAACTTGAGGCCTTTTTTTATGGGATGTCACCCCTAAACTGATTCGTTAGGTAATTCTAAGAATACCGTAAATCTATCAACATTAAAAGATTTACTATTTCTTAAATCAAACTCATTTGGCTTATACGTTTATGTCTCTCAACTAGAAATATTGAAATATTGATCGAAGATCGCCAACAGAAACGGGAAATTTATCTACGAAAACACTGAGGGCCCTTTGGCCTGATCTAATGCAAATCAAAGGTGAGCACCTGATGAATAAATTTCGGTAAAAGCTTCAGGAAATTAAGAAAAAATGACTAGTAAACAAACGATGTAGTTTTCGAAACTATCGATCCCTTGGGTACTAATTCCTAGGACAGTAGAGTGGGATGCGCTCCTTGTGAATAATTACATTCTTCAAATAAACACGAAATTATAACTAAGACATAGGCCTAAGCCTACATACTGGGTCTTTACCCTTTCGAAGTTTATGAAAGCGTATTAATAAAATATCACAATTTAAAATCAGTGAGTGAATTTGAAAGCTTTTTTTTTTTTTTACCAATATTATAGAAATGAGATTCTACAACTGAAAGTAATTTTATGTAGAAATTCTCAATAATCTCTGGTTATAGAATTTGAAAAAATCCCTGTTTTCATAATTATAAGTCCCAACATGTACATGCGTAGACGGTGAATTCCTATGAAAAAGTATTACTGTAAACTATTTAATTTTTGTGCTGTACAAATTTTCGCGCACCACTATAAATTAGCAAAAAATAATGACGAGTGAAAATTAGGAATATTATAAAACAAATAGTATTAACTATCAAATGCGCGAAATAATGAATGCGTGAAAATGTTATTTATTGGTAGGTGCGTGAAAATTTAGGAGCAGGAAAATATATACGTTCACACTGACACAGTGTATGAAACATCACCTTAGTAGTCAACGTGTTTCTGGAGGATAATTCCCTATTGTTTATGTTCAGATGTTAGGTTGCCCAATCGAACAGCTCTCTTGGTCATTGTTTATGGTACAGTTTATAAGAAAGAAAGAAAGAAAAGAAAAAGGGGGGTTTGGGGGCACAGCCCCTGATTTCTAACAATATTTGATATAAAATATTCAACATAACCTGATAATCAAACCAACATTCCTGTCTTAAAAGTAGGAATTTCTCTTTCATAAGATTTAGATAGATTAGATATAGATTGCCAAATTTATTCTCATTCAATACGACGCAATGAAGATGCCTCCCAGCTTTGATAACATGATTATTTGTATAAAAAATATTTCCAAAATGGGTAGACAAGAATCGGATCCCAGGAATTTTGGGACACTGGAACAGGTCAGGGTACATTATTTTGGTGGCTTGCTATAATCAATGCATGTGTACTCTGGTACCCACGCCGACCGCTAGCTAGCAATTTCAGCAGCCACGGTGGAGCATCTGTTGGATAGACCGGGAGGGAGGGACAGAGCCCTGCATGATGTAGGATGCGGTGGAGGAGTGTAATGCATGTGTGGCGCGAAACGTGTTTGTCATCTTTGCCTCTAGGTGGCGCCACTAGGCACGGTAGCGCCCCCTGGTGTGTGTTTCCATGTCATCAAGGTCAAGGCCGGTCGACTGGCAGGGTCTAGGGCCAAGAAGACAGGTTTGTTTTACCGTATTTCATCAGTTTATTAATTATATATAACAAGAGGTTCATTTTAGACCCTTCAAATAACAAATATTTGTCAAATCTAGTTTGTTTAAGAACTGTTATATGACGTTAATGGCCGGTTTAGCAACAGCTGTCACTAAAATATGTCCACCAAACTCACTCTCAAGTCTCAACTCAAGAAAAACCCAGTCAAGTCAAGTGCCCCCGGGGAGGGGGGGGGGGGGGGGGGGCTCAATTGTCTTTGGATGTAGGTACCCGGTAGCAGGTACCATATATACCGGTATATATATATATATATACCGGTATATATATATATATATATATATATATATATATATATATATATATATGATCTAGTCTACATCTAGATTGAGTTGACTAATTTCTTGTTCCCAATCATATTTCAGAATGCAATGACTATAGTTTTAGAGCCTAGAGGTATAACCGGTATGAAGAATTGTCCTGCATACTTTTAACTTATAAGTTATAGAGTAGTGGAGGGTATTATCGGCAGTCTTGTATTATCGGCACCCGTGACAGTTGTTCAGATATTACAAAAACAATTTGAGCCTTTTTGGCAATATGATTTTCATATATTCAAAGGAAACTTGTATTCTATTATTTACCGCAAGACTTATATGGTCTACGGGCCATGAATAGATAATACAACATTGAATGAAATTATTCTGTGCATCATCACTGAACCAGAAATGACTATTTTATGCAGCTGGATAATGAGCATAGGTGTAGAGAATTCATTTGTTGACCTCAAAAATAAGTTTAACAATTTAGTTTTGATTTGTATGAGCTATGACATGTCTAAAAAGAAATATTCAGGGAAAAATAGTCTCAAAAATCTAGTAACATGTTAAATTACATGGGTGCCGAAAATACACTCCATTTCATGTGCATGTCTTGTATTATCGGCAGGGTTACATCATCAGGCTAAATATTAGACTAGACAATATAGATTAAAGGCTTAAAACCAAAAATCATAATGAAGAATAAAGAAAAAATAAGACTAACAATATGCTACGTTGTGCTTTTAAAGTAATAGTTCTCTTACAGTAATTTATTGTATATGACAATAAACCACCACTAAATATGCATAATGATTCAACCAATAAAATACATAAAAAAACGTTCATAGGTCCATATTTTTGGGGGCTGGATTTGTCCATCATTAAACACATTGATGGGTTCTAAATCATTTCCAGTTCAAAGTAAACACATTGAACAAGTTTTTCTAATAAACAAAAATAAATCTACTTATATCAGCCTCAAAGTAATGCTGATTTACATCACAGGGTGCCGATAATACAAGACAGGTGCCGATAATACACTCCAAAACATGAAAAAACAATCAACCTACATTTTTTATATTTATTTCTGAAAATCGTATTCTATATGATAATATGATTTAAATATGTACAGACTTTGCTATGGAACACGTTTTTATTAGATTTTGGGGAAAATATGTATACAGTGATGTATTTTACCCTAAGGTGCCGATAATACACGCCACTCTCTAGTCTAACATCAGAGATGATCTCTATTATTAACAGCCCTCCTAAAAGGTAGTTTGATTATTTGACAGCCCCCATTTTTAAGCCGAATCGACAATTGACAGCTAGTTTCTACAACCGCAGTTGGTAACCATTTCTAGACCGGGGGGGGAGGGGGGGTAAAGTGATCAATCCAGCCTATCACCTGTACAGTGGCAGTGGGTAGACTAGATTATACCCCTTTCAGACTAGCGCTGAGAATGCGCATCAAAGCGCTTTAAATTCAAAGCGCTCCAGTATGCTTCCTAGCTGGGTCTTGTCCAAAAGGAAAAGCATTATTATAGAATGCGCTTCAATGTGCTAAGAATTCAATCCTAGAATTCGGTTCTGGAGCAGTACTGTAGAATATGCTTTGCTTCACTTGCAAACCACCGTCTGAAATATACTGAAGCGAAGCGAACCATATTCTTAGTAGTCTATACAAATCTGCGCTGTTACTATTCGAATCCATTCTTTGATTATACGAATCCATGCTGTTAATATATGAATCCGTGCTGTTATTATACAAATCCTAAAGCTCAGATGCTATTTTGTAGTAGGAGGTAGACATATGAATGGGCCGTATTCTAGAATGTGTTTTGCTTCGGTGTGGTTCACTCCGCTTCGCTTTGGTTTGCTTCACCTTGCCGTGAAGTGTGAAAGGGGTAAAAGTCTATATCTGAATCTACCGGGCCTCTTTATGGCAGTTTGAGAAAACAGAAATTATCCAGGACTACAAAAAGTCGACCGTTCTAAATAACCTCTGAAATGTGTTGCAGGTTTCAAAGATGGAGGCCCTTTGTACCACCACCTTTCGTTCTACACAGAGACTTTTCTGTAGTCGTTGGCTTAAACCCATCTGTTCACGGTACGCAGGCAAATCACTTCAAGAACATCAACATGATAAAAGACAATTCAGCACTTCTGTGCCATCTAACCACAGTTTTGTGACGCAGTGTTTGCATAATAAATCTCTACTGAGGGTGTCTGGAAAGGACACTTCTGAGTTTCTGCAAGGACTTTTTACAAACGATATGGCGTGCCTGCATCCAGACAAAGTAAACTGTGGGAGGACTCTCTACACCATGATGCTGAATGTACAGGTACAGTATATTGATTTTCTGTCATCAGCATGTAACTTGTTAGACAAATTAATAAAAGCTAGTTATGGTGATACAAATTCAAAAGTTAAGGACAGTTTGTTACATGAATATGTCTGCATGTAGTCAACATGCGGATGGAAATTAAAATAATTAAAAATCTGCTTTCGCACAAATCGCTGTAATACTTTTTGGATACACATTGATTGATCCGTTTGTAGATTTCCACCTATATTATCACTGTTATATGCATATCATGCAGTCATTGTCAACTTGCAAGCCTGTAGTAAAATTGTATATGTTGAAGTTATTTTGATGAAAATTGGGAATCTTTTTGTTTTAGGGACGCATCCTTTACGACCTGATTATGTATGCTGTAGGGAAACCGAGACAAGGCAACTCAAGTGAAGCAAAAGATTCTGTACTGACGGAACTTCTCTTAGAGTGTGACCGCGAAGTGACGGATGAACTCATCAAAACACTGAAACGTTATAAGATCCGGAAAAAGGTATGCTTTGGGTTTAGCTTCACTTGTAAATTGTATTCATGAAATAAAAAAGGATTTAACTGTAACTTCAAAGGTTCCCCCTCCCTGCCTCCTATTGATGGTTTGTAATAGCATTTTAGTAAAAGGTACACATTTCAGCTACATGTATAACAGGCCATGTCAAGAAATCTTTATTTTATGTTATTAAAGTACAGAAATCACATTTTAGTAATCGAATCGGGCAATTTAAACGTATGTATTAAACCAGAAGTTACAAAACTTTCTTTTGGTCATAAATCCCGACCGTTATACAATTTCGATTTAATCAAGTTAACGGTGCTAAAGAAGTAAACGTATTAACGTTTTCCTTGTTTGATGCTGCAGGTGGTGCTGGAGCCCGTGGGTGAGGAGATGGCCGTCTGGTCGGTGATGCCCAGTACGGCCACGTCAGCCCCACCGCCCGCCGTTACCGTCACCGACCCGGCCAACGTGGTGACGTGTGACCCCGACCCCAGGCTCAAGGCCCTAGGCTACAGGCTTCTCCTACCCACAGGGGTCAAAGGTGAGAAATGTCTTCTTAGGACAAAAGAGCTCCCCAATGCGTGTCAATCTCATTATTGTATCTACAAGAGGTATTTCCTTGTGTATCTTAATAGTGCATCACGTCTGCCCATTTTAATAAAAAAAATTATCAAATTCAAGTGTCAGCGTTCTGGAGAATGGTTTTGGCAAGGCTGTTGATTCAAAAAGAAAAATTGAAAATCCTCATTTTTGGGTGAATCAAAAGACATTTTAACTTTATATAAGAGTCCGTTGAAAATAGATCATGTACGACAACTATTACTAATTGTCCAAATTCATGAATCATTATTTCTTAAATCTTAATAGCATTTTGTTCATTGTGTTCACACTGTTTAATGTCATTTCACCCACTTCATCCTAAGGCTCGTCAGTCCTAGCCGACACTACAGAGGTGGATGACCAGGACTTCTACCGTCGGTTCCGATTCCAGCACGGAGTGGCCGAGGGCTGCACTGAGCTGCCGCCTGGTGGGTGCCTGCCGCTAGAGTCCAACGCCGCCTTCCTCAACGGGGGTAAGTAGGCTGGGTAACATCATACAAGTATGTACAGGAGATAGCACTTATTATACATAGTCATACTATTATGTACAGGAGATGGTATATAGTTGTTTTATCACCCGCACGGCCGAGGAGTGGTACATACAGGGGGGTAGTGGGTCTTGACACGCTGTACGTACCGCTCCTTATTTGCGTGATTTTCCAATAATTTTGAACTTTGTTTGGGTGATAAAATATAGAAGACCCTTAGGGATCGTCCTCGGGTACCTGTACGACCCATGGGGATCTTGTATACCTTGGGCTTCGCCCTCGGCACCTGACAATCCCTTATGGGTCGTACAGACACCCTCTGACGACCCCCGCTTTTGTTCTTCTATTAGTACTCTACAATAAGTATATGTTCATTGAATACCTGTGACTGTACATTGCTCAAAATTAAAGCTTAGTAGAAAATACAAGTTACTTATAGCCATAGACTTATGCAGGCGAGGTCATACTGCGGGTATAAATTTGATAGTTATCGGTCTCCTAACCTAATAGATCAGACTCCTGTTACTATAAAGAAAGAATACATTATTACCCTGGAGAAGACCTTAACCGGTCGAAACATGTCGGTTTAATTATCAAATAAATACTCAATAATTGAAAACCAACTCCTTGTTTTAGTTCGGCAGTTCTTCCACCATTTTGATTTCTTATTTTAAGTTATAAAGTAAGTGACTGAGAATATTACAGTATGCCTAAAGAATGAGGTGAGTGACCACTTATGATGTTTTGTTTTTAGTGAGTTTCAACAAGGGGTGTTACGTGGGCCAGGAGCTGACGGCGCGGACCTACCACACGGGCCTTACCCGTAAACGGATCATGCCTATCGCCCTGGACAGGTAGGGAGTCACATCACTGACAGATCAAAATATGCCACTTTTCCTACTTTTGTAGGATTTCCTACTGTTCAGTGATTTTTGGAATGCACAACCGATTTTCCTAGAATATTTTTGTCGTAGTTCTGAGCTTCTTAAAATTTGAAATTCCATGCTAAACCTCCGTTCCTAAAGGTTACTGATCTAGTTGTTACCGGAAAAAAAGTAGGAAAAATGTTTCCTACTTTTCCATCAGTGAGAGTTGCATCTCTAAACATAGAACTCTTTCCCGGATGCTTGCGTCTTGATAGTTATATTCAAACTTATAGATAGATTGACTCTCCTAAATGACACGACTGAGAACTGTCACTTTTAGATTATATAATCCCAGGTTAGGAACCATTACTAATTTATAACAAAAGTCTTTTTAATGACAGTGCTTACCAATTTCGGATTTCTCATCAAAGACCTTTATACATGCATGTCGCTGTTGTACAAATTTAAGACACGGTACTCTGGCAAATTAATCCAGAAGGTAAATTATACACACAAAATGTATATGCTCAAAACGTGATTTGTTTTGTGTTCCGCAAATATAAGGCCACTTTTAGACATTAACCCTTACGATGCCAAAGTTAAGAGAGCATGAAGATCTTAATTACATAAGAAAAAAAAGAAAGAAAGGGATTTGTATGTGAATATAAAATATCATTGAGAAGTTTTGCTGTAGAGTCGGTTCCATTGTATTGTGCTCTCAACCACTGTACCTGTGTATGCCTGTAGTAAGATCGCGCCCCTTATGTTGCAGCCCCATCAACCATGACCCCAAGGGTAAAGTATCGATTGAGAACGCAGCAGGTAAGAAGTGCGGCACGTTACGTGGTGTCTCAGGCCTTCACGGGCTGGCCCTGCTGCGCCTGCCGGACACGGTGGGGAAGGGCCCGCTCAGCCTGCACGCTGAAGATGGGGCGGACGACCCGCTCACCACCGCTACCACCCACATCCCCGACTGGTGGCCCACCGACACCGACACCATCCTCAAACAGGTGCTCACTGACCACCCAGAGGCCGGCAAAAAGGCCAGCAGTAAATAAATTTACAATATAAAACAATCGCCAAATCAGTTTTTTCTCTGGTCTGAGACTTTAATTAAATGGTCGGAGAAATCAGTATACAGTATTACATAGAAAGAATAGTCTAGGTAATCTTTAAAAACAAGGAGAGTTGCAACTACGGTATAACTATTAAAAGGTAAACACAAAAATTTAATACTTCATCGTAAGAAAATGCAACATTGTTAGTCCTTGAAACGGTTTCTCCTTGAATGAGGTTCTTTGTGCTATTTGGGGACCTCATATTTATTGCATCCCACAATGACAATTGGCTTTGACTTCGCTTTGGAGTAGCAAATGCAGAACATTTTTAACACAATTACGGTAACACTTTAATGCCCTCCTTCGCTGTCATTATCTATTATAACTGCAATACGTTTTAAGGATTGATATTGTGATGGAAATGAATTGTGCAGAAAATCAGACAAATCTATAAGAACGCCTTTATATTCAATTTCAAGAAAGAATTAACCTTTTTCATGTTATGAAAGTTGAATGTTATAAATTGTAAATAACAAAATAAAAGGTAGCCTCTGAGAAAAATATGTCCATTGCTTTTATGCTTTGTAAAATCCTATAATGGGACCAATGAAACCCCTGACCACTATGGAAATTCAATTCTTAATTTTGGATGAATCTTAATTAGAAATGACCCAACTTAAAAAAAAGAAAAAGCCCGTAATAATGTTCAGGAAAATTAGGGGCTGTCCCTCCCTGTATCAATGAAGACTGGTGAAATTGGTTTTCCATTTATAATATCCATTCTGTTTGGGACATATTGTTTATAACCTCACAATACCTAGATCGATTCAAATAATCTAAAATGCTGTTATGGCCTTATTTTGCCCATAATATGAAGTAAAACAATCATGAAGATTTTCAGAAGTTTTGCTTTATTGTTTTCACCAATTTAATCTATAACATGGCATTCCATTAACGTAACTTTCGAGCAACTATACACAAACTGTAACAGCGATGCTATTTCTAACACGGCTTTTCCAAACAACCACCTTCGAATGCTCGAGATTCGAGAAGTTTTACTCTCACACTACTTAGTTCTTCACGCTATCACTTTTGAATTATCTCATGATTATTTGGTGTTGTTGATGAGGTAAAGAGGACACGATATTTGGTAAGTGATATGACACCAAGCCGGGGTTTATTACGGATAAGGAATATCCAAATTATAAATCCGACACGATAATTATTGTAAAGACCCGACTTGGTGCAACTATACACCGGGCAAATCCGTCACAAAGTACAATGTGTGTATTTCATATCTCTCAAAAATATAGGTCTTTGAATGACAGGTATAAAGGACTAGTAAATCCTTTCCTTGAGTTCTTACTCCAAAATACACACAATTATGATGTGTTTCGAGTATGAAAATATGAGCTTAAAGCGCCCTCAATCTGTATTCTTCACACCAGGTGGTCTTAGCAAGTGACCATCACTGTCTGGTCTATTCTTACACATAATGTGACAAACTTAACTGTAACTCTTTGCACATATATTTTGAGATAAAAAGATCAAGACAGTTAACAATCTTCAAAAAGTGCATCTTTCGTATCGGTAAATATCATGATATCCAAGGACATCAATACTGAATTTTCTGAAAGTTGTTATCATGACTTAAAATACAGAAGAGAATGGTTTGAACGTGGCTAAAGAGCTAAAATGATAAATAATAATTCTAAAAAAAAATACAGAAATGAAGTAAGCGATCATGAACCATGGCTTTAGGCCAACAAATAATTAGCGTGAAAACATACTGTTGTTCAGCACCATGAACGCAAAGGTATGCACAGGCATCAAATTACAAGCATATGCGAGTAAGAAAAGATTTTAAAACGGCAAACACAAGCTTACAACTTTATCAGAAAAAGGAAATGAGGCATTCGATTGATCACAGAAAATATTATGGAAAAGCACATTTGTGTATGTAGCAGACGGCGACTTTAGTTATAGACAGTTGGTGTTACCATATCTATTGGAAGCCATCTAAAATTAGCCCCCAAGGTGTTGATTAAGTCATTCTTTTGCTATATCTGCTTGATATTGTTATACAATTTCATTTTTTTACACTCAGGCAGAATCAGTTAATGTCCCGATATATTCAGGATAGTGTGCGTTCCAATAAAGCTCACATCATGGATTGTCAATAACATAATCGTAACACTTTGCAGTAAACAATTATCGACTGTGATATTTTTACGATGGGTAACAGAAATTCCTGCCCATGAAGAGATGAAGACATTTAAGATTTTCAATAGACTTGTGAAATACACCAGAATGATTAATTTCAGTTCAGTTTCCACTGAATTTACATAACCCTGTTTCTTAGTTAATAATTATTTACAATGTAAATCAATGTTCCAACTATTACTCCTAATATAACAACATCGCTCCTGCCACCTCTTGTATGAAATGTATCTTGTTTGATTCATGTACCAAGGTTGTTGAGTTTAACATGAAAAATATACAACTGATAACGCAGCTCTCAAGAAAGTGATCCTCTTTATATATACACTAAAACAAAAAAGGGCAGCTAATATATTACAACTCAGATCTTACTTAGAAAGTATGTTGAAGAACCAAAGCGGTTACGCTGAACCAAAATCGTTCTCCCGCAATTTTCAAATAAGAGATAAAAGCAACAATAAATCTCCTAACATATGACAGGCATGAAGGGAACTCCAACCAATAAGGAGATAAGGTAGTTCTCCAAACCACTAGGTGCAACCAAAGGTAACTGTGTTCCCATCATGATGCAAGTTAACGACAGATGCGTGGATATTCAGCATTACATTATAAAAATAGCCTTCTCCCAGTATTTATTCAAGACTGAATATATACAACAACAAATTAAATCCTAACAACGTTTTCAATGATCATGTATTGGAAGTTATGCTGATTTAATTGATGTATTACACAATGAAGCTGTACCATACAGGTAGTAATGATATGAAGAAAATATACATATGTGCGTCGAAGTTTTTTTTTTTTTTCATCGCAGACATGGTAATTTATATAAAAGTGATCGCATCTATGGGGATGATTGGTACCCAGGGCGCTATTCCACAAAAAGTGTTCGTAAGTGTAAGGCTTAACTTTAAATTTGTGCGCAAATAGTGTTAGTAAGAAAAATTGTGCGTAATGGCATAAATTACCTGCTACGAACAGAAATATTCAGAAATGGAAAAAACTAAGATTTTAAATTATTTTCTGTTTTTCTTGGATAACTATGAATTCCCAACCGATTTTAAATCTGTTTTCACAAACGAATTCCTTATAAAAAAGCTATTTAATGGTATCCTGTGGTAATCTGTAGCTTTAGGATATCATGACGAAAAGAATTTCTGAATATTAAAAATGGTTTACGAACACTGAATCATATGTCGCAGATAATTGTGAGTTATGAACACATTTGTTGTGCTACGCACAGTAAGCAGACATACATTTTTGTGCTTATCTTTTGTCTGGAATAAAATTAAATGTTCGTAACTTTTGTGGAATGGCCCCCTGGTAAACATTAGTAAATGATTGAACTAAGTCCGGGCCGCCGTGTGACCCGAGTTTTAATGCCCTTTATTGAAGGCCAATTACAATCCTGAATTTTAATCGACACATGCATGAGAGAATAAATGATTTCGCGAAAAAAAAAACAAAAAAAAAACAACGCCTGGTGACTATTCTACACTTATACTTTGCCACGTTTATCTACTTTCCGACTCAGTTGACCAAATCTAAATTTTTAACATTTTTCTTTTCCGAAAAAGAAATATACATCCTTCGAATCTATTTGCAACTATTTTAACTAATTCAGAGATTCCGATATGTTACATCACAGATACGGACACGCTGCTTTGTAACATTTGAACGTCAGATCGTTGTTTGCATTGTCACATCATTCCTGACAATTACTTATAACATGATAGTATTTCTATCAAGTACCAAATCATGTTGAATTACAACCTTTTAGATTCCATCTAAACATCACGTTTAACAAACGACTTGTTCACCACAGCAACATATTGCTTTATCCTATTGCTACCCGAAGCTGGGGTCAACTCTTCACTAGCGTCCTACGAAGCATGCGATAACTGAAAGATACAAAGCAGATATTTGGATGTCACACAAAGAAAACTTTAAAGAAATCAAATCGAATTTTCATTTCTAAATGTATTTTCTTTTCACTAAAATATCCTGCATCTTTATGTCTCCCTTGCTAAGAAAACAAATTTGATGCCAAATCAAAATTTATGTTGGCTGATATTCAGTTTGGAACAAAAATCTCTCAGCAACTTACCTCATGTTGTGAATGAACTTGGCAGGCTGAGGGCGTGGTTTACAATGAGGGAGGATTCCGTGTGGGTCACCCCGCCGTACCTGGATCAGAAATTATACAATCATTATGACGAGAAATTAAAACTACGGCAGTTATAATGATAGTGCTTGGCAACTTATTAAGAATACTGGAAATAATATGACCAAGACTTGTTACTGTTATTCTTTAGAATTAACAGGTAATGTGTCGCCTATAAGCAGGAAAATGAATAGTTTTTCACTTTGTGTTAAAAAAATCAGATTCTCCAATAACATCTAGCACATATAATGTACGTTTATTTGTACGGGGAAATGAAATAAAAGAAATTACCAGAACACAATCCACTGCCCGTTGCTCCAGCTGCCTTCACACCTCTTGAAATACCTAAAAAAAAAAAGATCCATATCGAATGTTGATGCCTAAAATTATACAGAAAGCGTTCTTTTCTATGTCCAATTTCCCCTTACATCTTGTTTAACACTTGGGACAGCGAATCTTGTACTCGTATAAATATATTGAACTCTGTGGAACCAGAGATGTCATAAGTGACTGATGAAAAAGTAGGATATGCTTTTCATACGTTTTTTTCCCTAGAGGCAACTAGGAAGGAATTAACCTTTAGGAATAAAGACCTGACACTAAATTTGTATTTGAATAGCTTGAAACTAGCACCACAAACACTAAAATAGATATTAAAGTGGTGTAGAAAAAACTGGTTTGGCAATCCATAATCACCAAAAAGGAGGAAATCCTACAAAAGTAGGGAAAATGGCATCTCTGGGAACAATTTTTTTTTTCACTAAGGTGACCTGTACTTTAAGATCCAGCTCAATCCAGCAGCTTAACCCATACGCCCAGGGCCCTGAAGCGGCTTACCATGGATTAATGGGGTTCGACCCCCGAGACCTCCAGCTTAGCTTACTGAAGTCCTTACGTATCATCTGCCACAACACGTCTGCAGTGCCCTCAGACTGGTAAAAATAGGAAAAATATGAGAAAATGACAATATCTATTCAAAACTCGGGGTCACAAATTTCTTCTTTTTTTTTTCTTGACATAATATATGAAATAGAAAATATGAGGATAGTGAGGATCCATATCACTCGCACCAAAAAGTGTTGATTTTCCAATTTCATGAAACTAAACATAGAAGTCAAAAACTTTAAAGGACTGTATCAATCTCAACTCCAATGCATTCGGTGGAGAGTGTTGTTTTATCAGTGAGCGATTGTATAAGCGTTACATCAACATATTTCGAGCAATTACCATCTTCACAGAACAGAAGTCACTAATAGACGTGTCTACCTGTTTTGCTACGCTGACGGCGAATTTGTCGAGGTAGGGCACCCCCGCCTCAGGCTCGTGGGTAACGATGGCGGCAGCGCTATAGCTAGAGGGGAAGAATAGCACACTTCAGGAACGCACTCGAGTCAAAATACCTAGATAATACAGCCTTAGCTCAGTATGGACATATTGTGTTAAACTAGTACATAAATACTCTATTTGGTTGTTCAGCTTACGAGCGGTTAGCCAAATAGATATGGGAGAGAAATAACTGAAGAAATTTACTTTGTTCATACTGTAAGGAATATCCAGTTCGGGATAAGCAGTCTACACGAACAATTATTGTATAGTCTAGGGAAAAAAACGAGCTTACTCTTCGCACAGGTAGAGGGTGGTAAGGTTGTCCTCAATCTTCGTGAGATACTCGTCGACAAGCTCCCGACCAAATGACCTGTTAGGAAAAAAGAAAAACAATTTACTTCAGAGAATTCAGAAACACAGTAGATTTTTAATTTCTTATTCTATTTAACCTGTCGGTAATTGTTATTTATGAAAAAAGGGTAATTGTTATTTATGAAAAAAGAGTATCTTATGATAAAATGTATTTGCCCAGTATTTGGAAAGATGAAATCGTGTCAACTCTGTGTACCGAAGCTGATATCACCACATAGCTGTCTCTTACCCAGCACATTTATTGAAGTACATTTACATCCCTACAGTCAATTACTGTTAGAATTATTATCTTTTACCTGAAATATCGATATAAACGGTGACTCAACCAAAGTATGAACGGCAAACTATTTTGTACCCCAAAAACCAGTGAAACCGGCCCACTAGACCGACTTTTCATCCAACAGATTCCTGACTTTAAATCCCAGGTATATTACCAATGGATGGCACCAGACTAGTCACTCAGTCTATAGGCAGCACACTGACAACAGGGCCATTGGACAGCCAAATTCACCAATAATTACTTCGAGTTTGACCACTCACGGCAGTGTGTGCAGCGGCCCCACATGTGGCCAGTTGTGATTCTAGTGATTTCCTATAATAGATGAAAAACTGAAATCTATGCTTGTCCATCAACGTCCTCTTCTCTTAGTGTTTTCAACTATGGAGACCTTTGGGGATGTTTGGTATTTCAAGCAAACCACCTAGTTCATCTAGGGCATGAAATAGTTTTATTATTTCAAGATAGATTCATATTCTAGATAATTGGTGTTGAAAGCCGTAAACAAACTTACAGGTAGAATTTTATATTTAGTTTTGTAAGTTTAACCCGACTAAAGCACACATATGGAAAGATCAAATTATCAAAAGACATTTAGTTATAGAATCCGAACTTCCTTAGAAACACTTTTATAACAGACAAAAAACCCAATACCATTGGAATTGCACATTACAAATCCTTGACTAAATCCAGACGTCTGTGTATATAAATCCAGACGCTCTTAAATCTTGGGTTTGGTTTCACTATTACTGGTCATGGTCCAGTGGCTGCGACCTTGAAATCACGCACTCACCTCATGATCTAGTATACCCACACTCCCCGCAGTAGGCCACCAAAACAAGTTGTTTTATTTTTAGAATAAGGCCCGCGATGTATCCAAAACACATGAATACCAGATCTGCTGCATGGTCAGTTCTGGGAAAACTGACCAATAGTCATAAATAAGCACAAACTGTGACATTTTGTAAATTCTAGTTATGAGTATTGTGGTTAATTAACCACTTTGGCATAGATGTGTTCTTCCAAGTAGGTAGAACATAGTGAATAAATACTTATGACTTTACACATTTTTCATGTGGTTTAAGGGGTTCCCCGAGATCAGTACTAAGTTTACCCAATGACATTTCTTTCTGTTTTTTATTCAGTTACAGCTTAACTATTACAGTATCCACAGTATAGTTTTCTCATTAACTTTGAAATTTATAGTTACACATTTAGGTTTAGTTCCACAATATGTGTACAGTATTACAATCATCAAACTAAATCTAAACATGTACTACAATTTCTTCATTAGTAGAAAATTAAGCATTTTAAGCTCGTGTTCATAAACCAAATATTACTGTTTTTACATCTTTATTTAATTTACGATTTGTAGCGTTTACAATAATGCACAGAACTTCTGATGTCATAAACAATGGGGGAGGGGAGGGGGGAGGGGGGGGGGGGGGCTATGAACCGTCAATTCCTGATTTCGGCCTATATATAGTGTATGTACCTTGAACTCCACACAAAACTTCCAGTGTCCCTTTTATTAGGTGGATCAGCTGTCTCCGGGAATGTAGGTCAGAACGCTTAGGTCGACAACCTGTCGTAGCACAACCTCCCCACTCCCAACAGTTTGGTGGGGCCTCGACCTCTAAAGCCGCCCTCACACTCACCAACTTAACCCGACGGTCGTGGCTACCGCAGGCACTTAGTGCTGCAGCAGTTCTGATCTTGGCTAAGGAAAACTACATCGGTACAGACCACAACCTGACTGTCCTAGCCCTAGGTGATTTAACATATCTTATTTACAGCAGCAACCTCCCACCCCCACCCCACCAAAAGCAGTGGCGGAACCAGTTTTTTGAAAAGGTGCGGGCCTGCAAATAGAAGTGGGGAGGGGGCGCCCCATCCCTATTTGCCAGAATTTTACATTTAAAAAAATGACATTTTGCCAGAGACTGAACGCGACTTGACTCAACTGGAATGGTGAGTCGGGTTCAGTTGAGAGGTGTGGCCGGGGCTTAGCACTAACCTGTTTTCCCGTTGTGATGTTTAACCTGGGAATGCGTTTTTTTCCCAACACTCAAGGTCATACGCTCTAGATTAAAAAAAAGAAAAAAGCTTTTCCATTTCGGGACAGTTCGGATATCTTTATGCTTTGCACGTTCTTGACAAGGATTAGTTCTCCATTTGTCCTTATTTTCTAAAGGTCGGTTGGGAGGCAGGGGGGGGGGGCGTCTCAGGGACCATAGCTCAAAATGTACATACAGCATTAAAACCATAAAGTACTCACTTGTTAAAGAGGGTTACCAACCGCTGAGCGTCGACGCCTTTTAAAGAATCGTACCGTAAAATGGGTTCCGTTAACTTGAAGAACGTTCCAGATCCTGAAACCATTATAATATAGATTTAGATTCAAGGATACCTTTCAACACCTGACATCATTTGAGACAGTTGCAAATTTTGTTAGGGATAGGTGTACCAAAATATAGTTTCTTATACTTTACATCGACATCCAAATTCTAGACATGGTACAATGTATTGATTTTAAAAGTATGCATTCTCTGATAATATGGGAAAGAGAATCGGTAGACCAAATATTATCAAGTAAGGAGCCAGTAAAGTCAATTAGTGTCGTTTTCACTATCGCCTTCTATTAAGCAATACAATTTTACTCTTAACTTACTAACTATAAATATAAATACCTAAAATGGGTTTTATTTATCTAATTTGTAGAAACTAGAACTAGCCTTACATATAGATTCGTATTCTACATGAATCATTGTTGGATGTGGCTAGGCTTAGAAGATGTCAGCGACCTTCATGCTGTAAGCACGTATTGGGGTCCGTTAGGTTGTACACTTGGGGAGGCGGGGGGGGGGGGGGGGTATTCTGCATTAATCTGTAACTTAAACCCTATATTTACATGGAATGACTGAACTATGAATCAACTCTAAACCCAACTTGACTCGAAATATTTTTTAATTCTTCTCGCGATTGATATGCCCGGGACGAGAGACATTTCTTCAACCCAGAAGAAGAGGACGACTATATACTTTTATCGTTTATAAAATGAAGTACTTAAAGGAGAACCGCAAAGGCAGTTTTAATCTTCATATTGTGTTGAATATGTATTGCTTTAGATACATCTGCAAAATCACTGCTAACACATCATTAATACAGGAGTAATTGATGTTTAAAAATTAACTTGTACAGTGGCTTCTACTGAGTCACAGTGAGTGTGTGTGACGTCACGTATGCTCTTTCACACCTGTAGGGTAGGCTGATAAGGCTAGTGCAATGGGTGACTGCACACACAGACACCTGTGAAAGAGAGCCTAGATGACATCACAGCCCTGTGAGATAATCTGTGAGAGTGGATTCACACTGCTAAGAAAAGCTTATTTATCTTATTACATTATCCCTGTATGCTAGTTTGAGTCTAATTCTGCTTAAAATATACATCAATTAAGAATTGTGTAAAATATTTGGGATTTTTATTTTCTCCTTTGCGTGTCAGCTTTAAAGCTAAATATGGATGTCACAGCAATTTGATAAAATTCAACAAACTATAGTAAATGTGCGATAATTAAAATGAAAACCAGCTCAAGTACAAAGAATCACCACGTGTATCTCCTTATTCGGTATAACATAACAACCCCCAGTAATCAGTAAATTTATATGAAATGAATAATAAAACAAGAAACCCGTGAAGGTAGATCGTAAACGATCTAGAGTGAAAAAAATGCAAAAACAAGAATTCTGAAATGTAGATCCTAAAGGATCTATAGTGAAGACTAGAAGGGAATATGTAAAATGATTCTATCAAATAGGGGACATTTTTGGCATTAGATGGGCCTAAGTATCATTTATGCAAGTTTTTAGCAAAATATATTGGTTCAGTTTTTCAGTCTAAAAAAAACAGCAAAAATCCTTGTAATTTTCTAGAAAATGTTGTAATTGTCACAGAATTTCCTGACATGAAAATAATGGACATTCTCACCTGGGGCTACAACCTCATCGTCAGTTTTGACCCATAGTTGACTCATACTGGGAGTCAAAAATGTTCCAAATTTGGAAATTTTTCAAAGTGCTCAGATCGGCATATAAACCCTACTAAATGATTCTTTTCTTCCACAAGTCATCAGGTATTTGCACAACCACGCACGGGGTGCTCAGGCACTGCGAGGACCAGCCTACTCAGGCACACACCCCTCACCGAGCCCCCTACTCAACCTATTCCCTTAGACCGACCACCACCAGCACCGTGACCACATGATGGACGCACGGCCACAGATCACTGCTCAGCCAATGAAATTCCTCACACTACTCGTCCCACATGATTGACACTAGGCCACATATCGTCAATCAACCAATGAAATTCCTCACTCCACTCGTCCCACATGATTGACACGCGGCCACAGATCACCAATCAACCAACACTCAATGGTTCACTGAAATAGAACCACAGGGGTCCCTTACCCCCCACGCACACTCCCACTCACCGTCCGTGCCGAGACCAGAGGGGGCGGACCAATGACCACAGGGGTCCCTTACCCCCCACACACACTCCCTCCCCCACCGTCCGTGCCGAGACCAGCAGTGGCGGCCCTCCAGCCCTGAGTGTTGTCCCCCCTCACTACTCACTACTACCCCCACCACTGAAACTACTGAGGCTTGAAGGTGGCGACCCTGGCCCATTAGAACACACAATAGAGCCCTAACTACTACACAACTTTCCGTTATGTACTCAACAGAACACAAAGGATCGACGTTCGACCCTTACTAGTGAAAAAAATGTTATCCATTCACGCACTACACCAATACAAATCCATTTTTTTCACTAAAAATACAAAGGATGAGGTCAACAAAACTGTTTCCGCAGATTTTGAATGTTTCTTTTGAAAATTTAATAATCTCTTGAGTTTATGAACAATAACTCATTGACTACCAGAGTAAGTACCTTATATCACGGGAGTATATATAAGTGGGCAGTGGGAACCCTGGTTTTCTTAAATCTCCACCAACCCTACTTTCCGAACGCACCACCTCACTGCTTATTTATTTCTTATTCATTCTTACTGGCAAAGCTGGGAATCCTTTGGCCTCCTTTATGGTAATGAGGACATGGTTCGACGAAGATTTATAAGTGTCTAACCGGTTTTAAGAAAGCGAAACTGGTTTCCTGATTCTTATAAAAGTTGTGTAATGAATCCGTAAGACATTTCCTTCTATCTTTTTAATGTTGACAAGTCTCCTATAACGCAAATTGAATAATACTAATGATGGCCAGGGTCACACGAGAAAGTAATATCAAACACAAAGGTTCAGAGTTGATGGTAGTTGATAGGGGTGACAAGAAAAATTAGCAGAGTATGTCATTAACTCCTGAACAGCAGTTGATGCACTTTGCAATGGATATTGTGTCAAGATTAAAAAAGATGGCAACACTTAGTGCATAGCATTGTCATTTAGGTTTTACCTTTAAGACTTTTATTTTCTGAGAATATGTGAAATTGAAAGCTATCTTAATGTTTTGTTCGATTAAAGAATATTTGGGATTATATATGGTGAGATTGAAAAAAACCCATAATTGATTGGTTTATTTCATGATTACTAGTTGAATCTATAATATTAAGGGACCAACTAAAAAAATGTTCCACAATATGGCAATTAGCCGCTTTTAATAATGTAAGAAAAAGTTCAAACAAAATTTAAAGTAAAAAGAAAAAGAAAGTATTGTAATGTTACTAATTTCAGGACAAGTGCGATTCAGGAATAACGAGAAGTACAGCCCCTGAATACTGGCCATAGTTTATCAGCGTACCACCCCGGAATTCTTATCACTCGTTCCTGGCGTGATACACTGATAACTTTTGACTGGTACCTAGCAGGCCAGAAAAATACTTCTCCTCATTAACCTGTAATTCTAAAAAAAAAAAAAGACCCAGTTATCCTGTAGTTATTTCATATACATCACATACACCTATGTATTAATCACATAACTGTTAGTGTTGTTGATCTAGGTTTACGTGTTCGTTACTATTCATATTAGTGTTAAGTAAATATTCTGTGTAATAGTTACCGTGATGTGTGAAGAGTTCGGCGAGCAGTTTGTTGGCGGCCGTGACGACCACCGAGCTCTGCTGGGGCAGGGAGTACAGCACGGACGAGACGAACTCGATCTGGTAACGAGATGAAACAAGCCTTAAAATACATAGCGTCAGGGGGAGTTATTTATTGTGAATCTCTTCAGAACCTGTATATATACTTCATACAAATCTAGACTATTTCCATGTATCTGCCCAATCCAGTAAGTTAAACCCGGCAGAAATGGCTGATTGCCTGATTTTGTTTTTATATTCATAGGCACCTGCGGGTTAATATCAACATTATTTCATTGATAAATGGGAAAAACTAACCGGCGTTATATGCAATAATTATATTGATTAAAAAGAGATGTATTAGAAGATGTATTAAAAAAGAAATACTAAGGATAAAAACTATTTCCATCATATAAAAAAACAAAAAACGGTGTGTATAAATCACGGTTTCTGGCGATGGCACTTATGATATGTTTTTATAAGAACGCTTATTAACTTATAGAATAAAACCTGATCTTCAGTCTTATTGCTATTTTGAAAACCTGCGAAAAATACGTTATTTTCCCTGTTTTGCTGTTTTTGTGAAAAACACATGCTAATATATGTTAGTCTCAGGCACACTGCGCATGACACTTGTCTTTCCAAAAGACTAAGTTCTCAATAGGAGAGGGAACAAATATTTGCTGCTAAAGAAACCCATTAGAAGCAAGTCGCCTCTTATGACGGAAAAACAACTTCCCGTCGCCACCCTTTATTAAGTTGAGCGGTTCCGGTTGAATAACACGACTATTTATGTCCAGGTGGAGGGGTAAACAGGTGAGAAGGTGTCTGTCCCAGACTGGGCCCTGTCCTCACTTCACCCCAACGACTACTGAAGACCTCTACTCACTGACTCTAGTAATATCTACTGTCTGCGAAACACCACTTCTGCCGCTTACCTACTGTAAACACCAGGCCAAATTAACAATATTTTTCAGATTGAACCTTACAGTTACACGAATAATTTATGGCAGTATTTCATATATATGTGTGTATTTATATATATATATATATATATATATATATATATATATATATATATATATATATATATATATATATATACCCACACAAATTTGAGACAAGGCTAGTGTATAAACTTCAGATGCTACTGCAGAACTGAAATCAGTGCAGGTTGGTTGGTTATTGGTTGCTTTACACCCTAATTAACTGCCAGGGTCATATCAAGGGTGGTGATCGAATCTATGAGAAGGTAGAGACCATACCCCTACACTTTTACCGAGGCAGGTGTTCTTTAATGTGCATGGTCCCATAGACAGGGTCATACACACAACAGCTGGTGGCCCTCAAGGGGCCTTTGATATCCCTGCTGCTGTCACAGGGAGACATACAGAGGGGTATAGCAGTCCAGCACAGCCCAGGATCGAACCTAGGCCGCCCACACAACAGGCAGACACTCTAACCACTTCACCACCCCGCACGCCTGAAATCAGTACAGGTGTTTCCTGATATTGATAATAGTGCCATGTCAACATAACCAAAGTATAAAGAAAGCAAAAAAAAGAAAGAAAAGATCACCTGATGAAGGCTAACGATAACAGCCGAATGTTGTGACCTACAAATAATTACTTGTTCTCAAAAAGTCTCATAAAAAAACCCACATCAACCATAATACAGCTGTCTTTGTTGGTTTTGTTACTTATATACTCCGTCTAGAAAGAAAAGAGAGATATATATATATATACATACACATATATATATACATATACATATATATATACATATATATATACATATACATATATACATAAAGATATACAATTTTATTACATACACATATATATATATATATATATATATATACATATATACATATATATATACATATATATATACATATACATATATACATAAATATATACAATTTTATTACATACATGTATATATTTCAGAGGAATACTTCAAATACAGAGTGTTAGTATAGATATGAGGTTGCGCATATTTAACGCATTTTTTGACGGACTTACCTGTTGACGAACCTCAGGCGTACACCAGGGCTGTTCCAGGAACTCGTCACTACACGGTAGGTTGATATTGGGAATGACCTGCATCAAACAAGCAGGGCACTAAGGATCTGTGAAGCACTTTCCACTAGTGACAGTGATACACACGTTGAAGATGTTGCCGTTATCAGGTCTTACTGCTGAAAGTGTTTTTTTGTTTCTCCTTAAAACAAAGTACACTTGTTTTTCACGTATATGTCATGATTATACTTACCTGTACGGAAGATCATATTTAAGAGTACGGTTCAATAAACAAACAAAAAATTCCTCAAATTAAAAACAAAAATATTTTTCCTACAGAGCAGAAGTTGGTTAACCTAAACGTGATTAATCTTATGGGCACTGTGTTTACTCCTTATAACTTAGCAACGTAATACAGTCAAAGCGTGGATTAAAAGGGGTCGCGTACTCCAGCGTCCCTCCTATGATGATGATTGTTGGAGTTTATTGTCTATTCAGCAATTTTTCAGCTACATCAGGACCAACCTACAGTTTTTGGTACAATGTACCGTGATCGTACCGATGGGGATGAGAATGACGGCAAGCTGAGGTGGTCTAACAGGCGGCACCAAGGGTCAAACCCCGGCCGGCCGCATGCAGTGACAGCACGCTAACCACTAGACCACCCCACCCCCCTCTTTAAACATCATAATTTATGTTAGAACTGATGCTAAAAGAGGTGTGCATGTATGCGTCCTTATATCACTGCACGGTAAACACTTGACATATCTACACCTGAGCTACCTGTCATAGTATATTAGACATGTCTATCCTTACATAGGACGTCATCTGCCTTGTTCTCCTTCATATTTATATGTGAACACAAAAGCAGAGTCCCCACTCAAATTTCGCTATCAAATTCCCTATGTTTTCCCTGTCTGAAATTTTAATCTTTGTAAAGTGCGATCTCCTGAATCTTAAGAATTAGAAAATCCAGAAACTGGACAAACAAAATACCCTGGTTTTGGTCAATTTTTCAAATTACCTGTGTTTTCCCTGACAGGGATTCTTTTTTTTTCTTTTCTTTTTTTTTTACATTTTCCGTTTTCCCCGTGCAGTGGGGACCCTGAAAAGCCCCACCTTGTCTCACCTCGTTCTTCTCGTTGGTGATGCCCCCGGACGTCTTGATGAACAGCACCTTGCGGGGCTGTAGCATCTGGGCGAGCTGGGCGGTGGCGTTACACACGTCGAGCCCCAGCATCTGGCCGGAAAAGGACTCGCCGATACCCTGTATGATGGGGATGTGGTCCGACTGGATGGCCCAGTACACCGGGTCAGGGTTCAGACCCACGATGTTTCCCACCAAATTCGACCTAAGGGGGAAACATAATGATAAATTTATATAAAACGTTACAAACATAGAATGGCACTTCATAAACCACAGGAGATATGTTTGTTATGATTTATAATAGATGACCATCCCCACACACTGTATTTGTGGAAAATGCGTAACATGTAACCCTCTTTGAAAATGACGGGAAATGACGATTATATGGACTAGGAGAAAATACCATTAAACTTCCTCGTTTGAATACCAAAACCAAAATATGGATTGAATAACATGCCTAAGAACTTCATATTCAGCTTCGAATTTTGAAGTAAGTAACACACTTGAATCCATTTGCGGGTAAAATACTGATTTCTCTACATTTTTTTATTCCAACACCCACATGGCGACTCATAAACCTAGTGATATAACACCAATGCCAACAGATACAAGGTTGACACCCTACTTATTATACGCTGTGTTGAAACAAATAAATAACTATTTAATTATATTAGACTGGAGCATGAGGGATAACAGATCACAGACCTGGAATTTTAATCCAGTGATAAATAAAAGGTCAAATACAAACAAACAAAAACTCACGGGGAAGTGGGGGTGGCCTGTATGATGTTGGAGCCGGCGAAGAGTGGCCGGGCCGGGGCCCCGTGCAGCTCGAGCACGCTGGCGAGCAGCATGCTCTGCTGGGACGTATCGGCCCGCAGCTGTTTGAGCTCCTCCTGGCTCAGGGCCGAGTTACCTTTCAGTGACTCGCCGTGCACCACCACACACTTCATGTTGTTACGGTGCAGGAAGGCCAGTGTGGAGGCCAACTTGTCCAGCTGTAGGCAGAAGGATAGTAAAAATTGTTTAAAATATAAAGTGATTTTCGTAGAAAGAAAGATGTTTTTGCATTTTTATCTAAATATAAATTGATTTTATAAAATTGTTTTGTTATGCTTTGTCAAATACTTTATTGAAACTATTTTATTCAGATCCTGGAGAAGACTGTCAAAAGTTGAAACATCTCGACCAAGCCAATTGATTATTCAAATGTTTTTTATTGGTTAAATAATCAGCACTGTCCAACAACACTATCGTCAAGTTTGGTCTTTCTTCTACATCTTTTATTTTATTCAGGGTTCCAACCTATTTTTGACATTCTAAACACTATTTTAAGACCTATCCATCATAATTATGCAAAGAAAAAACATCGTTGTACTTGGCTAAAGTGTTGTTTTTTTAATCTCACAACTAATACATTTTACTTCTCAGAAGACTTCAGTTTAGGACCTTTTTAAGACCTCCAGCTACAAAACTGTCAAATTAAAGATAATTTTATGGGATTATATCTGGGATATTCAATTTAAGAAATTTAAAGAAATTTTCGGAACTGCGAGGGTCCGACCGTCCTACTTTCTTTAGGTTTGTCGTATACTTCTTATGAGAGTCATATTTGCGATGTATTTGTACGCACGTTGCATTTTTTTTTTGTATTGTTGGGAAGTGTCAAATTTTAGCAAGGTTTAGTGGATGGCGTGTATTGTTTCCTTCAAATCTACATTCAAGAGTTATGATTAAGATGGACAGTAAACCCTATTAGCTTTGAGATGGAGTTAACCAATGATTATATGTGCACGTGGTTAAAGTCTACTTTTTTAATATGCCAGTTATCTATACATGCGATCTGGACAGGCAAGGTTATGGGATTCAACATGAATCACATAGGTATGTTTTATGTTGTAGCGGGCGGAAGATCGATTATGCCGAGCCCAATAGACCCAACATAAAACAATCTTTTTTTAGTGGCCAGGTAACTTCAAAAGTCTAACCGTAACGTAACAAAAATTCAAAAAAAATCCTCATTCCACTATCCGGCACATGGAAAAAGAAATTATATTCTTTGGTAAATTCAATTCTACTACAAAACTAATCTTACCTCCATAAACTACGTCCTAAGGGATCATTTTTTGCAGTTTAATCAAGTTTTCTGTTAATACTTTCAATAATCTATTTTACTTCAGCTTATATGAGTTTGTAGACAGCCAACAAACTGCTGTAGTATTTTCAAGCTACCTGGTTTTCTTAAGACGTCAATGAAGTACATAATGTACTGAAATACTATGGAAAAAGTCCTTTTTTATTCAGCGACTCATATGCCAATATTAGGATACAAATTCCAAATGAATGCCTACTGCAGTTTGAACAGAATTTGATAATCGTTAATTCTACTTATACGCAACTGTTATAATAATAATCTGTCTAACATATGGAAATATTTTACCAGTATTACATTATTATATTTTTAAATTCACGTAACTCACTCGTGAGATCTGGGTCACGTGAAGATGAGTAATCAAAATGAACAAATTAAAACAAACATTGACTATAATATTTACCAAAGGAACAAAAACTGCAGAATTTCTCAATTTTGCGTGATATCATAATCAGGTTTGAAATTTTTTTTGCTACTACTGCGTGTTTTGCCCAGTTGACACATTACCTCGTTAAAGTGTTCAGCGGCCGTCTTCTCGTCGAGGCGTCGCGTTAGTACCTGCTGGAGACTTAGGGGGCGCTACAGGGGCACAGAGTAGTAGACCGTAAAGTAGAAACACAACGTGCAAAAAGGTCAACGTGTTAGGGCACACCTCTCATACCTAGGCTACTGCAGGGGCGGATACAGGATTTCGGAAAAAGGGGTCTGCATATAGGCGCTTACATGATTTCGGAAATGGGTGGGTCCGCAGTACTAAAACTCTGCGCATTTGTGTGCATATATGCACCACCACAAGTCCCCACCAGAACTGGGTGGTCAGGACCCCCAGGCCCCCACCCTGGATCCGCCCCTGTACTGTCAGCGGATTACTGACTAAACCAGTGGTCAGACTGATAATGTACGGATTAATTATGGATGCAATTGTAGAAAATATGTTGGTCCCAGTTAAGTACAAATTAATAAACCCATAATCATAAAATTACTATCATTAAGATTATTTTCAATGCCTTCATAAAATAATAAAATTCCATTCTATTGCCGTTTCGTTTTCGAGAATCTGAATAGCTAAAATGTGATGCTAGTGCAAAACCAAACATGTACCAAGCTGTCACTCAACACGCATCTTTGGGATCTGGAGGACTGGAAAATAAGTAGACCGGAACTAACTCGAGTTCTTTTACAAAAATGGCTCATATGGAAGGCTTTCAAAGATCTGAGTGAGCGTAAAACCTCGAATTTAGACTGACATTTTCTTTGTATCTCAAATTAGAACGTTTGGATATTCCAGCAGTTGTGGTGGGCGGTTAATTCTGAAATGTTTTACTAACATTATTATCATATTCTCATATAAAAAAAAGTATACGGTTTTGAGATAGTTAAGATATAATTATGTTCCTTTACAACAGATACCTTTGGGTTCATTTCGTCTTCTAGACTAATACCTTGGGGTTCCGTTAAAATTAGAGATCTCAAAGTTTTACTGTACATTTTTTCCGAGTGGCATTTTGCCTCTATTTCATCTAACGCTAAAATGTTTGGTAAAAGGCTGACCTGGCGGAGCGATTTCACCAACAGCTTTTAATAGTAATAACAGACCATTATGGTGGATATATTCTGGTAACTTCTAAAATGTTGAGAAATATAATGATACAAAAAACTTTGAGTAGTAAAAAAAATTTAAATTCTATTGGGTATTGGAAATCAAAACACCTACGGCTGACTGAACTAAATAGCTGTCGTTGCCAGTGAGAAATTACCTCATGCAGGTAAATAGAAAAAAAACTAACGAGTGCATTTAAATTCTTTTTTTTACTGTTTTTTAAGTATGGAAACAATAATAAAAAAGCCTAAAGATTGTTACAGCAGGAAGTAAATAAGCGGTAAGCCTGTATTCACAGGGTAACATCCCAATCAGTAGGAATTAGTATGACGCAGTTCATTCGTTTTTAGTCTTCATCCACACTCCACAGTTTTATTCAATTCTTTTCTTTTCTGTATAGGCCTCAGTTTCAATGCCATTAGCGTGAGTGTTGTTGCATGTATGTGTGTCTCTTTCTCTCTTTCAATGTTTCTATCTCTTTTGGTGCGTGAAAAATGCGATTTGTGCAGATTGCCAACCGTTTTTCAGCCTTTTATTTCCGTTTGAGAACCAGCACCTGAATACAAAGTTACTGATGTAGTTAACCTTTTTGTCCTGAGTATCTGTCCTAGAGAGCCTAGAAGCCCGGTCCATATCAGTAAACTATACACTGGGTTAATCGCATAACTGTGATAGCTAGCTGATATGATAAGGCACTAAGAGGGAATGGCAGGGCGCCAGAAATCACCTATAGCAACTAATGAACATCCAAGTTAACCACAAGCTCAATAACTGAATGATAAAATGTAAAAAGCAAAATGAACAAAAATTGTATGCGGAGATGCGAACTTAAGTCTAACTTACGGTTTCGGGCTCCTGGAAAATAGAGCCGTCGATTTGAACTATGGCGAAGGGCCGGACCGACTCTGAGGAACGTTTGAAGTGTTTCAGCCAAAAGCGAGCTTCCTTTGGGTCAGTTCCAACCTGAAAAAAGATGATAGAATAATAATACCTGCTTGTCTAGTTTAGATGATGTTGAACCAATGGCCCATAGGTTAACTAATGCAACAGAACTCTGCACTCTGTATAATTTCATGTTTAACATACTGTAGTATAGGTTGTCACATGGGTGTTTTTCATACACAACACTTTTTAGCAGCCAATGCCATATGTAAGGCAGTAGCAATACTTAAGCATAGACCCCAGAGTGGACGGCCAAATCAGTAAAACATTAATGCCTTTCTTACTAATGCTCTGATCATCAATTACTACACATCATGTTAAAGCTCAGATTTTTGTCTATCCATTGATGTATACTAAGTTAAAATGTATTTGGAATTACCGATTTTATCAAATAAAAACTCATTTTTTTCCTTTTATTTTGTGAACATCGATATTTTGGTTTATATCAAACTGGCATGTATAATATTTTACACACATTGTTATAACATTCTTAAGCAGGGAACCGTGTCTCAGATTTTTGATTAAGGCCCTATATGTTATTTTATGATCAAAAACGGAAATAAGACGGATACCAGAGCAATGAATTTACACGTGAATGTATTATGCCTATACAATTTAATATTTTGTACTATCTGAATTTCAATTATGCTATTTATGGGATAAAGGTTTCCTTTAAACTTACCTCTTCCAGAAAGCGTCGGAGGTCCTGTCCGTTACCATTGTTGTAGAAGGTGCCGAACGGGAAGACCGACTTAGCCGGGGCTTTAGCAGGGAGAGTCTCGTTGACCCAGGTCGGCGAGGTCCTGGCAGATCTGGACCGAAAGGAAATGTTTGGTTTTATCTTATGACTCGGCTATATTTTACCGATTTCTAACCATATGAGTACATATCAACAGTCTCTATTGACAATTTTGAAAGATTATGAAAATATGGGAGAGTAATGGTTTACATCAAAAGACTTACACGAACTTTAATATATATAAAAGGATAATATTGAATACTGCTAATATATCATGAAAATTATTTTGTAACGCCTGGAAGAACAGATGTATTTTATCTGAAGGCGACAAATAAAATATTACAAAAAAAATTAAAATATGTATGTATCAACGTGACTATCTCGTTTGATAATGTAATGAAGTTGCAGTTCATGCACTGGCAGTGGCTATACTCATAGGGCCATGGAACTGAGCCAGAATGCGACATTTTTACTCTCTAATATGGTTTTAAAGTTTCAATTATCTATTCAGTATTTGATATACTTGGACGGGAGACACAAAGGCCTCTGATAAATGAGAATAATGATATAGAAGCTCTGAATAATGAAAGCGCATGTAAAAGAGCGTGCATATCATAAGTAATATGGGACATGGCTTATAACATATTAATGTCTGTATGTAGTTGACAGGGAATAACAACCGATTTTTGTTGCCAGGTTCACTTTCAATCTAAGTTCGAACCGAGTAAATCTTTCTTATCTTTCTCGTATGTCAGAAATAACCTATTAGCTACCGTAAATATCTATTGAAAATATTTTACATATTCTTTGTTTTTGTTATCCAATTGTATAGTTGTGATCTTTCGAACCGAGTCAACTTTCCTCATTTTTGACGTGCGTCAGAAACAACCCATCAGTTACCTTGACCACTACAGCTAGTGTTTTGAACATCAACAACTATAACAACAACAACAACAACAACAACAACAACAACAACACTCACGTGTCCTCCTCCTCCTTGCTGGCCGCCCTTTGGTGGACCCCCTTGGAGCGGCTCAGGCTGCGGGTTGGGATCAGGAGGTACTGACCCCCGCTCCGGGCGTTCCCATTCTCGTCCACGGGCAGGGACAGACAACGCATGTGCCGCACCCACAGCCCAGCGTTTTTGGTCTTTAGAATCAACATTTTCTATTGTATCTGTAGAACTCGCAGTGTATCTGTAATCTGGAAGAAATAAGAGAATGTATCAGAGAGTTTGTTCCTAAGCTGCATATCTATTTCCATTTCACATCTCATCCTATCTCACCAATTTAAAAATCTACAGATTTTCGGGGGTCTAGACCCTTAAATTCGACAGGGCGACAGGGGCATTTCTTAAATTCGACAACGTGACATGGCCGTTTTTTAAATTCGACAGACGACATGGCAATTAAGTGACAGATGACACTGGCCTTTTCTTAAAATCGACAGGGGACAGGGCTAATTCTTAAATTCGACATGGGACATAGCCATTTCTTAAATTCGACATGGGACATGGGTCTAAACCAAGATATATGGACAGGCGACAGGGCCGTTTTTTAAATTCGACACGTGACACAGGACCCCCCATATCTAGACCCCCATTTTCGGCAGGTGACTGGAATACAGATCTCTGATAATCGTGGAGATATATTTTTGTACTTCACGAAAGAGAAAATACATACTCCGCAAAGGTGAATACAAATATAAAGTAGTACAGTATAATCTGAATCAGACTGGTACGGTAGTAGCAGGGGAGCCCAGTGTAAAGCTACATAAAGGTTGCCGTGCAAGATTATCTCAATTTTAATCCAAACCTTTCCAAGCAGCACCAATACATTTTAAGTTAAAATTATAATTCATTGGTTTGAAAGATTCAAGCAGCGGTCAGGTTGACACTGATCAATTATCGTTGAGTTATTGAAAAACAAATTTTAAAAAAAGCCTCTTGTATTCAGCTTAGCTGTTGAAATTCTAATTTATTTCTGTCAAATTCGCCAACCTGGACACGTGGACTGAGCCTTATATATTTGGCTTCTCTCGGAAAGAAAATAGAGCATCAGACTCCAAATCAAAGTTTCATGGCTTTGTGTCCTATTTGAAACCTGGCTATCAAAAAGTCATGATCAAAGAACCAACAATGTACTATCCCATTCCCAGAAAAACAGTTTATTATCAAAGGAGCAGTGCATTGTCAACTGAGAATGTAGTGGTAGTACAAATGAAATTAGAGTGGGTGTGGCCTATGATGAAATAACCTCAATGGTAAACCATACATTTATAAAGTAACAGGCAGGATATATCAACTAACTGTAACATATTGGTACATAGTCATAATACAGCAGCCGTTGGAGTCGGTTGTGTTAAAACCTTATCATAATCCATAAGGATGTAAACCCCGTTGATAAGCCCTAAGCCACACCAAATTACGAGCTGTTCCCAAACTTTTATGTTTCATTTCAATTATTTACCAACAACTTTATTCTAGGCAGCCGTCAGCTCCTGTACATACTGCTTGTTCAGTTTGCCAGGTATCGGTGTTCAACTGTAACTCCTAACCAGGAGTCTGGGTACCAGCAAACAATTTCCGAGAATTATTGAAAAAAAACACTTAATATTTTCTGTATCAATTAACAAAACATGTTGGTTTAGTGTTCCAAAAGTGAAAGATCTCCCTTCCTATTTTAAACGATATGCTTTATCAATTTCCCCCTTCTCTGGAGACTATCAGTGGCAGGTGCAGGATATTTAATCTAAATATTACTGATATACAGAGAATACCCAATCATTCCATCTCATCTCATATTTCATCAATACTTCTGTATAGAAGTTTTCTTACCTTGATTATGAAGTTATGATGTTTCGCATTTTTCATATTCCTGTTCTATATGCCAAAGAACTATAATTGTTAACCAACTTAATGGCTTGCTCACTATGTTAAATAGTTATTGTTACTATAAAGGTGTAAACACAAGATCAAGTATGTTAGGTTCTAAAGAACCTAAAAGCTCCGTCTCATCCACTTTGTTAAATAGCTGAAAGGGAGAGGGAGGGGGGAGGGAGGGGAGGGAGGGAGACAGAGAGAGACAGAGAAAGACAGAGAGACAGGTACAGAGAGACAGAGACAGAGACAGAGACAGAGAGAGAGATTTATCGGAGTGTCAAGGTTATTGACTGGACAGTTACCGAGAACTGGATCGAGGTGATTGATGGATAGCATTGACGATCGGTTTGAGAAACCGAAGAGCTTCGGTTATTCGATTTTGTTGAAAGAACTATATTTTGGATATAGAAAACATCGGCATGACGTTGGCATGACGTTGGCATGACGTCCGATGACATCCCGACGACATCCCGATGACATCCCGACGACATCCCCATGACATCCCGACGACATCCCCATGACCCCTTTACCCCTTCACCTTCTTCACCCCCTTACCCAAACATCTGCATGACGTCGGCATGACGTCGGCATGACATCCCGATGACATCCCCATGACATCCCGATGACATCCCAATGACATCCCGATGACATCCCAATGACATCCCCATGACATCCCCATGACATTCCCATGACATCCCCATGACATCCCCATGACCCCTTTACCTTCTTCACCCCCTTACCCAAACATCGGCATGACGTCGGCATGACGTCAGCATGACGTCCGATGACATCCCCATGACATCCCCATGACATCCCCATGACATTCCGATGACATCCCCATGACCCCTTTACCCCTTCACCTTCTTCACCCCCTTACCCCCATACACCATGGATGAAGAGTCTGAGCTCATTTGTGTGAGGAGATTGTATTGGTAATATGCAAATTTATTCAATATGGCCGCCCCCAGTGGTGATGGGGGCATTCCCGACCTACTTTTGTTCTATTTTTAGAATATCATTATGACATCATCTCGTCAATCTCTGAACACAGACTTATTTATGCTAATTAGTACACTCTCAAGGCATTTTCTATGAGGACAGCTTCAATCTCCAAGCAGATTCTTTACTCCAGAAATAGCACAGTGTCCCCCCCAAATTTTTAACACTGATTCCTATGGGACTTGGGCCAAGTTAAGACTCCGATATATCGGACTATCGACGTTATCCACTCATCGAAAACGGAGAATAATGGTGGACGATGCTAGTTCTCTCTGCTGATGCAATGGTGGACGATGCTAGTTCTCTCTGCTGATGCAAAAAAAAAAAAAAAAAAAAAAAAAAAAAAAAAGGTGTAAACATGCATGGCTTGAGACTGGCAACAACTGGAAGACCGGCCAACCAAACTTAGCCGAAGTGTTGTATGTGCTCTAAGAAAAAAAAAAAAATAAATAAAATAAAATAAAATAAAAATAAAAGTTGTTGTGTTCAGATGTCATGGGTCGAAAAACGTAAGGTAGGTAAATCGGATCTCCTTTAGAATGTTTATTTCGACATTAATGATGGAAATTAGAAATGTTCTCTGCAAACCCAGTGAAATATTTTCTATGTCTAGAATATAGTTTGAATAGAGTTCATCTACTCATTTAATGGTTTCCTTAAATAGTTTCTTTGAAAATGTGTTTAGGTCGGTCAGGATACCTGAAACAACTTACTTTGTACGGCCTTACTAATATTTCGTGCTTTATCCTAGATATCCAGGTACTCAACTTAGGTCAAGGAAAAAGAAAGGTTGCATTCTGCTAACCCGACATACCCTAATGTTATGCCCGACCCGAAAGTTTTGAGGGACTTTCTAACCCAAAATACTAGAATTTTATAAAAAAATATAAGAGAAGTTGGGACATCTTTTTCACTAAAAGACATTAAGAAAAAATATTTAGAAATAAAAAAGCGACCTACCTACCCTATTTTTTTGACTGATGTTACCGGAACGCAATTATTGTTTGTCCTTGGCCTTATTTATTCACGTCATGTGGGCTACCGTTCACATATGTAAACCGAGTCCTCATGGCAGGGCTCTATGGAACCACTAGACCATATCGGTCATGAACCTAGGTTTACTTAGACAGTTCGTGGGTGAGGGTCATTTGGTAAAACAATTAATTTTTACAAGCTTTGGAACAACCACATTATATACACTGTGAACAATGGAACTCACTTACACTGAAAACGTTCTCCCTTGATTTCCCAATAACGATAATTGTAAAAATCAACCAGAATGAATTTGACTGAGCTCACAGTGTTTGTTTCAAAACCTTTCAGTACCCAACAGCCGACAAGGTCAGGGTCAGCTACTCACCACGGGATTATGTAGCAGATTACGTCTACAGTCTATATAGAGCCTTGACTCGAGCGTCGAATGGTTGTAGCACACTGTATAACGGCCACTCGTTGGGCTGGTTAATATTTCGGAGTTTTTATGTTTTATTTTATAAAAAAAATAAGTCAGTTATTCCCCCAAAATTCCAACACTGTCAGACATGATGTGTTGTGCACAATGTCCGACGTGCTGGGTTGAAGAAGAGAATAGCAAAAATGTAATACAAAATATCGGACGTAGGAACAAGTTTTAAGTTCCTGTAATACAATGAGAAAACTCAAAAGCATGTTTGGTAAATCTATCATAAACTATAGTATACCTATGACGGGACCGTCACTCAGACATATATACTGCTAGGTTGCATTTAGAAAGGCGTCAGCTAACGAACACTTGCACCAAAATTTTATTGAAAATTCGAAAAAAAGTGTTGACCTCAGTTTTTCTATACAAGTGCCTTTGGCACCTGAATTCCTAGGCACTGGCGGATTTATGGAAATGGGGGAGGGGGCGCATGGGACCCCTACTTTGGGCCAAATAATAATTTTTTCAATGTAAAATTCTGGGACCTGGAAATTCATTAGGATGACCCCCGCCCCGCTTTTGTTATATCTATAGACATTCTACCTTATTACGAACTCCATATGTTAAGTGTTGAATGCTCTATTACATTAAATTCAATAGTTTCAGTTGATTCAGACAACCCCTACCTATGGTGCCTATCCCCACCCACCCATAAGGGCCTACTGACCTGGGACAGCATAATAGGAAGTTTCATATCCTCCTGGGCATGACGTAACGTAAACGTAACCTATCTTTTATCACAGCATTCATTATGTTTTTCAAAAATGTTTCATCGTGAGTATATTAGTTTGCCCTTATCTCATGTGATCATGTAATTACAATTACAAAATTTTGTGCTGTTAGTCTTATATATGATTGGATAAATTTGAGATACGTTGACGTATCGAGATGCGTTGTGGGATCTGGAACTCCCTAATATAATCAAGTGCACACTACCCCTTTTTAGCCTCTCATTGCTGCGAAATGTTATCAATATCATTCCATTAAATGTATCGTATGTGATTCTGACAGTCATCAAAACAAACCGTCGCCACTATGCAAATTTGCCTTCCCAGAAGTGTAGATGGTAGCAGTGATTTCACAGTAGAGGCCGACTGGTGCAGAAAGGGTCTCTGTCGTAGTTTGAATCAAGTGCACCAATCTCGTTCCACTTGGGGCCAAGTTGATGGTGTCAGTACAATCGAATGGACAGAATAAAGCAGGTTTGATTGGGATGCGTCGGTGCGATGACCGGATCCTGAAGCCGACGTTATTCAAAGTTCAGGGCAAACCCAAAAAGTTAATGTTGAGCCCTGTTTAAAAGAAGTCCACATGGTTCATTACTGGATAGCAGCATATGCCAGGAACACTCCAAACAACTGGCCATAGATTTACCATCCAAGCCTTTCATAGCTCAGTCTGTACACATTTTTTGACTTATGCAGACTTCTCAGGCATTCATCCCACCTAGGGGGCATTGGGATTGGCTTTCTTTATAGTACACAGGCTACTTCTTGTCTTGTTTTATCTCAGAAGATCCCGTCCTTTTAGATCAATATAATTATATACATTAATAAATTACTTGTCCTCTAACTTAATTAGTACATAAAATGTGTTTTATTCATGACACTGTGACTGTGGTAAGAGTGGCAGGGCTCTTAAATATATGCCGTACCAGCAGGAAACCCATTATCATTTATTACTACTTAAAATTTCTTTTCTTGGTGAAAGAAGAGTCCCCCCAACCTCTCATAATTAGAGATAAAATATGTCTGGTCTGTGACTACTGTGGCTTTGCCGTCCACAGCATGCAGATGTTTTTTTTTTTTTTTTTTTTTTTTAATTCAAAAGGCTTCACGCATACACATGTTCTTCCAGCCATACATAAGTATGATCACAGTAAAGATGATATGACGGTAAATCTGATGGTGCCACTCCTCAAAGATGACATTATCAAAGTATGGCCAGTATGGGCTATTGCGTTAGCAGTGGCGTCGGCTATGTCAAGTATGTGTCACCCTAACTTATAAATGTTAACGTTAGCCTCAACTTTTCTACCTGAATGAGAAACGACGTTCTCACCTTTCCCTTGGACTTGGTCGCGGCTCGTTCCCAAAATATTTCGGCTTATGCCAGTTAATCGTAATGTAAAACTTGTTTCAGTCTGACTCGTCAGCTGGTGTGTAGAGCCTTCTACCACACGGAAAAACTTGCAGACACTGTCCTGAGCCGGGCGAAGTCTAGACTAGACGCCCTGCTTTCCTGATGATAAAAACATCACACGGGTGTAGGCTGTAGTGTAGCTTCTTCTGTCGGGTGCCTTGGCATTGGTGAACTTTTCTCAGACCCTTCCTCGATGAAAACATCCATAAAAGGGGAACCTGTATATGACAAAAATAACGAGGATGCCTACTTGTTTACAAGCGTAACCCTCAGGTAAGGTATTATATTTGTTATGCTATATTTAGATGGCACCACAAACACTATTTTCACCCTAACGGTACAAAAGATGGCGCCACGCGGGAGCGACCTTGACCTTGACTTAGCTGGTTCCCGCTGCATCGGTTCGATTACGCCGATAATCAGCGAAACTTCCTGTTTATTGGCAGAAAAGGTAAACCGTAATTTATATTTTCATATCGTACATTCTATAAAAGTGTTGATATTTGTAGCATTGTGATCGACTTCATAGCATAGCGTATATATCCATTAGTTGTTTAGATCAACGTATTTAGGCCTAGATAATAATTTGCTGTCTGTGTAGCGTAACAAGTGTGGAAGTGATCAGCAAAAACTGTCACTCTCAGTTTGTGAGTCAGTCACAACGACACTAGTCTTGTGACATTACTTCCTCAGCCTCAGGCTCAGGCAGCACCAAGTCTCAGGGGGATTTTAACCCTTTCCTGACGGCCCCATAGGAAATAGATCACATGTGATCAATGTTCATTGATTAGGGTGTAGATACTTTAATTTTCATAGCAGTTTATCATTTTTGAAATATTTAGATCTAGATCTATATTAGATCTAGATGATATGCTACTACAATTGGAAAATCAATTACCAAAATTCATATTTATCTCAATGATAATTTTGTGAGGGTGTTATGGGCCATACCTTAGACAATTTTAGCACTTTATTGATAAGTCTCCTTTATTTCGCCTGTAAAATTAATTGGGAGGCGGGCCTTAGGCCGCCGACCTTCTCTACACTCTTTCTTGACCAGGTTGTGTCAAGGCATTTCAATGGGTGTCAGAAAAGTTGTTACAATTTTGTGACCAATTTTTCGTTCCACTTTTCTCAGTAATGCCAGCATTATAATCTTCAAACTATATGTATTTCAGTAGTTCTGTTTCTAGTATATGGTGGTTTGGTTCCAAAATTGTGAAATATTTGGTTGTTTTGTTGGAATTTTAGAGAGAATCCATAATTTTTTTGTCACAAAATTGAAATAGGAAATTCCTATAGTTAAGGAAGTAGGTCATCACTCTCCAAGCACAGCAAATCTTTTTCCCATAGAGATACATGGAGATTGACAAAGAAGGTTCCACTCTCTAACTTTTGACAATCTCCAGGCACATGTTTAGTATTGAAATGCTACCGGTACTTGTTATAATTATTGCGCAATGATTGAAATTTCCTGTCACCGCCCGCCTCCTTCGGTACGGTAGTACCCGAAAATCTAGTATTATTTTGGATCAAAAACCTTATCCTAACATTCTAATTTGGAAACTAATTTCAGTGTCTACCTGACGAACATTGCCCAATACCTCAGAAATAGGACATTAGCATTTAGTGTGTCAACTTTGAGTTATGTAATTTTAAGTTGAAATTATCCTTCATATAACCAAGCTTTTTATTACAATATTTCAGACTAAAGTTAATTCGACAAAGGAATCTCCACGTATAAGGACTATGGCGGGCTGCCTTGATAATTTCCAGTGGCCGACCTGTGAGTGCATTGATGTAGGAGAGAAGAGGAATCTCATAGCTTCTATCATTGCTGGTTCTATGGTAAGCGTTAGAACTTCCCCGAGCCAAATGCCCTGAATCGCCAACTTACCTTTTTTTTTTGATATGATGAAAAATTATATATGATCCAATAGCGAGATTTCGAGGCACACGCTAAGTGAATTAATTAGAAATTTACGTTGAGTTACTAGGATAACTTGTAGACAATTGTGAATAATAATGAAATCGCCTTGAAGTAAGCAGCTCTCTAAGATATGATAAAGATAAAATTAAGCAACGATCTTTTTGTACAACAAATAGATTATGTTACAGTTATGGAGTAAGTCGGCTTATGCGTACCAGGGTTTTCGTTGTTTGTTTTTGTGTTGATGATATCAAGACGTTCCAACTTTCAGTTACTAAGGCAGTTGACCTGGTAGTGCTATGTAAACCGGTTCTACAGAGCTAATATTTCAGATTCATGGTAGCATCTGAAGAGTGCACACAGGCCTTGTTACCCCAGAATAACAAAAAACTAAATGGTTTGTTGAGTAAGTATCCGAAAGGATAAACATACATCATTCCTTAGAGTCTAGAATGTGACAGAGGAAAGATGTGTGAAAAGTCTATATAACTGTGCAGTGCCCGAAATTAAGGGAGTGCAGGGTTTTGTGGTTGGTTGCACACTTGTGAATAGCTGTGCACCTGATGTAGCTCTTATGAATAACTTCGGGCACTACTGTGTATTTTACAATAATCCCGTTTGGCTGTGCTTAAAAAACCTTATAGATTTCATACATATTTTCTGCATGAATTGAGAAATCGATTCATTTCATATGTTTTTCATCACAAAGTTTCATATTTTTTAACGAATGCAGGGGTCATAACGTACCTATATTTCCTATATATTTTTCCCTATATTTTGCCAAAAATCCCTATATTTGTTTTGGCAGGGTAATACGGGTGGGCACTGTTGTACTTTTGAAAGACCTGCCTAAACAAAGGTATAGGTCTGTTTTTGAATTGGGTCCATTGTAGAGGGCAGCAGACCATGTAATTGTTTAATTGGTGTGTCCTCTCTGACCCCCAGTGGTGGTGGTCTGTGGGGCCTCCACTCAGTCTCTTCTCATTGGTCACTGGTGGTAGAGGTAGGAGGGACAAATATCAGTGATTGACATCCACTGCACATGGGTCCTATATATAGAGGTATGTCCAATTTGAGAGAGTGGAAAGCCCAGGTTGCCATGAAAACAGTATTAATTTGTTGTTTCCAATAAATGTACTCATGTAGTTATATCTGACAAATGCTTAAAGTATAAATTTTAAAACTATTTTTATTGATAAGCAATTGATTTATCATTACTTAATTATGTTACATATCTTCATTTCAAATTGATTTTAATTCCAATTTTAGTAAGGGCAAACAAAGAAACAGAAATCCAAATATCCTTTGGCTTTGACTGGCTCTCCTCTCACCCTCCACCTTCCCCTTCCCCTCCACCTCCCCCGACCCCACCTTCCACCACCCTATAGTGGACCACAGAACTGTATGGGAGGGGTGCCGAGGTGGAGGGTTGGGGGGGGGGGGTGTTGAGGCAGTGACCAGTGAGTGTGGCTATGGCAGGGGAGTCACAGGTGAGCGGAGGGGGTGTCAATATACAACCACCACTACTAGTGATAACTACACACCACCCCCACAGTGGGGAGGGGAGGGGGAGTGTAGTGGGGGGGGGGGGGGTCCTTATGTTGCATGTTGAATTTACTGGGACCCTGGGTTTTTATTGTTAGAAAATCTTGTTGAATTTACTGGGACCCTGGGTTTTTATTGTTAGAACATCTTTCCCTCATGGGGTTGGTGTTTAAAGAGTCCCTGCCAAAACATCTGCCGGTCTCCGGCCGAAATCTTTAGATGTCTAGTTCCTATATTTTTCTCAGAAAAGTCCAATTTACTGTGCATAATGGCAATATTTTTAGAAGTCAATCAGAATAATATCACAAAAATGAGAAGTGTGGATCGTGAATGAAGTAATTGATTTGAATGTTTTCGGTTAAGGCAGGTTCCACTTCTGAAATATCTGTATTATTTTTATTCCACTCATTTCTAAATTGAAGATAGTCTGTAAACGGATATGAAATGCCAATGAAATGGCTGTATCTAATATAATCAAAGAATATCTTTGAAAAAGATTTGCCAAAAATTCCTATATTTTCCTATATTAATGCCCTAAATCCTCCTATATTCTCCTATATATTTGCTAAGAATTTCCTATAAAAATTCCTATATTTCTGCCAAGGGCCGTTATGACCCCTGCGAATGTAAACATTACACCCAACTAATGACATCAACCAACCCCAGGGGCGGATCCAGGGGGTGGGGTCCTACAAAAAGAGGGGAAAATACCGCGAAATACACACGATTGCACGAGGTTTTAGTACTTAGCCTTTATGCTGCCCCCCCCCCCCACACACACACACACCTTTTCGAAAATCCTGTATCCGCCCCTGCAACCCACGAGGTTTTGATTTGAACTGTCATTTGAGGCCACATTGATTCTCCTTCTCTCTGGCCACGGCTACAGTTTACTGCAGGTTGGTGGATAGTCATAGATGCGGCCGCGGCCTACCCGTCTATGGAGGAATTCCACCACGCATGCCACGCCTGTGGCGTGATAGGCACCCTTGCCCTCGTTATGTAAGTCACACTCACAGGTGTTCTGATACCTCCTGGTCCAGGTAGGACGGTTACGGCCATCAGGGGAGTGATAAAACAAGCCCTTGTCTTGTGGTTAACTCACCTGTCGGCACAGGGTTAGAGGGTATGCACCTTATGGTAAATGTATGTGAAATGTCTTTTGTTCAAGTGAAATCTGGTTACATCTTTTTTCTTGGTGCTGGTAAGGCCAAGGAAAGAAAATTGTTGTGTTCCGGTAACATCAGTAAAAAAGAATGTGCTCGAAAAAAATATGCAAACCTTAGGTTAAGGGCAAAATATTAGGGTAGGTTGGGTTACCGGAAGGCAGTTAGTTTTTTCCGAGGCCTAAGACCACCTGGGGGATCCCTATGTTTTTACCAAATTCATTTTAAGAAAACAAGTTGCACCTTCCACCCAACAGTGATTTGAGTTGACCAGGATTTTCTTTGAATGCTGGAATGTACATAGAAATAGGGTATCATAAGTTTGCATGGCTGGCTTTGTAAGCTTTCAATGTAGTCTTGGCTTTTTTTTGCACAGCTCGAGCATTCAAGAAACCGTTCAGTTGCAGATCTAGTGTAAGGCGATTAGGCATGCGCCCCATCCCTTTTACAGAAGTTTCAGCAATTTGTAGTTATTTCTTCCAAAAAGGTTTCATCAACAAGATTCCTTTAAAGTGCGCCGAACCCTTGTCAAAATGCGAGATCCACGAGTGCAACTTTCCTTGTTGAATATTATGACGATGACTAAATAATGCATTTACGAACCTTCACTGGTGTCCCCACTCAGTCCTGATTACTCAAAAAACGGCGGTTTCCTAGCAAAGCCTTTTCCTGGGAGCTTACCATCCCTTCTGGCCCGAAACTTAGGAAATGCCGCGCAACAAGTGAGCAACTGGTTCCACGCTTTATGTGACCGGATTTATACTGCCACATGTCAACAAGACAACGTAAGCCACGGTTATGGAACTAGTATCGTCACTCTTTTCAGCAGAAATAGACCTTTTGAGAAGTCCATATTTCTCGCCAAAAAAATGTTTCAAATACGGTTCAAAATGTTAGGACCCGACTCCAGTATTTGACCAATGAATAGAGACATAGCCATTTTCGGTTAGTCTGCAGCGTAAACATTATAAGGGTGAATTGCGAAGTCATTGCCAATCCCTCAGTTTGAAAATAAGGAAATAGCTGAGATAATATCCTGATTCACCTTGCATGGTGGTAGTGTTCTTTTTTTGTATACCTTTGTAACACCGTTGTACCGAAATAGCTGTGGCGCCTACAATGTTTGACATATAATTCAAACCAGGAAGGGTTCAGTATCGGATCGTTTGAATTAAACAAGGTCCACCAATATTTCCCTTATTATTCCAGCACGCATATATACCTGGAGGGGCGAATTTTGCCCCAATGATCACCACTAATCTCTGAACATAATATAAAACTATTTCCAAATCTTCATTATTACACGCAACACACAGACACGATCTCGAAAACCTGATTAACTTTTTCCTCCAAGCCATAGTTGCCAAAGAATCATACTTAAGCTATAATGACATATTCCCTTTCAGTTCCCAAGACGGCACCAATACTCATTTTTCCCAGCCAATTTTAATTGCCTTTAAATAAGCTTGGTAAAGTTAAATGTCAGTGATCGTTATATTGTTACAGTTCTTCATTGGATGGTGGATAATTATTGATGCAGCAACTGCTTATCCTGACATGCAAGATTTCCACAAGGCTTGTCACGTTTGTGGGGTGGTGGGCACTATATCATTATTTATGTGAGTATGGAGAAGAACATCTTGGATCTTGTTCAAACATATTTTAAACTTCTGTAATTTTATGTTTTTGTGATTTTCATTTTGTACTTGTTACAGTCAGTTTTACATATCTAATCTATATTGTGACCCCGTCCCCTTCATTTTCATTCTCTAAATATATTTATTTTGTAAAAAGTTTCGAAAGCAAAAACCATTAGCACTGACCGAAGGACTTAGGAATCACAAACGAAACCGTTTTCTTTTCTCTAATATTGGCATGATACCTCCCGAAAGTGACAAACCTACAGCGTCAGTATTCCTCTGTGCTTGGCCTCTTTGGTATACAGATTGTGCCTTGATTTTCCTTTGAAATTCCCTCTATTCCCACACTTTTACTTCGTCCTGGTCACGCTGTGTTAGGATGTACCTGTAAATAGCCCATTAACATGTATGGATCATTTACCTCAATCAGCATGTCTCTATTAACCAAAATCTGTTTTGACAGTTCCAATACACATACCTTGATATATTTTTAATCATAACTGTTTCGAAAGGATAAAGAAACTATTCTTATGATATATTAAGCCAAGATCAAATTCGTAATAATGAGTGTTAATCTGTTATTTTCTAATTAGTCAATATTAATTGAAGATTATTTATGTATAACGAGCTTATCTTGATAAATATGATTATTTGAATTTCCGTGTAATATTTGATTCTTTCTATTATAAGGATAAATTCCATATCCAACGGCCAAGTTAGAGGCGACGCTTACACCAATGGATGTATGGGCCAGACAGGTGAAATTTGCTTGACTTTTCCTATTATAAAACGAATCCATCTACACGCGTCTATTTTTAACATTATAAAAAGTGTAGACTTCAAGAGGTAAGAGCCATGTCATAACTTCTGATAAAAAAGGCTTTATCCCAAATTGAGGTTCAGTGTTTCTGCAGAATATATGACATAGATAGTATGGGGCCAATACTAACTTCATAGTTTGAATAGTATAAGAAAGTATGAAATAATTAAGGGGAATAAAGTGCGTAATATTTTATTGGCAACCCAGGTTATTATAGGTAACGGTATAACTTATGTGGCCATTGTATTTGGTGAACACTAGGTGCCCGTATCTGGCTCCTGATCGGCTTCATGCTGGGGTTCGGAGCTCTCATTGCCGCGTCTTGGATCCTCTTCGGAGTTTATGTAGTACCCGGTAAGTAAAAGTTTCTTTGTAAAGATATATTTCTTGATAACACAAGGAACCTTCCGTATGTTATAGATCACGAAATGTACACTTATGATGATCAATAGCTTACAACGCATCCAGTCATATTTGGGACAGTTCTGTTTAAAACATCGAGTTAACTCGATGTTTTAGACCCCTAACTCGATATTTTAGATGCGCTTTGGAGCAAAGGTTTATTGTCATTGCAAAGGTCCTTTACAATTACAAGGTTGACTTTAACTGGATACCTAACAAAGGTATCTCATCGACGAAAGTTTCGTGTAGTAAACTGTCGCTTGAGTTCTTCTATTCAAAGTATATTTTAATTGTTTACAGGGTTAAAACATACCTGGCCAGGCGTGGCGGTCTTCTTACAGAATGCGCTTATCTTCTTCGGGTAAGCACATTATGCTACATATTTCTTCAAATGGATATCCAAATATTAACCTGCAATCCATCTTACTGCTAAGAACACGTAGAGTTTGTGACACTAGCATAGGCAACTCCTCATTCATTGATTTTAGAACAAGAAGAGTTGGTGAAACTAGCATAGGGAGCTCCTCATTCGTTGATTTTAAACATTAAATTTTAGAGTTGGTGACACTATCACAGAGAGCTCCTCGTGCATTGATTTTAGAACATGTAGAGTTGATGACACTATCACAGAGAGCTCCTCGTTTGTTGATTTTCTTTGGGCAGCACAAGACATTGTTAATATTTACAATTCACGAATGAAAATATCTTTTTTCTTAAGTAACTCATTCTTTTATTCTTAATATATCTGGATGACTGACCCCATTTTTTTGTCTATTTTTCAGAGGTCTTGTTTTCAAATTTGGCCGTACAGAGGATCTTTGGGGTTGATATGTTAAATCAGATGAAGTGCCAAGGAAGGTTGCGCTTGAAATATAAGGCAACCTGTTAAGCCCAGCCTTTACATGGTCTGTGTAAATCAAGTCAAGAATATTCTTGTATTTTACCATTCCTATAAAATCAATGTGTTATTTCTAAGATATTGCGGTATCCTTATAACCACGTATAGTATGTACAAGTTTGTCATTTGTGCATGTAAATAATAGTAACATTGTAGAAACATTCAAGACCGTGAATGCATATTCCTAATCACAGTTTTAAAAATGCTGAGAATTGTAGCTCCCAGTTGGAAGAAAAAATACCTACATTTTATACATGAATTTTTACACTTTCCTATCTTCCTATTTAAAGGAGTTCCGGACATATTGTAAAAGTTTTCCAGAAATTTGTCATTTCAAAGAAAGTCATCATTTTAAGTAACTCTGTGGCGTTAAGGTTTGTTGTTGAGATCAGGAGGTAGCTCAATTTTGACAAGGGATTAGGAAGTCTAGAAAATAATGGAAGTCCTGTACATGTATTCTAGAATCTTTTGTGCTTTATTCCCCGTGGAACCGTGCGCGAATTATGTAAATATAATTGTGAATAAAATGTAAATTTCTTAGAACTTAATCTACTGCGAAGTGTTACTTTTTGGTTAAGCATAAGATTAGATATACAAGCAGACTATCGAAAAGACATTAATTTTGGAGGGTATCGATTTTAACCAAAAATAAAAACACAGGAATAATTTTATTTTACATGTAATTCTTTTGTTCGTGTTAGATGTATATATCTAGGAAATGGGATAAATTTCAATAATACATTAGACATTTCAGATTTTAAAACATTTCAATAATTCGATGGTATGTGTAACTGTTAGTCCAGCCTTATCATGCTTATATCCACAGTTCATACTGACAAATAAATGTACACTACATGTTTTCCCACAATGAGCGCACTGCAATACTTGAGATCGAATAGGAAAAAGTGATATATGCGAAAGATTATCAACATGCAAAGTAATGTCAATACAACATACTAACATTTTACTGTGTTAACATAATGTTATGTTCATTACCCTATTAGCATTTAAGCTGTGACGAGTAGACGTATACTATCAAGCCGTGTAAGAGGAAATTATGAAAGTAATTACAATAGGGGTTTTAAACTGCACGTAAGATGGCAACAAATATCCCAGATCGGCTCATGCCTACTTGTGGACGACTTATTCAGAACCAAATTGGAAAAATATATGGCCACCAATATAGATAATATTATGTCGTAACTTTTTAAAAGTTAATAGGAAGTTATCAAAAGTCACGAATTGGCAGTCAGGTGCCACTTAAGTCATAAGCTAAATATATGTTTGTGATTCGTGATTTTATTGATAGAGATATCGTATTATCATATTTACATGACTCGGCCGCCGCAGACCGTCAGGTGCAAATATAAGGGTGTCTGTAGTAATCCTACGTAGATGGCCATGGCCGTCTTAGCGGCAGTGTAAGGTCACGAACTAGGCGTGGTTTATTTCGAAGGGTGATTGGTAAACATAGGGCGCAGTCCGTCTAGATTTTTCTTTGGCGAGTTTAAGTCCCCACTAAAAAAAAAAAAAAAAAAAAGGGGGGGGGGGGGTCAGGACCCCCAGGACCCCCCCACCCCCACCCCCTGGATCCGCCCCTGAGTTCTGTATATTCGTGGTTTCCTTTTTTCCTATGATATATTACATGCATTTGCAGGTTTAATTTGGATTTTATTTGTAGACACAAACATGGGGAAACTAAGTGAGATTGTACATACAGGGTCCCCACTGCAAAGGGAAACCGGGGGAAGTGGCAAAATAAATTCACTGTCAGGAAAAACACAGGGAATCTGGAAAGTTTACCAAATCACAGGTAAAACACAGGGATTTTCATTTGGTCAGGTTCTGCAATTACTGATTCTCAAAACATTAGTGATTTGGCTTCTCGATGGGTTGTTCAGTTTCTTTCTGCATATGAAGGCTTTTAAATTTGAGTAACTTGATGGAAATGACACAGGGAAAAATTGTTGAAAGACAGGGAACTCTCAGGGAAAACAAAGAAAATTTGAAAAAGACATTTGAAAAGTTACCCTATGCGTAGATGATCTGCTGTCTCTATAGCGACATCTTATGAAAATTTGTATATTCAAACCAACTTCAAAAACATGACGTATTGCACAAAGGTAGTCAGCAAAAACATCTTGTGCATATAATCAGTAGTATGTAAATAAAATAAAGGAACAGTCACCAGATTGTAGAAGACATATCATAAAAGTTATTCGAAATTATATAGTTACTGCATTGCATAGTGTAAATATAGCAGGAGATTCTGGTAGGTGTAATATACCTGCTCAGCTATGTCAGACAGGCTACACCTCCTGGTGAGCAGCACTGCTTCGGATAAAATCAATAATCAGACTAGTGTATATATATAGGCGAGAATCTATGGTTAAAGTAGAGAACTAATCGATACCATTTGGAACAGTCTGAGTCTTTAGGATTCAGGGGTTTGAAGAGCCATATATACGGACAACTGGTGACTAGTAAAGAAACTACATTGTTGCATGACCGCACGAAGCCGGGTGGACTCTACGGACGAAGCTTGCCTTCAAGTGGTGTTATTGTGAACATAGGATTAAGACAGGCTGTGACAACACTGGCAATTGTAACGTGATTGATATATCCACTGATAAACTTGACTCTCAACCAAGTATTGTCTGTGCCATGGATATGAGCGCCGATCTCGCGGATCAGTCTATCACTTGGCTAGCAAGAATAAAGGAGGTTTAACTAAGACTATTCGGACAATAAAGTGATACCAGTTCCCCAGTTAATAAGTAAATACCCATAACAACAACTAGCGTTCAGTATACAGATACAGATACAAAAAGGAACAATATGTTTCGTTATGTAAAACCCAAGATAACGCTATGAGTAAACAAAACTTAAAGGGATAACGGACTGTAAACCACAATTCTAAATCCATAACAGGTTCACAAAAACAGAAATTTATGTTGGCCATATGCAAGAAGATCCCATTGAAACAAAAAAATGTATATGTCACCATGCTTATTTCTGAGAGAGATTATAAAAAAGGCAATGGTCGTAACTATAGAAGTCTATGGGGAGAATAAATTAGTGATATTCAACTGAATGTAGAATATTCAAAATCCATTACAGCCATACCAAGTCTCAGAAATATGTACCTTAGGTCTATAGCAAAGTTTTAAAGCCAAAAAAGATAGGGGTCACTGATGTAATTTAGTCACTAGAGTCTGAAAAACTTAATAAGTGAGGCGTGTGGGGTGGTGTAGTGGTTAGGGTGTCCGTCTGCTGCGCGGGCGGCCGGGGTTCAATTCCCGGCTGAGCTGGCCACTGCTCCCCTCTGCATGTCTCCCAGTGGCAACAACTGGGATATCAAAGGTCTCTAGTAGACCACCGGCTGTTGTGTGTGTGGCCCTGTCTATGGGACCATGCACATTAAAGAACACCTGCCTCGGTAAAAGTGTAGGGGTATGGTCTCTACCTTCTCATAGATTCAATCACCATCACCGCCCTTGATATGACCCTGGCTGTTAATTAGGGCGTAAAGCAACCAATAACCAACCAACCAACCAACCAACTTAATAAGTGCTTAGTTCTGTATAGTCCTTTATAAATCTATCTTGTATATTCCCCTAAATTTCGTGTTGAAAAAACGAACATTTATTTATTTTATTTCAAAACCAACCCCTTTCTTATGTGTAAATAAAGATTTTTAATTTTTGAGGCATTTCATTTTTTGTCACTAGGGGGTATATCAATTTATTATGTGCAATTCAAAGGTTTAAGGATTTTGAAATTTTGCCACTAGGGGGCACACCTGGGAACAGTACGTTATCCATTTAAAAGATGAGTGCTTGTGGGATGAGTGCCAACTTGATTGATTTAGTCTGCAGGCATCTTAAAATGCAAGGAATGAGGATTCGCGTGACGTCTTCAAAAATATCTATCGATATTAACATTTATTGCAAACTATATGCTCTTAAATACACAACATTTATATATAAATACTCGAAAAAAAACCTTTCTATGTGACTCCTACACGTAAACATTTGTGGAAATGCCTTCTCTTTTTTTTTAGCTTTGGGTAGTGTAAGAGTGAATACGCCAAGTTTTTCTGACCGGTATTTTGCAAGAGAGGATTTGAAACGTGCCACACTAGCGCCACCTGGCGCGAGAAATGATTCACACATCTTCGTAACTGATTTTCGTGATTAGGCTAATCAGCTGAAATTTGATTTGAGTCTCATAACACCTGATTCAGACTGTCTCCAAAAGAAGTGTTATCATTTGAAAATAACGTTGAAAAGGGATTGTTAGGTGTAGTTACTTTGATTGACAGACAGAATTAATATGATTGAGATGTTAATCAAATTTCACCTAATTAGTCTTATCACTGAAATCAGTTACGAAGATATGGCCCATCTCTGAATATTTATCATAATGCATGGATAAAAGGTTTACTGACCTTTTAGATCAGGATAGAGAATATAGTTGTAGACAGAACTGAAAGGATATAACTGTGGCCCACCATGGGGGAAGGATGCTCCGTGCGGGGTTTTAGCATAAGAGAGGATGCTTTTAACTTTCAAATGACATGATTATGACATTTTGAAAATTGGTAATGAAGTTGCAGGTTCCGGAACATAGGAACGCTTATAAATGTTAGTGAAAATGGCAAAACATCAGCGATGTAAGTTCCTTAGATTTCATGCCAACACCTCTTAATTCTAATAATACTTTTCAAAAGTGATTGCTGAAATCACGTTGTCTAGCATTGTAAGACAATTTCAAATTTTCTTTCTCGATTTTCAGATTATTTTATTAACACTGACTTACATCCATAACTGTTGACATGCGTTTGTTAACGAACGGCACATTTAAATGGCTGCAGGGCAATCAATAGACCCTGGCACAACACAAACACTGCTATCTTACCTGCTTTTCTTCTAATAGGACACGGTGACTTGGCTGCCGGTTATACAGACATCTGGTCATGGGGTCTATTACAGGTACCCAAAGGGTATGGCCAACGCTGTTTGTGGGCCTGCCATGAGGGGTCTGTGGGTACAGTCTTATAACATGAGCAGCTTCTGGTGGCGAGCAGCTCAGACACGCAGTAAAATGAAAGTTGTATTGTACCAGGCATGTCCAGCTTGATCGGCTGGTCTCTATATTACCTTGAGGTAGTGGCAACAGTGAAGTGCCTCAATTTATAAAATTTTGCAAGAGACCTGAGGTACATATTTCTTTAGCCCCATACCCACTAGACGATGCACTGACGGCCGACGGCCTCAGTGCAGAGACTTGGGTCCGTCGGCATTAAGCCCCATACCCACAAGGCGATTTGGGCCCCGGCGATCGTATTTTCCTCTAATCGCCCGTCAGTATGCTATATTGAAAAGTGCATGTTTGATATGATTCGCCGGGGAAATCCCTCGACGGTTCGCCGAACGATTTTATCAAACATGTTCATTTCAATATAGCATACTAAGTGGGTACGGGGCTTAAGGCTTGGTGAGACTTAAAATGATTTTGAATGTTCTTATGTCAGTTGAATATCAGTAAATATATTTTCCCCATCGACTTCTATAATTAAGGAAATTATCTTTCTTAACCTCTCATTCAGAGATAAGCAGGTTGACAAGTAGGCCTATATTTTGTATTTTAATGTGATGGTCTTGCATAGGTCTGACATAAATGTCTGCTTTTGGTATCCTGTAATGGGTTTAGAATAGGGTTCAACAGTCTGTTATCCCTTTAAAAGAGCCACACATTCGAAATTATTTCTTTAGAATCTTCATATTGAAAACAGAATAAAAATATGATTTCTAGATCAAAATTGAACAATACATTTGTATTTCTATTGTTTCACAATTTATCATTGTCAAAATTATTTGTCAATATGAAAGGGATATAAGGAATTTTGCCCAATTTCCTGAATTAAGATGAAATATGCATGGGCTCTCATTTCTTTTGCTAATTTGATACATATTCTATTTGTAGGATTTTTCCTAAAATAAGGCGTTTTTGGATTTTAATATTGGTGTCTAAATTTCGTAATCCACAGCCACAATGTCACCAAGATGACATTATTATACAATTGTAAAAGGGAATTATTAACGTATCTATGTATGTGTGTGATAAAACAAATAATAACGGGAGTTGATGATCCTTAGCAATCTTGCAGTTTATTTCCATACACAAATCTATTGGTGTTTCAAAAATATACCATAGACAAACCTTCTGAGAGGTACTTTGTTTGACACGTAATAGAGTTTCATAGGAAATGACGAGTAGCTCAGCCTGTAATTTTACTCCTTTTTTTTGACAATCACAGTTAAAACGATCTGCAGGAGATGGTTAGTTTATCAATTTCCAGTGTACACAAGAGATTGTTTTAATGAAAATAAACCCGGGGAGCTCCTAGAGCAGGGGTACTACAAGAAATAAATACATTTATACATAATTGAGATCAACATTTGCCCCAGAGTTAAGACCACTTTGTTTGTCCATATGCTTGTCTTTTGGGAATACAGGTTCTCACATTGCCAATATCATTTTGGACTAGGGTGTTTTGGACTCTTTTTTTAACCGATACGATACAATGACTTCAGCCAACAATTACATGTTTATTGTCTTTTTCTAAACAATCAGCAACACGTTTTTTCCCCAAATGAGTGACAAGACACCCAATGAAGAAATACAACCAGGTATAATGCGCTCTTAACCTTTAAAACATCTCTTAAGTTCCATCACAAAAATAAGTATTCTATCTGATTCTCAAAATGTAATAGTCTTCTTCATTATCTTTACGGCTGACACTTGCTCTTGCACTTCATCATGTTTCGTAGGTAATGCTATTTTTCGTGTAATAACAGACCTACAATATTGCCAATCGTTTTATATATAATCAGGTATTACGATATGGATCCATTTAAAATGCATAAAACACAAAATCTAAAGGTACGGTATAGTTAGAGGGTGACCCTCAAATGTTTTATGTCGTAACTGTAACCTAACTGTTACATTGATGGACTACTTCTTACAATCATTATTATTCGGCATATTATATCCAACGATCAACATTCGGTTATATCATTCTCTCTTACCCTACATGTTGAACTGCCCATAAGGTTAGCGACCGTTTTCTAAGACTGAGAGTCGCATATTTAAAGTTGTTCACAAGCTGTGATACGTCTTCTATTTGAAACCCAACATTATCACTTGTTCTCTTCTCGGTTTGCACAATCCATCGCATTCCCTAAAACTGTAAATATCTTAAATGAGACACAAATAACTTGGGGCCAACCATAATTATTCTTTAACAACCAGGGGGTGAATAGATAAAAGGGTATAGACCAACTTGTTTGGGCACAGATCACATTCTAAAAAGAACCAATTAACAAATATCTAGTTAAATACAATATGGCTTACATGACTGTATTGATACTCAACAAAGGAGGATTTCTCTCACAGAGGGCTTGCCTAACTTACGTATACGTTCCAGTTCAGGGACTGAGGTTTTAGTATTTAACAACAAGTAGGGGTTCGTGTGGACTCTGATGAGCGGATGGGTCGGTGGTTCATTGCGCACGTCGATCCCTGAGGAGTCGTGCACAACTGAAAAAAGACAAAAATTGAACTTTAAAGTTAAGTACATGCGTATATTCAAAATTTTGTACGCGAAATCTCTGTACCATTGGGAATTTTCAGACTGCTAATGATTTGGACGCTATTTTTATAATAGACATTATCCGGCTTAGATCATTGTGATTATGAATTTGACCTCTAGTCAATGGTAATATCTCATCATATGACCAGGATTGAACGTATCCTACCCATAGATTAGTTAAAAGGTGAATGTGAAGGGCTTGGCGAATTGAATAGATTTTATAGTTACAATTGCAATTGCAATAGGCAATTGCAATAGGCTATGTCCAATGCATACATTACTATTAAGCGATCTACGGTTACGGGCAGTAAGGATGCAATAACATGTTTCCAATTACTTCTGCTATTTGCCTTTTGCATTATTGAGATAATAAGAGTAAGGTTTTCAATGGTACACCAATTATAGGCCTATATAGATCATATATGCATGTATCAGTGTAAATAACCGTACCTGTTTCATCACTTCCTCTTCCTATCCCAATAATCAAAGGATTCCTCGGGCCCGTATCCATCGTCAAACCTCTTCTCATAACCTCTCGGGGATTCGGGGCCGTTAAGGGCCTGAGCTAGTTCATACAGCCTCTCGTACTCGGCCATCTCATTGCGCTTTTCTACGTCAGGGTCCACGACCATGGCGCCCCACCGGCCGTCGGGGCCGTACTGGTAGGGGTAAAACTGCCCCTGATCCCTCTTATCATTCCACTCCCTCTTCACTCCAGGCACTAGGCTCAGATACTGACGCTTGCTCGGGGCGAAGTCCTCTACCTCCTCGTCCTCCTCCTCGTAGGGCTCGCGCTCGTAAACCACCTCTTTGGCCGGCCCAAGGTCATGCCAGGATTCCTCAAAGTCACCTCGGTAGTCGGGAACGCCCTCGTAGGTCGGCTGAGCCTCCTGGCTGTACAGATACTCCAGGAGCTCCAGGCGTCTCTGCTCCTCCGGGTCCACGTCATTCACTTCCACGGGCTCCTCCGGGAGGTACATTTGTGGGTCGTAGGAACGCGGGTCCACGTCAAAGGCGGGCACGTTATCCGGGAGGCCCTCCTCCTCGTAGTCCCCGCCCCACCCCTCCGACGGCGACGCCCTCCTGTCCATGACTTGCTGTTCAACATCCGGGTAATAACGCTCGTCCATGTCGTACTCCTCGGGCGCCATGTTGTCAATGTAATCACGCATATCCTCCAGCTCTTCCGGCGACAGCGGCAGGTCACGTTTCACCCGGCCCCCCAGCTTCTTGGCCGCCGACTCGGCCGATGTCATCATGTCCTCCGCAGTGGCCGCTGTCTTCTGTAAGCTGCGAGCTGCTCGCGATTTGCTCGCGCTCCGCTTCTCGCGGAAGGACTTGTAAAGAGCAGATGATAAAGGTAGGTTGTCCTCGTAATCTCTGGACTCGTAGTAAGGCCCGTATTCGTATTTGCTGTCTTCTTTGTAGAAAGGTGCTGTAATGCAAATGACAATTTTGTTTAGAATTGACACACGTCATTTCCAAATGTTTCCAATAAAAACGGTTATTCTGTAAGTGGTTGTATAGAACTATGCATGATATTGCATTACTTTGATAATTTACTTGCATTGGTTTACCGGATACTAAAGAAATACTCAAACTCCCTATAGGCCTACTTCTTACTCCGAGTGCCTTTATGGTCAGCTTAACTAGCTCTCAAACCTTTGTTCCTGTGTTATGACTACACACTACGCTGTACCATTATTTCACTATATTAGAAAACATACTCCAGTTCCCTATATAGATCTACTGCTAAACACTCCCATCCTCCTATACTACTATAAAGCACTGACCATTTACTCCAATCTCGATATACTACTATAGAAACCACTAAACACAAACTCCCATTTCCCTATACTACTATAAACCACTGACTATTTACTACCATCTTGTTTTACTACTGTACGCCAATGACCATTAACTCCTTAAAGGCCTGCCGTAAAACCCCTGATTTAAGCTGTGGTTTAAATAAGGATTAGTTTAAGAAATAAGAGCCTTTTAAGCATGGTCTTTATGGTTGCGGCTTAAATCAGGGGTATACCAGGGTAAACAAGCTTGAATATAATATAATATAACCACTAAACACTAACTCCCATCGCCCTATACTACTAAAAACCACTGACTAGTTACTCCCATCTCCTTATACTATTATAGAAACCAGTAAACTATAACTCCAATTTCCATATACTACTATATAGAAACCACTAAAGACTAACACCCATTTCCCTATGATGTTACAAACCACAGACTGCTCACTCCGATCCCCCTACACCAGCCTGTTTACCTACACCACTAATCATTTACTCCCTTCTCCCCATACTACTAATTAAACCACTATAATCTCTAATTCCTAAATCCCTATACAACTATAGAAACCACTAAACACTCATTTCCCTATAGTGCTACAAACCACTAAATATTCACTCACTGACCATTTACTCCCATCTCCCTATACTACTAAGTATAGAAACCACAAAACACTAATTCTCGTTTCCTATACTACAATAGACACCACTTAGCATTCTCATTTCCCCTACTACTAAAGAAATCACTGAACACTTACTCCCATTTCCCTAATCTACTATAAACTACTGACCACTCACTCCAATCCTCCTATACTACACACACCAGTCACCATTTACTCTTATCTCCCTATACTACTTCAAACAACTAATCACTAACGCACATTTCCGTATACGCGTACTCGTACACAACCCACTACCCACTAAATAATTTATCATATTCACTCGCATGTCCCAAGTCTTCTACAAATCACTCGCTACTCAGTGCAATCTGCCTATATTGATATTACCAGTGACCATTTACTCCCATTTCCCTATACATGTATATACTACTACAGCCACTGAATATTTACCCCGATTTCTATATACTACTACAAACTATGTACCCGTTACGAATATAGCCTTTGTTGGCGACATGGCGTAAAACCCCCCAACACTCGTTCACTATGTACTGAACAGTTACTTTTATCTCTTACCTATATCTCTACAAAACATTAACCCCTCAACTCCCATATCCCTGTACTACTAATAGAACAACTACTTTTTTGACTACCATCATAATATATTAATGCACTCCTCATACCATGACAGACATTTATTAAGTCTATTTCTTATTGTCAACTTTCAGAAACATCATCTCCCTGTGAGTCATATCATGTGACAATTCACCCCCATGTCCCTATACGACTACCAGACTATTCCTCCCAAATCTTCATTGACCCTTCTCCTAAATATTCTACTGACCATTCACCTCGAAATAATATTATCTTATTTCCCCCTTCACCGTTCACTCATTCTCACGTCCCTATATTACTACTTAGTCCCACCAGCGTAGCCATTAACACCAATGACCGTGTACTACCACTATCTACCCTATTGGCAAATCGTATACCCATGGCCCTCTTTATACCAAGAAGTCCCAACTAATGTTATGTTCAGAATCGCAGAAATGTCTGAACGCGTTCAAGGCATGCTGTCGACAATGCCTCTGCTACGCTTTAAAGAAGCACTCACTTGACCTAAGGTCTTTGATAAATCTGAAATACTACATTGATGATGCATAGCTTGTATTCTATATGATATTCATATATGTATTTTGTTATTTACTTGATGATATGGGACAACATCAAAATGTTTGAACATGGACAGGTCCATTCGGTGTGAAGTGGGTAGCATAGATTTTGAAATGTATTTCCTATAATTCATTTGTTTACCCCATCTTGCAAAAAATCAACTACGTAGGAAGAACAGAAATCTGTACAGTCCATGATATAAGGCTGTGACAAGCTAATTCAAAGCAGCGCACGTGAGGAAATGACTGCTCTTTTTCCAATTAATGTGTCAGTGAACGGGACCGGCGCTTTCTAGGAAAAGTAATTGGAAGTCTTAGCCCATGTTTCTCTGAAAGAGATGATTCCTGGCCGCAACTTACCTCATTTCTTAGTACATTTAATATTTATAAGTGCAAATTACAGTTCAAGAAGCAATCTTTGGCCGAGTATCCAAAGGTCGTATCAGACAAATGTCCATTTTGAGTAATTACTAATTACATTTTGAGTAATTACTAATTAAAGGCATATTGAGAAGGGCTATATGATTATATCATGATATTTGCTAGAAAAAAAAGGTACACAAAAATTCCTTTTGGCAAAGGTTATGCTTAGATTCTAATTCAATAGAATGTTAGTATGGTAACACATACAACTCTTTTTCAGCGACAACCTTTACTTACTCAGTCTTAGGGAGAAAGCTGGAAATCAGTGAATAGCCATAGGTCATATGCGGCATGAATACATTTTAGACGAACTAAATCAAATTAACTAATAGCAATTTTTCAAAATAACATAACGTAAAAAAAACTAAAAGGTGAAATTCTCCGGATACGACCTTTGTTAATGATTTCCAGATAATTTGAGCAGGAAGGGAAACATTGTTAAGAATAAAAATAAAATCGATTTGTTTTAGATATGCATGACCTTTAGTTATTAAGACGACGCAAAGTAAAATCGTTGGTTAGCTTAAAATGATTGGCTTTCAACCGGCTACTTTGATATGGACAATAACATGTGGCATGGATAGCTGTTTTTCTTACCTGGCTTTTCCATGTCCTCAAGAGTTGACTCTGCCTCCCCAGAGGCCACCGCCTCCTCTTCCTCCTCTAGGGTGGGATCTTCTTTGTTCAGGACCTCCTCCGGATGGGCTATAGGCAGACCTTCGCTGTGTAGCGGCTCCACGGGGGTTTCCTCCGCGCGGGCACGGGCCTCCTCTTCCATAAGCCTCTCTAACATCATCTCCTCCTCTTCCTTCTCCTCCTCCTGATCCCCCTGCTCATTTCCCTCTTCCTCCTCATCATCAGGTGTTAGCAGCTTCTCTATCTGGGCCTCCTCATCCTCGGTGGGAGCCTCTGATTGGCTGGGCGGCGGCTGAGCTGCTCCTTTGTCTGAGCCCTGCACGTCGGCGGCGTTGAGCTGCTCAGTAAGTGGAACCTGGGCGTCGACCAGATCGTTGTTGTCTGATTTGTCCTCGTCGGCCGGTTCGTTGTGCATGGGGAACGGGTGGGGGTTGGCTTTCTTGACTCGGGCGAAGTTCTGGTGGTTGCCGAAGATGATCGCCTCCTCCGAGCGTTTCGCTGGATTTAAAAAACAAACAAACAATTATTTCTCTTTATCTATGCAGGTATTTTGAATGCCCCAAAGTCCAATACTAATAGTTCTAAAATATGTACTAAAACATGGTGCTTGTAGAGATTTATATACATAATTGCAATCTGGAAACCAATGGCCACCTGGGTCCTACATAAAAAGAAATCCTATACATTGGATTCTAAGTCCCGGTGTGTCTGACCATTGGACTGTACGCTACGTACAGTTCTACGTACAGTTCTATGGTCTGACCAGGGGGCCATTCCATAAAAAGTTACGAACTTTTAAGATTTATAATTCGTTCCAGAAACAAGATGCGAACAAAAATATCATGTCTGCGTACTGTACGCAGGTATACAAAAGGGTGTGTACCTCCCTAAAACCTGCGACAGGTATTGCAGTGTTCGTACCTCACTTTTACTTTTCAAATATTTTTTTCACCATGAAGTTATAGATCTAGAATAATATATGAGGTATCAATAAAACAGTTATTTCATAAGAAATCTGTTGATGAAAACCAATATAGAATCGGTTGAGAAGTTATGGAACTATCAAAGAAAAACTGAAAATTATTTAAAGTCCCATCTTTTTTTATTTATGATCATTTTTGTACAGTGTACGTAGCAAGCTATTTTTGACATTACGTACACTTTATCTTACGAACACTATTTGCGTACAAATTTGGAGTTAATCCTCACACTTACGAACAATTTTTGTGGAACAGCGCCCTGCTGTTGCGCGGATCTAATAATAGTAACTATCTGGGCGGGAGCATTTGGATAATTCACTAAGGGGTAAACCATCATCAATCCGGGTCAGCACTGAGCAGTATGATTTTAACTCTCAAATCGCATTCACTATTTTTTGATTTGCTGCGGTATAAGAAATGGCATCCATTATTTGTAAATAGTCTCCTGTTAACAGACTTATCCAACCTAGGCAAGAATGTATCGTTATTATAATGTTGCAGTTACGTTCTATTTGGTCCTGGTTTGGTCCTTGTGACATTATTTTGATGACCCCCAAACACATCTATAGAGCCTAATGTTGGGACATTGCACTTGACCTTTATTATAACATTCTGGTTATGTTATTTCATGTAAAAATAACGTTAAATATTCTGTATTTGTAAGTCTCAACTTCACCAGAATATAACGTTATTACGTGAAATTTTGGCAGGTAAGAGGCTGACCAAAGAAGTATGGTCACAGAACGTGGTTGTTACATCGCTGCTTGCCTGGATATCGTTTATATTAACAAGAGAGGGTATTATAGATACTAACTAGTTGCAAAATGGGATGTCTCACAATTATAACGCTATGATTATCATAATCGGACAATACTTGAAATGCGTATTGCACTCTCTGATGTCATATTTTCGATATATTCATAAATAATTATATTACGTTGTCTGTTAACATACGCCATTGTGATTAAGTTCGTCCATGAATATGGGAGATTCTAATAGATATTGGTTACCTTTCATTAGAAAATGAACAATATATATTTCGACATATTTAACTGATAGCCATATTATACTAATCAAACAGTATTAACATCGAATAATTCCTCTTTAACGACACCAGTATGACTTCTGATGGATGGAATTGCTTTTCATGAGGCACTGGTCAAAATTCACCAGACGAGCCTAATGAGATAATTATCAGCTGTTTATGGCAGAACATTGATGCAGTGGCGTATATGCATATATATACTATATGTCAACCGACAGCATAGTCCTAACCTTAGACATTCCTGTAAATAACGTTGATGGTGGCAGATCACGTCCATGTATTCACAGCATAAATGGACTGTAATGAAAAATATCAGCAAATTTGACTTCTAACTAAAACCTACCTCTGGCCAGTGGTTTGTCGACTTTCGTTTGAACAGGGGCTGCAGAGGCCAGGAAGGCGAGACAAGCAAGAATCAGGATCCGAAACATGTTGGCAGATTTTTCGATGTTCCAATTGGAGAATTCTGCAAAAACAATAACAGCATACACATTTAAGTAAGCAATTCAACATCTTTGACGCATAATAATGATTAATTATAAACCAAGCATGCCAAGTGCTATGATATTAGGTACCTATTGTTATGATGTAGAACTGTCGAATATTCTAAGAATTCTAAGAAAAAGATCACTTGTTAAGTGCAAACATTCTTCCGTACCGTAAACACATGTTCAAAAAAATCAGACCCCGACTCCCCCTGGTGCATACGTACTGAGAAGACCCCCAGTTTATCCGTTTTTCCTAGTATGACAGAACATAATTATAATCTATAAAATAACTTATGGCCATTTTATAAGTGGCAGAATATGAAGTAACCAAGCCAAGCAGCGTGATGTTTAACACTTTGAATTCTATTCTACCAGTAATATTAGGAATTGATTCCTTTATCATTATGAAATGACCATAATCGATCAGGACCAAAGAATCAACTACATACAATAACTACGGGATTCCTTGTATGATCAAAGATAATGGTGTAAAACTATTGAATATTTGAATTCTAAGGAAAAAAGTAATTTGTTAAGTGTAACCATTGTTCCATTAAAAACAGTTATCAATAACCGCGTTCGGCGACCAAGTCGGAAAGCAACATTCGCATGACTAAGTCATGTATAATAACGGTTAACTCCTGCTCACAACTTGTATTACAATAGTAGCAGTTCATATACCTTAACCTTGCATTGATGTTCTCTGTCTTATCTATATAGTATGGCCGAACATAAGTATAATCTAAAAAAGTAAATAAAAAACAAAAAATATGCATAAGAATGGTGACAGGATATGCTATTGGCCTACTAAACCAAGCAGTGGCCCAGCATCGCCTACGCTGTTTACTGTTGGTCCGACTGCTGCAGCAATACCCGACTGATGTTATTGCAGCCGCCCAGGTCAACGGTCAAGAGGTCGGCAATACCAGGGAGAATATAGATGGCCTCTGGGAGGGGCTGCATGGGTTTCCCGTCACCAACAGGTGGGGCCTTTGTATACATTCTGGGCGCGCAGCCACAGCCAACATTGGAATCAGGATTAATGACGGTTAAAGTTATATAGGTTCTTTTATGTGGTAGCTAAAGTTATATAGGTCCTATTGAAATATTATCCATAATTTAGAATTTTACACAAGTCAAAAAACAGAGGTAGGTTTATTACTGAAAAAAATGTATGTACCCCAAAAAAGTATTTAAAATATTTGTTTGCGGTCTTGTCGAGTATGTGTTGATTTTTTGTAATGTGTAATTTCCTCTACCAAACTAGACAAACTTAAGGGAAGTCTCATCTCAAAAGGAAAATCTTCGACCAATAAAAAAACACCCGCACGGTAATTATTCTTACCTATGAACTTTAGACCTAAATATTCACACATAGATCTATATAGTACAAAACATGTAGGTTTGGGGCGTTGTCAGCGGGGTTTTACCAATTAAAGGAGCAATCTCATTGCCTTTCTAACGCCTACACATGGTCCTATTTGCGTCAACTGCCTGTGGTGGTCATGATCATAATTTGAATCGTGTAAATGAAAAAAGACATCAGACCATGTCGGCGCCTGGTCATAAGTTTTAGGGCTAGTTTCAGATTACTGAACGGTTTAATGCCGAGATATATACTTGAAAACCAAGGGAAATCTCGATGGAAATAAACACATTAAAAGAATAAATGTATCAGTCGAAAATTGATTTCATATAGATTGAGTTTGTGATGCCATTATTTTTAGTATATGGCTTGCCTTGTTTGTATTTGGTTATATTTCTTAAAATGTAAACCTTTAACCATTTGGAAATGTAAAATGTAACATAGATCCTGCATTAAGGAAATAACAATCCTCCGCCTATATAACTGTTAATCATTGCTATCACTATCGCTCACAATTTCTAACAGTAAATAGAAATATGTAAAATAACTGGAAGATCATGTATGTGTAACGTGAAGCTGCAATAAAAGCATGTACTCAAAAAGAAAAAATTCAAATCGTGTGTCCCTACATACATGGACACTCTTCGCATTGCAAAAGTATACGCATGCTAACACACTGAAAGCTACATCAGAACTTTACCACCACAATGTTTACAGCGCAATCCTTTCCTACCGCGACGGGATATTCCCATGAAAGACATATGTACGCATTACATGCGACCTAACGTATAGCGCACGCGAGGCCATCATAACATTAATGCAATGATACTACACCCTTGTCACCGTTCTAATTTGCCCGTCGCTGGTGAACTTGCCGTAGAATCTAGGCTAAGCGGATTGCCTGTTGGAGGGGAGGACCCCCGTGATCACTCACTAGTTAGCCTTGGGAGCAATCCGGAGGTGGAGGGAGGGGTGGGGGGCACTGACTCTTTAAGGGTAGGTACCCAAAACGAAACTACAATTTTCTTAATAATCACTATTATTCAAAATCTAATAACTTTTCACACAGATCTTCATTTAGATAACAGTTTTTACCACTGGAAAGTGAAAAACTTTTGATATTGAAATTGCCAAAAATATTAAAAACGATGTTCCTTGCAAAATTACCCACAACGCAACTTCCATAGATAAATGGAATGTTTTCTTTTTGCTAATAATCTTCATCTCTTGAGAATTCTGCCTATGTCATATTTTTAAGGAAAACAAGCACTTTTAGCTTGTTTTCATCAATAAATCACTTAATAATGGACACAGTGGAAAATGATTAATATCCCACTAGGTTACCATATTCCGTGACTGGTCACATATGCTTGGACACGAGATATATCTAATGAAATGCTAAATATATCACCTAACGTAGATCTCTTAAATCTAGAAGACTATGTCATTTATTGAATGTTATGTTTAACAACAAAACAAAATTGAGCAGTGTACCCATGTTTGATGGTCGCACATGCTCATGACACCAATGGCAGCTGTAAATTTCCAGTAAACAAACCAAACCTCAGAGTATACACCCTTCTCATGACCCTGCGCAGTGGAGACCTACTGTGTGGCACACCAAGGTGGCAGGAGCCCACCACTCTGGGCCAGAGCATTCATATAGACTAACACAGGGACAATTTTGAACTTTTTGTCTAAATTCAATCAATAAACAAACAATAAATTAAACTGGTCATTTTTAGCACTCATATCTGCATGTAAAAATATCTATTCTTTGCTACCAGTAACCTAATTTCCTGATAAAAGATGCAGTTTAGATACATTAAGGAATCTTTGAGGCAAGATTGACTTTTATTAGGGAGTTTCAGATTCTCCAAGGTACAACATAACGCAAACGCAACGTATCTCTTATCTTGATTATTATAAAGTATTTCCAAAATATGTGATTATGACTGTACAATTATTCTTCAGTCGTACATGATGATTTAATCACAATTACCAAATTTTGTATGATTATCCTTAGATATGGTTAGGTAGATTTGAGATACGTTGACGTATCGAGATGCGATGAGGGATCTGAAACTCCCTATTTTGAAAGGAGTCAACTCTAAACACAAGTCAATGACAGGTACTCAACAACAGGGATTGTTTTGTACCTCAGCTTGAGTGGGTGTTTAGGGGCCCTGGGCTGTCGAACTGAACTGGTGTGAACTAACCCCTCTCCCACCCCTCTCCCACACATACATTCTGGATACTGCTAACAAGTACAGACCCTTGACTATCTAAATAGGCACTAATCCTCACTCAACTCTGCTCCAAGCTAAGTGACCAGTGCTGCAGACTGCACTCCCCTCACCAGGGTTCACATTTCTACCAAAAGGGGGTGCCACCTTTAAAAAGAAGGGTGTATACCAACATAGACCCTATTACTTAGGGGCAGAATTGTGATTAACCATTCCGCTGTCTATAAAGACAGACTGATCACAGAATACTTTTTAAAAACAGAATCAAAGCCTGAGTGAAAACTTAAAGATAAGTAGATCTCTACATAATCTCATGTTGGCAGTAACATCTATTAATTTTCCCACCTCATGACCTCATGTACTGGGACACTGGTCAAACTTGAAATGTAAATGTAAGTACCGCATAAAAACAGATAAAATAATATAAAAAAATATAGATCCCCACATAATCTCATGTTGGGATTACATTTCTAGTAATTTCCTAGGCTGTATAACCTCATGCACTGGGATCTGGTCTGCCCTTGTGGCATACTGTTAATACTGTTCTTCAATTTTGTACTATTGCATATATTTATCAAACTAGGTTACACCCACAATACTTGTTTACTGTTTTGCTGTGCCCTACCTACATGGAAGATCACTCTTTGTGAATGTGCTTTAAAAAAAAGTGGCTAATCCCTGATGCTTATTTCCAGATTAGACTTCCTTAACAAAACTGCTCCGACATGATGGTGTTCCTGGCAGACCCCCTTTTTAGAGCTGCAGGGTTAGTTACAGCCTCCATGTTTGTCAGCCTAGAGGATAGTTAAAGCCACAGCTTTTGCCATGGGTACCCCCCCCCCCGAGGGGGGGAGCCGTTCTTTATCCATCACTAACTGCGAACTCGGCAATGCAATCTGACCGCCAAATGGAGCCTGCTGAAGTTCCATTTGCATCACTTGGAGCTTTTTCCTGTTCGACAGTAATTGGTCTGCATTTTCAGTAATTGGCATATATTTTCAGTGATTGCTTGTCTAGAGTGGATCTCGCCAAGTGCGCAGGCTCAAGCTCAGCTTGGATATGTGGTATACCATAAGGGTTGTTATGCAGGTCACAGGGGCAGGTCCAGGGAGGGTCCAGGGGGTCCTGACGCCCCCCCCCCCTTCCCCGCCTCTTGGTGGACCCCTAGACTATGAAAAAGAGGGGAATTGACACACATGTGCCAGCAAATGCATGCGATTTAGTGCCTAGCCTTAATGCTGGCCCCCACATTTGAAAATCTTGTACCTGCCCGTGTTATGTCCATGAGTTGCCTGTCATTGGAGCGCCGGCCTTTTACCGGTCATATATATAACGTTAGGCAACATATAGCTCTGCCAAAAGACGCACATCCTGCCTATTGTGTTGTTGTGAAAGGTTCTTTGCTGTGTGTACAGTGGGATCCTATAATGGCCGTGGTCTGCTTACTGCTACAGCACGGGCGCGGAAAGTGGCGATTTGTTTCAATTAGTACAATACTCTATTATATACACAGGGCTCAAATATTGAAACGTCGATAGATAAACATTCTTGGTCCAAGTCTGCGATTCATTGGCTGAAAATGGAGAACGTCAGCTGGAACACAGTTTGGGTGTGTTTCCCTTTAGGCCTATTCTATTAAACGAGTTTGAGGATAAACCTTCCAGACTGGTTTAAAACACATACATATTCTACTACTAATGAAAAAGCTTACATAATCTAAATCGATTGAACTTAAATCTATATAGGAGAAGAGTTTGACCGAAAAATTTGGTTTTTGTCTCATGGTTAACCTTTGGTGTATGTTCCTTGGCGACGATAGCATGCTGACTAAACTCTATAGCATAGGTGTGATGCAATGGTAGACAATGTATTATGTTCATACTAAATATCACGTTGTCTTTCAGCTTCCCAAATCCTACGTCTGCGTTACAATCCAGGGGGTGTCAAGTCCACCAATTAGTGCATAGCTTTTTATACTGATTACCACCCCCCCCCCCCTTTTTTTTTCCTCCAAAAATCCTGTATCTACCATGGAATCGCCCATCAATTATTAAGAAAAAAAGATACAACCTGAATATATTATACTTAAGGCCTCCTTCCCAAAGCTTAAGCTTATGCAAGAATTTGGTAAATCTGCAATTAGAACATAATGGCTTTACATGTAATGATCATTTGGGCGCCACCATATACATTAGGCCTAGGTCGGTTATATAACCATCGCTAACCAATATAAGTAAGCCTAATCAGTGAGTAGGAGTGTCATGTAAAGAGAACGCTTAGTGAGCAAATGAGACGACCGATTAAGGCGTATTACAGGGTAGACTGTAGTTATAACCAAGCCCTCAAGTCCCTCAAACTACACTGTTCAAACAAGTGTTTAGAACCTAAACACTTTCCTAAACACTTCGGTGCATCCAGTTTTGGAACACTTCATTTCCCTAAACATGTTTAAATTATTGGTGTTTAGGGTTAAGTGTTTAGAAATGTGTCATGTTTAGGTGTTTACCTTGAAGTGTTTAGGTCTTCAATGTGTTTGTAGTCTAAATGCTTGATGTTTAGCAAATAATTTTTAGCTTCAAAGTATTTAGACTACATGGCATGTAAGTCAACAAAACCAATTTCTTTGGTTATTTTTACTGATATTATTCTGGAATGCTATGTACCTATAATTCAGAGAGGAAAACATGTTTCTTGATCTCAATTGATCAACAAAGAAGTAAAATTCAAGCCTAGAGTTAAACCTCTTTCAATATTATGCAAAGCAAATGCAGAATATAATTGACCTCTGAACTGAGTTAGGGGTTAGATACCTTTAGTGGGTCCCAGAACCCTTAGACCCAGAGCCTAGTCCCTATGTCTGTCTGCAAATGGAAAAGGTGTCTTAACAAAGTACATCTTCAAAACCTTGACCAAGATAAGTTTCCTTAAACTCAAAATGCTTCTAATGTATTACATATACATTTCTCAAACACTCTACAGTACCTAGAAAATTCTCTTTTTTTAAAAATGAATTTATATCAACATTTAGAAGAAATCTCTAAGAACTACAGAGCATTGGCATACAGTGTCACCTGGTGGAGTACAGTTTAACTACACACATGGTAAATCCAATACATGTTTAGAAGTAGAAAGTGTTTAGGTTTTAAACACCTGCAATTTCATGTGTTCAGATTCTAAGCATATCTAATCCAATACATGTTTGGAAGTAGAAGGCGTTTAGGTTTTAAACACCTACAATTTCACATGTTTATATTCTAAACATATCTAATTCATACATGTTTAGGAATTACAAGTGTTTAGCTTTTAGATACATGAGACTTCTTGTGTTTAGATTCTAAACATGTTTAGCCCCTTAACATGTTTATATTCTAAACATTATTTTTACAGTGTATTATGCATGAGATATCTAGATCATTGAAGGACTAATTATGGGGCTCCAGGGTGCTTGTGACCCATTAAAAAATGCTTGATTGTTCTCATCATTACGTTATTGATACAGGTGAAAGTTACATAGCCCTTGAAGAGGTTATGAAAATCTGAATAGAAGCATCACCAAGTATCTGTTGCCAATGCAATGACGCTTGATGTTTGCAGTTGTATTCATACATTATCGTTTCTTGCGTTTTAGTGCTACCGAGAAAGATAGTTTGGAAAAAATAATTATCCCAGCCGCAGATTTCTTTAGACTCTTTCAGCAAAAAGTCGTTTATAGTGTAAAGCTATAGCTTGATTTTTAATCCACAGGGAGTTTCCTTTGTAAATTTGGTTATCCCAGCAATAAGGAACATCAGATCTACGTTCCAGAATATGAAGTAAAGTTTATTTTTCTCAATCATGAATGAATAAGACATGAATAAAAGGAATGGAAATATGACGATATCAACCTCCTCGGTCAACCGTATTGAACCTGTACGAATTGCCTTCGGACAAACTCAGAAATACACCCTTTCCCGTTCCTGTTTGGCCCAACCTTTCTAGCACTTACCAGGAAAGTTGGCGCCTACTTATGGGCTTCTGTTTGTTCAGGTGTGCGTTTTAAAGCACATCGATACTTGCAGGCTACCTGTATTGATTCTGACCTAAAATCCCAGACAATGTGGCAAACGAGTCGGGCTTCTCCCCGGGGACGTGCCTGCCGAGCGGCCCTCGCCGGGCAGGGGGCTCCTCGTCAGAGTCTGCACAGTGTCTCACTCTGACTAACGTCATCATCTGACGCCTTGTCACGGCCCGTGGAGGCTAAGACACTGAGTAGATGTCACAATATGGTCTAGGCGGACGTGGGCGCCCATATGCTGTATCCTCTTGGTTATTCTTTTGTAAGGTGGTATTTTCTTCAGTTTCTTTTTGCTTTGTGGATTACTTGTTCGCCTGTATTCATCATTCCACGGGAGACGAAGAGATCCTCACCCCCCCCCCAATCCCATATGCAACCCCCCCCCCCCCTTATTTTTGAAATCGTAGAACGGCCCCTGCATTATAATATATCTCCAATAGCCGAACTGGATGTTTTCCCTTAATTATAGATCTACAGGGGCGGACCCAGAGTCAGTTCTCTTGGGGGGGGGGGGGGGGGCAAACCAAACCCCCTAGGCCTTTAAAAAAAAAGGGGGGGGGGGGCAACTGCCCCTTTGCCCCCCCACCAACCGGATCTGCCACTGATTCCATCACTCTGACGGCTCAAAGGACATCGCTACAACAAAACATACACCTGTTCACAGCGGAAATTTTAATTTATAGGACGTGTTATTACAAGCAGAACAAATCATCCATATGCCATATTATGTTCTATAAGGTTACTGATTGCTTGATAATGACTAGATTATGGAACATCATTCTCTGTCAGTCTGCAGAAAGAAACGTAATAGGCCTACTGCAATGCGGCAAGCCTTGAAGGCAATGTCACATGATTGAAAACGAAGTGTTAATAAAGCTGTTCCTTCTAAATAATCTTATATGATTCTGATCTCAATGTAGGCCCCCTATATACTATTTTTACGTATCACATGTCATGAGAAAGATGTGCTTCAGCCAATACCCCGCAAATAAAGGTTTCTACCTGTGGTAAAGATATAGTATGTCTAATGGGGCCGACTCCTCATGCTATCAGAAGCCCATCTCTAGTTTCCCTCCATTCCGAGCATTATTCTCTGGTTTGGTGCATTAATTGGAAAGGTGTGAGAGTTACCGGCAGCCCACCAGGCGGCGCCCCGGGCACCTCGGGGGCACTTCTCAGCCTCTCTTCCAGGTTGCACTCTGACATGCGCACGGCGACACTTCCGGGCGACCTGTGATGGAGCCCCACCTGGGGGGAGTCACATGAATCACGTATCATCTGATATATGCTCGTTTTGTCCAATACTGGTTTTTTTCTTTTATTGAATAAAACCGTTTCACATACATGTGCTCTTACAACAGATAGAGTGGTGATTATGGTAGGATATGAAGGTTGATATATACCTATGTAAAACCAAATATGAAGAAATTTCTTATTATGTCTTCTCAATGCTCAGTCATTAAGTATTCTGTTATTTCCTGGTCTTGCTAAGGAAAAATCCTATGGGAGATCACAAAGAAATATTTAAAATTAATTATGTCGTGGGTAAGAAAGTGGCGACAAGGAATAATCCTACTCACCCTTACCAAATGTATAAGGATTTATCAAGCTTCCTAATAGCATTTTTAAGGTCAAGTTCAATCTCAATGATCCGAATCTGTTGTGGTGGTTGGTCCCATAGTCTACAGCCTCAATAAAATGGATTATTATCTTGATTTTCATTGTTAAGGTCTACTTCAATATGATGGGAGTACAATTATTGGAACACACCTTGTTTTGGCCAGTTTCAGAGCAGTTATAATAATTATGAAATTGCTATGTAATTGCTCACATAAGAGGGCCTACTTCTTTTGTCTCTTTATCTAAAGCAATCTGGAAACAGTTCTGTTGAAAGGCCCAACTCAAGGTTTACTGATACCTATAAAACATATGTTATGCAGAATTAACGAGAGCGTCCAGAAATTTCATCTGCATGGTTCGATTCATTACATCTTCCATTGTTCTTTTGTAGTGTTGCTGATTGTTTGATGTTATTTAATATACCTTTATGTTCCATGGGAAATACAAGAGCGTATAGTGTATGTGTGAATAAGCTTGGAAATCCCTAGGGGCGTATTACCCATGACCGACATCAATGATTTTAAAGGGTCAATTCAAACTTAATAAAAGAACGACTTCCGCATGCTTCAAGCCTTTCATATCAAGTGAAAGGTTGAATCGGTTGAATATAGAATATGGGGGCTGCAGTCAGCATCCACGCTAATGGGACCACGTCATGAGACATGCAGGCACGATGTGGGAAGTAGATCGATATCGCATTCCACGAATCAGTAATTTTTGTCGTCATATTAAACAGAAACAGGTGAACCCCTTGCTCCGCGGCCGGGAGGCGAACCCCGGCCGCCCAAAATGGAGCCTAGCACCAGGTGACCTTACCCATTAGGCCAACACTTGTGGGCTCCTGGAGGGGTCCTAGTGTGTCGAATATGGCAGTCTTCTTTTCTGCTGTCTTTTCCATAGTGGCATGCATGTATGAATTGATGCATCAGCATTTATCTCAAATGACATTCTGGTTCTGGCCATGTAATCACTCTGTATCTAACGGTGGCTCGCATTAAACATGTGTGTGTGATGAATGTCTATTCATCAATTGTTAAGACCGAAACATGAAAAGTAAGATAATGCGACATAGTAAAGTATGTTTTGTAACGGGCCCGAAAAGCCCGAAAAACCCGAAAGGCCCGAAAGGCCCGAAATTGTAAAAGCCCGAAACCCGAAAGTCCCGAGAAATATGTAAACCGGAAGTGATAAAGTAAACCGGAAGTGACGTCATTTGTAACCACGTGATCGGAAACAGCCAATCAGGGCTGACCACTAGACTATAAAAGGGGCGGTGAGGCCCGAGAATAAATGAGTTCCTTTACAGTACTCCTTGTGTCAACATGTGTCTTCTTCCTATGGTAACCGATAAGACGATCCAATACAGGCTGATTGACTAGAAGTTTAAGTAAAATAGTAAAAGTTAGAAGAAATTAGGCGAAACTTAGGATGGGGTTCCGAAGGCCCGAGGGACCGAAACTGGGCACGAAGGCCCGAAAATGGCCCGGATGGAGTCCCGAAAACGAAGGACCGGACTGGCACGAGGGCCCGAAACAGGGAACGGAAACCCAGGATCCGGGGGAACGAAGGCGCGACCGGCTCGGCCCCACACTACCAAACAATAGGCGACCGTCGACCCGACATCCCCGCGGACCGAGAACGAAGGTAGATTGTCCGCAGTAGGCCCCGAAGAGAGTACCGACACCAGAGAAACGGCCTGCACATATCCCTACCATTTTTCCTCCCCCGCAGTCCTCCGCCCGTCGACGGAAGTGCCTGTACCCCGCCCGGTGGCTGAGGCCCCTCGGTCCAGCCCGGCTGATACACCCTCCCCCGTCGACGAATGCCGATTTCCCGATCGACCCGCTCAAACCCCCCTCGTGCGCAAGGCACGACTCTAAATATCACATCTCGGTTTCTTGCCCGGATTCCCCATCCGGCTGAGACCCGAAACAATCCCCACGTCCCTCTGTTGTAGGAATCGGAAACCCCGACCTACCGAGGAACGTCACATGTGGCTTGGGTAAAGATTTGAAGCATATCAAGTTCTAGTTCTTGGCAGGAGGTCAGATGCCTATGCTAATAAGCTAATTTGATTGGGTTATCTATGACAAATTCAATGAATAACTGATCCTATAACAGGCCTAGGGTCGAACCATATTCGTATGTATATAACACACTTTCATATGCGCTGTTTATCAGATATACGTACACAATGTTTCGGTAATACATCCATTAGTGACATAACCTTCAAGAGAATTTCGCAATGTTGACTGGTATTGGAAGTATACGTAATTCTATGCTTGTTGAATAAATCAGTAGCGATCAATCGACGTATGAGCCATTGGATTAAATGACCAAGTTTTGAGCGTTATTTTCATGCATCAAATTTTAACCCTCCACACTCTTGAATAAAGGCAAGCATACAAACCTTCCGAATGCAATACACCTCTGCACATAGGCCTACATATCCATTTTAGGCACTTCCACTTTAGTGATATAATCATCCATGTTCATCGACCAATAAACGAGTGATGACATGATTCACCCGGCTTTATAGACACGGATTCGTGCGTTTATCGAATAGATCCTTGCCAGCAATTTACCCTAACGGTTCTATATAGAGAGAAAGGCTCGTCTGCTGGCCTTTTATACATCCTTTACTGCCCCCAGAACATTGCGTGGGTGAGGTTGACGGCAGTGGAGGGCACATCCTCTCGACCTGTCAACCCACGCCTTTTATCCAAAGAATAACACTTACCCACGACGCTTCTGATGCAATTTGGTCCGGAGCATGCTTGTCTGCATATACTTCTTACAAAGAAAATAAGAATTCTTGAAGCGTTGTCTTACAAAATTAATGTTTTTACTAGTTTATATGTCCTGCATGATGATCAGTTGAAACCGCAAATGCTAATTTTTGTAAAATATTGGAGGATGCCTTCACGGCTAGACGTTCAATGTTTGATACATATTAAACATACATATGTATTTTACAATGAATGGTCGCAATAGTGCTATATAGCTATTCACTAAAAACTATAGGTTTGGGTTGCCATATAGCGACACCCGTTCCTTACCACTTCTTAGCTGAGATTTCTGGAAAAACTATAATATTTCCTGCCAAACTTTCCAATGCCCAACAGTCATTAGAATACTAATCTGCTGGCACAATATCTAGAAAAGTTATTTTAGAATAAACCAAATAACTTTTTTTGGGGGAAAGGATGAGATAAAGGTTTTTGAGAAATGAATGATCTTGATCATCCAGTTGAAAACGTTTTCGTAGACAAATGTTTGTTAGAAAAGACACCGTGTCTCTGAAAATCCACCAGTAATAACCCAAAAACCAAGATAAATTGACAGCCAAATTAACCCTCGTGTGTTTTATGCGGTAATTAAATCCATTTAGTCTAGTTAGGCTGGCAGTCTGATTGCAGAATCAGCATCACATGTCAAACCACCCTGCTCATGATGTGACCTTTGATAAAAACTGTTTGCTGTCTTCATTTGCATAATCTTAATTCAGGTCTGCGCAAGATTCGACAAATATGGCTTCGTGCGTTACAATTTCATTTGATAGGCCTATGGAATTCATAATTCAAAAATGAATATATTATTATATGCACATCACATTATTTATGTTATTGTTGAAACACAAACAGTATTTAACGTCTTTCTTGGAGGCTTGTTAGAATTTGAGATGGACAAACAACAATTTGAAGGTTCATCTATTCCAAGTAGAATATTATCCAAACCTTTTGAAATAATCCAGGGCAATTAATTCTACAGTTCCCATTGTTATTCTAGTAGATGGGGCGTGGGATAATGAGCAACTTTAATCTGAAACTCAATCAGTGCACACCTGGATGTAACCAGAGGCTGGTCAGAGTAGCACCCACCCTGGGGGGGGGGGGGTTACTTAACTTGGGTTTGGGTACCCAGTGCTAAACGGACTCTGGGAGCTGTGGCGGTAATGATCACAGGATAGGTAGGAAAAACGGGGCTGTAAATGACCATGCAACCCTAAAAAGAGCTGTGAAAGCTTACTGTCCTGTGAGGGCTGTGAAGGACAGATTTTACACTTGTAGTCAGAAGAAAGCATGAAGGTCACATTTTAGGCTGTTCACACTCATTCATGAGGTTAATTGTACTATAATCTTTGAGGAACGACGCTCTTCAAAATTGTTTTGGAGACAAACACAGTAGGTGTAGTGAAAACAAGGGCCTGTCCCATAACATCCTTGAAAACAGGAGGCTGTAAACTCACACATTGCAATTGTACAGAGATGTTTATTGCAAAATCGGAGAGCTGTAGTTTTGCAGTGGGTACCTACCATCATGGAAGTCCCCCCCCCCCATACCACTTCTCCGGTTGCTCACCGGCGGCCCTGCTGCCCTACTTGATCGAAAACAAGCAGGCACTAGACTTATCAAATCACCGAGAAACCAGGTGAACAACACAATTTGTGAGGCGAGGCAGCCATCATGACGACAGCGCATAAATAAATCCCACCCCCACAATCTCAGATATGATCAAGATGCCGCACCATCACCTGACAGTATAGCCATCTGTGAAGACACCTGCCAGACCTATATAATAAGGACCTGTACTTTGTATTAAGGCGGTATTACACTACATGAATTGGGATTCAAGAAGTCTCACAATTTACAGATAAATTCATTTGTGAGATACTCCAAAATGTCAATTTTTAACAATTATTTCTCTCCAGTATGCGATTTACCTGCATTACCATGCACCATATTGCGCCCAACACTGCCCAAGTCGTGTAGATTAATACCACCTTTATTCAAGGATTATATTTCCTAGGAACCGACATTCTACGTGTAAAATAAACCAAGCGAAAACGCTCATAAAATACCAACTGCAGTCACATTATTGCCTTTTCATCTACAAGCTTCATCCGTCTAATCCACACAGGGGACGAAAAAGTGTCTAAAAAACCTACTGCGGCCGGCGATTAGCGTACTACATGGACGCAGACTACCGGCCATTAGCGCCCACTTCAAACCTGATAATTAATGAGTGCCTGGCGCCTTTTTAGGCCCGCAGGGCGGCCAAGTCAGTCACGTAGGGGGCCATGTGCTTTCTGGCTGATCACCCGTTAATTGATGCCAATTTGTGTATTGTTCTCCGGCCCAGGAGCGATAACAACTGACGCCCACCCCATGCAGACCCTACCTCGATATCATCTACCTGTTGGATGTACCTGGAGCCTATACCAAGCCAAGTTGCGATGTAACAGAACTGTTCTACAACCATACTTTTTTTAGTCAGTCCGTTACTTATATGAAGATCACATGTAGGCTTACAGTTGTTATTGAAGGTGAGATTGAAACCTCCTCACATCAGAACACTAACATTATTTTTTGATGAGGTTAAGACCAAATCAAAACAGAATGCTATAAGAACATTCTGTGTGTGTTGAAGAACTTAACCAGAATGAAGTAATAATGTTGCAGTGCAAGATTACAGCAGAACATTGCAGTAACATTATTGGGAGCCACCAAAGTAACATAACAAGTTGTGTTATTGATGGTGAGATTGAAACCTCCTCAAATCAGAACGCTAACATTATTTTTTGATGAGGTTAAGACCAAATCAAAACAGAATGCTATAAGAACATTCTGTGTGTGTTGAAGAACTTAACCAGAATGATGTAATAATGTTGCAGTGCAAGATTACAGCAGCAGCGGGTTCCAGAGAGAATTCAGGATAATTATTTTCGATGCCGATAATTATTTTCCCGTCAGAGAGAAATCCCCGATAATTATGATCCATCCAGACAAAATTTGGCCACTATCGTCAAATAATTATCGGCAGTGTAAAAACTATCGGGAGAATTATCCGCAACCGATAGGAAAGTTTGCTATCGGTGCCCTTATAATTATCCGGAAATGTTTATTTCCATGTTGGGACATCATTTGATCCCAAATTTCACTCTTATGTGGATCCATGTTTTACATGCTACTTCACATTTGGCGGTAATATCAAATGTGCTCGGGGCAGTGGATCACGTCTTAGAGGTTTGTAAAGCTTATCTAGTGTTTTTTCTTCACTTCTTTATATCTTGTGACTTGTAGATGAAATATATTTGCAAAGCGAGCAGCTCCTTATGATATTTATAGAGGAAGGAGTATTTTATGAATGCTGATTTTAACATTTATTCTGTTACATAGCATGGCGCCTTCCAAACGCACAGCAGAGGCTGCTCGCTGTGAGAGGTTGCAGACATGGCTATTACCCACAGCGCTCTTAAACAAGCCAACTAGCATCCGCTATTCCGGTCCAGGAAAGAAAATATGCCGTTCGACTAGAATCTACAAGGAGCGGATAGATCCAAGGGTGGAGTACCCTCGTTCAAGGGATTTCCAGGCCCGCTTTCGTCTCCCCCCAGCAATGGTTGAGCAGTTAGCAAAAGAGTTTGGAGAGAGTCCTTTCTGTACCACGAAAAACTTATTCGTTGATTCTGAGAATGTAGGAAAAGGACGACCTATTCCTATATTCAACAAGGTAAAAAAATAATTATATGTATATTTGATAGTAATCTATATATTTTATTTTCAATAAAATCATTCAATATTTGCAATAAAAGCTGATAGTAATTAAATTCCCCAAAAAAATATATATCATAGAAATCATACAAATAGAAATCTAAAATAGAAATTGGCAGTAACGTTACTCTATCTTACTAGTAAAAATAAAAAGCACTCCCAATAGAACTATAAATATCTTAGTACTGCCAATATTTATACTAACATTATATCTTTTTCTTCCTAGGTGTGCTACGCCTTGCGCTTCCTTGCCTCTGGTGCATCTTTCACTGTTATTAAAGATACCCAAGGGGGTTGCAGTGAGTCAAGTGTGTCTCGTGCAGTCAATTCCTTTGTCAGGTTTCTCGTGTGGAAATCGAGAAGTGGCGTAATTTCATTCCCATCGGTAAGTTTGTCTTCTACTTAGTATCTTCTATTTATTATTCATTATTTATTAGACCCCCCCCCTCAAAAAAAAAAAATGTTCATTAGAATAGCTATTCTAAAAAAAGGAAAATCATTGCCAATTAATATATTACAAAAAAACTTTATTCCCTATATATCTATGTTTGCCCAACAATCATAAGATTCCTTTACATATATAATAACTACATATTTATTTTGTTTCCAGAAGAACGAGATGCATGAACATGCAGTGCGTTTTAGTAGACGCTATAAAATGGATCAGTGCATCGGGTGCCTAGATGGCACTTATATTCCGATCAAACGTCCAGTAAACAACGAAGCATCCTACGTCAACAGGCACGGCTATCATGCACTGAACTGCTTGGTGTGTTGAAATATAACATATATACTTTTACTAATTCATTGGTTACAGATAAAAAAAAAACAGAACAAAACAGAATCAAGTACGTCCCACAGTAGTCATACTTATATTACGGATACAAACATTGTTGGCATTATTCCCAACTATAAATATGAATAGAAATATTATATGCCATTTTTTGTTTTCCAGGTTGTAACCGACAGTGAGGAACGCTTCACGTTTCTGGAAGCCTCGGTCGCTGGGTCGAACCATGACATGCATGTGCTTGAAACATCAGAGCTTGGGCCAAGTATCCTTGGAACAGACCGTCTAGGAGATTATTTTCTACTAGGGGATAGTGGGTATGTGGCATGTCATTTATATTAATATCTTATATTAATATCTATATCAATATTACCATCTATATTAATTAAATTTAAATATTTCACCTAAGATAGCTAAATATTTTATTAGATCATGTTATTAGAGGTAAAAGAGTAAGACTTTGTTTTAAAAAAAACCCATCATATGTTAAAGAATACACTAGGAAACATCACAGTTATTGTGCTATATAATGATTAATTTTCTGTTCAAGGTATGGACTATCACCTCAAATCTTCACCCCATTTCGTTATCGTGACGTTGATAAGATGCCCCTCCACGAGAAGAAGTACCAGAAGGCGCATGTCCACGCCCGCAACTCCGTGGAGAGGGCAATAGGACAGCTCAAGATGCGTTGGCGGTAGGTAATGTTTCTTCTTAATTATCTGGAGACTCTTCATGTTCATAAATATTCTGTATGGATCTAAGTAGCTTTTTAATTCTTATTATACCGTAACATCCTCAGTTTCTGTCCGCTAATCTGCACCTCTATTTCAGAACTCTTAAATTGTTTTTTCCATTCAATTTTGACTAACTTTTATGTATCTTTCTTTTTTTTTACTTTTTGTTTGACTTTCAGTTGCCTGTCCAAGAACGGAGTTGGTGTTCTCGATCTTGACCCTCTACACGCATCCTGGGTGGTGGAAGCATGTTGTGCACTCCACAACATGTGCATATCTTGGGGCGTGCGTGAACTCCAACCAGGGGAAAACAAAGACCCGGATATGGAGGAGCAGATCCAGGAGGAGGCAGCAAGGCGAATTCACAGATCATTGAGGCAGGCTGCTCGTTTAGGTCTAACAGAGCCTCCTACTGCTGCTGTCCGTGAGAGGACAAAGGCCCAACTGTACCATGCCGGACTGGTCAAACGTGCAAAGTACATATTCCATAACTATGGTGGTCCGCGACCAACAATTCGTGAGCGTCGACCAAGAAGACGCTAAAAATATCTGGGTAACAGAGCGTCGACCAAGAAGACGCTAAAAATATCCATTGTTTTCGTTGAGATTCAATTGATTACACTTGCGATCAATTCTTCCAGTTTAAGGTACATCAATTTTGCATTATCGGCAGTAGACTGAACATAAACTTTAATATTAATTATCTGCTCAATAAGCAAATGAACTTTCATAATAATTATCTCCTCAAGAAGCAAATCAAATGAAATTAACGTATTGTGTACTTCTCTATATGTAACCTTACATTCCGTGATCAACTGTTGGTGGTAAGGTGTAACATGATTTCGATTTTTTCAAATATGCGAATCAAACTTACAATGAACTGCGTCAAGAATTAAATTTTGCAGGTTCAGTGATTGAAACTAAGAAAGAAATTCTCAAAGAATGAACTGTTTGGTAAAAAAAATTAAATAAACCCCGAAGTATTGCAATTTTGGTGTTTGGGTATGTTCTCTCTTTAATATCGTATCGGTGCAAGCGCGTGATTACAAAATATTTCTAAATATTTCTAAAGCGTTATGTTTACGAATTAAAATAGACATGAAGAATATAATTTTATTTCGACTACTTTATTCAAATATCGAACTTCAACGGTAAAATACTAATGAACCCTTACCAACAATTCCTGAGAGTCCCATACACAATAGTACACAATTAACATGCAAACATGCACCACATGATAGTGACACCTTAACATAACATTATTCAGTAATGAAAAATACACAGAACATCCTTCACATGTTATTCACATGTTAACCCTTCACATGTTATTCACATGTTAACCCTTCACATGTTATTCACATGCTATTCAGTTTTGCTTCACATCTTTTTCACATGCTAATCTGTCAGTAAGCATTTGTATCTGAAAAAAATATCGAACGTACACCTACACACGTTATACGGAGTGTGGTATTTTTCTAAACTATTCTTAACCTTTCACATGTTATTCACATCTTAAGCGGTGCTACGATAGAATGTTCTTTACATGCGAACCTGTATGATAGAAATCTTAACCGATCATAATTAGTAGATAATTATTGTGTACAACGATAATTTGGTCGCAAACAAAAGCACAATTCCACAGAGGTATACTTTTTTAAAAAATACAATTAGTTTCCGATTACAGTAGCATTGTTGAAGAAGGCTCTTGGTAATACCATGTCTAAAGGTTCTCACATGGAGGATCCTCTACTGTTCGTGTGGCCGGCGCCATCCCATGTAACAGAATAAATGCTAAGGTATTCTTTTCATTACTCTTAGAGGGGAACACAATAATAATATTGTTTTACAAGTCGTCGTAGCATCTTTCCTCCGGCAGATAATTAACCCCCCGGGAGATAATTATCGTATCATGATTAATGTTAACTTAAGCTGACATAGTACTAAAGCACCAAACTGGTCGTAACTCAAATTACATCCACAAATAAACGTACTCCTTTCAAACAACGCTCTGCTGAAACTTATACAAAATATCTCATTTATCCCTAAGCTTCCTTGATTTTTTTTTCGGTCTTGTTGATCGCCTAGAGCCCCCTGTAGCACTAACTATACTGCCATCACTGTCTGTTTCTGGTGGTGCTTTCTTGGAATTGCTTTCTCCTACATAGAAAGCTATTCCAGTCTGTCCTAACTGTGCAGTGGATGTTGATGGTGCTGTAGGCCACTGCATTCCACTGCATTCCACTGTTTGTCCTAAGTCTGCAGTTGATGTTGATGGTGCTGTAGGCCACTGCGTTTCTTCCTTTTCCTTTTGATCACTTTGCGGTACTGGGTTATTGAAAAAAATGGCCTGCTCACCTTTCTCAGTTGTAACACTCTGAGTAGTACGAGCATTAGCAGGATCACTCGTTACTGGGTTATTGAAAAAAATGGGCTGTGCACCGTTCCCAGTAACACTCTGAGTAGTACGAGCATTAGCAGGATCACTCCCCGCGATTGCTTCCTGTATGGCCTGCTTAAAGGCTTGTTGTAGAAATTCCTGATTATCTAGCGGTTTACCAACATCTCCAACAACCTCTTCTCCAGCATATTCTATCGTAGCACCGCTTAACAAAGCGTTCTGCACTTCCAGAACGGTCATACAGGTACTGGTTGGAACACCACCTTCTACAAACTCCTGACGATTCACATCATTGTTCTCTTGATTATCGTCTTGTCTACTCTCCTCTTCCACATTCTCTTTGGCCTTTTCCCCCTCCCCCTGGTCATCATTGCTTTTATCAGCATCTTTCTCCTTCTCCAACCCCAACAACTGTCTCTCAGAGGTGTTTTCTTCTCTTGTTTCTTGTTCTGTTTGAAGTGAAACCAGCTCCTGTGTGGGCTGAGAAGTCTGAGCTGATACCTCTTCGTAGTGCTGGGTGCAGACAACTTCTGCTGCTTCACTACCTGCTGTTGGTTCGGTACCTATCGTATGAAGCACACCTAAGGCTTCTACGTCTTCTGTGTCGCTTTTTATGGTAGGAGTTTTATTCCCCCCTTCTTTGTTGGAAAGTACTTGTTGCAGCAGATCACGAATTTCTACCAACATTGGCATCTTCTTGTTCATGTTTTCTACAGAGTTATTTATTCCCGACACTTCACCTCCCATCAAAATAATTCTGTTTTTGACTTTCTTGAGGTCATTTTTCAATGTGCGGACGTCCATTTCAACCTCCTGTAAGTCATTTTTAACGAGTCCAATGTCGTTCTTGACCGTGTTTATATCCGCAGCAGCTGAGGCAGCGTCAACTTTCACGTCCTGAACGTCGGAGACAACCACACCTAACTGCCCTTTTAGAACATGATGATCAGATTTAGCAGATTCTGAGTTTCCTCTTACTGTTTTTATGTCCTTTCCTGCGGTCTTGACGTCCTGCTTCATGCACATCACTGCCGAATGTACATTATCATAATCGCCCTTTAACCCATAGAACTCCTGTACCAGGTGTTTGACCTCACCCGACATACTTGCCGTTTCCAAATTGAGTGCATCCAGTGTCCTTGTATTAGTTTTCACCCGTTTCACGTCATCGATCAGAATCCCTATACCATCCTCCAAAGTCCCTTTGAAATCAGTAGCCTTGACTTCTGCAATGGCTGGTTGTTTTGTGGGTGGTTGTTGTAGAATTCCTGATTGTTCTTTCGTTCCCGGCTCCTGTTTGGTGCCTTCTTCTTTTTTGCTGGTTTTTTTGGATGTTGCCTTCTGTGTTTTAACCCCATCCTGCAGCTTGTCTTTGTTGGTACCAGCAGTAAGATCGATGGTGTCCGATTCTGTAACCTCCTCACTCTTGACGGACATACGATAATTGGGAGCACGTTCGTCATCCTTCGGTACTTTTGCAAGTGGAGTACTTGCTTGCGGATGGAAGTTCAAGTCAGGCACGTCTGGCAGTTCGTAATCTTCGTCCTCCTTATCGGCTGGAAAAATTTAAAAACAGATTCAAATTATTAGGACTGTTATACACAATATCCAGAGTCTAGTTCTGTCGGAAATTATACTTCACTTTTTGTTCACACAATATTTCTTTCAATACTAATTATCCGCAAACTGTATGAAACAATATTTGTTCGCTGTTATATGGGTTTGACCACTGTAGTCTACGCGGCGACTCTTGTTGTACTAAACATTATTTTCTAACACTAATAAAGAGAACAATTATTTCTTTATATTTACCCTCGTCAGTGTAGCTTAGCTGCCTTTTTGGCTTGAAGACATCACCCAGTATGTCTGTCATCGACTTCTTCCCTCTAGTATTTTTGGCCGGTGGTGTTGGGGATGCGGGTGACGTCTCCGGGGTATCCTTCTTAGCTTTGATACGTGGGGAACGTCGTTGTTGTTTTGCCTCTCCGCCCTCACCGCCGTCACCGTCAACTTCACCTAAAAAAAAATAATGTGCAAAAATTATTAGTTATGTATGCAAAGTAGTTATCTTTATTGTCATTGAATAGGCAAACATGTGTTCTTTTTTCTTTATTGTTACCGTATACAACATATTCACTTCCTTATTGTCATTGAATAGGAAAAGACGTGTTAATTTTCCTGTTTTTTTAAAATTAAAAAAACAAAATGTAGTGCATGCAGAATAACACCTTACCTATTACTATAGGGCAAGATGCATCACCTTTTCTGGCTTTCTTGGAGCGGGTGGATAGGCGGCTGACTTTCTTCTTTTGCGGTTCGTAGTGTTCGTCACGATCCTCGTCATCTATCTCCTCCGCCTCTGACGACTCACTCTCGCTGCTATCGTCTTTTGCTTTGGGTTTACCCTTCTTGGTCTTTGGCTTCGGGTCCATACCTGCAATATTCCCATCACGTACAATAATTTTCCATTACTTTGTAAAATATAACTTTATGATTAATATGTTATGAACCTTAGAGGAATTGTAATTCTTTTACAGTCTGTATTAATCCTATTCTTATATTTTCATAGTTTTTTATATGTATATAGTTAGGTATGTTTCTATTTAATATTTCAAACTACTTGTAATAATATGGTAAGCGATGCTGACAAAGTATTTGTTCTGCCCGGCCTGGCCCTCGCTATATCATAATGCATGTTTTCTGTTATTATCTGGAAAAAAGCAATATCGTCGTTTTACTTGTATCATCTTAAGCTTACCATACTCCTCCTTTTGAACTTTTATTTGCCGTTTAACGTCTGCCTTCGACTCGTCCATGGCATCCTTCTGTTTCTTTTCGGCCTCCGCCATGCGCTTCACGAAATCCTGGGCTGATACCACAGAGTTTCTGGTCGGGTCGGTTTCTAGCGGACGCTTCCATGAACCAGGAAGTACTGAAATGTATTATATCGAAACATAAAAGTTGGGAACAATAATCAATAAATTGATTTTTACAGTGCGCAAATGGTTTTTTTTTCTCAAAAATCAACTGGAAATAAAGTGACTGTTTTATTATTGGCAAGTAAACACAATGGCCCCACACGGCAATTCAACAAACTATATTAGAATATCGCATTATTATCTGTAACTACATAATTAAAACTATACTTGAAGAATAAAAGTTAACAAATACAAATACAAACCTCCGCAGCATTCGGGTCCATAGAATTGTAGAGTCATAATTTCCAGCGAAGTTAGTTTGTCTTTCTCCGGAATGGCAGCACCCCCAGACTGTTTTTCCATCTTCGCCAAATTTTTCGCCTGCAAATAAAATAAATACATAACTAAATACATTCCTAAAATATTAATCAGTAACCATCTGAAATAAATCAATTATTTTTTTATAGGGACACTAAAAGTGATATATAAATTTGTATGTATGACGAGGATGGTGATGAAGACTACCAACCGCAAAACAAGAAATTAAGCCGCCTGTCATGTCTAAGCAATCAATTTTCTTTTTTATTCAGACACTAATAGTAATATATAATTTAGTATCTATGTATAGTAGGGAAAAAATAGCATTTCGTAATTATCGGTATATGGAATTATCCGTTTCTGTGCATTTGATCTATTAGAGAGAACTAACCTTGGTTCTGCAGTCGGACTTGTACGTAATCATCTTATAGTAGATGTGTTTTTTTCTACGTTTCTTGCCCCCCACCGCATTCACTCGCTCTTTGATGGCCTTGAATGCCTGGTTCTTGAGTTTGCCACGCTCTGATGGCTGAGTGTTGGCACTGTCGAACTTCCCATGTATGATATCCCTATTATGAAGAAAAAACAAAACAATGTATACCAACATATATGAAAGTACCAAAGAATCACAAACTTTTTTCTACCACACTTTTCTATCAAAGGCAGTAAATTACACAAAATATTCATAATATTTGGTATTATTTATTGTCGACATTATTTATTGTCGAGATTAAAGTGAAGAATAATAAGGTATTGAAGATAAGCATTACTATTTAATTGTTTTGACTACAGCGTGAGGTGTTCTTACTTGAAGTCTTCTGCCGTAGTATATATAGCGGCCAGCTCGGCCGACGTCCACCAGGTTCGTGAGGTGTCATCTTCATCCTCGCTGCAGGAGGAACACCACGATAAATTCGGTCTTTTACCACCGTCAGTTTTCTTCTTTCGTTTATTACCACCTGCAGCAGGTGTGTCGGTGGCGGCTTGAGAACTTGCGTGCGAGGCCTGGGAGGTCTGGGATGTATTATCCTCAGAGTCGTCCATAATTTGTTGTGAATCTTCCAATGAAGCTACGGATGTGACAATAGTGCTAGCTCTCCGGCCAACTTTTCGTTTTTTTTGGGGGGTTTTAAACGGTGAGTCGAACTCCTCATCTGAATTTGTTTGCAGTATTTTTGATAGAGTGTTCTTAGCTTTTGTGACGGAGGAAGATGATGTGTCTGCTGAAGGCTTGGCTGATGAAGCCTTTGTACGAAGTGGAGGAAGGGGACTGTCTGGGGATTCAATATCGACAAAACTTCTGGATTTCTTGTCCGGAGAATTATCCTCCTCAACACTTAGTGCGAATCTAGCAGAGAGTTCATCTATTTTCTTCTGTGTGTCAGCCGCTATAGCAGATTCCAGTAGCTGGTTTAGTTGGACTCTCTGTTTTTCGGTAGTTTCCCCCTCAAGAAGCAATCGGATACATTTGACGTCCTCACTTTCTTTTACCAGTGTAGATGACTTTTTCTTTTTCCCCGACATCTGCAAAACAAAAACATAGATTTAGTATTATTAGTGTTATTGTTAATATCGGACATCGAAAAGCTAAGCGTCGCCAACAACTAATGTGTTCGGCTCGGTTATGGCTTGCCTGACTATGTATAAAAAAAGAATATGTCCCGATAACAGAGTTATATTTCGCCGGCATACAGGCGCTCGCCCCTTTCACCAACAACTCACTTCTTATCCGGAAAATATTTATAGGCCTACACAGGTCATATTTTCATAATATTGTTCAGTTCTAATAATAAGTCATAATTTCACAGAATATTCAGCGAACGTTCGCCGGTCGTTCGCTGAAGCTTGGGCCCGCCCGGCGCCTATAATATAAATATTTTCCGGATAAAAATTAAGAGTGCTATGAGATGAGTGGGGTTTCTATCATTCATCTCACAGCACCCAGGTAGCTGGGGGCCTAAGGCCAATTGATTGAGTGCTCTGTACAAATCAAGGTAATGAATTGATTGGATGCAATACCCAGCTACCCGAAAGTAGATTCCCATCTCTGAGTATATATACCAGTGCCTCTCTTTCACCCAACAGGAAAGGTGTCTAAACCTCACATGTAAGCAGTTATCCACTACTGCAGCACCAAACTCAGTTTTCACATGAAAAGATAACATTTCTAGGATAAATATAATATAAATAATTTATTTTTTGTAGTGTGTATACTCTGCTGGTATTGGTAATTAAGGATTTTACAGAATATTCATCGGACGTTTGCCCGTCGTTCGCCGAAGCTTGTACCCGGCTTGCTCCTCTCTTTGTATAGTTCGATCGGTAATAATATGGTAAGCGATGCTGACAAAGTATGTGTTCTGCCCGGCGAACGTTCGCTGAATATTCTGTGAAATTATGACTTACAGAGCATACAGACTACAAAAACAACTTATTTATATTATATTTATCCTAGAAATGTTATCTGAGTGGTACATCCAACCTTAGACAATATAGTTTATAGTTTAGGCACCGAGGGCGGGGAGGCCTATAAATATTTTCCAATCGGGACAAATATAGATAGGCCTATAACTATAGGTATTCTCTTGAATCTATTTCTATCATACAGAACCATATTATAAAGGTAGAAAGACCTATATTCACTATGAATAGGCCTATATTGTTTCTTTACATCTAGCCGCCGGTTTCGCTACACATTGTACAACATGACAGAACATTTTAATTGAATGGCGCAGACGGCAGGGCAGGCCACGACAAATAGTTTAAGTTGTTTAGGCGCATACGACGGGCCAGGCCTAGTATTAGAACCGAACAATTTTTTAAAATATGACCTGAGTAGGTAGAATGGAGCTTAGCCCCTCACCCCCACCACCACAAAATTAGACAAACACAAACATTATTGATAGAGGGGCGGAGGGAGAACTGTGTGCCACACTTTATCTATATAACTCTCTATATACACCTTGGGCACGAATAAGATAACATCAAAATTACATGAAATACACTACATTGTTTGTTATTCATGATTGTTTAACTATTGTACTATAGTGACAGTTTGAGTATTTACGTTCGGTGGAACATGATATCTACATGAAACACGGACAAATAGGCTAAAAAAGCTGTAGCAACCACTTCAAAATTGTGTTTAAACATTATAATATAGTTTACAGAGGATATACTTACGGCGAATTGAAGCGAAGCCGAAGATAAAAACAGCAAGATGAACGTGATCAACGTGACGAGCATGGATCCAAGATGGCGAGGACGGTAATGTGACGTAGTACCGGCGTAAAACTATGAAACGTAACCAATTTATCGGGAACCAGCAACTATAAGATGATTATCGGCCTCTATATATGTTATATACTCAACCGACCAAAAACAAGCGGATTTGACCTCTACCGGATGTGACGTCATGACAATTTTCCCGCTAAATTTGAGTGACCTTGGGGATTATTGGAAGATAATTATTTTACCGATAATTTTTTGCCGATAATTATTGTATGTGCGGATATTGACCAGGTTACGATAGAAACCATTTTACGATAATATCTCTGGATGGGACAGGGCGGAATTATCGTATTTTGGTGACACAATAATTATCGTATTTGGGTATATCTTAAACTGTCTCTGGAACCCGCTGCAGAACATTGCAGTAACATTATTGGGAGCCACCAAAGTAACATAACAAGAACCAATACAGAACCAAACAGAACGTTGCAGCAACCTATAATAACGTCAAATGCTTGGCAGTCTCATCTTTTGCATGCTTAATTCCTTGCTAACTTCTCCCCCCCCCCCCCCGCACTATAGACAGTAGTATTCTTTCCTTAATTCTGCTCGTACAAACAATCACGACCAACAATATCCTGGTTTCATGCACGAGCCAACAACCTCTTTTCTGGCAGTAAGCCTACTGATCAACCAAATCAATGTCTTTCTTCCTGCCCTGACAAACAATAGATGACCAATAATCTTTTCCAAAGCACTGTCGAGCCACCTTCTTACCTAACCTAAGCCACAACTCTGCCTATCTTTGTCTTGACCTACAATCTTCCCACACTGACCAACTCTTTTCTTTTCCCCAGCAATGCCCGATAATACAGGGGTGGATCCAAAGGCGGGGGGACTTCCAGGGGACCTGACCTCTCCCATCCCTCTTTTGGTGGACCCCTAAACTAAAATAGGAGGAAAATGGCGCATTGTTTTGCATGGTTGCACAACGTTTCAGTACTAAGGGAGCCAAAACCAATAAAATTAATTAAATTTTCAAACTCAAATAATCATTGAAATCCATTCCATGAGCATATTTCTGGCCTATGTTAAAATCTAAACCATGAAATATTGCAGAAAATTGTTTTTAAAAAGTTTTTTCTCGCTCAACTCAATTAATGAGGATCTGCAAGAATGGGGTTTGTTCACAAACAAATGAAAATACCACCATCTCCCATTGAATTCTACTTCAGTTTGAGCTAGTTTTCACAGCTAATACTTTACCTCTGACCTTAACTGGACTCATCCAACATATTTCTATAATTATCGAAGTTTCGAAAATTGTTTCAATTATATTGGTTTTGGCTCCCTTTAATCTATATCAGTATCTATACTGCCCCCCCCCCCCCGCCCACCCTTCGGAAACCCTGTGTCTACTCATGTAGTACCAGTTCCCTTCCTCCTTTACACTTTGCCCCGCCATACACCCTGCAGTCCTACAGGAGGAAAGCTGTAATTCCTCCTTATTACTGCCCGCTCACTGATGAATCTCGCTTGCCTCGGGCTTTGTTTGCTCAGCCAAGCAATCGATACCTGCCCCTCTTTATTGAGTCACAAGACTCGCCCCTGCTTTTTCTCATAACAATGCATACTGACACTACTTTCACTGCAAAAAAATGCACATTGTCAAATGTTTTTCTTTATGAAAATTATCTTATGAATGACTATAAAATGTCAATGGGATACATTAAAGAAATTTATAACAAACCAAAAGGTACATTGTCAACCAGCACCTTTAATTATACGTTAACGTATGTGTTAAGTTCATATTCACAGACGAATCTAACTACTTCACACCTGCACAAAATGGTTAATGGGTTTTCAAGAATAGCATGGTGACGTCAAAGGTAGCACCATCTTAGACAAATAAAGTAAAATGAAGGCAATCATGCATCGTTCGTCACTAAGATTAAATGTAGTTCTACTCAAATTAAGTTCTGTATGGCTTGTCTTTCTATTTTGCAGACACATTTTATATAATTGAAAAAAGAAACATGGGGCAGAAATATCCATTTTGGTTACTGCTTGAAACACATATTTTGTTGTTTAGCATTTCTCTTGCAATAAAGTGTTCAGTACATGCTGTATAGTCAACTTTTAATGTTGAAAGATATATAGAACTCTCTCCCAGCTCCATTCCGTTATGGTTTTTATGAGGCAGTGTTGAGCATTAACTGACGGATATAGATGGTCTATATGTAAAATTACGAGACCCTAGGGTAATATTTCTAAAAATTTACAACAGGCCACTCATATTCAAATGGATGTAAAGTACAATGCATGTCGCTAGGGTGATATTAAACCTTTTATAATCGCGTATAGCCCCTTTGTGACTATTGAAACACATTGCATATGGTTGTATTAAGTGAAATAACGTAAGGGATAAAAAAAACGATCTTATGCTAAACGGAATTATATGAAATGCTTTTCAAATGGAGGGGAACATAATGACAGTCCTAGTTCCTTATAGGGAACACTAAATGCGTAACTCGTTAGTAGTAAACTCACCTAGAATCAGTATGACGGGCGCGCGTGGAGAACCCTGGTGTATAAGATTACCTCGGAATTATTCGTGTCGCCATGACAACGTACGCCATCATTCTAATTGCTTAATTTTGTGTGTATCCATTGTTACGGTCTTATGTATAATAAACGATGTCTCATAAGATTTTGGCATCGTGCTGTGCTCGATGGGTTTCTCCAGCAATTATTCCTATGCAATGGCATTGATGTGTGCTAAATATTACCATAGCCAACAATCCATCAGAGTACTGAAGCAATAACACAGCATAAACCAACATCATTATAAATAAATAGGCAGCTTCCAATACCTAGAACTTTTAAAAATCTGTATTCTATTGTGGGGCTACATTGTGGAATAAGTTACCCTGTTCTGTACGTGAAATTAATGATATTGCTGAATTTATGAAGCAAATATGGCAATATGTATAAGTTAAGCGACAGTGGTTATACTGGTATCATAATTATGCTCAAGACAATTGTATGAATTGAATGTTGTGTTATACTAATTGAACATCTCATCACATTTCATTTCATTTTCACCATAGTTCTTTAATATTCAAGCTTATACTGCCATAAAATAAGTGACTGATATTGTTATCAGATATATAATCGACCAGGAAACAATTGGAGACAAGACTTTCGAGTTTGAATGGTACCTGTATAAACAACTTGAATAATAATAAAAAAGATGGCCATGTTCCGGTCTCTGTTGGCAATGTACCTGAGAGTAAGAAGCATAATTATTAGCAGAATTATGGTACCACTATGTGTCAAGACATTGTATGTTGAAACTAATCTCTATCATAATGTCATAAACAGAGCATCAAACTGCCCTAATTTAATTTGAAGCTTAATTTCAAAAGATATTCAACATTTGATAATATGTATATATGATAACTATGTTTGATTACTAATAATCATTCATATATTTTACAGAAATAAGATACAATGGTTTGATTCTAAAATTGAAAGAATGTTGAAAGTTTTCTTTTTTCAAAAACAATTTAATGATATTGCACTGGTAATGTTAAAAAATGTTTTTATTATTATTATTAATCATTATACTCATCTTACAGGATGATCTTCCGTATAAGTGAAATGTAGTATAATATCAAGACAATCAACTCAAGTAAATAAATTGCATTGACATTAAAGTACATGGGCTTTAACTAGTATAAGGTCGAGCTTAAGTACCAGAATGTAATGCTATAAATGTAATTTACGGTAGAAAGGGTAGACAAAATCTTGTGCAGGCAAGGGATTCATTTGTTAACAATATAGGCGTCCAGCATAAGTGTTAGTATGCTACAGGCAAAAGGAGAAAAAGCCATGTAAGTGCAATCATTAGCAACCTTCCTGAATCAATAGAGCCAACAATAGGACCAAGCATGCCCTTGTTGACTCAAAATGAGGGAATACTGATTGACCTCGTGTCGACTTAAAAGAATTGGTGTACGTTTCTACTAGAATTATTTGCCATATTAAGGTATCCTATTGACATTGTGTTAACTTCAATGAAGTTCATCATTATAAACGTTTTAAAGGAAAGGATAAAGAATTCACGTCGAGTGTACCACATGAACGAATTACCTCTTTTTATTGGTTAGTATGTTCTATTCAATTATTAAAATCCTATACTTTGGCCACATATCTCATACACATGATCTCCCATTTGGTATTAGGTTATCGACCGTCTAGAGCTTACCTTTCATTATACCTGAAAGGTTGGGATGAAACAGAAGAGGTATTAGCAGGGTGTGGCAATAGCAGGGGAACAGGGGACATCAATAATTGACCAGCCTACCACTGAGTGTTCTTAACGGGACATGTACACTTGAGGGTTCCATGACCCAGATGATGACATAGACGGACCACATAGGGCCCCTATATATGAATTTCTACATGTTGCACTGACAGGTTAAACAAAGGCCCGTTGGGCATATTTTCAAATTTCTAGTTGTTGTTGTATAAATATATATTCACTGGCACAATTCATGCACGTTAATGACGTGTTTTGTCAACTTTGTTGGACTTTATGTTCTTTGAATTGTCTTCCTCACGTCAGCAGTTGAATTATTGATTGCTGAATGGGTGGTACCCAGCCGGAGGTGTGGCGTTATAATAACGTTACAGCAACATTCTCTGTTGGTTCTTGTTATGTTGTTTTGATGACTCCTAATTACATCACTGTGACCTACTGCTGTGATGCTGCACTGCAATGTTATTGTAATATTCTGGTTATGTTCTTCAACATAAACAGAATGTTCTTGTAATGTTCTGTTTTGGTTTTGTCCTAACCTCACCAAAAAATAATGATATAATAATGTTCTACTTTGGTGAGGTTTCAATCTCATCGTCAATAACATAATTGTTACGTGCCATTTTAGTAAATAATAAACTGACTACAAAAGTATGGTTGCAGAATGTTTCTGTTACGTCACAAGCTGGCTGGGTAATTATCCGTTTTGATCACATATACCATTAAATTCTTTTAAGTAACTTTTAAGTCATATTGACATTTTATAATACAATCCATCTGTGACTTTTCCAGACGCCTACAGCCTCAGATTGATACTGCAATATCCACAAAGGCCTACGCCCACATGTGTCTGTGCTATTTTGACCTCCATGTTCTCAATGAATAAATCATTCCTAAGATGTCTAAGTTACTCGCTCTATATACCTTATATTGGAGTATACAGCCTGAGTGAAGCTATTGAACGTGAACCTATTGAACCAGGAAACTGCTAAATGTGACCTTTACAGGTTATTTTTTCCCGGCGTTAACAAGGTAAAGCTTTCAGGAGCTTAATGCCAATGGGATCTGTCCCAGAACTTACCCCCTCCCCGCTATGTAAAGTCAGTACTTCCCAGAGTCTAGCTGGAACCTATAGACGTTTTGCAGATGATGTCATAACTGCCCATTATGGGCTGACCGCATTATTGGTAATCAGTTAATAATAATTATAATCATCTCCAATTCTGAAGCATTTAAGATACATCTTTATGCTACACATACTATGAATAGTCTCATTTTTTCTTTAGCCACATGATCTTGATCACCAAGTGGTGATCAGCAAAAAGTGATCATTTGAAGATGTCTTCACAAGGCCTATAGAGTTACCAAGCCTCTCAACGCACCCAGGGTCGATATGCACCAGAATCAATACCGATGAATGATCAATGATCAACTCTGCATGGCTCAGAAGTCATATTATACTTTTCTGTAGTTTATTCGGTTTGCATGGATATTGTTTGACTCTAGAATTCACCATATAATCATTACTTGTAGCCTTTGTTGGACCACCCTTTTGAATGTTCTTTTGAGGGGGCAACATTATGTAATATAACTTACGAATGTCAAGCACTAAAATAGAACGAGGGAGAATGTTCGGATCAGTAGCAACTAGTTCACTTGGGCCTATTTTGAACGATTAAAAAGTATTCATACACATGTCAATTGCAAACACATGTCTGACTGCTTTGAAATTAAGTTATTTTGTCCTCTATAGATGTCTCAGTAGAATTATGGCCTTTTACTTTGTTAATACATCCTTGAACTACCTTTTAATCATATTGGTTGTGCTTACTTGAATGTCTAAACGTGCTAATCAGAATATCTGCTCCAACGATTCTCTATGCCTCTAAGTGACTCTATGTATGCCTGATTCTATAACTAAGGAACCTAACAGATGATTTTAATAAAAAGTGAACACAGAGGAAAATAAATAAAAAAAATTATTGTAATATAAAAGGAGTACCGATTTGATAAACCGAAATTACATATAATTCGGTACATTTCCTTCCTGCTTAGGCAGATAAGAAATATAACATTATTATACAATTCGAGAAAAAGTGTAATAACTCACTTATTCAGATTTCCCTTCCTCATTATACAGGTAACGCATACTGGTATTCATTATCACAATATGTCATTTTTTTTGTCACACATTAACACATGGAGCCAAGGCCTGTGCGACCAGTGCCTATTGGCAGGTGGTGTAATGGCTGGCCTTTCTCGCCCTACCTATTTGTAACAACATGGCTTTTCCGCCGGTAACGGGGGGAGGGGTCAGTGGCCGTAAAGGTGGACTAATAACACAGCACAACACTAAAAGCCAGCTTATTAAAGATGTATGACATAGCCAGGCTGCTTCATCGGGAAAATGATGATCAGGTGGGCCCACAGATAGGCAGGGGGCTGGCAGGGAGGGGGACACTGATGAAGTCTTATTCTTCTAAGCCTTCCAGAGTATCAGCGATGGGATGCGGAACTGCATGCTGGCACGTACAATCATAAACATATAAGGGTTCTTTTGCACTATGCAATATGAGCTGCGATATAAGTGACGATGCTGCAGTGAAGTCGCACGTATTAGAGATAAATTGTAGGTTATACATTTGGGAAATACTAAAAAATAGCCAATGTCAAAGAATGATATCACTTCTGTGTATGAATCTTCTGTGAAATCCTCATATCACTCAAATATCGTAGCTCAAGACGCATAGATAGCTGTTACGATCCAACCCAAGGCTTATTGCATAACGAGTTGTCATTTATTCATTCACTTGTTGAAAGCATTAACAATATCAATTTGGTCCTGAGTAAGATGGTGTTAAACCTACACTCAAGTATTAATTATATGGGCTAAACCTTTTCTTGATCTGTAATCAGCAATGCCAATAGATAGATAGGCCTACAATGAACACGATGATCGGTATTGGACAATCGTGATTGTAATGTAAGCAGTGATAAGAATAACATCTTTGGTCTTAGAATTACCCAATAAGCTGCAATCAAAGTACAGGTAGTTGTCCCACCTCAACACTCCTCCTTTAAAATAAGGCTCTTTTACACCGGCGTGATACGAGGATATCACAGAAAATTCACACACAGGGATGATATAATAGTTTGAAATATGATATTTTGAGTATTTTACTCATGTATAACTAAGGATTTTACCTGTAGGCCTGATATGTGCGACTTCACTGCGACATGGTCATATTGCAGCTCATAACGCATAGGGTAAAAGCTCCAATAAACGCACTTTGAATAATGGTACAGCAATGCACGGCATGCCATTAATGATACAGGAAATTTTTCTATACCAATTCGCCTGTAGACGAGGTTCAGCTTAAATAAGAACGGGGCTTAAGAAAAAGTTTACAGTAATCATGTCAAAATTAATAAAGTATTTGTCTCTCATACCGACCTATGCCTTAAAAGTAGACCTACATAAATAGGATGGCCACATGATAAAAGGTCATCTCATATAGGACCTCTGCTCATAGTTGTGTACTATAACGCCTTGCTACACAGAATACGCTGACGTGGTACGCATAATCTGATGACGTAGTATAGTTCTCCACCAGAACGTGCCTGTGGCTGACGCTGCCTCTCCTCGTTAATCTCCACCCTCGTCCCTCCCAAGTCAGATGGCCCTCGGCTTTATCGATCCGACCTTGACCCTATTTAGAGAGGTCAGCAGCGGACCAGTGATGCAGCAGTATCCCCCATATCGTGAATACATCAGAAAAGTGAGGCACTAGCCTACTTGTATTCTTGGCCATTTTCCCAAAAAAAACTACCCAGTGAAGTATAGGAAGTAGGCTATGGCTGTTTGGTTATCTTTAATGTTGAAACACAATAATGAACCATATATATGTACCATGAATACCATAAAACTATATAAAGCTGTTCTTCGACTAGCATGCAGCTTTTGCTAATAATTCCATATCCCTTTTTTATTACTCACAACAACATGCATGGCCTGCCTCTCATATTTTACAGTAAAGACAAAAGCACTTTCCCTAGGTAGGTCTATATAGATGATATATATAGTCAACTGTACATACCACAGTTTGAATTTGTCTGAAGCCATTCTTTCACTAGCATAGGTTATATCATTTGCTAGTACATGTGTTACTGTCTCCAATATTGATTCCTTCTAGTATCCCATAACATTTAGCTTAATAAAGGGCAAGGACACATCCGTGATGGCTATATGTTTATGTTCATGCAATTCATCAAGTCAAGAATAAAAGGTGACCCAAGGCTGGCATGTCATCCCAGACAATGGCAGTACTAGGCTAAATGGAAGTTGTGCGCATGATCAGAAGACCGAGCAACGGCCAGTAATTTGAATGTTTTATACTTCTGTCGATGGTGGTTGTGCTATAAGCCAAATACTTTGCTAATTTGTGCTTCAACTCATCTACACCTGAGAAAATCGTCGAGCATTCCCTTGAGCGCCGGCCAGATATATAATTACAGTAGATTAACAATTATCTAACTGGCTTCTGCCAAAAGCCATTCCAAGAATTCCTCTCATCGTCTCTTACATCACAATATTTTGTCCCTGATCTCTTACGTCACAAAAGGGCAAGGGGAAATTATATTACTATAGGGAAATCACATCTTCACAAGTCAAGGTCCCTACCGCCGCTACCACTCTGCATGCTAGTGCATTGGATATAGACCGGGAGGGAGGAACAGAGCCCTGCATGATGGAGGATGGAAAATCATAGTATAATGCAGTCAAACACCAAATAGACTGAGATCGAGGTATCCCTTTTCAAACATGTAAACACACCTGTATGGTTAATGCCTAGGTATTCTTTATAAGAATCGCTATGGATATACTATGGACTGAGACGAAAACACCATGCATATTATTTGGCTTTCCACTTCTAAATTTTCAATGACTATCCTCTAAGTTGTCTTCACTATGTTATTCACTATGCCTCAGGCAGTGCTGGAAGGATGTAGTTCTGAGACCCTCGGCATAACTTATGTATAAAATAACCCAATACTAAGTCAATAAGACTATGCAAATACCCGGGACCTTGCTGTTTACGTGAACTCCAGTATGAACTAAGATTGCTTATTGATATTCTTGATTACCAACAACATACAACATTACAATAATCGATTCCCAAGGCTGTTTATCCAAAGGTAGGCGTAGTTTTACAAACATAACACACTGGAAGGAAGGAAAAGAGATTGTAATCCCAGCCCTACCCTTTTTGTCATTAAGAAGCTTCTACTCTAGACTCCCACGCACTTTGCTGCATACTAGTTCATACTGTCCTGACAGCAGCAGCTAACAGATGTTCTAAGCGCTGGCCATACTTCTTTGCTCCATTACTTATCATTTAATTATCAATCTTTCCCTATTCCCTATTCAAAGTTCATCCCAGGCAAGCAGCAATGTAATGGGCATGTTCTGCAACTATGCTTTTTTGGTCAGTCTGTTACTTTTTCATTAAATTTTCACATAACATTATTTTAGGTTAGGTTGAGACTGACTAAAAAAGAATGTTATTATAACATTACAATTGAGTGAAAATAAGACCTCATTAGTACAAAATGTTATTTTTCATGTGGAAGAATATAAGAAGAATGTCACAATAATGTTACAGTGCTACGTGGCAATGTTAAGTTCTAAATATGTTTTTGGGTACCATCAAATAATATGCAACAAGAACCAAAGCAGAACTTAACAGAACATCTGAGGAGAGCAGACCCCGGTCTGAGATGTTTTCAGTATTTAAAACAACATTGCTGCAACATGATAATAAAGTCGCATTCTTGCTCGAGATTAGACTTCTTCCGTTGATAACTATATAGTATGATGTAGAAAATGCGCCATGCCATTAGAGCTACCACTCACCGGTTGATTATTTGCTACAATTGATCAGGGATTATGTAACTAACTGCTCGGTAATTACCGAGACTGGTTGCCATGTAAGTCATTATTAATTAACGATTCCGTTCTCGCATCTTGCCAGGTCCCTTATTGGTTCAATTGTGGTATGTTAATCTAACATATTGGACTACATTAATGGCCGAAAGTCATAATCGATTCAGCGCGGCGACTTCATTTTAACCCTTACAGTGCCAGAGGCCTCATATGGGGCCCTATAGTAAAATCCCATAGGAACACCATTGAAAGAATGCAAATTATGCTTTCAGAATCTGAAAGAATTTTTCAGATATTCCAATTAGAACCAGAGATACAGGTATTTGAACATCAGACCATTAAGTCACCCAAAAATGTTAGAATTGCATTTTGAGAAACCATAAACAACATATTTACATTTGAATTTGCCATACCAATTAAAAATAATGAAAAATGGGTGAATTTATGTAAATGACATGATTTTTAATTTGCTTTAACTTTTCTTTCATTTATGATAATCACAAACTGTCTTTTGCACAAAAAAGATAATGTTTTCATGTTACTTTGATAAAAAGTGTCATAGTTATTTTACGAATTATCGGTTACCATGGTAACCTACAAATTACGATAGTACTAACAATTACTCCGAGCAAGAAATTTGCCTTCTTGGCACAGTGCCAACATTTGGAACGTTTATATCAGAATTATTGAAAAAAGTTTTTCATCTGAAGAATCTAAACTAAATTTGAGTTTTAGGGAATTTATGCACTAATTTTTGTATTTTGGGCAATATTTCAGTAAATATCAATTCTATTTTGATATATCTGGCAGTGAAAGGGTTAACAAGGCCCTTCAGATTTGTTCAACTATCATCTTGTTTAGTTTTCTAAATTGAAAAATAGAGAATAAGCTGAAATGACAGATACAATCCCATCTTATGATGATAAAACGCTAATTTAATTTGTACCCGTGGGCCTGTGTATGAATACTAAAGTATATATATCGCTGTACGAATGATATACATAAGATAAAGAAGATGTTTGTTGTTTTCCAAATAAACCTAAACCCATGCAGTTTATTTGAAACCAACGTTCATCGTTACAGTGAATCGGGGAAACAGATATACATAGCCCTGAACAAGCGGCCTCGGATTGTACCCCATGGAAATGCCCCTTATACACAAACCTTATCCTACAAAACGGAAGAGTAAACAGAGAGAAAAACATCTCTTGACGTAAAGTCCCGATCCATCATTTACACAGTCATGTAAGAACCTCCTGCGGAGTAGTAGTATATGAAAAGTATGCTTTTGGTCAGGCGGAGTGTTCATTATATTCCCTAAAATTCAATAGATTGTATACACATTTAAATACACTTAGCTATAAGGTGTGTTAAGGAAACGAATTCCGGGAAAATTGTTATTAGATCGCGATTCTTTTAAACATAACTTTTTGCCGAACTCGGGCAATACAGTCAGCGAAATGCTTCTCGTGGTTTTCTTACTTCAGAGCTTCAGATTTCCACAAAAAGTAATTTAGAGCAATGCTTAAAATTACGGCAAGTCGGCTCTCCTGACCACAGCATGTGTCATTTCTTGCCGCTTTTCATCCATCTTTGTCTCTACGATTACTGTAATGAGATACCGATTTGTTCAAGCAGATCCGGCCGACACGCGATAATGGAGGACGTCATAAAAGGGCAAGTAACCACAACTCCTTGGGCCCACTAATAGGTACCTGAGAAATGTCAGTTCTCCATTTACAGATATCCTTCCAATGAGCGCGGAAATGGTTTTCTTGGGAATGTTTATTTGTAACTCTTCCGAATTCCCCACATGTTTGTGCTGTAGTGTGCATACATGTATTCTACGAGCAATGTTTGATGGCAAGAATAAAATTCGGAACGATGTATTTTATGCTATTGATTTTTTGTGATTTGAGTTCCGGGGCAAAAATGGGAGGTTTGCCTCGCAGCAGACGGTATGCTAGATTTATAGTTTGCTTATAAAGAATATTTTACTTTGGTCACTGAGCAGCTAAAGTAGCTACACTGTATTAGTTAAGGTTGCCCATAGTATTTTATTCTGGGTATTTCTCCAAGTTTATATATCTGATTCATAAGAAATCTACTTTATTTTTCCACTTATGGAATTATGATATAAGTTGCCGGGTTATTCCCTTAAATATAACCAGACGTATAAATGGACAAGTGAGAAAGCAGCGTTGATAGGATTGACCATAACCAGCCACCTGTCCCGTTCCTTATTGTACAAATCTCACGCCAACACCTGCATTATTGAGCCGGTGCGCCACCTTGATGCGTCATTCCCGATGAGTCAGTACAAACTTGTCCAAATGTCATTTATTATCTCTCCTCTTTTCTCTCTGAGCCTGTACCCGTTAGAGCCAGAGCATGACGCCAGAGATTGACGATTGGCAAACATTCCCCGTCAAGTGTTTGCCATAGCGCCCTGGAGGAGGTGGATAAACAACTGCGATTGACAACCTGTGAACGGCCAAGTGTTACAGCCTGTCGCCACGTCCCGGTCAACAGCTATAGGGGCCCACCTGAATATTATACAAGCCTGCGGCTCTTCCTGTAGCGTAGGCTCAGGTGTGAATGCTCATGATATATACAGGAAATGATGTAAAAACCTACGCTCTAACATGTGTATGGTACCCATGGGGTGTTTGTTCGTGTAAGTAGTATATGAGAGGTGGGTTGTAGCAGGCGAGGAGCAGCTCGCCTGGGAGCTGCTCCGAGCACGTATCAAGGGAGCGTGAGTGCCTCTCTGTAGGTGTGTGTGAGCCAGCCATATGGCTTGTAGGAGAGCCCTGCAAGGTGGGAAATAACACTCACCTGTCGTGCCGGCGAAGGGACCAGGCAGCCAGCAAAGACGCTTCACGCGGGCAAGAATTTAGGGCATAGGGGCGAGAGGATGTCCAGCCTTCGGGGTGTGTGCGTGCGGGTTCCTCCGAGTGGCTTTACATAGCCGCAGCAGCAACAGCAGCGGTCCCCAAGAACGACGCCTCCGACGGTCGAGACCTACAAGGCACTGGGAGGTCGGCAGTCTGCTGAGAACGGATTGGACACCTCCTCTTCCCAGCCACTACCGCCACCACTGCCACCACTGCCAGCACCAGCACCACCTGCTCGCCTGTGTGCCTGGCGTCGCAGCGGGAGCAGCTCACAGAGGTTGTATAGTGAGCTTAGGATGGCCGTCCTGCTAGCCTGCTGCTGCTTCTGCTTCTGGTGCATCTGCTCTTGCTGGTGCAATTACAGCTGCTGCTACAGCTCCCTAGCCGCTTCCGAGACAGCTGCTGGGGGTCTCTCCATGGTGCTAGCCTACTCTATTAGCTTCTGCAGCCGTGTCTTTGTAGTGACGAATGTAGATGAATTGAAAAGTCAAAAATCAAACACTCACTATCTGTTGTCAACAGATGTATGAAAAAAAAGCTTTTACCGTTATTATGTTTCATAGTTAGCCTATTAATAAGTTAACCAATATATGTTGAGCGAATTTGGCTTACATTTAGGCCTAATACCCCCTGGATCCTTTCTTCGATTTTCAGACGACTGATGCGCTTGATTAAATAAATAGAATAGATGCCATCTTAATAAGTTATTGCTATATCCATCGTCACTTTTAATTAAGTATGGAAAATCTACAAAAAGTATGAAGAGTTATCTTTAAAGTAGGAATAGATCTTTGGAAGCCAAGGCATTTACAGGAGTTTATGTTATCGCATGTATTGTATTACATGTGTATAATATTATATGTAACATTTGGGGTTACAGGCTTAAATTTACAGTAAGACCCATGTAACTCAGTGGCGGATGTACGGGTACTCTATACAGATACTGCCACCTGGTGAACCGACAGGAAACCAATAGGGCTGCGTTTGTGAGAATTCTCCATTATCCGGGAAATATCATCTTAATAATTTATTAAATTTAGTTTACTTTGGTAAGCCACAAAATGACTTACCGAAGTAAACTACTTGACTCCTTTTTGAATGAAGTAATGTTAGTATAATGTTATTCTTTTCTTTTCTTTCTTTCTTTCTTTCTTTCTTTCTTTCTTTCTTTCTTTCTTTCTTTCTTTCTTTCCTTGTCCCCCCTCCCCACTTTGGCTGGTTCACAATCTCGGCCCTTCTTCCCACTGATTCCTGAATGTTTCAATTGAGCAAAGCACCAAACTCTGCACGAATATTCAACGGTTTCCCTTCCCCCTCCACCATAGTTAGCCTCACAAGCAACGAATAGTATGGACAGCATGCAGAAATAAAATCACATGTATCCGGTGATTTTTCTCTCTAAAGTAAGGATTTACGTAGTAAGATAACAAATGTTCTGGGTTTTCAGAAATTATCACTGATATTTACCGGTGGTGTACGTGATTTGGTATTAATAGAGCGATTAGATGAACAAAAAGTAACAGGTGATTAACTTTGATAAAGAATAAATATGCAATATTTATTAAATTCCAAATACATCGACTCTCGATTGACCTGGGCGGCGATTAGTAAGCAATTGAAATGTAAAGGTTATAACACCTGGGCCCATATCTTAGTAACTGATGTTTTTGTGATTCGGCTAGTCATCTCAAATTTGTCTGATTCTGTATGTCGCCAAACGTAGGGATGTCATTTTAAAATAGCATGGAAAAGTGTAGTTACTTTGATTGACAGACAGAATTAGTATGAATGAGACATTAATAAAAATTCACATGATTAGGCTTATCACTGGAATCAATAAAAAATAAAACACCCCTGGTATTTCTATCGACACATCATCATAACCGTGCTTATAGAACAGTTACTGCCCCGGACATATTCATTTCTCATAGTACAAAATATCATTATATAAAGTTTATTTCAAGTTTAAATGGCTTGATTGACAAAATTTGACGGAGGAGAAACCCTGGGTACCCCACCTTTGTGCAAAACTGAGAAAGGCTAGAGCGTAAGCAGATGGGTGGAGGTGGAGGTGGAGGGAAGGAAGGAAGCAGTTGGAATAGGAAAAAAAGGTCTTGCCAATGTATGTGAGGGGCGCGTACAAGCCGCTCATTTCCTGCACTTTTTGTACTTGGTGCACCGGCAGGGAGCCGGCAGGGAGCCGGCAGGGAGCCCTCCAGCGGTACACGTCGACGGTCAATAATTGGTCTGTGGCACATCCAAAAAGCAGCTCTCTCCAGCTAGTGCAAAGACATCTAGATTTCCCCCCAATCAAATCCCATTAAATCCTTTTGGGCGTCAATGTGTAAATAAAAACCGATTGTTTTTTCACTAACCTAAAACTATAGCACAAGGTGAACACGAAATTTGATATCTATTTTGTTTTCTTTTTTTATGCAGCTATGGATTCGAATCTGTATGAGCGCTCAATCCTGGCATGTGAGGCAATATTTTTCATAACTAATTAGTCTAATCATGTTTAATGTTGGTGTGATAATCATCAATATTAATGTCTATAACAAAAGATTATTAATAATTCCCAAAATTTATATCACAATAGCGCCAGTAACTCTTTTGAAATAAAGAATCTCAAAATCAAATCACAAGACCCTTATATATCAACATTTACGAGATCAGCTCAATCAGTTACAAAAATAGGACCCTTGTAGCTTTTCTACGTTATTAGATTTTACTATCCTCAACAAACCCGTTACATTACAATGATATGAACAAGGGTATCTCGCTACATAGAATTGATAAATCCTTTTTCTTTTCAAAACTTTTATTTCGTTAATGGTTAGACATGATCTTCCAAGTAATTGGATATGGTCTTCTGATATTATAATCTTGTAAATTACTATTGAAGATAACTTGTGCACTCATATGATTACTTGAAGAATACATCAACAACAAACACTATCACTCTGAGAGTGACAAATCCTGATGAGGCTCGATACATTCCTTTTTCCAACCAACCCCCTGAGGCAATTACAAGCAAGGTATTTACACTTATTTTAGGACATAGTGAGTTATATAAATATAACTGTGAATAATCAATTAGTGAAAGTTAACTTACTTGATATATATAGATAAGGCGTACAATATATGTGCTTGTGTTTTATCTAAACAAATTAATGTTTTGGAATATATAATTATTTTGTTTTTATAAATTACCTACTTAAATATATTGAGCTGAGATCCTCCAAAGATACTGATAAAATAAATTTGATGTCAAAATAGACACATACAAAATGTGGGCATTAAGTATCAGGCTTGGAGCTGTTTTTGCACCTCTTCCACAAAATTGGTCATATTGACCCTTTGCCACTCTGTAATGAGGAGTAGAACAACTTTCAAGGCCAATAGGATCAGCCCTGGGCTATTGGTGTACTTCGCCGGAAAGGCATCACCTCAGTAGTCAACGTGTTGGCGGAATATAATCCCATATCGTTTGTCTTAATGTCGGTTGTTCTTTACGGAACAATTTATAAGAAAATTGAAAAGGAGAAAAAGGAGAAGGAAAAGGAGGATGCAGGGGCACAGCCGATTTCTAACCGATATTTACAATTTTTTTTAACAAAACTGAGTATGATATCAATATTCGTGTCTGACAAGTAAACCTGTGATTGTTGTATACGCTTTTACAGACACTGCCATCCAACCATAATCCCTGGGTGTTGTGGTTGGTTGACCAGAGAATGGTACCTGCCGGAAACCATCAGCAAAGAAAATTCCGGCAAGGTACACTGATAACCTATTGCCGGTACCTAAAGACCCAGAAGAGTAGTTGTCTTCCTCATTGATTTGAACCGGATTTCTAATTACCTTTACAAATTACCAACAAGGTTTTTTGAATATCACAGAATTGTAATTGGCGGACTTTTGTTTTGTTGATGTCCCGGATATGAGGGTGGCATAGCCAGTGCATTGACATGTCAACTTTTATGGCATGCATATATACGACCAATTTCACTAAATCATAATATTGCAAGCTCCTCTCAGGTCATAACCTTGTGCGTCGGCACATTACCCAGTTATCTGAATATATAGGTTCTACTGAATCAGTGACTGTCAAGTCAATGCTTTTTCCTCCTTTATCAGGCATTGCCCAACTCTGCACCTCACCAGAAGCAGCTATTACGTAAACGACGGCCCCGAACGTGTATATAGCAGCAGCAACATAGAACACAATCTGCCATTCCCCTTGTGTGCCCTAGAAATATAAATTAAAATGTATATTAGAGATAAGTGGTGTACGTAAATGAACTGATAATCCATGTATTTTATATATTTCTTCCGTTTTATATTACACATGTACATTTTCACGTTTACAGTAATTCTTAATTTAACAATTTGCATGCATAACACCCATTTTAGATTAACTCTGTAAGAACACTTGGCTCATGAGTCGGACATATGAAATATAGCCCAATATTCCTACGAATAGAAGAAAGTAATATTTCAAATAGAAGAAAATAATACTTCTTGCGATTTCATACAATAATAGCAATTTCGATATAGTTAATACTGTCTCTATCTTAAGTAACCTACCTTTGGTGTTAGAATGGCAACCAAGTAGGGTGCACTGATGCTAGTCAGTGTAGCAAATGAATTAGCAATGCCCATGAGACTGCCTGAATAGGATGGGGCGATGTCCATATGGTTCAACATGTGTCCTGAAAACTGAATACAAACTTTCTGAACAATCGTAGAAAATGATTATTAATGCTTATCATGGCACCAGCGTATATAGTAATTTCTCTTAGAATATTTGTAGAACAATGATTGATTTGTTACCATTTACGGTTTTTTTTACTAATATTGGCCTTAATTCATGTCAAAGTCTTAAATATCACGAGGACTGGTTGAGTGTTCCCTTGCTAAGACCACAATGAAGAGAATCTATACAAAATTCCCTCTTTCTGAGTGGGTGCCATGCATACATTATGTAAAATTGTGTAACTATCTCCTATTGGTCAGGTTTGTTGTTTGACCTTTCACTCCCAGTAAGGGTGCCTCTCATTCGTCAGTCTTTGGCCTGCTGTGGAGGTCAGGGGGCGTCAGACCACCTGGGTAAGACCACTAGTGTGGCTGTTCTTTGTTTAATGTCACCTATAAATTATGTAGTTAAATTAATAATAAAATGAATTAAATTTATAATTAAAGAAAAGTTAGTGACTGTGCTTATGGAGTGTTGTATATATTTTTTGGAGATTTTATCATGGTGGTTTCGCCTGTTTAGGGCTCATCAGTTGGCATTTGGAAACAAACTATTAATTGGTTAGTTTGGTTGGCCTATACTCTTACTCAGAGTATGTTCTCAGGGTGCTGCCACCCTGTGTTTTATCTCAGGGTGGGCCCCTGGTGGATTTACATGGCATTTTGTGTATGTGTATATATACTATTTTGTAGTAGTTGTCCAGGAGCCAAATCCTGAAATCAGTCAAAATAAGGATTTACCCTCCGCGGTGAGCCCCCTGGATTTTCTTGATTTTTTTCATCTTATAGCATTCTAGGGACCATGAATCAAGACGGTTCCAAAGAATTTAGGTATGCGAACACTGTCTAATTACGCGATTTGTGCTTAATTAGCAAAAAATGAAAAACGCGTTTTTTCTAATTTTCTCTGGAACTATGTAAGATATGATATCATGCTATATGTCATCTGAAAGGTAATTTTTTCCCTAATTTTTTGATATATTGTTTGCTATTGTCATTAATCATGGCAATGAGTAATCAAAGAAAAACTGTTGTTTCAGTCAAAATCATTAGAACTTAAGGATCCAAGGTTAAACTCTGGAATTGATAAATCAAGTCCTAGGTATACTTAAAGGGGATCTTTAGGCAGTTTTTAAAGAAGGTTGCATCTGATTTCATTGGAAATATAATGTAGAAATCATTTTTTGCTGATTAAATTCTAACCGACTATAGGCTCATTTTGCAATTATATTTCACAAGGAGAGATGATATCATGAAAATAACACAACACATCCTAAAGAGATGTGGAAATGTTAATCACTATCTCCCTAGGCTGGTATTATAATATGGTAGCTGTTTGGAGAGCATTTTGGATCACAGTGAAAGATGTGTCACAATAAAACTATGGTCTAAGTAAGATTTCTTTCCTCAGCATAATACCATGATAATGTTTCAGTTTTATTACAAACCATCTTATTAGGGCACTTGCATTAAGTTTGTATGCATCAAGGGGGGGAGAGGGAGGTATGAAATCTTTGAAAATGTGTGTACTTTCTAGTACAAATCCAATGCATATTTATGACCAAAGGGGGGGTGGGGATCTGAGATTTTTGAAAATGTGTGTACTTATTAAATGGAAGGCCCCTTATAGTTCCCTCTACTTCTTGTTTACATAAAGAAAAGAATAGCTTGTAGTAGACTCACCCATTACCTGATCCCAATCCAGATTTCTGAGGGTATACTACTTTAAAGAAGAGATGAATCCCAAAAAGTATGCTGTCATGTATCAAAGGTTCTGAATTTAGAAAAGAGTCCGTGTATCAATATGCCAAAAGACCAAGTGTGCTATTTGTTAAACTTGTAAACTTGATAGGTGTGCTACCTCTGCCAAATTGTTGGTTTTAATAAATTACTAGATTGCACTCTTGGATTCTGGACTCATGTGCTTATATAAATGAGTAACTTAGCTTGACCATACACAAAATGGATATCTTATATTTTATTCTATATATGGTTTATTGGTATTAGTAATTTGATATTAAATTATGATCATGGCCACAGTTCATTTCTAAGAGCCAAACTTCCAATCCTCCCAAATTACCAATACAAGTTATGACCAGCCTTTGGTCATGCTTCACTGAGATTCACCCTATCAACTAACAGGATTTTGCCATATATCCAATTTTATTAGGAAGTGTACCAGAGGAACTGAGACCTCTGTGTGTGTACATGCATATCAATATCATTGGCAAGACCTCAAACAAATATCAAAAGCTGAAACAATACAGAAGTTCCTGATATATCTTTCTATTTCAAAATTACACATTTTTGATATCGCCATTGCTGGTTTCCCAATACTATCTAGTAGCATTACCACATTGAGCAGCACGTGCACAGCACCCTTGCTGTGGGACCATAATCAAGGCAGTACAGTATTAGGAGAATGTACAAGAGCAACAAATTGCTGTGATTCTGGTTGTGACCTCAAAGTTTCTATTATATAAACCTCAGAAACAATATTATTCCCTTATCAAAATATAACTGACCATTTTAATTTCTCAACTGCTATGAACAAGGATCCAATTTCCCTAACCAATAGCAAGAGACAGCTTATAGTTAGATACTAAGGGAAAGACCCAAAACTAAGGGAGACATTTTTCAAATATATGAATAATCCTCTAGTCTATGATCAGTTCTTATAATACAATACTGAATACTTAGTCTATAATACAAAAGGGTATAAAGCTAAGGGAGCAATGAACCGATATACAGCCTGGAACTGTAAACCCTCTAGTAGCAAAAGGGTAACAAAGTTTAATTTGGCAGATTGGTGGTAGGATGTTAACAAAAATACAGCAGGTGGTCAGCAATCCCACAGTTTATGGCACACTATATATAGGCCTACAGTGTGTTGCACCATGGGAGGCTGCCCTTATCCCCCCAGTTCAGGTTGCTTAGGGGAAAGGCTAGACCTCTCCACCACTGATAAGGTTCTGAAGATCCACTACCTTCATTTTACTGCTGGAAGACAACATTGTCTAAACAGTTAACTTTATCATTTTATCTAACCAGTTGCAGTGATAAACCCCATGCTCCTTGTGGAATTATGTGATAAAATTGAATAATTAGACAGTCATAAGTAGCCAAAATTTAAGCCTGCCCCTCTCTCTGAGGGAACCTTTATTAGGTTGTAAGCACAGTGTCTTACCAATGGGTTAACTCACACAACAGGGAGATAAGAACCCAAATCTGCCATCTTTATCATTCCTCTGTCTCTCCAGGCCTCAGGCCTGTTGCCAGGGTGAGGTAAACATTAGATATTGGGGCCAGCAATGGGGGGATTTAAAAGAGTATTACAGCCTACAAATCCCACTCTCCCTATAGGAACATGCTTTTTAAAGATCAGTTGGTACAGGGGTATGTAAATAGAAGTTTGCTGCATATTGTCTGCTGCATATTGTCAATGTATGAATCTTTGGCAATATAAGGAGCCATCCATACCATTTTGAGTAAATAAATCAATGACTATACTAGTTTGATCAGGCAACAAAGATGAGCTTGTCTGCAAATTACATGGACACATATTTCTTGCTAATGTTTACTTATTTTACAGCTCCAATGTTGTATACAAAGGACTAAATGTTCCTCAGAAAGCATTGAAATACCAGCTTAGGGAGACAGTAATACTCATTTTCCAATCTCTTTAGGATATATTGTGTTATTTTCATGATATCATCTCTCCTTTTGAAATATAAGTGCAAAATGAGCCTATAGTCGGTTAGAATTTAATCAGCAAAAAATGATTTCTACATTATATTTCCAATGAAATCAGATGCAACCTTCTTTAAAAACTGCCTAAAGATCCCCTTTAAGTATACCTAGGACTTGATTTATCAATTCCAGAGTTTAACCTTGGATCCTTAAGTTCTAATGATTTTGACTGAAACAACAGTTTTTCTTTGATTACTCATTGCCATGATTAATGACAATAGCAAACAATATATCAAAAAATTAGGGAAAAAATTACCTTTCAGATGACATATAGCATGATATCATATCTTACATAGTTCCAGAGAAAATTAGAAATAACGCGTTTTTCATTTTTTGCTAATTAAGCACAAATCGCGTAATTAGACAGTGTTCGCATACCTAAATTCTTCGGAACCGTCTTGATTCATGGTCCCTAGGATGCTATAAGATGGAAAAAATCAAGAAAATCCAGGGGGCTCACCGCGGAGGGTAAATCTGGATTTTCAGATTTGGCTCCTGGACTATAGACACTGTGATTCTATACACGGTTCCGCACTTGCGAGCACACACGAGGCCACTCTGGTGATTACACAAACTGGACTAATGTCTTGCAGGACGCTCTTGAGAGAATGAAATTTACTCACCAAATGACGTCACATGCCCATATAAGGTAAACCGTGCAATCGTGCATTCATTGTGACCATATGATTTGGACTCATAGGGATACTGTAATTTTTTTTAAATCTCTTGCAGTACCTAAGTACTGAAAAGATTTACAAAGGTAGGTGTAAACACACTCCAAATGCTTCTGTCACACTGCCTGGCATGCAGTATATATACGTGCGGCTAAGTGCTGCACACGTCAGGGAGAGAGAGCAATGACTGTATTGAGTATGTGACATGCAATAGCTACCATTTCATAGGGAGGGTTCTAGGACTTATATCCCCGGACACTCACCCCCCGGACACTTAACCTCTGGACACTTACCCCTGGACCCTTACCCCATGGACACTTACCCTTTGGACACTTACCCCCCTAGGACACTTACCCCCTAGCATACTTACCCCCTCCCTTGGCTTATAATGTAGAGGAAATTATGTGGTAAGAACTTGGTCCTCAAGAGAACTCAGTACTAAAGCTAGTCCACTGAGGCTGGAACAGTCTTTCTGATGGAAAGCAAACTAAATGAATATCCCTCTGTTCTGATAGATGTCTAGGATTCATACCTAAAAGGTTAACAGTTATTCATCCCTACTCAACAGTTTGTGGATGGGGAAGTGTCAAAACATCATTGGACCAAGTTCTCCAGTGGACCAAGTTCTCCAGTTACCACCCTCATCTGTCACCCTACCCCCTTCCCTATCTGCCTTCCCATCCACTCCTTACTATAGTTCAGTTTTCAGATATCATATCTTGTGAAACTGGAACCATTAAGTTATTTTAGAGGTCCGGAATGTAAAACATTTAACAAAGTCATAAAAACAGAACTTTGCCTTACCTGTAAACCCCTGAAACCGATGCCCAGAGTTAGCAATGAGAAGGCCACGTACGGCATTTCACATGTGATGTAGCCAGTCATAACCAGGAATGCAGCAGGTAGTAGGGAACCTGGCAATATTTTTTCCATATTCATAATAAACATTTTTATAGTTACAAATAAACAAACTAGTGTCAAGATAAATAGGTAGATATAGGTAATTCCAACCAATCCCGAACCTGTATTATCCCAGAATAAATCATGTGCCTCAGCTGGACAATGTTGGCAAGAACTTTATATTTTTGATTAGGTAATCTAATACTGAACTACGAAGGTAATGTACCATACCTGGGGGGGATTTCACACACTGTTTTACGACCTTGATTACTAAAATAAGATATTCAAGCTTGTTCTATCTGTTCTTCACCAAATTCCTATCTTGACACTCATTGTAGAATAATTAAATGGGGTTCACTTTCACCTGATGGATATGGCAACACTTATTGATTTTAAAGAAAACAAATCAGATGTAGTGTGCTAATGTAAAAGCAGATGGCATCATTATTCTATGCCTCCCTTGTATGACTATGGGAATATAGAAAATCTACTACAAATTGCAATCAATTTTGAAAATTATTTTTATGATTTGATACCGTTGTTCAATATAACGGTAGAATTATTTGATACGGAAAATTCATTCAGTTTTTAGTTAGATATGAATTTCATTATGGGCTCTGTATTTCTCACCAATGTGGGAGCAATACCGCATTTTGTGCATGATATATGAACTAAAACAGCTGACATTCCACACTGGATAAGATACAACCAACATCTACCATCCGGCACTGGAACATGGTTGGAAAGTCTAGTAATACCCCTTAAGATATCTCGGAGAAGCGGGATGCCGGAGGATATACAGGGGTAGATACAGAGTGGTGGGGGAGCGGGGTATGGGGGCACACGCCCCTCCCTTCTTTTGGAAAGTTTTGTGTTTTTTAAATGTAAAACTCGGCCAAAAAGTAATTAAGGAAAAGAATTTCCAATTGCGCACCCCCCCCCCCCCTTTTCAAAAGTCTGGATCCACAGTGATATGTGACTTTCCTTCCTGTTGACATTATAACAGTCTTGTTCTAGTTCTTCATTGAGGTGATGTATTTGCGTGTATTGGCTAAGAAAGTATATAGAATATAAGATCTAGGTCTGCAGACCAAGAAAGGACTGAAAAATTTAGAACTTAAAATGTGTAATGCCCTATAATGATAGCTGATTGCAATGACTTGTTATAATAATATGTTTCTGTGTCTAATCTATATCTGAGAACTTTCAAACATATTTTCCTTGTGACATTTTGTTCTGGTGGTATATTTAAGCGATCATAGTTTTATGATCAGATCCCTTTGATAATTTATAAAATAAAGTCACATGAACAAAATCGGCCCTTTCTTGACCAGCAGACCTACCAAAATAGGTCTTCGCTTGTCTGGACCACTTCTGTAAGACCTTACGGATGAGTATTGCGGCGCGTGAGTCAAAGATTCCAGAGGTGTGACATCCACTAAGAAGTATTGGCTGATGTCCATTGGTGCAAGTTGCTGCCCTGGGGAATGAGCAGCCATTCAGAAGCATAGAACACTGCCTGCAGGTCCTGGCCCCTGCTCAGTGTAGCTGGTGGCTGCCAACAGACATTGACAGCCATTTCAAGGTTTGACAGCTGCCAGAGGTATTGGATGTTACCGCTTCTTGCTGGCTGCTGCGGAGGGTGCCAGGGGAATGGGCAATTGTCCAGAGGTCTAGAAGGCCCCCAACAAGTTTTGCGAGCTGCCCAGAGGTGTTGGATGCTACGTCTTCTTGTTGGTTGCTGCCCAGGGTGCCAGAGAAGTAGGAACGCGTTCAGAAGTCTAGAAGGCTGCCAAAAAGATCTGGCAGCTGCCCAGAGGTGTTGGATGCTACGTCTTCTTGTTGGTTGCTGCCCAGGATGCCAGAGAAGTGGGCAATCGTTCAGAGGTCTAGAAGGCTACCCAGGGGGGACTTTGGCTGTTGCCCAGTGTAGCTGGTGGCCTTGATGTACCGTTTAAGTGTTGATGAACATTTGTTGGATCACGAAAGGCCATAAATTTAAGGCGTAGAGTCAAAATTCAAGAATCGCAAGCGAAAGTATGAGCAGATCCTAAAAAGTCCGATTAGTAGAGGAATTAGACTTTGGGATAGACTTCCGAATAATGTCCAACATGCTTTGACCCAAGTTAAGTTTAAGCAGGGTCTGAAGTTGATTCCAAAGATCTAATGTGATACAAGGCCATTCTTGATTTGACTTGATTCTGTGTATATGTTACCTGGGTACCCATTATTTATGTTGTTTGTTGGGCCACTATTATCACATAATTATCATCTCATAACATCTCTACCATCACCTACCATCTATTCACCCTTCATTGTTTCCTAAAGCCTGCTGTAAACTCTATTTCCTTCTATTAAATGCTGGAAGAACATTTGTAAACGTGAAGCTGAGATCTAATAAAAAAAAAGGTTTAGAATGATGCCTCTTCTTACTGTTTGCTGGCCAGTGTGCCAGGGGAGTGGGCAGTCATTCAGAGGTATAGTAGACTGCCAAGAGACTTTGACAGCCATTCAGAGTTGTGACAGCTGCCAAGAGGGGTTGGCCGCTGCCCATTAGTACTGAATGCTGCCCAGGAGAGTGAAGAGTCATTCAGAGGGGTGAAAGATTGCCAACAGGTTCTGGCAGTTGCCCACTACAGCTGGTGGCTCCCAACAGATGTTGAGAATTGTCGAGAGATATGACAACTGCCCAGAGGTGTTAGCTTCTGCCCAAGTGTGGATGTTGTTGTGCAGGGGAGTGGGCAGTCCTACATGTGTAAAAAGCTGTCCACAGGTGTTACCAGCTGTCAAATACAGAGGTATTGACTGCTGCTCATTTTGCTGTTGGATGTACAGTAGGTGGCCACCCAATTTAGGTTACAATACAAAGAGGCAGGGCTGTTTGTCATTGTCAAATTAAGAGTTTTGTACTTACTGGTAAGGCAGTCTGCAGTAGCGGCAGTAGCAGTGTAGGAGAGTGAGCCCTCGGGCAGTGTGCAAGCAGGGGGTGGTGGTGGCTGTGGAACCAGTGGGCAGTAAAGGTGATAGTTGTAAAAATTAATGTGTGTTATCTCTAGATCTGATCTTATGATCGAATTCAGACAAATAGTACATGAGTTTAAAGGCTACAGTCTTCCCTGCCAGCTTCTTTGATAGGCTTAGAAATAAGTTTTTTTTAAACAAAGTTACCCACTTATCAAACGACCAAATTTCCCTATGGCTTCAACAAGAATGCTTACATTCCTAACTGTACAAGCACAGAGAAAACGTTCTTTTGGAGGGAACGGCTAGTAAGATTTCTTAAAGTTTTAGGTTACAATACAAAGTTTCTGAGGTATGTAAATCGGACGCAAGCCTCCAAAAACAGATTGACGAGACCACAAGCCCATATACCCTAAAAAGGTTGATGAAGCAAATAAAACCGACCAGGGAATCGAATGAAAATGTCTACAAAATTTTGGCAAAAATTGTGGAACGAAAATACGTCCTCCATCCATCACTGTTGGACAAACTTCTAGCGTTCAAAGGGCATATGTACCAGTCAACTCGAGACCCGGCCTACGGTACTGGATTTCCACCCTCGCAAGCAAATCAGATGGTTCAAGACAACATGAAGAAAGACAACAATATCATAGGGAAGATACTAGACGATATCAAGGCAAAATATGATCCGAAAACCAAGGAAACATGACTGTATGTGTGATTTAACTATGTTCAATCAAAACAATTCACGATCTTAAAACCAAATGTCTTCATGCGCCAAACTCAAAATGGCGAAGTTTCAGGTTCTTATTACTGGGGATTCACGGATTAGAGACATGGATAGAAGGATGGAGAAATTTGTTGTTAAGAATGATATGTCAGACGTGAATATCCTCGTAAAACCCTTCCCTGGATTGACTCTATCTGAAGTAGTCGATGCAACAATTGAGTATGTTGGCTCAAAAGGTCTTGATCTTATATACCTGACAGCTGGAACCAATGACTTATCGACAAAACAAGGTTGACGAAAAATCAAACCAAATTTTAATCCAACTTCAGATATCGCTGATAATTTGATTCCTAAATACCAGGCAGCAAAGGACAAACTTTCGGTTATAGCAAAAAAGGTGATCCTATGTCACTTGGTTGGTATTTCTTATAATGCCTACAAGTACAATGCTGACCGTTCTGGTTTCCCGGACCACCAGACAACTCTGAGCCAGGCAATCCTCAAAATCAATACACAAATTGATCAGGTTAACCAAAGTGACATCTCCTTTACCCAAAGCTGGGACATCATGTTCACAAACTCCGACATGGTTGAATAAGTCATCGATACTTAGCCAACCTCGTTGAGTATGGTATACATTACACCGATGACCTAAAAGACAGATTGAGTATCAACCTTGGATGTACAATATATCATAACATTCACCAAACCTGTAACTAAAACTTCTACTCGCTGACGCATATTTATATATTATGGTCTGACTGATATTTATCTGAGTCGTGTTACAGGCTTATAATATATTATGTCATACCATAATTATCTAAACCACTTATCCACCACCAATCAATGAGTCGTGTCTTTACATGCTCAAACATATTCTGACAGCATGAGTCATGTTCCATACTTATGTTTTATGTTGATATTTATGTTACTAGTCAGTAAATTGTGATAGCTGTTTAATCAACTTGCTCAATAATCGCCCAAAGGAGTCATGTTTACATGCTCATTTATATTTATATTTATATTCATAACTGCATGTTATGATTATAATAGATCTAGGTGAGTCGTGGTTTCCATGCTCACAAACCATATTTTATTTGTAACTGCATGTTATGATCATATTAGGTGAGTCATGGTTGTCATGCTCACAAACCATACTATAATAGCCTCAGCCTTTTGCCAAATTAGAAAATGGGTTGTGTTACATGTCCTTGGTTTTTTCCTTAATATAACGTAGCCTTGCATAAATAGACTTAAATAACATTTATAAATGGTGAACCTTTCACTTTCTTTGATGCACACATGCAACTGTATTCCGGCCAGCAAATTCTGCCTACAACAACCGGTAGTTGCTCTTGTAAATATGCACTAAATTGTACAGCTAGAGAGAGAACTGGGATTCTTACTTTGAGATTGAATTAACACTAAATGGTATTATCTAAAGGTCTATTAATTACGCATCTTAATTACCAAAGTTTATTAAATAAACTTGATTCCTTAAAAATTGAGTTGAATGACCTTAATAAAGATGTTATAACCCTATCAGAAACCTGGTTAAATAAATAAATACTTGACTCAATGTTGAATTATAGGGGATACCAGTTAGAACGGTTAGATCGATCTTGGAGAGACCTAAATAGCAATGTTCCAAAAAGAGGAGGAGGTCTGGCCTTTTTGATTAAAGACAAACTTAGATATACCACTGAATTATCCCATCTAAACCTAAGTTCTACTGATATTGAAATTATCTGACTGACCCTTTCCATTCCTAATCAAAGGAAAATTATCATAGGGAATACCTATAGACCACCACAAGGATCTACTGTTAACTTCACAGCAAGAGTGGTTCCAAGAGCATATCGATAGCATAAGGGATTTTTATAAAGGAAATATTGACATCTTTATTTTAGGAGATTTTAACATTGATTACAGTAATAATAGAGCCCAGGGCAGAAATGACATTAAAGACCTTGAACAACTTACAGGACTAAAACAAATTATAACTGGTCCGACCAGAATATCTAACACTAGAAATACCACAATTGATCTTATTTTCTCGGACTCAAACTTTATAATAGAAAAAGGGGTTCATCCAAATATCCATATCAGTGACCATGAAATGATATTTGTACGTCAAAAAAAATTGAAGGAGAAATTAAATATTATCTTATTTTCTCGGACTCAAACTTTATAATAGAAAAAGGGGTTCATCCAAATATCCATATCAGTGACCATGAAATGATATTTGTACGTCAAAAAAAATTGAAGGAGAAATTAAATATTATCAAAACGCTTGGCCGATTGTACAAAAATTACAATGTGGAAATTTTCCAGCAAAATTTATTAAATCATGATTGGTCACATTTGGATGATATTGAGAATGACCCCAATCTATACTGGGATCTTTTAATTGGAGGAATTGAATATGAAATTGATCAAATGTGTCCCCTAAGAAATATGAATTTAAAAGAAAATAATGAGCCATGGATTAACCGGGATTTAATTGAATACATTTTAGATAAATGTCGCTTATTCAATATGGCCAAAAGACTAGATACTCCTGATTCAAAAACCTTAGCAAGACAAGCTGGGAATAACTGTATATCCTTGGTTAGGAAAGCTAAGGCTGATTACATAAAGGATAACCTAGACAATTTTGGCAACATATAAATCAATTATTGCCTAGTACACTGTTAAAATGGTGTTTAGAATTTAAATATGTTTAGGGTATAAACATGTTTATAATCTAAATACATTAAACCATATCTGTTTAAAACCTAAACACTTGTAACTTCTAAGCATGTGTTGGGTTAACTATGCTTAAAATCTAAACGCATAACATCAGTTGTGTTTAAAAGCTAAACACTTGTAACCTCTAACCATGTTTTGAATGGGACATGTTTAGAATCTAAACACATAATATCAATTGTATACTATGGAAAAGAAAAATGGACACTTTGGGATTAGAACCTACATTCTCTACATTCGAGGTAGAAGCCTAACCAACTGAGCTAACTTGGACTGCATGCAGTGCACACTGGCAGAGTCAGCACCAATGAGTAGGATCTGTACTACTATACAGGTATTCAACATTAGACAGACAATAGTTCAATACTCTCATACTCCTACTTATTCAGTTAGGTAGCCAAGCTGGGCTGTTTTAGTTTTTGTAGCGTCATTAAGATAATCACTTCATTGGCCTGCTATTCTAGGTACGGTCAACCAACCAGAACACCCCTAAACCATTTACAACACATTTTAAAACACCTTTTCAGTAGGATTAACATGTAGACACCTTTTTAGTTCAAGAACTTTATTAGCTGTACCCTAAAGGTTTTACCTCCAACAATCAAACAACCCATGCAAGGCTAAACCAAGAAGGAAGGACATACTTGGTTATTGGCTCAATGATCCTGTAGTGTGTTTACAGGAAAAATTAAACTTTAAATGCTGTTAACATTACATCTGGTGTAAACTGTATGGCATAGTACCATAGCAGTGTTTTACATGCAAAATCTACGGGTTTTTTTTCACACTACAGTATATTATTGTTAAATTTAAAATGGTTTTCATCCTTAAGAATGAAATAGCACTGTACATATTATGGTATATTACTGTTTAACTTAACACCTAACCCTAAACACCTTAAAGACCTAAATGCTTCATAGATAAGCACCTAAACATCATAGATTTATAAACACTTAACAGCTAAACATCCAAAAAGCATAAGCATTTTGATTCTAAACACCTTGAGGACCTTAACACTTCATGGGCAAACAGCTAAACATCACACATTTCTAAACACTTAACCCTAAACACCAATAATTCTAAACATGTTTAGGGAAATAAAGTGTTCCAAAACTGGATGCGCCGAAGTGTTTAGGAAAGTGTTTAGGTTCTAAACACTTGTTTTAACAGTGTAAACTAGCCAAACTTGCCTAGTGGTATGACTAACCAGGGTAGGTCATATAACTAACCAGGGTTGGTCAGTATTGACTAACTGACTAACATTTAACAGTGAATTTTGCCGCAGTCAACATGACTAAGAAAGTTGGTCCCCTATGACTAACTTTTTTAACGAAGAGATTATCAGTGTATACTTTTACAATTATTTTCAAATTCTTGGCCCACTACCTTGCGTGTTTGTCTTAACATTTGCATACAAGTTAAAGTATCAGGTAGGATAGATCTTCCTATGTGAGTACCACACAACGGCCGCTGTTTATATGGGTAGTCTACCCATGTTATATATATCCGATGGATATATATAACATGGGTAGTCTACCCATGGTATATACTATGCGTTTTGCGTTGGAAAGAGGTTTGCTTTTTGATTTTTACTAAAGCAGTAATTTATGAAACACCTAGTTGGGTTGCTACGTATGCGTTTTACTCCGAATATGGTTGTGATAAGGCTGCACATAATTCGCATTCTTATGAATTTAATATAGCCTACCTGAGCACAATGATAGTTTCCTAACCGTGGTTGTTTTCCAGCCACGAACTAGAAAGGCATCAGAAACATAACTAGCAATGCCGATGAACATCCAAAAGACGATGTATGGAATGGCTGATAGCAACCCATTCTGAAATGTAATGTTTGTGAGCTAGACTTGAAAGTTTTTGACAGTTATAGATGCCATTTGTTATGTGCAACTATAATTACCTATGGCACCACTTTTCTTGAAGCTATTTTTCATTAATTGGAAGTGGCATAAAACAGCATCCTGCCTGATATCCTTGAAAATCTTCACTTTAGTAGGTCTCTGGGACATCAAACTTTGATACAAATATGGTTCAGAAAGTAAATTTGGAACGACCAGTGTTTTTTTTCCTCTGAATGCTGGTTGCCATAGTTACTATATATTAGAATTTCGAATTTTCCTATGTTTTTTGGGTTCTGGTTAAAAATCTTTTCAAAATGACTTGCACATTGTCTTTTGTTACAAGATTATTGATAAGAAACTGTTCAATGCATTACCACACCAAATTACACATTACCAATCATTGGTTTTGAGTGTCTTTGATCATCTTAATAAATGTGTCTTCAACTTATTTGAAATATTTGATGTAAAATCAATTTTGAGGGCAAAAATTTTCAGCAGGAAACAAATTCAATGTTTCGTTAATAATTTGAAAAGCCTGATATTCTTTATATTAATTATGGTTGCTCCTCAACTTTATTCAACTAAACCATATCACACCTCGTTTGAAAGCTAAGGTAATTTACTTCCATATGCTAGGAGCATTTATCTGATGTACAGCTTTTTCTGACAAAACTATACTAGGAGATAATGATATATCACTACCATCAGAAAAAAATATTTTGGAAAATTTTTCATGTTTTTGCTGTGATTTGCTGTGATTTGCTGTTATGAAAATAGCTTTAATTAGGTTTTTTCAACCCTTAGAACAGCAGTGATAGTAAAGCCAAATGAATCCTCTTTCTTTTGCTTGGTCACTTGTTCTGTTCCTACATCAGATCTTGAAGATGTATAAAATTTTGTGAAGAAGGTGAAAATGAAAAATTTCCAATTTTGTGTCTTGCTGCCTAGATCTAGTTCCAAGCCATTGTTAATACCTAGAAAAAGATGCCCGTTATTTGAAATATCTCTTGGATACCTAATATCTAGTTTGAAATAATACCTGTTTAATATCAAACTTGAGAACGTCATTCATATAAGTAGGCCCATAGGTATGCATAGCCACAGTACCCCACTCGGTACACATGTACGCTACGATTAGAGCCCAGACGGCCGGGGACGTCATCATCTTCAGCCATGGAGTGGAATGCCTCGACTAGAAATTTGAAATTCATACAATTATACGAAACGTATGCAAATGATATATTTTCTAATAACGTCGACCAGCATCATTATTCCAAACCGTATATTTTGTTGGCTGTAGTGTAACTTTAAATACACATCCAAACGAAGTTTAGCTTGATACAGTGGTTGATCTAAGGGGGCGGCGCCCCTTTTTGGGGCAAATTTAGATGTTTTGATGTAAAATTCTTGAAATAAGGGGGCGCACCCCGATCCTTTATCTATCAGCACGCCCCCACCTTTTCAGGAAGCTGGATCCACCACTGTGATGGGATGAGCAATGGTTAAGTTGGTTGAAATGTATTATTGGCTGTATTTATTGTAGAAATTATATTGTCACCATGTATCTGTATAATATTATTATGAATATTAAAGTGACCACAAGCAGGGACTCACAGGGGGGCTACATATAGAAGTTTCAATGTATCTCCGTTCTGCTTCACTGATGTATCGGTGTTCACTGGGAGAACTAGCTACCAGCGCCATCCACAAGATGAACCAGGCAAAGCCAAATATCCCTTTAAAATAGAGAAAGAAACCTTTTTAATGTTCTTTCATTGGCAAAAGCTCTTATCTCGACATGTTTCTTACAACCGTGGTTTGAAACATGGCCTAGAATTACACGGATAGCTGAATTACAATATTTTAGACACCTGCAGGTTAATTTGAGCCAATTTCGTAGACAAAAACACTGGAAATGCTTTGGCCATGTACAAATATTCCCTATAATTCTATTGCCAACGAATGAATTTCCAAACCACCTCAAGAAATAATAAATATAATTGAATAACCAGAAACAGATTTTCATTAATTCAGAAAAATAATTGATTCTTACCAAAAACATAGAATATTGATGGCCATCCGCCGGCGAAACCAAGGTCACACAGCAAACCCGAAACTGGAAATACAATGACGCTGCCAAGAGGGCCACCTGTGGATTGTAATTCAATAACAGATACTTGCTAAAATTTACATAATCCATAATTATTCTTGTATGAACAACTGTAAACAGCATGACTACATGTATTTATTCAGCATATTATAGATGACTCCAATGGGATGATTTTTCATTGTTGCTAATAATTGTTTATTTTAATAAGATGGTTAGTTATATCATATTTCAAGGTATTGCCATTTTTAAGTCCACTGCTCAACATTCTTGTTTTTTATTTTCTTTGGTTCAATTCTCTACAGCATGGCGGATTTTCTGTGAATGCCCATACTAGAAATGTATTGCAAGAGCTGGAAACGTGATAAACAGAGAATTAACATTTCATTACATTGTACTTAACATCTGGATGTGGTATTCTCTTTAACACAATATGACCCACAGATGGAGGTCATTAAGTCTGTAAGTATTTCTTACTTAACATGACGTTCCTTCTGAGTTCAGTTCCTTCCGAGTCTGAAGGCCATATTCTACTATTCGGTGGGGGACCGTTTGCAGTGGCCTGTTCAGCCACAGAGATTTGAATCTCGGAAACCAACATGTTGGTTTCTGCTATCACAAGTGTTCCATAGAAAACCTATATAATTTACATGCGATGGCACTTGCGGTGGGCCACTTGCGGTGGCACTTGCGGTGGGCCACCGCAAGTGCCACCGCAAGTGCCACCGCAAGTACCACCTCAAGTATTTTCTATACTCCACCTTGCGGTGAATGTTCCTGTACTTGTGGTGGTGGTGAACATCACTAGTAAGATGCACAATGTGAGCAAAACACCGCACAGTGGAATATGGCCTTGAGGAATATGAATCAAGGCATAATTATCATATCATTATAGTAGCTATAGCATCCAGGAATTTAGGGCATATAATGGCACCAATGATAAAACCAATAATCTCTACCTAGCATCTTTAATATTACCTAAGGATTTTAGTTAGAATTGTAGTGATGCTGTTTGAGTTCAAAAATAATAATAACTAAAAAAAATTGGATTTGGTAACCCTGGCATTTCTTGTAAGTGGCGCTGCAGTCAGGTTAAAAATCTAAATTATCTACACCCTAAAAAATTCAAAGATGCCAGCACCCTACTTTTTACATAATTTGTTATTTCTTATATGTTTACAGATATCTTGTGAAATTGCTAAAGTTGACTAAATTGTCAAGTACATTTCTTAACATATGTTTTTTTCTCTGCCCCATTTCTTAATTATCAGTGATATCAATGGCGTTGTTGTCACCAAACAAAATGGCGAAGCCAAGTATACCTAGCAACAATGGGGTTCTGAATCCGAGAATGGATTTATTTTCTTTAACTCACCAGCGAAGGTCAAGCCGAGGAGCTTAGTTCTTTCCTGAGGCGGAGCCCACTTTGCCCATAGGCTCTGCAGCGCAGGTAATACCATTCCCTATTAAGGAATATAACAAATTAATAACTTTTTTTACCTTAGGCTCTGGGTCTCTTTCCTCAGGTCAATGAACATATTCTCCCTGATATAGTAAAGCAAAATAAACACTTTTCTTTATTGAAATAAACATTTTTCAAAAGTTTCGCCTTCTCCATGCATACAAAAACTGTAGCATATGACATCATTGGAGGCAGCACTATAAAGCGGGCCACTGCTATACAAAATAGGCACCTCATCTTAGATTCGATCACCACCACCGCCCTTGGTATGGCAGTTAACAAGGGCCGAAAGAAACCAATAACCAACCAACCTTGGCAGAATTGCTTTCTTGTTTATCATTGTATTCCAATTTCGAGAGGAATATTCAATGAGCTTTGTACAAATTGACATGATAATTGCATGATAAGAATAATTACACCATAACCAGGCTCAAAACATTTACTTTACATAACAATCTACCGCATGTATATTTGTGCAGACCTACCTGTCCTAGCCCTTGTACAGCACGGAGAGCAATTACAAGATACGGACTGACGCTGCTACATCTCGGTAGCACAAATGAAGCCACAATGTTAACAAACATGGACCAGCCTATCACATATTTACCTGTTGGTCAACACAAATAAGAGTCAATAAACATGATACGAAAGTTTTGATTCTTTAGATTAAAGAAGGCAACTGTTTCTAAATAGGGATATAAGGGAACTTTCGGACTGAAATGATATAATTATATTATCACAATAATTATTACGTTCTACTATTTTATGTTTTTTTTCTCGTAAATTACAATAACTACCGTTCCACATAAAACGCTTTTGAATGTATTTCCGTAAGTTATACTCCTTAAGTTTGGACCTCTCTTCAAGGAAACCTTCAACCTGTGCCTACCTCCCCAACGATCACCTATGACTCCTCCAGCCACTTGAGTCACTAAGTAACCCCAGAAAAAGGCAGCCAGAATATTTCCTTGCATTTCTTTTGACCATTTGTATGGCCCATTTGATTGCTGGAATCGTGAAAAGAATCAAGAATGTTTTAAGTTATTTATAATGTGTGCAGTTGCATACCAATATTCAAAATGCAACACCATTAGTTCCAATTAAAGAATGACAAATCAATTTTGTCTCGTTGATACAATTGCACAAGTGTTATAAACCTAAACACTTTCCTAAACACTTAGGCACATCCAGTTTTGAAACACTTTATTTCCCTAAACATGTTTAGAATTATTGGTGTTTCGGGTTAAGTGTTTATAAATGTGTAATGTTTAGGTGTTCACATTGAAGTGTTTAGGTCTTCTATGTGATTGTAGTCTAAATGCTTAGGACTTTATTGATGTTTAGCAAATAATTTTTAGGACCAATTTCGTAGACAAAAACACATATGTGGCATGTAAGTCTATAAAGCCCCTTAACATATTAAAAATTGTAAACAACATTTTTACAGTGCATATACTTTAAAGTTAGACAACATAAGATGGGGGTTCTTTTATGTTAACGTTACTTTTTAAATACAACTGATTATGTGCAATATTATATACGAAAGAAATAATAAATCTGATAATTCTGACGGCTACTTCATATAATTTCATTTAGGCCTATCATAATTTCAAAGTGCTAAACGATTAACAAAACGCATGCAAGTGACTTAAAGAAGATAAAGCCATGCAAATTTAGTGTATTTTTTTACCAAGAATATAATATGATTGAAAATACCTTTGTATCATTGCTTAATGTGTTGACACAGTTGCTCATCTCTATGCTATTGATGATGTTTTGACTGTTATTCTCAAGTAGGTCTCCCTGCGTCTCCTGTATTTCCAGATGTGTGTGGTTGATCATACAGACGATGGCGACACTCATATTTATCCTCAGGGCATACAGGTTGATGAGGCAAAGACAACTCACAAAGGCCAGAAGCAGGCGGTAGGAACATAAAAGAGGAACTGCAATAAAATAGTCAATACCTCAATAGGTAGTTTCAGATACCACAAAGCATCTCGATGCCACCTTCACATTATCTCAATTTTTCCAGGTTGTATCACAGAAAAAAACAAAAGGTTAAAAAGTTTGGTAAATCAGGCTCTTGCCACATGAAATGAGGGTTAGACATGGCCACTCTAACTTTCTAACCCTCCCTCTGAGACCCAACGACTAACACCCTTGTCAAATTATCTTAGTTTCTAACTTCAGGTCAGTCAAAGTGCTATTTCTCACATTATCCATTAAGTGACACTCTTAATCAAAAAACAGTTTTAGATGAGCTAAATCCCAGATTTCTGAGTAGCTGATTATTTTCTAATATCCTGAGTGTCCCATATGTTAAAAACACATAAAAATTTACTCAGCATTCAGTTTAAAAGATATTTAAACTTGAATAAATTTTGAATGAGAATATATTGAATTTTGCACACAGACAAACACCTTTGTTTGTAGCCAATGTATCTAGAAAACCCATTTTGGAATTTCTGGCAGGCATGACACCTCACTGGAACAGTAACTGCTTTGACGGCAGGGGCCCGACCTCTCTCTTCAGAGAAGCCCCTATACACATGTAGGAAAATCTGAACTGCGGGCTGATTTATTTACTCCTACAACTAGGTACTACCACAGCTCAGACTCTCAAATCGTGCTTTTGTGACCATTTTTGAGGAAGCATGTTTTCCTAAAATGGAAATCCTTCTTACACACTGCAATAAAAGCAAAGCGCCTTATTCCAACGTGTTCCTTAGGATATTTTGTTTAAGAAAAACATAGCTAACGAATTTTTGGATAATGCACAGATTTTGGTTTTGCATGAGCCAATTTTGGTGCATTTGAATAAATGGTCACAGAATTTGTACCCTATTTTCATATAAATTCTTCAATTTCTCTGGTTCTAATTGAAATAAAAACATTGGTAAATTGCATGATGTTATAAAAGAAATGCTCTTTTCAGAACAGTATACCTCGATTTAAGAGGAACATTTTAATTTTTCACGTGGCAGTACCTACTACAACTGAATAATACTTTTTGCTTACCATAAACTTTTAAATCTCAAAAGATTTGGATGTTGGAATTGAATCAATACATATAGGGGTAGAGTAATTTATGTATGTAATGATATACCAGTGCCTGAAACATTTTAACTCAATTTCATTGCATAAAATTTTTCAGCTTATTATATACGACAAATACTTAGTCAGACTAACCAAGGGATAGTCAAAGTGCCGATGCCTTAGTCGGAAAAAGGTTAGAGAGTTCGGACGAAAAGGCACAGTCAGCATGCTAAGACTTTTGACTAACATTCTAACCATTATTTTCAGTGTAGGTATCCATTGCCACGTTTGTAATTTGATAATTCTGTAAAACCGGTCATTCTATATATATCCATATATAAGTGTTCCGAAGGTAATATATTTTTAGATGAATCATTTTAACTGATATGAAGGATATGTTACGTTTACATTATATATATGACCCCTTGGAATATATAGCTCACTGAAAAAAGTGAAAAGTTAGAAAGTTATTCAAATCTGGCTTTGACCACCGAATTTATGGGTTGGTCAATGGTTGTCCAACTTTCTAACCATTTCTTATCATTATAATACTAACCCGTTTAGTCATAGTGACTAACTTTCTTACCTAAGGTTAGTCACGAATGTAAAATTCTCAAACCCGGAAGGTCTACTGGAATTGTTTACAAAAAAGAGCCCCCCATTGGAAAATCTCTGGATCCGCCCCTGAATAGAATAATGATAACCTACTGAAAAGTGCTAAACAAAATGCGAACCATACTCACCGTTGGACGGGCCACATATATACAAGTATGTCTTACCTTTCTCCATAATGCCATGCTTTTCTTTGTTACGGTAAGCCGGGCAGGATGTACTATCACCATATCACCATGGCTGGAGGAACATGTACGCACGCGTACGTGAAGCCCTAGTCAGTGGCATTAATAGTAGGGGAAAAAGAAAAACAAATGTAGTCGTCTGTGGCCTGTTATACAATAAACGATTGTTTAAGATCGTCTGAAGCACATGTGGTTTAGAGCAATATCAATGGGCGATTTCCACACTAGGAGGATCGTAAATACGTTTCGCCTATATCAAAATTTAAGATAAGGTGGATAATCTTAACTAATGATATAATATAATACAATATAATATGATATGATTAAATAAAACATTATAATATATATTTATAACATCATAATATAGTTAACAAAAGGAATATAACATCGTAAGTCTGATAGACAACCATGGTAATGTCAAAATATCTTAACTAAAAATGCGATCTTAGAGTAACGACCAGTGTGAAACACCGCCTTATACGACATCGTTGTTGCGAAAACTCCCAGAATTTCTTTTCTACTGGTTCAAATTGAACTTTGTAAATTGATATAATGAAGGGACATGGTAGCTCTATATACTGTAAAAATTAGCATTCGAAAATAGCTGGTTTTTTTTGTGTCTGACAGCGATCACATTCGTGGTTCACCTACCGTTCGCTGTTACGATGGGTGAGGGCCAGTTGCAGCGTGTTCACTTCTCTTATTCTTTGTCAATTCTCAGGTAACTCCTCTTCTGTCTAGACCTCAACTATACGCCCGCCTAACTGACTCACCATTTCCCTACTTTCCCTTTGTGTAACACTTTGGCTGTACATGTCGTTAAGCTATATTTGTGGGTCACGCCTTTCCCATCATACTAAATCACATTGTTTTCCACGTTGTATGCACCCAGACCCATTCAAAGCATGTGTCCTTCATTACCGCCGCAAAGACCTCATTATATTTTCATGCTGAATCATGTTCTATTATTCTGAAGCGATGTTCCGTTCACTTCAAGGACATCTCATACCGTTGTTTTTCACTGTGCCATGTGCATAGCCATTGAGCGTTTGCTGGATTATGATTTTGCATGCGAACGCAATCTGAAGATAGTATGTGCATTTGAGATAACAAACATGTATCTTTGACAAGTATATCTTTTATGATTATGGTTAAAAAAAAACCTATATTATCTATGAACACCATCAATAATGAAATATTCGTTGGAGTCCAACATTTACAACGTACAAAACTTAAATTTTGGAAATTTGTATGTTAGTATGTACAGGTTTAAATTGTAAATATGTCATAAATTATCAAGTTTTGTTGTACATGTATGTACTAAGTAGCTAACACAATTGCGTTTCCATTTCACCCTACCACGGATAGCTGATTTATAGTATTTTAAGTATCTGCAGGCTAATTTTGACTGATTCTGTCGACAAAATCCCTTGAATAACTATAGAAAATAAACAAATAATTGATATATATATCCATCTACAATGAATGGATTTTCAAATTACTCAGAAATATTAAATGTATGTGGATACTGATTTAAAAAATAATGGTGCCTACTTTTTCACAATGTTCATGTAAAGATAATAATACAATTCATGAAGTGTATATAGTAAAGCATTGACCTTTGTCTACATATTACCCAGCATCCTGTTTTAGGCTAACCTGCAGGAGAAACTCAAGAAACTGGCTATCCGTGGTGGGTCATAAGTGCTACTGTTGGTATCAACAGTAGGTCTAGCGAAAATAATGTATATTCTTTGCATAATTGAGTGCGCTATTGCAATCAATTTACCTAAATATTGTCATGTGTACAATTCCTATCCCAGGTCCTGGTTGGCTTGTTGTGAAATGTAGCTCTAGAATATAAAATCCATTACAATTATCTTTGATGTGAATGCTATTTATTTTCATTTAGAATTAAAATCAACTCAGGTTAGGGAAAAGTCTGAAACTGTCAACGTTAGACATGTCTTGCATGGCTGCTAAATTTTCCAATGTGGCCATAATTTATTGTGAAATGATAACGTAGCAAATTTAAAGACTATGCCTTAAGTAGAGGATTACTTGTTTATGCGATAAAATAAATAATGTCTTTGCCATAATATTCAAATAAGTATGTACATACTTATCTGAATTTGGCAAACAAAATAACGGAAAGATCATGCGAAAGAAGGGTGCTATGACATGAATAGCTTGTCATAATTTGAACACTTTTTGCAGTATGGTTACTTTGTAATCAATCACTTTGTAATCAATGTTTGTTGACATTATCTTTCTGACAAATAGGAATTAAGCAATTGCACCACACGTGGTGTAAAAAATAAAAACGAAAGAAAGACTTTCATTTTTGCTGATTCAGCATATATTTGGTTAAATTCTCTAACAAACTATCAAAAAAGTTATTTCGAAGGCTAAAGCGTAGCATAGGCCAGAGACTTTGTGAAACATAGAGGAATAATAATCAAACCTCGGTCAGTGCTATCTATGTACGGCTAAATGTTTCCCCTCGTCTAATTCAGGGTTATATCATGTTTGTTATTCCCCTGCTATGAAATCAGTTTTTTGATTTATTATCATATTTAACATTAAAAATTAGAGAAATGTTCCTCCAAGGGGGGGGGGGGGGTTCGTATGAACCCCCCAAACCCCCCCGGCTACGGGCCTGAGGGTGAAATATAACCATATATGCATGCGAATAGTATATTAGACTAGTGTTATGGAAAATAATGGTCATTGTCATTTCTTGCATCAATGCACAATTGTGCCTCATTGCAAAAGTTACGTATCGTTCCTCACCTGACAATTATTCCTTTGTTACACAATTAAATGCCTATATATATTGTTTTTATATAACAAAACTGTAATGTTCTTAGACTCCCTGGGTCATCCACTGTCACCCTGCTAAGTGCGTCCGCGATGTGCATGTGCTTGCCGGGTGTAAACACTATCTCCACTGAGTACTAGACCTTCATGAAACGCAACAGCATGAGCTGTAAATGTGGCGATGCTTTGTAGATTGGCTTTTTGATGATTGCTTCTATGGATTTATGGTCAGATGGACAGTGATCTTCCAACCATACACATAGTGGTGAAACTTCTCCGTCGCAACACAGATCTCTTACAGTTCCTTTTCGATCTGCGTGTAGTTCTTCTCAGCGCTAGTTAGAGATCATGACGCATAGGCGATCGGCGAACCATTCCGTAATAAACATGCGCCTAGTCCGTAGGATGACGCGTCGCACTGTATCGCTACAGGCTTCTTTGCACAAAACAACGTGAGCACTGGCTTACTACACAAAACGTCCTTCAGGTTTTTCAGTGCCTCGTCATGTTTCGGATACCACAACCAATCCATGTCATTTTTCAAAAGCTCTCTCAGCGGGGCAGTAATTGCTGACATGTTGGGAATAAACTGCGCTAGGTACCGTAAAACCCCTAATTTAAGCCGCACTCTAATTTAAGCCGCACCCTAACTTTTGGGTTTAAGTTTGGGTGTTTTTCCTTGAAATATTTTTGTGACTTCCATTGAGTTCAGGCTTGTGGAAACCCCTAATTTAAGCTGCACCCTTAAAGTGGAAGCCTGATTGACTCTTACTTCTTAAACTAACCCTAATTTAAGCTGCGGCTTAAATTAGGGGTTTTACGGTAGTTGATCATCCCGAGGATTCGCCTTAGATCTTTGACCTTTTCCTCGTCAGACTTCAGTCCATCTTCACTCACGATGTTGCCCATGTAGACGACCTCTTTTACCTTGAATTTCATCTTGTCTTTGTTGAACTTGATGTTACTTTCCTTTGCTGGTTCCATGACCTTCTTTAAGATTGCATCATGTTCCTGTTCTGTTTCTATGGCGATTATCATGTCATCTGCGATGATGTGTACTCTGGGTACATCTCCAAACACGCGATAATTTCTTTTCTGGAGCACTTCACTCGCACTGCAAAAACCAAACGGCATCCTTTGGAAGCTGTATCGTCCGTAAGGCGTGTTGAATGTAAATAACTTGCCAGTAACTGTCTTTTTGATCTAAGACCGTGAAAATCTTCTTACCGCCTGGCTGGCTGATAACGTCTTGTGCGGTGGGAATCATAAAATGTTCGCGCTTGATCACTCTGTTGAGATCACGTGGGTCAAGACACACATGCAGTGTCCCATTTTTCTTCTCAATGACAACTAAACTACTGGCCCAACCCGTTGGTTCATATGTTTTAGTAATCACGCCTCATCTCTCCATGTCTTCCAGCTTGGATTTCAGTTTCTCCTGTAGGCTGATTGGTACGTGCCTCAGTGGGTGTATGACTGACTTCGCCCCCCGGTTCAATCTGTGCATCATAAGGCTCTTTGAAAGAACCAAGTCCTGTGAAAAGATCACTGTACTCTTCAATGAGACTTTCCTTGGTTATCAGACTGGTAAGTTCATGAACTTCCTTACAACATATCACAAGTCCCAGTTCTTCACTGGCCTTCACTCCAAATAGTGGTGGGTATTCAACGTCGACCACGTGAAATTTGTAGAACCCGATTTGCTTCCCTACTTGGCACCACAGAGTAATGCACCCTAAGTTTTCCAGCAGTTTCTTCCCGTATCCGTACAATGTTTCATCTGATTTGAAGTTTTTCCTTTTGTTTGTAAGTTTCCTGTACACTCTAAACGGGAGGGTGTTTATCGTCGTGCCCTGTCTAGTTTCATCTTGACGTTGTCGGCGTCTAGCTGCACCAAGGTGTACCAGCTGGAGTCAACGGCATGAACTGTTCCAATGCTGTCCAGATACTAATGCGTTCTGTTGATACGACATATTCTGCTGATATGGTACATCTTGTTCCTCTTCCACCGCGTGCATGACACTTTGTGGAAACATTTTCATGAAATGGCCTACCGAGTTACAATTGTGACACATCCTGCCATATGCTGGGCACTGACGTGGAGGGTGTATTGTTCCACAGTACTTACACTGACCAGCCTCTTGTCCACCATCTCCGTACTGTCTGTGATTTCTGCGCTGACCGCCTCTGTCGCGCTGCCCTCTACCATGTCCAGGCTGTCCTCGGCCATACTGTCCTCGGCCAAACTGTCCGCAACCAAACTGTCCGCGTCCTCTATTTCCGTGACCTTGACCTCTAGCTCATCCGGTTCCGTGTTTCGCACCGTGCATCGCGTCTACACATTGTCGAATTCCTTGGACTGTACCGCATACACTGATTTTGCCTTGACCGCCATCTGTAGCTCCGTCTTGGCACTCTCGTAGGTTCATATTCTGTGAATGACTGAATTCAAATTGGCATTACCATCATCGCAATGCCATGATTGGGTCCCTCTTGTTGCAATAATCATCGAATTTCCCCATAACTAGGTCATAATTTTCCTTGTTTTCTGCTGGGACATAGTCATCCTCCCCTTGCATAACATGCGCTCCTGCAAACACAAAATCCAAACCCCTTTCATCTAATACTGTCAGTAGTATGGCCACCTTCACATCATTTGCTTTTTCTGCTGCCTCTGTGGCTTTCATGAATAGACTAAACCATTGCTTCCAAGTTTTCCAGGTTTGTATGTGAGCTGCTCCATTCTGATGTTACGCTGTCTATGTTCACTATATAGGTAGCCTTTCTCACTCTCAAAGTAGCCCTACTTACTTTTAAAGTAGTTTCAGTCACTCAAATATACTACAAATGTCACTTCACTAATAATATGGGCCTTTTCCACAATCACATATATGTCACCAACTTGAATAATCATGTCATGTCAATACTGTGATGTGTATTTTGACTTAGCTGCCTGTATGTTGTAGTCTGGGGTAGTCTGGGTGGTTCCTTGGGCCTTTAGAGTTGGACTTGTCACATGGCTGCCCTGCCAAGGATGTGACGTCGAAGAACGTTCTAATAACGTCGCAGAACGTCACAGAACGTTATTAGAACGTTGTAGAACGTTGTAGAACGTTGTTGCACCTTGGCTAGGTGGGGCCTGGGCTTGGCTGGGCATTCTCCTTTCCTGAGTCCTAAAGTCCTTCCAGATTCCTAACAGCTAGTTTCCAGATTCCTAGATAGTCAGTCCTTCATCTGGTACACAGATCCCTCTTCTGATCACCATGTAATGTTCTTAGACTTTCTAATTTAACTAATAATTAACCAGAACCAACAGAGCACATGTGAGTTACATGAGAATCGAAACTGGAAGTGTTTATTCACGGGAAGTCCGCGTAAGGTGTCACAATACAAAATATACAACAAAAACAGCTCATAATAATTTACGATCATTTCAGAAACTGTTGTAAGGACCTTACTATGGTTTGCGTTTCATAAAAGTTCTTACAATCGTTTCAGCTAAAAATGGCCAAAATTGCATTTCAAAATATTTCATTGTAAGGCAAAATGATCGTAAGGACTGCAAATTTTGCTCCTCAAACCATCATTACTGTGACGACCCAAACCCTTGTTGTTAAGGATTGTTTAAAGGTTTATCTTTTTTTCAAAACTTACTTAGACACATGAATACTTCAAGTATAGTAACCCAAATATTATGAAATACTACTTTTTAATAAATGTCTATAAGTATGATTATATGTATAGATTGTCTTTTTTTTAAAAACAGTTTTACTCTACTTTTTAGATGTGCCTTGCCCCAAGGTACTTGGCAAAAGGAGCTAACTATAGGGTTATTGACAACACTCTAGGTGTGATGAAACCTACTGTCTCTAGGGCTGTGCATGAAGTGACTGATTTTTTTCATGAGAACCTGCACCTATTTATCAAGTCGCCAAAGACCTATGGCGAAAGGTGCCAGATCTCAGGAGAGATTTTCAAAGGATTTGAGGAGGTGCCAGGTGTAATCGGATGCATCAAGGGAACCCATATAGGCATTATTGCCCCAACAGTGACTGGATTCATGAATCGTAAGGACTACCATAGCCTAGCCTCAACATATTGGTATATTTAATTTCCATTTTCTTAATTCGAATTAATAGTGAATTACTCTGAATAGTGTACTGACGCGGGTGGCCAGTTCATGTTTGGGCAGCATGACGTGAGCTTAGAAGCGCACGTGTAAGCCAATGTTTCACTTTGACAATAGTGAAATGAGGGAGGAGTTAAGGTGTGACGTACCACCACATAATAATGTGTTCCGCTCTTAGCTAGCCAGAGTAGCTGCAAGCACTGTGTGAGTAAACATCCTGTGAAGGTTGGACCTTTAATCTGCAGTCTAGGTTCTGGAGAGAGGCATATAGAAATTGTGTTAGAGCGCGGAGCGTTGACTGAATGTGTTTGAGGGAACTCTAACCTCGGGACTGATCATGGTCAATCGAGTTCTTGTCACGAACGACTAGACATTGGATAATAAACAACAAACCCTTTCACAACGAGTGTTCACGTCTTACATGATAAGGGAACTATAATTATGTATTGGACGACCGCAGTCGACGAGGAGGGAGACTGCGAATGGAGCTAGCTATTATCTATACAACGTAACAACATAAACACGCATTAACTTTAAACGGATAATTAAACCTCTATAGTTCAATAGAATTAAAATTATTCTACATCAAAAAATAAAATGGTTGAGTCACATATCAAAGACGTATATGTAGGAGACATTATTCTGTGAAAATGAAATTAAATGCACGATATACCCCCAATAAGCCCATCCCAGTATACATAAACATCACATTTTACCATGAAATTACATAGCAATTTCTTTCTGATTTAATCCCCAAAGATAGAGGGGTGGAACTTAATGCACCAAGGTGGTTTGGTTGACAAATTGTTCCCTAAAATTGGTAAAATATAGCTTTGCATATTTGCCTTTTTCCCATAGGAACCAATGTTAAAGCCTGTCAGCCCAACCTATAATGTCCAACCCTATTTTCCCTAAAATGAAGCATTTTGATTGGCTGGCAATCCTGCAAATCTGTTATTTGGTAAAATCTAAGAAATCATAATGTTTTATCAGTGCTTGGTGAAATAGAAAAACATAATTCTTAGTTATTCCAGTAATCCCAGCTCTTGGAGAAAAGGATCGCTTATACCGTACTTTTGTCCGACCCTTGTCCAACCCTCCGATATACCCAATGTGGGATGGGCTTATTTACCCTTACATGCCCGCACACAGGGGGTGGCAGGAGTGGCACGCCACCATCTCCCCCTTCTGCCCAAAAGGTTTTTTTTAAAAAAATGTCCACCTTTCCTTTAAATAATAAATGTATAGTGTCTGTACTGACGCGGGTGGCCAGTCCATGTTTGGGTAGCAAGGCGTGAGCTTTAGAAGCGCACGTGCAAGCCATGTTTCACTTTAACAGTAGTGAAATGGGGGAGGAGTCACGGTGTGACGTACCAATTTATAATAATGTGTTTCGCTCTTAGCCAGCCAGAGTAGCTGTAAACGCTGTGTGAGTAACATCCAGGGAAGGTTGGACCTTTAACCTGCAGTCTTGGTTCTGGATTGAGGCATAGAAATTGTGTTAGAGCGCGGAGCGTTGACTGAATGTGTTTGAGGGGACTCTTACCTCGGGACTGATCATGGTCAATCGAGTTCTTGTCACAGAACGACCATACATTGGATAATAAACAAACAAAATCCTTTCACATGAGTGTTCACGTCTTACATGATGTGGGAACTATAATTATGTATTGGACGACTGCAGTCGACGAGGAGGAGACTGCGAATGGAGCTAGCTATTATCTATAAAACTAAATACGACTTTACGCACCCTATCACTAATGGATAATTGACCTTCTATAGTTCATGTCCATGGTAAAAAAGCAATCTGTGGGTTTCTTTCACATAGGGGTAGCAAACTAAATACATTTCCCTCTCTTCTGATACATCTTTGGAATTTACACCCTAATGGCTAACTTGGCCCTATTCCACAGTTTGTGTATAGAGTACTTGTCTGCCTTATGCTATCATTTTGTTTAGCTCCGTGGCAGCTTCGTGCAAATCAATCATTATTTTATTAGCTAAAATAATTATATATCTACAATTGAAATAAAAAAAGAGTGTTTATAGCATTTACATAATTTGTCAATTTATTTCTTACCTTTTTGATAATATCCTACCCACCCTACATGGTGTAATATAGAAGTATGTAATTTTATGATCTTGTTTTTATAATTATTCTCTCATAATATTTAGCCTACCCTACATGTTATTTGGTACCTTTACATATTTTTTCAAATGTTCTTTTTAACCATTTCATAATATCGTGCATACTATATACATGTTGGTTATTACCTTTACATAATTTTTTCAATTTTCTCTTTTACCATTTCACAATATCCTGCCAACCCTTCATGGTGTTAATCAACAGAACATGATTTCACATTAATGTCTTTATATTATTTCGTAATATCCCACACACCCTACATGTTGTCCATTATCTTTACATAATATTTTCAAATTTCTCTGTTACCATTTCATGATATCCCCACACCAACAATTGGTTTCAAATGTTGAAAATATTTTCATTCTGTTTCATGATATCTCACCAGGCTGTTCTGTTTGATAGATGTTACCATGACATGCTGTCAAGGACAAGGGCCAATCAGAGTGGAGCTTATACAAGACATGATAACAAGGGCCAATCAGAGTGCACCTTAGAACCAGCTTTGGCTAAATGGCTCTGCCAGAGCCTCACTTTGGCAGGAGCCAAAATGAGGCTGCACTTAATATCATAGCTGTTGAAAATAACTTTAAAACAGTCATAATTGAATCATACAATCACTATGGTTTATTAAAAACAAACATTCAAATGAGGGGGTCAGGGACCGATCTGGGCCGCCGATCAGCAGGCTCCTCTTATCACAAACGCCGGGTACCAGTTCCCCGCATGTTCCCGGCGTTATACCTGGACACAAGTGTCGCTGGTCAGCTTCCCAGAACGGTCTCCTGCCCCCCTCATTATGGTCTAAATCTATAACAAGTTGAAAATAGTGTTTACTGGAGTACGCTGACACGTTCTCTTGGTCCCAAATGCATAGTCTATTATTCAGTGATGTGAGACCTGAAGTCATGGTTGTCCCAATGGAATAGATCTGTCCCCACATACTCCCATGGTCCTGCATTCAACTTCTCTGCCTCTACATACATAATGTATGTAGAGGCAGAGAAGTTGAAACTATTAGTTTCTTTGCTCTGGGAAACCTTATACTTGAGACAAGCTTGACAGTTTTTTTGTCTTAACCTCAATGTCTCTATTCATGTTAGGCCAAAACATAACATCTCTTGCAAACCTTTTCTGTTTGTCTACTCCTAGATGTCCTGCATGAACATACTCCAGAATTTCTTTACGCATGCTACTGGGGATAACAATCCTGTTTCCTCTCACTAAAAGTCCATTTACCAAACAGAGGTCAGGGTGAAATGATGTTAAGTGTGGACTTGGATGTCTTCAGGATATAAAGTGCTGTAACATTTTCCATTAACATGATTTTATACCATTATTTAATTCGCTATTTTATTCATATAAAACTCATATTTGATTGGCCGGATTGGGGGCTAAAGGGTTAAAATACCATATAAACAAAAGAAATGACTTTTGTTACAATCTATGTATCATTTCTTATTAGATGATCATTTTTGCAAATTTGTATCTATAATTCTTCACTTTGATTTAAATCGCTGAAAAGTGTCCACAGAAAAAGGTATCTACGAGACTTTTTCATTAAATAAGGCATTATTATTGAGAAAAATTAAAATATAGGATTTTTTTAGTGTCAACAATTAGAATTAACCAGGACCTTCCAACTAAAAACTTGAAAATATTCAAATTCGGCTATCATAATGGAAATCCAGGGATTAGATTAGAGGGTATCTACAAGACCATGCATATCTCCCAACATGAATAGATTTTAACATTTTCTACTAAGCCTTGACCTCCAGCAAAATATACAGTATACCAATTTTCAAGCCAATGGATACATTATTAAGGGTCCTTGAGACAAATATGTAGCAAAAAGTATCTACAAGATGCTATCTACAAGACTTTTATGGTATCTACAAGACTTTCATTCTAACCCTTTTTATCCTAGATTTGATAACAAAAATTACCATGAAGCTATATGTGATAATCACAAACAGTTTTTCATTTGTTTAAACACAATAAACCTTTTTTGTTCTCTTTTAAACAAATAAATTCAATATTTCACCAATTGATGGTTACCATGGAAACCTGGTAATTGGAACATAATGCAGATATTAGCAATATAGCCCATTTGGCAAGTTTGTCCATTTGGCATAGTGCCTTACATACAAACAAATTCTACCAGGAGAATCTCGACAAAATTTGAGTTTTAGGCATTTTTAAGACTAATTTTCATATTTTGGGCAATATCTCCTTAGATATGAACTGTGGAATGACATATTTAGCAGTGAAAGGGTTAATTTCTGGGCCTTAATGCGCGGAAACTGGCTCCTCTACTCTACATATTTTTGCTGCTAGAATACCTAAATATTTGCAAGTTATCATGAAAAAAGCTCAAAATTATTGAAACAGGACGTCATGATGTATCTCAGTGGGAAAAAACGGGTTTGAGATGTCTTTAGAAAAAATGTGTTCATAAAAATGTGTAAAATTTGGGAAAACTAGTGATGCGCGGAAACTGGCACCTCTAGTCTAAGTTTATAGACCTAGTTACAGTGATATAAGTCATAATACATCATTTTCTATCATTTTATTGAGTATAATTGGTGTGATATTGCTGAAAAGGAAACACAGTGCACTGATTGCATAGTGCGCAACATGGTGATTCATAAATGGTTTTAAAATAAACTAACTATTTTTAACTATTGCGGGAGCCGTTGCCGTGTTGGCATAGCTACTGTTGCTATGGTAACACTGATGCCAGCAGTTCCTGGAGTGCCGGTATTGCGCCGACATTTCAGAGGAACTCAGTGTGCCGCTGAGAGCAGTCGGTCGTTAGGGGGTCGGCCTCCGGCCGCAGCCTCCGCCCAGCGGGCGGGGGAGACTGCTCCAGCGCTCCAGCCCCATGCAACGGCTGATAGACCGGTAACGGGATGGTCTTCCTCCGATGGAGCCACTCCACCTTCCAGGTTGGTAAAAACTATAATGCTTACATAGGGTGAACATCACGTACATAGATAAGAATGTGTGTTGTACCATGAACCCTCTTACTTGTACTTTTCATGTATTGGAAATAGTTATGTCAAATGTCAATAATAATAATAAACCTCTCTATATCAAAGTAAAACCTCTCATGTCTTTATATGGGTTGTACTAGCCCATCTGGTGGAGCTTCCCATGATTTAGGATTAAATCACATACAAATTATACAAGTTTAGGATCTTGTGAACTACAAATAATGTCTACAGCTATTACTAGCTAAATCTAACCACATAGTACAACAGATTTTCGGGTAAAACTTTTTTTTCCACTGTGGGGCAATTTTGACAGGCAAAAATTGCCCCACAGTGAAAAAATAATCTAAATTTCATGAGAAAGAGCCCTTTATTTTCAAGAATATGTGAAGATAATAAGTTTTAAAGTTATATTCTATATCACGATGAATATGTTGAGGATTTAAAGACAATAATTATTAATCTATTCATGTTAACATTTTTCTAAATTAACCCTTTCACTGCTAAATATGTCATTCTACAGTTCATAATTACTGAGATATTGCCCAAAATATGAAAACTAGTCTAAAAATTGTCTAAAACTCAAATTTTCTCTAGATTTATCTTTTAGATTTACCTTTTATGTAATTCTGACAAAAACATTCCAAATGTTGGCACTGTGCCAATTGGGCAATATTGTCGTTGTTGGCAATATCCACACTATATTCTATTTGGGGGTTTCCATGGCAACCAACTTTTGGTAAAATATCAATTCCATTTATTTTAAAGAGAACATTACAAATTAATCTTGTTTCCACAAAAAAAAGTTTGCAATTATCATGAATGAAACCAAAGTTATGAATTTTTGAAAATTAAATTATTTTCCACAAATTAACATTTTTACACAATTTTCAAAACTTATGACAAATTCACATTTGTGTATCGGTGTGCTAATTTGTTCAATTGGAATTCTGTCATTTTCTAGTGAACCGGTGCTAGAATGTTCAAATGCTCATATCTCTGGTTCTAATTGGAATTTTTGGAAAACTCTTTCACTTCCTGGAAGCTTAATATCCCCTCCTTAAGGGCCTCCCCTATGGGAATTTACTGTAAAGCAACTTTAGTGGCTTCCCGCGGTGAAAGGGTTAAAGTTTGAAACAGAAGTTTGCAGCAATCTCATTTTTCGCCACTTTTATTTTATCATGTGACCCCACAAATGGGGTCAAATTAGAATATGCAAAATATGTAACAATATTTCAAATAACCTTACGATTATAATCTGTGTCTCCCCAAAACAGAAAGGATGCTCCAGGCGGGATTTAGGCATGAAAGAGGATGTTTTAAACTTTCTAATGATACCAAGCACATCAAAATTGGATAGTTTTCAAGGAATTTATGGGCTGTTGAACACAGGACGGTCAGTGTTCCTGAAAATGGCAAAACGCCCAGATATTGAATATTTATCTAAATATTTAGTTATGAAATAAAATGTTCTCCATAAATTAACAAAAAGTCATAAAAGCTATTAATCTTATAACTTTTGTTCTACAAAAGATAATCTCTTTTAGTTTGGACTGGTAATACAATCAAGCCAAATGGGTTACAATTTTTGACAAAATTGGCAAAATGTTGTGGTTTCCATGGTAAGCAAACATCTGATGTTTGGTAATATTTGGGGAAAAACATTCTATTAACATTCCAAATAGAATGTTTTTCAAACAAAATGGAATGTTTAGAGTAGGATAACTGAATTCTACACAAAAAGTTGGTTTAAGGCATTTTCATCCTTATTTTCACAAATCTACCCATATCTCCCTAAATATTACCTGTAGGCCTAGAGCTTAAAAGAAAACTTGCACATAACTACAGGATAGTTATTTTTCAATGAATTCAATTCAGCAGGTTATTTACAACTTGTACTATCACTGTAAGCAAAATCAAAGGAAAATTCCTAGTTTAGACACAATTATAGGAGATTAAAAAACTTTTATTTTATTTCGTTAAGGGAAATCCCCTAATTAATGACGTAGCAAGGGGAGTTACTGGGAATCCTATCTGCCCTTAAAAGGGAATCTCCGTCCCTGTAGAAGTTGTATTAGGGGTTATGCTCTTTAAACCAAATTGTATATATTTGGCCCAATGCAACTCATGATAAATCAAAATAATTATATATCCATCGACAACCATTCATTAATCAGGAAATCCCAAGGTAATTCTAGAAGGAATTCTCCCCACCACGGATAGCTGATATTCAGCGTTTTAGGCACCTGCAGGTTAATTTGGCCCAATTTTGTCGACAAGAATATAGAAAAATCTATAGAAAATACACAACAAAGTGCTATATATCAATCTATAATGAAAGGATTTTCAAACTAACTTAAAAGATAGTAAACCTATACTGATAGAAAATAAAAAATAGTCAATGACAATTTTTCATGATGTTTAATCACAAATTGTGTCATGATTAATGACAATTTCTATAGTTAAGCCTTGTGTTTTGTTGACATATTTCCCAGCATGCATCATGATTAAGGATAATCTGCAGGTAAAACACAGGAAACCAGCTATCTGTGGTAGGGTGAATTCCCATAGCTGTGACATAGCAATATGCTGGGCTCCCTTCTCTCTCGGCTAGGAGGACACGGCCTGAGAGAGTGCAGGTTCAGGTCATTGTGTCGATGGATCGGATTGGTCGAGAAGTGGTCACGTGACCCCGAGTTAGCCAAAATCTGGCTAAATCGGGATTGGGCTGAACCCGCATCTATTCGTGACGTACAGCGATAGCGTGAGTTCGAGGCGCGGGCACCAGCATAACCAGGTTAGGGACGGCCTGTTATTATTGCACTGATGCAGTATTGTGCAACGATGCAAGATATTGCAACACTAAATGTTTTCAGTCAGATTTGTTTAATAACCAGGTTTATGGCATATAAATCTTAACATTTAAAAAAGACCCTAAGATATGTGATTTTTGCCCAAAAAAAATCATAATTTAACTTGAATACAAAAGAAAGCGTTCAAAAATGCTCAAAAATGCGTACTGAATCGGCAGAAAAATGCTCCATCTTGTTTATATTTGTTTATATCACATGGTACAAATACTGTAACCCTATTGGTCAAAACTGCATAAACACAGATTTTAGAAAATCTGTTCGGTAAAAATCAGTCTAATCATCAAATATCATCCAAATTATGCTATTCTTTATTTGCATAATTTTTTTAGAATTCGGCAACAAAGATTAGATGATATATTTCTATATTTTTACATTTGTTTACATCACGTGGTATTAATACTGTAACCTTATTGGCCAGAAAGACATAATCAAGGTTTTTACAATATCCACACGGTAAAAAATTTTCAAATTATCAAATATTATTAAAATTATATAATTCTTTGTTCTCATGTAATTTTCAAAATTCGGCAAAATAGATAACACTAGTTATCTCTTTTTATCCTAAAACGATGCAAGATAACAATACGCCTGTGGTGCAAGATTTAGCAACGATGCAAGATATGCCATCATTGCTATTTCAAGGCTTGTCCCGAACCTGATAACGTAGCAAGGGGAGTATCGGGCAGCCCAGTATTCAGGGAATTCCCAAAATTATAGTCCTTTCTTGAATACAGAGCACCAGTCATAATTAGTTCCACCCAGGTGGAAATGCTTTCTTCTTCAAAATCCTTTATAGTTAAAAATTAGAGTGATGGTTCGACTGAGACATTTTACCTAGTATTCTTTTCCTTTTCAAAAACCTTTGAGAATGCCACCCTATCCCTTTCACTTCCAGATATATCACATTGTAACTGATATTTACTGAAATATTGCCCAAAATACAAAAATAAGTGCATAAATTCCCTAAAACTCAAATTTAGTTTAGAATCTTCAGATGAAAAGCTTTTTTCAATAATTTTGATATAAACATTCCAAATGTTGGCAATGTGCCAATAAGGCAAATTGCTTGCACGGAGTAATTGTTCGTACTATCGTAATTTGCAGGTTACCATGGTAACCGACAACTCATAAAATAACTATGACACTCTTTATAAAAAATAACATGAAAATATTATCTTTTATGTGCAAAAGACAGTTTGTGATTATCATAAATGAAAGAAAAGTTAGAGCAAATTAAAAATCATGTCATTTACATAAATTCACCAATTTTTCATGATTTTTGATTAGTATGACAAATTCAAATGTAAATACATTGTGTTCTTAGGCCCAGGGCCTCTAAGAATTCAGAATTAACTGAGAGAGTTTCAGATTACTTAGACAGGGACTCAGACTCAGGTAGCCATCTTAGATCTCTCTGCTTTTATTAGCCTCCTTTACTGAAGATTTACAATGCTTAGTTCTCACTCCCCTCACCAGGGGTTTCCCGCCTCAAATCTGTCAAACTTATCAACATCCTTTCTTCTTTAATGAGAAATAAAGTGATTTATCTATAATCTACTTCATGAGTTTTTACTTCTTGATAAGAGACATAATGTCTAGACTTGAGAACGATAAGAGTCACTGTACCTTTTAGATGAGTTTTTAGAGAACATAACTACTCTTAAAGAGCACACTTTAGAACAAGCGAATGTCAGTCTTTCTTATACAGCTGAAAAAGAGCACACATTAGAACAAGCAATGTCAGTCTTACTTATACAGCTGAAAGTCTTTCAAATGTCCAGGAGTCCTCACTGGTCTGCCAGATCGTCTGACAGGCGTGGTGGGCACATCTGCTGCCCTAGTCGTCGCAGGTTGTGAGGGTGCTTCAGGCACTCCCACAGGTTCAGCTGGTGGTGTGGGTGGCACTACAGACGGCATGTCTGGTACCACAGTCGGACCGGAGGAAGAGACACTCGGCTCCTGTGTCTTCCTCAGGTGTACCCTGTTGCGTCGGAAGGTACCAGTAGAGGTCTCTACTTCATAAGACCTCTCGTCGAGTCTCCTGGTGACAACTCCTCTGTTCCATGTTTTCTGACCCAGCCGGAAGGGCTGCAGTCGCACAGTGTCGCCTTCATGTAACACTGCCATATCCTTAGCTCCTTTGTTGTAAGTTTGTGCCTGTTTGTACTGACTGTGCTTTACCTTAAGTGAGTCCATCTCGAAGTACTCCTTTCCTCTCGGCTCAAGGAGTTGACTGCTGATAGGTACTAGAGTACGAGTACGCCTGTTCAGAAAGCGCAACGCTGGGCTCACCCCGGTTCCTTGGGTAGGAGTGTTTCGTACCTCTAGTAATGCCAGGTAAGGGTCAGTGTTGGTTCGCGCACATTTCTTGAGGATGTTTTTAGCTGCTTTAACTGCGGACTCGGCTTTACCGTTGGCGTTAGGATGTCCTGGAGCACTAGTGCAATGTTCAAAGTCATACTCAGCAGCAAACACACCAAACTCCTCTGATGCAAACTGGGGACCATTGTCACTAATCACAGTCGATGGGTGACCATAGCGAGCAAAGTGTGGTTTGAGTTTACTAATCACAGTCTTTGTCGAGGTGTTCTCCAGTTTGTCAACTTCCCAGAAACCACTGAAGTAGTCAATAGTCACAAGGTACTCATGGTTTTCCCAGGTGAAAAGATCAACACCAATCTTTTCCCAGGGCTGTCCTACTGCTATGGGCATCAGTGTCTCCTTTTGCTGGGCAGTAGAGAAGGTCTGACAGGCCTCACACTGATCGGCCACTTGTTTGATATCACCAGGCATCCCAGGCCAATACAAACACTCTCTGGCTCGTCTGATCATACTATCACTTCCTAGGTGGGACCGATGAAGATGTTCCTTCACTTTGGGTCGGAGACCTTTGGGGACAACTACTCTTTCTCCTTTGAATATCAGTCCATCACTCACAGACAACTCATCCCTATAGGAGTAATATGGAGTTATCTGAGTGGGAATATCCTGCTTTGACTTGGGCCATCCTTTGAGAATCACTGACTTAAGCATCTGGAGGCTGTCATCAGCCTCAGTAGCCTTCCTCATCTCCTCCTGTCGCTCTTGACCAATCTTAAGGTGAGACAGAGCGTTGATGGATGCAAACTGTTCGGGTTGATCAGGAGAGTGAGGGAGGTATGCCCTAGAGAGCGTATCAGCGACATACATTTCCTTTCCCTTTTTGTAGACTACTTCCAGATCATACTGAAGCAATCTGAGCAACATGCTTTGCAACCGCTTTGGTGCCTTCACAAGAGGTTTACGAACAATAACCTCCAGAGGTTTGTGGTCGGAATGTACTATAGTTTTCCTTCCGAAGGTATACTCATGGAACCTCTCCACTGAGTACACAACAGCCAGACACTCCTTCTCTATCTGAGCATAACCTATCTCGGTTGAGGTAAGAGCTCTGCTGGCATAAGCCAGTGGCTTGCCATCTTGAAGAAGTGCTGCTCCTAATCCAGTGCTTGAGGCATCACACTGAATGACCAATTCCTTGTCAGGATCATAGTATGCTAGTACTGGAGCACTTGTCACAAGAGCTTTGATCTCCTTCATCGCTAGCTCCTGCTCCTGAGTCCATTCCCACTTCACATCGTTGTGAGTAAGACGTCTCAGGGGTTCCATCACAGTGGATAATCTGGGCAAGAACTTCGCCAAATAGTTAATCATCCCCTGAAGTCGTCGGACTTCTTCTACACATTTTGGGTTTTCCATTTTCAGGATTGCCTCAATTTTCTTAGAGTCAGGTTTGAGTCCATCTTTTGTCACAAGGTGTCTGTTGTACTCTACTTCTGAGAGATTGAACTCACACTTTTGGACGTTCAACTTGATGTTTTTCTCACGACATCGAATGAGTAAGTTACGGAGATTCCTGTCATGGTCAGCTTCGTCAACACCATAGATGAGAACATCATTGGCTATACACACTATACCCTCAAGTCCTTCCAGAGCCTCATTGAGTTTTCTCTGAAAGATTTCAGAACTGACCTTTGTTCCGAAAGGGAGACGATTCCAACGGTACCGACCGAAGGGTGAGATAAAGGTAGTGAGATAGCTGCTCTCTGTGTCCAACTCACACTGCCAGTAACCATGAGATAAGTCAACTTTACTGAACACCTTAGACTTAGCCAACTTTGGGACCACGTCATCCATAGTTGGGAGAGGATAGCGCTCACGCTGAAGAGCTTCATTCAGAGGTCTAGGATCAAGACAAATGCGGAGCTTCTGATTTTTCTTTGTCTGAATTGAGAGTTGAGAACACCACTCAGTCGGTTCAGTGACTGGAGAAATAACCCCTTGCTCTACGAGATTATTGAGTTCTTCTTTGAGTTTCGGTTTAACCATGATTGGTACTCGCCTAGGTGGACACTGCACAGGTTTCACAGTTTCATCAATCTTAAAGTTCACCACTCCTGGGAGACACCCTAGATTTTTTTCATCAAACACACTGCTGAACTCCTGAACAACATCACTTGTCATCCCATCAACAGTATGGAGAAGGTTGAAGTTGGAGTAGTTAACCGTTATAAGGTTCATCTGCTCAGCAGCTCGTCTGCTTAGCAGGGGAGGGAGAGTTCCTTCAACAACCTGACAGTGAACCTTGTACCTTATCCCTGTTCTAGGATTCGTCAGCTTTACCACCGCTTTCCCAATAGGCTTCATCACTGTTTTATTGTACATGTTGAGTTTTGTAGTGGAAGGGGAGAGAGGGATGTCTGGTATCAAATGCACAGGAATGACATTCACTGTCGCCCCACAATCTACCTGAAACTTGACACTTTTGTCATTGAGGATCATTTCAGCATAGATCGGGCCTGAAGAGTTCACGGGAGAGTCATTTTGAACACCAAACACATTTTCATCACTTTCAGAGTCATCAGTTTCACCTTCCATAGCATGCACCTTTTTTCCTTTTGCAGTACAGAGTTTTGCCAAATGGTTCTGCTGTTTACACTTATGGCACTCTTTGCCCCATGCATAACAACTTTGTTTGACACGAGCATGAGAGCCACCACAGAATTTACACTTGTTTATCCATTGAGTTTTGGGTTTCTCGGCACCCTGAGACTGAGGTTTACCCTTAAACTGGGGCTTTTTCTTAACCTGAGACACTTTGTGCACATCGGCACTCCCTGAGATTACTTTCATCTGAGTAGAAGTGGTCTCATATGTTCTACATATATCAAGACACTTTTCTAGAGAGAAATTCCTTTCTTGAAGGAGCCGCTTTCGGGTGTTTTCATCCCTAACACCGATAACTATGCGGTCCCTGAGCAGACTATCTGACAGACAGTTACAAAAGTTACAAGTTTTTGCGAGAGTTTTGAGAGCTGCAACATAAGACTCAACAGTCTCCTCTGGCTGCTGACATCTTGTGTTGAATTTGTACCTTTCAAAGGTTTCATTTGTCTGCCCTAAGATATGAGTGTCAAGTTTTTGGATTATCTGCTCTGCTGTATCATCATCACCTGGGTCACAGGCGTTATAGATCTGAAGAGCTTCTATCCCCATGATAGATATGAGCAGTGCCCTTTTGAAATTTGGGCCTCTTGAGGCATGATCAAGATCCGAAACAATGCTATAGTTTTGCCACAACTGTTTCCAGATTTTCCAATTTGCCTGAGCTTCTTTCCCTAACTTCACCGAATCAGGGGGTTTCACATTGAACATAGGCTGGGGAGGTTGTTGTGGAGGTGGTGGAGGTGCATTGGCCATCCTGATTGTTTATTGCCACTTTATTAGAGAGTTCACAATAGCACAAGATAGGTCACAAACACACACACTTTCCTATGTCATCAAATTCACAGTTAGAGTATCCTGGAGAGAGTCAGTTATTCATCCTTTCCTCGGGAAATAATGATAAACTTAGAGCACTTGAGAGTCAATTTGATGTAGATCAACTTTCAGAGATACACTGTACTGTGGAGCAGTTCACTTTTCAGAGATAAACTGTAGATCAACTTTTGAGAGTTAGACTGGAGATGAGATAAAATGGTTGGCCACTTTACTTAGCCTTCCAGAGTCTCTTTTGAGAAAATCAGTCTATTCACTACTGAGCTGAGGTAGTTATGTGGCTTTCCTCTTTAGTTTTCAACTTAGATGTGAGTTAGAGTGTTCATTCAGAGCTATCCTACTGCCCTGAGGAGCCTACTTCTTATGATGAGTCACTAGTCACTAGAAGGTAGGGAGAATTTATGAGCCAAAATCCTGAGATTTCTGCACTTTAGAGTCACTTCCTGTTATAACCCACACTTACACACACAGAGGACATGTTTCCTTTCCAGCTGCCACCATGTTCTTAGGCCCAGGGCCTCTAAGAATTCAGAATTAACTGAGAGAGTTTCAGATTACTGCGACAGGGACTCAGACTCAGGTAGCCATCTTAGATCTCTCTGCTTTTATTAGCCTCCTTTACTGAAGATTTACAATGCTTAGTTCTCACTCCCCTCACCAGGGGTTTCCCGCCTCAAATCTGTCAAACTTATCAACACATTGTTTATGGTTTCTCGAATTGCAATTCTAACATTTTTGGGTGACTTGATAGTCTGATGTTCAAATACCTGTGTTGTATTCCTTACCTCGACGCCTGAGCGATAATAGGTGAAGTTGACATTCGCTGATCACCAGCTGTCCCCGGAAAGACAGGAGAGTTCCACTTACAACATGGCGCGTCGCGCGAACAGTTAACTGTGTCATCTAAGCTAATAAATGCTATCATTTCAACCAGCATCTTCTGTATTTCAACACTGGCGACGTATTTCAACACTGGCGACAATTCATCTTTACAAACAGGGATGTGTGCATGTGTGGTGAGCTCTACAGAGCACCACTGGTAGTATTTTTCATGAAATTGGATGAACATTCTGACTCCTACACCCAGCCTCATTGGCCATGTGACTTTTCTGAGTAGAAAGTACAGCTGCTCAGTCAACTCTACAGAGTTACAAGTCCCCTACATTGAGTGACAAGTCTCCTACAGTGTGTGACAGGTCCCCTACAGTGTGTTACAAAATTCTGCATCGCGTGACATATTTCTACAAATCTGTTCTACATACTAAAGGTGGTTTACACTACATTTCAAAATGGCGGCTGCTATGAATGGCATAGAGCCTCCACCTAAATTTCTACAAAAGCCAGGTACCCCACCTATTCCCTGGAACGAATGGTACCCTTTATTCGAGACATTCTGTGACGCCATAGACTTTGACGGCTTCTCCGTTAAGAAGCATAAGGGTATTCTTCTGAACTGTTTGGGCACCGAAGGTCAAAAGCGGTATTTCAAATTGCCCGATGTCACCTATCCACAGGGTGCCACAGATTACACCAAAGCACTTCTCAAGCTAGAGAAAGAGTTCAAGCCAGCTAAAAACAAAAGGGCTGAGCGTTACGTGTTCCGAAAACGTGCACAACTACAGGGCGAGAGCATAAGCGAGTACATAGCTGCTCTTCGCGAACTTGCTACGAACTGTGATTTCGGTAACTTCTTAGATGATGCCCTGTGCGACCAGCTTATCGAAAAGCTGTACAATCCAAAAATTCGTGAAAGACTCTTAGCCGAAGAAAATCTGAACTTCACTAAAGCCGTTGCTACAGCAATTAGGTTGGAAAGTGCGATCAAAGATGCGAAATCGATGCGCGATTCGGCGAGTGCGAACGGTAGCACCGATCATGGATCCGTCAATGCCGTGAGAAAGAAAGGATATAGACCGCAGTACAAAAAGCCTACAGGCGATGCTCCAAAAAGTAAGCACGATGCGAATAATGACAATTTCTGCTACCGATGCGGTTCACAGAAACATAAGGCGAATTACAAAAAGTGTCCTGCGCTCGGACAAACTTGTCGCAAGTGTAACAAAAAGGACCATTTCGCAAAGGTCTGTTTCGCTAATGACCAAGCGAAAGTACATCAGCTCGAAGAGACTGAATCCGATTCTGAAGACTATGTGCTTAGTGTAGATTCTACTACAAAACATGACAGACCGTGTCAGTGTCCGCATTGCTACGTTACGATCCAAGGTATGCCGATTAAGATGTTAGTCGATTCTGGATCCCCGTACACTATTATTCCGCAAGCATTGTACGATAGCCTTTTCTCAGGCCGTGAACTTTACAAAAGTGACATTTCTCCGGGTGGTTACGGTGGTTCACCCATAGCCATACAGGGCTATTTCAAAGCTACACTACAGTACAAAGACCGTACCGATACGGACAAAGTCTATGTCTCAAAGAAAGGCGCGACTATTCTCGGATGGTCTTCACAGTCTAAGCTACGTATCATTCTAGACCCTACATACCGAGACCCTGTATTACAGACAGACTCAAACATCGCGGATCAGTATCCCGAAGTGTTTACACATGACAGTAAGAAAGTCGCTACACATTTCAAACACAAAATCCGATGGAAACCCGATGCCGAGCCCGTACATCACAAAGTACGGAACGTTCCTTTGGCAGTGCGACCTGCTGTTGCCGAGGAATTACGACGTCTACAAGACGAAGGCTTTATAGAGCCAATCGAGGCATCAGAGTGGGTATCGCCGATCGTTGTTGCCCATAAGGCAGATGGCCGCGTACGAATATGTGTCGATCTTCGTGACGTTAATTCGAAAATTGTCGTTGAGCGTTACCCCATGCCGAACATACACGAAATGTTATCTACACTGGAGAATGCAAAGGTCTTCACTACCATTGACCTAAGTTCGGCTTATCACCAGATTCCACTGACTGAGGAGTCAAAGGATATAACTGCTTTCATAACTACAGAAGGACTATTCCGTTATACACGGATACCTTTTGGTCTTGCGTCCGCATCCTCTGTATTTCAACGCATGATGCATAAGATTTTCAAGGACGTGAAAGGCGTGTCGTACTTTCAAGACGATATACTTATCCACGCCAAAGACCAGGAAGAGCACGATAGACTGCTCCATACAGTGCTCCAGAGGCTCAAGGAGAACGGACTGACTGTCCAGCGTGACAAGTGCAAATTCAATCAAACATCAGTCGACTACCTGGGTCATACAGTAACCCCTGACGGGATAAAGCCCAAGGAGAGCCTAGTTACAGCTGTGGTTGACGCACCAGCACCACAGAACAAAGATCAACTCCGATCGTTTCTCGGACTGTGCGAATACATGTCGAAATTCGTAAAGAACTTTGCGAGCAAAGCTGCACCCTTGCGTGCTCTCATGAAAGAGAAAGAGAACTTCCAGTGGGAAGACGGTCAGCAAAAAGCGTTTGACAGTATTAAATCTGATATCGCGAAACGTCCGACCCTAAGCGCATTTAATTCGTCTTTAGACATAGAAACTATTCTTACGACAGATGCGAGCCAATACGGCTTGGGAGCTGTGCTCTCACAAGTTTCTAATGGTAACGAACAACCGATTATCTTTATATCGCGTACGCTCTCGTACGCCGAGAAAAACTACTCCGTTATCGAAAAAGAAATGCTCATGGTACATTGGGCTACCCAGCGTTTACGTACTTTCTTATGGGGCAGGCGATTCGTGGTCAGAACCGACCATAAGCCCCTTACCAGTATTTTGACCACAAAAGGCTTTGCAAGTGATCGTACCAGCCAAAGGATTAGTAAGTGGTCGACTCTTTTATTAGAGTATAATTTTGCCATACAATACATACCCGGCGTAAACAACACCGCAGCCGACTGCATGTCGCAGTTAGTGATCAGTTAGTCGTACCCGAGTCTCTTCGTTCTAGTATCCTGAACATTGCCCATGAAGGACATTTCGGCATGACTCTGGTTAAACGACGGCTGAGACAGCACTACTGGTGGCCCGGACTCGACAGGCAAGTCGAACACCTAGTCCGCGAGTGCCACGTTTGTGCGTCTAGTGACAAACCCTACAGGACTTATCAAGCTCCACTGACTCCAACTCCGCCACCCGAAGGACCGTGGCAGAAAGTTGCGATGGACATCATGGGTCCATTCAAGACTATGAACGGTAAATATGCCATCGTTCTGGTCGACTACTTCTCCAAGTGGTGCGAGGTTGAGTTTGTAACTGACATCACTACGTGCCGTGTCATCAAATTCCTCCGCAAAGTGTTTGTGCGTGAGGGATTCCCCGACCAGATTGTGACGGACAACGGTGTGCAATTCACGTCGCACCAAATCAAGGACTTCTTCGCTGAGTGTGGTATAACTCACACCCACTCCGCACTCTACCATCCGCAAGCCAATGGACTTGTAGAGCGGATGAATCGTACGATCAAGGAGGGTATACAACTCGCGACCCTTCAACAAGAAGACCCCGTCGAAGCTACAAGAGAAAGACTTTTTGTGTATCATACAACCCCCCATTCTATGACTGAAAAAAACCCATTTGAACTTATGCGTGGTCGAGTAGCAAAAACCAAATTGAATAACTTGGGTTCAAAATCCTCTTCCAAATTCAAAAAAGTTCAGAAACTTGTTCGTGAAAAACAAGCAAAGTACAAAATTTATCACGATAAGAAACAAGGTGTAAAAATCCCAGATATCAAACCGGGTGACTTTGTAAAAATTCGTAACCCTCGTCATGTCGATAAAGGGGAGGTGAGATATGGTGCACCCCAAAAGGTGAAAGATGTTAAAGGTTCATGTATTCTTCTTGAAAATGGTAAAAAGTGGAATGTTGAAAAACTAGCTAAAGTTTCCAGTTCATATCTTCTTTCACAGCAAAAAGAAATTGATCTAGAAGATTCTGATCTTACATATATGGACACTTTAGACCAACCAGAAGTAGTTCAAGCTGAGTTTCCTAACCCTCAGCAACCTGCTAGAGTTCAAGAGGCAGTGAGAAGAAGTAATAGAAGTAGACAGCCTCCGCAAAGGTTAAACGACTTTGTAAAGTAAAAAGTCGTGGTAAAGTTTTGAGTACTGGTATGTTGTAACATCGGTATTTTGTCTAAAACTATTTCTACCTGTTCATATGTTCATGATGTACACTTTAAGGTTTATATGTATTTCATGTATCTCCCGTACGGTGACAAATGTACTTTCTAAAGAAGGGAGATGTGTTGTATTCCTTACCTCGACGCCTGAGCGATAATAGGTGAAGTTGACTTTCGCTGATCACCAGCTGTCCCCGGAAAGACAGGGGAACGTTTCAATAAGGTCTAAAGACGTCGCCAGGGTGGTCTTTGGGTGGAGAGGTCGCACCTGGGATGGTCGCTGCTGCTGGGACCGTTTCAATAAAATTATCTGAACCTAAAGACCTCTCTGTAGTGGTCGCCAGGCAGAGAGTGGTAGGGAGGTGTAGACATCTATCTGGGACTCAGCGACCACTAGAGAATATTGTCTTTCAATGGTTATATCTTAAACAATATGAATAATTATGATCTAACAAATGAATGTAGCCATTCTAAAAAGAATTAGCTTTAACCACATAGTTGGTTAACTACATAGAATGTCAGATTAATAGAATAAAAAGCAGTTCCATCAGTGACGTAGCTATAACTAGGGGATCCTCCAAAAATGATGGCTCAGTGGTGACTGACAGCGACGTCTTTGGAGGTCCCAGTAACATCTTCCAGATACCCCAAGGACGTCGCAGGGACCCCCAAAGACGTCGCAGGGACCCCCAAAGACGTCGCAGGGTCCCCCAAAGACGTCGCTGGAGGCTCAAAGACGTTGCTGCAGCGACCTACTTGCGATTTTATATTGAAACGGTCGTTGTAGAATATTTCAAAGACGTCGCAAACAGGTCGCTGCAGAGATCACCACAGAGACGTCGCTGGGGCTGGGACGTCTTCGTTTATTGAAACGCTCCCCAGGAGAGTTCCACTTACAACATGGCGCGTCGCGCGAACAGTTAACTGTGTCATCTAAGCTAATAAATGCTATCATTTCAACCAGCATCTTCTGTATTTCAACAACCTGTATCTCTGGTTCTAATTGGAATATCTCGAAAATTCTTTCAGATTCTGAAAGCATAATTTGCATTCTTTCAATGGTGTTCCTATGGGATTTTACTATAGGGCCTCATATGAGGCCTCTGGCAGTGTAAGGGAAGATACTATCTGGTTAATTCAAAAGTCAAGAGCCCCAATCTGGCCTTTACCAGCCATTGGCAGCTTTCCAAATCTGGTCATAGCTACCCAGAAAAATAGAAGTTTCCACTTTTCTTGTGTTGTCAAATGTGTTTCTGCATTATTAATTGAATGGTGTTCCTCAGATTCTTCCCAGAGAAATAATCTAAAAATTTCAATAGAAGTCCTAGTATTGTTTTTATGAAAAATGGAATAATTATGATGTTTGATAAATATTATGCCCCCCCCCCCCATTTGTATTGCCCTGCCATTTTCATATCCAAATCAAAATATTGCTTGATGTATAGTGTTATGACTTTATGTATACACAGGACATGCTGTGCTCCCATTCATACAATAAAATAGTAGACCTACACAGAACTTTTAAAGTATTTTCCCAAAATTACTTCCCGAAAAAATATAGAAGAGTTCCACTTTTTAGAATTCACCACCCCCCTGCCGCCAACCCTGGGTACGGCCCTGGCATAGGGGGAATTTGGGTTGTATCGCGCATGTGGGTTATATCGCGCACCTACACTTAAATGCTTATAAAAAGTTTGAAATTAATCTGATTGTTAAAATTCAAAAAAACACATGTGCAGTATTGTGTACAGCAGGTCATACGATACCTGGATGTATTATCTTCTTTGAATAACAAAGAGAACACTTAATATTAATCTTATTCAATATTTCTATCGTTCTGCCTTTAATTTTTAGTTAATTTCAGATTTTACATATGTCATTTCAACAAATTAATGAATTTTATAAGACATAAATAGTCTCTTTATAATGAAAGTCTGTGAAATTATGAAAATATCATTTTTTTTCCTAAAATTAAATTTTTATTTCTTTTGATGCTACTTTGTGTCAAAAATATCATGTTAGGTGGTATTGTATCGTGCATTAACTGTTGCTGTATCGCGCAGATGATTACCAACTACACATATAAAATACTGATGATTATATTTATATTATTTTTCAACTTTAATCTATTTTTAAAGTACTTTTTGGTATATTAAATGTCTCTCTATTTCATTGTCCAAACATGAAGTATGTCAAACACGAATTTAATATCTACTGGAGGAAAACGTAATCATTACCAATTATGCCAAATATTAAACCACAGAAAATAAGTATTTTACTCCGAATTTGCAGTATTTACATCATAAGCATAACAACAAGTTCATTATCACGTATCTATCTGTAAAATCACAAAGATGTAATATATTTTGCTAATTTTTGGTTCAGAAATCAGTCTAGGGAAATGCACTAACTTTTCGAAATAATATTTCTGTCATTTTCTTTTCAATTATTTTATACCCTAATGTTTAAAATACATGTTTACATTGCACGATACAATACTTAAGTGCGCGATATAACAACATACCATTGATTCTAATCAATGTATCCTTTATTTTGGATAAATAATCACCATTTCTATGCATTTACAATGATGATTAATGTTCATCTATTATTCTTCCAATTCGAAATTAACAGGGGTAAATACGAGTTTCATTTTATCATAAAATTAAGTCACTTTTTTTTCAATCTATTTTTTTCTCATGGTTCCATGGGGATATAATTATCTTATAGTTTATACATTTACTTGGCATTCACTGCTGTTGTTATATCGCGCATTAGGTGCGTGATAGGTCTATAACCCACATTCCCCCTATCCTTTCTGTGTGGGGAGACACAATTCTCACAAAGGCAGATTTATACTATTTCAATAAAAATAATACTTAGATCTAATATCTTCTCTTCTTACTACCAGTAGTAAAACGATTGATTCATTGAAAAGAGACATCTATCATTGGAGGGTGGCCAAAATTGCCCCAAATTGCCCCATGTAGGCCCTAAACCACCAAAGTGAATTCTCAACTTGAGAACTAAATCTATAATCAGATAATGGAACGATTATCTTTTAAGGAATCTCGCCACTGTGAGCAGAGCGGAGCCTGGCATATATATCTAGAATATCTAGGAAAAATACATCCTGGGCTCAGGTCCTGGGCGGGGCTGGGCCCGGCTTCCTGCGCGCCAACTTCCCACAAGCTTTTTGTGCTGCCACCTGCAGGAAAGTAAGGAAAGTGCGAAATGGCCTAAGGTATTTTCACACATATTCATTATAGTCAACATTTATCATTTGCTATCTCATATATGATACTTTTAACCACACTTAAAGAAGCTTTATTAAAATTGTATTATCAATTTTTTATTCTTTTTTTGCTATAAATGAAATAAAATACAATTTGTCTTGCTGTTTTTCTCATTTGTAAATAATCAAGGTAGTGATACCGGAATTTATTCATCCGGCGTGTCTGCAGCCATTTTGGTGCGTGGAAATATCTGCGTAGGTAAGTATTCGGAATTTGTCGCGTTATTGTCCTTATTATAAGTAAACATTCATAAGATACAGTAAAGGTAATGTATTTTGTTCTCTCGTAATGCTGAAGCACCTCGCCAGAGACAGTAAATTCAGCAATTTCGAGTATGTTCCGTCACCGCAGTGCCAGGGCAGTGCCAGTGGTGTGGTGACCAACGCAACAACTAGCCGTCGATGTCAGTCACTGCTAACGTTTTCCGTGTCTGTGGATGTACTGGATAGTCGGTCCATCAATACACAGTAATCGTTACCTTGTTTCATAGTAACGCTGTTGAATTATCACAGTATCTTTTAGAAACAAGTTTTCTCTGGGTTCCACATAGACCTACATTCTCTTGTCTTGGTCCACGCAACGTCATTCTCCTTTCGGCTTTCCGGTCCGTGGTGTGTGCACAATTTATCGCCTCACATATCTCATCAAATCTATGTTCTGAACGAATTTTTTTTCAATTTCTCTTCTCTAATATGTTATTTATAAACCTTTATGAAATCTGAGGTAATTTCGAGCAGTATAGATATGTGCAAAAAAGGATATTTTGACAGTAATTTTAGTCTGGCTTCCCCGGCGAATTTTTTCTCTATAATCCTATGTAACAGAACAAATCATTTCTACGAAAATATTCTCTTTTTTTCACCAAAATTGTTTGAAACATGTGTGAATGTATCGTATCTAAAACATATTAAAGTATGTTTACATTAAAGTAACTAGAAGGTTTAATTATACCAGTTTTATAGCACTTTCTAAATATCAATTTGAGGCGATAATTGGGGAACCCACCACGCGAACTGAAACGGTTTTACAACTACAACTTACAAGAGTCCAGTGCCAGTGGCAGTCTGACTAGACTACCGTTAGGCCTAAACTTCGTAGCAAACAGCATAGGGGTTAGTGTAATGTTTTACAGCAGTCTGCCATGTAAAGACTCGCCTTTCATTGCCCATTGAATGATTGATAGATACACCTAGGCTATATTACATACAAATTGAAAAATGCTCAAAAAATATTGAACGTATTATCAGCCAGATAAGCCATAAGTTATGGTAGGTATATTACATTCCACCAGTTTTCCCATCAAAAAGTGTCCCCTGTTTTTGAGGTAAAAGCTGTGACCGAGTTTTTCACTCATAAAATGATTGAAGGTACAAGCTCAAGATAATATTTGATGAACCGGCAAGAATATTTATCTACATTATTTTCTCTTCAAAATGACACATAGTTTTGGTTTGTAATTTGCCCCCGAGCTCCACAGCGAGCCCCCTAAATTCACTTCATTTTGACAGAGCAAAACCAAAGTACTAAGTATAACTGGCTGTAACTCTTGAACCAATGCAGATAGAGATAAGATTTAAAAAGCACATTAAACTAGACACTGAATCTGGTTGATAATAGGTTCTTCAATATTTTTTGAGCATTTTCTGATTTTTATGTAATATACCTACCATAAGGTGTATAGGTTAATATCTCCATTTGGTAACTGGAGAACTCAGTCCGCAGGAGAACTCAGTCCTGGAGATCTCGGTCTGCTGGAGAATTCGGACCTTAGGATATTTTGGCAAGTTCCCACCCACAGACTAGGAATAGGGACGAGTTCGCTGTTAAGGTATGAAACCCAGAGATATATTAGGAGAGAGGGATATATATTTAGTTTGTTTTCCATTATAAAAGCTTAGTGGACTGAGTTCTCCAGCGGACCGAGATCCCCAGGACCGAGTTCTCCAGAGTCCAGTATTCCTTCATTTTGCACATGAAAAACTTGGTCACAGCTTTTACTTCAAAAACATGGGACACTTTTATGGAAAAACTGGTGGAATGTAATATACCTACTATTGATCAATGATGTTAGTTTTACGCTAGTCTCCAGGCACAGAATTTCATTCCTGAGCCTGAAGGTGGTTTTTTTTGTGTAACCGTGTAACATTGAATAAGGAAAGGCGTTGCGTATTTTTATATCAAACCAGCGTAGTATTTCTGCAGAGATGTTATTTTACCTATTTTTGTAGGATTTGTAGCCAATATTTCCTACATCACATAAATATCTGTTTCAGTGTATTTATGTGACGATTTCGAGCTATTCACATGTAAATTTTGAGTCAGGAATCTAATTCTCAAAGTCATTCTGCTTTAAAATAAGTAGGAAAAATATTTCCTACTTTTCCTACTTACTTAGTAGATCTAGTACTTTTTCATCAGTCAGGACTGGCGTCTCTTTTCCTGATAATCTCGGCATTTACTGTTTGAAGATCTTATTTAGTCGTGACATGTTCTGATTTTTCCCTGTTCCAGGTGACGCGTGCTGAAGATCTACCGAGATGTATCAGGGCAGTGGTCAGGGCACCTACGTGCCGACCATGGTACCACCTCCCGGGTATGCAGCGCAAATGCAGACCATGTCTGGAGGCCAGGTACTTTGCAACTTTGCAATTCGTTAATCAATGTTCTTTTCATGTATTCTGCCCGTCCTCCAGTGTTGGTATAGAAAAACACTGAAATCAACAATATTTAAGTGTGTAGATCTAACTTATACCTATGTAGTAATCTCAGTATGGTCAAACCTATAGGCATAACTGTCGATGAGGAAGTTAAAATTACATATATTTGAATACCTTGGTATATAGTAACGTTAACGCCACTTTCCGTTAACCTTTATACAAAAGTCGGCATATCAGCAGAACTGCCAATATAACTTCTATTACTTTTAATTAATTTGGAATAAAGATTTGCTTTATCAGACAATATTTTTCGTCGCACGACTCATCTAGGAGATCACTAAATTGGCCGGTACAAATTTAAGAAATATAGAATTATAATTTTTTGCACAACCAAATGTAACATTACTAAAAGAGAAAAAGAAAGTAATACTACTGCCATTGTATATTTTTTTTGGAACTGGTTCTACTTATTCAGCTCTTTTTATTTTTGTGCTCGTATGTAACTTAGTATGTGTTGTTTTTAATGTATATTCCCGGTATCATATGCATGCATACAGTTTTAAGTTTGAATCAGTCAGTTGAAGCTGTTCTGTATATGTCCCTAACCCAAATCCGCAGGTCGCTGGTGTGTACGACAACTCGGCCATGATGGGGATGCAGGTGAACCAACAAGCTGCCTATATGCACCCTCAGCAGATGATGTGGGGAGCTCAAGTCGCGGGAAATTACTTGGCTGGGAGCACAGGTGCTGTTGCCGAAGCCGAGGTAAAATCTTTCACCTCATTAACGCCCTCATTTTGAACAGGTGGTTCTCTAGCCAGATTTATTCCTAGAATTTTCTATACAACAAAAATGGTAGCACTTGAGATGCACTCGGTTTGCCACAAGTTCAGTTGAAGACTTGTTTTGTTGTTTGTGTGTCACTGTGAAGAACAATATCAACGCCAACCTTTAAAAAATTGTTAAAGTTTGGCCTAAGGACGTGACAATAGATTTATTGAGTCAATGTTATTTTTTCAGTCTGATCCAGACATGTACGAAACCTGTGTGTACCTTGGAGTAGAGGACGTAGATGGGTTTAACGTTCGCAGTCGAGTGATTGGTGAGAAGGTGAGTAGGACACTCGATATATTCTGGTCACTGACGGAAAAAACAAACTTGACGGAATATTTTCGTCACATTATGATCCAACATTCAATAAATTCTGCATCGTATATGTGAATACAGTTTTTCTCATTTAGTCCTCTATTCTTCCACAGGGTGAAAATCTTGAATACATGAGACGAAATACGTCAGCTAAGGTGCTGCTACGGGGTAAAGGTTCGGGGGTACACAATAACAAACCCCTTCACATATTTATAAGGTAAGATTTGTTTGTAAAGCATGTGGAACACTGGTAGTTATTGTCGTCTACGAATCTTTTTTTTCCCCTTTTCAACAGATTGCTCTTGGTTCCCTTGAAATGTTTAGAACTAGAAGAATAGAACAACCAAAAGAACAAGGTGAAACAAATTTACTCGGCAGGATAGAAAATCAAAATAATGTTAATTTTTGTTGCACAGACAGTGATGTAACGGAGCAAACAAGTGTAATGGTCTTGTACTTTTGGTTCGTTTGTAAATGTTAAAATATTTGTAACATTACTGTCTTTGCCTTTCGTTTTGTAGCCATCACACACTTCAAGGTATGCAAGAAACCGAAAAGTTGGCCAATAACCTTGTCAAAGTGGTAAGTATTCTGACTTCTACACCTTCATTGGTAGACGCAACTTGTGGTAGGTCGGTGACAAGTCCCGCCTACTTGTAGCCATATTTTTCGGTCTACTACCGGTAATGCTTTTCTCAGAAATATCCCTGAAGACATTAGTACAAAATGGGTAGTATGACCAATCGATTCTTTTAACTCAAATATTGATTTTCCAGAGCAAGAATGTGTGGTGTCCTGGCTTTTACTCAATTTAAAACTTAACTGTTTTCAGATAAAAGAAGAACATGCAGACTTCCTAGCGAAAAGTAAGTTCTAAGAATTAAACCATCATAGTTTTTCTATTTTTACCTAATTATTAGTAATAAACTAATAATAATAATAATAATAATGTAATGTATGCTGTGAGGCAGGCCGCATTTGCCTTGTGGGCTGACATAATCTAGTACAAACATCTAAAGGAAGGAAAACACGAATTAAAGAGGCCCATGGTGACTGACTGCCAGACCCACAATGCTTTTGAATCCCTGAGCAACTGTCACACCCGGGCCTCATAACTTTGGAAAGAACAAGTATATATTCGAAACCTAACATTCATTTTTTGGACTATTGATCTATGAATGTACAGAGTACCCAATCCATATTGTAAATGGATAATTATCCCAATCTCTGCTAGATATTGGGGTTTAAATATCAGTTGATTTAAATCTTTGGCCTATAAATGATTGGCAGGCGAGGCATCAATGCAACCAAGGACACTCAATGAGGTAAACATACACCAGGAGGTCCCTCCACATGGCGTGATTTATCAACAGGGGCTTGTCCCATAGATAAACCAGTCACACTGCCACCCCAGTGGTCCTAATGTAGGGTTGTGTGCTGCTCGCGGCAGCAGGAGTAGTCCCACCAGCTTTTAATATTGTTTGCTCATTAATCCATTATAGTAAATCTTAACAATTGTCCATTGAAGTAAATTTAATTATTTCATGGGTAACTTTTGTGTAATCTATTCCCAATTTTCTCATTATTCCTGACGTTTTCAGATGCTGATCAAGTATTCAAAAAAAGTGGCTCCAGCTCTCAGCGAGATTCATATTCAGGTACGTATAATCATTAATTTTAGTTGCCTGGAGGAAATAAAATGTAACGCTTGAATCGAAAAAAGAACTATCACAGTATCAGAACTGAGAAGTCTCACCATTATGTGTATTGAATGTAAATCATGTTGATCTTTCACTTGTGAATATTTTTATTGAGTACTGGCCATCCGGGAGGTACTAAATCGGCCTCACCAATACATCATAAACTGAAACGTAGGTCTGCTACTCTTTTAGTGTCCCTGTGACGCAAAGTTCTCCTTATCAGGGATAATAACTTAAAAGTATTTTAGGCACCTGCATGTTGTCGACAAAAAACAATTTGTAATATTTCTGTCTATAATGAAAGGATTTTTAAACCACTTGAAAACACTAGACATACAGTTACGAAGTGAAAAACTTGTTAGCATTGGTTCCCCATCATGTCACTACAAATATTGTCATGATTAATGAAATTCTCTAGAGTTAAGCCTTTTGAGTTGTCTACGTATTTCCCAGCGTGCATCTTGATATGGGCTAGTCTGCAGGTAAAATACAAGCAATGACCTATCTTTGGTTGGGAGAATTCAATGTGTGGCTGTGTGACCCCCAGGCCCTACCTCTTCCTGGCTGGAGGGACACTCAATAAACAAACGTCGAAGGAGGCACATTAGAGGGCAGTAGCCCTAATAATACTGCCATTGCAAACTTGTATGTTTGATAACAATCTCTTTCTGTTTTTGTGCACAGGGTCGAACAGCAACAGATCATATGGAAACGGAAGATCAACCAGTTATCAACAGCCAAATATAAGTACGTAGCATAGTACCTGTATGCGGATTAACAAAAGCTCTGTACTGTTATTAAGATAACTCCTAGTCTCCCTCTTCTTCTCCGCATTTCTTTTATCAGTTAGGACATGTAGCTTCAAGAAGTGTAACGATAACTTTTTAAGTGCATGTGTAAATTTATTATAATAGATGTTGTCCATTTGGAATACCTTATACCTCATCGTTATTTGTTCGTTAACAAAACCGTCCAGCCAGTTAGAACTCGGCTAGAATGTTCAGAATGGTGAATTAATGAATTACACATGGATCTCTTTTGTTTTTCAGTGCAACAACAAAGTATGGTCTACTCCAATATGCACAGTAATGATGCAAGCCGTGAGTTGATATTTTTATTTTTCATAGCCAATACAAAAGATATCCAAGGAAAAGGCAGTTTATATGTATGTCCTCTATTTGAAACGATAGCATTGTAGCTATATCTGCATTTGTTGATGTTTCTCGATTTCTTTTTTCGGGGCCTGGAATTGGTTCCCCCAAAATGCTAACCTTTGTTATTGAATGAATACAGAAAGTTAACTTTCCCGTTTTTCTCGTTTAGATGGTGGGAATCAAGTAGGTGGCGGGATGGTGTTTGAGTATGGCCACTCACGCAGCAGCTCAGGTAATCCGAATATTAGTTCATTCAGGCTAGGAAAATCTGCGTATCCTCAACGACCAGAAAAGGGGTATGGACGACCAGAAAATGATTTCAGGTCGTCCTCCTGACGACGAGATATTTTGTAGAAATTATTGATAATTTCTCCTCAAAAGATCAATCCTTTGCTCATTTCAAAAGCTGTTTAAAAATGTTAACTTGTTTCAGTACTGTGGACGATTTATAGCTATATGTGGACGACCAGATTTTCATTATTGGTCATCCTCGTACAACTAGAAAATAGGACGAATTTTCCTAGCCTGGTTCTCAATATTTTCATATTTTCAGTTTGAGGAACTATATTTTTCAACAGTTACGTGGATTGAATTATCTTGAAGCTGCAAACAGTTCAGGTTCATATACAAACAAACCTTTGTCCAATTACCATTCCATTTGTGTATGCTGCTGCCAATAAAACAATTCATTTTATATCCAGATGACAGAAACCAAACCAGAAACCAAAACCAAAACCAAGGTTTTATCCAGAGAGGAATGCAAGACACAAGTAATTATAAACTTCTTCAGTTCCATTTATGTATAATGGTAATGACACTAGCTTAGTACATTTGTGGCAAGTGATGAGTTTCAGCTAAATACTACCTTTACTTGGGATCGGAGGGGATCATCAATTTTGTGTAGCTAAAACCAGTATCAGTGTTTGTGAAAACCCCTAAAATGCCGGACATGTCCGACATTTTACCCCCTATGTCCGATGTTTGAGCCCAAAATGTGGGACATTTTGTCCAGCACAATTTCAGGACTGGTTGGAATAGTTTTAGGTGGATCCCAAAAGCATCACTCATTACAATGTCATCCTTAAATGAGGACCTAATTTCTATCTTATTCTTATGAAAAACAAACACAATAGGTTAGCTTTAAAAAGTATGTCTGACAGTGAAGCTCAATGTCTGACAGGAAGCTCAAAAACGTCAGACAAAATGTCCGACGTTTCAATTTTTGTGTGTGCATAGACTGCAGTATAAAGTTGAAAAGGAAGTCTCCAGAAAAAAAAAACCTTTTGTTTAATTCATTACAGTATAAACATTTGTTTGGATAACGACCTGCTGCCAGTAAAACAATTCATTTTATATCCAGATGACAGAAACAGAAACCAAAACCAAGGTTTTAACCAGAGAGGAATGCAAGACACAAGTAATTATAAACTTCTTCAGTTCCATTTATGTATAATGGTAATGACACTAGCTTAGTAAATTTGTGACAAGTGATGAGTTTTAGCTAATTACTACCTTTACTTGGGATCATCGATTTTGTGTAATTAAAACCAATATAAAGGTGAAAAGTAAGTATCCAGGGAAAAAAACCTTTTGTTTAATTCATTACAGTATAAACGGTGTGTAAACATTTGTTTGGATAACGACCTGGGAGTCCTGTGCACCCCCTAAGGCCCCAGGACACCTTGACAGGACCATTTGGATGTCCTGTGGATACCCTGGAAATCATCCCCTTTTAGACCCCTAAGCTTATGTGCTGGACGACCAGTCACTTCAAAAATCTCTGAGCCCTGTTAATCGGGCATGAGATCTATTTCCCGGTTACGAAAAACACAGTGAATATAGAACAAAACAAATATGGGGTACATTTTAACGTTTGACTGAACCTCAACCACTTAGTTGAAGTCAGCAGCTGGTGTTTGTGGTTAAGTTGGGAAAACTTTACTTGTCAAATAGAAATAATATTTCATTTATGTATTAGTTATTTTAGTAAACAAGATCAATGATTGGGGAGGGTCCCTTTGACCTACTCAAAGAAAGAAACAGTTCAGGATCATATATGAACAATCAAAACTTTATCTAATCACCATTCCATTTGTTTTTGCTGCTGCAAGTATAACAATTCATTTTATATCCAGGTGACAGAAACAGAAACCAAAATCAAGGTTTTAACCAGAGAGGAATGCAAGACACAAGTAATTATAAACTTCTTCAGTTCCATTTATGTATAATGGTAATGACACTAGCTTAGTACATTTGTGGCAAGTGATGAGTTTCAGCTAAATACTACCTTTACTTGGGATCATCGATTTTGTGTAGCAAAAACCAATATAAAAGTGAAAAGTAAGTATCCAGAAAAAAAACCTTTCGTTTGATTCATTACAGTATAAACATTTGTTTGGATAAGCTGACTGCATTTGATTAATAGTATTGAATTATTCAACTATTTAAAAACTTTTTACTATTACAGGAGGCCAATCTAGTTTTAGCAGCAGGTCCCGGTTTGACTCGGGAGGAGACAACTTCGAGAGGAACAGAACCACCAATCACAGTGAGTTCTAGATGCCCTTTGTTCTGCACATGTTTAAGTGGGGAAAAAAGTTTAGGGTAGGCAACAAATGTGAGTGCAATACAAGAAATAGGATAATGATGTCCCTTAAAAACAATGATTGAGCAAAAAGATTCAATATAAAAAGCAAAAGGGACACAACAATCATTGCGATTTGAAGGCGAAAAAGCAACTTAGTTTTGTATGACCTTGTCTAACCTTGCAGGAGATCAGAGCAGTCGATCTTCTCAGCTCAGTCGGTCTTCTTACCTTGATGATTCCTCAGGGAGCAGGAGCTACAACAGGGACAGGGGGACAAGCTCGTAAGTTTGTAGAGTTTTACCAGCTCAATATCACCATTCATCAAAGTAACGTGATGTGCAAATTATTGCTTTGAAAGTACAAAACCTTTTTTTCAATAATTTTTTCACTTTTGGTGACTTTTATCACAAGTTTTGTTTAATTTTTTAGAAAAACAAGTAACTTCGTAAACTTAAGAAGAAAAAAAAAAAAAGTTTCGGTCAATGTATAGATATTTATATTTATCGATATATTTGATCAATTTGTAGGTACACTGCTGGCCGCACGACACAGAGCCACTACTGTGACGTATGTAGCATCGACTGTCCCACCAGACAGGTTAGTACAACCCTGCTCATCCTGACCAAACAGTTTAAATCGTATTCAATTTCAAAGAGAGTGATCTACGCTGTTCTCAGTACTACCGGAGATGGTTCGGAATAGTTTAACCTACCGTATCGTACACAAATACACATAAAAGCAAATTTGAAGCTGAACTGTACCTGAACAAAAGAGATCAGAAACAAAGTGATATTTCCTGCTAATTCTACACACATAGATGACCTTGGTATTTCCAAACAAAGTAAGAGCTGACTCTTCCATGCTTTGACAATGACATCAAACTTTGCCCCTGTCCATAGATGTACAATCAACACTGCAAAGGAGCCATGCACAAAGAAAAGGAAGAAGCCATGATGAAGCAGTTGAGATCTCCGCCACGTGGTCGAAGCTTCTCCAAGGACTTGGAGGGCACCCACTGGGAAGGACCTCCTGAGCCAACGTAAGTGTTGAACCCTTATCGCAGGCCTCACCAAATCCAATGACCTGTCCACCCCCTAAAGCCCCAGGATACCCAGGACCATTTGGATGTCCTGTGGATACCCTGGAAATCATCCCCTTTTAGACCCCTAAGTTTATGTGCTGGACGACCAGTCACTTCAAAAATCTCTGAGCCCTGTTAATCTGACATGAGATCTAAATGGTATCACACAATGTCATATTATAAAAGGTAAAAACTACAGAAGGAAAATCGTGAAAATATTTCCCGGTTACGAAAAACACAGTGAATATGGAACAAAAAAACATGGGGTACATTTAACGTTTGACTGAACCTCAACCACTTAGTTGAAGTCAGCAGCTGGTGTTTGTGGTTAAGTTGGGAAAACTTTACTTGTCTAACAGAAATAATATTTCATTTATGTAGGAGACAAAGAAATATTGTAGATGAGGTCTACGAGCTTTGACTATGAAGTTAGAAGTCAGCCTGTTGTAAATGAACCTTAAGTTTTTATGTATTCAATATGTGTATCTTAGAATATTTTATCACATAATGTCAGAGAGGAATTATATAAACCCCCAAAACAAGTTCTGAAATAAAAAGTTCGTTTATTTACTTAAACAGGTCGTCCAGGACAGAGAGGAACAGACAAAAGACAGAGTCCAAAAGAGATCACGATACGGGTAAGTTGACAAATTCCTTTTACTAAATTCTATATCAATAATGTAGATTTTTAACGTCGCTATGTTACAGTTCAGTCACTTGCATCCAATGACAAAAATCATAAAATAATTGTTTTACAATTATGTCATCGCGGCACTGTAAAATCAAATCCAGAAACCTAAATGGGCGTAGATGACTGTCGTATAGATACTTGAAGTCTTGTTGTGTACTTGTTTTTCGGGAGAATGAGTGATTTTCATTTCTGTAGATAAGACCCTTGAGGACTGGGTATTCCAAGAGTGTGAGAAGCGGGTGAAGCTGATGATTGGGGAGGGTCCCCTCAACCACCTCAAACGTATGGTAGAAAAGATTGGACAACGAGATTTAAAGTCGGCCCTGCCAGCAAAAGCACAGTCAGATGACTACTGTAAGGTAAGTTATTTACGTTTTCCCTTACAAACCTAGATATATGCGTTTAGTAAGTTACCATTACCGTGAGTGTAGGGGTGGACATAACCAGGGTCCCGGGGCCTAAAAAGCAGGTCGGGCCCCTTAATTTTCTAACGTAGTGGCCCGACTGGCACCTAGAAAATCATGGATGATGATTATAGATTTTCAGTTATAAAAACGCATGTTTTCTACGTAAATTTTAGAACAAATACTTTCTGATTCAAAATACATTATTCTGATTACTAGAATTAAAAGCTCATTGAGGCAGGTACAAACTGCTATTGGGTGGGGTGGGGGCTGCCTTCTAACTCCCCTAGCCAGGATATCAATTATTTTCATGGATGTAATAATATGAGGATGGTATTGAAAGACTGCCGTCTGAAGGCAGTGGCAGTGAACAATAGTGCTGCATGCATTAGTGTAGAGCCCCACCACCCAAAGCGCTACCGTCCACTATTGACCATTGATCTAAAATACGCTGTATTATTGCTACAGATCAGTATGGCCAACATCCTTGTCATATCTGACTCGCGTGGGATGGGTCTTTGGAAGACTCTACCTAGCAAAATTCGCCACGACTGTATAGTTAAACCCTACCCTAGCATTAGGTTACACGAGGTTGGTGAAAAACTCACCGACTTACTTAGATATGCTAGGCCTGAGGCCCTCTACATTCTAAATGGCGTGTGCGACATCACTGAAGAGGATCCTACTACTGGAATCCTGTCACTAAGGGAACATACCGTCGACGGATTAACACATTATGTTTGTGACGAAATTAGGAAGTGTTATGACGCGATTCACCAGGCTGCACCACAAACATGCATCGTACAATGTCCGTTGTATGGTGTCGATATGGCCCGTTACAACCGTAGCCCTCAGGAACCTCATGCCGAGCAGTGGGTACTCGACCAGTCGATATTAAATATCAACGACTTCATTCATTCAATGAACAAGAACCACTGTCTATTAACCCCATGGATATCGAATGTGTTCCATAGGTACAGAAAGACAACACGTACATACGACACTCTGTATCATCGTCTGAGTGACGGTGTTCACCCATTGGATCCGCATCAGCAACATGTCGGAAACATTTTGGGTAACTGTATCATAAAGAACAGGGAAGCTGGATATGTGGTTATTTAAATTAACATATTGATCCTCAACTATCAATGGAAATAACGTTTCTGTCATCTACATCACCTACTACTGAACTCGGGAACAGAGATGTTAGTCTATACTTGTGTTACGACTTTTGCTAAAACTTTTGTGATATTATGCTGGTCTGATAAAAATATGTTACTGGCAAACTCGTGAAATGTGATACACCCCCTGCTCCTAGTTCTGAACTTGGGAACAGACAAACTTGATTGTTACGAGTGACATTTGCTCTTATTAACTATAACATGTAATTGATATCTTATGTTACCTCTGTTAACGACTCCTAGTACTGATCTCGGAAACGGAGTTTAGACTTAACACTTTTTGATGCTTTGCGCTATGCAAAGATGTAATAATATAAATGCAGTGTAAGGAAGGCAGCAAAGGAGGCATTCCGGATTTAAATTGTTCGTTTGTTGTTGTGTACTAGAGTATGTAATTGGGCATTAGCAACTCCACCCTTCCCCTTTCCCCTCTGCTCTCAGGTGTTCCTCTCTCCGTCGATTGGTCACTATATCTCTCAAATGATAACCTGGAATATCCTGGAGTGCTTTACTTAGATATAATGCATGCCTTTGATTGTGTAGACCATAGTGTAAACTACACTTGTTGCCAATGACTCAATCAACATTATGACTGGTTCTCCAACTGCACAGATAGTAGAAGGCAACAACTTTTGTTACATAACACTTTATCCACAAATGCAGCTGTAACAACTGGAATGCCCTAAAGCTCAGAGTTTGGGCCCCTTCTGTTCCCTCTCTGCATTGAGGATTCCATTGATGAATGCAATGTAAAGATCCAACTATATGCTAATGATGCTATAATTTATTATAGCTCACGTTGTGTGAAAGAAACTACAACATGCTCTAAATATATATATATCAACATTGGTTTGCAATGAACCAACTGGATGTGAACATTGATAAAACTAAAGTGTGCATGTATGCAAGTAAGAATATGATGGCTAAAGTTGATGACTTACGTCTCAAATATGACAATAAGGTATTAACTTGCTGTTAAAAAATTTCAATTACATGTGAGTCCAAATAGATAATGTCCTCAGTTTTGGAAAACATATGAGTGAGATGCAAAGGAATTTGAAGCACAAGTGCTTTAAACTGAAGTGTATACAAAAGTATTTGGATAGAGATGTTAGAATTCAATTTTACAAATGATGTGAGCTCCCTTGTGTGGAATATTGCAATTTTCTACTCGAAAGCAGCTCTCTAGATATGATACTGAATTACAAAAAACGCAAAATCGAGCTCTTAGAAGATATCTTAATATACGACAACCTATTGATATTGTGATGAGCTACACACCAAATGTAACATTGATTATAATTGTAACAAAGCAAGGTGAAATCATGTTGTTGCAGCTATTGTTTAAACGACATGATGGTCATTGCATCCGGACCTGACTTGTGAACTGAGGTCGTAGAGATCAAAAGATTGTATTTAATCTAAAGATCCCATGAACTGGGACCTATAAAAGATCGCCATTGTCTTGAGGTTCAACTTTATGGGAGCAATTGTCAACTGATGTCCAAAAATCTGAGTCCATAACTGAATTCAATAAGAAAATCAGAATATTGTATTCTGATGTAAAGAAATCACTGTTTGAGAATATCTTATATAATATATCACTCTAAGATTTGAATTGAATGTTTGAGACTACGATAATGGTCAGTACTGATCTCGGGAAAACCATAGCAAATGTAACACAAGTGTATATATTTACCTCATCAGGATTAATATGTATTAACTTGGAAGAACACATTTATGTGAAAGTGGTTTGAATTAATAAAAAAAATAAAAAGAGTTCATTGTCAGAAATTACGTCATAAGATATTTTGAATATTATTGATCTTGCAAAGCTTGTACATTGAGGGTTCTTTCCTAGGCATGCGGGATGCAGGATTCCCGCATCAGGAAATTGATTCCTGCACTAAATTGATTTGGAAGGGGCTATTCCCGCATTGAAATTACAGTAATTTGATAAGATATAGTAGAAAAGGCCCCTCATTTAAATAGGATGGCCCACTAATGGCAAGGAAACGGGCTTTTGATACACGAATTTTCTTTCTAGGAAGATCCCTGACATTACATTAGAATTTGATTTGTTCTGGTATCCTCCAAACACGATATTCCTCATAGAACCTTTTCTCTGTGTCAACAATTTAACATCAGTGTTTAATATAATGTCCTGATTATTTTGTCTCTGCAGTTGTGCAAGATGGACGTGACAGACATGAAGCAGCACTTGACGGTCAAATCACACGGCAGCCTCTACCTGCTGAGACAGATTCAGCTTGGCGAATTGTTCATGGAGTACTACTCGGATGTTCCCATTCCAGGTGTCATCACCGATGGTATTTAACCTTTCTCACTTGCATTATGAACCAAGTTTAAGCCTGTATTCCATGAGCCGACTCTGTTGGAATTTTCGTAATAAATAATTTTCAACATTAATATGGTAAAGGACCATGGATCCTACATATCATTTGAAAGAGAATCAAAACCGTTCTAATGATAGTCGATGATAAACCAAAGTTTTAACTGCCGGCTTTTGAAATCGAGAGTAAAATCAGCCAGTGGAATACAGCCTTGAATGTTCCCAGCTTAAATAGCTTCTTAAAATGTTTGTCCCGGATTTGGTCATATCTTTTCTTTGTGCGATCACCATCATTTCAAGTTTAATCAAACTTTGTACGAAATCATGTTTTGGAACTATTGCAACTTTTCGAGAGGAATAATCTATTTAGTTTGATTAGACTAGAGTCCTTATTGTTCCCCTGATCTCGACACCTTTTTCCTACCCCTGATATTTGACACCTTGATTTACCTTTACAAAGTAAGGCAATAAATCTATATTCCCTTTGTAGGTGGGCGAGTACTAGCCATGGACACCCTCAGTTTTGGGCCGTGCATTCCTGAGACCAATCGCGTAAGTGCTCTATGTCTTTAATAAACTGTAGAAAGTGCGAGAAACAGCCCGCCTATTATTATGGAAAGGACACTTCCTTGAATGAAACCATTTTCTATTCAAAGTTATTCTGACAGAAACTAGAGATTTCAATAAGATTTTCCAACACACCTTGCAGGTTTGCAAAGGTCTGGAAAAGTGCGTAACTTCATTTTTTCTAGTTCCATACACCTCGTCGTAAGGTCCATTAGCCAGGTGCATACAGGTTGGCCACCCTGATCAGCGGTACTGTGGCTGGTGACCAGAGAAGGCGCCCGGGCTAAATTTAGGTTCCAGTCGGAAGCAGAAATCAATATTAAGAGAATAGGCCCGCAATGCAAGACTGGAACCTGAATTTATAGCCTGGGCGACAAAAAGAATGCGCCTTATGCACTCAGGTGTATTCCCAGTGATCAATACTACAACACAACGGGCAGTTAGGGCACCGACTGAACCCACTTCCAACCGCTGTTGGTGAACACTCCCCATGGCCAACTTTAAAATGTGTATTTGCCGATGACCTCCTTGGTGACTTTGCCAACTTCTAACCAGTCGTCATCTACCGTCTCATAAAAAAAGACTATTGTCCACCGGAATGTAATTTTTCATATTTTTGTCTAATTTTCAGATTTTTTCAAATAATAATTTTCAAACTGAATTTCTTACATTACGTTTTACAGCATTTTAAGATTATTTTAGTCTTCTCTCTGGAGTTTCAGATTTTTTCATTAACCCTGTCTTACATCCCTGTGGACAGTTCATCTCTTCGTTAAAACATGCTGCATGCCAGCTGTCTATATTAAATCAAAACACGATTGGCGCTTTTTTTCAGGGTTATTTTGTTCATAAGTCCACCAGGCTAGTGGTCGTATATTTGCGCTAGCCTAGATGAAAGTTTTACTTGTCCATTTGGAGTTATCGTTTACAGTTTTCAAGATTTTAACTGTCCCATCGGGCTAGTTGTGAGAAAATTGCACTAGCCTGGCAGTGTTTTTACTAGTACCCGTTACTAGTCACTTGATGCTAAAGAAAAACCTTGTCTTTAGATCTAATATAGACACTCAATGTTTTCAGCAGTGTATCGAACAAGTACGAACGATGCCAAGTTGTGCATTTATACTTAAAGAGAGAAGTCTCAATGATATTGAGTTTGTCAATTCCTCGAGTGCAAACGTTACTCGCTTTGTATTAATGGTATAGCCATTAAGTCTGCATTTGAGCAAAATCAGGAATGTATTTCGATTTTTGTCAGATTCCTGATTTTATCTCTCCAGCGCACTCAAAGATCGATTTTGACATTTTACTTGTGGAACCTGTTTTACAACATGTAAGGACACATTCAGATGATCTGAGGTGCTAGGTTGTGCGCCTCGATCCTTCAATCATGTAGCAAAGTCGAAGAATATGGAGCAAGCTCTTGTTACCAAGTACACACGGCCAATTTATCATTTCGCACACATTTCTGCAAAAAAAAAAAAAAAAAAAAAAACGGGAGGCTTTACTTGTCTTCCTCCTGACTGGATCATATCATCTCCGCATTTTTGGGCACAGATTTTGCAAGGAGCCCGCATAATGTGTGAATTTGGAAATTTTTTCGTTTGTGTTCTAAAAATGAGAAAAAAAAGAGAACCCACGAAAATCTGCCACTGTACTTGAAGTTCTTGTTTCAGGTTGACATTGATAAGCGTGCGATGTCTTCGTTGGAGCACAATAGTCTCTTCTTTTGATATGATGCCCACATTTTGGTGGATTATTGTACAATATGTAGATGTGTGTTTTAGGTGCTATCTTTGCTACATTGAGGTCAGTGCTGCTATGTGAGACAGAATGGAGACAATCGTTTCATCAAACCCTCAACAGGTTCTTCACTGCCACGTCCATTCAACGAATCCTTGACAGGGATACGTAGGTTTGAAACTGCTCCGTCCAATCAAGTACAGGAGATATATAAATGAGATAGAATAGATTCTCGACAGGTTTGATGCCGCTGTCTAATCGAGCGAGGCGATAAATTCACCAAATCCAAAACATGGACTCGTGCAAACTATCAGGTGTTTAAAATCAAAGGTGCACCCAGCAAGGACAGTTTTCGAAATTCCAAAATTTGCACATTTACCGATTGGTGCATACTTTTCCGGTATGTGTACATTTACTGATTGCCACACAATTTTCCGGAATTTGCACCCTGCATGCTCGAACTATTCTTGGCCTATGAATTTTCTTGGCGAATAGTTTAAAAATGTAGATACCCGGTGGGTGCATCAAGTTTAGTTTCAAACACTGCCACAAGTGAGCCGAGGTCTCCTGACATTCCGATTGTTATTTTCATCTCACCTCATTAAGACAATCACTTTGTAAGGGGAGAACAGGGGACCATCACTTCCCTTGATATATGACCCTGGCAGTTAATTGGCAATCAATAACCAATCATGACGTGATGTATATCATGACATCACTTTTTTAACGAGCACCTCTGGGTCTAAGCCTTGTGCTCGTGAATTCTCGTGAGGAGAGGCATGTCATGACGTGTTGAATGACATGACGTACAACATGGCGTCACATGTCATTATGTAGTCTTGGCACCTGGGCTGACGACCATCTGTTTTTCCTTCGTAGAGCGTCAAAATACTCTACACCATGCTCAGCTTCATTCTTGTCATAAGGTAAAATGATATATAAGACAATGTTGTCATATCAATTGAGATATCAATGATATTACTACCTAACACCATACAATATCAAGGTGAGGATTTTCTTTTGAAAGAGTGTCGCAGAGGGACGCAATCATATTTGGCACCTTCCATTCAATCTTCCATTCAATCTAATGTGTCGTTGTTAAATTTACTCTTTCATCGATTCAGTGAGTGATGGATGTTTAACACTGTACCAACAGCCACAGTCATTTTCACAGCGAAAACAAGTAAGGACGAATGGACTTTTCAGACACATGTTTTGACTTGGTCAGTCTTTGGTGATTGTATCTATGAGGTGAGGGTGACAGGGCAGGCAAACAGCAGGAAATCAAAACCTGGAAATCATTTTTGCTGTACCTCATCCCTTAGTGAACCCAGACACGAACTGGGAATTGGAATCCAATGAACCACTTGGTCAATACTGGGTCCCCCTATAATCACCTTTTACGATCAGCAGGGGCCTATTCTTCCAAGGAGCAGAAAGCCCCACCCCGGTACCCCGACAGGGCCCAACATGGGGTTCAGTAAATTGTTGTTATCATAGCATTTACTTCAAGTGAATAATAGTTCATTTGGCTATTTTCTATTTTCTTCCTAGATTCTGAGTTAAAGTCGACATGAATCCATGCTTAACTACTCTGTAGCGAAGCTAGAAGCTCGCCCTCCGAAGTTTGATTAGGTTGCGATGAATTACAGACGTGCCGAGTGGTTGATGCTTTGTCGATCTCAGGCTTTCGTTGCTCACCCCGCCTTCAATGGTACATTAATACCAAATCAACTTTTTCCTTTTTATCAGAGGAGCGTGTTGGTCGATTTTAGATCAAAGCTCTGTCCGTAACCTTGGATTGACTCGCAAACAGGTAAGTAGATCAGGGCTTATCTATAGAATATTTTCATGAACTTTAAGATTTCTACCCTACCCACTTTGTGCAGACGCACGCATTGGATGTGTAGATAACCTTAAATTCCACTGAGTAAATCGAAGGCCCCCAGCCAATGATCTAATATATTTTAGGTAGGGACAGACTTCTTAAAAAAAGGATGTGTTGTGAAGTTCTGAATTTAAAAACAATAGCTTTTAAGTCACATATGCGGCATTGTCAGTTTTACGACCTTTGTCAAACGTTGGTTGAAAGATTGCTGTCAACTTCTAACCTTGCTGCTACTGTCAGCGCTTAAGGACTGAATTGTTTGAATTAAAAAGAAGAAAACATATATAATTTTTAAGCGTTATGTTAACGAGTGGTTATTTATTTTTGGTTAAAATGTAATTGCAATGCTTGCCCTTTCAGGGTTTTCAATTTCAGTAATGAGCTAAACTAAAACGAATGAATATTGACATGAATGCCCACACTTTCATTAAAACTTGCCTCTTGGTTCTCCTAAACCATGTGACTAATTATATCAAAGTGAAAAGTCCCATGAATCAGTTTTGTCCTCACATCGTCCCTAATGTTCTGTTTCTTTTTTTCTTCATGCCAGAACCCACCTAAGATCGTTATGAACCGTGTCACTCGGTTCCTGATTATAGGTGACGACCACGTTGTGTCCCTCTCGTCTTTTATCAACTCTCCCCCGGCGGAGTATGCCAATAGTGTTCTTGCCGACTGGCACCTCGAAGACCCGGTCACTCTCCACGGAGTCCCCGGTCGCACGGTCAAGGCGATCAAGGAGCATGACCTAGAGAAGGTCAACGAGCTGATTCCTCACGTCATCATCCTGTTGGTCGGGGGAAACGACCTGGGCGACACCAAGGTGTGCCCCGTGGACCTGGCCTGTCGTATGAAACGACTGGCTGTCCGCCTCATTAACACGGTTAACTGTTACGTCGTGTTCGTGTGCTCAGTGCCACTGCGTAAGAACTCCTTGGGCTTATCGCCCGAATACACCTTTAAGGTCATGGACTGCAACAAGTACCTGGCCAAGATCCTGAAGGATGAGAAGGACATCTTTTACAAGAAGCTCCAAGGCCTGTACGCCGCAAACCAAGAGACACTTCAGGATGACGGCATCCACTTGAACCAGCGGGGCCTGTACAAGGTGTACCGGGCCATCAGGGGGGCTATGATAAAGGGCCTGGACTACATGGACACCCTGCGGGGTGTCCCAGTCATCACACAACACGACTCACTCGTCTGAGGTCAACACCAATGCCACTTTAATCACTAATCTCCATACGGATTTCCGTATTTTTTGCTTCAACAACTAATTTTAAAAAGTCCCTAAATTTCAGAAGAAAATGAATTTTGTATTTGATGTCAGGCAACGATAAGTATATATTACGTTATATGTGAGTATGCTTATTTTCAATATAAGAGGATTAATACTGAAGAATAGACTTCTTGGTTGTTTCCTTTCTAAAGTACAGAAATTAATTTTTCATGTATGAACAGTGGCATCTCTGATCGCTGCATTGGGCGTCATGTGATTTTATTTGTCTTTGTTAGACAAACCTTGAAAGAATTAATTTTATATGAGTAGAATCCTTATTTCTCCTAGGCCCATTTCACAGTCTTAAAGTGACTTTACAACCCGATGTTTGGGGTCAGCAAGGCCTGTCCAAGCTATTATCACAAGAGCATTTTCCAGCGACGACAACAACGCGGATTATAACAGGGACAGAAGTTGGTATCATCAAAGTCGGGCAACCTTTGGCTTTTATGGGGTCAGTGAGAGCTGCCCAAACTTTGCCCGAGGCTGAAGAGGTCAGGCCGACGAACTCTGAATCTTGTCTCGGTAAAATAAGGACCAAACTAGAGCACTCCTCGGACTTATCCTACTGCCGGGGGCAGTGGGTTAACGCCACTACCAGTTGAATCGATATCCAGAGATGTAATTGTTCAGATTTTTGTCTGAATTCCGATTTTCTGCATTTGGCTATTGTAGTGGCCAACAATTAAGATTGTGGCCAAAGGTCAGGGAAAGTTTAACAATTTGTAAAATGTAAATGAACCTTTCGAAAATTCGTCAGATTTTATTAGACAGAATTCAGATTTTCAGAAAAGTCTGAAGGATTCAGGACAGTGAACAAATGGCGATTGATGATTGGCTATTTAAGATTGTTTCATTAACACCAACTTAGATCCCTGGATATCCTAGCTGATAACCACATTTTGTACAGCACAGAATTTTCTTGAAGATTTCTATTTAAATTGTCATTGTAAGGTTGTAAGAAGGCCACGTCGTTTACTACCCTGCATAGTTGCCTAGTATGTAAGTTTGTTTCTGTTACAATTGATTAAAATGTTATAAAATGTTAGTAGAAATTACTCATTTTGTAAAATATGTGTTCCTTGCACCAGAAAGCGTAATTAAGAGGTTAGAAATTGTTGCCATGCTTACATATACAGGGACGTAAATTTTCTTACTTTTGTCGGATTTCCGATTTTTGTCTCCTCGGCACACCTAAAAATCAGTTTCAAAATTTGATGTTTAGAACACATTTCACGTCATTTAAGGATAGTTACTGCCATTTCCGTCTTTTTTCCTTTCCCCAACTTGCATCCCTGTAAAAAAAATATACGGATAACCTTACCTATATTCGTTGTAATTGATCCAGTCACATTCATTACATGTCGTGTATGTTTTGACCAATGTGCAGACGTAGCAAGAATGTTACTGCAACCAACACATTACTTTGGACCTACCCGTCAAATAAACTACCCTTTACAAGTCACTCATTGTTGATGGTTATCTGTTTGGAAGTAATTAGTAGAATATGCCTCGCTAGCGAGTTCCAGAATATAATCATAAAATTGAAGTAAAACAGTGGTTAGAGAATATTTGGCGAACTGTACAGATATTTTTCAGACTTAGTTCAGCCCTGTAAGTGAAAGTCTGAAAGGGCTTGGGGAAGTGATGAGCTATTTCAGATTTTTTCCTTAAGCCCAAGTTACATCCCAGGTCAGCAATCTTAATGCATTTGGTGATGTAAAGGTGATCCATCTTGGCAAATCTAACTTATGTTAGACATTCCGTAAGAAGTGTAGTGTAACTTATAAACAATATCAATCGATATATATTTACGTTTTCTTAACCTACATTAACCCTGATAGATTACATGTGATGCGTTCGAGTTACTAATAAATTGCTATTATATAGACAACTTTAGAGAAAGAATTGTTGTATTATTATTTAGATCATATATATTTGAAGTGAGTCTTTATACCGTAGACGGGAGATTGGCCCTGGGCACAGCCATATTGTGGTATCCCTACGTTACAGGACTAATGGGTGGACAAGGGGAGACACCTCAATGGCAGAAATGGTGCGCTTGACCACTGGCTTTCAGTGGTGCGAAAGGTGACCGGCCAGTTATCAGTGAGCAAAGTGGGTCTCCCGAATGCGGTATATAGTGTAAAGAAACTTACTTATTTGAAAATATAAACCTAAAAGCGTATTACACCGTTCAGATTGATGATTGCTATATTTTTTATATTGTTTTTTTTCCAGGAAAGATTCAAGGAATTGCTGGTCTACTCTGGTGCTTACCTGGCTTACACGTGCTCGGTAAGTATTTCTGTACTGAATTTAAAAGTCCTATAGTTCCATTTTTTTACTCTTATGTCAGGTCAAATGAAATGTTCAGGTTTAGGATCTGAATGGGTCTGCTTTTACATAACAGTTTTAAATGTTCTAGTTAAAGTGCATCTTAGCAGATTTTGTCTACTCGTTTTGTGTCTAGATGGTATTAGTTATTACGTTTATCAAGACAACTTGTTATTAAAGGTTTTTCAATGGTCCTGATGGATTCCTGAATAGATTTTATGATCTTTGTTGTGTTTCCGAAATAGTATGGGAACTCTGAACTAGCAAAGTTGAAAATCTTACTACCATACACACGCTGTCAAATTATTTCTTTTGTCACTATATTATGTATTGTTTGACTGTCCTCAGGTGTGCGTCACAAAGATCCAATCCCTCGGCCAGTGGGTCCATCACATCACCAGCAAAAAGCATGGAAAGGTAACGTCAGAAAAGAAACATGTAGATCCCACCTTTGGAGGGTATAAGGATAGACGTTCGTTTTACCTACCTTCCTGTACTCTACTAGTAACGCATTTGACATCCTGACATTGGTTAGTCTGTATGTATGAGTACGTCAATAGTTTGTATACAGGGATGTTGTAAGCCTTCCGGTTTTCCCGTATCAGTTTTCTTTCATTTCATAAGTTTGCTTCAAATTCCATAAGTATTGCATAGTAGATATGCTTCTATACTGCATACTCTAATACTCCACTCCTGTAGCTATATGATTTTTCCAAATGCAGGAAGACTCGAACCACTCCATTTCACCATGGCTGTTTACAATTTTTACTGGAGCCTGTTAGCCTACCCTGCAACGATGATAGTTTATGAAGAAATAATTGTTCTATTTGTTTTGTTTATTTCTTTTCTTTAGAAATGCATTGAACTCATGTTGAAAGTTGGCAGTTTCAACTTCCGGTCACAGCACATGAACATTCCGATCCCACCACCAAAGAACGCCCTGGGTAAGTGGTCGACTGTCTTTTTTTCCCCTCTGTAATTGGCGGTAGCGGTGAGGTCATTTTGGCGCAAAACCCTGGTTCGAGGGTCCCCCTGGTTCAAAATAGTGCCATGTGGGTCCTCTTTGAACCATAGGAAAACAGCTGTAACGTTGGCTTTTCTCTGAATGTAGGCTGGAGGATACATAACATGCAACCTGTGGGGTTTCCTGGGAATAATAGGCCCCCAGTAGCCCCTGTTGATCGTAGAAGGCGACGATAGGGGAACCCAGCAGTGCTTGGTTCACTAAGGGATGAGGTACCTGGTTAGTGCTTGGTTCACTAAGGGATGAGGTACAGCAAAAATGATTTCCGGGTTTTGATCCCCTGCTCTTTGCCCGCCCTGTCACCTTTATCTCATAGATTCAATCACCAAAGACAGAATTCGTCTCAACTGGTTTTCGCTGTGAGAATGACCCTGGCTGTCGGTATGGCATTAAACACCCAACACTCACTCATTATTGGAAGGCGGGCCTCTGGCCGCCGACCTTCTCTACACTTTTTTTTTCACGCTGGTTCCTGGCGATCACAACTATATTTTAAACAGCATGAAAGGTACCAGCGAAGGTTGTTACAATTTTGTGACAAATTTTTCATTCCACTGTTTTTAGTAATGGCAGCACTATAAGTATTAAATTATATGTAGTTTAGTACCTCTGTTTCTAGTATATGGTAGTTTGGTTCAGGAAATTTTAAATTCTATTTTGATTTCCTGTATTTTGGAAAAGAAACTAGTTTCTTTTTTCAGAAATTTTGATAGGGATTTTCTATAGTAAAGGAACCAGCTTGTCACTCTTGACGCACAGCAAAACTTTTAGTATAGAAGTGTATGGAGACTGAGGAAGTAGGTTTCACTTTGGTAGAGGTTGAACTGCTTGATAGATTTGTGACACTCTTCAAGCACATGTTTGGTATGTATATAGGAATAAAGAAAAGTGATACGTAGGAGCTAGTTCAAGTTGTTAGCATGATTGTGTAAAGATTGTTGTGATTATTGCGCAATCATGTATTTGTGTTGGGTAATTCTGTCATTCTGTTGTTATTAGAGGCAAAATTACTTAAATATCCTAATTATATTCAGGCATTAATGGATAGATTTTGAGTTTTAACCATCAACAAATTTGTAAGATTGAGCTTCTAAAGGTTGGGTGTTAGAGTCAAGCTGGTTTCTCTTTTTGCCCGCCTCATCTGTAGGTACTGTAGTACCCAAGATTCTTGTCACAACATGCATGGACCTGCTCAGAATCTTTAGATATGTTTAGTTTAGACACAATCGGCCTTTGTTTAGTGGCCTGTTGTGTTGGCGGCCCTGTCCCACTGGGTCCTGGTTCTGACCAGGGCAGTGGTGGGGGACTGGGGGTAATCTGGACCAGCCGCCACGTGGCCGGGCGGGGGGATGACATCGCACTTTGGTGGTCTATAGGGGATGTCTTTTGTTCCCCATCTATGGGGGATGGAGGTTGGAATTGGATCTGCTTTGTTTTTGCTGTGATAGTATATTTTTTTGTAATGAGATAGAGAGCACTGCCACCAAAGCTTTACCGTCGGAAGTTCTGCTTTGTATAAAATCAAAGATCTGTGAAATTCTTTGACGAGGGAAAGTGCATGTTTCTTTCTTACTGTCGCTGACATCACAGCTATTGAAAATTCTGGAAAGCAATAAAACCCACTGTGCATTTTTCTATTTCCTTTTGGGTATATTTTCTTCCAGCGTAGACAAAAATGATTCTTGGTGCCCAACGCAAGGTGAAAGAATAAAAACAGTTCCATTTTTGGTCACGTTGGGGGTTGCGATTTTACGAGCGTTTTACTCATATTTTTACTAGTATGTTGCTGAAAGCAATGGAAATGAATTTGCGTCCGGGTTTGACATTGTATTAATGCTCTAAGGCTTAAATGTATCTTTAATTTTGTTTTCAGAAATGATCAGCGAGATGGAGGTCAGTGAAATTCATCCAACCATACCCAAGAAGAGGAAAGCCGCGCCCCGGACCCAAGGCAACACGCAGGTGAGCAAGTGGTACGCTGCCTCCCGGGGCAAAGTACACGGTGCCCGAGGCCGGAAACGGGCGAATCATACACATCAGGGGTTAACCAATGTATCTCCGAAAAAAATGACCCTCAATAATTTATCTTGATACCCACTCTAGTTAACTAAATATTAGAAGTTCAGCCAAAATAAAGCAGCATTTAACTTAGCACATCATATACTCCAGTACTATTATGAACATCTGAATTTTCTAATAACAATTTGCACATATTTTGACACATAATCCTGTAAAACTAAATCATCGACCGGGAAGCCAGTATCATAGGTCCCGTGGTTGATAATCGGCAGCACAATTACAGTATTATCCCACCTATTTTTCATATGTAGTGTATTTGAAATGAACATTTTTCGCAATTTAGAAATTTTATACTTTTTTGCAATTTGTATTCGGTCTAGGCTTTGTTCCAAAATAGTTTTCAATCGAATATTTTCTAATCCATCCTCCAGTAGTATTGTTAACTGTAGTTGTTCATCGTAAGTATCCTGTTAGAGTACCTTTTGCCATTTTACTTTGAAATAATCTGTAATACTAAGATGATACAGCCCATTGATACATTGATCGTCGTCAAAATTTTGCAAAAGGGAGCCAAACGTAAACAACAGAAAACCCTTTGCAAACTGGTATGGTCCCTGGGGACCGGATAAACATAGGGGACCTGGACCCTAAGTTTCACTCTCGTTTATGAATGTAGCCCTAAGCAATAAATGCTTTACCAGAGATTTACAGACTGCTGAACTGCGCGGTTGTGAGCCCGATATCAAATTTCTAGAACAGCTGAATAGTTCCTACATTCACTGATGGTAAAGACTATAATGTGGACCCACTAAAGTTCCACTGTGTGTAGTTCCAGATGCAAATTACGGCAGTGTTACTTACATTTAGTAGGATTAAAGCCAGTTTTGATATACACTCTTGGAGTGTATTTCTTGAACCTGTAAAATGTACTTGCCACTGCCATGGGGCATGCCTCAACACTATGTAGAACAATGTATTTCTGTTAGAAAATTCCCTTTTGAAAGTAATTCAAGAAATGTGTTGCACGAAAATATTGATCCTAAGTTTTGATGTCGTTTGACCCATGTTGAAGGCCAGAGGACTAAACTCAAAGGTGGGACTTCGCTACACAAAGGTTTGTTAGTGTCTTGGGACTTGTCCCGCAGTTTGCAGCTTACGTCTTCCAGTTAGTTTACCTGTTATTCAGTCGGTTGAGCTTGCGCACGATTTATATTCCCGCCAGCAGCTTGGAGAAACAAGTTCTACCGTTGTGTATTAAATTCTTTGCGGCTATTGGTCTGCTAGGTCTGGTTAAAATTCAAACTCCCCTAAATCAGCTAGGAAAAAGAAGACTCAGGTGTTTTTTTTTTATTATTCAATGGATACAGGAATGGCAAGGATAGACTCCCAGCTTTCGTAGAAATGGATTGTACTTTTCCACACTCACTCCAGGAGTGTGGAGTAAAGTTATGTCATATACAATCTCTCATCGTATTATCTCCCCCTCAACGGATTTTGTTTGTAGACAGAATCTACAAAACCTATGAAAAATCAAAATGCAAATTAGTGTCTTCGACGCATGGGCGACACGTTGTTGTTGAATATATGATTTTAAAAGAGATGTATTGTTTATTGTTCAGTCAAACGTCTATGTGGTAATGGTCTTGGTAATCCGGCTATTTTGGATGTTAATAAATCTATTTTCCCACAAGGCGAAACTTCTTCTTTGATGTTCACCATAAGATATTGTTTACCGTTTTCCATAATGATCACGGGAAGCGAGTCATTTCGCAGGGAGGAGCATCGGGCGTTTTATTCAGTTTAACTACTTTTTGGAATCGCTTAACCTGGGATATATGCAAACTGGCCAGTTTATTCATGGGCACAGAGTGTTTCTACAATGTACTGTAGGTTCCTACCACATCAGCTCTTTACATGCCGTATATATTTTAAGTCAGCAGTAAATCGGTCATTGCGTGATGATTCTGATTCAATGCCCAAGGATTTGTTCTTGTATGGTTCCCCGAATCTTTCTCACATCTTTCCTCCTATTGGTTTTGGAATATCCTCTTGTCATCAAGAAAACCTTCACTATAAGTCAATCTATTTGGATTATTTGGCCCTTTTTCAAAGCAAATAAACAGTTCCAGCGCTTAACTTTTCCCCAATTAAAAATGGATCTACATTTTGTTCCTTGTTGTTTTCTTTCTTTTCTCAATATTCTTCGTATTTAAGTCCAATGGTATGTAATTGACATGGTAAATCACTTAATTATAGCACCCCATCGCTTCCATACAGCAGGGATATGTATGAAGAGGAAGTTCGTTCCGAGGCACTCAGTAAGGCCATTTGCAAAAAGAAAATACCAAAGATCTGTGTTCTCCTTTGGTGTTTTGGGACCCCGTCGCACTTGATGTTTTCTGATTTCTTAATCCCAGGTCTTCTTGTCTGTTACAAGACCCTCACAGACGCTCTGCACAGTTAATAACTTCTGCCGTAATCTTTCTTTCAGACTGGCAACGCCTACACGCAGCTCGCAGCCCTGTCTCCTAGTGAGCGCCAGTTGGTTCTGCAGATTCAAGTTCTGACTGGCATCGGCGATCTCTCTGTGATCACCAATGTCCTAGCCAATCTTGAGAGCATGGATTCCAGCCTGCTGCAGACTCTTTGCAGCATGGACTCTTCTGCCGTCACGGCTGCCATGGCGGGCTCCGGGGCACTCCAGAACATGGAAGTCCCCGTCGTGCAAAAGATTATCCGGAGGTACGCGCAGTTCAGGAAAGGTACCACGGTCGTGCCGCAGACGTTCGGCAACATGAGGTCTTCAACCACGAAAAGGGACAGGCAGCAAGATAGGGGTAGAAGTAGGTGGGATGATGGCACCAAAGACAGGAAGTCAAATGACAGCAGGGACAGAAGGGATGACAGGCAGAGAGACAGGAAGGACAACAGAGGTGACAGTAAGAGTGACAGAGGCAGAAGTGACAGTAAGAACGGTGGGAAGTCTTCTGACAGGCCCAAAGACTCGTCAGACAGGGCCCGTCAGGAAAAGCGTAAAGGAGACAAAGCTGAAGATCCAAAGTCAAAAAAGAGCTGCCCAGACAAAGAGAAAAGCCCAGATGCTTCCGATAAGGCAATTGTAATCGACTTGACAGAGGAAGCTACTGAAAAATCGGAAAAGGCCGAGGACAAAGAGAAAGGCGACAAGATGGATACTACCGAAGAGCCACCCAAGACCGAGCGTAGCGACAAGGAAGAAAGCAAAGATGAGAAAGAAAATGGCAAGAAAAATGAAAGTGAGAACAGCGAGAAAGTAGAAAAATCTGCAGAAGATGAGAAAGAGGAGGAGGGTGATAAGGAAGCAGCTCCTGTCGAAGATAAAGAAGCTTCAACTGACGATAAGAATGAAGCTCCTATCGAGGATAAAGAGGCTTTGGCTGAGGATGAAAAGCCTGCAGCTGAGGATGAAAAGCCTGCAGCTGAGGATGAAAAAACTGCAGCTGAAGATAAAGAAACCGCAGCTGAGGATAAGAAAGAAATTGAACCAGAAGGTGAAGCAACAAAAACGGAGGATAAGGAAGTTATTGAAATTGACGATGATGCTCCGAAAGAGAACGATAATGAAATTGTTGAAATTGACACTGAGAAAGATGCTTCGAAAAGTGAGGATGGGGAAGCTGAAAAAGTCGAGGTGAAAGATGAACCTGTAAAGGCTGAGGTTAAGGAGGAGGATGTAAATAGTGAGGAGACTTCAAAATCAGAGGCTAAGGAAGATGTTAAAATAGAGGGTGAAAAAGAAGCTGAAAAAACTGAAGAAAAAGAAACACCCGTAACTGAGGTCAAGGAGGACGTTAAAACCGAGGAGAAGGAGGTAGTCAAAAGTGATGAAGAGAAGGAAAAGGAAGAGAATGAGCCCGCTAAAGATGAAGAGATGGTTGAAGATGACAAGAAAACTGAAGAAGAGGAACCCCAGGTGGTTGAGAGTAGTGATAAGGACGTAACTGAAGCTGGTGAGAAGGAGACCACTGAGGGTGACGTTAAAGAGACTGCCGACGAGGTGAATAACAGTATGGTCACTGACTCGGAGCAGGAGGGGAGCGAGTCTAAGACCGAAGAGGAGAAAGACACTGAAGTGTCTGCAGAAGAACTAGCCCCTGAAAAGGCCAAGCCCAGTCCCCGGGGCCGACGTGGGCGTAAGAGGGGTAGGGGAGCCGCAACTCGCGGCAGTCCCAGGGGCAAGGCCAGTCCCAGGGCCACTAGAGCCAGCCTCAGGTCCCAGAAGCCGGACCCTGCGCCAGCCGAGGAGCCCATTTCTCTGGACCAGTTTGAAACCATAGACGAGTACGTCGCAGATGACGATACTGGTGAACCAGCGGCTAAGAAAGCATGCACTGAAGGAGAGGCTGGGGGTGATGATGCCGCGAAAGAGAATGTTGATCAAAATACAGAACAGCCAGAAGAAAAAGCACCCAAGGAGGAAAGCGAGGATGTTGAGATGAAAGAGGAAGAACTGATAGGTGAACATGATAAGGACGAAAAAGAGATGTCCGAAATGGACGAGGAGGCACTGCTGGGAAGCGAAGAGGAAATCCAGGAGGATAACCCGGAGGATGCAACCGCTTAAGCCTCCGGCGTCTATACATTAAGGAGAAAAAAAGTTCAAGTCGTACAAACTCTCATCAGGCTCAAATGGTAATAGAATCGGTGCCATTGGGCTGATTGATTGACTAGACTTAATCCTGAATGCTTTCAGCGCTACTTACTGGATGTACCCATAGTAAGTACATTGGACATGTTAGCTAGATGTTATCCCTACGTGTACGTATTTCAGTCTTTTCCAATTCATAGAACTTCTTTGAACATTCATTGAACAACTGCAGAAGTGTTGTTCGTTTTCAGAGCCGTCGGTTGTTCTGTTCAAGTGGGAAAAGAGGTAAGAGGCTGTATCACCGTTACGAGCCAACGATACTCTATCGTTATCAAGGTGTGTTTGTCAAAACTGTAAGACGTTTGTTGGTGTGAACGTACTTTTGGTCTTGGAGAAGCCTTTCCAGACGAGAACGTAGTGATAAAAACTACCACTGCTTCCAAGATTAATGTCTGATCAAAACTAGGATTACACAGCGGTGCGTCCCATCTCTACGTCCAAGCTACATGGTGTAGCTTTCTTATACGGCTCTTTTACCAGCTCCAGTAGCCCGACCTGAAGAACAACTCAGTAGTTTCATCTCCCACTTGTGCCACAGGTGGTGCAATTTCAGCAGCAGACTTCTGTTATATTCCAGATCAACAGCACGTAGGCAGAGTTTGTCACTTGATGCCAACATGGCATCCTCACATAATAATATGCATCGTTTGCGCGATTTTAGCCTGGGCCAACTGACGAAATTGGTCTTAATCATGTGAAATGAACTGATTCAAAAACTGCGTGTCTTCAATGTATCATTGGGCAAAGAAATACAACTATTGTTTTCATGGGATATTGGGCAACAATGGCAATTGTGGTTATCGTGGGATCCACGTTAAATCTGCTTGAGGGGACTGCTTTTAGAATTGGTAATAAAAAAGACAATAAAAATCTCTTTTCCTGCCTAGCGGGTGCACCAGAGAGCTTCATGGACTAAATCACCGATGGATGTAAGTGGGTAAAACCTGATTAACCCCCTATATATGTGAAAGTACTTTTTTGTGAATGTTTAACAAAGTAATAGATATGTGAAACTATTTTTAATTTCCTTTTTCTTATTCTGTACATGTTAGCGTCTTTATATTGGCTACTTTCTGTTACCGAATGTTTCAGCGACCACCAGATAACTATTCTTAACAAAATGTTTGTAGTAGTGTCACTTTGATTATATGTGTTATGAATAAAACTAGATATCGAATATCGTGTCTCCTTCCTATATTGTATAATTTGATTCATAATTATATATTATTTGAAATGTTTTAATATACGAGTAATCAATATAAGTAATTCCTGGCAATGATAGATTTCAATCGTACATAAAGAAGTTGTCTTTGCTGAATTTGCTTATGACTAAAGTGATACTGTAACGGCGAACCGTTAATCGATAGAGAAAATAATTTTTATAAAATCGAAAAATAGATATATAATAAGTTTTGTAAACATATTAAAGCATTTGGAGTACTTTTGAGCTGAAAATTACAGAGATGCCATTTTCCGGATATTTTTGCAGTTCTGTATGAAAATGTAATTCGAATTTCACCTCGGTACCACTAGATATGTTTCTAAATGCATTCATGTATCCTTTCTAAACTGTTAAGACCTTACATTTGCCTTTTCTAATAAAAATCCGCCCAATAATTGACAACATAGAAATTCTTTTCCTGCATATCCTGATTTTTCGTCCATCCCTTGTGGCATCTCTGAGATTGTTCAGCATATATATTATATGGAAACGATCTTACAGCCAGTTACATTGCCCAAAGGAAACGCGTTGATGACAAAACCTTATGGATGTCGCTAAATTTTCTTAGTGAAGTAGAAAAGGGTATTCCTATATGTACATGAAAATGTATCCCTTTGTAAGCAGTATATAATAAGACCGACTTTACTCGAAGCAAGTAACTTATGAAGCAGTACAGGGAATAAGGATGAGAAAGAGTGGTATTATGCCATTTTATTTCTCTCAAATGCTTTGCGGAAAAAAATAGTATTTTATTCTACACGAGTTTGGAAGGTGTCTTTCATATTTTTGCCGTATGGTTAATATCCCAGTAAATATAACGATCCATTAAGTCCCCATGGAATTCATCGTGTAGTCATAGATGAACATGATATGGTATTAGAATACCGTGTGCGTAAATTGAACTGATACGCCAGAAGAATTGGAGTTCCAGATTAAAATCTATAGGCTGATCCAGGAATTCATGAATTGTTCAACATTACTTCCTTCGCTGGCACCTGATACTGTAGCTGTCAAGTTATTAATGATTACATTACTTCATCAAAATTCAAAAGTTTTCTGAATTCGACGCTGAATTAAGTTATATTCAGGCCCCAACTGTAAATGCATTTAAAACAATTTTCCTGATTTGCAGTCAAGAACCAGTATCAAGATCCATGAAATTCCAATCAACACTTCTTACGTCACTACTTTCGCCTATTGGCTAACATTTCTAGCGCAGACCCCCAATTTATGGGAAACCTCTGGCAATCAAAAATTGTTAATATAATTTATATTACCATTCTCTGATACAATGTTAGGAATTGCATACAAAATCACGATAATAGTTTTAATCGTAGATAACCATACAACTAATGCAGTATTGTGTATAGGGCCACAGACTTGAAACGGACACCGATATGACCCCGAATTAAAGGCTGCTGGCGACATCAAGCTGCTGGCGACATCAACACAGGACATGCATGTATATATCCTAATAGACAGCTACACGTGCATTTTAAATTTCGACAGATGCCACGGAGTGTTACTAGCGATGCAAATGATTATGTGGCCCAACCAGGTGAAGGAGTGCCATACCTCCCTAAATAGGTATAGCATAGTCGGAATGCAGAGAAAATAGTAAATGCCTCATTATCCATAATTTATTGTTATGCTATATATGCACATGTAATTGATATTGATAAAATATATATATATTAGTTCTGAACTGGAAATGAACATTCCTTTCTGTTTTCAATATCAAGATAATTAAATCCCATTTTTTATATTTGAATTGTTTCTAAGTTAATATTTTGAGGATGAAAGGTAAATTTTACACACAAATTGGTCTAGTACAAAAGTTCATTAGTTTTCATAAATTTAATTGTATCGTTAAACTTGAGTCTGGGATAGCATAGGTATAAGAATCTTTGGAGCATACCCTCCCCTCAGTGGGTCACATAACAATGTATGCAATAGATGGTAATATATATGCAATACATGCCACTGCAGCGGCGGAATGACGGAAGAAGACATTTCGCTACAATAAAATGCACGTGACTTTCAATTAGAGATGCGTAAGCGATGGGTTTGTCAAAAAAAAATGTCGATTCAATAATTATGGTAGTAGTCCTAATTCCATTATACTATTCATATAATTATATGACCCAATTAAGAAGTTGGGGCCATAAAGGATGCAATAGTTTATTAACATTTATGGACAAATTAATCTCTTGTTTAATAGAAATCCTAAATACAACCCACACTTTGCTAAATAACAACTCTCATAATTTCTGATTAAGTTTAGAGTAGGGGGATGAACGCGTCTATAGTGTTGGTGGCGCTTAAATGCTTGTAACTCTCGATATATAAGATATCTCAATATATCATATACCAAAAGATAGCTGGTTTTCAGATTTATTGTATGAAATAAGTAATACAAAATAAATTGATAAATCGAAAATAAATAGGGCTTTATAGTTGAAAATCAAATTTTTCTACTTTAATTTTTTTAACAACAATTTCTCACGTAATGAATTAATAGCAATGACACTTTTTTTTAAATATGTTTAAAACATACCTCTTGAGGGAAGCCCATCTACAAACTTTGATTTAGGGTCTGGCTAATTTTTTATTGAATGTAGAAAAAATATTTAATTTTCTTCGGCATTTTTTACGTTTTATACCATAGAATATAAACAAAGTCCTTCATCAAAATTTTGAGGCACGCTTCCCACAAGATGAACGTTTGTGGCATACTTTAGAATTTCCATTACCATTGAGGTATTAATAAATTAGAAATCAATGTTCAAAAAATAAAAGTTAAAAACAACTTTTTTTATATTCTTCCACTAATATCAGGTTTAAAATCAAGGATAACGAAATAATGGGTAATACCATAAGACAGCTCAGACACTCGGCTTTAATTTGATATATAATATGCCAAAATTATGAAAGAAATGACAGAGTTATAACAACACACGCACAACTGTTGTAAAACAGGCACTGATCCCCTACTCTAACAACAAGCCTCACTTTCTAACAATATACAAACCATTTGGATAATATAATTGTTGGACCTTCAATGTATATATATTTATGGGGACGACTTTAGATGCTTTAAATTTATATTACATGTACTTTACCACATACTGCAAATATATATATATATATTCTCTTATTTACTTATACCATCCTATACGGTTCTAAATAGTTCCTTCATGTAATAATCTGAAAAAAGGGACAACCCTGATATTTATTGCAAATAAAATCTTTAAAAAAATATAGCAACTCTGATCTCTGACCAGCATATAAAACAACACTCAATTCTGGACACTACAACAGAGACTCTCACTTCTGGACAGTATAGCCACTGGGGACACTGGCAAAGGGCCACGCGGCGAAGTCGTGGGAGGTGACGCTGCCGGTGGGGCTGGGGCGGACGCTGCCCTGGACGCTGTCCCCGTCGGCCGGGTCGTCCTCACTGGAGGAGGTCGTGTCGGTGTAGATCCGGAAGGTGAACAGCTGGTAGTCGACCCCCGCCTTCCCCGACACGCAGCTGAAGTTCTCCTCGGGATCAAACTTGAGCTTCTCCTTGCTATAAATCGGGACCGTTTCCACGCAAACGACCTCATGACCTGAAAAAAATACAAATTAAACTTTATCAATTGAAATAGAATCAATCTGCTTATCGGTCCTAATGATGAATGTCTCAATGCTCTTGTTATAATTACTTTCCTATATAATAATAGACCTGTCCACTTTGCCAGCTAGCCCACCCCTTATTTCTATGATATCAACATTTTAAAAATGTTTTCATCATACTCGATTCACAGTAGTTTTCCTAGCAGTATTACCCCAAACTAAACTTTATAAGCTTTTACTTTCGATATGATGTTAAATATGTAGCTATAGAACTGGAAAGTAAAAATGGCATTTTCCCATAGGGAACAGTGAGCCCTTCAACTTGCTCACAATGTCCAACCCTAAAATCACAAAAACATACCTTATTTTGGTTCGCCTAAAATGGATATGATTAACTAATTGAGAGAAAATAATAATTCATCCTCATTTATCAACACCTTATTGACATAGAAAACACAAGTACTAACTCATTCACTCAGATTTGTGTCAGTGGCTGACTTTGCAAAAACTGAAATTATGTCCGACCTCTGTGTCATGCCAGCAATACATCCCAAAGTGGACAGGTGTATTATCATCAGTAATTACGGATTTTGTTTGAGACGTCCCTTAAATCGGTATAACGTCTCAATTATTTCGCTCATAGATATCAAACTTTAGATGGTCTGGGGACATGAGAAGGATAATTGTTAAGTCGTCATGTACATACAGGCCCATATATATGGGAAGAGGCGAAAAGGCCATCAATGCATGCGACATTAGCATTTCTTGACAATTCATTACAAGCAACACAGTGCACGCGAATTTCGATTGATGCATTGCAGTAGAGCTATATTCTATCACAGTCAATATAATAAGCCATATAAAAAAAGAAGGAAAAACAGATATATTTGTCGACACCCACCTGAAAGGCAATACCAGGCAACTAGTTTCTGCATGAGCTCGCCGCTCTTCTCGACCCTCTTCACCTTGCCCTCGGAGGTGGGCCGGACGGCGGGCACGAAGTCCTTGTAGAAGAGGGCGGCCGGCTTCTCGAGGACGGGCCCCTCAGGGGAGTTGTCCACCTTCTGGGAGTAGTACATGCGCAGGAAGCGCGAGAAACACACGTTCCCGGCTCGCCGCCTCTGCATCATCTTCCGCGTGCACAGGTGCTCGTCAGCTGGACGTAGAGGGACAGAAAGGTATTTTATATTCAGCGGGTAGAAATGTACATGCATACATATATACGAATTACGTAGATAATTGTCCATTACAAAATATGGGGGAGGCTATACCAGAAGGATATCACTAAGAATCCGGTTTAAAAACAAGCCTATTTGGAATAAGTTGGTCTGGTTAAAAAGACAGGACACTTTTTTCATGAATTGCAGTAGAAGTATTAGTTTTAACAAAGTTGTACCTTTTTGGCTATGCATGGAGGCACATACGTCTCTATGCCATTTATGTTCATATTGTGAAGTTATACATGCATGGTTTCACACATTTAGCATAATTCCCCCATGTAAATTACATTGATACTTTCATATAAAGTTCCATCAATAAGACTGAGCTTCTTATAAGTATGCGGTCCTTTACTGTGCTGATAAATCCATAATTGGCATGGAAAACAACTTCCAGACCATTGCTGACCCACTGATTACGTGGTGCCAACACAATGGGCTTGTTATAAATGAAAGCAAAAGTAAGGTATGTCTGTACGGAACTAGGTCTATGTTGGATAGATCCCGAAATTTTACTGTTTGCCTAAATAACACAAAACTGACAACATGTACTTCTTATTGCTATTTGGGTGTCATTTTGGATGAGTGTCTAACAATGAACCAGCATTTCAATAACATTTGCAGAAAATTTGCACAGCGAATTTTTAAATTATCAAAACTCAAAAAACATGTTAATTACACAACCAGACTTCTGATATATAAGAGTACAGTGCTCCCATCAGTTGAGTATGCAGATATGTTACTATATATCTGTAATAAGAATAAGACACAAAAACTACAGAGAATGCAAAACAATGCATTAAGACTGTGTTTTGACATACAGCGTCCTATTGATATGACCATTGATGATCTGCATCTTAAGGCAAAACTGGACAAACTTGATGATAGAAGGAAAGTACATCTGATGTGTCAAATGTTCAAATGTCAGGGTATATTGTCATGGCTGGATGTCAAAACAAGAAAAACCCGAAATGCTGATAGAGTGACCTTTTCCATATTGACACCTAAGCTAAACTTGTATGCACACAGTCCCTACTTTACAGGTGCAACCTATTGGAATAATCTACCACGTGACCTACAGAGGATGGACTGTAAACTATCATTTAAGAAGGAGTATACAAATTTGATGAGACGAGCTGTTAACGACTAAGCTTGAATGTCATTGCTTAACTTAGCATGACAAACGTTGCTATGTATTGACTCTAGGGCCTAGAGGAATCAACCTTCCCTTACATGTATTATCAATTGCATCAAACTGTCAGTGTCTAATATGGGCTGATTGAATTAATATATTTTGATGTAACTAGTACATAATTATGTTGTATTCGCTATTACTTTGTTGTTTGCCATTGTACCTACAAGGAAGAACATTGAAAAATGATTGTGGTTAAATAATAATAATAATAATTAAAAAAAAAGTATATGACACACCTAGGCGCATTACATAATAATCATGCAATTACCACGTATAGGTACCCATCTTCCCATAGTGGCTTACCTTATAGGCTACTATTAGAAATGAGTCTAAAGAAATACGTAGCCTACTCACCATCATCCCCAAATTTGATCATCGTCTGGAGGTTCGTAACTCTCAACCCTGGGAACTTCTTGACCCATTCGCCTGCTGCATCCATCAGGAGGTTGGAAGTCTCCAGGGTCAACATGTCTTTTTCCTCCTTGCATTCAGGAACAAAATCCTGCACACCTGAAAACAAGAAAGACAATGTTTTCCAACATGCATTTCGTATCTCTGCAGATCTTCCTAATGTGATCTAGTTCTGGTGGATCTCAGGCTTTTTCTGAAAAAGCCATTTAATTTAAAATTAATCCTCATCATGACTTTTGGGCTACTTTGGATATTATAATAAAAAGAGTAGTTATTCCACCAACCCTTTCTACCCTTTCTAAATCCGCCACTACTGCTCTCTTCAAATACATAATCTGATAATTTGCAAACACAATCCAGGCAAACATTCCAGCCCATCCATGCCAACTCACCGATGACCTCTGGGGTTGCCTCTGGATCTTCACTGTAGTAGATTCTGACAATGGAGAGGATGTTGACGTCCTGTTTGGAGCTATCCGCCCAGCAGCAGGCCTCGGGATCCAGGTGGATAGGGGTGCCGTCCTTGTGGAACGCGTGCAAATGGGACACGGTCTCCATACTGATTACCTTGCCTGAAAAGAATTGTACACTATGATATAGTCTTTCTTCATTTCATTTTGATTTGTTCTATAATTAACACTCGTTTACTGAATTATGGCAATTATGTTCTTGTTATATGTTATTTTAAAAGCCCATTGTTTTAAATGAATGTATTGCATTTTTTATGATTATCTGTATAATGTACACTGTAAAAAGTAAATGCTGTAAATTTACAGTAAACTTTGCTGGCAGCAAAGTTTCCAGTAAACTTTGCTGTAGAATTACAGCATATGATGTACTTTAAATTGTACAGTGCATGGTACTGTAGGTGTCTTACAGCAATCAGTACTGTAAATTAACAGCAAACTTAGTACTGTAAATTTACAGTAAACTTTGCTGGCAGCAAAGTTTCCAGCAAAGTTTACTGTAAATTTACAGTGCACTGTTATTTTACAGCGCTTTGAATTAAAAGCCTTTTAACATCAATTTAACATGAAATATTCCCCATAAATCAAACAAAAATGCTAATTCCCAACCACAAACCAATGTATATAGGTTGTGGGATGTAATTATGCTAGATTTACTAGCACATACATGCATTGGGTAATGTTACAGTAGGTTTGAGAGATAATTACTTGCCTATAAACTGAACTTGGAACGAAAAAGGTGTTTTTGCATGGAAATTATCATTATGTCATAATGATTGAAGTTATTTGTAGGTATTTCAAAAACTTAATAAATTAGCATGTATATTGTGTATGGTATTCACTATTTCACATCATTAGATTTTATTAATTCAGCCTGTAAATATGGTTTTCAAGTAATATGATAAAAACGTTTTTTACTTTTATACTCTTGCTCTCCTGGTGGTCACTGATTTTTACAGTAAATGTACTGTAAAGTTACGTACTCATCTTGTAATTTCAAATTTACAGTACAAATTAAGTAATCCTAAAGCACATTTAGCTGTTTATTTTCTGACAGCAAAAAATGCTGTAAATGAACTGTACAATTTGCTGTAATAAAACATTAACTTTTTACAGTGTAGGCCTATATGTAGTCATAAAGCTTTTGGATTCAGAGGAGTATTATGCCCCTCCATCTAATCCCTCCTATTCTTGGGGTAATGTTTAGCGCCTATAGTAGGACAAAAAGCTGAGAAGCTGAGTCCAGTGGCGGATCCAGATGTTATTGTGGAATTTTACCATAGGACCATGACTGCGGCCTGTGGCGGTGAAAGGATTTACGATACCTACAACTGCCATGTATATGGCAAGGAGGTAAAGTGTAACATCTTAATTCCTTATTGCATGCACCTATACTCTTCTTTAATACGCTACCTGCCACAAGCGGCAAATATGGGCCAGTTTACTTTGCAGGAAGTGCTGCAGGACTCATGCAAGAACCTGTTTGTCTACAGCAACAGAAGCTACTGCAATGATATTCCAAGAACTATTACATGGCAGATGGGGATACTGTCAGGTATCCTATATCATAAACTTAGGGTTACTCAAATTACCTATAGGTACATTTGTATTCACCTTTGAGAGGGCGGGAACCGGAGAAGTCCGAATTACACCTGGAGAGCGTCTCATCCAGGTTCTCACAGGAGGGCATGGAGGGTCGGTCGGACCGCCTCACCCCCTGCCACTTGGGGAAGAGGCAGCAGTAACCCACCCGCTGGGGGGCCGGGTTCTCATCAGCCTTCTTGGGTGTCACCCACATTCTGCAAACATGATCAATTCCCCCATATAAGTGAAATGCAAAACAATATGTGAATAATTGAATTTGATGTTTTCTTCATTGTCAACCCTATCGTCACCTTCATATAATTTACACATGATGTAACCTATAGCTAGTTAACCACAGCAAATCACAAATCACAATTATTTTGAATCGTTATACTAGAGCCTAGTTAGAGCCTGCACATGGAGACAGATTACATAAAGTTTATGTTTCATAGTCATTACACTGGACAATTAGCATTATTGATAATGAATGGAATGTTTCTTAAATTTCGAGTCGGTGTGATTAGAGAATATTATATACCTTATCTAATACAACGTACATACATAGTACAGGACAAGGGAGAATGAAGCAATTGTTATTACCCTGATTTGCAGATATACTGTGGAGGGCTTTCAGGGACGGATCCAGGATTTTGAAAGGTGGGAGGGGGGGGGGCGTGCTATAGCAAAATTTTCGTTAGAATTTTACATTAACAAATTCTTAATTTGCCCCCCCCCCCCCCCCAAAAAAAAAAGGGGGGGGGGCACTTTTACTGACAACACAAAAATTGGCATTTTCATTGCATACAAGCATTATTGCCCTCTGGGGCAATGTCAGATCTTCTATTCACTGGTTCTTGAGAGGGCAGGACCATGGTGAAGGTATAGGGTGTGGAATCCTATTATTCAGTTTCTTGTCAGTCTAAGGGAATTGTAAACGTTACCTGAGGATACAGCCGTACTGCCTGTCGCCCCCCAGTTCATATATGGGCTCCTCTGTGTTAATGTTGCATTGGTTGTCATATGGAATATTGAGCGACTCGAATGAAACCGCTCGGAATGTGTGGGCACCATTCAACCAGTTGTTGGCATGCTTCATAAGGTCCCTAGGGAAATGCAAAACATAAGATATGATTCGACTGATTGCCTTTTCATCCGCACCATTTTCTAATAGGCCTATTACAATACATGTACATGATTACGTTTTTTTTTAATAATCATGAACCACTTCACAATTGACACATGTGTACTTTTAGATTGCATATCTGGAATTGCTAACTTATCAGTTTACATGCCCATAGCATACATGTCCATAGCATTCTCTTTCAGATATATAACATTTAATTAGGAAACAACAAGCTTACTTCAACTTTGAAAACATATTTGAGGTGTATAGACGTATTGGGCATTGGGAAACTATACAATGTCAAAGAATAATCAATAATTGTTTTCGAGAGACTGCTGACGTTCTGGATAAACCAGTTTTCAAAAACATACTCACGCAAACGTATCACTGGGATTTGGGATGATGTCCAAGTAGCCAACACCAAACCCAACAGGTCCGACGGTGGACATTTGGGAGGTGGCCGACGTCATGGACAGGGGAGTGGTCGCCCCGTCCCGTGAACCGGGCGGGGGCTGGAAGCTGCCCGGAGGGTGGAAGACCTGGCGCGGGGGGATGGCGGGGGGTTGGTCGCCCTCCTGGGGCATGGGGACTCCTCCAGGGGGGTAGGCGGCCCTGGGAGGGTTATACCCACAGGGCCGAGTGGGGAAGAACCCAGGAGGAGGCTGGTCGTAAAAGGTGTGTTTTTCAACATTCTTGCTGCTTTTCACTGGCTTTGATTTCCCGGCCTTCTTTTCGGGTTTGGGAGCTGGTGGGGCCTGTCCCTTCACTGACGACTTGGGGTCATAGACCAGGGTTTGACTGCCATGGTCGTGGGTGGAGACAGGAGGGGGTACCCCAGAGGGGGCCAGCTGGGGAGGGTCTGCTTTATCTTGAACGGCATTCTTGGCTTTGCCCTTCCTGAACAGGTAGCCGAACCCTTTGCTTTTCTGCGGTTCTGCTTGAATCGGAGCGGGTTGAGGTACAGCTGGAGGACCAGCCGCTGGAGGAACCACGGGCCTGTAGGGTGGGGACGGGGCCACGTTGTAGGGTCGGACAGGTTGTGGAGCCATAACAGGATAGAAAGCAGGCGGTTGGGTGGGCGGGGTAACTGCCAGAGGAGCCGCTCCGGGAGGAGATGCTACTGCTGGGGGAAAGGCGGGTTGGGTCGCTGTTGCTGGATAAATTGCTGGAGCAGCACTGGTCGGGACTGGATTTTGATGGAGGTGGCAGCCAGAATTGTCACAAACCACATTATTCACTGGCCCATTTCCCGGGGTAGAATTTCCTAGGCCATTTCCTTGAATTGGATTTCCTGGGACATTTCCTGGAGCAGAATTGGCAGGCACTTGTTTGACCGTACAGCCCACGTTATCCTGGGAAACCACGTTTACTGAGCCCAGATTATGAGGGGGCACCTGTTGCCCCGAGGCCTGTACCTCAGGGACCGAATTAACTGCAACTAAATCATTAAGACTGGCATTATCCTCATCGTCACTGTAATCCTTCTCAGGAGTGTTCCTGCCCGAATTGTTGTGAGGGGTGATGGTGTCTGCATTATCCTGGTTATGATCGAAATCGGTACTATGATCTAAACTTCTCTCAGTTGGGTAGGTTTCTTGTGGCTCTTGGTTTGTCTCTGTTTCCACTTTGTCCTGCTCCACGTTTGATGGAGGTGGATGACTGTGAACCATGGCTGATTAATATTGCTTCTGATCTGAAATACATAGACTTAATATATAATACTGTATTTATAGGGAAAGGTATAGCAGTGGTGGATCCAGGGGTGGCACATCATGCAGGCGCACCCCGAAACCCTCCCATTTGACCCCAAATCAAATATTTAATGTAAAACTGGCGCCCACATATAGGGGGCCCCGGTACCCCTTATAATATGTACGCCCCCCCCCCCCCCACACACACACATGTACACTTTCGAAAATTTCTGGATCCGCCCCTGTATATGTTGGCATTTGATACAGCATTAATAAAACAGTCCATGGGCGAATACAGAGGGGAGGTGCGGGGGCTCGCGTCCCTTCCTTTTCCTGGAAAATTAACTTTTTTAAATGTGAAATTCTGTCCAAAATCCATCAAGATTTTTTTCCACAAAAGCGCGCCCCTTCTCCTTTTTCAAAATGCTGGATCTTCTTATGCAGTTAGGCCTGGTTATTCCTGACCACTATTCGACTTTAACAGTGCGAGCCCATCCCTATCAGTTGAATTTGGTACCCTGATAAAAAGTCTCTAAAAGTAACTCTTTCCAAGGAAGAATAAGATAGGGTAGCCCAACCGTTTTCACTTCGTAGATTGAATTATATATATAGCTGTCTAGGAATCTAGAAGACACAATTATATATGATCCGATTAAATGAAGTGTATTTTAAACAAAAACATGTACTAATTCCCCTGGACAAATTGGATGGAGATTAGTGATATTGACCCTGGCCGGAGCGACGCTAATCGCTCCGCATGCATATTTCCCCTGACGCTACTGCCACCCAGGTGAAATTCTGATTTTTAAAAACTGTTCCTATTGCAGTCTAAGGATAAATTGGGTAAATATTTAGAACATTGTCAAAAATTGACTGGTCTTTCCTAACCACATGTATTATCACAGTGCTAAATTTTCGCTATTTCTAGACGCCCTTAGATAAAGCAAATCTCGAGAGGAAAGACAGTTTTATTTAGGAAAAAAACGAGACGAGACGAGCATAGATAATATCTGGCACTCAGACATAAAAGATTTGCCGATAACATTTTAAATCATCATAATCTTTAATCCACTAATGGGTATTATATGTTTCTTTTGCGATTAAAGCCATGTAATACTGACGTAACCATCACACACAGGGCAATTAACGTGTGTTGATTTGGGCGATTATAACTGTTTATGACAAACACAGTGAACAGTAAACTAGAAAATAATTATCTGTGGGATAAATTCAAAGCATGTACATACGGGACAAAATCAGACTTTAAATATCGTACTTTATTTGCACTTTATTGTACCAAATATTATTTGGCACAATGCCGCATTTACAGACATAAACAGAGTATATTTGTAGATAAGCCTAGTTGGAAAAATAAGCCACGCCCCGAGGTACCACATACGATATTACCAATCTATTAATATGTGATTATACCCATCAGGAAATGTTCCCGCAAAAAGGGAAATAGAGGATACAATCATAGTTATCAAATCCCCAATATACCCAATACAGATGAACAAAACGCATTAAAATAGGACCCACTCCTTACCTGTCTCTGCAGGTGGTCTCTGTCGCAGGTGTTCCAGGAGCGGACTGGTCGAGGTGGAGTCCCCACCTCGTACCTGATACGCCCCTACCCCTCCCTGCTTCCACCTAGGCCAGGTATGTGTACCTGTGTCCTCCCTGCGTGCAGTCACCCCGGGATCGGGGCATGCTTACTTACCCCAATATCAACCAAGAACGGGAGTGGGGAAGGTACACGATTAGTGAACAGACCCGTATCAAGACTAAGCTGATTAAGCCCTTGTTAAATGTGTAAAACCATACATGAGAATGGCAGCAGAGTATTTAATTGATTTAGACATAATAAAATTAATAGATAAAAGAGCGTCATTATGAGAAGAGGGAAGTTAATATAAAAAGAAAATCTTCTTATTTATGAAATACAAAAAATATAGTAAGGTATTAGCTATTTTTATAGATGAAACAATACGTAAAAGCATTGAAATATCATAGGAACCATTGCAATAAATACTTCTACTTTTCGAGAATAAAACATTTACACAGTCTCTATACTCAAATTGTCCAATTTCCTTCCAATGGGTCCTTCCTAAAAGGACCTTGTTTGCAGGTAGCTTGGGATTGATACCATACATATGTGATATTTCCTGTGGACTATTGTATTTCTGGGTAAGGCACTGGTTGCATTGCCGAGGGCATAATCAAACACAAACACTGAAGGACATTTTGTTCGCATCTCCTTTCTCCGAGAATGAATTTAATGAGGTTCGACTTCGGTATTCGAGTAGACACACGGGTACGTATGCGTGTTGAATGAAAAAAATCCAAACTGGCAGGAGATGAAACACTAACCAAAGACTAATTCTTAAGTTTCTTAATAATTTCCTAAAATTAATTTTAACTCAATACCGTCCTATAGCTGGAAGAACATGTAATAGCGTGAAATCATAATAAAATGATTAAAAATAAATACGCATTTTCACGTGAACGAAAGAAACTAAAACAGCATAAATATAACTGTGAATTGTTTTCTAGGAAAACTAGATGTATCGGAAACCAATCGAGATTTCAACTAAAATATATGCTCTATGTAGGCCCTATAATTCGCACTTCCAAGAATTGGAAATCTATGAAAAATAAATCATGCAAATGTCAGCAGCGTTTTCAGGGATGGGGCAGGAGGGAAATTCTTCTGGGAAAATGCAAAATTTACCAACGGGGATGGCTGAGTCCTTCCTCTCCCCGTGTCTGGATACCCCCAAAACTAAACCACAATTTCCTAAGGCACAAGGGGACTGTTGGTATCCCAGGTATATCCAGAGACACACTTCATGCTACCCTGACCCGTTTTGAGGGAGAGTAAGACGTGCTATGTTTGAACAGGAGGGCGGTTTTGTTTGAGGGTAAATACTGCCATCATGACGCCCAGTGCACCTTCTGAAGGTTATATATAGGACGGGGTTTATGTACATGCTCAACATAACAAGGATATATATATATATATATATATATATATATATATATATATAATATTGAGATGATCACATCAAGTTTTATGAAAATATCATTATTCTACCTACCAACCAAACTCGAAAGGTATGTAGAGGAGATTCACTATCTACATACAGTAGCCAATATACCAACCTGCCATAGAAATATTGAATTAATAGAAGGGGACAGTGCCTCACGACAGGGCGCAGATTCGACCAGATAGTTTCTGACTGTTTTGTCCAGACACTGGACAGCCAAGACTTGGCCGAACGCTTTCCACTCGGGTGTCCACTATATGGCTTAATATGAACTAGGAGGTGAGTGGATGGTCCATAGCTTAGACTTGACTTGACATGGTTGGCTGATGATGCTTAGCCTGCACGGCCCGGACTTGGGTGGATAGTGTCAGAGATTCCGAACAAATTGGGTGTTCAAAGCCCTTAAATGCATTATACGTGTAGCAGACCGAAATAAGGCAACTATTAGTTATATCAGTTAACAACACGAGAGTTTCAGAACTTGATCGACTTTATTCCCATACAAGCACATACACCGACATCCATGTATCAGAACCAGTTTACATTCAATACAATTCTAAATCTTAATTCCTGAATTGCTCGATTACTTGCAATCCGACATGCCTACGGTTCAAGGTTAGGATAAGTTGACTGCATTGCTCTAATGAGTGAGTACACAGTCCGTGACAACATTTTGAAACTTTCTTTTATGAACTAAAACTGAAAATATTCCTGCCATTTTCACTTCAAGAAATAGCCTTTTTATCCTGTAAGTTTAACAGAAGTTTGCAAACAATTACTTTTCGTATTTTAGCGGTAAAGTCGAGTAAAGTTCACTGCTTGAAAAATGAATATTCACCTTCAGTATCTCTCCTTATACCTATGCCTAAGTGCCTAATAATCAAAACTCCTCAATCATGATCCTTTATAATGCCTTCATTCTTACACTAACATCCGTCAGGTCAATTGTACATATACAATGTAAATGCAAGGCTTAGAGTTTGAATAAGGTAATAGTATAGTTGTTTAAGGTACTTGAGATCATACTTTCTTTGGATGATGACAGAGACTCTTTGCTTATAATTTAATTTCGTATTGAAAAGTAACACAAACACATAGAGATCTAGGCAAAGAAGGTATTGAGTGGAAGGAATCAGAACTATTAATAACAACCCAAGACTTATTGAAAGTTAATCACAAGACACAAAATACAGTCCAAATATTGTGAAGTTGATAACTGAGAAGAACCCACGACATAAAAACTCATCTTCAGCATTAACTAGAGTAAATTTATATGTATGTCGAAGGACAGGATCATGAAGGGAAGTGAATTCATTAAAAGTCAATACACATGCAATAAAAGCTTAAATTAAATTACCAGTACCATTTTTGAAGGCAAGTAGTCTCAAAAACTAAATAAAATCGGATTTCGGAAACAAATAATTTCATCTTCATTCAAAATAAAAATGCAATCAACCAGAAGTTATCTGTCAATGTTTATATGTATAAAACAATACCGGTAAAAGATTATGAATATAGATAATTTTCAAGAAAAAATTTCTGATCTGTGAGGGTAACCAATGCATAAAAGGTACTTTTGAACTTTAGACTGCGTAAAAGAGCCCAACACTGAAACTCTAGTTTAATAATACTTGATGACTAAAACTTTATTTGGCATAAACTTTTCAGTAGCTAACTATGATACATAGTATAGACTATTTCGGTTTGAATAGAATTGATGCAATCTAATGAATTTCATTCTTGTATACTTTCGAAATCTCCTATCGTTCATACACTTACTGAAGGATTTCCTTTGAATTAAAAATACTCTTTCAACCTATGAGCTACTGTGTGTATCAACATGTGACAGGAAGCATCCTATTTCAGTTTTTTTTTAAATAACAGTTCCAGGTATGTAAAACATCTAAGTTAAATCAGCCCCTTCTCAGATCTTCCACTAAGTGAGAATACATAGTTGCTGTATGGTAGCTTACCTGGACGGGAATATAAAATGCAAAATAGTTGGTTCATTAAAGTTTCTTCTTGCTTAAAACATTAAATAAATGTGTTTCTGGCCAAATTTCTGAGTGGTAGAGAGAACGCATATAAAATATGTTATATGCAACCTTCCTGACGATAGCAAGGTTAAGGATTTTCAATACTCACAGTTCTCTCGTAGACTACAGGGAATTCAATTTTTAAAAAAGAACTACGTATCCATCAATTGTGTCTAGAATAAACGTAATGCAGATGCCGTCACACCTCTCCAAAATGGTCTGGCAGCCATATTGGTGATCAATTGAGAATTGTTATCATCCAAAATTCATAACTCTCAGATCAAATATTCATCTGAAATTAACCTGAAACCAACCCATGAAAACATTATCAACCATTATTATCCTTTAGAACTTGATAATTTTGTGATCACAAGAAAGGTGGTCACGTGACAACGTCTGCACAAGGTCTATATCATGTTGCAGGTGATGAACAATGTTTTAAAAGTGATGATGTATTAATCAAGACATGGTTTACATTTACTTTACGTGATGCATCGGGGTTGCTTAATCTCCCTCTTATTATCTTATAGTTTATCACTCAGTTTAACGATTCATGAAAAACTGTATGTAACAGCATAGTATTAACAGGGGTTCAAACAGTAAATTAACACTCTTCATAACAGGACAGCACAGCCTTTTTCTATAAAAAACATTAAAAAGAGTGGTCATATTACCTCTAAGGTTGACAATAGAGGACCTTTCTAGTCATGTAACTTCTAAGCGAGACAATAGAGGACCTTCAGTCTTATTTCTTGTTAGGTAAACTGTAGAGAACATCTGCACCTGTTTTGTAACTTGAGGAATAAACAACGAAGGACGTTTACTGTCCTGTAACAACTTCTGTAACATTTGCACACTTGTAAAGGCACGCCACCTTTGTGCTGTAGACATTCACACCTGTTAACATTCAAAACACACAACTCTATGAGAATCTGTTCAAAAATTTTCAACAGAAATTCAAAGCATACAACCCAGTTAGACTTTTTTCCAGAAATTCAAAGCAAAGTATATTGTTACAATTTGTTCTTTGTGTTCAGATAGCACCAGCAATATACGATGTATTGTAGGATATATGATGCGACTACTCTGCCACCTGGTGCGAAATAATGTTAAGAGCCAACTCGAATAATCTGACCCTTTAGGATCCTGATCACCCCGAAGGTACTTATAGAGAACTGGGTTACTAATATTTTTTGACCTAGAACCCTGTATCCGATCTGTAAAAGCCTATAAACATGCACAAATTGTTGACGACTTTCTTTCATATATATCCATGGCGTGCTATCGCGCAATAAATGAACAAAATGAGTCTGTCTGCCATATGGTGTTAATTTAGATCATGATAAAGGGGAAAAATCTAAGAATGTCTGTCGATACATTGATGATAATTATTTTTCTTCAGTGCACATTCTCCTGTTTCACAGTTACCTTCCCCTGTCTTTACTTTAGACACTGCAATAAACGACGTACTGCACAGTACAATACCTTTGTAACAAGCACCTTTTTGTATTTCAATTACTCAAAGCGTTATAATGATTTTAAAAAATACCAGATGGTCTGTTTTTTTCAAAACACAGATCTACCAACAGTAAGGAGATAAAAAATACATTAATACCGTCTTAAAACATCAAAATTCAGTTCAGTTTAACAACAATGGAAAGCAAAAATGGAATGGAAACTGAATCAATCAAGCTACACGGTAAGTAGACCGATTTTCAATTAATAAAGTTAGAAGATTGATTCTGTACACATAAGTTGTCCCCAAAGCAATAACAAGTATGGTATGCAAAAGTAGCGATGCTCTTCAAAGTAGACAGCTTTATCACCAGTCGCTATCGTTTGCCAGATAAAAGATAGTTCTAAAATCCTAACCCTAAAAAACACTTAAGTGTGTTCAAAATGTAAGCATGATTGTGCTATACTCCGCCTGCATACTTTTGATTCTGCCATGTGCTTATGAAAGACCTCATGTAGAATGCCAGTTGTGACTACATACATACACATCATTCTGACATAATATCAATAATTTACCCATACGACCTTGGCACAGTGAACCGCTGAGAAAAATACACCTACATTAATTCATCTTACGCTTATAGCTACATCCCTATGTGGAACATGAGGTCAGTCTTGGGGGTTTCTGATCCACATATTGAATCATTACCTACTACTCCTGTGGCGAGCCAGAACATAAATGGCCACTCCCAGGGTGGTGGCGAGGAGGCCCAGTGCCGCCACCTGGTACCAAACCGGCCTGCTATGGTTGGGGTCCGGCCGGTTAGAAAACTCCAGCTCCGAGTGTAAGTCCGAGCTCACCTGTCGGATCAGCTGGATCTCATGCCTCACACTGATCACCGCGTCCTCGATGGACTTCATCTCCTCCGGGGTGAGCTGCTCGCTGAGCTGCTCCTGGGAGGGGCTGGAGCTGTGGTTGGCCGCGTTGGGCACGAGTAGGTCCATGCCATTGTGAGAGACCGCCGCCGGGGTGGGAGGAGGGCCACCGGCCTTCTTGGAGAACTTGTTGGAGTTCTCGTCGCTGGGCGAGGTGCTCATGGCTGCTGCTGAGGTGGGGTCGGTGCTGGTCGAGCGGTCAGTGGAGTGGTCAGTGGAGGGCGGGCTCAAGGGGGTCGGGGTCAGCAGGGACGCCCCGTCCGTCTCGGAGATGTCGCCCAGGGTGGCGGTGGTACGGCCGTCGTCTGTGAGGTGGGTGGCGATGTCACTGATGCTCACCGGCGAGTCCAGCTCCAGCTCCGACAAGGCGCTCTATAGAAAGAAAAATGTGAATTCGTCAGGAGGTAGGCCTTTAAAACGTGTCAATGTATTACCACAATGAATGCTTGGTCACGTCGTAAAGAAAACATGCAAGCAAATACATATATGCAAGTTTAACATTACTTTTATACAAGATGAGATTTCATGATGTGAATTTCTATCTGTGACTCTGTCTTATTGATTTTTCACTGTTATTGCTGGTTGGAACAATCAGAACAGATCAAAGCGATGGGGTCACTATGGAATAAAAGCGGGAATAAACGACGTTTTTGCCACGTTAAACAGAGTGGATGTATCATTTGGATCACAAATTACATAACTTCATTAGCTCGATATTCTTCTGAAATGAGCATACGAGCATAATCATAATTATATGCCAAAAGAACTTTAATTTGGAGGTGCGGCAAACACCATTAAGGTCAATATATATATATTTTAATCAATCAAACAACTTCGCATTATATGTAAAGTTCAAGTTGCTTTAATTTGATACTATATGATATACATGTTCTTCAGTATCGACCAAGTCTAAAATCTACAACCGCCTAGCCCACGGGCCCAGGATGTCTATTTGAGGTACCATAGCACCGCCTCACATGCTTCACTCCATCCGCGACCGGCCCCATCAGCTCTGTTGTATGTGTGCATACACCTAGATACCTCCCCACCACACACACGGGCCGAAGGGGGCATCACCTCTGACTCTACCCCATAGCGTAGTTACCATGGCTACCAGATAACAATGAGTTGGGGGGGCCGGGAATGGGTACCATGGTAATGGATTCCCCGGCCACCTTTACATTTACGACTATGGGTGATGGACGACACGTCTGTGGAGTTTTGTTAAAGGTACCTAGGTATTAAGGGAAGGACCAACCTAGACCTCCTTCCCAAAACCTTTAGCCTAGGCTCATTGGATTTCATATCCCAAAACAGAGGTTCGGGCCTGTAACGCTAGCAGGGTGCCACACTATTGAGAAAGGTCTTTTCTACATCAAAAATATGAGTATGAATTTAGTGGCAAAGTTAGGAGTAGTTTTTAGATGATAAACATACAGCATGAATTCCTCTACCCTAGTGCAAATAAATGGCGTTGATACTACAAATTGGCGCTGTAAAACACATACGTTATGGGATCTAATGGGACCCAGTACTCGTACTATGGCCATATATATCCATTAAAGTCCCCTCATTCACCCATCACGCTCGGTATACAATAGGGGCAGACATGGTAGAGCAACTGCTATTTGCACTAAATCTGGCAAGCACTCCCGAAGCTCTATTTGAAAATGAATTAATTGCAGAAAACATATAACATTAAGCTCTTAGGCATGATGTAAACAGTCAAGAAACATGAAAGTCCAACAGTTATCGTAAAAATGGAATACATGTACTGGTATAGTTTAATAGGCTTGAAGCTACATTGTAGTTTAATCAACAATACCATGGGAATTTATTCTACAATGGTGGACTCCAATATTCGGAAATGAAATTTCAGTGAATGTACTCCAGGGGGGGCGACCAAGAAAAAGTTACGAAAAGTCTGATCTATCGTGAGTTTATTGTGACGAGCCACGAAAAATTTGCAGCGAGTCCCCCAGAAAACTTTTCGTAGCGCGGTTTCTATCGTGGCCCGTTTCTATCGTGAACCACTTTTCGTGGGTACGAAATATCGTGGTTGCGTCACGAAATTTCGTGAGATACACTCACGAAAAAAACCTCGCTCGAAAGTAGGTCACGAAATACGCTGGTGCCCGCGCATCGAACTCACGCTATCGCTGAACGTCACGAATATACGCGGGTTCAGCCTAACGCCCAGTTCGTCAGATTTTGGCTAACTCGGGGTCACGTGACCACCTCTCGACCAATCAGTTCCATCGACACAATGGGGTGAACCTGCACTCTCTCAGGCCGTGTCCTCCTCGCCGAGAGAGAAGGGAGCCCAGCATAGTCACGAAAGGTCATTTCCGGTGTGACGTAGTTTCGCTGGTTTCGGCTTGTTTTGGTTGGTTTTTTGTGTTGTCTCGCCGGTAATCTTCGTCGGTCGCTGGTTCTTGGCGCTGGATCACTGTTTTTTAATATGTTAGGGCGGGATGAACATAAATGGATGAGAACGCGGTAGCGTATTTAGAGGGGTGGCGCGGGGGCGACCCACCTTTTTTTGGCCAAATTTAGATTTTTTCAATGTACAATTCCGGGAAAAATGGGGTGCCCCCCTCCCCATTTGATTAGCGGGCCCCCGCGGCCACCTTTAAAAAAAGCTGGATCTGTCACTGGAACGATCATAGTGTGGCTCCTTATTTCCAGACTGGTGGTTCCTACGGGTAGTGTTAAACATACAATGATCCGTATGGCTGAAAAACTACATCTCCGGGCCGAGTCATATGTAAGTAGGGATGGGGAGATTACCACCACTTTACATTGCAGCCCGCAGTTATCCCATTCCCCACTGGGCCTTTTTGCTGCTCCAGATGCCATTTGTGAGTGCGATTTACAGGGGGCGTTGGGCGTCTGACCGGAGCTATAGGTCGGGTGATAAGCGAACACACTTACAGCTGAATGGTCGGGAAAGAGGTGAAACGCCTCCTTACTCCGTCCTGGCTAAGGTCCACAGGCTGAGCAAGCAAAAATTGCTCTCTTGGCATTAGACCAAAAGTTCATGGCTATGTTCTCGAGAGAAGCATAACTTTTTTAATATTTACGAGATGGCAGCACTAGACTGCAGGTGGCATTTACGAGTATTCTAAAGAAGTTTGGGGAGGGATGAAGCTCCACAAAATGATTCAATATAGGGATTTCAGATCCAGGTAAAGAAACCTTACATTGGAACGGGAAGATGTTTCGAGATCATACATATTCTTCAAGGTTTTGTATTTTCCAAGAACATCAAGCATTTTCCTATGTCATACCAAGAACGCCAGAACAGAATGTAAAGGTATCTAGAAGACTTCTGATAGGGAAGCGTTACAAGGAAGATAAATTTTTTCATGGGTCACTAGGGTAGCGTTTTTGTGCTGGAATCTGGACAGCACAATATATCATATGACGTTGTTTCGTTTCTCTCTTTATACGAGCGAAAACGAAGTGTTGCGGGAAACAATTTTTAACAAAAGGTTGAAAAGGAGGGAAAAAGTTATACAAAAAATGAATACTGAAGACATAAATTCCATTAATAACATGTCATACTGCGGATCCTCTATACAAGCCAGGAGCGGTTAAAGGTGTACCAGCTGAGTAGGATGATTAAGGAGTGTACAACCACCCTGGTTTAGGGATTAAGACATAGGGCTAAGGGTCAGGAGTGAGTGAGTGAAAGATGTTTCACACGAAAACAAGTTATGATGAATTCTGACTTTTCAGAAACGTGTTTTGAATTGGTCAGTGCTTGGTGATTGTATCTAGGAGATGAGGGTGACAGGGTGGGCAAACAGCAGGGGATCAAATCCTGGAAATAATTTTTGCTGTACCTCATCCCTGAGTGAACCCATAAACCAACCTGGAATTGAACCCAATGAACCACTTAGTAATTGCTGGGTCCCCCCTATTGTTGCCTTTTACAATCAGCAGGGGCTACTGGAGGCCTATATTCTTCCCAGGAGCAGAACCCCCACTCCAGTACCCCCACGGGGAAGGGACAGGATTGCTGAAGGTGGTACGTACGGATATAGGAGGGCAGGCAGGCTGTGGGAAGGGAGCGCACGTTTCCATAGTTTAGTAACAAATATATAGGGCGAGGCCAATTTATTTTTACTATAGCATGTCAGCCAACCGCCACCGCCACCCTAACCCCCCGTCGCCGCCCCTTTTAACAACGTCCCATCACCTACCTGAATAGCCGGGCGGTAAGGAGACTGGGTCAGGTGTAGGTATCCTGGTAATAGGCCCAGCCGGGAATTAACCATTCACAAACTGAGAATTAATCACCAACTGTGAATTAACCATTCACCAGGATCCGACGTAACAGAAACCCCGACCTGAGCCCTTCTGTGTGCTGCCGGCCGTAATGGGATTGTGAGCCTGGTCATGCTTTAGTAAGCAAGCACAATCAACGTCAAGTAGAACGGGACATTTGGCACTAACCAATTTGAATCCACAATTTGCGGTTGTGGCGTTCTAGTAGGGGCATAGAGATACCCTTCACTTAAGATCTGCTTCCTGCCCGGTCCTGGACTGGTGTTTTTTTAACATTTACGTCACCTTTTTCCCTCAGAAGCTTTCGACGTATCATTGTAGGAAGAAAATCCCACGCCAGACTAGCTTTTTTCCTCGTACATAAAAGAAACACTTTATGATCTAAGGGTGACCTAAAGCTTTCTGACTTTGACATGGAAGTACCGGTAGGCGTTTTTCTTTTAGATTCACCGACCTAAGGCTTAGGGTGTTCTAATGTAGAATGGTTCAGATATTTATTCCCTTAGCATAGTTAAAGAACATAGAATGCATATGCCCAATTCAGTCCCATGCAAACAAGGTTATCATCCCAGGTGTGTCAGGGATATCAGCCTGAGGGCAGGGCTGGCAGGGCTGTCCGAAGGCTGATATTCCTGCCAAGGGTTGATAACTCACCGAGAACCTTCTCCTTGGTTGGTTATGGATTTATCATACCCTGGCAATATTTTAAAGTGAAATCTTAGAGCTTAGACTAACTGAACAATGGGTCTATTTTCCACTGCTGGAACTACTTTCCTGTATCAGCCTGCAGTATGATAACACTTTAGTTATCACCTTGCCTGTATCAGTGATGTACCAAACTCGTAACTACTGAACCTTTGGTATCACCCTATGGTATGATAAAACAATATCCCACGGTGGTTGATAACTTTAAGACATACTTTCTTTAATTGCATCCCTCAGCTGACTCCTTGTGCTGCCTTTCTATGAATTTCAATGATCCACCTCGTACAACTTTAGCAGTTCGTGACGGATTATCTCTAACATCTCGTCATTCTTTGGGAACATGTGCTGCATGTGGTAGAACAATGGTCATTGTTTCGGGCTAGGTTTCGGCAGCGGCGCAGTATTCAGTGGCCTTACATGTATACTTTATAGGTATATACGGAGTGTTAATTATGTGGGTTGCCGTTGGTATACCCATAGAACTGTACGTTCTATGTATACTGTACTGCAGCAATTCAAGAGGTATTAACTACAACGGCAACCATGCTTTAAAAACTGGACCTAGAAGTCATCGCTTGTTATTAGCACAGCAACGGTCACGTAGAAAGTTCACTGTCAAATAAATACCGTCAACATTTCCAAGGTACAAACTATTTGCCTTAAGTCTGTAAAAGCAAGGCACACAGGAAAACTTTGTGGACAATGTTCTTGATAGCGACCGCGGACAGCATCCCCGCGTCCACTTCCCCTCTCCCACTCTACACAGACACACAAGGTTATACATTGTACAGTCCCACCACGGCATAGGCAACACGATCTTGCCCTAAAACGTCAAGTAAATGTTCTGTATTCTCGCTAAGTAGGCAGGACGTTGGCGGTGCGCCCAGCCCCCCACCCTCCCACCCCTTAGAAGGACACTCCACAACGTCTGGCCCCACACCCAGGGCTGAGATGTTCAGTCGGAGCACGCCCCTAGACGTCAGACTCCCTCCAGTAGGGGAACTGAGGGTTTAGCAGCACAATGTGAAGCCATTACTGACGGCTAAAGGGGAGCAGCACCCAAATTGGCTCGGGATCTACTCTGACCTTACCGTAAGTACATCACTCTATGATATGTATAAATGTATACGTGTGGGCCAGGCTTGCATACCTCTAATATTGCATCACAGATAGATATAGACTTACGGCGAGTTGGCCAACACATCAATTATGGATTTCATTAGTAGGACCGAAAACTCTTACGTTATAGTTGGATAACTACAATCAAAGAGTCTGTATAGTTACAGTGGCGGATCCAGCTTTTTGCAAAGGTGTGTGTGCTAATAGAAATGGGGGATGAACCCTCGATGTTTCCGAACTTAACATTAAAAAAAAAAATCCAAATTCGACAAAAAGAAAGGATGGGGCGCCCACCCCACCCCTAAAATCCGCCCGTGAGTTATGTATACATGTATACGGTAATCTAATGAATGCTTTCAGTCGTATAATCACGATGTGCCCTTCTCAACGTATTATGTCAACATGATCTCCACCTATCCTCTCACAGTACAGGCGGACACTTCACACCTTGATACACGTCCCTGATCTTACCTGTGTGTGATCCTCATTAACCGCTGGGTCCCCTGTTTACTCACTTTCCCAGGCTGGGGTCCGGCAGGCAAGTCCAACTTGGGCCGAGGTGTTGTTACCTCACGGCTTACCTCCTCCAGTCCCCGCCCCTCTCACCCGATGTGACTAACACTGGGGGACTAGTCGGATTAACACCAAGTAAAAGGTCCTGTGACACGGCCCGACGATGATGATGTCATCTGTGTGGGATCCAGCCCCCCAAAATGACTTCAAAAAGAAGTCAGAGTATTGGATCAGGAGGTCAGTTTTTGGCCCGTTTGCGGAGGCGAAGGCCACCTCACTCCGAGAAGGGTGGGAGGCTGCACTCTGGCAGCACTGAGTTTTCCTGCCTAGTTGAATCCCCACTGTGCATCTACTAGGCTGTGTATATATCTAGGCCTGAGCTGGGGGCGTTCGGGTACTCTACAGATTTGGAATCTAATATGATGTCGGTGACGCTTTTTGAGCATATGCCAGGATGTTATTCCCTTTTTGGTTTGTACATCACCGAATATGTTTTATATACACCCAGTGGTATAGGTCAAAATCTAGCTGCGGCGAATAAATTGGTCAGAACTGTCTGTGCTTTAAGTTGCCTTAGTGGTACATCCTCGGGTGTCTGTGTGTGTATGTACCACGAGCTGAAGAATCTACCTAAGGGGCACATACCTGACAAAGGTGTGCCAACACTGACCGACCCTAACAGAACATCTGTAGGAGGTCTGAGCCTGGCCAGGAGGAAGATGTATAGCTGAACTCAATTATTTAAAATGGATTCAAAGACACGCATATCACCTATTTTCTAATGACTGTAATGTTGGCATACTATTTATTCTGATATCTTTTTGAGCTGGCAACATACAAAAGAAAAGGCATGACCAAATTAAATATTTTTCTCGTCCAAAGCTTGGATCATGGACGAGGTATATATGTATAAATAGGTCTGGAATAGACATGAAACTGTTACTGGCCCTTGTCCTTTCTGCTTAATGAATGGTATTCAGTGCAGAATAAAAGTCTGTTGGTGAAGAAAAAAAAACAAAAGCTGTCTAATTCATTTTTTTTGGTGATGAAATAATGGGCCACTGAGGTTCTGTCACGATGTCTTTTTCGATTGACTAGCTTTAAGAATATTTCTTATGATCTTATGACGATTTTTATCGTTTTATGGCGATAATGGCATCTTTATGGATGAACCATCGCCGTGTAACAGATTTAATTTTTAACAAGTTCCTCCAGGATTTGAACCCACAACAAAGGTGTTTGGACTGGGAGGGGGATGCTAACCCTTACACTATGAAGCCACATAGAGGATTAGAGGGGAACTAAATCATGACCTAATTTGCTGGTTCCCACAGGTCCTTTAAAAAGCTGTTTAACAAATCAGCAACCAAATGGACTGGCTTGTAGTTGTAGCATGCTATTTTGCTGGTTCTTGGTATGGCCTGAAGTAAGTTAAGTGTGTAGACTGTAACATGTGAAAGGACATCATTTTAGAAGTAGTAGGGTAATCATGGGCTACACATAGCTTACTGCTATACCACTTACCGTAGGTCTCCTATATACGGGTTTAGCGAATGGTAGAATTATGTAATTAGGTCAGCCCATTGGGCCCAAGGGATATCTGATTATTATTTCTACCAATGAGCCAAATCTGCTATTCTGCTAGTGATCCCAATGTTCGTCAAATATTTTAATGAAGAAATTGAAAAATTAAAAAAAGAAAAAAGAATATTATACATTAAAATATAATGATCTATAAATGGTAAGGGGAGTCATAACACAGGTACATTTTCTCAGGGTAACCACTCAATTCTCATTCCTCGCTATTTTTAAGGTAAGAAGAGCTTCCTTTTCAATAGACCTGTCCACTTTGCCAGCTAGCCCACCCCATATTTCTATGATATCAACATTTTTAGACAAATGATCATCGTACTTGATTCACAGTAATTTTCCAAGTGGTATTACTCAAAACTAAACTTTATATGCTTTTACTTTAAATATGATGTTAGATATGTAGCTGTAGGACTGGAAAGCAGAAATGGCATTTTCCCATAGGGAACAGTGCTAAAGCCCTTCAGCTTTGCTCACAATGTCCAACCCTATAATCAAAAAAACATACCTTAATTTGGTTCACCTAAAATGGAGGTAATTACCTAATTGAGAAGAAATAATAATTCATCCTCATTTATCAACACCTTATTGACTTAGAAAACACAAGTACTAACTCATTCACTCAGATTTGTGTCAGTACCTGACTTTGCAAAGACTGCAATTATGTCCGACCTCTGTATCATACCAGCAATACACCCCAAAATGGACAGGTCTATTAACGTCAAGGGTAATCTGATGCTGATGTAATATGGTCCCTTGATGGGGATACCGTTGGAGTAAGGAGAGAAGTAAATGAGGACCACAGAGTTAAGTGGGTCTGTGTAAACGTAGGCTCCCTGTATAGGGTTTCCTCGTGAGTTTCTGTTGGGCCCTTTCGTATACGAATCTTCTGTGATGGATAATTACTGCGCATGTAAAATCCTAACTGAAAGTGACATAAATCTCATTTTTCACAATTGAAGTCTAGGATAGGGTCATTTTAGGGGATGCAAATGATACCGTCTCCATTTTCAGTCTCCATTTTCTGGTTGGCAACATAGTGTTGAGCGTACACGCTATGAAGAAGAATATATGCTTTCCAAATTCTCTGAAAATTCGAGACATGGAATCAAAACTAAGGAAAAATGATATCTATGCAGTATGGTAATAATTCGTTTCTTCCGAATCAGTCTGGCGATGTTGTTTTGGCAGGTAATTTTTAAGAAACCTTGCCAAAAACACTAAAATAAAGATTGTTGACATCGTTCTTTCATGACTACATTTAAAAGTAAATATAAAAAGCTGGCTTCCGTCGCAGTTGACATGTGACTTTGTTGGCAATGAGCCATCGGAAGTTTTACACACAAAGTGAGGCACCACAGGCGGAGCGACAGCTCCACTACCCGTAGGGGTCACCTGACCTGACCTGAGGTCACGGGGTCATGACCTTTTGAGGTCATGTGTTTAAAACATCTCTGGCCCGTCACATGACGTCTAGCCGGAAACTCTTGGTGCCAAAACTAATACAGGTTATTTTAACGAAATTATCTATTACTAATTTTGGTAAAATCGGATCCTGGTTCGAACCGGCACTGTAGTAAAGATGATCTAATTAGAAAATGCCAAGCTTCTATTACTGGCCGAGTATGTCTGTTACTTTTTACATTATTGGCAACCAAGAATTGGTTTCATGGCGCCAGATCAAAAAGAATAAAAACGGAGTAAGCATACCAAACTTTTTGTGATGGAATCATGATCATGAATTCACATGCAGTAGTCTCATAACCAACCCAAACACAGTCCGTGCCTCATTCCATGTGTGAGAACATGAGACTGACTGAGTGAACAGTACATGTACACATATCCCATTGCAGCCAGTTCCAGTCTCACCCGTACTGGTATGCGGACAACAGACCACTCCCGTCTACATGACGGCACACATACATAGGTCTATATCATCTCCTGATGTGATATGGTGCAATATCAATTTTGTCTTTCACGGCTGTTACTTCTTTCAGGATATGAGGAGCACAATAAGGAATTGCAAATGGCACCTAAAACTTAAACGGCAACTCGAATGAGGATTGATTACTATGCAGAAAGATGAGCGCATTAGAAGAGCGGAGGAGGGGAGTATTAAGGGTACTACGCATCCCCATACATACTGTATGAAGATTTCAAACAACAGTAGGAATTTTATATTATTACCATCTGAATGTAAATCATCGTTCCATATAAACTACATCAACGATTCCCTAATGTCATTTGCCAGTTACTGCACAGAACTGGAATATCTTTTCAATAGTATCAATTACTAAAAGACATGTAAGCTTACCACTATTAATCCAAATCAGTATAGCATCATATGAATATATTGAATATCTGGGGAAATATACTTTTTCAGTGCTTAAACTATTTCGAGATACTGTGAACGCATATCTTTTCGGGTTGTATTTTCATTGCCCTCGTCTTTTATAAACAGGGTGCCCACGCTTTTTCAGATATAAAATTAAAACCTAAATAAGTCATTTTCAAGGCATTTTTACAAATGATTTTAGTGACCTTTATAAATGTTTATACATTCTACCAAAAAGAAATAAAGATAGAAATTATATCTTGTAATAAATTCAGATTGACCTAAAATAAGACCTTTCTAAGACCTCTGGACCCAATATAAGACCTTTCTAGTAGCCTTATGAATGGCAAAAGCAAAATAAGACCTTTTAAGACCGTATTATATTTGCGTGGCCACCCTTTAGATGCACACTGCACAGTGGGGTACTCAATGGTCACATACGGGCGACTGCCTGTCCATTTACATTAAAATTACTAGTGTCCATACTTTTCGTAAAATACATATCAGGAATACATTATAATTTATACCAGCACCTGAAATCATATACAAATCAATATGAAATATAGAAAACGGTTAAACTAGGTATCTTAGATATAGATCTGAAGGAATTTTACATAGGGCACACTAGCACCACCTGGTGAGAAAAACCCAACCAGTTACCAGCAAAAGATGGTGATGATGTCACAACTCACCTTATCCCCTACCTTATTGAGCACACCTTTCATAAAGCAATTGATAGGCGATCAACAATCGGCTCTCAATAAGTCAGTATTCAAAAATTTCACAGCAAACATGGGTTAAGACTTACTGACGGTCTTTCATAGGTCTAGCCAAAGAAGTCAAGCGATCAGGAAGGACTGAACCATACTCTGATAAGAAGTACAGCAGGGGTCGTCCGAGGGTGGCTATGACCCATAGGTAAGGCTCGACAAACAGCCTAAAGAAGTGGTTGTCCATCGGGCGACCTTTCCCAAGGACTTGGTTGCCCGAAGTCTTAATGTCTGTCCTGGAGCGGAGCTTCCATGAGAGGCGAAATAGTCTTAGGAATTTGTCATTAAGTATGAATAGAACTATGTAAAAATGTCTATCAAATGTTGTTGTGTCTTTACATATTTACATATTTAACTCTGGGTCCATTGGACCACATGTAGCCACTAGGCCAAGGTCCGAAATGGACCCAGAGGTCTAACCAAATATGACATAAAAGTGTCTTTTTTATTCTATGTAATTATTCCAATGTGATTAAACATCAATTAATTGAATTAAAAACCTTGATGTGGGAGTCCCAACACTGATGTGGGAGTCCTGACACAATAACAACATCTTGTTTGTTTAGATCTAAGCCTACATACATCATTCCGATGATGCACAATAGGCACCGCTGCTCCCACTAGCCATTACATAAAGTTCAAGTTCAATGCATATGTCACTGTTGCTGGGCGCCTAAAGGCCCAAAGACTATCTCCAACCTTTAGTACACGTATACTTGCACTGTTGCCGGGTGCTGGGTGCCGGCATTTTCATTCATTAATATTCAAAATCTACGCCTCTGTTACCGGGGGCGTCGCTTTCTCCATCTACCAATGTTATTTAGTACACATGCACTTAGTTCTATGTTCAAAAAGTAGGTCATCATACAACGTCACTGTTGCCGGGCGCCGGGAAAAAGTTCAAGTTCAACGTATATATGTCACTGTTGCCGGGTGCCTCAAGCTCCCTCCTACCTTTAGTACACATGCACTTAAGCTGTTGCCGGGCGCTGGGTGCCGGTATTTTTCAATTTGCACAGGTGGTTTTTGAAAGCATCATGACTTGTCAAAAAATGGAATTTCTCATCATTTTCAAACTTCAAAATGTGACTTTTATATGATGTTTTTGGGAAAAAATGGAATGAACTATTCTTCCCCAGATCTAGGGCTGTCACCAGGATGTATCCATTTCTCTGTAATAGTTCACATGTCTGAGAAAAAAGGGAGGACAGGACAAGTAAAATTCAAAAATAACAATTTTTTTTGTCATTATTAGAGTACAGAGGCGAAACATCATTTCGCCTCTAAAAAAGGATATATTTTTTACTGTCTTTGTGTCGAAATTGATGAAGAGAATTCAGGTAAAACATTGCGCTTATGGATGATCTTTAGTATCATCAAAAATGGTACAGAAACCTATGGTTGCCCGACGGGCAACTGAACTTTGGCTCCTGGTTGCCAAGCAACCATTTCTGGTTGTCCCGGGCGTCCGGGCAACCACCTTGTCGAGCCCTGCATAAGGGTTTGTTCGATCCGCATGGGTCGTACAGCCACCTGAGGACGACCCCAAAGGAACTGCTTATTTTTATCACCCAAGCATTATCTAAAATATGTGAAAATTCCTGAAAAAAAGGAGTTCACAGTTAATGGGGCGTACGGCCTGGCAATATGCACTACCCCGAATACGCACCGCTCGTCGGCAGTGCAGGTGATAAAAGAAGTGTACGCAACATACTCCTTTTAAAAATTCAATGGGCTCTAACAATTTTATTTCATAGGTGGCCATTACTAATCATAACTACCGGGGCACTTTCTTTTTTAGTTCCCCTGAGCTAGTATTAAAGTTTCAGACCTATTTTGGAAGTTCGTCATGGACTGTTCTATTTCCCTAAAGACCATTTTTGGGGATAGTTTGGGACGTACTGACAATTATTCGATATAAAAGAATTTGAAAGTTTTTGCTATACTGTAAGGCTGAAAGGACAGTTTCTTCAATGGCTAATGCCGCATCTCATTAATACAGATTACAGGTAATTTTATCTTTTACGTCAGGTAAAAAATCTCTGCCACATGGATCATAGATATTTAAAAGCCTTAAATTTGAGAAAATCCATTTTAGATATAGTAATACCTTTCAATACTTGTGTTGGCACCCATATCAAGGAAATTTCGATAAGATGACAAAATTGATATTAAACGAATAGGGCAATAGAACATCCTACATCCTGTTTGACACACACTGTTCTATTCTACTATCTATAGCTATTTATGATGTAGAGACATGGGAATACAAACGAGGATTCACTTTAATACTTTAGCATCACAAGACCATTATATATGTATGATATATTTCTGAAAAGTATGGCATATCATACATATATATCTAGGATAAACGTGGGCAAACATACAAATCAATATCAAAGATGGAAAACGGGAGAAAACTACATAATTGACACAAATGGCTAGGCAATCTCCGACATATATGATACATCTTAATATAAAATGATTAGTGTTAGTTATTTCGATCCTAATATTTTAACAGCAAACCCTTTTCAACCGCTTCATTAAACATGTTTAATAACTTGGAACACGTGTACACGAATGGAATTATATGAAAACACCAGGTGAAGATATGTCATTACTTACTGAATCGACATCGTCACTGAGCTAATGGTAAAGTTGATAAAAAAACATGCCTTACTTCTAAGAACACCACAGAATCTATAGAAATTCTAAGAGGAAAGGGACTCCTAAAGATTTAAAACTGAACAAGTCGAACAATCATTTCACAAACCTAGTTGGATCATTTCATATATGGTAATTCGTATAATGAGCATTAATGGCCTATTTGTCACATAGATACTCCTTAATCAGTTTTTTTTCCAAAATGCTAGAAAGTTGTATCACCCCTGAGGTATTATCTATGGCACATGTTTGGTGTGTTCGAATCAATATACATATTCATCTATCATTTGGTCAACTTCATATACGTTCAAACAGCATCTCAAAGACATAAACTTCCAATGATGGGGCTATCATGTGATACATATTCTTATGCTATAACCACTGCATGCGACCCAATAACATTGACGCTTCGGTATTCACATTCAGATTTATTAGAATGCTGTCGAGTATGAACCCTGTATGATAACTTGGGCAATGCCTAAGTTACTTTATGTGCAAGACATCAATGGTCATGTGCTCACCATTGTAAACATGGCAGCGTGCGGTTATTTTGGTATCAACATTAGTATCTCGTTTTTTATACTTCCCTTTGACTTAGCCGATGTTGTTCATTCAATTTATCACTTTGAGGTATGACATCTAAAATCTACTGGTTTAGGGAAATAAAATGACAGGGTCCCCACGCTCTTTGGATATCGGTTTATAACTTTTTTTAATGAACTATTTAAGACCTCTCGCAATCTCATGAGTAAAATATTTAGAAATATAGTTTGAAATACAGATAGTTGCCGGAAGCAGCTTTTTTTCCTAATCAGATTCAATTTAAGAGCTTTTTGCTAGAAGAACGTAAAATTTAAGACCTTTTAAGACCTGCGTGGGAACCCTGAATACATAGTGAAACTGGATGAGACGGGGTTACAAACATACGAGAGGGAAGGGGGGGGGGGGGGGGGGGGAGGGCGCGACATACACGGGACAAGTATTAGACCAAACACTCACCTAATGATATACCATCTAAGTTTGTACTCCTTATTTAAAAAGAAAAGAGAGAAGACGTGAACGATGGGTATGATTGCAAAGACTATTAAGTAGTTTGGTTACACAATCAATTTCAACTGACTTACTGTCTTAGGAATTATGAAAATTTAGAACCCAACAAAACATTAATTCAATCACAATATTTGTTAGTTATTCCCTATAGAGATAAAAGCAGGTTACTAGGTTGATTTTTCTAAAATAATGAAGAGACGGTTATCTTTAGAAGTTTAAATTGGGTAATTAAACGTTATTTCATCAATCAAGCAGAAAGGATGGATGCAAATCTACCTTGATTCATTATGTTACTACGGGTAAATATAACAGTGAATATACAATATTCTTTCTATGATAGAAGCTTTCTTTTGATGAGGAGGATGGGAGCGATTCTGAATGTTCTGTGATGTACGATGATTATACGGAAAGCCGAACGTACCACGCCACATAATACAGGACTGCATAATGAAACATTTAAATCCGCTTTTCTTCTGTGTATAGAAATCCTTGTATTTTTGTGATTCGTTGAACGACTAGATACGTTTCCATAAATCATTTGTACATGTAAACTGATCAGCATCTGCAGATCATGTGGTATCAATCCCACTTGTCTCCAACAGACTAGATCATGCACTATTGATGTTTGAATATTTCACGTTTAGCGGAGGTGTGAGGTGTAGTTCTAATGACCGATAGTGTGCAATTTAAAAAAGACAAAAAAACAAGTCGTGAGTATTGGTTTTGGTTTTGGTTGATGCAAGATGTCTTCATAAATGTGCAATATGCATTACAGGTTGGAAGGGTGTTGGGTCGGCCTCTCAGCGACTGCATGTTTGTCATGATGTCCAGTGCATTGTCATGCCACCTTGCACAAACACCATTATGTACACCACACTATAACCTCATCCCTCCTGGTCAACTTACCCAATCTAACAGTCAGTGTCTCCAAACAGCAGCATTACCAGTTACATCCACAGACCATAGACCGCCTACACGACCATCTCCCATGTCCCCAGCACACCAGCCTTACATTATGTTAATGTGGTAAGCTGCTGCACCCCTCCCCTCCCCGCCCCCTCCTACCACCCCCACCCGTCCCTGCCCCCAGGTCCCGCTGACCACTGCCCCCACCCCCTCTCACTACTCACCCAGCCGCCCTGGTCGAGGATGAAGCCGGCGGCGTAGTCGTTGACGGCCCGGGCGGTCAGGTCCACCAACCCCCGCAGGTGCCGCTCGCCCTTCTGCAGCAGGGCCAGTGTCAGACGCTGACTGAAGAGCAGCATCAGGGCCACCTGGTGGGTAGAAGGGGAAGCTTTGTACAAAGGCTGCCATCTAGTGGTTGTACTATATGGGCAACTAGAATTGACATTATCTCAGGTACATGAAGGGCAATTTTGGCTAATTTCATGGGACAAAAACACTGGGAAACCTATAGAATATTTACTATTTCAGTAAATATAACTAGGTGGTATCAGTAAGCGGATTTATAGGGGGGGATATGAGTTTGTTTTACAGACCCTCAAGTGGAAAATACAGAATACTAGAGCAGTAGGTATTGGGGGACAGATTTTTCCTTAAGGAGCTTTACATAGATCGGGGATATATACATGTACATGTAGCATATATATAGAGCACTGGATGACAATATTTTTGTTTTACTAAAAGGTCCACAGCAGTAAGTAGTATATGGAAATACGAAAGACATTACACATTTTTTTTTTACAAAATAAACCGAGTAACGAGCTCGAGATAGATCAGGCAAAAAAATATGCTTTGAGTGGCCTCTGATAGGATTCAATATTCTAAGGGCTACTCGACCCACGATTTGTCCATGCGAATTGTGAATATGTTAATTCCCCTTATATACTCGAAAAAATGCCTTTGGCGGCCACTGGGTAACTCTACTTGGTAATTTTAGTTAACCAGTAGGATTCTGGGGTTTTCATGAGATACTGGACACACAAAATGCGATGTGTGACTTGTAAATCTGCCATGCACTCTCTGCTCTCACCTGTTTCCAGCCGGCGACCTGGGAGCCGTGGAGCCCGGCCCGGATGAGGGCGGCCACGAACACGTCGTAGGAGATCTGTTCCCGGGGCAGGCTGACCACCCCGTTGATGGCGAACTCGATGGCCTCCCCGTACTCCTCCTGCACCTGGTCACCGATCACCCCCAGGCGACGCGCCACCTCGCTCTCCGGACTCTCCGCCGAGGGGGTCGGGGACAGCAGGTCACGCACCTTGTCCGAACTGACCGCTGAAAAAAGGTACCGGTATGGGACGGTCTGGGTTATTTTGTTTTGTTCAAACAATTTGAGCTGTTATAGCGATGGTCGAGCATCATGTTTAATACGAAATTAATCTGTTTAATGTATTTTATTGTACTCTTTTTTTAAATTCAATAAATCAGTTTTAAGAACACACGCTGGATGCAACGTGCAGCATTGACTAACTCATGTGACGTCAACATTATTTAAGATATTTAATTTTAGAGGTAAAATTACAAAAGAACTAGTCATACTCATCATGCATTTTTCAAATTGTAACGGGACAAGATTTTCACATACTCATGATGAATTCAATAATGTACTATCATTTCATTAGTTCACTTTGCACAGAAAGACAAGATAATGCTGTCCAGTAATAAAATATCTTTATACAAATTAAAATATGGTTTTCTCAAACTGCTTCACACTTATAGTGTAGTTCAATCAAAAGGATATTTCCGACACTTATTATACAATATCAGCTAACATTATAGGCAGTCACATAACATCAATGAAATTCCCATTTTTCTAGGACCCCTGCTCCGGGACACCTACCCTGTTCGTACTTCTCCTCGAGCTCCTTCCACTGCTCGCCCAGCTCCTCTTTGAGGGGGAGGGCCACGGCGGGCAGGGTGTTGTTACTGACCAGCGCGGCCACGTCCACCAGGTTGAGGTCAGTGAGGGAGGTGCGCGACGACACCCAGCTGCGGCCCGACTCGCCCAGCATGGAGAGCGGAGAGGGTAAGGACGTGCTCCCAGAGGACACGCAGCTCGTCTGTCTGTGGGTGAAGAGTATGCAAGGTGAAGAGGTAATTATAGCAGATTTGTAGCATATATGCACTGATGTTCTTCAGTCTTAATTGGATAAAAAAATGAAATTAAACTTCCCAGGCTTATGAGTTACATACAGTAGGATACGACCATACATTGATAGTACAATCATAAATATGTTCACATATTTCCCCCAGAAATATACAATTTCACCAAGACGATCGAGTCAAGCGTATCATGTTCAGTGTTTATCTTAATTTTCAAGATGATAAGAACAGGTTTTCTCACAGTGGTGGGTGTACTGAAACACCTCTATATAAAATAGGTGGCACCTCCATTTTATTGATAGCTAAAGAATATTAATTGTATTCAAATCTATGTACAATGTATTAAAAAGTAACATTCTGAAACCATTTCATTACATTCGCTATTATCTTCTGACAAAATGATAATTTTCCGTAATGCTCATTGGTGTGCACTAAAAAGTATTTCAAGGATACACGTCCATGCAAGTTTTGATTTTATAGTAGGTAAACGTTACCTGTAGGGTAGATGTCGGTTACTCCTGTCGCTGTGGTCCGACTCGCCGTGAGCAGTGACTGAGGTGGATGAAGGGCCGGACGGGGTGACCTGCTCCTCTGACCCGTCCCCCCTCCCGTCCTCTGCCTTCATCCCCACCTTCTCCGCACTGTCTTGACTCTCCACATCGGGTTCTCCACCATCTGCCTCTGTCCTGGCCACAGGCGACACCTCCCCCGATCTTCTCTCCTCTTCTTGGGACTCTTCACTCTTTTCTGCGGGGGAAATTCCTGATACCCCTGACCGGGCCTTGGATGAGTCCACACAGTCCTCCCTATCTACCTGTGAGTGATTGCCAGGCCGGGCAAATTTTTCAGGGGACCTCACGAGCTCCTTCCAACTTGGGGGGCCCGGAGACTTGGGGGCATCGTCCGAAAGGTCAAGGGTCATCGGTCGGGCTGGAGACTCCGACCGGCCCCTGAGGCGAAAGACGTCATTTTCATCTGAGCCAGAGCGCTGGTACCTGGTTTCTGGGCGTTGTGGTTCAAAGGCACTGAATGAGTGTGGACGGTCACGTCTGATCAATGTGGGAGGGGTTGTGTCTCCGGGTACAAGACTGTCCAATGAGGATAGCGATAATCCCTGAGTGATATCAAATAGCCTAGCCTGGTCGGTCGGGGTACTCGCTGGTAAAGCTATCCCTGAGTCAGCTGTCCTAGTATCACCTGAGTTAGATTCTATTAAGGTCACTTCTGGTATGTCAGTGATTAGATCACTGGGCAGACCCCCGCCGAACTGACCTCTACCTGAAGGGTATGGGTGTGAGACAGTATCCTCGGGTTCAGACTCCTCATCTAGCGTTTCTCCTCTTTGCAGAATCTTTGGAGTGAAATGTTTCCGGACCGCCTTCACCGGCTCTTCATTACCAGGATCCAAATCGGACAGCTCTGGTGTGCCTCTCGCCCCTGTGGAGACGGTGGGCTCACAAGTGCTTACCGATTTAGTCTTCCGCAGCTGCATCATTAAGGCAGCCTTGGAGGGCCTGGGCAAGGCGGCCGACCTCTGGCCGTAATCAGTGAGGCCGGGATCCCTGGGGAGACTCCTGGATTTGACCAGGGGCTTCTTGCCGTGTGTCAGGGAGTCGCGATCGGTGTCTCCTCCATGGGCCGTGATGCCCTGGAGGTGCTGGTCGGTGAACACGGGCAGCGTCTCGCGGTGGGATGAGTTGCTACTGGAGCGGCTGTGGTGAGATGCTGACTTGTGGGACCCCCCGGAGGAGGAGGAGGACGGCCAGGAGGACCCCACGCTGACGGGCTCCCCCATGTGACTGGCTGGCACCAGACCCATGAAATTCAGGATGACGAAGCGTGTCTCCATACAGAACTCCTCCGGGGTGAGGGCAACCTGCTGGGGGCTGGCCGCCGCCGCCGCCCCCGATGCTGCTGGACCTTTCCTCGTCATCTTGAACTCTCCATTAATTGCTATATGGTTTAAAAGACAAAAAAAAAGTTATATCTTATCATACCCTTGTCTGATACAGGTTAAGTAGGTAAGAGTTTAATGCATCATTGATACAAGTACAGTGATAATAAACGGGTTATCACCCTTTAGTGATACACATTGATACATATAACCAACTCAGAAGGGGGTATAAGGGGGGGGGGGGGGGTACAAGGGGGGTAAGCACCCTGAGGCTGGACCCTGATATCAGCCTGCGGGCCCTGCCCTTAGGCTGATATCAGGAGTCCAGCCAAGGGGTGCTGACTCCCGAGGACCCCCTTCGAGGTTGAGTATGGATTTATTACACCTTTTCTGTTAGATCCGAGCTCCTAAGGACGGACGCACAGCAATCAGTGATGGTGGGGCTGTGATGTAGCACATGTTTTTATGTTTCTTCATATAACTTTTTTGATATCCATTAAATCCACAAACAGTAAGCAAGTAAAATGTAGCTAGGAACATTGTGCAGATAATGCATATGCTAAATTTTTTATTTCTTACGGATTTCATTTTTTTTAAATGAATTATTGAACAATAATAGCTTCTGTATCACCCTGGCGGGTGACACAAGGCTGGCTATCACTCAGGTTTGATATGACATGCATTAAACTCTTAACTACTAAATGTGTATCACCCTAAGGTATAATGAATATGACTATTATTATGTGTAACCAACTGGGAGGAAGTACCAGGTGGGTTATCAACCCAAGGTGTGTCAGGGATATATCAGCCTTAGGGCAGGGCCACCAGGGCTGCCTGAAGGCTGATATACCTGAAACACTGAGGGTTGATAACCAACTGAGGACCTTCTCCCTGGTTGGTTATGGATGTATCATACACAGTAACCCTGGGGACACTAAATGAACAAGCAGCACTATTTTCTACTGCCGGAACTGCCATTTTCTTCTTTTAAATGTAACCCAAGATTACTCTGTAATCTGTCAATAACTAGCTTTGTTATCTCAATCCAAATAGGATCCGATAGACCTATACCCTCTATTTACATATTTACATCATAGAGATATAATATTATGTATGTCTGTTTACATGTAACGGCCCTATGAAAAATGCACATGTAAAGAGATAATAATCATGCAGCATTTATAAGTTCATGCTTCAACTTCAAGAGATCTAAGCATAGGAATATTCCTTCTAAGTTTAAATTCATATTGTGAATAAAGTATGATTTCGGTTATTTTCTAGTCAATGTTTTGCTTTTGTTTGTTTGTTCAATTTCAAATAGATCTATCATAGGGACCTAATCACATTAGATCAACCTAGACTTGGGCAGGGATGATACTGACACACTTTAGGAGGGCATGACAGGTGCACGCCCCCAGTTTGCCCTAAATTATAAAAAAAAATTATGTAAAATTCAAGCGCCCACAAGGCACTGGCAAAAGTTCTGCTATAGCACGCTCCCCCTTTTTCAATTCCTGGATTCGCCCCTGGTAACTAGGTAGGTCTACATGTATTAATATTATCTGGGAAACAAAAATAGATCTATGATCTAGCCTCTACGGGCTCTAGTCTAGCAGGATAGGCAGACACTGAGACAGCCGCTGAACTATGTAAATGACAGGCCTCTTTGCAGACTTTGGCAGACTGTAGCAACTGTAGGAAACTATAGGCCTACTGAGAAACAACGCTACTCACTTCCCTTCAGGCCCCGGGCATTCTTTGGATAAATATACCGTCGCCCTGACTGAGGTGAGAACCAGTGAGGTAGGCTAGTAATAGAAGGGCCCAGGCAAATACCATAGACCCAACTCCGACAAGCCGAAGGACCCAACTGACCCAAGCCAAGACTCAGAGACAGACTCACAGAGTGCAAGACGTCAAGTTCTACTGACTGTCAGTGACATCATGTCTAAACGGTTTCTCCTCTGGAATCAATATCAATCAAAGCATTTCAAGTTCCTTATACAACGCACTACTTAATCACAGGACGAGAAAAAGTAAATTCAAACATGTAACCACATTTAGAAACCTTACTCAAACTTTCTGTACCAAACGGCCTTCCGGGCAGCCCGCTCATGGGGGTATCCCCGGCTATTTTTGGACGGCTGAGTAGTGACGTCAGAGTGTCGAGATTATTTTGTGTTCCTATAGCAAGTCGTAATTACGAGCTTTTTAAGCAGATTTGAAATAATATCTATCAAATTTTGATGAATAATGTTTATATAAATATTATATACGAATAAATTACATATATATTGTTCAAAACAACTATAATGATTTTGTCACATGACTAGAGGAGATTCCCCGATCACATGACACGGGAGAATCGCCATCTTGTCCTCTGAGCGGCCGTAGTGAGCTAAGGAAACCCGAAACATCTTCATTTTGCTTCAAAATACTGAACTAATATATCGGATAGAGGCATACATATAAACTATCAAGATGGCTCTCAGCGACGCAGATGTTCAGAAGCAGGTAAGTGCGAAATGAAGTGAAATAATGGCCTTTCTTTTTAGATGAGATAGCGGTGTGCCGCATCTCATCACCTGACGTCGGCTTGTGACTTGACTGGTCTCCGGACATTGCGGGATGGAAATAGACTTTGCTGAAGTTCACCTGACACCATGACTTATAACTTCATGCATTAAACGTCTTCAAATGACGGATATACAGTTGATCGGGCTTATAAACCGATTAGAGTGGAAATTCAAGGTATGGAGAGAGTGACAGCGGCAGTGGAACGAACATGGTCGTGTGTGGCTGTGGGGCGGGGCCCTTTAGTTGGTATATTCCCACAAGTTACACGGTGGACCACAATCACATTGAACAAGAAACGCTATTTTACCAGGATAAAATTGTAGACTATCAAAAAGCTGCCAAGTAATTAATGTGCAAGAATGTAAATTATGTGGTACAACTTGATACCAAAAAAAAACAAAAAAAACTTAATTAAAAAAAACTGAAAAAGGTAAAGTAACTTCAAGGTTGAAGCCACAATTTTAATGGCAAACACATAGAGTGCTCACGGCGACAGGACAGCCCGAAAATGAAAATGGATAAATGAACAAGTTTTGAAATTTATAAAGGCGACATAACGTCAATATATCGGACTTTTTTGCCCATTAAAATTGGCGATCTTATGGGGGGGTGGGGGGGGAAAGCTGTTATTGACCGTAGAGAATCAAAATTGACTCATGAGTCATGAGTCACTTGTACTAGTACTACATCCCTAAGAATAAACAGAAACATAGGCGACAATTTTGGTAACACGAAACACGCATATTAATTTGACAAAATGCATTATACAGGGCCCAATATTAAGCATTGCCCGCCTGCCCGGGGCAGGTAAAACTTGAGGAGGGGCAGGTATTTTTTGACGTCCACCTGCCCGATGGGCAGGTAACATTTTCATCATATTTAATCATCCAGTGAAGAAGGGCAGGTGAATTTAAGGTTCGGGCAGGTAAAACTTGACCTGCAACTGCCCGATGGGCAGGTAAGTCAAAACCCTTAATGTTGAGGCCTGATTTATGAATTTTTAAAAAAGGAATTAAGAACGTATGTAAAAATTCGTTATATCAATTAACTTATCCTACAAACTATTGAAGTCAGAATATTTGGTTGAGATAATGAACTATTATCATTTATGATTTTTGTGTCAAGGTATTACTTTAGGGAAGTGTTTGCTATTATCAATATCTTTAAGTATATGTATAATTACAGCCAGCGTATCTTCATCTTGAACTTGAAGGATTTTATAGTTATTTTCTGTTCTCAGTATCTCAATACAAAATCTATATTCAAGAGCAAATTGATAAAGATAACTCAACCCTGTAGACATGACAGAAACTCGGCATATAAAAGTTTCACTGCATTAAAGTTAAACAACCTTAGTTCAAAACTCTGGTAACTATGTAGCAAGTTCTGCATGGTTAGGCTTGTACCTGGATTAGGTGTCAGTATGTACCACTCTCTGAGTGGTCAAAAGATCAGACATAAATTACAAAGGAAATGTTTGGATTTTTGACAGGAGACGACAGATCAATGGATAAAAATATTGTGTTAAGATGTACCCTTTTCTCGCAAAATGACCATAAATTATAGTACCATACTTATCATATATTCTATGAAAAAATTAGAAGTTTGCCATACATTTATATTTTGATAACTTCAGATCCAGCACATGATGGCCTTCATTGACCAGGAGGCCAATGAGAAAGCTGAGGAGATTGACGCTAAGGCGGAAGAGGAGTTCAACATAGAGAAGGGACGCTTGGTTCAGCAGCAGCGCGTCAAGATCATGGAGTACTATGAGCGCAAAGAGAAGCAGATCGAGCTGCAGAAGAAAATCCAGAACTCCAACTTACTAAACCAGGCTCGTCTACGTGTACTAAAGTCCCGTGAAGATCATATCGCGGTAAGTAAGGGAGTTGGTATAATAATGATACACCTGTAGCCACACACACAACTTACCAATCTTTTGAGTACCCGCTTACCTTTTCTCTCCACGTTACACTTGGACACGAACATGCGCTCTATCAATAGATTAATAAGGCAAAAAAATGTATTGTTGTGTTCAGGTTTCCCGACCAACCCTATTATTTTGCCCCGACCATAAAGTGTTTTTCAATGGAAATATTGGGGAAAATTATCAAAAAGAGACTTCAAATTAGCAAATTGACTTTAGATCGCATGTCCATTATCAAAATATATATTTTAGATGTTAACAATGGTTCCAGAAGGTGATTCAGGGCAGTTTTTAATTTTGGACACTATCTGAGCCCGTCCTTTCTGTAAAATATATTTATAAAGATAAAAAAGGAATCGCGACCTACCGACCCTATTTTTTTGAGACATAAAACCTGAACACGACTATTTATTAATTTTGGCCTAAGTATACGATCCAAAACTCAAAAACGTGTTTTGCCTTATTACCCAAGGTGGCGTTTGAACACGAACGATCACTCTATGAATTAATGTTCTGAGTATACTATTCAACTTATACATCAAAAGGTGGAAATAACTGTCTAACCAACACCAGGAGTTAAAGTTTTAAGATGATGAAACTTTATTTGGAATTAAACCGCCATGTTTCTGCCGATTAAGGCCTTCTTCAGGGTTGTTGATTCAGCAATTACAGGGTATGAAGTGCACGGTTAAAGGTGTGAAATATCGTTAACAAGTTGAAACTTCAAAGTGTAAAAATGTCTGGGATAGCGTTGATTTTCAACTTATACATGTAATTTTATGGATCGGAGAAAGCTATTTGGGGTACATGGAGGAAGAGAACGTATACCCTCACACTGTAATGGACATTACATAATTGATCATGTTGAGAAAGTTTATTTCGACATAGACCATAGAATTCAAACAGTAGAAGCTAGATGTCCCCTAAAATAGTGTAATATAATTCTCTCTCTCTCCCCGCCCCCATTTCTTTTTTTTTATGCAAATCTATTTACTTCTGCCTTTCCCTCGCAGAGAGTGTTGGACGAGGCGGTGCACCGTCTCGGCGGTCTGACCCAGAACCCGGACAACTACCGCCGCCTTCTGGAGGGCCTCATCTGCCAAGGCCTCTTCCAGATGCTGGAGCTCAACGTCGTCGTGCGATGTCGTCAGCAGGATGTTAACTTAATCCAGGTTAGACCGAGGGATAAAGTATTACGCGAGATAAACATATTTGTACAGCCAGTGTATATTTGTTATTTTTCTCAAAGCCACAGTATCATCCGTGTGTTGCACCCTGAGCCTAGCGATGTGGTCGCTGGCAACGTGGTGTAACGTTACAACGTACTCCAGGGATGCTATTGGTCATGTCATGAATTTGGCATGCTTAGCAGAGTTACAATGTATCAAATTATGACCACCTCACGGACGATGGAGTGTCTTTAACTTGCCACTTTCTTCGGAGCATCATCGTCTATTGTAGTGCGGGTAGAGCAGTAATTAATACTAGGGCGCGGTAGATACGTTTATATTAACCGTGTACAGTAGTAGCAGACGTTATGTGGCGGTCTTGAATCGTCTGTTGCTTTGGTGTGGCAAAACATGGAGATTTTATGACTCATTTTAAGTATTTGGCCCGGGCAATCATAATAAGAAACGGTGGTTGACTTCCAACTTAAATCGACCTGAATACAACTAATTCTTTTTTTTGCTGTGCATGTTGATATTTTGATGACGTCCTGCCCCAATGTCTGAGAACTGTTTCATTTTTTGTTTGCAGAGTCTTCTCGAGAGATGTACACAGATTTATTTCCGGACAACAAACCGGAAAATCAACATCACTCTGGATAATGAATTTCTGCCGCATGACATGTGAGTATGGAATGGGAAGGTCCAGCCTTAATGACAGATTACATAATCTCCATCCTTAATGTATTTCAGATTCACATAATCTTTCAAAAGGTTACACAATCATTCTACTATCCGACACGTTAGCCTAAGGCTTGAAGAAAGATCTAGTTAGTATAATGGTGTGCATAATGTTTTATGAAATATTCATGATTATCCTACCCAAACAGTATAAGATTCACACAAAATGCCTGGTATTGCATAACATATTTATTTTTTCCGTATAAACTGTTGAAACTTACTTTCCATGTTTGTATTGGTTATTAGCGCTGGTGGTGTAGTTTTGATCGCCCAGAACGGCAAGATTCGTGTGACCAACACTCTGGAGAGCCGCCTTGACATGATTGCCAAGCAGGTAAGAGCAATGTACTTCCATCTGCTCAAACATAGAGACAATACCTAGTTCAGAGTGTGAGCTCATATTCCTTTCTTTACCAATTTAAATCATTATTTCGATTTAAAAAAATCGAAAAATAAATTTATAATATAAATTTATTTTTCGAATTATGGTTTATGTGATTTTCATGTCATATAGTTTCCTTTATCCTAGAATCTTTGGACATTTATGTAGATGTGAATCGACTCACAACTTTCAGCGTGTACTAATATTCATAACTTGTACATTTTACACCGATGATCGTTGTCAAACGCAAACCAAATTGTAGTGATATATAATTTAGTAAATGTGTCGTCAGTTATTTTTCTTAATGGTTGTACTATACATTTCATGATAAATGAATATCCTCTGTCTGTTACAGATGGTACCTGAGTTACGAGAAGTGTTATTTGGCAAGAACCCTAACCGCAAGTTCATGTCATGAAGAACTCATCTACTGGTTCTATCTTCTGTTACCATGGTGATAATGACAACACTCAGTCGGCATTCCAGTCAATCAGCGTTAAATATTGCAATTGAAATTTTCAACAACAGAGAGAGAATAGAATATTTGTCAAACACCACGATGAACAAAAAAGTTGAAACGTTTTCTGATGAAGAATCCTAATGATGTAAGAAAAAAAATCTGTATCTACTAGATTTTCCTCTTCCTCTGTTTTACGTATTCTATTGCACATAGTCTAGCTAATAGTCCGATAGTCTCTTTTGTTCTAGCAGTGATAAGAAGGACGCATGTATCAACCCTCCATCACAGATAGGAACTCTTGAGAGCAAAGGCAGAACGGGTTAAAATGATAAAGATTAACATTTAGCTAACTGTATTAGTGTTAGACCTGAGTAATGAGAAACATCCACGCAAATTGTGAGATTCCAAAGTATAATCTATTGTATCATAATATAGTCTGTCGTATTGTAAATTGATTGTATGAAGTGGCTTGGAAGAGAAAATATTGTTGCCGTGTATGAAAATTATAGTATTGTATATTTGCTTTACGATGTGTGTGAAATAAATTATGTACAATCAGGTCGTTACAAGTGAATCTTTGTAAATTACTGTCCAACATTTGTTTATGTTACTCGTTGAAGGAGAGTATTCAAGTGGGTATCACCTGCAATTGTAAATAACCCTACAAACCAGATAGCTCTTTTTCTATAGTTCTACTGCCAAATGTAAGCCTTACGTCTGTTAATTAAAATTCAAAGCTTTTACTTTTTACCATTTAAGAAAAAAAGAACACTAATTTGAAATCGAGGCAGGTAAAAAAAAGGTTTATGTTCAATACATTAACCATAAGGTGGTAAGGTTCTCGAAGATTCAGCTGTGAAATCCATGTCACAAACTCGATCATACCCCTTCAACATTCTGAACTTCCAAAGCAGGTCATTCTAGTCGGACAAAGTTGTTAGCGGTAATATACCTATGAATCTGAGATGTATCTGCGGTCAGATGTGTAGAAATAAACCCACCGTATAATACCTAGCCTGTTTGATTTTTTAACCGTATTGTAAAACATTAGGAAGATAGGCTCTATGCACGAATTTCATTTCTCCATCAAGTTGATATTTAGACCCTGGACTCTGGCATCTGAAACCTCGATATAGCATTAGTAATTGCTTAATGAATACATAATCCCAACGGCCCTATCGTTTAAATGTAGTCAGAATCTCGTCAGATCTGAAGGACATGGATAAAAGAACGCTTATCCTATCATCTGATCAGGGTTTTGGGATTTCGTTTTATATAATAGTTCGAATTAATCTGAAAATACATGTACAATGAAAGTTACAAAATAACGTTTTTATAAATTTGAATACTCAAAAATTAAGAAAACACGACAACATGAATTGATTGTGAACTTTTATTTGGCCTATTCGTCGTTTTCTTGAGGTGATTGGCATTTTCATCTGTATGGACTTTGTGTTTCTCTACATAACAACATTTAACAGCATCATACATATATTTAATGGTAGTGAATCTACAATTTGTGCATTTACAATGAATGAACTTTAACTATTCAGTTTTCGTTGGAGAAAAGTACATCTTGAGAGATCTTCCATGTGATCTTTTCAGGTTTAAGGGAGTATGTGTAAATATTATGTCTAAAACTACGTAAAACAAAAAAAGAATCAGCTGTGCAAGGACCATTGCACCGTGTACAAATAATCTCTTGTCGTAACATTTATAAATAACGCATGGGTAAAGTATGCGTGTGACAGTTTCTCTTGCTGTCAATGGAACAGATCGTTTTAAAAAGCTGAATGATGATGACTAAATACCATAACATGTACATGGTTTCCGGATTTACTTTTCATTCTATAGTGATATGCTGCTTATAACTTCTTTGAATATTAACTGGCCATGGAATTGCGCTGGACTAGAAAGCGAAGTCAAAGTTAGCATTGATTAATTTGGTGTAGACTTTATATACCGCTATCGCATCACGTCTTTCAAGCTCACTTTCATTAACTAAAGCTACCTTTTAAATTCTCAGTTTCACATAAAACATATGTACGTGGGTGGCATTCGTTGAGTCGAATTGACTATACACGTATATAGCTACCCCAGATCTGATTTCATTTAAATACAACATGGATATTTTTTAAATATAGAAAATGAAGCGAAAATCCAAATAAATGACCTATGTTTGACAATAAGTATTTGACAAACAGAATATTCGGAAATGCAAACTGATATTGAAACAATGCAAAATAGGATGAAAATTAATAGATTGTCAATATAATGTATTTGACACATTTGGCAAGAAAGTGTCCTTGCATACCATTGATCCTGGCATGTCAATCCTGAAGGAGGCACTTAAAAATGGATGCATTCAGATAAATCAGCAGGGAAATTATACCTTTCAGTCATTTAATTCGTCTATTTTTCATATTAATTTCCCATTTCCTCAATTGTATAACTGCATTTATACACAAAAGACTCCGCTTTTATCAGGATACCGTTTTCCTCAATACATCCATGTTTAAGCATCGAATGGTAGGACGAACTATAATACTGAATTAAGACCTGTTCACAAACTCAAAGTTAAGTCCTAACTACATAATCTGACTAAACTTTAACTAGTACAACTAAAACTAATTACCAACGTAAAACCAAAATGATTTACTGTATACCTATCACATGGAGTGACCAATAACAAGTCGCCAAACAGAAGCGACATAAACATAGTAATCTTTAAACAATTCAAAATCAAAATAATCATATTATGCTGGTTAGATATTAGGTTTCTCTTCTAATTAACCTAATCACCGGAGCCCATAACTCACATATGAGTTAGCTTTAAGTTTTGATTACAAGTACTTTAAACCGCATTTGGCATTTCGAAACACGTGTTGTGATAATGTTTGACAGCTTTTAGATTATAGTACAGTAACTAAAACAGATAAATCCAACAGCGCGATACACTTCGCTGGAAAACTAAAACGTGACTGTTAACGTCAGCTATTTTAGTGAGCACCATGCCTGAAAAATAGTTACCGCATCTCTTTTGTGTATACATAGAAGGATAATTAAATGTAACCACCCTCAGTATGACTGTTCTCTATTATATCCGACACGACGTTGGCACATGGTTATATGGACAAAATCAAATATAGGCAGTGTTTTTTAACATTTCATGAAATCTGCGACATCGAGATAAGGATTTTTTTTAAAAAGTTACATGTGGTAAAACTTAACATGAAACGATACATTTTCAAAGCTTTTAGCTCCTGTTTGGTTTCATGACTTTGACACATTACATCTGCAGTATTGCAGGATGGAACAGGTTATTTAATCAATCCTATAATGATAAAAATGACCCTATATAATAAATGTATCTGGTCCTTGGCGTTCAATCTTATTCAAGCGTATATTTACCTTGTGTATATACTTCGGAAAGGAAGATCCACCACAACCTAAGTCGGAATGACAGTGAAATACTCTCTTTGGATTTGCAGCGGTCAAAAGACCTGACTTGACAAAGTATGGTATTCCGTTTGACAAAGTATGGTGTTACATGTCTTTTATCAGGAAATACACAACATACTAAGTACGCAGTCCACGAGAAAAGTAAACTTGAAAATGATAGAGATTAACATAAGGCTTGGAACTAATCCAATTTGGCGGGTTGATCAGCATCCACGAAGGGTATAGGCCCGGGTCAATGGAAATAAAGAAAATTCCCATATCAGGACCTGATTTTTAAAAAATTAAAGATGTATAAACGTTGAATGTTTGATAGTTCATATTTTCATTAAAACTGTACAAACACAGACTTGAATCCCGAAAAGTTATCGAAATTTTAGTTTTAGGCTTCGTGGTGGCTTACATGCAAGTATCATTTTTTGTATAAATGCAATTGGAAATAGGTCATAGCATCAAGCAGTTGCACGTGTTCATTCTTTTTTTTAGTGTTTGGTGCTTGTAGAACGTGCTGTTATTGCTTGTCTCATTCATATCTCAAGTGCGGGGTTTACAGATAAATGCCATGTTGTTTCTCTAAATAGCCTGTGCGTAATCCGTGTTAAAGCCAAGAATCATGAAATTCCCTGGCTAAAATTCGAAATATAGAACAGCATATAATTGTAAGCTTTTGCATCAGGCACAAAAAATAGCACTAATAACCTTATTCAATCAAGGTAAATCACATTAGTGGAAATTTGGTGAACATTTGGTTTATCTTGTGAGTTAGAATAACAATACCATGTAAAAGTGAAATCACTAACAAGCAAAGAAACTGCCTGCAACATGAAATATAGCAAATGTGCTTTACCACAGATATGTTTAGATGTCTCAGAGTTTACATATTACCACTCAAACCGACACTTAAATGTCGTATTGCACTGATGCTTTGCAGTGAATACAATAAAGCTCGTACGTATACTATCTGTTTGAGATAATCAAGATATTTTGTTGTTGGAATAAATATGGACTGTTCCTTTGTACTTGAAGAATCACAGAAGTGCGTCCCAAGGGGTTGGTCTACCATGCAGTCTACAGCTAATACAGGGTTCCCACGCATTTTCAAAAAATAATTTAGGACGTTTTTAAGACCAAGATTTTGAAAAATTAAGACCTATTGACCGCGTTCAAAGAAAAATTTCAGAATAGATCATATGATCAAAACTTTAATTGAGTGTACTCATTTGAAAGTTGGATTCGGCTACTTCATTTAACTTCTCCAAAAAAATCCAATTTAATACCTTTTTAAGACCTCTAGCTAAAAAAACTGCAAAATTTAAGACCTTTTTAAGGCCTCAAATTTGAGAAAATCAAATTAAGATCTGTTAAGACATTTTAGGACCTGCGTGGGAACCCTGTAATAGAGTTATTCCTAAGTTAACATTTACAATAGTCTCTGCATCTACTTAAGCAGCATCTTTATTACAGAGTGCCCACGGTTGTATTTTTTCTCAAAAACATGTTTTAATGCAAATTTTGATAAGTCCTATGGTACATCTTGCATATCACAATTCTTATGAAATCACATTCTCTTTTAGTTTACATCTTTAGGGCAGGTCTTAAGCCACCAGTAAGAAAAAAATCAATTCAGAAATTCTCAGCAACAATTTCAAGAAATACATTCTGAATTTTAGTTTTTAAGAGGGCACCCTGAATTGAACTACATCAAAGTATCTGTCTCGTTATTTTGGAATGAAATTAAGCTTCCCTATAATTCACTGACAGTTCAATACAAATACATCGAGCACCTGCCTTGGTACCGTACAATAACCTGGTAATGTGGTGTGTATATGGCGAATGTGGATATACGTGTGTACCCTGTTATGATGGCATACACACGTACATACACGTCTTCAACAGACGTGATATAACTCAGATTAGCCTAGATAAACTCACACTCTTCAGTCTGAACACATACGTTTAAGTTCCTATACCTCCCACTCTTCTCACAACTTCCTATTTTACTTTTAACACTTCAGACTACAATGACCCATCTCAAAACTACTTTGTTCACCCATCTCAGACTAGTTGTAAACCCTTAACAGACTACTTTGTTATCCAACTAAGTATTTGGTGCTGGCATGTCCTATATGCCTTGGCTGACTGAGTATCTGATAATATAACAATCCAGTCCAAGAGGACTGGGAGCAACGACGTTAATACATATAATTTATCACCGGTTAACATAAAGTGGTTTTCGACATTTTCTTGACTAAAATAACCTTACAAAGCAGGTTGTCATTTGGCGTTCCGACTCTGATGTGCTGAAGTAGCTCTGGGGTGGGTCCTTGGAGTTTGATGAAGTGTCTGGCTTAGTCCCTTGGTACCCCGAGCATCCACTCAGCTACCCCCAGGTAGTATACAGTCTGGGCTATACCAAACAGCGGCGCGATGACCATCATCCGACAGGCGCCGCCCTTAAAGAAGGCCGTGGGACCCTCCTGCTTCATGGTTTTCCTGAAAAATAAGACATCTCATTATTTCTTTTTTCATATTTTTCTTTAATTGTTCTTTTCTTTTTTTAATTTTAATATTTAATTCAAATTTTCTTTAATTAATTAACCACTTTCACATATGTGTGTTCTTCCAAGTAGGTGGAATGTTTGAAGAAAAAGCCAGGTGTGGGGGGAATTGTTCGTACTATGTCTTTCTCTTTAAGAATAGAGATTGGACAAAAAGTAACTCAAATTTTGTGAGAAACAGGCTTTTCCAGTGTGGTATTGTGAGGAATAACATGATTCTTAAGATTTTGAGTTCACATCCTATTCTTTTTATTTATACATATAGTAATGGAAACTCTACAAAGTGTGTGTGTGTTTTCTTCAAAATCACAACCTAAAATTTTGATCTACTATATCAATTGAATCTAGAGTTGAACGTGCAGTCTATTTGTGACATAATATCATGTAAATGTTGGAGGGAGATTAATACTCACATAAAGCAGTCTAAGATGCCGCTGTAACTCTGTTCTCCTTGAGCTCTCTTCAGCGTTTGCAATCGTGTTTTCACAACTGAAAAACAAATTTATTCAAATAATATATTAACTATTTGAAGTAATTACATTTCAATACTGAGGTTGACTCTACTAGTTTTTCCAATCACTACCTTACTCGTCACACATGTACCGGTATATCCCAAACGAGACGATATTTTCATTATTACTTTAAAACAACAACTTTGCTAGGAAAGTAACATTGTTTTCTGTTTTTTTAATTCCATCTTTGCTAGGAAAGAAGCATTGCGTTTTTTTAAATTTCAAACTTGTGAGGCTCTCTCTACATACCATCGAAAGGATTGACTGAGATGGAGGCGACCGCCCCAGCCGCACACCCGGCAATGAACGAGACGTAGAACTTGGCCTGGTTTGAGCCCTCTCGACGAGGACCCTGCAACAAATGGGGCACGTTAGTGAAAGTTTACTTTTAAGAAAGGTTCAAATTGTTAAAATAAAAAGAAAAGAAAAGTAACTCTATCTAGAGATGAAGATAAAACGCAATGTGCGGTTCTATAAATGTTGTAAATCTCTTTTTCAAAGCAATCGGTTGGGGTTTAACAGCAAGACAGAGACCGCCAAATGATGTTAAATGTATTTGATTGAATTGTTATGTTACATTAATCATCAATAACAATTCTCCAAAATAATGTTTTACACAAAGCTCTAACCATCCACAACAATTCTCCGAAATAATGTTTTACATAAGCTCTAACCATCTATAACAATTCTCCGAAGTAATGTTTTACACAAGCTCTAACCGTCCACAACAATTCTCCGAATAATGTTGTACACAACACTCTCCAAAATAACGCTTCTTATGATACACAACGAGCAGTAGCTTACCATCTTGTTGAAGTGGGCGAAGAGGGGGAAGTAGATGGCGGAGAAGGTGACGTCTCGTAGGAAGGTGGCCCCCATGCCCCGGTACAGGCCGAAGATGCCGCGCTCCTTGATCAGCTGCAGGGCGATCTGGGTGGCGGAGAGGCGGGGGGCAGCAGCCGGGGGTGGGGCGGCAGTGGCTGCGGCAGGCGGGGCGGCAGCGGGCTGACCGGACGAGAAGGCTCGAGTCTGGGGTCGGGTGGACGCTGCTGTGGACGCTGGTTTCATAACTGCAGCAGAGGAGCTTACGTTACAGAGGTTTTTAGTATTTTTCTTTCACTTTAAATATGTGAGGGGTATCTTTATACCTATATCAAGGGAAGGCGTATTGGCGGATTTTTATCAATTGGCGTGTTTGTTATGCAAGTTATGCATCATTTTGCATAGAATGCTCGTAGAGAATGATCACAGTGGCAAGTTGATAGTGCTCAGAATAATGAATGACATGTAAGCATACGTCTTCGACATTGCAAAGCGCAGCACAAGTCCCATCATCAATAAACACTACACGTTTGACCAGGACTGATTTACAACTACATTTTATACGAAACAAAACGATACGAAAGCGCATTCTAACTAAGTCACAATCTAAATAATGATTAATTCTGTATGACATATATTGTAAGGACAACTTATAAACTAGATATGGGATGCATTTGGGAGTAGAACTGGGCACCATTCCCTGATATTCCCCACTAGCATACGGTACAGGCATAGGATGTCTTCGCATTATAATATTCGCATAGCCATAATGATAAGCAGGGATTCGCTACTGACCACCGGGAAGGGTAGCTCTTGCACCATGGCTGGTCACATTACATTTTTGTACATGCAATTTGACTGAATACGATGGTCTATGAACATGTAGCTTAAAAGATCGTTCGGCTCAAACTCTAACACATAGAAATCACCCCCGGAAATGTTAATTTTCATCTAATTCTACATAAAATATCTCGATGAATCAAATATCATATCATCTAAGTTAGAATGGGCCAAGGTTAAATTTGCCAATACAGTAGAACTCTTTTCATTGATTTGCAAAGTAAATAGTCAAGATGTTTATTTTAATCAAATGTATTAGTTTATGTCTACTGCTAAAGCCTATTATGGGAATGGCAGGACGAAATAGTAGGCTCCTATCCTGTTGGCAGTAAAATGCGACATAATCGAATCTCTAGCTAAATGTACTAACTGCCAGAGTCTGTGAACACTTTTACAACACACACAAAAAAACAAAACAACTTGATATACAAACTAATTCAGTGGCATGTGAGGTTGATCACGGGGTGCCCTATCTACATGTCCGAACGGAATTATACTGGCTTATATCTATTTAACTGACATATACGGCAGGTAAAAGATACACCACTGGGAACCAAAACGTGAACAAGAAGACGGGAACCTTGAGAACATGGCGCAAGAAAGTAGTTACTCACCGATCACATCCAAATAGAATTGGTAGGAACAAAGTATCACAGATCAGTGGACTGGGCTTTTTCGTGTTTTTGTATTGTTTTGTTTCTATTTATCAATGATGATCTTCCATATTATAAGTGAAAATTACATAGACAATAGGAGATAACCATAGTGGAAAATACGTTACAATTATGATTTGGCCTGGTGAAACGGGTTGATTAAAACATAACAGGGCAATGATTCATAAACAGATCAGTAGACATTTTCATGGACTAGGATGGTTACAATCGACTAGGTAGATGATCATCGGTCAGGAGACCTTGGTTGATTATCATGGATTTGGTCCTACTGATCAGCTAACTGGGTTGATTATCGTCTAGATAAAGGCCCATATCTGATTGATTATCATAAGATAAGTGGATTATGTTGATCATCAAAATATTTGTTTCTCTCCACAATCGCATGTATTTATGGAAAAGGGAACCGCTTCAGATGTTAGAAGTCTCTTGTGATTTTCTGTTTGTAGTCCAGTACATAAAACAGCTTATCCATATAGCTGCCTATGGTTGAAACATACATCATTCAGTGCATTCCTATCACCTACTTTATGATGTGTTCTACTAAAGAGTGCCACAACATTCATCATTCATAGGTTACCTCAAAGTATCATATCTAACCAAAAGCGCGATATCATAATTATTTCAAATGGTCATAACTTTGGTTCTAAATACTCTTTTGAGGATTTTGTTTGATGATTATTTCTCTTATACAACAAGTACAGACCTATGTAAAAGTAGCAGTTCTAATTACTCTTCTTAGATATATTTAAATGATTATTTTTCTTATTCAACAAGTTCAGACCGATGCCCATGTAAAGGTAGTGGTTCTAAATACTGAGATCCTTTTAGCTATTATTTCCCTTATTCAATAAGTTCAGACCCAGATAAAGGTAGCAGTTCTAATTCTTCTTTTGATGTCTTTTTAGTGACTATTTATCTTATTTAACAAGTTCAGACCCATGTAAAGCTAGTGGTTCTAATTACTCTTCTGAGATCTTTTTAGTGACTATTTCTCTTAATTAACAAGTTCAGGTAAAACCAGGTAAAGGTAACAGTTCTAATTACTCTTCTGTGATCTTTATAGTGAATATCACTTGTATTTAACACATTCAGACCCGGTAAAGGTAGTTGTGACTTACTCGTGCGGCCGGCGTCCTGAAGCTGGATCTTGAGCAGCTCCATGGGCGTGGTAATGATGATCTGACACATGCCGGCCCCGGCACCCGCCGCCATCTCCCGGGAGAAGGTCAGCGTTCCCCTGGAGCAAAACGGATAGGGGTAATAAAGTAATGTACTTAGGCTGTATCCCACTAGCCGATTTTAATTGCGGGTTAAAAAAAATTGCGAGAAGGAATAAGCGCTTATTCTAGACATGTAACATATCTTTAGAAAGGATTTTAAATTATTTTTCAAATGGTATGAAATTAGCAAATTCCTAGTAGTCAAAATCACCTGGTGGATTACAGGATTCAGGAACCAATGCATGACAGCAAACGATAGGCGGCTGCCATAAAGATATACAGGATTGCTTTTTACTACTTTATGTCTTTGTATTATTAATTTACAAGTTGTGCCGCTCATTGGAGCAGGAAGGGGAGGATGGTTAGAAAATAATGTGCTGAGTAACTACTGCAATGCATCAAAGAGGGCGCTAGGTGACAGCCATAAAGCTATACAGGAATGTTTTCCCCATCTTATGTAATTGTATTACTCATTTACAAATTGTACCGCGGATTAACAGGGGTCTTATTAAACATTAAAAAAAGCGTATACCGAAGTCGTACAGTTCTGACCACCGATTGCTTATTATGCTTTCCTGGTATATATACGAGAACCAATAACAGAAATACAAAACGCGATCAACTTTACTATTTCTTCCATGTATGAACGTTTCTATGAAAACGCTGGCACAAATCAACAAAATAACTAACAACAGCTGTCCTTAAGGGCCATACCCACTAAGCGACTAGCGGTGATGGGCGACGGGCAGCTGGGAGAATCAGTGGTAAAGTCGACAGGCAACTGTGGATCGCTGGGCGACTGCCAATGGGTATGGAGTGCAGTCTGGGCAACGGGCAAAGGGAAACGGGATCACCAGTAAAAGCGCCCATGAAATAGCGAACATCCTTGATATGACTGTCGCCCGACAATTTCACTGGTGATATTCCCAGTCGCCCGTCCCCGATAAAATCGCCTAGTGGGTATGGGGCTTTAGGTTACTGTGTGATAAAAAGTCTCGTGTACGTCATAGCAGTTACTGGAACATAATACAAGCCTAATGACCTACTGAGAAGGACCTTTACTACTAGATAGTGACAAATACATGGGAAATTGTTCTCACTTGGCATCTGTGCGGAGTTGGTGTCTGAAGAAGTCGTTGCCCACCAGTTTGATGGCCTTCTCAGGTGTGATGAGCAGGAGGTTGACCCCCGACCCTAACGAGAAAAACGACCATCAATTAGACACACTGAAACAATCTGTACCTGACCTACGACAAACCAAGGCAACGATGCAGAAGCGAAGCTACGTTCACCTTATATTGTTTTCAGGCAGGAAATAATAATTTTGAAGATGATAAGCGAAAGCAGGGAGATTTTTTTTAAAAAAAAGATAATAAAAAGGAAGTTAAGTGGGACGTACACATTTAAACTTAGATTAAGTGCGATTCTCTAATGTAAGTCCTAGAGATTTGATCTTGTTCAGAAAATGAACAATTTGCACATTTTCGCGTCTTTATTTTATATCATTCAATAGAACTCTTTATAGTTTAATGGAGTATATCCAGGTGGTGCGCTTGTAAATTTAGTTTAGCTTGATAACGGCATTCACTATAGTATACAGCTAAACGACAGTTAACAAAATAGTGCCGTTTTCTATATTCACTTTAGTAGGTTTGGGTGGCGCTACACTCAGTATAACTGACAATGCTTTGGGCCTGTTTAGGTTTGACAACGTGGTCTACATGGTTCAATGGTGAGCGGGTCAGGATGCAGGGTCTGCTAAATCAAGCCAGGGTCCCTACTCAAATTTCGCAAAAAAAACAATCCCTGCGCTTTCCCTGTCCCATAGTAAATTTCCCTGTCATAGTGTTTTTCGATCACAAAGTTTTCAATTTGTAAAGCGTTAGTAAAAATGTATGAAGCTTTTGGGAAAAAATGAAATTTGACTCTTGGAAAAATATGACCTCCTGAATCGTAAAAATGAGAGAATCCAGAAACTAGTCATATAAAATTACCTGTGCGTTGCCTGTGTTTTGGTAAAATTTCCAAATTCCCTGTGTTTTCCCTGAAAGGGATTTTTCTTTTTGCCATTTTCCCTGTGTAATGGGGACCCTGCCGATAGATACAAGCCACAGCCTATAATTATCCCACACTTAGAGTCATGCTTATAGATGAATACATGTATCCTAAGGGATCGATAAAATAGGCAGAACAATGGGTTATTAGGGCTACTCATCAAGACCCTGTCACGACTCAGGCTCAGCTAATTATGTATTGGGCTCTGTTATGAGTTCAGTAACTACTGCTTAATTTATCTGCATACTGGAGTATGCTTTTGGTATGGCACTCAAAAGCATTTGTTCAAGGATGAACGCTGCCTAAGGACAGTCTATTGATATTGCGTCAGTACGTATGACGTCACAATATCATGACGTCAAGAGTCAATTTGTATATATACTGCTGTTGATAGAGCAACTTACAGTTACACTATGCGACTCTGACCTCGGCATCTTAATGCTGTTTGGTTTTGTTAGGTTTTATGTATGACAGAAAATTCCCCACAAATTCTTGGAATATGTAAGTATTAGATAATGATCGAAACTATTTTTCGTTTTCGCATATTTTTGACGGATAAGATTTACATTAACAAGATATGGCATGATATTTTTTGTTTGTTCTATACAGAAATTTGAAAATAATGCTAACATCATACTCAACATTTATTATTCAAGGTTTAATCTTTCCCTGTCCTTTTGATGGACCAACGCAGTGGTTTTAAAAGAACTGTGACAGATTGAGGACAACTGGCTAACTCACTGGATGTTTAGGGTTGTTTTAGGGTTTAGGTATGGATCATCAAGGAAGGGAGAAAGTGCAGAACTTTTCTACAGCAATAAATTAGAATGACCACTGGATTTCCTAATTGCATACATCTCATTATTCACTTTTTACTACCACTAACTTTCTTGAACAAACAAGAGTCTGAAAACAATCACATATAGGGTTTCCCTTTATCAAAGAAACTTTATATAACGTTTATTTATGGTTTTAACATTATTTGACTGTGTAAGAGCTTACAGCCTGGTTAGTATTAACCAAAAGTATATTAGAAAATACATAAATCTAAGTAGGGAAGACCTAGTACGCATGCCGAGGCCTTCTAAAGCGAATCAGTTTTTGCGTAAAATAAATAAAACACCTTAGCAGTTTTTTTTCCCAATGATTTGTGTAAATAAAGTAAATTAGCAGAGTCTGGGAGCGTTCTTAACTTAGATTTTCTGGAAACGAGAGGATGGGTGGAAGGAAAGAAAAAAAAAAAAGTTACGTGGAGTGCAAAAGTAAAATATGGTGCATGGACGGTAGTCTTAATGCGGGTACAGAGACTGTGGAAAGGAGTTGGTAGGTACGGGTTAGAGCAGATGGCGGGGGTCGGTAGACTAAAGCAGGGTCCCCACTCAAAATTCATGATAAAATTCCCTGTGTTTTCCCTATCCCACAGTAAATTTTCAGTCATGGTTTTGATGATTTGTTCTGATCTCAAGGTGCTCATATTTTAAAATGTCATTCAAGTTGAATGATATGTCCGGAAAAAAATTCAACATCATTCTCTGAGAAGTAGATTCTCCTAAATCTTACAATTAGGAATTCAGTTTGTTTTCCCTGTGTTTTGGTTAAATTTCCAATGTTTTCCCCGACATTGATTTTTTTCCCATTTCCCTGTTTTCCCCGTGCGGCGGAGACCCTGTAATTGTAAGTCGGACGGAGAAAGGATTACGGTTAGGGAGGAAAAACTTAAGGAACTATCGATGCTACTTCCTGCTTAGATTATGCGGCAGTATTCTTCAAGGGAATAGTTGCGTCATTTTGCACCGTTCATATTTTGTATTTTCATATTGGTCCATCCTACCCGGAGGCCGACATCATACATATATTGTAAGAGTCTTCATGAATTGTTCAGAACATACATACAGGAGTGATTGTATCTTTTATTCTCAAACAATGTTACGTGCATCTGCCTAGCACAGCATTTCTTGGTGGAGGGTGGATAACCAAGCTGCATGCTCGTGTGAGTGCTCCAACGTAACAGTGTAAAGTATACGAGTTAGACACTACTGCAACTACAAGAAATAATACCGGTAACTAATTACTGTACTGAATAACTAAAGGATAAAGTATATATATTGTAAGCACAGCTTCAGTAAAGGTTTTAGAGGATCTAGATCAGAAACTAATAAGAAGAAGGAAAGAATTAGTCATATTTAGAGACAAAAGGTTCAGAGAGAAACATGTAGGTCTGGACAGTGAAAGGTAAGACAGAAAAAAATAAAACTTCCACAAACTGACAGAAAGTCCTCAAAGGGACGGAGAACTGAGGAGGAGGTAGTACAGGGAGCGCGGCATTAATATAAGGTAGTATATATATACTGTATGACGAGCAGAAAACAAGGTAAACTTGTGGATGTGCATTACATGGTGGCACTAGGTCTGAGGGTCGTCAGACCCGGCTGCTGTCCTCCTCCAGCTGCCTGCCAATTTCTCTCTATCATCTGCAATTAGGGACACAAGCTGCTGTCGACAGGCACTGGGCATGCGCCACTCTAACAGTGGTGACGTCACAGTCAAAACAAGAGTTGAGCTCGATCTTATCTAACCTTGGGGTTCTGGTTTATTTGTGTGTCATATATCTAGATTCCGTTTAAAAGAGAGACATGTATGATAATGTGCCAAAATATACAAGCGAAAAGCATTAACATAATATGTACATGTACATAAAGAAATAGTATGTTCGATTACCTATTCGAATCTATAATTATTTATTAAATCTTAACATACGGTAAAAATAAAATTGCACATGATCATACACTGTACGTAGTTATAGTCACACCAATCTTCACATATACCTTGTGTATTTGTGGACTTGAAGTCATCACTTTTATCTTACAATATAGATAGAGGTAGCAGCTTACATATCACGATACGGTACTTTTCTATGATAACGAAAATTATCTAAGAAATGTCAGCTCCTATGCACACAAACACTTTTAGAATATAAGAATAGTGCACTGTAAGTAGACTCAAGAGACATGCATAACAGCTTACTCACTGAAAGCATTTTACAACGAGTCAATTTGCGAATTCAGAAACACTCTTCTTTTCTGAAGGGTTCCCCTAAAGATTCCTATCTCTAAAAATCTACAATGTAACAGCAGGTGTTCTACATCTCTGCCATTTACCATTCACATTTAGTTGCACAATGGAAATTGCAAAGTCTTTGATATAGAATTCTTCATGCAGGGTGAATATAGGTTAAATTATGGATTTGAAGATCTGTCGTGATCATAAAATTTATTGTATATCTACAACAAGGTAACCAAGTCCTGGTTTTATACCATTGGTTTAACAGAATGTTTTGAGAGTGAATGGTAGATCTAGAGATAGTCGAAATATCAACAATGATATTCAAATGAACAAACCATACAGGAGCAAACTAAACTGCTACCTCTTGTAACGCTGCTAAAGTATAATATTGGCTTCATAAAGAATGTGTGTTTTTGTTTGTTTGTTGGAAAACAACAAGTGTTGTTCGAAGTGCAACGGCCAAATACTTTCTTAATACTTTCTTGCTAACTGAAAACAACACCATATATTACAAATAAATTCAGTCAGAATGTATTTCCATGAAACCATGGTGTTGAAAATTGTACCAAGATCCAAAAGAACAACTCAATTTCAATTTCTTGCTTTTGAGGAGGAATATACAACTGTTAGGGAATCTCTTTGACTTTAAATTACTCATACATATTGTTAATCCATTATCTTAGACCACTGGTTAAACCACTGGTTATTTTCATAGAGTATCTCATGGTTAAAACAATGAACATTATTTTTCTTATCAAACATCCGACCTGTTGTTTTCCGTTCTTTGGCCTAAACCTGTTTTATAATGGTGTTATTACCCACCTGAACCTCGTGAAGATAGGGCTGAGAACCAAACAGGTGCCCCCCGCCCCAACCCCAGTGTCCTGACTGACTGACTCTACTCAAGGTCCCTAATCGTTGTTTGTGTTTAAACCTTTGGTCACTAGTTAACTCTCCAAGTCTCATCGCACACACACGTCTTACCTCGGTACATGCCGAAGAAACCTTCATTGCGGAATGTCCTCACGGCACAGTCAAGACTGAAAAAACAATGACACAGTACATTCAGACTAATTAATGAGAATCACATAGGCAGGCGGTTAGAATACTGGATCCAAGTTCGAAACGTGTTGTGTCTAAGGATCAATGTCAATGACACAAGATACCGGTTTTTAAGATGAGCTATGCTGAGTTGATATGTGTAATAGCAGCTTTGTCCACAGCGTATTGAACAGGCTAATAGTATGAAAAAAAACCCATCGCTTATCATCCACTAATGGACTTGTGGTGTGAGCCACCCACTCCTGAGTACCCCGAGGCACATGGCCCAGGAGGTGGGGCGTGGAGGGGGGAGGGGACGAGATGACCCCTGGAGGGCCGACCTGTGGGTAGAGGTGAGGAGCACTGCGGGTGTAAACATCAGGCGTAGAATGATAATGGCGCAGGTCGGAAAGGTGAGGCAATGGTGGTGAAGGGCAAGGGTAAGGCTCTGACAGTTGCAACACTATCAGAATGCCAAAAAAGGAAAAATATATGTTTTTTGTTTTTGTTTTATTTTTTTTAGCTTCGAACTGCAAAAGTACGGGATACAGTGTGGCGGATCCAAGGAGGGCGGGGGATGGGGGGCAAAAGGAGTAATCCCCCCCCCCCCCCACATCCAACGGAGAAAATGTTGGCACCTCAAAATTAGAAGATCTTTGTGAATCTAGTGTTGTCAGGGTCTAGACATTTTCAAACGGAGGTGGGGGGGGGGGGGGGGGGCTATTTCAAAAGAAGAATTTCCGCTGGACCCTCCAGGTATATTTTGCATTGAAAAAAAAACACGATATGTGGCCAAAAAATAGGGGGCGCATCCACCCTCTCCGCCACCCACTGAATCTCCCATTTTTTTAATTTTAATTTTCAAAGAGGGTCAGGGTTTGCGCCCCCCTCCCCTTCCTAGGCCACTGACTCTGGCTCCATCCTGAGGATCGGCATTCTGTATGCCCGGTCTAAAACAGACCGCCCCGACCCGCGCAGAGTAAAGCCGCCCTCAAGAGCTGCCACCGTCACCCGGCCGCTCCCACCACACTCCACCCCATGCCGCCCCTTGTTTACTCCCCATCTCCACCACCGACCGTCCGCTAGGGGCTGGGTACCCTTTTCCGTCTATCACACTTATCACGACCAACTCCCACACTTATATCGGGGGCCTTAGTACGTCTCAATAGAAATTTTGACATAGAAGGGACACTCTGTACTTTAATACATGTACTTTATCTACGTTTATCTACGTTTTGAAAATTTACCCAGTACAGAAGGAAATATGCCAAATAGCATGTATCTGTACTAAAAATTTCCTACTGTTTCTATCGACAAAAATTAGTCAAAATCAACCAGCAGGTACTTAGAATACTGTAAAGCAGCTATGTGTGCTAGGGAGAATTCGTTCGTTAGACATAGTATGGTACCTATACCGTGCCAATATATATAATACATATATTCATAGACATACATAACATCTCTATGTATCTCTATGATATAATATATATATATATATTTCTGGATCTCTCTCCTGGCTCTTCTGTAGAACTCCAGTGACCTATGATGGCTGACATAAATGAAATACCACGCCGCTACTACATATATAGGCCCTGGACTACTTTTGTGATGCTGCCCATCCTGCCAAAAAACAAACTCTTCACACCGACCCTTTCGTGTCTGTCTGTAGTCTGTGAGATAATCGGTTCAGAGTAATCAGGGGATGCGTGTAGAGTGCTAAAAACATCTGGGGACGTTTCATAGGCTTAGGTACAGAAGCATATTGTGTCACTGTCATCTATATCTATCCATTTTCAGGGATGCAAGTTTTCAGATTTCCGTCAGATTTGTTCACATCATCACCTCAAACGAAAATTTTAAAAGTAAATTTTTCACATCACGTTTTATAGCATTTTTCTTTCCGTGGTTTCAGACGTTTTCTTTACCCTGACTTACATCCCTGTATTTTGATACGTGGAAGTATGTTTGAAACGGGTAGAAAGGGGCGTACTGGCAGAATGTGCCTGTGTTGTGTTCTCTTTTATTTTGTAAAGAAACCTAACATTTTCTTTTACTTGTTTCTACGTTCATACGTTCGCTGCTACTTACAGACTTTTGTACATGCGTTCGCCATTGGGCCCGATCTGTTGGTTCTGTAGGCGAGTCTTGACCAGGTCGATGGGGAACACACACGTCACGCCGACGATACCCGCAACGGCGCCATTGATGATGCGCGGCACCAGCCTGCAAAGATTCAAGGTGGTTTACTGATTAATGGCAGTGGTGGACGTAAGTTTAAACATTCTTATTAAAAATCAGTCGGACCCATAACCCAGAACATCTAGGAGCATGACCTGTTTTTTTCATCATCTGGTTTTATATCAAAGAGAGAACTGTTTGCGCAACACAGAGAGAACTCCTAGGTGAAAAGGCTCTATTCTCATATAAGATAATGTCACATGGCGTGAGTCATATCGCATTGACAGACGACCAGCTGTTTGAAAAATAAAAATCTGATAACCTGGAAATTTGTTGTTCAAAGAAAGTAAGCGATTCTGATGATGTATTAATAGTCCACCTTTTACACTCCTTGATTTATATACGGATATAATCAAAATGACCCTGTTTATGATCTTATATAATTCATATTTTATTGAGAAGAATTCATGTGTACATTGAGAAGATTTACAAGTTTGTTATTGGCCTATAGCTTATAGTTATAGGTAACTCAGACGTAAAATGAAAACAAGTTATGTACTTATTTCATATCTGAATAAACAAATGAATGAAAAAAAAAATGCATGTTGTTTTAATACAATGATCTATAGTCTATAATAATTATGGTAAAAGGCAGTGTCAATTTCTTGTATTCAAAAATGAACGCTTGATATTGCGTTATCTTGAATATATCAGATACACTGAAGCAGTTTCTGATATGTTTGGTTTGTAAAGATATGTAATCATTTCTAGCTGGTTTTCTGGCAAACAGTATGCTTTCACATTAATTTTGTGTAAGTTTTGCACCTTCTCAATGTACCGTCATTTCACTTACTGCATTAGTACGAGGGCGCGATAAATATATGACCAATTGTAAGAGAGTTTCGGTGCTTGCTATTCAATGCTATGTACACTGTCTAAGCTAAATAATTGGTTCTCTTTGGGATAAGGACAATGATAGTAAAAAACACAATTGCTGCAGTTTTCAATTACCCGCATGTATGTAGTTTTTGCATATTGACTTTATGGCATTCATTGTCTTGTACAATAGTTGAATACGGAAATTAAGAATAGATGCATTATCCTGAACCATTTAGGCCCACAAATATGTTTTACACAGGGATAAATATTTTTCAATTGTTAATAGGGGCGCTAGTGAAATTCGAATTTTGTCGATTTGTCATGAAAAAAAAATGAAAAAAAACATTTGATGCATTATGTATATACGTTACTTTTAACATTTTCAGTTAACTTACATAGAAAATCAATTTTTCTCAAAAATGATTTTTTTTTTAGATTTCAAACAGTGTAGGACCTGAGAATAAATCTTAAGAATATCATATTTTGCTTTTTTCCTCGGTTTTCTATTAATCACTTCTTCTGTCTGTGACGTCACACACAGAGAATAGCACTGTGCAAGGTGCACCAAATGCAAGCAGCGAACTTCACACTGATTTAAAAAATGAGTATGAAATAGAAAATATAGGAGAAAAAAAAAATGGCTTGGGGAATATCTGATTGGTAGGCATTACCAAACTATGATACTTTATAACCACGGGCTCCTCCCTTTAAGTCTACAACGCTTGTTGAATTCTTTCCTAAGAACTTATCTCGCTAAAATAAGCTTTCACCATGGTTCAAAAAACTTGTTAGGTGACTGGTCTACACATTTTATAAAGAATCCACCCCGATACACAAATTTACCAGAGGCAGTAGTCCTACTTCTTGGTCACGAAGCACACTCATACATACACGATTATGCATTTTTACTGGTGTATGGGTTGATTTTACTGGTGAACCGGTGCATTCTCTGAGTTTGTTTAGACTATCTCAAAAGTACTCTCAAACTTCAAACATAATTACATGCAGGCAAAATTCATGAAACGCAGAATAGCACAAGCAGGTTGAAAAAAAAAATTCATAGTTACAAACTAGATCTACCGAACTATCTGAGCAAACAAGGTGGTTTAAAACATCTACCCTTCAGACAGAATGTAACAACGTGGATATTGTTTGAGCAAATATGGGATGCGGAGGAAATCCAATGAAAAAGAGCTTCATTTGTGCATGACCTGTTTAAGTGTAACCAGTATATCGGACAGAAGGATGAGCAGGGTGATAGTTTGTTAGCCGACATGATTGAGAGAAAACTCGTACAAAGTCCAAGAGGATCACTTTTTAGGACTGAAAGGAACACTTCTAAACTGTCCTCATTACAGTAGTTGAACAATTTTACACTGATACCATACCTCTAATAACGCTATAATTGTAATGTGCCGTTCAAACGGATGAATTAAGACCATGGTGGTTTGAAAATATAAAAGAACATCTGGATATCATTCAATTCTATGATACAATGCACGCATCACAATATGGCATTACGTGAATAGACCTTGTTTAACATGCCCCCAGTTGGTTATTTCCATGGTTAAACTTTTCTATTGAACTGCATAATACTTTAATGGCACTGAGTACTTTCTGCATTAGAAACTGTATATCGGATGGTTTTCGTTTTACTGTACAGTGATCTCATTTGGTTTTATTCATAGCTGATATTAAGTCCCCCACCAGACAGATATGTTTTAGTAACAGCTGATTCAACTTCAAACACAGATACCCTGCATGCCGTCAGTTCGTGTAATAAATGGTCTTCACTGAACCAGATGTTTGGTCTGGGGGTAGGTGTAGGTGTCGGGTGGGAGCGGATGAGTGGGGGCGTCAGGGATGCAGAGGTGATACTCCCGACTGATGAAAAAGTAGGAAAATTAGGAAACTTGATGGCTACTTTTTTCCAGAAGCGAATGAGAGCAACTATTATCTTCAAGAAAAGATCATTCCCAACACAGAATTTGTATTCGAATAGCTTGAAACTACAACAAAAATACTGTAAACAGATATTAAAGTGCAGTACAGAAAGTCAGTTGTGCAATCCAAGACCACCAAAAAGTAGGAAATCCTACAAAAGTAGGAAAAAAAGCCTCTCTGGGATGTGGGTGGGTGGGTGGAATGACCCTGTAAATTGCCCCCCCCCCCCCATTGATTTTGAAACACTTACACCCAAGGTCTCAACATTGATCGGACCCTTTGCGTATATAAGTATCCGAAATGTCAATCATGGAACCCGTCCCAAAACACCAGTCAGCGAGCAAAAAGGTTTTGATCGATTTCTCAGCTCACATACAAATAGATAGACCGGATAAATTTGGACGACGCGACCAATGAATGATTGCATTTGTTGTTGATTTTTTCACTTTTATGTAACTATGGTAAATAAAATATGCCATAATGTATTCCATTTGAGCCAAACAGGATGCACGGAGCGGCAGCAATATTAACCTGGCAGGATGGATTGCTTCAATAGTTGGCAAAGTTTCACACTATAAATACATAGACATAACTGCCATGGCTATATACATATTCAAAGAGCACACAGGTTTCTTACTCCAGCCTCTTGCCAGGAACATGTGCACTGCCTACACGAGCCCCGGTCTAGACCCAGACGTCTACGTCTAGGGGCCCCTCCACTGACGGCCCCCGTTATTTCTAGAAGTTATAACCTCACCTGGGAAGTACATCTTTTATGCACCAGCAGTAAAATGTGATGTAAAGTGACAAGCAGACATACCATAGCAATCTAGGGCGACATTTAGCCTGAGGGATAACTCTGACATGAATTACAATAGGAAATAAATTTGAGACCTAAACTTGATACAACCTATAACCTAGCGATGTTGTACAGAATTTGGAAAGAATTAATACAGCAGAATTTTAAGAAAAGGTAATTCATCCCAAATCAAAGTTCATCATTAAATATGTTGCATAACCATCGATTCCATGCCAAATGTAGGCCCTATTGTTCATTTGCACCCTGCTGCTACCGTCACATTGGGAAGGTAGGCCTATTGGATACACCCTCGAAGTAACTGATTCATCTGGCCATTGACGTTTAAATAATGTATTACTCATAAAATCCACTTATTTGCAATACCAATGACTAAATCAATTCTTTCTCCTTTTACACATAGCCACGTACACCATGTATTGGGATCAAACTTAAGCGTTCCGTGTTCTGCCTTAGCTGAGCATCTACCCATAGACCTCCAACGTATCAGTGCCTGTTAATAATGAGTCAGGGCACCAATGGTGCATGCCTTAGCCTTCGAAGAAACGCACACAATGCATATCAATGAATGTTTGCCACGATGCCAATTGTGAACTTCAAACACTCGGATCAGCTAAAGCCTGAGCTTTGACTTACCAGTTGATCTGGGCCTGGCCGGCTGGGTAGAGGGGAGGGAGGGTTGGTAGCACAGGTCCTTCTTTGAACGGTGTTGGGTGGTACATGGTCAGGGTGTCGATTGATAAAATCTGACCAAAGTAGATCTTGAATATATATTTATAGTGAACGGGAGGATTTCTCGGAAGGCACGATGAGTCACGTTCTCTGTGAGTGTGACTGATAACGCTACTTCCGCGAAGTTCTAGGAACTTCCAGGACCGGCCTCCTTTGCCGAACACGCAGGATAATGGTTAGGTTCGTGTAGGTCCAATTTTCTCCTCCCAACTCACGCGGTCGCCTTAATACTGGATCCTAAATCTATTGGATCCAAACTGATGATAAAACATCAATAGAACACAGCCTGGACCCTGGTGATCTGATGACTGAGGGCCGGACCAGGTTATAGCCGTGCGGAGGACGGGCGACCAAAGGGCCGAGCATGTTCCAACACCTCTTCTTAACCTCGCGAGTTCTTCTCACTTTACCCAGGAATTGGGGTGTTCGGAAACGCATATGTCCTTGGGCGGATCCAGATATTATGGGGGAAAAAAGGGGGAGGGGTGCCCATATTGTCCGAGGACCTGAGATATACATTAAAAACATCAAAATTTGGTTGAAAAAAAGGGGTGGGGGGAGGTGCCCTCTAAACCGCGTCCATGATGTAGTTAACAAGAATAATAAATTGGATAGCCAAGCGCTCTTATTTCGTCATCATACCCTAACCTAACACTTGGACGTTCACGTGTAATTGGTAAAGATAATGGATAATGAGTTGGAACCATAAGGATTCGGAAATAAACAATTAGAATACTATGATTTTACAGTACAAGTGGAAAATCTATAAGGAAAAAAATAAGGTGAAAGGTTCATGGTGGACAAGGAAGGACGGTAAAAGCGACGATTTACTGTATTCTAAATTGCAAAGCCAGAAATGATAGCCTTTTAGTCCTAACGTGTCCAAAACACGTATGCAACCTTCCTTCTGCATCGAGTAGGCGAACACCCCCGCGAAGATCCCTAGAAACAGCATCGGCTCCTTAGGCTGTTATTTTTAGCCTAGAATGCAGCTGGAGTAAAGAAGGTTCGGTTAGGGACAATCTTAGCCCTCCAATGACAGCAAAGGCCTAGAAGTCCCGGGTTAAGCCCCTCCCACCAAGTCATCACTAACGTACAACTCGTTGCATCACCCTCTCACTGCTGACTCACTGTATGGAAAATACCACTATGTTTAAAGTTTGATATTCATGTTTTCGAAATCGGTCTATTTGAATTGTATAAAACAATGTGTGCCATGTGCCAAATACAGCAATATCATATATAGGAGAATAAACCCCATCCCATGAGATTCAACACCAGTATCCACAGGAACGTTGTCTATTGACGACCTGGTAAATATAACAGGGATGTGTACAGCATATTATTAAATGTTGGATCTTGGAGTTTGTGAAGGGGACGGAGCGCTTTTGACATTTCAGACTTCCCCCAGTTTTACTTAATCCAACCCTGTGAATAACAATCAAAATCATAATACGATTACTATCAACTCCTTCCGGCCGGTATTAACTATTATAGATTCAACCAAATGTGGTGACCGTTACCGCGAATATAGATATACTCGACAGCGGCTAGTGACATTAACTAGGTGCCCATACTTACAGAAATCAAAATAAGACCTAAATAAGACCTTTTCAATAAATTTGGGGTACCAAAATAACCTTTTCAAGACATTTAAATATCTTTCTGAACATTGACATTAACGCATCCTACCAAAAAGAAGTAAACATGGAAACAACAGAAAGAAAATTTACATCTTGTAATAAACTCTGATTGCCTTACCTCTGAGTCCCATATAAGACCTTTATAGTAGCCTTACTTATGGTATAACCAAAACCAAAACAAGACCTTTTAATATACCTTCGTAGGCGCCCTAAATAATTATGGAAGAGGGTTTTCGATGAGCTTTAGTACATGTGTAGTTTGAGCCTAAGGAGGAGGCACGCCCCCGCATCGAGGGAAGGGGGACTTCCAAGCCAAACATAACCCCTGGGATATACCTGTATGACGCAATTATGACGTTGCAATGTTCATTGCTCACAACTTGGGACAGGTAAGGTTGGAAAATGATACGTTACAACCACAGATTATGCTTTCAATGTCGTGATCAAATGGACAGTTAGTACACTTTTGGTATGCCACATGAAGTTGAGAAACTTGTGTTTGTATCACATACAAAGAAAAGTAGTATATATGTTACATGGCAGAAGTACATGAACCACTACTTTCACTGTAGCCCAACTACGCAGTTGACAGGGGCGGTGAATACTGTGATTGATTCGGGAGATCTATGTCACAGTCTGGCCACATGTGTTTTGGGAATGCGTTCCCGTGTCAAACAGGGAGGGAAAAAAGGGGGGAGAAAAAAAAGGAAAAAAGAGGAAAAAATGACATTGGCCTGTATCTGTAACGTTGTGTAACACATACTTTGGCCATATGGGATGGTTACATAAAGTCCATCATTTGGTTGGAGGACATCCAAATATATCTTTATGATAAATACTTTTTACAGTACTATAACTAAGAACAAGCTAATAACTGTGACCCATACATATAATACACACACATGATATATACATATATATACACATATATATATATTTATATTTTTCGGGGGGCGGGGGACGCTAATGCACTGTAGGTTCCGAGTAAACGGTTATAGCTGCTCCCCTGGGGTAACTATTACATAACGAGTGACAAAGGGGCCCAACTTGTGGAGACCGTTCTGACACTATTTCTGTAACAGTTAAGGAGTACCCAGCGGTTTAGTTGCTGAGGCTAAACGATTTAAACTAGATCCAGGTGATGGAAAACAACAGAAGGATTTGACATAGCAACGTTCGTTAGTTTTAGTTACCTCCAAAACCCCTCATACCACCACTGGAAACTATCATTGGCAGTGTAGGAAATTAAGCTTTTTTTTCATGCACCCGGCTACATTTATGTGCACCCGACCTCACAAATAATATAGAAACGAAGCAAAAGTCCCTGGCAAAAGTGCAGGTATTTTGTTGAAAGGTGAGCCAGAAAATCGTATTTGCAGTGTTCGAGACTAACGCCGGCCCGTCGGCCAATGGCCTAGATTTTGAGACCAGGGCTGACAATTTTCGTCTAAAATGGTATCAAATTGGCCCGGATGGCCGACAGAAATTTCTGCCATTTTCCCCAGATTTTCCAGCAAAGTTGGCATACATCAAATCAGGGCCAGAAGAAAACTATACCCTAGTGGCCAACAGCCTAAAAAGTTAGTTTTGAACGGTGATTTGACATCAAAATTTAACTGTGCACCCGTTGGGTACATAGTCCCTGATAACTGTGGATCCTGGCATGAAAATGTGCACCTCGGGTGCAGGGCGCACCTTAATTTCCAACACTGATAGCTTAATTTCCAACACTGATAGCATTCTAAAAATCGCGGAGAATGGGTCTTTCAATGAAAGTTCGCATGTCTGGCAAAATTTAAGACAGGGGGTATTTTTTATCACGTGGAAGGCTGAAGACAAGTACATGGCGGTTCCAATATTCAGCAAGTACTTTAATAGCCTATTTTATGTATACTATGTGACTATGTGAGTGACTTCTGAAAAAAAAGGGGTGTATTTCAGCCACTAAAAATTCTCGTTCCAATGAAAAAAGTGGTCTTTTTCGACTGTAAAATCCGTATTAAGGTTGGGTTTTTTTAAGTTGGAGAAAACTGATGGGTTCCCACTTGCAATTGCCTTGCTAAGTGGGGGTACCGGGATTATTTTCCGCTTCCCACATTGGAATTCTACCGTCGGGAAGCCTGGTCAACTCCTTGTCACTGGAGTAGCAGTTGGTGAATAAAAAGAAACCTAACCGGCACGGCAATGAACGATGGGTGGACGTCCCCAGCCCCAGCCCCTCCCGAACTGCATGGTCCGTTGGGAATCGGGTGTTATATAATGATGTAGACGCCAAAAAAGTATATTATAAACAAGGAAAGAGGAATTGGTCACCCATGGAGGCCCCTTCTGCTAGACCTTCCGAAACTGCATGGACTGTTGGCGATGGGTGTTATATAATGTTGGAGACGCCTAAAATCCGCCCATGATGATCATTTTAAAGACAGTTGACTTTGCGGTTCTTGTAGTTTAAAAAAGTAGAGAAAAAGAAGAAGAAAAACGTTTCAAAAGAAAATGTAGAGGGTTTATGGAAATTTTCTTTAGCGGCAAGAAGATATTAGATAGCATCCTAGAGGGAAAGTGTTCATTCGAACATTTCTTTTATTCAAGAGACTTGTGTACCCTCACCGTGCGTCCCAAAATGGTGTCAGTGTAGGACCTGGTTCGTCAGTTCTGGGTCAAAGAAACTTGGTACTTCTTTTGTGTGCCAAATGAGGAGTCCCTCTATTTCAATTCATTTCTTAGACCGCGGTTTGACCTTTCAAAGGCAAACGATGATTAACAAAGACTAGCGCTAACACTTGTATTCTAGTTATAAACTGCTTATGTGTGCTTTTCAACTGCTGCTTCCAAGGTCGCTCTAAAAACAAAAACATCTAACTGCAAGGTCGAATCTGCTTTTGATCTAAGTAACACAGCAAAAAATAACTTCGTTCCTTGAGGGGGGGGGGGGGGGCCTGACAAATTCCATTTTTCCCTGACTTATTAGATAAGAAAATCCTTTCATTTAACAGCCTTGAACGATACCTAGAATAGTCTTGTCCTTCCTTTTAAGCTCAAACTTTCGAAACACATTACCTCAATTTTTTCATGGCAGCTCCTGTAGCCAAGGCAATATTGCTGGATCACAGAAATGCACCTTAAAATCACAACATGCCATTCAAGGGGCCACAATCTACAAAATAATGTTTGCCAAACCAGATTCTTGTGACCTGATGCACAAATTCTATCTTTGTGATTTAGATTTGGGGCTATGACATGTTTGAAAATTTCAAATTCTCTGACCAGGGTCAGTATTCCCTGACCTTTTTCAAAATTCCACTTTTCCCTGACCAATTCCAAAATTCCTGACTTTTCCCTGACCAGTGGCAACCCTGTAAAAGTGAAATTCGGCCCCAAACTCGTTAAGTGCAAAATTCAGCAAATGGCATCTCTCCCCCCCCCCCCCCCCCCCCCCCCCGTCTTTCCCTCTCATCGCAAAACTGAGGGAATCGGGCAGTGAATTATGACTTTCTTAAATTCCACCTCACAAAATCTGGGGAATCTATCAAATTATTTAAATGGGAACAGTGACTACCGGCACCATATATCATAGGTCAGAAAGAATCTAAGATGTACTAGTATGTTTAAGCGATAACAACGACCACCAGAAAGAAATGCATGAGGATATCCCTGTTCCCCAATCCAAGTTTGACACTTGTATCTTATGATACATCCTGAGATGTTTATTACGAAGTTACTTTTCAGAATTCCGGTTCTGTGGTAACTTTATATAACCTGGTGGATATTTCATGTCCATATGATAGGTATTTCTCTGTCAGAATCACAAGTACTTGCGACTGTCAATAGTGAAATTCTGGTTATCCACATACAATCATAGGCCATCCACAATGTTACAACATTTGCAGTGGTCTGGAGGACGACTCACACCACAAACAATCTATCAGTGTCCGAAATTAAGGATTATTTTTGTGTGCACATCGGGTGCAAAGCCTCAAAATGTGTGCACCCGACCACAATATTTTGCATATTTTCTCCAGTTAGTTATTTAATGGGCAGCAAAATCATGTACCTCGGGTGCAGGGTGCACCCTTAATTTCGGACACTGTCTATATATGTCCACACCCATTATCTAGTGTTCAAGGACACGTGGGCACGCTTGTTTATCATCAGTATACCTTCACATACATTAAACATTCATGTACTATGAGCTGTAACAATTGTCCTAGCCTGTGTTGATCTACAGATAGTCTATTTACTGGAATTGAAGGCGTAGTCTAATAGCATCAGTTTGATAAGATACGTGGCTTGATATTAACATGTGGACGAGATAGTGCTTTCACAATAACATCTGAACAATGTTATCCTCTCGACCTAAGGCCACTCGAGGTACTCGAGTTGAAGACCCACTATAACAGACTCAGAGCACGAGGGTAGGAGACTCCCTAGTCCCTGATTAGTACCGTAAAAGCTCTAATCTAAGTCGCACCCTAACTAGAGCCGCATCCTAACTTTTGAGATTCCATTCGGCTATCTTTTTCAGTTTTTTTTTTCCAGAAGTACGTACTGTTAAAGGACGAGGTAAACCCTAATTTAAGCCGCACCCCCAAAGTTGAAGTCTCATGTGTGCACATTTCTGAGACTAACTAGTATTCAAATCGCGGCTTCAATTAGGGGTTTTTAGGTACCTCAGTTTTTTACGCCGCAAACTGATATTCGGTCCACTTGTATCTAAGATATGCACCATGCTGTAGCAACTGTTAAATACTTTTAACTCCAGCATATTGTTTCAGTTCAGTCTTTCATGCATTTATGTTCTTGGGGAGGTGATGTGGAATTTGTTTGTTTTATGAGAATGAGTCATTACTTTATTACTCACACTATATCTTAATTTCTTTTTTCATTTGTGGACAGCCTCCCAGAACAGCAGCGTCTTCATACACAAGTACTGTAAACTTGATTCACAACTAACGGTATCAATAAAATCTTTCAATAAGATAGGATGATAGATCATTGAGAAGTTTGGAAAAAATATTTTCTCTAATTAATTATGAAACATTTAAAACTAAATTGACCAAAATCTGTAATTTTAGCACTTCGAAACTGAAGAGGTTTACTGTTTTGAATCTCTGATTCGACTGATTTTTGTCTTTGATGGGTATATATGAAATCTCTTGCATTGTACTACATGTCATCCATTTTTTTTTTTAATTCTTTATTGCCCTGGCTCATCTCGAGAATCCATGCACCTTGTCAATTATGCCAATTATTGTTTGATTGTCATTTTGTACATGGACTTCATCATAACAATCGTAAAAGTCGTAAAGTAATTCATGTCATGTCAAACCTCACATTACCTTTTCCTTATTAAAGTTTTTGTTGACGGCTTCAGTTATCTAGATATATCAAGTATCAGGTTTTACCCAAGGAGGTCATTCAGACAAGTGACCGAGAATAAACTCTTATCTTTGAGTTAAAATAAAGGACAACAACATTGATATCGCCTCCTCCTCTACATTCACTTAGGTGCAGTTGCATTACCAAATATGAATTCTAATAACGTATTTACGTCCCATAACTATGATAATAGGGTAATAATCAGCTGCCATTTGATCTATAGACGTTGTGCAGATGACGCGATATCTCAAAAAATGGCGTTGTCTGCCGCGTTGGTGATCAATTTCCTTTTTATTTATTTCTTTTTTTAAGCATTTCTTTTTAAATCCTGAAATATTAAGAAGAAATATTTATGCCCCGTTTACTTGAGACCAATTCAATGGATCACAATCGACAATTTTAAATATTTGGAATGTTGAATTCATAGTTCATATCCATGTGGTTATAATCACCCCATGGTGATCACCAAAAAGTGGTCACGTGACCACTTCTTTACAAGGTCTAATTAGATACCGGGTTTTTGTTCCTGTCAACTTGTATTCCGATAGGAATAGATCCTAACATAAAAGTACTACATTAAAGGTCCAGGTGAAAATCCTCCCGGGCTAGTCAGTGTCACGCGTTAGCAACTAGCTTGGTGATCCAGGTAAAGTCGTAAAAAAACAGTGTTCGAAATTAAGGGGAAAATGCATGCACCTGCCGGGTGCATGGCTTTAAAAAGTGTGCACCCGGCCTTTATTTTATGCATTCTTTCTTATATATAGTGTGTCATTCTCAGAAAATCTGTGCATTTCAGGGTGCATAGTATTTGAAATCCATGCACCCTGGGGCCATATCATGCACCACGGGTGCAGGGGGCACCCTTAAATTCGGACACTGAAAAATCATGACTATATTACTGTTAGTAACAATATCATAATGGTCAAATGCAAATTTGATGCGGGCTAGTACCAGATACAACTACCCGTCCGTTGGGTTAGTAGACAAGAATCTTAAGGAAAACATCTTTTCTACAGTCTTCTTTTTTTTCTTTTTGTTGTTGTTGAAAAAAGGGTGTCCATATGCTAGATCACGTTTATTCTAGGCTCAGAATTAAAAACTTGGTGAACTAGTTTACTGATCAGCCTGGCCCTCATGGGTCAATTCATAAACCCAAGTGCAGCTGTCCTTGTGTATGTAGTTAAAATAACGTAATCTTTTGTGATATAAAGGAATGCTTCTGGCATAGCGGTTTTCAGAGAGAGTTCGCCATTTATAACGTAAAGTGCGACATAAACTATGTTTTTATTTTTCCACTCAACCATTGATAGAACCACTAAATTGCCTAATGAATATTTAGATATGAACAAGAGAAAAGAGAACAAGAGAAGGTAGGTTGTCTGGGACAGGTTCTATATATTTTGGAAGAATAAAAGCTGGTAATTCAACTTTGCAATGTGTCACTCTAGATGGCACCTGGCCAGCACAACAGACGTGTTTGACCGCAGGTTTGATTGCTTTTAGCCAGACTAACTTTTACGTAACGTCTTCCCCGTCCCGTTACCCAAGACATACAGGTTGTTCCATAAGAGCACGCCTTCACAACCCCTGAACGAGCTTCGGTTACTCCTGACCTGCCCTGATCGATTAATCCTAATCACTTGATCACTTATTCAATGGATCAATAACTAAGAACACGGACTAATCCCCTCCAGTCATAATGAAATACATGCTAGTTGTTACTATTTGTATTAGTCATTCATAAAATAACAACAAAAACAACAACAAAAAACTTTCGAAACAATAACAATAAAATATGTTCCCCAGCTGATTGTATCGTCCGACGGGTATGGTTGATTGGTTGCAATTTTAATACCTTCAGAGTACGACTCCGCTTCCCACTACTTTTCTTTCCTCTCAATAACCACCTCATTAAATTTAAAGCTGAAATAAGTATAAAAGGTTGACTTTACTCACGAGAACTTTTGATCCATCCACTTGCTTGGGGAGACCGCTGGGCGTTGAAGTGATCCTAAAAGGAGTTATCCTCTGATATAGTTAGAAGGGAGCTTGTTTAGTTGCCGCGGAGAGAAGGAGCCCACGCACGCCGTCCGTCTGTTGTGCCAACCCTGCCAATGACGAGGAGAACCTATGGGAGGGGGAGAGAGGACTGAATGACTTAGTCACGTGATCGCCCTTCGTACGGCCTGGCAGGCTGCCAGGAGACGTACTCTCTATGGGGAGGTGTTGGAGGCAACCTTCACCTTAGCCGGTTAGCAGGCTGGCCACGTGGAGGGAAAAAGGACCGGCATATATACTTTGGCAGAACTATGAGGGTACATTGGGGGAAAACATATAATACATATGGATGCTGACGATAGTGGGTGTGGTGTGGGCGTTGAGAGATGAGGGCTGAGGGCCGTAGGTAAAGGTAACGGTAGCTGTGGGACAATTATCAATATGGGTATTGTTACCAGTAGCATATGTTTGAAAATCGCTGTAGAGCCAATCCTGAGATTTTGATTTAGAATCTTTATATTTTCATTTCAAAGTTGATTGAAAACACGCCGGACGATCCATTAGATTAAGAAGAATCTTTAGTCCAGGGGCGGATCCAGGATTTTGAAAAAGGGGGGACGTGCTATTGGAAAATGTTCACCTGGACCCCCTGGGCTCAGGAATTTTACATTAAAAATATCTAAATTTGGCCCAAAAAGGCGGGGCGCACGCCTGGCATGCCCCCCCCCCCCCCCTAAATCCGCGCCTGTTTACCGTTTATAATATCTATGTATCTATTTTCCGCACCCCAACTTAATTTGTTTCTATCGTAAAAAATAACATCTTTCTTGAGTCTGGAGTAGTATTATCATTAAGATTACGCAATGACAATTTAAATCCCCTGCAGAAAAAAAAGAGGAAAATCTGAAACTTTCTCAACACTGGCAACCCTGGGAAGAGTAATGAACATGCAATATGGAAGTTCAGACTATAAATCTGATAGCCATGTTTTGATGAACATCAACATTGTAAAGGTTGGCTTGTTAGCTTGCTGAGGCTTCAACGTAGACTAAAATGTTCTGAGGGATGTACCAATGAAATCTACAATTTATTTATTTTTTCTAAAATTTCTGAAGAATTTTTGAACAGTAGCCAAAAGGAAAGAAACTACAAAAGTCGCTTGCTGTAACCAGAAATTTGTAATTTTCTCGAAATTTTGTCAGCCCTGATCCAAAATTATCAGCCTGGGGCTGACGGGCTGACGTTAACTTCGAACCCTGGGCCCGACGGCTCGTAGCAGTCTTAATCACATCGAACGTCCGTGATAAAGTTAGGTAATTATTGTTAATCATAATTAGCAGAAACGGCTCGAAACTCCCCCAAGAACATTTGAAAGAAGCAATTTCATTGGTTTAGCCTTAATAAGATCAGCCTTAATCATGATTAGCGACCAAATATTTAATCTAACTCATGAGGTAAATTAAGTTGATGATTAGGGATGATTTGATAATCATGACAGTGTGTTCTATTCAACCTACGGAGCTACAAGCCGTTGGGCCCTGGTCTCACTCCACTCTAATCTGGTAGGTGGTGCTGTCACATGTGCAAAGTCGGCGCATGTGGAAAGTCGGCGGTGGGTGATAATATGACTATAATGGGTACTGCGCATGCGTGTTGAAAAAGTTTCTACTCTCAAACCATGTTTTGTCAATCAATTCTTTAAGTTTATAATGGGTAGCAAGCTAAATATATATCCCTCTCATCTTTTAAATATTCGAGATTCATACCTAAATGGCTAACTCGTCCCTATTCCACAGTTTGTGTAAAATGTAACATGTTACGAGAGTAGGCACTTTTGCTACACGCATGTGCAGTGTCACATTGTGGTCCACCGCCGACTTCTCACATGCGACGACTTTGCACTTGCTACAGCGCCACCAGCATTAGGTATACGGAGCAGGCGAGTTCAACTCCCCTGTGCGGGAGGGGGACGATTCTCCTCCGTGCGTCAACGACAAGACGTCTTATGCGAGTGAGCAAAACAGAATCCGTTACCAACTTCCGGTACCTCCCGAACAGGAGAGTTGAACCCGCTTGCGGCGTATATGATTGGCTGATGCGCAACTCCAATCCAAATTATTCCATAGACCGTTTGCCATTGAATTCTCGCACATGACCGTAACTTTGTTGATTTCCGGCCTATGCGTTAACATTCAAGAGCCCAAACAAATGGGATTTTCTTATCTTCATAAGCTTATTTTGTAATATATTGAAGCTTTTGATCCTGGCTTAAAGTAACTTTGCGTATTTTCGCTGGGGCTTGAATTAAACAGATAAAGGAAACAAAAATACGATTGTTTTGCGTTGCGCCTACGGGCCGGAAATCAACAATTCGCTACCAAATCCATGCGAATGATTGGGGTGGCGGCGCGTCTGGCAGGAGGTCTATGATAATCTGCTAATCTGTACCATATGCCACCAGAAATCATTTTCTGGTTGTCCACAGCCATTTTCTAGTCGTCGAGGACACGTGGACACGCAGATTTTCCTAGCATGAATTTACTCTGTTATTTCTTTGTCTTTTTACACATATAATATATCAAATGAAAGCTGAATACCTCTGCTATAGAATGCTATTACTAATATTTGATTCTACACAGAAATTGAAAGAGAAAATGGGGAAGAAAGTTACAAAAAGAATATTTCAAATTTTACTTTTTTGAACACGGATTTCTCATTTCACAGTGCTTTAATGATAACAAAATTCTCATTTTTTCATGATGAAAAACGTAAAAAATGTAAAAAAAAATAAAAAATAAAAAAAAGATTTTTTTCTACACAAGATAAAAATAAAACTAGGACCTTAATTAAAATTTTGAGACATGTTTCCCGCAAGAGGAATGCTTTTTACATACTTGAGAAGTCTTAAGACCATAGAGCCATTAGGCAAAATATAGGCCTAAGTATAAAATTGTAAGTTTCAGGTTTGATGGTCTATTTCTCATACAGACTTTAAGTGGTAAGAGTGACTGCATGGTATGCAGGGGCCTGGGTTAAAGGGATTAAGGACTGTCTGGCAAGTTTCTAAATGAACCAGCATATAGTCTTGATACTGTTTGTGAGGTTAGACCAATATTATGGGAATAATAACCATGATAAAAATCATATAGCCTAGCGCGCAGGCCAGGTCGGAGAACACAGGCCTAGTATTGGGTTCAACCGGAAGTACATGAAAGATGTGGCGGTTTGGCTCAATCCTTGGGCCAACTTTTTTTTTGTCAATAAATGATCTAGTTTTCGATCAACAGATCACAAATAAGTTATTTCAGGCAATCAGTATGTTTTTGTTGCACATCTATTGCATTTGAGAGCTATTGCAGTGCTTTAAGTTTGGGACTATTTTCTATGGCATCATGACACTGGGTTACAGGGCCCTACTTTCTCTGGAGATCTGCCTGTCAACTTTGAGGTGTAATTATGAATCATCTAGATGAAATAAAATTCTACTTTTTGGCTTATTTCTTAGTTATATCATATTGTATGACCTCGCAAAAGGAATAAGTTGTGGAATCCTTCTGAATATGTGAACTCCAAATGTAAACAAACCCCAAAAAGTTACGAAAAATCAATGGCGGACCGGCGTTACGTTGGTTACGGCGACCTCGACCCCGAACCCGCTACCGGCCGGTTGTTGTAAACCCGGTCGGATGCCAGCCTAAAAATCATATGTCACCATATTCATTTTCAAGATAAATGGGCTTGTAAAAATTAGGTTTTACTATAGGTTTCTATGGGAAAACACTAGTTCTTCATCTCCTGAAAAATTCAACCACCATATATTAGTCAAACATGGTTTGATATCATCTGTGGGCCTGTACCAATATATTTCAGCAAAAAAAAGTGGGGGTCACCGTGCTTATTAAAGAGCTACAACCCTTAGAAACAATATAATATGGTAATTCCTGTATATTCCTATGTAAACAAAATCTCTTTAAATCTCTCATTATCCAATTTTAAGTTAAAATTTTTGTGGAAAAGTTGGTATTTCTTTGGAAATAAAAAGATATTTTATACATACAAACAATTTCAAGCCCCTAAGATTTTCACACCAGGTGGAGCTGGTGTGATCAGTCCCAAATCCCTTTAAATCCTGAGCTGGCTCCACTCTAGTCTCTACATGTCTTCCTGTGACCAGGGACAGGGATATCAAGTCTCTAAAAAAACAAAGTCTCGTCTGACTGGGCCTTGGCCTTGGGGGTTCCGATCTAACTTCTAACTAGTAACTTGTCTAAGGAAAAAGAAAAAGACCAAAAAGAGGTGGGGAGGTGGGGGGGCGGGGGGGGGGGGCGCTCCCCCTCCCGGGACCACAATTTCACAATCCTCCCCCCCCCCCCCATCCCGGGATTCCCCCTCTTGATTTAACTACTCCAAAAATGAGAAATAATACACCAATAATAACGGATTTAACACAGCCAGACTGGATCCAATCCAATCAAGCCAAGGACCAAGGCTTGCCAAGGTGATGCCGTTCCGACGTTAGTAAATCTTGTGAACAAAGACGCTCCACGGTAAAAAGGAACGCTCTCTTTTTAGAATAAAGAATTTGGGACTCCTAACACATACCTCTGTAATATGCTTTCTGCTTCTCGGTTTATACCCCGTGTTGTTTTTGGTGGAATGTTTTTGAATGGCAAGACTTCGTGGATGAAGCTCACTATCAACGCTGGATGCTGATCACGACGACCTTCACCTTGACCCGATGTCAGCTGTTCATAAAAGGTTAACCGCCGATTACCGTAAACGGAAGCAATAAAGCAATTTGCCGCGCTAAGACAGGTAGACGCGAAGTTTAGATCTACAGCTGGTGGCTTGCAACATGCATAGGCCAAAAGTCTGTGGGAATTTTAATGATACTTACAACTTTTGGGTAGGAAAACGTGAAATATGACGAGGCAATACAATAATACAATACACTTTTTTATTCACAACCATGGGGCTGGGGCAAAGGAGTTAAGGCCATATTCCACTATGCGGTGGGGTGGTACTTGTGGTGGGCTAAGCTGCCACTGCAAGCTATTTGGGGTGAGGAAACAAACATTTTGGTTTCTGCCACCACAAGCATTCAAAAGAAAACTACATGTAGATGTCTATATAAAATCATTATAGACTATTATATAGGCCTATAGATATATAAAATCATTAAAAAAAAAGTCATTAAAAATCGAAATAAAATAATAAAAAAAGTCAATTTTTTTTTTAAAAGGTCTGTAAAAGAATATAAAATTATTTACAGTGTTCGTTGTTTTGACCCAATGCAAGTACCACCGCAAGCAATTTCTATATTCCACCTTGCAGTGCCTTAATTTACTAGCAGTTATTACAAACAATGCAAGTAAATTGCCCACCGCAAGCAATATGTAGACACTTTTAGTATATTTTTCATGAAATATGAAAAAATAATTCTTTTTTATTTCACTCTGGATATTGATCATCAATGTGTTTTGTGATCATGTTGTAATCATAAAAGCTTAAGATTTTTATTTTAGAAGTATTCATTATACTTTGCACATGGTATCCTCTATTTTGTCATGTAAGATACCCATATTTTCATTGTTTCAAGTTTTCACTTTTTTTCATCTTGAAAAAATGTAGGTATTCCTTAAACCTTTGGTTAGATATGCCACATTCACACTGAACCTATTATGCATTAACATAATTTCCCTTAACTTGTTTTAAGTCATATAGGATAACAAAAATTGTCATTTTTCACTAAATTCTCTTTCTCTGCGTAAAAAATCTAATAAACCGTCTCGTTATTCCCATCATTCTTGCCTACTCTTTCTTCTCTATCTTCCTATGTCACAAAAAACAATCCCTTCAATATAAACAGTAATACCAGTAAACACAAGCACACAAAATAGAATAGGGGCACGGAGATGGTGAAGTAGTTAGCGCAATTGCCTCGCATGCAGGCAGGTCGGGTTCAATGCTGCAAGGTTCTGGCTTCTTCACCTCTTTGTGTTACCCCAGTGGCAACAAATGGGTTAACAAAGGCTTTGTGCCACTGACTGTTGTGTGCCTATGCCTATGTGACCCTGCATAATAAAGAGCACCTACCTTGGTAAATGTGTAGGGGTATGGTCTCTATCTTCTCATACATTCCTTCATTCCATAGATGCAGTCATCAAAAAGACAGAATTGTCACATCCTGTTCTCCCTGTGATATGACCTTAGATGTTGCTACCACATTAAACCCCAATAACCAACCAACCAACCAACAAAATAGAATATGAGTATTATCAGTATCACCAGAATACCAACAGAGAATACCATCTCTCTACAAACAATGATAGGTATTTCATTTTGGTTATTTATTTTATTTGATATAGTAATAGGACCACGGAAAAGCTAATATAAGTATATGAAAACACGGAATTGTCACTTTATACTCTATATACCGCATTCGGGAGAGGCCCACTGCACATGCACACTCCTTTGGCGCCACTTCCTTTGGGTGGTCAAGCATGACTTTTCACCCAATCAGGACTCTCCATGACGGTCTGAAAAGCATGCAGTTGTACTGACGCGGGTGGTCAGTCCTTGCTCATTAAGATTAGCATAGTATTTACACCAGCGCATGCCTTAGCTGTAACTCTTTGTCAAAGGCGAAGAGTAAGGGAGGAGTCTAGGTAATGACGTGTGTTGTATTTTCATGCATAAGGGCTGTTGCGGCCAGCACTTAGCCAGAGTAAGCTGAACGTTGTTGTGAGTTAACCATCCTGGAAAGGTTGGGTCTGTGTACGTGATCATAGAGTTGGAACTGAAGCTGATAGACGGTTTAGATGGCGGGAGTGTTGGCTGAGTGTGATTGAGTGGACTCTGTACTTGGAGCTGTTCATTATCAATTGAGATCTTGTCAAGGAATACAATAACACAGGAATTAATAAAGAACATCCTTTCACGTGAGTGTTATGTCTCACATAATACTGGAACTATTATTATGTATTGGATGAATGCGGTCAAGAATGAGAAGACTGCGATTATCCAGGAGCTAGTTATTATCCAGAAATGAATTAATACCATAAAGGGCAACTTTAACCTTAACGAATAATGAACCACTATAGGCACCCACATTTCAGGGTATTCATAGTGGGCAATGGTGTGGTCTTTTCCACCCTAAATATTTAAATATTTTTCCAATCTCTCATACAGTAAGCGAGAAAAAGTTTGGCATTGACCCCATACAGACCGTGGGGGCCTCAAATTTGGGTAGATATCCCTTGATTCACCAGAATTCCCGGGATTCTCTTTTTCCCCATACGCTTCAATGCTTAAGGAACCCAACATTTCCTGTTGTGATCTTCACAAACGGCCAAGGATTCCCCCAGACTGTCACTCTCCTGCTTTATATAGACTATATTCACCCAAAAAGCCTGATCCTTTACAATTAAGATCAATTACCAGATTCCTAAGTTGGGATGTCTTTAATTTCAACCATCTGAAATAATGTACATTTCAACAAAATTCCTCTATGAAAAGAAAAAGGAGAATATGCCCAATCAGTTTTTCGCAGATTAAGAGGACACCACTACATTATGAATTGATTCTCTATTTGTCGAGACAAATGTGTCCTTAGGGGGAATGTGGGTTATATTGGGCACCTATTGCGTGATATAACACCAACAGAAGATGCGAAACATAAAATGAAACACGAAAAAGTTTCCCTTGTGTACCAGGAGAAAAATAAAATAAACATTAAAAAGAGTGATACAATATGATATGAAAACCCTGTATATACTCATATCAACTTCGCACTTTGAGGATATATTGTAAGAGTTGTTACACGTCAACGTGTATATGTACAAAAACGGTGTTTTACTAGAAAATGATGGACACATTGATAAGAATCAATGGTCTGTTGTTAAATCTCGCATATTGGGGTTGTATCGTTGGTTATAGAAGTATATTTTTGATATGAGGGTATGCACATATTGAATGAGAAATTCCAGATGAAAGATTTTAAATAGTGAGTGCATTTACCTGCTTTCATTTATAAAAAAAGAAATAATAAAAATTATCAAGAAATTGCAATTTTCCAATGGAATATTTGGCAATGAGCTTTTTGATATGTCTCATGATTGTAAAAATAGCGAATTCTGATTAAAAGGATGTTTTCTGTGATATTATTTTCACATAATCAATAATAATTGCACTTTTTTTTGTAAAGAGCAGTGCTCATTTTATTTCACGATAAAACATACAATTCTTATTCAACTGCTCCAATTTTTGGGCTCTGTAGACAAACACTAGTACTTTGTAGAACAACATTATAAGAAAAATTCCTCAACAGAGTTTTTATAAAGAGACACAAGGTACAAGTCATAAAAATACATATCTCCACTGAGATCTCTACTTATTTAGTATTATGCATAGATTCTACTAGTTATAAGGGTTGACATGACACACTTGCTTGTTATTTAGATTGTATGAAGCTAACTATATTATTACATACCGTGTATTCTGGAAAGAAGCTGTAGACATTCATGGTATCTTTTCCTTTTTTTGTATTCTTCCTGACATATGTACCTATATAGTCTAGGCTACTATTGAGTTGGTCTGTCACATAATTTTAAATGCGGAGGCCTTAGTGTAATCACATTCTGATTGTTCCGTCCATGCCAAGGTGAAAAGGAAAGAAAGAGCGTCTTCTTTTTTGACCGGATAACATTCGGTTCGCTCTGTGGCGCCACCTGACGATTAAAATTTCCGTTTTGGTGATCCAAAAGTAGTATTTTACCCCAACCCCGACTTCCGCCAGCTTCTTACATGTGAACATGGCGCTGTCAACAAACATCGTCCGATCTTTGATATCGCGGACATGTGTTCTAACACGATGTAAAGGTAACTTACCATGATTCTTTTCTTGATTCGGATCTCATACATTAAGGTCTATTTGTTTTAATGACAGAGGTGGCGCGGTTAGGGTCCAACACCCGGTGTTTTTGAGCAGCGCCGTGTTCGTCCTTGTCGCGGTCCACACCCTCTCTCCTCTCTCCTCCTGTCCTCAGTTGAAACTTGAAAGGAACAGATTTTGAACCAGTGGGCTCTTGTTTTTTTCTCTTCATCTTCGGACGCGAGACTTCGAAGCATATCTTAACTATCGGTGACAGTGGCAATAGTATGAGAAGGAGGTAAATCAAACTCTTGCGGAAGCCCCTCTGTCCTAATGGTCTCGCGCAGAGCGATAATGGAAGAAAAAACATCCGACCGGCAAACGCTCATTGACAACTTTGTAGCGATGTTGGGTCAAAATGTTAAATACATCCTATCTGTAGGAAATAACTGTCGATTGAGGGCCAGAGCAAGAGAAATAAATAACTGCTTAAATGAAGCTTATGCATTGAATATCAAGAAAGTTATTGAATGTTGAAAATAAAAAATAATGATTATTTTCTGTCAGAGGATCGCAAATCATTGCAAAGCATTAATTTTTCAAAATTCATGAATCGTAGAAATTCTTTAATGATTGAAAAGGCTAGATCAATAGGAACAAAATACAAGTCGAAATAGCATTGTGAATTAATTAATTAAGGGAGATATGGAATTTCGAAAAATAAAACTGCATAAAATAGTCATTTTCACCTCCATTTTGACCCAATCTCCCCTCACTATTATCAAAATCGCTTCAATTCGCTGGGCTAAAATTACACAAAACCAATTCTATGATCAAGAAGAGGGATTTGTGGAGACCTGTATATGAGTTTCATTTAGTTACCAAAATTTTTTCTTTTTGAAAAATTAGTTCAAAGTTTAAAAACCTATTTTTCTCAATTATTTAATCTGATTTTCAAATAAATTGTTTGCTTGTGTGGAAGCTGAAAAGATTGTGTATCGATTCCTGGCAACAGAAAAAAAAGATTGAAATAATTATACCGCCTTGAGACAGGTGTAAGAAGTGGTATGAATGTTGTTTTCATGACGGCCGCGACAAAATTCATTGCCGAAATTCACGATTTTGAGTATCAAAGACGTCTTTGGTTGTGTTTTCATGGGCAGAATCGTCATCTCCATCATTGTTTACATATGTCGCATCAATTTTAGCTCAAACCGTTGCATATTAACTATCATATGACCATTTTCATTAACCATGTTTTTCTATAGTGACAGAATAGGATCGCGCGATATGGGCCGCGGCCCGTCATCGCTAAACTTTGTAAGTTTTCTAAGGATATCGTCCCCAACCGAACACGATAAATGACAACCATCAGAAGGGAGAAATCCCCCAAAACAGACAGAGAAATTGCAGGGGAGGACGGGCCTTGCCCCCCCCCCCCTCCCCTGGCGCAAGCCCCTCCCCTGGAATGAGAATATCCAGGGACGAATACTTTGTCTACCCTGATGCCTGATATTTGGGGGGCCCCTCCCCCGCACATTCATGTTTGTGCCCCCTGGCATGGGGAAATGCACGAACTTCACCTTCCCAGAAACCATTCTATGTAAACAATTAAACATAATCATATCAAGGAGCAAGGAACATAGCGTAGCTTATTATATGTATGTACCTATGTGTTGTTGTAGTCTATAGTCTAGTCTAGTTGTTCTTTTGCTTGAAATGACACATAAGCCTTTGTAGACTTTCAGTTATCAATAAAATATATTATTATTATTATTATAGATCTTTGATCATATTGTCTAGATATTTCAATGTTAGGAAGTTACTTGACAGGTTGACAGGTTGGGGGTGAGAGGTTGTGTGACTTTGAGGGGGATTTCTGAAGTTGTACAGGGATCTCCCTAGGCCTGCGGGATGGGCCATTCCCGCATCAGGAATTTTATTCCTGCACTGTGTTAAAAGGGCCATTCCCGCAATGATACTTTTCATAAATGGAAAATAATGTTCCAAATGCCCACATTTTCCCAGAAAATGGCCCCTTAGAAATTTTCCCGATGGGGCTTTTGATACTTACAATTTTTTTCTAGGAATATCCCTGTTGTATATTATCAATTATTATTGCATAAATGTATAAATGACTGTACACTTGTCTGTTCCTCTAGGTAGGGGTCACTCTGCACCGCTCGCACCTCCGCTACGGGAAAATAGTCTGCGAGAGTACTCTCTGCTATGTAGGGAAAAAACTAGACAACCCTGTCTAGTATTATTACTATGCCGGTGACCTAGAAATGGTGACCTAAAAGTAGTCTACGTTTTTTGTTGGTCATATCTAGGTCACAGGGGCCGGTAGACAGTGGTCGTTACAGTGCAGAGATGATTTGCCCGTAGCGAGCGTCAAAGTTGCAGAGTGGGTAGCTGGGTAGGGGTCAGGGGGAGCTATTGACAAGCTGATGTGTCTCTACCTGGTGTTTCTTATTGTCATCTAGCTACCCTTCTCATTCTGGGTTACTGGCCATTTAGGCTGGTTCCCGCCCCTGTCCGCTATTGCTAATACAAGGGGCCGGTCTCGAGAGGCGATCTAGGTAAGCCGTGAGCGACCTGACGGCTGACTTAGGGAAACCACCCTCAAAGTGCACAGCCCCAACCTGTGCAAAAATGATTATATGTTTATATATCAGTAATAAAAAATCTTAAAGGGCGTTCACCATGACGCCGGCATCACGGCCAAACCAGTTAGTTTGTGTTTGTTATTCAGTCAGTCTGGAAAGAACCCATAAGGGTTGGCCCCCGGGGTTGGCTGGACGTTAAACTACCCCAACAAGTCGGAATGAATTTATATTTCACAGGTCAGGGGTGAGAGGCAGTGCTATTTTGAGGGTGGCTTCTGAAGACAGCTGTTAGGCCCCACTCCTACAAAGGCTGTGTGACACATTATGTAATCGCTGACATTGCTTGCTCAGACTGCTCTGATAACCTAGATCTCCTCTCGATACTTGCCCCTTATAGCGGTGCAGCACAGGGGTGGGAACTAGCCTATACCAGAGACAGCTGATTTTCAACATTTTTGTTTTGGCAGGGTAATACAAGTAATACTATAGTACTTTTGAAAGACCTGCCAAAACAAAGGCATAGGTCTGTTTTTGAATTGGGTCCATTGTAGTAGGGCAGCGGACCATGAAATTGTTTAATTGGTGTGCCCTCTCTGACCCCCAGTGGTGGTGGTCTGTGGGGCCTCCACTCAGTCTTTTCTCATTGGTCACTGGTGGTAGGGGTAGGAGGGACAAATATCAGTGATTGACATCCACTGCCCATGGGTCCTATATATAGAGGTATGTCAAATTTGAGAGACTGGAAAGCCCAGGTCGCCATGAAAACAATATTAATTTGTTGTTTCCAATAAATGTACTCATGTAGTTATATCTGACAAATGCTTAAAGTATAAATTTTCAAACTATTTTGATTGATAAGCATTTGATTTATCATTACTTAATTATGTAACATATTTTCATTTCAAATTGATTTTAATTCCAATTTTTGTAAGGGCAAACTACCAGTGACTACTACACACCACCCCCACAGTGGGGAGGGGGGTCCTTATGTTGCATGTTGAATTTACTGGGATCCTGTTTTTTTGTGAGCCCTTAATTATAGTTTTTAGTATTGTAGCTTATGGGAAGGGCTCACTCAATCAGTCATGTCTTTTGTAGGTATTTGGGCTTTGATCTGATTGCCCGGTTACACAATCTTACATACAAGTAGCTACAGGCCTTTGTCCACTGGCATGCATTTGTAAGCCAGGACAATTAGTGTGCATCAAGTGTAATTGAGTGGGCAGGCCTCTCCCCTGCACCCTCCCCCACCCCCACTCCTTGAACTCAGTTCAAGGAGTGGGGGTGGGGGAGGGTGCAGTTTGAGAAGCCAGAAGTGGGTTACATAACCAGTATTTGAGCCAATCAACCTCACCCCTCTACATTAGGACCTCCACTGTCACCTGCAGGTGGGTGGGTGCAGGTGACCTAGTACTAGTAGGAGGAGCCCCTTTCCTAAGCCCCTCCCTGAGTTGTGTGTGACAGCAGGAGTGGTGGTGGTGGTCACTACTCATAGCCCATATAGCCTTCTGGTTGTAGGAAGGCAGGCTAGGAAAATCTGCATGTCCGCGTGTCCTCGACGACCAGAAAATCGTTGTGGACGACCAGAAAATTGATTTTGGTCGTCCTCATGACGACCAGATATTCTGAATTTACCACTAAAATAGTTACCTGCAAAATAATGTTTCCTACCTATTTTGATAGCTTGTCAAAACATTAGCAATCTTCTCTTATTGTGGACAACCTGAAGCTGTGTGTGGACGACCAGATTTTTGCAAATGGTCGTCCTCTGACGACCAGACTTTAGGCCGAATTTTCCTAGTCTGGAAGGCCTTCAGTTTATTGAGGGACACCATTGCTATAGATTACATACATTAGATATATTGACATTTCGTTCAATTACCTTTCAAACACAATGAAATGTCCATTGTTATGTTAAGGGCGAACATCGATCGTTCCAACGATCGAAACTTTGATAGTCATTTGCTTCTTGTTATTGTTAGAAAATCTTTCCCTTATGGGGTTGGTGTTTGAAGAGTCCCTGCCAAAACATTGGCTGGTCTCCGGCCGAAATCTTTAGATGTCTAGTTGACACCTGCAAGTAAATTTGGGCAGATTTTGTCGACAAAAAAGTAGAAAAAGCCATAGGAAATACACAAATATTTCTTATCTGTTTGTGATGCTTGAATTTTCAAACTAACTGGACAAATATTAAATATATACAGAGATGAGATCACAAATTAGTCAATGGTATTTTCCCATTTTGATAAACTACTTGATCCGTGGTAGGGAGAATTTCTGGATCCGCCCCAGGAAAATGATTATTAAGTTTATGTATACATGAACATAAGAAATTCAAGGAAAACATGGAATAGATACAAGGTATAATTTAATTGAGATTATTATTGACCTCTTGCATTATTCTTTCATCACAGAGCCTCTCTATCAGACTGCCAGAAGCGTCCAACCGTCTCTAACCAGCAGGGTTTTACCCGTTACTAAAGTGTGTTGCAGTACATTTTCTACAAGTCCAGAATTTTCAGCTCGACGACAACCATCAAGGTATGCTTTAACTTTAAGAAACGTTGCAATCAGTATTGATATAAGAAGACCCGCGAGGGCGTCCGAGGGTCGAAGGACGAACTGCAGGGCTGCTTACTGCCCAAGGGCAAAGTCTACAGTCAGTATGCTGCCCAGAGTTACGTCTGAAGACCTGAGGACTTCCCCTTATGAGGGTCTTTTATATATTATCACCCAAGGAAAATTAAAAATAATGTTAAAAATCATGAAAACAAGGTTCGGTTCGCACAGCCCCACAATACGCACTACCCCCTGTATGTACCGCTCCTCGACAGTTCAGGTGATAAAGACAATGCATTACCCGCATGGGTAGCATATATTCTATAACAAAATATATATATATTTTTTGATCTATATTGGACGATATCTCTGGACCCTGCTGTCAGCTTTGGGAATTTGGTGGTAGTTTCTTGTACTATTAGAATAGTGTAAAGTAGATCTAGACATGAAAATTCAGCCTCACTTCAGATGGTCGAGCTCCACTCATAAATTCCTGATTCGGATCACAGTGCATGCCATTCATGCTTGTTACCAAAGGCGAACGAGCGAACTGTATCAATGGTCGGATCATTACCCTATAGGTCTCATGGAACTAATTGTGGCACCATCTGCAGTGTCATATACTTTTCTGTCCTGAGGTGAAGGGAATGCCTGGCTTTGAGTGGCTGATAATGAAATAAGGAAAACTGACAGGACTGAATAAAAAATCACAGGATACCCCCTATCATTTGTGAGTTGTTTGGTAAAAATGAATGCTTCATCTCTGGTTGTTGATAGGAGTCAGTGTGATTTTTAAATAGGCTCTGTGCCCTGTGAATTTGACCACTGCAAAACTGGCAAAATGAGGGTATATCCACATTTAGGACCCATGCTTTAGATTTTAATGGGGAACCTACCCTGAAATTCAAATATTTTGTGTATCAAAGAGGTCACAACTGGGAAATGAGTCAATCTGAGGTGGCGCAAAATTCAGAATATTTATTTTCCCCTCCTAGGCTACATTAAACTATACAGGAAAACAATAAGTTCCGTGAGACCTACAGTGTCAATGTATTTTTGGACCCGTAGGTGGCAGCACTGAATGGTCAGGTAAACCAGCGGCCAGGTGGCGCACCTGTGCAATGATGTTTTCAGTCCTTCCATGACATGACCTCTTGCATGATAACACGTTGGGAAACAGTGGGTCTGACTCGACAGACTATATCGTATCAAGGATGTAAGTTTTCAGATTTTCTTCTGATTTCAGATATTTTTTCACATGATCCCTTCAAATAATATCTTTCCAAATTAATCGCTTACATCGCGTTTTATAGCATTTTAAGACAATTTCAGATTTCTTCCTGGAGTTTTAGATTTGTTTTCATTGACATAGACTTACATCCCTTATGAATGTTTCCCCAAAGCTTTCAATTCACGATATTAAACAGCCTCTGAAGCCATCTTCTGTTCAGATATTAAGACATGATGTATTTAGCCGTTTGAAAGGTAACAGGTGCTGTTGAGACCGGTTTCGAAGGTCCCAAATATCTTAAACTTCATACCCACTAAGCATCTTAACCGTTGACGGGCGATATGCGACTGGGAGAATCGCCGGTATGGTACTGGAATATCAAACAATTTTGATATTTCACTACCGATTTAATCAGCGATTCTACTGGCTATCCCGTTGCCAGTCGCCCGTCACCCAGAATCAACTCCATACCCACGGGGATTCACCCAGCACAATCTCCTGGCAACCAAAGTTTGCGCGGTCGCCAGTTACTGGCAAAATCGCATATAGGGTTTGAGGCTTTAAGCACGAAAACGGTTTTAAAACGTTTGTGAGAGGTGTTGCAGCAGGTCCCGCAAAAATAATGGGAAGTGAAAGTCCGAGTCCGTGAAAGGCCAAATTGCATGTAATCAATAGGATCAGCAACAATTAAAATATATTGTAACAACGTTAAACTAAAACCAGTTGTTTAATCTCCCCTACCCAATTTTCAGGCATTTGGGTGTATTTTCATGCGTGCTCACGCGTGGATTTCACGCGTGGATTTCACGCGTGGGTTTCACGCGTGGATTTCACGCCTGACTTCCACGCCTCACCACTTCACTTATGCCTAACTACCAAATATGGTCATATCTTATCTGATGCATTATGGGTAATCAATTTCCTATAAAAGGCCGAACAGAACTGTATACATTGTCATTTGACCAATAAACCTGGAGCAGTAAACATCATGCCTCTGGTCTTCTTTGCCAGCTACTTCATACCAGCCACTTCAGCCGTGGACTTCATGCGTGGATTTCACGCCTGAACTTCACGCCTGGATTTCACGCCTGGATTCCACGCCTGGATTTCACGCCTGACTTTCACGCCTGAATTTCACGCCTGACTTTCACGCCTGGATTTCACGCCTGACTTTCACGCCTGGATTTCACGCCTGAATTTCACGCCCAGTTTTCCGCCTGAAACTCATGCTATCATAAGCAAATAAGAGAAATGCAATAAAACAACAGCCGACATTCATTAAAGCCTCCCGTTTATTACACTGGTGGCAGCGGTGGGATCTAGGGCAACCATTACCTAGATCTAAAGGACCCAGGGAGGCCTTGAACGAGGAAGGCTGTCAAAACCGGACTACAGCTACCAAAATTTAGATACATCTGCAGAATGGCAGAAGGCGGTATAACAGCTACAAAAGAAGTAGAAGACAACCTGGCTAAGCCCACTGGTTCAAAGATGACTAAGGATGAACAAGGACTCCCCTTGACTCCAGCTGGAGAGATTACCCTATCACAGTCTGCCTGGGAGAGATTGGATAAGGAAGGCTATCAAGTGGCCATGACCCATCCAAGAGAAGATAGGTTTCACTCCGGTCATCAAACTCAAGTAGGAATAGGGGCAATCCCAAAAGACGACTGGAAGACAGCACGCAGAGGAAGGGTGACAGAGGGAAATGTCTACCAACCTTTGGGAACCAGTACGGAAATAGAAGACCCCCTGGGAAAAGTTGGCTTGTTCGATGTGAAAAGATCCCAACAAGAGCATCTGCCAGCCAGAGGCTATCCTCCCATGGCAGCTAAAGACGAACAATTCTCTTGGCAGAATCAGGGATCCAATCATCCCAAAGATCATCACCAACGAATTGAAACTTTGACCAGATCAAGTTCTACATACTCTCAGCCCGAGTGCATTGGCCGTCCTACTCTGCCAAGGATTGGTCCAGGGGGTGATGGACATAGACCCAATTTGAAGCCTCAAACTTTTGATGGTAGCAGGCCATTAGCAGATTATTTGAGCCACTTTCAAGTAGTTGCTGCTGTCAACCGTTGGAGCAGCAGTGAAAAAGGCTTGTACCTTGGGGCTAGTTTATCAGGTCCTGCACAGAGACTCCTGAACCGGATTGACTTATACTCACCAAATGGGTATGAGGAGTTACTTGCCGTTCTTCGACAGCGTTATGCACCACAGCATCAGGAGGAGCTGCATCGTGCAACACTGAAGAGTAGGCGCCAGCGCAAGGATGAAACCTTACGATCACTAGCTGATGATATAGAAGTTGCAGTGGAGAAGGCTTATCCTCAGGCCGATTACGCAACTACTGAGCAGTTGTCCATGGAGTACTTTGTTGGAGCCCTCCGTGATTCACGCTTCAGACAGTGGGTGCACATCCGGGGACCTTCAAACTTGAAAGATGCAGTGGCACTGGCCTTGCAAGCACAGGCATACTTCCAAGGGGAGGACCTAAGGACCCCTCAGAAAGCTAGGGTAGTTATGAATGAATTGGAACCCCTGGAGGTTGAGCTTGAAGAAGGACTGGGATACTACGAACAAGTAGCCACAGTGCGTGCCCGGAATGGAAGTACCGGCCATGTTGCAAACAAGGGACCAGCAGCACAACCGCCACCCCCTAAAAACAGTCCTACTAAGGAATCAAGACAGGGAGTGACTAGGGAAGAAGTGGCCCAGCTGATCAAGGAAGCCTTTGAGGATTGGGCAACTAGACCCCGACCCCGGATTGACAAATCAAAAGTGAGGTGTCATGCCTGTGGGGAAATAGGCCATTTCAAACGTGAATGTACAACTACAAATGATGAGAGCACAAAGTCTCTGATTGCATCACCAGCAAACCCCAAGCCTACGGAAAACTAGAGAGGGCTCTCTCAGACAAGCAGGAGGGAGCCCTGAAAATAGAAGGTGAAGAAGAGGTACGCTTGGTACATAGGATCCAGGGTTCTTTGGATACAACCACATTAGGACTCCATGTAAAGGGAAGTTGCAGGGGAAGGTCAGTACAGTGGTTGGTGGACACAGGAGCCTCTACATCATTGCTTTCTAGGAAAGTATGGGAGATGTTGAAGAATCCTGGACCTTTGGATCCAACAAATGCCAGAATGACAACAGCAGATGGGAGACAGATTGTGATTCACGGGTCTACTGAGATGTCTGTTGATTTTGGTGGGTGTAAGCTACCTCTTCGAGTCACTGTTGTGGATATGCAACCGGAAGCTATCTTGGGCATGGATGCTATGTGCCGGTGGAAAGCTAGTGTTAATACTGCTCGGGGAGAGATTGATGTGGAGGATGGACATAGCACCCAAGAAATATGGCCCACAGCATGTTTGAGGGTAAGGTTTCGCGCTCCACAAGAGAAGTGCACATCAGGTTACAATGAGAGGGTAGTTGGAAGTGAAGGCGATTCAGCAGGAGTCATTCCAGAGGAAGCTGGAACGGGACCAGCAGGGGATGACAAACTTCGAGTAAGGGCTGATCATGGAATCAAAGACATATCAGAGGCTGTTATAAGAGAAGTTACCGGTGTAACAGATGCTCTGAGAGATACAACTGAGACTACCCAGGGGGGAGAAGCCAATTTTAGCCTGCAAAATAGAAGTTCAGAAGTATGCAACCATGAGAACTCTGGCAAGTTGAGAGAGGGAATGACTCTTCTTATCAAAGATGTTGATCAAGACTGTTTGGGAATAACAGATGACAATATAGGAGATGACGTGGAGAGCCATGTGTATTGCCCTGTAGTTGCTACAACAGATCCCCATCAAGAGCCAGGGAACCTGGAAGCATCAGGAACAGAGCTTGACCTACAGGTTGTGCCAGAAGTGCAGGACTCTAGAAAGAGCTTATCAGATGAGAAGACTGCCGCACCTGCTCTAGAGTCAGCTGAACAAGCTGAAAGTAGTAAGAGCTGTTGCCATGCTGTACTAGCAAGGGATATCCGTGTTCCAGGAAGGAGTACGGTGCAGTTACCAGTAGAGCTGGAGGGCAACCTTGAAGAAAAAGACCAAGTTTTTGAAGGGGTACCAAACTTTTCTATGAAGTCAGGTCTGCTGGTGGGACGTACATGGATACCAGCCAAGCAATCTTTGGCTTCAATTCAAGTTACCAACATTGGCAAAAAGGAAGTGCACTTATATCGTCACACAAAGGTAGCTAGGGGAAGTCACCTAGCTGTTGAAAGTTTAGACCTTGAGCCATCAAACCATGCCAGTGTACACATGATCCAGACTGAGGAGGTTCCTGTCTCTGGAAATCTTGCTTGGATAGAAGCAGTGGTGGATGGGATGCCTCAGGAAGCGACCAATGAGGACCAGGATAAAGTAAGGGCAATGCTGATAAGATGCGAGGGAGCCTTCCAATGTGGGCCGGAGGACACTGGAATGACAGATGTGGTGACACATACAATTGACACAGGTGATCATCCCCCCATACGTCAGCGGTTCAGACGCATTCCACCAGAGAGGAGAAAGATAGTGGAAGATGAAATCTCTAAAATGTTGGACAGAGGCATTATTGAACCAGGGAAAGGGCCATGGGCATCCCCTATTGTTCTGGTACGAAAGAAAAATGGTGACTGGCGATTTTGCATCGACTATCGCAAGCTCAATGATATAACCAAGAAGGATGCATATCCCCTGCCCCGAATTGATGACACCCTTGACATGCTTGGTGGAGCAAAGTTCTTCGCAACATTGGACCTAGCCAGTGGCTACTGGCAAGTTGCTATGGATGAATCAGACAAAGAGAAGACTGCTGTTTCTACCCATCAGGGCCTTTACCAATTCAAGAGGATGCCTTTTGGCTTATGCAATGCTCCATCCACGTTCGAGCGGTTGATGGATGTTGTTCTGAGAGGGCTGGTAGGTCTTCAGTGTCTAGTCTACCTTGACGATGTCATTGTATTCGGAGCCACGGTGGCAGAGTGTTGTGACAGACTTGAAGAGGTTCTGGTACGCTTAGAGGCAGCTGGACTGAAGGTAAAAAGAGACAAATGTCAGCTCTTTCAGACAGAAGTGGAATACCTAGGACATGTAGTCTCAGCAGCAGGAGTAGCCACAGACCCAAAGAAGGTTGCTGCTGTCCGAGACTGGCCTCAGCCAAGGTGCATTAAGGAGATCCGCAGTTACCTCGGGTTTTGTTCTTACTACAGGAATTTTATTCAAGGATTTGCACAGGTTGCTTCGCCACTGACCCGACTACTAGAAAAGGGAGTTGACTTTGAGTGGTCATCTGAATGTGAGGATGCATTCAATCAGCTGAAGGAAGCTTTGCTGTCAGCACCTATCCTTGGATACCCAAAGCCTGATGGAGAACTGGTGGTTGATACAGATGCTTCTGATGTGGGACTAGGGGCTGTCCTATCTCAGGTCCAAGATGGTCAAGAAAGGGTACTTTGCTATGCAAGCCGAACACTCACACGGGCCGAACGGAACTATTGTGTCACAAGGAGAGAGTTGTTGGCAATCATATTTGCAGTTCGCAAATTCAAGGCCTATCTCGGTGGACATGTTAGACTTCGCACAGATCATCATGCATTGCAATGGTTGCTCAGCTTCAAGGAACCTGAGGGGCAAGTTGCTCGATGGTTGGAAGAGCTGGCAGCTTACCACCTTGAGATTGAGCACCGCCCTGGTCGTCGCCATGGGAATGCAGATGGGCTGTCCCGTCAGGAATGTAAGCAGTGTGGAATGCGGGAAGACCATCAGCCAGAGGTTGAAGATCAAGCTTGTGTGGTACAACTGTCGGCCTCAAATGAGACCCTGTCTCTGAAGGAAGCCCAAACTGAAGACCCCACCACCCATGATGTAGTTGTTGCGATTCAAGAGAAAAGAGCTCTTGGTCCAAATGAAGCTTGTGGGCCAGGAGATGGGCCTCGTCTCAGGAAAGAAATAGAACGACTACAAGTCAGAGGAGAAGTGCTTGGAAGAGAGTACATCTCCCAGGGAGGACAGACACATTGGCAGGCCTATGTACCCCACAAGTTACGTCAAGGTATTTTTGGAGAGATACATGCAGGAGTTGTTGGGGGCCATCTAGGAGTTGAGAAGACAAGTAGCCGCCTAAGTGAGAGATTCTTCTGGCCTGGGATGGGCAAGGATGTGAGTCTTTGGTGCGCTGCATGTGAAATATGCCAACGAAGGAAGCCTCCCTCACGGAAGAAGCGGTGTAAAATGAAAATTGTGGTGCCAGATGCCCCATGGACTAGAGTAGCTATGGATATGTTAGGGCCACTCCCACGGACAGCCCGACGGAACCGATATGTGTTAGTGGTAGCAGACTATTTCACAAAGTGGGTGGAAGCCTTTCCCATGGAGAATGGAGAAGCAGCCACAGTAGCTGAGATCCTGGTTCGTGAGATAGTTTGTCGATATGGGACCCCTAGAGTGCTTCACTCTGACCAAGGTCGGAACTTCGAGGCAGAAGTTGTACAACACCTATGTCGGCTGCTTGGAATTCAAAAGACACATACTACCCCTTTTCATCCACAGGCAGATGGAATGGTGGAGAGGTTCAATAGGACTCTGGAAGCTATGCTGTCTTCTGTGGTACAAGAAGATCAGTTGGACTGGGATCTCCAGCTTCCTTTTGTTACGTCTGCCTACAGAGCTTCTCGGCACGCCTCAACTGGTTTCAGCCCAAACTTCCTGATGTTAGGTAGAGAAGTGACCCTGCCTGTGGAAGTCATGTACGGGAGGCCAGCGGGAGACACAGCAGAGGACCAAAGCGAGGCAGCATTTGTGACTGATGTTCGTGATCGACTGCATTGGGCTTATGAAACAGCTTATGCAAGGCTTGGCACCATGGCGGAGAGACAGAAGACTTACCACGACCGTGGAGTACAACCAACGACCTACCCAGTTGGAAGCAAAGTCTGGATGTTTCACCCAATAAAGAAGGTGGGAATCTCCCCGAAATTGCAAAGTTTCTGGACCGGACCATGGGAGATTGAGGAGAGATTGTCTGACGTAGTGTACCGAATTAGAAACGGAAGGAAGCGCAGAGTAGTTCATGCAGACCTGTTGAAACCAGCTTCAACAGAGACATGGGAGGACCATGGTCAACTTTCCCCTGCATGTGAGCCAGGAACAGAGGAGCTTGAAATGGGCAGTTCTACCGAGGTACATCTAGAAGGCCGAGGACTACCGCAGAGAGTAAAACGATATTCCTTGAGGAGCCAAGATTAAGACTTGAAAACTAAAGATATGAGACTAAGGTGCGAAAAAGAAAAAAAAAAAGAAAAAAAGAAAGAAATTCAATACTTTCAAAAACAGTTTTCAACATGCATGTACATATATTCTAAGCATTACCTACATTTAGGGGAGCTTGCAGATGAAGGGAGACACATTGCCTCATAATGCTGCCATTTATTTGCTTACCATTCACATGTCTATGCAGTACTTCAAGAATGCAGTCCAGTCTGCTCCTGTCCCCCCGACCCCAAGATATGAGATCCATGATTTCAAGGCCAAGCAGACAATCTCTTTCTGCCTTTCACTACAAAGATTTCTGATCATTGAGGGTCTGTCAATACTTCAAACATTGTTAGACACCTGGTATTACGTACTGCGCAAGAACCTTGAGGAGCTTCAATTGGAAAGGAAGCATGCCTCTGATCGACCATTCTAACCAGACCATTGAGATGTTCCCCAGGGTGCCCAAATCATCACCAGGGTCAGGCAGGAAATCCCTTCTGACCATTCATTTGACGGGAAGAGGTGGTAGAGCTTGTCTGCGACATTCTGCGAGACGAAGGGGTTCTGGTAACAGAAGGAAAGGGTGAGGAGAAGCCAGATCCAGGGTTCCTGTCAAAGTGGAGTAAATGAAGAAATAAAGACTTCAGATATCTGATATTTGGCATATAAATAAAAGAGCTTCCAGTCTTCATAGTTCATATTTTTCCATATTTTTCCTGTGATTAGAAATATTTTTCCTGGACGTTTGAAGTTTTCCTACAGGGACCGGAATACCTACTGGCTTCTGAGGGACTTACAGCTTCATCAACACTTTTGCAATTTGATATGTGGGACATCCTGGGGGACAATTTACCCTCTGCCCCATAGTAGTTGACATTTCTGATAATTGGCTGTTTTGAGATGAGCCCTCAGGCACTGTCATTTGCAGCAGAACAGCTGTAGTCCCATCCCACCACTCGTCGCGGACTTTCCGATCGCGATATCTCCATGAATACTTCATCAATCATAAAACCGATGGCACCATTAAAAAGGAAATGAAAAGAGCTTCGATTTGATAGGTTGCACGCCTCACAGCTCCGATTCTTTCTATTAGAACCAGTGTGTCTGGGGATTTTCATCAGTTTCAGACTTTTGAGATGACCCCCGAGCTGCCCGAACCGTCAGCAAGTTCAAGGCCAAACAGAAAATCCCTTCCCGCCACCCGTCGCGGACTTTCCGATCGCGATAGTTCCTTAACTCCTGGATGGATTATCAAACCAATGATATCATTCAACAGGAAATTAAAAGAGCTTCGATTTGATAGGTTGCACGCCTCACAGCTCCGATTCTTTCTATCGGAACTTTGAGAGTTTGGGATTTTCATCTACTTGAAACTTTTGAGATGGCCCCTGGGAGATCCTCGTCTGTGACGTCATTGTGAATGGCCTGGGAAATCCCTTCCCGCCACTCGTCGCGGACTTTCCGACCGCGATCGCTCCTTAACTGCTGGACGGATTGTCAAACCTATGGTGTCATTCAAAAGGAAATTAAAAGACCTTCGATTTGATATGTTGCATGCCTCTCAACTCCAACTGGTTCTATCAAAACTTGCGAGTTTGTGATTTTCATTGGTTTAAGATTTTGGGATGGTCCCTCGATGGGCGGAGCCAAGTGATCATGCCGACGGCCGCTAGGTCCTGACGAGTACGTCCATGACGGCAATCGTCGTAGGTCAAACATGGTTTGAAAATGAATCTGGCAACTTCTAGTAGTCAACTTTAGAGTGCATCTGTCAACTTCTGCAAAATCTATATGTCCTGAACTAGAAAGTTAACAACATTTGTCACTGATGAGGGATAACTTACTCTTCAGTGCTGAAACTATAGTACTTTCTAGTCCCCAAAATTTGAGTTTGAGAACATAGAAAGGGATTTTCCAAATTAAGCTGATCACCAGCCCTGACATTTTATTCCTGGGATTTGATTGGTCCATTTCTGTCACCAGAGGTCACTTTAGCCTCTGCCTATATAAGGCCACGACTCAAGAGCCCTGTCTCCCTTTTGGTCAAGCCTCCAGCATGGCAGCACCAGATGGTAGATTAGCATGCACCGAATGCAACCAGACATTTTCCACCCCACCTGAGTTATATAGGCATATGAGCTATCATTTCGAGGTCAATCGCGAGTGGGGATTCTTATGTGATTGTGGGAGGGCCTTTAAGAAGGAAAGACGCTGGGACTTTGTCCAGCATCGCCAGAAGTCCCATTCAGATTTTAATGCCAATGTTGGCCCCCTCAAACTAATTGAGTTCAGAGGAAGGGGAAGGAATAGGGTGGCCACTGAAGTAACTCCAAATAGAGTAGATGCACCAAACTCCTCCAACCGGGGTAGCCGTAAAGATTTCTTTCAGGGTACTATGAGAGGGGACGCTTCGTACATAAACCGGGAGGGACATTTAGAGTCATCAGGAGATCGCCATAGTTACAGAAGTAATACTCCAAGTCTGGATGAGCATCCCCATGGTAGACAGGATGGGCGGGAAGGAGAACTAATGGTCTCACATCAGCATGATGATAGGGAGAGGAACTTCCCTTCAAAGTCTCCACCACGACGAGGGAGGGACTTCCAGTCAAGTCCCCTACCACGGTACGAGAGGGAGAGGGACTTCCAGTCAACTTCCCTACCGCAACACAGAAGGGAGAGGGATTTCCAGTCAAATTCTAGACCATCTATTGAAGGAGGGAGGGGCTTGGAGTCAAGCTCACTCTCACCAAGGGGAGGAGAAAGGGATTTCCAGTCAACTTCCCAACACGAAAGGGAGAGGAACTTCCTGTCAGGTTCTCTACCACGACACGGAGGAGAGAGGGACTTCCAGTCAAGTTCTCTACCTCGACATGACAGGAATAGGGGCCTCCAGTCAAGGTCCCCACCACGAAGAGAGAGGGACTTCCAGTCAAGTTCTCTACCTCGCCATGACAGGAAGAGGGACCTCCGGTCAAGTTCCCCACCACGAGGAGAGAGGGACTTCCAGTCAGGTTCTCGACCTCATCATGACAGGAAGAGGGACCTCCGGTCAAGTTCCCCACCACGAAGAGAGAGGGACTTCCAGTCAGGTTCTCTACCTCGACATGACAGGAAGAGGGACTTCCAGTCAGGTTCCCCACCACGAAGAGAGAGGGACTTCCAGTCAAGTTCTCTACCTCGACATGACAGGGACAGGAAGAGGGACCTCCAGTCAAGTTCCCCACCACGAAGAGAGAGGGACTTCCAGTCAAGTTCTCTACCTCGACATGACAGGGACAGGAAGAGGGACCTCCAGTCAAGTTCCCCACCACGAAGAGAGAGGGACTTCCAGTCAACTTCTCTACCTCGACATGACAGGAAGAGGGACCTCCAGTCAAGTTCCCCACCACGAAGAGAGAGGGACTTCCAGTCAACTTCTCTACCTCGACATGACAGGAAGAGGGACCTCCAGTCAAGTTCCCCACCACGAAGGGAGAGGGACTACCCGTCAAAGTCTCCCCCACGGCGAGGGAGGTCAAGGTCTCCACTACGAAGAGAGAGGGACTACCAGTCAAGTCCCCTTCCACGAGAAGAAAGGGATCAGGATGTCAAATCAAGATCTGAAGAAAGGAAAGAATCCTCATCATCTTTGCCTCTTAGCCAGGAAGCAGGAGAGAGACCCAGGGAGGGTGGAGCTGGAAGGGAGATGGACAAGTTTCATGATGGTGAGGGTAACGTGAAAGAAGATATCCGTGATGAGGCAAAAACATCCAGATCTAGGGGAAAAGAAGAGCACAGCACCAGGGCAACCAGCCGGGATCGGTCTTCATCATGCTCAACCAGTGCCAGTGATCATCACTCATGGCGTAATTCAGGAAAGGAGGGTTTGTCTCATCTGGAAAATGGAGCGGGCAACCACAGCAGTCTTGAGAAGGAACAGCAGCAGTCAGCAGCACCTTCAAAGAACTACAGCACTGGGGAGAACGAGCCTATGAACATTCAACAGAAGGCAGGAAGAGAACACCATAGTAGGCAATCCAGCCAAGAAGACAGCAGCCTGGAGAAGAACCAGGAGCAGTTAGCTACACTCCCAGAGAGTCCTAGTGTTGGAAGAGAAGCAGAAGTTAAGACGGGTGGAGCAAGTGAATGCAAGTCAGAACTGGATGATGGTAGTAAGGATAAAGGTGTTCTGCACTCTTCAGGGAGCCATGGTGGAGAGAAAGTTGAGCCCACTAAAACCGACAAAGCTGGCAAGTCCTCGCAGGGTAAGGACAGTAAGATAAAAGGACATCAGCACTCTTCACGGACCCCCACCACCAGTCAACGGGAAGGACCATCTAAAACAAAGGGAGCTGGCAATCTCAAATCCACCCAGGACAGCAGCGGTCAGAAGAGGAATCAACATTCTTCACAGAATCATGGTACAACCAATGATCATCCTGCCAGTGTTAAAAAGGGTGGATCAGTAAAAAGGGCAGAGGCAGGGAAACATCAGTCAAAGCATAGTGACAGTGACCGGAAGCAGGAAAATTCTCAAAAGACTAATATTGTCAGTGGCACCATTGGACAGGGAGCAGGGCCAGTCCAGAGCAGCAAGGGTAGCAACAAAAAGTCTAAAACAAGTGATAGCAAGCAGCACACTCCTGAGGCACCAGCAGTGAGTCGCACAAAGTCTTCTAAAAAGAACAGCCCCCCTCATCCAGGACAAAATATGGGTGGTACCTCATCAAAATCCTTAAAAAGGAAGAGGGACGGAAGCCTCAACGGACCTGCATATAAGGGAGCTCGAACCATGTCCCACAAACGTATTCCCAAGAAATCTGACGAAAAAGTGAGGGCCGCAGAAATGCGGAAGGAGATGGCGGCTGCAGGAACCATAGCCAACAAAGACCTGCTATTGGCTGGTGAGGAGGTCACGCCAGATTCTGACCTCTCATTTACTCCTAAAACCCATGCTGCATTTGGTACCCCTCCCATCACCCGGGCTGTCTCTCCATCATCTGAGCTTACCGACCCAGGGATTTCAATTGGTGACATGGAGGATGAGATCTCCATTGGCCCATTACAGGAGGTAAGGGTAGTTATCCACCGTGATGAGGAGACAGAAGCTGCAGTGCGTTCGATCCTACAGAAAATGGAGGTGGAGGACACTGCAGAGGAGGGAAGATCACTAGAGACCTCATTACAGCAGAAGATGGATATTGAATGTTCGGTGAAGGATGACCCCCTAGAGTTCGTAGATACCATCCCCCAAACACCTGTGATTGGCCTTGGGGATGGTCTCAACATTGACACAACCTGGGCCAGTATCAGCGACCTCATATTGCCATTTTCCAACCAGGCTGCAGCTCATCCACCAGTTGGACAGATGACCATTGACCCTCCCCAGGCCATGTCAAAGGAGGACCACCCGCTGACATTGGCACACCAGAACAGCCAACCATTGTTGGCACAGGAAGTTCCCCTCCCTCAGGCAGCACCTGATGCCACTGCACCTCCCACTCCCACTGAAGCCACTCATGACCTTCTACAGATGGCCAAGGAGGACGGCTTACTGAGACCAGCAAAACAGGACACCAGGCCAATATCGGCACCAGAAGTCCCTCTCCCCCAGGTGGCTACGTACGTCTCTCCACCTCCTACTCCTTCTGGAGCCACAACTCCAAGTCAACGTGGGACTCCAACAGCAGCAGACCGCCTTGACGAGCTCAGTCTCCATCTCGAACAATGGAGCGTTCCCTCGAGTGGAAGACTGAGTGGCTCGGTGCTTCATAGCCGGGATGAGGAAAGGAGGGTTTGGAGGAAGGGAGATGGGGCCACTTTCATCGAGAAAGGGGTGATAGTGAAATGTGTGCTGACCCTACCCGAGGAGATGAGGACACAGAGGTTCCCTCGATTTGAGTCGGCACTGGCACCACGCCTACCCAGGCTAAGGCCAGGGGAGCGCCTGGAAATAGTCCAGGACTTGACCCTCACTAACCCAATGGGTCCCGGACAGATGGGGGTCACCCGGGTTTTTGTCATTCGTATTCACCTCCAGTAACCTCAGCACCGAGGATGTACTTTGCCTGTTCTCATTCTAGTTAAAGTTTTCCTATGCATTTACAAAAGTTGTACCTCAGTACAGAGGTTTGTTCAGGTTTTTCATACCATAAATTGTATTTTGCATACATGTGTAAGCTCTACTGAGCATTGTCTAACTAATTCTGACCCTTAAGGTCCCATTCATGTTAATAAATTTTCATTACATATAACTTTTCCAAAATCCCTCAGAGAGAAACGCCCCGACGACGCCTCTCTGGGTGAGCCTTTACATAGTTTTATTAGGGACCCAAGGTAATGGCTACTGAAGGGCTTGGTTACCCTTGGAGCCTTTAGTTATAGGGAGAAACGCCACAACCCCTCCCTTAAACCAGTTAGTTCGCTTTTGTCATGAATATAAAACTTTTCTAAAACCCCTCAGAGAGAAACGCCCCGACGACGCCTCTCTGGGTGAGCCTTCACCTACTTTTATTAGGGACCCAAGGTAATGGCTACTGAAGGGCTTGGTTACCCTTAGAGCCTATAGTTAAAGGGAGAAACGCCACAACGCCTCTCTAAAACAAGCTTAGTTCATGTTATTTCAATTATACTTAAAAGATTAAAATAGATAAATAAAACCTTTCCAAAATCCCTCAGAGAGAAACGCCCCGACGACGCCTCTCTGGGTGAGCTTTCACATAGTTTAATAGGGACCCAAGGTAATGGCTACTATAGGGCTTGGTTACCCTTAGAGCCTATAGCTTAGCAGGGAGAAACGTCACAACGCCTCCCTAAACTTATTTTGATGTACTTGAGGACAAGTAAGGACTTAGTGGGGGGTAATGTAACAACGTTAAACTAAAACCAGTTGTTTAATCTCCCCTACCCAATTTTCAGGCATTTGGGTGTATTTTCATGCGTGCTCACGCGTGGATTTCACGCGTGGATTTCACGCGTGGGTTTCACGCGTGGATTTCACGCCTGACTTCCACGCCTCACCACTTCACTTATGCCTAACTACCAAATATGGTCATATCTTATCTGATGCATTATGGGTAATCAATTTCCTATAAAAGGCCGAACAGAACTGTATACATTGTCATTTGACCAATAAACCTGGAGCAGTAAACATCATGCCTCTGGTCTTCTTTGCCAGCTACTTCATACCAGCCACTTCAGCCGTGGACTTCATGCGTGGATTTCACGCCTGAACTTCACGCCTGGATTTCACGCCTGGATTCCACGCCTGGATTTCACGCCTGACTTTCACGCCTGAATTTCACGCCTGACTTTCACGCCTGGATTTCACGCCTGACTTTCACGCCTGGATTTCACGCCTGAATTTCACGCCCAGTTTTCCGCCTGAAACTCATGCTATCATAAGCAAATAAGAGAAATGCAATAAAACAACAGCCGACATTCATTAAAGCCTCCCGTTTATTACAATATATATAGTTGAAATTTAATGCATTTTTCAGTGCAAGATTATAAATTGAGTCAATCAGCGTAAAGACTCAGATTTTGATTGCTCACTCAATTTATTGAATAACATACCCGGAAAACACAGTCACACAGTAACAGTGCACCAAATGTTAGCAGCACCTAAGTCTGAGTAAGCTATTTGATAAAGTCAGACGCAGTTTTAATACCGAATTTCTGAAGTTGTCTCATTGTGTCTTCATTCTCTTGTATCAGAACCCAACCCTTCAGTACATCGCCGGCCATCCAATATGAAGAAAACAACGATGACTCAGGTTGGTTATAGCCCTTTGGCATAAATATTATATTCCTACAATTTCATTTTTCTGTGGTAAAATCAAGCGTCGTGATAGTATACATGCACTCGCAGGGATGCCACTTTTCCTTCTTTTTCCGAATTTCCGGATTTTTGACTGCAGCCAAATTTTCAGGCCTAAGTAATTTCAAGAAAAAAAACATTACAATCATATTCTTAAGCAACAGATAGTATTTCTAAAAACACTAAAAGCTCTTTTTAGTGTCAGAATATACATAAAAATTAATGTTATTCTAATCCCTTGACTACTTCCTGCTCAAATTGCTGTTTTTCCTGCCTAAAATCCGGAAAGACTGTTTTCAACAATTTTCCGGATTTTTCATGTTAATAGGATGGCATCTCTGCACTCGGAGTTTATTGACCCTTTTTTTTCAAGATAGATATAGTATGAACAAAATTAAAGCGATTACAAGATTCATTCTTCTGTCACAGACCTTAAAGATCTGGAATTGCAGTAATGACAGATGAGTGTAACTTTACAACTTATTACTTGGTGAATGTAACTTTACAACTTATTACTTAAAGCAAGTAATTCAGTAAAACTAGACAGGCCAGTGGAAAATTTGAGAATAATTAATTGAAATTCAATATATTTCAGTAAAATTTGATATATTTGTCAGCTCATGTGCTGCTGGGCCAGTGGAAAATAGTGCCAATTTCGTAGACTGTTAATGGTTAAACCCAATACCTTAGTTGTGATCCGTCTCTCCTACCCTTAACAGACACGGTACAGAAGGTCAACGAGCGCCTGTCTTCCCCGGACGTGGGGCGTCTCTTCGCCGTCATTCACTTCGGCGGGGTACAACGTAAGGTGACCACCGAGGACATCATTATCTTACGTAGCCACATCCAAGCGGACGTCGGCGAGCTCATCCGCTTCAACAAGGTACGCCACCTGAGAAGGATTTAGTCTTTTTTTGTCAAGTGTATAGAAAAACAGGGGCGGATCCACGGATTCTAGAAGGGGAGTGGGAGGGGGTGGGTGGGGCGTCTTTATTAAGATAGCCCCAGCGCTCCCTCGATGGGCGGCAGTTTTACATTAAAAAAAGTAATATTTCCCCCCCCCCCCCCATGTTTGCATGGCAGTGTTTTAACGATTCATTCATTCTTTATACTGCACACGCGTAAATGTTGATTTTCAAAATGCAGTCCTTATAATTGTAAAATTACATATAAGTTTCAATAATCTTATCGTCTTTTAGATTGCTTGGTATATTCTGGTCTTACCGAATTGTTACTTATGCATTGAACTATCGTCCTATTGGTTTTAAGAAGGGCAATGTATACACGCTTGTTTAATTTTATCTTAAGGTACTACTCGTAGGTGGGACAGACTTCTCTGTAGTCGGTCGACCTATACTAAGGTACGAGTTTTAATTTGTTTGCCTAAGCACAATCAAAGTCTATAATCCCTTAGGAATCACCGTCATTTGGCAGTCAGTTCTTCGGATCATCATTATTCATAGAACCTTTAGATATCGAAAAACTTAATTTACTGTAGAAGAAATAATAGTTCTTCACATGTAACACATTTGAATCATAATCTTTTCAAACGACTATGGAACGTTTTACAATTATGTGTTTTACATATATCAGGAATAAATGTTGAATGAATAATCATGTTTCCCTTTCAGTGAACGGATGGTTAAGGTAGAGGGACGAGTCATTGAGAAAACTTTAGAACATACCAAGATTCACTTCAACTACACTGCTCGACGGAATAACAGTAGAATGAAACGTAAGTTTGGACCTCGTTTTTTTGTCATATTGATAGCAGGGTACTAACCAAGCTCTTAAAGGTGAAACTCAAAGGAAAAAAAGAAAATCCCAAATATAGTAAAAACCAGATAGTTGTTATATATGTTAAACATAACTTGACTCAAATCAACATATATAGATAATACAATAGTATGAATAAGCTTTTGTTAGGAGTGTGAATACACTCTCACATCTTATCTCACAAGGCTGTGATGTCATCTAGGCTATAAGCCACAGGGGTATGTGTGTGCAGTCACCCATAGCAAGAGCCTTATCAGCCTGTTCTACTGAACCAACAGAGCCAAGATGACATCACATGCACTCAATAGAAGCTACTGTACAATATAGTTTTTGAATATAAATTTTGCTCATATCTATGGTATATTTGCAGTTTAATCTGTAGGTATGTCTTAAGAAACACATATTCAACATAATGTAGAAATTGAAATTGCCTTTGCGTTTCTCCTTTAAATAGTATTTAAGCATCATATCTACAGTATAGACCTTGTGCAGACGTGATCACTTTTTGGTGATCACCACATGGTGATCATGGCCACATGGCTATGAAATAAATACAAGATTTAACAATTCCAATTGCTAATTATTATCAATTATGATTCAGGAAGATAATTTAAGTCAATTTGGCGAGGAAAATATATTCTAGATGTTCAAAAATTGCAAATAGTGCTACTTATGTATTGATCACCAGTATGGCAGAAAGCTTATTTTGAGAGCTGTGACGTCATCTGCACAACATCTATAAGATGTGAATTTTACAAAATTAAAATTGCACTGGCCCCTCTCTTTAAAAAGACAAAAAAAAATGACTTAATTTCATTTGTCTGATTGTATTGCCATAAAAAGCTCTTAAATCTAACGATTTTAGGATAAGATGTGGTGAAGAGATGTTAAGTGTCTAAACTAAAAGTTTAAAATGGTTTTCCACTCAAATCTTAAACGCATATCGCAGCAAATATTATTGTTCTGACTTCCCATGTGATTTATATTGCTTTAGGGGTCAATCTTAAATTCATAAAAACAATTGGTTATTTATTATGATTTTTAAATTCTTTTTAAGATCTTTTCAAAACATATCCTGATATAGCTCCTTTCGTACAATAATTTAATTCTGGCATACCCAATACTAAGTTGCAATGACTGTTATATCCTTCTTTGACTGAAAATGCAACTTTTTTGATCACAACGTAATACATGATTGTCACACACTTCTTTCTCGTAATATTCTCTCAAAACCGTTACCTTTTTACCTTGCAGTCATCAAAGAACAACAGACGATGGTACGAATAACCAGTATTGATGTACTTCCTCTACAACAATGAGAAAAATAGGATTATTAGCTTAAAAAAGTGTGAATACCAGAAATATCTATTATGAGATGAAAATTTGTTTATAACCGACATTCTGGTCCATAAGACAACACCAGTTTCTTCATTCAGTTTTTATTTGAATTGGAAATGAATCTAACAGTGTACTTGCAATTTCTTTGAATATATAATTATGATATACACGTCATAATAAATGCATAGCGAACCAAAGTTTTGTTTGTATTTTTACTCAGGATATGATATGCAGCTTTATTGTATCAACGATTCTGTGAAGTTATACTATTTTTGATTGTATAGACAAGAAACACCATTAGAATTAATGTATTTTGCATTGCCGAATGAAAAACTCTTGTTGAATGAAGCTTCATTTACCAAAAGTTGAGCAACCCCCCCCCCCCCAATTTTCTTAACTGCCTTTTCGCAAAGAGTTGGAAAATGTTCATAGGAGAATCCATACCTGGATGTAATCAATGTAATAAAACAAGATAATGAGTTATAGATTTATCACGTGTCATGAAAACTGGTCTCCTGTATTCGCCATACCAATTACACGCTTCTCAAGTCAAGTGGATAACACAAGATGGCGGCATTAGAGCTTGATGTCAGTGTGAACCTAGCCCAAGCACTTGTATGGATATGGTTAAGCTTGAAAAGATTGGCAAGTCTATTCTTTGCCGTCAAGAAGATGCTAATCATAGCATGGTTAGTGAACTAATTTGTGATTTTGATAGGTGTTCGTAGAGTACCTATAAATAAGAGTAAGTGCAACTGGCCTGGGTTGCTTGTTACCAGCAGGGTCGATAATGCAATGAACAAGGGGGAGTGAAGTGCTCTGGGGCTATGGTCTACATAGCCTCCTCCGATAAGCTCGTCTTTTATGTTGTCTTACTGCTCAATAATAAAGGAGTTTTATAACAACGAAACAATAGAGAAAGTCGTTAATATGTGTGCAATCTTTGGTACTATCAGACAAGTGAAAGCCTGTAAACATACAAGAAAATGTGGGTCGACTCCTGGGTTGGTATTGTGTCGTCAGATCGATTTATTAAAAACGTTTTATTCACAAGTCAGTTACATACAGTAGATTTCAAACCACTAATACTTCCTTCCTAGATGAAACTTATCTGATGCTATTGTAGTGTCGCAATCGAGCGGGAAACGTCTCGCAGCGCCCCCAGTGTCAAATACTTGCACTAACGCACCTCATGGCGTCCTTCCTGATCGTGAGAGATGTTTCCACTGAATAAACCCAGTTTCAAGTCATCGCTACCGTCTATACACACGAGGTAAAAAACGACCTCGTGCGTATAGTAGGGTGTTATATGCACGAGGTTGTTCTCAGCCCTCGTGCATAGACTTCTGTGACATTGATGATGAGAGGGACCTCGTGCATATAGCAGAATGGGACACGAGGTCTCTTCCCTCTGCCCCCTGCCGCTTCCCCATTTCCCCTGCCGCTTCCCCCTTTCCCCTGCTGCTTCCCTCTGCCCCCTGCCGCTTCCCCCTTTCCCCTGCCGCTTCCCCCTTTCCCCTGCCGCTTCCCCCTTTCCCCTGCCGCTTCCCTCTTTCCCCTGCCGCTTCCCCCTTTCCCCTGCCGCTTCCCCCTTTCCCCTGCCGCTTCCCCCTTCCCCCTGCCGCTTCCCCCTTTCCCCTGCCGCTTACCCCTTTCCCCTGCCGCTTCCCCCTTTCCCCTGCCGCTTCCCCCTGCCCCCTGCCACCTCCCCCTGCCCCCTGCTGCTTCCCCTATCCCCCCGCCACTCCTCCTGCCCCCTACAGCCTCTCCTTCTCCCCCTGCCGCTTCTTCCTGCCCCCTGCTGCTTCCCCCTGCCGCTTCCCCCTTCCCCCTGCCACTTCCCCCTTTCCCCTGCCGCCTCCTCCTGTCCCATGCTGCCTCCTCCTGTTCCTTGCCCTCTTTTCTTGTCCCCTGCACCCTTTACCTGTCCCCTATACTGCCCCTCACGTCTCCTGTCCCCTATCCCCTATCCCCTCCTCCTATCCTGTCCCCTGCAGCCTGCCCCTTTGCCCTGCACCCTCCCCCTTTTGCCTGCCCCCTCTTCCTGAGAGTGGTACATGGTTGGTCACATGGTGGGACAATAAGGGACATGGCTGGTCACAGGGTGGGATGGTGAGGGACACAGCTGGTCACAGGGTGGGATAGAGAGGAAGGTACATGGTTGGTCACAGGGTGGGACAGTGAGGAAGGTACATGGTTGGTCACAGGGTAGGACAGTGAGGGAGGTACATGGTTGGTCACAGGGTAGGACAGCGAGGGAGGTACATGGTTGGTCACAGGGTAGGACAGTGAGGGAGGTACATGGTTGGTCACAGGGTGGGACAAAGAGGGAGGTACATGGTTGGTCACAGGGTAGGACAGTGAGGGAGGTACATGGTTGGTCACAGGGTAGGACAGTGAGGGAGGTACATGGTTGGTCACAGTGTGGGAGAAGTGAGGACATACATGGTTGGTCATAAGGTGAGACAATAAAGGAGGTATACATAGAGGGTCACAGGGTGGGTCAGTGAGAGTTGTACATGGTTGGTCTCAGGTTGGGACAAGGAGGGGGATACATAGTTGGGCAGAGGGTGGGACAGTGATAGAGAAACAGAGTTGGTCACAGGGTGGGAGAAGTAAGAAGATATGTGGTTGGTCACAGGTTTAGACAGTGAGAGTGGTACATCGTTGTTCACAGGGTGGGACAGTGAGGTAGGTACATGGTTGGTCACAGGGTTTGACTGGAAGGTAGCTGCTTGGTTGGTCACAGGGTGGGACAAAGAGGGAGGTACATGGTTGGTCACAGGGTAGGATAGTGAGGGAGGAGTGAGTGAGTGAGTGTTGGGTGTTTTACGCCGTACCAACAGCCAGGGTCATTTTCACGGCGAAAACCAGTTGGGACGAATTCTGTCAGACAGCGAGGGAGGTACATGGTTGGTTACAGGGTGGGACAAAGAGGTAGGTACATGGTTGGTCACAGGGTGGGACAGTGAGCGAGGTACATGGATGGTCACAGGGTGGGACAGCAAAGGAGGTACATGGTTGGTCACAGGGTGGAACTGCGAGGGAGATACATGGTTGGTCACACGGTGGGACGGTGTGAGAGGTACATGGTTGGTCACAGGGTGGGACAGGGAAGATTCTATGTACACGAGGATTTTCACGAAACACGAGGTTGCAGATCACCCTCGTGCGTATTAAGGACCATAATAGGCACAAGGTCGTTATTTTTGGTAACTTCACGCACGAGATAAGAGAGGAAGGAGAGGGATAGGGCGGGGAAATAGAACAGTTCACTTTCAGAGCCGGGAGATGAGACAGGAGAGGGCTGGGAAATGGGGCAGGAGAGTGCTGGGAGATGGGGCAGGAGAGGGCCGGGAGATGGGGCAGGAGAGGGCCGGGAGATGAGACAGGAGAGGGCTGGGAGATGGGGTAAGAGAGAGCCGGGAGATGGGGCAGGAGAGGGCCGGGAGATGGGGCAGGAGAGGAGAGAAAATTGAGAGGCAAGCAGTGGCGGATCTATATAGTGGGAATGGGGGGGTGGGGGGGGGGCTGGCCTTAATAATGCCCCCCTCCCCCCCTCCTCAGTTAAATTATGTTTGTGGTGGCCCTCCTCTCCTGCACATTAATTTTTTTTGTGTGTGTGTATTAACTCATCACATATATATACATGTGCTTTTCATGACGACATAGACCCATTGGCCATCTATGTTGATGGCAATAACATGTTTACATATCAACATTACATTATACATATAATATAATAATAAATCTCTTTACAGATTTCATTTGTTCACGTTTTCTATGTAGATGCATTTATTCATCTGTTGTCAAAAACAGTATCAAACAGGTACCTGTTTTGTTGACATTTTGCATATCATAAGGTAATATTTTCCAGTATGAATATGCTCTATATTTCAGACTTTTCCTAAAAACATCTTTGTCACTGCAAAGTCCATACACGAGGACTAGCGTGGGACAGTGAGTGAGGTACATTGTTGGTCACGGGGTGGGACAGTAAGGGAGTTACATGTTTGGTCACAGGATGGGATGGTGAGGGAGGTATGTAGTTGGTCACAGTGTGGGACAGTGAGGGAGGTACATTGTTGGTCACAGGGTGGGGCGGTGAGGGAGGGACATGGTTTTTCACAGGTTTGGAAAGTGAGGCAGGTGCACAGTTGGTCACATGATGGGAAAGTGAGCTAGGTGCATGGTTTGTCACAGGGTGAGATAAGTAGGGAGGTCCAAGGTTGGTCACAGGGTGGTACAGTATGTGACCAGCTTCCCCCTACCTTCCCCCCTTCTTATCCCGTTTGTGACCATATTCCCCCTCACTTTACAGCCTTCTCTTTTGTCTTTGTCAAAAAATGTGACAAACCATGTACCTCCCTCACTGTCCAATCCTGTGACCACACATGTTCCTCCATCACTCTCTGTCCCTTTTGAACAACAATGTACCTCCCTCACTGTCCCACCCTGTGACCATCCATGTACCTCCCTCACCGTCCTACCTTTTGACCAAACATGCACCTCCCTCACCGTCCCACTCTGTGCTGAACCATGTACCTCCCTCACTGTCCCACACTGGGACTAACCATATACATCCCTCACTGTCCTACCTTTTGACCAACCATGTACCTCCCTCGCTGTCCCGTCCTGTAACCAACCATGTGCTTCTCACACTGTCCCACCCTGTAACCAACCATCTTTCCTCCCTCACTCTCGGACCCTGTGACCAACCATGTAACCCCCTCACTGTCCCACACAGTGACCAACCATGTCCCTCCCTCACTCTCCCATACTGTGACTAACCATGTACCATCCTCACTGTCCCACCCTGTGACCAACCATGTACCTCCCTCACTGTCGCACCCTGTGACCAACCATGTACCTCCCTCGCTGTCCCACCCTGTGACCAAGCATGTTCCTCCCTCACTGTCCCACCCTGTGACCAAGCATGTTCCTCCCTCACTCTCGGACCATGTGACCAACCATGTACCTTCCTCACTGTCCCACACTGTGACCAACCATGTACCCCCCCCCCCCCACTGTCCCACACTGTGACCAACCATGTACCTCCCTCGCTGTCCTACTCTGTACTGAACCATGTACCTCCCTCACTATCCCATACTGTGACTAACCATGTACCTCCCTCACTATCCCATACTGTGACTAACCATGTACCATCCTCACTGTCCCACCCTGTGACCAACCATGTACCTCCCTAGCTGTCCCACCCTGTGACCAACCATGTACCTCCCTCATCCTCCTATGCTGTGACCATTTTACCACTTTAACCACTTTACTTCTCCCCCGTTGAGGGCATTCAAGTGGTTCATATGGGGCCAACATGGGGAGATGAGGCGGACAAGGGAAGATGAGGGCTGACAGGGAAGATGAGTTCCAACAGGGGGAGATAAATGTTGACACAAAGAACTGAGGGCGAAGAGAGGTAGACAAGAGCTGACAGGGGTAAATGAGGGCTGTTAGGGGGGAGATGAGGGTCGACAGGAGGAGGTGAGGGTTGACAGGGGTTGATATCAGGCTGACATAGGGAGTTGAAGGCCACCACGGCCCTCAACTGACCATCATGGCCTCCACTGACCACAACGGCCCTCTACTGACAGGGAAAGATGTGGGCTGACAGGGGTAGGGGATGGGATCTAAAACAGGTAGGGGGTGGGGCTAAGGACAGTAGGGGATAGGGGTAAGGACCGGTAGGGGGTGGGGGTAAGGACAGGTAGAGTGTGTGAGTGAGAACAGGTAGGGGGTGGGGGTATGGACAGGTAGGGGTGTGGGTAAGGACAGGTAGGGGGTGGGGGTAAGGACAAGTAGGGAATGGGGGTAAGGACAGGTACGGGGTGGGGGTAAGGACAGGTAGGGGGTGGGGGTAAGGACAGGTAGGGGGTGGGCGTAAGAACAAGTAGGGGGTGGGGTAAGGACGGGTAGGGGGTGGGGGGAAGGACAGGTAGGGGGTGGGCGTAAGAACAAGTAGAGGGTGGGGTAAGGACAGGTAGGGGGTGGGGGGAAGGACAGGTAGAGGGTGTGGGTGAAGACAGGTAGGGGGTGGGGGTTAGGACAGGTAGGGGGTGGGGGTAAGGACCGGTAGGGGATGGGGGAAGGACAGGTAGAGGGTGTGGGTATGGACAGGTAGGGGTGGGGGTATGGACAGGTAGGGGGTGGGGGTAAGGACAGGTAGGGGGTGGGGGTATGGACAGGTAGGGGGTGGGGGTAAGGACAGGTAGGGGGTGGGGAGAAGGACAGGTAGGGGGTGTGGGTGAGGACAGGTAGGGGGTGTGGGTATGGACAGGTAGGGGGTGGGGGTATGGACAGGTAGGGGATGGGGGTAAGGACAGGTAGGGTGGGGGTAAGGACAGGTAGGGGGTGGGGAGAAGGACAGGTAGGGGGTGTGGGTGAGGACAGGTAGGGGGTGTGGGTGAGGACAGGTAGGGGGTGGGGGTATGGACAGGTAGGGGGTGGGGGTAAGGATAGGTAGGGGGTGGGGAGAAGGACAGGTAGGGGGTGTGGGTGAGGACAGGTAGGGGGTGGGGGTATGGACAGGTAGGGGGTGGGGGTATGGACAGGTAGGGGGTGGGGGTAAGGACAGGTAGGGGGTGGGGGTATGGACAGGTAGGGGGTGGGGGTATGGACAGGTATGGGGTGGGGGTATGGACAGGTAGGGGGTGGGGGTATGGACAGGTAGGGGGTGGGGGTAGGGACAGGTAGGGGGTGGGGAGAAGGACAGGTAGGGGGTGTGGGTGAGGACAGGTAGGGGATGGGGGTTAGGACAGTTAGGGGTGGGGGTAAGGATAGGTACGGGGTGGGGGTTAGGACAGGTAGGGGATGGGGGTAAGGATAGGTATGGGGTGGGGGTTAGGACAGGTAGGGGGTGGGGGTAAGGACAGGTAGGGGGAAGACACAGGTAGGGGGAGGCGGTATGAATGAGACAGGGGGAGGTGGTGTGAGACAGGGGGAGGGGGTATGAGACAGGGGGAGGCGGTATGAGGCAGAGGGAGGTGGTATGAGACAGGGGGAGGCGGTATGAGACAGGGGGTGGCGGTATGATGTAGGGGGAGGCGGTATGAGACAGGGGGAGGTGGTATGAGACAGGGAGAGGCGGTATGAGGCAGGGGGAGGCGGTATGAGACAGGGAGAGGTGGTATTCTTTCACTTATATCCGGTCACATGACCAGAAAATGGCTCGACGTTACCAACGTTACGTCCTGTCGCCATCTTGAATGGGTAAATTTTTCGTAACTTTTAGGGTTTGTTTACATTTGGAGTTCTCATATTCAGAAGAAGTCTACATCTTATTCCCTTTGCGAGGTTATACATTAAGGTATGACTAAGAAATAACCCAAAAAGTATAATTTTATTTGGCCTAGAATTTGTATAAACTTTGGGGGTTTCAAAACGGGAGTACCCGGTTCAATATGGTGGACGTCCGTAACCTCACGAGAACGCAGCGCCCCCTATGTGATTTTGCGAGGGTTGAGTGAAAGAATGAGGCAGGGGGAGGCGGTATGAGGTATAGGTGAAGCGGAATAAGTCAGGGGGAGCCTGCCTCGTGCACACTGACTTTCTATTTTTGATATTGCACGAGGTCAATCTCTAACCTCGTGTGTGGAGTTGCCTAAAATAACCACCTCGTGCATATAAAGGACCCTTATACACACGAGGTCCTTCTGTATCCTCGTGTTTCGTGTAAATCCTCGTGTACATAGAGTCTTCCCAAGTCATCTACCTCTCAAATCATTACAATGGCGACGAGGATGGGATCCGAGGCGTTCATAAGCCTCTCCCTTTCTAGTAAATCACAGTCATCCCTGGGCGAAAATAGAGGGATTTGGGAGATCACCAGAATGTAAACACAGAGCTGCCTGTTCTAATCTCAGAAAGTGATGAATCTATGTCCATCTACCCACCTGCTTGTGTCAAAGTGGCAGTATACTACCCTATGAACTGTGTGTGACTACCCTACCTGCCAGAAGTTATGTCAAGTGTGTGTTTTCAAGGCCCAGTGCTGTGTGTATAGTGACAGTGTGTGACAACCCAGAACAGTACAACCAGTGCGTTTAAAGCCTATTTGAGTGTGTTAGCAGGACCCTTCACTCAACTCTACTCAACTGCTACGCTCATTTACCCTACTCTGACGAATAAAAATGGCTTTAGCACTGACAGCATTCCCCATCTTTGACACCACTGACACATCCAATATTGCCCCAAGGTGGAGGAAATATGTACAACGGTTTGAAAATAGGGCCCTAGCACTTGATATCACCAACGCTCGACGCAAACTCGCATTACTCTTAGACTACGCAGGTGAGGCAGTGTATGACGACTTCCAGACGCTAACCGTCCCAGCACCTGAAGCGGAGAATCCACGTGACATCTATGTACGCTCACTCGAAGCCCTAAATGAGCTCTACGTACCTAAAGTCCAAGTTGAGTATGAAAGGTTCAACTTCCGTGAGGCGACACAACTTCAGGACGAAAATCTCGACCAGTTCGTGACCCGACTCAACAAGCTCGCCGCGACATGTGACTTCGCCGACACTGACTCAGAGTTAAAGTCGCAGATCATCCAAAAATACAGGTCGTCAAAACTCGAACGAAGGCGCTGTCCGATATGACCATCACTCTAGATCAACTCGTCAAACAGGACAAGGCGATGGAAAAGGCGATCAGCTATGCGATGGATATTGAAAAGAAGGAAGTCAACGCTATACAACGAGGCCGTGGAAATTACACTAATCAGCCGTTCAACTCACACTCCAACACTCAACACGGCAACGCTCAACACGGCAACACTCAACGTGGCGGCCAACAACGTGGTACGTCACGAGGATGTAACTTCACTAACGGAGGATATCGCGGACGTGGACGTGGATCCTACACTCCGACGCACAACTCTACAGCCGAATGCGACCACTGTGGCGGACCCTACCCTCACGACGGAGGACGACCGAAGTGTCCAGCCTTCAACGCCAAGTGTCAACAGTGTGGTACAGTAGGGCATTACGCGAAAAAATGCCGAGGTGGAGCTCCCCCACCGAGACTCGAGAACCGTGGCCGTGGCCGTAGCCGTGGTTACCGAGGTTGAGGACGTCGCAACGTAAACAACGTGGAGCAACAGTATGATGCAGACCCTCAAGCAGCATCACAGACTCAGGCCCGACCGCATCACGATAACGTCTATAGCATCGAAAACTACCAGGCGCACGAGGACAAATATCTCTTCTCAATACACGAAGAACGTAAAACCGTCCCACTCTACTCAGTGAAGTCAACACGACTGTGCGACACTCACCGAAGCACTGCGCAGACTCACCCATCAATCACAGGAGTGGATCTGGACAAAAGAGCAGGATGACACGCTCCCCACTCTCAAAGAACGACTCATCGACTCTCCCGCACTAGCCTACTTCGACCCAAATAAAATAACTACGATCTATGTCAATGCGAGCCCAGTAGGACTAGGTGCGATACTCACCCAGAAGCATCCTGACGGACAGAAAGTCATCACCTACGCAAGTAAAGCACTGTCGTCAGTCGAGCAACGCTACAGTCAGATGGAGCGTGAAGCCCTGGCTGTAGTATGGGCGTGTGAACACTTTCACGTCTATATCTTCGTTGCACCAGTCTATGTGGTAACGGACCACAAACCACTGCTCGGAATCTACGGAAAAGCCTCATCGCGAACATCTGCCCGGCTAGAAAGATGGTGTCTACGCCTCAAACCCTACGACATGACTCTGACGTATGAGCCCGGAAGCAAAAATCCAGCGGACTTCATGTAGAGACACCCGAGCGACAACACCGACGAAGACTGTCGTGCGACCAAAGTAGCGGAAGACTACGTAAACTTCATAACCGCAGAGGCCAAACCCACTGTCGTAGAACTCAAAGATCTCGTCTCTCAGTCAGAAACCAACGAAACGCTGAAGTCCGTGAGAGCAGCGCTGACAGACGACAACTGGCCAAAGATGAACACTGACCCTGATTTACTTATCTCATATCATGTTCTATTTCATATATCCCAAGTAGTGAACTAAAGACTGAGAATATTCAAAGACTATGAAACGAAGACCCAAAGACTCACCAGAAAAGACTCTGATAGAAATCTAAGATAGATATATATTTTATTGACTCAGTAAAATTCTCAGAGCAAGATCAATAAGATCATATATTTTTACAAGTTCACAAAGTAAGTTCAGAGTAGAACTAATTATAAGAGATATTTCAAGATGCTATTATTGTATAACACTAAGATAACACCTCCAACCACACTATCTTGAATAATTCTAAAGATAACTTTCATATCAAGGTTGGGAGGAATGTAGTGTCGTAATCGATGCGGGAAACGTCTCGCAGCGCCCCCAGTGTCAAATACTTGTACTAACGCACCTCATGGCATCCTTCCCGATTGTGAGAGATGTTTCCACTGAATAAACCCAGTTTCAAGTCATCTACCTCTCAAATCATTACAGCTATAATAGAGCCAATCAGATTGCCTGTTGTTTAAATTGTTTCTTCTGGTCAATGTAAGGAGAGTCACCACATTGGTCAGTTCTTCCCTTTTCTCGCAAAGGTGAGAGTTTGGTACAGAACTAGTAAATAGTTGGTGTTTTTTAATTTATGGTGTACTGTTGACCATATCATTTGTTGCTTCGCCCACAGGATGCTTGTCAGGTGTATTTGTAGGCTAGCTGTCTGGGCTTTATAAAAATCAAATTGGAACCCTGGTGGTTCTGCTGCGATCCACTAGGTGGCACCCTGAGTGGGTGCAGTGGAATCCAGTTTATGTATTTGAAGAGCCCATTTTGGTCTCTGTGTTTGTGCAATCTATTATGTTTGTTGAGGGAAAACTGTTAGTTTTAGGTCATTTTAGGTCGGTCTGGATAGAAAGCTGGGAGTGTAGGTATTGATTTTATTTCTCCATTTCAGAATTTGTGGGTATAGAGTACTGTTCTATTGTCCCAATGTCTCTTGAGTTTAGAAATTTTTAAAATCAATACTTTTAGTTGTTTATTCAACCACAATGTACCACAGCACGAACATGACGAAACTGACGTTCACATGAAGTATGTAGAAAAATAGCAGGCTAACAGACACAGAAATAGTGTGCTACAAATCTGAGCATAATAACGGAAGGGTGGCTGTAGTACGTGAGCAAAGGGGAAAACATGTGAGTAGGCCTAGTTATCAAGAGCGTCAGATGAGATAAGGGTAATCTAGGAAGGAAGTGTTGGTGGTCTATAGGCCCATAGAGACAATCAGTCCGAACAGCACTGCAAGGATTACAAAACATAGCCTCAGAACAAAAGGTTAGAGGGATTACTAGAGGAGACAGTCAGAGAATTGAAAATATTGTAGAACGGTCATCCTTAGGAAATGGTGCCCATATGGAATAAGATCAGGGCCCACGAAACAGTGTGATGTGAAAGGTCATCCTTATAGACGGACTGAATGTCTGAATTAAATATACAATTGTACCTCTGTGAGCGAGTGGTCATTTATTGGGTAACAAACTGGCTCAGTAAACGGTAAAGCTACCCCATGCATTTTAACAAAGAATAGATAAGAACGAGACCTAAACCAGTAGAATATCTATTGAGAAACCAATTGCTAACAAGTACAGTGTCAAGACTAACGCTGAACCGAATATACACATGATCCATATCATATATAGGTTGTTAATCACCTTGCACAATTAAGTTAAAAGATATATTCTGTTTATCAATGCTGGAGCAATTCTCATCAGGGGTAGTGTCACAATTGTGTTATTTATCTGCTGATGATGCTGTATGAACATTGAGTTTCTATTGGCAAAGCCATATCAATGTGGTGAAACCTCTGTAAGTTAACTAATTTTCACATGTATTTGAAAATTGTTAAGCATCACTATGATTCAGAAAGTTCATTGTACCGACAGGGTTCATAGATGATTGTTACATCTATTCTCCCGAGACACCCAGCATTGGTAGTTTTTTTTAATATTTTTTTTTTATTGAACCACGATCATTGACATCAATGTTCTTCCTTGTAGGTACTTAATAGTAATGTATGAGTGTACAAATACAGTATGAGTAAATAACTATGTCACATAACTGTGATATATGAGTTCAGATTATACAATCAGGTGGCGGGTTTGAATAGGAGAAAAACAAACAAATAGATGAGTAGAATATGTAGAGAAATAAGCACATTTTCATGGGAATTAGGCATATGTAAGGGAGGGAGGGGTTATTTTATATATCTTTAATATGTTGGGTGTTCATTTAGAGGTGGCTGTTTGGTTGTTAAGGCATTGTGATTACCTCAACAACTTATTGACCAAAAAGGAATATAATGTATAAATATGTGTGTTTATCATGAAGAAACATATTGAAATAATTATTTTGAGGGTTAGGTTGTGATATCTGAGGTAACCGGGAATCTTTGGTATAGAAGACTTACTGCCATGTCAAGGTTGCTAAGTGCCTAGAGGGACACATTCCACAGAGACAACACAACAGCAATTCAATCATAAATCCTATTTTATTCCCGTCTACACTCTGTAACAATGATAATAGCTTCATTAATTGGTAGCAATATATTGGCTATAATGTCCATTATAACACTAATAACAATATAAGGTTAACTTTGTTCAGTCTGCCATAATATGAACATCTTAGAACTGGTGGCCATTTAGTTATACCACCCAGGCCTTATGCCTGACCCACAAATACTCATAACTTCCTTTAAAACACCTATTCAAATACCTTGAGTAATACTACCAAAAATAATGCATAACTAACCACGCCATACAGGTAATGCATACTTGTGTCTACCTTAGTTACACCACCTAGGCCTTATGCCTGACTGACAAATACCAATGAGTTCCTTTAAAATACTTATTCAACCACCTTAATTAATATTACCAAAAATAATGCACAACTAACCACTTCAGCTGGCTGGCTAACCCACCTTGATAATGCTTATGCTCTATGCTAAACATACAAATATAATGGTGGCCTGGAGTTAAGAATAACCTTTTAAGCTTCAATCAGAAGGACCGAATAGAAACATACCTAGTTTTCTCAGTCAGTGGGTGAGGTTGAGGGGGAAAAGGTTCCTGGGGAGGCATGGCTATGCCAGAATAGTATGAACTATAGGGAGTTAATTATCTGTTATGTGTGGTGTACGTAATTAGTCGTGTTAGGTTATAGATAATAGCTAGCTCCAAAACGCAGTCTCCTCCTTGTTTGACTGCTGTCTTCCAATACATGATTATAGTTCCAACATCATGTAAGACGTGAACACTCGTGTGAAAGGATATTGTTTGTTTATTTATCCAGTGTATAGTCGTTCCGTGACAAGAACTCGATTGACCATGATCAGTCCCGAGGTAGGAATCCCCTCAAACACATTCAGTCAACGCTCCCATGCTCTACACGATCTTTCTGCTTCTATCCAGAACCACAGACACAGCTTAAAGGTCCAACGTTTCCAGGATGTTTACTCACACAGCATTTCAGCGAACTCTGACTGACTGAGAACGAAACACGCTCTTTTAGTATGGTACGTCACACCGTGACTCCTCCCCCATTCCACAAAGTGAAACATGGCTAGCACGTGCACTTCTAAAGCTCACGCCGTAATGCCTAATACATGGACTGGCCACCCGCGTCAGTACAAGTATGTGTGGTCAGCCCAGAAGCAGGCAGAAAAAGTGCCTTTTAGTATATCGGTTGGTTGCCTCCTAGTTACCCGTTGCGTGAGGGTCCCCAGCTCTCATACGGCCTGCAATCCCTAACATCTAATGGTGACCTAGGCATTTAAGTTTCAATTGCCACTCTTTAAAGCAATTTAGACAATTCCGCTAGACCCTATGGACTTTTTCTAAAAGTACTATAATATTATAATGGTAACTTAAATTAATTTGTTGAATGTAGAATTCCTAAGGTTCTTTACATATTTATTTTTCCCAAATTGAGCTCGGACATGGGTCCTTCCTGCCATGGGCCCCACTGTACACAAATAACTCTGGATTAATGCGGGTGGTAGTGGTTTGTTAGCTTACTGCTTAAGTAACAGGCTTGGGCTAAAATATCTGTATGTTGATTCACAAAATGTACCCAGAACTCATGTATGTTTACCATGCAATTCTATTCTATATACTTTAAAAAACCATATTTATAAATCACCTCATTGTATGTATTTAACATAATATGAAATTACCAAATAAACCCATATCCCATACTATGCAACACTAAACTACACACCACTTGGTTGTATATATGTATTGCATATGATATAAGATTACCATACAAATTTATTTCATACAACATTATGCAATACTAAACATAAAATATTTGTTCATGTGTATTGATTACCTAACACATACGTCTAAATGAAAACAATCTTCACCACCGGCTGAGAAATTTCCCGTTAATCTCACACTATTTAGTGTGTTCAACCCTTCTGTACCCATGGCCGGGCACCATGGCTGTTATCTGGGTGTAGAATGTGACGCCTACGACGTGGTGTGGTCGTTAACGTCCTTTTTAATCGGTCATATCATGCAGTAGGGTGATCTGTTGACGCTCAGCATTGAGTGTGAATGGAAACGTGTAATATAATGCCTTTTCTATTCAGATTATTTCTATTGCTAGGGGGAACGGCATCGAGCAGAGCAACAGACGGCATAGTAGGCAAATGTACCATGGCGACCAGCGACATACTACGCCTCTGTATATAGGTGTTTGTGGTACCTTTCTATGCAAAATCACGAACTTTCCGGTCGTTTTTGGCATTTTGGCGTCAGCCTTCATGGATTTTTTTTTACCAGTTTTATCCTGACTCATGTTTCGCAAGTTGAAATATGATTTTTATTTTGGATTATACGTGACTTTAATTGAGAAATAACTTGCAAATTAAATCATTCCAGTTTATGCGCATGCGATGCACTAAAACGTTTGATCTAGAAAGCCGGACGGTGGTTGATATTGCGTCATGGGAAATCCAAGATTATTGCAGGTATAGATAAGCTTGGATTTCCCTTGGAGTGTCACCGAGTATTATTGTGAGTTGGCTCTACTCTTCACCAATATCATCATAATTCCGCCCTTTTCTGTGGCCTTATGTTTAAGGTTGCAGCCTAAACAGCATTTCTAAATAAGTCAGAGAAAGCATTTTTTCTCATTGAATCATAACTATGTCACATTACATGTGCTCTTCCAACAGTATAGTTAGAATGGTATGAATGAAATGAAGTTAGATATTCAGAATACTCGATTCCCATCAATGTACATGAATCATATATATAAAGGCATGGCGTTTTGATAGAGGATGAGGAAGTAATGTTTAGGGATTATATTGCACCATGCTGCTTCTTTACGATAATTAGACCTGGCATTTCCGTTTTTTCACGGATACGACGTTCTTTATGGTGGAAATAGAATTAGACCCAGCAATGTGGAAAACCTATGGGTTTCCTATAGGTTAGGTTATAATAATCTAGTGTATTGAGCATGGCACGATTGCCGTCTTCTGATAACTCATATACCTACATTATATTAAGAGAAACTTCATAGGTATGGCTGTGAATGGTTGAGGTACTATTTCGTGGAAGAAATCACACGGCTATCTTCCACACACATAAATGGCCTTCTCCGGCCTGGAAATTGTATGACGCTTCACCTCCAAGAAGATCCTCGCAGGTGGTAGATTCCCACGACGCCCGGGAAGATGGAACAGGTAGCATATTGGATAGCTTTTCGAGAAACCCATCTGCCGGCCTGTCCGGCCTATGACTTACGGGTGTCCTTGGCTAATGTAAGTTGGCGTGAACTCATATCACCTAATGCAGGCGGGTGTCTGCAGGTCTCTGTCAGCAATCACCAACCCTGGCTCATCTTCACAATTTCCGAAGTGAGTTACAGGTTTATGTCCGACCACATATATAGAGGGACAGCGACATCAAATTGTGCATGGGAAAGTTGACCAAATTTGATTTCAAGCTGCAAAGAAAATTGGAATGCTCGAAGAGGAAGTCCTGAAACAATGCCCGGATTCTATATACTACTTAGTACTCCGAGTGGAGTTGTATCCCATGTGTACAAACAACTAGGGACTAGATATGCGATGTTACTTAAGATATGCTAATGTATCCGTGATATTCGTTTTACATGATCATGCAATTAATCCTTCCATGTCCATGTAATTATGATTCATTAAGACAGCCCTATAAGGCTGGTGGTTAATCTAATAAGATTTGTATCATATTGATAAAGATAAAGACAGACGGAAAACATGGCCTCAGTTATGAAGGGCTATTTACCAATTATGGATAATAATGCTTAAACTGATTGTTTTTGCCATTAATTTTATTTTATGCCTATGCTTGTATTTCACCCATGTTCCTTGTTTTCATCTCTTATGTGCACCCTGAGCAATACATAAATCCTGATTTATACATGAACTTGTAAAGGTCAACATACTTTCTTTCATTATTGCCCGTTGTCCTAGTACTCTTCTATACGGCCACCAGGTACCATAGGGACAGGTTGTACCGACCATTTATCCCCCTGAATGAGGCATTGGCTGGTGGCATTTGTCGGTCAACACATACCGCGACACGTGAAAACCAGCCCTCAATGGACGGGCAGGGACAGACTGGCCCGGGTGGGCGTTCTGGTAATACCAGGTTATTTGGCCGTCGTCGTGATGGCGCCGTCCTAGGGTCGGCTGGATAGTGTTCACATCTGTACTTCTGCTCTGCCCTGCCGTGGTCAGGCTCCAAAAAAGAGAAATTGGTTTCAGGTTTCATGCCTGAAATGAAATAGGGTCGGTAGGTCGGCACCTTTTTTTCTTTTAATATTTCTTTTAACTGCAATGATAGACTGAGTGGTCATTTTAGTCACATTTTAATGAAATTCACCTATGTTTTCTTTTCTTTTTTAAAAAACCTTTAGGGTCGGGGCAAAATAATAGGGTCGCCCGCGAAACCTGAACACAACTATTCTTTTGGCCTCAGTAATGTTTCAAGTTTCCTAGATTCCGTGATGTCATGCAAGGTATACGCAAAGCAATGAAAGGGCAAACTAGGTAAGCGGTGTATATCAGGGTATTTGGAACGAGATATATACATACCGCTAAAGATGTTTAGGTATATCAGGACATATGTTACCCCTAGCACACCTGCCTCTGTTGACCGTATAAGAGTGCCATTTCTGTACACAAGGGAGTTTAAAATCAGTGGCCCGGTGCACATTGACCAATTGTGACAGCAATCAATTGTAAGGAAACCTTTCCTTATTAATTTGATTGCTGTCATGCACGTTCTTTTGCACGTCTTCACCCTCAAAATAAAACTATTTAGAATGCTGTACATAACCTGTAATCTTTACAGGAACTAGTTCTACAGTGACCCTTTTAACCTTTTAACATCAATTTACAGAATTCCATTATATATATATATATATATATATATATATATAAGGCCTTGGTAAATCGCTGACCACTCTATTAGTAGGATGCACATAAACATAATCAGATTGTGTGGGGACGTGGAATACTGCTCTTGGTGAGTACAAGAAGAAAATAAATATGGCCTATAAAATCTAACCAGGTAGCTCTGAATCCAATATATTAAAAAAGCTGCTCCACAAAATATTTTTTACAAACATAATATCTGGTCAGAATCTATGACACTTGTTTGACCCTAGACTGGGAATCAAAGCAGTGATCTGTGAATTATGCGACCATTGTTCTGCCACTATAAGATGACTCTAATCCCGAGTGGGTGGTCTGCATGGGAGAACTATTTAAGGTAATGCCAAAGTCCTAACCCACAGAGTCACATAAGAGCCTGGGTACAAAGGTCAGGGCACATACTACCATCTCATGTCACGATGGTTTAGAGGGGACATGGTGACTTCAAAACCAGAGAGTGGAGCCTCTCCTCGGCGACACTGCCTCGAGGGCTATCCTCATTTGGATCAGTAATGTTAAGGCGGTGTTACACTACACAGCTTGAGCTGCAATATGATGATGTCGCACATAAATGACACCAAATAACGTTGCTGCAATGTACTGTTGTGAAGTTGCACTGAGACATATTCTGGAATGTTCTTCAACCTAAACAGAACTCCACCAAAAAATAATGTTATGATAATGTACTGATTTGGTGAGGTTTCAACCGCACCATCAATATTAACGTAGTTGTTATGTGCCATCTTAGTAAGTAAAACACTGACTAAAAAAGTATGGTTGCAGAACGTTTCTGTTAAGTCACAAGTTTGTGTGAAACTCGAAACTGCCAATTTCTTTCAACAATTATTTCACTCGTGTTTGTATACTTTGTAATACCACACCCAATATCGCACTTCAAGTCGTGTAGTGTAATAGGGCCTCAAAGGCGGTATTACATTTTATGAGTTGGGCTGTGATATCAGCGCAATATGATGGCATTAGAGACAAATTCACATACAGGAGGGAGATGACAGTAAATAATTGGCAATTTGGAGCATCTCACATAAGTGTAACAAAGAGTTTTATCTCTAATATATGTGATTTCTCTGCGACTTCGTCATATCATACATCAAGTCGTGTAGTGTACAAACAGATTTGTATGTAAGGCAGCGGTCCTCTGGGTGAGGCCAACGCTCCTCCAGCCGCAGAAAGGGTCTTTAGGCCTATACCTGATAGCACCAGCTACATGGCGGCAATACTTTCACATGTTTCCTGGGCCTGAAGGCTTGAAGTCTAAACTCCCAGGGTTGAATCAGACTTGATAATCGCGAGAGTATTATAACAAGATTAGAATGGACGGTTCGTATCCATGCATTTTGACTGAACTTGTTACGGGACTTATGATTGGTCTGGTCCTAATCTAGTCCACCAATATCGTGATTACCTCTTGGGGTTAGATTGAACCATTTAAGGATGTTGTTTACTAGCTCAGCATATAATTATGTTGTTAGCTTAGTTATTTGCTCATATCAATAAAGTATGGTTTTATCTAACGTCTTATATATCAAAATGTGGATTATGATACATGCAAGTGCATGTAAAATACTTAATAGACCGCAAAAGCGATGGAGCTGGGCTGGGCCTTAACGGTCGCCCCTTGCATCTCCTGGGCCTAAACATTGGCTGGGTTGGGCCATTGCTCCCCTCTCTGCCCTATAGTGACCACCAGCTGTCAGATTGGCTATCTTCGCTAATAATTCTTGCAAAATAATGAAAACTTGTCTATATGTAGTGGCCGGTAAACTGATTATCATGATATGTACTTGAACAAAAAAAGATTTGATAAATAGGAAAGTTATCAGTAATGTTATTGTCTGAGTGTAAGGGTGGCCAAGGCCAAACAGGGTGTTATCAGGCGGTCCCTCCAGGGCATGCTGGACCAGGGATGGGGTTGTCGGGTTACCGGGCCAGTCATAAAGGGTTTAGGTTGTACTGTGTGTAGGGTATGAAGGCTACTGTGGCAGTAAGCCGGCAGGCTCACAGGGACAAGTGACCTACCTGCCTAATTTATGCAGCCCTGTGTTGTGGGAAATGGCCCCACTGCTGACCTCTTATTTGCATGTGATGTCCTCCATGGGTTGCTAGGTGGTGTGGAATGTGGGAGTTGTCTGTTGGTGTGGGGTGCAAAGTCAGTGAAAAAGGCAATTTCATGCTTAAACACTGTGAAGCCTCCAAGTTATTGGCTGGTAAGTTGTAAACAGTAAAGGGTTTAGGGAATGGATTAGGTGTACACATACATTTTCATGAAATAATTTCAGCCAAACATGTGACATTATTATGACATTGCAGCAACGTTCGTTTTAGTTCTGTGTTGGTTGTTGTTATGTTATTTTGATTTGAAGGCTCTCAATAACTTTGCTGCAGTGTACTGCTGTGACGTTGCTCTGCAACATTATTATAATGTTCTGGTTACATTCTTCAACCTAAACAGAATGTTCTTATAATGTTTTGTTTTGGTTTCATCCTAACCTCACAAAACATAATGTTATAATAAATTTTGATTTGGTGAGGTTTCAACCTCACCATCAATAAAATAATTGTTACGTTCCATTTTAGTAAGTAACAGACTGACTAAAAATGTATGGTTGCAGAAATTTTCTGTAACATTGCAGGTTGGCTGGGATGCCATTCAAGTAGTTTTATTGCTTATGGGTTGCTTTAACTGATGCTCATGAATTCAGAGTAGCTTAGATCATGTCCCAATTATAAATAGGCATAGCCTCTTCCTTTACATTACAAATGATACTGTTGTTTTCCGTACTCAATAACACATACGTTAATTTTGCGTCAATCTCTTCAACTTTATGTAATTTCAAATGTACTTTAGTACAAAATGAAGTATGCATTTAACTGGATTAATAATTACTAGAAGACCTTCAACTTAGTCGCTTTGGCAGAAATTAGAATGCTACTATAGCTATAACGCTCTAATCAAGATTAATTAAGAAATTATGAGATGTGAAATCCTGGTTGATCAGTTCCTCCAAAAATGAAAGAAAAATCTTAGATAATTTTGTACTCTTGTACATTGCAAGATCCTGTTTTATTACCTATAGAATTGAATTTCAGTACCAATGAAAAAGCAAAAACTAAAACATTTCTGGGATTGTGAAAACCAGGTTCCGGTAGATATACCATAATTTGGGACTAGTGTGATCAGTGATATTTTTGTAACTGGTAAATCTAATCAGTAACTAAACATTGCATGTTGAGAACCGTATACACACCATTTAATCTGTCTTAAATTTTCAGTGTCCTTTTCAGTGAAAGTATACTGATTAAATTTACCAGTTACAAAAATATCACTGAACACACTGGTCCCCCTATACAATTGAATATTGTTTAGTGACGAAAAATAGACAATAACTAGCCTTTGCAAGTTACTCAATTCAATGGTACAATCATGATTGATGCAGCTGTCATCAAAGTTTGATAAATCCATATTGTATAAAAACGTACTTTGAGCAGCTGAAATGTATGTTGATGGATGTCTATATTCAATTGAATATTGCATATGATCGAGGAAAGCACTCCAGAGGAAAACAGAAAAAAAATCACAATAATTCTCAATCATGGTTGGGGTCACAGGCGAGGGCTTCACCTTGTTGAGACAATAATGTCAGCATAACTTCTAAAAAGCCAACACATAATCGTTTGACCTTTGAGCAATAGCTCGTACATTTCTAAAGGGCAAGTTACGGTGGTATTCTCATGGTCCTTATATATGTGGGTATGCGGTTAACGACAGACAGCCTGTCTATAATGTGAAGAAATGGGAATGAAAAAGCTTCCAGGTTGTATAGGTGCTGTTTGTCCAGAATGTTGGTGATACAAGTATTATTAGTATTACTGGTTTTGTGTATGAGGTTAAATTTAGACATGGAAAGAAGACACGGAAAATAGGCATATATAAGCAGAATGCCAGTATTACCAGGAAACCAAAATACCAACACAACTGTTACTCGAATGTACTGACGTTGCTAGGTTAACAAAGCCACATGTATAAAGCAATGTCAGGGCTGAGTGTGTAACTCTTCTCGATGTGCTTGAAGAGTGTAGGCTAAGTCAAGGGACTGATGCAAAATTGGGGCCAGCAGCAAGCTGCAGGTTTACAATGGACCAAGCTAGCAGTTGAGTAACACCTCAGATAGAAACAGGCTTGGAAACTGGGAACTTGTTAAGGGAATTCTGTGGACTGGCAGAGTGACAAGGAGTGTTGGCTGTTGGTGTTGAGTGGACAAAGCCTCAGTGATTGCCAATGGGAGCTCAGTGATTTATGTTACAAATTTGGACTTTAATAAACAACATTCATGCTTTCGCACGAGTGTTCTGTCTACTGTTGATGAGGAACTACATCTTGAGATGACTTGCTGCTGGTGAGAAGACTGTGACTTGGACTAGCTAATATAATGGCATAATTACAGGAAACATAATGCTTAGATATTCCCCTACAGATAAAAGTAAAGTAAAACCATTATTTAATGAGTAGGGAAATGTGTTCTGTTGATTTCTATTTAAACCTGAATTTTTCTACACGGGGGAATAACAAAAATGATATTCCCCTGGTTTAAACTCTTAAGTACAGAGACCAGGGGAATATCAAAAAGATATTCCCCTGGAAAACCAAGGAAACGTGCGGACGTTCAGGCCACGCCCCCTTTTTCCAGTTTAAACCAATAGAAATGCGTTTTTCCAGGGGAATATCAAAAAGTTATTGCCCTGGAAAACCAAGGAAACGTTCGGACGTTTAGGCCACGCCCCCTCCCCACTGTTAACCAATAGGAACGCATGGCGCATGAATACATGAAATGACGTCACGCGTGAGGCGTTCCTGTGGAAATTCCCGGAAAATTCTGACGTTTTGACGTTTTCATGCGTTTTCAATGTGGAAAATCGTAAATAATTCATAAATATAGTGGAAAAACGTGGAAAAATGTCAGCCCTACCTGTATGCGGAGATAATGCGGGAGTTTCGGCGCATTTTTATGAGAAGTACATGGCGCTTGATGAAGAACTTGAGGATGACTTGAAAAATTGTAGAGATTTGCTGTCAGATGATCTGTTTGATGCGTTGACACAGCCCATGATGCCTGAAAAACAATCAAAAAATGCTGGAAAAATAGATAATGAGGACAAATGGGATTATTATTCAGCTGAATCAGAAATAGAGGAAGAAATAGAGGAAGAAACAGGAAGAAACAGGAAGAAACAGAGGAAAACAACGTCCAGGACGAAGCAAAGAAGCTCCGTGACTTTGTGAAGGGCCAGCGCAATCCTAATACCAACAAGCAAACTGAAAAAGTAAGCAGGAGCCAACCCCCCCCCCAAAAAAAAGATATTGTCAAAAAAAAGTGCATATTCACTGGAATTTTTTCCACACGAATTTCCAAAATTACAACGCATTTTTACCAATATTAACTCATTGTTTGTATTATATTTTGCAGAGCGTGAGGAGATTCAAGGCATATCTCAGGGAAATGATGAACATAACCACAGAAATTCATAGGATCGATGCTGAAAGCCTGGACACATACCTGGGGTCCTGGATTATGTCATTGAAAAAAGATGATGGGGAAGACTATGAGCCTAGCACCATAACTGCATTCCACAGGGGAATTGAGAGGTAAATAATCCAAATAAAACAAAAATAAGGCGTAAAAATGTGTAAAAATATGCTGTAAAATATCTAATATCTAAGGTACTAATTCAGAAGTATGTCAAAATATTTTAAAGTCGCCAGAAATAATTTTAAACTATGTAAATACACTTCTGGACAGGATCCGTTACTTGTGGTCATTTATTTTATTTTCCAGATATCTAAGGGACGAGGGCTATGCCTACAACATAATGAAGAGTCCTGAATTTGATACCAGCAGAAATGTACTCGAGGGGAAGAGGAAACTGCTAAAAAGTAACGGAAAAGGGAACAAACCTAACGCCTCAGACCGACATGTAGAACAATTCTGGAAACATGGGGAGCTTGGCACGAAAACTGGGAGAACACTGCAGAACACAGTGTTCTTCTATCTCAACCAGGGCTTTGGATTTAGACGTAACGACGAGGTTAAACAGCTCAGATGGGGAGATATTGTTGTCAAAACGGAAAGTAACGGAGAACAGTACCTCACATTTAATGAAAGACTCACGAAAACGCGTTTTGGTAACGGAAAAGCAAGAGCATTTGCCCCTAAAATATTTGCTACCGGAGATGACCATTGTCCAGTCCTCATGTATAACTACTACAAAGATGCCAGGCCTAAAGAAATGTGTACCTCAAAATCTCCGTTTTATCTCGGGGTTAAGCCTACAAAGCACGTCTTCGACAAGATCCTCTATGTTAACGGACCGTTAGGAAAGAACAAAATCCAAGAAATTGTACCTACGATGGCAGAGGGGGCCAAAATAACGGATGCAAAATTAACCAACCACAGCCTTCGCAAGAAATTGGTAACGGACCTTCTGAATGCAGGAGTCAATCCCAGCCTGATTTGCCAAGTATCGGGTCATAATAATTCAAATAGTATCAACAACTATGCCAAAGCCAGCAAGCAGGTTCAAAAATACATGAGCAAGGTAGTAACGGACGACGAGGGCAGAATTGAGAGTGTCAACAGGGGTGAAATATACGGTCTGAACATGTCCCATCCGTTACAAATGGGGCTAGTCCCTCCTCCTGCCAAAAAGAAATGTGTTTCTTCCACCGTGTCCGTTGTAAGCAGCCAGATAACGATGTCAACAGAAATTGACACTCCCAAAAACCAGGAGGATACCGTAGCAACTACGGTGGGAAGGGGCCTGCAAGGGATCCTAACTAACGCCGTATTTAACGGAACGGTGAACATCCAGATATGTAATTCTTCCCCGGCCAAAAAAGATTAAAAATTGACCAATTTGAGGGTCCGTTAAGTAACGGCGTCTACTCGCCGGGAGGACATTTTGCCAAATCACATTCAAAATAGTGACCGTTTTTGAAGACCCAGATCTAGCTAAAAAGACAATGACAGTTCAAAAATAATATGCCATGCGTAGGTACAAACCTTCTTGTCCATGCGTAACGCATTGTACATCTTTGGTAATCCGTTTAATATGTCATAATCCGAGCGCAAAAAATTGTTCAATTCGTCCACGAGCTCCTTGCTTTTTTTTTTTTGAAAATCGACCAAATACGCTTTGTATTGGCATTGTGAAGATTAATATATGTATTATTGTTTAAATAAAGAATAATCGACTTGTTACAGATTGTATTTGATGGTTATTTCATCGATTTTGAAAAAAAAAGACTAAAATAGTTCCCGACCGCAGCGCCGTCTCGAGTAAACGAGAGGCGTAATCCAACATGGCGATCAAAGACCGGAACAAGATGAAAATGAGCTAAGAATTTTGTTAATTTGTCACTATAGTGTCATATTTTAGGCATACTCACCAAATAAATCCAGTACAGACCTCGGTCAGATATCGAAATTGTTATTCCCCCGTCTCGCGGAGGCATCCGCTTTCAGGCTACGCTGCGCTTCGCCCTCAAGCTACCGCCGCGAGACGGGGGAATAACAATTTCGATATCCGACCTCGGTCAGTACTATGTATTTATAGTTCAAGAATACCAACACATAATTGCTTTTCCTACAAACCAAATATAGGTATTTTAGTTTGTTTATTGGATTTATTGAATATAGTAAAAGGATGATTAGAAAATGATTATAAGGATATGGAAACATGGAATTGCTATTCTATAAACTCCCATTGATGCAGTTTAATTTTATTATCATGTCGTGGATTCAGGATGTTGAATCACATGTGTGGGGGTCTCTTTATATTTTGTCATAGTTTTTCCAGGTCTTGCATTCTACAGAAATTAAGTTTAACTAACTGAGGTAATAGCAAAGTGCTTGTGTACCAGCTAGTTTTCATATCTATTATGTTCCTTATTAATCCTTACCAAGGTCGAATATCTTCTATGTTAACGTGTACATGTGTTTCAAGAGTAAGACTTTCATCTAATGTGACACCCAAATAATACTATCTATTGCATGTTGCAAGTTTTGAATCAGATTTGTTTCAATAGGGATTGTATGTTTTAAGTTATTTTTTGTTCCATAAATACAGTTTTATTGATTTTTAGTTGTATAAGATTGTTTGAACACCAGATTTCTACCTCATATAAAAAAGTGTACATTCAAAGATAAGCAAATATTTGAAGAATGAAAATATTTTGGATGCAAACCAGCATGGTTTTAGAGAGGGATTGAGCACCTCAACCACTGTATTTCAATTATTTCCAGACGTTTATGATAATTCCTCACAAAATAGAATGTTTGGATGTGTATACATGGACTATCAAAAAGCTTTTGACACCACAAATCATAATATTCTATGTCAAAAATTAGAACATTATGGTTTCCATTCAAGCTAAGTAAAATGGTGTGAAAACCATCTTTCTAATAGACAACAAAAGACCAAAGGACAAGATTATCTATCTGATATGAGAACAGCTATATTAGGTGTTCCTCAAGGTTCCTGTTTAGGACAGCTCCTTTTCATCATTTATAAATATTAATGATTTGAATAACATAATATGTTATTCAAATTATTAACGTCTTCAAATGAACACTTTTATTTTCCAATTGATATTATTGGAAAATAAAAGTTTTTCTTTGAAGACGTATGCAGATGATACTGTGAATAAGTATGTTGGCTAAATGGTATATAAATGGTAAGAAAAAGTTATATGATAATAGAAAGAAAACTCAGTTCATGTGTTTTGTAAAAGTAAGTATATTATTGATAATGTATCACATGATATGTACTCTACAAAGACAGATGGTGATATTTTTGATACTGTACATTCATATCCTTATTTAGGTGTTGAATTAGATAAAGTTTTATCTCACGACAAACACTTGGACATTATGTTCAAAAATACAAATGACGGATTCCATATTTTTAGGGAAAAGAAGAAGAAAATATATCAATGTTGAAAATGTTTTTTTCATTTAATGTTGTTTTGTATATGATAGTGGGAAAAAAGCTGAACTTAACAAATGGATAGTATTCAATCTACATGTATTAAACTCATCGAATATACAAATATAGTTCTGGATACTCAAAAGAGGAGGCTGAATTAATGCTTGATCAGAATCTATGTTCTATTTAGTCTAGACGTCTGGCTATGTTAAAAGGTACTCACTATCGTTCAGGGCGCCACCTGGGAGGTTTAAGTATTTGGACACTCAACAGATTATGATGCATACAATTTATCTTTGAATAGAATAATATCCAAAATATTTCAAGCAAATAGTACTCAAATACTCACATTTCAAAATTTATTCACCATAACTAATGTAACAAATGGTAAAAGTCGTTGATTTCCTAGTGTGTAATTGTCTATTCTTGTTGTATATTGAGTTTTGTGCAAAAAGCCATAATTATATCAGCAAGTTATAAATGAAACGCCCATGCAAACACAAACAATAATTTTAAAAAAATCATGTCTTTGAATGGGATGTCACAATATGAATTGTGGGTATTTGAATGTGGCTCATATTGTGCCTAAGAATGTTGATTTTGTAATGGTAATAATTTTTCGGAGACGCCAATGCGCCGACGCTGATTACCTAGTGGGTATGGGGTTAAGTCTGGAGGATAGTTAGCAAATGCATGGTTAGCAGGAAAAAATTGCCGTGGTTTCCATTACGAAAATATGGTTCATCTGTTCTGTCAACTATATTGATAATCATATTTATTTTATAATTATATACACAGTGTTTGTTCCCCCCGATTGCCAACTCTACCTCATCTTCATTCCCGTTATAACTACTGGAAAATCACAATGTACTGGGAAGTGGTTTTTGATTAATAAAATAAATGTGTAAAACTGATTGTAATCTCATTTGAATAAACAAGAATCAGCATTGTCATAATAATCTATAATACAGACCAGTATAACAAAAGAATTTCAGTGTTTTCTTCACTTGCCTTGTAAGCTTATATGGGAAAGGGCCTGTAACGTAAGAGCCCAAGATGTAGCATATCACCCCATAATCTGACTCTTTATGGGCTATTTATGGCACATTCATCCGGCTTCATATTTCTCGGCACCTTCCGTGTTCCTCTCCAGTACATTTCCCCGCTGCTGAGTAGGCGTCTATTAAGTCACTACTCTACTTTTGTTTATGGTGAATGTCCTGAATACGACTGGGATAGAAGTGTAGGATAATTGCGTGAATATGCAACACATACAGGTGACACAAACCATTAACCACTGCCCAGTTGTAGCCAAGTCTGTGTAACAGGTAAAGCCAACCGTCTAGCATTATAACAACGAGCCTCCAAAATAGCTATACTATTTTTGATTATAATAGATAACCAGAGACGGATCAAGATATTTCAAAGAAGGGCCGCCCGTATATGATACTTTGAGGCGCCCCATCCATGGTGCAGAATTTTACATTAAAAAAGTCTATGCCTCAGGCACTTCCTCTAAATCCATCCCTGACAACTGATATTCGGAATTTTCTTATGTTTTAAGTCCTTTTATCGTAATAATTCAAAGGATATACTGTTTTAATCTGTAACAATCATCGCTGTATATCATTTACACAATCTTAGATTATGGCAAAGGCATGCTCAGACTCACAAGCGAAGGCAGTGTCATTCTAGAAATAAGTCTCTTGGATGTTAAGTTCCGGGCAAATATCATGTAACCAAAGTACTGAAAATTCATCAAGAAATGCCGACGGGAATGCTTTAATCTCTGATTTCATAACGGTATGCAAAAACAACTCGAAATTTTCTTAACTTCAAGATTAATGACTTCAATGTAAGAATATTAATATGATGTCTGCAAAATATCTTATCCGCGACCCGGAGCCCTTCACGTGCTCTCTGGCTCTCCTTCCCCGCTCCTTTCATGGTCATACCCCGCGGAATTATTGGCAGCCTGGCACTTCCTATATCACAGTTGACCAGTGTCGAGTCGATGGCGGGGCACTTAATGAGTCGCCATGAATCATGTTCACCAATACACCACTAGGTGGCCCGCGTCCACTGCGCATGCGTGCGGGGTAACTTGCGCCTGCGCAGTGAGTTTTTAGTCTGCGAGTTGCTCGCCTCTGGTTCCAGGTCGGCGGGAGCAGCTCAGTCCGCGGCTCGGGCCCACAGCAGGCATCTGCTCGTCTTAAAGGGAGAACATCGTCATGAGGCTCTTGGACCCAGGATTTCATCGAGGTATTACCAGGGAATGAGAAGTAGGCCTACTCCAACTGAATTTTAAAAAGGTGGGTGTTTTCTTAGTTTACTTAGGCCCTATAGGCAATAGAATTGGTCGATAGGCCTTTCACTGTTCCTTTTCAAACAGCGAGTTTGGTAAGTGGAGTCTACATGTTTATTCCCAGCATGGAGAACCTACGGGAGATTAGTGCTTGATATGTTGCGGCTGGCAGGGCACAGAAACTTATAGGGTCTAAATGCAATTCTCAGATTCTTGATTCTAGTTTCACCGTTACCAGCTTATATAAGTCACGTTCTAATCTTTCCCCTTCGCCGCTTCCTTAAGGACATTAAATATTGTGCCAAATGATCCGGTGAGCTTCGTACAATTAGACGGTGTCTTAATGGATTCCCTGTATGCCTATAGTGGGGTCTGTTAACAATTTTTTGTTACAGAGCGGATAAAAGCACCAACTTTTGCATGAGGCACCCCTGAGGCATAACTATTAAATCTAGAAGGGACGCCACCTTGAAATATCAAAATGAAATTTTGGCAAATTTTGTATGTTTTTATCATTTGAAATTTAAGATATTTAACCAAATTTATTGGCTAGCTTGGATCAGATCTATCATATATAGATTCAAAAGGCAAATAATTGAATTCCCTGTCCTATAATCTTCCAATTTGGACACTAGCAATGTGTTTCTAGGCATTTCAGAAGCTGAGATATATTATAAAGATTATTTCATTAAATGTCGGCCATATTGGACTTTTGGCCCCTACTGGGGTTGCATTGATATTTCAAGGTGGCTCCCCATTCAAATTCAAAGAAGGGGTCCCAGGGGATCATCATATCAAATGAAATGAAGAAATTTTGTGGCCGAAGAGTAAAGTCTATAGGCCTAACCTTTTCTTTTAAATAGAATGTAAAGGGCTTATTGTCATTAGATATAAATTCTACTTATTTTCATTATCTAAAAATATCCCTATTATGATTTAGACTTCGAATTCCTGATACCTTTAGCATCTTCTGTAATATTAATTATGGCCTGTGTTAGGGAATATACGGTTCCATTTCTAGCGTTCAATAGATTCGACAATTGTGGCAGGTGATTCTACTCAATAATAGTTGAACCATACACCGTTTTTAAACTACCGGGTTCCAGTGGTAAGTCACATACGCCAGACCAAAGTTCGGAACACATTCAAATGGAATATTATTGATAGTTGTTGTAAAATATTGTTTCTGCATCGATGCCCATGGGTGATTTTCTAAAGAATAAACATGCCTAAACATAGAAATACACACATCAACAGGGATGGCGTTTCCATTACTAGCAATACAAAAGGAAGCTTTTTCAAAAAGAGTTAAAATTTCAAATATAGATATGAAAGAATCTGAGTCAAAAATGAATTATTCCAAGTCTGAACTCGTAATGGTTTCTTGTATTATTCATAAAGCTGTCGTTATTTGAAATAGCGAATTACTCCTCCACTCCAACAGGGAAGTTGGACGTGGCCCTTGCCGGCGATCCCTCAGCCCACAAAGCTAATCATACCGATGGTGTGCAACCAGCCAGGTGCCTGCATACGGCCCAGCATGATTTATCTGTAAACCTTTTTGACCTGTATAATATCATAGAAGTGCTGGGGGATAATACAGACAGGCTTATTTTGACTACTGAAAGAGGCGAGCTGTAAATTATATATAGATATCCAACACAGTTTAAGCGATCGAGTGCAAAGCTTTAACTCATTAGCTTGGTATCCTAAGGCGCTGATTTTCAAGGGTTGATGCTATTCTCTTTAACTCATGACTGTATACTGGTCTTAAGTGGCAAGTTGTCTATCGGGGGAAAGCTAGCTAACATTTATGAAGGTATGAAACCGTTATATATACAGTATATCGCACATGTGAATAAATTTGATTTTGGATTGAAGAAAAAGCAAACACAATAAACAACAAATAACGAAATGGCATTTACCTCAATCTGATAAAATGATAATGATAAAAAGCATTTTGTGCTATTCAATAATGAACGTAAAGAACGATAGCAGCAACTGCCAATTGATACATTTATGGGGCTCTAGATTGGGGGGGGGGGGCATAATGAATTTGAGAACCCGTGCGCATTGTCGCCCTGTCGAATTTAGGTACGGTAATGTCGCCATGTCGAATTCAAGAGATAACCATATCGCATGTCAGTATCTATTCAAAATTCGATGTAGGATGACACTATAAGGCCTGAAAAGGGCCATGTCACCGTGTCTAATCCCAATGTCCAAGGCCATATTTTATTCCTGAATGAAATCATTGTATAGGATTGCTTGATGAAAGGCCACTGACAACAGGAAAAGTATTGTTCCAAATCAGATATGGAAAGTGTTTCTGATGGTATCTGCCAGTTGAGTAAACTTTAAAAGCGTACATGAAAATCTTATTGTTGACATCAGAACAACCGTCACGACGTATCAGAACCTGACAGAACTCTGGTTAGAGGTGTGTTTGTCTCTGGTACTTTCGTGGGACAACTGGAGCTTTAACATGCACCCAGTGGGAAAAGCATTCCCCTAAAGCCCCACTCATCACCCTTAAACCAAAACCACAACGCCACCCATCACACTGTCACCGTCACCCTTCGTACTTCTGTCGCCATGTGCGCAATTCCCTTGACTGTAAAGCTGTCAGCACGTCTTATACGTCATGCACCCGAATATTATATGCATGGATACTGGTGAGGATAACTATAAGGGGTAAATCGATATATATGACTTGGGTCTCGCCCTCGCGAGGTGAGAATGTCCTTTTTATACAAACAATCTATATACATGAATATATCATCACCAGTGGTCCCTATGGGAACTGGGAATCTCATCCGAACGATGTTGGCTCTTTGGCGTTTACTGTAGCCTACCATGCAAGCTTACGGGACAGCTTAATATCTTTATCACTTTATCAGCATATAAGTGCATGATTATTAGTGTTACTTAAGACAAACATTACAGGAAATTCTTCCATCTCCCTCTATTATTCAGAAGCAATTTCTGCAGTGAATAGAGAAACATTATCGATTTATCGATTTTAAGGCAATCAAATGAATTACTGGAAAGTATGTCATCTCTATAGATTATCATTATAGATTCCCTTTCCTACAAGAAGTTTCGGAAAGGTTGAATTGCTGAATAATGGGTTCACATAAAATAAACCGAATAACGTCCGGTTTATGCTGGATGTAAGTATAAAATAAAAATAAAAGTGATTTCGATCGCTGTGTGGCGCAGCGAGATCCGTGCAGGGTTAGGAGGACGCGCAGATTGAGAATCATCAACATGGTATTCATCAATTAACTCCCTATTTATCAATTACATCTGATGCCGAAACCACCTGCTCTTTGAATCTCAGTCCCAAATTGGCATGAACAGTTAAAGAAGTGACTCCTTTCCTCATTCATAGAGGAAAAGTTCTACGTAGAATCTGCTGTCTGTTGTGGGCCTATGTGCTTGCAACAAAGGTTCCACATGAAATCAAGTTCAATGAGCTTCTTCGCAAGAAATCATAATATGTTTGCATTCGACTTCGAAAGGATTAGTATCATTATACATGTATAATAATACAATACGGGGGAGAGAGGTGTGCCTTGGGGTATACATTGGTGTCTCCCCACACAGAAAGGATGCTCCAAGGGGGGTATATCTTAAGCTTTACAGCTAATATTAAGGGATATATGGGTAGATTTGTACAAATTAGGGATGAAAATGTCTTAAACCAACTTTTTGTTTAGAATTAAGTTATCACACTCTAAAAATTCCATATAGTTTGGAAAACATTCTATTTGGAATATTTATGAAATATTTTCCCCCCGATATGTTACCTAACATTGGATGTTTGGTTACCATGGAACAACAATATTTTGTGGATTTTGTCAGAAATTGCAACCCATTTGGATAAACATGATTCAATTATATTATCAGTCCAAAATAAAATATTTTTTCTAGATCAAAAGTGATATGATGGCTTTTTGTTAATTTATGGGGAAATTTTATTTGATTAGTAAATATTTACATAAAACTAATATTCAATATCTGGGCTTTGTGCCATTTTTAGGAAAACTGACAGTCCTGTGTTCAACAGCCTGTAACTTCCTTGAAAACTATCCAATTTTGATGTGCTTGGTATCATTTGAAAGCTTAAAATATCCTCTGTAATGCTTAATTCCCACCTGGAGCATCCTTTCTGTGTGGGGAGACACATTATTTGGGTCCCCCTTCTTCTTTTCCCGCTATCCTTTTTCTCCTAAATGATGGATGTGGGGTTGTGTGACCTTTAAACTTCAATCTGAGTGTGAGTACCTGAATTGGTACCCTTGACCTTCCTGTCAGGCACTAAATCTCTAGCATCGCGTTATCGTATTTCTCGATGACATATGGCAGCCATTCGGTCTCATCCTTCAATTATTACACCCTGTACTCCCTTGCGAAAGTTTCTAACTCTTAGGAGTAACCTTTATTTTGCACAACTTATCTTGACTTGGATATAATGCACAAGCTGAACCGCTGAACCATTGCACGCTGGGTTTTTTTCACATCCGGAGGAAGACTTCCCAGCTGCGCGTTATTTATATCGTCTATGGGTGTCGTCTATGTAGCGGCCCCAATATACAGTTCGTGGCTGTGCAGAGACGCAGGTTTGTTTTGTTCACCTTAAGTAATACATCAGCCATACTGGGCTGTAGTGTGGGTATTACATTAGCCAGACAATGGTAAAATGAACCGAAAACAATCGCAGATTTTGCAAGAGACAACTTCCAAGAGAGAACATAGATTTAGCAAAAAGAAATTATTCTCGGTAAGCATTCAATTCCTTGGAATTGCAGTTAAGCCATCCGTGATAATAACCTATGGGGTTCCAAATGCCTGGCAAAAGATCTGCACCGTTTTCTTCAGACAACGTTTGGAATAACATAATTATATTGTTGAAATGTTGTCTATTGAAATGAAATTAAACCCCTTATGAAAATAAAGTACCGGGCCACCCCCATACAATTTGAGCTATGTCAAATTATCCTCTTAGGGTGATCATAATAAGGCCGCTAAAACCTTCGAACCTTCAGGATTAACACCGTCAAAGTCTGCAGTAGGCTTCCCATGGTGTTAGGGCATTAGTCCATCATTATTAAGTCTGCGCCTTTTAGCGTTAAGTGTGGGTAACGTCTGACGGTAATGACACAATGACGTGTGCCCTCACACCCTGTCAACGCACATCCAGCGCCCTGTTTTCCCCCCGAAGTGCATGCTATGGAAATATTGCTTATGTATAAAGAAACAACCGTTCCTATAGTTTCCTTCATAATGTCTATATAAGATTGATCATACTACTTAATTCCTCTCGAATATAATTACACGACCCATGCCTACTGGGTTCGGAATCAACCTCATAAAAGTAAAAACCCTAGAATATTGTTATGAATGTTTGTTTCCTCCACAGTATGGCAGCCAGTGGCAATAAGAGTTAAAACATTAGGTGTAATGGGCAAACGCCGCCAGCGCAAACAGCGCATGCGTCGCTCCTTAACTCTAACACAAGGCACTGCCCCTAAATCAAACAGCAAAGGGCTTTGTAGTACTTAAAGCAGTACATTTAGGTGCTGGCTGAACGTGTAATGGAATGGGTTCGTCCTCCACCGTTTCTATGCAGTATGACTTTCTGGGCGTCAGTACAGGGCTCCTTAGTCTGTGTTATAGGGTGGCGTTGGTTTGGATAATAATCAAAACACTGTCAAATATATCATACGGTGCAGTTATCGAACCAGTAATCAATACCATCTACCATATTTTGTGTTGCGAGTCCTACAGCTAAATTGTTGTTTCTGGCGCGACGGTGATACAACCGTTCTGATGCCATGGTTACGAGATCTTGTCATCCCAGTATATAAACTCGCGCTGTAACCGTTATTTTCATTTACATTTCACCTGCCATACAATACACTTCGCCAAGATTTTTAGACTTTTAAAGTCGATGTGAATAAGAAGGATTAATAAATATTGTCTATATAATTTATGTCCAAACCAATCACCTGGTTTTCCTGGTTATTCATAATTATAACCACTCTATCTATTATTCTCGTCAGCGACAGTGATATATATATATATATATATATATATATATCCGTCAGGGATATTAATCCCGAAATATCATGTTGTCCATTCAAATAGGTATGCCAAGCGTTATGGTTTTGATAGATGATCGATGTTTAATTACCTGGAAATGAAATACATTTACGTTTGATACGACCAATTGCATATCAAACGCTTGCCCTGAATTATGTCTCTTGATCTATAATCACATCACAATTCTGAGGAACCTACGTTAAAATGTAAAAAAATACCATTTCATTTCTCGGTGCAAGAAAAAGACGACTGAATTTATTTTGTTTGAATATAGATTCGGGCTAGCGATCACTAAGTGCAAGTTGCTAGCAGACAAATTGCAGTTATTGACAACGTAAATAACAGCCTATATCGGGTACCATATTTGTGCCGACTGGAAGCACAAAACGTGGCTCTATGAGAATGCACCTTAAAGCCCTGTTTCCACCAGCCGATTTTACAACCGATTTCAGAAATCAGCAGTGGTGACATCCTCTGCGAAAAGCAGTCTTATGGCCTGGAATATTAAATTAAGATGGTGTCTTGGGGAATCTAATACTGAAAAAATTAGGTAAATATTCTTATTAGACAAAAAGTTATGTTAGTTTGAAGACACATAGGTCGGATCCGCTAAATATGCTAAAATAGACCAGTCTTTGGTATTTATAAAGATATAACTTATTATCATCTAGGCCAAAAATTGAAATCCCAAATATACTTTGGGAATATTGGTTAATCATGAACGTGTTATATACCATTAGAAACATTTTTTGAATTCTCTTTCAAATGGTATGCAAGATAAGATATATAATCCTTTGCCATATTACCAGTTAAATGTAATAAATTACCAACAAATTGGTTGTAAAATCGGCTGGTGGAAACAGGGCTTTAAGACTTATTGATATATTTCCAAGGACCGTTAGTACACGCAAATATACCTAAGAGTCAAGCGCTGACCAAAACGGCGATAAACCCACCAGGGATTCCATGAATAAAGGATACAGTTTGACTTAAGACCCCGACGTGCACACACAATGAGTTCTGGCCTAAGTTATCAGTCTTCCTAAACTGCTAAACCACAGATCTACCCAGTCAAATGAAGCCACCGAAAGCACCATGAATAAAGAACAGCTATTCTCAGAGTCAGTTCAGGGAAAGGCAAACTCTAAAAAACTGATAAGGCACACGTCAAGATCAGTCAAAGCAACTTTCGAAGAAAAAGTAAATGAAAAGTGCAACTGCGGAGCTCAAAATATTCTCCTACGAAAGAAACGATGAAGGTGTACAACCTTCTCAGCATTATCCGAATCCAGTCAATACTACAGCAATAACGACGATTAACCTCACTTATGGCATTCAAGTTGGTGAATTATCTACTGGTTTACGTGTTTTTGATACCGAACTACTGCCCTGATCTTAAACATCAAGGAAATAGCCGCTGGCGCTAACCGAAATGTCTGTAAGTAGGCCTATATTTCTAGACATCTGTGAACGTCACTAAGCATGGCAGTCACAGACAGGCCAAGCCCCGGGCTTATCTAAGGCTTCACCTATTGCACTTACACAAGACGGATCAGACTGCGGCAGGAGGCCACCCTCCAAATGTTAATCAAATCCCACCTAGTACTATCCAGTCCTATACCTACTGGTTTGAGCGTGTATATGAGACAAGATAGTGGGTGTCTCGGAGGTGGCATCTAGGAGGGGGCTTTACTTAAGAACCAACCAGGCAGTGTGGTTGGTAGACTGCTGTTTTATGGAGCCGTCATGGTGTGTCTGGGGACAGCGAAGGGCGATGCAAAAAGGCAGGCAGTTGTAGTCAGACTCGGGGGTTGTGTTTCCAACCAGCCGCCAACGTATGCCAGCATGCCAGCATATATACAAGTGCATTCTTTGGCACGAGACTCCATGGAGGCTAGAGGGTGTATCCGAGGTACATTTGACAGAGGCACTCTGACCTATCGTGATAGCCGCGACCTTGTTGACTTAGAGGGGCTTTGAACATGCATTGTATAAGGTTGGGTCGGAATGCATCGTGCACAAGGGGTAGGCGAATCTATTTTGGTACAATACCGTCGTTGAGAGAGCTAAGAACAACTCCCTAACAGACAGTTGACATGAAATATTTACGCAGATTGGTAACCAGTGCGTTACTGCAACATGCAGATGTCTTCATTTCCTTAGTGTCCTTGTAAGTTAAACGTAATGGTGTTTTCAGAAATAGTTCTAGTAACGTTCACCAATGAAACGAAATGTTAGAAGGCTATGTTGTTCAACGGAAAGGGTCTCCTTTGAGATGGTTTAAGAATATCTTACCTAGACACCATTCCTAGCTGACATATTTAACGCTTCATTTTCACATTTTATCGTTTCATCATCAATGTATATGACTGATGCTAAAGAAGCAGCTGTAACTCCATTAAGAAGTATTTCATACATAGATATTTGGGAAAACGCCTCTTAAGGAAAAGTGTCCAGGAGGGGAGGGGAGAGAGTGCAAAGAAAACGAATAAGAAGAAACAGTCGTTTGACTCTGTGTATGGCTTCTCATGCCGCTCGCATGGCTTCCATGACTAGAATGACCGAATATGTAGTGTCAATCACGTCCACTTGACATCTTATGGTGTGGGATGTCTTTGATTGCCTCCTTTTTTGGATGTTTTACGGGTGATTGGAAATGTAATTACCTATGAAAGAGACTTGCTAGAGCCGGAAGAGATTCTGACGGTCAGACCATTAGTGCTTCAAATTACTAACGATGAGATTGGCAGGTGTGATTGGCATGAGGTTGGCTCAATATGATTTCAAATTTAACTCGTTTTGTATTTTGTCTAAAACCAATGGGCGTCAATTGATATAAATCGGAAATGGTCGTCATTATGCATTCCCAGCATATTTTGGAATGAGGGTAAATTACAATTTTGGACTTTATGTGTCTTTCCTGCATTATACTAAATTTCTTATTTCAAGATAATTGATGCAGAGTATGAAATTCTTGTGTAGGCCTAGTTGGATCTAAATGATCCCACAGCATACACCTATATAAAATTGAATACTCGATCTTTATCAGTAAAGGGATATTCAGCCTAACCAACGCGGATTATACAACTTTGGAAATTATAGACAGTGGCAACAATGAATGAATTTATACTCATCTTAAATGTGCCCCCTATTATCAATTGTCTATCATGCCTAAATTCTTATTAGCACGAAGAAAAGAATCATATAAAGAGATTAGCTTTCTTTAGTTAAAATCTGAAGCAAGTGTAAGTAGTATATAGAAATGGCAGTTTGGATAAGGCTTCCCGAAAGCTAAGAATGGAAAAGGGCATTGCAATATGGGAAGTCCTTAAGTGGACGACTCCTTTTATTTATAAATGATGGCTGCAGCTCTATCGATAAGTCTATATATCACAACAGATTTCGTCAAATCATCCAGGTGACTGCGTTTTTAAGATCAAAGGGATGTGCCACGACATCAAGGTAAGGCCTAAGTCATTATTCACAAGCAGTTGTTGAACATCTGTTTTTGACAGAACTAGGGGTGTCATCACCAGAGAAAGCCTGGTTTTTGAAGTGGACAGGTCCTCGGACAAAGGGTAAGAAGGGGAGATGGGGCAGGGTGTGGGGGGAGGGGGGGGGGAGGGGGACGCTGACCCGACATTCCGCTCCACCCTGATGGCCACTTGGGGGAGCCACCAATCTGTCAAAATACAGCAACCGGAAGTGAGCCGTCACTTCCGGTCTAATGTCGGGGCTTGGGGCAGGTGGAATCCATCAGAACCAAAAGTTGTCGCCAAAGTAGGAGGAACAACAATCGAGCTGGTATGCCGAGCAAAAACATTCACGAAATTTCGTAGAGAGGTTTTCGAGGGCCATGATAGACATGTCCTGCCCAGAAAACACCCACGATATTTCGTGAAGAAGAAAGTTCATAAGAGAGTTGTAATAAAATCACTCAAAATGTTTGTATGTTCAAATATATTAACTTTCTACATATTACGTTAGGATAATTCCACGATAGAAAATTGGATTTTCGTGGGCATAGAATTTCGTGAAAGTATTTTTGTTCGGCACCCATGTTGCAACCCCCAGGAGGATTCTAATAATAGGGCTAATCCTGGAGTAAGCACAGCAACCCAAGTACCGATAGGTAATTTATCTGCATACATGCATGTGTTTACTTTACCAGATAGGCTAGGCAATCCCTTGAGTGGTTAGAGTACCAGGACATGCCGTTTGCTGGTCACAACATTGTCGGTTCGCCGTCTCATACCCCCATTGTAAAAAGAGAACAGGGAAAACTTTTCTCTTTTTTTTTCATTTAGCATTAACGTCTCTTCAATCCCTACTTTGAGAGATTTGTCTGCAGGCCAACTTTATATAAAAAGAAACACCTTGTCCTTTTGACGCACCTGGGGCAGATCCATAGCTTTTTTCTTTTTTCTTTAAAAAAAAAAAGGGGGGGGGGGCACCGTGACCCTACTGTAAAAGTTTCCATTGGGCTCTCTATGTACAGGATTTCAGATCAAAAAGAAATAATATTTTGTCTAAAGAAAAAAAAACCCGGATGGTCTCGCCCTCTGAAACCACATTTTGTGCACCCCTCTGGAAACCCTGTCTCCTAACAAAAGGAACCCTTCTCTAGTTGACGGGTCCTTATAAGGTTCCCACCCATACCCATGTTAACCCCTGCACGGGATTCGCCCCGACCCGTATCGACCCAGGCAGGGGAAGTGGACTGTGGTTAATTTGATTGGCCAGATTTGTACTAATCCCTTCCGCTTTCCTGTAATGATTGGGGGTGTCCTGTTCCTTACATCTGAGCATTCCTCCCGCACACCAACCTGCGCCTCACCTCCCCCTCAATTTACTTTATACGCCTGTTTCCGAATTTTATCTCTCTCTTCATCTCCCATATTTCTCCCATCTGTTCCCCTTTATCTGCCCCTCGCACATCGTTGGCTCCCTTCGCTGGCGACTCCAAATATGCGCGGCGTAACCTTACCCTGCCCGTACGGAATATGACCACCTCTGCCCATAAAACATTCCCTATCGCATCCTACGGGGGCAAGCGTGGTCAATGGGACCTTTACAGTCTGCCCTCTAAACGCACAGACTGGAAAGACTATGGGTAATTTGAAAGACATGTTTTTCCCCTGAATCCCCCACTTAAGGCCTATGATCAGAACGTGTGGGGGAGGAACAAAATTGATGTACTGATGCCTGAAAGGTGTAAGAGTATGTACGTTAACCATGTCTGAAGGCACTAAAGTACTCCTCTTGGAAAACAGGGATGCCTGTTAGAAAGACCATTGCTATACAATAATCCCAGACAATAATGTTCTACCCCTTTCTTAAATACCCGGATCCTGTCCTCCGATAATGTATCTCTCATACGTTCACCTTTCTACTCTTCCTGTGCCGCTATTCATAGATTGTCACGAAGCCGAAAATAATCCCAATACTCGTCCTTGGTTGGGTTGTACAAATTTAATCTGTTGGACAGCTGACTTATCCTCACATTCGCTTTGCGGACGTATATCACTCATGACCTTCCTGGCAACATTCTGCTTGTGGGGAAAAAACTACCATTCTAAAGGAAGTAGAAATTCCCGCCCACAATACACCCAAGTGAGGCCCACGTTGCCCGGGGTCTCTCTAACCGAGGCCTACGTGTACCAGTCCAATGTACACCCGGGTCCCAGTCCGAGTAAGGCCAGTGTGAGGTGGGGTAGTCTAGTGGGTAGCATATGCCGCCATTGCACACAGCTGCCCCGGGTTTGGTTCCTGGTACTGCCTATTAAACCTTGCTGTCATTTCCACCACCATTGATTTGGTCACCAGTACTTGTACAATTCAAAAACCATGAGTTGGTCCTGATAATGTTACAGCTGAAAAATCCCTGAAGGGATGATAAACTCCAACAATCATCATCTGAGTGAGGCCCGTGTCTCCCAGGGTCTCTCTATCTGAGGCCACACTGTACCCACATATAAAACACCCAGGTCTCAGTCCGGGTAAGGCCCCCATCTTCCAGGGTCTCTCTATCCAAGGTCACACTTTTCCCACCCATAATACACCCAGGTCCCTGTCTGGGTGGGGCCCCCGTCTCCCAGGGTCTCTCTATCCGAGCCTACACTGTACCCACCCACGCCACACCCAGTCCCCTGTCTGAATGGGGCCCGCTTCGCCCTGGGTCGCTCTATCTGAAGTCAAACTGTACAGGCCCAAAATACACCCAGGTCTCTGTCTAAGCGAGGCCCGCGTCGCCCGTTCGTCAGTTCTGACCGGTCATCCGGCAGCCCTCCACGCCGCCCCACAGACGTCCTTTAATTGCCTTAACATTGATCCGAATTCAACTCCTCGCCATCAATAGCTGCTCCCAGCACGTGGTGCCCAGCAAATGGTGCGGGGAAGCCGGTGTTAAAGGGCCGCAGGGAGAGGCGGTGATCGGGTTAGACTGAGGTGGCCAGGCCGGATACACTCCACGTCGTTACGGTACGCTACGTCGTTAAGGCCGGGCGCTGGGCCTGCGGGAGGTACCCCATAACGCCGACAGGGCCGCGAGGTAATGGTCTTTTGTTGTTAAGGTTAGTTTGCATTAATGAATGAATAGGAGTAGGTGGGTTGCGATAAACAGCTTTTTCTTTAAAGGGAAAAGTCGTAGTATAAAATGGAATCCCCCTCTGATAATAATGTTAAAGATGATTATGCACCTTTGATATAACACGCATTGAAATAAATGCTATTGTAAAAACGAATTGAAACATTCAGCAAACTGAATGGTGGGCGGAATTAAACATTAGACTTTTAATGTATTTATCTTTATCGCCACGGATATCTAATTGTGTACAACCAAATGGGGAGAAAATAAGTAGTATATGTAAATGGCACGTGCGGGTTTATTGAAGCTATGTAATTAAAACGGAATTGAAAAACATACGCTTTTTTTTTATAATAATAGAGCTGCAGGTTTTCCAGTGAAAAAGGAAATGACAGGTCAATTATTTGGTCTGTCCCGTTAACATACAGAGCCCGGCAATATACGAGTGAACGATAACAGCCTGCTGAAGTAAAACAATACTCTTCGTGGGTGTACTATTGTAGCGATGACATTCTCCTTCGTAGTTGTCCCTTGTTACTTTTAAAGACGAGTTTGTAGCAACTTTACAATTACCGTTAAGGAATTGGTTGTCCTTGGGTCGAAAAAGTTTGTTCTATGACTAAGCATGAATGGAGGGTTTGAGCAGTCCTGAGATAGCACCATGATTATGTTTATGTACGTCTCTGTTAGCTTTTGGGACTACCAGACATAACTTGTTAGTACTACATGCATGAATATAGTAAAACCCGCATACTTGTACTTTTCGCAAACACGCAATTATATAAATAGCATAGCTAAAACCCCATTTGCCCTGGCCTATGGTACTGTCGCACAGACCATCGAAAATCTTTTCTCGTGGACTCGCAAATAATCTTACACTCCCCCGTACAAAATAAAGTTCGCGTCTGACTTGCCTGTGTGTCTAAGGACTGCAGTGGTTAGTTGTTAATCTATCCAATGCTTTCGGTGGAGTTTAGAAACGCATTTTCCTTGTGGTGTCAAGGGTACCCCATTGCAAATTGGAATATGGCATTTCTGTTTGTGAAGAAAGTAAAGACTTTGAAAGGCATGTGTTTGCTATGCAAGAGACTGGAGTAAAAGGTATGGAGCCACGTCCGTGCTAATGCTTTATTTGAATACTGCAGGGGCGCAGCTAGCCCCAAAATTGGATGTACTTATTATGTCAAGATGGGTCCTTATTACAGGATATTTTACTAAAATTTAGTGTCTTTTGCAATGTTTTTAAAAGTAGCGTATATTCAATGTTTAGAAAAGTAGGTATGTGCTTGCACCTTTGCGTCATGGCAGCTACGCCAACGAGGGGAGTGCCCAGCCCTAAAATCTGAGGGGGTTTCAGGTAGATCTGAGGGGGTTCCATGCAAAACTGAGGGGGTTCTGACCAGTTATTTTGATAAAGATTTCCTATAATTGTTCTTTCATTATATACATTTTGAAAAATCTAAAGCCCCATACCCACTAGGCGATTTACCGGTGGCCGACGACGACGGCCGTCGGCGCCGGCGTCGGCGTAAAGCCCCATACCCACTAAGCGATTTTACCGTCGCTCGGCGACGGACGACTGGAAGGACGGCCGTCGCCGTCGCCCAGCGACGGTAATATCAGGCAAGTTTGATATTTTACTGGCAATTTTACCGGCAATTTTACCAGCAATCTCGTTGCCCGTCGCCCGTCGCCCAGGAAACACCCCATACCCACGGTGAATCGCCGGGCGACTCTGCTCGCTGGGCGACGGGCCACCACCGATTATATAATTACCCCTCGTCGCCGGTCGCCGGTCGCCGGGCAGATCGCTTAGTGGGTATGGGGCTTTAAATTATCAAACATGCTTTATATATATGGGTCGGCGTACGCGTCGGCGTACTCGTCGGCGTACTCGTCGGTGGTCGGCGCCGACGGGAGCACCGATTGTGTGTGGGTATGCCTTGTTTTCCAGAGTTGGCCGATGGGAGAGCCGCCGTCGGCGCCGACGGGAGCGCCGACGTCGGCGCCGATTGCTCCCAAATCGCCTAGTGGGTATGGGCCTTAAAGCCCCATACCCACTAGGCCACTTTTTGCTGAATCGGCGTCGGCGTCGGCCCATTTGGTGTCCATACCAACACAAAATCGGTGGTCCCTTCGGCTTCGGCGTCGGCCGTCGGCGCCGATGGGACCGCCGACGGGACCGCCGATCCATATTAAGCATGTTTGATAATTTTACGCCGACCAGTAGGCCGACGCGTAGGCCGACGCGTAGGCCGACGCTGATTGCCGTCGGCCGACCCGAAATGGCTTAGTGGGTATTGCCCTTAAGGGGGTTCCAGACACCCTCAGAACACCCCCGCCCTGCCAATACACTGTTAAAAAAAAACGTAACTTTGACAGTTATATAGCCTACTGTAAACCTCAACAGTATAATACTTTATTTTATTTTACGGCTATCTACCATAATATCATTGCAATTTACAGTATATAACTTTATTTGTTACTGTAATTTCTCTCACAGTAATATACATTATTACCCTCTGGATCGACGAGCTGGGCGTATTGTGGGGAGGGCGTATTGCCAGGCCGTATATACCGCATCACTTCTGGTGGTCTCTTATTACAAAATTCACAATATTTCATAATATTTACATCAGTGTCGAGTAATAAAATGAAGAAGAACCTTTGGGGTTGTCCTCGGGGTGCTGTAGACCCATGGGGATCGGACAAACCTCAGGCTTCACGTGTGTGTGGTGGACGTGGCTTGTTGACCGGTGCGACCGCTGAAGTGAACAAATTGTCCTACTGGATAAGGACAGGAGGGGCCCTGTTGTCAGGGGTTTGTTTGTGCATGGTTGATAAGCCAGTTTGGACTCTCCCATTAGGTCCTTGTTCATTGGTAAAAAAATATGTTTTCAACCAAAATAATCAACTATGGTTTGATTTGAGGGATAATTTAATTTTTAAATTCAAAACCTCAGGCTTCACCCTCGGTTTGTAGCAATCCCCTATGGGTCATACAGCCACCCTCTCTTCTTATTATAATATACCGTATATCAATTGTTTACTGGTATGGAAAAGAAAAATGGACACTTTGGGATTAGGACCCCATTCTCCACATTCAAAGTAGAAGACTAACCAACTGAGCTAACTTGGACTTCATGCAGTGCACACTGTCATAGTCAGCACCAATGAGTAGGATCAGAACTACTATACAGGTGTTCAACATTAGACAGACATTAGGTCATTAGACATTAGTACTCTCATACCCCTACTTATTCAGTTAAGTACCACAGCTGGGCTCTGTCTCCCTACAGGCCTCCATAGCTCAGCCGTAGAGCATAGGCTTCATATGTGAGGGGTCCCGGGTTCCAGGCTTGTAGTCAGGTTATCAAATTACTACTATGCAGTAGTGGTACTATTAGTAGTAGTGGTTTGCAACGTGCCCTCCACATTTTTGGCCATGATTAGTAAACTAGTTTTTTCATACAATTAGGAATTTGGAACTTTCTGATTAAAAATGTTAGATTTTTAGGTTTTTGTAGCGTCATTAAGGTAATCACATCATTGGCCTGCTATTTTTGGTATAGGCAATCAATGGCCAGAACACTCCTAAAACATTAACAAAATGTTTTAAAACACCTTCTCAGTAGGATTAACATGTAGACACCTTTTTAGTACTAGCCTATACACATTTTTCATTGAGAGTGTGACACCCCCTGGTGAAGTAAATTGAAGCGATGGTTTAGCTCTTTTCCCATAGTTAACCTATATGGTTAACTTCATATAGGTTAACTATAGGAAAAGACCTAAACCATTGTTTCAATCTACTTCACAAGGGGGTGCCACACCCTAATGAAAAAGGTGTATATTGTCATGAAAATGTATATGGATTGTCAATATTGTCTGCTGCATATCAAGGTCTACAAACATTTATAGGTACCTCCCCAACCATCTACTTTATCATTTTTGTATTACTGGCCAATGTATAACACTAAACCAGGATTGCTTTTCAGCCAGTTTCTTCCAAGGGGCATATCTTTTCAGATGAATAATGTCCAGGTTTATTAACCGGGAGGTGAATATTGCACGGTGCTTCCGTAACTCCCATTCCTCTCCAGGGTCAGCTTACTTCGGAAACCTCGGCGAGATGTTGAACGAACGCCTGGAAACCACTTCATCCCAATTCACATAGGAGAACAATATCTGCTAATGACAACCGGCTGATTTACGTGGTTGAGACCTTGTTCTTTTCGCGCCATCCGGCCAATGGGCACTTAATATGGTAGTCAATCAAGGTTACCTTGGCAACAGTTTGTATGGCGCCATTGTAAAGTCAGTCTTCAATAGGTGAAAGAATCCACAGAGAGGCAAGAGATTGAGTCTTACTTTCTATATCTCTCATTGTTTACACCACTCCCCGTTTTCCATTCTGACTGAATTCCTGTCCTATTTCATTTCGCACACGTGATAATCCTGTATTACGTTACTCTAAAATACTATCAGATTTTCCGTCAATGCCACAGATTCAATGATGTATATTCCTTCTCTCAACCAATAACTTCAAATGGCAATTTTTGATGGCATTATTCTAAATTCAATTTAAAAGGAATTCATATATGAGGAATCAAAAGGGTTTTTCGGTGACTGTTCAATGCTCCCAAAGTTACAATTGCAAAACCCTGACCGCATTTCAATTCAATTTAATGTGCATCCTTAAGCTTACCGGGCCCCTACACCAGAACAATGGGATACACTTATTCTATCCATCCATTTCACTATGTTCCCTATCCATTTTTATACTTCACCCTCTCCTTCATAATTGGGCATCCCTAACACCATGCATAGTTGCATGGGATTGGGAATATTATAACATATGAATCGGACCCTCCTATATATCTTTTAACCTCCACTGCCTTTACCGTTATAGGCTTTTATGAGCAGTCTAAAGGAAAGGGCTGGTTCATATTGCTGGCGGCATGCTAAAGCTACGGCTCTAGTTAGGAAAGTTCAGTCACCTGGTGTTTCCACACAGTTCCTTCTCAAAGATGCTGATTACAATCCTCTGATCCAATCCAAAGCACCCAGATCACATAGACGGCTCTGCTGGAGGCTGTCTGGTAGGGACCTGTGAATCGAGTCATATAGACCCACTGTGCATGGCTCTGGGCAAATAACATAGTACACACACATTCCTTCCCTTGGCAGATTGACTGTTTTTTATTTGAAGTCTATTTCTTCACCGTCCCCCCAGTGTAGCTGAAGGCCCAGGGCTGACATAGGGTTATTCAGAATTTGCAATGTCTTTGAATGTTTGGTTCAGATTAAAGGTGCAATTTGGTGTCTGTGCTGGGACAAATATAAAGACAACCAATAAAGCATACAGCACTTAAGATCTATTTACCGAACATGGACACTTACTCTGGGTTGAATTCGTACAAGTGTAAAGGGCAGTAATCGTCTGCATGTCAGTTTCAGCATTTTATTTCGATGGGAGTGCTAATCCACTGGATAAACGATTCTTGCTCAATTTGTTATGGGTTACACCCTAACCAAGCCTATTACCAGATTAGCAGAATACCCTTATTCTATTCATCTATTTTCAATCCTTTCTTATAATCTGAAATCCCTAGCACCATGCATAGTTATACAGGAATATTGCACACATGAATCAGACCTTCCTATATATCCTTTTATCACCCGCATGGCTTGCGAGCCGTGCGTATTGAGGGTAGGGCATATTGAAGGGCCATACGCAACACTCGTCATGGTTTGTAATGGGTTTAAAGATTATTTTGTAATTTGTTTCGGTGATAAAATAATGTTGAACCATAGGGGTCGTCCTCGGGTGGCTGTACAACCCATGGGGATTGTACAAACCTTGGGCTTCACCCTTGGTATGTGACGACCCCCCATGGGTCGTACAGCCGCCCTCGGATGCCCCCTGTGGTTCTATTGCTAAAGCCACAGCTCTAGTAAGGACAGTTCGGTTACCTGGTATTTCCACACAGTTCCTGATTACAGTTCCTGGATCAGAGGATGCTGATTGCAATCCTCTGATCCAATCAAAAGCTAGTCTTTTCTGACCCAAAGAACTTCCTATGTAATTGGTCTGTACACTCAAGAGTCCATGGCTACTATTGGCTACTTCAAATCTGAAATGAATTATTTTATTGGCCCCCTATTTATAGCATGGGTAGCCCCTTTGATGGTCTTTAAACACCGGCTGGTTTATGGTCAACCTGTCATAAACCAGCAGCAGCAAAGCATGCTGGGATAATAGGTGGAATTCTCACCCAATTTGGTTGTTAGTGTACAGACTTAAGGATAGACACCAGTGGTTAGGACGTAAATAGCGCTGCTCCCTTTAACCACAATCACAAGATTTGTTTCTTATAGTATTACTAAATATGGAATATCATTAAATGGCCAAGAAATAACCCTCTTTATGTCCAAAATAAAAATAGCTTGAGCAAAAGCTTTGTAGTTGGGTTGCGAAACAAAAAATCATGATATTCAAATATATTTTTTGAACACAGATATCTCACTTAATTTTCTGTACATCATCTTGTTATATATATGGAGGGATGCACGTCTCAGATTTTTGATACAGGTGTATCAAAAATCTGAGACACTCTTCCCTGCATATGAATGTTATGAAGCTTTCCTTAAAAACTTATTCATGTCAGTCAAATATTAACTGAAATATTGATGTTCAAAAAATAAAAGTGGAAAAATCTATTTAAAATTCATATAATGTTGGTTTTTAGTTTCTTTAAAAGTTTATTAGTATCAATAGATAGAGAAAAATATGAGCTTTATAATGATGTATAATATGTTAGGATCAGAGCATTATGAAAGAATTCATTAAAACATTTCTCATCTGGCCGTTGACCACTGGTGTCTATCCTTAAGGTGAGTTTCACACTAGGACAATCGTAAATGCATTTCTCACATGTCAAAATTTAAGATGAGATGTTTCTAAAAGTGAATAATCTTAACTCTATCAAATATATCGTTGACAATAGGACCATAATATTGTAAGTCTGAAACACAATCATGACAAAATTAAAACAGCTTACCTAAGAATACGATCTTAAAATTACACCCCCAAACTTTGGGAAGCGATGGGACTGACTTGACAGACTAATCCAAAGCGCCCAGATCACATAGACACCTCTGCTGGAGGCTCTGGTACATGTGAATCGAGTCATATAGCCCCACTGTGCATGTCCCTGGGCAAATAACATAGTACGCACATTTCCCTTAGCAGATAGGGTGTTTTCAGTTGAAGTCTTTTTCTTCGTTGTGCCCTCGGTGCAATGAAGGCCTGGGGCTGACATATAGGGTTATTCCAAACTTGCAATGTCTTTAGATGTTTGGTTCTGATTAAAGGTACAATTTGGTGTCTATACTTGGACAAATAAAAAGAGGGCCCATGCAGCATGCGGCACTTACACTGAATTTACCCAACTTGGACACTAACTCTTGGTTGACTTCAGACAAGTGTAAAGGGCAGCAATCGTCTGCACGTCAGTTTCAGCATTTCATTTTAATGGGAGTGCCAATCCACTGGATAAACAAAACTTGATTCATTTGTCGTGGATTACACATCCAGACACGCACACACAGACAAACACACTTATATTTCTATATATGTATAGCCCCATGTTGTCTAATTAACGTCATTCCATATTCATCTCAAGCATCGAAATACAGCCATTAGAGAAATAGCTGGAACAAAATGGGCCATGCTGTCTGAAACACATAGTTTAATCAATGATACCAAAGTCCCGTTTAATGTTGTATGCCTATCAGTTTTACCTCACATCAATTATGTTCTAATATAAATTGAGAGTAATGTACGCCAAGTTCCTTTGTGGGATTTTTACAGAAGCTCTGAAATTTGTAGTTGTAATTCTTTTCTAGAAAAAGTGAAAAATCTACAAACTCATCAGTCTGGCTAATGTCCGACTCCCAAGAATCTGCTAGGTCCCCTTAGCAGAGAAACATAATATAAAGAAAAAGTCCCCCTTCTAAGTGACTTGGTGACATTTGAGCAGACCATAGGTCATCAGGATCAAGATGGCGGGGGTCAGGACCTGGCTCCACTCATCCTGGGAGATGGAGGCTGACTCTGTAATTTCGCCTCGGTGCTTTTTAGCCTCCTGCAGCTGTCCTGATTATCAATATGCTTACTTAGCGGTTCTAATTCACTATAGATCTTTGACACAAGAAGACACTAAAAGATCTGAATTCTTTATGATACCTCATAACAGTTAGGCTTTCCCTGTATTCTTCTGTATTCAATAAACTGTAACTCTAATGGAACCTACGCATTATTCTGATTAAGCCCATACATTAATATCAAATTTTACCATGAAATTTCATAGCAATTTCTTTCTGGTTTAATCTCCAAAGATAGAAATGTAAAACAAAATGACCCATGGTGATTTGGTTGACAAATTGCTCCTAAAATTTGTAAAATGCAGCTTTATATATATTGGCCTTTTCCCCATAGGAACCAACGTTAAAGCCTATCAGCCGAACCTATAATGTCCAACCCTATTTTCCCTAAAATGCCACATTTTGATTGGCTAGCAAACCTGCAAATCTGTCAATTGGTAAAATTTAAGAAATCATAACATTTTTATCAGCACTTGGGGATATAGAATAACATAATTCTTAGTTATTCCAGTAATCCCAATTCTAGGAAACAAGGATGGCTTATACACTAATTTTGTCCAACCCTTGTCCAACCCTGGGATATACCTAATGTGGGATGGGCTTATTCTCCATACATAATGTAATATAATGAAGATTCAGAACTTTAAATGTTCCTATTTCAGACAAATGAAAAGAAACAAAATAGGCTGTTACTTACTGACCAGAGCTATAGCTGGGAAGTACGTCATGGCAAAACATCTAAATCGGATAAGACCTGGGATCAGTACCAGGCGTTAATCTATATGATTTAGTCATGTAGGCGGCCCAGTAGGGTGTGACAATATAGAGACTCTGGGTGTGCACGATCTGAGTTTGACATGCTGTAATATGACGGAAGCTAACACATAATACTATTTTTACTGTTGTCGTGAAAAGCATAATCATCCCCTTGCTGCTTTCCCAAGATATAGTATATAGGTGACACTGGGCCGCGTAATCTTCCTGAGAATTATGATATATTATAATTCTCAGGAAGATTACGCGGCCCAGTATCACCTAGGTCAGACACGGGCAAATATTTACCCGTGTCTGATAGTTATAGACGTATAGATGTTATCATAAAGCTTTAAACACATCCTCAGAAACAGAATCTACGTACCTATCAATCTTAAAAAGAATTCTAATGCTTTCAACAAAGCCCCACTTGAAAATGATTTTTTAAACTGTTCATAAATTTCAATCAGTTTAATTACCCTAATTTTGTAGAAGAACCTCATATTAATCTGCAGAATGGTAAGATAAACAGCCCATATATTCTACTTTTAGTTTGTTTAGATTGGGTTATATGCACCCAGCCAACTTGCGAGGTAACAAAAACATAAGCAACCATAAGTTTTTAGTCAGTTTGTTACTTACTGAGATGGCATGTAACAATTTCTTATTGATGGTAAGGTTGAAACCTCACTAAAACAGAATGTTATTATAACATTATTTTTGGTGAGGTTAGGATGAAACCAAAACAGAACATAATAAGAACATCTGTTTTGGTTGAAGAATGTAACCAGAATATTATAATAATGTTGCGGCGCAGTGTCACAGCAGTACATTGCAGCAACCTCATTGAGAGCCATCAAAATAATGTAACAAGAACCAATACAAAACGTTGCTGCAATGTTACAATGATGTCACACGTTTGGATGGGCAGGGACTTCACCAACATAGAATCTCTTCACATAGCGTGACCGTAGGTTTTTCAGTGTTGTCGGAATGGTGAAACACCCCACTTCTATACGTTGGCCTTGTGTTAGTGGCCGGGAAGTCGGCCAATCAATCCATCGTCGTATAAGTCCCACCTAGGAGCTAAACAGGCTTCCAATAACTGTCAATCACTTGGTGGTATATTGCTTCTTCTATACAAATGGGAGGACTGATTTGCCTACTATCATGTAGAAAGCTTTGGTTTATATCTTGATTTGTCGGTTCACACACACATGCGCACGCATACACACACACACACACACACACACACACACACACATACACATTTGTTAATATGTTCGAGAATGATCGACAATATTATACGAGAATGATCAACAATATTGTATGGAGCTAACCATAATCGGCGCTCAGGGAATGATGAACAGGCGCAAATAATACATATAACCTTAAGTTACCACACCTTGCTTTTATGTTTCCCAATATTTAAGTACAGTCAAGAATAATCCAATACATATTATAGTATTCCAGGCAGAGAATGACATCACATGTCTAAAGACTAAGGGAAATGGTTGATATGATACTGGGCTCTTCCCCTGTGATTTTACAAGAAGGATACCCTGTAGTATGACTGCTACTATCAGGGTTACCATCAGTCCAGGGTTATCTGTGATCCCCATATCCTATCTGTGATCTGTGGGCTCGGGACAGGGATGTGAAGCCTATGATCTCGGTCCCCTGGATGCTGGTGGGTCGAGGCAGGAGGTGGTACTTAGATGGATGAGAGCCGACTTGGTCCCCCTCTCCCCGGAGGCCGGAAGGGCATGTTTCAGTGTTGAGGAGATCCGGGGATTGGTCAAAAGGCGCCTGGACCAGCAAGGGTCACCAACAAATAGTGGGCAACCCGAGAGGGCTGCAATGTTGCAGAGGAAATTAGAGTTCTTCAGTGTGTTTTACCTCTGTGATTACCAAGGATAGTTGGCGGTAGGTTCTATGATATAGCAGATTTGCCCACATATATACCCACATAATGCACAACTGTTCTCTTTGGGCATTTTGTTTATTATAGTAAAGGCATATATTGTTTTCATTGCAGCAAGCTTAAAAGGGTATTGCGTTATAGAATATCTTAAGGTTTACCCATGCAGGCTGGTCTGTACACCTGACTGTGCAGTTTTTGCTATTTGATAATGAGGTATTACATAGCTACCGTCAGATGAACCTATTATATATGTCAATCTGTTGATGTTTGGTTTCAACGTTACCAGGATAGAATATTAAACGAGTTTTTGGATGCAAACACAGATTTTCGGCTACCTAACAGAGCTTTTATCTATAACATTTTTCAAACCCCGTTGTGTTTCCGTTAGTGAATCATGAATTCTTCACATTAGCGGACGTTTTTATGAAACAGGCCACAGAATATCACCATAACAGAAATCTGACATAATGCGGTGGCATGAAGCAAGGAGAACCGAAGACTAGATCTAGTATACTTGCAACAAATGGGGGCGTATATAAAAGTGAGAACAAATATGTACCGGCAGTCGAGGTCATGGCTAGGGGTGGTTTGGTGGCACAGAGGTAACGTCTTTGCTGATAATGCCAACGTTTCAATGAGTTTGATAGTTCGATTCAGTACAATTTTATATATGGTATTATTGTCGCGTTTACAGTCACTTATTTTTACACGATTTCAATTAAATAGTATTATATTAATAATGCTAAATACACGACTTTGCCGATATAATTCATTCCATATGTTCCCTGTATTGGATGTACAGTGTACACGACAAGTATCAAATCCCCATTTTTGTATACTACTCATTGTATCGTACCTTGTGACGCACACGATAAAGTCATATTTAGCGACATTGTCGCGTATGATTATATAGGTGAGCTTGTTGACGCGACGTCGCACATATAGACAGTTGCCCATTGCCGTTACCTTACCAGTTAGTTTTATATTTGATAAGCTAACTAAAAGGTATGGTGACCGTTACATGGCAACTTGGCACCTGGGCAACGTCTTGTAATGAAAGGGAGACTATTTATGATAATCCTATTAGGTAAATATTACAAAAACAGGAATAGAAGGCACCAATGTAGGATGAAATATTGGTTGAAGGGCACAGCCTAGTCAAAGTTTTTTTTAACATGTGCCACGCGAAATGATCATTCGTTTAATTTTTGATTAAGTTCCTAATTCTGAATGATAGAACCGATCACGGTTTTCGGCAGCTCATTAATGATTGATAGGCCGCCCGGCAATGCCAATTTCAACTTTACATTAAAGGGCGCCAGGCTGAGCAACCCGCAGAGTTTTTGGTAATTTCAAAAGTGTTTGAATTATGAGGTTTGAGCTGTTATATTGCCGATTACTGGGGAATAGCATAACGTGAGTCCCAAATACATCTCAGTGGCAGGCAGAGGTGCCTAATCACTAATGCTACCTATCCTCTTACTGTATTCGTCCTGATAGCGTCCGTGCTGAGGGGAATATTGCTCGCATTAACTTTGCCCCAACCTGCCAAAAGACATTGCTCATACTCATCACTCTACCTCCTCCAAACCCCTTAATGTTCAGTCGGAAGTCAGGCCGGGAAGAGTCGGTGTGTGTGTATTTGTGTTTGTGTATGGTGTGTAGTATAATTATGTTTGTTGGGGTGGATGGATGGGTGGATGGGTGGTGGGTGGGTGGGTAGGTGTGTGTATGTGTGGAATGTGTGTTGGTGTGTGTGTGTGTGTGTGCTTGTGTGTGTTGTCTAATGTATGACTTGACAAATCCAATAGCGAAATTGCTGGATATATCAGGGCAAAATATTCAGCAATTTGAAAAATGAAACACAAGTGAATCGAATCGTGGAGAAAACCTGAGGGAATCGTGAGTGACACCCCCGAAATGACTGTGGGGTCTCTATGAGTGTGTTGCACATAAAAGCAAATATGAAATATTTCTTTCATATTTTAATCGAATACACAGTTTTAGTCTTGTTGCGCCCACCTTTTCTGAAAAAAGAAGAAACACAAATGTAGCCACAAATCTAATATAGCCATGAAGTAGGAGATTGATAATTGCATGCTTTACAATTTTCAATTTGTGGTATGTAGCATGCATTATAATGATCCATAATCAATGAAATTCTTGGCACCTTAACAGACTGCAAACTTATTCATCAAATACAAACATAGACCATTTACAACTCTACTCCATCATAAAGACCTGAAGGCTCATAGTCATCCATCAACAATTATGCCTGCAGAACATACCATTAGGGCTAATATTGGTTGTAGTTGATAACAATCGATCAAAGAGGACATCACAGTACTTGAGTCAAGTGTGACTCCATGGACGTTGGGTGGAGGAGGTGTCAGTTAGACCGATCGGGGCTAAAGGGATCAGTTATTCTGACCATCAAAGCATTCTTTACAAATTCAAAGTACTGCAAGTTATGGGTGTACAACCAATACAGCCACTGCAGAGGTGTTTCACATTCCAAGCAAGAATGCAACGTCATTATAACGTTGCAGCAACGTTCTGTTTAGTTCTGCTTTGGCTCTTGTAATACATGTTACTTTGATGGCACCCAAAAACGTATTTGGCACCCAATATTGCGCTGTTGCACTGCGACTTTATATTGTGACATTCTTGTTACATTCTTTCTGTATAAGTAAACTCTAGATCTAAACATCACTTAAATGTAATGGTATCATAACATTCTTTAACTGAGTCTCAACCTAACAGAAAACAACGCAATTGAAATCTGACACTTTACAAATAACAGACTAACCTCGCTGTGCCTGATTTGTGAAATATACCACATTCGCATGAGCATTCATAAAAAACGAGATGAGAGTGAGAATATGAAACCTGCATCTTCAAACAATGAGGAAATGAATTAGCTATTTATCATGATCTGAGCAGCATCACACCTGCCTTCTCCCAGCCGGAGGCGGTTATCCCATCCATCCAGCTCTAGACCCCTACAGTCAAGAAAATACTACTACTACTCTCAGAAACGACATAGCAGCCAGGGTGGGCGTACTCTATTGCTATTTCACAAGCAGCTGGGATATTGTTCATTAGACTGGCTATCTAAGTTTTTGAATTCTATATCAGGAATCCAGTCCCTATATCTTCAACATTGTCCTGCCCCTCAGAGACAGGTGAAAAAAGATCTGTTATTACCATGGAAGGCAATGATGCCTGTCAGTGAATGCTAATGCTAGATTTGTGGTGATCTATGAGGAAAACAAGTATCGTGAGTACAATTTTTGTGTTTTTAGAAAAATCTTCAACTTTTTCTGCTTAATTGATATAGAATAAATCAACAGACTGTGGGGGCACTCAGCAATTATCATTGCCCCAGTTTGCACTTACCTATGTCTCGGGCTAAAGACCTCAATGGTATGTGCAAACCAGGGCAATAAGAATTGCTTTGTGCCCCCATGGTCTGTATTTTAGGTGAATCCTCAGCACTACCTTAAGCTAAGATGAAACATATAAATGTCCATTTATTTGTAATAATGGCTTATAATATAATATTTAATATTATAAGCCATTATTACAAATAAATGGACATTTATATGTTTCATCTTAGCTTAAGGTAGTGCTGAGGATTCACCTAAAATATTTTATGCTTTCATTACAAATGTGTTAAGGAAGTCGATAAATATGTATTTTGTCGTTTGATGTTTTGTTCGAACAAAATGTCTTTCATCAAAAGGAAAAAATGATAAAGTACAGAAAGGAACACACGCACCTCAATTATACATATCCAGCATGGAAATTGAACTCTATCCTAGATGTGAAATTAACGTTCCTTGTTAAGTGTGAGCCCAGGCTAATAGGCAGAGGTTTTTGAACCAAATTAGTTCTCTCCATACCCGGCGGCCTGGTCTGACTTGATTATATCTAACGCTTCACGCTCAGATTAGGTTCCATTTGCTAACGACTTAACCGCTTTTAAAACATTTTTCTCCTAGCGCTGCATTCAATTTACATCCCTTTGTTATCCTGTAGCCGGAAGACGTACACGGATAGAAACCTACTGAATAGTTGTTTTATTTCCCGTTGTTTATTAGAAATTTATTGGTACTGTTGACATACTTTATATCCGTATCACAACTAGAATCCAACGTATGCATTCTATTTATTACATACCGAAAATATTTGTCAAAGCGCTTTCAAACAATGCCAGTAATATACCAATCATCAATTCGGTAGTTCTGCACGTACCTTCTGACTGCTGCATTGTAAAAGGGACTTCGAGGTTTTGCTCATAATTGCAATAATATCAACCTTAAAGGTGAACTGACAAGGAAATCCAAAAGTTTTCGCCATATTAACATAACATACTAATTTAAAGGAAATTGCACGCAGGACACATGCACAAACAAACAACGTATTACTTGATGTTGATACACTTGATATTTTATGTGTTAATGTAATAGAACAAGAGCTGTGTAATTAATGTGTGGAAAGCAATGTGTTATGTACCATTATGAACATATACAGATGACCCAGGTTGTAATAGCTAACACCTTATCTATAAACAGTCTTTTTGTGTAGTGTGAAACCACTCTCAGGCTGAGGTATGACGTCACAGTATGTGTGCATGTGTTGTGGTGATAAGGAGGGGTATGTGTGCGAAATTGAGTGCAAGTGTGTGTGTTTCTTAATTACACAGCTCTTGTTCTATGTACATTAACACATAAAATATCAAATGAAAGCTTACTATCTCAGCTATCCATAGGTACCCTTCATAAAGGATCATGATTGTTGTATAACACTTATGTTCTCTTCTAACACCTATCTGTGGTAAATCTGCTAATGCCTACACATACTCTGACGTCACAGATCTAGGAGATAAGCCTGTGAGAGGCCGGGCCTGTCATGGGGTGTTGGGCACACTAAGACTAAACAATTTTTTGTTCATAGTTTCACAAAGACAAATATGACTCATACTTTCACCAATATTGTTCATATTTGTTTGATATTGATTGATAGTTTGTAAAAATGGGATGACCGAGGGGGGGGGGGGGGGCAGCGAGGTTCACAAAATGGAACGTGTCAACATTTTCTTTAATCTTTATAGGGTTTTACATTGAATTTTCAAAGGCAAGGCGAAGCTTTTTGAAAGCTTTCTTCATGGAGAAGGGGGAGGGGGGTGGCGCAACCCCCCCCCGACCCCCACCCCACCCCCCACCCCCGTGCATACGGGCCTATTGCTATCTAGCCCCTGCAGCAAATAATGAAAACGGTTTCGATTGGTATTCACAAAAATAAATGCGTGCTTTCTAATATGCCTGACATTTCTACCGTCGTTGTTTGTGCTGTCGATGACTGTCTTATCAACGTATCAAAGCCGACGCACACCGTGCAGCCAATCGGCGAGCAGGACCCAGTCAGCCAATGGCCAGGGGAGTCTGGTCTCCTGTAATCAGTGGGCAGCGCCAGGTCCCCCGATAGCCGTTGTGATGGTCAGATGTGGGAGATCTCACACTGAAGCACACTCGGGATTACATTTACCGTACCGCTGGATGACGGGGCAGATCCAGGATTTGTTTGGTTGGAGGGGGAGGGGGGCCACATACACATGAATGTGCCGGGGAAACTTTTGACTATGATTTTAATGATTTAATCTTGAAAAGAGTGGCAGGGCGCCGAGGAGTAATAAATCTTCTTACATTTAGGTGTTTTATAATGATTAACTAGGGATCAGTCGAACATTTCCTTTCCGGGTGTATGGTATGCGGGGTGGGGTGGTTAGCCACCCCGTCCCCAGCCAATACGGGCCTGCACTATCAGGGTGCAAACCCCCCCCGCCGACTGTTAAGATCCGCCACTCTTCAGACGGATATTATGTCTCAAATTATATTGATCGTATTTGGTATTCGGGAATGTATGCAATTCGATTCCCTGTTATCAAATAAAAATATTATAATATATGTAATATAATAAGAGGATTCGGGGTAGGCCTGTATGGCTTAACATGAATGACTGGCAATTGAAGCTATTTGTGCTTTCCTTGACTGATTCTTTTTAACCAGCAGTAGGCGTTGCAATCATCTTAAATTTGTTTACCAGAGGAACATGACATCTATTATGCTATTATTAGTCTATATGGCACTGTCTTATCAACACCATCTTTATTTCTATCATCTCTATAATCACCATATTCAAAAGTGTAGGTGGGGTATATATAAGCCTTCAATGTGCCATTATGCACTATAAGATTTGGTATTAAACTATAGAGAGTTAATTATCTGTTATCTGTACGTAATTAGTCATAGTTAATTGTAGATAATAGCTAGCTCCAAATGCAGTCTCCTCCTTGTTCGACTGCTGTCGTCCAATACATAATCATGTAAGACGTAACACTCGCGTGAAAGGTTGTTCTTTATTAATATTCTCCTGTGTATTGCCATTCCGTGAAAAGATCTCAATTGACAATGATCAGCTCCAATGGAGGAATCCCCTCAAACACATTCAGTCAATGCTCCCGCCTTTCTACACAGTCTTACTGCTTCTATTCCAAACCAGGACTCAGCTTCTAAGACCTAACCTTTCCAGAATAGTTACTCACACAACGTTCAGCTGACTCTGACTGAGCTAGAGCAGCGTACACTCCTTTAGTATGATACGTCACACATAGACTCCTCCTTTAACCCCCTACTTTGACAGAGAGTTATGGCTAACATGTGCACTATTCTAAAGCTAACGCTGTAAAGCCTACAAGAGCATGGACTGGCCACCCGCGTCAGTACAGTATAGGCTATGTAAGCCTTCAATGTGCCATTATGCCAATGTGCCTATACAATTCATACCCGGCAAAATGGAGGATATATCTATATTTCCTTTCTTTAATATTATATATATATATATATACATATTTATATATCATGTTGAAGTACAATACTTTTCAATTACCTTGATCTTTCCTTTATTTGCAGGAATGCCTACCAAGCAGTCAAGACCCACCCGTAGACCTCTCTAGTCACCACCCAGCAGCATGGATTGCATCCCCGTAGACCTGTCTGCCCACAACCTCTCCTCCCGGGTGCAGGGGTGGACGGGGGTCAACGTCACGTCCCCCGACGGCCCCCCTGACGTCAGTACGGCGTCCTACGGCCAGGGGGCGCCCTGGGACCCGCTGGTGGCCGTGGAGATGGCGCTGTACACCAAGGTGGCGGCGGCCATCTGTGTGGCCGGGCTGGTGGGCAACGTGCTCAACATGGCCGTCCTCACCCGCCGACGGCTGCAGGCAGGTAAGTACAATGGAATGGGGGCTATGGCTTCTATAGGTTTCAGGGACGGATTAAGAGGGGGGCGCAAGGGACATGCACCCCCCTCTTTTTTTGTCAAATATTTATTTCTTTAAATCTAAAACTAGGAAACACAGAGGCTAAAATGATGATAGGCTATACACATAATATAGGCACCCCCCAAAAAAACAACAACAACAAAAAAATTCTCTCATTTCTGGATCCGCCCCCTGGTTTCTCTAATTTCTACATCCGCCCCTAGGGAAGAACCAGAGTTTAAAATAAAGTTGAAATATATCAGTTTCTATTATCGCTCATCATTGTATTACTGTTGTGATATCACTTCTGTTTTAGGCCTAATTAAGGTTTATTGGGAATCGTACTTCCTTCCCTTCTTTCTCTTTCTAACTCATCCTCTTGTTCCTAAAGGAACCATGTCAACTCACTTATGGGAGAATAATTGTTTATCAGCTCCAATGTCAATTTGTCACAATATTCCATCAGTTGAAACAAGATGATAAACACCCCACTCGGTTCAGATAACGATGCTCTCCTCATACAACTGACAACATCCAACAACATCATCGTCATAGCCCAAGGTACACAGCACACTGAGTTCTTACTTAGTAATCCTTTGTGTGTATTAGAATTGTTATTCTGAATAGCACAGACACTTTGCTGAGGATTGGTGCCCGCCTTTACACAGTGAGATGATAATAATAGAATTTTGTTGCAACCTTACACAACAGCGCCTGTCCCCCCTACAATGACAAGAAGATTAGATGTGAGATCTGTAAGATGTCCGTTTGCTTATGATATCATCCCTGTAGATAAGTACAAAATAAAGAAGTAACAAGTAAAATTGGCTAAAAAGGGGAATTAAGACCCTAAAGGGCTCTGGACACAAACACTTAGATTATACCACTTACACGTGCATGCAGAGGCAGATCCAGGATTTCCAAAAGAAGGGGGTCAGCATATAGCATTTTCTTTGCCTAGTTTAGGGGTCCACCAAAAGGATGGGGTCAGGACCCCCTGGACCCCCCCCCCCCCTTTGGATCCGCCCCTGTGCATGCACGCAGCACTTTCCTGACAGCTGAAGGATGGCCTTCCAACAGCCCTTCCAACAAAATGAGGGGAACAAATCCCTCCCGCCCGAAAACCGTGAAATTCAGATTTCAAAGAGATTACGGGTAGGAAAGGCAAAAGCCAAAATCAAGTGCATATTATAAACATCAAGTAAAACGTTATTTGTTTGTGCATGGGTCCGGCGTGCAATTTCCTTTTTTTTTCGGTATGGTTAACCTGAAATCTTCCACCAAAAAGATGTTATGTGGTTGGAGTATGCTATACCCAAAGATAAATTGCTCTCGTGGCCTTGGGATCCGTTTGTGCTGTCTCCATCCTTCCGCAGTGTGGTCATAATTATGATATAATTACCATATAGGAGCCTATAATTACTTATCTCACTATTCCACCGCACGTCGCGGCACATGAAGTCTCGCATCTATAGGCTGTATTATACTACGCTTCGGATCCCCGTTCTCGCTGGGTCCCGCGAACTAGATGCCCAATGCGACCAAACGCAGCCCCTTATGTGACCCCAAAATACCTAGCATAATATGGGCTTGTTGGGACCCGACACTTAGTATTATATGACCTTAACGAGAAACAGACGCGTTGGGTCCTGGGACCCAACACAACCAACCCGTTGCGTAGTGAAATATGGCCTTAATACGTTCCTTAATCATTCGCGTTTTAGTTTTATCATGCACAGCACACATGCTGCATCTTCAAATGGTTATAAATAACCGACCATGAATTATTCAATTATGGCTGATCATACTTATTCATGATTACCTAAAGTGAGCGGCGAAGTGCTGTTAATTAATTTGGAAGCAAATGTATGCAACTCCTATCAAAGGGCACCTCCTGCATGTATTATTAGAAACAACAAAAAACTCCGTCCACTTTATAAAATCAGATTATTAAGGACATCGCATTTATTATCTCTAATCTGTCGATAATCGACGTTTTCTCCCATTTATCGCAGGGTGAGAGCTACGAGTCCCTGCTGAATACGCCCTCCCCATTTACCCTATCACGTGATTCATGATTGTCTTTCGACTTAGGAACACATCGGTAACGCTAATGAAGATAAACGACCTACATCTACTGGTAGCTTTCTGTGTGCATTCCCAAATTCTCCCTACTACGGATAGGTGATTTACAGTATTCTAAGTACCTGCAGGTTAATTTTGGCCATTTTTATTGAATAAACAGGGAAATCTATTAAAAGATACAACAATTTGTCATATTACTATCTGTAACTGATATTTTTCAAACCAACCTAAAAAATATAAAATATAAAACTATTGATACGAATCGAAAAAAATAATACTCATTCCTAGATTTTCCAATAATTCATGTTAAACGACAAAGAATATCATGCATGCTAAATTGAAAATTATAAGGCCTGTGACTGACTATACTTTTCCCAGCATGCATCTTGATCTGGGTTAATCCGCAGGTACTATATGCACTAGATACGCTGCTATCTGTGTTGGAGAGAATTTGAAACAGCTTTCAGTCCACCCAAGCCACCCTTCCCCTTACTTCTTCGTCCTTTTCATATTCAAAACAGTATTGCACTGTTGTAATTAGCATGTATACTCATGGGTCCAAGGGAGAGTGACTAGACTGCGGATTAACAACATAATAATTATAGTTTTATAATATGTTTTACGACATAACATAAACAGATATATAAACCTTAGTGACTATCCTATGTTATTATATGAAATACCATGACTGTATTTTTAATTACCCATAAACACTACATGTATCAAAAACATAAAATATCTACCTAAAAGTTAGTTTGTTATAAGCAATTCCTAACATTACGAAAAAGCAACTCTTTTTGCATTGATAAAAATAATTATGTTAAATGCATCTGTCAAGTCATATATTCATGGCCAATTGACAGAAAAAACTAATGAGATCTTAGTCAGAAGTATTTTTGTAGAGAGTCGTAAAATTGACCGCCTACTCTCTTACAGACAGCAATTCATTATTTATCAATCGAGAATTTCTTTTTAACAATAAAAATAATGATTTGTAACGGTTGTTTCAGATTTTATCAACTGCCAAATTGTCAACTGCTGGCATAGAAAAACCAACTGCTGACGATTCGTCAATTGATAAAACATTAAATCTTGCGGTTGTGCTGGGAATTGATTAAATGGTTCAGAATATTTTAACGTTTCCATATAAACTTTTGTTTCACCACGATAAATCTTATTATTTTCAGGTATCTTCCATAGAAAAACATTAATTCAGTTATCCTACCAGGAACCAATAACTTAAGCCTCATTCACAATTTTCTCGATAACTTTTTTTGATAATCTACAGATAAACAGCATTTCCCTACATTATTAATTTCTCTGGAAAAGGTAGCAATATCTATGGACGTTTGATCACAATATGATTGTCATAAAGTGCAATATCGCGATTATTTCTAGAATACAGTCCATTCCAAAGAGAATATTGGTGATAACTATATTTGTTCCATACAATATAAGAATAGTTTCAGAAATCACGATATAGAAGAATTATCACGAATGCCAAAATTCATGTTATAACGGGAACGTGCATTTCTAACGAGAACCAAATAGTGCTTAGTAAAACATGGTGTATCTAGAAATGATCTCAATCTTCTCGATGACAGGTAACATACAGGTGTACGCACAGTGCACATTCCCGGATTCCCTTAGAATGGAAGGACATTAATCCAACTTTTTATATTAGGGCTGACTGCTCCTTAGCCCAAATCCGATTACTTAGTGTCGTAATCCATTCCCAAATGGGACAGAAACATGTTCACACTTCACGTAAACAGCAATGTTGTTGTCACCCAAGCCGCTCTGCACGTGAAGGGTTTGGCATATTACATTGAGTATTCCTGACGTTCAGTCAGTCACTTGTTTGGATTGAATTCCAGGATTTCTGTCTAGGACATTGTGAAGTGGGAATGTGTGTATAGCAGTGGCGGATCCATCTTTTTGAAACGGGGGGGGGGGGGGGACGCTAGTTAAAAAATAAAGGAGGGGGGGGGGGTGGAATTCTATATAAAAAAACAACTAAATTTTACAAAATCGAGGGTAGGCCGCGACTGTATAGGATTAGGCAACAATCAATAGATTTGCATGATATGTGTCGTATTAGAATTAAACATTACGTGCATTTTCGCTCAGGTTAGCCAATACGTGGAATGTTCGAGGCTTACCAATAAGAATTAGTAGAGGAAGAGCCAGGATGAAATTTGATGCTGATTTGATTGTAAAAATTGGATGATAATATCATCCAATTTTTATAATTCATTATAAAAATGTTTCAGAATATTATTCTGAAACATTTTTTATAATGAATTACGGAAAAATGAATAGTTGATACCTTTGTCCAGCGATGCCACCTTTAGTATGCCACTACTGAATTAACTTTTCCATATACTACTCACAAATTGTAATTGAATCATACTACGGCATATTACCAGTCACCACTCAGTTTGGACAATTATGTTTTTTGTTGTTGTTCAATCTTAGAATTCAAGTTCTCCAGAAGCAATAATTAACTGTGAATGTGGGTATAACATCCTCTAGAAGGGTGTTCAGTTAATATCGTTACTATCATTCATATTTTTGTTGCTATCTTAAGTATCCCCACTTGGGCAAAGATTTTAGTTGTTGGGTGATTACTGTTAAGGCGGGTCCCCACGTGGCAACTTTACCCTGGCGACTAACTTTAGTCACCCAGCGATTAAGAATTCAGTACGTCGTCGGGTGACTAACTAGTTGCTGGTGGAAGGAAAAATTAATCTCACATTAAATGTTGGGAAGCTCTTGCCATTAAACTGCTGTCGACTAAAGCACACTTTAGTCGCCTGGTCTGGTTATTGACTGCACTAATCACCAGCGACTTGGGGGAAATATTAAATATTTTAAATATTTCCCCTAGAAAGCATGACAATTAGTGGTTTAGTTGCCAGACATTGGGGCGCCAGAGTCTATAGTTAATTGCCGGGCTATATTTAGCAGTTTAGTATGTCTCCAGGTGACTAACCACATTAATAGCTACCAATTTCCTATTCTAGTTGCCAAGTGGACCAGCCTTTAAACTTTTCAATCAACAGTGACTATAATGCCTGTTTGTGGTATTGGTCGCCGTGGTTGGAAAGGGTTAACACTAATCACCCGGCAACTAAAATCTTACTTGCCCATGTGGGGACGCCGGTTTGTTTTCTACAACATGTGGTGAGTTCTTTTTTGAATTGCAGTCTCTAAAGAGACTTCATTCTCATTTAAATAAAATTTTGTCATCTCCACCAGACATCTACCATAAATTTCTTGAAACAGAAGTGCAATCAAATTTAAAGTTTATCACAAAGCACGGAGCCGTATCGGTTAATGCTTCACTGGGGGATATGAAAACGTCTCTTATGGACCCCTTGGGTCCATCAGTTACACAAAGCAGATGGCTCCAGCCTGTAACCCAGACCAAGCCATCAGGGGCTGTCTATAATTGGCGTCATGCCGTGGAGGGGGGGGGGGGGTGTCCAGCTCCATATACATTCCTACAGTAAAAGCATGATTTAGGGGGCTTGGGGAGGGGTGTGTGTCAGAAATGGTAAAAAAAAAAGTCATTTATGGACGGCCACCCATCAACAATTTGATCATACAGGGTTCTTCTTCTAATGCATCCGGGTTCTACGTGCAAACATAACGCTTTTTTTGGTCGAGCAATGCATACTAATTTATATAGTTTGTGCATTATGTTAGTTGATATTAACGAGAACTCAACATAGAACTTTGGAAAGTATGTAAAGAAACAGCGGCTTTAAAGACGATCCGGGGCCTGTCAATCGCGTGTAGGATGGGATCTGATAAGCGCATTAAATAAATTTTTTATTTGATTTGGCAGTCTAGAATCATAGAGTATTGGAGTGCTGTTAAAACTGAAATTATTGGATTAGCATTGACATCAAGTTGCAAGCGATTTCAAGTTAACATAGGGTAGATTTATGTCCACTTTTCTGTTTTCAAAAGACACATTTAGATACACCAAAAAGTGTGCGGTCACACACAAGTCATTGGAATACGTTATGTTATGTAAGTCCATACAAAAACTTCGTTCACTTGGATGATACTTGCCGAGGTTCAGTGGGAGCATCCAGCTGCAGCTAAAGGCCAGGGAGTCGTTGAACTTATGGAAGTATTACGAAGAGTCCTTGTCTCCGTAATCATCTCATTACCGGCACGTCGACCGAGCATCACCCAACCGGGCCTCCCCCAGCCGCCTCATTTACCCCGTCATCTATTTCGAGAGGCCACTCACACAAAAGATGCTATAAGAAAAGGCTCCCCTGATTAAACACTATGATTATGACACAGTTTCGATTAGCCAGCCTTTGGGAATCATGTTATTTTCTCTCTCATCAAACCATACGTTTTAAATTTTAAGGACAATGGTAGGTAGAAGTGGAGAGATACAGGAGGTTCGGATACCTCGGTATTTTCAGTGGTGACCCGAGCTGCACAATGGTTGTAGGGACCCAGGGAGGCTGGGCAGGTAATGGGGGAGCATGACCCAGACCAGGTGGTCATATCCCCTCAATTGTTGAATCTCCTTCCTGGATCCCTCTTGAAGGAGTACTAGTGTAAACGTTTCAGTTTGTTAGGGGTGTACCAAATAATTGGTAGTGCCTATTATCTCTTAATCATTGTACTTTATGTTATTCGATTATTGTGCAAAGATTAACGTGAGATACTCTGAAGGACATCCATGAGTAACATGTAACCTTTTATACCTTTCCTGGGCGTTTCCGTGGTTTCTCATCAACATGTTTCAATCTCTCGCTGTTATTATATAACCCCGTAGAAATGCAATATGTGACTAAAGACATGCAAAAGAATACAATTGCTGGGCCAACTATAGAAAGTCGTCAAACTAGCCTACTTTTTCGCGATACTGTCGGTTTGAGTACTGTTAACTTGGTAATTACGGTTAATTATAGGTATATCTTAATATACTCCATGTCTAGGGTATAATATTATAAAATGCCGTTTTTATACTGGATAATTATGACCATTATTAGTAAGTTCTCAAATACTTGTAGACCTAATTACATGGATCTTATAAGTATGTGCATGGTGCATGATAACTAATGATTTGACTAACGTAAGAAAAAGAACTCATGCAGCAAACATATTTTCTTTATAGTTTTATTTGTTGAATGACCACTCTGTCTTATCATCCCGCAGGTATGACGAGCATGGAGCGGACGGTCTACCTGGGTCTGGCCGCGCTTGCGCTCTCGGACATGATGTTCTGTGCATGCGCCCTGCCTCACGCCTGGGTTCCGCCGCGTAGTTTTTACTTCCGGTCGGCGGGTTTTGGCTTCTACTACACCCTGTTTAGTGACGCCGTCATCAACATCTTCGTCATGAGCAGCACCTGGCTCACCGTCGCCATGGCAACAAGCAGGTCAGCTTCAACATATAGAATAACAGGGTCTAGGGATAAGAACTTTGATAATTATATATATATGTATAGGACTATATATAAATATATAATTATATATATATAAATATATATATATATTTTATATACATATCTCATATCTAATCCTCCCTACCACGGATAGCATATTTCCTATCATTTGCCTGCAAGCTAGCCTATATCAAGGTGCGTCATGAGTAATATTTCAACAAAACACAAGGCTTAAGTATAGAAATTCAAATATGATAGAGATCAATATCAACCTTTTTTCCTTTTTGTATCCATATATATGTACACGTTTTTTTATCTTTGAAATTGATTTGTAAATTCATGCATTATATATGGCATTTATTCTATAGATTTCTCTGGTATTTTTTATCGCCAAAAATTATTGCAAATTAGCCTGCAGGTGCGTAGAATACTTAATATCTGCTATCCATGGTAGGGAGAATTGTATCATGATATCGGGGGTAAAACCCATCCCATGATTGGTTATAGCCCAACAACATCGCCAGCACGTCCCAGGTACAATATCCCTTTTTCATATACTACTTACACTTTTGAAAATAGTATATTTTGAAGAAAGAACATTGAACGATAGTGTGGGATACTAATCAAATGATGGTAATATCTGAAGAGAGAGGTTTTTATCTACAGATTTTTCCCGGCAGCATATCAAGAGCACAACATTTTTTTTTGAAAAAGGCCTTGCCTACTTTGAATCTTATCCCCTTATCGCTCATAAATAGCTTTGTTAAACGGAGATCTGATAATGGGAATTTTGATAGCCCCCCTGAGAGAAGTACCATCCATTAGCTTGGATATATTTATAAGCTATGCATGAAACACTATAAAATAGGCAGATAGTCTACAGTAGTTTCCATTCTCACTAAATAACCAAAGGTTATAATTTTCCCCGTGATAATATTGGGTATGTAAGTGCATGTGGTATGTTTCTTTTTAGAAGGGGTCTATTAGTGACGCTATTTGCTTCATCACATTAGTTATCGGAAACGCCACGGTCTTGGACTTCAGCCTTCGGCCTTAATTAGGCCTTTAAAATAGATTACAAAAGATTAATTAAATTATGTATTGTTAACTGCGGCTAATGCCGCAAGATAGGCGTGTTCACAGAGGTAGGGTGGGCTTTTGATATTCTATTTCCTCTTATAATTCAAGGAATGGGTGTCTAAGTCTATATATCTTTTAAAACAATATATGGTTTCAATTAAAGTATGCCAGCGAGGTCTATAATTACGATTCTCCTAATGGTGTTTTAGTTAGTTGCGTATCAATACCTCTTTACGAGTAATTAGAATTTAGAGACCTATGAACTATTGTTAGTGTTCGATTTAAGACTGCGTGATGTGTATATTTAAGTTATCCATGAGTCATTCATCCAAGTTATTGAGCCAATCAGACTGCTCTCAAAGTTAATTCATCCATCCCCCAATAGTTCAAAAGAAATGGACGATGAGGGAGCTCTTAAAATGAAAGGGTTTTATTCAAGTAAACATCTCATCCCGAGTCAAAGCCACAGTGAATAAGTCTCAATCAGTCCACCTTCCCATCTCCTACTCAGTGATCAACCACATTTAGAATACAAGTTGTTCCAGCACATCCTAGACCACCCTAGCGCTTAGCTCTATCACAATCCTTTGTCCGAGGTAGTTGGTATCGGTAAACTCCAGTATACTCCGCAGGAGCTGGTAGGTATAGCTCCGAGCAGCTCAGCTAACACTGCTTACTTGTTACTAACTCTGTAGTTAAACTCTAAACTGACTCGCTCCCTACTTTGCAACACCTTTTATACTGGTTAACAGGTGGCGCTAGGAGCGCAAAATACCTCTTCTTAGAAGTAGACTTGCTAGGCCTGATCCTAACTAGATTATACAATATGATAATATATTAAAAGTACTAAGCTATTAGTACACCTATAGGAAATAGAATTTCATTCACAGAGCGTATGAAAGGAACCTATAGATGAGTTTTTTTTATTGCCACGCAGTAAATGTTTCCTACAAAAAGTCTAAAAGATTATTGCCGTTCTATGTTTTTTACTTCAGCGTATGGGTCTTCGATTGCACTTCTAAAGACTTAGAAGAGGGAGGTCATAGACAAAAGCCACCGGTACCAATTTGTACTTGAAATAAGATTGCTTTTTGCATCAGTGAGACGCATGTAGGCGTACTGTAAGGCCCTATACTAAAGAGAGATCATAGACGAGATGCGTGTATAGGCCTACTGCATCTGATTGGTTCCTTCTTCTTTTTCAGATACGTCGCCATCTGCCATCCTCTGAGGGCACGCTGCCTCATCAGCGGCTGCCGCGCCAAGTTCTCCATCGCTGCCATCTTTCTTTTCTGCACTTTCTGCAACCTACCTCGTTTTTGGAATGAGGCCGCCGACTCGATGCAGTGCGCAGGCGGCTGGACGGTGTTCTTCCGGTCTCAGGGGGCCTTCCGACGCCGGGAGACGCTGCAGACGGCCTACATGTGTGTGTATTTCGTCCTGGCCAGCGTCGTGCCCTTCCTGCTCCTGTTATTCTGCAACTCCCGCTTAGTGGCGGCACTGAGACAGTCACTTGTGCTTCGCGAGTCGGGCCACACCGTGTCTGCGGCGGGCGGACAGGCCGACACCCACCGGACGTCGCTCACACTCATCCTCATCGTCGTCATGTACATGACCTTGGTCCTTCCGGCAGAGGTCACGAACTTCCTGCGTCTCGTCGTCATCCAGACGCCGTCTCTGACCTCTACGTACAACGTCATCCTGGCTGTGCTCAACGTCATGCAAGCGTCCAACTTTGCTTTTCATTTCGTCCTCTATTGTATTGTGAATGTCCACTTCCGGCACTCCATGCGGTGGGCGTTTGTGTGCGACCGGCAGCGGAAGGATCGCGGGATAACGTTACATGACTGTGAACAGGTCATGGCTCTGACCAATGGAGAGACAACTGGGGCCACCATCATGTGAATAGGTAATGATGCTGACCGATGGGGAGACCACTGGTGCCACCACCATTGGAACAAGCCATGGCTCTGACCAATGGGGAGACCACTGGGGCCGCTATCATGTGAATGGGTCATGGCCCTGACTGATGGGGAGACCATTAGGGCCACCATCATGTAAACAGGTCATGCTTCTGACCAATGGGGCCACTATCATGTGAATAAGTCATAGCCCTGCAGAGACCACTTGGGACATCTTCTTGTGAAGATGGAGGCCATTATGCCGAAAAACTACGGTGGCCGAGAAATACAAATACACAGAAAGCTGCGTGTCTCCCTGACAAGTCCGGCTTGTGTCTAACAAGTCCAGCGTGTCTCTGAATTAAGCTCTTCTCACATAAAAAAGTATGGCGTGTGTCTAAAACATACCGTCATGTCTCATCTGTGTATGTCAGTCTTCTCTCATCTAAAAGACGTTCATCTCTCTAAAAATATATATCATCTCATCTAAAAGACGTTCATCTCTCTAAAAATATATATCATCTCATCTAAAAGACGTTCATCTCTCTAAAAATATATATCATCTCATCTAAAAGACGTTCATCTCTCTAAAAATATATATCATCTCACCTGAAAGTACGTCATCTCTATACTAAAAGTACGTCATCTCTATATATATTCCTGGGTCATCAAAAAGTTTGGCATGTCTCTAAAACCTACCCTCGTCTCTCATCAAAAAGTATGGCATGTCTCTGAAATATATGCTCATCCCCCATCTGAATGTAGCTCATCTCATCAAGCAGTAGGGTGTGTGTCTAAAACATACCCTCATCTCCCATCTGAATAGTACGTCATCTCTCTACTCTGTGGGATACTTCTAGTCCACCCATCCCCCCATCCTTCCCCCCCCCCCATCCTTCCCCCCCCCCCCCCCCATCCTCCACCCCCCCTCCCCCCCACTGGCCGTGGGAACTTCCTGCAATGAGAGATGAGGGTATATTTTAGGGAGATGAGGTATGTTTTAGACAGACGCCTATACTATTTGATGTGAGATGAGGGTATAGTTTAGACAGACACGCTACCGTTTTAGACACATGCCCTACTGTTTGATGACACATGAGTGTATATTTTAGAGACATGCACCACTGTTTGATGACACATGAGGGTATATTTTAGAGACATACACCACTGTTTGATGACACATGAGGGTATATTTTAGAGACATACACCACTGTTTGATGACACATGAGGGTATATTTTAGAGACATACACCACTGTTTGATGACACATGAGTGTATATTTTAGAGACATACACCACTGTTTGATGACACATGAGGGTATATTTTAGAGACATGCCATACTTTTTGATGAGAGACAACTACATTCAGAGACACGCCACACTTGTGATGGGGATGACGGTATTTTTAGACACATGCCCAAGCTCAATCAGTGAGACACACTACTCAGTAGAATTTGTATTTCTAGGCCACCGTAAAAAACTCATCGGGGGCATCTTGTCTTTGGAGCTGATTACAAGTTACAACAGTGTATAGGCCTATGTATAACCAGGTTTTGGCTCATCTAGGTATGACTCAGGCCTAGATGTCTGCACCGGGAATCTCAAAAGGTCTGCCAACAGATACAGGCCTATCCTACCAACACTTCAGGGTTCTAATTTGACCCCCCCCCCCATGACGAAGGCCATACGTTTATATTTCTGCACTGGCATAATGATACTAATTGGGTATGCAGGCCTACCAGTTCCATTTCAGAACAGTTATGATGACGGTTCAGATGCTCCAGTGTTGTCAAGGTCTGGACCCGGGGTCTGGACGCATGTTTATATATCTTCCTTCATAAGTAGCATTTGCTGAGCTGGCTGCTCGGTGGCAACCGGCGCAAGGAAACTACATATTTCCCCATGCGTGTAGTTTTACACAGCGGTATAGCCTTGAGGATATACATAAATGTAAAATGTAATGAACAGATGGAAATTGCCATTCAATACGCCCATTAGGGTCCCAATTCATGCAACCAGAACTACATTATTCATCATTACAACTATTTTCTAAATTACTATTGGAATAATATCATTTGATAGATATAAAACGGTTTTTTTTGTATGTTAGTGTACGTGTGTGCCCGCGCATGCACGTGTGTGTATACGTGAGTGCGATAGTACCCTTCTATCCAGAAAATTAAGAATAAAAAAGTATCGAAAACAAGTTGTTGCAACCAGGGAAGGTGTCCAAAGAAAACCAGTGATTTTATCACAGGTGTTCTTTATGTGTTATCAACAAGTTATGCTTTAACAACTGTATTAGATTTTGTCTGTATCTTTGCCCGAGCAAATATTTATTCAATGCTAATATTTCAACAAATGTACAGTTGATGTTATTGTATCTGATCCGTCTGTGCTATACCCCTTTTACATAAAAGCAGCATTGCTTTCAATCTTGAGCAAAGCACAACCTACTTAATCTTAGCCAATAAATACAATGAAGGGGCTAGAGTTATCACATTATGTTGAGATAGAAGCTGTTATATTTATCCTCTCGGTGTAATGATGGTGCCGTGGGAAATGATGGATACAAGGAAAGCCTGTCCAAATAGGAGCCACTGTGCAGGCATGTGCCAGTGCAGTAGTCACTATGTACGGACATGTCTATGCAGTAGCCACTGGGCAGACATATTGTTATGTATCATAACCACACAGGTCATATTCCTCAAGGGGAGGCACTTCTTATGTTTATTTGTTTGTTTTCTAATATTACTATATTCAACAAAATTAAATGAAAAGGTTCGTCTTGTCAAATTTTGGAATTCAAGTGATCAAGGCATTCAAATAAAGATCGTTCATTTCAATATCATTGCCATCTACCAAGAGCTTGTTCCTGATCATCAATTTTTCGATGAGGAACATCACGCCTTGTTCAACGTGAATTAATGTATGGAAATACATGTACCATAGAGATGTATAATTAAATGCCAGTATCTCTGACATTTGTCACTGTTTTCATACAAAATTCGCTGAATCGTTTGTAAATCTTTGTGTGTCAACGGTTCCTCAGTCCAATTTTGTGATGTTGTAATGGACGTCATAGTTTCTAAAATCATTTGTCGGCGACCTAGATAGAAATTCTTGCGTTGTTATGTTGGGAATTTCGTGTTGTCGATAGTTACGGGTCTATTCTGAGGAAACATGAAGGAAAGGCCTTGCGTTAGTGGTCTTGTTCATAACAGTAGTAGTAATAAATTAAACAGATAACTCAGACCGTGAAGGGATATTGAAAACATTTTCATTCTGCTATGAAAAGTACATATATTATACAGTCGTAAGAGGTGCGGATTATTGGAAATCACTTACCCTATGAGAGCCAGCTTTTATCTTGATAAATGATTATGTTGGAGGCTGGAATAGTGAGTGGTTCAGATTATAGCACTGACATTGAGTATAAATTCGTTCTTCTGTGTAATAATGCACATTCTATATGTCGTCCATATCAAACCACTGATTCGATTTTCGATAATATACAACAATAAATGGAATTGCCAATTTGGTTATCTCGTTTGTTAAATGAACATGATAGGTAAAGGCTAATGGTGATACGCATTATTGAATATTGGTGAACCAGCTTCCTACCGCTAGAAGTCCTCTAAAATCTAAAAACATCTCCAGCTGACCCCCCCCCCCCCCCCCACACACACACCGACTAAGAAATCTTTTTTGTTTGTGAACATATATACATTAGTTTGATGCGAAGAGGGGGGGGTGCCCATTGAGAGATTCAACTAAGCAATTCGAACCGTCAAAAACCAGTCAATCACTTGGATAACACCGGTATCTAACAATGTTAGATATTGTTCGCTATAGCAATATCTGATTCAACTAGAATTCCAGTCTCATCACTCAGTGGGTTCTCTTCTTTAGTCACACAACAATTAAAAAAAAACCTTATAGAAGGGTTTCTATTTAATTCTTTATGTTCCTATAACCTGCATGCTTAATTTGAATAATTAACCCTATGACACAAGTAAACAGTTTCTGAATTTCCCCCGGCTCTGCTGGATCGAGACACTTGCTTTGAACAGTGATTCAAGGGTTCATCTGCCCGAATGCCACGAGAAGTCGCTGTCTTTGAGAGCTTCGGTCGCTGTCTTCCACACCTTTGATGAGGTATCATGCTGAGGTCCCGTTTAAGGCCTGCTCGAGCACGGGCCCTTGTGACAGCAACCCCCCCCCCCCCTCCTGCACGTATACACGTTCACCTCTGTATGTTTGGAGGAGGGGGGGGGGGGGTGAAATTCCCGTAATGGAACTTTTGCCTTTAATTTCAATAATTTACTATTTAAAAGAGGGATGGTAAGTAAAATTAAGTGGAACTGTTTGATATGTTCCTTCAATTTTTAGGAGTTTTCATACCTTCAGGAGTCGGTTGCAATAGCTCTAAGACCTGCACTCATATAATGTTGGGTATCGTTATACATTCTAATAAATCAAAAAATCCCAATTTTCGTGTATGAAAGGAACATCAAGACAATAAACTTACGTGTCTCAACAAGGTTATCTATAATGCCTAATTGTTTCTAATGAATAAAAACTTCATTGCACTTTGCATCCTAGATCTTAGCATTGCTATAACAGCTGAATGAGAATGATTAGGCTGACTTTCACTTTATGACCGAGATGATAATAATAAAGAGATGCTTTTTGGGCAATCTAAAGAATGTGTAATTCAAAATACCGTCTTATAATCAAGGGCAATTTCTTTCCAATACGATACCTTCGCCCTTCTGAATCCCCCATCCAACAATGCTACTGGGTTCGAAATTTAAAATGTCACCTGGCCCATGGAGAGTCAATTAAAATGTATTTCAGTTTTTATATGTGTGGGTGGGTGGAGGAGGGGTAGGGCGGAGATGCCTGCCTTACACCTCCGCTGTTGACCACCTAACGGACAGACAGGATTCAGAGACAAGACCCTTCCATCTGGAGCTATTCATATATGCATGTTAAAAGGGGGCTAGGGGAAGTTCTTATTCCTTATAAGGAAGCCATATACAAGTAGGGGTTAGTATAACGACATAAAACGTTGTCTTTTTTTTCCCCAAAATATGATCAGAAAATGTGTCATTTTACATGACGGTAGGAACACGCTGAAAACATTAATTGCTATCTATAGTATTGTTAGTCGTTCTTTACCTATGTTTGGATAGTATTCGAAGTTGTTGCATTGCATTGAATATAAGAAAATATTTCCAATTACTGATACTTTGCTCCGAAAGAACGCCGTTTTCTCGGTTACGATACCCTAAATGGTGTGAAGTCATTAATGTACCTACTTTTATTAACATATGAGAGGAGAGAATTCACATATCAGACCTGTACGTGGATTTTCCAGATCATGATTCAATAAATTTTCAATAACTAATGCTATTACATGTAACATAATATTATTTCGGACAGGTAGTGGATAGATATGGACTACTTTGGAATATATATATATATATATATATATATATATATGAATGAATGAATGAATGATTTTTATTGACATAAGAAAGGTCACAGTAATAAAGACCTACATGTCCATGTTACATAATGTTATACATCTACACAAATATACTACAAACTACATCTACATACATATAAAGATCTTTTACCAGTGACTGTTTAGGTCACATTTACAGCAGCACCATTTACCAGCACCGTCCTTGTAGTTAACATAATATAGCTTTTGCATAGTAAAAGTAAAAGTAACATTCTTTGAGTATTTTGACTAGTTTGAAGAGATAGGGTGGTATTACTATACCTACCATCCCAATGACAGTATTTGAGATCAGATATTTGAGGTAACATATAATTTTCAGTTAAAGTTTAACAGCATATAATAACATGATGAGCCCCCCCACATCGATCATACTTTTAACTAGCACCTTGTTTGATCTTCGTGGGGGGTTTGGACACTCGCTGTTGAGATTCCTCTTTTTTTTAGGCATGTATAGACAAAGTTACCAAGTGCTTGCATAATTTTTGGTGTCCTATTCTGCATAATTGAGATAAACTTTTCATTGGCAGAGAGCAGTTCAAAGGAAGGGATTTCATCTTTAGCTTTAGTGAGTAATATTTTGCGTTCGTCGTTATAGAGTGAGCAGTGTAACAGGAAGTGACATTCATCTTCTATTTCTCTGGACGTACAGTATATACACAAGCGGTCTTTGGGTTGGATCTTTCTCTGATCATAGCGACCAGTCTCTATTTTCAAGTTGTGGGAGCTTATTCTAAAGCGGACGAGTGCCTGTGCATGTTTTATGTTATCTATTTCCAGGAGGTAGTTTTCTAATTTGAATTCTTTTTTGAAGAGCTTATATGTTCTCAGTTTAGGATATTTGATGCTATCTTCTATGTCACTCAAGGTTTTAAACATGAAGGTTTTATGAAGTGTCTCGCATGCAAGGTTAATATCTCTTGGGGAGATCCTCTGGTCTCCCCAGGCTTGGGATAGATTTACCTCTTCTAGAATATTTTCTACATGGGAGCACCAGTTCATCTGTCCTTGTATATATATATATATATAATGTGTGTATATAATAGGCCTATAGGACCAGTGTATAGAGTACATAACACCAAAAACAGCCTCTTGGTTATATGCCATTTTGCAGACATAACAACGCCATCATTAAACCCCCTGACAAGCAGCGGTCTTGGATGGAACTTCAGTCTGTATCCGTTATTACCTGTACACAGGTCAGGCCTTGGCTGAGCCACGTGACTGGGAAGGCGGATGTTTACATTACGCTGGTCCTCCTGCTATCTTTCCTAGACTCCCGGGAACCAGGCGTTGTTTACCCTTGCAACAGGCAAAACAAGTCGGCCGCGCCGTGTGACTTGAGGTGGGTGTCGTTGGTAAGTTTGATTCAGATGTCATAATTACACCTTCGGTCATTATTATGTATAGGCTTATATGAGGTTTTAGGTACACGTGTAAGCCCTGTATCATGTGTTTTATAGGTTGAGATCTAGGTTGAGATCATGACCATTGGATCTGGGTTCGTGGGATTGGCAATGCAACCTTAATCCACTAAGCGACCCTTTGACCAAACAGCTGGTGCCAGTGCTGCCATCGCAGCATGAGCCCAAAATAGGATATGATAATGAACAATGATCCCATGCTTTGGACCATGTAACCTGGTCTGAGAAGTTGACACGCACTATCATAGACTGTCGGCCATGACTTACATGAGAATTTTCTAAATCTGAATGGGACCCTACATCCATGATCCTATGTATAATTACAAAATAATTGCAATAAGGTTGTTCAACTAGTTTAGCCTTGGACATATATATCCAACGTGGCCATTTATTTTCAGTCATTGTCAGTTCTCTACAACCCTCATTTATCTCCTACACTACACAAAAGATATCCACTATTAGGTGTATACTTTCTATACTAAGTTTTGTTACGTTAACAACGTTGTTTTTGATGTTAAGTGAATAACTGCGTTAGAAGATTTGGTCGATTGAACAACGTGCCATATGCCTCTCTTTCTCGAAGCTTTATTTTGATCAGTTGGTACACACAGTCAAATAAACCTACTAAATCAATAAACTTATATTATCAATGACAGTCTTTTCACAACCATCCATCGCTATTACCTTTCCAGAAGTCAGCCAGGCCTATGCTTTTACGATCCATGCATATTTGATTGTCTGGTATACTACTACTAATACTATTGCTGGTTTTTGCTGTTCATTACAAAATTAGAATCTATAAACGCTTCGACCTCGGGCGTCATAGGCATCTAAATCTATAATTTGATATATATATAAATATATATGTTGTCTAAGATTATTCATAAATTGCAATTAACACAGATCAAAGGGTGATCCCCAATATGGTTTAATTCCAGCCCATTTTGGAGAGGTGTGGCGTTATATGCAATTTAAAGGAACGAACTTAACTAATTGGCCTCGAAACAAGTCAGGCGTACGTGGACTTAAGGTGGAGCATGTGTCCTCTTCGTAGCGTCATAATTACTACAACCAAATAATGACCGATTAAGTAGCGGATTTATCTGAAGTATTATCACCAGTGGTGGATTTAGGGTGGAGGCGCCCCCTCCTGTTTTGGCCAAGTTTATGGGCGTAGACCCCTAAAATCGACAGGACGACTTGGCCTGTTCTTAAATTCGACATGCGACATGGAGCTTAGTGACACGAAGAAAAAAATAAACGACACGACATAGGGTATCTCTTAAATTCGACATGCGACATGGAAGGTTTTTAGAATCGACATGGAAATCCAAAATATAGTGACAGGGGACATGGCCATTTCTTAAATTCGACATGCGACATGGGGACCCCCCCATCTACACCCCTAAGTTTACGGGGTTTTTTAAATGGAAAATTCTGGAAAATAGGAGATGGTCCCCGCCCTTTGTTAAGTGCATCCCCACCTTGTCTAAAAGCTGGATCCGCTACTGATCACATTCTGATTTTAAAACCAAACTCTTCTCTTTGCCACAGGAGGACCTTAAAACATCCAGTAATGGCGGAGGGCGGAGGGTTGTTGGTCCACAGCACCATTCAGGTGGCGACCCCTGACGGACAGAGGGAGATCCAGCTCCTGTTTGGAGACATCACCAAGCTGCCAGTGGAGGAGAAGGTCGACTACCTGCTAGTCTCCGCCTTCCCGGGTAGGCTATTCAAAATGTTTTATGTTATACAGCTCACACGGAGAATGAGTTTAGTGGGTATCTGGTGGTAGTGAACTATAGTGGTTAAATATCCATTTAAAGTTAGGGTGCTTGTTAGTTGCCGTATTGTTTGTTCCCAAAGATATAAGCTAGCTCCATATGCAGTCTGTCACTGACCAGACTGTGAGTCCAATTCATAACATGGTTCCGCATTATGAAGGACATAACACTCACATGAAAGGATGAAGTTTATTAATATCCAATGTGTATATACTAGTGACAAGATCTCCCGTTGACAATGAACAATCCAAAGGGTAACGTCCCCTCAACCACACCCAGCCAATACTCCAGGTCAAATATCTTGTTTCAGGGGTGGATCCAGGGGTAGGGTATATATATATGCCGCTGGAGTTTGAAAAGTCAATATTATCAGGATTTCAAACGGTTTTAATTGCAGTGATATATTTTGTCACCTTACCGTCATATTCACCACCATAGATTCGGTCATACAACTGTGTACAGTCATAAGCATGAGTGGTTCTGATATAGCTGAAATATAATACTCTAACATCATCATTATCATTATATATTTATGTACTTTTCTAATATTTCTAAATTCATCAAACACGACAAGTGTGATACAAAGGTTCATTAAGAAAAGTATATAAACGACAGAGGGTTATAAGGATGTGTTGTTTTCTGCAGCATTTCCATCTTGAGAATTCTTTCCCCAAATCCTACTCCACTTCCTCTAGTTTCTATTTCTGCTCCTATTTCAGGGGACTATGTTCCCACACGGACGTCGGTTATCGGGGCTCTGAAATATAACCTGGGAATCTCTGTGCGCGACCTGGCCAGAAACAAGAAGCAGGACCTGAGAAACCTGTTTCATTGCTGGGAGTCACATCCCCTGCCTGATCAGCTGCCATATGGGTAAGGTCTTCTTGATAGTGTTGAGGCATTGATGCCAGGCCTATTTTTTTATCTGCAACTGTTTCTGCAAGGTCAACAACTAGAGTTGGAAAAATTCTAACGTGTTAAGGATTAATTTTCACACCCAGGTAATGTTATACAGGCCTTATATAGATTTGTAGATATTATTGACAGAAACGTTTGGTATAAATTCCATATTTGCTTGAAATCATGTATATACATTTTGTGTTTGCAACCAATATTAGACATAAATCTTTATGCGTGAAGGAATGACATTAAAAAAGAGTGTATGGTTAACTCTTGATGTCTTCAAATTTAACATTTTTTATATATATGTGTGTAAAACAAAACTTTGCATAACCTTCCTCTTCTCGATATCTGCTACAGTGATTACAATGTCATGTTGGGTTTACCTTCTTGACAGACAAATTATCTGCTTTGAGACCCCCATAATGCGCGGCTTCCGACACCCGGCTGAGCTGGTAGGGGAAGTGTTCCGATGTCTCATCCCCATGTTTCAAAACCAGGAGAAGAGCGTTATGACCTCCCTGTTAGCTACAGGAGACCAGGTACGTGCATGGGTGTGGTGCAGCTGGACCTATATTCCATGTTATTAATTTAGTTAATCAATAGCCATATTCCACATACCGAAAGTGTAATAACGATTTTCCCCTGATATACTTTTGGCAGGGCTGATATACTTTCGGCAGCATTGCCGATATAATTTCCCAACATGTTGGTAAAGTTTTCCTGCAGATTTTGTTCTGGCTGCTGATTTCGCACTTTCAGCCACCGATATCACACTTTCGGCCGCCGAAATTGCACCGAAAGTACGGACTGCCAGTATAAAATGTTACCATGTAGAGGCTCAATTTCGGCAGCGCACACTTTCGGTACGTGGAATACAGCCTTAACCCTTTAGACCCTACAGAACTTTTACATGATATACTCCATTTCCCCAGGAATTTCCAAAATTTCCAAAAAAATTCCAATACTGCATTTGAGTTAAATGTTTTCTAATGTCTGCTACAGATTATAAAGATATGATAAAGAAATGTGGTTTCAAGTAATGAATTAGCCATTTCATGAGCTTTAATTTGATATGATGATCGTAATTCTGGGAATATTACTTCCCAAGCTATTCTGATTTAAAAAAACGTCAGAAAAACGTCAGAAAACGTCGGAAATACGGGCGGCTATGGCCGGATTGGGGAAATTACCCACGGGCGGCTATACGGCCGGATTGGGGTCTAAAGGGTTAAGGCTATAATCAACTATACGATTTTACTTCTGACTTCAAAAATCGGGGCTTATCATATATAGACATGTTATAATGTGTCATTAGGAAGGATTTTCAATTATCTTATCAATAGTAAGTAATATGTAGGGGTTCTTATAATATTTCTAAAGAAAAACTAAAAATTTGCATATTCCTAGAGGTCATAATCACTTAGTGAAATTCGGGCTTTAAGACTCAAATGGCTGTCAATGTGTTGTGGAAGCAGAGTAACTTAACCAAATCAACAAGTCTTATATTGTCCTTGCAACGCTGAGTATAGTTAGAATGACCCATGTGAAGAGTTGGTCATTAGTCAATATGTTCTATCAAATATGAAAATACGCTTATCTATGGTCATAGTTTCACTTTAAATATGAAAAGACACTTGTATGGAATTAGTTTCACTTAGATCATGAAAAGACACTTATATATGGACATAATTTCAATTTGAACTCCGTCTTATCCCTCTGTCGAGAATAACTTTGATTTACTTTCTGGTTATCCTTTAACCAGAACTACTCGAAATCAGTGATGCTGCAGGCCATGCTTGACGCAGCCGTTAGCTGGATGAGGGCGGGGCTGCCCATGAAGTGCCTCAAGATCGTCCTCTACAACCGAAACCCCACTCATCTCAGCCCAGATGAAAAGAAACTGGTCGAGATCTTCACCAAATACAAATCACGGGTAGAAAAACAACAGAAGGCAGATCAGGTATATAAAAGTATGATTTATCTTGAAACAATTTGCAACATATAATTATGGCTGATATGAAAATAAGGAACAGTCACTTGTGTTTTCCTCTATACTTTTTCTTGTGCTTGCTCGGGAGATTATGATAGCGGGAGGGGAGGGGACCCTGGGTGTCCAGGGGATCAAAATGACATCCCTGATGAACTAGACATCCTTAGAACTCGATTTAGAGGAAGTAAATGCCTGCGTGCACTTGAATGGGTGCCTTACTTGCACAAGCCCTACATAGTTGAACATGTACAGTGAGAACTGAATTTGATTGCTTCTCTTCAGGCCAAACAACAGACCAAATACGACGTGTACTTGAGTTACCATAGTGCAGATAATGAAAAGGTGACGGAAATATCCAAACTTATGATGAAGGAACACAGCAAGATAAGGATATTTTCTGAAGAACAACATTTCAAAGAAGATTCAGCATTTCAAGATGACATTTTGGACACAATGAAGCAGAGTAAGAGGTGAGTCATATTTTATATAGAGTCGACTCTGTCTTTAGCGGACACCAACGGGACTGGGCGATTTGTCCACTAAGACACGTGTCCGCTGAAGACAGAGTCAGTAGTATAGGGCAATGGGTTCGGGTTGCAGGCCCTTCATACAGAGACTGAACATAAATGAGCTATAACCTCGTAATTATCTTATTATCTATTGGCCAAGGTATACCAAGTTTGGACGTATGCTTTGGACAGATAAACTTAATTTTCCCCAAGCCTCCCAAAAAGGAGGGAAATTATGTCAAAGGGAGAAGTCCTTTAAGTCACCCCCTGCACCTGCACAACCCTCTCTGCCTCCCACCAAAGGGAAAAGTCACGTCAGTCGCCTCCTGTTCCCTCCACACCCCTCCCGGTCACCCCGGTCACCCATCAAAGGGAGGAGTCCTGGCAATCGCCCCCAGTCCACTCTACACCCCTCCCGGCCTCCCAGCAATAGATCCTCCTTTATTCAATTTCCTTCACACATCTGGATAGTGTGATTACTCATACTTAAGACCTTTCACATTTATTATACAATTTCAACATAGATAACAATTTCGGTATTACATAGGCCAATTCAATTTGGTTTAAATTAGCTATAAAACTCCCAATAGTAATCTTGTGCAGTTTGGCTATGGGCGATTCATTGCTAACAGCTAGTTCTATAAGACATTATGTTGCAGGCAAACAATCAAATGATTTATTTTCAAATGTTGAATTATAAAGTAGCATATAGTCAGGATTAGTAAATAAACGACAAAGTACATAATAGATGGACGTATTTTTAGCTGTTTTTATGACAACTACGTAAGTTAAAAAGCAATTTAAAAAGAAAATGAAATAGTACAAATAATGAAAGTAAGCAAGTTAAAAAGAAAATTAAGAACACCGCACATATTTTGATTGTTCTTTTGTAGAGTCGTCACTGTCCTGAGCCCTGCATTTCTGAAGTCTGCAGAATGTGTAGAAAAGTATAACTTGGCACTATGTGTGAACCGCCGCTCCAAGAAGAACATCCTGGCACCATTTTACATAGAGACAATAAGTGACATGCCCACCTACATGACGTTGGTCCAGTACGTCGACATCAGGTAATCTATGTATACATACGTTGTGACACTGTTTTACATAGAGACAATAAGTGTCATGCCCACCTACATGACCTTGGTGAGGTACGTTGGCATAAAGTAAGCTGTATGTTATCACACTGTTTTACATGTAGTGACAATAAGTGATAATAACTTAGTGACAAGCCCACCTACATGATCTTAGTGCAGTACATCAACATAAGGTACGGCTATGTTATCACACCTTTTTTTAAAATATGAATATAGCCTTTAAGCTCTGCCCCTAAAACAACAGTCACGCCTGACTACAGATAAGACACTGTGGACACAACCTATTCGGGGGTCCCTCTGATGGAAGGGGAAGGCCTAAATTTTACCTGTCTATAACTTTCAGCTTATTCAATCTTATCACAATATTCCCAAATGAGCCTAGGGACCATTATTGCAGCTAAAGGGATAAAATGATAAAGTTGGCTGTTTAGCTATTGGTACATTACAGCAGTGAAATGAAGGTAGTGAGTCTTTGGGAGTTTATCAGTAGTGGAGGGATCTAGCTTGTCCCCCAACAGGCCTGAACTGGGGGACAATGGACGCTCCCATTGTACATCTCCCTATATGCCTAGGTAGCGTAGGCACCTGGTGAAGTTCGACTCCACATGTGAAAAATGAAAGCTTGAGTAATGAAACATTAAAAGAACTTCATCTGTTTTCCTAACAGAGAGCGAGATGGGACAAAGCAGAGACTGATAACGGGCATCCATACCTTTGTCATCACAATCAAGATGGTATCTCGGCACAGTGTTCTGAGGCCTTTGACCATTCAGTACGATGTATTTATCTCCTACTCACATCGCAATAGTGAGCAGGCCAAATACCTGCTGGATTTGTTAAAGAAGCTGAACCCCGAGCTGAGCGTCTTCTTCGACAGAAATGAGTTAAAAACAGGTAATTCTTCTTCCTCTGTTCATTAGATCCGATCCAACCACTCTAACTGCCCCAATAACATCATACGTTACATAACAGTGTCATTTAATTTCTTAATAGATTACAGTCGTTAACTTGACCACCACAGAAAATGCAGAAATAATCTTAAAATTATAATGAATTTTGGACATACAGACAACCTGAAAGGGACCTTCCATTTAGTATGTACGCACATCTTCAAAGATCTCAGACCTCCCCCCCCCCCCATACGCCCTTCGGCAAAAATACGCATTGGATTTGTACAAAAACTTATACAAAAATTGAAAAATTGCCAACCCTCCCCCCTCCCCTCTTGATGCGTAATAATTAATGGAAGGCCCCTAAGACAAAAATATTTTGATAATACATGTATGTTGGCTAATTAGTCGATATTTGAAAACTTTATAAATTGATACTTATCAAAGTATATAAAAATCATGCAATCATGAAAGAGGAACTGTGTGCTTAAAACAATTATTGCCAGCATTTAAAGGTACTTGGGTGCGTTCAGGGCGCCACCTGGGAGGTGTATCAAGAACTAGAAAAATATTTTGTTTTTAAAACAATATAAATGCTATTTTATGTATTTGGACCCTCAAGAGAGGACAATGCACACAATTTTTCTTTGAATAGGGTAACATTTCTTAGAATGATCCAGGCAAATAGTACTCAAATAGTCACATTTTCAAGTTTATTCACCATAACTCATCTCACAAACGGTAAAGGTTCTTTATTTTCTCCTAACATTTGTGTAATTGTCCATACTTATTACATGCTGAGTTTGGTGGGGATTGCACTGGTAGTTTTTTTGTAATTTTACAAAAACACATTTTTTCCATAGAAACCAATGGTAAAGGTAATTTTCTTATTTAGGCTGTAGCATCTGTCACAAACGGTAAAAGATCGAAATTTCAGTCTCTATTTTCTTCTATAGACATAAGCTTTTATCAAAAAAATTATATCAATTAAAATTATATCAATAAAAATCAGGCTGAACACGCCCGATTACCTTTAAAGGCTACACGAGAGGCTAAAGACAAAGTTTGATTTAATTGAAGTACCTAGGTAGGCAATGTGATGTTATTACTATCACTAATATGTTTTTCTGTCCACATAAACATTATGTTTGACTACATCACCGTAGCACGGGTGGATTATTCCTCTCCTTAAGCCCTATAACCACTAATCGATTTAACTGGCAACTGGCGACCATCGATGGTGACATAACTGTGTGTGTGTTTACAAAAATCATTGCCTGCATTTCAAGGATGCATCAGAAGCCTTGATAGGCAATGTGATATGTGTGCTATCACCGATATGTCTTTCTTAACACTAAGTGGCCATACCCACTAGGCGATTTCAGCAGCGAGCAGTGACCGGCGACCATCAGGATCGCCGGTAAAGTCGCCCGGGGACTGCATTATCAAGCAAATTCAATAATTTCCCAGTGACTTTCCTGGCAATTTTCCCAGCAATCCCGTCGTCTGTCGCCCATCGCCAAGAATGCACACCATACCCACAGGGAGTCGCCCAGTGATCCTGAGTTGCCCAGTGATCTTACCAGTGATTCTCCCAGTCGCCCGTCGCCCGGCAATGGTAGAATTGCTCAGTTGGTATGGCCCTTTTCAAACAGTGAATTTTACTGCATCATTGGTGCATTTGTCCCGTCCTTATTGTTGCAGGTTTCTCGTGGCAGCAGACCCTGTACCACGCCATCGACAACTCCACGGTGCTGGTGGCGCTGCTGTCGCCCGACTACCTGGCGTCCCAGGTGTGTCTGGAGGAGTACAGTCTCTCCCTCTGTAGGCACCTCACGGAAGTAAGAATTAAAGCACCATACCCACTAGGCAATTTTGCACAGTTGACCAACAAGTCGGCACTAAAATTGGCCGTTTCATATGATCGCCAGTTGATAAACCATAATGTGTATGTTTGATCTGAAGCAGAACTAAAATCTGCCAATTTTTTGGGTATAATCGGCCGATTTTTAGCGCAGATTGATCCGCCGACTCAGTTAAAATCGTCTAGTAGGTATTGGGCTTTATAGCCTTTGATGTTTCAAACTAATGTTATCATGTATGGGAAGGGGCAAGGTTCCTCCGGGTAATGAAAAAGGATTGTCAAGTTTGGTCATACATTTGGGAGATTCTAATAGCTGATAAAACTGCACACCAAGTTTTAAAACAATATTTCTACCTGAGATGTTGCTTATATGTGGGGTTATTAAAAACATAAATTCATAATCTCTATTAGTTATGTTCCCATAATGTTTATGGATAAGCAGAGAAGAAAATATTACATGGTAAATATTACAGTGGGTGTCAACTGGGATGGGCTTATTCCCTGCTTCAATTCCCTATATTGGTTTATCTCCTGATTGCAGTCGGATGATTCAGGTGGACTTGAGCTGATACCAGTCATGATTGAGAAGTATGACTCCCTACCGAGGCACCTAGCCGAGGTGCCCGTCATGGACGCCACCAAAGACTTCAAGGCGTCGGCTCTGGAGATAGCCCGCGCTCTCATCAACTTTAACAAGGGAAAAGAGAAGAATATGACTATTTTCAATGAAGTCAAGGTAATTAAAACATAAGATTAAACAGTGAATTGGATTTTTCCACCATGGCTCTCGAGTTCAATTATCTGATTATAGAGGTGTGCAAGAAAAACGTTTCGTAGGTATGGGGTCTAAAGAGCCATGGGGAAAATAATGTATTCCTAGACTGGATATGCTCTCTGTAATAGATTATAAAAATCGCCAGTAATACATCTGGGTTTACATTTATTTTCCCCAGAGTTTAAAATGATATTGACATTGCTTAAGTGTGCTTGCATGGTTTTCACATTGCAGTATTATGCTCCAAGTTAGAACACCACCCGGAGGGAGTACTCTGTCTAGAAAAGGGTACCAACTGAGGTTGACCCACAGGGGGCTGTAGCTGTCGATTGCCAATTTGGCTGAAAAGAAGAAAAAAAAAGGGGGGGGGGTGTCAAATGATCAAAGTACCATTCATTCTGAAATCAGATAGGGACCAATAAATCGAACTGTAAATGCTCTATTTTAGGGGCTGTCTATGGACTTTTCTGTAAAGGGGGGATGCCAGAGTATATGGTAGTTTGGGGTCTGGGGGCTGCGAAATCCCCATAAAGAGGGGCTGTATAGTTTGTCAGTTGGTATCTACTTTTATATACTGAATCCCCCCCAACACCACTGTTATAACTTTCGATACTTTTCAGACACCTTTAAATCTGGAGGACATCTTAATGAATGAGCGGAAACGGATATTCAATGAGAGCTTTGATGTACAAGAGAAGAAAATCTGCCATCGGCAACTTGACTATGCAGAACTTCAAACAACAGCTGACGAATACCGCAAGACCGAAGCATTCAAAAACAAGGTGGACGAAATCCAGGCAATTGCTGTCGCGGCAAAACTAGCCAAAGAGGACGAGAAAAAAAACCTGGCAGCGATTAGCGCCCCTGCGGCAGAAGAGGACAATGTAGACTACGTGCCTAAGAAGAACGTCTACGACTTGGATAGGGTGTACGACGTGGCGTTTGTGTGCGCCGACCACCTGGAGGGCACTTTCCTCAACTCGCTCCTGCTGCAGCGCGCGCCCCACCTGGACACCAACTTCTACGTGGACTCGGAGGATGCGGAGATGGCGGCTCTTGAGAAGGCCCGGCTGTGCGTGGTGTTCCTCTCCCCGCGCCTGGTGACCGTCACCAAGGTAAGTATATTACACTCCACCAGCTGTTTATCTATCAACAAGTGTCCCCTGTTTTTGAGTTTTTCACTTATAAAATGAAGATATAAGCTCTAGATAATATTTGATGAACCTGGAAGAATATTTATCTGCATTATTTTTCTCCAAAATGACTTACAGTTTTGCTTTGTAATTTGCCCTCGAGCTGCACAGTACGTGAGTTTCTTTGACCTGCGCCGGCGTGCGCTGCCATCCCATAATAATTACCTTATGTACTAAATCACAATGCATTGTGGGATAGCGGCGTACGCCGGCGCAGGTCAAACAAACTGACCTAGAGAGCTCGAGTCTTCTAAATACACATGTCATTTTGATGGGGCAAAACCAGAGCACTATGCATAACATAAAATTCAAAAAGCATATTAAACTAGACACTGAATCTGGTTGATGATATATTCCTCAATAGTTTTTGAGCATTTAAAACGTTTTATGGTATATACCTAACCAAGGACGTGGAGGAGTTGGACGTGGCCCTGGCCCGGCATCGCAAGTCTTCTCAAGAGCGCGTCTTGTATCCTGTCATCGTGGGCGCGCTGCCCCGACAGCCCACCTACTGCCACCTGGTGCCGTGTGACGTGGCGCTGGCCGACCCCCTCTGGCTGGAGGTGATGACCACGGCCGGCATGACCTGTGTGGACAGGTGTCCCCAGGACGTAGTCAGGGCGGACGGAGAGCTGCGGTCCAGTTTCCAGGCCGGCCTCTCCGTCCCCACCATGCTGGCCCTGTCCGCCGCCTGCGACCACATCATCGCCATTCTCCACGAAAAAAGGTATACTTCTGATCATTTTTGAGAAGTGTGCTTTTTCTCTGTTTCTCATGTTATGAATGTTTCATTTGCAAATGTTTCGTCCCGGAATTTAGGTTGCACTATGCGTGTGGATAGTACTCAAAGGGTGCCCTCATCAAAGGTAGTGTGTAATGATCGAACATGAACACCGTGATAAAAAGCCATGATATGTCTATGTGCTCGTTTGATAACATTATTATCAACCGAGCACCTAGGTTATGGTCCGAAGTAGTCATCACTTCAGAGCCGGAGAACGAGTCTTATCCACAACTGTTATATTGAACAGTCACTTCATCAAATCATGTTCAAATGACGCTCTTAGAATCTCACCCACCCACACACATACAGTCTTTCGCAGAATGCATAGCAGCATACAAATAAGTCAGTCTAACATGCTTCAATTAAAACAATCTTGTTTATATCTAATGTGTCACAAGACTTGAGAAGAATTCACAGGAAGCTCAACGGATTTTTCTGAAAAAGAAGAGATGGTAATGATTTCTTACTAAAAAGTGCCTTCGAAACATAAATTCCAAAACTGTGCAGATACTTCTTGTAATAAAAGTAAACTGTTCCTTTCAATATGGTACTACTAGATAATGAAAACAAATCCCTTATATGTTCATCTTCATCAGGGCTGTGAACAATGTAGTTTTGAAGCATTATGTTTGCATGGTGGCAATTGCACAAATTCCAGGGACAGAAATTATGTCTGCATGGTGGCCATTGTACAAACTCCAGGGACAGAAATTACGTCTGCATGCTCTTACATATCTGTTTTGTGGCTACTCTATGCGTGGAGAGGTTTTTATCTGATTCCTATAGTGTTTTCACGGATTCATGACCCTGACGTATTTGGTTTGACAAATCAGCTTTTATGGGGACAAAGTATGGGCTGGCTCGACCATTGTATTCAATAATAACAAGACTTAAACAGGTGGGGCCGAGGTAGAAGTTGGAAGCAATAACATTTAGGGTATATAAGTAGTTTGATATCCAAATGGAGAAATTATATTATGCTAATGTGGTCATGCTTTGCATAATGACAGCGGTGGCGTAATAAGAGGGGGCGGGGGCGGGGGAACGCCTCCCTTTCTTCTTTTGGGCAAATTTAGATATGTTTAATCTAAAATTTTGGAAATATGTTCCCGCCCCCACCCCCCCCCCCCCCCCGCCGCCGCCGCCTTCCTATTAACGCGCCCCCAACTTCTCAAAGAGCTGGATTCGCCACTGCCACATTATTTTGCGGTTAGAATATTGTACTATCATAAGTTCCCTGTGATTTGTCTGTTTACATTGTCCACTCTTTCTATTTTACACATTTCAGAAGCGTTGTCGGTTCAGGCAAAAATGTTGTTTTGAATAATGTCGTATCTCTCCATCTGGAGCAAAATCAAGCCGGAGCTGACAAAATCGAAACCCATTCTGGGGCCAAGGTTGGTATTTTGAGACACCATAATTATACTGGTAACACACTGTATGTATGGCTTTGTCATCAGTGGGTCGTCAGATTCATTAACATTAGGCTTATGGAATGGGTCTTAAAGGGTAACGTGAATAAAATTAGGAGGAGATATCGCTCTTTAGTTGTCAAGGGATCCTTCGGCGTCAGGTGGGATATGGTGGCAGTCAATCCGCGACCTCCTGCCTGTTAGCAAGAGAAATGACAAAGAATCCCGCCCCCCTTTTTCAGCACCCTTCACACACACTAGTCTTAGCATGGACAGCTTGGTGGTTCTTAAGCGATTACTGATAGGATTAGAAAGGTGCATAGAGATTATTGGAATTTGGTCCGTGTTGGTATGCGGTGGTATCAAAAAATATTAAGAAAATGCATGAATTTGGATATAATCATATATGAATAAAACTTACTGTATATACAAAGGCCTATTATTACAAGCAGGCATCCATACCAATGCAGTGAGCAATACAAGCAGGCCTAGTATAACTGTTACATCGATCGCTGGGTCATTTGAAACTACTACATTAATGTTAATCCTATTTTGATTGTTAACAAGAAAAGTTAAATCAATAGACAGTACCAAATAATCCATTCTGTAACTTCCAAATTAGTAGCACAGAATCTGTAAGTTGGTATGGCCTCTTTATATTAGTATAACTTCAACATAGTATTAATTTTATGATTTTCTGGCAGGAATATTTGCGATGTACACTCTTGTTGATAAAAGGTTTCTTTTTCTTGCCCCGGTTTTCCAGAGCTAGGGACCCTTAACTGCATAAAGATGGAATATCAATAAGTAAGGTACTTTCCATTGATTTGTACTTTGAGTGTTAATTATTTTCCATTTGCTCTGTACCCTGTAAGGGACTTATGAAAACCCTACAGTAGTTTTGATAAGATGATTATCCTTCGCAGTACAAATTATGTTTTAATTTGTAATACCAATAATTGTGATAATACACTTACTTGGTAAAGAGAATACGATAACAAATTATCGTGCATTCAGATAATAGTGAGCTTTCATATTATCGCATTTTAAATAGATTTTTGTGTGTGTCAATCTTGGGTCTTTATAGTACTGTTGGCTATTGATAGAATCCTTTAGATCAGTTAGACCTTTGCCTTTTGACAATTCCTATCACATCGGAAAATCCCCTTCCATGCAACAACAAGAGTGGTACATTCCTTCTGCAAGGTTCTCTGTAATTCTCTCCATGGACGCAGTCTGCTGCAAGCGTGATTCAAATATATATATATGCTTTTTTATCATCATAAGCTTTAGGTATTTTAAGCCCTAAACGACATCTATCCATTTCCACCAGTTCTTATAGACATTATTCTCCACGTCAGAAGAATTTGCTCTTTACCATTTGAAATTATTCCATTACATATATGTTTTTTGGTTATATGACAATATGTCATAAAAAGAGACACGAAATATTTCCAGCTTTTGGCAGAAAATAACTTTAAAAAGTTGAATATCATATACTCGGTACTATTTTCTCTATAGAAATTCACAGAAATCTTTCTCTAAAAAGATAATAGATGTTAGAACCAAAGAAACACCAAAGTCTAAAGGGATTACTCACTAGTGTCAACTAGTGATTAAACCTGCAGAACTTCAAAATATAAAGGTTTCTCTTTTTGTGTATGGGTAAAACATGATTTCTAATCAAAATCAAAGAAAATCGGAAAACAATGAAGATAATTTGAAAAGTTGCATTGTGGCGCCACCTGGTGAGAATAATGAAACCCTTCAAAATTCAAAAAATTCTTTTGGGGCACAAATATATGCCTAATTCCAATTCAAAATTAAATAGCTCAGAAAGGCAACTCTCAAAGCAGTGTGCAGAAAACTCCTCTTTTAAAGGTTACAATAAGCCCATCCCACATGGGGTATTACCTTGGTTTGGACAAAGGTTGGACAAAATAACCATATTAGCCATCCTTATCTCCTAAGGTTGGGGTGACTGAAATAAGCAAAAACTATGTTTTTATATATCCCCAAGTACTGCTAAAATATTGTGATTTCTTAAATTTCACCAAGTGACGGATTTGCAGGTTTGCCAGCGTATCAGTATACTGTATTTCAGGGCAAAATAGGGTTGGACATTATAGGTTGGGCTGTCAGGCTTTAACATTGGTTCCTATGGGGAAAAGGCCAATATATAAAGCTGCAAATTTACCAATTTTAGGAGCAATTTGTGAACTATATTTCTTTGGTTAATTTTGTATTGTGCATCTGTGTTCATGGAATAAGCATGGAAGCAATTATGAAAATATTTCATCATAAATTTTCATGTTGGTGTAAACTGGGATGGGCTCATTGGCTTCAGCAATTATATTTTATCAGTGACCCTATTCTTTTCCTCAAAAATATTCATTCGAAACAAAAATAGTTATGAGGTTTGGTGAGGCTGTAATGGATTTCAAATCTTCTATTATCCTGTTGATAGTGCAAAGTTTTAAAGTTTCGATAGGTTCCTATATAGTTAAGACCCTTCCCTTCCTCCCCACAAACATGAAAATTTCGCATGGTGAAATATGTCATTCTTGGGGTGTGTGATTATATTCTGATGGCCCTTGATGAATGATCAAAACTCAGAGACCTGTAATGGATTTTCAATTTTGAGTGAGCAGTCAGTAATCCCTTTAAAAAGACTTGAATTGAACTTAAGTGTAACCCCAGCAACTAATTTTGCATTGTGGTAACGCTGCTGCAACATCATCTTTTGGTTTTGATATTATTGCAAAAGTAGAAACATGAAATTATGGACTCCCAAAAACGTTGCAACAACATTTTTCATTGTTTCCAATTAACACCATAAAAATATATTATTGTTGTAGAACTTGAATTTAAAAATATTATGATGTTTAGATTTTTTTAAAGAAATTTGGTACATTTTACGGGTCTCTAATAATCATGATCATTTCTACTATAATTTTCGAACAATACCATCTAAAACCATTTATAGATCAAGTAAAACAAAACCAGCTTTATCCGAAATCCCCCATACTTATTGAAGAGCGTAGATATCTGCGAGGTTACTGATGGTATTCATCAAAATTAATGTGTCCTTATCTAGTTGGAGCAGACAGTTAATGTTGGGAATCTGGCTATATTGGGTGATCGTGATCAGCTGGTGATGTGCTGAAAATGAATATGCTGGTTCCCAAGCTGGATTCTAAATTTTACCCTTGTTTCCATGGCAACTGTACATTGACACGAAAAAAAGGGAAACACTTGATCGGGCATATCTCTAAAAGAATGGAAGTTCCCAAGCTGGATTCTAAATTTTACCCTTGTTTCCATGGCAACTGTACATCAACACGAAAAAAAGGGAAACACTTGATCGGGCATACCTCTAAAAGAATGGAATAGAAAAACATGAATATTTTACATTACAATTACACAGTTAAGACCAAGACGAAAGCTGTAACGTCAGCCAGACATGTGTTTTAGTATCTGTTTTTCAGCTTTTGATACATTGATTTAAACATTATTCTCTAATTTCTACATTAAATTTTCCTGAAGCCGCAAGACGTTGGTTCTAACCTATCGACTGAAGTGCATCCGGGAACTCGGGAGAAAGTTTCGACTACAAACTTGTCACATGGAGAATTAGGGCCTACTCAGGAGAAAACCAAGTCACCCGATCTGTCAGACGGAGACCATGTACTCACTGAAGAAAGTACTAAGTCTCACCAGCCATGCAGTCGAGACAAACCACCTGAAACTGAGTCTCATCTTTCAAAGAAGGGAGGCCAAGAACCTACCCAAGAGAACTGTGGGTCTGCCCAACGTGTTACAATCTCTGAGAGTGTTGGAAACTCTAAAAAGTCGCAAAGCTGCACTGTGATATAAAAAGGACCATTTTTAATATGATAATTATTTTAATCAAGTGTAGACAAATGCATCATGTAAATCTGCCGCATTGAAACATGTATGTCTGCCGCCCGACGTCATTTTGGACTGCCCCTTATAGTCTCCATACCAGGTGTTAATTTTCTTGCTCTATATTTTGATAAGTATTCAATATCCGGGCTTTTTGCCATTTTCATGAATACTGACAGTCCTGTGTTCAACAGCCTGTAACTTCCTTGAAAATGATCCAATTTTGATGAACTTGGTATCATTTTAAAGCTTAAAAACATGCATGTAATATATATATAGTGAACATCCCCATCCTACATCTCATCTCATTACCATTTACCATTTATCAACCACATTCATTACAGTAAATATTCTTCCATGTAGGTATTATAGTCTACGTACAAAACATATTAAGGATAGACATCTGTGATGGGCGGCATTTTCAGGGAACTAGCCATGCATTTCTTAAGAGCCCTCTGATCCTAATATGCTATAAGTCATTTAAAAGCTCATATTTTTGTCTTTCTATTGATATCTATAAAATGTTAAAGGACATCACAATTGAGAATTAATCAATTTTTGTTTGATTTTTTTCAGTTTGATTTTTTGAATGTGGATTTCTTACTAAATATTCAACTGGCATGAATAAAATTTTACACACAACATCATAATATTCATATGCATTAAAGAGTGCCTCAGATTTTTTATTTAGGTCTTAGTTTTCATTTTGGGGGAGCAAAAACAAGAAAAAATGGGAAAATTTTCAGGATTTTTGAAACATCAATTTTAACATTTCATAAAACAAGGACCATTACCTATATCAAAATTCTGAGACATTTGGAACACACATACACATACTTTTTTTCTGTGTATGTTTATCTCAGTTATATCAATATACATGTATATCATTTTAAACCGGTTATCTAATGATATTTTATGTATGGAAATGCAATAAGGAACAAGATTGCTATCCTTAATCAAAGGGAGTCACGCCATTAACTCCTTAACCACTGGTGTCTATCCTGAACAAGATTTGTGTATATTAAAGATACAATGTAATTTATTTCATTCAACATTATCGTAGTAATTTGTCAATATCAGTGAACATGTGATTTATAATATACATTGTTTGCAGTATAGAGTGTTAAACGGAGGTTATTCTTAATGGTATACCGACCATGCTAAGATAAGCGATGGTAAGAATGATTTTTACTCTGTACATGACAGTTGGCCCTGTGTCAGCAAGTTCTTTATTTCAATAGATAGTTGATTCCACATAATCGCACCAAACGAATATAGACCGTTCTTATAAATGCATAGACATGTAATCAATGATTTTATTTTGTTTTTAGTACTATGTGTTAATCGTACACCCTCATCCATCAACCAGTCATAATTGTGTCCATATTTATAGATGGATGTTATTAGATGCAACTGGGGACAGCTAATCAATGTATCGATTCTGCATTTGTGACCCGTTTTGGCGAACTGAGTCGGATGTTGCACCCATTCCAATTTTAGTTAGGTATTTCATCAGGAAATACTATTTCTTAGCTTCTTTTTACAAGGTATCGAACATCTATCTGCAACATCTGGGTGCTGAGATAAGTTCCAGAAAAGTAATAAAGAACCGCACCACTGGGGAATAGAAACCAAGAAAATTGAGTTCAAAGTTTTTCTTACCGCTCACTACCACAGTCCTCCACAAAAGCCCTAGCATCATACACCTCGAATCTCTCGTTGGTCCTGAAACTTAAAATAGTCATTCTAATAATAGGAAAACAGACAATATATATATAAACACAGTAGGACTGCTATACATAAATAACAAGAACATGTGGGTTTGGTTGATGCCGGCGTCAGTAATGACCACCAAGAAGAAAATTTCTTTCTTTTTTTTTCTTTCTTTTCCTTTTTTTCCTTTCTTTTTTTCTTTTTTTTCTTTTTTACAAATAATAAAGACATCCTAGCCCGAAACCTTTTGGCAGGGGAAGGTGCTAGTTAGAAGTGTAATGGCTGCCAGCCAGATGTTAACTATATAGGTCTCACGTAACTAATTGTGGCGCCATCTGTTATGTCATATACTTTTCTGTCCCGAGGTGAAGGGAATGACTGGCTTTGAGTGGCTGATAATGAAATAAAGAAAACTGACAGAATTGAATGAAAATTCACAGGGCACCCCTAATCATTTCTGAGTTGTTTCTTAAAAAAGAATCCATAATACAGTGACTATAGAAAATGTCAGTAGGTTTTTGAAACAGGCTCTGTGCTCCATGAATTTGGTCGCTGCAAAAGTGCCAAAATGAGGGTAGGTCAACATCTGGGGCGCTTGCTCAAGATTTTCAGGGTCAACCTACCCTGAAATTTTGATATTTTGTGTGCCACAATAGGTTGCAGAGTCAATTTCATGTGGTGCAACATTCTTAATTTTTTTTTTCTCAGGATCCGCTATATTAAACTATACTGGAAAACAATTAGTTACGTGAGACCTGTAGTGAATATGCCAAAGTCAACTAAAAGGACTTTTTGGCCCTGAAAACTGACTTTTTCAGTGACTTAGCCTAAAATTAGAAGATATGGAGAAGTTCTCTTATCGGATCTTTTTTTTAAATTTTAAGCCAAAGTTCAGGAAATTTGGTCAAATAACATAGGCATTGGCACTGAACATAGCCCCAAAATCAATTAAATCTACTCAATTAACCCTTTCACTGCTGAATATGTCATTTTACAGTTCATAATTACAGAGATATTGGCCAAAATATGAAAATTAGTCTTAAAAATGCCTAAAACTCAAATTTTCTCTAGATTATTCTGGTACAATTAGTTTTTATGTAAGTTTGATGAAAACATTCCAAATGTTGGCACCCTGCCAATTTACGAGACATGTATATGTTGATAATATCTGCATTATGTTCCAATCTTTGGTTTCCATGGTAACCATTAATTGCTGAAATATTGATTTTATTTGTTTCAAAGAAAATAAATTGGGATCTAAAGGTTTATTGTGTTTGAACAAAAAAAAACAGTTTGTGATTATCTTAAATGAAACCAAAGTTATAACATATTGAAAATTATATCATTTTTGAAATTGCAGTTTTACTGTTTTCTAATGAATTGATGCTAGCATATTCAAATGGCAATATCTCCGGTTCTAATAGGAATTTTTGAAAAATTCTTTCAGATTCTGAAAGCTTAATTTCTCCTCTATAAATGTTCTTCCTATGGGAATTTGCCATTGAGCCACTTTTGTGGCTTCCCGCACTGAAAGGGTTAAATCAGTTTGTCACTGATACAGATATTTGGACCCTGTTTCCTTCTAAAATGGTTAATTTTAAGTCATCTGAGACCTGTTTATTGATTCCTCTGGCTCATCTGAGTGTGCCATAGTGTAAATTTTGGCCTAGCGCTGGTAACTGAAAATGGATAAACCAGGTTGAAACTTTTAAAAAATAAGTCAAATTGTCTCAAAGTTGCAGGGGATGGTCTTTACACATTGTGAAACTAGAATAATGCCATAAGAGTGTCTTCTCCTGAGGACTTTCCACAAAAAATCTGGAGAAAATGGCAATTTTTATAATTTTCTGTCTTTTGGCGCCCAATTTTGCCAATTCTTTTTCATTATTTCTTGCAAACTGGTTTCACAATTATCAAAATGGCTCTTGATTCTTGTTCAGTGATGGGGTGGAATCAATCCTGCCAATTTTCATGTCTTTGCTATGACCAGTTCTCTAAATGAGGGTCAGGTGACAATGATGACATCACTTGGTGATAAATGCTAGGTTAACACATATTATGGGTAGAGGGTTAGGGAAACCACTCTTTTTGTAGGATAAAGCAATGTGCTGATGCTGAAACTCGTTATCATTATTGAAAACAGGTATGAGTAAAAAAACAGGTAAAAAATGGGTTTATTGAGAAAAAAGGCACTCTTTGCTTTCTATATAGGGTGTATTGCAAAGTTAACAAAACTTATTTTCTTTGGTTCTGAAAACTGACTTAATTTAAGGTAATTTATGCTAAAATTAGAAGATTTGGGAAGGAGTTCACTGTTGGATTTTTTTTTTTCATTTTAAAGCAAAGCTCAGGGAATTCACTCAAATACATAGGCGTCAGCTCCTCATCCTGAAATCAATTAAATCTCGTTATTTTCCCAGATCTCCCTGAAACAGATGTTTTGATCCGTTTTCCTCCTCAAATGACTGATTTGATGTCATTTCTGACCTGTGTCTTGCTCACTGGGGCTAGTTCATAATGGCCAGAAGTGTTTATTTTTGGCCTAGCGCTGGTCACTGAAAATGGACGAAGAAGGTTGAAACTTTAAAAAAATAGTTCAAATTGTCTCAAAGTTGCAGGGTGTGGGCTTTACACATGTTGAAACTAGAATAATTCCCTTAGAGTGTCTTTGTCTCAGAACTTTCACAAAAAAATCTGGAGAAAAGGTGAATTTTTGTAATTTTCTGTGTTTTGATGCCCCATTTTTGCACTTATCTCCCATTCTTTCTCGCAAACCTGTTTCACAATTATCTAAACGGCTCTTGTTCCTTGCTCGGTGATGGGGAAGGAACATTTCTACCAATTTTCATGCCTTTGCTGTGAATATTTCTGTAAAAGAGGGTGATGTGAGGACGGTAGCGTCATACTGCGATAAATGACTGCTGAATACTTAAGGGTAGAGGTTTAGGAAAACCAGTCCTCCGGCTGTTGTGTGTATGGCTCTGTCTATGGGACCATGCACATTAAAGAACACCTGCCTCAGTAAAAGTGTAGGGGTATGGTCTCTATCTTCTCATAGATTCGTTCATTCCAGAGATTCGATCATCAAAATGACAGAATTGTCAAAACCTTGTTCTAGCCGTGATATGACCTTAGATATTGCTACAGCATTAAACCCCAACAACCAACCAACCAACCAACTATCCCAAACTCAGTGCTTCAAATATCGTTTACAAACACCGACCTTGAAGGGAGGCCAGATAATCAGTTACGTAACACAAGCCAGACCACAGGCCAGACCACGACCGGGTAATGGATCTAGACCACTAAATTCAACACGGCAACAGGGCCAAGTTTGGCTTTATGACATGCGACAGCTAGGACCCATTCTAAAATGTTACATGGCGACATGGCTTACTCTTAAGATCGACATGCAATGTAGCCTTTAGTGACCAGGTGACATTCAATAGGTCTAATTCTTAAATTCGACAAGGTGACAGAGCCATTTCTTAAATTCGATATCTGACATGGGGATCCCCCCATCTAGACCCCCAAGGTATACATGACACCTCTGTCGAGTGCACATAAGCCAAGGCCATGCCAAAGTACCTCTTCCATGAACCTCACTTGTCAGGGTCAGTCCAGTGTCACCTCTTAAAGGTTCACCTGAATGATGGGCCCAACCAATACATGACACCTCTGTCGAGTGCACATATGCCAAGGCTATGCCAAAGTACCTCTTCCATGAACCTCACTTGTCCATTATTAAGTGGGTTATTGACGAAAACAGGCCAATAATACATGTTTCCCTCAGAAATGTGACTCAGACAGAATTTTCCAGAGATTAAGATTAGGAGCAAAAAATCATTCTTTTTATTTATGGAAGTTGCATTATGGGTAATTTTGTAAGGAACGTCCTTTTTTTTAGAAGAGCGTTACAAAAAAGAATGTAAATGACAATAACCTAGCCATACTTCCCAGGCATACCTTCAGGGTCACCAACTAAGCTTTAAACCTGCTTACATATCAACAGCAATAGTTGGATTCTTCTCCTCTGTTCTAATCTGGTAAAAAAAAACTTTTCAGGGACAGATACAGGATTTCCAAAGGGGGGGGGGAGGGCTCAGCATAAAGGTTAAATACTAAAACAGTCGTAATATTGAACAGGCTTTGTGTTGGTTGGGGGTTTTGATATGTTGATATTAATGGGTTTATAAAAGGTGATCGTCTTAAATGAATTACTGTCAGCATCTAATGGGAGTAAATGGGGAGAGCTTGAAGTGGTAAGAGTCCTAGTGGCATATAAGTCCTTTACTAAATCCCCAACTCATAATAGTAGTGGTACTTATACTAGAGAATGAATAGTACTACTTAAATAATTACTTAAAAACACTCATCCTATTCATAGGCACACTTAACATAGTAATAGGTATTATTTTGATTTTGTTTCTTTATGGCCGGGTTCAGAAGCACCCTCCCCCGGGGGATGCGTCTTGACCCAATATTGTTAGGCCTGCTTCCGTTCCGCACATGCTGTGCAGTCGGGGGGCGGTCTTACAGGGCAGTACATGCACCTGTGGCATAAGTATTTAATATTTTTGATGCAATGACCGAACCTGTCTGCCTCTGCCGCCTGCACCTTCTTCCGTAGAGCGAGCGGCAAGAGCGACACCTGCGTTCCACCATTGACCACTGCTTGGATGGCCCTCCCCTGCAGAGTGTCAACCCATGCCGGAGGGGGCCTAGGCCTCACATACACAATGGACCAGAAGGCATCCAGGTCCTCTTTTGAGAATCCCGGTGTACCAGGCCATGGTGTAGGTGTCCGGCCAAGCGAGTCGGCCATGGTGGAAACAATAACGGGTGCAAGTAATACACTAAAATATCTGAGATAAACACAATACCCAACGGGAAGCGCTTGGACGTCGGACAGTGAGCAATAGATCATAATCTACCACACTAGGCAAAAGGGGCACAAGTCATGTGGATTTAGAACAGACTCCTGTGAGGGATAGTAACCTTGCCTACCCCAGACAAATTCACAAGAAATGGGGATGAAATGGATGCCGTACTGTCATATGCCCGACGTCCAGTCGCCGACTGTGTAGGTGTACAGGGTCTTGCAGAATAAAACTCAGAAAGAACATCATACAAGAGAAAAAAGATGTACATATGACATGGTAAAGAATGAAAGTGTCGTTCAGGGCAAAAAGCAATATATGTATATGCAGGGTGTGAGGAGTACCGTGTGGCGGTTACCAAGTGAGCCAATCGGACAACCATGCAAATAATGATTTTAGTGCATATTCATACCCCTAAAGAAAAATTATGGACCCAGCACATGAAAGTTAGAATAAGGTTCCTAGATGTGGAAGATAAAAAAAGTACTTTTCCATGGAACTACCAACCATAAGGAAACAAACTTAAGGTGCAAGGACCGGAAAGTGGCCTTCAAAAGGCAAGACTACCTAAGGGGGGGCACCCATGTAGGTGCCCAGGTAAGGAGATAAAGAGGTTAGTCAATCCTCATGACGCCCTCCATATCGTTGTGTTAGAATAAGAGTTGTAGGTGTGTTAGATAAAAGAACAAAAATTATGTAGGCCCTAAACTTGCGATACCATTTCTGGTTCTGGCCCATGGGCTTGTGCCATGCTTCCCGGCATCACAGGGACGGCAGGCATGTGCGACCACAATGAGTCAGGCGGATTGGGCGCATTTCTGGGGAGCAAGAGTGCTAAAGGCCCCTTGCGCCAGACCAATCGTGCCATGACTCGGGCCGCGCCTACATGAGTCAGAGTCCCTGCTACCGATCGTGACACCCGCACGGTTTCCGGTACCACCAGATTTATGGGTACCGCATGTGCGCTGGCTGCCATGACAGTGACACCCCAGCTGATTCTGATGCGTCTACCACTACCAGGCCTGTCCAATGACAGGTCCTGAATAGTGGGACCCCCCAATGTGTACAATGTGTGCACCGGGAGGACGACCGGACAGAGGAAGTATGAGTGAAGGCCAGCCGGAGTGGCGAGCTGTAGATATAGCCCATCACGGTAAGCCTTAGAATGAAAACGGATGTAAGATATTGCTGCGACAACCATAAGGAGAGAGAATGCCATGAGGATGGTAAGACTTCCCACGGCCACAGTGAAGATTGCGCCATTAGATGGCTGGTCCACTGGGACACAATGGTCAGCCTGGACGGTCGGGAGAGCGGAACTCATGCCCAGTCTGACAGCCATCAAAGGTGTCCTGTATTTGCAACAAAGGCAAAGGCATATAGCAACCCCAGCTGCCCCCAGTGCCAGTACAGTCCATGAAGGCCAGGATGAAGAGGAGAACACCTGTCTCATCCATTTCCCTTCATAAATGCGCTCCCTCACCTCCTTATTCTTGATTGAGTCGACATCTTAATTATAGAATTTAATGCAACCCTAGTATTATCTGGGTGAGCAGCCAGGGCTGCTCTAACCTCTTGTGGTAGGACCCGCAGAACTGTCAATAGGGTTCGACCTTGGAGACTGGCAAGGCCGATCCCAGAAATATTAAAGGCTGACAGAAAAGGCCGATTAAGTGGGAATGAGATGGAGGTGTCAGATTGATTTAGGTGGCAGGCCTTAAAAGAAAATGGTACCCACGCGGTAGGAGTGGTCAATGCACAGTTGCACCCCAGCCGCACCCTAGCTAGACAATTTATGACAACTGGCTTTGGCGGTCTGTCACCACAAATTACTTGCCCCGTAGGGTGGGGTGATACAATGATAGTCCCACCCTGTGACAGGTAGATTAAAGATTCCTCAATCTGGGGACGGGTAACATAATGAAACTTGCAATTTGCCATGATATCATCATGCATATTCCTAATAATGGAGGCCATGCATGTAGGGGCTTGGGTATATATCAGAAAGGGGCTTTATCACAAGTCCTAATGGTAGACCCTCTGCATGATAGTGTGTGCACAGCCGGGAGAGGCATGTACCATTTACCATCTGGAGAGAGCGCCACCGACTCGGGTACTCCGTCAATTTCAGTGGCCGCCATCTGCTCAGGTCCCTCATAATGTACGGGAACAGGAAAAGCCCGTACCGTAAATGTTTGGAAGATATGAAGCCCGCTTGCTATAGGGATCAGGACCTCAATGGTTAAGAAGTCATTAAATACCTGAAAAGAGGGAACAGAATTTGTATAGTAAAAGGACGGCTCAGAGAATGAGAGGTCAAATTTGGGGTAGGTTTCCTTCAATGATCTGGAAACCTGGGTGACAGCCTTCTGAATATCGGAGGGGGACACTAGGGCTTCAGGAAGCCTCCCTCCAAGGAGGGCTACCACCCCCTGTGCAAAATCTTTAGTCGCCGAAATGTGGCCTAAAAGGGAAGTGATGACATTGATCTGACCAGAGACCACAGTGGGGTGCAATGACTGTAGAGTGACAATGAGGTTATTGTCATTCCACGACCCCTGTACTTCCATGGCCAGTTCATTTGAAAAATGGACTAGCTTTTTGGTTAGAATTTCGATTTCAGCTAATTGTGTGTCAAAAGATTTGGTAATATTTTTGTCCACCATTAATGTCTCCTTCACGTCAACAGTGACATCCTTAACATTCTCCTCCATCTTATCCAAAATTTGCCTGTTTAAAATACTGTCTGCTAACTGATCCATGCCTAAAGATCGAATAAAGGCGTTTTCAATGAGGAGGCCCCTCTTATGCCTAGGCCGTTTGATTGAGGAAATACCCCCCACCCCAGAGGCTTCCAAGGCTCCCTTCAACACCGCCTCCTGGCATGGGCCGCCTTCAGCTCTGTGATCGCTTTACTAAGGAGATTACCAGATGTGGCCATGAGGCCACATATCCTATCTACCTGTTCCCTTCCTCTCGACGTTAAATTTGATTGGGAAACATTGCAAAGTAACGTCGTTTCCCCAGGAAGATGGAGGGGGTGTAGGGATCCTAACCGTAAAGTTATGCATGATAAAATCTGAGTCTGCAAATGAGATGACAAAATCTGGGGTGAGTATCACCCCATACTCTGACCTCTCCAGGGGGTTGGGTGTCGCGGATATGGCATGCGCCCGTGTCACCCCCAGAAGAATTAGGAGGAAGAACATGCTTGTTCCTCGTTAGATCAAACCCACAGCTGTGTGGTCCTGTAAATTTAGGTACTGAAGGTGTCAGAACAGGGCTTTTAACGAATATGATGTGTCCCTGCCGGGTATTCTACTGAAGGGGCTTGGACGGCTAACACATTCGTTCAACAATGGCTCAGTTTGGCAGCACACATAACGGCCTACCTCTACCCGCAGAGTATGAAGTAATTTTTTGGTTCTTGTTACATCGCATTTCGACGTTCTATAGACGTAGATTTGATGGCTCCCAATCACGTCTCTGAGACTTCCAATGCGACGTCGCAAAATGACATTCTTATCACATGTTTCTGCGATGTCACAAAATGACGTTCTTGGTACGTGTTTCTGCGATGTCACATTGCAACTTTCAAAGAATGATTATATGGATTAGAAACTACTGCTGCAATGTTGCACCATAACATACTGGTGACATGATTATAAAATCATATTGTAACCAAAATTATAAGGTTTATTTGTGGCAGGTTCTGTTAAGGTTATTTTGTGACCCACCTATGACCGAACATTACACTGTACATCATACTGTAACTTTCCCAAGACAAGAAATCTTGGTTTCCAGCTTTGGTCACAATGACTTGGGGCCTTTTAAGTAAGTACATGTGTACCCAGGCCCTTTCTATAGCTGGCAAATGTCAGATATCAGGCAAGGGGACAGACCCACTCAGTATCCCATTGTGAAAGATTGAAAAAGGTGTGTTCATGGTACTGGTCATTTATTTTAGCCAAAACAATTAAACTAAACCATAAATACGTTTCTAGAAGATGGTTTGATATTTCATAAAGAATAGTGTTTCAGCAGCATTTAGACATATTTTGAAAAATAGTGATATAAACCACAAAACCTTATACTTTAGCCTTTTCTCAACTTAAATGGTATTGCACTATCCCCTGGTGTTGAAAAACAGTACTATCAATGGTTATGGCTAGACTAGGAAACAAGGTACTTGTGACGTTCTGATTTAGTCAAGTTGTGACTTAACCTAACCAGAACGTCACTGAGACATGGTGATTAGGTGAGGTCAAGACTGAACCTTAGCACAACGTCACTGTGATGTCACAATTAGGTAGGGTTGAAACTTTACCTTAAAAGAACGTCACTGTGACATCATCATTAGGTATGGTTCAAACCAACCTAAACACAATGTTCTTTTGACGTACTGTTAAGGTGTAGTTAAGACCTAACCTAATTAGAATGTCACAAAGACATCACAATTTTGGTCGCAGTGACGTTTCTGGGAGCCATCAATTAGACGTCGCTACAACGTCAAAATCTCACGTAACAAGAACGTCTCTTTAGGTTTGGTTACAACTTCACTCAGTCAGTACGTATCAGTTATGTACTTTTTCAGTTAGGTCTCTATGTCACCTAATCAACATGTCATAAATACATTCTTTTTAGGTTTGGTTATAACCATACATAATTAGTTTGTATCAGTTACGTTCTGTTTGAGTTATGTCTCAACCAGACCTGATTGGCACGTCACTGTGATGTTACATTGTAAGGGGGTTCTAACCTGATGTTCATATAACGTTATTATAACGTTCTTTTTATGGGATGTCATAACATCCCCCTAAAATCACGTAACTGTTACGTAGTTTTATGTGGGTTATAAACCGACCAAAATGGTATGGTCGCAGAATGGTTCTGTTACGTCGCTTCTTGCCTGGGTGGGGATGAACAGTGCACACGGGACAGGCGGGGGCTGGGGTCGTGGATTCCGGTATGGCAGTGTGGTTGAAAGGTGAAGGGGTTAATGGTGTGGCGACGTCTGAGTCCCGTATTTCCCCGTCTTCCAGCTCACCGTCCGAGACCTCAGATACCCCAGACCCGTGCACTGCGTCAGTGCTGGAGGGGCGTTCCTGTGGCTCAATCTTGGGTTCCAGCTCCGGGCTGTGAACCACGTAGCTAGGTGAGCAAGGGCCAGAAGTCTCCATACATTTACCTCCTGTAGAACGTGTGGTGCCCAGGAAGATGAGCCCGTCGGTTTATATAGCCCCGTCTCCACCCACAGCGACCCTCCCCCAGGCGACCCTCCCCAGGCGGGCAGATCCATAAAAAAAAATTGTCAGACCTTTATAAGAGACCTTTATAATAATGGCCTCCTGTCCAACCAGGTATTAGCGATCTGGTTCTCTCATTATAATACCAGGTGTGGGCCCAGGACTGAGGCAGTCAGGCCCGGTCTGTAAGCAAGGTTTATGGGCTCTGGGGTGTTGAGCAGGCGTGCTTGAGGGGCGGTGAGCAGGTGTACTTGGGGGGGGGGGGCGTTCCCCTCTCTTGGGGGGGTCGCACCCCTGCTCGCCCCTCAGTTTTATTGACTCCCCCACTTTGGTCTTTTTATTGACTCCCTCACTTTGGTCTTCCTACCCACTTTCCCCGGTGCACGGTTCTCCCAGCTGCCCCATCTCAGATTTATGAGGGGGGATGGGCAGGGGTAGCCGGAGGAGAATACGGTTTTGGATTTCTTAACCTGGGTTGGCATAGTGCCAAGATGGAACTATTGGATGTAGAGCCAGTGTTAGGAGCAGTATTATATGCTTACTAAAAAAAATTAGAGATGCTGTTGCGAAGCCCATTTTCGTGATTAAATGGATAATTGTAAAGAAACAGTCCCCCCCCCCCCATATCCCTAGAGATATTATTATTTGGACTTTGCAGTTTTGTACTGGAGGAGTAGAGATTCAGGATCGGTCCCCTCCTCAAAATCTTTTCTGTTCACCCATGCCTTCTTTTTCTTTCTCCTGTATTTTACTAAATACTGAACATCCTCTCCCTGTCGCTTAGAACATATACTGTATGCCGGCAAAAGGGTCCGCATTTTTAAATGCCTCCCCTCCCACTGGCTTGGATGACGGTGATTCACCTGGAGTAAGGGTATTGAGTGGAGGTGGTGGAGTAACAGGGTCAGCCCTGCTATTCCCTGAGCAGGCAGATGAGCGAGTAACCCGGTGAGTAATGGCCTGTCTAGAGGCCAGCTGTTTACTCTGGGCTGGTTTGTTGTGACTGGAGATGGGCCTACTCCCATGTAGTGGAGCAGGCGGCAATACGTGTAGTGAGATATTCAGTGGGTTTTGTGGGCTTTCTGGGGTGGCCACTTCCACCCCTCCCAACAGTGTAGACTCCGTCCCCTCCCCCAGGTCTGCAATCCCATGCCGTGGATCACAGACTGTGGGGTCGGCCGGGTCCCCTGGCCCCTTCTGGACCCCGCCGTCTGTGGGTCGGTAGGTGCAGTGAGAGGGCTTTTGCCGGTCGCGATCCGGGCTTGTGAATGTAGATTAGCCGGTTGGTGGCTCCCACCCCCATGGATAGCCATGAGCGGAGGCTGCTCGGAAGGCGTCAAGCAGTGGTTGTCCTCCTGTCCAGTGTCCGGCGTCTCGGACTCATGTGGGTCTGGGATGGTCGCCGTGGTGGGCGACCATGGCATGTAGGCCTGGCCCCGTATTCTAAGACGTTTTTAACGTAACTTGAACCAACTTTGAACCATCCTTGAACCCATTTTATGTTCAACTGGGATCAAACCATGGAAACGGTTCAAATCCCATTTCTAAAACAGAGGTTTAGTTCAAATATAGTTCAAATATGGTTCAAAGTTAAACCACCTTCAGGGGGTGGTTCAAGGTGGGTTCAACATGGTCAAACCATGAAAATAGATGTTGCTACATGTAAAATGGCTCAAATTATAGTTTTATTATTAAATTTAATCATTTACAAGTAAATAAATTAATGTGAAATACTTAGATTCAACAAAAAGTAATTTTCGGGGCTTGAACCTAAACTGCAATGTTTTGGTTCAGAGTTGGTTCAACTTACCAAAAAATGGTTCAAGGTGGTTCAAATAGGTTCAAGGTGGTTCAAATGAAAAAGGTTCAAATCTGTCTTAGAATTATGGTTTGAACCAAAAGATCAACTGATCCTTTCTTGAACTAAACTGAGCAAAGGTTCAAAACGGGACTTAGAATACGGGGCCTGTATTATCCGATCCACTTCTAGGTCACCTGATGGTATTACAACCATTGCTCCCAGCTCTGTTCCGACAGGAGGAAGGCACTCTTCCTTTGGTGGCTCACCTTCCTGAGTCCAGCTGAGGTAATCAGCCAGATGGTGGTCTTTGCCAGGGACATACTGGAAGGATATGTCAAAGTCTGTCAAGTAGAGGGCCCATCGTCGTAGCCTAGCGGAAGGTGCCTTGGATGCCGACTCCAGTAAGGTTTGTGGTCGGTGCAGATAACCACTGTTGCCCCTGTGAGCATGTCGGCAAAGTTTACTAAGGCTCTGATGACCCCCAGGGCTTCTCGCTCTGTCACGGTGTAGTTCTTCTCGGTATTTGACATGACGGTACCGAAGAAGGCTATTGGCTGGAACCGACCTTCACGCAGGTGCCCTATTGCTGCCCCAGTAGCATGGTCAGAGGCGTTCATCAGCAGCATGAATTCGTCGCCCAAGGATGGATGAATCAGAAGCAGTGGCGAAGTCAATCTTGCCCGTATGGTTTCGAACGCCTGCTGGCACTCGTCTGTCCATTTGAACGTCACCCCTTTCTTCTGGAGATCGTAGAGTGGTCGTGCTGTTTCAGAGAAGCGGGGAACGAAGTCCTTGTAGTATATAGCAAGGCCCAGGAAGGACCTTACTGCCTTGATTTTCTTTGGTCGGTTAAAAGCCTGTATCTTCTGCACGATACGTGGTTGCATTCGTAGTCCTTCTTCATTAATTAAGTGGCCCGGATATTCAATCTCAGATTTGCACCACTCACATTTTGAAGGTTTCAGTCGGAGGTTCGCCTTGATCAGGGCTTTGAGTACCAAGTCCAGGCTTTGTAGGTGTTCATCAAAGTTACGGTCATAGACGATTATGTCATCCAGGTATGCCAGGCACACTGTTGGCATCAGTCCTTTTAGGGCAAGACTGATGATTCTAGTGAACTGGAACGGCGCCGATGACAGCCCAAAAGGTATCTTCCTGTACTGGTAAACCCCTGTGGGAGTCTCAAACGCTGTGAGGTGTTTTGAGTTCTCGTCTAGACGAGCCTGGTGGTAGCCGCTGAGGAGATCAAGGGCCGACCATATTGTTGGTCATCTGGGGACTGTACCGATTCGGTCTATTCTGTATCGGGCCTGCACCTTCTTGCGTTTTTATACGCATGGGGGCTAGATCACAATCCCCCATTTCCTCAACGCGAAAGGCTAACGCCTTACGATTAATTTGGAGAAGGTGACGAAGGCGCCCTTTCTGTTCCTCATCCAGGGGAGTTCCAGAAAGGTCCATGTCATCCACATCTTTGTCTACAAACAGTGGGGTCCCCGTGACCTGCATGTCCAGTTGGAACTTACCCACAACTGTGGTGTACATGGCCATCAGTTCCGTTCCTGGAACAGGCATGTCCACCAGAGGGTTGCTCGCCCAGGCCTCTAGGTCGAAAGGTGGAACCTGTAATGGCGTTGATGCATAAGCGATAATGTCAGTCGTTGAGAGGTGGACTGTGCGGCCGGTTGGATTCATTAGAGGACCTTCCCTGCCAAATTCACTGAGTGGTCTGTTGCAACCGGTGCTGTTATGGCTGGACTGAGGAGTATGTGTTCCCCACTCTCCGGGTGCCAAGTTTCTACCTGAGCGATAGTTTCAGTCATGGGCTCTATTGTTAGGGGTTTGGTAGGGGATACAGGGTTTCCCACAAAAAGGCTGATGAGGGCATCTGGAAAACTCATCTTTGAGTTCATAGCGAACATAATGTTTCTACCAAGGACTATGTCATACAGTAAAGATTATTAAATAACAACATTAAATGAATAAACCACAGTTGATTTCTCCATCTTAAGTGCCAGAGTGACTACTTCAAAAATCGTGGTTTGTGATTCATTGCCGAGTGATAGGGGAGTGACTGTCTCCGACCTATCCAGGATGTATTCCTTCGATATCCTGTGGAGGCAAGATTTGCATATGAAGCATTCATTTGCGCCCGTGTCCACACACGCCCTGACCTTCAGTTCCCCAAAGGAAGTTGGTAACACTATTGGGGCGTCGGGATCTACGGGAGCATGATGCAGATGGCCCTCGGCATTGCACATGGCCAAGACTATACTCGGTCTTGGTTTGGCTGAAAGCCCTGACGAAAATTTCCCTGGCCGTAGGACTGGGGAGGGACCTGTGCATCCTTGGCACCTCCCGCATGGTGTTGATCTATTATACGGCGAAGGAATCGGCATGCTTCCGACGAGTGGCCATAGCCACGGTGGTAGAGGCAGTACTGGCCCCCATCCTCATTGAACTGAGGTTGGAAGCGTTGATATGACTGCCCTTGGGGTCGGCCACTCCATTGTTGCCCACGGTATCCTCCCCGGTTGTCGTGCAGTGGCGGGTAGTTATAGTTGCCCTGCTGCTGGTTCTGACGATCGTATCCATAGCCTTGATACTGGCCGGGGTCGTGGGGCGCTGGGTCCCTGCCGTTCCCTCCAGTGAGAGAAGGCCAACGACCCAGTTTGTTGCCCTGACCCTGCCCCATGCTGTTGGCCTGCTGAGGCGCAGCCACTAGTTGTGGCTGCGGCTTCCCCTGGGGGGGCCCCAGTCTGCGCAGCAGCAAGGGTGGGCTTGTGGTCGGAGATGGATTCAAGGCGTGAAGCCATCTTGAGGGCGTCCTCAAAGGTCGTTGGGTTGAGTACTGCTATCCGCGTGGACATGGCCTTGTCAAGGCCACTGATGAAAGCAGTGAGAAGGATATCCTTGTCGAACGCTTCCCAGCGTTGACGGTTCTGAAGGTCCGAAGCAAAGTCTAAGACAGTCTGTCCAGACTTCTTCTTTGTCTTAAGTAAATCCTGAGTTTTCTGCCATTCTGGTCTGGTGTCAGAGAAAATGGCCTTCATGGCTTCACAAAGTGTTGCATAAGTGTCCTTCTTCTCAAAATAAGAGTCAAGAAATTCGGACGGTTTGCCCGAGAAAGTAGGCATGGTGATGCTAGGACCGCGCGTCGCCATGGTTGCTTGTATTATTTGTTGTACTGGGTCATCGGAAAGGTAGTCAGATTCGTCGTCCTCTGATTCGGGGGGATTTTCTGGAGATGTTGTCCGAGACGTATCAGGTGTGTCGTGTAGGCTGCGGGAATCTGAGTCACCGGCTTCATGTAGAGTGCGGGAGTCTGTGTCACCGGCTTCGTGTGGACTGGGATAAGTTGCTTTCCCAGCTCCACGAGGTACGACTCCTGTAGACAACCTTTCCATCTCCTGCCCGACGTCCTGGAAGAGCGTACGCCGTACGTTTGCTAGATGTAGCTCACTAGGGTCGCTGGAGTGATCACCCAGTGACCCCGTTAACAGGCCCCCGTCGAGGTCTGCGTGGCTGCTGGCGGGCGATGGCGAAGTGTGGCCTTTAACCACAGTGGCAGGAGGTGTCTGTAGCTCCGCTGGGACTAGTGCCGTGGCCCCAGTGCTCCTAATCTCCTCAGACCGAGCCTGTATCACACCATGTGCGTCCCTAACATCCAATAGTTCCCCGTCTACCAGTACTTTGTGTTTACTGACCACCTCAACCCGTACACATGGCCCGACAGAACGCAAAGTTCTATCCACCAAGTTGTCTGATGGTAGAGGATGGGCACGCAACAGTGGAGGTGGCTCAGACGTGTGGAGAGATGTCTGTGGCGTTCCTGGTGCTCCTGCGTCGCTGTTCAGCTCTCCTAAGTCGTCGGTATCAGTCAAAGACAACTCTTCCCTCACCTGCGCATGAAGATCAGAGTAGGGGGAGTTATACTCTGATGACTGATCCGACATCCCATCTGTAGGCGTCCAGCATGTTTTCTCCACCAGTGAACAGGCTTTGTGTCGGTAGGGGTTTTGATATGTTGATATTAATGGGTTTATAAAAGGTGATCGTCTTAAATGAATTACTGTCGGCATCTAATGGGAGTAAATGGGGAGAGCTTGAAGTGGTAAGAGTCCTAGTGGCATATATATGTCCTTTACTAAATCCCCAACTCAGGTAGAGTGCAAGTGGCCTGCCTACACCCACCTTAGAGAGTCCTGTCGCTAATTGAAATGATACATGACTTCATGTACTGTAGGAAGTTTTATTCACATGAAAAGAGTCCATTTGGTTATAATCCTTGATTGCTTTGGTATTGGTAAATGTTCAGAGTGAGAGAGAGAGAGAGAGGTCCAGAGATATCTTCACCTAAACAGATGGTAGGAATAATAATACTAACATTCCTATGGAGAACTGCAGGTGTCGAGTAAGCAGCGTGTTAGCGGGAGCTGGAGTAAGTTGCCAGGAGCGATGAGTAGGGGGCACGGCTGGAGTAACCCTTAGCGGAGATGAGTGTGTGGAGGTCAGACCGACATGGATTCTGAAGGTTAACAACCTCGAGTCAGGGGTTGGGTTAGGTTTATATACTAGTACAGGGGGGAGTGTACATAGTGTACGTACGGTGTACATAGCTGTTTAGTGATGACTAAGCGGCTGTTGAGTACCCAGAGGTGCTGGCTGTTAGTCAGTGTGAGTAAGCTCTGAGAGGGGTAGTGAGTAAGCTCTGAGGGATAGGAAGTAAGCTCTGAGAGGGATAGAGGGAGGACAGGGGGCAGATAGGAGCCTGCCCTGTCAGCATGTCGTTGTCAGTGTTATTAATGGGGGTGGGGTAAGCAATGTTGTTCAGGTTGGTGTTGCCTGTCTGGTTGATTCATGTATTTTGTTATATTTCTGAACCTCTTTACAATAGTAGGCTAGCACGGAAGTAGAACCCGTGCAATATCATGCATTTACTGTTAGCTAGATTGGAGATTTCTGAACGGGAATAATCTAGAGTTTACCTTCTTCTTGATATTCAGGGGATGATACAGGAATTTCTAAAGGGAGGGGGGGGAAGGGGGGTTCAGTATAAAGGCAAAGTAACAAAACGGTGTGCATTAGCGTGTAAGCATGAGGCATTTTTCCTCTCTGAACTTTCAAACTCCAATGTATCAAAACCATTTTGTGAACAACGCTCGGGCATAAATCCATAATGTCACTCTGATATAACACCGTATTACAGGAAATAAGTCACTACTTCTGTGTGAACTAGTCTTTCAAACATTTTCTCAAATGTTAATTGGGGGCTCTAAATGGGGGGAGGAGGGGGGAGTCCCAATGTCACGTGTTGAATTTAAAAAACGGCAACGTCGCGTGCCTCTGTTGCTTATTTTTCTCAATGTTGCGTGTCAAATCTAAGATCTGGCCATGTCCAGATCTGGCCATGTCATGAAGACCTATGTCGAATTCAAGAAATGTTCCCGTCGCTGTGACTGATGTTGTAGACAAAACCCCTAGAAAAACTATAGAAAATAACGAATAAATGTTGTATATTCATCTAAAATTAATGGATTTTCAAAATACTTAGAAAATATCAAGTGTGTATGGGTACTAATTTAGAAAAAATTGGTCTCTACTTTTACATCAGGCTAAACTTCTTATAATGAAATGATTAATGGAAATTCCTATACTAAAGCCCTGTTATTTGTCTACATATAACCCAACATGCATCCTGATCTAGGCTAACCTGCATGGCAAAAGTCAAGAAAGTGGCTATCCGTGGTTGGGAGAAATTTTGGTCAGACAGAACCCTTCAGACAGAATATAGTACACATTTTATTGAGAAGATTATCATTTCCCCATACCGCCATCACATTACGATTTTGTAATTTTTCTCAAAATAGGAATAATCCAGGGTTACATGTCTTTTATTTTGTATATTTAAGGTCTTTGGGTGAATAACTTTTGTTTTGGAAAGTTTGCAATAAATTTGAACAGTGCCATAGATCTATAATGGCGCCATTGCCTTTAATGCACTATTTTCTTCATTTTTAAAATGTGATGAGGTAAAAGAAACCCTTTGCCAAAGCGTCCCGCTTGTCTGAATCGTGGCAAATATACCTCTGTAATTTGTACCCATAAAGCAGTCTTCCTAGCTAAATGGACAAAAGGTAACTTAATCATAGACCCTGATAGATTTCCTTGAAATATATCGATAAAACCTTGACAGTAACCACTCACTATCAGGAAACGACCAGATCATAGCGGTAAAGGGTCAAGGCTAATATCACACGATGGAAATAGATTATCTCTGTGTCCTTGGCGGCGCTAGTTTTGTTTGTGCATAGATCAATATCAATTGTCCAAACGGGCATCCCAAAAATAAAACTCAGTTTTTGATTAACTTAACCCCTGTATACGTTCAGAAATTATGGGATTTCAAAACCTCATTGGTACATATTAGCTATAAATACCTTTGGAATAAGGACTATTCATTTTCATAATCATCTGATATTTTGTTATTGTTTGTGTTATTATTATTATTTGGGAGTTTGGGGAGGGAGGATTATGAAGTGGAATCATGACTGTTCTAGACCACAACCAATTACTCATAATTTTGTCATAATTAATTCTGTCAATGTGTTTATGATAACGTTAGACTAAAAATTGAACTTCGAGTATGTTATTTTATAAAAACTACAGCCAGTTCTCTTCTATTTCAGATAATCAAACTTTTTTTTTGTAGAATATAGATTGTAGATAATGCATTATGAATTTCTATTTTGATCCATGGTTGTTATTTGAATATAAGTAGCGTGAGTAGGTTTTGACGTCCCATCTTTATTGGGGCTACATGGCAACAATATTGAAAAAAGTCTTTAGTTTTTTTGCTGTTGCTATATAAGGTCGAAAAAATAGGATAGGTAGGTCGGGTTTTTTTTCACATACACATTTGGACCTGGGTAGTATTGAATAGAAAAACTTATCTAACATTATTTAAATTATCTAAGCAATTTCTAGTATCTGATATACATGATCCAAGCATTTATATGCTATTTTATTTTCATTCAGTCGATTCTATTGGATTTCTGTCTTGTTACTCAAGAAGTTCATCACCAATATTAGGGCATACTTTTGGTACACACATCCCCTCCCTGCCGCCTTTCTTTTTTAACCTCTGTCAAGGACAAAGTAACACAGAACAATAATCAAAGTAAATGATGTGTTTTATATTATACTGCCAGAATTTGGGAAAAAAGCTGAGCAAAGAATATCGTAATGTACATCTATATATCATGGGCTTACAATGGCAGCTCATGACAAATCCCTAATGACGTATCTGCCCTAGCTTTGAGGCGTCCCTAGATACATACATGACCCCAGTCAAGCTCGTTGAAAACTTTCCGACTCCAGACATACACATACTCCAAACATGGTGGCAAGCCCGTTTCTATGTAATTTGACGACCCTAGATCTATAAATCCATGAACTGATGAACCCGCTCCTTAGTCCCCCTTCCCCCAACTACCTGCGCAATGGCCATGTGATGTCACAGGAACTATAGACCTTGTGCAGATGGGGCCACTCACATGAGGAACTTTTGGTGAACACCACGTGGTGATAATAACCGCGTGGGTTTGACCAAAACAACTGGCAGGGGCGTAGCCCACTCCCAGCCCTCAAGTTAAAGGGGGTTCCAGGTAAATCGAAGGGGGTTCCGACATATATTTTTTGCAAGATTTCTTATATTTTACTTATAATCTGGGAAATTTAAGTGGGTTCCAGACACCTATGACCTCCCCCCCCCCGCCTACGCCACTGCAGATCCCAAATTTATTACGATTCAGTGAGATTGTCGATAGAAAATCGGACATATAAATGTATTCTAAATGTTTCATAATATTATTTGAATAATGATCATAGATTGATCACCAATATGGTGGCCCGCGCATATTCGGACATGTGGCGTCTTCTGCACGACGTCTATAGGCCCTACACCCAGGAAGGAACCCACACCACCTCCCCCCCCCCCCACCCCCACTCCAAACTCCCGCTTATCACCCCACACCCTCCCCCACCTGCACCCCCCACCCACCTGCACCAGGTGAAATATAAAAAGGGACAGGGTAAACGCTAAACGGTAAATCTTCATCCAGACACCTCCCGAGGCCAACAAACCACCACCATGCTGCTACCAGAGAGCCTGCTGTCCCTCCTCCTCCTCCTGGTGGCCTCCAGGGCCGGTGCCTACGACAAGGGCTTCGAGCTCCTGTTCACCAGTAACCGGGACGAAGTGGTCGATCTGCCCGTCACCTTCGACAAGCCGCTCCCGGCCAGCCTCAACGGAACATTGGTGAGACTTTTTCTGAACCTGTTTCATTTCAATTGACATCAGTGACAAATTTAGAGGGGACGCCCCCTTTTCTTTTCTCTTTTTTGTTTGCCAAAATTAGATTTTTCTTAATGGAAAACTATGAAAAATGCGTGGTGCGCCTTCCCCCTATTTGGCAGAATTTAGATTATTTCAATGTAAAATTCTGAAACTACCCACCTTTTCAAAAAGCCAGATCCGCCACTGGACATGTAATCATTTGTATATTGATTTGTTCCTCTTGTAACAATTTACGTTCCTTATTGAACAGCAACAGGGTTTCGATAAACAGCTGATAAAGATTTTCCTTAAATTTCTTGTACTGTACGTAGCTATACCCTGCCCTGCCTACATACAGGTGCGTCTTTTTGAAATTGTGTGTTACGAAAGGTATGGAGTGTTTGGTATTTATTGTTGATTGATAACTACTTTACTTACCTTTCTATAATGGAACAGCCTTTTTAAAAGTCAACTATCTTTGCCCAGTGTCTTCATACTATATACTCTCTCTTTTGGGCATCAATGTAACTCGAATTACACATTTTGTGAGCCTCACACAGCAATACTCGAAATCCCACCAAAACATTACATCTTTGAGTTCAGGAAGCAATAAATAGTGATTCCCTAAACATCTCATATTTCTCAAACCAGTTTTAGAACTTTGTTGTATTAGCGCCTGACTGATATCTGTTTAGATCATTTGCACAATAAGAGGTATTATTTCGTGATACGATGCAAAAGATGAGATAGGGATCATAGGTTGATATGGGTTCATCTTTGTTTGTTCAAGTACCATAACGGCCTTGGAACGTTCGACATGGGGCAGAGAACGGTGTCTCACTTCTTCGATGCTTTTGCAAAGATGCACTCGTGGAAGCTAAAGGGAGATACCAAGGAGGGCTTTTTCACCACGAAATTTGCCAGCTCTGGTTACTACAACGACTCCATGCACAGAAAGGTAGGCCTACCTCTCGATAAGTGGACTATATACACCTTTCCCATGAACCTGCGCATTCCACTAGTCTGCCAACTTTTAGGGCTTTTATAACTAGGTCGCTTCACTTCATATAGCTTGACTTTAGGAAATTCCCTAACAAATTGTTTCAATTTTAAAACACCAGGGTAGCGCCACCTTAATGGAAAAGATCTATAGACCTTGTATAGACCTTGTGCAGACGTGTTCAAGTCATCACTTTTTGGTGATCACCACATGGATAGAATATAAATTTGAAATTCGTACCTGTAAATGATGGTTATTATTGATTATCATTCATTTAATCAGTCTGAAGTTTATGCGTGGGGCACGAATATTTGTTCTGAAACATTTTATAATTATGAATAATGATAAAGTTAAATTGATCACCAATATGGCGGACAACCCATTTTAGGAGACATGACATCATCTGCACAACCTCTTATTATTCTACTGACAAGCACTGGACGACATCATGCAATAGACATTGTGCAGGTGACGTCACATCACCCAATGTCGGTTGTCTGCCATAATGGTGATCAATTTATCATCATTTTTTATGATTCTGAAATATTTATAACAAAATATAATTATATGCCCCATTTACTTAAAACAATTTCACTGAATCACAATCAACAACTTTTATCATTGTTTTCTGAACCTATTTCATATCCACATGGCCTGATCACCACATGGTGATAACAAAACATTGGTCACGTGACACCATCTGCACAAGGTCTATAGACCTTTATCAATGTTATATGGATAGATTGCGTCACAAGTAAATCTTCACACTGTCGCATGCCTCACTCTAAGTTGCAGATATCTCTATTCATTTTTTTCTTTACTAAAGAAACAGCGATGATGTTTTATCTGAAAACATTTGCTTGTGGTCACGGGTGTGTTCAAAATTTCAAACAGGTAGACAACACAACCTACCTGAAATTATATCAATTGACCATGCAGTGCATTAATGATTGGCATCCAGTACATATTATGAATAATTAGCATTGCTATGTACAGAGAGAGAGAGAGAAATAGATAGATATATACCCAACACAAACAAATAAGTTGCCTTTGTTGGTTTTTCAAATGCCAATAGAGAACTGACGGTCACATTATTCTTTCAGGATATTGCACCTTATCTGCTATTCGCCAACCCAAAACCAGGGTTTGGCGCTACTGCAGACCTAGAAAAGTTTCGAAATGGCCAGGATAACGTCAACGTCAATCTGCTGAAGATGGGGCCAGACCTAGTCGCTGTCGGGGATTTTGCCAGGCTCTACACTATAGATGATGAAGAACTGACCACTAAGGAGCGTGTTGATGCCAAGGTAAATCTCAGTTTATCATGTTCTATTACTGGTTCTAAGTATCTTAAGCCCAATACCCACTGGGCGATTTTACCCGTCTACCGGCGACGGGCGACTGGGAAAATCGCCTTCTGGGTATGGTGCCTATTCTGGGTGATGGCCAACGGGCAACAGAATCGCCAGTAAAATCGCCAGACAACATTTAACTTCTTTGATATGCCAGTCTCCCGACAATTTCACCGGCGATTCACCGGCGATAAGGATACTCTTGTTTAAGCGCAAAAAAAATGGTAACTGAATATTGTCATCTCAATACATCGACCATAAAGGTTGATAACGCTAAGCACATTATCATGCTTTTTATTGGTAGAACAATGGTAGAGACAATAGGAATATCTATCTTTACGTTGACCCTGGTCTTACTTTATCCCTTTTTAAAAGACAATCGTAACAATATGAACAGGCGTATACACCGACTGAGTGACATAATCAATTTATAAATACTGAAATCCTGGATGAACTTGTACATCAGCTTTACTCAATTAAAAAAAGAACGTATGGATAACTTCATTAATACGATTAGTCTGCAAGACCGAAATAGGTCATTTTCCATTTTAAACCAGTTTGTAATCAAACCATGAACAATATAGACGTATAATGTTAATTTACTTTATTGTAATCATATCTAGGATTTCAATTATGTCTTCGGAGCCCATATGAAACATAAACCCGATTGATACACCTAGACTAGTAACCTGTTGTTGAAGGCGTGCCACAGGAAACCCACTAAAACAATTTTCTTTATTGTTCAGATTCCCGGTGTAGATAGGATCATGCCCGCCAACATGGACATGTCGACGTCTCACCCTGTACCCGAGTATGGTACCCAAAACTGGATCAACATTGTAACAGTAAACAACCCGTTTAGCGGTGGTCCCCAGCTTCACGTGGTGCGATGTGCGGATGCCAAGCAGAGGGAAGTGATCGCCTCGATAGACTTCAAGAACGTGCCTTACATGCATTCCTTCATCACAACTGAGAAATACGTCATTCTTTTCGTTAATCCAGTCATTTTAGATATGAAGACATTGATTGTGACTGGCGAACCTTTGCAGGGACTGAAGTGGGTGGACGGTAAGCCCACATACGTTCACGTTGTAGAAATAGCTACTGGCAAGGTCCAGGTTTTGAAAACTGAGGCAATGTTCGGGCTCCACTTTGCTAACGCGTTTGTAATGTCTGATAACCGAATCTCAGTAGATATTATAACCTACCCTGATATCCAGGTGATCAAGGCACAAATGCTGAAGGACCTTCTTGATCCGATTCGCCGAAATAATATCCCTGGCGACAAAGCCCACTTGAAACGTTACATCCTGGACCTCAACACCCTGACGGTGCAAAATGAAACCTTTGAAACCAGCCCTTCCACCTACGTCGCCAACAAGTTCGACTTCCCGGTGTTTAACGAGAACTTTCGCTTTAAGAAGTACTGCTACATCTACGGGGTGGCCCAGAAGGCGGACGGTAAGATGTTCAGTAAGTGGGTTCTGGTGAAGAAGAACCTGTGTGCCCCGGCCAAGGACAAGCTGTGGTACCGTGAGAACCACTACCCCGGGGAGCCCTGGTTCGTGGGCCGGGAGGGGGCCGTGGACGAGGACGACGGCCACCTCATGTCTGTCATGCTGGACGGAGAAAAACGGGTCTCCTACCTGGCCATATTCGATGCCCGCAGCTTAGAACTCGTCAACACCGCCTACCTCCCGGTGCATCTCCCTATGACCCTCCACGGTCGATTTCTCAATTAGTCCCTTAGGGAATTGACTGAATAGTTCTTCGATGACAGGATTGTCAAGGTGCACCTTGACATAAAACCATGTTCAACATAGAACAGTGAAGCCTGTATTCCTCTAGACGATTCTGACTGCCGGTAATTGGGTAATTTCTAACTATTTACCATTAATTTGACAGAAGTTCGTGCATCCTACATATCATCTGAGAGAGAATTAAAATAAAAACTCTTTCTAATGATATAACATACCTATGGCAAATCTATATTCCTACTGCCGATTTTTGAAATCCTGGAGTAATATTGGCTAGTGGAATACTGCCTTTAGTCGTTCTATAGGTCAAGATAAACTGTATCATAGTTGTAATATATATCAGCTAATTGGTAAATAACTGTACATACTTTGTAAAACTTTGAAAGTATACAATTCTCACTTGATTGAACCGAGTGCTGATGAGATCTATTTAGAAGTGTCCTTCAGTAAAACTGAATGAGGTCTGTCTTGATAGACCGCTTTTGTGTATATAATATTGGGGGTGTGGACCGCTAAAATCGACACTGCGACATGGGCATTTCTTAAATTCGACACGGCGACACGGCCGTTTTTTAAATTCGACATGCGACAGGGCCATTTCTTAAGTTCGACATGGAACATGGCTATTTCTTAAATTCGACATGCGACAGGAGTCTAAACTGATATATAGTGACAGACGACACGGCCGTTTTTTAAATTCGACACGCGACATGGGACCCCCCCATCCAGAGCCCCAATATTAAGCAAATTTCCTCAACAGCTGACATATTCTTACCAATGACTTGTACACTTGCCCGCTGTAAAGTGATTTGAAATGAATAAAAGAAATACTGCTAAAATGTATACTGAAGTGACCAGACTTATCTGTCTTAAATGTTCGACTAAACATTACTAAAGCTATCGACGACTTTTATGCTTAAAATGGTCTACTTTTGTGAATTCATACGTTTGCAATCAGTCCTAATAATGCAATACTTAATTATTATCAACATGTACACGGTACCTTATATCTAAAAGCTAATACAATAATACAGGATTAAAGCTAGAAAAACCTACAGAGATTGAAAGTACACATGTACCACCCTGAATACGAGGTGGGCATAGAAAAATTACTGTCCGAGGCTGTTAGCCCGAGGGCTGTAAGTTTTCTGATATCCCACTGAGTATTCAGGGTTGTACTTTCAACTGAAGGTAGTTTTCCTTATTTTATGTATCATATTTTGTGAATTATAAGAAAAACAGAAAGGAAATTACGCTGAAACAAAACTAGTTTCATCTATCGAGGCAAGCTAGTTTGTGCAACTTCAGCGCCCCCCCCCCCCCCATGAAGTTTGGGCACAGTGCAGACATTCATTTTAGCTCATGATAAACGTATTGACCCAAAGACCATTTGCTCTAGAAGCTGAGGAAGGTTTCTTTACAGGCCCGTAACTAGGGGGGTAGGCAGAGCAAATTTCTTAAGGACAATCACGCCATTATAGAACTACCATTGAGATTTGTTTAACATTTTACACAGTGAAAGTCACACCTATATAGGTATCAAAAATGAAAAATTAATGATAGGTCACCGTGGAAACCTTTCAGCTACAGCAGTTTTGAACTATTGTTAATGTTTGATTTAAGACTTGTAGGACGCTGCGTAGCTTGTATAATTGATTTATCCATGAGTCGTTCATCCGAGTTATTGAGCCAATCAGACTGCGCTCAAAGTTAATTCATCCATCCCCCAATAGTTCAAAAGAAATGGACGATGAGGGAGCTCTTAAAATGAAAGGGTTTTATTCAAGTAAACATCTCATCCCGAGTCAAAGCCACAGTGAATAAGTCTCAATCAGTCCACCTTCCCATCTCCTACTCAGTGATCAACCACATTAGAACACAAGTTGTTCCAACACATCCTAGACCACCCTAGCGCTTAGCTCTATCACAATCCTTTGTCCGAGGTAGTTGGTATAGGTAAACTCCAGGATACTACGCAGGAGCTGGTAGGCATAGCTCCGAGCAGCTCAGCTAACGTTGCTGACTTTCTACTAGTTACTAACTCCACTAACTCTTTAACTAAACTGACTCGCTCCCTACCTTGCAACACCTTTTATACTGGTTAACAGGTGGCGCTAGGAGCGTAAAACGTCTCTTCTCAGAAGTAGTATGGTTAGGCCTGATCCTAACTAAATTATAAAGTATGATAATATATTAAAAGTACTAGGCTATTAGTACAGTTTACTTATATGATAATTATTCAAAAAATGCTTCAGAAAATGAATTTTGAAATTTTATTTTATTTGCTTATTATTTTGATAGAACTGATATGACAATCAGTCTAATGTTTTTATCAAATGTGTTTATGTGTACTCAAGTGAGAAAGAACGATTTTTGTAAAATTTGATGGTGTAATATATAGTTTTAACAGGAAAATATGCAAAATAAACTATTTCAAAAATAGAGAAATCATAAAATAAAGTATCATACAAAAAAATTGATCATTGAAAATTGCCCTAAAAGTTAATATGACATGCATATGGATGAAGGCTTTCATATCCAGCCAAAACAACAGGGGGTCACCGTACTAATTTTGCCAGCAGAGATGAATATCCATTAAAAAAAACAAAAAATGGCTTAAAATAGCTATTTATTTGTTTTTCTATAAATTCACTGAATTGTTTATTTTAAAAGTATTTTGACAATTCTATGTTATTCCTTGGACCCTTACAATAATTGAGATGTATAATATGCCTTTATACACCCTATATTAAAAGAGTGACAGAAGAAAATGTATTTTTTGTTGCAAATTTAATTTTTCAGCATTTGCAAAGTTTTCTTAAAATTGGTAATGTTTCCCCATTTCTCCCTTGAAAACTATGTATTTTAGCCAATTTTCTATACAATTTATGAATCCTACATATATTATTGAGTCTTTCTGCAAAATATAAATTAGATTGAGGAACTTTCATTTTTTGGATATTTGGAAAATGGCGCCATTGTCCTTAAATAGTTCCACCTTTCCTTCAAAAATTCAATGTAAAAACCCATAGAAAAGTTCCACTTTGGGAACCTCGCCACCCCCCTTTTTAGGTTTACATTGTTGATATTATGGGCAAAAGTTCCATTTAGGGATTCTCGCCACCCCCCCCCCCCACCCCCACGGCAAACCCTGGGTACGGGCCTGCTTTACTCAAAAACGGTAGTGTACAAAAACAGCATCGCGATGAAATGGTAGTATAATATGGGTTGCCCTCTAGTGATGGCGGACCGTACTAGTGTAGTTGGTGATGGAAAGGATACTTTAGCTTTGTGGGTAATCTGTAACCATTAGTTTTATCATACATGTAAGTAAGTATTATGTACTACATTTGTTTCTCTCATTAAAAAAAATTGCCTTTGGCTAAATGCATTACATCTAGCAATCCCTCATTAATGTTATTTCAAAATGATATGATAACTTTTGGTCAAGGACAGAATCACTTATTATAAGACACTTATCCAGTTTCACCTAGTCCCCAAGTGGGCATTCTTAAACCTAAGTCATTTTGAAAAAAAGTTGAACTGAACAGTGAGGGTTTATTTTATTGTTAGAGTATTAAACCTGATCTCAGAAATACATGGAGATGCTAGCTTTCTTTGTTTCACTATTTCTCATTATCCATTGTTATTGCTGGTCCTAATAAAAGCTAGTAATGTCCAAGTATCACATTATTTAAGTTAATCAATTAGCATTAGGGTAGATTCCTCCTCATCTAGGTGGTTCGAGTCTAAATGGATGAGTCCAGAGGCGCAATAAAGTTTATTACTGGGGGTGCTGACCAAAAACATATCCACAAACTCTCGTGGCAGCGATTTTAGGCACACGAGAAGAAAAATCTGCCCCCAAATCACACGAGACTTTGTGGGCATGAAAGTTTCTTGAAAAATTATACTAAAATCATTCCCATAGTATATTTTGAATTCTATTATAGAATATTTTTGTCATGTCTAAGTATTAACTTATCTGTTATTACTATTTAACACATTTTATAAGGGGAAAGGTTAAAAAATATTGCTGTCATTACAGTTTGTGGGGGCTACATGAACTTATATGTTATGATAGTATTCAACTGTATGCTTGTGTCTTACCAAAAACAGCATAATTGTCATTCCTGGGTTGCCTTCAGAGGTTATTGTGGTTATCTTTCAGGAATTTTTGTATAATGAAATTAAACGCTGAATATTTAGTAAGATATAAATGTGAGATGTTGCAAAACGTGGGGTGGTCAAAAATCGTCAAAGATAGTTATTGATGGACAGCCCCTCTTATATGTATCTTAACAAATGGTTTTCATCTCCTAATTGCCCTTTAGCCGTGACCTGATGAAAAGACAGTTTAACCTGTATAAGCACCCAACTATAGGATGTCATACCCAATTTTGGCACCATGACCTGCTCTGCGATTTTGGGGCTACTTGACATGAATAATGAATTTAGAACAAGGCTCAGGCTTTCTAAAAATGTAAACATCTCTTAAATATTCTGAGTAGAAGCTGAGTTGTGAGCTTCTGAACATGATAACGTCAGACACCTTAAATCCATTAAAATTACGATATAGACAGTAGCGACAGGATTACAAACCGTTAGATATAGAGTAAAATATTATCTACATTAATTATGATGCAAACAAAATACTCCCAATTTTTTTCTAATGAAGATAGCTACAATCTGTTTTTTGCACCATGTAGCTTAAAAGGTGTACTTTTAGGTTTTATGAATTCTAAAATAAATGTCATATGACCTGGTTTCCATGGAAACCAAATTCTTCATAATATCAGTAATTCTGGGTTTTGACGTTTGATAAACATTCCGGTTACCATGGCAACCGAATGACAATTTTTAGGAAATTTCAAAGTTTGATATGAAACTACACAAAATTAGATTTTTAGTCAAAATTTGGCTTATTTTAACATTTTTGGTCATTTTCTGTGTAAATATTGAATATAGACCTATAAAAGTGTATGTTAATAGGCCCTGAATTTGCAGAGCTGGTCACATTAATTTTTTTAATTGCTTAATTTGTTCATTGTTGTCCTGAGGGAACACAGACGCCTCTGTGGTCCATTGCATAATCCCCTTGCTGTTGCGAGGGTTGTCCACAACAGCGTGACCCCTCCCTTTTCAACAGCGAGTGTATCCAACTTTGGCAATAACAGCAAGGGTTGGCACACCCAAATTTTCAACATATCGAGGGTACATTTTGGGGTTGTCATTTTAACATTTCGTTTTCACTTACTGTTAGATGTGTCCTTCAGCTCTTAAAATGTGCAGGAGGCAAATGGCAGAAATGTATTTGTCAATAAATTAACTGTGTTCAAAGTTTGTACAAAACCATCGCTGTTGCAAGGGTTGGCACATTGAAAACCTTAAGGATATAGCTGTTGTGAGACCCATATCTAAACCCTCGCTGTGGTCTCCCTGTTGCGAGGGTTAGCTTATGCGACGGAGCACTGTGGCCCGTTGTACAATACCTATAATAACAACAATGGGTAGCAAATTAATCGTACCTACCTTAAGCAACTTCTATCATTCTTAGGCCATTTGTTGCCCTCAAAATAAACCTATTTAGAATGCTGTAAATGAGCTGTTTTTCTTACAGGATATAGTCCTACAGTGTCCCTCCATAGGCCTACATCAAGTTACATAATTCAATTTGATACAGTAGAAACAACAAAGATAACTTACAAAGATAACAAAGATATCTTTATATATCTTTATAAACAGGGCAACCTGTATCTGTGGCCCATCCCCAATGATTTTCTTAGCAACGAAAATAATGTTATTAACAAAACCTTTCATTGTTAATATTTTCGTAACGACGATTGTTTGCAACAATTTTTTTCTATATTTAGAATGGCCTCAAAGAGCTGTAACTTTTACTGAATTTTCTCAATTTTTTTCCCTTTTTATATAAATTTACAGAATTCAATTTCATTCATTAGAACCAGAGATTCTACTATTGTCGTAAAAACGAAAATTTTCTTTACAACGAAACTGTTCGTTTTGCTATCTTAACTTGATCCTCACAACGAAATTCTATTGTGCAATCGGCCACTGGCCACATGAGGACGGTCACGTTCACACACTGGTGATAGATGTTATCCTGAAATATTGTATTCGAATTTTTCTACCATTAAATATACTTATTAAGATAAGATGATGTTAACTGTATCAAATTTAAACTCCAAGTTTTGTGGACAATGGTTACTTTTATTGAAATGAATTAAAGTGTGTAATAATCAACATGTTTCGGTTTTTCAACCTTCATCAGGATTAATTTGACATGGAGCCGCCTAGTTATATTAGTTTTTAATGCTGTGAATAATTTCTGATACTGTTAAAATTGGATGAGTAGGACTTAGCATTAAACCAGAGATCCTTTTGTATTGACACCATAAAACTTTAAAAACATGTGATAATAAAGTGAAAAGTATGTTGCGGAGACAAGGGGCTGTTGCTGAGTGTGCCCTAGATTAGTTCTGGTTTTATTATATATCAATTAACCTGAGAATTAACCCATTAACCCATTAACCCACGAAAAATAAGACGGATTCTCTTTATTTATCCCATTCGTGTCCGATGCTGGGCGCCACCATGTTAAAGTAAATCTCAACTCCTGCCCCAGAGAGTTCCATCCCCCCGGAATCAACATTGTCAAACAACTTGTTGGTAATTTCACATTGTATGACAACATTGTATGACAACCCAAAGGTAGTCATTTTCTCCCGACTGCTTTAGGCCAAAAAGGTCGTCAGAGAAGCAAAAATGAAGAATGGGTTGTCATAGGGTTGTCACAGAAGAAAATGAGAAGTCAAAAGTCCTGCCTGACTACCCTAGGGTTGTAGGTGAATGGTGCCTAAAGTGACAGCCCAGGGTTGTCATGGCCTCTGTCTATATCAACCCAGTGTTGTAAGTGAATGGTGTCAAAACCATACAACTCATAGGCCTCCTATGTGTAATGGCCACACCTAATAACTAGTAATAACATAATAGGATGTCATTATAATGACTATGATATCTACAACATGAAAATATTCATAAATAAGATTTTTTGTCTAACAGACACAGACACAGCCTGTGACAACCTTGGGTTGTCGTTTTTGGCACCACTTTTGACAACTCTGTGTTTTCAGTGTACGGACACTTACAGGGCAATAATTTTTTATTATTGCACAGTGTGGCCATCAGTTATTCCACCTTTGCTAACAGGGCAGTACAATGATGAAGGAATAGGCGGTACAAAGTTGGTATATAATAAAGGGGAATGCAAATCTCCATTTTCCACCTAATATGGAAATGGGGGCTTGATAAAGAGACTCTATATGTTCCTGATGAGATCCTATTGATCAAAACCAAGAAAGTATTTCACAAATGCAACCCACGAAAATACCCCCTTTCTGTCATTTAATGTCAACCCCCCGCTACTGACATATAATGACCAGTCCTGGCCTGAGGTCACACTGACCCGGTTCCCCTGACCCCCTGTGGTCAGCCCCATGGCACCCTGCTGCTGTGGTCACATGCAGGGAATGACCAATCAGAAACCAGTCACCCCTGACAACCAAGACTCACCCCAGCATGAACCAATAAGATTCTAGCAATCTGTGTCAGCTGGAGAAAGGAGGGAAATTTGGACCTACCCTTGTCATTTCGTGGTTGAACAGGGAGCTCTACCCCCGTCCCCCTCTCCTAGATTATCTAGATAGGGTCTAATTATAGAGGTTCTGAAGGCATGTCCAGGGATTTTCTTCAACTCTTTCAACTCTTTGTGAGGTTTCGAAAAATGTGTCATGAAATCTGTGTAGTTAAAGTCAAAAAGAGGTCTGGTAATGTTCTGACCCTCTTGTAGCGCATCAACAGTGACAGTACTACAATTAAGTGTAATTCCCTCACACACCGCCTCAAAAATTTGATGAATTATTTTCTGAAGGATATTGTCCAGAATTTTAATGAAAATGATAATTTTGTAAATCAGTGACATGTCAGTGTCTGAAAAAAAGGTTGCAAGCTATAGTAATAGTGGAAAGTATATCAAACTCTACTAATTTTTCTTGAAAAGGATAATCTTATAGGTAATAATATACATTCTGAAAGAATATTTGAGGCTGTTAAATTGTATATATATTGTGCCTAATCCATGGTAGTTTAAAGGGCCACACCCACTAAGTGATTTTACTGATGTTGGGCAACGGGGCTACTGGGAGAATTGCCGGTAAAGTTGCTGGGCATCGGGCAACTCCCTTTGGGTATATATGCGGATTCTGGGCAAAGGGATCGGTGGTAAAATCAGTGGGAAATAGGCAGGAAAATATCAAAATTGCTTTATATGACAGTCGCCCAGTGATGGCGACAGCCATTTTCCCAGTTGCCCAGCGACCAGCGACAGTAAAATCGCCTAGTGGGTATGGGGCTTAAAATTTTTATGATATTTTATACTATACAAAAAGTAATATGATTGTAAACCCTGCAATTAAACCAAAATTAATAAAGAATTGGGAATTTGATGAGAACTTGAATAAAACTCTTATAAAGCTGAATTATTCTCTAAGAAAATTTTCAAAAAAATTGGAGGTGGATTTCTCATCTCAAAATGTTCAAACCCAGCATCATTAACCCAATCACGATGTGTCTGATTATTCATATCAAAACCAATTGCAAGTAACTGTTTGGCAGTATCAAAATACTCATTTAGATCAATGTTCAAGTCCAGTGAATATGAGGGTCCATAGAAAACAAGCAGTTCTTCTCCAGGAGCAACCGCTTTGTCTGTCAGGTAGTATATCTTTCCATAACACTCTAAGGCAATGACATTTGCATCAACATGTCGATTTGGACTGTTTATGTACCGATGGTAAGAACTTAGGTGGAAGTGGAAGGCATCTGTATATGCCACTATTTGTAGGGATCGACGAACCTGTTTGAATGGATGTAAAATGTGGTTATCAATAGTGCATTCAAAACCCTGATTCAGAGCGGTTTTTAATAAGCAAAAGTCTGAAGAATAACATCGAAATTTATAATTCCAAAAATCTATCTTTATTTCATTTTTAGATAGCCAACCAGGTTATTAAAAGTGTCAAATCAGCTGTCATTATTGAAATATTTATTTTGAAGAAAGATCTAAATTTTGAATAAAATCTATAAATAGAACTTCTGTCAAGATGCTGATAAAACAAGATTACCTTACCTGCCATGCATACCAGCTTATCTCTCGTGAAAATCTCATTGGTATAGTCTCTCCATCATATTCTCCAAGCCAAGTGTACTTTGGGATATAGGTATCAGAAATCACTCCAAAGCCTGCCCCCTTGATTTTAGATGGAGCAATGCGTAAGCCTTTGGGAAGTGTTAGGTATGCCCTGCCTTCTACTCCCCAGGGCACCTGAAATATTATAAAAATTTAGAATAAAGTTTTCCATCATGAGTAGCAAGGAACCTACTTTAAGTTTTTAGATTAGGTCCATCAGCTTCTTTCACATCAAAATATTTTCATTGACTGGCAAAGCTATAAAACTGTTTGAAGTTTCCATTGGTGGCAATAGATGAAACATAAAAACACAGCCTAACCTATAAATGGGCCCTCCTCTGAGTGCTGTAACAGTCCTACAACAAATCTTATCTTACGTTATCATTAATGTTATTAACATTTATGCTGAACATGTCTTCACATACATGCTGCAGACAAATTGGAAAAGTATAAAGAACCAACAAAAGCATAAAAATGTAAACTACAAAACCAGGTGTCAATGTTAAATGCATAGCAATTTGATAGAAATGTTTGCATTCACACTTTCCTGGTTTCCCGATGAGGCCATCCATAAATGACATCATGCAGCAGGGGGAGGGGGAATTCATGCTTCCATGACCAAACATGACAAGGGAGGGAGGGGGGGGGGGGGTCATCTGGTGCATGACATCATGTTGACAAATTTTCTCTTTAAAAAATTTCAGAGAAAAATTATGTTGGATAAGAATATTGAATGCTGAAGTTTCTATTTTCAGTAAAGGTATGGCTCCCATGCAAGAAAGTCAAGGAGTCTGGCCTAATATAAAGCTTGTTGTGGCCGTGGGCTCTGTTTTGTACACCCTTTCTTATACTGTTTCTGCAATTTGAGGTGGGGGGGTCCACTCAATATGACATCATTTCTAGAAGGGGGGGGGGGGGTTAGGGGTTGCATGACAAAACAGGAGCGGGGGGGGTCAAAATTATTACTACTGGTGAAAGGGATTCGTTATTTTACTGTCTGACTGAACTCCCAAATTGGTAAAGATAGACGCGCTAAAGCAACACTTTAAGTTGAGGGCAAGGGCATGTATTAATCCTGTCATGGACATAACAATACTGAAAGGGTGATATCAAAAGACCAAAAAGTTATGGAAATAAATTATCACCTCATCAGATTGCGGAGTCAGGGCCGAGAATGGGGCAGAGGGACAATCTGTAGTCTACCATTATAAATCTAATATTCACTTTTTTTATACGTATCAAATTAAAGTTATGGCCCTCTAGGTCTCAAAAATCCAAAGAAACTTATGTGTCATCGTGGAAACGTTTCATCTATTGTACTTTCATTATTTTATGAGAATTTAAGTAAGGTAATGTGAAAGTAATATAGGGAAATGATATCTTATCTAAAGTGTTTACCGTTTATTACCTGAGGGCATTAGAAATAGGATTTGGGTTAGGGCAAATGTATTAAGATGTATTTTGGGGCATTAGATTGCAAACAGCTTCATGTTATGATAATACTTATTTACTTTTCAATGTAATCAAACTTTTTGGAACCAAAAATATTCAAATGTCCAGGCCCGTACCCAGGGTCTGCTGTGGGGGGTGGCGATATTTTATATTTTGGGGCCTTCCATGAAGTATGTACGCATCAAGGGGGGAGGGGGTCTGAGATTTTTTAAAATGTGCGTACATTTTAGTACATATCCTATGCGTATTTTTACCCAAGGGGAGTTGTTGGTCTGAGATTTTTGAAAATGAGCGTATGTACTAAATGGAAGGCCCCTTTCAATAATTTGTACTTGAAAAGGGGGGTGGCGAGCAGTAAGAAGTGTAACTTTTCAATATTTTCCTAATAAATCTAGGCTTTTACATTTTGGAAGGGAAGGTGGAACTTTTGGAAAAATTCCCTTTGTGGGGGGGGGGGGGGGGGCACCCCCTAGTTACGGGCCTGTAATGTAATCAAAGTTTTTAAACCCACAAATATTTGCCATTGAGGGAAAGGGCTCTCATTGGGATTTCAAGGGATTTCATTGCAGACTGTTGCTGTAGAAAGCATGTTTTAGCTTCAAAATGATGTGTGTGTTGGGATCAGATAATTATTAAGGAAGATATGGCTATTTAATGATTGTATGGTCATTAAATACAATCATGGAAAACCTAGACTATCTACTATTCATATGCATGAATATATTAATTTTAATGATTAAATCTGCTAATAAGCATGTAAATATTCATGAATACAATTTTATGTACGTTTTTTGATCCAGAAATAGTTCCGAATGAAGGTCAATTCCATTTTTATTGAAATTTTCAGCAAGAGAATTGAATCCTACACAAAAGGTAACTCCAAGACTACTTTTTTGACCATTTTCCACAAAACTACCCACATTCTAGCTTAAGAACATCACATATGGAAACCTTTGAGCATCCTTCCCCTCATTGGCATGCAAATGAACAATAAACAATATACACTGTTATGAGTAGGTTTACAGTAGTTTGCAAACCAGTTAATGATAGCAGGAGGGGCAATGGGTGCCTGTTCTTCCTGATCTGAGTTTTTGATATGAAGGTCATTTACCTGATTAACCATCATTTGGGCATCCACTGGTGGGCATTCTGTCTCTAACGAATCATACTCTTTGGTGACCTGACCCGATGCTGGGTCTGTAAGGGTGAAATGATGATTCAGAATAATATTCTATAGTTTGAATTTACATTACAAATAGTGGTCAAAATATTGTGTTTATCTTTAACTTGACAAGTCTTTTAAATTACCCTCAAATATACAAGCAATTATTTATTTTTTCAGAGTTTCTCCAGAAAGATGAAAAATTTCTAAAAATCTGTAGGTTTTCAATATATTCTCAGTTCATTTTAGGTAAGCTAGGCAGTGAACTACTTTATATGTGTTCAGTGAGTTAATTGATTTTCTAGGTTATTTGGTTGGAACAGAAACCTGTTTCTGTGTATCCAGTCAAAAAGTTCCCAATACTGTTCCTTCTGAAACATTTTACAGGTCAGATACACATGAAAAAATACTTCTATTATGATTAATCATGCAAATTTTACCAACCAACAATTTCACCTAATTTTGATCAGTCATTAATTTTTCTTTTCATTGTTTTTCAGCTGAATATTGCTTACTGACTAGTTATCCTTCCTTTTAATTACAAGAATAGTAGGAAGGCTACCAATCTATAGTATTTGACTCCTTGGATGCGGACCAAAAAGCATCCTTGATATCTTGTGGCGGTTAACTTAGGCCCACGACAACAAAATTCCATTCAAATATTATCCACAAGATTTCATGGACATGAAAGTTTCTTGAAAAATCATACTAAAATCATATGTATGTATGTATAATGATTATTATACTTATTCCCATATATAATGCTTTTTAAAGTATGTTACAAGGACATTGGATCAATTATAATATATATGGTTGAAAAAATTCAAATTAATTAAAACAAAAATCCATGAGATTTTGTGGACAATAAAATACCCATGATAGCAATTTGTGCAATCATGCCGCACTTGTTTGCAGTACTTGCCATTTTACATTGTTTTTCTATACATTGCTTACAGGCTTTATCTCCTCAAGTGTCAGCAATAGCATGCAACAGACGTCTTGATTCCGCTCCTACCTTTGACTGTCCTACCCATCTACACTACATTTTCCTGAAAGTGTCCCTTTCTTGTTGTTAATCTATGATCTTAAACAATTAGAATTCATCTTTCTCTTACTACTCTGTAGGAGAGGGGGGTAACAAGATGGTCTGATATTTGCACTTGTGATGCCAATGGACCCCTTTCACTGCCAGAGGCCGCTATAGTGGCCAAAATGGGAAACCCCCTTGAGCTAAATATAGCACCAGGGAATCCCTGGGGAATCCCCAGGAACCCCCCAATTTGTCCCATAATTTCACAATATCACCTAAATTGCATCAAAAGTGTAACCTTATCCCAATTTAACCTTAATTTGCTTGTTTTTGATGTTTCTCATTTAATTATATTCTAAATATATCATATCACGTTGATTTAGGGATATTTCAGTACTTTGAGGAATAGTTTGCACATTTAAATAGCATATGATCATCCAAGAAAAGTCAAGAAAATGACTTTCCAAAATCATTTTAGACACATTAGACTTATGGATTGCATCTTCCATGAGTCTATGTGATTTAGATAGCCTTGTAGGGCTTCTAAGTATAACATGATGCATTTATATAAATGTTTTGGTCAAAAATAGAAATAAAATGATGAAAAATGTGCAAAACTTACCAATGTTCTGTTAATGTTGGCTACCTGGTTACCATGGCAACCAAATTTCAAAATTTTTACAAATGATTACAGGAAAAGCAAAACAGTCTTTGATGTGTTCAATTATTATGGGAAAATAACAACTAACTGTTTGTGGGAAGAATAATGTGCATTAAACAAATAGGTCCCTTGGATAGATAATTATCCCCTGAATTATCCGGCAGTGAAAGGGAATATACTCCTACCTAATGTTCAGGAAGCTTCTAAATCCAATTCTAACTTTCTGACATAATTGTTTTATTTGTTTCTCAATAAAGCTTGCTTGACATTAAATCATAATACTTATTATCTGTATGTTTAACTTGCTGTTATTTGCCTACTTTGAGCCATCTGACTTTGACATGAAACTAAGTCATCCCTAAATCTCACTACATAATCCAAGTAAAACGCAACAATTTTGTAGCCATGGCTAAAACCAATATGTCATTTAGTATGGGACTTCACTGTGTTTAGGGTGACCTTCACCATGTTATCAATTAGGATGACCTTCATGGTGTTATGTCTAGGATGACCTTCTTGGGTTGTCATTTAGGGGCATTTAGGATGACCATCATGGTGTTAGTGTTTAGGATGACCTTTGTCATGTTATTGTTTAGTATGACCTTCATGGTGTTATCATTTAGGATGACCTTCATGATGTAATTGTTTAGGCTGAACCTCATTGTGTTATTGTTTAGTATGACCTTCATGATGTTATTATTTAGGATGACCTTCATGGTGTTATTGTTTAGGATTATGTTCATCATGATTGGTGAGAAATTGAACTTTGAAATTTGATATGTGAATTATTATATTTGTTCTTTGAAATTTATTATTGTATATTGATGTCCGTATATGGGTCATTGTACCAAGAAATGTACAATTGCAGTATTTTGGGGTTTCTGAGGGATTATGAGGTGCTGCATCTCTTCAATGTATCAGATGTTAATGTAAACGGTATCAATGGAAAGAAAACACAATGAGCTTTCAGAATATGTTTAGTTTGATGTATTTCAAATGAAATTGTAGATGCTATGAGGAACTGAAGCCCAAAAAATGATAAAAATTAATGTTTTTCTACAATTTTCAAACTTAAAATGAGGGCATATTGCGAATCTGATGACAGTCATTGAATATATTGGCTACAGATCATACCTATGACAGTGGTGACTCATTCTTTGAAATATTGTGCATTTTGGATAAATATGTTGTTTCCCGTTGCACTAGATACAAAGTATAGTATTGAAAACAAACATCCGTGACCATTACTTCAGTAGGCTTTAATAGTAGGTAAGAAAAAGAGTAGCAAATAAGTATGTTGCCTACATGAAGACATAAGGTAATTAAAAAATGTATAAAAATTATTTTATCTTTGTAATACTTGCTGATGAGTAAGGGCAGATTAATTGATTTTATACTGAGATTGATCACGAACGTTTGCTTTAGTTTTTGTCAGGTAGATTCCTAAATTCTATCACATTGTTGATAATCATTATCTTGCAAGTGTATTAGGATATGTACTCACGAAAAATGACAACAAACGTTTCTTATCATTGAATATTTTGATTTGTCATGAAAAAATAATTATTTATGCAAACATTCGTGATCAAAACAAACATCCGTGATCAAAACTATTACCCCAACAAAACAGAGTAAAAGTGTGGTTTATATCATTTCATGTGTAGATTAGTACTAGACAATTGCTATAAGATCTTACAGAAATAACTACAACAGAAAAAATATGCAACATCATCACTATGAAGTTTTGGTCACGGACGTTTGTATCAGTTTGTGTTATTGCCTTAGATACTATATTAAATATGTTGCCATTAATAGAATAGGCACCAGGTAATCATGATACAATACCTTTTACTATATAGATAATTTATTTCCAATATGTTTATCCATATTTTGTCTACATGTTGATTTTTATTTTGATCACGAATGTTATTAAGCCAACTGGCTAAAAAAAGATAATTTCAGAATTTCAAAACATTCTAAATTTTTCCCCAAAGGATGGGCATCTTGTAGACCTTTTATTTTGTCCATATTTCCATTGAGAATGGAAATATTTTATTTTAATTATGATCACGAACGTTTGTTTTGTATGTTTACTACCACTCCATGACTCAAGGGGCCACTTTCTAAATAAAAATGTAACTCTTTATAGTTCTCAAGTAATAGTATATCAAGAAAAAAGTTACTTAGAAAGTAAATCTTGTGATTAACATTAATTTAAGACGTGGTGAAGCAAAGCAACAAACGTTCGTGATCAAAACAAACATTAGTGACCAAAATAAAATCTGTTATATATAATCAATTTCCAAGCATTTGACCATCAAAGCTATTTGTTCATGTTGCATATATACATTGAATTCGTTGTTAACAAATATACCAGAGAAATTACTTTAAAATGTGCCAGATGATACAAATCTCTAATCTGATAACAAACGTTCGTGACCAAAACAAATAGTTTATGAATACTAAATTCTTCTAAACAAAGTGTTCTGATGGTACCAAACTATATTGAGATAAATCAGGGACATATTGGGTTAGTTTATTCTTCATAAACATGCTTGGTTTTGACTATTGTAATTAAAAGAAACAAACTGAAACGTGGTTTAACATTCAAATTGACATTGCTTGTTTTTTAGAAAACCACTGAATATGAAGTTTTTTGTTCTGAAACTTACAGTTTCATGTGATGAGAGGAAAAGATATGAATGATATACATATCACAGGTAATGCTGGAAGGTTGATTTATAATAGAAAAATAGGCATCAAGATGTATTTGGTCACGAACGTTTGTTTATCCAATATTATATTTTCACATGTTTGAAAAAACTGTAAACCTTAGGAGAATCCTGGTATAATTTGTTTTTTCATGTACAAAAATGTGTATCCTTGTGGTAAAAGAAGATGCCTTGCATAGATAAAGGGATTTTGGAAATCAGTCATTTCAGACCCAATTGTACATTTCCCGGTACAATGACCCATATTCATCCTTATCATATTACACATCTTGTTCATCTGTATGTAATCCATTTCATATCCCCCCCCCCCAGTCAACTGGAAGAACACCTTACTGTATGTATGTGAAGTTGATGTTAAATAAAATAAATAAAAAAGAAATCATGTTGTTATTCAGGATAACCTTCATCATGTTATTGATTAGGAAGACCTTCATCATCTTTTTGTGTAGGATGACCTTCATCATCTTATTGTTCAGGATGGTCTTCATGGCATTGTTGTTTAGGATGACCTTCATTGTGTTATCGTTAACCCTTTAGACCCCATGGATTGTCTTCATAAATTGCTGGATTTCCCCAGGATTTCCATGGATTTCCCTCCAGAATTCCAGAAATTCCTTTTAATTAGTGTTGTTCAAGGCTTGACCCAAGCTTGTTTATTGAAGTTATAGAAATATGATTTATGGCATTTATTAGGGACTTTAATCAGCTTTAAAACGATATATTGGTTGCTTTTTGTATGTTGAATACTCAGGAATGTGTTCCCCTTTGGAAAAATATGGAAAATTTTGGAAAAATTTCCGTTTTTCCGGGCGGCTTCAGCTGGATTGGGGAATACACCATCGGGCGGCCATGGTCAGATTGGGGTCAAAAGGGTTAAGGATGAACTTCATCATGTTATTATTCAGGATGACTTTCACTGTTTTATTGTTCAGGATGACCTTCATTGTATTATTTTTAGGATGACTCACCTATCTGCATGAGTACTGGTAGCAGCAAAAGGAGGAGAGTAGCCACAGCTACTGTAACAATTATGTCACCCATGTATGGCTTAATCAGTCTTCACTGCAAATAATCAATAATGTAAAACATTTCAAACATATTCTGGGTTATTTTGAGGGGTTGAAATAAGCATTCAGGGGACATTAACTGATTAAGTGAGGGCTATAAGATTAGAAAAAGCATTTCATCAAAAAGCAACTTTATTTAAGCAAGTTTTTTTGATTGATTGGGACAATCGTCTTCATGTGAACATCTCATTTAAAAGGTCAATGTAATATTTCAACATGGTGAGCAATATTGTAATTGTGGAAAAAGACTGGTCCCGACTTTGGCGATTAGATTTTCTTAGTTGCCTTCGACTAATGTAGTAATTAGCCTGGCAACTATTATTTAACTAGATACTGGTACCGAGATGTCTGTTGTTTGTTGGTCAAATATTAAGCAACATTACTATTGCTCCCAAGTTGCTTGCAATTAGTGCACTTTATCACCAGGCAGGGTGACTTATGTGATGTCTAATCACTGGCAGTTTGACGGCAAGAGTGTCCCAACTTCAGGATTAGTATTTTAGTAGTCTGGTGATTAGTTAGTTACCTGATGAGTTTTTTGCCCTTGGTCATCTGTGAAAGCTACTAAAATGCACTAATCACTGTCATTAGTCAGCCAAGTGGGGACCCGGCTTTAGATTTCTTCATTGTATTCTCTCATTCCTCTCAATTTACATATAGAAGAGACAGAAGATGCACTTACCATATTTTACCATACTCTTCTGTGTATGTGTGCGGTCAGTGCCAAACCTGGAAGTTATGATAAGTGGAAGAGGACGAGCCTCAGAAATCTGAATGTTTCTGCTCTGTTTACTAACAAAGGGGTAGGCGAAGGGTGTATAACAGTCGGTCACTGTGCAGAAGACCGTTTGGACACGATATATTAAATATCTACCACATTCTATCCCTACAAATTCTAGATAACCGTCCTTTAGCAAAAAAAAACAAAAACAAATAAACTTAAAGAGTATTGTTTTTTAATCCATCAGGTAATCTTTCTTGTAAAGTCTATGTAGTAAATGTGAGGAATAGTATGGTGTCACTAGGGTACATGCTAGGTCACCCATGGGGGAACGCACATTACTACATGCAACTCTGGATTGGGAGGGAGGGAGAGCAGGAGGGGTTTCTGTTGCTTGTTGAAATTAAGAAATGCTATTGTAATGTTTATAGCTTTTTTATCCCAATATTACACGTTGATTTTAAGAAATATCCATACTGCATCTCAATACATTTTTGGGCCTCCTGTCACTCTAGCAACCCACATAAAATGATTATGTTGCATTGTCAAATTTAATGCGACGAAATTAGCCGTAGATTTTCATTTTTTGATTTAGTTTATTTCGACTGTTAGTTGATTAGCTACTTAAAGTTAGTTTATATCAAACACAAGAATCTCTGTTTTGTATCCAAAGTACAGTTCAGTTTCAACATTATTTTATGATCATAATCAAATTTGACCGCATAAATATACAAATAATTAATAAACATGAGTTATAATACACCATATAAACAGGACCAGTTAAAAAGACACCATTTGACATGCAGTAGTTAAAATAATAGTTATAATTTCTGTTACAGCCAGAAACTCTTCTACTATTTAATGTTACACAGTAATGTTACACAATATTGTAACTCCCTAACTGCTGCTCCAAATTCGTGATGCAGCCAATTATGTTATCTTCAAGTGCAAAACATCGCTACATTAACATTGGCGTACATTAACATTGCAACAGGTGCATGATACCATCACTTTAAGAAATAGTCTTGTCGCATTGTTCATGCAGTAGTCTAGACCCATACACATGTTCCCTAAAATGGGCCCATTGAAAGCAATTCAGGCATGCACAGTACCCTACTTTCCTCTGTTTTATCACACGCTCTGCCGACGAATGGTGCATATTGTGAGCAGGGTGTATTGCCTAGCCATACGCACTGCTCACTGTACGCACCTAGTTCAAGTTTAGCATTTTTTAAATATTTCTTGGGTGATAAAATAAAGAAGGTCCTAAGGGGGGTGTCCTTAGGTGGCCGTATGACACATGGGGATCTTACAAACCTCGCGATTTGCCCTTGGTATATGACAATGCTCTATAGTTCGTACGGCCACCCTCAGACGCCCCCCGTGGTCCTTCTCATTACAGTATGCACCTATTTCTGAAATCAAAAGACAAGAAAACCAATACAAGTTATGTACCTAATGGCCATTGAAAAAAAATCTGATGGAGCATTGAACAAATTAACTTAAGAAATATGAAGTACATTCAAGTATTACAAGAAAAAGTAAACAATGTTATCTTTTCATAATCTCATGGTAATACCATTGATTTTTCTTAAAACAATAGAAGCAAATTTGTTGATGAGATATGAACTTGTTGGCATATCATACACAATAGACAATAATTTAGCCTGAAAGTACAGCAAAATACAAAGAAACAGAAAATTTAGCCCAGGGAAATCTAAACTGTCACCCCAATCATGACTGAAAAATGGTGCACGAGCATAGGATGTGGTTAACATGCTCTGGCGGAAAACCATTGTATTAAACTCTCTGTCAAGGCTGGATAATACAAGGTATTGATCATATCACACCAGAAGGATGTGTATATATGGTGTGGTGAATCTGTTTTCACGAACTTGAAGCCTTGTACGTAATTATGACGGCATGAGTTTTAGGCAAGCAAAAATGAGTACAAATTATATGCTAAAGTTATGGATTAATTGTCCGTTTGTTGATTGTTAATGTATACTTGTAATAATTTGCATAATGTCAGGAAATAATGAGTGTTCCTGAGATGGAACAAGTGTTTTGGTAAGGGCATAAGACATCGAATTAATGAGTAAAGTTATTAATTATTGGCACAGCGGGACCCATCACTTTTCAAAAAAGTGGGAAAAAATGCTAACCCTAACAACATGGACATCGCTTTTGCAATGGGTCCCGCTGTTGAATTGTGGCTGTTCTACTGAATTGATTTTAATTCTGTAAATAGACATTTAGATCTAAAATCCCTGAAATTGTCGGCACTGAAAAATTAGATGTGGGTGAAAATTGATGCTGAATTTTGTGAAAATCAGACTTGGTTTTAATGCCTAGAGCCTGCTCACTGTTGTGAGGGTTTGATTTTGCAACGGGGCACTGACCATTCGACTGTAACACAAAGGAAAACATGATCAGTAAGCACCAATGCCCAAAATACATTACAACCGCCAAAGCATGCAGCAGTAATTAGTCAATAGAATGAAGACCGGCATGTAGATGAACAGACTCAGTCCACCATAGTGTCGAACGTATAAAAAAATAAGCGACAAGGAAAGAGAGAAAAAAAAAGGAACATAACACTAGTTAAATCACCAGATAACTCCACCAAAACCCATCTTATAATATAGTGGTTATATGGACCAGACAGTCCCAATGAGGTATGTTTTCTCGCCACTAAATCCAAATGCACCGTCCTACCAACCGGCGTGACTGTTGAATAACTAAAACAAACCTTCTTATGTTATATTGTATCTTGCAGTACTCTGTGGTACAAGCTATAACCAGAAATAATCCTGATGGACTTCTGCGGCTGTGGTATACTGGATGTGAACTATATATATTATGGTAAATACTACATGACAATCATGCTGGTCCACTATATCAGAGGAGCAGGACTATATAAATTATCGGGTGCAGCATCTAACATTGCCATGGATCTTCTGGACCACTACTTAACAGTCTTAGATAAATTCACAAAAGAAAATATTTATACGATTCAAAAACTATCATGGCATGGTGGACCATGTAATTGATTGATATCTGCAACTGTATTGATCTAATGTATGCATTTGTACACAATTCAAAATTTATCCTGTGTCTTTTAGTAGCTGTGTCTACCAAAAGATACTTGAACAGCCCAGAAACTAACTTACAACAAATGTTTACTGAAGCAGTGTTATTTATAAATTCTAGAGTACTAGGCATAAAGCAGGAGGGGAACTTTCACACTCCCCCACTATCCATAATGGTATAAAAATGGAAATTCAAGTTGTTTTGGTCATATCTTTCTGGATATGCAAGTTAAGGCCTGGACACATATACCGACCCGACGCGACAGTTGAGTTGAGTTGGTATCAGTTGGCATATGTGTCATGGCCTTACGACCGGATGGTCGGCAATTCTACCAACTCGACTGTCGAGTTGTACATCATGAAATGTTGAAGATTAACAACTCAAATGTCCGGTCTGTCAGGCTGTGAAATGTGTTATTTTTTTTGGATATAGGTTTTCTCAAAAATAAGTTTGAAAACTCGATGGGGTATGGGATAAGCTTTACAATGGTATATTTGCCTCTACTCTATGATAATTATTTCCATAAAAGTACAATACAATAACATAAAACAAAGTTTACATGGATCTCATTTCTTTGTATGTTCGCATATGAAACCTACCCCATAGTTCAAGAAAATACTATTTTTATCTTAAGATTTATTATAGATAATATTTTCATAGACATTTACCATGTTATTGCAGACGGTTTGGTTGGTATATGTGGCACCCCCCAAGATATCTCTTACAAGTAATCAGTCTCCGACAATCGGGTCTTAAAGACTCCCGACGATCGAGTTGGTATATGTGTCCCAGCCTTTAGAAACCTATGCAGTGAATCAAACTAAAGGCTCGTATACATATATATATACCAACTCGATCGTCGGGAGTCCTTCAGACCCGACGGTCGGAGACTGTCCAGTCGTAGGGGGTTTAACGGGGATGCCACATACAGTGACCAATTGGTCACGTGAACTTGGTTCTATTTTAATGAATAACCAGATATATATTATAAACTATCTATATAATGAATAAGCCATTTATTAAAAGAGGGAATATTGTATGCCATTTTCTCTAGACATAAAAATTGATAATGCTTTTTGTAGAAGAAATAATAATTTTGAAGGTAAACAATATATCATCTGAAAGCTAAGTTCGTGTCCAATTCAGAACCATGACTTATTTTTAGGTAAGTTCAGCTATAGCAAATTAATGAATGGGATGCTCCATACAGACCTGACAGTCTAGTTGTTAATCTTCAACATCTCAACATTCCCGACCCGACAGTTCAGTCGGGAAAATCGCAGACTGATCCGTCGTAAGCCTATGACACATACACCAACTGATACCAACCTGACTCAACTGTCGGGCCGGGTCGGTATATGTGTCCAGGCCTTTAAGGCCCGGACACATATGTAGAATCTGAATCTGAAACTTATTTTCAAATAAACATATATTTGAAAAATATCACTTTAGCCACCAGGCCTTCAGACCCGACAGTCCAGTTGTTAATGTTCAACATCTCATGATTCCCGACCCGACGGATCCGTCGGGAAGTACACCCGACCATCCAGTCGTAAGGCTATGACACACAGACCAACTGATACCAACCCGACTCAACCGTTTGGTCGGGTCGGTATATATGTGTCCTGGCCTTAAGGCATCTTTAGCATTCCCCAGGATGACCCCAGGACAATCATGAACTTTATTTAGACACTTTAACGATATACAGGGTAATCACAGAGTCATTTTTAAGCTGCCAATGTGAGGTATTGTGATCCTCTGTGCTTGCCTTTCTATATAGGTTAAGTTTTTGTTACGGATCTGGATTTTTGTCACTTTTTACAAGGCCAGTATGAGTAAACGTTATGTCTCCAAACGCATGAGCTTCTGGTTTGTCTTCAAAATACATGAATTGCTGGCACCTTTGTGGAGGTCAAAGGAACTTTGAACCAAATTTTCTCAGTTTCTATTCTACACTTAGGTGTGGTTCTTTAAAACTTATCTCAGCAGTAAGATATCAGAGAAAGATGTTCTATACCTTGTTAGAAAGTAAGAAATAGTATTTTCTGACGAAATGCCTAACTAAAATTCACCCCATTGCGACATGAGACTCAATTCACCAAAGCGGTCACAAATTAAATTGAAACCAGGAGATTTTACAGTGAAACCAGGAGAAAATCAGATCTTCCTAAAATGACCCAAAAGAAACTGATCTCCCGGCGAAAAAGGAAATTTGGCACCTCTGCTGCTGATACATAGATATGGAACCCAACATTAATGTTCAGACTTGGATGTGCTGCCACCTAGCAGCAACCACGCTGTAGTTGTGTTCAGCTTGTAGGCCTACATAATTCTGGTTGTAAAACCACAACATCTGAAACCTTTCTACCGTGAGTTGGTGATGTCTTGTAACTAAAGCTAAATCTGACCTCTCCTTAACAGGGTTGTGAATAAAAAGATTGTATTGGTAGACACAACTTCTACTTAACCCTTCCCCTGCGCCCTCTCATTCCAGTCAGGATTCAAAGTCTACCAATGTGGGTGTAGACCCTAAAATCGAAATAGCGAGATGTCCATTTCTTAAATTCGACATGCGATATGGGGCTTAGTGAAATGAGGGGACAAATAATGACATGACATGGCCATTTCTTAAATTCAATATGCGACACCATGACCCCCCATCTACACCCCTACCAATATACTATAGTAAATAATCTCAAAAGACGCAACATCTAGCGCAATGACCCTTTTAATAAGTTAAGCTTTAAATGAAATATAACAAATATTTTTTGACATCTTTATTGTTATATAGATTATGGATGATTTAGTCTCTTGAAATAGTAGCTGTTATTTTTTTTCTTTTTATGTTAGCATTACATTCACTATTGTGAAATATATGTTAATGATGCCTCAATTCATTTGACATATCTATGCTGGTGATGCCTCAATGCATTTGGCTTCTTTTTGCTGGTGATGCCTTAATGCATCTGTTGTCTTTTTCCTGGTGATGCCTTAATGCATCTGTTGTCTTTTTGCTGGTGATGCTTTAATGTACCTGGTGTCTTTTTGCTGGTGATACCTTAATGCATCTGGTGTCTTATTGTTGGTGATGCCTCAATGCATCTGGAGATCTTCTGCTCGTGATTCCTTAATGCATCTGTCGTCTTTTTACTGGTGATGCCTTAATGCATCTGGCGCCTTTTTGCTGGTGATGCCTTAATGCATCTGGCGTAGAGAAAGGGTAAATTTTCTGGCAGTAGCTGCCTAGTCACGTCTCCTCACGTAGACCTAAGGTCGTGACACATGGACCATGAACAATGGGCTACCCGGAAACCCTTACTTCATTAAAAGGTGTACATGTATACCGTAAAACCCTTAATTTAAGCACCCTAGTTTAAGCCGCACCCTGACTTTGTAGTTTTTCTTCGGATACTTTTTCATGTATTTTTCCAGAGGTGCTATTGTAAGCAAGCTTGTGTAAAACCCCAATTTAAGCCACACCCTTAAAGTGGAGGCTTCAGCGGCTCTAACCCTTATTTAAGGCTTATACTAGGGGTCTTGCGGTAGGTATAATTACATATACATCACATTCATACACAGCCCCTGTCTATCACACACAACTTACCCTTTGACCTTCATGCAATGCGACTTAAATATATTCTATGTCATCTATTCTTGCTCCAGCCCTCAATTTTTAAAACTTCGGAGCCCTCCTTTATTACACTAGTAAGGATTATAGATCAATATGAACATTCGGGATCATGGTCATTACATATTCATGTGGCGGATTTTGAGGGAGTGTATATCCCCTGCGCCCCCTTAACTTTTGGCAAAATGCGAACTTTTTAATGTATAATTCTTGGACTTGGAGGGTCCGATCGAAATTTTTACAATAGGGTGCCCCTCACCCCTTTTCTTTTGTAAATCTCTGGATACGCCCCTGATATTACTCTTACGGTTCACTATATCCGAATACACCCAGCTTCATTGGTAGCAAAAGTCAGTTAACACCCACTCGAAGGCCTACATTTTTATTGGTTATTTACCTTGGTGTCCCCACCCATCCCCAAAGGAGGCCGGGCAGTCAAGCAGTGAGTCCTGAACCCTGCCCTTCGCCTCATGTCAAAGTGGAAACACCCATGGAGAGTGTTATAATATATGACTCTGTCGCAATTCATTGCTTTTAATACAGCCACTTGGACGGGAAGTGGGGAAATAAATTGAAGAAAAATATATTTCCCAATGTTGCATACACTATTACCGAGTAGTCTGCCAATGTAGACCTACAAAGAAATACATGCTTATGACGTATACTTATAGCATGCTGTTTTTCCAATCATTCTTCCAATGGAATGGTTTTGCCTGCACGGTTTTCTTTTAATCTCTGTATCATTGTCATGATATCTGTATTTGCATTGCCTGTATGTTCATCGTGTGATACAATTATATTAAGGCTGATTACACTATAATTGATGAAACCATGTTAAGTGTGGACTTTGATGTCTTCAGGATATAAAGTGCTGTAACATTTTCCATTATCATAATTTGATACCATTGTTTGATTTGCTATTTTATTCATATAAAAGTCAATCTTTGCATACAAAATTTATTTTTGTAGAAAATAATTATTTATTAGATATTTAGAGGTAAAAAAGACATATACCCAATAAATACTATGTCCACAGGGAGAGTTAAAATTTCATTTTGATCAAAATATGCTTTAAAATACTATATGAACAAAGCAATTGACTTTTGTAACAATCCAAGTATTATTTCTTATTAGATGATCAATTTTGCAAAATTATATCTATAATTCTTCATTTTGATTTAAATGGCTGAAAAGTGTCCACAGAAAAAGGTATCTACAAGACTTTTTCATGAAATAAGACATTTTTATTGAAAAAAATTAAAATATAGGATTTTTTTAGTGTCAATAATTACACCTAACCAGGACCGTCCAACTAAAAACTTGAAAATATCCAAAGTGCTATATTATAATGGAAATCCAGGGGTGCAAAATGCGTTTTTTGGAGAGATTATTTAAGAGGGTATCTACAAGACCATGCATATCTCCCAACATAAAAATAGATTTTAACATTTTCTACTAATGTAGCCTTGACCTCCAGCAAAGTAGACAGTATACCAATTTTCAAGCCAATGGATACATTAATAAGGGTCTCAGAGGCAAATATGTAGTAAAAAGTATCTACAAGATAGTATCTACAAGACTTTTATGGTATCTACAAGACTTTCATTTTAACCCTTTTTATCCTAGATTTGATATCATTGACAACAAAAATTACCATAATGCTATATTATATCAAAATAAAAAGGACCTAGAACCATTGTGCAATTGCTACGGGAAGCTTTTATAAAAAATATTGCAAAATTACCCTTATTTTAAGATAAATATTAAAATGTTAACAACTGATCTAGGACACAGTCCCAAATTTGTCAATATTCACCATGAGCAGAGGTTTGATATTTACAGAACAAGCTCAAAATTGATTCATTTGTGCCCTTGAAGTTTACGGCTAGAGTAGTATAATTTCAGTATCTCTGTAACTTAATATCTGATTTCAACAGTCTAGATATCATCTAAAAGATAATTTTGTATTCTATAAGGTGCAATACACATCCTTACATTTGTTTAGAAACCTTATTATTTGTATTCAATTGAATATTACTGATTCACTTTATTTCTATTAGAAAAAGTTAGGGGAAAATGACAGAAAATGTTGAAAAAAAAGACCTGATTCTAAATTATTCTAACATTTTAATGAAAAAACTTAACGTTCTAACTTTTTAGGATAAGTTTGGTCCTTACTTGTATATTTGGGAAATATACTCATTGGTTCCATAACTTGAATTCTATTTTTTGACTTTTGTAACACTCAAATTCCACACTTAACGTGGTTTGACCCATCAAGACTCTTACTGCCCGCGGTATAGATTTTTAGAATGTGTATTTCTTTCCTCAAATATGAACTTGTTACAAAAGTTTTCTATATAGAATGAACGCAAGGACGCAAGTGTAAAATCTTTAATAATCAGCATCGCTTCCCATGAAATTGCGAGTTCCGATGTGAATTCACCAATGGAAGAAAGCGACGATAAGCGATACTAATATCAACTAGAACTAGACTGCTAGAAGGGACAATCTACAAGTATAACAGAAAATACTCTACTGTGATATTTCTCAAATGAAAATCAGGAGCAATACTCCCTATGACACATACCGATTTTGACGCTGCCGATTTGTATTTGTTTGTTTTTCTCTAAGAATAAGGCATGCGAACTTATATCTTATATACCATCCAGAAGAGAATTGTAAGCCTTTTCTGTTTATGTATGACATATCTATATTTTGACCTTTATTCCCACTGCGGATTTTCAAGGTCGGCAGCAAAATCTGTATATGGAATATAGCCTTGAATATAATAATTATAATGATAAAGCATTTTTCACGGTTCATTTATGTGCTGAACGTTTATAACACGCGCGCAGGCGTGAAACTTTAACCCAACAGTACACGCAGGAAGACCCTAATCCGTGTAGTGTACCAAATCCGGTCGTAGCCGCCGGAAAAACGCACGTAATTTCCCTATTTTTTCAAGAAAAATGACTCTGGTAATAGTTATCCTAAAGCATATTTTCCACATGCCTACTTTCTTGCGCTTTTTTGAAATCGGCAATGGAGATAACATTTAAGAATAGACATGTTATGTATCACAAGAAAGATTTTACAATTCTCTTACAAGTGGTATAAATAGGTGTATGTTTTCATGACATAGCCTCAGGCAAAATAAGATGAATACAACATCGTCAGCATCCAAGTCGGTATGTCGGAAACATGCGTAATAGGACGGTCTGGAAAGCTGTTACTATTGCCAGTGCAATCAAACAGAAAATATTCCTATTTTATACAAACACATAACAATTCGAACACATTTCAATTATGCCGGAGATAAGGTGCCGTTTTTATCTCACACACGTTGGGTCTAAAAGGTTAATAAGTGGTTGTAGCTGGCGTCTGGCCAGTTTGTAATCTACCGGCCCACAGGGGCAGATATAGGATTTTTAAAGGAGGGGGGGGGGGGGCGCATATAGTACTCTAAGTACAAAAACGCCACGCATTCAAACATAAACAACAATGTCCTTTCTCTATGTAAGATATAAAGTATAGTTTTCCACCAAAAGATGGGCGGGGGGGATGGAGTCAGAACCCCTGGACCCCATCCCGGGATCCGCTTCCCAGGTATGGCAACCAAAAAACTTTCACGAATATTCGTGATAATAATTTGCCCTCTCACAAACCTAGGGTATGTCCAGAAAACATTCACGAACCTAAATGGGTATTCACGAACATTTTCAAGCATTCAAAAAAGTGTTCACAAAGTGCATATCATTGTACATAATACATCCTGACATCTATTAGAATACATTTGAGGTAAAAAGAAATAATTTTGAAATGTAGGGGAAAATGCAAATTTAACAAATGTAAGATTCGTGACCACGAATCCTTCAGGAATCCAAAATTTAGATTCGTGACTATTATTGAATTTCAGATTCGTGAATATTTTTTGGTCGCCCCCCCAGCTGGGCCCGGACGCGGTAAGCGTGTGTAGATTGGCAGATCAGGCAATATTCTGGTAGAGATCGGGAAAAGAATGGCAGATATTTGATTTAGGTTTTGGGAGATTTGATTAAGGTTTGGGACGTTTCATTAGCCCCCTTTGGCTAAAATATGTGCATTGGATTTGTACATGAACGTGTGCACATTATGTCTTGTGATTATGAATGGAACCATTGCATGTGTCGACCAAAACCACCGAGGATAGCCACCGATGGGAAAGGATGCTCCGAGGTTTTATATACTAAAAGCTAAAACTAATATCTAATGATGATGAGTAAATGTGTGAAAAATAGTGAAAATAATTGCTGTAGATCAACTTTCTATTCAAAATCAAGTTATCATACTGGAAACGTTCCATTAAAAGGGAACTTCCCTTATTTGGAATGCCAATGGTACGTTTCGATTTGGAAAAAACTTCACAATTACCTTCTATTTTGTTGCCATGGAAACTTCCTTTTATGTAATTCGTATGAGAACGGGTCATATGCATGTGCCATGGGAAAATAATCTTTTAGGATATTCATATTGGAAAATGAACCAATTGATTAAAACAATTATGTTTCAATTTATAATACTTTGAATGTTTTCTTTTACTAAAGGATTACTGTACTTGTGATAACCTTTTATGGTCTAAACTGTATTTAAACCAATGTATTGGCACAGGATATTCCTGTGCAACTCAGATATTAAATGCAAACAAGTGTAATACTTATCTTTTGTCTGAATAAAGAAATGAATCAAAAAACAAACAAACAAACAAAATATCTTGTATAAATCAAAATTGTATAAAAGAAATTATCCGTCTTACTTATCGCTTCATAGTTATTATGATTTATCATAATCAATATAATAAGCTCAATATATATAATGAATAATAGTTATTCTATCAATTTTTTTGAAGGAAAATCGACACATTTGGTATCATTTGAAAGCTATAAACATGGCCTATATAATGATCAATTTATGGACAATGTTGCGCAAAACACCCTTTCCCCTCGGCGAGTCACACATGTTCGTGTGTGTGTAATAATAATATATCAGCAAATCTTTTGCTTTTACTTTTCTATTTTTTTTAGAAACAGTACTAAAGGTACCAAAGTGCCCTTGGTTAACTTGGACACCAATTCCTTTATATGTAGACCATATACACGGACTCTCTTCAAGGAGGGTGGTGAAGCAAAGATAACTTTTCTCCCTGCTATCGTGGCTCCTTCTCTGACGTCCTCTCGTCGTGCCCCCGTTCCAGTGGACTGGTTCCTCCACCCAGCCCCTTCACGGCCCGCCTCACCCAGAACGTCCCGCACCTCACACTAGACTCCAACATTTAGAGAGGGAGCCTACGCCATCAAGGAACACGCACAAGAGAGGGAAACAGGTTATTTTCACCAAGGTTTTCTCCGTCCTTCTAAAACAAAGGGGACTACGACTGGCACTGCCCCAGGATGAGGATGGGTAGGACGGAAGGGTGGAGGACCTGCTTACTGGCCATAGGGCTAGTACTGGTCAGTGCCAGAGTCACCTCCGGCATGGTGAGCAAACAGAATTTATATTCTTTTTAGATACGAATTATAACACATTAATTAGGTAAATAATAAACTCAAGGCATCTAAATCACGAGCTACTAAATGTTTTCAATTTGGTTTACATTCACATAAGTATTTTGATTTGGACATCATATGGTTTCATGTATGGTTTCATGATTGCTTATAATTATATATATGCTGTGATATATTCCGTGGCGGCACATTGGTACGGGAGGTACAGCAATGGCGAGTTAGGGTGTGGCTGGCTCGGTTAAGAGGCCAGACGGAAACATGTAACTATAAAGCAATATGACAACCTGCTATGGAAGGGAATACGTATCATAAGCGGGTATGGATCCAGGGGGGGTTCAGGAGGTCCTGACTCCAGCTTTCGGTAGACCCCTAAAATACAAAAAGAGGAGAAATGTTGCATGTGTGCATGCAACCGCATGCTATTTTAGTAATTATCCTTTATGCTGACCCCCCTTTTGGAAATCCTGTATCCGCCCCTGATAAGTATTATAGTACTTACCTGTATAGGTACAAGGGTAGACTTTGAGACCAACACGTAATTATACAGAGCCAACATCCACCAAATTCAATTTAGAGGTCAGCCATTAGGTACACAACTGAAAATTCAGGAAGTGTAGAACTGGCGGAAAGTAGAGTGAAAGAAGAAAGGAGGCCTTGCTTTTTATGATATTGAACGTTTACCGATTACTGTGCAATAGACGTATGAACTCTAAAGCATAATGTTATTTGTTTAGATCTTACTAGTTAGATCTTATGAGTTAATATGTGGAGATAATAATTATTTCACAAAGGGCCTAACGCTCATCAACATTTGATATTAGTGAAATATTATATTAAAAAATTAACTCTCTGGCATAGACGAAATATCAAATTAAACTATTAGGCTTAATTTCTTGGTTATGCAAGTGTATAAACAAGTATAAGGGGGGTATAACCTAAACAGCTAAGGGGTAGTTGTGTAACCATTATTTGTTTTTACCAGTTCTTTAAAAAAAACTATGGTGATATTTTACAAAGTAGCACATGAATTCACTCTTTTTTTGATTGAATTTTATTGGGTTCTCAAGTTCGGCGTTGCCGGTCTTCCACCTGCTCCCACTTGACATTCTATTCAACTGGTTTAGTGGGAGCAGTAACAACCCAAAATACTCAACATACTGGTACTACGTCATAAAAATGACATGATTATGAGGTTATGAGATGGAATGAAAATCATAAATGACCAAGTGCAATTCTCTTATAACACTTTCAAGAATGGATCTACTATTAGTTTTTTTTTGACAATCTATGAGAACTTTTGATAAAATATTGTGCAAACAACTTACCTGAATGAAAGCAACTAATAAATTATCTCGATGGTATGATGGTCTGCTAGGTTGAAATTGAGTAATGTACAGCTTTATTTTGCTGGACCCCCTACCCTCTGAGTTACAGTAAAAAGCCTGTATTCCACACACCAATTCTGCTATAAAATAAAGGTCAATTATACTATAGACACGTTATATATCATTAGAAACATCTCAAATTTCTCTTCAAATGGTGTATATATGACGTAAGGTTTCGCGCTGTATGCTTAGAGAAAATAAAACAAATACAAAATCCACGCAAATCACAGGTTGGTTGTGTGCGATGTTCATGAATAAGGACAATGATTACTCCTGGAGCGGTCCATAACTTACTACGGAACTTGGGTATGTAGGATTCTGTCCTTATACTCAAAATGATCCCAGAATCCGATTTGGATTAATAAGGGGGCAACCACTGAAATACATGTCTCTGGTCTACGTGTTAGGTACGACACATTACGTGCTAGGTACGACACATTACTTCATGTACGTGAAGTTGAACCTAATAAAAAAAAAAAAAAAAGTGCCAGTAATACGTATATCAGTAATATGAAATTATGAAAAGGAGTTACCAACTGCGGGCGGAACCTCCAGGAGATGTAGCTGTGAATCAGCAATTTAACTCAAAAGGAGAGGCTTTTTTTTCTTTTTTTACAAGTTTTATTGACTGTCCTCAGACTAGTCTGATCTTCCAGGCAGTACAATTGGCGTGAATATAACAATTGAGTCCTGGATACATTTGTCATGTTTACAACGAAATACAATTGATGATAGATATGTTTTAGGATGATAGTCAAGATAACTGTCATAGTAGCGTTTTCACTGTTTGGGAAAACATATAAAGTAGTCTTTTGTTGTCCTTGCCTGTCAAATAATCAAACCACCTTTTAGGGGATGTGTCAATGAAATGTTATCTTTTATGTTAGATAAAAATTGTATGGTAATACCTTCATTATACCTCTTAAATAGATTATCAGATTATTGAGTTTGTGAATAAAATTATTACCACTAAATTATTATCAGTGACATGTTATTTTTGAAGGCACTGTCCATGAGATATCTTGAGGGGGGGGAAAGGGGAGGGGGGCGTCCCAATGCCCATCCCAAAATAGGAGGGCAGTATACGTAGTTTCGCATTTGATATACCTATACTAATTCTCCCCCTCCCCACCCTCAAAATCGGAGTGACCAGTTTTGGTGTAACCATGATAAGGTCTGCCCCATTTGCGAGAGTTCATTATATATCACACACTCATTAACCTTCACAATACGGTGCTTACGGATAAGATAATTGTTATTCTCCCTTTAACTGTTTAACATTAATTTGTATGAAACTCAAAGCAAATAGTGACTTCTTTAAACACAGACTGATAGGGCAAAGCATGATAACCAATTTGTTTATAAGCAAGGCATGTACCGTTAGTTTTCATATCTATGTTTCAAGTTAATATGCATTCGACTATTTTCCTAATTGCTAAGCATCATACTTTGGTAGTTTATTATTCAAATATGAAGAGTGCCTGTAAAGGTTTGAAGCCTGCATAGTAGTGCATGGCTACTTCAGGACATATATGTACTGTCACCTTAAGTGTCCCCATAACCCTAAATTCTAACTTACTTCTGAAATAGCCAAGAGTTTCAGTTTTGGGTTACATTGACAAACCACACACGTGCACATCTTATGTGTGTTTGGATCGGCCAATTTAATCTGTCGTCGTGTCTTAGAACTTAAACCCTTTCCTTCAAAATTTAGAAGTGAATTAGCCTGTAGGTGTAAGTGAAAAGGGAAACATCATCATTTCGCCAGAGTAGGGCGTTAGTCCATATATATTGGGATAGATGTTGGGCGTATATGTCGTGGACCCACCCGACCATATCCAAAGGCGACGTATACCACTATACTGACCTGTATATCCCCCCAACCATGCCGAAACGCCCTACCATCCACGGTAACGGAGAGACATAACTCAATAGCCTACAGCAGTTATTACAGTTAAAAAGTATTTCAAAACACCGTCGAGGAGGGAGGGCACAGCGTGTTATGAGTGGCCCATCGAAAGTTTAGAACTGAGGAAGGGGGTATAAAATAACTAAGAAAGGGCTGAAGGTATATCATCCTATACCAGTGAGTATGTATATATAAAATAATATACACCACGCCCTTGGTATCCTTAGTGACCCTCTCGGGTGACTGTGGTACTGACCCAAAATGTCAGCTAATGCTATTATAATATAGGCTAATTACTCTCTTATTCTAGTTTTTGGGGTTACCCCCCCCCCCCCCCCCCCCCCCAAAAAAAACAAAAAAAAAAAAAAAAAGAAAGAAAGAAAGAAAGAAAAAAAGAGAAAAAAAAGATGAAAAAAAGGGTGGGATGAGGGTGTCAGGACCCCCACCCACAACCCCCACCCTGACTGCGCCCCTGAACTCGACTTCAGTATAGGAACTATTGCAGCGAGTATGTAGACGGTGGTCGTGGGCCTGGGTGTGCCCCCAGTGACGTCGCTGGGTGTGGTGGGGTCTATATAGTGGTATTATTCGGACCGACAAAAGGTAGGGCCCTATCAGCTATGTGAGGGGTGGTATAGGTAAAGTCCATAGTGATAATTGCTTTTGCCCCGGTACGGATGAAAATGAGGACAGATACATATAATCGAATTTGATTCTTACACTGAATAATCAAACAGAAATATTCAGATTTTAATACACGTATTTTCCTTCTTACAATCAATGACAAGATTGTGATCATTAGAGAAATAATAAATGATATAGCTACCCGGAGCTTAGCTTATGCTACATCAGGGGCGGATCCAGGGTGGGGTCCACATACTGCCCCCCCCCCCACTTTTGGTGGGAACTTAAACTTGTCAAAGAGAAAAAAAACGTAGCATGCATGCATCATGTGAATGTACACAGTTTAGTAGTTACCCTATATGTGGAAGCCCTCCCCCCTTTCAACATCCTGTATCTGCCCCTGCACATGCTACCCTTTTTCTTTTAAAAAGGTGGATGTCCCCATAATAAGTATTATATGGACAGTGCCTTCTAGAGAAAACATTTAAATCTATTACATAATTATTGCGAAGATGGAGTTCAACGTCATTAAATCTTGTAGCGACACAAATACTTCATTGGTCGGTGGTTAGCTATTGGACAGATGACCAACAGTGGGGTCTATTAAGGTCATTTTTGTGTGAAATCATTACAGATCGGATAAAAGCATTTCGTATGATGCACCTCTGAAGCATAAATTCCAAATCTTGAAGGGGAGTCAACTTGAAATATAAAAATGAAATACTGGTAAAATCACCGTAAATATGTGACGCTTTTAGCATTTTGAATTACAAGTATTCAACAGAAAGTGTTAGGCGTCCTAGATTTCAGTATCTTGTATAGATTCCAAAGGCAAATAATTGTTTTTTTAGATACTTTATTTCTGAACTGGATACAATTTAGCAGATAACTGCTAGTTTTCATTGCAAACCAGATGATAAGTCTATACTGCATGATAAATATTATGCATGTAAGACTGTAGACAGTGGGTAGATAGTAAACACAAATAAGGAATATTACGCGATAATTGTTCTCCGTACAATTCGTCACCTATTAGCTCCATAATATCTTGACCAAACAACCCAACAATAACATATTTACAAATATCCCCTCCCCCCACACATACATGACATATATCAATTTGTTGTTATACAAATGAATACCCCTATAAAATACTAGTAATTAGCAATTTTTGCCATGAACTTCTGCTTTTGCCTGTACTTAAATAGTTTATACTCAGGGATCCCTCTTTCGTCATTTGGCAATGAGTTTCAAAATTTGGAGCCCTGACACATAATGCTTCTTTCATAAATAATTGAATTCCCTATCCTTTAATCTCCCAATTTTAACCCTACCAATGTCTTTCTAAGCATTCAAGAAGCTGAGATATAAACCTATTTCACTGAATGTCTGCTATTTCTTTTTTTGCCCCATCAGGGTCATGTTGATATATCAAGATGACATCCCTTTCAAAGTCAATGAAGGGGTCCCAGGGGGTCACAGGGGAAGTCTATATCCCTTTGTTTTGAATCATTGTAGAATCCAGTTGTCATTATCAGAGGCATTATACTAATAAATTCAGACACCTCGTAATTGTTGATACTGCTCTGAGCCCTTTAGGTTATAAACAAGTGGTATTGGAACCATTTCCACTTGTCTAGATGCTTTAGCAGCTGAAAACTGGGGTATTTCTCCAAATTAGTCAGCCATCTTGGATTTTGGATTTCTGAATTGACTTCAAATGCAAATAATTGAATCCCTTTACCCATAATTAACCAATGTTGCAACTCTCTTTATCAATTTTAGAAGCTGATAATTATATATATGATTGTTTATAGCGAAAGTCACCTATATTATTTTTTTTGGGCCCCAGACCCATTCTATTGACAATTCAAGGTAACTCCCCTTCCAGAGTTAAGGCCGTATTCCACATACCAATAGTGCGCTGCCGATTTGACACCGATACAATTTTGGCAATAATCGGCAGCACTGCAGATAAAATTTACGAACATGTTGGTAAATTGTTCCTGCTGATTTTCAAGTACTTGCGGATTTCACACTTTCGGCGGCCGAAAGTGTGAAATTGGCGGCTGAAAGTGTGAAATCAGCAGCTGAAAGTGTGAAATCAGTGTGAAAGAACGTTGCCATGGGGATGCTCTATATTGGTGCCGCGCACTTTTGGTATGTGGAATACTGCCTTTAATAGTTATGCCATAGAGGTGCTTTATACCAAGTTTGGTGCTTTGATCTGCTTTGTAACGAATATTGTGTTAACAGATAACAGACCCACTACAAAAGGAAGATGCTCCCAACTATATTCTAACTAAGTAGATTTTTTCCAATTGCTCATTCAATTGTCAGAAAAGTCCTAAACTTTAAAAAAGAGAGGCGATATCTGGAATACATAAGGGTGCAGTCCTATTAAAACTATTTTCCCTTCAAATTTACATTAAGTTAATGATATAACACATACCAAGGGAGCACAAAGCAATTGTTCTTGCCCTGCATTACGGTGGCCCAGAAGTACATATATACATATGCTGTGCTCGCTATCCATGCTCCGCTCCCCACCTAGTATGCTCTGCTCCCCACCCAAAGTGCTCCCCTCCCCACCCCAAAATATTAATGCTCCCCTCCCCATCCGAATATGCTCCTCTCCCCGCCCCAATATGCTCCCCTCCCCACCCCAATATGCTCCCCTCTCCACCCCAATATGCTCCCCTCCCCACCCCAATATGCTCCCCTCTCCACCCCAATATGCTCCCCCCCCCACCCCAATATGCTCCCCTCCCCACCCCAATATGCTCCCCTCCCCACCCCAATATGCTCCCCTCCCCACCCCAAAATGCTCCCCTCTCCACCCCAATGTGCTCCCCCCCCCCCCCACCCCAATATGCTCCCCTCCCCACCCCAATATGCTCCCCTCCCCACCCCAATATGCTCCCCTCCCCACCCCAAAATGCTCCCCTCTCCACCCCAATATGCTCCCCTCCCCACCCCAATATGCTCCCCTCCCCACCCCAATATGCTCCCCTCCCCACCCCAAAATGCTCCCCCCACCACCCCAATATGCTCCCCTCCCCACCCCAATATGCTCCCCTCTCCACCCCAATATGCTCCCCTCCCCACCCCAAAATGCTCCCCTCTCCACCCCAATATGCTCCCCTCCCCTCCCCAATATGCTCCCCTCCGTTAATTTTAACAATCTCTGTCCTCTATAGAGACTTCGGACTAAGAGTGTTGCACCAATATAATTAGTCCAAGACTGGCATTGATGTTAACACCAATGCCCTGTCATTAGCAAAGCACTATAGATCTAAGTTAGCAATGTTCAACCTGTATAATTATAATATATATTTCACTGCGACACAATCAGATCTCCATGGAAACATGGGGAGATGGGGGGAGGGCTGCGTCAGGCAGGTGAAAGGCAGGGGTGTGCAAAAATTTGCAAATACGCACAAATGTGCAAATTTTTGTAACAATGTGCCATAAAATTTATATAGGAAAGTGAAAATGCTGTACAAATAGATCTAAGTGCGAATTTTTTGTGACTAAGATGTGCGAATTTTACTGTTAGTTTTGCGAAAATATTTTTGGGTCTGCACACCCCTGGAAAGGGGGGGATGGGGGAGGGCGTTGGAGTCATAGCATGATAATTGATAAAGCCATCATCATTATATATAACTAGATTTAATAGGTAGAGTCTAATGAACAAAACACATTTTCTGATACAGGGTGCACAATACAACACTTAGGTGACTCCTTATATGAAATGAAATTAATTTTATGTAGAAATATATTATATCATTGCATCATTAATGTCTTTATGTCCTAAATATCTAAGCAGAATGAATCATTAGACAAACTATAAATGTAAATGGACCTCAAGTCCAGATAAAACTAATTTTGACCAATGTAATTGGTGTGTGAAGGGATGAGGAGCGGAGCAGTGGGGGTGGGAAGGGGAGCAATTGGGGTGGGGAGGGGAGCCGGAGGGGTGGGGAGGGGACCATTGCAGAAGAAGCGTGACCACCCATAATCCCTTAAGACCTACTTCTTCCCCCTAAACCCTACAATGAGATTGTGATATAGAATAATCACAATTATTTTGCTACATACAATAATACGATACGAGGGGTGGAGAGGGGAGCAGTTGGGGGTGAGGAGCAGAGCAGTGGGGGTGGGAAGGGGAGCAATTGGGGTGGGGAGGGGAGCAGGAGGGGTGGGGAGGGGAGCAGTGGGGGGTGAGGAGCAGAGCAGTGGGGGTGGGGAGGGGAGCAATTGGGGCGGGGAGGGGAGCAATTGGGGCGGGGAGGGGAGCAATTGGGGCGGGGAGGGGAGCAGGAGGGGTGGAGAGGGGAGCAGTTGGGGGTGAGGAGCAGAGCAGTGGGGGTGGGAAGGGGAGCAATTGGGGTGGGGAGGGGAGCAATTGGGGTGGGGAGGGGAGCAGTGGGGGGTGAGGAGCAGAGCAGTGGGGGTGGGGAGGGGAGCGATTGGGGTGGGGAGGGGAGCAGGAGTGGTGGAGAGGGGAGCAGTTGGGGGAGAGGGGCAGAGGAGTGGGGGTGGGGAGGGGAGTAATTGGGGTGGGGAGGGGAGCAGGAGGGGTGGGGAGGGGAGCAGTTGGGGGTGAGGAGCAGAGCAGTGGGGGTGGGGAGGGGAGCGGTTGGGGTGGGGAGGGGAGCAGGAGGGGTGGGGAGGGGAGCAGTTGGGGGTGAGGAGCAGAGCAGTGGGGTCGGGGAGGGGAGCGATTGGGGTGGAGAGGGGAGCAGGAGTGGTGGAGAGGGGAGCAGTTGGGGGAGAGGGGCAGAGGAGTGGGGGTGGAGAGGGGAGCAATTGGGGTGGGGAGGGGAGCCGGAGGGGTGGGGAGGGGACCAACGCAGAAGAAGCGTGACCACCCATAATCCCTTAAGACCTACTTCTTCCCCCTAAACCCTACAATGAGATTGTGATATAGAATAATCACAATTATTTTGCTACATACAATAATACGATTACGTACATCATTGGAACGTTTAATGTATTCTCGTTAGCTTTGGAAATTTGAATATACTTCAGTGTTGGCGACTAACTTTTAGGCCTGTAGGCCAACAGGGCCGACTATGCTAAGATATTGTCGGCCCTGATAGCTTTCTGTTGGTCCTGATTTTTACTCCATAGTAGATATAGGGTCTCAAATATGTCAGTCTCCATTTTACAGGTTAAACTCTTAAAATGATCAGAAAATACAGAAAAAAACTTCACAAATTCCCTGTCCGCCATCAGGGCCTTTTTTGCCCTAATTTTGGTGAAAATTGTCGGCCCTGTTCTCAAATTGTCGGCCATTGGCCTACGGGCCAGTGTTAGTGGTAAACACTGTACTTATGTGTATGGGATATCAATTGTTCATATAGTAACAATTGTTTTTATCATAGTAGATTTACAAACGCAATTATAACCGTCCAGGAAAACATGATATAGCTTACACTCCTCTCTTTTTTTCTGTTGCAGGAATATCCAGGAGGTAAGACCCTTATCTCATTTATTTCCAAACCGAGTAAATCCATAACCTTTTAACTCTACCATTTACATTGCAATAACATTTTCCTTTGTAAGATCCGTGTTTTGAATAATGCAAAACACGTGCTAATATTGTGCTGATATTATTGTGGCATTATTTGATGCAATGCATGTAGGAAAGGTGTGAAGTTTCATTAGATAACTATGTGAACCAAAATGATCTTGGAAATATTTTTGACTCTTTGGTAGAATTTAACCAAAACAAATAGATGTACACCTGTCAACAAAAAATTAAAAGAAGAGGGTGTGAAAATGTTTTCTTTTTTACCTTCATATGAATAATATCTTTAGCATACCCTAATATTGGTTTTACGGCTATTCTATATTCCTTCCATATAATTCCATAATATAATGTTATTTTGATATACACCGATAGGGATCAATACTTGTAATAATGAAACAGATAAAGACCATTTCATACTTGTAAATTTTGGAACTTGTTTGTCCTAAAGATAGTGTATAAGTAACATTTTCTGTTTCGGAAGACTAAGCGCAATGGTATTATGCTACAATACTGCATCTTGATTACTAACGTTAAGTTTACTAACTGAATGATTAATGTTGAACCCGTTGAAACACTATTACCACAATTACATGTCTCTGAGACTCAATATCCATTACAACCCAAACAAAACTGGTCAGGATGTGCCTTGGGACTTCCACAACATTTAGAGACCAGAAAAGATTTAGGTTACCGAGGAAATAAAATAACCAAAGCCTCTTGTATCTTTAGGACTGGGTAATTTCAGTACATTCAACTATAAATCTTTTCTTTCTGGCCTTGTTAATTTTTTCATCCAGAGGAGTGGTGTTTTATATTCTGAGTGGGCTTAGGTCCCTACCAATGCCTGATACTCTTTTTTTTTAATTTTGAGAAATTTAATTTTTCTTACCAGGTGGCACTAGTGGGCAAAGATTTGATATTTCATTGCTATAATGTTTGTTTTTAAATTGCCATAAGTTCTGGTTTAAACCTATGCTCATGCCCAAAAAAGTAATTTTGAAATTTTAAGGAATGAAAGGGGACGCTTGTGGAGACAGCTCTTAATCATTTTAAGGGGCCTTAGTTTCTCCTAAACTGTACATGTTGAAGAAAACTTTGTTTTAAATTCAAAGTAGTAAATGTGGTATGGTGTGGTGTGGTATTTCTAATAAAATGTATGTTCACTTTGTTTGATTATACCATGTGTCATGTTTTTGTGTCATGTTTTAACAGGTCCAACATCCTCAAATCTTTTGTTTACCATTGGCGTGAGATCCACTTCTGTACCGAGGGAATACTGCTGTACAGCTGTAAGTCCTTTCAATTCCACACTGTGATCCCAAAATATCAATAATAGGCAAAATATAATTATCTTATTTGTGAATTCGGAAACCTCATCTATAGAGCTAAAGTGATATGCGAATATAGGGCAATATAATGTATAGTTAATGTGGCTGCTACAATACCGTCATCATTTTTGGATGTTGGTAGGTTTGTTCATTACATCAATATAAATCATCACATTATAATTATAGTTGACAGTTCATATCCTTATGAAATAATGAATTTAGAGATATAATAGATAGTATTTCTTAGAGTTTTGTTAAGTTCACCTCAAGTCTGCCATGGTGATTCCCTACACTAGGCCATATATAGGGTACAATCTAAGGGGCGGATCCGGGGTGCGGGGGGTTCCAGGGCATCCTGCCCCCCCCCCCCCCCCTTTGGTGGGGACTTAAACTTGCCAAAGAGAATGTAAATGCACGCCGTCTTAGTAGTTACCCCATATGTGGACACCCCCCCCCCCCCCCCGCTTTTTTGTTGTTGTTGAAATCCTGTAGATCAGACTGATTTAACTTTCTGATTGTCAATATAAATAGCATTCATCCGAATTTCCACAGTTCATTCTTCGCATTCTGGTTATGCGGAAACCCATCGCAATGCCTTTTCCTGTAAACAGTCCTGGTGGTGCATAAAGCATGCTATCCATCGACATCGTGATGAGAATTCTCCTAGCCCTAACATAGCTACTGCTTCACAGGGTCTGCTCTATTGTGCGTTAAAGCATGTGCCTTATGACATGCCAACACAGATCTAAAGATCATAATTATGATTTCGTTCTTTTTAAAGGTAAGGACAGGAGTCTATGTTTCTGTAACGTCTTGTGAGAACACTGACGATATACGCACGTCGGATAGCACGTACGTCAAATGCACTGTCACCCTTGCCGGGGGCTCAACTCGCAATGAGCTAACCAGTAATTTCCAATATGACCGAGTAGCGGCCGTACCTGGAGGCCCACCCATCCCAGGCAGTGCCGATTTCGTAGGTAAGTCATTTAGGATATAATTATACTATCAACAAGCTTCCTATTTCCTATTTCCAAGCCGTGCCATGTCAGTTACACTTAAATGTGAGAGATAACAGAATCAAATTGCTGGTTTGAATCATGTATCATGATCTATTAATATGAGGTATTGAGGGATAATGCCAATTCGGTTCCTTTTCTAAGATGCTAGTATATCAAAGTGATGGTAAAAGTAAAATGAAGTAGGTTGCCAGAAAGTATTATGGGTGAGTTGGAGGTACACTATAGCATAAAGGAGCTAAGGCCAAGAAACGTAAATGGCTGCGTTCCGGTAACCCAACCTATCCTAATTATTTTTAATGTTTTCAAAGATCTTTATTGAACAATTTTAGAATTTTGTGAAATAATAGATAGATTAAAAAAATAAATTCTAAACAAAGAAAGAAAAAAATCCCGACCTACCTCCCCAAATTTGTTGGCCCAGTGTTACCGGAACACAACTATTTATGTATTGGCCAAGGACATTTTCTTTTGGTGGTTGATTATTGTGCATCTCTCTGTTTGTCTCTACTCCAGATATAAACGAGTGCGACACCCTCTATGACGCATGTTCGGCATATGCTGCCTGCTATAACAGCTGGGGCACCTTCAGGTGTTCGTGCACCGACGGCTATTACGACAGGTCGGGAGCCGACAGCCGACCGGGGACCAGGTGTGAAGCCGAGGGAGGTGGAGGTCAAGATGATAATGATGACGATGGTAAGGGGATGTCGCTTTTCTTCTTGAAATAGGCCCAGGGCAGATCCAGAGCCAGTGCTCTAGGCGGGGGCAAACCCTGTCCCCCGTTATAAAACCGAAAATAGAAAATTTCAGATTTACACAGGTGTTCCAATTTTAAGATGCCAAAATTGTCTCGATTATACTCCTGATTTCAAAAACCGTCAGTGGAAATATTGTGGTTATTCATGAAAATGTTACATACCATTAGAAATGGTTTGTGATTCTCTTTCAAGTGATATGTATGATGTATAGTATTTTGCAATATTGCCGATTACAACTGATAAATCAACAATTCACGGTCGTCAAAATCGGCTAGTGGAATACAGTCTTTTGAATGACTTAGGTGTAGCAATTATATACCGTAAAAGGGGTATAGGCAATGGGTCTTAAGCTGATGGGCAATCAAGAATCCGTGATTACCCCTTCTTGTTAGAGTCAAAGCTCCAGAACGGATTGCCCTGTTACAAGGCATACGTTCACAGGCATGATTTGTATATCAATAAAAAGATGTAGATTCTGTACTTTGTCATACCATAAAATCGGTAGGACATTTCAGTATTATAAAACATATTATTTCTAATAATTATGTGAGAACTAGCATAAAATTATACACAATATATTCAAAATTAATAAGTACTAAAACTATACCCTTAAGTAATGTCTAACCACCCTCACAGGCTCCAGGTGGAGCCGCCATCCACCAGGAGCCTGACCAACCAATCAGAGCCCTGGAGGCTCTGCAGAGGGAACTTTGAAGGCTCCACTCTAGACAGTTGGGCTGGAGACACAGAGCTATGTACATGTGATTTTCATGGAGCTTTGGCCTGAGGCCATGCTCTAACCTGTGACTGAAGAATCAATACAACATCATCTACAAACTACTCCTGTCTTCTAATCTTCATTACTCCCCTAAACATCACCCACAATTTGAAAGTACTACCCACCAAACTTTAAAGTACTTCATTGCTGGAAGAATCTGGGTACCTGGCCTCTACTTCACTGCCAAGCCAAAGAAGAAAAGAAGACAGGAACAAAGAAGAAGGAACTCAACCCCACAACTCTACAACTTCAGTCCAGGAGAAAGTGCACAACTTCAACACCAGGCCACGTTCTACAAATCCGGTGAGAGTGTTTTGTTTCCAATAATTAACTGCTTAAACTTTCTTTTATTCCAGAACACAAAGTTGGCACTAGGAACGGCCGCAATTTTCCCTATTCCAGCTGTTCTATTTCGTGTTTTGATATTTGCCAATTAAATTCTCTATGCAACAGTGAAAACGGCAACACTCTAGCATTAATAGAACCATAGTTACAACGATTACCAAAGTTCTTAAAAGTTTTAACACAATTTTAACTTCAACTTCTTAAGAATTACAACGTATTCCAGAAGTTGCAACAGTGTTTTGTAATACACTTTTCTGTACTCAAATTTCACAAGAAATTCAAATCACGCCTATCAACCAACGCATAAATCTCCGGTATCTTTGTCCCGACCTTTGACCAATTAACCAGACGGCGGCATCTAAGCGTCAGCATTATCATCAGACGCGCTACAAGCCGTGCGCGTCTTTTCCATTAACTCGCCGACGGACACTTGACCACCGTCGCCCGCAAACCGACGCACCAGCTGTCACTCATATCTAACAATTGGTACTTCCCTACGGATTTCTAAAGTTGTAACTGAAAAGTGTTTTAAGGTGTCCCTATACCCAAATTTCACGACGATTCCAAATCTGATTTCAAAATTTAATTCCAACTAACGCGTGCGGAGATATTACGGAAATATCGTGACACAATTATTAAATTTAACTCCACTTGAATTACGTAGTTTTCCTTCTCCTGTAATTGCATTCTCCAATAAGCTTACCAAGAAGTGCATTTACTTAACAATTAAGACGGAACATTAGGCCCATCCTACCAAACAAATTCACAAGGATTCCAGATCTGAATTCAAATTCAATTCCAGCAAGCACTTATGGAGATAATACATAAATAGTGTGAGGCATGCAACTTTAAACTTTCAACCTCGCTACAATTACAATGTACTTCTGTAGCTGTAATTATTTGTAACAAATGTTCAAACCCCAAAATTTTGTGCTGATTTCAAAAACAGTTATGGAGATATCGCAGAAATACGCATGACACGAATTTTAACTTGAGAAATTGTAAAACTCTCACTATCTCTCAAAACTTTGTGCTAATTCCAAATTAGGACACAGATTTCAAATCAAAGCAGCCATTTGACCAAAACCTAAGAGAAAGTCAAAAATTATATTTAAATTATACTCTGACTAATCTTTTCAAAATTTTGAACACAATCTAATGTAAACAATTTTAAATCTTTTCAACTACAATTGAACTACATAACAATTGCATAAAACTGTAAAAACGTTATTTCTAGATTGATATTGGGGTTAGACTATATTAGGCATACTCTAAATTCTACTTTGCATCATTCTACCATTTTGTGATAAACTTTCCAAACATTTTGGATCTTTTTCAACCTGTTTTTGGATCATTCTTACAAACATATTGGATTTTTCAACGATCTTGGAGATTTTACAACGATCTTGGATTTTCTTGACAATCTTAGACTTGTCGAGCATTTTGGATTTTTCCAATAATTTTGGATTTTCCTTTGGATAATGGTGAATTATCAACAAACAAACATGGTGACAGCTGAGGACATTGCACTCATCCTCAATGAGTCCAACAAACAAAATCAAGATGCTTGACAACTTGACAAAAACCAAAGAAATTCGCTACCCCAACCAAACTGAGTTCAATTGACAGGTTTGTCATAGACTACAAAAAGTACATGGACAAAACAGAAGATGGCAATTACACAAAATTTCTGCGCTCATACTTACATGGGCAAGCAGCCAATTGGTACGACAAAGAAGTGGATGGTGACATGGAAGAGGATTTTGATGCCATCATTGCAAACATGCGTGTATGTACTACCCACCAAACTTTAAAGTACTTCAACTTCATGTATATGGTCATTGTTACAAGGTTCTTAAAATACTTGTAGCCTAAAAGTTATAGGTATAGTTAAATCTTTCCAATTTACATGGGTTCAAAGAGAGAAAAACATTCAGCTTGTCTGATTGGCAATTCTTGGAATGAGTTCCACACTAAGAAGCATGGTTTGGAAAATAATTTATTGGTCACTAGCAATTTCCAATTCGACCAGGATATCCCAGTCACATCGCTCAGTGGATACCCCCCCCCCCCCCCCGCCCAGCCAAGGATGCAACGTTTTAATAATGTTGCAGCAACGTTCTGGTTGGTTCTGTATTTGGTTCTTGTTACATTCTTTTGATGACTCTGAATTACGTCGCTGCACCGTACTGATGTGACATTATTACAACGTTCTGGTTACGTTCTTCAACCCAAACAGAATGTTCTTATAACATTCTGTTTTGGTTTCGTCGTAACCTCATCAAAACATAATGGTATAATAAGATTCTGATTTGGTGAGGTTTGAACATCACCATCAATAACGTAATCAACCTGTCCACTTGGCCAGCTAGCCCACCCCTTATTTCTATGATATCAATATTTTTAGAAAAGTGTTCATCATACTTGATTCACAGTGATTTTCCTAGTAGTAATACCCCAAACTAAACTTTATAAGCTTTTACTTTCAATATGATGTTAAATATGTAGCTGTAGGGCTGGAGGTAAGAATGGCATTTTCCCATAGATAACAGTGCTAAAGCCCTTCAGCTTTTCCCAAAATGTTCAACCCTAAAATCACAAAATCACGCCTTATTTTGGTTCACCTAAAATGGAGGTTATTAGCTAATTGAGAGAAAATAATAATTCATCCTCATTTATCAACACCTTATTGACTTAGAAAACACAAGTACTAACTCATTCACTCAGATTTGTGTCAGTGCCTGACTTTGCAAAAACTGCAATTATATCCAATCTCTGTATCATGCCACCAATACATCCCAAAGTGGACATGTCTAATGTTACGTGCCATCTTAGTAAGTAACAAACACACTAAAAAAGTATGGTGGCAGAACGTTTACGCAGAACGTTACTTCGCAAGCTGGCTGGGCCCCTTTAACAGGAATTCTAAACCAAGACCTACATTGTAGTAACACACACTGGAACCACCCATGAAAGCTATGACATATACAAAACATCATTGCTTATAAGTATAATATCATGATATATGAAAAGAACTTCTTTAGCTGCCATCTGCTGGTCAGCCAACAACAGAAGTGAAAGAGGTTGGCTGGCTGTGTGGGTCACAGTTTATGCAAGAATTACAAGGAAACTTTTCAGACAGAAATATTGATTTGAATATCGAGTTTTTACACATATTCATTGTATACATTGGTAAGAAATCGGGGGCTATGCCCCCAACCCCCCTTTTTCCTTCCTTTTTTTCTATATTGCTCCATAAACAATGATCACCAAAGCTTGTTGACCAACTGACCTAAGACAAACAGCTTGAGCTTATCCTCCATCAACACTCCCATGGGGGTACTGGGGTGGGGCTTCTGCTCCTAGGAAGAATATTGCCCCCAGTTGCCCCTGCTGATTGTAAAAGGCGATGATAGGGGGGCCCAGCACTGACCAAGTGGTTCATTGGGTATGATTTCTGGTTGGTGTCTGGGTTCACTAAAGGATGAGGTACAGCAAAAATGATTTCCAGGTTTTGATCCCCTGCTGTTTGCCTTCCCTGTCACCCTCATCTCATGGATACAATCATCAAAGTCTGATCAAGTCAAAACCCATGTCCGAAAAGTCAGAATTCATCCTAACTTGTTTTCTCCATGAAAAATTACCCTGGCTGTCCATATGGCATAGAACATCCATCACACATGGGGCCGTCCATAAATGACGTCATGCAGCAGGGGGGGAGGGGGGGTTTGTTGGATCTAGACTGGCTGGTTTTATTGAAGACACTATAAGGCTGGTACAAGCGAAATCAGACAAGTGGCGCCCTCTGTAGTATGGGACTGCCGGGTAACATTTCCCGCCATAGGGACGGACACTACATTCCTCCCTTGTAACTTTAAAGTTCTTATCTTTAACAGAACTGTCCATGTCTTCAATGTCTCTTTGAGATGGCCTTTTTAGGAGAGTCAATGTATACTTTGTTACATGTTACTTTACCAGTTACTCATAGTTCTTTAACTATATATATGATACTTAGTACTTTAGCACTTTGCTGAGATAGTCTGTTATATCAAATAAGTCTTTTTGTATCAACAAAGTCTTTTCTTACTATGACTTGTTATCATAAACAAACACATCAATTAACCAAAAGGCTAGAGAAAGTGGTTGACTGCCACTTCTCAGAATAGGAGTTCTGGAATTATTTTGGCCAAAGCGAACCTCCTATTTTCTAACTCTTACAACTTGGAGATCAGTCTCTTGGAGCTTGAATGTCTGCCGATTGTCTTGGAAGAACAGCAGATGGTTGCTGCCTAGGTGGTGGGTGAGCAGGTGATAGCTCAACCGGCTCCGTTGATCTCTGTAGTTCAACAGATGTCACAGGTGGAATACCCATGACCATCGGCTGCTGAAGTGGCGGTCTTGGCTAAAGGTAGCAAGGCGGTAGATCCACCTCGGCTGATGCAGCAGGAGGTGGCTGAACTGGTGGCTGAACTGATGGTGGCTCAGCACGTAGTTCAGCGGGAGATGGCTGAACTGGTGGCTGAACTGACAGTGGCTCAGCACGTAGTTCAGCGGGCGGTGGCCGAACTTGGGGTGGTCCAGCAGGTAGTCGCTGAACCTGCTCTATCGTTTCCCCTGGTTCTGGAGGTGTCACAGGTCGGTCACCCATGACTGTCGACTGATGACTTGGCAGTGGCACCTCAGTTGGCACCATAGGTATTGGGGTCCTGTCCCCACTACCATCGAGCAGTTCGTCGGTGTGTGGCCCACTCTCAGATAGACCACTGTTGATGTCCAGACTTCCAGGAACATCTCCTCCCTTGTAATGTCTTTCTGGCACTAAGTCACTCTCTGCCCTCCAAGAAAACATCACTTTAGACTCCTTATCCTCCCCTTGTGAAAAGTCACACACTTCTCTGGTCTCCGTAGAAAATACCAGTTCAGGCCAGTCAAGCTTGAAGTGGCACAGCCATTCCCGGCCAAACAGTGGGCAACCACCTTCGGGTACCACATACAAATCTACCTCTTCTACTTGACTTTCATACTGGGCCTTTACACTAACAAGTCCTCGGGCTTTGACTACATTCCCTGTGTAAGTGCTCAAAGACAGGTCGCACTTCTTGATCGATTTCCCTGGGAAAAGTCTCTTACACTCTGACTCTGTCACTAAGGACCTGGAACTCCCCGTGTCCAGCTCCATCTCTAAGGTCTGGCCATCCAGCAGCATGCTGACCATCATAGGCTTTGGCCCTAACCCCTCACTTTTGAAACTGTACAACTCTTCATAGCTGGGCCCATAAATGTGGCTAAGTGCTTCCGAGTTGTCCTCCTCTACACTATGGGTTTTACCCTTCTTCTTTCCTCTGTCAAACTCTCCCTCAATTCTATCTCTGGATTTCTCTGTCTTACACATTTTCCGGATGTGCCCTATCACTTTACTATGCACTGTCACTATGCACTGTTCACTATTCAAGTTCACTGTTTCATTAAACTAGGAACTGTTCACTTTTCAAGTTCAGTTTCATTAAACTAGGAACTTTTCACTGTAATGTTCACTTCATGCAATTTCCATACGCTATTCACTTTATGCACTCACTTTATGCATTGACTTCACTATGTACTGTTCATTTAATGCACTTTCCCTATGCACTTTTACATTCACTTTTTTCAGTGTCTATGTAGGTCACTTCCTGTGCACTCACTATGCACTTTTCTGAATGCACTTTACACTATGCACTCCACTTCCTGAGTCTAGGGCTTTAGAAAATTTGGGCATGACTCCTGGATAAAAGTGAGGTTGGTTTCACTCTCACTAACACCACATGCACCAACAGTTCACTTCACTTTTCAAAGCTTTTACAGATCTTTCACTACTGACACTTGGATGATCACTTCTACAGGTCTCTATAAAGGATTTACAACACTAGTTCTGACACCTTACACCTGTTTTGACTGATTTTTCCTTAGTTTCATGAGTGGGTTTCTCCAATCCCATCCCTGTTCGCCAGTTGTTGGATCTATAAGGTCTGCAGGGCAAGAAAGGGCTGGTTTTGTTTTTTTTAGTTCTATTTTGAGTTCTACTTTCCAAAGATTTGTAGTAAGTGTTTTTATATAAATCACATAAGTTTACTGGTGGGGGAGTACATGATGAATGACTTTTCTAATTTTCTAAACATATCTTATGTGTCATTTGTGGCCATTTATCATATGAACGTATTCTATATTTCCCCCCTTTGTTCCCATTATTATTATACTCATTAGCAATGCCACATGGGGGGATGCTCATATTTTCAAAACTTGCGCCGTCTTTGTCAAATTCTACTCTCATTTCTTTATTGAAATACTTGTGCCTGACAAACAATTTTGGTATTGAATGATAGAAAAAAATGTACTGAATCTAAATATACCACTTTTATTTTTATCATAATGTTATTAAAAGCACTATGTTTTTAAGACAGGTAGAAGGACCAGATATTTCAAGTTTTTCAGTCCTTTCTTGCCCTGCAGACCTTATAGACTGGCTGGTTTTATTGAAGACACTATAAGGCTGGTACAAGCGAAATCAGACAATTGGCGCCCTCTGTAAAGCGGGGATACTTGAGACAGGAGGGTAACTTGAGACAGTAAGGTAATTTTAGCCAATATTATTCATATAACTTGTGGAATTCTTCTTTTGAAAAAAAATTTTCAACTGAAAATCAAAGGTGATGTTATAACAACTACTTTATCATATAGCATATTCGTTAATGACAAAAATTATCTACATTATAGCTTGTTGAAAATAGGTAAAAATTGACCAAAAAATAATTATCTCTGTTAAACTTTGTCTCCACATACTTCAAATGTGCTTGTAAAAGTCCTTATCTGTGATATTTGGTGGTCCCTTTTCATCATGAATCAATTTAATAACCTCTGATTACAAGATTTTCAATTTTCTGAAATTTTGAGTATTTTATGTCTAAAAATTAAAAAAGTGACGTCCTGTCTCAAGTTACCCCACATATTATTTATTTTTCAGTGTTTTATTCATATCAGTGAGAAAATGTAAGATACTAAAACAAAATTTTATAGCAGAAAACCATGTTTCTTAGGAAATATAAGTTTTAGACAGACCAAAACAATTTTTGCCAACATAACATGCACCCAAAGGAGCATACAACTAGATTTACCTGAAAAAGTGTCTCAAGTTACCCCAGACCAAATTTTTTAGGTAATGACAGAAAAAAAAGGGCAGCCCATATTAAATTGTTGATTGCTGTTGAACCACTTGGTTGAATAAATCTTTGAATATATGTACCTCAAGCCCATATGCACAGGCTATCTGTAGACTATTTTATTTGCTTGTTATTCAGATTTTGAATATATTTATCAAGCATTATCATAATATCACTTTGAAAATAAAATCTGATGTGTCTCAAGTAACCCCAAAAGGAGGGTAACTTGAGACACTTTTGAGGGTGCTATGAATAATATTCAGGATCATTTTTGTTCAACATTTTTTGCCAAATTCAGTTTCTATTGAAGGTTTTTATCATTTGAAATGAAAATAATGGAGATTACAACTTATGTATTTCTTTTATCCTCTGAAAACCCTAAAAACTGTCTCAAGTATCCCCGGTTTAGGACCGGGTAACATTTCCCGCCATAGGGACGGACACTGCAGGGTTCATGGTTGCATGACCAAACATGACAAGGGGGGGAGGGGGGGTCATGTGGTGCATGACATCATGTTTAAAAAATTTCAAATTCAAGAATTTCATAGAAAAATCATAGGTGCACTCAGGATATTGGATGCTGAAATTCCTTTTTTCAATTTAAGCCGAACATTTTCTAAGAGCCAGACTCACTTGTAGGCAAGAAATTCAAGGGGCCTAACCTTATTTTAATTGGCCTTGAGGCCCTGGGCCCCTGTTATGTCTACCCCTGTTTCTGTGATTGGGGGGGGGGGGGTCCTCTTGAAATGACGTCATTTTTAGAGGGGGGGTCTAGGGGCGCATGACAAAACATGACAAGGGGGGGAGGGGGGGTCAAAAAAGGTCAAAAATAGCATGACGTCATTTATGGATGGCCCCCATGCACTCACTCACTCCTCCATCAACATGTTGACTATTTGGGTGATTCCACTTCTTTACTCCAGGTAGGGGAGGCAGTCCTGTTCAGGACATTGACATCTGGGTGTGGGTGCTGATCGCTGTCGGGGTCTTCGTCGTGCTCCTCCTCGTTCTCTGCTGCTGCTGCTTCTATTCAGACTGCTGGTGTTATGACAACGAAGTCAAACGCAAGGTCATCAAACGTATCAAGGTAAGAAATACAGTGTTAACACTGGAATGATGAAATTGATGCTTATATACCTTTTTCAATTGTGTGGCTCTCAGCTAGTGGATAGAACTGAGCCATGCAAGCAATTGTGAAGTGGGTACCTTTTGGGCAAGGCTTAAATGGTTGGGAACAAGTTGCCTATGGGATCGTTCACTGCGCAGTTTCTTGAAAAATGTCTATACACTAGAAGATAAGAATCTATATATATATATATGTGTGTGTGTGTGTGTGTGTGTGTGTGTGTGTGTGTGTGTGTGTGTGTGTGCGTGTGTGTACAAGGTGTACACATGTATTTTATAAAATTATAAGTACACTTTTCCAGCTATAGGGCCTATTACTGGATTTTTGTTCTCTTTAGAGTTGATACCAATTTCAATGTAAAGGTTTTTTTAGTTGGCCAGTGATAGTAATATTTTGATAAGTTCCTGCTTATTAGGTTATATATAACCTAATAATAACCTGATAAGATTATATATAACCTTATTAGGTTATATATAACCTAATAATATACATTTCTAAAATATAAGCAAGACCTGGTTCCACGTCCATACAAAGCTATATTAACCTTAACCAATATGTTATTATTATCAGAAAAGTTATAGCTAGAGTTCCTCATTTACATATATCAGAGAGAATTATGCTATAGTATAATTCTCTCTACATATATGTACAGAACCCACATCCATGTGTAGCAGTGAAAGGACGTGGAGAGCCTAAGGCCCTTGAAGAGTTGTCTTATCCTTTTTACAGACTTAAAGGGATTACTGACTGGTGACACTATTGTCACCTGGTGAGTAAAAATGCAGAGCTTAAAAATATCATGGTTTCTTAATGAGTATGTTTAAATCATGATTTTTAATCAAAATCAAGATAATTCAAATAAAATCAATCCCCTTCCACCCAGCATTTAAGAGATTTGAAAAGTTGCACAAGGGCGCCACCTGGTGAGAAAAATGAAAACCCTCAAACCTCAAAAAATCGCTAATTTGGCACTAATACATGATAAGTTCTAATTCAGATCAATAAATTTCATTGGTCTAGTTACAACATGAGATAGAAAACACTCTAAAAAGAATGTATAGAAATAAAATTTCGTTACAGAGCTGATAAAAGCACCAAATTTTGCATGAGGCATCTCTGAGACTTAATCATGAAATCTAGAAGGGGAGCCACCTTGAAATACCAAAATGAAATTTTGACAAATTAAGTATGTTTTTAGCATTTGAAACTAAGGTATTTAACCAAAAGTACCATCTTGGGTTAGGTCTCTTATGAAGATTCCAAAGGTAAATAATTTAATTCCCTGACCTCTAACCTCCTAATTTTGACACTAATGATGTGTTTCTATGCATTTCAGAAGCTAAGATATCAGGTTTTTTCACTGAAAATCTGCCATTTTGGATTTTTGGCCTCCATCAGGGTTGTGTAGATATTTCAAGGTGGCTCCCCTCCCCTTTTAAATTTAATTAAGGGGTCCTAGGGGATCATCATGCCAAATGAAATTAAGAAATCTTTTGGGGAAAGAGTAAAGTCAATATTCTTTCTTTGGGAGGATTTTGGAACCTAGTGGTCATTGTTAAAGGTATCATGCTAATAAATTCAGCCATTTTGACATTTATGGAATTATATCAGATGAATATTATTTTTATTGAGCCCTCTAGGCTATAAACAACTGATATTGAAACCATTTCCCCTTGCCTTATACCTTAGTAGCTTAAAATCATGTTTTTCAAAATTGGTCAGCCATCTTGGATTTTGGATTTCCGCATTGACTTCAAACACAAACAATTGAATTCCCTGTGCATAATCTCTCAATTTTGACACCAACCATATCTCCTTAGTCTTTTTAAAAGCTCAGATATAAGATCTTTTATGGCAAAAGTCAGCTATATTGGTTTTTGGACCCCCATATCCATGCTATTGATATTTCAAGGTGGCTCCCCTTCCAGATTTTATAGTGATGCCTCAGAGGTACCTTAGTTGTACCAAATTTGGTGCTTTTATTCACTGTGTAATGATTTCTCAAAAAAAATAACCTTAATAGACCCCACTATTGTACAGGTTACAATTGGCGCCAGCAATCTTATTTTTTTGGTAACCCCTACTCATTTTTCTCTCATAAATATCAACATAGATCTCAAAGAAATTATCATATAGTTTGGTAAGAATGTATTGGATTAACTTTTATAGGATCATGTTAAAATTGCGTGTTTTGAAGTTCCCACAGTATTCTATAGTTAAGATCCTCTGCTTCTGCTTAACTAACATAAAAAATTGGGATGGTGACAAATACTTTTTGTTTTATTATGCTCAGATGGTCTTGGGCTAATGATTAAAACTTGATTCAGAGGTCTGTAATTGATTCTCATTTTTGAGTAAGCAGTCAGTAATCCCTTTGAATGTTCTGTATAACTGCATGCAACTGATGCATTTATTTGGCTAAATACTTTGTAGGCCATCATACATTTAAAGCCTGAATTTTGCAATTATAGATGGTAGGTCTACAGAAACAAGTACTTATCTCTCTCTCCAGGTTATTCGCCAGCCAGTGGCCGTGCCCGTGCCCGCCCCGGCCCCGGCCCCCGTCTGCGTCTGCCCTCCTCCAGTACAGGAGGAGAAGAAGATTGTCATCCAGCTGGAGCAGCCTCCTCCCCCTCCTCCCCCTGCTGCCCCCCTGCCGATCCCCTACGGCCCCGTGGGCACCGGCCACAGCGCCTTCGTCGCCAACAGCGGCATGGACGGCAACGTGTATGTGGCCTCGCCCACCACCCTGCAGGTATGTATATTACATGCCACCAGTTTTTCCATCAAAAAGTGGCCCATGTTTTTGAGGTAAAAGCTGTTACAGAGTTTTTCACTTGCAAAATGAAGATATAAGATCAGGAGAATATTTCAGTAACATGCAGGAAAGTTTTTCTACATTGTTTTCCCTTCAAAACGACATATAGTTTTCGTTTGAAATTTTCCCCTGAGCTGCACAGCGAGCCTCCTAAATCCACATGTCATTTTAACAGGGCAAACCAGAGGACCATATAATATATACATGTAACTGGCTGTAACTCTCGAACCAATGCAGATAAAGATAAAATTCTGACTGATTATATGTTCAATATTTTTTGAGCATTTTTCAATTTTTATGTGATATATCTACTGCAGGAGCCAGTGCGTACCGTGCCCTGGTCAAACGGCGGTGCGGTGCTGGTCAACGCCCCCAGCTTGGACATCCAGACCCAGCCCGTATACACCGTGCAGCAGCAGGAGCCGCAGTACCAGGTGGTCAACCAACCAGGGTTCACCATGGCCGAGCAACAGTACCAGGAGGTGCCTCAGGTCGTGTACTCCGCCGCGCCACAACTCAACACCACCAACGGCATGATGTACTTCGAGGGATGAGGCGTAGAGGCAGTTGAACCAGGATATATGTTTAGTTTTTTTCTCAATGTTTTTCATTATTTTTGACACTTTATGTCACATGACCAATTACCATCAAGGTCCACAGGATTAATATCAAACTATATATTTTCTGAAGTGGGTTTAGTCTAGAAATTATATCACGAGAAAAATATTCAATAAACTATTCGTAACTTTTTTCTCTCAATTACTGGTGCATTTACATGTATTTTATCTGTTCTTAACCAGGACATTTTGTCAATGTTTCGCGACTTATTCTCGATACTTTATGCCACATGACCCATTTTCATCAATAATATTTTCTTAAATACATTTAGTCTAGAATTGATATCACGACAAAAATAAACAGTTTAAAATCTTTCAAATTTCGGAGCATTTACATGTATTTTATGATACATCCTTTTCAATGGAGGATAACAAATATTGGTACTAACATGTGTCTGTGTAGATAAAAGGACGACACGTTTCGCTTTCATGCATACATTGCTGTCTACTACTCTTACAACAATCGGAATGATCGTCAACAACTCTGATCTTAGGTAGAAAAACCATGAAACGTTTCGGTCGAGGTGGTACACTTTGCGCTTAGATCCACTTAAGTCCATATTCCACTATGTGTCATTTCACTTGCATTGGCCATTTCACTTGCACTTGTTGACAGGAACGCAAGCAAACACAAGCAAGAACTAAGAACGCATGGTGAAATATGGAATTTGATTGCGTTGGTACTTGCATTAGAGCAACGCAAGTAGAAATGCAAGTACATTTCAATGGGGTTTTCTATGATGTACTTGCGTTCAGATACTGACATGTTGGTATCTGAAATGCAAGCTACTTGTGTTTCCTACCTTGAGCACATGCAAGCGCTCCCAAACGCTTAGTGGATTATAGCCTTTACTTGTGTAGATAAAACGACCCTACTTGTGCAACTGACTATTCGCACAGAGAAATCGCACTGCATCCAAATCGCCGTGATGTAGAGCTAGACCTTATTTTCTCTATGTTTATAAACAGTGCTTATTCGCAGAGACACAGAGAGTTGGGGATGGGTATGCTTTCCCCCATACAGGATCAAGTCTATTGGTTATATTCTATTCCTGCCAATATAAAGCTCTTTCAGTAAATTACAAATACATATAAAATTCCTGTACAAAGTAACAAGAAAAATGTAATTGATTATCAAGCCCTCAATGCTCCATTCTTGACAAAGATATGCATTATTCTACACATATAGATATAATGTTGTTCTGGATGTGTTTAAATATGAATAAATGTATTTCTTAAGATTTGTATTTAAAGGACAACGTAATTATAATAGACGTCTCTATAGTTAATAATGACAAACGTCTATAGTAACTGTACAGTTTGCTAAGGTATGTCGAACCATCAAAGAATCAGATGAGAGGACAGGGTGGTCGCATATCAGACGATGCCCATGCCTGCTGTACGTGATTCTATTCTACCTTGGAAGGAAAAATAAAGTGTTTTTTTTATCAAATTCAGTATAATTTCCGACATTCAAATAATTGCATGTTCTTCCAAATTCTATATAGCATATTCACGGTTAATAATCATAGGTCTATTTTGGTGTAAGTACTTCGCTTAGATAAAATACTAACAAGGCCTCTTACTTATTATTTGATAATTCTTTGCTCACTATTCTGCTAGATGGGAGGGGTTATTTATGTAATAATTCACGTAGGCTGACGGGGTTTTGCATTCTTCTGATCAAGATACGAATATATAAATTTAAAGATGACTTTTTTAACTACCCAAAGCATTTAGTTTTTTTTTATTAACAAGACATTGTTAATTTGTTACTGTAAGCCGCGAAAGTATCTTCACATACAAATATTTTCCGTTGAAGGGAATGCTGTCCTTACCAAAACAATATGCTTGTGTCATTACTAATTGGTAATACTGGAAGATCAGGATATATTTTCTTTGACAACCAGCTAACGTTCTCTGACCTCAGGTTTGGTGTCCTAATGTAATTCCTGTATGAAACATAATAAACGCAAGAAGTTTTTGTTTGACACTCTATTATCGTGTTTTCCTAATTGCGAAAATCTAGAATAAAGAGTTTTTTGAGTGTGATTTTCCGTGTAAATTTCCTGTCTCTTGGGTTATTCAAATGCTTATGGATAACATAGTCAGAATGTATAATTGATACCAGTAGTCTAGGCCTCCAGAGCCAAAAATCCCCGTCTTTTGTTGTAAATAAACCTTATATTTAACAAAATATAATTCTCACGAATTCATTATTCAAATAAAACATATTAACCATCTTCATTAGATTGAAAAATCTTATTTTGATATTCTCTTACACAAAGTATTAGAACCGTTGACTTAACTTCGAGCCTTGTAAAATTCTTTTCAGTGAATTCCCCGTTGAGACAAATTCATTTAATGGGTCTAGACCAATCAATTTGACACGGTGACATGGCCGTTTTTCTTTGGCTTAATAACATGCAACAGGACATATTCTTAAATTTGACATGGCAACATGGCTTATTCTTCAGATCGACGTGCAACATAGCCTTTAGTGACATGCGACAAGGCTTATTCTTAAATTCGACAGGGCGACAGAGCCCTTTCTTAAATTCGACAGCAGACATGATGGGGACTCTCCCGTCTAGAGCCCCCGTTTACAGCTTGAAAATTGCCATGCATGAAACTGCAATTGTTTTACCCCCTAGCAGGCATTGTTCAATTAGTGATCCCCTCTGGACATGATCCCTGTCTTGTCACTGGTCAGTATGTCACTACCTAGCAACCGAGCATGTGATGATATCATATATAAAGTTCTGTTACCATGTTGCCACCATGGGGCCTACAACTTTTTCTACTATAGTTTAAGAAAGTAAGTGCGAAGTAAGATAACCTTTCTAAAAAGAGACCTGACCTCTAATTTTCATTTAAATGACCATAAATTAAACAAATATGCTTTAATATGCATATTTACAAAAGAAAATTATGTTTAAGAAACAAGAAGCAAAATAGCTACAAAGTTTTGCTCAGCGATGATCGTCCCTCATCACTGCTAACACCCATCACTAACCTGTCACACACAGCTGGGGGAGCGAGGGTTTAGGAAAGGGCTACTACAAGGTCCATGCATGCACTGCCATTATGCACCTCAAGGCGGTATTACAATACACGACTTGGGCTGCGATATTGGTGCAATATTATGATATTCAAGACAAATTAACATACAGGAATCATATAATTATTAGAAATTTGGAGCAGGTTACATATGTGTTACAAAGAATGCTATTTCTAATATGCGCCATCTCTCTACGACATTTCCATGTTGTAGTTAATGTCGTGTTGTGTGATAGACCTGCCCACCTGCAGGTGACAGTGGAGGTCCTAATGTGAAGGGGTGAGGGCCGTTTGGCTCCAGCAGTGGTTATGCAACCTACGGTTCTCCAACTATTGACTCTAACAAACACATAATGTCAGAGAGTGCACATATATATAATTCTCGCTGTAAAAAAGAGGACGAACTTGTAAGCGAAGAAACACTAGCCTATAGCTTTCAGTGAGCAGTGTGCCTCCTGGTGGTAATCACAGCTGGTGAGAAGATAACTGTGACCAGACCCGACTGAGGGTGAGAATAGCATGATGAGAACGAGTATAATGGTGCCCATCGCTGTAACAGGGTCATAATACGTTCAACACAAGTAGATATAACTGAATTGAACTTACAAGAGGCCAAATAGCATGACAGTTCCTTCCAGTATTTAGAAACGAAACATCTGTTTGTATCGCATCTACATGTAGCAGCTCAAGGTACGTTTCTAGGGTTTGGGTTTCCTACATTTCTACTGAAATTCAGACGAAATTTGCTAGAGTGGAGGCAGGCCGTGTAGACCTTCTACTGAAGGGTGGTCACGGAACAAGGAGCCCATCTCTAAAGTACTCGGCTTGCATGCCGGCAGCCCGGGTCCAACCCTGGGATTGCTCAGAGACCTTGTATGCATATATATAGAGAGATATATCGAGACTGGAAAGCTCCTCTATGTTGCTATGTGCTTGATGCCCTGGTGGCTGGTTAGAACCAATTAAGTAAACCATGACCATAGCCTGACCATTAGCAATGTATTTTTGGAACAACTGGTGTACCATTAGGGCTATCTTACCAATAGACATAATGGTCAATCCAAATGTGTCCTAACCAGAGGCCAGGTGGCAGGCCTGTAGGTTTTCCTCTAGCTTTCCAGTCTCGATATATATCTATATATTATACTGAAAACGTGGCTAGTGTCTCTCTGGGATGCTACTGCAATGTGAGGGGGCTCTCTAAGAGGTATTCCTTGATTGGTCAATCTGCCAACATCTCCATGGAGATAGTTAACAACAATAGGTTTGTTTCTGGGACAATGGTATCCTAGCAACCTAGTCTCAAACAGGTTCCCTCTTGTAGGAAAGGGGTTTGTTTGAGTTTGTAAAAATTATTAGAGGGTCACTAGGCTGTCAGATCAAGATCATCAGCCATGGTCATACACTCTTAAATTTATACGGTTTCACCTTAGAGGATCTTCAGGCATCTTGTTTTGAGAGTGTTTAAGCGCAACTGCAGCTGTTGTGTGGAAAAAACAAAGATGAGTTTTGTTAATTAGGCAAATGTTTGCCTTCAGGAATAAACCTGTGTTTTCGTTGAAAGATTGTTCATTTAACAATCTTAAGAGTTTCCCTTAAAAACCCTTTGGGATATATAAATGACTGAGTCCTGAGAGTGAAAAGATGAAAAAAAGCAAACAAACAAAAAACAACTATAATATATCTACATATATAAAACATACAAGGTCTCTGGCTTGCTGCAACACCTCTCTGTTCCCCCCAGTGCTAATGACTGGGTAACAAAGGTCTTAGGGCCATCGGCTGTTGTGTGTAGGGCCCTCAGCCCCATCTATGGTACCAGGCACATTAAAGAACACCTGCGTCAGTAAAAGTGTAAGAGTATGGTCTCTACCTTCTCCTGGCAGTCAATATAAGGGTGTAAAACAACCAACAACCAAACAAGCATTAAAAGTCTCCACAGCCAAGGTGATTAGAACACATACTTTTGATCACTTATATATAATATATGGCTTTATAGGTTTTCCAGCCGATGAGACAAACATATCACAGGAGACCAACGGCTTTGGCATTATGATTTATGTTAACAATTTAAAGGATTTATCATTATTTAGCCTGTATTCCACTAGATTGAGAATTTGGTAATTTCTATATTTTCATTAGAAACACTACAGAGACCCTTTCTTTCTATTCACCAAAGGAGAATGAATTAAGAATCCTTTCCTTTGAGATATAACATGTTTACAAGTAACCATTGTTCGTACTGGCTATTTTCAAAATCAGGAGTAAAATCGGACAGTAGAATAGTCTTAAATCAAATATATTGTTCATTATATATTTTGTACTAGATACAACGTGAACCAAGATGCTAACCAAAGATGTTACGTAGGTCACTTATTCGATGTTTAATTTGGCCCACGTATGAACAGTGCACTTCTCAACGCGTTGTTGTCTTTTCTAAATGCTTTGATCACATGGTATTACTTTGTAGATTGACTGAATCAAAACAGTGCTCAAGTATAACGAAGACCGTATTACACATAGAGAATGTTTGTTATAAAATAGTTTATTACAAAAACAAATTATGAAAGAGGTTACAGTTAGTACAAGTTGACAAGTTCAATGACTACAATGTTGATAGGACCAACAGTACATGGTCATCGCAGAACATAAAGTACCTACGCAGAAAAAGACGAAGATTAACACTAATAGCCATTGGATACAGAAAACGTGGATTTGATATAATTCTCATATTACACATTGCTTTGTCTTTTCAAGTAATTTACTGGAGCCCGTTTTAAGAGATTGTAACACATACGTTTTTATATCATCTGTTGCGAAGGTTTGGTTCTCTCCCGCCGTTAGAAACGTTTTTAACAGATACATATCATGCTACTTGTATTATGCAAGAGTTCTTCGATGACCAACCTTTGATTTTCAGACATCAGTCTTTGCGTGATTTTGCGTGATTTAGATACATGGAATAAAATCATTTGTAATTCAAATTTAGAATCCAGAAACGTAGCACTCCATTCCCTTTCGAACAAATCAGGGTGTTAAATACAGTGGCTCTGCCACTCATGTGAACACTCAAAAAAGAGACAATAACGAATGTGAAAACTTGCAACTTAGTTCAGACAAATCTACTATTCCATAAACGACGTCTTTGAGCAATCTTATCCCATGCACCTTAAGAAGCTAGACATGACTGAAAAATCCGGAAAGAGAGTTCCATTTAGAAGCACCTAGCAAAAGCAGATAGTCTATTGCGGCAGCCCTTTGGTCTTTATGCTTATATGAACATATTTTGTCTTGATTTGAGATTGTGTTTCCAATTGATTCCCCACCCTCCCCGCTTATTGATATTCTTATCACTGGCCTTTCCGTGCCGCAAACGGCGATGGGCATCCCTGAATGTAGAATAATTCTCAACGTGCTTAACCTACAATGATTATTATTGATCAGTAGTTTCCATGATCCATATCGCAGTTAAACAATATTTATCCAGTAAGACAATATTGTCTTGTTGTTATCACAAATCTTCATTCGGCAGTTTTGTCCACTTCATCAAAATACATGCTGACAGGTTAAATTAATATATGACACCTCCTGAAGACCAAAACGTGAACCTACAAGAAATCTTGTTTCCTGACAAACGATAACTTATTGAAAAGAACCATATTTAGAGATTTTTCTTCGCGATTTATAGACAAACTGTGTGTTTGCATTACCTAGCTGCCCAAAAACTTAATTTATTATGATCTTAAGCATTTTTTTCTCTCTCACCAAATACGTTTAGAGGGAGTCATATCATGAGGTTTTTTACTCTTTCTTCATTAATTTCATTAATAATTTATTGTACTATAATAACTCCCCCCCAATAATCAAAACAAAAACAGCAACAAAAACTAACATCGAGTAGCCTATCTCCTTGGATGTTCTAACAAAGTCCAAGTCCCACCAGACCCACTAGACCTGATTTCACATACATCAACACAAACATACATTTTGGGTACGCACAAGATATCATAAGAGCTAAAATTAAGAGCTACTCGTATATATCTATTATAGGGCATCTGTAAAGCTATAAAGAACACTAACGCAAGAATAAGCACAGGACTTTAGCGACCTGTTCCTCGAGGTCTCTGGCAGGGTTCAGACCATTTTCTTTTGTTTCTTTTAACATTTTTATTTTATACTGGGCAGTTTTTAGTATGCAATACTGGTTTCCTGCGCCATAAATTTCTAACTGCCAGTAAATCAGAGCGACAGACACAGCACCCACTAAAAGGGGATAGTCTCCCTCATCGATGGCTTAACATTTGTAAATTTGTTCCTTGTAGCAAAATTCCCAATTTTGGTAAATATCATTATCATACCCTTGGGCAAGGGAAATTGCAAAGGTAAACATTTGCACATTGACAGCCTGAAAGAGGTTAATTAATCAAAATTAACAGCACTTAGTTAAGTTTAAATTTGAACCCTGCGTTAAAAGGTCGAAGAACTAGGTACTGAAGTTGAATGTGGCAATCCTAAGGTTCAGTCGCGAAACCGCGCTATCTAGGTTTGAAAATGTCTTTTCTCATACGCCTTTCCTGGGGTTTCCTGAACAAATATGGTACTTATGGCACTCTTAAATAATCTTATGATAAACATCTTCAAACAAATATGAAAGGATAAGAAAGGATAAGAAAAGAACGGGCGGTAGAGTAACCAGAATACAAAAATCTCTTCCCCTTGGCATTATTCAGTTTAGATCACTAAACCACGATCAGAGTAACCATTTTTTTAGATTTAATAAAAAGAAATAAATGAATACATTACATATGAATATTAACTCAAACACAATTTCTAAAGAGGTTTCAAGTAAGGTACTCCATTTTTAGTGCTCAATCAACCAAATCAAATGTTACAATAATAAACCCTATCAAAGACGACCACTGTTCCGACACTAGTTCAGGTCGAGCCGGCGCTGTGAGGTGGAGGCGAGGGGCGGCCCACCTGGGTTATAACCCGCTGGTCTGGAGGACGAGGAGGGGACCCTGGAGAAGACGGTAAGACAGAGGGATGTAAGTCGCAGGCATGCCAGTCACATACAGCCATTTCCGCCGAAAATTATAACATTCAATAACAACTCATTTGAACCTAATTTCTAAGGAAAAACTACATAACACCTCTTATGTGATTAGGATCAGACTAACAACTGTTTCCTTCAAAAATAGAGGAAGAAATTCCTCAAGGAATTTTAAATATTTTTCATTTGGGAAATTGGTCAACAAAAATTCAAGGGTCCCCCCCCCCCCCCCACCCATATAAACAAACATTTTCTCCTCAGATCTGGACGAATCTCATGACCCAAATCGTTTGGAAAATGTTTCCATAGTTCAGTGTCACTTAAACGACAAAAATCTGAAAACCTACCTCATTGGCTACAGGTGCATGAGGAGAACGGCAGGGCAGTGGTCACTGCCGTAGGCCGCGGTCCGCAGCAGGCTGTCGCACAACTTGTCCTGGAGACGGTTCGAGATCAGGAAGTAGTCCAGGCGCCTGTCGGGGTATCAAGAGAAGTTTTGTTATAGATAAGCAATCTCTAATACTTTATCGTTGACGGTCCTTTTTACAAGGTAAACACGGAAGAGATTAACTTCTACTGTTATATGACTTAGATTATATATGCAGTTACAGCGGGTACATATGTAGAATTTAAAGTCATTTCTACTCTCAGATCTGTATTTTCCCTGTTATTTGGTCAAATTTACCCAGTGTTTTCCCTGTGAGTTTCTTTTAGTGCAATTTTCCCTGTATTCCCTGAGCATAAGGGTTGTTTACCATCCGGCGTTCTTGGCCCTGGCGTTCATCATGTAAGTCCAGAAGGAGTACTCTTTCTCCTTGTCCGGGTACAGCTGGCGGTAAGTGTCGGTGAAGCCCGCCTCCAGCAGCGCCGTGAAGTTCTCCCGCTCGGCGTCTGTGAAGCCCGGGGTCTTGTTCTTGTTGGACTTGGGGTTAGACAGATCTGGAACGGGCAAGGAAGAAAAAGGGAAAAGAAAATATAAGCTGAGGCCCAGGGTGTTCATTATATAGCTATAAGAAGTACACTGTACTAACGCAGAGCGGACTCTACTCCAAATTATAAAACATGTATTTTATATGATCAATGAACCTATTGTCAGGCCTAAAATTGATCAGTATACTACTATATCAGCTGCTATATTCATCAATTTTCAGGATATATTGACAAAATCTAATATTTAAATCAAACTATGAGTCATTGGTTGGTTGGTTATTTGGGTTCAAGACCGTAGCAAATCTAAGGTCATATCACAGTGAGAACAAGGTTTCACAATTCTGTCTTTGACGATTGAATCAATGAAATGATCGTATATGTGAGAAGATAGAGACCATACCCCTACACATTTACCGAGGCAAGTGTTCAATAATGTGCAAGGTCTCATAGATTGGGCCCTACACACGACAGCTGGTGGCCCTAAGACCTTTGATAATCCTGTTGTTGTCACAGGGGGTAAACACAGAGGTGCAGCAGTCTAGCCCAGCCTAAGATCGAGCCCAGGCCACCTACATGCAAGGGGAACGCCCTACCTATGGATTTAGAGGACGGCACAGAAGATGTACCCCCCTCCCCCTTTTTATGGCCAAATAATTATAATTACTTTTGTAAAATTCTCAGACCCAGATAGTCCGGTGGCAATTTTTACAATAGGGCAACCCCCCCCCCCCTTTTTTTTTTTTTAAATCTCTGGGTCTAGCCATGTATCCCTATTCGAGTGATGTAAATAACGTATTCTTACCAATGTCGAGGTGGGCGACGTTGAGATCCCCACAGATGATGACTGGCTTCTTCTTGTCGAGTTCGGTGACATACTCCCTAAATGCGGGGTCCCACTCCTTCGTGCGGTAGTCCAGGCGCACCAGCCCGCGACCTGAGTTGGGGATGTCTGAAAGGGCAAACACAGCTCAATAGACATTCCTATATTCTACAGTTTACAGTGATCTATGTTATGCAATCAAGCAATTTCAAAGCGTCTGGTAATGACGAAGAATTACGATAGTATATTATTAAAAATGTCGCTCCAGACTGGGGAGAAAGTAGGAAAATGAGAAACTTTCTTTTAGTATTCCTAAAAAAAACACTAGCACAAATGGCATATGGCATATATACTATAGGTATTGATTTGATCTGGTGAATGTCCTCACAAACAGGTTCAATGCGCTCGTCTACATTTATCAATTTCTGAAAATATCAATATAGTTTTATCTTTTTAACGTATAAAGTAGGACTAACTTTAGAATGAAACCACATTACTCACACGCAGTGACAACGTAGTAGTCGTCAAACTCAGCAGTGATCACTCGGCCCTCTTTGTCATGCTCTTCGGAGTCTAGAAACACGAAAGAAATGGCGAGTACATGTATGTATAGGAAAGCAAAGACGCTCTTCAAAAAGATACCTAGATCCGCAGCACCATTCAAGTTGATATGAATAAGTCGATGCTAGAATATATAACTACATGCTGACTGATCTTTATCTCAAATAAATGGAGAACGTGTTTAAAAGTTGGGTGACCATTTAAATCTCATTTTAAAATACATGTATTCATTTTCCCTCGTTACACGGTAAAATGTCCGCATTAAGTTCAACGGACATCGCCCTTATACGGACAAAAACCAAATGCCCAAGCCAATTATCTGTACTATCTAATGTATAATAAGCTTAGCTAAGCGGATAGTTTGCTTTTGCGGACAATGGAATACTTTTTATGATCAAATTGATGGTTGTCCCTTCATTCCGCGGACAATTTAAGGATAGACACCAGTGGTTGGGGCGTGAATGGCACTCCTCCCTTTCATCACAACCATAAGATTTGTTTCTTATCTTTTTGCTCTATAGAAGACACCATTAAATAGCCAAGTAATAACCATATCTATTCATATAACTTATTTAGAAATGACTAAAACACCAACTGTGCAGGTGAGACATAAATCTAAAAATTGTAATATCTAAATTTATTTTTTGAACATCAATATCTCCCTTAATATTCAACCTAGATGTCTGAAATTTCTAGTACATATTCTTGACATATAAACGCAGGGAAGCGTGTCTCAGATTTTTGATATGGGTCTTAGTTGCAATTTTATGAAATGTAGAAAATGAAATTTTACAAAAATCTAAAAAAGTTTCCCGTTTTTGGACGTTTTTGTCAATGAAATAAATTTGAGGACCTAAATCAAAAATCTGAGACACACTTCCCTGCATCTGATTGTCATTCAGGTGTATGCAAAATTTCATTCATGTAGGTTAAGTGTTAAATGAGATATTGATGTTCAAAAAATAAAAGTACAAAAAATAGTTTAAAATTCATCAAATCTCAATTTTTAATTCCTTCATGATAACAAGAAGGCGAACCCGGTGCCTTAAGAGCAAAGCTCCCAAGAGGCGATCCTGTTATACCAACTATTTTTCCATTGTTCCAAGATGATAACTTATATCAACTTTATTTTCGGTGTTTTACACCTCTGTTCTTATATAGCGCCAGGCACCCACCATCACCAGTGATTACTTCACATCTCCCCCTCCCTCACTGTAATTCATTGTAAAACCAGGGAACCAGGGGGCGCCATCCCCTCCCCCTCCCCACAGTGGAAATTTGTGAAAAAGTTCCATCTTTCCTCTAAAAATTCATTGAATTATACATCATAAAAATGTAAAATATGGGCCTAAAAATGGGGGGCATGCACCCTGCACGCCCCCAAACCCCCCCACCCTGCCAAATCCGTGCCTGAAAACCCCTAAAATAATGTGAGAAAATTTGAAAAGTTCCATTAGGGGAACCTTGCAAACCCCCTTTTTAGGTTTAGATTATTGAAATTATGAGCAAAAGTCCCAGTTAGGGATTCTCGCCACCCTCCCACAGCAGACCCTGGGTACGGGCCTGAGATAAGACCACGTCAGTGGTGGAGGTACAGTGTGGTGCCTAAAAAACGCCAAAACTGCCTAGCATTAACACATGCCAGGATGAGCCTAAATTGGAGGATACTTATCCTCATATATGTGCATCATAGGATCACATATGGGTTTGAATAAATAGTGCAATGCAACACTAACTGCTCCCCCATTTTCTTTGGATTTAGCAATCCCTATTAAGGTGGGTATAAGGCAAATCAATCCTTTTTATCAATTTCACGAGGTATTATTGGTATTGTAAAGCCTATATTCATAATAATTATGTTGCATTTTTGCTTGCGCAGAGGTGGCCATGTTGCTTAAGAATTAGTTTGTATCCCTGTATCTCTTCTCTTCAATTCCTAGAGTTAATGGTGATACTTTTGGATAGCTCTGACCTTTATCTATGAATTTTGACTTGTATTTTCATTTTCATTATTTAAAAGTTTTGATTTAATTCTTGGCCAATTAGAGCGCTCCTCAGCTCCTCATCAGCATTATGAAATCAGCCCCCATCAATCAAGTGACGCGCTACTCCCACCACGTGGGTTTGTTTGTATAGCCTTCACTGGACCGTGACAGTAGACTGTGCCTGACCAGGAGGTCGGGAGATGGATCCCAAAACCGGGAGACTCCCAGCGAAATCGGGAGTGTTGACAGGTCAACAATTAGGCCTATGAATTGTATGATAACAAAAATAGCTACGATACTAATCATGGGTTGTGTCGCCTGGGCAATATCACCTGCTTGATGAGGTCTAGTATAGGCGACCTGCAGGGTCGCCTGTGTAATTTTCCTTATACAGGTGACCCTCAGCTTCAGATTATACACACAAAGAAGGGTCGCCTGTGTAATGGAATCATAGACCGTATGCCAGTTGCCTTTTGCTGTGGAGCTATTCCTGACATCCGCCGTATACTTTAGCATTGGAGGTGAAGAATTAAGTTATGAGAAATAGCTGAGAAAACCAATGTTTTCTGCCACCTTATTTTTCTAGTATCATAGAGTAACTACTCATGGCTGCCATTCGCCAGTCAACTTATCACGAGGGGTTATTAGGCTCAGGTGTAAGTGCCAGTTGAAGTTCATACAGGGAATACAAGAATACTTTTAACAGAAATATTCATTATATTATAAGGTTTTGTTGAATAGCCTTTTTGTTGTAAATATTGGTTAGAAATCGGGGGCTGTACCCAACCCCCATTTTCCTGTTCTTTTTCCCATTTCCTTATAAACTGTTCCTTAGACAATGGTTGACAAAGCTTGTCGACTAACTGACCTAACAGTAAACATGACATTGTAAAGGATTTTCTTCTAGCAACACGTTGACCACTGAGGTGATGCTAATTCATAACCATAATTATAGGCCTAATAACTTGTAGAATGAAATAGAAAAAAAAAACAGGAGGGATCTTGAGATATCAACATTTCCGTAAAATGTTCACTTCATCTTTTAGGTGGTGGGGGTCGTATATCTTAGTAGGGGGTTTGTTCAAGAACGCCCCGAACCCCCCTAGCTACGGGCCTGCCGATGATGCTGCACTTCTGTGGCGTTTATGTTTCACCACTTGGGCCGAGTTGGCGGCCCTTGGGCCACGTCCCCGGTGGGCCGTGGTTAACTCATTAGACGGCGGGACTACAGTGCTTCAAAGGAAGCTAGGGACATGCCTAGCCCGCCCAGTCTGCCCTGAAGGGAGGCGGTATATCAAAGAGACCCAGCACGTGCCTTTAACATCAAAAGAACCGCGCCCATAAGTACAATGGAAACTGTGTAAAAAAACTTTTAAAATGCTAATTTAACACACTAAGAGACATTGTACACTGAAGGTACGCTAAATTCAGGAAGTTAATATGTTTTCCATTCAACTAAGACAGTTATTGAACCACAACAATGGGTGGAACAACACTCGAATTTGCATCGAAAATTAGGGAAATCCTATATGTTTCTTAAGGTAAAAACCGTCTAGGACGACGTCATAGCTCTGTTTCCTGAAGTGTTTGGCAGTAAGAGGCTCCCGGTGGATCGCCTCTTAATATTGGTACAAGTAGATAGAGAAAAATGTGAGCTTTTAAATGATGCATAATGTGTTTCGATCAGAAGGATATTAACAAATTTATTGATGATTTTCTGAATTGGCCGTTGACCACTGGTGTCTATCCTTAAGCAGTGTTACAATTTTATTTTGAGCAGTCAACGGGTACTCAGCTTAGGCCCAGTATTCCGAAACGGATCAAGTCTAAAAGTTTGGCTTTACTTTAATCTTTGTAATTTTGCAGATAAAGTCAGAATTTCGAAACAGATTAAATCCTTAATCCACTTCAAAACTTAACCCACCTCCTGGAGCAGGATTAAGTCCATAACTCTGGGTTAACGTAATCTGCTTCGAAATACTCAAAGTTAATCCTAAATATCTTGATCCACTATTTTGATCCTTGTTCCTAATCCATCCCTGACGATAAAACCTGATCCTTTTCGAAATACAGGGCCTTATAAATCTGTGCACCCGGGGAAACGTCTATGGGTTCATTCTCTAGTAACCTATTTAAATGAGTCAACAATTGTGGATAATCAAGTTGCACACATTTAAAAATCGTTCACCCTGCTGTAGATTCATGCACACCGTGGAGGGTACTCCCTAATTTCGGACACTGTATAAGTTTCTGATAAATTGTTTTACAATAGAATAATAATATGGATTTGTTTGTTTGTTGGGGTAGTTTAACGTCCAGCCAACCACACAGGGGTTCTTTCCAGACTGCACAAGGTAATGCTTTTCAGCTTATGGGTGATCGTATCTATGATATGTTTTAGGAGAAACCCGCCACCGGGTGCGATACCCTACTCTTTGGCAAGGGGTCTTTTATGTGCAATGTCCCATAGAAAGGACACAACACACCCAGCCTTTGATGATCCTGTTAGAAGCACAGGGTGGAAATTCACCCACAAAATCCCTATTGCCCTCTACTTTCAGAATCTAGACATGTAGAACATGGGAAAACAAAATTCGCCGTGTTTTTAGTAGGTGTAAATGTTGTTAAACGCTCTACTACATATTTCCCCCCTGTAAACTAATAACCACTGTACGAAAACTTCCAGACAAGTAAGCATGCAAGACGATGAAATAATTCAAGTATGACATCAGCATACTAACACAGTATACAGGGGGATGGTACCGACGTCATCATTCCATATTATATCAATTGGATACAATAAAACGTGCGTGGAATGATATTCATCACGAACTTCATGGGCTCAGAATTCCAGTAATTTTCAACAAACTATTCACATTACATAACCCATTTAAACTATATAAATCTTCCCGTTTTAATTTCACTTTTGTGAAACGCAGAGACCAGGGATGCCGCTCCCGATTGATGAAAAAGTAGAAGATACCTTTCCTACATTTTTTTTAAAGAAGCAACTAAGAAAAAAATAATCCTAACATTAAATTTGTATTTGAAAAGGTTTCAACTAATACAAAAATACGCATTTATAGATATTTAAGTAATGTAGAAAAATTTGGTCACGCAATCCAAAATCACCAAAAAGTTTGAAATCCTAAAAAAGTAGGAAAAATAACATCTCCGAGGGTACAGCTAGGGGTTCGGGGCAGTCAGTTCTAGGCACTTACTAATGCCGTAGGTGACAGCTGTGGGCTTCTCCTTGCAGTAGAGGCCGGTCCCGGAGTAGCCGTCCTTGTCTCCCGACAACCAGTACACGTGGTAACCCTCCACGTCCGCCTCCCGCGGCACCTTGGACTTCTCGCACTTTGTCTCCTGCAGGCAGAACACGTCAGGGTCCTCCGCCTTGATGTAGCTGTGTGCGTTTTTCTATTAAAAAAAGGTTACAAAGTTTCTTTAATGAAAAAAGGTAACGAACGTTCTTTAACAACAAAAAAAGAAGCTTATTTGGGCTACTGCTTGACATCGCAGTGTCCGAAATTAAAGATGCAGCCGCACCCTAGATACATGTTTTGGCGCATGCTTTTATAAATTGTGCAGTGGCAGACGCACATAATTATTGATAGAATAAATAGCTTAATTTCATCAAGGATGCACAGACAGGCTCGCGGGTGCACACATTTTAAAGCTATGCACTCGGCGAGCGCACAAATATAAAATTAATTTCGAACACTGTATTTTTCTCTCATTTGAATATTTTTCAAAGGTCTTAAACAAATTTCACATTGTAGAATAAATATATACATCTATTTTGAGGAAAGCTGTTATCAGCATATAGCCAATTTCTCAAAATCATTTGATATTGTCCATCATTTAAACATCTTTTCGACCTCAAAATAAACGTCCTTTTCCTTCATTTCCTAGAAGAGCATTTTAAAAAAAACATCACAGATAAAAAAAAAAGAGTAAGTAAACACCTCAGTATCTTCATTTGATGTTAAAATTGGAGAAAACCTTAATCGAATCTTTTCCCAGGAATTCATACCCTCTCTATCTACTCCTGTGGTTCATGGTTAGAAATATCCAGAATATTGATATATACTCCTAAGCCTGTGATTGCAATTGAAATGATAGCTGATATAAGAATCATGGGATATTTTCTGTACTCGCCAAGGGAGGTAATGTTGGTGATTGTAAGAACCATATATGCTGATATCATACGAGTAATCTTGATAAAACCCAAACCGCTTGTTCCAGAAATGCACCTAAATTGTGGTTGCATATGACAGTACTCGGCAAACATTCCCGAGAGGTAAGTAACTTGTATACATATATAATTTTATAACCAAGGAGGGTGTGCAAGATAAGTTATCAGCCATCGGAGTGTCAGGGATATCAGTTGATGAACCGATTCATGACCCTCCAAACCAGTTGGTTGTGTATTTAACATACCCTGGCAAAATTTAAAGTGAAATTTCAAAGATTAGACTAACTGAACTAGAGGAACTATTTTCTACTGCCAGAACTACTTGGCTATATCACCCTCTAGGGTGATAACACTTTGGTTATCACCTTCCCTGTTGCAGTGGTGCATTCAACTACTAGATTTGTGTCACCCTTGGGTTTGGTGAAGCGTTCTCTCATTGGACATTTTTTTAATGTAGTGACCCGGATAATAGTTTTATCATAGGGATTTGGTTGGGGGGGGGGGGGGGGCAGAAAGGGCTATGATTGCACAATATAAGCCCTCTTTTTGTGTTAAACTGTTCAATCAATTCCAAGTTTTAGCTGCTAATTACATTGCAATAAATGGGAAAGGTTGAGTTGTTAAAAATCCTAATATAACTACATATAGAATATCATCACAGAGTAAACTCTACCGGCGAAGTTGTTCACAAACATCGTTTAAAATGGGTTTTTGAATGTGAAAATCAGCCTAAAAGGACCCTGATCTCATATGTGGATCAGTTCTCTCGTTAGGCCTCAGAAGAATACCTGAATTATTTTCCGATCTCAAAATATCATACTTTGATTCATGTTTAACTGCGACTTTAAAATCTTTACCAAAATAAACATCCAAAACCTCAAATTCCCCGGACATGGGCAAACTAGGAAGTTATCAAGGTAATGCGCAATGTTTCACTCAGATCAGCAAACAGGTGCAAACTGTGAGAGCTGACGTTTTGTTATAAATTACATATTCGCTAAAAGCACACAGTGTAAGCCGTGCATATCTAAATTAGACCTTAAATGTCCTGATATTGAACTCACATCTATCCAGGCACGAACTCCATTCACGTTCCAGGAAGCGAATTTCTTGTTCCACTTCTTGTCGTCTTTGGTTTTGGCCTCCGAGGCGAAGTCGATCTCGGAGTAATCCATCTGGGCCGCCGCTGCCTTCTTTGCCTATATCGAAGAGAAATGTCTGACATCTGGGATAGACCATAATTATTTTCACACTAGCCTACTGTTGTGCTGTTTTCAATGGAATTTTAAATAAGTCTGGCCATGAGATTTGGACCATGTCAGTTATTACATTTACATTTTTTCGTAAAAATAAAGGAATTTAAAGAAATTTGCAGGGATTTCTAGGAAAAATAAAGGAATTTTAAAGGAATATTTAGAGAACTTTTAGAGAGTTTAAACATGAAATAAGGCAAATAATATTGTAACAGGACTGCCTTCCTGTTGATTTTTTCTGTGCAGCACTGTGTTGACCCATATCTATCAATGCGTTGACTCATGCCGATCGACACGTCAATCTGGATCGATCGGCGGCTAGAAAATTTTGCAATTTTATCGCTAATAATATGGAATTCTATGCATTTTATGAGATAATATGATATTTTCTTACTCTAGAAAAAAAAAAGGAATTTAAAGGAATTGTTCACGAAAATAAAGGAATTTTGCCTATTTTCACAAAAATAAAGGAATTTAAAGGAAATTCCTTTAAAATAAAGGAACGGTATGATGCCTGCATTTGCACTAGCCCGAGCTAGTTGTCCAGAAAATGCACTAGTCAGACAGGATTTGCACTAGTAATTTCACTAGTGGACTAATGCTGAGATCAACCTCTGGATATGTATATCTGTTAATTTATCAACAAAATAATCACACTGTGTTTAAAGGTGTACAGAGGACGCAACAGTACCTTGAAACAGACTGGCCACCATAGGTCACAATATGTGATCATTTCATTTTTAAAGCTGGAGTATCGTCCGTGCGTTTCTAAGCTTAGGGACTCCACCCCTAAGCCTAACGACGTCGCAGCTGGCGACGTGTTTTGCGACGTAAGAACGTTATCCGGCGACGTGATTGGTCACGTCACGAAATTCCCGCTGTGGTAAGGGGGTTACAACGTAGCAAATTACGTCCATCTTACGGACGATACTCTGGCTTTAAAGTATGAATATAATATTTCTATGGTTAAATCAAAAGTAGGTATGCTTGAATTATTCCACATAATTACATTAGTCGTAGAGATGCCAATCTATTAATACTAAAAATCCTGAATTTGAAAACTAAATTCTAAAGTAGGAAGAGTCAAAACGAAGAGAAGACGTTATTTGTTACCAGTAAGCAAATGAAATACTGTGTTCCTGAAATTGGACAGTTTTTAATATAAGAAAAAAAAAGAAATCCGGAAAGAGAGAAAATGATATTCAATTTGCTTATATTTACCCAAAGAAACGTTAGGCCCAGGGGTTTTAAAAGAATAATGGAAATTATATAGGAAAAATGAAACCTTACAAATATGATAATATTAATTTTGTAAAATAGAAAAAAACTAAAGAATCATACTCACTTTGGGGGCATCACCTTCGGCAGCATCTGCAGACTGTAAAAAGACAAAGATAACAAATTGAAATACCTTTAAACCAGCAATTCATAGCAGGTTGGGATACCTGAACACTGGCTCTCGTGAGGAATCAATTATATTTTAATTGTTCGTTTGTTTGTTAGGGTAGTTTAACATATGGCCAACCTCCAGGGTTCTTGCCAGAATGCACAAGGTAATTCAGCTTTGGGTGATTGTATCTATATGATTTGGGAGAAACCTGCCACCGGGTACGAAACCCTACTTTTTGTGAAGAGTGGCAAGGGATCTTTTATGTGCAATGACCCATAGAAAGGGCACTACACACCTGGCCATTGATGACCCTGTTGGGGGCACAGGGTGGTCTTTTTTAGTTCAAAATTCGGCCAATATTCATAAAGGATTTTTGTTTTCAAAGGAAGGCCCTCCCCTTTTGAAAATACTAGTTTCGCCCAGTGACCAGGTTCTTACTCTTTTCAAATTGCCTATAAGGGGCCGTCAGTACCATACAAAATAACTTTGCAGCAAACAGATTCTTGGGGCATGATGTATTTGTCTCGACTTTCTGAGTTTGATTTTGGGTTACGAAATTAAAACATACAGACTGTAGTAATAAAGTCTCTCCTTTAATGCCCAAAAGACCCTAGTAAGGAACAAGGATTTTTTTTAAATGTAATTCCTTTACAAAATTCTCCCTACCACGGATAGATGATTTACAGTATTTTAGATCCATGCAGGTTAATTCGAACGGATATTTTCGGAAAATTTTGCGTTATTTAATGTAAAATTCGGCGAAAGAAGACAAACAAGGAAAAAAATTCCTATAGCGCACCCCTCTCCCTTTTCAAACTTAAATCAGTTTTAACTTCTTGATTTTGTTAAAAAAAAGTTACTACCACTACTTTCAAAATCTTGGATCTGCCGGTGCACCCTGCGCCCGAGATGCATATTTCTGAAGCCGTTTTCAAAAGTTTTCACCTTGATGATGCAGATTTTTTTCTCATTATTTTACTTAATTTTTTACACTAATGACTTATGGGCACACGTAGATATCTATAATTATTGCACATGATGATGTGCACCCGCCGGGTGCACAAAATATAACCTTAATTTCGGACACTGGCCACGTGGTGACGCGAAAACTTTGAAATCCAACCAAAATCTGAAGACTGACATCCCTGTCAGACGGAAAGAGTTTGCGGTAAAACAAATAAAGGGTGTTGTCAGGGCAATGTGCGACCGGTAAGGTCGAAGAGGCGTGGGAGGCAAGGGGTGGGGGTCGGAAGTTGTCGGACTTGGTAAAAACTGGGTTAGGTCGTCGAGGTGTGGGAGGAGACATTCTAGGTCACCCAAGGCGGGAAGGAAACGGTTGGGGTCACCTAACCACAATCTTTCCACTGTGAATCAATGTGATAACTTCTCGTGGCTCATGTACCTAAAGGTGTGGATATGATATGATATGCTATAGCGTTTTGTTTTTTTGATATTTTTTTTTCGTTGAGTGTTCTAGAGCTGAATGCCCTAGAGTGAACAAAAATAAGTCAAGGTATAACCGTTCGAAGTTATTTAGATAACGACTTCCGAAGTGAATGCCGAAAAAATAGTCTATACCTATATTGTACTATATTGTTCCCCTTACCCTGTTTTCAATGTTCATTCATAAATGTCAATGATACATCTAAATAATTGGGCCACAAATTCAAAAAACTGTTCTTTTAAGGTTTGACATGGGTTGCAAAAAATTGGGGTAGGCCCCTTTTTCTTCATATATATACATTTTTTTACTTATAGGCCTACACGAGACTCAGATGTCCGGTATTGTTGAAAATAAAGAATTTACTCCACACACCCTTAAATAATAACTTGTAGCATTCAAAAGACATTTCCCTATAAAAGATATGTCATTTCCTGTCAATTTGACCTTTCTTTTTGCATTTTGATATCTTTTGGAAAAATGTTCATGCAAATTTTTGAGGGAGGAGCCAAACATTTATGGTATATTAGGATTACCTGAAAACTAGATCACTGACCTGAATAACTTTCCTTAGATAATATCTTAAAAGTCCAAGAACCAAATGCGAAAAACACGACATATTGAATTCTGCACCATTGATAAATTTGCCCCTAAGAAAATTTACTGAAATCGTTGGCCCATGGTGGGTGGCTTGCGAGACACTTCAACCAGTGCACCCACGACGATACTAGATATAATTTTAGCATTTTCAGTGTTAAGCTTTACAAGAGCGTCGCCAGAAAGCCGAGAATCTACGATTTCTTTTGTAATTTTTTTATTTGGGTAATATAAGGCTCAGCATAGCCAATCTTCTGCCTGTTCCCACATTCTAAAGATAGCCATGGTTCTTCCCAGGACATGGTTATAGCCGACTCTTTTTGTACCAATGACATGATAACCAGTCAGTAATTTAATTCATAATTACTTTTTCCGTATATTTAAATATAATTTTGCCCACCTATTTGTAGTTAACAGCCAGTAGATCAGATTACAGCTTGCCAGTACAACCGGCTGTAAAGGCCTAGGGAAAACCCTGATAGCACGGGACAAGGAAGAAGGACTGTGGATGTTTTGTTTGTTTGTGGGATTAGTTTAATGTCCGGCCAACCCTTCAGGGTTCTTTTACCAGACTGCACAAGGTAAAGCCTTTCAGCTCGTTTTACGCCACAGGGGCGGTGACTGAATCTATGAAATGAGGTGCCTATTTGTAGCAGTGGGACCCAGTGCCCTCTTTATAGTGCTGCCACACTGAGATATCATGTCATAGGCCAACACAATACCCCACCCAGTCACATTATACTGACACCAGGCTGACCAGTTATGTTTCGTGGTTCTTACTTTATACCGAGTGCCAGGCAAGCAGTGACCACTACAATTGTTAAAGTCTTTGGTGTTACTCGGCCAGGGATAAATCCCAAGACCTCCCAGACTCAGGGCAGGCACTCTACCAAAGACCGACTGAGTCTGGTTCCCCCCCCCCCCCCCCCCCCATTTGTCGCCTTCTACGAACAGCAAGGGGCTGCTGGGGACCTATTCTTCCCAGGAGGCTCCTGAAGGAACCCCCATCCCAGATCCCCACGGTGTTGACTGTGGATGAACCGCCTATCAACCATAACACCACCTGGCCTGAATCTCATGGATTAAATTTATGGCTTAATCCTCTCCGAACCACCTGCCTAAAATTAGATTTCTTCACAGCACTAGAGGAAATGAACCATGATGGGAATTACGTGTCACTAAGCACACGCGGACATAGTCTTACCACTCTGTAACCAATGCCATATTAATATAAAACAAGAGGCTTCGCCTCTAGGCATTCTGGGAAGGTTTATAAGACATGGCTTCACTGAAAAAGGCAGTGATGACATCACCGTGACAATACTAGTAGCAAAAACCAAATAATTCCTTTCACCTTGCTAGTAAATTTACTAGATTTTCGGATACTGCCTTACCGAAGGAGGCGGGCGGTGACAGGAAATTTTAATGATTGCGCAATAATTATAACAAGTCACCAGTTCAACACTAAACCTGTGCCCGGAGATTGTGAGAAGTTAGAGAGTGGAACCTTCTTTGTCAATCTCCATACATGAGAGTGATGTCACAGGCTAGGAAAATCTGCGTGTCCGCGTGTCCTCGACGACCAGAAATTGGCTGTGGACGACCAGAAAATGATTTCTGGTCGTCCTCATGACGACCAGATATTCTGGAATTATCCCTAAAATATTTATCTGTAAAATATTGTTTTCTGTCTATTTTCATAGCTTGTTAAAATATAAGAAATAGTCTCAGTATTGTGGACGACTTAAAGCTGTGTCTGGACGACCAGATTTTTTCTATTGGTCGTCCACTGACGACCAGAATTTTGTCCGAATTTTCCTAGCCTGGATGATCTACTTCCTTTACTATAGGAAATTCCTATTTCAATTTTGTGACAAAAAACTTATGGATTCTCTCCAAAATTACAACAAAATAACCAAATATTTCAGAATTTTAGAACCAAACCACCATATACTAGAAACAGAACTACAGAAATACATATAGCTTGAAGATTATAATGCTGGCATTACTGAGAAAAGTGGAACGAAAAATTGGTCACAAAATTGTAACAACTTTTCTGACCCCCATTTAAATACATTGAGTCAACCTGGTCAAGAAAGAGTGTAGAGAAGGTTGGCGGCCTAAGACCCACCTCCCAATAATCAGGATGGAACCTGATTTGGCACCACGCATCTCCACTTTCCAAGCAGAAAAGGATGTGTGTTGTTCTGTACTCTGAGAGTGACGACGAGGATTGCATATCTTAAATCTTTGGATCTGTGCTTTGCATCAGATTTGTGTTTTCCGAATAAAAATCCAGTGACTTCAAAGAGATTCAACCACAGACGTTTCGGAAATTGATCCGAAGTTAGTATTATCAGTGCTGAGGATTGTATTTTCCGGGTATCAACTATCATGTCTTGAGAGTGGATTATGGAGAAGTGGTTATGGTAAATCTAAACAGAGAGGTTTTATTTCCTTGCATCTTCATACATGGATCTGGCTGAGAAGGGCTTCTTAACATAATAGGGGGTGGAGCTGACTCAGAGTGAGGCTGGGCCCTGAACATGTATAAACAATACCAATGGGATAAGAACCGTTTGGGCAAATTTGAATGCCTTACAATATGTTTTGTTACTTGCGGCAGCATCACAGACATCACTTAGAGTCAGTGTGTCTGAACTAGACGATTCGACGATAAAGTTGACATAGAGCTCAGCTATGTACTCTTCACGGAAAGTTTTTGAGTTCAACAATGGATGACGAGACATCCAATCTGCTGGATTTTGTGATCCTGGCAGGTGTTTTATCGTCAGATTGTAGGACTGAATTAGGAGTCTCCATCTTTTGATATGTAAAGAGGTTGGTTTTGCCTTCTTCCAAATTGTAACCAAAGGGTTGTGATCAGGCCATACAACAAAATTCGGAGCACCACCGAGGTACACATCAAAGTGTTCGCAAGCCCCAACTATAGCAAGAGCTTCTCGCTCAGTCTGGCTATAGCAGGATTCGGTCTGACTTAACGAACAGCTAGCGCATTCAACCACTTGGTTGTTCTGACAAAGGATAGCACCGAGTCCAACTGGACTGGCATCAACTATCACCTCGGTATCTTCAATAGCATCAAAATAATGTAGCACTGTTTCATCAGATAATCTTGACATTCCATCCTCGTCACCATTTAAATGTCTTGTGAGTGGATATATGGAGAAGTAGACTCAGGTTATGGTCAATCTAAATGGAGAGGTTTTATTTCCTTGGATCTTCATACATGGACCTTGGCTGAGAAGGGCTTCTTAACATAATAGGGGGTGGAGCCGACTCATAGGGGGGTTCTAGAATTTTCGAAAATTTGTGTACGTTCCTGTATAAATCCAATGCGTACTTTGACCCAGGGGGGGGGGGGGGTCTGAAATTTTTGAAAATTTGCCTACGTACTTAATGGAAGGTCCCTTACTTGTTTCAAGGGTCCCTGGTGCAACAGATAATACGCCTAATTGGAATGTTTTCCTTCTATTATAGAACTAAAAGGAATCTAGAATTTCATAAAAGTTGCTGAAAATGTTGGACGTTCAATATTAAGGCCAAAAATAGTTTTGTTCAGGTAGTCTCTAACAAAGGTGGAAAAATTAGGGTAGGTAGGTCGATTTTTTTTTGTTTTTAACATACCAAATACTTGAAATAGACATGGGCATTGTTGGAAAAAAAACCGTCAAAATTTCCTCAAATACAGTTTTACACTGTATGACATCATAGCAGATCACTATGGTTACATTCTGACTGTCAACTGACAGCACTTGTGATGAGAGGGGTGAGGGACTGGGACAGGTGTCCTAACGTTTTGAATTGGATTGAATTGATCAAAAGATGTATTTAAGGAGTTACAAATTGTTGTAGACTACAGGGTGTCTGGAGTACCTACTTTCTGAGTTTTCAAGTATGTCTAGCAGAGTCCATTTGGAGAAAAAAAAAAAAGGACACTTATAACAACTCTATATTATTATCATTTTTCCGACCAATGGCCCTGAACACAACTATTATTGTTGTTGGTCCAATGTCAAAGACTGGGTTGGACTAGAATCTAGATGAATTTCTGTGCAATCCTGGTCCAGTTCAATTAAATACCCATTCAGGGATAGGCTTATTGCTGGCAGATGTGAGTTATGTAATAACCAACCAAGCACTGGCGTGGGACTACCCAGCACATGCTCATTGTTATGCATGCATCTCTGACACAGAAACCTAGCGGCTGGTACAACACGAAATCATTCCAACATTAACGTTACCAAACTCAATCTGGCATCTATTCTAGGAAGTTAAACGGAGACATACCTTGCGCTTTGGCCACCCCATGATGAAAGCTCTGTTGGTTCTGAAAAGTCCTCGCACTGTCCCTAAAATGATTGCAGATGACTTGTGCAAGCGAGGAGAGAAATGGAAGCTGCTGTTGCTTGCAATGGAGTGACTAAAAGCCGCGCTGACTGTCCTACTAAGCCTGCGTCATCAGTTCCTTTATTATCGCCCAGCCGGTAGCTTGAAACTGCGCGGCCAGAGCCAGAAGCGGGAAAAAGATGGTAAGTACGCAGTCATGAGGGTTTATTTCTGAAGGAGCATTTCATGAAACGACACCGTAGTTTGATGTAATACTTTCTCATTTCAAAACGAAAGGGGAGAGACTTACAAGAACTTATCAACAGCACAAAACACAGGTGGAGTGTGGGAGTTTAAGTTTTGAAAACGAGGCCGTACCAACAACAAGGTCTGAGGTTATAAAGGGTCAGCCTGAACCAGGAACTCCATTAGGCATTACTCCACCATCTACTGCAAAGCTACTGACGGTATTAGAAGTGTGCGTCTTCGTTCAGGTAAATCAAAATACCATTTCTGAACTCTTAATTCATATGTGTAACCGTATCTGATTATTTCATTTGGATAATGATAATAGTCAAAGAGTTCACCTTGGACTTGGTCATTTTTGCCATCACTGGCATCAGTCATCACAGTGAAATAACAAATTTAAGGAGTGGCTTTCCGCCCCATGTACTTAGTAAACAATTACATACTGAATTTTCAAAACATGGGAGTGGTCTAACACGGCCACTTAGTGTCTTGTGTATTTTTAAAGAAAAAGTACATAACTTGAGGCATAGATCTTCGGTCAGTATCCTGGACACTGTAGTGGTTATGCTCAACGAAGTAGACCTCAAAACCACCACCACTGCCACTGGGCACCAGTCCTGACTCCAGATGATAAGATCCCATGAAAGAAGTTTAATAAACGATTTTCATGAAGCGCTTTACAATATGAGTCGGAATTTAACAAATCATAAGGCTGTACAGTTAGAATTACATCGCTGCGTATTACTCAGCAGCGGTAGACATATAAGGCCAAAAAGAAAAAATTGTTGTGTTCAAGTAACCCTACCTACCTTAAATTTTTGGCCCTACTCTAACTATTTTTTAGAATTTTTTTTTTTCTAAATCCAAAGAATTGACCTGAAATAGGATGGCAAACCATACAACAGAACATGGATGCTCAGGGCATGTATTTTAGATGCTAAAATGGTTTTGGAGGATATTTGGAATATCTTTTTTTATTTCCATAACTGGCCGGGTCTCTTTGGCAAGTAAAAAAAAAATAGCAAAAAAAAGAGTTTTTTTTCGACCTACCTACCCTATTTTTTTCGACCTATGTTACCTGAACACAACAATTTTGTTTATTTGGCCTAAAGATAAGTGGCCATAAGTTATGCCGGGCATAAGTCTTAAAATCTAGGGGCCAGTTGGACCCCTAGCTTTAGAAAACTAGGGTCCCGTACAAAAAGCTAGGTGCCCACAGTATAAATCCTAAAAATACTTAAAAGTGACTTTTTGAATGTTTATTTTCCTTGTCACAAATAACAATAATTCCCTAACAAAACCTGCCAAATGGCAAGTGCAGAATTTTATCTTTTAAACAAATCTAAGTTCATTACAATTGAAGCAGCAGAACCAGAGTTATTTGCAAAAGTTCAAAGATATATCCCTTGAATTTCTAGGGGCCAGTCAGGCCCCTAGCTAGCCCCTAGGCCAGAAAATCTAGGGGCCCGACCTGCTTTTAAAGGCCCCCGGGCCCCTGGTTATGTCCACCCCTGGGAGCCAGTTGGGCCCCTAGCTTTTAAAATCTAGGTTTAAGGTAACTCCACCCACCCTAATATTTTGACCATGGATCTATTTTTTGGAAGAATTTATACTTAAATTAAAAAAGACAATGTCGTAAATAACAAGAATTAGCATTTATTTTATCATAAGGCCAACCAAAAAAAACTAGTCATGTTCAGATAACATAGGTCGAAAGAAATAGAGGGTAGGTAGGTCTTTTTTTTTTTATTATCATTTTCACTTACCGGTACCCTAACTTTTTTTTAAATGAAATTTGTAATTATTTTTATTCAAAAGCCAGAAGAATTGACCTAAAAATGCATGGAAAACCTTAAACAACTTGTAGATGCCCAGGGCATGTATTTTAGACACTCAAAATGTTTTTAGGGGATATTTGGGATATTCTTTTATTTTCCAACACTGGCTTGGTCTCTTTGGTAAGTAAAAAAAAAAAGAAAGAAAAGAAACAGATTTTGACCTACCTACCCTATTTTTTTCGACCTATGTTACCTGAACACAACTTTTTTTTTCTTTTGGGCCTAAAGATAATATTGCTTCTGAGGAATAACATGCAATAATGAAAGATCTAATTATGCTTTATTAGTTTATTTGCAATAAGTCTGTAAATCTGGGCTGGCCAGTGGGGCTCGATCTAGAGGGGGGTCCCATGTCGCATGTTGAATTTGTGAAAAGGCGATGTCACATGTCTTTGTTGCTTATTTATTTCAATGTTGTGTGTTGAATTTAAGAAATAACTCTTGTCACATGTAACTAGTGGAAAAATGTTCATGTTGCATGTCCCTAAGGTGCTGTGTCATATCACGGTATGTTGAATTTAAGAAATATCCCTGTTGCCGTTTCGAATTTAGGAAACAGTCATGTTGCCATGTTGAATTTAGTGGTCTAAAACATAAGAGGTAAACTACAACTGCAAACATACAATTTACTCTACAAATCATAATTTCCAAATGTCAATTCAGTTTCGTTTTTGATAGTTTGATAATGGAGCATTCTGATTGTTAGTTTGTACTTGGGGAAAGCATACAAACATCCTCAAATCCTTTGAAAATGCCTTGAATATGATTCTGTTGATGTCATATTACGACTAACTTCATGGTAACGAAATGTAAAAGTAATCTTACATTATAAATCAAATTTAAAAAAGAAATTTGGATTTTGAACGATTTATTATCATCTATTAAGTTAGGAAGAATGTTTCCTGGCTCAGTATCCCCTGCTTGTCGTAAGAGGTGACTAAAAGGGGCACCATGTGCCCCCAACAGCATCAAAGGCCGGGTGTGTGGTGTCCTTTCTTAGTTTCTATGGGTCATCAAAGGCCGGGTGTGTGGTGTCCTTTCCATGGGATATTGCACATTAAAGACCCCTTGCCACTCTTTGAAAAGTGTAGGGTATCGAACCCAGTGGTGGGATTCTCCTAAATCATATCATAGATTTGGTCACCACCCGTGTGGTATTAAACTAGCTGCAAAGCTTTATCTTGTGCAGTCTGGTAAAAGAACTCGGAAGGTTTGGCTGGACATTAAACTAACCCAACAAAATAACTCACTGATAAGCCCACCAAATTTGTGACGTGATCAATGATGTTGTTGCAAAAAAATGTCGCCTGCCATGACAATGCTAGGCTTAGGGCTGGGGCCCTTAATGTTAGCAACGCATGGATGATACTGTGGCAGTGTCCAAAATTAAGGGTGCACCCTGCACCTGGGGTTCATGATTTTACTTTCGGGTGCAAGGTTTTTCTGAGCTGTGCACCCGCGGTGGTGTACAGTATTTTCAAATCTTTAAATGCATAATTGAAGGGAAAATGCAAGGAATTTATGCTGGGTGCACACTTTCACAGTCCCGCCACCCAGTGTGTGCATCAAAATAATCCTTAATTTCGGACACTGCGTGGTTTTAACGCTAACGTTTAGTAGTAGGTTCTACTGATGTTATTGATGCATGTCCGAGAATGGCAACAGTGGAATAATTTTCTTGTATTTTAAATATATGTGTATTCGTCTTTTTTTCTTCAGATACTTCTGGCTCTAGAACCTGCAAAAGATATAATACATTTTACATACATAAGAAATCTGAATGGCTATGGATATTGAATACCCGGCAATCCCAGACGAATATAGCTTCTTCAAGCGACTCTCACAAAATCCCAAAATAGAAGTATTGGAAGCAGTTCAGTATGAATTGTGGAGGTTGGCCAGCTTTTCAGCTTACCCAGAAGAAAACAACATAAATACCATTGAAGTCGCAAAATCTGGTCTATACTATGATTCCAAGGAAAACAAAATAAAATGCTCTTGTTGCCAACAAAGCTTTGACGTGAAGAATTTGAATGAAAACCCTGTAAAGGTTCATCGTGCTAAGAACCCATCATGCCCCCTCCTCCGCGGCACAGACACCTCCAACAAGCCACTTACCTTGGATGAAGACGAAGACGACACAATCGAAGACTATCACTCAGAGTTCGATTTAGACGAGTCACCCAGCAGCATCTCCCCAACCACATCGCTTCCCTCCGTACAGCGGGATTACGGATTGGGGTCCAATGGTGCAGCATCCCTGCCTCAGATCAACCTGACAAAGTCCACAAGGCAGTCTGAAAACCGCCCCTGGAACAGTCTTCCTTTGGCCCGTCCCGGCTCCGACCCCGAACTGAGGATGCAGCCCGTAAGACACTCTGAAAGTGACTCTAATAGCAGACCAACAAGTCCTGGGGTAAGGGAAAGCAGTGTCCGGACCCGGCTGGAGGATTCGTCTGCTGAGATGTTTCGAGAGGAGAAGCGACTCGAGACATTCAGATCATGGCCGAGCACTGCCCACGTCAGCCCACGAGACCTTGCCCGTCTCGGCTTCTTCTATGTTGGCGAAGAAGACAAAACCCAGTGCGCCTTCTGCAACGGCATCCTCAGAAAATGGGACGAGGGAGATGACATTGAAGCTGAGCATCGCAAATACTTTGCATCCTGTCCATTTGTTCAGGGTAAGGACAACAGAAACGTACCCATGCCGACTCCCCCACAGACTCCCGTGGCGCCGCCTCCACCAGAAGATGTAAGTATTGTTTTCAATAGTTGTTTTTTTGTTGGATAAGTTGGAAAGAAATGTGCTTTATGTCCATAATTGCTCAGTGGTACATATTGCACGTATATAGTAAAGTATTTAGATACTTTCGCAAAGTTTAAATCAATGGAAATTCCCTTTAAAACCGAAGAAAAAAGATGAATAACTGGCATTAATAATACCCAAATCCATGATTAGAGAATACACTTATTTGACTTAACCATGAATTTCATAAACGTTTACCTTATAGAGACAACTTTTTTGGTAAATTATGAATTCAAAATTTTGTTTCCCATAAACACAGAACATAAAACATAAGCACTATGCCTCTGGGAGAAAATAAGGGGAAATATGAATTCAATATTGAATACTCAAATACTTCCCTTTTGACTTTTTTCGTAGCCTGTAATGTCCCAGGCATGGGTTGCCCGACGCACGGAGAGTACGGTCTCCTTGACACGCCGACCCCTGACCTCCGAGAACCACCTGGCCGGTGCAATGCACCCCACCTACAGCAACTTCAGGGCGAGGGTCACCTCCTTCAGCCCAGACAAGGGCTGGCAGTCGGCCAACGTCAAACCCCAAAATCTGGCTGAAGCTGGCTTCTACTTTGCAGGTGAATATTTCTGATATTTTATTCAAGATTCAAGATGGTTTATTGACTAATATAAATGTTTACATTCATGTCACCATCACGACAATTACAATGTTATGCATGGCATACAAAAGCACCAAGTGCATTCTTTGTTTTTTTTGTTGAGATCACGCGTTGGGACATTTAGGAGGTACATTCAGGATTTCCAATATGCTTTCCTCATCTGTTTGTGCATCAAAATTGTTTACATAAATTTTGTATTGTTCTGGTTCTAGAAAAGTATTTCTTTTATTTTTCGCCCGAGCAAAACCAAAGGGATCAAAGGAGTATGAAAGCAAATCAAAGCGTATCAGGCGAAATTCTCTAAAGGACAGCGATCGGACTTGCGGGTACGGCCACAAGCAATAAACTAGAATGTATAGGATTTTGCAGACTCGCCGGGAACATTCAGAAAATTAGCATATAACTGGTGCCTGCTTACCTTCCATACTATTTTCTCTATGCTTCTATGATTGCGGGAACCAGCTCCCCATGGCTTATTTACCGATGTTTCCGGTAAAATGGTCGTGGTCAGACCTGCCATTGGCAAAATCCGAGTGCAAAACCTGGCAAAACCGCCGAAAACCGCTCGTCACGTGTCAGGTGATGGCCGTACTCATCCCAGAAAACATAGAATCCGATAGAATTGGTCGATTTCCTATCTGATATGGATCGTACATGATGTTTGAGGTCACATAACACCATAACTTGATCATTTATATCGATATTTGAGCAAATAAGACCAGAAATCTGATTGTCACCCGACACCGTGTTAACCGGGTCAAGTTCCGCCCACCAGCCTCGCTTTCGATCCGAGAAGAAGGGATATGGGTCAATGTCTGAATATTCATTAACTTTGCAGGCCTATTTTACCATGAAATCCATCATTTTCACGGGTCAAATATATATAGAGAGGTACATTTGGATACATAGCTAAGCATCCCAATGTCCTTGAATTGATATATTGCGAAATAACGCGTTTAAACGCGTAAATGCATCCCGCTATTTTCTTGGTAATCCTTCGGTCTCCGCCGGTGAAAAGGCTCAGACCTCAGACGGCTGGGTGCAGTCGTCCCAGCCGGCTGGTTGTTACCGGGGGCTGCGCCTTCTCTGCCTTTTCACCTGGATTACAGCGCTATATGATGCTTTCAAGATATATATTTTGGACGTCTGGACCCCCTTAAACGCATACAACGCATTGACAATTTAGGCGTAAACCATGCGTTCGTATCGAAGGGGAAAACATTGGATCGATCGGACAGGAGGAGGCTTGACAGACGGTAGACACTGTCACACCGCTCGGAGCAGGCCTAACATGGCTTCAACCCGGCTGGATTCTCTCCCCATCACGCCTGCACCGATATATTGAACTCAGACAGCCTGGATGATATTTAGACAAAATATCTAATTGTGATCAATTGCGGAGGATATACCCAACACGAGGAGGGTTGACAGGCCTAAGGCTGAGATGGCTTCAACCCGGCTGGATTCTCTGCCCACACGCCTGCACCGATACATTGAACTAAGAAAACCTGGATGATATCTACACAAAATATCTAATTGTGCTCAATTGTGGAGGATCTAAGCATTCGGATGTATTCAGGACTCCAGGTGTTAAAGGTGGGTTCATATATTTTTTCCAGCATTTGAAATTATACCGTTGAAATCTAGGCCTAAACTCAGCCTAACGCACATCGGATCGATCGGACAGGAGGACACTGGCAGTTTGAAAAATAATTATTTAGACCTTATTAGGCCTATCAAAATTAAATCCATGTATATATCTATGTTCTCCTATATCTCAGAGTCCTATATATCATATGCTTTGATTTTAGGCCTAGATACATTTCCAATAATATTTTACAGATGGTATGAAAAAATGACTGGACTCAGGCCTAAGCCCCCTCCAACACTGTCAATGGAGGCTCCGAAAGCACTTATTTATGATTCAAAGATTAAATGATTTGTGAATTTGTCACTATTGTGTCATTTTTCCCTACCTACCATCAAAATATCTTATCTAAAAAATAATAGATATCTAGGCCTAAGTCACTGTCAGTGTCAGAATCATTACCTCTCAATGTTGAAACATAGGTGTCACACTGTCAATAGGTTTTTCTTGCTGAATTGTCACTATAGTGTCATTTTTTCGGACCTACCATCAAAATATTTTATTCATTAATATCTCTCCTCAGCGTCCTACGTTTAATTCCAATCGGGCGAAATTCTCATTTTCTCAAATGATCGATCTCATCAATCATGTCGATCGGCCAACTTGTAATCAATCTCAAGTTGATTACAGTGATTAAGACAGACACGTGTCTTGTCTGATGTCACAGTGTTTGCAAAGGTCACCACACAATTCACAGACTTGGAGACTTGTTTTCTTTTTGACTTAGGTGGTAGCATCAAAGTGGACACCTCGTATTACAGGGTTCCCACGCAGGTCTTAAAAGGTCTTAAATTGATTTTCTCAAATTTAAGGCCTTAAAAAGGTCTTAAATTTTGTATTTTTGTAGCTAGAGGTCTTAAAAAGGTCTTAAATTGAATTTTTTGAGAAGTTAAAATGAAGTTTCCAAATCCAACTTTCAAATAAGTACGCTCAATTGAAATTCAAATCATATGATATTTCTGAAATTTTTCTTTGCACACGGTCCATAGGTCTTAATTTGTCCAAATCTTGGTCTTAAATTGGTCTTAAAAAGGCCTTAAATCGATTTTTGAAAATGCGTGGGAACCCTGTATTATACATAGACTATCAAGAAATATACAGCTGATGCAATGTGGGTAATTAAGTGGGGAAGCTAACAATCAAAGTAACTTTATGTCATGATGGGCCATTCGGGCCCATAGCTTTTGAAAAATATCTAGGGGCCTCACACAAATCTGGAGACCCTCACCAGAGTCCTTATATGTATTCATTAATTACTTTTTGTTAATGCAATAAGAGAAATATTATGAATTCAAAACAAATTTTCAACTAATTTACAGACTTCATGTTCTGAAATTTAAAGAAGCAAAGTAATGTGTATTTTCGTAACTGAACATCTATAATCATGATCCATGATTTTTCATGACCCAGTTGGGCCCCTAGGTCCGAAATTCTAGGGGCCTGACCCCCGGCCTTCTAGTTATGTCCAACCCTATGATGCTTGGTTTAGAATTACATGAATTTCTTTTCAAATAGTTTTGTCCTACATTTTGTTTTTAAATGACCACTCTGCATGCGTTGATTGATGAGCCTTGTGGTTTCTTTAACATATTGAACGTTTCATGAACGCCTATCAGGTTTAATAAAGAAGGAGATTCTCAGTGGGTAAATTAATTCAGCATTTGGCCCCTGTGAACAAGGTTCGTCAACGGAAACGATTGCAAAAAAATGAATTAGGACACTTAAAAAAAACTAGGGTAAAAATCCTTTGTCACCTGCCTATTTACTTGACTATTTGTAATGGACTATAAAGTAATTACAAAACAAGTTTTAAAGTAAATGTAAATTAAAGTAGTGTAAAAGGAGCATGGCAAACAATTGCTCACCACAGGGTGCCCACGCAAGTCTTAAAAGTCTTTAAAAGGTCTTAAATTTTTCTCTAATTTAAGGCCTAAAAAGGTATTAAATTAGATATTTTTCTTACAGGAGGTCTTAAAAAGGTCTTAAATTGGATCTGATTTGAAACAAAATCAAATGACAGGTTCAGTAAAATGACATCTTTTTTTGCTGAGTGTTCATACATCGAACGTTATGCGAAGATATTTTACTTAACATGTTTCAAATAGGTCTTAAACTTGCCAAACATTGGTCTTAAATAGGTCTTAAAAAGGTCTTAAATTGATTTTTGAAAAAGCGTGGGCACCCTGCACCAGTAGTTGAATTATTAATTTTAGTACTTGTAAATAGACGAATAATTTACTAGTTTGCACGTAATATTATGCACATCATGATTTGTTCACAATGCTGTAGACATATGAACACATACAGAAATAATGTTATTTGATCATAATTTGGAATATATATATTTCAAATTATGATATATATGTATAACATATATATTATGGACTGGAATAACAAGTTTAAGAAGGCAGCCTAGTGGTTTCCACAACAGTAAACATATCGGACAAAGGATAGGCTCAAGTTAGACTTTTTATATATTTTGCAGTTACATGCCGGTACTGACAGCGACTCACCGGTGGAAACTAGTCCACTGGCAAACTGCCAGCAGTGGTTATCCTTCTAAAATACCTCTGACCTTGTCAGCTGTGCCACGTAATATCTGACGAGTCTTATTTATAAGTAACCATGAGCTATACATACCCTGCTGATTTATCAGCTGACTTATCTCAAGTTACCATTGATTTCATAAGTCTCGGTGTCTTATTTTATCTATTTATTTATCTTTTTAGTGAAGTATGTTGTTAAACTTAAAGTTGGCCGCTGATCGAACAAACCAATTGTCATTCACATTGACTGAATAGACTGAATTAGCTGATTGTCATTGACTAAAATAAATTATCCATAGTCGTTGTATGATAAACTGTGGTAACTTGAGTATAACTTGTTATGGGTGATTTTCCTTAACCAAACTTTGTTCTGCATGGTTTCTACGAAAACCTCTCAATATAGGAAGCGAAACCGTAACTGATACGAACTCGGCCCTTTTGATTATGAATTTCGATACTGCAAGGAAGGCTGTTTTGCCTTTGTGATTGCTTAACAAAGTTCCAAGTGTAAGATAGCTTGGGTGAATTTCAATGATCACAAACTGTAGAAAGATAGTCGTTTCAAAGTACTTGGCCAGAACAATGGTATACAGTCGTAGAGCAACGTGTCTAGTCGTATTTATGTCTCTAGATACGATGACACTTGGCAGTATACATACTAACACGGAAAAACGCATTGAATAAGTTCTATTCCTCAGTATGTTGGCGCTCGTGATATCTAGTTTAAATAGAATAAACTTCCTGGTGGTAAGGCTGCTAGAGCGGATCCGAAACTCAGTTTAACTGAATATGTGAAAAACGTCTATACGGTGTGCACAATTTGGCTGCTGGGTGCATACTTTTTGGGAGGCATGCACCCAGCATGTGCATGCTTTTTCAAGAGCATAAATGCCATTACATAGTAGTGTGTGTATCAGAAATATGCCGGGTGCATGATTTTAAACCCCTATGCACCCGGCGTGTGCATAAAATAAATCCTTAATTTCGAACACTGCAATTTCTGAACCCCGTTTCATGTTTGAGACTGTACAGGGATCTTAAAATCTTAATTTCGGGGGAGTTATGCCTCCGATTTTTGGTTTAGGTCATAATTTTTTTCTTTAGGCACTACTTTTTATGAATAACTGATAAAATTTCTGCATTTGATAAAACAGGGTCTAGGACCCATACAAAGATAATCGTTTCCTCCAAATTCATGTTTTCTCGATGTGTCTCCGCTTAAATTAAGTGACAAGTTTCAACTCAAGAAGTAATGGTTTGAGGGGTTGCTTTATATTCCTAAGCATCGAAAGAGGATTCCATTCCTAAAATCACAAGAAGAATGGTTGATTGTTTGGTTATTGCGGCTTAAACCATATCAACATCTATTGCCATTTCATGGCGAGAAAAAGGTTTTCAAATTCTGTCTTTAGTGATTGAATCTATGAAATGAGTGAATCTATGAGATGATTGAGACTACTCTCGTACACAGCTACCGAGACAGGTGTTCTGTAATGTGCAGTGTCCCATAGACAGGGCACCACACACAGCAGACGGTGCCCGTCTAGGCCTTTGATAAGGCTGCTGTTGCCAGATGGGTATAACGATGGCTTAATGGGGGGGGGGGGGGGGGGGGAACCAAAAAAATAGGAAAGCTTTCTATGTAAGATAATTAAATTCAATTAAAACTCTTTTCATATCTCCCAGGCTTCAGTGACAATGTGCGCTGTCACTTCTGTGACGGAGGGCTCCGTAATTGGGAGAAAGACGACAACCCGTGGGTGGAGCACGCGCGCTGGTTCCCCCGCTGCGGCTTCCTGAAGGCCGAGAAGGGTGAAGCCTTCATAGAGGAGGTCAAGCGTCTCTACCCTGTCAAGAAGGTAGGCCACATGCACTTGTCTTGTGTATGTTTTTTTAAAACACCATTATATCCATTTGTCATAGCCCAGGCCATACCCTAGGGTGATACAGGTTCAGTAGTTTAAAGCATCACTGATACAGGCAGGGTGATAACCAAAGTGTTATAACCCTGCAGGGTGATACAGGAAAGTTGTATTGACAGTAGAAAATAGTTCTGCCTGTTCGGTTATTGTAAGCTTTAAGATTTCACTTCAAAATATTGCCAGGGTATGATCGATCTGTAACCAACTGGGGAGAAGGTCCTTGGTGGATAACAAGTGTGTCGGGGATATCAGCCTTTGGGTGGTCCTGCAGGCCCTGCCCTCAGGCTGATATCCTTGGCACACCTTGGGTTGATAACCAACATCATATCTCCTCCCCAGTTGATTAAACATATTTACATGTAAGGTTCAAACTGGAGTTTCACATTTCACAGAAGTTCCCGAAAATGTTATTGTAAAAGTTTCTAGGATGTTTTTTGATATATATTTTGATCTTAGTTAATTCAATTTTGAAAGACTTTTGTATCATGTGTATTTAGTATCATGTGATTTGTGTATGTCAGATTTGAGATTAAAAATAGTAGGCAGATAACAGCAAAAAAGTACCTAGTATAATGGCTTTCTATTTTTTGAGTTAACTTATCAGCGAAAGTTTAACATATTTATATATCCGTAATCGGCATATATAGAGTAGCATATACACGAGTAATCTACATAATTATGTATTTATCGAGAACATTTGTCAGGGAAACGTGTGCTATTTTTGTTTTGGTTAGTTAACTCACATTTTGATACACGACTTTGGTTGATGGGATAAAATAGTAATGTTATATATTTTGTTTCACAGGTTCCCCAACAGACCGTACCGGCAGAGAAGGGTGAGAATAAGGATCATTTCTAAATCTAATTCTCCTCAGAAACTTTTTTTTTTTTTTTTTTTAAATTGTTTTTTATTGGGTTCTCAGGTTCGGCTTTGCCGATCTTCCACCCGCTCCCACTAGACATGATTCAGTTCTTATTATATGAGAGCGGGTAGAAATACATTTCAACAAATATATATTGTAACGTCATCAAAATGACATGAATATGATAAATGATAATGAGATGAGATGAGATAATTCAAAGCCATTCATGTTAACTAGTGCAACACTTTCAAGTAAGGGTCAATAATTGCTTTCCTAATGCAACTCTTAAAGTCAGTCTTTGACTGAATTAAGGTGGTATTAGGTGGTAAGCGATTCCATGCTAACATTGATCTATATATTGGTGAATTAACAAATTTATAATGATTGGATTTAGGTATGATAAACCTCAGACCGTCATGCTGTCTGGTTCTTATCTCCCTGTGATCTAGAAGACTTATCAGAAATGTTCACGGTACTTTCCTTTGCACTATGGCACGGATAATAAATGTTTTTGTTCATAGATTCCAATTCATGATCGGTAAAATGTCTACATAATGAATTTTCATTACACTACATTTGAAATCATTTCTATAATCACTAACACATACATACATCCTTAATAACAAAACGAAAGATACATTCCTTGAAATTTGAGATCGTTGCTTAAGAAACACAATACCTAAGTCTGTTTATGGTTTGTTGCTACAGATCCCCTTCAGGACTTGCCGCTGAATGCGACGTTCCGACAGAAGGCCCGACAGATGGGGTTCACCGACAAGCAGATCAAGCAGGCCGTGGAGAAGAACCAGGAGGCCAAAGGTGGGTTGCTGTTAAGCCAAAGAAAACAAATTGCCGTGTTCCGGTAACATCAGCTCCCCCAAAAAGAGTGGATAGGTCGAGATTTTTTTTTTTTTTTTGGATTTTTTTAATGGCTCACGGTTGAATTATGTAAAAATTTCTGCATTATTTCACGGAATTATTTTTCACTGAAACGTTTTTAAAAACGTTAGGGTTGGGGCATAGTGTAGGTCGGGTTACTGGAACGCAATTATTTCTTTTTTCTTGGCATCAGAGTACACCGACCCTATTATTTTGCCCCGACCCAATTTTTTTCTTCGATGGAAAAAATTGAGAAAACTTTTAAAATGAAACATAAATGAAGACTGAAAATTAAATAGCCTGTAACATTAATAGTATAAAATATGTTTTACAGATGTCAAAAGGTGTCACAGGAGTTGTATCAAGGAAGTTCTTGGTTTTTAACACCATCTAAGTCTACCATGACAGTTACAAAAATATATCTAAAAATTAAAGATACCTACCTACCTACCCTAATTTTTTGAAAGCGTGAAACTTATACCCCAAAACTAAAGCACCTGTCCGTAAATCTTTAAGTCCCAAGTTGTACCTTCGCGTAACAACATTTGTGCCATTTGAATTGTTCCCCTTATGTCGCACCATGTTATCATTCAACTTTTGCAGCATTTTTCTGGTTACTCCCAGCAGGTAGTAAAATAACATGAAATCATATTTGTGCACTAATAGTTTGGTTCGCTCCATCAGGTCGCACCTTCATGGACCTACAGAGTTTGGTAGACGCCCTCCTGGTGCTGATGCCTGAGTACGAGGGCGAGGCCGGCAGTGCCCGGGCAGCAGGGGCTGGGGCATCGGCTGGCACAAACCCGGCCGACCCACCGGAGAAGCCCGGGAAGGCGCGCTCACCCGGGGAGCAGCAGGAGGACGAAAAGACCTCCAATGGTAACCAAGGCAAATCGAAAAGTAAGTTTTAGTATTTTTCTGTTCAGAATCTAACTGCCTGGTGCCAATACAAAATAAACCAATTTCCAATATTACTAAAGACCAATATAGCTATTTCCTATAATGATACCCAAGTCGAACTGTTGAATAAGCAAGGGTCTGTCAATGGGATGCCAACCCGTTCAACAGAGATGTTTCTGTGCGTCAAATATTTTTTTATTTTTTTTGAACAAGTTTATTTATCCTGGGGTGAGTTGGATTGCTCCAGTCTTCCCTCACCTCCAGCGTTAACTTAACTAATACAAGTACTTCCAAATATTGATATTTCTGGATATATTATATGTACACTTCAAGTATAATGAAAATGATAATGAGGATGGAGATGTGATGAAAATGTCATACAGTATTCCTCAATACACATATAACTATAGAGTACTATTTTACAATACTCAAGCACAGTCTAAATATGTATACAATTTCTGGTTCATATAAACAATCCAGCTACCTGCCTTTGTAGTTCTGGGTCAATATATCCATTTTCAACAACTTTTTTATTCATTGACTTATAAGTTTCATATGAGTCAATTTGTCGCATATTCACTGGTTGCTCATTCCACAAACGCTTAGCTGTAAAGATAGGTGATTTGGCTATAGTTTCATTTCTGGCAACTGGTAATTCGACTAATGTACCCTGATTTGCTCGTGTTGGTCTGATTGGTACATTTATTTTTATTTGTTCTGATTTAATGAGTCTATATATCAAATTTAGTAAAAAGTATCTTCTTTTGTATTCAAGTGATACCAGATTTGCCCTTCTATGTAGGTCCAGTAGAGTTATATCTCGGGGATCTAATATTCTAAATGCCAAGCGAAAGGAGGTGTTTAGAATGACCTCCAAGCTGTATAGCTGAGTTTTGTTACATGCAGTTACATACAAGTTACCCATGTCTAGATAGGGTAGTAACATTGACTTAATCACACTTAAACAGGTATATTCATTCATAATATTCCTCAATCTTCGAAGCATCATTAGCTTATAAGAAGCCAGACGATAGGTTTCTTTCAATTGATAGTCAAATGTCAAATTTTGATCCAATTGGATTCCCAGATACTTGTAGATCTTCACCTTGTCCAATGGTTGATTAGACATTCTCATAGGTAGTAGTTCATAGTGATTTGGCTCATGGAAGGTCATATACTTGGTTTTCTTAACATTAACTGTCAATTTGGCATTCCGACACCATATACTCAACTTGTCCAGGTCTTCTTGTAGATGTTGACTCAACAAATTAGGATTGCGGATACTATAGTAAACAACAGTGTCATCAGCATATAACAGGACATTTGATTTGGAAATAACATTTGGCATATCATTCACATACATATTAAAGAGCAATGGGCCCATAATTGAGCCCTGTGGCACTCCATGAGTAATCATGGCAGTTTTCGATGTAACATTATTTGCTATTGTTTTCTGTTTCCTATTTGTTAAATAATCTTGTAGCCATAGTGATAGTGATTGTGATAATCCAAAATGTAATTTTAATTTACTAATAAGAATATTGTGGTCTAGAGTGTCGAATGCTTTCTTAAAATCTATGAAGATAGCAGTAGTAGAGATAGAGGAATTTTGATTTGTGGTAACATAATTTAATAATTTAAAAATAGTGTCATGTATGCTATGCTTTGCCCTAAAACCATTTTGTTTGGGACAAATTAAATTATTTGTTTCAAGATGATTATAAATTTGTTTGTGTACTAATTTCTCAAGTAATTTCCCAGGCATGGGAAGTAAGGTTATTGGTCGCAGGTCCTCTACTAGTTTGGGATTGTTGATCTTAGGGATTGGGACAATAGTACCTATCTTCCACGCAGTTGGAAAGGTATTAGTTCTCAAGGATAAGTTAAATATAAACAGTAATTGTCTATCCAGATAGATAAAACTATCTCTTAGTAGTCTCGATGATAGTCCTAGACCTGACGATTTGTAGATATCAATTTCCTTTATTACCCGACCTAACTCTTCTAGGTTGAAATCATTTATCTCAAGTGTTTGTACACCTGTTAGGTCACATGGAGGTGTATGTATTGTCCTGATCTCATCAAGAGTAGGTTTCTCTATTTGATTTGCAAGTGTATGTCCTATTGTTGTAAAATAGTTGTTTATATAGGCTGCAGTATTGTCTGCTGGTATTAAGTTATCGTCCTCATCATTTAACTTAAAATTGCTCATATTTTTTTCCCCGGGTATTACACTTTTCAGAGTACTCCAAAATGTTTTGGGATCCCTCTTATGCCTCTCCAAATTTTCAAGTACAAAGTCATTTCTTGCCTTTTTAAATTTGGTTTTACAGAGATTTCTCAATTGCCTTCCAAGGGATATATCCTCAGCCTTTTTTGTTGATCTTGCCATCCTCATAGCAATATCTTTGTCTATTGATAGTTCTATAAGTTCATTGGTAAGCCAAGGAGGTTTTTCTTGTTTGTATTTGGATCTGCGAGTAGGACATATTAGATCAGCTAGGTCTCTAATTATATCATACATATATGTCCATGCCATATCAACATCTGTGAGATTAAAGAATTCATCCCATTTTTGTCCTAATAGCATGTTTCCAAAAGCAACCCTATCATAATTTCTATAGCTGCGCCCTATAAATTCTATTTTTTTATTTTTTAGTTTAATTTTCTTTCTTGTTATAAATTGTGGTGAGTGGTCACTTAGGTTTACATCTAAGTTTCCATACGTGCAGTCAGTACTATTATTCGTATAAATATGATCTATGATTGTATTTGAATATAACGGGCGAGTTGCGGTAGTTATCAATTGCTTAAATCCATATTTATTCTCAAGATCTTTGAGTTTAGTCCTACCAGTGTTTCTACTTTGATAGTCTATATTGAAGTCGCCTCCGATATACGCATCACTTTTCCTAGGCAATACAACATATCTCATCAAATTATCTATATAATCAGTACACTGTACTGGGTTCCCATCAGGCGGTCTATACACAGTGCTTATATATATTTCCCTCACATTTCTAAGGCTGAGTTTAACTGTAATGTTCTCAATGAAGGGTAGATTCCAACTATATTCTTCAATAAGATCATAATTTGCTTTACTTTCTTTTGTACAAAACACGTGACGTTGAATTTCCATCCCATGTTCACTATGAAACTTTGTATTTTTTGTTTACATCGGCACAGATGATAATGCGGTCTTATCAAGTCGGACCCCTAAGCTTAATAATCTAAGGGCCATTCTCGTTTCTTCTAGGGCTTAAGTAGGCGGGTCCCCTGTTTTCCACATATTTCTTTTCACTTCTAAACAAGCTAGTTTTACTTCATTGCAGAAAACAAAAAGAAAAAGAAAAAAGGTAACGCTAACGAGAACAGCCAACAGCCTCCAGTTGAACTTACCAGCACAGTTATTATACCAGCAGATGACGAAGGTGAGTGAGCATTAAGAGAGTAATACTTGTGGTACCTTTTCGCTTAGATTGTTTTCTTAAAGTTTCTTCTAACAGTAGTCCACTAAGCCACTGATATGATTAAAAAAAGGGGTAACTGAATCACACTCAACTCCCACGATTGTTAGATAAGTGATATTTTATCCAAGAGTAACTTTGTGTATTCAAATCAACATATTTTGATCCTTATGGAGCGCCATGAAGATCGATATAATTAAAGTCTTGATGTTGGACAAATAAATAATACCGCATACAAAACTAAAGTTGTAGGAGCTAAGTGGTATCAGGTGCCGTTTATGGTTTTATCGACAGTCCTTTATACAATGCACTTCTACGATGGATATAAATGTAATCATTATTGTACACACATTCGATGGCGTTAACAAGTTACTCAGGCTAGGAAAATCCACGCGTCCTCGACAACCAGGAAATGGCTGTGGACGACCAGAAAGTGAATTTTTGGCGTCCTCCTGAGGACCAGATACTTTGAAGTAATCACTGAGATTATCCTCATAAAATCAGGATATTTCTACATTTATTGTTTCCCAAAAATGTACACAACTTTAAATGTTTGTGGACGACGTGATTTCTATCATTAAAAAATTGAGGAATTTTCCTAGCCTGGTACGAATCATACAAGAACTTGAGAAAATGTTGACATTCAGCGATTAAGCTTACGTGTATTTCTAACTCTGTGTTTGATCCCCTCTGGCCCGTAGAAAGCCGCAGTCTGCACGAGGAGAACCGGCAGCTGAAGGAGCAGCGCATGTGTAAGGTGTGTATGGACGAAGAGGTGAACATCGTCTTCCTGCCCTGCGGCCACCTCGTGTCCTGCGCCAACTGTGCGCCGGCCCTCCGTGCCTGTCCCATCTGCCGCGCCCTCATCAGGGGCAGCCTCAGGACCTACCTGTCGTAAGGCCAGACCACAAAAGTGTGAGGATTAATTTTGAACTTGTGTAAAAAAAAAAAAAAAAAAAAGTATTAGTTAGAAAAAATGTACGTAATTTCAAAAATAGGTATGAATGTAGAATGTTGAAAATCCTGTATCCGCCCCTGCCATAGCTTAATAACTTCATGATGAAAAAAAAAAGAATATTAAAAAGGATTTACAAAATACTGAATTAGCTGTCACAGATATGAATAAGTACGAATAATTTTGCAAACCTATGCAGGAATGCAATTTTGTGCGTATCTCTTTGGTGGAATGAAGTAAAGATTTAAAATGTTCGTAACTTTTTGTGGAATGGGGCTGTGTTTGACCAAATTCGACACAACAGGACTTGACACAAGGTAAGGGGGAAGTTCATTGTAAATGCGGTATTTCATTGTTTGTCCTGTACACAATATTTTATTAAGAACCGTAGTGTCGTAAAATATGATGGCAGTCCTATTAAGTGAAAGTCTGAGTAAGCTGTGGGCAAAATATGTGTGCCATGTACTTGGTTCCATAGGACATGCACTGATTAAGTACTAAATGTAATTGATCATAAGCTAGATTACAAATAAGGAGAAGCTGTTGACTCCCTCCTACCAAGATAGTCAATGAGGGTTAGATGCTGGGAATGGGGAACACCTGCGAAAACACCCGTAGGGAATAAAGGGCTTTCATATGCGAGCTTCTACACCTGGAAAAGTTATAAAAAGGGTATATTCCAGTTACTGTTATAAGTGCCGAACTATTTGCTTGGCGCAAAGACTTGCTGAGAATCCTCCTGCTAAACAGGTACAGTAGCAGTGATATAGCTGTCTTATATCGATATTTAAAAAAATAAATTTGATAACAAATATTTCGTTCATCTTAGTTAAGAAGCTAGACATACATGATCACCATTGGGCAACTTATAGTAGTCAAAAATGTTGGAAATCAACAAATGGCCGTTCCTAACGAGGAAAAACACGTGTAGAATTGTTAACAGTCTGCTGTTGTGCCATGCACTCTTGTTGTTATAGTCACATATATTATGGCCACTAAAGTTTGGAGAACTTAGCGGTGTTTTTTTTTCACAGCAACCGGATGAATGAGTTGTTCAGTCTAGAGTAGTTCCTATGTTCTCAAACAAGTGGTCACTCTTGTGACATGTAACCTTTTGAGCATGTCATGAAGACATATTTCAAACAAATTGTGATCATTGTTTATGTCTGTGAGAGACACCTTATGAAAAGTTCTGCTTTTATTAGCTGTTGAGTTCGTGATCCAGTGTAAAAAAGAAAAAGGAAAGGTACATGTTTAATTTCTCGCACTGTGCAATGCAAATGTTTATTGTTTTTTTGACAAATAAAGTTCAAGCCTGCATTCAGTTAGTTTTGTCTTTTTATGCATGCCCAGATATAATTCGTGGACGTGGTATCTTCAGTATTATGTTGGTTCTTTATCAGGTATTTTTAGGGGGAATGTTCCAAATCCAAGGTTTTTCAACATAAGGTTTGTCCTCTTCAGTTCGATCCCAGGTTAATTTTCTGATAAATGAAAAGTTTGTTGAGAAATTTGGAAATTCCCAGCTACATGTATTTTTGTACGTATCCAGCTTCTCCCCTCAACAAATTAGAAGAACCGTAATAGCCGTAAGAGCTTTCCTCGTGCATGAGCAGTGTTCGTTCCTCGAACTAACTACGAGATGTTATGTCTACTGAAGAATAACGTGACTGTCGGAACTAGTGAGAGAATAGGCGCGGACATACTAACTTGACTGTCGGGTTAGACTTATTAGACTGGATCGTCCGGGACTGTGAGTGGGTATGCATTGTCCAGTCAGTCGACCGACGGCCACGCCACTGGCTGCACCGACCCATATTGAGCATGTTCGGCGCTTTAAGTTCCCTCAATCAACGAAATACACCACTGGTAGTGGAAAAGAAAAAAGTACTATCCATGATTTTCTTTTCTATATATATTTTATTATCAAGAAACAGATAGTTGAAAACAGTTTCTTCAGATTTAGTTTCCACGGGTTAATTTTGACAAGTATGTACGATTTGATTTATTGTAAGCGATTTATTTGCGCAAGAATGCAGGGGTCATCACTTCAACCATTCGTCAGGGTTTCAATGCTACCATAGTGATCACAACCCACTTATACTTTTATCTAATCCGTACGTGACTTTCCGATCATATCTTAACAAAATCTGATAGACATTCTTTTTAACATGGCATACGAAAATAGTGAAGAAATATCAACTTCAATTTAGACAAGTCAGAGTACATCTGCATTAGCTTTATCTAAGAATGTATATCAACGTATGCTATCTTGGAAATGGTAATACAATTCATAACCCTAAATCAATCGTATCTTTAGGCAGCTTATGATGAATTTTAGAATTTGAAGTATAAAATGGAAAAATCAACACAATAGATATGTAAGACAAGTTAAACTTTATACATAGTTCTTTACTGATAGTCGTCCGTTCATACAAGCACCATTGGCTGATATTTTCAGACCAACTCAAACTACGTATGTAACATTAAAGTATCCGAAGTTGTGCAATGTTTCTCAACTTAATTGGATCTTTATCTGAAAAGGTGCAGGTCTCGAGAATATGTACAAAGTATCTTACCCAGAAAACACTTAGTATTGGTCTACTAGTTGCGTTAAATTCAAATTGTGGCTCATTGGTAGAGACACTGGAAAAGTGACAGGCCCGTTTACCCTAACAATAGAACTACCGGTGGTAACAAATTGTATACTTTAGAAAGAACAGAGAGAGCCAAAGAAAAATTGTGTTGAAATGTGACAAATTTTGCTCAAATAACTATAAAAATACATTCTAAGTCTTACTTTTAGCTAGTGGTATAAAATGAGTCATGAAAACTAACTTTAACTTCACTTAATTTCCAGGAAACTGATGTCATTTCTGCCGCTGGTGTTGACCAGAGCAATTAGATGAAGTTTATGTGTGTTTTCAGTCTACATTTTACCAAGGACCTGATTTACAATCATAGAAAGTATTTCAATAGATACTAAAATTTGCAAAATGGAAAAATTCTTTTTGCTCCCTTTAAGCAATTAACATGTGTCGCAACTCATGGCCTTGAACCCAAAATCGTTGGACAGTGTTGCAAACAATTCACTACGAATATATCAGGTTTCCTCACAAAAACAGATGAGGCTTACCATCCTCTAGATCTGAGAAATCAAATAGGAAAGTATCCCGATCCAAACACTCAGATGTATTTTTGAGGGAAATATCCAGATCTTCACTCAAGATTCTTGTTTGAGAAAATAACCCGACTTACATACACAATTAAAAATACTTTGCTTCAAGTTTATCTCCACGTGTATCAATACTTATTATACAGAAAAATAGAAACATTAACTATAGAAACATCTTAAATGGTCTTGATTATTTATTTATTACAATGCTGATTTGTATGTATCAAGAATTAAATCATTATAATCACACGTTTCTTTTATCAAGTCTTTCTTCATTTGCAGGACTTGTATACAATATATTGGAATGTTATTCATGTTTCATGTGCTGATGTAAGTTTCGCACAAAATGCGTCAGTTTAACTCAACTAGCTGTACACATGGGTATCAGCATGCCATCAAGGCTCCCCCACATTTCGGTAACTTGCCTAACTCAAGTCTGCCAACAAAAACTTGACAATTGTACGCTACTTTTCGAAAAATATATTAGAAAAAGACGTCCAGGCAAGTCAAAGTACATGCAATATAACATTCCTCTTTGATCAGCATGATATCTCAGAGTGTTTTACTCCTATATCAAATGTTCTCTTTTCAGAGGTACTCAAACGGGTAGATTCTCTTCTCTTTTTTTAAAAATATACTTGGAAGTGAAGTGAAAAAGAACTTCAGTTGCACAAAGTACATATATATATATATTCTAAGTTGTGGTGGGAAATCGTCAGTTTAAATTCCCTAAGCAGATCATGGAAGTATCACTGGGAAAAAGAAAACAAAGCTTGCACCATGTTGATTGGCATCACCAGAGTACAAGAGATATTAACATACATGTACATAAAACATCTGTCGAGACAGCTGGAGACCGTGAACAGGCTCAGATACATCTCCTTTGAAGGATCAATTTACAGCTGTAAAAACACGTACCTACAAAAGTCCAACTGACCAATGGGTCGCCAACAAAGTTAACGTTCAACAGTTCTGCTGAAGTCTCTAAATGTATGTTCAGATCAGTTCTTCGTGTTGTTTCAACCTAGAACTTAGGTTTAATTGCTGGGATGTTGATTGAACAGCTTCAAGTATCAAGTGTATCGGGCCACTATCATCCCGTTAATATGCATACAGATATACAGATCTAGCATATAAAGTATGGTATAGAGGCGATTATTTCACCTGGTAGACGCATATGAATTTAACTGAGGCCTCGTTGTGGCAATCTTTTAAAGCAGGACCAACACATACAGCTTTTATCTCAAAGGCACTTGTGGCTTCATTTTGTTTGAAATGGCCCATTTTCAAAGATGACGTCAGGAACGTCATTGTAGATCTTACTTTACCTAATTATACATCTTTCCCACAAACCTGCGCAGTCCCCTACCTTGCCTACCTTTTAGGGCTTTTGCTAGCAGGGTCACCTCATTTCATAAAGGTTAACTATAGGAAATGCCCTGAACAAATTGTTTAAAAATTAATTCACCAGGGGCGCCACTTTAATTAGAAAGGTGTATACAGATCTTAATTTCCTTAGTTACACAAATATAGATATGCACTTTTGTATTTCTACGCACATAACAACCGTATTAACAACACAATCACATCAAATGATAAGAAGAACCAACCTGTCTAATATCACACTCTTCATGGCATGGAATGTATCGGTTTAGCTGAGGGCATCAGCATTAGCAGTACTACTTTTAACCAAATGTCTACCGGAATCCATGTCTTATAATTATGATGTTCAGCCCACGTCCCTTTTTTCTATGATCTTCAATTTAGTTGTCATACATTTTCCGTCTTATCTACTCAATTATGGAGCAAATTTATTTTCGATTCCAGTTGGGCTAAAAAAGGAAAGCCTCGTCGTACACTACCTGATCAGCTGAATTAGTTAATATTATTATCTTATCAGTTGGTAAGCAGGGATGTAATTCAGGGTTAATGAAAAATTCTGAAAGCCCCAAAAGAAAAACTGATGCTATCTTAAAATGCTATAAAACGTGATGTAAGTAATTAATTAAGAAAATTCTAATTTGAGGTGGTGACGAAAACTCATACCCCTGGTTAGAGGAATAGACCAACCCATTCTACTGATACGCTTAGAATGAATGTCTCTTGTGGTATATCAAGGGTTACAAGGTTTGGGCTTATACTATTCAGTTCTCAGTTAGTTGTATTGAGCACGTCCAGTTTACGAGATGTCTACCGGTTTCGTGTCCAAAGATAGAATTATATTTAAAAATATGAGTGTTACTTCAAGGATATATACTACCCATACCCAACGATCTGTGGCGCTAATTACAATCCATATTAGTGATCTTGGTTTCCTTTCAGCTTGAGTAATATATCAGCGGCCATATTTTAGTGACTAATCAGTGTAATCAGGTGTATTTTGATTAATGTTCTATCATAAGTAATTATGTCTAGGACAAAAAGTACCTACACTTAATAATTCCCCTTAAGAATTATTTTACAACGACATCACTACATAACATTTTCTGAAAATAGAATCTTGAGATATGAGATTCTAACCAAAACTTACGTGATTAGCCTTATCAGTTACGAATATATGGGCCCTGGATTTTGTTATATAAGAATAGATGTAGACCGATAATATTATAAAAACTAATCGCATGTGAACATTCAAGGTTATAATTTCAGTTGTCCTCCAAACAAATTGTGAACAAATGAAAAAAGCGTTTGTTGTCGTATCAACAAGTCGGTACCCAACTTGTAGCACATCACAGGATTGTAAAAATTACAACACACCGGTCCGCTGTGAATGGCAAGTTCGAGAATTTTGAAGAGTCATCACCTTTAACAAGGTCTGAAGGTTACCCGTTTACATTTGTCTTGGGAGAATAATCTTTACGAGTTGCCATTCCGCGGAACAATCAGAATCAGATATAAATTTATAAAAGGGCTAGCTGATATGTTGTGTCACAGGTTTTGTTGTGACACCATGATGAAAAGAGTCGTTGTAATGGCGATGATAAGAAAATAAACTACGAGTATAAGGCAGTGAGAATCGGTATAGTATATATGTCAACTCAGCAGGACTGTGCCTAGACTCAAGGTAAAATCCCCGAAAAAGAAGCTAAATATACATCCTATGATTCTGGTTGTAGATCTATAGAACTTTCCAGCATGCGATGGAACTAGGCCTAATGTAACTCAAAAACAGTTGAATGTAGTCCAGCTCCTGTTTAGCTGGGCTCTCCCGCGATATTTTTTCAACATATTTGTTCTTACAAGCTTTGAATAAGCTTACCTTCCTTCAATACCGTAAGGGTACAGGAAGTTACAATGAATCTTGACTTCACTTTATCTTATTCCTTCCACCATATAGCGCGGCATTCAGGATATTTCATCAGGATGCCACACTATGTTATGAAATGTGCGTCCCCCACCCTCTTTTTTGTGGATGATTTAATTTAAAAAAAAAAAAAAGAAAAAAAAAAAGAAAGAAAGAAAGAAAGAAAAATCAATAATAAAAAAAAAAAGAGTACGCCCCCATCAAAAAAAAAAAAAAATAATAATAATAATAATAATAAAAGATGGAAAGAGACAAACCCACCCTCTTTTGACCTCCTAATACGGCCCCCTCTTAAAAACTTTCTCGACAGCAAGTTTTACTCTTGCGTCTCACTCTCTAAAACATGGCATGCCAGTGGGAACACGGTGTGTCCCTAGAACTGGGAGTAGGGGTTGTGGACTCTCTTAGCCTTGCGCACCTTCCAGATGACAAGGCCGATGGCGAAAATGACGGCGATGAGCACGCCACCACCCAGGAAGGAGGCCGTGTCGAACGAGCTGCCCTTTCGGTCTTCGGCCGTCTTCGGCGGACCGGTAGGTGCTGGGGCAGGTGTTGGGACGGTTGTTAAGTTCCCGGGCACTGGCGTTGCTGTTGGGGCTGGCGCTGCTGTTGGGGCTGGCGCTGCTGTTGAGTTTTCCGTCGACGGCGCACTGCCATTGGCTGATGTGGTTGGAATGGGTACGGTAGTTGTTGTTTTCACAGGAGGAATTGTAGGAGTATCTGGAAGAGCAAGAGCAGGTGTTAGTTTCGTTTGTGACTAACATAATTAATACTAGGCCTACCGTAACATCACTTGCCACATCAACATATCAGAATGAAGTTTACTTATTGCTCAAGCGATATTTAAAAAGAAGGGGGGAGGCCCCCCCCCCCCCCCCCCATTACAACATTTTCCGCCGGACCCTCGAGGCCCGAGATTTTTGCATTATAAAGTTAATATTTGGTCCAAAATAGGGGGCGTGCGCTCTCTGTGCTCGCCTCCCCCCCCCCCCCGAATGCGCCCCTGTTGACAAGAGATGATAAATGGAGCTACACAATTAACTAAAGAATTTAACAAGAGTTCCCCGGAATCAAACCAGGAAAATAAGAGCAGCGCATGCGGATATCTCTACATCAACAAGAGATTCTACTTATTCTGGGCTTTTAAACTAAAAGTGAACTTTAGTTATAGGATAATGCCCACAAACTAGTGCTTCCACCTTGTAGCCAAACTGTCAAATCCATCTAAGAAACAGTGATGCATCCCAAAATATTATTTGAATTGTTATTAATTTTTTAGAGGTGTGTTGTTAAATATCACATTTAAGTCTTTATCGAATTTGAAAAATCGGCAACGGGAATTAAGATTAAATAAAGTCATATCTTAAATCACTGGAATGATTTTACTATTCTGTTTCAAAAGATACTCAAAATATGTATGGCTCCGAGCCATATTCCCCGAGAAGATCAAACCAATGCAAAGTCGCAAGCATCAAAATACAGACTTTAGTAACTTTATTTCTTACTTTATTACTTCTGTAGTGCCAAAAGTAGTGCTTGGACACTATTAAGATTTTTAATTTTTAACAAGTTTTACCTGAACAATTTAATGGTTGATGATGTAAGGGAAGATACTGTAACAGTATAAGGTGCTTTAAAGATATTTGGAAATGTACATTCCTATTCTTTTTTTAAAAAAATAATGTTAGTGCACATTAAATTCTAATTAGCCATTCACACTTTTTCATTTTGCTTTAAGGAACCCCGCTGATTACTTTTATCACGCTCAGTGTATCTTAGTGCACATATAACGGATTTAAAAAGGGTTCCATATTAGTTCCTTTTTAATTGCTGGACTTTGGCCAAATGAAGGTGGTCATAGTATTAATGGACAAAATAACATAGTATTAATGGACAAAATAAGGTCGAGCTACGCGTTCAAAAGAATTTACATCAGAACATTAAGTGAATACTACTTTTTTTCTGTCTGGAGCAGTTACGTTTCAAGGGACAAAGTTAACACGCAAATTAATGTATTTTGAAACAGTGGTTCATCTTTCGGCTTACAGGACAGCATACACCATTAATATCATTTGAATTTTTTTTATTGACTATATCGTTACATAACATGGCAATAATAAGTAAATTAAACGTGACTCAGTAAGTCGTTGGACAACAATGACATGAACTTATTAACCTTACTAAACAGTCTTTGTTTTTATCACCGATGTTTGCTGATGTTGAAGTTTAACTACACCGAGCATATAAGCATGAAGCTGCAATATGATGTCACCTTTACCCAGGGATGTAAGTTGAGGACAGTGAAAAATTCGGAAAGGCATGAAGAAAATCTAAATGTGCCTTTAAATGTTGTGAAACATGTTCTAAATAAAAAAAATTGAAACAGATCTTTTGGGGTGCTGGAGAGAATAAATCGGAAATCCGACAAAAATCGGAAAACTTGCATCCCTGTGAATTACCACGTCTACATGCTACCACTATTTGACGTACATATTTTGAATACACGTACATGTATTTCCCTTTCAAAGCGAAAAAAAATCATGTGAAATTCTTCTCCATTAAATGGCAAACGACCCGTTAATCTATAACCCCAGAAGGTATCACTTCCACGCAATAAGAGCAATGGATTCAGCAATATGAATATTTGCTTTCCGTAATGTTTCAAACCGTCACCACCCTAGGCCTGAACAAAGTTCCTTATCTTGGCCCTAACTATAATCAGTTAAGTCCCAAATCGGTCTGCAGTATCATATTACCGTGACCCTTTAAAATATATTCGTACGGATAGCGTAAAACAGGTAGCAACGATAGTAAAAATATAATTTCAGAGGAATTTAGCAAAGGATAGTATTCAATCAGTCAACATCAGAACTATATATATGGAATGTGGAGGTCATATTTTAAGTATTACAAAGCAGTTACTGTATAGTTTTACCAATGACTCAAAGAAAGAAATAGCGAGCACGTTCCCAACGATATAACATTTACACCCGTTTCTGTTATCCATACAGAATCCCTACTTCGGCTTCAAACAAACACCGTCTCCTAACAACCCTCACGAACACAGGTCCCTAACACCAAACTATTTCCCGAGACTGCCTTATATCGCAGCTCAAGTTTTGACATCTTACCAAATAGTAGAACTAAGCAGAAAGCAGACTCCTAACAGAGACTGGCCGATGTCAGCAGACCTATCTTCTCTTGGCACAAGATAACATCTTCACAAGGATCATACACAATTCAGGGCTCGACAAATCGGATGGCTGGACGCCCAGGACCAGAAAACAAGAGCTGGGAAACCAGATACAAGGATCTAGTTGCCCGGTGGACAACCAGGTCTTGGGTTGTTTTTTCATAAATCATTCTGATGTGGTTTTATATCCAAGAACGCTTTGCCTCTACATCCATTCAACTTCATGATTTAAAGCTATTCCCAATTATTACATTTGATAGTAACAAAAATCATGGACAACCACAATACGGGTTCAGGCAACCAAGTTAAGTCAGCTAGTTGTCCACAACCACCTTTTGAAACGATTTGTCGAGCCCTGCACAAGCTTGGGATCTTTGCATATACTTCGAAACCCCACTCTCCAGTAAAGAATAAATTTGGGACTTCGTTTCATTTCTTTCTGATTGAGAAAATATTCAAGTTTTATATAGCAGATGACGTTGATATACATACGCATAGGTGAATGGAATAAATGTGACTATCAATTCATTTGGGGGTCTTCTGCCGGTGCCATCTTTTATCAATAATGTCTTTTACAAAGTTTAGTTTGTTTTCACTATTTACAGACTTTAGTACATATTATACGTTTCAATATTTCCTGGAAGTTACAAGTATGTGAAATCGTTTGAAGTACCCTCAGACAAAGTCTAAACAAACTGAGACTGTCCTTATGTGTCAAAAGTATTTTACAGTTCAGGCTGTGGCAGCGGTTGATCTTTTGCCATCTTACATATATTATAAAAGATTTTAGTTGAATCTCTTTTCCGGTATTCATATTCACAGAATCTGAATATGGTTTGCTCAGCTATAGTGACCGACTAGTATTGATAACAAATTAATCCTTCGATTAGTTATATTTAGACAAAGACGTAAGCCAGCACCAGGGTATCAACGTGATACCACAAAACTATCGTCGTGTAAGTCATTGAAATGCATCATTTATTGAACCCTTACAGTGACTTATCAAAGGACAATGTTATAAACATTATATTTGCCGTGAAGAGGATAATCATTTAAGTGATCCATCTTAGGATCTACTATGTATTACCTTTAAAAAACAGTTCATTAGCACCTCCATGACCTTAGCAGGAAAACCCGACAATTGTATGCTGTTCCTGCCGACAATGTAATATAATTAATTAGTATCAGGATTTAAAAAAAACAAAAAAACCCAGAAAAAACAGAAAAAAAAAACATCTACATTATTTAAATTTGCCCTACCTCAGTCACTTAGATTTAACGTCTGCATGTGTGAACTATTTTCATTTCTTCAATCTTTCTATAAAAAAAACTTTTTCTTTTACGGAAACCCCCATGATACGTACAACTCAGTCAAAACCGCAAACTTAATTATAACCTTTCATCCTGCAATACGAACTTTTTTCAGTCAAGTCTGTTTTTTACCTAACACATATTACAAGCTGGCAGTCTGTGACCAATCAACATTTTAAAAGAAATCACACCGCAATTTCTTTTCACAAAGGCACTCCTAGACATCTCATTCCTTAGTACACACACGGCCAGTTATGATTAGCTTTTGGCTCGACTGGTTTTCTTTCTCATAGATAGCTAAGTTTTAACACGGTGATGCTTTGTTGAATTTAAAACTATTTCTTACAATGGTTAGTTTTTATACTTATATACTTAAACACTTTTTGTCACAAGATCTGTAATGAAATGCGTTGTATACCATTCAAATATCATTTGTATGCCTATTTCATGTTCCATGGATGATAATACGTTGTTTGTATATCTGTTAAGTTCGTGCACAAAGCGAACGGGACTATAATATTCCAAATGCTATTTATGATAATATCATAATCTACCATTGAATACGGTTACATTTATGTCAACTATGCAGTGTAATGCGGCAAATGTCATTTCTTATAGTTGCAAGTGGTAACAAGTACCTGATATGAATATACGATACAATATATCCATCGTAACGGTTAACACATTCAAAATAATGTCAATATATTTTTTTCTAAGGAACTACATTCACCGTAAATTCCTGTTTACAAGTCCAAGATGTCACAGATCAAAGGATGTGTTAGTAGATGAAACTTATTTTTACATAGTCATTTAAAAAGAAATGTCACTTTGTGTGACAGAAAAGGTTTATGGGTGCGACGTGCAATCAGCAATTTACGGTAGGTTCTAAAGATAAGATATGTTTTCACACCCCTTATTTTTATCCAGGGATGTAAGTCAGGGGAAGTGAAAAAGTCCGAAACTCCAGAGAAAAACATTTTAAAAGTATCTTAAAATCCTATGAAATGTAACATAAGAAATTAATTTTGAAAACTGTTTTTTAGAGCTGATCAAGTGTAAATTCTTAAATCGGGTATAAATCTGAAAACTTACATCCCTGTTTATCAGATCACTGTTTGACTCGATATATCACGATATCACAGAGAACAAGTCTAGAATGTAACAGTCTTAAACTTTAAATACAGCCATCTACCTAAAAATACTAGCCCTCTCCCTAACCAAACAACATACTTCAAAAACTACAACAAAGACTAATCTATTTTACCGAGTATTCAAGATCTCTTTTCTTGAAGGGTCTAAATGAAATTGTCAATCACTTTATTATAAAGTCTTTCTTTACTCTTTGAGTTTATGAGGTGTTCTGATTGATGATCTAAATGATTGTAGCGTATGCTTTCAATGTAATATAAGAAAGACACATTTTATTTCTCATTGACTAGGGGATGTTTGTGTGAATTATAACAGCTTATTTAGAAAACAAGATAAAACCGGTACGTCGTATACAGTATACTTAAAGGGGTAATTAATTTATGGGATTTGAAACTAACATGTCATATCCCGGTGACTTTTTTTTCAACAAAATAAAATATTTTTTCACCGAAGAAAACATAAAGAAAATTCATGGTATATTTATCCTGTGCTTGTCCTAACTGTGCGCCGTTCTCAGGCGAACCAGGCCTATAGCGTATGGTAATTCTGCTCCTGGCGCGACTGATAGAACTTGCAGGCAAAGAGCACAATGGCGACGAGGCCGGCACAGAGCACGATGCCCCCGATAAAGGAGGCGGCGTGGAAGGCAGCCGCCGCCGGGCAGGGGGTGGGGCCGGGCTGCGTCGTACTCCCGCCAGGGGTCTCTGACGTCGTCGAGTTGTCGAAACCGGCGGTAGGTGGCAGCTCTGCATGGGGGACAGACCAAGACTTCATTCAGCAAGCCGCCTTTCTCCTCAATTGAGGCAGGTCATGTGAGGGTAAATGTGAGGGATTTTGTCCTACTAATCCCGTTTTTTAGCAGGGATTCAATTATCTGCTTCAGTGTGAATCATGCGCAAGGAAAGTAGTCTAATATGTTATAGAACTCAATGAAAGACTTCACAGATTCAAAGGACTTGAGAAATTTAAAGAATTACCACAGAAATGCCGTCAGTGTACAGTAAATTATACAAACTATATAGATTAGAATAAGTTTGTGTTATGAACTAGCGTACTAAACTGGCTCAAATTAAGAGGCAGAGCGGATTACTTTTAAATACACATTTTGATTTCAAAGAGCTATCTCTGAAAAGAGTTACACAGTTAAATAGCTGACAACTGGAGCAAGAATCACAAGAGGTATAAATAATCTGCAGTGTACACACAGTGAAAAACATACCCTAAGACAGAGTGACCTACATGTACTACAACTAACAAACTTCACAACGTAGGAAAGTCTATCTGGGGACAACACCACTGGAGACGGGGGGATGAGGGAGGTACCAAGACACGATACGTTTCTACCTAAGGACAGATCCCCACCACGCTGTATGTAATATACGGGCAGCAGGACAGGATCAAGCCGCTAATGTACAAATAAAGCCCAGAAAACTTAAAATACTAAACCACCTTACCCTCTTGACATCTCATACCCATCAATTATTCATTACTGGCATGTGTGCAAAATAGCATTGGAGATCACAAGTTACATTGGTATACGATATTTTTGTTAATAGTTCTTTCTTTTTAAAGTAGGATTGTCGGGAATCCAACAGATGGAGACATATGCAGGATTATTTAAAACTGAGAATTAGTTTTTTCCTTCTTTCATTCGTATTTGCCTCAAGACTAGGCTGTTCCGATATATCACATGGGGATGGAAATTTTACTTAGCTTTAAAGATGCCCAAACCGCATAGTCTTTTCCCACACATTTATGATAATTATTCTTCAATAATAATTTATTGGCTAAAATAACACTTAATATTAAAACCTCTAGGAATCCTTACATGAAGAAAAATATAAAAAGAGAGAGAGAGAAGAAAAAAAGATGAAGTCCTTCGCACCTGGTTTTCAAGTTCAAAGCTTCAAAGATAGTTCCCGATGAGAACTGGTTTAAACATATTGATTGTGTCCTTTATTCAATTATATATTCATTAAAATTGCATCTGAACTAATGTAGCCATCAGCTGAGCTGTTAGCACCAGACAACTATGTATCTACATGCAGCCATTGTATAGAGCTACATTATACGAAGTACGTGGCCTACATTTAGCTCTGACAGGACTCACGGTCCGTGACGGCAGCGGTCGGTGGTACTACCCCATTTACCTCATAATTTACACTACCTGGGCCACGGCCGGGAATACCACTGCGGCACCGTACAGCCACTGAACTAAATCTACATCAGCTGCAGAGTTCCAATTAATAGTTTGAACAATGACAGTTACTTCCATAAAATACTTGAATCTCATACTTAAGTATATTGAACCTTAATTGCTCTGTGTGTATGATTCTCAACTGACCATAAAAGTTTACCGATGCCTCTAATATGCATATAATAATTTCAATGAAATAGCAATCGGCAATGCTGAGGTTCTTCATTCCTAGATTTTATAAAGAACGACAGGATTTTTTGTTGTTTTTCAATATTAGTGTAAAAAAGCATAAAAATAGCGATCGGTTCCCTTTTCTATCGTTGGTATGGGATTTCCCAACGGACGATGATTACTAATGTCAGCTCATAAAATCTACATTGCTGGTTGGTTATTGGTTGCTTTACGCCCTAATTAACTGCCAGGGTCATATCAAGGGCGAGGGTGGTGATCGAATCCATGAGAAGGTAGGCCCCGCCTCTACATTTTTACTGAGACAAGGGTTCTTTTACTTCTCATACTGCATAGACACAGTATGAGGTGGACAGGCTTTTGATATGGTAATTTGTCCACACTTCTTGAGGTAGAGAAGACGATCTGCCAGCACCAGGATTTGAATCCCGACCTCTCATGTTCTCAACCAGCGCCTATAATTCAACTCATAATAACTGCCTCAATTTCAAGCATGGATCAGTGCGACAGTATTTGCCGTCTTGGATGTATATCTGATACTCAATCTTAGTACCAGAGTGCATGCCTCACCAAATCCAGCGTCCTGGGTGTTCTGTCCACCCCCCTAAATTCCCAGGACACCCAGATAGGACCCTCTGGGTGTCCTGTGGACACCCTACAAATCATACCCCCATAACACGGGTGAGAGAATGTGACCCACAAATTTATGTGCAGGACACCCGAAAATCATAGCCAGAGTGTCCACAGGACACCCAGCTGGGACCCGGTGCAAAATTCCGTAAGCCACGGAGTGGCCAGTACATCGTCAGAATGTGATTTGTCACCAAAACCTTTCCATTCTACATTTATTGTAAATATGGTCCCACCCAGTGTGCCCTGGTAACCGCCGTCACTGGGAAGAAAGTCACTGGGAAGGAGTAAGGCCATTTGCGTGTATGTTTCACCGATGGGGAAATGACCTTCGTATTATAAAAATCAATGCCGTACCATGAGCCTTTTTCTTTTTTCTTTAGATACTTTATTTCTCTGAGAGTATACAAATAGGCTATAGGGGATTATAGGCCCGTTTTCATTGTTCCTCAGCCTTATCTAATGAATGTACCCAGTTTCAAGGCCAATCAGTACGACAACATTTGCCATCTTGAATATATATATATATATATATATATATATATATATATATATATATATATATATATATATATATATATATATATATCTGATACTCAATCTTAGTACCAGGGTGGCCAGTGTATTGTCAGAATGTGATTTGTCACCAAGACCTTTCCATTCTACATTTATTTTAAATATAGTCCCACCCAGTGCGCCCCCCCCCCCCCTTCTTTTTCAAAATCCTGGATCCGCCCCTGCCATCAGACAAGAGGGTACAATACCGCATTGGCTAGCATCACTGGGTTGTGTTGCAGTAGTGAAACGAAGTGACCCAGCGCATCCCCAAGGGTGTTGATTCTAATTCTAAAGCATGGTTTGTGAAACATATACATCAATAGGTTTGCATGAATCAGGCTAGCATCACTGGGTTGTACTGCGGTAGTGAAATGAAGTGAAATGAAATTTGGTTGCTTACGATGGTGGAGGGGTCTAGCTTGTCCCACAATTGGCCTGAAAATGGCAGCTCTCATCAGGGTACAACTTATTGCAAGCTTATATTTAGCATTGAATTCCGGTTCTGATCCCGACAGTAGCTGCAGTTCAACAACCTCTGATCGGCCCAGCGCATCCCGAAGGGTGTTGATTCTAATTCCAAAGCGCCATAGTTTAAGAAACAGGCCAGTAAAAATCCTAATCAGTACTAAATTAAGCACATCTCTCTCTTGTATTGGTGGAACTATGTCAGGTGGGGATGTTGGTTGGTTGGTTATTGGTGTTTAACGCCGTATCAACATCTATGGTCATATCACGGCGAGAACAATGTTTGACAATTCTGTCTGGGATGATCGAATCTATGAGAAGGTAGAGACCGTACCCTACACATTTACCGAGGTAGGTGGGGTTGTTGTGGGAACAATGACGGTCAGGGCGATTCTCGGTCTCTCTAGTCTCTAACCTCACAAGTATTCATACCTAAATGGCTAACTCACTTCTGTTCATAAGAGCAGGGGGCGACCCCAGAATACTTGTCTCTTATCTCAGCAATTGATGTCAGTGCACTACATCAGAACAATGAGAATTAGGTCCACTTATTCGGTTTGATTCGTGGTCACTAAAAGGTCTTGTTTTCGCCCACAACTCTGTCTGAAGAGTATGAATAGCGATAACGCAGATGTACAAAATACAAGTGTGGGAGTACGTTCAGTTCACTGGTCATACACGAGAATCATGGACACCTGTCTTGAGCGTATAACAACAGCCAACTCAATGATGGGACTTTTTGAAACATCCATTTTACTTGTTTGGTCAGGATGACCTACTATAGACGTTGACGGTTGTGCAGATGATGTCATAAAACCAACAAGGGACTAGATGCCATATTGGTGATCAATTTAAAAGTATAACCATTCACAATTCAAAACATCCAGAAGACTAAGTGATGTAAAATCCCAGGTGTTCTTATTACGTCATTATCAGACACTGAGCTCTCAAGCTGATTATCAGACACTGAGCTCTCACTGATCAGACACTGAGCTCTCAAGCCTCGTTATATCATTTATTACGTCATTATAATTAACCATCTCTTATATTTCGGATTCAAAATTATTAAATTTACCTCAAGCCATGTGGTTGCAATGAACGCATGGGGATCACCAAAAAACGGTCAAAATTAATTACCACAGCTGCACAAGGTCTATAGGGCCACAAAAAGCTGGGGTCACGCAGTCTGTGTCACAGTGGTAAAGGTGCGGACTGTTGGTTGACAAATGACCATCTGTTTGGTCCATACCCAGAGTCAATAAGAAAGCCACAACACATGCACCAGGTTGGGTCACATCTCTCCCGCACTATAAAGTACATCGAGTAATGGGGCCATTTTCGGTAGTCTTTCTAATATACATGTAATTGTTTCTTTAATGGAGGATCCCTGTTACCATGGCGATGTCACTTTAAATAAACAGCCCCCCACATCAGAAATGGAATGACCCACTTACGCGGAAGATAGTTCTGAAGCCACGTTCAATTATTAATATACATGTAGAGTATAGAAATAATTGTCATCTTTTTTTATCGCTTGATTCAGGCTGCACAAGCAATAGCATCAGAAAAGTTTGAATTCGCCTAGCTATTACGACTTCAAATATCTACATGTATCGCCTATAAAATATGTCATTAAACTACTAAACAAGCACAGAATGCCGTCTTTGTGATGACGTTAGAACAAAAAGTTACTCAAAAGTTACTCAACAAATGTTATACGTATTTGCTAGGAAAAACACGTTATTTTTCTTTTAAGGACGGGACACAGGGGAGTGCGCCCCCTCCTTTGTGGGGGCCAATTTTAGACTTTTTCAATGTAAAATTCAGCCAAAAAGTCATTAAGGAAGATTTTTTTCAATAGCACACACACACACACCCCCCCTCCCCCCTTCCAGATCCTGGATCCGCCATTGAACAGTCGAGATGAGTTCAGTTGGGCAGTGGAGCCGGGCATTGACCCAGACAGATCTAACTTCCTTGTTTCCTAAATGCGCACCCCAGGCTATACTATACTCCTGCTTCTTCCTGCTACAAGACCAGAGGGCAGGGACAAGTTCTAACTGGGTTAAGACGACTCTTAATTAATCGTTTACTTAATAGTGGGTCACAATAAAATATGCTGACACAAATACCCAGACAAGGTTGACGCATAAAAATGCTGATCACTAACTGTACGTTTGGTCCGTAGAAGGATCTGACTAAGGACAAACATAAAGTAGGCCAAACCTACTGAACTGCGTCTCATCTCTATCAAAGATCTATAGATGCACCGTTTTTTGTTGTTTTCTCTTACTTAGTCGCATACATTTATAATTCACTTTGCCATATGACGTTTTACATTGTCCGTCTTATTTATAAGTACAGCGAATACAGCTGCCGGGATATTATCGTCATACATAAGTGTTTTATTGTTTACAGACAAATAAGACTCGTCTTCATAATTATAATGAAGTAAGTTTTGATTTTAGAAAATTTTCTACATCCTATCTAACATTATCATTGGGAAAAAACATGTTTTGACATCCCCATTCATCTTCTCCCTGCTTCGCCCATTTTCTAGCAAGTACCTTTCTTACGGCAACTAAAAAATAACGCAAACACGTAAGACCGACCTGGGAATTCCCACAATGTAAATAATGCCGCAGCCCTTAACAGTTTTAGACTTAAGCTTTCAGCAGTGATCCCATTCTTTTAAGCTGCCGTGTCGGATTTCACCTGCACAGTATAAACTGTTATATATAAGTACATGTCCCTTTATTGATGTAAAATTTGCAAACTATTTAATACGGAAATCCGTCTGTACCTTAAAACTTTTGCCAACAGTTAATTATTTCTAAATACGTGTTCGGCAAATAAGTGTATCGACATAGGCCATTTTTAGGCAAGTTTCGCAACGACATAATATATCATGCCATTATTTCCTAAAGTGAACCAAAACGTAATGACGACGTTCGCACTCTGATGTTTTTGGTGAAACCATCCCAGGCCTGTATACACACAATCTGCTGCCCCTGGACAGTGGTACATACATGTAACCTAACCAGCTGTGATATGTAAATGTATCCTGATAAAAAGGAGAGATACATATGAAGCAGCGGGCCTCAGGTGGAATGAGGCCGAGCGATGCCTGCAGGTGAGGCCAGGTCTGGCGCATACAAAGACATCCCGTGGACATGGCGGCTATACCTGGCCAATACCACCACCACATGGCACAGTTTACTTAAACAGTTCGCAGAAGGGAATCCGACCAACTCCGTGTCATCTTTCCATGAACTGGTCCTCGGGTCGGGTGATCCCATTCTTCGCCCTGCCCCTTCAGTTTTACATTTAATTGGATTACTCTTTACGTCTCATTTCTTTATAGCATATATATTATGTAGAGTAAATATGCTATAAATATAACTTTATTTATGTTACATGCTTGTCAATGTGAATAATGTAAATTGATCACCAATATGGCGACCAGCCCAATTTTGGAAATGTGACGTCACGTGTACAACGTATATATATATATATATATATTATCAGTGGTGGATTTAGAGGGGAAGCAGGGGTGCACCCCCCCCCCCCCCCATTTTTGGCCAAAATTAATATTGATTTTTAGAATATAAAATTGTCGGAATTGTAGGTCCAGTGGAAATTGTCACAATGGGGCGCCCCCCCCCCCCCCCCCCACCCTTTTGTGTGTGTGTGTGTGTATATATATATATATATATATATATATATATATATATATATATATATATATATATATATATCAGCATGGTTAACCTTCTTTCTACCTTAAAGTTAATACGTATTCTACCTTATATATTCGACGCGACCTTAAATTGGACCAGATACATTCAAACAACTATGATAAGCTCGATTGATCTGCCCGCATACCACCATGTCACGATTAAAATACAAATTATTCATGGATCCAATTTATCCTCATCATCAAAAACTACTTAATCAACATACAGTGTTTTCACATCTGCTCCTATTTTTACGCTTTAGATATTTCCTACTTGGGTCATATATGCTGAGTACAATTAAAATATCGCTTTCTTTTCAGTCGTTTGTCTATCTATGCTGTAGTGTTATATGTGGCAAATGAACGGCTACTGACGCCAACTTGGTTTTATCACTTGATTGATGATCAAGAGTTCATTACTTTAGAAGTATGAAGGTTATTGGCCAGGGGCTGCACGGGATCTACACAACGGAGGAATGTTCTCACACACCTTTTGTCAAGGTACTCGGGTAATACGTTGGATGTGAGGGTTAAATGGGAGCGCAGAGACTAATACCTGTTTGACCTAACTACGTATTTAACTCCGGTGTACCAAATTCAACATCAGGGGTATTCCTTAACAATTTGTCCACTATTTCATCGGGCTATTGTCCTATTTTTGCACTAGCCTGGATAAAAATTTCACTTGTCTGTATGGAGTTTTATTTGTCAACAACTTTCAAGATTTCAGTTGCTAACAAATTACACTAGCCCGACAGAACTTTAACTAGTAGTACCCGTTACTGCTAACTCTATTTTAACTTAAGGAAAATCAGTAAACTTATTCCTTTTTCTTCTGATAGATTCTCATGAACCTGACATGCACAGCTTTACATTAACAAACATATAATATATATATATATATATCATATGTGTTCTTGGAATAATTATTTGTATCCCGGTACTACTGGAATATAAATAATGCTAATTGCTATAGATGTTCACATTTCTCTCACATTTCTCTCAAGACGTTAATTGTACTTGAGCTCTTCTTTTCCCTAAACTTTAGGACAGGAGTCAATATTTATGTACAAGTCAGTAACTGTAGGAGGATAAGCAAGCAATTATCTCAGGTGGGAATACTGTGCTGAGTGACTAAATATTAAGCTAATATTAGGCAGTTTCAGATGACTGTAACATATGAGCCTAACGCGTACATCATCACATGCCGCGGTCAAATACCACTGGGCCCATATATTCGTAACTAATTTGGCTGATCAGGGAAATTTTGATCAGGGCCTCAAGATTAGCAATTTTGTCATTTACCAAAATTGATGATATTATTGCAAAATAGTATCAAAGAGGGATATGCAGATATGAAATTTATTCATGATAGACAGAATCTCTAATTGTGAGACACTGATCAAGATTTACCTGATCAGCCAAATTAGTTACGAAGATATGGGCCCTGGTCATCTAGCAGATCACAACTCGGTCCCTGAGCATCGCCACGTGAGACTAAATGAATATGCTGATAATATCTTTTAGGAATACCAAAAACGATTCGACTTGGGTTTGTCACTTTGTATAACGCAGTAGAATACTCAAATATTGGCTATCTAATCCTCTTGTTTTTCTAACTGGGACTTTTCAAACATGGATGTGGAGTTCACGTCAATGTCGCCATGGTGACCGACCACTCCGACCAGCTGTCACCGGCCGGTCACGTGACAGGCTTTAACTCATGACGTCACCCACCTACATGCCGTCATGACGTCAGCACACCTGGTATAACAACTATACTGTGGAGAGGACGGCGTCCTAATCCAAAGCAACCTATTATCAGATCCTTATACTAATGCTAGGTATATTCTCCAATCCTATTTGAAACGGTGTGTATGTGTATGTCCTACAAACCACCGATACAGAAGATCATTTCTTGTGAATGAGCATGGTCAAATGAAATGAAACAATATATTAATAAAATTAAACTAATTACTGCCAAGCCGAAGTGTTGTATGAGTTTCAAATGCAATTTAAAAAAAACAATGATATGTGAAGAATGAATATTGCTGACAAGTTCCTACGGGCAGCCATAGTATTTCCTTTTGAATCAATGATACATTATTATAGCCTTGTGTACACAAAGGTATGCGCGTCGCGGATACCACACACAATTCACATGTTCAATAACTTCCTTATGAATAAAATAATGAAGCACACTCAGGATTGTTGCAATGCCAATTTGGGTAAGTCCCCAACTTTGACTATGCGCACACCGACTCTATGAATCCTCCGTGGGAGTCAATGATACACATAGGTTGGTCATGAGCTAAGTATTTCATATCGTTTCCAATATTAGCTGCTTTTCTGGTAAATCCAAGAGTCATGTTAATTAAAACAAGTATATGGGAATGTGGAACTTACGGATTTTATCGCTCAGGCTGTGTGGCAAAGATCCTACTCGTTTTCCACTACCAGTAATGCTGATCTCACATAAACCTGCCCTAACATTAGACCAGCCTTTAAAGCGCGTACCTGACTATGTGCATTTTGTGGACTTGGCGGAGATGACTGATTGGTAATAACTACAATGGTGGAATTGGTTAGGAAACAAAGACCTTTTTTTCGACAAGCCATTGTGCCCACTGCCGGCAGTCTGGACAAAACTTCATTCGTCTCAAATGTTTGGACAAATCTCCACTCATATAAAATACAGCATAGATTTCTGAAATTTACACGAGTTTGAGAGAAAAATGCTGTACCTAACTTTATCCTCTAATCATTATCAATGTTCTTCCTCGTTTTACTATTAGAACTGTGAGGGCATACATGTACTCTTGCGAGCTTGCGAGCTTGTGACCTTGCAGTTTCAACTTTTAAGATAAAACCCGTTCACTCAGGATACAATATCAGTTTAACAGGTGATCGAAATAAATTATTGCAGTAATACACTAATAAATCCATTTGGTAGAGGAAGCCTTTTCTGAGTTTAAAGTGATCTTGGTGTTTGGATGCAGAATTTTGTTCTGAACATCGACTGTCACTACAATACAATTCTAAACGAAATACAATCATCCCCGTCCGTATTCGGAAAAAAGAATGTATTGAACATAAATTAGAATCAAATAAACAAATATCTAATTCTCCCAACCACGGATAGCCAGTTTCTTGAGTACTACCTGCAGGTTAGCCTAGAACCAGGTGCATGCTGGGTAATATGTTGACAAAACTCAAGGCTTAAGCATATACTTTTTCATATATTTTATCATTATTTCTAAATTAACATTCAGGGATGTAAGTCGGGCTTGATGAAAAAGTCTGAAACTCTTGTTCTTATAGGATTTTTTTTAATCAAAGAACTTTTAGGAGTCATACTTGGAATTGCATTAATATCAACCAATCAGAGGCCAGTATTTATTCACTGCTCAGAAAGGTTTCAGACTATTCTGATAATCTGAACTTAGTCTGAAGAAAGTCTGAACTGGTTTTAATGTTCAGAAACTGTATTCAGAAGTGGATTATCAAGCCCATTGTCACTGTCAAACATGTCTTTGGATACTATTGAGGTTTTGTCCATGTTTTGACCACATTTGATCAATTTTATGCCAGTTTCCTTAAGTCTAAAAAAATCTGAAATCAGACTAAAGTCTGAAAACTGACATCCCTGAACATTGTAAAAATCTAGCCATAATTATTTCTTAAAGTAGTATCCATATCTGTTTAATATCCCTGAGCTGTTTCAAAATTCATTCATTATGAATGGATATATAACAATTATTTGTTTATTTTCTATAGTTTTGCATTGGGTTTTGTCGACAAAATTAGCCCAAATTAGCCTGCAGGTGCTTAAAATACTGAAAATCATCCGTGGTAGGGTGAAGGAAATCAATCGGAAAGTACATAATTCCATTCACCATGCAGCAACTGGGTTAACATAAATAAAACTAAACAAAAGACCAGGAGTTCCTAAGCCAAAGAACCTGGTGAAATACACAATCTTAAATCTATACAACACCACCATTGTTAGTACGGCGACTTGGTTAACGTTGCCTGTTCTACTTCATCTTAATGTTCAATCGGTATTGACAAACAAATTATATAGTTAATGATAAATAATAAAGTTCAACTTAAAAATCCTTGAGAGATTTACTTAGAAAACCCCAATCTTTATACAGTGACTTTCGTGCTCATAATTTTTTTTTTTTTTGATTCCAGTAAAGGTAAACAAATCACTGGAACCTGTTGTTTTTGTGCATTTCTTTTTTTTTAAATGAGATCCATCGTTTTAATGGAACACAATATGGTGACCCGTTCGAAAAACTGGCAATAACTGGAAATTAAATGATGGCAGAAAAAAAATGAGGGGAAAAACAGCTTTAGATAAACATTTCGGACAGAAATACCTATTCATCAAGCTCTATTTTGTCGCCGCCTTTGATTGAACACATGACTCAGTTGAGTATCTCGAGCTACGATGTTCGAGTGTAAAGGTTAACCAAGTCTCCAGACCTACTACTACGCGCCTTACATAAAGCCAAAAAAAGAATAATAGTTGGGTTCAGGTTTCATTCCTAAAATAAACATTTATAGGGTCGGTAGGTTGGCATTTTTTTTTTAATACATTTTTTTTCAACCACAATGATAGGCTTTTAGAAACTTTAGGGTCGGAGCAAAATAATAGGGTCGGTCGAGAAACCGGAACACAATAATTCTTTTTTGGGCCTAAAGGTGAAAGGAGAGAGGAGGGGTGGGGCCTACTTACCTGACGTAGAACTGTTGTTTGGTGACACGGTGACAGGGGCCGAAGTTGTCGCGTTATTATCCGTGGCATTGTTCTCAGCTAAAGCAAGCAGATCGAGACGAAGCAATCGTTAGTAGAAAGACCTTGACTGGACAAAGTGCAAACAGTAGGAGACAGAAAGAATCAAGAAAGATTCAACAAACAGAGAAACTGTTCTTAAAATCAAGGTCAACAGCGGATTATTGAAGTGTATTGTTGTTTGATGCATTGTAGAAGCACTGAATTCTTTTTTATTTTCGGTTGCAAATAATCATAGTTCTTTACAAGCTATCTCAAATTTTCTGTTGACTCTTAATTGACTTTTTTTAATGTGTTTATTTAACTATGTCGAGCAACAAACACAATTCAAATGTACATTATAGAAAGGAAATGAAAAATAATCAAGTGCAAAATTAGTAACAACCTTAATCAACAGGTTTTGTAAGAATGTACTGGACAAAGGGTGGGTGGCCAGAGATCAACGTTATCTTACTGAGACAGGGTTCTTTACAACTTTGTTTTTGATCTCAGATTCTACATTAAAATCATGTGTGTGGAATGGTCCTCACGTTGCCTGCCTTGACTGACATATTAGTCATACAGAACTTTATAACTACAAATCACGAGGTTGTTCTAATTTATTTGGTGAATCAATACGTTCAACTTGTTACAGTCTTCGTCAAGATTAAACATTAACAGAAGAATTAGCTAGTTGAATTACCTTTTTTTTACGTTGATAAATCTCTGTTATATAACTGAATTAGGAAGTTAATGTGTTAAAAATCCGGAGGTTACCGAGTCCAATTCTTTTTGAAATGTTTAAAATTAGGTTAATGAGTTTAAAAATCATTTAAAATCCTAAAAAGCTTGTTTTTGAGTGCACATCTTGCCACGTCCCCCATCATATAAAATGCTGAAAAGCATCCTGATATAGCCCAATAAATATAAAATGCCCGAATAAGACATGTGAAATGAATTAACCAATTATATGAAGTCTAATGTTCTTAAACTGAGTCCAGTCAACATCTCTTGACTTCAGGAAGCAAAGCACACTTAAGTCAAGGCCTGCTGTACCATACAATGGTGGACACAAGTTTTAAATCGAGCCACAAGCTGATTACAAAAGTTTCAACCTATGAGTTTCCCGCGGTTTTAGGGTACTGAAGTTGGTTCCCAGCCTGTCGAGGGACCGTGAGGGTGGACACCCAACCCCTGGTCAGTAATGTATAGGAATGTATGAGGAGAATTGGTGATGTTCATGGGAAGTAAATATTTCCGAGGAGGGAAAATTGACTTGATCTAATCCTCCTCTTTCCAGTGATAAGGCAACAGTGAAACCATGTCTACAGCGGTTGACTTAAACGGGGCCGGGTCCCTAGATTTTACGGGCTAGGGGCCCGACTGGCCCCTCAAATTTAATTAATTACAAAGACTAATATATGTAAGGGCCCCTAGATTTAGGTGAGGGGCCCTAGATTTGGAAAGCTAGGGGCCCGACTGGCCCCCGAAATTTTAAACTTAAGTCAACCGCCATTATATCTTTACTTTTATTTTACTTATCAAAAGAAGATAAAACAAGCTAAGCGGAGAGGGGTAAGGAGGCCACAGCCCGAAACAGAGGTGATCTACGTACCAAGACAAACAAGCCATGCAAATGTTTACAACCTTAGCAACTAAATGATTGAAAGAAAACAATAACACTTTAGTCGAAACTTTTACCTTTATGTGATTAAAAGAATCTGTACTTTAGTCAACATAAAACTAAAAGGAACATCAAATGAGAAAAATATCATTTTACACCTATTTAGACACTTGATTCATCCCAATAATGTAAAAAAAAAATAAAGGGGGGGCGGGGGGGGGGGGGGGGGCGGTAGAAAAAGTCCAAAAAACAATTAAGAAATTTCGAACTTGTTCTTGGCACTTCAAAGACTATAACAACGTGGCTGCCATGCTAGGTAAATATTCGCTGACCTCATCAAAAAGGAAAAAGCAATGTTTTGGAACTTATTTTTGCACGATTGGCGCACCATAAAATCACGGCCGCCATGATGACTTGGCGAAAAGGTAGGAGACAATTTTTTGAAATTTTAAAAATTTCACATGGCGCATCTGCTGACCTTGTTTTGGAATAATTCAAAATGTCATACTGTTTAATCATAAACATATGGCTGCCATGCTAAGAAACACGCCTACTGCTAACCCCCAGGGCCTGTCAGGAAGTGAACCTTTAACATTCACTAACTGCAATAACCTTAGACAAATCTGAAACAAACGTGAGCCTTCTCACAACCTGACCATGTCCTTCACCTCTCTTAGTCGCCTTGGGCTCACAATTAAAGAAATGAAGAGGAAGTGAAGGCAAGCTGGTACATTTGTTTAAGAAGGTTGTCTCATTATTTGAATCACTTGTCATTGTCCCAACTCCCCTAACCACTGTCTCCATATAACCATTAACAATAGGTTAATGCAATACACCTTTCCCTTGAACATGCGCAGTGAACCCTCCCATAGAAGGCCTGTTAGTGTACCCAACGATTTCCATTGAGAGCCATATCCCAATTGACTGTTCAGACCTATTCCGCTAGCAGGGCACCACTCTATTGAAATAGGTCTATACCTGTAAGCCTAAAATAACTACAGCTACAGGGGCTATGTAGAGAGCACCTCCAAGGGCTAACCGATATTGCATCATGTAGTTTTTGGCAACTTACATGTCCGTTTCTATTATCTCACCACCAGGACTTAACCTGTCACCCCTGAACGGCCAAAAATCAGACCATTTGCCTCCACCCTCCATCAATCATTTGTCACTTTAGTTACGCATAGATTGATGATGATGATTGTTGGAGTTTAAGGTCTGCTCTGCAGTACTTCAGCAATATCAGGACATACTCAAGGCTTTTGGCTTGTAAAAAGTACTATGGTCGAATCTATGGGGGTGAGAACAGCAAGGCAAGGCAGTGTAGCAGGCAAATGCCCACTCTGCCAACAACACTGTCCGCCCCCCCCCCCCCCGCGTAGATCGACCAGTACCTACTGTTCCCTTATGGACAACTTCGCAATGCCCCCTGGGGCGTAGCGGGGTTCTAGATTTTCCAAAATATCAGTAAAAGGTTAAAATGTTTTGAAAAATTGAGGATAGAATTCCCTTTAATTTACCTGTAACCCCCTCGTTATTGCTTGGAACCTCCTTTGGTTTGATGGCTGGCTACGCCCCTACTACCCCTACCCCCCCCCCCCTGAAAATATCGCTCTAAACCCACGAAATATGACACACTTTTTAAAGGTTTAAGCATGCCACACTGCATCAACCCTTCCCTGACTTCACACACTTACGGCCAGCAGCATCCACTGCAACGTCACTCAGTCAATGGATTCGTTGAACAAACTTGATTCGCGATGTGTGATCATTTCTCAAAATATTAGAAATCCATCAAAATTGGCACAGCACTTTTTTTCATGTGTCTCAAGGAATTGAGTATTAATTTACTACTCTTGCATTAAATCTTTCAACGTACAAATTATCTAAAAGAAACTTACCGGTAGGGCATGAGTTCGTGCAGTTCGCAGTGTCGAGGGTCTCATTTGCAATGCACTTTTGATCTGAAAAATGATATTGGACACTGATTAGGACGCTTCCATCATAGCGGATATTTCTTGACATTTTTGTAGATAAAATCACAGGAAAACAAATAGAAATTATATACAAATATTTGCTATATATCTATCAACAATAAAGATATTTCCAAACTTAAAGAGAAAAATTATTGAATACATATAAATACGAACAGAATTTTTTCAACAGTTAAAGTACAAATAATACCATGATTAACGTACATGTAAATGCTAAAGCCTTTTGATTTTTCGATGTGTTTCCAGCATGTTTTTTTGATCTAGGCTAGTCTAAAGGTATAATGCAATAAATTGATAACTAAGCTATCCGTGGTAGAGAGAATTCATGCATTTAGGAAGGAAAGACGCGTCTATTTATAAACGCATAATACATACTTCAGGTCGGTCACCCAAAAATGTGGATTCTATCCAGGTTTGATTGCCAGATTTCTACTGGTTTTTTAATGTACAACCATAGCAAAACTCCCGATTCCGTTTTGGTATCTAAATTAGTTAATTACGTAAGTTCGAAATTAAGGACAATTATGGCTCACACACCGGGTACAAGGTGCACCCGGCATATTTCTGATGCATTCACTACTATATAATGGCATTTATGCTTTGGAAAAAGCATGCAGCACACACCGGGTGCATGCCTCCTAAAAAGTATGCACCCTGCAGCCAAATTGTGCACACCGGGTGCACGGTGCGCCCTTAATTTCGAACACTGCATTACTATGCATAACATGAATAAAGTGAACACTTAAAAAATCCAAAACAAAATCATGCACTTCAGGTTCTGGGCGAACCCTTAATTTCGGACACTGACTACATTGATCATATCAGTTCGGATAGATGTCTGCAGGAACTTCAACTCACCGACAGTGCCTTCACACTTAGATAGGACGCACTTCTCATTTGAACAGCACTCTGTATTTTTCAATTTGCTGCAATCAGTTGGAGTTGCCGATGGCGTTGGTGCTGCTGGGGCAGGTGCAGTTGGTGCAGGAGTTGGTCTATTAGTCGTTGGATCTTCAAATTATAAACAAGTTGATCGTTGGTAACAATAATACCTACAGAGGCGGACTGAGATTTTAAACACTTAAACAATGAAACAATACTTTACAACGAAATATATTCTTCTTGGTGCTTATTTTTAAAAGTAAAATTGAATATATGATGCAGTGGTGCACAAAAAATGTAAGGGGCCGACCATACAATTAATTTCTGGCAGTCTTTTTTTCTTTTCTTTTCTTTTTTTTTTTTTTTTTTTTTTTTTTGGGGGGGGGGGGGGGGGATTAAGGGCAGGTTTATGTTTTGTTTTTACGCTTGATCCAATTAATGATGTATAAAAATCATGGTCCTTGAAGATCAACAGTTAACATTTCTTCTTACATTATTTGAGATTCTGATTTCATAACTTTAAAACACTGTTACACAAAACTATATGCATTTATAACATCTACCAGATAACCATACAATTAACTGTGGTATGCAGAGATGCTACTCCCCAAACATTGAAATGTAGGAAATATGTAAAATGTTAGAACTTGTACACTAAACCACAATATCTATGCCTCCGGTGGTTGGACGTTCAGTTGGAAGCAAAATATTATCTAAACAAATAAAATCCTAGTTTCCTACTTTTGTTTAGGAACTGTAACTATGGCTATACTGCTTTCATAATTAAAGTAGTTCTTTACTTCACCATTAGGAAGATGCTAGAGACTTAGTGGCAGAAAGCCTGCTCAAATTCTTTCTTTTAATGGAAAATTCATATACTGTATAGCAGAGTTCCTACAACAAATAGGAAATTGAGGAACACCATTCTCACTGGCAGATCCAGGATTTTGAAGAGGGGGCGGGGGCACACTATTGGATTTTTTTTCCTTAATTGCTTTTTGGCTGAGTTTTACATTTAAAAATGCAAAATTTTCCGGAAAAAGGGAGGGGCCCCCCTCTGGATCCGCCACCGAATTTCTAATCCATTCCAGATGAAATTTTAAGCTTATAATTGATTACAGCAGTAGGGCAATGAGTGTTAAATAGAAAAATAGATAATAAAACACTTCCCCCCACCTTTTATTTTCAAAGAGTATGACCAAAAATGGCATCTCCTGCCCCGGGTGTGGTACAAGCTACAACACTAAAAATAATTATGAAATCAGTGGTGGGCATATCCTAAAATCGCGGAGCCAGTCAGACCCCTAGATTTTGAAACCTAGGGACCCGCACCTGGATGTGGTACAACACTAAAAATAATTATGAAATCAGTGGTGGGCATCTCCTTAAATCGCGGAGCCAGTCAGGCCCCCGATTTTGAAGCCCTCTTAGTTCTTTGAAAGAATATTTCTTTATTAATTAACGTTATATAATAATATGTTACGTCTACCACAAGTGCAATATTAATAACAAAAAGTATTATCAATCAATTCAGAATGGGACACTTTCAGAATAGGGGCCCCCTTCTGAACGGCACAATGTTTCCTATGCACAACTACATCTAGAGCTGAATATAACTAGATAAGTTATCCCTCTCTTCTAAACAATCTCTGGGATTCATATCTAAAAGGCTAACTCGTCCCTATTCCTAGTCACTAAGTCAGTGGAGGAGAGGAGGGGGCCCCGTAACTGGAATCTTCCCTCAATCTCCTCGGTCCACTTCTGATGAAACTGAAGGCTGCGGACTGAGGCTGATTTTGTCAGCGGGAAGGCGAAGGTTCAAGAATCAAGGGAGTCCGCGAGCTACGTCCGACGTATATCTTAAGAAACTGTTAATTTTGTTTGATGCAATTGAGATCTAACCATCTTCTATAAAAAGAAGACAAGCTTGTACTATGAACCTGATAATGAAACAAAATTATGAAACAGAAAATCTCAGCCCACCTGCACAACGTCAAGTCAACAGGTGTCGTCACACAACACTGATTTTGTCACTCGATATTCCGGTTTTCATTTGCACTCAAGATTCTTATTTCACTTACCAACGGCCCAGGCAAGTGCTGCGAGGAATACGGCGAAACAAATGAAGTACTTCATGTTGGTGTTGCTGACAACTTTGTCAATATACGAGTTTTGTCCCACTTGAAGTAGAAGATAAGAGGTTTGCGTTGTTCCACGTTCACGGGGTGTGTGTGTGCGTCATCAGAACGGAAGTACGTACTGCGCAGGTCTGCCGGTGGCGCCACCTGGTGTTAGAGATTAACAAAGTTAGTACTCCGATATAACGTCAGGTGACGCCACCACAAGAAGCGCAAGACGGTCTTCCCGCCCTCCAACCAGCAGTGACCAGAGAGGGGGATCTGAACCGCCCGTGGACGGATCCAGAAGGGGGCTCGGGAGCGCGCCCCTCTCCTCCTCTGGAAATATTTTGCTTTTTTTAATATAAAATTCGGCCAAAAATGTAAATAAGGACCAGGGGCTGATTCAGAAACTTTGGAAAGATGCGGCGCCCCCTCCAGGGGGGTTAGTTTTACATTAAAAAAAAACGAAATTTGACCAAAAAAGGGGGGTGCACGCCCCATGCACCCCCCCTAAATCCGTTTAATCCGTCACTGGATCCGCCAGTGATTTAGATTTGTGAAACCTGGAGTTGTACTTATTCCTGTGCAGGCATTTTGCACGATTCAATTATAGGAGCACTTGGTGGGTTTACATGGAAAGATACAACAAATCAAGCAGAGTCAGCTAGGTCTAGTCACCAGAATGGCAGAATACCAACAGTCAACACATAATTATGTCTAACCTTATTGCTTCTCTCATCAACCAATAGTAGGTATTTTAGCATGGTTATTCTGTTTATTCAATATCCTAATAGGAAAAATAGGGTATGATAATAAATAATATTACACAACGTGGGACCTTGATATTGTTGATGAGTGTTCTTCAGGTACTTCCCAAGAAAAATAGTCTCAGAATTTTAATAGAAGTCCCAGGCTTGTTTTGATGAAAAATGAAATAATCATGATATTCCAATGAAAAAACAACCTACCTACCCCCCGTCACCCCCCCCCCCCCCCTGTCGCCGTGAAAATGACCCTGGCTGTCGGTACCGCGTAAAACGTCCGTCACTCACTCACTGACCTCCCCCTCCCCTGGGGTTGCCCCTCCATTTCCAACATTTCTGTACGTTTTAAATGTTGCAGGTATGTCTTTAAAAAACAGAAAATGGTAAAGGAGACACTTTTTCAATCGACAGAGGATAGCACAGTGAATGTTATTATAATTCTTTTTCATTCAATAGCTAGCAATATTCAGAAATTAGAGGTGTCTTTTCGTTTTATGTATCATTATCAGTCTGTTTTATTCAATGGTTAGACATATTGGAGGTGTGTAGAAGACAATTTGGAAGTAGAAAAAATAGACAGGTGGTGATTGGGTTAGACTATTTGGATTTTGGTCATTCCCGATACGCTTGTCTCTTAAACACTTAAGATTAATAACTGGCTCAAAGTGTCGTGGTTAGAACCATTGCATAATGCAAACAATGAGAAGATAGATGTTTTCATATGTCGTACCCATTACTACTCATTCAGCTCTGCTACAATTTCTCGACAGCTGCGGGTATAGTGTTGAATGCTAACCTTGTTGTTATGAGGAACTGTTCTTGTAATGTTCACCGAAATTGCCTTTATCTCTTCTTCTGTAAATGCTAGTCATGTGACAGATAAGTTCACGAAATGTGCGTTCAGATCCACAATGCGAACGATGCTTGGCTGAAAGTCAGGTTTTATTCGTGGATCACATGAATGCGTACTGTAGCCGGTGCGATGATGATTTAAGATTCCTAGGTTCACAATTCCAATCAATGGAGAGTAAGCTTTCTCCTCAGAGTCCGCCTGATCTCACATCCAATCCGCAACACAGTAGTACTTCCAACAGTCACCAGATGTCTTTTCTACGTTTAGCTATTCAAACCCCTCGAATCCTTAAGACTCGTATTATCCAAATGGTATCAAGTAGTGTTCTCCGCTATAACCATAGGTTCTGCCCTATATATATCAGTCTGGTTTATTGATTTTACCCGAGCATTGGTACTCACTGGGAGACATACCCTGTCTGCTATTGCCAACAAGTATCTTTACACCTACCAGAAGTTCATGCTATATTTACACGATATGATATAGCAATTCACATAATTTTGAATACTTTATGATATTCCCTCTATAGAACTGGTGATGTTTGTTAGACCGTAAAATGTAAATCTGCCCTAAAACGTAAATCAATGTAAAATGTCAATGAAAGCAACGTAAAATGTAAATTCAATGTAAAATGTAAATAGGATTCACTTTAAATGTAGATATGAGAAAACGTAAAATGTAACAAATCAACGTAAAATGTAAATGAAATAGACCAATGTAAAATGTATATATCAAATATTTCTAACGGGATAGGGACCATCAAGTATGTACACCTCAAGGGGGGAGTGGAGGGGTCTGAACCTTTTAGAAATGTGTATACCTTTTATAATACATATCCAATGCAGACTTTTGCCTAAAGCGGGGTGAGGGTGGGAAATCTTTGAAAATGTTCGTACATACATAGAAAATGGTAATATCTACATTAAATTATTTCCTCACTAGTCACAAGAAAAATGACAGAAGGAATCTCTGGTATATATTATATAAATTATTTATAATTATAACATGGTTGAGGAGTCACTTCATGTGTGTACAGATCTCTTGGTATCTCGAGCTTATCACGTACATTATACATGCATATTGTTCTGTTTACATTTTTACATTTTAGGGCAGGTTTTGTAATTACAATTTACGGCAATATGAGTTACATTTTATGTCAAATTTACATTTTACGTCAATTTGGATAACATTTTACGTCAAGTTACATTTTACGTCAGAATTACATTTTACGGTCTAACATGTGTCTTCATTCTATTCCTATACAATAGATTACATGCACAAGGTGTTTTACTAACCAGCTGCTAACTACCTTTGTGAAGTGTGTCATATAATTATAGCTCTCGATACTGATAGAATGTAGTCTATTCTTAAAGTTGACGTTATAGCTTACTTTCTCAATTTGTACATTTGCTCATTTTTGCTCCGTAATGATGCTTGAAGGAGGGTACCCATTGAGTGACGCGATCTAAATACTGGTCAAAGTGCAGATTGCTAGCGGCCACTGTCTAACCTTTCATCCACATCCTATATGCAATAACATCTTCCTTCATAGACGTCAATATAATATTATTTTTATCGTAGTTTATGAAATACAACAAAGTCTGATGTTGTTTTCTAAATAACCTTTATTTTCCGAGAAACACTTTTTGTGCACGATAAATTATTAGAACATTAAATTTATGATTTATCATAAGGTCCGGACAGTTTTGTCATCGTTGATATTAGAAAGATAGGTTAATAAGAAAAAAACCGCCAATATCTTTGCTTAACGTGCTGTCGTATTCCCCGTTCAGGTGTTTTATACAATAGTTACCTGAATACATGCCTTATATTTGATCTCTTTTTTTTTAATTTAAAAAAAAGATTAAATTTAAATCACCAGAGCTTATATAGGGTTCCCGATTTCCTCATGTATCGTATATATAAACAGAAGTCTAGAATTTTAGGAGGGTCAAATATAAACTGGCATCTATGATATTAACTGTCCAAAAGTCCTGCGCTCCTGAATCGACGTTCGTTGCCTACGTGGTTTTGTAGTTTAAGGAAAGTTATAGGGGCCCTACATGTACACGTTAAGAGATATTTCATATAATTCATTTTTATATAATTAATTCAAACTAAGGTTTAATTCTGCGCTAAAAGTTGTAGCAGAATTGATATATACTCAAGATATCTTTTTACTATTTTGACTCGATTTATGGAAATCAGCAGCAACCCAAATGGTTATTTTGGCTATTTTTTTTTAATGTTTTCGAGGGTTGGAGGAGGGGGTTGTTATTAGGGTCACACAAAACCATTTACATAGACAATATAGATTACAGTTGAGTAAGTCAGTTTTTGTTAACATTCTGACACCGATTCAGTACGAACACTTGATGGTTTAAGGTTATATCGCACGCATGGATTTAGAGTGCAGACCAAAAGACATCCACAATATCTCACCCCCGTGATACATTGGAATACTAACGATTACTTAATTTATGATGATGGATTTAGTGACCCGCAATATTTTGAACTATTGTTAATGTTTGATTTAAGACTGCGTAAGATTCGTGTATATCCAAGTCTTCGTAAGTTGCTTTCCAGAATGTCTGAGTAATTCAGACCGCGTTTAAAGTTTGTCCATTCACTTCCCAATAGTTCAAAAGAAATGAACGATGAGGGAGCTTCTTAATATGAAAGGGTTTTTATTCAATAAACATCTCATCCCGAGTCAAAGCCACCAAGTATAAGTCTTCATCAGTCCACCTCCCATCTCCTATCAGCAATCAACCACATTTAGAACACGAGTTGCTCCAACGCCTTTTAGACCATTCTAGCATTTAGCTCTAACACAATCCTATGTCCGAGGTAGTGGATATTGGTAAACTCCAGTCTGTTACATGGAGTCGATGTACTTACTCCAGGTATAACTCCTTGGTTAAACATGTTTCTTCTAACCAACTAACTCACTAACTGCTCGCTCTCTACCTTGCAGCGCCTTTTATACTGGTTAACAGGTGGCGCTAGGAGCGTAAGATATTTCTCCTAGGAGTAGACTAGAAGTAGACTTGCTAAGCCTGATCCTTGTTGGATTATATATTATGACAATGTATTAAAAGTACTAAGCCATTAGTACATTCGACGGCGGTCAGGTGTTTGAGTTTAAGGAGGTGGACGACATAGCTCAAACCAAATGAATATAATGAACTCCCAATTTTGATGATTGGATATATTTGTTAAACCATGGTGGGGTGGCCTTGACTCTCGTGGTACATTCAACACAGTATCAATAGATTTGTAGATCCAGTTTCAACACAAATTCACAGTGAAATTATTCATTGAGTTGATTTCCACATTTTGAAGCTCAAGGTTAGCAGAACTCGTTCATAAAATGACAAGGTAAGTGTTAAAAATTGATAACATGATTATTTGGATAACAACGTAGATGATGACATAATCATGGTTACAAAATGACAAAGTCAACTTTAGAGGGTGAAGTATTCGTCATCTTTAGGTATTCACTTAGTACGTGCCTTGTACATTAAAGTCAGTTCTCAGCATCGTTAGCTGATTTTAAGATTCAAAGATTGCGACACCCGTGCATAAGGTGACAAATTCAGTTTTGACTTAGTACGCGCGTGTACATCAAATCCAATTTCAGAACAAATTAACACAACATAAGTCAATTCAGAGAATTCGGACATTTTGAACGAACGACTTTCATGATACAATGCGTGTCGAATTTCAATCAAATTTCAACCAGAACAACATTATTTACAATAAATACAAGGTCTCTGTATCAGGTTTAGTAATACCGAGCAGTTGGAACCAGAAAATACCACCATTCCCGTCACGCGTCCGCCAGCTATACTTAGTACACGTGTACTTAGCGGGACGCTTGACTGGAGTTCCCCCCCAAGGTTTGACCTCGATTTGGATCCTTCGGGTGCGAAGCGCCCGGATGGCAAATTTCTGCTTCGATCAAACTTTCAAGTTTGATGGTTCGACCTGATATTTTGGGCCGATATGAATTAATTCTGGCGCTTGATTATGTTGGTTGGGGACCTAAACTTTAGTTTAGCACAGGTTTTGTAAAAATTTATGCGATGAATTGATCATGTTAGCCGATTTCAGAATTTGGATCTTTTGGATCAAAAAGGGGTTTTCCAAATTAGCCTCGTTTTGACGTCATTTTAATCAGTGCCGACGGTTGTTTTATCGCGTGTGGACGTACTTTTACAAGCTTAGCCCTTTTTATTATTTCGCCGACTTCCACCATGGTTCGCATAGCAATCTTTTGCTCAGACCGAGAGGGTGGAATTCAAGAGTACCCCGATCTTCTTCTTTCGGGTGGTGAGCACACCTGTGTGGTGTTTTCCTGCCGAGACGCCTCGACGGCTGAATTATCTGGATATGCGTTTGCGCATCACGTTATGTGGCCAGACGATATTCTGGTAGTCATGTGTAATTTGCTGGACGTTCTTACATGGGACGAGGAGTTAGACCTGTATATTCCACTCTACACTAGCTCCGATGCCGCAGCAAAGTTCTACGCTGAGACCATCAACCGTGCCTTCTTGAATATTAAGTCGCACCCGGCCCCGTCGACCTTCGTGATCACGACCCCCTCTGGATTTGATGTTCAGCGCTGGGCTTTTACTGACAGTGACGGTTCACTCCAGAAATGGGTGAACCGTCTCATACCCAAAGTTAGCCGGGAGGTGCGCCGGGCCAACGATTGGTTTGGCGTGCCTACCGCGGACACGGGGCGGGTGCTCCACGCCATACGGACAGTCGTCGACGGCAACATTACAGTGAATGATTTCCGTGAGCTGGAGGACGGCTACCGACCTTCAGACAGGATCATCAGACGCTGGGCGCGGGTGTTGGGGCGGTTGATCGCCCGTCTGCCCGTCGTGGCGCGCTAAACCGTCGGCACTCGGTTTCTTGTATATAACAATTCTTATTGATTTTAAACAAGTGATTTTATGATCCAATTCCCGGCCTGTGATTGGAACACTTAATTCTGGATCGTTTTCACCGAGTGATTCTGGTGATTTAATTCCCGATCAGTACCTAGTCCACTTAAGTTCATATATCCAAGAGGCTTCGGCCAGATCGTTCTTACGGGAGCTCCGGACTGTTAACATGGGAGGACTCAGATGTTTCACCGCTCTTGCTCGTCGTTGGACACCGCCCTCCTCGTAGAGACGGCCCCTCGTCCAGCCCGCTCCGAGACTTGGTGAGTACAGCCCTCTTCCTATTGTTCTTTGCATGTTAGGCAGGCTACTAACCCGTAGGATTTAAGGAGATTGTTGGCCAAATTCTTCTTGGTGGTTCTCGGCTCGCCTTCACGTGGTTGTATTCCGGAAGCTGATGTCACTCCCGGAACCAGAAACTGTGTTTCGCTGGTAATTTTAGTAACGGGTAGCGTGGGTAGCCACCTAGTGTTTACTTTTGGTTCCAAGATGGTGGGCGCGGGCCGAGAGTCAGGATCTTTCGTACTAAACTTATTATCTTTTCCAGGTCCTGCGGTATGTTAGGGTGATGTAAATGAAGCAATGTGACACGGTTGGCACTGAAAAGCGTCAGGCTATATAATTTTAGTGGGCGGATTGTTTAGGCTAACATGATCAAGTATTTTACCTCGCGCGTGGTTGGGCGATATTAGGGGGTTTTCTGACTAGCGGTTTGTTGACATTACCGATCTAAGTAGGTTTTCTGGAGTGTGGGTAATTCGTATCGTATTGTTATTTTTTGATACTATTAACTGTTGGGGACTGACACTGCACATGATAATCAGGCATGGGTGGCCAGAGATTCCGGTCTGAGTTGTACAACACAAGATTTGCTGTAACAGGATTCTTTGTTTAATCGTTATACGTACAGGGCGTTAGTGTAAATGTCTTCATTGGAAACAATTCACATGGGGTGCCCTAGGTAACAAGCGCTTCCCAGGGTGTTCACCCTGGTAAGTTTAAGTGACAGTAGGTGACCAAGTATTTTGGTCCAGACTTCCCAGCATTAGATTGGCTGTGACAGAATTCTTTGATGAGTTGTCCCCCTTACAGAGTACTGGAAAGATTGACGTGTCGGCCACGTAAGGCGACACCACAGGTGGAGCCGTCCAACGAGCTGTTGGCGACTCCAAGGTAAGTTTGAGATGTAGTGGCGAAGGCCACAGATACCCATCCCATGTTTTAGTCTAACAGCAAGACTTCGTCAGTGTCATTGTGTTAGAATAAGTGTTAGAGTGAGTATTATTGTCCAGAGTCGTCTCGAAGAGGAAAAAATACTACTGTGAGGAGACCGAGATGAAGTCTCTAAGACACTGAATGAACTCCCAGATGAAGATTCTGTATGAATATAATGAAAGAAGGAATGGTATCCTTATTAAGAGCTAGAAAGGCACCAACACCACAAAGATTATCAAGCGTCCCAAGCAGAGATACATGTGTGTACACCGTGGGAGTTCGTACATTCATAGATCAGGCCTTAGTAGGCGCCGTTCCATTGAACGCAGAAGCCACGCTTATCAGTGCCCGAGATTGCCAAACATCTCAGACAGTGATATCCTTGTGATGAATGAGTGGGAGCCTATGCTCACAGGTCGGGACTGAGCCGTTACAAGAACATCCACCTACAAAGGTTTCATGAGTGCCCGAGAGTTGATGCAAAACTGTCCCGCTCAGATTCCCTAACCGACCTCATGGGGAGATAAGAATAATGATAGGAATTGGATCCCTGGTGATTTACCTTAAGGGGTCACAAGGGTCAATACTCTTGATAACACTCTTTCTGTACAGTGTGTTAGAATAATTACCCAATACACTCCAAAGATTTATACGCAAACAAGTTAACCCCCTTCAAGGGTGACAACTGTTCTAACATATTTGACTCCATTTTGTGAAGCCTCCGCTTTAAACCCCAGTTTGTTCTTATTGAATGATTATGTCACGACAAAATTTCTTCTCTTTCTGCTAGTTACAGGTGGTAGCTCGGCGTTCACCCCCTACATTCAGCCTGGGGTTTGAAGACCGAGTTCCACTTTATATTGGGTAGTGGCGCCCTTCTGAATGCAAACGGGTGCGCCACTAACTCCAAACGGCTCACTGAATAGATATTATACCTATGTTAACAGTGACATTTCACTGTCTACCCTATACTCCACATCACATGGGAAAAACCAACATGGCAAGCGGTTGGGGTAGCGTTTTCATTCCGTGAGGTATAAATGTCATTAAAGGACATTAAGTAGTAACTGTACAAAGGAGGCTGAGATTATTCGTTCCTTATTTGTTATCACTAGAGGATCGGGTCTCAGATTCAGGTTCACTTCTGATCGGATTCCCGGTCCTCATTAGTTACATGTGGTTTGTCGGTACTCTCCCATTCATAGGGCCAGAATGGGCAGCACCGAGTTTCCATTGTTATAATTGGGAGCAGACTGCATATATATTTTTTTTTTAATATGCAGCCTACACCCCCTTTAAATTATAGAGATGTGTAAATGCATCTCCTTAGATCACTTACTTCCAGACAGCACCTAGTAAGTCGGGCCTTTACCGAAGTACAGTACAAGGTTAAACCCGTTTTCTTGTTCAGGTCTATGCCCGTTTCTCTTGTGGAGAGTCAAGACTACTCCTGAAAAGACTCCGCCCCCAGCTTATCCTAACTATGCGCATGCCGGGCAGGGATAGGTAGTGCTAAAGACAGAGTTAGAATTTTTTTATCTCCTTTCTAATAGATCGGGTAAACTTATCAGCTCTGGGTGTCAACCAAGTTTATTGTAGCTTGTTCATCAGGGAATCAGTAGTCCATGTCCCCCCTCTTCAGCTCAACTGTTGAGCGGAGACCTGGATACTTTTAGCGCCACGACGGCGGTCAAGACTAATTTTCATTCATTTATTTTATTTTCTTTTCTCGACGGCGGTCAGTTCTGAAGCCGCTCATTTCCTTTATTAATTTTAATTATTTCTAATTTTTTTACCCGGGTCGAAACTTGACTTCTTGCCGTTTTGTCTCTGTCCCGATTAAAACTGGTCTAAAAGTGGTCTAAATAATTTAGTCTTGAATTATGGGCAGTTGTTCATATACTAGTTGTCGTTGGATCCTGACTTTTTATGTTAAAGTCAGGATCCTTTGACCTAAGACATACGGTGATCCAGTGGCCATTTACACATAACCAAGACGACGGGGCTATTAATAAGGACAGCACCTCGCTCCACCGCCTTGTGAGTTTTCGCTACAGCTTCTCCCCCCCCAGGGATGGCTTATCCCGTCTGAGGGAGTCGCAATATAGTGAGAGAGAGCCGAGCACCCTGTGAATGTCACCAATTCGCTGTTGTCCCTTAACTACATTTCCTTGTGACCTCCGTTATAGCTCCCAAATATAGCACGCCTTGTCAGGATTTGCACATATCCTTGCCGCTGCAGCGTGTCTATGCCAGGAGCAAACGAGCCACGTATAAGGTACTCTCGTGTGCTGTCACAGAGCGTCCCCCCCGAGAATGTTACTAATTATACTGCGTTCTTATTATATTTTGCCCAAAATTCCCTGAGGAAGAGCTCTTAGTTACACAAATATTGGTTTGCTTTATATATTAGTTTTTAGGTAAATTTCTTTCTACTCGTCGATTTTTTTTTGTGATGAAGGGACCGCTTGTCAGGAGCCAATCCACCCGGGGCATAGTGACTGCCATGGTCGGGCGTCCACCCCAGTGCCCTTCGCAGCGTCAGTGACGCGTAACCCCAACGTCCTGCCTCCTGTCAGGCACCACTGACACCAGGCCTGTGGGCAGGCTCCCGCTGCTTGTGCAACCCCCTCGTCTTTGAGAAGAGTATATATGTAAGCATGCTAAAGAATAGACAGTGGCGTTCCCCAAGTGGCTCCTGTACTGCAGCCCGATCCTAGCGGTAACAACAGCACAGGGGTCAGGTGTAGATGGTACTTGCTTGGGGAAGTTCACTTCGCTCGTTGGGAGCATTGGTCCCGTTGAGCGCTCTTAGGTTTTATACAGAATTTTGAGTTTTTCTTTTAAAATGCTAAAATTTTGCGACACTAGGATCGGTTTCAAATGGTTCCCTACTTTAAAAGAGTTGCCAAATCAATAACAATTAGAGTGTTGAGCTAGGCTACCGGGCATGGGACACTCGACTTGAGAGAAATTTAGATAACCCATGGGTCCATAGAGAGACGGTTGGACCAGCCTACCCGAATTAAGTTTTTCCTGACTGGTGAATCCTTATTGCTCAGGCTAGTCAACAGAACCCTACCTACCAAAACAGGTATCGCCCAGCGAACTTCCTGTAACATTTTAGTTTTAGTATTCGTACCTCAGTGTTATTAATTCACCAATTTTACCTGTACAGTACTAGGTCAGGTTTTAACACTTGTTACATTGTCATATGATAACTTCATAAACCGTTCCTGGATTTATTTCGGATGTCCCTGGCCTTATTGTCTTTCGTGCAGATCCTGTTCCGGTCGCTGTTGAGGTGGGCGTGGTCGATCTAGGAGGAGCGTTAGGCATTGTTCCTTGTCCCAACACCGGTTGAGGCCAGTCCGCTCCGACATCGGACCACCCTGCGTCGATGAGGCGAGGTACTCCCATGGGTACAGGAGTGGCTAGCCCCGAGGAATATCTCAGTAGTCTGGCCCTGGTATTGTATTTTAAGTTACTCATCATCAGACGGGCTAGTTTTTTAGATACCCTCAGGGTGTCGGGTAGTGGCACCTTAGATGGGTGCTGTCCAGGTCTAGTTGCTGCTCCCATCAGCTGCGCCCCCCAGGTTACCGTCAGAGTATACTTCAGACACAGCTGGGTCACCAGTAGATCCCTAATGAGCACATAGCCTTCCGTATAAGTGTGGTCTGAAGGCATAGCCAGTTCGCCTAGGAAGATTGTTTCTATCATATGTGGATTGGCAAACTGTACGTACAACCCATCCACAGTCTTTCTTCTAATATTTTTCCACTTTCGCCACACGAGGACCACTATGGCGATGACGAGTACTGCCAGTAATATAGCAAGTACTGCCACCGCAGTGGGGTTAGCGGTCGTGTCCGGGCATCCAGTTAGTTCCTTTTCACTGCGCAGCAGCTCCTCCGGGTCCGCCGCCTCCAAGGCCATGGCCCGAGGTAAAGTCATGGTTAGTCCGGCCAGGGCAGCCTTGCCTTGGTGGTTCCGCCAGCACTTCCAGAGAACACATCCAATAATTGTCACAGCTACCACTATGCAAAAGATGGTGAGGAGACCAAAACCGCCTCCGAAGTTGCCTATAGAGAACCACGGGGCGTGTTTCTCTACCTCATAACGGTCAGTCGCTTTCTTGATACCCTTGGCCAAGTCTTTACGGTGTTTTTGTATTCGTTTGGCCAGGGAGGTTACAGGTATTTTGGCCTTCAGGCTTTCCTCGATTTCCAGCAGGTCTTTCCTAATTGTTTCAGGGATAGGGTCTGATTCTAACATAGTGGGTTCGTTTTTGGACGTCGTGAAATTCATGTCCCACCCCTTCACACGACTTGCTGCTTCCAACAGGTCATTATGTGGGTACACAACCGTGGTGATCCTGGTGTGCTTGTCACAATTTCGCAAGCTATACGGTATCCATGCTCCTTGTGTTTGGAATGCACAGTCGCATTCCACCTGAACCCTTGCATAATTTTCTATGTTCACTCCGACCGCAGGCTGGTTTCTGCAAATCATTTGGCCTCGGGTGTCGGCGCTGACCACTAGCATATCTCCGTCGTCTAGATACACTGCCATCTCTCCGAAGTCTGCTTCCAGTAGATAGTCCAGCTCACATTTTTCTTGGATCGCTAGGTCGTCGCGCCTCAGTAGCGCAGCAGTGCAGGTGTTGTCTGTAATCTTTTTCATATAAGGTAGGTCCTTACAGAGCGTGATGGTCTGTCCATAACAACCTGACCAACTGCCACTAGCCAATGGTACGTAATACTGGCGGGACATGGACATGGCGACACTTTTGGGTAAATTAACAATCTGGAGAGCGTCCTTCTTAAGTCGCCCCCTAACCGTCACTGGCACAGGAAAAGTTAGTACTTCGTAGACCCGGAACAAATGTTCATCAGCCACCACAGGCACCCTTACATACACTATAAATTCCTGAGTGGTTTCATTGAATTTGAACGAAGGTTGACTGTTCTCGTAATAAAAGGAAGGATCTGTGAACGCGACATGGAACCTGGGGTGGATCCCCTTCAGATATCTGTTCACTTCCTGGACCGCTCCGACCATATATTGGCGGGGTACCAAGTCCATAGTCAGCTGGCCCCGCGTCAGGCGCTGTACACCTTTCCTGAACACGCGAGTTTGCTCTACCATTAGTTGAAGATACACCATCTCTCCTAACTTGTCTTCTAGAGCGACCGGTATCATATTCAGGTACAGTTCCATCCAATCCACCTTATGTTGCACGAGTTTCAACCTTCGGCGAGTCGTGTTGTGTGCCTTATTTAGTGATCTTAGATTGTCCAGTAGGCCTATCACGACATGGTTAACCTTTTCGACAGCCTCGTCATGTTTTTCATTCATCAGAGCTAAGTCTTCGATCATTTGGTTCGAAGACTCCTGCAATACTCTGATCAATTCTCTGTTATATTTGACATCAGCCGCCAGCCCTTGATTCCAAGAGGTCGGAAGAGGAAAGGTCGGCCACCCTGGATCGTCTAGCATTGTGGGCAACTTCTTCATTCTCTTAACCCTTCCACCTGGATTTAATTCCGACTCCTGATTTTGAAGGTCTTGTTGAGTGTTCTTTATTAGGGAACTTAAGGTTTCATTAAGAACTTCTCGGTACCGACCCTTAAGCGCCTGTGACGTCTGATCCATCCAACTGACCAGCGACCTGATATGGTAGCAGGCCCGATCAAGGGCGTCTCCTCCTTGTAGATATCGGTGACAGACCTGGCCAAAGGTAGCCTTGTTGAAGGAGCGCCTCCTTGGGATAGTGATTAGGAAGCCTTGTCGGACGTGTGTTATATCCGCGGTGGACATTAACTTTCCTGGTTTTAACACTACTCCATATTGTTCTAAAGCTATCACTTCAGCGTTAGGGGCTAGCCCTTCAGGTGGGCTGGAGTCGTTATGCACTCCCCTAATGCCCCCTATTATAGCTAATACGAACAGCACTAGCCACTTCATTGTCTTTGTTTTGGCCTTAGCGATAGTTTGAGAAAGTTAATTTTGCAGTTTATCTAAAACCTGTTCACAGCAAAGTTACCTTATTTTTCTGCGCACTACTATCATCCATGCGCCGAAAAATGCTCTCCTCTCGGGCTTCCTGGTCTGTTTAGTTTGGGACATGTTCGTAGAGGTTTTGCCCGTTGTCATTTACCACTCGCCTGATGATCCCGCTCTCGTCCTTGGTGACCGTGATCCTCAAGCCTCTCATACGTTCGCAGGACGAGGGGCGCATTGCTCTGAGGGGTCTTGGCCTAGTAGGTTCCAGTCCGAAACGGCCCCCGTTGGGTCGTACGACGGTTGGCTCGAGGGGTATGGGTTCGGTACCTGTGGTTGGTTTGTCGCTGGGAGTGGACTCGGCCACAGTGGGCCCCCCGGCTGGCTGGTTGGCGTCCACTGCTGCTGGTTCCATAGCAGTGGTGAGGGATTGGCGTTGCAGCTCGTTGTCAAGCTGCTCAAGTCTAAACAAGCGGGGTCCGCAGGCTGTAAGTGGTGGAGGAGGGGAGCTCCCGCTGGCCCGTTCCCCACCGGTGGGGTTGGCGCGTGTTGACCGGGTGCTACCTCCACTTTTAGTCCTGGAGCGGCGACGGTTAGCTGTTCCCCTCCCGATCGCCTTTCCAGAGTGGGCAGAGGTCGGCCGCCTCGTGTTGTTTGTAGGCTGGTACTTTCCTTGACGCATTTAGAGTTTTGTGTGGTCCTTTGAATGAAAGGAGCTATCTGAGTTTTAATCTCAGCTAACTGTTTGTTTGATTTTGGCACATCCAGTCCTACTGTTCTCCTAATTTCGTCAACAGTCTCGAATAGTTGGAACAGTGGTTGCGTAAGGTCCCAGAACCAGCCGGCCTGTATCTGCACTGGTTGGTTGACCGCTTCCTCCTTCTGAACCGGCTTGGCCAACGCCGTTAGCCTTGGCTCGGGCTCCGAGTCACTCACCTCAGATAAATTGTAGAAGTCTTTATCTGCTGTCTTCTTTTTGGCTGGAGCCGATTTAGCGGACCTCTTGGCTCCGCCTGTGGTCGTTCTGGTGGGCCGCCGGGCTGGTGTCCTTGGCTTCTTCTGGGCAATCCCGGCGTCGGTCGAGTCCGGACGGACACCGCCCCGGCCCGACCAACTCCACCGCCTAAGGGTCTGAGCCGGTTGTTTCTTAGCACTCTCCTTCTCGACTGCCTTTTCTTTCATTTGGTAAAATCCTAAAAGAATGGCCCAACGAACCTTCCCTTGGTAGGCAGTGCCCTCTGGTGGGGCCGGCTAATCCGTTTCCTTCTCAGGGGGACGATAATCCTTCCCTCCGTGTCCGCAGGGAAAGTAGTGGTTCCCTTTGGATTGCTATGTGGCCGGAGGGCTAGACAGTTCCCCATGAGTCGGTGGATCAGTGTCCCAGCTAAGTTCTCTTTCTGCTCCTTCCAGGAGAAGTCGGAGGTTGAACAATTTCTATCTCCAACTTCTGTTCAGAGATAGAATCAATATCTATCTCCGTTTCGTCCCGGGCTGGGTTGCGCGCACAATCACCTGCAGCAGAGGTGACCGTCTAGGAGCAGAGTTGCGGACCGACTGGTGGATTGGCGCGGATCCCACGAAATTATAACCGATCCGCTTGTTCATGCCGTCTCCATATTTGGAGCTGTATCTTGTTTCAGGTGGGGGGGAACGCTTGCATCCGGTCCCAAGAGATGACGTCCAACCACTGGCATCTCTCTTGGCGTGCGCACCCTCCCTTTCTGCCACGCCCCTGGGCGCGGCAAGGTGGCCGTGAGGCAGACCACCTGTTCCATTAGCGCTGATGCTAACGGTGCCGCTCCGCCGAACCTTTATTTTCACAGGGCGGCTAAATTTCCTGCATTAATCATCCATGTCGTCGCTCTCCCCGCCGTTGGACAGAGCGACGTAGTTAGGGCGGCGGTTCCGACGTAGGTTATAGCCACCTTTCGTCGGGACATGGTCCTTTACTGTTTTTCCTGGGCTCTGTTCCGACGTATCCAAGATCGGCACATCACCGCAGGGTAGTTTTATGGGCTTGTTGTTGCCTGGAGGGGATCTCCCCTCCAACGGCTGGCTTTTGCCCCTTCGTTTAGCTCGTTTGCGTTTCCTCTGTCCATTAGCGCCAGCTGTTCCCCGTTCACAGGCGGCTTTATTAGGAACAAAGGATAAGTTTGTGGACAGCGCGGTGTCCGCACTGGTGCCCTGACCATCAGTGATTTGCCCATCCGTTTCTGCTAAATCAGTGGGACTTGGACCAGGTTTTTGTGTAGGTACCTTCCTGGTCATAGGAACTGCATCATGCTCACGGGGACCGGTCGTTCCCGTTGAGTTTTCAGTCTCAGCACCCCTTATTTCGCCATCTTCCTCAGCGATTTCACCCGTCGGAGTGTGATGCAATTCAGGGTTTCGGTCAGGATCTGCCCCTTTTGAGTTAGTGATTTTCGCTTCTCTCACCAGTTTGGGAATATTATGAGGGACAGCGGGAGACCAGGGCCCATGTGCAGGTTTGAGTTTTGAAATGTTTACTAGATGTGGGACCTGTTTTCCAGTTTTTAAAGACACTAGTCTAACAAGGTGGTCTCCTTTTGTTTCAATTACCCTGAATGGCCCCGTATACCTGTTTGAGAACTTAGACGCTTTATTTTCACTAGCTAAAGGGTCGTACATGTATACCATATCACCTTCGTACATCTGAGTGGGCCGCGCCCGCTCGTCAATTCGCAGCCTCAGATCTTTTTCGTAGTTTTGAACTACTCTTTCAGCCATATTCCTAAACATAGCAATATTATCCTTGGTTTGCATGAAAAACTCGCAGTCGTTCAGCGTTTCAGGAATTGTTCCTTGCTCAGGCATTCCCATACTGATTGGATCTCTGCCAAACAGCAGGGTGTGCGGGCTGTATCCCGACCGTACACTGATTGTGGATCTAACTGTCCATAATGCAATGGGAAGTAGATCGACCCAGTTACAGTGATCGTCAGGGATATAATAAGCAATCAGGTTTTCAATGGTTTTATGTAGTCTCTCTACTCGAGCGTTGCCAGTCGGCATTCGCCCGGTAGTGAACGTTTGCTTGCACGCTAGTCGTGTGGTGATTTCCCTGAATAGCCCTGAGAGGAAGGCCGCCCCCCGGTCTGTGTGCAGGCGGTTTACCCGCCCATACCGACACACTATTCCGGTTAGGAAACAGTTAGCCGCGGTCTGCGCGGTGGAGTCTTTAGTGGTGAAAGCCTCCGGCCAACCTGTTAGTAGGTCTATGAAGGTCATGATATATTTTGACCCATCCCTAGCCCTCTTTAGTGGCCCGATGAAATCACACTGTACCACCTCAAAGGGTCGGGTTGGTCTCTCCCAAGACTTAGCTAAGGCCTTGAAATGCGGAGCCCGTCTCCTCAGAGAGCAGGTCTCACAAGCTTTCACATAGTCTACTATGTCGGCGTTCATGTTCCGCCAGTAGAATTTATCAGAGATTTTGGTAGTGAGGTTACTGATCCCTACATGTCCCCCAGCCAAGATGTCATTATGTAATAGTCTCAGGACTTTGGGAATTAACTTTCCTGGAACTATCCGCTTGATCCCTTCGGTTTTCCCTTATGTCATCAGACATAGTGGATTGCAACCTGAGCTGGGATCCTTTCCAGCCATAAGGCTCTCTCTGCTTCCCAGAATGTTCTTTTCAAACCTGATGTTTTCTGATCACAGAGAGCATGGCTCAACCATAACCTACGCTAATCCAAGAAATGAGGTCTTGAATAGGCATGTTTAGCTTTACCATGGCCTGACTGTACATTGAGCCCTCTCCGACGCCGATAGGTTGCAACAACTCTACCAGTCCGACAGAGACGACCGGCCAGTGACCCAGTCGATAGCGATTACCGGTCCCAAGTCACCCTGGGTGGTCACCGACGGTCTGATCCAGGTGAATCGTGCAAACCCACACTGAACTTTGACCGTTTTCACTGGCCTTGCCTGTTCACTCCTGAGTGATGGAACTACTGTCAGGAGCTAGGTGAGGTCTGTCAACCCCGTACCACGCACGTACCACTTACAGGTGGCCGAAAACGAAACCACCGGCAGCCCGATATGTGCGCCGACTAGACGGTACCACAGTAGGATGTTGATTCATCCTTCGCTAGACACGGGGGCCTTCAGTACGTCTCTCCCCTGCACTATAAAACCAGTTTAACGTGTCCCCGGACCCTCGCGAGCCCACTGCCGCCTGTTCCGTACTACCCGTTGAGGAGCTCATCCCTCTTGGTAATACGAGGTTTTAGTCTGACCAGTTGGTCTTGGTGTTTGTTATACCTTTTGACGTTGAACCTACATAGTACTCCCGGTGCTACCATTCCTACAAAATCAGCTTGGTCCATTATTCGCCTAGCTTCAAGGGGATCTGTCGGTAGGTCTCCGTCCTGCAGGTAGTCTATCAATTGCGCGCACTCTGCATCTTGGAGTTGCGCGTTTAATACCGTAGCCACAGAAAGCTCTTCATCCTGAACTTCGGCCTCAAATAACTCACATCCCACAGCGGGCTCATATTCCTCACCTGGGACATGCTCATGATAGACTCTAGACAAATAGTCCGGTAGAAAATGAGTCGCTCCTGGCTCATATATGATTTCAAAATCAAAATCTGATAACGCTAAAGCCCACCGTCTCAGCCGGGCTGACGGGGCTTTGTAGGCACTCTGTAGCAGGGGAATCAACGGTTTGTGATCAGTCACTATTGTGATTTTAGCTCCCTGCAACATGTCCTCATAGTTCTTAATGCCTTTAATTACTGCCAGAGCCTCCTTTTCTGTTACCGAATAATTTAATTCGGCGTCCCGGAGAGTACATCCCCAGAAAGCAACCGGACGATAGATTTCATCTAGTTTGTGACAAACCGCTGCACCGCACGCGGCGTCTGATGCGTCAGTTAGTAGATAGAAATGCCCTCCTATATCTGGATGAATTAGTAAGGGTGGCGAGGTCAGCAATTTCTTTAACTGTTGAAACGCTTCCTCGCAGGCCTCTGTCCACTCAAAATAGACTTCTTTCTTTAGCAGCCGGTTTAAAGGCTTTGCTAGATCAGCGAAATTAGGGACAAACGATCGGTAGTAGTTACACAGTCCCAGAAATGATTTAATGGTTTTCACATTATGTGGACGGTTAAAGGCTGTGATCTTTTCTGTGGTTACCCTTTGTGTAGCCACACCTTCCGCGTTTACTACGTGGCCGAGGAAATTGATTTCACTACGGCACCACTCACACTTTGACGGTTTCAGTTTGAGATTAGCTCTCGCCAAAGCTTGGAGAACCACCTCAACGCTCGCCAGGTGTTCTTCAAATGTAGTGTCGTAGACAATTACGTCGTCTAAATATGCTAAGCATGTTCTAGGAATCAATCCCTTTAGCGCTATGGCCATTACCTTGGTAAACTGCCAGGGTGCGCCAACTAAGCCAAATGGTACACGCTTATACTGATACACACCCATCGGGGTTTCAAAAGCGGTATATTTTCTACTGTCTTCTTCGATTACACACTGATGATAGCCGCTCAACAGATCTAAAGCTGTCCACATAGTGGGTTTCTTGTAAGCCATATATAGGAAAAGCGAGCGAGCCGTGGGCATGGGGAATTTATCTTTAAAAGTGACTTGATTAAGCATGCGAAAGTCTGTACAGAGCCTAGGTTTGCCATCTTTCTTCTGCACTACCACCAGCGGGCTTCGCCAAGCCGATTCGCTGGGCTCTATGACACCTATATCTATGAGTTGCCTAACCTGTTCATCGATGATATCCATTTTCTGTGGAGAGTATCGGTATGGCCTGGAACTTATGACTCCCTGCGACTCATCCACAATGATTTTCATCGGCGCTATTTCACAGTGACCTAACTCTTCCATTGAGAACGCTAGTGCATTTTTATTGTTATTAAGCATTTGCCTAAACCTTACCTGTTGTTCTTCGTTTAAGCACGACTCGGTCAGATCTATTTTACTTACATTCTCATCCATTTTACCTCGGGATTTCTCCTCAGAGGTTTGGCTTTCCATTTGCACTGCGTCTTTCATTACTTCTACAGAAATCCTGCAGATGGACATTGGGGTCTCTGTTTTAGTTAGATAACACAAGTCTAGGAACTCCTCTATCTGATTTTGGTTTACCTCAGGCACTGCGCATTCTTCCGCAAAAGCTAATACTTCCTGGGGAGTGATTTCTTGCATTACATCTAGCGGATTCATGACTTTGATCCACCACTGGCTTCCCACCGTATTCACGCACCCCTCCACTAGGACTGGTGCGGTTACCGCCGGTGCGCAGTAAGCTACCGGTGAGTCTAATCCCAGCGGCTCTCGAGTGGTTACCGGTATGATGCATTCATTTCCCGGCGGAATTTTCACTGTTTCTTTGCTAACTATAGGGTTTCCACAAAACACTTCTATCTTTGCGCCTGGTAGAGATAAATCTGATCGAAGCACTGTCAGTAAGTTTCTCCCAATTACTATTAGGTGGCATAGATCGTCCACTATGTTGAAATCATAGCAGACCACCGATCCCTGGATTGAAAACTTACATCTAATTTGTTCTAGTATTACTTGAGACGAGTTGTCTGCCAAACTGATGTTTCCCTTTGATACCTTCCATTCATCTGAAATGCATTGTTTAGGGATCTGTCGTTTACAATGGGTGGACATGAAGCAATCGCTCGCTCCTGTGTCCACTAAAGATCTAACCTCCTTCTGATCATCAAATCTTAACGTTAAGAAAAATGCTTCGTCTCCTATCTCTCTCCTAGCCGGTCCGTCCACTGCGCCTAATTCTATCGTGGAATGAACGGACCCTTCCTCTAGTTTCCCTGATTCTTTTGTTCGGTACCACTGGCTTTGCTATCTTTGTAGATCCGCGGGGGTTTTTCCCTCAACCTATTCTTTAACCACAAGCACGCTTCTGTAGAGTGACCATGTTGTTGATGAATGATACAAAACTTACTTTCATCAAAAGGCAACCTGGGTCTCTCTACTTTCTGTTGAGTTGGCAGATTCTTTCCCTTATCTGCCTCTCTGTTCGGGGCGATATTGGATTTAGGCTTCTGATCTGAATTTCTTTCACTTTTCTGGTTTTCGTACCTATCTTTTCTCTCATAACCTTGCTGTTTAAAGTTACCACCACTCTGGGGAGTCCCGCTTTGCCCTGGCTTTGGTTTCTGGAACCATGGAGCGGCCTCTAGTCGGGCCAGCACCACTCCAAATCGTTCGGAGATGGAGTTTAGGGCCGCGGTCTCCTCTGATTCTTGGCTTCCAGCCAGTTCGCTCACTGCATTAGATATTTTAGTTCCCCCTTTGCCTTTGTCCAACGATTCTAGCCTCGTTGCACAATCCACCGCTTCGGTGAAAGACTTAGGGTCCAGTATGGCTACTTGTCTGGCTACGCCCTGTTTTAATCCTTCTAAAAACACAGCTAACATCATGCTTTCACTCGCCTCTGCTTTCACTTGCTTTTGTTTCAGAACACCTGCAAATTCGATCACGCTCTGGTCTTTTCCTTGCTTAAGGCCACAGAATTCTGCGTGTTTCTGCCACTTAGCTCTTCGATCACCGAAGATCTTGGTCATTTGGGCTTCTAGTTTCTCAAACGAGTCTTTCTCACTTTCAGCTAACGCTCCCGCCCAGTCGTCGGCCCTTCCTTTTAGGCCTAACAGCGCCATATTCAGGAGATGGGCGTCCGACCAGTCATAGATAGCTTTCAGTCGTTTTAATTCCCTGAAATACTTTTCTATTTGCTCGTCTTCTTTTCCGCTAAACCACGGTAACCTAATGTTTGGTCCCCTTTGGTGACCACTGTGAGTCGTTTCACGCACTGGCGCTGGTGTTTGCCCCAGTGCCTGGCTCAACTGTGGTAGAATTTCCCAAATATTTGGTTGATTCGGTGGGTTTGGAGGGTTGTTCTGACCTGGTGGGCCCGGCGGACCTGGTGGTCCGGGCGGCGGAGGGTTCGGTGGGTTTGGGGGGTTGTTGAGTTGGTTAAGGAAAGGATTGTTGTTCTGGTTCGGGGGAGGGTTATTGGGTCCTGGTGGATTTACCTGATTATTCTGGCCTGCTGGGGCTTGCTGACCCTGCTGATTCGCTCTTCCTCGGCCTGCGTTAAGATTGGCAGCGAGTGCCATCGCCTGCAATAGGTGAGGGAGCAGGTTTTGATCGACCCCACCCCCTGCTGGCACGGCCCGGCCAGGCTGTTGGCCCGGTTGGCCTCCCCCATCATTTTGTTGCAGTCCCCCAAGGTTTACCCCAGGATTAGGCTGCTGTATTCCCGGATTCACACCACCATTTCCCCCTGCACCGGGTTGCTGGAGTCCCCCAGGGTTTATCCCCAGATTGGGCTGATTCGGAGGGGGATTATTAATAAGGTTTTGGGGAGGGTTGTTGAGAAGGTTTTGAGGAGGGTTGTTGAGAAGGTTTTGAGGAGGGTTAGGCCCTTGTGGGTTGGCCTGATTATCCTGGCCTCCCTGGACCTGCTGATTAAGAGGAGGAATAAGTCCTTGAGGGTTGGCCTGATCGTTCTGGCCCCCTTGAACTTGTTGATTAAGGGGAGGATTGGCCTGATTACCTTGGCCTCCTTGGGCCTGTTGATTAAGAGGAGGAATAAGTCCTGCCTGCACGCCTTGGTCCGGCTGCTGGATTAGGATCTGGCCGTTCCCATTGTTTTGTTGAGGTCCCCCAGGGTCCATCCCACGGTTAGGATGCCATGCCCCCAGATCTACACCCCCAGCTCCCCCTTCATCGGGTTGCTGGCGTTGATCTCTTTCCTCTCTTTCTTCTACTAGATCCATCAAAGGAACGCCTCCTTCCGCCATATTATTTTCGTGGAGGTTTTGTATATCGTGATCGTCCCACTGTTCTTTCACAGGTATTTCCTCTACACTAATTTCGTCCTCACTTTCTAGTTTAGCTTTCTTACCTGTGTCTAAAACATCCTCGGTAATAATTTCGTATGAAGACGAGGTTGATTTATCTTCTCTAGCTAATTTTCTATCAGGACCACCCCCTCTGACCGCTGCGGCTGCTTGTTCTGTCTCGCTATTTTCTTCCTCGTACTCGTCCTCGTATTCTCCATACAATTCATGAGTTAGAGTGTTAAAATCTTGTGCTTTAAGCGTTACATTTTCTTCACTATCCTGATCGCTTAGCCTCTCTAAATCTATGCGCTTTTCGGGGCTTGAGTCTGCCCACTGCTTTAATATTTCGGCTGGATCAAAGGCCTGAGCTTCCGCTCCCCTACCAGCCTGGTCTAAGTTCGTTTCTACACCGTAAGTTAATCGATAGGGTTGTAAATTGCCTACTTTCTCGCTGTTTCCCTCTGCTTCCCTTCCCACTCCCCTATCCCTTCCCACTGTTTTTCCTTTAGCTACAGTGGAATAAGGAATGGACGCCCCCGGGTTGGGGTGAGTTGGTGTTACCAGTGGGTGACTGATAAACTCAAGTCGTTGGGGTAATGGATAGGTGAGAGAGCTCCCATCAGGTAGGATTACCGGATTTTCGGGGCGTTTTCCCCCTGATGGGCTGGAGTTATCCGCGGTGTTTTGTCGTTGTTTTAGATTTCCTGAAGAAAATAGGTTATCTCCATTGGAAACTTCCTGTTCGCCTTCACCTCCCGCTGCGGGCAGTAAACGATAAGGAACACTTTGGTTACACCACGGATTGTTCACATCAGATTCACAGGTGGAGCGAGAGCTAGTACCAGTTTCGTGGTCCGTAGGTGGTACGTACCCTGGGTTCCAATATTGCTGATATTCCGTGAGACGGTTCTTCCCTTCAACTCGTCCCGAGTGTGTTAGGGTTTCAAGTCCTTCGTCAAGAACCGGCCTATCTTTGGACCCTAGGTGCCAGGGAAATGGTTTACCTTTGCCACGGGTTTGGTAATTTTGTGCACCTTCGGGGCAGAGCTGCTTGGGTCTGGCTGCGACCTCCTGTCTCTGTGCCTCCCCGTCTAAGGGATTACCTACCAGGTGGCGGTTTTCCACATTCCCTGTATATGATGTTGACACATCGTGTCCTGCGGGCCGCAAAGATTGAGGCTTGGGGTTAGAGGAAGCCTCAAAGTCACCGGTGGCTGACATCAAGGATGAGCAAAACGGCACAAGTCATGTTTCGGGTATCTCCACCAAATGAACTATTGTTAATGTTTGATTTAAGACTGCGTAAGATTCGTGTATATCCAAGTCTTCGTAAGTTGCTTTCCAGAATGTCTGAGTAATTCAGACCGCGTTTAAAGTTTGTCCATTCACTTCCCAATAGTTCAAAAGAAATGAACGATGAGGGAGCTTCTTAATATGAAAGGGTTTTTATTCAATAAACATCTCATCCCGAGTCAAAGCCACCAAGTATAAGTCTTCATCAGTCCACCTCCCATCTCCTATCAGCAATCAACCACATTTAGAACACGAGTTGCTCCAACGCCTTTTAGACCATTCTAGCATTTAGCTCTAACACAATCCTATGTCCGAGGTAGTGGATATTGGTAAACTCCAGTCTGTTACATGGAGTCGATGTACTTACTCCAGGTATAACTCCTTGGTTAAACATGTTTCTTCTAACCAACTAACTCACTAACTGCTCGCTCTCTACCTTGCAGCGCCTTTTATACTGGTTAACAGGTGGCGCTAGGAGCGTAAGATATTTCTCCTAGGAGTAGACTAGAAGTAGACTTGCTAAGCCTGATCCTTGTTGGATTATATATTATGACAATGTATTAAAAGTACTAAGCCATTAGTACAATTTCATGGATTTTTCTTTAGAATTTTTACATATTTTTTCTATCCCAAAATTTTTCCAATGTCCTTCAAACATGCATTAAAAAGATTACAAGTTGAATTCACATATACATTTTAAATGCTTAAAATTTATGGATACGAAAATTACTTCACTAAAAACTTAATCCTTTGGACCGTACAGAATTCGTTCCTGAATGGCTCAATTACCCAGGACTTTTAAAAGCTTTCCAAAAAATATTTTCCAGAGTTTATTGACGGTAATAGTTACTAAGAAGTAAATGTCATAATAAAGAAACGTGCATGTGCAAGTAGTGAACAGATCAGTGACTGTAATCGTAGATTGATTCAGTTCCAAATTGTTCTGATTTTCAACACAAAAACACATCAGAAATATATCAGAAAACTCTGAAAATACGGTCGGTTACGGTGGGAATTACGAGTAGATTTATATCACTGAAATAATCTTAAATGAATATAGGCCTACAGCTTATTTAGATAATTAAGAACTCTGAGGCATTAATGGCAATAAGTATAATGATTATGGGCAGGAGCCATGTGGATCCTAGAAAGCTAGATCTTGTATAGTACATTTTTAAATGTGAAAAAATTAAAGATGTTGTAAATGTCCATCGTTGTTCATTGCGCCGTCCACTGGTAGCCCCCTGCGCTGGCGCCGTAGGCGGCCCCTCCGTAGATCCCTGACGACACGGCGCGGATGGCACTCCCCGGCACCACCTGGCCTCCAGGGACCGACGAAACTCCAGGATTCCTGGTGACCAAAAAAAACAGAATTTACAAAAATACAGTCACAAGTTTCCCTACGATAATATAGAACAAAAATAAAAACGTGCTAGTTGAGGCTATTGTTAAAAGTTAGTGTAACATATATTTTCCTCAGTACATTTAATTCCATCATTAAGTGTATAGCTATTTTTTCACGTGGGAAGGAATTTACTATGGAAACCTATAGGAACTTCAAAACTCTGCACTATTAACATGATCCTAGAACTTGAAATCAATTACTGCCTCACCAAACCTCATAAATGGCTTTCTGTAAATCTATGTGACCATTTTTGAGAGAAAAAAATAATAAGGGTCATCAATAATAAAATTGCTGGAGCTAATTATAACTTTTAAACACGGAGTTTCCATTACATTCCTTTGTGGGTGTTTTCTTTCTTTAGCAATTTAATTTTCTGTCTATACGTATGAAATTTGTTAATCTGAATTGGAATTCAGTGTATTCATACATGGCCAAAAAGTGTTTAAATTTTGAGGGTTTTCATTTTTCTCACCAGGTGGCATCACTGTGCAACTTAGTGCTTTGAGGAAGGGGACCAATTTTCTTTGATTTTGATCTTGATTTTAGTTAGAAATCATGTGTTGCACATCCAAAAAAGAAACTTTTAGATTTTCAAGTTCTGCATTTTTACTCACTAGTGTAACCAGTCAGTAATACCTTTAAATAGCCATTTATTATTGGAAATGTTTCCCCAACTAGTTTGGAAAGAGGACAGTCTGTCTGGTGTTATTCAATAAACTCCTCTCTGGACTAATTTTGAAAATCTGTTTGGCAGAAAAGAGTTATTCTTAATGGAAACATAGTAATTATTAAAGAATTCTTAACGGTTGCTACTACATGTACAAAACAAAAACAAAAGCAGAGAAAAAATAATTTGGAATGAGAAATACATTTCCAGGTAGACGAAGAGAACAGATGAGAATCGGTTGGTGTTTTGTTGCATCCTGGATCTCTTTCCTAAGCTGCTATTTCCAAAATTGGTGACGGATATTTTTATTTTATCATTATTATTATTTTTTTTTTTTTTTTTATAAAGGAGGCAGGGGGATCTGAGATTGAAATAATGATACACAGAATAAACAACCACCTACCCTCCCCCATAGACGATGATCCTCTGGGGCCGCGCCTGGACGGCGTAGGGCACGGCGGCGATGGGCATGGTGGGGTTTATGTAGCCTTGCGGTTTGGCGAGAAGAGGGTTCCTGGCTCGGCGTAAAGCCCGGCGCCGGGCACAGTGGATACAGCAACAGCAGCAGATCACACACAGCAACACACCAAGACAGAGGAGACCGAGGATGAGGCCCAACAGGTCCACTGCAAAAGGAAGTACATGATGTCAAAATAATGCCATGGAGGCTGCAGGCCACTATCCAGGGTCTGCTGTGGGGTGGTGGCGAGAATCCCTTAGTGGGACCTTTGCTTATGATTTTAAGAATTTAAACCTAAAAGGTGGGGTGGCAAGGTTCCCAAAGTGGAAGGTGGAACTTTTTCCACAAATGTCCTTCTTTGTGTGTATGTGTGTGTGTGGGGGGGGGGGGGGGTGCGCCACCCTCCCCCCCCCTAGTAAGGGGCCTGAGGCTGCCTGTCATCATGCATTTCGATTTATATTAACTTTATGATTGTTTTACCTATAACTGACGACAAGTTATGGTAATGCAAGGTATACTATGATATATAACTGGCAGGTCCGCCCCTGTACAACAATCCAATGGGGGTTCACGTTTACCCGAGGGAAATGTTAATAATCATTTCACAGAAAATAAACTCAAAATGTTTTGTTAAAGTAAATGCAGAAGGCACGGCTATTCATACTGCATGCTGACCCCTGTTTTACTGTGGCAAGATAGATAATGTGTCAAATCATTTTCTATTATATGCTATGATTACTTTCTATAATAAATGTATTCTCACTGTGCCCATAATGCTTTTTGGAAAGGTCTATTCAATAATTATTCCATATGTCCCACCAGTATTGTTTGATGTGTATGCCTGAATACTATGCACAATAGTGGCCCAATAATGCCTTTTTTACTTTTGAGTGGTCATTTCGAAACTCTATGCCTCACTGCGGGCGATCCAACAATCACCTACACATAGAAACTGCATTAATCGTGGTCAGAAGGCACACGACACCATGATACCGTTTTAAAAGATTCCCCATGCAGGCATGACTGATTCTTACATCGACAGGTGAATCCATTGCCGTTGTATCCCCGCCGACACCGGCAATCGTAGCCTCCGGGGAAGTTGATGCATTTTGCTTTCTTGTCACAGTTGAGGATACTCAAGGGCATGGGCATATCGTCTGTCATGTTGCCGTCCATCATACCGTCAGTCATGTTGGCCTCCATCATGGCGTCAGTCATATTTTCCATGGTCATGTCATCCATGTCCGAATCCATTCCAGGCATGCCTCCCATCATGAGCGCGCATTCGTCTATATCTGAAAATAAATAGGTAGAATTTAGTATTGAAAATAGTATATTCAATATGTGTGTGTGTGTGTGTGTGTGTGTGTGTGTGTGTGTGTGTGTGTGTGTGAGTACCAATTTTCACCAACATAATTTGCTTTCGAATGAGTCTGTTAAACAGGTCGATGTTGGTATTTTTAAGGATAGACACCGGTGGTGGACGGCCTTTCAGGATACTATCCTTGAATTCTTAGTGCTTCGATCCTAACATATTATACTTACTTTAAAAGCTCACAATTTTCTTCATCTACTGATGCAAATAGAATTTGAAAGGAATTTGAAATGGGGAGTTTATAAATTTTCAATTTTTTTGTACATTGATGTCTCATTTAATATTCAAATTACGTAAACAAGGTAGTCATATAATAGTCATATGCAGGGAAGATTGTCTCAGTCCCCAGATTTGATTTCTTGGTTTAAAAAAACGGCAAAAAAGGGAAACTTTTAAAGATTTGTGTACCATTCTTTTTTCTACATTTTCATAAAAAGAAAACTAAAACCTATATCAGAATCCTGAGACAAGAAATAAGCAAGAATTATGTTTTTCTTTATCCTCAAGGACTGTTTTAATAATTATGATTTCTTAAATTTCATCAGTTGACAGATTTGCAGGTTTACCAGCCGATCAAAATACTGTATTTCAGGGCAAAATAGGGCTGGACATTATGCATCAGACTGACAGGCTTAACCATTGGTTCCTATATAAGTCCAAAATGAAAGTTCACATCTTAGAAATTTCAGGACCAATTTGTCAACCAGATTGCTTTGGTTAATTTTGTATTGTGCAACTCTCTTCATGGAATAAGCACAGAAGCAATTTTAATAATTTTTCAAGGTGAACTTTATTGTTGGTATAAACTGGGAGCAAGTTAGTTACAGTTCAATAACAGGTTCTCACCCCTTTTTAAGCCCAAGTCCCAGGCCAGGAGGCTATCATATTATGTAAACACACATGTACCTGTCATACCTAAATTTAAGCATGGCATATGATCCCTCTAATAACTACAAGTATTTACCAAATCTATTACATAATATATATCAAATTCATAATTTCCTAAATAATAATTAAAGGATATATCAAAATTAATATGTAAATAAGGTACTACATCATAGGGTTTGTGGTAACTAGACAGTTAGCACTCCCCCTGCCCATATTGGCTGATTGACAATTGTAATTAGGTCTCTGACCAGAGATCAGGTGGGGAGGTGCATGTATGATGTAAGGGACACTCTGGGTCCAGCAGTCAAAGACTACACACCATGTAACCACTAAACAGCAAAGTGCCTTTTGGCCTACACTTCTGAGACTGTAGAGAATATATGCAACATCAACAACATCTCCTGCCTTCAAGTCTTCATTCTATACCACACAAAATCCCATGCTCACATACTTACCCTCACAGACCGTGCCATCCCCCGAAAAGCCAGGGTTGCACGTACAGTTGTAGGTTCCCATCATATCCAGACACATTGCGTTCTCGTCACAGGGCATACCGCCAAGGGTGCACTCATCAATATCTGAAAGACGTTGATTTAAACATTGGATAAATTTGGTTAATTTGCCCTTCTTTCTGCCAGAGGGAATATGTGCACTCGGACATTCCCGTAATTAAATGACTCCGTGAACAATCTGTCCAGCACAGATCAAGGTACCACTTATACGCAGATATATATATGTATAGGTAGATAGTATTTGTCTAAGTGAATTGAAATGGTCTACTGAAGTATTTCTTCAAATTGATAGTATCATGGAGTTAATTCTTATTTTATACAACAAAGTATAATTATTGATATTGATAACTATGAATATGAATAAGATACGCGAGCGTTCGCATATATACGCACATACCCTTAACCCATATCATCGACTTTAACAGAAGAAAACTATAGATATTCAGTCTTTAGAACACAATTAGTATATGATAATAACACATGATGTTTTATCATGAAAACCAGGGGCAACTGTGATGTTTACTGCATGATAAGATTCTTTTAAAGAAAAGTTTGTTTTTTTTTTTTTTTTTTTTTTTTTGGGGGGGGGGACTTTTTGTCACACTTGAAACTTTACTTTGAGAATGAACTACCAAGGTATTCTCCTTTAAATCCTTCTGATGAACATTAATTTTAATTGTCTTACTCTCGCAGTTGATGCCGTCGCCCGTGAATCCTTCATCGCACATACACATCACGCCACCGTCAGTGTTGTTGCATGTAGCGTTTGACGAGCAGGGATTATCAACTTGGCATTCGTCGATATCTTCAATAAAAAAATTGCAATGTGGTTATCGAATATCATTATAGACAAAGCTATTACTGGCACCTTTAAGATAGGGTAGAGAGTATGACAGAGGCCTATTATATATATATATATATGATGTCAAATCAAATACTTCAATTCGATACCCTAGTTACATTGCTATCTTAATATACCATATTCCTGATTCCCCCCCCCCCCCTCCCATTTTTCACTTCAAATGGTTGCCATGGTAACCAGAGCAATTTCCCAGAATGCCACCAACCATTTTCTAGTACATGAGGGTCCTCCTAACATAACTAGATTTGTGCCATAATTTCATCACGAAAGTCACACGCGATGGAACAGAATAGAGGGGCGGACACAGGAATTCAGAAAGGGGGGGTCCACATATAGGTTAAGTACTAAAACCGCGTGCATTCGCGTGCATCAACGTTTTTTTCTCTTTGGCAAGTTTAGGTGTCCCCCAAAAGTGGGGGGGGGGGGGGGGAAGGTCAGGACCCCCTGGACGCCCCCCCCCCTGGATCCGCCCCTGGAATATTTGACATTATGATGCCCTACTATAGGCCTCTTTCTGTGTGTCTGTATGTGTGCGCGCACATGTGAATACTGTATAGGAGATTGTTTTACTCAGGGGCGGATCCAGGAATTTTCAAAAAAAAGGGGGGGGGGGCATGCAATTCTGAAAATTGCCCCCTGCCCTTCGGACAGGATAATTTTATATTAAAAAAATCTAAATTTTGGCAAAAAAAAGGGGGGGGGCATGCGCACCCCACGCCCCCCCTAAATCCGCGACTGTTACTATTTCATGTAGGCCTACAGCAGGAAGATATTGAACTATAGTGAGGTTAATTATCCATTTAAAGTTAGTGCGTGTAAGTGGTATTTAGTTGTATAGATAATAGCTAGCTCCATTCGCAGTCTCCCTCCTCGTCGACTGCGGTCGTCCAATACATAATTATAGTTCCCTCATCATGTAAGACGTGAACACTCGTTGTGAAAGGATTTGTTGTTTATTATCCAATGTATAGTCGTTCCGTGACAAGAACTCGATTGACTATGATCAGTCCCAAGGTTAGAGTCCCCTCAAACACATTCAGTCAACGCTCCGCGCTCTAACACAATTTCTATATGCCTCTCTCCAGAACCTAGACTGCAGATTAAAGGTCTAACCTTCACAGGATGTTTACTCACACAGTGCGTGCAGCTACTCTGGCTAGCTAAGAGCGGAACACATTATTATATGGTGGTACGTCACACCGTGACTCCTCCCTCATTTCACTACTGTCAAAAGTGAAACATTGGCTTTATGCTGCCCAAACATGGACTGGCCACCCGCGTCAGTACAATATTGTATAACTGTAATTATGAGTTGTAAAAAAACAAAATGCCTCATTTGATAAGTGTCTCATTGATTTCTATAAACATTGTACATCTGTAATCATGAGCTGTAAAAAACAAGATGAGTATCTTATTGATTTGTATAAACATTTTTCTTGAAATCTTATTTTGAAATATCTGGGTATCATAGTTGCATAACGTTTAGATAGTTACCTGCGCAAGCGTCGTTAACACTCATGAAGCCTTCGTTGCACGTGCAGTTGAACATTTCGGGCATGCCGTCCTCAGTGGCGTTCACACACGCGGCGTCCATGGAACAGACGCTATAGTCGTCCGTGCACACGTGATCTGAAAACATACAGGATTAATGTCAAAATAGCTTTGGAAACTTAGAAAATAATGTTGAAAAATTAACTAATAGTTTCCCTTTTTTAACAGAAAATACAAAAATATGACGTAGATCAAACTTCTGAGACACGCTTCCCTCCACACAGACGTTGTTGTCAATTTCCCAAAACTCCATAACTATCCATTGAGCCATAGCTGAGATATCCATGTTCAAAAGGTAAAAGTAAAAAAATTCACCGTTTTTCACCTCTAATTTATCGAGTCATAACAATAATATTATCTCTTATATCAAAAGATGAAAATGTGCTCTTTTATATGATGTGATCTATAATAATTGTACCTTTACTACAGAGCGGGCGTTAAATTTCAATGTAAATAGCATTCTGAGAGTTGTAAAGAAAGACGAAGCAAATGACTTCAAGTTCAGAAACTCTTATGTTTTACTTTGAGCATGGCTAAAATTTAAAAGTCTTGAATTTGGAAACTTTGGAAGAAAGACTGCTATATCTAATGCTAACTAATTATAATATACTGATACATGTAAACCCAGGAACCCATATGTGTTTCTGTAAGCATGGTTGACATTTGAAAGTAGTTTTCACTTCGAAAACTTTGGAAGAGAGAATGACTATTATCATATCTAATGGTAAGTAATAGCGTTACTTGGCGTAAGTGTATAGCATTATCATAATAATAGACTGATACATGTATATCAACAATCATGAGGTTTGGGCAAAACAAACTACATTACCTTGTGCCACTCCATAGGGGACCACCAACACTGCCAGAACGACCACAAGCAGAAAGGAGACGTAAGCCTTTGGGGACGCCATCGTCCTTTAGGACAGAAATAATAATTATGATAGATTATCAATGACAAATCAAAATTGGTTCAAATACAAATGACGTGTAGCAGGATCGTATAGTATCAGTTACAGCTTACTATTATGGTGAGGCTCCAATTTCACAATCCCCCCGGCATTTCCAGTCCAATCTTAGTCATAGAGTAGAGAGACTGTCTCTTAATGTACATTGTTTTCTCTGGATTTGAGGAAAAATAACCCATGGAGGTTATGGTACCCTCTGAGAGTGAGATAAAATGTATTATCACTAATCTTTATCTTAATGTTAATGTTAAATTCGCATAAAAACACCTTGGATCCGTATAATAACACAATGGATTCGTATAATAAATAACACAGCGGATTCGTACGATAACACAGCGGATTTGTATACTAAGAATACGCTTAACTTTGCACCTGTACTTTCACACAACAATAGGAAAGGGAACCGAACCGAAGCGAATTCTAGAGTGCTGCTCCATATCCAAATTCTAGAATATGGTTCCAAAGCGCATTGGTGAGCAGTCTAAAATGCTCTTCCTTTCAGAGAGGATCCAGGAAGCATACTGAAGCGATTTGAAGCGCTTCGATGCGCATTCTCAGCGGTAGTCTGAAAGGGGTATACTTTACAGAACCAGGTATTATCTTGCCGGCTTTTAGGCCCATTCATTCTGGAAGGCGTGCCGTTCGTTGCCCCTCATGAATGACATGGAATGTATTCTCAATTGTCTCTGTCCTAATCGGAGGTCGTTTGGCAGACAAAACGTACACACATAAACAAAAGTTTTTTTTTACACCATGCGATATTGGCTGCGATATAACGATGTCGCAGATAAATCACATATATTAGAGACACGATTCTTTGTTGCGCCATGTGTAAAATACTTCCAAATTGCCAATTTCAAACAACTATATCACTCCTGCATATGAATTGTCTGTAATATCATCATATTGCGCCAATATCGCAGCCTAAGTCGTGTAGTGTGATAGGGCCCTAAGAAGGAGGTTATTGGGCGCTGGCCAGAGGTATTCCGGCTGTAAAGTGTATACGCGTCATGCATTTTTCTCGAACGCTAATCTTACTGCCTGTATATATATACTGGACTGAGGTCAGTGTGACCTGGATTCATAGTAGACTCGTTCAGATGACTATAGAGGTTGTAGGCCTATTCCACTATGTATACGCGATTTTACCCCCGATTTCGGAAATCGTAAATGAGAATAACGGCCTATCATTGATGTCTTATAGATCATAAGAAATTATTTTGAATTCCCTTTGAAACGATGTGTTAAGCAGGGTTTCCATCAAGCGACAATTTGCCAAAGACAGTGAATGACTCAAAACGATTAATAAATCGTTTGGCATTATTCGTAGTCTTAAGTAAAAAGAAAAATGGTGATAAGACATTTCTTAACAACTGCAAACGGCAGCAAATGACTACAGAAATGAAAAGATTTACAAGCGACCAAATATTAAACTTGTTTTATATTTCCTCATGACTAAAGCCCATGATTTTCTCCAATGGTAATTAAAAGCAATTCAAGTTATTGTTCTCCTTTTTATTTCTCTTCTAGTGAGGCCCAGGAGCCTCCTAAAATCGTCCATAAACCTAGTATTTGGTCCTCCAGTGGAAACAAACAATTGTTCATTTAATTTGTGAAAGAAAAAATGCTGAACGATTTTATTTCGTTTCTAATTGTTTTGAATCATTAGGCTACTAGTCGTTCAGGTATGGAAATCCAGAGTTATTCGGTGGAAACCGGGCTTTATTGTATTGGGTCCCTGTAATGTTCCTTATGAAAATTTAGAAATAACTACATTTTTGGTAGTCAAGGTCACTTAGTGAAATGCAGGCTTAGACATTCACCCTGTGACATGAAGGGCGGGGTAATTTTGTGAACCTATCAATCACTAAATGAACCCTTATACAACGTGGTCAGGGACGGATCCAGAGATTTCAAAAAGGGGATGGGGGAGCCCATATATGAAAGTGTGAGGCGCCCCATCCCTGGGATACAATTTTACATTAAAAAAATCTAAATTGGGCAAATATTAAGGAAGGTGCGCGCCTCAGACGCCCCCTCTGAATCCGTCCCTGATGGTGTTCACACTTGTATCCGTGACGAAAGAAATCGTGTATCATGTATTCATATTGGCTTGCAGAACAGTGGTATACAGCGTATCTATTATCAGAATATAATTATTGTGATGTTCGTACATGATTGTTGGAATGGATTTGTGTGTGTGTGTGTGTGTGTGTGTGTGTGTGTGTGTGTGTGTGTGTGTGTGTGTGTGTTTGTGTGTGTGTGTGTGTGAGTGTGAGTGTGAGTGTGAGTGTGTGTGTGTGTGTGTGTGTGTGTGTGTGTGTGTGTGTGCGTGCGGGGGGGTATATTCCTATACGTCGTACATAAAGCCAGAGATGTGAAGAATATAACAATGTCGGACCCGCCTATCGCCGTAGGTCCCCACCCTATTATACCATGACGGCCGACGGACCATGAAGACCACCTTGGTTCAAGCAGCTCCCGTTGACTACTTTTTGTTGTTGATTCAATCTTTATTCAGGCTTTAACAGTTATCAGTCTTATACAAACTGGTTTTCGTAACTCGCCTGATTTATACAATTTCAGGGAGATCCTTGATTGTATTTCTATACCCTTAAATAAGATGCTCATTATAGTATTATACAATAAGAGTATCTATCAAATGTCACTTATATCATTTGTATAATATACATGATTAACATAATCGTATTATTTATAACATTTACAAGCACCAAAAACCAGAGTCCTAAAACAGACCGAATCAATATGAATCTGATACATATTTTCTGATAAAACCACAATTATCATTTCATTTAGAAAAAATTATAATCCTTTAGATAAACAGGAAAAAAATAGGAATCAATTTGCCACAATATCATTCACTCAAATATTTACAAGGAAAATAACTATATTTCACTAATATAAACACAATATTGCTATAGGCTATTGAAATGGTAATAGTCCTTTCATAAATATTTTTTGGCTAGATTTAAAGCTCTTACAATTAGCTATCTGCCTAATTTCCTTATCCAGACTATTCCATTCAAGGGCGCCTCTACAAAACACATTGCGTTTACTTTTTTCTAAATTTGGTTTATAATAATTGAATACAGTGGCATCATGTAGACGAGTTTGCCATTTTCTTCTATTCACTATTTTATCACAGTTTTGCTGCTTATACATTTAATTCCGAAGATGTACTTTACGTCTAATTTCAAGTTCACACATGACTACCCATGGTGTTTTGTTATACAGACTAACCATGGTTAGTCAACACTGACCAACCATTGTTAGTCTGTAAAACAAGTTACCATGGGTAGTCATATTATGACTAACCTGACTAAGCATGGTCAGTCAGCATTGACTAACCTGACTAACGTTGGACAGTGAATTTTGCCACAGTCAAAACGACTAAGAAAGTTGGTCCCATATGACTAACATTTTAACATTGAGATTATCAGTGAATGTCGGGTGAAACATCTCCTTCTGATTTAAAATCAATAATACAGCTCCTTGAATTACCCCCTGAGAATACCAGCTATTTACTACTTCTCCTTCTATACGCCTTAGCACCATGCGTATGTATCATGACTACCTTGGTGGAACTGTGTAGATTGCAAAAGCTAGTATGGGCTTCCGTCGAGCATCTGTACTTTTAACGACCTGTGCTAGGTCAGGATCTACGTACAAGTTTACCTCTGTCAAAGGGGCAGGGTGGTATCCAACCGTGCTTGCATGACTGCCTTTGGTGTGCTACACCCATCTCGGGGCCGACACTCGTTTTATCATTGTTCTTTGCAGAACATATCCCTGTATCCCCACAGACTAGCATACAATTGTACACACAACCAAAAAAATGGAAATCAGGTGACATTTTGTAAACAAAAGGCTACATTTTTGTTATTAGCCTGATTAAAACTTTTCATACGAAATTACTTTGTTATTGAAGAAGTCCCTAATGAAACATGAAGCCAAATGTATCAGGCCCTACGGAAAACTACCTCAATATAGAACTTATACTTTATTTGAATTCCTAGGAAAAAATCGATAGCATTTTAATCCTTGTAAAGCACACGCGGTACAAGGACTTAAATGTGGTACATGTACTTTATCGTCATATTAAGTAAAAGTGTATACCAAACTCAACTACTGGATGTAGGACGACGTGTATATATATTATTATAATATCAGATGATGATTCAAAATTACAGCAAGATCAACATATTTCGACCTGCCAAGGTCTTCATCAGGATGTTTATCGTCATACCTATACGTTGCAGTCGGTAGGCATGTCTGCATAGGGTACTGCACTTCTACGTGCAATATTGGGTCGTGCTGACGTGGTGAATCCGACCTTACTATGGGGGTTAACTTGACAACTACCTAGACACGGTAGGGCCATCAAGCTCACATAATCATCGTCATTAGAACAAATTATTAGCCCATTCAGAAAACGACATTCTTTAATCATATCAGCATGTCCATTTTTATGAATACATGTATGGGCATGTGTGTAAGCCCAGAGTGTGATATACAAAGCATACAGAGGATTTTTTTTTTATCATAGGACCCTTCTGATTTTGAATAAGATAAACAAGAGAAATAGACTATTTAACCGTTATTTTTTTCCATAATGATGACTAGCATGTACAATTATACGATGAGGTGAATGTTGGAATGTCATGTTTATGTAAAAAGATTTCATGTATGTGACATTATGGGCAAACCTACCCTACGTTAAAAGTAAAGGCCCACCTCGAAATTATTCTGTGATACAAGGCCTTATCTGATTCTAAAGTACTTGCGGTTCGATGAGTAGCGGTCAACATTGATACATCTATATCCAAAACCGCTTGGATAACTATATACACTTGAGCAACTATTCCATGGGTATCCATATCTTTCGGGGGATTCTGGGACAATCACCCCTGGGACAATCACCCCTGGGACAACTATCCCTGGGACAACTATCCCTTAGGACTATTACCCCTTAGGACTATTACCCCCTAGGACTATTACCTCCATAGGACAACTATCCCTAAGGGCAACTACTCCTAAGGACAACTATCCCTAAGGACAATTACCCCTATGGGTAGGACAACTGCCCCTATAGGATAACTACCCATATAGGACAACTACCCCTCTAGATAGGACAATTACCCCTATAGGTAGGAGAATTACCCCTTTAAAACAATGACCCCTACAGATAGGACAACTACCCCTCTTGATAGGAGAATCACCCCCATTGGTAGGACAACTACCCCATTGGTAGGACCTGCCCTGGGTGTCCAGAGCTGGGCAAAGGAGGGGTAGGCCTCCAGGGCTAGGCAGAGGAGGGGGAAGGTCATGAGGAGTTGCTCTGGGTGTCCAGAGAAGGAGGGTAATCATCTTATCATAGGATTAGTTGTCCTACCAATGGGTGTAGTTGCGCTATCAATGGGGGTAGTTGTCCTACTAAGGGGAGTAATTTGCGCTATCAAGGGTTTAGTTGTCCTACCAATGGGGGTAGTTGTCCTACCAATGGGGGTGATTGTCCTATCAAGAGGGGTCCTATCATAGGAGTAGTTATCCTATAAAGGGGGTAGTTGTCCTATCATAGGGGTAGTTGTCCTATCATAGGGGTAGTTGTCCTACCATTGGGGGTAGTTGTCCTATCTGTAGGGGTGATTGTCCTAAAGGGGTAATTGTCCTATCTATAAGGGTAATTGTCCTAAGGGGTAATTGTCCTAAGGGGTAGTTGTTCCAGGGTTAGTTGTCCTATGGGGGTAATAGTCCTAGTGGGTAATAGTCCTAAGGGGTAGTTGTCCCCAAGGGTAGTTGTCTCAGGGGTAGTTGTCCCAGGGGTAGATGTCCCAGGGGTAGTTATCCTGTCACCCTTTTGGGACAATTGCCCTTGAGTATTATTATTTTTCAGAAACGAATTACATCATAGCTCCTATTTGAGAAATAAAACGTTTGCAAGACCTCATCAAATGAAAGCCTATTTACTTCTGGAATCAACACTGATGTCCCTCAGATTGACCAATAATAGCCTACATACCTTTCATTGCCCTTAAGTAGTTAAGCGCACATCGTTTATTGTAAAGAGTAAAGACTCTTTAAATCAAAGCTTAATAATAATTATGTCTGAACAATATTTAATGAAAAAGAATAACATGAACTTTTCCATACATTAACAACCATTTCCGCCACAAGGAGTGAGAGACTGAACTGTTTTGTGTAAAATCTGCTTTAATTTTGTGTTAATAAGCCCATCCCACTTTGGGTATAACCTGTGATTGGACATTAAGGGTTGGACAAAATAGACATACATGTATATGCCATCTTTGGATTTTATCAATTGACAGATTTGCAGGTTTGCCAGCCAATCAAAATACTGTATTTCAAGCCAAAATAGGGTTGGACATTATAGGTTAGACTGACAGGCTTTACCATTGATTCATATGGGTAAAAGTCCAAAATGTAAGGTCACATTTTAGAAATTTGAGGGGCAATCTGTCAACCAAATTGCTTTGGTTAATTTTGTATTGTACAACTCTCTTCCAGAAATAAACTTGAGAGCAATTTTGGTAATATTGTATGGTAAACTTTATTGTTGGTATGAACTGGGATGGGCTTATTACAGGTTATACACCCAGGGGATATAGTTGTCAAAAGAAGTAAACCTGTCTCCACCCAGATTATTATTCTAGACCAAAAACGTACAAGATAGCATTCTCACGTCTCTCATTGTTCTCTATTGAGGGTGAGTTTTAGGCATAGGACTTTATTTCAACTACCCCATAGACAAACACAATGTCTGGTAACCCCCTGAAAAACTGAAAAAATCAGAAACAGCACAAAATGTGCGTATCAGACCACTTTTTTTCATAGATCGCAAACCGGAACCAAACATTTTGAAGCAAAAAAGGACGATATATATCTTATGCCTTTAGTAGTCATGTACTTTATCTACAGTACTCACGTTTTAAATCTGCGCCTATTGTAGTCGACAAAGATTCCCCCAACAGACCTACCTGGCAGGGTGTGGCCGAAGCCGAAGGAGGTGAATCCTTAGTCGGCCTGTCTCCTATGTGAAAAGGGTGTGGGTTCGCACCTTCCGTCTGGTAAGTTGTCCGTCCACTGGGTACTACCTTTCTCTGGTCTCCCCTCACGACGTCGCCCGTCCCATACCACTACTGACACACCCGAGTGCATCTATACCGCCTAGAAAGCAGTAGGCTATTAGGTCATCAATATGGGCGTTAGTCGATGTTTGGTAGCCCCATGTAGTGCGCAGCGGACCAGTGCCATTCCTTGCACAACGTTGCCTTTTGCTTGAAAAGGCAGTGGTAGGAGTAATACATTTCGACTCTAGGGTTTACAAATAAGTACAATCTTCGATTCTAGAAGAGATTGAGATTATATTCGGCTGTTTTCTTAATCTAAAGAAAAAGAATTGTTGGGGTGCACAGCCAGTACACCCCAGATGCGTGGACTATAGGTTATATAGGCCTATATATATTTACGGTTCTTGTTGTTTGGAAAGAAAATAGATGTATAGAGCTTAGCTATCACTATTGGTATAGAGAACGATAAAGATGATTCATTATGCTAAATTATATCCTGTGAAGGAAGAATTGAGAAAGGATCTAGACCATGAAAACAAATTTGGCAACAAGTCCTCACAACCACATTTTCTTCCCCTTTCAAATGCGTTTATCTTTCCTGGGTTATCTTTAATACACATTCAGTTTTCATCAAGCACAGGCCAAGTGGTACCTAAGCTCCCGCTGCAGGTATTTTATAATATAGTCTAGTGCTGCACAAGTTCAGTTAGCATTATAAGCCAATATTATATACCAATGCCAAAATACATGATGAATACTAACTGGACACTGCCATTCAGTATTTTTGGTGTATTGGCACAGTGGGCAGTATTCGTGTATGCTGCCCACCTTGCTTTACTTTGTAAAATGTTTTTCTCCTTATTTTGTGAATTCTGAATGGATTTGCATAATTATTTTTTTAATTTCAGGTAAAATAATGCAGTCTAATTAAATGGAGATAGTGATAGAATCCTAATTTAAGAGAAAATAATGAATATTAGGGAAACTGCTTGACACCAGCCAAAGTGTGTGCATAATCAATACATTGGAATACTGCCCACTTTGCTCCACTGGTAATTTCCTTTCTCTTTTGCTTATAACTTACAAAATATGGTATATAATATAAGGAAAACTTACCTCGGTTGACACTACAACCCTGAATACTCGGTGGGATGTCAGAAAAATTACTGCCCTCAGCCTTACGGCCTCGGGCAGTAATTTTTCGACACCCACCTCGTATTCAGGGTTGTACTGTCAACCTCTGTATGTTTTCCTATAGTACTGGTCATGTAGATCAACTGTTAGTAGTAATGGTTTGATTACCGCAACGCTGATGATAGTTCAGAGTTTCATATAATGCCCGATAGGGGGTAAGTCAGAGCACCTTGAACCGCAGGCTGAGTACGCTGGTGGAATGAGAACAGAGATTGTGATATGCATTCATGTATGGATAGACGAATTAAATAACTGTATCTCAAACTATCGGTGCCTCTTGAGTTCTGGCCTTGATTAACTTAGTGCTGATGTGGGATAGAATCGACACTATCTTATGATGTTATTGAGCTCAATTTCTGTGTATAATGAGATCATAATTATATATGCAAGATATATAAACCTTGTATAGTTCACTCTTTATTTAGTTCATTTCAATATGATGTTCCTTTATATAAGGCCTTTTTGCATTTAACTCTTTAGACCCAAGTTAAACCATAGCTGCCCCTGGATAGTTTCTGAAATCTGCGCATAGTCGGCCGAAAAAAAACTACCATTTTTCCATAATCTCTCTAAATTGTTTTCAATATGTACACTTTTATAAGTTTCCATCACAAAAAAGCAGCCAATATAACAAATAAAAGCTTAATTAATTTCCTAATCCACCCTACGAACTACCTTTGTATATCTTAACCGCTAGGATGGGTCAGCCTATGAACGTCCTAAATGACAAGGAGTTTAGGGAATTTCAGAGGGAAATGCATGGAAATCCTTGGAAAATAAAGCAATTAAGTAACAAAATCAAAAGCATCACGTAACCATTACGTTATTAAATAACGTAATGGTTACGTGCTGCTTTAGTAAGTAACAGACTAACCAATAAAGCATGGTTGCATAACGTGACCATTACGTCGCACTCCGGCTGGGCAGTACTTTATATGCCAATTTCCATCTGTTTATGAAAGTCAATTAAACAGGAATGCAGACCACCTTCATTGTCATTTAACTTGTATTTTATTTTATTTTATGTTATGTTATGATAACATTCTTTTTTGGTTAGGTCTCAACCTCTCAAAAAATTTTTTTGAGAGGTTGAGACATAACCAAAAAAGAATGTTATCATAACATTCTAATGAAGTAATGTCAAGACCAAATCCAAACAGAATGTTATAGCGACGTTCTGATAAGGTGAGGTTGAGACCTCACTTAGCAAGAACATTATTGTAACTTCCTCACCAGGGTAGGTCTCAACCTAACCTAAACAGAATGTTATTGGGATGTTCTAATTAGGCCACGTCTTAACCTTACCTAAACAGAACGTAACTATGACTATCTGGTTAGGTCAGGTGTCAACATAACCTAAACAGAATGTTATTGTGACATTCCATTTTAGTCAGGTCTCAACCACACCTAAACAGAATGTTATTGTGATGTTCTTGTTGGGAAAGGTACCAATAGTAACCTCATAATATCATAGCAAGAACGTTACCAGAATGTCACAATATAACGTTGCAACAGTTGGTTGCAGCGACGTTATTGGTCATCAAAATAATGTCGCTGCAACGTTGCAATGTGACATAACAAAGACCAAACCAGAACGTTGCTGCAATGTTATTATAAAGTCAAACCACCAGCTGGGTGCTCGCTTTGTCTTGAAATATAGTAGGTTGAATATTCATTAAAGTTTAGGTCTTATTCTAAAGGGGCTGTCTCGTCCGTGGGTTGTTAGGCTTACATATGCCGACGTAAGCCTAACGATGCGACAGGCGGCGACGTGTTTTGCACATTTGGAACGTAATCCGGTGACGTTATTGGTCACGTCACGAAATTCCCGCGGCAGGCAGGAGGTTACAACGTGTCAAAATGTGTTCACCTCACGGACGAGAATGTCCCTTTAAGTTGTGTGATTGCCTAGGATATTAGCTAGCTCCTATTGCAGTCTTCCTCTTCTTACTGCAGTCATCCAATACATAATTATAGTTCTGTATCATGTAAGACATAACATTCCCGTGAAAGGATGTTCTTTTATCATATCCGTTATATGTGTGTGCTCCTGACAAGATCTCATTGACAATGAACAGTTTCAAAGGGTAGGATCCAGTCAACCATACTCCAGCCAAACTTAACAATCTATCAGCTTCACTTCCAACTCCAGGAACAAGCTTCAAGAACCAACCTTTCTGGTGCTCTGCCTGAGTGCTGCCTGCATGGCACTTATATATTGATGGAATAACAGTCGTCATTAGACTTCTTTCCCTACTCTTCACCTTTGACAAAGCGTAATATACTTTAAGCTCTGCCTTAGTGTAAACACAAAGATGGCTAAACTCAAGCACGGACTGACCACCTACATCAGTACAGTCTTTTGGCTCACTGGCTTTTCACCTTCTTGCCAACTGGCTGATTGCCTGGTAAGCGCAAACAGCGAACTGTTCTGTAGACAACATTGTTGTCTTTTCAATGATGCAACCATTTAAGTAGAACGAACAATAAAATCCAGAGTTATTCCCTTTTCAACATATTTGTAATAATAAGAAATTTTATCTTGTGCCTGACTATAATTGAGTTCAAGTTCCAATAACACTGTTGTAAAGGTGAAAATTGCAAATTGGGGGTTCCCACTATCATCCTGAAATTCTTTTCCTTCTCTCCCCCGGAACTACATAATTATGTATATCAATTTGCCATAGAGGAGGCAAACTTCAGGTCTATGGTTGACTTAACTTTTACAAACCTGGGGCTCCAACCTCTCCCCAGCATTGTGTGTTCCCATCCTATGACTGACCTCTGCTGGGAGTGCTAGTGCAACAATGGGACATCTCTGCATCTACAGGTCTGCTGGTTAAGGAAGGAGCAATTTTGTGATTGTGACCTGAATGTACATGGAATCAAACGAATTTGAGTCAAAGGCCATGAGGGTGTAAATTTACAGTAAGATAAAACAGTTACTAGGAAAATATATTTCTGAGCTCTCAGATATAGATTAGTATTCAAAGAAATGTGTTATGAAATGACAATTACCCCTTACTTTCTCCCATAACTCATTGAAAGGTTTAAACTTGTAGGTCCTTCCTTGGCTGGCAGACCTATAGTAATCTGAAGTCGTTAAGTAGGCCTAAAAAGTAACAACTTCTTCTGGTGATGGAGGCTCAGGAGAGGGCCTTTTTTCAAGAAATGGTTAAGTCTTCTAATGCCGATATAAGAAAGCAGAGTCGCCTCAATTTCTATTATGCCGGGCAGGTCCACCTTCAGTCTTTTCCTATGTAGCCTTGACCACTCTATTTTCGAGACCCCTGAAAGATGGTATTTTGTTGGTATCTTTGCTGAGGCCATAAAAAACGACTTGGGAGGGGCATATGGAGACTTTTAGAATGGTCTCCGGAAAGAAATATATAACAACATGAAGAAGAAAACAACCACCCTAGTGGGGTCTGTCAAAGTCATTTTTTAGTGAAATCGTTACAAGACAGATAAAAGCATCAAATTTGGTATGAGACATCTCTGAGGCATAATATTATCAAATCTGGAAGGGGAGCCACCTTGAAATATTGATAGGACGGATGTGGAAGCCAAAAAACCAATATGGCTGAATTTTGCTATAAACAATCTTATATCTCAGCTTCTAAAATGATTAAAGAGACATGGTTGGTGTCAAAATTGGGAGATTATGGGTCAGGGAATTCAATTTTTTACATTTGAAGTCAATGCAGAAATCCCAAATCCAAGATGGCTGACCAATATTGGGAAATAACATGTTTTTCAGCTGTTTAAGTATCTAGACAAGTGGAAATGGTTCCAATGTCAGTTGTTTATAGTCTAGAGTGCTCGATAGATATAATTAATCCTATACAATACCACAGATTTCAAAATGGCTGAATATATTAGCATGATATGTTTGACAATGACTGCTGGATTCCAAAATAATTCAAGAGAAAGGATAAAGACTTTACTATTTCGCCACATGATTTCTTGATTAAATGCTTTATTAGTAAGACATCAACGTCACTAACATATACGGTTATTATAACACTCTGTATTTATATAGGTCTCAACCTAAAATAACATTAGTGTTACGTGAAAATTGGGCAGGTTACAGACAAAAAAATGTGTGGTCGTAGAACGTGCTTGCTACATCACTGCTCGCCGGGAAAGGTGTCAGTAGATCTAGAGTGGTGTAGGTATGAGAAGACAGCAGACGAGGTCCATGAGCCTCTAGCCCAAATATCTAGCGTGTCCGATCCCCGGTACCCCCACACAACCAAGTATGTGGGAATCCATCAGTGTTCTCCAATATGAAAATCATCCCCTTTTCACTGATTTTTTTATATATATCATAAGACCCCTATTTTCATCAAAACGCGAATCTTTGGGCCTCAATTAGGCCTACACCCCTTTTTTCTGTAAAGGCCAAATATTTGTCCCCTGTTCATAGAGCATACGAATTACAAGGGGTAGTTATCCTGTAATGTGTACTGAATACTAGTAAATTGTATATGGGTTATCATGTTCTTGGGGGAGAAAAAAACAACCCTTTTTTCTCATTTCACGAATTATGTGGAGAAAATATACCCCCTATTTTTCAATTTTCGTGAATTTTATGTGAGGCATCAATGGTGGAAATTTATATATAAGCTTTTATTGACTATAAAGAATCAGATAGACCCATAAGTCACTCTACGTTCCTACACATATGAAATGTACAGTTGTACTAATGGCTTAGTACTTTTAATATATTGTCATGTTATATAATCCAACAAGGATCAGGCTTAGCAAGTCTACGTCTAGTCTACTTCTAGAAGAAATATCTTACGCTCCCAGCGCCACCTGTTAACCAGTATAAAAGGCGTTGCAAGGTAGGGAGCGAGTTAGTTAGTAGAGTTTTAGTGAGAATGTCAGCTGAGTGAGTTTAGCAAAGGAGCTACTCGGAGTAAGTACATCGGCTCCCGCGTAGCAGACTGGAGTTTACCAATACCAACTACCTCGGACATAGGATTGTGATAGAGCTAAGCGCGAGAGCGGTCTAGAATGTGCTGGAACAACTTGTATTCTAAATGTGGTTCATTGCTGATAGGAGATGGGAGGTGAACTGATGAAGACTTATACACAGTGGCTTTGACTCGGGATGAGATGTTTACTGAATAAAAACCCTTTCATATTAAGAGCTCCCTCATCGTTCATTTCTTTTGAACTATTGGGAAGTGAATGAGCTAACTTTAAACGCAGTCTGATTGACTCAGACATTCTGGACAAACGACTCATGGATACTTAGTTATATACGCATCACGCAGTATAAAAACAAACATTAACAATAGTTCATTTGGTGGAGATTACCCGAAACATGACTTGTGCCGTTTTGCTCATCCTTGATGTCAGCCACCGGTAACTTTGAGGCTTCATCTAACCCCAAGCCTCAATCTTTGCGGCCCGCAGGACACGATGTGTCAACATCATATACAGGGAATGTGGAAAACCGCCACCTGGTAGGTAATCCCTTAGACGGGGAAGCACAGAGACAGGAGGTCGCAGCCAGACCCAAGCAGCTCTGCCCCGAAGGTGCACAAAATTACCAAACCCGTGGCAAAGGTAAACCATTTCCCTGGCACCTAGGGTCCAAAGATAGGCCGGTTCTTGACGAAGGACTTGAAACCCTAACACACTCGGGACGAGTTGAAGGGAAGAACCGTCTCAAACAATATCAGCAATATTGGAATCCAGGGTACGTACCACCTACGGACCACGAACCTGGTGCTAGCTCTCATTCTACTTGTGAATCCGACGTGAACAATCCATGGTGTAGTCAAGGAGTTCCCTATCGTTTACTACCTGCAGCAGGAGGACAAAGCGAACAGGAAGTTTTCGATGAGGATAACCTATTTTCCTCAGGGAACCAGAAACAACGACAAAACACCGCTGATAACTCTAGCCCATCAGGGGGAAAACGCCCCGAAAATCCGGTAACTCTACCTGATGGGAGCTCTCTCACCTATCCATTACCCCAACGACTTGAGTTTATCAGTCACCCACTGGTAACACCGACTCACCCCAACCCGGGGGCGTCCATTCCTAACCCCACTGTAGCTAAAGGAAAGACAGTAGGAGGGGACAGGGGAGTGGGAAGGGAAGCAGAGGGAAACAGTGACAAAGTAGGCAATTTACAACCCTATAGACTAACCTTTGATATTGAGGAGAACTTGGACGACGCTAATAAAGGAGCGAAGGTTCCAGATCTGGGATTAGATGAGTATGGTTCTAACCCGGCAGATCTCATAAGAAAGTTAGCAGAAACAGGCTCCGAAGAGCATGAAGAGTTAGAAAGGTTAAGCGATCAGGATAAAGCAGAAAGGGAAGCGCTAGAAATCCAAAGTGATAGAGAAGGGGAAGATAGAGATGAAGAAGGTAGTACGGTAAAGAAAGCTTATCGCGAAGGAGAAGGGGACTTTGCAGCCCCTGAGCCGTATGATAAATACGAAAGCGAAGACGAGGAAGGAGACAGTGAAACAGAACAAGCTGTCGCAAATGTCAGAGAGGGCAGTCCCGAGAGAAAACTAGTTAGAGGAGAGAAATCACGCTCGTCTTCGTTTGAACTTATTACCGAGGATGTTTTAGACACAGGTAAGAAAGACAAACAAGAAAGTGAGGACGAAATTAGTGTAGAGGAAATACTTGTGAGAGAACAGTGGGACGATCACGATATACAAAACATCCACGAAGATAATATGGCGGAGGGAGGAGTACCTTTGGTGGATCTAGTAGGAGAAAGAGGTGATCAAGACCAACTCCAGCAACCCGGTGAAGGGGGAGCTGGAGGTGTAAACCCTGGGGGACATCAGCAAAACGATGGTAATGGCCGAATCCCAATCCAACAACCGGGCCGAGGCGCGCCGGCAGGAGGTGGGATTGACCTTGGGCCTATACAACACCATGTGTTGTATCCTTTCCTAGCGCAAGCAATGGGAAACCTTGGGCAGGCAGGTCAAGGAGGAGGGGGTAACCAACAGGGTCAACAGGCTCAAGGAGGCCAGAACGATCAGGCCAATCCTCAAGGGCTTAACCCTCCCCTTGACCAGCAAGCTCAAGGAGGCCAAAACGATCAGGCCAACCCTCAAGGGCTTGACCCTCTCCTTGACCAACAGGCTCAGGGAGGCCAGAACGATCAGGCCAATCCTCAAGGGCTTAACCCTCCTCTTAACCAACAGGCCCAAGGAGGCCAGGATAATCAGGCCAACCCACAAGGGCCTAATCCTCCTCAAAACCTTCTTGTTAATCCCCCTCCGAATCAGCCCAATCTGGGGATAAATCCTGGGGGACTTCAGCAACCTGGTGAAGGGGGAGATGGTGGTGTGAATCCGGGAATACAGCAGCCTAATCTTGGGGTAAACCCTGGGGAACTGCAGCAAAATGATGGGAATGGCCAACCAGGCCAACAGCCTGGCCGAGCCGTGCCAGCAGGAGGTGGGGTCGAGCAAAACATGCTCCCTTACCTATTGCAGGCGATGGCGATCGCAGCCAATCTTAACGCAGGCCGAGGAAGAGCGGGTAACCAACAGGGTCAGCAAGCTCCGGCAGGCCAGAATAACCAGGCGAACCCACCAGGGCCTGGTAACCTTCCTCCAAACCAGCCCAACAACCCTTTTCTAAACCAACTTAATAATCCTCCTCCGAACCAACCCAACAACCCTTTTCTAAACCAACCTAATCAACCCAACCCGCCAGGACCGCCAGGTCCGCCCAACCCCCCAGGACCGCCAGGTCCACCGGGCCCACCAGGACAGAACAATCCTCCAAACCCGCCAAATCAACCAAATATTTGGGAAATTCTACCCCAGCTAGGTTTGGCACTGGGTCAAGTACCAGCGCCAGGGCGTGAAACGACCCACCAGGGCCACCAAAGGGGACCGAACATTAGGTTACCATGGTTTAGTGGGAAGGAAGACGAGCTAATAGAAAAGTATTTCAGGGAATTGAAACGACTGAAAGCTATCTATGACTGGTCGAACGCCCATCTCCTGAATATGGCGCTGTTAGGCCTAAAGGGAAGGGCAGACGACTGGGCAGGAGCGTTAGCTGAGAGTGAAAAAGACACGTTTGAGAAACTAGAAGCTCAAATGACAAAGATCTTCGGTGATCGAAGAGCTAAGTGGCAGAAACACGCAGAGTTCTGCGCCCTCAAACAAGGAAAGGACCAGAGTGTGATTGAATTTGCAGGTGTCTTGAAGCAAAAGCAAGTTAAGGCAGAGGCGAGTGAAAGCATGATGTTGGCTGTGTTTTTAGAGGGATTAAAACAGGGCGTAGCCAGACAGGTAGCTATACTGGACCCTAAGTCGTTCACCGAAGCGGTGGACTGTGCAACGAGACTAGAATCGTTGGACAAAGGCAAAGGGGGAACCAAAATATCCAATGCAGTGAGCGAACTGGCTGGAAGCCAAGAATCGGAGGAGACCGCGGCCCTAAACTCCATCTCCGAACGGTTTGGAGTGGTGCTGGCCCGACTGGAGGCTGCTCCATGGTTTCAGAAACCAAAAACAGGGCAAAGCGGAGCTCCCCAGAGTAGTGGTAACTATAAACAGCAGGGTTATGAAAGAAAAGATCGATATGAAAATCAGAAAGGTGAAAGGAATCCAGAGCAGAAGGCTAAATCTAATAACGCCCCGAACAGAGAGGCAGATAAAGGAAAGAATCCGCGATTGGTAGACCATTGGCCCCTCGTCACTTTGGCCCCTCGTCACTTTGGCCCCCTGTAGTGGATGATTGGCCCCTCTTCTAAAGACCATTGGCCCCTCGTCACTTTGGCCCCTCGTCACTTTGGCCCCCTGTAGTGGATGATTGGCCCCTCTTCTAAAGACCATTGGCCCCTCGTCACATTGGCCCCTCGTCACTATAGCCCCCTGTAGTGGATGATTGGCCCCTCTTAGAATTATCATGAATCCTATGTGTTATCATACAATACATATGAATATTAGGAATCTATTGTTTGATAACGTTATCATACAAAACATTATGTTATAATACGATTCCTAATATTGATGATTATTTATGTATTTATTTCACCCCTAATGGCGTAGTGTCTTTACATTTCCTATTTAAATGTTGTAGACTCTATTCCCCCGTCAGGGGAATAACAAAAATGATAATCCCCATTTGTTTACGTTTTGTCGTAACTATTTTAGATCAATATCTTCGTCAATATTTAATCAATTTCTGTGATTCCAAAAGTGTAATGAAGTGATATTAGTCCTGAAAATGTTCATCTAAATTTATAGATTTCTGGGAGTTGAAATAAATCCAGTACTGACCTCGGTTGGATATCAAAATAGTTATTCCCTGGGTCTCACAGGGTCGAGGGCCGTAGCGTAGCGCAGGCCCTCGACCCCAATGGTGTAAGGGGCCAATGGTCCATCTTAAGAGGGGCCAATAGTCTAAGGGGCCAATGGTCTAACTCTAAGGGGGCCAATGGTCCATCTCAAGAGGGGCCAATGGTCTAAGGGGCCAATGGTCTAAGGGGGCCAATGGTCCATCTCAAGAGGGGCCAATCGCATACTGTTTGGGGGGCCAATGGTCCAGGGGCCAATGGTCTTAGGGGCCAATAGTCTAAACACCGAATCCGCCTACTCAGCAGAAAGTGGAGAGACCCAGGTTGCCTTTCGATGAAAGTAAGTTTTGTATCATTCACCAACAACATGGTCACTCTACAGAAGCGTGCTTGTGGCTAAAGAATAGGTTGAAGGAAAAACCCCCGCGGATGTACAAAGATAGTAAAGCCAGTGGCACAGAACAAAAGAGTCAGGGAAACTAGAGGAGGGGTCCGTTCATTCCACGATAGAATTAGGCGCAGTGGACGGACCGGCTAGGAGAGAGATAGGAGACGAAGCATTTTTCTTAACGTTAAGATTTAATGATCAGAAGGAGGTTAGATCTTTAGTAGACACAGGAGCGAGCGATTGCTTCATGTCCACCCATTGTAAACAGCAGATCCCTAAACAATGCATTTTAGATGAATGGAAAGTATCGAAGGGAAACATCAGTTTGGCAGACAATTCGTCTCAAGTAATACTAGAACAAATTAGATGTAAGTTTTCAATCCAGGGATCGGTGGTTTGCTATGATTTCAACATAGTGGACGATCTATGCCACTTAATAGTAATCGGTAGAAACTTATTAACAGTGCTTCGATCAGATTTATCTCTACCAGGCGCAAAGATAGAAGTGTTTTGTGGAAACCCTATAGTCAGCAAAGAAACAGTGAAAATTCCACCGGGAAATGAATGCATCATACCGGTTACCACCCGAGAGCCGCTGGGATTAGACTCACCAGTAGCTTACTGCGCACCAGCAGTCACTGCCCCTGTCCTAGTGGAGGGGTGCGTGAATACGGTGGGAAGTCAGTGGTGGATCAAAGTCATGAATCCGCTAGATGAAATGCAAGAAATCACTCCACAGGAAGTGTTAGCTTTTGCAGAAGAATGCGCAGTGCCTGAGGTAAATCAAGACCAGATAGAAGAGTTCCTAGACTTGTGTTATCTAACTAAAACAGAGACCCCAATGTCCATTTGTAGGATTTCTGTAGAAGTAATGAAAGACGCAGTGCAAATGGAAAGCCAAACCTCTGAGGAGAAATCCCGAGGTGAAATGGATGAAAATGTAAGTAAAATAGATCTAACCGAGTCGTGCTTAGACGAAGAACAAAAGGTAAGGTTTAGACAAATGCTTAATAACAACAGAAATGCACTAGCGTTCTCAATGGAAGAGTTAGGTCACTGTGAAATAGCGCCGATGAGGATCATTGTGGATGAGTCGCAGGGAGTAATAAGTTCTAGACCGTACCGATACTCTCCACAGAAAATGGACATCATCGATGAACAGGTTAGACAACTCATAGATATAGGTGTCATAGAGCCCAGCGAATCGGCTTGGCGAAGTCCGCTGGTGGTAGTGCAAAAGAAAGACGGCAAACCTAGGCTCTGTACAGACTTTCGCATGCTTAATCAGGTCACTTTCAAAGATAAATTCCCAATGCCTACAGCGCGATCACTTTTCTTATATATGGCTTACAAGAAACCCACTATGTGGACAGCTTTAGATCTGTTGAGCGGCTATCATCAGTGTGTAATCGAAGAAGACAGTAGAAAATATACTGCCTTTGAAACCCCAATGGGTGTATATCAGTATAAGCGTGTACCGTTCGGCTTAGTTGGCGCGCCTTGGCAGTTTACCAAGGTGATGGCCATTGCGCTAAAAGGCTTGATTCCTAGGACATGCTTAGCATATTTAGACGACGTAATCGTCTACGACACCACCTTTGAGGAACACCTGGCGAGTGTTGAGGTGGTTCTCCAAGCTTTAGCGAGAGCCAACCTCAAACTAAAACCGTCTAAGTGTGAATGGTGCCGTAGTGAGATTAATTTCCTCGGCCATGTAGTAAACGCAGAAGGGGTGGCTACACAAAAGGTTACCACAGAAAAGATCACAGCCTTTAACCGCCCGCATAATGTGAAAACTATCAAATCCTTTCTAGGGTTATGTAACTACTACCGACCGTTTGTCCCTAATTTCGCTGATCTAGCAAAGCCTTTAAACCGGCTGCTAAAGAAAGAAGTCTATTTTGAGTGGACAGAGGCCTGCGAGGAAGCGTTTCAACAGTTAAAGAAACTGCTGACCTCGCCGCCCTTACTAATTCATCCAGATATAGGAGGGCATTTCTATCTACTAACTGACGCATCGGACGCCGCGTGCGGTGCAGCGGTTTGTCATAAACTAGATGAAATCTACCGTCCGGTTGCTTTCTGGGGGTGTACCCTCCGTGACGCCGAATTAAATTATTCGGTAACAGAGAAAGAGGCTCTGGCAGTAATTAAAGGGATTAAGAACTATGAGGACATGTTGCAGGGAGCTAAAATCACAATAGTGACTGATCACAAACCGTTGATCCCCCTGCTACAAAGTGCCTACAAAGCCCCGTCAGCCCGGCTGAGACGGTGGGCTTTAGCGCTATCAGATTTTGATTTTGAAATCATATATGAGCCAGGAGCGACTCATTTTCTACCGGACTATTTGTCTAGAGTCTATCATGAACATGTCCCAGGTGAAGAATATGAGCCCGCCGTGGGATGTGAGTTATTTGAGGCCGAAGTTCAGGATGAAGAGCTTTCTGTGGCTACGGTAATAAACGCGCAACTCCAAGATGCAGAGTGCGCGCAATTGATAGACTACCTTCAGGACGGAGACCTACCAACAGATCCCCTTGAAGCTAGGCGAATAATGGACCAAGCCGATTTTGTGGGAATGGTAGCACCGGGGGTGCTCTGTAGGTTCAACGTCAAAAGGTATAACAAACACCAAGACCAACTGGTCAGACTAAAACCCCGTATGATAGTTCCAGGTAGGTTAATTCCCAAAGTCCTGAGACTATTACATAATGACATCTTGGCTGGGGGACATGTCGGGATCAGTAACCTTACTACCAAAATCTCTGATAAATTCTACTGGCGAAACATGAACGCCGACATAGTGGACTATGTGAAAGCTTGTGAGACCTGCTCTCTGAGGAGGCGGCCCCACATTTCAAGGCTTTGGCCAAGTCTTGGGAAAGGCCGACCCGACCCTTTGAGGTGGTACAGTGTGATTTTATCGGGCCACTAAAGAGGGCTAGGGATGGGTCAAAATATATCATGACCTTCATAGACCTACTAACAGGTTGGCCGGAGGCTTTCACCACTAAAGATTCCACCGCGCAGACCGCGGCCAACTGCTTCCTAACCGGAATAGTGTGTCGGTATGGACGGGTAAACCGCCTGCACACAGACCGGGGGGCGGCCTTCTTATCGGGGCTGTTCCGGGAGATTACTACACGATTGGCATGCAAACAAACGTTCACCACCGGGCGAATGCCAACCGGCAACGCTCGGCTAGAAAGACTACACAAAACCATTGAAAACCTGATCGCATACTATATTCCTGATGACCACTGTAACTGGACCGATCTACTCCCCATAGCGCTATGGACGGTTCGGTCTACGATCAGTGTGCGGTCGGGCTACAGTCCTCACACCCTACTGTTTGGCAGAGATCCAATCAGTATGGGAATGCCTGAGCAGGGAACAATCCCTGAAACGCTAAACGACTGTGAATTCTTCATGCAAACAAAGGACAACATTGCTATGTTTAGGAATATGGCAGAAAGAGTAGTTCAAAACTATGAAAAAGATCTGAGAGTAAGAATTGATGAGCGGGCGCGGCCCACTCAGATGTACGAAGGTGATATGGTATACATGTACGATCCTTTAGCCAGTGAAAATAAAGCGTCTAAGTTCTCAAACAGGTATACTGGGCCATACAGGGTAATAGAGACTAAGGGGAACCATCTCGTTAGGCTGGTGTCGCTGAAAACTGGGAAACAAATACCACATTTAGTGAACATTTCAAAGCTCAAACCTGCACATGAGCCTTGGTCTCCCGCCATCCCTCATGTTATTCCCAAACTGGTGAGAGAAGCAAAAATCACTAACTCAAAAGGGGCAGATCCTGACCGAAACCCTGAATTGCATCACACTCCGACGGGTGAAATTGCTGAAAAGGATGGCAACATAAGGGGTGCTGAGACTGAAAACTCAACGGGAACGGCCGGTCCCCGTGAGCATGATGCAATTCCTATGGCCAGGAAGGTACCTACACAAAAACCTGGTCCAAGTCCCACCGATTTAGCAGAATCGGACGGGCAAATCACTGATGGTCAGGGCGCCAGTGCGGACACCGCGCTGTCACCAAACTTATCCTTTGTTCCTAACAAAGCCGCCTGTGAACGGGGAACAGCTGGCGCGAATGGACAGAGGAAACGCAAACGAGCTAAACGAAGGGGCAAAAGCCAGCCGCTGGAAGGGAGATCCCCTCCAGGCAACAACAAGCCCATAAAACTGCCCTGCGGTGATGTACGATCTCGGATACATCGGAACAGAGCCCAGAAAAAACAGTAAAGGACCATGTCCCGACGAAAGGTGGCTATAACCTGCGTCGGAACCAACGCCCTAACTACGCCGCTCTGTCCAATGGCGGGGAAAGCGACGACATGAATGATTAATACAGGAAATCTTGCCGCCCTGTGAAAATAAAGGCTCGACGGAGCGGCACCGTTAGCATCAGCGCTAATGGAACAGGTGGCCTACCTCACGGCCACCTCGCTGCGCCCAGGGGCGTGGCAGAAAGGGAGGGTGCGCACACCAAGGGAGATGCCAGTGGTTGGCGTCATCTCCTGGGACCGGATGCAAGCGTCCCCCACCTGAAACAAGATACAGCTCCAAATATGGAGACGGCATGGGCAGGCGGATCGGTTATAATTTCGTGGGATCCGCGCCGATCCGCCAGTCAGTCCGCAACTCTGCTCCTAGACGGTCACCTGTGCTGCAGGTGATTGTACGCATAATCCAGCCCGGAAGGAAACGGAGATAGACATTGATTCTATCTCTGAACAAAAGTTGGAGATAGAAATTGTTCAACTTTCAACTTCTCCTGGAAGGAGCGGAAAGAGAACTTAGCTGGAACACTGATCCACCGACTCATGGGGAATTGCCTAGCCCTCCGGCCTCATAGCAATCCAAAGGGAACCACTACTTTCCCTGCGGACACGGAGGGGAGGATCATCGTCCCCTTGAGAAGGAAACGGATTAGCCGCCCCCACCAAAGGGCGCTACCCACCAAGGGAATGTTCGTTGGGCCATTCTTTTAGGATTTTACCAAATGAAAAAAAAGGCAGTCGAGAAGGAGAGTACTAAGAAACGACCGGCTCAGACCCTTAGGCGGTGGAGTTGGCCGGGCCGGGGTGGTGTCCGTCCGGACTCAACCGACGCCGGGGTTGCCCGGAAGAAACCAAGGACGCCAGCCCGGCGGCCCACCAGAACGACCGCAGGCGGAGCCAAGAAGTCCGCTAAATCGATTCCAGCCAAAAAGAAGACAGCAAATAAAGACTTTTACAATTTATCTGAGGTGAGTGACTCGGAGCCCGAGCCAAGGCTAACTGCGTTGGCCAAGCCGGTTCAGAAGGGGGAAGCGGCCAACCGACCGGTGCAGATCCAGGCCGGCTGGTTCTGGGACCTTACGCAACCACTGTTCCAACTATTTGAGACTGTTGACGAAATTAGAAGGACAGTGGGACTGGATGTGCCAAAATCGAACAAACAGTTAGCTGAGATTAAAACTCAGGTAGCTCCTTTCATTCAAAGGACCACCCAAAACTCTAAATGCGTCAGGGAAGGTACCAGACAACAAACAACACGAGGCGGTCGACCTCTGCCCACTCTGGAAAGGCGAACGGGAGGGGAACAGCTAACCGTCGCCGCTCCAGGACTAAAAGTGGAGGTAGCACCCGTTCAACACGCGCCAACCCCACCGGTGGGGAACGGGCCAGCGGGAGCTCCCCTCCTCCACCACTTACAGCCTGCGGACCCCGCTTGTTTAGACTTGAGCAGCTTGACGACGAGTTGCAGCGCCAATCCCTCACCACTGCTATGAACCAGCAGCAGTGGACGCCAACCAGCCAGCCGGGGGGCCCACTGTGGCCGAGCCCACTCCCAACGACAAACCCACCGCAAGTGCCGCACCCGTACCCCTCGAGCCAACCGTCGTACGACCCAACGGGGGCCATTTCGGACTGGAACCTACTAGGCCAAGACCCCTCAGAGCAATGCGCCCCTCATCCTGCGAACGTATGAGAGGCTTGAGGATCACGGTCACCAAGGACGAGAGCGGAATCATCAGGCGAGTGGTGAATGACAATGGACAAAACCTCTATGAGCATGTCCCAAACTAAGTGGACCAGGGGGCCCGAGAGGAGGGCATACTTCGGCGCATGGATGATAGTGGTGCGCAGAAAAGTGAAGGTAACTTTGTTGTGAACGTGTTTTAGTTAAACTATAAACTTGACTCTCACGGACTAACGCTAAAACCAATGACAATGAAGTGGTCAGTGCTGTTCGTTTTCGCCATGATAGGGGGCATTAAGGGGTTGCGGAATGACTCCAGCCCACGTGAAGGGCTAGCCCCTAATGCTGAAGTTATAGCCTTGGAACAATATGGGGTGGTACTGAAACCAGGGAAATTAATGTCCACCGCAGATATTACTCACGTCCGACAAGGCTTTCTGATCACTATTCCCCAAAGACGCTCCTTCATCAAGGCTACCTTTGGCCAGGTCTGTCATCGGTACCTAAAGGGAGGAGACGCTCTCGACCGAGCCTGTTACCACGTCAGGTCGCTAGTGAATTGGATGGATCAGACATCGCAGGCGCTCAAAGGTCGGTATAGGGAAATTCTCAATGAAACCTTAAGCTCGCTAATTAAAAACAACCAACAGCGACCTCAAAATCAAGGGTCAGAATCAGACTCAGGCGGAAGGATCAAAAGAATGAAGAAACTTCCCATCATGCTGGACGACCCAGGATGGCCGACCTTTCCTATTCCAACATCATGGAACAAGGGGCTTTCAGCTGATGTCAAGTATAACAGGGAACTAATTAAAGTGTTACAAGAATCCTCCGACCAGATGATCGAAGATCTGGCGCTGATGAACGAGAAACACGACGAGGCAGTAGAAAGGGTTAACCACGTCGTGATAGGTCTACTGGATAATTTAAGATCACTAAATAAGGCGCATAATACCACTCGCCGGAGAATGAAACTTGTCCAACATAAGGTGGACTGGATGGAACTGTACCTGAACATGATACCTGTAGCTCTGGAAGACAAACTAGGTGAAATGGTGTATCTCCAATTGGTAGTGGAGCAAACGCGCGTGTTCAGGAAAGGTGTACAACACCTGACACGGGGCCAACTAACCATGGATTTGGTGCCACGCCAGTATATGGTCGGAGCGGTCCTGGAAGTCAACAGGTATCTGAAAGGAATCCATCCCAGGTTCCATGTAGCGTTTACAGATCCCTCCTTCTATTATGAGAACAGTCAACCCTCATTTAAATTTGATGAAACCACCCAGGAGCTGATCGTGTACGTAAGGGTACCAGTAGTGGCCGACGAACATTTGTTTAGAGTCTACGAGGTACTAACCTTTCCTGTGCCAGTGCCAGTTAGAGGACGACAAAAGAAGGACGCTCTCCAAATTGTTAATCTACCAAAAAGTGTGGCTATGTCCATGTCCCGTCAGTACTACGTACCACTGGCTAGCGGCAGTTGGTCAGGCTGTTATGGGCAGACCATCACGCTCTGTAAGGACTTGCCCTACATGAAAAAGATCACGGATAACACCTGCACTGCCGCCCTGTTGAGACGCGATGACATGGCCATACAAGAGAAATGTGAACTGGACTATCTTTTGGAAGCAGACTTTGGAGAAATGGCAGTGTATCTGGACGACGGAGATATGCTTGTGGTCAGCGCTGACACCCGGGGCCAGATGATTTGCAGAAATCAACCCGCGGTGGAGGTGAACATAGAAAACTATGCGCGAGTTCAGGTGGAATGCGATTGTGCATTCCAGACGCAGGGATCATGGATACCGTATAGTTTACGGAACTGTGACCGACACACCAGGATCACCACGGTCGTGTATCCACCTAACGACCTGTTGGAAGCAGCGAGTCGTGTGAAAGGATGGAACGCTAATTTCACGAGGCCCGAGAATGAACCCACTATGTTAGAATCAGATCCTATCCCTGAAACGATTAGGAAAGAGCTACTGGAAATCGAGGAAAGCCTAAAGGTCAGAATACCTGTATCCTCTCTGGCCAAGCGAATCCAAAAACACCGGAAAGACTTGGCTAAAGGCATCAAGAAAGCAACTGACCGCTACGAGGTGGACAAACACGCCCCATGGTTTTCTATAGGTAACTTTGGGGGCGGCTTTGGCCTCCTCACAATCTTCTGTATAGTGGTAGCAGTAACCATTATTGGGTGTATTCTCTGGAAGTGCTGGCGGAACCACCAAGGCAAGGCTGCCCTGGCCGGACTAACCATGACTTTACCTCGGGCCGTGGCCTTGGAAGCGGCGGACCCGGAGGAGTTGCTGCGTAGTGAAAAGGAACTAACTGGATGCCCGGACACGACCGCCAACCCCACTGCGGTGGCAGTACTTGCTATATTATTGGCAGTACTAGTCATCGCCATAGTGGTCCTCGTGTGGCGAAAATGGAGGTATATTAGAAGGAAGACTGTAGATGGACTATACGTACAGTTTGCCAATCCACATATGATAGAAACCATATTTCTAGGTGAACTGGCCATGCCTTCTGACCACACTTATACGGAAGGTTATGTGCTCATTAGGGATCTACTGGTGACCCAACTGTGTCTGAAATATACCCTGACAGTTACCTGGGGGGCGCAACTGATGGGAGCAGCAACTAGACCTGGACAACATCCATCTAAGGTGCCACTACCAGACACCCTGAGGGTGTCTAAGAAACTAGCCCGTCTAATGATGAGTAATCTAAAATACAATACCAGGGCCAGACTACTGAGATATTCCTCGGGGCTAGCCACTCCTGTACCCATGGGAGTACCGCGCCTCATCGACGCAGGCTGGTCCGATGTCGGAGCGGACTGGCCTCAACCGGTGATGGGACATGGAACAATGCCTAACGCTCCTCCTAGATCGACCACGCCCACCTCGACAGCGACCGGAACGGGATCTGCCCGAAAGACAGTAAGACCAGGGACATCCGAAAAGGATCCAGGGACGGTTTATGAAGTTATCATATGACAATGTAACGAGTATTAAGACCTGGCCTAGTGCTGTACAGGTAAAATTGGTGAATTAATAATACAATGGTACGAGTTCTAAAACTGAAATGTTACAGGAAGTTCGCTGGGCACTGCCTGTTTGGGTAGGTAGGGTTCTGTTGACTAACCTGATCAATAATGATTCACCAACCAGGGAAACCTGGGTCGGGTAGGCTGGTCCAACCGTCTTTCTATGGACCCATGGGTTATCTAAATTTCTCTCAAGTTGAGTGTCCCATGCCCGGTAGCCTAGCCCAACACTCTTATTGTTATCGATTTGGCAACTCTTTTAAAGTAGGGAACCATTTGGAACCGATCCTAGTGTCGCGAAATTTTAGCATCTAAAAAGATATTCAAAATTCTGTACAAAACCTAGGTGCGCTCAACGGGACCAATGCTCCCAACGAGCGAAGTGAACTTCCCCAAGCAAGTACCATCTACACCTGACCCCTGTGCTGTTGTTACCGCTAGGATCGGGCTGCAGTACAGGAGTCACTTGGGGAACGCCACTGTCTATTCTTTAGCATGCTTACATATATAATCCTCTCAAAGATGAGGGGGCTGCACAAGCAGCAGGAGCCTGCCCACATGCCTGGTGTCAGTGGTGCCTGACAGGAGGCAGGACGTTGGGGTTACGCGTCACTGACGCTGCGAAGGGCACTGGGGTGGATGCCCGACCATGGCAGTCACTATGCCCCGGGTGGGTTGGCTCCTGACAGCGGTCTCCTCATCACAAAAAAAATCGACGAATAGAAAGAAATTTACCTAAAAACTTAATATATAAAGCAACCCAATATTTATTTAACTAAGAGCCCTTCCTCAGGGAATTCTGAGCAAGTTGTGATAAGAACATATGAACGCAGAATATTTAGTAACATTCAAAGGGGGGACGCTCCGTGACAGCGCACGAGAGTACCTTATACGTGGCTCGTTTGCTTCTGGTACAGGCACGCTACAACAGGCAAGGATGTGTACAACTCCTGCCAAGGCGTGCTACATTCAGAAAGTATAACGGAGGTCACAAGGAAAAAGAAGTTACGGGGAAAATGCGGTGAACTGGTGACATTCACAGGGTGCTAACTCCCTTCTTCATAAAGGCGACTTTCACCTGTGAAAAGAGCCTTCTCCCTGTGGGGGGGAGTTCTAGCTAAAACCCACAGGATGATGAGACGAGGCGCTGTACAAAATGTGTAGTCTCGTCGTCTTGGCTATGTGTAATGATCACCGAGTCACAACATATCCTAGTCGTTGGATCCTTTGATTTTACTGTAAATCAGGATCCAGCGAAATGCGAAAAATGAAAACAACTGCCCAAGGTACAAGACTGGGTTATTTAGGCCATGTTTAGACCAGTTTTAACCGGGACTGAGGCAAAACGGCAAGAAGTCAAGTTTCGACCCGGGTAAATTAGAAATAATCAAAATTAATAAAGAAGACGTGCGGCTTCAGAGCTGACCGCCGTCGAGAGAAAAAAAAAACAAAAAAAAAAACAAATGAAATGCTAGTCTTGACCGCCGTCGTGGCGCTGAAAGTAACCGGGTCTCCGCTCAACAGTTGAGCTGAAGAGGGGGGACACGGTCTACTAATTCCCTAACGAACGGCTGCAAAAACTTAGTTGAAAATCCCTAGCTAATAGTCTACCCTTTCTATTAGAAAAGGATTAGATTACTAAAACTGTCTATAACAATAATAGATATTCCTGCCCCGCGTGCGCATAGTTAGGATAGGCTGGGGGCGGAGTCTTTTCAGGAGTAGTCTTGACTCTCCACAAGAGAAACGGGCATAGACCTGAACAAAGGACGGGTTTAACCTTGTACTGTACTTCGGTAAAAGCCCGACTTACTAGGTGCTGTCTGGAAGTAAGTGATCTGAAGAGATGCATTTACACATCTCTATAATTTAAAGGGGGTGTAGGCTGCATATTAAAAAAAAAAAAAAATATGCAGTCTGCTCCCAATTATAACAATGGGAAACTCGGTGCTGCCCATTCTGGTTCTATGGATGGGGGGTACCGACAAACCACGTGTAACTAATGAGGACCGGGAATCAGATCAGAAATGAACCTGAATCTGAGACCCGATCCTCTAGTGATAACTAATAAGTAACGAATAATCTCAAACCCCTTTGTACAGTTAGGGTTTAATGTCTTTCATGACACCGACACTTTTATGGAATGAAAACTACCCCACAATTTTCCATATATAGTGTGTTGTACAAAATAAGACGGTAAATTATTACTGTTAAAATATGTATAATATATATTTATGAAATTGTCTGGTGATAGGGGCGCCAACTACCCAGTATAACAGTGGAACTCGGTGTTCGGACCCAGGTTGAGTCTAGGGGTTGAACGCCGAGCTACCACCTGTACTAACAAAAGAAGGGAAAAAGGTTTGTCTTAATATTAACCATTGAAGTGTGTTGGTAAATTATTCTAACACAATGGACATAAATATGAGGAAAGGAGAATAGCAAGGGAGTTACCGTTCAGGTATTGGCTCTCAGAAAACCAAGTAGTCTCTTAAATAAACCACAATAAACCCAGTTCCTATCATCATTCTTATTCCCCATCTGGACGACACTGCACATTAATACTAGTTATCAAACTTATTCTAACACCATGGCACTGACGAAGTCTTCTGAGACGTATCAGTCCATTGCGTGAAACTAGATCTTAACTGGAGCCTGTAGCCTTTGCTGCAGACCCAGAACTTACCATGGGACTCTTACAGGAGACTAACTCACTTCACCTGGAGGGATCCCCATGAAGTCCTTACACCTTGTGGTGACACCTCATGTGGTCTGTCAGGGAGTCCGAGCGGGTGAGTTTTGCGTCACATCTCGGGCACTCATGATACCTTTCAAGGTAGGCCTTACCTTATAAAGGTGACAACTCATCAAAGAATTCTGCCACAGCCAATCTAAAGCTATGCAGTCTGGACCAAAGTACCTGGTCACCAGCAGTTCCTCAAAACTTACCACGGAGTCGCCGACGGTCAGTCGGACGACTCTACCTGGGGTGACCACATGAAGCGCTTACGCTTTATAGTCACCAGATAGAGTGTTTCCATCACCTTGTACGGGGAACGTCAAAACAAAGAATTCTGTCACAGCAAATCTAGTGCTGTACAACCCAGACCGGAATCCCTGGTCATCCACACAACTCCATTGGTGCAGTGTCAGTCAACTAGTAGTTAATAGTAATAAAATAACATTCTAAGGCCAACGCGGCACAGTCTACCCATACATTGAGAGCCTGCCTGAATCGGTAATGTCAACAAACCTTTAGTCAGAAAATCCCTTATTATCGCCCAATCACACGCGCGGTAAAATGTTTGGTCATGTTCGCCTAAACAATCCCTCCCACTAAAATCATATAGCCTGACGTCTCTCAGTGCCCCAACATCACCACCTTATGCTGTTCATAATATCATCAATAACCACAGGACCTGGAAAAGATAATAAGTTTAGTACACAAGGTCCTAGTTCTCAGCCCGCGTCCACCATCTTGGAACCAAAAGTAAACACCAGGTGGCCGCCCACGCTACCCGTTACAAAAATCACCAGCGAAACACAGTTTCTAGTTCCGGGAATGACATCAGCTTCCGGAATACAACAACGTGAAGGCGAGCTGAGAAAACTGCTAACTAATTCCTGGCCAACAATCTCCTTAAAATCCTACGGGTTAGTGGCCTACCTAACGTGCTAATAACAAGGAAAATTAGGGACAGTACTCACCAGGCGTGGGGGCGGACGAGATGAAGGTCCAGCTGAACCGAAAGGAGGGCGGTGTCCGACGACAAGCCAGGGCGGTGAAAACGTCTGTGTCCTCCCATGTGAACAGTCTTGCTATCTGGAGCTCCGTCAGAACGTGTGGGCTGCTCCTCTTGAGTATATAAACTTAAGTGTCCTAATCACAAGCCGGGAATTGGACTAACAAAATTACTTGGTGGAGTCAACCCGGAATTAAGTGTCCTAATCACAGGCCGGGAATTGGACTGACAAATTACTTGGTGGGAATCACCCCGGAATTAAGCTATGTACACGGGGGGGGGAGTGCCGGCGGTCTAATGTAAAACGGGCAACCGAACAAAGACCCGGCCCAAGGCCCGGGCCCAACGGCGCAACACCCGGGCGGACGGCATGTAACCGTCTTCCAGTTCACGGAAGTCATTGACGGTCATAACACCGTCAGCCACTACCTTTGAGAGGTGGAGGGCATGACCGGTGTTGACCGTCGGCACATCGAACCAGTCGTTCGCCCTTTTGACTTCACGGCTAATCCGGGGAATGATGCGGTTAATCCACCGTTGCAGAGATCCGTCGCTGTCCGTGCGCGCCCAACTGCGGGCATCGAAGCCCGAGGGGGTCGCTAGGATGAGGGTCGATGGAGTAGGGTGGGCCTGTAGGTTCATGAAGGCACGGTTAAAAAGTTCTGAGTAGAAGTTAACAACGGCGTCCGGGTTAATGAACAAGGGAAGATACAAGCGTAGCTCTGGGTCCCAGGTTAGAATGTCGAGTAAGTTCGTAATCACTATTAAGACGTCATCAGGATACATCATATGGTGAGCAAAAGCAAAGCCCGCCAGCTCCGCCGTCGTGGCCTCTTCACTCGGGAAGACCACGTAGATGTGCTCTGTGTGGTTTTGGATCAAATCAGGATAATCCTGTACGCCAACCTCCCGTTCGGTACAAAAAATGGCGACGCGAACCATGATGGATTATGTTGCGAAGAACTAATAAAGGAAAAGAGCTAACTAGGAAAACACGTCTTGACACGTTGAAATTACCGCCGGCACTGATTAAAATGACGTCAAAACGAGGCTAATTTGGGAAACCCCTTTTTGATCCGAGGGATCCAAATTTTGAAATCGGCTAGCATGATCAAACCATCGTATAATTTCTTACAAAATCTACGCTAAACTAAAGCTTAGGTCCCCAACCAACGTAATCAAGCGACAGAATTAATTCATATCGGCCCAAAATGTCAGGTCGAGCCTTCAAACTTGCAAATTTGTTCGAAACAGAAATTTGCCATCCGGGCGCTTCGCGCCTGGAGGAATCAAATCGAGGTCAAACCCTGGAGGGGAACTCCAGTCAAGCGTCCCGCTAAGTACACATGTACTAAGCATAACTGATGGGCGCGCGACGAGGATGGTAATATTTTCTGGATCCAACTGCTTAATGTTGCTAGATCAGATGCATGGACCTTGTATTTATTGTAAATAATGTTGTTTTAGTTGAAATTTGACTGAAATGTGACACGCATTGTACAATGAAACTCGTTCGTTCAAAATGTCCAAATTCTCCGTATTGATTTTATTGTGTTAACTCGTTCTGAAATTGGATTTATTGTGTGTTTGTTATTCTTAGAAGGTTAAGACAACTTCATACTTTATAAATGTTGAGTTTTGTTGACTTGTGTTCCAAATCGTATAAATCAAAAAATTGTACAGGTATGTACTAAGTCAAAAACTACTTTGTCACCTTATGCACGGGTGTCGTAATTCTTAAGCCACATTATGGCTGACCATCCTTAAAACTTACCTTGTCACCTTATGCACGGGTGTCGCAATTCTTAAGCCTTAATATAGGCTGATAATGATATTTCTTCATTCTCTAAAACTGACTTTGTCACTTTGTCACCATGATTATGTCACCATTACTTTATCATACAAATGATCATGTTATCGTTCTTTAACACTTACTTTGCCACTTTATGAACGGGTTCCGCTAACCTTGAGCTTCAAGCTGTGAAAGTCAACTCGATAAATAATTTCATTTATGAACTTACCATGAAACTTATGAATGTTTTCACTGATCTTGAGTCTCAACCTGGGACTACCAGCAAAATGTACTATGTACTAAAGCAAAACCGATCATATGAATGTATCTTTGTTTATACTTCTGAATGAACAAAAGAGCTTCTGATTATATTGACACTGTGTTGAATGTACCACGAGAGTCAAAGCCACCCCACATTGGTTTCTTTATATTAGGAAACAATAATAACAAATATATCCAGTCATCAAAATTGGAAACTTTATCACATTTGATTGAAAATCTCCGTTTGGTTTGAGCTATGTCGTCCACCTCCTTAAACTCAAACACCTGACCGCCGTCGAATGTACTAATGGCTTAGTACTTTTAATATATTGTCATGTTATATAATCCAACAAGGATCAGGCTTAGCAAGTCTACGTCTAGTCTACTTCTAGAAGAAATATCTTACGCTCCCAGCGCCACCTGTTAACCAGTATAAAAGGCGTTGCAAGGTAGGGAGCGAGTTAGTTAGTAGAGTTTTAGTGAGAATGTCAGCTGAGTGAGTTTAGCAAAGGAGCTACTCGGAGTAAGTACATCGGCTCCCGCGTAGCAGACTGGAGTTTACCAATACCAACTACCTCGGACATAGGATTGTGATAGAGCTAAGCGCGAGAGCGGTCTAGAATGTGCTGGAACAACTTGTATTCTAAATGTGGTTGATTGCTGATAGGAGATGGGAGGTGAACTGATGGAGACTTATACACAGTGGCTTTGACTCGGGATGAGATGTTTACTGAATAAAAACCCTTTCATATTAAGAGCTCCCTCATCGTTCATTTCTTTTGAACTATTGGGAAGTGAATGAGCTAACTTTAAACGCAGTCTGATTGACTCAGACATTCTGGACAAACGACTCATGGATACTTAGTTATATACGCATCACGCAGTATAAAAACAAACATTAACAATAGTTCACAGTGGTATGGTATGGAATGGTTCTGGGTTGTTATAACGAGAAATCTATCCTGACTGATATATATCAAAATTAACACAGCTGCTCTGTTACCGGGTTGTTATAACGGGTAACATAGTAGTGAAATAACTTATATTTCAATGACCCGATATATACCCATCCAAATTTAGAAAAACAATAATGTGGTAAAGATAACACTGGATAAATAACCAAGTCAGCTGGGTTGTTATAACGAGCTGTACCTGGAACTTAATTTATATTAAGAATCCTTAATAAATTGGTCCTGTTTAATAGTAAATTCTAATCTTAAACTTTCTTTATTATATCTTTCCGCCCGCTCAAGCCTAACCACCATTGTCTAATCATATTAATCCATCCACACGCTGTGAATGATGGATAACCTTGATTTAGTTATGATGTTAAGTATTAAGTTATATGTGTTATATGTTGGTGTTTCTTATATTGTAGGTGATCACAAACTTGTCCGATTCTATATCATGTACAGATGATGGAACACACAAAGGGGTTAAAAATTATGTTTGTGAATATACGAAGTTTGTTTAATAAAATCGACGTCTTTCATCAATCAATAATAGATAAAAACATGGATGTTATCGCTCTAAATGAAACCTGGTTGAAAGATGATATTCCAAATTCTATCATTAATATCCCCCATTATAATCTAGCAAGACAAGATCGCAGTACTATTAAGGATACTGGATATGTCAAGCGAGGTGGAGGCTTACTAATATACATACATGAAAGATTAACCTACCAGACTGTTGTCAATGAACACACCTGTGTTTGTTGCAAGCATATTGAACTTATGGTGATTACTTTAAATTTACCACATACCAAACCTATATATATATTGTAAACCTATATAGACCTCCCGATGGAACTCCGAATGAATTTTTCAAAATTTTAAATGATATGATACTTACCCTCCCTAAGGGATCAGAAGAAGAATTAATAATAGGAGGAGATTTTAATATCAATTTTGCTCGCCCCAATGCCAAGCCAACTAAATTATTACATAGCTTCTTAAAGAAAAACCTGTTGGAACAAATTATAACAGATTTTACAAGGTTATCAGTAAATGACTCTTTAATAGATTTATTAGTAACTAACTCTAAATATGTTCTAGATACTGGTACATATCACATTAATATCAGTGATAAGAAAGAAACGGAAACAAATTATTACAAAGGTAGAGTTCCAAGGGAGGTCTTATAGATATTTTGATCATGACATTTTCGTGACTGAATTGTTAAATACAAATTGGGACTTTATCTATATAAACCAAAACCTTGAGATTATATGGGACACTTTTTATCAAAAGGTTAAGACCATGGCCCGACGGCTCGTAACTCTGCAGGCTGATTCTCATGATTACTAACTCGCCCTAATCATCAACTTAATCTACCTCCCTAGTTAGATTAAATATTTGGCCGTTAATCATGATTAAGGGGGATGTGATTAAGGTTAGACCAATGAAATTGCTTGTGTCATATGCTGTAGGGTGAGTTACGAGCCGTTTCTCCTAATCGTGATTAACTAATTGTGATTATCCTACCTAATTTAATCACGGACGTTCGACGTGATTAGTGGCGCTACGAGCCGTCGGGCCCAGAATAGATGACATGTGCCCAATTAGGACTTTTAAATTCAATAGAGACAAACCAGCATGGATGACTGATGAGCTGATTGAATTCATTAAAGACAGGGACTCAGCAATTAAAAGAGCTGCTCGAACCAAAAGTTTAGAGGATAAAAAACTTGCAAGGAATCTACGTAATTTAACAAATTCACTTGTTAAAAAATCCAAATCTGAATATATCAAAGAGCAATTAAATAACAATAAACATGACTCTAAGAAATTCTGGCACAATATACGATCGGTAATCCCAGATGACAAACATAGACAATGTTGTCAATACAATATTGAGTCTGAAGGTAAATTGCTGAGTCCTGATCAAATTCCTGAATTCATTAACAATTATTTTGTAAATATTGGACCTACTTTGGCACAAAAGTTTAAAGATGAAGTAAACTTACCTTATATAAACCAGTTTTTCGACCATAATCCATTCAGATTTTATCCCATAGACATTGATGAACTGGATAAAGAGCTTGCAAAAATTGAAATATACAAATCCTCTGGATTTAAATATATTTCCTCAAGGATATGGAAAATAGTCTTTCAGACCTTGAATTTTCATGTATTGCATATGGTAAATGTATCGCTTATGACAAATCAATTCCCCACCATATGGAAATCTGCCACAATTATCCCTATTCCTAAAATACCAAATCCCAATAGCCCGGGTGATTACAGACCCATCGCATTATTACCCATAATTGGAAAATTAGTTGAGAGATTTGCTCACAGACAGTTGATGAAATATGTTGAGGAGTTTCATTTATTATCACCTTTTCAAAATGGTTTTAGGCCAAAACACTCCACTATTGACACTATTTTCAATTTTATTGCAGACTTAGACAAAAATAACAATGGAAATGTTGACTCTGTAGCAATATTTGTTGATTTCAGGAAGGCCTTTGACACGGTAGACCATATAATTTTGTTAAATAAACTTACAAAAATTAATTGTGATAACTCAGCAATTTCTTGGATTAGACAATATTTATCAGACAGAACACAAAGCACTCTTCTAAATAATTTTCGATCTTCCCAAAAGCATATAACCTATGGCGTATCACAAGGAAGTATCCTTGAACCTTTATTATTTCTAATCTATATAAATGATATAACCCATGATATACTCAGTTCAAAGGTCTTCCTGTATGCTGATGATTTGGTCATGTATAAATCTATTAAGCGTGTATATGGCTTTGAAATACCCGAAGATCTAATAGATCTTCAAGCAGATTTAACAAATTTATATAAATGGTGTGGACAAAACAAGCTGTCAATAAATGCTAGTAAAACGAAATATATGTATTTTCCATACAATAAGCGGAAGGACTTTGGCCATAGTATTTACATGGGCCCTGACAAGCTTGAGGTAACTCGTACATATACATACTTGGGAGTTGTAATGGACCCATACCTTTCTTTTAAGCCATATATCAATCAAATTAAAAAACATGCCTCTTATAAATTGAAACTATTTCGCTCGTTGCGACATCTGCTGACAAAAGATGCTGCTGTACGAATAGCCAAGGCTATGATCATACCCATAATAGACTATGGAAATATGTTTTTAACAGCCTGTAATATTGTAGACCTGGACGAACTGGATGTGATACAGAATAATGTATTACGATGTAGTCTTGATATACATAACCCAAGGGAAATACATACAGATGACTTGTTAAGGCTGACCAAGGTATTAGCACTTAAAAAGAAACGAGCTTACCAGCTACTTGTTTGTATTAAAAAGAACATTGATAAGAATAACATCCCACTGCAAAGACCCATAAGATATACTAGAATACATCAGGGGCCCCTGGTTACATTGCCAAAGCCATCCACTGAAATATTTAAAAAGCGACCATTTTACTATGGATGTAATCTATGGAATACCCTACATGTAAATTGTAGATTAATAGTCTCACTCGACGAGTTCAAAAATACTGTTAAAAATATGTTGGAACTTGACAATCTTGTCCTGTAAATACTGTTTTTTCTACCCCTTAACTTTATTATAAAACCTGCTGAAATCCATTATTGTAATCCCTCGAAATTATAAGCAACACCACTGTATTGTCAATGTATAGTCCCAAGTATCGTTGTTGTATAGTCCTGTCCTTGGTAAATCATTGTTAATTGAGAAATGAACTATACACTATGAACAAATTGTATGTATGTATACTGCTACAAATGTGACGGAATCTGACAATATTATCCTTCCAATACAGTTTTTATTGTTTTTTCAACCCCTTAACTTTTTTCTATAAAATATGATGAAATCCATTATTGTAATTCCTCGAAATTATAACCAACATCACAGTATTGTCAATGTATAGTCCCATGTATTGTTGTTGTATAGTCCTGTCCTTGGTTAATCAATGTTAATTAAGAAATGATTATGTGCATTAAGAATTGGTTGTATGTATGTTAACACTGAAGGTGGGGGGAGAACAGGCGAAAGCTTGACCCCTTTCAGGGTAATGCTGAATAAAAAAAAAAAAAAAAAAAAAAAAAAAAGGTACAATGTAAACAGAAATTTGAGTGTCTGTATCCATACATTTCAATAAAACAACAGTATTAGCTGGTAATAATAGTAGAAAATGCTAAGTCACTTTCTGTACAATTTAGTAGTAAATATTAGGTCTGTTGTGACTAGTAATAGAGCCTCCACGTCTGAGAGCACCATATACAACATGCGTAGTTACAACAATGCATAATAATAATATTCACTGGTTAAGCTGAGATTCCTCTTGTATAAATAAGTAATGGATATCAGATCTGTTATGACTAGTAACTGATTCTCCATATTTGTGAGCACCATTTACAACGTTGTTTAAGGGCAAGCACCGGGAAAATGGAGTTGTTGAGCACTGTGGGACAGGTTAACAAAACAGAAAATGTGTAGGGCGAAACACTAGAAATAGAAGCTATTGTTATGACATCAAATAGCACCAGAAAAAATTGATTTGTTGAGCACTGGCGGGACAGATTAACAAAACAGAAAATGTGTCGGGTGAGTAAACATACTGAATGAACACTAAGAATAAAAGATATCGTTGCAAATACTGGTAGTAACCTAGTTAAAGAAAATGTGCTGCATGAAACAGTCATAATTACTTTGCCTTCTCCAGAATGTTAGTTCTCTTGCTATTCATCCTTGTCAGGTAGGACCCAAGACTATGTATTATTGGATAAGATTCTGCTGCCATCATTTCATTAAACATTTCCCTATCTGTTGGGTACAGAATGTCAAGCTGTGGCAGACATGTTTCATACAATTCCTTTCTCTCCTCCTCATATGTTTTGCATTGGATTAAAAAGTGAAATTCATCCTCCACAGCATCTGATTGGCATACTTTACATGTTCTTTGGTCAATTGGTAGCTTTGGTCTTGAGTGCCTGCCTTTCTCAATTTCTAGACTATGGGAGCTAGTCCTGAATCTTGCTATTGAGTTTCGCAGTTTTTGGTTTGGTATGTTGAGATATAGTTCAAATTCCAGTTTTCGTTTGAAGGTATGGTATGTTCTCAATTTTGGTTTTTTTTCTTCGTCTGCTATTCTTTGAAGCCAAGTTTGTTCGAAATTTTTGAGAGCATTTTTGGATATGAAAGTTTTGATAATTTTATATGATGCAGTATTGACATTCAGGACCTGTTCCAATCTATTCTCTTCTAACAACTTGTATACCTGTGAAACCCAAGTCTGTTCACCATTAAAATGAAGTGTTTTTAGACTTAGGTACATTTTCTTGACAAGCTCACTGTTTGGTAGCCTTTCTAAGTGTGCCCAATAATTCAAGACTCTAATTTCATTTTGAATTTGCAAGGGTGTTCTGCCAAACTCTCCATATATAGCCAAACTAGGAGTTTGTCTTCTGACTTTTAGTAGGCCTTTCAGGAACCCTAAGTGGATCTTTTCTAGTTGTTCACATTTAGCACTGGCACCCCATAATTATGTCTGCCCCATATTGCATTATTGGTATCACAAGACTATCAAATAGGTTACATGAAATGCTAGGTAGCTGCTGACCAAGATAATGACCATATTTGTAAATTCCAAACATTGCCTTCCTGGCCTTCTCTTTTGTGTATTGTATATGTGTTGAGAAGATCTTACCTGATGATGAAAACACATAACCGACATATTTATATTGCTTTACAATTTCAATTTCCTCTTTGTTAAAAATGAAGTGTTCTTTCCGTTGGCTGCTTTTTTTTGCTCGATTGAAACACATAACTTTTGTTTTGGTTGTATTGACAATAAGCTGCCAGTTACAACAGAATCTGTACAGGTTGTTAAGTTGTAACTGCAAGCCTTCTGGAGTTTTAGACAGCAAAACTAAGTTGTCTGCCCACAATATGTGTGCAAGGTTTGTTTCATTATCAAGAGGAATACCATACTGTGGGTCAAGATACTCTACCATGTCACTAAGAAAGCTTCGGAAAAGAAAAGGACTTAGGATACTTCCTTGATTGACACCGGCTTCCTCTACAAAGAATTCTGAAAGAAAGCCATCTTTTTTGACTTGTGATTTAGTTTTGCTATACATATCCCTGAGAATATTAAAAAGTTTCCCTCCCATATCTTTTTTTATTAGTTTGTAGAACATCATACCCCTATTCACAGTGTCGAAAGCCCTTCTAAAGTCTATGAAAGCAACATAAAGGGGACTATCTTCAATTTCACATTTTTGAATTGAGCCAAGCAGCAGTAATATGTTATCCCAAGTTCGACTATTTTTTTTGAAACCCCCATTGAAAGGGTCATCTTGTTGCATTACTTCCTGTACATATAGAAGTCTGTTCTTTAATACCGTTTCAAAAATTTTACTAATGCTGTTTAGTACTGTTATTCTTCTGTAGTTATTTGGGTTAGTCTCTGGACCATCTTTATATATTGGACTAATGATACCTTGTGACCATTCGTCTGGGTAATTACCTTTGTCAAGTACATAGTTAAACAATAGAGTAAGAGAGTATGTAAAAAAGTTCCCCAAGTTCTTAAAGATCTCAGCAGGCAATCCGTCTCTCCCAGGGCTTTTATGGGGCTTGAGTTGATTAATAGCACATTGTACCTCGTCTTCAGTCAATACATCATTTAGGATTGCGTTCCTTGTGGGGTTTAGTGCACACAAGTTTTGGTCATAAGTTTCCATGAAGTTAGTAATGTCCTGTTCAAAGTTTGAGTCAAAATAGTCAACATTAAATTTGTTTTTATCATTTTTGAACACAGAACAGAAATCATTTGTACTAATAGGGATGACTTCTTGATGTTTCGGTGTTAAAGTTTTCAGTATTTTCCACATATTTTCAGATGACCTGGTCTGCAGAAGTTTTTCCACTAGACTCTGTTGGAACAACCTTTTTTTTCTTTGTGTGGTACTTTTGTAGAGTTTGTGGACCTCAGAGCCATTGGCAGTAGCCCCTTTACAGGCTTGTTTCCTTAATTCCTTGCACTCGCTGTCAAACCATTTGTTCGATGGGAAAGTCTTGTTTGTTTTCCTTGTTTTTTTTATCGCAAGTGTTCTATCCGCTGCCTGTGTCACATACTGCGTAAATGCCAGAGCCACCGTTTGTGCACTGTCACCTTCACTTATCGCAGAAAAGAATGTATTATAATAGGTCCATGCTTTGGCATCAGAAAGGTGGGTTAGTAGTAATATTTTCTAAGCCTAGAGTGAGACCATTGTTTTCACGATATTCCAAACAAACTCACAAGTATAGTCGCATGGTCTAGTATTTATCTGCAGAAGCCTGTATCCCTGTTTGTTTGCCAATAAAAGTGATGGTCAGCTGGATGACTCAGTATTTGACTTGATGCTTTTCTGTTACCACCTACTGGTTGGTTGCCATACTTTGGAAACGAACATGATGGGAACTAGAGTCACACGAGGACAGGCCCAGAATGTCCTGGAGCAATACTGACATGATACCCCAGAAGCTGGTTACAGTTACCCAAACACCACCCCCATGAACATCTACCCCCCATTCGAAATAGCCACCCAGAGATTATCGCACATCTAACGGGCTCAACACACTCCTTGTTCCTACCAACTGCTAGAGACCAAGACAAGCTAGGTGTTTATAGTAGTATAGTAACAATTTTGCCTTTATTTTCATCGTAGTAGTAGTAATTTTATTGACAAACTAAGAGTCATACATTTTGATCTCATGTGTCAGATGTGTAATATTTGAAAATATTATATTTTGCATATTTTACAATGTATCATATATTCTTCTAATCATGTTCCACACAGAATCAGTGCCAAGGCTAGTCGTGAGAGGTCTTTCTGAAGAGAGTTGGTTTATGAATCAACATTTAACCTTATCAAGCAAGCTATGCCAATAAGTGCATATATACTTGTGGAAGGAAAAACCCTTAGGAAACGTAACTGAGTTTTGACTTGTATATTATGTGCCTCTGTGTGTCACCAATACACTAGTCTCAGTTGATGTATCGACTCATTACCACCTTTCTTGATGCCATTTCCTAATTCATCTTTCAGCAAAAACGGGGATGGAGGAAGAGCTCCCCCTTACATCCAAGTTGGAGCGGATCGACAATGCTCAGCTACCACCCATTGGGTAAGTGAGTGGCTGGCAAGATACAATGCAATAGAAGTACGGGGTGCCTAGAGTACCACTGATAGCAGGGGCGGATACAGGATTTCGAAAAAAAAGGGGGGGGGTCCATATATGTGACCCGATCTGACATAATGAGTCGCAAGTCGCGGAGATACGAATTTGAGTTAGCAAGATATGTTCCTCACCTCGAAAAGAGCTTCATTTTGATACCAAGATTGTGTTCGTACGATGATTAGGGCCAAAGTTAGGTTTTTCCCTATACGCGGTAGGCTGGAAACTTGATTCTGAGAAAAACGCGTTTGAAGTTTTTATGTGCGGTTTTGGTTAGACTCGGTCGGAATTCCTTGGATACCACTAGAAGTTTATCTCCCACCGACTTGAGACTTGGAATATACATTCTAGACTAGTTGAACTACAAAATACTGTGAAGTCATGCTTTAGAAATGGAAACTTTAATCATGCCGGCCTTGTAAAGATAGAGTACAATTCCTGTAAATCTGCACCTGAAAATGAAAAACTGAAGCAAGAGGGCAAGCTCAAACAGTCACAATACCTGTTCTAGAAGGCTGAATTGAAGTCACAACGACTTGTAAAGAGTCTATGGGAATGTTCAAGTGTATTTCAGCCTGTTTTGCCATAAATAATAAGTGTCATAGTTCCAGGTAAGTTGGATAAAAGTTCCATAAAGTTGAAAGATCACAAAACGTCAGTAAACTGTGAGTCTAAAACAACTCAAAAGGCACAAAAGTACCAATAAAATATTAAAATTCGAACTATATACAGGTATTCTAGTCTATGATTCTAGTTGCTAGAGGATGTAGACCGACCACGCCCCCGCCCCCGACTTTGGCTGCGTTTACGTTTGGGTGGGGGAGTGATCTCAGGGGAAGTGTCTGAGTCTGAGTCTGTTTCCATTTCACGTCGCATTTGGGCTGCTGTCTCTCTGTCTGAGTCCTCTGAGCCCGAGTCAGGGGTTTTTCCTCGACCCCGACCGCAACCTCGACCCCGACCTCGCCCCGACCTCGCCCCCGACCTCGGCCTTGCCCCCGACCTCGCCCCCTTCCTCTACCACGTCCCCTTCCTCGCGCCTCCTCCTCCTCCTCCTCCTCCCCTGCATCTCCACCTCCACCTGCTCCTGAGGGCCCTGGACCTGGATCTGGCGATGGGTCCCGCCGCCTTGGTGCCTCTGCTGCAGGCTCAGGTTCCGTGGGCTTGGGGCACGTAATGTCTTTGGTTTCCTCTGTGCAGAAGTCTCTGATGTTTTTGAAGAGGTACCACTGCCGACGAAGGGGAAGCCCAGGGGAAGGTGTGGCCGGTGGTAGGACCTTTGGGATGGCTCCAGGGTCCACAGTGAGCACATCCACTTCCTCTGGCTCAGAGTCAATGTACTGTCGGACGGTTACCTTCCCGGGGCTGTTTGATGAGAAGATAAAGTGGTGATACTGCTTGATCCCTTTTATTGGCCGGGTGAACGGGGTCAGGAAGGCTTGCCAGTTATAGGTTGGGACAAAGACGGCCCCATCTTCTGACCCACACAGCTGAGGGATGTTGACTTCTTTTTGGGTGCTGTCCCGGACCGTCTTGGCCAGGTCAGCAAGGCAGGACACCTCGGCACGGCGAAACCGCTGCTTGAGGAGACCGAAGCACCAGTCGGGGGCAAACTTGGTGTGGCCGGTTATGAGAAAGTTCAGAGTGATCTGCTTATGCAGACCAGTCAGGACCCGCCACATGAGATAGCCAATCACGTACTTGTTCTTGTTTTGCCCACTGCAGTTGTCACAGTGGAGGTCAAGGAGGCGTTCACCGAGGGAGTAGTTGGCAAAGTAGTGGTGGAGGTAGGAGATGACAGCGTTTGAACCCTTGCTGCCGCAGTGGGACTCATCAATAAGATAGTTTACTTGACGGGGGATGGCTTCAGCACACACGCCAAAGATGCCTACTTTGCGTGGGACGAGGAAGTAGAGGGGCCCTGGCTGCATGGGGGAGGAGGGGAGGTGGACCTGCTGTGCGTAGTCGAAAGATACATGCACCCGGATGTCAGAGGAACAGGGAGTGTGTGGCCCGAGCGCCGGCCGGCCTGCCTCGGCATACGCCTGCTTGGCAGCGGTAGTCAGTTCCTGGTAGAACTCCCGTTCCTTGGCCACCACCTCCAGGTGCTTCTGCTGCTTCTTTAACTTTGCCTGCTTAACTACTTCGGGGAGGTTAGAGGAGTAGGAGATGTCACGGTTGTTCCTCTGACACTCCCAGCACAGGTCAGTCATGGGGCGAGAACACACAATACGGGGTAGCAACTGGCGCCAGAGGTTACGGAAGGTGGTGACGGCAACCTGACGGTGGGCATCCCCGATGGCCTGTAGATAACGTTTATGCACATCTACCTTCCTTGTGCTGGAGGGGAGGAGGAGGATGTCGTCGCGTTTGTGCGTGGAGACTCGGCCGGGGAGGACGAGGGCATAGGTTTCGGCGTAGGAGTTGATGAAGTCGACCACGCGGCGGATGTCTGCGAGGTCGAGGGAGTGGGTGTTGGCCTTGCGTCCGCCTGACCTCTTAGTACGGGGTACGACCCCGTTCTCCCGATACCACTGGCTGATGGCGGTCATCTTGTTGATACTGCAGCTAAAAAACAAGAACACACAACTTACAATTGGAAATGGAATAATGTTGGACATACCAGGTTCGGTTACATAAAAATAATGTTTGGTTACATAAAATAATTATTGTGTACATGTTAATAAGTTACAGCAGGAGACAGGTTTAGGAACTACTTAGACAGAGAATGTTAGCTGCAGAGATGAATAATTACCTGTAGAGAAAGAGCAGGGTGTCCCGGCAGACCTTCCTGCCCCCGGCGGTGTAGTGGCTCCGTTGGTGCTGCCTGGCACCCTTGCCCTTTTTCCCCTTCTTCCAGGTCGACAGCTGTACCGAGGTGTCAGTACAGGCACTTGTAACGCCCAACAGGAGCATGTCCTTCTCCCCTGGAATGGAAATCCGACACAGAACTTTAGTGATGTACGAGCGACTGACTTTGTGAAAAAAAAAAAAAGTTTAAGAAAGTTTACGAACATTACTCTCGGCCGGGTCTACCCCCGCGGTCACTGAGGTTACTTGGCCGAAAATCGTATGTCAATGCCACAGAGGAAAAGTTACAGCCTCCAGGAGGTCATACAGGTATTATAGATGACAAACTATCTTCATTTAAGACGGTTAATAGGATGGTTATTGGCCGCACCTGGAGTCAGCTGGGCGACCTCCTGCCGTTTGTCCAGACGCTCCGCCGTTGAGAACTGGACACAACACGGGCCGTCGTTGTGGTACTTACACGAGCACCTAAACATGACGAAAGTCCACATTAATGTCAAAGATATGTGAGGGCACCCCTATAGATTGAATTAGGTTCATTAGATGGCTGCTAAGAACTTTTAATTAGGCCTGAGAGAGCATAATGGTCAAGGCCGTCCATCGTTCAAGTGTGAGACGCCATTAAGTAGGTCACGGCGGCATACTTTCAGCAAATGTCGATTTTGAACATAAAGACAGATAGAAACATGAAAATAATTACGGGATATCTTAGAAAACATGTTTGGGCAACTTCTGATGGCCGGACAGGTCTAACGGTTTGGTATTTATAGGAATTTTCAAACGACACAACTTTGGCAATTTCGATCGCAAGTCGCAAGCAAGCATGGCCTACCTAAATTTCTGGCAACTGTCAGTTTCCTCCTGCAGCAGTTGGTCCGTCGGATCAGTGATAACCAGGGGCTCATCCTCGTCCTCCTGTGACTCCTCAGCCTCCTCCAAATCCTCTATGTCCTTTTCCGACAGGGTAGCATCCTCCTCCCCCTCCGATAAGTCCCCATCGTCCTCGGCAAAGACGAAGTAATCCTCGACAAGTTCTCGCCATTGCTCGTCGTTGGCGCCGCCATGAAGATTAGTCCGAACAATTGTATTTAGCGCGGCTGCCACGGCCTCCTCACGCTCCTTGGGGGTAGCCATGTAATCCTAACAATGTTTGGATCCAAACTGCACTTGCAGTTCAAAAAATAACACGCTAATTAACACGTTAGGCCTCATTGAACGCGCACCTGCTTCTGTCGGTCGGACCTTTAAATTTTACAAACAGTCGCGCTTCCGGCACGCCGAGGGGGTCTCAGCCAATCAGAGCGCTCGGATCGCAACACGTGACCTCCTTGACAACGATTGTTTACGGCGACGGCTTTCGTGATCCGCCTTCTGATTGGTCCATCCCCGTCCCAATTCAAAATCCGACGATGCGATTGGCTAGAAGAGGTCCCGCGCTTTTCGGCGGTACCAAAAGTTCTTGGGTTGTCGACTCCTAAAAGCGGCTCGCAAGTCGGCAAAGTTGATAAAAATTGGCGTCTCAGGAGCCTTTTGTTTTAACTCAGTGAAGCAGAAGAACGACTTTGGGGGCCATTCTAACACACTAAGAATATTAATTTCATCAAAATATTTTGGGAAATGAAAGTCCTGATATAAAAGATTAAGAAAATGCAACAAAGTCATTTTCGATGGTGGGGCCGATTTCCGACTTCAGAGGCCCATATCTCAGTTTGACCGCGCGCGACTTGCGACTCATTTTGTCGGATCGGGTCACAATTATAGGTTAAGTACTAAAAGTATGTGCATATGCGTGCATGCGCGCAACGTTTTTTTTCTCTTTGGCAAGTTTAAGTGTCCACCAAAAGGGGGGGGGGGGGGCCAGGACCCCCTGGACCCCCCCCCCCCCCACCTGGATCCGCCCCTGGATAGTAAACGTTTTTGGCTGAAGTGTAGTATGACATCAATTTATATAGATTTGAAATATTTTTCATGAATATCCTTATTAAGCTCCTAATTATGTATTACTTTCAATAAGTATATAAGTATTGTGACTCATAGCCCTATATCCCAAAGCAATGTAGGCCTATAGTTTGTCTTCCATTATGAAACTATCTAAATTGTTTGAAATCCTGAATTCCAAGTGAATATATATATCAAAATCCAAGAGATGAACGAATCATTAGTTCCTTTTATATTGTTAAAACATACTCTTTTGTTCTTTCCAGTTTATCAGCCTGGTCAGTTCATACTTTAGCTTAACCATTTAGTGTTACAACTAAGACTCAGGGCTGAGAGCGTCCTCTTTGCCAAATGTGAAGAGTAAAGGGAGGAGTCAGGTCCCATTTGTTGTTACATATGTTTAGCGCAGTCCGCGCAGCAGTCAGCAGAGCGCTGCTAGCTTTTGTTGGTCAAACATCCTGGAAAGGTTGATACTAGAAGCCTGATCTGGAACTGGAATAGAAGCAGATAGACTGAGTAATAGGCTGGAGCATTGGCTGAGTGTGGTTGAGTGGACCTTACCTTTTGGATTGTTCATTGTCATCCATAGATCTTCTCATGAGTATGCACACACATTGGATAATAACAAAGAACATCCTTTCACGCGAGTGCTATGTCTTTTCATAATACGGAACTATAAATATATTATGTATGAACCCACAGTCCAGGCAGAGACAGACTGCTGATGGAGCTATAGCTAATATCCTGGGAATGATTATATGACCTACAAATAATGCGCTAACTTATATTGGATATTGAAATTATAATAGATATTGAACTATAACTTGGTAAACTGACCCCATCACTGTCTATACTATCTTTTTTTTTGCGTGTGGATGTTCAACATATTCCTTTTATACTGTTATCAACTGAAAATTGACTATTTCAAACTTTGAGGAAACCCTTTTTACCAAAGACATTCCCGAAGAGAACTATCAATAACTTTTTATTATTAATAATTCATCTTATATCTAATTATAACGTTTCAAAGCGTTCATATTATAATCTGTATATCTACGCATTTAACTATTTCCACACTGTAGAATCAACACTTCTAATTTCACACTGTTAATCACCAAGTTAATATCTACATCGTTGAAATTGATATACCCTACAAACATTGGTTTTCCACCTCATCCTGATGAAGTCTTTCAAATAGTTGAAACATGTTGATCATTTTGCATCCTTAATTGTCTACACTACGACTAATATATAACACAGTCGTCCATCAAGTCGTGCTTGTTGACTTTGGTGGTCACCATCACTTTTATTTCTATCCTAGCTGTGTATGACAAGTATCAAGCAACCAGTGCTGGCTCCTGGTGGGAAACACAGTGGTCAGGGACCACGTATGGGATGAGCCTTACCTATCCCATATCATGCTTCAATGTATTGAAAAAAATGAATGGAAAATATTGTAGAGCAGAAATTCCTAGGTCTTCAGGAATTTGAATCTACCTTTTTAATTAGTTTCTGTTAGATAGTATCTGTAAAGTAACCAAAATATAATAGTCCGAAAACATAGGTCTTATGCATGGAGGACAAATATGGCCTCATTGGTTGGAAAGGATTAAAGAGGATTGAGTGGATAAACGGAATGTTAGTATAATTCTAGACATACTACAAACTTGTTCATCAAATACATTTGCAAAATACTGCTGAATAGTCTTCAGAAACTAATGGTCAATAAAGCCGCTATAAGTTATCTTAAAAAAACCTCAAATATTGTGGGTGCAAGATGCAGGTGCATAAACCTTTAACTTCAAGCTGGAAAGAGTATACCGAGTGACCTACTGGATAAACTACTGTTCCTCTTCTACATGCATACGTCTTTAGTCATGTGCCCATCCCAGTTTACAGCAACATTAGAATTTTCCATGAAATATTCTCAAAATTGCCTCCATGCTTAGTCCCTGAAGAGAATTGCATGATACAAAATAAACAAAAACAATTTGGTTGACAGATTGTTCTTAAACTTTGTAAAATGCAGCTTTGTAAGTTGGCCTGTAAGTTCCCCATAGGAATCAATGCTAAAGTCTTTCAGCTCAACCTATAATGCCCATCCTATTTTGCCCTAAAATACAGCATTACGATTGGCTGCCACACCTGCAAACCTGTTAATTGATCAATTCAAAGAAATCATAGTGGTTTAGTGGGACTTTGGATATGGGAAAATATTTCTGTTTTTTTTTCAGTAACCACAACTCTAGGTGACAAGGATGGCTTATACAAATATTTTCTCTGACCTTGTCCAACCGTGGGATATAGCCAATGTGGGATGGGCTTATTAACATTTGTGGGTAAATTATACACAGGTACACATAGTGTCAATCCATGACACACAACATTTGTAGAAGTCCCTTGTCGGCCTTTGAAACCAAAATCTACTCATTTCAAACAATCTGAAAATTGCCCTTTGTTCTAGATCGAGTGTTTTCTATTTGTTCAAACAACTTTACTTACATGATATATCGTGTTTTTCCAGATGAATTACATAGAGATGGACTATATGAAGTAAATATTACAGTAAAAGACGCAGGTAGAATATCCATTGTTTTATCATCTTTATATCAATTTCACGATTTACATTATAACATATGAGTCAGAAGAAAATACATAAAATTCGTTTTCTTTTATTTGTAATCAACGGAAATCAACACTCTTCAGATACTATTCAGATACATAGATCCATTCTTCTTTATAAAATTGTTCTTCCAGAGCAAGTATACGTAACAATATCGATTGTATTTTTTAGTTCTATGTAAACTTTGACGGGGAATTAGACTCTTCTTCTTTCTCCGACGCTCATGGTCACAATCAGTTATATCAATTGAGGCATAACTAACACAGCAATAGACAGAATAACTGATGAATCAATGTACAGTTTTTTTTTTTTATAAAAGTGAGATAAATGCTTAGGTAAAAGAACGACATAAACAAATGTTTGCCTTGAGAATTTATCATTTTAAACAGAACATGATAAGCTTCAAAGGAATTGGCAGAAGAACCTAAAAGTATCTAACAATAACAACACAATTCCGTTCAATTTGCGTAAAAATGACTTTAGGGACACAAAACCCTACATATTTGATATTCTCGAAATTGAGATAACTATAAAAGTATGTTCGAAGACCCGAACTACGGGCAGTGGTAAAGTATATGCTCTGAAAATAGCATAAACTTCAACAGAATTCCAAAAGAGGTGGTAATATTTCCATGTTTTGTAAACAGACACAATCTTTATAAAATCTGCATTCATGGAATTGAGCAAGCAAAACGTGTTTTAATATTGTTATTAATATTGCCAGTTTTAATGGTTTAGAATTTACCATATGCCTGAGTAAGGCTCATGTAATATATTTATATGTATATGTTTATTTGAGTTAGAAAATGTTTGACTGCTAATTGCACTTGGTTTCCCTCATATGCTGTCAGATCATTCTGCTTTGCAAACATGTTTGCACTATATCAGCTCAGCAGTATCAGTACCAGCTGAGTATTAGTTGCAATTTGCATTCAGGACTATAAGTCCAAACGTGAGTTGCACATTGGAGGCCAACATTACCGGGGAACACAAGTCACAAAACACAAACTCTTACAACTTGTCAAAATGCAATAAATGAAAGGAAAAATGTTTCACTTTGGCGCAAGGGAAGATGAGATAATAATCTGTCCTTCTAAGATTTTTTTGTCAGATCTTTCCTGCCATAAAATAGATTTTCGAGATTTTTTAAAAGTATGACCTAGTTTAACAGGAACCCCCCACACCCATTATATATGGTGAACTCACGTGTGGCTCAGACCAAGCTACATTCAATAGCTCTCAATCATTTATTTATCATGAGTATTGCGGGTGCAAGACAGATACACGTAAAACATGGAATTCCAGACTATTTTATAAGTATGCTTTATAAGTACAGGGATCCTCTAGGATATGTTAAAAGATATAATTATAGTGCAAGTATAAAAATATAGCTATGTAACGGGCTATATTTCTATCACTCTCTTCTCATACATGAAAAGAGGAAATATCGAAACCTGTGTGCCACACCTACCACGTTTACCGTTGTATCAAAATCTTAACTCAATCTTTAACCCTTCCTGCAGGGGGAGTTGCATAATATTCTGGTACAACTTTTAATTATATATTTCCGTAAAAATAGTGTAATGAACGGAAATGCAGAAAGTTGCATATTTTGTTATGCGAAAATCATTTCCGTAGTGATAACGGATTTGGCTAACGCAAAATCCACTAAAATCACCCTTAATGGAAATGTTGTAACGGATTTTACAACACTAAAGGCCGTATTCCACATACCGAAAGTGCGGGCAGCTGATACAGCGCCTCGAGCAACGTTCTTTACCGGCAGCCTGTACTTTCGGTGCACTTTTGGCGGCCGAAAATGCGTCATCGGCGGCCGAAAATGCGTCATCGGCGGCCGAAAGTGCGTCATCGGTGGCTGGTATATAATCGGCCGGAAATATCAAATTTTATCGGCAGTGCTGCTGATTATTGCCGAAACTGTATCGGTGTCAAATCAGCAACACACTTTCGGTATGTGGAATACGGCCTTAAGGCCTCCGGTATTCCTTCTGCAACAGTTGTATTCCATTATGGATCCGCTAAATATAACGGAATGTTTTGCACCCCACTCCTGCTACGTGTATAGCTTCACAGCAGCATGGTAAGTCCTTTCATACAATGTATACTTGTGGAAAGTGAAAAGGAGAAAGCCCCTTGACATATGGGAACATGCCACAATCAATTTATATACTGATATTTCATTGTCTTCTGAGGGTCATTATGTTTGATATATGATAGAATAGAGAATAGCTAATGTTACCTATATACTTATATGGCTCTGGACATGGGGTCAAAATCACACAAAAAAATGGCATTGATGGTATCTGTTTTTTGACATAAACATAAACTAAGACCTACAGTTTAAAAGTCCGAGACACAATTTCTTTCCAATCAAATTAATGTTGGAAAAAGGCGTGTAGCACTTTTGAAGATGAACATCCAGTTCAAAAAGAATAAGATTTAAAAATCAGTTTTTAATTCATATTTCATTCTTCAAAAATAGTTGCTAATGAGGGGGAGAACGACCTCACTGGATATTTTTTTTATTTTTTTATTTTTTTATTTAGCCAAAATCCTGTTTACACAAGTTCTTCCTTTCAGCTTTTACACTACCAAAATCAATATTCATATCAGCTCTTGGATATTGGTGTACCTCGCAGGGAGCCAGTGGCAAGGAAAGTTCCTGGTGTGGTACGATGATAACCCATGTCCTATTGCTGGTACCCAAAGGCCCAGGACATTAGTTCTTCTCATTAGTGAAGATCGTTATATAAAGAAATTATGAGCTTGCCTGTGATATATGAAATACTGATGATGCTTGCAGTTGTGAAAATATTGCAATTTTTTTCAATCAACTGCTCATCATAGGTCTCAATCCTTAACAATGCGCGCATAACTCCGGTATTCAAAGTGGCCTTCAATAAATGATGTCACACTTTTTCAAGGTACTTTTAGGACCCCCCCACCCCCCTCTCACACTCAATTTTCTGTTTTAAACATGATAATAAGGCCCGTTTTCATGCAGTGTCACAACATTCAACCTACTGACGTACCCCGTTATGTGTGACATCGTTTATAGATGACCCTGAAGTTGGTTTCGGCATAGTGGGTAGTTCCGTTCGTCGACGTAGACTGCTCTACAGGTTGGTGTTGCGGCCTACCGTGTAGTTACAGTTGGGGCAGGTATGGACGGCATCCTTACAGGCCGGGATGCAGAAGGGGAGACAGCAGCAGCCGAGCCACAGTCTGGGAGGAGTAACGGTAAATCATAACATAATATAATAATTTTCATATCATATCAGTGTAAGCTGGCAGTAGCATTTCAGTGGGAATTCAGTGGGAATCCAGTGGTTGTGCAGTGGGAAATCAGTATGTCCGAAATACTTAAACAAGCTGGGATAAGAAATCAGGACCATATCAGTAGCTAATTTAAATGTTTCGGACATACTGATTGGGGAAGTATACACTGCCGTTTGGTCCAGGTAATGCACTTTAGTAGCAATGCCAGACGAAAAAAGGGATCATGTTCTATTAACTTTACGCCAACATTTCCCGAAAGGTCTCATGATTCTAAGATCATCAGTTTTTATTTTATGGCAATTGGATGATCCATTCAAAAGTTATGAGCAATTTATGTATGTAAAAATAGCCAAATTATCAGCAACCTGACCATATTAATCCTATGTTAAATCCGAGTTGAAATGGACCCCTAATTTCATAGAATTTTATAGTTTGAAAGTAAATAGCTTTTGATCTAATAATCATATCAAATTAATTCAAAAAGTACAAGAAAGCTTAGATTTTAGCCTGTTTAGCAAATACCCTAGCTAGTTAGGTATCTAAAGCTTGGAACCGCAGATTTTTATTTGAAAACAAAAGCCGTTGGACCATTTAGGAGGAAAAATCCTGGCATCCAAAATTCCAGTGGCAATAACTTTTCAGCCAATCATGATAACAACTTCATTCAAAAAGTATTTGAAAGATCGATTAATCCTCCTTTCACCTATTAGCACAATTAGTTATTGTTCTATTGGCTTGAAATGATGATTTTCCTCAGGAAATACAAAATCTAAGATCATTAAGGAAGGACAAATTTCTCAGCATTTTGTTTGTCTGAAAATCGTTTTTGATCTATTCATCAAAAAAACAAAATTCAAAAAGTCTAATACAGATCAAGTATTGCTCTTTCAAGAAAATGTAACAGGTAAATGGTGATCAGGTGTCTTGAACCGCGGCTTTTTCATAGAAATTACACAGTTTGAGGTGTTTTAGGGACCCTCACAAATCTCCCCTACATGCTTCTTTCGCCATAATATTTGCAAAGAACCAATGATAGTTTCATAAAATCATATAAATAACTTGAAAGTACGATTCACTAGCTTTAAAATGAGCCCGAGATTATCAATTTCTGACAGGTATAAGTCATGCAAATGTCCAAATGTACTTGATAAACTCGTAATTTTGGGGAAAAGTACAAAAAACCAAGATTTAATAGGCAGCCTTCTGGCATTGCTAACTTTAGCACACCTAATCCAAAATTGATTAATTTGTTAATTGATTTGTTAATTGATTAATTTGTTAATAACGCTTTACTATATATTTTGATAAAACTGGACGAGCATGTATAGTCTATATGAAGTTGTTGTTGTATATATATATATATATATATATATATATATATATATATATATATTATACATGCAGTAATTTCTAAACTGATTATGTAATCAATTACTGTTTAAAAACAGTCTTTGTTATCTAACATATATGACAATGAGATCCCATTGAGGAAAATGTATAGTGTAAAAGCTTAGACCTAATCATTACAGGTATGTTCACAATGAGGAAGGGATTCATATGTTGAAAGGGGGACCCAGTGATTTCTGTGACCCATTGCAGAACAACCCTTCTATTGTATTGGATGTTTGAATACTATAGATTGGAAAACAGGAGTGACGGATTGTTGGTCTACACTGCCCAGCACTACCACATCAAGTGACAGTTGTCACTTAGAAGTTGCCAACGTTAACCTGTGTAACAACCCCAGTTTGTGTAGCAACCAGACTTGTGATTCAGGTAACATGTGCTCAATGGGATGATGTAATGTTTAGTATCCCAGGAAACTCAAATCAATGGAGTTAGCATCATGAATAATAATGATTGTTGGTATTTTGTGGTTTCGCCTTAAATGACTCTTCAGGTGCGATTTTTTTTTTATCAATTATATAGACAAAATTTCATTGATAATTGTGAATGAGTGAATAACAAAATGTTGTTTAATTATAATGATGTAAATGGCAGGCCCCTTCTAGTTCTAAAATTAAAACTGGCAAAGTCCACCCATTTGATGTATTATGAGAGATAAATGATAATAACCAAGGGGGAAAGGGTGTTGGTGGTAGGACTATGTCCATACACTTAATAATTAGTGTGTAATGTCACGAGTTAGCACAATATGGTCAGTTTGAATTGAATTATTTGGACTACCGTCAAAAGAACACTATGGATTGCTAAATGATTGCACAGTTTGTACCTACAGATGTGTAGTAGTATTGATTTTATTGACAAACTAAGAGTCATGCCTTTTGATCTCAAGTGTCAGATGTATATATATGGTGCTATTCTGAGATCAGAAATAGAATTGTAAAGCGGTAGTTGTCTGTGTAAGAAAGGCCAAACAGTGATTGTTCGGAAAATGGTAACACACATTGTTGACCATGGTACCATTCATTGTTACTGTCGGTATTCTACAATTGGCAAAATATCACCCTATCCTCTATGACCCCCCAGCTATCATAGCTATCCATAAATAGTGTTGAACACGCAAATCTGGATATCGTTGAATCATATCATTAAAACCATAATAATATTCTAATTACCACACCGTTCTTGAACTAGAAACCCAAAATCTGATTGTCTAGTTATCAAATCCATCTGAACTGGAACATATCCTTTTTTTCTTAAACATGATATTTCTTGAGCTCAAATCTTCCATTTGCTATTTTAAGATGAATTAAGGGTTGACCTAGATGGACTAATTGCCAAAACGACCAATACCATTAGACGATTTCAAATCTCAAGAAAAACTTAAAATTGAATATTCAAAAATATCCAAGACCCCCGAAAAATCATAAAATCAACGATGCAGGCCCATCGTAAACGTCTGTCTGTCCTATAAATCCTGTGTCAAGTGTGTCAATTATGACAATTTTGTAACAAAAGTGGGTTTTTGAATTTAAAAAAAAACACAAAAAAACCAATCATATATACGGTTAATCCTGTATGTTTTATGGATAATTATAACTGCAATAAACCCTTTATTACCCCCCTAAAAAGGATGTTTTACACTATGCGATATTGGTCCGATATGACGATGACGCAGAGAAATCACACATAAAAGAAATACAATTATTTCTTACACATTTGAAAAATACTCTAAATTGGCAATTTTAAACAATTTCATTGATCATGTATGTGAGTTGTTAGTGATATCCTCTTATTGCACCAATATCGCAGCTCAAGTGGCATAGGTGTAAAAGGGCCTTACCCGAAGACGCAGGCTCCCCCGGCCAGCAGCCAGGTGAGGGTGCCTGTCTCGTAGCTGACGCTGGTGACCACCTCGGCCTGGCAGGAGGGACACCTGACCCGCATGGGGTCCCGGCCCACCCTGATCGGGGCGTTCATGACCACGGGCGCCGTCACCACCGTCACGTTACTCTGGGGTATCTGGTAGCCTGAATAGAGGAGGGACGTACGGAGGATGAAATAGGTTTTAGAAGATAAAATTGACATCAGTGTATGGAGCCGTCCTTAATGATGCCATAAACAAGGGGTTGGGCGGGTAGGTTGAAACGTGCGACACTTTGTGAAAGGGCCTTATTTTCATATTTAAAACTGAAAATTCAGTGTGACAAGGGGGTGGGGGGTGGGGGTTCTAAAAGTACCCTTCAAAAGTGTGACAGCATTTATGGACGGCCCCTAAATACAGGAAAGATGTGCAAATGGATGAAACAGGTTTCTGGTTAGATCAGGTGTAATTTTTGTTATATTATAAAGAAATTCAACAAACAAAACATTAGGTTAAATTTTTCAAGATGGGAGCAGATGGAAATGCTGAACCCATCAGAAATAGTCCAAATTAAAATGTATTTCTCAAAAGCAATCACTTTTAACAGATATATTCTTTGAACATGGGGAACATATCTACTATGGAATTACAAAATATCCAAGTTCATGGTACAATTTACATCTTGTCCCAAAGACGGTGACCCGTCAAACCCTTCAGACACCGTCTCAGGGTGGGTCTGCGCCGCACAGGGAAGGTATGAATGTAGATATTTCGCGCTGCTTAATTTGCGTGGAACTAGCTTTACTGCAAGAATTTTACATCAAATTGTTCGTCATTTTACTTTTACTATCAATCTATATCAGAAGTGAAGAGATGTATTTACCTGGTTGGCCCTGGGGTAGAGGATACTGTCCTAAATGGAGAAGAAATACAGAAAGTTAAAATGTATTGAAGAAAAGCATACATACATGAGACGGACCATAGTGTGATATCGGCCATGAGAAGCCACGTTTTCTGCGTCTGTCATCCGTCATGTGTCACACACTTCAATATGAGGAATGTTAAAGGAAAAAAGTAGAACATACGTCCCAATGTTTATTGCTTGATGCTGATTAGTGATTTTAGAATTTCAAATGTAATTGGACGTGCGCCGGCCCACCCCAACTATGCAGTCGTCATTAGATGCTTCACTACAAATGTCTTAAGTGTTTCTTATCGGGAACCCAACCCAGATCTTTTCAGCCATGTATTATTTTTGTGTGGTTATTATGTTGATATCATGGATACCTGCTTGAAGTGAGGGATCTCGAGGTGTCAGTAATTGTATTCAACCTTATCTTAGATTGGTAGCTCACTCAGCTACCCTGTGGTCTATCTTGTCATCATAACATGTACACTGTTGGTGTACATGCTATGGTGAAATCTAACATACACATCCGTTTGAGATAAGGCATACGGGAAATGGTAACTATGTGTAGTAAAATTATTATTGTTCTTCAATTTTAAAGCACAAAGAGAAATAATTACCTGGTTGGCCTTGGGGTGGAGGATACTGCCCTAAATGGTGAAAAAGAAAAAAGACAGTTAAATCTATTCAAGAAATGCAGACACAAGTGAAACAGATTATGGAGAGACAAAGGACTTAGTTGTGTGTTAGTGGCATTCCATTAAGTACGTATTCACATTTTAAAAACTTCAGACCCCCTTAGCCTCTTGATGCGTATGTACCTAATGGAAGGCCCCATATAGATTGATTTACATCATCTCGAATATATTCAGGATGTTATGTGTCAACACTGGTACAATTGCAGTGAGAGAGTCAGAAAAGACCGGGTTTTCCCTATCCGTGTCATGTCGTAAGAATGACAAGACTAAAGAACATAGTCTTCACCCTGTAATTGTAAATGACCAACTCATTTTATCAAGGAAGATGAGTATGGATTCTGACAACAAGTGGTAGAACCTGGACACGGGTAAATAATAATGTAAACATGATGCTTAATTAGTGTTAGCGGTAATCACATACTGATATGAAGGATATAGATCCCTATGTAGTTCTTATGTCACACTTTAGTATAAATATATAATGGTAATACATTATTGTTATCGATATCTTATTGGGATGTCTTAACATACATTATATGATAACAATATATTCATATAGTTTGCATGCTGAGACTGTGAATGTATAATTATGGTTATTATGTCGATATCATAGACAACTGCTTGAAGTGAGGGATCTCGAGGTGTCAGTAATTGTAATTGTATTCAACCTTATCTTACATTGGTAGCTCACTCAGCTACCCTGTGGTCTATCTTGTCATCATAGAATGTACACTGTTGGTGTACATGCTATGGTGAAATCTAACATACACATCCATTTGAGATAAGGCATATGGGAAATGGTAACTATGTGTAGTAAAATGATTATTATTGTTCTTCAATTTTAAAGCACAAAGAGAAATAATTACCTGGTTGGCCTTGGGGTGGAGGATACTGCCCTAAATGGTGAAAAAGAAAAAAGACAGTTAAATCTATTCAAGAAATGCAGACACAAGTGAAACAGATTATGGAGAGACAAAGGACTTAGTTGTGTGTTAGTGGCATTCCATTAAGTACGTATTCACATTTAAAAAACTTCAGACCCCCCTTAGCCTCTTGATGCGTATGTACCTAATGGAAGGCCCCATATAGATTGATTTACATCATCTCGAATATATTCAGGATGTTATGTGTCAACACTGGTACAATTGCAGTGAGAGAGTCAGAAAAGACCGGGTTTTCCCTATCCGTGTCATGTCATAAGAATGACAAGACTAAAGAACATAGTCTTCACCCTGTAATTGTAAATGACCAACTCATTTTATCAAGGAAGATGAGTATGGATTCTGACAACAAGTGGTAGAACCTGGACACGGGTAAATAATAATGTAAACATGATGCTTAATTAGTGTTAGCGGTTATCACATACTGATATGAAGGATATGGATCCCTATGTAGTTCTTATGTCACACTTTAGTATAAATATATAATGGTAATACATTATTGTTATCGATATCTTATTGGGATGTCTTTACATACATTATAATAATAATTATGAATATATTGTTATCATATTATGATAACAATATATTCATATAGTTTGCATGCTGAGACTGTGAATGTATAAAGCATTTTGCCTCATTAGATATACAAATCTCATTAAATTTTGATCTATAATGGGCATGCAGTGCTTACCTGGTTGGCCATATTGTTGTGGAGGGGGATACTGTCCTAAATAGCAAGAGTATAGATCCTTAGCGCCAAAACATAAAGCCAAAGTTATGCATTTTTTTCAAAAGTAAACAATTTACCACGGGCGTATTAGTGTAAGGTTTGCTGTGTGTTTGAATATCCTATCGATAGATAGTACAGCAATTTGAGGGCACAGATAAGAATAGCTCGGTAATCCCTGCAAATGAAGACAATAATTGAAAGATCTACGTGAAAATGTAAGCAGTATATTTCCAAAGCGTCAAGTTAAAGTTTTACTAACGCAGATTGATTTAATAACATCTGTATGGGTTAAGTTTATACATGTATTGGTTCGGTAGGAATTCTCCCTACCACGGATGGCCGATTCAGTATATTTTTAGGCACCTGTAGGATAATCTTGACAGATTTTGCAGACAAAAACTATGGAAAAACTACAGAAAGTTTACAAATATTTACTATCTCTCTGAAATAAATGAATTTTCCAACCAACTTAAAGAATATTAAATATACATAGATACAAAATGCAAAAAATCCCAAATGCTAATTTCCCATCAATTGAACCAATGCCATGATTATTGAATGTTTCTATACTTAAGCTTGTGCCTTGTCTTCATATTTCCCAACATGCACCTTGATTTAGACTATAGTCTCTCTGCAGGTGAACTACAGTAAATACGCTATCCGTGGTAGGGATAATTCAATATTAAGTAAAGCTCATGTACTTACCTGGCTGGCCATATTGGTTTGGTGGGTAGGCACCTGGCGGTCCTGCAAAGTACCCCATTCAAAATAGCTTTAATTGATTACTCTCCTTTCAGTATAATCATATTCACGAAACTACAGACTATCTAAAAAAATATGACGGATTCATTACATGTTTATTATATATTTGTGGCCTTGCCCAACTATCATTAATTTATTATAAAAGGTGGATATCAAACTAAACGCCAGAGGTGTTGGATAGTGTTGTTCTATTAGCATGTAATCTTATACATGTAGTAAATCAACATGTATTGAACCGTTACGTTCTTCAACAAGATCGGATAATTATTACTAGATCAAAAGCGCCATTGATTTAATTGATCAAGTTAGAAGTGCTGTATGCACATAGGGGCCAGTGTATCCCAAGATCTAATGGAGAGGGCTTAGGCCTAGATATTGAGATATTAATGATTTAGATATTTTGATGGTAGGTCTGAAAAAATGACACTATAGTGACAACTTCACAAATAATTTAATCTTTGAATCATTTAAATCTTAAATCTGTGTTCGACACTGACACTGACAGCACCAGAGAACTTATTGACAGTGTGACGCCTATGTTTTAACATTGAATGGGAATGATTCAGACACTGACAGTGACTTAGGCCTAGACATATTAAAGTTCAGATTGAATATTTTGATGGTAGGTAAGAAAAAGTGACACTATACACCCTTCTTTTTAAAGGTGGCACCCCCTCTTGGCAGAAATGTGAACCCTAGTGAGGGGAGTGCAGTCTGCAGCACTAGTCACTTGGCTTGGAGCAGAGTTGATTTAGGATTGGTGCCTATTTAGATAGTCAAGGGTTTCTACTTGTTAGTAGTGTATAGAATGTATGTGTGGAGGAGGAGTGGGAGAGGGGTGGGAGAGGGGTTAGTTGTGGTTGTTCACACCAGTTCAGTTCCACAGCCCATGACCCCTAAACACCCACCCAAGCTGAGTTGCAAAACAATCCCTGGTGAGTACCTGTAATTGACTTGTGCTAAGAGTTGACCTCCTTTCAACATAAATGTCAAGTTAGGCTGAAAAATTCCTTAATGTATCTAAACTAAATCTTTTATCATGAAATTATGTTATTTGTAGCAAAGAACAAATGTTTTTACATACCAATATGAGTGCTAAAAATGACACTTTTGCTTTCTTTAGAGTGTATTGATGAGATTAAGAAAAAAAGTTCAAAATACTCCCACTGTGAGTCTATATGCAGTGCAGTGACTGCAGAGTGGTGGGCTCCTGCCACCTTGATCTGGTGGTCAGTTGCTCCCCTCTGCGCAGGGTCATAAGAAGGGTGTATAGTGACAATTCAACAAATAATTTAATCTTTTGATCATAAATAATTGCTTTCGGAGCCGTCATAATACATTGACAGTGTCGGAGGTCGGGCTTAGGCCTATCTGAGTCCAGTCATTTTTTCATACCATCTGTAAAATATTATTGCAAGCGTTTCCAAGCCCCAATATTCAAACCATATGATATATAGGACCCTGATATATAGGAGAACATAGATATATACATGGATTTCATTTTGATAGGCCTAATCAGGTCTAAATAATTATTTTTCAGATTGCGAGTGTCCGACCATTGCGCGTTAGTCCTCTAGCCGAGTTTAGGCCTAGATTTCAACGGTATCATTTCAAATGCTGGAAAAAATATGAACCTACCTGTACAGCCTAAGTAATGAATGCTTCCGAATGGGTAAATCATCCAGAATCGATCACAATTAGATATTTAGTCCAAATGTCATCCTGGTATCCTGAGTTCAATGTATCGGTGCAGGCGTGCGGGGAGAGAACCCGGCCATGTTGACAGTCTGACAGCAGTGACAGAGCCTCCTCGGGTCCGATCGATCCAATGTTTTCCCTTCGATACGAATGCATGGTTCCCGCATGAATTGTCAATGCGTTGTATGCGTTTAAGGGTATCCAGACATCAAAATATATATATTGAAAGCATCAGATACCGTCGTAATCCAGGTATCGAGGCGGCGAAAGAGGAGCCTCCCGCCGAAAGGTCCGACCGAGGCGCCTGCGCCCGGCAGTCTGACAGTGTGAGGCGGCCGGGCGGAGGCCGAAGGATTACCCAAAAAAAATAGCGTGATGCATTTACGCGTTTAGACGCGTTATTTCGCAATCGTTTCATTTCTGGATCTTGACTTGATCATCTATGTATCCAAATCTACCTCTGTATATATATTTGACCCGTAACAATGACCGATTTCATGGTGAAATAGGCATGCAAATTTGATGAATATTCAGAGATTGACCCAGATCCCTTCTTCTCCGATTGAAAGCGGGTCACGGAGAATGCCGAAGATACCCGACTACCGCCGATCTAACCGGATTTTATTTCGCTCTAATATGTCTAATTTGGCGCAATTTGGACGATTTTAACGATTCCTGCTTGTTCTAGAGATGCCAATTGATATGAATATCAGCCCAAATAAGCCCAAATGCTTGGATTTAAGCCCAGAATTGATCGCCAAAATGTCGTGCATTGCCCCGGCGCTCCGGGGGGTCCTTTCAACAAAGTGACTCTAAGTACTCTTCACGAAAGTCTATGTACTGAAGGGCGGTGACCCGCAAAATTCAAATGACCAGAACAGACTCAAACGTCTAACTGGCTCACCGGCCCTAATAATCTGACGGATCATGAATAAGTATACGATTTTCACAGTGTTGAATATGCTATGTTAAAATCTACGACTTACAAATATCTAACTGTGGTTGCGTGTGGCTCTTCAGGTGAAAAAAAAGACCTCACGTTGTGCTTCCGTGCTCCGCTAATTTTTATAAAACATTTTTTGATCTAATCGTAGATTAACTGTCCGGCTATCAACTAGCCTTCAGAACTTGAATGAACATAACCTTTTCAAGTATACAAAATACAATAAAATGAAATATCCTATATTATCATCCTATAATATATAACTAATATTTGTAATTAATACCACCTGACCAGACCTGATTATTATTAACATAAGTTGTCATGACCTAACAGTAATACGTCTGTATAGTGCTCATCATGCTTTACACATTAAACGGGCTAAACCCATCCACCATTTTCAAGGAAGTCATGAAAGATGGACCTGTGGCTCTTCCCAATTATGATTTTATATGATAATTGGAAAGCGTGACTTTTACACATTGAAGTGTTGAGCCAATTTTCAAGACTTTTTTTGCAATATAGCTGTTCTATAACATGAAATTAAATCGTTATTTCAGTGACATTCGCTGAGTAGATCATTACAAAAATATGCATAGATAAAAGGTTTCACCTTTGACATGTCCTTAGAATATATGATAATTTTAAACCTACCTTGGTTAGGGGGCATTTTACCCTGATCGTAGGGTGGTGGGGCACTCATATTTGCTGCTGGGTCTTTTCCTAAAGCAAGAAAACAACCCGTACTTCAGGTACTCAATCATAACAATGCGTAGTAAAAACAATACAAACTTAATAAAGTATTGATTTCAATTGAAATGTCGTATGATAATTGCAAATGTGACAATGAAAATATAACCCATAGCGTAGCAAAAAATTGTCTTCTTTTACTTTAGGACAAAACGTGTCAACTGGTCAAGGCTGTCTATAAATATATAATTATGTATATTATAACAAGAAGCACGAGCCCGGCCATCTAATAGCCTAGCTACCCAATCGGCGATCCCTGTATCTAGGGTTTGAACTCAATTTTTTGTCATAATTTTAAATCAAAACAAAATTTTGAATTTTTTTCATGGGCAAACCAATTCATTTAGAATTCAATATTATAGGCCTTTGACTTAATAGAAAATCTTGTACCACAGAATCTTATGTGTTTGACTGGAATTGCTTGGCCAGGTAGCTAAAATATTAAATATTATTAATGTTTGGTAATGTAATTGAATTTTAAATAGTTTTGACTCATTTAAGTGGGGGGGTGCAAAATTTAGTTCAAACAGAAGAACTTATGAAATAGTAGAAACAAACAAACAAATTTCACATGTCAAAACCATGCAAAGTAGTTAGATAAGTAAATGGTATTGGTTGATTTGGTTGTCTAAAATAAGTTATCTTCAGTATACATGTTTACCAAATGACCATTCACTAGGGTCATTGTTTTTATAAGATAAACAGTGTAAGCATCAGTAAAACACCCATGCCCCCATTGCAACATGTGCCAGATTCACTAGGATGATTGTTTGTATAAGATAAACAGTGTAAACATCAGTAAAACACCCATGCCCCAGGGGCAACATGTGCCAGATCAATTGCCCCCAAGGGCATCATGTGCTAGATCAATTAACACACATGCCTTCCTAATTGTTGATAAACACTCTGGGCCTTTGATCTACTGAAACCTGGAAATGCTAACATAAAAGCAGCAAGAACATTTAAATTCACTAACAAAAAAGGCTCATTTATCATGCTTTGAGAAAATAGTTTGTTTCAGTATGCCCAAGTTCAAACGTTGAAGTGTTTTCCAATAGTGCTTTAATGTTTTCAATAAAATTGTACAGTAAACTTTACCTCCGAATTTGGTGACAAAATGACATTACAGACAACCAATACTATAGGAAAACCACTGTCCAAAAAGGTCTGTGTGACATCACAACTGATGCAAGTGACTTAAGGCCCAGTAATAGGCTCCCGGAGGATCGCCTATTAATTATGTATATTATATAAATATCATATATTATATTTATATCTCCATATATACACAAATATATATCATATTCATACTAGATAGCTTATTCAAAGCCCTTACTGATGATACAATTATATAACCTTGCGTAGGGATGCGAAGAATTGTCTTTTATTATTTCTTAAACCACTCTCACATGTATGTGAGCTTCCAAGTAAGTACGTATATATATATATATATATATATATATATATATGTATACATATATATATACATACATATATACATATATACATATACATATACATATATACATATATATATACATATATATATATATACATATATATATATATAGTGTTAACAATATAATGAAATGACAGTGATATGAAATGGAATTAATATCAAAGTCGCAGCCTTCCCAAGATCAGTACCAGCTGTAACATACAGACAATTTGCTTAAACATATTAGCTAATTAACAGGTTACATATCAGAACTAAACAGATTCCATCTCTAATAGACTTTCTTCACATGTGTATAGGCCTAATACTCCTTCAAAGAGCTCTTTTATTACTTTTCACCAGGGATATCTTTTGATAATCCATTTTCTTTTACAAAAATAAGGTCTAAGTCTCTGACGCGCTTTCCAGCAAAAAAGGCATGTTAATTGGTATGTTACATTTCACCATATGAGAAATGAAACAAAATTGTATCTTATCTGTAGAAGAGGAACAGAGGACAGTGTGGACCGTACCTCTTGTATACCTATGTGGGTTTACATTATATATCTATAGCTTGGTATTATAAGATTATATATGTATGTAAACATCATAATTATTGATATAAAAAAAAAAAGATTATATATTATTCGTCACATCAAAATATTGATTTGATTAATGCGAGCATCAATTGTAACAAATCCTTAATATATTTTGAGTCGAGTGACTCACCAGGCAGTCTACTCATAATTATATTATCCTTTTAAATAACTGAATAATATACCTGTATCATAAACGGAGTGGTTGGTAGCCATAAATGGGTTGGTTATTAAGGTTTGGTGGACGGAATTCGAACAAGATCGTTCGTGAAAGGTCCTAAGTAGTTTTGGAACTTAGTGAAAGTTAAATGATGAGTTAAATGATGATTTGGAGTGTTCATTGTACAGAGGAGCGAAGGATAGAATGGGCATAAACCAAAAGGTCTACGTCGGTGGCGTCATATCAAAGTTCATGCTAAGTTTCTAATTCTGCATGTTTAATTAGACTAAGTCATATGAACCCCAATGGATTTCGGCTGTGTTAAGGTCTACGTGTCTGCTACCTGCTTCTTTTTCAGATCATGGTTTAGTTTCTTTTGTGTTTTTTAACGTTTGACCTAGCTAGATTCTAGATGCCGGTGCGGGTCATAGTCCATGTCGTACTGTCGAGTACTTGTAATACAAGGCCAGTAAGGCAGATGTCGATAGGCTTGGTCCAAACGCCTAGGAACAACTTACACGTTATTTCGTATTGTTTTTCATGGGGGCGGTGCAGGATTTGATCGTATAACTCTCCTCAGTGTGTAAATCATGATGATTTTATAATTCATAGTCCTATATATGAACATTTGTCTGTATTTATATGGAGAATGCCATGATTTCCCACCTTTCTGCTATCAAACTTTCTTATTTTAGTGCAGCATCATATTATTTTCCTCAGATATGATGGTCAGAACCAGTGGCGGATTTATTTACATATGATTTACAAAAACTAAACAAATGTATACGTCAAGGTATTCTCTAAGATCACCACCTTCAGAAGACATTTAACCATATTAACAAAGATGAGCAGTTTTATGTGTATGTCTTTTGCTTGGGAACATTGTCTTTTTTAATAATTTTATTTCTTTTTCTTTTCAATGTTTACGATGGGTGACTTGAATGATGTCAATTCTGGCATTTGTATTCTCCTGGACTGGAGCACAAAACGGTGGAATATCCCGTGTGTGTCTGCGCGTCTGTGTGTCGGGGTGGGGGTGGGTTTTGTCTGTGTCTGTGTGAGAGACACTCAAGAGTTCAGGGGCGGATCCAGGAATTTGAAAAAAAAAAATTGGGCAAAAAAAAAAAAAAAAAAAAAAGGGGGGGGGGGTGTGCGCCCGGCACGCCTCCCCCCCTAAATCCGCGCCGGGAATTTATTGACTATGTACACATTATAGATTATGGAAACTTGAAAAGTAAGTTTCTATGATTTATGTCTACTATTATTGAATTTCTAGATATACGAATCAACGAGTATAGACCTGTCTAGATACTCGTTGGACATATCGGTTAGGATTTTAGTTCCAGTAGTCCTATAACTGTGTGTGTTGGTTATCAAAATCATTTTTTAATGGGTGCGAACGGGAGATTAATAAAACTGAAAACTGAGGCTATACAGATGTACAGGCTAACTGGAATTCAGAATAAAACATTTATGAATCTGACGGCATACTTGCAGTTGTATGTGTTATGAGAGGCTGTGTTGTTTTGCAGACTGTGTGCTACCGATTCGTTGCTATGAACCTTTCTAGTCCTTGGCTTCCGTTCACCTGTAACCTTCTAAATGATGGTATTACTAGAGGTACCGTTCGCCAACCCCGTCTTTCCCCCGTGGTTCAATGGGTCCTCACTTCCCTGTGGGTGTAGATTGGGGGATCTCAGCCTAAAACTTACTTTAAAAAAAGTAAAACAAATATAAATGTCACCTGTCACTATCACTCTTATTTCCATATCGACGTAAGAACCTTAACCCGACCCCCTCTGCCATTTGGCATGTGGATTTATTCTTTATGCCCTATTTTCTTATCGTTCATGTCTTTCGTTATCATTAAGTTGCATGTCGCTTGTCGCATGTAAGTCACAGACGCCCATCCTCCTCTGACCCATAACGCTGAGATCACACAAGGCTAGGGCATAGGCCTGGGCATAGACTAACAGTCCCATCCTACGGTTTGCATGACACACAGAGGGGAAATCTCCCTGTCCTAGTTTCTCCAACCTACATAAGTGAGATGCCACTCCTCTATGTGGGCCAGGCCCTCCGTAAGGTTATTTACCATGCTCCGGTGCCCCGACCTGAAATCACCTTACTTACTTTTATACAGGTATCCCCCGAACTAGCTAGACAACTTCAAGGTTTTTCCCTCTTCGTATACGGCCTGAGGCTCTGATGCAGCACCCTGAACGAGGTATATGTTGGTCCCGGAGAGCGTCCCTGTTCAGGCTATGGTGTATACCGCAGCAGCAGGAAGCAGCTGCCTGTGGATGTTTTTTTTTTCTGTATGTACTAGACCAGTATGCCCTACCTACACCAAGCGGATCGGTGCCAAGCGCCGTGACATGATACTACACCTCTACTTAAATAGCATGCTTCACAGCACTCAGGGACGAAGCGGGAAGCACTGGCGGATTGAGGATTTAAAAAGGGGAGACGCGCTATTGAATGCATTTTTCATTAATGCAGTTTTTGCCTAATTTTACATTTAAAACACACAAAAAGGGAAGGGCGCATACACCCCCCTCCTGCATTGGCGGATCCAGGATTTTGGAAAGGGGGGTGGTGCTATTGAGAAATAAAAAAATCTTAAATTACTTTTGGGCTGAATTTCACATTAAAAAAGTCTAAATTTGCCCCCCCCCCCCCGGAGGGGCGGAGGCGCCCCCTCTCTCTAAATCCGCCACTGTCCTGGATCCGCTCGTGAATTTCATGCTATACCACCCACGGACTGGGTGAGGAGGGCACCTACCTCTAATTTGGACCAATGTATTTTTTTAAAAAAGAAATCGCGTTCTACTCCTAGGGGCGCATCCACAGATTTTCAGAAGGAGCTGGGGCGCCCAATTACTAAAATGTCCACCGGATCCTCCAGGTCTGACAACTTTACACTAAAAAAGTTAATAATTATCCCAAAATAGAGGGGAGGGGGATGCACGCCAAATCCGCCACTGCACTGCACTCACGGACCGAGAAAACCTTGAAAATAAATCGCGTTTTACTCCTGTCTAAAGCTTCTTTAATTACAGCTTGTGATAATGTCAGAAAATATTGGGGTATGACAATGGCGCACTCCTACTATTACTGCACCATTTTATGTTTTAATGCGCCCAAAGCGCATGGCGCTACCCTTACATTTTCACTGTAATTATAATCCGTAATAGGAAAAAGCTACGGATTTTGGAAAATCCTTCTTATATGTTATTAGAAAGATTACACTGATCACACAAATCCAGATCCAGCTGATTTATAGATCACTGAATTGCGCTTGATACAAATATCAAGTCGAGATTTGCGTTATTGCACAATATGTTCATACAAAACATGTCAAGATAAATGATACTAAAGAAGCTACACTAGCACCAATCCCTTACTATATATATGGAACTACTTGACAAAAACAATATTAAATTGCCATTTAAGGTGTTTTTTTTATTAGAGTGAACAAACATGAGTCTGCTGGACATGTATATGTGATATAATTGATACAATTTAGAAGAAATAGAATCGATAGATCAGATATTCACACTAATTCTACCTTTAAATAAGGAATTTGCCTTATATAGGAAAGAAATGTCACTGACTTTGTAATATCAGTAGTTGGACCACGTAATAAGTTTACAATTACATTTTTAGAGTCTAATGGCAGTACATGTATTTCATGAGTTTTATTATTATTATTATTATCATCATTATCTTAAAACAGTTCCTCACATAAATCCTCTTACACTGGACAGACCAGCATAAAATGCTATTCTGTCTCTGGTTGTAAGTAACATAATTTTACATAACCTTTTGTCTGGTGGTATTCTTGAATTACGATACCGCCCTCTTTAGAACTATTTCTAAAGCATTAGGGAAATCAAATACACATAGTTCGTGTAATGTAGAAACTGGAGTACAATTCATAAATAATTATATAAAGATAGGTTAATAACCCTAAGGTTTATAAGGGGCCTATACAGGGTTCTTCCTAGAAAAAGATTTCGAGTAAATTGTGGGCTATTTTTACCATATCGTATCTAAATTTCTGCAATCTTAATGCGGCAATGGCCCCCCTCAAAGTCTACCTTTTGCGGGAATCAAATTACTGATCCCGCACGCCTAGGAAGATCCCTGCCTATAGAATGATATATTCCATAATTATTTCATGATGACATTATATACATAATTAGGGTTAGTACCTAGGCTAAATATCAAGGGGGTGTAAGCGTAGGCCAATTTGTGATGTAAAACGCCCCGCCCCCCATATCACATTACTTTCTGATAATGAATTACAATTGAATTTTCTACTATGACACAGTTTGTACGGATAAAGTGTGTCGTCAACTGGGTATGAGTGTGATATAATTACCGTTTGATGACATTGCGAACTCCGGCTGTATTTCCAGGTGTCGCCGAACGCAGATACGTCTCGGCCGTGCACGTAGACTTTAAATACAGGGAGAGTGCCTGACTCACGGCCAGGACAGCAAATAGACACGAGGTTAAGCTAACATAAGGCATCTCGGCCAAAACACTCCTTAAACCTGGTTTAGTAAACTTCATTGCATGGTTCTCAGGGACGGATTTAGAGGGGAGCGCCTCAGGCACGCAACCCCCCCCCCCCCCCCCCCCATTTCAGTTTTTTTAAAAAGTAAAATTGAATCTAGCCCCTGGATGGGCGCCTCAAATTCTTATATAAGCGCCCCCCGCCCCCCCCCCCACCTTTTGGGAATATCTGGATCCGTCCCTGGTTCTTGTGGCAATGATCCACTTTTTCACAGACTTCTATTGATTTGTAATGTGTTTTTCGGGTTCAATTTCTGCATAGTAACAATTTTCTTATTCTGCTCTCGATTTGAGCTGAGATTATGGTCCTTTCTCAATAGCGTGGCACCCTGCATGCATGCGGTATAGGCCCGAACCTCTGTTTTGGGATATGAAGTCCAATGGACCAAGGGTAAAGGTTTTGGGGAAGGTGCTATGGCGGGGGAGATTGGATGCCAGAAGAGTTCTATTGTAGTTGAATTATGAATATATCATCATGTCCTTTTTCATGCCCTTTTTCAGAAGACCAATTGACAATCTCTTCCTGGCTACTCTAACATTACCTGACAAATTCTATACAAATTCTCTAGCTATTGCCCCTTAAATATCAAATCAAACTATACGGTTTTAAATGCTCTCTGGCCTTGAAAGTATCTCAAACAGTGAAAATCCTTCGATCGATAAATTGAAGTCTAGAGCCCTGGCATTTTTTTTTATAAGACTAGTAATTATAATTACTTCAAATAAACAGCTATACTTTAATGTGGACGTTTCCTTTGGTATAACTAGGTTAAAATGGAAATGACAGAGAAGTGAAGAGTAGTTTATATATTGCGTAATTTCTTTCAGTAGGCCTATAGCAGTATTTCCTAATGATATCCGACTCACAGTGGTCTGATACAGACCTGTGATTCATATCTTTCTGATCGATCTCACAGCCTTGAGGATTGACCCAAGACAAATGTCAAAATGTCAAACAGGATGGAACATTATACATGCTGGCGGGGTACATTTTAAACTCTAGAATAAAGACATGATATATCCATGAACTGATAAGACATTAGGAACAATCTGTCAAGAGCCTTTGTGATTAAAATGTTGGATAATCATACATGCAATATCATAAAGACAAGTTCATAATTGTAATCATGCTGCTATCTGAATTCCCCGATCGACAATAATGAACGTTCCCCTTATCAGTTTATTGACCCAATGATAAATGTAGAAAGGAGACTCAACAGTCTATCAGAAGGAGGTTGGCGTTAAGAACAACCAATGCTTAGCATTGACAGGTTAGTTCCCACATTTTCAATAATATAACAGGTAAGCTATGTCCATTTCTACATTTCAATAATACAGCATATTATATACCATGCCAGCTGATTCTGTCAATGGCTATGTCAATGGCTTTTGGATATTTCATGGATGCTTTGGCTTGTTAAAACTTTCAAGCCACGGATATCTAATAGATGCCCTAAATTAGCTGGGAAAGTGACCCATATTTTCCCTGATATACATGCATGCTGAATTCACTTCGCAAATGTTTTGAATTTGAAAGTATGCAACTTTCTTAAATTAATCATTTGGCAAGAGGTTAAAGGACATGCTTTAGTTCATAGAAGGGTTCAGAGTTAATTCTGGGCCATATTATCGTCATTGAGGTAAAAGCATATCAATAGCAAAATAATAATCTTTAGTGAAGATTGGAAAAGTAGAAAGGTGGCAGTGGCGGATTCAAGGGGGGGGGGGGGGGGGCAAAAAGGGCAATTGCCCCCACCTAGACCATGAGGGGCAAATTTGGGCATCTTAAAATTGGAAGATCTGTGTAAATCTGGTGTTTTTAATTTTCACTTTTTATAAGGGGGGTCAGGGTTTGCTTTCCTCCCCCCCCCCCCTACAACACTGGATCTGAATCCGCCCCTGTGCTCTGTCACATAACCAAACCCTCGCAACAGCGAGACCACAGCGAGGGTTTAGATTTAAGTCTCGCAACAGCGATATCCTTATGGTTTTCAATTTGCCAACCCTCGCAACAGCGATGGTTTTGTACAAACTTTGAACACAGTTAATTTATTGACAAATACATTTCCGCCACTTGCCTCCTGCACATTTTAAGAGCTGAGGAACACATCTAAAAGTTAGTGAAAACAAAATGTAAAAATTCCAACCCCAAAATGCCCCCCCAATACATTGAAAATTGGGGTGTGCCGACCCTCGCAACAGCGAGGAAAGTTGGATACACTCGCTGTTGAACAGGGAGAGGTCTCGCTGTAGTGGACAACCCTCGCAACAGCGATACCCGTTATGCGACGGACCACTGTGTGGTACCCATTCTGAGGAATAAGTATAGACATTATGCAGATAATGTCACAACTGTCAGAAAGGGTCTGGGTACCATACTGATGATCATTTTAAGTTCTAACATTTTTCATAATTTGAAAATATCAGAAACAAATATGTCTGCTGACTTTATCTGATTTAATTACACTAAGCCCAAATAACCAAGTTTATTATTCAGAATTGATCAATTTTAGATTTCTCTTTGAGCCACGTGAATGTGATAAGCACATGATGATCACCAAAATGTGGTCACATGACCACCTCTGTACAAGATCTATAGGAATTGAGAGAGTAATTGGAGGCCGATCAATCTTTTGCCACACCATGACGAATTGTTAGAAAAATAGTAACATATAGAGCCTATGTATTAATTATTGAACATAATGATCTATTGTGAAAATTGAAATTTGGTTTTTGCCGATATAAACAGACCACTGCTGATTTGTGGCTGTTCTACTGGAACGAATTCTGTAAACAGTTCTGAAAACTAGAAATTCAGATCTAGAATTCCTGAAATATTCAGCCTGGAAAAATGATTAGAAATGGGTGAAAATCGATGCTGATTTTTTGTGTATAACAGCGAGACTTTGACCAAACCCTCATTGTGGGTTGCACTGTTGTGAGACCTGCATAGAAGTCCTCGCTGTGCTCTCGGTGTTGCAAGGGTTGGCTTATGTGACGGAGCACAGTGGTCAGTTTATGGGAGATACAGGGCCCTCACTCCTCTCTTTTTTCAGAAATGTTTCATGTGAAAGCGATCCAAAGATTATTATGGATATTTTTCCCAAAAGTGCCCCCCGCTTTTCAAAAATGGTAGGTCCGCCACCCTAGACTACATGGTATTCACGTTAAATCAAAGAATTGGAATGTAATTTGTATGTGGCTGTGTACATCAATCTGTGTCACCCTATACAGAAGATAAATTTATTTAAATTGAGTATAGTTCATTTAAAAAAAAAAATCAGACTCTCTTCAATTCTATACTTTTTGGCAAATGCTCTATATCATACACGGAAATGAATTTTTACCTTAAAATATTAAATCAATGGGCAATGGAATATAGGCCAAACCAGTGCTGCTGACTAGTGGGCAGTTTGTAAGCTGGCTAGATGATACAATACAAGAACTGGTACAATATGACACCTGGTGTAAAAGAAATGACCTAATTGTGAATGTACCTAAGAAAGAGTATAATCTTCAATTTCACAAAGAATATAAGACGTATCTATAGGCATTAATGCAAGAGGTCACTACCACAGGTCTATTAATAGACCCTTTACAAAAATTGGAATTCAGAAGTATACATTGTATTTGATTAGTAAGTATCAAGAGGAAAATATTACACTGAAGATAATGTATTATTACAGGTGCCAGCCATATAAACCCCCATTTGATTACATAAGCACTTAGGGTCGGCAGGCCTGGTCTTGATTGGGCCCAGGAGGGGTGGGTTCTGCTAGGTCCCACTTCCAGTTTTTAATAATTCTGTAATGGGGACCCGGGAATGGGGACTAAACTAAATATATCCCTCTCATCTGATAGTTCTTTAGGATTCATATCTAAAAGGTTAACTCGTCCCTATTCCTAGTCACTATTTTCAAAAGTTTGTAATGGGGACTAAACTATGTTTACCCTCGAGAGCCCCATCCCAGGGGAAGGAGCATTCCATTCCTCGGGGTTTAATTGCTGGCACTCCATTATGACGTGCTGTATGTGGTATAGAGTTTCATTATATTAGACACTTCAGAAGAGTATCATTTATGATATATGACATAATAGATGAGAAAGATATGGGGATTGACCACTAAATTCGACACGGTGACACAGCCTTTTTTTCGGCTTAGTGACATGCGTCATTGGCTTTTCTTAAATTTGACATGGCGACATGGCTTATTCTTAAGATGGACATTCGACATAGCTTTAAGTGACATTTGACAAGGCTTATTCTTAAATTCGACAAGGCTACATGTCCATTTCTTAAATTCGACATCTGACATGGGGACCCCCCATCTAGACCCCCAAAGATGATACTATTACAATGGAAGGGAGAAATTGAACCACCTATTAATAAGGTCATGCTATTTTTGACCATTTTGATCCCCCGTCCCAAATTGTCATGTTTTGTCATGCAACTATCGGCCCACCTTCTAGAAATGACATCATGCAAGAGGAACCTCCCCCGCCCATCCTACTTTTGTAACAATGAAAAGTGAAGGTGACTAGTATCACCAGCTATGGAATAAAGCTAATCATTATATGGCTCTATTTCAGACGATTATACACCTCTATTTTCAGATCATTATATGCCTCTATTTCAGATAATAACTAGATTCAACGAAATCAGTAAGATGGATGAACCCCCACCATACCCGACTGCTATGACCGGTATATCGCTATTTTCTTCTGCTTGTTTTTTCCTTTGATTTTCAATTTACATTCCCTATACTGATGTTTTATATCTAATGTTAGATTAGATGTTCTACCCAGCCAAACATCTGATGTTATCATAACGTTTCAGCAACGTTCTATATTGGTTCTTGTTATGTTATTTTGATGGCTCCCAATAACATTGCCGCAATGTATTGCTCTGACGTTGCACTGTAACATTATTATAACATTTTGGTTATGTTCTTTTACCTAAACAGAATGTTCTTATAATGTCTGTTCTGGTTTCATCCTAACCTCACAAAATGTTCTGTTTTGGTTTCATCCTAACCTCACCAAAAAATAATGTCATAATAATGTTCTGATTTGGTGAGGTTTCAACCTAACCATCAATAACGTTATTGTTACGTGCCATCTTAGTAAGTAACAAACTGACTAAAAAAGCATGGTTACAGAACGTTTCTGTTACATCGCAAGTTGGCTGAGTAAGTTGTAGTAAATTGATTAACAATAACGAGATATTTGAATTTATCTAAGGCCCCACAATTTATATATAATATATGTTTGAAATAAACATGTCTCGTGGGCCACACTTGGTATATGGTTTTTCTCATGATTTTTTTCAGAGAAACCTGGAGCACCGCCTTTGGATTCTGCAAGTATTTATCACCAGAAATATATATCCAGAAAATTATGCAGGTTCAAGAAAAGAGTTATCCCTTTGATCAACTTGATATTCTAAGTTTCCTATTTCGTTGGCTTTTGACTTAGTGAAGTTGTTTCTCAGTTAGATAATGGCACCATTTCCAGATATCTCAAAGATGAAAGTTTTCAATCGTACTAATATTTTGCAGAAATACTCAATGAGATTCTGCAATTCAGGATTTAAGTAGAACATCAGCTTACAGAAATAGTTTTAGAGATGAAAATGGTGAAATATGACAATTTTGTGGAAACTTCGCAAATGCTGGAAAATGATATGCCATTATGCTGCATTGGGTTAATTTCCTAAGCAGATTAACACCAGGCCAAATAAAATCAACCAATGATAACATTAGAAACATACAAAAGTCTTTGTTCCATTCCCTTTGTGTGAACATAATCAATGGATGGTCCCTTATTGTTCCCCAATACTTTTTGCAATGTAAAACTGTTTCCTTTTTCGCTTTGATATTGCTATCAAAAGTTTGAAAAAACTTTGTCAAAGACCTGGGTGACGTCAGTTTTGGGTTGTACTTTTTTTCAGGATCTGCACCAGTCTATAACCAACCACAGTATGGTCAACCAGGTGCGTATAACAATTGAGTGGTTCATTCATCTATAATATAAGGCATAATAAACATTGACAGGAAATACAGTTTACCATAGATGAAATGGGAAGGAATATATTGACTGTGCCTATATAAACATCTTTAGGGGTAGAAATTGGTCTTTTTACTTATGAACAAAATCATCATAGCAAAACTTGAAGTATACATTGGAGAGTGAGAGTAACAATAAGATTTCCTGTTTATCTTGAGAATGATTGTGGAAATAACATCAAAGAAAAACTATTCTAAAGTCTGCTGCTTGTTCTCAACAATAGTTTTTGTAATCAACCAACAATAGTTTTTGTAATCAACCAGGTATATGAATGTGTTACAATGGGTATGCATTGTGTTACTATGGGACTGTAGTATTGATTTTGATTACTACTTTTCTGCAAAACTATGTTCCTTTCCAAGTGCTCTGCATTGGGAACAAAGGAAAGTAGTATCAAACGTCTCGCTCGAGTTTTCAAATAAAAAAAGTCCTTAATCATTATGGGCTGCAATTCTATCTGTCGATCCATAGGGAATATGATATAACACTATAGATCCCTCAGCCCACATATAACTCTTTCTTACAAAAGGGACAGAATGCGGTGCAAATTGAAGGAGTGTTAGCTCAGCGATAAATCACCATAGGTCCTCGGTTTGATTACCAGTTCAGTTTTACACAAAGGAAATGGGTTATGACCAGTATTGTATCATGGATTGTACCATTGGAGTGCTCAACAACTTTGGTGATTATAATTCTAGCACCTTTCCATGAAAATACCCCAAATGGAGACATACTGAGATAAATAAGTACGGGCAGCAACCATAGGATAACTAATATTTGTTTCAGCTGAAAATGCTTCCCATCTATATTACTGCTCAATACAGGAAAATGTTGCAGAGCAGCTGGATTAGGTGAACATTAGGGGTCTGGTACATAGGCCTATGGTATTTCAATGAAAATGTATTTACTTGATTTAATTAGTTTAACGTTAGGCAGTGTCAGAGATTAAGAGTGTGCACCAATGTGACATGAATATCTTGCATTTCTCGTCAGTTAGGCCTTTAATGTCTGGAATAATTTCGCACACTGTTTAACGTTTAAATTACGTTTTTTTCTTATTCTTTCAGTGGGACCAACACAGTATTCTACACCACAGTATGGGCAACAAGGTATGTGTGAATATGTAATTTTGGTCTTTGGTAATAACCAAATGATATCAAGAAACGTCAGGATAAAAAACACCATTAGTTCAAATAGATTATGCCATATTGTTTATCTTTTAAAATAATGTAAGAGGCGCATTTAATAATAATTATTAAAATCTAAGAAATTATTATTGGACCACCTAATAAATGGTTGATTTATGGATGTGGCCTACTACAGGGGTGGATCCAGAGATTTTCAAATGGGAGGTGCCCTAATGTAAAAGTTTCTGTCACACCCTCTGCTTAGAGAATTTTATGCTAAAAAGGTAAAATATGGCCAAAAATAAGGGGCACACGCCCCCTGCTCCCCACTCTAAATCTGCGACTAGTACTCTACCATGAAACCACTGTATTGCTGTGATGAAACCTGGATGTCACCTATTAATTCAAGAGGAATGTTCATTATTCCAGTTGGACCAGCTCCAAATCCTGCACCACAGCCGGCTCCAGTCCAATCAAGTAACTTATATAAAACTTGTACAAAACTGAATTACATTACGTCAAATACTTTATCAGAGGCCCCATAGTGACGCTTACAAAGTATATGTGTTTCTGCAAACATTATAATTATACTGTCTTTGTGTCGAGGTAGTAAGTATTTTCTTAATTTTTAACCCTTTAGACCCTAAAGACATTGTACATGAAGTACCCCATTTCCCCAGGAATTTCAATAGATTTCCAAAAACGCTTCGATAATTCACTGAAGGTCATTGAAGGTAAACTTCTGCTAGACATTACGAAGATAAGATATAGAAATGTGGGGTTGAGTACTGAAGGAGCCATTTCACTACATTTCATCTTTATGATAGACCATACTTATATATTTGCATTCTTTCCAAAATGGCTCGGATCTAAAATTTTAACAGAAAACTGAATTACAGGTGGCAACGGCTCCTGTTGGGAAAATTGGGATTTAAAACGAGGTTTACTTTAAACATACCCAGGGGACTGTCTACTCTCCCTCAATATCATATTATATAAGTTATCATCTACCCTATATGATTTTTGGAATATAAATGCCATGAATGTGTAGAAATGAAGAATCAACTTTGTGTTGGGTATCGTGGTTTGGACAAGGCAAGAATGTATGGGTGTTTCAATACTATCACTTGTGTAGGGAAAAAAAGAAATGAAAAAAAAGCTTGCATTACATACAGAATGTCGCTTTCAGTGCAACCAACGCCTGCTGTGGCTGTTGTCGCAGTGAATATGCCTCGACGTCTAGGCAGGTACCCTATCCGTACCACCTGTACGCACTGTCAGTCTGAAGTCGTCACAGTCGTCCGTTATGATGCGGGCCTTATCTCCTGGATCGGAGTGGGCGGATGTGTGGTTATTGGGTAGGTTTTTACTGCACATTTGTAAACCATTATACACATACACTGCTATTTCTGCCCTCCATGGAAATAAGTTATTGGATTTCACTGGATAAGCCATTTGAATTACAACGGAGCAGAATTCTGATAACTCAAATTACTATAGAAATATATAACTTGATTAAATAAATAAGTAAGGTCAATGAACAAGAAACCCATGAAGGTAGATCGTAAACGATCTAGAGTGAAAAAAATGAAAGAACAAGAATTCTGAAATGTAGATCCTAATGACGGGAGGTGTTGGGCTAGGTGGCCGCCCAGGTCAGCCTGCCTGCACGGGCTGCCTGGTCGCGCACCTCACACACCCCAACAGCCAGGCTGTATCACACCTTTTATCAGTGCACTACCACAACTACCAACCCCGGCCTTACCCCCACCCCCGATCCCCCGATCCCCCCGACCCTCCCTGCACCTCCCTAACATGTCCCACTTGATGAACGCACGGCCACAGAACGCCGGTCAGCCAATGAAAATCCCTCACAACACTCGTCCCACATGATTGACACATGGCCTCAGATCACCAATCAACCAATACTCAATGGGTGACTAAAATAGAACGACCCGTCGGCCCAACACAATAGACAGGTTGACTACTACACAACTTTCCGTTATGTACTCAACTGAACACAAAGGATCAACGTTCGACGCTTATAAGTGAAAAAAATGTTAGTCATTTACGTAAATACATCAATACAAATTCATTTTTTTCACTAAAAAGTATAATCCATGAAATGTTGGATGAATAACCAGAAAGCCACTATTATGGTACATTTCAACTAATGTGGTCCAACAAACATTCCAACTAGTTTACATACTTATAGCAATTACACAGCATTTGTGGAACTCTAGTAAGGTTTATTAATAACAAGATCTACGTGATCGCCTTTATAGAAAGATTGATCGTTCTAGGAAACGAGAATTTCGCCCATTGCAATTATTGGAAGTTAGTTAGCACAGTTAAGCTTAAAAAGTAAATTTTATGTAGCTTAACATTAGTTTTAAAAACAAAAATAGTGCTTTAACAATGGGCCTATAGCGCAGAACCTCTTTTCATTGAAACATTTTCCAATATTAAAAGTTTTGATTTTTTTTTTTAGCGAATGGGAAGGGTCCCCCGAGTCTAACGTTGCACTTCAGCTAAAAACACGAGAAAATGTAACGTTTTAACTATGGTAAATTATATGTTGTAATTTGTGATGTTGAACTAATGCGTTACGCATGCGAATTACAATGGTGACCAGGTGACTGGGCCCGTTGCACACTCGGACCGTCGATTCGGCCCCTACAGCACTTTAGGTGCCGTTAGGGCGACCAGGGCAGACCCCGGAGTGTGAAGATTGCCCCCCCCCCCCACGCCTCCTGTACTAGGTTGCCGTCGGGGGTGTGCTGTTGGGAGCGCCTAGGGGGTCCTCACGTTGTGTGGAGGAGGCTACTTTGTAATGTCAGGAATCAGGAATAAAGGGTAATTTATTTTCACAAAAAGTCTGTGTTATATATATATATATATATATGTATATATATATATATATATATATGTATATATAAGAGTTTGTTTTTATATATATATATATATAAAGTCAGTGGAAAGGGGGTATTTTCCAGTATTTTCCTAGGAGGCCGTACCAACCAGGGTTCTCCCCAGGAAAATTTCACAGCCCGGCGCACTAGTTGCTGCGAAGCAGCAACGGGGAGAGTATGGGAGGGGTCTCCCCTCCCATTGGGGGGGTATGGGGGGCCACCCCCAGGAAATTTTTTAAAATATGACCTCTCATTCATGCAATCTGAGGCATTCTACAGTACTTTGGTGAACATAAGTAAGAATAATTCTTTCCCCCTAATATTTTGAATTTGTCTGGGTATGGAATTCATGGTAAGGGAGGGATTCCTTTTGGGGGGTATGGGGGGTCACCCCCAGGAAAATTTTAAAAATATGACCTCTCATTCATGCAATCTGAGGCATTCTACAGTACTTTGGTGAACATAAGTAAGAATAATTCTTATCCCCTAATATTTTGAATTTGTCTGGGTATGGAATTCATGGTAAGGGAGGGATTCCTTTTGGGGGGTATGGGGGGTCACCCCCAGGAAAATTTTAAAAATATGACCTCTCATTCATGCAATCTGAGGCATTCTACAGTACTTTGGTGAACATAAGTAAGAAAAATTCTTATCCCCTAATATTTTGAATTTGTCTTGGTATGGAATTTGTGGTAAGGGAGGGATTCCTTTTGGGGGGTATGGGGGGGTCACCCCCAGGAAAATTTTAAAAATATGACCCCTCATTCATGTAATCTTAGGCATTCTACAGTACTTTGGTGAATATAATAAGAATAATTCTTTTCCCCTAATATTTTGAATTTGGTCTGGGTATGGAATTAATGGTAAGGGAGGGATTCCTTTTGGTGGGTTTAGGGGGGCACCCCCAGGAAAATTTTTAAAAAATGACCTCTCATTCATGCAATCTGAGGCATTCTAAGGTACTTTGGTGGGCTTAAGTAATATTAATTTCCCCCCGAAATTTTTAATTTGTATGTGTGTGTGTGTACACAAACTTGTCCGATACTACTGACTCTGTCTTAAGTAGATCATTGTCTTTAAAGGATAAATCATCTGGTCCCACCTGTGTCCAGAAAAACACCCTTGCACATGATGAACACTAGACAGTGCCATGCAAGGGGGAAGGAAGCCTAGAAGTCCCATACCTTTGCTTTATAAAACTCATAGGTTTGACCCCATTTTTCTTACTAAATGCATCAACATTTTGAGGAAGTAAGACAGGCTTCATATGATTTTTAAACTTCATGTTTGACATGATAAAATTTCAGATATTTTCAATAAGGGGTTCATGAGTATTTGCAACTTTAAAAATGATAGGTTTTAAGCCCAGTGACCTCGCCAGTCTCTGTGATCACTGACTCATGAAGACACGTGAGCTTCCCCTTTGTGGCCTTGGCTTAAGCGTGTGATCCACAATGCGACAAAGGGCCAACCAATTTTTCTTCTTATACATTTTTCGCATATTTGGAGTAAATTTTCCTTGTGAAAAAACTATTTGTACATTGTATATTGTAAAAGAAAAGTGATTATTTAAGAAACCTATTTTCAAAATCAGTCCAAAATCACATCACGGATCATGGCCTTTAGAGGGAAACCTCCATTCTCAAGGACAGGGTAGGGGGAATCTCTGGGTAGGGTTGCTGGGCTTGCGCTAGCCGCTCGCCACCCTCGCAATTGCGAGTCCAAACCCTGTGTGGCGAGGACAAATGGCCCACAGATTCGCCACAGTGTGAGTCCCTTACTGAGTGTCCTTGATGCCTCAAAATGCAAGAAAATTCATCTATTGTTACACAATACTTCAAAATTTTCTACAGTTCTCAATAATTATTATCTTTTACAAATAATCTTTTTTTTCCCGTAAACATATGCGGAGTATATTGGCACTATATCTGCTATATCAATATCAGGTTTCCATGATACTGATGTTTTGAAACCTTGTCTGTCACTCACCAGTGCTTTTGTTTGAAGTGACATACATTCCAATACTGAAATTTCCTGTTTTGTAAATCACAGATGTCAACACATTAATGTTAGACAATACATTTACCATATACATGTATGTCACTATTGATAGTTGTAATAATTTTCACGAAGAGCACTTAGATCTAAGTACACGAAATATCATCAATTAAAGATAGACTGTTCAATGTTTAAACACCTTCCAAAATAAAAATGTCATCAGATCCACCCCTGAACAATATTTAATCCCAGTCAATTAAGAAAAATCAAACGGGTAGATTTGGGAATTTGATAATGTAATTTGTATTCTGTATGCTTTTCTATTACGATTATGACCTCCTAATTATTGTTGAACAGTTTAACTCAGTTTTCTGCAGAAGTGAAAGAAGCTTGATCTTTAGGGTGTGGGGCGATTTTTTTTTTAATCATTGTTCTATAATTATATGTCTGATGAAAATGCCTCTATATAAAAAAGATAGGTGGCTAATCAAGCGTAAATGTGGCTAATCCATCCAGCATGAAATTCGCCACAGTGGCTAGGGCATTCTGAATCCTAGCGCGACCCCAGGGGTTGCTTAGCATCCCCGAGGGGTACAGTTTTATCTGATTGGTAACTAAATTGGTAGAGTGCCCGCTTTGAGTCTGGGAGATCTTGGGATTTATCCCTGGCCGAGTCACACCCAAAAAAAAAAATTGAAAAAAAAAAAAAAAAAAAAAATTTTTTTTTTTCTTTTTCTTTTTTTTTTTTTCAAATTTTAACAGCCCGGCGCTAGCAGTTCACAGCCCGGCGCGCGCCGGGCGCGCCGGGCTATGGGGAGAACCCTGCCAACAGTCGGGGGGGTCTCCCCATGTGGTGAGAGCCTCAGAGGGGTCGTAAAATCACTGGGGAATGGGGAACTAAGGTGCAGCCCCTTTTGGAGTGGTCATTCCTATCCATTCCTTCAGCTGGAGCCTTAGGGGACGGACCTACATCTATGAAGACATGTCCCTGTATCAGTATCCTTTTTTTCCCAGTATTCTTTTGCTGTATGATCAGAATACTGACACTATTTTATCAATTGTAGGTTCTGACATTATTTAACATTTATAGGTATTCTAGTACATGTATTATAGTGTAACAGTATACAGGGTAGACAACTGTATTTTATATTCTTGAAATCGCCTCATCCCGCTCCCCTGCACCTGTCCTTGCCCTGCCGAGCGGCTCCTCCCGGGGTACCTTTGAAGGGGCACTGAAGGAGGGGGGGAGGGAGGGGGAGATGGCGTTGATAAGGTCGGGACGGTTTGGGGTGTGGGGGAGGGGGGACGGTTTGGGGTGGGGGGATTGCGATGATAAGGTCGGGAACGGTGTGGGGGTGTGGGGGAGGGAAGATGGCGTTGATACGGTCGGGATATCAGCGGGTTTTCAACTTAATTTCGGACACTGCTAGGGGCGTGAAATGCGCGGGACAGGCGGCCTATTCGAAGTGGCCTACGGCAGTCGGGATCGGACGCACAGCGGCCGGGTAGGGGTGGCCCGCGGAGGCCGGGGTTGGCCTAGCCTGGACGCACTAGTAGGACTAGTCTACCGTTACCGCTAGTGCTAGCAGGGTAGGACGTCAAGCCCTCCGTAAATGCGAGACTCCCGTCACTTTTCACACCTTCAGGTGCGCGAATTTCCCGTGATGCGTTGACTCGGCCCGGCGGACTGTGGGCCACCCCGCCCGGCTGTCGCAGTTCGGCCCGAAGCAGCGCGGGAACGCCCCCAGCGCCCCAAGGGGCAGTCTTAAGAACTACCGCACCGCATGGCGACCTGACGATCGGCAGAGCATTTCTGAGCAATAAATCCAAGCTTAAAGTCATCCAAACTGTCAATACACTTCAATCGCAATACAATACTTCTAGACGGAAGGAGACAGGGTTTGACCATAGAACTGTACGTAGATCTAGCGTACAGTTCTATGGTTTGACAGAGCTAGTCTGCCACACAGTTTCGCGGAGGGCGTGGGCGATAATAGGACCGACCCGAGGGGGTACTGTTTTTTCATGGAACACCGGAAGATCGACTGAAACTTGTTTCCCTGTCTTTGGTAAAAGCATTAGAATTAGATAGAATCACGACTGGCATGATTCCAGCGAAGATTTCCGCTGGATACGGCGTCCAAGAACCGAACATTGATTTTAAACCAGCTGGTAGACGTCTGTCCAGACGTACGATCAACATCCTTAAGGAAAATTTCGCCCATCCGCCTTGATAGCCTTGATCGCCTGGATTACGGTGGGCGAAAAATTAAAGGGATAATGTACTGTTTACAGTTTTGCCCTTCAACCAAAATTTTAAAACCATCAAAACTCTTAAATTTTACATCAGAAATTTATGACCGCTGACATAGAATGAAAATTTGAAAGAGTAAGAAATTTTGAGTTAATATTTAAAGAAAAACTAATGCTTACCAAATCAGTCATATATTGACTCCTATTGCCATGTGAAAATTTTAAGGGAACGGGTACAGAAATTGTATATTGAATTATAAAGAAGTACTCTCTGGTTGTGGTCTCCTCAACCACCAGCAATTTGATATCATCAGTGACCTGTCCTTTTTGGCTTTTGAATAATGCTACTGACCTAAGATACATATTCCTCAGGTTTAGTAAAGCTGTGATAGATTTAGGGTCGGTTCAATATCAATAAATTTATTGCTCCCATAAGCTTGGGTAAGTATGATATAAATTGCTGGTTTTGGCACCCTGTAATAGGTTAAGAATTCTGGTTTTACAGTCAGTTATCCCTTTAAAACTGGCTGTATTTATATTCATTATTCGGCTAACATCCGAGCTGAAATCTTTATGTAACAGGCTTTCGATTGCTGTTAGAACATAGTATTGTCAAAAACAAATAGCCTATGGAAGATCACCCAAGTTTTTGCAAAATTTATCTCACAACAGACCTTGTGCAGACATCGTCACATATCACATTTTGGTGACCACCACGTGGCGACATGGCCACGTGGCTATTGGATCTATATAAATCAAAATTAATCAATTCAAAGTGAGCATAGCTGCCGATTATGGTCCAGTGAGTTTGGTGTAGTTAAATGTGGCATAAATATTTAACAGGTAATGTTCACGATTGTAAAATGATAAGCTAGGATTATATACTGATTTACCAATATGGATGTAACGTCATCTGCAAAAGGTCTATATGCACTTGTAGTAACAGAGAGGATCCAGGAATTTGAAAAATGGTGGGGGCGCCTTTATCAAAAAAGTCCCGGTGCTCCCTCCGTGAACCCCAGTCTTTCATATCGATATTTGACACCCCCCTCCCCCACAAGAAAAAAGGGCAGGGGTGCATGGAGCTAAATCTGTCCCTAAATGACGATCAACCTTTCTAATCAATACTTCAGGTGCTGCCTCGGCTGCTGCCTGATCCCCCTCTTTGTGGACTCCTGTAAGGACGCCATTCACACCTGCCCCAACTGCAGCGCTGTCCTAGGTCGCACGTCGCCACTTTGAACTGGACTCGGAGGGGTCGAAGGTCATTCGAGTGTGCAGATAGATAGTTTTAATAAGGCTCTCTGTATGCTTGATTCTGTGATCATAGGACCAAATGAGAGCTCGATTGAACTTGGTCAATACATTGGATGACTATTTTACCACTGAAAAAAACACACAAAAAAACCCTACTATAATCGTGGTAAACCGGAACATACAAAAAAAATCCTTGGATTTACTTCCTCCTCCATTGAAGGGTCTTAATTACAGAACTAAAATAAAACAGATTGTGTCACAAATAATTATAAGTTAAATATGCATTTGAAGCTTCTACCTTCAATTCAATGCACAATGCTTCATTTTGTTTGATCTTCACTGCACTGCTTGATGTTTTAGGCGTGCACATTCAACTGCAGATTTCTAACACGATTCTACCCTATATATCTTCACTGTAATTTTCTATGAAAGAAGAATGAGAAGATAGCTACATGTGGGGGATTTACAGGTCGTGTCTAATTTCCACAATCCGCCAAAAAGTCCACTTTCCTACACACAGGCAATGCTATTTTCTAGTTTTTTCTCTCTCATAATTTTTCCTTTGCAATTCCCAAAGAGTGAAGTTGACTTTGGAATCCTTACAGCGTTTACTTCAGAAAGAATTGCTGAATGTAATATTCTTGCAAATTATTCACATCAAACTGTAGTTTGAACAACTTTCTACTAATCACATCATTGTACTGACCCGGGTGTCAGCCCATAGTTAGCTTAGCCATCTTTGTGATGAAGCAACTTTAGGGCTAAGAGTGAGACTCTCTATAGATGTTTGGAGAGTGTAGGCAATGTCAGAGGACTATATTAAAGTGGTGCTCAGGGTGGAGAGTGGGCTAGAGTGCATTGCACAAGCAGTAATCCAGCACCTCAGATAGAGTAGCAGACCGTGGACTCTGGTTACTATTGCAGGGAGTCTGCGGACTGGCAGGCAGTAAGGCTAGGAGCATTGGCTGAGTTGGGTTGAGTGGACTACGCCTCTTGGACCAGTGATTTTGTCAACAGGAGCTCAATGATGTTTATCACATGTTTTGATTAATAAATACTATCCTTTCACATGATTGTTATATCACCTCTTAATGCACAATTATGTTTCGAGATGACTTGCAGTTACAACGGGGAGAAGACTGCAATTGGAAAGAGCTAGCATACTGGAATAATTAATAAAACATAATGTTTAAAGATACACCTACAGTAAACTAAAACCCCATAGCTCATTATTTTAATTTCCCAAAACAGACTACTATTAATGTAATTATGCTGATATTACTGCTTTATTCTTAGAATTAACTAGTTAGAATAAATCAACATGTGTACAATGAGATGGTCATTTGGGAAGTAATTTTATTAGGCGGGGACATAGTTTAGGCAGCCGTATACAAAATCCGATATATATTGGACATCTCCCCTCTGAAAAAGAGTCTTTGAATATGTAACTACTAATACAAGATACAAGATGAATTATTAGTTACTTTTAGGACTGAAGATTAATTTTTGAGATGCTTTTACTTCAATGAACGTTTCTGGTTTCTTCTGGATGAGTCTTGGTTTTGAGCTCACATCTATCAAATAATATAAGGGTCAGACATTATTTTTTTTATCAATAGCAACTGTCTGTACGATATGATAAACCACATCAAACATAGTGATTAAAATAGCTTGGTTTTGTCACCACGTGACCACTTCTTGTTCTGTAACCAGAATCTGATACCACAGGTTCCAGTGGGACCACTGGCTATGGCTGGAGGCCCAGATGCTTCATCGTTGCACCCGGACTATGTCACCCAGCTTAATTTGCTTGAATAGTGTGGTGTGTCTGTTGTTATAGGTTTTCTGACACTCTTGTCTCTTTTTGAGGGCATCATGAGCTTCAACTACTTTAGGCAGTAGGAGCTTTGGACTTGTTGGTAATTTTAAATGTAAAACAGGGCTAATAAGAATTTGTGAAGGAGAAAATTTAAGACCCAGTATAGGATTTACAGTACTCGAATAAAAGCAAGATAATGGTCATGGCCAACCTCGTCGGTCTTCTTAAACAGCTTTATAAGTGTCTGCACCTACCTCTCTGCTTGACTGTTTGACTGAGCATTTCCTGGGCTCGAAATCATTACCTTAAGGATAGACAACACCTCAGAGTGGCTTCATTTGCGACAATTCAGGCCAGCCTTAAAAAAAATTCATTTATTGAAACTTATTGCACAAATGTTTCTTTTCTTTAACCCTATACGGAAGATCAATTTATGTAAATTGAGTATAGTTCAATAAAAAAAAAAAAAAAAAATCTGTTTCCGGTGGACCGCCTGGCCTTTAAAAGGGCCAGTCGGGCGGTCGGGAATTTTTTTTTTTTTTTTAGAATTTTTTTTTTTGGTAGGGAAAGTACTAAAAAAAATTGGAAAAAAAAAAAGAGAAAAATTTGGAAAAAAATCTCCCAGTCGGGGGTTTTACACCCAGTCGGGCGGTCCACCGGAAACAGAACAGAAACAGAACAGAACATTTTCCTCTATCTTTTGGAACTTCTTTTCCCATCAACAGTTTGAAATTCAGAATTTTGATTTAGGACCTAGTTCTTGTTTTATGACAAAAAACGGGAAGATTTTTGGTATTTTTTTCAACATTATTTTCTACATTTCATAAAACAAAAGATATTACCTCAATTAAGATTCTGAGACACGCTTCCCTCCTAATGAATGTTATCTATATACACAAGAAATTTCAAGCATTTATATGCAACAGTTACTGAAATATCCTTGTTCAAAAAATAAAAGTGAAAAATGCATTTTTTCACTTCCTGGTCTTCCTACAAAGATGAAGTTCTTCACCTTGCAATATTGTACTAAACCATCATATTGGTTTATACACAAAGCACATATTTCAATACCTAGCTCTTCAGAGGCATGATTAATGTATGTAGGGGCTTCCCCTGTATTAGAGTGACTAATAAATGTTGTGCTTGGGCTTTCCCCTAGAAGTAGGATATATGTATCTATCCAGGTGTACCATGCAGGACTACCCATCAGATACGTTAAGACCAATAATATGACCCATGGATACGAGACAGTGTGAGGGGCTTCCCCAATCCCCATGAACCTATAAAAAACCCAACAGCCTAATGCTGGGGGGGGGGGGGGGGGGGGGAAAGAGAGTTATGAAGGAGTAACGAGTATGAGTACAGAGGACATTGTGTTTATGTGCCATGAACTGAGAGGTCAGACTACCAGGAGACATCACAGTGTCAGTTATATTGACTAACAATAAGGTGGAGATAAACAGAAGGACTTAACACCAAAGGAGAAAGATAGAAATTCCCTTTAGGGAATGACTTGGCTTGGACTGAAGAGATGAGCTTGGCCTGTGAGTTATATGTGTGGTGGGTCTCAGGTACACCTGTGTGTCATGTAAAGGAATATTCTGTCCAGGAAATAAATACATCAACATTGTAAATGTACCTTGTGGATGCTTTACTTAATATTGAGCTAAAAGGTAAGACTACATAGAACCTTTATTTAGTAACATAAACTATTTGGACTTATACAAACACACACATAATAACCTTAATGTTCACTAGTGGGAGCCTTATCAACTTCTACAAAGTGGACCTCCCTAACGAAGCAGCTAATTAGTGCAATATAACTTATACCATTAGATAAGAGTTATGCATTGGCTTTTGAAATATACATGGCATATAATAATGCCATGAACAGTTAGGAATTAATTCCAAAACAAAGGGAATGCTGTGGATAGGCCGCTGATAGGTGTTGTCTATCCTTAAAGACAATCGAGGTATTATAGAACTAGTATTGAGATTTCTATAAAACTTTACATAATGAAAGTTTTGCCTATTTAGACACCAAAAATGCAAAAAAAAAACCATAGGTCACCATGGAAACTTTTCAGCTACAGCAATTTATTTATATGATAATTATTCAAAAAAACGCCTTGCAAGATTCATTTTGATATTTGAGTTTATTTGCCAATTATCTTAATAGAATTGACATGACGACCATCCTAATGCTTTTGATAAATGTGTTTATGTGTTCTCAAGTGACAAAGAAAGAACTTTGTAAGAGTATATGTTGTAATATATACTTTTAACTTGAAAGTATTCAAAATAAACTATTTAAAAAAATACAACTAGAAATCTGAAGATTGTCGGCCAGAAACTGGCTGATGTTGCGGTGGTGGTTTTTAAATGTTATAAAAGGAACATGTCATATACATCCGTCTTACTAAGAGTGGCGCCCCCTCCTAGAAGGGCAGAAATAAGAACCCTGATAAGGAGAATGCTGTCCATTTCATTCTGCAGCACTGACCACTAGGCTTAGTGCAGAGTCAATTGACATTTGGTGCCCACTCAGATGTTCAAGGACCTTTGCCTATTGCGTGTTGGTAGGGCAGGGGGAGAAAGGGTAATTGTAGTTCTGCTGACTGAGGACCAAAACAAGGGGTGGGCGAGTGGAGTGGTTGTTATGGGCGGGGGGAAGGTTGATTCTCCCTACCACGGAGAGCCAATTTCCTCTATTTTACCTGCAGGTTAGCCTTGCTCAAGGTGCATGCTGGGTAATATGTCGACAAGTCACAAGGCTTAAGTATAGAAATTTTCATGAATTGTGCCATTATTAAGAGATTAATATTGAATAAACTAGACATCATTATTTTTCAAATAAGCACCCATATACTTTTATATTTCCTGAGTTGTTTGAAAATTCATCTATTATTGATGGATATATAATAATTATTTGTTAATTTTCTATAGTTTTTGCAGTGTTCGAGACTAACGCCGGCCAGTCGGCCAATGGCCGACGATTTTGAATCAGGGCCAACAAAAAATAAGGAAATCATAGTTTAATTGGCCCGGATGGCCGACGTCTTTTCAGCCGTCTTTTGGCCATGTTTTCGGCCGTCATTTGGCCATGTTTTCGGCTGTCATTTGACCATGTTTTCGGCCGTCATTTGGCCATGTTTTCGGCCGTCATTTGACCATATTTTCATTTTTATTTTCCACATCTTTTTGAATTTCACTTCTATAATTGTTGTCTGGGCTGACTGAAAGCTATCAGGGCCGACAATCTTTGACACAATTGGCCCTGATGGCCGAGAGCTGAAAATGTTAGTCTCGAACACTGTTTTGTAGGGTTTTTGTCACCAAAATCAGCCCAAATTAGCCTGCAGGTCCTTAAAATACTGTAAATCAGCTATCTGTGGTAGGGAGAATTGTCCTAATGGGCCACTGGAAGTCGCTGGTTGGTGACCGGAGGGGGTGGGGATGGGGGCGTTGAGAGGGGAGCCAGTCAAGGCCAAAGGATATTTGGATTTCTGTTTCTTTGTTTGCCCTTACTAAAATTGGAATTAAAATCAATTTGAAATGAAGATATGTTACATAATTAAGTAATAATAAATTAAATGCTTATCAATAAAAAATAGTTTGAAAATTTATACTTTAAGCATTTGTCAGATATAACTACAAGAGTACATTTATTGGAAACAACAAATTAATACTGTTTTCATGGCAACCTGGGGGGGGGGAGGGGGTTGGAAGGCAGCTGTATACACCCCCACCCCCACCACCTTTCCTTATATAGCCTGTCCCTGCTGGGGGTGTGGCTACAAGGATTGATTTACAGGCCAGGGGGACCAATGAGATCACTGCTAGGGTGGGAGTGAGCCAACCAATTCAACCCCCTCACCACCAGTGACCGGCCAGGGCGACCAATGAGAACAGTGCTGAGGTGGGAGGGGGCCCACCAATTAAACAATTACATGGTCTACTGCTCCACAACAATGGACCCAATTCAAAAACAGACCTACAGGGTTCGAAATTAACTTTTCTAGCTGTCAGCCCGGACATACTACAATGTATTACAGGTGTGAAAAATTGGGGCTAATTTGTAATTTTCTCAAAAATTTTCAGCCCTAATTCAAAACAATCAGCCTGGGGCTGACGGGCTGACATTCATTTCGAACTGAACTATTGTTAATGTTTGATTTAAGACTGCGTAAGATCAGTTTATATCCAAGTCTTCGTAAGTTGCTTTCCAGAATGTCTGAGTAATTCAGACCGCGTTTAAAGTTTGTCCATTCACTTCCCAATAGTTCAAAAGAAATGAACGATGAGGGAGCTTCTTAATATGAAAGGGTTTTTATTCAATAAACATCTCATCCCGAGTCAAAGCCACCATGTATAAGTCTTCATCAGTCCACCTCCCATCTCCTATCAGCAATCAACCACATTTAGAACACGAATTGCTCCAACGCCTTCTAGACCATTCTAGCATTCAGCTCTAACACAATCCTATGTCCGAGGTAGTGGATATTCGTAAACTCCAGTCTGTTACATGGAGTCGATGTACTTACTCCAGGTATAACTCCTTGGTTAAACATGTTTCTTCTAACCAACTAACTCACTAACTGCTCGCTCCCTACCTTGCAGCGCCTTTTATACTGGTTAACAGGTGGCGCTAGGAGCGTAAGATATTTCTCCTAGGAATAGACTAGAAGTAGACTTGCTAAGCCTGATCCTTGTTGAATTATATATTATGACAATGTATTAAAAGTACTAAGCCATTAGTACATTCGACGGCGGTCAGGTGTTTGAGTTTAAGGAGGTGGACGACATAGCTCAAACCAAATGAATATAATGAACTCCCAATTTTGATGATTGGATATATTTGTTAAACCATGGTGGGGTGGCCTTGACTCTCGTGGTACATTCAACACAGTATCAATAGATTTGTAGATCCAGTTTCAACACAAATTCACAGTGAAATTATTCATTGAGTTGATTTCCACATTTTGAAGCTCAAGGTTAGCAGAACTCGTTCATAATATGACAAGGTAAGTGTTAAAAATTGATAACATGATTATTTGGATAACAACGTAGATGATGACATAATCATGGTTACAAAATGACAAAGTCAACTTTAGAGGATGAAGTATTCGTCATCTTTAGGTATTCACTTAGTACGTGCCTTGTACATTAAAGTCAGTTCTCAGCATCGTTAGCTGATTTTAAGATTCAAAGATTGCGACACCCGTGCATAAGGTGACAAATTCAGTTTTGACTTAGTACGCGCATGTACAGTTTCTGATATTTATGATTTGTAACACAAGTCAACAGAACTCAACATATATACAGTGTAGGGTTGTCTTAAACTTCTAAGAGTAACAAGTGTACATCAAATGCAATTTCAGAACAAATTAACACAACATAAGTCAATTCAGAGAATTCGGACATTTTGAACGAACGACTTTCATGATACAATGCGTGTCGAATTTCAATCAAATTTCAACCAGAACAACATTATTTACAATAAATACAAGGTCTCTGTATCAGGTTTAGTAATACCGAGCAGTTGGAACCAGAAAATACCACCATTCCCGTCACGCGTCCGCCAGCTATACTTAGTACACGTGTACTTAGCGGGACGCTTGACTGGAGTTCCCCCCCAAGGTTTGACCTCGATTTGGATCCTTCGGGTGCGAAGCGCCCGGATGGCAAATTTCTGCTTCGATCAAACTTTCAAGTTTGATTGTTCGACCTGATATTTTGGGCCGATATGAATTAATTCTGGCGCTTGATTATGTTGGTTGGGGACCTAAACTTTAGTTTAGCACAGGTTTTGTAAAAATTTATGCGATGGATTGATCATGTTAGCCGATTTCAGAATTTGGATCTTTTGGATCAAAAAGGGGTTTTCCAAATTAGCCTCGTTTTGACGTCATTTTAATCAGTGCCGGTGGTTATTTTACAAGAGGCGGACGTAGATTCTTTTTGTCACATTTAACCTTTGATTTTTTAACCCAACCACGATGGTCAGAGTCGCGATCTTCTGCTCGGACAGAGAGGCGGGAGTCGAAGGATACCCGGACCTGTTGTTAGGGGACTCGGACCACACAGTTGTGATTTTTCCTTGGGAAAACGCCACAACGGCGGAACTATCCGGGCACGCCTTTGCCCATCATGTCGTCTTCCCCGACGACATTCTTGTCGTGGTGTGCAACATCCTTGATGCCCTCACCTGGGACCCGAGGCTCGGTTTGTACCTCCCTCTTTTTACCAAGTCGGAGGCAGCAGCAAAGTTTTATGCCCAAACTTTAAATAGGGCGTTTTACAACCTGCACTCCCACCCGTTACCGGCCACCCTCATCATCGGTACCCCCTCAGGGTTCGACGCTGGAAGGTGGCAGTGGACTGACAGTGACGAGTCGATGCAAAAATGGGTCAATCGTGTCATCACCAAGGTCAGCCGGGAGGTGAAGAGGTGCAACGATTGGTTTGGGGTACCCACGGTGAACACCGGACGAGCACTTCATTTGGTAAAGACTGTGGCGGATGGGACAATTACAGTGAACAATTTTAGGGAGTTGGAGGACGGTTACTCGCCGTCCCCACGGATGGTGCGTCGGTGGGCCCGGGCTCTTGGCCGTTTCGTCGCCCGCCTACCGCTGGCCCCGCGGTAAACCACTGGCATTCATTTATGTATATAATAATTTTTTTATAATTTATCGGAGTGATTCCCAACAAGTAATTTTCTGGATCCAATTCCCGGCCTGTGATTGGAACACTTAATTCCGGGTTGTTTTCACCGAGTGATTCCGGTGATTTAATTCCCGATCAGCACCTAGTCCACTAAGATGTATTTTATCCAGGACACCCCAGACAGTGTTTTTTTTTTTTTTCTTCTCCGGAGGCCTTTGGCCAGATGTTCGTCAGGAGCCGCAGGAACATAAGACTGTTGCCACGGGACCCGTTGTCTACCTTGCTCGTTGCCGGGCCTTCGTCCTTCTCGTGGAGCCGCCCTTCTAACCACCGCTCCGAGATCGGGTAAGTTCCGCCTCCCTTCTACAGTTCTTAGCATGTTAGGCAGGCTACTAACCCGTAGGATTTAAGGAGATTGTTGGTCGAATTCTTCTTGGTGGTTCTCGGCTCGCCTTCACGTGGTTGTATTCCGGAAGCTGATGTCACTCCCGGAACCAGAAACTGTGTTTCGCTGGTAATTTTAGTAACGGGTAGCGTGGGTGGCCACCTAGTGTTTACTTTTGGTTCCAAGATGGTGGACGCGGGCCGAGAGTCAGGATCTTTCGTACTAAACTTATTATCTTTTCCAGGTCCTGCGGTATGTTAGGGTGATGTAAATGAAGCAATGTGACACGGTTGGCACTGAAAAGCGTCAGGCTATATAATTTTAGTGGGCGGATTGTTTAGGCTAACATGATCAAGTATTTTACCTCGCGCGTGGTTGGGCGATATTAGGGGGTTTTCTGACTAGCGGTTTGTTGACATTACCGATCTAAGTAGGTTTTCTGGAGTGTGGGTAATTCGTATCGTATAGTTATTTTTTGATACTATTAACTGTTGGGGACTGACACTGCACATGATAATCAGGCATGGGTGGCCAGAGATTCCGGTCTGAGTTGTACAACACAAGATTTGCTGTAACAGGATTCTTTGTTTAGTCGTTATACGTACAGGGCGTTAGTGTAAATGTCTTCATTGGAAACAATTCACATGGGGGTGCCCTAGGTAACAAGCGCTTCCCAGGGTGTTCACCCTGGTAAGTTTAAGTGACAGTAGGTGACCAAGTATTTTGGTCCAGACTTCCCAGCATTAGATTGGCTGTGACAGAATTCTTTGATGAGTTGTCCCCCTTACAGAGTACTGGAAAGATTGACGTGTCGGCCACGTAAGGCGACACCATAGGTGGAGCCGTCCAACGAGCTGTTGGCGACTCCAAGGTAAGTTTGAGATGTAGTGGCGAAGGCCACAGATACCCATCCCATGTTTTAGTCTAACAGCAAGACTTCGTCAGTGTCATTGTGTTAGAATAAGTGTTAGAGTGAGTATTATTGTCCAGAGTCGTCTCGAAGAGGAAAAAATACTACTGTGAGGAGATGAAGTCTCTAAGACACTGAATGAACTCCCAGATGAAGATTCTGTATGAATATAATGAAAGAAGGAATGGTATCCTCATTAAGAGCTGGAAAGGCACCAACACCACAAAGATTATCAAGCGTCCCAAGCAGAGATACATGTGTGTGCACCGTGGGAGTTCGTACATTCATAGATCAGGCCTTAGTAGGCGCCGTTCCATTGAACGCAGAAGCCACGCTTATCAGTGCCCGAGATTGCCAAACATCTCAGACAGTGATATCCTTGTGATGAATGAGTGGGAGCCTATGCTCACAGGTCGGGACTGAGCCGTTACAAGAACATCCACCTACAAAGGTTTCATGAGTGCCCGAGAGTTGATGCAAAACTGTCCCGCTCAGATTCCCTAACCGACCTCATGGGGAGATAAGAATAATGATAGGAATTGGATCCCCGGTGATTTACCTTAAGGGGTCACAAGGGTCAATACTCTTGATAACACTCTTTCTGTACAGTGTGTTAGAATAATTACCCAATACACTCCAAAGATTTATACGCAAACAAGTTAACACCCCCTTCAAGGGTGACAACTGTTCTAACATATTTGACTCCATTTTATGAAGCATTCGCTTTAAAACCCCAGTTTTGTTCTTATTGAATGATTTTGTTACGACAAAATCCCTTCTTTCCCTGCTAGTTACAGGTGGTAGCTCGGCGTTCACCCCCTACATTCAGCCTGGGGTTTGAAGACCGAGTTCCACTTTATATTGGGTAGTGGCGCCCTTCTGAATGCAAACGGGTGCGCCACTAACTCCAAACGGCTCACTGAATAGATATTATACCTATGTTAACAGTGACATTTCACTGTCTACCCTATACTCTACATCACATGGGAAAAACCAACATGGCAAGCGGTTGGGGTAGCGTTTTCATTCCGTGAGGTATAAATGTCGTTAAAGGACATTAAGTAGTAACTGTACAAAGGAGGCTGAGATTATTCGTTCCTTATTTGTTATCACTAGAGGATCGGGTCTCAGATTCAGGTTCACTTCTGATCGGATTCCCGGTCCTCATTAGTTACATGTGGTTTGTCGGTACCCTCCCATTCATAGGACCAGAATGGGCAGCACCGAGTTTCCATTGTTATAATTGGGAGCAGACTGCATATATATTTTTTTTAATAATATGCAGCCTACACCCCCTTTAAATTATAGAGATGTGTAAATGCATCTCCTTAGATCACTTACTTCCAGACAGCACCTAGTAAGTCGGGCCTTTACCGAAGTACAGTACAAGGTTAAACCCGTTTTCTTGTTCAGGTCTATGCCCGTTTCTCTTGTGGAGAGTCAAGACTACTCCTGAAAAGACTCCGCCCCCAGCTTATCCTAACTATGCGCATGCCGGGCAGGGATAGGTAGTGCTAAAGACAGAGTTAGAATTTTTTTTTTTTTATCTCCTTTCTAATAGATCGGGTAAACTTATCAGCTCTGGGTGTCAACCAAGTTTATTGTAGCTTGTTCATCAGGGAATCAGTAGTCCATGTCCCCCCTCTTCAGCTCAACTGTTGAGCGGAGACCTGGATACTTTTAGCGCCACGACGGCGGTCAAGACTAATTTTCATTCATTTATTTTATTTTCTTTTCCTCGACGGCGGTCAGCTCTGAAGCCGCTCATTTCTTTTATTAATTTTAATTATTTCTAATTTTTTACCCGGGTCGAAACTTGACTTCTTGCCGTTTTGTCTCTGTCCCGATTAAAACTGGTCTAAAAGTGGTCTAAATAATTTAGTCTTGAATTATGGGCAGTTGTTCATATACTAGTTGTCGTTGGATCCTGACTTTTATGTTAAAGTCAGGATCCTTTGACCTAAGACATACGGTGATCCAGTGGCCATTTACACATAACCAAGACGACGGGGCTATTAATAAGGACAGCACCTCGCTCCACCGCCTTGTGAGTTTTCGCTACAGCTTCTCCCCCCCCAGGGATGGCTTATCCCGTCTGAGGGAGTCGCAATATAGTGAGAGAGAGCCGAGCACCCTGTGAATGTCACCAATTCGCCATTGTCCCGTAACCACATTTCCTTGTGACCTCCGTTATAGCTCCCCAATAGAGCACGCCTTGTCAGGATTTGCACATATCCTTGCCGCTGCAGCGTGTCTATGCCAGGAGCAAACGAGCCACGTATAAGGTACTCTCGTGTGCTGTCACAGAGCGTCCCCCCTGAGAATGTTACTAATTATTCTGTGTTCTTATTATATTTTTCCCAAAATTCCCTGAGGAAGAGCTCTTAGTTACACAAATATTGGTTTGCTTTATATATTAGTTTTTAGGTAAATTTCTTTCTACTCGTCGATTTTTTTTTTTGTGATGAAGGGACCGCTTGTCAGGAGCCAATCCACCCGGGGCATAGTGACTGCCATGGTCGGGCGTCCACCCCAGTGCCCTTCGCAGCGTCGGTGACGCGTAACCCCAACGTCCTGCCTCCTGTCAGGCACCACTGACACCAGGCCTGTGGGCAGGCTCCTGCTGCTTGTGCAACCCCCTCATCTTTGAGAAGAGTATATATGTAAGCATGCTAAAGAATAGACAGTGGCGTTCCCCAAGTGGCTCCTGTACTGCAGCCCGATCCTAGCGGTAACAACAGCACAGGGGCCAGGTGTAGATGGTACTTGCTTGGGGAAGTTCACTTCGCTCGTTGGGAGCATTGGTCCCGTTGAGCGCTCTTAGGTTTTATACAGAATTTTGAGTTTTTCTTTTAAAATGCTGAAATTTCGCGACACTAGGATCGGTTCCAAATGGTTCCCTACTTTAAAAGAGTTGCCAAATCAATAACAATTAGAGTGTTGAGCTAGGCTACCGGGCATGGGACACTCGACTTGAGCGAAATTTAGATAACCCATGGGTCCATAGAGAGACGGTTGGACCAGCCTACCCGAACTAAGTTTTTCCTGACTGGTGAATCCTTATTGCTCAGGCTAGTCAACAGAACCCTACCTACCCAAACAGGTATCGCCCAGCGAACTTCCTGTAACATTTTAGTTTTAGTTTTCGTACCTCTGTGTTATTAATTCACCAATTTTACCTGTACAGTACTAGGTCAGGTTTTACCACTCGTTACATTGTCATATGATAACTTCATAAACCGTTCCTGGATTTATTTCGGATGTTCCTGGCCTTATTGTCTTTCGTGCAGATCCTGTTCCGGTCGCTGTTGAGGTGGGCGTGGTCGATCTAGGAGGAGCGTTAGGCATCGTTCCTTGTCCCAACACCGGTTGAGGCCAGTCCGCTCCGACATCGGACCATCCTGCGTCGATGAGGCGAGGTACTCCCATGGGTACAGGAGTGGCTAGCCCCGAGGAATATCTCAGTAGTCTGGCCCTGGTATTGTATTTTAAGTTACTCATCATCAGACGGGCGAGTTTTTTAGATACCCTCAGGGTGTCGGGTAGTGGCACCTTAGATGGGTGCTGTCCAGGTCTAGTTGCTGCTCCCATCAGCTGCGCCCCCCAGGTTACCGTCAGAGTATACTTCAGACACAGCTGGGTCACCAGTAGATCCCTAATGAGCACATAGCCTTCAGTATAAGTGTGGTCTGAAGGCATAGCCAGTTCGCCTAGGAAGATTGTTTCTATCATATGTGGATTGGCAAACTGTACGTACAACCCATCCACAGTTTTTCCTCTAATATTTCTCCACTTTCGCCACACGAGGACCACTATGGCGATGACGAGTACTGCCAGTAATATAGCAAGTACTGCCACCGCAGTGGGGTTAGCGGTCGTGTCCGGGCATCCAGTTAGTTCCTTTTCACTGCGCAGCAGCTCCTCCGGGTCCGCCGCCTCCAAGGCCATGGCCCGAGGTAAAGTCATGGTTAGTCCGGCCAGGGCAGCCTTGCCTTGGTGGTTCCGCCAGCACTTCCAGAGAACACATCCAATAATTGTCACAGCTACCACTATGCAAAAGATGGTGAGGAGACCAAAACCGCCTCCGAAGTTGCCTATAGAGAACCACGGGGCGTGTTTCTCTACCTCATAACGGTCAGTCGCTTTCTTGATACCTTTGGCCAAGTCTTTACGGTGTTTTTGTATTCGTTTGGCCAGGGAGGTTACAGGTATTTTGGCCTTCAGGCTTTCCTCGATTTCCAGCAGGTCTTTCCTAATTGTTTCAGGGATAGGGTCTGATTCTAACATAGTGGGTTCGTTTTTGGACGTCGTGAAATTCATGTCCCACCCCTTCACACGACTTGCTGCTTCCAACAGGTCATTATGTGGGTACACAACCGTGGTGATCCTGGTGTGCTTGTCACAATTTCGCAAGCTATACGGTATCCATGCTCCTTGTGTTTGGAATGCACAGTCGCATTCCACCTGAACCCTTGCATAATTTTCTATGTTCACTCCGACCGCAGGCTGGTTTCTGCAAATCATTTGGCCTCGGGTGTCGGCGCTGACCACTAGCATATCTCCGTCGTCTAGATACACTGCCATCTCTCCGAAGTCTGCTTCCAGTAGATAGTCCAGTTCACATTTTTCTTGGATCGCTAGGTCGTCGCGCCTCAGTAGCGCAGCAGTGCAGGTGTTGTCTGTAATCTTTTTCATATAAGGTAGGTCCTTACAGAGCGTGATGGTCTGTCCATAACAACCTGACCAACTGCCACTAGCCAATGGTACGTAATACTGGCGGGACATGGACATGGCGACACTTTTGGGTAAATTAACAATTTGGAGAGCGTCCTTCTTAAGTCGCCCCCTAACCGTCACTGGCACAGGAAAAGTTAGTACTTCGTAGACCCGGAACAAATGTTCATCAGCCACCACAGGCACCCTTACATACACTATAAATTCCTGAGTGGTTTCATTGAATTTGAACGAAGGTTGACTGTTCTCGTAATAGAAGGAAGGATCTGTGAACGCGACATGGAACCTGGGGTGGATCCCCTTCAGATATCTGTTCACTTCCTGGACCGCTCCGACCATATATTGGCGGGGTACCAAGTCCATAGTCAGCTGGCCCCGTGTCAGGCGCTGTACACCTTTCCTGAATACGCGAGTTTGCTCTACCATTAGTTGAAGATACACCATCTCTCCTAACTTGTCTTCCAGAGCGACCGGTATCATATTCAGGTACAGTTCCATCCAATCCACTTTATGTTGCACGAGTTTCAACCTTCGGCGAGTCGTGTTGTGTGCCTTATTTAGTGATCTTAGATTGTCCAGTAGACCTATCACGACGTGGTTAACCTTTTCGACAGCCTCGTCATGTTTTTCATTCATCAGAGCCAAGTCTTCGATCATTTGGCTCGAAGACTCCTGCAATACTCTAATCAATTCTCTGTTATATTTGACATCAGCCGCCAGCCCTTGATTCCAAGAGGTTGGAAGAGGAAAGGTCGGCCACCCTGGATCGTCCAGCATAGTGGGTAACTTCTTCATTCTTTTGATCCTTCCACTAGATTTTAACTCCGACTCTTGATTTTGAAGGTCTTGTTGAGTGTTCTTTATTAGGGAACTTAAGGTTTCATTAAGAATTTCTCGGTACCGACCCTTAAGCGCCTGTGACGTCTGATCCATCCAACTGACCAGCGACCTGATATGGTAGCAGGCCCGATCGAGGGCGTCTCCTCCCTGTAGATATCGGTGACAGACCTGGCCAAAGGTAGCCTTGTTGAAGGAGCGCCTCCTTGGAATAGTGATTAGGAAGCCTTGTCGGACGTGTGTTATATCCGCGGTGGACATTAACTTCCCTGGTTTTAACACTACTCCATATTGTTCTAAAGCTATCACTTCAGCGTTAGGGGCTAGCCCTTCAGGTGGGCCGGAGTCGTTATGCACTCCCCTAATGCCCCCTATTATAGCTAATACGAACAGCACTAGCCACTTCATTGTCTTTGTTTTGGCCTTAGCGATAGTTTGAGAAAGTTAATTTTGCAGTTTATCTAAAACATGTTCACAGTAAAGTTACCTTATTTTTCTGCGCACTACTATCATTCATGCGCCGAAAAATGCTCTCCTCTCGGGCTTCCTGGTCTGTTTAGTTTGGGACATGCTCATAGAGGTTTTGCCCGTTGTCATTTACCACTCGCCTGATGATCCCGCTCTCGTCCTTGGTGACCGTGATCCTCAAGCCTCTCATACGTTCGCAGGACGAGGGGCGCATTGCTCTGAGGGGTCTTGGCCTAGTAGGTTCCAGTCCGAAACGGCCCCCGTTGGATCGTACGACGGTTGGCTCGAGGGATATGGGTTCGGTACCTGTGGTTGGTTTGTCGCTGGGAGTGGACTCGGCCACAGTGGGCCCCCCGGCTGGCTGGTTGGCGTCCACTGCTGCTGGTTCCATAGCAGTGGTGAGGGATTGGCGTTGCAGCTCGTTGTCAAGCTGCTCAAGTCTAAACAAGCGGGGTCCGCAGGCTGCAAGTGGTGGAGGAGGGGAGCTCCCGCTGGCCCGTTCCCCACCGGTGGGGTTGGCGCGTGTTGAACGGGTGCTACCTCCACTTTTAGTCCTGGAGCGGCGACGGTTAGCTGTTCCCCTCCCGATCGCCTTTCCAGAGTGGGCAGAGGTCGGCCGCCTCGTGTTGTTTGTAGGCTGGTACTTTCCTTGACGCATTTAGAGTTTTGTGTGGTCCTTTGAATGAAAGGAGCTATCTGAGTTTTAATCTCAGCTAACTGTTTGTTTGATTTTGGCACATCCAGTCCTACTGTTCTCCTAATTTCGTCAACAGTCTCGAATAGTTGGAACAGTGGTTGCGTAAGGTCCCAGAACCAGCCGGCCTGTATCTGCACTGGTTGGTTGACCGCTTCCTCCTTCTGAACCGGCTTGGCCAACGCCGTTAGCCTTGGCTCGGGCTCCGAGTCACTCACCTCAGATAAATTGTAGAAGTCTTTATCTGCTGTCTTCTTTTTGGCTGGAGCCGATTTAGCGGACCTCTTGGCTCCGCCTGTGGTCGTTCTGGTGGGCCGCCGGGCTGGTGTCCTTGGCTTCTTCCGGGCAATCCCGGCGTCGGTCGAGTCTGGACGGACACCGCCCCGGCCCGGCCAACTCCACCGCCTAAGGGTCTGAGCCGGTTGTTTCTTAGCACTCTCCTTCTCGACTGCCTTTTCTTTCATTTGGTAAAATCCTAAAAGAATGGCCCAACGAACCTTCCCTTGGTAGGCAGTGCCCTCTGGTGGGGCCGGCTAATCCGTTTCCTTCTCAGGGGGACGATAATCCTTCCCTCCGTGTCCGCAGGGAAAGTAGTGGTTCCCTTTGGATTGCTATGTGGCCGGAGGGCTAGACAGTTCCCCATGAGTCGGTGGATCAGTGTCCCAGCTAAGTTCTCTTTCTGCTCCTTCCAGGAGAAGTCGGAGGCTGAACAATTTCTATCTCCAACTTCTGTTCAGAGATAGAATCAATATCTATCTCCGTTTCGTCCCGGGCTGGGTTGCGCGCACAATCACCTGCAGCAGAGGTGACCGTCTGGGAGCAGAGTTGCGGACCGACTGGTGGATCGGCGCGGATCCCACGAAATTATAACCGATCCGCTTGTCCATGCCGTCTCCATATTTGGAGCTGTATCTTGTTTCAGGTGGGGGGGGAACGCTTGCATCCGGTCCCAAGAGATGACGCCCAACCACTGGCATCTCTCTTGGCGTGCGCACCCTCCCCTTCTGCCACGCCCCTGGGCGCGGCAAGGTGGCCGTGAGGCGGACCACCTGTTCCATTAGCACTGATGCTAACGGTGCCGCTCCGTCGAACCTTTATTTTTACAGGGCGGCTAAATTTCCTGCATTAATCATCCATGTCGTCGCTCTCTCCGCCGTTGGACAGAGCGACGTAGTTAGGGCGGCGGTTCCGACGCAGGTTATAGCCACCTTTCGTCGGGACATGGTCCTTTACTGTTTTTCCTGGGCTCTGTTCCGACGTATCCAAGATCGGCACATCACCGCAGGGTAGTTTTATGGGCTTGTTGTTGCCTGGAGGGGTTCTCCCCTCCAACGGCTGGCTTTTGCCCCTTCGTTTAGCTCGTTTGCGTTTCCTCTGTCCATTTGCACCAGCTGTTCCCCGTTCACAGGCGGCTTTATTAGGAACAAAGGATAAGTTTGTGGACAGCGCGGTGTCCGCACTGGTGCCCTGACCATCAGTGATTTGCCCATCCGTTTCTGCTAAATCAGTGGGACTTGGGCCAGGTTTTTGTGTAGGTACCTTCCTGGTCATAGGAACTGCATCATGCTCACGGGGACCGGTCGTTCCCGTTGAGTTTTCAGTCTCAGCACCCCTTATTTCGCCGTCTTCCTCAGCGATTTCACCCGCCGGAGTGTGATGCAATTCAGGGTTTCGGTCAGGATCTGCCCCTTTTGAGTTAGTGATTTTCGCTTCTCTCACCAGTTTGGGAATATTATGAGGGACAGCGGGAGACCAGGGCCCACGTGCAGGTTTGAGTTTTGAAATGTTTACTAGATGTGGGACCTGTTTTCCAGTTTTTAAAGACACTAGTCTAACAAGGTGGTCTCCTTTTGTTTCAATTACCCTGAATGGCCCCGTATACCTGTTTGAGAACTTAGACGCTTTATTTTCACTAGCTAAAGGGTCGTACATGTATACCATATCACCTTCGTACATCTGAGTGGGCCGCGCCCGCTCGTCAATTCGCAGCCTCAGATCTTTTTCGTAGTTTTGAACTACTCTTTCAGCCATATTCCTAAACATAGCAATATTATCCTTGGTTTGCATGAAAAACTCGCAGTCGTTCAGCGTTTCAGGAATTGTTCCTTGCTCAGGCATTCCCATACTGATTGGATCTCTGCCAAACAGCAGGGTGTGCGGGCTGTATCCCGACCGTACACTGATTGTGGATCTAACTGTCCATAATGCAATGGGAAGTAGATCGACCCAGTTACAGTGATCGTCAGGGATATAATAAGCAATCAGGTTTTCAATGGTTTTATGTAGTCTCTCTACTCGAGCGTTGCCAGTCGGCATTCGCCCGGTAGTGAACGTTTGCTTGCACGCTAGTCGTGTAGTGATTTCCCTGAATAGCCCTGAGAGGAAGGCCGCCCCCCGGTCTGTGTGCAGGCGGTTTACCCGCCCATACCGACACACTATTCCGGTTAGGAAACAGTTAGCCGCGGTCTGCGCGGTGGAGTCTTTAGTGGTGAAAGCCTCCGGCCAACCTGTTAGTAGGTCTATGAAGGTCATGATATATTTTGACCCATCCCTAGCCTTCTTTAGCGGCCCGATGAAATCACACTGTACTACCTCAAAGGGTCGGGTTGGTCTCTCCCAAGACTTGGCCAAGGCCTTGAAATGTGGGGCCCGTCTCCTTAGAGAACAGGTCTCACAAGCTTTTACATAGTCTACGATGTCGGCGTTCATGTTCCGCCAGTAGAATTTATCAGAGATTTTGGTAGTGAGGTTACTGATCCCTACATGTCCCCCAGCTAAGATGTCATTATGTAACAGTCTCAGGACTTTGGGAATTAACCTACCTGGAACTATCATTCTGGGTTTTAGTCTGACCAGTTGGTCTTGGTGTTTGTTATACCTTTTGATGTTGAACCTACATAGTACTCCCGGTGCTACCATTCCTACAAAATCAGCTTGGTCCATTATTCGCCTAGCTTCAAGGGGATCTGTCGGTAGGTCTCCGTCCTGCAGGTAGTCTATCAATTGCGCGCACTCTGCATCTTGGAGTTGCGCGTTTAATACCGTAGCCACAGAAAGCTCTTCCTCCTGAACTTCGGCCTCAAATAACTCACATCCCACAGCGGGCTCATATTCCTCACCTGGGACATGCTCATGATAGACTCTAGACAAATAGTCCGGTAGAAAATGAGTCGCTCCTGGCTCATATGTGATTTCAAAATCAAAATCTGATAACGCTAAAGCCCACCGTCTCAGCCGGGCTGACGGGGCTTTGTAGGCACTCTGTAGCAGGGGAATCAACGGTTTGTGATCAGTCACTATTGTGATTTTAGCTCCCTGCAACATGTCCTCATAGTTCTTAATGCCTTTAATTACTGCCAGAGCCTCCTTTTCTGTTACCGAATAATTTAATTCGGCGTCCCGGAGAGTACATCCCCAGAAAGCAACCGGACGGTAGATTTCATCTAGTTTGTGACAAACCGCTGCACCGCACGCGGCGTCCGATGCGTCAGTTAGTAGATAGAAATGCCCTCCTATATCTGGATGAATTAGTAAGGGCGGCGAGGTTAGCAATTTCTTTAACTGTTGAAACGCTTCCTCGCAGGCCTCTGTCCACTCAAAATAGACTTCTTTCTTTAGCAGTCGGTTTAAAGGCTTTGCTAGATCAGCGAAATTAGGGACAAACGATCGGTAGTAGTTACACAGTCCCAGAAATGATTTAATGGTTTTCACATTATGTGGACGGTTAAAGGCTGTGATCTTTTCTGTGGTTACCCTTTGTGTAGCCACACCTTCCGCGTTTACTACGTGGCCGAGGAAATTGATTTCACTACGACACCACTCACACTTTGACGGTTTCAGTTTGAGATTAGCTCTCGCCAAAGCTTGGAGAACCACCTCAACGCTCGCCAGGTGTTCTTCAAATGTAGTGTCGTAGACAATTACGTCGTCTAAATATGCTAAGCATGTTCTAGGAATCAATCCCTTTAGCGCTATGGCCATTACCTTGGTAAACTGCCAAGGTGCGCCAACTAAGCCAAATGGTACACGCTTATACTGATACACACCCATCGGGGTTTCAAAAGCGGTATATTTTCTACTGTCTTCTTCGATTACGCACTGATGATAGCCGCTCAACAGATCTAAAGCTGTCCACATAGTGGGTTTCTTGTAAGCCATATATAGGAAAAGCGAGCGAGCCGTGGGCATGGGGAATTTATCTTTAAAAGTGACTTGATTAAGCATGCGAAAGTCTGTACAGAGCCTAGGTTTGCCATCTTTCTTCTGCACTACCACCAGCGGGCTTCGCCAAGCCGATTCGCTGGGTTCTATGACACCTATATCTATGAGTTGCCTAACCTGTTCATCGATGATATCCATTTTCTGTGGAGAGTATCGGTATGGCCTGGAACTTATGACTCCCTGCGACTCATCCACAATGATTCTCATCGGCGCTATTTCACAGTGACCTAACTCTTCCATTGAGAACGCTAGTGCATTTCTATTGTTATTAAGCATTTGCCTAAACCTTACCTGTTGTTCTTCGTTTAAGCACGACTCGGTCAGATCTATTTTACTTACATTCTCATCCATTTTACCTCGGGATTTCTCCTCAGAGGTTTGGCTTTCCATTTGCACTGCGTCTTTCATTACTTCTACAGAAATCCTGCAGATGGACATTGGGGTCTCTGTTTTAGTTAGATAACACAAGTCTAGGAACTCCTCTATCTGGTTTTGGTTTACCTCAGGCACTGCGCATTCTTCCGCAAAAGCTAATACTTCCTGGGGAGTGATTTCTTGCATTACATCTAGCGGATTCATGACTTTGATCCACCACTGGCTTCCCACCGTATTCACGCACCCCTCCACTAGGACTGGTGCGGTTACCGCCGGTGCGCAGTAAGCTACCGGTGAGTCTAATCCCAGCGGCTCTCGAGTGGTTACCGGTATGATGCATTCATTTCCCGGCGGAATTTTCACTGTTTCTTTGCTAACTATAGGGTTTCCACAAAACACTTCTATCTTTGCGCCTGGTAGAGATAAATCTGATCGAAGCACTGTTAATAAGTTTCTCCCGATTACTATTAGGTGGCATAGATCGTCCACTATGTTGAAATCATAGCAGACCACCGATCCCTGGATTGAAAACTTACATCTAATTTGTTCTAGTATTACTTGAGACGAGTTGTCTGCCAAACTGATGTTTCCCTTCGATACCTTCCATTCATCTAAAATGCATTGTTTAGGGATCTGTCGTTTACAATGGGTGGACATGAAGCAATCGCTCGCTCCGGTGTCTACTAAAGATCTAACCTCCTTCTGATCATCAAATCTTAACGTTAAGAAAAATGCTTCGTCTCCTATCTCTCTCCTAGCCGGTCCGTCCACTGCGCCTAATTCTATCGTGGAATGAACGGACCCTTCCTCTAGTTTCCCTGATTCTTTTGTTCGGTACCGCTGGCTTTGCTATCTTTGTAGATCCGCGGGGGTTTTTCCCTCAACCTATTCTTTAACCACAAGCACGCTTCTGTAGAGTGACCATGCTGTTGGTGAATGATACAAAACTTACTTTCATCAAAAGGCAACCTGGGTCTCTCTACTTTCTGTTGAGTTGGCAGATTCTTTCCCTTATCTGCCTCTCTGTTCGGGGCGATATTGGATTTAGGCTTCTGATCTGAATTTCTTTCACTTTTCTGGTTTTCGTACCTATCTTTCCTCTCATAACCTTGCTGTTTAAAGTTACCACCACTCTGGGGAGTCCCGCTTTGCCCTGGCTTTGGTTTCTGAAACCATGGAGCGGCCTCCAGTCGGGCCAGCACCACTCCAAACCGTTCTGAGATGGAGTTTAGGGCCGCGGTCTCCTCTGATTCTTGGCTTCCAGCCAGTTCGCTCACTGCATTAGATATTTTAGTTCCCCCTTTGCCTTTGTCCAACGATTCTAACCTCGTTGCACAATCCACCGCTTCGGTGAAAGACTTAGGGTCCAGTATGGCTACTTGTCTGGCTACGCCCTGTTTTAATCCTTCTAAAAACACAGCTAACATCATGCTTTCACTCGCCTCTGCTTTCACTTGCTTTTGTTTCAGAACACCTGCAAATTCGATCACGCTCTGGTCTTTTCCTTGTTTAAGGCCACAGAACTCTGCGTGTTTCTGCCACTTAGCCCTTCGATCACCGAAGATCTTGGTCATTTGGGCTTCTAGTTTCTCAAACGAGTCTTTCTCACTTTCAGCTAACGCTCCTGCCCAGTCGTCGGCCCTTCCCTTTAGGCCTAACAGCGCCATATTCAGGAGATGGGCGTCCGACCAGTCATAGATAGCTTTCAGTCGTTTTAATTCCCTGAAATACTTTTCTATTTGCTCGTCTTCTTTTCCACTAAACCACGGTAACCTAATGTTTGGTCCCCTTTGGTGACCGCTGTGAGTCGTTTCACGCACTGGCGCTGGTGTTTGCCCCAGTGCCTGGCTCAACTGTGGTAGAATTTCCCAAATATTTGGTTGATTCGGTGGGTTTGGAGGGTTGTTCTGACCTGGTGGGCCCGGCGGACCTGGTGGTCCGGGCGGCGGAGGGTTCGGTGGGTTTGGGGGGTTGTTGAGTTGGTTAAGGAAAGGATTGTTGTTCTGGTTCGGGGGAGGGTTATTGGGTCCTGGTGGATTTACTTGATTATTCTGGCCTGCTGGGGCTTGCTGACCCTGCTGATTATCCGCTCTTCCTCGGCCTGCGTTAAGATTGGCAGCGAGTGCCATCGCCTGCAATAGGTGAGGGAGCAGGTTTTGATCGACCCCACCCCCTGCTGGTACGGCCCGGCCAGGCTGTTGGCCCGGTTGGCCTCTCCCATCATTTTGTTGCAGTCCCCCAAGGTTTACCCCAGGATTAGGCTGCTGTATTCCCGGATTCACACCACCATTTCCCCCTGCACCGGGTTGCTGGAGTCCCCCAGGGTTTATCCCCAGATTGGGCTGATTCGGAGGGAGATTATTAATAAGGTTTTGGGGAGGGTTGTTGAGAAGGTTTTGAGGAGGGTTGTTGAGAAGGTTTTGAGGAGGGTTGTTGAGAAGGTTTTGAGGAGGGTTGTTGAGAAGGTTTTGAGGAGGGTTAGGCCCTTGTGGGTTGGCCTGATTATCCTGGCCTCCCTGGACCTGCTGATTAAGAGGAGGAATAAGTCCTTGAGGGTTGGCCTGATCGTTCTGGCCCCCTTGAACTTGTTGATTAAGGAGAGGATTGGCCTGATTACCTTGGCCTCCTTGGGCCTGTTGATTAAGAGGAGGAATAAGTCCTGCCTGCACGCCTTGGTCCGGCTGCTGGATTAGGATCTGGCCATTCCCATTGTTTTGTTGAGGTCCCCCAGGGTCCATCCCACGGTTAGGATGCCATGCCCCCAGATCTACACCCCCAGCTCCCCCTTCATCGGGTTGCTGGCGTTGATCTCTATCCTCTCTTTCTTCTACTAGATCCATCAAAGGAACGCCTCCTTCCGCCATATTATTTTCGTGGAGGTTTTGTATATCGTGATCGTCCCACTGTTCTTTCACAGGTATTTCCTCTACACTAATTTCGTCCTCCGCTTGATCCCTTTGGTTTTCCCTTATGTCATTAGACATAGTGGAGCGCAACCTGAGCTAGGATCCTTTCCAGCCATAAGGCTCTCTCTGCTTCCCAGAATGTTCTTTTCAAACCTGATGTTTTCTGATCACAGAGAGCATGGCTCAACCATAACCTACGCTAATCCAAGAAATGAGGTCTTGAATAGGCATGTTTAGCTTTACCATGGCCTGACTGTACATTGAGCCCTCTCTGATGCCGATAGGTTGCACCCAACTCTACCAGTCAAACAGAGACGACCGGCCAGTGACCCAGTCGATAGCGATTACCGGTCCCAAGTCACCCTGGGTGGTCACCGACGGTCTGATCCAGGTGAATCGTGCAAACCCACACTGAACTTTGACCGTTTTCACTGGCCTTGCCTGTTCACTCCTGAGTGATGGAACTACTGTCAGGAGCTAGGTGGGGTCCGTCAACCCCGTACCACGCACATACCACTTACTGGTAGTGGGACAAGACCCAGCAGCCCGATATGTGCGCCGACTAGACGGTACCACAGTAGGATGTTAATTCATCCTTCGCTAGACACGGGGGCCTTCAGTACGTCTCTCCCCAGCACTATAAACTAAGTTTAACGTGTCCCCGGACTCTCGCGAGCCCACTGCCGCCTGTTGAAAGCTACCCGTTGAGGAGCTCATCCCTCTCGGTAACTTTCTAGTTTAGCTTTCTTACCTGTGTCTAAAACATCCTCGGTAATAATTTCGTATGAAGACGAGGTTGATTTATCTTCTCTAGCTAATTTTCTATCAGGACTACCCCCTCTGACATTTGCGGCTGCTTGTTCTGTCTCGCTATTTTCTTCCTCGTACTCGTCCTCGTATTCTCCATACAATTCATGAGTTAGAGTGTTAAAATCTTGTGCTTTAAGCGTTACGTTTTCTTCACTATCCTGATCGCTTAGCCTCTCTAAATCTATGTGCTTTTCGGGGCTTGAGTCTGCCCACTGCTTTAATATTTCGGCTGGATCAAAGGCCTGAGCTTCCGCTCCCCTACCAGCCTGGTCTAAGTTCGTTTCTACACCGTAAGTTAATCGATAGGGTTGTAAATTGCCTACTTTCTCGCTGTTTCCCTCTGCTTCCCTTCCCACTCCCCTATCCCTTCCCACTGTTTTTCCTTTAGCTACAGTGGAATAAGGAATGGACGCCCCCGGGTTGGGGTGAGTTGGTGTTACCAGTGGGTGACTGATAAACTCAAGTCGTTGGGGTAATGGATAGGTGAGAGAGCTCCCATCAGGTAGGATTACCGGATTTTCGGGGCGTTTTCCCCCTGATGGGCTGGAGTTATCCGCGGTGTTTTGTCGTTGTTTTAGGTTTCCTGAAGAAAATAGGTTATCTCCATCGGAAATTTCCTGTTCGCCTTCACCTCCCGCTGCGGGCAGTAAACGATAAGGAACACTTTGGTTACACCACGGATTGTTCACATCAGATTCACAGGTGGAGCGAGAGCTAGTACCAGTTTCTTGGTCCGTAGGTGGTACGTACCCTGGGTTCCAATATTGCTGATATTCCGTGAGACGGTTCTTCCCTTCAACTCGTCCCGAGTGTGTTAGGGTTTCAAGTCCTTCGTCAAGAACCGGCCTATCTTTGGACCCTAGGTGCCAGGGAAATGGTTTACCTTTGCCACGGGTTTGGTAATTTTGTGCACCTTCGGGGCAGAGCTGCTTGGGTCTGGCTGCGACCTCCTGTCTCTGTGCCTCCCCGTCTAAGGGATTACCTACCAGGTGGCGGTTTTCCACATTCCCTGTATATGATGTTGACACATCGTGTCCTGCGGGCCGCAAAGATTGAGGCTTGGGGTTAGAGGAAGCCTCAAAGTCACCGGTGGCTGACATCAAGGATGAGCAAAACGGCACAAGTCATGTTTCGGGTATCTCCACCAAATGAACTATTGTTAATGTTTGATTTAAGACTGCGTAAGATCAGTTTATATCCAAGTCTTCGTAAGTTGCTTTCCAGAATGTCTGAGTAATTCAGACCGCGTTTAAAGTTTGTCCATTCACTTCCCAATAGTTCAAAAGAAATGAACGATGAGGGAGCTTCTTAATATGAAAGGGTTTTTATTCAATAAACATCTCATCCCGAGTCAAAGCCACCATGTATAAGTCTTCATCAGTCCACCTCCCATCTCCTATCAGCAATCAACCACATTTAGAACACGAATTGCTCCAACGCCTTCTAGACCATTCTAGCATTCAGCTCTAACACAATCCTATGTCCGAGGTAGTGGATATTCGTAAACTCCAGTCTGTTACATGGAGTCGATGTACTTACTCCAGGTATAACTCCTTGGTTAAACATGTTTCTTCTAACCAACTAACTCACTAACTGCTCGCTCCCTACCTTGCAGCGCCTTTTATACTGGTTAACAGGTGGCGCTAGGAGCGTAAGATATTTCTCCTAGGAATAGACTAGAAGTAGACTTGCTAAGCCTGATCCTTGTTGAATTATATATTATGACAATGTATTAAAAGTACTAAGCCATTAGTACAGAACCCTTCATTTCAAACCCTGGACCTATACCTAGTTAAACTCCTTAAAAGTCACAAATATCCTAAAAAGTCCTTAAAAGTCCTAAAAAAGTCAGTAAAAGTCTTAAAAAGTCACAAAAGTCAGTAAAAGACCTAAAAAGTCCTAAAAAGTCAGTAAAAGTCTTAAAAAGTCCTAAAAAGTCAGTAAAAGACATAAAAAGTCCTAAAAAGTCAGTTAAGGTCACAAAAGGCAGGAAAAGTCCGAAAAAGTCCGAAAAAGTCAGTAGAAGTCCTAAAAAGTCCCAAAAAGTCAGTAAGTCATTAAAAATCATAAAAAGTCAGTAGAAGTCCTAAAAAGTCCCAAAAAGTCAGTGAAAGTCCTAAAAAGTCAGTGAAAGTCACAAGTCAGTAAAAGTCCTAAAAAGTCAGTAAATGTCCCAAAAAGTCAGTAAAAGTCCTAAAAAGTCATTTAAGGTCACAAAAGTCACAAAAAGTCACAAAAGTCCTAAAAAGTCAAAGTCCTTAAAGTCATAAAAAGGCACTAAACGTCCTAAAAAGTCAGTAAAAGTCACAAAAGGTTACAAAAGTCAGTAAAAGTAATTATCAATTATCAAAAGTCATAAAAAGTCACAAAAAGTCAGTAAAAGTAATCAAAAATCAGAAAAAGTCATAAAAACTCAGTAAGAATGATTAAAAGTCACAAAAAGTCAGTAAAGTGACAAAAGTCATAAAAAGTCAGTAAAAGTCATCAGAAGTCAGTAAAATTCATTAAAAGTCAAAAAAAGTCAGTAAAGTAAGTAAATGTAACTTAAAAGTCACAGAAGGCTGGCGACGACGGTGTTGGTGTTGGTGGTGGGGTCACTGCTGATTGAGCGCACGGACGGTAGTATAGGAGGGACCAGTGGCCAGCCAAGGGGACCAATGGAAACAGGGCTAAGGTGGGAGGGGGACCACCAATTAAACTGTATGCTGTGATCCAGTCCGTCCACTCTACTAACACCCCCCCCCCCGCCACCACCACCACCACTCCCCTACCTCCCCACTGCCGTGATCCAGCCCGTCCACTTAACTAACCCCCCCTACCACCACCACCACCACCTCTAGCAAACGTCTACTCTGACTGCCAGCCGCTCCTAACAGTGGTAGTGGTGGTGAGGTTGGGGTGTGTGATCGGTGATAAACAGTTGGTGGTGGAGGGGGCAGGGAGTAGTTGACAGCAGCTGCCCCCCCCAACATCCCACCTCACCAGTCAGACCAGAGAGGAGCCAGTTAAGGCCAAATGTTGTTTGGATTTCTGTTTCTAAATTTGAAATGAAGATGTTTTACATAATTAAGAAATGATAACAGGCTAGGAAAATCTGCGTGTCCGCGTGTCCTCGACGACCACTAAAATATCCAGCATTAAAATATTCTTGTCTATCTATTTTCATACCCTGTTAAAATATTAGAAAATATCTCTATTTAGGGAATAACGCACGGAGGGGCGGGGTCGAGGCCTTCTAGTGCCAGGCTAAGGCACGGGGCCTGAGACAGATACGCCGCATGCCGCAGGCCTGCGGCGAATCTGTCGAAGGCCCCGTGCCTTAGCCTGGCACTAGAAGGTCGAGACCCCACCCCGAGTGCGTTATTCACGTTATAACACGGAGAAAATATTCTTTTATCGTCAAAATAACCCATAAAAGTTATTTCCATGTTATTGACAAATTCAAGATTACACTAATTTACAGTGTATGCAAGTGACGTTCATGTTGAGTGTTTTTTAAGTGTTTCTTCAGGGATATCTCTTTATTCTGTTAAAACTTGAGAGTAAGATGAGATTTTTTTGTGATATTCTCATAGGTGAGACCCATACAAACAACTTTCTCACTTACTGTTTTGGAATAGGATGTAGGGTTACAAAGATATGGCCAAAATTGTACAGATAGTTCATAAAAAAATGTGCATCCATCGCTGCTCCTAGCAATGTAGCAACGCAACGTAGCAACGCATAGCAACGTGACCTACTTATCTAAATACTGCACTTTGATTGGATGTTATTGATGTGTCCATGGAGATGTGTTTTCTAGCTCAGGATAGATGCATGGCAAGGTGGCAACCAGCAAATCCTTTGTAAATGCTATTATTCAGAAAAGATAATCATTTTGAAATATATTTCACTATAACTACATTATTACGAATCCGTTTACAAAGTTTGGTGAAGATTGAGCCTTTTACAACGATTTTACAACGTTGTTTACAACCTGCGGACATCTAGATCGGCACGTTGCTACCCCCTAGCCGTGTTACAAATTGTGGATAACCTAAAGCTGTGTGTGGACAACCAGATTTGCGCTTATGGTCCTCCTCTGACAACCAGAATTTTGGCCGAATTTTCTGAACCTGGATAAATCAAATGCGTACTGATAAAAATAGTTTGAACATTCATACTTTAAGTATTTGTCAGATATAAATACATGAGTACATTTATTGGAAACAACAAATTAATATTGTTTTCAGGGCAACCTGGGCTTTCCAGTCTCTCAAACTTGACATACCTCTATATATAGGACCCATGGGCAGTGGATGTCAATCACTGATACTTGTCCCTCCTACCTCTACCACCAGTGACCAATGAGAAGACACTGAGTGGAGGCCTGGGGGTCAGAGAGGGCACACCAATTAAACAATTACACACTCCACTGGTCCACAACAATAGACCCAATTCAAAAACAGACCTATACCTTTGTTGTGGTGGACACTTAATACCTACACAATGCATACTTTTAAGTTAACACCGCAACAAAAATTTTAAAAAAAAGTTTCACACAAAAAAATGGAAAATGGAAAATTGCCCTAAAAACTGATATTGCATCTGTATGGATTGACAATGATCAGCTCCAAGGAAGGAATCCCCTCAAACACACTCAGTCAACGCTCTCGCCTTTCCTACAGTCTTTCTGCCTCTATTTCAAATCCAGGACTCAGCTTCTAAGACTCAACCTTTCCAGGATGGTTACACTAGCATTACCACACTGATTTTTCAGATTGTCTTTTTGATGAAGAAAATGCATCAGCCTTAAAAGTCGTATCGCACTGAATATTTTGGTTTTTATTTTATGAAAATCGGATGGAACCTTCCAAAACTGTCACTGAATAATGCATATTAAATTACCCATTTTATTTGGACGCAAATTTTCTTTGGGGGGATTTTTGATAAATGTTCAATGCAAAAGCCGCGGATGTAACCCTAAATGCACACATATGTAAAGTGAAAATGTTAGGGCTGCGCCATGCGCCCTGGGCGCATTCAAATTCTAAATGTCACATTAATTTTTAGATCAATGCGCCAATGGAACATTAGGAATTTTGATTTCATAAAAATGTACAAGAAATGGCGCATTAGAGTGAAAATGTCTCGGTAAATTTGATAGGAAATCCACCATTGTCGCATGCTAAATTTTTCTAACATTATCACTGTATGTACTACATATCATTGAAAAGGGATTATACTGAAGATTTGAATAAAATTAGGTAAGAAAAATGCGCGCATGATACAAAATCACCACACAATAATGAAAAAGTAGTGTAAAAAAAGGTCCCACAGGATAAAATGCACATAAAATGCACTCATTCAAGAAGACAATTTGAAGGCCAGTCGTATATTATCCATAATTAAAACCATGACATTTAGATTCCTCTAATCCTCAGCTTTCTGGTGATGTAAACTAGTACGCTGAGTTATAATTATCAAACGTAGCAGCCTAAGTTTACTAATGCATTATTTTGTGTATTTTTGCCAATTGTCCAAGGGATTTAACAGGGTGTGTGGTAATGCTAGCTACACACACAGCGTTCAGGTAACTGTGACTGACCTTGAGCGGCGTGCCCTCCTTTAGTATGATACGTCACACAAAGCCTCCTCCTTTAACCCCCTAACTTTGACAGAGAGTTATGGCTAAAGCATTTGCTGTTCTAAACCTAACGCTGTAAAGCCTAAACGAGCATGGACTGGCCATCCCCGTCAGTACAGTAAGTTATACTTAGTTCTTTTTAGGACAAGGTGAGTTTGATGGTTTTCCCACAAGTTTTGTAGTGCTTTCCCGTTAAAAGTTTCAGACTTTGATTATACTTGGTCTGACTGTATAGTGAGTATTTTATAAGAAAGTATTGGAACTTAGAAATCTAAGAAAATATAGTTGACCTGAAGAGATAAATATTAGCTTTTGGCGAGGATTATGTTCCTAGACCATTTTGTAATTGATTTGTCTATTTACTTGGAGTATTATTGTAACAAAGGAGTTATCTAAATAAACTTTTTTTAACCTTGAAATTGCATTGTCTGGTCATTTGTCAACAACTGCCAATCCCAGTGGTCGCCTGGGTCTTTTACCCCAGTACCGTAGCCCGGGGAGCGCTACACTACTACTACTACTACTACTATAATAAATTGATTGTGCCCAAGTCCGCTTCTTACTTCATCATTCTTATCTGCATTTACATCGACTCTCTATTATTCTATTACAGGCATCATACCGCCCTCCCAAAAAAATAAAGGAATTCAAAGGAAGTTTTTTTCGTAAAAATAAAGGAATTTAAAGGAATTTGCAGGGATTTCTAGGAAAAATAAAGGAATTTTAAAGGAATATTTAGAGAACTTTTAGAGAGTTTAAACATGAAATAAGGCAAATAATATTGTAACAGGACTGCCTTCCTGTTGATTTTTTCTGTACAGCACTGCATTGACCCACGTTGACTCATGTCGATCAATGCGTCGATTCAAGCCGATTGACATGTCAACCTGGATCGAGCGACGACTAAAAAATTTTGCAATTTTATCGCCTAATAATATGGAATTCTATGCATTTTATGAGATAATGTGATATTTTCTTATTCTAGAAAAAATTAAGGAAATTAAAGGAATTTTTCACAAAAATAAAGGAAAATAAAGGAATTTTGCCTATTTTCACAAAAATAAAGGAATTTAAAAGAAATTCCTTTAAAATAAAGGAACGGTATGATGCCTGCTATTATATTATTATAGAGTAGAGGAGCCAGCTTCCGTGCATCTCTAGTTTCCGCACATTTTACACATTTTATGGACGCATTTTTTCTGTAGGTATCAGAAATGCTATTTTTAAAATGCCAGATCCAAAATAATGTCCTTATGCAATTAATTTGTCATTTTTAATGATGTTTCATATTTATTTATGTATTCTAAGGCCAAATAAATGTTTCAATGTCCTTATTATTAAGGAAAATGACGGGATCCTTAAAAAGTTAATATTTCTGAAATAAGGAGCATAACATCATTTTCTTCAAGAAAAAATATAATTTTCTCTAAATAATTATCATAGATATTAGTTTAAAGTGATTTATGATCATTTTAATGTCATAAACATAAAATCTCATGGATAATATAGAGAATAGGCCCCTGCGCGGAAACAAAGGACAATAAATTAGACAGTCTCTAGTTTTCGCACATTTTTCACCAGTTTTTCCGAAATTTCCGAATTTTCAAACATTTTTCAAAAGAAAAGAAAAAGAAAAATTTTTCAAAGCAAGGTTCTATATTATCTTAAGACACTTTCCTAAAATAATATAAACCAAAGACAAAACTGGAAACATTTTTTTCTCTTTTACTGAGGGGAATGAATGCTTTTGTCATTTATTAAAAATGCATAAATATGTGTATTTCCTGCTTTTTTTCATGAATATATTCTTTAGATTTTCCCTGACAAGGTAGCATTTCTATTTGCATTTTTACGAATTATTAAGAACTCAGGGCTGCCAACCGTCCCGGATTTTCCGGGACAGTCCCGGATTTTGACCCCTGTCCCGGACGTCCCGGGAAAGGGCACAGATGTCCCATAATAAGCAATAGAGTAGTGGCCAGTATTATCGGTAGTCTGGACTCTTCTATTATCGGCACCCCTGACACATCATATGATATTGAAAGTAAGCATATGCTTCTCAGAGTAAGGATATTCTGGTGGCATTCGGGGTGGACTGGGTGGATGCAATTAGGGCTACCAGGATAAGGTATGATATCCAGGTGGACTATAATTCTTTCCCAAGTTGCCCTTCTTTATGATCATACGTGGTGTCAACAACATGTTTTCAAAAATTGTTTCTCCCCAAAAAAAGGAGTACGTGGTGCACTTATATGTTCAGGTTATGTATTGCCATTTCACTAAAAAAAAACTAATGAAACACAAGTGATGTCCACACCATTTTGTCAGATCTTCTCCAATTGCTTTTTTGTTTTACACACAATATTAAGTATGTGGTGCATACATTTCAGAAAACGTATGTGGTAGATATCTAGATCTACACCCATTTAGAAAACGTACACTCACCCAGCATGAGATGTTTACTGCTTTATCCAGATTTGAGATTTAGAATTGGCATACGTGGTAGTCCAGGAGATGCGGCACTTTTATTTATGTGACTGAGGCAGAAAGGTTTGAAGGTGGTTTCCTAACCCAAATTTTCCATAGAATCCAAAAAATCTTTTCTTAGTTGCCAAAGCCTCCGGGTTTTGGGTGAAAAATGATGGTTTCCGATAAGAAATAGCATTTTCTGAGCAAAAAGATAATCCCAGTATTTCCTCCCCAGCTACCCTTAAAACAATGTTGGAAACTTGTGTATGCAATCAAATTGAAGGGTAGAACCTAGTGAACATGGGGAATGAGCAAAACTAAAAAAATTAGTTGGTTACCATGGTAACAAGTGACGGTTTTGGTGGAAAATAGTCAAAAAATGATCTTTTGTTTTTTCCCCGTTACATATGGTGACCACCAAATGCAGGTTTTCAGTCTAAATCTTCTTTGGCACATTCAATAGCATCCAAATGTAAATTAATATGGCAAAAATGATGAACCATATTGAAGAAATTGGGTCTAAATTGATGCAATCTGCCGATAAGTGCCAATTTCCTGAAAATTACAACATTGGTATTTATTGACAAAATGATGGTTTAAGACAATTTAGAAGCACCACAGTTGCTTATCTATTAATTCTGTAATGGGAATTACATAGAAAATCAATAGAAGCCAGGCAGGTATTAAAAAACAACATGGCTGCCTCTTGTTGGAAATTGGCTTGTATCTTATCTTTTAGAATGGATAGAAAGACATGGTTGGTGTCTATATTAGGAGATTCAAGGTCTGGGAATCTAAATTCCAATGTTTTAAGTCTGTGGCAGAAGCCAAAATCCAAGATGGCTGACCTACTTTGAATACAAGTTGGCCGATTGAGGGGATTGAAGAGATTGATCATTTGATGAAATGAGAATTTCGCCCCATTGGAATTAACGTAGGATGCTAAGCCTAAGAAGAGATATTAATGAATAAAATATTTTGATGGTAGGTCCGAAAAAATGACACTAGAGTGACAATTTCACAAATCATTAATCTTTGAATCTGTGTCTGACAGCACCAGAGAACTTATTGACAGTGTGACGCCTATGTTTTAACATTGAATGGGAATGATTCAGACACTGACAGTGACTTAGGCCTAGACATATTAAAGTTCAGATTGAATATTTTTGTGGTAGGTCTGAAAAAATGACAATATAGTGACAATTTCTCAAATCTTTTAATCTTTGGATCATAAATAATTGCTTTCGGAGCCTCCATAATACATTGACAGTGTTGAAGGGGGCTTAGGCCTAGCCTCTCTGAGCCTGAGTTCAGTCATTTTTTCATACCATCTGTGAAATATTATTGCAAGCGTTTCTAGGCCTAAAATAATCAGACCATTTGATATTTAGGACCCTTACATATGTGAGAACATAGATATATACATGAATTTCATTTTGATAGGCCTAATAAGGTCTAAATAATTATTTTTCAAATTGCCAGTGTCCTCCTCCTGTCCGATCGATCCAATGCGTGTTAGGCCGAGTTTAGGCCTAGATTTCAACGGTATAATTTCAAATGCTGGAAAAAAGAAATGAACCCACCTTTAAGGCCTGGAGTCCTCAATGCGTTTCAATGCGTATATCCTCCACAATTGATGCGTTTAATGTCATCCTGGTTTCCTGATTTCAATGTATCGGTGCAGGCGTGCGGGGAGAGAACCCGGCCATGTTGACGGTCTGACAGCAGTGACAGTGCCTCCTCGTGTCCGATTGATCCAATGTTTTCCCTTCGATACGAACGCATGGTTAACACATGAGGATTCAATGCGTTGTATGCGTTTAAGGGAGTCTAGACGTCCAAAATATATATCTTGAAAGCATCATATAGCGCTGTAATCCAGGTATCCATGCGGCGAAAGAGGAGCCTCCTGCCGAAACGTCCGACCACCCGGCCTGCCCGGGGCGGTCTGACCTGGATTGTTCACCGGGTCGACGCGAAGGAATAGCAAGAAAATAGTGCGATGATTTCGCGCAATTTGACGAGTTATTTCGCAAAATATATCCTCCTGGACTTTGACTTGATCAACTATGTATCCAAATCTACCCCTCTATATATATTTGAGCAGAAAGAATGATCGATTTCATGGTGAAATAGGCCTGCAAATTTGTTGAATATTCAGAGTTTGACCTAGATCCCTTCTTCTCGGATCGAAAGCGAGGCTGGTGGGCGTAACTTGACCCGGTTAATACGGCGTCGGGTGACGAAGGGATTTCTGGTATTATTTCCTCAAATATCGATATAAATGATCAAGTTATGGTGTTATGGGACCTCAATCATCATGTACGATCCATATCAGATAGGAAAACGATCAATTCTATCGGATTATATATGTTTTCTGATATGAGTACATCCATCACCTGTCACGTGACGAGCGGGCCCGCAGGTTTTCGGCAGTTTTGCGAGGTTATGCAGTCGCATTTTGCCAATGGCGGGTCTCACTACGACCATTTTACCGGAAATATCGGTAAACAAGAGATGGGTAGCTGGTTCCCGCAATGATAGAAATATAGAGGAAATTGTATGTCAGGTAAGGGGCCACCAGTATTATGGTAATTTTCTGAATGTTCTCGGCGAGACTGTAAAATCCCACCCATTCCAGTTTATTGCTTGTCATCGTACGCTCAAGTCCGATTGCCGTCCTTTAGAGAATTTCGCCTGATACGCTTTGGTTTGCTTTCATACCGCTTTGATCCCTTTGGTTTTGCTTGGGCGAAAATTACCACCAACTTGAATACAATGTCATGTAGTATGTACATGAATAGGAATGATATAAAGGGAGGAGCCAGTGAAATTTCAATACTTGTTATTTTACCTGTTATACATTAGATATAATGCCAATGTAGAGGTCTGCAATATTTTTCATCCAGTGATTGACTCCTTCATGTGATTTATGTGATTTAATTTGAAATTTTGAAATTATAATTTTCTTAAAAAGACTTAAAACTAAAATTTGTTGGCATATATTAGTTAATTTCATCACTTCTAATGTTACAGAGCTGAGTAACAACTATTAGGATAATCACATAGTGTTTAATTATTTTAATTGTTTTATATCATCTGTTTGTGACGTCACACTCAGACAGATGCACTCTGCAAGGTGCATCAGCTGCAGGAAGGACTCAGTCTATATCATTTAGAAAAATGCACATAAAAATGAAAGTCTTACAGGTATGGATACAAAAATTGGCATGAATACCCCCTGGACAGTAGGGATCTCGATAATATTTTATTTTACAGTGACTGGCCCCTCCCTTTAAGTATCTGTGGTCATCTGTATGAATAGGATCCCAAATAGTGTGCCTTGATCCTGTGTTGTACTGGTCTTGACATAGCTGAAAAATTGCTGAATAGACCTTAAACTCTAATAATCACCATCATTATCCTGTCCAGGATGGCTTAACTAAGTAGCATTAGATTTTCACGGTGGCTGTCATAATGTAAAGAAAGGGCTTTATTCTACAGCATTTCTACGATAAATTCAGTTTTGTGGAATTCTTAAGAAGAATATAATAATGTTTACACAAAAAATTATCAATTATATTTTGTATGCATGGCACTGCATAGATCATAGAGATAGTTACCTACCCTAGTTTAAGTAAAAGATACCTCCTTCTTTATTGAATTCACAGGTTATTCCATAGATGAATCAAACATTACGGGCAGTAGTTGGGTATTGGTTGGCTTGAAGACCAAGTGGATTACCTAATGGTATGTAATGTGGAGGTATGAATTACTGCCAGTCCCTGAATCTAGGGTAAATGTCCAAAGAGTACCCTCCCCCTGCAATCCCAAGAACAGATTGGGAGAGGGAGAGAGCATTCCCATTTCAGCTACTGATTTATGTGTGTGTTTACTGTGTGCACCCTTGTATTGTGTATGAATTGTGTGTTATCCTTGGTAAAGCCATTATTGTTCCCAGTTTGGATTCTGCTATCTAGTTCTTATAAATGAGAGGTTGTCTTTCCTCTGAACCAACCCATTCTGAGAATAAACATAACTATCTTGGTAGACCTGTGTGGAGCCAGTTAGGGCACCTTTCCAAATATAAAATAGAACCCAAATATAGAATATAAAGAATGAAATACTTTGATATAAGGACTTCAAGGTTAAGAAATTCATGTGAAGGTAAGTGCTGTAAAATGTGGCCCATCATGTCCAATTGCATTGTCCTTACACTTTTTCTGTTAATTTTTGTGATATGAACTAAAGGTATCTAAACAATCTCTTGATAAGTGGGGGACATATTCTCATAAAAAACACAAGAAAGTACTTCATAACTGTACTGCAGCAAGATTGCATGCCCATGTGCTTTGGCAACTTATGGTAGTAAGGAGACTATAGCCTAATGATAGATATTTACAAAGGATTAAGTTCACAGTCCATCATGTACAGGAAAATTTGTAAATGGTAGCAATTATATATACCTGTATAGAGGTACATGATGTGAAATGACTAGCAGAGAACTGATGAGTGATCAAGGTGAGAGTACTTTATTGAGATATAACCTGCTTTAGACCTACTTGTGTATATTTCTCAAAGTGGATATGGGGAGACAACAGTTCTCTTTGATTGGCTGCATTAGGCCTTCATCTAAATGCTATATTTCCCATCTTCTATAGCTAGCTATTGATGGTCTGCCCTGAGGGTTAAAGTGTTGATAACATTAGTTAAGGTGACATGAGGGTGATATTATTATCTCTTCTAATTCAAAATCTTTGCTTAGTTTCAATTGTTACAATAGTTGTCTATTACTAATAAACACACTGACATATGTAGTGGGGTCTTAAACTCATTCACGTGATGTTGATATATTTTGGTCATAGCCATAATTGTAATACCTAGATCACGCTTCATGAACTATATGTCACTTGTAATAGGAAATGATACATTATAGATTCCTGTCATTGACAGAACCTCAAATATCCCTCAAGTCAAAAGGATCAATACAGAAAATATTGCAATAGACTTCTATTTTCTCTTCTTAAATGGATGTTTATGATTCTTACTATAAATTCCATAAAAATAAGCTGGACTACCTGGGATCAATGTAAAATCGAAGATAAGACTGCTTTTAGTTGTCATTTCAGCTGTTGTCCTACTGGTCTACCCAGTCTTGATGGTCAAAAATGAATTAAAGAACCAACCACCCTGAAGTTTGCATTCCCTAAATGAAGGTGTTTCCCTTTTCACATTTGGATCTAACAGGGTCGATACCTATGACAAAATTAATCAATAAATCTGACTATTCTTTGTAATTATCATTATTATTCATGAATCATGAATCCATTGGACAATCTTATGCTACCTAAGTAGGACATCTTGGGCTTTGTAAACTAACACAGGATCAAGGTTTCACTACTTGGGACCTTATTCATACAGACGACCACAGATACTAAAACCATTCCTATTCTTGTACATACCTTATGTGTTTACATTGGTGGTAATATTCAAAGTAGGTCAGCCATCTTGGATTTTGGCTTCTGCCACAGACTTAAAACATCGAAATTTAGATTCCCAGACCTTGAATCTCCTAATATAGACACCAACCATGTCTTTCTATCCATTCTAAAAGATAAGATACAAGCCAATTTCCAACAAGAGGCGGCCATGTTGTTTTTTGATACCTGCCTGGCTTCTATTGATTTTCTATGTAATTCCCATTACAGAATTAATAGATAAGCAACTGTAGTGTTTTTAAATGGTCTTAAACCATCATTTTGTCAATAAATACCAATGTTGTAATTTTCAGGAAATTGGTACTTATCGGCAGATAATGTCAATTTAGAACCAATTTCTTCAATATAGTTCATCATTTTTGCCATATTAATTTACATTTGGATGCTATTGAATGTGCCAAAGAAGATTTAGACTGAAAACCTGCATTTGGTGGTCACCATAGGTAACGGAAAAAAAGATTTGATCATTTTTTGACTATTTTCAACCAAAACAGTCACTTGTTACGATGGTAACAAACTAATTTTTTATAGTTTTGCTCATTCCCCAAGTTCACTAGGTTCTACCCTTCAATTTGATTGCATACACAAGTTTCCAACATTGTTTTAAGGGTAGCTGGGGAGGCAATACTGGGATTATCTTTTTGCACAGAAAATGCTATTTTTTATCGGTAACCATCATTTTTCACCCAAAACCCGGAGGCTTTGGCAACAAAGAAATGAATTTTTGGATTCTATGGAAAATTTGGGTCAGGAAACCACCTTCAAACCTTTCGGCCTCAGTCACATAAATAAAAGTGCCGCATCTCCTGGACTATGACTATGCGTTATTACGTTCTAAAAGGGCAAAACACGTCGTCAGTTACGTCGTTGTCAGGCTAACGTCGGCGGGTGTATCTCTAGAATCTCAAGGATGAGAACGTCCCTTTAAGAGTTTAACACAGGGCGATACAAACCTGGGTGATAACCAGCCTTGTATCACCCTGTAGGCGATACAGAAATTGTTTATTTTTCTAAAATTCATAAAAAAATGAAATCATTAAAAAATAAAAAATCTAACATATGCATTATCTGCACAACGTTCCTATCTACGCTTTACTTGCATACTGTTTGTGGATTTGATGGATATCAACAGAGTTATATGACAAAAACAAAAAAATGTGCAGCATCACAGCTCCACCATCACTGATTGCTATGCATCCTTCCTTGGGGGCTCAGATCTAACAGAAAAGGTATAATAAATCCATAACAAACCTCGAAGGGAGAACTCGCTGGGACCCCGATATGAGCCCCTACTCCACAGTTTGTGCACAAAAAAGTGCCAAAAACAGCAGTGGACCGAGTTCTCCAGAGGACCGAGTTCTCCTGGGCCGAGTTCTCCTGTGGTTCTCAAGTGAGAACATGGAATAACGTTTATGATTGATTATGAGGGAGTTAGTTTACAATAAATGAGTGAAAATAAGTGATGGTGGACTTAACTGGATTAGCCTGTCCTAGATTGAGCAGTTGTTTGGTACACTTTTTCTAAGTTTTCGTACTTTGAGCAGGTGACAATTCCCTTCTTTGAAGTTCGCGGGTCCTCCCGAGTCGGCAGCTGGCCCAGCCACTCTGCGGCGAATCACCCTCCGCTCCAGAAAGATAGGCCGTGAGAGATGATTCGCCGTTAGCTGGTTAGCGAGCGTCGAGGTAGCAGAGTGCTGGCCCAGCTTTGGAACTAGGTCACATATCTATTTTTAGCCTGTTCCTGAACCTGGCGAAGGAAATCCCGGACGGCGCAGACGTAACGTTGTCCCTGATTGGTCAGGTCTTAGGCCATAATAAGACTTTAGCCAATCATCGTTCGTTTTACATTGATGTGGGTCATGCGGGTTTCCCGATTGTGAAAGTAGCCAAAACAAGACAGCCGACCACGCGAAGCAGGTAGAAGGGGGTGCGGTTAGAACACGGGTAAATTTAAGCACAGCGGAATTAACAAGTGTCCCAGAGAAGGTGAGAGTTTATTTATAGTAGGAGAATTGTGTTGTTTAGATTCTGGTCAACCTCAGCAAAGTTTGCCACAACCGTGACAACGCCAGTCCGACTCGGTCGGAGTCGCCAGTCGGAGTCGGAAGAGCAGCCAGGGCCTGCTCAGGCTGCTGTGCTGATCCTGACACTCAGTAGTCAGTTTAGTCTTTGGAAATACTACACTAGAGTATACCATAGACATGCATAAGATAGAAAGGACTAGTCACAGTAGTGTTGTTTCTAAATGAAAATTAAATTCTAAGTCAAAAGATACCAAATATGACATACTTGAATTATTAAGAAATAAATAGATCTATATTAACTTACTGAAATGGAAGAAATTGAGGAAAATTATAACTTTATGAAAGTTTGGGAATTAGATTTCTAGACTAATTCTGAGAAAACCACATAGATTATAACATTATAGATACATTCTGTTGCTTCCTCCTGGTATTTGCTTGTACACATATGTTGTAGGTTCAGAACCATTATCATTTTGGTTGCATCCGACAAAGTTCTGTAGTTGGTAACGTACTTTGAGATTCTTTCCTCGAAAAGGTTTCTATTATCAACCAAAGCCTTTACTTTACAATGTAGTAAGACGTGAGTTACGTCTTGGTTAAACCCACATTCGTTGCACTTGGTATTATCCACTTTCTTCACTCTGTAGCAGCGATTTTTACTATCAAGAGTACAATTAGCATCGATTCTGAGTTTTGTGAAATTGCTCCTGATAGATGGTGATTTGATAGTATTGAGATATGTCTGTTTCCCATATAGTCTTACTCTACATTAGATTGACACAGATTTGTTACCTCACAACGTTCGAGATTATTTGCCCGGGTAAAGTAGGAATCGAGAGTTTGTAAATAGATGTTTTCGAGTCGGCTGGTTAGAATTGCTTTTAGAGCTGGTTTAGAGAAATTATGAGGCCATTGCCATATGTTTCCCAGTCCGAGAGTCCAAAGGTAATACTGAATGTTCTGTAGCCATTTGTGATCCTCGGCATGCATTGTCTTAAGGGCCTTGTTAAGTAATATGCTAAATAATAAATGCTCAATAATTGAATAATTGGTTTTACGGATATTATTCAATTTTTGGTTTTGAGATTTGGTTTGGAAATTAAAGAAAAAAATTGATATTTTTGGGAGGTTAAAATGCTTTGACATAGTTGTACCCTAGGCCACCCTTAAAAAAATAGTTGTTTCCTGTCCAGCGCCCGACTGACCTTTTGAGGGCCGACTGGAGATTTTTTTTTCAGATTTTCGGATTTTTTTTTTTTTTTAACAAAAGTCTTAATTAAAACCTTACCAAAAAAAAAAAAAAAAAAAAAAAAAGATTATTTCCCGACCTCCCGACTGGGTTTTTTCCGGCCCACCCGCTGGACAGGAAACAATTTTTTTTTTAAGGGTGGCCCTATAAAAATTTTATTTTTTTTAGTAAATGCATATATATCTATTACAATCATACTGTAAGTTGTAAAGCTGAATCAGAACCCTAATCTAGGTATTTATCTTAAAAGGTTTCATGGCTTTGGCCAGTCAACATCAACAAGCCATGACAAAGTGATAAAATCATCAAAGTTTGGGAATTAATTCACCCTACCCCGGATAGCTGATTTACAGTTTTCAAGCACCTGCAGACTAATTCAGACTGATTTTGTCGACAAAATACCTAGAAAACCTATAGAAAATTAACAAATATTTGCTATATGTCCATTTATAATGAGTGAATTTTCAAACAACTTAGAAAATATAGATCTATAATGTGTATGGATACAAATTTGAAAAATATAGATTGCTAATTATATCATCATGATAAACTACAAATAATAAAGTTATGAAAATATCATGCTAAAGCCTTGGGTCTTGTCGATATAGTTCCCAGCATGCATCCTGATCTAGGCTAACCTGCAGGTACAACTCAAGAAATTGGCTATCCGTGGTTGGGAGAATTCTAAAAAAAACACAGACCATATAGACAAATGCTATATCCCATTGGAAACGCCATTGTCTGTACTATATGGAATAATTAGTTTAATGAATGTTTATATCATTTTTGTTTCTGAGATTTTGATTTGGAAATTAAAGGCAAAACTTGATAATTTTTGTAGGTTAAAATGCTTAAATTTACATTTGCCTAAAACGGTTAAAAAATATGAAAATGGGTAAAGTTTTTATATTTTAGTAAAGGCACATATCTATTACAATGATATTATGAATGTCACAGCTATACTTAAACTATATACAAGGTTTGTGTCTTACAAGATTTCATACCCTCAGCCAGTTGTGTCGCCATGACATAGTTTGGGAATTAATTTTGAGAAAACTACATATCATACAGACTATTGCTTTTTCCCATTAGAAACGCCATAGTCTGTAGTATATGGAATAATTTGTTTAATTAAGATTCATGATATCTATGATTCTGAAATTTTGACTTTAAAATTATATAATTATTAGGGTTTTATTGCAGCCAAATTCACAATATCACCAATTTGGATCCAAAAAGGGATCAATTAAGTAAATGCTGCAACACGTTGCATATTTTAGTAAGGACTATTATCTATTGAAATGGAAACTGGATCTTTACATGGGTTTCAATTCAATATAATTTAGATAGGTGTATTACATTCCACCATTTTTGATGCCTTGCGCTCTCCAAAGATATAATCATATAAATGTAATGTTAGGAAGGCATCAAAGGAGGCATACCGGATTTGAATTGTTCTTTTGTTGTTGTGCACTGGGGTGTGTAAGTGGGCCATTAGCACCTCCCCACCTCCCCCTTCCCGCCTGCCCCTCAGGTGTTCACCTCTCATTGGTCACTGGTGGTTGTAGTGTTACAAGTAGGAGGGGTAAGAAGTATGATTGACAGGTGGGGCACGGCACCACAGCACTCTGCAGCACCAACACCTCGTACCAGGCAGGGTTATTTAGCGCAGAGTGGGTGTCACCACAGCAAAAATAGCGGTGCGTCCAATTACCGCCCCCCCCCCCCCCTCACTTGAGGGGGGAGGGGCAATTCTACCTATGGGCCGACATAGTATGCGCTAGGTTGGGGTGGCGGGAGGGGGAGGGGGGACAGCACGGGCCGAGGCGCAGTGCTATAACGGAGACGGTGGGTGGTTGACTTGGACTGACCGCTGCAGTGGGGAGTTGGAGGGGGGGGGGGGGGGGATAGCAGAGCGGACTGGCACAACAGCCATTGTGTTTACCTCTCAAATTCCGCAAGGCATCTTCGGCCGGCATTGTCTGCCGGTCGAAAATCTTCAGATTTCTAGTTTCCATCAAAAGTTGTCCCGAGTTTTTGAGGTAAAAGTTTTGACCGAGTTTTTCACTTGTAAAATGAAGGTATAAGATCAAGGTTAGCTGAACACAACAATTTTTAAATTTTTTTTTTGCCTAACCAATTTCCTAACTTATTGTCTTGAAATTCTATACGACTATTGAAAATACTGACCTTGAAAGACTGAATTCATCACAAAGCAATTATCCCTGCTATGGATATCCAGTTTCCTGACACCTTAAAAAGTTAGTTTCCAACACTGAAAGAATTACACAGGGTTCCCACGCAGGTCTTTAAAAGTCTTAAAAGGTCTTAAATTGATTTTCTCAAATTTAAGGCATTAAAAAGGTCTTAAATATGACAGATTTTTAGCTAGAGGTCTTAAAAATGTCTTAAATTGATTCTTATGAGAAGTTAAAATGAAATGTCAATGAAAATTTTAAACCCCTTGCAAATGAGTACATTTACTTAAACTTTAAATCATTTGATATTATTACCAAAGTTTTCTCTGCACACGGACGATAGGTCTTATTTTTTCTGAATCGTGGTCTTAAATTGGTCTTAAAAAGGTCTTAAGTTGATTTTCAAAAATGCGTGGTAACCCTGTTACAGCTTATACGGCTTGCACAGCTTATTTATTTTCTTCATTAGAAAATCTATCTGAAAAATCTGTGGTAATGCTAAGTTAACATTTGTTTTCCAGTGTAAATCAATGACATGGGGATTGAGTTTTTCTTCAGCAACGACCAGCTTTCACAGAGCTGGAAGCTCATCTATGATGAACTCAACTTCCCGTTTGAGGTTCGCTTCCACCTGGACGAATGGCTCGAGAAGTTCTCCTGGTACGTCTACCGCTCTTGTTGATAACCAGGGCTGACTTTTTGTACTCACCAAGATAAAGCTTTAAAAATATTATATCAAGGGAAGATCATCATGATAGACGACAAGTTTTACAGTTTGTTGCTTCTTTAGATTCTACTAGAGTGAAAGTCCTCAGGAAATTAAGAACTTTGGAGTAACCTATATTGTTTTGACCGTGCAAATGTTTTGGCAGCAATAGATCTAAATAAAAAAAAAACTCGTGCCAAATTTATCTTAAAATATAGCTGTTCTTCTACCTCAAGCTAGGGTCAGTTTATAAGGAAACGTCACATACACAGAAGAATCGAAGCATTGACCGACGTTTTCTTTCTACCCTTAATATGTATCAGGGACGACTTAAAGCGTAGTGAAAATGGTGGCTATAGCGCTGATGTCTACAAGAAACTTATAGAGGAGCTGGACAAGAAGATCACAGAGAAGTCGTCGCTCGACAAGTTAAAGATCCTCCAGCTTCAGACCGCAAAGGCCAGGATAGTGGTAAGGCAAAACAAGTTGTGCTTAGGTGATATTTGTGAAAAAGAATGGGATAGGCAGGTTGGATTTCTCTTAGGAATAGGGTAGGTGAAGGGTAATAAAGTTTATGATCTCATGTAGTACTGAAAATTGAGAAATTATTTCGCACCCTGAAAGAATTTGTTTTTTTGGGAGTCCCTAGTTATATCTATATAGTATTGTAGCTAATGGTGGGGACCCCCTCAATCAATCATGTCTTTAGCCATTTAATTCTCTTTGTTCTCAATGATCAGTTACATAATCTCATGTTCAGCAGTTGAAGGCCATTGTCCTCCAATTGTTGTTAGAATTAGACAGCATGAGAAGCTACAAGTAGGTTATGTAATCAATGCCTGAGCCAAACTGCTCCCACCCCTTCACATGAGGGCCACCACTGTCACCTGCAAGTGGGCAGGCCCAGGTGTGTGTGTGATAGGTCACTCAGTACTAGGTGCATGGCAGTGATGCAGGGACCTAGCGCAGCCCCTTTATAAACCCCTCCCTGAGTTGTGTGTGACACTGACAGCAGGAGTGGTGGTGGTGGTCAGTACCTATAGGCCATATAACCTTCTGGTATTAGGAGGGCCTTCAGTTTACCGAGGGACGACTACGCTGAGCGAAACCTTGTAGCTACTTTACTGCTTGTTATAAAGATTTGAGATGAATGAGATGTGGCGAAGATGTGCTCAAGTCAGCGACCACATTCAAACTGCCCAATTGACCAAAAAAAATTAAAAAAATGAGCGAGTTTGTTTGTCGAATTTCGATAGGAGGTGAGTTAGTTAAGTGCAAGCAATAGGGATTGAGACGTCTGTTTACGATAGCCATACATTACAGAAAAAGTAAACAATTTCACAACTTTTAAATGAGGTCATAATTTAGTTAGTCACCCAAATGCTAACTGAATTAAAGGCTTAAGGGGCATGGAATAACTGTAAGGTGATTCTTCTCAAAAGCCATTTGTGCCATATGCCTACTGTACATCTTGGCTACTCATCATAATTCACCTGATTAGTTTAAGCCACAGGTTCTTTCAAACTCTGGCATAATGTATGCAATGCCTTCCCTTGCAGGACCAGTTTGAGACGCGGCCATCTGAACTGGTTGATGTCCTCCAGAAGTGTTTCAGCAGCGAGCGACTTCTCATCGAGTCAACCAAAACTGATGTGAGTCAGTTAGCCCTAAAAGGGTTCATTGCACGTATAATAAAAAAGCTCCCAATTTGTGTGCATTTCAATTCACGTTTGTATTCTGAAAAAGCTTAACTCGGGAAAGGCTAAGAAATAACAAACGTATATTATTCAGGAAAGAAAACTAAATTTGAGAATTCCCTAAATTCTTCGCTTTTCTGTATACATGTACTCCCCTTTCCTACATGATAATAAAAGGAAACCCTTTCAAAATAACTTGGCAATACCAGGTTATTGAATGAATTCAGGTGCGTAAAAACACAATTGACGAAGTTTCCTTTTGTAGAGTTTTGACAGTGGGGCAGGGCTCAACATTAAGGTTTGCAACTTAGCTGCCCGTTGGGCAGGTGTAGGTCAAATTTTACCTGCCAAACACTAAAATTCTTATGCCCCTCTTTAAAAGTTTACAAGTGCCTTCGGCACTAGGAGAAAAACATTTTGAATGAATAAATAACAGGGGCGGATCCAGGATTTTGAAAAAATCCCCCCGCCTCCTTTGGGGGCAGGAATTTTACATTGAAAAAAAAATTTGGTCAAAAATAGGGGGGGGGGTGCACAAATGGCACGCCCCCCTAAATACGCACCTGAATAAGGCCCCCCCCCCCCCCCGATCCGCCCATGATCTTAATTTAGTGAAATATGTTGGTTGCTTACACCCCTTCAGTCTGTTGTCGTGGGTTCCCCCAGCCCCCGGTCGGTCAGTGGACCCGGCAGGGGGGTCAGAGGCCGGCCCTGCTTCGTGCGGCCTCCTCTGTGACGTAAGCCCACTCGGCTCCCCCTCCCCCTCCCCCTCCCCCTCCCCCTCCCCCTCCCCAACCCCCAGCCTATCCCATCCCTCAGCGGCTCCTCCCGGGTACCCTTTGAAGGTACCATAAAGCTCGGGAGGAGAAGACGGGCCCGCCATCACCGACCGCCAACCCACCCCTACCCCCTCCATCCTTTGACCTTCCTCTCACCAGGACCCCATCTACAGTCTCCCTTACCTCGTGAAATTAATGTAAAACATTTGCCTTTTTCTATCTCAATAAGGAATCCTGATTAAAGGAAAAATCTATACCCCATTAGTAGTGTATAGGCCGTGCGTGAGTTGGCTGCGACTGGGGGACAAGCTGTGCGACAGGTTATGTGGGCTGGGGTGAGTAGCGCGACTGGGGTACTTGTTAAACTAGGTCAAACTTTGAAAAATCAGGAAAATTTAAGTTATGACGGGAAAATTCTGAAAAATTCATAATTTATTAGATTATTACCTCATCTACCATCATGAAAAATCTGAAATTAATTCTTCCATTCAATGTACTTTGACAGGTGCTAAAAGTATGGCTTCTTGTCACCTTGACCCTTATGTCCCCCGATAATGGCGGCGCCCATGGTGCATCTCACGCTTGGCCTTAGTACTATTTTAATTTATAAAGATGGGAGAAAGGTATGCTTCTATGTGGACTTCTAGCATCTGTTAATGTTAGGCAGTTTTGGACAGTTTTTAGAGACCACCGGTCACTCACTGGTCACTCTCCCCCCACAGACCTTGAACCTGAATGACTCCAGGTGGGATAAGTGTTGTGTTGGAGAGTGCTCGCAGGCCGACCCTTTATATGGCAAAAACTTTCCCTGCCCTTTGGGCAGGTGTATGTCAAGTTTTGCCTGCCCAAGCTGAACTTTTACCTGCCCTGGGCAGGCGGGCAATGCTTAATGTTGACTCCTGTGGGGGATTCCCATTATTGAAAGCCGGGAATTCACAAAAAAACACTGTGATGTCACACATTTTGGGATTCTCTTAAAAATACAAAAAATAGACCAAATATGAAAGTCCCATAGCTATGGCTACAATTGGAATACTCTTACAATATCTCTGTGCTTATTTGATCTTAATTCAAATGCGATTCTCAATGAATTTCATTGGAACGTATTAATCCTTTAACTATGTGCAATGTCTCCTGTAACTTCAAGCCCCTGCCAACATATATCCCAAAATCCAGTTTTATTACCTAATGGTAAAGTGAGCAGTTCACGCAGGGGATTATAGTCCTGTACTGTACGTTCCATACAATCCCAGTATTTAGGTTATACTTTGCACGTTATTTGGCTTAGGCCAAACAAATGTTCAGGTGTTCAGGTAACCCCACCTACCCTAATATCTTGGTCCTACCCTAACCTATTTTTCGATCAAAATGTTCCATAGAACTATTACAATTCAGTTAAAAACATTTAAGTGACAGAAAATAGCATATATTTGATCAATAGATGCATTTTAGATGCTGGAAATTGTTGTGGAGGGTCTCCTGAATTTTCAGGAGTCCCTCAGTCTTTTTGTGTCCTTTAAAAAGGACTTTTTAAAAAAGACCTGCTTAAACTATTTTGTAAGAAATGTAACCTGAACTAAATTTTATTTTTAGCCTAGTTACGTAAAGCAGAACATTGGGGTTGTCTTTAGGCGGCCGTACAACCCATGGGTGCCCGTTATGATTCCCTCTTGGTCAGACAGACATGGACCCCCGCGCTCCCCCTCCTCTCAGCGGTGCTTCTCATGATTATACCAGGGAGTTGGGGTGGTCTAGTGGTTAGCATGCTGGCATTACAAATGGCCAGCTTGGGTTCGATCGCTGGTGCTCCCTGTTAGACCACCTCACCTTGCTGTGTTTCCAACCCCATAGATTCGACCACAACACTTTGTACAAGCTAAAAACTGTGAGTTGGTCCCGGTGTAGCCAAAAAAGAAAATGCTGAGTGGGCAATAAACTCCAACAATCATCATCATAATTATACTAGTTATTTCCTGTTGGCTCTGCACACAGGATGACCGACACCAAACGGAGGAGGATGCCGAACTTTTAAAGTATCGCGAGAAGGAAAAGGAGATCCGGGCCCACCTTCAACAACTCAAACCCCGCAGTCAGGTAAGTCAGTCAGTACGGGGAAATTAGTGCTTTATATAAAATCAGCTGGGGAGAGGGTAAGTATGACGTTTTGTAGGTACGCTATTGGCTCCTGTGTTAAGGCTCTGATCACTGAACACAAGAAAGTGAAAACATCCGAAAGTCAGATACTTTTTGGAGTTCCAAAAATACATGACTTAAGTATGACTCCTATAACCCGCAAAGATAAGCAAACGTCAGAGTATTTCGTTAAGGAATTGACAAAATATGTTCAAAATATGTTTGTTTTCAATCGCAGAGACTGGAGTTGGTCATTGACAAGTTTCACACATTTATGCAGGAGTCGGTGTCAAGCATCAAAGATTTACAAGGTTTGTGTGCTATAATGCTTTGGAACAAAGTACTTCTCATTCTGTGAACCTTTAAGTAAAATTCCTGATGCGTAAGAATATGTCCCGGTCAATTTAAGGAACACGCTTAATTTTGTACATTTATTGATACTTAATTTGGGGTCCTTCCTCTAAGTATATACGCACAAATTTCCAAAATATATGACTATCCAAAATGGTAGACTCTCAGTAAAATAATCTTATTTCTCAGGTTCTGAAATGCCTAGAAAGTCATTGATAGTGTAACAATTTGGAAATTAGAGGACAGGAAATTCAATCAATTACCCTTGGAATTCACACCAGAGACCTAAATCCAAGATAGCCAACAAATTTTGTTATATACCTTTGATTCAAATACTAATACCAAAAGAAATTAACCTAAGTTTCAATTTGATATTTCAAGGCGTCTCCCCTTCCAGAATTCATTGTCATACCCCAGATGGGCCTCATACCAAATTTGGTGCTCCTTATTCGCTCAATCGTGATGACTCAAATAAAAAGACCTTAACAGACCACACTCTACCGGTAGATAGGTTTTTGGTGATGGTACTTTCAATCTGGCAGTAGTAATCATGGTTCTTAAAAGAAAACATTTTTGTTGCGTTGGTATATACAACTATTGATGGTGTAGGTATTAGTGACCAACGCAACCAAGGTATAGGTCCGTTTTTGAAGTGGGTCTATTGTTGTGGACCGGTGACCGTGTAATTGTTTAATTGGTGTGCCCTCTCTGACCCCCAGTGGTGGTCAGACTGTGGGGCCTCCACTCAGTGTCTTCTCATTGGTCACTGGTGGTAGAGGTAGGAGGGGTAGAGGGGGGTAGGGGTGTGCACTCATTGGTCAATAGGACTCCCTCCTGCACCACCGTCCGTGCGCTCAATCAGCCGTGACCCGGGGGGAGAGTGGTGCCGGCCGCCGGTGGGCCGGGACTGGGGGGGAGGGAGGGTCGGTGGGTCCCGGGCACCTGTACACTCATTGGTCAACCTGATTGACCAATAGGACTCCCTCCTACACCACCGTCCGTGCGCCCAATCAACCATGACGAGGCAGGTGGTTTACCAACCGCACTGCCAAGTGGTGGCCGGCTGGGGAGGAGTGGAGGGGGGGGGGGGAGGAGAGGGGAGAGGGATTGTAAGAGAGAGGGGACAGGGGAGGGGCCGAGGGGAATGTAGGAATATTAGGGAATATTGCAGAATATTAAGAATATTAGAGGAATATTACAGAATATTGGAGGACATTGTCATTGGGAATATTTAGGGAATATTAGGAATATTGGAGGAATATTACAGAATATTGGAGGACATTGGGAATATTTGGGGAATATTGGAGAATATTAGGAATATTAGGGAATATTGGAGAATATTAGGAATATTGGAGGAATATTAGAGAATATTGGAGGACATTGGGGATATTTGGGGAATATTAGGAATATTTGGGGAATATTAGGAATATTGGAGAATATTAGGAATATTAGAGAATATTGGAGGACATTGGGAATATTTGGGGAATATTAGGGAATATTGGAGAATATTAGGGAATATTGGAGAATATTAGGGAATATTGGAGAATATTAGGGAATATTGGAGAATATTAGGGAATATTGGAGAATATTAGGGAATATTAGAGAATATTAGGGAATATTAGAGAATATTAGGGAATATTAGGGAATAATAGGGAATATTAGGGAATATTGGAGAATATTAGGGAATATTGGGGAATATTAAGGAATATTAAAGAATATTAAAGAATATTAGGGAATAATAGGTAATATTGGGGAATATTAGGGAATATTGGGGAATATTAGGGAATATTAGGTAATATTGGGGAATATTAGGGAATATTAGGTAATATTGGGGAATATTGGGGAATATTAGGGAATATTGGGGAATATTGGGGAATAATAGGGAATATTAGGGAATATTGGGGAATATTAGAGAATATTGGGGAATATTGGGGAATATTAGGGAATATTGGTGAATATTAGGGAATATTGGGGAATATTGGGGAATATTGGGGAATAATAGGGAATATTGGAGAATATTAGGGAATATTGGGGAATATTAGGAAATATTGGGGAATATTAGGGAATATTGGGGAATATTAGAGAATATTGGGGAATATTGGTGAATATTAGAGAATATTAGGGAATATTGGGGAATATTAGGGAATATTGGGGAATATTAGGGAATATTGGGGAATATTAGGGAATATTTGAGAATATTGGGGAATATTAGAGAATATTGGGGAATATTAGAGAATATTGGGGAATATTGGTGAATATTAGAGAATATTAGAGAATATTAGGGAATATTGGAGAATATTGGGGAATATTAGGGAATAATAGGGAATATTGGAGAATATTGGGGAATATTGGAGAATATTGGGGAATATAAGGGAATATTAGAGAATATTAGGGAATATTAGAGAATATTAGGGAATATTAGGGAATATTGGGGAATATTAGGGAATATTAGGGAATATTGGGGAATATTGGGGAAGATTGGGGAATATTAGGGAATAATGGGGAATATTGGGGAATATTGGATGAAATTGGGGGTATTGGAGGAATATAAGGGAATATTGGAGGAAATTGGGGATATTTGGGGAATCTTAGGAATATTTGGGGAATATTAGGAATATTGGAGAATATTAGGGAATATTGGCGGTGATCTGTTCTGTTCCTTTCATAACAATTAACCCTTTAGCCCCCAATCCGGCCTTAAGGTGCCTTTCCATATGTCCGTTGCGGATGCGTTTTGCCCATATAAGGTATGCGGAGGCTATGCGTTTTTCCATATATAGAATTCCGGATAGCCTCCGCACACCCTATATGGACAAAAACGCATCCGCAATGCACATATGGAAAAGCACCTTTAGCCGCCCGATGGTGTGCTCCCCAATCCGGCCGTAGCCGCCCGGAAAAACAGGAATTTTCCATTATTTTTCCATATTTTTCCTAAGAGAACATTATTATGAGTATTTAACATACAAAAGTGGCTAATATATATAAAGCTTATTTAATTTTCAATCCAATGCTACAAACCCCATTTCTATTACATTCAGTGAGAGGGGTGTGTTGGTCTTTGAATTTTCTCATTCACAAGGAATTTAGGGAAATCCATGGAAATCCTGGGGAAATCAAGCAATTCATGACTGCAACCTGTGGGGTCTAAAGGGTTAACAACCACCAACGCAACATCGGCCAGTTTCTGGCCGACAATCTTCAGATTTCTAGTTTGTTAAAGCAGTTTCCCTGATTTCTTGCAGAAGCGTGGAACCAGGAGATTGTCGCATCCAAAGATAATGAAAGAGTTGCGCAGCAGGCCACTGCAAAAATCGAGCAGTACAGATTGAAAATACAGACAACTGCACAGCAGATAACGGAAAACAAAAAGGTATGCCTTCAGTTCAGAGAAACAACAATGTTTGTAGGTGAAGAGAGAAAAAGATGATCTGATGTAAAATGAAATAAAAAGCAATGACCAAATTAACGATGCCCCCTGCACTTGAGGTGCAGAATTTTTGCTTTAGGGGTGCCCATATAGTGCTCATTAGTAAAAGTTTCTCAAAGCCTTAGCATTAGATGTTCAGTCTATTGTGTGTAAATTGAGTGTATGATTGGTTATGCAATTTGTTTTGTGTAGGCCTTTTTTCTCTGGGCTCGCTGTCACATCAAGTCATTTTTGAAATATGATTGATAAAATCGAAGCTCGCCCAGAGGGTTGTCTTGATCATTTAGGCTGATTTCTTCATTAGCATATATCGGAACAAGCGGAAACAAGTTCACAATTTTGGACCTGCTTCTGGTTGTAATACTATTCTATAGGAAGTCTAGGGTGAAGAGTGACGAAGCCATATGCGAAAATCGGGGAGGAGAACAAATTATGTTAATGAGGGTGAAGACGCCAAGCATGGCGGGCCTTGGTCTCCGATCGGAAACTAGGTCGGGGATGTAAGCCTATTTCGCCTATTTTCCACGCGTTCCAGTCGATGTTACCATGATATAGGTTCATGTTGATCTTTTATTGATGATGCCGATGTGTTGTAGGGCTAAGAATTGATTAAACCCAGAAAATCACGTTTCTTTCCCGACTATTTTTCATGCGCAGTCCCTTTCGGGGCGGAGCGCATAGCGCGCATTCACAGTCAAACCACAGCGCCTTGCATCAGACGCCAGCATGGCGGAGTCTGGCCCGCTACATGTGTGGCGGTCCTCCGAGTTTGAGCACTTTGTACATCTTAAATCGGCATCAACACGCATTATGGAGTATATATTATGGATTACTGGTGTTCGGAGGTGGTCTAGGTCGATATAAAACGAAGAATTATGTTGATATTTATGATTGGCATCGAAAAACAAGGTTAGTAAGCTCAGCATGTTATCGAAGGATAATAGAGGAGGATGGTGGTGGGCTGACATGTACATCTTTTTGGGAGTCCCTAGTTATATCTAGATAGTATAGTAGCTAATGGTGGGGACTCCCTCAATCAGTCATGTCTTTAACCATTTAATTCTCTTTTCTTTTCAATGACCGGTTACTCAATCTCATGTTCAGCAGTTGAAGGGCATTATCCTCCAATTGTTGTTAGAATCAGGCAGTGTGAGAAGCTAGAAGTAGGTTACATAACCAATGCCTGAGCTAAACAGCCCCTACCCCTTCAAATTAGGACCACCACTGTCACCTGCAGGTGGGCAGTCCCATGTTGGTGAGTGATAGGTCACTCAGCACTAGGACCTAGTAGTGGCACTTTCTTAAATCCCCTCCCTGAGCTGTGTATGACAGCAGGAGTGGTGGTGGTCAGCACCTATAGCCATATTACACATAGCCCTCTGATATTAGGAGGGCCTTTAGTTTACTGAGGGACGACCATCGCTCATGCATGAGCGGAACTTTGTAGCTACATATAATGTAATTTGTTCTTGTTGTTTAATTCAATTGATATTCGCTCGACAATTCGTCTAGGTTTCCATATCTAACATCATTTCGATATCTGATATCATTTTCACTATCATATATACGTAATAAAGACAAATAGCCCAGAGTTTTCAGTTTATAACCGACCCTGAATCTTTTATAAATCATCTGGGACCTTGTAATTTTAGTCTGCGAGACTAACAATTCCCACCACCACCTTATCCAGCCCCTTGCTGTAGCCCAGTCGGCATGCCTGAAGTCAGTCCCCTGGGCTAACCATTGGTCTTGTTTAGAGGCGAAATGACGTTTCGCCTCTATTCCTCTAATTATGAGAAAAAGACACTGGTCCTCACACAATGAGACTTTTCCATAATTATTGTGTACATCTCGTCGGGAACCAGTTAAGTGTTTGGAAATTTGTGATTTGGACATTTTGACTAGTCTGTCCGCCCATTTTCTCAGGCCTGGTAAATGATACAAAGAAATAGATACGTCCTGATAACAGTTTCACGTTAAGGGGTGGCTGCGCGACCGGCAGGGGGTCTATATCTATAACTAGTATTTTTATATAAAGATATAACAACATTTGATAGATGTTTTCACATAGTTCTTTTCATACTTATTGACAAATTCCTAAGAGTCAGACTATTTCGCCTCTCATGGAAGCTCCGCTCCAGGACAGACACTATGACTTGTAATATTTTGGAAAGTATGGGAATCCAAATACCACAGGGAAACAGTATTAATAGGCGCCCCTTAAGCCGCATCCTCACTTGGACGCCGGCCTTCATCATCCAGGTTTAATAAATGTACATTTGTGAACTTTAATTTGCTCTTACAGTTACTGGTGAAGGAGCTGGTTGAGTGTTCGAAAATTGTAGCGCAGTGCCTCAACAAGAGTTGGGCACTCGTACAACACTACAAGTTGCAGCAGAAACAAAGCGTGTGCTTCCTCGCCAAGCCTCCAGAGGGAGCTATCGACACACTAAACAAAGTGTAAGCCCACCTAATAGACATACCAAGACTGTCAATCAGGGATGCAATTCTCAGATTTGTGTCTGATTTTTTTTCACTTCAACACCTTTGATAATAACTTTTTAAAAAAGTAATGCATACATCACATTTAAGAGCATTTTATCATTATTTCAGATTTCATCCGTACTGTTTCAGAAACAATTACGCCCCAGGAAAATATAGTTACAAATCATGCCTAATTGATCTGCGTATGTAATATATATAAGGGTAACAAAATATACTCGCAAGTTGGAGAAAAGTCGGATTCTCCTTAGAGGAGACATTATAATGGTATATTTGCCTGTCGAGCAACCTCAGAAGTGCATCAGGGAAAGCAAAACCTTTCTTTGATTAAAAGATTTTTTATTTTCATATAAGATTGCTTAGTTTGAGAGGTGTGTTGTAGGTGTGAGGAGAGCAGCCGCCAGCTGAAGGCGCACATGCTGTACGTGGACAAGGTTCTGGCCGACGTGAACCTGCTGCTCTTCCAGGGCCATGACGAGGAGAAGTTACTGCTCGAGAAGCTGCGATCCGAGCTGCTCATCCTACTTGGGAAACACCTTGAGGAGTGAGTACACACTAAAGCCCCATACCCACTAGGCGACTTGGGCCTTGTCGCCCGTCAGTATGGTGTATTGAAATATACATGTGTGATCTGAATCACCGGGAGAATCATCGGGTGATTCGTCCAGCGATTTTATCAAACCTGTGGATTTCAATGTATCATACTGACGGGCAACGAGGCCCAGATCTCCTAGTGGGTATGGGGCTTTATACTTAAGGACGATTCCAAATTTTTTGTACCTTCACGCCTTACACATGCAAAGGTTTCAGTGGTCTTAAATGTGTCTCCTGATAATTGAGGGTTGAGGACGCTTGACAAAACAGGAAATTTGGAAATTTAATTAAAACACAGGGAATCCCGTTTACCCACTTTCTGGATTTTCTGGATTCAGAAAATTGCACTTTTTTTCTGTAAACATCAAACATCTTTACGAACATTAAAATTTATACACTTTGGAATCAGAGAAAAATCATGGAATCCACAACAAGGAAAATGTATCATGGGGCAGGGAAAACTCTTGCAATTTGATCATGGAATTTGAATGGGGACGGTGTATCTGACCTACCTTCTCTTCGCTTAATCTTAACCTGTGTAACTTTGTGTTTTTGTGCCGGCAGAATCTTCCTCATCACGAAGCAGCCGCAGAATGTACAGAAGATCGTGCAGAACAAGAGCCCCTCGCTGTCAATGTGTGTCAGGTACGTGTGTCCTCAGACAAGAAACAGTCTGAAACTTGACGTCCCACCTGGATTTGCCATGGAAATGGTATTCTTTTGATTTCAGAGATGCCATTTTCCCATCTCAATTTATTTAACTTAAAAAAAGAAAATTAACAATTCCCTTTACCCAAGTTTGCCTAACAGACTGTAAATCCCCAAAGCCATTAGGCCACTTTTGACCTCGTCGATTTTTAATTTCCTCTGATAAAATCCCTTGTCGAATCGTCCGGCGATCCTTCTACCGATAAAATATGCACATTTCAATACACCATACAGACAGAGGAACGATCGTTGAGGTCCAAATAATTGTTCTATTGGAATTGGGGATTTAAATTATCCAGATCTTTTGATCTTATAAATGTGTTCATGGAAATCTCACACTGTGTGTTCTTTGGTTCTGGTGACAGGTTATTGGGCGGACTAGGGCTAGGCATCGAACACTCGCTGCCTTCTGTGACCGTGCGGGTTTATGCTGAGCAGCGACTCAAAGATGCCATGGAGGCAGAGGAGCCCAAAATAGAAGGTACTTGTCTTCCTATCATTTTCTCTATGTTGGCAAGAGAGATTGTTTTGTTTAAGATTGGAGAAAATAGGGTAGGTCGGACAATTATGTAATTTAATATCTGGCATCAGTTCTACTTTAGCAAAAAAGGTCTTGTTTGCCAATGTTTTTCCTCTTCTCCCACCTCAAGATAGAAGTATAACTCGAAATTGCAAAAAAAACACAAAAAATACAACAACAACAACAACAACAACAAAACAGGAAGAAACAATATGTTCGAAAAATACATATTCTTTGATATTTACCTCTCTGGTTTGTGTCGGTGAGGTACGTAAGACACTGGAGCTTGTAACATGATTATGTGTGTGTGTTTGTGAGGAATGTGTAAGACGGTGGAGAACGGTAACGGGATCCTGATGGAGCTGAAGCGTGCCACGGGCCACATCCAGGCCAACCTCAATAACGTCCAGCTGAGAGGCGTGGAGCGACTCGAAAAGAAGATGAAGGATGACCGTGTGACCGAGCACAAGTACGGCATGGTCTTCTACACCAAAGTCAACGTCTGCAACAAAATCTTCCCACTTAGGGTAAATATGAATGTTCTGTATCTCCTAACACTTCCAGTGATTTTGATAGCATTCTGAGGTGCTTGATACATAGTATGACGTTGAAGTTACAAAATACCATGAGGTATCTATGTTACATTGAAATCAAATACTACATGGTATGTAGGGGCTTGAGAGAAGAGATGGACGAGGGGTTTCGACACTGACCTTGTTCTTTCCGTTAGGATTTCTGCAAACATCTTAGTTAAGCTGCTACCTAACTTTAGTTTACAAAGGCTAGCCTGTGAACTGCACCCTTACAGGAAAAACTCAACTGACACATCATAGGCTCGTCATGTGAGAATAAAGTGCTCGTACAAACAATCTCTGCTTGACATGTGACGTGTCTGCTTGCAGGCGTTGTCGCTGCCGATCGTGCTGACGTCACAGACCTCACAGAATGGGGCAGCCAAAGGGACGCTTATCTGGGACGCGGCCTTCTCCCAACCGGTAAACACTATCAACTTCCTATAGCTTTATGTTTGTTTAAAACACAAGGATTTTTATCACACCGGGCTAGAGAAGTGTTTATTCTCAGAATGTAAGAAACTTTGTGTTTCAGAATTTTCCATTTTGTTCTCCACTCAAACGAATCCCCAAAAATGGTATATGCAGGACAGGAAAAACATAGGGAATTTGAAAATGAAATTCACATGGCAACCCTGATGTAGCCATCCTCCCTATATTACTTCCAGACACGCAAGTTTTACGAGGAGGAGGCGAGCGTGCAGTGGTCACTGGTGGAAGTGATTCTGCGCGCAATGTTTCAGGACACGGGCCGCAGCCTCGAACAGGACCAACTGAACTACATCGCCTACTACATCTTCCGCAATTGTGAGTAGACTGCAGGTGTCTTAAAGGAGAACACCAAAGGCAATTCAAATTTTCATATCATGGTGAATATGTGTTTTCTGTAACATCTACAGAAATAACTGCTAAGTTTTCATGAATATGGGAAAAATTAATATCTAAAATTATATAGTATAGTGGCTTCTACTGAGTGCATGTGACGTCATCTAGGCTCTATTAGATAAGTAGGGCAAGCTGATAAGGCGCTTGCTATAGGTGACTGCACACAGTCTGACCCCTTTGGCTGAGAGCCTAGATGACCTGTAAGATAAGCTGTTAGAGTGTATTCACAGTCCTGAAAAAATCTTATTTACTCTATTGTATTATCCATATATGCTAATTTCAGTCTAATACTGTTTAACATACATAACAACTAAGTGGTTTTTACTATATTTGGGATTTTCGTTTTTTTTTCTTTGCGTTTCACCTTTAATATCTTTATGTAACCAAAGATAGGACAGGGGGCCCACACAAGTCATAAAATTCTTAAAAGATCTGAGATGTAAGGCCTTAACAATGTCTGCCGTTCCACTTTTTTTTCTTGAAGGAGGTCTTAAATAGATCTTGAATTGGATGTGTCTAGAAAATGGAAATCTAAGAAAAATGCTTTTACATTGCGTTGCCCTATCAAGCCTAATGCCAAGAAATTGTTCTTTACATGCGGCAAATCAGTCTTGAATTTGACAATCTTGGGTCATCAATAAAAAGGTCTTAAATTAGTTTTTTTGAAAAAGCCTGGGCACCCTTTAGTATATCTGAAGGAAAGACTAACTTTAAGTAAAGGTAATGATGTAGCATCAATGTCTATAAGGAGCTTGTGAGAGTTGGACGTCTTAGCGTAAAGCCCGTATTCCATATACCGAAAGTGAGCGGCGCCGATAATGACCCTCACCATGGCAACGTTCTATACCGTCGGCCCGTACTTTCAGCCGCCGATTATGCATAACCGGCGGCCGAAATTGCGTTATCGGCGGCCGGAATTGCGTTATCGGCGGCCCGTATACAATCGACCGGAAATATTTACCAACATGTTCGTAAATTTTATCGGCAGTACTGCCGATTGCTGCCGAAATTGTATCGGTGTCAAATCGCCAACGCACTTTCGGTATGTGGAATACGGCCTTAACTATTTCATTAATTGTCGGTCGCAGAGCACCTAACTTTTGCTTTTAGTAATTTTAGATCCCGTCGGCCGCCGCTAAGAAGATGGCATAGAAAAAAATTGAAACTATAAATTTTATAAAATGTCCTTTAAGTGGTTCTCTATTTGTGTCCCCTCAGGCCAGGGCTCGCAGGAAGAGGACTTCTCTAAGTTCCAGCTCACCAAGGAGCGCTTCATGAGGGTGAGTACGGGGAGGGGGTGGGTGGGTGGGGGGTTCTGTCTCAGCGTTTGTGCTCAGACGCACATCTTAAAAAATCTGAAAGAGTCTTAAATTGATTATCTCAAATTTAAGGCCTTAATAGTGTCTGAAATTTGATAGTATTATAGGTTTTTAAGTAATGTGTACTTTTCTCGAGATTCCAAATGCTGCTTTCCAATAAGTACGAAGCTCTGCCTGATCGCAAATTATCAATTCTTTGCCTTAAGCCTCACATATTTTCTCTCCATAACGTACCTTATATTTTCTTACAAAGATTATGAATTAATTTTTGTTTGTAAACTATTATTTTAATAAAATAATAGTTTTATTTTTGGTGTGATTTAATTAGTATAGACACTTTTAAACTGTTTTGTTCTCCCTTGGCCCAGGACAAGGTGCCGTCCCGGGACTTCACCTTCTGGCGCTGGATCTACGCGTGTAAGAACCTCATCGAGAACCACGTCAGTCAGGAGTGGAAGGACAAGTACGTATATCGTGGGCTTGCTAGAGCTCCACCCAATGCAGAATTCCACACTTTTTGATGATTTTAAGGATTGCTTTTAAGAGTGTGAGTAGAATGTACCGGTCTTCGAAAGTATGGATGATAGATGATATTTTGTTTGTTGATTTCAGAATGATCTACGGGTTCATCGGTCGTCACAGGGCAGAGCAGCTCCTGTCGGGTCACCCGCCCGGCACCTTCCTACTGCGCTTTAGGGAGCGTAAACTGGAGGACAGTCAGCGCGCGTCCAAGTGCGCCTGCCTTGCCCTCGCCGTGGTTGGCTGCGACCCACAAACAGGTGAAGATACAAATAGCTCTGGCACTTGGATCCACTACACAGGGAAAACAGGGAAAATAGTAAATTAATTCTCTGTCAGGGGAAACACGGGAAATTGGGAAATTTGACCAAAACACCGGGAATTCTTTTTATGGAAATTATGAAAGGCATGACAAGGACAGTTTGCTGAAGGACAGGGAAAACACAGGGAATCTGATCATAAAATTTGAGAGGGGACCCTGAAGTAGCCAACCCCCTTCCCTTAATTACTTCCAGACTCGTAAGTTTTATGACTGTTTCTTGTCTCAGGTGAGAAGAAGGTTGACCACGTCAAGGACCACCTGACACCGACCGACATCCACAAGTACACGCTGACGCGCATCCTCAACAGCCTGGTCGACGTACAGACCAAACAGCCCTTACTCCGCACACTCTACCCGGACACCGACTTCCAGTCCCTCGTCAAACAGTACCTCCCTGACGTAGGTGAGTATCGTCATGGAGGTTAGACTATAATACCATAAAACCTCTAATATAAGCCACACCCTGACTTTGGCATTGCCGTTGAGGACTTTTCTCAACCCGTTAGGATTTCTAAAACCAGTACCTTATACTTTTTCCTAGGTGAAGTAAGAATTTTATTATATTTATCTATAGCTAATTGTTGCAAACTTATGCGACAAAGTGTCGCAGGTGAGTTAGGTAGGCCAAGGTTATATAATGAGAAGTCCCCCAATCCACCTCCATCAACAGATCGTGTAGCATCAGGCGTGTGACGCCAACCCCTACACCTGCCCTCAACCCCCACCCATCCCATGGGGTAGGGCTTCACAGCTATTTTATGAATATTAATGAGTTCGCAGACTGCATCCGATTTTATCATGGGTCCTCTAGCAGCCGTGCATCCAGCCAGCCTTAATTCAAGCCCAGCCCAGCCATCTTACCTTCTGTTGTTCCCAACCCCCATAGGGTCATCTTAATTTAATTTTTAGAAGATGAAGGCCTCAGAAAGTACCCCTCCAATAGGGGAGTCTTTGATTCTTACAGGTTACCAACAGCTCAGGGAAACAGGGAAAATGGCCGAAAATAGATCCCTCACATGGAAAACACAGGGAATTTGCAAATTTTACCAAAACACAGGGAAAACATAGGGAATTCCATTTGCCAAAGCACAGGGAAAACACAGGGAATTTCATTTCGCTAGGCTCTGAAATTCCTGATTCTCAGAATAGAATTTGACTTTTTGTTGTTGGATCCACATTTTTTTCTGCACACGAAGGCTTTTAAATTTGAACAACTTGCTCAATCTGAAAGGGAAAAATTGTCAAGAGACAGGGAAATCTCAGTCAGGGAAAACAGAGGGATTTTGAAAATGGATTTTGTGTTGGTACCCTCCTCTCAAGGCCTGTATGTTACCTTGTGGTGTGATTTAGCCTGGTCTGTTTGTGGTTTCAGGAGACACGAGTATTGGGTATAACCCCACGCGGCTTCTGATTGGGGTCCACATGAACAACGCCCGGTCCGACCACGACGACTCAGCCAGGTGAGGCCATCGCTACTTTGGTTCATCCTGGACCAATCTTGTAATGTTTGAACGTTAGGCAGTAATTATGTCATGAACAAATGGCATGCGACAATTCTTAATCAGCGCAATAAGACATGTTTGTCATTTAATTACATTTTAATGTCTTAAAAAATTGTCAATGCTCACATGGGGCACGATTTAAAATTTCAATGTGAGCTTTAATTTTTTAATGCACCCAAGGCACATGGCGCCGCCCTAACTAGTTAAATGTGCCAGCAGTGTATATATGGGTTTAATCCTTAACTTACCTAACATGAGTTCATAATGAAAATGTAAAGAGAATATTTCGTGAAAAGTGTTGATTTGCAGGGCACTGATTTTACAACAGAAAGGTCCAGAAACATAATTTAGCAACAATGTCTGCGTGAACATAAGTCAAGAAGTAAACGTGGATAATATGCATTTTTTATATTTTTTATTAAAAATGATACATTTTATGATTCTGTATTAAGCGAGAGCCCGTTGTCGCCCACATCAAGTATGGGAGAGATGAATGCACTGTCGCCCACATCAAGTGTTGGAGAGATGAATGCGCTGTCGCCGAGCTCCAACTTCTGTGACATCACGCGACCAGACTTGGACCTGTCCGAGGACCTTCGGAACATTCACGTGGACCCGATCATGGACACACAAGACAACCTTGATACCTTCCTCACCAACGATGGCACCCTCCTCATGTTGTAAGTACACTTTCCTGAAAGAGCTGTATACACGGTGACCAACGCATACAACAAATGGCAAAAGCAACTGGAAAATATATACAAATCTTGTCACATATTTTGAAGAGAGGAAATGTTTTTCTAAACTTGTTTCTTTTAATACATTCTTATCAAATATTTACAGACCAGAAACAAATATAATTCTCCCCACTAAGGAAAGCTTATCTAGTCAGTACTGCAATATACGTGTTGAAATGGGCCTGCAGACTAGCCTAGATCAAGATGCATGCTGGGAAATGCATATATAATTCATAATTAATCATGGCTTTTTTTGTCGTTTGATATAATGGAAAACTAAAGATGAGTATTTTTTTTCATTTTTATTTGTATCTACATATGCTTCATATTTCTTAGGTTGGTTTAAACATGTGTCTATTACAGATTTCTCTGTTCTTTTTTTTCTTTTCTTTTTGTTTATAAAAATGACCAAAATTATCTTGCAGGTACTAAAAATACTGTGAATCAGCAATCTGTGGAAGGGAGAATTAATTGTGATATTATTGTGTGGTCACCCTGTACACTTGCAAAAAATTAACTAAACATTACTAACAATATGGAAGCCGTCCTTCATACTTTTAAACCAAACAGAATGCCCCTCGTTATTATATGTATCAAGTCTGTATAGGAGGCGTATAGTAATCTAAAATTTGTTGAGTCAAAGTAGTTAAGTCTGACTGAAAGTAACCTTGAGCTACCGGCAAGGCCTGTTGGTGCCATATTAATGTAAGTAATCCCATAAATTTTGATTAGCGTTTCATAATTACTAATTGTGACAAGGACAAAATATATTTACATTTGGTAAACCCTCTTCTTGGTTAGTTCGCAACAACAAAAGATCTTTTAGATAAAGAATCTCAAAAGTTTAGCCCCAAATCAATATTTACGCGATTAGCTTAATCAGTTTAAGGAAATATTGCCCTTGGCCTGGTATCGCGGTTGACTTCTGATGACTGACCATTGACTTCTGGAATACTAAACCGATATCAGAGAAACCTGTAATCCTGCTTTTAAAAGTTTAAGTCAGAATGTCTATGTTAATCAAAATCTTCAGTTCCAGGATTTCAGGAAGAGACACTTCTATTGAAGTCCACCGATTGACTTTCGATTTATTTCATATCTATCTAGGACTCCGGCTGACTTCCCACGTTAAGGAGTAGGTATAGAGTACACCGTAAGACTGGTCCCTTGGGAGTGCTTACCTCACTTAAGTCGATGTTTTCGCGCAGCCCAGTTTGATCTCTTATGTTGCCTACTTATATGCAGGTCCAAAGGTCTGCTCCCAATGCTTTGGAGCCCATTCTTTAAGTGATAAAAAAAATTGACCTAAGTCTGACCTAAAAAGGTAATGAACTTGACCATTTTCAAAGATAATACTTTAGGATGTTACTAAAAAAAATGAATTAGATTAGATCATATTGATTTAAAAGTCTTTGACAGTATATAGGCATGAGCATAGAGGAAAATTAACATTTACCGTACACCAATAATTTCCTACTAAAACCAGCCATCATTTATTGACAATGCACTGAAGTAGCAATCTAATCAACTAAAAAATAACATTAAGAACTTATTAGAAACCGCAATTAGTGGAACACAATTTTAACAATGATGAGTGAGAAAGCATTAAATTCCTGATCAACATGTGCGAACCAAGAGAAACGTCCAACAGCTAACTGTTAGTAACACTGACTACATGTATATTTATAACAAATTGATTAAATGATACGCATCAATTTACCATCTATAAACATTTATGGCCTATTGCAAAAAAAGATCATAACAAGAAAATGTTGGTCGGCATCATACCCTATCGTCGTCCTAAACAATCGCCGTCGGACCAATTCTGAACACCAAACACATCTATATTCAATGCTATATTTGGGCTGAATTCTTTGCCAAATATAGACATAACCACCTATCATGTATCGTCATATTTACAGAATTTAATTTGATCCAGTAGAATAATTTCTAAGAGACGATGGGCAACAAGCCGCAGGCAATGTAAATCAAGCAATCAACATGTGTAATTAGTACTAGATTAATCTATTAATGAGGTTTAGAGAGTATAAGCATAAACAATTCAACTTAGTTTGACAACCAGTAGTCTGTAGATTCAACACATGACAACTGGCATTTGCACTAGTACTACAGTCAACAATATATATATATGCATTATATTTCACTCTGTGCTACTGTCAAAGAAATTTTCCATCAGGGAAAATCCTTGTATTTGCAAATTTTGCCAAAACACAGGGTATTTTGATTCGCCATATTCTGAAATAAATGAGTTTGCAAAATGTACATCTGACCTCAGGTCAACGAATTCCTAAATTTTCTCTGCAGTCGAATGATTTTAGGTTTGAACAAATTACTAAAAATGACGCTGGAAAAAAAACTGGTTTGGGACAGAAAAACTTCAGGGTAAACAGAGGAATTTTACAACTGAAATTTGAATGGAGAAACTGCAGCGCAATCTGCAATAATTATAAGTGCTCCAATAGATCGAAACATCAAGAGTATAAAGACTATTCCACTATACGGTATTTCCTTGCGGTACCATGAAAAAACTCAAGCATACTGCTGCAAACTTGCTTGCGTAGGGTGCCGCAAGGTGGAATATAGGTACTTGCAGCAGTAGCCTGCGGCACCTACTTGCGACACCTGCTATTTTGTGTAGTATTGACTGCTTGCAGTCGGGATACCAACATGTTGGTATCAAATTCACAAATTGCTCGCAGTACATAAAAATAGCAACCGCAAATGCTCCCTACTGTAAAGTGGAATATGACATAAACACTGCAACACCCTGTAAACAGTAGGTATTATTTACACTAATCAGCATGTGCATTAAGAATATAATTGCAGTCATATCAGCACGAAGACTGGTTGGTAAGCACTAAAAATACTTGGAATAACATATAATTATCACCCTAAAATCTCTTCAAACATTATTTCCAAGGCAGCATTTATTTTCTTTGTCTCAAAAAGCTTGATAGGTTAACAAGGAAATGTTCATACCAGCTGTATAATGATGATTATCCATTTGCTTATGCTTTTATTATTTATGCATAAATATTCATTATGATAAGTATTGTCAGACAATTTCATTGCAAATCTTTTATTGACACCTAACACTAGCGATCAAATGTGGTGCTCTGCCATATACTTCTGGTGCGGAGGTATCAAACCATACTAACATTAACATGAACAATAGATCAATCTGGGCTGCTGTGCGTCGCATGGGTAATGTGATAATCTGAAGGATAAGTGACCGCGACATAGCTCTTTGCTCCCATATTAATGTAATGCTGCATCATGTTGCTTTCAATCAATTTAGCCCAAATGGAATCTTTACTGGTTAAAGTGATGTATTGATATGTAACTTAGCGCAATTCATAAATTTAAAAACCATTACTGTCCTTTCTAGTAAAAAGGTGCTAGACCTCACTTTACCCTCTACCTTCTATCTCATGATCCAATTGCTGTGTGACCTGCTAATATTGTCCACTTTTGAAAACACTTTTTAAATGAAAGGTAGAAATAAGAAAGCAAAGACCTATGCCTTGGAAACTGTCAAGTGATGGACATTGTATAAGGTAATTAAGGATTGTTTGGGCCATGATACTAAGAATATTTAGTTTGTGGTCAGTCTGGTTCAATATTTTACTTATATCTGAACTTGCAAACATTGTTCTACAAAATATGTTAAGTTGAAAGATTGAACTTTGACATACAGGTGACCCATATAAAAAGCAGTGATGTGGCCCAAGCAGTGTGAGATGGTGAGGTAGGCATTCCGGTTGGGACTGAGTTGTGTATATATACAAAAATGGGGACGGGCTATTCTATTCCACACCTGCGACAGTTCGCCAAGTAACACAGATTGCAGGGTTTACTCGGTACGCTCTCATTGCTTTCATACTTAGCTACAGTCATAACATTTGTTAATCTTTGTAACAAAGTAGGCCTTGTTTAATCACTCCTGTTCATAGGTTCATAACACTTTTCCAAAATTAACATACTATTTTTCTGAGAATTTTTTTCCATGTATTTTCTATATGTAAATAATTTGCCACTCTTTTAATTCTTTGAATCTTGGTTTCCAATTATTATAACTAATACATATGAGTCTTTAATGACAAAGTATAGAATGAAAGCAGTAGTGGAAGCACCATTTGTGAGTGTCTAATGATTAGGTAGGGGCTGTTTATCTGATAAGTACATGTCACATTCTGGTAATGTCAGCATTTCCTTTGTATACCGAGAAGTTCCAAAGTTCATCCATAGGTGAATTTGTCTAGTCAGTATATCCTACTGGCCCAGATAAAGTGTGTTCAAGCAGAGTTTATCTTTAATAAAGGCATGACAAAATTTAATTTTCATTTAAACTTTTGACAATTATTTCATATTATATCATGAAAATATTTACAAGCTACATGATATGAAAGAAGCGCATTGTTATCTCCTGTTAAATGGGTACAGACTATTGGAGAAGGTCAGAAATCCAGGCATGTCCTGTCCAGCTGTACATTACTTAAGAATGTGAGTGTTATCTTTTATAATATTACAAACTCAAAGTTCTGTTACTAGTCTAGCCACCTGATGATAAACTTTTGAACTACTTAACGACATCTGTATATGTTTTTCCTTCAATTTGTTTTATTCTCCTCAGTCAATCCTATGTAAAGAGTGTAGATATTAAGTCAAACAGGCCGAGCTTAGGAGACCCAACATGCCTGTCCTGTTCTCGACGAGGCCGAGAGTCGAGAGGTCTGTGCTGCTTTAAGCGGATAACAGCGAAGACGTCTCCACTACTTCATAAAGATGGGTTAATTTAGTGTTTTCACATGGCAATAATCCTCATTTGAATCAGCTGACTATAGATAAAAATAGTGTTTACCCCTTCATACCCAAGGGTGTTCAGGTGGCGCAGTGGAAGGTTGTTGGCTTTTTTATCCAAAGGTTGTTTAATGAAGTCTTAGTCCTACTGCTCTGGAATTAGACATCTTATCTGTGGTCAACGACAGGGTTATCAAACGCCTAGTGCCAACAGCTGTTGTATATGGTGCCCAGCTTATTGGACATTTCATATAAAAACCCTGTTGTGTGCGAGCGGCCTGGGTTTGATCCTGGACTGGGCTGGACGGGCTGGGCTGACACCCCTCTGTATGTCTCCCCGTGACAACCACAGGGATATCAAAGGCCTATGTGCCACAATCTGCTGTGTGTCTGGCCCTGTCTATGGGAACAGGCACATTAAAGAATACCTGCCTTGGTAAAAGTGTAAGGGTATCCTGAGAAGGTAGAGACCATACCGTATGGTCTCTACCATAGATTCGATCACCATCACCAACCTTGATATGACTCTGGCAGTTAATTAGGGCATAAAGCAACCAGTTACCAACCAACCAGCTAAAACATGTTGCCTCCGTAAAGGTGTAGGGGGTTTATTTCTATCTTCTCATAACCCATTGCTCCAGAACTACTGAGACTGATTGTTCAAGCAACAAACAAAGAGACCCTTTTCCGTCCTGGTGCCTTAGGCCACCTCCAAGCCCATGTTGGCTCGGTTGAAAAGGGTTAATCAGGGTAACCAAGAGCACAGGGTAACCAGGGAAAATGTCCAAAATATTCCCTGACAGGGAAAACACAGGGAATTTGCAAATTTTACCAATACACAGGGATCCCGGTCAGTGCTTGGTTCACTAAGGGATGAGGTACAGCAAAAATGATGGCTGGGTTTTAATCCCCTGCTGTTTGCCCGCCCTGTCACCTTCATCTCATAGATTCGATCACCAAAGACATAATTCGTCCCAACTGGTTTTCGCCGTGAAAATGACCCTGGCTGTCGGTATGGCGTAAAACACCCAACACTCACTCACTCACTCCAATACACAGGGAAAACACAGGGAACTTCATTTACCAAAGCACAGGGAAACCATTGAAAACATTTCATTTGGCCCGGATCTAAAATTCCAGATTCTCAAGAATTTGACTTCTTGTTGATGGGTCCCCATTTTTTCTGCATGTGAAGGCTTTTAAATTTGAATGACTTGCTCAATATGACTCTGGGAAAACTTGCCATGAGACAGGGAAATCTCAGGGAAAACACAGGGAATTTGAAAATGGATTTTGTGTTGGTACCCTGGTTTATACCAAATAACCAACTCAAAGGAGGGTTTAGTAGCCATGTGGAAATACTGTATTTGATATCATATCAGAGAGGAAAGGTATTCATTCAATCAGTCACTCTATCCCCCTCTGAGGGGGGAGGAGATATTCTGAGCAAGAAGGGATAGGTACTTCATCTCTTGAAGAAGCAAAGACCTCTCTTCTATCACTAGCATATGAAGAAAAGAGATGTCAGGGTGCCCACGCAAGTCTTAAAAGGTCTTAAAGGGTCTTAAATTGATTTTCTCAAATATAAGTCCGTAAAAAGGTCTTAAATTTTAACTTTTTCTTGCAAGATGTCTTAAAAGGGTCTTAAATTGGATCTGATTAGGAAATTAAAACAAAATTTTAGGATGAGCAAATTGCCGCTTTTTTGCTCAAATTGTGGCAAATTGGTCTTAAATTTGCCAAACATAGGTCTTAAATAAGTCTTAAAATGGTCTTAAATTGATTTTTGATAAAGCGTGGGCACCCTGGATGTATTATGTGATGAAAAATAAAAACAGATAATAAAACATGGTGGAGTTGCTATTACATACGTGGTGATTTTAATGATAATATGTTAGAATCTAAGATAAAATTCCAATCATCTATCTAAACCAAAGTGTCAAATCTTGAAATACAAATCCCAGGTAAGTTAATTACTGAAGAAATACGTATGCAAGGCTTAGGTTTAAGATCAATGCCGTTTGTTCTCTGGTTCACATAAACATGGTGATCACAGGTATTCTTTTTTACAAAGCATGTATTTCTTTTGTTAAAAACTACCATATCTAATTTATTTAGAAATTCCTGATAATGAAGCATTTGAACGCTGAATATCTGGCAGTTTATAGTGACCTCCTGGTACTCAATTCCTTAAAGGGTAGAGACCTCAGAGCCCTAACCTCCATCAACTGGGTTCCCTTGAAAGTCTGAAATTGATTTTTTTGAGAGGTTATAATGAAGCAACTATGAAAATTCCAAATCCCACTTTTGAACAAGTAAACGTACTTAACATTTAAATCACACAATATGTTCTGAAATTGTTCTTCACCAACAGTTTATAGGTCTTAGTTTTCTGAATCATGGTCTTAAATTGATTTTCAAAAATGAGTAGGAACCCTGATAAAGGAACATATCTCTTAGCAGTAAACACCTTGAAGAAGTAATACCTCTCTGTATTCACCTTCTTGAAGGAGCAGAAACCTGTGACCTCTCATCTGGTTATGGAACAAGAGACAAGAGTGTGTTCTAGAATCTCCCAAGTTAAGAGACTTTGGTGTAAGAAGATTGACGTGTGGTTTGTTGGAAAGGGTTCTGGTGTTTGTAACAGATGGACCTGTAACACTCTTACCATCTGACTGGTTTTGGTTGCACTCTTATGTTTTTCTCAAACAAAAAATGTGGTAGAAAGGAACCTTTCATTTCACATTGTGTCTGAAGATATTATTATGTCCTGTTCAACAAATGGTATGTTGGAAATAATTATGATACCATAAAGAGAAACAAACTGATATCAAGAAAAATACATGTAGGGTATCCACAGTAACTATTAGAAAACACGAGTAGAGCTTGTAATTAAAAACATGAAAATTAATTATCAAAATCAAAGGCTGTTTCGGAAAAGTGAAAGACACACATCCTTCGTAGGTGCTGGGAGCACTGTTAGTTAAAGCTAATACAAAAAGAGTATTTTACGGAAATTAGCACACGAACAATTATTTCAAGATTGGCGACTTACATGACTAGTAGCTGTATGTACTCTTATTATCACTATAAAAAAAATTACTAGCGTCAAAAATCATGGATATTTCATTCTTTTTTTTACTTAAGTTGTATCATTTTACTCATTTTCTTCAGAAATTGACAAATTTTTAATTACGCCTTTTCACGTCTCCTGTAACTTTTTTCTCTCATTTCATTCAGTCATTTGGGTAATTTAGAAGATTGACGGCAGGAGAAGATCCCCCTTTTTAGATCTCCAACCTAAGTTCTGAAAGTAAAGACAAATAATTTAAGAAAATATTTGGTAAACGCATTGCAAAAAAGATTTTAAAAGAAAGTCTACATAGAAACTGATTTGAACCAAACTTCTGAGAGGATCCTTAAACTTGGAAGTCTAGCTTGAAAGTACGGCCCCACGAAAAAAAAAGTCTTCCTTAATGTTTTCTAACATCTTCTATTACACGGTTGTATTTTCTGAACAGATGCAGTGCGATCGAGAAGCGAATTGACCCACTGATCCCAACTTCGGTGTGTGAGCTGGATGGCCGAGGGTCGGACCAGTCTACGCCAACCTCTTCACCCAAACGCAAGAGCCTCCACTAGCTATAACAAACCGCCAGAATTTAATCCATTTTGTTTCCTGTAAAATGAGCAACGGTGATATTAAACTTTTTAAATCCAAAGATTGCTGAAGAAGCTACTTATGCTAGCACATCGGGAATTATAATTCCAGTCCCTTGTGATATCTCAAGTGCATAGACCTCTTGAAAAAATGGATTGTTCTTCCAATCATGGTTGGCTATGCTTCTTGTATCTCTGTAGGTTGTTTTAACATGTGTATCTGCTGTTAAAATGTATAATCGATTTGAATCCTGAAAAAAGGTTGTTTTTCTTTTGCCATATTCATCTGGATGAATACAGATTTCAGTTGTCCGCTGTGTACAGATATAATTATAAAGAATTGAATATTGAGTATTTAATATGAAAATACTGAAGGGAAAGAAACTGCAGCACATGAACACTACTAAGATTTTATAGGTGCTGAACTTTGAGAAGATAGCTTGGTATTTGTGGGATGGTGGTTAACTAACCAGTATGCTGAATTGAAGGTCTCCGTAACAGCAAAAGATCGAAGACAGATCCGAAGCCAAGGCTCAACTGGACGGGCCAGCGCTTTGCAGAGATGTTAAATGTTCCTCTGCACGAAACCTCACTAAATCTTGAGCAATATTGTATAGCCACCTTCCATTCATAGACTCATGGTAGAAGAGTACTTATAGCCTATGACGAAGCATTTGACAGTTCTTAAGGTTAGAGTAGGGGGATGTGCGCCTCATTCTTGAGGGTTGTACTTAAATGCTCATATCTCTCTTAATATACAAGGTATCTTAACATATCATATACCAAAAAATAGCCACCTTCCAAAAAAATAGCCCATTTAAGGAATAGAATTATTGATTGATAAGTTGTTAAAAAATAAAGCTTCAAACATAAAATTCGAATTTTTCTACTTTTATTTTTTTGAACAAGGATCTCTCACTTAATAATGAACGAAGAACAATGAAACCTTTCAAATATGTAAAATACATTCCTCTGGAGGGAAGCGTGTCTCAGAATTTTAATTTAGGGCCTGGTTAATTTTTTATCAAATGTAGAAATCTTTTTTTGTATTATTTTCATCATTTTTTACTTTTTACACAATAAAAAATAAACAAAGCCTTAAATCAAAATTTTGAGACACGCTTCCCTCAAGAGGAATGTTTTTAACATACTTGAGAAGTTTCAAAATCATTGAGCCATTGGTACTTAGGAAATCAATGTTAAAAAAATAAAAGTTAAAAAATCATTTTTTTACATTCTTTAACTTATTTCGGCAATAAAATATAATGTAACTAAATACAATTTAATATCATTTGATAGCTGAGATATTGAGCTTTAATATGATATATAATATGTGTTTATTGAGAGAGAAATGGCAAAATTATAAGCAAACACGCACAACTGTTGCAAACGGGAAGCTGATCACCCTACTCTAACCTTAAATTGAATCCATCAAGCTCTAAGGCTTTAAGTAGGCCTTAAGTTATATCGTTGTCTAGCAATTTGTCTAAAACGTGTCAAATTGGATCCGAGATAAAAATGAAAATTTACTCGTGATCAGATATACAAAAAGCACACAATAGCGGAGTACCTGTACGTTAAACTATATTTCTAAATTTTCTGATTGGGATTTTGTGTCAGAAAAAGGTTTTAAAAATGTCTTCTCTTGAATAATGAAAAAAATAGCGCGGTAAGTCAGAATTGAGGATCTGGTATTGAGTGTAACTCGAAATTGGGTTCATGGATAACATGATTAAAGTACATCTATCCATGACTGTACAATGTGTCCCTTCTAAATGTATCTATGTGATATATCTGTTTTGATTTAGCTAGATGCTACTTTTACCCAACCGGTGTTAATTGTATTCATTTCGTAAAGCCGCAGGAATGATTGTATATAAGAATAGTAATGCTTCCTGTGTGTATATCTATGTAATCAGAGAACTCCAAATAATTGTGTGACAATTATCCTATTTTATTTGTTTCCACCTATCAAATGGACTGTATACTTTAAATACCTACGAATTGAGTGCTGTAAGGGTCGCAGTATTGTAAATACAATGGCTTGTAGTTTACTCGGATTATGCAAATGAACTTCACTATTACACTATTCGATTGTGAACGTGGCTTTCATACTCTTTACTCGCTTCAGATTCCCGTGTAATCATCGCTCTGAGCTTGGCCTTTTTTCATTATGCAATTTTACTGTATCCCTACGCGCTGCCATTAACTGGGTCAAGCGTACATCCGGGCACTTACGGAAACCCAGAATGCTAAGGGTGGAGCGATGATTACAAGGGAATCTGAAGCGACGTGGAGTATGCGTGGCTTTGTCTCTCACCCTGAGATGCTACTGCGAAAAGCTATTACACTATTCGGTGTGTATTGAGATTTAGGAACAAACTGTTGACTTATGAAGTGTTTCCCCTGTGAAGAATTCACCCTGTTTTGGCGGTTTTAATGCTTCAATGTCAGACTCCTTATCTTTTGCCCGGATCTAAAGCCCCATGCGCACTGGGCTCTTTTTTTTCAAGCAGCCGGTGCCTGTTGACTGGCAATCAATGTCGTGTATCGAATTTAAGAAATGGCTGTGTCCCTTGTCCTTAAGGAAAAAGCCATGTCGTTAGTGTCACTGATATTGTCTCATATACTATAATTTTTCATGAATATTTCTTGCTTAAAACGTTTAGATTTCAAAGCGATGGGGTACTTAAACTCTTTGAATACTTTCCTATGTAACTAAGCTCCATATCACATGTCGAAATAGCCATGTTCCCTGTGTCGCCTTGTCGAATTTAGGAGTCTAGAGCCATACCAATGATACCACCATCACTAGTAGCTGGTCACCAGTGAAATCGCCTAGGGGGTATGAGGCTTAATTAATACGCTAAGGACGACCAGCAGATCGGCCAGCAAGATACCCATGGACTGGATCAACATTGAGAGTCTCATTGTCGTAGGTTATACCTGTATTCATGCCCTAACCACACAGACCAACTCGAAGCTCTACGGTCCCCATGTCACATGTCGAATTTATGAAACCGCAATGTAGCCCTGTCGAATGGAAAGGCAATGTTGTCATGTCGAATTTGAGAATCAACCATGTCTCCTGTCACTATCTATTCAAAATCCCATGTTGCATGTCACTAAGGCCTGAAAAGGACCGTGTCACTGTATCTAATTTAGGGGTCTAGGGCTAACGACTCGAAGTATTCAATGACTGACTGCTGGAGCTAGAGTTTGAGAGCCCCAAACCCTGTATAAAATTACTAGGACTACCAAGTGGTCACTCCTGAATAATTGAGTAATCCACTAGGGAATGAATGAATTGGACTGGCATAGGACTGTATAGGACAGTCTAGTAGGGTGCTAAGAAATAATCCCCATGATGCCTGACTGGGCTAATTTACTTGCGAATATATTCAAGAAGAGTTGTTCTAGAATATAACCTCTTTTGTTAAGTTTGATTGGAATATAACTAGAATATAAATTATTCTAGTTTGTATTATACAGATGTTACAGATTTTGTCCGCCATAACACAGGCTCACTCCCCACTGTTATCTACAGTTTCATTCCCTTTATAAAGTATCATATATTTCATTTGTCCGTCTTTGATTTTGAATCTTTAATTTACTTTTAATATTTTTCATTTTGACCAATTTTTACTAATGTAAGGTATACTATAGTAGACTTTGGCAGTTGGTGCAAACCTGTATCTTTTAAATAGTATGGTCATACAGCTTAGTGAGTCACCATATCATCTACTGAGATGTAAATAAAGAAATAATAATACTTGTTAGTATTTTACCCGAAGTTATATTTTATCTACACAGCTGAAAGTGATTACACATAGTACCAATATGTTAGTAAAGAATTATTGATATTTCCTTGTATTTTACCCAAAGATGTTTTATCTACATCTAGAAAATACATGTAACATAAGGCGTTGTTTAGTGGATATGTTATTGAGATTTAGAATTTAAACTAATTCTCCTTCGGAAAGTGCGGATGAATTTGACTTTTGATTATTTTGTGTTTGAGAATGCTTACACAGTTTGTTGTGTTCCTATCTAACGCCAACAAACCTGAATGTGATATGCGCCTGTGGACGTCGCCAGGCAGTGAGCTAATGATGGGCCAAATAAAGGTTGACATACGAGTCCATGGAGTTTGTTTCTTTCCATACGTGACGTAGACATTCAGTTTCCACAGTAAGCAGTCTGTTTCATTATGCAAGTCCTAACATTTTATAGGCGTGTGGGGTGGTGTAGTGGTTAGAGTGTCCGTCTGTTGCGCGGGCGGCCCAGGTTCAAGTCTGGGCTGAGGTGGGCTGGCTGCTACTCCCCTCTGCATGTCTCCCTGTGACAACAACAGGGTTATCAAAGGCTCCTAGTGGGCCACCGGCTGTTGTGTGTAGGGCCCTGCCTATGGGACCCTGCACATTAAAGAACACCTGCCTCGGTATATGTGTAGGGGTATGGTCTCTATCTTCTCATAGATTCGTTCATCCCATAGATACGATCATCAACGACAGAATTGTCAAACCTTGTTCTCGCCGTGATATGACCTTAGATGTTGCTATGGCGTTAAACCCCAATAACCAACCAACCTAACATTTTATAGACTACAAGTGTGAATGGTTGAAATATGTAAAGAATGTCCAGCTTTTTTTAATGTTATTTTCGTCACTAAGTTAATTTCAGGCATCATACCGTTCCTTTATTTTAAAGGAATTTCCTTTAAATTCCTTTATTTTTGTGAAAATAGGCAAAATTCCTTTATTTTCCTTTATTTTCGTGAAAAATTCCTTTAAATTCCTTTATTTTTTTTCTAAAGTAAGAAAATATCACATTATCTCATAGAATGCATAGAATTCCATATTATTAGCAATAAAATTGCAAAATTTTCTAGCCGTCGATCGATCCAGGTTGACATGTCGATCGGCACGAGTCGACGCATTGAACGACATGGGTCAACGCAGTGCTCCACAGAAATAATCAACAGGAAGGCAGTCCTGTTACAGTATTATTTGCCTTATTTCATGTTTAAACTCTGAAAGTTCTCTAAATATTCCTTTAAAATTCCTTTATTTTTCCTAGAAATCCCTGCAAATTCCTTTAAATTCCTATATTTTTACGAAAAATACTTCCTTTAAATTCCTTTATTTTTTTGGGAGGGCGGTATGATGCCTGTAATTTCCCCCCCTTTTTTTTTCCTAAATCGGTGTGAATTTGTGAATTGGCCCATTCTAAGCGCGTCGTAGTGACAAACTTCAAATGGCGGGTATAGAATTTGACATCTAATGATCTTTAAATACCCTTTTTTTTCACCTAGTTTGGGATTTTGCAGTTTGGGCACTAAGAAATTTGGGAGACAATATTTTTTGAACGCATTTCATCACTTAACATTGAGAAACAATTCCCTAACTCTGGTGAGACTGACAATTCAAAAAACAGACTGCGGAATAGACCGGGAAATATGATGGGTCCTGGTTGCAGTAATACTGTCAGGGGTTAACTGCATACAAGGTGATAAGATCTACATGTAGACTAGATTCTCGGGTACTGCCGTACCGAAGAAGGCGGGTGGAGGGTGAAAATGCCAGTAATTGCGAATTCGCGGAGAAATGAAGGCAATTATCAGAGCAAAAACTCTTAGATTTGTGAAAATTAGCATTTAGATGTGGTCCTGGTAGTCTTAATAAGTACCTGTATGGTTAGAGACCAGTAATCCAGTAGATTTGTGATATTTGGCAATGGTCAGGAAATTTCAATGATTGCGCAATAATTACAAGTTACCATTTCAATACTAAACATGTGCCTGGAGATTGTCAGAAGTTAGAGAGTGGAACCTTCTTTCTCATTCTCCATGCATTCCTATGGCAAAAAGATTTGCTGTGCATGGAGAGTGATGAGCTGGTTCCTTTAATATAGGAAATTCCTATTCCCATTTTCTGACAAAAAACTTATGGATTCTTCTCCAAATTACAAGAAAACGACATGACATTTTAGAATTTTGAAAATAAACTACCGTATACTAGAAACAGAACTAATAAAATATATATAGCTTGATAATTATATTGCTTCCATTACTGAGAAAGGTGGAACGCAAAAATTGTCACAAAATTGTCACAACTTTCGCTGGTACCAATCCCGCTGGTTAAAATAAAGAGAAAAACGCCAGGAACCAGCAGGCGAAAAAAGTACTGTAGAGGTCGGCGGCCTAAGGCCCGCCTCCCAATTAAGAGTTTTGGACCTGAACATAGTGCCAGTAACAGTCTTATATAGATTCAAAACACAAAGTCCATGGTTACAGTAGCTTATTTTTATTGCTAGTATGTTTACATTATCATATATATATTGATACTTGACATGATTTACAAATTGTATTGTTTAAATTAGCGAAAGAGTCTGGCGCTTTCACGAAGGAAACAAAGCTTCCTTCTGCACAAGTCCAATACTTACAATGACGCGCACCAGTGATCCTGGCCACACTGCGAGACGTAAATGAAACAGCGAAGAATCATAATAATAGAAAAAAAATACAGGGTCTGACCACTGGGCTACCAGCAGCCCGCTTAAACCAACAAGTAGAAACAGTTCAGGGAGCGATGTCAGGGGACTAAAAATCTGCAGAAGGCAGGGTTTTGAGTCCCTTTGGGTTTATTAAGACTACACAAAGCCCGAGACAGGGGACGTATGGACTTGGCATATAAAGGGACCGAAATAACATAGGAAGCCTATCTCTACGAAATGTACTTGCATAAAAAGACTTTCACAAGAATATCAAGAGTGATATGATTATCATAGAAGAGCATCTCTCTACAACAAATAAATACTGTCTAGTCATGAAAAATTGGTACAGAATAATAATGAAAGTACGTCGTCAGAAAGAGGCTGAGTAGGAGGGAAGTCTCTTATTTTCCCAGGTGCGAGGAGTTACGCTGCTGATTGCATCATCCAGAAGGGTCACCTCCACTTCCTCAGTTTCTTTGAAAGTATTTTTCTCATGATTTCAAAGTAGTTTTGAGCCTGATTTTGCTCAAGCGATTAAAACCTAGGCTACATCTGTACAGCATTGGAAAGATTGACAAAGGCCACGACTTTGTAAACGAGCCGGGCCAACACCGATGGTTGTGGGAGAGGGGAGAGCCTTACATCTACAGTGTGTCCAGTAAATAAGACATGCGGCGGCCCTTTGGCGGCCAACGCGCGCAATATGCATACTGATATATATAATATAGGACTACATTGGGTCATTCAATCAGCACAGTTAAATCACCATCACATGTAGTAGAGTAGTAGTAATAGTAGGAGTTTGCTTCTGTTTGATGCGGTCGGCATCAAAACCTGAACGTCATCAGCCGACACCAACTCACTGCTGGGCGCTGAACAGGACATATTCACACTGAATATCTGTGATACGCATTAGGATCCTCTGTCTTTTAGTTTACCTCATCCACTCTTGGAGCAACCATATGCTCCTACATATCTCCATCAAACCCATGGACACTTAGTTCCCGTGTTGAGGGACATAATTCTGTATGCCATCTTTATAGAAATCAAATTGTTAAAATACCTGGGCCAAGAGAAAATATATAACTTCACAGTTCCTGAAGTTGATGATTGTACGTTCTGTTGTTTATCTGCAATAACACCTGGGATAAGGTATGTCTATCATTAAGGTACTGTACTAATGTACTTTAGACTGGAGCCAATTTCCTCATCATTCTATTTCACTTGAAATTAAAAAAGCCATGCTATGAATATCAAAAGATGGTATGGATGTATGAATACCCTGAATGTATTTGGTTATTACTTTGTCCCAGAAATAATAGATCACTGGGAGGAACTTTTGGACATGACAAGAAAATCAGCCCCAAAATGGTTTAGTTAACTACGAACTGGCAAACGAAATCTTCCACCCAGACTATGTGGGCGGGTTCTACATACTTGAAAATCCACTTGTATCATTCTGAATTTTTATAGTGTAACCTGCAGATAATTACATCAACAGCTGTACATTTAAATGTTTTAATGAAATTAAATAAAAAGTTGTAGAACATGACTCGAGGAGCATACAAGCTCTTTAGGCTTCGGCTGTGGTACTGGCCAAATACAGGTCTCTGCCCAATACCAGCTGTGGTCAGACAACTATTGGTCATTAGAAAGCTAAACACAAAGATTAAGACCAGGCCATAGGCCGGAGGGCAGGGTGTCGGTCGCACTCGGTCTGTTGTGCAGTGGTGGCACCCCATTGTGGAAGTGGCTCTGGAGGTTTTTTATAGAAGCTGGAGCTACACGAGACAACAGAGGTACAGGAGAGGGACAACATGGGCAAACACTCACAGCGAACAACCACACAGTGCCAACCCATTGACACGCCGGGCGGGCACCTTCTGTACAGAACCAACCGGGGAACCAGGATACCCGCGCTTTTTCAGCAAGTTTATATTGAACATTTCAGGATATCAAAAAAAAATGCGTTATTGACAGAAACTAGCTTTAAGCCTGAAATCAAATTCCAAGAAGTTTTCAATAACTTTTGCAGTAATTGTCAAAAATATGATAATTGATACGGCCTCTTGAGCCTTGCTTGGGCACCCTGGGAGCAGAACCCAAAGGGATGTAGCATGTGGGCTTTCCCGGTTTGAATAAAACCCTTGGTGGAGAGACTTCGTACTTTGGTTCTCTTTGGTGAGTATCCTGTGTAATACGGTCACAAACTCCTCCATGACAAACTTAGATAAATATTTTACCTTATCTACATTACTATGATTAGCAGGGTAGTTAGTTTTAACGAAACAAGGGTTAAATAGATTATTACAACTTTGGCTTGTACGGCAAAGGATTCTTGATAAAGTGATTCGCTATACCAAAAGCTACACTCCTGAACGATAGCTCATCTTTTTCTCCATTCACAAATCTACAGCAAGCCTCAATCACAACAGTTTGTTTTCAATTTTGGAATTGCAAAACACACCTGCCCATGGGTAATATCGATGCCAACATATAAATGTATTCACGGTTAACTGACACTCATAAATGGTCGTGTCACACGTATAGGTGTGGGGACAGGTACTAGTTCGGTACATACCGGGGCTCCAATATCTACAGTATGGTCAGTGGGTATAAATGCACGCCCTATGACTCTTAGTCATGTGACGTCTCCATATTTATATATGTATATATTATATATACCGGCCAGACTAGCTTCGGGCCTGAACCCAACCAACAGACGCAAAGTGTACATAAGCCAATACAAAAAAAGAAATACGGCCCAAAAAGGCATTAGTTTTTGTTACCTAGAAAGCTAAAACGATTAGTCAGCCTTACATGGTGGAGAACCCAGTAATCGCTTACCCCTGTAATGGCCCTCTAGTCATCCTTTCTGCTCCGTCCAAGGAGACCCATCGCGGACTACCTTGGTGTGCACCGGGCCGAGAGGACAGTCGTGATAAATAACAATACATGCCACGCTCTAGCACCAACTGATCAAAAACCAAAAACCAGCGAAGAGTGGCCATCCTCTCAGCCCGGGGACCGCGTAGAACCATCCGAAGGATTACAGCCCAACTCCACGGGGTTCTCATCACAGGGCTCAGGGATAACAGAGCCTCTCCTTACCAGTACAGCTACAGCCTCCCCAAACTCCCTGTACCCTCCCCCTCCCACACACACACCCTATACCATACCCACCCCAGCCCTATATAATATACTGCCCTGGAAGATGGTCATTTGTTCCAAGTAGGATTTATGAAAGATAATGAAAATGACCCCTGACCTAGGGTTTGGCCTTGACCCTTTCAGTAAGGGATGCCTTGACCCGGAGTTTGACCTTTGATGACCAGTTAAACCCCAGGGGTGACACCTACCATAACAACTTTGTTAATGTACACAAGTCACAGGTTAAATTCCTACTGCAAAGTACATAACCCAGTCGGCAATCTATATATTCTTTTTTTTTCCACGTATCAAAATTACACATGCAGTTATTTTCTAGTCTTAAACATAGTATAATACTTTCGGGTTACAAATTTATCAGTTTTCAATTCAAAATTGACAGTGCAAGAAATGCCTGAAGCAAAACTCTTACTTTTAGGTTTTTGTTCTAAATGGTTATTTCTTTTACAATTACATTACAATTAGCTTCATTATGCGAATAGTTAAGACTGTCCCTGACTCAAGTCTCACTTCAACTGCTACGAAAAGTGTACAGGTTTCCCGGAAACAGTCGGGCAGAAGGCCACTGAGAAACCGCTTTGACTGAAGGTTTGCAGCATCTTGGGTTAATCTCTTGTGTCTGGGAGCTCTTCTCGTGCTGATAGGGACTACGTGCAACACCTCTAGGACCTACATCTGATCTATGTCGTTTTGTGACGTCACCACGTCCTCGGTCGACACTGTCAAGAACTGGTCGCACTGTTGCCATGACAATCGGAGAATTTTTGTCAATCAGCTTAAGCTTCTGGGACCATCTAATAAACTCAAGACAATAAAAACTTGACATACAAGGCCTTGTTGGAAAGCATGGTACCTCTACTGAACGCCGTAGAATACATACATTTGTGCTTTCCTCAAAGTCTAATAATCAGTAATATTAGTATCTGTGATTATTTCCATTTCATTATTCCACAACAACCGATTTTTCTTCTTTAGATTGCAATGGAAAAAAGATTTGTCTCTGGTTCACAGCAATCACCTCCATAAAAAAGATACAAAAACAACCGAAGGTGGTCCCACTGGCAAAGAAAGCATACACGGGGATGATCTTGTCTTTATCAAGGATCAGCAACATTTTAGCCGCTGTTAAGACTTTGCCATGGCAACATAAGCGCCTCAGTCCTCCTCGCTGTCCCAGACGACGTCGGAGTCGGCGTTCTCCTCCTCTTCATCAGAGTCGTTGGCTTCTAGCGCCTTGCGCCGCATCTCGAAGGCAGCCTCCATGATTGACTGGACATCGAGCCCCGAGGGTGGGTGTTTCCTCTGCTCCTCCTTAACGCGGCGCTCCTCCACCTTACGCAGCTGGATACCTGTCGGCACAGTGAGAACAGAAGGCATTTTGCATTAGGATGCCAAGGAATATATTAGGACAGCATTACACCTGAACATAATTAACATTACATATTCCAGAACTAATTTTTCAAATATACATTATAGAAAGCTTAACACACAATTTGGATATTCACAATTTTTTTTTTTCAAAGTTTTTCAAGTAATAATCATAATGTTGATGTACATAATATATCTGCCATAAACAATTTGAGGTCTGAACTAGAATTGTAAACAGCCAAATACCAACTCTAGGGTGTCAGTTCTTTCCTCCCTTAATATCCACAAACATATAGGCATGTAAAAATGTGCAGTTGTTTTCCTGTTCTGCAGTTTTCCAAGTGAAGTCACTTACCTGTGCGTATGGCCTTCAGTAGGTCACTACGTTCATCATTCTTCTCGTCTGACTTGTTGGTATCTCCCGAGGACGCTGTCGCAGAAGACGCGTTGGAGGCCAGGGAGATAGAGTCCCCTCCAGCCGGGGCCAGGTTGGCCGCAGCCAAAGCGATGGCGCTCGGAATGCCTCCGTTTGGTACCGGGCCATTGGGCTTGTTGTTGTTCACCATGGGGAGAGGGGGAGGTGGTGGAGGTGGGGGTGGTGGTGGAGGGGCTGCAGCATGGTGGTGGGGGTCGTGTAGTTCGGGCGGTGGTGGGGTTGGAGGAGGAGGGGGCATGGAGGTCATAGATCCCGGAGTGTCAGGGGTTTGCGAGGAGAGCGGTGGTGGTGGCGGGGGCGGGGGCAGGTCTATACTGTCCGGGGTGCTGCTCTTGTTGGTGTGGGTACTGTGCTGGGGGCTGGGTGAGTGCTGCACGTCACGCCCCACGTGGCGTCCCGGAGACCCGTCGTGGCGCTGGGCCAAGTGGTTGATCTGCATGGCGCGCTGGTGGCTGGGCGTGGTGTTTGGGGAGAAGGGAGGCGTGCCACGCTGCTGAACCATCCCTGCTGGACCCTCTCCTGGAGGTGGTGGTGGGGGCGGCGGGAGACTCTCTCGACTGGCGCTGCCCGACCTACTCCCCATGGGTGAGCCGTCCTTGGCTACGGGCACCCCGCCCGGTGGTGGTGGGGGCGCCATGGTGGGGCGCGGGCTGCTGACAGTCGAAGGCGCCCTGCTACCCCCTGACTGGGACCCTCTCTTTGTGGGCGTCTGCTGCGGCGAGCCCATGATGACGTCTCCCTGGTGGGGCTGCTGGGGTGGGGGCACCTCGCCGTACCCGCCTCGCTGGTAGTCCACATTGTGGTTGTGGTTGTACTGATCCTGCTGCAGCATCTGCTGGTCGTACTGCGGACCCATGTTCTGCATGCCCTGGGCCGGGGTGCCATGGTCCCCCTCGTCCCCGCCCGTGTAGGCCGGGCCATTGGTGTACTGATACTGGCCCTGCTGCGACTGCGGCCCGTATCCAGGGGGATATTGTCCCTGATTATATCCCTGCTGGGCTAGGAAATTAGCATTCTGTAGTTCAAGGCTGTTGGGACGCGAGGGCGATCGACCGTCCTCCCCAGCCTCACCACGCTGACCCTCAGGGATGAACTCCTTGCCCTTAGCCATGCGCTGGTATTCGTCTTTCCGAGACTTGATCTCTCGGACTTTTTGCGGCTGCCGCTGGTCTCGCTGACTCTTTGGTCGCTGGAAGAAACACAAAAGGGTTGAGAGTTAATATGGAGATTTGGGAATTGCACATTTTATCACGATTAGAAAATGTAATTACTATTAAAATAGAAAATCTGTTACGCTTCCCATCTTGTAAATTTGTCACTGCCGCTTTTCACTGTTATCTGGTAATATAAGCTGGCGAAATGATATAAACTAATGGTGTATAAAGAAATTGACAAATATGTATAAAGAGATCGATATTACACTGTGGTAGTAGATTGAGTCAAATGAAAAAGTTTAAAAATATGATATAGCGAAAATATAATAATCTGATAGTCATGTGCATGGAAATTAGCAAAATAAAATATGTTTAGAAGTTTGAAGTAAGTGAAACAACTCCAAGTGAAATGTAGACTTAATGCAGGGGAGACAAGGGTTCTTGGTGGGCTGGCCTGGGCCCTTGGAGGATAAGGTAGGGTGAGATATACGGTTATAATTTCATGGGGACATTACCGTTAGCACACAAACGGTTTCTAGGGGCTAACGTTTAAATAAATATCATCTATATTCTAAAATAATATGCTTTACTAAATATTTTTGCATTGTCACGGATTCATATAAATAATTCCAGTTTTTATCTTTATAGATTGTGTTCTATGAATTTGTCCCAAAAAAGAAAAAGACTGATGGTTAGCTAAATTCCACATCCGAGAAAAGCAGACGTTCTTGTAATTTAAGTGACAAGCTGACTTTTCTTTTCAAAATTTATATGAGACCATATCCGGAAGACCACATGTATGTGAGTATGGTTGATAATGATAAAAAAAAAGCTGAACAAATTCACAAACCTAATAAAAACTAATCATCTTATTATATTTCTTTAACATAATATATGTGTCACACAGAAACTCAAAACAATACAATAAGTTCTAAGATGAGTAAACACTTGGTGTTTCGGGAGGGCGATGCAGGCCATGGGATCGGGTATCCTGAGGGCATTCCACTACGACATTCTTCTAGTATTTTAGGGCACACTCTTAAAATCTAGAAGTGAGTTAACTTAATTTTAAGTCAAACAATCTTGATGTTAGGTACTTAAATTGTAATAATTATGTTAAAAGTAGGTTAACCAACAAAGTGCAGGCAATTTTAACTAATTAGGTCCATGCGTGTTCTTGAAGCAAAATTAACGACCTACATTAAGTGGTTTGATACGAATATACTTGTATAATCTATTACATGACTTTTGAAATGATAATCAAAAGACTTTCATTTGGTGCATGACAGCACAGAGGTAATGTACAGTCGAATTCTCCCTCCCACATAGATTTATAGAATATTCCGCATTTTAATTTGAAATCATTCTCTCGCTAATTGAATAAGACAGGGAAGACTATAGACGTATACAAATATTTGGTAGATATAAATCGCTAATGAAAACATTTTAAAAAAAACTTAAAATATATAAAACATTTATTAATAGAAACTTAAAATTCAATGTCAGAATTTAAAAGAATTCAATGCTTGGTTTTTTCTATCATGTAATATCACAATTGATGCAAGAATTTGGGAAGATTTATTTGCTAAATTCTTGTCGGTTGACATATTTCCCAGAATCCATATTGATCAAGGCTACTCTGAAGGTAAAATATAGAAAATCAGCTATCTATGAGAGGGAGAATTGGATAAGTTTCAGATTCGTAGTCATGTAATAGGATTTAAATTGAAAGTCTCTCATATTCTATTCAGTTTACATTATTCATTTAGTTTTGCAGATAGCCCTCGTCCTGACGGCCTTGGGCAATCTGTGAATAATGCTGCTTGGTGCATGATAGACTTTTTCGTTGAAATCAGAATTAGTCGCGACCCTCAGGCATGTCGTGAATCTCATTAATCAACCTTGGTGTATCTCACATAATCATGTTATGTGTCTCAAGCATACTTAAGGGTACGGTTACCTGTGAGCGGGAACACCTTCATGCTAAAACAAGGGTTAATGCGCTCCTGGAGACGCGCTTTACGTATAACAACAACAGTGTGCAGAATTATTCTCCGAGTGTTTTCCAAGGTACCAACCAAAATTCCATTTTTAAATTCCCTGTGTTTTCCCTGTTGCAAGGGAATTTTTCCCTTTGTCGTATCCAATAAGTTGTTCAAATTTAAAAGCCTCTGTGTGTAGAAAAAATGTGGACAACCCAACAAGAAAAAATTGAATCCCTAATATCTTGAGAATAAGGAATTTCAGAACCTGGCCAAATGAAATTCCCTGCGTTTTCCCTGTGTTTTGACAAAATTTGCAAATTCCCTGTGTTTTCCCTGTCAGGAAATTTTTGTGGCCATTTTCCCTGTTTTCCCTGTGTGGATGGTACCCTGGTTTTCGTATTCTGAATACGGAAACGCTCAGAGGTATTGAAGACCCCAGATAGAGACATTGAAATCCAAGCTCTTGGTCTGAATGTTTTCAAGGACCTGTTGTGTATATACAATAAGCGCATGCTCCAAGGCTTTGCTGTCAGTCTTAAAACCAAAACGTCCACTACAGAAACGTGGGTTTCTGAGTGAAATATTTTACGGCATCTTAACTGAAACCAACAACAGTTAGTGTTCATGTCAGGAGACCTACAGGAGAGAAGGTTCATCATATTTTAATGTTTTTCGTAGCCATCCGAAATATTTACTTGGATTGGCAAAATATCACATTGGCGCTTTTAATATGAAATTTTCAATATGAATTTTGCCATCATGGTGTTAAATTTCAATTACGTAAAAAGATTTTCCAATCTTTTAATAAAAAAAACAGATATTGTATTGTGCATTATTGTACAACATTTTAGAATTTTAAATTTTTATTTCAAACATCTGGCTCCGAATTTAGCGTAGATTCTAGGTAATATTTAAAAAGCTGCTGAACAGTATTAAGTTTCAATTTAAGGTCATTTAGCCAATTTTCTCCTTCTCGGTGTCCTGATACGAACTTACGTTACAACAACCAATGCTGGACCAACTTAATATGATATACAATACAAGAAACTCAACGGGACACATCACGACAATATAGGACTACTTGAATGATGAAAAGGGAAAAAAAAGTTTTAATGCACTTTGACAATAACAATCCGAAATCACAATATGTTTAAATGAAACTGAAGCCATGATATTGTTATCAGAATAGCAATAAAATGCTTTTTGAATATCTTTGCATGAAAAGGGTATGAACGACTGGTGCAGCAAATACAGTTGTTGTGAACGTAGGCCCCGTGCCCGCTCACACCACACTCGCATTAGTGATATCCAATTTTAGCTTGATTTGTATGATATTCTCTAAAGATATGCATATTCTAAATACTGTATTAAACCCCCATAATTATAATAATGCTAATAATTTTCTATCGGCGCTTTAAATATTTTCCAGTGAAATCTGATTTTCTGAGAGAAAAATTATAGACAGTTAATTTTACTTCAGATTCTGTTCACAATGAACACAATATTGAACTTTGTTCCACCCCAAACACAATTTTAGAATTTTGAAACTTCTTTCTCACCGTGAATATATATTTTGAGAAATTCCCCAAGCCCACTGCAATGATGACTTTTTTCTTAAAAAAAAAAAAAAAAGTTAAAATAAGAAAAACAACTTTGGCTCATTCTCTGAGACCTCCCCCTCCCTTAGCTGTCCCTTCTGTGCGTGTGAGTGGTGAGCGCGCGCGGGGCGGTGACTTAGTAGTAGTCTTAAAGCGGTTACCATCTGCACTACGGCCTCAGCGTTGGCAGTACTAGTGGTAGTGGTAGTAGTGGTGGTGGCCGCGGACGGAGGCCCGCCCGAGGAGTTGACCTTGCGGCTGACCTTGTTTCGCCGTCGCTGCTTCAGCTCCTTTTTCTGCATCTCCGTGTCTTTCTGCATCTCGTGGCACCACAGCTCGAAGAAGTACGTCGGGTCGGTGTAGAACTTCATACTGTCCTTACCGTCCTCCCTGAAATGAGGAACATCAATGTGTCATGGGTGGTTTGTGTATGGTCTTTGTTAGACACTACATAGAGGGTAAAGTAGAAGTCAAGGGCATTACTTAAAGGTCTAGTAGATTTGGTCCTGTTTAATCGTCTTTATCGACCATCACTCAACACTTACCTGACAATGATGTGTTTCTTTTCAATGCTGTCTCGGGACTATAACGCGGTTATATGGTGATGATGGTGTAAAATGAAGTAACATGGAGATCGAATATTTTCTATACAATTTTTTCTTTTATAATTTTATGCTTTTGTCTTTAAGTATGACTTTTAAGCTTTTTTTTTTAAATAATAAGTTTCAAAGCAAAACTGTCAAGTTATGCAACTTTTCAATATATATATATATATATTGGTAGTATTTTTGTGAGCTATGTACGTAGTATTTGATGAGGAGGTAAGCTGTTTCAAAATGGGCCTTTTCATGATATTAGAGTTGGTGATGGCGGTTTAATATAAAGCGAAGATAAGAGCCTGCATAATCTTGTATACCACCAAAAAGAAGGGCAATGTACCAGAGTTAGTCAAACCGTTAAGTTAGTCCCTAAATTGTCATCCTACATCCCTGAATTGTCATCCTACATCCTTAAGATATCAAATAACATCAATGTAATTTTATCTAAAACCTTTACAACCTTACTACGGTCATATAAAGTCTTGTAGGGGACATCCTACGTAAGTGACCATTGTACAAACAGTGGGATTTTTGCCGACTGGTTTCCTGCTCTGACCAGGATCTGACCCACTTCGTAAGAGACCAGGATTGTTTGGACCAAGTCGTATTGCTCGCGAATGCAAATGCCATCTCGAGTTATATCAATGGAGGTAAGACGCACTAGATTTCAGCTTGAAGAGAAGTTAATTCTTATATCCAAGGTTTTTCCCAGAAACAAAATTAATGACTGCGTTTACCCAACCTCGATTTTTAAAGATGGCTGGGTTTTAAAATCTGATTGAATATTTTCCATTTTAATATATATTTAAAGCTAGTCGACCAGAATTAAAGCACGTAGGCACAGCCTCCTATAAAACGCTGATATATATTGTATAAATGAAATCCTTTTTATCTGAGCTTTTCTGAATTCATTTCAAAGATATTTAGTTTAAGAAACTTAAGAATGAACCTAATGGGGTAAGTTTGTCAATGGAGCATACATATGTAAAGGAGGTGAGGGGTCCTCCCATAAGGGTTGGGTTATCTGGGGCAGCTGATGCGTACCTATTGGGTAGGGACGAAAGTCTGAGTCAATGAAATGATCAGAAGTAGCATGGACACTTTTTAACGTATTCCTTATTGCCGCAAAACTATTGTATAAATACTAATTTTTCAAACGAATTATTTGGCATGCTAAAGTTAAAAGGCATTTTGAAAATAAGATCCCTGATAGCGGTTGCCTTGATTAAAGGGCAGTAAAAACTTACCTGTAAGGGTTGAGTTTGTCGAGGGGTGGTGGAGCATCACACTTCAGGTAGGTCTGGGTTATGGCGTAAGGTCGTGACTTCATGTTTACGACCTGCGCATCCTTCATGACCGAGCTCTTAAACGGTTTCCGCATGTTGATGTCTTGTAAGGACACTGAAAAACATCAGAAGAGTAGAGATAAGTTTTAATTGTCATGCAACAGTGTTTATCTTATACAGAATGCGTTGATTAATGATGAAGACGCCAAGTATTGGCAGACTTAGAAAAATGGTAAACCAGAAAAATTAATTTGACAAACATTGCAGTTGAAAAGGATTTCATGGTTGGATATTAATTACCCTAAATTAACCTGAACCCTCAACCCTGAATTTACAACCCTGAAGAAATTCACTGGTCAAAACATATTAGTTTAATTTTCAAATAAAATTCTCTGACAAACAACTCGTGTTAGTTTGACAGTTCTTCCACCATTTCAATTTAATTCAGGAACATAACCTATCGACCTCGAGGTAATGAAGAACAAATTCACTTCGAATGAAATAGGATCATTAGACTGTAGTTACGTCCAAGTCCGCGAGGTGCTCAAACTAGTTATGCAAGAGGTATCATCAGAGTAGTAACCCATCTCGGTATTTAAACCAACCTAGAACACACACTCGGGGAGTAGATATAAATGAATCTATGATTTACTCACAAGCAATAAATAACTTATGAAAACAGTAGAATACTTATGCATAACAGCTGTCAATGAATTAACAGCAGACAAACAGCCATAACGCCCGTACAAACAGGCAGCCCTAACTGCCCTGCGCTAATGTTGGGAAACGGCTGGGGCGACCCGCGGGCGCACTTAGTGCTAATTGATCCATGCCGACTGAGCGCCATGTTGGGGAGACCTACAGAGACGGGGCGCATTAAGGCTTAATGTCCAACACCCACACAGCCACCCACCCCCCGGTCTCCAGCAACACCTTACACACACCTCTTTACTAAGGTCACAGGGGGAGGGGGTCAAGGTCACACGGCGATGGGGTCAAGGTCACATGGCGAAGGGGTCAAGGTCACTGGGTCCAAGGTCGTTGGGGATCAACTCAAACTAGGTCAAAAGGGATTGGTGACCCTGACTCAATCAAGGTTATGGAATATTGGGCAGGTACTGTCGTATTTCAAACTATTAGTAGACTGAACACTGAACTCAGATTTGCAAATTTGCTTTTAAGGGTACTACATACGTTTCTCAACATTTCCAAAAAAAGTAAAGATATTACTATCACTCTCACTCTCAAAACCATTTCTTTTAGTTACGGTTACCACACTTTGTAGTACACGTAGGTGCGTACACCTGTGCCTGGATGCGGTCCAGGTATAAAAAGAAAACTGTACAGTGACACCTTAACACCGCCTGTATTCACCTACGTACAAGATTGTTACATTGTCAAAGCCTAGTTTTCCAATCAATCTGGTTGAAAAGAGCCCGTTTAGGTTACTTTGCTAGGCTCAGGTTGGGACTGACGTCAAGTAAGACGAGCAAAGGGACGGTCTCTTGACACGTAGTCGTTTCAGCTCCTCGTTTATAAAGCGTTCAAGTTAGGTGTTTTTATGTAAGATCATATGCTTCTAAGTTACTAAAGGATCTCTTTTATGGGATGCTTACCAGTTTACAAGTGTTTGTATTTATCTTTTTTGAAAACTGTGATCGACAAATTTAAAATATTTTGTATTGAAAAAAGTGAAATACTGACTTCCTCAAGCTCAATAAAGAAATAGCGGAAACTAGCAAAACCCAGAGATACATATTTATGTTAATGCAGTACCCAAGTACATGTATCTATAAATTTTGTGAAAAAAACATACATGTACGTTTGGTGCGACCTTTCACGGTTTGTCGTGAGGGGTGAAGACGACAGCGTTATTGTGGCCATATCATGGAAAAGAGGGTTTTTACCGCACAAAAGGTGGTAAGTGATACGTGCCTATTGTTTTAGGTCTACACAGCGCAGGCGGCTCGTAACATAAACACTCACCGCCCTGACAACTTTACCGCCCCGACACTTACATATTAATGTCAGACAGCCTTATGTAAGGTCGACTCGGAATAAGCACGAGCAGTTTGTGTGGCGAATTATTATTCACAACTTTAACACTAATTTCATCACATAACAGTCTCATTTTTCTGATTTTCTTTTTTTTCTTAAATTTCAAATGAATAACTGAGCTAGTTTGTGTAGCTGTCTGAAGTTGGTTTTTTTTTTTGTGACTGAGCCAGCAAGTGAGCAAGATTTTAGTCAAGGAGACATGCTTATTTTACATGAATTGGGGACATTCGTGTTATGCAATAGGGAGTTTTATGGCGTATAGACATGGACCTTACAGTACATAGAGGGACATTGTAAGTTACATCCTAGGGACATAGTCGTTTACATCAGGGATACCTTTGTGCCAAAGAGATATTGAGATATTCTGCTGCCATCTACTAGTCAACCTAACACAACACCCAGGGATTAGGGTTGGGTGGCAGTGCTGGTCAATGTTTATACAAGAAATTACAAAAATTCTTTCAAGACAAGAATATTGATTTGATTATAGGGTTCAGTTGAATATTTGTTGTGAACATTGGTTAGATACCAGGGGCTGTGCCCCCCAAAACCCTCTTTTCTTTTCTTTTTTTCTCTATTTTTAAGTTATCTTATAAATTGCCCCATAAACAATGACTGACATAAGACATACAATAGGGGATTATCTTCTATCAACATGTTGACTACTGAGGTTATCCCGAGATATTCTAATACCATGGGGACATCGGGAGTTAGTTTTACACCACAAAGGCATGGTAGTTTTATGTTGACAACCCATTTCACATTTAGACAAGAACTAGGTGGACGGGTGTTCTGTCTTACAAGTTGGAACAAAGAACAAACCACCAATAACTAAATGTACTGTGGTAAAACAGAGGAGATTTAACAAAGCTTGAACAGAGCACTGGAAAAAGTTGAGAGCTGGAAAAAGTTAAGACTCTCTGCACAAAGTATTACTGACTGTAAAACTAGTGGTCTGGGCACTATCAGTTCTTGGTCCGAGTTCTGCCCTTATCTCTGCCCTATCTCAGAGCTATCCCTCCTTGACTGACCCTGCCTATAACTCCCTGGCCCTTTATACTGCTTCACAGTTTATCTCCATTGGACGCTTAACGTCGAGTGGCCGGGTGGCTCATATCTAAGTAGTTTATTCATTATTTAACTTCAGGAGTCAACTCAAATTGATCGAAAAATAGCCTCAGCATTTATTCTCAAGGACTCTCAGTGATAAGCAAATAAGGTGTTTAATGATAATATGTGCTTTTTAGTTTCGGCAAACAAATGAAGCAGGGTTTAGTAAATAGTAACTACTGGTTATATTTGCCATTTTCTGAATCAATATTCAGGAACTTTGTCTCACTGAATAGTACTCATTGTAGTACTAGCATTTTCATTTAACCTTATTCTTTGTCGCAATGGCATCCTTGGTTTGTTATTTGTTAACACAGATTTCTTTCAGAACTACTTTTCAGAGAGCAAGTTCTTTTTGTAGTTGTTGTTTCAGAATCACAATGAACAAACAAACAATTAAACAAACAAACAAACAAACAGACTGCAATAATAATAACGATTTCCCCCAACATCTTCTAGGTGATAATAATCATTAATTGATTAGTTCCCGTCATTTAGAGGACTGCCAGAAGCGGGTAGGGCCGGCATTCAAAGTGTGCGCCTCGTGTATAGACATTGTGTCGCATACAGCCAAGACCTCTAACAATACTAGACGTCTGTACCATTCGCAAACTGCTGACTCGACAAAACCTATTTCCGCAATGAAAGCCCAGGCAGTGCCAAAGGTATCCGTCTAAAAAGGCTTCTGAACGGGTGGTGAAAAAACCACGACTCACTGCACAGCTTCGGCAACAAACAACTTTATAGGTCACTCGGGGACTTCCTCATTCTTTTTTTTTTTCTTTTTCAGAACATGGAACATTATGTGACGTACCAGTTTGATTCCACAAACCTCATTTCAAGATCAACCTATAAATTATACTGCGGTATGATGTACTACTTTTCTTCAAAAAACAGTCTAATTGTGTTTAATATAGTCAGAAATCTTCCATTCTTGTACGAATTTTTTATTCAACTCCCCCCCCCCCTATTTTTCCTTTTTTTCTTTTCCCTTTTTCTTTCTTTCTTTCTTTTCTTTCTTTCTTTTTTTTTTTTACAAAAAAGAGAAACGGTGTCTATGTACGCAGAGGCTACTTCTATCCTTTATATTTGAAGTTTGAAAAATAATTCCAATACAACCGTCAAACTACGATGGGAACTTTCCTCGGGGAAGACTTCACAGCTAGGTCACTTAGTGGAGAGGGAGGTTACAACAATTACAAACTACACACCCTAATTAATGTCTATTGCAATGACTGCTGTAACTATTATCTTTTCACTAATTACTGTTCCTATTACCATGGTTGAGGCATAACGCATGTGTATTCGGAAACCTTATTATATGTTTGAGTAATTATTTGATTGTGCCACCGAATATAGACCATACTGGTGGCAACCTTTAGCTAATAACAGAATGTGACCTGGTGTGGTGGTGTAGGGGATATTTGAATCATGAAACATCTATTACCCTATAACCTATAGATTATGGCTAAGTATATTCTGTAGAGTCCCTGGGTTACAACGGAGACCGGAGTTATATCAACACCGATTGTAACCAGATCAAATAATTTGAAGGGAAACAAAAAAATTACTATTAGTCTTTGGCATTTCATCTATCCCCGTAAGAAGTTAATCTAACGGCAGCCCCTTTTTCGCTAACCTTAAATATATACCATTCATATACCATGCCATTGCAAATTTCCGCAGGAAAAATTCAAAAGAGATTGAAACCTGCTTTTTAAGAATCGACCCGTTACCTAAATTAGCAGACAACGACCTGTTTCCTCTAAAAAAAAAGAAAAAGAAAAATCCTTCAAGGAATCTTTCCATTTCTTCACTTTGTCAACAAAATATATCATGGGTCCCTATTCTCTGGAGTAAAACACATTTTCTCCTCCTTTACCTCATAATTTCAAGAACTACTCAAAATATTTCAGAATTTCTGGTATGCCAGAAGTACACAGAAAAACAATAAAAAATACAAATGATCCCATTTGACTGGGGGAATGTTCTGTGGTTAATGGTTGGAGTGAACAGTGCATGTCGCGGAGCGGCAGGACAGCCAGGTGGTCAGTGGGGGCGGGGCGGGTTAGTCACCGGTCACCTCCCATCCCCAGGGTGGGGTAGTGAGTCATTGCGAGTCGCAGGGATAACCGGACCTATGCATGCACACACACCTTGTGCTGAGGGCTGCACGTTCGGGGTGTAAAATTCTGATGGTTCTATAGCCTCTAGGAACGCTTCCCTCATCCCCAGTCCTCCCAGAAAAGCTTTCACTTATTCCTGGCCCTTACTTAAGCCCTGCCTTTACTTATTCCTGGCCCTCACACTTAAAGCCTTGCAACCCTCATACTTCAGGGCCCCACACCCACATTGCTGACTTTATGTCTAAGCTCATTTCCCCCCTCGCCCAAGCTCTCATCCTTAAAACCCTCACACCCTCCCCACCACACCTAAAGGCCGTATTCCACATACTGAAAGTATGGGCCACCGATTTTGAGGATATCTATGGTAACGTTCTATATTGGGATCATTCACTTTTGGCGCAATGTCGGCCGCTGTAAGTGCAATATTGGTAATGATTCTTAATCGGCAGGAAAATTTTACTAACATATTGGTAAATTTTATCGGCAACGTCACTGATTTTATATCAGCAACGTTGAAAGTGTAGCAGCTGTAAGTCGGCAGTGCACTTTCGTATGTGGAATACGGCCTTAACACTTGATTCACAATCTCCGATCTTTCACACCCTCGACCTAACCCTTTAAACCACCTTCTACCAGAGCTTGGCCCTCAGACTCCAAACCCTCTGAACTGCATCCTCACATCCTGAACCTCACATTACACCACACTGATCACTCTCTTATGATTAGTTACTAGAGAGCCCTTTACTCACTTACCCCATCCCTTGCCCTTTACACACCCCTAATTAGACCCAGTCCTCTACACCTTACCACTGCTACTTTCTCATTAGTAACACTAACACTCGTCTGGCACCACACCACTCCACCCTGCTCTTCACTGGCTCACAGGGGACACATCACACCCCTCTGCTGCCCCAGCAAACATCACCGATGTGTCGGACAAACCGCAGTGTATGTTATTTGTATGATCAAAGAGTCACACTATATACAGAATATATATATGGATATGGGAGCCACATTATGCGTGTCTGACAGCAGTGAGCAGAGGGTCCGGAGCTGGTCTGGGTACTTGGCACAGCTCCGGTATTACTAGGTCTACCACCGACATAGCCGGCATTCTTCTTTCTGTATTTGAATTCATATATTTTATATCATACATTCATTTATTTTTTTTAATTACAAAAACCTCATTGACTTTTAGAGTGGAAATGCTGGGCAGGTTAAAAGTTCAGGGATCCAATAATTTTCATATATCTAATTTTAAATATTTTGAATTAACTTTTAAGGTTTCTGAAATTTGGTGTCTGACTAAGAAGTTCTAAGCTTAAGGAAACATCAATTGGGGTAAAGTACGCAAAGATAACACACTTTCTACCATGTCCCCCGAAGTTATGCCAAGATGACAACATTATCATCGCTGATCCACTGGTAGGTTTCAAAGTACTCAATGTAAGGGACCCTTTATGTGATAATACTTTGTACACATGTTAGGACATTAAACACTTCACAACAAACACCCCGCCCAACCCCGCGGGACCCGATCACCCATCAAATGACCCCCACAGCAGTCCGGTTCACACCACGCTCTCACTCACTTACCCTGGATGGCGGCGGACAGACCAAACTCATCGAGCTCTGACAAACAGACGATAAAACAAGCCGTCATCATCAACATAATCACCAACACAATGCCAAGACCAGGGAGCTGGGGAGCCGGCCGGCCGACAGGGCTGGGCTCTCCGCAGGGACGGCAGCGGCATGGCTCAATTGGTTCGGATACCTGGGGGAACCTAGGGCCTATCTCAGCCTCTCAGGCCTATGACAACTCAATGGTTTGAGTATTACTTGTGTCTGTATATACATAATATGTGCATCTACTCATTTGAATAAATAAGCTTTTGTGAGAGAAATATAACATGAAGATTTCCTGAAATAATTATGTCATTAATGACAAATCTTTAGTTCATTAATGTGGATATAAAACCTTTATGTCTTTAGTCACTATCTTATTGATGTGGGAAAATAACTAAACTGGCCATGAGGAAAACAATACTCAATCACTACGACATCTCTCCCACACGCACATCTCTTTTTCTGCTAAAAAAATATGCAACTATTTGCCTGCAGGGGCAAATGAAATATGGTTGACATATAGGGAACTGCTTCTTGGAGAAATGCATTCTATATTCTCAGTGCTATTTCTCATTTCACTTCATGTTCTCAACGCTGCTTTCTCTTGGGAAAAGGGGGTTGAATGAATCATTAGGTAATGAACCATGAAAGGATGAATTAGGTGCTCCTCAGGCCTTTACGTGGAAGGAAATGTGAATCAGATAAGCCAATCACAGGGTGTTTTGAGCTCCTCTCGTATCGGTGACATGAGTCACATAGACGCTCACACGCCCCTCTCGGTCGCCCGTATGAGCAGCTCTTCCACCTGGGAAGATGCCAGGAGCATCTTACAGACGTAGGTTTCAGTTGCTATTTGGGCATGCCTTAAACAGATTTGTTACAAGTGGATCCAAATTAAGTTGTTTTTTTTTTGCCAACTGGCATGTGTCTTTTTCTCAATTTTTCTTTCTCAAAATTGTTTCCCCTACAAATATCTGTTATCTGTTTAACAACAGAAAAACAAAGGGGGGAGAAAAAACAACCTGATTGGCTTTTTTCTGCTCACCTGGACCACTAGCAGAGGCGTTTCTTTTTGGTTGGCCCTATCTGCGTTAATTTTAATTGCAACCCTTTTTCTCGATTGGCGTTCTGGTTTTAAAGGAATGAGGTGCATAGGATTTTGCCCCTTCTAGGCACGAATCTCTGCCTGATGTTTAATCGATGAATGGAAATGGGACACCACTGCAGTTAACTGCATCGTTAAGAGTCAAATAGACACTTGTAGGGCAGACTATTAGAAAACAAATACCAAACGGCAAACTTCTATTTCAGTTTTTGGATACTTGCAATCTATAAAAGGACTTAGGATTACTTTGCTCCTAATTTTTTCTTTTACTATTATTCAACAGTATTCACGATACAATGATCTTCCACGTGAATGTTGATAAGCTGCAACCCACTGAAATTCTGTACGTGATTTCTTCATTAATTTTCCAGGCTTTCATGTACTGTTTATATATACACATACACTCATGTCTTTAAAAAAAAAATTCTGCCCATCTCCTCCCACGTCCCCAACAACCTGCGCCGGTGAAATCAATATAGACTGGTTGTGGCCCCAGGCCTTTGTGAGGACAGCTCGCTTAGTGTTTCAGGTGTGGGGGTGTGGCCCCTCCTCCCCTGACACTCGGCCATGTAAGCAGTGGTAAACATGGGGGTGGTGTTCTTACCCCGCGGGGCGGCAGCCAGGTGCACTGCTGAGAGTCAAGTCTCAAGGCGGGATTACACTACCCGATTTGAGCTGTGATGACATGATGTCATACAGAAGCTGCATGTATTAGAGATACAATTCTTTGTTACACATATGTGAGCTATTCCACATTGCCAATTTATAACAATTTGAATTATATCACTCTTGTATACAAGTTGTCTGTGCCACCATCATATTGCACACATATTGCACCTCAAGTTGTATAGCCAAGTATCGCCTTCAGCCACACTTCTATCTACTCTCACACATCTACTAACAGAGTCTCTTAGTTTTTGCTGTCGTCACTGGTAGTGCTGTCTCCCCCTCACCCCTTTTTTCCCCTCAAATTGCTCTTGTTCCTGAGGCTTTTTCCAAAGAAAATAATTCTTTTCAATCTAAGAAAGTTGTAAGACATTGTTGATAAATTTGCATTTGAAGATTTCTAAAAACAAAATTCTAAACATTTTCAGTTCAAGACAAGCTCACAAAAAGGTTGGCAATGTTTGTTCTAAGATATTTCAGCCCTGACCCCTAATGTTAGTTGTAAGGTAGTTAGTGCCACTATTTGAACACTACTAAATGCAATATGATTTCATAGGCTCTATAATTTACAGCGAGTTAACTGGTGAGATTTGGGTGCCCCACTGCTGACCCCTACAATAGGGGTTGTAAGAGCTCACTGCTGGTCGGGTCAGTCGGTCAGTCAGTTAGCAGGTTCCTCGGATAGGGTGGTCAGGGCCAATGGAAATCCTACTTTCACTTACCCACCTTCCTATATGCAACAAGTGTAATGAAGTTCCTCCAACACTATTTTTAATTTCTGAGATACGAAACGTTGAGTGTATGTATAGAGATATTCCTAAGCATAAGCCCCTACAATAATAAAAATGACTGTAACTGCCTTTGCACGAGGGGCAATTTCCCGTAGTGGGCCAATTTTTCTCCCATAAAACGGCCCATAATTTCGGGAGAAGAATTAACCTTCGGTGGCTTGGCATAAGGGGACAATTTCTAATTGTAAAAAAAGAATCACAAGTTGAATATAATCATTCGGTTAGCCACAAGTAATTAATTAATTGTTAAAAACAATTTAGAATCAATTTTAAATTTTGGGTCTGTTTCTCCTATTAAAGGCCTAAAATTTCAGGGGGCGGGCCTTTTTTTTTTATTATTCTTTCTTAAATATCCTTCCAGAGACAGGTGGAGCACGCAGTTAGTGCTGTGGGCGGTTATCTGTCTCGTGCTATGTAATACCCCCTGTTATCACACCGGGCTCTCCTAATCCTCAGCCCGGCCCAATCCCAGGTCCGGTAAGGATGCCACTCAGCGCGGACACCACGATAAGGGGACCAGTGTCTAAACAGGCCGTGTGGTTAGGCCAAACAAAAGAGTGCTGTGTTCAGGTTCCCCGACTGACCTTATTATTTTGCCCAGACACTCAAGATTTTTTTCCCCAACGAAAATGTTTTAAAAAACATTAAAAATGTGTCTTATAATATGAACATTCAACCGAATGTTCATTATTAGAAACTGAATATGTATTTTAGATGTTAAAAATAGCTGCAGAAGGTGATTCAGGGAAGTTATAAATGTTCGACACTGAATGATCCTTTCATTTCAGTTGAGGAAACATGGGCGGATCCAGAGGGGAGGGGGGGGATTTGCATTTTTTAATTTAAAACTCGGCCAAAAGGTATTAAGGAAAATAATTTCCGTTGGCGCCCCCCCCCCCATTCAAAATCCTGGATCTGCCAGTGGAAAATATATATACAAATTAAAATAAAAATCAACCTACCGACCCTATTTTCATGGAGGCATGAAACCCAAACGCCATCAATTTTTATTTTTGGCCTTAGCACCACGTTTGGTGTTCGTCAGTGTGCACACGGACGCAGACCAGCTTGATGATGATCTCATGGCCCTTTGTTCTAACCTATAGACCTCCGGTAATAGGGCGGACCGATAGGGGGCCTACGTTGGCAGAGAATCTTTTTTTTTCTCTCTTTTTATTTATAGATTCGTTTATTTATACTGAACGAATTACGAATATATATTTGCAAATAAATGAGTGTAAGGTCTCTTAATTTAATATCCGTATCTATACAAGAGGCACGCTGCCGGCCATCTAATAGCATAGCTACCCAATCGGTGATCCCTGTATCTAGCTTTTGAACTCATTTTATTTTTCTAATGCCATTTAAATTCCAGTGGGAAATCATGGCAGTGGCTCTTTAAGATGTGGTGAATATGTGCTTGGAGAGGGAGGATGGAAGGCTCCCTATTGGCACCCCACCATTATCACCCTTCTTAGATTACAGGTCTCAGTCTGTGACAGTGATGACTGTCCTCAGCCTGCAGAAACAATTATCACCCTCCTTAGATTACAGGTCTCTCAGTCTGTGACAGTGATGAAAAACATCTGGTGAACCAACCTCCCTTTAAAATACAAGAAAATCACCTAACAAAATGCTACTAATAATACAATGTTCAATATTTTGATTATTCCAATATGCCAAACGGGACACATTCAACTATTCTGGAAGAAGCTTGTGAAACTTAAAATAAGATTGGAAGGTAAACTTTACCTCCGAAATTGGTGACAAAATTAGCTGTCACACAGTGTTTACTATAGAAAAAAAACCACTGAAAATCGGGTTTTGCAGCATCATAACTGATCTTAGTCCCTCAAGGGCCAGAAAGAGGTTCCCGGGGGATCACCTCTTAATAATGATTAATAAAGAAAGTGCCATGACTAAACTTTTCACGGTGAGGGGCCATCGATTTCCAAAGGTGACGGTATGAATGCTCCAAATACCTGAGCATTTTTCGACCCCTCTGAGTACATTATTACAATACAATTTTGAATAAAGCCCAAACTGTCGGAGGCGGACCTCGTTTATGTGACTAGGCCTTAACCTCTGGACAGATGTGACTTGGGACAAGAGTGTTGGATCTCGGCAGGATGGTGTCACAGGTCTAAGTCAATACGGATCTCCCTCCGTCCCGCCCGACACCGCCCTCTGCGACACGTGTGTCTCCTCCTCCCACACACCGGGCTATCAACACGGTGCCATATACTGGATATAGTACCATTCATTTGTGTTCACATGTTTTACCAGGCACTTAAAACCATACCAAACATGTAAATTTCAATATTGCCTACTGATTGGTGATCTGAATCGGCGCAAAAAATCGGCCGATTATTCGGGTAGAATTGGCTGACTATAGCGCTGATCAGTCGGCTGACTTTGTCAAATTCGCCTAGTGGGCATGGGGCTTTAGAGTTCAGCTGATCCTCCACATTGTCATGTGGTATTATACTTCCATCTTTTGTAGGGACAAAAGACCAGATATCTCGGGGGTAGCACCTTCCTCCATTTTATTCAGACAGGAATCTGGGATATTTTTGTCCAAAGGGGACAGAATCCAACACACTCACAGCCTTGCTAAGTTGAGGACCACTCTATAAGCAGCGGACTTAAAATGGTTTCAGCGGACTTCCCAATGTTAATAAGTATATCCCGGTTTACCTCAAAATTAAAAAGTATTTCAACACTCAGCACTTGGATAGAAATATAGAAGGTATTTCCTATGAAGTATGTTTCCTGTATTTTTAAGACAATATAAGTCCGAATCAACCAGCATGTGCTTAAAATGCTGAGCTAACCGTGGTAGGGAGTGCTCTGAAGACCTTGGGTGACTTTTGCCGAGTTTTCAGTAAAAGTCCACCCCACTACTACAACTAGAGGCTCGTGGTGCAAGGTAAACTGTAACATAGCACGCATTACCCGTCCCCGGGACCCCCACCACCCACCCCTACCCCCTGCTGTGGTGGCACCTGCCCTGGACCTGTCGTCCTACCTACCCTCCTGTTGCCTCCTACCCACCTTCATGTTGCCTTTTGTAGGCCGTATGTAAGATGGGCTACTGGATCACCGGGGTGGAAGTGGGAGGAGGTGACTGTGGGGGGGGGGGGGGGGGCACTTAGTGAAAGTTGTCATCACTTGGTATTGTTACTCGTTAAGACACTTTTAACTTGCTTGGAAAACATCACAAAAAATGTTCATCTGAATCTGTGAATACAAAAGCTGTGTAAAACGACATACAACTGGTAGACCAGCGTTCAATTCTGCACTGATATTATTATGTGTGGATGCATGTACAGAGGAGTCAAGCTGGGGGGGGGGGGGGGGTTACTTGGTGAAAGTTGTCATCACTGGGTATTGTTACTCGTTTAGGCACTTTATTTAAGTTTATACTCCAACAAACTGATGTGTGGATATAGTAGAGAGAAGTCCGCCTGGCGATGCTTGTACCGGCGGTCGGGGCGTGATTTAACGGGCTGTAAACGGCCTGATGGTGATTGTGGTGGCCGTAAACTTCATGTCGTCGTTTAATGGGACTCTGTTATACTGGCCTATCATGTACGGGTGGCCGGGAGGGGGGGGGGGGGGTGTATATAAGGCTAGTCTACTTCCTGATGACCTAACTGACGACAAGTTCCTGCTTACTACTATATTATTTTAATACATCGCAGAAGTATTCCATGACCATCTATGACCCAAAGATCTAAATGTCCATCAGCAAGTAATTTTTGAAGGACTATTTTCCATATTAAAATATATTTCTGACGACCTTCAGGTCTTCAAAGCTGGTTGATCAGAATTAAAGCTGGTCGGCAGAGCCGCCTGTATGGGCCTGGGGAAATACTGTCATAGGGCAAAAATACCGACTGGCCTTGCCAATCAAGTGGTCCTTTTGTTTTCTCACTTCCTTATTAGATTTTATTAGATTCTTATTTGGAGGAAGTGAAGACATTTTTTGTGGAATAAAAAACACCAGAAAACCTCTGTCGACAGTTAAAGCACTTAGTCGGGCAGTCAACCAGAAACGATATTTTTTGGCTGGCCAGCAGACAGTGGTCAATAAACTGGACTTATTTGGGTTACAGCGGAGCTTGGGCTAAACTTAATCATAAATGGGTGGGTGGGGGTCGTTTCCCTTCGATACAAAGTGAACGAGGGTTTGGGGAGGATCTTTCCTTGCTCAACCACATGATCTCTACAAAATGAACTGAACGTGAACATCACCAGCATGACAAAAGAAATGTCGTCATTTCTACATTTCCATTCACCTTTATACGTCCATACAATCACGTATCATTTCACACTTTAACAGGTAGAGCATAAAGTGACATTACCATGATTCTATCAGAAATAAATATGAAAACTCTGTTGTAGTCGGAAGCAGTCAAACGTATTCTATTGTAGGACGAGTCGGCCAATTTAATGTCAACGTGTATCCTTTACATGATACCGTTTATTACTTTCTAAATTGAAGTCAAAAATGGTGCACACAGAGTAGAATTGTAAGTGTCCTAATAAGTCGTGAAACCGTAGATATGACATTTCATATCCCCGCCTCCCCATCCCCGCCCGTCCCTGACATGGTACGTCCGGTCGGGGGGGAGGGGGGGTGGTGGTGCTCACATGACATATGGAGGGGAAGGGCGGGGGGGCGAGTAGGGGGAGGGGGGAGAAAGAAGACCGAGTCACAGGAGGGGCTCTTGATAAGAAAAGGCCATGTCACCTGTCACTTATATCCATTTATCTCCCCATGTCGTCTCTAAGATGCTGCCATGTCACATGTTGCTATGTTATGTCGTTTTGTTTTTTTCCACTCATGTCACTAAGCCTTATGTTGCATGTCGATTCTAAGAAATGGTCATGTCGCTGTGTCGAATTCAAGGGTCTAGGGCCCTATAGGAGGTGGGTGGGTGGGGAGGGGTGACGGTTTAAGGTTGCTCTCCGAGTCTGACTTTTGTCAACGCCGTCCCTATTGAGCAGGATGTCCCCCACACGCCGCTCTAAGGTTACAACACCGACTGTAAGCAAATGTTCACTACAGGAAAACAGGGATAAGTTTGTGTGTATGGTCACATCACTCTGTTCACTGGCTGGGAGTCAGGCCGATTAAATATTATTTAATAAAATGTTTGATCTTTTAAATGGTCTTTTGTTTTTTTCAAAGATGGCCCCAAGGGTCTCTTAGCTGTCTAGGTGTTGTCAAGCGTCAGCTTTGGAGCTGGTAGTTCGCCATTAGAGTTAAATCAGTCTTTTTAAACATGCGATAACACTTTGAACAGTTTTCAAAAACATATGCACCCTCGTACGAAAGCATTGTTTAGCACGGCCCTGTTTAGGATTTATTAGAATCGTCACTCACGGCCACAATGGCTAGACGGGCCTGGTTATTATTACCTGGCTTAGAGAGGCTGGGGTAGGGGGAGGGGGAGGGATATTAACGACTGATCATACTCTGTATATGGGTCACGGACACATAAACACCGCCATGAGATGGTGATTTATTGGCGACTGTGCTGGGACTGCACGACAGGCGAACAAATTAGAGCTGCGTGTAGAGCAATATACATGAGACAGAACCACTGAAGCTACTATTAAAGTTGAATATTTGAAACTTCTTTACACAATTTTTTTTAAAACCACAATAAGCCCATCCTACATAGGGTATTTCCAGGGTTGGATAAGGGTCGACAAAATTCACGTATAAAGCATCCTTGCCTCCTTGAGTTAGGGTCATTGAAATAATCAAGAATTGTATTTTTCTATATTCCCAAGTGTTGATAAAACATTATGATTTCTAAAATTTTACTAATTGACAGATTTGCAGGTTTGCCAGCCAATCAAAATGCTGTTTTTCAGGGCAAAATAGGGTCGGACATTATAGGTTGGACTGATGGCTTTAGCGTTGGTTCCTATGGGAAAGGGGCCAATATACAAAGCTCAATTTTACAAATTTAAGAAGCAATTTGTCAACCAAGGTTATAGGTTATAGTTGAAGGTTATAGTAACTACTAGTTACTATAACCTTCACACTCTATTTCCAGAAATGGCTAGTCTAGCCATTCAAGTGCCCACCTTTTATGAAGTAGATGGCTCTCAGAGGCACAAGATTTGACCCTGACAAAGTTGTCCAAAAATATGACAATATCTAACCGCCTAACAAACCCAGACTCCAATATGCCCACACATCCACTTTCCCCAGGTGCCTCCTGCCCAGAACTTACCTTCCTCCACAGTGGAGTCAAGCTGGGTGACCTTGACCTTGAGTCGGTCGATGCGCTCCTGGAGGCTGTTGGCGCGGTCAAAGAAGGAGCTGGCGTCCCTGAACAGCTCCGAGAACATGTTCTCAGCATGTCGGCTCAGCGAGGACAGCTGGCGGATCACATTGGCCAGTGTGTTGTTGGTCACACACTCGAGCTCGTTGCGGACTCCCGGGGCCAGAGCCGACCGACTGAGCTCGATCGGCTCGACCGCCCGCTTTATTAGTGGCATGGTGACAGCCTAGCCTGCAAGGACAAGAAAGTGAAGGTCAATTAAAGGTCATGTAATTGATACATATCCAGATCATTTTGGTGGTTTAAGAGAAATATCAAAATTATTTCAATGATGCTTGAATTAGGCCATCTCAAGAGACCTATCGAGTTCAGATCAAGGGTGCATTAAGGTCATACGAGGAATCTATAAAGGTCGTTGGTAGAGGTATACACAGATTATCTTTTAATAGGTCAACTGAAATTCGGTAGTCCCAGTTTGGCAAACATGCACATACAAGACTTGTCCTCAGCACAGACCCACGGGGGTGAACCCTAAGGGTAGACCATGTTGACCGCCGCGTGTACTGGTGGATTAAGTAGAGGGATTATCCCAACAATGGGGGCTGACTGGAGACTACTTATGACCCGATTATCTTTGGAGAACTCTCATACCCTCCAGGGTCAACCTCCTTGAAAATATCCAATTCTCACTGAAGAAATTCCGCGTTGTCTTCAATGATGACAGTTTTTGACACCCTTTTGTTTATTATATTTAGTGATACAATAATTTTCAAAAAGTTGTAAATATGTTTTGATAGGGAAAAAGCCTACATAAGCCTTGTGCACGGTTCTAAAAGAGTGTGCACCCGGCAAACACATTAGGCAACCTTAACCACGAACACTGCTAACATAAACAGGTTCTCACTCTAATTCAGTCTAATGGTCTTATTTCTCTCTCACAACAGCCTTCGGGGTAGGGTTGGTAGATTAAGAACTTTTAGTTGTTTGAAAGGGATTTAAAGTTTTTATGATATGGCAGATAGGGACTGAAGCTTTGAAGTTAAGATTGAACTTTAATGAATATCCTCATGTCCTGCTGTGATTGGAGAGTGAAGTCTGGGCCAAGACGTGTAGTATATTGTTCATACAGAATACATTGAAGCAAATGACCATGTCTGTGTATTTATAAATGATCAGATCCCATCTTTTCTATCCTGGTTTTAGGTTATTATGACAATTTTGATGATGTCACTACTCAAATACTCTCAAGCAACAATAGTTTTTGTGTTCCCAGAAAAAGATTTACTATCCTGGTTTGAGGTTTTTATATGCATTCTGATGATGAAACTATCTCCAAGCATATTTGGTCTGAAACAACAAGAAGCAAATGACTATCAAAGTTCCGATCGTTGGAACGATCGATGTTCGCCCTTAACATAACAATGGACATTTCATTGTGTTTGAAAGGTAATTGAACGAAATGTCAATATATCTAATGTATGTAATCTATAGCAATGGTGTCCCTCAATAAACTGAAGGCCTTCCTACAACCAGAAGGCTATATGGGCTATGAGTAGTGACCACCACCACCACTCCTGCTGTCAAACACAACTCAGGGAGGGGCTTAGGAAAGGGGCTCCTCTCCTAGTACTAGGTCACCTGCACCCACCCACCTGCAGGTGACAGTGGAGGTCCTAATGTGGAGGGGTGAGGTTGATTGGCTCAAATACTGGTTATGTAACCCACTTCTGGCTTCTCAAACTGCACCCTCCCCCACCCCCACTCCTTGAACTGAGTTCAAGGAGTGGGGGTGGGGGGGGTGCAGGGGAGAGGCCTGCCCACTCAATTACACTTGATGCACACTAATTGTCCTTGCTTACAAATGCATGCCGGTGGACAAAGGCCTGTAGCTACTTGTATGTAAGATTGTGTAACCGGGCAATCAGATCAAAGCCCAAATACCTACAAAAGACATGACTGATTGAGTGAGCCCTTCCCATAAGCTACAATACTAACAAGAAGCAAATGACTATCAAAGTTCCGATCGTTGGAACGATCGATGTTCGCCCTTAACACAACAATGGACATTTCATTGTGTTGAGTAGTGATCACCACCAGTAGACTACCACCACCACTCCTCCTGTCACACACAACTCAGGGAGGGGCTTAGGAAAGGGGCTCCTACTACCAGTGCTAGGTCCCTGGACCCACCCACCCAGAGGGTGGCTCAAGTACTGGTTATGTAACCCACTTCTGGCTTCTCAAACTGCACCCTCCCCCACCCCCAAGGAGTGGGGGTGGGGTAGGGTGCAGGGGAGAGGCCTGACCACTCAATTACACTTGATGCACACTAATTGTCCTTGCTTACAAATGCATGCCAGTGGACAAAGGCCTGTAGCTACTTGTATGTAAGATTGTGTAACCGGGCAATCAGATCAAAGCCCAAATACCTACAAAAGACATGACTGATTGAGTGAGCCCTTCCCATAAGCTACAATACTAAAAACTATAATTAAGGGCTCACAAAAACTATAATTAAGGGCTCACAAAAACTAATATACTGAAAATCGTAAAATCTCCAAGCACAATGACGGTTGTAAAATGAAAAAAGACAAACACACCTCCGCTGGTTAATCAGACTCCATACCATTCACTACATGATTTTACGCTTGTTTCGATAGTTTAGAACAACTTCAGACTCCAACTTGTAGGGAGATAACGTGATCGACAGGACAATCACGGAGAATAATGAGACTGGTCAGAACACCCCCCCCCCCCCCCCCCAGGGATCGAAATTAACTTTTCTGGACGTCAGCCCGGACATACTACAATGTATTACAGGTGTGAGAAATCCGCTGATTTTAATAAAATTTTCCAGGTAAATTGAGGGGGTTACAGCCAAAACTCGGGGGGGGGGGGGGGGGGGGCAGGGTTCGAAATTAACGTCAGCCCGTCAGCCCCAGGCTGATAGTTTTGAACCAGGGCTGCTCAAAATTTGTCAGCCCTGGTTCAAAACTATCAGCCTGGGGCTGACGGGCTGACGTTAATTTCGAACCCTGCCCCCCCCCCCCCCCCGAGTTTTGGCTGTAACCCCCTCAATTTACCTGGAACCCCCTCAGATTTAAGGGCTGGGTACGCCCCTGCAGTCAGGGCCAACTACCATTTCTACGTTTTAAGGTGTGAGAAACCAGTAACTCTTAGAACAGCTGGTAGCACTGGTACAGCTCCCAGAGCAGGGGTGGTGAGCCTGAAGCTCAGGGTATGGGGCAGGGGGGAGCTGGTCCTTCTGGTTGACCGGTGAGCCACGCTCTGCGCACCACGCTCTGCACATGCTACGTTAGGTCCCCAGCAGGTACCCCCAGTCCCCCCAGTACAGCACCAGGAGGGTATGGTCACTGAAATGGGGTAAATAGTAACTACAGAATACACAGATCTCCCCAAGAAAAAGAAGTTAAAGATGACCGTTCTTTTCATCCAAATGTCAGATGGAGACGGGCGTTAGGAATCAATCGTGGGAACCAGCTAGAGAAACATTGGGGAAATTTGCTTTCCCATTAACAGGAGAGCTTTATTATGATGATGATGATGTGTAGGGGTTTAAGGTCCACTCAGCAATTTTTAAACTATATCGAGACCAAACAGTTTTCTTAAGTGAACTTAAATTCGGATCTTCCCCCGTTCATTTCTCACTGTAGTTGAGCAATGAATACTAATGCAGATGACTGTCATTGACTTAAGTTTTTATTGGCGCCGGGGATGGAAATTAAAGGTTTTGGAAATGTGGGCTACGTGTTTGTTTTTTTTAAATTATCGATTGATTATGCAAATATTCGTATAACGATATCGGATAATTTTGAAGATAATGTTATTTGAATCAAATGTTGGTAAACGTCGTCAGCTTAACTGCTTTGTTAATTCTGCTACTGATTAGCTGTCATAAGTATTATGATATCGATGTCAGATGATAGGATAAGTAACTGAGGCACATCGAGGAGGCTGAGTTATAGTATCATGTGCTGAGTGACTACTAGCTGGTCTGAGGCGTACCAGGTTAGTGGAACATGGAACGTGTATCAACCTGTGAAGGTATTAATTTTCGTGCTATAAATATTTTCGTCTATTTTTCCTAAATACGTGAAAATATGCAAGTGAAAATAGAAAACATTAATGATAAAACTGAAATATCCAGAACTTGCGCGAAATGATAATACATGTACTGCGTAGATGTCACTTCTTACTGAATGCGTGAAAGTTTAGCAGCCTGAAAATACATACGTTTACAGTATCAGGGATACAAGGAACGTCATGTTATTTCTCTCCACATGCTTTGCCACTACTAAACTGGCCCATATCGTGACCCATTATCTGCTCCCTTTAACAACAAAAAAATTACAACATTCATGTTGTTGGTCCCCTTAGACTTTATCTTAGCCTATTCCTTATACCGAACATTTACAGCTAACAGCAGCTAATATCTTATCAAAGAAATTTACCTCTGATCTTCAGGGCTAGGGGTATTTGGGGGGTCTTATTCTACGTTTTGTTTGATTTTTTTTGGTAATGACATATTGTTTTTTGTTTTTCTAATTTTACAACCTATAGCCGCTAAGCTACACAGAAGCTACCCCCCCCCCCCCCCCAACCCTATCCCTATACCCCCTACCCCGACCTGCATACACACACCTACCACCAGGTAGCCGTCCGCTCGTTTTTCCTACTTGTCTAGCCTCTATTAAGCTGCTGTAACAATAGGACCCTCGTAGTCGGCTGGGAACACAACAATTTTATGCCTGTTTTCCCACGAGCCAGAGTAAAGCCGCATACCCATGCGATGTTTATCAAGTCTGACAGTCCACTGATCGGTACTAACATCGGCAGCTTCTTCCAGAATAATTGGCCATTTTTTGCTGATTTAATTAAATCGGTAAATTTCAATACTGCATACAAATGGAGGTTCAATCGAAAGCATGACCAGCATGGTCGAAATTGCCCTAGTGTGTATGTAGCTTAAAAGGAGATGAAAAGCAATAGCATCTAACTATGTCTACAAGCCTAGGGCAAGGCAATTTGGCAGGGGGAGAGGAACATTTTCTGAGCACAATTACCCCTCCTTGGCCACAATCTGCCTGAAGTCACTGCTAAAACTGTACACCTATGTGCCTGATAGAGGGGATAGTCACTGACAGGCAGCACTAACCCAGGGTTACGGAGCAGCTGATAAACATATTTATGTCATTACGGAATCCCTCAAAGGGCCAACGTACTGAGACACTGATTTAGGCTGGATTCGGCAGTCAAGCTTTAATGTATTATCAGTGTATATGAATTTTTTGGGGCTAATTATAAAGGAAATTATATCCTGTGTTTATAAACATTATGTCGGAAAACCATGCTTGTCTTGTCGCAAATTGTTTATATTACTGATATATCTTTGCTTTTGCCTCTGACAATCTTTTTAATGATCAGGCCAAAGCTTCAGACACCGTTCAAGCACTGGACAAGGTCAGATGTCCCACGACTTAACAGTTTCACTTGGAGCAGACACTTTTCGTTGGTTATGAACCCCTCGCAACTCAGGCCACTGTAAAAAAAAAAAAAAAAATTACGGTTGACAAACTAACTCTTAAAGGGCCAGATTTTGTTTTCAACTCGGTCCACAGGCCGCCTGTCTCATCAGTGGACCCCTGTGTTACAAGATTCCCACCCTTCACTCCATACCCACATCTCTCTCATAGTTCTGTAACATCGTTTCATGGTATCATATATGGGTCAGTAGAACATACGGAGCGATACTGTGCTAATGTAGCATTAAATGTTTCACACAAGACTGAGTTCTTGGTATTCCATGATTAGGGATTCAAATTTATTTTGTTCACGTTTTTTTTTTCACCTTTTATCCTTCAGATATTTCAAATAAACATTTACTTTTTTTCTATTATTCTATATTCAACAGAAGGTGTAGGTTGTGTTTGAGTAACCTGAACTACCCTTACATTTTGCCCCTATCCTATTTTTTTCCAGGGAAATTTGTACAAATATCTTATCAAATTGAGATTCACCCGGATCATCCCTCATCCAAAAATAATATAAAATATCCTTAAAGCTTCAGCTTGTTGCCGACCTTGTCACTGTAGAATGCTACCAACCATGTTTCCCTCCATATCTCTTTATATTTCAAGCATCTCTAAGTCTAAAATATAATTTGGACCATGCCCGGCGTTCATTGAGAAGGAAAACTGAAACTGGCACATTCAATTGACAACTAAATGCAATATTGTGATGTTCAATGTCGCTAAAGTCAATGGAGTACAATATTAAATTGTGTGCATCACTGTGGATCACTTATCGTTAACACTTTAAAATTCGCCGGATGTAATTCTGGAACCACTACAGCCAGCTAACACTTTGGGGACCGGGAAGCTGGCAGGGATTTTGTCTGTAACCTGGTTTGGTACCCTGACCTGGAACGCTGACTGCACCACATCAGGCCCGCTCGGGCTAATCGGGCTCGTCAAACAGATGGCTACCTCCAATATGAAGGCTAGAAAAATAGACTAATAAGTTGTGATACTGCTCTGACTGATGCCACTCAAACATCTACTGGGATATACCTTAAATATTATTTCAAATACCGTCTGATTTAATTAAATTAGGCATTTTATCTAAATCTAGTGGTGCTTTGAATAGTTTTATTCTTACTTTCCTCGATTTATTTTTGAAGGAATGGCCATTCAAAATTTGACCAATGCGCGAATCAAACTACACCTAAGAATATCCCTGCATCTCAAGTTTACCGTTTGTCACACAAATGAACACACACACAAATATTTGGCATAACTCAGACTTTGGGAAAGATGATGATCTGCTCTTCATTATTATAGATAATATCAAGAACCAACTGGCCCATCGGCTAAGTGGGTCAGTGTTTACACTGGCCCAAAGCCTAATTTCAATGTGTTGAGTCTGTGGAAGTGGTTAGTCTCGCAGATCGTTTTTAACATACGAAGCCCCTATGAAAGTTATATGTTGGCAGGCCATATTAGATACCACTGACCTAATTAATTACAGATTAACCTTGTGTTGTTATGTAAAGTGGTGTGCACGGAATAATCCCCGCCCGGTCGTCGGTCCGGCGACTTTCTTTAGACAGGTGTCTGATCAAACAGACTCTTGTTTAAAAGAGCTTTATCCTTTAAGTTGAGTATTTCTGTAAACAGTTTAAATACAGCTTCGATAAAAAGATAATGAGTAGGTTTCAGTTGCTGTTTGAAATGAAACATTTACGACATTCTGAAACCATCTTTCAAAATCTTTACGTTGGGCAGCAGCTTATATCAGACTAAAGGGTTTTAAAAACATACACAGCTTCAGCAAAAACTTGTTTTTAATTCATAAACAAACGAACATCTAATGACAAAAGCATTAAAAAAGTCAAACTTTTCTTGTGCCATTGACCCTCCCAATGGATGTTTTTTTTTTTTTTTCTGCCCATTTCTTGGTCTTTAGCGTGGGCTCAGCTTTAAAAACTTAACATCTGTGATTCATATACATCATGTCAATAATGATGTGTTTAGGTAAACAACGTTTAGCTTCAGGGTACACTAATATGCCCTCTCTTTTTTGGAACTTTTTGGTCTTATTTAAATACAAGGATTAAATTGCCCCATTTGGTGGTTTTTTTCTCCGTTTATCTTGTCCTTCCTACATTTATTTAATTCGCGGGCGGACCGCACCTACTTCCCCAACACCTCTGAGAGAGAGAGTTTGAGAGAGACAACTTGACCACAGGAATGCGGCACCATCCCCTCCCCTTAGTACATTAGTCTCCCCTCATCCTGCCGCCCTCCCCACTCCCCTCCGCATCATCCGTCATCTCTCCCACTTACATGATTTACCTTACAGTGATAGAATCATTCACTGTTCTGTAAAACTAAAGCAAGGAGTTTTTATTTTAAAGATACTAGAACATTCTTACTAAAAAAATTCAAATGGGAATATAGGCTCAAACTAAGAGGAACCACATTGTCATATCAATCTCATTCCCAATCTGGTATTTTTAATACCAACAGGCTGACGCCTGTTTGATAGGAGTTTAGCAAATGACCTCACTAACTGCAAACATTCAAATGAAACTGTATTCAAGCGGCGGCTTAAGTTTACTTTGTGGGTGCCATTAAGTCAGAAAACCATTGTGAACTCTACTATGAAAGTGCAACCGCACCCCCTGACAACTGGATTATGTTTAGGCCTAAAAAAAAATTGTTGTGTTCAGGTAACCCGACCCACCCTAAATTTTTGGCCCTAACCTAAGGGGCCTTCCATTAAGTATGTACGCAGCAAGGGGGGTGGGGGGGTGGGGGGGTCTGAGATTTGTGAAAATTTGCGTACGTTCCTATACAATTCCAATGCGTACTTTAGTCCAAGGGGGGGTGGGGGGGGGGTCTTAAAAAAACGAAATTTTGCGTCCGTACTAAATGGAAGGCCCCTAACTATTCTTTTTGTAAGGATATTTTGTTCATTTTTGTTTAAATCAAGCATTGAACAGTATAGAACAAGAGAGATGCCCAGGACATGTATTTGAGAGGATGTTTTGGGTATTTTTTCAATTTTCAACTCTGCCTGGGCCTATTTGGTAACAAGGAAAGCAAAAAGTAAAAAATAATAAAAATAGCAACCCTAATTTTTTCTTCCTATGTTACCTGAACAGAAGTATTTGTTTATTTTTGGCCTTACATGCTAGGAAAATTCCTCAAATTGTCTGATTGTGAGAGGACGACCATAAACAGAAATCTGGTTGTTCACATATATTTTAGGTTGTCCACTTTATTTGGACATATTCTGGACGGGACATATATCTGGACGTATTTTCAATAGCAGGGTTCCCACGGACTTGGAAGAATCAAATTCCATGACTTTTCCATGACTTTTCCATGACCAATTCTGATTTTCCAGGTTGACTTTCCAAGGTTCAAACAATCAGAACCAATATAAAAATTATACAATTAACGGCCTCCCATCACCCCTATAACCATCCTATCCACACCAGAATATGTGGCAATTCAATGAGTTCAGGCGCTTTCCAGGGAAGATCCAAATACCTATGGAAGTAAGGCAAGTAATACTTGTCATCTCTTCCAATATCAAGAAAATTGGTGTGCCTTTGCCTGAAAAATATCAAATGAATTCATGATCAGTGTTGGAATTTCAATCCCCCCCCCCCCCAATTATACAGGAAAATATTGATTACCGTAAAACCCCATTTATAAGACACGTCTTATAAAGGGAACTAGGGTAGGGTTTGTAACCTAAAAGTAAGGGTACGTCTTAAAATTGGGGTTATCTTAGAAAAAATCTGAATTTTATATAAACTATTATATCATGTTTTATTGAGAATGATGCTTAATATTTAAGACCATAAAGTCTTGAATACAAGACCCTGTGATGTTTGATATTTTTCTACAAAGTGATGATGGAAAAACAATGATTAACTGGTAAAAAAAACATTATTTTCTCCTTTTGAGACCTGAAAAATCTTATAAATGGGGTTTCCTGGGACCAATTGGAGGGACAAAATTAAGCCAAAAGTTAAGGTGCATCTTATAATACCACAGATAGCCAGTTTTGTGAGCTTTGACTGCAGGTTAGCCCAAAAACCCTGCTCCTAAGATGCATGTTGCCCAGCCCAAAAGCAGCCTACTATCAATCATGCTAGTGGCCAGATCCCATCCTGGAGAAGTATAACTAGAACCCTCTTTAGGCTGAGTTAGGTACAGATTTAGGGGGGGGGGGGGGGGACATGCCAGGTGCACGACCCCCTATTTTGGTCCAAATATTAATTTTGTCGATGTTAAATGAAGCGCCCGGAGGGCGCGGAAACTTTTTTAACTATAGCACGCACCCCCCTTTTTTAAATTCCTGGATCCGCCACTGTTAGCAGATACTATGTAGTTCACATTCCTATGATACATTTGAATATTTTTATCACTCAAGCTGATTTTCCATGACTCAGGTCAAAATTCCATGACTCTTGGTCAAATTTTCCAATTCCATGACTTTTCCATGACCACCTTCATTTTCCAGGTTTTCCAGGTTGTGTGGGAACCCTGAATAGGGGCACGATGATTCATCTTGTATATATATTAATTGTGTGAGAAATGTAATTACTCTCTCATGTTTATGTAAGGCTTTGTGATGGATTGTTGACACTCTGATTTCATGCTTATATAGCAGGAAATTACAAAAAAATAAAACATTAAGAAAATGGAGTAGGCAACCTATTCATAATTGACTGTATCTTATGTATCTTTACTTACGCGGAAGATCATTTCATTTGAAGTGAGTATAGTTTAATAATAAAAAACAGAACAATAAAAACAACATATTCATAATTGTAAAAAAAAAAATGAAAAAAAAATGAGACGACAATTTAAGTAACTGCTTCAAAATATCTGGGCGTCAGGTGGACAACTAAAATTGGTTCTCTGGTTGTCCTCAGTTTGTTTCTGGTCGTCGAGGTTCCTAACCTGCAGGCTAATCAGGTCTATTGCATGAATTCAGTTTTCCCCCTCGTAAAATGGTCCCTCGAATATCATTGAGATAAAGTGCTTCTGATACTCAAGATTTTTTTCTATGAATATCCCTCTTCACTGATATGTTTACATTTTAATGTCAGGCTGTCCTGAAAAAAAAGTTTCCGGTCCAGCGGGTAGTGTAAACAAATGCCAGCCAGGCGGCAGCAGCAATATCATATATACTTTATTTTTGTTTTGGTGGGAAGGGACATAAAATAAAAATGTTGATTTTTTTTTTTGACAAATGAAAAAGAAGTCCCCACCGAGATATAAAATAGCCACCCGACCAGTCGACTGGAAACAGGATTTTCTTTGCAGGACAGCCTCAAGGAGTAATTTAAATCATTACCATTCAGATATTCACAATCAGGGATGTAAGTCAGGCTTGATGAAAAAGTCTGAAATCTTACAGTTAAGGATAGACAACACCTCTCAGTGGCAAATGCGCAGCATTCACTTTGTTTTGGGATTAATACTTTACTGTTCAAAGCATTAATATATACCATATATATTCAAAAAGCCAATGCAGAATACTATCTAATGGTACAAGTTATATTGGACTGTGAAGAAGTGCACCTTTGTAAATAGGCCAGAAAATGAAAAAAAAAATGCATTTTTCACTTTTATTTTTTGAACAAGGATATCTCAGTAACTACTGCGTATAACTGCATGAAATTTCTTGGACATGTAGAAAACATTTAAATGGAGGGAAGCGTGTCTCAGAATTCTGATTAAGGTCTTAGAAAATAATATTGAAAAAAATAACCAAAATCTTCCCGTTTTTTGTTATAAAATGAAAACTAAGCCCTTAATGAAAAATCTGAGACACGCTTCTCTCAGATACATCATTATTGACATGTCCAAGAAATTTCATTAGAATCCATTGAGTGGTCACAGAGATATCCATGTTCAAAAAATAAAAGTGAAAAAAATGATATTTTGCAGATAATTCCTTGAATTTTAAAGTGTTGACAACAAAATATGTGCCAAAAGACAGAGAAAAATATATACTTTCATTTGATATATAGTATGTTGTTTTAGCCTTCCTGATAACTTCACCATCTTCATTGTCGCAAATGAAGCCACTCTGAGGTGTTGTCTATCCTTAATGCTAAACTATATGATTATGACTCTGCTTGGAGTGGTTGCCTGTGCTTGGAGAGTGGAGAGTGGAGCATTGTAAAATATATTCATTCTCAATTCAAACAACATAATAAATTATAAAATTATAACCCACAACTCTTGCTATTATAGGATTTTATCAAAGAAATTTTAGGAGTCATACTTGGAATTGCATTAATATCAACCAATCAGAGGCCAGTATTTATTCACTGCTCAGAAAGGTTTCAGACTATTCTGATAATCTGAACTTATTCTGAAGAAAGTCTGAACTGGTTTTAATGTTTAGAAACTGAATTATCAAGCCCATTGCCACTGTCAAACATGTTTTTGGATACTATTGAGATTTTATTCTTTTTTGACCATATTTAATCAATTTTATGCCAGTTTACTTAAGTCTAAAAAAAATCTGAAATCCGACTAAAGTCTGAAAACTGACATTTCTGCACAATACAGGGAAGTAAGTCGGGACAATCAACAAAATCGGAAATAGCATATTAAGGAAATTTGATTGCAGTCAGTATCCGAAAGTAAGGTTTTATTTTATGCAGCTGCCGGGGGCAGAGATTAAAGTACGCACCCGGAGACAGTTCTGTGTGTACATTACTATAAAGAGCTATGTAACATGGCAAAATATTATTCACCATCCGGGTGCATACATTTGAAAATGATGCACCTGCCCAGAATGCAGGGTGCACCCTTAATTTCGGACACTGGCAGTGTTTGAAACATTTTCCAGCACTGGACGCCTGTTTTTAAAAAGTTTTAATGTCAGGCTGCATAAGACACAATAGGCACTGTGCTCCACACATCATCAGTGTCCGAAATTAAGGTTTAAATCTATGCACATGCTGGGTGCATAGCTTTGAAAAGTATGCACCCGGGTGTCATTCATTGCACCCTCAGTGATATAAGGCTATTTAGTCAATCAAAAATGTGTGCATCTGCCGGGTGCACACTTTCAAAAACCATGCACCCTGCTGCAAAATCATGCACCTCGGGTGCACCCTTAATTTCGGACACTGCATCATGCCTGTATTGCTTGGGTTATATTCGAGGATTGTCTTAAAAATAACATCAAGTCATTTAAATGTGTGATTCTTTTTGCGAACATATGGGCCTTTGGTCAGCTATGCATAACTTTTATGATCATCATAGGTTGGAGTTCTACTTAGCAATTTTTCAGCTATATCAAGACCAACTAAGGTTTGTTGACTCAATGATCGAATCCCTGGGGATGGAAACGACACAGGGCAAGGTGGTGTAACTGCCCAGACTCGGGCCTACCAAGTACGAGGCGAGGACCTTATATCCACTACAGTAGTGTACACGCCCCCCCCCCCCCCCTGCATAACTTTTATGAAGTGTAAACATACTAGAGTAAGACTATTAACGTTATTCATGAAATATCACTGTTTCTGTTTCAATCAGTGTTTATCACTTTATGACTGCTACACCTACACTACAGTGCTAGAATGAGCGTGGCTTCACTTTCTCTTCAGTCTTTGGTCAATGTTACCTTTACTTTACTGTCAACATACTGATAATAGGGATGATCCATGAAACGCAGACACCAAATCATTTGTCTGTAAAGATGATTTGTATTGGCATAATGATGCCATGATGTCACTAAACACTGACTCGGGCAAAGCCAGAGGTAGGGTCGGGGACCGAATCTAAAACTGCCTGCCACTTCCACTCCAGTTCCAATGATCCACTCTTCAAATGCTACTTGTTTGGCACTACATTTCGCCGTTGCAAACATCGTTTGGTGTTCATCTATTTACATATTTCAAAGCTTGTGTCTGCTTACCAATCCTGTTTGTTTCCGGTAAGGTTTAACAGTGAATAAATGGGTTAACATGATCCCAAAGCTGGCACTTTGACATTTGACATGATTTGTTGTCGTATTCCCTGTCCCACTCCTCTCAAAAGGGGCAGGGCATCCACATTTCAAAGGGCGCTTTTCACTACTTCCTCGCATTATTGATTGTTCGGCAATACTTTTTATAATAAGTCACGTTTCGCTCTTACCTTCACTCATACATACTAGTCCGATCACGTCATTATAAGGTGGAAATTTGGTAAATTTCTACTCGATCCCGAAGCAGATCACGGAAGAATACGATCACAAAATGGCGGCGCTTCTCGCGCGTTCTCGTTGTGCCGCGAGATCTCGTGTAGAGGAAATAAATACATTCTTTGATCTGATTGGACAAATATTTAACGGACCTGATACTAAATAAACGGGTTAAATATTTTAAAACCCACCGCATATTCTTACTTATGTGTGTATATCAATTTTGCTTGTAATAATGCGAACAAAGTGCTCATCATGAATATTCTATAAAACTACGTCTCAGCAGTAAATATTCCATCATGGCGGCGTTGGGCGCACTGGCCGCGTACGGTGGCGATGGAAGTGAATCTGACAGTGAGACCGAGATGGATTTAGAGTCAGCAACACTTCATTTAAAACCAATAAATCCAAAGGATTCTCAGTCAAGTATATCAAAGACGATCTGTGTAGCTGCGGCGCCGGCAACGATCACAAAGGTGAGGTGATGGGGGCGATATTAGGGGATATTTATTGTGCTGGTTGTGAAAAAACATTGAAATCGAAGCAACATCAGTGGTTCTTACTCAGTTTTCCTGTACACTTGAATACGAAAAAGTTAATTCGTGTGCTTGTTGGGAGGCGGGCCTTAGGCCGCTGACCTTCTCTAGACTATTTCTACACCAGGTTGTATCAATGCATTTCAATGGGGGTCAAAACAGTTGTTACAATTTTGTGACAAATTTTTCGTTCCACTTTTCTCAGTAATGCCAGCATTATAATCTTCAAACTATATGTATTTCTCTATTTCTGTTTCTAGTATATGGTGGTTTGGTTCCAAAATTCTGAAATATTTGGTTGTTTTCTTATAATTTGGGAGACAATCCATAAGTTTTTGTTACAAAATTGAAATAGGAATTTCCTATTCTCACGGTCCGCAATGGTGGATTCTGAACTTCCGATTTGTTTTCTGAGGCATCTTCCCTAATTATCGCCTCTAAGAAGCTTTTATTTACTTCTTCCAAATGGTATGATTTCATGGTGAAATATGCTTTCAATATATTCCAACTTTTGGTATATTTTAGACATGATAATTATCAAGATGAATCAGAAGATTTGGAGAAGAAAAACTATTTAGTTTACTGGATGTCTTTGATTTCATTGCATTGAATTATAGAGGAAAACTTCGCCGGGGAAGCCAGTCTGAAAAACTGTCAAAATATCACTTTTTGTGCACAAAATTCCTAAAAATGGTTTCCCATTGCACATTAGTTCATAAATATTGTATTAAAGATCAGAAATTGAAATTATTTTCATCTAAAAAGTAGATTTAGGAAGAAATCTGATGCGATAATTGGTGCACCGACACAAACCGGAAATAGAATGACGTTGCATGGACCAAGAGAATAGTAAAGAAAGTAGGTCATCACTCTCCAGACACAGCAAATCTCTTTTTCCATAGGGATACATGGAGATTGACAAAGAAGGTTTCATTGTCAAATTCCTCACACTCTCCAGGCACATGTTTAGTACTAAAATGGTAGCTTGTTATAATGATTGCACAATCCACCGCCCGCCTCCTTCGGTACGGCAGTACCCGAAAATCTAGTTTAACTAGGAGTCAGCAGCAAGCATCATATCAAGGATGTTAATTCTAAACTAATGATTAGATTAATTTACTGATTAGCCTAATCAGTAAATCACATTTGATAAACGTGTTCAGTACGTACATCTGCAGTCTTTTATTCAAATGATTTTTTGTGTTGGTATTTATGACTCTAATATGAGGACCTGATTGGTTATTTTTCATATATTTTTTATTTGAAATTTAACACGCGAGTCTTCAGAATCAGTTCCTCTAGTTTGCAGACTTCAGCAATACATAGATCTATTTGTCTTTAAGAATAAGGCTGATTTTTCATAATTTCACTTTTCTTTTTTAATTCAATTGTAGGATGACGTCCATCTCGTGCACCATATTCAGCCCGGCACCAAGGAGGTGATGTTTAACCCCAAATACGAACAGCTCTTTGCCCCAGAGGTAGGTTGTGTGCAATGTGAACAAAATTAAGTTCCTGTTTTTAATTTCGTAATGAATATTTTCAGCAAAATTAAACAGAGAGAAATGGTTTGTAAAACCTGGTTCAACATTTGTGCTTCTGAAGTCATTGTACGTGCAGCGTTTCCTTCTTTTTTAAACTCCAATCGGGAAGTTGTTTGAGCCAATGACATTTATTGGGGACAGTGGAATTTACATAGCATGAATATTGTCGTTGGCTATCTATTTTACAGAAGGAAACCACTAAATTATTAATGAGCTGCTGACTATGTAAGACTGGCCGGCCGCAAGATACACTGGGATAACGCCAGATCTGTTCGATCCCGTTCTCCCAAAATGGGTCTGACTAGAGTTAGATGTATCCAGTGTTTATCATTTGGTTCAAAACATAGAAAATTGACCCTTTTTTTTATTATCAGCTGGGTCCCCAAAACCCTTTCCGGACAGAACAGCAGAAGGCTGACAAGAACACAGTGTCGGGTTACGTTGAACCAAGCCACATAGACCGTTTCCAGTTTGAGAATCAGCGGAAAACATTTCAAAGTTATGGTGAGTGATCTCCTTAATGTCTGATCCAAGTAAAACGCTACCAGGTTATAACTATTTTAAGTGATTATAAAGTCTCTGATAACTTGCATTGAAAATTACAAAACTGTTCCTTTTGGTTTTTATGTGAAAAAATATCGAAAGTTTCTCATTTATACCGCTGATTATCTACAAACGTTAAAACGAAAAGACATTATTTAGTACATAAACGTTTTATGATATGGTAAAGTGACTAAATGTATTTCATTCAATTAGATTTATTATGTTACTTTTATCCATGAATGTGGTTATTCACAGAATTCTGAGAAACCGTTTTATTTTACTTTATTTTTCAAAGTATTTTATTTAATGGTTGGCATTCTCCCTTCACAGGCTATGCGATTGACCCTAGTGTAGGCGACTCTTCACAAGGCGAGCACATTGTAGGAGACCAAACAAAAGCTGAGGAATCTAACAGTAAGTACTGACTCAAAAACTGAACTTATTTCAGTCGGGTGAATTAAACCATTGAATAATCAATAACAAGAAGAAAAGAAGACTGTAGCTTTTAAACTGTATAATAGTTCATTATTGATTAAGCGAATGCATGAGTTAAGATTGAAAATAATAATGACATTTTCTGTTGATCTGTATTGGAAACTTGTACTTATGATCTTAGAATATATAAACAATTTTCTTGATTGTTTGAAAGTAAGGAAAATCATGATTTTCTTTCAAAAGCCCTTTCCGTCTTCGAGGCCACCAAAAAGCGTCCTGGAGATAAGCGTAAAAAGGAGCGAAATGTGGACGCTGCTGACATCGATGGGTTCCTGGGACCGTGGGCCAAGTACGCTGATGAGCAGACTGTCATGAGGCCCAGCGAGGTAATTGGGTTGAACTTTAATAAAACATACCTATATATGAGACATTGAAATTGACATTAACTCCGTTGAATATGAAACTTTCAACTTTATACAGACAGACGAGGCTGAAATATGTACATCATCTCGATCAATCAAATATTTTTTTCCGAATCTATTCAATTTGTCCACATGTCAGGTTACTATCTGTAGCTTAAAATATTTATAGATGAGGCAAATATTATTAGGTTTACAAAAATGTAAAACTTATGTTAACACAAGTCGCCGGGAGTAGTCTTGATAGGGAGTGTTTGCCAATAGCGGTCGGAAGTGGCCCATGCTGGACAACAAACTGCCCATTGTGCTAAATACAGGTACTAGTGGTGGTCACTGGTGACACACCTGAGTACACAGATCACAGGTCACAATAACCGCTGGTCAAGGTGTGTCACCTGTATACACCTGGCTGGGACCAATCAGCCCCTTTTGCACCGCTATTTGGCTGGACATGCCCTATTGAATTCAACTGCAAACAACTTGGAACTGTTTGTTTGATAAAACAATTAACTCTGAGTCATTTGACAAAAAATGCAAAACATTCGTTTCGAATAGTCCAAAGAATAGTCGTCAAACAACAAAGAAGAATATACATACAGGATCTAGCCCGGTGGGCTAGAGTACAAGCAGGTTAAGGAAACCCCTAAAGAACAACAATGTTTTGTTACAGGAGGAGCAGGCGGAGCTGGACGAGATCCTGGCCAAGAGGAACAAACGAGGCAAACAGATGGAGGAGAAACCTATGGAGGAAAAGACCATTGTACACAGTGAGTAAATGACCCAGGCTCAAACAGATTATCCGCTTAGGGTAACGGGATTTATTGGACATTAACAAAGAGGATAGCACAATGGGATGTAAACAAGGAAGCAAAATGATTCGAAGTAAAATTAGGAGCCAATCATTTTGATTCCGAATTCCCTTTAGACTGAACACTGATTTATGAAGTTTAAAGAGAAATTTTCTGGACGGACAAAACAATCTTTATTATCTCAACCAGTACTAGTGATACAAATTCAAAGAGAGAAGGGCACAATCATTTTACGTCTTAAATATTCAGACTATAATCTAGCAGGATTTTCAAAGTTTCTGCCCAGTTAGTGTGACATTTAAATAGACCATTTGGAAAGCACATAACTGAAACTGGAGGGAAATCATATAAGTAAGCGAACTTTCATCAGTTTCTAATTGTCTGTTTTCCTTCCACAGTCAAAGACGCATACGACTACCAGGGCCGGTCGTTCCTCCACATCCCGCAGGACGTTGGGGTGAACCTGCGCTCGGAGGACCCGCCCGAGAAGTGCTTCCTGCCGAAGAAGTTGATCCACACGTGGGCCGGCCACACCAAGGGCATCTCAGCCATCCGCTGGTTCCCCCAGTCTGCTCACTTAATGCTGTCCTGCAGCATGGACGCCAAGATTAAGGTGGGTACCAGCCGCAGGGGTTTTCGTGTTCACTGCTTATTTGGATATTTACAGGCTCATAGGTAGCTTTCAGAAGTGGAAATTCTTATTATTTAATTCTAGACTAGATCACTAGAAAATATTGTATTTGTGAAGTAATTCATAGATATAGGTATTTCTAAAGCGATATTTTATTGATAAGCAAAATAAACATTTTGGCATTATTTATGCCTGGTATCCTAATTCGGCCAATTATTGATGAGGTACATTATCTATGTGTGTACTCACTGATCTCAAAACAAATCTGGATAGAAAACCCGAATTTGTGATAATTTGTATATAGGGATCATTACAATGGCGAGGAGTGTATGTAAACCCATCTCACTTTATAAAAATCCACATTATAAAGCGAATCATTGAATTAATTTGTGTCAGATCTGGGAGGTGTACAACGACCGTCGCTGTATACAGACCTACCTGGGCCACAAGCAGGCAGTCCGCGACGTCTGCTTCAACAACGATGGCACCAAGTTCCTGAGCTGCGGCTACGACCGGTACTGCAAGCTCTGGGACACTGAGACGGGTGAGTAGTGGTGACAGGGTTGGGTAATCTACAAGTTCCTTAGCTGCGGCTATGACCGGTACTACAAGCTCTTGAACACCAAGACTGGAGAGTAGCGTGATATGTTTCGGTGATTTACAACTTCTTACATGGTTCCCACACAACCTGGAAAACCTGGAAAATGAAGGTGGTCATGGAAAGTCATGGAAAAATCATGGAATTTGAAAATTTGACCAAGAGTCATGGAATTTTGACCTGAGTCATGGAAAATCAGCTTGAGTGATAAAAATATTCAAATGTCTCATAGGAATGTGAACTACATAGTGAACTACATCTGCTAACAGTGGCAGATGCAGGAATTTGAAAAAGGGTGTGTGTGTGCTATAGTTAAAAAAGTTTCTGCACCCTCCGGGCACTTCATTTTACATAAACAAAATTAATATTTGGACCAAAATAGGGGGTCGTGCACCTGGCACGCCCCCCTCCCCCTAAATCTGTACCTAACTCAGCCTAAAGAGGGTTCTAGTTATACTTCTCCAGGATGGGATCTGGCAACTAGCATGATTGATAGTAGGCTGATTTTGGGCTGGGCAATGTGCATCTTAGGAGCAGGGTTTTTGAGCTAACCTGCAGTCAAAGCTCACAAAACTGGCTATCTGTGGTATCATAAGATGCACCTTAACTTTTGGCTCAATTTTGTCCCTCCAATTGGTCCTGGGAAACCCCATTTATAAGATTTTTCAGGTCTCAAAAGGAGAAAATAATGGGTTTTTTTTACCAGTTAATCATTGTTTTTCCATCATCACTTTGTAGAAAAAATATCAAAACATCACAGGGTTTGTATTCAAGACTTTCTGGTCTTGAAGAATTAAGCATCATTCTCATGATATAACAGTTTATATACAATTCAGATTTTTTCTAAGATAACCCCAACTTTTAGGTTACAAACCGTACCCTAGTTCCCTTTATAAGACGTGTCTTATAAATGGGGTTTTACGGTAATCAATATTTTCCTGTATAATTGGGGGGGAGGATTGAAATTCCAACACTGATCATGAATTCATTTGATATTTATCAGGCAAAGGCACACTAATTTTCTTGATATTGAAAGAGATAACAAGTATTACTTGCCTTACTTCCATAGGTATTTGGATCTTCCCTGGAAAGCGCCTGAACTCATTGAATTGCCACATATTCTGGTGTGGATAGGATGGTTATAGAGGTAATGGGAGGCCATTAATTGTATAATTTTTGCTGCGGTGGCGTTTCTGATGATATCAGATTAAGAGCAACGCCAGCGAAGCCTTACTGTCGGAGGTTTTTCTATTGTGTAGGGCCAAGAGGCGTGAAATTGGTGCTAATTTGACCCTTCACTCCCTCCCCTCCAACCTGCCCCTGCCCCTGCCCCTGCCCCTGATTGGTCAAGGCAGTCCCCTCTGGTTGGCCCTGATTGACAGGTGAGGGTGGTGTGGGCCCCGCCCCTCCCCCTTCTAGCCCCCTCCACACGTCTACTGTGCCACCCCCACCCCTGCTTGTAGGCCTACCTGCTAGCGATCATTTCCCCCCCCCCCTCCCCCTCCCCACCTCTTTGGCAAAAACATGACAGTACGGGGGGGGGGGGGGGGGGGGTCTGAGGGTATGCGGTATGGAATTGTCCTATTGGGCCACCGTATTACGGGGTTGGACACCCGACGGGTACGTGGTTCTAATAGGGCATGTCCAGCCAAATACAGGTGTAAAAGGGCCTGTCTGGTACCAGCCAGGTGTATACAGGTGTGCTACTGCTACCAGCGACCACTGGTACCTGTGGTATGTGCAGTGAGTCATGGCACCAGTGACCACTGCTTGTACCTGTAATTAGCACACCTGACAGTTTGGTGGCGGGCTGGACCCACTTCCAGCCGCTATTGGCGCACACTCCCTATTATAGTCCCGGGACCCGGTGGGTCAGGGGCCGTCAACAAAAGTGTGTGGGGTGGCCAGGGTTCGAAATTAACGTCAGCCCGTCAGCCCCAGGCTGATTGTTTTGAATCAGGGCTGACAAATTTTGAGAACATTACATTAAAATCAGCCCCGATTTTTCATACCTGTAATACATTGTAGTATGTCCGGGCTGACAGCTAGAAAAGTTAATTTCGAACCCTGCCGGGTGGGGGGCAGCAGGAGAGTGAGTGCCACCGCAGATACCGGACCCCAGGGAAGGGGTCCAGATAGTCGGGGACTTCTTGTTATATTGATTCTAATTGTTTAAACCTTGGAAAGTCAAACTGGAAAATCAGAATTGGTCATGGAAAAGTCATGGAAAAGTCATAGAATTTTATTCTTCCAAGTCCGTGGGAACCCTGTCTTGGGGTGCGGCTACAACCAGTACTGTAAGCTCTGGGACACTAAGACTAGTGACTAGCGTGATAGGGTTGGGTGATTTACAAGTTCTTTGGGTGTGGCTACGACTAGTACTACAAGCTCTGGGACACAGAGATTAGTCGGGTGATTTACAAGTTCCAGAGGAGTGGTCAGGATAGACTAGTAGGACTGTACATTCATTTAGATAGGTTGGTTGATCAACAACGTTTCAATGAAACATGTATTAAGTAACCCTTGCCAAAATCATACCATCATGGTATTTCATGTATTTTGTAAATGTGTGTACTTTCAGGTCAGTGTATCTCACGGTTCACGAGTCGTAAAGTGCCCTACTGCGTCAAATTTAACCCGGACGAGGACAAGCAGCACCTGTTTGTGGCTGGCACATCCGACAAGAAGATCGTCTGTGTAAGTCGTGTTTGTGGGCATTGTGTAATACTGTGATCATATTTTTATTTGTGCTGTATATTTTTATCCTTTTTTAAAGAAATATTCGCGAAATATGTACCCCATTACAATGCCTTAAAGTAGGGCCCTGGCTCTCTGAAACCTGAAATTAAACCCATATGGATGAGCTCCTATGTTAAAATCCGCAAAAAAGTGTACACGCGAAAATATGTGTGTTTACATGATGACGGTGAAAGTACATTTTTCCAGCCTGTTATCAGCGTTTTTGGTACATGTACATTTAATCTAGTTTCCTTGCTCAGAAACAAATATGGATGTTTAGTCAGTTTAGTCCTTCCTCAGTTGATTCAAAAATACATTTGAGAAAACACCCCTACACATTCTTGGACGTGTTTAAGCATATTATGTATAATTGAAAATTACTGCCGATTTAGATATACATATAACTAATTTGGAAACAGTTATTTCATGGCCATGCTTGCACGGTACGCTGTTATATTTAAGATGACTTTTCGGTCGCCAATACCTTAAACCCATTTTATTTGATCATGCAGTGGGACAGTCAGTCTGGTGAAATCGTTCAGGAGTACGATCGCCATCTGGGTGCCGTTAACACCATCACCTTCGTCGACCAGAACCGACGATTCGTGACAACATCTGACGACAAGAGTTTGCGGGTCTGGGAATGGTATGGTTACCTTTAGGATTAAATAAATAGACAAATATATGTCTTTTGATATTAAAGGGAAACACAATTGATGAACTTGCTCTCTTTGGCCTATATTTTCATAACTGATTAGAATAAACAAGAATTTATGAATAGTGTCTCACGGTCAGTGATTCTGTCTTTCACAAACAAATATTTACGCTCACCAAACTAATAATGAGATAATCATCATAATAAACGTGTTTCAAAAATCTTTTTGATTACCAAATATCATGATTATAATGCCATAAATTTGATAAAGAAGAAGGTCCATCCTACACCAATCTGAATCACCATAATACACCTGCTTGTTTTCATGTTTATTGAATATCTTCAGATAGATCTGTTCTTCAAAACATTACAGATCAACATATTTCGTTGTTACAACATCGTACCTATTTGTTTCAACTTAATTGCAAAAATTCAATTCGGTAATATGATGTGTGTATTTTTCAAGATGTATACAGTTTAGGATTTTAGAAATATATTATATTAGCCTAATCTACTCTGAAAACCTGGTACCTTGTCGCTGATGCACGTGCCGCTCTAACACTCTGATTACCTAACCCTTGTAGGGACGTGCCGGTAGACTTTAAATACATCGCCGACCCCAGTATGCACTCCATGCCAGCCGTCACTCTATCACCCAATGGTAAGTAAAGTGGCAGATATTTTCTTTTCGTTTTATAAAGATTTGATGGTAACAACTAACTTTAATAAGAGACAATCGTGAATAGTAGTGTTATCAGTGTATCAAATCGGAGTCTTCTCTTAAGAAATGTGATTAGATTGGGGGTAGCACTTTCTTAGTCAAGTTGAACAAAAGAAACTTAGCCCATATACAATAACTGTTTACTAATTAGTGCCGATATGTTTGTGTCAGTATGCAGTAGGCTTGTGAATCTTAAAATTGATTCACATTTGTCATCAGGATAGGTGTAGCGTATCCTTTTGTCGGTAAATCTACGTTTAAAAGTACGTGTATCTGATTGAACTACTACAAAATAATCATATACATTCGAACCTCATTCTATACTAAATTATAAAATGTTAAAAAAGAAAAATAATTAGTCTGAGATTATGTGGATAAAGCTACTTAGCTGAAAAATGCCTATCTAAAAGGCAAATAAATACATCGGGGAATAAGGTTTGATATAGAGCTACGTGGCTTATCTGTTAATCTATGCTCCCCGCTGTCTTTGTCGCAGGTAAATGGTTGGCGTGTCAATCGATGGACAACCAGATCATCATCTTTAACGTACTCAACCGCTTCAAGATGATGCGCAAAAAGGTCTTCAAAGGCCACATGGTGAGTACCACACGCAAATCCAACCGTCAGAATAGCTAGAAAAAGGATAACCTGAACGCCACAATGTAGAACAAAATAGTAATATGGGACGTCCCCAACATTTCAGATTTCAAAGTGTTTTACAAATATAATCTTTTTATACTATTATAAAATATGATATGAAATACGATATAACATTTTGAAAAAAAAGACTTGTTATCTTAAGCCCCATACCCACTAGGCGATTTTACCGGCGACTGGCGACGGGCAACAGAAGAATCACTGGTCATATCATTACCAATTCAGATCAAATGTTAGTATGTAACATTTCAATGTTAGATACTAACATCTGACCTGAATTGGTGAAGATTTTACCAGTGATTCTGCCATTGCCCATCGCCGGTCGCCGGTAAAATCGCCTAGTGGGTATGGGGCTTTAGAGTAAGCTTAATATGAAGAAAATCTTGGCGGCCGAAGCTATTAATTTTGAATTTCCATATGTCCTAAAATATTACATATTTACCGGGTTTCTCATGATATTGCTTGTCCACATTCACAGTTGATTTGTCTGAGAAATGTTAAATTCGCGAAGGATACCTTTTACTCAAAGCCTTAAAAGTACTATACTAAAATTGTCAGTTGTTTCTTTGCGATGCTAGTACCTCACCCACAATGTCAGTACTTTACCCGCTAAACGGTGTTTCTCTATTTCAGGTTGCGGGTTACGCATGCACAATGGACTTCTCTCCGGAGATGAGGTGAGCACGTTAACACGATCAGTTATATACAGACTGCCCATATACGGACGTATTATAGACATTTAGTTTTTATTATCTTTTTTTTATTCTATGAGACAATTACATAGACCTTACTTATGATTCGCAAGGATAACCTATTCGGAAAAAAACACATTTGGAACACAGAAAAGAATATTGTCTCTTAATATATTTACTATTGATATGAAGATTAAAAAGTTAGTATACAGTGACTGTGCTAAACGGTTTTAGATTACTATTCTCTTTTCTAACTTTTTAATTTAATAATCTTACCCGCAGATTAAAGCTGACAAAGTTAGAATTTAAAGAAAAGCGGAATAGGTTCCAGGAAGTAATTAAAATGGTGATAGGCATATTGCCTATTTCTGATTCTTTACCGACGCAGACTTACATCCCAGCTTTTGGAATTTTCCGTTGTCAACCTTAATTCTCACCTTTAACCTTGTTTAACCATGTCCTCGTTAACCTTGAGTTGACCTCTGTCTTCCCCAGCTACCTGGTGTCGGGCGATGCGGACGGCAAGCTCTACGTGTGGGACTGGAAGACGACCAAGCTGTACAGTAAATTCAAGGCGCACGACGACGTCTGTATCGGGGTCCTGTGGCACCCGCACGAGACGTCGAAGGTGGCCTCGGCCGGCTGGGACGGTCTTATCAAATACTGGGACTAACAAAGGATTATTACCGAAAACTACAGGAATGGGGAGACAAGTAAGGGGAGGGATTTATTTTCTCAAATGAAATTAAGTAGATGTACAGCAATTGATTAATAGTGTATAACCAGTTATTGGACAACATGACAAACCTGATTCCTACACATTTAGACTCGTTAAGGTATTTTTCTCAGGGCGTGTTCATGTGCTCGGCTTCAAAGAAAAATGCGATATACAAAAGTTATCTTATTTGAAATGAGAAAATATATATTAAAAATACTGCCTCGTCAATTTTGGAACTCAAAGAGCATAACGGAATTTTTGCAGGCAGTTACTGTATAAAACAATAATGCATGTCCAAAGATATTATTGAACAGAAATAAATTGCAATAGTAAAAGACAATTCGAGGGAAAATGGGACAAATGAAATGTCTGTATAAAAGAATGTATGCTTCTGTTTTACCATGCGCATTTTATTTAAGAACTTAAGAAAGCACTACATACAATATTTGCTCTTTAGGACCAATCAAAACGTTCTGTAAATCATTCAAGATATTTCTAGTTGACTCCGACTTATATCCATGAATGTGCGTTCCTTCCTGACTGATAATTATAGCTGTATACATACTTATATCCTCAAAGTCCACATTGTATTCGCTGAGAGAGAGCTGGGAAGATGGGGTGTGAGCAAGTCCTGTATGAGAGGTGTGAAAATGGCGTCAAACCTTATTTGTACATAGACAATTTTGTAATAAAATATGGAGAGAGAAAAGTTGTGTCCTGCTTTTGTGTATCTCGCAGAAAAAAAACTGGCACTTACAAATTAACAGAATTGCCACGTTTCCCACTTTTCGGGGATGTCCTGCTTTTTGAGGACTTTGAATTTCCCTGACAATTTTGGCAAAGTCACTCAGAGCATTTTTGGAAAGTCCACAGAGCATTTTTGTTTGAAGCTATTCAGGTGTAAAATAGGAAATGTGTTGCCCACATTTGCTTCTGTTTATTAGTCTGGTAAGACATATGGGACAGATTTGATATTTTATTTTATGCAGCTCTGAGTTAACTAGTGTGTAGGATGAGTAGTGCGGACAGCTGATACTAGGGGGAGACACTGGGCAAGGGCTTTATTGGAATTGCATGTCAGATGCGTTCTTTAATAGCGCTTTGATCATACTATAAGTCATTTGAAAGGCCTTATTTTTCACTATCCATTGATACTAAGAAAGTTATTAGGTAGGAAGCGAGAATTTATCAATTTGAATGGATTTTTTAACTTATTTTTTTAATACGAATATCTGGCTAATATTCAATTGACAGCAATAAGCTTTTGCACACAATTCCATAAGTATCAAATGCAGGGAACTGTGTTTCAGATTCCTCAGGGTCCTAGATATCTTTTTATGAACAAAAATGGGAAACTTTTTTTTATATTTTAATGTAGTGGTTTTATCCCTTTCTGTGACTTAATATTTATCAAATATTATCTATTAGTATATTTATCTATAAGAATTCTTACTACAATGCTTTAATATTGATATTTTTTATTGTAGACTTGAATCATTTCTATGATTGTTACTAACTGGATTATCTACATTCACTGTATCTCTAAAGGTGATTATATCTAACTTTATATTGGCATGGGTTATACCTTTGCAACTCAGGTATTCAATGAAAACAAGTAGTATAACTTATTCGATGCCTGAATAAAGAAATGATTTTTTTTAAATTAGTACATACATGTTTATTGATATTTACGTTTTGGGGTTGCTATATACTCAAATATGGCAATCTCACTTAACTATTCTATTGAGTTTGATAAACATCTTTAAATCATAAAGTTGCCTTTTCTAAATTGTTTTTGGTAATTTCTATCATCATCTGGTAGTTCAAGCCGAGATGAATTATCATTTGCTTGTAGAAGTACAGATAATTTATTGTTGATAAACACATAATTATATAATAGGTTATCAAATTCCTCTGTACAGTATCCAGGACGTTTGCGTCGTTCCGTTTGTGTAGTTCAAAATCCATTCCATCTTTTACCTTAGTACAACCCGCGTTCGGCAGCCAGTTAGACTTTCTAGTGCATCCCACTGATCGTCAAGGGGACTTTGCAAGTCTGGGGCAACATGGCGATCATTGGAGGATTCCCCAGTTAGAAGGAATATTTTCATTGGCTGTCTATATTTAGTATGGGAAACCCCTTCGCTGGTTAACATTTAAGCTCATAGCTTGCCAGAAACAAGTGGGCCGCAAAGGATTCTGGGGGAGGTGTGAATTCCCACCTTAAAATGGCAGACTTACATAGGCCCCGAGAACAGGAGGCGGGCATGCAATAGGCTAACGGCCAGTGTGTCTAAACATGTGAGCTGAATAACACCACTTCTAGATCAAATCCTGATCTTATTTGTCATCTTTGAATCACCAACCCTACATCTGGCGACGAGATGGTCAAGAACTAATAGGAGATGCCATCATTTATGAGTTTTGTGCCCCAAAAGCTGTGAAAAACTGTAAACTCCAAGTTGTAAACAGTGAAAAGCTGACCATAAGGCCCCAACCTGAACTGTGCTGGGAGAGTTGAGCATCCCTATGAGAACTGTAAGCTGTAGGACCTAACCTGTGATTGGAGAGTCCCAAGTTTCATATTGGCAAAAAAGTAGTGAAACTAGTTGAGAAACCACACAAAATGGCTGTAGCATTGAGTGGGCTGCCGTGTGTTTCATCATTTGACACTGTAGGAGAACCTGAAACTTTAAATCAGAGGTGGAATCTGTGGAAAGAGGAGTTCAAACTGTATGTGGCCGCTTCTGGCATATCAAATAAAGCCCAAAGCGCGCTCTCATGTTGCACGTGGGAGGACCGGGTCTGCGGGAGATTTTCGGTAACTTCTCTGCGGAACAAAAGGGAGATGATGACGATTTCGACACCACTATGGCACTGTTAGATGAGTACTTCAAATTAAAACTGAATGTCCCAAGACGCGTCAAAACTTCCTGGAAACGCTCCCCGAACCTGGCGAAACTGTCAATAACTATATCGTACGACTCAAAGTTCTCGTTAAACACTGCAACTATGGTGACGAAAGCGATAACCAAGTTCGTGACAGGGTGTTGTCCCATATCAAAGACCAAAACCTCAAAAGCAAAATGTATCGCGAGGAAAATCTGACCTTAGCTAAGATGACGAAAATCATAAGCGAATATCATGACAAAGGTGCGATGGTGCTAGTTAATGCTAAACCTGAAGGTCAAATTAACCACGTAAAGCGCGCAAATCCAAATAACCGAGGAGGTGGGAACACGAGAGGGAAATCCACTAGTTCCAAATTTCATGGTCGCTGCGGAAGGTGTAACATCGAAGGTCACATGGGTAAAGACTGTCGAATTTTGAGAGATCATGTCTGCGAAAAATGTGGTTATACAGGTCACTTTGAAGTGCGATGCTGGACCAATCCCGCCAAAGTGCAGCCTCCCGCGCGTGGAAATGGCCGTGGTCGAGGAGGAGCCACTCGAGGCTGTGGGCGTGGCCAACGTAGAGGTGGTTCAAGTAGTAGTCAGAGTGTTAGACCCGAAGAAGACGAAACCGACCAATATGATGACCCTGGCACATATTACGTGTTCACCATATACGAAACTAACTATTTGTTTAATATGCAATCGAGCGCTAACAAGTTTGAAGATGTACTCTTGTTTGACGTAAACAGTACAAAGCTCGGAATGGTGCGTTTTACAACATGATGTCAAAGAAGGACTATGATAAACTACAGGCGAGAGAAACTGTTAAACTAGAAAAGTGCTCCAAAAAGCTGTTTGCATATGCCGCTAAGGAGCCGCTACCAGTCCTAGGCCAGTGTGAGGCATGTATTACTGTACCAGAAACTGGTGTGCCAAAGTTGCTAACTTCATCGTCATCCCAGATGCGCAGGTGTCACTTCTCAGCAACAAAACCTCTAAAGAGCTAGGTGTCCTTAAAATAGGTGTGGATGTCGACATCCCTGTTAACGCGTGTGGTCCCAACACTGCAGAGAAGTGGCCCTATCTCCAAGAGAAATACCCACAGGTGTTCCATGGGCTGGGAAAACTCAAAGACTATCAACTCAAACTACACATAGACGAAACCGTATCACCAGTAATACAGTCAGGGAGAAGGATCCCGTTCAGCCGTCGCGAGAAAGTTTCTGAAAAACTTGTCGAATTAGAGAAACTGGACGTTATTGAGAAGGTGACTGGGCCAACCCGCTGGCTGAGTCCGCTGGTCACAGTCGCAAAACCAAATGGAGATGTGAGGATATGCATTGATATGCGTCAGCCGAACCAGGCAATTATCCGTGAACGCCATCCGGTGCCTACTGTCGAAGAAACAATTCAGGAGATGAGTGGTGGAAAAGTCTTCTCCAAACTAGATCTTAACATGGCCTACCATCAAGTAGAGTTGGATCCAGACTCACGAGAGATAACGACATTCGCAGGGCCTGACGGGCTGTACAAATACAAAAGACTTCTATTCGGGGTGAACATGGCGACAGAGAAATTTCAGCAGATTGTGAGTCAAGTCATCAAAGACTGCCCGGGTGCGTACAACATGTCAGATGACATCATCATCGTAGGTGCAAACCAAGCAGAGCATGACGTCCGACTTGAGAGAGTTATCTGGAAACTGAACGAGCATGGTCTTACTCTCAACCCGGCAAAGTGTAAAATCAACGTGCCAGAGCTGACCTACATGGGACATGTCCTCACCAGTAAAGGACTGCAAGTATCAGACGACAAAGTCAAGGCGATCGTTGAGGCTCCACCTCCCAAGGACAAATCCGAAGTGAGGAGCTTTCTAGGACTTGCTCAGTTCTGTGCCAAATTTATCCCGAACTTTGCGACGATCACAAGTCCATTGTGGGACCTGACAGGTGACAATGACTGGAGATGGACCGAAGTCGAAGAGGAGGCTTTCAATAAAGTCAAAGCATGTCTCACACGTGCTCCAGTCATGGCGTATTTCACGCCCGGTCTAAAAACACGAATTGTGACAGACGCATCACCAGTTGGACTTGGAGCAATCCTGGAACAGAAGCAGAGTGATGGTGAATATCGACCACTATATTACGCAAGTAGGAAGCTGACGGACACCGAGACCCGGTATTCCCAGTTCGAGAGAGAAGCACTAGGAGTGTATTGGGCGTGCAAAAGGTTCTACCTGTATCTCATTGGGATTGAGTTCGAAATACTCACTGACCATAAGCCACTGGTCTCCGTGCTTGGTGCAACGTCAAAGCCACCATCAGCTCGAATCGAAAGATGGATTCTACAACTTCAACAGTACAGCTATACAATAGTACATATCCCTGGAAAAACGAACCGAGCAGACATCCTTAGTCGTACTCCGATTCCCGATGAAACACCTGGATGTGACTACATCACCGATCAACAACTGACCAACGAATACGTGTACTCAGTAGCGATCGACGCAACACCGACTGCCTTAGTCCCCAGAGATGTTGAGCAGGCGTCTGCCGAGGACAAAACACTCCAGATCGTTAGAGAGTGCATCACAACTGGAGATTGGAAATGCCTCTCTGGAACAGTATACGTGGCCATGAAGGACGAACTCTGGGTGTTAGGTCAGATCGTGATGAGAGGGAACCGCATGATCCTTCCTGAGAAAATTCAGGATCACGTCATAAAGTTGGCTCATGAGGGACATCAAGGGATGGTTCGTACAAAAAGCAGACTACGGGAGAAAGTCTGGTGGCCGGACATGGACAAACAAGTAGAGAGCTTCATCAAAGTGTGCTATCCATGTCAACTCGTAGCAAGGCAACCGAGACCAGAACCGATGACATCAACTAGACTACCTGATGGGCCCTGGGTTGACATCGCTAGAGATCCCCGGAGGAAACCACCAGCTCGTAGTTGTCGACTACTTCTCTTGTTGGCCCGAAGTTATTTGGGTCCCGAAAACCAATGCTCATCACATCATAAAGAGCATGGAAGCGATCTTCCAAACTCATGGACTGCCGGAAACACTGAGAAGTGATAATGGACAACCATTTGCCTCGGCCGAGTTCAGTGACTTTCTTAGTGATTTGGGAACAAACATCTGAAAGGAGTTCCCTACTGGCCTCAAAGTAACGGCGAGGTTGAAAGGTTCAACGGAACTGTATTAAAGATTATCAGGATCGCGCAAATTGAGAAGAAGAACTGGAAAGAAGAAATGCGCAACTTCTTGTTTCAATATCGCACCACACCACATTCAGTCACGGGAGTAAGCCCAGCCGAACTCCTGATGGGGAGGAAACTGCGAGACAAACTCCCAAAAGTAAAACTGTCAGAGGAAAGACTCTCAGAAGGAGAGTCTTGTGCGTGAGTGCGATGCTGCGCGTAAACAAAAGGAGAAGATGTATGCGGACAAACGCCGACTCGCGTGTGAAAGGGATATACAGCAGGGAGATCAAGTGTTAGTGAAGCAGCTGCACAAGGGGAATAAACTGTCACCAAATTATGAGCCTATCCCCTCTGAAGTGATCAGAAAGGAGGGTAATGCTGTGCTGATCCAAAGTCCTGGAGGACCGCAGCGCATGAGAAATGCTGCGCATGTGAAAAAGTTTGTGCCTTCCATTGGTACTGGAAATGCCCCTGGAGTAGGTGATATTGCAGTTGATTTACCTGAGGCTGCTGAGCCGTCAACTGTGGAAACTGCTTCTACCCCTACACAGGTTGAGCAACCAGCAGTGGTACCTACCGCTGCTCCGCGCCCAAGTAGAGTGCGCAGTTCTCCAGCGTGGATGAAAGATTTTGTGTCTAAGTAAACTGTGTGTTAATATGTGCTAAAGACTAACCATCAGAAGAAAGGTTTGAAAAGACTACTCCTAAGAAAACTGACATTTCTATTTCGGAAAAACGAAAAATTGCTATTGTGTTTATGAAAAATGTCTCTATAACATCTTTATTATCGAGTAAGAATATGTGGTAACTAAACATATATAAATACTTGTATGAACATTCAAAAGACATTTGATGACGCTCACAGAAGAAGAAAAAGACATTTCTAAAGTATACTATTTATGTGTTTAAAACTCAAAAGTAAACATCTCTATATACATATGATCTTCTTAATTAAGAAGGGGGGAGATGTAGTGTATCGACGGCATTCCGTTTGCGTCGTTCCGTTTGTGTAGTTCAAAATCCATTCCATCTTTTACCTTAGTACAACCCGCATTCGGCGGCCAGTGTGTCTAAACATGTGAGCTGAATAACACCACTTCTAGATCAAATCCTGATCTTATTTGTCATCTTTGAATCACCAACCCTACAAGGCTCAAACACTCTCAGATTGTATGCAGGGTCACATTATGGTTATCCATTATTATACCATTTGTTAGATTTCCGTCTTCATGGTTCCAGTAAGCTAGCCGTGTGATGTAGTCTTCCATCTCATCTCGACTGTAAGTCATCCTAGAACATAGCTCGGAATTCACGGATGACAAAGAACACTCATGTGAAAGGATAGTATTTATTAATCTGAATGGATGTAATATACGTCACTGAGTTCCCGTTGCCTTATGTCAGCACTGAGAGATTGTCTGCTCTACTCCTAACCACCAATGCTCCTAAGTGTAACCACCTATCTGGCTCTGCTCACTCGCCCAGACCATAACCTGAGTTTGCTGGGCCCTTACTTCTCGGACTTCTCAGCTAACGTGTTCACTCTGAGGAGCATCGGTATACACTGCGTACCTAATTTGCCCCGTTCCTATGAAATCATCTCTACACTTTCCACAGAATTATCCTTGCTTCTAACTAAAGCTAGCTAAGTATTACGCAATAGGACTGACACCCTGATCAGTACACTAGCATTTTGGGGCTCTTTAATTACTCATCTCTAACCAGGCAGATGTTGGCATTGTCTTAGATATGACATTTGCTCCGTATAACAGTTAGTTACTATTTCCTGTTGTGCACAGTATAAAGACCCTCTTTACCAGTAATGCTAATAACATATCAGAATTTGTTTGTAATAATTGTGTATGAAAAGGCTAACAGAATTTTACTCTCTAGACCAATCATTTCCAAGAGAGTTAGTCTCTTTGCTGGCACAGCATTCTTTGTTCTTTTTTGCAGGTTACATTGAAACATACATTTTAGAGCCAATTGACCTTTGTAACTGTCGGTTTCATGTCCTTTGGGATTTTTTTAATGGTTTGTATTGAACGCAGCAACCCCATGGGGGTTCCAGGTAAGAATAGGTCCCCAGTACCCCCTGCTGATTGTATAAGACCAGGCTTAGGCCTGAAAAGCTTTCAGTTTAAATAAAAATTGTTCAAAAAAAAAAAAAAAAAAAAAAAAAGGCGACCATAGGGAGACCCTGCACTGACCAAGTGGTTCTTTGGGTTCAATTCCCGGTTGGTGCTTGGTTCACTAAGGGATGAGTCACAGCAAAAATGATTTCCAGGTTTTGATCCCCTGCTGTTTGCCCGCCCTGTCACATTCATCTCGTAGATACGATCACCAAAGACAGAATTCGTCGCAACTGGTTTTCACCGTGAATATGACCTTATTTGTCGAAATGGCGTAAAACATCCATTACTCACTCAATAATCCAGCTTTACAATATAGGCATCCCATAGCTGAGGTCAACATCTGGTTTGTAACTAACATTTAGTAATTGATTGTTCAAAGTTTCACCTCATTCAGAATTCATAAGCATAAGACAAATCATATAAACATGTTTCATATACTAGTCTCATAAAATTAAATGTCAAAGTCTCCATACCACTATCAGACCAAACCCCTGGGAGGAAGTGAAGATAGTCTCATGACGTCCTCCTTCATAATGACTAAGCATTAATGTGTTATTAAAGTATCCCATTAATTAAACTTTGAAGTGCATGTGACTGTTTGGCCAGTTGCACACTTCAGACAAAGTCTCACCTCAGTATACCTCCCAATAGTATTAGGCCATATTTGATGGACTATTGAAGATTGGTGATATTCATCATTATAGCAGAACTCAATCTCTGTGATTGAACTAAATTGAATGAAAAAAGGTAATGAAATAGGAACTACACTACATAATTATCTATATTATTTCGGCAAATAGACTTGGAAACAATTTGGATAAAATTGTATATTAAACATTCAGGTAAGAAAATTTATTTAGTGTGCTACAGATATTCATTTAGAAAAAAGAAAAAAGTCATGAGTAACTGCATGTGGAAACATTGAAAAGAGATCAGTCCGACCTCTGGAATTTTTTAAAGAATTTTATTTATTTCTGGATTAAAATTCTGCACAATATGAGCAACCATTCTATTTGTAATTTTAGTACTAGTTCTCATTTTTTGTCTAAACAGAAGAAACCTTTGATACTTTTTAAAACATGTATTCTTGATTTATATCAAATTCTAGGAAATGTAACAAGATAAGAAATGGTTCCTCTTGATTAATGCAAAAGTATGAGTTAACCGACCTTCCCAGGCAAGCACATTACGTTATTATAACGTTGCAGCAACGTTCTGTTTGGTACTGTTTTGGTTCTTGTTACGTTATTTTGATGGCTCCAAATAACGTTGCTGCAACCTCCCATTGCAACGTCGCACTGTGACGTTATTATATTATTATTAGTCATGGTAAATTTTATTGTGTTTTTTCTAACAATATGAGTGATATTTTTTATTCATTGGACTTGATTCATGAACTATATGTAGCATTTCATTGTATCTTCTATTTCTAAATAACTGAATGGTCTATGACAACATAGAGATAAAATAGGTAAACCTTTCTTGTATTCAATTTGGAATGTGCTAAATAAATTAGAAAAGATATTTAGAAAAGTTAGGCCTGTCCCCTGTTGGGATAGAACCCTGGACCTCTCACACACAAAGCAGGGAACATACCACAGAGCTACTGAGGATTGCACTAGTAGCTAGGTTCAAGCCATTGCATTTATTCTCGTACTACTACTATTACTACAATAACTACTATTAGTCCATATCATACATATATGAACAGAACTAACTGAGGGGGCACGAAGCCCTGATTATTGCCCTGCTGTCGTAGAGTCGAGGGCTGTGCCCGAGACCTTCGACAAGGGGCAATAATCATGGCTGAGTGCTCCTGAGGTTAGTTCTTGTTTTATTCTATACCAATAACCCTGAGTAATAACCCATTAACCCATGAAAAACATTATTCACCAGCGGGGCAATAACGCCATCCATTATTCCACCTTTGCTCGCGGGGCAGGACAATGCTGAAGGTATAGGCACTTCGAATTTGGTATAGAATAAAGAGTTATATCTAGACATCAAAGTATGCATAACTATGTATGTATGTATACATACATATATATACATGCACAGTTATGCATCATATACATGTCTAGATATACATATGACATGGATTAATAGTAGTAATTGTAGTAGCTATATATATGTATCTATGTAAACATACATAGTTATGCATAATTTATATGTCTTAATATAACTATATATATGTAGGCATGGACTAATTGTAGTAATAGTAGTAGTACTAGCATAAATGCAATGGCTTGACCCTAGCAACCTCAGTAGCTCAGTGGTATGTGCCCTGCTTTGTGTGTGAGAGGTCCAGGGTTCTATCCCCACAGGGCTCAGGCTTTCCTTTTCTAAATGTTTCTTATTTATTGACCACATTCCAAATTGAATACAAGAAAGCATTACCTATTTTATCTCTAAGCTATCATAGAACATTCAGTTATTTAGAAAAAGAAGACTCATTGGAATCCTAGGTATAGTTCATATATCTGTTTTGGTTAATCAGCACCAAAAAAAATTGCTTCAATTACAGATCTAAAGTGATAACTTGACAATCATCTTTATGGTTAGGTCTCATCCATTATTATAATGTTCTGATTTGGTTAGATCGAGACCTCACCAGAGCAGAACGTTATTATAACATTCTGATTAAGTCAGGTTGAGACCTTACCAGAACAGAACGTTATTATAACATTCTGATTAACCCTTTAAGGACGCCCGTATCTCTCAGGCATCACCAGGCCTAGACTACTGTATCTCTGAAGCATCACCAGGCCTAGACGCCAGATGCCTGAGAGATACATGCCAAAATTCCTTAAAATTGCAAAAATATGGAAAAAAAGATAGAGACATGATTTTTTTGGTGGAATCATAGATAATCAGTCTAGATATGCCATATTTAGCATATCAATGATAAAAAAAAACAATTTTATTTTTTTGGATAGCAATACTTGGCTCATTATAGGACCAATGGGCATCAGAGTGGCGTCTTTTGGGAATATTCCTTAGGTAAATTGGTGTCCAGTTTGTACTATATGAAAATTCAGTGGCGTCTTGAAAGGGTTGTCAGGTTGAGACCTTACCAAAACAGAACATTATTATAACATTCTGATTTAGTTAGGTTGAGAATTCACTAATAAATAATGTTACTGCTACATGCCATTTTAGTAAGTTACAGACTGACCAAAAAAGTATGGTCGCAGAACAGTTCTGTTACGTCGCAGCTTAGCTGGGTTTGATTTGCACTTTTTTTTAAAATTTATAAAACCATAAAGGTCAACATAAAAAATAATTTCCCTAGATCTCCCGTCTAAAAGGTAGTGTTATGTAAGTATCTTTGTAGCCACTACTGATTATTAAAGACTACTATTGACAGAATTGTAAACATATCAATCAACATTTTAACTTTGGACTGATGGTGAAAGAGGTACCACTCAATGATATGTTCATAATTTATATCTAATGATATTTTGTTTTGAGAACTTAGATACGAGAGTAAAGGAAACAAATGGAAACAATCATTTAACCTTCATCCCTTTATTGCTTCAAAGACATTTAGACTCCAGACACTTGCTGGATCCAGCTCCTGAAGGCAGAGATCCTGGTGTAGGCAGAGGGAGTGTTGGGGAAGCAGCCGCGCTGTCCAAAGGAGGTCACACCAGCCAGCTTGCCGTTGCAGACACATGGGCCACCAGAGTCTCCCTGCAAGAAAAAAAGGAAACATTTTTCAAAATGGTGACTAGATGGTCTGGGTCAGATCCAGGTTTTTGAGGAGGAGAGATGAATTTGCATGTCCACATCACATTTTTGTTTTCATTTGTAGAATCTTAGATCTGGCTATTTAATCCATGTTATATAATCGGAAAAACTATATATGTATAGAACACACAAATGTATACCTTATTATCTAACTTGAAAAAAGTATGCAACGTGTAAATATATTGACATATTTTAAGGGTATGATTTCTACTTACGTTGCAGGCACCCTTGCTGCCCTGCTCCCAGACACAGATGTGGGTCTCTCCAGTGTTGGACCAGTACTGCTGGCACTCAGCAACAGAGATGGCCTTGACCTCAGCAGCCTGCAGAGTGACAGCCAGGGAGCCGCCACCTGGTGATCAGAGAGGAAACAATCCCATGATAAGTTTGTGTCACAGGAATGATAAAATATTACAGATAAGGTAAAATGGCAAAAAAAATGGCAGAGGGTTGTGGTCACCAAATGAGCAATTTCTCCTTAACTCTATTGCCATATCAATGTACAATATCCTAGATTGATAGGTATTTCCAGAGAAATGGAAGTTACTTTACACAGAAAAATAAATGTTAAAGATAAAATGCAAAATGGTAAGACAAGTTGGCTGTTACCAGTGGAGGTCACGCCCCATCCGCTGATGGTGCAGTCAGCTCCATCAAGGTTGGTGCCAGCACTGTGCATCTCAATGGTCTTCACATACTGGTTCATCTCAACTGGGCTGATCAGTTTGATCATAGCAATGTCGTTCTGCAGGGTACGTCTGTTCCAGCCGGGGTGCTGTGAACAAAGATATAGTCAATGAAGCATTTCTTAATGAACTTGGATATGAGATGTTTTGAACACCACTATGAATTAATGCTTCCCAGTTTTATTCCTACCATTCCCCATCAGAAGCTTCCCAGCTAAGCTGCGACGTAACAGAACTGTTCTGCGACCATACTTTTTTGGTCTGTGTGTTACTTACTAAAATGGCATGTAGCAGTAACGTTATTTAATGCTGAGGTCTCAACCTAACCAAACCAGAATGTTGTGATAACATTCTGTTCTAGTAAGGTCTTGCCGTGACTTAACCAGAATGTTATAATAGCGTTCTGCTCTGGTGAGGTCTCAACCTAACCAAATCAGAATGTTGTAATAAAATTCTGTTCTAGTAAGATCTCGACGTGACTTAATCAGAATGTTATAATAACGTTCTGCTCTGGTGAGGTCTAAACCTAACCAAATCAGAACATTATAATAATGGTTGAGACCTAACCATAATGTTAAGGTCTCCTATATATGTATATATATATATATATATATAGGAGGTTAAGTTTTATTGTGGTTTCTCTAGCAATATTTTTTCTAACAATATGACAATAATAACTGAATGGTCGATGATAACTTAGAGATAAAATGGGTTACCCTTTCTTGTATTCAATATGGAATGTGGTCAATAAATAAGAAACATTTGGAAAATGAAATCCTGACCCCTATGGGGATAGAACCCCGGACCTCTCACACACAAAGCAGGGAACATACCACTGAGCTACTGAGGATTGCACTGGTTGGTAGGGTCAAGCCATTGCATTTATGCTAGTACTTTTACTATTGCTACAATTACTGCTATGAGTCCATGCCTACATATATTTAGTTATATCTAGACATATAAATTAGACATAACTATGTATGTATACATACATTATAACATACATAGTTAGTACATGTCATACATACATCTAAACATATATATTATGCCTAACTGTATATGTATGTATGTATGTATATATATACATACATAATTTATAGTTATGCATACTATAATGTCTAGATATCACTCCTATCAGATTATCTGAATATATGTATGACATGGACTAATCAAGTAGTTATTGTAGTAATAGTAATAGTACTAGCATAAATGCAATGGCTTGACCCTACCAACCAGTGCAATCCTCAGTAGCTCAGTGGTATGTTCCCTGCTCTGTGTGTGAGAGGTCCGGGGTTCTATCCCCACAGGGGTCAGACATTCCTTTTCTAAATGTTTCTTATTTATTGACCACATTCCAACTTGAATACAAGAAAGGGTTACCTATTTTATCTCTAAGTTATCAAAGACTATTCAATTATTTAGAAATGGAAGATACAATGAAATCCTAGGTATAGTTTATGAATCAAGTCCAATGAATAAAAGATATCACTCATATTGTTTGAAAAACCACAATAGAACTTACCATGACTGAAGAATGTAACCAGAACGTTCTATAACGTTTTAATAACGTAACAGTGTGACGTCGCAATGGGAGGTTGCAGCAACGTTATTGGGAGCCATCAAAATAACGTAACAAGACCCAAAACAGGACCAAACAGAACGTTGCTGCAATGTTATAATAACGTCATGTGCTTGCCTGGGTTGAACACGAATGATAGCTATCACTTTGATTCCTCTTCAGTTGCAGATAGAATATTTGTTTGTCAGCAAATAATGTTCAGATATCCAGGTTTAATGCAGTGTTAATCATAACAGTTTTACAGAGATATCTTTCTGTGCTAAATATGTAAGTCAAGAGCTCTTTAACTTTTAAACATCTTTGTTCTGAGTTTGATGATAAGTCTAGAGATGTTTGTCTGTGCATTTTGTGTTAGTCATCATTCTTCTGAATTTGATTATTTGATTGTTATTCATAGTGACTGGTATGAACGTCAAATTGGATATTCTTTTAAAAGAGAGGCAAGCCCTTACACTGATGATGTCCTCAATGTAGTAGCCAACAGGTGCTCCAACGCTGGTGTCACCACGGGTGTGAAGACCCATGACGACGTACAGACCAAGGCTGAAGTTGAAAGGTGGAAATACAATCACCAAATACTATTCTTTGCCCATATTATTTAGAGTAGATTTCTTAGGTTTTACATTCTTGGATGTGGAACTAAGATTATCTTAGACCCCTTAGTTTAATGTCCAGTTGAAGATGTTATTCTATAAAGCAGCAGCGATTAGTCATTATACATTATAACATGCCAATTAAGTTGGAGTGACGATCTGAAGTTTTGAGTGGATTTACTCTATAATTATAGTACGTTGTTCACAGAAATGATTCTGAGGTCGAGTTAGGGGGGGATCTGAAGTGGTGCATAGTAAAATAGAGAAAAAACATCCGTTGCTTATGTCAGTGTCTGAGGTGTGGGGGTATCTGAAACTTCGGGGGCATGAAGTAGTGAGGTTAGACTGTACTTCCGCTCCCAATTGCATGCAACTTTGATAAATAATTCCTGTAAATAGTATGATTCAACAACCACCCTCCATTCTTTTCCCTTATGATTTTTCAGATGTTAACACTAGTTTTACATTTTACATTTTACATTTTTGCAACCCTTTTACTTTAAACAGCTATAACTTCTAAATAACCACTCCCTTGACACTGAGCAAATAGAAAATCAAAGGGAAAAAAGTTCAGTGAATGAAAAAGGAAGGGAATACAAGACTGCAATTCGTAAAGTTGTTATTCTGTCAAGCAAAGAGCAATGACCCTTTGGTATATTTGTTCTCCTTTCCTTCAGCTTAGACCTTGGACTTCAGTCAGAATCTTTAAATACCTAAATATCTAGAGACTCACGGTCCAGCACCAACACAGTGGGCAGCAGTGACGATCCAGGTATCAGAGACAAGCACACAGCCGCAGGTATGGCCAGGGAAGGTGTCAATGGGCGTCCTTCTGCCCAGACGCTGGAGGGATCCCTGCCATGGGAACTCTCCCACTTGGGCATTACGTCCTAAAGGGGACAGTCATTTATGAGGCATTCAATTGTAATTGAATTTCTGTATTGCACTGTGCCAGTACAGCATTAGATATTATTGGTGATGCTCTTTCATTAGGGTTTTTAAATGAATATGACCATTGTTAAAATGCTTTTGTCATAAGGATGTAGACAACTAAATGTCATCACTTTATGGTTTTTGTAAATGACTTTGCTTTTTAACTAATCAAGTTGTCTTTAATACAAACTATATTTTAGCCTTTTTGATCTAAAGAGCAAAAGAAAATTGTTAATTGTTTTAATAGAATATCATAATACCTTGCTTAACACTTGCATTGATTATGACATCAACTGATCTGCTACAACCAAATATTTCTCCAAGAAGGTCAAAGAATGAGACTTACCACCAATGATCTGGGGAGCCACACGGGCCTCCAGGGCTGGCAGAGCCACAGCGAGTAGAGCAAAGACGACCAGGCTGTTCATATTCACGTTTTGGTGTGATGTCTGGGTGGTGGCTGTCCATCATTTTTATACCAAAATATTGTCTGAATTCCACCATCTGTGTCATCATTGAATGCTCTAATAGATAGTGCGGACTTCCGGTCTCGATGGATATGATCCTCTGCGATGTAATAGCAGGATAAGATTGTAGAGAATACTTCCTGAACATAAGTGGTATAAACCTATATGGAAATAATTAAATGACATGGATAAGCTATCAGGTTAATTCTCACAAAGCTCTAATGGTTTCTTATTGTAACTCATTAAGATTATTCGCAACATATTTTGAAACAAACATATTTTGTAGACTACCTCATAATACACATGTGATGATGAAACAATATCATTATGCAGCAAGTCGACATGATGAGTGCACTTTATAACTGCTTTTAGAGAAGTGCACACGCTCAACTTCGATAGTTCAATCTTGTTCAGACTTCATTATCCATTATGGATTCATTAACATAAACATTTATGCCACCTTTATAAGTATAGTTCAAAGAAACGGCACGTGTGTCTCCACCTTACATTTAAACAAATAAATTTCAGTTCTTTTCATAACCGTACTTGACCAATTATCATGCAGTATACCAATATATGGTATTGATATTACATATACCAATGCCAACATTATTATAATACTACTGGTATTCGGACCGGAGTCCTTCAAGAGGGCCTCTGGGCGTGGACAGGAAGAACCCCCACAACAACAAAAAACCAAACAAACAAACAAACAAAAAGCATGGTCAGATCTAGAAGAGCACATTGATTGGGATAACCATGGCATCTTCCTGTCTGAATTTTGAAATTAATATGATAATTCTTTTGTTATTTTTATCAGATGACCAGTAGAAGACATCCTGTCCAGAGATGCCAATAGATAATGAGTAGCCAGAAAAGTGTATATAATACACTTTCTTCTAAATGTTATATTTTTTAATATATCAAGGAGAATGTTAAGCTATACTAAGAGGCTCATAACACTTGTGATGTAACAAAAACAACTGTTCAACTGTTAAATGCCAAGTATGTTGTATCAAATCGACATATCATGCTTGTTCTCGTCCATGTTTTTGTAAAATTCTAGTTTTCTTTTTCAAAATTCTGGGTGGACAAACTATTTTCATTATTGTGTTTGGAGAAACAGCGAGATGTTTTTTGTGTAGACAGAAAAAACAGCTTATTTTTATATCACATCGTTCGTTGCATCCCTTACATAAAACGAAGTATAAATGACAGATCATAATCATACCTTCTTATCGTATAGATAACACATGAACATATGGTCGTATAATACAATATAAAGTGACTGGTTGTGAAAATAAAGGTTTATGTACTTGGTATGCATAAGTTCAAATATAACGTAATGCATGGTCTAATCATCACATGATGAAGCTTAAACCTTCTTCATGATAATATTTTGCACCAGGTCAGGTCCTGGTAAGGACGATCCAGTTAAAAACTAGTGGAGGCCGATTCTTAAAAAATCCCCTGAGCGTCATATTGATTAAAGCTCTGATCTTGACATGTGATATATCAGTTAAAAGCTTACATTTCCCCCTATGTACATAGGTATACATTTGTGGAGAGAGGCTCGGTGATTATTATTGTAGCTAAACCTCTCTTTCCTCCTTGCTTATACTAATTATTCAGTAGGTCTCGTGACCACTTTGAGCAGCAAATTGGTTTGCATGGAGCCGCCGTCCGCCCTGGACGTTTCAATATGCTTGTGTTATTTTTATCCTTGAGGGACGGGCAGATTTGCTGTAATTCGTGGATTTGATATCATACAAATGTACTGACGCGGGTGTCAGTTTTATTGCATAGTAGATATCTTAGCTAGCTGTAGCCAGAAGCTAGACCCATACTAAGATAGGCTCTCTGAATATATGATTGGAGAGCGTAGAGATGACGTCACAGGAAGAGGCAAATAAGATATGTAGTTTGTGCCCATGCTCCTCAGAGTGAACCAAGTGGCCTGTAAGGCAAGTCTGAAATGTGTGGGATTAGTGAGCTCAGGTAAAGTCTGGGCAAGTGAGTGGAGCCAGATAGGTGGGTGAGCTCAGGAGAATTGGTTGTATGGAGTAGAGCGGACCATCTCTTGGACTTGACACTAGTCAACGGCAACTCAGTGATGTATATTACATGCATTTGGGCTAATAAATACTATCCTTTTACGCAAGTGTTCTCTGTCGTCTCTGAATTAGGAACTAGGTTCGAGGATGATTGACGATCTAGACGAGATGGAAGACTGTGATCAACAGCTAGTTTATTGGAACCATACACATGGAAAATTAACTAAGGGGAGACTGACGATTGGAGAGAAAAGTAAACCCTATAGTTCACAAAGGTAATGTCCCATATTTCCTTATGCTGGGCCTGTACACTCAGAAGCATGTCAAATGTTGGAGCAGGACGACGATATAAGTATACTAGGATGATCAACCCGACATTTCAAAGCCATCCTTTTACTTTTTTTAAACTTTTTTATTTTATTTATTAAACTACATTCATAAAATGATGATCTTTCATGTAAGCAAGACGTTCCATACAAATATATATACGAGACATAGTACAATCCAATTTTAAAGGAATCTAAGGATTTTATTTCTTTATCATGAGTTTATAATAAAGAGTAATTATACAAACACCAGCACGAGTTTATGCCTGGTGTAGAGGGATTCCATACAAGTATATACGAGACATAGTATAGTTCATTTCGTTTCAGAAAAAAATACGAATTCTATTTCCTTATCATGAGTTTATGATAAGGAACAAATATACACCAGCATGAGTTTATGCACGGTGTAAAGAGACCAATTTATTTTATGTGTGAAAACGTTATAGTATTAATATTAACAAAAGTAACTCATTTAGACAAGTATTCTGACATAATGATGGTTAACAACATGTACGGTGACAACAGCCATGCTAGTACCCCGACCAAGGGTCACATATATACCATGTTCTATGACCGATGGTTTACATGGCCTTACATATGCTGACACAGAAAAATGTTCAATGACCAATTCAAACATATAATTAATTTACAGCATGTACGATGACACTTGACGTCCTTGTATGATGACCTAGGACAAATATGCAGCATACTTTAAGTTGGGGGGGGGGGTCCTTTTGGTGGACGCCTAAACTACAAAAAGAGGGGGGAATGGCGTGCGCGCACACGTGATTGCATGTGGTTTTAGTACTTAGCCCTTAGGGTGACCCCCCCCCCCCACTTTCGGAAATCCTGTATCCACCCCTGTATATATATACCATTAAACAAATTGTAACAGATTACGCAACCTTGAGCAAATCCGTTGGTTATGCCATGATAACGGATAAGCACAACGGACAGCTTTAACGAAAAGATTTGCACCTTCCCCCAGGACAGAAACCTGGCTGCCATCCGCTGGTCAACCTAACACAGCACCAAGAGATTAGGGTTGAGTGGCAGTGCTGGTCAACGTGTACACAAGATTTACAAAAATACTTTCCAGACAAGACTATTGATTTGATTATTGGGTTTTGTTGGACATTTGTTGTAAAGATTGGTTATAAAACGGGGGCTGTGCCACCAAACCTCCCTTTTCTTTCATTTTTTCTATTTAAAAAAAAGAATTCTTATAAATTGCTCCATTAACAATAACCGACCTGAGACTAGCAATAGGGGATTATTTTCTACCAACATATTGACTACTGGGGTGATGCCAGACACACTTCTCTGCTCTTATGTTGGTGTCAAGATAATAATCAGCTGCATGATAATAGATTTACAGGCGGGTATTATTGCCCTCTGGGGCTATAACATATCTTTTCAGCGGTCTCTGAGAGGGCGGGACAATGGCGAAGGTATAGGGGCAGAAATCTTGATCAAGAATATAGAGTTGACTGTACTTCACTTTGCATCCCCATCACACACAGTGTGGTAAGAGCAAAGAAACCTCCCCCTTCCCCTCCCATGCCTGTCATTGCCCCCAGGTGGCCTCAGATTAGTCCTAACCCCGGGAAGAATTCCCTCTGTTTTTGTCCCGGACTTTTAAATGGACTGAATGCAGAGACTTAATGCAGGCGTTCTCCTAGCGATCTAAAGGTCGCGTGAGAACGGCGCTCCGTGCAGGTGAAAGAACAATGCCCAAGGTTGGGGGAAGGACGACAGGTAGCGGGAAGGAGTTTAATGGCCGATTTAGCCGGTTAGTGGTAGCGGAAAGTCTTACCTCTATGTGTAAACGCACAGTATTTACACCCACACAACTCACGTACAACTGATACTTAAAACACGGATAATTATCGCATTATATGGTGCAGCTATACATAAATCGCACATAAACCGCCGATAGTTCTACCACAGATCCCACACGACATCCAAACAGCCCAATCACAGCTCATACATCGGTAACATGTCTCACATAGAACTTTTCACAAATCTAACACACACAAACACACCTTCAATCTCTACAAGATTGTGAAATTAACTTTTATCCAACTCACTCATACTTCAACCGCACCTCACCTTCAGCTTATCTCTTCCTTACACACATGTAACATATAACACCCAACTCATATAGGCCTATAGGCCTAGTTCTCACCCACAACTCACACGAAGCTCACATACCACTCATAAATTACTTACACACAGCACATACGCAACCAGTTCACACACAACTCACACATCCATCATACACACACCACTTACGCATAACTCACAAACTACACACACACCACACACATACTATGCACACACTACATACACACCATGCACACACCACATCCCAATGGGGGGGGGGGGCTGACTCAAGAATTACAAAAATTCTTTCCAGACAAGAATATTGATTTGATTATTGGGTTTAGTTGAATATTTGTTGTAAATATTGGTTAGAAATCGGGGGCTGTGCCCCCCAAGCGCGATTTTTCTTTTCTTTTTCCTATTTTTCAGTTTTCTTATAAATTGCCCCATAAACAATGACCGACCTAAGACAAACGAGGGGATTATTTTTCTATCAACACTTGACTACTGAGGTGATCCACACATTAATGAGAAACATTTGGCACAACATATACAATAAGAATAACTTATTCTCTAACAAGAACAGCACAGGAAAAGCCTTATACAAATGTTTTTAGACCTTAAGAAATAGAAAGTAGATAAATCCATAAAAGACCAGCCGTCATTGCTCTAAACATACCTGGTCAATTGGGGACATTGATATTTTAGCGAGCAAAGATAGATAATTTGTGACATTTCGCCGTTGACGTCCCAACTGTAGCTCCCTTTTACATATAGGACGGCAGTGCGCCTCTTGTGATCTTTTTCAAGACATAAACAAACAGTCAATAACGCCACAATGGCAAAGACTCCACTATTGTAACCCTTTGCACAGACTCTCATAAGGGGCGCCATCATCATCGATGTCACAGATATTGCGTGGTCAATGGTTGAAATTACATATCTTAAAGATAAGAAGCTATAATGTTTTTGAGCATGTTAAGACTCAGACATTCAAATAATTACGTGGGATTATAGGAAATGACACAAACGTATCATAACATTGCGGGGTTGGGGTGGCCAACGTTGTTGAGGCGTCGGTACCACTCGATATTCCCCAATTGTTAGACCTCCAGGACTTGTTGCACCTTCATTAAATAGCAGGTAATATCTTTTGTCACATGTGGCAGTTGTTAAATATTGTGCAGGCGTGATGTCTTATAAATCTACTTACGCTGAATAGGTGCAGGAGTCAGTCTGTTTTATTTTTTACATTACCTTAAGCATACAGTTTTTAACTTGGTGAGATGTCAGCGTTCTAATTATCACTTGTCGTGCGGGGCTTGGAGGCACGCTGTAAACATCTCACACCTAGTGCCTCGCCTACACTGAATCTGAAAAGAGAAACGTGTATTGAAGATGAAGGGTCAATTAAAACAGGGTGGGAGGGGGGGGGGGGGGGTATCTTCTCCTACCTGTTGCGGAAATACGAGAATAAAGACACACACCTATCTTGGACGGGCAAATTTCATCTTACTTCATCAGAATAGAAGGGTATATATGTTTATGGCCAAGAATTAGGGAATTAATGTATATGGCCAAGAATTAGGGAATTAAAGAAGAGGAAAATAGAGAGAACATGGGAAAGTGAGGATAGCAAAAGGCTTCTTCTCCTTCTCCTTCTCCTCTTTCTTCTTCATACTATTCTAATAATTGATGAGAAACATGTAGAAGTCACATTTATGTACAGACATCTAGATAACACAGTCAGACACAAGGTGAATAGGGGGGAATGTGGGTTGTATCGCGCACCTAATGCGCGATACAGCAAGAGCAGGAAATGCTAGATGAATAAATGAACTCCAATATTATATTTCTATGTGATAGGATTTTAAAAAAACATCCAAGTAAGGGAGTACGCTTCTTGAATGCTCTATAACCGGTATCAACTTGTGTTGACCTGAAAATATGAGTAAGCTCATGTAAAAATATATAGTAGAAGTCTGGAAATTGCTTTTTTAAAGCTGAAATCATGTACACATGCATAAGAAATAATTCCCTGTTGTTGTATCGCGCATGTAAGCCTTGTATCGCGGATTTAATATATATATTTTTTGATAGAAAAATTTGAAATAATCCAATAAGAAATTCCAAACAAAATTTTTGTAATATCAAGCAGAGGGACTGAATTCATTTGTAACAACAGATGCTAGCAAAAATTATCAAGTCGTGATTATTTGCACATTGAATGTTTGCTGAATCACTTTTTGTTCCATCTGAAATTGCAAAAATAGCAAATTCTAAGTAAAATACTGATTTTCCACGACCTGAATTTCTTATTTAAAGGATAAAATCAGCCTTTTTCTCTGCTAAATTTGAAATAATGATGTGGGATATAGTTCCTGTTTGGAATATGAAAAGGAAAAATGTCTTTGGTATCGAAAAATGATTTAAAATGTGAAATAAAGTATGGAAATAAGGAGAATACAATAATTTCAAATATATATTCAAAATAGACATCTGCGCGATGCAATACCACCTACAGTTATATTTTCAGTTTGAAATATCACTGAAAATATCATTTATTTCATCATTAGGGAAAAATGACATATTTTCAGAATTCCACGAACTTTCTGTTTAAATAGTGGAATAATATCTCATCAAGTTCATTAATTTGTTGTGGCAAAGTTGGTTAAATAAGAAATTAAGTAAAAACTAAAGGTAAAATGCTAAAAATATGGGATAAGATACATTCTGGGTATTCTATAATTCATTCCATAAGGATACTGTTCCCAGAATTTTGCATGGTCTGCGGTAGAGAATTCTGCACATGTACTTTTTTGAATTTCAACAATTAGGTGAATTTTAGCCCATTTATAAGCATTTAAGCGCAGGTGCGCGATATAACCCACCTGCGCGATATAACCCACATTCCCTATATCCATACTGCAACCTAATAAATCCTAATGAATAAATGCATATGCCTTTGGATTTATTAGGTTATAGTATGGATACTGTCTTTTTGTACCAGCAGTATTACTTCATATTGAAAAACTTATTCACAATCTATTGCTTTAATATTAAGTGGAAGGTTACTCCTCATTTTGGGCACCCCAATAAAATGGTACATTTTTAATAAGCTGTGTCCGAGGGATGGGTAATGCTTTTTGTATCCCTTCATCCCTTCTTGAACGAAACCCCTCAGATTTTTGTTCAACCTTATTTCCTTGGAAATTAGAGCAGTTCTAGTACACATCAAGGTTTTTATAGTTCTTCTTGTGTCTAACAATGTTATGTTCACAGGCCGATGTTTGGCCTTTGCGTGTTTATTCTGCGGATCCAGAATGTTCAAGCAATTAATTGCCTCATTTTGTAGAATTTGTAACGACTCTCGCTCCGCTTTACTTGTAACATTTAAGAAGATGTTGCCATAGTTATAAGTAACCTTGAGAGTTGTCAGCAGACTCCATGAGTATGGGATTATTGCAATTGCCCTGGGCCTGTTAAACACTTGATCAACTAGAGTGCCAGTTGAAAGTTTGTAAATTTCTGTCTGGAGAAAAGAAAATGTCCTTAATAAGAGATATAAGTTATACCATGATAGGGGCTCTGGAAGGGGGGGGGGTCCCGATGTCGCATGTCAAATTTTAAAAACGGCAATGTCGCATGTCTCTGCTGCTTATTTTTCTCAATGTCACATGTCAATTTTAAGAAATGTCCATATCACATGTCACTAAGGTTTTAACCCTGTCTGTCATGTTGTATGTCGATTTTAAGAAATGGCTGTGTCGCCGTGTTGAATTCAATGGACAACCCCCATACGATATGATACCAGTGACCATATATATAATTCAAACACAGTTAAGATTTCAGATCAAAGTAGTCCAGAAAGAATCTTATACTTTATATATCATCGTATCCTTAGATGTACATCCCATTTCCATTATTATAGACAGCTCCTATAGACGTTGTGCTGATGACGTCACGTCTTATTGGTCTGCATTGTGACGTCAACCACAGATAAATGCACTGTGTAAGGTGTACCAAGTTCACTCAGGGACACTAACTATGATTTATAAAAATTCCCATAAAATCAAAACTATTCTATATAGATAAAAGCTTAACAATTGGTATGTTGGCTTTTACGATGCCATAGCTTTTGGTAAGTTGTGGACCACTAAGAGAATAAGAAGCAAATCACAGGCCATACAGAAACTGGAATGGAAAAGCGTTTAAGTCTAATGAAACATTAGTTATCATATAAGGGTGAGAGAAATGGATTGGTTGCCGAATCTTACACCTAGACTGCTTTCAAGATCTTACACCTAGACTGCTTTCAAGATCACAATAACCAGGTTTTGCTAAGAAATTCAAATTTTAAACAGTAGTATTTCTAAATCGATCATCATTATGATCAATATGCCAGCACATTTAGCAGATACGTCATGTGCACATTGTCCATAGTACGTTCTCTATGTGTTATCTTAGAGTAGGCAGGCTATCGTCTGTTTTCTCTGCTTTATGGATGGTTTTATGCTTGTGTACATTCGGTGAGGTTGGGGGAAACTATGGAATGGATCACTAAGAAAGGATGTGATGGAAGACAAAGATATAACTTAAGTAGAGAAGGTAATGGCAATTACGTAAAGAGCAAAATGGAATGTGAGATCGAAGAAAATAAAATGCAAGTACAGAAAGAAATAGACGACGAAGAGAGAGGTATTGGTGAGAAGATTTGATTGAAAAGGGAAGCCCGAGAGGACATTGTTGTGTTAAACTGTCGTAATTAAAAAGTGAGCAGTTTGATTCCATTAAGTCTATTACATTCAATGAATCTTTTCAGATTAGGACATTTGCCTATCAAAGACTGTGGAAACAATGCTGGTGCAGGAACCCATTTATGAGAATCTTACTTCCAAAAATATTATAGAAAAAACAACTACAGAAATCAAGGCACGTATTACAATGTGTCCCATCTTTGGTGACACAATAATTACATTCGACTCTGTCTTTAGCGGACACTGACGGGACCAGGGGTTTGTCCACTAAAGACAGAGGTCCGCTTAAGACAGAGTCAGTAGTATAGGACAAAAGTGTATATTGCATAATCATTATTCAGAATTTACTATCAATATTAAATAATTATATGTAGTGTTATTTATGTGAATAACACAAGTATTTACTATCTTATATAGGAAATGTATTAAACCTTTAGACCCCAAAGGTAACAACAATTAATTGCCTGATCTTATCAGGATATCAATGAATTAAACTCTGGAATTGCTTGTTCTCCTGGTTATTGAGGAACATCAAACCCAACCAACCCCCATCAATACAAATTTATAATACAATATGAGAAGATTTGACGTAAGGTAAGTGAAAAAGGGAAGTCCTGCCCAATATCACAGGGAGAGGTCCTGGCAGTCATCCCCTGTCCCCTCCACACCTCTCCCGGCCACATATCACAGGGAGAAGTCCTACCAGCCACCCCCTATCCCCTCCACGCCTGCCCCAGCCCAATATCAAAGGGAGAAGTCCTGTCAGTCATCCCCTGTCCCCTCCACACCTCTCCTGGCCACATATCACAGGGAGAGGCCCTATCAGTGACCCCCTATCCCCTCCATGCCTGCCCCAGCCCAATATCAAAGGGAGAAGTCCTGTCATTTGCCCCTGTCCACTCCACACCTGCCCCAGCCTAATATCACAGGAAGAAGTCCTGTCAGTCACCTCATGCCCCCTCAATACCTCTCCCAGCCTAATATAACAGGGAGAAGTCCTGTTAGTCACCCACTGTAACTTCCACACCTCTCCCAGCACAATATCAAAGGGAGAAGTCCTAGTTGCTCTCCACTTAAGACAAAGAATCTGACCAATTTTTCAGGAAAAAGTGTCCGCTAGCCACAGAAGACAGTTGTTCGCTTAATACAAAGAATTATAATTGGAATTATATTGAATTAAAGAGACATCTTGCCGGGACCAGAAGATTTGTCCACTAAAGACAGTTATCCACTTAAAGGGACCCTTGCACATACTTGTAGGTTTGATATATTCCAATCAAATTCTTAGAGCATGATAATTGGATCAAGAACTAATAATGCGAGAAATATCTAAAGAAAATTCCGAGTATAGGCATAGTTATGGGACATTATAATTTAGCATACTTTATCAGATTTCAAGGGAAATCCTCAGTCCTTGTGACGTCACAAGGACCATAAATGGGAATTCCTAGCTTTGAAAAAAGGGAATTCCCCACTCTATAAAATGCATAGATAGAAAATTGACCGGAAGCATAATTATGTTAGGTTACATGAAAGCTTTTATCAATTATATTTCCTTCTCACCTACATTCATTTATTAACCTGGGAATCACTAGTTATTTGGTAAGGGAATCCCCATTATTATGATGTAGCAAGGGGAGTACTGGAAAGCCCAGAAACTAGGAAATTCCCAAATTTTATCTTCTTTCCCTTATAATTCACCTTTACTTTGATATATTCAATTTTTTTCTTTTGAAACGTTTTTTAAAATACCAAAGAGAATTCAAATAAGTAAAACTTTGCCTTTTGGAAATTTATGTGCAATGAACCCTCTAAGACAGAGTCCACTAAAGACGACTGTATTAACAAAATGTAGACAAAACATGCACAGCGAAAGCATTTCTACTCAAAGTTTGGTCTTTTTAGATTTGGAAAATGCCGAACCTTATAACTGTATATTATGGGAGTGCATTGCCCAAAGTGATCAGTACTTCGGAGCAGGGTTCGGGAGAGAAGGGGCGCCTGTGTAGGCGGTCAGACAGGGAACGCTATTCTTTATGTGGGGTTTAATCTGCAATTAAGGTTTGTAATTGGGACTTATTCGATGATTGACAGCATTTACAGGAATTGATTGGCTCACTAACGAATTGTGGCTATTCTAGGTCACACCTGTATAATCTGGGTTTGGGTAAAAAAAAATGTATATAGGTATACGGGGCACAACATACTTATTAATGTATGTGGTCATTGCTTTAGAATTTTTTTTTTATCATGGTTAAATATTGTTGCTACATGTACTGTAGTCATTAAGCTCATCTGTAGAGGTTACATATGTTACATTAACATGGGAAACTAATATCATTAGAGAATACAGTATGGCAGATGTCATGAGAATGAACTATGTCTTACTAAACTGCTAAAACTGACCTAATTTTCTGTAGTGCCACCGACGTTGTCAGACCATGCCCTGTATTTCAACGCTGATATTCAGATCTATGGAAACACGAAAAAGTAGTTCTCAGCTAAATGGACATACACGTTATGGAAAGGCGGCACATGTTGTTGTATTACAAACAGTACATGCTTCTGGAGGGCCGTACATGTAATGGAAGGATAGTACATTATGGGAGAGCTACACATGCCGTGGGGGGCGGGGGAGGGGTGGATATGTGTGTGCGGGTTTTTCATGCAGTGAGAGTGTATTACATGACGCTGGTAATCTTTAACCTAAAATAATAATGATAATACCTCTGATATCATCTCTCACTCCTCTCACGTGTCAGTAATTAATTATACTTTCTACATTAGATAGAAAATAATGATTAAATTTAGTTTTTTCATGTTATAGAATAGAACCACTTAACAGAATAGTTCCTGTTACAACAGTTCCACTTTTCCTTCCAAAATTTATTTTAAAAAGTCCTAAAAATAGTGAGAAAATGTTGAAAAGTTCTACTTATTACTGCTCGCAACCCCCTTTTTAAAGGAAAGCTAGCACATAATGAGCAGTTAGATATTTGTCAATGAAATTCTTTGTGCATGGAATATGCATTAAGAACTAATGATGCTAGAAATATTTTAGGCATATTCCTAGTTTATACACAGTTATGGGATATTTAAAACCTTGTATTTTATTTCATTTTTAAGGGAAATCCCCTAATTTATGACGTAGCAAGGGGAGTGTTTGGGGAATCCCACCTGCCCTTATAAGGGAATCCCCACCCCTGTAGAATTTGTAGCAACGGTTATGCTCTCTAATCCAAATTATATATATGTGGCCAAATGCAACCCATAACAAATTAATATAAATATCCATCTACAATCATTCATTAAACAGGGAATCTCAAAATAACTTTAGAAGGAATTCCCATAACTGTGACGTAGCAAGGGGAGCACCAAACAGCCCAGCATTCAGGGAATTCCTAAAATTAAATTTCTTTCCTGAATAATTCCCTAAGACCTCGACTAATTCACGTTTTTATTTTTGAAATATGTTTATAATACTTAAATCAAGTTAAGTACATGAAATAATGTAGTAAGTGAATTTATGTGCAAGTTTTCCTTTAAGTTGAAATTATTGGCAGTTGGCTTAGAATAGAAGACTAATAATTGTATCTGCAGATAGCAGACACACTTGCTTCTTCTCTCCATATAAAAGGAATAGATAGAGGATTTATAAAAGGGGTGTCTGCATAGGCCTAGGCCGTGGTATTTTGCCATATTTTTGTAGATTAGGGGTCCACCAAAAGGGGTGGGGCCCATAAAAGACCGTCTAGATCCCCCCTCCCCCCGCCTTGCTTCCCCCCGTAATAATATTATAGGCATTGTAATCCAACGTATGATCTCACAACGTCAATGTTAATGTGAATGTCAATACAGTGAATGCTCAGGAATCACGTTCTTGAGATGCTCGTTTTATGCAAATTCATTTTCTCCCCCTTCCCGACTCCTCCTCCCCCTCCCCCTACCACCCGCCACAAATCTCTCTGACAGTCATAAATGGGCGTGCTCATCATGGTTCATTTTTTAGATAAACATCTATGGCCCATTGCACAATAACTGATTGTAACAGCGATTGATTGTAACAAGGAAACCTTTCCTTGTTGATTTGATTGCTGTTATGCACATTTTTTGCACTTCTTCACCCTCAAAATAAAACTATTTAGAATGCTGTTAATAACCTTAATAATCTTTAGAGGAACTAGTCCTACAGTGCCCCTTTTAACATCAATTTACATAATTCCATTTGATCCAGTAGAAAAAAAGATATAGGCGCATCACGACAAGGATTGGCTTGCTAGGAAACAATGTCATGTCCTTGTTGTGATTTTAAACTAATTGCTGTTACAATCAGTAACTAAATACTAAAGCCTTGTGGTTTGTCGACATATTACCCATGATGCACCTTGATCTAGGCTAGCCTGCAGGTAAATCACAGGAATAAGCTAACCGTAGAAGGGAGAATTGTACCTGACGGTTGAAATAAAACGAAACCTGCACAAAGATGGCTTCGTCAAAAAGCTCTATTCTATCATCGCCAAGGTCAAGATATCTTAACAGTGATGTCTTAAATGGTCCTGCCAATGGTGGAGTATGCAGATTTCATGTTATATTATTTGAGTAAGCACGACCTGCAAAAACTCCAAAGGATGCAGAACCGGGCCTTACGCATTTGGTTGAATTATGTATCCGCAACAGCCGTTCCGACCTCTGAATTACACAATCTATGTAAGATACGCACACTTAATAGTAGATGGTTTTTACATATACTATTATTACTGTTTAGGTATAAGCATAATGATACATGGCTTAACCAACCCATTAGAGCTACACTTGGATCAATCAAAATTAATTTGGTCCTAGACAAGCCAAACCTGAATATTTATCGTAGATGTCCCTATTATGTAGGGGCAACTGCATGGAACCAGCTCCCTCTGCATATACAGCAGACTGACTACTTAACCGACTTTAAAAAGTTGGTGAAGCCATGGATTGAATATTAAATTGCTTAACTGTGGATTAATGTACTTAACATGGTACTAATCCCGTTATATACCTACTTGGATTATTATAATCCATACTACCAAGTTTGTAATTTACCCTATAGAGGGCATATTCTCAAAAATCACGAGTATACTACAGGCATGTTTCTTAACTTAGAAAACTGCCATACTTCACATTATCTTGTATAAATCTAAAATTGTATTTTGCTTTGTTACTTACACAGAAGATCATTGTCATAATGAGTGTGGTTGAATAAAAAAAAAAAAATGTTACGATTTTCATCTTGTCATTGTTACAAAATCCATTGTGCAACGGGCCACATGTCATGTCACCATGTGGTAGTCAAAGGAAACATTGAATGTAACGACAGGATAATGTTTTCCTGTCCCTTTCACTGCCAGATATATCACAATATAACTGATATTTACTGAAATATTGCCCAAAATACAAAAATTAATGCATAAATTCCCTAAAACTCAAATTTATCTGAGATTCTTCAGACGAAAAACTTTTTCAATAATTTTGATAAAAACATTCTAAATGTTGGAACTGTGCCAATAAGGCAAATTTCTCGCATTTGTTAATCGTTTGTACTGTCGTACTTTGCAGGTTACCATGGTAACCAATAATTCATAAAATAAATATCACACTGTTTATAAGAATAACATGAAAACATTATCTTTTTTGTGCAAAAGACAGTTTGTGATTATCATAAACAAAAGAAAAGTTAGAATAAATTGAAAATCACGTCATTTACATAAATTTACTCATTTTTCATGATTTTTTAATTAGTATGGCAAATTCAAATGTAAATACACTGTTTATGATTTCTCGAATCACAATTCTAATATTTTTGGGTGACTTGATAGTCCGCAGTTCAAATACCTGTATCTCTGGTTCTTATTGGAATATCTGAAAAATTCTTTCAGATTCTGAAAGCATAATTTACACTCTTTCAATGGTGTTCCTATGGGATTTTACTATAGGGCCTCATATGAGGCCTGTGGCAGTGTAAGGGTAAAATTATTTGAGCAAGCATGGCGATTGCATTGAGAACTAATTATGTAAAAGATATCCTGGGTCGAACTCTGATGGGTGATGGCCCAGGGCAAAGCGCACTTTCTGAACACTACTTAAATCCATCTTAAGCTATTGGAAGAAGTAATACTTTAACATGCTGAAGCAATACTTTAACAGGAAGTTATTAATGTAGGACATTGATGCATTGGTGGCAGGTTTGGGATGTATATAGTTATGCAGGTTTAAGTCAAAATAAGAAGTGTTCATTCATGCAACTTCAGGATTGCAAGGACAAAATTATAGGCATATGCAGTAAATGGGCATTCACAGGCATTCACACTCTGGGGCCTTCCACCAAGTATATTTCTGCACAAATCCAAAGCATACTTTAGAACATGGGGTTTGAGTAGTGTGTGTGTGGTCTGAAATCAAAGAAAATAATTGCATGCATATTTAATGGAAGGCTGTTTGGTAATTGATGTATCGCCTTTGTAAGCAGAAGGTTACCAATGTAAGCATTCTTAAAAGTCAAGCTGTCGGAGCATACTCGACACGTCCATTATCACCATCACTTTGACAGATTTCTATAGGTTTATATAATGAAGCTACAAATATAGGAAAATAATCAAAATTACTAGTCGGAATACCCTCAGTTGTGTATAGAACCCGCCAGATTGACCCGGAACCCTCTCAGATTTTAGGACTGTGTCCTTCAGTCAGATTCAACAAGAGTAAATCTAAGGATATTGCATCGACTTTGAATGGTTGTACAAAATGTCATCAAATATTGTGCTCTTACAGAAGATGGAAGGCAGATATCAGAGTAAAAATGTGCATTATCTCTATGCATCCTAGAAGATTGAAGTTTTTTTTCAAATAATTTCAATGAGATAAGCTTCTAAATGCCCTAAAGATATGGCAACAATTATCCAGGGGGCGGCCTGGATAGGCCAACATCGGACAATGGGTAAAGTACTGCGCCGGAAACGAATGCCGCCTTATGACCTGGTCACTTCCAGTTTAGGGTCAAACCTTAAAACCCAGTAGTACCAGCCACAATGCCTGCGCGGAAGTGACTTCAATCATCGGTTGCTGGTATCGGCGTCCCCTCGGTGGTCGCTAAGTGGCAGCCAACACCAGCATATTTCCTGCCATGCCCTGAGTCTCCATGACCCAGTTTCGGGCCTGGACGTGAAACACATAGAGAAATAGTTTTGAGGCATTGAGAAAGAGTTTTGAAATCCGACTCTTGAGACTTGCTATGTTGATTTACAGATAAAAAAGTCAAATTCTGTTGCATAGAGAGCGAAACAAAGTTGGTATCCGGCATTTGCAGAAACAACTTTTCACAGGGGTACAGCAAGGTAGCTGTGACGTATTTAGGCTAGGGGTATGATGGCACAGGGACAGGGGCTGGGGGGCACTATTTGATCTCCCCCCACCCCCATACACACACAAATAGGCATAAGGTAGATGGGGGGTCCCATGTCACGTGTCAAATTTTAAAAAATTGCCCATGTCACATGTCTAAATGGGCCTTGTCATTTGTCACTAATGTAACTGGGATTTAGATAATTATACGAATTGCGGTGAGGCACCTATTACGACTCTGAGCCAATGAAGTAAAAGGTATTGTGATGACGATCTGTTGAATATATTAGACCACCTACTAGTGAGCCGCATCCCGTAGGTGGCTGGTGAGAGCAGGGGGGAGCAGGGTAGTAGGCTACTCTTACTGATAAAACACAAGACCACTAGTGAGACCACTAGTGAGACCACTAGTGAGACCACTAGTGAGACCACTAGTGAGACCACTAGTGAGACCACTAGTGAGACCACTAGTGAGACCACTAGTGAGACCACTAGTGAGACCACTAGTGAGACCACTAGTGAGACCACTAGTGAGACCACTAGTGACACTAGGGTGTCAAGAAGTTTCGTACCTAGAGGCATTAATTTTTCGTTTTGCTTCTATATAATTATATATATCAGCGAATGTTTTTTTTCATAGAACTAATGCGGCATCCATAGTAATTTCGAGGTAATTTCGAGATAATTCTCGTGATCCAATAGCCACTCGTAAAGCTTTCAAAATACTTAAAAAATATCGCGAAGGCTTTATGATAATGTCGTGATGATATTTTGATGATATTGCGATCTCAAAAAGATTTTTTCCCCACAAAGTGTGAAATTTGAAAATCATTGTATGTGCTCAGGGTACAAACCTGTAGCTTATAGATCAAATATAATCAGAAAAAAACGTTGACAAAAAAAGTCAAGCTGATGATAACATTTTTGTTACCATCAATTAATTTCAAAATACTTATCATGAAATGTGTATGGCCGTCATTCCAGGCCCTAACTCGTGACCCCCTCAATAGGTGGGTTGATTAAAGTGGGCGGTGGGAGAGAGTCGTGGTAGGGCTATCTGAAACTATCTGACTTTATCAATGCATATCTCCCAATACACACCTTATTACAGGACCGCTTTGAGAGCTGGTACTTGGCCGTTTCTGTTTCGTTATATTAATATTGACTGGTACCCAACCACTCAGGTTCAAACGGCGACTCCTGCGCCACATGATTAAATATATATGGTCCTTTTTGTATACAGGCTAAGAGGGTCTCAGCGCCACCAATCAAAAGGACCGGAACTACATTGATTATGACAGGAACTACATGGTGAAACCACTCTCAAAGTATTATAACCTGATGAGTATTGCAGGACAACTGAATGTGATTGGTTAAAATATCGTTTCTCTTTGCTTTAGCGATTCGTTATTGTCAAAATACCCCCATATACACCGTCAAGAAGGCGGAATCCACCTGGTCGGTATGTATATTAGTCTGGGGTCCAGACTCCAAAAAAGAGCTTATTTAAGGATTCTCGATGCCATAAAAAGTTTAAACCTAAAACCCTTTTGGGGTCCTAGAGGGGTCCTTTGGCAATAAAAATATACCGGTTGTCACCCTGTAGAGGTGTGCGTAACCATGACAACAGCCATTTTGTATGGCCAAGGTCAAGGTCATCTAAATTGATGTCGAATGTCAAAAATGGTCAAAAAAATGAAATTAAACTTCTTTCAAAGTGTCCCACCCTTTAGAATATGGAGGTTTATACCCAAACCTTTTTTGGTGCCCTAGAGGGGTCATTTGGGTAGAAGAACATGCCAGTTGTCTCCCTGTAGAGGTGTGCACAACCATTACCCACGCGATTTTGTTTATTCACCTCCTGAAATTTCATCCTTTCAGAATAACACATTTTATGTGATATCTCATTTATTTGATAAGATAAACCTTTGATATCAGAGATCCAAGTAGGACTATGTGAGATGTCTCTAGAGAAAAGACAACTCTGACCTTGGCCAAGGTCAAGGTCATCTAAACTAATGTCGAATGACAAAAAAGGTAAAAAAAATGAAATTAAACTTCTTTCAAAGTGTCCTACTCTGTAGAATATGAAAGTTTATACCCAAACCTCTTTTGGTGCCCTAGAGGGGCCCTCTTGGTAGAAGAATATGCCAGTTATGTCCCTGTAGAGACATGCGCAACCATTACCCAAGTGATTGTGTAAACTGACCTTCTGAAATTCCATTTTTTCAGAATGACACTATTCATGTGATATCTCATTTATTTGATAAGAAACCCTTTTGATATTTGTTCCAAGTAGTACTATAACAGATGTCCTTAGACAAAACTCAACTCTAACCTTGGCCAAGGTCAAGGTCAATATAATTTAGATTGATGTCAAACGACAAAAAACAGTCAAAAAGATTGTCCAATTAAACTTCTTTCAGAGTGTCCTACTCTTAAAACATGAAAAATTATACCCAAACCTCTTTTGGTAGTCTAGAAGGGTCTTTTCAGCATAATGAAATCTCAATTGTCTCCCTGTAGAGGTGTACACAACCAATACGCACACTATTATGTTTGCTCACCTCGAATTTCATCATTTTAGAATTGCATATTTTATGGGAAATTTCATTTATTTTATAAGATAATCATTGAATATCTATGTTCAAAGTAGTGCTATATCAGGAACCTCTGAACAAATGACAAATTTGACCTTGGTAAGGTCATCAAATTTACATCAAATGCTGAAAACTGCAATAAAAGAATGAGAATTCAACATATTCAGACGTGGTTAGAGTTGTCCAGGGTACCAACCACACAGGGAAAACTGGGAAAATGGCAAAAAAATATTCCCTGACAGGGAAAACACAGGGAATTTGGAAATTATGCCAAAACACAGGGAAAACACATGGAATTTCTTTTGGCCAGGTTATGATATTCCTGATTCTCAAGATATTTGGGATTCAACTTTTTGTTGTTGGGTTGTCCAAATGTTTTCTTTGCGCAGAGGCTTTTAAATTCATCCCATATAATACTACTTGGAACTCAGATATTAAAAGGTTATATTATCAAATAAATCAAATAACACATAAAAAATGTTATTCCGAAAGGAAGAAATTTCATAGTCAATACTCTACTGGGATCATGTAGGGATCCTTAAGACTTGGTATTATGCCAGTTTTCATTCTTTAGAGGTGCACATAATGGCGACCCATGCCATTTCGTTCACTTATCCCATAAAAACTTATTTCTGTGGACTAAGAAAGGTTTTAAGGTATGATAACTATACCGCTTATAGTTGTTACTATCTAAATTCTGTTCACTGAACAACATTTGTGCCAAAGAACTGGTAATCGAAGTATTTTGTTTCAATTCTAGGGTTTGCTTTTCTGAACTGGTCAAATTTAATGGATAGAATGACACAAAATGGCATGGGCAATTCAGATTTTGAATTTCTTCTGGTCCTCTATAGGAGTACAAAGAAATTATGGATGTTTTATACTAACATTAGACAGTTGAGCAGAAGTTTAATTTCAATGATTTGCATCTTTTGGCATTAGTTTATAAATTTGTTGACCTTGAACTTCATGACAGTCAAAGTCATATCTTGCAGATATTTGACTTATGCAGTACCACTATTCATTTTAGATGAAAGAGACATCAGATGCAAAACGTTGCAGTCTACACAAATCAGATTTTCTGGTAAAAGGGAATGATATGGTATAGGTCACCGCTATGTACATCTCTAAAGAATGAAAACGGGTGTAACATCAAGTCTTAGGGACCCCTGTACATGACCCTGAAAGAGTATTGCTATGACATTTCATATTCCCAACAGAAGAACATTTGAGAAGGTGTGGAATTTTAATTTATTTGCAGTTTTTATCATTTGATGTTAGTTTGAATGACCTTAACTTGACCATTGTCAAAGTTTTCTTTTGTCCAGAAACACTTCATAAAGCACTACTTGGAACATAGATATTTAATAAATATCTTATAAAATGAAATTTTCCATAAAATATGCTATTCTAAAAGGATGGAATTTGAGGTAAGCAAACAGAATAGTGTGGGTAATAGTTGAGTACACCTTTACAGAGAGACAATTGAGATATTTCTTCTATTTAAAAGACCCTTCAAGGCTACCAAAACAGGTTTGGGTACAATCTTTCATATTCCACAGAGTAGGACACATGGAAAGAAGTGATTTCAACTTTTTCACAATTTTCATTGTTTTGCATAAATCTAAATAATATTGACTTTGACTTTGGCCAAGTTGTTTTTTTATCTAGAGACATCCCATATGATAGTGCTTGAAATTCAGATATTAAAAGGTTTTCTTATCAAATAAATGAGATATCACATAAAAAGTGTAATTTTGAAAGGATGAAATTTCAGGACAATAAGCAAAATAGATAGGGTAATAGGAAGACAACTGGCATATTCTTCTACCCAAAGGACCCCTCTAGGGCACCAAAAGAGGTTTGATTATAAACCTCCATATTTTAAAGGGTGAGACAATTTGAAAAGAAGTTTAATTTTTTTTTTACCATATTTGGCATTCGACATCAATTTAGATGACCTTGACCTTGGCCAAGGTCAGAATTGTCTTTTGTCTAGAAAGATCTCATGTAGTACTACTTGGAACTCTGATATTAAACAGTTATCTTATCAAATAAATGAGATATCACATAAAATGTGTTATTCTGAAAGGATAAAATTTCAGGACAGTAAGCTAAATAGTTAGGGTAATGGTTGTGCACACATCTACAGGGAGACAACTGGCTTATTCTTCTACCCAAATGACCCCTCTAGGGCACCAAAAGAGGTGTGGGTATTAACTTTCATATTCTATAGGGTGAGACACTTTGAAAGAAGTTAATTTCGTGTTTTTTTTTACCATTTTTGACATTCGACATCAATTTAGATGACCTTGACCTTGGCCAAGGTCAGAATTGTCTTTTGTCTAGAAACATCTCATATAGTACTACTTGGAACTCTGATATTTATAGGTTATCTTATCAAATAAATGAGATATCACATAAAATGTGTTATTCTGAAAGGATGAGATTTCAGGAGGTCAGTAAGCAAAATCGCGTGGGTAATGGTTGTGCACACCTCTACAGGGAGACAACTGGCTTATTCTTCTACCCAAATGACCCCTCTAGGGCACCAAAAGAGGCTTGGGTATAAACCTCCATATTCTAAAGGGTGGGACACTTTGAAAGAAGTTTAATTTCATTTTTTTGACTATTTTTGACATTCGACATCAATTTAGATGACCTTGGCCTTGGCCAAGGTCAATGTTGTCTTTTGTGCAGATGCACCTCATACTGGGTCCCTTGTATACCAGATATAAAGTGCCAAACTCAAAAATTGAGTGAGATATTTCTTAAACAGTACATTTCTGAAGGGGTTCAATTTTAATGAGGGTTGCCATACAAAATGGCGGTTGTCATGGTTACGCACACCTCTACAGGGTGACAACCGGCATATTTTTATTGCCAAAGGACCCCTCTAGGACCCCAAAAGGGTTCTAGGTTTAAACTTTTTATGGCATCCAGAAGCTCCAATTTCATAGGTTGGACCCCAGACTATATACCATTACCCATTTTTTACCCACAACGCACGGGTAAACAAAGGGCAGGAAAAGGAAAACAATCTAAGAGTAAAGTTTAATAATTCACCCTATCACGGATGGTTGGTTTGCTGTGTTTTACCTTCAGACTATCCTAAATCTTGATGCATCCTAGGAAATATGTCGACAAACCACAATGCTTAACTATAGAAATATTCATTAATCATGGCAAAATTTGTCGTTAAACATTAAAGAAAACCATCATTCACTAATTTTCATTTTGTATCAGTATAGGTTTAAAATATTTAAGGTTGTTTTGAAAATCCATTGATTATAGACATAGCTATAGCAATTTGTAGACTATTTCCTATAGAGTTCTCTATGTTTTTGTTGACAAAATTAGGTCAAATTAACCTGCAGATGCCTAAAATACTGAATATTAGCTATCCGTGGTAGGGAGAAATAATAGCAATACGATCTTAAAAAGTGTGGTTTTCATTATCTACTAACATAAACTTTACATCTAGATCTTACTGGTTTTTAGTCAGCAAATAGATAAAAAAAAAACCATCTTTTTTATGTGTCTAGAGGAAACAAGATATAAAAATAATTATTAAAGAATGCAAACTCCTAGTTACGGAGACACGCGTGACACGGAGGGAAGTGGAAAAAGGTTCCTTTTTGTTTTAAACGAAAAGCAAAACAAAAAGGAAATAACAATGACTCAGCTTAAATTCATTCTTTGTTTTCGTAACAGTAATCATCTTAAGGTACACATGCGTGCGGGGTGGGGAACAAGACAATAAAACAGACAAAGCCATGCACGAATACAACAGTATCATAATGTTGCAGTGACCTTCTGTTGCATTTTCTTTTGTTTCATGCTAAATTACTTTGCGACGTTGCAGCAACGTCATTTTGATGGCTTCCAATAATGTAGTTCTACCTCAACTAATCAGAATGTACATCCAAATTATTGTCATTAACGGCTGTGTTAGGTAGGGATCGAATATTTGTGACCAATCATGGGAATTGGTGTCCTAGAGGGGGAATGTATGAATTTGAATTTGCATTCCTACCTTTTAGACATTGCAAACCATTTATAAATATTCCCATCACAGGCTGAGATACGGGAGTTTTAAATCCCCTAGGTGGTACACACTGGCACACCCCTGTTTTACCATTTGTGCTCCATTTCCATATTATAGCTCTTTGAACCAAATGATATTTAATCAGAAATTACAATTTTTCTTACTTATCAAAATCATTCAAAATGCAATAACTTTTCACACAGATCTTCATTCAAATAACAGTTTTCACTACGAGAAACTGAAAAACTTCTGTTCTTGAAAATGACAAAAATATTCTATGCAATCTGAACATTCCTTTTTCTGTTTCCATGGTAACATAACATCATTCCTTATTGTAACACTCTTGTAAAAAAAATGATGTTCCTTACAAAATTACCCATAATGCAACTTCCGTAAATAAATAGAATGTTTTTTTGCTCATAATCTTAATCTCTGGAAAATTCTGCCTGAGTCACATTTCTTAGGGAAATATGCATTATTAGCCTGTTTTCATCAATAACTCACTTAATTATGGACTTAGAGCAAAATGACTAAAATCCCTCTAGGTTACCATATCCCGTGACTGGTCACATTTAATGGGTGAGGGGATATTTCAGTTAAAACATGTTGAAATTGGAAACTCTCCTTTCACAAGTTTTAGCTAGTATTAGATACATAAAGGTAGTGTTGAATGAAACCCCCTCCATCTGCCTCCCCCCTCCCCCGCACATGTTATGCAGATGTTGTGAATTTTGCTCTATCTATAACAGTATAAGGATAGGAGTGGATAACAACCTGCCATTCCTGTTTGGGACCCTCTATTGCAACGCCTCCTATAAATCCTTACGAGCGTAACCCATTTAGATATGCGGTTGAAATTCTGTTCTAATCACAGATCGCTTGTGACAAATATCTAATAATGTTAGATATTTTCCAAGCTATTGACCATTTTCAAGTCGATTTTTAGTCGAATTGCTCAATGAGAAGACAATTTCTAGTTGTTTTCAACCAAAGCTAAGTGACCAGAATTGGTCGAAATGACCAGAGAATTTAGTTTAGTCGTTCAATTGGTTTCCCCTTGACTTTACAACAAGATCTCTCCATACCGAAAAAAGAGTGTCCATGAGAAAAGACTCGGCTATGTAGTCCCTTCAGTATATACCGGCATTAAAAGATCACTACGCCCTGCTCTTCAAAGGAAGTCCAATGGGATTGGCTGATGCAGATACGTACATCTGGTGCAAATACAGGATTTCCTAAAAGAAAAAAAAGGAAAAAATAAAAAGAGTAGGGGGGGGGATCAGCATATAGACTAAGCACTAAAATGATGTGCATTGCAGCATTATCCCCTGTTTTTGTAGTTAAGGGGTCAACCAAAAGGGGGGTCAGGACCTAATGGAACCCCCTCCCCTAAACCTCGCAGGATGCCGTTCATAACTGATTTCATGCGGCCGGGGGGGGGGGGGGGGAGTCGACTCCCCTATACATGACTACAGTAAAAATATGACGGGGGGGGGGTCATTAATCTTCAAAAATAGCATGACTACATTTAGGAACAGCCCTAGTCGAGAGTGCCAAAGTGGCAGATTGATAAACAGTCTCATTTTCAATAGATGTTGTCAGTATTTGGTCTATAGAAACAAGTCAGAATTGTCTCCATCATTGTTTATTTCATATAACTTAATTTCAATTTCCTATAGCTGTCAAAGACGCAGATGTTGTCAGTGTTTGGTCACCATAGAAACAAGTCAGAATCGTCTCCGTCATTGTCTATTTCATATAACTTAATTTCAATTTCCTATAGCTGTCAAAGACGCAGATGTTGTCAGTGTTTGATCACCATAGAAACAAGTCAGAATCGTTTCCTTCATTGTTTATTTCATGTAACTTAATTTCAATTTCCTATAGCTGTCATCGACGTAAGAATGTTATCAGTTGCCCACCATCGCATCCCTAAGTCGATTTAAATCGCATGAAAAAAATCACTTTTCTTTTCTAGCATTTAACCTTCTCAACCTATGATGCCCAACCTCGGCTGATTAATTCACAAATCAAAACAGCCAGAATAGACAATCATAATTATTATACTGTCTAATACCCAAAATAAATTCCTCTTCCACACAAACAACAAATGGTACGTCATTCTCCCCGCAACGGATAGCTCATTTCCAGTATTTTACCTGCAGACAAGTCTAGGTCAAGTTGCGCACTGGGAAATATGTCGACAAGTCACAATTAAATGTAGACATTTTCAATAAAGATGGCATTATTCCTAGCTTAACTTGTGGTTTAATAATTTATAATGAAAAACATTGGCTATTTTTTCAACCTTGTATCTGTTAATGTCTAATATTGGGGGTCTAGATGGGGGGGTCCCATGTCGTGTGTCGAATTTAAAAAACGGCCCTGTCGCCTGTCCATATATCTTGGTTTAGACCCATGTCCCATGTCGAATTTAAGAAATGGCCATGTCCCATGTCGAATTTAAGAATTAGCCCTGTCTCCTGTCGAATTTAAGAAAAGGCCCATGTCATTTGTCACTTAATTGTCATGTCACCTGTCGAATTTAAGAAATGGACGTGTCGCCGTGTCGAATTTAAGAAAGCCCCCTGTCGCCGTGTCGAATTTAAGGGTCTACACCCCCAATATTTTTCAAGTTAGATTAAAAGTCTATTCATTTCAAAGGATATATAGCAAGCATTTGTAATTTCCTATAGTTTTTTCCAGTGACGAAATCAGTCCAAACTAGCCTACAGGTATCTAAAAATAGGCCACTGTCAATCACCTATCGATGGTAGAGAGAATTTCAAATGTCTTTTTCGGGCTATTAGTGTTTTTACTATGGGAGAGAGGTGCAGTAATAATGTGTCCATGTCGATTATCGGGTCGTTTTCTCGGTGGGCCGGCCGGTTAAACGGGTCGTATCCTGATTGGTCCGGCTGTTAGTAACAGGCGGTCACGTGGTAACGACACTTCGCTGCTCACCAGCCTACCTCACCAGGTGTAGGCGGACACCAGCGGACGCACGTCGGTCACCAGCTACGGCCCTTACCACGTGACCACAGTCACATGGTCATAATAGACCTTTTGCAGACGTGGTCACAATATCACTTTATGGTGATCAATACGTGGTGATCAAGACCATGTGGCAAGTGAATAAATAAAAGTACATAAAAGTACATGAATTGTAAGGGACAAAAAGTACAATTTCATCAGACTTTTTAAAATAAAACTATATTTTAGATGCTTCAGAATTTCGAATAATAATAATAATAACCGCTTTTATTGACAACTGTGAGGTCAGTGTTGACCCATGTGTCATACAGAGACAGGGACTCCAAGGAATCCAAAACAGATAAGAAGAGTATAATTATGTTACTACTGACTAGGTCTAATGCTACTCACTATAGACTAAGAATAACTAAAAACAGGTACAGCGACTAGGGACACACCATGAGCAGGTTCGGGACAAGACTAAAACCAGCAATGTGGTCATATCTGGCATCGTTGCTAGATCTTGCATCGCATGTGTATTGTTATCTTGCATCGCTGCAAGCATTTTAATTATTAATTGAAATAAATCATCTAAATCTTGTTGCCGAATTCTAACAAATGTATAAAAATAAAGAATGATGTTATGGTGATGATATTTCATGTTTAGACAGATTTCTACCGCACAGATTTTCTAAAATCTTTGTTTAACCATTTTTGAACAATAGGATTACAGTATTTGTATCACGTGATGTAAACAAATGTTAAAACATTGAAATAAATAATCAAATTCTTGTTACCGAATTCTAACAGATGTATGCAAATAAAGAATAACATAATTTAGATGATATTTGATAATTAGACACATTTTTTCCATACAGATTTTCTAAAATCTTTGCTTAAGCATTTTTGACCAATAAGGTTATAGTATTTATACCACGTGATATAAACAAATATATAACAAGATGGCGCATTATTTTGCCAATTCAGTACTCATTTTTGAGCATTTTAAATGCATTCTTTTGTATTCAAGTTATATTATGAAATATTCTGGAGCAAAAAAGCATCTTTTTTCAAATATACAGTGTTTTAAACGTTGATATAACCATAAAAACGCCTTTTAAACAATTGTGATGGAAAATCAACAACGTTGGCATATCTTGCATCGTTGCATTATATTGCATCAATGCAAGAATAGCGGTCCGTCCCTAACCTGATGAGAGTGAAGTATACTCTTCTACCTCTGATGGTATGTTTACAGATACTAGAAACATTGGCCTATGGGCCAGACAAATACAGTGAGGCATACATAACCTGCATGGATATATTAGTACGTAATAATACATATGTAAGCCAGAAATATGTGGGCTATTGTTTTGTTACTTGTTACCTTCCAACCTCTGTTGGAAGGCATCATGTACAAACTTAGCGAATGCTTGAATAACAGTTTTGTGGGAGCTTCCGATTATATAAATGCACTTGTCTTCTGCAGACATTGAATGATAATCTGGAATAAATTTGGAAGTAATGCTCATAAGTCTTTGTCTTATCATTGCATGGACTGTGCAGTTTGTGAGTAGGTGTATTTCATCATCAACCTGCCCATTTTTACAATGTAAACATAAACGCTTCTCCTTCGGTGTTAGTGGTTTGGTGTGCCTGCCTGTTTCGATGGCAAGGTTGTGTGAGCTAAGCCTAAACTGAGCAAGAGCACATCTATGGTATGGATTTGTAACGTTGAGCAAATAGTGTTCGAGTCTAAACTCAGTTTTAAATAGCTTATATGTACGAAGTTTCTTACCATCCCCGGATTCTTTGATTTCGTTCAGAATATCCCCCATAAGGTTTTTATGTAATATATCTGAGACATGTTTGATTGTGCACAGTAGACTTGCTTTCAGTACTTTTAATATCTTGTGATTCCCAAAGATGTTTGCCCCATAGATAAGAGTAGACTTTCTATGCTAGAGCACCAATTTAGTTGCCCATCTTCATGCATGACTAGTAGGTGTTGGTAACACTCACTAAGAATGTGCGTCTCAGGTATGATTACAAATTGATCACCAATATGGGAGCCAGCCCACTATGGCCAGTTGTGACATCATCTGTACAACGTCTAGATACTCCTTACATCCCTGACCTTAGGATTGCTCCAATGTCATCTCTGAGCTGTGATCTTCATGCAGGAACGGATCAAGAGATTTCTAAAAAAAATAAAAATGGGGGGGGGGGGGGGGGGGGTTAGGTCCTCAAATTTTCTTCGGGGGCTACACTTTTTCATTACAAAAATCTAAATTTGGCAAAATGTAAAGAGGGGGTTCCCGCCCGCCCGCCACTTAATCCATCCCTGGTATTAATAATAATATTAATAAGACCTTTTCCTAACATTGGCTTTTACATAACCCTAGATGCCATCACCTAAGGCCAACCTTATGAAGTCATGAGACAGCCCTATCCCACCACTTCTACTTGTGTGTTTGTAACGGATCTATATAACACATTATGTGTGTGCATAATTATGTGTCATGCGATTGGACTGCAATATGGGGCATGCCACCAGCTGGGGAGAGTTGCATAAGGTACCGTCTTTTCGCATATCTACACATCCACACAAAATCACACATCCAAAAAATCACACATCCACGGGCCCATACACACTGACTATTTTCCATGATGTGGATGTGTGCCCATGCTCACTGACTCTTTTCGTACCTGTGTGCCAGGTTGGGGCTACGATGGGAAAAATGGGACGTCCCGTTTTTTCAGGATTGAACCCTCTAAATCATTTCCAAACATTCCATTATCATTTTTTCAAAATTAAAATAAGACCTTATATAACAAACAATTATTTGGTCAAATTAAAATTGAATCCCATCGTTACCATAACTTTTTTAATGGTTTTTAAAAGCCTGCCTGAAAAAAACGGGACATCCTGTAAAAACGGATCACAAAACGTCCTGTTTTTTCAGGACGGGCCGTTTTCTTGGGATGATTTTTGTCACTTTTAAAAAATAAAAATCAATATAAAAAAATGCAAGGATAGAATGTGAAAATGCAACGATCATTTTAATGCAAAAGATTTGTACTTTCATTACAAATAATTTTTGAATTTAGCAAACTCCTCATTTTCTGAGCATTTTTAGTTATGTAAAAATATTAATTGTGTAATCATTAGTTTCCGTTTTTCCAGGACGTCCCGTTTTTCAGTAGTATCCCCAACCTGCTGACTATTTTCCGCGACGTGGATGTGTGCCCATGCTCACTGACTATTTTCGTACCCATGTGCACTGGCTATTTTCCACGCATGGGCCCGTGGATGTGTGATTTTTTAGATGTGTGATTTTCTGTGGATGTGAGAATAGAACCGGCCGTTGCATAACATCCCGCTAAATAGGCCTATATTCCTTATAAATCTCCCTTAATATTGCACAGTGAGCTAATTGACATAGTGTTGCAAGTCCGGACTTTGGAAATCTGATAAATGGCAATTTCGTTAAGTAATAGGCTATATCTTGTATTTCTTTTTATTTTAGCGAATTTACTTAGCGGATTAAACTTCAGCTTTTACGGAAATTCAATAACGGATTTTGCAACCCCTTGGTCTCCACGATCTATTTTTGCAACAGTTTGGCTCCGTTAAACATCCGTTAATCAAATATACCAGAAAGTTATGCAAGCCCCTCCCAGGTGGGGCATGGTCGTTGCAGGTTGGTTGTAAGCCTCGGATCAAATTATTTTTGGAGAAAAAGGTGTATCTAGAAATCAGCCGTCTTCCTATACCAATCCTATCCTTTTGGAAACGGGGAAAATAAGATATTTAATAGTATGAAAAGGTTGCACTTAAGTTACCATTCCAGGATTGTAAGGTCATCTTGTAAAGGTCTTGAAAGGGTGACTTTTAACCACCTTTAATTTACCTTTCTTGAACCTTGATAATTCCATTTAGAAAGCTAGAGGGTCAGTAAAGGTATATTTCCAAGCAGTTTTCATCCAGGAATTCATTCTGATATTTCCCAGTGCGTATAAGAGAAGTAATTCCGTTAAAAAATACTCGCCCACAACCTTTGCGAAAGGACAAAGTGATTCACTACTCAAGTCTCTAAGAAGTGGAGTGAGTGAGAGGTGAAATGAGAGACTTAGCTTCGTACACTGTAGGCAATTAGAGGGTCTGCTAAAGACACTGTCACATGTAGAGACACAAACACTCTACAGTTTAGTTGGACTTTGTATAGACGTCGTGCAGATGACGTCACAAGATCCAAAAAGGGACTGGGTGCCATATTGGTGATCATCTAACAGTCATCATTATGGTACTTCAAAAGCACCAAAAAATACATATTTTGGCCACACTAATCTTAGTTAATTTTGTCTCCTGTTACCCGTTGCACAATGATTTTCGTAACAAGGAAAATAAAAAACAACGAAACATTTCCTTGTTACTTTTATCATAATAATGACTGTTTTGACACATTTAGAATGCCCTCAAAGAGCTGTAACTTTTACTGATTTTTTTCTATTTTTTTCCCTTTTTATAACAATTTACAGATTTCAATTTCATTCATTAGAACCAGAGATATTGCGTTTTCGTTACAACGAAACATTTCGTTGTTAAGCAAAAGTTCGTTGTGCTTTTGTTGTTTGATCCTCACAACGAGAATCCATTGTGCATGATAAACAACCAGCAGTCATGTAGAATATGTATGGTCGGATTTATTTAATAGCCACATGGTTATGATGAGCACATAGTGATCACCAAAATCTGGTCACGTGACCAGGTCTGCATAAGGTCTATAGTACAAGCTGCAGATTAAGACTGAAGCTCGGAGGTTCTCAGTTCACCTGTGTTGAGACCCATAACCAAGATATACTCCTAAATGCATGTTTTTACCCCGTCACCGTTGGTATAATGAGTTAGCTCAGTAGAAGCCCAGGCAAGCAGCAATGTAACAAGCACGTTCTGCAACTGTACTTATTTGGTCAGGCTGTAACCTACCCAATTTTCATGTAACATGTACCTAGCTTATTCCAGATAAAGTTGAAACATACTAAAAACGAATGTTATTATGACATCATATTTTAGTGAAGTTTAGACTTTACTAATAAAGAACGTTATAAAAACGTTATTATAACGTAAAAGAACATTACAAGAATGTCACAATAATATTTTTTGGGTACAATGGAAATAACATAACAAGAAACAAAGCAGAGCTTAACAGAATGTTGCTGCAACATTATAATAATGTCATATATTTGCTTGGGAGAGTTTTACCAGAAAGTTTCAGAAACCACAATGCATATTGATACGTTGACAAGTCTCTTATCTGTCCAGTCATATTAGTGACTACCAATGCAAAGTTTGGGAAGTACTTGTGTGCGTGGGAGCTGGTGACGTCACCTGTATCACATCACCCTGTGCTGGATGGGGGCGTGCGACGTCACTTCCGGCTAGTTCGTACGCCTCACTATGGTTAGGTTTAACTACTGGCCTTATAATACCTCCATCTGTGACTCCAAAGAAAGGAAACGCCACCTCTCCTTACACACCCGCTAACCCCCTCCTCCTCATCTGACATAATTTCTTCCCATCTACCGTTGCCAGCCCCCTTCACTTTTACAGAGAGGCAATTCCTTGTAATTATTGCATAAAGTACCACCGCCAATCCCGAATCCACAACCCCCGCCCCGGTCTCCCCACAACTTCCCACACAGATAGTCACCTGCTGCCGAGAGAAGGTACCCGTATGTGTGCATACCTGGCCGCGGACCACTGCATGCTGGGATAGGATCCGCCCTCCTCTCCCCCTACAACCCCCTCCCCCCTCACACCCTGCCCCTGCCCCTGCCCCCCACCCCCGCCCCCCGCCTTGCGCGCCCCTCCCGGCGGGCGTTATAACGGCGGGCGGGCGGCGGGCGGCGTACAGTGCCTTACCTCGGCCGTCCGCAGAGACACCTGGACACCGCCCCGCGAACCACGACGACACGGAGACCAGACAGAGGCGCCGAGGGGCTCAGAACCGGGGGGCGAGGAGCTGGAGAGGCGCCAAACGGTACGGCTGGAGGCACCCTTAACACGACACACACGTCCACAAGACCACAGGTCTGATTACTGGAGTTATCCCGCCGAACCAGGCCGCCGCACCCGTAAAGGATATAATATAAGTTTTAAGTTTTAAGCACAGATTTGGGAACTAGGACATAAGGGTGGAAGTTTTGAAAGAGACTTTCCTACGTCCGGACGCAGGCATTTTAGTCTATTATAATCTTGTCTGCGGCGAACATAGAAAACTTTAGGGGAACCCACCATTGAGTTCTATAGGACCTGCAGGAGCATTCTTCACTGCTAACCTTAGCTGGCGACGCCTTCCACCTGAACCTAACCTCTGAGGCTCAACGCCTTCTGAACGATTAACAGTCACCGATTTCACCAACAGGTCCCTGCTCGAAACTGTCCTTAAGGGTTCTAAACTTCCCTCAAGTGCCCTATACTTACATCACCTGTCCTTTATTGTATTTAACTACAGTTGACCTCTTCTCACTGTCCTTAGTCGCGCTTAACTGCCCTTTTACAGGGATTAACAAGTTCTCAGGCTCTTTACTGCCCTTTACTGCCCCTTACTGCCCATTGCCCCCGCCCTAACCCTTTCAAAATGCCCCCCGTCCCCCTGTGCCCGGCCCTCCCGGCGTCCCTGCTCCTCCTGCTCCTGCTCCTCCTGTCGCCCTCCGCCCCCCTCGGCCCCACCCTCTCCACCGGATGTGACCTCGCAGCGTCCCGGCGTCTCGTCGCCCTCTGCAGCCGCGCGCGCAAGCGCAGTGCCGACTCCCCGCTGCAAGCCCCGCGGTCGGCGTCGTCGTTTCCGGTAGGCGGCGGAAGTGAGGAGGAGGAAGGCATGTCGGGATTGACGCTGCTCCAGGGCAGTATGCGGGGTATGTAAAGTGCACTGGTGTGAAGCCAGGAGGTTTTTTCCTTTGTTATCCGGTATATCAAACAGATAAATGACAGGCTTGTAACTGCTTCCTGTTTTACACCCATCTCTGCAGCCTATGGCCTGTTGCATAACAAAATGGGAAAAAGGATATGTGGGTTTGTGTTTCATAACTTACGATCACATTTGAGCCTTGTCGAAATTATGGGAGTTTCAGCAGAGACCTTGTATGTATTCATATATATAAAGGATATATCGAGACTGGAAAGCTTCTCTTTGGCCCTATGTGCCCATTCCCCTCGTGGCTGGTTGGATCAACTATGACCAGGGTCAGGTCATGACTAATGTAATGTTGGAATAGCCAGTGGAATCACACTTGCTATTTTTACCATAGACATAATGGTCAATCCAAATCTAGTCCTACCACAGACCAGGTGGCAGGCCTGTAGTGCATAACAGGTTTTCCCCTGACTTTCCAGTCTCGATAAATTATATCCTATATATATATATACATACAAGGTCTCTGGTTTCAGTAAATGTATGGGTAACACTTACGGGAGATTCTGCAACAACATTTTCAAACTCGCGTAGTTTCGTTAAACACACATAAACAATCCATATGCAACAGGACACTATTTCATGAGACATTACAGAAATCTAACGGAAATTTGTCTTTTTTATAAGCCAGAGACCTTTTTGTCCTTATTAGCAGTGGGGGTTTGGTTCCCCAACGCAGTTTTTGGTGTCCAAAATGGAGGTTTTGGAGCCTTTAACAGAGTTAGAAGGTGTTAAATGAGACTTTCCCTCTGAAACACGTTTTTCAAACCTCCGCAAGGGTTCCAATATAGGGACAATTACAATCTCTGTATTAGCAAACGTTTCTACGAAACGTTACTAAGAATATTTTATGTTGTCTTTATTGAAACACAACGAGGGTTACAAAAAGTGCTTCACGACGAAACCTTGCCAAGAACCTCCTATACCTCCGTTTGAACATCTAATGCCATGCAAATTACACTTGAAACCCTTGAAAGTGAAGCACAAAAAAAAAGAAAAAAAGGACGTAAGCGTGTGAAAATGAATTTTTTTCCTAAATATCCCGCGTATATACCCAGTATTGTAGAAAGGTGTCATTTGATAAGGACTGGGGGAAAATTATATCAATATATAAATATTCCCGATGGGACGTACTGTTATGTCCCTGAAGTAATCTATTATAAGGGATACTCTCCATTTTTTGCAACCGCGTATTCAGTCTAAATTATTGTCAGTCATCTAAAGGATGTAAGGAATAAATTATTTAGAGTATATTGGCATTCAAGGTAGTTTGATTGGAGCTATAGACGTTGTGCAGTTGATATCACAACTGCGCATAATGGGCTGGCCGCCATGCTGGTGATCAATTTATAATCTTTATTGTTTACTATTCTGAAATATTTAGAGTGTCATGTTACGATACTAGAAATAGTCTCAAGTAATAATATCATCATTCAGAATATAATAATGTTTATTTTTTGACCACGTGGTCTTGATCCCATGTGGTGATCATCAAAAAGTGATGATGTGACCACGTCTGCAAAAGGTCTATAATGTTCTTTTTAACCGATACAGTAATTGGTCGTTATCTGCTGTAAGAAAAGGAAGAAAGGAGGATAGTTGTCGACAATCTTCAAAACGATACGTCACACGATGAATATCAGTACCCTTAATGTTGAACAATATGATTAAACTTAGGATAATGAGTCTCTAAAGACTTGAAGCATGTTTATGGGAAACCTTGACTTCATTAGACCGCTAGAGCCCTCTGTTGGCCTCTGTTTGGGCTCATTACTTACTACTTTTAAAATAAGACCCATTATATCAGTCTTTTATGATTTATTCTAATAGTCCTATATGTCTTCACCAATCACTATTAAGTTTAGACTTAGGTCGGATGCTTCAACCCTCGTTGTAGCCACGCCCAACCCTATTTTACTACACTGCTCATATTATGGCTTTAGATGCGGCTTTAGGTGCCTTTATATCCTACCCAATATTGTAGACATGATGCCCTCAACCTAACTACACTACTTACTAGATGGTTTTAGAAACACGTATCACTGACTTAAATTGTTGTAGCTATCTCCTAACCCCTATATAACTACACATAGTTAAGTATTTAAAGGTTGGTTTTAGATATCTGTACCCCCTATATTGTAGCTGTCCCCAAACCCTATTCCACTACACTACTAATTTAATGACTTTAGATGTAAGGACTTAATCTAGGTAAATAGAGATTAGAGGATGGCTTCAATGAAGTGGGGTTTTAGATGCATTCACCCACTATGTTCTAGCTATCTTCAACCCTTATGACCACAAGTCATGACTCATAAGATAGCTTAGATGCCTTTATTCCACCTAAGGGCAGCCATCCCCTAACCTCTATTTTACTATACTAATCACAATATTATTCTCTATGCCTTTGCCCAATGTACGGTAGCCATCCCCCAAACCTTATTTTCCTACACACTTACATGGTGGTTATAGATACCCATACCCCGTACATTATTGTAGCCATCACATAACCTCCATTCAACTACACTACTTGCAGGATTATTTAAGATACCCGCACCCCTTATATTAATTATTGTAGCCGTCTCCTCACTCCCCTTTTACTACACTACTTACGGAAGGATATTAGATACGGGTCTATACCACGTACATTATTGTAGCCATCACAAAACCCCCCATTCAACTACGCTACTTACAGTATTAAAGGTACTTGTACCTATCTAGCTGGAATTGAAATTGCAATGATATTTTGTGTATATCAGGCCCAAATATTCTTCAATATATCAATAATTCATAGCAAAAAGGAAATTACAATTTACCGTTTGGTATTTCATCTGGAGGATTGAAAACAATAGAGACCTTTACTGTAGGTTCTTAACTTTTCTTATCACAAAATTCATGGAAACAAATTATTCAGTGTTTTTTTACACAAAATTGATACAGATTTCAAGTATTGATATATGGACAACATGCTGAAAAAGTTTTATTGAATTTTACCATCTTAAACACAATGCTCCCATAGCATCTCTATGGTAAGAATGGACAAACTGTCCCTCCACATAGCAGTATGTAAATAGCATATAGAGCCAGTCACTGAAAAACATCAGGTGGCAGTGCTGGGACTAGTTACAAGAATCTTAAAGATAATTACCAGGTTGGAGCTACGACGGGAAAAACGGGACGTCCCGTTTTTTCAGGACGGGACCCTTTAAATCATTTCCAAACATTCTATTATATCTTTTTCAATTTCTAAATATAACCCTACATGACAAGCAATTATTTGGTCAAATTAGAATTGAATTCCATCATTATAATAACTGTTTTAATGGTTTTTAAAAGTCTGCCTGAAAAAACAGGACGTCCTGAAATAACAGCTCACAAAACCGTCCTGTTATTTCAGGACAGGCTGCTTTCTTGGTATGATTTTTGTATCTTTTAAAAAGTAAAAATCAATATTAAAAAAATGCAACGATAGAATGTGAAAATGCACTGATCATTTTAATGCAAAAGATGTGTACTTTAATTAAAAATAGTTTTTGAATTTAGCAAACTCCTAATTTTCTGAGCATTTTTATTTATGTAGAATTATTGATTGTGAAATTTTAATTTATGTAATTTTCAAAATGGATAGTGTTATCAAATTCATGTTAAATGCAGAATTTCATAATTTTTGTTGTTTGCATATGTAGAAGTATTATATTATGTTTGCCTTATGTACTATTCATGTATAATTTCATCTAAGATAATTAGATATTACAATTTTTCATAATTGCCTGTTTTTACAGGACGTCCCGTTTTTGAGTTGTATCCCCAACCTGATTACCGCACCCTATAAGTTATTGTAGCAATCTCCTTACACCCCTTTTACTACACTACTTGTAGGGGGGTCTTTAGCTTCCCATACTCCGAACATTATTGTTGCCATTCCGTTATACTGTAAATCAAGATCTTCTCTTCAAGCTTGGTGGACCTCTAGCCGCTGTATCACCAAAAGGACCGCTGGCGGAGCAGAGGGTATTTTAAAGCTTACATGAGCATGTCATTAAACAAAAAATTAAGCTTTAGTTTTAATATTTAATTTACATATACTACTTATCTTTAGACTGTGACAGTTGCGTTCCTCCTCCGGGTGTGTCCTAAAATACCCTCTGTTCCGCCAGCGGTCATTTTGTTTGTACAGCGTGCTCTACTTGTGTCTGATGTCCTCTGACATATCTGCCTGTCCTGTTGGCCCTCTCTTATCCCTGCCGGCAGTCTGGCATCATTGTCTCTCCTATCAGGGGCGATTCATACTGAATTTTAGAAAGATCTACACGTCCTATGTCACCACGTTCATATAGATCTAGACCATTTTCTTGTCAGTTTGGACGATAGTCCACTCTAAAATCTACGGAATACCATAGTCTGTGAGTTAATCGTCGGGAACTAGGGCTATTTTGGTGTTATTCCCAAGTTTGAGGCAGTGAATAAGCATAGCTTAACTGATGGAAATGATTCCTGAAGTTAATCTAGAATATCATAGAATTTCTAAGAATAGATGTGAGTCATAATTTTCTCACACGGTTTCCTGCCAGTGCCAAAATGAAACATTGTTTGCTTGCAAAATTGGCCAAATCATAATTGCTTTTTAATGAAGCCGCCTTATCGCTTGTACTATTGCATCAATCTTAACACATGATGTATCATTTGAATGATTAAATTCTTTATCACTTGACATTAACAACTCATTCTTTATTTGGAACATAAAAAGCCAGGCGTGTATAAAACAATTTAACTTTAGTTCTCTCAGAGACACCAGTCATCCCCTAACCTCTATTTACTAGACAACTTACAGGATGATTTGAAAAACCCATACCCCTCTCTCCCCCCTTTTTTTTTATCACAGTACTTAAAAAATGATCTCGGAAACCTCTATGCTTGTATCATTGTAGACATCCCCCTTACCCATATTTAGCTATTCTACTTCCAGGAACGGATTTCGAAACCCATACCCCTTATATTTTTTGTAGCTATCCCACAACCCTTATTTTGTTTATCTATTTTACCACATTATAATACAAGATGGCCCTATATCCATAATGTTCTCATCCCCGAGTACCCATTTTACTACACCTCTTCCTGGATGGATTCCACAAGCCATGCCCTTTACATCATTGTAGTCTTTCCATTACCCCCATTTTACTATACTACTTAGAGTATGATTCTAGCAACGCTACCATTTATATAGCCATCCCACAACCCATATTTTACTACATGACAAGTCCTTCCAGGATTCGAACCCACAAGATAGATGTTTGGGCTTGGAGGGGAATGCTAACCCTTACACTATGAAGCCACATAGAGGATGAGAGGGGAATTGAATAATGTTGTCATGACCTAATTTGTTGGTTTCCACAGGTCCTTTAAAAAGCTGTTTACCAAATCAGCAACCAAATGGACTGGCTTGTAACAGCCTATTATGTTGGTTCTTGGTATGACCTGAAGTAAGTTCAGTGTGTAGACTGTAACATGCGAAAGGACATAATTTTAGAAGTAGTATAGGGTAACTAACAAGAAGCTGAAAGTAGCAATCCCCTAACCTATATTTTACCTGTTTACAATGCTGCTCACATGATAATTTCAGACGCTGCTCAACAGGGAGTTTTTAAAAGGGAGGATAAGGCCCCTGTACTTGAAAATGTGGAAATTAACACCACATGAGGGTATCGGCTAGGCAGAAAAAGAGGAATTAGAGTTTTTTCTTTTGATGTTTAGCACTGACCTGTTTTTCTTTTCACACACTGTGTTATCAGTGTGCTTATTAATTCTTAGCTTATCAAAGGATAAGCATTAGGCCTATTGTTCTAAATTCCTTCTTATATAGGTCCTCTTTTGATCTTTTTACTTTTCTTCTCAAGCCCATAAGACGTTTTTTTTTTTTTTCAAATTTACCTCATTTAGAAAGGGTCTGTTTTTGAAACAGACTCTTGTTTTAGTCCTTTAATGTCATCGGCTTGGGGAAAATCCTCTTTTGAGACAGCAACCAATATTTACAGTATACGGAAATCACATACATTTAAGCCTTATACCCAGTGACCTCAGCGATTGTACAGATCACCCATCGGTATGCTATATTGAATTGAACATGTTTGATAAAGTCGCCGAGGTTTGATAAAGTCGATTTTCCCAGCAATTCAGATTTAATTCAGGCCCGTACCCAGGGTGTGTGTGGCAGGGGTGGCGGGCCACACTCCCACAGAGTAAAAAAAAAACCCTAAAAACAGGAGGATAATATTGAAAAGTTCCACTTTGGGAACCACGCCACCCCCCCCCCCCCCCCCCTTTTTGGTTTAGATTATTGATATTATGAGCAAAAGTTCCATTTAGGGATTCTTGCCACACACCCCCCCCCCTCCCCCCACAGTAGATCCTGGGTACGGGCCTGACTGATTAAACATGCTTATTATTCCATACTGACAAGCAATCATGCAGAGTAAAATATGATCGCCGAGGTCAAAATCGTCAATTGTGTTTGGGGCTTTAGTCAGGATTCTTGCATTCTCGGCCTAGCTAGATGTACCTTGGCCTATCTGTGCACTGACCCCAGCCCGAGATCTCCCTCTTATCGCCCGACCCAAGGCGCTGCCTACAGACGCAGATAGCGTCACTTCCGGCGGCGTCTGACGTCACAATAAATGGCGCCTCTCACGACGGTAATGGCGACGTGAGATAAAGGCAGACGACATCACATAACCGCCACTCTATTCGCTGGTACTGGGCTACTGCCTGCCAGGTACTTGCATTGGCTGCGTGTGATTAATGAGTTTTAGCTGATAACCAGCGATGGACATGGCCTGACACCTTGTGACAGGCAAGTGAACTAACCGGAAACGGTAAGGCGTTCCAATGTAAATTTAAGACAACCAGCCTATCTTAAATTTTATCATAAAACTATTCTAAGATACTTTGATTTCAATGTTATCCTTCATTTGTATTAAGCTAAGAAAGACATTTACAGAATTTGCAAGGTCATTAGGCCTATTCACGATCATTTTACTGTTCCCAAGTTGGTATAGGCCCTATAGCCTAATATTATAAAAATCCCTCTCGCACATCACTCTCTCTGCCTACAGCCTTCGGTAGTTTAAATATGCCTCATTTGACTTTGACGGTCATTGGGGTTGGCCTGGGATGTGTGGTGCGTGAACCTTTTTTGGTCGCCACCCCTTGCATCCTTTTAGGCAGAAACTTAAACTACACCCATAATTATGGGAAAACGAGCGGTGAAACCAGTGGCCTCTTTCATTCTTTCATAAGAACCCCCGTATATTTACGAAAAATTCATGGTTTACTCAATATGAGGCCCTTAAGTTAAAGCCCCATTCGCCGTACGTGGGCAATATTTCAATCCTATCTGAAAAGCATCAAAATCTACTACTTTTACTGCTTAACCTTATATATTGAAAGTCTCTTTGTAAACATATTTTCAAATAGTGGTAATTCTAAATACAAGAAGATTCCAAATATATCTCACTTCGCAATGAAAAATTGCTCAATATGAGGCCCTCAAGTTTGTTGGTCATTGTTTGTGTCGTCGAGACCTGCGAAACAATAATCTTAGGAGTTTGCAATTGATCTCAGGTGCGACAAAATGATCAAAAGCCAGCGAAATCGATCGCATAGCATTCACACCGAGAAGGCAGGTGGATTACAATAATTTGCACAAGCAATTTCATCTTGAATTCCACAGGATCTCTATGAAAATATTCAACATGTTGAATTATTTTGCAAGAGAAACGGTCGAACAGGGCTGCGATGATCCAACGTTCACAACCTATACAGATCGCAGAGGCCTACAACGTACCACGTTTACCACGGCAAATGGAGCTTTACAAAAGTTTGAAAAAAGTATTCTGTAAGGCAAACCTTCGTAAACACCTCCAATAGCTTCATAAGAAGCGCCAAAAGCCGCATAAGGGGCAGTGAAAGCTCCGTAACGGACACCAAACACTCTGAAAGGAATACCATACTCACAAGAGCTTCTTAAATTTATGCCTTTTTAAAAATAATTTTCTTATAAAACTGCACGGTCAAAGTTTACAATGACCTTTACCTGTTTATAGCTTTATCGAAGTAGATTGTTGTTGGTTACGGCTGTTTAAATGTTGTTAGTTACGGCTTTTTAAATTTTATGCTCGCACCTTCCTGATTCTAGAAATCTGGCTACTCAGAATACAATTTCCGTTTCATAGCGTACTTTTGAATTGGCTTAAATCTATATTAGTGGTGCCTGGGAGAGAGGTGACATTACAGGCAAATTGACATGTCATCGGGGGGGGGGGGGGGGGAATTGGAGGCACTCACGGGCTCGACAATGAACAACAACATATTAAAGTCTAAATAATTATCATGAGTTGATATTTAGTTGTATCATAAACCACAAATTGTCAATTTTTGTCATGATTTTGGTAAGAGGTTTATTCCCAAATCTCAGTATGTCGATTGAAAAAAAAAAGATTTGTGTGCTTTTCTTACAAATTGTTAATATCCTTTAAATTATGAATAAGTCCCCATTGCACCATTTTACCTTAATTTGTTGGGGGTTAGGGAGGAGAAGACTGTGTATTCCATTTTATATCCAGGGAGCTAGGTCACGTGCCCGGGTCACGTGCTCATAAATACCGCCCGTTCCCTCGAAACTAATTAATCTTTGGGAAAACACCGGGAACAAGTGACCGATCTCCATCCGGATCTTTACTGACCTGCACGTGTGCGCACGCATGGAGACCAAACCTCCGCCTGGAGTATATTGTGCGTGTTACCATGGTTACATATCTACGATTGTGAGCTTTGTCTGTTTTGTGTTGTTGTCATATCTCAAACCAGTGTGCAGACAGAGTGCGGCTATCTGCTGCAGCCGATAACACCAGGCGGCCCGTACCACTTTGTACAATGCGCATTACACTTTCATGAACATCTGACATACTTCCATTCAAATAACTTCATTTAGGGACGCATTTAAGGGGGGGGGGGGGGGGGGCTACCAGAGGTGCGTGTCTCCCCAAATGTTTACCAAATTTAGTTTTTTTTATTTTTAATTCCAGCTCCTGGATGGGGCGCCTCGAATTCTTATATCAGGGCGCCCCCCCCCCACGTTTTTTTTTTTTTTTTTTTAAATTTCAGGATCCGTCCCTGTTTTCTGTTTTTTTTTTTATATATAATCATTTAATAATTTTGAAATATAAAAGCTAGTCACACGGCATATGCGCACCTGGGAGGTGCATGTTATAATCCGTTTCCCCGCCGCTATAGATATAGTATATAGGTACACGTAGTCAGGGGCAGATCCAGGGCGGGGGGGGGGGGTCCAGGGGGTCCTGACCTCCTCCTTTTGGTGGGCCCCTAACCTAGGCAAAGAGTGCGAATACATGCACTTTTAGTGCGAATACATGCATATTTAGTACTTAGCCTACGTGCTCACCCCCTCCTTTTGGAAATCCTGGATCTGCCCCTGGAAGTGCATCAAAAATGATGCTTACAAGTTGGCAAATTATATCTGGGGTAAAAAAGGTTTTGTTTGCTTGGGCATTTTGAGTATAGTCAATTGGTATAGGTAGTGTCTGTTTGACAGTGAAGTGGCATGATCGTTACAATAATCAGCTTACACACTTATATTCAACCCTATAGCTCTCCCCAACCCCAAGGCCCCTGTATCCCAGTATATAGGCCCTATATCCGCACCATCCTGCCTCCCGCCCCCAATCTCGATGTTAAAGTAAAGCTCCATAGTTCTACCTGTGAACGCGTTGTCTTCCCAGTGCTTATCAAGCGGTCAAATACAGAGGGGGCGTAATAATCTGTACACTGTGCACCGCCCGCCCGATAATTGTGTGAGTCTGCCCCGTGAGTGAGGTCCATTGGGGGGCGGACCTTTATAAAAGGTGAACAGACACGCGAATTTTAAGGTTCTCGATCAATTCTTTATATTCTATAATAATTATTGACCTAATAAGAAAAATAATTTAAGTTAAAATGATGATAAGTGAAGAGTTTTCTGAAATCTTGGCAAAACTGCCATGGCCGCCATTACCCATGAGCCATAGTGGTGTGACGTCAGAGTATGGTTGGCTAGGCCATAGGAGTATACCTGCGCATAATTATGCCTCTCACTGTCTATAGGTTTTGTATGTGACACATACATTTCTATGAACACTATAAGCTATACTAACCTATACTGCCTCTCACTTTCTGTAGGTTTTGTATGTGACACATTACTATGAAAACTAGGCTATACTTAGAAATAATTCCGTTTCTGGTTGACTGGCCGGGTGCCTTAAATTTACCCTTCCAGCTGGCCGGGATTTTGTTTTTTTGTAAAACAATTTTAACAAGGCTCAACAGAAATAGGATATGAAGATTCGGCCTTCCATGTTGTATGAGTATATTGCCGTCACTTGGCGTGAGGTGTGTGCGAAATCTCGCACCATAGAGGTGTCACACCTCTCTAAAAAGGTGTTAAAGCATTCCAACATTACTATATAGAGAACCTTCTTTCTGATTTGAGAAAAAATATTTGTTGAACAACAACAACAAAAATCCCAGCACTCTGGGGGCCATGATTCCCCAACCCGGCCCACCAAAAAACGATTTTTTTAGTGTTACCCTAGTTTACTTTTACTAATACCATACGATGTTATACATGGGAGTCCTCTCAGACGCAAGGATGTTATGGTGGAACAAATCTGATATTTTCATAATGAATTGAAAATATTTATGTTTTCTAAAATCGAAAATATAATATTATGTTTAGATTCCTACAACTACGTGTGAAAATGGCAAGACGCTTTTTAAAACAGCTATGCCATTGTTCATTGACCTATGAATATGAGCGCTATATCAAAACAAAAAGAAAGAAATTATGTACCCATCCAAAATGTCACAAATATTAGTCTATAGTGATATACAACCATGTTAAGATCAGAATGTTTTTTTGCTTTTTAGGGGGCGTACATGTTTAAGAAAACAGACCATTTATGAAAACAAATAACAAAATTAGACAGCTGCCAGTTTCCCAGCCCCAAGCCATTAAGCAGTGGATAGCAGTGGCCAGTACTCTAACCTAACACCTCACCTAACCATACTCTGACGTCACACACCTGGTCACAGTCCACTGGCTGCCTGAGTGGGCCAAATGTGTGAGAGTGGCTTCGCACTTCTTTATTACTGACCAGGAAAGTTGCATCTGTTGGTGCAGCCAAAGGAACTTGTGATATATTGTAATATGGACTGATGAAGCATTTTAAACAAAATATGACATTCTGCCATTTTTCTTGTCAGTTCACCTTTTAGGGAAGTAGGTGGTGCAACCAGAGGTTATCACGTGGTATGGGAGGTGTTAAAATAGGTGCCGGCCCATTCGTTTCTACGTGCATATTTCCCGTTTGTATAATTTTTAGATGGTTTGAGTGGTATGCTGTTCCCTTCTGTGGAGCTATGCTTGGGGCTTAGGTAGACATCCTGTCCCTACACCTTAAAGGAGGGTTTACACAGGCCGTTAAGATAAGGTTTACCTTAAACCTTTTGACAGCCCTGACAGTTGTCCTTTTTAAAGATTTATCTTTTTTAAATAAATGATCAAAAATATCCTCCAGAAGGAATAGATATGTTCTGAGACTGCACGAATCTGGGGGCAATGGACAGGTACAATAAAATATTGTAAAGACAGTCCTCCGACATCTCATTCTCATTCATAAACACCTGTGAGCTAGCCAAATCTACTATAAAAGATTGTAAAGGCAATGGAAACTTTAATAGAGATACTGCATTACTCGACTAGCAGCATAAATGTACTAGAATAAGTTATGGCTGGCTAATAGGAAGAATACTTGGGAAACTCAATCTTATGCCAGGATAATAAAACTGTTTTTAAAAAAACGGTCCTGACAGCCCTATTGAGCTCGATTGGTGTTATTTCTACTTTGCTGATTATAGGATATTTGTGGACAGCCGAGGGGAAAGGGTACTCCGAGGTTTCTACATTTGCTGTTCTAAACCTAATATTTAAGGAGATATAAGTAGATTTATGAAAAATAGTGATAATTTAGTCTTAAACCAACTTTTTGCATAGAATTCATTTCCCATATCGAAAACATTCCATCACGATGGAATCTTCCCTTATTTGGAATGTCAATGGAATGTTTTAATACGGGTTATTCACTGAATTAATTCTATTTGGTTGCCATGGAAACTAAAATTTATGAGATTTTGATAAAATTGTATTAACTATGAGAAAGTATCATTTTCTGGTCTCTACAATGAAAACAGAATACATTTATCATTTCTGGTTGAAAAATAATGATTAAAATAGTGTTTTGTAATATTTATGCATAATTATGATAATTTATGATAATTTATGCAAAACCTCAATAAATACAAGGAAATTAAGCTTTTCCTCATTTTCCGCTATCCTGGCAGTGTCAGGTTTAAGGGCCCATAACTTTCTTAATAATGGTCTGATTTGGACATGCTTGATATCATTTGAAAGCTAAGTACATGCTCTACAACATCAATTTAATATCAAATCCCGCACGGAGTACCCTTTCCTCTCGGCTGTCCACATTTAATCACTTTAGTTTTTAGTCTCGTTTGTGTCTTATGGGGATATATCCAATGTTTCGTCAGACTGTGTGATGTTAATAGCAGGTCGTTTACTCGCTGGCAACTTGATGATAATTCAATAATGATAGTCATGATAGAAATTAGGGGAGTTCTTCATTGTTGTTCGTGTTATTGGCTAGCTCTTCGTTGTAAATCCGATTAGGTCTTATTTTGAATGTTCGTACTATTCATCAGTGGTAGAGATTGTAAGAAAAAGGGGCTCATTCCTATACAAAGAACACACGTTTGGCAAGAGGTAATTTTATTATATCCATTGAGACATTCCGAAGATACATGTAAATAGTCATTCCATCCATACAATACATGCCATCTATCTCGTAAGCGAACAACATAAGTAACATTCCAACCAGGTATAGCTATGGTTAAGCTTCCCCTTTCAAGGTCTATGATACCCAACGGCTATTGCGAGCGTCACCTCCTGTCTACCAGCACCGGAGACCATCGGTAGAGTCTCTGTTGCGTCCAGTACTCCGTCCGTAAGACTGAGCCTAAGCTATTCTGATCCTTACTATCACCTGCTGTAGTTGTTACTACTGTCTTAGCACTACCCGTATGATCTGACTTGTTAGACTCTTGCTCCCATGTGTTCTTCTCAAAGTCTATGTTAGTCTGCTCACCTACCCTAAGTCTCATACTGCTTATATAGTGCCAGCAACAGGCTTGGCGCTATACGCAGGTATCCTAGTACCCATCAGATTCTCTCCTCACTTAATCTTATATACTTTCCACTCTTACTTATATTATACTAATCCTTTTCCCCAATTCTACACTAAAGCTATTGCAAATAGTAAAGCCCTTAATCTCATGATGTCCTCCTAAGATAGATTCTTCACGTATCATAATCATAATGTTCAGTAGCAGTCTTCCTGATTGCACTTGTGTCCCATTCGTACCTGTGCATACCTGTCTAGGAGTGAACTAACTCAGTTACTATCATCCTTGCGTGGGGGCGCCGCCATCTATGATAACCCTATACCTATAACTAGCCACAGACAAGAGCGATGCTCGACGTTTTGCTACTACACCAGCTTTACCAATTCACAATGTACTCCTGCCAAACTTAAGAGAGATTACAATAAACCAACCCTAACTCTAAAGAATATTATAATTCTTTTTTGCACTGTGCTTCAGTGCACTAAGATAATCCGACAATATTTTAAACACTATATTTTCTTATTTAGGATTTACACACAATTTTCAAAACTTCTATCCTGGTTATCCCCCGTCACTACCGTAATCATTGACACAAGTCTGGTTATCGGGCTGTGTAAACCAGGCTTTAGTGTTACCGAGACAAGGATACTTTAAGGGAAGATAAAACCTGGTGGACGGGTGGCCCCCGTTCTTTTTACACTTTTTTAAATAACTTTCTTAATATTCACCCAAACTTCAAACAGTAAATGAGTGAAATGTAGCCTAGAATTTTGTGGAGATAACCCATATAACTTATAGACGTTGTGCACGGTTATAGAACATATACCTCCACACACTTACCCCCTGGACACTTACCCCTTGGACACTTATACCCTAGGACACTTATACCCTAGGACACTTACCCCCTAGGACATTTACTCCCCGCCTTGGCTTATAATGTAGAGGAAATTATGTGGAAGGAACTTGGTCTTTCTAATGGAAAGCAAACTAAATAGATATTCCTCTCTTCTAATAGATGTCTAGGATTTATACCTAAAAGACTAACTCATCCCAACTCAACAGTTAGTGGATGGGGAAGTGTCAAAACATCATTGGAGTGAGTTATCTGTGGTTGGGGGGTAAGTGTCCTAGGGGGTAAGTGTCCTAGGGGGTAAGTTTTACTGACACGGGTGTCAGTCCTGCTGCGCAGTAGTTATTTTAGCTAGTTGTTTGTTAGTAACTAGACCCATACTAAGATAGACTCTCTGACTATGCACAGCTGCTGTGCGATTGGAGAGTAGATAGATGATGTCACGGAACGAGGCAAATAAGATGCGTGGCTGGGTACCTGTACTCGTTCAAGTGATTCAAGTGGCCTCTGAGGCACCTCTGGAAAGTGTGGGCTTAGAGAGAACTTTGAAAACACTTGGGATTGTGAGCAGAGAGATAGATAGGTGACTAGAGATAGGAGTACTGGTTTGTGAGGAGTAGAGCAGACAATCTCTGAGACTTGCATTGGTTAAAAGAAGCTCAGTGGCACATATTGATATCATTGCATTTTGGACTTGACTTTTTACACGAGTGTTCTCTGTCATCCCTGAATTAGGAACTGTGTTCTAGGAGGATTACTGATAGTAAGGAGATCGTAGTCTGCGATCGGCAACGGCTTTATTGGAATATCTCACATGGCAACTTAGTAGAAAGTAGACTAATCTTCATGCGTAAAGTAAACCCCATAGTTCAAAGTGTCCAGGGGGTAAGTGTCCTAGGGGATTCATATCCAAGGGGGTAAGTTTCTGGGGGTAAGTGTCCGGGGGGTAAGTGTTGAATTGATATTCCATTTCGTTTATACACTACAGGTTCCTACTTTTACATGTACCCATTGACAAACTGTTTTACAGTTCAGTCTAGTAAAGTGCAGTATGAACACAACATGGCTTCCTGTCAAGACTTGGAACAAATATAGGTTTGATATAATCTAAAAACCCAAAACCAAGTACATTACAAGTGTCACCTTGTTCACATGATGTCACACTTCCCAAATTGGTATAGGCGCCATAATGGTGATCAATTTGAATTTACTATTATTTTTGAAATTTTAAAGCATCTATGGTTTAGATTTTTGGCTATTGATTAAAAAGAAACCTCATTCAATCATAAAAAGAAAATTGTCATCTTTATATTGCGGATATAGGCCTATCTAATAGCCACGTGGGTGTGGTAACCACATGGTGATCACCAAAATATGGTCACGTGACCCTGAACATAAAAGTGGTTCCTTCACATGTAGACTCCCAGTGCCAGACTGTTGGTCCATACTTCTATTTTTTATAAGTCATGAAAATTTCTTTTTATAGAAAAAAATATTTGACACATGAATCAACTCCATATTGTTGGTAGCTACATTTGACTGATACTGGATTTTTGAAAGGGTGGGGGGGGGGGGGGGGATCGGGGAAAAAGCTAAGTTCTAAAGCAGCGTACAATCACACATATATGCGCAACACATTTTGCCCTCTTTTTGCAGATGGGGGGTTCAGGACCCCCTAGACCCCCCTGGACCCCACTCCGTATCCGCCCCTGTGACAAGGTTTAAGTCAGAGACAGACGCAGTACTTTGTTGAAGTGGGAACCGGAAGGGTTGGAAGTAGGGACGAAACTGGGAGGTGGGGGAGGATAAGAGAGAGTGAGGAGGGGAAACGAGGATCAATGCAGAAGAAAGGGATGGGGAAGGAAGGGGCGCCGGGGAAAGGCAGAAAGGAGTTCGCTGCAGATAGACCTATAGATGGATAGTGACAAAAGGATATTTGCTCGAATTAGGACCACGTCTAGTCAGATAGCTTTGTTCCCTTTTTATTCAACTTATCTTTTACACAGGGAACATTTCGAATATAATTGTTTGGTCTCCCATTTCAGTCCAGGGCCAGGGACGTATTTAGAGAGCGGCGCACTCCAACACTTATATTGTCAAATGTTACATTTTCTATTGTAAAGTTGGTGCCCCAGGGTGGGCGCCGGGACGTTTTTAATATGGGCGCCACCCCTTTCTGGAATTGCTGGAACCGCCCTTGAGGGCAAACATAATCGATTATAGAAATAAAAACAATTACATATACCAACTGCAATTATAAACGAACACCATGTATACATTGGTGGATTTATGCAATTAGATGGTAGATCATATGGTTACTATATAACATATTTATTGAAGCCTTGACTTAAAGAGGGTCTTTTATCAACTACTAACTCATCAAAGTTTAGAACTACTATAAAAACATATATTCGCCGCTGACATTCATTAGAAACCAAACTTTAAGACTTTAAGGTACCAGACCCAAGCAAGAATGTAACGTTATTATAACGTTATTGTAAAGTTGTGTATCTCCCCCAGCTCTCTAACCAGGTGTGAGAGTTCTCCCCTCGATCCCGTCTCAGTATTGGGGATTGGACATAGACACAAGGACATGCTGAAACCCGGCACACCTGCCAGTCTGCTTTTGTTCTCTATAGGCCTTGTGCAGATGTGCCCAGGCAAGCAGCAACATAACAAACACAATCATACTGTGACCATACTTTTTTGGTCAGTCTGTTACCTGCCCAACTTTCATGAAATGGTTATATCTCTTTATGTTAGGTTGAAACTCTCCAAGACAGAGTATTATAATAATGTTATTATTCTGGTGAGACATTCCCAATACAGAATTGATTTTACCATTATTTATAATTATGTGAAATAACATAACCAGAATGTTATAATAATGTCACAGTGCAACGTCGCAACGTTAGGTTCGAAAGAAGTTATTGGGTGCCGTCAAAATAATGTAACAAGAACCAAAACAGTTCTAACCAAATATAATGTTATTGCAATATAATATTAATGTTACATTCTTGCCTGAGTGGTCTCGCGAGGGCTGCCATTTGCTGGTTAATCTACCACACGGACAACACCCAGGGATTAGGGTTGGGTGGCAATAGTTTTCAGACTGGAATATTAATATGATTATCAAGTTTGAATGAAAATCCATTTAAGGGGCGGATCCAGAACAAGTGCTCTCGCGGGGGGGGGGGGGGGGTGGACCCCGACGCCCCACTCCCTTATAAAAATATAAAAATAAAAAACGTCAGATTTTAATAACCAGGTTTTCCAATTTGAAGGTGCCAACATTTTGTCCCCTGGATATTAGGGGTGGGGATGGGGGGTGGGGGGTCAATTTCCCCACCCCCTCTGGATCCGCCACTGCTGTATATATTGGCTAAAAATCGGGGACTGTGCCACAAAGCCCCATTATTCCATCTTTTTTCTTACTTGAAATTTTCTTTTAAATTGTTCCATAAACAATGGCCAACAAAGCTTGTTGAAACCATCAATAGGAGGTTATCCTCACCCAATACATTGACTGCTGAGATCATGCCCTCCTGGCCACTTTTTGGTGATCACATTGTGGCCATAAGATAAATCAAATATTTATCAATTATACCCGAGGACCATGCCGTTAGGATTATGATGAAACACTTGGCTAATGGACGTTTCAAAACGCCCACTATTTATAGTGGACGTTATTATGCAACATGCCACTAGACCTAGAAATCAGACGTTTCATAGCTTATACAAGTACTTGTGCCTCTATGCCTTTTCCTGAAACTGGTGCACAAATATACAAAATCAACAACAACCACTTTCTTCAAATCTGTATTTTCCTCACGAAATCTTCTGCACATAAAATTATTAGATGGAAACTTTGCAGACTAAAATCCTGAGGCTTATAATGGTGCATAATCAGCAATCGCCTCCCTGTTCATCACTGACATTAGGAGACATTGGAAAAACTTACATTTACATGTATGGTTTTGATGGCAGTTTAAACGATTCAAAAATAAATTCTAATTAATCCTTCTTGAGTGACTAGTCTTGCTGTAGTATTTGAGAAATGTGGCATGTGGCATGTCACTATGATTCACACACCCGCGTTTCAATGCCTCCAGCTATTTCACTGCTCTTTATGTGGTAATATTGAATTGCAGAAACAATCATTTGGATAAAATCAAATAAACTTTGGGTATGGCAGATGATATGTTAAGGGGGGGTTGAAAATTAGCAACAGTTTAGTATATTAATATAAATCCCTGTCCAGCTGCTTGTTATACGAGGAATTACTGAGGAAATTAAACAGAAGTTTGCTGCTCATAAGCTAACAGTGCTATCCTTTTTGTACGGGTTCATTAATGAAGCTCTTGGGTTAACATAGCGGAGGTTTTGTGGCCATCTTTTCCTTTGAATCAAGTTGAATTTTGAAAATGATATATCGAGAGGTTCTGTAGGCCTATAATTATGCTGCAAAACTTATTTACAGCATTTTAACTAGTTTTTGGGTGTGTAACAAAATGGCCAATCAAAGATCAAAGTGAAAAATGAACGTGTTCAATATTGGACAACCGTTCCTTGTTACGAGATTGGTATTGTGCAACGGGCCACAAATGTAATTTTGGTTGAAACTGTTTTCTCAAACCTCAAGCCTCCGTCAGGTTTCATGAAAGAAGCAGCAACTAGGATCTGCCCCTGAATCCCCTTGACTCTATAGCCATTCCCACATGGTTCAAATCTCCCCCGACTACCATTGTTAACACGCTAATGATGACAAACGAGGGACCAACACGTTAAATAAACCCTATTTGCATTCATGGGTAAACATATTCACACACGACCTCGTCACAAATCCTGTACCTTAGAATGCCTGATTCTGATTTAAATCATATTTACATGCCAACTATTTTCCTGCATAATTGATCTGAGATGTATGCACTTGAATCGAAATTCTGTTGCTTAATGTAGATTTAATTTACCCTAAACAAGACGGAATTAGTGGTACTCGTTATATATTTGTTGCAGAAAGCGCACCCTATGATTGTAAACTACATGTACAAGCCCGATGCACATTCTGAGCCCTAACCTGATGATTTAGTACACCTTAATCTTCTGCTCGCAGACACGAGCGTATTCACTCTATATGGAACCCTTTCATATCAATGATTTTTTCTTGAACAGAGAACTGTTAATCCATTTACACACTGAGGTCTTCACTGCCCTATGACGTCCTTCAATGACTTGGGCGATAATTCTATAAGTTGGGATAGTTAACATGCGTGGAGTAGTCTGCACCCATGTGACTGTCATGGCCGCGTTTGTTTCTCCCTGTGATTTTGCTTACAATGCTATTTCTAGTGCATGGTTTTCACTTATATGGCTAATTGTTCAATTGGGATGATTATAGTTAATTTTTAGTATACTTATCGAACTGGCCTAAAACCTGGGATAACGACCATAGACAATTTTCTCTTAAAACATGCAATTTAGCATCAGGCCTGTACACGCGAGGGGGGGGGGGTATTAGAACAGAGAAATCATTTCAAAGAGTTCCACCTTTCACTCAAAAATTCAATGTAAAAACCCTAGCCTCGCCACCCCACTTTGTATGTTAAAATTATGGTAATTATAAGCAAATGTTCCACTCAAGGAACCTCGCAAATGTACGTCAAACTCATCAAAGTGCCACCAAAACTCCCACATAAGCTCACCTAAAGTCTAGATCTCAGAGCTACGAGGATGGTAAATGGTGATCGTTATGGAGCACAAACTCCTTTTTTTCCATTTTTCTTTATGAAACAGGCCATCGGTCTAGCTTAAACTCTCATTCGCCATAGGCGATTTCCCATTTCATTGCAATATGGTCTATTTTTTCGATCATCTAGATCTACACGAAATATCGTAGTTTTTGACAAACGTTTCTGTGACTCTCTAGGGACTTATTATGACACAATGATAATTTACGAATCAAATTTAAAATGTTATGTTCGCAACTTAGATATCGCAGTGATCTCAATGAACCTTTCAAATGATGGGTAGCATGTATAGATTATTTCTTTTTGAAAATTTCCAAATCATGGGTAGTCAGAATCGCCAATTTGACAACTGATTTCAAATTGCATTTTGAACTAGATCATAGAAATGTTTTATTCTGTATATTGATGTAGCCTACACTCACTTAACACCTTGTGTCCTTATTTAGCTTATTGAAGTGATAATCCATATTTTTTATCATGTTCTCCTTTACGTTGAGAAATGGCAGTTACAACTGTCTCTTATAATGCAACCACAGGAGCAGAGTGAAAGGGGGTTCCCAGTTTCACCTTCAGTGCTATGGTAACTAGGCAAAACCGTTAGCAAAAACAGTTGATCATACAAAGTGTTTTGACCTATCAAGTGATTCAATCTTAATCAAGTTTACATATTGTACAACAAATAAACAGATTAGTTAATGATCTACAAATTGTTATTCATTAGATTACACTAAACTAGTTTTTGTGGCTGTCAACAGGACCAGTACTTGTGGAATTGTTGGGATTCCCCTCCTTTGGAGCCACCTGGAGGCTCAGTTTGAGAGTTTAGGTCTCGAAACCAAAACCCCATTGACCTTTTCAAACACAATTATCACATTATTCAGAACTATTTCAACCAAATACTGATGTGTAATAGGGGTACACTGACAAAGGTGTTCTTTATAAAGGTTGAGAAACTTTCAGATCTCAAGTGAAATTAGTTCAAAGTGCAACTTTCATGGCAGATACAGTTGCTGTTTCAATTTGAAGTAGGCTACCTTATCAAGACCTAAGTGGCATTTCAGAAATGTCAAGTCGCCATAAAACTGAAATTTTATGAACGGCATTGAGATTTATTAATCCGTGTAAATGAGTAATTCTGGAACAAATTACCAAAGATTTAATTACTAACACTGTTATGGACCTTGCTTTTATTACATTTACATGAACAAGTTTTTTCTTTAATTTGTTTTTTGTTTTACCTAAAAATAAACCCACCAAAAATGCGGAACCAATGAACGATGCAATTAAGATTGTGGTTGAACCCTAAATAATCAGATACCTAGTCGCTATGAAGCAAAACCCTGACACACCTTGGGTTGATCTCGTACCCCTTCACTGGTCCAAAGCGAAATACAAGGCTAATAAGACATATATGGACCAAGCAGAACTGTACTGCCCTTCTTGTCTCGATGATACATTAAACTACTTAATATTGTAGGCCTATAGCACCCTAGGATATGACAAAAGAGTAACGGCTCTGTGAGAGACGGTTAATTTTTTTTATTACCCTCTGGATCTACAAGCTGGGAGTATTGTGTGCTGTGCATATTGCGAGGCCGTACGCCCTGCATCATTTCCGGTTTCCAAAGTACAATTGTTCCCAGGATAGGCAGTGTCCCATAGACGACCATCAGAAACCGATCTACACAGGCACCTACATTTTACTAAAATTCACAATATTGTACTTCATTAGTGTCGGGTAATAAAATAAAGAAGGCCCTTGGAGGCCGTCCTCGGGTGGGTGTACGGCCCGGGGCCCCCCTGATGGCCTCCCCGTGCCTTCTTATTATATTACGCATTACCTGAACCCTTATCAGAGACCTTATAGAGATTGTTCACTCCCTCTTTGTGACCATGTGAACACTTCTTTAAGTGTTTGTATCAGTGGCTGAGCCGGGGATGGACTGGGTTTAGGGTCCAGGGGGTCCTGATCCCCTTTTTGGTGGAGATGTAAACCCAAGCAAGAATATGACGTTATTATAATGTTGCAGCAACGTTCTGTTTAGTTCTGCTTTGGTTCTTGTTATGCTATTCTGATGGCACTTTGAGCCACCTGTACACAGGCACTAGCCTAGAACCAAATACACATTAGCATTGGTTAATGAGCATATAATGATATAAACAACCAGTCTTTATATTAACTATATATGAATATATAATTATATATTATATAATTATATATTCAATCTATGTATTTGTATGCGTGTCTCTATAGGATAATGTATGTATGTGTATGTGCATGTATGTACATATATGTATACATGAATACGTGCTTATTCATACACATGCTTGTATGCATGTATCTATTCATAAGGCCCGGGTGCATAAGGTGTGGCGAAGCTTCCTTTTGATTTTCATTCCAAATAAAACCTGTGCAAATATATAGTGGTCTTTGCCCTCCCTTGTGCCATGCATTGAGCTGTTGAGTGACCCGTCCAATTTGCTAACACCCAGTAATAATGTTAACATGCAGTTAGTCCTCTCCTTTGCGACCCAAACGACCACAGAACCATTTCCTTACGACATCCTTAACTACCTTTTGATCGCCATCTCGGATCTCAGAGACATAGACTAAAACCGATGGTACCCCGCCGGTCATTAATGTGCCACCAGCCGACGCCGGGAACGACCCTACACTTCCTGTGTTTCAGCACACATGCGTCATGAATCGGGAGCCTCGTTCTGGCAGTGAAATCAACTTAAAACGTCAGAGGGCGGGGATAGAGGGGAAACATTCATATCTATTTATATGTGTATAGGCCTAAATATATATCTTGACCAGAAGCGTATTCAGGGGTGGGGGGCGCATAACATCCCCCTCCCCAGCCCTTTAGCTAGGCACCTTAGTTAGATAAAATCAACCTTCGTACATTTAGTTAAGGGCAATTGCATAATTTGTTTATATGCATGTAGAAAGCCCACGTAGAATAGGATAATTACCCAATCAACGTTTACTTGGAATTGATATGGGTTTGAAATGTATTTGCTGGGATTATAAGCATTTGAAAATGTAACAGGGAATGCAGTAGGAATAGGCAGACCTGCTGGAAAGTTGGTACAAGTAAATTGTTGTCGAACTGTCGGTTGCTCTCTAGTATAGGTCTAACTGTGCATGCAGGGGCGGAACCGGGGGGCGTCCTGGGGGGTCTGATCCCCCTCCCCCCACTTTTGGTGGATCCCTAAACTACAAAAAGAGGGGATAATGCTACACACGTATGAGCGATTGCACGCCTTTTTAGTACTTAGCCTTTATTGGGGGTGTAGATGGGGGGTCCCCAATGTCGCCCTCTCGAATTTAAGAATCAGCACTGTCACCCTGTCGATTTTAAGAAAAGGCCCTGTCACCCTGTCGATTTTAAGAAAAGGCCCTGTCACCCTGTCGATTTTAAGAAAAGGCCCTGTCCCATGTCGATAAGCCCAAAAAAAGCTGTGTCGCCCTGTCGATTTTAGGGGTCTACACCAATTTTATTCTGACCCCCTTCCCCCCGTTTGAAAATCCTGTATCCGACCCTGATATGTCCCTCCTTATATCCCTGTTTGTCATGTGGTCGCTCATGTCTAATCAGCAAACATCAGATAACCTGATTAAAGGAAGCGTGTCGGAAAAAAGAAAATGCGGCAAGACAAGCAAATAAACCTGTGTGGAGATACCGACCCCTAATGTACATAACACCAGAGACGTTTAATAATCCGTCGGTGAGAACGCATGCGCGGACAGTGGGTGTGGTTTATTGGTTGCCATGCATCATGTAGTGTTTGTTTGGTATTAGAATCATGGTCGTTGTTAGGCGCAGTAAAAGGCAAATACGGTATGAAATTATTTTCTATTTAGTGTTCAAAAGTAAAAAAAAAGAAAAAAAGAAGAAGAAAAGAACTCATTGTATTGCGACCACCGGTGACGTTGTGGGCGTATTGCTGTGTGGGATCGACGTTAACAGGAAAGCTAGATTTTGGACTCATGTAGTATCGCATAACAAGGCTGTGGGGGTGGCGGTGGGGGGTAGGGTTGGTGAGGAGTTGGCAAGATTGGAAAAATATCCCTGATGGCGGGGGTGGGGTGGGGGGGCCAAACCCGGCACCCCCATGCATGTAGGGGCCTGCATGTAACCAGTGTCATATAACCAGGTGCTGTAGGGAGTTTCAGATACTCCGAGGCTTGACGCAACATAAACGTAGCGTATATTTTATCTCATCTTTAGTAATATATTTCAAAAAAAAATTGTTACGAGTATACCAGTGCATGGCTATCATGCAACATCATTCAATTTTACCATCAAACTGTACACATATACCCTGATTATAATTATGACTACGTAGATTGGAGATACGTTAACGTATCGAGATGCTTTATGACATCTGAAATCCCCTAGTAGTGTGATGTAGTATCAGGCGCACTCGTCCAGTGTCATGTTCCTCTTTCCTAGGAATTTATCCTCAATAAAACCTGTTTATTCTTCGGAAGGAGGGGCTTCGGAATGTGTAAATATTCGCCCAAGGAGCATTTTTATGACTTTAATCTCACTCCACTTTTCGGTGATATTTTTACAACAAAATTTAATATTAAAATATTGTTGAATTTGCATCAATAAACTAGAAACTTCGAGCCCACTAGATATTATAATTGACCTAGCAGGACCGAAGGTTTTATTTGGTGAAACAGCGATGGACCAGTTCATGAATTATACTACAGATGTTTTTTTCAGTATTGACATTTACCTCTTTCTTTTAAAACGTGAATAGAGGGCTGGTTTACCGGAGACAATGCTGAGGACAGGGACGTACAGGTCAAGAGGGGCAGGGCACAGGAAGGTAAAGACGTCTATAGGGATCTCTGGTTCCCAAGGCAACGGGCCAACTACACTCTCCCAGCAGATCACCTGACTGACCTCCAGGCCTATCACTCTCCCTTCCGTCCTTGGGTCTACCTTTCCTCAGACTTGGTTTTACTTGTTTTTAATGTTTGGCAATATTTACTTCGGACGAAGATGCCTACTCCGATTGTCTTTTCTTTGTGCACTTTAGATATAAATCACCCTACTCCAAGGAATGGCAGCTTAGTCATTGCTAATCAGATAAATGAGAACTGAGCAAGAAAGGATAGAGGCAGGGGATCGAAAAATGTAACCAGTCAAATAGAGGGTGCATGTGGATGGCGGGGTCCCCATGTCGCCCTGTAGATTCTAATAAAACCTTGTGCCTCCCTGTCGAATTTAAGAATCTTGATGTCGCATGTCGTTGAGGCAAAAAAAAGAGAGGCCATGTCACACTGTTGATTTTAGGGGTCTACACCCGTTAAACAGGCAGAGTACAGACACGTAGGAAACAGTAAAATTAATATGGCTTCTCTCATAAAAGATAAATAACTCTGAAAACGCGTTTTATCTGTTTATGAGGCATTATAATTTTTTTACTTTTATATCACCTGTCTTCCTGTAATGTCACACTCACCCGTTACCAAGCCATACTTTAATACTGGTATAGGCCTATGGTCAATTCTATTTGGAAGTTTTGAAAACAAGTAAATTATAAAAATCCACAAATGCACTAAGCCAGTATTGTAGTGATCAGATTAGTTAACCACAGTACTGGCTGGTTATGTTAGTGAGTTGTACAATATATTTGTGATCATAATACTTAAATACGAGTCAATGCTTAACCGGCAAAAAACTGTCAAGGGGTCAAGTTTATGGAAAGTTTTGCATTTTTACCAAAAAGATGATCATAAGGATGCTGTAGCTATGATTTGGGTTTCGGGATGGCGCTTTAGATACCAACATATTATGTTGCTATGTGATCGTAAGCATTCCATTGAAAATAACATACTTGCATTACCTGAACGCAAATATGAACGCAAGCAAATTCCATATTCCACTATGCGTTCCTAGAAATGTTTGCATTTCATATGCGTATGTGTTAATAAAATTAATGTAGCTGACAGCCCTGACGCGAGTCAAAGAACGCAAAGTGGATTTTAGACTTAAAGCGGCTATATATCGAAGAAAGGGAAACAAAGGCAGTAGTGACGTTTTTGCAGATTCAGGATATAGACTAAATAATAAGTCGGCCCTTTTATTAACAATAGGGCCTAATACTCGGTAAGATGATAATAAAAAAAAACAAGCGTGTGGGGAATGTCTGTGCCTGAAGCCCCATTCGCCGTGGTGAAAGTGGTTTGTCGTAGACCTCTGCGATCTGCGAACGTTGGAAACGTTTGATTATCGTAGACCTCTGCGATGTGGTTCACTGCGAAATTATTCAACATGTTGAATATTTTCGGAGAGATCCTGTGCGATTCTAGTTGAGATTGCTTGCGAAAATGATCGCAAAGAACCGATTTTCCAGTGTGAATGCTCTACGATCAATTTCTCTAACCTAAGATCATTGTCTGGTTCATGAGATTATCATCGTAGGCATGAGAATTTTCGCTTCTCACTGCGACGGGACCGTACGCCACGGCGAATGGGGCTTAATGGCGACCAACCTGAGACTATTTTGGCGCCACCAAGTCATGTGACTTAATTAACATAATATGAATATTTATAAGATGTAGGATTGCATCATTCCCCAATAATATATATCTATATAATTCACAATAATTATATCTGACGTTAATGAGCTAATACGGGATATTGAACTTTACTGTAACACTGATTGCCTTTATTATCTCCCAATACCAATAAGAACAATTCGAACAACTGTTTTCATGGTAAAATAGGGCTGCATTGCTTGATGAATATTCAGAGATTGACCCAGATCTCTTGTCCTCCGATTGAAAGCGAGGCTGCTGCGCTCAGGGAGGAGAGCAAGGTGAGGTCATCAGGGAAAATGGATTCTCCTTGTTTATTTTTAGATCTGATGCTACACTCCCTAATCAGAGCCATTACATTAAAATGCTTATAATTGCCCCCCTGAACCGATGCACGGGATAGCCCCCTTCGGATGTTCCTTCGTGTCATGGTTTGAGCTTAGAGGGGAATCTGCCTTTTTGACCAAAGACATACTGCGGGATCGACACATCCCGACTTGATCGCTGTCGAGCCCCCAGTATAAATGTGTATTTTCATGTCAGAAGAAGAAGCCACCTTCTAAATCCGTCCGTGTACAAAGCCATCGAGTCCAGCCCTTATACTCCTCATCTTCTGTGTTAGTTGGCGTAGTTTAAAGTCCGGCTAATCCTTCAGGGCTCTTTCCAGACAGGACATAATTTCAAAATAAATTTCAAAAGGCACAAGCTTTAGATTACGAGGGCGTTCCGTGCATATAATAGTTGCGTTCCAGATACAAACAGGGCTGTACCCTGACCTAAAACCCAAGGGGTTGTGGGAAAATCTGAGGCGGTTCTGACTTCAAAGTGAACCTAGAGGCTCCTATGTAAATCACAAATCATCAAATCTAAGGGGGTTGCGAGTAAGAAGCGTTCCAATGAAATCGGACGGGCACTAATATGATCATTTTTGACAAGATTTGACAGGTTTTTTTAGGCTAAGGCCTAATTATGTGTAATTTACTTTTGGAAATCTTCTATGAGTCTCCCTTGTGTATACATAACCGAACCGTACCTTCAACAGGAATACGCCTTTGGGGGTGCTGCTTATACGTGCAACGCCTCAAAAGGTATGGCGATATGATGTATGGCAATATGATAGGGGAGAATTTATAGAAAGTGACATAATTGTCCGCACCTCCCCCCTTTAATTGCTACTTATGCAGTCTTCCTTACACTGGCGACTTCATGTGTACAATCTCGTGCAAGTAACGTCCCCTACGTTGGCTACATTGTACACATACGTAGTGTATACACCGTTAGGTAAGTTACGTCACCTGTATAAGTAAAGGAAGGCTGTTTATGCGACAAAGGGGTGCAGGGTCTGTAAGAGGTGAGTACTATAAGTATAATGCCATGTGCAAGATTCGTTCCTACATACAGCTGTACAGTGTTCGCCTATATACAGAGGCCCCAGTGACTATCAACCATCCCGCCTATGCAGCCAATACATGCGACAATGTCGCCTGAATAGGGCATGTCCAGCCAAATATCGTTACAAAACAGCGTGCATGGCTGGGACCAGCCACACGTATACAGCTCGGCACTCTGCACTCAGGTGTGTCACCAGTGAACACCATTGGTACCTGGTAATTAGCACAACGGTATCGAGCTTGGGCCACTTCCGATCGCTATTGGCGAATTTCCTCATGGGTTATATACACTACAATATAGCTAGCATATAGATATGGGATTGTAAAGCATACTGTGTACATTGGACTTCCTATAAATACGACTTTTAATGTATGCAACATATTAGCGATACTCCGCTCACGATAATAACCAGGGGGGTTCAGGGGGTTCGTGCGAACCTCCCTTTGGACGAACCCCATTCTAAAATATCCATCCCCCCCTCCCCAATAGGATGAGATGAATGATTTTATGAATGATTATGATTTAAGCTATTTTAGCCTCTAAAATACCAATTTCCAATAAATTATTACAAAATTGTACATTTCCTTCATTGATTGGAATGGCCCCCACCCGGAGCCCCAAATAATGACGGTGCTTGAATACCTTTCAGCCCTCTTAGGCGCAAGGCACTATGGGAATGCCACCGAGAACCCCTCACTTTGCCGCGAACACTTGAACAGTACACAGACTATCTATTTTAATAATTATGATTTTTTTATGCCATACAATGTACTCGATTCTTATTGGATACATTGTCCTATTCAATTTTACAAATTTTAATAAAATAGAATAGCCTTGTGGTCAAAGAAATAAAATACAACCTGTAATACATACATTTTAAAAATGCGTAAAAACATAATGCACACAATCTAGCAATGTGTGAAAACTGGCATCCCTTCTGAAAAAACGAACCACCCTCTGAAAAGAGCTGGCTATAAACCACTCTTACTCGGATTTCCTTTGTTCTAGCAGTGTATTCTCAGGTGATAATGCACTGCTACTGTGATAATGCACTGGTTCTCTGAAATAATGCACAGTTGCTGATTTGTTGTTCAAATTAACTGCCAAGAACACCCAATTTTGAATTTATGAAAAGTTTAACATGATGTGCAGAGCCCAGGATTGAACCATAGACCTTTGGATTCATAGTGCCACAGCCTAACCACTACCCTACCAAGGCAGCTGTTAGAAGTCCAGTCAGTTTTACCTTTTATCCAATGTTGGTTCTGTCAGTCTGTTCTGACCCAGATTTACCCTTTCATTGAGTTTGGGTGACTAGTGAGGTGGGATGTAATTACAGTCTATGACTGTACACTCAGTAGGCAATCAACACCCCTTCCACCCCTCTCCTCTCTGCCTCCACCCCTCTCCTCCCCCTCTGCTGGCAAGGAGCATCACTCTGCCACATTGACACCTCAGGTACTAGAGTGATCACAGGGTATTACTTCTAGTGGGGAGGGTGATTCGCTGCAGAGTGGAGGAGCGCCGGTCAGAGCACAGGTGGGGGTTCTTGATGGGGGGATCCGAACGTTGCATGTCAAATTTAAGAAATACTAATGTCACATATCATTGTCACTTACCTTTTTCTTATGTTGCATTGGAATTTAAAAAATACTTATGACCCCTTTTCACTTTATTTATATAGCCTATTTCATTATTAGGCCTACTAGGGCATGTGTAACTCTGTTGAATTTAAGAAAATGCCCATTGCGCATTTAGTGGTCTAGGGCCATCCACTAGGGTCATACAGTGAACTTTTATATCAATGAACATGAATTAAGTAGTAAATTCAGAAGTCCATAAGGTACCAAGGGGCATAAGATACTTTCTCTTGTGGTTTATGTCAGATAATGGACTTGTAGTAGTGCATGGGGTGGAATAATGCACTCGCCCTACGGGCTCGTGCATTATTCCACCCCATGCACTACTACAAGTCCATTATCCTACACATACGGACCTGCCTGCATGCATTTGGCTTACGATGTACGCAACCTTATCATTAGTGAAATAATGCTTAACATGTTAGTAGTATAATACATACAAATATAGTCGCACAAATAGTGCATCTGATACACGCGACGTCGTGTATTTAACCTTTTTTGAACACATGACACCGCAATCAAGACGTTGCTTATATGGCCGATATGTCGATTCTACTAAACAGGCGACAAGTTAGTAGTATATGGAAATGGGAATTTGATGCTTGTCGCATACATTGTTTCTATTACACAGGCGACGATGTGTATAGGCCTACACTGTCTCTAGTATAAACGACACCACATACACAACGTTGCGTGCACCGCACCTTTGATCCTACCCTCCTATAGACTCAGCGACTGAGTATATGGCTTGCAGGTTGTCTGTTGGCAGGTTGTCTGTTGGAAGGTTGTCTATATATATAGACAACCTCCCAGCAGACAACCTGCCAGCCGTATATTCATATTGTCAGGTCGCCTATATTGGAATCACCATAATTAAATTATGGTGATTCCAATATAGGCGACAGCGTCGTGAAAGTTCTATAAATTTTGTAGAACTTTCACGACGCTGTCGCGTGGATTCATTCTATCACAGAGGTGATGTGAGAGTAGCATACGGAAATGGTAATTTAAAGGTGGTTTATTTCATAAACATCTGCTTTCCAACCCTTGTGCATACCAATTGAAGAAATTTCAAGCATCATGGACATGCTATAAGCAAAGTAGGTTTTGAATGCGATCAAATGTGATTAAACAACTTTGATGACTTGTGTAGGGCCTATGTTTAATTTTCCCTTAATGTGGTCCTAGAGAAAACAGTTGATTCTCTCTCTTTTGAAATCCTCTCAATATTTGTATGCAGATATGCCACTCTATAAACATGAAAAATCCGGAAATCTGTGAAGTCAACATTCCGGATTTTAAGCAGGAAGACTTGAAAAGAAGAAAATCTTATAGAATGTCCATTCTGACATTAAAAAAACCCTCTGATATACTCTATCTATTGCCTAGTAACAAATTACTCTAATAGGTATTGTGCAATACCTTCTACTTACAACTACTGACTTGAGAAAAGTTAAAGTACTGTCAAAAATCCCGAAAATCCGAAAAAAAGAAGAAAAATTGGCATCTCTGTGTATGGAAAATACCATCTTCATACAAAATCAAGTCTCTGGGGCGCCAATTTGACATTAATATATTTATATTGAAATAGGTTTATCAGTTTATAATGACAAAGAAATAACAAAAAAGTGGGGAAAAGGGGGTGGGGGAGGGGGCCACTTAAGGCGCGCACCCCCCTTGATCTTGCCAGCTAAGAATGGTGGGGGTCTAGATGGGGGGTCCCGAAAGGCCTATCGCATGTCAATTTTAAGAAAAGGCTCTGTCGCCGTGTCGAATATAATAAATGCCCCTGTCGATTGTCACTATAAACTATGTCGCATGTCGATTTTAATAATAATAATAATAATAGTAGGCCTATGTCACCATGTCGAATTTAGCCTACGAATTGTCTAGGCCTAGGCATGTCACTAAGCCCAAAAAGGGCCGTATCGTCGTGTCCAATTTAGTGGTCCACCCACGTGGAAATGAAAAATGATCATTGCCTCTTTTAATGTTGCCCTAACTCGTGTCGTTCCAGATGACCCACGGTCCAAGCAGGTCATCTCAGACGCCCTCTCCGGTGACCTTCCCGACCGCGACTTCCGGACCTCTAGGTCAGGATCATCCCCCAAAGTGATGACGTCATCGTTGGCGAGCCGCTTATGGCCGACGTACCGGTATCACCGTACGCGGCGGTCGTCGCTCCTCCAGCACCTGGTGCAGACCTGCTGCACCAGGGGCTGCTCCTTTGACAAGCTCCGGGAGATCTGCCTCGGCTGATGACGACCCTAGTGACACGTTTTACCACTAGGGGACATCACCACTTGCCCGCTAATGCCACCTGGTGAGTGATGACGGAACTAGACACAAGGTGGCGCTAGTGGTGTGACATTCCTCAAGGCTGGTGTTGGGGTTTATTTTTGTGTGAAGAGCAGAGACAGGCAATGGTGGAGTTATAATTCAGCGACCTCAGACACAACCTGTGTACAGAAACACTCTATATTTCTACTTCTATGTTCTATATGTGTGCACTTTAATTGTTACTTGTGGTGGTGGCTTGGTTGGTGGTGTGGGGATTGGTACACTTTTATGCAATGCATCATCCGTTTTGTTTAGAAGAAAGTTTAAAATCAATACAAATCTTAGAATAAATCACTGAAACACTGTTAAATATGTGAAGATGAATCTAACCAACGAAACCTAGATGCTTGTTTGCTGTGCGAGCCCAGAATCAGGGCCACTGGATGTTCATTTCCATTGTCGGATCTCCAGTTTATATAATAGTTCCAATAAAAGTTCTAAAACATGAGGCAGAGGATTGTTTGTTCACAATTATAGTTTCAAGGGACTCACTGTTTTAAAAATGATATCCTGCTGGTAAAGCAATCTAAATCACAACAATACAAAAATATCTTAAGGTTCCAAACCGGAATAAAGTTATCATCGATATACGTTCTCCCCTAAAATTTACAGTAGAACATACATTCTTGATAGTATCTGCGAAAGAATATCTTGCGTAGCCCCTATATTGTTTTTGAACATCTTGATTTACAAGTAAAAGCTGCGTAATGAGTTTCTAAACAAGCCAGGGTCGGATACCATAATAGTATGTCCACCAATAGTTAAACTACGTTCTGAAATTAAAGATAGAGCAGCATGTCATTAGTATAATTTATGATGCAGAAAAATACTCTCATTTTCGTGTTTACAAAGATAGTTCGTGGTCGTTTATTGCACAATGTGGCTTGAAAGTCCAGAATGGTTGTCACACACCCTAGCTTCTATGGAAAGCAACGCCATCATCCGAGCAGTATTTCTATTTTGGCGACCATACTTTAGTCAGATTATACCTGTATAGTAACATGGTCTTTCATTGGAGCATAGCCGTAAATGGTGAACGTAGTGAAACGGAATTATATACAGTCTCCTAGGAAGCTGGGAAGGGGCTATACAATATGATAAGTTGCAGCTACTCATCTTCATGAAACTAACAATAGGCTAATACAATATTAAACACAAGAGACTACTGGTAGCTGGCCTCTCCCTTTATTTAATACTACCATAATATAACTCTGAAGTAAACCACACCATTGATCAATTTCTATTGTACTCTGACACTTCAGGTTGAACAGAAACAGTACTTTAGAGGAAAACTGTCTCAGTTTCTTGTTTTAGGTACTATTCTTTGTTTTATTTAAAAGAAATGGCAACCAAAGTTTCAAATGACTACAGAAAGTGAAATATATCTACCCTAAAAAGTTAGGGGTGGGGCCTTTAAAGTTACCAAATCGTTTTAAGTTTGTTTAGTGACCTAGTAATAGGACAAAGCAGAGAAGCGGGGACAACACAAAGGAAAGATTACAAATTTACACAAATACTGATGGTTGCACCCACTAAGATCGTCTACTTTTGCACGATATACTTTACTCCACACTAAAGTAGTCCATTCAAGTTTTAAAGCATAGATAGAAAGGGGCATTTGTAGCAAATCAATGTCAATTCATTCTGAAGGATACAATTTAACTTTCGCCAGTTTTCATTACACTCTATTGTACTGACACAGATGGTCAGTCCATGCTCTGTAATGCTTAGCTACGGGAGTGACTATACACGCGATAGTCGCGCACGCGGACGTAGCGTATATAGAATTTCTTATAAACGCGGACACAAAGTCCGCACATACAGATAATGGTTACATACACGGACTCAAGATAAAGTGGCGTATATTGTATTTTATAAATATTATATGTGAAGAAATAAGATATAACATAGAAATAAAAAAGAAAAAGGGGGTTCGGGGGCTTAGCCCCCGATTTACAAATGATATATTGATAAATATGGGAGGTACACCCGCGTGTATAACCCTACTTATACACGCGGCTACGATGTCCGCGTATTTAGGCATATCTATTTACGCGGACTTCGCTACGGAATTCTGTTCACGCGGCCCTCTGCTGCTACATCCGCGCGTATAACCCCAGCCCTTACCTACTGTTTATATCAGCGCACGCCTTAGCTATAACTCCTTGTCAAAGTGTCTAGGAGTAAGGGAGGAGTCTAGGTATGACGTGTATACTATCACCATACATAAGAGGCATACATCGCCGGTGCTCAGTCAGAGTTAGCTGAACGTTGTTGTGAGTTACCATCCTGGAAAAGAAGCTGAGTCCTGTAATTGGAATAGAAGCTGATAGACTGTTTAGTTGGCAGGAGCGTTGACTGAGTATGATTGAGGGGATTCCATCCTTGGAGCTGTTCATTGTCAATTGAGATCTTGTCATGGAAGTATAATAACACAGGAATAAATAAAGAACATCCTTTCATGTGAGTGTTATGTCTTACATAATACCAAACTATTATTATGTATTGGATGCCAGCAGTGGAATGAGGTGGAGACTGAGATAGGAGCTAGCTATTATCCATAAGGCAAATCAACTGATAAAGTACACCTGAAATTAACGAATAATTAACCTACAATAGTTCACTATTTCATATTGTAGCTTGGACAGGGTCACAGGCTGATTTATAATTGATGATTTAGTATAGATTATAACACGGCACAGGGGTAGCGACGTGCAATCTAGACATCTGCTAGTTGTAGAAAAACGTTGTAAAAGCAGTACAAAAGCCTCAATCGTCACTAAACATTGTAAACAGATTTGTAAAGATGTGTTGATAGTGAAATCTATTTCAAAACGATTATTTATTCTGAATAAAAGCAGTTTCAGAGGAATTTCTGGTTGCCACCTTGCCGTGCATCTATCATGAGCTAGAAAACACGTCTCCATGGACACATAAATAACATCCAATGAAATGAGGGTATTCATATATCTAGGTCAGGTTGCCATGCGTTGCCGGGTTGCGTTGCTAGGTTGCGTGGAGAAGTGCTGGGTGAATTATTTTTCATGGACTATCTTTAGAAATTGGGACATATCTTTGTTACTGTTCATCCAATTCATACACAGTAAGCGCAAAAAATGTTTGTATGGGTCTCACCTATGAGGATATCACAAAAAAATCTGACTTTACTCTCAATTTTTAACAAAATAAAGAGATGGTCCTGAAGAAACACTTAAAAAACACTCAACGTGCATACACTGTATATTCTGTAATCTTTGATTTGTCAATCAGATGGGAATAACTTTTAATAAGTTTTATTTTGATGATAAAAGTAATTTCTCCATGTTATAACGTGAATAACGCACTCGGGGTGGGATCTCGACCTCCTGGTGCCAGGCTAAGGCACAGGGCCTTCGACTGATTCGCCGCAGGCCTGCGGCCTTCTGCGAATCAATCTCAGGCCCCGTGCCTTAGCCTGGCACCAGAAGGCCTCGACCCCGCCCCTCCGTGCGTTATTCCCTAACTGTAGGTTAACCATTATACAAAATCATTTTACAAAGTAATTATAAAAAAACAAAGAACAATAATTACGGATTTATTATACAATATAAACACAAGGCATGCATTTAGTTCAACAGTTTCAGGTATAGTAATTGTCAGATGAAAAGATCTTGTTTTTGTTAACAAGACAAAACATTTCAATGGTAAGCGTATGAAATTCAAATATAAAAAAACATGTACGGCAATCATTGTACACATATTATATTAATGGTCTAGATCTAGTAGCCATTTTCCTGCTATGGTGAGCATGCATGTGTTCCGAAGAGGCAGTTTTGGGCAGTTCCTGGAAAAGGTTCCCGGCCCAGCTTTGATTAACAAAGTGTCTTATAGTAGTACGTTAAGGTCCTGGCAAGATTTGCACATTGATCAGTATGCTGTTAAAGGCACGGGCATGAACTCTCTAGATGGCGCTACCCCTGTCCCATAGTTACTTATAATACTAAAAGGGTAAGAACCTAAAACTGTACCCTGCAGTTTGCACATACATATATTTTGGATTTATGCTTAAACTGTATGTTTTTGTGTGAAATAAAAAATAGTTTGCATCCTAGACAACTAATAAAAACTAATTGGCTGTCACATTTTATTGATATCTATGTTTAATCAATGGGAATTGACCATTTTATTGAGAAAAAATGAAACCCCACCCAGTATTGCAGCATACCATATATGGCAATGCCCTTATTTGGAAAGTCCTTTATGAATGGAGGTCACATGACCAACCATAAAGGGCAATGTGCACATAGGCCTTTTGGTTATTATATGCAATATGCAATGGTATTTATAACTCCTGTCCATGTTAAAACCTATGTTTGCCCATAGTTTTGCCATAATTGTGTAATGTACATTGCTATTTCCTTCAGACTGGTCAATTAGGGCATGGGAGGGTAGGGGAATCCCCTGTGACATCATCATGTTAGTTAAACAAGAGGCCCCTGAAAGGGGGTTTTGAACAAAAACCTCATCCCAAACATAATACAGCACTCTCATTCACCCCAAGTATTTTGTTCCACTGTCATTACAGCAAACTGTGGTATAGTGGCTATGGTGAGGGTCTTCAAATCAGAAGGTTGGTGGTTCAAACCTCCTGATGGTCATGTTGCAGTTGGACCATGTTGCACTCTTTCTTATGCAAATCATCTTCAATCTAATATTATCATCAACTTTTACAGTGCTAATCATTTATTTTTGGTATATACACATAGATATTTCAGTTTTAACTTTATGTTATAAAGTTGAATAAAAAGAAAATGGAATATTTTTTTTTACACACAGGTCATTGGCTGTAGAGTTATAAGCATTTATACAGCCTATATATAAGATAAATAAATGGTTGGATAGACATGAATGTGACATCATTCTGTTGTTATTTCACCAAAATGAATGTTTTTTAAAGTGATTACTTCATTTATTAAAAAGAGTGACACTGCCCTCACATGGGTGGGATTTGAAACCCCTACCTTTAGATTTGAAGTTCTAGACTCTAGCCCCTGGGCTATTTCTGACCATGGTAGATATGGGTGTTAATCAAGGCTCTCATTATACAACTGCTAACTTTCTACTTGTATTGAGTTCAGAGAATGTCTGAAGAAGTTTGTTGGGAAACCCTTTTAACACTATAAATAACCATCCAATCCAGTGAATGAGTTGCATTCTGTTCAGGTCAGGGGCACTGTAGGGGGAAGCATACATAGAGCTATATCTACCTGGAAAACATTAACTACAAAAATTCAAAACACACTGCAATAATTATGATTTAGTATTGTATTAATGACAAAAAGATAATAAGTTTAGCTGTTTTGTTTTTTATATTAATATCAAATAGAACTGGGTCATTCACTGCAGTCTTGTGGGAATCCTATGGATCTGCTGGTCATCAGCTTATAGGTTTTGACAGGAACCAGCTAAATCCAAAATGGAGAGTGTGCTACCCTTTCTATTCTTAAAGAAGTAAGTAGTAGGCATGGCGCCATCTAGAGAGTTCATGCCCGTGGTTAAAGGTATCCCCTTAGACCCCAATCCGGCCATAGCCGCCCGGGGAAATCAGGCGTTTCATAGACATAATGAATCTGTGGGGTCTAAAGGGTTAAAGATGTAAACTTATGGAAGATTTCATTAAAGACAATTTAATATGCTATTATATTATTGGTCTTTACTGACAAGTTACTGACAAGACTTTACTGACAAGTTTCAGTAAACGCTGATAAATATTTGTTTAACAAAATGAATGGCACTGCCAAGTGTCCTAAATTGCGGACTACTATGGCTGGAAAGGGGGCCGGGGGGTTGCATAACTTTCCGTTAGAAATGTTCGTTATACATCTCTGCTAAAATGGCATAACGAACGGATTTACTCAAGATTGCATATACCGTTATTTGAAAATCAGTTAATTAACGATTCGGTTAAATAATATATCATGTAGTTTCATAGTATTAGTGGAAATATTTAACGGAAAATCCGCTTAATTTCAATGCTAGCGAAAATTCTACGGATTTTGCAATACTTTGTTCCCTGTTAATCTCTTTGCAACACTTGGTCTCCGTTACAGATCCATTATATTTCCGCTAATGTTATGCAACCTCCTCCAGCTGGCAAGGAATTTACTCCCTACTCCTGCCAGGATAGATAAAGGAAATAGAAAAAAATATTATATGTATTCTACAATTATTTGAACCAACAAATAAAACAAACATTAACAAACTTTGACGATCTTGAGTCATTAAGGTCTGAGAAAATTCAAAATACGTCCATGAGAATGGGGATATTAGATGGACGATCCATATATGATAATGTTTTTTGACTGCCAAATAATCGATGAATAGCCTATATTGCACCCACGTATTATCTGCACAGTAACTACATAGGGTGGACAACCATTCTACAAGTATGTTATCTAATGTATTTCATTGCTAATCCCAAACAGTAAAATGTACGGGTTAAGATTACCATGTGTGTTTCTGCTTAGTCTTGTCAGATTGTTATTCATGACAGCTATCGAGTCACAGGCTTTTGTCAGTCGATGGTACCAATATACCATTGTAGTCTAATAACGCTGAGGATTCATATAGATTATTAATCGTATATTATGCTGAACAGTCTGTGAACAGACGACGCCCCCAGCCAACACACACACACATAGGTGGATGATCTGCTGCAACATGTTAAACCAAAAAATAAAGAAAACTCAAATGAATAAAGACCAGTAGAGCCAGGATAAAGGTTAGACAATCATGCTACATAAGGCTCATAATACCCAAGTAAGCATGCAACATTCTGTTTAGTTCCGTTTTGGTTCTTGTTACATTATTGTGAAGTCGCCCAATAATGTCTCCAGAAAGTACCATCTCGATGTTGCACTATGATATTATTACAATATTCTGGTAGCAGTCTTCCACATAAACATTGTAATAACATTCTATATTGTTAATTCTCCACTTTACTCCAACATACTGTTATTTGAACACTCTGTTTTGTTGAGTCTCAACCTTACATAAAATATCATAACTGTTAGCGAAAATTAAGCAAGTAACTGACTGACCAAAAGAGTATGGTGGCAGACACACTTGCCCGTTACATCATTATTTACCTGGGTACTATTTCATATACTATTGCTATACTATTAGGGGCTGTCTATAAATGATGTCATGCGCCCGGGGGGGGGGGGGGGTCCAGACCCCTATACATTTCTATAGTAAAAGCATGACAAAGGGGGGGAGGGGAGGGGGTCAAAAATGGTCAAAAATAGCATGACGTCATTTATGGACGGCCCCTTATTCAATGAATTTGTAAAAACTGTGTAAAAGACATGAGCGCAATTTGTTATATACAATGATATATTTAATGCAAATTCAGAAATATAGTTAGAATATTGTTGAAATTCGTTAGCCTTTATTGCAGCTGAGAAAGCTTAATGCATGGAATTTGAAAAAATTACTTTTACTCACAAAGACATGATAGGTTAACAATGGTTTCAACTATAAGATTAGCCAGAATGAATATACATTATATATGCTCCAGGGTTACACATGGGGTGTGGTTGACCAAGGAGCCTGGTCCTCACTACCTTCTCCTAAGCCCTAGGAGCTGCGTGAACCCAGGGTCAAGTGTCTAGCCTTAACTCTGTATCTGGCTGTTGTGTTGTTCAGCTAGAAGAAATACATACTACATAGCTACTTTGTCGCGAACACATATATATGATAACCAGTGTGGGACTCCTTCACTCCTGAGACGATCACCAACAGAAACCAGACCTCTGCAAAGGTATAGGACATTTATAACTAGTTTTTAGGAAGTTCAGTTTGTAAGAGAGCAAAAATGTAGACATTCTATTCACCCGAGCACGGGTAGCCAATTTCTCTTATGTTACCTGCAGGTTAGCCTTAATATGGTCAGACCGAAGGATGGCACGGCAGCCCGAAATGGCCCGAAGATCAACCCAGGACCAGAAGACCAGACAGATACGGAAGCCCAAAATATTGAGGGGCGTCCCATGAACGTGGGGATGAAGGCGCGACCCACTTGGCCACATGCTACCAGCCATTAGGCAAGCGTTGGCCCAACCCCCCACGGAAGACCAGATTAGACAGCAGGAACAGCTGAAATCCACCCATTTACCATCACCCACCTCCATTTTCTATTCCACTTGAAACCCCGGTCCACCTGTGCCCGACAGACGGGCACACACCTCCCCCCTCAAAGAATACCGCTTCCCGGATGGACCCGCTCGCTCCCCCTCGTGCGCGAGGCACAACTCTTGATCTTACACCTGGGTTTCGAAATCTTCGTTCGGCTCGAGACCAAAATAACCCCCACGTCCCTTCGCCGTAGAAATTGGAAACCCCGAACTACCGAGGAACATCACAATACTATCTTAAAGCTTTGACCAGTGTGAAACACCCTCTGATGATCACAAGATGTTTTGTGTATTTTCTTTTTAAGACTTTTAGAACACTTAATTGAAATCGAATACGCAAATATTTTCGATTAGAAAATGTGTGTGCTAAGATCCCTATAAATTTTTTGTATTTCATTATTTACTACATAATTTCGATACTTGGTTAGTTTTCTAAAGATGAATAGACATTTATCACAGTATCTTTAGTTAAGAGATCTGTTAAGAATTTTTCATGGTTGAGTTTCAGACTTATGATCTTTTGTTCCTATTGTTATGTACAGTTTATTAGAGTTCAGATTGTTGATTGTTAAAAAACATCTCATCTTAAATTTGGTGCCCTCATTCAATATGGAAACATCAAGTTAGGAATCTCATGATTTCTGGGATTTCAGCACTCCCCTTGCTACTTTAAAAATAAAGTTGACGCAACGCAAGTGTTAACCTTGAGTTGCTTGAAATTTCTTGTGCTGGCGTCAAACTTCCCTAAAATGCACCCAACGCAAGTTAGATGCCGCACGGTGGTATATGGGCTAATGGTTAGCCACATTATATCTGAAATCTGAATATCATGAATAGATTCTAGCATCATTGCTCATTTTCTCTTGCAGAAGATGAGCGCCATCCAGCCTATCACCATTCAGCCACAGGTTTATGATACTTTCATGTCATCATTATCTATTGTTATAACCTCATAACTCCCTGAGTCAATTTGTACCAGTTAAACTCAGGATTGCCAGACCTTACTTTACTTATCATTCCATTAAATGTATGTATGTTACAATTTTACTGGTTAGAATACACTACAATAATGGCAGTTAGTAGTTTATGATCCACTGTACAGAACAGTACGCATGTTTATTTTTACAATATAAATACCATAAAATGCTTTTGCTAAAGAAAATGTTCAGATTATTTCCCTTGTAAGTTGCATGGTTACAGAAATTGTATTGGAAAATTGTACTCAGCCCAGTAAAACTTTACGTAGCTTTGCACGATTGAAACAAAATGCTGATTGCGACATGTCTTTTTAGGGAAGCACCATTGCAGCTTCTACTTTGGCTGTTTCCCAACCGCGGCCATGGAGCAGCGGGGGTACGAGGGGGGTTAGCTCACCAAGGCTGGACCCCGATATCAGCCTAAGGTGCTGACTCCCCGAGGACTCTTTTTTCGAGGTTGGTTATGGATTTATTATACCTTTTCTGTTAGGTCTGAGCTCCCAAGGAAGGATGCACAACAATCAGTGATCCACAAACAGTAAGCAAGTAAAATGTAGCTTCGTGCAGATAATGCATATGCTAGATGTTAATGATTTCTTTTTTTTAATGAATATTATTATTGAAAAATAAAAGACTCTGTATTACCCTGGAGGCTTATACAAGGCTGGTTATCACCCAGGTTTGATATGACATGCCTTAAACTCTGAACTACTAAACCTGTGTCACCCTAAGGTATAATAAAGCTTTGTGGCCACATATACAGTCCAACAGAAACATCCAGCTGTATGACAGTATGCATATTCTGACTACAGCAAGGTAATTACACCCAGCCAAGCATGTGACGTTATTATAACATTGCAGCAACGTTCTGTTTGGTTTTGTATTGGGTCTTGTTATGTTATTTTGCTTACTCCCAATAATGTTGCTGCAATGTACCGTTGTGATGTTGCACAGCAACATTTGATCATTGCAGCAATTAGCAATCAATGGACATATTAAGCTTTTCAAAGGTTTGAACTGTGATAGGAAAAGGTATCATCAATTATTGGAATATATTATGATAGGTAAATGTTATAAACTTTCTTTTGAGTTTCAGATATTTTAAAGCATTTTCCACCTTTTAAATTGACAAATTATCCTTGGAAAACATACAAAACTTGGCCGATTATGCATGTTATATGTGAAAAGTATACCATATTTGGAAACAGATATTTTCTATTTCAAAGCCTGATTGATGGAACTATGTACTAATAATGCTAAGCTTTTTATAGAATAAAGGCAAATGTAGCATCTGACTATTATACGTAACCAGAAATTAACCGTTTAATATCGAAAAGCATGAAAAAGGCATAGAGATAAATGACACATCATTAGATTCAAAATTTAATTCTCTAAACTCCCCATCAAAATAATTGAAATAACTTGAAAATTGAAGATTCTATTCAGAATTATGTAGTTGGAAGTCAGGAAAAATACAAAATTTCAGCAAATTTTGACGACCTTACAAACATTCCAAGTCATATGGAATGCTCATTCATATTCATATTATACATATTCTTGGCTTTACAACAATACCAAGATGAATAAAAATGATCAAGAATTGTAAGAATTATGAAGGTTTCTTTGAAAAATGTCAGGGTAACTTAATGTTTTTGAATGCAATTTGTTGCAATGATATAACATTCTGGTAATGTTCTTCAACCCAAACAAAATGTTCTCTAATACACCTTTCCGATGAACATGCACAGTGAACCCTCCTATAGGAGGCCTGTCCATTGAAAATCAAATCCAAATCGATTGCTCAGGCCTAGAGTGCTAGCAGGGTGCCACTGTATTGAAATAGGTCTATAACGTTCTGTTTTGGTTTGGTCTTAACCTAACCAAAAAATGATATTATAATAGCATTGTGATTTGGTGAGGTTTCAACCTCACCATCAATAATATAACTACTATGTGCCATCTTAGAAAGTAAAAGACTGACTGAAAAAGTATGGTTGCAGAACAGTTCTGTTACGCCGCAACTTGCCTGGGCATAGTGTCCCATACCATATAGGTGGCATGCACCAGGCAAGCAGCATGCTATTATAACGTTGCAGTAAAAACCTGTTTAGTTCTGTTTTGGTTCTTGTTAAGTAGCTTGGATGGCAACTAAAAACGTCTCTAGATCTGGAACTTACAATTGCGACGTTGCACTACCTAGTTCAACAATAATTGAAAAAATTGAAAAAATTAGTACCTGCTGGCGTACAGCAAGGTAGCAGTCTCGGATCGATATTGTATATTATATATGTAAATAATTGCTTTACTTATATGAAAATTGTTATAATATAATTGAAAAGCACTGTTAAAGTGACGATGTTTCAGCGCAATAAAAAAAAGAATTCTTTTATTATTATTTATAAATCAATGATATTACCATACATGCAGAGAATTTGTGGACATTTTCAATTATCACGCCTCAGCAAATAAAAAAATATTGATTCAGGATATACCTGATAACAGGACTCGTACGCAGAATCTTCAGGATAATCAAAAGGAAAAACAATTCTTCAAGTATTATTTCCTCTTTGCAGGTATGTGTGTGCTGCTCTGTGGGCCATGCTACCTCTGCATGACGTCCAGCAACATGGGCGAGTCCTGCTGCCTGCCCATGTGTGTGCCATCCGTCTACACCATCACCCTACTGCGCACCAAGCTGCGCACCAAGTACAACATCCAGGTAAGGTTATGGTCCTTGAAGCTTGGGGTAGACAGACGGACAGACAGACAGGTAGGCAGATGGACAGACAGACAGGTAGGCAGATGGACAGACAGACAGACAGATAGATAGACAGACAGACAGACAGACAGACAGACAGACAGACAGACAGACAGACAGACAGACGGGTAGACAGATGGACAGACAGACTGACAGACAGACGGGTAGACAGATGGACAGACAGACTGACAGGCAGACAGACAGGTAGACAGACAGGTAGACAGACAGCCAGCCAGCCAGACAGACAGACAGACAGACAGGTAGACAGACAGGCAGACAGGTAGACAGACAGGCAGACAGACAGGCAGATAGAGAGACCTGCAGGCAGAAGGACAGGCAAACAGGCAGATAGACAAGCATACAGGCATGCATAGAGACAGGTAGAAGGGCAAGCAGAGAGACAGATGGGCAATTAAGCAGACATACAGACAGACAAAAAGACAAACAGAGAGAAAGATGCAGGGTGGCAGACAGACAGACAGACAGATAGATAGACAGACAGACAGACAGACAGACAGACAGACAGACAGACAGACAGACAGACAGACAGACAGACAGACAGACAGACAGACAGACAGACAGACAGACAGACAGACGGGTAGACAGATGGACAGACAGACTGACAGACAGACGGGTAGACAGATGGACAGACAGACTGACAGGCAGACAGACAGGTAGACAGACAGGTAGACAGACAGACAGCCAGCCAGCCAGCCAGCCAGACAGACAGACAGGTAGACAGACAGGCAGACAGGTAGACAGACAGGCAGACAGACAGGCAGATAGAGAGACCTGCAGGCAGAAGGACAGGCAAACAGGCAGATAGACAAGCATACAGGCATGCATAGAGACAGGTAGAAGGGCAAGCAGAGAGACAGATGGGCAATTAAGCAGACATACAGACAGACAAAAAGACAAACAGAGAGAAAGATGCAGGGTGGCAGACAGACAGGCAGGCTGTCAAGGATGACGTCAAAATTCCTTAGGCTGCGACCTTGAGATGCTGCAGCAGGCTGCAGCAAGATGTTATAGTTAAGTGTCCTGTTTCCCAATGAGTGGCTGCGGCCCGTGAAACCCCATTACAACCTCATTAAAGGTGCCAGGGATGGCCATTTATAAGTACATTATTGAGAAGAAAGATAGTATGGAACCTCTCTTCTATGTATGTATACATACCGTACTATAATTAGCGATAATTAACTAATTGATTAATTAGTTAATTACATTATCTAATTGCAGTTTAGATAGCGTCCCCATCCCTTTCTTATCAGGTTGTAGCCCATGGCAGCAGGCTGCGACCTTCAGCGGCCTAGAGTGGAGGCTACATACTGTAAGGTCACTGATCATTCGCTGCAGCCTGCTCTGGTGAATTTTGATGTCTCCTCTAATTAAACAGGCAGACAGGCAGAGAGACAGGCCTGCATACAGGCAAACAGACAGACAGATAGGCAGGCAGACAGGCAGAAAGAAGGGCAGGTGGACAGACAGGCAGACAGGCAGACAGGCAGACAGGCAGGCATGTGGACAGACAGGCAGACAGGCAGGCATGTGGACAGATAGGCAGACAGACAGGATTTTGAAAAAAGAGGAGTCGAATGTAAAAGTGCTGATATGTAATGATTTTCGGGTAAATGCGCGACTTGTTTCCTCTTTGTTAAGTTTAGATCCCCGCCAAAATAGGTTATCAGGACCCCCTGGAGTAACCCCGGGTGTACCTTTCACGTGCTCCCATTCTGCATATTCTGCCATTCTATGAAGAAGGTGCCTTGGCACTCCCCCTTTCCAAATACAAAATCTGATATTGGGTCTTATCTTACAGTGATTGTTAATTTCTGCTCATATTTCAACTGTTTGAACCATCATTGGGCTTCATTGTTGCATCGACGGGCTGACCTACTTATTTCATGCTTAAAAAGTTTCATTTCCTTTTACACGTTATACATGATATTATTATATACCGGTAATTATAATCCTATGTTCCTATTGTAGTAATAAATAATGTGACCTTACAAGCTTACAAACAAACACTGGAGTCCGATTCGTCAGGAGATTTTACATAAGATAAGACCCAGCCATCAAAGCTTAAAATAATGGCCTTGCCACCCTGTAGATTTTTATAGCCTTTTGGCACGGTGGCTTCCTAACTATTACATTAATTATTTTCCTATTTTCCTTTTTGTCCCACCAAAATTCTACAAAGAACGAGGTTTGATTTAAAATGTATTCATGATAATGTATCATTTAGTCTTTGTTCCTTTCCCTGATTTGCTGATGCTGTGTTCTGTCCGTTGACCTCAGGGCACCATCTGTAACGACCTGCTGGTGACCCACTGCTGTGGGCCCTGCTCCTTCTGCCAACTGAGGAGGGAGTGGGACCTGGTCAAACAGCAGAGCCTCGTCCAAGTTGTCCACTTCTAGACAACTCTTAAGCCCTAACTACACAACGCGTCGGGTCCTTGTTCGCGTTGTGTAATGTTGCCCAACGCAAATGGTACATGTTGGGGCTGTATTACACTACACGTTGGACCCAATGCAAAGTACATGTATATACATATAATACTAGGCGTTTTAGGGTAAAGTTGAAGGTTGCGTTGGGTTGCATTGGGTCATATTGGGTCATATTGGGTCACATTGTTATGCGCTGGGTCAACTGGCCACCTGGATTTACAAACATGTCTGTAAAATAATGCAAATCAATTGTGTTGGCCAATGCGACCCAACGTGAGCGTAACCCGATGTGTCATGTAATACTGGTTGTAGACCCCTGAAATCGACAGGGCCTGTATATCTAATAAATTGTTAAAGGCAATAGATTAGTGTCAGCAGTTGTTAAAGTTAAAAACTTGATAAAAGTCTATTCATTGTTATCAAAAACCTAAAACATGACATACCGTACTATGAGTGTCCTCTCACCACGCGATATACCTAGTCATAGCAACATTGTATACATTTAGCATTTTATACTCCTGATATATTCATAAATTATCCTCTCAACTATAGATATTATCATATTTCTTACTTTATTGTAGATGTTAGTTATATAATTATCCTACTGGAGATGACAAAGTTTCTGTAATGTACTTACGCTGGACTAACCATAAAAACTGGTCATGCCGAGGTGAGCCAGATTAATAAACCAATTTTTTTTAAAAAGAAAAAAAAACGAGCCACTGAGATACCGAAAAAGACACTGCTTTATATTAGCCCAGAGATGTTCATAGGTGTGGTTATCCGAGACCTTGTCTGCTGTTTTTATATAAAAATTTATATATGTAAAGAATCTTTAAGGAAGGAACCCACTGAGCGATTTGACTAAGATTCGGGTGGAATTTGGGGTTGCTTTCGACCAATGTATAATTGTTGGTATTTTCCATGCAATCAACTTATTTTCTAATATTTCTGATCACATTGCCGAATGAGTAAATCTGATTTTGGCCATTTCTCTTTTTTTTCGACGATTTCTGATAATTTTCGATAATTCCTGATTTCAGTTGCCTCCCTCCAATGACTTCCCTTCTTTAGCAAGTCATGAAAACGTGTTTAGGTTAGAAATTATATTATATTCTTGAAGTTTAGCACCTAGATTTTAACTCTAAAATCCAAGGGAAACCTTGATGATTATTACTAATAAAAACCTTTAAAACTAAAGTTCTTTCTATGGTCAATAACAATTAAGAGCCCTTCACCACATTGAAGGTGTGTAAAGTGGTTTACTATCCCAAAATATGTGTGATGGCATTGCTGCAATTCAACTGTTATCAATAGAAAATAAGAAGCATATCCATGTACCAGGTACATTTAAAATTACAAGAAAAACAGAGGGGTCACTTTTAACGTTAGAACTGGTTTGCCATTATACTATCACCATTACAAAGGAATAAGGAAAATCAAGAATGAGCCCTTTTGTATATCATTTGAACAGTGAATTGGAATCCACATATCTATATCATATCTCTTTGTTAATCAACAATTTCAATAGCTTTCATTTGGAACATCAAAAAAGTCGGAGGAAAAGACCTGCTAAAACGCAATTAATGTGCTCTCTATTTCCCAATGTCCGTGTTTTTGCTGTTGTTGTTGTTTTATGTTTATTGTTTATATGTTTATTGTGGGAACAACCCACTCTGCAAGATAAGGTGTTATAGAGATGAACACGTCCCATGGTGCCCCCTGGATTGAGTTTACTAAATTAATCATCAGTAGCTCAGTGGCGCCACCAAAGAGAACGGAAAGCAGGAGAACGAAGGCTGCTCGATGGTGGCAGGAGATGCAGACCTAATAGGGTGGCGCCCTGCTAGAGTAAAAGGCCTGAATAATCGATTGGGATTATGGGTTCAATGGGAATCGTTGGGAGCAAGGCTTCTATGGCAGGGTTCACTGCGCAGGTTCACGAGAAAGGTGTATTGATTACTACTTCATGGAAGAACTAGGATTTCGAGGAGGTGAATGGCGAAGGCACATTGAAAGTGTCGTAACTGTGTATGGCGATATTACACTAACAGATTATTAATTAAGTATGATAACAAGGAAGTTTCAGTCACTCACAGAGTATCAATGCATTCTACAAATTGATAATTGGCTATCTCTTATATTGATATCGGGTCTGCGACTACTTCTAACAAACAAGCACATAGCGCCAATAGACCTTTCCACTTTGCCAGCTAGCCCACCCCTTATTTCTATGACATCAACATTTTTAGAAAAATGTTCATCATACTTGATTCACAGTAATCTTCCTAGTACTATTACCCAAAACAAACCTTTACAAGCTTTTACTTTCAATATGATGTTAGATATGTAGCTGTAGGACTGGAAAGCATATAGGGAACAGTGTTAAAGCCCTTCAGCCTAAAATAACAACCCTAAAATCACAAAAACATACTTTATTTAGTTCACTAAAAATGGAGGTAATTACATTATTGAGAGAAAATAAAAATTCATCCTCATTTATCAACACCTTATTGACTTAGAAAATACAAGTACTAACTCATTCACTCAGATTAGTGTCAGTGCCTGACTTAGCAAAAACTGCATTTATGTCCGACCTCTGTATCATGCCAGCAATACATCCCAAAGTGGACAGGTCTATTATGATGTCTAGTTCATTTAGCCATGGCTATAATACTTAATATCCTTAGAATAGTCTGAAATACGTCAAACTCAACATCAGCTTGTTTGGAATTTTTATTTGCAGATGAATTAGTTTGCCAATAGACATGTTTCGGCTTGTTACAACTTTCATCATAATTGTTTATCGAAGATAGACAAGTTCTTCATGTGCACTCAGTGAGGGCCATAAGATGACGGGGAAACGTAATAGCTGAACATTACGGAAGCAACTGGGTAAGGTCTAAAATAGCATGTGGCAGTGGTGGATACAGGATTTTGGAAAGGGCGGGTCAGCATATATTGGCTATGTAGTAAAATATTGCGCGTTGGCTGTACATGCCTAGGGTGGATGCAGAGATTTTCAGAATTGGCGCTATGGACAAATTATTCTGGACACTCCGGTTTCAACAACTTTACATAATGCATTTAAAAAATGCAATATTTGGCGACAAATAGGGGAGTCGCGCACAGCCTTGGCCACCCCCTAAATCCGCCACTGCATGCTCACAACGATTTTTAATCTCTGTGTACTTTTAATAGCCAACAAACAGCAGGCCCGTAAACGGGAGGGGGGGGGTAGTGGCTGGGGTGGCGTGCCAACCCCCCACAAAGGGAATTTTTCAAAAGAGTTTAGTCTTTCCTTCAGAAATTCATCGTAAAAACGTTGGAAAGTTCCACTTGGGGAGCCTCGCCACCCCCCTTTTTAAGTAGGAATTAATGAAATTATAAACAAAAGGTCCATTTAAGGAAAACCTCGCCCACCCCTCCCCCACCAAAAAGAAGCAGAAGCTGTCTACGGACAGGAGGGTCATGGCCCGTGAATCCCCAAAACACACACGCGCATGCACATGCACACGCACACGCACACGCACACGCACACGCACACGCACATGCACACGCACACGCACACGCACACGCGCACGCGCACACGCACACGCACGCGCACGCGCACGCGCACACGCACACGCACACGCACACGCACACGCACACGCACACGCACACGCACACGCACACGCACACGCACACGCACACGCACTGGATCCACTCCTGTGGGGCCATGGCAGGCCTGTATCCAGGTATCCGGGTGGGGGTTGCTGTAGTTACTTGCGGTAGTTGCATGCGGTAGTAGCTATTTTATAATAGTTTTGTACAGATTGCTTGCAGTCGGAGATACCAAGATGTTGGTATCAAAAAACGAAAATAGCTTGCGGTACCTTGTTGAAGCTGTTTCAAACGCTAACAGCTGCAAAGTGGAATAAAGCAATCAGGGGTTGTGGAGCACGGATATTTCACATTTGATCCTGGTTGATCGAATCTATGAGGAGGTAGAGATCATACCCCTACACTTTTACCAAGGCAGTTTTTCTTTTTTATATTCAGTGTCCCATAGGCAGACACCACATATAAAGAGGGAGATGGAACTAGGCCTTTGATAACCTTGCATGCCATTGACAACAGGGAAAATGTCTAATACCACAGCAGCAGGAAGAGACTTGAACCACCAACCTTTGGATGACAAATTAAAACCAACAGCCTACCACTGTGCCACCAGAACACCCAAGGAAGGCAAGCAATGAAGGCATCCTATAGCCCCATACCCACGAGGCAAGTTTTGACTGAATCTGCGTCGGCGTGGCCGTCGGTGCGGCCGTCGGCGCCGACAAGTACGTCGATCCTTATTAAGCATGTTTGATAATTTCACGCCGACGAGTAGGCCGACGCTGATTGCGGTAGGCCGACCCAAAATTGCGTAGTGGGTATGGCCCTTTAAATAGCAATTCCGACTGAAGTTTAAAACAGGTTCAACACCTTCTTGGTGAACAGTTTCAAACATGAAGCCGCATGCACTCTATGAACTCTACACACACACACACACACACACACACACACACACACACACACACACACACATGCACACACATGCACACAAATGCATACACACACTCACTCACACACACATACATATACGAAAAGCTCCAAATTCCCTATTCCGTATGCTACTAGCATGTTGCGTGGACAAGAAGATCAATCCATGGGACATTGCAGCTTGCAAGTGACGTCGTACAAATAGGTGGGGGCCATTCCGAATGGTCCCGAATGAGATTCTGTGGTAGGGCCTTGATTTGGGGAAAGGAATTCCCATACACTCTTAAAAGGTCATTTCTATATTCACACCTCTCCCCATTTCTTACAAAGGAGGCGAGCCTGGCAATATATAAGGCAATGCTGTTACCACATATTGAATATGGCGATATCATTTATGCACATGCATCTGCTGGTAAGAGGAATAAAATTCAAGTTCTTCAAAACCATAATTTGAGACTGTGTCTCAGGGTACATCCTAGGACTAATGTACTTATCACACATAAATTAGCAGGTCTGAACTAGTTGACGGATAGGAGAAATGCTCATCTCCTAAATGTTATGTATAAGAGATCAAGAAATCCCCAGTATATTGATGAAAGGGATTTACCTTTAAGGAGATATGATGGTCCCACAATAATTGTGCCTAATCTAGTTAACTCTTTTGACCCCAATCCGGCTGTGGCCGCCCATGGCTAATCTCCCTAATCCAGCCATAGCCGCCTGCAATTCCGACGTTTTCTAACATTTTTCTGACGTTTTTGTAAGTTTTGATAAGTTTGAGATGGATCATCATAGAAACACGTTCTATTTATAAAATGAAATCTTATGAAACTCCTGGAAATCATCTTTCTTTATTATATCTTTGTAAACTTTTGTAGACTATATTAGTTTATCACCTTCAATTAAGTAAAGTCAATTTTCTGGAAAAGTTTGGAAAATCCTGGGGAAATAGAGCAATTCACTTAAAATCCTACGGGGTCTAAAGGGTTAAGAGTAAATCACAACTACATATAGACTATAAGGGAGCAACTGCCTGGAATGACTTGCCAGTTGAGCTGTGTAACATTCAAACCTACACAAAGTTTAAGGACAAACAAAAAGCATTGTTAAAAACTATGTTCAACCAGGCTGTTGATGGGCCAGTCCCTTATTAGGATAATAGAGGGACTGAAAATAATACACCTAACTACTCATCTGCCTTTATTTTGAAGGATTGTTTATGATGTAACAATATAGTGCTGTATAATAATGAAATGTAAATGGGGCTAGTTGGTATGGAAGTTCATACCTTTGGTCATTTTTAATGACCCCCGTTCTGTTATAAAATTGTAAGTTATTGTGCCAATAAGATGCTGTGTTTCGACAAAAAACATGTTGTATATGAGACGAATACAGGATAAATAAAAGGAATTTAAAAAAAAGAAATTACGGATATGAAATATTTCGTATATTTTACTTGCAGAATTGCCTAGATCAAGGCGCAAGCTCAGAATACGTAAACATATTCAAAATTTTATAAACATATTTACTTCACCCTGTGTACTGATGCAGGTGGTCAGACCATGCTCACTAGCTCAGCATAGTGTTTACATCAGCGCACGCCTTAGATATAACTCTTTGTCAAAGGTGAAGAGTAGGGAAGAGTCTAGTTAGTGGGGTGCATTGTACCATCATACATAAGGGCTATTCAAGGCAGCACTCAGTTAGAGTAAAGCTGAACGTTGTTGTGAGCAAACCATCCTGGAAAGGTTGTGTTCTAGAATCTTAATCCTGGAGTTGGAATTGAAGTTGATAGACTGCTTAGATGGCGGGAGCGTTGACTGAGTATGGTTGAGTGGATTCTATCCTTGGGACTGTTCATTGTCATTGAGATCTTGTCATGGAAACGTCATAACACAGGAATAAATAAAGAACATCCTTTCACGCGAGTGTTATTTCTTACATAATACCGGAACTATTATTATATATTGGACGACAGCAGTCAAACGTGGGGAGACTGTGATAGGAGCTAGCTATTATCCAAAGGCAAAATATCTTCTTGAATGAAACTTTAACTTTAATGGATAATTGACCTACAATAGTTCACCAGCCCATATTCTATAAATACATGATAGAATGCTTAAGAAAACAAATCAAAGGGTTTGTTAGTTAATGTTTACTTTATGTTATGCATTAGGTTGGTAAATTCCACCTAGTGATGTGGTTCATCTGCGATATGACTGTTGTGTCAATTTCACAAAGCTGCCGCAACAGCTTCTGATGACACGATTTTAATACCATCTGTCTGTAAATAATCGCAAGTGAATACCAAATAATTATTGTATCATCAATACCTCGAATTGGGATAATATATCGACAGGAAATGACTAGGACGCATTAGCACAGAATAAAGACCTTCAACTCCTTTGCGGAAATAACCCTGGGAAGGAGGGGAAGAAATGGCTGGTTGCACGGATGTTTCAACCTGATGCACCCCTCCCCACCAGCTTACTCCTGCCCTGCCCCCCCCCCCCCCCACACACACATCTAGCTATTGGCTGTTGAAGTAATGGATATGTTTAATTTGACCTGCCTTTGACCCTAGTTGTATGACCTAGCTCTGTGTGACGTAGTGGGTGAGATACATCACCTACGTCATCACCCACGTGCCCCACGTCACGGGCCGTGACGTCATTACTTGATTTATAGGGGTTGGGGACGGACTGTGTACTGTTTGCATGACAATGAGGGGAGTTGTGTTGTATGTATTGCAACACATGTGTGGTTTGTTGTGTGCTATGTTCTGCTACTTTGACAACCATTACAACCATTACTTTGATAGCAGGTTTAGTACAGCATTTCAACATCTCTTCATATTAACAAAGTTCTGCCGATGCTGGTGACACATTATTATGTACAGGTTGATTGTATTGATGAACATTCATGATATAGTTCTAAATACCAAACCCATTTTAAATCTTTTATTACTGTGCATAACATCTATATTTTCAGTGCAATAATATAGCGTTCAAATTCCACAATATTCTTCGTATTTTGTTTATTTGATATCCAATGTACTCCAGCTTTCTCATACCCTTTCCTTTGATATAAAGGGAATTTCGAATTTAACATTTTCTCTATGTCTATGCTGCTCTAACAACCTGGTCAGTTGGGAGATATTGTTTATTCTGCCTACCCTTATTTTGACGAACGGTCAGTACAGAGTTGTGTTGTATGCCTACTGGAGAGGGTTGCATAACGGATCTGTATTGAATGGAGACTCGGTGTTGCAGAGAGAATAACTTGGACCAAGGTATTGCAGAATCCATTGTAATTTAGCGGATTTTCCGTTAACTATTTCCGCTAATACTATGAAAATACTTAATATATTATCTAACAGAATAGTAAAATAATGGATTTTAATAACAGAAGATGCAACCTTGAGTGAATCCGTTTGTGATGCATGCTGTGTACTGTTCCTTTTAAATGTTTCACTTTAAGAACATAGTGTAATATGCCAACCATTACTTTAATAACCGTCTCAGAACAGAGTCGTTGTGAGCATGCCTATCTTTCTAACACAAATGTGACAGTTTTAAGTTGTACAGTAGGCAGACTATATATATGACGTCGGGGTAGATGTGTGAATTGTCACGTAGTTGGCATACTGCTTACACAAAAATGGGTTGGTGTCCTCCTTCTCCTGTTGTAAGCAAACATTTTACATGTCAACATGGTTGGTGCTAAATTATGTTTAGTTTGGATTAAGCATTATGTTCCTAAGACAGCTACGCCAGTTTGGGAGTCAGTTAGTGTGCACTATTTGCAAAACAGTATAAGGGCGTAGCCAGCCCTAAAATCAAAGGGTGTTTCAAGTAAAATTAAGGGATTCCCGGTGAACTTAAGGATAGACAACACCCCTTAGGGCGCCACAGAGGGTAATTTGAATTGCGCTCTATCCAGAATAGGTACATTTGGCAAGTGTATATCAAATGATGAGTTACAATTTTCTCTATCTTTTGATATAAAGTATTTTTTCATAATTTCTAAATTAGGGACATACGAGACAAAAAACTGATTTTTTCACTTTTATTTTTTGAACATGTATATCTCAGTTACTGCTAAAGATATCATTACAAAATTTTGAGGGCTTGTTAATAACATTGGTATGGAGGGAAGCGTGTCTCAGATTTTTTATTTAGGTCCTAGTTTTTATTTTATGTAAAAAAACGGGAAACTTTTAATTATTTTTTCCAACATTATTTTCTTGATTTCATAAAACAAAAACTAAGACCTAAATAAAAAATCTGAGACACGCTTCCCTCCAAATGAAAGTTGTCTGTACACTCTGAAAATTTCATGTCATTCTTTAAAATATTAAGTGAGATATCCTTGTTCAAAAAATAAAAGTTAAAAATGTGATTTTTGTTTTCCCGGCCTTCTAATATAGGCAGATCTCTACACATTATAATATGAATTATATGAGAATATTGGGTTATGAAAAGACTATCCACTGATATAAGACTCATATTCATGCTTTAAACATTAAGAAATTAATCCCTCTTTAGAAAGAGTCCCACGAATTGACCGCTGAGAGGTGTTGTCTATCCTTAAGGGGGTTCCAACCTATATTTTCGACAAGATTTCTTATATTTTACATTTTTGGGGGGAAATCAAAGGGGTTCCAGATACCCAGGAACCCCTCCCCCTGGCTACGCCACTGATAGCAACAACGTGATAGGAAGTGACAATGAAAAAAATCCCATCAACTTGCCTCAACCAAACGGCAAGAGATACACATTAATGAAGAATGTTGTTTGTGGTTACCTTCCTTATATCAAAACGAGCCTCAACTTTTCAACCGTAGGCATTATTGAATACATGAGTGAGTAGGATTAGAATGGCAGTTGAGATAAATGCTGGTGTATCAACTTAAACATGCCACTATGAATATACTAGGCAGAACGGTGACAGGTCTTTTGCCCCCCAGACCTTTCCCCCCCAGACCTTTGCTCCCTGAACCTTTGCCCCCTGGACTTTTGCCCCCCAGCCAATTGCCCACAAGGACTTTTGCCCCCCCCCCCCCCGGTCGTTTGCCCCCTAGGTCTTTTGCCCCCTAGGTCTTTTGCCCCCTAGATCTTTTGCCCCCCATATCAACATTGTTTATTATGGTTTGAGGTGAAAGCCCCACAGTATGTGGGCCAACTTCACAAGTCAGCCCTGTTCTATGAGTAGTTCTGGTTGCCCTGAATGACTCAGAGGTTCACCAATGTGACTGGGGCAGCCCCAGAGTGTCCCTGACCAACAGTGAGCGGTTCTGAATGCCCTGATGCACTCCTTCATTTATGTATTTATTCAATTATTTATAAATAAATTTTCTATATTTGTGTATCTAAATTTCTATTTTTTGTTAATTTATTCCTTATGAACTTGGTGATTTCAGGTGCCACCTAAACTTACTACAATGCTTCCAAAATGTAATGTGGCCTAGGCTTGTTTGGCCTTAATTCTTACATTAATCAGGGGCAAAAGTCCAGGGAGCAAAAGTCATGGGGGCAGTGGTGGCCTAATTGGTAGGGTGTCTGACTCCAGCATGGAGGACCAGGGTTCGCCTTGATAATAGAGGACCCATTTTGAGATTTTGCCTTGGGATAAAATGTCATTGAATACCGTCATGGTAAGAGAACACTGCTCTCAGACAATTAATCTGTCACAGCTCAGCCCTAGGGCGGAAAGTTAATATACCTCTGAAGGGGAGAGATACAATAGCGGAAATTCGACGTTAGATGATTGATACTGGTCAAGAATGATCAGATCTAATGAATAACAACCGGAAATGGTGTACCCATCGAGCGATCAGATTAGAAACCTATCCCTAGTAGTCAATCGTTGGAAAATATCTAACAAATACCAGTCGTATCGTTCAATGGGTTTTCACCTTGACATGTTTACTTTACTGGGCAACTATCTCTCATCCTTAACATATACGTGTAAATGGATATTGTGTCAATTTTTCAAATCAAGATAATAGTTTTATTAAACTTAAAGGGGGTACCCATTGAGTAATTCAAGTACTTTTGGTTAATCAGAACTGATTGAAACGACCAGATACAGTCGAAACAACCAGAGATAGTGTTTTCATTGAGCAATGCAATCAGAAATCTAGGCTATCATACCAACAGCTTAAGGGTCTCCTGGAATTTGAGCTTTATCCAAAATGTCTGAGTAAAATACAACGTTAACTCTACCTGTATAATTTATAGATAAGCTTGCATATAAACAGAACATGACACAATGCTGTTAGAATGGAGAGAAATAATCTTCTAATTCTATTTCTACCAGAAAATTTCTTTTGAAAATGTTTCATTAAATTTTAGATTTGAAAGTTGTGGCTGGTCCCTCATCAAGATTTCACCCCTCCTGTGTCAACTGAGGCTGATATATCACGGGAACACTGGTCAGCTAATGACACCCCTCTTATCCAACCACTCCCTGACCCCAAGATTACCCCATTAACATGTCCATTGATTCTTGTTACGTCACACAGTTAGGTGAAGTTCTTTTGATGACTCCCAATTAAGTCACTGCAACCAACTGTTGCGATGTTACATTGCGACATTCTGATAATGCTCTTGTAATGCTATTTATGAGGCTGAGACTTAATAAGAATGTCACAATAACATTCTGTTTAGGTGTGGTTGAGACCTCACTGAATGAGGAGATCACAATAACATTCTGTTTAGGTTAGAGTGATACCTAACCTAATAAGATGGTCACAGTAACATTCTGTTTAGGTAAAGTTAAGACCTGACATACTCAGAACATCATAATATTCTGTTTAGGTAAGGTTGGGACCTCCCCTGGTCAGGAGGTAACAAAAACGTTCAGTTTAAGTCAGGTCTAGATCTCAACTAATCAGATTGTCACAATGAAAATCTATTTTGATTTGATCTTGACCTAACTTTACAAGAACATTATGATAACATTCTGTTTTGGCTAGGTCTCAACCTCACAAAAAAATAATGTAACAGTTACGTGACATTTTAGTAAGTAACAGACAAACCAAAAAAGTATGGTTGCCTAACGTGACCGTTATGTCACACCTTGGCTGGGAAGTTTTACCCCTTTAAGGTAAAAACATATTCCTTTTCGAGCCAATCTCGGACTCTTCTGTCCCCTCTCAATAGCAGGAACATCTAATGCACTTTGTCCGACTACAATGGTACGAACACATACAAAAGTGTTTACCCATCCATTATAATTAGTATTTGTGGCACTATAAACTAAAAAGAAGTCGACATAATACAGGTGCCAAATATCATAGTGCATGGTCACATATCCGTCAATCGCATTTCATCAAAGTACATATTCTTACATACATGTGTTCTTTACAATACATATTCCTCCATATGGCCTCTCATGATCAGTAGCAAGAATGAATAATGGTCTGCTCAACATGGGAGCATTGAATGTGGTGACAATCATTTAATTAATCTGCCTATATTTATAATCATGCAATGTCTGTCACTATCATTAATTGCGGATTTACGATGGGTGGCAGGGGGCGCACGCCCCTACCTTATTGGACCAAATTTACATTTTTCATCGTAACATTCGTGTAAATGGGAGGCACACCCCTCTTTTTTACAACGGGCCTAATAAATTAAAAAAGCACACTGAAAACACAAAGTCGTCAGAGAGCCACTGCAAGGTTGTCAAAGGGTCGTCACAGGTCACTTCTGGGCTCTCATATGTGACTTTTGGGTCATCACAGGGCTCATTTCAGGCCATCAATGCTGTGTGACTACCTTGTGACAATCCTTTGACAACTTTGGGGTGGTCAGAGGGTTGTCATTGTGAATTTTGAGGCTGTATGACAACCCAAAGGTAGTCATTTTCTCCCGACTGCTTTAGGCCAAAAAGGTCATCAGAGAAGCAAAAATGAAGAATGGGTTGTCATAGGGTTGTCACAGAAGAAAATGAGAAGTCAAAAGTCCTGCCTGACTACCCTAGGGTTGTAGGTGAATGGTGCCTAAAGTGACAGCCCAGGGTTGTCATGGCCTCTGTCTATATCAACCCAGTGTTGTAAGTGAATGGTGTCAAAACCATACAACTCATAGGCCTCCTATGTGTAATGGCCACACCTAATAACTAGTAATAACATAATAGGATGTCATTATAATGACTATGATATCTACAACATGAAAATATTCATAAATAAGATTTTTTGTCTAACAGACACAGACACAGCCTGTGACAACCTTGGGTTGTCGTTTTTGGCACCACTTTTGACAACTCTGTGTTTTCAGTGCAGGATCCACCACCGATCATAACTTTCTGATTTCTGAGGAGTCCCCGACTCTCTCTTAGTCGTTATTTCCTTTGATTGCATATCTACTTCCATTATATGCACATCTACTGCTCGAGGGCACGTCCCAATTGACAGCATTCACTCATTATCCGACACCAGAACGGATATGTCACACAAGGGGATCGAGTGTAAGTAGAAATACTTATAGGTAATGTGGTCCATCTCTGTTTTTATCATTCTCTAACAAGCTGAGTTTTTAGTGACTTGTATATGTAGTCCTCCACCACTAAATGAGGCATAAGTCGCTCATTAAAATTCTGAGTAAATGGCAGAATCAGGAAAAATGGTAAAAAAACTAACAAAAAAAATAACGCTTTTCTGCAGAAATGAAATGGTGGCCACCTTGAAATGACATTTCAGTAACAAACCCAAAGAAATAAATAATTAAAAGAATATTGGGTTTTCGTAGCATTTGTTAATGAAGTCTGCAGTAATATGCATTTCATTGAAAAAAGTGGTATCTTTAATGTCACTTTCCCTACAATTCTACCATTCATAACTTTGGTTCTAATAAAGCTATAGATCTGGGATACAAGAAACAACTCAAAAACTTGAATATCTTCTGTCACCTCCCGTTAGTGCATCTTTTCCTATGTTCTTTTAAATTCACCACAATGCAACTCAAATTGCACATTCAAAGTGTAATGACAATATTATTTTGTCCTGTTAGTGTACAACACTTCATCTAGAACAACAATTATAATATCTAGCCAGAACTCTCAACTATCGCTATGTCACAATAAAAGGAATACAAAATGAGCTGTTTCTTGCTGACCAGATCTATAGGAACAAGATGTTCTCACCATTGTAGAGATCAAAATGATAATCCTTTCTTGTAATCAGCCAAAATAAGTTTTCATAGTGTGACTTATGCCTCACTGTGTGGCGGGGGTCACATATCGGGTTCTCTTACACGCAGCATTTGTCAATTGCAATCTGCAGGGGTTGCACATATTCATGAGCAATGAAAGTTCTTATACTTTGTTATCTTGACTTTGGATAAGGGACATGTCCCATGTAAAGAAGTTTACCCTTGAACATTCAGAAGACCAATGAAAATACATTTTATGCGTCTTTCCCCAATCTAAACTATCGGCAAAATGCATATTACTGGTCGTTGGTTTTAGCTGGTAATTTTGAAAATGTGTGTATACGTTGTTGTACAAATCCAATGTGTACTTTAGCTCAAGGGGGCGGAGGGGGGCGGGCTGAAATTTATGAAAATATGGAAGGTTCACAATCAGTATATGCTATATTGAAAAGTACTTGTTTGATATGAATTGGGCCCAGAAGCTCAGAAGCTTAATCAGAAATAAGTTATTTGATTAACCCAAACGAATTCAATCCGTAAAAGAAAAGGCAAGTACACAAGTGAAAATAAGGCTATTTTCCACATACTCATTTTGATGCTGATCATTTTGTATTTGTTTCATTTTCTCTGAGAGATAGCATTAGCATGAATATACGCATCCTATATATGCAATTCATAAGAGAGAGTATAAACCTTTCTAAAGGTCTGCCAGTCAAGAAAGGACCTAAAGACTTAAAACTTTCGATGAGATGTAGAAGTGATTGAGGGGTAGCTGCCATTTCATAAGACAATTCTATGAATTTCTTATCTATTTTCAGAGTTCTCAAATATATTTTCGTTGTTCTAATTTTACGTTTCTAACATTTCTAGTAAATATAAAACATATCTAAATATCACCTTTAATTTCCGCTGCCGATTTTGAAGACAGGCAGCAACATCGGCATAATTATGGAACGTAGACTTCACACTTGTTAAATTGAGTGGAGTCAACGCCTTATGGCCCTTACCGTTTAAATTCTGCTGGCCTTTCCCCCTGTGACTGATGCATGGTGGGTAGTGGGAGTGATGCATGCTGAGTAGTGGGAGCGATGCATGCTGGGTAGGTGGGAGGTTAGCGGGATACGTCCACCAATCAGGACAGATCAGTCTCACTGCATCGCCTGAGGTCTTGACCCTCTCTCTTTCATGAAGTCCTAACCTTCACAATCGCGATCGATTGAAGCAAATAAACATATTTATATCCACCGAGAGAGAAAAGAAAATAGGTTTACAAACTGACTGAAGATATGAATTATTTGTTTTGTGAATAAATAGCATTTATCAAATGGATGGAATGTCTGGTAATTTATCACAATTAATCTTAAGAATAATCATAATGCACGTATTAATTGCATACTACTTTGCTATACAAAAGAATCAACGGTATTCTAATGAAAAGTACTGAAAGTAGAATTACATGCATGTGAGGGTGCCCAGCATGATATTAAGGGCCAACAATATCCAGTATAGACAATGGAGAAAATGTTAAGGTATGATATTTTGATATTTACCGTACAAGTTTCTATGAAAACCTACAATGTAAAATGTCTAAAAAAAAAGACGGGTGGCTGCTTTGAATAATACAAATAACATTGTAAACTAATTCAAGTGGAAAATGCAATGTCTGATTTTATCATAGCCTTATTAACATTTAGAAGTTCAGAGATGCTTAAAGTGAAAATATCTAATATAGTTCTTTGTTTAGACACCAGGTGGAAGTCATGGTGGACATGTGTGAATATCTTTTAAGGATTGTATCACAATAATCTAAATGTATCACCAGGAGTCACTGATGGAAACACAAGTCTGATGCTTACATAACGGGAAACCACTGACCAAAGTCTAAATGAAGATCTAACATAAACTTTATAGAAGTTTAACCATACAGCTTGATGCAAATATGCTAAAGCCAATACATTTAGCTACATACTCTTATACTAAGGTTTTATCAAACAATAGTATTGTATTTGGCCATTTCCTGACATTCTCAGTACTTGCAGTAAATGTGGCAACATTCTTGTAACTCATCCTGTGGGTAATAGTGAAAAGTTGGAGATGTATGAGATGAGTTTTATCTATATAACTGATGTACTGCACTAGCTTAGTGTCAGCATTAGTCGCTTAGTTTTTGGTCAGCAATTGTTGGCTTCTGATGTTGGTTGACTGAAACGGACTGTAGGTCTGCTGTACGAGTCACACGTCAAAGTACTGTAGCTGCTTCTCTGTATCTAATCCAAAAATAACAGTGAATTTAGTGGAATGTACAGTATGTCTGTCTCTGTGTTGCCTTTCGCCTTGTCCGGTGTCCCTGTCCATCTGTGTTGGTCTGTCAGTGGGTGTTTTGTGAAACCGGAAGGTGTCTGAGTCAGCGTTCGGTGTGAGCTTATATGTGCAGACTACCCTGTGCGTATGTTTGAGGTTGTATCATACTATCTGTTTTCTTATTCACATTTGTGGTTTGGGTCAATTTGCTTGTATATTTTTACCAAAGAATTCGATCTGGGATCTGGAAATTTTAATTATTTGTATGAAAACACAAGTTGCAATAAAGCATTATATTATAAATGCATTTTACTGATACATACTGCAATGCGGCCCTTAATTAATAGTATGTGTGCATGTTCTGTCGGGAATAGAGGTATTACTTATATCAATGGCTTTTGCAATCATAATGTTCTAAAGTTCAGCATTTGAGGCACATGCCTTGGAGTTATTTTTGTTTGTTACCTACTCTAAAGCCCGTTCCCCACTGAGCTATCATCTCCCCTAATAAACAACTAAAAGTTAAAACTACACTTAGTAGCTCAGTTGGTGTGTGGGAGGTTGTGAGTTTAAACCCTGGCCAAGTCATACCAAAGAAAATGGTAGTGTTTGCTGGTTGCCTGGCACTTGGTATGAAGTAAGAACCATAACTGGTTGACCTATTGTCAGTATAATGTGACAGGGCTAGGTATCATGTGGTCCTATGACATGATATCTCAGTGAGGCAGGACTATAAAGAGGTCATTGGGTCCCACTGCAACAAATAGGCACTGCCCTTGATATGACCCTGGGAGTTAATTAGGGTGTAAAGCACCCAATAGCCAACCAACCAACTAAAAGTTAATTGTAGTTGGCACCAGTTTGGCGGACAACAAAGCCCAATTTTAAGAGGTTAAGTTAGCAGACTAATCCCAAATACACCAGAAATGTTTGATTATGGGTGTTGAGCAGCCTGGACAATTAACTCAAGTCTCTGGCTTACACTTTTAAACTAAGTCAGCTAAAAATGTCACTGTCAACAGCCTAGTGGGGACCAGTCTTAAGTTAAAATGGCACATATACTTCAAATACATCCAAGAAGCATGTATTGTTATGCAGAAATTGGAATGTGTTACAGGTTGCGTCAAGTTAATGAATAGTGACACATCAATTAATACATTTCACTATAGAATGCGACCAGGGGAGCGGCAACTCAACATAACCAATGTCCCCCACTGGGGTACTGGGGTGGGGCTTCTGCTCCTGGGAAGAATATAGGCCCTCAGTAGCCCCTGCTGATCGTAAAAAGCAACGATAGTGGGGAATATAGCCCTGACCAAGTGGTACATTGGGTTAAATTCCTGGTTGCTTTGGTTCACTAAGGGATGATGTACAGCAAGAACGATTTCCAGGTTTGATCCCCTGCTGTTTGACTGCCCTGTTATGCTCATTTCATAGATATGATCACCGAAGACTTACCAAGTCAAAACACGTGTCTAAAAAGTCAGAATTGTCCTAACTTGTTTCACCGTGAAAAATGCCCCTGGCTGTCAGTACAGCCTAAAATATCCATTGCTCACTCATACCCACTATTCGCAGATCAGATAGAGCCTCATCGGCCATGGCACATGGGCCTTAATGCTGGAAGTGATCAGAACTAAGTTTGACTTTAGACAGGTCTCCACTGGGACTCAAAAGTAACTTTGACGGCAGACTAACGCCAATAGTCATCCACAGCGATTAAAGTTAATCATTGAAACCTACTGAACACCCCAAAAATCAGGCAGTTTGATATATCTGGTGTTAGCTAGCTGACAAAACCCCTAATATGGGTTTTGTTGCCTACAACACTGTCACTCACCAGGGGGTCACCAGTGGGGACCGGGCTTTAGTATTTTGCAGACCCTCTATGTCATTGTTGCTGTGTTAATGAGTCTCTAGTTGGGAGGGAATTGACCAATTAGAGGCCCCCTTCTGACCTACAGCACAGGTCATTTGCATATAGATAGTGAAGTTTCCTTTTCCTGAAGACTTCAAATATTTCTGAATTTCTTAAATTGCCTTTTGCGTGGATGAATTCAGTATATACATTCATGCCCTACTGCAAAAGTTTAAAGCCTCCTCTAAATGAGGAAAATGGTGCATCCATGCAAGTAAAATGGGAATTATAATATATCACCTAAAAGATCTCCTTCGCGCCACTTCTTTATATCACTGTGTCTAGCAGAGGGGAAAAGGGTACTCCGAGGTTTCTATATTTGCTGTCCTAAACCTAATATTTAATCAAATATGAGTAGATTTATGAAAAATAATGATAATTTTGTCTTAAACCAACATTTTGTGTAGAATTCATTTCCCATACCTCGAACATTCCATCATGATGGAATCTTTCCACATCTGGAATGTTAATGGAATGTTTCAATATGTGAAATTCACTTAATTACTTCTATTTGGTTGCCATGGAAACTAAAGTTCATAAGATTTTCATAAAATTGTATAAAATAAGAGAAACTATCATTTTTCTGGTCTCTACATTGAAAACAATGTAATGATAATTTATGCAAAATCTCAATAAATACAAGAAAATTAAGCTTTTCCTCATTTTCCCGTTTCCTGATAGTGTTAGGTTTAAGGGCCCATAACTTGCTTGATAATGATTGGATTTGGACGTGCTTGATTACTTTGTTTGTAGAAATACTTTACTTTTTGCAAAGAAACTCTCATCAAATCTCTTGAAAACGAGCAAATTATAACATTGGAAAACAAAAGAAACTCTTTGGTTTCTGTAATGAAGTAGGCATAGAGTCCTAGTTTAATGACTGGTTACACTCTCTTTTGCTAAGAATCTATTTCTAAGCATTAAGTGTGCATGCCACATCTGACATCTATCACTCAACTGTAAAGACATTAATTAAAGCATAGACTGATACAATACATAGTGTGTAGTTCTACCTTTTCTTATTAGTAATCATGATGCCACTCATGCAATGTGTTCCAGGAATACAACAAAAGAAGGTTATTGTTAATCTAAAGTAGGGATTCAGGATAATACAATAATTGAAAAGAAATGTTCAGAAAAAAAAGAGCCTCTGTAAATCAGATGCGGCTTTAAGTTCAATGTCCTTTATGGGGAAAATGTCAGAGAGTACCACAAATTACCGCTTGGTGGTTACTTGTTGGTTGGTTGGTTATTGGTTGCTTTACCCCCTAATTAGAAACTACAGTCCCCCATTTTTGGTGATTTGACAGCCCCCAGAAAAACTGGGATACTCTGACAGCCCCCCTTTTTCAGCATCCCTCATGGACAGCCCCTGGAAATAAGCATCAATCTACAAATTTCTTGGTCACAATCCAGTTCTAGAAGGTGACAATTTATTTGAGAGCTATTATGAAGAAATTGCAGCAGACCTGCTACGACTTGCCATCTGTTCACCCTTTCTTTCACCCAGTTAAGAATCACAGCGGCACAATACCGATCATAACAACGAAAATCAATTAAACAACGAAACCTGTCATTGTTACTTTTATTGTAACAACGATCATTTTGACACTAAACAAACTTATTTAGAATAATCTCAAAGATCTGTAATATTTACTGATTTTTAAAACATTTTTTCCCTTCATATATCAATTTACAGAATTTAATTTCATTCATTAGAAACAAAGTTTTTAGAATTCTTGTAACAATGAAACATTTCGCTGTTAAGCAAATGATCTTGAAGTGATCTTAAAGTGATCGTAACAACAAAAATCCGTTGTGCAACGGGCAACAGGGGTTGATCCGGTGGTCAAGTTAACAAGATTCATTTTTGGCAATAGTTTGTTTTTTGCTTTTGTTGTTCCAGTAGGTAACTGCCTGAGGCAGCAATCTATGTATCTCTTGAGATTTATTATACTGGAGGAAGAAATATGAAAGTTGTCATGAAATATTGATTCACCTGAAATCCTCTTCTCAAAGATTCAGTCACGGGTTTAATTTCCGGTCCTTCTCTTCCCAAGAAATTGACCAAATAAAGTCATTAAGGCTCCTATGTGTTCTTCCCATTCAGTTAGAATCCCCTCTTTCTTCACTGCACTTTGGCAAATGTGACCCATTTTGGCGAATTGAGCCGCATGTCATACTGGGACGAATTTGAGTTGTTTATAGCTTCAAAACGAGGTAAAGCATGTCTAGATCCGATATCTAGGGCCTGAGATAAGATGTGGCGAAAATTAAAAGAACCGCGGGTATAAGAAACTGAGAAAAACGAGTTCAAAGTTTTTCTTACCGCGCCCTACCGCAATCCTCCGATAAAGCCCTAGCAACATACACTTCTGATCTATCCTTGGTCCTGAAACTTAAAATAGCCATTCTATACTATTTTGGCTAACAAATACGGGAAATTCATGCATTTAGAGACATTACTTTTATTCATGCTGGTGCTGCAAAAAGTGACAAAAATCTGGATCTGAAAAACAACTTAACCTAGAACGGCAAGCATAAAGGATCACAAAACCTAATCTTGGCAGCTTAAAAATGACTCTGTGATGACCTTATGTACCCTGGGTATCCAGGAAGTGTCTATAAAAGTTCTGTGAATGTTCATGATAGTATTTGGTCGTAAAAAGGGAAAAGCTACCAAGGTAAAATCACAAAAAGTATTCACAACTAAAATAAATTATATGTCTATATGTCTAAAATGGATTTCTCAAGTGGTCCTGGGTCTGCCATGACCACGTTTAGCACATTTACTGGGACGGCCCCGGCCCCCAGCTGGGGTTGGGGGCCTTCCTCCCCTGAGTCAGAAGAATTTGATTGCCTCTCCAGCTGTCTGAACAACTCCTCCTCCTCCTCTAATCCTGATAATGTGTCAGGGGTCTGTCCTCTCCCTCCTCCTCCGTCTCTGCCTCTGCCTCTGCCCCTGCCTCTGCCCCTGCCCCTGCCTCGGCCTGGCCCATCCCCCATGCCAGCCTCTGGATCTGATTCTGCGCCTGGTTCCGGCGGAGGTACATCATGGGGGGCTGGGCTTGCTGCTGGTTCAGGTACAGAGGGCTTAGGGCACATGATGTCCTTTGTGTCTTCAGTACAAAACTCCCGGATGTTCTTGAAGAGATACCACTGTCTTTTGGCAGGGAGGCCAGGGGATGGGGTGGGCTGAGAGCCTTCCTGGGGGACAGCTTCAGGGGCAACAGTCAGTATCTTAAATGTCTCGGGAGGAGAGTTGGCATACTGCCCATAGGTGACGTGGCCCTTGTTCTGGTCAGAGAACACGAAGTGATGATACTTTTTTATGCCCTTTATTAGTTTAATGAAAGGGGTCAAAAAGGATTGCCAGTCATATGACTAGACAAACACCTTACTGTTCTCGTCCCCCACGAGTTGGGCAAGGTTGACACTGTCTTGGGTACTTTTCAGCACAGTCTCCTCCATCTCCGTGAGGCTTGAGACCGGCTCTTGACGGAACTTTTGTTCAAGCAAACCACCAGCACCAGTGGGAAACTTGGTGTGCCCAGTGATAAAAAAGTTTAAGGAAATGGACTAGTGCCGGCCAGTCAGGACATGTCGGAGAAGATATGCTAGCACAAACTTGTTCTTGTTCTGACCACTACAGTTGTTACAGTACATGTCCACAGCCTTCTCCCCCAGGGAATACGTTTCAAAATAGTGGTGCAGGTATGAAAACTGACGTGGAGCTTCGTGTCAGTAGAACAAGGGGGGAAGGGCCCAAGGGGAGGGGACTCTGCTTCTTTGTAGGCGGCCTTGGCAGACGTGACCATGTTCTGATAAAAGGCCCTCTCCTGAGCCACCACCTCAAGGTGAAGTTGTTGCTTTTTCAGCTTGGCCTGTTTCACAATGTCAGGTAGGTTACTAGAGGCAGAGATATCCCTGTTGTTGTGCTGGCATTCCCAGCCGAGGTCGGTCATAGGGTGGGAACACACTATGCAAGGGAGGAGTTGGAGCCACAGGATTCTAAAAGTTGAGTCAGCCACACACCTGAAGTACACCTCCTCCATGGAATTTTTGTACAATCTTTAGATGTCAGCCTTAGTGGAATAGGAGGGGAAGAAGGAGGATGTCATCCCGTTTGTGGGCACATGGCACATGGCCAGGCAGGACGAGGTCATTGGTCTCAGCATAGGAGTTGATGAAGTTGACAACCTGTCTGTAGTCCTCCAGCTGGAAGATCCTTGTAGTCGCCTGTCGGCCGCCAGTTCTTTTGCCTAGTCACCACCCCGTTAGTCTTGTACCACTTTATGATGGACGTCAGCTTGTTCTGGCTGATGCTGGGAAGTACACAAGGTAAGAGTTACATTAGGCCCATGTTGGAGATAGGCAACAAGTACAGGTAAGTATTGTAATATTAAGATGGACGATTTTTTACAGGTATGTGCCATGATCTGTTATGTTTCATTACATTTGATATTTGTTATTTACCTCAAGTAGTGCAGTAATAGTAGGGATATCTTGCTACACCTTAGTTGAGCAAAGAAGGTGAATATTAAAGCTACTCACGCGTACATGAATCTATCTCTTGAATGTATCTCTGCAGACTGCCTGGGAACCGACGAGGTAGTGGATTCATTGGTGCTGTGTCTCCCCATTTCCCTTAGGGCCCTTCTTCCAGGTGGACAGCATGCTGCTATTGTCTGTGCAGGTACTGATAATGTCCAGTAGCAACATGTCCTTCTCACCTAGATAACAAAGTAGATTAGGACATTAATACTCTTTACAGGATATGCATGTGACTCAAGGAATGACGTTTGTGGTTTGACCTATGAACTAGGGTAACAGGCCCTAAATACTAACTAAAAAACGCTTTGGTTAACTGATAATAGTTGTCTGTTATACTTCAAGACGTTGCCCTCGATTATGGGGTAGTTTTGAGCGAGAACTCCTGCCAATGCTCGACCAACTCCGTCGTCGTGAACTGTTTACTGCCCTCCGCGTCTTTGTAGTGCTTGCAGGAACATCTAAAGAGAACAACATACATGATATTAGAGTTACTTTATCTTCCTGAGGGCCACAATAGCATGAGACATGATTGACGACTGTTACAGACCAGCCAGATCAGCTGACGCCATTAAGTAGGTCACCGGACAACTCCGACGGATCAACCCTGTTTATGACACAAAATCAACTTTGAAACTTGATAAAATCTAGTTAGGCAGTTACAATATGTACTGGAGCACAATCATGAGCAGTTCCATCAACTATGAAACGGATTTAGGCACTTTGCGTACTTGTTTTCGAGAAGCGATCCAGGGTTAAACTAGGGAAAATCGTCGGAGAAGTGATGTCGCTCATCCGTCATGCTCACCATGTGTCCCTTTAAATTTCGTCAACAACCAAAACGGAAGGCACGCGAGGCCTCTTAGCCAATCAGCATGCCGCATTCCGCACACGTGACCTCCTTGACGACAATTGTTTACAGGATGATGATTGGGAAAACGTGTTCTGATTGGTCTCTGGACGTGGGGATTCAAAATCTGAGGCTGTGATTGGCCAGTTCAGTTCGCGCCCTTTCAGCGGGTATCTGGAACATGGGACTGGGATGGGATCCCAACCGACAGGCAAGCCGCGAAGTTAGGGAGAAATGGTGTGAAGCGAAGTCTTTTGTTTTAGATCACTGAGGAGTCCCACGACTTTGGGGCTCAATTAGTGGGACTTATAGAAAGCTTTAGAGGCTAAAATATTTTTTGGGAAGACTTCTGATATAGGAGATTTGAATAAAAGAAAAAAACAATTTTCGATAAAAAATGCAAAATCCGACTTCGGAGGCCCATATCTCAGTTTAACTTTGTGCGACATCTGACTCATTTCGCTAAAACGTGGTCACAAATTATGTAACTTACGTTTCCGTTATTTGTTTATGTTTCTGTACTTGATAGGTTCTCTTTTCTACTTCAAAAGCCCAGGGGCAGATGCAGGCGTGAGGCCCAAGGGGTCCTGAGCCTCTCCCCCATCCCCTCTGTTTTTGTTGTTGTTTGGTGAAGACTTAAATGTATACATAGGGGAAAATCTGCCTCCAGTCTTTGTTGGTGGGGTGGGGTGAGGGGAAATCATGTATCTGCCCCTGCAGCTTACCCTCTAAGCTGATCATTGAGGCACATTATATACCTTGAACTGGTTAACAGGTTCGGGACGCGATGTTTTCAGTAAAAAAGAGGTTGATGTAGTAAATGGTATAAAGATGCACTCTCTCAAAGCGCAGTTTCTGAGCTGTTTATAGTGTGCAAACAGCATGCACCGTGCAACTGGAGATGTGTGCACTATGTACACTGTAGCAGAACAAGCTTCCTGACCATGTAGCACCTTACCCATTGGTGATTCAACATATCCAATGAGGATATCTTTATAAGTATACAATTTCGGTCTAATTCCATTGGACAATTCTAACAAATCTACTCCCAGGCTAGAATATGACGTTATGATAACGTTATTGTGACGTCATTCTTTTGTTCTTGTTACGTCTCATTTCAACATTCTATAGACATAAATTTGATGGCTCCGGAATCACGTCTCTAAGACTTCCAATGCGACGTTGCAAAATTACATTCTTATCACAGGTTTCTGCGAAGTCACAAAATGACATTCTTGGAACATGTTTCTGCGACGTCACATTGCAACTTTCAAAGAATGATTGTGTAGATTAGAAACTGCTGTTGCGACGATGCACCATAATATACTGGCCACATGATTATAACATCATATTGTAACCCAAATTATGTTCCCTTTGATTGATCCATGGGATTCCCCAATAACTCACCGTGTGACGTCACAGATATGGGATTTCCCTTAAAAAAATAAATAAAATGCAAGTTTTTTAATGTCCCCTATTTGTGTCAAAATTAGGAATTTTCTTTAGATTCTTCTCAGATCTAAAGTGCAAGATGTTAATGACATGCTGCACTGTTGTCATTGAAAAACTACCATGTACTTATGTGCAAGGTTTCCTTTAAGGAGCAGTTAAGACCTAACCTAATTAGAATGTCACAATTTTGGTTGCAGTGATGTTTCTGGGAGCCATCAAATAAACGTCTCTGCAACGTCGAAATCTCACAGAACAAGAATGTCTCTTTAGGTTTGGTTACAACTTCACACAGTCAGTAAGTATCAGTTATGTACATCCCTAATAATATGGATTATAAACTGACCAAAATGGTACAGTTGCAGAATGTTTCTGTTAAGTTGCTTCTTGCCTGGGCTATCATCTCATATGAAGTTACAAATGAAATTTGATTAAGTATCACATTTGCAGTGCACATTTACAAATCCCTTTGTTTCCCTTATATTTTCTGATTTCCTTTTTAACAGCCATGTCGTATATGACACTAACCAGGTTGGGGCTACGACGGGAAAAACGGGACGTCCCGTTTTTTCAGGACGCAACCCTTTAAATCCTTTAAAAAAATTCCATTATTATTTTTTCAATTTCAAAATATGACCCTTTATGACAAACGATTATTTGGTTAAATTAAAATTGAATTTCCTCTTTAGAATAATGGTTTAAATGGGTTTTAAAAGTCTGCCTGAAAAAACGGGACGTCCTGTAAAAACGGATCACAAAACCGTCCCGTTATTTCAGGACGGTCCGTTTTCTTGGTATGATTTTTGAAATTTTTAAAAAATAAAAAATCATAGAAAAAGAATGCAACGATAGAAATTGAAAATGCAACGATCATTTTGATGCAAAAGATGTGTACTTTCATGACAAATAATTTTTGAATTTAGCAAACTCCTGATTTTCTGAGCATTTTTATTCATGTACAAATATAGATTGTGATATTTTATTTATGAAATTATCAAAATGGAAAATGTCATGTAATTCATGTTAAATGAAGAATTTAATAATTTTTGTTGTTTGGATATGCAGAAGTATTATATCATGTGTATCTTGTATGTTATTCATGTATAAATTCATTTGAAATGGCTAGATAATGCACTTTTTCATAAATGCCTGTTTTTTCAGGACGTCCTGTTTTTCCAGGACGTCCCGTTTTTCTGTAGTAGCCCCAACCTGCTAACAGGACCAGCTTTAAGGACGATGGCAATGATACCATTTTGGAACTTGTCCCGAACCTGGTTAAGTACCCGATGCAGTGTATGCGTCGTCGTGTATACACGTTGTGCAGATGACGTCACAATAGGCTAGCCACCATATGGTAATCACTTTACCAAATGTATTATTCCCAATTCTGGACAATTTAAAACAAACACTTATTCAAAATTATACTTAGATAAACCATTTGATCCATCAACAATTTTAATAATTTAGAATCTTTTGTATTGCCATTTGGTCATGATCAGCACATGATAATCATCAGAATGAGATCACATGACCACGTGTGCATAAGGTCTATACTAGGTAGAGAGTGTAGATGCTGCCACCTGAATAAGATGAACGATGTACAAAAATCAATCCAGTTTCAAATTCCCATTTCTATATACGGCTAACATGCTGCGTGTATAATAATCAGAGTGTCACATGTATTGTGGAATTCTGGGCGATGTCGTAGACATACTCTCAAGTCAAATCATAATGTCATCTCGTAAATAATGGAGCCTATTGATGAGACGCATTAATGTGTTGTACTAATAGCTTAGTACTTTTAATATATTATCATAATTTATAATTTAGTTAGGATCAGACCTAGCAATACTACTTCTAAGAAGAGGTATTTTACGCTCCTAACGCCACCTGTTAACCAGTATAAAAGGTGTTGCAAGGTAGGGAGCGAGTCAGTTTAACCAAAGAGTTAGTGGAGTTAGTAACTAGTCAGCAGCGTTAGCTGAGCTGCTCGGAGCTATGCCTACCAGCTCCTGCGGAGTATACTGGAGTTTACCGATACCAACTACCTCGGACAAAGGATTGTGATAGAGCTAAGCGCTAGGGTGGTCTAGGATGTGCTGGAACAACTTGTATTCTAAATGTGGTTGATCACTGAGTAGGAGATGGGAAGGTGGACTGATGGAGACTTATTCACTGTGGCTTTGACTCGGGATGAGATGTTTACTACAATAAAAACCATTTCATTTTAAGAGCTTCCTCATCGTCCATTTCTTTTGAACTATTGGGGGATGGATGAATTAACTTTGAGCGCAGTCTGATTGGCTCAATAACTTGGATGAACGACTCATGGATAAATTAATTATACACATCACGCAGTCTTAAATCAACACTAACAATAGTTCATTTGGTGGAGATTACCCGAAACATGACTTTTGTTGTTTTGCTCATCCTTGATGTCAGCCACCGGTGAATTTGAGGCTTCTTCTAACGCCCAGCCTCAATCTTTGCGGCCCGCAGGACACGATGTGTCAACATCATATACAGGAAATGTGGAAAACCGCCACCAGGTAGGTGATCCCTTAGACGGGGAGGCACAGAGACAGGAGGTATCAGCCAGACCCAAGCAGCTCTGCCCCGAAGGTATTCATGATTACCAGACCCGTGGCAGAGGTAAACCATTTTCCTGGCACCTAGGGTCCAAAGATAAGCCGGTTCTTGACAAAGGACTTGAAACCCTAACACACTCGAGACGAGTTGAAGGGCGGAACCGTCTCAAAGACTACCAGCGATATTGGAATCCAGGGTATGTACCACCTACGGACCACGAACCTGGTGCTAGCTCTCATTCTACTTGTGAATCCGATGTGAACAATCTGTGGTGTAGTCAAGGAGTTCCCTATCGTTTACTGCCTGCAGCAGGGGGTGAATGTGAACAAGAAACTTTCGATGAGGATTACTTATTTCCCTTGGGGAACAGGAAAGACCGACAAAACATCGCAGATAACTCCAGCCCATCAGGGAGGAGACGCCCCGCAAATCCGGTAATTCTACCTGATGGGAGCTCTCTCACCTATCCACCTCTCCAACGACTTGAGTCTATCAGTCACCCGCTGGTAACACCGACTCACCCCAATCCGGGGGCGTCCATTCCTTATCCCACTGTAGTTAAAGGAAAGACAGTAGGTAGGGACAGGGGAGTGGAAAGGGAAACAGAGGGAGACAGCGACAAAGTAGGCAACCTACAACCCTATCGGTTAACCTATGATATTGGGGAGAGCTTAGATGACGCTGATGAAGGAGCAGAAGCTCGAGCTCTGAATCTGGAGTTGGATGGGGATGGTTCTAACCCAGCAGAGCTAATAAGGAAGTTAGCGGAATCAGGCCCCGAAGAGCGTGAGGAGTTTGAGAGGTTAAGCGATCAGGATAAAGCAGAAAATGTAACGTTAGAGACCCAAAGTAATAGGGAAAGTGAAAATAGAAATGAGAAAGGTAGTGCGGTAAAGAAAGCCTATCATATAGGGGAAAGAGATATTCAAGCCCGTGAACCGTATGATAAATACGAAAGCGAGGACGAGGAAGAAAATAGTGAAACAGAACAAGCAGCCGCAAATGTTAGAGGGAGTAGTCCTAATAGAAAATTAGCTAGAGGAGAGAAATCATCTTCGTCATCATTTGAATTGATAGACGAGGATGTTTTAGGCGCAGACAAGAAAACCAAACCGGTAAGTGAGGACGAAATTAGTGAGGAGGAAGTTCCTGTGAAAGAACAGTGGGACAATAACGACATACAAAACCGCCACGAAGATAATATGGCGGAAGGAGGTGAACCATTGGTGGATCTATTGGGAGAAGAGCGTGACCAAAACCCATTTCAGCAACCCGGTGAAGGGGGAGCTAGGGGTGTAAATCCAGGGGCACTACAACCTAATCGTGGGATAAACCCTGGGGACCCACGGCAAAATATGCTGTACCCTTTCCTATTACAAGCGTTAGCGATGGGAAACAATCCTAACGCAGGTCAAGGAGGAGCGGGTAACCAACAGGGTCAGCAGCCTCTGGCAGGCCAAAATAATCAGGCGAATCCACCAGGGACCAACCCTCCCCCAAACCAGCCCAACAACCTCCCTCTGAACCAACCTAATAACCTTCCTCTGAACCAACCCAACAACCCTCCTCTGAACCTGCCCAACAACCCTCCTCTAAACCAACCTAACAACCTTCCTTTAAACCAACCTAATAACCCTCCTCTAAACCAACCCAACAATCTTCCTCCAAATCCACCGAATCCTCCACAACCCAACCCGCCGGGACCGCCAGGTCCGGCAGACCCGCCAGGACAGAACAATCCGCCAAACCCTCCGAATCCACCGAATCCTCCAAACCCTCCGAATCCACCGAATCCGCCAAATCAACCAAATATCTGGGACATCCTACCGCAGCTAGGTGTGGCACTGGGTCAAATGCCATCGCCAGTGCGGGGAACGACCCATAATGGTCACCAAAGAGGACCAAATATTAGGTTACCTTGGTTTAGTGGAAAGGAAGATGAGCAGATAGAAAAGTATTTCAGAGAATTGAGGCGACTGAAAGCTATCTATGACTGGTCGGACGCCCATCTCCTGAACATGGCTCTCTTAGGCCTAAAAGGAAGGGCAGACGACTGGGCAGGAGCTTTAGCTGAAAGTGAGAAAGATACATTTGAGAAACTAGAAGCTCAGATGACAAAGATCTTCGGTGACCGAAGAGCTAAGTGGCAGAAACACGCAGAGTTCTGTGCCCTTAAACAAGGAAAGGACCAGAGCGTGATTGAGTTTGCAGGAGTCTTGAAACAGAAGCAGGTTAAGGCAGAAGCGAGCGAAAGCATGATGTTAGCCGTGTTTTTAGAAGGATTAAAACAGAGCATAGCCAGACAAGTAGCTATACTGGACCCTAAGTCGTTCACCGAAGCGGTGGATTGTGCAACGAGACTAGAATCGTTGGACAAAGGCAAAGGGGGAACCAAGATATCCAATGCAGTAAGCGAGCTGGCTGGAGGCCAAGAATCAGAGGAGACCGCGGCCCTGAACTCCATCTCTGAGCGGTTTGGAGTGGTGCTGGCCCGATTGGAGGCCGCCCCATGGTTTCAGAAACCCAAACCAGGGCAAAGTGGATCTCCCCAGAGCAGTGGTGGTTATAAACAGCAAGGTTATGAAAGAAAAGATAGGTATGAAAGTCAAAAAGACGAAAGGAACTTAGACCAGAAGGCCAAAACCAATAAAACCCCGAGCAGAGAAGTAGACAAAGGAAAGAATGTGCAAACTCAGCAGAAAGGGGAGAGGCCTAGGTTACCGTTCGATGAAAGTAAGTTCTGTATCATTCACCAACAGCATGGCCACTCTACTGAGGCGTGCTTGTGGTTGAAGAATAGATTGAGAGAAAAACCACCGCGAATGTATAAAGATGGGAAGCCTAGTGGTACTGAGCAAAAGGGCCAGGGAAACTAGAGGAAGGGTCCGTTCATTCCACGATAGAATTAGGCGCAGTGGACGGACCGGCTAGAAGAGAGATAGGAGACAAAGCATTTTTCTTAAAGCTAAGATTTAATGATCAGAAGGAGGTTAGGTCTTTGGTGGACACAGGGGCGAGCGATTGCTTCATGTCTACCTTTTGTAAGCAGCAGATCCCTAAACAATGTATTTTAGATGAATGGAAAGTAACGAAAGGAAACATCAGCTTGGCAGACAATTCATCCCAAGTGATACTAGAACAAATCCGATGTAAGTTTTCAATCCAGGGATCAGTGGTTTGCTATGATTTCAACATAGTGGACGATCTATGCCACTCTATAGTAATAGGCAGAAACTTACTGACAGTGCTTCGTTCAGATCTATCTCTACCAGGCGCAAAGATAGAGGTGTTTTGTGGAAACCCTATAGTCAGCAAAGAAACAGTGAAAATCCCGCCGGGAAATGAGTGTATCATACCGGTTACCACCCGAGAGCCGCTGGGGATAGACTCACCAGTAGCCTACTGCTCACCGGCAGTAACTGCACCTGTCCTAGTGGAGGGGTGCGTCAATACGGTGGGAAGTCAGTGGTGGATTAAAGTCATGAATCCGCTAGACGAAATGCAAGAAATTACTCCACATGAGGTGTTAGCTTTTGCAGAAGAATGCGCAGTGCCTGAGGTAAATCAAGATCAGATAGAAGAGTTCCTAGACTTGTGTTATTTAACTAAAACAGAGACCCCAATATCCATCTGTAGGATTTCTGTAGAAGTAATGAAAGACGCAGTGCAAATGGAAGGTAAATCCTCTGAGGAGAAACCCCGAGGAGAGATGGATGAGAACGTAAGCAAAATAGACCTAACCGAATCGTGTTTAGATGAAGAACAAAAGGTAAGGTTTAGACAAATGCTTAATGATAACAGAAATGCGCTAGCGTTCTCAATGGAAGAGTTAGGTCATTGTGAAATAGCGCCGATGAGAATTATTGTGGATGAGTCGCAGGGAGTAATAAGTTCTAGACCGTACCGATACTCTCCACAGAAAATGGATATCATCGATGAACAAGTTAGGCAACTCATAGATATAGGTGTAATAGAACCCAGCGAGTCGGCTTGGCGAAGCCCGCTGGTGGTAGTGCAGAAGAAAGATGGCAAACCTAGGCTTTGTACAGACTTTCGCATGCTTAATCAAGTCACTTTCAAAGATAAATTTCCAATGCCCACAGCTCGATCACTTTTCTTATATATGGCTTACAAGAAACCCACTATGTGGACAGCTTTAGATCTGTTGAGCGGCTATCACCAATGTGTAATCGAAGAAGACAGCAGAAAATATACTGCCTTCGAAACCCCAATGGGTGTATATCAGTATAAGCGCGTACCTTTCGGCTTAGTTGGCGCGCCCTGGCAGTTTACCAAGGTGATGGCCATTGCGCTAAAAGGCTTGATTCCTAGAACATGCTTAGCATATTTAGACGACGTGATCGTCTACGACACCACCTTTGACGAACACCTGGCGAGTGTTGAAGTGGTTCTTCAAGCTTTAGCAAAAGCGAATCTCAAGCTGAAACCGTCTAAGTGCGAGTGGTGCCGCAGTGAGATTAATTTCCTCGGCCACGTAGTAAACGCAGAAGGGGTGGCTACACAAAGGGTTACCACAGAAAAGATCACAGCCTTTAACTGCCCGCATAATGTGAAAACTATTAAATCCTTTCTGGGGCTATGTAACTACTATCGGCCGTTTGTCCCTAATTTCGCTGATTTAGCAAAGCCTTTAAACCGGCTGCTAAAGAAAGAAGTTTCTTTTGAATTGACAGAGGCCTGCGAGGAGGCGTTTCAACAACTAAAGAAACTGCTGACCTCACCGCCCTTGCTTATTCATCCAGATATAGGAGGGCATTTTTATTTATTAACAGATGTATCAGACGCCGCGTGCGGTGCAGCGGTTTGTCACAAGCTAGATGAAATCTATCGTCCGGTTGCTTTCTGGGGATGTACCCTCCGTGACGCCGAATTAAATTACTCGGTAACGGAAAAAGAAGCTCTGGCAGTGATTAAAGGTATTAAGAACTATGAGGACATGTTGCAGGGAGCTAAAATCACAATAGTGACAGATCACAAACCGTTGATTCCCCTGCTACAGAGTGCCTACAAAGCCCCTTCAGCTCGGCTGAGAAGGTGGGCTTTAGCGCTGTCAGACTTTGACTTTGAGATCATTTATGAGCCGGGAGCGACTCATTTTCTACCGGACTATTTGTCTAGGGTCTATCATGAACATGTCCCGGGTGAAGAATATGAGCCCGCTGTGGGATGTGAATTGTTTGAGGCCGAAATTCAAGATGAAGAACTTTCTGTGGCTACTGTAATAAACGCGCAACTCCAAGATGCAGAGTGCGCGCAATTGATAGACTACCTTCAGGACGGAGACCTACCGCCAGATCCCCTTGAAGCTAGGCGAATAATGGACCAAGCTGATTTTGTGGGAATGGTAGCACCGGGAGTGCTTTGTAGGTTCAACGTCAAAAGGTATAACAAACACCAAGACCAACTGGTAAGGTTAAAACCTCGCATGATAGTTCCAGGAAAGTTAATTCCCAAAGTCCTGAGGCTGTTACATAATGACATTTTAGCTGGGGGACATGTAGGGATTAGTAGCCTTACTACCAAAATTTCGGAGAGATTCTACTGGCGGAACATGAACGCCGATATAGTAGACTATGTGAAAGCTTGTGAGACCTGCTCTCTGAGGAGGCGGGCCCCACATTTCAAGGCCTTAGCTAAGTCTTGGGAGAGACCAACCCGACCCTTTGAGGTGGTCCAGTGCGATTTTATTGGGCCACTAAAGAGAGCTAGGGATGGGTCAAAATATATCATGGCCTTCATAGACTTATTAACCGGATGGCCAGAGGCTTTCACCACGAAAGATTCAACCGCGCAGACCGCGGCCAACTGTTTCCTAACCGGAATAGTGTGTCGGTATGGACGGGTAAACCGCCTGCACACTGACCGGGGAGCAGGCTTCATTTCGGGGCTGTTCCGGGAAATTACCACATGACTAGCGTGCAAACAAACATTCACCACCGGGCGAATGCCGACAGGTAACGCTCGAGTGGAAAGGTTACACAAAACAATTGAGAACCTGATCGCATATTATATTCCTGATGATCACTGTAACTGGACCGATCTGCTTCCCATAGCGTTGTGGACGGTTCGATCCACGATCAGTGTACGGTCGGGATACAGCCCTCACACCCTACTGTTTGGCAGAGATCCAATCAGTATGGGAATGCCTGAGCAGGGAACAATCCCTGAAACGCTGAATGATTGTGAATTCTTCATGCAAACGAAGGACAACATTGCTATGTTTAGAAATATGGCAGAACGGGTAGTTCAAAACTATGAAAAGGACTTGAGGTTACGAATTGATGAGCGGGCGCGGCCTACTCAGATGTATGAAGGTGACATGGTGTACATGCATGATCCTTTAGCTAGTGAAAACAAAGCGTCTAAGTTCTCAAACAGGTACACTGGGCCCTACCGGGTGATTGAAACTAAGGGGGATCATCTCGTTAGACTAGTGTCGCTGAAAACTGGGAAACAAATACCACACTTAGTAAATATTTCGAAACTTAAGCCTGCACATGGGCCTTGGTCCCCCGCTGTCCCTCATATCATTCCCAAACTGGTGAGAGAAGCAATAACCACTAACTCAAAAGGGGCAGATCCTGACCGAAACCCCGAATTGCACCACCCCCCGACGGGTAAAATTGCTGAAAAGGAAGGCAAAACAGGGGGTGCTGAGACTGAAAACTCAACGGGAACGGCCGGTCCCCGTGAGCATGGTGCAATTCCAATGGCCGGGGAGGTACCTACACAGAAACCTGGTCCAAGTCCCACTGATTTAGCAGAATCAGATGGGCAATTCACTGATGGTCAGGGCGCCAGTGAACGGGGAGCAGCCGGCGCTAATGGACAGAGGAAACGCAAACGAGCTAAGCGAAGGGGCAAAAGCCAGCCGCTGGTGGGGAGATCCCCTCCAGGCAACAACAAGCCCATAAAACTGCCATGTGGTGATGCACCGATCTTGGATACATCGGTGCTGAGCCCGGGAAAAACAGATGAGGGCCATGTCCCGACGAAAGGTGGCTATAACCTGCGTCGGAACCGTCGGCCTAACTACGCCGCTCTGTTCAACGACGGGGAAAGCGACGACATGGATGATTAATGCAGAAAACCATGCCGCCCTGTGAAAATAAAAGCTTGGCGGAGCGGCACCGTTAGCAGCAGCGCTAATGGAACAGGTGGCCTACCTCAAGGTCACCTTGCCATGCCCAGGGGCGTGGTAGGGGGGGTGCGCAAACCGAGGGAGATGCCAGTGGTTGGCGTCATCTCCTGGGACTGGACGCAAGCGTTCCCCCACCTGAAACAAAATGCGACTCCAAATATGGAGGCGACACGAGCAGGCGGATCTGTTATAATTTCGTGGAATCCGCGCCGATCCAGCAGTCGGCCCGCAACTCTGCTCCTGTACGGTCACCATTACTTCAGGTGATTGCTTTGCCTAGCCCAACCACTGGAGGAAACGGAGATAGACATTGATTCTATCTCCGAGCAAAAGTTGGAGATAGACAGTTTTCGGTTTCCAACTTCTCCTAGGGCAGACAGGCGAAAACTCAAGCCGGAATACTGACCCCTCCGACTCATGGGGAACTGCCTGGCCCTCCGGCCCCACAGTAATCCAAAGGGAACTACAACTTTCCCTGAGGATCCGGAGGGGAGGATCATAGTCCCTCTGAGAAGGAAGCGAGTTAGCCGCCCTTACCAGCGGGCGGTGCCCGCTAGAGGGATGTTTGTAGGACCTTTCTTCTAAAGCACGCCAGATGAAAGAAAAGGCAACTGAGAAGGAAGGTACCAAGAAGCGTCCACCCCAGAATCTTAGGCGGTGGAGCTGGCCAGGCCGGGGCGGTGTCCGCCCGGACTCTACCGACACCGGAGTTGCCCGAAAGAAGCCGAGGACACTGGCCCGACGGCCCACCAAGGCAGCCACCGGAGGAACTAAGAAATCTACCGGATTAGCAGCAGCCAAAAAGAAGACAGCGAACAAAGACTTTTACTGTCTATCTGAGGTGAGTGACTCGGAGCCCGAACCAAAGCTGACTGCAGTGGCAAAGCCGGCCCAAAAGGGAGACATTGCCGCCAGACCTGTACAGATCCAGGCCGGGTGGTTTTGGGATCTAACCCGACCACTGTTCCAACTATTTGAGACTGTTGACGAAATTAGGCGGACAGTGGGGCTGGAAGTGCCTAAATTGGACAAACAATTAGCTGAGGTTAAGGCCCAGGTTGCTCCCTTTGTACAAAATCCTATCCAAACTTCTAAATGCGTCGGGGAAGACGTCGGGCAGCGGGCAACACGGAGCGGTCAACCTCTGCCCATACAGGAAAGGCAAGCGGGGCAAGAACAACTGGCCGCCGTCGCCCCGGGAACAAGGGTGGAGGCAGCGCGCGAACAACACGCACCGACCCCACCAGTGGGGGCCGAGCCGGTAACGACTCCCCTCCTCCACCACTTGCAGCCCGCGGACCCCGCCTGTTTGGACTTGAGCAGCTTGACGTCGAGCTGCAACGCAAATCCATCACAGCTGCTATGGAATCAGCAGCAATGGGCACCAACCAATCCACCGGGGGGACCTCTGTGGCCGAATCAGCCCCTAACGGCAAACCCTCCACAGGTGCCGCAGCTGTTTCCACTGAATCAGCCATCGTACGAACCAACGGGGGCCGCCCAGGACTGGAGCCTGCTGGCTCCAAACCCCTCAGAGCAATGCGCCCCTCGTCCTGCGAACGTATGAGGAATCTAAGGATTATGGTTACGAAGGACGAGAACGGAACCGTCAGGCGCGTTGTAAGTACCAGCGGACGGAGTCTCTATGAACATGTCCCAAACTAAGCGGACTAGAGGGCCTGAAAGGAGGGCGTACTTTGGCGCGTGGATGATTATTGTGCGAAGAGGAACAGTGGCGGCTTAATTGTGGTAGTGTTCCTGGGTGTTTTACAAACTTTGGCTTCCACGGACCTGTGCTATAAACAGTGACAATGAGGTTGTTAATACTATTCGCCTTGGTCGTCGTGGGAGGCATTGGGGGGCTTCGAAATGACTCCAGCCCAACTGACGGGCTAGCCCCTAATGCTGAAACTATAGCCTTAGAACAGTATGGGGTGGTGTTAAAACCTGGAAAGCTAATGTCCACTGCGGACATCACCCATGTCCGACAAGGCTTTCTGATCACCATTCCCCAAAAACGCTCCTACATCAAGGCTACCTTTGGCCAGGTTTGTCATAGATACCCAGAGGGAGGAGACGCTCTTGACCGAGCCTGTTACCGTATCAGGTCACTAGTGAGTTGGATGGATCAAACATCAAAGGCGCTCAAAGGTTGGTATAGGGGAATTCTCAATGAAACTTTAAGCTCCTTAATTAAGAGTACCCGGCAGAGGTCTCAAGCCCAAGGCCCAGAATCAGGTTCGGGCGGAAGGGTTAAAAGGATGAAGAAGCTACCCCTCATGGTAGACGATCTGGGGTGGCCATCCTTCCAAATTCCAACCTCGTGGAACAGGGGGCTCTCTGCTGACATTAAGTACAACAGGGAACTAATCAGAGTGTTGCAAGAGTCCTCCGACCAGATGATCGAAGACCTGGCGCTCATGAATGATAAGCATGACGAGTCGATTGAATGGGTGAACCATGTCGTATTGGGCCTATTAGATAATATGAAATCGCTAAATCAGGCCAATAATGGAACTCGCCGGAGGATGAGGCTCGTCCAACATAAAGTGAATTGGATTGAAATATACCTTAATATGATACCAGTAGCTCTGGAGGACAAATTGGGAGAAATGGTTTATCTCCAGTCACTAATCGAGCAAACGCGCGTGTTCAGGAAAGGTGTGCAGCATCTGACACGGGGTCAGCTGACCATGGATTTGGTACCTCGGCAATATATGGTGGGAGCGGTCTTGGAAGTCAACAGGTATCTAAAGGGAACCTACCCCAGATTCCATGTGGCGTTCAAGGACCCCTCTTTCTATTATGAAAACAGCCAGCCATCATTTGAATTCGATGTAACTACCCAAGAACTAATAGTGTATGTACGTGTGCCAGTTGTGGCCGACGAACACTTGTTTAGGGTCTATGAGGTGCTAACCTTCCCTGTGCCGGTACCAGTTAGATGAAAAAGATCACGGATAATACATGTACTGCCGCACTGCTGAGGCGAGATGACGCAGCTATACAGGAAAAATGTAAACTGGACTATCTCTTGGAAGCGGATTTTGGGGAAATGGCTGTGTATCTAGATGATGGAGACATGTTAGTGGTCAGTGCTGATACTCGGGGTCAAATGATCTGCAGGAATCAGCCCGCCGTGGAAGTGAATATAGAAAACTATGCGCGTGTCCAGGTGGAATGTGACTGTGCCTTTCAGACGCAGGGGTCCTGGATCCCATATAGTCTGAGAAACTGTGACCGACACACCAGGATCACGACTGTCGTGTACCCTCATAACGACCTACTGGAAGCGGCGAGTCATGTGAAGGGGTGGGACACGAACTTTACTAGGTCCGAGCATGAACCTACCACGCTAGAGTCAGATTCTATCCCTGAAATGATTAGAAAGGAACTGTTAGAAATCGAGGAGAATCTTAAGGTCAGGATACCTGTGCCCTCTCTGGCAAAGCAAATCCAGCAGCACCGGAAGGACTTGGCTAAGGGTATTAAGAAGGCTACTGACCGGTATGAAGTGGCCAAAGACGCCCCATGGTTCTCTATAGGGAACTTTGGAGGCGGTTTCGGTCTTCTCACGATCTTCTGTATAGTAGTGGTAGTGACAATAATTGGGTGTATCCTCTGGAAGTGCTGGAGGAGACACCAGGGTAAAGCTGCTCTCGCTGGACTGGCCATGACTCTGCCTCGGGCCATGGCCCTAGAGACAGCCGATCTAAAAGAGTTGCTGACCCGGGAAAGAACACTCACTGGATGCCCAGACGCTACCGCCAATCCTACTGCGGTGGCCGTACTCGCTATACTGTTGGCTGTACTGGTCATCGCCATAGTGGTCCTCGTGTGGCGCAAATGGAGGCACATCAGGCGGAAAACCGTGGATGGGTTATATGTGCAATTCGTCAACCCACATCTTATGGAGACAATCTTTCTGGGAGAATTGGCCATGCCTTCCGATCACACATACACAGAAGGCTATGTGCTTATCAGGGACGTGTTGGTCAACCAGCTGTGCCTGAAATACACCCTTACTGTTACCTGGGGAGCGCAGCTGATGGGAGCGGCGACCAGACCGGGACAGCGAACATCCAATGTGCCGTTGCCGGACACCTTGAGAGTGTCCAAGAAGCTGGCCCGTCTGATGATGAGTAACTTGAAATACAATACTAGGGCCCGACTCTTAAGGTATTCATCTGGTTTAGCCACTCCAGTACCTATGGGAGTGCCACGCCTCGTCGACGCTGGCTGGTCCGATGTTGGAGCGGACTGGCCCCAACAAGTGCTGAGACATGGTGCGGTCCCAAACGCCCCTCCTAGATCGACCCCGTCTACCTCCACTACAACTGGACCGGGCACTGCTCAGAAGACTGCAAGACCTGGAACATCTGAGAAGGACTCAGGGACAGTCTATGAAGTTATTATATAAACAATATAACGAATGTTAACGCTGATCTAATGTCTGTAGGAGTGATAACAGGTAGATCTAAGAAACATCAGTATGAACACTGAGCTGGGTTGTATCAAGGAGCTCGATGGAGTCCTGTCAGCCTGAATAGGCAGGACCCCTTCGACTAACTCATTCAATAATGAGTCGTTAATCAGGGAAACCTGAGCCGGGTAGGCTGGTCCAACCATCTTCTATGGACCCATGGGTTACCTAAATTTCTTTCAGATTGAGTGTCCCATGCCCGGTTGCCTAGCTCAATACTCTTATCACTAATTCGGCGATTCTTCTAGAGTAGGGATCCATTCGGAATCGATCCTAGTAACAGAAATTCTAGCACAAAAGAAAAACACAAAATTCTGTAAAATACCTATGTGCGCTCAACGGGACCAACGCTTCCAACGAGCGATGTGGATTTCCCCAGGTAAGTACCATCCATACTTGGCCCCTGTGCTGTTGTCACCGCTAGGATCGGGCTGCGGTGCAGGAGTCACTTGGGGAATGCCACAACCTATTCTTTCAACATGTATATATATACGCTCTTCAAAGATGGGAGGGCCGCACGATTGGCAGGAGCCCGCCCACATGCCTGGTGTCGGTGGTGCCTGGCATGAGGCAGGTCGATTGGGGCTACGCGCCACCGACGCTCTGGGAGGCACTGGGGTGGGCGCCCGAACATGGCAGCCACTATGCCCCGGGTGGGACGGCTCCTGACAGCGGTCCCCTCATCACAAAAAAAATAATATCAAAGTTTAGAAAGGAACTTACTAAAAACTTATATAAAGCAATCCTATATTTATTTAACTAAGAGCCCTTCCTCAGGGAATCCTGGGCAAGCTGTAGTAAAAATATGAAACGCCGTATACATAGTACCAAGCAGCAGGTGGAAAACTCTGTGACAGCACACGAGAGCACACGATACGTGACATGTTTACATCTGATACACACATGCTACACTGGGCAGTGACGTGTACCACTCCTGCCGGAGCCATGCTACACACAGAAGGTATAACAGTTGTCACAAGGAAAAGAGGTGATGGGACATATACGGGGAACTGGTGACATTCACAGGGTGCTCAACTCTCCCCTTCATAAAGGCGACTTTCCCTGTGGGGGGGAGCTGTAGCTAAAACTCACAAGGAGGTGGGACGTGGTGCTGTCCAGTCAAGTAGTCCCATCACCTTGGTTATGTGTAATGACCGCCGGGTCACCGTATCTCCCAGTCGTGGGATCCTTGATTTTACTGTAAATCAGGGTCCAGCGAAAAGGTGTCGATGGAATACAGCTGCCCAAAGGCGTGAGACTAATACATTTAGGCCATGTTTAGACCAATTTAACCGGGACTGAGGCAAAACAACAAGAAGCCAAGTTTCGACCCGGGTAAAATAATAATAATAAAATAATAAAAGGACGTGCGGCTTCAGAATTGACCGCCGTCGAGAAAAAAAAAATAAACAAAAGGAAACTTTAGTCTCGACCGCCGTCGTAACACAAGTAACCGGGTCCCCGCTCAACAGTTGAGCTGAGGTGGGGGGAGACGGACTACTAATTCCCTGACGAACGGCTACAAACTTGGTTAAAACCTTAGCAAATAGTTTACCCGTCCTATTAGTAAATAGTCAAAAATCCTAAAATTGTCTTTAGCAGAAAATTCCTGCCCCTCGTGCGCATAGTTAAAATAGGCTGGGGGCGGAGTCCTTTCAGGAGTAGTCTCGGCTCTCCACAAGAAAAAAGACGGGCAAAGACCTTGACAGAATACGGGTTTAACCTGGTACTACAATTCGTTAAAAGAAGGCCCGGCTTAATAGGTGCTGTCTGGAAGTGATCTGGAGAAGTGCATTTACACATCTCTTGGTTGTAAAAAGGGGTAGAGTGCATATTAAAGGAAATGTGCATGCTGCTCCTAATTATAACAATGTGAGACTCGGTGCTCGCCAACCCATCTAGTTTCTTAAGGTGGGGGGGTACCGACGACCCATGTATAGCTGATGAGGTTCGGTGTTCAGACCAGAAATGGACCTGGCTCTGAGCCCCGATCCTCTCAAGTGATAAATTAAGTAACGAATAATCAAAATATCCCTGTGTACAGTTGATATTCAAAGTCATTTAATGGCATGTATACTTGCGGAATGAAAACCCACGGTATTGTACAAATTTAAAATGATAAATTATTGCTGTGCATGCAGGCAGGATAATTATCCAAGAAATTGTCTGGTGGTGGGGACGCGCCTACCTGTCTGGAAAGGTGGGGCGTCAACTACCCAGTGTAAATGGTGGAGTTTGGCGCTCAACCCCAGAACAAAATTAGGAGGGTGAACGCCAAGCTACCACTCTGTAGCTCAATAATATGTACCTGATAATATTTACAAATTAAATATAAGACACACCGTTCAAGCAATGGCTCTTGAGAAAACCAAAAGTAGTCTCTCTATAAAACAACAATAGACCCAGTCCTAATCATCATTTCTCTCCCTCCCATCTGGACAACACTGCACAATAACATTATCTACAACTCTTATTCTAACACCACGGCACTGACAGTCTTGGTATCGCACTAAAGACTGAACCGGTGTTTGTAGCCTTGGCTACGTCCTCACAACTTACCAAGGAGTCGCCGACGGTCAGTCGGACGACTCTACCTAGGTTGACCACATGAAGCGCCTACGCTTTATAGTCACCAATGGAGTGTTTCCATTACCTAGTAAGGGGAACGACGAATCAAAGAATTCTGTCACAGCCAATCTAGTGCTGCGCAGTCCAGACCAGAATGCTTGGTCACATACAGTTCCACTAGTGCAGTGTCAGTCAACTAGTAGATAATAATCATAAAATAATATTACAAAGCCAATACGGCAAACACTACCCGCACACTGAGAGCCTGCTTGAACTGGTAACGTCAACAAACACGCTAAGTCAAGAAAAACCCTCTATTATCGCCCAACCTGCGCGCGAGATAAATAACATTTGATCATGCTCGTCTAACAAATCCTCCCACTAAAAGTATACAGCCTGACGTCCCACAGTGCCCAACACCATCATCTTATTCCATTCACATTATTCCAACCTACCACAGGACCTGGAAGAGACAAAAGTTTAGTACGCGAGGCCCTAGTCTCCGGCCCGCGTCCACCATCTTGTACCTAAAGGTAAACACCAGGTGGCCCCACCGTGATACCCGTTACAAAACTATCATTGTAAACACCAGCGAAAAAATCACCTCCGGTTCCGGGAGTGACGTCAACTTCCGGGACCCAACCATGTGGAGACGAGCCGAAAACTGCTAGAAGAATTTTGGACCAACAATCTCCTTAAACCTACGGGTTAGTAGCCTACCTAACGTGCCAATAACGATGGAAAAAGGTTAAACTCACCAAGAGTGGAGCGGTAAAGAAGAAGGGCCGGCTGGGCAGAGAAGGGCGGCGCCCGGCAAAGGGCGAGAGAAAAACTTCCGAAGTCCCGTGTGAACAGTCTTGTGATCTGTGGTAGTCCGTGTTTCCCATAAGAACAAACTGGCTGGTGCCTCTTGGATATGGATAAAGTTCTTTACAAGGGTGCTAAAACTAGTGACCTGGGCGCTAACCAGGAATTGAATTAAAAGAATTACTTGGTGGAAATCGCTCCAAAATTATTATATACAAAGGGAGTGCCGACGGTCTACCGCGGGGCTAGCGGTAGGCGGACTATAACTCGGCCCAGGGCCCGGGCCCAACGACGAAGAACTCGGGCGGACGGCGTGTAGCCGTCCACTAGCTCTCTAAAATCATTCACCGTCATCGTTCCATCCGCCACAGTCTTGGATACGTGGAGCGCGTGTCCGGTGGTTACGGTAGGAACCCCGTACCAATCATTGGCACGCTTCACCTCCCGGCTGATCCCTGGAACAAGACGGTTGACCCACTTTTGGAGAGACCCGTCACTGTCGGTCAGCGGCCACCTTCGTGCATCAAAGCCCGAAGGGGTCGCTAAAATGAGGGTGGCTGGTATCGGGTGAGCCTGAATGTTTAGAAAGGCTCTGTTGAAGAGTTCTGCGTAAAATGTCACTACCGCATCGGGGCTAATAAAAAGAGGAATATAAAGGTTCAGTTCCCGATCCCAGGTGAGGACATCTAGCAGGTTGGTCACTATGATGAGAACGTCGTCCGGGTACATCATATGATGGGCGAAGGCGTGTCCGGCCAGTTCTGCTGTAGTTGCCTCATCACAGGGAAAGGTTACGAAGACGTTGTCCGAACAGTTCAAAAGTAAGTCTGGATAATCCTGGATTCCAGCCTCCCGATCGGAGCAAAAGATGGCGACCCGAACCATCGTGACTAGGGTAAAAGGATCAAAAGTTAGTGAGACAAAAGATAAAACACGTCCGCTTCCTTCAAAACGACCGCCGGCACTGATTAAAATGACGTCATAACGAGGCTAATTTGGGAAACCCCTTTTCGATCCGAAGGATCCAAATTTTGAAATCGGCTAGCATGGTCAAATCATCGTTTAATTTTCCTCAGAAATTGTGCTAAACTAAAGTTTAGGTCCCCAACTAACATAATTAAGTGATAAATTTCAGTTGTCTCGGCACAATAATTCACATCGAGCGTGCAAACTCGCCGAATCCCTTCGAACCAGAAATTTATCATCCGGGCACTTCACGCCTAGAGGAACCCAGACCGAGGTCGGGCCCTGGATGGGAACTCCAGTCAAGCGTCCCGCTAAGTACACGTGTACTAAGAGTGGTTGGTGGGCGCGCGTTGACTATGGTAGTTTATATGTGTCAAATTGTTTGATGTTGACCGGTCTACTGCATGGACCTTGTATTCACTGTAAATAATGTCGTTTTAGTTGAAAATTGTTCGAAAATCAACCTACATTGTATAATGAAACCCGATCATTCAAGATGTCCGATTTCTCCGAAGTCACCTGTTATTATGTTAACTCGTTCTAAATTTGAATTTGCTGTTCATTCGTTAATACTAAATGATTAAGACAACTCCACTTTGTATATATGTTGAATTTTATTGACTTTTGTTCCAACCGGATAGATTAAGAATCTGTACAGATATGTACTAAGTTAATACTGAAAATGATATTGACTCGGAACAATGAGTACTGCTACAGTTTGCAGGACAATCTCCTTCACTTCAATGATCATTTCACGATCCTCTAGACTTACCTTGTCACTTTATGAACGGTTTCCGCTGACCTTGAGCCTCAGTACGGGGCTGACAACACAATGTACTTACCTTGTCACTTTATGAACGGTTTCCGCTGACCTTGAGCCTCAGTACGGGGCTGACAACACAATGTACTTATGTAGTGAATAATTCCGTTCATAAGGTTGTGCCTTTTGGATTACGTCTCCGAAAGGCCTGTAGCAGAATCTACAAATATATTGACACTGTGCTATATGTACCACGAGAGTCAAAGCCACCCAACATCAATTTGCTTTACACTTTAAAAAAAAAAAAAAAAAAAAAATAATATGTCCAATAATCCAAATTGGGAACACAATCACATCTGGCTGAATAATCCTTATTAGGTTTGAGCTATGTCGTCCACCTCCTCAATCTCAAACATCTGACCGCCGTTGAATGTACTAATAGCTTAGTACTTTTAATATATTATCATAATTTATAATTTAGTTAGGATCAGACCTAGCAATACTACTTCTAAGAAGAGGTATTTTACGCTCCTAGCGCCACCTGTTAACCAGTATAAAAGGTGTTGCAAGGTAGGGAGCGAGTCAGTTTAACCAAAGAGTTAGTGGAGTTAGTAACTAGTCAGCAGCGTTAGCTGAGCTGCTCGGAGCTATGCCTACCAGCTCCTGCGGAGTATACTGGAGTTTACCGATACCAACTACCTCGGACAAAGGATTGTGATAGAGCTAAGCGCTAGGGTGGTCTAGGATGTGCTGGAACAACTTGTATTCTAAATGTGGTTGATCACTGAGTAGGAGATGGGAAGGTGGACTGATGGAGACTTATTCACTGTGGCTTTGACTCGGGATGAGATGTTTACTACAATAAAAACCCTTTCATTTTAAGAGCTTCCTCATCGTCCATTTCTTTTGAACTATTGGGGGATGGATGAATTAACTTTGAGCGCAGTCTGATTGGCTCAATAACTTGGATGAACGACTCATGGATAAATTAATTATACACATCACGCAGTCTTAAATCAACACTAACAATAGTTCAGTGTATGTGCCATGTATGTCACATAATGTGACATAGCGTGCATACAATAAACTATATGATTATTATGTGACTATACTTCAGTTAAATTCCCATTTTCGTATAGACCTACTACTCACACAATCACAAGTTTTCGCATAGAAACATTCAGGATAATTAAGTCAAATTACGCAATATTGTCACGAATAGCTATTATAATGGGGCGCGACGTCGGATGTGCCCATATGCCTTCCTGGTGGGATTCAGAACCACGGGGAACCAACAGTATGTCGGTCATACTTCGATCACCACCTATAGTGTATAGTGTAAATGTTTCTATTTGACACTTGGCCAGAACCCCTGCACCCCCCCCCCCCCCCCCCAACCAAGCTCCCCATTCTCTCTAACCCCGTGCCCCAGCTTTGAACATGGCTCCGCGCGTGCGCCGTCAGGTTCCAACGTCAACTTCCGGTTTGAGCAGCGCCGCCTTGCTAACGACGGTGGACGGCGACACTACCGACCCTTGCTTACTCCATTCCTGGTGACGTTTGTTTATGTGCCCCAGGCCCTAACCGGCTATACCTATATAAGCGACCTCCTGCAAGTGACGTCGCCTATGGGCCCCATTGGTGAAATTGTCAACGTGATATCGCCTACAGACATGGCACAGATGCGTTTCATCCTCCAGAATAGGCTGGCGGCCATATTGGTGATCAATTTAATACCATTATTATTTACAATTCTAAAGTATCTAGAGTGTATATTTATGTCAAATGGCATAACAATGAACAATTTTGATGGTTTAAAATTTTTAATGTTCTTTGGTCATAACCATGTGGTTATAGGGGGATTAGGATGCGTGTATAGAGTGGTAATTGTATCTTGATTTGCTCCCCTACCGCCAATTGTCAAACATAGAACCAAAATTACTCAAAAAGGAACAGCTTTTCAATACTGTATTATTGTGATGGTGAATACATGTAGTAGAAATGGCTTATCTAAGAAACTACAATGTATATCCCTCTTACATCTAAACGAAATAACAGAATAACGGAATGGTTAAAAAAAGTATTCATTGGTACCATTTACAATAATTATATGCCAAAAACAAAAACTGATTGGATACACCCATAAGGCATGGCTATAATATTATACCCAAGATTGCCATACAATTACATTTACTTTACAGGAAAAGGGTTTGGGTCATTTTGATTTGTGCCATTTAGTATTTGCTATTTAGTATTTAGTATTTTGTTTTGGGGCAAGGTTATCCAAAGAAAGTATGGCCACATTGAGTATTTCTAATAAGCTACTCATCTTTTGTCATTTGCAATAAAGATATGGGTATCTGGGATCTTATATTTGATATATTCATTACAGGATAGTTAATTATAATGAATTCGTATTGAAAAAAGGGTCATTTAAAGTTATTTTGTATCTAATATTTCAATTCAATATCATATTTATATTGAGAAAAGGCCTATTTAGATCTTATTTATATTTTGTGATGGCTTGAGAGCACACCAAAATACAATTGCCACTCTATACACACATCAATTAGGCCCAGCCAAGGTGTGACATAACGGTTACGTCATGCTACCATACTTTTTTGGTTTGTCTGTTACTTGAAGCATTGTATATAACTGTGACATTATTTTTCTTTGAGGTTGAAACCTAACAAAAACAGAATGTTATCATAACATTCTGGTGAGGTTAGGTCAAGATCAAATTAAAATAGAATGTCATCATGACATTCTGATTAGGTGAGGTCTAGACCTGACTTAAACTGAACATTGTTGTGATCTCCTGACCAGGGGAGGTCCTAGCCTTACCTAAACAGGACATTATTGTGATGTTCTGCTTACATCAGATCTTAACCAGAATGTTACTGTAACCATCCTAGTAGGTTAGGTGTCACCCTAACCTAAACAGGATGTTACATTGACATCCTCATTCAGTGAGGTCGTGACATTCTTATGAAGTCTCAGCCTCATAAATGACGCTAGAAGAACGTTGTCAGAACATCACAATGTCACGTTGCAATAGTTGGTTGCAGCGACATAATTGGGAGTCATCAAAAGAACGTTGCTGTAACAGTGTGATGTAGCAAGAATCAAACCAGAATGTTGCTGCAACGTTATAAGAACGTCATATCCTTGGCTGGGAGGGTAATTTCACGCATATGTCTTATTTCATGCACCAAATTACTTTTAGGCCTATACCCAGTAAACAACCAGTGTTGAATCAACATTGAAAGTGCATTGAACCAGAAATCAATCATATCTAAAGGCTGATCAATTCCAATATTTATTCAATACTGGCAACTGATTTTGATTCAATGTTGAGTTATCAATATTGACAGATTTAATGTTGATCCAATGCCTTTATGCTAATATTGCCTAGATATTTGATAATCAATCCTAAATCAATCCTTTTTTACATCAATTTACAATTGAGACATCAATGTTGAAGCAATATTGGATTTTCAATTGCACATCAGTCCACCTCCAGGTGCCACTGTCTGCCATTTTTGTCAAAATGTTGAGTATTTCAATATAAAAATGAACCAAAGTCATAATTGTCTAGATAATTCAGAAACAACTGTTGGTATCTTAGACTTAATTTACCACAACAAATTCTATCACATGAAAAGTATTTACACACTTTTTGTTATTTTGCAATTTGCACGTAAAAACACCTTTTTCGTTGAAAAGCAATAACATACAGGTTTGAATAACAGGAGTGCCTGTGTATCTCTTCCCATGCATTGTCAGACAACCTGACATTAATACTACCCATCCATACAAAAGTTGACTTGGTTGGGGAAATACTAATAGATGGCCTTAATCGTCATAATATATGACCAAGAAAGGTTTGATATCACAATTTAAAAAATGAATCAGTTGAGGGACAATGTTTTTGTTAAATATTGTGAGCCATTATTTCACTTTTTCCTTTATTCATAGAAAGGAAGTTTCAAGAACAGCATATATAAACCTTTTTGCAAATCGTAATGATGATTTAGCATGTATTCTTAATATTTAAAACATATTTATTATCAACAATGATGATTCAATGTCCGATTTCCACGTTGTATCAATATTGAAAGTTGATATTGAATCAATATCAACCAATATAAAATATTGATTCAATATTGATGGCAAGCATTGATTCAATATTCAGTCAACAATAGTGTGTTTACTGGGCATATACCTCATGGATTATGGTATTGCAACAACAATTTATTCGGGAAGATATGTAGCATGGCCAATAGGTTACTGTCAATTAGGTCTTTTGTATATTTCATCACAGATACTTTTTAGGACGAATTCACAAAGATATTGTGTTTTTCCCTAATGTAATGTTATCCTTTATAAAACAGACATTTCTATTTGAACAAGATTGGAATATCTAAACTTCAATTATATCCTTTTTGCGATAAATATTACATAAACCAAAAGACATTTCAGGAGCCAACCTAAAGTTTAAGGATGTGCAGACATTTCATAATTTGTAGATCAACATGATAATGAGTAAAACTTTAATTCACGCAGCCTATGTCTAATTTTACGCACCTAAAGCCTATAATAATGTATTATAGTGCGTGAAATTAGACCTAGATAAAAGTGAAATAGGTAATCCCTCCATGTACCTTTAATTGTGAATCAGTTGTAGACCTTTTCATACAAAGTTTAATGCTTGAATATATTATCATATTAGTCTGCAATACGAAATATTATGCAAAAGAGGTTTATAAATTGTTATGCTAAGTTTGTTTAAATGATTGTTATTTTGTAATATTACAAAATCGTGAAGAAATGTGAAGTGAGAAACTGAGGTTCATTGCTATTAATATAATATAATGAACATGTGGTGTACATGTGCAATATATTGATGTTTCCCCATAGATTTGTATGGTGCCTGAAATTACAACAGCTGCGTGAAATTAGACTTGATACATGTTCTTATTTCACGTAGTTACATATCAGTGGCTAAAATCAGTCAGTGGCGCATTGTTTGTTCTTTTACCATACAGGTAATACAATAATCTAGTCCCAGTATCTGTATGCCCTCCAACCATTATGAACAGGTACTATACCTATACATACAGCTATTTTCTATTTTCCTGATTCACAGAGTAAAATGCCTCCATACTAAAGATCCATTTTTCTACAAGTCTAATTTCACGCATTGGGTGCGTGAAATAACCGAAATTCCCCCTAGGATCCACAAAATAGTCACATGACCATGCCTGACCATTCCCTATATAAGGAAAACTGTTAGTTCGATAATGTAGGCAGCACATGTTTCAAACCCACATCTCTACATACTACTTACACAAAATATAAATTGTAGTTTACATAATTAGGTCAGATTACATGACATTTTGGCGTATTTAGTGAAGCTTTCCCAGGTAACGTTGATCTGGGTACTAATGTATGCATAAATTATGTCATACGAAAACGACATGACCATCCCTAAATTCCATATTCCATATTCTACTAACATATTGCCTATGTCTCGTATATTGTGGAACTGATCTTTGCGACGTCGTGCATATATGATGTACGTTGAAGGTTGGTTGGTTATTGGGGTTTACACCGTATATCGACACCTATGGTCATATCACAGTGAGAACAAGGCCTTAACAATTCTGTCTGACCATATACTGCTACACTTTTACCGAGGTAGATGTGCAGGGTCCCATTGGCAGGGCCCTACACACAACAGCCGGTGGTCCTCTAGGGACCTTTGATAACCCAGTTGTTGCCACTGGGAGAAACGCAGAGAAGTGTAACAGTCCCACCTAGCCCAGCCCAGGATCGAACCCGTCTCTCCCACATGCCAAGCGACCCAGAAATGTGCTAGCATATACTGCGTGAATATATTGATGTATCACATTGTGAGATCAAAGGGAATGCCCCGGCTGGGACATGACCATGTCAGACATGATCACTTGCCAGTCAACGTGATCAGTCAACTAAATGCTTGTATCATGTGTTTTCATCATTTTGTTATCGCACTCATATATTTATCATATTGTTCATTCTCATCGAACAGGTTCCCCCGTAGGCTACTGATTTGTCTCCTAGTTCCAGGATTTAAATCATTGAGACTGTCGGTCAATGGTCAAATATCCAAAAATGACTTCTATCAAAGAACATAAAGGACTCTTAGTAGTCCATTTAAATATCAGAAGTATCCTACGACACCTTGATGAACTCTTCATACATTTTGGAGGCAGTGACATTATATGTCTAACAGAAACATGGCTCAATGATAAGGTGAATGATAGCCTGATAGTTTATGAAGGATACACAACTTACAGATACGATAGAAAGCACTCAAAGCGAGGTGGGGGCTTATTGGTCTATGCTAAATCCGCAATATCCTCACATGTGAAAGTGTTGAATCAATACTGCGTATCAGATACTGATTCAGAACAGCTGTGGTTAAAGGTTAGTCAACCAGGCCATAAAATGCTAATCCTAGCAGTAGTCTATAGGCCACCGTCTGGGAGGCCACAAGAATTTCTGAATAAATTGAGCGATACCTTAAATTCAATTGAAACTGAGAATAGGAAGAATATGCTAGAGTTAGTGGTTTGTGGAGACCTAAATATTGACCAGAGAAAGTCTAGCACCCCTGAATATCGGAACATGAAGTTGGTTTTGGATGACCATTGCCTACGACAATTGATCAAAAAACCGACCAGGGTAACCAACAAGAGTAAGAGCATAATCGATCTCATAATAACCAATATAGATGAAAGTTTGGTCCTGGATTCAGGGGTCTTTAGCTATGTAATTTCGGACCACTTCCCAGTGTACCTTAATAGGAAAATGAAGAAGGCTAAGCATAAGATCGAGATAATTGATAGTAGATCTTATAAACTATACTCCACAGAAAATCTAGGAAATGTGCTATTTGATGATAGAAGATGGCAGAATTTCTGGTGTTCCTCTAACTCCCCTTCAGAGTTATGGGATGTAATGTGCGAAATTATAACTACCTGTATTGATAAGCTTTGTCCTAGGCGCAAAATCAAAATCAGACAGGATCAACAACCCTGGGTAGATGCAGACATGCGAAAGATGATCGAGAGTAAAAACAAGCTTCATAAGCAGGCGGTCAAATATGGGGGGACTGAGCGGTGGGCCTCTTTCAAAAAGGCTAAGTTGGCTTCAAGAAAGAAGCTTATTTCTAAGAAACGTATTTATATACAAGGTAAACTCCATGACAATCAAAATTGCCCTAAACAATTTTGGAAAGAGATGGCCAAGAATTTGAAAGTAGGGCGAAGTAGAGGAGAGGGGAAGTGCGATAAGATCAAGAATAGTAGGGGTGAGGTAGTTACCGGTCATGAAGCGGCAAATTGTATAAATGAATATTATACATCTGTCGGACAGCGGCTAGCAAGTAAATTCCCCAATTCAAATTGCATATGTGACCCGCATGAGCCAGAGCCAGGGACGGGACTATCTTTTAGATTTGTAGGAGAGAAGGAGGTCATAAGCCTAATTAAGCAACTTAAGAATAATAAATCAACAGGTGTGAGTTGTATTAACATGAGAATTCTGAAGGATAGCTTCTTGCTATTGTCACTGGAACTGTGCCATGTCCTGAATGAGTGTATGCGCCTATCAATCATGCCAACAAAATGGAAGATTGGCTGTGTTACTCCCGTACCTAAGGGGGGTCCATCATTAGATCCCGGTGATTATCGGCCGGTGTCTGTGTTGCCCGCACCGAGCAAATTAATTGAAAGGGCAGTCTACAACCAATTGGTTTTTTACCTTGAATGTAATGGATTGCTTGACAGACGTCAACATGGGTTCAGGAGAGGTTATAGTACTGCCACCGCAATCTTCGAATTTGTTCAATTCTTGTACGACAGTGTGGATTGTAGGAGGACTGTGCAGTGCGCATACATAGATTACTCCAAGGCATTCGACACACTTGATCACAATCTCCTCTGTAGTAAAATTAGGAGGCTGGGAGCTGACGATAATCTTGTGAACTGGTGTAAAGATTACCTCTCAAACCGATATCAAACTGTTAAGCTGGGTGGAGAGTCATCCACTATGTTACCAGTGGTATGTGGCGTCCCACAAGGGTCCATCTTGGGGCCTCTCTTCTTTATAATATACGTTAATGATCTACTCTCAATGTACAAGGACGATGTGGTTAGAATCATTATGTATGCGGATGACACAGTAATCTATACTGCAGATGAATGTCCACTAGAAGCAATGAAGAATCTGGAACAGGGGCTGGGCATTTTGTCCCGCTGGTGCATTGTGAATAAACTCACGGTCAATGTTAAAAAAACAAAGCATATGACTGTAAATCTAACTGGTGTTGAACTGCCAGTATCCCAGGTAACAATGATGGGAAATAAACTAGATACAGTGCAAAGTTATAACTACCTGGGGGTCACAATAGACAATAAACTTAATTTTGATAAATTTTTAAGCGAGAAATATAACAAAATCAATAATCGCGTGTTTCAGCTGAGTAAATTGCGTAAGTACATTGATACAAAAACTGCAAATTTGATTTATAAGCAAACAATACTTCCAGTGGGGGACTATGCAGACTTTATGGTGGAGAGTGGCCCAAGTGGGAAAATAAAAAGGCTACAAAGTCTGCAAGATCGGGCTGTGAAAATAATTGATAATAAGCAAAACCCCTCATTAGATGTTGACTGTCTAAGTAAAATGTATAGTGTTGAGCCTCTTAAACACAGGAGGATAGAACACACCACTGCATTAATGTATCGATCCTGTCATAGGCGAGAATTCATAAGTGAGACGCGACCGAGGATCCACTTGCGAAGTAGGAACAAGATTAAGTTTATAAGTGTTAAGAGGAAATATGAAAAATACCTAAAGAGCCCACTCTCACGAGGAGTTACATTATAGGACTGTATCCCAGAGAAGTTGCAGCGTTCGACAACAAAGGTAAAATTTAAAAAGGGTATTAAGGGTCTAGTACCCAGACTAAGTACACGACAGGCCACAGTATAATATGATGTGTTGATTTTGTTATAATACATGTGTTACAGCTTGTATCATATGAGTACTACTACAACGCAGTTTACATCCGTATGGATTTACACCCGTAAGTTAAACCGGTACTCGATCTATATGTTCTCCGGTTGTTGAACATTGTCCTCCCTTGTACTAGGACTGGCCATGGTCTGTTGGGGGGGGGGGGGAAATGGTTGATGGTGTACACTATGATTGCAATTTGTATGTAACTCTGTTTACTTAAGACTTGTATGATAACTTGGAGATATGTATGTACAGTGACTTGCTGCTTGCAAATGACCATTAAGTTTGTACACAAACTGCACTATGATTTACTGAAGGCTGGTACCACGACTTGTATCAATGTCAATTGACTACGAATATGTTTAACCTCCCGGAATATGTAATGATGCCTATTAAGTGGAAATGTCAAATACTGAGTAGTTATTCCTGCATTAATGTATACCATACAACATCATATCATCTCATCTCATATATACATATACATATATATATATCTTTATTCATGTCAACAGGAAGACCATGTTTGTAACCTACGTGATGTTGAAATAAAACGAATTCAAAAAAAACAAACCAAAAAAAACGCTCTAACCACGTCACCGCCCCGTGCCCCTCTGTACATTGAAGGAGGTATGCTTCAAATACCAACATATCTACATACTATTTAGATCGTCTTGAATTGTCGTGTATATAATTGGGGGTGTAGAAATGGCTCTGTTGCGCTGTTGATTTTAAGAAATAGCTCTGTCCCCCTGTTGATTTTAAGAAACGGCGTATTGCTGTGTCAATTTTAAGAAAATGTCATTAAGCCCCAAAACGGCCATGTCACCCTGTTGATTTTAGCGGTCGACTACCATAGTGGAACTCGACGTTGCGCAAATATAGGCAGTACAATATATATGTAACAAGTCCCAAATGTCCCTGAACGAGCTATACAAATGATGTAATGTATGCAACGTTGTTTATACTATAGAAACAGTATATACACGCCGTCGCCTGTATAATGCCCTGTTTTCACCAAAACGACTAGATCAAAATTGAACGATTTTTTCAACAGATAAATACAGATGACTTTATTGATATAACAAAATTGTGCATCAGTGACCATTTTTTGGACGATTTTCTGATTCCATCAAACGACCATAAAACGATTTTGCAGACGATTTTACAGACAATTTTACAGACGATTTAATTAAACAATATTTTTACTCAACAAATATAGTTTAATTTATTATGATAGCATATATGATTTTTATTTTTCACCTCATATTTGTTATTTACTTAATCGTCCTAATATTTCCTGTTTCCACCAAAAGATGAATGCAAAATTTGTGTCTGTTGTCCTTGGGGGGTCTTAGTCATCCAACAAGGTAAAAAAATCGTCCATAAAGATCAGTCGTTTGAACGATTTTCTGTTTCCACCAAACAATTTCTGGGACGATTTACAAAATCTGGACAATTTTTATAGTATTTGTGCAATCGTTCATAGAAAAATTGGTTGGGGGAAACAGGGCTTAAGACAAACTACACAAGGGACAAAGATCAAACCATCAATAACTATTCATTTCCGTATACTACTATAGTTTGTAGACAATATTGATAAGCCCATCCTACATTTGGTATATCATGGGGTTGGACAAGGGTTGGACAAAATAGACGTCTAAGTCATCCTTGTCCCCTAGATTTGCGGTTTCTCAAATAAGCAAGAATTATTTTCTCTTTACCCCCAATAGGCACTGATAAAATATTAACATTTTTCAAATGTTGTCAACTGACAGATTTTACCATTGGTTCCAATGGGGAAAAACGTAAGGTAGCATTTTAGAAATTTTAGGAGCAATCTGTGAACCAAATTGCTTTGTTTTATTTTGTACTATGCAACTATTCTCAGGGAATAAGGATGGAAGCAATTTTGAAAATATTTCTTGATAAATATTATTGTTGGTTTAATTGTTACAATTAGTCTTGAGTTAGATTCACTTTGTATACATTATAGTATGCTGGTGATATAAGATATATGCTCTTTCAGATCCTGTATTTCAAAACGAAGATATGAAAGTATTTTTTATTGCTACGATTCAAATGTGAACTATTATCAGCAAAACCAAAGGAACTTGACATCTTTGCTTTTTTGGGGACGTCTATAAATGAGGTCATGCTATTTTTGGCTATTTTTGAGGCCCCCTCCCCCCTTGTCATGTTTTGTCATGTGACCGTTGACCCCCTCTCTAGAAATGACATCATGCCAAGGGGACCTCCCCCCCCCCCCCACCCGAAAAAAAACCCAGGAGCACACAGCTGTTAAAAAGCAGGTCAGTTCCCCAGATTGTTTTTGCCTAGGAGTACCACTGGCCCTTACAAAATCTTTATTCTGAACTAAAAATCTGAAATTTGTGAAATCGAAATTTTCCAACATGATGTCATGCACTAAATGATCTCCTCTTGTCATGCCTGGTCATGAAAATATAATTCCCCCCCCCCCTCCCACCTGCTGCATAACGTCATCTATGGATGGCTGCTAAAAAAGGAAATGTCCCCCTAGCCTGCAATGGCCCCATTGGCCGACTATTAATGCTAATGCTGCAAAAACAAACGGTTTGTAAACAGCGGAAACTGCAATTGCAAGGTAGCCACATATACGTAGACGCGTTATACACAGTCAGCTTGAAGTTAATGATCTGTAGACTCTACATGAGGTGATAAGGACCAGAGTGGAGGTCGCTTTTTCGATATGGAGTGGGAGTCACATCCAGTAGTGGCACGATGGCCTCTCTAGTCACATGACAGCGACAAATTGAAATCACTGAGCCCTATGACGTCACAGCCTGTTGTTGTTGTCGTTGTGATTGGATTGGGCATTCTGAAAAGGTGTTACTGTTATTAAAGGTATTTAGGGGTGTTCGGCTCAAATTAGAATTTGGAATGTAATCTGCTGCAAATCTGCAGGCAAGTTAACTTCTATATAGGGGATCATGTAGAAAGAACATAATATTATAAACAATTTTCACCGTTTGTGAAAAAAGTTAGAGCTTATAAAAAATATTGCTATTTTACAATTGATTTCATTGGGAAATATTGTTTTTTTTTTATCTCTGTGTAAATAACTACCATTGGACTTTTCATCTTGAATAATTAGCATTTACAAGATCTTGATTATTCATACTATGATAATTTGATCTAATTAAACAGGAATACATTCACTATACTTTTCCTAGTATTATTTGACCTCTAACTGGTTTAAAATAGCTTTAAAAACTAAATTTTGTTATATTTCTTAATTCATGAGCCAGGTAGCACCCTAAACAGCCTCAAGTGCCTTTAATGGAAATAAAAGATGTGGATGGATTCATGGAGCGCTAGGTCAGATTGGTAAGAGTGCTAAAATCTGGAGAAAGGAAAATCTAAGACAGGGAAGGAAATGGGGAGGAAGTTTAAGATCAACAAGACACAAGATACATCAGGAGAATTATCCTGGGTGCATGCTCTACTTGTAGGACAACCAGTATATATTCACCTTCTCTGCATCAGCAGTGTATTAAACTACCAACCATGTATTACGCCAGGACATAATTAATGCGTAACATGCATATGGAAGTAAAAAGGAGATTATTATGGGAGGAATTTGATGAGGGCACGGAGGACTCAAAAATAATATCTAATGTGTAGAAAAGGGGAGGCTAGTAAGGGATGTCTTATACATCAGACTGTAAGAGTGAGGCCAGCTGTCAGGGATGTGCGACACATCAGACTGTGACAGTGAGGCCAGGAAACAAAGATGTGTGACACATCAGACTGTGACAGTGAGGCCAGCAGTCAGGGATGTCTGACACATCTGACAGTGACAGTAAGGCCAGGAGTCAGGGATGTGTGACACATCAGACTGTGACAGTGAGGCCAGCAGTCAGAGATGTGTGACGTGACACATCAGACTGTGACAGTGAGGCCAGGAGTCAGGGATGTCTGACACATCTGACAGTGACAGTGAGGTAAGTGCTCAGGAATGAATGATAGATCAGATAGTAACTGGTGTCTAATATATCAGACTATGACAGTTTTTCTTTTAATTTTTAAACGTTTTTATTCATACTGTAAACATGATCAAATTTAACAATCTGTTCTTCCTCTCATGTACAGTTTTTATTAGGATTAATATAACAATCTAAGAGGATACTAATTAGATTCGCAGACAAAATTCATGACAGATAATCTCATACAAGTGATGATGAGTATAATGGTAATGAGATAATAAACCATATCAGATTTACATTTTGGTTATTTATAAATAAATACTAAAACCTTAATCAAACCGGTCTAAAACAATTATGCATACATTAAAAAGAACACAATTCATTAAAAGTATTTGGGGGCTCAAATTAGACTTCCCAATGCAATCTGCTGCAAATTTGCAGGCAAGTTGAACATTAAACATACTAAATACTCACAATATTTGATTTTTGAGTATATACAGTGAGGCCAGAAGCCAAGGAAGTCTAATACACTCTGTCTGTGACAGAGAGGTCAGAGATGTGTGATACATCAGACTTTGATGGCAACACCAGAAGTCGAGGATGACTGATGCAGCAGACAGGGACAGTGACAGTGAGGCCAGCAGTCAAGGATGTGTAACACATCTGACAGTGAGAGCGAAGCCAGCAGCCAAAGATGTCTGATATACCCATCTGATTCAGTACCAAAGGGTTAATGTGTGCTTGTTTATCACTTGTAATATCACAGAGGTTAGTGGTCTACAGCAGTAATGGTCAGTGTTGGTAATAAACCCAGCCTGAAGAGTGGACGGACTCAAAGCCCTATTACACTACACAACATCAGCTGCGAAATGATGATCTCGTAAAGAAATGGCACTTTTTTTTTCAGAGCCACATCTTACAAAGTAAGTTTTTCATGTAGTTGAGAGTTTTTTAAGTAACAGAATTGATACAGAAAAGAACCAAGAAATTACATATTTACATACATACATTCTCCATGATTATTGAGATATCAGGTATTCTCAAATAAACATATTCAATTGGATAATATATCCATCAATATCATATATAATCATCTTCCATGCAGTAATAGGCATCGCATACAGGGATTACAAATACGTATTGTTTGTTATAGTAAAAGTTCTTACAGATTTTTTAAACTGAGTTTTTGTTAATACTAATAATACTATTAATGTTAATATTAATAATACTATTAGAAATAAAATTCTTTGTTTCACGTAAGTGAGATGCTCCTAGTTACTATTTTCCATCAAATATATTAATCTTTTATGCAAATTTGTCTCTAAAATTATGATAGTGTGCCCATATCACAGCTCAAGTCGTGTAGTGTAATACCGCCTTAATAATTATAAGCCTTAATATACATAATTATCTAAAGGAAGTGTCAAGGCTTGCAATGGAATATTTCTGTTTCCTTTAGATGATGATGATGAGTGGTGAAATTTTGTGTCTTTTTTTCTATTTGAATTTAGTCACAACTTCACATGCATATTTGTTAATGTTCTTCCAGCTGTTTTCAGTGATGGGATGATGTACAATGAGATGAGGATTAGATGATAAACAATGAGTACACATACATTAACAGACATATATATATATAAACATGTTGGCAAATTAATTAAAAGGATATTATATACCAGGGTTTATTGTAAACCTATCCCAGAGACATACTCCCCTGTAATAGGGAGAGTCCAGTTCCTTTGTTAGTTTGGTCGGGGGCAGAATATACTTTATTTTAGAATTACTGTGTAATATCCTTTCTGGTCTATGGATATTTATTGACTCTCCATGAGTGCTTTGTCTGTACATGACAGACAGTAGATGTACTTGAACCCGCTCAGTGACAGGACACTTACCCCCCGGACACTTACCCCCTGGACACGAGTTAGGGAGTTAGCCTTTTAGGTATGAATCCTAAAGTACTATCAGAAGAGAGGGATATGTATCTAGTTTACTCCCCATTATTAAAAACTGTGGAAAATAGCGACTAGGAATAGGGATGAGTTAGCCTTTTAGGTATGAATCCTAAAGAACTATCAGAAGAGAGGGATATATATTTAGTTTACTCCCCATTATCAAAAACTATGAAGTGTGGCCCAGCGGGACAGAAAACGGGGGCCTGACAACCAGTGCCTAAAACAACAGGATTAAAATTAGCTGGACGTCCAAATGGGTGTTAGCCATAAGAAGAGAAGGATATTTATTTTGTTTGTTTTCCATTAGAAAGACTGAGTTCTTACCACATAATTTCCTCTATATTATAAGCCAAGATGGGGGGTAAGTGTCCTAGGGGGTAAGTGTCCAGGGGGTAAGTGTCCAGGGGGTAAGTGTCCAGGGGGTAAGTGTCCTAGGTGGTAAGTGTCCTAGGTGGTAAGTGTCTGGGGGGGAGTGTCTGGGGGGTAAGTGTCCGGGGGATATATGTCCTAGAACCAGTAAGAATAAACGCTGTTCATATGCAAAACTGATACAAATTTATAACCATAAGACATTAAGTGAGCGACGACAAGGTTTGTATCAGTTTTGCATATGAACAGCGTTTTTTCTTACCTCTGTCCACAACCAACAAGGCTCTTTTTTGCATTTTTTCAATTCGGTCAATCTCTACATGAATCAATGAGAAAATCAGCATAGTCAAGAAGAGGCAGGATACACATTTTATAAATCATAATTACTGTAGTACAATTTATATTTGGACGTATCTTTTTCAAGACATAATGTCTGCTCAGCAATTTTTCATCTATAATGGGCCCAACTCATGGTTTATTGGGTTGTACAATTTACTATGACCGTATCTAATTTACTATGACCGTATAGGTGGTTTTACACTACGCGATATGGGCTGCGATATGACGATGTCGCAGTGAAGTTGCACATATTAGAAATACAATTATTGGTTATATAGGTGAGAAATACTGAAAATAACCAATTGCAAACAAAAATATCATCCATGTGAGTTAATCTTCTGTGATTTCCTCATGTCAATCTGATATCGCAGCTCAAGTCGCATAGGTGTAAAAGAGCCTTATCTGTGGAGGTAGAAACGACGGCAATGTGAGGTGGTGTAACAGGCAGCGCCCGGGATAGAACCTGAGCTGCCCAAGTGCAATGCTAAGACACTAACCACTACACCAACCGACCCCCCTCTGTTACCTTTAATAATGAGATTATTATTGCATATGATGAGGCTATTATAGAAGAATGTTGCTTAGACTGGAACAGGTAATGAGTGATCTCAAACCTGTTCAGTAAAGTATCTAGTTCCAGAATGGCTTCTCCTACATAAGAGGGCCGGGATGGTCCAGGACCTTCTGCAACACCCTCCCTCCTGGATCTTCCCCCGGTATGGGGAACTATCTGCACATATTTTCCAATAATCGATACTTTTAGCTATTTATCTTCTACAAACTAACCTCCAAATCGTTGTCTTTCACTAGTTCTTTCTATGTGTTTCAAAGTGAGAAGTAACAAACAAACTTTTGACAATAGGCAGTGCGAGTATGAAATTCAGAAATACGAAAAAAGAATTACATAATTATCACACGAGGTGCACTGGTCAGTACCTCCCAATATCTTTGACCATACCCATTGGTTATGGTGGGTTGAGTGCACTTCAGTTTAAACCAGATACCTGCTGAACTGAATCGGTGCATAAAAGCATTGATTTTTTTATGGAATTGATTTATGTACCAATTCAGATCAAATACAAGGGCCACTTACTTAAAATCACGATTGCATGCAGCTTCCCAGCAAGCAGGACATGTGTAATACCTTCTTTATACGTGTTAGATATGTACAAGACTGTTGCTATTGACATCTGTTGGTAATTTTAACACTTCACCAAGCGTTACTTTTTATTTTCACCTTGAAACACACTTGCATGATTTTCTTTTACAAACCACCTTTTATTCATGTTCTATGATCGAATCCATTATAAATTCTAAATCCATAAAACACGTGTAATGACACCCTGACTACCAAATTACAAACATGCACGGCAGGTCTTTTTTTTGGTTTTTACCTTGGTTATCACCGTAAAGGGTATAAGGTTTTAAGGCAAAGTGTGTTCTTACAAGGGAGGTACTTGATTACAATGTTTCATCCCCAAGTTGACACTTCACTTAGCCCGGGGAACTGGGTAGCACCACCCTGGAATAATATGTCTGGGTTTACACAATATTATACATTACACGTACATTACAGGATACTTTTAAACACCTACCCCAACTTGTTTTCCTATTCCTCAGTTTTGGTTTGAGATTACGTATGTTTTTTATGCAAATTTCATTTTAGTCAAAATGCTGCATTCCAATGGTCTTTCTTACTTCAATCGATACCGTTTTTATTATGGCAAAATGGGTAAAGGAACGATAAAGGAAAGAAAAAAATCAATCATAAAGGTAAATAAAAATGTATTGAAAATGAATTCCTACCCATTGTTTTCCACGGACAACTTTTGATCTTAAAAATGAACACACCTGTCCTCAAATAGGTGAGGGAGAAAGTGGCATATGGGAGGCCATCTTCCAGTTATTGCTATCATTATTTGAACTCTTCTTTGGTGAAGCCATAACCATTCAATGTGCTGTTTCCATGGTGGGGTAGGCTTCAATATTCACCGCAACCGCCCGGGGCAAACCGCAGAATGTAACTTTTGCTTTTCCATTCCCTGTTCAGCCTTCATTCTCCCCCACCTTTTTCTCACTTTTTTCTTTGGAAACTTCACATACAAGTGTTCTTTCAGTTATCTCCGAAAAAGGGGTAAGTTGATGGTACAAAATGAGATGAGAAAGATGAGGATACAGATATATTATATAATAGGCATATACAACAGCTTGGTCTATGTTGCATTTAGCTGTCGTCCAAACAATGGCAAACAATGACAATAGCTTAGGCGTAAGTGGACATGAATTTCCCTTGAAATAAGTTATTGGTGCATAACTTTTCTGTAAAACAATTATCATTATCAAAACGTAATGAACGAATTGACACAAAGTTACATATTTCGTTAATTGCAAATCTGCTGAATGTTGATTCAGCAAACAGTATATGATTGAATATTTTATGTATTTTCTATTACTTAAACAGACTTTTATAAGAAAATCCCTAAAATACTCTCACCGGAATCATTTTGATGGATGAAACAGCGCTAGGGTATGTTCTAAATATCCGAATACAACAGGTCCCTAGGTCGCATCCGCTTAATATATACCAGGAGGTTGTTCACCCCTGTCCTGGCCCGGCTGCCTCTGTCCATCACCCCTCCCTATTGTATCTCAATGTCCACCACCTTATCCTTCTCTTACAAAGTACCGTCTTATCCCACTTTCATACTATCTTGTATACTATCCATTCCTGCTTTCACCGTACCTTTTCATTGTCCTTTTCTTTATGGCTATCCGTACAATATTTAAATTCAATGTTAATTTAAGCCGAAACATTGCGAAAAAAAGAAATCAAAAGAGTACCTGGACCCGTCACTGAGTGTACTTTATCCTACCCCTCCATATCACTCCCCTACCCCTCCCCATCTTCCCCCGGCTCTTACCTCAATGTCCTCATGTCTGGTCAGATTCAACTTTCAGTCTCCCTGGATCTGTCACACCTCACTCGGTCTGCCTGCCCCTCACCCTATCCTCCTCAGCCCTGCTCCACTCCCCCTCAGCCCCTACCCCCGTCCCCTTCTCACCCATGTCCCCCCTCAGCCCCTCAGCCCCTCAGCCTCCCTCAGCCCTTCTCCCTCACCCCCTCACCTCTTGTCCCCTCCCCTCTCCCCCTTCGCCCTCTGCCCCCTGTTCCCTTCTCATCCATGTCAACCTCACCCCCATCCCATGTTCCATTCGGCCTATGTCGTCTCTCCTCCCCTCCCCTCACCACCTGCCCCTTCACCTCTCACCCCCTGTCCCCCGTCTCTTTCTCATCCATACCCCCCTCACTCCATGCCCCCTTCACCCCATGCCCCAATGCCCCCCTGCCCTCTCCCCCTTCACCGCCTGCTCCTCCCAGCCCCTCAGCTTTTCTCACCCCTTGACCCCCGCCCCCCTCCCCTCGCACGCTGTCCACCTACCCCCCTCAACCCCTGCCCCACTCCCACTTCAACTCCTCCACCCTTTACCCCTCCCTCTCCCCTCCCCCTACACCTGCCCCCCTCCCTTGCAGTAACCTCAGCCTCCCAGGTGTAGGGTACTAATGGCACTTGGTAGCTAACACAGTGAAATCAGAACTGCAGATCTCCTAACTCGCCAACCATCCGCGGGACCTCACCTGATAGTCAGTCAGCTCATCACTGGACCTCGGTAATTCTACACGAGACAGGATGAAAGGCATGTTTTCTTTTCCTGGAATCAAATCTGTACGTTCGTCTTGAGTGTTATAAAATGATTATATTAGTTATAAATTAAAAGGGCGTACTGAGAAATGGAAGACTGCCAGTTTCAAACGGCAAATCCAAAAATGGACACATTACTTTTCTGGCCTCATTCAAGCCTCAGGCTAACAGAATTAGAAAGGGATGCAGGTGCGGATACAGGATTTTCGAAAAAGAAAAAAAAAAAAAAAAAAAAGGGGCGGGGGGCGGGGGGGGGGGGGGGGGTCAGCATAATAGTTACGTACTAAAACGGCGTGTATTTGCGCATTTAAGCGTGCGAAATTGTCTCCTCTTTCTGGGTTATGACCCTCAGGACCCCCCTCTGGATCCGCACCTGGGATGGTTATCTGTGGACTGCAGCAACATAGAGATGAGCAGTAGGGCGCGCATCCACCGCAATGACTTACCACCACGCATAATTATATGTGGATACGCTATTTTGTCATCAACAAAATAACTCCACAGCTTTATAAAACATTGTTATATATTACATAATCAAGAATCCTAAGAGCTTCCAGTCGTATGGGAGCACTCTAAGTCCAAAAAAATATTAATATTACTCATTAAGATTTAATAGACCTAAGGGATGACAAATAAATTGCTGCCTTTTATGCAGTGAATGGGAGCTGTCCACACCAGAGCAGCATCACTGCGCACCCCAGCAAAGAATGCGACGTTATTATAATGTTGCAGCATTCTGGTTGGTTCTGTTCTTGTTACATTCTTTTGATGACTCCGAATTACATCACTGCAATGTACTGCCATGACATTGCACTGTGACATTATTACAATGTTCTGGTTATGTTCTTCAACCCAAACAGAATATATATCTTGTTTACCTTGTTTCTTATTTCTGTGTTTATTTTCTTTCACCAAAAGCTCACCAAAAATAATGTTATAATAATAATATTCTGATTTGGTGAGGTTTCAACCTCACCGTCAATAATGTAATTGTTACGTACACGTGCCTTCTTAGTAAGTAACAAACTGACTAAAAAAGTATGGTTTCAGAACATTTCTCTGATGTCGCAAGCTGGATTGGTTGCCATCTGATGGATATTTGTGGTACTACTTGATGCAATGCCCATATATAAGTCTGTAGGCTGTGGGTGGGATTTAATGTTTCCGATACGACTTGTGGTCGGAACTGTGCCACCATGAATCTTCTTGATGATAGGAAAACAACGTGGCCAAAACAAAGCATTTACAGAGTGACTCACAGATTTCACGAGTTGCAAAATGAGGACAGTAAGGTCAGAGAATGAGGCCATGAAATTATGTGATAGCAAGGATACAGAGTGAGGCTACAAGGCCACAGAATAAGGCCACAAAAAACAAAGGATGAGGCCACAACAAGGCCACAGAATGAGGCCACAAAAAACCCATTGGATGACACCACAGAACGAGAACAACAAAAAGACCATAGAATGTGACCACAACATGGCTGTATGAGTCAAATATGGCTGTATGAGGCCAAAACAGAATTAATCAATGCTAAGCATACAGAATGAGGCTGCAACAAGGCCACAGAATAATACCACAAAAATGCAATTGAATGACACGACAGAATGAGACCACAAAAAATGCTATATTGAATGACACCACAGTATAAGGCCACAAAAAGGCCAGAAAATGGGACTACATCAAGGCCATTAGGATGAAGCCACAGACTGAAACTATAACAAGGCCATAGGCTGACCTCACAAGATCTCAGATTATCCCAATCAATGAATGCACAGAAGGATCAACAAAACTAGGCTACAGAAAGTGATTAGAGATTATGGAAAAAGGCAAATGCCACAAGAAGTCCATGAAAAGAAGTTGCTCAACAAGGCCACATAAGTTACTAAAACATAGCCACATAATGAACGAGACTAAAGAATGAGGTCACAGAATGAATTTACACAGTGACACCACATAATGAGAACAAGGTCCTAGAAAGAGTTCACAGAACATAGTCATAGTTGCAAAAAACATCATAATCTATTGACATACCATGAAATATTATATAATGCGTGTTCAGCAGATAGTCTCTAAAAGGCATCAGTAGGGGTTATAAAAATTATCAATGAAAAATAGCAAACACACTTTTTTCAAAGGGTAAAATGTCCTAACTATGCTGACAAGTGGAAAGAATTATTTAGAATTGTAAATATTTAACGGGAGGTTCTTAAACTTTAAGGGATATGTAATTCAAATTAGGGCCCATACACCATTTGCACTTGATGATCTAGCTGTGTGCAAACTCGATTGGTTGATAGTTTAGCTTTATTACTGATTTCAGATATTGAAATAAAACCTTATATAATGAGGCATGTTGGGCGAGCTGGGAACATGATTTTTAATCCCCCTTCTCCCCCCCCCCCCGCGACTGGTCAGAATATGGGTCGGCGACTTCAATATACATGTACACACACACACATTAGAGAACCCCCTGAGAGTTAGTGGTCACAATCAGAATACATCATGACTGAAAAGCTTCTTTTTAATCCTATGTTATCGTTCCCCTAGTGGATGACTCGAAACTAGTGAGGCATGAGGGGGTGGTCGTTGTGGGTATACTTTGCGATGCCATGTGGAACCACTGGCTTAACATAACATATTATATATATGAATGAAATGGTCAGTCCAGATTCGTCCATCCAACAGGCAGTTGCCACGAGAATTATAAGTAAAGGGGAAAATTTCGTTAGGGTCCTAACAATTCCCTCCTGTTTAGGGTGTTACAACCTTAATGAGGTAGTCTTGAGGTCAGGGGGGGGGGGGCCATTTGGGAGTCCCTGACCTCCTGACATACCTATAACAGCCTCAACAGGGGAGGGGTCCAGATTGGGAACAGCCACAACTTTCAGATTTAACTGAAATATATTCAAAAGAAATTCCCTGGTGGACATAGTTATAGCTAGACACTTCTCTTCATTTCCATACAAAATATGCTTGATGTGTTCATACCTTAGTCTGACCACAAATCAGACTAGTAAAACCATTAATTACTAAGATATTTAAAATATGCTTAAAGTTTCCAGGAGCCCTTAATTTAAACTGTTGGAATGATGACCCCCCCCACTGTGATTGTGGCTGTTCTGCCCCTTATATATACACCCCCTTCCCCTTTAAGCCCTATGAAACTATAACAAATGGACTGGCATAGTACTGCATATTTCACTGTTCTTAAAATGCACTAAATATCAGATCCGTTAATTATTACTTTATGTATGTTCCATAGTATTTAGTGGAATGTGCCAGCGGAAAATCTGCTAAAATGATTACACTCCTGATAATGGCCCCCATGCACAGTGGCGGATTTAGAGAGGGGGGGGGGGGGAGTTGCGGGGGGCATTTCTTTTGGCCTAATTTAAATTTTGTAATGTAAAATTTGCCCAAAATGTAAATGAAAAAAAATCCAATAACGCCCCCCCCCCCCATTTTCAAGATCCTGGATCCGCCACTGATGTAGGACGAAACGTTGAGTTTGATAAATAAATTGACACACACATATATATATAGACACCGTAGTCGATAATTTGGTTGTGAAGGTAATCGTTTATTAGGTCAAAGTTATAATCACTACGCTTGTGATTCTAAGATCACAATGAACCTGAATGAGAATTCGCATAGGGCGAATATGGCTTGATTCTATTCTTCAAAATAGGTCAGAGTATACATAGTCGCAGGACAGTTCAACTCTGAATGTATACAAAAATAATGGCGGAACCACCTGAATGTACGGGTCGCATTGTGGCAGTCCGACGTCACTTCGGACTCGCGCCATTCAGTGGACTATAATGGTAAAAACAAAAGAAAATAAACTTTAGTTATTCAAGCCACGTGTGTTTACGGTAAGTCTATTTTGTAACAGGCTAACGTTTACCATGTCTAGCAAAACAAGCTTGAACTGATCATGAGTATATTATATAAGTATTTCAAACAGATCATGACAGGGCAACGCTAATTAGGACTGGCGACATTATCTCCACTAGGCAGTTGGCGCTGACGCCGTATCTGGTTCTCTGACGTTAGCGTCTATGTCATATATCAGGTCCAAGATGCCTAGAGGCATCCCCCGGCACTCTACGTCAGATGCAGATGCCTTAAGGCATTTCCCGGTCCTCTACTCCACCCGTGTCCACCGTTTCTCAGATTTCGCTGATTTTAATCAGTTCCTTCAGAAGCCAGGGTCCTTTAATTGGGGGTAATTAGTTTAAAGTAAGGCAAGCTCATAATTATACATTAGCAAAAGTCTTTTTTTTTCAATTCACGAGAGTGGGTGTATTTGATGTGTACATTTTGTTATGTCAGGTTTACCAAGGTAACTTCTTCATAGATCTGTAGTTTCATAGATAGACCACTTTACATACGTATGAAAGCCTACCCAGCCAGCTTGCTATGTAACAGAAACGTTCTGCAACCATACTTTTTTTAAGTCAGTTTGTTACTTACTAAGATGGCACATAACAATTATGTTATTGATGGTGAGGTTGAAACCACATCAAATCAGAATGTTATTATAACATTTTTTGGTGAGGTTAGGACGAAACCAAAAGAGAATGTTATAAGTGCATTCTGTTTGGATTGAAGGATGTAATCAGAACGTTGTAATAATGTCACAGTACAACCAAATACAGAATCAACCAGAACTTTGCTGCAACGTTATAATTATGTCACATCCTTGGCTGGGTATGCCCTTCTGGGGAAAGGGATACATAGATATAAGGCTGTAGGGCCTGCTTCATAAAAGGCTATGCTCCTCTTGAGAACAGGCTGTAGAACTCTCTTCATAAAAGGCTATGCTCCTCAAGATAAAATGCTTCAAGACCCCCTTCATAAAAGGCGCTGCCCTTCTGTGTGGATGGCTATAATGGGCCTATACATAAAAGGCTATGCCCTCTAGGTGAAAATATCATACCCCTCTATAGATGAAAGGCTATATACGCATCCAAATAAAGAGCTATGACTCTTAAATACATGGCTGGGCCCCTCTACATAGGAGACCCCTATCTAGAAAAGAGGGCCCATGTCTCAACACCTATGTTCGAGGCCACGCACCTTTGGCAGGGGACACTGCCAGAGAGTAAGAGGTTACACCTATATAATTGAGAGGCCACACACCCTAGGTGGGTGCCACGCCTACCTGTAGGTCTGAGAACTCTCCTTTCTATTAAAGGATATACGCCTACTTAGGTAGGAGACCACGCCCCTCCCAAGGAGGGAGGCCTATGCTCTCTATAATAGGCCATGCCCCCTCAGATAGAAGATCTCACCTCTCCTTTGGCGAGAGATAAAAGGAAACATCCTATAGAGGGGATACCACACCCCCAAAAACCCTATTTGAGAGACAGCACCTCTATATAAATGGCCATGCCCCCTAACCATTCTCCCCCCGTGACAGATCGCAGCTGCGATCTTAACAGCTCCAAATCCCCCTAGATTGGAATCCTATGTTCTCCGTAAAAGAACACGCTCCTTTATACCACGCCCCCTAGGTAATTATCTCTATAAAAAACATCAAGCCGCCTAGGTGGGACAGCACACTCCCTAAGTGGGAGACCATGCCCCTCTAGGTGGGAGACCATGCCCCCTGGTGCGAAACAATTCCCCCTTAGGTGAGAGACCACGTCCCCTTGGTGGCACAGCACACCCCCTAGGTGGAAGATCACATCCCCTAGGTGGGAGACCACACCCCCTAGATGGGAGACCATGCCCCCCTAGGTGGGAGACCACGCCCCATACGTGGGAGACCATGCCCCCCTAGGTGGGAGACCACGCCCCCTAGGTGGGAGACCACGCCCCCTAGGAGGGAGCCTATGTCCCCTAGGTGGGAGACTACACCCCCTATGTGGGAGGGCATGTACCTGGTTACATCCGTTACCAGCATCCTAGTGGAAGACCACACCCCCTAGGTGGGAGATCATCCCCCCTAGGTAGGAGATCACGCCCTCCTAGGTGGGAGATCACACACCCCTAGGTGGGAGGGCATGTCCCTGGTTACATCGGTTACCGGCGTCCGATGGTCATGACACCTGAGGACGGATGTTGTGACTGATGGGCAGTAGGAGTCAGAGACCGTGAATAGATTGCATGGGTTAAAGGGTCGGAGGCGGGAGTGGGTAGAGGGGGATGAAAACAGTAGTTTTGTTTACCTGTTTACTGATAGACGTCATTCCTCTTCAACAGTGACGAAATAACCTGAGGGTGTTGAATTTCCAAACATTTGAAAATAGGACTTGAAGTTATGAATGGGTTTATGGGGCCTAAGGTGACAAATCACGGTATGGTTTAGAGAGTGATGGATGGAAAAAACTTAATTTACCATCAAGCATTAACATTTTCTGCGTTTTGCCTCTGATTTTCCCAATATGCCCTTGTTAGGAAGCTTGCTATTTTTTCTGAGGCTTAAAAACAACCAGCCAACTGTTAAACAATTCATTTAGGATCATTTTCATAGCAATACCTGAAGGAGGAGGTTCTGAAACGTCGGAATATTTGACAAAGTTAAGCTCACCTCATCAAGATAGTCTCCCGGATTTCGTACACTTGCAACTTTTTTGTATTAATTATTATTATTATTCCACTTCCTGTAAACATACAAGATCTTCCAGTGGTTTTGTGTTAGCAGAAAAAAAGACATATGATACAATAATTCAGATTAATTATTTACACTATTTACAATCATTCATAATGCCCATCATTAATTGTTGTATTGAATTTCAAACATAATTTACATTTGAACAGCGGCAAGCGCAGCTGGTTCATAATATAAATCATTTCAATCACCCAATAATTCTCAAGATATATGAAATACATCTTTCAATTTATATATCACCATTTTTCAATAAGTTTTTAACAACGTTTTTAAATTCATCCTAATTAGAAATAACTTGAACATTATATGGTAATTTATTCCATAATTTCAAGCCCCTATAATATGGACTTAGTTGAACCTTTGAGAGTTTTGTATATGACTCCTTAAATTTCACCTTATTTCTACTGCGCAACTCAATTTTTGGTCTTTGTACATCACGATTTTCACAAGTTTTACTATGTTGAAACATATACATCAATAAATGTTCCTTCCTTCGATTTTCAGGTGACATAAGGTTATATTTACATAATAAAGATTCTTTTGTCAATCGATGATCATAAATCTTACGGTTTTCTATTTTCCTCAGACTGCGCCAATAAAGTCTATTTATTTTAGCAACTTTATATTGAACACATGAATCAATAACAAAATCAACATAATCAAAATGGGGAAGTAACATTGTTTTAAACAACATTTCAGCAGTTTTTTCACTCAAAAATCTTCGAATTACACTAAATGTTCGCAATTTTAGATTGATAATTTTAATGACAGTATCTAACTCAGCTTGCATAGTCAATTTATTGTCTATTATTATTCCTAAATATTTATAATTCAGAATATTAGACAACGATCGACTTCCAACATGTACAGCAACATTGTCATCAAATTTTCTATTAGTTATATTCATGTGTTTCGTTTTATTTATGTTCATGGACAATTTATTTTCACAACACCAATTATATTATTATTAGTATTAACATATAGACTGTTGGAAGATCTTGTACCCGCAGGAAACAGTGAAAAAAAGAAAAAAAGAAAAAGAAATATATATACAATAGCCATTGCTTGTGTACTTCTATTTACAGCCATAACATGACTAATATCATTTGAAATCAATAATGTATCGTCTGCATACATGTAAATATTTGTCTCATTTGGAATATGTGCAAAAAGATCATTTGTGTATATTATAAACAATAGAGGGCCTAAAACGGACCCTTGTGGAACCTGGTACATAATTTGATTTTCACAAGAAACAAATTTTTCAACTTTAACATATTGCTTTCTAGAATTAAAATATGAATTTATTAATTTCAAAGATATTTCATCAAAACCATAACAATTCAATTTTTTCAACATAATTTGATGATCAATTGTGTCGAACGCTTTTGCATAATCGACATAGACACAACTACTATATCTATGTTGATTCCAATTTGCAAAAAGGTCTATATATACATTGAATATTGCCGTTGTTGTACTATGTTCTGACCTAAAACCATGCTGTTGACAATTTATATAAGTATTTTCTTCCATATAATTATTTATTTGAGTATGGAGTATCCTTTCAAACAATTTACCAGGTAGTTGGATTTGGCTTATAGGCATCCAGTTTTTTGCCTCTTGTAAATTTCCATCTCTTGGCATAGGAGTAATCACAGCTAGTCCCCATATCGATGGGAATTTACCAAACAATAATTATACAGTTATTATATAAATAACATAACTTTTCAGTCATCACTTCATGGGCATCTTTCAACAGACGGGAATTAATACCCTCTATAGCAGAATACTTGAAAATCTTTATTTCTGAAACCAATTTTTTTACCAAGGCTTCTCCTACTGAGGCAAAAACAAATTTGTTTTTATATTTTTCAAATTTTCAGGGACGGACCATTCACTATCAATTACACTGGCCAATTTTTCCCCAACTCGAGCAAAATAAGAATTAATATAGTCAACAGCATCTTGTCCATCAAGAAGTGCAATATCAAGAGAAACTGTACAATATTTTGTATAACAACTTACCCTAATAAAAGTGAAATAAACAGATAGTACTAGTACATGATAATACATATGTATTTTTTCAAATATCATGATATTTTGATATCATGATTTCTCATCGATTTGGATAGTCTTTACAGAGCTTGCCCCGGAAATTGGTGACACTCTACAACTTTTGGTTGGTTTTGCTTCCTAATTACTATAATGGCAAGTAACAATTACGTTATCTATTGTTGATGTTCAGAAATCACCAACAAAGAGTCTGTTATATCATCAGTTTGACAACAATACCATAAGTATTATGTCAGATTGACATAGTAATTAGGCAAGGCCATGACAAGACCTGAATAGAACTTTATCAAGGCCAAAAGACTGAGGGAGATCGAGAGCAAACCCAGCCAAGGATATGACATTCTAATAACATTGGAGCAACGTTCTGGATTGATTCTTGCTACATTACACTGTTAGCTTGCAGCAACATTCTTTTGATGACTCCCAATAATGTCGCTGGGACCAACTGTTGCGATATTACATTATGACATACTGATAACATTCTTGTAACATTATTCCTAATATTGTGACCTCACTGAAGAATGTCATAATAATGTACTGTTCGCTATTCTGCAATACCAATTGATCATACGCACCAAAGTATACATTTCATCGGCCGTGACGTCACCGGAAGAGAGAGGGAGATCTAGAGAAGGGAGTCTGGGGTTAATTTAAGGCTTTTTGAGGGATGTGTAAGGGAGGGTCCGAAAATACGCCTTTCAAAACACTGACTTATCCATGTTTTAGCCATTAATTTCAGAATAGCAGGATGTTAATTAAGGAAGTGAAGCAACCACCAAGTAACGCCTCACGTAACCATAACGTTATCTTTTTCATACAGAAAAAGTAAGTCATAATTATTCTAATCAAGTGGAAATACTGCCGTTAATGATCTATTCGGTCCGCTGTTATGGTTTAGCAACAATCTTATGCAAGTTTTGTAATACGTGGGAAGTTAAAGTAATACATGGGCGTACGTTTGAGTTTCTTAATTTTCCGATTCGACCGGATAATTACCTAATCAGCCAGCCTCCCACCTCTAACCATTCCAGGTAATTCCACCCACAAACATCAGTCTGTGACGTACGCGACTTATTCCATGGGGTGTGTGTGGGGATCTCATATATACGGCCAGTGGTAGGAGGTAGGGGGGGGGGAGTAGGGGGTAGGAGGGTAAGCAGGGGGTAGGGGTGTCAGTACAGGGTGGGGAGGTTAGTAGGGGCTGAGGCCGGGGGCGGTAGGGGCGGAGCTGAGGCCGGGGGCGGTAGGGGTGGGCGTGGCCGTCTCTTATATTCCGCCCCTCCCGCCGCCCTCCCCAGTCCCCCGCCGCACGACCCACGGCCCGGACCTGTTGCTTCTGTCCCCTACTGCCTTCACATTGGGCAGACGCGATCCAGTACCCACTGAGAACCCCCTGCTCACAGACCTGCTCACATAGCCTACTAGCTCACAGATCTATTGCTCGCATACCGCCAAGAGCATCTCTAATCGGATCACCAGTATATAAGCGGCCGCCTCTCCCTCACGCCCTGACCCCTGCGTCCACTGACCACTACTACACTGACCACTGAAGCGCCCATCCCGGCCTCACCGCTACCACAAACCAGCGTCAGGCGGGAACTTTCTACGGGACCCCCTCACACACAGCACTCCGACTTCGGCCTCGCAAACCTCGAAAACTACGCCAATACCGGAACCGGAAGTAAGCGTTGCACCACTTCCGGTTGTCGTGCACGAGGCGTGGGCGCGGCGGGTAAGCGGGAGTTGTGGGACGGGCGGCGACCAGTGACTTACTTACCACCACAGTGAAAGCCAGGCTGAGTTAAATGAGAGACCGTTGTTGACCCAAGTCTAGAGTCTTCGCAGCGGCGTCGGGGTGAGCGGGTGTGAGTTCGTTTGGTCCTGTTGACTTACCAAGACTTACGCGAGAAAGCAGTTCAGTGAGTCCTTTTGAGTCGCGCCAGCTGCAGCAGTTCTGAGACAGTGTGAGACTGAGTTCCTGAAGGTTGCCGAGGGTTGCTGTGAATTGCTGTGAGTTGCTGTGACCCCACATCCCCAGGATGCCGGCCCCGTGGGCTCTGCTGGCCCTGGCCGCCCTCGGCCTGCTTTCCGTCGCCTCCGTCGCCTCCCTGCCCTACGACATGGACGACGACGACTTGCTCCTGCCACGTCACAGCGCCAACGACGTCGTCATGGACCGTGACGTCATGGCCTCGCGCAACTCCGACATGACGTCAGAGGACGTGACGTCACCGCGCGAGCGGGACGCTGAAAACAGATTAAGGGTAAGTGGGGTCCCTGTGACCTGGTCTGTGACGTAACCTACAGTCGTCGTTGTTTGAATTTTTATTTCTCATGAAAGTGTTACTCTAGCATGCCCAACCTTTCTAAAATTCCTTGGTGCGCCCCTGAAATGTGCTGGAATGCCAGTCGTCCCAGGGGCGTTTGGGAGACCCACCGAGAAGTAAATGTACTTGTTTATTCCTTATGTGCCATTTCACTTGTATACAGGATATCTCCGGCATTCAGATTGTGTTAGTGATTTGTTAGTGATTTGTCGGAGATCTGCAGATAGGCGATCCCTCTTTATCCCCGGTCTAAGCCCAGGGCCGGTGTAAATTCCCACTCTCCCTGTACTACTGGGACCTGTTTGGGTAGACGCAGGAGAGGCGTTAAACACACAGAAACCTGTTTACTCCTAGACATCCCGCCCCGATCGCGTTAGATGGATTATCTGACAGTACTTTCCTACAATTCCCCTATTAATCGAGGTTGTTTTACTAGTTATATTATGCGTTCTTTACAAAGTCCGTCAGATGTCATATCATTTTTACTATCATACTTTACGACATGAACAACTGAATAACAAAGACCAAAAGCTAGGAAGATCTGTCATTTTTGAAGACGACCAAATACAAAGAGTATCACCACTATTCTTTTATACGGAAAGGCTCGTGTGAAAGTAAGTTGAAGTGGATCTACTCGTGCCACTTGTAGCGTTGAAAAGTAAGCAATTTGATATTTCCGTTCATAATCTAATCAATTTTTGACATTTTGTAATTATGCCTTTACTTTAAAGGGACCGACGCGCGAATATTATTATGTATCAAAAGAACTTAGTATTGCCACTTAGACTGTAATAGTATTAACAGCCATTCATTTAAACACTAATATTCATAATCTTATATTTAAAAAATGGCAAAACTGTGAACGTTGTATTTTGTCAGAGATTCTTATTTGAATGTAATGCCTCTATTCAATTATTTACCTTTTCAACTTCAATGCGAACACCGTGTATTCCTTTCATAATAGATTAATACATGTATGTGCTAAACCGGGTCTTTATGCATGCCCTTAGGCAGAAACACTTATTGCTGAGCCCTGATCCTCTTCTCAAAGACGCGCGTGCATGATATAAGGAGCGTGAAACTCTCCATATCACCAAGCGCTGCACCTATAACCTATTTCCGACCTAAAGTGTGCAAATTCAGGCTATAGGATGTGCTTTGGTTTTAAGCGATTCAAAAGCCAATTAATATTTTGTTTTAATCGACGAAAAAAAAGGTCAACTGTTGGTAAAATATTCCCGCTAGTCAAGTGTTGACAAGGTACAAACCGCATGGCAGACCTCCTCGGATCTCGTTTACAAACAAGATTTTAAACGAGAACTTTTCATCAAAGAGATGTGGCTATCAAACGAGCGATGGAATTCAATCTATGGGCCTTTGAGTGCTAAAAACCTCTCTCTGAAACTAAAGAAGTCCGTAGAAGAGTTCCTTTGCCTTTGCTCTAATTATAAATTTAAATAGCTTTACCCATCCTTGCCAGTGGCGTAAATAGGGGGGTTCCTGTGTGTCTGGAACACCCTTGAATTTCCCAATATATAAGTACAATATAAGAAATCTTGCCAAAAATGTAAGTCAGAACCCCCTTAGATTAACCTGGAAACTCCTTTAAATTTAGAGCTGACCGGTGGATCCTCGGTGGATCCCCGGTGGACCACGCGTGTGTTCAATCCGAGGTACGACGCATGGAAATGCTCTATATCAACTAGAGTGCTTAGAACTCCGCATTAATCCTCGGGTGATTCTACCAGCAATTGGCTTTTACGGCGATGCGGATCAATCATGTACATTCCAATGCAACATGCTGTTCAAATATGCCGATTTTATTCATTTTCAATTAAATTTTGATAATTCATTTAAAACCCCGGGGTAGAATGAAATATAGGCTTAACTCATACAATTAGGATTCTTCAAGTAACATGGTGGTTTGGTATGGGTTATAGACATAGCCACGGACGTGCGCCTGAGGAAAACACTATCTTTCCTGCACTACTTCACTGTTATTTCACTCTGCCGCTTCGCCGATAGCGACCCGAGAGTCTTCTTTACACTGTAGTTGCCACTATAGGTTGGCCCCGCCAGCCAAGATACAAGTGAAAAGTGAAAACTGCCTGACTGCCTTGGAGCCGCAGAGCATAGTAATTTTATTATGTCTGTATATATATAGTTAGAGGGACCCATACCAGAGGCAGGTCGCGTGGTTATCGTTTCTGTCACGGAGGCCCACCTCGCGCAGAGTGTGGGTATCTAAAGGTGAAACGAAAAGGAAAAAGGAGAAATCTCAAATATAGCCAAAACCACTTAACTGTTATGTATGTTAAACAGCACACACACACACACACACACACACACACACACACACACACACACAAACACACACACACACACACACACACAAACACACACACACACACACACACACATGCTTAAGCTGTGACCCATACCAAGGCCCTTATCAGCTTGCCCTACATATCTAGCAAAGGCACTCAGGAGAAGCTATTTTACAATATACGTTTTAAACATTAATTTTTCCAATATTTATGATATATCAGGAGTTGTTTCTGTAGATTGGTTTCAAGAAATACGTATGTAATATAATATAAAGATTATAATTCTTTTTTATATAAGCAATCCTCGCAATAGACCTAAAGATATCGTTTGATGGATACGTCTCTTAACATACGGGCTATGTGTGGCGATCCATCAATCAATTCTACTGAATAATTGACAGGCATAAGCATCCAGGTGCAATGTTTATAAATCTAACGCTAATTTACGGTCGTAAGAATCTGACTGATATATGGAAAAAGGAAAGATCATTTATTATCTATAATGTACCGACAAAGTCATTTCATAGAAAATAACACCTTACATGACCAACTATAAGGTCTTCGTAGCCATCAAAATTTGATTATTTCACTTTTAATACCTCAAAGACAAAGATCCAGAAACACCCTTTATAATAGAGGGTATGACAATACGAATAATACAAATGTTGTGAATTTTCAAAAAGAAACTACTAGGGTAAAATTACTTTATTCGAAGTTATAGGATATGATAACTCCGACCCCGAATTCAAAAGGCATACATTCGTGTTACATTCTGGCCATAAGAGTTTTGTTACATGTAATATCTCATCTGAGTTATAAATTTCCTCGTGAAATTGAATTGGCTCTTTTGAAGGCAATGTGGTTTGTGCTTGAATTATTTCATCATGTTCATCTCTATGTGGTCCCATTGTCATCCTGACACGACCGACTGGAGGAACATACCCCTCCTTGTATGTGTATGTGTGGTGATTTCTTTTTAAAATGCATATATAAATAATTTTTTAAGAATCATCTGATGATTATGCGTGCATCCAATGGCACCTATAACTGCTATACTGGAAGTTTTTAATTGCAACTACCCACATTGTTCAGGGGATGGGAGACCGGTTTAAGAATATGATTATATGGAATAAGTACTGTAACGTAAATGTAAATTGTTAGTCGATATAATATAATTCCATCTGAAACACAAACACCACGTCAACTTTCAATCAAGTACACATGGCCTTGTTGCGGGCAACTCAATGAATTACGTTCATTAAATATGACTATTCAAAACCTAAGACCATAAAGGAAAGTAAGCCTATGCCTCGGACCTAATGATTAGTTGGGCTGACGGCTGAACCAACTCTCTTAGGAATCATATTAAAAGATTATGAACACTTTTTAACTCACTTAGGAATTGTTTTAAAAGCATTTAAATCCTTTGGGAATTATTCAGAAAGGGTTTCTTTAACAACTCAGCGTATATGGGGCGGTGTCATTTACAATGTATGACCACCGTTCTGCAAGTCACAGGCTCTCGTAATGTCCTATTGAATAATGTACAGGCATCAGTGCGTGCACGATATAAGTAATGTTCATCAATTGTTTATCTGTGTACTTTACATTTAAACGTTCTTTAGAATTCTATCTCTCACGGATGGCTACTTGTGAAGTAAACAAAAGTTGGCCTATTTCCTTTGTTCTTCTAAATTCTGAGAAGTAAAAAAGAAGAGAATTGCGTAAAGTTTTCAAACTTTGGGCCTTCCATATGGTGACTACATATTGGATTCTCTACCCGTTGACCTCTTGATACTTCATGAAAGGCTCCTTTTGAAGAAGAGGAACGGGTCAGGGCCCCCTGGACCCCCCACTTGACTATTAAGTGGGGAGCTAAACTACAACAAGGAAGCCTGCACAGAACGTGAATATACGATATAATCTGAAATCTTGGGTCCGTTTTAGTGAATTTTCACTTTCAATAAGTTGCAAAGGAAACGCTGGACGACCTAGAACCCAGAAGATTAAAGCCATATTCCACTGTACGGTGGGAGACCATTATCGGTGGTCCTTTTTGCCACCGCAAGTAATTTCCGTTTCAGATACCAACATGTTGGTATCCGCCACCGCGAGCATTCCATTAAAGAAACTTTATGAAATCATTTGTGGTGGTACCTGCATTGGCCTAATGCAAGTAACAACGCAAGTAACAATGCTAGCAATGTCTATATTAAGGTGCCTGATCTTACTTGCAATGGTGATGGACACTGCTATTAAAATTCCCACCACGAGCAAAACATCCCATAGTGGAATAAACTTCCAGTCTCATTTGAACCGGTCTTCAATTTCTTTCCATTTGTTTTATGTGGGTAAGCTCCTACGTTCAAAGTATATTATAATCATGTCATAACGAAATGGGTTTTACATTAGACACTGGTCTGTTATTATATATGCATGCTTTCTCTTAAGGTGGTGCGACATGAAGTCCACTCACGCGACCACCTATTGTCCCTCCGCCGGACATTGAATGAATAACGAACAGCCAATCCTGGACCATTTAAATTATGTTAAATGCGTTCGCCCATGCGTAAAAACAATCATGTATACATGATTCATAGGCATTCTCCCAGGGTAGGTACGGTTAGGGAATTAGGGTGGCTAACATTCACAGTATTTACATAAAAAGAGGTCCCGAGCACCTTGCCTATTCATTGCATACGGTTGAATGGTTTGATTTTTTTTCAAATGCTATAAATTTTATCTACATCAAAAGCTTTCTTGACTTGTCAGTTTGTACTTAATGGGTCACGAAACCCCTTACATTGTTAGTGGTAAAATTGTTTACCATTGCCTGAAGGGTTCCTTTCATCCAGAGGAATTCGTCATTGAGTGAGTAACGATTATGCTGCATTAGTTCAAAGGATTAGTTAGTGGGTGGACGGACCTCTGTCATGGTACCTCACCATTCTGCATCGAGATCCACCTCTGCACCAGAAAATGAGTCTGTGATAGCAGGGTCTGCTGTGTAGGGAGAAAACTTGCCACCAGTGACGCTATCATAACTATGTCCTGTGCCTAAAAAGTAGTCCGTTGGGCCGAGGTAGGTGAAGAGGCAGAGTGATTCCTCATCTCCCCCTCTTCCATCTTCCAACCATACCTGTCATCGGGAAGGTAGACTGAGGGAACTAGGGACTTAATGCTTTGTAAATATTTGTATTATTAACATAAGGTGGTGACCCTAAACCGTGCCTTTCCATTACCTGTTTACCGAACTGTTTACGATGTAATTGTATTTCAAAAAGCCTACACATTTGAAAACCTTTTTAATTGGTAAGGTTATGTCACCTCACCATTCTCCAACGAGTTTCACCTCAATGCCAGAAATCTAGTCTGCTATGTAGTGAGTTGTACCTCATCTCCCCCTGCCCCACCGCCCCACCAATGCTTTACCTGTCCCTCTACCTGACTCCTATACTCTTTCCAGAATGTAAGACAAACTCCGGGGACAAGCTGCGCTCAGTCTCCAAACCCTAATCACACCTCCCGCCCCCTCACAGTGCTCTATTTGTACCTCCCTCCAGGGGCCTGTGTCGTAGATCTAGATCTCGAGTTTCCCTTGTTTTCGGGTTGCCCTCTCATGTTTATAAATAAAACATTTTAATATAGAACATGCCCACGTCCGTTCCCTGTTACTAACCATTAATATCTCATACAGGGTAAAAGGTTCTTTTTTATTCTTAATCAACTATCTCAATTCTAGATCTGTCCTATTTCACCAAAGCTTATTCCTGCAATTCTATAAACAAATCTGCCCTCTCCTCTCCCCCATGCCCTCCCATGCCCTGACTCCCATAACCCCCCGACCCCCACCCTCACCCTCACCCCAGTCACCACCCCCTCCTACAGAGGTAACTTTCACAACATGAAGAAAAAGGATCCGAGGAATCCGGATCCCCGCCCCTCAGCCTTCCCTGCCTTTTGATGAAATTCCCTGGACGAAACTATATACACAATTAGGATAAAATGTTACGCTCGTGTGGACACATCTCATGGAGTCTTAATATTTAGTCTTTAGGGCCTATGTGGATCCCCTGCCATAAAAGCAAGATAAATGATTAAATCATATCAAATCCTGGATCTGCCCCTGCATTCTCTCACCTTTTTAATGGTTGATGTGGTCGTTGTCTGAACCCGGGATGGGGGGGGGGAGATATTTGGTCTAGAAATGGGCACCAGCTGTGGTCGGACCATCAAGGAGCTGTAGCTGTCAATCGCCAAATTCGCTGAAAAAGGGGGGCTGTCAAATCATCAAACCACGTTAAAGGATAAAAGTCAATTGTAGGTTATTGAATTCCTTCATAAAAGCTGTAAAACGAATTGTGACCTCCTGGAACTAGATTGTGACCAGGAAATTTGTAGGTTTACTTATTAATTTTCAGGGGCTGTCCATAATGGATGCTGACAAAGGGTGGGCTGTCAGAGTATCCTAGTTTTTCTGGGAGCTGTAAAATCCCCAAAAAAGGGGAGGGGGGCTGTAGATCTAACTTTTCGGAGTTGGTACCTACCCTCATATACTGAGAGCCCCCCCCCCCCCCCGAGGGATAAATCCAACATTTTGGAGGAGGGGGTCAAAAAAATAGGCAAAGTTCTAAATGCTGCAACACATTTCCGCGTCTTTATTTTATTTGTTTTTTAAACAACATCTCCATATTCTTTGCTCGAAGTTATTCCGATACTGAACAATATTAAATATTGATAATCTACCCCTACTTAACACAGGTTAGCCATGTTGTTTTAATTTACCCCTGCTTAGACCATTTTTGCCCCCATTGTTTCAATCCTGCTCATCACAGGTCTTCTCCCCTTTTTTAAATTGACAACCCCCACCCCCTCCCACAATACTGCATCCAGATGCAGGCTATGTGACTGGTACATCCCAGAATATCACCACACTAGTTTTTATCCAATGGAAATGCTTCTTTCCTTCCAGACAGTGTAACGTATCAAGGATACAATTCACGAAGCAAGCTGTTTATTTCGGGATCAGTGCTGAAGGATAGTAAGGAGATTTGTAGAGGTCGCAGAGTAGGAAGTGCAAGTGGAAAAAAAGTCTATTGGTGGTAGTAAGTGGGTGTGTACAACGGTTGAGAACCAGGAAACGACCGGCCCCCACGCTGAGACGGGGTGAACTAATCCACCGTGTCAGCGTCTATGGGGCGCTAGGGTCAACGTCAACAAGAGAGAGTTTGTGATGACCTTAAGGTATGAAGGTTGAGGGGTTTGACCTCTGTTTTACCCTTCAGGAAATAGGACATGGGTACGGCACATGGCCTTTAAGCAGCACGTCCATGAGGGTGTAACAGGTGCCATCGACTTCCAATGGCAGAGTTGACCAACAATTTAGCCACGGGTTCTGCTAGCAATAAGCCCATCCCAGTTTATACCAACATTAAAGTTTACCATGACATATTTTCAAAACTGCCTCCCTACTTATTCCCTGAGAACAATTGCATAATACAATTTAGTTGCTTAATACAATTTAGTTGACATATTGCCTCGGAAATTTGTAAAATGCAGCTATTATATTGACCTTTTCCTCATAGGAATCAACGCTAAAGCTTGTCAGCCCAACATATAATGTCCAACCTTTTTTTGCCCTAAAATACATTTCGATTAGCTGACAAACCTGCAAATCTGTCATTCGATAGAATTTAAGAAATTTAAATGTTTGAGCAATACTTGCAGATATAGAAAAATTCTATTTTTGCTTTTTTCAGTAAGCTTAAACCTTAGAAGTGACTTATGTTATTTTGTGCAACCCTTGTGCAACCCTGGAATAATTATACTCAATGTGGCCATGGGATGGGCTTATTGTGCTGAAGATTCACATACCTGCGCAACTTGATGTCACTGATCATCTGACCATTGATTCCAGCAGCATATCGCAAGGCCGAAGTTTGAATCCCTGGTTTTGTTGAAAGGCCTCTGAAAGAGCGAACCAACAGTTACTGGTCACCTCTAAAATTGTTGGCTGATCAGAACAATTAAGCAGGGGCAGATGCAGGGTGAGTACCCCATGGAACGTCCCCTCTCCCTTCTTTTGGCCTACCTTTAAACTACAAAGAGAGGGTAAAAAGTTGTGCTCTGTTTTAGTACTGACCCTTTATGCTTACCACTGCTTTCAGAAATACATGTGGTCATGACCCCCTTCCCCCTCCACTTCAACTTGACAAAAAGGAAAATAATTGCACACGTTTGCTGATAAATATGCAGGCTCAATATTTAAGTATATAAATTAAATACGGACCCATCCCTCATCTGAAATTCTGTATCCACCTCTGTTTAGTGAGTATTGCATTCTAGAGATATAGGTTTCTGCTATATCTACCTTTTTCTGTGTAGGTCAACAGAGGCAAATGCTCTTCAACCAATGCTAACAACAAACAGCAAACAGCGCGCCCCAGCTTGCCGCTTGTTCTATCCGATCTGATTACTGATTATGAGGTATCCGATACTGAAACGTTCTAGGAAATGTCTTATCAGCTTATGACAGCCATCTTAGCAGAGCCCCTGATCCCTTGTTTCTGGGGAAGCAGGCCCCCCAATCTCTTAAACCCCTCCACACTACCACGCCCCCACAGACACCCGCAGTGCACGCCCACAGACTCCCACGTGGTCTCTGGTTGAGGTTAGTCATCGGGGCCAGCCATATGGCATTTAACACTAGGTCAGACGTTCCGGGTTCAGCAGACTGTTCTGGCAGGTCTCCACAGAACGACAAACCATATTCACAGTCAACCTTCCACTATTAACCCTTTCCGCCCTCAGTCACTAATACCCCCCCCCCCCCCCAATTGTTTGGTCGTCGAGGTTTGAAAGGGTTAACACCTGTCAGGTTTAATCGGCTCCACTTGGAAAACCTGCCTTTAAAGGTGGGTTTCCACGTGCCAAGTGCCGATGATCAAGCCAAATCCTTTAAAGCCTCAATGACCAAAGCTTTGTATTTGGGCCGGTCACTGTGTTTTGAAAGGGTTAACACAGTTGCTCAGCCGACTGAACTCATTTTCTGCATTGTTCTGTCATCCTGTGGAAACCTGCCTGTAGGCAGGTCCCCAAAGAAAGACAAACCATATTCACCGTCAACCTTCCACTATTAACTCCTTCTGACCTCAGTGACCAATGCTTGTTTGGAACACGAGTCGACATGTTTGAGAAAGATTGTTAAGACTCTATCCCACAAACAGATGCTATCCCACATTTATATTTCAGTTTACAATTTCACAGAAGATAACAAATAAGTAATGTAATCTAGCAAGCATTGTATATACTCTTGGGTGATTTTGCTGAGATGATATGAAGATGAAATTATACAATGATAATGCCCCTGCCCAAAATTTGTTAGTGGAGTCTACATCACTTAGCATTTAGCACTCCATAAGTTGCAAAGTTGGGGACTCTCTACTAAACTTTTAATTCTTCAGTGAAAATTATAGCATTGCATTTTCTCAGCACTGATTAGCCAAAGCAGAATCTATACTAAATTATTATCAAACATTACCGGGGTGTACAATTTAGGTACCTCAAGTGGCAACTCTTTATTCGATTCATAAGGTTCTCAAACCGCGCATTTCTGCCAACATCCATCTATATCTTGAATATTTCTTTTTCCCTCTCTAACCCCTGCCTCCTTCTTTCCCCTCCTGTGCTGTTTCCTTCAGTGTATCATTACCTTATTGTAACAGCCCCACTCAGGGACCCTCATTTCCCTCCGCCCAATGACCGGCCCTCTCACCGCTCCTTCACCCGATCATTCCGCTCCCAGAACGTAGTTCCGGTTGTGACGACTACTTCCGCCTTTTGCCCCAATGGTCCTAATCGGTCCCACCCGGGGTCCCACACGAGGGGTTCTGTTGACGGGAGACCCGGTCACCGTTTGAAAGGCAGGCCTAGCCTAGGGGGAGTTGGGATAGTCTACCTTTAAGAAAGCGAGCAGGATCCATGAGACATCTTAGATAGCATTCTGAAACTGAAACGAGACGGAGGGGGGTTCCGTGAGGGCCTTGGGTGGGCCTTCCATTAAGTGCGCACATGCGCACATGCATTCAGTGGGGAGGGTCTGACATCTTTGAAAATGTGCAAACGTTCTAGTATAAATCCAATGCCCCCACGATAGTTACTCAATAATTATTAGAATTTCTAGTAATAATCGGCCGATTCAGTCCTGTGGATATGGGGCATGGTTTTGCCATGTATTCTTATTCATACCCTTTACAGACAAGCCTTTAGAATACAAGACGTGAATGGTATGACCTGTCAAAGTACGACCTATACCTCTTTCAAACTTTAAGGCGAATAGAGGCCAATCAAAGTGAACAGCATTACCAAATAAGCTCCCCCAAGGTTTGCACCAGCATACGTACCCTAATCAAAGGCGGATGCAGGAATTCTAGAAAGAGGGTGGGGCGCCTATTTTAAAGAAGTCCAAATTTACATGAAAATATTTTATATTTGACCGGAAAAAAATATAAAAAGGGGTTGGGGTGGGGGGGGGGGGCGCAAGCCCTATGAATCCCCCCTGGATCCGTCCCTGCCAATAAATGCATTCATACCCTATCGTGATCACTCTGCTGACGCACATACTAGACACCGGTTCGTTTCAGACGAAACATAGGTAGTGCATTAATGTGGTTTGAAGCACTTTGATGCACATTGGCAGAAGTAGTCCCAAATGGGTATTACTATTATATCCTTTGATACCCAACTGTACATGTGCCCGATAAAGACTCTCTATGGTAAAACCCCTTTGATGCTAGCCTGGGACCCTTGCAGATTAGCCAAAGAATGTATACATTTTCAAAAGGGGGGCGCCCTAATGTACAAGAAGTCGGTTGGACCCTCCAGGTCCGAGGATTGTACATTAAAAAATATTTGACCAAAAAGAAAGGGCGTGCGTTCCATGCACCCCCGTCTATTCCACCACTGGCATTGAACTGTATTGAATTGTGATTACGGGCGCATTTTGAGCCTAGCCTATAAAATTAATAGTAATAGAACCTGCGTATATAATATGCTTACACTTTAAAACGGGCATAGTAAACATTATGGGGGTAGCATCTGAAGGGCATGAAGCCAGTCTGTAAAGGTCATGGTCAGTTCTCCAGTCCTTGGGTTCCTTGGATCGGATATCAGGGGTTTCCAGTGGTTTAGGGAACAGAAACAGGTCTTCGTTATTCAAAATGATGACGTCATAGGATTGTCAAACTGTACAAAATGTGTCTTTCACTTCAAGCTTCTTACAGGTTAGTCTGATAAAATGACGTTCCTCTCAAATGTATCAGAGATCAAACATAAAACCAAGTCCGTACATGTCTTTAGAAGTAGCTGACTTTTATGTCGTTTAGTGGCGTGACACCTTACTCCCGCGGGGATACCTGACACCGTTCATTAATCATGTCGATTCTGGTTTTACCTCAGTTTCAGTTGGCGCATGCGCAACAATGGCTGTAGGATCAGAAGGGCTATTTTCACTGACTCCTACAATAATATCTATTTGTGTATACCAAAGAAATACTCAGCGTTCGAAATACCCCTCATTTGTGGTTTTGCGCTCCTGAACTCAAAGTGTTTGTGTATGGACTTCACAATGATTAGCAATTCAGACAATGCTAAATGGCACTGCCCATATATACGCGACATCGAGCCAATAGGCTCCATTATGTATGGGTGACAATATCACATGAATAGACTATATTGTATACACGACAATTTATGATTTTGTAAGTAGCATAGTGTAATGGGAGTTTGATGCCTGTTGCATACACTCCGCATCCTTTGCACGCGACACTTGCTGACATGCTACTGCGGTTATATAATTATGCGCATCATCGCATAGACAGGTATCTCCTTGCTTGTTGCGTATGTAGTGTTATAATACATTTATTTAACCGATATCTGGAAAATATAGCCTAACTTATATATGAAAACATTGTTCCTGTATCATACTTAGTTAAATGAACTAGTATATAATATCTAGGCCTATAGACGATGCCGAATACGCACTCTTAGGCCCGTAACTGTTATGATCATTTTCGTATCAGGAGGCAATGTTGGTATTGGTTCATGGTTAACTTTAATGTTGATGTAAACTGGGATGGGCTTATCTGCTTATTGGAAACTATTAATACCGTTTTCAAAGATCACGTTGAATTATTTTCCAGGCTATCGGTACCATAATTATGAGTTCTGGTGGATTCCGAGTTGACTGGATGTTTTTAGAACATAATCAAGTGTATCAATTTTATTTATCACGCCTTATCGTATTGTAACTACTCAACAGTGCTGAGCTACACTTGTAATCTTTCAAAAGAGTGAATGCTTCTGCTAACACCTGGCTTGTCGGGTTGACGAAGCTCCTCTCCTATTTCCCACCGCCCTTCGCTTCCTTGCCGCCGTTACTGCCGGACCTGTCCTCCTCTAAAATAAGCTGGTGTTAACAATTTGTTGTTGATTAATGTGGGTCTACAAATTTATAGTAGCAAGTCTATAATCCTCATAAATGAGAACATCTTTGTATTAATATACTTAAATGTCATATGATGATTAATAAAGGTTGAACTGTATCATATTCACCTTCCAAATGCCATAGGCCCTATACAATGTTGTTATGTGAATTTCATTTATATAATGCTGAGTTCCTGTATATATATATATATATATATATATGTATATATATATATATACATATATATATATATATATATATATATAACACTAATTTGTAGTCACACTCTAGAAAGAATCCTCAAAGTGCAAATCAAGGCGCAATTATGCATTTTTAATGGCCAACAGATGACTAATGGCACCCCCTCCCCTTTGGCAATGTCTTGATATTCAAGACTGCAAACGGCAGGGTGACAAGTAATTCACAAGTACCAAAAATGTTTTCCGTGCAGCAAGTTTGATAAACCACGTGCACTGCAAGTCCCTATCCCCGCCCTCCTCATCACTACCCCCGTGAACTATGGGCCTTTTGACACAGTTATACATATTCGGTGTCCAAAAGATACAAAAACAGCTGAATTTTTCAAACGAGGCTAAACCCTTCAGGCGAGTAATTCAAAAGCGCCATGGGAATAAAAAGGTTTTAATCCAAACAGGTTTTAAAAAGTTATCCAAGTTAACTCCCCTCCCCTACTACCAGTTGCAAGCCTGTGACCCATGGGCCCCTCGCCTGTCCCCATTTCCGTCCGCCATGTTTCCTAATGGCCGCCATCCACATCCGGGCACTGACAATACCGCAGTCACGTGACCCGCGACTCAATAACCACCCGGATGTAGGACGATTGAGATATAGTCGTTGGGTGAGTGGACCTATATCTGCACAGCAGGACGATCTCACTGTATACGTTGGATGCATCCGTCCTCAGGCCAAGATGGTTCACCTCTTACCCAGCCAAGGATGCGACGTTTTTGTAACATTGCAGCAATATGCTTGTTGGTTCTGTATTTGGTTTTGGTTACGTTCTTTTGATGACTTCCAATTATGTCGCTGCAATGTACTGCCATGACATTGCACTGTGACATTATTACAACATTCTGGTTATGTTCTTCAACCCAACCAGAATGTTCTTATAATGTTCTGTTTTAGTTTCGTCCTAACCTCATCAAAGAAATAATGTTGTAATAACATATTCTGATTCGGTGAGGTTGAATCAATAATGTAATTGTTACATGCCATTTTAGTAACAAACTGACTGAGAAAAGTATGGTCGCAGTATGGTCGCAGAAGCTATCTTAACCCTGCTTTTTAAAATTAGTTGAATGTTAACGTTTCTAGAATCTGTAGGATCTGTCAAAGGTCCTGGCACCGGTAGTGTTTTGTGTCTGGACCCCTAAAATTGACACAGTGACACGGCCATTTGTAGGATAATAACATGTGACAGGACCACTTCTTGAATAGAAAATGGCGACATGACTATCTATGGCATGAATCTATGCCCCTAACAAAGTCAGCAAATAAAGATCCATCCGTCTCTATAGCTCCCTTCGCCTTTCTAAGTCTACATCCAACCTGCCTCCGAAATCCGCACTAACATGTAAGGGTAAACTCGCTTGAAGCTATTTTATCATTAATAATTATCATTATCATAAATTTGATCCAAATGATTCTCCAGTATACAGAAGTTATTTATGAGTTCATGGACGTGTATTCTGTATACGTGTGTCTGTGTTGCTTTCCTTTACGTGGCTATGTATCAAAGTTTTGTGTAACGAAGTGCTCTTTAAAAGAAATGAGTTCGAGTCTATGAGGATGTCAACTGAACGTGACCGATGATGCCATTGTATGCCTATTTATACTGAGTGTTAGCTGAAAGGCAGTATTACACTACACACCTTGGGCCGCAATATCGGCGCAATAATGATATTAAATTGTTATCTCGCAGCTCAAGTCACATAATGTAAAACTAGGTCAGCAGTTACGTAACAAGCGCTTTATGTGACCATACTTTCTTGATCTGTTTGTTACTGGCCCAATTTTCATGTAACAGGTACATCTCCAACATTATGTTGAGGCTCTCCAAGACAGAGTGTTACAATAATGTTGAATTCTCGTGAAGTTGAGACCTTACCAATATAGAATGTTATGATAACATTATTTTTACCTGAAATAATGTAACCAGAATGTTATCATAGCATTACAGTGCAGCTTTGCAATGTTAGGTTCTAAAGACATTATTGGGTGCCATCAAAATAACATAACAAAAACCAAGACAAAAACAAATCAAATGTTACTGCAACGTTATAATTCTTGCCTGGGATACCATCTGAAGGTAATCGAGTGACATAGAGCTGACCAAGACTCAGTGTGATAGGCCGTTACAACGTCTCCACACCTTAACCCTATCCCTGCCCCCATCTTCGGCCCCACCCCCACCTATTTTCCCACCCCAAACCTATTCTTTGAGTCGGTCATCCGGCCACTTACGCATAGGTGGCGCTGCTGTAGCGGGCATCATTGGTTCAAGCAACCCCAGACACAATGCTTAATATTCATATTTTTATCATCGGGAGGTACTATAAGAAAGTAGGCAAATTAAGATTTTTATCATTAAAGAGTTGAGATGTTAGTTGATTGGTATAATAAATTTCACATTAAACAGATTTTAAAAAAAAAAAAAGTTTAATCTATGTATTGATTTACCCTCCGTTCTTGTCCATAGGCTATACTAGGGTTATCTAGGTAATTGTTGTCACCTAGAACGGGGGCCTGATAAGGGTTCCGTGCATAGCAACGACCTATGCCGACCCAACCAATCTCCACTTCATAGCCACCTGCAACCCATCTTCACTTTAATCCAACCCTCATCTTCACCCCCACTCCTCCTTGTCAGAAGCATTCACAACCAGGACATGCAGAATCATCTCTCAGGAAGCACCCACTGCTGCAGTGCTCTCTTGTAGAAAACATTCAGCCCTGCTAAAGGCCGGATATTGCAAGTGTGTGTACCTCCTACGATGAACGTTGGGAGGAGTGGTAACATTCTCCTTTTGTGCTATCTTTCTACAGGGGATGACTAAAGGGGTTAAAGATGTTCGTAAAGGGCGGCACCCCAGTGGGTTTGGAACCCCCTTTGGTTTTCCAAAATATAAGTTCAATAATCATAGGTATAGATGCCCATGCAAGCTTGGCCTGTGCTATGGCCACGAATTCCATGGGCTTCACAGGCAATATCACTTTATCAAAGTAGGCATGACAATATTGTACACGTTTTAGTATTTGTAGTACAATATAGGAAAGTTTTATGACAATTCTAAGCTAGAAACCCCTTTAAATTACCTTTATTCCCTCAGTGTTACATGGAACCCCTTTTACTTCAGGGCTGGCTACGCCCCTGCATCCCCCTTATTGGACCGTTTTAATGACCTTATCATCACTAAAGTTACTAGGGTTCGTTCTAGTATTCTTGTCATTAGTTTTGATGTTCTTACCCCTTGAATATTGAAGAAAATAACTCAGACTACACATGCAGGTGTTATAGGGTATTCTGATGGAATCCTAAGATTGTCATATGATCTAAGATTACGACATGAAATAGGGTGCGTTTCACACTAGGGGTTTTGGAAATGCGTTTCTCACATCTCACAAAATTTAAGATAAGATGTATCAATGATCTCAACTCTAATAATAATATTATTATTGTTATCTATATATTATATAGATAACAATAGAAACATAAGATCATAAAGTCTGAAACTCAACCATGAAAAAATCAAAATATCTTAACTAAAAATACAAGATAAAAATTATGACCAGTGTGAAACTCCCCCATAGTCCGTAGATATAAGCAACATTGTTGTTCATTTCATACCAACAACTTACTTTTTGATAATTGTGCGAAATGTTGTGATTTGTGTGAGAATTTAGATCTCACAACACTTGCTAAATCCACTATGGAATGCTTGAATTTTACGTTGGTGCTTAGACATTGCATTTGTCAACATTGTTGTATAGGAAGAATAGTTTTGTGATTTACTTGTAGTTGTGTTTTCCTTCTATTCATGTACTTCTCTGAATTTACTGTTTGTTTAAACAATGCTGTTGGCTCGAGCTCTTTGTTGCACAGACCTAAAAGGTCTATCTTGGTCTAGGAGTAATTTCCCCCTCTTATTCAGTTTTCATTTGCTTCTAACAACGTGCAGTTCTATCTTACAGCAACTATTGTGCACTGACGCCTGATTTACACTCCTTGCAATTGTTTATGCATTAGGTCCCAGATGAATGGTCAAGACGTTTGTCTGAGGAATCAGGCTTCCGGGCCTGGCCACGAATAATTTGGTTTTTCTTTTGTATTTCAGTTTTATAGTTTTTACCCTGGGTATGCTTCTCCAGTATTACAACTTATAGGCCAGTTGCAAGCATCCTGGTGAATTATCTTATTTACAAAGCTATAAAAAAACAACTTCCGTTTGCTATGCTCTGTTCTGACCCATAGCCCCAGAAGATCATTTCAATATCATATTACAACAATCCCCATAATATATCATCTTATATTTCGTCATTAAATAATCATTTCCAATGAGGTACTCCAAAAGAATTTCAATGAATCCAGTTTTGTATTGCCTTATTATGTTAGATTATTGAAATGACCACATTTTAACCAACATGTCTTAGGCTCTAAGAGCGAATCCTAGGATCATATCCAGGGACGGATCTGGGGAGGGGGGTCCAGGGGGTCCTGACCCCCCCCCCCCGCACTTTTGTTAGTGGAGACTTAAAATTGCGAAAGAGGAAAGGACGTCGCAAGAGTGTGTGCAAACGCTTGCCGTTTTAGTACTTAGCCTATATGCAGACCCCTCCCTTTCTGACATGTACCCACCCCTGACATCTTAACCCCCCATAGACCTACCCCCCCCCCCCCCCCCCAACTGACCGCTGTCCCTCGCTGCCCGGGCACTGACCCTCCATTATGGACCGGTGAGACATAAACCGGTTTAATAAAGGTTCCTGGCCCTGCCTTATTAACTCTGACTGGGCGATAATGGGGCACACCGGTTTATATTACCACGGCTAAAGATGGCCGGCTTCCCCAAACTAAAATACCAAAAAGAAATATGCCTTTACAAACTATCCTTAGAATGCACATTATGTCAACTATGAGGATATATCCATTCTGAGTCTGTGTATGGTCATAGATCCAAGTTTAATGTTAAAACATTGAAGCCTATTGAATTTTCATATATTATATTAAGTCATGTCAACATCTATATAACATTATTATTCTATCACAGTTGATTTCAGGATTCAATGATACTCCAGTGTGTGATTGTTTTATTCTGAAGTACAAGTGTGCTCATATCTTGACCTTATAGACTCATAATTCGCTACTGTTTTACATATGCCTTTCTCAATAAGCCTAGGCCTATACCCTTACAGAATAGCCCCAGACTGCAGAGTATGCCTGTATTGAACTCTCATTATCAGCACATCTTACAGCTAGTCTCTAAATGGTATTATAGGTATAACAGACTAGGTATTAATAATGACTGTGTTTAACTATCATTATGAATTAATTTTGTGACCTGTCTCTTAAAGACATCTGATCGTACCCTTAAACCCCAAAACCTTCAACAATATAACATGCAAATTCTGAGGCTGTTCTGTGAAAACTTTTACATGAAGATGCTCCATTGCGAAAGAGGTTTGGGAAAGGTGAAGCATGGGCTTCATTGTGTGAGGCAAACAAAGATCACTGATGTCTGAAATGTTCCTCTTTGTTTCTGCATACAAGGGCACAATGCAGGATATGTCGGTTTCCTAAGTGTATCTATACAATAGGGAGACACACAACATGACACAACACAATTATCCCACCTCTCATAGTTCATTGAGTTGCACATACAGCATTAAAAAATAAAATTAATGTATTTATTGCTCTTCTCAAAAAAGCACGGTGGGTATATTGACGTATAACAAAGACAATACTACCCATACTATTCATTATTCTCCTTTTTTATTTTTATAAAATTTGTTTCCTTATACAAAGAATATATGCAGATGCTTTGAATATTCATTAATTCCCCTAGTTATTCTGTGATGGTGTGGAAATAGATTGAGGAAGACCCTTCTTTGGTATATTTTAGAATTGATGTTGCCAATGTAAACTCTTGGCCTATGGGCACAAGCTTCATTGGGCTTTGCGAGAAATGTCATCTTATCAAAGTAGGCAAGACTGAGAGGTTTAGAAACATATTTACATATAGTTATTGAGATGGACTTAAGGCAGTGTTGGTAAAAGTGAAACCACGATAAGCCCCATACCTACTGGGTAATTTTGACCAAGTTAGCCAACATATCGGCATTAAAAAGGGCTTATTGTACCAGGATAATCGGCTAATTTTTGCACCGAAACAAATCACCAACCTATGTAATATTGAAACATACATTTTTAAAATGAAACGATGCTAAAATTGGCTTTTATTCAGCACTGATCAGTCAGCCAACTTTGTTAGAACTGTCTCGAGGCACCTCAAAAAGATGGAATTTTCACTTATTATATACCCAGGTGCGACGTAACGGTCACGTTCTGTGACGTTCTAATAACGTTCTGTGACGTTATGCGACGTTATTAGAACGTTCTTCGACGTCACTTCCTTGGCTGGGTATGGGAATGAAGGTGGATTTTTTTCCTAAACAGCTGGCAAATTCTTAGGTTTTAATCTTATGTCTGAGGTATCAGCCGGTAAATGAAATTATCAATAGAAAATAGCGAAAACTGGAAATATCAAGCCATATTGTGCATTTGGCATTTTCGTTATTACTAGTATGTATTTTTGCACCGAAACAAATCACCAACCTATGTAATATTGAAACATACATTTTTAAAATGAAACGATGCTAAAATTGGCTTTTATTCAGCAATGATCAGTCAGCCAACTTTGTTAGAACTGTCTCGAGGGTATAGACCTTGTGCAGATGATGTCACGTGACCAGATTTCGGTGATCACCACAAGATCATCATACAACATTGCTAATAGGTGAATCTAAATTGACAAAATCTTAATGATGAAAATAACTTATTTTGACCTGGTATGATCATATCAGAGAAATTCAGCAGAAAAGTTTTTTGTCTAGATTTCTTAGAATTTGGAAAAATCTTACTTTCAAAATGATCACCAATATGGTGTCAAGACCCATTCTGTGAATTGTGACATCATCTGCCCAACGTCTATGAGGCTTTGACCTGGTTCCGGTGATGGGGGAGGTGGACATTCCCGAATACCCTATAATATTATGACACCTTTAAGACGTCTCAGAAAAACTGACCGTTAGTGACCTCTTTCGAACAGGCCAAATCCTCCTTTGGATGGACTTCTTAGAATGCAGTTTTTAAATGACCGTTTAAGACTAGACTGCAGATTATGTATTGGCCCTGTATACAGTTTAAGCCCCTTACCCACTAAACAGATGTGCATTCTGCAGCAAGTCGGTAAAGGGTAATAACTTGCACACTGAGGATTTTCTGTATCGGTTATTATAATGAGTCGGATCAGATTGCACAATAATTATGTCTGTTTTGAATTGTCGCTATGCGCGAATTCTCAGGCTACTCCTTAAGGCGGTGATCCACGTTGCGACAAAATTGGACCGATAGTGAAGCGATTTACAAAATATTTTCTATCTTCAAAATCGGTCCAGAATCGGTCCAGAATCGGTCCAGAATCGGTCCAGAATCGGTCCAGAATCAGTCCAGAATCGGTCCACTACTAAAAATATCGCAACGTGGATCATGTCAACCGATTTTTTCCAACCGATTTCCAACTGACATAATTATTTCCAACCGATTTCCAACCGATTTCCACCCAACGACGGTCCGACAAAATTATTAAACCTGTTTAATAATTCTGGACCGATTTTGGACCGATATGGACCGATTCTGGACCGATTTTATTATGTCTACGTATTTCCAATGTTATTTAATTAATTTTTGACTATTATTAGAACGAAAATATTACCAATATGTATAAAAATGAATATTCTTTCATGGGATATATTTTTTAATGCTGTACGATGAGTATTTAACTATTTTACTTATTACTAATTAAACAGATTAAATGATATATATTTCTGGTTCTTCTGACCATATTTAGACATAAAATGTGAAAATATTTCGAAAATTGTGATAATTTAGCCAACCGATTTCTTTTTCACTGTTTTCCTATTAATTTGTGATCCAGGATTCAAGGAAATAATCAGTTTTCAGCTTCACTGTGGATCATGGGTGGGGGACCGATTCTGGACCGATTCTGGACCGATTCTAGGACCAAAAGGTTTAATTGCCCAACCGATTCCAAACCGACAAAAAACCGTCGGTCCGGAAATCGGCTCAGTCACAATTTTTTTGTCGGTTTGTAAAATGTCGCAACGTGGATCACCAGCTTATTACAGGGTTTAAGTCTTCAAGCTAGGTTCAACCCAACACATGCGACACTCTAGGAAACACACAAAAAAGCAAATGAAAAACAGATAAATTGAATTCCTGCATAGTTCGGTCAGCTTTCTATCAAAGTGATAAGGGAGTCGTTAAGATGAGGTGTGTTTTCCCCATGGTATACACACTGCTCCTGCTGTACTTCTGACCACCCCCTGGGGGTGCACACAATTAGGTAGTTTTGGCCGGGCCAATTAGAAAGGGCTACAGCTTAGATGGAATCGATTTGAGGCCAATTTAGCCAATTAATGCGTGTCCATTGGGATTAGGAGGAGGGGGCAGTAAATGGGAGGAGAGGGAAGGGGAAGGGAGAGTGGAGACAGAGGGAGGAGTAAGGATGGACTTGAAGACGGTGAGGAGGCGGAGGAGGTGTAGGCTTTACGGTCCGCAGAGTTCTACAAGCAGGATGAATGTATAAACTAAAATGGTTTGGTTTAATCTAAATTTCCTAAGAAATATTGAATCAGATACGAGATGATCATAAGGACCAGAACAGGTGGGGTTTTATATTATCAGTTGATTCGGAGTCTGTGCCACGCTGCACCTCAAAAAGGTGGAATTTTCACATATTATATACCCAGCCAAGGTGCGACGTAACGGTCACGTTCTGCGACGTTCTAATAACGTTCTGTGACGTTATGCGACGTTATCAGAACGTTCTTCGACGTCACTTCCTTGGCTGGGTATGGGAATAAAGGTGGACTTTTCCCTAAACAGCTGGCAAATTCTTAGGTTTTAATCTTATGTCTGAGGTATCAGCCGGTAAATGATAATATCAATAGAAAATAGCGAAAACTGAAAATATCAAGCCATATTGTGCATTTGGCATTTTCGTTATTACTAATATTTATAGCTGTGTGCACAACCTAATTATACCTGTAATTGACTTTGAAATCTAATGAACAAGATAGGAATTCAAAATTCTCCCTAAAATACAATGGCAAACAAAGAATCGGGATAACACAGTTGGAAATCATCTACAATACCCCCGCCTTCCCTGTCCATAGAAATCACAATGCACGGATGTACATCACCCGACAATCGGTACAATTGAGACAACGTTTTAAAGGAAACAAGCGATCGAAGGAAACTGATTCGGCTTTCGATTCAGACTTTGTTTTAAAATGAGACTATCTTATTTCTAAGCTCTGCTAGAGTTTTATGAATATCTACAATGTAGTTTATTTGTCCCATAAAACGTTATCTACTACGTTTGGTTTATATTTCGTCCGAGGGAAAATACAATGTGCAGCATTCATATTAGTAATATACGAAAAAACGATTACATGAGAGATTATCCTAAAAGTAGTAAATTTTCCCTTGAATTCAGTCCAACTCGTAGAGCTACATTATGGTCTCGGGTTTATTCATTTTTGATATGGTAAAGTGTGTGACTCTTTCCTGATGCTCATTTTGTTCTTCTATATTCGATGGGAAAGGTTTAATTTTTTCCCAGAAATCAAGTTCAAAGTCAAGATGTAGTTTATCATGATCAGGGTGTAGTTTAAAGAAGGGTTTTTATAGTAACCATACACTCATGATTTATAGTTTTCTGTAAAGGCACTGACACGTATAGGCTGTAAACTGCTTCCCATGTGACTATAGGAAACTGTCAAACAGATCTGTGGTCACGGTCGTTTCACACGCCGTTTTATATTATAAATTTTTGTCGGTCCTGACAATTAAAAGCTGTTGGTCCTAAAATCGGTCCACAATCATTTCCACACACATGATCCACAGAGAAGCTAAAAACTGACAGTTTCCTTGTTTTTAGACTAGATAAGGTCTACAGATACAGATATAGTGTATGTATGAGAAAAATCGGATCATTAAATAATTTAAATTAAACAAATTCTTTTGCATTACTGCTACTACTAGTATTGATACAATTAGGAATATATGATTATTTAGTTTGTACAACCTAAAACAAGCTTAAGTAAAAATGATGAATATCCATTAGAAAAAAAATCAAATAAAGTATTAAATGAACGTACGTACAAACGATGCAAAAATGAATAAAATAACATTGAAAATATATAGATATAATAAAATTGGTTCAGAATCGGTCCAGTATCGGTCCAAATATATTAAACATGGTTAATGATTTCTTCGGTCCATTGTCGTGTTAAAATCGGCTGCTAAGATTTTCTATTTCATTTATCAGCTCTCAAATTGGTTTGAAAAAGTTGGCTGGCATAATCCACAACTCGATTTCTAAGGAAAAATGCGAACCGATTTTGGACTAACACATTTTTGGACCGATTCTGGACTGATCTTAAAATCGCTCCACTGTCGGCTCATTTTTATCGTATCGTGGATCACCGCCTTAACGTTTAGCCACTCTAAAGCCTGGTCCCAACTTTGGCGACTAGATTACAAAAATCGGCGGCGACCAATTGTTTTTCCTTGGTCGCCAGGGAAATGCACTAACCACCGCCGTTAGTCGTCCAAGTGGGGACGCAGCATATGTCATCTAGGTAAGATATCCTTTTAGAGAATAGGGGGAAATGCATGAACATGTGTCAACTGATGCTCACATGTTTTTCTATTGGCATTTCTTTGGTGTCGATAGAAAAAAGTAAGATAGATACGTGTACATCTCATTGAGCATGGGATCTCATTCCATTTCAAACCATAGCTATTTTTGGAAGTCTTTCATAACTGGATAGGCGTGATTCAGGGGAAATCAAAGAACCATGAGAAACTTATTCAACATGTGAAAAGAAATTATATAGTTTTACCAGTTATAGTGGTAGTTTCCATCATCTAAAGACTCCTCCTGTTTTATTGGTAGCACCATTAAGTCATTTAAAGAAAAATATTCAATACATTTAGTGATGTACATCTGACAGTACCACACAGACATTCCAGAATTATATTAATATAAGAATGAAAATAAAATAGTATTCAATGCTTCACCTTCTAGACAATGTTAAGGAGGAACTTTGTCTCAGATTTTATTTTTTAATTTCCATTATCCATCGTTAGACTCCCCCTGTTGTATTTGTAGTCATTGAAAGAAAACTATTCAATGCATTTAGTGATTTACATCAGTACCTTCCAGAATTATTGGGTGAAAAGTCAAGTGTTGTATCTGAGCCTTAACATCTCTGCCTATATATCATGGAGCCATTTAATGCTTCACCTTCTATACAATGTTAGATATATATTTGGAGGAACTTTGCTTCAGATTTCATTTTTTAACGTGCATATTATCAAATGAAATGAAAAAAAAACTACCTATTCACAGCAATATTCCTATTTTATATCAAATAATATCAAGAAACTAAATAATTGTACGTTTAAAACGGGTCAACATTTGAACTTACATCACTTTCTGAGCACTTCTGAGAACAATGTGGTATCGGGTCACCTTACCGAGGGCGTCAATTAGTATATGACAGCTTTGAGCAGGTCAACCGACACTTTACCGACCATTAAATCTCGTGAGAGGCGTCAATATCAGTTACATATTGACACATGATACTACCTCATAACAATGGCATATCACGGCGATATCCAGTCACTGCCCCAAGGAACAGCAACCCGTGAGGTTGTCTATTAAGATGTATACGTGGGCAATAGGTAGGGATATGATTATAATTATTCACAATAATCCAACTTCCAGACAACGCCACCTAGTGTGAGATACAGCTCCTGAGGAGGGTTATTTGTCAATGGGCTTTAAACCACCCGTAACTTTTTATATAAACACAGGGTCGAAAAATGTTGTAACAATCGTTGCATAGTACAGAACTTGATCTCTTTTTTTTATATATATGAAATATAACAGTGAGCTTATACCTTCTATTTCATAAACATTTTTCAATATTATAGGTTTTTATTTGATGCTTTTAATTTGAAGTGTTTTATTACATTATTTTGCCTTACATAATGGCAGTGTTCTCAGCCCCTGATTCTAGGACATATATACCCCCCGGCTACTTACCCCCTGGACACTTAACCCCTAGACACTTAACCCCTGGACACTTAACCCCCTAGGACACTTACCCCCAGGACACTTTCCCACAGGACACTTACTCCCTGGACACTTACCCCCTGGGACACTTACCCCCTGGGACACTTACCCCCCCCCCCCCCCCCCTGGCTTATAATGTAGAGGAAATTATGTTTTTATCTTGTATATTTATTTTTGTATATATAAATCTCATTTTCGTGCCGTTTTATATAGGGAGAGTAAAATTTACTCTCCCTTTATAAAACGGCACGAAAATGCGATTTCCTCCATGCGTTGCCTAGTATTTTTTCGCTGGTTTCAGCCTTCCATAATACTTTGGGGCTTAGGCTTGTCCACCTGCCACATTGTATCCAGTGGAGGGACTCGCGGCAAAATGAGATCTGAATATCAAGTTAATATTATTTTTCATCTATAGATCTTGTGCAGACGTCGTCACGTGATCACTTGTTGGTGATCACCACATTGTGATCATGGCCACGTGGCTATTACAAAAATCTAAATTTATCAATTCAAAGTGATCATAGCTGCCGATTATAATCCAGTGAGTTTGAACACCCAGAAAAGCTTAGACTCAGATCTGCTTGGAGAGTGGAGATGGGTGGCGCGCGCCAAAGGGGCATGTCACATCGTTCAACAACCCAGATCATACTTTCTTCAGGGGTACAAGTTGGGGAAAGTGAAAATATCGGAAATGGCATTACAAAAATCGGAACGTGTCCTAAAATGTTGTGAAATGTGTTCAAATATCAAATTTTGAAACTGATTTTTTTTAGGGAGCTAGAGAAAAAAATGGAAATCTGACAAAAATCGGAAAACTTACATCCCTAATTTCTTGAACGTAGAAGGCTGAGAGGCAGGGCCCCTTGTTCTATATCAAAATTATTATTTCAGAGAGGCCATGTCAACCCCCCCCCCCCGTTTCCATCATTACGATGATTTGTTGATGCTCGACTATATAAATCCACTTACGAAACCGCTGTCATTTGCATTCTAACCACCATACACTTCACAGCAGGGCAGATTTTAACTTTTTAGAGTCAATGTAATTAGGAGGGATAAAAATAAATATTCCTAATTATTAATGTCCAAACCAATCACCTGTTATTTCCTTGTTATTTAATCAAATCTATATTAATCTAGCCTTGAAGTAAATGTGGTGAGAACTTAGTCTTTTTAATGGAAAGCAAACTAGATAAATTTCCCTCTCTTCTAATAGATGTCTAGGATTCATACCTAAAAGACTAACTTGTCCCTACTCAACAGTTAGTAGATGGGGAAGTGTCAAAACCTCATTGGACTGAGTTCTCCAAGGTTGGGGGGTAAGTGTCCTAGGGGGTAAGTGTCCTAAGGGGTAAGTGTCCTAGGGGGTAAGTGTCCAGGGGGTAAGTGTCCGGGGGGTCTGGGGGTAAGTGTCCAGGGGGTAAATTTCCTGTCACCCAGCTGCAAGCTGAGTACAGTCCACTGCACTTGCCAATACACCTGGCTGGCTAGCCCAAGAATGTGCATTATGCCTGTATTAACCTGCCATTATGAGTGCATTTTGAGGCTAGTTTGTAAAGGGTATTAAGGCGGTGATCCACGTTGCGACAAAACTGGACCAATATTCAACCGATTTTCAAAATATTTTCCATGTCCAAAATCGGTCCAGAATCGGTCCAGAATCGGTCCAGATTTGAAAATATCGCAACGTGGATCATGTTAACCGATTTTTTTCAACCAATTTCCAACCGACACATGTGAAACTAAATTATTCCAACCGATTTCCAAACGATTTCCAAACGATGATGGTCCGACAAAGTTATTAAACCTGTTTAATAATTTTGGACCGATTTTGGACCGATTCTGAACCGATTTCATTATGTCTTAGTATTTTCAATATTATTTGATTCATTTTTGCGCTTTTTTAGAATCAAAATGTTATCCAAATATATGTAAATGAATCTCATTCACATGATATAATTTTTAATGATTTTCGATGAGTATTTTTCAATTTTACTTTCTATTGATCAAACAGTTTAGATTTCATAAATTTCTGGTCGTATTGATTGTATTTAGACATGACAGTAAAAACATTTTGCAGAAATTGATAAATAAAGAAACCGATTTTTTAAAAATTGTATCCTATTAATTTCTAGTGTAGAATACAAGGTAATAATCGTTTTTTCAACTTCACCATGGATCATGGGTAGGGGACCGATTGTGGACCGATTGCGGACCGATTTTATGAACAACAGGTTTAATATGGGAAAACCGATATTGGCCCAACAAAAAAACGTCGGTCCTGAGATCGGTTTGCTGCTATCTTTTGTATCGGTTTGCAAAATGTCGCAACGTGGATCATTAGCTTAAGCCTTCCTCAGGGGAGCTTCGCGCTACCCCCACTACGTGCATCTGTTTCTCCAACCTTCACTGGACTGTGACCCCTGACCATAGTGTGGAAAGGACTCCCCAGCCAAGTAGTGTCGTAACAATCACATTCTGTGGCCATACTTTTTTGGTCAGTCTGTTATCTGCCCAATTTTCAAGTAACAGTTACATCTCTTTACATTTGATTGAGACTCTGCAAGACAGAATGGTATAATACTGTTTTATTTTGGTGAAGTTGAGATATTACCAATAAAGAATGTTATGATAATGTTATTTTTATGTGGAATAACGTAACCAGAATGTTATAGTAATATCACAGTGCAACAACACAATGTTAGGTTCTAGAGACGTTATAGGGTGCCATCAAAGTAATGTAACAAGAACCAAATCAGAACCAAATAGAACATACTGCAACGTTGTAACAATGTTACATTCTTGCCTGGGTCTGTACAGAGACTCCCTGAAGCTTGTGACATGAGCAAACTTTGACTGCGGAGAGAGCTTAAAACAATCATTAATAATGAGACCATTCAAATAAAAAAAAATTCAAATCATTAACAATTTTCTATGTAATTATACTCTTATTGTGTACATCTACAGAATTCAAATTGAACCAATTGAAAAGCAGCAATTAAAACAAAAATACCTATCACAACAGTAACATCACTGTTGTGATCACTGTTGCAATGAGCCATAGGGGAAATTATTTGTTGGATATGCCGCTGTTGTTCTATGAAAGGCTGCTTTCTATTCTAATGTAATTTCTCTTTCAAAGGATTAGGTCAGGTGAGAATAAGACAGCCTAAACGCAACTTCAAAGAGAAATTAGAAAGGTTCAACCTGACATAATAACATCAAAGAATGTCTCTGATGACTCAGAGGTTGGCTTTAGGGACATTGTGAAGAGACCTGCATGTAACAAGAATATATAAAAACTGACATCAATATTAGACTGTCTTTGCCAGCAGTATAAGGCTGCAACCGCTAGATCATTTATGATCATACATGTAGGCCCTGACTTACTTTGTAATTCTTGATGTAACTGATAAAAATTAGTTAGAATATAATGCCCTTTTAGGGATAAGCTATGGAATAACTACAACCCCACCACTAACCGTTCAAAGGCTACCAAGGGCTGTGACCCATGGCAGACAAACGCTCATGTCACCCTGACTCAACCATAGAAAATCGGGACACCCCCTAGTCTCCCCTAATAGGCCTGGTCTAATAAAACATACTTAGAATATGTAAAACGTTCATCTTACTGGGAAATAAGAAAACGGTTTCCACGAATCACTCTTTGTTTCTAAATTCCTGGTCATGTGTGGATATTGGTTAGAAGGGTATGGGGGTTCTACTCAAGAATAAAAAAGGATTTATATGTTGTACAAACAGGCTATTTCAAGGAAACCAGTCCTCCCAACAATTGTAATTGCAATGTAATTCTTTTTCTCTCTCAATATCAGGTTATTTATCCCTTAGTCGGGATACCCGGGAAAGGGTCTACAAATTGGGACAGTTCCGGTAAAACCAGGACTGTCCTGGTAAAATCGGGACACTTGTCACCCCTGCTCGGGGCCTCATACATTTGGCCAAGTAGATTCCTCAAGCTGATGATCCACGATGCAACATTTCCCAGACCGACAAAAAAAGGGGCAGTGGACGATTTCTGACCCGACAATTTTTTGTCGGTTGAGAATCGGCTGGCCAATTAAACCTGTCCTTACTAAAATCGGTCCACAATCAGTCCACAATCGGTCCCCTTGCCATGATCCATGGTGAGGTTAAAAACTTTTCTTGTATTCTAGACTAAAAATTAGTAGAAATACTGTTTAAAAAATCGGTTGGTTAATTTATCAAAATTTTGCAAATATTTTTATATTTCACTTCTTAATACGGTCAGAAATATGTAATATTTAATCTATTTGATTAATAAAAAGTAAAATAGTAGAATGCTTGTTGAAAAGCATTAAGAAATATATCATGTGAAAGAGAATTCATTTTGATATCTTTTGGTAACATTTTTGCTTTATTATTCCCAAAAATAAGTGAAATGACACTGAAAATACTTAGACATAATAAAATCGGTCCAAAATCAGTCCATATCGGTCGAAAATTGGTCCATATCAGTCCAAAATCGGTCCAAAATTATTAAACAGGTTTAATAATTCAGTCGGACCATCGTCGGTTGAAAATCGGTTGGAAATCGGTTGGAATAATTTACTATCACAAGTGTCGGTTGGAAATCGGTTGGAAAAAATCGGTTGACATGATCCACATTACGATATTTTCAAAATTGGACCGATTCTGGACCCTTTTTGGACCCATTTTGGACATAGAAAATATTTTGAAAAACGGTTGAATATCGGTTCAGTTTTGTCGCAACGTGGAACACCGCCTTCAGCAGGTGCACGATCCACCATCTCGAATGCCAGTACAACTTTGACCAAGTTGGCCGACTGGTCGGTGCTAAAATGGCTAACTATACCAGAAAACCAGCTATTTTTATTACCAATACATATCAAACATATACATTTCAATGTTGCATACTTATTTGTAATCACAATCGGTGCAAAAGTGGGGGTATTCATTTGGAAATAATTGGCCAATTAATGCACGGTTTTAGTTTAGTGGTTATGGGGCTTTACTCTCTGCTTTCTGATCTAATGACAATGTCAGGTGACTTGTGTCCCATAAGATTAGGACTTATCAGTGGAGGAAATCCAAACTGCATACTTTGAATATGAGCCCCAGGTTAAAAGCTAGCGAAGAAAAGATCCGTGTATGTTTACGGGTTTCCTACATTACTCTCATATGTATGATGGAGGTGCACTCTTCCCAAGACTGTGGCCCACCTGGTATATCACGGCCAATTTGTAAGCCAGCGTGGGCTGGGCACACATTGAACACTACTCGGGTTTGATGGATCGCTTACCAGACAAACACTTTAATGACAAATCAAGTGGGTGGGTTGGGCAGGGAGATGTCGCCACATGGGATGAACAGACCAACGAAATTGTCAGTAGAGGGTGTAGGGATAGGGTGATGGGGTGATGGGGTGATGGGGTGGCATCGGTTGACCAACAGTTGAGTGGTCAGTAATGGGGTGTAGGGGTAGGGGGATGGGGGGATGGAGTAACAGGGGTTGACCAACAGTTGAGTGGTAAGTTAGCAGGTGTAGGGGTGGGGGGATGTGGTGGGAGGGGTTGACCAACAGTTGAGTGGTCAAGTAGAGGTGTAGGGGTAGGAGGCACAGGGGTAGAGGGATGTGGCGGCATGGTTGGTAAGGGTTGATCAACAGTTAAGTGGTTTAGTTGGGATGTAGGGGTAGGGGGATGGTGTGGCAGGGATTGACCAACAGTTGAGTGGTCAGTTAGGGGGTGTAGGGGTAGGGGGATTGGGTGGCAAGGGTTGACCAACAGTTCTGTGGTCAGTTAGCGGGTGTAGGGGTAGTTGATGTGGTGGGAGGGGTTGACCAACAGTTGAGTAGTCAAGTAGAGGTGTAGGGGTAGGGGCCACAGGGGTAGAAGGATGTGGTGGCATGGTTGGTAAGGGCTGATCAACGGTTCAGTGGTCAGTGCAGGATGTAGGGGTGGGGGGATATGGCGGCAGGGTGACCAACAGTTGATTGGACATGTAGGGGGTGTAGGGATAAGGGCATGGACTTGGAGGGGGGTGACCAACAGTTGAGTGGTCAGGTAGGGGGTGTAGGGGTATGGGATGTGGTGGAAGGGGTGGACCAACAATTCAGTGGTCAAATAGGGAGTGTAGGGATTTTGTGAGATGGGTTGACCAACAGATGAGTGGCCAGTACAGGGTGTATGGGTAGGGGGATGTGATGGCATATGGGTTGATCAACAACTGAGTGGTCAGATGGGGGACTAGGTGTTGGGGGACGTGGGAACAGGGGGTGACCAATAGTTGAGTACTAGTGGTCAGGTAGGGGGTGTAGGGGTGTTATGATGTTGAGGCAGGGGTTGACCAACGATTTAAGCCTGGGGCCTGAGCATGGAAGAAAAGAAGATTAAATATGGGCTTATGTTTATATATATAGTCTCCCCTCTCTTCTCTCTCTTTTCTTCCATATCCCCTCTCTTTTTACCTCTCCCGTCTGCTCTTTCTCGTCTCCCCTCTCTCATGTCCTTCTTCCCTCTGCACTCTTTCTGATCTCCTCTCCCCCACTCCCTCCTCTCCCCTCACTCCTCTCTTAAATATATACAGCTTAAATATACATCTATCTCTTCTCTTCTCTCCTCTCTCTTTTCTTCAATCTCCCCTCTTTTTCCCCTCCTCCATCTACTTTTCCCCCTCTCCCCTTTCTCTTTCCTCTTTCATCTTTCCCTTCTACCCTCCCCCATTCTCTTTTGCCCCTTCCCCCTCTCTTCTTTGCATTCTCCCCTCTACCCTCTCCAACTTCCCACTCCCTTCTCTCCCCTCTCCCTCCTCTTTGTATGTATACACTCCAAAAGGTCCCACCTGTCCCCGCCCCCATGAGTAGCTCGTGGCCCTACATATGAGCAGGTCCCAATAATCTCAGCCAACTCTGCAGTTTTTCTCGACGGACATTGATGAGTGGGAACAGAACAGCTGAACTCTATGGCAACTGACAAAAAAGCGAATGATAGAAAAACAGATGTAGATATGTTCACATATCGTACTGCTGAAAGTGATCTCTGCTTGTGGAAGGAGTTTGTTTGTGAGAGTGTGGGTAACTTTGGTTTGCTTTTGTTGTGACTTTTTTTTTAGAGAGATAATGATCCACAATCTATACAGTAGCCTTTTTAGATAGAGATGAAAGTGCCTTAGAGCAGGACAAAAGAAATGACTTTGCCTTGAGAACAGTTTCTTTGACATTTCAGATCGTGTATCATGAGAGGTAATAGGAGTATGGCAGAAAACAGACACTGGTTTTTGAATAAGTGTCTTTTAAGTAAGTAAACTATAAGGGCAGTATCAAATGTGCCCTAAAATGGGATGTTGTTTTACTATGTAGTCCGCTTTTTAGGGCACCTTTTTAAGGGTGCACGAGTAGCTGCTTTTACCTTTGTTGGTTAACTAACTTGAAGTGTATTAGCAGAGAAAGCAACCAATTTCTCGTTATGGTCCATCCTACTGGTCATTCTGGTTTTCTTTTCAAATCTTTTAACAGACATTTAATGATCGTCTTTGGTGGTATATTACAATCTATTGTTAAAATGAGAGACCAGGTTTCTTTGGATGGGAATCAAACTTGGCAGGGGACCATTGCTTTCCATGGCAAGTTGCAACGTAACAGAACCATTCTGCATCCACACTATATTGGTTGGTCTGTTACTTAATAAGATGGTATGTAACAGTTATGTTATTGATGGTGGGGTTAAATTCTCACCGAATCAGAACATTATTATAATGCTGTTTTTAGTGAGGTTAAGACCAAACCATAGCAGAAAATTATGAGAACATTTTGTTTCGGTTGAAGAATGTAACCAGAATGTTGTAATAATGTCACAGTACAATGTCACTGTTGTTGCAGCAACGGAATTGGGAGTCATCAAAAGAATGAATAGAACAAATTAATACAGAACCAGCCAGAACATTGCTGCAACGTTATAATAACATCACATCCTTGCTTGGTTAGCACTGGCATCAATCTGCTATTACCTTGAGTACATTAGTTTAGAAGAATACAGCCCTCAGTCTAACGATGTTTTAGCTGGTGCAGTGTTTTGCCCTTTCAGAAAATCTTACATCAACATTATTGGACATGTTGAGAAATGGCAGTAAGATGACAGATTATACTATATGTTTAATGAAGTGAGTAAGATGGAAAACGGAGAGGTCATGGCCTTTTATTTCCTCACATATGCTGTAGTTTCCTGAAATGACAACTAAATAAGAAAAATGGCTCCCCTTTAGTTGCTCCATTAGTCTTCTCTATGGGGAAAAAACAACGAAAAGGACAGAAACATCGATCCCCATATCTGTGTATTATGTTTCTAGTTAATTGTAACTGAGTATTCAGTCACTACCCTTGACTCCTTTAGCTAATGATTATTTTTTTCTGATCTGATAGTAGTTGTTGATCTGAGATGAGGTTGGATAGGTCTGTTTTTACATGGGTTGTGTCAGAGGGTGTATCGAGAGTAGGCTATGTTTTACATCACATACAAAAGGTTAAGAGGAGCATTGGTGACGGTCTGATTATCATTGTAAGGTCTCAAAGTAGTTTCTATAAGATAAAGGTTGGAAACAAACTTTCTCGACAACAAAGGTTTTGTATTGCTAGACAAGACATTCAGCAGTTCATGTTCCCTCATCTAACAAAGTTGATAAATAGGTGGATTTGTTCAGTCAATATTCCTTACTCAAAAAGAACAGTGAGATAGGACAAAGTATATTTCTTTTCAATTAATTACAATTTGATTTTGAGGTTATAACCTTAATGAAATATCATAAATCAAAATTTCCTATAAGACTGCGTAATACACATATTTTTCAGCCTGGCCTTGCAAGTGCGATGTGTATGGTAGAATCTCAATATCTAACCAATGAACATACATATGGTTAATTTCATCCAATGACAGATTGACCAACCGTAACATTTTGCAGTATTCATAAGGTCTCGGAATAAAAAAAGCCAATTCCATTTAACTACAAGCTATTAAGCTTTATTAATGTTTTGGTTCCTGATTTCTGGTTTCCATCCAGATTAGAACCTGATGTATGAGAAACACTTATGGAAACACTTATAACGAGATGGCAAAACCTGTAAGGCCACCAGCAGTGATGTCAATTAGTGAGAACTTGCTATTTGTCTGCTTATACCAAATGAAGGCAATCAGATGGAACATGCTAGGCAACTAATGACCTTTTCTATACACATCATTCTGTCTGTACCTCATAATTAAAGGAGGTTTTCCTTATCTATGATGATGAAGAAAGAAAAGAGCTGTCAGTCAGTGACAGACTCAGATCCATGGGGTGACAGTTGGGGGAGGATATCCCTTTAACACAATAGTTTTTACTGACTGCAGAAACTTACAGAGGATCAGTGACATTATAGGAAAACTTACGGAGGTTGATCGTAAGACCCTGAATATGAGGTGGGCATCGGAAAATTACTGCCCGAGGCTGTTTACTGGCATATAGATGTTGATATTTTCTATCTATATTACTATAACTATATTGGAGACGCTGGGTTCTATCAAGTATACTAACTGTAGTAGAGAGGCTTGGTGTGCTGAAGTGTATTAGGGAAGAGAATCTATGTAGTATAATATATTAGTAATATTATAACTACCTTTAGTAGAGTGGCTAGGTTTGCATCCAGTATTTTTCCAGGGAAAAGTATGTATTCAGTATTTACTAATCACAGGGGAGGTAGTCGTTTCTGAAGAAAGTACATATTCAATATACTACTTATGGTACAGAAGTTTGTTCGGTTGTTTCTGCGGAAAAGTATATATTCAGTATACTACTTATAGTAGAGAGGTTTGTAGTGTGGTTCCTAGGGAAAATACCTATTCAGTATACTACTCATAGTGAAGAAGTTTGTCCTATTGTTTAGGAAATGTATCTATTCTCTATTTGATGTTTGTTGTGTTGTAAGTGTAGATATGCACCCATCAAGTATATTGTAACTTATTGTAAAGCAGTGAGTTGTGTTGTTTCTGAGGAAAGGTGTCTATATTATATTCAGTATACTACATATAGTGGAGAGGTTTGTAGTATTACCACTGAGGAAACATATATATGTTCAGTATATAATTGATAGTGTGGTGGTTAGTAATGTTGTTTCTGAAGAAACGCATCTTTTCAGTATGTTACTCTCAGTGGAATGGTTTGTTCTTTTGTTCCTGGGGAAAAGTGACTTTTACACATACTACTAAGACTGGAAATGGTTGTTTCTGAGCATAAATGTCTTTTCAATATAATACTTATAGTGCAGAGGTCTGTTGTTTTGTTTACGAAGAAAAATGTATAATGATTCTTTATGAGGAAGAATGTATACTGATTCTGTATAAGGAGTCTGCTGTGTCGTCTGTAAGGAAAACTATCCATTCAGTATTCAACATATATAGTGGGGAGAATATGGGGGTGTTATTTCTGAGGAAAAAATATATGTATTCCTCATATAGGAAAGGTCATTGACAATGCCACGAATTCGGTGCCACATTTAGGCAGTTACAACATAACAAAATATGTCCCCTTGTCGGACGATAGCATGGCTTTAGATAAAGTAGGCAGCAATGTGAACCTGCTGGTGTAAAGAGTGAGACAAGCTGGAGGGGCCTGGGGAAAGGTTATGACAATGTCTACTTGGTGTGGAGCTTCTCTTACTCAGAGCTAATGATGAGCTGCTACCCTCCTTCACCCCTACTTACCCCCCTCTGAGCAGCCCTCAGTATAGCACTGTGAGCTGCACGTCCCGTACTCTACCCACAAGGCGCTCACTCGACCTTCACAACCTGCTCAGCACTATTTGCCAGGGGGCAATCCTGTATATCTCTATTTTTTATGTTGATTCTTATTCAGCTAAGGATGCAACGTTGTTATAACATTGCAGCAGTGGTTCCGGTTGGTTCTGGTTTGGTCCTTGTTATGTTCTTTTGATGACTCCCAATGACATTGCTGTAAGGCACTGCTGTGATGTTGCCTTGTGATGTTATTAGAACATTCTGGTTACATTCTTCTTATTGTGATGTTATTAGAACATTCTGTTATGGTTTGTTCTTATCCTCACCAAAAATAACATTATAATAACGTTTTGATTTGGTGCCGTTCCAACCTCACCATCAATAACATGAATGTTACGTGCCATCTTATTAAGTAACAGACCAACCAAATAAGTATGGTTGCAGAATGGTTCTGTTACATCGCAACTTGGCTGGGTAGCTTTGTTATTGTACCAAAAACTGGCTTTATTCTCAACCAGCAAACTGCAACATACAACATTTAGGCAGTGGGCCACCACCTTGTGTCTTGTACTTCGCAAAACGTTAATTGTAACATGCGCTATACAAAGACAACTTTCCTGCCCTATCAAATCCCACAAAAACATGCCTATATACAGTCACAGACCTGCGGAATTGAATTCACGACATCTGTGAACGGTCTCAGTTCTAAATACACCGGAACAAAGCAGCAGGCTGACTGGTCACATGGTCGGGCGCTGAGTCACGTGGGGTGTGAATGGAGGGGAGGGGGTTTGGGGAGGGGGAGGGAGGAGTGGGAGGAGGAGAGGGGGAAGTGGGCAGGGGGGAGGTGTTATAGATGCCTGTTGCCGGCCCCCGTAGCTCCCCCACCCGCCTGTTCACAGAACCAATAAAACAGGTCCATTTGTATACACTCTCCACTGTGAGAGGGAACTCGGCAGTGGTTCTGATCTCTCAGTTATCAACCTAGGGATATTCTCCATCCTTAATGTTAGAAGCACTATATATATATATATATATAATATTATATATATATATATCCATATGCGATTTCGTTGATGAGAAAAGGGATGAAAGTACACGTTTGAAACAGTGTAGTTGTTGTTTTTATTTGGGTAATCAGGGTTCAACATACACTTTAATATCTGAGCATCTGTAATGGTTTTTTTTAACACTGTTTGGAAAAAAATGTCCTCTGAAGCTTGAGTTACTATCAAAATTGGAGAAATAAAAGGTTTTTTATGAAAAATATGTCTAACCTTGAAGGTCACGTATAAGCTTATCAAGGTTAACGTTTCACAAGCTTCTGGAAAAGTAGACAGTATCAATCCTAATTTCCCCTGAGATTTGAGGGGCAACTAATAAAGGAAAAATAAAATCAAATGTCCTTTATTTCAAGATTATAATGTGCTAATCTAGTTCTCTAACAAAAACGCACATTAAACTTTGAATAACTGGCCATGGATATATCAAAGTGTCGGTAAAGGTTAGAGTTAGCTTAAAAGTAGGAGGCACTTAGGCAATTCACATTAAAGGTCAAGTTCAAGTCTCTCCTGTTCTGGATGAGGAACGATGGATTAATGTAAAACATGTAACTAAATATCACTGACATTAAAATATATCATGGATAGTAGAGAGCAAATTTAGTGTAGAAAGAAAATCAGTTTTAAAGAAACTCATCACCTAAGGAAATGAGTGTTCTAAAAACTTCCCAGCCAAGGATGCGATGTTATTATAATGTTGCAGCAACTTTCTGTGTTTGGTTCTTGTTATGTACTTTTGATGACTCCCAATTATGTCAATGAACGTACTGCCGTGGCATTGCACTGTGACGTCATTACAATGTTCTGGTTACATTATTCATGACATTCTGTTTTGGTTTCATCCTAACCTCACTAAAAAATAATGTTATAATAACATTCTGATTTGGCGATTTTTCAACCCCACCATCAATAACCTAGTTGTTACGCGTTATCTTAGTGAGTAACAAACTGACTAGAAAAGTATGGTTGCAGAACATTTCTGTTACGTCGCAAGCTGGCTGGCTGGGTTAACATTTTTATCTCCTTATCTCAATTTGAAATGAAACTAACAATTTAAGAATTACGAATACTATGACATAATTTATATGGAAACCTCCATCATTTGTCCAACAGAGTCTTTGTACAGAAGAGTTTGTATGTAGCTGGTCAAACCGGCATGATATATAGACCGGTGGCCACCACACTAACCTACTGTCAGGCCCCCCACGCGGCGCGCAGTAGGTCTGGGTTCGGCCTTGTAAAAACTGTAATCAATCTCCATACAGATGTCTGCCGGGCCAGGGGTCGGTGAAATCTCCATACCGTTGGCGGGGGGGGGTGGGGGGAGTGACTCTTGGTGTGAGCGCATCGTCAGAGTGGTACTGAGATGCTCACCATGACCTAGCCGCCCTGAGCAACTCACACCTTGACCTCTCATCTCACACTTATTTCATCTCATGTTCTAACTACTGAACCCACACCCTACCTTCTCAGCTCACGGTCTATATACCATTCAAGATATGACCCTCCTAACTCACACCGAGACCACTCAGCTTACACTTATTTCATCTCACTTTATAACTATTGAACCCACACCGTATGTTCTCAGCTGACAGCCTAAAGACCTTGTGCAGATGTTGTCATAAGACCAATTTTTGGTTATCACCATGTGCCTATCATTTTCACGTGACAATTAAAAATGTCTAGAACCTATCCATTCTAAGTAATGAAAATTGATGATTATGACTCACTGTGATCATTTAAGTTTAGCTTGTTCTAGATTTCTGTTCTTGATATTTAATGATGACAATTGCTAATTGATCACCAATAGATGGCACCCACGTCTTTTTGACTGTGTGAAGTCATCTGTACAACGTCTATATCCATATAAGATATGACCTTCCCAACTCAGACCTCAACCACTCAGCTTTCAATTATTTCATCCCATTTTCTAACTACTGAATGCACAAGCTACTTCTCAGTCCACAGCCTACATATTATTCAAGATATGCTGACCAACCTATCTCACACCTCGACCACTCATCACCCACTTATTTCACCTCACTTTCTAACTACTGAACCCACACCCTACCTTTTTAACTCACCTATATACTATTCAAGATAACCTTCCTGATTAGGACAATTACCCCCATAGGATAAGTATGGAAAAGATGGTTTAATACGTTAGGCTAATAACTAATAAAGATAAAGTGAGGAAACTGAATTTACATACTGTCTACTCTCAACCATTGGGCTAACGATGAATAGATAAGTTTATCATGAACTGTCCAATGCTACATGCCCCATCTGAGTGACCTATTGTAATCTGGCTACCCTCCAAAAGGGCACTAGGCCAACATGTTTGACGCAGAACTTTTTTCTTGGGTTAAAAACTTTCACACCTTCCAATTGTTTGATAAATAATTAAATATGGCTCCCATTAACCAATGTCACATGAACCAATTCAAATTAAAACAAACAGAACATCCAATAAACTTGCCGATCACAATTATCTGACTAAGAAAATGGCCCTGAAATGGGACGCCAGTGGGAAAAACAACAAGGGCAGTCACGGAGAAGTCAGTTGGCTATCACAAAATGTCCACCCTCTGTCAAAACGTGGTTACTTTCTTGCATAAATACATACCATGGCAGGCAGTTGTGAATTCCACATACAAGGCACACCAGCACTGCCGTGACGCTCCCCGCCCACTACTGCTAGAACTCAGAAATTGGTTCTATTGCTTGGTTTTTCTTTTTGACCAGTATTATCTCTGACAACATATTTTTGTGACCTTTATTGCGTCTTTATCATTTTTTCTTCTCTCTTCTCTCTATCTTGTTTTTCTATATCATTGTCTTTACTGTGAGTCAGAAGACGGTGGTGTACTAAGACAATTATTGTATATCCGACAGTGGCAAGAAGAATAGTATTACATATGCCTTTTTCATGAGTCTGCGTAGTGGATCCTCCCATAGATGACCTGATCTGGTTTTAGCCTGAACCCCAATGTACCAACGTCCCAATACTTCGATTAGGGTTGAAAACGCTAGTAGGGCTCAATACTATCTTTTGAAATTGTGAGTATGTTCCTGGAGAAATCTAATGCGTGATTTGACCCTATTGTCTTGGAGGGGGTCTGAAATATTTTGAAAATGGAGGGCCGTTAACTTTCTTGGTTTGATGCAAGGCCACTTAATTCAATTATGTATTGTTGTAGAATATGAAGGCAGGAATATCATACTAACACAACCAAACAGGCGTATACATGAATTTGTTTCTGAGGTACGGCTCTTGAGTCCTAAAGCTAACATAACGACAAGTGTAACAATAGTAACCAAAGAGGTGTATTTACAAGGGGCTATAAGATGCAGTTTCTATGTCCCTCCTTAATTCGTATGTAATCCAGGGGCAGATACAGGGATTTTTAAAAGGAGGGAGGGGGGTCCTATTGAAATGTTTCCTCTCATCACGCTAAGGCCTCACACACGCCAGGCAACACTCGCATTTTACTCTGATCGCCTGTTTTCAGTGTGCTATATTCAAATGAAAATGTTTGATAAAATCATACTGTGTTTCAACTTGTTAATAAATCCAATTCTACAAAAGAAGCTTTGAGCTAGATGAAGTATCAACCTACCCTAGTCAGTGATGGATCCAGAATTCTGATAAATTGGAGGAAAGGTGCTTCGATAAAAGAAAACTGAAAACGATTTTGGACGAGATTTGGACATTAATGAAAAACGGATCAGCTGACTGGAAAGTTTTGAGTCTTCTTGTCCTTGCCTATAATCACAGTGACATACGGGCAAACGTGGCGTGTCTATTCACCTTTTTTCTTATTGGATAATGCACACAAGACAGTTGAGTTGACCTTAAGCTGTGTACAGTATGGGCCTCAAAACAGTCTGCAGACTAAGACTGAAGACTCTTTCCAATTTTAAGACTGGTAAGATATTGAGACCGGGTCTTAAGATTGCAAACGTCTCAAGATTATCCACTCTTAAATCTTCATCTCCTCAAGTTTAGACAATACTCTAACTAGTCTTTAGGAAACATTATCAGAGGCCCAACTCAACTAAAGAGATAGGTTGAGTTGAGTCTCAATATGTGACTAGACCTTTTAAGGCCAAGTCACATATAGAGACTCAACTCAACTCAACAGACTGGATAGTTGCAAACTAACCAGTCTTAAAGAAAAACTGACAAATGTCCAAATATAGAGACTGGATAGTCTTAGGTCTTCTTACCCCTGCCTATAGTGGCATACAGGCAAAAGAGATAGCTCTATTTGCCTTTATCTGATTGGATAACTCAAGCCAGTTGAGTCTTAACCTATGTCACATAATCTATTAAGACTGGGCCTTAAAACTGCTTGAGACTGAAGACTATCCAGTCTTAAGGTCGGTCACATATTGAGACTGGGTCTCAAGACTGCTAAGGACTCAAGACTATCCAGTTTTAAATCTTCAACATCTCAAGATTAGAGACCAGACTGATCAGTCTTGAGAAAACCTAAAACTCCAGTTTTAACCCTATGTCACACATCAAGACTATCAGAGACCCAATTCAAATTAACTGTTGAGTTGATTTGAGTCTCAATATGTGACTAGACCTTTAGTCTACCAAACCGACCTCCCTACCTCTGAGTAGAACAAGCAAGCAGTCAGACCCAACGAGCGATAATAGAGTTAGTAGACTAAATGGGCCATAATGCACGGCCCCTGGAGGGGCATCTCACACCTATTGGGCCTCCAGGGATTCAGGACTCCTGTATATGTTGTGTAGGACCAGCTGTGTCTTCCAACACTTTGTGTTGGGGTCTTGTTATCTATCCCTTTGTATAGTGGCCAATTTCAAAGGGAAATAAGGAGAATCAGTCGATGTTTGCGTTTCATAAACTATGGGTGACCAAAAATGGCTTTGTTAGCTATGATAGTTTAGTTTCCTCACAGCGGATAAACAATAGGTTTATGCGACAGGCCACTTTGGCCCACTGCATAATAATGCATATATAGCAGCAGTGAAAAAAAACAATGTTAGGCAACATGCAGGGACGTGCTGTTTACTGTCATAATGGGTCCTGTGGTTGATTTGTAGCTGCCATCTTGTCTAAAATGTGTAAACAGTAATAGATAGAAGACATTTAGACCTAAATCCCAAAAATTTCAGCAGAAAAATGGATTTGAATTTGAAGAAATTTGATGCTGAATGAGTGCACAACAGTGGCTATTTTGACAGGTATACCGTTTACTATTATATGATTTACGATGTGATCACAACATCACTATTTACCTGAGAAAACAGAAAGATCATGTAAACACCTGAAGATTTTAATTAAAAGATCTATTAAAAAGAAATTAAATAAATGAGCACTGGGGTTGCCAACCAATTAAAGTGTGATATTCTTCGGTAAGTCTGGGTTTTCATTCACCTCAATGAAGGGGAGTTTGGGTTTTTTCCTCGGCTGATTGAAGTTTCGGGGCAGGAGACCGGTTTTGGGGGATTGAGAATCATGCCTCACACACGAGGGTGAACAGGGTCAGGATGGTCAACAGAGCTTCGAGGCCGAGATTCGTTCCACGAGGGTGGAGCACGAGGGTGGAGTGCGAGGGTTTGCTAGGGGAGGAGGATGTTTTTGTGTTGTTGGGGGACTGGATCTGGGGTGTCGAGCTCGTCTTGGTCTTGGCCATCCAGGGCCGTGCTCAGTCAATCCAGGTGCTGGGGGGATTTGGGCTCTCGATTTGGGTTCTCGATTTGGGCTGAATATCTCCAATCTCAGGCTTGCATATTGTTCTGGTCTTTCATGCCATTTTGGGCTTTTGGGCTATTTCGGGCTTTCGTGCCATGTGGGGCTTTTGTGTCATGTGCCTAATCTTCTACTAAGGTCAGGACTCCACTGCTGGACCATTACTCATCTAAGAACTTCTACTCTTCAAGATCCTATGCTCAGGCTAAGAGGAGAGGCAGTCTATCCCAAGAAAGAGGCATGTGAACACAATGAGTACAATGAAGGAACTGTTTATTTCAGGCTACCCTGCCCCTTCTTATAGTAACAAGTCATTTCTCATTGGTTTATCCTAACCATATGACCTACATGCCATTACTTCCTGCTGTACGCTTTTTCATTCTGTCTTGCTTCAATCACAATTTCGATTCTAATTTTGTTCCATTACATTATTTCATTATTAGCCAGCAATTACCAAGTCATTGAATTATTTCGCCATACAAATTGATTTTGCATGATGATTATACCCAACTTTTAGCTTCACATTTTCATACCATTTTTAAGTATGTCTCAACTAAACATGAAATAACTAAACTGATACGTAAAAACTGGAGGGAACTGTGTCTCAGATTTTTTTATGTAGGGCCTAGTTTTAATTTTTATGAAATCTAGAAGATGAAGTTGTAAAAACTGACAAGAAAATGCAAAAAGTTTCCCGTTTTTTGTCATAAAATCAATACTAGGGCCTAGATAAAAAATCTGAGATAGGGTTCCGTCCATATAAATGTTATTGACAATATTATCAAGTTCCAAAATGATAGGAATAATATTAAATGAGAAATCTTGGTTAAAAAAATAAAAGTGAAAAAATGCAATTTTAATAATTATTTTCTCGAATTTAAATATATAAATACAGACCAATATGCCATTAGATAGAGAAAAAACAGAGCTTTTAAATGATATATAATAAGTACAAATCTCATCAATGACCCAGGAGATATGGAAATATTAGTAAATCTACTGCTCATCACCATTTGGGGAGCCTGGTCACCCCCCTTTTTATATTGAAATTATGGAAATTATAAGCACAAGTTCCACTCAGGGGACCTCGCCAACCCCCCCCCCCCCCCCCCAACCAAATGCTGAACAAGTGTATGGACCTGATAAATTAAGCAATAACAAACCAATCAGTACTTTTAGTATGTATGACCAAACCATCAGTCTTTCTTGGCTGGTTTGATGCTGTCGGCCCCCAGGGGAACGATCAGGTTCAAATAGGAATTGTCTAGCTTGATATACCTCCTAGTGATGGATTAAAGGGGGGGATGGGATGCTAAACCCCCTAGCTCTTGGTATACGTTTTATAATTGTTACATTAGGCTGTCCATTTACTTTGAATAATATGACATGTGCAAGCCCATACCATGCAGGTTATGACATGTACAAGCCATTTCTATGGCATGCACAACCCCTTATCATGTAGGTAATGGCATTACTCACCTTTACTGTGTATGTTATGCCATGTTCAAGCCCTTACCATGTAAGTTATGGCATATATAAACCCTTACCATGCATGTTATCAGAGTACAAGCTCTTACCATGTATGGTTATGTCATGTACTACCCTTTACCATGTATATTATGCTATGTATTAGCACTTTCCATGTTGGTTATTCAATATGCAATTCCTTATCAGGTATGGTATTACATATACAAGCTCTTACCATGTATGTTATCACATGTACAAGCCCTTAAAGGCAGCCAAAACAAATTTAGTTCAATGAAATTTTCCAAACTCAAATAATCATGGAATTCTATTCATTGAGACTATTTTTGGCCTATGTTAAAATTTAAACCATGAAATATGGTAGAAAATAATTAAAAACACATTTTCCTTGCTCAACTCAATTAATGTGGATCTGAAAAATTGTGGTTTGTTTACAAACAAATGGGAATCTCACATGGGATTCTGTTTCAGTTTGATCTAATTTTCACAGTTAATTCTCTAGCACTTATTTTAACTAGACTCATCTAACATATTTCTAAAATTATGTGAGTTTCATATTGGTTTTGGCTCCCTTTAATTTGAATGATGTGACACATACATAATATGTACTAGCCCTTTCCTTGTATATCATGCCATGTAGAGATGCTTACCCTGTATGTTATATTTATATCATATACAACCCCTTTCCATTTATCTCATGACATGTACAAGCTCTAACCATATATATGTTATGCCATGTACAGCCCCTTACAATGCATGTCATGCCATGTACAAGCTCTAACCTTGTCTCCACCAGGTGGCTGACTTTGTCAGGGAGGTGCGGCGTGTCCTATCGGGGGTGCGGAGAAGGAAGTCACAGACAATGCAGCTTGAGAAACGGCTACAACGGGTTGGCAAGGTCAACAAACGTATGTATACAAAGCACACAAACACGATCTATATAACATACATATGCCTACATGTATGTATGTATATATATATATATATATATATATATATATATATATATATATATATAAGGTATATGTGTGTGTGTATGTATTTACAAAAGTATATATGTTTATCATTTGAGTATGATGTGGTGTGCGTCTAGGTCCTCTCAGAACAGAAATACGTGTATATATGTTTAACATGTACCTCATGCAGCCACAAACGATGACATTGAGGTAGTTCCTTTACTAAATTTTAGCTGCAGCTTGCAAGTGATAATTGTGTATAAAACTCATACTTTGTCTTTCCTCTTATGAAGAAATATATCTGTGTGTGCTTTGGATAATATTGGTTGTTTCAAAGGCATGTACCTTTCGGCTTGGAAAATAGGTAACATGGCTGAAGTGTGTTTACATGACATGTTTTCCATTTAATATTTAGGCTATGTTAAACTTCCATAAATAGATGTGCCCAGCCTCCTCCAATGCAAACACTCATTATTATTGCTTTCTAAGAAAACATGTGAACCAATGGATCCGAAAGACTTCAGGTCTGTTCACAACAAGTACCTCCTCTCCCCAATGAACATCCCCGCCAGCTGCATATATATACGTTAATAGAATTTCTTTCACCAAGTACACCAAGGTTAGGATGAGCCACAGTGTTCCCAGTTTGTTAGTATTTGAATATATGAAATAAGATCTCTTGAGCTCTTCAACATGCTTTTTCCCCCTCTGTGTTGGGATAATCCTGAGGGGAGAAATTTCTTTTTCTCTTGAAAGAAAAGGTCATCAATGGGACTTACACTGCAACATTTCCTTTCATACCTGAGGATATAGAATTATGTTTGCAAATATGGCTCTTCAGAAAAGGAAACAAATGCACCTATGCTTTGTACATAATATGTGTGCCTTTCATAGAGAAAAGCATTAACAAAAATAACCCTCATAGTTCAACTAAATGTTCTGTTTCATATTTACCTTGTAAATAGGAAGATTAGGAAGAGGGCTGAACAATAAATAAAATGCTGGGTGTCTTCTTACAAAGCATTTTGGTATTATTCATTTATATCCTCTAAGTCTGCTCACCATGGCGAAAACATAATTCGATCGTAAACCTCAGAAATACCCCAACAAGCCAGTGAGAGCCAGACACAATGATGAAAAGATCAGCCCTGGCTCTTTTCCATAATAACCAATAGCTTTGCAGTAATAGGCAATATACATTGTTTATCATTTCTTTCATGAGAGATAGAACCTCTACCTTTTTATCATATCTTTGATGGCTTTGTCATTAAGGTTTGCAAGTTGTGTTCATGTATAATACACATCCATCAAGATAATTTTGAGAATCAACTGACAATCTACAAACATACATGCAAACAAGGTACTGATTACCATTTAAAGCGAGAAGCCAAACTGAATAGTTGGCTGTTAGTGTTCACCAAATGTTTGCTGCACAGCAAGTTAGGGAGGTATGCAGGAAGCTGCCTCAACATCTAATGGGGTTAACAGTTCCCGGAATCCAGCCTCTACGTTGAAAAAAGAAGAGCTACTTGTTTAAGTGACCCCCAGCCGGGGGGCCCCTGGGAGGTGGAAAGTTCCTATATAAGCCTGAGACCACACCCCCTCACTCTGAAATGAAATTGGTGGTGGGAGAAAAAGGGGAAATGAGAAAGTTTACAATGTTATAGTCTGAGTAACTGAAGGCACAGCTTCTGCATAAAGATGGCGGAGGAGGGCTTCGTTGAGACAGCACTTTGCTGCATAGTCAAAGAGGTTTTGCAATAGAGCATTAGTTTATGCAATAACAGAATAGGGCAGGGTTTTCATATTAATCATTTTGATGAGTGAAGGAAGAAGACTGGAAATAAGTCATAAATTCCTTCTTGCAGATGTAACAAAGGCTTAGAAACCTTCTTAGCATTTATACTGCGAGCAAGGGATTTTTTTTCAAAATTTTTCTTCTCACAGTTATTTTTTGTACCTATCTCATAGATCTTCAACCATCATTGAAGTTAAAATTCCCGTTGATACTTTAATTTGCAAAGGAGACTTGCCTGAATGATAAGAGTAGACTATTTTGTCTAACCTTACTGTGGGGAAGGGTAAGAGATGCAGCGAATGTAAATGATGTATTCAGCAGGCTATTTCTATAAGACATAGAGGCACATCATATATATATCCTCCTTTCCCTTCATTCACAGGTCACTGCTGGGACGTCGCGGACGTGTGCTGCATGTGGAACATATGTTAACAAACACCCGCAGCCTTTACAGAGTACCCCTTCGCCACTGCCCCCCTCCTCTTCACCCCTCACTGGGAACCTGCAACACCCTGACCAGCATCCAGGGACGCTTTCTTCAGGGACAGCCTTAGGGACATTCTACCCCAGGGACAGCCAACCTTAGGGACATCATGCTGCAAGGACAGCCTACCCTGGAGACAGCCTACCCTAGGGGGATAGCTTACCCCAGGGACAGCCTGCCCTAGAAATAGCTTACTCCAGGGACATCCTACTATGTGGACAGCCTATCCGAGGGACAGCCTGCTCTAGGGACAGCTTACCCCAGGGACAGCCTGCCCTAGGGACAGCTTACCCCAGGGACAGCCTGCCCTGGGGATAGCTTACCCCAGGGACAGTCTGCCCTAGGGACAGCTTACCCCAGGGACAGCCTGACCTAGGGGGAGAGCTTACCCCAGGGACAGCCTGCACTAAGGATAGCTATCCCCAGGGACAGTCTTTATGGACAGCTTGCTGAGAAGAAAGTCTACCCTAGGGACAGCCTATCCCTGGGACAGTGTACCTCAGGGACAGCTTATGCCAGGGAGAGCTTGCTTTAGGAACAGCTCTCAGTCACCCCATCTCAGTGTCAGCGCAGCTGACCAATGAAGCCAAAGAAGAAACTTTTACGGAACAGAACAATATCAATCTAAATTGCTTCACTCTTTATCAATGGAACAAAGTTCAGATGTTCAATACCTATAGTTATGTAAATTTACTTTTATAAGAAGGTTAAACATGCTTGTGAACCGTATAGTCCTGAACTTTGGGATATTGAAAGGGAATGGAACAACATCATCAGAGGGTATGCCTAGTTCACTATCACATCAGCTATATCAGAAACACTGTGTCTATCAATCCTCTCCTATCTGACACGACACTTCTTGACGTCCTATCTGGTCATTCGAGGGAGAAGAGGAGGTCTCTGTTGTAAATGCCAAACAGCAATATTCTCTGTGATTTTAATGAAGACATGTTTTCCTATTTTTCCCTTACTCCTTATGACAAGAGATGGCCACATGGACAATTGGACTTTAAAAAAAGTCATTTTCATCAATGACCATGTGGCTCTAGTTTTGCAGTACTTACGATTCATTCCAATTCTGAGAATTTGCACAAAAGGATTAACAATTCCTGTTGTAACTCTTCGGTTCTTTGGCACTTTGCCTCTGATTCTTATACATGGGATTAATAAAAATCAAATTATCTGACTTGCTCAAAGAACTAAGTTATGAAATATCTTGTTGTGAAATGTATTACTCTTGGCACTCTTGTAGAGGTAGTTTTGATTATGGTATTCCTCCAGATATTGTTATGACTCAACTAGTAAAACATGAATAGAAATAATAAAAGTTATCTTTGATGATGAAACATCAATTGTGTACACTATTTTACAGAAAATGAATATTAAAATTATTTTGTTTAGAATAAGAGACTTTGTTTTTGACATCTCTGTTTGAAGAAGTTGGACACATCTCAAGAATAATGGATAATAATCAATATGTATTGAATTAGGAGGAGAACAACCTTTCTTGGCCACTGGGTATCAGCCATAGACTATCATTCTCCTCTTCATTGAACGCTACGCTAGATGAAAAACTGTGAGATATATTGCATTCTTAGAACAAAACAAAGCTGATGAGAGAGTAAGCCGTCTGACATTCATCCGATACTATAATAGCGGTTATATGTTGTGTTCTGCTCGGCAGGCTTAATTATAGAATGTCTTCAATCTTAACAATTTCCAAGAATGCAATGCACACCTGAAGTCGGGATGTAATCAACTAATAATTATGGTATCGGAAGTGTCCCCTTCAAAACTTTTTATTTTAGATTTTAAATAGCCCCAGTGGCCCATTGAACAATATAATTTCGTTGTGAGGATCAAGTTAAGATAGCATAACGAACAGTTTCATTGTTACGAAAATTTTCGTTTTTATGGTTCTAATGAATGAAATTGAATTCTGTAAATTGATATAAAAAGGGAAAAAATTGAGAAAATTCAGTAAAAGTTACATCTCTTTGAGGGCATTCTAAATATAAAAAGAAATTGTTGCAAAACAATCGTTGTTACTATTAGCATCGAAACTTCTATTAATAATATTATTTTCATTGCTAATAAAATCATTGTGCAACTGGCCACAGTAATTACAAAGAGCGAATTTCGAATGGAGCATGGCCCTCTACTTCCTAAATAATTATGTTTGTTGTTTTGATTATTTTCCAAATATTCTGTTGCTGGGTAAAAGGATGAAGAAGAACTTGGGGGAGGGGGGTCCTTAGAAGGGGAAGGGCAGGGGCAAATACTGAATATCTTAAAGGGGGGTGTCAGCATCTCGAGGCTAATTACTAAAACAATGCACATTTGTGGGTTACCTGGAAGGTGGGGGGGGGGGCGTACCCCACTACCTTTGGGTGTCCTCCGCATACTAATACACCCAAAGGAATTTGTAGGTATTGATGCAAAGATTGATGGTGGGAGGCTTGTGGTAGGGTCATTCAGTCATATGGTGGGAACCTGTAGGGTGTACCAACAGGATGTGGTAATAGGAATTACCCACAGGTCCCATGGGAACGGCTATGTATCGCACATCACAAAGAAAGTGTGCAATTTCAGGGTAGCATCCAGGGGGGTTCAGGGGGTCCTTCCCCCCTCCCCACCTTTGGGGGTGGAAATGCCATGCACGTGTGCGTTAATGGACGCCATTTTAGTACTTAGTCTATATTGCTGCCCCCCCCCCCCCCCCCCCACACACACACACCCTTTTGAAATCCTGCACCGACCCTGGATTTCTATGTAATGCAAATTCGTACTCAACAGTGGCGGATTTAGAGGGGCGTGCAGGGGGCGTGCGCTTCCCCTATTTTTGGCAGGAGGGTCTGGCAGAGGTTTTTACAAAAGGGCGCCCCCCCCCCCCACCCCACCCCCTTTTGAAAATCTCGGGATCCTGCCTTGCCCATCGACACGTACAACCCAGATAGGTGCGGATCTAGAGAGAGGGGGTCCAGAAGGTCTTGACCCCCTTCCCCTTTGTTGGAGCCTTTAGCTTGACATAGTGAAAAAAAACGTTGTGTGCACGTTATTTTAGTACTTAGCCAATAAATGGTCCCCACTTTACGAAATCCTAAATCCACCCCTGGGTCTGTGAGCCATGAGGGCAGTACAAACCCTATGAGTCACCCGAGGGCGACCCAAAAGGTTCTATACGTTATTACCCAAACACTATCCAACAATGTATGAAATGAGTATGTAGTACGTACAGCCTGTCAATACGCACTCCCCCTTTCGCACCTCTTTTTGACAGTGCAGGTAATAAATTCTCCGCTGCCCCTTGGTATAAACGAGTTTAGTGTAGAAAAATAACACTGCATGGCACTGTTCTGGTGACACCCTGGATGACCTTTGTAGCTCAAGGTCAAAGCCAGGCCTCACACACCAAAACATTTATTTAAACTCTGTGACCTTTGTATGGTCCCCAGCATACCTCTAACGTCCCAGAGTGAGGAAACATCACGGCAATGTAATGAGTCTGTACATATCTAAGTGTTTAAGGTTTTAACAAACATTCACCGCCTGTTGTGTGTATGGCCCTGCCGTTGGGACCATGCACATTAAAGAACACCTACCTCAGTAAAGGTGAAGGGATATGGTCTCTACCTCCTCATAGATTCGATCATCCAGGAGCAAGGGTGAAATAACCCAGTGCTTCAGAACCACTGAGTCTGGTGGTTCAAACCAACAAACAACAAACATTCTCGTGAAGCCTGCCCAATCATCCAGCCTCCAGAGCCCACACAGGTCGGTTGGTACCTTATACCATCCGCTAATTACTGGTATGTCATCTATTCTCAGATGACATACCAATTATTGGTATGTCATCTCAGGAATGACTTTGAATTTGAATGATATGCTAGGGTAAAGTCCCAAAGGGGGACATTCAGTACGAAGGTACCAACCGCTAAACTGCAGCTCTTCATACAGGATTTTGGAAAGAGTTGGTCTGGATATAGGTTAAGTACTAAAATGAGGTGCATTCGCACGCATGTGCGCAATGTTTTCTTTTCTCTTTGGCAAGTTTAAGTCTCCACCAAAAAAGGAAGGGGGGGGGGGGGGCGTCAGGACCACCAGGAGTCCCCTGGAATTTACCAACATAAAATTGACTCTAAAGATAGTATCAAGGTGGTTGGATCCATTGACAGTCCCCTTTTTCTATCAAAGACCGGGTTTAAAGTGTGACCGGAATATATGGAAATTGCTATAACATTTGGGGGGGGGGGGATTCAGTATGGGAAGGGCTCCTGACAATACATCTTTTGTACATATAAATAAATCAATTTCTATTCCAATCTGGAATCTAAATGCCTAAAAATCAAAACCCGATTCTAGAGACGACTCAAAACTCTAAAGGCCCTTACAACAACAGAGAACGTAGCATACATTTTTCATTTGTAATCCCCAATAATAATGATTATATTATGGATCTCCATGAATAAGACCAGCATTACTTTGAATCGGCCAAAATTAATAGTCGTCAATATGGCGTCTAGATCCTGTCTGTGTGCATCTGGCCAACCTTTATCTGGCCAACCTTTATATATATAGTTCTCTCAACAGTTGGCAATCAAATGAATGCCCCCCCCCCCCCCCACACACACACACACACTTACACCCACCTCTACTAAAACTGCCACCCCCACTGCCACAACTGCCCCCAGATCCTCGCTTTGACTGTCCCATGTATACCCTCCCCTCCCCCCATTCACAGCGCACCGGAATGCGCGGAAACAATGTGCTGCCGGAAGTCAGTCTGCCACCATGACAGTTGCAGCGGGCAGTGGGCTGGTCATTTCCGGCCGTCAGGGGTCAGGTGGACGCCCAAGGTCAAGGTCGTTGAGCACATGACGTCTACACAAGCCGGTCACTGGACGAGACTGACGGCACAGACATTATCAGGGACGGATCCAGACATTTAAAAAAAAAAAAAAAAAAAAAAGGGGGGGGGGTTCTATTGTGAGAATTTCCGCTGGACCTCCAGGTCCGAGAATTTTACATTACAAAAATCTAAATTTTGCCAAAATTAGGGGGGGCACACGCCTAACCCCCCCCCCCCCTAGTCCGTCCCTGGTTATTATCAGGGGGTTTAAGGATAGGCAAGGCATTCAGACTACCCACAATTGTAAGTGCTCCTGTTTTGAGTAAATGATGTGTTACACCCAAAATTAATAGATGCAATTGAATTGAGACTTGAGTAAAATTTGAGGCACACTTCTCTCATTAAGAACACATAGGACTAAGGAGCATAATATATGTTTCAATACCGTGGATATTACCTGAGATATCCTCATCAAAAAGTTATCATTATAATTATATTATCTGGAAGACCATGGAATGTCTCTGATGATGATAATGTTAAAATTTTCATGGTCGGCTAGGCTTTAGCTAGGAATAGGATAATGTTATTATGTGTAGACCCTCACCAATGAAGTTTTGCTGGGAATTCTTGGGAACTTTTGCATGTAAAGACATGATTTTTTACATCATGAAGGTAACACTCTCAGAGAAAAGAGTGTCTCAATGTCTCCCTTTTTTTCTTAAGGATAGAAAGCTCATAACTCTCTTAAGATTATCTTAACATAATTATTATGCCAAAAAAGCCAATTACCATATATATATCCTTATCATATCTTCCCTACCATATATATAGCAGAAATATCAATTAAATAGCCAGTAAGAGATATAATAGGGCTTCACAGTACAACTGAAAAGATCATTATATTTTTATTGAATAGCAAACAAATCTATCCATATATATATATAACGTCAAGGAAAATGGCTGTCTAGAGGGACAGTTTCCTGTGCTTTGTTTTCCTCTGGAAACCCGCCATTAAACTCCATTGTCTGCCGACTAAAATTAAACATGTCAAACATGTCAGATATTTGGGGCGAGGCTTTAATAGGTGCTGATTTTTTTGATTTTTTTTTATGTGGAAACCAGCTTTTAGACCCTGAAGGTAAGTTGCCACAGGAAGACAAACCATGGTAATCAGTGGCCAGTAAAGCCCTAATTACACTACACGTCGGGTACCCATTTGCGTTGGGCAATATTAGCCAATGCAAGTGGTTCGCATTAAGGCCATATTACACTACACATTGGATCTAATACGAAATATAATATACTACGCGTTTTGGCACGCATTGGAGGTCGCGTTGGGTCGCCTTGGCACGCGTCAGGTCACGTTGGGTCAGAACCTGGCATGGGGATTACAAACATGTTGGTAAAATAATGCGAATCAGACGTGTTGGGCAACGTGAACGTGACTCAATGCATAGTGTAATATATGGCCTTCAGTGTTAACCTTTTCCATCGTCAACAACCAATGATTGTTGGTACCAATAAGCCTATCCATGTTTACATCTATATTAAAGTTTAACATTAAACATTGTTAAAGTTGCCTCCTTGCTTTTGCATAAAGGCTATACTCCACTTTGTGGTAGCTAGGCAGCTACAGGCCCATACCCAGGGGGGTAGGTGGGGGTGGTGCCCCCCCCCCCCCCCCCCACAGAGTACCAGTCATAATTAGTTCCATCCAGGTGAAATGTCTCCTTCTTCAAAATCCTTTATATTAAAAGATTCTGCTGAAACACTTTAACTAAAATATTCTTTTCCTTTTCAATAACCTTTTAACCCTTTCACCGCGGGAAGCCACAAAAGTGGCTTTAAAGCAAATTTCCTTTGGAAGGGCATTTGAAGAGGGTGAATTAAGCTTTCAGAAACTGAAAGAATTTTTCAAAAATTCCAATTAGAACCAAAGATATGGCCATTTGAATATCCTACCATGAGTTCGTTACAAAATATTAGAATTGCAATTGAGAAACCTTGTAAGGATATACAATCATATATAATGATGATTTTGCCAACATCATTCAAATTCCATAAACTTGTTAATTAGTAAAAAATCATATCATTTTCAAATTATAACAACTTTTGTTTCATTTATGATAATCACATACTGTTTTTTTGTGCAAACACAATCAACCATTTTTGTTCCCTTTGAAATCAGCAAAATTAATATTTCACCAAAAATTAATATTTGCTGGTTACCATGGAAACCAATAATTGGAACATAATGTTGCTCTTACATACATAGACACGTTTGGCCAATTGGCATGGTGCCAACATTTGGAATGTTTTCAGCCAACTTACATAAAAACTAATTCTAACAGAAGAATCTAGAGAAAATTTGAGTTTTAGACGTTTTTAAGACTAATTTTCATAATTTGGCCAATATCTCTGTATTTATGAATTGTAGAATGCCATATTCAGCAGTAAAAGGGTTAAATGCCACCTGCATCTGGTTAACTCAACAGTCAAGAGCACCACATGGGGGTTCCGGGGAAAAATAGGCCCCCGGTAGCCCCTGCTGATCATTTAAGACAACGATAGGGGGGGACCCTGCACTGACCAAGTGGTTCTTTGGGTTCAATTCCTGGTGGGTGCTTGGTTCACTAAGGGATGAGGTACAGCAAAATTCCAGGTTTTGATCCCCTGCTGTTTGCCTGCCCTGTCACCTTCATCTCATAGATACAATCACCCAAAGACAGAATTCGTCCCAACCTGTTTTCGCCATGAACATGACCTGAAGGCCGTATTCCACATACCGAAATTGCTCTGCCGATTTGACGATACATTTCCTCTACTGCTGATATTATATCGGCGGTGCTAGCGATAAATTTTATGGACATGTTGGTAAATTTTTCCGGTCAATTATATATGGGCCGCTGATGACGCACTTTTGGCCGCTGATGACGCACTTTTGGCCGCTGATGACGCACTTTCGGCTGCCGAAAGTGCGTCATTGGCGGCGTATGTGGAATAGGACCTTTAGTTGCTGACACGGCATAAAGCATCCATTAAACGCTCACTCACAGTCACGAGCCCCAATCAACCCTAAAGGATGTATGTGTTATGTATACTAAAGAAAAGCTGATTTAATTAACTGCATAATTCAGTAGACATAATACTATTATGACAAAATCATCTACCTTGGTCCTAGTTTTTTTATATATGAAAAATGGAATAATTATGATGTTTGATAAATATACATCCCCCACCATTGAGGTTGCCCTGCCATTTTCATATCCAGATTTTGATGTATAGTGGTATGACTTAATGTATACATGGGACATGCTCTGCTCCTATTTATACAATAAAACTGTACATGGAACTTATAAAGTATTTTCCCAATATCACTTCCCCAATATATAAAAGAGTTCCACTGTTTGTAACTCACCCCACCCCCACCAACAACCGTTGGTATGGCCCTGGCATTTGCTGTCGTTCTTTTAAGGTACCACAAACAATTTGTGGTTTTGATACCAACATGTTGGTATTCCTGACCGCAAGCAATCCATAGAAACCCTCTATAAAATAGCAAGTAGCGCAAGCAAGTAGCACAAGTATCTATGTTTGACCTTGTTGTACCCTACCACAAGCAAGTTTGCGGCAGTTTGCTTGTGTCTTTTCATCGTACTGCAAGCAAATACCATAAAGAGGAATATAGCCTTAAGACAGTTGCATGTAGAAATTTAGGCATAACAATGTATTGAAAGATTACTCTAAATTTTTGTAAAATGCAGTCTTATGCCTGTCGGCTCACCTTCAAATGTTTGACCCTATGTATCCCTAAAATACAGCAATTTTGATTGGCTTACGAAGCTGAAAATTTGTCAAGCGTTTTATAAGTACTTAGAGATATAGAAAAACTAAATTGTGGTTTATTTCAGTTTCTTGCGGAGACTGTAGTATCTTAAATGGCATATTTTGTCCAACCCCTGTCCAACCCTGACACATACACAACATGGGATGGGCTTATTGTCGCTGTGTTTGAGGTGGGTTAATGCTACTTCTACATTTTTTTTGTTCTGTGAAAATCCAACATAATACTTTGAATCAGCTACTGACATAATTATAGGGGCCACTGACATATGCATGTTGGCAGGTGTAGTTTGTTGGCAAAGTGGAAACCAGCCTTTAGAGTAACAGGGACAGAGTGTGCCCCCTGTGTCAGCCATTTGTACTACTCCATAGAATGGGTGACAGAAAGCCCCCTGTGGTCACTACTGGTACCATAACAGTACAGTACAGGTTATAGGAAATTGTTTCCACGAATCGTTAAGATTATGGGTTTTATGTTGAAGTGATTATCAGAATGGACACGGTGAGTGTATTCTATAGAGGAATAAAGAGTCAAGAGTACATCACAAACAGATTATGTACTGCCGTCACTGATAGATTCAGGGGAGGTGCGGGGGGGGGGGGCTATTTTTAGTCAAATATTAATCATTTTGATGTAAACTAGAGACATCGGAGGATGCATTGAAATACTTTAGAATACGGTGCCCCCTTTTTGAAAATCTCTGGATCCGTCCCTGCCCAATATTGCACTATGTTATAGAGCTGATCTCCAGTATAGTTATAGTCTTTGAAGATCTAATAAACACTCTCTGTGCTAAAGCAAAATGGTTTGACTTGTTCTACAAAAGTTATCTATGGACAAACCTAGCATGGGTCCTAGCTTTTATAAAAGCTTTGAAGTAATGCTTTAAGGGATAAGTCCGAATATCTTTTGAAAACAAGCCCATTCCGAATAACCAAACATAACATGTTAACAAAGTGTATATTATATACATTGTACTGATGCAGATGGTCAGTTTGTACTCAAGTTTAGCCATTCTAGTGTATACACTGAGAAACAGGGCTAAAGTAATCTTTCTTTGTCAAAGGCGAAGAGCAAAAGGGAGGAGTCTGGTGACGTATGTTATTACATCCATATAATATAAGGCTCTGTACGCGCAGCACTGGAGCAGAGGGCTGTAGTTGTTGGTTTACCAACTGATAGACTGAACAGATGGCTGGAGCATTGGTTGAGTGTGGTTAAGTGGATCCTACCCTTTGGATTGTTCATTATCATCGAGAGATCTTGTCATGAGTACACACATACACTGGATATAATAAAGAACATCCTTTCAAGCATTATTATGTTTTGAATGAACGCTGTCTGAGGAGATAGACTGCAAATAGGAGCTAGCTAATATCCTGGGACAAATGTATGACTTAAACGAGACCCTAACTATATTGGATATTTAACCTAGCATAGTTCAATATGCCACTACATAATTCACTCATTTTTAGATTGTAGTCCAGACTACATTCATGAGAAGGATTGTAATGAAATTCTAATTCAACTCTCATAATTCTTTTTATCTTGAGAAAGTGTTGACAGATGAATAAAAGCTCAACAAGAAATATTCATTTGCATCTTTATTGCAACTATCCTATCTACAACATCAAACCTGTGTTTTAAGTACGAGGTATACATATGATATTTTTGAGATTAGAATCAATCTGCAACTGACAATAGCATAACAGGGATCTTATTTGTTACTCTGTTACCACTAATTGATTTTAGCAGCAGCTGGCATTTGTTGTTGCCCATGAACCAGGTGCTTCCACTGACAATTTGTATACCCACCAGGTGATTCTGCTCTGTGCAGACGAAAGCCCATGGAATCATGCAAGGTGGTGAAAGATTTCTAGATTTTAACACCAATTCTTTTACCGATCAACAGTCACCAATTGCCAGTTGCCAGTAAAATAACCTATTACGAAAATTATGGTCGATGTGATTCTCAATAGACATTTAAAGTTGGTGTTTATTATATGTCCATGCAGGTGGGTTTTTTTACCAAAATTAATACAAACATTCTCTGTCAGAAGTGATGGAGGTAATATTTTAAATGTTTGTGTCATAATGTTCATGTGCAATACAAACTGTGTGACACTAACAATATTCATTTCCAGCCAAGCAAAGAGCATATCTAGGCTTTCTTAGGTTTTATAATTATTGATGTGAGAACCGTTACTCTAATGTGCCACAAAGAGAATCATTTCATGTGCTGACTAATGAGCTCTACTCCATCCAGCCATAACTTTGACAAACTTGGCTTTCATTAACATGCCATATTATGTTTTTTTTAATAATCAATGACAACATGGATATAAGTAAAATGAGAGTTTCCAGCCATTGAGTATGCCATTAATGTTTACTCAGTTGGCTATCATTTTGAGAAAATCGAAATAATAGTGTTACCAATAGTTCATTTTTCAGTATTCTGTGTTTTTACTCCACCAGCTGACATTGCTGAGTTATCAAAATTGGTGACCTTTATTTGGTCATCCTTTATGTAGTAAATGGCATAGATTTTTGGAGCAAAGAGGCAAATGGCAGTAACCGCAGCATTCAGAATGAGAGCCAGGGCCAAGAGAGCAGACTTGTGGTAAGCATAGAATGCTGTGAAGTAAGTCGGCAAGAAGGCAATCCAAACAAAGAGAGTGGTGGTCACTGAGATAAAGATATACCATGATTCATTGAAATTATCAGGCAGCTTTCTGGTCAGGAACCCAAAGATAGAACAGAGGAGGAGGAGGAGGAGGTTGTAGCTCAGTGGGATGACAAGTACCTCAAGTGAAATGTAGCAAACCAGTTCAACAAACTTCTCAGTGAGAACAGGCATCTGGAGTCTGTCTCCCATTTCAAACACCATATTGGAAGCAACCAACAGAGCAATCTAGAATTTAAGAGGTGAACATTTAGCAATATGAGCTCAGGCTCATATTAAATGTGAATCAGCAACAAACTTGAAGAACTTGTGCCAGACCTTTAAGAAACTGTTCTACAATACTAATCCATTTATTTTTCATCAACGTTTAAACCATGTGCAATCAGCAAACTAGCAAACAGTAAGGTCTGCATTAAGCAAGAAGAAACAAGGTGGGCCTGAAGGAAAGTTTTCTCATGATTTCAGGATCATCGTTTCATAAAAGATTGAAAGGGTATATATCATTTACATTTTAAGGACATATTTTTGCACTCTTTCACTCTGGTTGTATCAGTCATTGTAACAAAAGAATCTATTGTCAAAACAGTTTATGTAGGCAATGTAAATTTGATGAGAAGTTGTCATGAAGTTGTCATGACTTAATATTTCAATACTCACCACACATCCTATAAGTATCATGCTGAAGACTCCCAATGCTGAACTGCTCACAAACTTGATCTCCTGCTGACATTTCTCTGCAGCTGCAAAGATTCTGTAGAGACGTGTTGTTTTCAGAAGGAGGGGGACAAAGGTGAGTGTGCAGCTCAAATGATAAGAGTAGTACTGTACTTGACAAAGACTTGAAGATGGTTTTGCAATTAGCAAAATGGCAGTTGCATATGATGTAAACAATGCAACAATAATGGTCACCATTTGTTCCAAGCTAGACCCTTTAACAACTTTTTTCTTGCGGTACTTTATGAAAATGTAGGTTATTGCCAGTGTTGTCAACAGTCCTACTCCAGAAAGCCCGATTAACCCTAAGGCTATGGGATCCAGCCAGTCCATGTAGGTTGGGGGTATCGGTATACAAGTTGTGAAGTTCCTTTGATTTGGCCAAGTAAGATATGGGCAGATGATGCAGCCTTCATTATCATCACGGACCTTTTCATTGTCTCTGCAACGTCTACATTCCCAGCAGCACTTGAGCTCCCCTTGTATATAAAACTCACCCAGCTGGCAAGGCTTAGCACAAACTGATTCAGGTAACTGGATTTCGCTTGGATACAGAGTCTCATTCAACGAGAACCACTTTACTTTTTCCTCTTGCAACGCCAATGCCTCTTCATCCCGAACCCACTGTCCAACTGTTACCATATCAAACCCGCCTTCTCCATTTGGCTGACGTTGCCTTATGTCATAATCTTTCATTCCCTCACCTTGGTCATCAAATCTGATTTTTCCACTATGACCTTTAAATGTTATGTTCTTAATGGTTTTCAAAAGTTCAGGACCTCTTATGCAATCTTTAAGAAATGATTTATCAGAAAATGCAGAAGGACAGTTATCTCTTATCAATTTATCTAAAGCCAATGCCATAAGATTGATTCCATCAAGTATTGTTCTGTAGAAAGTACGCAATCTGAAATTCGGTATTTCATCCATTCTTTCGTACCTGATACAGGAACCATTTGTGCCAGTTTCAAGAGAAAGATTACATTTTAACAACTGATGAGTTTTTTCATAAAAGCCAGGTAATTCAAGATATTTCCATGGATCTAGTGCCTTGTAATGATTTTCATATGGTTCATAGGGGGTTTCCCCTTGTGAAGAAAAATCTATTTCAATGCTATTTATTGCCTCTTCTTCATATCTGGACATAATTACACCATCACTAGCAAGGAAGATGAATTCCCCCTGTGCATTCTGCCTTTTCACTGCGTCAGATATTGGATTCATGTTTTCTATATATGCAATCACTACCTTGGCTTTGTAGTGGATCCTTAACCTTCGTATAATATCATCATAGTCCTCTTCAGTAAAATCGTCTCTTATTTCAACTGAGTAGGCAATACAAATTCCCCTTGCCTTTGCTTTTACCCTTATTGATGTAAGTCCATTCCTGCTGTAGTCTGTCGTTGTTCCTATCATGGAGATGTATGTCCAGTTGTATTGCATAAGAATGTCAACGATAGCACTAGTCTGCAACCGGTCAGGAGGTACAGTGCGTAAGAAATATTCAAATTGACTTCTGTCACTCAGGGTGTCCGATGATGCCCCGTTGCTTATATGTGGAATTTTGTACATACTAAGTAGGCGACTGATCGGAATGCAAATACTGCTACTATATGGAATCATTGCAGCAGCAACATCATAACATCCTCTCACTGTAGGGTTTGTTGCATTTTCCACTTGATTCATGCAGCAGTCTTCCATACAGCTTTCCACGGGTATAAGCTTAGTTGTTCTAAACAAACCGACTTTAACGTCCCAACAGTCACTCATCATGACAATTCCCAGGGTGATATTTGGCAGAATAGAATTGTCTTTGTTGATTTCTCTTAGTCTGAAATTGACAGCTTCAGAAGATTGCATAATGCTTGGTTCCGATTTATCACAAAGTTTGTTTTCAGTCCAGTAAAAAGATTCCATGTATGCAATATTGATGTCTCCAGGGTTGTAAAAATCATTGTCTGTCACACCAATGTTCTTAAAAGTTGCCATTGTTGTTGGGAAAATAAAAGAAAGACACAGGCACAGTGTGATGCATCCCATAATTGATGTATTAACTAATTCTTGAAATATTAGTCGGAATAATGTTGTAATAAATCTGGTGTATGGCTGGAAGATGTGTAAACTGTAAAGAATACTATATATTTTAGTAACAATATAAGGAAATAAAGGAACACATTTTAAAATGTTTTGATCCGGATTCAGATCTCAAAAAATAACCAAAGAATTTGCCAGTTGACACTTGATTTTAGACAAGGCAGTTATATTATTTTATGTAAGGTTGAGACTCACCAAAACAGAATTAATGTTATGGAGATTATATTTTAGTGAAGTTCAGCCCTCACCAATGAAGGGGTAGATTGGCAAGTCCATTATTTATATAATCATCTTTTCGAGTTTCTGTTTTTTCACATACATTTTTCTATCAAAAACATGAAATGTAATTTAAAAAAACAGCAAAACAACAACATCACTTTCAATTTCCTGCATTTTTTCATTTTCATACTTTAAGTTTAACAGAAATGGTGTGAAATTAAAAAAATAGATAACAGAAAAACATAATTGAACCAAGACTTAAGATGCAAATAACATGCTGCCCACCCCATTTATTTTCTTTTTTTAGTATTCATTTAACTATCTTCATCATAAGAGATGATCTTCCATGTCAGTACATTTGTAAATTTACATTCGAAGTAATATTAGATAACAGTAATATTGTAGTATACACACATGTCTAAATAACCAGCTACCACATGAGTTGATGGGATAGCATAATAACTTGCTTTTTTTAAATGAATGTTTATTGTAACAATCTTTGGGGTTACCCCCAATTTTCAGAATATATGAGTGGTAGAAAAAATAATGATGAGATGTAGATCTTGACACAAGTAAAATTTTCAGAAAAACAGACATTTGTCACCAGATTGAACAGTAAACAATTTATGTATAATCAATAGATGCAGTACACAATAACACATAAGATTAATCAAGACCTAATAAATGTTCATAAACTTGAAACCTTTTTTAACAGTGTTCCTAAATGATACAAGACAATAATTTTGTTCAGTCTCAGTCAAGGTATCCCATATAGCTTTACCATTGTAGTATGGTCATTTGTAGAATTTGTGACACATTTTACTCAGAAACTTAAATACCTTTTTTGAACTCTGGCGGGTTATCTGTACAGGGGTAGACAAGTTATCCAAAATCAAACTTTATTTATACATCAGTGATAGCAAACTAGTAAAAGTTTCTGTGTTGTTCTAAACTGATAAGCTTAGCTTTCTTATGCAGGTCTGGAATACTTATATATTCTATCACACAGGGAAACAGTACAACAAATTCTGCTTTATTTTGCAGTACCTGTAGCTCATACTCATTAGAAAGAGGAAAAATAGGTAACAAAAACAAATAAAATTTGTCAAAAAAGAAGAAAAGATGTGGCATATTTGGATGGCCGTCTGATTATCTATATTTACGTATTTTAGATAATTAATAATTCTAAAAGCAACTTTGTCAGTGCTAACACATGAGTTTATGGGTCAAGGTTGACCAAATACCATTTGTGTCAACCTTCACAAGAACAATTCATAATTCATATTCAATATAGAATATCATATAGAATATCATATAGGGCCTTTCTCAAATAAGTTTACTTAAATTCCTATGCATGAGTTTATGCATAAGGTGGTTATTAAACATTTCTCAACCATAATAGTGTGGTTTTTGGTTTGTTCTTTATATCTATATAGGAATTTAACTGACTTACAGGGAACTTTCACCCTCCAAACCCAATGAAATCATTTTCACTTGGTCTGGCATGTAGGTTTGTTTCCTATATAGTAATAATCAAAATTCTTACTGGTCTGAAACAGATTATAAGCACTACCAGGTTTTTGGATTACCATAAAGACTCTACTATTGATTTAATTTACACCAATTCAAAATTTATCAGTAATCAACGAACTCTTAATCTTAATGTTGATCACGATTTAGATCATGAACCAATTTTTGTGTCACGCAAAAAAAACAAGAGCCATGTAGGGAAGGTGGAAACAACTGCAGATCTTTTGTCCATAAAGACATTAAGAAAAATGATTAAGACAGATGCTTACTGGAGTTACAAAGAAAATACAACCCAATATATTAACCAAATGTGCCCCTTGAAAAGGTTCAAAGCTTGTATAACCAATTAACCATGGATTACTCACGAACTCTCTGAAATGATCCATGACAAAGAAAATTTCCGAAAGACAGCTGCACACACAGTCTGAGGATAAAACACAGGCTCAGGCTGCTAAAAAAAATTGTCCATGTTTATTCAAGAAAATCTGAATTAAAACGATTCAAAGAGGTTCAACAAATTTAACCCAAAGCTGATAACATTATAAATCTTTTAATCAGAATTTAAAAGAAAATATCCCGTGGAAACTGCAAACTATATTTACAAATGTTTTGCCAACATTGGTCCCAAACTTGCTAGTAAATGTTCCAATGTTCATAGCACCATAATTATGGAAATAACCCAATTATGAAATTGGAAATATAGCATTTATAGGAGAAGAGGTGGAAAAAGGTCTTGAATGACCATAAAATCAGTAAATCTCTTGCTTTCCTTGCTATTCTCCCTATTTTTAGTAACTAGTACATTCTAAATTAGTCATTTTCCTAGATAATCATGAAGCTCAATAAACAAGATGACTTCAGAAAGATTCCTGATGACATCTTTCTTAATACCAATAATCCCAAATCTACTCTCATACTAAACTACAATGACCTAGAAAAAAAGTGTGTGATACTCTTGACCACAAAATACTCATTGATAGATTAAAAAGCATTGGTATTAACGGAAATGGTTCCAAAGCTACTTGTCCAATAGATTGCAAAAAAACAATATCAAATGGTATATCCTCAATGCTGAATCGATTACATATGGAGTACCCCAGGGGTCAATCTTTGGCCCGCTGTTATTTGTCATATACATAAATGATATTAGCACCATTTTATATTAAACTGCAGTAAGGTTTTATGCATATGACCCTGTCCTTTACACAAGTGGTGATACGAAATATGAGGCTTATTCTGCCCTACAACCTTGCCTAGAGGTATTGAATAGGTGGTGTTATACCAACCAACTGATAATGAATAAAACAAAGACTATCTTTTTAGCTCGCAAGTATAGACCGAGCTTAACTCTGGCAGAGCCCCAAAATGTAGAACATAATAAATATCTGGAAGAAATCCTAGACCACAATTTGAACCTCAAAATGCATATCCATGCTATTTGTAGATTAGTTAGACACAAAATAGATATTCTGAGTAAAATAAGGCAATATATAACTACCAGTGCTGCTATTCAAATATACAAATTGAAAATCCTGTCATGTACTGATTATGGTGATATACTTTATGATGCAACTACTAAAGAGCAAAAGGTGAAATTTGAAAAACTACAATATCGTGCTCTAAGAAGTTTGTTGTGTTACGTTACTCGGTGAGTTGGGGTTTCCAATCTCTACGACGAAGGGACGTGGGGGTTGTTTCGGTCCCGAGCTAAACAAAGAGTTCAAGCAAGAAACCGAGGTGTAAGATTAAGAGTCGTGCCTCGCGTATGAGGGGGAACGAGCGGGACAGTTGGGGAATTGGGATTTGTGGAGATCGAGGGAGGAGGGGTTGTCGGATCTGGCATGTTCCAGACATTGGCGGAAGTAAAGAGAGGGGTGTGCTACATTGGCGGAAGTGAAGAGGGGGGTGTGCCGCCTGCTCCGGTCTTCCACGGGAGTCGGGTCGTTGCGTGCCTAGAGAGTGGTAGCATGTGGCCAAGCGATAACTTATGTCATTTACTTGAGATAGGCTGGCTTATTTACTTCTAATAAGGCATATCTTTGATTTAAGGCCAATTCGAGGACTAGGTTACTTGAAGGAGAGACATGTGAACAAAAGGAGTACCAAGAAGGGACTGTTTATTTAAGGCCTTCACGCCCCCTTTTATACTCTATTACTCAATTCTGATTGGTCATTTCAGTCACATGACTATTCTGATGTCATATCCGGTTACAATGTAGTTTCGTGCTTTCGTGCTTTCATGCACTACTTGACATACTTTCGTACCTCATTTGTACTTTACATCTTTACTATTATTTTGACATTTGTTACACTGTTCTAGCTATAGTTCATACCTCAAAGACAGATGAATGGACAATTCATCACAATTGTACTATTCCCTGGCTCGATCTGTTACGCCAAGCAAATGTCCCCCAACTGGGTTTCAAAGCTCTTAGGAACTTAATGTATAAAAGAAAGGAAGAAGATTTTTATAGCGATGGGAGCCCAGGCAAGCATGTGACGTTATTATAACGTTGCAGCAACATTCTGATTAGTTCTGTATTGGTTCTTGTTACGGTAACTTATTTTGATGGCTCCAAATAACGTTGCTGCAACGTACTGCTGTGACATTGCACTGCAACGTTATTATAATGTTCTGGTTACGTTATTCAACCTAAACAGAACATTCTTAAAAGATTCTGTTTGGTTTTGTCCTAACCTCACCCAAAAATAATGTCCTAATAACATTCTGATTTGATGAGGTTTTGTAATTGTTACGCGCCATCTTAGAAAGTACTTGACTGATTAAAAAAGTATAGTTGCAGAACGTTTCTGTTACATTGCAGCTTGGCTGGGAGGGGTGGTGGAGCAAGATTACTTGATGCTCCTGTAATGAAAGCAATTAAAGCAGATAACACATTTATCAGTAAGAGTGTTAGTGCTAGAGGTTCTCAAGAATGGAACAAGAAGTCTCCCTGTACAGGATAGGAACATTGAAACCATCAGTTATTTAAGTATAGCCAAAAAAAGGTGGCTATAGTCAAAAGTTTATTACAAAGTTACATATAAATCACTTGTGATTGGAATGCAGCTGACATTCATTATCAATTCTCATGCTGAGTATCGATGGCTGATGAATTTTATGTTCTTGCATTTGGCCTACATATATTTCCTCTTTTTTCCTTCTATGCTTCCGATACCACGAGTGTGCAACTTCTGAAATTATTCTACATCCTCACCTCATTGTCTATACAGAAAAGTGTATTGATGTACTTAATTCAATTGACATATACTTTTTAAAATTCTTCTGTGTATATATTCTTTGTAGATTGGAATTCAGTGCAAACTGATCTTGCACCGAACTATATTTCCAGTATAAATAAAGGTTTTCAAAGAAAAGAAAAACATTGAAGTGCAATTTCGCATTGTTAGGTTCTGGAGACATTATGGGTGCCATCAATTCAATGTGGCAAGAACCAAAACAGAAGATTACTGCAACATTATAATAATGTTGCATGCTTGCCTGGGAAACCACCAGACCTGTCCCACGTTCATAATATTACGTAAGAATTCCCCAAGACAATGGTTCTCTATAAATTTAATCAATTAAGCCAATATTTGTTTTTGAATAACTGCTGAGATGTTACTCTGGCATGATGAAAGACTACTTTAAGTCAAGCTAAGATTGTAGGTTTTGTTCTGCCTCATTCTTTGGATATTGAACTATTGGCGTTTCCTCAACGTTTCCACCACATTTCAGACAGTCATCATAATGCTTGCATAATGCATGAATATGATGCAAAATATAGTGTCCTCGTTACAAAAAAAGCTTTACAAATGTACATGTTTTTGTAGGATTAATACGTACATAAGATACATGTACATAATTCCCATGCATACTTTTGGTAAAGGGGATGGGTCTAAATTATGTGATAAGGTGCATTTACTGAGTGATTTATGATAAGCCAATGAATCTTTCCTCATAGAAAATTTAGATATTTTGGACATGAAAGTGCAACCCTTGATCTCTTTTTAATCCTCAATTTTCAATGTTCTTACAGTTAGTTACAACAGGTCTTCAACAATCTAAGCCAGGGAAGTGCACGTGTGCAAAATCACATGCACTTTCCTGGCTTAGATTGCAAATCAGAAACTTTTCAAGGTTGTGTTTTATTCCCAATACTTAGCCTAGTGATCGTTTATGCAACAAACATCCACCCATTTTTCATATCCTCAGAATTATATTTTTGGGTTATGCTCCCCTATAAACCATAAAAAAATCTGTTATAAATTGCAAAATGTTTTGAAATTATCATAATTAATTTTGTCAAACTGACTTCTCATTATGAGCCATAATCACATTATGGGTCACCATGCAGCTTTAAAGCAACCCAAAACCAACCAAACTTCACAAATGGCCCAATTTTATTAAACCTTCCATGCACTCATAAACAATCCTTTGTTACTTAATCCATCTTTTAACACATAATTATGACTATATTCAAAGTTTTGTGGCTGTTTTGAATTGAACAATACCTCCCATGTGAATTTAACAACCTATATTCCCAAAGGTGTCATTCATATAGGTTATGTAGAACATACCAAATTGATAGAAGGGGGTGGCTCTAGTTGTATTTTCTAAATCTTGAGTACATCAAAACAACAATTTAGTTTCATCTGTGGCGCTACTTTAATATACGATTTTCTAGCAAATAAATATCAAAGTGAATGAAGCCTTTTAATAATGCACTACTAGAGAAAGGATGACACTCAATTGGATTGTTACATGTATATGTAACTACCCTTCCCATTATAAGACTAGCCCTGGGTTGAGTGCAATGTACACTGTGCTGAAACTGGGTTGAATGAAATGTGCGTAACTGAATTTGGAATCATACGTACCTTTCGCTGATGGAGTCTGATTTTATGGATACATGCATACTAGTGGAATTGCTTATCCATTTCACCTAGATCTCATGCTAAAACTGCTTTATAATTTAAACTTCTCCCAATTACCTCTCTTGAAATTAAACCCAAATGTATTTATTTTCTGGAAACTCATGGTAACTCAATATGGAAAAAGTCTGAAAATGTACATAGTGTGAAATGGGTATATTTGTTTGGTAGGGAAAATCAAATGCTAGTTATCTCATCACATCTTGTTGTAAACAAGTAAAGGGTTGTACGGGTCAACATTAATAGAGTAAATACAAGAAAATGGCTATTTTAATTAGATTTAAGTTAGATTTCACAACCTATATTTTGCCACATACTGTTTTTTACTCAGCAAATGTATTTCAAAAGTTTTTGATAACATAATTTGTCACACAACATTAGTTTTAGGATCCTTTAATGATTTGATGTTACCGTCATGTACCGTCATATGTGATATTTGGAAGCATGAAAGTTCTCCATGATTTACAAAGGTTTGCTGACAATTCACATGCTGCATTCAAACCTTACATCACAAATGTGCAGATACATGATACCATCTATGCTATGCACCATTGGAAAGATTAAATGTTCCTCTATACAACTATACTACTAAGTTTCAACATGGAGTAACAGATCATGGCAAACATAATCTCAGACTACTTAAGAACACTTGTGAATCAAATGATCATTTACCTCCTCCTTATCCCAGACAGATTTTCGGCTTTTATCTGACCACATGCAGCATTCCCTTGGACAGCAGAAGCCCAGTACCCACACTAAGGAGCCCCTTATAAGGGACCATTCATCAATGACGTCACCTTTTTTTTAAACCAACCCCGCCCAGTAGGTGAAGGCCCCATCAATGGTAGGTGTGGTCCTTAAAAAACATCTTGTTCTTACTTCATCAGGCTTCTATGGCTTGGGTGTAACCCTGGATGGCTGCTTGCAGATTACCTTTTTTCTTTGTTTTCAAAGTCCATGGATTTACATAACACGCTTACAGTAGTAGTAGTAGTAGTAGTAGTGATTTTATTGACAGCAAAGAGTCATACATTTGATCTCATGTGTCATACACAGTGAACATATATACACAGTAGGGAACACAATATTAAATACATAAAACACAACAGAGTACAGATCTTTTAGTCGCTTTAGCACCAAACAAATAATAACATTTACTGGCATATCACATTTAAAAACTACCGGGGAAAGCATTTTTTAACATATATAACATATATACAGCACCTTGATCTGTGTGACCGTACTTGTCTTACGACCATGACTAGTTAACAGTCCATGAGCGTAGTATTAGGCTGGTCATACACACTTGTGAATACCTAGTTCTAAAAGTTGGGTAGGTAGTTTCATAACATACATACATTCCTAAGGCCTACATGGTAGGACTTGTCAATAGCAAAGTAAAAAAAGTTATGAATGGACAATGTGATTAAAAGCTAGTGTTGTCGCATATACTCTTCCCTGAGTTTAAAAGCTGCGTACACATAAGAACCTAATGCCTTTATGACTTTTATGTCTTTGCTTTTCATAAGGGAACAGAAGATATCGCCATGCAACATTGTACTAGTATCAAATGCTGTTGATTTAGAGAGGGTTAGTCGTAATTTTGTATATAGTGGACATCTTAAAAGAAAATGTTCTTCATCTTCCACCTCATCCAAGGGACAATTTGGGCACTTCCTTTCTTCTCTCACAATTTTGGGCTTTGAGTGTCTCCCAGTCTCTATCGCTAAAGAGTGTGAGCTCATTCTTAATCTAGCAACCGCTGTCAAATGTTTTAAATTTGATAGATGCAATAGGTATGTTTCCATACAGTAGTCTTTCTTATATGTTTGGAATGATATTAGTTTGCCTTCTTTATTCGTGAGGATTCTGGACATACAACACTTCATATGTGAGCGGTAAATACTATCCTTGAGATCCCCTACTAATCTATGTCTTACAGCAACAGGAGTATCTGCAAATGCTTCTGGTGTAGAAATTTCCAATGATTCTAACAATTTTGCAACCTCGGACCACCAGTTAATTTGTCCATGGTTATGAAGCTGCACAAGTGTGTCAAGAGCATTACGAATGGGGTCATTTGTTTGAAGATTGGCTATTCTAAACCAATATTTTAAGACATTTATGTTTCTGCTCAATTGTACTGGGAAACGTCCAGAATCACTGAGAAGAGCATCTGTTGGAGTTTGTGACCTGAGACCCAATGTACTTTTTATGTAATATAAATTGAATTTTTCTATAAACCTCATTCTGCCTAAATTTGTAACAGATTTGAGATCCATAATCTATTATTGGCATTATCTGTGAGTCGAAAACCTTAAAAGCAAGCTTAGGTGATAATTTGCCCAGTAGATCTACTGCACCACTAAGTTTTTTCATTTGGTAGTTTGCTTTGCGGGCTTGCCCAATGAGATAATTTGGCATGGTACAAAATGGCTCTAGACTTTTTAATATTTAACATCCTTTTCTATTAATTACGTATCTTGGGTAAAAAGTTATGGGGATCACGATTATGCTACTGAAAATATCGCCAAATACATCCTTCATGCTCAAATTAGCGGATTTGTTACATTGATTTATAGAGGCTTTCAGGGTACCTAGACCCGTAAGACCTGTGGCGTCTTTAAAACAGTTATAAATATGATAAATGCCGATCAAACATGTTCTAAATCTCATGGATAAAATGTTTTTTTATAACTGTTTACCAAAAAGTCATTTTTGTTTCTCTCTAGGCAGTGTTAATTCTGTTTAGATCGGACATGATGACAGGTGCAAAATGCTGTACATTTCAATATAATTTGATGCTCAAAATCTCAGAAAGTTAGAAATATTTTGTTTTCAAATTTCAGAGTATTTATGGGCACCATTTGTTCGTCCGAAATCTTTAGGTGTTATGTGGCAATAGCTGCATCTTTTTTCAAAAAATGGATTTGTTTGTTAGAAATTTCGGCCGTCTGCTCCATTGGATTCTCTATGGCGGACAGTAGTTATAATGTAAAACTATCGCATCAATTCCTTGAAAAAATTATTGTATGAAGGATGATGATGCAAATCGATGACGAACATTGCCAGACCTCAATACATGTCTCTCCATGAAGATAAAATTGGTTTTGTTCAGTTAGAGCCCAGCGAATTGAAGCGATTTTGGTTTTAGTGAAGAGAGAATGAGGCAAAATGGGGGTCAAATTGGGTCATTTATGAAGTGTTTTTTTTTCAAAATTCTATATCTTCCAAAGTTCTTTACCTACAATGCTATTTCAACTTGTTTTTGGTTACCATCAATCTAGCCTTTTCTAGTAGTCAATGATTTCTACGATTCATAGAATTTGAAAAATTGCTTAAATTTGGGTCTGTGCAATGCATGATCGAAACTCTGACAGAAAATATTCATTATTTTTTATTTTGAAAATGCAATAACTTTGTTAATATCGAACGTACAATGTTGATTCAAACAGCGATGCATTACTCTTAATCATGGCTTTCGTAAAATATACAGTCTTTAAACATTAATTGCATTTAAAATGTTGACCCTTCTGTTCATCACTACTACCAAATCACGAGGGTATATGGACGATCTGCCCTATTGCCTTTCTGCCCTGGACGATCTGCCATATGTTGCTGTACGATCTTCCCTATTTTCCTGGATGATCTGCCCTATTTTCTTTGATGATCGCATTTTTTGTGTACGCATTTTTTCTGTTCTTAGCAAATAGGTTGTTTTCTACTTCTAGGAGCAAGAGAAAATTATGGTGATATAAATTCGAGATTTTTTTAATCATTTTTCATGAATAATTATATATGTTTTCCACAGACATGAATGTACTATTTGGGAACATGAAGGGACCCTTATAAAAATGATATTTTCTGGAAAAAATGCGTTGAATGCAGCCAGCCAAGAGGGGACGGATTTTCCCGACGCTCAACTCCACTCCATAAACAAAGCTTCTACCCCCAGTTAGAGGTAACTGTGGCCCCTCTCCTTGGTACAGACTAGCTATGAACTGACATATTGCATGCAGAAATGAACATTTTTTGCTGACTATCCCAATTTAGTCTGTTTTTTAAGCAAGTTGGTCACAAAATGATTCAGGTCAGTGACCTTGACCTTCACAGCTGGTGGCTTGTTCTCATGTTTTTGGCTGCATTCGGAAATTCCTCCCTGTAGAGTAGATGATAACAGGAGTGAAGAACTTTGCGGGAATGGCGGAAGAGTAGAGTGACGTCCGTGAGTGCTCCGTGGGGTTCCGATGAACATGTTGTTATAAGGCAAACTATCAGTGTCTTATATGAGTTAATTGCTCTATGAACTATCCTGGATTGCTGTGATAAACCAATTGGACATAAACTATCATTCATAGTTGAGAAAAGGAGTACTATAAAACGAAAATCAGCGAAATTATGGTGCTACCGTACGAACTGACGAGATCCCCGGATGATAGTGCCGCCAGTGTTGGTAAACAAAGCTCGTTCCGCCTCGTTAAAAACGAACACTGTACACCCGTGAAGACTCAACGTACAGGTAAAATACTGAGAAATCGGAGAAATTTGCCAACAAGACTGTACTCTGTATCTGGTACTGAAGAGCTGTACGCAGTAAATTCACTTTCAACAGGGAAAGTTAACAGGAAAAGGGGTAGAACTCACACCGCCGTCACGCCTCAGAAGGTAGCTAACAGGTCCCGCACTAGAAGTGCCACAACGAGTATTTATAAAACCCCCTCGCCGATCCCCACCGGTAAACGCCATTGTGTTAGACCAACAGTAAAAGAGCCACAACGAGCAACACTGAAGTCCATACAGTTAAATATAAATGACATGAGGCACGAAAATCAAACTGAAATAGCTGGACTTAAGGAGATGGTTAACGACATGCAGTTAGATACTATATTTACCGGTGCAAATATGCTTACAAAAGATGACCTAAAGCAGATCGAAGAAAACTACGGACGGCTAGCGGAGAAGATTGATTCTCAAGTTGATAGCGTAGCAGAAGCTCTTGGGAAATATGACACCAAACTTCAGGCCTATGACAGTAATCTATGTGAAAGTTTGCACATTGGCAAGAAGAATGAAGGAGAAATCAACACTATACTGTATGAACTAGAAGAGGTCTCCCAGATTACAGACGATATACAGGCTGCAGCTACAATCACAGATGAAAAAGTAAAAAGAATCGAGGAAACGGTAAATGACCACTACAAACTCCTGTGTGAAAGGATTGAACAGTTGGAATGCACTGTAAAGCGTCAAGCTTCCGATTTGGACGCGTGTAAAACAAATTGTGCCCGATTAGAGGAGAAAATGAGCAGTTCAACGTTACCGATCCAGCCTGAGACAGGCGACTTGAGTTCTACCTACAGATCACTACGACAGGAAATCAGTGCCGATGACGAAAACCCAATGAACATTATAATCGAAGGGTTATGTGAGATGCCTGGTGAAAATTTGTATGAGAGAGTTGTTGGTCTGGGACGGGATGTTGGGTTGTTGCTAAACGAGTCAATGTTCAATGCTATTTTCAGACTTGGTAGGGTAGGCAAAAGGGACTGGCCGAGACCAGTTAAGGTGGAATTTGTCTCCAAACACGTCCGAAATCTGTTGATCCATAAGGCCCCACAGTTGATGTATACCAAGAATTACTACAGGGTCCAGATGAAACCAGATGAGAGTCTGCAAAAACGCATTGGGAAATCAAAGCTGAGGTATGCGGTCCGGAAGGCCAAAGAACTTCGTATGTCAGTGATCGCCGGTGTTGATAGTGTGACGATCGATAACATCAGGTATTCCTGGAAGGACGTTGAACAGTTGCCTGATATTCTACAACGAGAAGCACCACCACAATCTGTATCAATTGAAAACACTGACTGGTACGAAGGGGAATTAACTGTCCCTAAACGTGTTGTTGGTGAAACGGTAGCTGATTCTACCGAAGTTGAAGATGTATCTCATGTTCAAGTTGATAATTCTGTAAATGTGAATACAGCTGTTTCTACCAATGGAGTTGACGTAGGGGAGGTCGTGAACAAGAGATGTGAAGGTAACAAGCAGAATCAAAGCAATCAGAAATGCGCGGAACGTAAGTCAATCGACAGAGATCTCTCCTTTTTGAGGGAGACATGTATGGACATCTCTGAAAGAGGAATAGGATTTTTCTCTCCTGGGTCCGAGCTGAGCAATTTTTACCTGGCACCATTCATTTTCGATGGTGTCATGTATAAATCGGCTGAACACGCCTATCAGGGTGAACGTGCTAGGTTTGCCAAAAGGCCTGATATCTATAATGCGATTATGTCAACACCACACGCGGCGGTTGCAAAATCCATTGGGAAGAGGTTGGGGTATGTAGACGGGTGGGATGTTATCAAAGAAGATAAAATGAGGGCAATACTTAGGTGTAAATTTACACAAAATGAACATCTTCGGGCGTATCTCATCAAAACATCACCTTTTGTGCTAATTGAGACGACTAAAGATGAATTCTGGGCGGCTGGATGCAACCTGAAGAGTCCCCATTTCAAGAATGGGACTTGGAATGGGAAAAATGTCTTGGGAATCATGTTGGTAAATTTGAGAGAGGACCTGATAAGGGAAAATGCTTGTGCTAAATTAAAGGAAACATAGGCATCTATTGCTTGGCCTATGTTGCTTGCCGTGAAGTGTTTTTGGTGCAATTGAATAAAACTGATTCTGACCCATTGACCCACTGAGTTTAGGCCAAACAAAATAAATCTACAATGGGTATCACTATGACCTCATATATAAGTGACCAACGGGATTATTTGTCTGTAAATTGATATACGTTAACACTATAAGAAAATTTTCTCCCCACGGAGCATTTTGGAATTAGATGGTTATATAAAATAATTGGGTAGGGAGTATAACATAGATCTGGTGCGTTTACATCCACACAAGAGGAACGCACCTCCATCAATCCTGCCGAAAATTATAGGCACAGATTGTATGCACTGAATGTTGGGTTTCGAACCCCATGCACTTTTTTCATCATTTTTCATCAGATATGTCTCATTTATGGATTGTCAAAGAGTTGATATATGTGATAGTGTTTATATATTTGCTTATGCTGTAAAGGTAATATGGATCACAACCTAAAGGGTTTCAGTATAGTACACTTAAATATTCGTAGTCTCTTCAACAGTGTAACTGAGGTTATTAATTATTTTGATAAATATAGTATGATCTGCTTGACTGAAACTTGGTTACATCCTAATCTGTCTACAACCTTAGTAGATATTCCAGGATATAAGATATTTAGACAAGATAGAGGTTCAAATGCAGACCAAGGAGTAAAGAAAGGAGGTGGAATAGTGGTGTATGTTACTGATGTATTGGCAAGTTATACTAATCCAATTGTGGAAATGTCAAAGGTTTCGTCGTCTATAGAACAATTATGGTTAAAAATTGAAAAACCTAATACTAGGAAACAAATGGTTGGTGTTGTATACCGACCTCCTAGTGCAAATATAGATGCTGGCGTGAGTCAATTGGGTGATTCATTGTTTTGTATAAATACTGAGATTAGAAATAAGTATGAACTGACCATTTGTGGTGATTTTAATATTGATTTTTCAAAAACACGTACTTCCGGTTATAAATTGTTAAAGGGATTAATGATTGAAAATGGCTTACATCAAATAATTAAGGGTTACACTAGAATCACACATCGTAGCCGTTCTCTTATTGATTTAATTTTTACAGATATGGATTTCATTCATGATTGTGGAATTTTAGATATACCCATTTCAGACCATTTACCCATTTTTGTAATTCGAAAGATATCAAAGATAGCTCATGAACGTGAATACGTTATGGGTCGATCATATAAATTATATGATAAAGAAACTTTGCAAAAAAATATTCTTGAAGATTCTGCTTGGGAAATATTTTGGGATGCTCACAAATATCCACAGCAATTATGGGAGATATTTATTGATATATTACTTAGACATATAGATTCCCATTGTCCTATGAAAAAGATGTCTGTGTATAAAGTGCGACCAGCATGGCTTACTACCGAAGTACTTGAAAATATTAAGTATCGTGATCAACTGTATAAAACTTCTGTTATAACAAAAAATGATGTGGACATAAATGTATATAAGGGTCAAAGGAAATTTGTTACAAATCTGATACGAAACACTAAAAGAGAAGTGGTTAGTACTTTGTTAGATCAAAATAAAAATGACCCTAAAAGATTTTGGAGACTACTGCCCCGTATGACTGGATACAATTCAAAAAAGGGAACCGATGTCCCACGTGTTATAAATGACCCAAACTCTGGTTGTCAAATTACTGATGAAGATATTATATGTAATACGTTTAATACACATTATAGTGAAATAGGATATAAATTGAGTGCCCAAAATACTGTGAAATGGGAAAAAGGGAAACTGTTCTATAAGTTACAAGATAGGGGACTTAATTTTAAATTTGATCCGATTACAGTAAAGACTGTTGACCGTATTATTAGGGAATTAAATATAAGTAAACCATCTGGGCTGGCTGGGATATCTGCTAAATTATTTAAAGATTGTTGTGAGGTACTTATAGATAAATTGACTTATATGTTTAACCAGTCCCTGTTTTATGGTGAAGTACCTCCCGACTGGGTAAAGGGTGTAATAACACCAATACCTAAAGGGGGTGATTTATGTGATATCAATAATTGGCGCCCGATAACAATAACTCCTATTATATGTAAGATGATAGAGAAGTGTATCCATGAACAAATTATGAGTTATTTCAACTGTAATGATTTGTTAGACCCGAGACAACATGGTTTCAGACCTGGACACAGTACCGCAGATGCCATATTTACTTATCTATATGAAATATATGATAACATAAATAATAGGAAAATAACTAGTTCTATATATGTCGACTATTCAAAGGCATTCGATTCGTTAGATCTAAATATTTTGTTGTATAAACTGAAATTATATGGTTTTGATGTAAGATCACTAAAGTGGTGTGCAAGTTATATGCAAAATCGGAAAATTAGTACAAAAATAGGTAAATCTGTATCGGAGCCTTTGGATATAAATTGTGGTATTGGTCAAGGTACGTGTCTTGGTCCGTTATTCTTTATAATATATGTAAATGACCTATTTTGTGAGTTTGATAATTTAGATACGAACATTATTATGTATGCGGATGATACCGTAATGTTTAGTTCTGGATTTACGACTGAATGTGCTATGAACAAAAGCAATATTGCTTATAGTTTATTAAAATACTGGCGTTTACAAAATAGACTCACTATAAATGTTAAAAAAACTAAGCATATGTTATTTGACTGTAAAAAGAGATCTGTTCTAAATTCAATTGTAAATAATGAGTTGGATACTGTGAATATGTATACGTATTTGGGAGTAGATATCGACAGTGAATTGAGTTTTGAGAAATTTGTGAATGGTGTATGGAAGAAAGTAAATCAACGTCTGTATAATTTAAAAAAAATTAGAAGATATATTAATGAAGAGATTGCAATACGACTGTATAAGCAAACTATACAACCACTTTTTGAATATGCCAGTTTTATTATTGACAGTGCTAATAAGTCTGATATATTGAAATTGGACAAATTACATGAAAGGTGTATGAGAGCTATTCGTTATGATTGCAGAGTAAATGATACTGTGTCTGATTTGCTCAATATGTATAACATCCATACATTAGAAAGTCGAAGACAATCCCAATTATTAATGATGATGTATAGCTATCGTCATAGTGAGTATTATTTGGAATGTAATATACACTCCGATAGAGTTGCTACTCGAAGTTCTGATAAAATTAAATTCATAAAGAAATTCACAAGTCTAACAAGGGTGTTGAATAGCAGCTATTATAGAGGTGTTGACCTATGGGATAAATTATCTGCTGATGAGCAAAGACTGGATCAAAAGTCTCTTTTTAAATCCTGTATAGAAAGAAAATTGTATAGATAATATTATCTTTGCAAAATGAGACTTCATTATTACTCATCTCATTATTTTTATATGTGTTTATGTCACCCGTATATCCAAGGAAGAACTTATGTATGTAAGATTGGATTAAAATTAAAAAAAAAAAAAAAAAAAAAAAAAAAAAAAAAAAAATACATTTATTAGAACAGAGTATTATCTGACCATCCAAAATATTATAGCGTTCTTAGTTTAACGTGATATGTGATCATTTAAACATCAGGAACGTCAGATTTCATCCCTATTTTAGAAAATAGAGACCTGTGTGAAAACTAATTACACAAAATAAGGCTGTTGCCAGTTTGGGCGCATTTTTATGGTATATTTTCCCGAAATTTCACATTTTTCCCAACATTTTCTACATCAAAATATAGAAAATGCTTTAAAATGCTTTCTGTATCATATGGAGAAACTTCCATGAGTCATAAGCTGAGGCTCAGGATGGGTAGGAGAGGACCGGGATACTATTTTTCGCGCATGTAGCACGAATTTGACGGGAGCTGTGACACCTTAGACCTGGCAACAAAGCAGGGCAGATCATCCATGGGTAGCTCTAGGGCAGAACGTCCAGGGGACAGGGCAGAACGTCCGTGGGGCAGAACGTCCGTGTTGCAGATCGTCTATGAATCACCACGAGTATTCAATTCTGACAATTTAGAGTAGAGGTGCCAGTTTTCGCGCACTAAACACAAAAAATCTAATATTTAAAGAATGTATACAATGAAAATAGATCTATTTCACCTTTTGGTACTTTTCTTACGTGAAATTAAGTTCATGAACACATTTATGGAAGAAAAAAAATTAAATTCGTTTTTTTTTTCATGTATTAACATTCGCCCAGAAGAGGCCCAGCAAACAGGACACGTGTATTCCCCAGTTTGAAACGTGTTAAACTGGTGTAATACTGGTGTTTATGAATTCTCAGAGTAATGCTAGTACTTTAATAAGTTTTACTATAAGTTTTCACACATGTACAGTTAAGCACTTGTGTAATTTTTGTTTTTATTACATTATTTATTCATCTCATATGGTCAATTTCGTAATAATTCATCTAATATTATTTCATGAAGACTGTACTGATGATTTTACATTCTGGTGTCATTCTTGTGACATTCTGGTGTAGTGATAAACCCCATGTATATCATGTGTATCACACCAGTTTTTTCACGTGTTATTTGCATGCATAACTGGTATGGTGTAAAACCCTGTGAATTTACTGAGAAAAGCCCTGACATGTGACACTAGTTTAAGACATGTGTAAGTTCAGTGAGAAACATGTATTTTACCCTGGTCCTACCTGAGTTTTACCTTAGTTATTATTGATAAACCTACTGAATAACCCTCAGAGGAACCTGACTTTCTCTCAGCATTTTTCAGGGTAAAGTCATGAAAAACTGGTGACATAGAATTCATTCTGATATAAAAACTTAAATTCACTCTCCCAAATAAGAAATTGAATTACAGTGCAGCTTGTAAATATACAAATGCATCATTCTCACAAAATAGAAATAAATTGACAATACAAATACACCTGATTCACCTCTATCAGTATCCCTATCCTCAATAGCTTAGTGGAAAAGTGCTGGCAATGTGTGTGAGAGGTCCCCAGTTCGAACCCCACAGCATATTTTATTTACTTAAGGGGAAAAAACACGAGTTTTGCATGTGTAAATTCGTGTCAAAAACTCGTGTTAAAAACTCATGGGAAACACCAGAAATGGGGTCCACAGAATCCCGTGTTGTACTCGAGTTTACAACACGTGTTTGACACCCCTGGATCCCGAGTTAGTAAAGTCTACATCACGGGTCTTTGTTGCCTGGGGGTAGTCCATAATCCTTTGTACGAGTAGGTGTTCCGGTTCCGGTAGGTGAATTTAAACCCCCAGAAAAAATATTTCTTATCACAGGAAAAATATGAAAAAATACAAAATAGAAAGATCATAACCTCTTCTATTGGTATGGCAAACATGAAATGTTCAAAATGTTTATTTCTCTATTTATTGCATTTTGACAGAATTCATGGATCTGGCTTCTCCTCACTCTTTTCTTCTATAATCTAATGTAAAAGAATTGCTTCATTCTGCAAGAAAGAATCATATCTTATTTACCAAAATTTTGGAACCGAAAAAAATCCTCATCTATTTTTTAATGTAGAAATCATTAGACAGAAATTCGAAGTACTTTCTTTGTTACTGCCTTTTGAAAATGACTTGAATAAGAACCCCTTTCTCTCGTGCTTTCTAGCAGACGAGACTTGCAACCTCTTCTGGGCGAATACTCATCTTCTTATTGACGTTGTGTAGCTAGTTTTCGCGCACTGTTGCCTATTTTCGCGCAGTTTGGAGCCAGTTTTCGCGCACATCATCATATTTATTATTAGAAACTAAAGAAATGATGAAAAATGAAAAAAAAGACCAGGGGTATCTCAGATTATACACTATTATTGATATCTTCTGATATAATAACCATTGCCTATTTATTTCATGAACAATATCCACTGTATGGATGCTTTGTTTTCTTGAAAAACTCAAATTGAGAAGAAAAACTAATATATGCATCAACTCTTGGGTTATTTTCTTTTCATGAATTGTCTTTTCACAGCATTGACAGTCTGTCTACAATGTTTTCCAAGTTTTTTGTGCAGGGAAAACGTGGAAAATTCGGAAATGTCGGTGAAAAATCTCTACTCTATGCATAGATTATTCTCGCAGACGGGCGGATATAGAATACTAGTGCGGGCCTTCTATCTAGCCTTGGTGACGAGGATTCCCTTAGGCCACGCCTCCCCGCAAAGGGGAAATCACGTGACTTAACAGGTCAGTATTCACAGAGAATGGCTGGGGCATTGGGCTGAAAACCCAACATTTTTTAAGTGACAAAATTCCATGAATTCCTCAGCGAAAGTACCTAAAACTCTATCATGTCACACATGAATATCTAAATTATATGGCACCTGTTTTAATTCATAGGAATTTTCATGATTACAGTAGGAAATCCGCAGGTAAACCTGTGTACTTTATAATGGAAATGTATGAGAAAACTCCACTTCCTTCCCCCTTCCTTGGTGCCAGCTCGGGGCCAGCTACAACTAACCAGTTACAATGTGGGGTTACCCGACCTAGATAGTGTTCGTGACGTCAGCCCGACTGCAAGACATTTTTTTTGTGACCATAATTTCACTAGAAAAAATATTTCAGGTTGAAAGCAATACACGACACTGAGATAATGATTCCGACATATTCCCTGAAATCTTTTGTAAAAGAAAAAACTAGTCTCAGAATTATCAAAAAATGCGCACATTATCATTAATAATGCGCAAAAATATGTGCATTTTCATAAAAATTGACAGAATTTATACCTCATTTTCACTATTATTTTGTTAAATATCTCTTGTTCTAGAAAACATAAAAACATTTGGCAAAAAGCATGAGATTACAAATGCAACGTTTTTTCATTGGACTATAGTAAAATGCAAAGGGGAAAAAAATAAATTTTTACGTGGTATTACCTATATAAGGAGCATGCTAGTCTGAGGATTTGGGGGGAATCCCCGGCAATTACCGCATCGCGCTGTGAAGATCACGACAGGAAATGTTGGGGTCATTTAGCCTTGCAGTCTATGGGGGAAAATGGAATCCCCGGGGATTCTAGTAAATCCAGGGATTCAACAAAAATGTTAGGCCCCCTATGGCATGTGCGGGGTCAAGGCCAATCTTTTTCTCGCTTACTGTTTGTAGATAGGACTGATATTTAAAAAGTTAGAGAGAAATAACATGTTTTCTCCCACACATTGCTATAGTAAATAGCCCTAGCATTGCCGGTCGCGATTTCGGCATTCTATGGGTGCGTGATGCGCGTTTTTGAGACTCTCATGTCCTGTATAATGCAACTTACTTACGGAATATTTTAGGGTTAAGCCCTTGCTTTCACATCATTTTACTTATGAATATTTGTGTAGATCTACTTACACGAGAATAGTGTGGGACAAAATATTTGAATTTGCCTAGCAGAGGTAGTCCATAATGCCTAGCGTGAAGTCGGTTCCGGGAGAAGTAGGTCAAACTTTAAAAATTCATAACTTTTAAAATACCAAATAAAGAAATCTGAAAAAATACAATTTTTTAAGGGTACGGACTCTTCTATCAATCTAGCTAATAAAAAATTTAATAAAGCTTTTATTCTTAAATTTAGAGCACTTTGACAGATAATATGCGTCTGGCTTCGCTTGCTGGGGTTCTTCTATAATCTAATGTAAATAACTCCTTTGTTCTGACATAAAATATTCAGGATTAAGTCACAAAAATGACTGAAATAGAAAATAGCCCTAACCTAATTTATCACATTTAAGGGGTAAATAATTCTTATGCATAACTTCTGTGTTATGGCGTATTGAAAATGACTTAAATGATAGAGAAAAGACACCGGAACCAACCCATCTCGGCAATTCTCGCCGACGAGATACGGCACCTCTGTTAGGCGAAACGATCCTCTGAATACCCACACTTTCCTCACGAAAATGGAATAATGAAAATGAAATGAATTAATCAGTTGGTATTCATAGCTAATAGTGCATTCCGGGCCTACTTCAGAATAGAGTAATATTTTGAATTTTATGAAAAAGAAGACTTTGTTTATGTCGGTAAAATGCGGGAGGCTCCGGTGTATGCATTATCGGGGCCGAGGTATGCACTTTCTCATGGATGGCTCAGGTGTGTCGTGAAAAGCGGTCCCCCCATGAAAATCTGCCCCCCCCCCCCCCCCCCCCCCGAACTGAGCATGCTCAGTGGAGTAACGTGCCCTGAGTAACGTTTCTTACTCAGGCATCGAGTGATAGAGCCTGAATTCAGCTGCTTACTCAGGAAGTAGGTTTTCCATACATTTCCAATTACACTGCACATGTGACGGGTGATTCTAGCCTGTACCCCAACTCCTCCGGTGGTCAGTCCCCACACCCGGTGCCCCACACCCCGTCAACACACAGACCTACTGGTCCCTCTGGGCCAAATGGCTCCTAACTTAATCCCGTTTTTCAGGGCCCCGATGGCTCGTAATTAGTGTAATCTGTAGATTGATTGACCTAGATCTATATGCAAATTAGTACTACTGGTACTGCCACCTGTTGTCTTATGTCTGAACTAAAGTAACAAATAAACCCTTCCTACATCACCTACTTCTTGTATGACTTGACATGGTGGCAGCGGTGGGATTCTTCAAAATCTAACCTACTTGGTGTGTCTGCGGTTACACAAAGTGGGTAATAAGCAAGTATATATCCCAAGGAACAAAGCTGATCGAAGGATTCATGAAAAAAGACTGAGTAACAGCCGAGATTTTGGTGTAACAAGTCAGGTGAGCGATAATAGGGAACTTTACCGGAACTTAAGAAGCAAGCATAACAAGCCCAGAGAGAGGCATAGTGAGACAAGTGTAGCATAAGCTTGTCTGTGTGTGAACAACATATCAACCAACTGCCAGTACAGGTGAACTGTGACTCTTTAGACAACTCTGGCTATCCAAAGGAAGTACTGTGTGCTTATGAACTAAAACCACAGTAACTGTCAGCACTGAGGAACCAGTGTGTAAAGCAAACATGGCACTTGGCAGAGCACCCCCTCAAATGTGTTTTGCTGGTAAAGGTGATAAAACTGAAAAATTCAACCTGTGGAAACAACGAATGGAGATTTATTCCCAAGTAACTGACAAAAAGGATGAGCATCTAGTCCCATTTATACTACAAGGGCTGGATGATGAGGGTCTTAAGATCTACAATGCCTTCCATCTAACTGATGCTCAACAAAAAGTCCCACGAAGGATTTTCGAGAAATTCGAGGAACGCTTGAAAATCTCAAGACCGAATTTCCGTGCTGCCAGGCTGGATCTACACTTCTACTACCAGGGTAAGGACGAGTCACTGGACGCCTTCTACACCAGATGTCGCGAGAAGACAGCCGACTGCAACTTCACTGCCGCGGAGGAGAAGGAGCGTATCGTGGAACAACTCTTGGCGAGTACACCAATCGAAGACTTCAAAAAGTGGCTTCTAGGCCAGAACGCTGATGTAACCATCGACGCGGTATTACAAGAAGGTCACAAGTTCGAGACAACCCTTAACAGCATTCGACATATCAAGGACCGTAACAACAGCACAGCAACTCCTGCTAGTAACGTCGATGCCATACGTCACAAGACTCGAGGTCAACAGTTCAACAAAAAAGGAAAATCGAAGTCTGTGTGCAGGAATTGTGGTGGCGACCACAAAAAGGATCGTGATAGTTGTCCTGCTAAGGATTCCGAATGCTACAACTGTCACAAAATTGGACATTGGGCACACCTCTGCATGCAACCAGATCAGAGGAAAACACCACCTAAGACACCAAACAGAGGTCCAACACGCGGTGAACGACAAGCGAGACCTCCACCACATGGCCGGCAGCGCAAGCAAATCCATGACGTCACAACAGATAACTGCGATGACGATGGATACTCAGAGGACGAGGACTTTGAGACCATCGAGTACAACATGATCAGCCTGGATGTCGCAGGTGCGACACGCCAGGTACAACAGCGTAAGGAAGTCTTCGCCAAAGTCAACATCGAGATTCCCGAACGTCCGAATGATCGCACCAAGAGGATCATGAACATGAAAGTCGACACTGGAGCTATGGGAAACACTCTACCTCTCAGGATATCTCGACAACTTATGCCTGAGAAAATGAAGGCAGACGGAACACCAGACGAGACCAAGGTTAAGGCTTCAAGAAACACAACGCTGCTGGCATACAACAAGACGCCGATTGTGTGCTACGGCAGTGTTGATCTACAGTGCGGCTATGGCAACGGTGATAGGAAAACGTTCACATTTCACATTGTGGATGTAACAAGCCCAGCAGTGTGCGGACTTCCGATGGCTGAAGCATTGGGTCTCGTGACAATGCACTGCAGCATTAACGTACCAACACCTACACCGAATAAAGTCGACTCCGTAAAGGACCTTCAACAACTCTTCAGTGAACAGTTCGACAGGATAGGCAACCTTCCTGGTAAGGCGAGGCTACATGTGGAGGATGGTGCAACTCCAATCATCGATCCACCACGCAAATACTCGATCCATCTGAAACCCAAACTCAAAGCAGAGCTTGACAAGATGGAAGCACAGGGCGTGATAGCAAAAGTACATGAACACTCGGATTGGTGCAGCAGTCTGGTTACCAGTGTTAAGTGTAACGAATCTCTACGAAGATGCCCACACAAAATCCTGACACTGGAAGAGATAAGTCATCAATTTCATGGAGCCAAGTACTTCAGCAAACTCGATGCAAAGGCTGGATACTGGGGCGTTGAGCTGGACAAGGAGAGCCAACTGCTCACTACGTTCAGGACACCTTTCGGCAGGTATAAGTTCCGAAAACTGCCGTTTGGACTCAGTGTTAGCCAGGATATCTTCCAACAGAAGATCGACATGATCCTGGAGAACTGTCCGGGAACTGTTGGAATAGCTGATGACATTGCCTGCTTCGGATCTACCGAAGAAGAGCATGACAGGAACTTGCTGAACCTCATGGCTGAGGCGAAGAATAACGGACTAGTCTTCAACAGCAGCAAGTGTGTCATCAAGCAGCCACAGATTGAGTACTTTGGAATGGTTTTCAGTGCTAACGGTATGAGACCGGACGAAGCCAAGGTCGCTGACTTGAAAGCCATGCCATCTCCAACGAACAAGACCGAACTACAGGAATTCCTTGGACTGATCACCTACCTCAGTCCATTCATAAGGAATCTGTCTGCTCAGGCAGAGCCAGTGCGGAAGCTTCTCTGCAAGGACACCCCGTTTGAGTGGTCAGCCGACCACCAGCATGTGTATGACCATTTGAAAACGTTGGTCAGCACTGAAGCCTGCCTGAAATACTACGACACCAGCGCACCCAGGTACACGAGCCACTGGAACAGACTGAAACACCCAGCAGGCCCTGGAGTGTCATTGGGACAGACTTGTTCCAGATAGGTGATGATCAGTATTTGATCATTGCTGACTACTACACCAAATTCCCTCTAGTGGACAAACTCCCAAAGCCTGCAACGTCTGACACGGTGGTCTCAATTATCAAGGACCATTGTGCCATCATGGGTGTGCCTGACATGATACGATCTGACAATGGACCACACTACAACAGTCAGGCATTCATACGGTTCACGGGTCAGTGGGGTATAAGACACATAACATCATCTCCTAGGTACCCTAGATCCACAGATTCATTGAACGACAGGTTGGATCAGTGAAAAGAGTCATGAAGAAGGCCATGGAAGCCAACGAGGATGTACAGCTGGCACTTCTTCGACTCAGGACGACACCAGTCAGTTGTAGACTACCTAACCCAGCTGAGATGATGTTCCAAAGGAGGGTAAAGGATACCTTACCTTCCAAGATCAGGAATACCGACCCCCTGCACGAGGACATCAGGAATGAACTGTATAATCGACAATATGAACAGAAAGCATACCACGACAGGCGAGTAAAGGAAATACCACCTCTCATCGCTGGACAAAAGGCACTGTACCAAGATGTACAGTCAGGACTCTGGAACCCAGCAACTGTCTTGGCACGGGCTCCAGAGCCAAGGAGTTATATCATCCAAACTCCCACTGGACAGACTCTACGACGGAATCGTGTACAGCTACGAGGCAGAACTACTGCGCAGAGCACTTCAGGTCCTAGAACACCTGAGGTCACTGTGCCACCACTGTCTCCACCATGTAACACTGCCACTGATGGTGGTGTTATGCATGACAGCTCTGTACCTAGCCCACCACCTCATGTTGGTGGTGGACCCATACCAACTGGGTCTGGTAGCAGCATCAGTGAAGGGCACACAGACAAACCATCAATGTCTGTGCCTAGCCCTAAGACACCTAAAGTGGTATCTCGCAGTGGACGTGAAATTAGAAAACCTGCTAGATACAATGACTGATATTGAGTGACTACCTTGTATATTTAAGTGGATATTTTACTTAAGTACTTGATAGAGAGTCATATATTCTTTAGCTATATTTGAACTTATATCTAACATGATAATCTAAGGTATATTTTCATTCTATGAGCAAACACTATGAGTGAAAGACTTAAGTATTTCCAAGTCATATAGCATATCAAAAAACTTCAAAGAGACTATCCCAGTGAAAATAACAAAAGACTATCTCAGACTGACTAGAACATTAGTAACTTATAGTATAGAACAGAGTAAAGAAGCAGATACTAAAGACTATTTGAACATGGACCTAACAGAAGAACTTTGATATTTTTAAGTAATTTTAATATAAGTAGTTTTTATATGAGTGTTATCTTTTCAGAAAAAGAGGGATGTAGAATGATTGACCTAGATCTATATGCAAATTAGTACTACTGGTACTGCCACCTGTTGTCTTATGTCTGAACTAAAGTAACAAATAAACCCTTCCTACATCACCCACTTCCTGTATGACTTGACATAATCTAGCTAAATCTCCGGGATTGAATATGGGTGGATTAGACAGTAGGCACCAAGGAAAAGGAGTAAAGTTTCCCATAAATAAGACGAGCCCAGTCACCTGGTCGGTACATGGTCGTACCCAGTGGGCACACAACGTTGAATCAACGTTGATTCTTTGTTGAATTTTGGTTGTGTGTAGAGTTATAGCCTATATTCTATAGAGCTATTATAGAGGTGATGATGATGGTAAATTATGATTGTATACCACTTGGGTGTATTGTGTGACTAAAGTATGTGTCATTTTTGTATTTATTTGTAGTTTTCACGGAGACTTTGAAAGCATAGTTGGATGCAGAGTTATAACTGAAAAGAACCTTGTGAGACAACATGAGAGAGACATTAAATAAACAAGACTTCAACTTTAATTTGGCTGTGCTTTGCGTCTTCTGTCGAGACCCTTGAACAATCCCTATTGCGAAACCCCGGCAGATCCAGAATGCAGGCAACTTCATTGAAGCGCTCGTACCTACCGCTACAGTGAAAACTCCTCGAGACGTTCTCCACGAAGGGGAAAAGGGCTTCACGACGTTCGCCACCAGAGGGAGTGACTTCTCGCGACACCCACGACCAGGCGTAGCGACACCTCGCGACACCCATGACCGGGCGTAGCGACACCTCACGACAACCCACGACCGGGCGTAGCGACACCTGCGACACTCACCAGAGGGCGTGGTGAATTGGACCCAACCCCGTCACATGCGAACTGTTGACTGCTACTTGGGAAAGCTGTCACCCACCGCGGGCCTCATGCGACGCTGGAACGACTCCAGCTTTTGAGGGCTCTACGTGGACCGGTCAGCGCTGCGCCCAGGGCAACAGGAAACAGCAACGTGACAACGACATGGAGTGAACATCTCAAGAGACTCAAAAAAAAAGAATTGATGCATTGAACTATTGTAAAAAAAAAATCAAAGAAAGTATTGCGTGACAACAATTATTGAACATTGCTGTTGGTGACCTACTTGCATATTATTGGTTTAACTAATACGTGTTCTTTTTCAGCACATCCGTGGTAAAACGATGGTATTTGTTGTCTAGTGTATGTGTGATTTAACAATTTATCACAGTAACTAAGGTGATATCGTAGGCCTATTTGGTACTTTACGTCAGTGTACGTAATACTGGTATTTTCAAACTTAGAGTGTACTGGTACAGGTATATTGTCAGACTTGAAAGGAGGTTCTTGAGATTGTTGGTTTATTGCGAAAGGATATCTTTTAGAGATTTAGAGAGTAAATCTATCCTATAACCATACAAACGTACACAGATGTCTCAGAATCCTATCTTAGAGAGTCAGGTAGATGAGAGTAGAGTTTCTACCGGGGATCCTTTAGATGAACAGTCAGGAGAAGGTCGAGCTCTTCAAAAGGGGTTAGCTGACAGTTCACCTGGGGATCGGGATGGGGAAGAGTCCGGAAGTAAAAGTCGGACTAGCTCCCGTGAAAGGACGTTAACCGAAAAGGGTTTAGCGCAACTCGTCATATTTTCGCAACGTTCGTTCCGAACCGCGATAACTGTGTGGCGTAAGCGATCATGCGCGTTAGAGGCCTTATGGCCTAACGATAATAATCTCATGACAATGACCAAGCAGCACGAGCTTTTGCAAGACGATATGAATAATGTTACATCACACTACCAGGATCTGATCAAGATTCTACCAGACGACGAAGCTGAAGAACAGCATAAACGTTATGAAGTCATCGAGGCCGATCATTATTGTGTAAGTGGAGGTACTCTTCGGCGTATAAGTGAAATCAAGGCAGCTCTCCGCGATAGTGATGTGCGCTCCACACGAAGTAGCCGCTCTAGGAGCTCAAGACATTCATGTTCCTCTAGAGCCTCAGAGAACGCTCAGAAGTTAGAAGCAGCCTCAGAAGCAGCGTCCTTGAGAGTGAAACTGCGATATATGGATCTTGAGGCTAAACAGAGAGCAGAGTTAGAAAAACTCCAAACACTAAAGGAGATAGATATGGCCGAAGCCAAAATCAGTGCGATAAATGCCATAGAAAGAGAGGGATCCTACATGGCTGACGTCCTCTCAGATTTGCCTCAGGACGGCATGAACGATTACGTACAGGACTATGTACAACAACTTGCGGCATCAAATCTAGTGACAGACCCTCCCGCAGTACCTATTTTCGTGCCTGTGACTTCTAGTCAGGCAGAGCAGGTGATCGATATTGGAGCTGAATCGAGCAAGACTTCACCCGTTCATCAGAGCGTTGCGTCTAACGTATCCGAATCTAGCGCGGAACCTATTTTTGCGACATCTTCGTCTCCTATCCTGCAGACTACCCAGGCTCCTCAGATGGACCCTACAAGGATGACATTGAACTATTGTTAATGTTTGATTTAATACTGCGTGATGTGTATATGACTAAGTATCCATGAGTCGTTGTCCAGGTTGTCTGAGTCAATCAGACTGCGTTTAAAGTTAGTTCGTTCACTTCCCAATAGTTCAAAAGAAATGAACGATGAGGGAGCTCTTAATATGAAAGGGGTTTTTATTCAATAAACATCTCATCCCGAGTCAAAGCCACTATGTATAAGTCTCCATCAGTCCACCTCCCATCTCCTATCAGCAATCAACCACATTTAGAATACAAGTTGTTCCAACACATTCTAGACCGCTCTAGTGCTTAGCTCTATCACAATCCTATGTCCGAGGTAGTTGGTATAGGTAAAACTCCAGTCTGCTACGCAGGAGTCGATGTACTAACTCCAAGTAGCTCCTTTGCTCAACTTACTCAGCTGACATTCTCACTAAAACTGCCTGCTCCTCACTTTGCAACACCTTTTATACTGGTTAACAGGTGGCGCTGGGAGCGTACATATCTCTTTCTAGAAGTAGACTAGAAGTAGACTTGCTAAGCCTGATCCTTGATAGATTATACAACATGATGATATATTAAAAGTGCTAAGCTATTAGTACAACATCAGACTCTAGTTTCAGTCAGTCTACTAGTATCCCTGGATCTACGATGGCATATACTACAGCGAAGCTTAATCCCCAGGCTATTACCTTCGTCCCAGGTCCTACAGCCTTGACGAGCACTACATGGTCAAATATCACTGCAACCCCTGTGACCCGATCAGATGATAATGGTCCAGGTATGGTAAAGATCCAAGAGCAGCCTCCAGCTCAGCAACAATTCTTTGATTTGGCGAAATCCTTCACAGAGCAAGTGAGCCTCAGTAGGTTACCGCCGCCGGAACCAAGTATGTTCTCTGGAGAGGCCCTGCAGTGCCCAGGATGGAAGAGTTCATTCGAGGCGAACAGAGGGGTATACCTCCCTCGGAGAGGTTTCATTACCTCAAGAAGTATGTTGCAGGTGCGGCTAAGGAGGCCATTGAAGGATTCTGCCTCCTGATGACGGAAGACGCCTACCAGGAAGCCAAGGCCCTCCTACAGAAACGTTACGGCGATCCTTTTGTTGTTGCAAATGCCTTTCGAGATAAGCTCGAGGCATGGCCTAAGATAGCTGCCCGCGATGGAACAGCTTTGCGTAAGCTTGCGGATTTTCTGCGACAGTGCGACACTGCAATGAAGACCATCGACAGTTTAAAGATATTGAAACTTCTCATTAAACTTCCAGATTGGTTAGTAACCCGTTGGGCGAGAGTGGTTGCTGATGCATGAGAGAAACAGGGAAACTTTCCAAATTTTAGTTCTTTTGTCGAATTTATTGCTAAAGAAGCAAACATTGTGTGTGATCCCATCACATCCCTACAGGCCCTCAAGACAGAGAAGCCCAGCGACGACAAGAGTTCTGCCAACAAAAATGGACGCAGACGTGCACCTGGCGCCAACTCTCTCTCCACAGAGACTACCGAGACTGGTAAGACCAGTGAGACTGGTAAAGCGAAATCAGAAAAGGATAACAACTGTCCATTACATGACGGCAAGTCATCCCATGTGATTGGTGACTGCAAGATCTTCTTGAACAAGCCTCTTGAAGAAAAGAAGAAATATATCAAGGAAAATGGACTGTGTTTCGGCTGTCTCGGGAAAGGACACAGGTCTAAGTTTTGTAGACAGAGACAGACATGTAAGACATGCCAGAAGCCACACCCCACAGCCCTACATGGAGATGTGTGGAAGCCTGTCACCAAAGAAGAACCTAGCAGTCGAGATACGAAGGTCACTCCTGCTGAAAAGAAAGACACAGAGAAGAAAGTTCCTGTGAGTAAAGCAGTGGAAAGTGTGAGCCACTTAAGTGATACAGGTAAGAGCAGCAAGTGCTCCATGATAGTACCTGTTTGGGTTTCACACTGTAACTCACCTGAGAATAAGAGACTGGTGTACGCCCTGCTTGACACGCAGTCCGACACCACATTTATTTTAGAGGACACAAGACTAGCTCTTGGAATAGACGGGCCGAAAACTCAACTTCTTTTGTCGACTATGTTGTCTAAAGACCAGGCTGTGGACAGCAAGAAGATTTCTGGTCTCATGGTACGTGGACACAATAGTGACCTCAAGATCTCTCTTCCAGTAGCCTATACTAGAGAAATTATGCCTGCGAATCGCTTGCACATACCTACTCCAGGAGTCGCTCAGTGTTGGCCGCACTTGGAGCGAATTGCAGACCAGTTGATGCCACTGCAAGATTCTGAAGTTGGTCTACTTATTAGCTACAACTGCCCTCGTGCATTAGCACCACGTGACATTATAAGTCCCCGAAGCAAGGAGCCATATGGTCAAAGGACAGACCTAGGCTGGGGCATTGTAGGAATTGTCAATCCCACATTGATAGAAGGTGACACCATTGGGATAAGTCACAAAGTGGTGGCTTGCGAAGTACCAGACTCACTTGCGACTGAATCCTGCGAACCAAATCAAATCTTGGTTTCCTTCCAGACGAAGATTAAGGAAGTTGTGAGCCCTGTTGAAGTCGCCAAGATGCTGGAACAAGACTTCAGTGAGAAGCAGCCCTGTCAGACTGCATACTCTCACGATGACCGAACCTTTTTAAAGAAGGTAGGTGAAGGAATCCACCTCACAGACGGACACTACGAGATGCCTCTTCCTTTCAGAGAGCAGGAACCTACCCTTCCTAACAACAAGACTCTGGCACTCCATCGTTTAAAGCAGTTAGAGGCTAGATTAAAGAAAGATAAGGACTACCATTCTGATTATACAATATTCATGGACAGCATGATAAAGAATGGCTTTGCAGAAAAGGTTCCATCATCAGAAATTGATCTGGGAGATGGATGCATGTGGTACATTCCACATCATGGGGTATATCATCCCAAGAAACCTGGAAAGATTCGTGTGGTATTTGACTGTAGTGCAAAGTACCAAGGCACGTCTTTGAATGACCACTTGTTGCAAGGCCCAGATCTCACTAACGGTCTGGTGGGAGTTCTTTGCAGAATGCGGCAAGAACCAGTTGCCTTCATGTGCGACGTGGAACAAATGTTTCACCAGTTCAAGATGAATAAAGAGCACAGAAATTTCCTTTGCTTCCTTTGGTGGGACAAGGGAGACACCAGCGTAAGTCCAGTCAAGTACAGGATGAAGGTGCATTTGTTCGGTGCAGCTTCCTCTCCTGGTTGTGCCAAATTTGGTCTGAAGCAGACAGCCGATGATAATGAACCGGACTTTGGACCAGAAGTGGCCAGTTTCATAAAGCACGATTTTTATGTCGATGATGGACTGAAATCTGTTGGCACAGAAACTGAGGCTATGGAACTCATTCAAAAGAGTAAAGACCTTTGTGCGAAGGGTGGACTGCGACTGCACAAGTTCATATACAACTCGAAAGCTGTGTTGGAATCCATCCCAAAGGAGGACCGTGCTGTAGGTGTAAAGGACCTAGACCTACTTCATGACCCACTACCTCTTGAGAGAGCCCTCGGGGTACAGTGGTGTATTGAATCAGATACCTTTCAGTTTAGGATTACCCTGTCAGATAAACCACTGACAAGACGCTGTATACTGTCCACACTCTGCTCGGTGTATGATCCACTTGGCTTCGTTGCCCCAGTAGTGCTCGCTGGAAAGAAGATACTACAGCAGGTGTGTAGAGAACAGATTGATTGGGATAGCCCAATTCCAGACGCCCTCAGAGAAAGATGGGCGAGATGGCGAACTGACCTTGTGAACCTGGAGAAAGTGCAGATCAACAGATGCTTTAAGCCAGAAGGCTTTGGAGCTATTCAGTCAGCAGAACTTCATCATTTTTCAGATGCAAGCATGGATGGATATGGACAGTGTTCCTATCTCCGACTAGTTGACGACCAGTCAAAGGTGCATTGTTCTTTGGTTATGGGCAAGGCAAGGGTGACCCCCCTCAAGCCAGTGACTATTCCGCGGTTTGAACTGACCGCTGCACTTGTATCGGTTAAGATCAGTGCATCCATACAAAGAGAACTGGACTACACAATCACAGATGAAACCTTTTGGACAGACAGCAAGGTTGTCCTTGGTTATATTGCGAATGACTCCCGAAGGTTTCACGTCTTCGTTGCTAACAGAGTACAACAGATTCGTGAGCACACAAACCCTTCACAGTGGAGACATGTGAAGACAGATGAGAACCCAGCTGATGACGCTTCTAGAGGTCTCTCTGTAGATGAACTACTAGGTCAGTCAAAGTGGCTTACTGGACCAGATTTTCTCTGGGAACATATCATTCCAAAGAGTGAAGATGAAACAGCTAATCTGACAGTAGATGACCCAGAAGTAAGGAAGGCACAGGCCTTTGTTTCACAAGTCAGTAGCGTAGCTGACCAGTGCCCACTTCTAGAAAGACTTGAGTACTTCTCTGTCTGGAACAGGGCGAAACGCGCAATAGCTGTGTGCCTGCGGTTCAAGGAAAGGCTTAGGAACCGAGAGGTAAAGAAGCCGAAGACTCCTGTAAACGGTAGAGTCTCTCAAAAGGATATCCAGCTGTACCAGCCTCTTACAGTTAAGGATATAAAGAGTGCCGAACAAGAGATTATCAGGCAAGTACAAGCAACCTGCTTCAAGGATGAAGCCAGTACTCTCAAGCCTGAGGGAGATAAGAAACAGAAAAAGATGCTGAAAGGTACAACCTCGATCTATCGCCTTGACCCCTTTCTGGATGAAGATGGAATTATGCACGTCGGTGGTAGAATAAGAAGGGCTGATTGTCCTACAGATGTGAAACATCCTGTAATTCTGCCTAGAAAGCACCACATCACCGAACTGGTGGTTCGGCATTGTCACCAGCAAACCCAGCATCAGGGTCGTGGAATGATGACAAATGAGATCCGCACCAATGGATTTTGGGTGTTAGGTTGCAGCTCTGAAGTGTCTAGCTGTATATTCAAGTGCGTCAAATACAGAAAACTGCGAGCTCAAGTACAAGAGCAAAAGATGGCAGATCTACCAGAAGATCGACTGAAGCCAGCACCGCCTTTCACATACTGCGGAGTAGACTACTTTGGACCCTGGTACATAAAGGAAGGTCGCAAAGAGTTGAAAAGATATGGCGTGCTCTTCACCTGCATGGCTTCACGTGCAGTGCACCTGGAGACAGCGAATTCTCTGGAGACTGACTCATTTATCAATGCCTTGAGGAGATTTATCTCAATTCGTGGCCCCATCAGGCAACTGAGATCTGATCAGGGCACAAACTTTGTTGGAGCAAAGAGAGAGCTCAAAGAAGCACTTCAGGAAATGAATCCTGATATGGTGAGAAGAGTACTTGCGGAGGAAGGATGTGACTTTGAATTCAAAATGAATGTACCTTCTGCGAGTCACAGAGGTGGCGTTTGGGAGAGACAGATACGCACTGTCCGAAGTATTCTTGGATCTTTGATGGATCAAGCAGGCTCTCAGCTTGATGACGAATCGCTGAGAACCCTCATGTGTGAAGCCGCTGCCATTATAAATAGCAGACCACTGACAACAGAAAACTTGAATGATCCTACATCTCCTGAACCACTGACTCCAAACAACCTCTTGACGATGAAGTCAAAGATTGTACTTCCACCTCCTGGTGAATTTCAGCGTGCTGACTTGTATCTACGAAAGCGTTGGCGTAGAGTCCAACATTTGGCCAACGAGTTTTGGTTTTGTTGGAGAAAAGAATTTCTTCAAAATATTCAAGAGCGACAGAAGTGGGTGCGCCCACGTCGTGATCTTAGAGTTGGTGACATCATGATAATCAAAGATGAGAATGTCCCCCGAAATGTTTGGCAGTTGGGACGAGTGGATGAGATAGTCCAAGGTGACAATGAACATGTTCACCGCGTAAAGCTAGCGATTGGCGATCGAAGCCTGAATGCCAAAGGCAAGCGTGTTAGGCAAACTGCCTACCTTGAACGTCCGATTCAGAAACTAGTTCTGTTGGTTGAGGACACGGGAGAAGGGGAGATCCCCGTCGGGAAGCCCTGATTTCTCTTCTGGTCTCTGGGTGGACTGTCAGTAAGCTTAATCTTAGAGTCAAAACATGGTCGTTCCTACATTGTATATTCATGTATTTAGGTAGATCAAAGAGTTGTGTTACTTCAACTTGTTACATTGATATTTCTGTATAAGAAAAAAATTATTCTAATTTTTTGAGGAGCCATGTAAAGGTAGCCAGGAGGTGCTGCCACCAAGTGGTGGTTTTGAGAAACAATGTTACTGGTAAAACCATGGGTCATAACCACAGGGAATCATGGGTAGATGGTTATAGCTGTGCTGGTTCCTGTAGGTAAGGGCTTAGACTTTGAATAACCAGCAAAAGTATGACATCAGCAAAGAACCACATGGCAGACAGAACTGAGAGAGGGAACTGAAACTTCTGCTACATTGTTTGTTTGTTTGTTGGGGTAGTTTAACGTCCGGCCAACCCTTATGGGTTCTTTCCAGACTGAACAAGGTAATACTTTTCAGCTTATTTTATGCCACAAGGGCGGTACTTCTGCTACAAATATTGGCTGTAAAAGGGAACAAGGAGTTTACAACTTATGTTTACGTGAGATTTATGTTCAGAGATCATGAATGTATAAGTCATTAGTCCTGCTAGAGTGTACATAAACTCTAGTTTATTGTGAAACTTGTGAAAGCTGTAAAGGGCTTTGCCCCCTGTCTGGGCCTATGAGTAGTATGTATGTAGTAAAGTGCTGAGTGCAGTCAGCTGTGTGTGTAGAATATATATGAGGCCTTTTAGTTGTGTATTGCATATCATAACTGGTAGAACATAAACTCTCATTTAAGTAGTAATATGTCAGAGAGAGTGATAAAGCATTATAAGGTGCCCAGCCTATAAAGTATAAAGTGGTAGTACTTATGTAGAGTTATAGCCTATATTCTATAGAGCTATTATAGAGGTAATGATGATGGTAAATTATGATTGTATACCACTTGGGTGTATTGTGTGACTAAAGTATGTGTCATTTTTGTATTTATTTGTAGTTTTCACGGAGACTTTGAAAGCATAGTTGGATGCAGAGTTATAACTGAAAAGAACCTTGTGAGACAACATGAGAGAGAGCTGTGCTTTACGTCTTCTGTCGAGACCCTTGAACAATCCCTATTGCGAAACCCCGGCAGATCCAGAATGCGGGCAACTTCATTAAAGCGCTCGTACCTGCCGCTACAGTATAATTAAAGGCATCAACATTGAATGTACGTCAGATTTCAACGTTGTATCAATGTTGGAACATGACGTTGAATCAACGTCAGATTTCAACGTTGATTCCATTTGCAAAATCAACCAATCTGCAACGTTGAATCAATGTTGTGATTTGACGTTGAATCAACGTTGTTTTGCCCACTGGGTAGCCACTGTGGTCAGTCCCCGCACCTGGTGCCCCAGTCGGCCCAGGCTCCGACAAACCAGGGCATCAAATGATGGCTAATTGTTTCTCAACTACACATATTTAAGGGTTTTGACCATAACATGTGGTCCGTATTTACATGCATGGTGTCATGTACATGCATGGAGTGATGTACATGCCTGAGTGTTGACTGTCATGTACATGTAGTTCATCGATTTGGCTGATTTACTATTGTCATATACATGCCTAGTGATAGTGTCATTGTAGCCAGTCATGTACATGCGGGTAGTCTACGCTTACTGCTACCGTAAAGTAAATTATCAATCAATAATTTTCAATTTGTATCCTATATAATATTGTATTTAATAAGTTGATTTGAAAACAGTTTCATTATAGATGGATATAGAGGATATATAATATATATATCTATTACCTGCATCTCCTACATCCTCCAAACGGCATCTATTACCTGTAGATTTCCCCAGTGATTTGTTGACAAAAGTTGTTGAAATTGATCTGCAGGTGCAAAAATACTATAAATAATCTATGTGCTAGGGTCAATTGTGTCAAAAGAATCGTGCCTAGGCCTAGATCTAGATCTGATCAAGTTCCGTCTTCCCATAATGTACATGTCCATTGACTGTCATGTACATGTAGAGTAGAGGAGTCAGTTTTCATGAATCTCTAGTTTTTTGCCCATTTACGCATTCTTATGGACGCATTTTTATGATTTGCCATGCATAATTGCTACTAAATGCGAAAAATAGGCCACAGTGCACGAAAACTGGCTAATCAAACTACGAAAGCAATGCATTATATCATCAGCAAAATATTCCACATAATACTTTTTTTCTCATCATTATGTTTTACGGCTTGTTCCAGTTAGCGTAGGGTCAAAAAATTTCTAACTAATTTTTTAACTTTTATTTTTTGAAATAAGCCTGCAGGGCTTTACAGGACCCTGCTGATTGAGCATATCGCAAAGATCCAGTGCAAATGATTAATCATTGTATTTTATGCTCAAATTCTGTGTCAGTTGCACCAGCCTACCCCATCCTTGGATGAGCTGGTGAACAATTGGGCTGGATCGGGCCCTTGCCATTGGACAGCCCATAAGGGTAACTTTTATTATATAATTTGTGATACAAAGTAAAGTAGGGCTATTTAAGGAACAAGGCTACATAAAGGTTGGGTTCACGTTTCTATCATTTTTATTTTGACAGTCCTAGGGTGGTCTAGGTCGGGCTGAGCGAAATGGAGCAAAATGCAGCGCTTATTCTTCGCCATCAGTTTAGGTCTCTTACTTGTATACAGTGTGAAAAATAGTAAATCATTTAGGTAAACACGAATGGACATGAAAGTCCTTGCATCCATATCTAGTCTGCTCTTTGGTTACCGTAGGATCTAGTCCATATCTTCTATAACACACCCAACACCAGCTTTTTCTGTCGAGGGTACTTGGCAGGCATTGGGCAGGAACCCCTGGTCAGTGTTGGTGGTGGTGGTCCTGGCGAGGGGGCGTGGGACTTCTGTATTGGTTTCCTAAAGGATCTGGTGGACTAACCTAACTGCTGTACTAAAAAAATGACATCTTGTCATTCACAGCATTGTACATGATGTATGCATTCAGCTTCATCATTTCTGTAGCAGAAAAAATGATTAATTTTGGTTGTCAATTCCTTGGATTTCTTACCAAAGGAGTAATAGGAAAACATTTGGTGAGCGATGTCTACCCCTCCCATGCATTTTTGAGCAGTCCTTGACTGTCACCACACAAATCTCCTGCCTACTTTATCTGCCTTGGTTATCCTTTAGTGTGCAAGTGGTGTTAGCCATTTCACTACCATGGAAGGTGGAAAGAGCTCTCATTATCTTCCTATCTTGCCATAAGGTCTGTAGTAGGTTAGCACTTCTGGGACAAATAGAGTCTCCTTTCTTTTTTAGATCTTAATCCCACTTTACCATTATCTTTCTTGGTAACTTGGTATGGTTACTACCTAAGGTTGCACAGGCATACATAGCCATACCTGCAAGCTTCTTAAAAATGGGTACAGAAAATTAAAAATTGTCAAAAAACAATCTAAGCCCCTTGTACAAGACCTGGGCACCTATCAGCAACTTCAATATTACATCTTCAAAAATCCGGAATGGGGTTGACCTGACGTCCCGATCAAAGTAGGGTAGTACCTGAAGCACATAGCCTGAAAAATATAAAAATCATTTGCATTAGATATATATTGTTATAACATATAGATTTTATTTCATATAGATTTTTTTTTTATAAAATAACTTATTCAATTTAATTTATTAGGGTAGGGCACCTGCATGCACAGAAGGGGTACTGACTGTTGGGATTGGGCTTGCCTTTTGTGTCTATTTGATTAGGAGGCAGTCTCATCCCAGCTGTGGGTTACCTCTGATACCTCACATTTATTTGTTAGGCCTATTTCATTCAAATTATTGTTTTGATTAGATGCAATTATTTAATTATTATAATTTTACTCAATGCATAAATTAAATCTAATAGTTCTTATGAATTATATATTTTTTTACATACCTGTTTCTGCCAGAACCCAGCATTTTATCCCCATTTATTGGGTTTATGTGGCATGTACACTCGGTGCGTGGTCCTTCCCTTATGTTTCACCAAGGATTCATCTATTGCTACCTGCCTTTCAGGGGTGTATAAGGCAGGGGCAGTCTCGTTGATAATGTCAAAAATCCAGGGAAACATAGGGACAGAGTTTCTGCGCTTGCAGTTTGGTCCGTTAGGTCTGGCATTAGATAGTTTGCCTCAGCAGCAGAAGCTAACTCGTCATCCAGGTTGACATTAGGCTGGTCAGGCTCGGCAAAGTGTAGGTACCTGTAGGAAAAGAAATAAATAATAAATAATTCATTTTAAAATAGTTCACAATAGATTTCAATGTCATGTTACATGTTACACATGTCATTTCATGCTCTACCATGATATAAGATATTATTTCTTAGGTTCATGCTTGACATAGGAAGGGCGTGGAATTTACACATGTCATATCATGATCTACCAACATATTAGATATTATTTTTCAGGTTTGTGCTTGACATAGGAGGGGGGCGTTGCACTTCCACCTGTATCATCTAACATATTAGATATAATTTCTCAGGTTTGTGCTTGAGATAGGACAGGGGCGTCACACTTTCACATGTTACATACATTTTATATCATGCTTCGACTTTTAGAATACTTGACATAGGAGAGGTGTGTGGCACTTACACATGTCATATAATTCTGTACCATGGTATTAGATATAATTTCTCAGGTCTGTGCTTGACATAGGAGGGGGTGTGGCACTTATACATGACATATCATGCATTGACTTTATATTTGATATATATCTTAAATCAGAATGGCCTTTAACCGGTCCCTGGCCATTGTTGCCAGACATATGGGCGTGGGCATCTCAGCTATTGTAAACCAGTAGTCATTGATCGATGGCTTCTTTATCAAGTCCATAAGCATCTCTGGGGGGCGATTGATTATGGGGCCACCTTCTGGCCATGTTGGCGACACGAGCCCCATGGCATTTGGCATAGGTGTTGGTGTGCGCACAAACAAATGCCAGGAACTCTACTGATACTAAGAGCTGAAAAAAATCACTGTAGGTGACAGTTTTGGGGATCCCTAATAGGGTGTTATAGGTCCAGGCTTACTTATCTTCTCGCCAATTCATATCCAGCAGCGATTCGCGGCCATGGCATCGTCACAGACGTGCGCTAACACTCTGTTATCCTCAGAATTGCTGGAATTACTAGAGCTGCTGCTCTCCAGCCTTTCCATGGGGGCTGGAGCAGCTGCTCCCTGTAAAAGATGCAAAGTGGCTATTGGTAGATCTAAATCATATCCCCAATTGCCACTAGCCCAAAACTCATCGTCATAGCTATCCATCGTCCCTGCCAGGTGACGCAAGGAGCTGCTGGGTCACCCACAGACGCGTGACGTCTGGGCGTCCCTGGCCATTTCTCAGCCATTTTAGGCACTTTGTCATGTCAACACTAAAAAAATACCTCTAAAACTTATTTGCTTAATTTCTACATTCTGTGAAAAAAACGGAAGGGTCTAGCCAATTTTGGGGGCCGTTTCCCAGCAATTCTGATTGCCAGATTGACAGATATACATCGGCACCTCCCTGCGATGTCTCAGTGACACTGGCACCGTGAAAGGGTTAATACTCGAAATCTTTGTCTAGGAAGAACCCTGATCTATGCATAATTAGCTGCGTGCAAGGGAACTTTCCGTAAGCTGATTTCCTATAGTGACAGGATAGGATAGCACGATATGTGTGGCGGTCCGTCATTGCCAATAATTCTAAGTTGTCATAACACACTAACTTTGTGAATACTAATGAATAACGTATATACATTGTGTGTTTGCTGGGACAGCCCTTTTTGGCCTCAGTGACATGTGACATCAGGCATTCATGGGTGGATCTTGGCACTAGTGCGCTAATACCATCATGATTCTGTAAGTGTCTCAGGCCTGCCAACCTGTTATGGGCAAAATCCGACACGAGGGGGTATGTGCAAGGTTCCTAACATAATCTAGAATAACAAACATAAATATCATTTACCTTTTCCTTAGTGGGGAATTGTTGTAAAATTCACGCATTTCAGTGAATTGATAGACAAATGTAACAACATTTATTTAAATATGGATTAGATCGACACATTGAACCAGTGGTCAACAGCCAATTCAGGAAATGGCCAATGTATTCCTTAAAAGTCCTCTGATCCTAATATATTATACATCATTTAAAAGAAATCGAGATTTTATCAATTTTAAATAGATTTTTTTACTTTTATTTTTTAGCATGCATATCTCGGCTAATATTCAACTTACATGATTAAGGTTTCACACACGCCTTTATGAGTATCATATGCAGGGAAGCGTGTCTCAGATTTATTATTTAGGTCCTAGATTTTATTTTATGGACAAAAACAGACAAAAATGGGAAACTTTTTTTTAGATTTTTCTGCATTTTCATTTTCTACATTTCATACAAGTGACTTTGTCACTTAGAGTAAGACATATAGATTAAAGAACAAATGTTTTAACACCCTTGTTTGTTGTTGGGGTCTGGGGCATACTCCCCCATCATTTTCAGAACAGTATAATTCGATTTAATAGGGACATTTTAATTTTTCACATGGTAGTACCTACAGTAATTGGCTTTATAATTGGGTGATTTTGAGGGCAGAATCAGCGGACTTCAGCGCCGATTCATATCAGACATACCCATTTCAATATGATATACCTACAGCCAATTGGCAGATTTCAGGCGCGGATTCAGGGGGGTGGGCGTGCCAGGCTGCTTCCCCCTATTTTTGGCTAAATTTGAATTTTTGTAATGTAAAATTCCTGCACCCAGAGGGTGTGGCAGAAAATTTTACTATAGCACCCCCCCCCCCTCCCTTTTTTTTTTTTTTTTTTTTCTTCTTTCAAAATCCTGGATTTGCCCCTGGACTTTACCACCAACTCGTCAGCCGACTGAGTAAAAGTCGCCTAGTGGGTACGGAGCTTTAGGGAGAGTAGCTCTTGAAGAGCGAAGTGGGACAGGGGACGGTACCAGAATACATAAGCGGGAGGGGACAGGTGAAGGGCAGTTCTAATTATAGCCCGTACCCCCTCCACGGCCAGGGCCCTGCTCCACGGCGGTGCATATAGTGGATTATTATATTCTGTCAGCCAGACGACACTGGTCACTGACACTTTAGGGCTATTTTTAGCCTGAGCGAACCCCCTATCTCCAGGGTGTACATGTGGGGTGGGGATCCTATCAAGCCTCCCTTACCAGCTTACCTCGTGAAATGAATCATAAAAGAATTCCCTTCTGTCCGTATTAATAGGCAATAATAAATTTAAAGACAAATGGGGAGTGGTTATCTTGCATTATCCTATTTATTCATACCCATATTAGGTCAAAAATCACAGAAAGTGTGCATATAGGGCTTCAAGGGGTTTTTGGGGGGTCTGAAAAAAAACCTTGAGTATCTCAAAGATATTTTTTGTGGATAATGTATAGGTGGTGGGGTAACTGCTCACGAAATATTATGAGTTAAATATAAAATTTGTTGCCATGGCAACACCTGGAACCTACATACCCTGGAAACCTTGTCCTCCTGAGTGACTTTTGGGTTTTTTTACCCCTTAGGGTAGCCAAATGAGATCTAAAATGTTTGTGGTCCACTGTTATATAGTTTTTCTTGTAGAACTGGGTCTAAGGGTTGGGTTTGGGGTGTAGTAGGCAGAGTTCATGTGCTTTTTGCCTTGCCCTAAGGTAATTTTCCAATGGGGCCTAGCATGGATTTCACATAAATCTCGGGTCCTAAAATATTCATTTCTTTCTATTGTACATAAAGGAGGAACTGACTTAGGTATGAACTATCAAATGTATGGAAGACAATGCCCGCGGCATGTATTTTCAGTTGGTATATAAGTTTACAGGTGGAAAAATTTGTCTGTACCTTAGAATTTCTATGAGAAACATGTGTTAAATACCCCAAATATCACTCGGGAGGACACTTTTCACAGGAAATGCTATATATTCATTTGTGGTTTTTGCAGTGTTTCAGAATGCATCTGTTATGAGGAAATAATTTTTTATGTAACACATATATGCTCCTCTCTTCTCTGGACATAATTTTTATGCACTATAATCCTTTTAAGGTCACTCGCCCAGACATTTTTCTTATTATTTCACATATAAATGTCAGACTGTATACTAAGGGATGTTATCCATGTTACTACGTTACTTTCCATAGCGTCTCTCTTCTGGTTGACTTATATAGCTTCTTATCTTTTGTTTCTATGCAAAAGGGATATTTGCTAATGATGTATAGGAGCTAGGGGTGTGGGGAGAGATAGAGAGCTAAGGTCACTCGGGAGGACATTCTTTTCCTCAACACTATATCTCCATCTATGGTTACTGTAGTGGGTGAGGATTTGTCAACTGTAGGTCTTTTGCCTTTTTAAGACTGAGGTAAGGGTACCATAATCCGGCATACTGGGGTTGGTTGATTAGGTGGATGGGGAGGGGCAAGGGTCACTCGGGAGGACAGATATAGGATTACCATTCCAATTAAGCAGATTCAAAAATTGTGAAAGGTTCAAAAACATGTTTTATTTACCATTCCCTGCCCCTTCCCCCTTCCCCCCCCCCCCTGACCGTGATATGAAAGGCCTTTACTAGTTAATTCATGCCCTCATAGTAGAATTAGTACAGTAGGATACAGGTTAATTTGTATACCGGTATAAATCCATGTAACACAAATCTTTTTTTCTAATGAGATAATAGTGATGATAATTCCATCTCCTCATAATATACATTCTACATGTATGCATACTTTTAATATATTTGAGGGGTAAAGAGAAAACCTGGTCACTCGGCCAGACATTACAGGTAAAAGCATGCACATGCAATGTGTTTGAGATCACTGGGGAGGAAATGAGTGTGGGTCTTAAGTGTACAACAGGTCACTCGCCTACACGTAATACATGCATGCATACAATAATATTTGAGATCACTTGCTGAGACTTATAATCAGTGTTAACAAATACAATGACTTAATCAAACTAATTATGCAAAAGAGGGTTATGCTCACCAAAAGTACAAAATGGAGGATGAAGCCCAAACTTATAACCTAATGCATCTAGAAGGAATATGTACATCTCAGTGCTGTAGTTTGGATGAGGGGGCGCAGCGGGCACCCCCAAGCAGGTAATCCCATGCTTTCTATAGAACAAGGTGCTCTATGTATACAGTACAGAGGCAGATGTTAGTTTAATTTTTTCCTTTTCTTGATTATTTTTTTGGCAGTTCTTTGGCAGGCTCTAGAGGTGGACGTATAGGAGTAAAAACGAGCAGGTCTTGCTTCTTCTTCGTCCGTGTTTGGCTCTATGACCTCATGCGGAAAAGGAATCTCGTTTTGAAGGACCTCTTCATTTAGCACATATGGAACATTGTCCTGGTCTTCCTCTTCTTCATCGTCACTGTAGGATACCCCTAAGCTTGGAACAGGGTTCCATCTTGGCACCCCTTCAGCATAAGCCCATCCTCTCGCATGCAGCATTCTTTGAAGCAAGAAAGATCTCTAATATGTAAGACACCATTTATCACGATGGCCTGGTGGGCCTTGGATATGCCATCTACAGAGGGAGCTCCCCTGGTCTTCCTGCATTTCCCAGACTCTCTGTTTCTTTGGATGTCTTCTTAACTTTTGTACATCAGCTCGATCTTTTCAGACCTTACGTTGGTAGCAAAGTCCTCAGCACATTGGATTATGACATCCGTTTTTGTTTCCCTGCTTGCTATTCATTTGACTGTGCCACTTACCCTGTCGCATGGGCCTTTTCCGTGCCCTGCCTCTAATCACATCCATGAGCATCTGATGCTGAAAAGGCTTTTACTATCTATTAACATGTAGTAAATGTATCTATTGTGGTATTGGCTTGATTGAGAGTTGCTGACAAAGTATATGTGCTGGAGATTAGGATGCTTCTGTGTTAATTTCTTTGTGATCAGTTCCTCGATAAAGGTGAAGGTTGACTCAAAGCCATGTGTGTGATCGTCCATCACACCTACAAAATTATCTTGAGACAAAGTTTCTACATCCCCTTCCTCTGGTACAAATTCTGGGTCATTTGGATCACTCGGTAAGACAGAAAAATCCGTACAGCCAAACTGGGTGGTCACATGATCGCTATCAGCCAATGGCAAGCCGAGCGCTCTGTTAGTTCCTAAATGAAACACCAGGTGTCACTCGGGAGGACGCACAGTTCGCCCGGACATAAAGAGTTTCCCGCTCACTGCTGGAGAGACAAAGGCAGTATGGGCTATCCTATGTGCTGGCCACTTAGGGATGTTGGGGGGGGGGGAGGGATAAATAACTGACATAGTCAATATATTTAATATATTAATTAAGAACAGGGGGGCTGAAACAATTTTTCAGGTGTCACTCGGGAGGACGGGCAGTTCGCCCGGACATAAAGAGTTTCCCGCTCACTGCTGGAGAGACAAAGGCAGTACGGGCTATCCTATGTGCTGGCCACTTAGGGACGTTGGGGGGGGGGGGGGGGGTAAATAACTGTCATAGTCAATATAGCTAAATATATTAATTAAGAACAGGGGGGCTGAAACAATTTTTCAGGTGTCACTCGGGAGGACGCGCTGTTCGCCCGGACATAAAGAGTTTCCCACTCACTGCTGGAGAGACAAAGGCAGTAGGGGCTACCCTATGTGCTGGCCACTTAGGGAGGTTGGGGGGGTAAATAACTGTTATAATCAATATAGTTAAATATATTAATTAAGAGCAGGGGGGGTTTAAATAATTTTTCAGTGTCCGGGCGAATTTTAGGGGTACTTTTCTGTAAAATCACTCTTGGCCTGCTTACAGCCAAGATATTAGAGGAATTCTAATTATTTTTTTTAAACATAACACATACTACCTAGCTCTAGCTTTTAGTGACATTTTTTAACCCAACTGCCTTACAGGTATTAAGGAGGGGGGTCTATAGGGCCTTTCTGTTCGGGAGGACAAAGCATTTCCCCAAATCAAAAAATTCTCCAGGATATATAAAAAATTGGCCCAGGTAAGCAATTATGGGCCCAAATTTTCTGTATTCCTCTACTCTATAGGGAAAAACTATGAACCAACACATATCTAGTCCTTTTTTCTCAAAATTTTATCAAATATATTGATTTTATGGATTTTTTCATGAATTTTGGGTAAAAAATGGTCTGTTTTAGGGCCCTGGAGGCCAAAAAATCAATATTTCACCAGTAAAACCTATATGTAACATGAAGATCTCATTGAGCCTGACAATTTGGGCCCAAAAAAATGGGGAATAAATTAATATCCTAGGGCTAGGGGCTGGAATACCTCCAAATTTTCTATCTGCACACTTTCTGTGATTTTTGACCATATACTCTTATAGTTCATATTTTAGAGGATAATCATGCTGCACTCTAATCATTCAAGCATGTGTACAGGTGAGGCGGTTTTGGGGGACCACATACAATCTCCCCCACCACCCTCTGTGACCACAGTGTCTCCACATGGGTATAGTTTTGGGCTGGAAAGTCCTCGCAAGCTGACCCTTCTTCCTATAAAGGAGAAAAAACATAACTAAGACCTATATCAAAATTATGAGACACGCTTCCCTTCCTTTATTTGTCAAGAAGATGTACTAAAAAATTCAAAGCTCTAGGCTATATATTAAGTGAAATGTCAATGTTCAAAAAATTAATTTGAAAATTATGATTTTCAAGTTTGTGTCCTTACTCTACAGCCATCGTTTTACCTATACTAATAATATACGTTATATCAATAGATATGGATATTCATTGGCTATTCCATAGTCTTTTCTATAAAGTAATGCTATTTTAAACAAATCTTTTAATTTTGATCAAAGAGAGTAACACCATTTACACCTCAACCACTGTTATCTATCCTTAATATAACACTACAAAACTTAAAGGAGCGGTAAGTTCTCGCATTTGTGTGCCCTGTAAGTTTATAATTCCTACCGTTAACAGTGTGGGCGCTACTGTTTACTTTGTAACAGGATATCCATACCACCCTCTACCTCCCAACACCCTTAGTATACAGACCGGGGAGATGGGGGGTGGGGTTATTGTCTCTGCATCTACTACATGGGTCATTAGCACCTCCTTGGGACATAGGTGGGCCACGGGAGGTATGCTTCGATCGGAGGAAATTTTCCTTTATCAGCGAAAGTGGGTTCACACATATGAAGAGCCCTTCTGAGCAGGGTGCTCAGTAGAGACCTGGCTTGTGGTCAGGACGTTTCACAGATGAACAGAACCAGATGAGTGCCTGCATTTTCTCATTTGATGATTAACCTGCAAGCTGTACCTCTCTTATCTATACTCGCTGGTTTATGCAAAGAGAGTAAATATTTTCTTTGGTTTATGATGGGTGGTGATGTAACGCACAGAGTGTGGCCCCTGCACAGAGCCAGGCTTTGTGCAGACCCAAGTGTGGCAGGAGGTGTGACCACACTTGGCTGCACAGAGTCCCAGTAAACACACTAATGTTGACTCAATATTGAATCAATGATTGCCATCAATATTGAACCAACATTTTATATCAGTTGATATTGGAAGTTTTTTCAACTATGAAAAGCTAATGTTGATTCAATATCAACTTTCAATATTGATACAATGTTGAAATCTGACATTGAATCAACATTGTTGATAAAATTTGTTTTAAATATTAAGAATATATAGTAAATTATCATTCAGATTTGTGAAAATATTTATTTGCTGTTCTTGAATCTTCCCTTCTATAAATAAAGAGAAAGGTGCAATAATGGTTCACAATATTTAAAATACAAAATCCTGTCCCTCAACTAAATTATTCTTATAGCATAATAATTTATTGAACTTTTCTTGGTCAAATACTAAGATAAAGGCCATCTATTAGTTTTCCCCTACCAAAACCTTTGTATGGATAGGTAGCATTAATGTCAGGTGGTCTGACAATGCATGGGAAGAGATACTCAAAAACTCCACTAGTTAAAACCTGTATGGTATTGCTTTTCAATGAAAAAGGTGTTTTCACATGACACACTTCAAAAGTTGCAAAATTACAAAAAACTTAACAAACGCGTGTAAATTCTTTTCATGTGAAAGAATTTGTTATGTTAACCTTAGTTTGAGATACCAACAGTTGTTTCTGAATTAATTTGAAAATGATGACTTTGGTTCCTTTTTGTATTGAAATAGTCAACATTTTGACAAAGTTGGCACACAGTGCCCCCTGGTGATGGATTGATGCGCAATTAAATATCTAATATTGATTCAACATTGATGTCTCAATTGTAAATCAATGTAAAAAAGGATTGATTTAGGATTGATTATCAAATATCTAGGCGATGTTAGAATAAATGCATCGGATCAACATCAAATTGTTCAATATTGATAACTCAACATTGAATCAACATCAGTGCCAGTATTTAATAAATATTGGTAAATGAACAGTTGATCAGCATTTAGATGTGATTGATTGTTGGTTCAATCCACTTTCAATATTGATTCAACACTGGGTGTTTACTGGGGTGTGGCCAGGGGGCTGGACACCTCCCTGCGTGAAGTATATTTTAATGATTGACACCGGTGGTTGGGCCATCATTTCCGTTTATACACGTAACTCAGCACCTATGTAAGGTATGGTACTGAATTATATACCAAATGAAAGCTCTAATTTTTTTCTGTTCAGCCATAATACTTATATGGAAATTAGGTGAAAATTCGGAAAACCCTAATTTAAAAACCTATTTTTTCATTTTTATTTTTTGAACAAGAATTACTCATTAACTATAAAAGCTACACCACTGAAACTTTTCATACACACTTATAACCATTTAGTGCAGGGAAGGGTGTCTCAGATTTTTTATTTAGGCCTTTGTTGTGATTTTATGTCAAAAAACGGGTAACTTGTCTCCATTGCAATGTTTTGAACAGGTATGACGAATTTCAAAGTTCTATCCCTCATGGTTACTGAGAAATAGTTGTTCAAAAAATAAAAAATAAAAAAAAAGTTTTCTCTTTGCAGGATCATAATTTAGGAACTTTAACTAATTCTTACATATATTCTATATCATCAGATAACTCTCAAACTAAGAATTCTAATGTATTTATCATGTCTATGTGAATTAAGACACACTTTAAAAAAGAAGCAATTCAAATAGTTATAAGGAATCACACCTCGACCACAGGTGTCAATCCTTAATGAAGGAATGGCCCCTTCAAAGTTACTCCAAAGGCATATTCCTAATGTGGGAATCCCGCATCCCACAAGGCATCCATTTGTATGTATAGGAACATGCATATGGATGAGTTTAGAAGGTATATGCACAATGTATAGTGGCGGATTTAGAAGGGGCATGCACCCCCCTCTTCTTTCATTTGCCAAATTTAGACTTTCTTAATGTAAATTCGGCCAAAAAGTAATTAAGGACGATTTTTTTTCCCAATAGTGCGCCCCCCGTTTCTCAAATGAGATGACACAATACTACTTTTTGTGAATAATTTCATAGTAGATCAAAAAATGGCCTTGGCCACCACATCCAGGTGCTTCTGCTGCTTCTTTAAACCTTTAGGCCCCAATCTTTGTATTCATAAACTGCTTGTTTTCCCCAGGATTTCCATGGATTTTCTCGGAATTTCCATAAATTCCTTGTCCTTGAGCAGGTTCAAAGGCTAACCAACCACTATGAATGAAAGTTAAGGAAATGAGTTTCAAAGGATTATATAGGGAATTAAATCAGCTTTAAAAAGATATATTGGCCAATTTTGTACATTGGATATTCATTAAAGTGTTTTCCTTGGAAAAATAATAGAAATATTCCCGTTTTTCTGGGTGGCTATGGCCGGATTGGGGGCTAAAGGCTTATCTTTGCCTGCTTAACTACTTCGGGGAGGTTAGAGGAGTAGGAGATGTCACGGTTGTTCCTCTGACACTCCCAGCACAGTCACTCATGGGGTGAGAACACACAATACGGGGTAGCAACTGGCGCCAGAGGTTATGGAAGGTGGTGATGGCAACCTGACGGTGGGCGCCCTCGATTGCCTTTAGATAAAGTTAATGCACATCTACCTTCCTTGTGCTGGAGGGGAGGAGGAGGATGTCTTCGCGTTTGTGCGTGGAGACTCAGCTGGGGAGGACGAGGGCATAGGTTTGGGCGTAGGAGTTGATGAAGTCGACCACACGGCAGGTGTCTGCGAGGTCGAGAGAGTGGGTGTTGGCCTTGCGTCCGCCGGACTTCTTAGTACGGGGTATGACCCCGTTCTCCCAATACCACTGGCTGATGGCAGTCATCTTGTTGATACTGCAGCTGAAAAACAAGAACACACAACTTACAACTGGGAATGGAATAATGTTGGACAAAGCAGGTTTGGTTACATAAAATATTATGTACATGTTAATAAGTTACAGCAGGACACAGGTTTAGGAACTACTTAGACAGAGAATGTTAGCTGCAGAGATGAATAATTACCTGTAGAGAAAGAGCAGGGTGTCCCGGCAGACCTTCCTGCCCCCGACGGTGTAGTGGCTCCATTGGTGCTGCCTGTCACCCTTGCCCCTTTTCCCCTTCTTCCAGGTCGACAGGTGTGCCGAGGTGTCAGTACAGGCACTTGTAACGCCCAACAGGAGCATGTCCTTCTCCCCTGGAATGGAAATCCGACACAGAACTTCAGTGATGTACGAGCGACCGACTTTGTGAAGAAAAAATGTTTAAGAAAGTTTAAGAACTCTACTCTCAGGTCTACCCCCGAGGTCACTGAGGTTACTTGGCCTAAAATCTAATGTCAATGCCACAGAGGTAAAGTTACAGCCTCCAGGTGGTCATACAGGTATTATAGATGACAAACTATCTGTATTTAAGACGATTAATAGCATGGTCATTGGCTGCACCTGGAGTCAGCTGGGCGACCTCCTGCCGTTTGTCAAGACGCTCCGCCGTTGAGAACTGGGCAGAACATGAGGCATTTTTGTGGTACCTACATGAGCACCTAAACATGACGAAAGTCAACATTAATGTCAAAGATATGTGAGGGCACCCCTATAGATTGAATTAGGTTCATTAGATGGCCGCTAAGAACTTTTAATTAGGCGTGAGAGAGCATAACGGTCAAGGCTGTCCATCGTTCAAGTGCGAGACGCCATTAACTAGGTCACGGCGGCATACTTTCAGTAATTGTCAATTTTGAACATAAAGACAGATAGAAACATGAAAATAATTACGGTATATCTTAGAAAACATGTTTGGGCAACTTTTGATGGCAGGACAGGTCTAACGGTTTGGTATTTATAAGAATTTTTAAATGACACAATTCGGGCAATTTCGATAGCAAGTCGCAAACAAGCATGGCCTACCTAAATTTTTGGCAACTGTCAGTCTCCTCCTGCAGCAGTTGGTCCGTCAGATCAGTGATAACCAGGGGCTCATCCTCGTCCTCCGGTTCATCCTCAGGCCCCTCCAATCCTCTATGTCCTTTTCAGACAGGGTAGCATCCTCCTCCCCCTCCGATAAGTCCCCATCGTCCTCGGCAAAGACTAAGTAATCCTCCATGAGTTCTCGCCATTGATCGTCGTTGGCGCCGCCATGAAGATTAGTCCGAACAATTGTATTTAGCGCTGCTGCCACGACCTCCTCAAGCTCCTTGGGGGTAGGCATCGAATCCTAACAATCTTGGGATCCAAACTGCACTTGCAGTTAGAACAATAACCACTCGTAATCACGTCAGGCCTCATTGAATGCGCACCTGCTTCTGTCGGTTGGACCTTTAAATTTCATAAACAGCTGCGCTTCCGGCACGCCGAGGGCATCTTAGCCAATCAAAGCGCTCGGACTGCAACACTTAACCTCCTTGACAACGATTGTTTACGGCGACAGCTTTCGCTATCCACCTTCTGATTGGTCCATCCCCGTCCCAATTCAAAATCCAACGATGCGATTGGCTAGAGGAGGTCCCACGCTTTTCGGCGGTACCAAAAGTTCTTGGGTTGTCGACTCCTAAAAGTGGCTCGCAAGGCGGCAAAGTTGATAAAAATCGGCATCTCAGGAGCCTTTTGTTCTAACTCACTGAAGCAGAAGAACGACTTTGGGGGCCATTATAACACACTTAGAATATTAATTTCATCAAAATATTTTGGGAAATGATTGTCCTGATATAAAAGATTAAGAAAATGCAAAAAAGTCATTTTCGATGGTGGGGCCGATTTCCGACTTCAGAGGCCCATGTCTCATTTTGACCGCGTGCGACTTGCGACTCATTTTGTCAGATCGGGTCACAAATATTAAGAACCCTAAATCCTATTTTTGCCCCATAAATGCTCAACTTTTGATGAATCACCACAAAATTTGCACATTTACTCCATTCTAATATCCCCTAGAAGATAAAAGTAAAATTGAACCTGTAAAATATGTATGAGTAAAATGTATCCATTAACCCTTTGCTGACGGCACAAAATGTGATTTTATGAAATATGATAGGTAGTAGATTTTCACTTTAAAATTTTAAGATTCTACCACAGTTTTATATCATAATGTCATATATCAATGGATAGCCCATTTACAAAAGGACTTAGAAAACATCATATCCATCTTTTATTTTCGTTGACATGGTATACATAGTACATTTTCACAGCAGGTCCCTTTAAAAAAAATCACTTTTTCAAAGCCCATTTTCCCAAAAATTGCCTTGAAGAGAGATATGGAGACGTGGCCATAAAATCATGAAATTTGCCTAATTTACACTTAATTATGAAGATATACATGATCATATTGATGAAAATCGATTGTAACCAAGAGGAATGATCAAATAAATAGTGAAAATGATAACACAAAACGTTTAGGGCCTTTTTAAGAGGTTTTAGGAAATATTGCTCAAGAAATACTTTAAATAAACTAATAAAACTTTAAAACAATATTTTTCATGAGTGGCCATCTTGAAAATGGCTCAAAATGGCTAATTTTGCACTATTTGTCAGTCTGGGAGTATGAAATAAATATGGCTGTAAGCTAAGAAAAACAAATGTAAAAATAATTCAAAAGTGCAATGCTATGAAGATATGATAATGTTGCACATACTGAAATCTATTTTGGTGAAAAGGATGGAAAAATGAATTTCAAAAAGCCATTGTGATTTTTATAGGGGTGAATTAAGGGCCCCTTATCATTGAAGTTCCAAAATTACCAAAGGTACCCCTGTTTGAGAAGTCACAAAATTAATATTAAGGTATAAATTGATAAAAATTACTATCTGACAGCAGTATCATCACATCTCAAACCATGATTTCAAAAGATACTATTGAGGTTTGGATATTATAGATATTATGGCCTGCACTGGGACCATCGATCAAATATGATCGATTCTGTATGGAGCCATCAGGAAGGGGTTAGAGTAGAGGAGCCAGTTTTCGCGCAGCTCTAGTTTTCTTGCATTTGACTCATTTTTATGGACGCATTTTTTTTATTTGTATCAGATATCTATATTTTCACTCTCTGACCCTAAAGAATGTCATGATGGAATAGATTTGAAATTTTTAAGGTATTCTGAGCATATTTATGTATTCTAGGGCCAAAAATGCGTGATCATGTCCATTTTATTGAGGAATATTGCGGGATCCTTATAAAGCTAATAATTTCTTGAATAATTATCACAGGATCATGCTTTCAAGACGAAATATTATTTGAATAATGCAGATATGATGGATATTAGTTTAAAGTGATATATAATCATTTAATTAACTGTAACATACTGTTTCATCATTATTTTAAAAATTAGACCCCTGCGTGAAAAGTGATGACACAAAATAAGGCAGTTTCCAGTTTTCGCGCATTTTTCCCAAATTTTCCATGGATTTTCCCAAATTTTCCTATTTTCCCCATAAATCATATATGACGTATCAAACTGTTACACAACACTTTCCTGAAATATATCAACCCAAGAATCGATGTATAATCAATTTTTGTCTTTTTATCAAAGGAATGTACATGTAAATGCACAAAAATGCAAAAAATTTTATGCAATCACATTTCTCTGGTTTGTTATTTTCTAACACAGGATATCACACTTCCGATACATATTGTTAATTACCCCTAGGCCAATGTGTATGCAACAAGGTGGCTATCAACAGAAAAATTGTATTTTGATGTCCCATATATATTTTTTTAATTTCTTCAATATTTTTTTTCATTTTAGGACATAAAAATCATCAAATGCACGAAAACTAGCACCAAAGTGCGCGAAAATAGGCTCCAGGTGTGCGAAAACTGAAGAATAAGCCCCTGAAGGTAGTCTATCAATATCTTATCAAAATATTTTCAAATTTCAATATTTCTTAAAATACTTATGTTTGTGAACGTCATCCCACTATGATAAGATGAAAAAAGATTAATCTGATTGATTTTTTCATTAGAGTAGAGGAGCCAGTTTTCGCGCACTAAGGGCCCCAATGCAGTATTTGATATCATACTTTTTATGTCAATGCATTTCTATTAGAGTAGAGGAGCCAGTTTCCGCGCGGCACTAGTTTCTGCGCATTTTACACATTTTTATGAATGCATTTTTATGAATGCATTTTTTCTAAATTCATCCAAAACATGTTATTTCCCTCTAAGATCCATCAGGACATCAAGGCTAAATAATGGCGGGAAGCTTATAATACATGTATCATATTTTCTCAAATAAGAAATAAAAACATGAATTCCTAAATTAAAAAAATGAGTAAACCCTCAAAAATGTTATGGATATTAGTTTAAGGTGATGTGCCATCATATTAATATCAGAAATATAATTTTTTGAATGTATTTTGGAAAATAGACCCCTGCGCGGAAACTAAAGACAAAAAATAAGACAGCTGCCAGTTTCCGCACATTTTTCACATATTTTCCCGAATTTTCTGAATTTCCAAGCATTTTTTTCATATATAAACTTGAAAAATTATTCAAACAAGCTTACATATATCTTTAAGACAGTTTCCCTGAACCATGTAAACCCAAGAACCAATGCTTACTTTTTCTCTCTTTTATCTAGGCGAATTCATGCTGGATGCTGTCATTTAATGAAAATGCACAAATATGGGTATTTTCTATTATTTATTATGATACCCATTCTTTAGATTTTCCAAGGAACATAGCATTTCTGATGTGTATATAATGAATTAAGATGAATTCAACTATTGTTTTAAGTAGCAAATATTAAAAGAAAATCTTTTTCTGATTCTCCAGAGATGTCATGTTATATCTATTCAAGATTTTTACTAATTCTATAGCTAAAATCTGCATAAATGCACGGAAATTGACTCGAAAATGCGCAGAAATAGGCTCCAGGTGCGCAGAAACTGAAGAATTGACACAGGAAACAGATTTACTGAAATATTAAAGATAAATATTTTGTTCTCATTCTTTTTTGGTCAAATACAATAACCCTTGATATTTCTCAACAAGTAATGAACAGTAATTATCAGAAATGCATTTTTTACAGAAATATGACAGGAAATTCTGTTTTTGGGTCCTTAGTGCGTGGAAACTGGCTCCTCTACTCTATTTTTTTTCTCATTATTTGTGAGCAAATGAGTAGGCTTATTGTATTTCATCCCAAAAACATCAGGAAAATTATTCAACTTAGATATTCCATTAAATCATTTTCCTATATCAATTCTTCAGTTTTCGTGCACCTGGAGCCTATTTTCGCACATTTTGGCGCCAGTTTTCGCGCATTAAACCATATTTTAGCTCTAGAATGAGTAAAATATTAAATAATTACAAAATTTCACTTATGGAAAGTCAGAAACGTAATATCCAATGACATCTCTCATGTAAAAGAACCATTGGTATCTTTACCATTTATAATATACATATCAGAAATACTATGTTGTCTGCAAAAATCTAAACAAGAAATATATGTTAAAAAGACCAGAAATACACATATTTGTGCATTTTCCTTCATGACATAGAGTAGAGGAGCCAGTTTTCGCGCATCTCTAGTTTTCGTGCATTTTACGCATTTTTATGAACGCATTTTTTCTGAGGCTGTTGTACATGTTTTATGACACTCTTACGTTCATATGTGCATGATGAAGGATCAGAGGTAAAGTTTCTGTTGTGATACATCAAAAATTGTGTATTTCATGGACAGAATTGGGTGCTAGGGTCCCCTGTTTAAGGGAAAATCATGCGAGACTTATATATTCAATTTTTATTGAATTAATTAACATCTCTCTTTTTTTTTCTATCCAGTAATCCCAGAAATTCTCCAAATTTTGCGGACATAAGTTTAAAGTGATATACTATCGTTTCAAACTCAGAAGCTTAACCCCTTCAACCCTCTATTCCTGAGAACATGAGGTAGAAAATATCTGTAGACAAGAGAAAGTAAGCTTTCAAATGCTGCAAACCTTTTTAAAATATTCCTTTTAGAAGCTAAAATCTGGTTGTATGAAGTGCCTTACCTCTTGTATAATAGAAACACCCCAGTCCTGATTATCATATTACTTTCCATGTTACTGCAATTTGAACTTAACCCTATTTAGTGAGGAAAAGAAGGCATATCTAATTATAGAAAATGATAGAAATCCAATAACTTTTGATTCAGAAGGTTATTTCTCTACCTGTTTGAAGTATTAGGTGAACAAAGATATTTTCTACATTATCCATGACAAATGTTCCATTGACCCTTAATATTCTTTTTTTCTGTAACCATGGTAACATAACGACCTTTCTTAAATGTAGAATTTCCCAGAAGAAACATTCCATTTCAAATTTCCCATAATGCCTCATTCTGGAAAATTTGGTTATTTCTGTAAATGCCATTGAATTCTCTGTAAATTTTCATATAAGTCAAGTTTCACTCAAATTACATAAGAAATATGTTTTTTCCATATAATTCCTTAATATTGCAATTGAGAGGGTGATTTTGAGGTTTTGCCATATTTGCCCTAAATTGGACAGGATGTCCTGTACTTAAATATCTGTTCTAAAAGAACTAATTATCTTTGAAGGATAATATAAAAAGCTGAAGATTCCTTGGAGCATCAGGAATATTTTGATATTTACCTTTTAACTGTTGGTTAAATACTCATTTTGCAATTAGAAAATAACCGTAACATTAGGGTCCAATTTATGGGTAACAGCCTTGTGGTGGCCAAATATGGCCTTATGGGGTGGAAGGGGTTATAAGCTAACTACGACCCCTCTACTGGGGCGCTGAGGTAGCTGAGTGTAGATTGAGTGACTGGTCACGAGGAGGCTTAAGGCCTTGACCAGTTGGTGAAGACAATGAGAAGACAGTAGTTGGCGAATAAGAAGACCCAAGACAGGCCCTTTATTGAACAATGTAATAAAAAGAAAAATTCCGTCCTGTCCGCTTCGGTGAATGTTATTGAATGGAGCGGGCAGTTAGGGTGTGACGTCATCCGTGACGTCATAGCATTATGCTGGCGCCCCCTGGTGTCGGGGTGTAGAGTTATCGGCGCAACAAAGTCTAGGTGAAACGTGGGGTGGTCTGCTCCTCACAACGGCTACCGCAACAATTGATGCATTCATCCAAAGTAACCACAAAGACCAGTAGCCTCATTATCAGTCTGTTAGCTGATTGGTTGATCCTACCCACAGAGGGCTGTGCCTATGTTAGGAACAATCCCAATATGATGTAGTAGTCTGGATGGTGCTGCCCCCTGTTATCACAGAGGTGCATTTAGTGAGAATCTTGTTGATTGGGTTTAGCCCATCTGTGGGTAGGGGTAGTGTCCTAGTGGTGGCAGGGCCCGGTTAGGGGCCAGGCACCCATGAATTCCATGTTTATGGAAAGGGTCTAGGATGGTCATTGGTACGGTTTCGGTGCAATACCTCATCAGGCCGTGTATTGTGTATGCGGTGTCCACAAAAGGGATCTTAATTGGTATGTTGTTCTCCGTAGTTTAACGAAGATGTGGTCCAATTAGATGTCCTGTGGTGGCAATATGGTGGTAGCTGAGGCTAGGTTGGTCTTTCCCATCTTTCTTCTTTAGTGGCGAGTCAGAATACAGTGAGTGCCATATATGGGTCGATTAATGAAGTATACATTCGTGTATAGGTTTTTTACGTAGGGTGTCGATCACCATAATGGACTCTGGTGTGTATGATTGAGCCATTTGAATTGTCAGTAGACGCTGTCCATTGAGTTCAAGCCACGCGGTATTTGCGTCTGTAGACGCTGAATCCACGAAAACTCAACCTGTAGCCTTCGTTTCATACTGTCGTCGCAGTGTGCGTCTGTGTGTATGAACTCCAGTATGTGTATCTCGATATCATTGAGGCCCACATGGTCGGCCAAGTTGAAGTGTCTAGATACCTCATTGTTGGCTGGATTATGGGCCACATGATAGAAGTGGCACTTGAACCGTTCTTGCAGAGAGTTCTTTGTCTGGCCCACATATTGTTTTCCACATCTCTTGCAGCTAATACAGTACACCATATTGTTACTTTTACAAGTGACATTGTGGCGAGTTGTGTAGCGGCGGCTGGTGGAATTGGAGTGTATGTGGCCACTTGTATTGAGTCGTGGGCAATATCTGCATTTGTGATTTTTGCACCTTTTGCTCGAGCCAGTTGTGGTGACAGGTAGACTGTCTTCCCGTGGTCTCAACTTTGCTCTTACCAGTAAGTCCCTGAGACTTTTTGGCTTGCGGTATCCCACTTTGAGGGTTCTTGCATGTAGCGGTCTAGTGCTGCTCGATCTATCCAGCAGATCCCAGGTATTTTGTACCTGCGATTTTAGACCATCAAAGCAAGGGTTATAAGTGGTTGTCAGGAATACTACATCGTCTGGCCTCTTCGAGGCCAATGTGCTTTCGGGTCTCGGTGTCAAGAGTTCGGTTCTGGATTTGCCGGTCGCTCTATCATAAGATTCCAATATAAGGGGTAGGGGATACCCTTTTTGGATCAAGAGAGCGGCTTTCTTGGCACAGTGTTCCGCGAAGTCGTCATCATTGCTGCAAATCCGACGTATTCGAAGGAATTGGCCGTATGGCAGGCCCTTTTTGCAGTGGTATGGATGAGCGGAGTCGAACGGGAGATAGTTGTTCCTATCTGTTGGTTTGCAGTAGAGTGTCGTGGTCAGTGTCTCGGCACTTAAGATGACAGTTGTGTCCAGAAAGTTTATTCTTTCTGTCGAGCACTCTGCTGTGAACTTGATCGTTGTATGGACTGTGTTGAGATGGGATATGAAGTTGTCTAACTCAGTACCACCATGTTGCCAAATACAAAAGACATCGTCAATGTATCTGTACCACGCCCTTGGTTGGAGATGGTAGCTGTAGACATAGCGATCCTCAAATTCAGCCATGAAGATGTTTGCATAGGAGGGTGCTAGTCTCGTGCCCATGGCAGTGCCTCCCACTTGCAAGTAATCCTTTCCATCGAACTGAAAGTTGTTGTATGATAGGACTTGTCCGAGTAGTTCTACCAATGACAGGTTATCAGGCTGTGAGCCATCTGTCCTGTATTTGGTCAGGGCATTGTATGCTGCACGGCATCCCTCACCATTTGGTATATTGGTGTAGAGGGACGACACATCTAGCGTGACTAGGATTTCATGGCCACACAGGTTGGTGATCTTCTGCAGCTTACTCAGGAAGTCACTAGTGTCACGGATGTAGGACGGGACATGTTTTACTATGGGAGCCAGGAACCTATCGACGAACGCGGAAATTCTTTCCGTTCGGCGCAACAAAGTCTGTTCCCGCGCATAAGCTAACTACGACCCCTCTACTGGGGCGCTGAGGTAGATGAGTGTAGATTGAGTGACTGGTCACAAGGAGGCTTGAGGCCTTGACCAGTTGGTGAAGACAATGAGAATACAGTAGTTGGCGAATAAGAAGACCCAAGACAGGTCAAGGTGCCCAACTACAGGTTCGAAGAATGTCAAGGCAAATTGGAAGAGATAATGGGGTCTTTCTGACGGAGAGTATCATCAGAGTGGTGCAGATACGTGTCAATGGCTGAGGAGGCCCAAGATCCACGGGCCCGGATGTCCATGATGTCCATCCCTAGTGCCTCCATGGCGGAGGGAATGAGAGCTTACTGTCGAAGGATTGATGCCAATCAGGGAACATAAATCCTTGAGTCGGTGGTTGAACCAGACATAGTTCATGGGGGTTAGGCCGGTAGGTGCAGGGATCCTAAAAAGGGGGTCGCTTTCTAAAGGGTTTTGGGCCCGGGAAAGCTCCGACATCCAGCGTATCGGACTGAGTGATGAACTCGGGGATGAGTTTAGGACGACCCTGTGAGGTGGGCCGCCAAACTGGTTGGTCTTCGAGGAAGGAATAACTAGAACTAGATGATCCGGGTAAATAGAAATGTCCCTCCAGTGAAGAACGTGTGGAGAGGGAGTTGAATAGTGGCCCTTCCGTAAGAGGGCCCTGAAGGCCAAGGTCACCGCCGACCAAAATACTAAGTCCCAGGGAAGGATGGTATTAATTTCCTGGAAAATCAGCAGTAAGTCCTGATGGGATAAGGGGTGACGGAGAGGGCGCCTGGATGATGAGAGGCGCCTGAGGCCTCTGATGGTTTGGTGAAGGGTGTAATCATCCGAGTAGGTGGGGAAGCCATATGATTGCTGTGTGGTCCAGATGGCAGATAAATAATTAGTGATCGAAGTAGGTGCTAAGAAATCACCAAGATACACTACATATAAACAGGCTTGGGAAGCCGTGCATGGGAAAGGGTTGAAATTATAAGTCCGGCAGAAGTTGTGGTAGCAGGCTAGCTGATAGGTCCTTGATCTCCGTGTTGTCTGGGCTAGTGAGGCGTCTTGAAGTTCCTTCTGGCGGGAGACGATCCTGTTCAGAGGCGGTTCTGTTGGTAGAAGTAGAGCATGTTGAGATCAGTGAGCATGGAAATACATTTTGTGTAGGTGCCAGCGTAGGGGAGGCGTGACAGGGCGTCGGCTAAGTGATTGTCAGCCGACCTGATGTAGGAGGCGTGGACCTCTATGTTCATGATGAAGCAGGTCCAGAAGAGTTCCCGCAACCACGTTATGCAGGTTTTGTTGCAGCTCCTGCCTGTGTTTATTATGGCGAGAACTTGCATATTGTCTGTCACGACGTGGATGTGGCTGTTCTTGAAAAAGGAAGACCAACTGGCCACAGTTCATACACATTGATGTTCTTAGGTGGTATATCAAAACTGGGGGGTTCAGGCGATGACTACAGCCTACGTCAATGAGAAAGATAGCCACCACTCCAAGTCGGCTCGAGTTGAATCATCCAGGGGGATGTCCTGGGAGTAGCGGGAGTAGGAGGAAGCTAAGTCGAAGATCCTCCGGCTGAAGGTACGGCCTCCGCGTACTACATAGGAACAATGTGATACAAGACCCCCGATGCGTTCTAGCTGTTTTTTGGAGGTGCGGCCCCGAGCCAAAGCTGCAGAAATGGCAGATTTAAGCTTGTTTACTTTTTCAAGCGGGAGGGATAGTTCCATCTTGTCACTATCAATAGTAATTCCTAGGAAGGCGGTTAGGGTGTGACGTCATCCGTGACGTCATAGCATTATCCTGGCGCCCCCTGGTGTCAGGGTGTAGAGTTATCGGCGCAACAAAGTCCGTTCCCGCGCAAATATCAATGCATATTTTTCAAGATACACACCTGCGTGAAAACTAAATACAAAAAATAAGGCAGTTGCTAGTTTTCGCGCATTTTTCAATAATTTTCTGCGAAATTTCCGATTTTTCAATTATATATTTCACCAAAGAATGATTTAATTCCATAACATGGTTTTATATACTCAGAGGACCCTTTCCTGACATGTGTCAACCCTAAAGTCAAAACGTATCATCGTTTGTCTTATTTCATGGGGAATGAATGGTTCTTCTCCTAGAGTAGAGGAGCTAGATTTCGCGCATCACTATAGATCCAATCACCAAATAGAGAGGATACTGGGTTATGAGATTCATATCAGGTTTATACCTTAAGAGACTGAATATGTATCCATGTGTTGCATATATATAACAGAGTGAAAACACCTCCAGGGGCGGTCTGATGGGTTTAAGACAGAATTTGGATATTTTTATATATCTTGGGGACATAAGAATAGATACTTCCATCCGAATTTGGCCGGTTTACATACCCCAAGGTTCAAATTTATACATTTAAATCCACAATTTCATTCTTCTAGGTTTGACAAGCTTTTTTGAATGGGTAATAATCATTCATTTTCTGAAAGAAAATCTATAAATAACTAAATATTATTCATATTCATCTAAATAACTTCATTTTTACTTTAAAAAAAAAAAGGCATTGAAATATGAATGTTTGATACATGTGAGTGCTAGATACGAGACCCACACTTCCTTTACGATGATATAGGCCTAGTCTGAGCTGGATCATGTAGACTGAGTCCTTTTAGAGGTTTGAAAGCCTCCTAGAACATATCTTTTTATGATTTATCAAATACTAAATAGTTATAAGACTGTGATAAGCAAGGAAAGCGTTTCATTCATAGAGGCAGTTCAGCTAAAATACACATATTTTGGAGAAATCTTCATGATACATCTTTCTAAAATCTTATATTTTACCAAAAATATACTTTCATTAGAGAGCTATAGAGGGTCTAACTATACAATCTATGAGGATTATAATGCTTGATGCATGGGGGCTAATACCTCGAAATTTGCCACATGATCAAGGGCCATTGTTCTACTCTGCTTGAGCATGTGTGGTCCATAGGCATAATGCTTAAGCAGATGACAGCAGGTAAAGGGACACCCTGTTCTTTGTGGCCACCTGATGGTCTTGTAATATGGAGAGTATTGGAATACCACAGGGAAACTCTGTATTGAGGGGACAGACGAGATGCTATCCGCTACGCTCTCTGCCAGAAATGATAGTCCATGAGATATAACTCTCAGTTGAGGCAGCAGAGTACTGTTTATTGGTGATATCTGCAGGTACACTGATAACGAAGTCTGTAATAGGCCCTCTGCACTGAGAACCCTCTCCGCTCCTTCCACGGGCCTATCCAAGAATTGATGGGCCCCCCACAAACATGAATGTACAGAGGGATGAGGCCCCCCAAAACCATAATTCAACAGGAGACTGGGGGGAGGGCAAGGCCCGTTGGGGTCCCCCTGCATCCGCCCCTGCCTTCTCTCATTAGAGAGGTTTAGACTGACAGTAACCTCATGGTGCTTTGGTTTTGATACTGCTGATTTTGTCATGCTTTGGCTTCTCACAGCTTTAACCCTTTAGACCCCACAGATTGCGCCTATAAATCGCTGGATTTCCCCAGGATTTCAATGGATTTCCCCGAGGAATTCCTTAAATTTCCATTAATTGAGGGATTTTAAATGCTCACACAACAATAGTAATAAGAATTATAAACACCTGGTTTGAAGTTTTGAATGGGGAATTAAATAAGCTTTTAAGCGATATATTAGCCGTTTTTTGTGTGTTGAAAAATATTGAAAAATTAAGGAAAAACAGCAATTTTTCTGGGTGGCTACTGCCGTATTGGGGGGTACACCCTCGGGCGGCCATGGCGGGATTGGGGTCTAAAGGGTTAATATTGATCAAAAGTACAAATAGTTTATGAAGGAAAAGAAGCCTAAAACCATGTAGATGTGATCCATGTGTCAAGTCTTAGATTTTTGTATATGTTTCATTCTTTTATGATTTAATGAAAAATACGAATATTTTCTTCCTATTATAGGAAACTATTTTTAAAATGCTCATTGTCTAACCTTAATATCTTAGCTAATGCTTATTCCCAAGGTCTCAAATTTTCTGTCCTGATAAGGGGAGACATCAAAATATCCACAGTAGTTCGCAGCCAGTGGTCAGTGACAGTCCAGCATGATGCCATTATTAAGGCATACTAAAGGTCACAGCCTGCCGCCGTGGGCTGCAGTCTGATATGAGGAGGGTGGACACACTATCTTAATGACCTTAAATGATTTCATTAACTAATTAATAATCAATTAATTAAACTTAATGAGGTAGTGAGTATGTTATGTATACAAAACATAAAAGGAAAATTCCATTTTATCATACAACTAATGAAACAACTGAGATAGGCTCATGTCTGGTACCCCTAATGAGATTGCAATAGGGGTTTAGAGTGTTGCAGCCAGTCCTGGCTCACAGGGGTTATAACTAACATCCGCAGCATCTCGGTTTCACACATCTGAACTTTGACATCACCCGTAACTCAGTAGAACTAGGATTGAACTAGGTTTTTACCGTGATCAATGGTTAAGTTCACCTGACAGCTCTGAGCTCTGTCAACTACCCTGGTCCCAGTGGCAGATCATTCAGATGCAACTTTTTGAAAAGGTGTCAATAGAAATATAATGGGAGGGGGAACACCACCCTGCCTCCCTTTCCCCTCTAAATCCTCCCCTCTAAATACACCTGTTGGTCTTGGAGATATTGTAATAGCACAAAGAAACATTTGTCAATTCCTCCTACCACAGATGGCTGATTTATAGTATTTTAAGCACCTGCCGACTAATTTCACCAATTCTGATGACAAAACCCCTAGAAAAACTATTGAATATAGGATGTGAAATTTTTATACAAAAGCCAGCGAGCTTTTGACTAGATTGTGCAAATTTTGCTGGTAGAAAATAAATTTGGGTCTGCACACCCCTGATGCACAGCGTGCATCCTGGTCAAGGCTAATCTGCAAGTGGCTGTCCTTGGTAAGGTGAAATATTATAATGCATGCTGCACTATTCATAAGTCAAATCTAGAGATTCAACATGATACTGTCCTTGAGTTGGCCCAACTACTTGTAACAAGTAAAGAAGGCAATAATGGCAAAATTGGAAATAAGTGGGTAACCTTCAGTTGGATTTAAGTGATATAAAATATTAAGTTTCAATAAAATTGTAATATATAAAATGCTAACCCCTGGACCCCTAGCACGCCTGAATATCCTGAAACAATATTTCTAAACTATCCTTTAACCCTTTAGACCCCAATCCGGCCATAGCCGCCCGTGGGTAGTTTCCCCAATCCGGCCATAGCCACCTGGAAAAACGGAAATTTTTCCATAATTTTTCCATATTATTCCAAAAAGGACAGTTATATGGGGTTTCAATGCACAAAAATGGGTAATATATCATTTGAAAGCTGATTGAATTTCCTTTCCATTGCTACAAACCCCATCGTTATAACATTAGTTGACAGGGATGGGTCATCCTTTAAATATATTCAATTATAAGACATTTAAGGAATTCGGGGGGGAAATCCATGGAAATCCTGGGGAAATCAAGCAATTCATGATTGCAATATGTGGGGTCTAAAGGGTTAAGTATCCTTACAATATCCCCCAAATTATTTCAATACTATCCCCAAAGTATCACCACACTATGCCCTCCTTACTATCTATGAAGCATCCTTGAACTGTCCCAAATCTATCCCCAGAAATGTCACCATAGTGTCTCCTAACTATCCTCAAAGTATCCATGAAGTATCCTTACCTGATCTCAAACCATCCTCAATTTATCCCCGACTATCTCCAAACTATCCCCAGACTATCTTCAAAGTATCCCCAAACTATCCCTAGATTATCTGTAAACTATTTTCAAATTATCCCTTGACTATTCTGAAAAGTATACCCAAAATATTTCCATTATCATACCCAGACTATCCCCAAAGTATCACCAAACAATACCCAAGTATCCCTGAAGTATCCCCAAAGTATCTGTAAAGTATCCCCAATGGATCCCCAGACTATCCCCATAGTATATCCAAACTATTGCACAGATATTATCTCCAAATTATTCACAAATTATCCCCAATATATCCTAAAACATTTCCCAAATGTTCACCAAACTCTCCTTAAACTGTACCAAAAATATTCCCAAGTGTCACCTAACTATGCCCAAGGTATCCTTTAACAATTGCCAAAAGATCCCCAGACTATCCCAAAAAGTGTCCCCAAACTTTCACAAATCTATCTCCAAACTATGCCAAACATATCCCCAAAGTGTCAACCAAATATACCTATAATATCCTTGAACTATCCCCAAACTTTGGCAAAACCATCCTGAAACTGTGCCTAACTTATGCCCAAAGTGTCACCCCATTATACCCAAGATATCTTAAAATCATTGTTTTAAGGTTCCTCAGAATATCAAAAAACTATCTCAAAATCTTTGCATAATTGTCCCTAGACTGTCCCCAAAGTACCCCCTTATTATCCCTAAGATATCCAAAAGCTATTCGCAGACCATTCCAAAATTATATAAAGACTGCCTAAAAAGTATCCTCAATGTATCCTCATACTATCCCCCAAGTACCTCCAACATATCCCCAACCTATCATCAAAACTATTCCAAAAATTCACTAAAACTATCCCCAATGTATCCTTCAACTATCCCAAAAGGATCCCTAGATAGTCCCAAAAGTATGACCAAACCTTCCCAAATTAATGCCCAGACTATTTCCAAAGTATCCCAAAGGTACCCCTAAAGGACCCGAACTATTACCAAACTATGGCCAAGCTATAGCTGAATTCTGGTCAATTTTGAGGACTTTGCAAGTTACCATGGAAACCAAAATTTAATAAGCAATTCAACTACTTTCAATTCTCTATTCCAGCATACATAAATTTGGCACATTTTTGTGTTTCAATCTAACATAATAAGAAAGAAATTAGCTATGTTTTAGTTGTTTTCCATGGAGAGTTGTTTCATTGTTTGTTATAGATTATATTTGTGGTTGCTATGGTAACAGAAACCAACCAGAAAGTCAAATTTTGGCAAAATTTTAGGCTTTTTCTGGTTACCATGGCAACCGAGTAACTAGGGAAACCAATTTCAATCATTCAGCTTATGGAACTCTCAGAATGCATCGATTTGACATTTTATTTGTGTTTCTATCATGAATATTAAGGAAGACATGGCCAAAATAAGGTTGTATTTTTTGTTCTTTATAAAATTTGACCTTTGACCTTGAAATGACCTTGAAATGACCTTGAAACTGAAAAGAAAAATTCTCACCAAAACTTTTCTGAAACCTTAAAGTGTGTAGATCATAAAATCAGTCACAGAAATAAATTAACATGCATTTTCAAAAATAGCCCTTTTTTTGACATAAGCTACCCTACTATAATATTATTATACTAAGATTAAGGCTATCAATAAGTTTATTCCAAACCAAATCTGCCTTTATACGGATAGGTAGCATGAAAGGGAACCTTGCACCCAACTTCACTATGAATTAATTTTAGATGAAATCCATACAGCATGTTATATACACTAATACCATTAGAAAAATTTTAAATAAATTCACAGTACATCCAGAATTATTGGATCATGCCAGATCTGCCTGTTTTTAATCCTTTTTAAGGGAAATTCCCAAATATGTGACTTCACACGGGGAGTTAAAGGGAAACCACATTTGTCCATAAAAGAGAATCCCCAATTCTAAAATATATATTAAAATGGAAATGTGCTTTAGAGCCAATGATATATATTTGGCTACATAGAGGTTGAAATTTATCGTAATATTTATTCATCTGCAGTTACTCATTATCATGGAATTCCCAAGTTGTTTTTCATGGGAATTCCCATCATAATGACGTAGTAAGGCGAGTAAAGGACAGCATAAAAATTAAGGAATCCCCAAATTTAATTGGCTTTCCTGGATAACTGACTTATATCTTGATATTTTGCCCTTTTTTTATTTGAAATATTTTTATAACACATGAGTGAAGCAAAACATCACAAATTTAGAATTTTGTTAATTGATGTGCAAGGAACCCTTTAATGTCAGGTGATCTGACATTGCATGGGATGAGATACACCAGAACTCAAGTAGTTCAAATATGTACACTATTGCTTTTCACCCAAAAAAAAGTCTACATGTCATACTTCAATGTAAATAAATTTACAAAAACATGTAAATACCTTTCAGGTGATAGAATTTGCAATGGTAAATTTAGTCATTGGTGGATCCAGGATTTTTAAAAGGGGGAAGCGCATTATAGGAAAATCTTTTCCTTTATTACCTTTCATCCGAGTTTTACATTAAAAAACTGAATTTTCCAAAAAAAAGGGAGGGGTGTTAGACCGTAAAATGTAAACATGACGTAAAACCTAAATCAACGTAAAATGTAAGTAGAATCACCGTAAAATCTAATTTCAACGTAAAATGTAAACCAGATTGACCTAAAATGTAATTATGACAAAACGTAAAATGAAACAATCTAACGTAAAATGTAATTCACTCTTCAATTTAAAATGTAATTATAATAGTTTAAGAAGTACTATGGCTAAACTGAAAGAGAATATTTTCTTATAATATCAAATCTTGCCTGGGTGAATAAATGTAATATGCTTTTGTAATGATCCTTTATTGACACCTCATTAGTTTGAGTGGTGTCACAAAAGATATGATCATAAGATATGCACCAATTTGACCATGGGATAACACTGTATTCATTGTCGTAATAGATTCTATTGTTCTTAGTCAGTGAATAATGCCTTGTACCGTGCACATTTTGTGTTTCAACTTGATTTACAATTTTACATTTTAGGGCAGCTAATGTAATTACAATTTATGGCAAGATGAGTTACATTTTACATCATATTTACATTTTACGTCAATTTGGATTACATTTTACGTCAAATTACATTTTACGGCAGATTTACATTTTACGGTCTAACAAGGGGTGTTAGACCGTAAAATGTAAATGTGACGTAAAACGTAAATCAACGTAAAATGTAACTAGAATCAACGTAAAATGTAAATGCAGCGTAAAATGTAAACCAGATTTACCTAAAATGTAATTATCACAAAACGCAAAATGAAACAATTTAACGTAAAATGTAATCGACACTGAGCAATATAAAATGTAATTTTAATAGTTTTAGAGGTGCCCCATAGTTCAACAACACTTAATTAATTGTGATAAGTATATTTCTCAGTAATGGATGTATGGAGCAGCAATTGTATTTTGCCTTGCTGTATGCCTTTGCCAAAATATAAAAAAGCTCTTAATTGGCACTTTTCAATATCACTTCTTCATCATAATGAAATATGTGACCCGTTTTGGCGAAATGAGTCGGATGTCGCAGAAAGTCGAACTGAGATATGGGGCTCTGAAGTCGCATTTCGCATTTTTTATCGAAAATGGGTTTTTTCTTTTATTCATATCTCCTATATCAGAAGTCTTCCCAAAAAAATTTTAGGTCCCAAAGCCATCTCTTAGTCCCTCTAAATAGGCCCCAAAGACGCGCAACGCCTCAGTGATCTGAAACAAAAGACCCTCGATTCACGCCATTTTCCCCTAGCTTCGCGGCTTGCCTGTCGGTCTGGATCCCATCCCAGCCCCATGTTCCGGGTACCTGCTGTAAGGGCGCGAAGTGAACTGGCCAATGACAGCCTCGGATTTTGAATTCGCGCCGGCAAGGACCAATCAGAACGTGTTTCCCCGATCGTCGTCCCGTAAACAATCGTCGTCAAGGAGGTCACGTGTGCGGAATGCGGCGCGCTGATTGGCTGAGAGGCCTCGCGTGCCTTCCGGTTTCAGTTGTTGTGGAAATTTAAAGGGACGCATGGCGAGCAGGACGGACGTGCGACATCACTTCTCCGACGGATTTAGCTGTTTTAATCCTGGATCACTGCTGGATTTTGATGTGGATTACCTCCCAACATCGTCGGGAAGGACATGGATCGCGAGGAGGCTGTCGCGGATGCCCTGAATACGATAAATCGGGCGAATTTACGTGGTGTAGCCGAGGCACAGCAATGGCGGACTTTGGTCGACGAGTACTTTCTCTTCGCCGACGGGGAGGAGGGGGAAGACGATCCCCCCGAGGAAGAAGAAGATGTTCAGGAGGATCTAGGGGAACCGGAGGATGCTGAAGACGATGAGGATGAGCCACTAGTCATCCCTGACCCCACGGACGACCTTCTACAGGCGGAGTGGGAGGACTGCGAACGCTTCATGTGAGTTTTGAAAAACTTTATAATGGCCGACATGCGGTCGGTTGCCCTATCTCTGAAACAAGTACGCAAAGTGCCTAAATCCCTTTCAATGTTGATGAAACTGCCTACGATTGTGCCCTAGTATGTATTCTAACTGCCTAACTAGTTTTTATCAAGTTTCAAAGTTGATTTCATGCCATAAACAGGGATGATCCGTCGGGGTTGTCCGGTGACCTACTTAATGGCGTCAGCTGATCCGGCCGGCCTGTAACGGTTATCAATCATGTCTCATGCCATTGTGGCCCTCAGGAAGGTGAACTAAGTCTAATATCATGTATGTTGTTGTCTTTAGATGTTCCTGCAAGCACTACAAAGACAAGGAGTGCAGTAAACAGTTCACGACGTCGGAGCTGGTCGCGCGTCGGCAGGAGGTCTTTCAGCTGTCCTCAGGTAAGTTTTTCATGAGATACATGTTATGCAAACCTGTCGCCACGACCATGTAGCTATGTCGTTCTTGCTCAAAACTATCCCATAATCCATGACAACGTCTTGAAGTATAACAGACAACTATTAACACTCAACCAGACCGTTTTTAAGTTAGTATTTAGGGTGTGTTAACCTAGTTCATGGGTCAATCCAGAAACCTCATTCCTTGAGTCACATGCATATCATGTACAGATTGTTATTATCCTAATCTACTTTGTTTTCTAGGCGAGAAGGACATGTTGCTACTGGGCATCGCCAGTACCTGCACAGACAATAGCAGCAGGCTGTCCACCTGGAAGAAGGGGATTAAGGGGAGAGGGGAGAGGCAGCACCAAAGAAGCCACTACCTCGTCGGTTCTCGGCCAGTCTGCAGGGACACTTTCAAGTTCATGTACGCGTGAGTAGCTTTGATATTCAACTTCTTTGCTCAACTAAGGTCTACCTAGATATCCCTACTATTATTGTACTACTTGAGGTAAATTACAAGATGAACTGTAATGAATCATAACAGAATCTGATCATGGCACTTACCATCACAAATCGTCCATATTAATATTACAATACTTACCTGTACTTGTTGCCTGTGTCCAATAATTATTGGCCTAATGTAACTCTTACCTTGTGACCTTTCCAGCATCAGCCAGAACAAGCTGACGTCCATCATCAAGTGGTACAAGTGCTACGGGGTGGTGACCAGGCAAAAGAAGTCTGGCGGGCGACAGGCGACTGCAAGGATCCTCCAACTGGAGGACATCAGGCGGGTCGTGGACTTCATCAACTCCTATGCCGAGACCAACGCCCTCGTCCTGCCTGGTCGTGTGTCTTCCCACAAACGGGATGACATCCTCCTCCTCCCCTCCTCTTCCACAAAGGCCGACATCTACAGGTTTTACAGCAACGCCATGGAGGAGGCTAACTTCAGGTGTGTGGCTGACTCAACCTTTAGAAACCTGTGGCTCCAACTCCTCCCTCGCATAGTGTGTTCCCGCCCTATGACTGACCTCTGCTGGGAATGCCAGCGCAACAACAGGGATATCTCTGCCTCTAGTAACCTACCTGACATTGTGAAACAGGCCAAGCTGAAAAAGCAACAAGTTCACCTGGAGGTGGTGGCTCGGGAGAGGGGCTTTTATCAGGACATGGTCAAGTCTGCCAAGGCTGCCTACAAGGAAGCAGAGTCCCCTCCCCTTGGCCCCCACCCCCCTTCGGACACGAAGGTCCACATCAGTTTTGATTATGCCCAGCAGGTCCACCTTCCCTCCTTTCCTATGCAGCCTGGCCCATTGTATTTCCTTGTCCCCCGCAAGGTCGGCATTTTCGGTGTCTGTGCCGAGGCCATCCCCCAACAGGTGAAGTATTTGATCAACGAAAGCCATTGCGGTAGTAAAGGGTCAAATGCAGTTATTTCATACCTGCACCACTATTTTGAAACGTATTCCCTGGGGGAGAAGGCGGTGGACATGCACTGTGACAACTGTAGTGGTCAGAACAAGAACAAGTTTGTGCTAGCGTATCTTCTCTGGCGGGTCCTGACTGGCCGGCACCAGTCCATTTCCTTAAACTTTTTTATCACAGGGCACACCAAGTTTGCCCCGGACTGGTGCTTTGGTTTGCTTAAACAAAGGTTTCGTCGTGAGCCTGTCTCGAGCCTCTCGGAGATGGAGGCGACTGTGGTGAAGAGTACCCAAGAACGTGTCAACCTTGCCCAACTTGTGGGGGACGAGAATGGGAAGGTGTTTGTCGAGTCGTATGACTGGCAATCTTTTTTGACCCCTTTCATCAAGCCACTCAAGGGCATTAAGCAGTATCATCACTTTGTATTCTCTGACCAGAACAAGGGCCACGTCACCTTCCGGCAGTATGCCGACTCGGCCCCCGAGACCTTCAAGATGCTGACTGTCGCCCCTGAAGCTGTCCCCCAGGAAGGCCCTCAGCCCACCGAATCCCCTGGCCTCCCAGCCAAAAGACAGTGGTATCTCTTCAAGAACATTCGGGATTTTTGTACTGAGGACACGAAGGACATCATGTGCCCTAAGCCCTCTGTACCAGAACCAGCACCCGGCCCAGGCCCCCGTGCCGTACCTCCGCCGGAACCAGATGCGGAATCAGAGCCAGAGGCTGGCGAGGGGGATGGGCCAGGCAGGGGCAGGGGCAGGGGCAGGGGCAGGGGCAGAGGCAGAGGTAGAGGTAGAGGCAGAGGCAGAGGCAGGGGCAGGGGCAGAGGCAGAGGCAGAGGACAGACTCCAGACACAGTCATCATCAGGATCGGAGGGGGAGGAGGAGGAGTTGGTCAGACAGCTGGAGAGGGAATCAAAATCTTCATCTGACTCAGAGGAGGAAGGCCCCCCACCCCCACCTAGGGGCAGGGGCCGTCCTAGTAAACGTGCTAAACGTGGTCGTGGCAGGCCCAGGACCACCTGAGAACTATTAAGAATCCGTTTTGAACATTGTTAACTTATTTTTAGTTCTTAAGACTTTTTCTGATTTTAAGATTTTTACCTCGGTGGCTTTTCACTATTTTAACGACCAAAGACAATCATGAACATTCCAAGAACTTTTATAGACACATTATGGATACCCAGGGTACTTAGGGTCATCACAGAGTCGTTTTTAAGCAGCCAAGATGAGGTATTGTGATCCTTTATGCTTGCCGTTCTAGGTTAAGTTGTTGTTTCAGATCCGGATTTTTGTCACTTTTTGCAGCGCCGGCATGAATAAAAGTTTTGTATATAAACGCATGAATTACTGGTATTTGTTAGCTAGAATAGTGTAGAATGACTATGTAAAGTTTCAGGACCAAGGATTGATTACAAGTGTACGTTGCTAGGGCTTTATCGGAGGACCGCGGTAGCGCGCGGTAAGAAAAACTTTCAACTCATTTATCTCTGTTTCTTATACCCGCATAGGCGCGGTTCTTTTTATTCTCGTCGCAACTTATCTCAGGCCCTAGATATCGGACCTAGACATGCTATACCTCGTTTTAAAGCTAAGAATTAGTATTTTCTGATGGTATACCTAACTAAAAATCTTCCCCGTGCGACATCCGACTCACTTCGCCAAAACGGGTCACATATAAGATACAAAAACCTCTAAATCTACCATGAATTCATCATTATTGGCTCTCTTTGAAGCCATGTATCAAACATGCATGGCATCCTAAATTCCCAAGTCTTAAATACCATATTCAAAATACTCAGTATGGTTAAACTTGCTTTTCTGTTAATAGCCTTATCGCTTAGTCTTAATTGAAGATGTGAGAAATAATGTCATTCATTTAAGATGTAAGACTGATAAACATTGTAGTTTGTAAGATCAACCATTTATCATATAAGTATCCGCAGTCACAACCATACAATATTGAAAACACACCCTGATTTGGGGCCTTCCATTAAGTATGTAGACACATTTAAAAAAATGTCCAGACCCCCCCACCCCCCCTGGGACCAAAGTATGCATAGGATTTGTACAGGAACATTTCAAAAAATTCGGCCCCCCCTTGATGTGTACATACTTAATGGAAGGCCCCTTAGAGCCTTTTGGTTTTATTTCACAATTGATGATATGAGTACAAATCAGGATACAATTGCCACTCTATACACATATAATTAGTCAGATGAAGAATCACATGTGCCACATTTTACGTTTTAACTGGATTTACATTTTTACATTTTAGGGCAGGTTTCATAATTACATTTTACGGCAACATGAGTCACATTTTAGGTCAGATTTACATTTTACGTCAATTTGGATGACATTTTACGTCAAATTACATTTTACGTCAGATTTACATTTTAAGGTCTAACAAGGGGTGCACACCCCCACACCCCCACGCCCCCCTGTGGATCCACCACTGACAGTGGTTTCTTGATTATTTAGATGATTAAGACTTTGGTTCCTTTTTAAGTCTTTTTACTTTTTAAGTCCATCCCATATTGTGATTTTTAAGTCCATCCCATATTGTGATTGTAGGTTGATTTTTATTTACATTTTTATTAACACTGGGATGAGCTTCTTATTATGATCTAACCTAAGTAAGCCTAAGGTTGGTTTCTTTGTGCAATACACACTGGAACAGGATGTAGGGATCGTGAATGCACCAGTTTTGATCTGCTTAAAGTAAGCCAGAAGTTAAGAAGTGCTCAACACATAAAAAAATGTGTACACTTGACGAAACTAAATACAGTGCACTCTTGGTTTACTGCATATGGACTCTTATTTCAGTGGACTAATATTGATGATGTAGTTCTACATAATGATGGCTATTCAATGGTTTGCTCAGGTCGCATTCTTATTAATAAGCAGGACAATCTTAGTAGAGTAGGAGGCCTTTGTATATTATGTTTGTGACAAACATAAATGAACTGGCATTAAAACAATGACTGTATGTAAGAGGGATAGAGATACAGACTATGATACTTCAATTACCTGAGACTAGACCAATTTATATCTGAAATGTTTAAAGACCACCCAATGGCCCTGTTGATAATGCACTGTCTGAATTAGACACACGTTGTTGAATACATTAGTACCGACAATAAGAAGCAAATTATCTTGGGTGGAGATTTTAACCTCAATATGCTTAGTTATACAAAAGATATCAGCAGAATCCAGATAATATGTGAGGGATTTACGACCTATAACTCTGTTGCCTATGCCAAATAAAATTTTAGAGAATGCTGTAAATATGCAAGTAATGGACTATTTAGAAAAGAGACAATTACTAACTGGGAAACAAAATGGTTTTCGCAGAAACAGATCGACCATAGACGCAACTTTTCAATTTGTTAATACTCTATGAAAATGATTACTAGTCACTAGTCACTAGTGTCATATTTTTATTATAAAAAAGCCTTTGATTCAATAACTCACGAAATATTATCCAAAAAAAGTTAACTATGTTCAATTTCACAACAAAAACTATCGAGTGGTTTTCTAACTACTTGAGTAATCGGCAACAAAATACTATAGCCAAGGATATGAGGTCCAAAACTGCCCATGTATCATTTGGTGTCCCCCAGGGGTCTGTGTGTGGTCCGACTTTATTTCTGTTATTTATTAATGATAAAGCTAATTTACCCATTGAATCAGATATGTTACTTTATGCGGATGACATAGTAATTTATACCAAAGGTCAATCTGTGGATGTCAATTGTAACATTCTCACAAATGATGTAAAACAAATTGTAAACTGGAGCAATTACTCATATTTAACAGTAAATCTTTTAAAAAACTAAGTTTCCCACTTCTCCAGTAGTAGGACAAAGCAAGCCCCGAGAGACCTGATGGTGGACAATAAATGTATTGAGTGTGTTTGCAATTATAAGTACCTTGGTTTCCTGATTGATGGGGAATTAAGTTTTAAGGAATGTATTTAAAAAGTTCAAGGATCATGTGTCAAATAAAGGGAAGATAGATGTGGTTAAATCTATGATTCTACGATATTTTTATTATTGTAATATCTTCTAGTGTCTGGACGCAACGTGATCGAGATGGATTACAGAAGATACAAAATAGCGTACTGAGATCTGCCCTTAACATCAGGAACCCAAGGGACATCAACATAGATGACCCACACTTGAGACTTATTGTGTTTAAGTTGGATATACTAAGGAAAAAATAGTTATTAAACTGTGTTTTTATGGCAGTTAGAAATAATAGTATTACACTTAAAGAAAATCTTCGTATGTATCAAGCCCCAATTGTACAATTGAACCAGTATAATAGGACCCTTTTTGAATCATCCCCTGTTTATCAGGGAGGTCTGCTATGGAATGAATTACCAGCATCTGTGCGTAATATACCAGACCTTGACCTTTTTAAGAATGTCATTATGCAATATATTATAGCCTAAAGCTACATATCTTGTAATACTTGTAAAATCACTATGTTTGTTTATATAAGTGTCTTGAGAAATTGAACGATTTGTTATAATATTAACAACCACAGTCAAATGTGCCTACGTGTGTAATGCTATGATTATTATTCATTTCATCACATTACTCAGCATCATCAAATGAACATGGTTTGAATGGAGATATTATTTGATGGAAAACCTGGATTACTAGGGAGACCGGGGTTTCATGATTACCCCTAATGTAACCGGTATAAAGAATTTGAAATAAATAAAAACAAACAAAAACAGCATTATCAAATTCTGTTTTAGAAAAATGTTTTCTCTTAATAATTCAGTCTGCGACATTAACCACTGGCCCAGGGCCCGGGGCCCAGGGCCAGTAAAAGTGAGGTTGGGCCAGTGAGTTGTATAACCCTACTCGCCCAGGTGGCCAGTGGTTGTTCCCCAAAATAAAAACGTCTTAAATCTAATAGACAAGCTTTAAAAATACATTTGCAGATTTTATTTATATATTCTTCAATACATCACACATTTGTAAATATTTTTGTCGTTGTTCATCTAAAAAGATATCTGGGCCATTGAAAAAGTGTTTAATGTAGATAGGGGGTATCTTTTCTTCAGCTAAGTAAAACGTTTTTGCCTTTATTTTCTCAGGGAAAACGGTTTTGATTCACACTCTTGTTAGAATAACAATACAGCAATTGCAAATTAATATACAGAAACGATAGGCAGTAAGCATAATAAGAACGAGACTTAGAAGGGGCAAGTGTTATAACATGCCATTTCATTATTAATCAAAACAACCATATAAATCTTCCTTACAACGGATTTCAGCTCCATTATAATTTGTAATAAAATACATGTTGTAACACATCATATGTGCCACTCTTTCTTGAATATATAGTCAAGCTTGTTTCATTATACAGCCATTTTTTGGTTAGTAAAATCACCAAGAGAACAACAAGATGTTTTGCACCAAATTTAATTTTCAGAAACCATATACTTGCACTGCCTAAGGACCTTGAATTGATACATACCTTCTAAATGGTTGAAACATAACCATAAAGAACATGACCGTTTGGAATCAGTTTGGAGGTGGAACATACAGTTAGTTCAGCACCTAACGGCAGAAACCAATATACATTTAAACAACAGATTGACAACAAATTTCCCTTGCCAAGTGTGGCAGTTCTTCACACAGGGCATAGGGTAAGTGGGTAACATAGTGAGCAATGCAACTGAAATTGGGGTAGAACATGAGATCGCTAACAACCAATATATAACCATGTCAGGGGGCAAATCGAGAGGGGGCAGGGTGATATTTGTGATTTTTGACCTTTGACCTTGAAATGACCTTGAACCTGAAAAGAAGAATTCTCACCAAAACTTTTCAGAATAAGAAAAAGTATAGGTGTAATTAATTAACAAGCATTTTCAAAACAAAAAGTACACGAGAGAACCTACTATTATGTGGGAACCCCCCTTTTCGTCAAAATCCTGTACCCATGCACCCTGCTTATTAGATTTTTTCAAAGTGTTTTACCATTTTTTGACAGATTTCTGGTTGCATCACTCAACATTTCAATTATTTACTCTCTTGAAAGATGAGATTCAAATATAATATCAACTGATTCGCTAGATGGTACCCCTCCTAAATCTTCTTGAGGGATATGGGGACATCACAGGCCTGGCTAGGGATATATGGGGGGGGGGCATGGCAGCAGAAGACCGCTGGTTGCACTGGACAGGGCCTGTGCCTGTGCATACAAGCATTCTTACCCCTCTTTTTCCAATCATTTGAAATATGATTTCCAAACTGTATTTTGATCAGGGACTGTGCTCCCCAACTCCTTTTACTTTTATTCGTGTGTGGGTTTATGCTAGGTTTATGCGCGCATATATAAGGTTCTGGATATTTGCAACAGTCCAGGGGCGGATCTGGGGGTCCTGGGGTCCTGACCCTTAAACTACAAAAAGAGGGGAAAATGTTGCCTGCACTTAGCCTTTATGCTGACCCCCTCCCCCTCCCCTTTTAGAAATCCTGTATCCACCCCTGCAGTCTATGAAAAGGTATGGGTATATATGAACTCGACTGTCACACATAATTATAACCATCAGCTGCAGGCCTGACGGAACAGCGTCTTGATAAAAGCAGGATGTCTTAGGCCTGCAGCTGTCTTGTGGTGTCCTCAGTAGCCCGAATCACATCAAGTTCCCGCTTCAGCTGGCAGAGGACGCATCCCCAGCAGCAGCAGCTATTGCAGTAGTCGCTGCTGATGGAACCCTGCATCACAGAAACAGTGCAATTTAATGATCTGACCTCTTTTCAAAATCACTTTTCATTCATTATCCAACAACTTCACATAGTGGTACATGGTCTTCCAAATAGTTCATAATATTAATTATCAATGCAAAAAAAGTAGTCACGCGAGTTCTGTATTCTATTATAAACGCCTTGTGAAGATGAAAAAAAAAACATCTAATATTGAAACCAACTTCTTTCATGTTGTGATAGCATAGAATGTAGCAAACCTGTAATCACATCTTTCTATTGAATATGAACAATATAATGCAGATTTTTCCCTCATGTTAACAGCAAATCAATTTTTAAGATTTTAGCAACTTACATATATGTTATGCTTGGTGCGTAGTTTGAGACGAAGCATGGCCAGTGCCGAGGTGGGCGGGATGTAGCAGGGCATGCAGCAGCCTTCCCCCATGTCCTTTGACACCTGGCAGAGGTAGCAGGGGCCACAGAACCACACGCACAGACCTAAAATAACAAGTACAATAATGACAGTGTACGACAGGGTAACGCTGTCAGAAGGGAAAACATCGTGGATCATAATTTCTCAGGGATGAATGTGGTTGATGACAAAAATCACGTAACTTTCTTCATGCATGTCTTTCCAGAAGGGGAGACATAATCACCTCCTCTTAATATTACATGACATGTCAAATGCATGATTTTTTTATATAAACCTACTAAATACCTCTAATTAACAAAAAAAAATTAACAATTAAATTTAGGGACTATTCAAGACCATTATTTGAGTCCCCACCAGAAAGGGGTTTGGGGAGGGGGGTGTAGAGAGAAACCCCGGCCAAGGGAGGGAGAGGGGAGGGTGCTGCATGTCGGTCCATTGGTATCTTTAGCTGCTGAAACTTTTTATCTAAGGATGGCACAACACTTTCTATTGCAAAGCCTACGAGGTACACTTTCTATTATTTTTTTTCTTTTACAATGTTTTGCCTGAAAAGTTGCAACTTTTCAGGCAAAACATTGTAATTAATAGCTACTAATTACAAGTGTATCATATTCCTCACCACCTCCTTAGTAGAGAAACAAACACAAAAGAAAAACATCAATCAATCTTCATGATGAGGTGCAATTTGTCAAGGGGCTTACACCTTTAATATCCAGATTACTATCTGGACCACACACAGGATGGGCCAGAATTGCCACTACTGTACAAAGCTGCACAGAATTCTACACCATGTGTTGTGCAGGGTAAATCATACTCTTTACTGTTGTCTTCTTATAGTAGGAACCCCTTTTACAAAGAAAGAATTTGCCTTTCAGGAACTGAAAGAATTTTCCAGAAATTCTGATTAGAACCAGAGATATGGTCCTTTGAATACCTTAACACCAGTTCACTGGAAAATGATAGAATTCCAATTAAACAAACATGTAGCCATATAAACAAACATTAATTTGCCATTATTATGTGAAATCATACAAATATGCAAATAAGTAGAAAATTATGTAATCTTAGAAAGCTCATAACCTTTGTTTCAATTATGCTACCCACAATCTGTTTTCAGTGGAAACAAGATAAATCCTTTACCTTCTTTTTAAAACAATATATATATATATATAATTCATTAAATGCTAGTTGCCATGGAAACTAGTAAATTGAATATAGTGCGCTATTAACAAATGAAGTCCAGTTTGTACTGCTGGCACAGTGCCAATATTTGGAATGTTTTCATCAAAATTACATAAAAATGAATTAAACCAGTTGAATCTAGAGAAAATTTGAGTTTTAGGCAATTTTAAGACTAATTTTCATATTTTAGCCAATATCTCAGTAATTATTAACTGTAGAACGACATATTCAACGATAAAAGGGTTAAATGGTAGTTCAAAAGATTATGACTTGTAAATATTGTCCTATTGTCATATCAGTGCATGGGTTGAATGTGATGATTGTTAGCCGGAGTTAGCTGGTTGGTACATACAAGAGGTGATGTCCATACAGCAGGAGCAGATGCCGCTGGTCCAGTCCCGAGGTCCACGAGTCATTGGTTGATTCACAATTATATTTGTTGTAGTCTGCAAAAATACATCATGATAATGAACTAGTGTTGGTCTATACTATGTTTTATGTTTTACATTATCGGGAATAAACTTGAGATCTACCTGGAATTTGTTATGTCATTTCGTATTGTATATAATTGCTTCAATGTATAACCTTATAAGGTTTAATTAACACTAGCTCCTTTAACTTCAGACGAGGTAATCAGATTCGAATGAACACACTTGTTCAGCAAAGGTACATATAATTATGTTTATTTGAAAAGATCCTTCGCAGCAATGAACAACTGTTGGTATATATCCACAATATTATCTTGCTTGGGCATAACCCGTCCCTATCATATACAGACTGCATATATAGTCAATATTGCTAAACTGCTTCCAATATCCAACCGAAAGGTATCCAGCTATAGGCCTACCCGGCTAACAATTTCATGTTGTGACGTTGCAACAATGTTGCACTTAGGTTGTAACAACGTTGCAAATTTACGTTATCAAAACATAAAAATGTGGACTCCCAGAAAGGTTGCAGCAACGTCGTACATAACACTGTATTGTTACAAATTTAAAAACTTTTCACAACTTTGATATATCTTTGGGTACACCTAGAATCTTCATAGAAAATTATGATATTTTCGACACTCAGGAATTTTATTATGTTTATTTAGGAGGTATACCAACCCCATCATTAACCCACTGGTTTTCCTTTTTATAACAACATAATTATTTGTGTAGATATAAGAATCATATATCCACGATCACCTATATCAGTATATAGTCTTCTTTCCAGAGTATATTTACACCCAGAAAACCAACCTTAATTTATATTAAAGTTAGGTCGTGTCAGGCTTTCATAAATAGTCCATCAATGCTACAATGGGTCTATCATGTTAAGGACAAATGAAAAAGGTGTGTAATCTCAAAAACTGTTGATATTTCACTCCTAGCACAAGGGTTGCTGCATCTTTAATAGAAATCTAATAACCTTATTCAAAACAATTAACTGATTCATTTTAACTTAATACTATTTTTCAAGATTTATCCTTAATTGCTTATTTCATAAAACGTTTTTGAAACATTTATCTTTTTAAGCAATGGTGCCACCTACATGTTGTTTTGTGTTGCCACATTGCTACAATTTAATTGGTTGTAACAATATCACTGCAATGTTTTTTATCCAATGTTGTAGAATGGTAATGATGCACAACGTTGTCTGAATGTAGTGTTTGCTGGGATACTATCAAGCACAGCATCCATAGTTTCAGTGGTCAAGGTAGAATGCACCCAGCACAACGTATTATCCCACCAGCTCCTATGGGTTTCAGCTTTCACTTACTCTCTCCGCTATTCCAAGCTTAACCTGCTACTTGTATATTGTTCTTTTATTGATCTTCATTCTATCTTCTGCCCAAGATGGGCATGTAGGTGGTAACATGCTCCTCTTAATGAGTCTATGACGACGGCCTCATCGCACCTGATCAGCTTTCACTTACTCTCTCCGCTATTCCAAGCTTAACCTGCTACTTGTATATTGTTCTTTTATTGATCTTCATTCTATCTTCTGCCCAACATGGGCATGTAGGTGGTAACATGCTCCTCTTAATGAATCTATGACGACGGCCTCATCGCACCTGATCCCCGCCATAACCCATGTACATTACTTTTTAACTTCACTATTACTTTCCTAAAATGATATTGTGTTGCTGGTAACATTAGTCGATGACTATTATCCCTACTCCTAATTATCTCTTCAATTTTCTTGAGACCAACTAAGATTACAATAAATCATGTTCACTATAAAGCTATCTAATTCTACAACTTAAAGGTACTATGCTGCCCTCTGCTGAGAAAGACAACTATTACCGATACACCATTTGCATGAGTTTCTAAACTTAGTGCAATAATAGGAAATATGGCATTAGACCAGAAACTATCACATCTAAGTAATCAAAGGAGGAAAATGCTTTAAAGGGAGGGGCCAGTGACTGTTAATTATGATAGTGCCTTGATCGTTCCCTCCCCAGCAATCACCATACAAGTTTTCATGCATTTATCTAGGATAGTTTTGATTTTATTCTACTTTTTCTGAAGGAGGGCGAGCCTCCTCCTGCAAACCTGGTGCAGCTTGCACAGTATATTAATCGGTTTGTACAAGTGTTGTCACAAGTATACAATGAGTAAAATGAGTAAAGATAATAAAACAGAATATTGTTTTTCAAATTATTCCTGAAAAGTCTTTCAGAATTTTCACTTGCTTAATCAAATGATTTTCAATGAAAATGTACAAAAAATGAGGTTTCTTATTATTTTGGCATTCTTAAGATTTCAATATAACCGTTATTATGTGTGACGTCACACACAGACGTCCTGTTTTGGATGCACAGAGTACTCATGACATCGACTTAAAAGAAAACCTAATTTTATAGGAAAAGGAGTGACTTAAAGTTGTGGAGACGTATTATACTTCTAAGTTGACCTCAAATCTAAAGTGTTAAAATAGAAATTTCATGAAATCTAAATTCCACTGGCTCCTCCCTTTAAGAATATGCAGAAGATTTTGGTAGACACTATACACCTATCAATCTGTTGGGGACATGTTATGGTTAGGATTTCCTTGACTCTTGCACATGTCTTCTGCTCTGGTGTACCAGTTACAAAAGTGCCCCTTGGTTTAAATACATATGGCTTTCATCATTAGATCAATTATTGATGAAAGCCATTTTCCCCAGGTACGGATATTATGTACTTGTTCTCACTACATTCGTAAATAGGGAAACCCTTGAATGTGATTAACACATTATTTCTGCTGCTTATGTAAGGAAAATGATCTTTAGTAAAGTGGTGAGTTCCATATAGTGGAACTCTTACATATTTTTGGTAACATAATATTAGGAAAATACTTTAAAAGTTCCATGTAAAATCTTAATGTACAAAATGGGGGTAGGGCATGTCCCCTGCATTAAGCAATATTTCTACTTGGATATGAAAATGGTTGGGCAAAGCCTATGATGGAGGGTGTAAATTCATCAAACATCACTTTACATTTTTCATTAACTAAAACTCACACTTCTCTCTGAATTCTGAGACTATTTTCTCTTGAAATGACCTAAGAACACTCATGAAACAGGGAAAGGTCTTGAGTAAGATATTCACTATCCAAAATTGAGTTGCATCCTGCATGTGAAATGTAAATTCCAAAGGTTTTTAAAAAAGAAAAGAACAGTAGATTAGCCGGTTCAATGGAACTTTTTCTTTAATTTTTTACCATAAGGAATTTGGAAGAAAAAGAATTATTTCTACCTGGGTGGAACTAATTTTGAGTGATGCTCTGTTGGGGGGGTGGCCCACCAGCCCCACCTCCCCCCCTGGGTACGGGCCTTTAATTAATTACCTATTGCCCATTGCAGATCAAACATTGCATAGTGTTTACTAAATTTGATATTAAGAATAGAAAAAGATTTTTCATTGTTGGTTAAGAACTTTTGAACATATAGATAGGTCTATCAATTTTCTCTTTAAGTATCTGTTAACAAGAATTAAACTGACCCAGAAGAATGGCTTATATGGACTTCGCTAGTGTGGTGGGTGTTCTGACCACTGTATGATCACACCATATATGTATGTGGTAGATTGTAGATATATTAAGATGAAGGTTAACTATATCTAAAGTATGACTGCATCATCTCACCATGGTCATGGGCTGTACCTGATGGGGCTGCTGGGTGATTGGTGCATTGATTGGTGCATAACCAGGCCCATACCCACCAGGCTGGTCAGCATAGGCTGGCGGGGCAGTCGCTGCAGGCTCCATCTGCAATACACAACAAACTATCGGGTCATATGCATATATATATATTTATTATCCTCTCATACATCAACCGATAAGTATAAGAAATATATACGAAGGACCTGTATGTGCTGATACTCACACTGAAAATAAAGACCCAGAAAGCGAGTAAAGAATAAGCATGGAGATCATACCGCTCCCCACTATGTAGCAGTACACCTTCAACAAGGTTCTGCTTGGAGAGCTGGTTTACAAGGGCACTCAAGTCTCTATGCACATACATGTAACACCAGTGGCCCGTTGCACAATGAATTTTCGTAACAACAATAACTTTTAGATAACTTTAAGATCGATTTCGTAACAGCAATAGGTTTCGTAACAACAATACTGGTTCTAATGGATGAAATTAAATTCTGTAAATTGATATATGAAGGAAAAAAATAGAAAAAAAATCTGTAAAAGTTACAACTCTTTGAGCGCATTCTAAATAACTTTTTTTCAATTGTCAAAATTATTGCTGTTACGACAAAAGTAGCAACGAAAGGTTTCGTTGTTTAGTTGATTTTCATTGTTACGAAATTCATTGTGCAATGGGCCACGGCCCAAATAGTACCATATTATTTTCATTAATTTTCTTGTATCTTTCTGATTTCTCAGGCAATACAATAATTATGGAACTACTGGGCCAGGTGCTCAGGCTGGTATTGAGGTGGGAAGGAAAGATAAGTGTACCAGTCACAGTATTTGATCAATTATATCTTCTTTATTTGAAAGATTCTGAAAAACTTTATGTGTGCTCCAATATGTGAATACATAGATATACATTGTCTGATGTCAAAACTAGGAATAAGGACAGATAGTCCTCACTGGTTTTAATCGGGAAATAATTGAGGAACTATATATTAAGACTAAATTATGTAAGAAGGCTAATTCACCCAACCACGGATAGGCAATTTATTGAGTTTGACCTGCAGGTTAGCTTTAATCAGGATGCATGGTGGGAAATATGTCGACAAATTTCAATGCTTAAGTATAAGAAGGTTCATTAATTATGACATGGTTTGTCATAAGACAAAATGGAAAATTATTTTTCACTATTTTCCATTTTGTATCTGTATTTATTTTTTAAGTTGGTTTGAAAATTCATCCGTTATAGCTAGGTTTCTTGCAAATAATTATTTGTGTATTTTCTATAGGTTTTCCTGTGTTTTTTCGACAAAATTGGGTTAAATGACCCAAATTGCCTTGAAAGGACTTCTTGTACCTATATTTAGTATAGCCACATGTGTGTATTCATGACAAATTATTGGTCTGACCATTTAGATAGACAGTTCATTGACAACTGCTATTTCATATTTGTATGACATTATCTCCTACAGGAGTCAGCCTTTGTTGATAAATTATGGATTATCCATGTATTACCTCTCCATATCGTCATTGAATTAACAGAGTAATATTAGTATCACCATAGAAAGTATTATAAGGGGCCTTCCATCAAATATGTATACAAACTTTTAAAAGATATTTATTTCACTGTTTCCTGTGGTTACAAGATCTTCTAACAGAAGTCACAAATAATACATTATAATTACAGAAAAAATTCAATACAAGTCAATACCTTCAACATTATTAGCTAAAAAAACATCAGCAAATAACATAATAATTATAGTCATAATATTACACAAGCAAGACATTACACGAGCAAGGCTGCTCATGGATTATTTCAATAGATATTACCCATCACAATCTTTTATAAATAACCTAAATTTCTTGATATCTTGGTCACACTGTATATTATGTGGTAAGTTATTCCACAATTGAATACCCCTATACAAAGGGCTTTTCTGTATTTTACTAAGTCAACTTATACTTGAATTTTACTTTCTTATTGCTATGCAACTGAATGTTAGGTCTGTCCTCGTCAATGTTTTTCACATCTTTACTTTGCTTATACATCACTTTCAGCATGTTTCTTTTCCACCTTAAAGCCAGAGGCTCTATACCATACCTCTGTTGCAGAGCTTTAATTTTACACATTTCAAAACGATTTTTACAGAATTCAATGGTCCTCATAGGTTTGTTCGGTAACTTGTCTAATTTTGTAACATTTTCCTGGTTACTCGATTCTATTACAGGTTACTCGATTAGATTACAAAGTCAACATAGTAAATAATGGAAGGCCCCTATAACATTACCTGGTAAAATATTAGAACATGCAGTACTTAGGCAACTTGATTCATGTTTGGAAATAAATGGTCTTTTAAATAAAAATCAATTTGGTTTCTCGGTCAGAATGTAAAACCTCAATGGTGACATTTGATGTTCTAAAACTACTTTATCAATACTGGAACAAAGGCGACCAATGACACTGGGTGTGTGTTTATAGAATATTCATGCGTGTTTGATACCATCGATCATGGGATATCGATAGCTGTGTTTGTATGGTCTGGATGGAAACTATATCAAATTCATATATAGCTACATCTCTGACAGAAAACAGCATGCAATACTAAATTGTATCACATTACCAATAACTGGATAAAAATATGTAACAGCTCAAGGCTTGATTTTAGGGCTATTCATTTTTATTCTTTGTGTTGGAGTTTAAGGTTTACTCAGTAATTTTTCAGCTATATCGAGACCAACTCCAGTTTTTGACTACCAATTGAATGATCAAATATATGGGGGTGAGATCGACGGCTCCCCTTTTTTATTCTTTATTTGAATGACACTGTAGTTGATGGAACTGTTTCACTTTATTAATTTTGTATGCTGATGATACACTCATAAGTGGTAAAGGTAAAACAGCTTCAAATGTTAGAAGACAAAAATAATTTTAAAATGTAATTTCAAAAATATAGTCTTTCCTTTAACTTACTTTTTTATTGCTCTTGATAATACAAATTATGTATATATAGTTCAAAATATATTAGGTATTTATCGATTGCATATAATGTTATAAATCTGTTATTGTTACATCTATAATGGGTGATGTTTGTGAGCAGGAATTATGTAATATTATGCTGTTTTCCTATTTTTCCATTTGAATGTAATTTTTGAGTGATGGAAGAACTGGTGTACTTCCGGAATCCGTAGTAAAGAAAAGGCGGATATCTTATGATCCATATATTGATAGTCCGACATACTACCATATTCAATTATGTACGGTATATCAATTTTGGATTATTTCATTTTGATTAGGTCGTCAAAAGGATGTGAATGGCATAGCCTACAATTATTCATAACAAGGATCTGCATATGATAGATCATAACTACATAAAAGAAATTACTTTTTTATGACAAAGGGAAAAATAGAATAAGTCACTAAATGCGTGAGAGTATGCGTAAGATTGGCAATCCCAAGCCTAGTAGACCCAAAATAAAAACAATAAAAAGAAGAATTGATTTCTAGGTTAGTAATTACGTACCTTGTGTATAATGTACTTTAACATTGGATTTTAGCGCAGTGTTTTAAATGTTCCCTCTGAGTGCTTCAACTGAAGGTTGTATTACAATACACAACTTGAGCTGTGATTTCAGTGCACTATGATTATCTACATACAATTAACATACATCATATGATTGTTACAAATTGGCAATTTGGAGCATCTCACATAATTATATGTGTGTAACAAATAAGATTATCTCTAATATGTGTGACTTCTTTAAGACATCGTCGTATCACAGCTCAGGTCGTGTAGTTTAGTACCACCCTTCCTCCTGACCTAGTTACACAGACAGTTTTTTGTCGAGTCCAATTTAGCACCCAGCCCACCCCCACTCCATAGACACCCAGTGTTCGTACTGGTCACGAAACAGCGGAAAGCAGACTGCTCATAAACTTTTATTACAGAATCGTATTTGCTGTGCTAGGCAAGGTCATGAATATTGTGGTGAATTATGTCGTGACGATTGGACTGTCCGACAGTGTGTCCCTGCAGGGGCGGATCCAGGAATTTAAATAAAAAAAAAAGGGGGGGGGCGTGCAATTCCGAAAATGTCCTCCTGCCCTTCGAGCAGAACAATTTCATATTAAAAAAATATATAATTTTGGCCAAAAAAAGGGGGGGGGGGCGTGCGCCCCCCACGTTTATCAAAGTTTATCCAAATCGACCTGCATTATGGGAGGTATTTTTTCAATTGACATGGACAATAAAAACATAGTAACAAGTGACATGGTCATTTTTTAAATTTGGTACGTGATATAAAGAAGCCCCATGTGCGCCCCTACAACTGAGCTGATTCCATTCTAACAGCAAACCAGGTATATCTGCAAAAGGTTTCGGTGGGGCGTAGGTTCCGTGGGATTTCAGGGGCAGATACAGGAGAAAGGGGGAGGGGGTCTAAACATAGGCTTAGTACTACAATGTCATGTATTAGCACACACACGCGTGATGTTTTTTTCTCTCTTTGCAGTGGTGGATCCAGCAATTTGAAAAGGGGGGGGCGTGCTCTTGGAAAAATTGTTGCTTAATTACTTTTTGGCCGAGTTCAATATTAAAAAAAGTCTAAAAGTTTCCCCCCAAAAATTCCGCCACTGCTTTGTCAATTGTAAGTCCCCATCAAAAGAGGGGGGACCCCCACCCCCACCCCCCTACAAAACGTTTTACATGATCTGCCCCTAATGACTCCTTCATTGTGTGATGTTACACGTTTACAACAGGTAGATCTTTCATGAATTAACCATGTGTATATCATCAGCGCCCGATCACCTGGCAACAAAAGGTGTGTTGGCAAGTCTCTACATAAGTATTCATGATTACAGTCAGCACCGCCCTTAAGCTCAGGGATAGACGCCTAGTAAGGCCCTACCATACTGTAATGACTTGAGCTGGGTTATCGGCGCAATATGAGGATTTCACTCGTCTAAATATTCACCAAAGGAGCGATATTATTGTTTGAAAATGGTAATTTGGAGTATTTTACATAATTATGCGTAACAAAGAATTGTGTCTCTAGCATGTGTGACCACTCTGCAATATCGTCTTATCACAAATGGTCTAAGGGACCACTACACCTTTGTGTCAGTATTCTCTAACTATTTAGCCTGTTTTATTGTGAAGTTCGTCAGATGAAAGAAAATATCAACGTATAGAAAGTTTACAAATATAAATACATTTCCTTAAGCCCTAATTACACTATGCGTTGGATATCTGCTTGCCTTGGCTAGTGTTGCCCGATGCAAACCATTTGCGTTGGGACTATATTACACTACGCATCGGACCCAACGCGAAGTATGTTATACTACGCATTTTGGCACACATTTGGGTCGCGTTGGCACGCGTTGAGGTTGCATTGGCATGGTTGGGTCGCAATGGCTTGCGGTTTTTTTACAAACATGTCTGTAAAATAATGTGAATCACTCGCATTGCCAAACACGACCCAACACGACGTCCCCCAAACACGTAGTGTAATATGGCCTAACGTTCCCTTTTATTCTGATAATGTCTGTGATTCCTAATCTTTTGTTATGTTTCGAAGCAGATAGATAGAGCATTAGTAAATGAAATATTGGGTGTTGCTCAAATTTTTTTAAATTGCCCTGGCAGCCTATCACCGGTGTCTATCCTAAAGCTGGTGATCTGCGATACAACAAAATGCTTACAGATTTTCTTCTCATTCTCATTATTTTCATTTGCTCAGCATCTGGGCAGTTAAGGAATAGTTGATTAGGAATAACATAATAGAGTAATAGAGTAATCATTATCTATCAAACCGATTTCTAAAATCGGTCCATAATCAGTCCAAAATCACGTCGTGGATCATCAGCATTATAGTTGCATTCTGAGGTAATTCACCTTCTCAGACGGGAGTTGACGAACACCCCCAGACTAGACCAGACGTCTACAGCTGGCCTACTTCCACTTAAGTCAATGACCTGACCATCGCCCATGGTGAACTAGATTTGTTACACTAAAAAGCCTGACCAGCACTCTATGTGATCTAACACCTGGCCTCTGCTCTGTACTAAATGTAACCTCCCCACGATTCAGGGCACATTACCATTGTTACAAATATTACCTCCCCACCTTTCATGGTGCACTGTCAGTGTAACAAATAATACCTCCCCATCATTCATGGAGCACCGCACTGTAACAAAATACCTCCACACCATTCAGGGTGCACCGTCACTGTAACAAATGATACCTCACCACCATTCAGGGTGTACCATCACTGTAACAAATGATACCTCACCACCATTCAGGGTGCACCGTCACTGTAACAAATGATACCTCACCACCATTACAGGGTGAACTGTCACAGTAACAAATGATACCTCACCACCATTACAGGGTGTACCATCACTGTAACAAATGATACCTCACCACCATTACAGGGTGAACTGTCACAGTAACAAATAAAACCTCAACATGTACCTGTAACGCATATGGGGTGCACATTTGCTGTAATACTCTTCCGGTAGTATACTATCACTGTTACATTTAACGAGCGACCTCTGTATTATATGGGGTACATTATCACTGTAATTCCCAAGACTTGACCACTGCTTGTGGTGCACTGTCAACTTAACGTATAACATTTCACTGCTGCTCTTTGTGCACTGTCATTGACGTTATTATATTGTTGCAGCATGTTTGTACGATTGAATGTAGTTGTTCTTGTTACAGTCATTGTAACATCACATTGTGACTTTGTATTGTATGTAAAATTCTGTGCCTAATGCACAAAGAAATGTCATGTTCCTATTTGGACTAGGCCTATAAACAAGAGCAGGGGGGCCCAGGTTCTGCTGTCTCTTGGCCCTTAAACAGACGGTAGTACTACCTCACGACAATATGGAAAAATAGCTGATTAGCTGTACTTTTAGGTACGCTATCTCAGGACATTAGCTTAAAGGGAGCCAAAAGCAATACAAAGTCACATTTTTGCAAATACTCTAAACCATTGAAATGCAATCTATGACTATAATTTAGGTCCATAGTAAAATACCGATAATGAAAGACGGCTGAAACTTCACACACGGACAGATGGACTTGCAAGGTGCCCCAGGTGCATTCGGATGCCAGTCCTTGAAATTTAGAAAAAAAATAGTCATAAAATAGAAAGTGTTATAGGTATTGATATATGACTTGGCAGGAACACTCCCTGAACGTTGAGGATCACGATAATATATATTGTTTTATATTTACTGGCTCCCCCTTTTAAGACATTGTCTAAAAGCAGAAATGTCATGGGTTTTCTGGAATTCAAGTAAAGCTTAAGTTAATTTTCATGGTTCATACTATACCAATAACTAAAATTAGACTCAGAGATGTAATTTTGCAGTTATTTTAGGTTGCAAAATTTTGTTAAATTTTAACCAAATATTGCTTTTGGCTTCCTTTAACATAAAGTGACTGATGAAGTATCTACATACAGAAACATAACCTAATCAGAACGTGACTTTTCGCGCTGAAACCTGAGCATGGCTTGTGGTACTCCATTGTAAGTAGTAGTAGTAGAAGTAGTAGTAGTAGTACACTTTTATTGACAACTGAAAGATCTACAGGATCCAAATGTCAGGTATAGATACAGAGACAAGGTTACAGCAGAGCAACATTGTCCTATCGCGTAGTTTTGTCATCAGCCTTAAATAGGCTTAAATCAGGATAAGTACATGGCTACGTTTACAGAATAACGGTAATGAAGGGACATGACTTGGAACGCAGATAAACATATATGACTTAAAGATACATACATAAAAATATGTGACAATCTATGCTAGGATACAAGTATATGTAGTAACATAGTACTAACGTAGGACTAACTAGACATCTTAGCTAAGAGGTATATAGCTACCATGGTTAAAATGGGACTAGAAATGTGTCAGTTGTTGTTTTGGTATCATTTAGCACCTTGTGACGTTTAGCTGGGGAGAACTGACTAGCTTACATATTGTAGGGGTTGTGACACTGACCCTGTTGTACGGGTTTGTTTTTAGCCCCAGTAGCTTTATTACATTTTCCTCTCTTGATGACATTATTTCAGAGTATAGAGAGCGTAGAGAGTTATTGTCTTCTACAAGGGTGCTGTCATGGCCAATTTGGGTGTAGAGGACTAATCTCTGTTCAGAGTAGGCTGGGCATATCAGAAGGAAATGGAATTCATCTTCTACCTGGTTTAGATTACATATTTTACATAGTCTGTCCTCTTTTGGGATTTTTGGTTTTGCATGACAGTCCATTTCGATTTCAAGGTGATGTGAGCTTCCAGATTCCAGGGGTGGCTTTAAAAAATTTATAGTTTCTGAGTTTATTTTCACTTTTAGAGTTTTGAATGGTTTCATAAATGATTGTAGATTTTTGGACATATAGTTTTTCTTTTGCAATATGGATAAAGCTTTCCTTGTTTAGGTCAATGTTATGTTCAGCTAACAACATTTGTAGGTGGGAGGCTGCTAATCCTTAGCAAGTATTTCAATATTAATTTTGTATGTTTTGTCTTACTAAAAGAGGAAATCAACCTGTTTCTGCATATATAGCAGCAGTATTTGTTTGTTTCTTAACACAGAGTGTGTGTTTTAGAAAGTTTAATTGGAAACGTTCAAGCTCAGGAATTTCATTTCTGGAAGCCCAACCCTAGCTGCCATACTCTAATATTGGCAGTATCTGTGAGTCAAACAGCTTGAGTGAGAGTTTTGGGGATTGTCTTCCTAGCGGCTGTTTGGCCATTTGATTAATTTTGAATGTAAGTAACATCCCCTCCTTTGCCTGAACATATCCTCGACTAAACCTTTCCATGAGAAAGATAACGCAGGAAAACCAAGCGCAAATTGAAGAAAATTGAATTTAAAAATTTGTAAAACAGATACACATGCACAAACACAAACATGTAGAAACACACACATGTATACACACCCACGTACATACACACAAACATACGGAGAGAGAGACCTTTCGACCTAGAAGTATCTCTGTTTTAGAATCATGAACTTGTTCCGGACTTCAGCTAAAACATACTACTTCCTACTGACCTTTGTTCCTTCGGAGGGATTGTTAAATTGCATTCCTACGATATGTGTAAGATCTTCCAGTGGATCGAAAGTATGTAAGAAATAGAAAAGTAATGGAAATATTATGGCTTTTTTACAAAACGGACCAAGTTGTTTCGAACACATTATACAATAATGTATAATACCATATGGTGGTCAGGTACAAATACAAGGTATACGTTACTGACATAGTTTATATTGACCATAAGCTATACTAGAAAGATGCACATAACTTCTGGAACAGCATTAGGCACAGCTTGTTCCCACTATGTTCATGTTTACATATTTTGATACAGGATTTTAAATAATCCCAATCTATGTGTTAATACAATACATTTGTCAAGTGACTGAATCTGCTATGACAGTTATCACCCCCTTATAATATATATAATCAAATAACCAACCGAAAAGGGAGTACGAGGGTAGTTATCACCCCGAGCTTGGACCCTGATATCAGCCTGAGGTGAGGGCCCAAAGGGCCGGCTGAGGGCTGATATCAGGGGTCCTGGCAATGGGTGATAACTGCCCAAGTACTCCCTTCGAGGTTGGTTATGGATTTATTATTCCTTTTCTGTTAGATCTGAGCTCCCAAGAAAGGATGCACAGTAATCAGTGATGACGGGGCTGTGATGCTCACATTTTTTATGCTTTTTTCATATAACTCTTTTGATTTACATCAAATCCACAAACAGTAAGGAAGTAAAATGTAGCTAGGAAAGTTGTGCAGATAATGCATATGTTAGATTTTTTATTTCTTAATGATTTCATATTTGTATGAATTTGAGAAAAATAAACAGTTTCTCTATCGCCCTGCAGGGCTATCACCCAGGTTTGTGTTGCCCTGTGTTAAACTCTTAACTACTGAACTTGTATCACCCTAAGGTATAATAAATTATGGAAGTTGTTTCTAAAAGGAAATGCTGCTTGCTTTTTACATGTTCTGAAGGACCAGTTCAGATTATACCACAATGCAATGCCTCCGTAAATGGGACTTTCTATACTTTTGTAAATCCAGATCATTTTTTGATTCTATCTGTTTAGAAAAATAAATTAGGGGGAATGTGTGTTATATCGCACATGTGTGTTTTATCGCGCACCTGTACTTAAAGTCATATAACTGGGCGAAAAAAATTTTGATCACCATGATTTAAAAACACACATATAATATATATATGTAGTATTGTCTGCAGCAGCTATAACATAGGGGCCTTCCATTTAGTACATACGCACATTTTCAAAAATCTCAGACCCCACCCCCCTTGGGCCAAAATACGCATATGATATGTACTAAAATGTACGCACATTTTCAAAAATCTCAGACCCCCCCTCCCCCCCTTGAGGCGTACATATTTAATGGAAGGCCCCATACCTTTACTGTTAATTTTCATTGTGATAACTTATAGTGTACCCATTATGTATAATATTCCATATTTGTATCGTTTTGCCTTTATATTTTAGTTATTTTCTCATTTTACATATCTTGTTTTACCAAAATAATAAACAGGCTAAGGTGATATTCATTTATTTATACAGAAACCCCCTGAAATTCTGAAAATAAATATTTTTCTCCCTAAACTGAAACAAAAGAATCTTTCAATGACATGTAAAAGTTAAAGAATAAGTATATATGGTCTTGTATCGTACATGAACTGTTGTTGTATCGCGCAGGTGGTCATCTATTATGAATATATAATTGAAATGACTGTATTTTCATTATTTCATGACAATTTTAACATTTTAAACTATTTTTGTGTTACCATTACCATTCATCTTTTCATATTTCAAATAGGAACTATCTCACATAATTATCTAAAATTTACTAGAGGGAAAAGTCGATGGTACACATTATGTACAAATTCAGCCCATAGTAAATACGTGTTTTCCTTGTAATTTGTATTGATTTTAATTATTGAATGGAAAAAAGAGTAATTCATCAATCATTCAATCGGGAATAATCATGACTTGATATTTTTTGCTAGTATCTTTTGTTATAATTGAATTCAGAATCTTGGCTTAATATTGCCAATATTTGATTTGGAATTTCGCATTAAATCATTTAATATTTTTCTATCAAAAAAAGTTTTGTAAAATCCGCGATACAATGCTTACATGCGCGATACAACAACAACCCATTGGTTCTTATTCATGTGAGCAGGATCTCACCTTTAAAATTGACAATTTCCAGGATTGTACTATATATTTGTACACCAACTTTCTAACATTTACTTATCAACACAAGTTGATATGGGTTACATAGCATTTAGGAAATGTAATTACTTTTATGAATGCCGTTTTTTTCTCCTATCACACCAGAAATATATCTTGGAGTTCATTTACTTCTGCAGCATTTATTCATGTTGTTATATCGCGCATTAGGTGCATGATATAACCCACATTCCCCCTATATGTGGTATAGTATGATGAATATAATATTGAATTAAAAACATACACCTAAACAAAGCTATCTTCAGCTAAGCTGAAAACCGATATCAGGTTTTAGACCTGTCACATTCCATCTCATCTCATTATTAATGAGATATCATGTCAGATAATTACGGTTCTATACATGGCTAGTAGTCCTTTAGTTAAGGACTACTGTACTGATGTAGATGGCCGGTCCATGCTCGTGTAGGCTTTACAGCGTTAGGTTTAGAACAGCGCACGCTTTAGCCATAACTCTTTGTCAAAGTTAGGCTGTCATGAAAAATAATTCTGTTTCCGGTGGACCGGCCAGGTGGCCATTTTATAGCCGGGTGCGAGATTTTTTTTTCAATTTTTCAAAAAAAGAATTTTTTTTTCAAAATGTTTATAATATGTCCCTACCAACTCCCAAATTTTTTTTACAAAAATAAAAATTTGCGGCCACCCGACTGGCCTTTATTTACACCACCCGCTGGACCAGAAACATAATTTATTTTAAGAACAGCCTTAGGGGGTTAAAGGAGGAGTCTTTGTGTGACATATCATACTAAAGAGCGCACGCCACTCGAGCTCAGTCAGAGTTAGCTGAACGTTGTGTGAGTAACCATCCTGGAAAGGTTGAGTCTCAGAAGCCGAGTCCTGGATTGAAATAGAAGCAGAAAGACTATTATATGTAGGAAAGGTGGGAGCGTTGACTGAGTATGTTTGAGGGGATTCCTTCCTTGAAGCTGATCACTGTCAATTGAGATCTTGTCATGGAACGACAATACACAGGAGAATATTGATAAAGAACATCCTTTCACGCCAGTGTTACGTCTTACATGATGTTGGAACTATGATTATGTATTGGACGACAGCAGTCGAACAAGGAGGAGACTGCGTTTGGAGCTACCTATTATCCATAATTAACTATGACTAATAAGTAGGCCTACACCTGATATAACGGATAATTAACTCTCTATAGTTCACTACAATTATTTTTTGAAAGGTATTAGAGAAAAAGGTACACTATTATATAATGTATACGACTGACACAACGGGAGATCAGATACTAGTTATTTGAGTTGTACAGTTATTATGAATCACGTGAATAGAAAAAAAAAAGAAATCTTAAGAGTCAGAGACAGTATGTATTCAGCAAACTAAGAGGGATGTGTCAGAGAGGTACCTCATGTCTGTAGAACCAAATAACAATTCAAGATTTAAGACTTAAGATAGACATAATCGTAACCATAAGTAAGATATCTAAGATTAATCAACTTGCCTTTTAGGCAAAATAAAAATATACAAATACAAAATACAACTGATGTCGATTTTAGATATCAGGAATTGAACTATAGAGGTTAATTATCCGTTATTTATAGGGTGCGTAAATGTCGTAATTAGTTTATAGATAATAACTAGCTCCGTACGCAGTCTCCTCCTCGTCGACTGCCGTCGTCCAATACATAATTATAGTTCCCACATCATGTAAGACATGAACACTCGCGTGAAAGGATATTGTTTGTTTATTATCCAGTGTATAGTCGTTTTATGACAAGAACTCGATTGACCATGATCAGTCCCGAGGTAAGAATCCCCTCAAACACATTCAGTCAACGCTCCCGCGCTCTTACACGATTTCCATGCCTCTCTCCAGAACCAAGACTGCAGGTTAAAGTTCCAACCTTCCCTGGATGTTACTCACACAGCGTTACAGCGAACTTTGACTGACTGAGAGCGGAACACGCTCTTTTAGAGTGGTACGTCACACCATGACTCCTCCGCCATTTCACCATTAACAAAGTGAAACACGGCTTACGCGTGTGCGTCTAAAGCTCACGCCTTAATGCCCAAACATGGACTGGCCACCCGCATCAGTACAGAATATCGAAAATAAGTGTTAAGGGCCATACTTTAGTCAACGAATGTAAAAGGATGGGTATAATATTATATAGACGCCGGGCCCAGGCCCGTAACTAGCCCCCCCCCCCCCCCCACCACCACCACCACCACCACCACCATACACTCACAAAGGAATTTTTTCAAAAATTAGTAGGAAAATGTTGAAAATGTTTTTACTGCTCGCCTAGTTGACCTAGTCCTGCCGAGAAATATGTCTACCCACCCTCAACCCCCCTCCACCACCACCGTCCCCCTGCCTGCACCTATGCCCTGATGTCCTGTTTCCAGGCCATTTTGTTCCCCTCTGTCCGCCCTGAGTTAGCCCACCACCCCTCTCCTTCCGGCCCCCCGGCCCTCCTCTCCTTTCCTCCAGGTGCCCTGACCGGGTGCCTGGTGGTCAGGGGTTAACTGCCTCCCCTGTGATCAGTGATGAGAGCTTACCAGTGGCGCAGTTTGTCCCGTCGTCGTCGTGGTGTCGAGCTGCCTGTTCATCTGAGAGGTCGGGACGGGCGTCGGCTAGAAGGAGCGAGCAGGTAGGGGCTGGGTAGTAGGGGAGGCACTACAGACCGCCCTCACACGGCGCGACACGACCACCGCCCGCGCCACCTGGTGAGCGGCCTCGCATTAAGTATGTACTTGAGCCCGGTTGGGGGGGGGGGGGGGGTGTATTACCGATCTTTCTTTCATAAAACTTTATGTTGACCCCGAGTAGGCCCTAAGCCTAATGTTGCCTATGTCGCTTAGTTTGCCAAAATTTTGTCCCCTGCGTCTGGGAGGGGCAATTGCCCCATTTGCCCCCACCCGCTACTGATATTGGCGCAGATGCACGACATGTCATAGTCCGAAAACGGAGCATTGCCGGAATGAAATCAGAGCTGTTCTCGGACTAGACATGTCAGCACTGTCCCTACACATGCATACTCCACCCTATAAAAAACTGGATGCGCCCCTTACTAGAAGTATAGGCTACTACTATTTTTTTATCATAACAGCTCTATGGGTCTAGACCCCTAAATTCGACACTGCGACACGGCCTTTTTTGAGCTTACTGACATATGACATATAGACCCCCAGCTCTTGACCCAAAGTGAAAAAAAGTAAATATAATCAGTTGATCCGACGTACCTAGAATGATTTACCCTGTTCTTACCGGTAATCTATCGTAAACTGTTTCGGAACAAGAACAAACTAAGGACAGTCACAATGACTCATTGGATAGACAAACTCTGTCTTGTTCTCCACACTATAATGACGCCTTGGTTTTGTACAGAGGCACACGGACATCTCAGTTTCTAGTTTCAAATGAAATGATACAATATCTTAAATAACAATTAACATATATTTGATTAGTCACATAGTACAGGCTTAACATTTTGAAATCTACAGGTAAGTCTTACCTTCATAGCAATATGAGACGAGATAAGATAGGGATAGTCTAACTCTTCACGACGAAATGCTGTAAAAACTTCGGAAAATACAATGAAAAGGTCGGGAAGTACGGTGGAAACGTCGGATAGTACGGTGAAAACGTCAGGTAGTACGTGCGGTGAAATCGTCGGGTAGTACGGTGTGAGCGTCCCTCCGGCTGCAACCCGCTTTGCGCATGTCCAATGTCCGAAAACCGAAACCGAAACTCAGTCGGTGGCGCGCTGTGCGCAGGCGTGGGTACATTAACTACTACATTAAGCCCCATTCGCCCTGCTCTGTATCAATAGCTTCTGATTGCTACGAATTCACGAAAGGGTCTCTGTCGTACAGTTTGATTCGCCGTGGTGAAAGTGGTTTGTCGCAGCTCTCTGCGATCTGCGAACATTGGAAATGTTGGATTATTGTAGCCCTCTGCGACCTGATCCCTTGCAAAATGATTCAACCTGTTTAATATTTTCGTAGAGATCCTGTGCGATTCAATATGAAGTTGCTTGCGAAAATGATCGCAAGGGACCTATACGATCAATTTCGATTCTATCGTACCTGAAGTTATTTGCGAACTTTTCGTGGATCTCTGTGATAGAAACATTGACCAGGGCGAATATGGCTTAATATTTTTGTAGAGGTTTTGAGCGATTCAAGATGAGATTGCTTGCAAAAATTACCTTCCTTCTCAGTTTGAATGCTATACACCAATTTCTCGAATGGGGCTTTACCCTTCCAGAGTTTCAGCGAGGTTTCACAGGGTACAACGTTGTACACCGGGAAATACGGTGAAAACGTCATCGTAATGGGGGGCCTTATATAATGTGTGTGTGGGGGGGCGACCAAGAAAAATCTACGAAAAATCGAGTCCACGAAAAGTTAAAATACCCACGATAGCTATATTTTCTGTCGTGGGATTTTAGAGAGAAAAAAATTCATGAATTTTTTTTTCATTTTTTTTCAAAATTACACACTCTCAAATTGTCCCATTGTATTTCAAACACACATTAGAACGCATTTTAGGTGAAAATATATATAAGGAATGACTTTAATAAGGTTTATCACTGAACTTTAATGTCCACGAAATTTTCGTACATTTTTTCTGGGGGAAGAATGTCTATCGTGGCCACGAAAAATGAAAAAAACAACTCCACGAAATTTCGTAGCTTTTTCTTGGTCGTCCCCCCTGATGTCACATGTCGAATCTAAGGGATGGTCATGTAACCCTGTTGAATTTAAGAAATAGCTAGCCATGTCGCCCTTAATTTAAGAAATTGCAATGTCCCTTGTCACCATCTCTTTGAAATCCCATATCGCATGTCATTAAAGGTGCCCATATGCATGTCGCCATGTAGAATTTAGGGGTCTAGGGCCATATAATGTAGTGCACTGTATTTTGGTATCAACACATTAATTTTCTGTTTGACCAAGTCGTAGTATGTAAGAGGAATACTCATGTTATTCTTTTTCGTCCATACCATGTAGTGTCTCAGCAATATTGTGCAATAAAGAAATAATGATATAACAGAGAGAGCGAGTAAGCGAAACGTTGTTCACATACCAAAGGGACGTTTCAATGATACAATCAATAATCGATGATTGTCACTGATATTCAATGTGAAGGTATGCTTATAAGCCTGACCCCAGTCTATGAATTGTATAGTTTAAATAGCCCCATGGAAAAACAGTGCCTCTCTCCTTAAACTTCGTTGACAATAACGAACCTAGTCTGCGACGCATCCCTGGCGTCCCAGCTTCCCCAACCCCGCCCAGGGAGGGCATGCCTGCAGCGTCGATTCAGAATGGTAGTAAGTCTGGGGCACTGCTAGTATGAAACTTTCACTTGTATTTGGCTTTTCCATGCGTAAGGAACCATAAAATAATAGGGAGGTTAAGCAACACCCAACACATCACGTAACGTAAACGTAACGTATCTCTCACTCACTTATCATTTTGAAACTAAAAAATATTTCCTCACGAATTGAGTGTTAAGGTCATGTATAAATGTAATATAGATTCAATTTTTTAAAATTCTTTAATCCTGCTCCCAGTGAGAGCCTGGAAATTTAGAGACACGTTGACGTATCGAGATGCGTTTGTGTTGCTTAACCTCCCTAATATGGCAGGGCACCTACATTCAAAAAATCTTTATGTTCACATGCACATCTAGAATGAGAATGTAAAACTCTTTTTTTTCCCTTTTTTTTATTGAATCAACATCACATACATGAATATATGCTATTCTTGATGACACGTGTGTGTTTGTACATGGTTATGTACAAGTATATACGGTCAGTTTAAGTACCAAAACACTTATCTCATAGACAGTTGTTCACGTTTTTCGCCTGATGAATAACATTTCAACACCACAATGTCTATGAATTGCCCGCTCATCTTTTTGTTCAATTTGTTTACCCTCATAACTATGATAATATTATTCATAACAACTTTACATTTCAAACCTCTAAATTGTAGAAATTGTAATTTATCAATTACATGTAATAGCTTTAATTTCCTCCACTGTCAATTAATACATCTAGATAATCAAAGAAAGGTAGCACCATTTGTTTATATAGGCTACCAATAATGCAGCCCCATATGTCAATCATTGAATCAGTCTCCAATTCAAATATGGCACCTACTATGTCATGGGCTATCTCTCTGCTCCTACCCGTTACGATGAAAATTTTACTCCTGTTTTGGGAGGGTTCTGTTCGTTCAACTCTGGAATGGCAATATACAGAGCCATATACGTTGTCTATATAACGAATTGCTAGTCACCCAATTGGCAATTTTTTGTTAGTATTAATATTGTTTAAATTCTGATGTTAGAAATGCCAAAAAGTCCCCAAATTGTATTTAATTACCAATCAATACCATCCATTATGGTAGGAATTTAATATGTGCTATGTGATATTGGCGATAATAGCCATTTCATTGAATGTCTGTGTCAATATATATGATAAATTTATTTAATCCTTTTCACATTAACACTTACTACAGTTCTTTTAATTTTTCGGTAAGAACAGAGCACGCATGTAGAAAATGAGTTCAAAAAACAAAAATAAGCTTTTCTTATCAGGTATCGTGAAGCAAGTGTTTTTATTGCCAGCTAGTGTTACTACAATGACTGTACTGTGTGCGAAGGCGTCATGCAGGGCCAGGGTTGGATACAGGATTTCCGATAGTGTGTATGTGCGGGGTGGGGCGGCTAGGCCAAATATTAAAAAGGCCCGCATAACTTAGTCTTTTTGTAGTTTCAAAAGGGGGCAGGTCAGGACCGCCGGTCACCCCCCGGACCCACCCCTGTCATGCCCTAAAAATTATGTGCTGGGAATAGTCTGCCACCACTCACCACCAGGAGTGAGTAGTACTAGTAGTTCAGATCATGTCTATCATTGGAGGTGGGATTTCCTACCTCCCCCATGATGCACTTGGGCAAATGGCTGACCACTGGTTCCTGTCTGGTGCCAATCTCCTCGGCAGAGAGTTCCACTACGGTACCCTCTGTTAGAATCTCTGCAACAACCTGCTTATTTGGGACAGAATCTGGCCCCTACGCACAGATTCATAAATGTACCTTGTATATGTGACCCGTTTTGGCGAAATGAGTCGGATGTCGCAGAAAGTCGAACTGAGATATGGGGCTCTGAAGTCGCATTTCGCATTTTTTATCGAAAATGGGTTTTTTCTTTTATTCATATCTCCTATATCAGAAGTCTTCCCAAAAAAATTTTAGGTCCCAAAGTCATCTCTTAGTCCCTCTAAATAGGCCCCAAAGACGCGCAACGCCTCAGTGATCTGAAACAAAAGACCCTCGATTCACGCCATTTTCCCCTAACTTCGCGGCTTGCCTGTCGGTCTGGATCCCATCCCAGCCCCATGTTCCAGGTACCTGCTGAAAGGGCGCGAAGTGAACTGGCCAATGACAGCCTCGGATTTTGAATTCGCGCCGGCAAGGACCAATCAGAACGTGTTTCCCCGATAGTCGTCCCGTAAACAATCGTCGTCAAGGAGGTCACGTGTGCGGAATGCGGCGCGCTGATTGGCTGAGAGGCCTCGCGTGCCTTCCGGTTTCAGTTGTTGTGGAAATTTAAAGGGACGCATGGCGAGCAGGACGGACGTGCGACATCACTTCTCCGACGGATTTAGCTGTTTTAATCCTGGATCACTGCTGGATTTTGATGTGGATTACCTCCCAACATCATCGGGAAGGACATGGATCGCGAGGAGGCTGTCCCGGATGCCCTGAATACGATAAATCGGGCGAATTTACGTGGTGTAGCCGAGCCACAGCAATGGCGGACTTTGGTCGACGAGTACTTTCTCTTCGCCGACGGGGAGGAGGGGCAAGACGATCCCCCCGAGGAAAAAGAAGATGTTCAGGAGGATCTAGGGGAACCGGAGGATGCTGAGGACGATGAGGATGAGCCACTAGTCATCCCTGACCCCACGGACGACCTTCTACAGGCGGAGTGGGATGACTGCGAACGCTTCATGTGAGTTTTGAAAAACTTTATAATGGCCGACATGCGGTCGGTTGCCCTATCTCTGAAACAAGTACGCAAAGTGCCTAAATCCCTTTCAATGTTGATGAAACTGCCTACGATTGTGCCCTAGTATGTATTCTAACTGCCTAACTAGTTTTTATCAAGTTTCAAAGTTGATTTCATGCCATAAACAGGGATGATCCATCGGGGTTGTCCGGTGACCTACTTAATGGCGTCAGCTGATCCGGCCGGCCTGTAACGGTTATCAATCATGTCTCATGCCATTGTGGCCCTCAGGAAGGTGAACTAAGTCTAATATCATGTATGTTGTTGTCTTTAGATGTTCCTGCAAGCACTACAAAGACAAGGAGTGCAGTAAACAGTTCACGACGTCGGAGCTGGTCGCGCGTCGGCAGGAGGTCTTTCAGCTGTCCTCAGGTAAGTTTTTCATGAGATACATGTTATGCAAACCTGTCGCCATGACCATGTAGCTATGTCGTTCTTGCTCAAAACTATCCCATAATCCATGACAACGTCTTGAAGTATAACAGACAACTATTAACACTCAACCAGACCGTTTTTAAGTTAGTATTTAGGGTGTGTTAACCTAGTTCATGGGTCAATCCAGAAACCTCATTCCTTGAGTCACATGCATATCATGTACAGATTGTTATTATCCTAATCTACTTTGTTTTCTAGGCGAGAAGGACATGTTGCTACTGGGCATCGCCAGTACCTGCACAGACAATAGCAGCAGGCTGTCCACCTGGAAGAAGGGGATTAAGGGGAGAGGGGAGAGGCAGCACCAAAGAAGCCACTACCTCGTCGGTTCTCGGCCAGTCTGCAGGGACACTTTCAAGTTCATGTACGCGTGAGTAGCTTTGATATTCAACTTCTTTGCTCAACTAAGGTCTACCTAGATATCCCTACTATTATTGTACTACTTGAGGTAAATTACAAGATGAACTGTAATGAATCATAACAGAATCTGATCATGGCACTTACCATCACAAATCGTCCATATTAATATTACAATACTTACCTGTACTTGTTGCCTGTGTCCAATAATTATTGGCCTAATGTAACTCTTACCTTGTGACCTTTCCAGCATCAGCCAGAACAAGCTGACGTCCATCATCAAGTGGTACAAGTGCTATGGGGTGGTGACCAGGCAAAAGAAGTCTGGCGGGCGACAGGCGACTGCAAGGATCCTCCAACTGGAAGACATCAGGCGGGTCGTGGACTTCATCAACTCCTATGCCGAGACCAACGCCCTCGTCCTGCCTGGTCGTGTGTCTTCCCACAAACGGGATGACATCCTCCTCCTCCCCTCCTCTTCCACAAAGGCCGACATCTACAGGTTGTACAGCAACGCCATGGAGGAGGCTAACTTCAGGTGTGTGGCTGACTCAACCTTTAGAAACCTGTGGCTCCAACTCCTCCCTCGCATAGTGTGTTCCCGCCCTATGACTGACCTCTGCTGGGAATGCCAGCGCAACAACAGGAATATCTCTGCCTCTAGTAACCTACCTGACATTGTGAAACAGGCCAAGCTGAAAAAGCAACAAGTTCACCTGGAGGTGGTGGCTCGGGAGAGGGGCTTTTATCAGGACATGGTCAAGTCTGCCAAGGCTGCCTACAAGGAAGCAGAGTCCCCTCCCCTTGGCCCCCACCCCCCTTGTTCTTCTGACACGAAGGTCCACATCAGTTTTGATTATGCCCAGCAGGTCCACCTTCCCTCCTTTCCTATGCAGCCTGGCCCATTGTATTTCCTTGTCCCCCGCAAGGTCGGCATTTTCGGTGTCTGTGCCGAGGCCATCCCCCAACAGGTGAACTATTTGATCGATGAAAGCCATTGCGGTAGTAAGGGGTCAAATGCAGTTATTTCATACCTGCACCACTATTTTGAAATGTATTCCCTGGGGGAGAAGGCGGTGGACATGCACTGTGACAACTGTAGTGGTCAGAACAAGAACAAGTTTGTGCTAGCGTATCTTCTCTGGCGGGTCCTGACTGGCCGGCACCAGTCCATTTCCTTAAACTTTTTTATCACAGGGCACACCAAGTTTGCCCCGGTTTGGTGCTTTGGTTTGCTTAAACAAAGGTTTCGTCGTGAGCCTGTCTCGAGCCTCTCGGAGATGGAGGCGACTGTGGTGAAGAGTACCCAAGAACGTGTCAACCTTGCCCAACTTGTGGGGGACGAGAATGGGAAGGTGTTTGTCGAGTCGTATGACTGGCAATCTTTTTTGACCCCTTTCATCAGGCCACTCAAGGGCATTAAGCAGTATCATCACTTTGTATTCTCTGACCAGAACAAGGGCCACGTCACCTTCCGGCAGTATGCCGACTCGGCCCCCGAGACCTTCAAGATGCTGACTGTCGCCCCTGAAGCTGTCCCCCAGGAAGGCCCTCAGCCCACCGAATCCCCTGGCCTCCCGGCCAAAAGACAGTGGTATCTCTTCAAGAACATTCGGGATTTTTGTACTGAGGACACGAAGGACATCATGTGCCCTAAGCCCTCTGTACCAGAACCAGCACCCGGCCCAGGCCCCCGTGCCGTACCTCCGCCGGAACCAGATGTGGAATCAGAGCCAGAGGCTGGCGAGGGGGATGGGCCAGGCAGGGGCAGGGGCAGAGGCAGGGGCAGGGGCAGAGGCAGAGGCAGAGGTAGAGGGAGAGGCAGAGGCAGGGGCAGGGGCAGAGGCAGAGGCAGAGGACAGACTCCAGACACATCATCAGGATCGGAGGGGGAGGAGGAGGAGTTGGTCAGACAGCTGGAGAGGGAATCAAAATCTTCATCTGACTCAGAGGAGGAAGGCTCCCCACCCCCACCTAGGGGCAGAGGCCGTCCTAGTAAACGTGCTAAACGTGGTCGTGGCAGGCCCAGGACCACCTGAGAACTATTAAGAATCCGTTTTGAACATTGTTAACTTATTTTTAGTTGTTAAGACTTTTTCTGATTTTAAGATTTTTACCTCGGTGGCTTTTCACTATTTTAACGACCAAAGACAATCATGAACATTCCAAGAACTTTTATAGACACATTATGGATACCCAGGGTACTTAGGGTCATCACAGAGTCGTTTTTAAGCAGCCAAGATGAGGTATTGTGATCCTTTATGCTTGCCGTTCTAGGTTAAGTTGTTGTTTCAGATCCGGATTTTTGTCACTTTTTGCAGCGCCGGCATGAATAAAAGTTTTGTATATAAACGCATGAATTACTGGTATTTGTTAGCTAGAATAGTGTAGAATGACTATGTAAAGTTTCAGGACCAAGGATTGATTACAAGTGTACGTTGCTAGGGCTTTATCGGAGGACCGCGGTAGCGCGCGGTAAGAAAAACTTTCAACTCATTTATCTCAGTTTCTTATACCCGCATAGGCGCGGTTCTTTTTATTCTCGTCGCAACTTATCTCGGGCCCTAGATATCGGACCTAGACATGCTATACCTCGTTTTAAAGCTAATAATTAGTATTTTCTGATGGTATACCTAACTAAAAATCTTCCCCGTGCGACATCCGACTCACTTCGCCAAAACGGGTCACATATATTAAAAACAGGAGAAACAAGGGAATTGCCATTCTTGCCGAATCAGGATAATGTTAATAATAATGATAAGTCGGCCCTTTTATTTAACAATAATAATTAAACAATTAAATAAATGATAATAAAGAAAATTTTTACAAAGTGAGTAGATACACCTGCAACCAATGGCGGCCAGAAAACATGTGATCCCGCCAAAACTAACATGTAGGAAGCATGTGACTACATGAATATTAATGAGGTGCAGGTGTCTCCTCAAATATATACCAATATAATTATAATTATATTAACCATATATTAAAAACAGGAGAAACAAGGGAATTGCCATTCTTGCCGAATCAATTTTTTTTTTAGTAGTAGCAAAGATTTGAAGATACCATTAAATCCCTGTGAATTACAGTTTCCAGGGATTCCTCTAAATATAATAAGACTGCAAGACTTTTCCAGTCTCCACGAGATTTAATATTAACTAGATCGACACCTAGAGAGTGCAAAAATGAAGCACCTCTCCGACGGAGACTGTGTGTTGTAACCCCATGAAGTTTTAATTTATTACAAATAAATTTGAGTTTGTTTGAGAAAACCTCATATGTAAGGGGAACAACTTTACCATTGTTGAGATAACTAAAAAGATAATCAGAACAACAATGGGGAATTTGTGCAACCAAATTTTGTAAATGAGTGGAGGCACAAAAAATTGAACCTGTTGCCAAGCTTATAGGGATTTTTAAAATCCTCTCATGAAATTGTATTACTTTTGAAGATCTTATTGTAATTAAAACTCCCCAATCTAAGAACTCCAGATCTTTAAATCTAAGAGCACGAGGAGAAAGAGTGTAATGTGATTTGCGCAAAAGTGCACGAAATGCCACCACAACTGCACTCCAAAAACATAAATCCAAGCTTTTAGAAAAGTCCAAAAAGGTGAAAATGCCCCTTAAATTAGATGGGGTCAAGGGCAGTGCTTGAACAGAAATTTGTCCAGATACACGTTTAGAGCCCTTTAAGGTTTGGATTATTAAGAATTCTTTTGGATTAACATGGTCAAACCCCTGCATTTTGTGCAACAGCCAAAGTGCACTTAAATAATTCTGAATGGAAACGAAAGATAAATGGTTTGACATGTATGCAATATAATTACACATTTGATCTACAGAAGCAGGCAACGGGGTCAAATTGTAAATTGTACAAAATTTAAAATAATGGTTCCACTGGGACCTTCTAGTCTTAATAGTGTTTTCAGCATACGCCAGGGACTGAAGATGCGTTGTCTTGTTGCGCAGCTTGCCCCAGGACATCCCTGCAACAATGGGATAAATCCCAATATAATTGATTGCTGACAAGAGAAGTCATAGAATAACATGTAAGGCGAGATAAAAAGTCTGCAACAACATTATTAACCCCCGGAACATGTTCAATGGAAAAAATAAATTTGTGAATGAAAGATAGCCAAAAGAGTTCTCTTAACATATCCATTGTTTCTGTACACCTACTCCTACCAGTGGATACCATGATTTTGACTGACATATTGTCAGTATAAAAAAGAATGTGTTGGCCTGAAAAGGAAGGACCCCAAATTCTGGCTGCAACCAAAATTGGCCATAATTCTTTTGAATTCATGGAACCTGATACATCATCAAAGGACGGTGGTGATACACAATGGACACAATTCATGTTATTTTTAGAGGTCAGGTCTATAACCATCAAAACCTTGGCCAGACGCTTCTGTAAAAACTGTTACATTTACAGATGACAACTTCATGATCTTACCAGTGCCATTAAAAATCTCAACAAAAGAAATCCACCATTTAATGTCAGCTCTGAATTCTTTTGTAAGTCTGGTTTTTTGAAACCGTTCTTTTAAAGAATTACTGAGATTAATGACCCGTCTACTAAAGGTACGTCCACCTCTGATAATGGTGGAACAGTGGGCCATTAATCCTGCCAGTCTTTGTAAATCCAGTTTTGTTGCTGACTTTTTATTTGAAAATTCTTCAAGCAAATGGCGAAGTTTTGTGAGTTTCTCAGCTGGCAATGTAAGCGTCATGTTAACACTATCAATAATTATTCCTAAATATTTACATGTTTGTGCAGGTGGAACAACTTTTGATTGTTTCACAGAAAATCCTAGCCTAACAATGGAGTCAGTTAATTTATACAATGCGTCCTGACAAAGGTTAAAGGTTGGAGAAATGCAAATAAAATCATCAATATAATTGATGACCGGAAAACCAAATTCAAAATTTAAATTCCTAACAATAAAATCTCCAATCTGAGAAAAAATAAATGGGGCGCATTTCAGGCCAAAGCACATACAACAATAAAAAAATAATTCGTTTTTACCAAACAAATTCCATTGAAAACCTTGATACTTGACATGGTCTGAAAATATGTTAACTGAACGATAAGCCTGAGATATGTCAACGACCGCCATGTAATATCCTTGTTGGAGTACTTCTGAAACATTTTCCAAATTCTTGTAGGAAAAAACCTGACATGTTCTATTCATGCTATTGTTAATACTCCTACCAATGGGACGTTTACAATCTGTTATCGGACGTAAACCACCATCTGATTTAGAAATTGCACCTAGTGAATGGCAGCAAGTTGGAAAAACAGGTGCTCTGACAACCTTTTGCTGCTGAAATTCAAGTAACAAAAGGTTGTCCATTTTGTCAGAAACAATATCATCATAAATACTATCATAATTGTTGCAAAAGTACGGATCAATCGGAACATTGTCAACAATGGGAAAACCAAAATAAATGCCAAAAATTACATAAATGTCAGATATACACAAAGTATCAATACGATGAAAACAAGAAATAATTGCTGCACAAGGTTTAAGTTGCGAAATAAGCATACCTATTTGATGTGTACAGTCACAAGAGTCATCAAAACAACTCGGACCAGCGACAATTACATCTCCTGTGCCACGAAAAATCAAAGTTAAATATTTGTCGCCCTCCGAAACAAAAATAACTGGAGAGGAGTCTAGACCGCAGTTAACCGGGGTCGCCAAGTCATTGCTCAATAACTCTTCAAAAATGGACAGAACAATTTTTTCCTTGATAGTACAATTAATGGAACAATGTTCTGAATCGAAATTAACCAATTCCGATTTTACATCAGGTCGGTTTTTATTTTCCAGAGAAGAACAATTAATACGTGAGCGCGGAGGACTGTCATGGCGTCGTATCACTTCCGGTTCTGGATTTTCAGGCAATAAGAAACCCGATTCGGCGATATCCAAGACATTTGGAGACTAATTAACATCTGAAATGTTTTCAGGAGTTCTCATTTGATCAGCACGAACAGTTTCAGACATGGATGTGTGATGATTTCCCGAAAATTCAATATTTTCAAAGACCATAATATCAACAGGGTCAACATCCGGGTCATTGACCTCCTCTGGATTGTAAACACTGTCACACGTGCGACGAACTCTAGAATTATTTTCACCGAAAAGTCCAGTATCATCAGCGGGTAAGGTAATGCATTCTGGTGGAATACAAACAGTAGAGGATAGGGAACATATACAATTTGTCGCACCACCCATATCCAAGGCCACAATTTGTTCATTTGATAGTCATTCTTTATCTTGACGCTTGACATTTGGACAGGTACTTTGTTTGTGGTCATCTCCGTGACATACATAACATATATGAGATTTGGAACATCTTTTCGGGTTGTTACAGTATTTATAATTAAAATACCAACACAGAGATTTACCTTTGTCCTTTTCCTGGTTTGAAGTCGTTGATGGTTTTGCTTTCCCTTTCATCCTAGTCGCACCAACGGTCCCTTCTACGCCAAGATGTTTGTGGATGGATTCCGTACTGCCATATCCAAAGGCACGTCGACCCTGGAGATTAGCCTGCTGGCGGACTTCTGCATTGTAAGCTACTATGGACTCCGCCGAGTAGACTTTCGTCGCCGCTTTATCGGCGACAAACCGCAGATGATCAAGCATACCAGAGATGTGTACCCCGGCACCGTAGGCCGCCAAAATAAGGGCGACCAAAGCACTGACGAGTGCGGCAAATGTGAGAGGACGCTTCTCCCCCTCACGAAGGTACGGCCTAAGGCTAAACCTATGCTTGGACGATTTGGATCTCAACGGCTTCACCTTGGATTTAACATGGTGTGATGTTTTCCTGTCCTCTGAGCCTGAGGACTCACCTGAGCTACCAGTAGATTCATCACTGGATGCTTTGCGCGACGAATTCCTTTCTTGGCGACGAACTTTTGTGGACAGCTTTTGCATCGAAGTTGTCAACGCACCCAACATTGACTGGACTTGTGTAGACTGCCTCTCCTGCGCCTTTATGAACCGCTTAAAAAGCTTAGCTCCCCCATCTGAATCGTTGCCACAGTCCTCATCAGAAGAACTGCACTCGTCGCTGACATCAGGTAAATCCGGATTTGTCGCACTTATCTTGGTATTTGTCGCCGGAGCCCCTCCAGCCGCCTCAGATAGCTTAGAGCTTTCGTCCATGGCGGCCCCTTCGTTTTCGGTTTGTTTCAACAATACCCAGCAGTTCTTGCCTCTCGGGGCAATATGTTTTTGCTCACAAGCTGAACACTTCGAGAGGGACATTGAATTGTTACAAAATATTCCCTAATTCAGCTATATTCCCAGGTATATTCCGATACAAAGTGAGTAGACACACCTGCAACCAATGGCGGCCAGAAAACATGTGATCCCGCCAAAACTAACATGTAGGAAGCATGTGACTACATGAATATTAATGAGGTGCAGGTGTCTCCTCAAATATATACCAATATAATTATAATTATATTAACCAACTTTAAAATATGAATGAAAATAGATAAGTTTTGTGTTGTACATATTATATGTTACAGAACTGTAATACAATTTCGTTTTAAAATGTCTAAAACACCAATTCTTTGGAACTATTTTTTGTGGACTGATACCATCAGAAGTGTGATAAGGTTTGTTCTTTCCAAAGCATTTGTACAATTCCACAGGCAAGCCCACACCTGACTCTGTGGCCTAGTGGTTAGGGCACTGAGATTGTAAGCCAAGGCACGCAGGTTCGAATCCCATGTAAGGCAGTTGTCTTAAACAAGAATATACACCCTAGGTTTCTTTTCTTTTCATGTTACTTATGACAAAGCTTTAAGATTAGGATAATAATATAAATTTACCACAACACTTGGTATCTGCAAAAAATATAATGGTTGTCTACCAGGTAAAGATTCTTTCAAAGTGCCTTCAAAATTAGATAGACTACTTCATTTCTCCTAAAGATTAAAATACTTGCTTTTTAACCTCATTAAATCCAAACAGATAGCCGCATGGTCAATCCATTACTGCTTATTATTCTGACTTCTCAAGTCTGTCAGACTGACAATTAGCAGGGAAGGCTTAAGATAGCAGGCTAACTTTGTTGTCATTGAGAGGTAACCTGTACAGAAAAGGTGTTTATACCATATCACATGAAAAAGGTGTCTACACCAACGTTCTTCACAAAATACAGGGACAGAACCAGATATTCCAAAAAGGGGAGCCCCTTGAATAAACATTTTAGGGGACTAGAATTTTTACAATAAAATAGTAACAATTTTGCAAACATTAGGGGGTGGCACATGCCTCAGGTGTCCCCATCTTAACCTGATCCTGCATAGGCTACATGGGATAAAATAGATCCAAAATGGCGGGAGGTTGTGGCAGAGATACAAAACGGTAGTGGCGTGATCTGCTTGGAGAGTGGTCTGGTGCGGCAGTGCATAGCCTATTACCTCTACCTATTCTCATACCCCTATTATTTCAATTTACTAACACTGCTGGCTCTATCTGACCAGGGGCCTCCATAGCTCAGTTGTAGAGCACAGGCTTCACATGTGAGTGAGGGGCTCTAGGTTCAAGGCTCAGCAGCATCAAGTTACAAAACTATCATTATTCTGGAATAGTAAAAATACACAATGAGTAATCTTTCTTTTTTTTATGAATATACAAATAAGGTACGGATCTTAATGATAAATGTTGAATTTAAAAAGATAAACCCAATTATGTGATGCATTTTTAGGAAATGTTATGTATGGGCAAGATATATCATTGTAAAACAGACTCACTGTAGGCTGTAATAGTCATTGTAGTCCAGGAGCCAAATCCTGAATTCAGTCAAAATAAGGATTTACCCTACATGGTGAGCCACCTGGATTTTCTTGAATTTTTTTAATCTTAAAACATCCTAGGGATCATGAATCAAGATGGTTCCAAAGAATGTAGGTATGTGAACACTATCTAATTACGTGATTTGTGCTTTAAAGAGAGGAGGCAGTGAAATTTCACTTCTGGTTATTATAGACATAATATGTTAGATACAATGCTAATTTAGAAGTACACCATATCTCTGTGATTGAATCCTTCATGTGCAAAACATGATTTATTTCAAAGAAACATCTAATTTCCCTCATCCTAAGAAAAACAGAAGTCTCTGTGTGACATAACACAAAATAGATGTTATTTTCAAATTTTGAAAGTATAATTTCTTAAAAAAGACATTTGGAATGCAAATTTTGCCATAAATAAGTTTATTTTATAATTCAAAATGTTATAAGCTTGAACAAAATTCAGTAGGATAACCAGATTATGTTATTTCTCCATTTCTAAAATTTTATATAATTTGTTTTGACATCACACACAGACGGGTGTTCTGAGCAAGGTGCTCCAGGTGCCTTCAGGATCCAGTCCTCAAAATTTCGAAAAATACATATGGTTTATTATTTATGTTCCCATCAATAATTACTATAGAGGGCTGCAGATCATATTCCATAGTTTACCACTCGGAGTCTCTGTTTGTCTCAGTGGTGCCCTCTGTGAAGTAGTGGAGATAATGTGTTGTGGTGGGAACCAGGAGCAACTACTCCATTGTTATTTTCAACTCCCACACACACATACACACATACTTACAGTCTTCACCAATTATATTGGATTCAATCGACTCTGATATAATAAAAAAATATATATATATATAGCGGCGGTCTTCTCTGACGCCGGCATCAGGCCAACCTATTGTTTGTTTCATTACTTATGTAATTGTTCAATGACATTCTATATAAAAAAAGAAGTATTATAGGTATTGATATAAAACGTGCCATAAACACTCCCTGGGTAATAGGGATCATGGAGATTTATTGGGTTTTTTTCAATGGCCTCTCCCTTTAATTAGCAAAAATTGAAAAAAGCATTATTTCTTTATTTCTCAGGAACTCCCAATTACATTACTGCAGCCAACTGTTGCAACGTTACATTGTGATGTTCTGATAACATTCTTGTAATGTAATTCATGAGGCTAATATTGTAACCTCACATTCTGTTTAGGTAAGGTTAAGACCTCAAGTAATAAGAACATCACAATAATGTTCTTTTTAGGTGAGGTTGGGACCTCCCCTGACCAGAAGGTCACATAAATGTTCTGTTTAAGGGAGGTCTGGACTTCACCTAATCAGACCGTCACAATGACGTTCTGTTTTAATTTGATCTTGACCTAACCTCACCAGAACGTTAATATGATAACATTCAGTTTTGGTTATAGGTCTCAATCTCCTGGGAAATAATGTAACAGTTACGTGACATTTTAGTAAGTAACAGGCAAACCAAAAAAAGTATGGCTGCATAATGTGACCATTATGTCGCACCTATGCTGGGATAAGGGTTTTGTAACAATGGTATTGTAATTAAGATATTGTTGTAATGATATTATGTGTGTTAAAGTTATCTTAAAGTTATCATAGTTTTGATAAGTCATTGTGCAATGGGCCACAAATAACAGTTCACAGGTAAAATATACATAGACAAAGTGTACCTAAATAAACTTAATACTTTATGCACGAACTGTAAACGATGACATCTATATACTATGTACAAGACACGATTCAGACTACGTCTCTCATACATATTTTATATATGAATCAAAGGAAAGGATCGTAATATATAAACCAATAGTTATGATAAAATACATAATTAAATGCAATTGCTCATTAACATATTAGATCCTATTGAGGAATAATGATGAATTGCTTGAGGACTATGATGGCTATGATCTAATAATGTTATCTGAAACATGACTGAATAGGACATAATTATTGAGACCTTGTTGAGAGAAGATAGAGATACTGAAATTAAGAAAAGGGGTGGAGGGTTATCCATGTATATGAAGAATAAAATGTCTGTCCATTGTAATATTATTCCAAATCTTACAGGTGTATGGGACGATTGTGAACAACTATGGCTTGAGATGTCTGTATCAAATAGGAAGAAATGTAACGTAGGTTTGATATACAGGCTGCTGCCAGTAATTGTAACACTGTTTTTTAATCATTTGAAGGACCATATTGAAATCATATATACTATATTGAAAGGTGGAGTGGTTGTAGGAGATTTATATTATCTAAAACAAAATTTAATTTTGAAGGCAGGAGGAAAATTGAGGAAAATTATGTCTGAATTTGAATTAAAAGAATTGATTAAGACACCTACAAGAATAACGGCGAATAATAAAAGTATGAATGACTTGGTATTTCCTGACATGAAATATGCAGTAAGTCGTGGTGAAGACCAGTACCCGATGAGTGATCACCTTCCTGTCTTTGCTTGAAAGCAAAAGGTCTGTTAAAGTTGTTTTTTTTTTAAATACAGGTAAGTAGCAGGACAGATAATGTCTACCGTTAGGAGGCGGGATTTCCCACTTTATCTTTGGCTGACCAGTCAGTCTTGCCTGTTGGTGCTGTTTAGGACTATAACCTTAGCATGTTCAGTACTATTATACCCCTATGAATTCACTTCGGTAACACTGATCACTAAGTCTTGCCGCCATAGCTCAGTGGCAGAGCAAAGGTTTCCCATGTGAGGGGTCCGAGGTTGAAGGGTCAGCTACATCAGTTTCTCCCAGTTGTCGAGCTTTACCTCTTATGATACATTTTTCTTTTTAATTTTTAATTTCTTTTTCTTTTCCTTTTGAGCTGAAAGACTCATTGATGTTTTGTCCCAGTTTATGCACCAAGATTTCCCCCCTTACTTAATATGGACCAGCCAAAGAGACAGCCTCTTTCTGAATCTATGGGGCCCAAACAATAGTGTCCATACTCTACCACTTAACGTTGGAACAGAGATATTCCTAAGAAGATGTCACTCTCAGTCAATAACCAGAGGTCCAGAATTTTTTCCGGTTGATTTTGGATACCCGTTATTTGGCAGCACAATTTCCTATAAACATTACCTGACAGATACGGCATATAGTGCACAAAGGTAGAGATTAAATCAGTTACTCTGTGCATGATCATTGAATTAGTGTAAAGGTCACCAGTTGAATACAAAATAATAAGAATCTCTCTAAATTACTTAGTTTATGAAAATATCTAGTAATGGCAGGTGCCGCTGGTAGGTGTAAATATACCTGACGACAATGCTCACCGGGACACACCTCCCCGCAAAGCACCGACGCCTGGGGTAAAATCAATATCAGACTGCTTTATAAGCAAGAGCGCAGTGTAAGAGAAGGAGAGAGACCATTAGCATTTGGATTATAGGGATCGGGAGATTCGAAGGGGTTTTAGATAGCTATACAATCACAGGGACATCTGGTGACTTACACGGTACTACCGCACGTCGGCTGGAGGTGAGACTAGGCGGACTCTGAGGAGGAAGCTTACTCTACCCTAAACTGGAACTGTTATACCTTGGAACTTATTACCATCGCGAGCAACTGTACGCATCACCATATCCATCAATAAACTTACCGTACTGCCAAGCGTTGTTCATGTTATGGATTGAGCGCCCATCTCGTGGACCTACTCACCACTCGACTAGCCCCATCAAAGACAATATTAACAACAGTAATTATCTCGGACAATGCACCATAATTATAGTTAACCCTAATCAACACAATAGCGTTTAATTGGTGGAGAACCCGGGTAGAAAACTTACTAGAACTAACAATTCCATATCCTTGAACTCTTCCTCCTCGTTCATGTATTGGCGGGGGTCTCTTTCAGTAGCTTTTCTGGCTCAAATCCTCTTATCTTCGCTTGGCTGAGGTACAGTTATGGTTTAATATATTAAGCCTGATAGAAACATGCACAACCAAGTTTATAACTTTAATTCTTGTGTTTTGGAGCTAATAGTTCCATGTCCTCGAATCCTTCTTATGAGTTAAATAACTCTTTAAATTCTTCCTCCTCGTCCATGTGCTTGCACGGTCTAGAACCCTTAAATTCGACATGGCGACATGACCTTTTTGGGCTTAGTGACATGGGACAGGGATGTTCTTAGTCGACATACAACATCAGGACCCTCCATCAAGGGCTCCGCTTGTGGATTCAAACACGAGCTAGTGGGCAGATTAATCACTTACCGTTTTCGGAAAACACGAAAATGAATCTTTTCTTGTGTCAAGGAAATCTAAAGAAATTCCATAAGGAATATGCATTGTTCACCCATATCTAGAAATCATTTCATAATATGTTGAAACTTACCGTCATGGAGTATTGCAGAGCACTGTACATCGCTGTGACAGTTGGTACTGTCCATAACTTACCAAATATAGCTCGGGCATTTGCCGAGCTGTATAATGATGTTGCAACACACAGAAATCTATGATGATCTTCCGCATAGCTCACACATGTGTCGTGGGACCTTGTAGTCCAACAGACGCAGCCTCGCACAAGAAGGTAGGAATGCCGACCCTCTGTGGAACTCGTCCTCCATTGGTCACGTTTGCTGGATCTAATGGGTCTTGGGACTTTCTTTGGGATTGTGTCATTTTAATATAGTTGAAGAGACTAGAATTCATAAAACCAGACTAGAATTCATAAAACCATAGGGTCATCTTACATTGATAATTGGTGCAGGAGATCAAAACTTAACGGTTAGTAACTGAAGTGTATCAGCGGTTGAAAACTACGCCATAAAAGCGCATGAACCTTCTTGGTCACTATAATAGCGTGAACGATAGGAAGCTTACGGGAAGGTAGAAATAAGATAAGATAGTCATGTACCCTAAAACACTGCTAGTTAATGTTAAGTAGATAGAGAACTCACAGAATAGGTTTAACTCAGGGATGTATGATTATGTGAAAGCTTTTATTTATTGGTCCTACATTTCTCTTTTCTTAAATGGAAGGACCACGCTTGAATTATCCCATACTGGGAAACCTGCAGACTTTTTCTTTTTAGATGCCAGAACCGTCTCGGGGCATCTAGGAGTTAGACTTCACTTGAGGAACACTCCATGGGTTTTGAGGGTGTGGGTTCATCCATGATTATGGTCATGAATGGACGAACATACCTATAGCAAAACATTAGTTTGCGCTATTTGATTTGATTGATTGTATAATTGTGGATAGGTAGTCCTTTACTAAGGACTCCCTGGCTGAATCTGACGAAAGTGATAATTAACTAATTACGGAAACCAATTTCATCTACTATGAAACCGGTCTCCTATTTAAGCGCCGTCGACTGCACAAAGTAGAGATTAAATCAGTTACTTTGTGCATGATCATTGAATTAGTGTAAAGGTCACCAGTTGAATACAAAATGATAAGAATCTCTCTAAATTACTTAGTTTATGAAAATATCTAGTAATGGCAGGTGCCGCTGGTAGGTGTAAATATACCTGACAACAATGCTCACCGGGACACACCTCCCCGCAAAGCACCGACGCCTGGGGTAAAATCAATATCAGACTGCTTTATAAGCAAGAGCGCAGTGTAAGAGAAGGAGAGAGACCATTAGCATTTGGATCATACGGATCGGGAGATTCGAAGGGGTTTTAGATAGCTATACAATCACAGGGACATCTGGTGACTTACACGGTACTACCGCACGTCGGCTGGAGGTGAGACTAGGCGGACTCTAAGGAGGAAGCTTACTCTACCCTAAACTGGAACTGTTATACCTTGGAACTTATTACCATCACGAGCAACTGTACGCTTCACCATATCCATCAATAAACTTACTGTACTGCCAAGCGTTGTTCATGTTATGGATTGAGCGCCCATCTCGTGGACCTACTCACCACTCGACTAGCCCCATCAAAGACAATATTAACAACAGTAATTATCTCAGACAATGCACCATAATTATAGTTAACCCTAATCAACACAATAGCGTTCAATAGCATATATTTTAATAGCCATATAATCTCACAATTATACACAAGAATCTGACTTCATACGACGATATTGGCCGTGGAGGCCCCGGCAGCTGATTGCATGGCTGGCTCATCTCTCTAGATATCTTTTTGTATGGACATGTTTTGCACCTTTTCTCCACTAGGTGGCAGTCCCCTCCTCTTGTACTAAAAAAAAAGGACATTTATGTCGCTGGAACCATGTGCATACATACACCAATAATGGTATAGGCCTGTTTCATTAATGTTTACATAATTTGCATAGATATGATAAATATATCTACACACTGCACATATTTCATCATCATCGTTTTCATATATATACCAATCCAAAGAAAATATGAACGCTGTACTATAAAAAATGAAATTTATATCTTTTGTAACGTCTGGAATATTAGACTTTGTTTGAGGACGATAATATAATATTATCCAAAAAAGACTCCCCTATAGCCCCATCCCTGTGCTGTTTTTTTTTTTTTTTTAACACATTTTATTATCCTGGGACAAGTTGGATTTCTCCAGTCTTCCCTTGTCTCCAGCGGAACTTATTTCTATTACAATAACTGTGGGATTATATTCAAAGCATTATAATAATAGTGATATCTAATATCACTCATTAAATTTAATATAAAACAATTTGCTCTATTAACTCTGATTCAGTCGGAGCTTACCTCCATATATATGATAATGATTTCATGTTCATATATGATAATTTGCATGGAATGGGATGAGATGGTACATCAATGTATGGTTTGGGGTTCGCTTCCTTATATAAAGATTCCTCTCGCAAGTCGATCAGTCTCAGATACAATGTATTCTTCAAATAATATTTTTTTGATTTTTTGTTTAAAAATGTCATAGTCTTTAATACACCTGCACGAATTATCTAGTTGATTCCACAAAGATCTGGCAGTAAATACAGGAGATTTCAGAATGGACTCATATCTAGTGAATGGAATTACAACTGTAGGACCAATTGTATTTCTAGTATTATACCTAGTCTCACGTATTTCAATATAGTTTGATTGCATTAGTCTGAACATAATGTTTAGAAGAAAATATTTTCTCCGATACTCCAATGGTAACAAATTTGCTTTGTTATATAATTCAATTTTATGTACAGTTAATGGGTTGTTTACCCTAAAGGCTACTCTTAATGCTACATTTAATAGCGTTTCAAGCTTCTGTACATCTGCTATAGGACAAGATGTAAAGTATATATTTCCCATATCTAGGTATGGCAACACCATGCTTTTGACTATTGTTAATGCCGTAAATTCTGTTATGCTATTCCTTACTCTTCGCAATAAGAATAATTTATATGAAGCAAGTTTGTAAGTTTCTTTCAACTGATATTTAAAATTCAGAGAGCTGTCCAGATTAATGCCCAAATATTTGTAGGTATTAACACACTCAAGTTGTTCATTACCCAGAGTTAACTTTGGATGTTGCAATACCTTTACATTGGAGAAGATCATGCATTTTGTCTTCTTGATATTAATAGTTAATTTGTGCAGACGACACCAAATATCAACCAATTCTAAATCCTGCTGCAGTAAACTGTGACTAACATCTATATCATTGTTCGAGTTATATAGAACAGTATCATCAGCATACAAAAGCATGTTCGAGTTACCAATAATAGAGGGTAGGCTATTAATATAAATATTGAACAAGAGTGGTCCCATAATGGATCCCTGTGGCACGCCAAATTTAACGTCCTTGAGTAGTGATTGATGCCCATTAGCTATTGTTAACTGTTTTCTATTAGTTAAGTAATTTTGAATCCAATTTGTAAGTTTTTCACTAATAAACATATTTCCTAACTTCTTTAGTAAAATTACATGGTCTAAAGTATCAAAAGCCTTTTTAAAGTCTATAAATATTGCTGTTGTTGGTTGCATCTTATTTTTATTTAAAGTTATTTCAGTAATTAATTTAAAAATAGTGTCTTGGGTGCCATGTTTTGAACGGAATCCATTCTGGTTTTCACACAATAGTGAATGCTCCTCGACATGTTCATACAGTTTGTCATGAATCAATTTTTCTAATATTTTGCCTGGTAATGGTAGTAGGGTAATAGGACGCAATTCCTCAACACTTTTAGGGTTAGCAACTTTTGGTATAGGTACAACTGTTCCTATTTTCCAATCATCTGGGAATTGTTGTGTTTCTATTGAAAGATTAAGTAAATATAACAATTGTTCATGCAGGCACATAAGACTGTCCTTTAATAGTCTAGACGAAACTGAAAGACCTGATGATTTATAGACATCGATTTCCTGCAATTTCTTATCTAGTTCCTCTAAAGTAAATCGTTCTAAGTCAAATAGTGGGATTATTTCTTGCACTTTGTCACCTTTCTTGAGCATCCTCAGCTCAGCTTCGTTTGGGTAAACTATATTATCAGCTAATTTGCGTCCAACATTTGTAAAAAAGTCATTTATGTGATTTGGTATTGAGGCATTAGCTATTATAGATCCATCTTCATGTCGAAATATATAATTACTATATTTATTCTCGACTGGCAGGACATATTTCAAGTTATCCCAGAACTTTTTAGGATCATTTCTGTAACGCTCCAGTTTATCCAAAACATATTCATTTTTGGATCTCTTAAATTGAGCTTTACATTCATTCCTTAACCATTTACTCAATTTAATGTCCTCAGGGTGCTTGGTATGCTTGGCTAATTTTAGAGATAAATCTCTGTCAATGGCTAATTCTATTAACTCTGCTGTTAACCAAGGTGGTTTACTTTTTTTATAATTAGAAGCTCGTATAGGACAATGACGATTTGCAGTAAATACTATTTCATTATAAAGATATTTCCAAGCTTCATTAACATCTAATATTTCATAAAAATTTCCCAGTTTTTTTGAAGCAGTTCATTACAGAAATGCTCCTTATCATACGTCTTATAACTTCTTCCTAAAAATTCGGTTTTTGGTGATTTAATTTTAACTTTTTTCCGGGCTAAAAAAGTCGGTATATGATCACTGATATTAATATCTAGTACACCATGTGTAAGGGGAAGTTCATTATTTGTGAAGATAAGGTCTATAATAGTAGATGTATAAAGAGGGCGTGTGGGACAATCTATTAATTGTTTGTATCCAAAACGTCTTTCTAATTCCTTTAATTTTGTCGTACTATCTGATGTAGATGAGTAGTCTATATTAAAGTCACCACCTATATAGATGTCACTTTTTTTCGGCATAATAAAACTCAGTAGTATGTTTTCCATATGATTAATGAAGGTTACTATGTTCCCATCAGGTGGCCTATAGACATTGCATATATAAATAGGGCGCATATTTTCAAAATTCAAAATAATGGTCATAATCTCTATGTCCTTTGTACTCACCATATATAAGTGACCTACCATGGGTGAATAGCTTATGGTATCTCTAACATACATACACAGGCCTCCACCTCTCTTAGTGGTTCCATTTGTAGTTTCAACCTGTCTATCTAGGCGCGTCACCTTAAATCCATCTATATGAATGAATTGATCTGTGATATGATCCGTTAGCCATGATTCACTTAAGCATAACACATCCGGTTCATATTTTTCAATTACATCATCCACAAGTTGTTTTTTATTTAGCAAACTGTGGTGACCCGTGTGCAGGTTATGGGTGTAGACCCTTAAAATCGACAGGGCGACATGGACATGTCTTAAATTCGACATGCGACATGGAGTCTAGTGACATAAAGAAAACAATAAACGACATGACATGGGCCATTCCTTAAATTTGACATGCGACATGAAGGCTCTTTAAAATCAACATAAAATTAATATAAAAAAACATAGGTAGTCTACATGCGACATAGCCATTTCTCAAATTCGACATCTGACACTGGGACCCCCATCTACGCCCCTAAGGTTGATGACATGTTTACAGCACCGTGTGCGGCCGTAACAATGGCGCATTGATTATTCCAGCTATTGGGCCCAACATGAACTATTACACATTGATTATCTAGACTCACCTTTCGGTTTTCCGCCATAATTGATGGAGTCGTATGCGGCACGGCACAACTAGCGTCGCAGCCAGCGCCGCAATAGGGCATATTCGTAGATTGGCTATGTGTTAGTATGTTGGTTATTAGGGATTAAACTCACATCACGGCAGGAGACATGTTTTGTTTGAATGGTAATAAAATGGGTACAATAAGTTGCCAGATCTTAAGAAGTCCTAGGGTATTGCGCTGTTTTCATTTCTTTGAGAAATTGTTGGCATATAAGCAACTAAGTGGGCAAAGGGAAAAGATTTGATAAGGAATTAAGTTATAGTCCGAAAGCACCCAACATTTACTATCATTTGTCAGGCTTTGATGACCCGTTCAAGGCGTCTCTGTAAATTCTGATATGATGCAAGCTGCTGATGGGCTCCTTCTTTAAGAAGATTATTTTAGTTTCACAGCTCAATATATTAGGTGATAAGAAAGCTATGTTTGGTTATAGCCCCGGTAGAGAAGTTGTTTATCATATGAAGAGCACTAACTAAGGGTTTGGAATTGGTTGAATCACCCAAAGGGGGAGTTTATGAATATTGGGATTAAGGGTTCACAATTAGAGAAGAGTTTTCACTGACGGCAGATGTAACAAAATAAACATGATAATTTATCTTTTAAGTTCTAATAAAGACAATACTACAAACGATTGTCTGGTATATTTAGTATTGTCCCAGTGTCCACCTGTAGAAAACGGTCTATTGTTAAGTGGCGGTGACCTCGGCAGGCCATGCGTCTCCGTCATGGCTCAACAAACAAAGTAGACGTGCTTCACACCCAATTTTGTATTTGCTGATTATTGCATGTATTATTTACAGAGTCACCAGAATTTCACTGGATTTTCATTTTTCAATAATTTATTTGAACCTGAAGTACTTTATATAGTGTTCCACTGTATGTCCTTGTGTAGAGGTAATACTATATTATTATCCTAAGCAGAGTGCCCCTGGTCCTGCCATCCATCACACTATATATATGACTTCACAGTGTGTCCCATGTTCTTACCATGCTTCACTATAACTATGACCTCACATGTTCCTCTTAGTCATGCATTGTTTTACTACATGACCTCCCACTTTGCCCCTTGGCCTTGCATTGCTTCACTATATGACGTCATGTGCTCAACACTGGTCATTTAGTGCTTCACTGCTTAACACATGACCTCACATGGTATCCCATGATCACACTACTATATGAACTCACATTGTGCCACCTAGTTAAGTTTAGTTTAGTTTTAACTAAATTGCCCAATAACTTATAAATAGTTCCCCCAGGTCATGGAGTGCTTCACCATAATGACCTGATATGCTCAAACCTGGTCATTCAGTGCTTCATTATATCACGTCACACTGTGCCCCCTTGTCATGCTATGCTTAACTATATGACCTCACACTGTGTACCCTGGTCATGCAGTGCTTAACTATATGACATTACACTGTGTCCCCTGACCATTCAGTGCTTCATTATATGACTTAACACAGTGCCCTCAGATGATGCAGTGCTTCACTATAGGATCTTAAACAGTGCTCCCTAATTTCATTACATGACTTCACATGCTTCCCTTGGTCATTCAGTGCGTCACTTTATGACTTCACAGTGTCCCCTAGTCATGTTGTGCTTCACTGAAGCAGCCCCTTTGGTTCATATTTTCCCCCCTTTACAGATTACTCTCAATGTCCAACATAACAAAATACAGCCGAATTTTCAAGATGATTGGTTGTGTGGTTATTGGGGTTAAGCGCCATTTCAATATCTATGGTCACAGCAAGGCGAGAACAAGGTTTGACAATCCTGTCTTTTGATGATCGAATGTATGAACATAACTACGAGAATATAGACACCATTGTCTTACATATTCACTGAGCAAGGTGTTCTTTGATTTGCATGGTCCCATAGAACGGGCAATACATACAACAGCTGGTGGCACTTGGCATTTGATAACCCTGGCGTTGCCACAGGGGAACGCAAGGCGCTGTCCCAGTCAGGATCAAACCATGGCCGCTTGCAAGCAAGACAGCAGCTCTAACCACCACACCACCATGCACCCCATTTTTACAATGATGTCATTCATTAAGCATGATTTACAAGTATACAATATAAAATAGGCAAAAGGTTTTTGTTGGGACTCTTCTTTTAATATGATAAACTTTCATTCCTAAAAAAGGAATCATGTGAGTGCCTTGTCAAGTCTAATGTTCAATGAAGCGTGTCGTATGGGTGGAGACAGATTCAGAGTGAGGCGGCTCCATGACATACGACCAACCCCCACCCCTTCCCCCAACATCCCCCAACATCCCCTAACATCCCCCAGCTTTTAACCCCTCCCCCTCTCCTTCTCCAAGCCCTGCCCAGACTTTAGCAGCCTTTAGTGAAAACAAGACAGCGAGACACACAACAACAGAGGTAGGTTGGCTGTTGTGACATGTTTGTTAACTATCATATTCATCTAACACTAATAAGAGACAGTTTTTCAAAATTGGAAATCCATTGTTCTCTAGCTACTACATTTATACCTGGAATTAATGATCGTTCTATAACAGGAGACTATATCTATCATGAGACATGGGATCTGTCTAAGTTTCGTTAAAGGGAACAGAAAAGCAAGATATGGTCAGACTGTTTCATACTCAAAATAATATCTATGTGAATACATTCCATGCACTCAACATCATAAAGGAAGCGCTTTCTTGCTTAACTCAATCAATAAAGATCCAGAAAAACTAACTTTGTTCACAAACAAATGAAAATATTGTAATTTCTTGTGGGTTTCTACTGAGGTTTAAGTTACCTCTCATGTCCCTCAAAACAAATGCATCAGCTCAACTGAGCAATTCACCTACCACTTGAATTAGCTGCTCCTACAGTCAAAGTACGAAATCCTTACAACTGTATGAATCTTGCTCTAAGACTGAACTGTCTAAGGGGTTTTATAGTATGCGAAATGAGCTGCGACATGACGATGTGAAGTTGTACATATTAGAGATAAAATTCTTGGTTAAACGTGTAAAATGCTCAAAACAGCCAATTTTGAGCAATAATATCACACCTATGTGTGAATCTTCTGTGACATCCTCATATCACGCCGATATCGTAGTCTCAAGTCGCATAGGTGTAAAAAGACCCTTTTGTTTCTTGGTGAGCAGCCATGGCTGGTGAGGTCCTGACCTCACAGCTGGACGTTCAGGGGGGTCGTAACCCCCCAGCAATGGTAGTGAGTAACGCCCCAGTCAGGACCTCGCGATACACCGTCAAGTTCTGGTACCTCACACCTGAGGATGAAGGCAGCACAAATGGTGAGTCAGGGGTTAAATGGGTTGAAGGGGTCAGGGAGTCAAAACGGTCAGCAGGGGCTGATCCCGGGGTGGGGGGAGGAGGGTACAGTGGGTCCTGACTGCCCCTTTGGTGATAACTTACACTGGCCAAAGAGAAATTAACGTCACATGTGCATGTGCGTATGCATGCCATTCTAGTACCTAGCCTATATGTAGACCCCCCCCCCCCCCCGCCGCGCGCCTTTCCAAAGTCCTGTATCCGCCCCTGACTCAGGAAGTCAAAAGGTTAAGGGGACGATTTATACACTTGATGTGAACCTCACCCTCACAATACACATTGATAAAAGTAGCCTATTTGAAATAGGACGTACTCAGGGCAGAGGTTCAGAAGTCAACAACAAAAGTGAAGTTTTAGAGGTCCATAAAACGCTCTAAGTGTTCTCTATGTTGTCATTGTTGCAATTGGTCATTGTGCAGTAAGCCGCAGGGGTCACATAATAATACATATTACACAAGATATGTATTCACCTTTTTCCTGAAATTATTTTATATATCTGTTCCAGGGAGTGATGGTAATTTTTTCGGGGCCGACTTGTTCCGGCAGACAGAGAGTGTGTTGACACGACACACGGGGAGTTCAGTGTCCGGAGGGTCAAGTGAAGATGACACAGACCTGGATGATGTACCAGACCTGGAGGAGGCAGGTAAGTCAGTTGTGGATTAAGGGAGTGCAGGAAGGTCTGTAGAAATGTTGATACTGCTGTCCATATCAATGGCTAATTTAAGGTACGTGCTTAGGAGTGAACACCCCTTCCTCGTTTTAATGTTTTTATCTAAAGTTTTGGACAACTCCTTTCGAAAATGTGTACAATAGTGCAGCTCCCTTATTTCATATTCTGTACAATGACACTGCGTGTAGAGGAGAGAGTTACTACTGCAGTCATCTAGGTAATTGCTTGTGTTTGAACACATGGATTATGGCCATAAAAAAAGGATAATCAATCCTTTATAAAGTATGCATGGCGCGGAGGTTCAATTGTGGCAGACAGGGCACCAGTTTTTCGTCACCGATTTCTATGGGAAAGAATATGATAGGACTGGTTGTACACCTATATTAGTGTCTGTATAACAAGACATGCACTTTCAGAGGGAGAACTCGAGTGCCAAGAAATGTACAAAAGTACATAAGGCAACGTTAATGAATAGTGACACTGAACCAAGAGCAATTTGGGAAAACAAATTGCTGCCATGTGGAACTTTAAATCTGCTACAGCATGACGTGTTACTGTTAGTATTGACCCATCTTTGATCAGTCCCTCCATACAATTGCCCAATATAGACTATCCTTCCATAGTCCAGGTAATAGTGAAATAAGTTCAATAGGCAAGTGTAAATTTGTCGATGAGAGAGATATTTAGTTAAACAAAGGTTTGTGTTGAGCGTGCACTTCTAATAATACTTTTTGACAGTACCAAAGATATTCAACTGAGCTTAGGTTCAACAAAGACCAATTACCCATGTAAAAACTTTCCCCTTGCCCCTATATGGCATCTACCCCTTGGAAAATGTCCCTAACAAATGACCACCATATCACTCCTCCTGTAGTTAACAGTACATGTACATGTATGCACCATCTAAGTTTCAAAACAGAAATCATAGGTGCAACTAGGACTTTTGAGTTGGTTGTATTTGAAAGGCTATGTGGTTAACTGTCCCATAATACCCATGGGGTAGACATTCTCTTCAGTTAATCATTATAGAAATAGGGGTAGTTGTCATAGCATTGTAGTTAATCAACCTGCCAAAAATTGTGGTATCGTAATTGGCCCATGGGGGGTAGTTATCATAATTATAGAGATAGTTGCAATAGTTATCCTTTGGGTTAGTATTACCTCAGAGAAGTTATCCCAGGGGTAGTTGTCCTATGACCAATAAGGTTAAATAAAATGTTCAGTTTGTTTTTTAATGTCAGTTGACAGACATGCATACAGAATGGTATTAAATGTTTTGATTATCTCTTCCCCCCTTCTCCTGTATTGGCGTTTATGAAACGTTAATGACACTGCACGAATTTTGGAATTTACTTTATTTTACAAACTGCTGAAAGGTCATGGAAACTTTGGTAAATATTCATGCTTACCCTTTAAACAACTTTAGTTGTCTTTACAAGAAAATCATATTTAAAGTTTGTCAAAAGGTCATTAAATGGTTTCAGGATGTTTTCATAGTATTTACTTTCCTCAGTACAGAAAAGTCAACTACTGCATCAGTTTTACTCTGTCATCTAAAAGTCCATATTGAACTCTTAATTCTCCTTGTGAAGTTTACATTATAAAGTAAAGGCTAATCAACAAGAACTCATATTTACTTACAGTAAATTGTGTGCAAAGATTCATGTCCTGACATTTACTTTTTCAGTAAAGACTGTTTTCTGAGATTGCCATTAGAAGGCACCACAGGCTTATTTGAGTTTTTGCATGTTTTATGCATTAATGCATATATATTCAGTTTACAAATAAAGAGAAATCTTGAGAAAAGTACAGTGTCATGCTTGTAAAGGTCCTGTACAGCTAGTATAAAGTGAATTCAATTAAACCTGATCTATTCAAGCCCATTTAATTATTTTGAAACATCTTTACTAGGATTTAAAGATAATTAAAGTTAACCTTAACATAAAATATCAAGTACCTTTACAAGACTTCACAAAATGTTATAAGCCCCTTTATTCATCTTTTAAAGTTCATGCAATGAGAGCCATTACTTCTTTTCAGCAGCATTTAAAGAACAGTAATGTTTCAACTTTAAGACCTTTACATTTTTAGGCCAAGTTGAAGTAAATGTCTGGTAATGAGCCTTAAATATGGCCATTACTGAGATGTACTGTAAAAGTTTAGGCCTTGTAAATCCCAAAATTCGTGCAGTGTGACATCTGTGCAGAGGTGATGTAACAATAGACGAAATCATTATTCATGTCATCCTCTTTACATAAGGGGTGTTGTAAATACTGCTTATTGTTTCCTTCATCATAGACCCTAAAGCCACATACCCAGTAACCTTTTTTGAGACGAATTGGCAACGATGTTGGCCCTGACGTTGGTCCATCGGTCCATCGGTGCTTAAACCTGTCCAGACTAGATTTGGCATATGGCAGTCCTGACAATTTTTCCCGACATTATGCATTTTTATGAAGAGTGTGAATAAAATTTAATTTTCCTGAAATTCTGTCCTGGTCCAACTACAGAGAATGGAGTGTGCTCATGTAGTCAATGAGTAGCATGTATCATGTTGATCCTCTTGGTGTCTTGTAGTGGGTCGTACAGTGACAGATGCAGCCCCTGGAGTGGGGTCGTGGACCTACGGCACAGCCTGTGACCAGCTGAAGGTGGCCCCTCAGACAGCAGTCAGGCAAGGACTGGGGCAGGAGGACCTCAGCCTGGCCGGCAGGAACCTGGGACCCCGTGACCTAGTGCCCCTCGCTAAGGCCCTGCAGGTGAGTCGGAGCACATGTCTTATTGAAGCGGAGACGTCAAGATTCATTGCAGTCTGCTGTTGAAAGTCAGCCTTTAACCACTCTTGCCACCCTTCCCGCCCTTCCCACCCAAGCTATTCTACCCGTCATTGCTGCCCTTCCTGTCCCTCCTGCCCTTACTGCCCTTGCCACCCTTCCTGCCCTTACTTACCTTGCAACGATTGTTACCCCTTCTGCCCTTGCCTCCCTTTCTGTCCTCCTGTCATTGTATATGTTTATCACACCAAGACTCCACCAAGATACTTATGAAAGTTAATATACTAGGAATAAGAGCCATGCCGAAACATAGATATATACTAAAAATGTATTCTGAAAAAAATTACAAAATAATTATTATAGAACTTACAAAACTTTTCTGATCGGCAGACATTGTTAGACATGGGGCTTATAAATCCAAATGAACTGGACTGTAGATTTTCAGTAGTTTGTTGATCATGCAGTTTGTATTTTTGCAACATTCAACTTGGTACCTTTATAACAGTTCTCACATTTTTTCCAGGCCAATGTACACCTTAGCTCCCTGGACCTATCGGGAAACGGGGCCAGAGGACCTGCTATGTTAGAGTTGGCAGAAGCCCTGAGGTGGAACAACACAATCAGGAAACTGGTGAGCAGGCATTTGTTTCCTTTAAAAAAAATCAATTCATTTTTTCTGAATGTATTCAACATAATTATTTCTGGACACCAGAAACGTCCAGATAGTTTTGATTTTAGCAGCTGTTTTCTTCCTTTTCTGTAGATTTCAATATTTTGTTTTCTTTAGAACTTTAAAAAATGAATTTCCTAGAATCGCTATTGCCCATGCCTTGGCTTGAAACTTCTGTATTGGCTTGTTTTCCAATCGACTGCAAACAACGTTTGTCGATACTGAGTCGGCCACAATGACAGCACATGACTTATTAAAGCCTGGCCGGGCCAGCATGGTATGGTAGGACTTAGTCAAGGTGGTATTATACTACACATCTTGAGCTGTAATACCACTACAATATGATATTACAGACAATTCACCTATAGGAGTGATATTATCATTATAAATTGGCAATTTTGAGTATCTCACATATGTGCAACAAAGAACTCTATCTTTGATATGTGTGACTTCTTTGCGACATTGTCATATCACAGCTCATCTCGTGTAGTGTAATACAGCCTCAAACATTGAATCATTGAATATTCGCAGAACCTGTCTGACAACCAGCTTGGGGTGCTCGGGGCAGCCGCCATCGCAGAGGTGATGCAGCACAACACAGGCATCACCACACTCAACCTCTCACGTAAGGGTTAAACGCATGTAGAACCTGTCACCAAAGGGTTAAACATTCACCACCCTCAACCGCTCACATTAGGGTTTAACACACATAGAACCCATCACCAAAGGGTTAATCAGTTACCACATGATTCTTTCATGTAAAGGTTCATTTCATATGCAACCACTTACTTAATGAATGAACACATGGTTTGTTTTAATAATAACTGTCTCTTGACATATTGAATAACAGTGTTCATAAAAATATTTCTGTATATATTATTTACATTTTAACAAACACTAATCATCCACAAGTATAATATGTACAGACAAAAAAAAATGGTTCCTAAAAAAGAAGCTATTTACACAATATTCATTACATACCTACATAATGTATGTTGTAACTACATGCTGTTTCCTGTCACTAAAAAGCTAGATTGTTTTCCAGGGAATAACTTTGATGACGAGGCCGCTAAGTACCTAGGCCTGGGGATAGAGGTAAGAGTTACAGCACTATGGCCAAATTTATAATTATATGGGCTCAGCCCCACCCCACACATACAAATACACCCCACCCACACAAATACACATTAAATTTGTACTTGAATGTACGCACATTTTCAAAAATCTGACCACCCTCCTCCCTTGATGCGTACATACTTAATGGAAGGTCCCTTACAACCTACAAAGAACGTCTTGCATAAGGAAATATGTAGAAATAGAGGTCCTATCCTAATGCAATAATAGATAATTAATATAGAAACCAGGAAATACAATTGGTAGATCTTCAGATCATCGTTCTCTGTACATGTATTTGCTCCAGGGATACATGATGTTTTCCTAAGTACAAATAAGAAGTATAAAATTCAGTATGTTTTAACAGTGCTGTTTTGCTACTAATCAGGTTTGGGCCGCGATGCAACTTTGGCGTTATTGTTTTAAATGAGTTTGACGTGGTATATAATGTCGTGGTCATTACCTGGTACAGTCTCACCAGGCGGAGGTTCTGAGTTATTTATAGTGTGCAAACAGTATGCACAGTGCGACTGGAGATGTGTGCATCAGAGCATAACACCCCTCCTAATGCTGTTATACCTTACTCAATGCTGATTCAAGATTTCAAAAGAGTGTACCATTGTCAATATTACTTTATGGTCTATTTCCATCGGACAATCCTAATGAAATATACAGTTAAACAATTTTATGAAATTATAAATAGAATTAGATGTAGCATGAAGTTCGCAGAAGACACTTATAAAATCCCTTGTTTTCTTCACACAACGTGCATCCCTTTTTAACCATGATACCGTTTATGGCTACACTGGTGGAGCCATTTATGACAACGATACTATGATGAAGCTAGTCCCGAACCTGCTAATTAATATCATCTTACAATTATTACCAATAGCTTGATCAGCCGTATGTGGAATGATTCTTTATGTCCCATAATCATCCGAGGGTACTAACCCCTCATAAATGCACAACCTGGCTATATAATTATGTAATATATATTACAAAGTTGGCAAGAATCAAAATACTCTTTTCATATACTACTCACACAGGCTTTCAACGTGGTCATTACCATATGTCTAAAGAATTTAGACAACATGTATGAAACAGTTTTTCACGTGGAATACGGTATCTAAACAAAGTATTTTTCGACTTAGAGTACATAATACATAATGTGTAGGTGACGTTATTAAAACTGTTCAATAATTGACTTAGCATACATATTTTAACTACACATGTGACCAGAGCCAAATTTAATTTTTTTATATAGGCCTACTATTGTATCGCGGATACAGTAGAGTTCTCTGTTCTCTGAATCAGGTTCCTTTTGGTCTTTATTCAGGGCACTTCTTGTTAGAAAGTATTACCCTGCAATAAATCAAGTCTGCTCTGACCCAAGCGACCAGCTCCAAAGTCCCATTTTTATATACTACTACCATTCAATTGTATACAGTAAAATTAACAAAACGATATTGTATTGACAACGCATCATGACACAAATGTATGCACGCGACCTCACGCATAATACATCCTTCTCAATAAGGTTGTTGCCACCTAGAAGCAATGCAAGTGACAGGATAGTCTGCCTGGGCACCCTAAGTCCCATACCCACTAGGCAACTTTTGGGCAGTTGGCCGACGAGTCGGCGGTAAAATCGGCCGACTCCTATGATTGCCTGTAGGTAAATCATATTATGTGTCTGTTTGATATGAGTCAGCACTAAAGTTGGCTGGTCCCAAGCCAAAAGTCGGCCAATTTTAGCGCCGATCTGTCGGCCGACTGTGGAAAAGTGCTTAGTTGGTACGGGGCTTACTGAGCCCTATGTACAAGGGTGAATTGGCAATCAATGACTCACACTGTTTTAAAACTTAGGAATTCGTATTTGATTCTGTACACTCTACTCGCATATTAACGCCCCTTATATTTGTGTACCCTGACCCCCCCTATTCAGGCCACGGACCGCCTGGCCAACCTGGACCTCAGCCACAACTCTATCGGCGAGACGGGAGGACTGCACCTGGGAGCTGGGCTACGTAAGGCATACAGAGAGTTTACTTCAGAAAACAGTAGAATGCCTACATACAGAATTCGATGTAGTAACCCATAACATATATAAGCCCGTTTTTCACAATTGTGACATACGTGTGGTGATATCTAATCAGCCATGGCGACATAAAGAGCTTTATAACAAGTATCATTATTTCTAGAGAATACAAATGATCGGCCTTGACTCACCTATTACATTAAAGGGCCATACCCACCAAGCTACTTTAGCAGCAATGGGTGACGGGCAATTGGTGACTTGGAGAATCGTCGTCGTCGGGCGACTCTCACATTAAGCAAGTTTGATAATTTATCAGTGATATAACCAGTGATTTTGTTGGCGCTTCCTTCGCCTGTCACCCATTGCCTAGAACACACACTATACCAATGAGGAATTGTCTGGTGATTATAGTCACCCAGAAATTTCACCGCAGATCCTCCCAGTTGCCTGTCGCCCGTCGACAATAAAATTGCCTAGTGGGTATGCCACTTTAGGAATGAATCTGACCAAGGAGTAAGTTGCAAATGTGTAATACTGCCTATAAGCTAAACCACAATAGACAGATGCCCTATGCTAGTTCCTGGATCCTGTATAATTGTAGAATTACGTTGCTAAAATTATATGATTAACAGAGTATTGACAGTTATTAGCAATAATTAACTGTTTCAGAGAACAGTGAGTCAGTCCAAATCCTGGACCTGAGCTGGAACAAGCTGCGAGGTCAAGGTGGGGTCAAGGTCATCCAGGGTATAAAGGTAGGTCAAGGAGTGGCAATATTATTGAAATGTGAGAGTCTTTTTGAAATAAGCTTAGGCTGTAAGTGAGAATACTTTCATAAAATTAATCATTTCTTGCAAGAACAAAGTACCTATGATATTTCTTTAAGTAGGCCTATAGATCTCTAAGTTGAGATAGAAGGCATTGCCCCCAAACCCCATGCAAAGTTGATGTAATACTATGCTGTAGGGGTCAAGCAATGTGAAATACACTAAGATATAATACTAAGTACAACTAGCAATTACTTGGAGGGTATTGTGCCTCTCAAACATGGATAAACGGCAGATTTTCCCTACAGATGGCACCCCTGCATGGGTAAAACATGGATACTAGGTGGCAGGAGGTGGCTTCTCTCCAAGAACTCTTGGAAGTAGAGTAACTGATCACTACCTCACTTCACTCAGACTCATTCTAATCATTCTGTATATTTATTTGTAGGCCAACATGGTGACGACTCATGTGAACATGGCACATAACGGGCTGGGATACGAGGGTGCGCTGGCCATCAAACAACTGCTGAAGGCTGGGGGATACTTAGTGGACCTTGACATAACGGCAAACCGTATTGACTGGAAGAACATTGTCTTTATCACAGATGGCATCAAAGTCAACGAGAACCTGGAGGTCCTCAAGGTAAGCTGTGCTCTTAGATTGTCTTTAGGCCAAAAAAGAACAAATAGGTGTGTTCGGTAACATAGGTAAAAATAAACAGGGTAGGTAGGTTGAAATCTTTACACAAACTTAACAGGAACCTCAAAGTCCTCAAGGTAAGCAGTGATCTCAAATTGCCCTCATTACACGTTCCTCCAAGATAAATGGGAACCTCAAAGTCCTCAAGGTGTGCAGTACCTTTCGATTGCCTTCATCACAGTTTGCGTCAAGGTCTAGGAGAACCTTTAGGCCCTCTAGTTTCTTAGATTACCGATATCATTGATTGCACAGTCACAGATATCACTGATCGCAATGTCCTCTAGGCCAATAAAATCCTCAACTTCCATGTCCAGTCCCTATATAGCGTCTTAACACAGTTGCAATAAAAGTCGAAGGAACTCCTGACGTTCTGACGGTGCCTTTATCACAAATAATTACTTTAAGGTCAATGAGAACCTCGAGGTCTTCAATGTAAGTATCATCACAGATTGGACAACGACAACCCTGAGGTCCTCAAGGCCGATCAGAACCTTGGGGTCCTGAAATTCAACAATAACCTTGTGGTTTGCAGGGGCCCGAGATTCTCTTTAAAGAGCAAGCACTTAGGTATTAACATGAAAGATCCTTAGATGGCTCATTGCATGGTTATCACTAAATCAAGAAAAGCGTTGGTGTCACCAAATAGCCTTCAGTTGAAATTTATAATTGTTTATTCAAAGGTCAACTGGCATGTTGACCAAACATGTCCTTGGATAAGGATGTTGGCTGACTGTTATCATTTACTTGTATATTTAGATAGGAAAGAACCCGCTGACCACCCACGGCTGTATGGACCTCATCGATGCTGTGTCCTCCCCAAACTGCTGCATCAGGCATCTAGACATCACCGTAAGTCTCTGCACTAATTCTGCCTACAGTCGATGGCTAATTTACAGTATTCTAAACACATGCAGGTTACTTTGGACTAATTTTGTCATCAAAAACATAAGAAAACTCTCCACTCTCCACTCTCCATATCCTCGTATATAAGTTGCTCATGTATCTCTTATGATGTGACTTTCCCCCACAGGACCAGCCAGTGACTAGGGACTTTGTGATTATTGCCCAGGCCATCAAGCAGATCCGGGACTTTGACTTCAAACATGGCGGACTTGTCAGTTGTCCAGATGTCCTCGGACGAAGAGAGGGTAAGACGAGCCATGAGAGAGAGGGAGGTGCACCCTGAAATATTCAAAATGTCAATATTGCCAATATAATTTATGTATATGTTCGAGGTTTGAAGGATGTTTTTACGGCAAAACATTCCCATAAAGAAGAATGCTTGATATAACTTATAACGTATGTGTCAAGTCAATATGTATAATTTCTCCATTAATCCTATCCTTAAAAGAGGGAAGCAAAAGTTTCAGACCCATTTTATCATAACTTTCTCACTCATTTAGTTCACTTACCGTTGAAAAATAATCAACATCTGTCATTCTTAGACACAAAGATCTGGGCTCACAGGAGGATACGGGGAAGATTTAACATCTTTCTTCAATCTATCAAAAGTACTAGATCTATTACCAAATGAAGTAATGTAAATTATTATGTTGCTATGAAGGTCCAATGGTGCAGGACAATGAAATAAGCTCAGCGTAAATTTGAAAATGTTAGACCATACGATCTTAAAATCCATGACCAGCTGTCAATGAAATGGAAGCTAATTTCAAGTGTATACCTTCAGGCTTTAAGGTCGACCCCATGAAGAAGTTGGCCGACTTTATACGCAACAATAATATCAGGTCACATGACCTTTTCAAAATGATCAGCAAGAACACTCTGATCTACATGCCAGTTGATGAGTTTATCATTGGGCTTAAGGTAAGGCAGTTTGATATTCAAATTGTTAAACAGGGGTTTTCCATAAGTTGTGTCCACTAACACCGGGCTAGAGATCCTGTCTTTGCACTAGCCCACAACATTGTTTGACTTGCCCATATTGAGCTATTATTCACATGTTTTAGGATTTTCGCTGGTCCACCTGGCTAGTTGCTATAAAATTGCACAAACCCAGCAGGATATTTACTAGTACCCGATACTAGTAAATAAAATTAATGTTAAGGAAAATCTATGAATCTGTTCAAATGATTGAAGTTTTTTCCTCACTATAACTGTAATCATCTGATCAGTATGAGTCATTGTTAGTTCACCTTTTACTAAACATGCAAAAAGGAGGACAAAACATTATTTATTTGTGTATCATGGAATAGCCAAAGAGGTTTTTAATTGAAAAGGTATTCATGTGATAAAGGTTGAGCCGAGTCTAAATGTTGGATCTTGGGTGATTTGTCTTTGCAGAAAACTGGAATTGAAGTAACAGACGAAGATATTGAGACTATCATGGGAAAAATGACTCCTCGAATGGAGAGGAAGGAGGGTATAGGTTACAGGTAAGCTTTTGTACCAGCACAAAAACTTGGAAACTAGCCAGTTGCCATGGTGACGTTCACAGGAATGTGGCAAATTAACTGTGGGACCAATATGATTGAAATACCGAATGAGACAGGTTAAGCAGTGAGTTTAGTCAGAGTTCAGTGACACAGGACATGGGTATTATTAAAGGCAGGTAAAGTTTACTATCAGAAGGAACAGGAAGGGTGTAGTACCAGAGGTCATGGGCAGAGCTCTTACCAGATGTTGGAGATAGGGTTCAGTACCAGAGGTAACAAGTAAGGTTAAGTGCCAGAGGTCACACACAAGGTTTTATGTATGTAGTCACACACAAGATTTTAGCAATTGAAATGGCAGGCAGGTTCCAGTCCAAGAAGTCACAGATAGGGTTTAGTACAACTTGTAGGTATTGCACAGCACCATAACTGATAGGATTCAGTACCAGAGGGCAGAGACAAGATTCAGTCCCAGTGGTGAAAAGTATGGTTCATTACCAGGAGAATAGTACCAGAGGTCACAGGCAGGGTTCATAACTCAAGATCACAGGCAGGGTTCAGTACCAAGGTCATATGCAGGGTTAAATACCAGAGGTGACACTTAAGCCCCATACCCACTAGGCAATCTTCCCGGTGACCGCCAATTCAGAGGGCAGCAGCACAGTCGCTGGGCGACTGGATTTTTAATGGATCGCCCAGCGACTCCCTGTGGGTACGGTGTGGTTTCTGGGCAGCGAGCGACGGACGACGTGATCACCGGGAAAATCGCCAGGGAAATCGCCGGGAAATTATCAAACTTGTTTGATATTACCGTTGCCCGGCGACGATGATGGCCGCTGTCCCTGTCGCTCGTCGCCCAGCAACAGTAAAATCGCCTAGTGGATATGGCCCTTTAGGATTCACTACCAGAGATCAAGGTCAGAGTTCAGTACCAGACGTCACAGGCAGGGGTCAGTACCAGAGGTCACAGGCAGGGGTCAGTACCAGAGGTCACAGGCAGGGGTCAGTACCAGAGGTCACAGGCAGGGGTCAGTACCAGAGGTCACAGGCAGGGGTCAGTACCAGAGGTCACAGGGAGGGTTCTGTACCAGAAGTCAGAGATAGGTTTCAGAATTAGAGATCACTGGAAGAATTCAATACCAGAGGTCACAGGCAGGATTCAATATCAGAGGTCACAGTCAGGGATCAATACCAGAGGTCACAGATAGGTTTGTAGCCAAGCTTATTTACTATAGAGGTTAATTACCCATTAAAGTTAAGGTTGCCCTTTAGGGTGTTAATTTGCTTATAGATAATAGCTAGCTCCTATCACAGTCTCCTCGCTCTTGACCACATTCGTCCAAAACATGCGTGAAAGGATGTTCTTTATTTATTCCTGTGTTATTGCATCCTTGACAAGATCTCAATTGACAATGAACAGCTCCAAGAACAGAGTCCACTCAATCACACTCAGCCACCACTCCCGCCATCTAAACAGTCTATCAGCATCAATTCCAACTCCAGGATTACGTATCCAGACACAACCTTTCCAGGATGGCTAACTCACAACAACGTTCAGCTTACTCTCGCTAAGCGCTGGCTATAACAGCCCTTATGTATGATGATACAATACATGTCATTACCTAGACTCCTCTCTTTATCTTCGCCTTTGACAAAGAGTTATAGCTAAGGCGTGTGCTGATGTAAACACTATGCTAAGTTTACTGAGCATGGACTGACACCCCGTCAGTACAGTTACAAGCAGGATTTGGTACCAAAGGTCACAGGAAGGGTTTGGTAGCCAAGGTTACAATCAGGGTTCAGTACCAGAGGTCACAGGTAGGGTTTGGTAGCAAGGTTACGAGCAGGGTTTGGTACCAGAGGTCAAAGTTAGGGTTTGGTAGCCAAGGTTACAAGCAGGGTTCAGTATCAGAGGTCACAGGTAGGGTTTGGTAGCCAAGGTTAGAAGCAGGGTTCAGTACCAGAGGTCACAGGCAGGGTTCAGTACCAGAGGTCACAGGTAGGGTTTGGTAGCCAAGGTTACAAGCAGGGTTTGGTACCAGAGGTCACAGGTAGGATTCAGTCCCAGAATTGACAGGCAGAGTTCAGTACCAGAGGTGACATGACAACTATGGTTCAGAACTATATTATAAGTAAGGTTCAATACCGAACATCCTAAACCAAAAGGTCTTTATTCTCATGGTATTGTGTGAAAATAACGCACTTTCACCAACAGCTCTTATTACGCATTTCTTGCTCAGATTCCCAGAATTGTATCTCTTATCATTAGCAGGTAATATATATACGCTAATGTATATCTAAGAGCAAATGTTTCTTTTCAATACAGGACACTCCTTGACACCATGAAGGAGCAGTGGCTGAGGGAACGCCATCAGAAACAGGCCAGAATAAGAGAGAAGGCGTTGACGAAAGAGTACCATGGGAAAATCCTGAACCCTCAGCTACCAGCGATTGAGGACAGTTCAGAAAACAAACTCGAGGGAGTTGTGAAAAGGTTTCAAATGTTGTTACAGAATCAGTCAGTGCTGCCTCCTATTGTAGCTGGTTCTGGTCCGTCTACACCAACCTTGGACAAAAAGCAACCTGGGGCCGTTGGGGGAATGGGGCACTCCAATGTACGTGCGGTGGGACCAGGCATCATGTCCCTCACCAGACCCATTGGGGCCAAGTCCAAACCATTTGGTACTGATGTGAAGAAGAAGAGAAAGAAAAAGAAAAAGACCCACGTCAAGATCAAGAGAAAGACCACCAAGAAAAAGACTGGTACCAAATGAACTGTTAAATTTTATGCCTGACCTATCCTCCCTCCCACATATCACTGGTTTCTTAAACATTAAAGGCTGTATTCCACGATGCGTTCCAGTCACTTACGTTGTCAACTTGCGTCCAGGTACCTTGGCAACTCCAATGAAATGTTCCATGACACAAGTGATGAACACAACTCATATGGAACGCAAATTATATTCCATCATGAGTTGTGCTTGCGTTCATGCAACGCAAATATGAACGCAAGTATATAAGGCTTGCATTTTTATTTTGATTCAGATACCAACATGTTGGTATCTGGAACTACTTGCCTTTTCTATTTAGAGAGAACGCAAGCACTCCCCAACGCATCGTTGAATATAGCCTTTATGCATTTAAACCATGAGGACTTTGCAATATTATATATTATAAATGCTCTTGGTGTAGGTTTTCCTATGCCACATGCAAACTGTAGGAACAGGTCATATAATGTGTCCCATTAATAAAATAATCTTGTTTTTATTTGCAATTCCCATTCAGGCACATAACCCCTTGTCTCAGGGGTCCAAAGCCATTGAAGTTATGGGCATGCATAAAATCCAATAACAAATGCAACTTGATTTCGTCCGCAGGTTCTTCAAAATACAGGAGAATAGTGTCATAGCGATAGAAATAATCCCCTTGAGTCAAGATACGAGAGGCTGTAGATAGGTTTAGTTTGTCCATGGTTATGGGATAAGTCAGTCGACTGGGTGACATTCTAACAATAATAACTTTAGGGTTATCTCTGTATTTCAATATAGGGAACCTGGAATAAAATGTAAATAGCAAACCTATGGTCTATATGTATTCAATCTTTCCAAAATATTTCTGGCGGTTAAAGCATTAATGTTTCAGTAAAAGTGTGTTGTATTGACGACCACTTGTAAAACATAATCAATAAAGGTCTGGTCACAGAGTTTGAGTATGTAGAGGCCCTTTTATCTCATTTTAGGTGTACACTTATTTAATTTCTGAATACACCTTGGCAACCCTGATGTTAAGAAAATTAAAAACTGAAGTTTTGACTGTGATATAATTATTAGTATTGTTTGATATCTCTATGCAATGTTTTGTGTGATCTTCTACAGAAAATAAATTAATCTCCTTATATGACTTTTTGTTTGGCATATCTTGGATTTCTGCATATCATGTGTCCTTGATTAACTAAAAGTAGGATAATTATCTGTGCCTATCTGGGTGTTTGTCTACTGCCAATAATAACAGAGTTTCCATGCAATGCCACCTGGCAACCAACCCTGAAACAGGGGTCAGTACCAAAGGTCACATGCAGAGTTCTGCATGTTCTTCTTCAACCCTGAAACAGATTTGATCTTGGTATATGCCATTGCAGCGTACCATTATGCGTTATGCGTTGGTTACAATACTTTCCTGTATACCACACTGAGCCAATGGACATGAAGGCCAAGAAAAGTTTAAACCTCTGCAAAATATGAGGTATTCTCAACAACAAAAACACCATAGTTTATTTGCTAGGGTAAAGCGAATTAATTTTTCTTCAAAACATGGTTGTGATCGTGCCAAGTTTCCCCAGATGCCGGCAAGTTTGATTCTTAATCATTGTGCACTGGCGGATCCAGGCAAGTTGGGGGGGGGGGGTGCTATTGGAAAATGTTTTCCTAAATTGCTTTTTTGGCTGAGTTTTACATTTAAAAAATGCAAAATTTCCCAGACAAAAAAGGGAGGGTCGCACGCCCCCACACACCTCTGGATCCACCACTGTTGTGTCTATGGGGTTGTATGTTCACCAAACGTGGCAGCTATTTCGTACGATGGCACCACCACCTATACTAAAGATCCCTGATTACTGACTCCAAGTATATAGGCAATACTTCAGGGCCTCCTTCCACTGTACAGCAATCTGCACTTTAGTGCATCAAAACTGGAAACAGCCTCCTTCAGCTGATGTGACAATCATTATCTCCAGTGGCCCGTTGCACAATGGGTCAAGTAACAATATAAATAATATAATCGCACAACATTTCGTTGTTTCTTTGATCGTAACAATGCATGTTTTGACAATCAAAAAAACATATTTAGAATTATCTTAATGAGCTGTAATCTTTACAGGAATGGTTTTTTATTTTTTCCCTTTTTTACATCAATTTACATAATTCAATTTGATCCAGAAGAAACAGAAATATAAGGGGTATCGTAACAACACAACCTTACGCTGTTACACAATCATTCTTAAAGTTATCTTAAAGTTTTCGTTGTTACGAAATGTCATTGTGCAAAGGGCCACAGTGACCTGTCACAGAATAGCATATAAAACAGCAATGTAAAAGAGCAAATGACATCCTTGTCTAATTACGCTCTGTTGTCCAAAAATGCAGCATCAAATTTCATGCATTTTTCCAAGGCTGAAAATCTAAAAATGTCTATAGAACTGTCAACTACAATTGTCCCAGCAAGGAGATTATGCAACGGATCACTGTGTGGTCCGTCGCATCTCCTCACTGTTGCGAGGGTTGTCCACCACAGTGAGATCCCTCCCTGTTAAAAAAATTAAACAATACAACCTCTCAAAACAAGGACGTCGCTGTTGCGATGGATCCCGCTGTTGATTTGTGGCTGTTCTACTGGACTGATTTTAATTCTGTAAAAGGTTCTGAAAACTAGACATTTAGATCTAAATTCCTGAAATTTTCAGCCTGGAAAAATTATTAAAAATGGGTGAACATTGATGCTGAATTTCATGTATAACAGCGAGACTTTGACCAAACCCTCGCTGTGGTTTACACCGTTACTAGACCCCTAAATAAGTCCTCTCTGTGCTCTCGCTGTTGCGAGGGTTTGGTTATGCGACGGAGCACTGTAGAATGGCCACAATTCAAGAGCACAACCCATCGCAACAGCGACATCCATGTTGGGAAACACTGAATTATTTCACCATTTCATCATGAGACAGGCCACCAGTGGCTGGTATAGTCAAACCATTCAGGAATGACCAGTGTGCCATCACAAAATCAAATCCTCACAACAGCAAGAGTTTAAAAAGAAGTCTGATTCGGGTCTCACGACAGCGACATGCTTAGGGTTTTCAAAATGCCAACCCTCGCAACAGTGATGGTTTTGACCACATTTTGAACACATTTAATTGAATGATGAATACATTTCTGTCACTTACCTCTTCTATATTTTAAAAGCTAAGGGATACAGCTATCATTTGCTGAAAACAAAATATTGAAATAGTGAGCCCAAAATGTCCCCCTTACGCATTTAAAAATTGGGTGTGCAAACTCTCGCTGTTGTTAGGAAAATGGGATACCCTCGCTCTTCAACAAGGATGGGTCCCACTGTTAGTGTCAACCCTCGCAACAGCGAGACCCATTATGTGAAGGAGCACAGTGGTTCGGGAGTTAAGGCCCACAAACATGATTATTACAAATAGAACATGATACAAGCTGTAATATCCATATTACTTTATCTGATTGGCTTATGCACTCAACACAGTTGAGCTGAATATTGGCTATATTACATATCAAGATCATGCCTTACTACTGATTAATACTGCATATGAAATTATCCAGTCCTACTGTCACATAAAGATTGGCTGTATGACTGCCTATGACTTAAAACTAAAATTAGCTGATATTGAACTATGCACAGGAGAGTTTTTCTTTTAGGCCTCTTCTCACTATCTAGTGTTTAAAACAAGGTACCCAATAAGCCCATCCCACTTTTTGCCAACATTAAAGTTTACTATGAGATATTTTCAAAATTGCTGCCATTCTTATTCCATGAAGACAGTTATGTTAGGTTAATAGTAACATTTTTATTTAAGGGATTTACATGGGGGACCCTTTACGGTCAATCTAGACCCTTCCTATACAGTCATAACCCCCCCTGTCTCAGTCATGGTTGGGTGGCCCAGAAGGCCCCCTACCACCACCGACTGGGAGATTTAGGCCCAGGCCAGTAGAGGCAATCCAAATTATTCTTCTAAAGTTTTCTCTATTCTTCCAAAGGTAATTAGTTTAACAAGCATTCGTGGTGGTCACAACTATTTTGATATTCTATATTTTAATCATATTTGTCTTGTCACTGTGTCATTATTTCCTATAGTTTAATCCGTGAACTTTGAGAAGCTCCCATTCAGATAAAGAAACATATTTTAGAATTAACATTATATTTAAACATAACATCGATCTAAACCTTACAGTAAACATATTTAAACTTAACAGTTACATAATACAAAATTGACCAAAGCAATTTGGTTGACAAATTGCTCATAAAATTGGTAGATTGCATGGCCTTTTTCCATAGGAACCGATGTTAAAGCTCCAAGAATATTCTGTGGATGATACTGACATAGATGACTTACAAAATTTATTATTCGATCTTGAGGAAATTCCACATGATGCCCTTGTAGAAATTATAAATGATATTTCAATTCATAAATCATCTGGAATTCAAAATATCTCGGCCCAGGTAATGAAAGATGTCCTTCTTATTTTACATGAACAATTCCACTACTTGATCAATTTATCAATTCGTACTAGTATTGTTCCTGATGATTGGAAAAAAGGTACTATCATTCCACTGCCTAAGGTTACGAATCCATCTGATGTTAATGATTTGCGACCAATTACTCTGTTGCCGATGCCTAGCAAAATATTAGAAAAGGTAGTTTGTTTACAAACTATGGCATTTCTGGAAGATAATAAATTGATCACAAACTCCCAGAATGGATTTCGAAAAGGTAAATCAACTACTGACACTGCATTTAATTTTATAAATACATTGTATGTGAATGATAATGATAACTCATTCACCAGTGCAGTTTTCATAGATTATCGGAAAGCTTTTGATTCAATATCCCATAAGATACTTTTAAGCAAATTAAAATTGTTTAAATTCTCTGAGTCTGTAATCAATTGGTTTGCAAATTATTTGTCAGGAAGGCAACAATGTACCCAAGCAAATGGTTATATATCACAGATGGCAGATATAGGCTTCGGTGTTCCACAGGGATCAACTAGTGGTCCAATGTTGTTTCTGTTGTTTATTAATGATGTGATAAAACTACCACTTGAATCTAACATATTATTGTACGCGGATGACATAGTTATTTTTACTCAAGGGAATACAGTGGACAATAACTGTAGAATTTTGAAAGATGACATGATGAAAATAATTGATTGGAGTAATACATCAAGGCTTACAATTAATTACAAAAAGACTAAGATTGTCCACTTTGGAAGTAGTAAAAGGAAATATGTCCCGCGTAATCTTCAGGTGCTCGACAATGACATTGAATGTGTGGACAGTTATAAGTACCTTGGATTCCTGATTGATAGAGAACTAAAATTTAAGAGCAGCTTAAAAAATACATATAAAATCATCTCACAAAAATATTACATATTTAAGAAATTAAAGGATCAATTAAGTACGAGAGCAAGAATTGACGTTGTTAAAACTATGATCCTTCCATATTTCCACTATTGTAATCTATTCTATGAAATATGCAGTGTACGTGACAAGGATGACTTACAAATACTCCAGAATAATATTTTACGATGTGCTCTCGGGGTCAGGAATCCAAGGGAAATTCATGTTGATGAAATGCATCTTATGTTGAATGTACCCATGTTAAATTATTCAAGGAAAAAGCAGATACTTATATGTATCTTTAAAGGGATAAAAAACAATAGTATCGAGTTGAGATTAAATTATAGAAACCTACGCATCTTTGATGCCCCTGTGGTTGAATTAAAATTGTACAATAAAAAGACTTACAAGATGTCACCTCTTTATATCGGTGGTGAACTATGGAACAATCTGCCAGCAAATATCCGTAATATTGAAGATTTGAATGTATTCAAACATGCAATCTCTCAGTATATTTGAATTAGGTTATATTTCTGTTTATCAACTAAATCCACACTGTACAATGATGTGACTGTCACCTTTCATTCCATCTCATTATCATCATTTTTCATGGTAAATTAAAACTGTATATTTATATTTGAAATGTTATCTGGACTACAAGGGAGACCGGGAAATCTGTTTTTTTCCCGATTGTAACCAGTCTAAATAAATTTGAAATTAAAAAAAAAAAAAAAAAAAAAGCCTTTTGGCCCAACCCATAATGTCCAACCCTATTTTGCCCTGAAATACAGCATTTTGATTGGCTGACAAACCCGCAAATCTATGCATTGATGACATTAAAGAAATCATAATGTTTTAGCAATACTTGGGGGACGTTGAATGTAAACCCAAATCTCTGAGACAAGGATGGCTTATAAGATAATTTTGCCAAACCCTTATCCAACCCTGGAAATACCCAATGTGGAATGGGCTCATTCTACCCTAAACATTTCATGATCAGCCAATTCTCCCTACCATGGATAGCACATTTCCTTCGCAGATTAGCCTAGATCAAGGTGCCTACTGGGAAATATGTCAAAAAGCCTCTATGCTGAAATATAGAAATTTTCATTAATCATGGCATCGTTTTTGGTTTAACATTATTGAAAGTTAAAATTCTATTTTTCATTTTGTATATGCATGCGTTTCTCATTTTTTAAGTTGGTTTGAAAATTAATTCATTGCAGTTAAAAACACAGCAAATATTTGCATATTCTTATGTGTTTTTGTCGACAAATTAGTCAAAAAAAAACCTGCAGGTGCCTAAAATATGTTAAATCAGCTATCCGTGGTAGGGAGAATTCCTCACGCAACTTACAGTCAGATGAAAGAACTATGCCTAATGACAGGGTACGTTTGTCCCTTCTTTTGTCTGTTCTTAGTTCTACGGTCTTATCTTCTCTGAACTATTAGTATTACATAGATGTATTTCTTAAGCCCTAGTTCTCTCATCAAACAGTAGGGGGCAACACAGATTAGCTAGGGTTCTGTCAGTAGACGCCTTCTTTTTAAAGGTGGCACCCCCTCATGGCAGAAATCTGAACCCTGGTGAGGGGAGTGCAGTCTGCAGCACTGATCACCAGGTTGGGGCTACGATGGGAAAAACGGGAAGTCCCGTTTTTTCAGGACGTCCCCCTTTAAATCATTTTAAAACATTCCATTTTCATTTTTCTAATTTTGAAATTTGACTCTACATGACAAACAATCATTTGGTTAAATTAGAATCCAATCCAATAATCATAATCATGGTTTTAAAGGTTTTCAAAAGTATGCCTGAAAAAACAGGACGTCCTGAAATAACGGATCACAAAACCGTCCTGTTATTTCAGGACGGGCCGTTTTCTTGGTATGATTTTTTAAACTTTTAATAAATAAAATTCAATAGGAAAAAAATGCAATGATAAAATTTGAAAATGCAACGATCATTTTGATGCAAAAGATGTGTTCTTTCATCATAAATAATTTGTGAATTTAGCAAACTCCTCATTTTCTGAGCATTTTTATTCATGTAAAAATATTAATTGTGAAATTATTATTTATATATTTGTCAAAATGGAAAGTGTCATTAAATTCATGATAAATGCAGAATTCCATAATTTTTGCAGTTTCCATCTGTAGAAGTACTATATTATGTTTGTCTTGTGTAAAATTCATGTATGATTTAATCTAAAATAATTAGATAATACACTTTTTCATAATTGCCTGTTATAACAGGACGTCCCGTTTTTCCAGGACGTCCTGTTTTTCAGTGGTATCCCCAACCTGATCACTGTACTTGGAGCAGAATGAAGTGAGAACTAGTGACCATTTAGATGGCCAAGGTTCTATATTGTTAGTAATTCACAGTTTGTATGTATGGAAGTGGGGTGGGAGAAGGGGTAGTTGTGGTTGTTCATACCGGTTTAGTTCCACAGCCCGGGACCCCTGGACACCCACTCAACCTAACCCCTCTTGCTTAGTACCTGTAATTATCTTGTTTTAGAGTTGACCTCCTTTCAAAATAAAAGTCAAACTAGGTTGAAAGATTCCTTAATGTATCAAAACTAATTCTTACATGCGACAGGAGAGTTTACATGAAGCCTGGCCCAGGATGTGAACTAATAAAAATTAGTGACACGTAACTTTGGGATCTACATCCTATCCTGGCGCGGATTTAGTGGGGGGGGCGGGGGGGGGGGGGGGCAGGTGTGCGCCTCCCCTTTTTTGGACCAAATTTGATTTTTTTTAAATGTAAAACTCCTGCTCCCAGGGGGTCCAGCTGTAAATTTTCCAATAGCACCCCCCCCTTTTTTTTTTCTTCAAAATCCTGGATCCGCCCTTGCTATCTACATACCTACAATGGGGAAAACCACTAGATAATGGTCTGGTGAGTGGAGCATGGAAATTTCATTTAAAAAAAGAACCTTTCTAGATTATAAGATATAACCTCTGACTGGAGAAAGTAGGTCAAACCAAAGTGATAAAAACAGAAGACAGAAATGAATGCTACATGCCCGATGGCTTCTCATAAATGATGCAGCATTTAATATATTAATTAATATCTTTAATATAGTATTATTGAATATATATTGAGCCCTAATATTCGATGCTATATATTATAACATTGCCGATAAACCGAGCCTGTTATTCATTGTAACATGTACATAATCACACTTATCCAATTATTCATCCTATGCCTAAAAGATGCATGTATAGAGTGGCAATTGTATTTTGCTTTGCTCCAAAGCCACCATAAAGTATTAAGAAGACCTAAATTGTACTAAATCTACCTTTTCTCACTATGAATTCATTATAATTAAAACCAAAATAGCAAATAGCAAATAGCAAATAGCAAACACTAAATACCAAAACCCTTTTCCTGTAAAGTAAATAAAAGTGTACCTTTGGCTTTCCTGGTACTTGGCCACGCATGCCTCTGGGTGTGACCAATCAGTATTTTGTTTGGCATATATTGTATTTTGGGTCATTTTGGTTTGTGCCATTTAGTATTTACTATTTGCCATTTAGTATTTGCTATTTAGTATTTGCTATTTAGTATTTTGTTTTGGGGAGAGGTTATTAAAACAAATGCAAGTATGGCCACGTTGAGTATTTTCAATATGATACTTATGTTTTGCCACTTTCAATAAAGGTCAGATTTTGACTAACTCGGCGTCACATGACCACCTCTCAACCAATCAGATGGCTAGAAAAAATGGCCTGTACCTGCACTCTCTCACGATGAGTCCCTTAGCTGAGAGAGAAGGGGCACCAGCATAATGGCTTTCCTGGGAAATTGGCCATGCCTCTGGGTGTGACCAATCGGTATTTTGTTTGGCATATATACTGTAAATGGTTTCAATGAATAATCGTTTAACTATTTCAAAAGGTGATATTGCATTTTGTATTTAGGTTTTAGGTTTCTGTTATATAAGTGATGGATAAAGGGAATTGCTTAATGGAAATTGAAGACTTGTGTATATGGCATTTTGTATTTAGTATTTGGGTTTCGGCAATATGCTAATGTAAATATAATTATAGGAATTGGGAGCATTTGGTATTTAGGATGTAGTTTAATTGTGAATGATATTAAGTATTGAACTATTGTTAATGTTTGATTTAATACTGCGTGATGTGTCTAACTAAGTATCCATGAGTCGTTTATCCAGGTTGTCCGAGTCAATCAGACTGCGTTCAAAGTTAGCTCGTTCACTTCCCAATAGTTCAAAAGAAATGAACGATGAGGGAGCTCTTAATATGAAAGGTTTTTTATTCAATAACATCTCATCCCGAGTCAAAGCCACTATGTATAACTCTCCATCAGTCCACCTCCCTTCTCCTATCAGCAATCAACCACATTTAGAATACAAGTTGTTCCAACACATCCTAGACCGCTCTAGTGCTTAGCTCTATCACAATTCTATGCCCGAGGTAGTTGGTATAGGTAAAACTCCAGTCTGCTGCGCGGGAGCCGGCGTACTAACTCCAAGTAGCTCCTTTGCTAAACTCACTCAGCTGACATTCTCACTAAAACTGCCTGCTCCTCACTTTGCAACACCTTTTATACTGGTTAACAGGTGGCGCTGGGAGCGAAAAATATCTCTTTCCAGAAGTAGACTAGAAGTAGACTTGCTAAGCCTGATCCTTGTTAGATTATACAACGTGATGATATATTAAAAGTGCTAAGCTATTAGTACATTCGACGGCGGTCAGGTGTTTGAGTTTAAGGAGGTGGACGACATAGCTCAAACCAAATGAAGATTTTCAATCAAATGCGATAGGTTCCCAATTTTGATGATTGGATATATTTGTTATTATTATTTTTTTTTTTAATATAGAGAAACCAATGTGGGGTGGCTTTGACTCTCGTGGTACATTCAACACAGTGTCAATATAATCAGAAGTTCATTTTTGCTTATTCAAAGGTATAAACAAAGATACATTCATATGATCGGTTTTGCTTAGTACATAAGTACATTTTACCAGTAGTCCCATGTTGAGACTCAAGGTCAGTGGAACCATTCGTAAAGTTTCAAGGTAAGTTCATAGCATTATCAGCCCGTATTAAGGCTTAAGGACTGCGGCACCCGTGCATAAGGTGACAAGGTAAGTTCAAAGGATCGTGAAATAATCCTTGAAATGAAGGTGATTGTTGTACATTTAGTAACAAAGAAAGTCCAGAGGATTGTGAAATGATCCTCGAAGTAATAGAGTTGTCATGCAAACTCTTGACAAGAAAAGTCCAGAGGATTGTGAAATGATCCTTAAGGTAAAGGAGATAATTCTGCCTACTGGGGCAATACTCATTGTTCTGAGTGTCAGGTCCGTTACTTTTACAGTTTCAGGCAAACACAGAGGAAACAGGTAAGTTTTGACTTAGTACATACATGTACAGTTTTTGATATATGCGATTTGGAACACAAGTCAACAAAACTCAACATATATACAGTGTAAAGTTGTCTTAACCCTCTAAGAGTAACAAGTACACAACAAATTCAATTTCAGAACGAGTCAACACAATAATAATTGATTCCGTTAAAAGCGGACATCTTGAATGAACGGGTTTCACTATACAATGTATGTCAAATTTCAATCAATTTTCAACTAAAACAACATTATTTACAATAAATACATGGTCCTTGTAGTAGACCGATTAGCTTTAAACAGTTTGGCATGTATAAACTATCATACCAAGTACGCGCCCATCAGCCACCCTTAGTACATGTGTACTTAGCGGGACGCTCGACTGGAGTTCCCATCCAGGGCCCAACCTCGGTCTGGGTTCCTCCAGGTGATAAGTGCCCGGATGGCATTTTCTGCTTCGAATGATTTTAGCGAGTTTGCGCGCCCGATATGAATTATTATGCCATGATAACTGAAATTTATCGCCTGATTATGTTGGTTGGGGACCTAAACTTTAGTTTAGCGCAGATTTTGTAAGAAATTATACGATGGTTTGATCATGCTAGCCGATTTCAAAATTTGGATCCCTCGGATCAAAAAGGGGTTTTCCCAAATTAGCCTCGATATGACGTCATTTTAATCAGTGCCGGCGGTTATTTCATCGTGTGTAGACGCGTTTTTTTTCAGTTAGCCCGTTTTTATCAACCACCCTGTCATCATCTACCATGGTCCGTGTGGCAGTGTTCTGTTCAGACCGAGAAGGCGGAATTGAGGAGTACCCTGATCTTCTCCTGGCGGGCACGGAACATACCTGTATCATCTTTTCCTGTCAGGATGCCATCTTGGGGGGCCTGTGTGCCTTGAAGATGTCGTACATCTTGATGGCACACCGCTCTGGGTGCCTTTCATTTGCGAACAGTTTCGGCACAAACTTGCGACAATCCCCCCCATCCTGGCGTGTCTTGGAGAAACGCTCGTTAAAGGTCAAGTACACGTAGCCATTTTCGTCAGAGACCTTTACTATGTCATCCCAGCAGAGTTGCCTTCCCTCATGGATACCTCTGAGGCCAAAGCATTCAACCATGTACAGGAATAGGCCCCTTTGTAATGGTTCTGGTTTGTCCATTGAAATTGCCCCTTTTTCCCAGAAAAGGTTGACATGTTCTGCTGTAAGGGGGTCTGACCTGTTGGACTTGTTCCCATATCCTTTCCCTTTCAGTTCCTTTCTTTTTGTGGCCAGCACATCCCTGCTGGACTCAAATTCAGGGCTTTCCTTCATGCTGTAGCCATACTTGTTGCCCTTGAGGTGCCTGTCTATGGCCCCAAACATCCCTGTGAGTGTATCTGGCTCATATTCACCCCCATCTTTTTTTTTCACTGTCATGATGAAGGCACTTACCAGCACATTTAAGTTTCCAGGGGGCAACTGTAGAAAGTCCTCTGATCCCTGACCTTTACAGTATTCTGTGAACCTTTTCACAACTTGTTCGGTCTTCCTTGTGGTGTTTTTGTTTTTCCCTGATTTTATGTAATTGTCTATGTCATCCTCTGTGATGTCCTGGTGTTCCTGATCCTGTTGATCATCCTCAGCCCCCTCCTCCTCCTCCTCCAGGTCCTCCTCATACCCATCTTCACTGTCAGTATCCTCTGGAATGTAGGGGGGGTCCTCAAAATCCATACAATCCATCCCTGAAATGTTCCCTCCATCCTCGGAGATGGCGTCGTAGGTAGGCGGCACATTCACGGGTGTCCGCGGCACGTTTTCTGACGTCCGCGGCACGTTTTCTGGCGTCCGCGGCACGTTTTCGTCCCTTTCCTGATGATTTTCAGCCCTTTCCTGATGATTTTCATCCCTTTCCTGATGATTTTCAGCCCTTTCCTGATGATTTTCATACCTTTGCTGTTGATTTTCATCCCTTTGCTGGTCAGTTATGGGAAAGGTAGGCTCTGTGTCTGGATGATCAAAAAGTTGACAAACTTCAAAAGTGTCCAAAGCAGTAGTGAGTTCTGTCTCTGAGCTGTCTGAATCAAACATGAGCATAGCACGAATGTCACAGTCTGTGAGGTCGATGAAAAAGCTATCCATGATGTTTTTACATCACCTTTACCGGGTTTTGTAGACTTTTCAGACCTTTTTCTGCTACTTTTAGACGTCCGTGAATTTGGAAACGGCGGCCGTCAGCGTTTGTTGACGTCACGTGGGGTACTAGATGCGTTTTCATTGGTTTAAAGGTCCTCGGGGGCGTCGGGAAAGGTTTTTTTTTTATCTAAAATGATTTTTTGAAGGTCTTGACATCACAAGATTGTCTAATTTGGCAGGAAATCAATAAAAATCATCTGGTAAAGGGTTTGTTTTGGTAAAGATTAAACTAGGTCGCGAGTGGATTTAACTAGGTCGCGACGCCCTCGCGACCTAGTTACGGCCGTTTTCATTGGTTCTGTAACTAGGTCGCACTACTTTCCTGTATTACCACACTGTGGTAATACAGAAAAAATATTACCACAGTCGAGGCCGTCACTGTATGCCTATTCAGCAATTCCGAAAAAGTATAATAAAACCCTGGTAAGTTTGAGGAACTGCAGGTGACCATGTACTTTGGTCCAGACTGCGCAGCTTTAGATTGGCTGTGGCAGAATTCTTTGATTAGTTGTCCCCCTTACAGGGTAATGGAAATATTCACGTGGTGACCACATGAGGAGACACCACAGGTGGAGCCGTCCGACTGGCCGTCGGCGACTCCAAGGTAAGTTGGGAGGGTGTAGCAAAGGCTACAAATACCCATTTCGCGTTAGTCTAACACCAAGACTGCATCAGTGTCATTGTGTTAGAATAAGTGTTGTAGATCATATTTTTGTGCAGTGTCGTCCAGATGGGAGAGAGAGATAATGATTATTAGGGTTGGGTCATTATTATTTGTGGAAAAAAACTACTTTTGGGTTTATGAGAAGCCATTGCTTGAACGGTATGTCTTATTATTGCTATTTTATATATATTTTTTTTTTTTTTTTTTTTTTTTAAATATTGTTGGTATATATTTTGAATTACAGAGTGGTAGCCTGGCGTCCATCCTCATAATCTGTTTTGGGACTGAGCGTCAGGTTCCACTGTTTATATTGATCAGTCAACATCGTCGACACAGTAATAATTTAACATTTTAATTTGTACAATACCCAGTATGGGAGTGGGGTGAATCATCATTCCGCAAATATACATGTCATTATTGACCTTGAATATTAACTGTACATGGGAATATTTGGTGATTATTCGTTACTTTATTTATTTCTTGAGGGGATCGGGCTCAGACCAGTCTATTTTTGGTCTGAACACCGATCCTCATCAGCTATACGTGGGTTGTCGGTACCCCCCACCCTGTGGTACCAGAATGGGCAGCACCGAGTTTCCCATTGTTATAATCGGGAGCAGTCTGCATATTTTTTTTTTTTTTTTTTTTCTTTTTAATATGCAGTCTACCCCCCTTTAAATTATAGAGATGTGTAAATGCATCTCTTCAGATCAATCACTTCCAGACAGCACCTAGTAAGTCGGGCCTTTACCGAAGTATAGTACAAGGTTAAACCCGTCTTCTGTCAAGGTCTATGCCCGTTTTTTCTTGTGGAGAGTCAAGACTACTCCTGAAAGGACTCCGCCCCCAGCCTATCCTAACTATGCGCACGCGGGGCAGGAATATATTAGTGTTATAGACAGCTTTAGAATTTGATTCTTTCCTAATCGAATGGGTAGACTATTAGCTACGGGTTGTCAACTAAGTTTTTGCAGCCGTTCATTAGGGAATTAGTAGTCCGTGTCCCCCCTCCTCAGCTCAACTGTTGAGCGGAGACCCGGTTACTTTTAGCGCCACGACGGCGGTCAAGACTAATATTTCATTTGTTTTCATTTTTTCCTCGACGGCGGTCAGCTCTGAAGCCGCACGTCTTCTTTATTAATTTTAGTTATTTCTAATTTACCCGGGTCGAAACTTGACTTCTTGCCGTTTTGCCTCAGTCCCGGTTAAAACTGGTCTAAACATGGCCTAAATAACTTAGTCTTGTACCTTTGGGCAGTTGTTTGTCATCTTTCGCCTATCGCTGGATCCTGATTTACAGTAAAAATCAAAGGACCCAACGACTGGGATATGTTGTGACCCGGCGATCATTACACATAGCCAAGATGATGAGACTACACATTTTGTACAGCGCCTCGTCCCATCATCCTGTGGGTTTTAGCTACAACTCCCCCCCACAGGGAGAAGTCGCCTTTATGAAGGAGGGAGTTAGCACCCTGTGAATGTCGCCAGTTCACCGCATTCGTCCCGTAACTTCTTTTCCCTTGTGACCTCCGTTATACTTTCTGAATGTAACACGCCTTGGCAGGAGTTGTACACGTCCTCGCCCGTTGTAGCGTGCCTGTACCAGAAGCAAACGAGCCACGTATAAGGTACTCTCGTGCGCTGTCACGGAGCGTTCCCCCTTTGAATGTTACTAAATATTCTGCGTTCTTATGCTCTTACTACAACTTGCCCAGGATTCCCTGAGGAAGGGCTCTTAGTTAAATAAATATTGGTCTGCTTTATATATTAGTTTTTAGGTAATTTACTTTCTATTCATCGATTTTTTTTGTGATGAAGGGACCGCTGTCAGGAGTCGACCCACCCCGGGGCATAATGACTGCCATGGTCGGGCGTCCACCCCAGTGCCCTTCGCAGCGTCAGTGACACGTAACCCCAACGTCCTGCCTCCTGTCAGGCACCACTGACACCAGGCATGTGGGCAGGCTCCCGCTGCTTGTGCAGCCCCTCCATCTTTGAGAAGAATATATATGTAGGCATGCTAAAGAATAGACAGTGGCGTTCCCCAAGTGACTCCTGTACTGCAGCCCGATCCTAGCGGTAACAACAGCACAGGGGTCAGGTATAGATGGTACTTGCTTGGGGAAGTTCACTTCGCTCGTTGGAAGCATTGGTCCCGTTGAGCGCACATAGGCATTGTATAGAATTTTGTGTTTCTTTTAAATGCTAAAATTTTGCGACACTAGGATCGGTTCCGAATGGATCCCTACTTTAAAAGAATTGCCGAATTAATAATAATAAGAGTGTTGAGCTAGGCTGCCACACATGGGACACTCAACTTGAAAGAAATTTAGGTAACCCATGGGTCCATAGAGAGATGGTTGGACCAGCCTACCCGGCCCAGGTTTCCCTGGTTGGTGAATTATTATTGATCAGGTTAGTCAACAGAACCCTACCTACCCAAACAGGCAGAGCCCAGCGAATTCCCTGTTACATTTCAGTTTTAGTACTTGTACTATTGAATTATTAATTCACCAATTTTACCTGTACAGCATTAGGTCAGGTCTTAACACTCGTTACATTGTCATATGATAACTTCATAAACCGTTCCTGGGTCCTTTTCGGATGTCCCTGGTCTTACTGTCTTTTGGGCAGGCCCCGGTCCGGTCGCTGTGGAGGTAGGCGGGGTCGATCTAGGAGGGGCGTTAGGCATCGTTCCATGTCCCATCACTGGTTGGGGCCAGTCCGCTCCGACATCAGACCAGCCAGCGTCGATGAGGCGAGGTACTCCCATGGGTACAGGAGTGGCTAGCCCCGAGGAGTATCTCAGGAGCTCGAGTCTGGCCCTGGTATTGTACTTTAAATTACTCATCATTAGACGGGCCAGTTTTTTAGACACTCTCAGGGTATCCGGTAGTGGCACCTTAGATGGGTGTTGTCCAGGTCTAGTCGCCGCTCCCATCAGCTGCGCCCCCCAGGTGACTGTCAGGGTGTACTTCAGGCACAGTTGGGTCACTAGTAGATCCTTGATGAGCACATAACCTTCCGTATAAGTGTGGTCAGAAGGCATGGCCAATTCTCCCAGAAAGATTGTCTCTATCATATGTGGGTTGGCAAACTGTACATATAGTCCATCTACAGTTTTCCGTCTGATGTACCTCCATTTTCGCCACACGAGGACCACTATGGCGATGACCAGTACCGCCAATAATATAGCAAGTACAGCCACCGCAGTGGGGTTGGCGGTCATGTCCGGGCATCCAGTCAGTTCCTTCTCGCGGCGCAGCAGCTCCTCCGGGTCCGCCGTTTCCAAGGCCATGGCCCGTGGTAGAGTCATAGTCAGTCCGGCTAGGGCAGCCTTGCCCTGGTGCCTCCGCCAGCATTTCCAGAGGATACACCCAATAATTGTCACTGCTATCACTATGCAGAAAATTGTGAGGAGGCCGAAGCCGCCCCCGAAGTTACCTATAGAAAACCATGGGGCGTGTTTGTCCACTTCGTAGCGGTCAGTCGCTTTCCTGATGCCCTTAGCCAAGTCTTTCCGGTGTTTTTGGATCCGCTTGGCCAAAGAGGGTACAGGTATTCTGACTTTTAGGCTCTCCTCGATTTCCAGTAGCTCTTTCCTAATCGTTTCAGGGATAGGGTCTGATTCTAACATAGTGGGTTCATTCTCGGACCTCGTGAAATTAGTGTCCCACCCCTTCACATGACTCGCCGCTTCCAACAGGTCGTTATATGGGTACACGACCGTGGTGATCCTGGTGTGTCGGTCACAGTTTCGTAAACTATACGGTATCCATGATCCTTGTGTTTGAAATGCACAGTCGCATTCCACCTGAACTCGCGCATAGTTTTCTATGTTTACCTCCACCGCAGGTTGATTTCTGCAAATCATTTGGCCCCGGGTGTCAGCGCTGACCACGAGCATATCTCCGTCATCCAAATACACTGCCATCTCTCCAAAGTCTGCTTCCAAAAGATAGTCCAGTTCACATTTTTCTTGTATGGCCGTGTCATCGCGTCTCAACAGTGCGGCAGTGCAGGTATTATCCGTGATCTTTTTCATGTAGGGCAGGTCCTTGCAAAGCGTGATGGTCTGCCCATAACAGCCTGACCAACTGCCGCTAGCCAGTGGTACATAGTACTGGCGGGACATGGACATAGCCACACTTTTAGGTAGATTAACAATTTGGAGGGCGTCCTTCTTTTGTCGTCCTCTAACTGGTATTGGCACAGGGAAGGTTAGTACCTCGTAGACTCTAAACAGATGTTCGTCGGCCACAACCGGCACCCTTACATACACGATCAGTTCTTGGGTAGTTTCATCAAATTTAAATGAGGGTTGACTGTTTTCATAATAGAAAGAGGGGTCTGTGAACGCCACATGGAACCTGGGGTGGATTCCCTTCAGATACCTGTTGACTTCCAGGACCGCTCCGACCATATATTGGCGGGGTACCAAATCCATGGTCAGTTGGCCCCGTGTCAGGTGTTGCACACCTTTCCTGAACACGCGCGTTTGCTCGACTACCAATTGGAGATACACCATTTCTCCTAGTTTGTCTTCCAGAGCTACAGGTATCATGTTCAGGTACAGTTCCATCCAGTCCACCTTATGTTGGACGAGTCTCATTCTTCGGCGAGTGGTATTATGCGCCTTATTTAGTGACCTTGGATTATCCAGTAGACCTATCACGACGTGGTTAACCCTTTCTACGGCCTCGTCGTGTTTCTCGTTCATCAGTGCCAGGTCTTCGATCATCTGGTCGGAGGACTCTTGTAACACTTTAATCAGTTCCCTGTTATACTTGACATCAGCTGAAAGCCCCTTATTCCATGATGTTGGAATAGGAAAGGTCGGCCATCCTGGGTCGTCCAGCATGATGGGTAGTTTCTTCATTCTTTTGACCCTTCCGCCTGAATCTAATTCTGACCCTTGATTTTGAGGTCGCTGTTGGTTGTTTTTAATTAGAGAGCTTAAGGTTTCATTGAGAATTTCCCTATACCGACCTTTGAGCGCCTGCGATGTCTGATCCATCCAATTCACCAGCGACCTGACATGGTAACAGGCTCGGTCAAGAGCGTCTCCTCCTTTTAGGTACCGATGACAGACCTGGCCAAAGGTAGCCTTGATGAAGGAGCGCCTCTGGGGAATAGTGATCAGGAAGCCTTGTCGGACGTGGGTAATATCTGCGGTGGACATTAACTTCCCTGGTTTTAGCACCACCCCATATTGTTCTAAGGCTATAACTTCAGCATTAGGGGCTAGCCCTTCACTTGGGCTGGAGTCATTTCGTAGCCCCTCAATGCCTCCTACTATGGCTAAAATGAAAAGCACTGACCACTTCATTGTCATTGGTTTTAGCACTAGTCCGATAGAGTCAAGTTTATAGTTTGTCTACAACTTTTTCACAACGAAGTTACCTTCATCCTTCTGCGCACCACTATCATCCATGCGCCGAAGTATGCCCTCCTCTCGGGCCCCCTGGTCCGTTTAGTTTGGGACATGCTCGTAGAGGTTCTGCCCACTGTCATTCACCACTCGTCTGATGATCCCGCTCTCGTCTTTGGTGACCGTAATTCTCAAGCCTCTCATACGTTCGCAGGACAAGGGGCGCATTGCTCTGAGGGGTCTTGGCCTAGTAGGCTCCAGTCCGAAACGGCCCCCGTTGGGTCGTACGACGGTTGGCTCGAGGGGTACGGGTGTGGCACCTGCGGTGGGTTTGTCGTTGGAAGTGGGCTCGGCCACAGTGGACCCCCCGGCTGGCTGGTTGGCGTCCACTGCTGCTGGTTCCATAGCAGTGGTGAGGGATTGGCGTTGCAGCTCGACGTCAAGCTGCTCAAGTCTAAACAAGCGGGGTCCGTGGGCTGCAAGTGGTGGAGGAGGGGAGCTCCCGCTGGCTCGTTCCCCACCGGTGGGGTTGGCGCGTGTTGGTCGGGTGCTACCTCCACTTTTAACCCTGGAGCGGCGACGGTTAGCTGTTCCCCTCCCGTTCGCCTTTCCAGAGTGGGCAGAGGTCGGCCGCCTCGCGTTGTTCGTTGTCTGGTACCTTCCCCGACGCATTTAGAGTTTTGGGTGGCCCTTTGAATGAAAGGAGCAACCTGAGTTTTAACCTCAGCTAGCTGTTTGTTTGATTTTGGCACATCCAGTCCCACTGTCCCTCTAATTTCGTCAACAGTCTCAAATAGTTGGAACAGTGGTTGCGTAAGGTCCCAGAACCATCCGGCCTGAATCTGCACAGGTCTGGTGGCCGCTTCCCCCTTCTGAGCTGGCTTGGCCACCGCAGTTAGCCTTGGCTCGGGCTCCGAGTCACTCACCTCAGATAAATTGTAAAAGTCTTTATTCGCTGCTTTCCTTTTGGCTGGAATCGAATTAGCGGACTTCTTGGCTCCTCCTGCGGTCGTTCTGGTGGGCCGCCGGGCTGGTGTTCTTGGTTTCTTCCGGGCAATCCCGGTGTCGGTTGAGTCCGGGCGGACACCGCCCCGGCCCGGCCAACTCCACCGTCTAAGGTTCTGAGCTGGTCGTTTCTTAGTACTCTCCTTCTCGGCTGCCTTTTCTTTCATTTGGTAAAAGTCCTAAAAGAACGGCCCAACGAACATTCCCTTGGTGGGTAGCGCCCTCCGGTGGGGGCGGCTAATTCGTTTCCTTCTCAGGGGGACGATGATCCTTCCCTCCGTGTCCGCAGGGAAAGTAGTAGTTCCCTTTGGGTTGCTGTGAGGCCGGAGGGCTAGGCAGTTCCCCATGGGTCGGTGATTCAGTGTTCCAGCCAAGTTCTCTTTCCGCCCCTTCCCGGAGAAGTCGAAAGCTGAAATCTTTCTATCTCCAACTTTCGTTTAGAGATAGAATCAATGTCTATCTCCGTTTCCTCCCCGGCTGGGTTATGCGTGCAATCACCTGCAGCAGAGGTGACCGTCTAGGAGCAGAGTTGCGGACCGACTGGTGGATCGGTGCGGATCCCACGATATTATAACTGATCCGCTTGCCCATGCCGTCTCCATATTTGGAGCTGTATCTTGTTTCAGGTGGGGAACGCTTGCATCCGGTCCCAGGAGATGACGCCAACCACTGGCATCTCCCTCGGTGTGCGCACCCTCCCCTTCTGCCACGCCCCTGGGCGCGGCGAGGTGGCCGTGAGGTAGGCCACCTGTTCCATTAGCGTTGATACTAACGGTGCCGCTCCGCCGAGCTTTTATTTTCACAGGGCGGCATGGTTTCCTTCATTAATCATCCATGTCGTCGCTTTCCCCGCCGTTGAACAGAGCGGCGTAGTTAGGCCGACGGTTCCGACGCAGGTTATAGCCACCTTTCGTCGGGACATGGTCCTCTTCTGTTTTTTCTGGGCTCTGTCCCGATGTATCCGAGATCGGTACATCACCGCAGGGCAGTTTTATGGGCTTGTTATTGCCTGGAGGGGATCTCCCCATCAGCGGCTGGCTTTTGCCCCTTCGTTTAGCTCGTTTGCGTTTCCTCTGTCCATTAGCGCCAGCTGTTCCCCGTTCACAGGCGGCTTTGTTAGGAACAAAGGATAAGTTTGGTAACAGCGCGGTGTCCGCACTGGCGCCCTGACCATCAGTGATTTGCCCGTCCGATTCTGCTAAATCGGTGGGACTTGGACCAGGTTTTTGTGTAGGTACCTTCCTGGCCATAGGAATTGCATCATGCTCACGGGGACCGGTCGTTCCCGTTGAGTTTTCAGTCTCAGCACCCCTTATTTTGCCATCCTTTTCAGCAATTTCACCCGTCGGAGTGTGATGCAATTCAGGGTTTCGGTCAGGATCTGCCCCTTTTGAGTTAGTGATTTTTGCTTCTCTCACCAGTTTGGGAATAACATGAGGGATGGCGGGAGACCAAGGCCCATGTGCAGGTTTGAGCTTTGAAATGTTTACTAAATGTGGTATTTGTTTCCCAGTTTTCAGCGACACCAGCCTAACGAGATGGTCCCCCTTAGTTTCAATTACCCTGTATGGCCCAGTATACCTGTTTGAGAACTTAGACGCTTTATTTTCACTGGCTAAAGGATCGTACATGTATACCATATCACCTTCGTACATCTGAGTGGGCCGCGCCCTCTCATCAATCCGCAACCTCAGATCCTTTTCATAGTTTTGAACAACTCGTTCTGCCATATTCTTAAACATGGCTATGTTGTCCTTTGTTTGCATGAAGAATTCACAATCATTCAGAGTCTCAGGGATTGTCCCCTGTTCAGGCATCCCCATACTGATTGGATCTCTGCCAAACAGTAGGGTGTGAGGGCTGTAGCCCGACCGTACACTGATCGTGGACCGAACCGTCCACAACGCGATGGGGAGCAGATCAATCCAGTTACAGTGATCATCAGGAATGTAATATGCGATCAGATTTTCAATTGTTTTGTGTAATCTTTCTACCCGAGCGTTGCCGGTCGGCATTCGCCCGGTGGTGAATGTTTGTTTGCACGCTAGTCGTGTAGTAATTTCCCTGAACAGCCCCGAGAGGAAAGCCGCTCCCCGGTCTGTGTGCAGGCGGTTTACTCGCCCATACCGACACACTATCCCGGTTAGGAAACAGTTGGCCGCGGTTTGCGCAGTGGAGTCTTTAGTGGTGAAGGCCTCCGGCCAACCTGTTAATAAGTCTATGAAGGTCATGATATATTTTGACCCATCCCTAGCCCTTTTTAGCGGTCCAATAAAATCACACTGCACCACCTCAAAGGGCCGAGTCGGCCTTTCCCAAGACTTGGCTAAAGCCTTAAAGTGCGGGGCCCGTCTCCTGAGAGAGCAGGTCTCACAGGCTTTCACATAGTCTACTATATCGGCGTTCATGTTTCGCCAGTAGAATCTCTCAGAGATTTTGGTAGTGAGATTACTGATCCCTACATGTCCCCCAGCTAGAATATCATTATGTAACATCCTTAGGACTTTGGGAATTAGCTTTCCTGGAACTATCATTCGTGGTTTTAGTCTTACCAGTTGGTCTTGGTGCTTGTTATACCTTTTGACGTTGAATCTACAGAGCACTCCCGGTGCTACCATTCCCACAAAGTCGGCTTGATCCATTATTCGCCTAGCTTCGATGGGATCTGGCGGTAGGTCTCCGTCTTGTAGATAATCGATCAGTTGCGCGCACTCTGCATCTTGGAGTTGCGCGTTTATCACCGTAGCCACAGAAAGCTCCTCATCCTGAATGTCGGCCTCAAACAATTCACATCCCACGGCGGGTTCATATTCCTCACCCGGGACATGTTCGTGGTAGACTCTGGACAAGTAGTCCGGCAGAAAATGAGTCGCTCCTGGCTCATAGGTGATTTCAAAATCAAAGTCTGACAGCGCTAAAGCCCACCGTCTCAGCCGGGCTGACGGGGCTTTATAGGCACTCTGTAGCAGGGGAATCAGTGGTTTGTGATCTGTCACTATTGTGATTTTTGCTCCCTGCAACATGTCCTCATAGTTCTTTATACTTTTGATCACTGCCAGTGCTTCCTTTTCCGTCACCGAGTAATTTAACTCGGCGTCACGGAGGGTACATCCCCAGAAAGCAACCGGACGGTAGATTTCGTCTAGTTTATGACAAACCGCTGCACCGCACGCGGCGTCAGATGCATCTGTTAACAAATAGAAATGCCCCCCGATATCCGGGTGAATTAACAGTGGCGGCGAGGTCAGCAGTTTCTTTAATTGTTGGAACGCTTCCTCGCATACCTCTGTCCATTCAAAAGATACTTCCTTCTTTAATAGTCGATTTAATGGTTTGGCTAGATCAGCAAAATTCGGGACAAACTGGCGGTAGTAGTTACACAGTCCCAGAAAGGATTTAATAGTTTTCACATTATGTGGGCGGTTAAATGCTGTGATCTTTTCTGTGGTAACCTTTTGTGTAGCCACCCCTTCGGCGTTTACTACGTGGCCGAGGAAATTAATCTCACTGCGGCACCACTCACACTTAGACGGTTTTAGTTTGAGGTTGGCTCTCGCTAAAGCCTGGAGAACCACCTCAACGCTCGCCAGGTGTTCGTCAAAGGTAGTGTCGTAGACGATTACGTCGTCTAAATATGCTAAGCATGTTCTAGGAATCAAGCCTTTTAACGCAATGGCCATCACCTTGGTAAACTAAGCCGAAGGGTACACGCTTATACTGATATACACCCATTGGGGTTTCGAAGGCAGTGTATTTTCTGCTGTCTTTTTCGATTACACATTGATGATAGCCGCTCAACAGATCTAAAGCTGTCCACATAGTGGGCTTCTTGTAAGCCATATATAAGAAAAGTGATCGCGCTGTAGGCATTGGGAATTTATCTTTGAAAGTGACCTGATTAAGCATGCGAAAGTCTGTACAGAGCCTAGGTTTGCCGTCTTTCTTCTGCACTACCACCAGCGGGCTTCGCCAAGCCGATTCGCTGGGTTCTATGACACCTATATCTATGAGTTGCCTAACCTGTTCATCGATGATATCCATTTTCTGTGGAGAGTATCGGTACTGTCTAGAACTTATTACTCCCTGCGACTCATCCACAATGATTCTCATCGGCGCTATCTCACAGTGACCTAACTCTTCCATTGAGAACGCTAGCGCATCTCTGTTGTTATTAAGCATTTGTCTAAACCTTACCTTTTGTTCTTCATCTAAGCACGACTCGGTTAGGTCTATTTTGCTTACATTCTCGTCCATTTCACCGCGGGGTTTCTCCTCAGAGGATTTACTTTCCATTTGCACTGCGTCTTTCATTACCTCTACAGAAATCCTACAGATGGACATTGGGGTCTCTGTTTTAGTTAGATAACACAAGTCTAGGAACTCTTCTATCTGATCTTGGTTTACCTCAGGCACTGCGCATTCCTCTGCAAAAGCTAACACTTCATGTGGAGTGATTTCTTGCATTTCGTCTAGCGGATTCATGACTTTGATCCACCACTGACTTCCCACCGTATTCACACACCCCTCCACTAGGACAGGTGCGGTGACTGCCGGTGCGCAGTAAGCTACTGGTGAGTCTAATCCCAGCGGCTCTCGGGTGGTAACCGGTATGATGCATTCATTTCCCGGTGGAATTTTCACTGTTTCTTTGCTAACTATAGGGTTCCCACAAAACACTTCTATCTTTGCGCCTGGTAGAGATAAATCTGAACGAAGCACTGTTAATAAGTTTCTACCGATTACTATGGAGTGGCATAGATCGTCCACTATGTTGAAATCATAGCAAACCACTGATCCCTGGATTGAAAACTTACACCTAATTTGTTCTAGTATTACTTGAGACGAATTGTCTGCCAAACTGATGTTTCCCTTCGACACTTTCCACTCATCTAAAATGCATTGTTTAGGAATCTGCTGTTTACAGAAAGTAGACATGAAACAATCGCTCGCCCCGGTGTCCACCAAAGATTTAACCTCTCTCTGATCATCAAATCTTAGCGTTAAGAAAAATGCTTCGTCTCCTATCTCTCTTCTAGCCGGTCCGTCCACTGCGCCTAATTCTATCATGGAATGAACGGACCTATCCTCTAGTTTCCCTGGCTCTTTTGCTCGCTACCACCAGGTTTTCCATCTTTATACGTACGTGGTGGCTTTTCTCTCAATCTATTCTTCAACCACAGGCACGCCTCAGTCGAGTGGCCATGTTGTTGGTGAATGATACAGAACTTACTTTCATCGAACGGTAACCTAGGCCTCTCTCCTTTCTGCTGAGTCGGCCCATTCTTTCCTTTGTCTACTTCCCTGCTCGGGGCGTTATTGGTTTTGGCCTTCTGGTCTAAATTCTTTTCGCCTTTCTGACCTTCATATCTATCTTTTCTTTCATAACCTTGCTGTTTATAACCACCACTGCTCTGGGGAGATCCGCTTTGCCCCGGCTTTGGTTTCTGAAACCATGGGGCGGCCTCCAGTCGGGCCAGCACCACTCCAAACCGTTCAGAGATGGAGTTGAGAGCTGTGGTCTCCTCTGACGCTTGGCTTCCAGCCAGCTCGCTCACTGCATTGGATATTTTAGTTCCCCCTTTGCCTTTGTCCAACGATTCTAGTCTCGTTGCACAATCCACCGCTTCGGTGAACGACTTAGGGTCCAGTATAGCTACTTGTCTGGCTACACCCTGTTTTAATCCTTCTAAAAACACGGCTAACATCATGCTTTCGCTTGCTTCTGCCTTAACCTGCTTTTGTTTCAGGACACCTGCAAATTCGATCACGCTCTGGTCCTTCCCTTGTTTAAGGGCACAGAACTCTGCGTGTTTCTGCCACTTAGCTCTTCGATCACCGAAGATCTTTGTCATCTGAGCTTCCAGTTTCTCAAATGTGTCTTTTTCACTCTCAGCTAACGCTCCTGCCCAGTCGTCTGCCCTTCCCTTTAGGCCTAACAGCGCCATATTCAGGAGATGGGCGTTCGACCAGTCATAGATAGCTTTCAGTCGCTTCAATTCCCTGAAATACTTTTCTATCTGCTCGTCTTCCTTTCCACTAAACCACGGCAACCTAATGTTTGGTCCCCTTTGGTGACCATTGTGGGTCGTTTCACGCCCTTGCACTGGTGCTTGACCCAGCGCCAAACCTAGCTGTGGTAGAATATTCCAAATATTTGGTTGATTTGGCGGGTTTGGAGGATCGTTCTGTCCTGGTGGGCCCGGCGGACCCGGCGGATTGTTCTGCCCAGGTGGGCCCGGCGGTTTGGCTCGGCCAGGCTGTTGGCCTGGTTGGTCATCCCCATCATTTTGCTGCAGCCCCCCAGGATTTACCCCAAGATTAGGTTGCTGCATTCCTGGATTCGCATCCCTAGCTTCCCCTTCACCAGGTTGCTGAAGTTCCCCAGGATTTATCCCAAGATTGGGTTGTACCGCCCCTGGATTCACACCCCAAGCTCCCCCTTCACCAGGTTGCTGAAGTTCCCCAGGGTTTTGGTCACGCTCCTCTCCTAATAGATTTACCAATGGTTCACCTCCCACCGCCATATTATCTTCGTGGAGGTTTTGTATATCGTGATTGTCCCACTGTTCCCTTACAGGGATTTCCTCTACACTAATCTCGTCCTCGCTTACTGGTTTGTCTTTCTTTCCTGCGTCCAAATCATCCTCGTTAATCTGCTCAAATGATGACGAGCGTGATCTCTCCCCTCTAGATAGTTTTCTATTAGGATCACCTTCTCTAACATTTGCGACAGCCTGTTCTGTCTCGCTATTTTCTTCCTCGTCTTCGCTTCCGTATTTATCATACGGCTCAAAGACTGCAATGTCCCCTTCTCCTACGTGATAGGCTTTCTTTACCGTACTGCCTTCCTCATTTCTATCACTCTGGGTCTCTAGCTCTTCCCTTTCTGCTTTATCCTGATCGCTTAACCTTTCTAACTCCTCATGCTCTTCGGGGCCTGCTTCTGCTAACTTTCTTATTAGTTCTGCCGGGTTAGAATCATCCCCATCCAACCCCAGGTCTGGAACTCGAGCTTTTGCTCCTTTATTAGCGTCGTCCAAGTTCTCCCCAATATCATAGGTTAACCGATAGGGTTGTAAGCTGCCTACTTTGTCGCTGTCTCCCTCTGTTTCCCTTTCCACTCCCCTGTCCCTACCTACTGTTTTTCCTTTAACTACAGTGGAATAAGGAATGGATGCCCCCGGGTTGGGGTGAGTCGGTGTTACCAGTGGGTGACTGATAAACTCAAGTCGTTGGGGTAATGGATAGGTGAGAGAGCTCCCATCAGGTAGGATTACCGGATTTTCGGGGCGTTTCCTCCCTGATGGGCTGGAGTTATCTGTGGTGTTTTGTCGTTGTTTCTTGTTCCCTGAGGAAAATAGGTTATCCTCATCGAAAATTTCCTGTTCGCATTCACCTCCCGCTGCGGGTAGTAAACGGTAGGGAACACCTTGATCACACCACGGATTGTTCACATCGGGTTCATAAGTAGAGTGAGAGCTAGCACCAGGTTCGTGGTCCGTAGGTGGTACGTACCCTGGATTCCAATATTGCTGATATTCTTTGAGACGGTTCTTCCCTTCAACTCGTCCCGAGTGTGTTAGGGTTTCAAGTCCTTCGTCAAGAACCGGCCTATCTTTGGGCCCTAGGTGCCAGGGAAATGGTTTACCTCTGCCACGGGTTTGGTAATTCTGTGCGCCTTCGGGGCAGAGCTGCTTGGGTCTGGCTGACACCTCCTGTCTCTGTGCTTCCCCGTCTAAGGGATTACCTACCAAGTGGCGGTTTTCCACATTCCCTGTATATGATGTTGACACATCGTGTCCTGCGGGCCGCAAAGATTGAGGCTTGGGGTTAGAGGAAGCCTCAAAGTCACCGGTGGCTGACATCAAGGATGAGCAAAACGGCAAAAGTCATGTTTCGGGTAATCTCCACCAAATGAACTATTGTTAATGTTTGATTTAATACTGCGTGATGTGTCTAACTAAGTATCCATGAGTCGTTTATCCAGGTTGTCCGAGTCAATCAGACTGCGTTCAAAGTTAGCTCGTTCACTTCCCAATAGTTCAAAAGAAATGAACGATGAGGGAGCTCTTAATATGAAAGGTTTTTTATTCAATAACATCTCATCCCGAGTCAAAGCCACTATGTATAAGTCTCCATCAGTCCACCTCCCGTCTCCTATCAGCAATCAACCACATTTAGAATACAAGTTGTTCCAACACATCCTAGACCGCTCTAGTGCTTAGCTCTATCACAATTCTATGCCCGAGGTAGTTGGTATAGGTAAAACTCCAGTCTGCTGCGCGGGAGCCGGCGTACTAACTCCAAGTAGCTCCTTTGCTAAACTCACTCAGCTGACATTCTCACTAAAACTGCCTGCTCCTCACTTTGCAACACCTTTTATACTGGTTAACAGGTGGCGCTGGGAGCGAAAAATATCTCTTTCCAGAAGTAGACTAGAAGTAGACTTGCTAAGCCTGATCCTTGTTAGATTATACAACGTGATGATATATTAAAAGTGCTAAGCTATTAGTACAGTATTTCATATCAAGTATGTTATATTTTGTATTTTGCATTTAGATTATTAGAAAAACATATACAAAAAGGGGTATTTACAAGTATTTGATATATGTGAATGGTATTAGATGAAAGCAAAAGTGCATATTTTGAGGTATTTGATATTATGGGAATGGTATTAGATGAAAGGAATATACAATTGCCGCTCTATACACTCATCCTAAAAGATGGAATACTATAAGTGCACTGAAAACCCAGACTCGTCAAAAACTTGTCAAATTGACAAGTTTAGTGTTGTCGTTTTGAAGGTGCCCAAAACGACAAGTCTAGACTCGTTACCTTGTCAAATTGACAAGTCTAAACTCGTCACCTTGTCAAATTGACAAGTCTTAATCATCAACTTTGATAATGTAAGATTCCTCCTGCTGCCCATCACTGCCCACTTCTGCCCCATAATTCCCTCTTCTTTGTATCTTCTACCCTGACTTAACCTGATTTAGCCAACATAATTGCAGGAGAATCCAATAATACATTGGTGCTCAACAGCTGTGGTCATTGCAGTATCTGACGGACCCTAACCATCTCTATGAGATTATTTACCTTCCTTATATTAAAGAAGCGTTGCTTCCAATCTTCATCAAGCTCCACCTGTGCAATGCTATCTGCCATTGGCACAAAGTGAGTGAGGGCCAGAGGCAGAGTGCCAGTTGAAATAAATGCTGGTTTCTCAACTCATTCATGTCTCTATGAAACAGAATGCAGAACACCAGCACCCAGCAAAATGTCCCAGTATACCCATACTCTGACCCCCTCCCCACAGCCCCTCCAGTGGTGGCCTAACTGATAGGGTGTCCACCTCCAGTGTGAGGGGTCCCAGGTTCGCCTCCCACACTGGCGGCGCGTAGCGCACTTGTATACATTAAAAAAGGTGTCTGAAACGTTTTTTTACTTCATATCTGTTAAATAAAGAGAAGTAAAATGTCAAAATGGCTATTATGATATGTAATACTGAATCCCTGTGACTATTTTATTATTCTAGAAAGATATTCTGCAAAATAGGTTCATATCATAATGATAAATACATAATTGTATTAATTTGGTAGTCCAAAAGTCACTCAAATCGAACAGTGGCTCCCTCTATTTATTTGACAAGTCTTTGACAAGGCGACAAGTCTAAACTCGTCAAATACTCTAAAAAGTGCTTGACAAGGTTAAACTTGTCAAATTGACAAGTTTTTGACAAGTTTACGGCCATTCAGGTTTTCAGTGTGTTTACTTATCCCATCTCGAAATATTACTTATCCGACCCGACATGTACTCGTCATAGCACCATTATGTATATGATGATTAGCTTTATATGTATATATATTCCTGCTCTACATTGTTGTAACATAAACCGGATGCTATTTCACATATCGTAGATGATACCTCATATCTTACGACATCTTTTTCCTCACTGCACGACATCATAAAACATATTCTAATGCTCTTATCGGTGCTTATGCTGGAGTCACGAGAAAGCCAGTCATGCCGGGATAATAAACCAGCCCATTTTTAAAGTTAATGATATTATTGGTTTCAAAACCTTTGAGGGTGCACTTCTATTATTATTTCTGATTTCAAACGGGGCATTCTAGACCAGATCCACCCGTCCCCGTACTTTTGAAAGGAGAATAGAAAGTGCATGGGGTAATATGGGGCGTTCTCACTTAACACAATCACTTTATCATGCAAACCTTTTTTATTTTAATAATGGGAATGTCCCTGTTAGATTAGAAGCTGACCATACATTCAAGGGGTCTCTTTAAAAAAACAAGTTGGCCGATTGAGGGGATTGAAAGGATTGATCATTTGATGAAATGAGAATTTCGCCCGATTGGAATTAACGTAGGATGCTAAGCAGAGATATTAATGAATAAAATATTTTGATAGTAGGTCAGAAAAAATGACACTATAGTGACAATTTCTCAAATCATTTCATCTTTGAATGTGTGTCAGACACTGACCCTGACAGCACCAGAAAACTTATTGACAGTGTGACGCCTATCTTTTAACACTGAATGGGAATGACACTGACAGTGACTTAGGCCTAGACATATTAGAACTCAGATTTAATATTTTGATGGTAGGTAGGGAAAAGTGACACTATAGTGACAATTTCTCAAATCTTTTAATCTTTGGATCATAAATAATTGCTTTCGGAGCCTCCATAATACATTGCAGTGTCGGAGGGGGCTTAGGCCTAGCCTATCTGAGTCTTGAGTCCAGTCATTTTTTCATACCATTTGTAAAATATTATTGCAAGCGTTTCCAGGCCTAAAATGATCAAACTATAATGATATATAGGACCCTGAGATATAGGACAACATAGATATATACATGGATTTCATTTTGATAGGCCTAATAAGGTCTAAATAATTATTTTTCAAATTGCCAGTGTCCGACCAAATGCCCGAGTTGCTTTGACATCCAGCTGTGGTTTCCCAGCTGTCAGCATCTAGGCCTAAGACTGTAACCATCTGTAAAATATTCTTGCAAACGTTTCCAGGCCTAAAATATCAATTTATATTATGATATATAGGACCCTGAGATATATGGGAACATAGATATCTACATCACTTTCATTTTGGTAGGGGTAATAAGGCCTAAAATAATTATTTTTCAGATTGCCAGTGTCGAATGCCCGAGAGGCTGAGTCCAGCAGCTTGACTATCATAATCATTTGAACTGCTGGAAAAGATATATCATATGTACCTACCTGTATAATTGAATGCTTCCGAATGCTTAAATCCTCCACAATTATTGGGTTTAGTCCAATGTCATCCAGGTTTTCTGAGTTCATAGTATCGATGCAGGCGTGTGGGGAGAGAACCCGGCGAAGGGTTGACGGCGCCATGTGACAGTGCCTCCACGTGTCCGATTGATCCAATGTTTAGCCTTCGATACGAACGCATGGTTCCCGAATGAGTTTTCAATGCGTTGTATGCGTTTAAGGGGATCCAGACTCCAAAATATATATATTGAAAGCATCAGATACCGCCGTAATCCAGGTATCCAGGCGGCGAAAGAGGAGCCTCCCGCCAACACGTCCGACCGCGGCGACTACACCCGGCCGAGTGACAGTGTCAAGCGGTGGGGAGGCGAAGGATTGCAAGAAAATGGCGCGATGCATTTACGCGTTTAGACGCGTTATTTCGCATTATTTTCGATTCTGGGACAGTGGGAGGCTTAGCTATGGGTCGAAATCTATCTGTGGATACCAATAACTAAGGTTAGATCGACCGTTTTCATGGTGAAATAGGCATGCAAATATTTTTGAATATTCAGATATTGACCCAGATCCCTTCCTGCCCGATCGAAAGCGAGGCTGGTGGGCGTGACTTGACCCGGTTAACACGGAGTCATGTGACGAGCGGATTTCTGGTCTTATTTGCTCAAATATCGGTATAAATGATTAATTGATGGTGTTACAGGACCCCAAACATCATGTACGATCCATATCAGATAGGAAATCAATCAATTCTATCGGATTATGTATGTTTTGTGATATGAGTACGGCCATCAGCTGTCACGTGACGAGCGGGTCCGCAGGTTTTCGGCGGTTTTGCGAGGTTATGCAGTCGCATTTTGCCAATGGCGGGTCGCGCCACGACCGTTTTGCCGGAAACATCGGTAAACAAGAGATGGGGAGCTGGTTGCCGCAATGATAGAAGTATAGAGGAAATCATATGTAAGCTAAGCAGGCACCAGTATTATGGTAATTTTTTGTCTGTTCCCGGCGTGTCTGAAAACGACCACCCATTCTAGTTTGCTGCTTGTCGTCGTACGGTCAAGTCCGATTGCTGTCCTTTAGAGAATTCCGCCTGATATGCTTTGATTTGCTTTCATACTCCTTTGATCGCTTTGGTTACCAATGGCGAAAAATAAGGAAACCCCTAATGGTTACACAGAAATAAGTGAAAGATAGATCTTCGTTCAGGATCTTTCCCTTTCTGTTATTTAGACATTTTGAAGGAGGACAATGAAAATGCTTGATGGGTTTAACTGTTAACCTTGTACAGACAGAACCCATATGGCAACCCACAATGGATCAATGTTTATCATTAAGTATTTTTCCGTAATCTATCCATGGACACAATGCCTGGGCCGAACGGCGCATGATTGTCTCAATATAATAACTTATTACACGACCAATTAAAGCACAACAGAATGAAAAATGGTCGGCAAAACTTTGGGGGAATACCTACCTCTACCAACATCCGCTATAGGACGGTCCCGAAGCAAAATGTTATTATAAATGTATCTGTCTATGGTTTTAATTAGCAGAAATACAACAAAAGCCAAAAATTTCCTGTGCCTTTTTTTATTTTTTTTTATATCAACAATACATGTATATCATACATGAGCAAAATATAGGCTATAATCTGTGATTATAATAGTCGTAGAGTGATAACACTGTCAACTCGTAACATGGACATGATTCGAACCCTCGTACTGTATTCTAGCTACGATCATTCTATCTACAACAAAGTATACATTTAGCGTAAGACCCCGCATGTACAATAACATCTGTGTAATTCGCTTTATTTCAGAAGTCTCTGAATTGTCTCTACATGTTTACTGTGGTTTGGATGACTAGTGACTTCTCGATTTTCATTGGTCCTGTTCTCCCCATTTTTTTTTTTTTGTCTTTTATTTTTGTATTTTAATTTCATAAATGTTCACTTTGCGCACAGCCTCTGGCAGTAAAAGCAACACCTCCTCCTCTCTCACTTCCCCATGTTTAATAACATAATAGGGTAAACATATTAAAAGTCTTTGAGACCTTTTTCTGTGTGATTATAGTTCATAATGGGATGAGGTTCCCACCACCGATGATACCCCGGGCGTTACCTAGTGAGAGAAATAAGAACCCTAATATCTGCCCTAGGCGCTACCTAGAGTGAGTATAAGACACTACGATAAGTCCCCCGCCAATTTCCCCTAACCACTGTACACACATAGCCGTGACATCATCACAAAAGGACCGTGACGTCAGAGGTCAACTAAAATCAAAAACTCCCCGTAGCCTCTCCACGTCATAAAAATAAATACTCTCAACAAATAAATAGTGGATTGGTGTCTGGGGAACAAGGACATTGATTAAACACACCTGGAAGTTTACCCAGTATTCTAGCTGTCTGTCTGAATAAGGAAATAGCTTGTGTATTTTATATATAATTATACTCCTTCAGGAATTCTCAAGTTCATTCAAGTTCAGTCTTTCGTTCATTCCCCAATGACTAACAAACGTTAAGTCAGAACATCAAGACCTTTTATACAATAACGTCTATATCTCGCCTGGTCCTGTTTCAAGTCTCTATGGTCTATCTCACCAAGGGATTAGTTTATGCCAACATTGCTGTTAATCAATATTTTGCTTTCTGCGTATTATTAGTAGACTCAAAGTCTTGTTATCTGTGGTCCGTAGACCGACCTGCGAAGGGTCGCACTGTGTGAACAGTATGTAACATCAGGGTAGAGCAGCATGTGACAACGGTGTCCCACTAACATCTGTCTAAAATCCTCTACTCTTCCCAATGTCCTCCACCACTGAGGTCACACCCGTTCCGTACTTTCAAGTTCCCGTCAAGCTAGCAGCACTTAGTGGTAGTTTTCATGTGTTAACATCGGGTCCCTGCTTGGCGCGGCGCAGGGGACCCACAAACCGAGGGAGGTTCTCCGCTCGCATCTCGCCTCATCGCGACACGCTCTTCAGGCTTTTCCTCCTTGTGACCTTGACCTTATGGTCCCAGCCTTGAATGGCATCAAGGTGTTGACCTTGACCTTCTCACAGGTCTTGACCTTGACCCTCCAAGACTATGACCTTAGTCACAGCCATGACCTTGACCTCAAACAAGGTATTAACCTTGACTTTGGCCAAGGTCATGACCTAACTAAGCATTCTCTTCCATCCTTGACCTTTGGTCAGCTCAAAGGCTGGTGTTGTCGATGGGTTTTGGGACATCAGCAGTGATATCAGGATGGGGTGGGGTCTGTACCGTGGAGGAGGGCGACATCTTCCGGTCTCCGGTTTCGTTGTGGAGGTTTGCATCGCGGACTGACTGGGCATCAGTAATATGCACCTTGGGCATCTTGGGGTCGAGCGTGTCGGGTCGTGGGGCAGGCTGGGGACCCGGGGCAGGGGCCTTCACTGGTGGCTCCAGGAGACCTCCACTACCATGGAAGAAGCTGACGAGCATCTCTCGGTAACTGAAGGGTGTCGCAGGGCCATAGTGGTCGTCATCCGGGTCTTCCTTCATAGAGAGCAGGACACGAGACCGCACTGTAAGATAAGACAAGAAAAGGTTAACAATAGAAGTTAGTCAGGGGGAATAAGAGCAGTATTTCGGTAAAGATGGTTGACTGTCACATTGCAGTAATAAAAGCCTTTCTATTAGTAACAAGGTCTTACGGGAAAGCAATCAAACGCCCCATTTTTGTAACACATTTTGTTGGCCTTCTGTCATAAAACAATGTATCACATGTCTAGACGAACCAAACGACAGGTTGAACCCTGTCTAAACAATAGGCAATATGAGATCCGCCAGGTCAGACCTTTTTCTGTGGAAGGCCAGCTTTTTTTGTTAAACAGATGAGAGGAACAGAGTGAACGGAGGGCTGGAGGCGCAGAGCAGGGTCGGGGAGGGAGGAGGGGAGAGGGGGGAGGAGGGGGTCTGGTGCCACTGTTATTTAGGGACTTCCACGTTGGCAAATCTCACTCATAACCACATGGCACAATCCACGTGTGAGGGACTCTGATTGGTCCGTGAGTCACGGGGGGGATGCCGTTTTATTTCTTGGTTTACTTTTATTACCGTACATTACGTAGGTGACAAGCTAGTAATGTAATGATCATACTACAGATGAGGGTAGCCTATAGACTAAGAACTCGTGATCTGGTAAGCTGGGTCGGGGGTACCCTGACACTGGGGGTCTAGATGGGGGGTCCCCATGTCGTGTGTCGAATTTTAAAAAAGGCCCTGTCGCATGTCACTATAACTCACTTAATACCCATGTCCCATGTCGAATTTAAGAAATGGCCATGTCCCTTGTCATTATCTTTTTAAAGCTGATGTCGCATGTCGAATTTAAGAAAATAGCAATGTCATTTGTCCCTAAGTTGCTATGTCGCCTGTCGAATTTAAAAAACGGCAGTGTCGCCGTGTCGAATTTAAGAAATAGCCATGTCGCCCTGTCGAATTTAAGGGTCCATACCCCCGACACTCCTCTGATTCAGAGTGCAGTAAACTATAGAGATAGGCCTATAACCTAATGTGTATGAGTACACTTCGCACTCCTTCTCATTGAGATCGGGATAGTGGGAGAGGTAAATCAAACCGATTTTTTTGCCATCATATGCCATATTATAGGCCTACCTGATTGCCATCTCATCTCCCATGACAACAATAAACAGTCCTGAGTTTCTGAACAGGCACCTCTCAGTTAGTCGTTTTTAATATTGTATGTTTTTATTGATCTCATGTTCTCTCTATCCTCTATCCAAAAGTACGCAATTTGAATTGATTAGATTAAAACATCTGCCTGGAGAGTGTATAATGGACTTTTCGCTGGTGCCCAGCAGAAATGGCGGCCAACATAACCTCTACAGACACACCGACCAGGATCCAGCGACCAAGTGTGGGCTGGTTCCGCCGTGTTTATCCTTTACATTCAACAACCAGCGCAAAGTGCGGTAACTGGGTCAGGCCTCCACGGTGGCAGTAGTGACGTCACGCCCCCTCCCCGACCACCACGTGGTGCTGAGTAGAGTTACACGCGGCGGGGAGGCCTGTTTTTGTTCTGTCTGACGGCTGCTGCACAGTTAGTGGTTATATTGGCAGAGTTAGCAAGGAGTGGATAGGAGTGGGGACGGCTTGGAATTGTAGATGGAGAATGTAGGGTTCCAGGGTAAAGTGCAAAGTTCATAAGCCATTGAACGCTGAGGACATTGCTCCTATGACTAGAGGGCCTAAGTATGACAGTGGGGGGGGGGGGGGGGGGGGTTGTATAGTAGATAGTAGGGCGCCCCCCTTTTGAAAATCTCCGTCCCTGTAGGATGTTGAAAGGAAAGGGATTTTCAAAAATCCTCCAGTCAATGTATATTCATGGATGCCATTTCTCCTACTTCTTTGTAATTTCAGATTATTTGCAATTCAGATTATGCACAGGGTTCTTCCTACATCACTATGGGGGTAGACCCCTAAAATCGACACGGCGACACGGCCCTTTTTGAGCCTAACGACATGCGACATCACGTTTTCTTAAATTCGACAGGGTGACATCACGTTTTCATAAATTCGACAGGGCGACATCACGTTTTCTTAAATTCGACAGGGCGACATCACGTTTTCTTAAATTCGACAGGGCGACATAGGACCCCCCCCCCCCCCATCTACACCCCCATCACTCCAATATCCATGATACAGTATTTTAGTATTAGTATTAAACCATCCATGTGCAATATAAGGTCAGGACTCTCTTAAATTCACGTTCCTCCTAGTTGCTTTTAAACGTGTTTCTCACTATTACATTAGATTGGATTGGAAAAATCAGAAGGCAAAGAAAGACACCTCCGCCCCATCCCGTCTTACAAATTAGAGTGGTTCACACGGCCCCAAAGTAGACTTTCCGAGGTTTCATGGACTGAGAGCAATAGTGTAAAACACACTGGGACGACAACTCATCAGTAAATTTATACACAGAAAAGGTAGTTAGTCTGTAACACTGAGTAGATACAAGTTGTAATACTGTGTTACAAAGTGAGAGACTTACGATTGGTGGTGGCGTAGGCGTCGACGTGGGCTCCCTTGACCACGGGCCCCATGGGCACCTTGATGGCGGAGGGCGCGCCCCCAGCCCGGCTCTGGCCGATGGAGAAGTTAGCGGGAGACCACGACCCCAGGAACACGGCGAAGCACAGCACGAACACCTGAGGGACAAAAGAAAGTGGATTTATATATGTATTCAGTGGGAGGAAAACAGAAAAGGGAATATCCTCTGACTTATTCTAGGCTAATGCCTATGTAGACTATTGTATGCATGGGCGGTGACAAAAACTGTGGCATCTTCTTTTCTTGGCATTTGAACGCCTAAAACAATGTTGAACCAGGGTGGGGGCCAAGAGGGACATTTGCCTTCCCTAGACCAAGGGATGCTTTTTGTGATTTACCTGTATTCATTCATTTGTACAAATCTACTGTTTTTATTATTTTCCTTTTTTTTAATGGGAGTTCATTGATTCTGAAAATTCTTCCCTTGAAGAAGGGACAGGGCTTACTATAGTATAGTTCTAAAATAGGTCTGTAAGTTGTTTCTACTTTTCTACCAGTCCAGAAGTGACATGCTTGGGCCTACTATCTTACTGCGTATGATCTTATCATGACGTACCACCAAGAAGGTATCTCAAGGAGCTCATAGGCCTCATTCAATGAATGGTAGTTTCATTTCATTGTCAAACTCGCTATCTAAAACATTAATAACTCATGTGGTGACGGTGCATGGTCCAGGAGTGCAACCGTTATCAGTGGCGATCGATAAGCCTGTTATCACATGTGACACAGGGGACATGTCACAGGTGTCAAAAGGTTCGCACCAAACGGAGGTATATGGAATCACTATAATATTTATCAGCGATTATTCTATAAAACCAACTTTTGTAGGACTGAACTCACCATAAGACACGTGTTCTGCGTAGTGTTGGCCGGTTTGGTGATTTTACTGACGATCGACTGAAGTTTCTGGAGCTGAGACAGCAGTGATCTGCAAGCACACAATACAAACACTCAATTACTGTTATGATACTGGATCTATAGGGCGATATCATGAAGACCATCTATATAACTATATTATTAGAAGTAATATGAGATAAGCAAAACGAGGAAAACCATTAAACATATTATTGAAAGCATTAGTCCATTAGTAATGTCCCCCTCCCAGTCCCTAAAGTGCCCGTATGTTGCAGCACGCACCCCTCGGGACGGGGTCACGGGGTCGGTCACCGCATCTGACCTTGACCCCCATTTGACCTAATTAAACTAATGACCTTTCAGTCTGCCCCCCCCCCCCCCCCCATACAGTCAGTAATCGACTAGTTTGGCGTTATTAGTCAAGGTCATAGCTGGTTCCTGATGTACGGTGACACACAGCGTCTGTCATACGGGTCCCAGTGACACCACGTGACCTCAGGGTCATGTGACTTTAGAGGACATAGAGATACACTCTCCAGACAGATGTGTGATCTACCAACCCTTCGGTAAGACACGCAAACCTCTGCGTGGGGAGCGCGCTATGTAGTGGTAATCGATTTGTTTGATCAGTGGGCTAAGTAGAGTTGTATCAAAGCCGGCTGACACTTAACTAATTAGTATACTAAGTGATCAATGAGGGGTTGAATCAGGGCATTACGGGATCAAACGTAGGCTAATTAAGGGCTGCCTATACTTATAGCAGCATGTGAGGACCAAGTCGTTATTAATAACCACTTAGTGGATAGGGGAGGGCTTGGGCCAGCATGGTCAATAGTAGGTCACTTTGGATGCGCACAGGTCAAACGTTTATAAAGATTCTTTGGTTTAACTAAGCCCAGCGTAAGCCCCTGGCGGCTAAGGGAGTCACTAAGACCCCCCCCCCCCCACCCCCACCCCCACCCAACCCACCCGCGGACAGCTAGGGGTGCCGGCGGTAAAGATTGCCTTAAGCAAGCAGATTGTGCAGCATTTCGGCGTGACACAAAACAAACCCCGTGGGTCCTGAGTGGCCTACATTCTCACCTGTGTGGGCCCACAGGTGTACCTGGGATCTGCCCCCCCCCCCCCCCGCTCCCAACACCCAACTACCAACCCCCCTGTGACTTAGAACTCTAATAGTTGTTTTCTAACGACCCCTCCTCCCCCCCCCCCCCCCCACTCCCCCCAACGAATGCCAGTAAAGGTCTCATATCTGAGAACTTGCTGCTTGCTGTTTTCTTACGACCCAACACCAACGCAGTTCTCCGTGTGTCTTGGATCTCATCAATTGTTGTTTTGTAATGACCAACAGCCAATTACACGTCTCACAACTCACTGTTTATTTCTGTTAATGACCCCTACCCCAAAATGTTATGTCCTTTAAATACTTACCGGTTGTTGTTTTCTAAAGACTCCATCTTCTTTTTAAGGTCCACATTTTCTTGGTTGTAAACCTCAACTCTGCAAGAGAAGTGTCAATATTTGATTAACCATATTTTACTAGTTTAAACACATCACTATTTGAAATTTTATACACGTGTTTAGTTTTTACAATTTTGACCAGTGTAAGGAAGCTTTATTTTAAGCAAATGAAATAATCTTATTTACGAACAAGAAAGTTATGATTTGACCCAGACTGATTCTGGTTCTCTCGAAGTCATTTTATCTAGTTCTAAGAATCGTGACTTTAGTACATTTATTGTGAAAGTACTTCTGGTTGCCAACAGATATGCCTACATCTTTTTGTTTGACCTTTGTGTCCTTAAGAAATCTCCGATATGAAAAAAAATGACAGCAAAACAAAACTCACTTCTTTTCTAACGTTTCTAAGTACTCCTTCTTTTTCCGCCTGCTCTCTTGTGCAGAAATCTGAAACAGACCAAATAAAAATGTGACTTAATTGTTTGGCGAAGACAAAGCCAAGTGCAAATACCGAGAGGATAATGTCAGTGAACACAGCGATTGACTTGAGAATCACTGGGGCGGTTAAAACAATCAGAACTAAACGACGCAGATACAATAAGCGTCCTAACCTCCTTCTGAGGTCTGTTTGTACTTTCTGAGTACACAGTTAAGTACACCGTAAAAGTACACGCTATAGAGGGGCGGTAAGACAATACGTCTCTGACGTCATAGGAGTTTCAGATACTCCAAGGTTTGACGTAACGTAAACGTAACGAATCTTTTTTCTCAGCCATGAGGTAATACATTTCAAAAATATTTCATTATGAGTACAATACTGTATGGTTATCATACAGTACCATTTAATTTTGACCATCAAACCATATATGCTTATACCCTGATATATGGTTAGGTAGATTGGAGATGTGTTGACGTATCGAGATGCGTTGTGGCATTTGAAACTCCCTATTAAATGTGGACGTAAGGCCCCTTATACAGCACCCTCCGTCTAGTGACACTAAATCCCAGGAGGGGGCGCCACCGTCTTTACAATGTAAGTTACGCTACAGACCTTTCTAATCAGTGTGGCACCCCACTAGGCAGGGACCAATATTATGCGATTTGTATTCTTAGTTATTGCCCCATTTCCCAGGTGTTACAATAAAGCCTCCTTACCCGTACATTATCATTCTTAAACAAACCAATCTAAAAGTAGACCCACCTTGTTCTTGATTTTCCGGCGGATCTTTTTCAGGTTTTTCTCTTCCTGTTTGGTGAGTGGCAGTTTCTGGGGGATCGGGTAACCTTCGGAGACGAGCGTCCGCTTCTCTTCTTCCGATAGCATAAGTACGCCCGATTGGGAAATCTGAAGTCAGGAAACACAAATTGGTTTATGATCTTATCACCCTTATTATTGTTTTGTTTTCAGGACTATGGTTAGGATGTCCTATCACTTGGTGTCAGTCAAGTTGTCAGTTTTTTATTTGGTTTTTATCTCAAGTGTTTGGTGTCATAATAGATTTCTGTCAAGTGATAATTTCAGAACCAGGAAAACCTACATCATATAGATATCTAATGGGAAGTGTGAATATTCCAACAATCTGCCTGATGCTTTCCGATGGTAAGTGTGGGGTATTCTTATTCTAACGAAACTGTAGTGTATTTTGAGAGGAAATGAGGAGTATTCTGGCCTTATGCATGGGGTATTCTGACAGGAAGTATGGGGTATGCTGACCTTTTATTATGGAGTATTTTAACAGGAAGTGTGGGGTATTCTGACAGAATGTGTGGGGCATTTTGACCAGAAGAGCGGGGTATTCTGGCAGAAAAGTGTGGGTATTCTAACAGGAAGTGTGGGGTATTCTGGCTCTATGGCTGGAGTATTCTAACAGGAAGTGTGGGGTATTCTGGTCTTATGTATGGAGTATTCTAACAGGAAGTGTGGGGTATTCTGACAGGATGAGCGAGATCCTCTGACAACTTACAGGTGCAGAGAAGAGTGTGGCTGTCTGTCCGGTCCTGACGGCATGTCGCAGGGCTGACTGTCTGATAGGGGAGGAGGGTGCTGACCGCGTTGGGCTGAGGCTGCCCTCACTGTCACTGTTGGTGCTGCTGGGGGGAGTGGGTGGCAGGTCCAGCGCGTGATACGATGCTGAAACATGAAATAAAACACTATTATATAGGGAAAATGGAGGGTTGATTGAAACTATTCTCCCAATCAATACATAATGGTTGAGTTTATATTGATATAAGCAATACATAATGTTTTGGTTTTATACTGATATAAGCAATACATAATGGTTGAGTTTTATTCTGATGTACGCACTACATATTGCTTCATCCAATACTGAAATATTTTGTATTTCTTATTGAAAGTTGTTCTTCTTGTAGATGGGAATGAAAAAGCAAATAGGTAATAGGATTATAGGCATCATAGAATTGTGTGTAAGAAACATCTTCATTGTAGTATACGTTTTTACAATTGCTCAAAATGTTTGTATGCTACATAGTACAAGTATGAGAAAAAATGTTGTCATGGACCAAAACGTAACATAAAATCACCAAACTCAAAAATAACCAAGCAAAACTGAATTCCGGTTTCACCGATTGACCTTGATGGGAAGCTAACGCCATCTAGCGAGCATTGGGCTGGGTCTTAAACAAACCCCGAGGGGCTTGTTTCGGCAGGTTGGGGAGGGGAATAATTGGTCTAAAACCTGCCCAATATACCCCAACATAAACCACCGGAACGAACACGCAATAAGTAGAGAGTAAATAGAGAGTAAATACCGAGGAGAGCGTCCGCCCATGGTGGGACTGCAGGAACACACAAATACACAATACGGTTAGCCTGCAGGTACACATGAATACAGAACAAGTGTTTGCCGTTAGGGTGGGGGATAGTGGGCGTCCTATACAGTATACCTCCTTCAAACAATCTGCAGGTCCATAACTCGTCTTTTCGTCCGTTGTTCGTCAAACTGTCTCAAAAACATAGCCTGGTCTAATGACGTTTTATAAGAGGCAATTTTCTGGGTCCAGGGAGAGAGGGTAATTATAACCATGTTCGTGTTATACTTTCATATAAAATTTGGTACAAGGGAAAGAAATGAAATAAAGTAAGTGGAATTGGCACGGTGGGACTTGGCACCAGAGGGCGTTTGAGTTGACGGCTGGTTCCCGTGTTTTGTGGTCTCTGAACTCTGAGGGCCCGGCCTGTGTGTCAGGGTGGGGCTGGTATAGTTGTGTGTCGGGGGGGGGGGGGGGGGGGGGGCTCATTCACTGCCGGGCATCTGACGCACACACGAAGGGCAAACCAAACAACCCCACCCCGTCAGGTCAACCTCCTCCCCCCCCCCCCCCCCCGATGTGTAAAGGGGCGTGTCGGGGCAGGTAAGATACCCATCCCATCAGTGGGGACACGGGGTGCATTATATGTGGAAATTAAGCTTCCGTGTTTTATCAGATATTTTTTTAGAGGTTTTATTTGCAATGGCCATCAGGGTTGCCCCTGGTTTTCAGAGTATTATATTGATTAGTATGTATTATGAAAGATACATATTTCTAAACCCAAGTTTACTAATTGCCGTACAATTGATACCCTTACCTTAACCCCCATCCCGGTTGTTACATTGATTTCTTTATCCCCTTCTTTCCTCCCTGTCTCCTAGTCCTACGTTACAAGAATCCCATGGGTGTAAGGAAGTAGGTAATGGTAGAGCCCCCCCCCCCCCCCGAACGCCCTGGGTGGAGATGGAAGTAGGGTGAGTACATGTCCCTTTTTTACGACGTACAGGTAAGTATGTACATGTAAGAATTATTATACAGGTCCTATTTTCTTTGATGTAGAGGGGCTTGTTCAGGGACCCGCCTTAGGCGTTCACGTTTTAAAAACGACGTAGAATCACCTTTTGTATCGGGGGATACGATTGGTTAAGTGTATGGTTGGGGAGGGGGTCTTCTCTGACCTACTGAATGCGCTATAACAGCCTTTGATGGGTGTGTGACTGAACAGATATTTAAAGGTCTACGCCCTCATGACAACGTGAATCCCTCCCATCCACACACACACTTCTCAGGTAAGCATAGCCATGACTGGCCAACTGAGACTCTTACTGGGGCTCTGGACGGAGGGGCGGGGGGGCCTTATCAGGCATGTCCAATTTAATAAATGCACACGTTACATGTCCTTGTTGCTTATTGAATGCCAAATGACATGGCGATTTTAAGAAATGATTATGTTTTGTTAGTGTAAAATTTACCGCGTCTGTTGTATAATAAGGCCCTATAAATCATATTATGTATAACGCAGAATATGAATAATTCCCGTGTGGCTGTGTTAAATTTAGAGTCTAGATCCACCATACGTCCCCCTTTATCCATGGGCGAGGCCCCAATACACACGACAGTTCCTTTCACATAACACAGCTCTGTTTTTAGGGTCTACAATAACATGACGAATGGGAATATGAAAAGCATTCATCGGCGCCCTTCCATCCGACCAAACACACCACCATTTTTAATGTCATCCTTCATATTTTTTGGGATAAATTGTATTTTACGAAATCGACCTCAAATTTCCCCCTGGTTTATATATACATATACACACATGTATATAACAAACGTAGATTTATATATCAAACTGTGTTATTATACTTTCTGACTGGATGTTCAGTCACTTTACTATCCTTTATTTCAACGTTAATGGACCCTCTGATGACCTCCGCACTAGCCCCAGAGGTCGTTCACTTGTCTCCCCATGGTCACGGTTCCCGACGCTCCCCCCCTTTCAGCCTGACGTCACGTTAGCCCGTGTGTGACCGCGTGCCTTATTTTACGTCTGAATGTGTTTTATTAAGGTGTAATATGATGTAGCCTTACGTGCAGGACCTAACCTTGACGTGAGGGGGTGACCTTGACGTGACCTTGTGGTGAGGTGAGCAGCGAGTCCCACCTTCCCACGGTCACCACACACCGCCACAGGTGGACAGGTACAGACTACAGGTGGGGTTAACCCTTTAATGGCGGTATATCTGTAAAAGACTACAGGTGGGCTTAACCCTTTACTACCGGAATATTGCTAAAAGACTACAGGTGGGCTTAAATCCTTACTGCAGGTATATCGCTAAAAGACTACAGGTAGGGTTAACCCTTACTGCCGGTATATCGCTAAAAGACTACAGGTGGGCTTAACCCTTCACTGCTGGAATATCGCTAAAAGACTACAGGTGGGGTTAACCATTTACTGCCGGTATATCACTTAAAGACTACAGGTTGGTTTTAACACTTTGTCTTTGTATGTATGTACCATCAATACATACTAGAGCTGAGGATCAGGATGTAGCCCTTTACTTCCCGTATGTATACCAGGAAGGGCAACTTCAGGTGACGCTAACTTTTTACTGTAGATATATGTACACATATTTTGATAAGACTTTAATATATAGCTCCACAGAACTAGGTCACTTTACTCATTATTTTCACGTGATATAAAACAATTATACTCTCAGGATCCGCCCATGGTTTGGCCATGTGTATTAAAATACAAACCTTGATACGACTTTGTGCAGCCTATAACGAAATTTGGGAACTTCGAGTACACGAACAATCTTGTGATTGGTCGATAATGAGACCAAAGTTACAAATAAAGCACCAATAAATGATGTATTTTTGAAGACAATAGGAGGTGAGTCATCTTTCCATAGAATCTTGTCCAGTATTTGTAACGATTGGTAACGATGGCGGCCATAGTTTGAAATTAACGACGGTTAGATTGTTGGAGAATCTGGGACAAGAAGTCACAGAATGTAGAACGTACCTGCCGGAGGGGGGGGGGGGGAGAGGGGTTGTACGTAAGGAAGCGTGACCAGATCCGACAGTTAATATACGCACAGTGACAGTAAACAGGTACAGGCCTATACGAAACTGTTACACCAGTGTTTACGCTGGCGGATCCAGCATTTTGAAAGGGGGTGAGGGGAGTGCTATTGGAAATTTTTTGGCCGAGTTTTACATTAGAAAAATGCAAAAATTTCCGGGAAAAGGGAGGGGTGCGCGCCCCTGCGCCCCCCTCAGGATCCGCCCATGGTATGGCCATGTGTATCAATATTTATGGCATGTGTATAAATCTGCGCATTTTTAACATACAGTAACACACAGAATATGTCTGTTTAAGCCCGGTTAAGTCAAAGGAAAATATATCATAATATGAATCCATAAACCCCCAAATATGTGATTCTGATAGACTGCTGTGAACATGTCTTAAGGTATTTCAGTGTTACGACCTAGGTCACGTGAATGATGGTTGACTGGGCTTGATAAAAAGCGATCTCGGCTGCCATTTAATTTTAGGAGGCCTTTTACATTTAACATGGCATCATGCCACCAACTCCACAAGCAGATTTCTACAATAAAGATGGTGCTCTGAACACTATGCCGGCGGGTTGGGGTTACAGGAGCAGTGTACCGTGAACAGTGAGTGAATTAATAATTCACTGACCTGTGGTAACCCATGTAGGCCTACAGGGTGAATCAGTTAATGATTTACTGGCCCATGGTAACCCACTCACAGTGGGCGAGTTACTAATCCACCGACCCATGGCTGGTAACCAGGGGCGGATCCAGGAATTGGAAAAAAGAGGGATGGGGGGAGGTGCTACAGCAAAAAACATTTGGCCGCGCCAGTGAGTTATCTGGGCGAAAGAATAAGAAAATTAACATTTGGGCTAAAATGGGGTTACCTGACAACTCATTGGCCCATGGTCTGCACCTGATAGGTTACTGGCCCATGGTAACACAGACCTGAACACACATTGACATACAGTGAAAAGAATCACAGAGTAGGCGCAATGTGGGCAAGAATTTCCACGTGTGGTTAGGCTAAACCTGTGACTATACATCTACATATATATACTGATGTATATTACTATAGTTCCACCATTCATTCAATCCATATAACCGTAGACAGGAGCTCAAACCATTGGACCACTTAATTCATCCAGTTAGAATCCCTCCTACACCCGACATAGTCAGACGGCCCTTATGATCCCTTATGCCCCCCCCCCCTCCCCATCACCACCTCTACTCTGTAGACTCCCCTGTCTGCGGCAGGTTCTAAGCCTCCTGTGACGGGCTTGGGGGGCGCAGACAACCGGTTCTCCGTCAAAAAACGGCTCGAGACGGTCGGCCCAGTTCTATGTGTCTGTCTAGTTATAGGCAAATTATTATAGGCCTGCAAGGTCTGAAGGGACCCGCCAGGACCCGACAAACTAGGCCCAAGAGTTCGGCCCGCATGGAGCACCCACGCACATACAGGGTGTCGGATCTCTACACTGTATATGATATATACGGCCCCCATTCCCACCCCACCGCCCGCAGGGCAACGGCCGCCATGCTAACGCGTTACCATGGAAACGACCACCAAACGGCGCGTCCGGTTTCTCTCACTCCCAGAGCAGCTGTTTAGGCCAGGTCCAAGAACCGGCAGTGTTTGGAGATTGAGTTTGTTCATGGAGATTTCTGAGAAGGGTTTTGGGGCACGAAGAGACGAAGGCCAGACATGAGACCTGTTCAGGGTCCAGGGGTCGTCTGAGTGGTGGGTAGGCACTGTCCCATGTCTCTCTACATTATAATACCCTTGACAAAGTCATCAGTTGTGTCCACAATCGGAGATATTTGTCTGGGTACAATCTGCTTACAGTAAAACTTTAATATCCACATTATTAAATGCATGATGCATAAACTGCTTCTGTAAATACCCCATCGTTTGTTGGTTCAACTGATCACGTAGATCTTATGCATGCAGTAGTCAGTAGTCAGACAATCTCTAGTAAATACACACCAAGCCAGGCCCATAGAAACCAATCAAATATCCCTAAATAACTTATTGGTAAGGTCTTAGGTCCTTTCGCTGACACGCCCCCTAACTCCCACTGGGACCCAGCTAACTCACGCACGCTAGACATGATGGGAAATAAGTCTGACTTAGGGTTGACCTTGACTGACCTTGTATTGACCTTGTGGTAAGCTGCTTGTCCTTGATAAGAACCACATGTTGCACTTGAGGAGGTGTGAGTGTGTATGTGGCGGGGGGGGGGGGGGCAGTTCCCCAAAAGTCCCCCCAAAACCTAAAGCGGTTTTGTCTCGGCTCGTGTATTGGATACACTTATATTTGTGCCTACTCAAGGGACTACTTGCAGTGGTGTCTTTGCATGTAGACCCTGTTTATTTTTGGTTAGGGCTCACTGAATCTGCGCCTGGAGACGGTGGGGAAGGCACGACTTCCACAGGAAGTGGGGCAGTCAAAACAAAGTAAAATGTCGTCTGCTCAGCCGCGTAGGGTTCAAAGTCACGTCATGGAAATACTTCCATTTTGGTGCTCTGAGGGGGGTCCATATCCCATACCTCCCCAAGCCTGGAGCATATAAACCTCCCTATCATCCCATCCATGTTTTAATCTACCACCATCTGCCTTCCTCTCCTCTACCACCCCACCCCCTGGCTCAAGTCTCAAGACTCCCCAAATCCGTGTTTTTCTATTTCCCTGTTTTTGCTGAGGTCAGCTGTCCCCGTCTTGCAGTTCCCACAATGTACCACAATACACAAGCTACCAGTAACCTGGCCCTTGTTGTCCCTCAGAGACACAGACCCGCTGTTTGTTTTCATAAGACCCTCATTATATGAACCAGGACGTGGGAATAGGTGCAATGCCCACAAATAATCCCCAGGAAGAAAGGCTCGTTATATTTCAACAACAATATTTCTTTACTTCAATTCAACCATTTGGTTGTCAATTTGCGGATCAGTGACTATGGGACATTATTGATTGCAGCCCCCTTTTGTTTACGGTAAAGAAAAGCCCCATCGCCCCTGATACCATACCGACGACCGCCCCCTAGCATTCGACTCTGTTTACGTTCACGTCCAGACGTCACGTGATGTCTGTCGGGGTCACGTGACCTAAGATGGCGGCCGTGACTTCACGAGAGGTCGTGATAAGGTAAAAACTTTGACAGACGAGGGCGGACCCCCCCCCCCCCCCCCCCTACGGTCTGGGAGACCAGTAACCAGGGTCTGTGTGCGGGGAGGGTATACAGTAATGGGTGGTCTGTCGCTAGCAGGAATCGTGCAGCTATGCCCGCCGGAAATAGATGGTGCCACCAGACTTCCGGTGTTTCTACTCCTGGAGCCACATCATTGCTTTTAAACAGTGTACACGGTTTTATATTGACCTTTTTATAAGTATTATCTGATTACGTTGCATAGGATACATAATATTGCTTGTCAATAACCAATGCGGGACAACATGGATGAACGCAACTTCAGATACTGTCATAAGTGAATGAATACACTTCATTCCTATAGGGGCCTAGATCAATTTGATCTAATTATCAAATGACAAGTTTACCATACAGTCAAGATTTACAGCTACACGTATATATATTTTTAAACATTGTACATACAACTGATGAACATGGAAAACATCTCAATATGAGATGCTACACAAACAACAAGCTTTGTGTTTGACGACCACAAGAGAGGTATTGAGCTGCAGGTGCTTACCGTTGTGCTCGGGACTGAGGTGAGGCTGCTCCTGGGGTTCTAACTTTATGTTCACTTTGGGCAGTACAAGTCTTTCTGTGGTGGCCTTCTGCACATGCGTCCCACCGCCACTTCCGGTTGTGTGGTGTGACGTCAACGCCCCCTGTGTTGTCGTTGTTGTGGCCAGTATGATTGTGGGTTGTTTAAGCACGTGACTGGTTGGTGTTGTTCGGTTTGTAGAGGATGTATTTTGTGCCGTAGCCGTGAGAGTGGTTGTCGTACCGCAGTCTAAGCTGTGTTTCTCCTGTCGTCTGTTCTGGCTGTGTTGGTCTGCATCGGGTTTGCTGTGGGTGTGATTTGTTGTCTGTTTGGTCTGTGCCGTCTGCTTCAAGGTCATTGTGGGAGTGAAGGTCAAGTTAAGCTGAGAGGTCGAAGTCGTTGGGCAGGTCAAAAGGTCGGCATCCAAATCTGAAGAAAAGCGCAAAAAATGAGTAACATATACATCAACAACTTTTTGCTCAGTCACTGACTTGGATTTATTTTAATAAGCCTTCAAACAGTGATGTTTATTTCGCAAACATTCCTGAACAAGTCTTTTTAAGAGAACTAACTGTTTTTAAGATAATTAACTTTATTAAATGTACATTTTGCCATCTTTAAAATGTACCTTGCTCCATGGGCTCAGTCTTGATCAGGGCGAGTGCCCCTTCTCCAGCGGTGTCGCTGCCTGTGGTGGCATTGGCCAAGCTGTAGCTGTGCTCGTGTCTGATGGCTGGAGGCTGGAGAGCATCAGAAATCATACGGTCGTTGAGTACGGGGTCCTCGAAGAACGAGTCGAGCCAGTCCTCGTCCATACCGGTCGGGGCGTACGTGTCAAGGCCACATGCCTGAAAGAGGCAACAAAGTAACATAAGTTTATGTTTTTAACGCAACACAGTGAACACAGTATCTTGGTAGCACTGCTCATTCAATCATTGTTATTTTTTTCATTTTTTCTCTATAAATCTGAAATATACTGAACCGTGCCTTCGAAATCATCCCCCACTGAACTTCATCCCCCACTCCCCAATACACCCCCCAACCGACCCAGTTCTCAGACGGTCAGACCACATTCAGTGTCCCTACACATACAATCCCCTTCCTAAGGCTAAAGCCCCCAACCACCGCCTCCTCCTTCTCAAACAAATACGGTCTGTATTTATAATAGGATCCACCGTAGATACATGATATCTAAAGAAGCTTGACCTACATAACACTGTATATGGGGTAAGAAGGGGATAGGGGAGGGTGGGGGGGTCCAAACCTGAGAACCTGGATCATGCCTCCCCACCCCCACACGCTCCCTCCATTACGTTTCCATGACAACAAATACAAACTATCGGATCGAAACGCACGCACCACGCATGCGTAAACCCCTCCCGGGGATCGGTCTAAGATACATGCTGTACAGAGCAGCAGTGACCAGCACCTGGCTACCTGATCGGTCAGCGTCAAAGTTAACGGGTAATGGCCATGTGATCTGGCAACACCTGCATATGACTAGATAACTTAACGTCTTCTCCAGTTCCTCCAGGCCTTCCTGACTACCAGACCCCCCTCCCCTGGGGGTCTGGAGTAATCATTAGACCGTGTCAGTGATAGGGTTACCTGCTGGAGGGGGCACGGGGGTCTGTGTTACTTAATCAACACTAAACCTGGGTCGGGTAATGCTAAATCCTGGGTTGGCTAGGTTAATTAATACTCAAAGTGAGTCTGGGTTAGTTAATATCTATCATGTCAGGCACAGAGACTCGAGGATGGGTGCAGGGGGGTATTGGTGCCTGGGGCCTGGCCTGGTCTCAATACATGTGTGGGGAATGAGGTGGTTTCAGCCGTAACTGTTCAAGACGTGTATTAGGTGCGGGCCCATATATACCATGAACAGTTAACATAATACACTCAGTCCAGCCTACACAGCACTGCCAGTCGCATAATGCCCCACCCGCAACCCGTATTTACCTGCAGACTGTCCTACAAACCTGTTGTACCAGGTCTCCGTCTTATAGAATGTGTGAACTTATAAAAACTGTTTTTGCCGACTGCAGGTAAACAAGCGCCTGTTTTGTTTGCCAGTAACCACTGGAACTTGGCAGGTACATACGGAAGGTGCCTATATGTACCGCTGGCCAGGCAGGTGCATACGGATGGTGCCTGTACGTACTACCGACAGAGGAGTCTTTGAAGTTCACATTGAAGGGGAAGGGGTGTATTGGGCTAAATTATGGAGGGAGATGCGGTTACTGCAGATTATGATGTCATAACGCCGACTGGCGTCCCCTCACCTGGTCGTGACGTCACATAGCGTCCAATTTCATTCTCTCCGGAAACTGCTACCTGAGTTCCTCTTTTGTACACCTATGTGGCACTAAATACATGTCACAGTATACAGAATCACTTACATTTCACTATGAGAATCTTGAGAATCTCATATTATCGAGTCAGCACCTTTGTTTGGTCGATCTGTGCCCAGAGCATGAAAGCCTGGGTCATTACATTAATTTAGCCTGTCGAGCTGCCCCACTACTTCAACTCTTAATCTGTATAAACATATCCGGAAGTCATTGTAGTAACGATATATGTATCTCATCAACATAAATATAAAACATGCAATATAACTATCCCCCCATAAATCTACTAAATATAAAACGTGCTCATACCCGCCTATCAGACCCCCTCCCCCTCACTTCCCCAGTGGTGGAGGTGGTAGTGGTGGAGGTGGGGAGGGGGGCATGACCTTTGGTGAACAGTTGAGATCGATTGCCGTCAAATAATTCATTAAGGTTCCTGACTTCAAACCGACATTTTATATTCACGTCATGGACCGTTTCCCTTATGGGCACTTGCGCAGAGAGACCACTGACCCCGATTCAAACGCCAATGTGTCGAGATTAAATTGTCATAAAATCTGCATACACTGTTCATGTGTAGCCTTTGGGTGAGGAACGATGTATAATCCTACAATATAATGATTATACGGGCATTCTCATAATGTCAGTAGTAGACTGCGGGGGAGGGGATAATTATCGTGGGAGATGAATTATAAATAGGTACAAGAGGTGTAGCCTATATAGATTCATATTGACTGCAAGCATGCATTATCGAGGTCCAACTCAGAACATTTGTTTTTGACATGAGTTCATGCCTTATGAGTTGTACCCAGGTGCCATGGTTTTAGAATAAGTGTTTCATTTATGCCTTTTTAATTGTTCTGTGTACGTAACAAATTACTTGTAGGCCATACGACCAATATGAGAGAAGCTGCGTTTTAAGTGACCAGTCCGCACTAAGTCTGTTACCATGGTAACAGCTGGTGTTTAGGTCAGTCCGCCGTTGTTATGACAACATGTCGGTAGGTCATTGGGTGATGGGAGGGGGGGGGGAGTCGGGACCAGGAGAGGAGGCCGGCCCTTGAGGCTCCAGCCTCAGGCAGCTCCCAGGTCGGCCAGTCTGAACCTTTCGCCTCACCTTTGATTTAAATAGGGCCTTATATAGTGCATTCTTTGGAACTGAAATTAATCACACAATTCAAAATTTACTGCTTTTATCTAAGATCCTCCCATTACGTCTATTAAAGTAGGGGCGTGAGAACCCGAATGAAAATATGTCTCTTGTTCCATAACTTGAACCGAGTATGCGCCAGAAGTGTCATTAATAACATAAAACAACACAACAGCATTACGAAACGGGCGTGAATGGTGCGGCGAGGCACAAATCACTCACTTTTACGGTCACTTATGTTGGCCTGGACCCAGACACTCCTGTTATTTAACCCCACTTATAACGCCATTAAACGTTATGCAACAGAATGGACCAGGCGGCCTTTATGTATTTCACACAGACACATGATTGTGCACATGTCAGTGTTAAGGGGCTGTCTATAAATGATGTGAACTTTTCCAGGGTACTTTTAGGATTCACCCCCCCCCCCCCCCCACATTACATTGAATTTTCTATTCTAAACATGAAAATAAAGCCTGTTTCGAGGCAGCGTCACATGATTCAACCCCCCCCCCCCCCCCCTCCCCTTTGTGTATCATTTTATGGACATCCCCTAATCCCAGCCCGTAGTCTGGATTTCTGGTCTTACTACATTTCTCTACACCCCCCCCCCCCCCTTCCCCCCATCCCCCTTGTGACACCTGTAGAACGCGTTCCCGACGTCTGCCCCCCCCCCCCCACTACCTCCCCAACCTTCATACCTGTCTGACAGTCCCACAACCTGTCCCACAAGGTGCAGGCCCAACTGGAGCCTGACGGGCCGGGCCGCCGGCAGTGTGTCTGAGCCGGGGGAACCACGGGGTCACTGGTTCAGTTCTCTGTGGATCCCGTCACTCCTGTCTGAACCATTTACCTCCTGTAGTACGATCCTACCTAGCCTACTAGGCTCTAAGCTGGGTCAGCCGACGCTCTAGAGGTTCTTAAACAGGGGATGGGTTATGGTACTCAACCAGGAAAACCTCATTCAGGATTCGCTTGAAAGGACAGTTGAGAACAAATTACAGCTGAACTCTGTTTTTTCTCTATTACTATTATTTAACTGTTCCTGTTCGTGGTATAGGCCTATAATATAACCTACATCATAAGGCAGTCACTGTTTACCGGCCATAGTTTAAACAGTTCAAACTGAGTCAGCCATCAGCCCCCGCCCCCCAACCACCACCCCTACACCAAAACCACATTGGAGTTCCTGTTTATCATAACTTTATGCTGGTTGCTGGCCACCTGTATAACTAACCCTTGAACACACCACCAACCAGCACACATTCTCCCGGACAACAAAGCTAGAAAAGGCCCCTGTTTTATCGCAAAGTCCAGAAACACTGCTCAAGGAGTCTACAGAGAGTATCTGTGAATTCCTTGGCTTGAGACCGGTCCCCATGTGTGTGAGATTAAGCCGGGTTCCAAGTTCGGGAGAGACAGGGTCACCCAGGGTAGGCCACCAGGGGATAGCTGAAGTGGAAGGAACAGCAACCGACAAAATAAAACCCCAGAATCATACCCTTCATAAATATAGGGCTTAGGCTACATTCATAAACTAAGTAACTTATAGATAGTGAAGAAATATCTTTATCGTTCAAAGCTTCAAACCATCAATATGTGGTAGGCCATAAGGCCTATATATATTGAATACAGAACGAGGGTATAATATTGACTAAGTATAAGACCAAGGTGAAGGTCACTCTCTACTCCAGGGTCAGTCGGGATTAAGGTAATAGGATCAAGGAGTGACTACTACCTGATCCAAACCCCCCAACCCCCCGACCCCTTTCTGCCTATCCCTGGGCGCTATATTTATACCAGCTCCGCACCTCACGTATTCACGACTTCTGATTGGCCAATCACAATCAATGAGGATGGCATAACAACAGGTATGACGTCTGACCGCGTCCGTCATTCCCGTTTTTTTTTTCCTCCTCCAAGCCCAAGGTGATTGCTGAAGGCTGAATACAACAATTGTATTGTGGGATGGTGAGGTGACGGTGACGGGGGCTGGGGTGATTGTTGACATAAGACGGACGCTAGTTACCCCGAGAGGCGTCAGACGTGCATGACGTCACAGGCACTCTCCACAAAAGAAGCGCGTTAAGGACACCAGTCACCACCAGTGGTTGTCACGACAGGGTCCGACCAAGGTGTCACGCACTTCTTATAGGCTATATCTGTTTTCATTGAATCACGAAGTATTACCTCTTTATGTCACTTTTGGATTAACGATAAGGCAATAAGGATCTGAGGTGTCATATAATAATACACAATGATACACTCACATGTCAAGGGAATTGTACAGTGTCGTCGTAACTTAAACACAAACATCAGAGCAGGCAATTGGGGATGTTTATTGGAATATCTAATAAACAATCAATACAACGTTGTATTATTACACAAGCGGATTATTGACACTTGGGTGACCCTCCAGTCTTTAATATGTCCATGATAATAACACACACACACCCAAGCAGCCTCCAGCTGGTCAAGGGCCACTTCCCCGCCGGGATCTAATCACGGTTTAACAGCTTCTGGATCTGTTAATCTTGGATCATTCTTGGATCATTCCTGGATCCCTTAATCCGTCCCTGCTCGCCCCTGGCGGCGCCTCATGGCACTAACAGGTGGCATACGGAATTAATGGTAGCAGTGGGTCGGTGTGTACCCGTGTTGGCCCTGGGTGGACTCTGCAGGGGATGACAGGGGTACTCCGGACTTGGGACCATTGATAGGGCCACCTTATTGAGCCATCAATGGGGGACTTTGGATAGGGCAATGGTGTGAGAGGGTCAGGGGGAGGGGGAGGTATAGGGTCATCCAGTCCGTATGTATTCCCGTATTCAACGTGAGGGGCACACGGTCTCCATAATTATGTTATTTCTATAGGCCCTTTCATGAGCAATTCCAAATTTCCCAATGGGACCGTTCAGTAACCTGAAGCAATCCCGGTATAATCCTGCATGCCATGGCGGATAATGTAGGAAACATTAAAGAGTCATATTCAATTAAATATATACTACATATGCATAATATATATACACACACAATATTGGCCGATTTATACATTATGCACAACTAGCACCATGTATACGTCCAAGCCCCCCGCCCCCGCCCCCTTATCATACATGCACAGTAGCCATAGGCCTGGGTTAGGCGTGTTGTGACCTGTGGTTAGGTCTGCCCACAACTTGATCAATGCTCGTCCCCTACACCCCGCCCCCGCCCCCGATGTGGGCAGTATTATCGCCGTATCGACCGTATACAGATACGTTTTGTCCAAACACGTCGTCCTGAGATACAGGACTCCACTACTGTGTCACCTCTGCAGTTGTACATAATGAATAATCAATAACAGTATAGGTCGTTTAATGCCTTTACTGTGAATATAATGCAGCATAGGACCTGCGGCTTAATAGATATACTCTGGTAAACACATACGGCCTGCACCCTGAGGACTAATAAGTCTCGGGGATAGGCAATTTTATTACCCGCATAGCTAGCCAGAGGTGCGTATTTTATATTAGTACGACCCATTGTTACAATACAAACTCTCAATCTTAAACAATTAAAGCTGGGCCTATATCTGAAACCCAAACACCAAAAGCTTCAATTGTTAAACCGTTGTAAAAGTACCCAAAATTGTATCCCAATCACGAGCGGTGCCTAATTCTAATTATAATAGCACGGTCCATAATATACTGGGTAACACAACTAGTTAAAGACGGGCCTTTATCTCAAACAGAAACTACAGAAGGCTTGCACTTTATTAAAGAGACCCACAATTTTACCCAAATCGTAATCACTTAGCACAATCCCACCCCCCTCCCTCCCGTCCCTAATCACCTAATGACAGATAATCTATATTTAACCCTTTGACTCCCCCATCTCCCTTTGACTCCCCTGTAAACCTGCCCCTGTGTGATCTATTCCCACAATGACTTATTTCGGTCCCCAACCCGCTTTGGTGCCCCTCCGTTATGTGGGCCGCAGGGTATAAATAGAGGACCTTATTCCCCGGGTCGGTACTTAGCGGGGTACTGCCCTTTTAGGGGTAAGGGAGGGGGAAGGGGGCGGGGGTGTCCCAGACAATAGAACCTGCTAAATGGTGTCCAGGGGTGTGGAATGTGGGGAGAATAGGAATGGGGAGGGGTATGGGGGTGAAGCTGTGAGGTTGGTGGTGGTGGTGGTGGTGGGGGGGGGGGGGTTATCTCTGTGAAAAAGGGGGCGTGGGTTCTCGATGTGTTAGGCTCCAAGCCCCTTACAGATCAAGCCAGGAATGCGTTCTTATACCCTTTACAGACTAGCCCCAAAATGCGGTTACAATGACAGTTCATAGAAGGCATAATGCGCATTTTGGGGCTAGTCTGTACTAGGCTATAGTATATATACCAGGAAATAGGTAACAAGGCAAAGTACCAAAAGGAAGTTTGAGGGATGACCAAATATACTTATATTAGGTGTTGGAGAATCATAACTGTCTTCATACACTGCCCACCTGAGCCTGAAGGGGTTTGGAGGGGAACTGTCTTACTCCACGAAATTATAATAGAGGTCATGGCGCACCCCCCCCCCCCCCCCCGTTCCACCTTCCCCAAATACCTACGGGAATCACCGTCATGGTCCACTAATCCAAGCACAGGTGTACTCGTTCGTGACCGCCAGCCCCCCACTCCGAGCCCAGGGTTATTTTAGTGCTGTTTCCCAAAGCTGGCACATTTAGGGCTCGGTCCAGTGCCGTATCTAAACACAATATAGGCGTGGTCCTAAAAGACGGTCGAGGGCCTAGGTTGGTTGGGGGAGTGCCACTGGTTGGGAGTGCCACTGGTTGAGGAGTAGGGCTTACTCTTTCGGCCAAGAGCGTACTCAATTCAAGAATAAGAGCTTTTGTGACATTATCTAGTGTTATTATATTTCCCATTCCCTGCACCCTTGAGTGAAAACTGCCTACGTGGGATTGACCTCATGAAATAAGTTATCAATAAATATCGTGAAGCAGAAGGAATATGACCAAACCTATTACCAAACATGGTAAACTCGACTTTTTATCACTGTACTAGAGGATATATATATACATTGACGTGACTGATTATTTTAGGCGACGTGATTTGACCATATGTGGTAATGTGGTTAAGTGAATTATAAAAAAAAACACGCTGCCTAAGCTATATATGTAGGGTCGTGACGGGCAGAGGGCGTGCATGGGATACCCTCCCCTCCCCCACCTCCCCTTAGTCAATGCTGAATAAGCACCAATAACAAGGTCACAATTCTGCTGATACAACCATCACAACGTACTATTGTGACAGCAACTCCCGGAGAACCGCGAGGAAAACACGTCCTCCACTACGTTTATTCTGTAATCTATGAATGAAAGCTGGTCCCTCGAGTAGTCTGTTGCAGTCAGACCCACTGTGTCCTACAGTGAGTCTGTACACCGGCAACCATTTTAGGTGGGAATTCCCACCTAAATCCCAGCATGCTTTGCAGCCGCTGGTTTATGGCAGGGAGAACCATAAACTAGCCAGCAGGCCCAGAACCATCAAAGGGATTCCCCATGCCATTTATAGAGGGCCAATAAAAGAATTCCTTGCAAATTTTAATTGACCAATAAAAGCCATGGACTGTTGTGGGTGTACGGACCTATTATGTAAGAGCTAAGTAGGTCAGGGACGGACTAGTCCCTCGAGCAGCCACCCCCACATTGCATAGGGTTCCCCATTGACGTCATTCCTCGAGGATTCCCCTAGGATCCCCGAGTGCCATTCCCACGACGTCATTATGCCCTTCACAGGCTAGCTTCAGAATTAAAAATATATTAGAATCCCTACGCTTTATAGCCTACATACCATAATGACAGCATAAAAAAGGTATAGTGAGCATTTTGAGGTAAGATCGCGAAGGGCTTCAATTATGTATTTTTTTTGTAATCTTTCTTTGAAATATAAATCCCCACCTCCTCCGGAACCTGTCGAACCTTTCACTTCACTGCGCCGCTCACCCCAAGCACCTATCTACGATGCTTCAACAGAGAGGGGTGGGGGGGTCCAGGGTACAACCGTTATCACAGGTATGTGGGTCCATCATGTATACATTGTGTGAGGACTGAACATGCAGCCGTTCTTCACGTTGGTACCAGAGGGGAAGGGGAGACAATGCTACAGGACCTGAGGTCGCGGGCACCAACTGATAACACCCGGGTGATAATAAGTGAAGGCTGACAGGTCGATACCCTATCTCTAGGCCTTATCTCGGAGTGTATTGTGACGATAACACTCGCACTATTCTTCATGGAGGGAGTGGGCGGGTGTGTGTGGGGGGGGGGGGGGGGTTAAGACAAAAACAAACAATTCGGCCCCTCCCCCATATACAGGCCGCCCCTTCTGATGCTTCACCACTTCCACTTAGGATTGGCATTCACGTTTAACAAATGAAGTCCCCATTAAAGTCCTTTCCTCACATATAACCCCCAATCCCCTGGTATTCGGTTTACTCCTTGCTTCCTATCCAAGCCAGGGAGCCCCTGCTACAAGAATAGGCCTACCACTGCCGTTTGTCATCTATTTATATTAGAACCAGTTTTGGTGGTTTTCAAATGAGATAAAAACGCGACGCGGTGCACGCTCTATGCCCGGTGGTGTGTGACAGTGTTGGTCGGGAGGGGGGGGGGGGGTCTGTGATGTGAGAATGCGTGTATTGGGTGGTGGTGGTTGCTGGTTATTTATTACTGGGGGGGGGGGGGGGGGGGGGGTAAACTTAGATCTTGGCAGGGTTATGAGGGTGGTTGAATTGGGGTGAGAGTGTGTGTGTGTGGGGGGGGGGGGGGGGGGTCATCCGGGGTAAAATGGGTGTTTGGGTTCAACCCTTGGTTCAAGGGGTGAAGGGTCCTGGGGATGCGTGTTGATGTCTGAGGGGGGGGGGGGGGGTTGAAGGGGGCGTGCCCGCCCCCCCCCCCCCCCGTATGACCTCTGCCCCCAACCCCCAACCACACATACACACACCACCAACCAATGACCATGTGCATCCATCCACCAGGCACGCTCACAAAACCTGTTTTTCACTCCAATACTTAGATTGAGTTCACTTTTAAATATCACAATGTGTCGGGCCATTACCTTCTCCCAAAGTATTCAGTGTGGCCAAGTAACTTTACAGGTTGAATTAAACCAAGCCCTTAGTATACTGGACTAGAAAGAGAAGGTGCAGGAACAGAACAGCTTCTACACAAACGCCCATAATCTTGGCATAACTTCAATAAGCTGTAGGTCGATTACATTTGAGCAAGTTTCTGTTTTGGTCAGGTTGTTATTTGGTTCTGACCCTGGGTATAATGGGTACCGGGCAGTGCCAACCCCCCCCCCCCCCCCTCCCCCCCCCCGCACTCCCCACTCTCACTCTCCATGGTCTCACTGGAGGAGCTGTGTGTTTGTCAGGAGAAGGGGGAGGGGTGTTGTTGGCTAGGTGCCCACATCACCTAACGACCACATGGCCGCACAGCCCCACGTGCAGGAGACATGGCCAAAGTAGTCCAATGTAAGCAGCAGTTTGACATATATCATAATTGGAAATTCTGCAGTGGTAACACCTGGGTGATAATAAGTGAAGGCTGACATGCAGATTTTTAAATTCTGTACACCCTGCAGGATCCTTATTAACTAGAATTCTTCTGCTGAGTGCTGATGGTATACAGGTATGCTAGCAAAATAAATAGGTGCCTGCTAAATATATGTAAAATAAATGGTGTAGGCCTATCATGTTATCGGTAAACAAGTTTGTATTGTAGTACAATGCTCAGATATGGATGAAGTCAGCACTCATCTATTGTAACCTCAAAACAACAATGTCTTTGACAGTGTTGGGAACAATTATAGACCTTTATAATCCCAAAAATAGCATCAATGATTCAGTCTCTTATCAGATGCACATAAAGAACCTTTAGTTGTTTTCCTGAGAGTACTATAATTATAAAAGTTAAGGCAAGTTTTCGATTTAAATTTCTAAGTAAGGGAAGTAGAACGGTGGAAGCCCTGTCAGTGCATGCATGCAATAGGAGACTCATGGGCCTTTGACAGAAGTGTTGCTGTAAGTGTAAGTAAGGGGGTTATGTTTACATACAGTAATCTCTCCTGTAAACAACCCCAACAGGAGGAGGGCTGGGGGCTGTAGGGGGGAGGGGGGAGGGTTCAAAGGTCCCAGACATGTCTGAGCCCCCACCCCCAGTCTGATCCCTAATCCGACCCAGGAGGGCCATGAGGCCATGAGAAAGCCCCGGGTGTGTGCGGGTTGGGGGGAACAGTTGGCTACTATCTTCCCCTGGTGTTATCACCCACAAAGACTGGTACATGTATATATCTGTGACAATACGTTATCTGCTACAAGGAGGCTGGTATCTGTAACAATATGTTATCTGTAAGTCTCAGACCGTGGGCGTGGGCCATATGGCCGTCGTCTCATGCGTGCAGGCCCACATGGCCCCTCCCCCCGTCATCCCCAGCACCACATGGTCCACAAACATATGGCCGGGGAAACGGGGGTTAAAACGGTCTTAATCCCAGATATCAGGGTTTGGGAGGGTTGGATATGATGGTCAAAAGCAAGGGTAAAGTTTTAGGGCTGAAGGGGTGGGGTGAAACTTAGAAGGGGGTCGGGGGTACGCCCCTCCCCCCTCGCGAGTCGGACGAGGACCGGCCGGCTGGGGAGGGATGGGCCGGTCACGACACACACAGTGAAACACTCCCGGACTTAAAACACACAAAACTCACACTGTCGGAGCTGGTCGTCGGGGTGAAGGCGTCGTGGTCCAAGAAGTCATTGAGCTCCTCGTTGAGCTCCGACAGGCTGCGGTCGTCGCCGTAAAGGTCCATCTTGTAAAGTGTTCGGTGTCCTGGGGGCTGTCCCCTCCCTGTGGCGGCTGAGGCTCGGCAGGGAGTTGTCCGGGTTGTCCTGGGGAGTGTACGGGTCCGTGGGTCCTGGTACTGGCCGGGTCTGCTGTCCAAGTCTGAGTGCCGGGGACCTCCTCCGGGGAACGCTGCGTTCTACCACCAGGCCGCAGCACGCCTCGCCGGTCGGACTACAACCCGCCGCCGCGCGATGTAGTGCCCGCCGTGCCGTTGATTGTCTCCCGTATTAGTCCGCTGTTAAGGGCGTCCCGGCCGCTACTCTCACTGTCTTAGGCGATGGGAATCGTTTGTGGTTAATGCCAGGGTGTTCAGTGTGGCGAGTTGATTATTTTGTGACTTGTTGGGTTCTGATGCAAGGCGTGGGGGACAGACCCAGATACTACAAACGGGGAGCCTCACTCTCCCACCATGTCTGTACACACCCACTCCAATCCTTCAACGTTATACCCAGCGTACCTCGGGTCGGAGAGCGGACGCTCCGACCAGCGTCTGCCGGCCACGTTGGCAGTCGGCCGACCTCAGCCAATCAGCGACGGTCCGGCCTCTGACGTCAAAAACGGAAAATGAATATGCAAATGAAGCGCGGAGTAGTCGACCTAGAAAAGGCAGATATTAGGTTAGAGGGGCGTGGAGGGAGATTTGTACAGTATGGATACACAGTTATTTGGGCATTTGGGGGGATGGGGGGATGGGGGGGATGAATTAGGGCTACCTAAATAAAGACAGGATTAAGTTTAGTTTAACTAGGTGGAAAGGGTATGCATGTAATGGTACGACATAGGGTCTTGATACTTCTGAAGTTCAGTTCATTTAGACTACCTCCTCATTGATAAATGGTAAGCCTACCATGGTAGAGATAACAGGGGCGGATCCAGAAATTTTGGAAAGCGGGGGGCGCCTATGTAACAAATATCCTGGCCCACCCCTTGTTAAACCGTAAAATGTAAATCTGCCGTAAAATGTAATTGGACGTAAAATGTAACTCAAATTGCCGTAAAATGTAAATCTGACCTAAATTGTAATTCAAATTACCGTAAATTGTACATAATTATAAATCCTACCTTAAATTGTAAAAATGTTAATACTGTCATGAACGTTAATTGTAAATCAATACATGCCAGCAGATCTTGGATATCTTTTCATACTTTGATAATTAGATGATCCTTATGATAATTATTGAATAATTAGATAATTTCTTTAATTGTATTTTTTTTTTATCTAGATATGATATTTAGACCTGTTTTCAATGTGAAAATCCCAGAGTAACAGCTTTTCATATGTGACCTTTTTCAAGTTAGACAATCCCATATACGGGGGGAAGGGGAGGGGGTAGCGTACCACCCCCACACAGAGGAATTTTTTTTTTTAAAAAGTCAAACCTTCCTTAACAATTTCATTGTAAAACCGCTAAAAAAAATTGTGAGAAATTGCTGAAAAGTTCCACATGGGAACCTCGCCACCCCCCTTTTTAGGTTAAAATTATTAAAATTACATGAAATATTCCAACTTAATGGAATGTTTTGAATATATCCCATCTCCTGCTCCCATCTCCTTAAATGTTAGTCCTAGAGTATCAAAATTACAAGAACCACATAGATTGTTTCCCCTAGCACAGGGTGGACGGGTAATGCTACTTCAGGAGCCAGCATGCCTAGGTGGGTCACCAATTATGAAATCAAAAGCACATTAAATTTTACCAGTCTACCTTTTACGTTACTCTTTCATATTTTCATTTTACGTCAAATTGTTACATTTTATGAGAGCTCACATTTACATTTTACGTATCTATGATTTATATTTTGCGTCAGGTTTACATTTTACGTTGATTTGATTTACATTTTACGGTAATTTACGTTTTGCGTTATATTTACATTTTACGGTCTAACACCCCTTCCCCTCCACCCTAAATCCGTCATGGAGATGCATAAGAGGTTATGTAGCCTATGTCTATAATGATACATGGGGTCTTGTAACTTCAGTTCAATTAGACTACCTTTTTGAGAGGCTAAGAGGGGTTAACATGGATTAATATCACAATTTTCCTTCATGATAGGCCTATGTTGATAACCTTTATCACATTTGGTTGGAATTTACAATACAACCCCGGGGGAATACAACATAAACTTTGCAAGAAATGGAAGGCGCGTGTATTCCTTTCCTTAATCAATCATTGGGGAAGACACTTTGATAGGACCACGTTACAATGAAGTAGGCCTATACAACACAAAAGAAAACATAAAGCCGTCAAAAAGGGGGAAAGAACACATATGTAGCCTATAAAGATTATAGCCAAAGATAGGTTTGGAATGTAACCCATATTGAAGGCATTCCTGCATATAATACATCTCTTCAAGCTGCTGCAGCTTTAGTATAACATTCAAATTATTGCCAATGACACATCAAGAGATTTTTAAAAAAAAAAAGGGGGAGGGGCCCTTATACATATAAAAGTCCAGGGGGGCTAGAATAATACATTAGAAAGACCAAAATTTGATAAAAAAAATGATTCATAAAAATTAGGGGAAGGGGGGGGGGTGCCCCATGCACCCCCTCAGAGACTCTAAATCCGTCCCGGATTACCGACAGTTAGCATAAGGCTTTAAATGCCAATGACTTTTACGCAATTCTAACATCAGGCCAAAATATTTTCCAGGCGTACACCAAGCGACGTAAATTTGATGTTCAATTACTTCTCAAATGGACTTCGGCCCTCGTAAAGTAACTATATCGCTGGAATTACCAAACGTTTAAGTCATATTCCTTTTATGACTAAATGTATTTCCTTGTGGATATCTTTGTGTTTGGATAGAAAGGAGGGCCAAGTCCCCCCCCCCCCTTAAAATGCGAAGAAGGGCAGTAAAAAACATAACCATGCATCTAATTGAGCATGATGGTGGGCTTTCCACCCATACGATGTGTTCGGAGTAATGGACTAAAGATTGGGGGAGAGAGTGATTAAAAGGGTATATAGTACGTGCACATGTCGAAGTACTTTAGTTCTGTTGTGGGGAGTTATTGAGACTACGAGAAGAGGAGTTATTGGTGTTGAGAACTTAATACATAGGCCTTTTTTCTCACGGGTATTATAGAGGCGGATTTAGGGGAAGAGTGCGCACTTGGCAAGCGCCGCCCTTTATAAAATTATTGGGTATGCCTCTTGGTATAACCACGGGGAAAAGGCCTATAGCTAGTTACCTCACGTTAAGACAATGTTACCTCCTTGATAATTAAATCCCAATGGTCTCTAAGATGGGGGTGGATTGTTATTACAGGTGTCCGAGGGGACAAGTAAAAGTAATACATCAATGCTTAGTGCATGCCACCTCAAAGACAATGGAGCTCGACCTTAGACATGCAGGTGCTTAATGGATGATTGTCCAGGGTTGGACTGATTACTGCAACTTGCAATTCCCACAATAATGTCTTTATATATATATATATATATATATATATATATATATATATTGAACTATAAGGAGGTTAATTATCCATTTAATGTTAGTGCGTGTAAGTGGTATTTAATTCTATAGATAATAGCTAGCTCCATTCGCTGTCTCCTCCTCGTCGACTGCAGTCGTCCAATACATAATTATAGTTCCCGCATCATGTAAGACGTGAACACTCGTGTGAAAGGATTTGTTTGTTTATTATCCAATGTATAGTTATTCCGTGACAAGAACTCGATTGACCATGATCAGTCCCAAGGTAAGAGTCCCCTCAAACACATTCAGTCAACGCTCCGCGCTCTAATACAATTTCTATGCCTCACTCCAGAACCTAGACTGCAGGTTAAAGGTCCAACCTTCACTGGATGTTTACTCACACAGTGCTTGCAGCTACTCTGGCTAGCTAAGAGCGGAACACATTATTATAAGGTGGTACGGGGTCACACCGTGACTCCTCCCTCATTTCACTACTGTCAAAGTGAAACATTGGCTTTATGCTGCCCAAACATGGACTGGCCACCCGCGTCAGTACAATATATATATATATATATATATATCACCTTAACAATTTAAAAAAATATCAATCATTATGAAACAGATTATTTTGTGAAGATTTCACAATTGTCAATTCATAAAGTCCTTGTGCATTGTTCAAGCAATTTTGTGATATATCCCGTTTTGAGCATACCCTTCCATCCAACTATTATTGATTTTGAAGGTCTATTATGATATATATATGTGTGTGCATGTGTGTGTGTCCTGCATGCCATGCATAAGATAACACTAGGACACATGTATTCATGAGATAAGACTGAAATAAAGAATAAGCATGAATTTCATGGAGAATACATTTGCGAAGTTAAAGTTGAAAAAAAAGTTATCACTATCTCATTATTGTCTGATGAAATACCTCTACGTCACCCCCCACCCTTAACCTCCTCTCCCTGGCCGTACACATGTCACCGTAAGTCAATACCCCTCCCTCTGTCCGTGTGGGCTAGAATCAATACCTCTACACACCAACTGACGGTCTGCACAAAAAACAGGAGGGGGGGGGGGGCGACACGCGCCGGGGACAAAGCCCATGAGGGGAACGGGGGGATGAGGGGGGGGGGGGGAGGAGGAGGCGATGATCTAACACCTACATCACCCCCCCCCCCCCCCATCCTCCCCAGCCCACCTCCACCCCCCTTGCCAGGCCTGCACATCTATACACACTTTAACTATTAACAGGGGCGGATCCAGGGGGGAGGGGTCCTGGGGGTCCTGACCCCCCCCCCCCTTTTTCTTTTTTTTTTGTGGACCCCTAAACTCCAAAACGAGGGGGAAATGCCGCATGTGTACGCGCGATTGCGTGCGTTTTTAGTACTTAGCCTTTATGTCGACCCCCCCCCCCACCACCCCTTTTGAAAATCCTGCCCCTTAATAAGGGAGGGGCTTAGGGGCTTAAGTATATATATTTTCATAGAAACTCAGACCAACCTCCTCCAGCCCCACCTCCCATTTGCCCATTGAGTTCGCATTGAGTTCGTACAGGAACGTTCAGACATTTTCATAATATCACAGCCCCCCCCCCCCCTACTCCCCATCCCCACCTCTCACCCATCCCCCTCCCCCCCTACACACACACCCCTCGCCATCCCCGCACCAGGCAAGCAAATCACTTGTGACTATGCATTTTGAGGGGGCATTGGGGGTGATAAGAACACAAGAGGCAATGTGTAAACTTATTTTCCCTCATACTTTAATGGGTAGTGCTTAGCAACAACAAAATGCATTAGAAGGAATTGTATAAGCGAAAATGCTGCTCAATTATTAAGCACCAGTTCACTGATTAAATCAGAAATTGATAATATGTCAACGATATTATTCATTGTAATTGAATAACTGTGCTTGAGATAAGTTTAGCATAAATTGTAGTGTTAACCCTTTAAGGACGCCAGTATCTCCCAGGCATCACCACCAGTCCTATTGACACCAGTATCTCTCAGGCATTACCAGGCCTAGGCGCCAGATGCCTGAGAGATACATAGCGCATATGTCAGAATTGTTAATTCAATGCTTAGTATATGTTAAAAACTTTTTTCTATTTAAAAAGACTGAAATGAACCGTATTATGATTTATCTAACAATTGCCATTTGGGGAATAATTATTTATATTCATGTTTTAGCTTCTTATTGGTCTAATTTAAAACTTTATGGTATCAGTGGCGTCTTTTGGGCATATTCCCTAATTTATATGGTGTCCATTTTGTACTACAGCTGTATTTGATAATTGTGAGGCGTCTTGAAAGGGTTAATGATAACGGTTGTGCCACCACCAATATGAAGCTACTGTTGTATGGAATGATGTGATGATATCGACAGACTGCCTAAATTGATATATCCTGTATCCCATAATGAATAATCATGAAATCTATGCGTTTTTTCTAAATGTATTTTGTTTCGTCCAGACATTGGTTTTCATTTTAATTGGACTTTATCCTAGAAGAAACACCGATGTGATTAGTAGGAATAATTCAAATGCTTTTCCTTCTAGATGGCAATTTTGTATCGTATTATGTTATGTATGAAGTCAACCAAATAAGGTATCAACACTAATGTATTAGCAGCAAAATCATTCTTTGTTTAGGGGCTCCCGACGCCCCCCCCCCCCCCTTTAGAGGGGGAAATGCCGCATGCGTACATGTACGAATGTACATGTTTTAATACTCCGCCTTTATGCTGACCCCCCCCCCCCCCAACCCACCCTTTCAAAAATCCTATATCTGCCCCTGACCCAGATGTGTGTCAGTGTGTGTTGAAAAGCAAAGGTTGAGGGCGATTGAATGACCCTATACTTTCAGTCACACTGGGTGTTATATTAGTACATGTCACTCAAAATGGATGCATTTTATAAGAAGTGCCTCCATCTATAAGGTACATCAGATTTGACAATCTTAAGGATTTTCTCAACTGCAGCTCAAGGGTTCCTATTTAAAGGGGTAGGGGGGGTATATAAAGGACGGAACAGCCATAACCCCAGTGGGGGGTCTATCATTCCAACAGTTCAAAGGTCTTCTGGAAATTTAGGGTTTTTCTCAAATATCTGGGGAACAAATGATTTTAACCATTTATTTTATAGATGAACCAACACATGAACATACTAAGACCCTTTGCTGAGAAAATGGAGAGAAATATCCTTCTACATATACCCCTCCCAGAAAATTTAATTTGAAAATATTTCAGTTAGATTTGAAAGTTGTGGCTGTTCCTCAATTAGGCTTACACCCCTCCTCTGTTGAGGCTGTTATATCAAAGGGACACTGGTCAGTAAATGACACCCCTCTTACCTAACCCCCTCTCTTGACCTCAAGATTACCCCATTAGCATATCCATTACTCCAGGAGGGATCCAGGAGGTGCACAGCAGGGTGGATTTGTTAGGTACCTAACAAGTTCTGCCCCTTTAAGATAATATTCAAGTGTTGTAGCACCTCAAGATATACTAGAAGGGTGTGAATTAAACTAAACTGAATAGGATTAGGACTTGGCATTTGAGAGTCAGTATGGTCTACATTTACCATGATGTAGGACTAGAGTATTTGAAGTATGATCCCTTAATTGTGTGTATGTTTTTATAAGCTAGATGGCAGAGCACAGGTGCTTTTGCTGGATTGCGTCATTGCTGTTCAGAAACATTATACCCCAACATTACTTGCACTTTGAAGGGAGTGAGCAATATTAATGTTCGTCAGGCCAGAGACCACATGCTGGCAAATATGACTAGATTAGTATGGCATAAGCAGGGGTGGATCCAGAAATTTGGAAAATCAGCCACAGATGAGTAGGGTCTTGGTATGCCTGTAAGCCTTGGGAAGATGGCGATGGATTATTGTATAAAGTGACTGTTCAAGGAAGCCATTGTTACTGGTATCGAGTGGAGTGTGAAACATCTTGTATTGATCACTCGGATGACATTGACACTGACCTTGGATCTAATAAACATCAATTGCGCTTATATATAAGCGTGTGCTATTGTTTCTTTTAGGGGAACTACTAAGGAAGATGAACTGAAGGATGGGGACAGGAAAGGAACATGAATCCAGCCTAATATTAATATAGATACAAGACTAAATAAGTAACAAATGACTATGCTGAGTAGGATATAAACCCCCATATATATAGGCCTAGTTCAATGAGACGAGTGATACAACATATTCGTCAATATAATTCACAATACTGCTCTTGATAATTCTGCTTTTCGCCAATAAACCAAATTCATTACAATCTTGTTTATCAAGCTACTTGAATAGCATATCATGATACTCATTTGTACCACCTAAAACAACAAAGGAATTTAAGCTATTTATAGTACTATAGTGACCCTGGGGATTGTGCTTTAATGGATTCATTCTAGGTTCATACCAGGCTTTTATTATTCGACAAACAAACCATAAATTAAAATGGGTATGATGGGTTAGTTTGTGATTTAAACGCGTGAAGTCATTTAAAAAACAAGGCGGAGCTCAGTCTTGGGCAGGGGTGTGTGTGGGGGTTGGAACGGGCGGGGCGCCCTCTCCCCTGCACCATTTCCTATACTACTAGCACTGCCCAGTTTCCACCAATAAAACAGTACGCATCTTCACGGGCCAAGCCCTGCCAGTACGTTGCCGGAATAAACTTTTCCAACAGCGCGTCCCTTCTTTTCCAAAAATCCTGGCCCCACCAATGCTACATTAACAATTATTCGCCCCGGATCTTTCCTTGTTCCCGCCTCCTTCATGTCCAGAGCCGAGAACCTTTAGAGCATGCCACAATGAAATCACCTGACGTAAGATGCTTTAAATTTGATACAATTCAAAGTAGTAACTTTAATTGTAGTAATTGCAATTGTGGTGTTTTTATTATACATCGTGTGATGACATTTTAAGAAGGGGAGCTCCAATATATGTAACAATTTGAGGCGCCCCTTTCTGGAGCTCGAATTTTACATTTAAAAGAAATACTAAATATCGCCTCAAAAATTGCAAAAACATTAAGTGCCCCTTATATCCGTCACTTATATCTATTGTCACATTCAGAAGTATTTCAAGTAATTTATACCAATGGTCGCAGTTGAATTATAGTGAAAATACATTCAGGGTACCAACCGAAATTCGATTTTCAAATTCCCTGTGTTTTCCGTGAGATTTCCCTGTCCCACAGCAATTTTTCCCTGTACCATATCCAGCAAGTTGTTCAAATTTAAAAGCCTATGTGTGCAGAAAAAAATTGGACAACCCAACAACAAAAAGTCAAATCCCTAATATTTAGAGAATCAAGAATTTCAGAACCTGGTCGAATGAAATTTCTGTGTTTTGACAAAATTTGCAAATTCCCTGTGTTTTCCTTGTCAGGGAATCTTTTTTGGCCATTTTTCCCTTTTTCCCAGTGTGTTTGGAACCCTGTATACATTGGGCCTGTTTAATGTTATTTGGCTTTCATTCTGAGTGGCTGACAACAATGAATAATGGTATAACACTTTTATCGAATTTTCTAGTGGGCCTAAGAATATAAAACATGACAGTTGCTGTATGTACAGAGGGCGAGGGCAATTAATTATCCTGGGATACGCCAAGATGTGATGTTAACTAACAAATCGTTTTTTCTCAGCTTTTATAATATATCTAAAAAAAAATTGTCTTTATGTGTATACTGTTGAGCCGAAATCCTGCAAGACCCTTTTATTATGATCACCAAACTGTAGACTTTAACCTTTATATGTATGACTGAGTAGATTAGAAATATAATGTTAGCATATCGAGATGCGTTCTGGTTTCTGAACCCCCTCTTAATAAATCATCTAATTATGTATCATTGCAAGATTACAGTCACTATTCATAGGCGGTTGTTTGTGGATGTAGAAGTCCCTAATGGCCTTTACATTTCATTGGAGGGGGTAAGGGTAAACTTTACTTACACCTAGTATCAGCCTAGATTAAGCCTAGAGCAAGCCTTAAATGCAGCCTCTAGCCTAGACTGGAGGTCTGTAACTCCTATTCATTAAGGGTTAGGCAACAGGCGACCTGGTGCAACAGTTGGGGAATTCAAGTTGATTTTACCTGGGGACAAGTCCCCTGGGACCCCCAACCCCCACCCCCACCCGGCCTAAGGTTAATATCAAAGGTTCGCGTAGCGTACACTCCAATATTACTTCCCTCTCCGCCCATCCGGCACATGGCGCATTATAATCATACATCATAGGCCTCTTGTGGGCGGCACTCAGCCCTACGGACCCCCTGAGGGCGGGGCCGCCTAGCCCCAAGCCTAATATAGGCTCGCGTTAGGCGCGTGCTCGTCTTCGGGCTTGTCTCTGGAGTCAAAGACCGAGGCGGGTAAGAGAGGAAGTAGGCCTGGGCCTAACAATAAGCCTAATAATAAGCCTAAAGTGACGGACGTTAAGCCTGTCTGTATGGAGTGGTGACGGTTGGGATGCGGGGAATATTTTCAGCACATTACCACCTGCTGCCGCTGGACTGTACGCACCGCACGGCCACAGGGGGCTGCTTTATAAAGACCGTTTAAAATACCTGGTAATATAAACAAAAGGGGGATACTGGGCAATGAAACTGTAAAACAGATGCAATACATATGTACAAATAAATGAAATTGTAAAATGTGGACGTCATTGGACGTACAATTGTAAATCTTGGACGTCCTTTGATGTCTTCTGAATATACACTTAGGCTGGTGCCCGCCCCTGTCCCGCTCTAGCTTCGACTAAGGGTATATGTTGATTACCACGGGGAACCAGTGTAAATATACACTCTCCTATATAAGTTCATACTTCTTCCTGCAGATTGGCCTCGATCAAGATGCATGCGGGGAAATATGTAGCAAAGTCACAGACCTTAATTATACTTTTTCATTACTCATGGCAATCTTTGTAGTTTAACATAATAGAAACCTGTAATAACTATTTTTGCTAATATATATATATATATATATATATAAATATATATATATATAACAGTTAATATAACAAGAAATATATATATATATATATATTTCTTGGGTTAGTTTTGAAATTTATCCATTGCAGATAGAGATATGGAAAAGATTTGTATATTTTCTATAATTCAACCAGTGGTTTTATCTACAAAAGTTGCCAAAATTAACCTGCAGGTACTTAGAATACTGTCAAGTAGGTATCTGTGGTAGGGATTTCCATAAAACAATATTATATACACGTATGGCTACATCACGAAACTACTGACTTCCTATGATAACATCAAGCGGATATTCCAGTTGCATAATCTGTCAATATGACATATCTTCCGGAAAGAGAAACGTACATTATTTCTTAACCAAAAGTCAACTATGACTCGGAGTCTGTCAATAAAAGACATTACCACTACTTTTTTTTATTTTGTAATTCTAGTTCCGGGAACAAAAGGGTCAAAGGTTCCTAGTATCACGCGCACTTTAACGATCATCCTGAAACCTTGGGGCTATCAATTTGTGTCAAAAAGTTCCCAATTTACTTTGGAAGAAGAAAAAAACGCAAAGATAACAGTTGAAATAGTTTATTTGCTGAATAAATAGAAACAATTAACAAATTTAAAATATCAATTTTCCTTTCGTAGTTTATTCTTTGTTTGGACGGATAAAAATACCACGTTTTATTTCTATTTATTGTACTGAAGCAAATGTGAAATACCAGGGAAAATAACTGAGATCAGCCAAATATTCTCAAGCTTGCACCTTTAGAATCATTAACTTAGCTTGTAATACTGGCTGGAGACATGAAGACATGCTTTAGTGGAGCTGATTATAAAACGCGGTTGAATTTACAGCAGTGTCATTCACACGCAGAAAAATAATTTTCTTGTTCATATATTTTACATTTAAATCTGTTGGATTAGAGCCCTTCATAATAAAATATAAATCGATTGAACAAAATAGAACAGACTGTTTGCGTATATGGGCTGCCATATAATACCGACTAACATTATATTACACAGTTCTTTGTATGTTTGTATACATGCTTGCAACGCGACAGTTATAACGTGAAAAGCGAAACACTTTTTTCATGCATTAAACTCGTAACTGTTAGACATTAAGTCAGTAAAATTGAGATAACGTTGGAAACATCATGTCCAGATAACGAAAAATATCACAGAAATGGATAACAAGTGTTTTTTGTTACTTTGGGTGGGAATGTTAAAAAATAAAAAAATGATATCACAGTTTTGTTTTGTAGTAGGTAAGAGTTCTCCCAGTTTGGGACCGGGCGGTTGGCGGTAGTCGTGTTCAGTAGTTGAGGGCACACAGCATGGCCACCCCACGCTGGATCCAGTGCTTCTGCGGCTTGTCCGAGGGCACCTCCATAGTGAAGACGAAGTTAGTCGAGTGGCCCGTGGTCGAGAGGGTACCTACAAACAGACAGGTGACGTTAAAAGGTGTGCCAAAGGACACGTAATGTATAAGGGATAGGGGCACCCGGGTGGGGAACAACTGTCATTGTAACTCGTTATCATCCCATTCAACACTTAATTATTTATTGCATAAAGGACTATTAATGTATAGGGGGGGCACCTGGGCAGGGAACAACTTTCATTAAAACTCTTAATCATCCCATTTCAAACTGCTCCGACTGTCAAGACTAATATATGATTCAGATTCAAGACTCATATATATATATATATATATATATATATATATATATATATATATATATATATATATATATATATATATATATATATATGTGAAGGACCCCTATCACTAGATCACTCTTTACAATGTTATGGGGGCTTGAATGAAGTCACGTTTATCAATTATGAGAATTCAAAATCAAAATAAGCCATCCAGAATTTTATGGTGAAAATTAAGAATAAGAAGAGCTTCTCTGCCACTCCTGATCCATGTAGGTGTCATTTATTTCAGATTTGAGATGATATATTTCCAGAGCTATTAAAATCAGCCGATTGTACCCTAATTATCAGACGATTTTAGCACCGATTCAGGTCAAACATGCACATTTCAATGTAATGTGTGTGTGTCTTGTAGACTCGTAGATGCCTTCAGTGCTGTGTGTGTGTGTGTGTGTGTGTGTGTGTGTGTGTGTGTGTGTGTGTGTGTGTGGAGTGAGTGTAGATGTAATTGACATACCTGCTCGTGTGAGTGTCTTGTAGACGGGACACTCGTAGATGCCTTCAGTGGGTGCCTTCCTGTTGGCGGAGGGTTGTAACCAGAAGGCAGGCATCTCGGTGTACAGCTCCTTGGGGCGCGACTCGACCAGCACCATGCGCTCGTGGTCCCATGTCGACCCCTCCACGTACATGCCATAGATGTAACAACCGTCCTCAGGGGCCTTAGTCAGCTTGTCATAAGGCTCCTTCAGCACCTAAGGGCATATAGAAGATATTGGGTGAGAAGTTGATAAGGCACAGGGTGAGGGGCTGACAAGGCACGGGGTGAGAGGTTGACTAGGCACGGGATGAGAAGTTGACAAGGCACGGGGTGAGAGGATGACAAGGCACGGGGTGAGAGTTAGACAAGACTTTGGGATGAGAGGTTGACAAGGCACAGGGTGAGAGTTAGATAAGGCTTTGGGTGAGAGGTTGACAAAGCATGGGGTGAGAGAATGACAAGGCATGGAGTGAGAGGATGACAAGACACGGGGTGGGAGGTTAACAGGGCACAGGGTGAGAGTTAGACCAGGCTTTGGGTGGGAGGTTGACAAGGCACAGGGCGAGAGTTAGATAAGGCTTTGGGTGAGAGGCTGACAATTTAAACCACGGGGTGAGAGGTTGACAAGGCACGGGGTGAGAGGTTGACAAGGCACTTGACAAGGCATGGGGTCAGAGGATGACAAGGCACAGGGTGAGAGGTTGACAAGGCACATGGTCAGAGGATGACAAGGCACAGGATGAGACGCTGACAAGGCACGGGGTGAGAGGTCGACAAAACACAGAGTGAGAGGTTGACAAGGCACAGGATGAGAGCTTGACAAGGCATGGGGTGAGTTAGACAGGGCATAGCATGGAAGGTTAACAAGGCATTGGGTGACAGGTTGACAAGGCATGGGTGGGTTGACAGATGGGGCACAGAGTGAGAGGCAGGGGAGGCTCAGGGTGAGGGGCAGACAAGAGTCAAGGTGAGGGGCAACCAACATCACCTATATTGTTAACACTCCAAAAGGATTTTGAAAGAAAAAACAGAATTCCAAATTTCTGCTAAACTCTAACATGCCTGAAAAGGACATGCCCCAGTGCTTCACCCGACCATGCTTATTACTAGGAGAGTTAGATGATGCACGTGATATCACCAATAACCCCAAGACCATTTGCCACACCCCAAAAATTGATTTCCTAAATCCCGCTGCTGCCTCAAACTTGGTACATCATTACAAATTTCGCTAGGCACAGCGGAATAAAGGACTTATATAATTACCATAAATATCGCACAGCATTTTCAAACGGGCCACATTCGAATCTGGCCAATGACAGTTTTTATTCCTGTAAGAATTGTCTTTCTTTTTGCGTGCGTACCACTTCCTCAAAGATTTGTGTGTGTTCATAAGCACATGACATTGTCTTTACAAGCTATATCAAAAACAGTTTAATCTAAATGTGTATAGAGCTACTTTGTATGGTATAATATATCAGCGTATAATAAAGTCACTATAGTGGGTAATTTTCTTAATAATGAGTTAAAGCCAAATTACATGAAGCAAAGTTCATGCATGTGAGTAACATGTAAATCTACTGTTTCTAATAGTTTATAGTGCAAGCCTAATGGTACGAACCGGGGGTACGCACTAATGTATGATATCATTGTATCAATGTTTTACTGAGTGAATAAACAACATTTACTTTAACAATACACTTCTATCGGGTTAGGTGTATTCTGACATTCTTATTCAGGGTGCCCACACTGTTTCGAAAATCAATTAAAGACATTTTTAAGACCTATTTAAGACCTAAGTTTCGCAAATTTAAGACCAATTTGCCACAGGTTAAGAAAAATTTGATCGCATGCAGGTTTGATGTAATGACTGTTGGCAAAATGCGGCAATTTTACTTGTCTTAATATTTCATTTTCATTTCCTATTCAGATCCAATTTAAGACCTTTTTAAGACCTCCTGCAATATTAAAGACCTTTTTAAGGCCTTAAATTTGGGAAAGTCAATTTAAGATCTTTTAATACTTGCGTGGGTACCCTGTTATTTATGTGTTGTGTGTATCCTGTCATTCTTATTAATGTAGTTATTGTTCGCAAAAAAAAATACTACCAATAGTTTCTAAAAGCTTGCCCGTATTTAATGTACCAGCATATCATAACTAATGCTAGTGCATGTTTAAAATTGCTGACATCTGAAGGTATTTAATTCAGTACACTGGCATTATACCCCGGAGGGCAGGGGAGAAAACTGAAATGTTCACTCTCACTTATGCTACCATGTACGAAGGCCCGAGTCCAGTTAGGGCAATGTCGGTGACCCCAATAGATGACCTTTTCCCGTGAACATGGAGTCCAGAGGAAGATATATGATTTTGGAAGGTGGAAAAGTCTGCATATAACATCGTGCATACGCACACACCCATGCGACGTTTCTTTTCTCTTTGACAAGTTTCAGTTCCTACCAAAGGCGGGGGAGGGGGGGAGGTGAGGACCCCCTGGACCCTCCCCCCCCCCCCCCCAGTCTGAATAAACAGGTTAATAGGGGAAATTATTTTTAATGGTGGCGTATCGCTGTAGGACCTCAGGACGTATGGTCATCCTGTAATGGCCTGAAGTAATTCATTGAGACCTTATATCAGGCTCTATATCAGTGGTAAACAGTCAAATATAGGTGCGGTTAATTAGCACACTCACTATGCTGCTGGTATATGGGTCTAGCATCAGGCCATGTTTGGGTCTGTATGGGTTAGGTTCAGGTTATTGGGGTTACCGTCATGGCGTGTGACAGGGGTGGAGAGCTGGGGCGTGACGGGGTGGTCCACCCCCAACACGCTGTTACCCTGCCCCAACCCCTCCAACATCCTTCACCAGACCAACTATGGGGCCAGCATGTCGGAAGTAAAGGTTGATCTGATTAGTTAAGATAAAGGTTTCCTCACATATACATCTATAGTCAAAGGTGTTTTACTTTAACTATAGTAATGACATATATTTAGGTATTTTACGTAAATTTCTATCAAACATTATTTTCATCAAACATCAATTTCCTTTTCAAAAATGTTTTTACTTTTTGATATGTCATTATCAGCTGGTCCACGCCTTTCATGACTCAAACTGCATCGTCTGCATTAATGTGTGCATCAATGACAGACTCAGAACCAATGTATGCCTAAATTGGACCTCATATTACAAACCTGATTACACAAAGTTGCATAATAAGTCTTTTCCCCAAATGACCAGCCCTATTTTTTTTCTTGAGATTACGTACAGAAATGCAACAAAAAGAGTGACCAGTTTGTCCTGATCATCTCAGAAATATGTGTTTGCAAGTAATTTACAACCCATATCATTAGACCTTCGAAATTTTTATTTGGAGGTATTTTAAGGCCCCGTTACCTGGAGTCACCTGTTACCAGGTTACACCCCAGACACCCCCTGAGGCCGGCCCCTGTCAGGGTCGTGGGTCGCTGGGTACGGGGGTGGAACGCGCTCCCTGCATGACCGCACCAGGTCATCAAACCCTAATACACACGGCACGGGTTAAGGTATTGGGTCAGCTGTATAAAGTAATCCACATTCAGAATAGTTCACTCACCCTGCCTGAACAAGCCTGCACATATAGTGAAGCATATGTCTCCATTTAATCCAATTTGTGTTTGGCTGACCAAAGTTGGTTGCTCTAATTTTAAAGCTGATAAGGTACATGCATCATTGCAACATTTGCATCAGCGTTCTCTTTTTTAAAAAAAGTAAAAAAAACAGATGGAGTGGAAACAATCCTTCACTATGGATAGAACCCACTGCTGTGTCTTCAAGTAATTCACATGTGAACAAACGGCATCACCAATGTCTGGGCGCCAAAATAAGCATTCAGTATGGTTGTGCTATGACAGTGTCCTATACACAGTACCAAACCGGTCCCCAGGAACTGTTTAAGACCAGAGTTGTCACGGGGCATTGCGTCTGACGTGCTGCATGGGGATGCCCAGGCAAAACAGGATGAATCAAAATCTCATTCCCTCTGAGGAAATTATGAAGTGTGATCATTAGAATCTACACTAACTACCTGAATGTGGAGTAATTACTCTGTATGTCCTTTTCTCCGTACAGTAGCTACTTCCTCTACACCCCCAGTAGCACTAGCACCCCCCCCCCCCCCCAGCCCCTTATATCATGATTAGTGCTATAACTCCTGCTAGGTGTACAAAAGTGTTGGATAGTCCTGATAGGCAAAGCCTTACTATGATACTCAACACACCCAACCACCTCAATGGTTGTTGTGGATGGGGATGTTTTAATGTGCTTCCCGCATTCATCATAATACTGCTGGAATTAAGGTATTAGCATACTGCTGAGGGCTACTTAGTGTCATGTAGTTCATGTGGTGATGGTCATACACCTAGAGGTTAACGAGTTAGCTTCCTGCATACACATACTGCCAGAGGTCAACTCATGTTCACTGCAATATTCATAACAGTAAAAGTCAACTTATTGTTTCATACTCATGTTTATTCAATGTCCATAGGAGTTGGAGGAATTAAAATGTTTCATATACATATTCATTATAAAAGTATCCATAGTAGTTAGGTCAACTGATATGCTTCATATATCTTCATTGCAGTATCAATAGAAGTAAAAGACAACTAATCTACTTCATATAAGTTTATTTGGACGGAGACAGATCATAGAATTAATCCACTGGATTTAAACCCAGTGGGAAATTGGATGATATTCTTTGCATCCATCGTTTTCTTCCTTATCTCGTTTTATTTGTGCTTTCATAGAATCGAAGGGGGGGGGGGGGGTATGATGATGGATTAGACCAAGATAGGGACACCCTTGGTTATAGACCCTGTTCTTCGGATGGGCATCAATTGAAATGTCAAGCTACCATGGTATCATGATTATGGTTGATGCCCTGGAAACGAATTAAAATTCGATAATTTTGTTTGGCCGACATACCAGGTACCATTATACTTCATATAAGTTAACTGCAATTTTCTTGGCGGTAAAACTTAACTAATGTGCTTCATATGTTCATTGCATTGTCAAATATAGCAACATCGAATAAAGCACTTCACATGATTAATGTCATACTGCTGTGATAAAAATATACGCCATTCTTTTGTTGCCATAGAGTGCAAACAAAGTATGCACAGAAATAATCTAAGGAACTATGGTAGACTGATTGCAGATTCAGGGTATATAATCTAGTCCTTATTTCCCTGGTGGGAATAAACTTGGTCCTTCACCCATTCTCTCTGGCTGGATGCAGTGTAGATTACTGTAATAGTGGTTGTGGTAAAAGTGGTCAGGTTGGTGTGTTTCGGTGTCATGTGAGCACGTAATGCACGAAGCCGATTACTGCACGTACCGCTAGATAATGAGAAATTACACTAAAGTGATGGTGTAAATCTCTGGCCCGTATGATGCACCTTGGTAAGCCATGCATGCGGCTCACAGAGAGTCATATCTATGTAGAGATGTCACCAGTCTGTATGGTCTTAATAACTTGTGCCTCACGATGAGAAACATGTAACCATGGTTCTTAAACAAAGCTGGAGCTGGTGACAAAAGTTATTCCCCCTATAAGGTAAATTGTTTTTATTTCGTTCGTCACATTGTAATCAGGCATTTCCTCCTTTGGCTGGGCTTGAGTCGGTTTCCAAGTTGCAGAGAGGGTAGGGTTTCTGTTTAATTGAGGAGGGTAGGGTCAGGGATCTATATCCTTTTCGAAAATATCATATCCCCAATCAGAATAGAGATCAAGGGTTGTAATTAGAGAAAATTCAAAACTTTATTTGGTAATTTTTCAGGCACTGGTAATTTTGTTCGTTGTAACAAACATCTATGGTTCCAATTGCGTTCTGTACCACAAGCCTACAAATGTATGTATATATATATATATATATATATATATATATATATATATATATATATATATATGCCTGTTAAAGCTTCTGAGAGTGTCCACCTCAGGATGCATGTAAGGATCTGTCTGTGTCTATATATAATATGTGGTGGTGTGTGGTGGTTGCAGGGACATTATGGTTGGGGGGGGGGGGGGGGGGGGCGATCAACCTGCATCCGATGTTCTCACTGACCCGTTAATTCTGTGATAACCCCCCACCCCCCAATGCAGGGTCTCCCCCCACCCCCCCCCCCCTCACCCCCTGCATGCCTCACGCACGGCCCACCACCCGTGACGTGCATGTTCACCCCCCCCCCCACCCCCACCCCATTCACCCCACCCCTCACGAGCACATTGTCATGGATCGTCTACTTTACTTTTGGGAAAATACCTTTACGTTTTATGTGTTTCATCATTTCGATTGAAAGCTATGTTGACGAAATGGAAAGGAACTGGGTACCAGCGATCCTTCTCTTCATTCTCCCTCTTATTAGATTTGCTTAAAAATAGCATAGTTACCCAATTCAAAAAACCACTCGTTATAAACTATAGATTGAAACCATCCCAGTGCATCAAAATATACTAATGTGAAGGTGTTAATGCGTACGATGGCAAAATGAGATAATTGTTTCCCGCAGTGAGACCAAGCTTTATAAAATGCAAAGGAATATCCATGTACAATTTAGGTTGTGTAAATTTCGTGAATTTTATACACATGGAAATATCTATGTATATAAGTTAGAATAATATATACAGACAGCGAACCCATTGCCAAATCGGGGGCACCATGCCTGTAGGATATGTCAAGCGGAAAGTGGTTACTCCAACTATGTCCCCGGGAAGCACACACCTTCCTACGACCCCAGGGCCGGCAGGCAGAAGGAAGTTTGTATAAAGAGGAAACACTTTTTTTATGTTGACTGCAGGATAACCACAAAATCCTATTTCTGTGACCGAGTCAGGTGTATAAGGGGTGTTGTGTGTGTGTGGGGGGGGGGGGGAGCGGGGGGGGGGGGGGCGGGGGAGGTAGTGTGGTTGACATAGGGGGTGGAGGAGAGGGTGCGTCAAACCAGAGAGAGTAAAGTTAAAACTTTACACTCTCTGGTCAAACTGCAGGATATAACAGGAGCAGATGCATGATTTCGAAAAGGGGGGGTTAATTCCATAGACTAAGTACATGTACTTAAACATTGCATAGTCGTGTCGCACACCCACAAGCAACGTCTAGCAGTGAAGTTCAGGTCTCCACCTAAATGGGGAGGTGGATCAGGACCCCTTGGACTCCTGCCCCCCCCCCCCCCTGGATCTGCCCATGAGTTGGGTTGGGCTGAGTGGGAGGGGGGGGGGGAGGGGAATGGGGTGTGAGACTCCAGGATACACTGGCGGATCCAGGCTTTTGAAAAGGGGGAGCGCGCCATTGGAAAAAATGTCTTTAATTGCTTGTTGGCCGAGTTTTACATTTAAAAAATGCAAAAAAAAATCCGGGAAAAGAAAGGGGCACGCGCCCCCGCGCCCCTCCTCTAGATCCGCTTATGGGATATACCTGTGTAAGGCGCGGCAGCTGCACCAGAATCATCACTTCCTTATGGCCAATTACACTTGGTTTTTTATACCACTTAGTTGGTGTGACTTCCAGAATGATGTAACGCCATTACTTGGTAACTTTCAATGGATCTCACTTCCCTGAACCTGGCCTCCTCTCAGGTCATCCTGTGTGTGGTGATCAAAGCTCCCACACTCCCCGCACGTCCTGGTCTCTAGTCCCACTGCCCTGTGTGTTTAATTAGTCCCCAGATAATGATATTATTAATGGGCGCTAATCGCGGGCTCGTCTGGGCTCGGGCCGAGCACAGAACTTCCCCCAGTCTCCTGTAGGAAGTTGGATCGAGGCGCAGAATCAAAGTAGTCCTTTACTTTCTTTCTGTAATACTTCCATGGAACTTTTTTGTATTGTTTTAATTAAAACATTCTCTGATTAGAAGTTCTTTTCCCTATTGATGTATAACATGACTGTACTACCAGTGTGAGTCCTTTGGCCTTAGATCTTGGGCCCCATACTACCCATAAACTAGAGGAATCCTTTGAGCATGAGGCCATGAGGCCAATCTTCAAACAACTGAACCAACACTCTGTTATATCATAATGTAGCCTTGGGAAATCTCTTATCTCATATTCATGTTTAATCCTACCTAATTTGACAAACAGAAATCTCTGGTAATTTTGTACAAAACTACATGTCAGTCCTTTCGTCTCGGAATGGCAGGGTTTTCTATACACTAACCCATCCCCCCTCAGGTCCTTGTATGACCTCTCGTTAGACCTGACCACACATACAGTGGTTAACTGACCCAATTAGCCCGCGAGGCGGTATAACGAGGTACGAGCGGAGTGCGGGGCTGGTAATGGGACCTGGTCCAGTTACATTCATTACACATGTGTGACATGCATCCACAATCCACTCATAGATTCATAGACCCAGTCTGTTCCAAGAAAAGTACACATTTTTAGAATTATCTAAATAACAATGGGGGGGGGGGGGGGCTAGAGTTGTTTATGTATCTTGGAATACTAGTTTGTGACACTGTTAACTTGTAACACTTAAGTGATTGACATTTCCGATGGTTGGTTATAAAACACATTAAGGGTGACCAGGAAATGAGTCCCTTGATGTGCTCTGCTGCTTCTGGCTACTATAAATGTCCATTGGTTTAAAGCATCAGTCTGTAAAACTGGCCCCTTTCACTCCGATTACCTGGAGGGAATATCACGATATATTTTTCACCAAACATTAAGTCTTTATAAACATCATTTGATGTTTTTATCTTTAAACAAATAGTGGACAGATACCTGACTGGAGGGTATGATAAGTCAGATAAGTTTACCAGGAGCAGGGATAGGCCCTTTGCATAGTTACATGTAACATGATGATGTACCTTGTCATACCACCATGGACAGGAGCCATTCCCTTTTAACAACTTCATAATTATGTCATCATATATTTATACCTCATTTCACATCATTAGTTTCCTAGTACATACCTCGAGATATGTATCATCCATTAGACACATCATGTATATATGTAGCATAACCTAATGGCCTATCCTACACTCTCTATCACCCAAGAACCCCACCTTAACTATAAATATACTCTAGACAAATTTCAGACTCAAACCCCAGCTTTATTCTACACATACTTCAGAGCCCATGCAAACCAAGCTATTGTATGCCGACTTCAGAACCCCAAACCAATCTTACTGTATAAACCTTTAACATTAGATTGTGCAGTGGACCCTCCAATATATCCCTAGACCCCTAAATTTGACAGGGCGACATGGCCCTTTTGGGGCTTATTGACATGGGATATGACTGTTTCTTAAATTCGACAGGGTTACATGGACATGATTGATTAAATTTGACAGGGCGACATGCATGTTTCTTAAATTCGACCTGCAACATTGGGACCCCCCCCCCCCCCCCATCAAGGGCCCCTCCAATAGAAGCCTTAACTACTTTTGGCTTGGAATCCATACCCCAACTCATTAGTTTAGGCCTACACCCCTAGCAGGTTGCCTGCAAATGAAAAAGGTCTATACTACCTACTTTTAAGAATACTTTGACCAGGCCACTGGGCTGTGACCAGGTGATTTACAGCAACTCACTGAGACCAATGGTGACCATCCGTTGACCTCAGACTAAGGACGAAAGCGTTCCGCTCTTCTTGCACGGCCCGGGCAGGCCTAGGGAGGTTAATGCACTGCCATGCCCACACTGATTGGCCTATCACTCACCCACCTGGGCCAGACCACCTTCAGGTGGTGGTAGCCAGTGGGTGCAGGGGCACTGACTGGTTAGCTCGAGTACTGGCTACTTAACCTATCCTTGCCCTAGAACAACATCTGACTATATTACCGTAAACACTTTTGGTTTAAGACGCACCCTATTTTAAGCTTCACTTTGACTTTTCAGTTTTTCTATTAGCGTGTTTTCATATTTTATTTTCAGGGATGCCATAGTGTTAAATGTTATGCATAACCCTAATTTAGGCCAGACACCTAAAGTTAAAGCCAGACTATAAGCTCCTATTGCTGAATTTTTTTTTATTGAAGCCCCACTTTAATAACGGTTTTGCTATTTAGGTAAATATGATAAAGAGAAACTGTACCACTACATCATAGGTGATTAAAAATAAACCTACATGACTGATCAAGTAAGCTGGCAGTGAAAGGTTATAATAGCTCTAGATAATAAAGTTTGCGATCAAAATTTCAATTTCTCATTAAACGGACAGTAAAGGTTGTAATGATAAGTCTGTCATGGTACGTGTACTCACGGAGAAGCCGAAGCTGATGGTGTCGATGGAGATGACCTGTTTCCTGGCGTAGTTCTGCAGCGTGCCGGTCAAGAAGGCTTGCGGGAAGAAGAACCCAGAGATCCAGAACACCTATAGAGGGTCAGAGAAAGAATTTCCAGTCTTGATTATGAATTTGTACTATTTTCAGCATAATTTTACACATTTCTTTTTTAAAAGAAAAATGATAACATTATTGTTTTAGTTGGAAATAGAATTATTATAGAAATCTAAATGTATGATGATGATGTATTGGAGAACAATGTCCGCTCGGCAATTTTTCAGCTATATAAGGACACTCACTTTTGTGTTTACCAGTTGGCTGACCGAATCTATGAGGATGGGAACGACGGCAAGGCAAGGTTCTAGATATATGATGCACAATGAAATTTATCAACCCATCTCTTTGTTATCAGTTTTTGTGTACTGATAAACTTGCAGTATAATGATCTATACTTACGGGTGGGATGCCTTCGTCCACCCACTTGTTGATGAAGTCCATTCTCTGACAGAGGTCCGTGACCCACGCGGCCAGCGGCTTCAGGGATGGGTATGCCTACAACGAAATGAGGAAATTAGACATAACCTTTGAGATGAGAATGAAAATAACTGTTCTTTAAATTCCAGCAGTGGATCTAACGTTCTCATTATGGACAGAATTTTCTGTGACAGTTGCAGCCTGGTTCGTAGATGATAGGAGATGACCCCCTCCTCCTGATTGGGGTTTAGATTGGGTCGCATGGATGGATCCAGGAATTGAAAGAGGGTGGGGGGGGGGGGGGGCACAAACATGAATATACTGGGGAGGGGGGCCCACAACCATAATTTAACAGGGGAGGGAGGGGGGTTCCGCCTCTGGGTCGAGGGGGATCCCTATGTATTGTGTCAGCTTTAAGAAATGGCCTTGTCCCTTGTTACCAAGGGAAAACCAGTGTCACTAGTACTAAAACCCTATATAAATATATGTAGTTATGTAGTTCTATAGCTCTGACATTGTTTTTTTTCTGCGTCACATGTTGAGTTAAGGAAATTGCACTGTTCCATGTGTCTGGTAAGAAACTAGTGAAGTTGTATGTCCATTAGCTTGATAAAGGGAAATCCCAAAACACAAAAGATTACTTCATTCCCAGATGGCACGAAGTGACGCACGCAGGATATTTCAGTTACAATTAACTAAAACCATCAGGTAAAATTAAGCTTTCATGTTTCCATTGCTCCCTGTAGGTCTAAACGAGAGCTGTATTTGCCTCCTGTTATTCAGATGCCACTGAATTTATCATTTAAATTTCGACTAAATATAGAAGTTAATACTTTATGTCAAAAAGTGCCTGCAATGTCAAGAAACAAACGCCATTTTATTTGAAAATTGGAAACACGGGAACGCGTAAACAGGCCCTGGGGTTTGATTGTTTGATTGTTTGAGTAGTTTAACGTTCAGCCAACCCTTCAAAGATTTGTCCAGACTGTCATCAATTGTCTCCTACTTCCTGTTTAGGTGCCCGGCGGCCATGTTTTATTCAGAAATGATCATCCTTCATTCTGACAGGTACAAAAACTTATCTATTGACCTGTGGGCTTCATTTGGAAATTAACTTCCTAGTTTGGACAAAATTGGAAACTTTCTTTTTTTCCAAACTTAGTTTTCCTGCTTGACTCATAATCTTATTGACTCAGACTTTTGATATGTTATGCTCCTGATAATTAGATAATTAATGTCACGGGCCTTTTTATTTGCATGCTAAAAAAAGATATGGGGTTTTGGTTCTCAGTCCAAGTACCGAACTCTGGGCCAATGTGTGAAGTTTAGGTATTTTTCAGGACATCGTCCTGCGACCTGCTTTGTGACGACTGAGCACCGGTACCATTTGATGACCAGATGAATTAGAATGGTTGATAAATAAAAGACTATCAATGTTACTAATTAACAATACAAGTGCAACTGTATAATCTCGTTTAAAACTGAAATCGTTATTAAAATAACGAGATTCTTCGCCTGTTAATGAAAAAGAAACTACTAAAGTTTGAAATAGATAATTGTAAGATAATCATATATTTGTATAAAGAAGAGGTTGTTATTAGCAAAGAGTAACTCATGAGGTAAAAATAAAATATCCTATTTAGATGCTGTATTAAAGTGAGAACAAGTTTTTTGAGATTTTAAAGATTTGAACCTGTTCTTGTATACTTGCCACAAAAACATAGTCACCATGCTGAATAACATGTCTTTTAACCTTATCCAAAACTTGGGGGGAAAAGAAGAAATTTTGTAAAGCTTGAAAATTTAAGGTGTTTTTGGACATTTTGCGCATCATAGAAATAAGGTTGCCATGCTGACAAATATGTCTGATGACTCTGCAAAAACTTGGAAATAAAAAGAAATTTCTTGAAAATCAACAATTTTAGAGTGTCATTTTTGGGCACTTGGTGGATCATAAAAACATGGCCGCCATGCTGATAAATATGTCTGATGACCTTGTCTAAAGCTTGGAAATGAAAAGAAATTTATTGAAAATTAAAAAATTTGAAGTCATTTTTGGGTACTTGGCGCATCATAGAAACATGGCCGCCATGCTAATAAGCATATCTGATGACCTTTTCTAAAAGTTGGATGTAAAAAGAAATTCCCTAAAAATAAAAAAATCTGAAGTCATTTTTGGGTACTTGGCGCATCATAAAAACATGGCCGCCATGCTAATTAACATGTCTGATGACCTTGTCTAAAACTTGGAAGTGAAAAGAAATTTCTTGAAAATTAAAAATGTTGAAGTCATTTTGGGTCCTTGGCGCATCATAAAAACATGGCCGCCATGCTAATAAACATGTCTGATGACCTTGTCTAAAAGTTAGATGTAAAAAGAAATTCCCTAAAAATAAAAAGATCTGAAGTCATTTTGGGTACTTGGCGCATCATGAAAAACATGGCCGCCATGCTAATAAACATGTCTGATGACCTTGTCTAAAAGTTGGAAGTGAAAAGAAATTTCTTGAAAATAAAAAAATCTGAAGTCATTTTTGGGTACTTGGCGCATCATAAAAACATGGCCGCCATGCTAATTAACATGTCTGATGACCTTGTCTAAAAGTTGGAAGTGAAAAGAAATTTCTTGAAAATCAAAAATTTTGAAGTCATTTTGGGGTACTTGGCGCATCATAAAAACATGGCCGCCATGCTAATAAACAAGTCTGATGACCTTGTCTAAAAGTTGGAAGTGAAAAGAAAATTCCTGAAAATAAAAAAAATTGAAGTCATTTCTGTGCACTTGGCGTATCATAAAAACATGGCCGCCATGCTGATAAACATGTCTGATGACCTTGTCTAAAGCTTGGACGTGAAAAGAAATTTCTTGAAAATTAAAAATTTTGAAGTCATTTTGGGTATTTGGCACATCATAGAAACATGGCCGCCATGCTAATAAACATGTCTGATGACCTCGTCTAAAAGTTAGATGTAAAAAGAAATTCCCTAAAAGTAAAAAAATCTGAAGTCATTTTTGGGTACTTGGCGCATCGTAAAACCATGGCCGCCATGCTAATTGACATGTCTGATGACCTTGTCTAAAAGTTGGAAGTGAAAAGAAATTTCTTGAAAATAAAAAAAAAACTGAAGTCATTTTTGGGTCCTTGGCGCATCTAAAAACATGGCCGCCATGCTAATTAACATGTCTGATGACCTTGCCTAAAGTTGGAAGTGAAAAGAAATTTCTTGAAAATTAAAAATTTTGAAGTCATTTTTGGGTATTTGGCACATCATAGAAACATGGCCGCCATGCTAATAAACATGTCTGATGACCTTGTCTAAAAGTTGGAAGTGAAAAGAAATTTCTTGAAAATAAAAAAATCTGAAGTCATTTCTGTGCACTTGGCGTATCATAAAAACATGGCCGCCATGCTGATAAACATGTCTCATGACCTTGTCTAAAGCTTGGAAGTGAAAAGAAATTTCTTGAAAATTAAAAATTTTGAAGTCATTTTGGGTATTTGGCGCATCATAGAAACATGGCCGCCATGCTAATAAACATGTCTGATGACCTCGTCTAAAAGTTAGATGTAAAAAGAAATTTCCTAAAAGTAAAAAAATCTGAAGTCATATTTGGGTACTTGGCGCATCGTAAAATCATGGCCGCCATGCTAATTGACATGTCTGATGACCTTGTCTAAAAGTTGGAAGTGAAAAGAAATTTCTTGAAAATAAAAAAAAATCTGAAGTCATTTTTGGGTTCTTGGCGAAAAGAAATTTCTTGAAAATTAAAAATTTTGAAGTCATTTTGGGTACTTGGCACATCATAGAAACATGGCCGCCATGCTAATAAACATGTCTAATGACCTTGTCTAAAAGTTGGATGTTAAAAAAAATTCCCTAAAAATCAAAAAAGTCTGAAGTCATTTCTGTGCACTTGGTGTATCATAAAAACATGGCCGCTATGCTGATAAACTTGTCTGATGACCTTGTGTAAAGCTTGGAAATGAAAAGAAATTTCTTGAAAATTAAAAATTTTGAAGTCAGTTTGGGTACTTGGCGCATCATAGAAACATGGCCACCATGCTAATAAACATGTCTGATGACCTTCTATAAATGCTGGAACTGAGAAAAAATGTCATACAAATTCAAAATAGTGAACTTGTTTTTTCTCATTTGGCACACCATAACAACAGAATGTAGGGGATTTGACACCTCTGTTCCGGTCTGCCGGTCAGCTAATAGCATGAGAGGCAATTGACTTTCACCTGGGTTCCACACTCTCCTACTAGAGTTGCCCAAAACTCAAAGTTGTTTATTATTGTTTTAACTATCCTGGAACTTGTAAATTTTAACCAAATAGCATGAATACAAGCAAAATACATATAAACTTAATACAATTGTGTAAAATACTTTTAAGGAATGTTTTTAAAGAATTATAACAACACAAAATCCATTCTAATGTAAGAATTGTCAAAGGCCCTAGAACACATCTACATGTAACTAAATGTAACTAAAATCTCCCCTCACAAGAAACCCATGCATCCACTCTCCAAGCATAGGACAGGAACCAGGGGATTAAATGTGTGATAATAGGGTGAACAGGTTCTTTCACTTGTTTAAAGAAACAGCCATCCTATACTTCGCCAATCAAACTTTATACCATTTGTGAAACTTAATACAACGCGAAGAAAAGAAGGTAGTAACTGTCATACATTCTAACTAGTTATTTGGTCGGTTGTCATGACTGCATGAGCTTTAAACTTTATGTTTACTTTTGTTTGTTGGGTTAGTTTAACGCCCGGCCAAGCCTTCATGGTTGATCTCTCTTTCAAGCTTTTTTACCAACTACTGTAATTTTAGTCAGTAGTATCTAACCCCGGAATTATTAGTGGTCAATGTAAAAAGTTTTATTCACATGTATGTGCAATTGACAATGAATCATTATGTTTTACAGGCAGCGCATGTGAGAACAATCTTCCAGAAAACTGCCCTGATATTAAATCCATGCTTGTATAACTTAGCTAAACTTGTACCATTTGAAACCACTAAAGGTGAGTAATACTAATAGGATTTCTGTACAACTCCTGTATTGTCAGGCTTAAAAATGACGCAATACCTGTGGCTACTGTCACAATGGTCACCCCTCCCCAATTCTTTAGTTGAACACAAACACCCCTGACTCCAGGTGGTCCCCAGCTGTGGGCCTCAGCCCCAGGATCACTGCACCCCCCCCCCCCCCCCCCGGCTGGGGTAGGGGTGACACCTGGCAGTGTCTGATGAAACCACACAGGCCTGTTGGTTGGGGGAGGGGGGGGGGGGCAAATGTCTAGAAGACGGATCAAAAAACTGTCACAAGGAAGTTTAGGTCTCACAAGTTCCGCTCACTGTTGCCTGAAACAATAGTGAAGGTTGGGCTGCCAGGGCGTCTTTTCCTGTACTTAATGACTAATATTAGACACTGACAGTACAGACAGTAGCACTGGCAGGATCCACTGCCCAAATCTCAGAATAAAACACAATGTCCACCTGACTTAAGGGGCCTTGGTTTGTTGTTTTTCACTCTGCCAGACAGTGTTAACCGTATGGTCCTCATCACATAGCGAAGCAGGTCGACAGCTTGGGGTCAATGAAGTACATGAAAGAAAATTCAATTGATCCTAAAGATTGTACAGATTCCATATAGTCAGTTATTCCGGCTAGGCATGCCATGAAGTGCAAAAAAAAGTTGAACAAATTTCCCATCACCATGGGCAGTGACCCCTTATCTGTTTGTAAACCTTGGTATAGGTTTGGTTAACCCACACTGTAAGGCGGTCGGCGCATTCATTATAGATCAATGGGCGCTCATAAAATCAATCGGGCTGCTCAGACAAAAACAGATCTCGAGGGAATCTGTGGTTTGGGGTTCAGCCCGAGCTGTGAGAATAAACAAGAGTAACATTCTGTTCCTTTTCAATGCAAGAGCTTCATCTCAGCAATTGGTGCAGCTTTGTGCAGATTTGGGGTTACGGCTATCTGATGTCAAGTATAGTCTTCATAAGCTGTCTCGTTACCTCTCTCTCATTAACTGGGGATGTAGTGAGTGAGTGAGTGAGTGAGTGAGTGAGTGAGTGAGTGAGTGAGTGAGTGTTGGGTGTTTTACGCCGTACCGACAGCCAGGGTCATTTTCACGGCGAAAACTGGGGATGTAAGTCAGAGCCAATAAACATATCTTAATCTTCTTCTTTTTCTATAAAACCCAGAAATGTTACAACTAAAAGATATGGGCACCAAAAGTTGTTGCCAGTTATTTGTGAATTCCTAGTAAAATAAAAAAAAAGTGAAATTAGACAAAAATCTTGAAATGTAGGCCTACTTCCTTGATAACCTGCACTTGAGAACTCTCCCTCACTGCTGCACAACAAGTGGTTACCAGGAACCCTAATATCCATCCCTCAAACAGGTCAATAGCTGAATCTGAATCTACCATTCACTGCCAATTCGTCTTTCCGCTCAAGGGAGGCCGGAGGGGAGCGAGAACATAGCTCGTCAATAATGTAAATTGCGCACTGCGAAGTAACATTGGGATCAGTAGGTAATCAATAAAGGATGAAGGGGCCAATATAGGTAAGGCTCTAGATGGAGGACGGAGGTTTCCCTGTGCCAGTCAATTTAAGGAATAGTTATGTCAGACGAAGGAATAGTTATGTCAGATCATGCTTGGACCATAATGTTATTTCTATCTGAACTCAATAGATGAAGGCTGTGATTTTATTTCAATCAGTAAAACAAGAGAACCCTTATTGAATGTCAAGTTTCTGAAACAGCCATAAGATTGCAATAAGATTGGGCTGTGTAGACCCTGCCTATAGGGGTCGATTCCGTCGGTGCCAGGTTTCGGCCGTGCTTGCCTGGTCAGTGCACACCAACTCCATACAATCTACCAAACACTTACTGCACTACCTCTACCATTGAACCCAAATTGCAGCTTCCTGTTTAGCTACTGTGTATTGGTCGTAAACAGATTGCTATCTACCGTTTTCCAATACAGAGAAATTTAGGCTAGTGATGTTATAGTATTACGGAGAAACCAATCCAGGCTGATGGGAAAGTAGGAAACTTAGGAGACATTTTTCCACTTTTTTCTCAACGAAAATAAGAACGAAATAACTTTTAGGAAATAGAGTCCTTACATGAAACTTGAATATAAATAGCTTACAACTTCAACAAAAAAACTCCATAACAGACAATAGAATGATGTACGAAGATCGACTTTGCAATCTATGATTGCTGAAAAATAAGAAATCCTATGAAAGTAGAAAAATGACACCTCAGTATTTATGTAAGTCCAGATAAGTCTTGTGTTAGTGGGAAGTAACTGTTTAACACCAGTCAGATCTTCCCTTTTCATGCAAAATAAATATTCACCACTCATTCATTTCCCCCTATAATAAAAATAATGGTTTTCTAATACTAATGAAAGGAGGTACTTCATCGAATCAGAAACCACATTACCCAACTTCTGGTTTTTTACACAGCTGTAAGTCAGACGACCACCGTACAGATATCCCCCGGGTGATAACAGAGATAGCAGTACCGTCTGTCCCAGCACCACCTGCTGCCGGTCACAGGTCTCAACTGGGTGGGTGGACTTGAGAAGGAGGAGGGACAATCTTAGGTCTTATATGGAGATATACCACTACTTGGGACTAGTCTAATACAACCTAATTTATCACACTACTATGTCTGACCACCAGAACCTAAGAAACTACACCTGACTGCAACAAAGTACCATAACCTAACAACCACAGTATCTGACTAGGTATCATGATTACTACCTAACACACCATAGTACATCTGACTATCACAACATAAATGACCCAATGTACACAACCTAACAGAGCACACTACATCACTCCATCTAATGTCTGCAACCTAACGGACCACGCCTCCCCACTCCATCTAATGTCTGCAACCTAACGGACCACGCCTCCCCACTCCATCTGATGTCTGCAACCTAACAGACCACGCCTCCCCACTCCATCTAATATCTGCAACCTAACAGACCACGCCTCCCCACTCCATCTAATGTCTGTAACCTAACGGACCACGCCTCCCCACTCCATCTGATGTCTGCAACCTAACAGACCACGCCTCCCCACTCCATCTAATGTCCGCAGCCAAACGTTTCCACTTTATCTGACAATCACAACCTAACGTGCCACTGCACATAATTCTACTTCTGTGTTACGCTCTCAACTTACAAAACTAGAAGAAGATACACAGAAGAAGATATCTTCCTTCTGTCTCAGATTTTACATCCTCCATAATCTTCATTAAGGATGTAGATTCTTTTTCTTTTACCAGTCTCAGTGAGGATGTAGATTTGTTACACTACCAAGTCTATATCTTCCCGGTCCATGGCTCAGAGATCCCCTGGCATTAAGACTTGTGCAGAGACCGTATCACTATCAGAGGGCGGCTCCCTGACCTCTGGCTATCCCCCTTTTTTTTCTTTTTCTTTCAGGCAATATATTTATTAAGTTTAATGCTGAGCCCGGTAGCACTTTGATTACTTTCAATAGAAAACTGAACCACAGAAGTTAGATTGTTTGAAACTTTTAAGCCTATCCAGGGTGAATTAAACATTCCCATTCAGGAAACATGGTCGGAGCTGAGCAATCTAAATTCTATCAGTATTATTATTGCGTTAATAAATGAGGTTACAAATAGAAAGTAGAAGAGGACCACTACTCACATGTGGACCCCCGTGAATAGGCTGACCACGGGAGGGAAGGGGGGCAGGGGCGGATCCAGGAGTTCAAGAAAGGGGGGGCGCCTATATTAAAAAAGTCCCGGCGCCCCCTCTGGGAACAAGAGTTTTACATTTAAAAAATCTAAGTTTGGGCAAAAATAGGGGGGGGGGGGGCGGTGCGCCCCCCCCCCCCCCCCTAAATCCGTCCCTGGGGGGGGGGGGGAGGGGGGGAGGGGGGGGGGGGAGGGGAGGTAGGAGGTCATATCTCGATGTAAAGACCTGGCTATGACCAATCATGGGACCTGTTACTTTGTTCCTCATGTTTCTAGTATCAACCAACGTCCGTGTAACTAAGACAGTCACCGCTCTATGCTAACTGAGGATCAGTTTTCTGTACATCCTTATCAAATGAAACTAAATGAATACCAAGGCTACTCCTCGTGGTTGGAGTGTGGAGGGGGGGGGGGGGGGGCTGCGGGAGAGGGGAGGGGGATATACAACATGTGTTTGGTATTGATATATATTCACCGCTGGGGAGGGGCGGTGGGGAGGGGGGGCGGGGATGACAGATTAACCTTCTGACCTATGGACGAGAGGATTAGAGAATTTAACCATTCAATTCTTGGATGTAAAACTTCAAGGGACCAAGGACGCGTGCCCCTCCCATTTTTCTGGCAATATTGTGATTTAAAAAAAACAAACAACCCAAACCTCCCCCAAACACATGGCGTGTCTATAAAATATACCTATAAAGGCTCCCCTTCCAACGACTTCTCCGCCCCTCTCCGCCCAGTCCTGGCTCCCACCCCTGACCATACGCTACACCCGGCCCATGGTCATGGTCACTGTGGTTGGGTTTGATTTGATGCGCCGGCGTGTGCCGCTATCCCATAATAATACCAATAATGCAACGCAATTAACCATAATGCAACGCTGCGGATCCAGAAATTATAACCTTTTATCATTGATTTTCCGGATTCGCCGTGTTGCATTATTGGTATTATTATGGGATAGCGGCACATGCCGGCACATCCAATCGAACCAACCCAGTGACATCCTAACACGGTTCATTGACAATGTGATCGTCTCCCCATGTACAATAAAGTGATGTAGGTAAGCCGGTGAGCCGTGACTCATGTCAGCGTCCAGGTGTGGGCATTGATGGACATTGATTAGAGCCTGCGCCATGCACCCCCCCCCCCCCCCATACACACACCTAGGTAAAGGGGCAGTCCACTTGACCACCTGGCACCACACTCCCCTCGCCCATGTGTCTGTCGCCGGCCGGTAACAAGTGGTCGGCCGCCGGTCTTTTTAATTAACCTTTAAGTAAACGACGGCAACCTTCCCGGCTGCTGGTTCCTGGCGCTGATAACGTGCGGCCTGTATCAGGCTGCTTTTTCCTGGATTTTGGTTTCGTTTTCAGTCAATTCTGGTTCCGTTAATAGGAATTTTCCTACATTTAGGTTTTCTTATCAGTCAATTCTGGTTTCATTAATTCGACTTTACCTACATTTTGGTTTTGTTATAAGTCAATTCTGGTTTCATTAATAGGAAGCTTGAAACATGTAGGCGGGGCTTGGAGTGATTGTGAGGGGGGGGGGGGACTGAAACCATGACAATTTTCGCCTCATTCTTTTTAAAAATGCCAATGGTAACATTCCATGCCGATTTTTAGGGATCTAGAGCCATTGTTGTGCCAATGTAAGTATATATATATATATATCCATATCGAAGTTGCCGCTACGTTTTTTGAACCAAATTTTGTCATCTGGTCACCGTCATAATATTATATGCAAGATGTGACATACAGCTAATGGTTCAATATACACGATTGCCTTTTATACAAACAGCAAAACAAATATAGACTCTATTGATAACTGATGTTTGATAAGCTGGCTTCAAGGATGAAGTTTTACTATGAAAACGAAACTTTCCAACTAATCATAATAAAATGTTAAAACTTACTATTCAAAATAGCTTGGACTAGACGTTATTATCAGATATGATTGCTGAAATATATCAACAGCTATGAAATATTTGTAGTAAATAAGCTTGAAAAAAAAGCAATATTTTCTTTGAACAATTGTTTTGAAAGGACACAATTTTTTGTAAACTGGAATTTGGAAGCCATGACTGAGAAAGACAGACCACTTTCCCTATTCAGCTTGGAAAAGCTGTTATTGCAGGACAGACAGCATGGATTGTCACATGGCGGTCAGATCAGACAAACCACGGGGCCATGTGGTGCGTATTGATCTCAGCATACATCGTCCGGGGCCCAGTACTGTACAGCGCATGCCCTACTGACAGATACATGTCGCATATGAAGCCGGGCAGGCAGCGGGCGAAGTAATTTGTAACTGTATGGGAATTGAACTGTGGGAAAAATGGTATGAATAGACCATTGGGAAAAAAAGACAAAGAAGTGGAGATTAAGTTGCATTCCCTAATTGCACTAAATCAATTGCCTTTTCTGTAGTTGTTTTTGTCCTACGCACCCAAACACGAGAGATGCAAAACCATCTATTGCACCAAACTACGTCAGCCAGTATTAGAACCCTCTGGGGTAATTTTTACAGTCCAAACGTTACAAAGCGAAACACACACCCTAGGTGGCGCCACTGTCTACGACGCGTCCCCATAGTGAAGTACGGCCCGTAAGTCTGTATGGGAACTGGCTTGGGCGCCATCTGGAGTCACATATCACAACTGATTGAACATACGACTCTTCACGGACTTGACCTGATGGTAAAGATTCTGTCTACACTGACTTGCACGAGGATGCTGCATGACGAGATATTTCTTTAAAATATATTTTTAGCGGAGACCTCTGTCTTTCATTTTACTTTCTAATCCAGCACGAAAATAAAAATTGTCTAAAGCGGCACTATTCTAACTAAGACAAGTCACAGTAACATGCCATACCTCTTAAAGTGGCACTCTTCTGACTAACGTGACACTATTTTCCCTAAATTTTGAAACACAGGGTATTATTTTAAGAGATAGCCAAATGGGACATTATGATTTCTTAAAATTGACAGAGCAACATTATGATTTTTCAAAAGGACGACAAGGACCCCCCCCCCCCTTCAATCTACAACCTCCTTATATCAGTCGCTGGCTCCTAGACCAGGCCTTAGAATTGCTTATAACTGTATCTCACCTTGCCGGCCCACATGGAGGGCACCTGGTTGTTGAAGAGCGCGTTGGCCAGGTTCTCGAGGGCCTGCGACATGACGACGAGACCTTTGAGGGCCTTCAGCAGGTCGTTAAGGCTCGACCGGATCACGGTCAGCAGGCGGTTGTACCTGGAAGGTATAGGAAAAGGTGTTATTTTGGTTTAAAACATAGGGCTTAAAAAAAAAATCTTATCCTAATTTTACACTGCCACATGTCTGTGTTGCTTGACTGCCCACACGTCATTGGTTGAACATAAATGAGCAATTTTGGAAAGAATTCTCTGATTTTTGCTGGTCTTTCTGTACAACAACCTTACCTGCCGGGGATGGCAAGTGATAACCTCCATACGTGGTCTACAGATGAGTTTTAAAGGGATCACTTAGAAGTATGTGGTATGGAAATCAAAGCTGTTGTTGATAGCTGCCACAAACCAACGCGAAGAGTAGGTGTAGTGGGAGTTTTAAAAACAGATATGTTTTGACCTGTTTTCAGGGTATTGAAATGTATAATTATGTTTGATCTGAATCACTGATAAAGACATCATTTAATTCATATTGATCGGCTGATTTAAGTTCAGATTCAACCCAGTAGGTATGGGTCTTAAGTGATCTACATCCATTATATGAGTGAATCGTGTCCTTCATTTTACCCGGCTGTTTCTACACTGACCTTATAACTTCCTGCGCCAGGACCGTGTTCATGGACTGCTCATACATGACGGGGTACTTCTTCATCACCATCTCAATGTCCACCATCTGAGGCACCTGGCTGATGATCATCTTAGCCGTGTCTTCCATCACCTGAAAACCAATGAGCATCTCCATGAAAGACATGTTCAGCTTTTCTGAATCTAACTGAGGGCTACATAGTCAGTTTGATAAGGTAAAAATCTTATTACTTTTTACTTTCATTTTTTATGTATTTAAAGATACTACTACTAACAGAGCACAGAGAAAGAACCAGACTTTCAGGGAGCTTCCGACGAGCCTGAAATTTGTTCCTGGGTTTAGAGTGCTTTTTAACCACCATTTAGTTTCTGGTGATCTACAAATTTATAAACTTAAAATACTTTATTATTTGGCCCAAAGTAATTTTGATTAACATGCTGATGTTACCTACTGAGTCTTAGTCTGATAGTATTTAAAAAGAAGATGCTTGCACTTTTTGATTGCTTTTCATCTGGGGTGATGCTGTGGCAAGTCAACTGCTTGTTCGATTGCGGAGACGACCATGGGGTCGGGAAAGACAATCTGATCATGATACCAGGGAAATCTAAGTAATATGATATCTAGAACTGAACCCACCTCCTCCCGCGACTTGCCGCCTCCGGAGGCCGCCCTAGGCTGCAGCATCAGCAGCCCGTCCAACATGGCGTAGGTCTCATTCTGCGCGAAGGTGATGTTGGCGTTGTCGTGAAGACCGAAGATCTCGGGCGTGTCGTTGATAGGCAGAGACTTAATGTATTGCATATAGCCCTGAAAGAGAGAAAGAACAGAGGCATGTTTATGATTAAATGTTTGGATCATTTCTATTGATAGGCAAGGTAGAATTGTTTTTCCCTTCATTGTTTTTCAGCCATGGCCAAAAAGTAAGATATGGACAATTTGAATTATTTCTATTAATAGCGACCGTAAAATTCTTTTTTCCCTATTCATCTATTAAGTTATAGTGGAACAGGGAGACATTTGGGTTTGTCTACATAGAGACTAGACCACAGACAATTTGAAGAAAAAGGGTAAAAGTATTGTATGACTTGTTCATGACAGTCTCTCATTTTCCGGTGAGATTTTTTTAGATCTTTAGTTTGATGTTTTGTACAATAAATGAGACTTAATAAATCTGATGATTTTCCCATTTTTAAACTTGATTGTTTTTCCAACATCATGATTTTGTTCTGGTTTCTGTGAAAACTTTGGGGAAATGGTAATACTTGAGGTATGTGATTGTGAATCGAGTGAAATATCGGCAGTGCTCACATTGTGGTCGTTGTCAGGGTCAATCTGTTTGTAGACAGCTGAGGCGCTGTAGTTGTGTTCTGCACTCAGCACGGTCGTGTTGTAGTAGTCGTTGAGGATGTTCATGATGGTCCTCCGATCCCAGTCGTCGGTGACACGCCCACCGTAGTTGATGTGACCGGCCGTGTACCGCAGGACCTGAGGGGGGGCAGGGGGAAGAACAGTCAGCATTGGCGGGAGGTGTTAATTATATACCACTATAAAAGAACTTGGTTGATAGATGAGGTACCTGGTTATCTAAATCCTAGTCTGCCCACTCAATTTAAAAAGGAGGACATTTCATCGTTTTTCAAAACAGTAAATGTCCCCTTTTCGGTGACTTTTTACCCCTTTGTCTGCAAAATGTACCCTTTTTTCCAAAACACTTACTATTATGGACCCATCATTATCCCACGTTGTGCACATTTGTGGAGAAAAATATCCCATTTAAAAAAAAAGTGGACATGCAAGCGTTTAAAAAAGATACCCTTTCTCTGCAATTTTTAGAATGACGGTGCATATCCAATGACCAGACTGGAGTCTATGCTGAGTTGGTCACAACTTTAATTAACCCCAAGCCCTTCTCACCTTGTAGGGGATTTCTTCATACTCCTCCAGGAACATCTTGAGCTGGGACACACAGATCCTCAAGTCGCCTGATGTGAACTCGTACGGGATGTTCCAGCCCAGCGCGCCGAACTTCCTCCGCTCGATGATGACACCGTGGAAGAGGCAGAGCGACAGCAGCAGGTGCTTGAACTCAGCCACCTGAAGTGGGGGGAAGTGGTTGTGATTTGATTAAACTTTCACCCGGATGTACAAAATAGAGAACCTCTTGCAATTTATAGTCCAGTTTGTTTTTGACACAGTAGGAGAGAAACGATCAAACCTGGTGATGGAATTTGATTTGATTACACAAAAGATGTTCTGTCAAGGTTGAGGATAGGTTTTTATTTGTACTATCAATGGTTTTATGATGAAGACGTGGCTATATGGTGTTGATGGAAAACATATCAATGGTTTTACCGTAATAACTTTAGATGAATAAGTCATTTTTCCTTAGCATTAATGATATTTTACACGATTGAATTAAATCCGAGAAACTTCCTTCAACATAGAATGAAGACAGTAAAAGGGAGAAAAATGTATTTCAACCATAAAAACTACATAGTAACCAGTAATTCAACTTAACTCTAACTTATCACAATACCTTCGGTTCATCTATCTCAGGTGGTTTAACGTCCGTCTTAATATAAAGACTTACTGTCAGGCTATACAATCATGACAGCAGCCATATACTTAGCTTAAATATATCACATTGCCTACTATAGACAAGTACAACAAATCTTAATAAAGATTTTTTTTGGGTGAGGATGTGGAGAAGAAGCGTAAGTTTTGAAGTGAGACTGGGAGTTGGGATTGGTGGTGGATTAAGAATGACGAGAATAATTATGAATTGTTTGGTAGCCTTAATGTCTTATTGTAACTGAGTGTTGTAATGCTAAGTAGAGCCTACCAAGTTATGTGAGGGTGATGTACATGATTGAGCCGAAGTTAGACAAGGGTGCCGAGACTACATGGCCTAGTCGTTTTGACTGTCTAAGGTACAACGGTATGTCATGCTGTAAGGAGTGTAGCTATGTTTGTAAAGTGGGTTAGTTAGCGAGGGAATAAACAAATAACACACTTACATGGTCAAACTTATTACCCTGCTACAATGGGGTTAAAACAAAACACAAACTGGTGTCAGTTTGGATGGACAAATACATGCAGCAAAACAGGGCGGACCAACATATATACGGTCAACCGATCTGCGACTGATGCATTACACACTATTTTCAAACACATGCAATAGACTGTTAGCATTATGAATGTGTAGGAACAAATGACATAGTTATTACAGTTGCGAATATAAAAGGATTGTATGTTTCATTATCTCTAATACATGCACTGAAATGCAGAACATCAAGTCAAAGGTGCCAGATTAATGATTATGCAAACCACAAATGAGGACTGTCCTTCAACAGAAAGTGGGACTGTGTAGGGATGTCAGTGACAAACTGTTCTTGCGGGTAACGTCTAGAAAGCTCATCTTGATTGTATTCCTCTGACTTAAAGAGCCCCATCGGTGTTCTAAGTCTGACTATGGTAGGCTGATATCAATGTAACATTAAAGCGCCAACTGGATTACCTTGGGCAATAATTGCTGTTTGAATTTGCCGAATGTAGAGTTTACTTGCTCAATGTACTAGCTTAAGTTATGGACACGGAGAGGATAATGGAGAAATCCATTTCCTGCTCAGGGTAAATCAATCTGGAAATTTCTTCGAGTTTTGTGTCTACTAGCCCATCGGGCTCCCTGAAGGGAAAAGGAACTAGCCCGGATCGAAATAGCCCAGGTCAATTTCTTATGGATTTTATGATACAGATAAGTAAAATTTGAGCCATAAAACAATGAATCTGTACTAACCCATCTATTTAGCTGCTCCTCCAATACACTAGCCCGGCAGGATTCTTTCAAGTAGTTTTATGTTAAAAAATTCCATTGTCAGAGTTATATGTTAGGCCTTCCCTAGTTGCAAGCACCCAGGCAATGTTGCAGGTACCATAAGAAGGAAGCAGGGCTATCCCAGTGACCTCTAACTAACCTTGAGCCCGCAGGAGCTGAGGAAGTCGTCGGTGAACCCGGCGTAGGACCTCAGCAGGTTGGCCTTGATGCCCTTCGGGGGCTCCACGGTCATCTTGGACCCGTTCTGTAGGATGTACACCGGGAACTTGGGGCTCGGCATACTTGTCAGCCACAGGCGGAAGTCACGGTGCACCTACAGGGCAGCAAGAGCAAGGATATCCAACTCAAACGTTCAGTAAATCTACATTATGGATGTTAATGAATTCATTAGCGTTGGGGGTTTTCACGCTCTTTGAAAGGTTATTCAAGACATTTTAAGGACCTATTTAAGACGAAGGTTTTGAAAATTTTAAGTCACCTTAGTCACTTTAATTGGAAGTTTTTAGGAAGAGAAATAAATTTACAGATAATTGGCAATTTACTTCTTCCAATAGATAATGTTTTGTTTGAGATTTAAAACCTCAAATTGATAACATTAATTTATAATTAAGACCCTTTAAGGCCTAATGACTTGCTTGGGCACCCTATATTCTTTATGATTTTGGCAGGTTGTCTTTTATAAAGAAAGCATGTTAATAAATATTTGCCGAAGACGATAAGCAATGCAACGTAAAGTACAGTACATTGTACATACTTATTTCCAAATTCTAGTGGCCTTTCATTTCATAAATACACAACATTTTCCGCTAGGACCCCTACCCAACCTCTCCAAGGCCTGACCTACGTCTCAGATTTATAATGATAAAGGAAAGTAAACATATTTCCCTGACCAGGCTACCACCATTGGTATATGTACATAATAACAAAGACCTCCCCCCCAACCATTCCTGTCTGTGCATACCTTGTCCGGGTCGATCTGCTCGATGAGTCGCTCCAGGGCGGGCATGAAGCTGGGCGCCAGGTGACAGTTCTGGAAGAACACCCACTTTCCACGCTCCATCGCACTCTTCATCATGGCCTCTGCACGCGGACCCTGAACACAAACAGAGGAAAGAACCATGTAAAATAAGACATTGTAAGCATGAGATACACTGAAAACAGATACATTTTCTATAAACATGCAAGTTGCAACTTCACTAAATATCAGAATATCTCAATAAGTTTAGATGCTACTCTTTAAACATGAAACCACATTTCTCTATTTTAGGAAGGAAACGAGTAACGAAGTCTTTAAGTATTAAACTTTAAAGCTCTAGTAAAGAAAAAAAAGTATGTATAAACGTGTTTGCTGTTAACTGAAATAAAATACAATAAGCGTTTTCTTCTGATTAACAGGGACTTTTAAAACTTTGTTAGTACGACAAAGGCAAAGGTAAAATGGCATCTCTGACGAGTGACAGCAATCATCTGTTGACAATCGAAGTTTCAATGAGCCTGCTGCAGCCCTGAGCAACTTCTCAATCTGACCCCTGCGTGTCACAAACATCCATTTAATGTCCAAGGAAGAACTTATGTAAGATTTGATTGAAATGAAGAAAACAGAAAAAACAGGGGTAATGTCTCACCTGGCCCTGGCCGAGGGAGATGGCGTTGAGTTTCTTGGAGAACCTCATCTCCTCGGCGAACTTGTAGAGATCTGCAGCGGGATCGGTTCCCTGGGAGAGGACGAAGATGAGCGGAGTGGTCGGGGACGAGTCCTTGAACACCAGATGAAGGTCGGTTGCCTGGAAAGAAACAGGCATGTACAGTGCGAGGTAAGATGTTTTTCAAATAATGAGAAAGTGTGAGAATAACAAAATGTAACCATGGCAGTAGCACCACAGGGGCGGATCCAGGAATCTGAAAAACGGGAGTGTTCTATAGCGTTCCAGGCCCAAGAATTTTACATTAAAAAACGTAATATTTGGGCCAATATAGGGGGACTTGCCAAAATCCACGCCTGCACTACACAGAGTGGAAAGTCATGGACAGATCTGATGATGAATATGTTAGGTATATCTGTCCGTATGTGAACATTAAAATGGTATTTTTTGTTAGTGGCTGAGAACCATAGTCATAATTTTACAGCTAATTTTTTGGTATATCTTTGGAAAAGAAATAATATCTTCAGTGATTCCTACCAGGACTGTGACACCCTCATGCATTCAATTAATATTATATGAGGTGACAATCATGGGTTTTACATGCTTTATGAATGGCTGTATAAGGATAAAAACTTCACTCTTTCGTGGCTCTATATAGATATGAAGTGTAGAGGGTCAGGACCCGCCTTGGGGTCATTCCATACCTGCGGTTCGATGAAGCGCTGTCCCAGGTGGGTGGCCACGTAGTCCTGCATCGACTGGGTCACTTTGTCCGGCCGGAGACACCGCAGGATCAGGACCCGCTGGAAGTCGTCTAAAGTCTCATTCCAGTGGCCCGGTAGAGGTTCTCTGTAAGCGGGGAGAGGTAGAAAAGTTAGGTACATCACAGTCTCTTTCAAGACATAGAAAAATTTCTTATTGCAATATCTTCATAATTATGCTGCAAAGGACCATACACACATATATATAGACATTGTGCAGACAGGGTCACATGACAAGATTTTGGCAATTACCTTTCGGTCAGAAAAACCATGCAGCTATGAAATATGTCCATAATTTATGGATAAGAATTGTACATTATAATTTCATGAGTTTGTTTTGATAATTAGACGTAAATAATTTTATAGATGCCTTATAATTATGAATGATAATAATATATCTGAATTGTTGTCAATATGGCGCTAAGCCCATCTTGGGTGGCGTGACGTCCTCTGAACAACGTTTAATGTTATGCCTGCAATGGCGTCTTGTTGTTTTGTGCTGTCATGGGAATCATAAGTTATTAGACATCATCCACCAGTTGTCCCGCCCATTCCCTCCCCCTCACCTATGCGGGTCGAGGCTGTCGAAGATTTTCTTGAAGCCGGCGTTATTGTCTTTGAACTCGGTTGGGAACTCGGCAAACTTTGGCAGGGCCCCGATGGTGAGGATGTCTCCCCAGGACCGGGCGGTGAGCCATTCGCCGCTCGGGTTCGGCAGGTCCTTCGGCTTAGACGTCCCACCGGCCAGCAGGTAGCGCCACTCGTCCTGAGGACACATGCCCATAGAAAGGGTTATTGTTATGTGGCATACAAATTACACTGGATTTTAAGCCAATTATTCCTACTTTGAAATATCCATTACAATGCAAAGGATTATCTTCAACAACAACCCTCAACCATATCTAAGCTATCTCTTCCAATATCCGAGCACTTACATGCCCATAGCAAGCTTTTACAGTAGGGGGTTCGTTTTTTGACTAAACGTTTTTTTAGAGGGGGGGGGGGCGTTTTTTGACTAAGAGGGCCAAAACCATATTTTTAGGGGTCCTATAAAAGGGACGGAGGGGGGGGGGGGGTCGGGACCCCCGGGCCTTGACCCTCACCCACTACCCTGCATCTGCCCCTGTCTAAGCATCTACCATATTAATCTGACACTGATTCTTCAAGATATCTAAGCATAAAACACATCAATCTGGTGCTTAAAAGTATAACCAACCTCATAATATCTGAACACGTACCATGTCAATCTTTCCCTCGTGCATGCGGATGCGCACGCAGAGGAGGAAGGCAAAGAGCAGCTTGTGTTTCTCGAACAGCGAGCGACACACGTTACTGTAGAGGCTGAAGGTAAAGTACTCGTTGATGTTCTCGGTACGCTGGGCCACGTTGTCTGCAGCAGAAAGAACCAGGTTAAAAATCAGCTTGCACTCTAATGGTAGAACTTAGTTTAATACATGTAAATAACAGATACCTGATAAAACGAGAATAGTTATTTCTAATTGCATTACCAAAAAAAATAACCAAATAAAACTGATTTTTTTCTTATCGTTTTTATGAAAAGAGAATTCTTCAATTAGACCTTCTAGTTATATTTTCCTGACTAGTGACTAGGAATATAAAGACAATGTATGCTTAATTTGTATTCCTTACTGCAGAAACCACAATTGCTTACAGCTAGAATCATGGGATATGATCACTAGATATTCTTATGATAATTGTCCATCTTGTCAATATATAAGCAAATATTTCTATTTACAGCTGCATGAGTTTGAATAGATATTGCTGTCAGTGATCCACGTCCACTCCATTTAAAATGTCAGATTTAGCACAGTCAAGGCCGGTTACAAGATTGATGTTACAGCTTATTTTCTTTACTCAGATCCTCAGAACTGATTCGATGACCATTACTTTAGATCTGCATTAATCACATTAAAAAGCATAACAAGCGTAATTCTACCAACTTAATGACTGACATATTTTAAAGCTCGTCCAAATAAAACGTTTGCTATTGCAACCATTGCTTGAGTAGCTTTAATACTTTGTCATATAAGGAAATGCTTGACACTAGTCGGCGCTTTTAGGGGCCGACGCCACGATCTGTCACCAGCAAGTAAGATCTTTAACGTCAACTAACATTCACAATGAAAATGTTTTTCGTCTTACAATAATCATTGTTTTTCCATGGGACTTAGGGACACACATAAGGACACTTTTTAATCATTACACCAGATTGTGTTTTTCATTGTTTTTACACAATTTTTTTAATCATCCATTTACTTAGCCTATACCTGCACCATGCCTTAACGGTATAGTTTACCGCGTGTCCACTTATAGCCGTGCTCAGTCTCTGGTCAATGGAAACAGGCCACAAGTTGGAGGAAAATAAGTGTTAGTAGAACAATCTCAATATAGGATAAGAAATGTGCCATCCTTTACCGAGTCCTTTAAGCCCCATACCCACTAGGCGATTTTACCAGCAACTCGCGATGGGCAACAGCAGAATCCCTTGTAAAATCATTCCCAATTTGGACCACCTGTTAGTATGTAATATTGAATGTTACATACTAACAGGTGGTCCAAATTGGTAATGATTTTACCAGTGATTCTGCTGTTGCCCGCCACGAGTTGCCGGTAAAATCGCTAGTGGGTATGGGGCTTCACTGGTACAGGCATTAGTGTATAGTAACGTGAAAATTAAATGTAAAGGGACAGGCAACAAGTTTGAAACTTTGAAAAAGGAGAGTTGTTGAAATTGTGTTTATTTTTATGATTGTAGTGAGAGTATATAGAAATATTATCAAAATGCATCATTATAGAGTATTTCCATATTTTCTTTTAGTTTTAAATAGAATTTTAGTTTGAAACAAAGTTTTAGTTTGAAACAAAGTTATGAAACCAACATGCATCATGATAAGTATTCTTTTATCTTTTAGTTTGAAACAAAATTTTAGTTTGAAAAAAAAAAACACAAAAAAACTGGAAACAAAGTCATAAAAGGCTTGGCTCGGGTGCCACTCCTCCTACCTGCGCGCTCAGCGTTGGCGATGCCGCCGAGGAAGATGGAGATGAACCACTCGAGGGAGTACTGGTACATGGGGTCTATGGTGGCCAGGTCGGCCACACAGAAGAAGAGGATCTGAGTGTTGACGGCCACCGGGATGTAGAGGGAACGGGTCTCGTCTATGTCCTTCTCCGTCTGCTCAGCGATGGCCACTTTAGCCTGGGGGAAATAGTGGTATATAACAACATGAACAGGTTGGTCATGGAGTGTGTACACTTCATTATAAATGTGTATTTTTCACGTTAGCATTAAAATTGAGAATCATCTAGCCACGTCTCGTAATATAGAAGAAACACGTCATTGTAGAGTCTTAGTTCAGTCAATGTTAGTCCTGTTGGGTAAACTTATTATGATAACTCAGTCAGGTTTGAGTCGGCTGAGGTAACTAAACGTATATCATATTTATGATGAAAGATTTATGCATACTTAAATAATCTCATTATTTTAATATATTCAAACCCCCTTGGAATGACATTGAAAAATTGTGTATCCAACGTTATTCCTTCTTTTTCCCTTTCCATTTGGCTCTTCTGATTCGGATGGGACCTTTACAAAATGTACTAGAAGATTCACTCACTTGTTTCTCTGATATTTTAAGGTAAAAGTGTTACAGTTATTAATTCAATAGGGTGGTCTTCATAATCATGAAAACCCTGGAGTCCCAAGAATGTGTCAGAGGTGTAGACAAAGAGATTTATTTTTCACAAACCCGAATATATTCAGCGAGCCAAAAAATAATTTTTTAGAATCAAATTTGAATCAATGAATTAGAAGATGTTTCTTAAACCCACTGACCTTGATCTCAGCTGACTTGACTTTGGAGGTGCCCAAGAATGTGTCAGAGGTGTAGACAAAGAGATTTATTTTTCACAAACCCGAATATATTCAGCGAGCCAAAAAATACTTTTTTAGAATCAAATTTGAATCAATGAATTAGAAGATGTTTCTTAAACCCACTGACCTTGATCTCAGCTGACTTGACTTTGGAGGCGCCCAGCGTGGCGATAAGGTCGACATCGTCTACGGGCGAGCCCTCGGAGGAGCTCAGTTTGTGCAGGATCTTGTCCTCGATCTCCTTCAGCTCCTGCTTCATCTTGGCGTTGGACACGATCAGTTGGTTCTTGGCCTCCTCCAGGTCAGGACGCTCCTCCGCCACCACCGTCCCCAGCAACTGGTCCTCCAGACCACTGTGGGTGGAGGGAACAGTACAGTTAGACCAACCAAATATATCACAGACAGTACCCTAATTCAAAGAAACTTTGAAACCAGGAATAGAAAACTTGAAGTTGTTATTTTGCCTTTTTGTTCCTGGTAAAAACTATGATGTAAAAATGAGATAAAACAATCAGTTTCACACCTTCTATGAGTTTACCAATTGGTCAGCCCTAGATTATATAACACGGTGGATGGGGAGAATAATAAAAAGAGGCCGTCAATATGTCACATATTCCACCAGTGGAAAGGAGCACCTCCGTTTAAACCCAAGGAGCCTGTATGGTGCTTTCCATACGGCAGTTAGGAGCAGCTGGTAAAGGTAGGGAGGGTCGGGGATAGTGGGGAGGGGTGGGAAGGCCTAAGGTAAGGCTGGGGAAGCGTTATAGATTGGTACGGGACCAACATCTATAACTCTCAGCTGCTGTCTTATGGCTAATTCGACACTGCGACATGGCCATTACTTAAAGTTAAAATCGACATGCGACATACAAGACCCCCCCCCCCCCCCCCCACACACACACATCAAGGGCTCCTGTCTTCATTGAGATCAAAAACATGTTTAACTCCAAATGGAATTTGTTTAGTTGAAGACGTCTATGTAGACAGACCACACAACCTCGCATCTGAAGCAATCAGTGTTAAAACGTGCAGCCTACCTGGGTGAGAGTGTGAAGTTGACGATGGTGACCTTGGTGGAGATCTCGGGGGTGTAGTGCGGGTTGGGCAGCTTGGTGGTCACGTAGAACTTGAAGTCCTCGTGGTACGGGATGACGGCGTCGCCCAGCTTGATGACCAGACTGCCCGCCTGCTTGAAGGTCTGAAGAACAAAGAAAAGGCTGTAGCTGTTAGACCTTCTTTAGTGCGTCTGGCTTAGGACGTTCAGGGACTATCACTATGTTAGATATTATCATGATATGCGAAAATCGCGCTTTTTTATTCCATTCATTATGCGACATTCGATTCCATTTGTCTAAAGATAAAGAGTAAGACGTGGAAATTGGAAAGATTATTTCAGTTTTTGAATTTTGAAAATCGGCAAAGAAATCTCACCTTACCTAAAACTCCTAAAACTTTACCATAGATTTGCCAGTTGCGCATCCATCGCATATTAATCAATGTGCGATTTTTCGTGTTAATGCCCAAATTGATCGACACTCCTCCCTAGCCTTATCCATGGACGCTGATTCTAATGAATTTCAACCACTTATCACTTATATTCTGACTATCAAGTTCAGACTGATACCATCTGCAGGGGCGGATCCAGGAATTTAACAAAAAAATGGGGGGGGGGGGGGCGTGCAAATTTGAAAATTCCCCCCTGCCCTTTGGGCAATGACCATTTCATATTAAAAAATGTAAATTTTGACCAAAAAAAAGGGGAGGGGGTCCCCCCCCCCCCCACACACACACACTAAATCCGCGACTGATATCTGCTCTCCTTTTGACTTTTCTATTCGTGCCTGTAAGGCAGAATTCTTAAGGCTATATTCCAAGATAATTATATAGGTTTTCTATGGATTCCTTGCGATTGTCAATTTGAGGATATCAGCATGTGGGTATCAAACCCCAAATGGCTTTCGGTACCTAGGAAAAGGGACTGCAAATGCTGCCTTCCGCAAAGTGGAATATGGCCTTTACACTGACCTGTTTCAGCAGGATAGGTTCTAGTGCGGGGTCCAGCTCCTCTCCCACATTTTCCAGGAGACAGGGTTTACCGAACCGCACGGCATTCTCCAGACTACGCAAGAAGTCCCGGTCAGAAAGTTTGATGACATCGATACCATTGTCGCGTTCCTGGAATACAACACACAGACAGTTAGAAAGGCATATCAATAATAAATGTCTGAATTTGATGCAAAATGTATCTCTCAGGGCTGTAAGTCAGGATCAATGGGCAAAAGTAGTGTGAAATAAAACCTGAAATTATCATAAAGGCTGTTTAAATAAACACTAATTTTCATTCTAAAAAAAAAAAGATAAAATGAACAGTACATTTACGCAGTTACTGTTGGGGCCGAAAACGCGGAAAAAAGACAACTGAAATTGGAACAAAATCCTTAAACATAAAACCCGAATCATTAAAGATCTATATCATGCAATAAAAGTTTTCTGAGATTATCTGAACGTGATCAGGTATTTACCCTACTGGAGGCAAGAGTCTTAGATATATGTATAATAGATGGAATGTAAAAAGTAATTTCCGACCCTCCTACTTGGGCCCAAAAAGCAGAGAAAGAATTAAATTCAAATAAGGATATGGTAGATAGACTCACCAGGTTCTTGACCCACTTGTTGGCCTGGCCCTGGGGGTCGATGAAGAGCGGCCAGCGGTTGGAGTACTGCACGATGACGGCGTTCTCCGTACTCAGGTTGTCTTTGGGCAGCCCGGCGATCTGCCAGCTGCGCACCTTCACCGGGTCGCTGAGGGTCTCGATCACGTTACAGCCGTGGTTGTGGGGCACGTTCAGACCGCCCAGCTTACTCGTCCAGTCCGCCACCATGTTGGAGCGGTACTCCCCCTAGTGGAGGGGTGACAGGCATAATTGTTTAATGCAATTCTGTTTGATACTTCAACTGTTTTATGATTGATAATTCTCGTAATTTCATTTTTAATGCATGTATAATTATTTTATTGTACCAACTTGGAAGAACAAAATCGCATGGTGAAAGTGCTAAATGTATTTAAAAAAAAAAAATCTCAGTCATGTCTCAAAACAGTGTGATAGGCCATTCCCATTAGAGTAGCGCTCTACTAACGCAATAGGACCAAACCAATGTATTGAGATATGGATTCCTATGGGCCAAGGCTAAACGTGTTGGGATCAATGAATGCCTCTGTGGCAGACTGCGCAGACTCTTAAAATAGGAGTGTATAGCTTAGGAAATTCTTTTGATGTTTTTGTCTCTTTAAATATGTATATATATATATATGTGTGTGTGTGTGTGTGTGTGTGTGTGTGCGTGTGTGTGACTATATATATATATATAAAGATGTATATATTTTGATAAATCATCAATATCCTGTCTGTTGAAAAAGCTTTACTGTATTTTTGTTATTTTGTCCGATCACTTACGGTGAAGGGTCCGAGGTAGGCGACCGACCCGGCTGAGATGAGGATGTCTCCGGTGATGTTGGCCACCACCTTCTCCAGGTGCTGCACTGACTCGAACCAACGGCCCTTCTCGTCAGCCAGCCCGCCGATCAGCTACAAAACACCAGAGCTCACTTTTGAAGGATGTAACAAACCGAAATTTTTCAATATGCTAAATCATAAGTTTACAATAAACATCAAGTCTACATAGTCGTAGTTGGGTTAGCCATGCTCTTCAATAATTTTTAGAGTTCGCTTATTATATTTATGCTATATTACTATTTTAGTATACTCATGGAAAAGTCTTGTGTTGATTAAATACAGTATTGCAGACTCAAAAAAACATAAAACAGAACTTTTTTCTATGTTGAAGTGTAATAGCTCTGTCATAAAAATTACATAAAACTAGTACCTCCAAAAAATAAATGATCATGGGCTTCATTGAAGAAACTGGAATAAAGAGCTAGTTATTTCAATTTTTAAAACAACGCTCACCAGGACATTTAATAGCCCTGAATGAAACAATGACAGTGTTGTAATATCAATTTGCTATCTGATAATTGTTCTCACGTTTTGCTAGAAATAGAATTGTATTCCCAACAATCACGGGACCGTGAGGAAGAATAGAATGTAGCATTTTGAGATCTGTCAAGTACAAATATAACTGCACAGAAAACAAACTCTAACCTTGTCTGCGCGGACGAGCCTGGCCTCGCACTCCTGTGTCTTAAACTCGAGCTCCTCCTTCTTCCGCACGCAGTCCTCGTACTTTGCCTGCAGCGTGGCGATGCCCTCCTCCACCTCGGTCAGCCGGGCCTTGGCCGCGTCCAGGATCTTCTGGGTCTCGGCCAGCTCCTCCGTGGCGATGCGCAGGGCCTCCCGCTTCGGGGCCACGTTCTTGGCCACGTGGTGGTACTTGTACATGGCCCGCGCCCACTCACAGATGGACTTACACGCCTTGGACACCTATCGGACAGTGGGAGGGAGGACGTTAGCATCTACCCAATGACCAGGCTAGGGTATGGCCCTAGACCCTTAAATTCGACAGGGCGACATTGCCACTTCTTAAGAACTACATACGACATATAAGGACCCCCATCAAGGGCGCCTAGGCTAACTTTGAACAAGAATACTCTTGGTTCAATTTTCGTTTGAAAGGGACACAGAAGAGAAACCCTGACTGCAAAGACTATCCTGCAGCATTATCCTAAATGGTCTGCACCTATTAGACTAAAATATCAATCATAACTAAAATCCTGCTTACAAACTTTCTTTAAAAACATGTTGATGAGTAGCAGACATTTAATGCTGTTTTCATAGAAAACAGAATATGATACTGAAGAGAATCGACACAGAACTAAATAAACCCATTTAATCATTTTAAAAAACATTTATCGTATTGTTTATTTTTACTAAAACTTAAAGCCATAAAACACCTGTTGCTTTTTATCAAAATAAGTTTATGATCAGGAGACGTGGCGAGGTGTATGTGTTAACAGCAACCGCATGAATGAACTGACCAAAATAAAATATTACAAAACAAAACAAAAAACAACAACAGAGTTTTAACCAGAAAAGGGTTTTCAACTGTTTCCGCCTGCTGAAACGCATTCTAACCTTGAGGATGTTGGCGGGTGTGAAGGCCTCGTTGTCGATGTAGGGCTGGATCTTGGTGATGACCGGGTCGGGGATGTTGTCGCGGTCGTACTTAAATAGGCCCTCGAGGAATTTGCCAGGGTCCTGCAGCAGGCCTTTCCCGGGCTCCCAGTAGTCGTCAATCTTCTGACCAGGCTGTGAGATATCAAGTGGAAATAAGGTCACTAATTTTGGATGCAGGTGAAGTATGACTGCTGTGTTAAAGGAAGGTAGTTAACTATCTCAGTAGAAAGACTTGTTACTTTGTATGTTAATTACCATACGCTGACAACAAGAGGAGATGATGATAGTTGTGTTTAAAGTCCGCTCAGCAATATTTCAGCTATATCTGAACCAACTGACAATAAAGGTGGAATTTTAGTTAAGTCAGACTGTGGAATATTTGATATTTAACGATTTACAATTTCACTCAATTTGCTTCACTCCATGGTATTCAAAAACATATTTCCTTAATATTAGACAACATCTAGACATGTAATCAGAATATACAATATGCGTACCTTTTCACCAGCGACCTTCTTGGGCTTGATGCCCTTCATGATACACACAGCCTCTATGACCATGCGCACTCCATCCGGGGGGCGCTGCATGGCGCGCACCTCCACCACATCGTTCTTATTCAGCGACTTCAGACTCGCCAAGGCAGCATCCTGAGGGAAAAACCAGGTGTTATTTGCAAGGATCAGGTTGGTTTGTTGAGGACCATGATTTGAAGGTCAGATTAAAACAATAGATAAGGGGAGGAATGGACCTTGACATGATATACGAACCAAAAGGTCCCATGCTCCAGCTATACAGGGAAGGATGTGTTAGGAATCTTCCTTAGAGAGAAGAGATATTACTTTGTAGATTAATCACGAATTGGTTTATACCGGAGTATCTTTATTGATGAAAAAAATACTTTATCTAAAGTGTCTTAAATTCTCGACACCTGAAGTTATGCAAGGGTTGAGAGCAAAGTTCACGATTAATTAAAACAACAGGAGAAAAGGAATGAGTATAGCTTATCTTAAATACAGCTACCAAAAGAAGTTAGGGAGGTTAAGCAACCCCAACGCATCACCTAACGTAATGTAACGTATTAGCCATTTTAACATAACCATAAGACCTTTCATAGTCAATTTATTATCATCGACTAGTGATTATAAGATGTCCATTCGATTTCAGAAACACCTTAGATCTTCTCCCACTGCAAGCCTCGAAGTTTAGGGATACGTTGACCTATCGAGATGCGTCGGCGTTCTTTAACCTCCTTATTGTAAGCAACAAGTTCGGCATAACGGGGGTAATTTGGGAGGAATTTAAAAAAAAAAAAAAAAAAAAAAAAAAAAAAAAGGGGGGGGGGGTGCTATAGTAGATGTTTTGCGTGCACCCTCTGTGCACAAGAATTTTACATTGAAAAATCTAATATTTGGGCAAAAAAGGGGGAGTGTGCGCCCTGTACGCCCCCTCTCCTAAATCGACGCCTGCATACGGCTATTACTTACGAGAGCGGGCAGAGCCTCATTGAGATCACGCTGCGCGTCGTCTGCGATGGCCTGGGTCTCGCGGGCCTTCAGCGCTGCTCCAGCCTCCTCCTTCTGCACCACTGACTTGGTCTCCTCTGCCACGGCCTGGTGACAACAGAATCAACATGGCACATGTAAAGATAAACTGGAAAGGTTATATTGTCTCTAGAAAGATGCATTGGTCCTCCTATTGTTAGATTTAGGGTCTTGCTCTTTGAGATTAAGATTCATATTATATTTAATATTTTTCGGACCAGCAACTACAGGAAGATTGGTTGGAGATACAAGCCGGAATATATTACGCACATTACATTTAATTTTCAACAAAGTGACCACTATAAGTCATACCAAATTTAATCAAATTTGCTTAAAAGTAGGACAAAATGTATGCTATGTTCTATCATAGCATACAGATGTCAAAGGCTAAGAGCATACCGTGTCCTTGGTGATCTTCTCCATGGTGACGACCGACTCAGTGACGGCCTCCTCCAGTAGGGGGCGCATCGTCTCCAGCTCCTCCTGCAGCTTGGCCACCTCGTCCGCCGTGCTCAGCAACTGGAAGACGACATATAAGTTAATGTCAAATAAACTTTTTCCACTTTTTAGATAGAATCTTTTTTGCTGGATATGTCTGGAGTTTCAACCGTAATGTCTGCCACATGATCCTAAAACGTCGGACACAATGAATGTCTTAGGGAAAACATGGGGGGAAAATTGTACATGTATAATGATTATATTGCCGACAGGATATAGGTAAATGTCCGATAAAAAGCTGGTGGGCGTCCGAAACAATGTCCGGCACTCTAAAAAGATTTCCACATACACTGTATCTCAACTGCGATTATGATTAGAAACACTCTTAGTAATTGACAAATCATTCCTTGTGCTGACCTCCCTCTTGCGTCTGGATCTAGAAAATGCACCATACTGTCTATTGACCCATCTGCGCTCTTAGATCTCGTTCACAACTTACAGTCTTATCCCTTCAAGGCAACCCCCCCCCCCCCCCCCCCGATTCATTCTCTGTTACCCTAAGTACCGATTACCGGTAGTCTCCGCTATACCCTCAGCCTACTATGAAATAAGCCGCCCTTGGCATACCTTGTCGAGACCGGTCTTGGTGCGGTTCTTGGAGTTGGTCAGCTCGGTCTTCTTCAGCCCGATCAGCTTGCTGAAGATACTGAGTAGCTCGAGGTAGCTGGTCGGTGTGACGTAGTTATGACGGCTGAGTTCTGCCAAGAACTTATGCGAGTTGGTGGTGACTGACGAGTGGATCTCCTGACACATGAGCACCTGAGGGACAGCAAGGAGTGCAACATTGAGATCAACTTTCACAATTGAGCAATTTGAAGTTTGTTATCCCTTTGTTGATACGATAAAGTATCTTCCACGTATAACTTGGTCGTTCCTACAGACCATTGATATTTTAAGAAAGGTCTTCAACTCCATGTTATGTCCATGTTAATTCCAGATAATAGAAATCTAGCAGGGATATTCATATATTCATATGATGGGCTGTTCCAGCGAAGAGAATTCTATTCACGCGGCTATCATCTAATGATAAGAAGCTGGGGGGAAAACTTGTAAAAATAAGATAATGTTCAAAATGGCCAGATATCGAGCAAATAGCCCTCAGAAATTTGCCCACGTTGGCTTTTGATACTCATGATATCTAGGACTTTTCCAAAGACTTCAGGGAGCCGCTACTTCTACGATTACTAGAGAACTATACACGAAAGCTGGTCAAGAAATAACCCTTACCAGTCCCTCCATCTCCTGGTCGCCACAGTCCAGGTCTGTGATGTCGTTCAGGAACCTTGTGGCCACAGACCGCAGAGCGTCCGGTGGCCAGTTGCCGAACCAGTCGATTGTACAGCAGTTGACGAGGGCTGGGAACTGTCGGAGCCGGGCTCGGAACACCTCACCGATGGGGCTGGGGGAGACAGCGAAGGCATTAGCATATAGTCTTTTAATATTTTAAAAACTTGATTCCTAGTACACTCACAAGTCCTTCCATCAGATTGTCATATAAACGAACAACTCTTATCATACAACAGTCATAGTTGAACACAATGTAGATACATACTTGGTAACAACTATACATTATAATGTAGGATAGGTAAAGAGAGTAGGTTCTTTTAAATAGTGTTTGAATGAGAAGCTTCATTTCGATTTGTTTGAAAAAGGTTTTTTTAAAAACAATTGGAGGTGGGACGGAAAAGTTGGTTGAAAAATACAGCTACTTGCCCCGTTTAAGTCAATTCTTCTTAAAGATTAAAGCTTTACTTGAAAAATGAAAGCTTATGAAGAGATATGAAGGACCTATTTCCTGAGCGGATACTTGTTACACGATTCTTTCCTCCATTTATAAAATGCCTTCCTAAATATATCAGAAATGTTTGATATGTGCCCATAATGTGACATGCCTTATGTAATAACCATATAATAAAAGTGTTTTTTGTATGAAATACAGATAAAAAGATGGGGAAAATATTGAGAAAAGATTAAATGTGGAAGACATAATTGCATAAGTCTATGTGATGAATGTTGAAAATATATGGCCCTAATAACCCGTGACATATCAAAAGATGCATAAACAATCGTCAATTGTGACTTTCATTCATTGACAAAATATGATTTTCTTAAACACAATATCAGATTTGATACTTAAACATAGATCTTTGATACTCTACGAGTAAAACAGATATATGACGGTGTGCTTTTTAGCCTTACAAAACCTTTTATTTAAAAAAATAATGTCTGCATTCCGATGAATCTACACAATAGTGCATTGTGAGTAAACATTCATTTAAAAGTGACATTCTGACTGTAATGTATTTAATGCGTATAGAAATATTGCTGTGCTGGTAGTCATACTTACTCCTCATAATGTTTAGGTCTAGCATAGATAAAGGGATAACATAAAATAATGACTGCAGAGAGAACGAGCGTATTGAGAATACACATAGAGATATCACACAATTTAATGATTTAATATAGTTGGTTTTTTTTCAATTATGTTCTAAACTAGTAAAATTCTTAAACTCTTCATTATGATATTCTCATCTTATTGCTGAATGTTAGTCTACTTTTTTTCTTGCTCAAGGTGGCAAGTCCCATACAAAGAGGACAGTCCTCCAGCCGCCCCCCTCTCACCTCATGGCAATGACGGTGTGCAGGTTGGAGCGCACCCGCTTGGTGTACGCGGAGAATAGGTTGGTCTTGGTGGGCTGCATGCCCGCGTCCTGAACAATGGGTTTCATTGTCGTGTAGATCGAGTCCAGCTCGTCTATCGCGTAAATATTGGGCACGTCGCCGGCATTCAGGATGTTGTTCAGATCCTCCAGGAAAGATTCACTCTTAATCTGTTGGAGGAAAATGCAAAACAAAGTTAAATATGACCGTGCAGTGATCATGGTTAGATTTGGCACTTTGTAAAGGGAGGAGCAGCTTTTGGAAACTATATTCCTTCAAGAATTTTTGGCCGAATTTTACTGTAAAACGCACAAATTTTCAGAATAGAGGCAGGGTGCGTTCCCAACCCATTCTATATCTGCCATGGCTAGTGGTGTTCATTTAGTGAATTTATTCAATGATTTCATTATCGAATTAATTAATAGATAATTAAAGATCAATATAAGTAAGGAGTACTGAGTTCTGGTTACCTGAGTGTCAGAGAAGAGGAAGGTGGTGAGTATGTTCTCGAGGCCGGCCCGTAACATGACCTTCTTGAGATCGTCCCTCCACTCGGGCACGCCGTAGTTCTTGGCCAACTCGATCTGGAACAGGTCGTACTCAGCCCTGGAAAAGAAAGATCAAAGTTCTGAGATTAGTTTTTTTTGGACATAAGAGTTATTTTGAAATATTGAAAGCTTAACACATTCCTTTTAAACCAATGGAGAAGTTTTCTATATACAGGGAATCTGTAAAATTGTTAGAAAATGGTTAGTCAAGTCAAAGGCTACTTACATGTGAGTGGCCAGTCTGGTGAGAGACTGTCGCCCGGAGCCTCCCATACCCAGCAGTAGTGCGTTACCCAGCGGCTGGCGCAGAACGCGAGAGATGCGACTGAGGTGGCGGATGGCATCCATGAACATGACCAGGTTCATCTTGGCCGTGTTCACCTGGTTATAATCTTCCAGGTACTCCTCTACGATGCGCGTCATCTGAATGAATAACAAAGGATCAGCTCCGGCTCAGCGTTCTCTCCAAACCTTTTAGGGTCCTTATGCCCTTGTTACTGGCCTACAGATTTAACAAACACCCCAGGCCAAAACACACTTCATGTCTAGTATATAGCTGTTAATGACTAATATAATATTCTTATGTAAGTGATCCTATTGACCTTGCGAAGACGCAGTCACGGATCACTTCCTTGTAATAACCACGTTGTGATCATGACTACATGATTGGGAAATTAATAACAAATGTATTAATTCTACCTGGCAATGATTGTTGATTAGGATTTAATGAGATTGCTTTATGTAAATTTGACATAAGAATATATCATAAATGCTTAAAAATTGCAAATAATACTGGTTATGGATCACCAATATGGCGGGCAGCTCATTGTTAGAGAAGTGACATGATCTACACAACTATATAAAGATACAGCAACGCCTTACAAATGAATAAATGTTAGTTATGGTTCCTTGCAGAATGCCTCAACCTCCGTATTGTCACAGGGACTACTGCCGGCTGCTTCTCACCTTCTTGTGGTCGTCAATCTCGATGTACTGCTTGTTCTCCACGTTGGGTACCATGAAGTCGCCATAGATGAGGGGCTCCAGGGTGACCACGTCCTCGTACTTGGCGTCAAAGTTGGTCTTCATCTTGTCCTTAAGCAGGTTGATGAACCAGTTGCGGTCCTCGTCGTTGATCAGACGGTCCTGGAACACGCGCTGACTCTCGTGGCACCAGAGACGGAGTACATCTTCGATGCTCTGTTAAAACAAGTTGTATCATTGCCAGCAGGTTGATGAACCAGTTGCAGTCCTGGTGATGAACCAGTTGCCGTTTCAACTTACGTCTGTGACAAATTTCCTTATATTTTACATCGTATTTTTTCAATTTGAAGGGGCTTCCAGACACCCAGGAATAAACCTTAAAACTGGCTTTCATTTCAAAGTATGAACGGACTGTACTGCATTACAGCGTATACCAAATCTTAAATGCATTTTCAGATATGCCACCCGCGACTGATGAAAAGTAGGAAAAATAGGAAACACTTTTCCTAATGTTTTTCTAGAAGTGACTAGGAGGGAAAGAACCTTTGGGAATAGAGACCTGACATTGAATTTGTGTTTTGATAGCTCGAAAAGTAGCTACAAAAGTAGGAACGATGGCATCTTCGATTTTCTATAAACATAAAAGGCGTGTATTGCCCACTAGAAATTGCTCTATGACTCAAAGGGCCTACCCCCATCTTGGCCGGGTCGCCCATGAGGATGCCCTGGAAGACCTTGGAGAGATCGCGCAGGTTGAAGGTGTAGTGCGACTTGGCCGGGGTGGGCAGCAGCTGGGTGGTGATGGTCGAGTACACCTCGATACACGTAGTCACCAACTTGTCGACGTTGGACACGAGTGACGGCTGCTGGGCTGTGGGGGAAAGGAGCAGGGACATGAGGTCAGGGCTTCCCAACTCCGGAGACATACTACTTTTACAAAGGTTTAGACCTTAATAACCCCATCAGGTCAGACATTTTGTGAAAAAGTACGTTCTTATCTTCTCATTTGGTAACCTTTTATTACAGTTTTTATTATGATATACTACTCCATGATATACTACTCCAGAAAACTCAAGTATGGTATGTAATGTGTCGTAAATACCTACTGACTGAACCTGCTATTTCCACAATATAAATGTCTTAATCATTCACCACTTATTATAAGGTTTGCTTTCAATGAATCAGTAGCTTTGTGTTTTTATAGTTTGGGCTGTGTGGTAAGCTTGGCTTAGGACTATTCATTTGATACAATTTATTTGTCACCATGTTCTATAATCAGAGTACCAAAGTAAGCGTATTGATTTTCCAAAATTGCTCAAGTTTAAAATCAAAAGTGGTTATCTAATATATTTGTAATCATCTTAGGTACCATTTGTGGCATGTTCATTTGCTAATCACCTACGGATATTAAGCAAGAACTAGGTGTATAGCAATAAATAAGGCAGGGGCCCAGCTTGTAGCTATATTACAAGGGTTTAATTCTACTCAGCTTACCATCCTTTGGCACTCCATCTACAATATCGGGGGAAAACACTTCAACATTCATGTCAACATAGATGTCCTTGCAAAGCAATCTCTTCGCATATTGGGGATTTGACCAACTGGGCCTTTTTCCTCTATGTGGACATTTTTTCGCAGATGTCCTTGGACATAGACAGGAATACCGGTAGTATCGTTTAAGATTAAACACAAAAGCTTTTTTTTTCGGTTCTATAACATATATGCATGCGACCAGTAAAGTTTTCCATCACAAATTATGAGAATAGTTTTTATATTTGGTTTGGGATTCGGAAAAAAATTGTTGTAACCTACACAGCCAGAATTTGAGGATGGTGCCAAAGATCTTGGTCATGGCGGAATCCTCGAGCTCGGTGAAGGCGATGTAGTTGAAGTGCCTCATGAGTCGCGCGGTGACCGGATTACGACCACCGCCGGGCGGGCCCATGGCACACACGTAGTTCACATCCACCAGCCGACGGAAGTCACCTGCACAGGGAAAACAAAGTTTGGGTATTGTTATTCTTTAAAGGTGATATTTCTTTTGAGACAAGCTGTAGTATCGATATTAAACTAAAACCGCCGTCTCAATTCTAACTATCTATATCGTTATTATCTAGGTAAATATTATAGTACCGTAGAAATAATAATCAAAGAAATATCAGGTACATATTTGATGGTAAAGTCAAGTCAAAAGTCCGTAAGGGGGACGGACGGTTTAATCCTCAGAAACTATTGCTCTGCCTTTTCCCCTCTCCATTCACAACGGATACGAAAGGAAGTCTCACGGCTCTGCTGACAGAAGTGTGCACTATACTGATACTGTTCTCTCATTCCTCGAGATAGGACTACACCAAATGTATCACTGATAAGTTGATTCACCTTGTACAATATCATATCACCATGCCTTAAGACAGATATTTGTTCCCTTGTTTGCAAGTGTTCAAACCCTGATCTTACCGATGGCCTTGCGGTCGTACCAGCCCTTGAAGTCCATCCACTGCCGGATGAGTTCGATGGGCGGCTGAGCGCCGTACTCCTCCAGCGCCGGCATGTTGAGGTCGTCTATGAAGAAGATCATGTACTTGCCCAGGGGAGGGCCGAACACGCCTTTACGCCTGGGGACAAAAGGAACAGGAAGATTAGCAGACATAAAGAGCAATAGAGAGGAATGAGAATTATGGTTCCTCCATTTAGGGGACAGTTAATCATGTCATAATAAAGAACTAGGAAATACACAAACACAAATATATTGTCTTGCATCTTCTGCTGGCGGTTATCAAAGTGACTGGCAATAAATGTGAGGGGTTGGTCACATTCGTTTGGTACAAAGCACCCAAATTTACAATTTGCTAATGTTTCTGTTTCAATGTGATATTTGAAACATACTTCAAATCGAAAAGACTAATCTAGCTAAGATTTTGGTCTAATTAATGGCCCTCTACTTGGAATGATTGGGGTCTCCAGATATATTGAAATAACTTAGATTAGTGAAAGATTAAACTACGATGAAAGGTATCAGGATTAATGTATATCTTTTGTATTTTAATGGCCCTAGACCTTTAAATTCGACACCGCGACATGGCCATTTCTTAAAATCGACATGCGACATGAGGCTTAGTGACATGAGTGAAAAAATAAACGACATGGCAAGGCCTGTTTCTTAAATTCGACATGGGACAGGGCAGCATCTTAGAGGCAACATGCGACAGGGAGCTAAGGGACAGGCTACATTACCATTTCTTAAGTTCGACATGCGACATTGAGACCCACCCATCAAGGGCCCCATTATAGCATGTATTCTTCACACAGTTATTGGCACAGGAAGGCTTTGTTTTATTTAATTCAAGAATGGTGGATATTATGAAATAAATCTTCAGAAAAAAGAATCTAAAAACCGTGCTAAAGTCTTTTGACAAGTGTAAGCCATGTGTACCTCTTGTCGAGTTTTCCGTCGATCAGGTCCTGTGTCTGGTTGGCGCTGGTTTTAGCGGAGAAGGTGATGAACTCCGGGATGTACTCTTTGGGCATACTCTGGATGAGTTTGTCCGCGATGGCCAGGGTCTTTCCTGTACCTGTTGGCCCAATGCAAATCACCTGGGAACAAAAATGGTACGAAGTTAAAATAAGTACAAATTATACCTTACCACGGATAGCCGATTTCTTGACTTTAACCTGTAGGTTAGCTTTGATAAGAGTGCATGCTGGGTAATATGTTGACAAATCACAAAGCTTTAGCATAGGAATTTTCATTAATCAGGTCACTATTTCTAGTTTTACATGAAAAAGACCATACAGGTCATTTTAAAATTTGTATCCATATACATTACGTATTTTCCAAGTTGTTTAAAAATTCATTCATTATAGGTGGAAATATCACATTTATTCATTGATTTTCTATAGTTTTCTATTAGCCTGCAGGTACTTAGAATACTATAAATCAGCTATCTGTTGTAGGTTGAATGAGTAAATATTTATCTAATCTAAAGTCTATTTAAAGACTTATCTCATTAGATAGATATTGTATGATGTAGTGTTTACAGTCATTTTACATAAATAAATCATACATCATTTGTAAACAGGCTCTGGTAATAGAGTGTAAACCAGTGGTTGATGGACTCACCGTTTTGTTGTTGGTGAGCAGCATCTCCAGCAGGTGGGTGGTCCGGATGGTGTCGATGGTCGGTACGATGATGTCGGCGAACTTCATCTCCGGGGTGATGACGTAGTCCTCCTTACCCTCCATCCACCCCTTCCACTTCACCTAGGATCAAATCAGCAGGGAGAACCTCTCAATTGGATGCTTTTTTCAAATACATCTATAGTTGATTGGTTGGTTATTGGGGTTTAACACTGAGGCAACATCTAAGGTCATATCACGGCAAGAACAAGGCTTGACAATGCTGTCTTTGATGATCATATCTATGGAATAAACTAATCTATGAGAAGATAAGAGACCATACCCCTACACATTTACCTCAAATAGATCTATGTGTTTGGTCTCATACTATATCATTTGAGAATGTATGACTGTTCAGTTTGAAAGTGTATATTGATTTTGATAAGTTGAACATCGGGCAAACGCTCTACTTGGCTAATAATTCTTAAGTTGACTCAACAGTTCTCACATATATTATGATAAGGTGGACAAGACCTAAAGTACACAGTAAGGACTAAAACCAAATACATCTTAATCATGATCAAAAACAATTACTCTGAGACAATGTATACAAACTTAAAAATATATATATATAATACAGAGAAGCTTAAACTCCCAGTATGCCTGGTTATTGGCTTCGGACTATAGCTCATGCAGAAACATATTAAAAGATTAAGCTGACCATGCAGTGATTATGAGAACATTAGTTTGAGTTACAGTCTGGGATAAACCTGCAGTGGTTGAAATTTCATGTTTATATTCAGCATTCTCTTTTTTTTCAACATTGAAGCAAATAGCTTTCTTTTAATGAATATGAACGAGTTAATACTAGAAGATAGTAGGAAGTATAATGTATGATATACGAACAGAAAACATGTATGACAATCAACTTAACAACAACGTCAAAAACAACCATACAACTTGAAATATAAAGTTGATGTTTTCCCTCCTACCTCTGAGGCCATGCACTGCGTGACGCAGTCAATAAGAAAGTCAATGTTAGTTTGAAACAAGTTTTTTTCCCCCTTTCAAGGTCCTTGGACATAAGTAGTGTTTTCTGCTCCCTTTTTGGGCCAGTATAGGAGGTCCCTATCCAATCGGACGAGAGCACCCTTTACCATAGAGAAGTTACGAGTCACTATAAATACCCAATCCTCTCATAGACTGACTGTATCCTATTTTCAAGCTCTCCAGACTCGTTGATTATACTTCTGATAATGTGCCAGCAAATGTAAAGACAGTTTCTGCTTCAGTTTAAACAAACCATAACAGTTCTTCGGCTGTTGGGCTTTAGATGTATCAAACCTATAAATTCACACCATTGCTCACCTCTCTTGTCTTGAGCTCCTCCTCTTCGTCCTCGTCGAGAGCGGGCAGGGAGATTCCGGCATCGTCCAGACAGTAGTCGTAAACCAGACCTTCAGCTGGGAACTTCATTGTGATCTATACATTGGAGAGACACATTCAGAAAACATTGTTAATGTGTTGTTCAGGAGTTCCATGTCAAAGCATGAAAACTTGAATGACAGCTATGCCGGCCTCTTAGAATGACAAGTTTCTAGATTCTATAAGTAAAAATTTTGTTAAAGAGCCCTTGACCTTCAGAATAAAATAACTGCAAATTGTCAAAGGTTACAGTCTGGGACTATATCTAAGAGCAAATTTCGCTGGTTTATGGTCAAGAATATTGGTAAGAAAAATTCCCCTTAGAGCAATGCTTTTTTAAATGAACATTTTATTTAAGTAATTATTCATATATATTAAAGGAACATGATATCAGAAAAGGCTAAATGTCTCCAGATTAATATGCTTACCCCTGCCTTGTCCACGGTCTCACGTATAAACTTGTCAACCTTCAGTCGGCTGTCGTTGTCGCACGTGCCACCGATGGTCCAGATGACGGAGAAGACGAACCACGGATCAATCAGCTCCTTGATACGGGCCTGGCGCTCCTCAGGGATAGGCTTGTCACCCTGTGGGGAGATTAAGGAGGCTCGTCACAGGGTTTATATATGGTAATTTGATAGAACTTTATGTATAGACAAGGAGATGTAAGATCTCAAATGGATGATTTCTCTGATCATGATGGCATATGCCGGCGTTAAAATTCATTATTGGTTATATAGGGATGTAAGTGAGTGTTGATGAAAAAAAAACTGTAACTCCAAAAGAAATTTGAAATTATATAATTAATGTTTTGAAAACTGGTGTAAGCAAGTATTTTTGAAAATTATTAGAAGGAATGACGTGAAAAAATGCGAAATCCGCCAAAAATGTGAAACCTTACACCCCTGATTTATAAAGTTTATATGATAAGGGGATATTGAAATAAGAGGGATGCAACACTTAAAATACAGTAATCAAGACGTATTGGAATCATATGAACTAAATGTAATCATTTGTCTTTAGAATAATCAGAAAAATGCTAAGAAAAAAAGTTTATCTGGCACATAGGGTAACCCATTGACTTGAATCTCGCTAAAAACAAAACCCATGCCTGTTCGGTTTAGGTGCACTTCAGGTGGACATGGACAAGTTTGTAAGTGGTGGCCATTTAAACATTGAACATGCTAACATATTGAGGGACTCTCACTTTCATAAAGTTAACCTTCCAAGTTGATGAAAGATCAAATCATTGGTAGAAATCATTATTGTTTTCATTGTCATTGAATAATATGTACAACTTTCATGTCGTAGAGGAAGCAGAGTTAAAGCATGCGTTGAAGGCAAAGCTGATTTCAGTCAACAGGTAGTCTTTATATCGCTGCGTAACGTTGCATTACAAAGGAGTTAGGAGAATAGGATACTTTAAAGTATTAAGATATGTAAGTGTTTACTGATTTCATTAGATGATTCACAGAAAAAAATGACATCACCGTTGACATCATACACTATGCTTCTAATATAAGATACTGATCCTGCTGATACTCAATCAGGAATTCCACTCTACAAGGCTGCCCAATTTTCTTCTAATTCATTTGGAATATTCATGATTTTAGGTCGAAACAATACAAGGCGAATTATCATATACATTGTAAGCCAAGAGCATCTCTTCAGCTTTTAGCACAGGGATGTTTGGGAAACGAAAAGTGGTGTCTTAAGATGAAATTTCAAATACTTAAGAGGCGATTAATATTATCATTGTAATTTGTATTATCTATTTCATCAAGTCTGTTGAAGTATGTAGATGTTTGGAAAGCACCGTCAGAGTAATATTTAGCATAGCAAATTTAAAATAGCTGCCATAAGCACCATCAACAGTATTGTACAATTTGAACATTCTTAGATCACATTATAGTTTAAAAGAATATGGTGGCCTTTTTAGTTACCTACAACTATGGTATTTAAACTATCGAGCGAAGCAATGAGTTAACAGTAGTAATCAGTACAATCTAGTAAAGATATCTATCTGCGAAGAATCAGTATTTCACTGTGACTACTGGGTTATGTGCTGCCGAGCTTACCACTCGTCGATGTACTCCCTAAAAAGTCAGCAACACACAGTCAATGTCTATCGAAACAATGTTCTAACACTCCTGCTCCAATAAAGGACTTCATCTACAACAAGTGTTAGATCTACACACATTACTGATCTTCTATAACATATCCTGTATATAAGAAGAAATACCAGGGTTATTCTTGAAATGGGTTTCTTTTGTCTTACATGAACAATTTCTTTGGGCACTTTTTCCGGTTATAGGTTTTCAGGTAAGAATATTGATTGAAATTACTTTTTAAGAGGGTAAAATTTATTAGGTGTAACCTGGTATGTTTAACAAAAGAAATTGGGTCCAAGATTTAATCCCCCACCCCGAATTATACAGGTCTATATTCTGTTCTACGAACAGAAAGGTAATTACTATACTTATGCTATTATCACAACAGAGATCTACGCACAAGAACAAACATTGAAACAATATTTGCACAGAGACTCATTTTTAAAACATATCCTATGCACACAAGATAACAATTCTGATAACCTATGCACACAAACTATTCATAACAGTACTAATTAATCTAGGCACACAAAGTACTATTACAACGATAACCTATGCACACAAATGACTTCTAAACGTCACAATGTGTTGCCGTTATCTCTTTGGTGAAAACATGGGAATATAGACAAACAACAAGTGGTCAGACACTTGGACGTTGTACACCAAATACTAACCTCTTTGAGGATGAAGGGCTTGAACAAACACTCAAGGAGTTTGAAGAGTGAGAAGACGAGGGTGGAGTCCATGGAGGGCACAATCTCCTTGGCGTTGTGCCTGAGGAAATCTATGGCCATCTGTGGGGTGAGACAACAGGCCATGATTGTTACACAACGTTATCTGTCTGGAAACCAAACTCAATATTCAGATAGCTATATTTGAACAAACAAAACAAGTGATTCGCCAGGTATTAATCCTGGAAAACTGATATTATAATAGTATTATAGACTGTAGCGAGGGTGTGTTCTTGTCCTAGACTGAAAATGAAGTGAATTTCCATTTGTTTTCTCTTCCTTTTATACCAGACCAAAATTAATTCAAATGTACAGATAATAACAGTTGTACAACCTTTCATGTTTGAGCTCTATTAACCTGTTGGTGCCTTTCTATGCCAAGGACACTTGTATTGACAAAAGTTAATTACTCGGCAGATTATGCCAGACGCCTAAAGAGATCTGGGGCCCAAAGAATGCTTCACATACCTCCATGAAGATGTCAAAGAGTTCCTTAATGCGGTCCTTGTAGGGGTAGATGGCATCAGGCAGTTTTTTGATCCAGCACTCTACAAAGGCCTGCAGCCCGAGGATGGAGGGTTCTAAGTAGACCATACCGCAGCGACTGACTGTCGCGGGCGACGCCACGGCCAGGTCCTGCACCTCAAACATCATCGTCATATCCTGTGGGAAAATACAACAGAAATGTAAGTCAGGGTTAATGAAACAAATCTCAAACAGCATGTATAAAATCGGAAATTATCTGACTATTTTACAAAACGTGAGGCAACCAAATATTTTTGAAACGTTAAACAGAAATGTTGAAATGAAAAAAATCTGATATCGGACAAAAAATTGAAACTTACATCCCTGACAGTTTTTGGAGAAATGCAGTTATATAGAAAAACATACCAACAATTTATTTTTCATACTTAACAATAAAATGAGACATTTCTTCTACTACTATAATAAGACCTAAAAGGTGTAAAACCTTTTACTATATCCAGATAACTGATCGGTTTCTCTTCCTGTAAATCTATCATTTTTTCCGTACGTTTCTTTGTTAGTTTTTATTGCCTTACATCTGTCAGTTTGATGATTTCTCCGCTGCTGAGGCAGAGTTTCTTGTTGTCATCCAGCACAGTGTTCATGTTCTCAATCCACACGGCATCTACGGGTCCGTCAAACATGTACCAACGTTTGTCTTGGTCGGTCGCAGAAGACCCATTACGGATCAGGGACGAGAGGATACCATCGGTCCTGAACAGAGACAAGGATAATTCCACAATTATTGGAAACAAATTGTTTCAATGGATTAACAATCAAGTCCAATGAATTGTAAAAGTGGCTTAAAACAAATAATTGTGTTTGTTTGTTGTGGTAGTTTAACGTCCGGCCAACACTTCAGGACTCTCTGCAAACTGCACAAAGCAATGCTTTTCAGGTTTGGTAGAATAGATGAAGATAAAGAAAAATTATGAAAATAAGTAAAAATAATGAAGATGTATTCAGATATAAAAACTAAACAAAAAACAGTGAAAATAAACCAAGCACCTACCATTCATGGGTGAGCATGTCGAACTCTCCGTAGAGCTGGCCCATGGTAATAGACTTGGGGTTGAGTACGTAGGTGATGGTGTTCTCGAAGCTTGTGCCCGCAGGCGACATCTCCCCCTTGATGGAGGATTGCGCCGCCTGAAGCACCTCGTAACACTGAAAGACATAAGATACCTAGGTTAGCATGCTTCTACACTTAAGTCCCACTAGGCTGAATCAGAACACAAATCGGCCAATTATTACCAATAGAATCAGCCGATTTTTATGCCGATGACCAAACTGTATGCGATATTGAAATGTGCATGTTTGATACGAATCGGTGCTAAAATCAGTTGTTTATTCTGGTAGAAACAGCTGATTTTAGCACCAATCAGCCGGTTTACTTGGTCAGGAACCCATCCTTTTAATGAAAATAAGTACATGTAAAAGTAAAGGAAACTAATTAAATTAGCTCATCATACTGTAGAAATATTTATAGCATGAGAAAATAGAATTGATCAACCACTGACCTTTGTTTTTCCGGACCCGGTGGGCCCAACCAACATGAGACCGTGGCGCACGACAGTGGTTTCGTACAGCTGGATACACTTGTGGATGAAGCCCGGTACGTCCTTGAGCCCCATCTTACTACACGACTTGCGGAGGGCCTCATCAAGGAGACCGTAGTCTATCGGCTCTTCCTGCAAGGATGAACAAGAGTAGTTTATGAGTATATTGGAGACTGGCCTTTCACACTGAAGGAATGTTCCCAGGTGTATGGGATGTGCCAGTGGGATTCTTGCATTAAGAATTTAATTCTCCGCTCTGGACTAACTTTTTCGGGGCAATTCCCGCATTAATATATTACAAGAACAAAAAACAAAAAAATTACAAAGAAATAGGCACGATTAAGATGGGCCTAATGGTACCTTATGGTACATAAAATATTTTTCTAGGATATTCCCTGCACTAGGATGACCATACGTTCAGTATCACTTTTTGCACCTTCTTTTACAGCTACATTTACACTAAGATAATATACGTAGTATTGCATTTGAATTGGGACAGACATGTATGGTTACATGTGAAATCAACCATGTTATGCCATCCCAGTTTCAATATCATATTTCAGTTCATTGCTCATGAAAATGAGTATGCGACATTATGTATTAAAGAATATGAGAGTATTTCTAAAAAATCGTCATGAAAACAAAAATGCTTGTTGAATTTGGTTGTTACCTCCACTAATATATACTTTGTTGAACTTTTATTGATCAATCCCCATATAAGGCCATGTCTATCATTTCATGACCATATGCATCTCGACCAATTTAAGTTCCCTGGGACCCACCTTAATGCTGAGGAACAGATCCGACATGATGCCGTTAAACAGTTTGAGATCGTCCATCAGGGACCCACCTTAATGCTGGGGAACAGATCCGACATGATGCCGTTAAACAGTTTGAGATCGTCCATCAGGGACCCACCTTAATGCTGGGGAACAGATCCGACATGATGCCGTTAAACAGTTTGAGATCGTCCATCAGGAACTTGGGCACGTTGACGTCACGGATGGCTCGCAGAGTGATCAGCTCCTCGTCCATGTCCGGGTTTTGACGCTTCAGGTTTCCAGCGGCTGAGATGACGCTCTTCACAGCACGCATACCGAAGTCATAATGGTCCTGTGGGGTTGCAGAAGAGGATAGAAGAGCGATATCATAGACAGATGTACTGATGTATCAACAGAGGTCGGCCTTTTTGTATTAGGTACAGGAAGAGGGACTAGAAACCAAGCCAGGCCCAAACACTGAAGCATTACATGGACCTGATATCTGCTGGAAGAGTGTAAATCAACCAATACAGGGAGCAGAAAATCAAGAAAAGTTGGAATTAGAAATTGTCTACAGAAGGTATTAAGCTATCGTCCACCAACCATGAAAAATAGGTCACATGACAATTGTAAATTAATTTGTATGTTCAATACTGAAATTACTGCTAGGCAATTTATTTGGTTACCAATATGTCTAGGAAAAATAATTGTGATTGCCTTATGACTAATTCTTAGGCACGCTTTGTGATTATACATTAGTCAATGTGTACTAACCTGAGAGCTGAGCTGTTCTGATGACAGTTTGAAGGTAGTTGTGATCTTCTTTGCAAGAACTTTGGCATCAGAGAAACCGAAGGAGAAGAGACTGATCTCGGCGATAAGGGCGTAGTCTGGCACCATCATAGACATGGGACGGAACAGTGCCTACAAAAGGAAATAGGATTGTAATGTATATTGAAAAGCCATATTCATTTTCTTTTCTTGAAAAAGGTGCTGCAAAATTTTATTAGATAATAACTTTAAAAGAATCAAGATACATATCTAATTTAAGAAACGAAATGGTGGAATAACTGTCCAACTACCACAGGGAGTAGATCGTTGATGGAGAATTATTCATTAAGAAACCAAATCGACATGTTTCGACCGGTTAAGGTATTCTTCAGGATTAATTTGTACAGCAATTTGAGTAAATATCAGGTACGAAGTGCGCTTTTGAGAAAGCACACTTTAATTTGAGAAAGAAATTCCTTAGTTCGAAGTTATAGACCTTGTGCAGAAATGGTTACCTCACGTGCTACAAATAATTCATTATTTTGTTTGAAATAAGTTTACCATAATGTATGTTCTAGACTTTATGAATTGTATATGACGATAAAATATTAATTGATCACCTATACAGCAACTGCTAATATCCTCTACTTTACTTTTTAGGTACCCGTTCTGTCAGTGCCTACCTTGAGGTTGTCGGGGAGTTCGGTTCGCCCGGCGTAGCCAGGGTTCATTGTGATGAAGACGGCACAGGACGCCTTCAGGGCCAGCTCCACGCCCTCAAACATGAACCGGTCCACCTACAGGGAAGGAGGAAAGGTGTGTAACTCAACTCAACTAAAATCCATGTGCCCCATTGAACGTTTTTAACATCTCTACATGCAAAATGATGCAGGATAATCTTTCGCTTTTGTAAAGTCTTAGTAGGAAAGTTCGAGAGATCTCATCGTCTTTTAGTTTGATTTCAGAAACATAATGTTACAAATTTCTATTGTCAATATCATGAATTCAAATATATTCGCATCTTCAACAAAATCATATTTCCTTTAAAACATTTACTGACCTGACAGATTTTCTCCCCATAGTATCCATACCGCTTAACAATTCGTGCAGGCTTATTCCGTATGACAACAGCTATTAACTATGAGTTCTACAAGATTAATCTAGCTTATTGTAGCTTAAAAATAATAGCTACACATTATGTACAATAACTCATGATATTTTGAGGTTGTGTGTCTGCTGGTACGAGTGTTGGTAAAGGTGGCCCTACCCGTTCTATCTGGGCCTTCTGAATGGTCATGATCTGCATGGCCACCACAGATAACACCTCAATGTCTATACGGTTGAACTCATCGAAGCAGGCCCACGCGCCTGAGCTGGAAGCACGGCGGGAGAAGGGCACATGATAACAAACGGTCGGACTAGTTCAGAGTTAAGAGTTGGGACATCACAGTGGTAAGTCTTGGTCAGAGAGATTTCAGTGGAGGGGGTATGTGGGAAGTGTGGGTATAGATTAAAAGTAGCACACAGAAATGAAAAGAAACACTCAAAACAAGCACCTTTGGAATGGTGTACCTTTGGCCTGCTAATCAGACTGAAGGGCTGGGCTGGACAAAGTGCAAGAGAGTGCAGGAGATGAAACCTTTTTGATTGGCCTTGTTTTGAAATACAAATTACTTCGGGGCCTTCCATTAACTATGCATGCATCCAGGGGGGAGGGGGGGGGTATGAAATTTATGAAAATGTGCGTAGGTTCTTGTACAAATCTATTGCGTATCTTTGCCCCAAGGGGTGGGGGTCTGAAATTTTTGAAAATGTGCGTATGTATTAAATGGAAGGCTCCTTCTCATATTAAGTAAAGGGATTGGCCCCACCCTAATACTGATCCTTCATATGAAATAGGTAGGGAGAGGGCTTTGGTGATCAAATATAGATAACTCACCTTAAGTGTATTTATTCTCATGCTTTTAAGTTTGAATTCCATGCTTAGACAATAGACACATGAAAGGCTAAGATATATACATTTGCACATCACCATGTATCATTGTATAAGATTGAATTTCTTAGTTGTAAACTATAGCACCTTCTGTTGAATTAACCTTATGTGTTAGTGTTAGATTGTGTATGTACATATATCAGTCTATTTAAAATCTAGGGAGCTAGACACTTTTTGGACCAAATTGTATCTTTGGAAGTCTTTATGTGTTTATAGATTTATTTTACCTATTTCTCATATACTTTCATACAGAAACAGCTTTTTTTCACACACAAAAAAGAAAAGGAAAAAAAACAAACTTTCATACAGAATGATAGCCTTGATGGTGATTTTGTATGTGATTCTTTCAATGCTTCTTACCCTTAATACTCTTATGTTATAACTGTCACCAGACCTGCCAAACACAGTGGACACTTCCAAACAATTTCAGCAATTGACGGCTTCGAAACCCATCCCCGAATTTCACTCAAAAGCTGCACATGAATTTGAACTCTTAATCTAAAAATGATCAGCTGTTAGTAGTTTAGACTGAAATAAGTTTTAGCGACTTGCACAAGCAGTCTTAACCGCTCTATACAAAACGCTGAGTTGTGTTGTGTTGGCAAGCCTGTAACTCCTTAAAGTATCTAACCACTAGGAGTAGACTACAATACGACATTAGGCTTAATCGAGCGTGAGGCGACATGGACTATGGTACAGCGCTAGGCTTATCGGGGCCTACCCGTTGCTGCTGGGCCTTTTGGATGGTGGTGATCTGCTGAGCTACCACTGACAACACCTCTATGTCTATACGGTTAAACTCATCGAAGCAGGCCCATGCACCCGCACTGCAATGTTCCGGGAACTCGGAGATTATTTCAAGGAAAGGATCAAACAACAAACAAAACATGGCATGCAAGTGTTGTAAAACAGACAACTCATTGGTGAACAGTTACTGAATAGAATGTACGGTGAAGGGATGATGACCATTTTGTCGTTAACTTGTTAACTCATACTATTATTGAACACAACACACTTGGGTTATGAGGATAGATAGAATCACATGATGTCAATTATGCAATGAACAGGAAACAATCAATAATAAAATCTATCAAAAATAGTTACTGGCTTAATGATGCAAATTCTTATGACATTTGATTTTGGCCATTCGTTGAAATGTATGTTTTTACTGAATTTTTAAGATAAAATACAAGGTTACAGTTTATAAGTAAATTACAAGGAAAGAAATTTTGGCCAGGTTTCAGAGCTTTTGGTTGGCTGTTCAACGTACCTGGCGAGTCCCTTGAAGAACTTGCCCATGGCCATGAAGTCGAGCTGGTCAGAGCAGTTGAAGACGACGCACTGAATGGCCATCGCCTTAGCCAGATCCTGTGAATCGGGGACGGCAACATGACCATGATTCATATTCATATTATAGACATACGTAGGGATACTAAATAGATTTAGAGTTTGATTGTAAGCACAAGCAAGGTATATCCTATTTCCATATCTAATGGTTTTACAATCACTATAAAGAACTACTCGTGTAAATGTCGTAATATAAACTCGCTATGACCATAGTATAAGCCTTTTAAAGCATTGACGGCTGTGATTTAAATGAAACCTGATAACTTTTACACCTATAAAGATGGATTCTACACCTATACGTTAGATCATTTACGTATAATTTATGGATATGGTGGGTAAGTGTTTTACATCACAACCCAATCCCTCAGAGCCAGGCGCTGCACGCCCCCCTCTTTTTGGGCCAAAATATTATTTACTATTAAATACTATGGCACGCCCCCCCCCCCCCCCCCCCCCCCTCCTTTTGAAAATTCCTGGATCCGCCCCTGAGAGCCTCACCTTGGTGGTTTCTGTCTTTCCTGTGCCAGCCGGTCCAGCGGGAGCACCTCCAAACTTGAGATGGAGGGCTCCGGTCAGTGTGAGGTAGCAGCGGTCAGTGAGCGGGGTGATGACGAGCCGCCCGGAGTTACCCAGGTACTCATACCCGTACAGGAATTCGGCGTTGACAGCCCGAATGTACAGGTTCTCCTCTATCCAGTAGTACCTGATATGGAGGTGTTTACAAGTTAGCTACTCGGCCATAAGTAAGTAACATCGACACTTGAAGCCAGTTGTATAGCTTGTGAAGTACCCATTTTTCAACTTTTCTCTTTAGTTTATTGATTTTTCCTCGTTCATTTTATTTTTTCTGATTTATCCTCAGTCTCGAATGCTTCTCGAGTATGTGATACACAGTTTTGATGTGTGTATAAGGTATTGAATACTTATGTAATTTTAATGTCTTATTCTAAATATAGCAACAGTGATTGCTTATTCTAGAGGTCGAGACCATATCAAATTCAATAGAATTTACTACTATTGCAGAGTAGGTGGCAAATTTGGAAAAAGCCCATCTTGAGAGCGCTACAAGAAAACTGCAAACCTCGCCATGTATGATTTCATTTGAAAAAGTATACGAAGCATGACCTACCTGAGCTGACTGATCCACTCAAAGTCGTTGATGTTCTGCACCTTCTCCTTGATCATGTTGAGGACGACGTCGCGGGCATGCACCTCGATGACGATAAGGGCAGACAACACCTGCCGTCCGATCTTACTGAGGGGCTGCCGGACCAACTCACGAAGGTCGTCCAACTGTAAGCATACAATTCAGGTCCCCATATAAAAACACCAATCTAACTGAGGGGCTGCCGGACAAACTCACGGAGGTCGTCTAGTCAGGTCCCCATGTAAAAACAATCTAACGGAGGGGCTGACGGACAAACTCACAAAGGTTGTCTAACTGTAAGCATACAAGTCAGGTCTCCAAGTAAAAACACCAATCTAATCTAATGTATGTCAAGTTTTATCAATTTAATTTTTGAAACGAGTCTCTGCATAAGACCCTGCATAGACCCCCAAAAATAGTTGTGTTCAGGTAACATTATGGTAGGTAGTGCAATTTGATTTTTCTCTTTTTTTTACATTTTAAATTTCTTTAGAAACATTTTTATCAAAAAAGGTTATGGTTGGGCCAAAATATTATGGTATTTCGGGTCACCTGAATATAAAATTCGTGTTAAGGCATACCCAGTCCGTGGGCAGCACATTTAAGTAGATCTATATATGAGATGTCCACCCCGTGCCTGCCGCCGCCTTACCTGTTGGAGGAGGTTGGTCCTCAGTGTGTCCAGGTCCTTCTTCTCCAGGGCCTCCGACACCTCGGTGGTCCAGAACACCTGGCAGCCCGCGATGACGATCTGTCCCGGCCAGTTCAGCACCCACTCCGTGCGCTTAGTCTGCGAGCGATAAACAGCCAGACAATGATTTATGTGTGTGCATCGAAAGCAATGAAGTAATCTTGGTCTATTTTTTCGGTGAACCTCTTGATGGCTAACATGCAAATTAGACTGTTCTATAAATTTTCTTAAGATTCATTTTTGTGTGGAAGGCAAAGTTACTGAAGATAATGAGAAATATTCTGTCCACACTGCTGCTTTGACAGTCAAATCTACAAATGTTTACCTCCGCTTTTGGAGGCCTTTGAGGGTACGACATTGAGTCAACTTGGTCTATGTTTTGTAAATCTCTTTGGTTGTTAATCTGCATGTTAAACTAGTTATACTTTACAGGTTTTCCTAAATTTCTTTTAAAAGAGAAAAAGGGCCGTCAACTGATTATGTATGTATTATTCGCCTAAATTATGGACCCCTGACCCCCTTGGCCTGCCGTATGCATTAGTTTTATACAGGGACGTGCGCATATTTTCAAGAATTTCAGACCTCCCACCCCCCTTGATGCATAATTTATGGATGGCCCCTTACTGAATACAATGAGGAACATTCTGTCCATACTACTGGACAGTCAACCCAGTGAAATGCCACTATAATGCTCATTTTTACCACTGTAGGAACTCCTTGTTTGTATCTTATTTGACTATTTACCTTTGGGTAGGCGATTAGAGCCTTGCCGAGGGTGGATCTCAGGGACTCCTTCATGACGCGCTCCACCTCGAGCAGCCAGTCCTCCACGTTACCACGCGGGTACAACTCCTCACTGAAGTCCACGTCCTCACCGTCAGCAGAGTACATCTTGGTGATGCGAAGGTCGTCCTCAAATTTGAGCTGTAGGACAAGAAGAGACGAACGGAATTCTGTGTCAGTTGGGGAGAATAAAGGTCCTGGATTATTGAGGGAGAATTGAGGTTCTTAGTCTGCGGCTTGGGGAAGACTAAGAGCCCTGGGCCAGTGAGGGGAAACTAAGGGCACTGGGTTAGAGAGGAGAGATTTAGGGTGCTTGGGCCAGTGAGGGAAAATCAAGGGTCCTTGGCCAGTGAGGGAAAACAAGCGTTCTTTACCAAGGAGGAGACTGCGGGTATATACAAGTTCATTTCCTATTTAAAACTGCTGTTTAAAGTACAACAGATAAATCCTGGTTCCAAAATTACTTCAAGCAAAGAACTACTTAGCACTGTGCGAAAAGCTAGTATGAAAACATTCTATCACCTTAGAGATTTCACACTTAATCATACTGCAGACAATATTTATAAAACTATTGGGACTTGAAAGAAGAAGAGCTTACCTTAGCAATGTTTTCGAAACACTTCTTGAGATGGGGCTGGACAGCGGTAGGATCTTTGGTCTGAGACAGGATCTCGAGCAGTTCGTCGTCCGACAAGAAGTAGAAGCGGGGGAAGGAGTTTCGCTTGGTCTCGAGGTACTCGCTGAGACCCTTCTGCACCTGTTCCAGCAGCTTGTTACACTCCCGCAGGTTGTCCAGGAGACGGTTGTCGGGGCACAGCGAGATCACCTGGGGGCAGAGAGTCAGGGATGAATAGGAGCTACGTATTTAAATCTGTTGTGATGATTTTCTTTTCTCACAATTCTCAGCTAGACTTGAATATAATGCAATCCCCTAATTTAAGAGGCATCATGTTTCAAGCCGCACGCTGAATTTTGAGTTTCCCTTGGGGGAATTATTTAGAATCTTTTTTTTTCAGAGGTCACATAGTATTAATAGGTTGGACAAGCCCATAATTTAGACTGCACCTTTTTAAGTTGAAGCCTTATTGCCTAACATGTATCCGACTAATCTGCGGCATAAATTTGGGTATTTATGGAACTAGAATGTGAAAATGGAAATATACATTAAATCAACTTTGATTGCAAAAGAAATTTAAGAAATCAAGAGAACCAACAGGTTGCTGTAATAACCCTGTATCTAGACCTGTGTTACTGACCTGCGGGTTGTCCTTGGCGTTCTTCATGATCTTCCTCCAGAGGCGCTCCATGGTCTGGTAACGCTTGCTTTCTACCGGCAGCTGTCGGTTGATATCCTCGGATGAGAAGATGGGCTCTAGGTACAACCACTGCCGCTGGCACAGCAGCCACTCGTCCAACACATCCTGGACAGAGAAAATACATTTTATTAATTCATGTAGAATTGTTTTTATTACGATTACAGTTCAACGCTTTACCAAGCGAAATGTTACATTATTGTGTATTCATTGATTTATTGATAGTGTCTCTTGACTCTTGGCAGCTGCAGATATTATACACCGAAATGAGGGGTATGACATATAATGGCCCTATAACCTGAATTTCGATACGGCGACATGGCCCTTTTAATCTGCATCAGCTGGGCCCCATACTTTCTCACGTTTTCCATAGTATGCAGTAATTACTTTATTGGAATCTAACATTGGTCTGGTTCTTCGATCATGAACTAATCCCAAAACTTACCTGTGTGATTTTCAGCTTGCTCTCCCAGGTGGAGATGCGCTCCTCGAAGGGCTTCTTGTAGGGGGAGAAGGACATGCTCTGGGTCATGACGATGTGGTCGTCCAGTAGCTGGGAGATATCATCTGAGGCCTTCAGGATAAAGGTGCCCGTCGACTTGTACGGCATAATATCAAACTGCAGGGGCGCCCATTCGTTCTCCATCTTGTCCAGCGCCTGAGTGGGGGAGATGGCAGAAAGGGTTAGTGTAAAACTTTAACATATAATTAACTAATACCTCCAATCACATTTCATTTCGTTTCAATTCTTTAGCAGTTATAACTTCTGTTTTTATGAGAGGCAAAATAAATATTGGGTAATCAAAATCTACCCATAAAAACTAAAGTGAAAAGAATTAATGCTGACTCATCATTAAAAGCTGTCATTATGTTATCAAACATCACATAAATACTCCGTAATATTTAAATGATATAGCAATCCTATGACAGGGTAAGTGATTTGAAATTAAAGTCCTCTTGCAAATCCTATAATTCCAACATACGTTAAGTTCTCAGTCTTTATTTGTCATGAGTTCACTTAACCATTGGTTTCAGTTCGCCACAGCCTTGAGCCCAAAGGGCCGTACCTGTTCGATGGAGTACTCCTTGCCGGCCACCTCGGCCACCTTGGAGATGACGTGGATATGGTCCTGGAGCTTCATCTCCAGACACTTACTGAAGGTGAGCGACGCTTTGGGTTTGATGGGGAAACCCAGGTCGGCCGACAGCTGCAGCGGGACCAAAGAAATAAGGAAGGTTGGTTAAAGGGAGACGAAGAAAACGTAGTGTTAAAAACTAAATAACTATGAAAATACATTTCAGAAGCCTCACTAAGCCCTATTGTGCTATATCAACTGTGTAAACTATCCTTAACATAGCACCTTTTTTTATTGTCTATTTCAATTAATGTAGACGCCTGGAAATCTACTTTGCTAAAGAATAGAAATGTCATCACTAACATAGAATTCTATTACGGTTTAAGATAGTTTTCATTGCTAATACTTTACAATTTGTATAATTTATATTCATTGAGTGTATGTCTTAAGTATTTTTTATTTACAAAGGTTTTTGACTGTGAAATATGTATCCTGTTTGGGTTCCCTTTCTATGGAACATATGAGTATTGCACACAGATAATTTGGCAATATTTTTGGCATTACAAAACTAGTAAGTTGCATGTTTTATTTTCAATAAACCTCATAGTTACCAGGTAAGAATTGTTGTTTGTTGTTTTTATATTTTCAAGAGTTTTTTGTGGAAACCATTTGGCAAGTGCTTTAGTACTTACCGCATCCCAATGGCGACTACGCATACCAGGATTCCTCAGGCCTTGTATGAGGGGAATGAAGGGTTTGAACTCCTCGATGAAACCTTTAATCTCAACAGCCACTTGTGACACGCCTACAGAAGCAAGTATAAACATTGTCTCAATGTTCGTTTTCTTTAGAAAAATGTGACAAACTTAATTTTTCGGGAGAAAATGGCTTAGTTGAGGCACATCATATTATAACTGAAATCGAAAGTTTTTTTATTTGTTAGTTTTTAAAGAGCAAAATTCCATTGTCATACTTGTTTTTTTCAGCATTTACTTATACAATGATATTTGAAAAAAAAAGTTTCGACATTTCAATGTACATAAAGTATAGATTTCACGGATATCTGTCCTTCAAATAGAAGTGCATTAACAACATGAAAACATTTGATGTGTGATATTGTGTTGATGGCAGATAATGTAAGTATATGCTTCAGGTGGGATGTGATTGCTGGGAAGGTGCCAATAAATATGGTATACGTGTGGACACAATGTGGACACATCTATCTGGTTCTGGTGACATTTGAGGTGAGGGCCACAGTTGTGTCTACAAACAGTGGGTGGAGATTTCTAAGTTTGGTGTGGTGGGTGATTTAAACTCTCCATAACTGTCCGTCTCCCATGTCCAGGGTTGTGCCCTTGGACTGTGAACCTCAGAAGGCCTTCACAGAAACCTCCCATACCATGATGCAGCTCAGTAAAACATGTCTGACAGAAAACCTGTGATATCTGGTGTCAACAGTGACAGACCATAATGAGCATTGTTCCTAATTCTATGGTATGCATTATACAAATATTTTGCTGGATCAAAATTGTGAGGGTTTTTGGATATGCAGTAAATGCCAAAGTCACATCATAACGTTGCTGCTCTTCACAAAACAGCACGACCATTGTTTTACCTGATGAATAAACGGTGAACATAGAATCTTCGTCTGAAAAAGTAGCAACGCGCAAAGATCAAGTCTATTACCAAAATAGTATTCTGTGCCACTAAGTGAGTCCAAAACATATATGAGGGTTGAAAAATACCCTATAAAGGTGTGAAAATACTTGCAGCTTGAAAGGGAAAGTTTTGATACTGGCAACTTCACACAAAATTTAAAACAGTCATGGATACAAAAATGGTACCTCTTGGTAAAATAGATTGTTGTATTTCCTGTTCTGTAAAAATGATTTGATTAAGAATACAAAAGTTACCGCACAGAAAAGTAAGTGGAACCACATAATTCTCAGTGTATTGTATTCCGGACTGCCATGTAAAGAATGCATGTGGCAGGTTGGGCCTTTGACTTGGAGACTTGTGGACTTGTGGACTTGTGGACTTGCAGACCAGGACGTGGTCACCGTTACGGAGTTTCTACCTGGGGTACATCTAGGGCCAATGGAAACAAGATGGGAACAAAATGGGGTCTGCTGAAACAAGTCTGCGAGAGAAAGTCAAGCCATACACTTGTCACTTTTATTTACTGCTAGACATCTATGAAAAAATAGATTTCCAAACTAGTCTTTGAAGCGATGAGATAACATAAGTTGTAAGGAATGATCATATCAAGTAAATTTCTTTTTCTGTAAACGTGAAACATCCAGCAGAATAAAATTGAGTAATGTAGGGTTGGTTTCTGACCTGATCTTGTTTCACAGTGGGAGACTACATTATAACCTATCCAGTTGTATTATCCAAAGCTATGCTTCCATTTGTCTGGTTTTTGTAGTATGTTGCCTATCCTCCATCCATTCTTCTACAGGGGGTGATTTTTGATAGCAGATAGTGTCAATGGCAGGTGTAGGATTTTAAAAAACTATTTCCATAAGCAAAATGTTAATTGATATACATTTAAAAATCTAAATTTGCTTAGCAAAGAAGGGGAAGCGCTCTCCTGCGCCGCCTCCAAATCTGATACTGAATAACAATCTTAAAAAATAGGCATCATAAAACAAACCTATGGAAATATGGTATGAACTGTCTAGTCTAAGGGAAAGTTTGTCCACGCATCCCAGCCTCGAGTGGTGAGGGTATGGACAAGCTGTATAATAGGGATTTGCACCACCCAATAAACTTTATATTATACTCTTCATGCGTAAAGTATTCGAATGTGTTCAAGAAGGGCATTTGCCCAACACTTCGGCAGCTGCTCTAGGAATTCCCTGGATTAGGAAATAACCTTCTCCAACACAGTCTGCTACCCTATTCTAGGGGAAGAGGATAACCATAGCGGTTAGGTGGACAGCAGGCGCTCTGCCTGTTACCTGGTAAGCGCGCGTAAAACCGCTCCATGGAAAGAGCCACATTCGGGTTGAACGCGCCTAAAGATGGATCCTGCCACATGAGGGCACTGTTAGCTAGGGGCAGGGAGATAAGGCGAAGTTTGCTTAAAATCACCACAGAAAAGCAATCTGGCATATTAAACACGTTTCTATATATTTGCCTGCTGAAAATAGTGATTTGAATTCTTTCAACTTCTAAGGTTATAATCAACAATAATCTTAAGTTGCTTGTTTTTATATGAATGCAAAAACAGAAGGAATATCAATATTATTTATCGTTTCTCTTGTACTATATAATAGTGTAATCTATGGAGAGTAAATTCAACATATAAACATATTTATATACTAATTAACCTTATTTTATTTTACATTTACAATCAATTTCTCAGTTACGAAACAGATGCGACATTAATAACTAGTATGTAAACAACGGGGCTTAGAATTAAAAACTTGTTCATACACTGAGTCAGTCTCTTCATGTAAAACTGCCTATGAAAACTTCTAAGATTAAATGTATTTTGCAAAAGTATGGCTAGGTTACTTGTTTATCTATGTATCGTCGTTGACTGCACAGATCAGGCAGACATACCGTTTAAGTTTCAAAAGCTCATTGAATTCACGTGTCAGGTTGCATGGTATGTTTTTATGAACATCATTTTTCCATTATTTTAAATCATGTGTTAAACGTTGATGTATGCTTATGAATGCAAGAAAAAGACTTTGTTTGTTGCACAACCGATGCATCAGTCACAATAGGACATTGCAAAAGATGTAAAGCACCAGTTTGGGGACAGGGACATTGAGCAATATGAAAACTGGCCAACTCCAAAAGAGAAAGAATACTCCATGGCCTATGATAAAACCTCTGAAAAAAAGACCATTTTGTGTTTTGTCCCTGAAATTAAATTATCTGTTCAAACAGAGAATGACTAAGTAAAACCACTGTGCCCCTACCTGGGATGTCGGAGAAGATCTTGACAGACTTATGCATGATTTTGAAGGCGTCGTTGACATTTTTCTCCACTGACTCGGCATCGATGGAGGACAGCGGGTCGTGCATCCAGCTTTCGTGCCAGCGAAGCCAGTCGGAGACGGTGATCCACAAGTTACGGAAGGGATCAAAGTCCTTAATAAGCTTGGCCAGCTTGTCGTACTAAAGGAATAGACCGGCTCAGTAAGGTGGTAAGGTACAGAGTGCGGGAAATGAAGAGTGCAGCAGTAACAGAAGGAGGGTAGGTCGACTACAGCAGGGTGTTCACCAACGTCAAGGTTTAACTTTACGAGCCATGTCTTTGTGTCCTTTGTCATGTTTGATAGTTTGAACATTTAAGTCCTATTGAAAATACTAATGTTTTCCTTTTATCTATAGAACATTTGAAATCTTCAACAAAATAAAATTTCATGGACCTCTAAGACTACTGCAAACTGTCGTTGATACAGAAAGCCTTGTAGCTACTAGAGGTAGATGTATGGTTCACGTAAGCCTGTTGTTTGGTGATCAGCCTGTATGGGAAAATATACCATCTACCCTTTGTTACATAAATGACTGTGTTATCCAATTACTTCTTTCATGGCACCAGAAATACAGTTTATCCCGCGTTCCGCATATAGGGCCATATAAATCTTTTTAATTCCAGATTCAGTCCATATCCTATTACCCAAATCAACAATATAGAATCAGAACATTTAGATATCTACTAGTTGAAGGTTGATTTTGTATGCCACATAATTTCATTCTCTTTGAAACATTAAAGGATCTCGTTTGGGTATCACAGTCAAATATGGTCAAGTGCTGAAATGTATATCACAATATTCTATAAAATAAAGTAACGTAACATCAAATATTTATAGGGTATTTAAGCAAAGAAATAGCTTATCTATGAAAGTAAACGAGGATCTATACGAGACTAGATATGAAATAGTTACAGGTACTTAACTACAATTCAGTTTATCAAGTGAAATGTACAATGATGGAAAGACAGTGCTAGTCTACGTACAGGTGGCGACTTGTATCTACAATGGGCTGGTATTAGCGGTCAAGAAAGGCTAGCTTAAGGAAATGTTTGTTTCACCTCCTTAGTCTGGACTTTCTATAAGAAAGATGTCATTTAGAGCTACATCATCAATGGTCATTTTATTTACTAGCATTACAATCATGTTTAGATTTTACATTTGGCATTGACCTCTGACCAGGGTTGGATCCTGACAGCATTTAGAATAATATGGCTTTCATATGATATGAAACATGTTAAAGACCGACATGTTAATAAAATGATGTTGATGATCGTGTCTATGTCATTCTTCTACGACATATAAGTACTATACACAAAACCTACTTCCGTCACCAAAACACCAAGAAAATATTTTTGACAGGTTTCTCGATTAAGATTTTATTTTCCAGTTTATCTTTTGACGTTTAAATTTATCATACTTGTCGTGCCCTGATTTCTTTAGGCCACAACAAGTCCTAGTCAAACTAACACTAGTAATAGTTTCCCAGTCAAAGAAATAATTTTCTAGGTGATGTCTGAGTTTTAAGGGTTAGTCTATCTTAGCTCAGGGATATTCCTTGGAGCATGACCCTAGTTGACCTAAGCTTATCAAAGTCCCTGATTTGGTATCATTCACTGCAATGGTAAACTCGGCAAGCCATGGTTAACAAAGATCCCGTCCCACTGGGAGTAAAAAACGGGGACTCTCCAAGTCATTAGATACTCTGGGTACATTTATCTAGTGAAAATGTACTGACGGGTAAAAATACTTAGTGTTCGAAATTAACATTTCAGGAAATCATTGAATGATTGGGGAAAAAGAAAGCAAAATATAGTTCAATTGTACAATATTTGATAATTTGATTCGGACCAAATTCAGACACAAAATTGTCTGTGTTATGATATTACGTTATGTTTCACCACTCAATGTAACAGACTGAAAACATAGTATACAGGCGTTTAAATCAATATCCATTCTCCTGAAAAAAAAAGGTGGTTTGTGATTTGTTATATAAGGGATAAAGGTTGTTCCCTTTCCGAGTAATTTTCAAACTCCCTTTTAGCCCTTTCTCTGCCCACCCCACGTGACTCACGTTAGTGATGGGCATGCCGAAGAGTCGCTCGCGGTTGTTGTAGGTTTGCGCCAGGCCCTGCGCCTCCTTCATCTGCTTGGCGAGTCGGCGCACCTCGTTGGCCACCTCATGAGCCCGGTTAATATCAGTGTGAGCGGCCATGCCAGCAACCACCATGGAAAGGGTGTCGAGCTTGTCGTTGAAGCTGGCCTGGTCCGAGAGCTGCAGTTTGTGGAAGCGCTCCTCATCCTCCTCTAACTGTCGCTCTGTCTGCTCACTCTGAAGCTCAATCTTGTGTGGCCATCCAATGGTTGTCCACCTGTAGGCAAGGAGCGAAAATGCCATCATTTCAGATATATGACATGCTTACCTCGACTTCAGTTATATGAAATGCTTACCATTTGTGATAATTCGTCAGATTTTAGATATATTTGAATGCACGGAAAGCACTTCTAAATATAAAACATCAACGAGCCACCAAAGATACAGATAGTCAAGACTTGATTAGCCCAGGCAGATAGGGATGTGCTGAAACAGTTATTTTGTCTATAGATCCACTTGGTAATTCTAAATCAATTTATTGTATTTCAAAATGAAATTCAGCAAAGTGAAAGAAAGTAGTACTGACTTGGCGTTAAAGTCATCGGTAGACAGGCTGTAGTAGAACTCCTCAATGAGCTCATAGTCCTGCATGGCCTTGTCGATCAGCTCCTGGTAGTCCTTGAGAGTGTCTGGGATGGACTTCATCCACTCCCGGATCTCGGACAGCTCCTCAATGCAGTTGGGTTTCTCGTAGAGCTTGCGACTGATGAGTTTGAAATGTTCACAGGCGTCATCAGCCTGTTTGCGAAGCTTCCGTGCGAGCAGCTCAAGTACTGCGTTGCTGAGCGCCTTGCGCTTCTTGGACAGGGCCTGGCGCACGTTCTCAGTGTTGATCCAGAAGGGCCCGATGACGATGCTGGTGGGTAGTGTGTTCTCCAGCTTCTCCTTCTCCTTAAGGTGGTTCTCCACCTCGGCCTTCACCTCGGCCGCAGAGTGACTCTGAGACTCGTATGTCCTGTGGAAGTAAAAGGTACCGTAGTTACTATAATTTTATGATACATTCTATCACTAATTAGCTCTAATACGTGCTCTCCTGTAGAGTATGACAATATGTATCTACCTAAGCATACATATTATCTTGTATGGTTTTTCTGCAATTAGCTCTGAGAATCATAGGCGCACAACCCCTGGGGGAATTGTGTAGATGGTGTGGGGTATAGATACTTTATCTTATAAAGTGTCAGATTAAAACAAGTCCTTGGGAGAAACTCATTAACATATGATACATCGTTGTATACTGAAAATGATGAGACCATCATGTCCTGAGGGATAATGAGAACGGCCTCAATATCAATACAAACAAAACTATCTAAGGTTTGTATGTCTCCTGAAAAAAACAAAGGCTCATGTTACTTAAATCATTTGTACAATTTTCATAATAGATTATTAAAATATAAGGAATTGAGGTTAGACACTGCCTGAATTAAAGACAGTTTGCCTGATATGACTTTAAAAACAGAAGTTGCCTTACTTGATGTACTGTCCAATGTCGAGGTTGATGAGCTCAAGGTATTTGTCAAATTGACGTGCGTAGTCCTTGAGCGGGATGAGTGACCGGGTGATGGCGTGACGTATGGTTTCCCGCAGCTCCTCCACGGCCGGCTCGTGTTCTCCTACACTCTCTAGGTAGGGAGTGCCCGACCAGAAAATGTCCTCCATGATGTACTATGGGGGGAGAGTGGATATAGTTAAAGTTCCAGTGCAAAATGGCTCCCCTAGCTATTTCAAACAAACTTTAGTAGAGTTGTATACTGTTATAGTAATGTAATGGTAACATTTAGACCAGGTAGTCCATACGATTTTCATTTTGATGGTTTCTATGATTTCTGTGTGGAAAACTCATATTGTAATGTACTTACATGGAAGATCACCAATGGTGAATGTAGTTAAACAAAGAAACAAAAAACAAAACAAAAATCTACTTTAAAGAGATGATGTAAAGTTTTACTAAAACTATACTAAAAGTATTACCTGCTGGTTATATTTCATTTCTGTAGAGAATGCAATGTTAGAAATAAAAGGATTTACTTAAGATACGTTTGTCTACAGGTTACCCTGATATTTCTGTCCATAGAAATGAGTACCATTATCAATTTCCTACCTTTTCCAGCTGAGGTACATTCTGAGTAGACTGGATTCCCTTGTCAAAAAGACTGGCGAGCACTGTCTCAAAGCTGTTAAGGTTGGTGCTGTAGTGGACCCCCTGGTTGTCCATGATCAGATCCACCAAGAAGAGAGCATTCTTCTTTGGCTTGAACTTGCTGTTGATTACGTCAGGACCCCACTTGAAGTCGTCCGGGATCTCGAGGATGGCGTGACAGGCGTCAAGCACCATCTGTGTGAAGTTAACGAGCGAGTCCTGGACGAGGTAGCGAAGCGAGTCCTGCATGTTGAATTTGACCATCTCCATAAACTTCTTCAGCTTGGAAATCTGGTAGACCTCAAAGTTGGTCTCGTGAATGTTGAACCATCCCTTGCCCACATCGCGTAGGCTGGTGCGGATGGCAGCGCGCAGGGTGGTGATCCAACTGTCCTTCAGGAACAGGGACACCTACAGAGAGAAGGTGAGACGGGTCAGGAAAGGTGAGGAGAATTGTGGAGCAGTTTCCTCAGTCAGGGAAGGGCTGGGGATCCAGTTATAGGTCTTGCTATCTTACCTAAGGGATATCATTCGAATTGGATTTGGATATGGATTGTCAATTTGTGATAAATACAATAATTACCTAACCAGCATAGTAAACCTGAATTTAATATGCTCCAAGTTTGTCAAAAATAACCCTTGTAATGTACAGTTAGGCCTGCATATTTCATTTTTTTAACGTTCATCAACCCTTTACTATATTACTTGTTAATCATAATTTAATACAAATATTGGAGATTAACTGTAAACGACTATAGGTAAACCCACCTGCGACGTAGCTTGTCCTTGGGTCTGTTCAAATTCTTCCAAGCGCATGTGTTTTGCTGTAGGAATGTGGAAAAGTGACATGTTGGATGCAACCTTGTTGCATTCGGACCGCACTTTTCCAATGGCCACAATACTTTCCTCCCGTGTCAACAGCGAGTTGAAGGCAAAGTTATCATACTGCTCATCAAAGGGGTATTCGGGCACGTCGGTGGAGCAGCCCTTCTCCGGCACCACCTCATCCTGCGGCTCTGGCATAGTCACGAAGGCGAAGGTGTGCGGGTCATCTTGGACTGTCTTGTCAAAAATGATTCGATTCATCGAGCGACAAAAGTCGATATTGACTTCCTTCTCCAGCACCTGGATGTAGTCGTCAAGCCTGAAATGACAAGTGGTTGTTTGATAAGCTTAAGGCAAAGACTGCAGGCTTCTTTGGGACTGGGGACTTTATAGTAACCTTGTAAACTGCAACTGAATCAGACAAACCAGGCAAATTTAAAGGTCAAAATTGTATTCAAGAAAATATAAATTGTCCTTGCATATCACGGCCGCTTAAAAGAGAACCATTTGATATGAAGATTTTGGTTTACCTGTATATATAATCTATATTGAAATCAATGATACACTATTACTAAACAATAATATTATGGACTATTACAGTGTTACTTACGTTTTGTCTTTTGACAGTGAGGGGGCTCCCTTGGCCCACTCGGTCATACGTTTGAGGGAGGCTTGGTCAAGCTCGCCAACTCCCTCCATCGGCATACAGTCAATGTACATGTTGTACCGCAGCAGGGCTTCAGTCTGTTGGCGCTTGACGAACGCCTCGGACACACGCCGGGCAAATGACTCTGGGTCCTCAGCTGCGAACATCAGCCGTATGCGAGGGATCCAGTACTGGGAAGGCAGAGGCACGCGATTACCTGATGGGATAAAAGAAAGATCATTAATGTTATTGACAGTGTCTTGGTTTAGTATGATGATTGATAACAAGTTGGGTATATAAACTGGTCTTTTTTTGGTTTGAGTTTGGGATTCCTCCAAGTGTATCCCTTTATATATATTGCTACATAATATTTTATAGACAACAAATTATATGGAGAGATACAGCATGATGATTCCTGTAAGGCCCTGGCCTCTTAGTTACAAAAGTAAGTTCCAGTTTAGTTAAACACAAAATAGCATCATAGAGACAGCAGAAGGCCTTTTTCAGGTCAAATTATAGTGACTGTAAGCATTTATCTAAAGGTTCTCACCATCCTTGTCTTTTCCCCCGTTGACTACGGGTTGTCCCGCGGGGTCCACGATGCGCCCCATGTTGTCGCACTTCTGGACCAGGAAGTGTCCTGACTTCTCATCAATGTCCAACATACCAACGGGCACCCATTTGTATTCAATGGTCGGATCCTTTGGGTCCACTGCAAGTTAGAGCCAACAAAATATGAATCTCAAAAAACAGATTGATCCATTATTCATTAAGGTGTACTCTGGCACGGAATTGTATGCTCTCAATCGATTTAATATTCTTAGAAATTACCAGCAATGTTTGTTACTTAAAATTTTCTAATGAAACCTTTTTCATAAGTCCGTTCTTTTATCAAGTAATGGAGGTAACGCTGTTAATGTTTTGGGGGGAAACATCGTAATCAACTACTTTACAATTTAATGAATTATCAAGGTTACAGTCAGCATCAGACCGTCAACTATAAACCGTCAATTAATAACGATTTTGAGGTGCATTGTCAGGGTACTCACACTCTTTTTAGAAAGCGTTTCTAGACTTTGTAAGACCAATTTGAATACAAGGTTTGGATAGAATAAGACTTCTCAGGTATTCAATAAGAAAATGATTTGACATATAAGTGCTCCAAAAGTAGTTTTTTGTTTTGTTTTGTTTTTATTTTGAGGGTTTGCATTTTTCTCACCAGGTGGCGCCACTGTGCAACTGTTCAAATCTCTTAATGCTTGGTAAAAGGGGATTGATTTTCTCTTATTTTTCTTCATTTTAAAACAGAAATCATGTTTTACCTGTACTCAATGAGAAACTTTTAGATTCTGAAGTACTGCATTTTTACTCACCAGGTGACACTAGTGTCACCAGTCAGTAATCCCATTAAGGCATAAGTTGCTAGAAACTTTTCCTTTTAAGGACTTTTTAATGCTTCAAATTTGATAAGATCAATCTTAGTTTTAACACATTTTTAGAGCTATTAAGACCTAACTGAGCTCCTTATTAGAAAAAAAAGTACTTAATTGCAATCAAATAATCGTTAGCAGTTTTTTAGCCCGGGTAAGTGATTAAGAATTCCAACTCTGTAAAATGTTATTGTTGCAAGATGTAATCCTTTAATTGCTTAACATTGCTATTCTTGGTCATGTAAAGATTAATTTTCACTAGTGCAATTTTTCATTATAGTATTAAAACTACTTAAGCTCTGAAACCACGGTAATATTACGGACAGGTCTAAGGCTCTTTAGTCTCTTGACTAGTTTTACGTGGCTTATTTATACCTTTGGCTCAGACAAAGCGGATTTAGGCCAGTCTGATCTGGTCAAAGGTGAATTCAATTACTCCGTGCCAAACTGTAACATTACATGGTTAACTGTGAGCCAAGTTTCAACCTCCCCAGGTTAGCCATGAGTAAGCTGTACTCAGTCAAACTGAGAGAGGCGCCTAGGCTTGAAGTACTTAAAAAGAGCCAAACGCAATATCATACTAATAGGTGAGACAATGTCACATTGTGCAAGCAATTATAAATATGGCAACACCGACTGTAAAATCAACTGTAAAAAGCGTTTTGCGTCTAATGTTTAATACATTTTCATGTTCAAATCAGATTCAATTTGAGACATTTTCAAGAACTCTTTCTCTATAGGAAATAGCCCAATTAAAGATAAGATCTTTTAGGACCGCGTGGGGACAAAGCGCATTCTTCTGGCCTTCTTTAATGAACTTGCCACTTTTTCAAAACAAAAACAAAACAGCTTGTATCAGAGAAAGTAACTGGTGATTAGCAGGTTCTCAACTACTCACGGTGATGGACGTCATCGCGGGTGGGCAGAAGGGCTCGGCCGGGGATGGGTTTGCGCACCCCATCCTCCATTCCCATCTCATACCACTCCTGTGGCGTGCGCTGACTGTATTCACAGTTGTCAAAGATCTCTAGTGAGAGGTAGGAGGGGAAGGGTGCAGGGTTGTTGGGATCAGCGTTCAGTTTGACGTTCTGCATCCCCTCGGGCTGGTCCTTCGGCATCAGGGCGGAGACCTCGATACCGTGACTGCGGAGTAACCCCACCAGGTCCTGCTTGGCATAGTGACGTTTCCTCCTGCAGGCAAAACAGTGCAAAAATTACATTTAAAAGCTTTTGATTCCAATCCTTCAGTATGATCCATTTAATGGTTATTACTGAGACTAATTGATTGATGAGGCAGTTACGCTGTACTTAACAGACCAAAATGACAGAATACTAATCATGGGAAAAATTTTGTGTTTTGGTGGGGAACTACAAGTCTTAAGAAGTGCACCCCAAAGCTGACCTTTCTATTTCTATTTTGCGCGGGCAGTGTCCAGGCGCTGTGAAGAAGGGAAGCTGTACTTTTGGCTGGTACGACTTCTCTGGGAAATCCTGGGAAAGACAAGGCAACATTTTTGGCACATTTTTCTCAAAGATATTCCAAACGTGTACTCTCAAAATGTTCATATGGAAGGCACCAGTGTTAACATTAAATGGAAGGCAATAATGAATTGTCAAGGCTGGGAATGGTTACTTTGATAATTTCGGCAGTTGAAATTTATTAGAGTAGTGAAGCCACTTGAATTTATGTTAAATTAGATTTTTTTTCATTTTCTTTTTAAACATTTTTATCTTACAGCTATTTCTAGGAATAGTTCGCTAATTCACTAACGCAGAAAAAAGTTTGGGTGCATGCTCATTGCTGCGTAATTTAGGTCAAAGCCTAAATCCGGGGTTTTTCATAAGATAATGTGACTATGAGTGTTACGAGTGAGATGAGTGACTTACGGAGACGCCGGACGTCTCTGCGTTGGGAAAGTCCCTCTGTTTGAGGGCCTCGGTGATGTCCTCTGGACCCTCGAATGTGTTGGCTGCAGGGAAACACCAGATACAACAGAGTTAAAACTAACTTGATAATATCCTCCGCTGTGAACATTCAATCCTGATTTACGAACTGTTTTCACACATATCTCCTTGCAAATTATTCCATCACAGTGGCGGATTTAGAGGGGATTGGTGCAGGTTAATACGCCATTCTCTTTTTGTGTGGAAAGTTCGTTTTTTTTAATTTGAAATATTATCAAGGAATATATTTGTCCAAAAGCGCCGCCCCCCCGGCGTTGGTTCATCAGTTTAAGGTATGGTTGACTCAGTCCCTCTCTTATGAACTATAATTATTTGTTATGTAACTTTGTTCCTAGTCTGTTTTCCTTATTTCTAGATTGAAGGTTTTCTTAGTGTAGCTCCCACCTTTTGGTGTATGTTTTTCCTTGGCGACGGACCACAAAACGTCCTGCGCTGTGTCTGGTCCCTGTAATACCTCCTGTGAAAGTAAAACCAAAAATTCGGTTAGATTTGTCCTGAAACCATTAACTTCCAAGAAGTCCACCATTTTGTTCAAGAAAAAAACATGTCAAATTGCGTCCGCAATTAATGGAAGACCCCAAACTGTACAGTAAAGTAGCTTTCTAGGTGAACAGTTTTTCACGAATTCCGGATTTGATCATGTACTTACAAGGTTTGACCATAATATGGACTTACTATTACACAATTAAGTGGGGCTTTGCTAATTAGACCTATGACTGTATGAGTGAAAAGGAATGCTGATTTACTAATTTTTTAATACTTATTTATTTCATTAATATACAGGATACAATTCAAACAATGTGTCTGGTCTCCCATTGCGGTCCTGTTGAGCATTTGGGCACAATTCTATGCAGGGTCCTCCAAATGTCCTATTTTCCATGCTTCACTGCATCATGTGCATGGGACTCGAACCCATGCCGTGCCGATGCCAACGAGTGGTACCAACGCCTCAACGACGTTGGCCCCAAGGGCCCTTTGACCAAATTGATCTGTTAGGATGTAGGCACCCGGACACTACAAAACATTCGGGAATAGGCCCTATATAAAAAGATTGTTACTATCTAGTCCGGTCTAATGCAAATATTGAACCACTAACCATATAGGCTAGTTCTTAAATCCCCTGACATATACTGTTCTATAGCACTGCATGCTGCGCCTACCTGCAGGTTCTGGTTGGAGGACTGTGGTAGAAGATCTGAGTAGTACCCCCGCTGCCGTATCTCAGGGTACCTGCGTCCATTGGATGCCGTCTTGGGCGGTGCTACGTGTGTCCGGTTAGCCGAAAACGGCCTCCCGTGGGAGCTTTTTAACGACCGGTTACTCATTGTTCCTAAAAAAAAAAACCAGTAAAAGTAATAGTATTAAACAAGTAAATGTACAAATCTTGATGTCTGAAATTTGAAAACAGGAGACCAATAAATGGCGCATTACTTTTTCAGATCAATGCGCCCATGGAACATTAAAGATTTTTAGATATCAAAACATACCAACAACGGTGCACTTCGGTGAAGTATTTCCTATTTCTATTAAAGAAGAGTGCATCATTGTCGCATCCAAAATTTTCTAAAATTATCACTGGAACAGTTGTGTCGGAGGTTTTAATTCAAGGAAGTTTTCCAATGATCATGTCACCAAAGTTATTGTAAAGGGTATCACAATAACGATAGATAACGTAAGAAGTGTTAATGGTATTTTTCTCTTTCGAGATATAATGTATGTCTCGCTTCATGTAATCCCTATAGCTCTGGTCAGCAAGAAACAGCTCATTTTGTGATTCTTTTCTTGTGACATGGAATAGTAAGAGTTTTAGTTTGATAATACACACATTACATTTCATTTAAATAAAAAGTTGCATGCCAGCAGAACACATATTATCAAGATATCTTGCATGTGCCATTAGAATTGCAGTTTGAATTGCAGCTGGGATGTGGTGATGAGGCAAGCCTCAGGCATCCGGAGTTTAGAGTTGCTTAATCTTTTGGTGAGTAAGGCCAGGAGGCTGGGTGTTAGAATAAACTCTGCAGATAGGTTGGATTTTGACTAGATGGGTTTGGTTGAGTAAGCTGAGTGGACGCGCCTAGTGACTGGTGAAATGCTAACGGGAAGTCAGTGACGTATATAATACATGTTCAAGATAACAATAAAGATATATCCTTAATGTTCTTGTTGACTCTTGACGATCAAACAGTACTACATCTGGAGGTGATTGGCAGTCTGAGAGAAGGACTGTGTGTTGGACTGGCTAATATCCCAAGAGAGTTCAAGTTTAAAACACACCCTTGATATAACATAAAAGTAAAGCCAAATATTCCAATACTACGGTTAGAACAAGAATATTAATGCAAATCACTTAATCCAAAATTATGATATATAATATTTATTTGTATGCAAGATGTAGCTGATGTTGTAACCTTCTAAATCCACAGATGCCAGATTCAATTTCATATTGTACCTACATTTCTAAAACAAATGCAACTTTAATTTCAACCAATTCAGAGAGGGAGTGAGAGACACAAATAAAAAGGCACATTTTTCTACATATCAGACTTAACTGTTTCAAAATCGTCTTAATTTCTAAGCCTAGAGTTAGTTGGATTTTGGATGTAACATAGCTGACCTTGGCTTGGAGGTTTCATAATTAAATGATTAAATTCAAATGTGATATATTTGCCTCTGTGACAACGACGTTATGTCTTATGATCAATGCTGCCAAGTTAGTTAGGCTAGATCCAAGTTAACACCCTGGAATTTGAAAACGGCATGCATATTGCCTTATGGCTATGCCGTTATGGTTATGTGTATCTCAGTATTAAGGCATGGGCAAATAGTAACGGAATTCTTTCTCACGACAGAAATAGGCCCTGGCATGGGAAAACAACACATTAAAAGTTACATTGAAAAGACTGCTCCCCCCCCCCCCCATCCCCCACCCCGATCCTACTGTTGACAGCGTAGCCCTATGACACTTTTGACTTGAACTTGATTGAAGGTTCAACAGCAGATCGGCCTTCAGATAACTATTAAAGTATCTTATCAAACTTACCATCTGTACCGGTCTCTTTCTGAAATAATATGTAAGGCTGGTATGAGCCTCTCCCCTCAAAGTTCTCTGTGTTTTGGGCGTGTTTTGACAGTTTCGCTCAGACCGGACGTCGGGCACGTTGCTAGGGACTCGCGCACATCGTCACTGACGCGCGATTATTACTTCTCACATAATTTATTAAATATCCAATCGCATTTTTTTAATTCAATACAAAAATAAAAACATACATCAATATATCTTGTTTTCATTTTAAGAACATAAATATGCAGAAAGCCTTTTCTTCAGATTAAAAGTGACTTCGCGATGGAAAGCGCGCACCCACCCTGTTCGGCATAGACCGGAAGTTTGTCGGCCACACACGTGTGTGATGTTTCGACAGAAATGAAAAGTTGTCAACAAACAACATTCTTTATCAGGTCTACTTGATTTTTCACTCTATGGACTGAACCTAACAATACAAGATGAAAGGCAAAAGTACATCATCACATCATCGTGAACAAAACACGTATAGGGTAAGAAAATCATGTTGGCATACAAATTCTTCTATTATCGCTCACAGTGGTGGACGTCGTAAGTACTAAGTTTAACACTAACAGTGTCAGGGGCCAGTCGGGCCCCTAGCTTTCCAAATCTATGGCCTCTCACTTAAATCCAGGGGTCCTCACATACATACTACGCCTAGTAGTAGTACTAGCGTTAGTCTTTGTTATTCATGATCTTCTAGGGGCCAGTCGGGCCCCTAGCTAGGACCTAGGCCATTCGCCTAGCAGAGGTAGCCCATAATGCGTTGCGCCAGTAGGTGTTCCGGTTCCGGTAGGAAAACTTTAAACAGCCAGAAAAAATACTTCTACTTTTGAAAAAATATGAAATGTGAAGATTAGTCCCTCTTCTGTTGATATTCAAAATATGAAATCTCTGAAATCATTATTTCTCAATTTTGACAGAAATCATGGGTCTGGCTTCTCCTTCTATAATCTAATGTAAAAGAATTGCTTCCTGCAGCAAGAAAGAATCATATCTTTCTTACCAAAGTTATTAAAACTGAAAATAGCCTTGATCTATTTTGTAATGTAGAAATAATTACACTTATATTTGACACAATTACTTTGTAATTGCCCTTTCAAAATGACTTGACAAAGAGAGAAAAGTGACTGGAACCAACCCATCTCGGCAATTCTCGCTGACGAGAGACGGCACCTCTGTTAGGCGAATGGGTCTGGACCACTAAATTCGACACAGCAACATGGGCATTTCTTAAAGAGGGAAAAAAAATCCTAAAAATAGTAAAATTCACTTAGTTATTTTCAAAGTTATATAGCATTAGACTTTTATTAACATATATGGACAATACAATTGAGTAAATAAGGTTTTGTTAGAAGTGTGAATACCCTCTCACAGCTTATCTCTCAGGTCTGTGATGTCATCTAGGCTCTCAGTCGCCACTCTGCAACTTCGACGCTCGCTACGGCGAATCATCTCTGCACTGTAGCGACCACTGGGCTCGGCCCCGGTGACCTAGATATGACCAGCGAAAACCGCGGACTACTTTTAGGTCACAATTTCTAGGTCACGGCGTAGTAATATTAGGCACGGGTGTCGAGTTTTCTTCCTACATAGCAGAGTCTACTCTCACGGACTCATTTCTCGGCGCGGAGGTAGATCTCGTAGCAGAGTGCTCAGTCACAGGGGTCTGTGTGTGCAGTCAACCATAGCAAGAGACTTATCAGCTAGCCCTACTTAGCCGACAGAGCCTAGATGACATCACATGCACTCAGGAGAAGCCACTTTACAATATAATATTTAAACATTAACTTTTCCCATATTTATGATCTATTTGAATTTATTTTTGTAGCTATGTTTCAAGGAATATGTATTCAACATGATATAGAAATTAAAATTGCCTTTGCTGTTCTCCTTTTAAATCGACATGCGACATGGAGACCTAACGACACGACATGGGGCTCTAAAATGATAGTGACATGCGACATGGACATTACTGACATGCGACAGGGGCTTTTCTTAAATTCGACACGGCGATACGGCTGTTTTTTAAATTTGACATGTGACATTGGTACCCCCCATCAAGGGCCCCCTAGCTAGGTATATTACATTCCACCAGTTTTCCCATCAAAAAGTGTCCCCTGTTTTTGAGGTAAAAGCTGTGACCGAGTTTTTCACTTTTCACTTTTTCCTCAGGCCCTTGGGCCCATACTCCTTGGTCGCTTCACATGCCCCAAGTAAAGGATTACAGGGGAATCTGAAGTGAGAAAGGAGTATGCTCTTGGCCTGGCACAGTGGCAGCAACGATTCTACAAAGGATAATGTTCAGTTGCTATAATATTTTTGGTGGCAGGGCCCTGGTAAGGCTGGTTATGTCTACCCCTGTGCTCACAGGAATTGATATGACGCAAGACCATTTTACCGAATTCACCACAATGCACCAATAAATACTGACAATTTTTCTGTCTTCTGTTTCTATGCATATACTATATGGTACACAGGGTTCTCCCTAGAAAAAGTTTTCATGTATCAAAAGCCCCATTAGGGGGTCATTTCTTGACAATGATGGGCTATTTTTACTACATTATATAAAAAGTTCTGTAATTTGAATGCAGAAATGGCCCCCTCCAAGTGAATTAACCTAATGCGGGAATTCAATTCTTGATGCGGGAATCCCGCATCCTACACGCCTATAGATTAGGCCAGGCTAAAAAAAAAATCTGTTTCTGGTGGACCGCCCGACTGGGTTTAAAACCCCCGACTGAGACTTTTTTTTTTCTTTTTTTTCAGATTTTTTTTTTTCTCAATTTTTTTTAGTCCATTCCCTACCAAAAAAAAAACAAATCCCGACCTCCCGACTGGTCTTTTTAAAAGCCAGTCGGTCCACCGGAAACAGATTTTTTTTTTAGGCTGGCCTTATTGCAGTAAGTAGCGATCAAAAGACACCCCAATTAAGCTTTTCCAAGGTTTTGAGCTGTGATAGGTAAAAGTATCATCAATTATCGTCATATACTATGAGAGATAAATGTACTGAGGAGCTTGCCATAGAATTTCAGACATCTTAAAGCATTTTTCACCATTTAAATTGGCAAAGTATCCTAGGAATACAGACAAAACTTGGCTGATTATGCAAAATATATGTGAAAGTACCATATTTGAAAACTGATAATTTCTATTTTAAAGCTTGATTGATGGAACTATGGACTAATATTGACAAGGCGTTTCTAGAATAGAGGCAAATTTAGCATTTGACCTTTATATCTGACTAACTATCAACCTTTTGATATTGATAAGCATGAAAAAAATGCAAAAATATACCTATAGTTGACCCCTGAGAGCAACCCAAATACGCCAATTATGCTGTGTTCGGTATGATACAAGTACAAAGTTAGACACTATCATGATGTATAAGTACATGTTAACCTCACAAACTATTATGATTGCAATATTTTTCATACTTTCCCTTTTGAAAACTTTTAAATAGTAATAATAGGTAATTGTATAAAAAGATACAACAAATTTTTTTTATTATTATTATTTTTTTTTTTACAACAAAAATAGTCAAGAAATAGGCAAACATTCTATAATAGAATTCAAATTGCTGCTCAACATCTGGATGGCTTATGGAGAAAATCTGTGCAAAATGGTGATATTTCATAATTTCACCTCAGCCTTCTGACTGTGCTCATTCACTGAATAATGCTTGCACATAGGTGAATGACCCACCATTGGATTCCAAATTTAATTCTCTAAACTCCCCACCAAAAGAATTGAAATAAAATGTAAATTGAAGATTCTATTTAGAATTAAGTTGATGGAAGTCAGGAAAAATACAAAATTTCAGCAAATTTTGGAGGACATTCCAAACATTCCAAATCATTTGGAATGTTTGCTTGGAACACATTTCACCCAGATTCGTATAAGGCAAAGATAGGGGGAACCAAGCACCGACCAAGTGGTTCTTTGGGTTCAATTCCCGGTCGATGCTTGGTTTACTAAGGGATGAGGTACAGCAACAATGATTTCTAAGTTTTGATCCCCTGCTGTTTGCCTACCCTGTCACCTTCATCTCATAGATTCGATCACCAAAGACAGAATGAATTTGAATGAATGAATGTGAATGAATGAATGAATTTGAATGAATGAATGTGAATGAATGTGAATGAATGAATGAATGATTTTTATTGACATAATACATGTATGTATTATGTATAGTGCACATACAAGTTTAAAATAGTCGTTTTTCCAATTTTAGGTTAATTTATATAGTAAATTCTACCTTACTTGCAAGAGGCAGTCATCTTGAAATTTTTTTAACATTAAATGGCTTCTTCGATATGAAAAAGTGTATTACAGATGCTAAAAATCATTATAAAGGGCTCATCTAGGGACCCGAAGCTCTTAATGTTTGGTACAATCTTAACCAATCATAACAATTTAAAAAAAGTATCCCCAAAGAATTAGATCCCGACCTACCAATCCTATTTTTTCAGAGATATGAGACCTCTAACCCTACATCTAGAAAATTAATATTCTAATCGAGCGGCTTCAAAGTAGTCAATTTTCAAAACTTTGGTTTTGAAAAAGGTCTTAAACAATTGATTTTTTTAAAGTGTGTACACCCTGGTATCATAAAATGGTCCTTTTGGGCCACTATGAAATTATTGGGAGGCGGGCGCTTGTGACTCCTCAAGACTCACGAGTTCCACTTTTGTAAAATTCATTCTCAAAAGCTATTGTTATAATAGGTCTAAATGTCATATTCTGATTTCAAAAACTACCAATAGGCCGTATGAATATTGAAGAATATTGGTCCAATTACTGTTTTTCCGTGAATTTCTGTATAGACAACTTGATTCAGACGTTAGAAATCGTTTTCTATCCACCACACTGCTCGAGTCAATTAAAGGGTTAACAAATATCTAAAAAAAAGAAAAGAAACACAAAAACGGATGCACATTTTTAGCAACTGTGCACCCGGATGTTCACTCTTTCAATTGAGAAGTAAATATCTAATATATAGACCTTGTGCAGACGTAATCACGTGACCACATTTTGGTGATCACCATGTGCTCATCATAGCCATGTGGCTAGTATATGAATCTAAAATGACTGAATTCTAAATGATAAAAATTGTTTTTATTGAACTAGTGTGATTATGTCAGAGAATATCAGCAGAAACCATTTTCCTAGATTTTTTAGAATTGTAAAAATCATACTTTCAAAATGATCACCAATATGGCGTCCAGACACATTGAATTGTGACGTCATCTGCACAACGTCTATAAGAGGGGTTACAGGAATTAAGGGTCGGGTCCACACTTTTTTGATACCTCGTACCCTATGTGTGCATCACCATTTTCCAAGTTTTTTGACACTGGTTGGTAATGTGCCCTATAATTTCAACGTGTGTCATGTTATCAATAATGTCTAAATATTTTGATAATGTGACAATGTGCTATTTTTACTCACAGTTTCAGACGTTTGCCGAACGTCTAGCCGTGGTCAACGTAGATGTTGCTCGACGAGTCCAGAAGCTTTCGGCAACCCCAGAGGTACTATAAGTTTGGTTACAAGATGCCTCTTATCTTTCTTAGCGTTCTTAGGTTACTGTCTCTCAAGTACCGATTACCTGGACAAGTTCATAAAGAATTAATGCATAGTCATAATTTGATGATATAAAAATTGTAAACTACAAAAGCCTGTACGTGAAAAAAAACCTCATAATTATCGTGATTGGTTTAATTTATATTTTCTTGTTAATATTCAGATGATCAACATAATATTCTTCTGAATCGTGTGATTTGTGCTTAGTACACTCATATAAGATAATATGATTGAATTTCTAAAGTGTGTTTTTATTTTAATTTCTTTTCAAAGTGATCTATGGAATATCATTTCCAGTCTTAACAAATTACAATCTTTTCTCCACCCAACATGTAAAACCCTCTTTTGCCCACTGCAGGATGCGGACACGTTCTTTGGGGAGGCGATGCGCAAATGGTCGGAGCTCAACTACACGCAGCACTTTGGTAAAATGAGCATTTCTCTTTAAAATAAAGAATGTAGTATTCATATGAAAAGAAACAAACGTTCAGCCAAAGTCTGTAACTTGTAAGATAGTTGGATCAAAATGTTGCATTCTCAAATAAAAAGATTCTAGCTTCTCTGATTAATTAAGTTAATGCCTTTGATGTCCCTCTGTATCTGTCCGTCCCTGTTTTCAGTGGACTTCCGTCAGGAAGTGTCAGGGACCGTCTTCAGCTTCACACAGCTCATCCACCACCAGGTACGAAAACTCTGTAGACACAGCACTTGAAAGAGAGTCTCTGTGACTGTAAACGGTACCTATATGTTAAAATAAATATCATATTTATCTGCGTCTTATGATGCCACTTTTTAGCCTGAACAGGATACATCTAATGAAACTGATTTGAACCCCTTTTTTCAATTTTATCTTTCGACCATGGCTGCCTCTTTAAAATCCCCCCGCAAGGTCCCCTCACATTGTGAACCCTACTCCCCCGTCACGTTGAAATGAGTATTGATTTTATTAATTTATTTTCAGAAAACTATTGTCACAGCTCTCCTGAAGCACCTTCAAGTTCCAGACAGTCTGGCGTACCAACCACTGTTAGAGTAAGGACTGATTTATCATTTAAATGTGGGTAACAATAACCGTACTGGGTGACGATATGACGGTATATATATATATTTAACATGGCAATAATTACAAAAATAAGAAAAGCTTTACAAATGTTTTAAACTTTTGCTGCCACCATGTTTCTTTTGTATTGTCACATTGTCATATGCATTCTAAAGCCCCATAACCACTAAGCTATCTTGGGGATGGGCGACTGGAAGAGTCGCCAGTAAAGTTGCCGGGCGACTGTAATGTAAAGCAAGTTTGATATTTTACTGGCAATTTTAATGGGCGATTTTACTGGCGATTCTCACAGTCGCCCATCGCCTGTGGTTCAGTTGCCTAGACTGATAAATCTGTTATACGCTGTGATCGAAAATTTTTGATATTTTTATGCCATGCATTCATTTCTATTAGTTTTGGAACGGTTGGAATACGGATAACTGCAATAAGGATACAATATTTGGTACATACAAACGTCACCTAAAATGTTGCAACTCAATAAAACGTTGAGTTGAGTGGTAACTGTTGTCATCGTAACTCATGATCATCTCACTGGGTCTCCAACAGATTGATTATGTGAACCTTAGTGGAAATTGCCAAAGATTTGATTAAAGATATAAACATAGCGCTTGTTTTGTTTTCAGTCTATTGGTTCAGGTGGCCCGTGACCTGCAGTCTGACTTCTACGTGTACTTTGAGGACGTCCTGCCGGTACTCGTCTCCCTGCTACAGAACCACCACCATGACACCGACATCTTAGAGCAGACTTTTACCTGCCTCTCGTACCTCTTTAAGTTCTTATGGAGGGCCATGGTCAACAACATGAGTCACGTTTACAGGTAGGTGTCATAGGGGACAGACCTTTTCCTTTCTCTCGTACCTATTTAAGTTTTGATGGAGGGTCATAGTTGAGAAACCGTGTCACATATACATTCTTGTACCGAAACATGCACACATGATAGAATAGTACGCATCTTTAGATGCTCACATGTCTTTAGCACGTTGGGGGGCCTCTCAGATTCCAGTATTTGTAGGACGGTATTCGGTTGTGGATGTCATGTCAATAATCCTCTGATATATTAAACTGACAGCGGCAGGTCCGTATCTCTTTCCCTGAATTCAGTCTCAATTTTCGTTTTAAAATCCTTTTCCCAAATCAGACTGCAGGTTAAATGTATACTCTGTTGGCTTTCAGGCTGGTATCCCCACTGCTGAGTAACGCGTACCGACAGTACATCAACAACTTTGCGGCAGAGAGCTTTGCCTTTCTCATGCGGAAGGTGAGCAACTTCCTTCACATAGCATGCGGCTGAATTTATCATCATAACCTCATTTCAATGAATCTACCTTAAGCACATTGAAGGTCAGGGAAAAGGTACTTTCTCAATGTATAGGTAATTCTGTAGAAAAAAAAACGTTATCATAACTGAGTTATGTGTGTACTGGACTTTTCCAAGAGAAATCCACATAGTCAGAGGCATTGTTAAAGTGTAAGGTTTCTGCTCAATGCTTTGGAGGAGTGCAAGCTTTGATGCATTGGTCTATTTCCTCAGGTGAAGGACTTCTCGGCGTTGTGTGACTTGATGTTCACTGACCTACAGGTCCATCCAGACGTGAGTACTGAACGCACTCTTAGCGAATGGCATTTTTCATGAGATAATCTTAAGTATCACTTTGATAATGTATAATGCCCTAGCAAACTGGAAGGCAGGTGTACATATATATGCACTTAGGTTATATAATGATGGAAAACTTTCCTGTATGGAATAATCTAGTTTGAAGGTATTATATCATGATTTTGTTTTATGAAAGCAAATGGCAGACAAGCAGTGACTTTACTTAAGTTAATTAATTATGTGTTTATTTTTTCATAGCAAGTGGAGGGCGTTGGACGGCTGTTGTTTGAGAGCGTGAAGGGCGTCCAGAAGAGGTTGCATACTGCTGCAGATAAGGTAACTACAAGAGACAGTATCTTCTGTTTAGTATTGTAAATTCTCAGGGATCTAAATTTTCAGATTTTCGTCTGATTTAAGATATTTTCATATTGTCACCTCAAATGATTATTTTCAAAATTAATTTCTCACATCACGATTAATAACATTTTGAAATAATTTCAAATTTACTTTCTGGGATTTCAGATGTTTTCATTAACCCAGACTTACATCTCCGTGTTACGGTGTAATACAGATGCTAACTTCCGAGTATTTAGAAATCTTTGATGAGCTTTCAGTAATCAAAATCAGTATCGGGTAAAATGAAGATATATTTATATATATATATATATATATATATATATAAAAGATCTATTTTTGTCCCCAAGTTTTACCACTAGATTTGTGCTAATCTGTCTGCCTTGTAACTGTATTTATCTTTGTGTGTAGGTGTTGCCGGTGATATTTGAGAAGCTGGGTAGCCGCGACCTGCCGCAGACAGAGGTGGTCGCCTGTCTGACTGCCATGTTAAACAGCGTCTGCGTGTTCACCGAGCGAGACCATGTCCAGCCCGTGTGGACGCCCCTACTGGTAATATATGATTCAGTCTACGTTTAGCGAACTTGTATGGTGCTTCTTTTCAAAAGTACCAGTTACTAATGTATATATTACAGCTGTTAATGTTTTGCACAATCAACACCAAGAGCCATTTTCGTGCTACCATAATTTTTGCATATTTTATGGCCGTTTCAATTTTGTCCATGATGCTTTATTTTTACACTCACATCATATTTTTGCGCGCAATGGCAACGGTGCGGGAAATGCACGGAAATAAAGCGTGAAAATTTATACGTTCACGTTAGTTCAATAATGTACTGCACTGTTTCTAACTCCCCTCTGAACATGTTTTTTTCAGGCTGAACTGCGCACTGTCCACTCCCAGAAGCACGGTGAGTCGTGGTCGGAGCACCTCGGGCGACTGTTGAAGCTACTCCTCACCTTAGTCAGCTACAAGAAGGGCATACTGGTTCTACCCGTCAACGACCTGACCGACGTAAGAGTCATTACTTTGTACAACCTGCACATTGAGATTACTCCCTCTACCTTGCCTTGTATACCATTCATTGTAATGAAGGTCTGCTGACCAAGAAAGGACCGAAAAACTTAATACTTGAAATGTGTTAAACCCTATAATAAAAGGTGATTTCAATGTCACAATATACTTCTGTGAATATCTAATCTGTATCTGAGAATTTTCAAACATATTTTAGTTGGAACATTTTGCCTATACTTAAGCACTCATAGTTTTATAATCAGCTCCCTTTGATTCTTTATGAAATAAAATCACATGAACCTTTCTTAACCAGCAGACCATAGATAAGAAGCTCTGGTATATTGCCTTTGTACTACAATTTATTGTCATTACGCGTAGGCAACACCAGCTTAATATTTGTATATTTTCACTAATCTGACTTTTTTCAGTTCATCAGTTAAGTGTATAAACTAAACCCTCTGTATAACAGTTTCTGACTGTGGCCCCCTTTTATGATCTGTAGGTCCTGACAGTGTTACTGACGGGCCCGGCCCTCTCCAGCCCGGCCGGAGACCTCCTGCTGCAGACTGTATCCCAGCTACTCGTGGCCGAGCGTGTGTCGCTGACCTTCAAACAACAGGGAGCGCTCACGCAGGGCGTGTACAACACCACTTATAGCATCGACCAACTCGCCCAGTTTACACGTACTGTCTTCCCCATGCCCCTCTTTGAAAAGGTTGGTAGCACAATGTTTTGTTTTTTTTTGTTTTGTTTTTTTATTAGATTTCTTTATTGCTCAAATTTTGCTTGAATTTTTGGATGGTTAATTTTGTCAAACATTTGGGTCTTTAGTCTATAAAACATGTTTGGAAAAAGAGCATAACTGAAAACTCCAAAGCACCCTGGACTGTACTGCGCCGCCTAGTCTCTAGGTGGCAGCAGGTGAGAAGGCGATTGTGCATGCACGGCAGTTACAGATTGCAGATGGCCGCGGCAGGCCACGCTTTTACTGGAAATCGTTAAAACTAGAGAGTTTAACACGATTTTTTCTTCACGTTTCATTTTTTCTTGAGAGAAAAGTGAAATAAGACATTGTAGCACGTCTCTAAGGATTTTTCCTAGCTGGTGGTTCGCTGAATCCTGGCTGACAGTGCAATTGTGAACAAGGAACTGTAACACGTGGTCTCGGCAGAAGCCGGACGTGTAGTGACAGTACAGAATCCAAAGACTCTTTTCTTGGCGAATTGAGTTTATGGTGGACTACTACAGTTATGCCACCTAAAAAGGTTGTAGCTTCGGAGGAATCTACGGATCACTCACAAGAAGAACCGACCATGTTATCAGCGCTCACCCAAATTAGTGGTATACTGTCAAAAGGTTTTGACAGCATGGATAGGCGCCTAGTCACAATGAACGATTCGGTGACAACGGTCAGTTCCAACCTTGACAATCTGGATACTAGGATGGAGACTGGTTTCAGAGAGTTGGCTCAGGAACGAGACGAAAGTGACAACGAGTCACTGGTGTCTGAAAACAAGGAGGATGATTCTTCCAGCAAAAAACGGTCAGGTATGGATATCATGACCGACGACGAAGCTGACGACTTGGACGATGGGGTCTTGACGGACCGCATCAAACAACTAGAAGCCGACAACACGGTCGGAGCACCGGTAAGGGCAAAACTGGCTAAATTTGTGGAAGTAGCGGCCAAAAAGTCCTTTACACCTGATGAAATCAAAGCCAGAAGGAAAAACTTTGCGTGTCCTTCGAATGTGGAATCGTTGGGCACACCGAGGATAAACTAGGTGATTTGGGCGAAGCTTCCACAAGTGGTGAAAAACAGGGACAGGGGCTGGCAAAACAACCACTATACCTTTGCAGCTATGACCACTGCGGTCATGCGGGCCACTGAAGTGGTAGCTATCCAGGACAAGAGCATTCCGTGGATCAAAGATCTTATGGACATGTTGGCAGAAAGTCTTGAGTTCGCGGCGATTCTGAATAACGAGTGGACAAAAACAAGACGAGAGAACTTACGCTCTTATCTACCGAACGACTTCAAGCGTCTGGCGAGTGATGATGTTCCCCCTTCCCCGAAATGGCTTTTCGGGGACGACCTGGAATCTTCCATTAAAACGGTGGAAGGCCAAAATAGACTAGGAAAGAAGATGGAACCTAAACAGTCAGACAAGCGCCCACACGAGGATAAACAACAACATTCCTACAAGAAGAACAGACGAGGAGGGAGAAACAGGTACGACAAAAACCGCGACCGGTCCAACAACAACAAATCAGACAAGTACGACAAGAAGAAAGGAGACAAGGATTTTCGGAAGAAGGGGAACGACCGCTATTAGATGAGGTATCACGGTCAGTCCCCCCAAACTCCACTCCAGGCAACTTAAAAAACCATTTGAACGAATGGGAAGAACTCACGTCGGATCGAGTGATCCTTGACTATGTTTCAGGATATAAACTTGAGTTTATTTCGGACCCTGAACAAGAAGTTTTTCCTCGCCCTTACAAACAAAATCAAACCCAAACTTCCATTTTGCAAAGTCAAATTGACGACCTGTGGTTTAAGGGGGTTATTGAGGAAATACACTGGTCTAGTGCTGCATTCGTGTCAAATGTATTTTTAAGACCGAAGCCAAATGGTAAACACAGAATGATTATCGAACTATCTGAGTTAAATGATTCATTAGATAAAGTACACTTTAAAATGGATCATTTGGAGGCGGCAACAGACCTCATGTTTCAGGACTGTTTCTTTGCTTTGTTAGACTTAAAGGACGCTTATTATTCTGTCCCCATTTGGGAACCTCACCGAAAATATTTGGCTTTCCAATGGGAAAATCAAATGTTTAGTTTCAATGTCTTGCCTTTCGGCCTGACGTCTGCTCCTCGAGTTTTTACCAAATTACTGAAGCCTGTTCTCTCTTCTCTAAGGGAAGACGGTATAACATGTTTAGGTTACATCGATGACTTCCTAATCATTGCAGAAGATGTTCAAGAGTGTAAACTAGGAGTGCAAAAATTACAATCTGTTTTAACAGATCTAGGTTTCCAAATTAATTGGGAAAAATCTTCCATTACTCCTTCGAGACAGATAACCTTTCTAGGTTATACCTTGAACTCCTGTAACATGACGGTTAGACCAACGAGGGAAAAAATCTCGAAAACAAAAGAGAAAATTTCGAACTTGTTATCAAAACGTAGTTTGGTAATCAGAGAAGTAGCCTCAGTGATCGGATTGTTGGTGGATTTATGTAAAGGTACAGAGTATGGCCTAGCTCATTACAAAGCCTTGGAAAGATGCAAAATCAAAGCCCTTAAACGGGCAGGTGCTAAACAATTCGATGGTAAAATACAACTCTCCCTTCAGGCCAAGTGGGAATTACAATGGTGGTTGTCACGCTTGAACAACACTTCCAAGAAAATCAGAATGTCTATTCCGATCGAAACTATAACCACAGATGCATCTTTACAAGGTTGGGGGGCGGTTTACAAAAACAAAACCGCCGGAGGTAGATGGTCTACATCAGAAAGGGAGCTTCACATTAATGTCCTAGAGTTGAAAGCCATCCATTTGGCTATCAAATTGTTCTGTGTACAAAGCAGACATGCAGAGTTTGTAATCAAGACAGATAATGCCACAGCAGTAGCTTATGTGAATAAGTTCGGAGGTACAAAATCTGTAGGTTGTGATAAAGTCGCTCGAGAAATTTGGTCTTTTTGTGAAAGCAGAGATCTGTGGATCATAGCTTCTCACATTCCAGGAGTGGAAAAATACGGAAGCAGACTTCCACTCTAGAAACTTCACCGAAAATACGGAATGGGAGTTAAATCCTATCATTTTCGATGAAGTTTGTGAGGAATGGGGAAGACCATCCATAGATCTATTTGCTTCTCGAATTAATCACAAATTACCCAGGTTTGTCAGCTGGAACAAAGACCCTGATGCATGGGCAATCGATGCTTTCTCACTCAACTGGGGGGAGTTTAACTCATGTTATCTTTTTCCTCCCTTCAGACTGGTCGGCAGATGTGTCCAAAAGATGCGAGCAGAGAATGCATCGGGAATCATCATAGCCCCCGACTGGCCGGGCCAAGTGTGGTACGCAACCCTCCTAAGGAATGCGACGAGGGGGAAAATGTTCTTCAGAAAAGGACACAAAAACCTATTACCAGCAGATCCAGCACAAAAAGACTCACGCCTATGTTTAACGCCACTGGTAGCAATTCGCTTATAAACAAATCACTACAACAATGGAATCTGCCCAAGAGGGTTCAAAACCATTTGATGAAATCTTGGAGACCGAAAACAATATCTCAATACAATGTATACTTGAACAGGTGGAGAACATACTGTTTCTTGAAAGAGATAGATCCGCTAGAAGGCAACGTTAAAGCAGGCCTTGACTTCTTATGTGACTTGTTCGACTCAGGTTTGCGTTACAGTGCGTTAAATTCGGCCAGAAGTGCCATCTCATGTGTCATGAGGAAAATAGATGGTATAAGTTTCGGTAGCCACCACTTAACAATAAGGTTGTTAAAGAGTTTCTATAATCAGAGGCCTCCCATGGCTCGTTACAGTTCCATCTGGAACGTCTCCGTAGTTCTAAACTATTTAAGAGAGTTGACACCACTCAATGTATTATCACTTAAGATGTTAACACTTAAGTTAGTTGTATTGTTTCTACTTGCGACTTGCAGTAGACAGCAGAGGTTGATAAGTATCAAAAGGTCGAATATTATATTAGAAATAGACGATTCAGTCTCAATCAGACTGGAAGCTCTCCAGAAACACTCGAGACAAGGGAAAAGCCTCGAAATCATTAGATTACGACCTTTCTTAGATGATAAGAATCTATGTGTTGCTACATGCCTCAGGGCTTACTTGGAGAAAACCAAAGAGGATAAAGACACTTTCTTGTGTAGCTTTAGACCACCATATGCCAAGGTGGGATCTCAAACCCTATCTAGATTGGTCCTCACAGTGATGAGCAACTCAGGCCTTGACACATCAGTGTTTAAGGCACATAGCACGAGAAGTGCAAGCGCATCTCACATGATGAATGCGGGCACCCCCCTATCTGAAGTGTTAAAACAAGGGGGGTGGACGGATGAGTGTACTTTCAGGAGGTTTTACCTGAGAGAAGTTCCACCGTTGTAATTGTTATAAAATGTTTATAATGGTTAATTAAACGTTATCTTGTTACAATGATGCATTGTTTCAAATTTTTGAGCAGGATAGCTTTAAAATCTCACCTGCTGCCACCTAGAGACTAGGCGGCGCAGTACAGTTCTACAATTAGATGAGACCTACCTTGGTAAAGGGTGAAATATAATTAGAACTGTACAAGACGACTAGGCGACAGGTGGGAGCAGGTACCCACCCTATATCCCACCCCAGGAATTAACACTGTTCGCCTAGAAATAATTTTTTCCTGCTCAAGAAATTTATCTTTAAATACTGCCGCGCATGCGCAATTGCCTTCTCACCTGCTCCCACCTGTCGCCTAGTCGTCTTGTACAGTTCTAATTATATTTCACCCTTTACCAAGGTAGGTCTCATCTAATTGTAGAATTATCTTTGCTACAATGTTGACATTCATTACCAGATAGTATAAAGATATTTGGAAATTGCCATAAGTCAAAACATGGTGATTCATCTTGTTCCTGAATGTATAATGGTTGGGAGACCATAAATTGGTAATAAAATGGAGTTTCTAATGTCAATTTAATGTGCCTCGTCTCTTCCTGCACCCAGGACGTTCTGCCCCCACTCCTCAGCTACTGCGCCCGCTGTCTGTCACCCGAAAAGGGGCGTGGCCAGAGGAGGGAGCGTGGCGAGGAGGAGAGTGGGCGTGTCCAGGCAGCTGTCACTCAGCTGTTGGCCGAGCTGGTGCTTCACAAAGCCCCGCCCCCTGCACACGGTGAGATGTTGGAAGACTACAGCACCTACCTGCTCGACTTTGGCAGCGTGACTAACAAGTAAGTAGAACTGAAAAGGCCTAAAAAGGGCTCAAGACTTCGGTATTCCAAAATTTACATAATTCTTATTTTTTTGTCAAAAATAATTGGGTCTTAACAGTTGTAATAAAAAGAAGTATTGCAGTAAAACGAGAGAAATTGAGACTGGGAGAACAGAACAAAATAAACAGGAGATCCCCCGCTGAAATGGGAGGTCTGGCACCTTCGTTGTTGGTCTAAAGCTACATAAATGCAGGCTTATGAGTCCCCTTTTGTCGGTCTAGGTGCCCGGACAGCAAGGCGGTGCCCGAGAACCTTATGAAGAGACTGGAGATGTTGACGGGAGAGGTCACCGCAGAGAACTTACCAAGCATCTGGGCCATCGTACTATGCATACCACACATAAGGTAGGCTGAAACTTCTGTTAAATAAAGTAACTGCTTATAAAAATATAGTTTGTATTAATGATTAAATTCATTTTGACAGTTTAGGTATCCAACGTAATGTACTTTCAAGATTTTTCCAAGATCATATCCAACGGATGTATGTGAAGCATAATGTAAATCGCTAAAATAATGTTAGTCGTAAAGAAAAGGTGTAAGTCTTAAAGATGATTTGTAAAATGATACTTTACTGTAGGTTTAATAAGAAAATAGTTTAATAGTGGAAAGGGCATTTGTCAAGTTTTGAGGCGTTGTTGAAGACTTCCTGAAATGAGTGGTTAATAAAATACACATACCAAGTAGTTGGTAGATCAGGATACCAACCACATAGGGAAAACAGGGAAAATGAAAAAAAAAATTCCTGACAGGCAGAACACAGGGAATTTGGCAGTTTTGCCAAAGCACAGGGAATTTCATTTGGCCAGGTTATGAAATTCCTGATTCTCAAGATATTAGGGATTCAACTTTCCATTGTTGGGTGGTTCAAATGGTGTCAAGTGCAGAGGCTTTTAAATTTGCCAGGGGAAACACAGGGAATTTTAAAATGGAATTTAGGTTGTCGGCAGCCAGATGTGAATAAGTCTGTATCAGCCTCTCTTTCTCAATCGTTCACTAATGATGTTTGTTTCGTGCACTCCCACTGGTTGTAGGCCGTTAGACGCCAACACATGCTCCCCCGTCCTGCAGCGTTTAATGGAGAGCGCCACCAGCTTGGCTCAGGACGCCGATGAACACACCAAAGGTAACACACCTTAATTAACTTTGTAGCAAATCTCTATAATGTTATCATGTAGTTCTATGTCATAATAGAATGACATAGCATATTAGATCTTTCATGTAATTTAAGAATTCTGTTTTCTCTTATTATTTCAGTTCTAATACAAACGTAGCCACGTATTTGTTACATGTGATTTTACATGTTCACTGTTGTTCAAGTTATTTCCTTTAATTAAATTAAAGTTGTAGAATATAATAGTTTAGCATATATATTACCTTTTACTCTAAAGGTTCGTTTTTCACACCTACAAGGCTTTAGAGTCCATTTCACTAGTTTCATCTGTTGTAATCTGATATAAACCTAATGTTTCCCTTGTCCAGATGCAGCCCTGTGTGTCGTGGCAGAGGCGATATTTGCGCTTATACAGAAACAGACAACAGAGGACTTTTTCGCAACAATCACTCCAGACATCATATTAAATCTACTGCAGTAAGTCAACTTTAAAGATGTACAGTAATTGTGGGACTGTAGTAATATTGAAGTAAGCCGTATAGCCCCGCTCGAGGTTAGTCATTCCACCCGTACCAAGTATCCTGCCCTTTCTCAGGTAGATCTGGGACACAATAAACAACCCAAAAACCTGTACATTTTCTGTCACCTGCTGTAAGTTTGTCTTCTCCTATGATCTCATGAATATACCAAAATGCAAGTCTAATGGCACATTCAGAGTGTAATAACAATGTGTCATGTTGGTGTACCACACTCCATAAGAAATAACATGTATAATATGTAGCCAGAACTATCCCTATGTCACAATAAAAGGAACACAAAATAAACTGGTTCTTGCTGACCAGATAGTTTTCGTTGTGTTCATTTCACACTCCTCTGATTCAGGTTGTAAATGCTTGAGTTTAAGTAGTACTCCTGTGGTAATAATCTGCTGCTGGGCCGTTCGGCCGATTACACTTGACCCAGGGTATACTGCAGAGAACTATCCCCAGGGTCTACTTTTAATTCAGCCAATCAGAATGCACCTTACTTCAGCAACCTCCTGATACACTGGGTCTTCACTTTCTATACCCAGGGTCTACTACCCTAATATTCTACAGCCTGGTACTGCTGTGCATCTCAGCCCTTGAGTATAGATCTACAGCCAATACCTACTATACCCTGGGTCTTCAGCTTCTGTACCCTGAGTCTACAACATTTATTTACTATACCCTGGGTAATCACATTCTTTACCCTGGGTCTACTACCAGCCCAGCTGTCCAGCAGCTGGGCACCGGGCTTCTGAGCCACTGAATCTACCAGCTTTACCCTAGAATACCCTGGGTCTTCACCTTCTGTACCCTGGGTATACTTACTTAACTGTGTACCCTGGGTCTACTTACAGCACTATACCCTGGGTCTACTTAACTATACCCTGGGTCTCCTAACTCTACTATACCCTGGGTTTTCATTTTCCCTACCCTGGGTCTCCTAACTCTACTATACCCTGGGTCTACTAGCTCTACTATACCCTGGGTCTTCATTTTCCCTACCCTGGGTCTCCTAACTCTACTTTACCCTGGGTCTACTAGGTCTACTTTACCCTGGGTCTTCATTTTCTCTACCCTGGGTATACTAATTTTACAGTATACCCTGGGTCTACTAGCTCTACTATACCCTGGGTCTTCATTTTCTCTACGCTGAGCCTACTAATTTTACTATACCCTGGGTCTACACCTTCCATACTCTGAGGGCACTACCCCTAAAATGCATAGCCCTGCCCTATTGGAGCATTGCTGCCCTGAAGCTGCCAACTTTACCTACTATACCCTGGGTCTTCTCTTTTTGTACCCTGAGTCTACTAATTTTAATTACTATACCCAGGGTCGACACCTTCTGTACCCTGAGCCTACTGAATTTTTTATTGAGTACTGGCCTGCTTTATTAGGGAGTGGCCTGCTGAGCCCCTGAGATCACTTTCTTTTGTCTACTTTACTCTAGGTCTTCATTTTCTGTACCCTGAGTCTACTACAGTCTACTACATACATGCCCAAACCTCCTTTGTAACGGCGCTTCTGATTGGTTGATTTTGAAGTGGCCCCAGGGGGCAGTTTCCTGGTGTGTACCCTGGGTACAGTGTAATCGGCCGAACGGCCCAGCAGCTAATAACCTTCTCATAGGTAAATCTAATAAATCAAATAGCCGTTCCCAGTGCATGGCGAGGGGGTAGAGTTGATTTTGATACAGTAGAAGGCAGGTTTTGTGCAGCCAAAATTGTGCCACACGTTGCTGAAGGTCATGGAACCCCTGCGAATATTCATAAGTCTCAAAACCTGTTCCTGTTGCAGGTCATTCGCTGGTAACGTGCATGCCCTGCGTACTGCGGCCCTTTACTTCACACACGCGGGAACCAGCAGTGACGTGGGTCATGTGACCTCAGAAGACCTGTTTAAAAAGCTACTGCCATCCTTAGAGAACAACCTGTCTTCACCACACGCCCGGGTATGTCCACAGAAATCTAGTTTCATATATCTGCTTTTTTGAGGCACATAATTTAAAGGACAGCAGACACATGGAAATTGACCTCAAGACCATTCGTGTAGCATTTTGTTGGTTTTAATTACAAATTAATTCTTTTTTCTTTCTTTTTAGAAAATATTCTCTTTGAGCAGTACATTTCTTAGGCATAGTCATAATACGCACAACATAATATTTCTCTATTCATTGTGCTGTGTTGAATTATAGTCCTATGTAACAGGAAAACTCAAATCTCGATAATCAATGTTTCTGCAATTGTAAACTTTCCCGTTATGCAGTATTAATTACAATTTCATAGGGCCTACTAATATGAGAATAATGTGCTCTTAAGGTTAAATCATTCTTACTGACCTGTCTTATTTTTCCCACTGTTTTAGGTGCGCCTGCTGACATTACAGATCTGCGTCCAGTTTGATCTCCCATTGCCCGTGCTACCGCCTGACGAGGTGGGTGCACATCACAGATGGGAAAAATAATTCCCAGTCGCTTAAAACATGGGAAATTTTATTTTCTGGAACTAGAAATGCACTTCTTTCATCAAAAATGTCATATACATATTCAGAACTCTTTGCAGGGTGCCCACGCAAGTGTGACGTTCCTTGGTAGGTTGCGGTTTCCAATTCCTACGGTGAAGGGACGTGCGGGTCGTTTTGATCTCGCCGAACAAAGAGTTGGAACAGGAAACCGAGGTGTTAGATTAATAGCCGTGCCTCACGCATGAGGGGGAACGCGCGGGACGGTTGGGGAATGGGTATTCTCGGATGGGGGAGGGGGGGGGTGCAGTGCGCCGGTCTGTCGGGCCTGGAGTGTTCCGGAGGTGGATCAGTTTTTATTAGGGGGGGGGGGGGTGAAGGATGGATCTTTGTTGTTCTGGTTTGTCCAATCCGGTCTTCCGTGGGGGTCGGGTCGCTGCTTTCCTAGTGGTTGGTAGCGTGGGGCCAAGTGGGTCGCACCTTTGTCCCAGTGGTCACAGGCCGGCCGCTCACAATTTCGGGCTTTCGTACCTGTCTGGTCTTCCGGTCCCAGGTCGATCTTCGGGCAAATCCGGGCTTTCGGGCCATCTTCGGTCTTCCTGACCCCTATTCTTTCATTTCAGATAACTTACTAAACTAAGAACATTTACTTGAGTTCAACTAGTTAATTAACTTCTATTTTAGCATATCTTTGGTTTAAACCCATACGAGGGTCAGGTTACTGGAAGAAGACGCGTGAACACAAGGAGTACCAAGATGGGACTGTTTATTTCGGGCCTTCACTCCCCCTTTTATACTCTATTACTCGATTCTGATTGGTCACTTAGATCACGTGACTACTCTGATGTCATATCCAGTTACAACTTTTTCTTTTAAGAGGTCTTAAAAAGGTCTTAAAATGGATCTGATTAGGAAATTAAATCCAAATTTTAGGATGAGCAAAATTGCCGCTTTTTGCCACGTATTGTGACATCGAATATCATGTGATCAAATTTGTTTGTGACCTGTGGCAAATTGGTCTTAAATTTGCCAAACACAGGTCTTGAATAGGTCTTTAAAAGGTCTCAAATTGATTTTTGTTTTGGCAGGGTAATACAAGTGTGGACTATAGTACCTTTGAAAGCCCTGCCAAAACAAAGGCATAGGTCTGTTTTTGAATTGGGTCCATTGTAGTAGGGCGGCGGACAATGTAATTGTTTAATTGGTGTGCCCTCTCTGACCCCCAGTGGTGGTGGTCTGTGGGGCCTCCACTCAGTCTCTTCTCATTGGTCACTGGTGGTAGAGGTAGGAGGGACAAATATCAGTGATTGACATCCACTGCCCATGGGTCCTATATATATAGGTATGTCCAATTTGAGAGACTGGAAAGCCCAGGTTGCCCTGAAAACAATATTAATTTGTTGTTTCCAATAAATGTACTCATGTAGTTATATCTGACAAACGCTTAAAGTATAAATTTTCAAACTATTTTTAGTGATAAGCATTTGATTTATCATTACTTAATTAAGTAACACATTTTCCTTTCAAATTGATTTTAATTTCAATTTTAGTAAGGGCAAACTAAGAAACAGAAAATGAAATATCCTTTGGCCTTGACTGGCTCCCCTCTCACCCTCCACCTCCCCTCCCCCTCCCCCACCCCCACCCCCCACCCTACCACCCTATAGTGGACCACAGAACTGTATGGGAGGGGTGCCAAGGTGGAGGGTTTGGGGGGGGGGGTTGAAGCAGTGACCAGTGAGTGTGGCCATGGCAGGTGAGTCACGGGTGAGCGGAGGGGCTGTCTATATACAACCACCACTACCAGTGACTACTACACACCACCCCCACAGTGGGGAGGGGAGGGGAGGGGGGGGGGGTGTAGTGGGGGAGGGGGGTCCTTATGTTGCATGTTGAATTTACTGGGACCCTGGGTTTTTATTGTTAGAAAATCTTTCCCTCGTGGGGTTGGTGTTTGAAGAGTCCCTGCCAAAACATCGGCCGGTCTCCGGCCGAAATCTTTAGATGTCTAGTTGAAAAAGCGTGGGCACCCTGCTTTAGGTAGAAGTACATACACATCTTGTGGGCGTGCACAGGTAGAAGGAGAAAGCATTCTTAGGCTGTGCAGACAAGACATGTATTTCAAAGCCATTTGAATTACATTGCTTCCCACCATAGAGAACCACCCACAAAAGGCAGTTTTTTTTTTAAAAAATTACGTATTACAAATGTAGTGCTTAATATTTTGTGACTTAGTTTGGGTTTCAAAATATATGTGCCTTGTACTGTAACAATTTGTCTTCATTTGCATAAGTCAAAATGAAAAAGTATTTAAAAAGGGGGGGAAAAAATCACGTATATTGTTTTATGACATTTCTACTTAAATACATTTAGATTAGACCAAATAATGATAGAGGAAAGTGCATGAGGACAGGGTTAATTTTGATAAACAGTGAATTTCAAGTGCAATTTGAGTCGTAACCCTTCGACTATGCCCTTTTTTACATGAGAAATTGTTGTCAATGATAAACGCTGTAGCCTTCCTAGTCAGGCCCATAATGGTCAATTATTTAATTTCTGATGCACAAGGGATTACTTCGAAGACGGCTTTAAATTTAAATTAATGCAATTATGACAAGGTCCAAGACTAATGATAAACTACAGATGGTACCAGTGTAATCATTTCGGTGTCTTCCCTTCTGACTGCAGGCTGACTTTGAGCGTGTGGGCCTGTTCCGGATCTGTCTGGAGGCAGAGAAGGTGGCCGTGACCGTGCAGACGTACCGTAACAAACTGGTGCATCTAGAGAAGTTAGACTTCACCACCATCCCCATCCAATTACCAGTGGGACCCTACGACACGGTAAGTGCCTATCCCAAACCTGACCCCCCAGACCTTACCCCTCCCTAACTGCCCTCATCCAACTACCAGTGGGACCCTACGACACGGTAAGTGCCTACCCCAACCACGACCTCAAGATCTAATCCTTCCGCCACCCCGGCCGCTCTACAAACACCTCTACTGGTTCAATCCTACAGGGATGCCGTTTTGTCTTCTTGATACAGATTTCCCTATTTTCGCTTTCAAAAGTCTTAAAGTTTCAGGAGAAAAATACTGTTTGATTTCATGTAGCAGGAAGCATTTATGTGTATTTATTTTAATATGAGAACTTGGATACTGAAGTTCAGAGTGTAGAACTACCTAGTAGTTTCCTTCTGAAAATACTGAAATGTGGTTTCACCCCAGATCTTACTCCTCCAATCCTTTCCACCACCATGACCCTCCTCAACCGACTACCAGTGAGACCCCTACCTCAACGAAGTGGGTATCGCAAACCACCCAACCATCACCTCCAGACCCTACATGATATGGTAGGTCAACTTCACAGTGCTACAAAGTACCACGTTGTCTCCTTTCAGTTGGCCCTGCGGTACTTACTAAGCCAGCTTTACGTTAATTTCACTCTGCTGTGGCCGCCCGTGATAGACCTTATACGGTCACATGCAGTCGGTCTGAAACCAGCCATATTCTGGGACATCTACGAGACTCAGCTGAAGGCTGTCGCCGACCTCACAGGTAAGTGACTGTTGAGAGTTCAAGGTCCACTCACCAATTACCAGCTATACCAGTCCATGTTTACACTTGTAGAATGTATTAATAGGCGATCCTCCGGGAGCCTATTACTGGGTCACTTGCATCAGTTGTGATGTCACACAGACCTTTTTGGACAGTGGTTTTCCTATAGTATTGGTTGTCTGTAATGTCATTTTGTCACCAAATTCGGAGGTAAAGTTTACTGTACAATTTTATTGAAAACATAAAAGCACTATTGGAAAACACTTCAACGTTTGAACTTGGGCATACTGAAACGAACTATTTTCTCAAAGCATGATAAATGAGCCTTTTTTGTTAGTGAATTTAAATGTTCTTGCTGCTTTTATGTTAGCATTTCCAGGTTTCAGTAGATCAAAGGCCCAGACTGTTTATCAACAATTAGGAAGGCATGTGTGTTAATTGATCTAGCACATGATGCCCTTGGGGGCAATTGATCTGGCACATGTTGCCCTTGGGGAATGGGTGTTTTACTGATGTTTACACTGTTTATCTTATATAAACAATCATCCTAGTGAATCTGGCACATGTTGCAATGGGGGCATGGGTGTTTTACTGGTGCTTACACTGTTTATCTTATACAAACAATGACCCTAGTGAATGGTCATTTGGTAAACATGTATACTGAAAATAACTTAGTTTAGACAACCAAATCAGCCAATACCATTTACTTATCTAACTACTTTGCATGGTTTTGACATGTGAAATTTGTTGGTTTGTTTCTACTTTTTCATAAGTTCTTTTGTTTAAACTAAATTTTGCACCCCCCCCCCCCACTTAAATGAGTCAAAACTATTTAAAATTCAATTACATTGATTTAAAATTATGACAAAAAATTGAGTACAGGGATCGCCGATTGGGTAGCTAGGCTATTAGATGGCCGGGCTCGTGCTTCTTGTTAATGACGCCCAGGGATTTGAATCCGAACCCGCCACGCAGAAGTCCCACATGCTATCCGCTGAACCACCCCTTCCCCCACCTTGTAACAATTAGTCCCTTCAGTGAGAATAACTGATGCCCTGCTGTAACTGACATACCCTGACTATGTAGTTTAATATTCCCCAAAAGCTGATGGGTACTAACATTATGGTGAAGTATCCTTCATATCTGCAACATACCTTGCAGCAGTGCTGATAAATTCTTCTGGTAAAAATATAAAGATGGCTTCTTTTTCTTATCAGAATCCGCCGGTTTTTACCTTGATGCAAGCCGTAAACACCCCGTGGCATCATCAGACCCTATCACCGTGTGTGAGGTGTTTGCATCTCAGCGTGCCGCTCTCACCGCCCCCAGCCGACCGGACCACTTCAACTTCCGTAAACTGTTGTGGACAGCCATGCAGCATTTCTCCGAGGTCTGCCAACCTAAGGCACGTAGCATCGTTGGTCTTCTCTTCAGGTTTCTTGAGTAAGTCAGCCTATTTAACAAAACAAATAGAAAGTCAAAGTAGATTTCTTTTCTTTTTCTTTTTTTTTGCATTTTGCCACTCACCCCTCATTACAACAGTAAAATGAAAAGATAACAAACTGTAGTACCCATAGGCAACAAATATATGCAGGAACTCTGGAATGAATTGCCAGTCTGTTTTGCTGCTAACTAAGTTCGTTTGCCACGAGGGAATAAACCTGTCTGTCGTTTTCTCATTTAGGAATGTGATAACACGAAAATCTTCATTATGACTTATTCATTCTATGTTAAAAAAAAAAAAACACTGTATGATCTAGTAGAATTCAGTTTGAGATTCTGACATAAAGATATGACATGATTGTTTGACCCCCTAGGAAAGAGTTTTACCCAGCAAACACCAGCATTGCCCCGACAGAGGACCTCACTCCCCGGGTGCCGACCTCGGCCCAGAGCGACCCGACCGAGGAGACGGGCGAGGACGAGGAGGAGGACGAGGAAGAGGAGGAGGAAGACGAGACGAAAAACAAGAAGCAAAGAAAGAGAAAACAGCGGCCGTACAACAGGTAACATTCTCTATTCTGATCTTAAAGAAGACGCGAAAAGACAATTTAAAACATCATATTGTGCTCCTCTTATATAATTATCATTGTAAAGAGAATAACAAAGTTTTATTAAGGATAATAATTGAAGTACAACTAATCAAAGTTTGGGAGTCTGGTCGAGTGTGTCAGGGCTTAGCTTCGCACCAGTCAATGTAAACAGCAAGCTGTGACATCAGAGGAGGCATTAGGGCCACCTGGCCTGTGAGTTCTAGTCATGTTTGAAAAATCACAACACTAAAACTTCTGGCTAGAAAATAAGGTTAAAATTTCAAGGTAAAACATACATATCCCACTTTGTATCCTGAAAGCTTCAGATCCCTCTAATTAATATTTTTTGAATAACAAACATGTTCGTGCTGTCCATAGGTTTTAATGGTGAGTCAATGCTTCACATGATGTCACAAGCTCTGCCCAGGCTTGCCTCCCCAAAATTTGCGCATAAGGTGTTAGACTGAATAAGCATTTAGTCTGTTGTCTAAGTACACATGCTGGTTTTGACCATGCCTCACATTAAAATAGACGTTGATAGAAGACTAGAAGAGGTAATTTAAGTTTTGAAATAATTTTTTCTTGTGAGCTTTAAGAAGTCCAGTGTACGCTGAAATGAATGTTACTAGCCCCTGACTTTAATGTAGAGCATTTCCTGCTGACTGTATTTCAGAGTATGTAATTTGATTTAACATCAGTCATTATCTCTCAGGAATAAATCCATATTAAGTGTACATGCTATTGTTTGAACTATGAAGGACTTTACTTGGAGTCTTTAAGTACCATAAGAACAAAACCGTATTTATTCTGAGCATTAATACATGAATTATCTTGTTTCATTTCAGCATCTTGGTCACCCACCTGGGTGTCTTTGCCAAATTTAAAAACCCCAAGTCACTGTACCAGGAGGCCCGACTACGAGAACTCTACTACGAAGTGAGTAATGACAGGGTTTTCATGTCATTTGCCTCTAGTTTGGTGTTCATTCACCATGTTGCAATGTACCACCTTGCCTTGCCATCGTTTCCACCCCCGTTGATTCGGTCAGCCAACTGGTATACACAAACATGAGTGGTCCTGATATAGCTGAAACATCGCTGAGCGGACGTTAAACTCCCAACAATCATCATCACTGTGTTGCAATGTAGATTGAAGCAGCTATACACATAAAGCTATACTATACTTGTATTGCTACAAGTTGTGGCACGTACACACAGGCCTTAAAAAGGGTCTTAAATTTGAGGTTTTTTTGCTTGGCCTATATAGTATATGTAGGCTCCATGTTCACCCAAGTTGTTGCCTGGCCTCACTGTTATCTTCTTCTCTTCCCAGTTCTTGCCTGGCCTGACAGTTATCTCCTCCTTCTCCTCCCAGTTGTTGCCTGGCCTCGCTATTATCTCCTCCTCCTCTCCCCAGTTGTTGCCTGGCCTCTGTCCCCAGTTTTTGCCTGGCCTCTCTGTTAACTCCTCTTTCTCCCCCCAGTTGTTGCCTGGCCTCGCTATTATCTCCTCCTCCTCTCCCCAGTTGTTGCCTGGCCTCACTGTTATCTTTTTCTTCTCCCAGTTCTTGCCTGGCCTCATTGTTATCTCCTCCTCTCCCAAGTTGATACCTGGCCTCACCGTTATCTCCTCCTTCTCTCCCCAGTTGTTGCCTGGCCTCTGTCCCCAGTTGTTGCCTGGCCTCTCTGTTAACTCCTCTTTCTCCCCCCAGTTGTTGCCTGTCCTCACTGTTATCTCCTCCTTCTCTCCCCAGTTGTTGCCTCACCGCAGTCCTGCAGTACAGAAAGTGGCGTTCCAGTGTATCATGACGTACAAGAACAAAGCTCTGATTCCTTACAAGTGAGTTTGCACACCTTTTCAATTAGTCGTGTTAATTCATTTTACACTATTTGGAAATGTATCCCTCTTTATGAAAGTACGTTTAACAGGTAAATATATAAACAAACGTTTTCAAGTTTATCATGTTCGTCAGCATAAAAGTTGCCAGTTTCCGGCAGACAATGCAGACAATCCCCACGTAAGGATAAGGTCTTTAGTTCCTAATTTGACATTATATAAATGTTTCCCTCTTCATGAAAATATGTGTAACAGGAACATTGATAAACAAATCAAGTATGTCCTCCGGTTTCCAGCTGATAATGCCTCCAATTTCTGAATATTTCACAGGGAGAACCTGGAGCGGTTGATGGATGACAAAACATTTAAGAATGAGATAGTGCTGTTCAGTATTGACAAAGAGGCGAATGTGCTTCATGACGACCACCGGGCGGAGGTCCTGCCCATACTCATTGCGTAAGTAACGGTGTCAGAAACCAAATTTCCAGTTTGCTAAATCAATAGATGTCCTTTTTCTATGTCATTCATGGATGCCATTTTCCCTTCTATTTGAAGATTTTATGATGTAAGAAATAAAAAGTTCTTTTCGAAGTCAGAATGTAAACACTATCATAATAATTCTGTTCTTTAAACTTCTATTTAAAATCTGTAATGTTGTTTCGGAAATTTCCGGAGTTATAATGTTTATCGGGTGGCATCTCTGATTATCAGAGGGTATGAAATACTTAGTTGTTTATTTAAAAAGTGGAGATGTAGAGCTAGGATTAATTTGATTACACCATAGATTATATCAATCGATATAGAAAGAAAACTGTCATATAATTTACTCATTAAAGAGACAGGCTAAGTCGGTAGCTGTTTTCGCTATAGCTAACTTGACGGTGATGAAGTGTCACACATTTTCACACAGCCAAACACAAAAAACGTAATTTCTAATTTACCCCAGGATCTTGCACGGTAAGATGCAGACGAAGACCGGTAAAGACACGGGCGGGCGGTCTCAGGCCCACGCCCGGCGCAGCATCGTCTTCCGCTTCCTGGCTGGCTGCCAGCAGCAAGAGATCAAGGTCTTCTTTGACCTCGTCTTCAAGCCCCTTTCCCACTACATTACAGGTAAGAGAAGGGCAACATCCAGTTTGATTGAAAAGTGTGAATGTTGACATACTCATGGATATGAATCTTTGCAGGGAACTCAGACCAGCCTACATGCCACTACATTTTTAGGTTAGATATGAGATTGTGTTAATTTCCATGTGTTAATTTCCATTAACTTGATTGCTTTAGTGAGATAAAAAAAAAAAAAAAAAAACCTTCACTTTTCGTCCCCTAGACGACGTGACAGGCATGGTGAATGAGGCCATAGAGAACACCGACGCCTCCAAAGTGGTCCCCCTCAAAAAGCAGCAGAGGTTCGTACTGACTAGAAGATTAATTGAATATATATATAAAATATTCAAAACCAATTTTTGCTTTCTCTGAAATTCCTCTTTGTACCAGGATTTATATTTGAAAAGACACTGCACTTAGCTAGAACTTAGCCCCTAACCGATATTAAACTCTCATGCCTCCTTCCCACTCATTCCCTAAACAATATTCGACTCTCCTCCTCCCGCCCAGTTCCAACAGTTTATAACAGATATTTAACCCTGCCACCCCGCCCAGTCCTGTACCGTTATTCGACTGTCCTACCCCCAACCAAGTCCCGTCTATTGGTGATTTATCCCACTGTCCCCGATCAGTCCCCTACCAGCAATCACCTCTTCTACTCCACCCCCTCCCGACCCAATCACTTACACATATTTAACTCTAACCCATTCTGCAACATTGGCCGCTGACCAAGGGCCTAGGGCCAGTAAAATTATAGCCGAGCCAGTGGAAAATTTAATAAAATTCGATATTTTATTTTGAAGGCTCAGTGAAAGGCCAGTGGAAAATAATGCTAATTTCGCCGACTGCTAACCTTGCAATTTTACCCTCCTGCGGCACCCAACCCCGTCTGACATTAATCTTGACTCTTTGTCTCTTTTTCACTTTCAGCCTGCTGACCACGGTGGACGTCATCCTGCAGAAGCTGGGTTCCCTGCTCGACTCGTACCTGCCGTCCCTCCTCCACATCCTGCTCGGACTGCTGGCCCAGGTATCAGTCCTGCTCAAGGATCGGGCGCAGGTCTCGGGGCGCTCGGTCACCATCCTGAAGGCACTGCGGCGCACCGGCATCGCCAGACTCAACCAGTTCATGGCCACCTACATAACCTACCCCTTCAGTCGCCCCGAAGTGGATGCCATCTTCAAGGTTGTCGTGTGGCCACAGGTAACTAAGGATAGAATTGATCTGACTACTGGAAAAAAGAAGACTAGAATCGAGTGATTTAAAAAATATCCAATCTAATCATAACACCCGTGACCGAAATTTCTTCAGATGAATTGGCTCTATTTTAGCATGATTTCTCTCAACGGCTCCAGTTTCTGTGTGAGAGTGCCTTCCTCTCCGCCCAATTTGGTTTTTAATATTAGACATACCTGTTTGCAGGTGGACCTGTAACCCGTAGAAGACCTCTAGAGTCCTACGGGTCTCTGAGTCTCACTTACCTCTCTACCCATTATGGTCGTTGATATTGGACGTATATATTTATAGGTGGACCTGTTACCCACAGAAGGCCTCTACAGTCCGTCGGGCCTCCTGACCTTGTTCCTCACCTGGAGTCAACATACAAGGTAACTTATGTTGCTTCTCTATCAATTATCCTCCATAGAAGTTGTGATATCCTATTTCTATCAAGACAAAAATAGAGGTAATCGTATTATGCCTGTAAAAGTCACATGCCAAAGTTATGTCATGTTGGCCGTATGACTGACCAACAGCATCAAATTTACTACCATATAGCGTTTAGTTAGAGAAAAAAACACATTTTAGGCAAAGTGAAGTTCTAATGCCATTTTCAAAGGCTTTTCCTAAGCTTGTCTTGTAGCTTCCAAATTTGGTGTACATCGCTAATTTGTAACATGCTGTTCACACGATATTTGGTAACAGTTACCTTTTTCGCCATCTTAAAGGTACTTCGACCTGTTCCGGAAACAACGACCTGACCTTCACCTTGCCCCGTCCATACTGCCTATACTGGTCAGTCTGCTCAAGGTCAAGGCCGCCAGTCCCAAGGTCATTGAGGTCACCATGGAGTTGGTCCACAACCTGCTGACACAGCATGACGAAAGTGACGTCACGGCAGGCGACGACGTCACAGAGGTTAGGGATGACGTCATGGAGGTCGAGGAGGAGAAACTGGACGTGGGTCCGGTCGTGGAGTTTGATGAAAAACACAAAGGTTCTGTTATTACAAGCATAAAAGTTCTCCAGTTTTTCCTGGATTTCCAGTTTTCTTGAGGCAAATACTTTCTTTATGAAATGAACTGTCCAATATCACAAATATCACTACTTACATGATAATATACCAGCATCAATGAGAAAAGAAACCCTTCTTTTCCTTCCAGGTCCTATCTAATGTCTTTGTCTCTCCAGTCAATGCCTTCAGGTATCAAAGCTTCTAGTAATTTGGAGCCTCTAGCCTACTATGCCCATATAAGCCCTTTTCCAGTTAAAACTGGAAGTGAATGTGGAGGGGAGCTGTGGTTTTGTGGTAAATCTTTTAATCATCTTTATCTGTAAATGAAAAGAAATCACTCAGTCAGATACTTTTAGATATTTTTATCCAATTAAAGATATTTTTCTTTGTTGTAGACCTGCCCCATGGTGTGCGTATCCTGATGCCGCACGTCCCAGCGGTGCTGGACTACATCCATGGCGTGGTCGACACGCTGCTCAGTCAGAAGGGACGCTCCAAGACCCTGCCTCACCGCGTACTCAACGTGCTCGCCAGGTAGGGCACCATCCTAGGGAACATGTTAACTGAGTGTTACATTGCATGTTACTCATTATCCATAACATTATGAGAGAATACGCGAAATTCTACTTTTAAGAGCTATTACATATCAGGATAATTACCAACATCTTAGAATTATCTTAGATGAAAGACTCTAAATGATTAAGTATAACGTATATATGCAAATATCCACTTGTTTCTAACATTGGCAGGAAAAGTATATTTAATTGAAATAGTTAGGAAATAAATGATGTAATTCCTTGTGTCCTCAGGTTAAGTGAGTTTGTCACAGACACGGAACAGTGTGGCCGCATGGTGTCGCTTCTGTTCCCGTTCCTCTCCCGCAACCTGAACCGGTCCGTGGATGTGGAGATGTCGATACTGAAGGCCATCCAGCACATGGTCCGACTAACGCCACAGCCCGCTACTTACGTCAGGTATGGTAACCATCATTTACTTGATAGCAATGATTCCTATATCTTCATATACAGTTATATCATCGTTTTCCTGTAGTAAGTTCAGTGTCTCCCAAAGACTTTCTGAAAAGGCAGACAAATTGTCTGATATTTATACGGATTACATCGGACGTTCCCTAGCTGTACCGGACATCTCACAACCAAAGGAAATATATAGAAAAATTCTGCAAAAATGATTAATAGAATATGAAAATTTTGTGGGAAAAGTTTGCAATTTTCAGTGTTAGAGGATAAAACATCGGACAGTGATGAAAAGTTGCTGGACATGTCCGGATGTCCGATGGTTTTTGGATACTTTGGTAGTTAATCAAGACAATTTAATAAAAGCATTCCTCGCTGTATAAAGTAATAATTTATTTGACGTTAATTGATTCACTTCTTTGTTGCCTGAAAGTCAGACGACTGCCCAAAGACTACTACTCGTTCCAATGCTTCTGAGCCAAGCATCATATTGACTTTACAATTTCAACACATCTCCCAGAACTTAGGAAAACACTGTTTCATATCATAAATCATATAGGTTGGTTTGATAAGAAAGTTATGAATGAAAACCCTCATAACCAAGTTGAATTAAAATAAGGTTCCTTGCTCTCTTCACAGAACAATGGCCAGATTGTTTTCGAGTCTGGAAGCTCGTCCCTCCCGCGCTGCACTCTGCGACACACTGATGGTATGTACACGTGCATGTGGGCCACAGTTCACTTGTTTGTTCAGATCAGAATTTGATTATTGTCTCATTACCCTAGAGATTTTGTAGTAACCAACTCGGGTAGTAACTTCCTAATACCACTTTTCCGATTAGGACTTACGTAAGGATTTTTTCCCCCAGGTAATAAACTTGTAAGGGACAATGTGTTTTTTGATCAAGGTACAAGGCTTGTGGGCCGAGTGTTGACGGTTGTTTTCCCAAACATGTAACCACTTGGCCATAGACCTCTCATTGGTCAGCTTTGCTGCTACATCTCTCTAGGTTTCCCCCTGTGCCAACAACAAGGTTATCAAAGGCTTATGGGCCACTGGCTGTTATATATGGGGCTTCATCTATGGGAATATGCATTATAAAAAAACACCTGCTTGGGTGAATTTGCAAGGGTATGATCATCGAAGGCAAAATTGTCAAACCTTGGTCTTGCCGTCATATAATAATGGAGGTTTATACATGTCACTTTTTTCCATTTCAGTCTATCGGTGAATGTGACCCTGCCATCAAACCGCTCGCAGACATCGTCACAAACGTGAGTTGGCATAATGCTTGATGCTAATAATGATCTCATGTTAAGAAAAATCATATACTTTGATTGATATGTGGTTTAGTGTGTCATGCAGACTCATGGTCCCAAAAATAGTTGGAAAATGTTCATACTTTGTCCAATGTTTATGCTGTGTAAACAAGGATTCATGGATACTTTTCTGTGAACTTAGTTGTCAAATATAAGCAAGGCAACTGACCTCTTGTGTTGTAGCTGAACGCATGGGATGCTCGTTATGTAGAGGAGCCCGACTACCTGGTGCGTCTGGACGCTTGCCGTGAGGCTCAGACCCTGATAGAGGGACTGACTGGGGACGACTACATCACTCACCTACTGGTCGTACTCCATAACTGTGTCTTCTACATTAACACGGTAAGTACACAGTAAAGGGGGGGGGGGGTATGGTACATGGACTGACTAGGGACAACTACATCGCTCACCTACTGGTCGTGCTCCATAACTGTGTCTTCTACATTAACACGGTAAGTACACAGTAAAGGGGGGGGGTATGGTACAGGGACTGACTGGGGACGACAACATCACTCACCTACCGGTCGTACTCCAAAACTGTGTCTTCTACATTAACATGGTAAGTACACAGTAAGGGGGGGGGGGGTATGGTACAGGGACTGACTGGGGACGACAACATCACTCACCTACCGGTCGTACTCCAAAACTGTGTCTTCTACATTAATACGGTAAGTACACAGTAAAGTGGGGGGGGGGGGATTATACAGGAACTGACTGGGGACGACTACATCACGCGCCTACTGGTCGTACTCCATAACTTTACCCTTCTACATTAACACGGTAAGTACACAGTAAAGAGGGGGGGGGGGTCATGGTACAGGGACTGACTGGGGACGACTACTTGACACATCTACTGGTCATCTATAACCGTGCCTTCTACATCAACAAGTTGCTTTATCATAGTACAATATAAAAATCCAATGAAATAACTCCATAAATTGTACACTTTTCCTTGCAGGCGGTGGACATGTCACTGCGTGACTCGGCCTCGCTCTGCGTACAGGAGCTGATGAAGGCGTTGACGAAGAGACCCAACAATGAGAAGATCGTCAACCAGGTGGTCAAGGGTGGGCTACTGCCTGAAGTTAGGGCCGGACTAAAACTACAGGCTGAGGTAAGAAATGCTGCGGGTACTTTTGAATGGGAGGTGAAGGTATTGATTAGCACATGTAACCACAGAGTTGCCAGTGTCTAGGAGATTTCGGCCTCTCGAGGGGATGGGGGGATCTGTAAAGATTTTTAAAAGTTTACATCTAATATCCCTAAGTATTAAATATATAAACTGATTTTTGATATTGGAAAATGATTGAGGGTTTTCTTAGAGAGCACCTGCATCTATGTAATACTAAACAAGGTTTAACTTTATTTTCCTTCTTTCCCTAGGTGGCCCGCCATGAGTACGTGCTGCTGTTATCCCACCTCATCAAGTTCTTCCCAGACATCCCCGTGTTCCAGGACCTGGCAGCCCTCGCCGACCCTGACATCGAGGCTGACTTCTTTGCCAACTTAGTCCATATACAGGTATGTCGGTTTGAGAAAAGGTTCAGTCATGATTTGCACTTGGTAGAAGTACTTGTATATCAATAGATAGAAAGGTGTTTTTTAGAGGGAAAACGTAGAACAAGTTTTTCTTCCACTTACATATGGACAGACATTGAAAGACCATTGACCATTGATGAGGTTTTTACATAATGGCACGTGAGGAAAATCGTAATTTTTAGAAGACATGCATTTTATGTTGATGTTTTTTCTGGTGATCGTATTTCTTTTTCATACGTTTTCCCTTCATAGAGTGTGTTATGGCCTACACAATGTGTTACAACATTCTTGTTGAGGAAAGAAATACGAAATATATGATTCAGGAAGATGTAGAATTTTATATGTAAACCCCCCCCCCCCTTCATACACCAGTAACCAAAAAAACATTTCTCTACCCCCAGCTCCACCGTCGGGGCAGAGCCATGCGGCGTGTGGTGCGGGTGTTGGGGCAGCGCGCGGTTAGCACGGAGACGCTGACCGGGTACCTGCTGCCGCTGGTGACCGCCTACCTGCGGGACGAGGCCTACCTCAAACAAGCCGTGATCCTGGACGCGGCTGTGGAGACGGTGGGTGGTATCGCCCAGTGCCTGCCCTGGTCCCAGTACCTGTCCCTCCTACGCCTCTACCTCAACCTGCTGCCCCAGTCTCTCACCAACCAGAAGCTCATGGTCAGGTAAGCTTCACAGGTTGATGGGCTCACCTTTATGGGAAAGTTTACGTCGAATTGCATGGGCGCCCTTTGGTCAGAGTTCTGAGGAACTGGTGATTACTGGTACTCATTGCTAAAAGTCAGGAAAGGCAGTAAGCTAAAAAAAGTACTTTTAGAGTTACCGATTTTTCAGTATTAAATTCCTGATTATGTAAATCAAGGAAAACTTGTCATAACTTCATGAATTCAATTTATATAGTTACTAAATCAAGTTTCTCTGATTCATTCGTCAAAATGTACTAAACATATTACAAGCTAAATAAAAAAAAACACAAGAAGCATACTTTGCTTACTCAATTTAACCACGGCCTTCTCTGTTGTGCCAGTCCCCACACTGTGTTGCCGTAGTCTGACAGTCTCCACACTACATACCTCAAAGCCTACCATCTTCATGTTTTTAACCTTTAGGGTGATCATTGCCATTTTGGACGGCTTCCACTTTAACCTGAAGAACTCTGAGGAGACGGCGTCGACTGCCCTGAAGGCCCCTGGAGTGGGTAAGTGGAACGGATCAGTAGAAACTGTATCTAAATGTGGGCTTTTCATGATCAATAAACAATACTTAACTCAGGACCTTAAAGAACCTATGTTCTCAAATTCTGAATGCTATAGAAATTTTTTAAAAGGTCAACAAATTACTTGGAAAGCAATACTGTGATTTAATGACATTAACATTAATAATGTTTACCTAATGATTAGGACAGAAATATGGTATTTATACATTTAAATAACGGAGCTTGTATTTGGACCATAATAGATTTATATTCTATACAATTCAGCCAAAGACGAGGAGAAGAAGGAAGGTGACGATGTTAAGGAGGCACCAACTAAGACAAACACAGATGCCAATACAACCAGTGAATTACGTAAAGAGGACCCGACCGAGGACGGGGAGGAGGAGGTGGCCTGGTCGGCTGGGGACGCGCGGGCCGAGCACGCTGTGTCCATGTTGGGCGCGGTCACCGTGTGTTCCCCAGCCCTCGCCACCCGCATTCACCGCACCCTCATCAAGGTGGTCATCCCCCAGCTGCACCACAGCCTCACGCGCAAGGTACACACCACCAACTTTCGCACAGAGAAAAAATATCATTATAGAGAAATCATTGCACCAAAGACAAAAACTATTATATGCTGTTGGAATTGGCAATGTTAAATAGTCATGTCATACTAGCTCTCAATTTACAGTGCTGCATATATATCAAAGTTGTGTAAGTTTTTTTCTCACAGTGAATGGCTTATTTTGCTAATTGAATCAATGCTGCCGTTTTTGTGGAGCCTGGGTTGTTATAGGTTTGATTTAAAATCATCCAAAGAGCGTCTTAAAGTAAATAAATAATTATCGCCTTTGTCTCTCCGTCTCCCTGTCCAACTCAGGTGAAGAGTGACGACGAACACAAGAAGGCCAAGACCGGTACCTTTGCGGAGGACGAGGAGGTTCTGCGTGTCCCCATCGCACTTGCCCTAGTCAAACTGATGCAGGGCCTGCCACACAAAACACTCGACTTCAACTTGCCAGGGTGAGAGATATTAGAGTTTAGAAATGTTTAGACCTCTAAATGTTACAACTCTCAAATTATGAACTGAAATAAATGAGCATTTTGCACGGCTTGTCATCAATAAATGAATTCGTTCAAATTGAATATTTTTAGGAGTTTTGTTGACATGCAATGATGAATATTACGTATATAGATCTACATGTGCCAGTTATATAAGGCCCAAAAAAAATTTTGTTATGTTCACGTATCCTAACCAAACCTAAATATGGCCTTCCCCAGACTTTTTTCCCTTAATAAGAAGGTTTATCACGCAAAAATTTGAAAATGATAAATCTTTGCGCCAATGATGTATGTTTTAACATCACATATTTTAGCTTGCTGTTCAAGTTGTGTCACTTCCTACGGTCGCGAGCCATCGACATACGTACGACCTCCCGGGACACCCTGGTCAAGATCATGAAGTCTCTCGGTCCAAGCTACTTCTCCTACGTCCTTAAGGAACTCCGCTTCACCCTGAAACGCGGCTACCAGGTAGGAAAATGGGGCATGGTGCGGTTAGCGTTAATACCTGGGCAAGGTGTCATCGTGTCAGTGCAGAGAAAATTTAGAGGTCATAGAGGGCGCTATTGAGGCACATCATCAACTGTATTATAGTACATTGTATGTATTACATACATTATGATATTTCGTGATATAGATCTAAGTATGATATATATGCAGGATGCCCACGCAGGTCTTAAAATGTCTTATTTTGGTTTTGTAATTCATAAGGCTGTTAGAAAGGTCTTATTATAGACCCTGAGGTCTGAATATATCGCAAGATGTAATTGTTATTTCTGTCATTTTATGTTTACCTCTTTTAGGTAGAGTTTAAACATTTACAAACATTAAACAACAAGTTCTTAAAATGTCTTAAGAAGGTCTTATTTTTGTACAGAACAAGGTATTTTAACAAGTCTTAATTTGATTTCTGAAACGGCATGGGCACCCTGATATGACGTTTACTGTTCATTTATCTGACGTTGTCTATGTCTGACGTTACCCGTTTACCTGGCGTCTGACGTTGCCTGTTTATCTGACGTTCTCTGTTTGTCTCCTTCGCAGCTCCACGTCTTGTGCTACACGGTTCACACCCTGCTAAAGAGCCTGGAGACTGCCTTGACATGCGGTGACCTTGAGTCCAGCGTTAGCTCGCTGGTTGATGTAAGATACGTTTACCTCACATTTTGATAGCCCTCTTTATGGAAAAGAATGCATTTTCACCTCAGTATCAAACACATAGTACCGATTGCCATTAAAAATAGAATACGCCAATAGTAAAAAAGCGTTTTAAAAAGCTTTATTCATATCACCAGTTTCTTCATAACACTACACATATAAAAAGTACCCGAAACGGGATAGGCTCTATCGGCGGTCATTTTGTTAGCTAATTTCTGTTTCCATAATAACCTACAGCATATGCTACATATCTTGTCGTATTACATCTAGTGGAAGGGGCCATTTTAATAGGGGGAGGGAACTCCTATGATGCGCGCAATGTATGTAAATGGTTGATATTCCCGGAGGTAATAGGTCATGCTTTTCTGTAACGATTGAATTCGTTTTTTTTCTTTGGCCAGGTTTTCAACCAGGAGATCTTTGGTCCAATCGCTGAAGAGAAGAACGTGATTGGGATCACGAGTAAACTGATGGAGGCTAAGTCGACCAAGAGCTTCGACTCGTATGCCATCCTCGCCAAGTTTGTGGCCAAAGGGTCACTCGGTCTCGTCATCAACCCACTCCGCGGGGTGAGGACATGATAACTATGACACCTTTCTTTCTCTAAATACATCTCCAGCCATTGTTTTAAACATTGGTTGTAAATCTAAAAAGGACATTGAAAAGAATCGAAATTTGACAATTTTCCAACCAGAGGTGTTAAACAGCTTTGAATTCATGCGATTTGCATTCAAACATTTAGCTAGTGCAAATGCCGAATACAAAAGCTAGAATTTAAAAGTTGAACATTTTGTACCAAACTTGTTTAAATCAATGCCGAAACCTGTCCCAGATTACAAACGGACTTTGAATTTTAAACATTAATACGTGCCGAATTGCCTATGTTGGCTGATGTTAAAAAAAAATTACTGTCAAACAATGTTAACATACTAATTTCCCTGGTAATGTTTAAGCAATGACCCGTGTATATCCTATTGGTAAATCTCTCCTTTATTTACATGTATATAATGATATACTTGACTCTGTATTTTGTATGGCCTCAGATCCTGTCGAGTACAGTGAGTCATAAGACGGCGGCTAAGGTGGAAGACGTGCTTCGTAAACTGGTCCCAGGTCTACTCGTCAACACCAGCCTCGAGACGAACGATCTCATGATCTTCACCTTCGGCCTCACCTCTGACGTTATGCCTCTGATCACACCGAGCAAGTGAGTACTTCTCAAAATCTTAAGACAATAAATTAAATATATATTATAAATCAGAGATGGTTGATTTTCTTTGAGTTACACAATAATTTACCCCTTCAGCTTATATTCTACTTTATATTCAGAAGGGAAAGTTCACCTTTTAGTTTCACGTTCATCTAGTAGGGTTAGTTGATTTGTTATAACCTGCATGTTCCCATTCTTGTAGGGAATGAAGGTTAATGCCACACTCTCAGTCTCAGACCTGAGATAATGTTAGTCTGTGTGCACCTATAACATCATCCTTACAGACCTCACGTTATGTCATTCTATACATGCGCACCTATATCGTCACATTGACAGATCACAGGTAATATTAAAGTGGGGTGGTACAGTGTAGTGGGTGAGGTCCTCACCTTGCACTTGACCGAACCGGGTTCGAGCCCAGACAGGGTTTGCCTGCTACACTGCCTTGCCTTGCCGTCGTTCTCACCCCCATAGATTCGGTCACCAGTACTTTGTATAAGCCAAAAACGGTGAGTTAGTCCTGATATAGCTAAAAAAAAAAAATTGCTGATGGCCTTAAAACTCCAACAATCATCATCATCAATGTAATATTAACGTTAGTGTGTACACCTTAATCCTCATATTTATAGTCAGCCTCAGCGTGTTCGCCAATAATGTCGTACTGACAGATCTGACAGGATTTGTCAGTCTGTGCATATAGACAGGACGTCAGAGGTAATAAGACTGTTTTTGTGACCTAGGAAGAAGAAGAAGAAGCAGGAGGCAGCCCCGGCTGTCGCAGCAGACCCCCGACTCCCACCGACCAACACGTTCACCGTCCAGCCGCTCCCGTCACGGACCGCGCCTAAGGCGAAGACACAGCTCAACACCAACATGCACATTCTGGTCGAGTTCGGCTTGCAGGTAAAAAATTGCATGCAGATTCCCGTGCAGAAAATAGCTGTATATCTTAAAATATTTTGCATATTTTTTTTTTATTGGCTGTTTTAGAATGGGCATTCTGTTTCCATTCCATGTCAGGACACTTTCTTATCATAATATAATAAGAAGGCCCGGGGGGGGGGGGGCGTCCGAGGGTCTCTGTACGGCCCGGGGCCCCAGGACGGCCCGTGCCCGCAGATGGATGAAATGAAAGTCGCTTACATAGATTAGATAACAAAGTCACGCAAAACCAACTCATAATTCAGTTTGACCATTCTTCTACACAGCATTATGGTTTCATTAGTCAATCTATCGATAGTGAGGTCGATAACCCTGGATTGAAATCTCTTTTGAACTTTTTCACTTCTTGATTAACCCCTTTGTGCCACAGATTCTTTACTCGCTGCTGAAACATTCAACGCTAAACCACAAGGAGCTGGAGCACGCTAAGCTGTTGGACCCCTTCATACCTACCCTCACCAAGGGACTCACGGCCAAGTACGCCAAGGTACGTCAGACAAAACACACTATCAGTGGTGACTTAGGCGTTTTTCCCCACAATTCATCAAGTGAGATTTGATTATTTTGGGTACGTCTGACTATCATACCTTACTTCCCTGTATGTAAGCTTCCATATTTCACTTTTTACACTTCAGCACCTCCAAACATAAAGTTCAAAACATGTTGCTGAAATTGGAGTCTATAGTCTTAACATAAACATGTATTTAGATTACCTTTATACTGTTTCCATTTTTTCCCGATTAACCTTGACTTCCTTCCCTATAATAAGTTTGTCATCCCTGTTTCAGGTAACCTCGGTGTCGCTGCGCTGCATGGTCTGGGTGTTCAAGTTCCCCCTGCCCTCCCTCAAGGCCCACATCAAGCGTATCTCGGACGGCCTCTTCGTCCTCCTCAAAAACTACGCAGCCGCTGGAGCAGCATCTACCGGGGACAATCTGGAGCTCATCGACACCTGCTTCAAGGTGAGGCTTCAGAGCCGTGTTCCAGGAGGTTCAGCTTGAATTGTTCAGTTTTCAAAGAGACATTTTTTCATACATCAGATATCTAGATAATTTATGAAGCTCAGGAAAAGTCTTGCAGAGATTTTTTATTTTTTATTTGGGGCGGGGGCAGGATAGTGTAGTGGGTTAGGTTCTCGCTTCGCACATGGCTGGACTTGGTCCAAGCCTGAGCTGTGCCTACTACACCACCTCATCTTGCCGTTGTTGTCATCCCCATAGATATCATCAGAGTACTTTGTAGAAGCCAAGTGAACTTCAAACTCCAACAATGATCATCATCTTTTGTATTTAACACGTAAGATTGATATGGCTTCTCCTCACTCTCAATAGGCGGTGACCGTGCTGGTCCGAGATGTAGAGTACTACACCATCAAGACGGAGGAGCTGAAGGTTCTGCTGACGTACGCTGAACAGGACATCCACGATCACACGCGCCAGGCCACTGCGTTCTCCCTGCTTAAGGTACACACTATTAGCCAAACCACTCGCTATTAAACAACTCATAACTTTTTAACTATAAATTGTAACAATGGCCTTATAGATTAGAATTTGATCTTTTTATTGCTATGTAGTTTATGCCTATGAATGTGGGTCTTGCAATATTTCTAAGTCTAATGAAACTCAAAAAATGATTGATATAGGCAAATAACAAATGAGAAAATAGTTGATATTGATGTCCACCGTCTCAAACCACAAATAATGCCATGATAAGTAAAAATCTCTATACTTATGTCCTGTGTTTTGTCGACGTGTTTCTCAGCATGCATTCTAACCTAGACTAACCTGCAGGTAAAACTCAAGAAATTGGCTATCTGTGGTTGGGAGAATCTGTGGTTGGGAGAATTATTTAGACACATGCATGTATCCATTGGCAGGCAATCCTCTCACGGAAGCTTGTGGTACCAGAGATGCATGATGTGATGAAGAAGATTGAGGAGTTATCGATCACTGCGCACGACGCACAGGTCCGACAGAACTGTCGCCAGGTGAGCTAACACGCTCTGTATGATGTTCTTGGGGCAGGGGAAGCAGCCTTCCAATGTCCAGTTTCAGAATTTAAGAAATGATTGGGCATGTTTTTAATTTCTTCCCAATTTTATGCTTAGTGTAATGTACAATCCAATATAACTTGGGTTTGTATACCTTTGGTCAAGTCTCTTCCATTGTTCTATCACAGAATTTAAGAATTGCCTTTTCGACTGTATTGGTTTCAAGAGTGGTCCTTAGGGTGAACCTCCTCACCTCAATGCATGGATTGAATTATGGAATTGAACATGTACCAAATGTAGTACTACAATTTAAGTCTTTTCATAACATACCATCTGTTGTACAGGTGGCCATCAAATTCCTGTTAAATTACCCGCTCGGAGCCCGTTTAGAGCAGCACCTGGAGTTTTACGTCTCTCAGCTGGAGTACGAGCACGACACGGGGCGTGAGTCAGCCCTCGAGATGCTGGCCACCGTGTTCGAGGCCTTCCCCACAGTAAGTACAGGGACGTGTTGTTGGGACCCTTAAGTAGTAGCTGTCGATTTAATGCTTTAATCCAGCAAGTACAGAGCTGTATGGGTCGTCCATGTGTGAAGGCTGTGAATTTGAGGCAATTATTTATCTATTCATATATTTATTTTTGGTGATTTGTCCTTGAGTTACTGTACTTTTTGTCGGTTTGTTGCCTGTATGTTAACTTTAGGTAATTCCCTATCGAAAAATCAGAAAACCATAAATATTAGGTTTATTTTCATTGGGATATCTGTTCTCCTTTGATTGGTAATAAGTTGATGTCTTTGCAGAAACTGCTGCATGAGTACTCAGGATTTTTCTTTGTGCCGCTGGCGAGCCAATTGGTGAACGACGACTCAGCGCGGTGTCGTAAGCAGGCCGGGTTGGCCATGAAGCAGCTGCTCAGTAAGGTGGGTCAGCCGTAGAGGGTTAAATATTGGCCATTCTGTATGTCCAGATAACCTGTCAGTAATGTAGGGCCAGTCAGTCTGGAAAGAACCCATAAGGGTTGGTCGGACTTTAAACTACCCGAACAAATTTAGGGCCAATCTAGTTTGGAAGTTCAAGCTGTTCCTCATAAAATGACTGTGTTATTGCAATGATATATTGTTGCTGTTCGTAGGCTAGGACATTTTTCTGGTCACCTTTTGAGCTGGTCTGAGAAAGACCAAAAATAAAATGCTAGTTGTCAACGTACATATCTGGTTGTCCACAATCTCTATCACCCACCGCACTTAACATTTTGAATGAAGATTAGTAAAGGTAACAACAACTAAACAAGCTAAACAGGCAAATACTGTCATCAAATTTGTCGTTTCTGGGCAATTAGAAATCTTTTTCAGATATACCAAATGACTCAATACATCATACATGCACATGCAAAAATTAAGAAGTGCCGTTTTCTTCATTGACTGTCACCTGTAAGTCTATGTGCTACTTGTTTCAGTTGGATACAGAGACGAGGGACGAACTCTTCACCATGATCACACAGTGGTTCAACGACGACAAGGTGGGTGGTGCCTGGCTTAGCCTGACTCCAGTTACTTAAATTGGAACCAAAGGCAAAATAAGTATCTAATACTTAACTCACATTGAAATATTTGGCATATCCTAAGAAAATTTGAACTTGTACTTTCCGTAGAAAGAATATCTAGATGACTTTCCGTGTCTGCTGCTGTTATAGTCGTAGGGAAACGATCTTCAAGTTCTGTTCTTGCCTTCCTTGATTCCTTGTTATTTGATCCTTTATTCTAGAATATTTCTGGAGTTTTGTAGGACGATTTTCCAATTTTGCATGTGCTTGAACGCAATCAAATTTGAACAAATTATGGAAAATTAGACTATAGAGATATTAAGACTTAGTCTTATATATGTCTATGATTAGACCAACATAACGGCAATGATTATCAAACTGTTAACAATGCTGAGCCAGTGGCACATGCATCATTAATTTGTCATTCATCTAATACCATTAAACTATTTAAACATGTTTTGTTTCCCTTCCATCTTCTCAGATGGCCATCAACAAGCTGGCCTGCCTGTCTTGCGGCATCCTGGTTGAGGTCGAGACAACTAAATTTGAGCGCCGCTTGGACGAGGTGCTGCCCATCGTAGACCGTCTCACAGCCCCAGACCAACTCAGCTTTGTATGTAGTGGGATTAACTCTTGTGGAATCTGTCGTTTTATAGCAATGAATCCTTGTTATGCCTTTCATGGTTTACTCAAAGAGGATTGAGTAGACAAGAGTATTTTTTGTGTTATCTTGTATATGCTAATATATAGGATAAACACACAATGTTTTTTCAATAGCCCCAGCCTGAAGAGGAGTTAAATTCAGACAGTAGAGAAACTATGACTAAGAAACAGTTACAAACTTTCTTACTGTAGCTACGTAAGTAAACTATAAGGTATTGTTGTTTTATTTCCTAAAAAGCTGTGTCCGTCGCTAAGTATGGAGTGAGTAAGCTACTTTACAACAGGGAATGGCAGCAACAAAAATGATCCAGCTGAAAATATAGTTTTAAGACATATCTAAATTATGATCAAGGCATCATTATGCAGGTAACTGAGACAAACGTTTTGTTCCTGCAGGCGGAGTCGGCGGAGGAGCGGCAGGCCGACCACCTACTGTACAGTGCGTTGACCCTCACAAGTAAACTGGTCAGACTCTGTAACCTCAACCGACGCCGGCAGTGGGCGCGCCCTCTCACCACAATCTGGGGTAAAGACACAATTGGTTTAAAGTGCTTGCATCAATTACTAATATATAGGTACTCTTTTCTTATATTTGGACCCCACCCCACCCTGCTTGGCTTGACCATAGACATATATAATTCATATCTTCCTTAATGTTGTCTCTGCACTTGAAAGATGTTATATTTCAATAAATTGCCAAAAATGACACAGAAAATTTGCTGCGGTTAGGGCAAACCCGAGGAAAACAGGGAAATTAAAAATGAGAATTTGAGTGGCCACCCAAGATATTTGTTGACAGTGTATGCATACAAAGAGAAAGTAGTTTATGTGTCTTTTAGAGAATAAATTTAAATGAGTACTAAGTGTAGATACCCCCTGTACCCCTCAGGTCATGTGGAGCGCCTGTTACTCTACCCCCATGTTTGGGTGCGGCTGGCGAGCGCCGAGCTCTTCGGACTCCTTCTGGCCGCGTGGATGCCGCAGGAGTTGGCCAAACTGGCGGGGAAACCTGCCGTCACTGACCCACTGTACCTGCAGGACAACACCATGGACAAGGTATGCGCTCCTGGTTTCAGAGTTAGCAGACACAATGTGTTCTCATCACAGTGATAATGTTAGAAAAAAATGGGATGCAACAATGACACTTTTACTAAAATCAAATGAGACATATTTTCGTATAAATGAGCAATTTTTTGTACATTTCAAGGCACCATTTTCTGTACATTTCAATATCTTAAAATCTTGAATGTTCCATGGGCGCGTTGATTTACAAATTAATGCGCAATTTAAGGTCTAAATGCCCCCAGGGCGCAGGGCGCGGCCCTAACATTTTCACTAACATCAGGAATAAAGTTTTTTGATATGTTTTCAGATTTGTGTCTTATTTCAGATTTTTTCACTTAAAAACCTTTAATAATAGTTTTCAGAAATAATAACTTACATCACTTTTCATAGCATTTTAAGGTCTTTTCAAACTTTATTTATGCTGTTTCACGTCCTTTAATCTGCCCTGTCTCGTATCCGTATATCCGTATCAACACACTTGTGGGTTCAGTATGCAGATTACCATTACTAGGTGTCTTCCGTCGATCAGTACCCATTCGTTTTTTTAAAGATGCTGATTGTTTTTCGTTATTTTCAGCTTCACGATCTGTGTGGAGTGTTTTGTCGGCAGCTGTCCTCGGCTCAACTAGACCCAGTCCTCTCCAACCAGGTAAATGTTTAAACTTTCTGTAAGATATAAATAGGCCATTTGCATCTCATTTATTCACTTATTCACTAAATGTGCAACAGAATCATTTGAAATATACAAATGAAAATGGGAGGGGGGGGGGGGGGCTAAAGAAATTCGAAAGCATGACTGGTGTCCTCATTTGAATGATTATGATATGGATATTAATTATCCTCGGCCTTTTGCTATAAACTATACTTTTATTTCTGTCAATGTCACTGACAGAAGGTTAATTATTTTACCCCTCACCAGAGGGCATATAATATATGAGCCTATGTCTGTTATCAGCCGATATTTTAATTCGGTACATGCCACCTTCAATTCCCTTTAAATACTTTGATCGTTTGATGCCTTATAATTGTTCAACACTTTTCTTATTGTAGATACTGAAGAACCTTGTCTTTCTGGGGAAAGTCTTGCGTTACTTACCAAAAGGTGAAGAAGAGGTCAGAGAAGACAGCTCAAAGAGACGAATAAAGGGCAAAGCGGGCGCCAAGGCCAATGAGACCGTGCCAGCTAGCGACCCGGGCATGGTTGAGGAGACAGAGACAGGGGAGGCGGGAGAGAAGAGGGCCAGTCTGCAGTGGTTACTGAGCAGACTGTGTCGAGAGGCACGCGATGAGAACGCAAACACACCCAAAGAGGTTCTAAAGGTACGGGGGGAGCCCAGAAAGCTCGAATGTTGGGTCACGAATGTTTATACTCAGAAAGCGCAATTTTACTACCAGTACTGTATGGAAAATCAGAATTAGAGCTATCTAAACAAAAAGGTAATTTTCACTCAAATGCGTTTCATGTAAAATTTCAAAACATGTTTCAAATAGAAGGTAGAGAGTTATATGGCCATAATTTTGCCTCAGTCTAATTAGAGTAAAACCTTAAAGGTAAATACGGGTGTTTAGGGTGATTTTATAAAAACTGTGACAAAATTATGAAACTCACAGGATGGTTAGGGGGATGGATATAGTCTGGCAGCCAAGCTCAAGAAAGCAGCTTATTTTGGGAGTTCGTTTGCACTGAAAGGTTTATACCTAAAACCATTTTAGGGTTGTAGAGGGGTTGTAGAGGGGCAGACTATTTAAGCCCGGTTGTCACTCTGTAAAGGTGTGCATGGCCGTGACAACCACCATTTTGTTTGGCGATTATGACAGAAATTTGACTTGTTTACAAGATATCTAGTCTTATAATAAACATGTCAATTTTGCATCAGGCTATTTCATATTGGAAATGCTAACAGTACTTAGTGAAGATTAGACCCAGGTCAAGCAACGTTGACCTTGATAAAGGTCAAGGTCATCAAAATTGACGTGAAATAAAAAAAAACATGAAAAATGAGGTATTTACTTTCAAATACACTGTCATGCTTTTCAAATTGTGTTTTAATATAAAGGAATACATCTAAATCTTACTCTCTGAATACTCAGAGAAGCAGAAAACTGTTCATATGCAGCATTTGGTGACAAAAGTGAGATATTTTGTGATTACAATCACAAATTCTGAATTCATAAAATGATAAGTAAAATGACTTTTCTCTTGATTGAGATGCTAGCCCATCCTTCATTTTCTTTCAATTAAGTACATATTTAGGGATCATTATAGTGATTATATAAGTGATGTAGTTTGGCCCTACCGAGGTCAAGGTCATCTGATTTGATGATTCTACATAAATGTTAAAAAAATAATGTCATGGAGAAATCTTTTTTTGAAATCTGACCGCCAAGCCCAAATTGTATAATATCAAGCATTAAAGCTTGATTCAAGAGCATAGATTGGCCTTAACAGAGAGGTACTTGTAACAGGTACTGGTACAAATATCTCAGGGTCAGTACAGAGTTTTCCCTGGTAGCTCAATGCAAAAATTCAATACAGGTCAAGTAGGTTGCTTCAAATTTGACGATGTGCCAGAATTGAGATTTAAATCTTGTATGTTAATTCTGAATGATGAATTCTCATCCAATTCTATTTCAGACAAGAACATTTAGATTTGTGTAAATATCACTGGTGAATCACTAGCCATGCATGCTAGTACCTAAAAGATTAAGGAAAACACCAGATAAATTGCTTAGAAACTTATACATACATTAATTCTTTTTATCCTACTCCAGCTATATCTATAAATGTATATCTTTTGCAATTTATATATATTTTAGGTCTTCATTTTTGGGGATTGAGGGGAGTGGGAAATTCCTAGGGAAATCAAGCAAATATTATAGAACTCATGCAGGATCAAAAGGATAGATATCACAAAAGGTCTATTATAGTTAAGCAACTGAATTCACCTAACCTTCAAAGATCCAGTATAACAATAGAGGGGTAATAATAACCAAACCATTTTGCTTATAAGAATGTTTATGGCTATTTTCAATATAGTAAAATTAGCAGGACCATTGGATATACTGTTGTATGTAACTGCATACCCATGTGAATAGTGCATTCATCCATGAAACATACATATACTGAAACCCTGCAATTATTGCATGATTCATTCAGAAGCATAACTCAATGTTCTTCTAGGTTAGTTTTAAAGGTGAAAGAGGGAGGCTATCCCCGATTATTCAGAAGTTCAATCCATAGTCATAATTAAATATACTAAAGGAATTATGAAAATTGATTAAGAATTATAAAAGTTATAGACGTTTGTTGTTTTCACCACAATCTGTTGATGAGGCAGCCTGAAGAGGCCACTCTATACTGATAAGCAATGCTAGGCCTATTTGTGACGTCACACTTGCCATACATAGCCTAACTGGCCAACCTACAATGAACAAATTTTGCACAGAATGTCCATTCAAATGTGCAGTTGTAACTTGCATAGTGAACCTCAAACTCTATACCAGAAAAATAACACATTACAAATAAAAAAAGTGCATCTTTTCTGTTCTATTAGGTAAAATTACACATCTTCCAGCCCTAATTGTATCACTGAGTACATCGCGCATAGCAAGTATTACGTCACTGAATGGGACCCCATGTGCCACCTACTGAGAGACTGACAAAACAAAATCACACCCGGTCGTCGCACAGGCTACGGGTGCCCTTCTAAGAATGAATGAACGAAAAGACTTGTATGTGATGAGAATTTAACTAACTTTAGACAGGGTTATGTATTCATTATTATGGAAAATATATTAAAGTATTTCTTATTGTTTTATTAGTTTTCTCCCTCTATCACCTTTAAAGATATACCCTTGTAAATAGATAGGTAACAAAAAGGAGCCTTTGCAGTGCAATATAAGAAAGGAAGATGCAAGTGTGACCTCCAATCACTAAATGAGACCTTCAAGTCATTCCAAGAACCAGCGCAACAGGCTGCTACCAGGCTGTTCATCTGGTTGCTGTTTTGTTAAACTACTTATTAAAGGAACTGTGGGAACCAGCAAATTGAGTCATGACCCCATTATGTAGTTCCACTCACATCATTTATGTGGCTTTAGGATGTAGCGGTTAGAAGCGCCACCTCAAAACCCTTAGGTTGAGGGTTTGAATCCTGAAAGAGTTTGTCATTGCCAGTGTTTTTTTTGCCTGGCGAAGCCACTTGTTCAATTATACAGTTGTAGTATAACTATCAGAAGGTCATTCAGGACCAAGCATATTATGTTGAATAGCTTTCATACATAAATTGCATCTTTGAAGCTAACTGTTTATGCTTATGGTATTTCCTTGAAATTCTCAAGGTATCCCCAGAAATCCCTTTACGAGAAACATACGATTAACCCATCAAATTAAATGACCTTGACCTTTGTAGGGCCAATCTACACCACCTAAATAATTACTATAATGATCCCTAGCTATGTACACTATAGAAAGGAAATGAAGGATGGGCTAGTATCTCATTGAAGAGAAAAGTCATTTAACTCAATAATTTTGGGAATTCAGAATATCATGACTAATATCACAAAATACCTAACTTTTGTCATAAATTCTATATCTAAGCAGTTTTATGCTTCTCTGAGTATTCAGAGAGTAAGATTTAGATATATTGTTTTATAATAAAACCATAATCTGAAAAGTATGACAGTGTATTTGAAAGTAAATACCTAATTTTTCATGTTTTTAAGATTTCGCGTCAATTTTGATGACCTTGACCTCTATCAAGGTCAAAGTTGCTTGACCTGGGTCTAACCTTCACTGAGTACTGTTAGCATTTCCAATATGAAATAGCCTGATGCAAAATTGACATGTTTATTATAAGAATAGATATCTTGTAGACAAGTCAAATTTCTGTCATAATCGCCAAACAAAATGGTGGTTGTCGCGGCCATGCACACCTTTACAGAGTGACAACCAGGCTTAAATAGTCTGCAAAGGACCCCTCTACAACCCTAAAATGGTTTTAGGTATAAACCTTTCAGTGCAAACGAAAGTGAAAATTTCATGCCTTGGCTGCCAGACTAATAAGGAACATATAAAAACTTTAAAAATCCTATGTCACCGTATGAATTCCAGAGATAATGAAATAATGGCTGTTTACTATTGGAACCTATGGGAAAAAGTACATTTTTCAACATTCAAAAATAAATAACTATGAGTTCTACCTTAAATGCTGAAAATGTGCGGGTAGGACCCCAATGAGTATTTTAGGCTAAAGAAAACCATAGGTCACCATGGAAAATCAAATGATATCCCTAAAAATAGGGAAAAAATTAAGGAAAATGGAGTTTAATCAATCATATTTGAATAATTATCATCTTTATTTCATTTACAAATTCATATTCATAATTCGTAACTGTTCCATGAAATATTTGTTAAATTTCAAAGAAATCCTGCAACAGAAATAAAATCACACCAGGTGGCGATGCTGTGGTCACCCGTATTTACCTTTAAAGGATCCAAGATTCTTCCTCATTCTTCTAGTTTGAGCAATTTTGTCAGTAAGTTCCCAGTGAGACTGCTAAGCTTTAAATCTTGTTGCTGTTGCATTCCCAATGTGCAGCGTACCAGCGTGTTTAAGTGGATGGCGGCAATGGCGCTGGAGTTGGGTGCAGGCGAGCTACCCTCATACCTGCCCCGCATGCTTCCCCTCCTGGTGCGGGAACTCACCGATAAATCGCCAAACTCGGGTAAGTCGGCATGTGGTTGACCACCATCTGGGCCTAGGTATTTGTTCATTAACCCGAGGGCCCTGAGCCTGTTAATGGGATTTTCTTTCTGAAACTAACTGTATGAACCTTTTGATCATTAACCTGAGGGCCCTGAGCCTGTTATTGGGATTTTCTTTCTGAAACTAACTGTATGAAAGTCGAAAATGCAAGAAATAATCAAGCAAGCGTATGTTGTACTATAGAGTCTTTTGTTTCTTAGAAAGTAGTTTTCACTAGATTGTGGTGATATTCACACAAAGACAGCATTTAATGTTAAAGTCATGAAAATTTAATTTATTCATGGATGTAAATGTAACCCAAATTGTAACCCAATGTAAACACTCATGTCATAAATTGTAACATCGACGCAAGATTTTGATCATTCTGGTCTAACCACTCTGTGGGTGTTGGTATTTTATTACTTTTTTGTTATCAAACTGTATCAGATATCCATATCTACCTTTTGTTATTTCATTAATTACGCCTAACCAGACATAAATCTACAATATGAACTGTTACTGGACACTAAAATTGTTACCTTGACAGATGAAGATTTGCGGAAGTTGACCCAAGAGGTGCTTGACCTTCTGAAGGTCACGGCAGGTGTGGCTACTTTCACCACTGCATATGCTGAGGTTCTCAAGACCCTGGTCGACAAAAGACAGACACGGAAACGGGACCGTGCAACTGAGGTAGGATTGATTAGTCTACTACTACTCAATAAGTTTTCACATACCTTTGCTGTGAGTAGAGGTGACTCTAGGTCTGTCTGAGGTCAGACTTGGGTCAGACTGAGGTCAGACCGAGGTCAGATGTCTCATTGGGATCAGTTTGAGGTCACACAAGGATCAGACTGAGGTCAGACTTGGGTCAGACCGAGGTTAGACCGAGGTCACAATGAGGTCATGCTGGGGTCACACCGAGGTCACAATGAGGTCATGCTGGAATCAGACTGAGGTCAGACAGGTCAGACCAGGGTTAGAGGTCACATTGGGGTCAGACCAAGGTCAGAGGTCACACTGGGGTCAGACTGAGGTCACCATGGTCAGACTGAGGTTACAATGACTGAGGTCACGCCAAGGTCAGACAAAGGTCAGACAAAGGTCAGACTGAGGTCACACTAAAGTCAATCTTAGGAAGTGGGAGGTCACACTGGTCAGTCGGAGGTTCACCTAAATGGTCGTATTTAGTGGTCTTACTTTTAATGTGCGTACTGACTGTTGTATCTGAAATTATCTACAAAACCCTGACTCTGGAATTGGTTCAAACTAAGGCACCCACCGTTTCTAGATTTTAAACGAATTTCAATAAAATCATTCATCTTTATATTTTCTGAAATCATTGTTGTCCTTTTCATAGCTTTTCTCATAAATGCCTAGATTTGTTTCTTTGGGAAAAACAAATTTTGTTATTCTCCGTAATCATTCACCTGATAACGTCGATAGATTGGAATACACTCGTCTTCTAGAAAGCAAAGAATTTCAGGATTTTGTATAATAATCCTCTTATCAGTATCTCATATTCAACCTATAAATCTAACCTAGAGTAGGTTTTCTCAGTTAATTAGTCGCTGTTGCTTGAATATGGGTTCACTTTAACACCTCTTTCTTTGACCCATCCTCAGAAAAATAATCATTATGGTACTTCAGAGATAAAAACGTGATTAATTTTTTGTTTCAGTTGATATCCGATCCCGAGCTTTCTGCAAAGCGCAAACTCAAGAAGAATTTGGCCAAACAAAAAGCGAAGAAGCGGAAGATAGAAGACATACGGCCAGTGAAACGGACAAAGAAGCACAAATTTGTGGACATTCCAAATAGCTGAAATATTCTAGAACAGATAGGATAATGTATTTTATGATAAGGTAACTGAAAATAGACCTGTACCTTTCTACTTGGTCTTTAAGATGTCATTAGAATTAAATATGGTAAAAATGTTATTGATATATCTAAAAGACACATTAACAAAATGTGTAATATGTATCTAAATAAAGACATTATTACAGATTTGTTATCTTTTTATCTGTTCTTATAAAAGCAGAAAAAAATCAGATTCTTTTGTAAGGGCTTTAGATTTTGTTCACGGCGTGCTACACTAATAACCTGCTGGTATCCAGTGGCCCAGAATGATGCTGTTTATGTTCTACTTGCGTCAGTAATTACATTCTAAATTCATGGAGGGTGGTTGAGGAAGTAACATCTCTGATATATTAGGGTCGCAAATGAAAAAAAACAAACCTGAATGGTCAGGTCTCCTTATATCATTTCATAAATGTAGTGGCACAATTTTTTATTTTCTCCTTTTTGAAATAAGTACACAATGTCATATCATTTTCTCACAGTGACGGTGGTGGACACTATTTTTAATGCTTTCATATACAAATAATTAATGAGCTACAAGGAAATGATGAAGTATCATGTGAAAATCAAAAGTGTTAAAAAATTACAGTTCATTTTTTCACTCTCTTGGAAAGCAAACAGTCACAATTTCTCGTCCACTGCAGTGCTTTTTAACAAGTAGGAGCTATTCTCCTGGGACCTGACAACATAATATATTATAACGGTCACAACATCAGATATTCAAATAAACTGGAAAACTTTATTTTCAAAAACAACTTGCTTTAAGGTACATGTAGATGGTGGACGCTGGTTCAGCATCCTGGAATGTTCTAATGTACAGCTTATGTGGACGGAACGCTCGGATATATTACATATATACTCTAATCAGAAACAAAACACCTAATAAGTCTTCAACCAAGAAGATTTTAGATACTTCCATGAAGAACTTTATCGGAAACAAACTTGTCTATACTAACATCGTGATGAGTCGGTGGAACTCGGGCTTCGTAGGGGAACAGTTTGTAACAAAGTCTGCAAACTACAAACTATTTTTCTTGGGCATAGTTCATATGCTTACAAGTGAGAAATAATTTGATGATATTTACATTGCTTTGCAAATAACTTGTATAAATATGCTTACACAATGAAAACACCATGATATATTAAGCTGTATCTTTCTCATCGGCGTAAAAAAGGAGAAATAAATAGACAATTATTTGATCATAATTAAGGAGGATGCTCTAATTCAAGACTTAATATATATCTTGAATCGTAGTCGCCTGTATTTACTGTGGCTTGGACGGTATCTTATAGAATGAATGCTTCATAAATACTAAATCTCAAGAATGACACCATAGTATACAGCTTAGTATCATTCAGTAGTCTCGCTCTATTGACACTTCCAATAAGAGAATGCATGCATGTAACCAGCATCTATAACACTGTGTGCCCAGCGTGGTAAAAGAAAATACCTTGAAGCTTCATCAATTACTTTATTACGAAGAGAATGCCACAAGTAAAGGACACGTGAAGTGATATCTCCATGTTAATTCACCTGTTAGGGGAATGATGTACCAAAGCCAATTCTCCCTAGCACAAATAGCTGATTTACAGTATTTTCAGCACCTGCAGGCTAATTTCCACTTATTTTGTCGACACAAACCCTGGGAAAACTATAGAAAACAAACAAATGTTTTTGCTAAGATTGTAGTAGATTGAACATTGTGAAAAAAAACACATCTATTTATATATGAATTCATAAAGTTGTTTTTTTCCCTTAGTCTTGTTTTTTCTCCCTGTTTCTACTCTCTGCCACGAATGTGTATATAAAACTGTGCAACAAGAGCTGGAACTGACCATTACGTATGGAACCATGCTTTAACGTAGGTGAATCAACTAGAAAATACCCTTTGTGATGCTCTGCCTTTCAAGCATGTGATATACCAAATTACTTGCCGTCTTAGCTGTGGGAGAACAATCATTCATTCGCAACATATCTATGAAAGTAACTAAAGAAAATATACAGGGTACCAACCAAACTTCCATTTTCAAATTCCCTGTGTTTTCCCTGAAATTTCCCTGCCCAGCAGCAATTTTAACCTGTGTCATATCCAGCAAGTCGTTCAAATTTAAACGCCTCTGTGTGCAGAACAAATTTGGACCACCCAACAACAAAAAGTTGAATCCCTAATTTCTTGAGAATCAGGAATTTCAGAACCTGGCCAAATGAAATTTCCTGTGTTTTCCCTGTGTTTTGGCAAAATTTGCAAATTGCCTGTGATTTCCCTGCCAGAGAATTCTTTTTTGCTATTTTCTCTGTTTTCCCAGTGCAGTTGGTACCCTCATATAGAAAAAAAAGCTGGGAAACGAATTGCATGTCGTTCTGCAATTCTTTAAGTTGTGCTTCTCTTTATGAATAAAGGTGAAGTGATGTATTTGATTCAGGATTCAAGAAAAACGTACGCATGCTTATAAGTTATCAAGATCTAGCCGCAGTTTTGCATCAAATGGAAATCAAGTTTTCCTTGAAGCGGAACATTCATCTCTGAATCAAACAATAAATTAGGACTCAACCGAACAAGAGTGCATGAAAATATACATTGAAAGAGTCCATTTGTAGATGTAATATATTATGGTGTATGGTAGGACAAAACAGAGTGAAGAGAACAGAGACGAGCGAGCTCTGAGGTGAACCATAGCCCTCGCCAGGTAGAACCTATGTGGTGTACGCGAGTGGAAGCAGCGTGTGCTTCGGTCCCACTCATGTACCTTTAGTCTGCGGGACGACACTCTCCAAGTCCTCCTTGTCGGAGAGGTATCCCTCGGCCTCACCGTCAAAGTTCTGCAAGCAACAAGGACTAGCTTAGAACAGCAGATCCGCTGGTGGTCAGAAAGCGCGTGAAATCCTTTCTATGAGCCTTGTTGTAGTCTTCACAGTAACACAACACAATACAATAACGACAGGGCAGGCGGCACGCGTCTACGTGGCCGGGGACTTATCCTTGTCTTTATCATCCTCCTTGCCTTCCGAAGGTGACACAGAATCTATTCCACTGTCCACGTCAAAGTTCTGTAACAGACACAAGAGGAAAAGTCCACAAGGATCTACAACAGCAAGGACAAACATAACACAAGTTAACATTCAAAATTTCATTTAGATGTCACTAAAGATGAGCCGGACATTCGGAATATTCACTTGCATTTGAAACTAAAATGAAGGTGAAAAAATGACATAATCTGTCAATTGCCCTATTATTGGCACCCGAGACTATGTTGTGCACGTTTTGGTAAAAATAATCTCTTTTTAGATATAAGAAATGATCAAATTATACAAAAAGAGATCCAAAAGAGAAAGAAGAGGAGTGAGTTTGACATATTATTCAATTTGATACATATTATAAGGCATATTTTAATCAAATGTGTAGCTAAACAACGTAACATTGACTCTTAGAGGGCTAGAATCAGCCTGTGAAACGAAATGCGCAAAGTAGTGTCAGCTACATAAAAATAATGACAACATTTATCATTAAATACACGGAGAAAGAAGTTACAGTGTGGCTCATATCAAATGAAAGTTACCCTTCAGGACTGACGCGAAGAAAAAAAGTTAGAATGTGCATCACAATTAAATTAGGTTTATTTGCATGTTTGATAAGTTACAATAACCAAATCAAAATCGAGGATTTAGCAGAATTATTTGCAGTAACTGAAGCAATTGCTCTATCCCTGATCAAATCCTTGGCACCTTTAGAAAGAAGACGAGACATTTCAGCTTGAACTCGCCCTTTGTTAATACAGATCTATAAACGTGTTTAACATTAGCTGAATCTTGAATACAATTTGTTTTTTTACTTATGAATTGTATTAGAGTTAAGAGCATTAGTAATTCATATCAACATATTTGGATTACATCTACATATATGTGTGACATACTTTTAATGGTTTAACTATATTAGAAGATTATAATTTGTAGCAGGGTGCGCCTTATAAATATTTTTTTATCTGTCACACAAATCTAAGTACATATAGATATTAAGCCTTAACGTCAAGGTTCGTCTTATAATCGGATGAGGATCAAAAGCGAAATTTTACGGTAATCGTTTCATCAGCCCTTGATCACCCACCTCCAGTTCCCGCATAATCTCATCCATGAAGTCTGTCGAGTTGTTCTTGTAGGCCAGAGCCGCTTTGATGGCATCACGGAAGCACTAATGTGCCGAAGAGAAAGAAATATCCAAAAGTGATTTTACCAGAATTTATATATCTTAAAACAATATGATTTTTAAATAAATTATCTAGCTAAGTGATTAACTGTCCAGAACAACATTTTTGAACATTACTTTATGTTGTATTAATACACAGACTGCTGGAATTTTTTTCCTTAATTTTCACATTGCTATTCACTGGATTTAGATTAACTAGATTTTTATCGACTCTTTCTATGACAGAAACTGAGAAAGAGCTGGTCTAAACACGGTGGTAAAAGTAAACCCACTGAGGTACCAAAGACAGTCTGCTAAGTTTATTGTTGTAATAACCGATAATGCTAGATTTTTATTGACTCGTTCTTAAACTGAGAAAGAGCAGGTCTAAACACGGTTGTTAAAGTCAACCCCGTGAGAGACCAAAGACAGTCTGCCAAGTTTATTGTAATAGTCCATACAAATATAATCATGATAACATATCATTTTACCATCCCCCGAGTCCATAATTTCTTGATATTCGACATATTGTTATTGTGAACAGAACGGTTACCTTGACTACATTGGTTCCATCTGATGCTGATACGAAGTAAAATGGCATCTGGTTCTTCTTCGAGAAGTTAAAGCTTTTCTTTGTTATACTATAGTCAACTGGAAAAAAGATAAATCATTGTTAATCAGTCTTTCTTAATGTTTCTTCCTTTTTACAATAGACAACCAGAAAAAACAAACAAATCTATCTCTCAAATAGGGGTTCATATATTGTCACCCTTGTTGTGCCCTTGGAAAGATTGTTTATGATGTCAGAATGATGACATCACTGAGGTTCCCATGACTTCTCTAGGACCGCGTATTACAATATTGTTTTGTTTTTAAATGTTTTCCTCTCCCGAAATTTGCAGTGGTGTAAATTATCTGATTTGTTTTTTTCATGAACTGATGCTTTTTCTTATTTTAGTTTTGAAAAAAATCAAAAGAGCAAAATAAAGGAGTTTTCTTCCTGAAAATGTGTCAATTTCTTTGACTTTTTGAAATAAAAGTGATGGCGGACACCAAACTCGACAAGCACGACTTGATGGACGATTGTGTTATTTATTAAACGCACTTTCTGAGTAGATGTATAACCTATAGATTTATCTCAAATTATCGATGCAATACTCTAACTTACTGTCTATCTTGTTGGCAGCACACAAACAGGGGATCTCCGGTCGGTACTCTCTCAGCTCTTTGTACCACATCGGCAGGTTCTTGTACGTGATTTTTCTTGTTACATCAAACACCTACGAGTACAACATTATGCAAATGGATAAACATTGTTACAACAAAACGATGTTATTACCGTAAAACCCCTTATTTAAGCCGCGGCTTAAATAAGGGTAAGTCTGATAAATTAGAGCCAATGAAGCCTCAACTTTAAGGGTGCGGCTTAAATTAGGGTTTTATACAAGCTTGAACATAATGGCATCTCTGAAAAAAATTATGAAAAAATATCCAAAGGAAAACTGTAAAGTCAGGGTGCGGCTTAAATTAGGGTTCGGCTTAAATTAGGGGTTTTACGGTAGTCTAATTTTTTAGATTTGCACTTATTTCTCTGTATATTTATTTTAGACGGTCATATTGAATTCTGCGAGGGTCTAAAACAAAAATCTGTCTTTCATTGCAGTACACATTCTTTACTTCTACATTCTAAACTCTTTCTTTATAGTATCATTTTGTTAATCTAAACCGGATTTTCAAATCTTGAGTGTGTTTAATCACAATAACTTATGTCTTTGGTTACTTGGTTGTAAGATTACATATGCCAGCACTTTGATATGAGACGTTTAGGTTTTACTCACCAGGATACACGCGTGTGCTTGGTGGTAGTACGAGGGGTGCATACTGGAGAAGCGCTCCTGGCCTGCCGTGTCCCAGAAATCTGAAGGTGAAGTCAGTCAATTATGGAATTCAGGTACATGTACAGTTCACTGAAACGCACTCCCCTTTAAAAGAAGGCTTACCGCAAACCAAGCTTTAAGAAACCAGACGGACGTTTTGAGACTAAGTCAATGGTTACCAAGGTCAGGTTAACCATATTCCATCAGTGTTTGAAATTTAACTACTCTGGCCTGATAAACTGACGTCACATCACCTAAAAATTGATTGGGCGCCATATTGGTAATCAATCCGGTGAAGTAAATGGAACCAATGGTTTAGGTCATTTCCCATAGTTAACCTATATGCTTTACTTAATATAGGATAACTATGGGAAATGACATAAACAATTGGTTCCATTTACTTCACCAGGGGGCACCACACCCTAATGAAAAAGGTCTATAGGGCCCCTAGATTGAGCGGGGGTGGGGGGTGGGGGGGGTGGGGGTGGGGGTGGGGGGTGGATGGGGGCCAGGTTTAAGAAACTAAGGGTCATGTTCTTTTCAGAAAGTAAAGTGTGGACCTATCAAATTCAAGAAATCTTCTGTCGCTGTCAGTAATCCCTAAACAGGGCCGCGTCGCCGTTTCTAAGTTAAGCGTCTAGGGCCATTCTATGGTCAATCAGGATTAATGTGTACCACACAGGAAACCAGGAAGTTCCCGCCACTTATGAATTATGGCTGGTAACCAGTAGTTTTTTTAGGTCCAGATCAATGACTGTATTGTTGTCAGGACATACTAGTAGTTACTATCAAATTCAGGTAACAAGCAAGTTTAATATCATTTTCCTTTAACTTAACCAGGGGTTCTTACACAATACACATTTTTTTTAGGCTAATTCAAAAGATTTGCCCTTCGTTTTCTGTGATTAGGTTAAAAAAGAAAAACAAACAGACAAGTGGCCACCAGCGTAATCGGGATACATACACTTCAATGACTTGATACAGGTGAGAGACCGAAATCCCACTCACTCTAGTCAGTCGCTTGTAGTAGTGCCTGAAAGTTCTGCAGCTACCGTATAGAGAATTTCGCCAGATGCTCTTTCATAACCCTTTCATATTCCTTTCATTTCTTTGATTTCGCTGGGCGAAAAAAATGCAATAAAACTAGACCGACATAGAGAGCAAGTACCCTTTGGAAAGGGTATAGATATACGTCACTTCCCTGATTTTTTTGTTTTATCATTATTATTGAACCACATTCACATATGATGTTCTTCCATGAAGGTTTGGGATGATAACTGGACATGTTATAATTCATAAGGGATGATAGTAGTAATGATAATAGTACCAATAATGATAATAATAATAATATAGGTGAGTAATGGTAATGGCTGTCTAAATTAAGATTCAGTCATGGTTACCCTAAATAAGACATTAGGTTTATACAAGGCAAACGGCCAAATGATAAACTAATGACTGTCTTAGTTAAGATTCAGTCATTTTAATTACAGAAATAACGCACTAGTAAATAGACCAGAGACTAAGTTAAGACTCAGTGAACTAAAAGGTTCACAGAGCGAGCAGTGATGTAAGCGCTCCAGGGAAATGGGGGTTGGGGGCAGAGTAATGAGGTAAGACAATCCCCTGGAGAACCCGTCTCGCCACTGCCCGCATTTACAGACTCCTTGGTGCATGAGCATCTTAGGTTTAAGGAGCTGATCCCTGATGCGAATATGCCACGATTCTGAACAGATTTCAGAAATCAGTGTGAAAAGAAATCAGTATTCTTGGAAGATATGTAATCATCAAAAGTATGCAATAGTAAGAGAAAATTTTGAAACAAGAATGTATTTCTTGATGTATAAAAAGTGTAACAACAAGACTGTCGGTTGGCGTTTTGTCGCATCGTGGGTTGCAGGCTGTATATGGCGTGTTAGGGTTAGTCTGGTACAAAGAAGTTCATTTCATTTCAGAAATTTTCAACAATCATCATGTGCAACTTTTAAAAGCTCATACTTTAAACATTTCTTCCCTTAAGTGACAGTTTTATATGAAATTTATTACCACGAATCTAGTATAAAAGGTCAGCCTAATTAGAAGGAGCCACTGTATCTATTTATCAAAGAATGTAAACAGATTTTACACAGTATCTTGGGAGACCGTTGTTACTGACCGTAACAATTTCTTAGAATAAATTACCACTACTTACCTACATGTACCTCTTGGTCACCCATTTGCGTTTTGTACTTGAATAACGTCAATGCGTACGTTGATAATTGTTGTGGTTGGCTGAGGGCGGGTTAAGGGAACACTAACACCTTTGAATCAATCATGTCGTTCGTACTTCTTAAAATGTATTGCTAATTAGTAATAGGTTATGCTTCTGTACTTGTATAGTAACATTTTTAGTCATTGAATACATTAGATTTTGTTTAAAGAAATTGGAACTTAGATCTAAATACTTAATTCATAGTCGAAGAATGGGAATCTATCCACTTAGATTAAGGTACAGTGATGCCACTCTATGAACATGAAAAATCCGGAAAACTGTTTGAACAGACTTTCCGGATTTTAAGCAGGAAGAAACCTGATTTTAAGCAGGAAGAAATAAATGTAAAGGATAAGATATCATGTACATTCCAACATTAAAAGGTTTCAGAAATACTTTCTGTTGTCTAAAAATGCAAATGTAATGTGTTTTTCCCCTTAGAATTACATTGGTCTGAAAATTTGGCTGCAGTCAAAAATCCGGAAATCCGGAAAAAGAAGGAAAAGTGGCATCTCTGTTAAGGTAACAGCTCATCTTGGAGAAAGGATACTATCCATCCATTAAGAAACGCTCGACTAATCTGAAAAGTAAAGAACAGTAATTGAATCACACACAAAATTAAATTGACCAACCTGCCCTATTTTTTCCCCGAACACAATTATTCATTTTAGAATGCTCCTGCAAATGATACTTTTGTATTTGAAATTAATAAATTCAAGAATTGTCATATAGTAGGCCTAATTTCAGTTTAATATTTGCGGAAACAAAGCTTGTAATTTTCTTAAAATGTGCTGAGAAAATCTAGTAATCAGCATTATGTTTTATTTCAGTCCTAGTTTTTGTTTTTATAAATGTGCCAAAAAAGGTTTTTTTTGTGCATAAAAACGAGGTTGGTTTGTTGAGGTAGTTTAACGTCCAGCTGACCCTTCAGGGTTTTTTCCAGTCTGCACAAGGTAATGCTTTTCAGCTTTGGGTGATTGTATCTCTGATATGATTTAGGAGAAATGCGTCACAAGGATCACTACAACTCTTTTTGAAGAGTGGCATGGGATCTTTTGTGTGAAATGTCCCATAGAAAGGGCATTACACTCCTGGCCTTTGATGACCCTGCTCAGGGTACAGGGTGATAAAAACAAGGACCTCAATTCTTCCAACCACGGATAGCAAATATTTTAACATTCACCTGGAGGTTAGCCTTCATCAGGATGCATGCTGGGTAATATGTCGACAAGAACCAAGGCTTTAGTATAGAGATTTTCATAAACCTGATCATTATATGGAGTCAAACATGATGAAAAATGTGCACACTTATTTTTTAAAATTTGTATCCATGTATATTCCATATTTTCTAAGTTGTTTGAAAATGTAATAATCATTGTTGGATATAGAGCAATTATTTGTTTATTTTCTATAGTTTTTTCCAGTGGTTTTGTTGACAAAATCAGCCAAAATTAGCCTGCAGGTGCTTAAAATACTGTAAATCAGCTATCCGTGGTAGGGTGAATTAATATCTGAGGCAAGCTTTCCTAACTAATGGTAATTTGTAACTCTTCTCGAAATCTTCGCCACTAACTTGGAAATCAAGAAAAAATTAGGTGAAAAGCCTACATTTTTTTCGGTTTCAATATTCACCTTTAGTACAAGAACTACATATTCAAAAAGAAAAGTGACTTATTTTTAATAATAGCCTACATCTTATGATATTCTATCTTCATAATCATTGATTAGAATTTAGAGTGTAATCTAACAAATGACAAAGTTTTTTGGGTTTTTTTGGACACTAAAGACAGTCCGAAACCCTGCAACCCTTGCCATACCAAGAGTTGTAGATACTGTGCCAAGCTGGACAAGATGGGACGCATTAGGTGTAAAGCTTCACGAGGGAGCTACATCACCAAACACAATGTCTCCTGCAAGAGCTCTAACCTGATCTACTGTCTCACATGCATGCAATCTGGGATCCAGTATGTTGGACAAACCAAAAATCGGCTCATGGATCATTTCCAGGCCCACTTTTACAACATTAGACATGACAGACCTAACAGCAAGATAGGTAGATACTTTAACCAACCAGGCCAAAATGGCCTGGAGAATGTCTAGATCCATGTCCTGGATATCATACATGCTTATCCCAATGGACACAAAGCAAAACATCTCAGAGATCTGATTGAATACAACTGGATCCAGAGAATGCATACCAATGCATCAACAGGCCTTAATGTGATGGACCCCATGTAGTCCATCCAACCTTAGTTGGAGACCTAGAGTCTGACATAGCCTCGTCAAATTTTTTTATATTTTGAATCAGACTACTACTAGGTCTTTGGAGATAGTTTAGACTACTCTAATCAATCTTGTGCCTTGGCCCATGGGAGGACCCTCTCGGCCTCCCTCTCCTCTATCTCTAACTCGAGGACCCACATGAGGGGATTTCAGAGACTTCCTGCTCATTTATGTCAACACCGGGTAAAGTAATAAACAACGATAACTAACGTCTCTAATGCCCTAGTGGCTACGTATATGCTTTAAACAAATGTACATATCATGATATGTGATGTCGTTGTTTCTAAGTCATTCTTATGACAATGGGGGGAGGGGGGAGGGGTGACATTTAGGATCTCAGATGTTTTTTTTGTGACAAACTTTTATCATTCAATTTCTTACAGTATTTTAGGCAGTTGGTCTCGAATCTTTTCCTAATCGATGTCAACATGGCATTAACCATGGAACGGAAATAATTTTTCACGAGCATGAGGGTCTGGGTAAGATGTTTACCTAACCCCCAAAATTTCATTTTAAAAAAAATCACGTCAGCCACGTCCACCTGAATCATCCTATCCGGAAATGAACTTGGAAAAGAAACGTCATGGTGAGCTTCTTTATTAAATAATTTTGAAAATCAATAAATGAAAGTGAGTCTTACTCTTATACTTTAAGGACGTTTAAATGCCTCGAAAATTCCTGTTAAACTCGCCCTTTCTTGGCCCAAGGGTCAACAACTAGCTTTGTAATTTAGTCCTCACTGCTACATGAGAAAATCATAAACCAAGACCTGTCAATTCAGGACAAGACAAAACTTCACCAAAATAGTTTTCTAGCCTGCTTGACTTACTCACTTTTTTTCAATTTCAGTGACCCTAAGTAGGGTGGGCAGACTGAAAATTTAATTTATTTCGATATTATATCTGTGTACAGATAATGATAGATCTCAGTTAATGCAATTCAGTGGCTTTTAAATTTTGAATATTTCTGAATATTAAAAAAGTTATGAGACTTTGAAATGTTGAATTTGGGGTGATTTTCTGACAGCCATTCCTATATAGTTCAATAGAAACATGTGTCTGAGGTGTGTCACATCGTGATTTTCATGATTTCCTCACGTTTTTAGTTGGCTGTAGCTCTGATAAAGTACTTGGATAAGGAGAAAATATGGTATTGCATGAAACACTTACTCAAATAGTTAATAGAAATCATGTACTTTTTATGATTTGATTAGTTTAATCAATTTGAGAGCTTGATGAAAATAACCCAAAATGCACTCGGTCTCTTACGCTTCATCATTTTACAGGTATTGTAGCACAAGTGCACTCAAGAACTGCAGCTTTACTATAGACCAGTATAGGAAACTTCATAAACATGTTTCAGTCATCTGTAATTCCAGAAGCTACTAATGGACCGATCTCAATGATTTAAACAGCTATGAAAAGAGGAGAATTGTAGCTTTCAGATTCCGCGTGATTCTGTTAACTTTTTAAAAATTTGATTTTTTTTTCAAAATCACCGAAAATTGAAAATAATTTTTCGGAAATTTCGAATTTTCGGGCAGCGTAGAATCACGCAGATTCTGAAAGATCAGGTGTTATATCATTTAGATACAAGTTTTTGTTCATTTCTGATCAGCCAAAAGTTGCTGGAAAAATGCTTGAACTTGATTAGTCAATTCTGAAAAGTGTGACATAGATTTTTTTACTTCTCTTGAAATGCCCAACTCAGGGTACCAACCGAAAGTCCATTTTCAAATTCCCTGTGTTTTCCCTGACATTTCCCTGTTCCATGGCACTTTTTCCCTGTGTCATATCCAGCAAGTTTTTCAAATTTAAAAGCTTCTGCGTGCAGAAAAAAATTGGACAACCCAACAACAAAATGTTAAATCCCTAATATCTTGAGAATCAGGAATTTCAGACCCTGGCCAAACAAAATTCCCTGTGTTTTCCCAAAATTTCCAAATTCCCTGTTTTCCCTGTCAGGGAATTTTTTTTGCCATTTTCCCTGTTCTCCCTGTTTTCCCTGTGTGGTTGGTACCCTGCCAACCTAGTATCTTCGAAGGCTCAATTTTTGGTATTTTTGGAATATTTCATGAAAAGTGAAGTTATTGCCTTGAAGTTGCATACCTTGTCTATTATATTCTAAGGTTTGAACATCATGGGATTAAAACTTAAAAAATTATAGCGAGACATGTTCCACCAAATATGAGAGATTTTGTGTGCTGTCAGAATCACTACCGAGCGGCTGTTGGCCACCCTACCCTCTGGCCTCAGGCTCAGGCCTGTAACGTTATTATTCTAATTTTTAACAAATCCTTTCAAGTTTCAGATTCGTGTACTTGGCCCTGGGCCAATCAGTTGGGTGAGTTGTTCATTTCAGAGTTTGTTTGATCGCTTCGCTAATTCTATGTCAATAACTATGTGTGCATCCATTCTCTGTAAAGTGTTTGACTCCATTCGCTGTTTGACAGCTGTCAACTAAACTACCCCCACTGAGTGACTTGAGACTGAGAGAGGCTCAGACTCAGAGGGTCTTCCAGTGCGTCATGGCAACAGGGCCCACGGCCAATTTAGAGGGTCATAAAGTGAATACACAGGTTCAAAAGTTTTCAAATTATCACCTACTTGGATTTTCCTACTGCACTGTCGCCTAGACATATTACTTTCACCTTGGACGCCGTTTGGCCGGGGACGTCGTCGTAGGAGGGTAACGTGCCGTCCGCCATCTTGAACTCCACAAATATGCGCGCACTGACCCCTGGGACGGCTCGGCCAGAACGAGGCGAGGGAAATCCCGAATGACGTGAGCGGGAAATTCCCCCACATCACGGTGGACTCATTTTGGGAGGAGACGAGCCAGTTTTTGACGCGTCTCTTGTTTTGACGCACTTGCCTCATTTTTTTCATGTAGTCTAGATCTATTGCAGGTTCAATTTTACTTTTAACCCTTTCCAGACCATCGAGAAGCCACTTTTCACATGTTTTTATTGAAGTAAGAAATGAAAAATGCTGTTTAACCCTTTGCTGTTCCACAGTTTTGACATTTTCCATTGTGAGATGCAACATCTCCCACTTTGGCTTTGAGGTTTACCAACAAAAAACAATGCAATATAAACAATCTATATATCATTTGAAAGCGTATTATCCAAGGTAAGTTATCAAAAGATTAAATTTCTAAAATATTTATTTTTGGGTCATGTGACCCAGGTCATGTGACCCAAGAAATTTTTAAGTTTTTAGTAAATTTTCAGCAATTTTTCAGAAAATCAAGGAAAAAATGATTAAATATTAATCTGAGAGAAAAATGTAATATTGATGAATTGTAGGCAGTGAAATTCGGAATAAGATGATATACATTATGAAAATATATGTCAATGTGGTCATTTGATTTGCGTTGGATCAATTTGGTATTCTTGGTAAGGAAATTTGAGAAATTAAGCAAAATCATGACAATTATTTTAGGATAATAAGGGTTAAGGACACCATGCAATAAGAAATTACCTTGGAAATGTACTGGATGTCATATAATTATATGTATTTATGGTTTAAGAGGTTATGCTTGCAATCTGAAATGTTAAGCAGTCTTTTTCTCGAAAGGATGAGCATTTTACAACAGGATGTGCGTATGACATGGCTAGATGCACAGCTGCTGTAAAATTCTTGGTAATTTTGAGCCATTTGGGGAAATTGAGTTTAACAGTAATCATAATAAAAAATCATATTAAATCAAAATTTTGCCAAAGGAAACTATTTAATAATTAACAGAAAAGCTTCTTATATCAAAATATACCACTTTTACCAATACAATTTCATTCATTACAATTGTAGACCAATCTTTCAAAGGTGCTGGCACACAGAATTTATGAAAAATTTAAAGTTGTTTTTTAAGTTTTACTCAAAAATGCTGAAACTCAACCTTCAAAGTCCTCAAAATCATATCAGTCAATATTTTTTTGAAAATGTTACTGTCTGAGGATGTATGGCAGGGCTTAAGGATGAATTTAGATTGAAAAAATTACTAAAATTCATTGAATATTAAACAAATTATGCCAATTTAAAAGTTTCAGACACATATGACCGAAATTTGCATTAGGGAACAGCAAAGGGTTAACCCTTTCCAGACCGCCAATGCAAATTTGGTACATCTATGTAAGCAAATATCTGTACTTACTTAGGAGTTCTGGTGAGGAATTACCAAGTTCCGGCGAGACAATCAAGGAAGGGTCCTGCTGTTTCGACGGATGGGGTAACTCTGCCGGATTATCCGGCAAGGGCGACGGGGGGCGCCGCGTGGGGGTCGAAAACGGAACTACGACGCTCGTTGTCGACTACATCTATGTACTGTAAGCAAATATCTGTACTTACTTAGGAGTTCTGGTGAGTAATTACCAATTTCCGGCGAGCAATCAAGGATGGGTCCTGCTTGTTCGACGGGTGGGGTAACTCTGATTATCCGGCAAGGTTCTCGCCGCAGCGAGGGCCGCCGAAGTTCGCCGAGGTCCACCGAGCATCGCACGTCGACAACACTCCACCCCATTCCATTTTTTAGGAGGGCTCACTCCATCAGAAGTGACAGCTTCATTCCATTTGGTGTTGGTGGTGGCTTTGATCCATTTTTTATAAGAGCCCACTCCACCAGAAGTGGTGGTCATAATCGTTCTTTAAGTTGGCTCTCGCGGAGGTGGTCTTTCAAGAGGCCCTCTCCATCAGAAGAGGCCATTTTTAGGAGGGCCCCCTCCATTAGAAGAGGCCTGCCGTAGAACTACATCTTACTAAAACGTCTGGCTCATCTATGGGTGTATGTACAGGTCTATATGTTCTAGGCACCTAGTTGCTACTATATACAAGGATAGGTCCCCTTAACCTACAGCCCGAAAAACTTCCGGGTGTTCCTCGAGGAGATCTCCAAGTCGAGGCTGGGTGGGATTCCTCGGAGTTCTCCCACTTGGCCCGTCACCAGGCGGATGGAAGTCAGTCCATGCTGGTCGGACCGGATACCTCGCGGGCAGGGGTAGGGGCTATGGGTCTTCTGAGGGAGCTTGCCCAGCTCCAGGCTATGCACCACCTGATCCATTTCCAGGTGGTGGTCAGCCCCAAGAAGTTTTCCTGAGGTACTGAACATTGTCTTAGGGGCCCCTGCATTAGGAGGATGAGCTTTTGTTGTGGGCACCAGCTTCTGTTTTCGCGGTGGAACCCTTCCACTCTCAGGGGGCCCTGGTACATTGGCCTCTGCCCTGGTTGAACTGGCTGTCTTTGAGGGCAGTGCGGTCCCCTCAATTGAGACCGTATGTTTCTCCTCTTCTGCCCTTTCTGGTACGTTGGCCTCTGCCCTGGTTGAACTGGCTGTCTTTGAGGGCAGTGCGGTCCCCTCAATTGAGACTGTATGTTTCTCCTCTTCTGCCCTTTCTGGCTCGGGGCTTGTTGCCTGGTTCCCCCACTGGACCCTTCGGGGTCCAATGCCTCCAAAAGTCACTTTGAGACCTCTGGCTGATGCGGGGGGCTGATTGTTGTTCGGGTCCCAGCCAGCAAGAGCTGACTGGTTGCCAGGCAGCTGGAAAAGGAGAACTCAGGGGCCCCCTTGGCCCATGAGCCCTGCGATGTTGATGGGCAGCCTAGCTGGTGCGGGAAGCTGGTCGTTGTCTGGGTCCCAGCCAGCAAAAGCTGACTGGGTCCTAGGCAGCTGCGGAAGGAGGACCGGGGTTCCCCCTTGGCCTATGAGCCTTGCGAAGTTGATGGGCGGCCCAGTGACACCACTCTCCCACAGACTTGGTGGCATGGCCACTTGCAGGGAGCCGGTGAGGCTTCTAATCTGGCCTCCACGGACTGCAGGCATGAGCTTGACTTCTTCGTCTTCTCTGTGTCCAGCACCTTCCACAGTGTTTGCCAGTGGGATGGCTGTAACTCTTCTTGTCTTCTGGTTTTGGGATGTCTTCTGGCCTGTGGCATTGGTCACGTGTCTTGGTCTTTGTTTGAAGGATGAAGTCTTGTCTGGACAGTGTGCCTGGTCAAGGTTCGGCGACTGTTGCAGGGTTTCCCAGTCTAGGCATGAAGCCAGGTCTAGGTTGCAATCTCTGTCCAAGTGTAAGGCCTTGTCTAGGAGGTAGTCTTGGTCTAGGTTGGATGACTCTTGTTTGGTTTCCCAGGCCAAGCAGGAAGCTTGATCCAGGTAACAATCTTGGTCCAAGCATGACGCCTTGTCCAGAAGGTGATTTTCATTGAGCTGGGATGGAACTTCCAGGCCCAAGTCTGAAGTCCGATCTGGGCGGTGGTCTTGGTTGAGAAGGGTTGGTGACTGGTCAGTGTTTGCTGGCAGGTGAGCTGCAACCTCTCCAATCTTCCCGTCCTGAGCATTTGCCAGATTTCGGGATCCCCAGGTCATGGGTGGAGCCTGGTCTAGGGGGCAACCTTGGTTCAGAAGGGTTGGTGATAGGTCACACTTCCCAGCACCTCCCACAACATTCACCGTCAGGCAGGCTGGGATTTCTCCTCTCTTCTCGTTCTGGGCAGCTACCGGATCTTGGGATTTCTGGTCCATGGGTGGGGCCTGTTCGAATTCTGGGCCGAAGTGTGATACTTGGTCCAGCGATTGCTCCAAAGACAGGGCTTGATCCAGTGGGTGATCTCGGTCCGGGCATGAGAGCTGATCCCGGGAGCGGCTTGTGATGAGGGGTCGCCATGAAGCCTGTTGGATTTCCGGGCCGAAGTGTGAACCTCGGTCCGGCGGACGACCTTGGTTAAGGAGCGGTGGTCGCGCTTCCCAGCACCTCCCACAGCGTTCATTGTTGGGCGGGCTCGGACTTCTCCTGTCTTCTTGATCTCAGCAGCTTTCAGATCTTGGGGTCTCTGTTCCATGGGTAGAGCCTGTTGGATTGCCGGGCCAAAGTGTGACACTTGGTCCGGTGGGCGACCTCGGTTAAGGAGAGGTGGTGATTGGTTGCACTTCCCAGCACCTCCCACAGCGTTCATTGTTGGGCTGGCCAGGACTTCATCTGTCTTCTTGATCTCAGCAGCTTTCAGATCTTGGGGTTTATGTTCCATGGGTAGAGCCTGTTGGATTTCCAGGCCAAAGTGTGACACTTGGTCCGGTGGGCGACCTCGGTTAAGGAGGGGTGATGATTGGTCGCACTGACCACCCCTTCCTAGTTTTCCGATGCCGTAATCTCTGCTCCCATCAGTTTACTTTTAATATTGGGGCACCCACGCAAGAAGTGACCCAACTCTTGGCAGTTGACACACTGCCTTGGCTGGCTCGGGGAATGGCTGCATGGTCCACTTCTGTTCAGGTATGGACTTGGTGACTTTGCTGGCCTCCTCACTGTAGTCTGCTTCTTGTCCATCGTAGCCCCAACGTCTGTCTCCACTGCTTTCTTAACCTGCTTTCCCAAACCTTGGAGGGGATCCCTTTCCAGCCTGACAATTGAGGAAGGCTGGCCGCTGATTGGGTTCCCAGTGATGAAGGAAACTGGTGATCCGTATTGGCCTTTGTCTTCGTGTTTCCAAGGTGAGGTCTGTGAGCGATGGACATCTTGGCTGTCCTGGCTTCCATGCTCCCTTGGGGGCTGTTCTGAGAATTGGCGGTCGTGCCATTCCTCATGCCAAGAAATGTCATTATGGCCCCTGCCTTCATGCTCCCAGGATGAGCACTGAGCGGCGGACATTCTTGCTGCGGCAAAGAGGAGTCTCGTACTGGCCTTTGCCTTGGTGCTCCCACGGTGATCCTTTGCTCTGGCCTTCACCTTGGTACTCCCGTGGTGATTTCCGCGAGCGAAGGGTGTCTCGGCTGTTTTGGCGTCCTTGCTCCCTTGGGGACTGTTCTGAGAATTGGCGGTCGTGCCATTCCTCTTGCCGAGAAACGTCATAACGGCCCCCGTTTTCTTCCTCCCAGGGCGAGTCCCATGAGTGGTGGTTGTTCCAGAAGTGTGGCGGCTCGGAGAGATAGCTGCCATTCCTGCCGCTCCTGTACTCTTGTTCCAGAGCTTGGTGGTGCGGGACGTAACAGCTACGCGGAGGCGGAGTTCTTGATTCGTAGCCCCGTCTCTCTGGAGCCACATCATCCTCGCTGCTGGAGGAGGTGGAGTCCACTTCCCAGTAGTCGCCTGAGCCCTGCTGAGAAGACCTGGATGATTTGGCCCGCCCCTCGCTCCGGCCATGGTTGGAACGGCCGCTCTCCCTTAGGGGCTCTTTTGGTGGTTGAGGTTGATGGTCGTACCACTCCCCGTGGCGAGGGGTATCATGCTGGCTGTAGCTATCACGTTCCCAAGAAGAATTCCCCTGTGAGCGGAGGTCGTTGTGGGGGGCGTGGCAGGGCGTTTCATATCGGCCCTTGTCTTCACGCTCCCACGGCGAGCCCTGTGAGCGACGGTCATTCCGGTAGTGCGGCTGCTCTGAGAGATAGCTGCCATTTCTGCTGCTCCTGTTTCCCTTTTCTGGAGTTTGGTGGTGTGGGATGTAGCGGTTATCCCGCACGCTCCCCTTACGTAGAGGAGTTGAGTGCCGCTGGGGTTTTGGCCAACCCTCGCTCCCCTCTCCCGGCCCCTCCGGATCTTCTGGGTGATCCTGACTGGTCCTCCTGTCTCTTCCTTTTGAGTTGTAGGCCTCTCTCCACTTGGACGCCTGCTCCTTTGCTTCTTTGGCCTCGCGTTGCAGCTCTTTAAGTCGCAGCTCTTTAGGATCTTGCTCAGGGTCCTCACTTAACTCTTCATCGTCGGTGGATAGAAGAGAAGCCTCTTCTCTTTCAGCTTCGGCGCGTCGGGCGGCTGCCTCCTTCTCGGCCTGTGTGGCTGCTTCCTTCGCGGCCCGGACCCGATGACGAGTTGCTTCCCGGGCGGCTCGAGCACGCTGCTTCTGCTCCGACGCTGTGCGTTCCTCCTCTTCCGCTTGACGCTGAAGCTGCTCACGCTGGTCAGCCTCGGCTGCTTCCTTCTCAGCCTCTCGTTGGCACACCTCAGACTCATTTTGGTATTCGGTGATTGTAGCGTTCGCGCTGCTCAAGGATGAGCGCAGGCTTTCCCTTTCTTCCTCCTCTCCAAAGTCAATTACCTTTTCCACGATGGCGGCGGTGAGGGCTTCAAGTATGTCTTTCTCCAGATAGGGGGCCAGATCTTTCAGCCTTTGTGCGGGGCCATGCTGCCGAAGAACCTTGGCGAGGGTCTTAGACCTCGCCGCACCTATTCTTGGTATGGTCCTTAGTTGGTCTTCGGTCCCCGTGTTAAGGTTAAACGGGGGATCAGCCGGCATACTGTTCGCCATGTTACAAGCGCGTTCGGTAAAACGAAGGATGGGTCGCGGAACGTTCGAGCTGGGGTGCCGCGTCGGTGGTTAGTTTGGAGTTGCGGGATCTTAAGGAAGGGTTGTCGCTTATCCTATGTTATCCCGTACCGTATTTCCCACTAGACTGAATTGCAGAGATTTTAGGAGGCTCCGGAAAAAGTAAGCTTAAACCAGAAATTACCTTAAATTTGGAGAATTAGCTTAATTTCTAACGTTGATACCAGAAAAACTTGGATGAATCCCCGGCTTATCTTCAATCTTCGAGAATTCGGCTAATTAAAGGTGCTCCGGAAAAAGTAATCTTAAACCAGAAATGACCTTAAATTTGGAGAATTAGCCCAATTTTTAGTGTCGATACCCGAAGAACTTGGATGAATCCCCGGCTTATCTTCAATCTTCAAGAATTAGGCTAATTAAAGGTGACTCCGGAAAAAGTAACCTTAAACCAGAAATTACCTTAAATTTGGAGAATTAGCCTAATTTTTAGTGTTGATACCCGAAGAACTTGGATGAATCCCCGGCTTATCTTCAATCTTCAAGAATTAGGCTAATTAAAGGTGACTCCGGAAAAAGTAACCTTAAACCAGAAATTACCTTAAATTTGGAGAATTAGCCTAATTTTTAGTGTTGATACCCGAAGAACTTGGATGAATCCCTGGCTTATCTTCAATCTTCAAGCATTAGGCTAATTAAAGGTGACTCCGGAAAAAGTAACCTTAAACCAGAAATTACCTTAAATTTGGAGAATTAGCCTAATTTTTGCTGTCACCGGAATAAATCAGGGTAGTACTTTCGATGAATTAAGACGAGAGCCTGAGCCCGATTTTGGGAGTTTGTAAATTAAGTCACCAGGCTCTGTGGCCTTATATAGGATAAATGGGCAAAATTACTAAGTCCAAGTAGGCTTACTAAAGTTATGAAAATTACTCCTAATTCAGGGTAAAATAACTTAAATATATGGCCTAACTTAGTGCATAATAAAGGCAGAATGTTCTGTAGGGCCCACTTAATGTTTTTGTAAAGTTTTAGCCAAAATGGCTGGCTCCTGGCCAGGAGGCCTGGGCCCTTTTTGAAAACTAAGCCCCAGTTTTTAGTCTTAAAAAGTTCACAACATGTAAAAATAATGGCCCAGAATTAAAATGTAGGTGACATACAGTCCCTATAAGTGACACTTAAATCATAAACAGTCCTAGTAAATGCAGGATGGCTCTGTTATTTGTGTGATGAAATGGTTTGGGATTTAAAAATGGCCACCTCCAACCTCTCCTGGGGTGGGCAGGAAGTTGCCAAGTTTCACCAAATAAGTCCACAAAAACACACCAAACCACACAAAATGTCACACACACACACAGGGGGGTCCTTTGTGAATAATCCCTGTTAGTTTCAGCACTGTAGATGGCCTTTTTCAGACATTTTTAGAGTATTTGAGAGGTAAACAAAGGCAGGGGCTTGGATGTAAACAAGTCTCCACTGGCAAAGTTTTATCTCCACAAAACTATCACAAAAATGTCTTTTCCTGGATCCAAATTTGACAAAATCCTGGTGGGTAGGCACACCAACACTCCTGGCACCAATGTAAGCAAATATCTGTACTTACTTAGGAGTTCTGGTGAGTAATTACCAATTTCCGGCGAGCAATCAAGGATGGGTCCTGCTTGTTCGACGGGTGGGGTAACTCTGATTATCCGGCAAGGTTCTCGCCGCAGCGAGGGCCGCCGAAGTTCGCCGAGGTCCACCGAGCATCGCACGTCGACAACAGTACCATAACTGGTTTTCCTCACCCTAATTTTAATTTTTAATGAATTCTTTCACTTTTTTCTTCCTTACTGGTTGCTCAGGTGACAGCCCACAATATGAAACATTACATTTATCCAAATATTGATAAGAAGAAATTTTTCACACACCCTGATTATGCATTGATTGGGGTTTTGTTGTTATCAGAAAATAACCCCAAAATTTGAAACCTCATATTTTTCAATAATTATTATCTACTTTTCTTTGTGATACATCAAAATCAAAATATATTATGTTTTTCCAGCCAGAATGAATACTGTTTTCATAGTTCAATTATATGATATCTGCTATTGTTGAAACTTTTCAATTGTAGATAACAAAATATGGCACAAATGTACTATTGCTAATGCATAAATTCCCTGGAAAGGTCAAAGATTCTACTATTCATTTAATGGAAAGCACCACATTCAGTATAACTATCAATTTCATACAGATTCCTTCAGAAAAATAAACTATTGCCTATTCAAAATAGATTTGTGATTACCCAAGACCTATTTCTTAATGAATTTCCTTTTGGAAATATTTATTTTTCAAATTATTAATGTTTTATATTGCCCTTAATTGTGAAAAATAAAGAAATTCTTAATTTTTGACACATTTTCACACATTGCCAAGGTTCCATCATTGACAATTATTTACAAATTACCTGTACCTAAATGGAAATATTTATTTTTCAAATTATTAATGTTTTATATTGCCCTTAATTGTGAAAAATAAAGAAATTCTTAATTTTTGACACATTTTCACACATTGCCAAGGTTCCATCATTGACAATTATTTACAAATTACCTGTACCTATGTAGGAAAACAATATATCATTTTCTTGCATATACCACATAGAGTAGAGGAGCTAGTTTTCGCGCACTAAGAGCAGGAAATTAAGTTGTAACAGAATATAGAATGAAAAAATATGAATTGGATATATTTTTTTTCATCATTTCGTCCAGGGACAACGCCTCCATAAATAACCATTTAAAAAATTATCAAAATTTGTAAATATTTATGCCAAATCATAGCATATTACTTTCAGGGGTTCATTCTTCAGTTTTCACGCACCTGGAGCCTATTTTCGCGCATTTTGGTGTCAATTTTCGCGCATTTAAGCATATTTTAGATTAAAAATGAGTAAAATATCCAATAGAAAGAAAATATCATATATGAAGTACCATGAAAAGATTGTCTACCAATATCTTTTATCAAAAATACTGTTGACCTCTTTGTTATTTGTAATATGGATGTTAGAAATGCTATGTTGTGTGGCAAATTCTAAATAAGAGATTCATGAAAAAAAAGAGGAAATGTGCATATTTGTGCATTATTAATACCTGACAAAAGCATTAATTCGCCCAAGTACAACTACAAGAGAAAAAAACATATTCATCAAGGTTTTGGTTGATATTATTTTAGGAAAATAACTTACAAATATATATAGAAGTTTTTTTTTTAAAAAAAAAGAGGAATTTTTATATGGAAAAATATTTGAAAATTCGGAAAATTCGGAAAAATACGTGAAAAATGCGCGAAAACTAGCAACTGCCTTATGTTTTTGTCATTAATTTTCACGCAGGGGTCTAATTGCTAGAAAAAGAGATGAAATTGCATGTTTTTTATATTTATATGATCATTAATCACTTTAAACTAATATCTGTAATGATTTTGTTTTGTAAATAATATGTTTTCTTCAGAAAATTATGCTATGATCGTTATTTCAGGGAAAAAATGAGTTTATAAGGGTTCTGCCACGTTCCTAAATAATAAGAATGCCAACAGAAACTTTGGCTCTAGAATACATTGATATATATGAAACATCATACATATTACTAATTTAATCCATCATAACGTTGTTTTGGGTCTAGGAATAAAAAAAATCATATATTACACCAGAGAGAGTAAAGTTAAAACGGAGGTCCGGTTCATAGAATAGGGAGTGCACGACCTTGTTTTGGATATCACACCTCTGCAGGTGGTCATTTGATGCTCATGGAGCCCCCGTCACATCTGGAGTTACATCATGGTCAGGGGAAAGCCCTATTATATCTATATATTATCTAGGTTAAGGGTTAAAGGCAAAAACTTTTGATCTATTTCAAAATATGATCCGTCTATGGCACTTTTACAAATATGGATTCATTATAGAAAGGGAATAATTTTCTATATTTTGATATAAGTCATGAACTGCGACCATGACAGATAAATTTATTATGATTAATTAACCCTAAAAAATTGTTTTAAAAATCTTTCTTCTTATTAGGGAACTATTTCCAAATCATTGTCTGGATAAGATTTATGAAAGTTTTCACATCATTTCAAGAAAACCCTTGTATCTGACATCTGCCTCTTATTGGTAAGGGTTTCTCCCAAACAACATCAACCTTTGTGGTAGAATCCACCCTACAGGGGGTAGGGTCATTAGCAGGGTGGTCCTAGCAGGGGACACTGTGATGTAGGTCCATTGGTCACAGTAGTTAGCATAGATAAGGCCTACTGGAACTGTCAGATATACCGCCATGGAGAGTCGGACCTCTGTTTTATTTTAGTCTCCATGATTACACCTATAGAAAAAATGCGTCCATTAAAATGCAGTTTTCGTGCATTTTTCACCTATTTTTCCAAAATTTCCAAATTTTCCAGCAATTTTTCCCTAGAAAAACGTTGGAAACTTTCAAAACCAGGTTCTATGTATTTCTAAGATGTTTTCTTATAATTATATCACTCAAAAAGTCGAGGCATTCATTTGTACCTTTTACTGAGGTGAATTAATGCTTAGACTAGAGTAGAGGAGCCAGTTTCCGCGCACTAAGGACAGGAAATTACGTGTCAATTAATCTCTAATTAAAAAAAAATTAAAAATAACATTTTCCCACCTAAATTTCGTGAAATAAGGTTTGTGATCATAATTATAACATAAATCTTTAAAATATGGCCAAATACTCTTATAGCCTACTACATTAATTCTAGACATTCTGTTGCCAGTTTTCGCGCACTGTTGCCTATTTTCGCACAATATGGTACCAGTTTTCACGCATAGAAACATATTATGCATGAAATGGACAAAAATTAAGAAAAATTCGGAAAAAGGTGAATGAGACATATATACGCTCTCAAGCTTATCATTAAGTTTCTGGTTATGCATGTAGGCTGGGCTATTTTTTTTGCCACTGGCGATTGTCCTAGTATACCTCCTTTCAACCACTTAAGGTAGCTGTAAAAGAGTTAAAGATCAGAATTTGTATCGATAGGCCTATTGCCACATTTTTTTCATAAATTTCCCAAGCGAATTACCTTTGAAAATTTTTTATATTGTATATCAATATAACAATTTTTTTTAAACCCAGTATTTTCTGAAAAAATGATTTTTTAAGATAAAATATCAATCAAATATCGCAAATATCATGGATATTAGTTTAAAGTGATATATAATCATTTCATTATCTGAAACAAACAATTTCATTATCATTAATTTTAAGAACTAAAAAGCCTTCTTGAAAACTATAATGACCCAAAATAAGGCAGTTTTTGCGCATTTTCACGTATTTTTCCGAATTTCCTACTTTTTCAGCCCATTTTTCAAAGAAAAACTTTTAAAAAAAATTCAAAGCAAGCTCCTGCATAGATTCTATTTTCTAGGCTTTTCCTTAAAATTGTATCACCCAAAGGGTTGATGCATATATCTTATCCCTTTTACTTAGGCAAATTAATCCATTTCTCATTTAATGAAAATTCACAGATATGTTTCTTATCTTTTTAGAGTAGAGGAGCCAGTTTTCGCCCACTAAGGGCTCAAAAACGGTATTTCTTATCATATTTCTGATAAAACGCACTTCTAATAATTATTTTTCATTATTTGTGGAAAAATAAGGTAGGCTTATCGTATTTGGACACATTTTTTCAGAAAAAAATTTACCTTAAATATTTCAACAAAATAAGCATTTTCCTATGTTAATTCTTTAGTTTTCGCGCATCTGGAGCCTATTTTCGCACACTTTGACGTCAGTTTTCACGCATTTAACCCTTTACTGACGGCCCCATAGGAAATCAATCACATACGATCGATGGTCATTATCTATCCTATAAATTCTATAATTTTATTTTCCAGATAATTTTTTTCCTGATATATATACCAGATGGTGTGATAATACTACCAGAATGCCTATTTCATTTATAGATGCCTCAATATTAATTTTGTGAGGTTTTGATGGGCCTTATCTTTGGCAATTTGCCATTTTGTAGACAAGGCCCCCTTTGATATTCATTAAATAATTATGATATTTGTCTTTAAAAAGGCTTTTTTACAATCCATATTTAGTTGTTTTTTTATGTCAATGTATTTGAACATGCAGAATACATAATATCTATAAAAAAAAATCCTGGTTTCCTGCCGATTTTCGATATTCATTTTCTTTAGATTACTGTCACATTAATATCACCTATTCCTTCTGAATAATGGGCAAAAGGTGGCCATTTTGAATCATATCCAAGATGGCTGCCATTGAGATGACATATTTTAGAGTTTTTATCCTCTCTTTGAAGAATTCCTATGATAATATTGTCCGAATTCTCAGAAAAAGTTAAATGTATTCTAGTATTTGGATCTTGATGATAATTATACTTTATTTTTCAAGCTTTGATGTATTTTCGATAAATTAAATATCATATAGTTTATGAATAAGTGTTAATAATTGGAATTTGTCCATTTTCTCAGCATAATGTCCCCTACATACAGTACATGAGAAACACACAAAAAATGCAGATATTGAATCGAATTTAGAATCAAATAATAGAAAATGAGGAGGGAACAACTTTATAATTCAAAAATCTTCTATAGAATCAATATTTATTCCCATTTTCGGTTATTTTCAAGAAAATGAGGCAGTAAAATAGTAATTTTTCAGAAAACGTGGTCACACATTACAGGGTCTGTGGTAACCATGGCAACCAAAATAAAAGACGCCAATATGTTTTTTAATTCTAGTGAAAGTGGGTGTCTGATATATGATTTTGCTATGAAAGTTCCACAAAAAATATGTCATTTTGTAATTACCAATGCTGGTACTCAATATTTATGATGAAATCTGATTTGGTGCCGTCAGCAAAGGGTTAAGCATATTTTAGGGGTAAAATGAGTAGAATATTTATTATCCTAAAATTTCATCAATAGAGCATCATATAAAGATTATCTACTGATATCCGTTGGAAATAGTAGATCACTTCTTCATTATTCATAATATGCATATAAGAACTCCTATGTTGTCTGACAAAATATGGAGAATTATATCTCTATTAATAAGTAAGAAATGTGCATATTTGTGCATTTTATTAAATGCCTGAAGCATTAATTAGCACACTTATTTAAATGACAAAAAAGGACCCTCTGACTTTTGGGTTACTATACTATCAAGGAAACATCTTCAGAATATATTGAAACTATTTCTGAGAAGTTTTCCATGTTTTTATACAAAAAAGTGTGTTGGAAAATTGGGAAAATTGGGAAAAATACATGAGAAATGCGCAAAAACTGGCGACTGCATTAATTTTTGTCTTTAGTTTTCATGCTGGGGTCCTGTTTTTGAACTAAGCATGATCATGTATTTTTTTCTGGTCTAAATATTATACAAACACTTTTAAGTAATATCCAGAATAGGGGGAATGTGGGTTATATCGCGCACCTACTGTGCGATATAACAACAGCAGAAGATGTCAGAGAGAACAATGACCTAGCTATAAGATATGTCCCTATTATACAAGAAAAAAAATCAGACACCAAAAAAATCAATCTATGTAATAATATAAAACTTGTATCATCCAAAAGTTAGTTGTTATTTAGGAGGACAATGGCTTTCAATTATCAATTTCTCCCAGACGAAGTTCTCTGGTTAGTAGTATTTTGGCCTACCTGCAGGCTAAATCAAGGTGCATTGTGGGAAATATGTTGACACGTCCATTTCCTGTTATAAGCCTTTCACACATCATAATTATTCATCTATGGCATTTTCCTTTGTTTGAGATTATAAAAAGATAGAATTTGGTACTTTTTCTTTTTGTTACTGTATGTACTGCAACTTCTGAAGCTCTTTTAAACATATTTTCATTACATATTTTTATATTGCCATTAGATGCATTATATCTATTGGTTTTTCCATGTTTTTGTCAACAAAATATGCCAAAATTAGCCTGCAGGTGCATAAAATACAGGAAAACTTGGAACTGCGTCTGCCTGACATTGCCTGTTATTTATTTTTTTTTTTATAAAAGATGAAAACTATATTTTGCTCTGGACAATTTTAAATTCTTATTCTACATACTTCATGTTTGTCAAATGAAATGGCGATACATCTGTAATATTAAAAAATACTTTAGAACGTGAATCTAAGTCCCAAAAATTGAATATAGAATAATTACAGTTGTATATATGTATGATTAGCAGTCAGCTGCGCGATATAACACCATTAAATGCATGATACAATACTACCTAAAGTTATATTTTCAATTTTGAATATCAATGACAAAAGCATTGATTTTATTCTAAGGGAAAAAGTGCATATTTTCAGAATTTCATGCACTTTCCCTTTAGATACAGTAATAATGTCGCATCAAATTAATTACAGACAAAATGGTAAAAGTATGGAAAAAGATATATATAATGTATTCTATTAGTAATAACAAAAGAATAGTGTGTCCAGGTATTGCATAGACTGCCGTAGACAACACTGCACATATGTACCTTTTTAAATTTCAAATATCTGATCAATATAGGCCTATCTATTTATAAGCATTTGAGTGCACGTGCGCAATATAACCTGATAACCCACATGCGCGATATAACCCATATTCCCCCTATATGGTGTGGTGCATATGTTCTTTTTTATTAGAAAAATCAATATTACGTTAATTAATCCCAAAAAAAATTGTATATATAAGAATCCCGACAATTTGCATTATATAAAATATGCAAAACACATTTTCCCTCCCAGAATTCATAAATATTTACGAAAACCTTTAAAATTAACACAATTATTGCGTCATAAGATGTTCTTCCCTGAGGTGGTAAAATAATGTCTGTAGCCAGGCTACTGAAAAAATGCTTTCATAAAAATGCTTAAAATGCGCGAAAAATTAAGATGGGCAAAAACTGGCTCCTCTACTCTATAGATCTATACCAGGTATATTTCATGTTTAGATTTTGCCAGACACATAGCATTTTTGATATGCATAGTATGAACTATGGAGAAGTCACCGACTATTTAATTTATCATAATCAATAGATGATAATTTACTGATGCTTAGATCTAGATCTAGATTGAATTTTCTATCAGTCAGATATTTTACTCATTTTACACATAAAAAAGGGTTAAAATTGGCTCCAAAATGCGCGAAAATAGGCTCCAGGTGCGCGAAAACTGAAGAACTGACATAGGAAAATGATTTGCTGAAATACCCAAGTTAAATAATTTTTTCCAAAATTGTTGTGGCCAAATACGATAAGCCTAACTTATTTTTCCACAAATAATGAAAAATCATCTATTAGAAATTTATTTTATCAGACATGTGATAAGAAACAGTGGTGGATCAAGGATTTTGAAAAGGAGGGGGCGCGTTTTTGGAAAACAATTTCATTAGCTACATTTTGGCCGAGTTTTACATTAAAAAATGTAAAATTGGCCAAAGTAGATCTAAGAAGGGGGCGCGCGCCCCTAGCTGCCCCCCCTCCCCCCCCCCCCCCAAAAAAAAAAAAAAAAAAAAAAAAAATCCGCCACTGAGAAATACCGTTTTGGGGCCCTTAGTGCGCGAAAACTGGCTCCTCTACTCTAAATGATATTTTAACATAATCTAGTGTACCAGGTTAGGATGGTACCCCAGCCTAGAAATGATATAACCCCCCTCCCCCTCCCCCTCACGCATACACCCCTCCACCTGGTGGCGCCGCCTGCCGCCTGCCGTCCGTACCATACGGACATAATAACCGCTCCTTGTGGTGCCGACCCCCGAACCGTTATGTGCCCGACCACCGGCCGCACCAGGAGCTTGTACCACCTCCGAGGCGAGCACTCATGGCTTAATTAACGAGGTAAGTCAGTCCACGTTTGCAGGTTCTCGATTTCCCAGAAAAACGAGCCCAAACTCGGGGGGTTTTGTTTCGTTTGGTCGTAGTCCCCCCCGCGCCTACCAGACAGAAATAGGTCAGCTCCGTCCGGGTCACAACCACCACCGAAATCCTCTCCCTTTGCGCTTTTTTTTAAGCCCTGTCCTCAGCCAATTCTTCCCGTCTGCGCACTGAATACACCCCACCCTAGTATGCATCCGTATATTTGCAGTGAATGCGATTTATTTGACTGTTTTTACGGTGTGCGCATTCATAATTTGACACCAATTCTCGGTGGTGGTAGGTGGTTGGTAGGAGGCGGTGGGGGGTTGTGGGGCGGGTAGGACTGTCACTGACACCGATAAAAGGGGGGGAATTAAAATGTGACAGACGGCCCAAAACCCAAAAGACGGGCACAAAGCACGTCTTCCAGCACGGAAAAAGAACCGTGGCACGCCTCAAAGATACCAGTGACGCCTCTCAAAGTTGCACTTTGGTGCAAAACCCGGAGGTAATCTGGGTATTTGGTGGAGTGGGAGCTGGCTGTCACAAGGTCCGCTGTCAGTGTTGACAGGTGCCCGGCTGCTGTCACACACTCACTGGGTAATGAGTTTACTCTGGGCGGGGTGCTACAATAATAGTACATTATAACCATACCCACTCAGCTGGCAGGGGGTCGCCGAGATCTCTCTATATGTGATAAGGCGATAAGGCGGAATTGTTGTGTGCAGGTAACCCTACCTAGTCCTAGTATGTAACCTACCCTACATTTTTGGCCCTACCCTAATTTGTTTTTAGGAAATTTTCATTTATTTATTTTTTTCAAAGTCCAAAAGAATTGACCTGTAGGCTGTAAAAGCATGGAAAACCATAAAACAGCAAGTAGGTGCTCAGGGCATGTATTTTAGATGCTAAACATTTTTTTTAGAGGATAGATCTATTTGGAATATTTTTGTATTTCCAACGCTGCCCGGGTCTCTTTGCATGGTAAGTAACAAAAAAATTCAACCTAGATCTAGCTACATAGTCTACCCCATTGTTCTCGACCTATGTTACCTGAACAGAACTTTTTTTCTAGCCTCAACGTTAAGTGATTGCAAGGCCCATTTTTTATTTTTTTATTTATCCTTTCCAAATATCTAGATCTATATTTTGACCAGCAAAAATTAAAGGCCCAATTAAAAAGAATGAAAAATAAATTAGATCTACGTAGACTAAAGATCTAGGCATCGTTGGGTCGAACAGTGTGATACTTAGTTACGGGTTTATCATTTTTGTTGATTTTTTTGCATGCGATTCTAGGCCAGCCACAGTTAAAAATTTCAATGAAATTGTTCCTCCTGATATTATAATATTAAAAAAAGAGACAATAATGTTAAATAGGGCCTAGAATCATGGTGCCGGCAGATAAGCTTCTTTTTTTTTTTTCTTTTTTTTCTTTTTGGTGGGGGGGGGGGGGGGGATCTCATGTACTGAACAACACAACTCAGTCAAAATCAAATACATAATTCTGGTGTTCACGTAGGCCACATACCAGTTTTGAATCAGATATAATTTGTATAGTCTATTAGATCATACAAATATTTTTAGGCATGTGATTTCATCTTGTTCTTTATTAGTACCTGTGCCTGGTGCCCTAGGAGGGCTACGTGCAGGGTGGGTGAGGGAGGGGGGGGGGGGGGGTCAGGGGGGGCAGGAGGACCACATCCTCATGCCGGCTTGGCGTATTTCCTGCTGCATTAGTCAGAGCGCTAGCCGTGACAGTGTTAGTGTTTGTTAGAGTAGAGTGCCTGCTGGCACCACGACCAGGACGTACGACCGGCCTTCTCATGTAAGTCAGCCTGCCTTTTTAACATCTACATGGTGTCGTACTTTTAAACATTACATGATGTCATTCTAGAATCTAGAACGTTTTCTGGGTTTAGGAAGTTTACTTCTGGAGAATTGAATTTGAAATTGAAGAATAGTACTTACTTAGTACGTTCCCTGATGTAACCTTGTAACTGTAAGCATGCTATTCAGATTATTTGAAAACATATTTAGTTGGTGTCAAAAAGAGTGAGGACAGGACAGTCACGACAGATAGAGGTACAGGGATAAGCAGGTCAGAACATTCCGCAGTCAGTAATTTCACTGGCCTGAGGCCCTTGGACATTGACCAGTGTCACAGCCTAATGTGTTTAAAAAGGATGCACACACAGGGTGCACTGTACCATAAATAATATGGTCACATAACATGTCAGAGGTGCACTCTGCTGTCATGGTGCACCTTTAATTTGGAATACTGAATGCAGTTGAGGTATCGGGATCAGACTAGCTCTTGTAAACCCTATGTGTACATAAGACATGGTATGTCAAGAATTGGAAGAAGGGTGAGGGAGGGGGTCGGATGCAAGAGGGTACAGTATGTTACCAACACTTACACCGTGGGGGTTCCGGGGAAGAATAGGCCCTCAGTAGCCCCTTCTGATTGTAGAAAGTGACGATAGGGGGGACCCAGCACTGACCAAGTGGTTCTTTTGGTTCAATTCCTGGTTGGTGCTGGGTTCACTAAGGGATGAGGTACAGCAAAAATAATTTCCAGGTTCTGATCCCCTGCTGTTTGCCCACCATGTCTTCATCTTATAGATACCAAAATCAGAATTTGTCCTAATTTGGGGTCACAGCATCTCGCACACAATGTCATAGCTTACAGTGTCGCAAAGGTGTTACAGTGTGTCACTGTAATGCATGTAGGGGTCACAGTGTTACATGCAGGGGCCACAGCATGCCACTTAAAGGGGTGCTATTTTTCCTTCTTTTTTCGGATTTCTTGATGTTTGGCTTTATACTTATAACTCATAAGTCAGTAATTTGAATGGAAAAAACAATGCATTTCTGTTCAGACAATAGATAACATGGTCTAGAGCTTTCTAAAAGTTTTTTAATGTCAATCACAGTGTCCGAAATTAAGGGTGCACCCTGCACCCGAGGTGCATGATTTTGATGTTGGGTGCATGCTTTTTAATGCTGTGCACCCGGAAGTGCAGTGCTATTCCTATATATTAAATACTTACTAAGTTAGATCTAAATGAAGACAAGATGCATATTTTTGGTGCACACTTTTTGGCGCTCTGTACCCAGTGTGTGCATCAAAATAAACCTTAATGCTGCTGACTCAGAATGAACATAATATATTATTTTATTCCTTCTTTTTCTTCCAGCTTATAGTCCGGAAAGTCTGATTAAAAGATTTCCGGATTTTTCATGTCCATTGAGTGTCATCTCTGCACATACAGATCACAGCATGTCGCAGCTATGGCTGGTAGTGTCACACACAGGGGTCATTACATGTCACACACAGGCGAGGGTCACAGGGTGTCACAAAACTATAACTTATAAGGGCCATGAGACGTCATATAACATTATGAAGGCCTGGTGTGTCACAAACACATACAAATGGCATGTTGTGATTTGCCTGCATTAAGTGCATATTTGTTAAGATTGTATTATTCTGAAGTCAAAAAAGATATGAAATGTACATGTGTCCAATTTAAAAACCCAGGGATTAGATTTAGAATAACTGAAAATGATCAAAGTAGACTAAATGAAAATGTTTCCAGGCGCCAAGAGAAATATTTTGAAAAATCTTAATAATCATTTTCTGAGATGAATATTCATATTTGAAAACGAATTATAAATCCTTGGTTGACACTTATAACATTTTCATCTTTTTGTTATGTTAAAAGTATAGGATTGATAAGGAAGAATTTAGAACAAAATACCAAAAATTGTGGACTCAGCAGTGGAATGATGCGCACCCAATTTCAGACACTGAACCATTTTAAGGCCGTCTCATCTCCCTGGCCAGGCAGCTATTTCATGAACCTAAATACAGCATAATATCACATAATGCCGCATATATATGGGGTCCCTCACAAATGTGCCAGGTCATTTACACGCGGTACCGAATTAATACCCGCCTCTCCTCTTTCGCTTGCGCGGTTAGTGGGACCCTACTCAGTGTATTAAACCAGTAATGTGGATCTCATGCCTATTTGTGGCCCAAGTGATGTCAGGCCAGGCCCTGTTATGACACGGGCACACTTAACTTCAGTTCGGCCCACTACAGTGTGCCTGAAACCACGTACTGGACTAGATGATGCACCGACTATAACTCTGTCATGTACATGGTAAGTCAACGGTACGTGTACTTAGTGCATACTTTTTGGTGCATATCCGTTTTATTTTGAGGGTAAATGTCGATATGATATATTTATCAGGGTGTACATTCGGGTAAATTGTTGAATCTAGGGATGTAAGTTTTCAGATTTTAATCTAATTTTTTCACATCGTCACCTCAAATGATAATTTTCAAATCCCTTATATGACGTTTCATAGCATTTTAAGATTATTCTAAATTTTCTTTCTGGGGTTTCAGATTTTTTCATTAACCCTGACTGACATCCGTATGAATCCAAAAAAGAAGATAAGAAATTTTTTAAAAAGTTGACCAGCCAAGGATATGAGTTTTTAGAAGTTCCCCAAGCTGGGATCGGGATATTTATTAGTGTATTATGTAAGAAAAATAATTATATATATAAAAAAATCCTTCATTAGAGAATAGAAGGAAAAATATCAAGTGAAAATTCGTGTACATGAAAGCCAATACCAAATTGCAGGGAAGTTGTCATCTTTGAGGTTTGGGATCTCGACCTGCACACACCTTTGATCAGAGGATTTCTGGGGGGGAAATCCTGTATGGCATTTACTTTTTCTTTATATCCGCTGGACCGGAAACAGATTTATTTCAATTTTCAAGTGAGACTTGAGTATATAGTTTGCTATTTTAGTTGGGCCCGACGTACATTTAGGGGCCGGCCTTACCCTTTTTTTCAATGGTACCATGCCATGGTTATTCAAGATTCTATCGTGACTCGAAATATATAGTATACTTATAAGCGCCGTATTAGTATCATTATGAGTCTCTGTCCGATGTGTAGTCAGCTATAAACAATGTAATGTTTTAGGCTTCTCCAACCCACCCACCGGACAAGGCTACTACGAACTTACCGGTAGCACTTACATTACAGTCCGTTCTGACCTTCAACATGCAATACTACACATACACAGTGTCTGAAATTAAGATATGAATTTGTGAACCCGCCGAGTGCATAGCTTTGAAAATGTGTACCTTTCATTCTATGAAAAGTTTAATCTATGAACAATAATGCATGCATCTGCCGTATGAACACTTTAAAAGAACACTTCCCAGCGGCAAAAATGACTTCATCCTCAATTTCGGAGACTGCATACAGTAACAATTGTGCCGCGTATAGTAACGATTACCAACCTCTTCGTCTACAGAACTAAGGTGAAAATAACCTAGAAAAATGGTTAAGGAAGATGCACAGTACATGTATTTCATCATAGTTATTGAGCGGCCCATGCCTTTGTACTTAGATTGTCCAACACTGGTGTTATTCGTGTTTTGGAGCGGGGACTACCCTTGGTTAAGTTGGAAATATTGTTTCTCTTGTGCTGGGTGACCAATAAGCCCATCCCAGTTTTTACCAACTATAATGTTTACCATGAAATATTATCAAAATTTCTTTTGTGCTTATTCCCTGGAGAGAGTTGTACAATGCAAAATTAACCAAAGCAATTTGGTTGGCAGATTGCTCCTAAAATTTCTAAAATGTGACCTTGCATTTTGGACTTTTCCCCATAGGAACCAATGGTAAAGCCTGTCAGTCCAACCTACAATGTCCAACCCTATTTTGCCCTAAAATACAATATTTTGATTGGCTGGCAAACCTGCAAATCTGTCAATTGATAGGATTTAAGAAATGATAATGTTTAAGCAGTACTTTGGGATATAGAAAAACTCAATTCTTGCTTATTTAACAGGGTACCAACCACACAGGGAAAACAGGGAAAATGGCAAAAAAATTCCCTGACAGGGAAAACACAGGGAATTTGCAAATTTTGCCAAAACACAGGGAAAACACAGGGAATTTCATTTGGCCAGGTTTTGAAATTCCTGATTCTCAAGATATTAGGGATTCAAGTTTTTGTTATTGGGTTGTCCACATTTTTTCTGCATGCAGAGACTTTTAAAATTGAACAACTTGCTGGATATGACACAGGAAAAATTGCCGCGTGAAAGGGAAATCTCAGGTAAAACACAGGGAATTTGAAAATGGAACTTTGGTTGGTACCCTGATTTAATCAATCCCAAGTCTTGGAGGCAAGGATGGCATATGTGTCTATTTTGTCCAACCCTTGTCCAACCCCAGGATATACCCAAAGTGGGATAGGCTTATTGCAAAGAATATTTTTTCCTTTTTTTTTCTTTTTTGAGGAAAGGGGGGGGGGGGGGTGAGGATATTCATAAGAATATAACAGATTCATAGAAAGAATTGTTTCAAGAGATACAGAAGGAGAATGCAGGGTCCCAACAGCACAGGGAAAATGGCAACAAAAATCCCTGACATGGAATTTGAATATGGAATTTGCGTTGGGATCCTGAGAATATAAATTTTAAAAAGTAGGACAGTCCACCGGAAACAAACTTTTTGTAATGGTGGCCTGGCAGCATGTCTCTGGGGTGGATGTGCCTGGGGCCAGCTTCTTACTGAGACTGATCCTTTCAAATGCACCAAGGCGTAACAGACAAAGGCAAGGACTATTGGGCAAGGTGTACTCATTTGTACATGTACCTTCTGGCTCCGATCTGGGATCTGCATATGACGGTAAGGTATGTACATGCATTACGGTAGAGCCTCTGAATTAGTCTTGCCCTTGGTTCTTTATGAATATGACCTTAATGAAGAGTTATCGTGAGTATCGAAATTACTCAATTTACTGGACTTACAGATTTTGTACTTCGAAGAAGTGACCCAGGGTTTTCCCCTGAACAAAATTGAAGGGACGATCAGAATTAAAGTTGGAACGGCTGGCCCGAAGGGCTAGGGGAAAACACTGTGGCCTTAAGTTTAAATTGACTTTTAATTTCCGACATTACGCGTACTGGTGGGGGCCGATGTAAGGAGGAGGTTTAATGTTAGAAGCATGTGAAGGCGTTTACATCAGTTTGAGGGGGTTATATGAAGTACTCAGTGGAAACAAAAAGGCAAATGAAAAATCTGAAACGTGTGGCAGTTCCTTAGTTAGTTCTCCCGTAATGATATTACCGCTTGGGGAGCATTCGCTGCCAAGTAGCCACTAGGCGAATTCATCTAACCGGTTTTGGGAAATGGTCTAAGCTTCCTACATTAGAAACAATTCGCCAGCAGACATGACCCACACCGTGCCAGTAACGGAGTTTAGTACTTCCAGTCACTGACATAGTCTAGCTTTGAAACTAAGAATTAATTATAGTGTATATTTTGTGCACCCCCGAGCGCAGACAATCCTGAAAGAGTGCACCCGCAGCTTGCCAAAGTACTAACCAACACTCAGAGTCTCCCCATTGCACAGGGATACCAGAGGAAATAGCAACGACAACAATCCTCATCGGGGAAAACACAGGGAATTTAGAAATTAGACAAAAAAACACAAGTAATCTTATTTGCCCAATTACTGGAATATCTGATTCTTAAGATTCAGGCGAAATTAAAACAAAAAATCTGGAAACATCACACATCTTTAATGGTATTTTTTTTTTACATCATCAAATGACAAATTCCAATGACCGGGAAAATTTACCATAGGAGGAAAACACAGTGAATATGATCATGGAATTTTAACTGAGGACCCTGACTGAGCATTGGAGCATAATGGGCCGGTATTAAGCTGAGCGCGTTGCCGGAGTCATGTTGACCGTTGATAGCCAGGTGAGATTACATAGTGAAGATACCAACATGGCATGTCAAGCCACTCTCATTGAACAAATACTGGTTGTATGTCAAGCACTGAGAGGAGATAGGCACACAGGGCTGTGGGCACCACGACCCTGGGACGGGTCACTATCCACTCAAACGACCAAGCCTAGGCCAAACTAAAAAAAATTCTAGACTGGTTGGTGAAAAATACGGTCAATTTAGCTGTCAGGATATTTGTTTTCATGCTTTTATATTTGGTAGAAATATCTGAAAGTTCCGTGGAAAAAATGAAGAAAAACTCCTCAGTGAGCAGTTGAGCCGTTAGAAACAACATTTTTTGGGCCGGCCCAAGAAACATGGTTTCTTTGACCAGTCCGAAAGAAAAAAATGAATAAATAGAAATATTTCAACTGTAGATCTATTTTTCTGAAGCTCCAAGAGAAAGAATATTGCAAACAGACCTTCCGTCTGCCCTTTAAAAAAAATCTGTTTTCAATCCTGGGGAGCCTGGGATTTTTTATTTATTCTTTTTGCGGGCTGGTAATGAGGTAGCATACATTGAAAGACTGAGAAATAAATAATAGGAAATAAAGCTCTTCCCAACCGGTTGTTAAAAAACACCACCAAGCCGGTCAACCAAAACAGAACATTTGTGTGTAGACGGCCTTAGTTGAATGAGAACCAAGAAGGAGGGAGTGCCCTGTGAGGTCCATGTCATGACACGCTAATACCCGTGATATGCAGGGTCCATGCCAACTGACGGGCCCGGTACCAGTATTGAGTTAGTCAGACTGACCCGGCCTTGTACACTACGACTTGGTCCCCTGCTAGAGGCCATGTGATGATACGGGGACAGTATGATGACATGCGGTGTCAGTGTCCAAGAAAACTTCCTGTATGCTAGGGGCTCTGTGATAATATGGGGGCAGTTTGATAACATGTTTATGGCAGATACCAGGGTAAATCAGTTGAATTTATCTATAAGCAAAATGTGGTTAACTACCATAACCACTGCCTTATTGATCACTGGCATTATTAAGAGGCGATCCCCCGGGAGCCTCTTTCTGGCCCTTGAGGGACTAACATCAGTTATGACGCTGCAAAACACCATTTTCAGGTTTTTTTCCTGTACCAATCCTTGTTTGAGAGCTAATTTTGTCAACAATTTCGGAGGTTAAGTTTACATTTCAATTGCATTTTTATTTTCACAAGGTTCTTCCAGAATACTTGAATGCGTCCCGTTTGGCATATTGAAAAGAAAAATTAAGTATTAATATGTGATCTTGCCATCTTTGTAAATCTTACTTATTTTTCTGATACAGCCTATTGCCCCTGTTACTGGATAAGGGTATAGAGATTGGGGGAACAGATGTTTTTCATCACTGTCACAGACTGAGAGACCTGTAATCTCAGGAGGGTGATAATCGTTTTTGCAGGCTGAAGACAGTCATCAATGTCACAGACTGTGAGACCTGTAATCTAAGAAGGGTGATAATGGTGGGGTGCCAATAGGGAGCATGTGTAATATGCTCCCTAAACACCTATATTGAATTACCAGCCAGGAAAATTAGATAAAATTATTGTGACCCACCTCAATTACAAAAGAAGAAAACTCATCAGTGATATTGGGAATATGTGAAGTAAAAGATTTGAAACTGGGTAAGAGGGAATTAAAAAAAAAAAAGCTATCCTTTTTTTTTCACCAGGAGAATTTTTTATTTTTTTTTATTTCACTTAAATTGCTACAAAATAATTAATTCAGACAACACAAACAGCCATACAGGGATCGCCGATGGGTAGCTATGCTATTAGATGACCACCAGCATGCTTCTTGTTTTATTTGGAGAAATGACTACGTTGTACTTCTTAAATGAGTAAATCTATTTTTTTATGCAAGTAACTGTACAGTATTCCGGACATGCGGGACGTTTTCAGAATTTTCAACAACCCCGGCTTACATCCCTGGGCAACACTGCAGAGTACAGAATTGATATTTGGGTTTTAATCCTAGTGCAAGATGATATAATCATCCCCCGGAATAATAGGATAGAGTTCAAAGTAGGCCGGATTCAGCCATGGTGGGATGATGTGAAACAAAACAAGCAATATGGGCCCAAATGAATGAAACTAGATCACCAGGGTTGGACGTAGAGCAAAATACAGTGTCAATAGTGCACCCCAAGCCTCCCTATCCCATCCTCTATACCCTAGCCCCGATGGAGGCGGGTGTTCTGTGTAAGCTAGTCACGTAAGGTCTAACCAGGGCTCACGAAAAAGATTGTAACCCGTAGGTGTCCTACACATAAACTTGGGAGTCCAATTGTTTCAATGTTATGCAAATTTTATTCTTTCTCGTCCGTCAACTGTAGTGTGCCCTGATGGAGGGACATAGCTCTTTTTGGGCGATTTGAAAATTGTTTCAGCCTTAATTTTGGGGTCCCTCAGGGTGTCCTGGGGCTGTAGGGATGGACAGCAAGCCTCACGGAATCTTTTAATGGCTTGGTGTCGACAAGACACCCAGAGCGTGAATCGTTGTTGTCCTACACAGAAATCTGGGGGTCATCTTGTCTGAAGCTTAAAGTTAGGTTATGATATCTAGGTTGTCCACAGTACACCCAGAGGGCCCTGGCAGGGTGTGCTGGGGCTTTAGCGCTTTAGGACGCTGGATTTGGTGAGGCCTCAGTCTAACTAGGGCACGGGTGGGACGATGTGTCCCCAGCCCGCCCACCCCTCGTCTTTTGTGGGGCATCATGTCATAGGTCTCCTCCTGGTGTTGTCACAAGGATGGGTGTATGTAGTATTAGGGCTTTATTCTGGGTGCCATCTGTGTACAAACTGTCACACGGAGCGCCCATCCACTGGCCACCCCACCCACTGTCTCGGGGGCGGATCGTTCAGGCGGGCTGGGCGGGGGGGGGGGGGGGGGGGGGGGGTAGTCAAGGGGACAAAGAGGGCTCATGGATCAATACTTATAAGTTGTACACTATAGGTCATTTAGATGTATCTCTTTCATTAATTGTATCATTTGTATGGTATCATTATGTGTATTATGTTTTTGTTTATTGTGTCAATTTAATATATTATGTTATCGATATTATATTATTTAGGGAAAATGTTGGAACCAACTGAAACGCGCCTATATGAATAGCTTGTAAATCCCAGGATAAATTAGTGATTTGCAAGTGCTTTGAAGGCAGATACTTTATCATAAATATCGTACAGAAAAGAGATGTAAGATGTTGTCACAGCCTCTATCAGGGCTTGACAAATCGTTTTTAGACCTGGTTGCCCACCGGGCAACCACACTCCTTAATGTGGTTGCCCAGACATAAAACGTGGTTGCCCGGTTTTTAAATAGAATTAAGATTGATGGATACAGTTAAATTGATGGATACAGTTCTCTACCCTGTAATTAAATTGAGCATTGAAATAGAGTTTTAAAAAACGGGAAAACTTGAAATTTGAACGAATGCTTGTTTTGTAAGTTCATTTTATTGAGAATAACGTTATTTCAACCATAATATAAGTTCAAGGGGTTTTATAATTTAAGAGGATTAAACCCATTACCCTGTACCTTTTAATATCTTATTGGTACACTCACAAACGCATTTACAGTTTATGACGGTGTCATCAGGGTTGTCACACTAGATTGACTCTTCATTCTTTAGGATGATTGTTTGCTATACATAGTTCTCAAGCTATTCCTTTTTTGATTTAGACTGATGGCCATCTATGTGGCGATATCCATCACTAGCTGTTAGCCACAGGTTGACTGAAGGGTCTGGGTTAAAGTCTGCGAAGGGTGGACCATCCACTGTGATAGTCAACTGTTCATCAAGTGATTTCTGAGATAAACTATTCCTTGTGGCCGTTTTTATACGATTCATTGCTGAAAATCCCCTCTCACATTCAGCAGTACTTGGACTGAGCACCAGGAGAATTTCAAGCAAGCCTGCAATATGTTCCATACGGGCAGGAGGGTCGTGGAGGATGCTGCTTAAGACATCCATCAATGGAGAATTCCTGACACAAAGAAAATCAAATGATTAGCTGAGATGTTGTATCCCATACCCTCACGCCTTTGTATATTAAATGTAAATCATATAGCATTTAGAACAAATAAATATCCTCTTATCTTATAGAAAGACACATATAATTTACAACTTATGATGTAAATCGAAAATATGGGTTTATACTATTTACATTCATTAACTGTATACACTAAATTGTTTGATTTTTTTCCAAAATGAAAAGATGCCTATTATTCTTGACAGACTATCATTCACAATTAAAATATTTTATTCTGATTACACATACTTTCTCAAAGCCTAAATTATAATTATGAATTACCTCATTCTAATGATGTGATTCTTCAATGACGTCCATTCTGGGAGTATCTGCTCAGTTTCTTCTTCTTTAAGTATCTGGCTGAAGTGTAGGCTCAGATCACGTACATCAGAATTTCCAAATGCTGCAAGGTCTTCAGTTGTCATTTGGAATGGCCACTGCTTGAAATTGAAGACATTGAACCAGAGAAGGGGAGGTTCATTGAAGTTGTTGAACCTCTTCTCGATGTACGTTTTGATGGCATCAATCAGGGTTGATACCTGAGGGTCTTCATCGTAGGCTGTAGTGTGATTACAGTTGTGCAGGCGTATTCCAGTGTTGGCTAATACACCGTCTGAACTGACTCCTTCATGAAATGCTGCCATATTCTTGGATGGTCTCGATTTCATTGATTCTAAGTTCATCAGAAGGTCCTGGATGAGATTGGGAACTTCTATGATCAGCAGATCCTTTTTCTGGAAAAGGCGAGATGTCAGAGAAACAAGTTCTAGGATGTCCAGCATGAGGTGCAGGTACTTGACATATTTGAATGACGTCAAATCTTTCAGAATGGCTTTTGCTTTTCCAACTTCATCTGCATTACGTTTGTTTGATGCAGCATGTTCTACGTGTGCAACTGTGGCACTCAGATTCCGTTTTATAGCCTTCAGTGCTCTAGCCTTGCTGGCCACCCAGCGTACAGCTTTCACAGATCCATATTGGAGGAGATCTTCCTCTAAAACTGCTGCTATTTCTTGCAGTTCCCTACGACGTTTTGGTGAGTAGTGGTAGAAGTTGTAGATTCTTTTTACGCCTTTCTCAAAGGTTTGGAGGAAGGGTATTGCCTTGACAGCATCTAGTATGCCTAACTCAAGTTTATGAGCTACGCAGTGAACAGGGACAATCCAGGGAAGATCTTTTTGCAACTGTGTTGCCACACCAGATTTAATTCCCATCATTGTGGCAGCCCCATCAAAATTACAGCCAATCATATTGGACATTTCTGAGAATGAAACCTCTAAATTCAAAGCTGACAATCCCGTTTTAACACCTTCTAATACCCCATTAGCTGTGGCACTCTCCAGAGGCACTATACCTGCAAGTCGGGTTACAGGCTTTCCGCTCTCAATAAACCGAACGTAGATCAGTTCTTGTTCGGTCACTGTTGTGTCTGTAGATCCATCTGCAAGCACTGAGTAAAAACGGGACTCCTGTACTTTTGTAGCAGTCTCATCTTTTATGGTCTTGGCTATGTGTGCTGTAAATTCAGATGCCCGTTTATTGTTCATATAGTTCTCTCCCAGGTCAACTTTGTTTTTGGATTGAATAGCACACATCATAGAGAAGTCGGTGTAGGGCCTGTTATTTTTAGCCAATCCATAGGCTGTGTTAAACAGGCAGCGTAATCTTTCTCGCTGGTGACTTTGTAGTGCTAGTATACCACGTCCTATTGAAGTATTAGCACAATTATAGTGGCCTGACTTCTTCTGCTGAGCTTCAATCTCTTTGGAAACAGCAAGCAAATGCGGCTTACTTTTTCCATGTTTTGAAAGAGGATCTTTCCTGAAGGTATCACTACCATCCACAAATCTGTTGTTATTGCCTGGTTCAGGATGGTGTCTACAAGGTTCACAATACATACTGTCTTTATCCTTGTCATATCGTAACCATCTAAATTCCTCAAGCCAAGATGTTTGAAATTTCCTTGAACGGACTTCTTTATCGTACGATTTATCATCAAATCTTGTCTTTTTGGATGAACTTGCCGAAGGCCCTGCCACTGAGGGTGGCCTTTTTTTCCCGGAGGTATACTGTAGAAAAACAATAGAGTTTCTGTTACTGAAATGTTCACGACTAATTTCTGATTTCCAATTTTTCTCTTTCAAATGACCTCAAGTATTGATTTCAAAATGTTATGTTTAGAACATGATTTACGTCATAATTATTAGGATACGTTCTGATTTTCTTTATGCAGTCCCTAACTTGCATACCTGGAATTACCTGTAAAATACTGTTTATCAAATTCCCAAATTTTTTGAGATAGGATAAAAGATGGAATCTTAATTAGGAGTTTTTTTCAGAAACTGTGTTGTAGTGAATGTGAGTATGAAAATGTTTATAAAACGTCAGGTGATGCATGATGATAGACTTGAAATAATAGCATAATAGTTTGCAAATATTTAAATGTGTTGGTCATTAAAATTGATAGCTTGATTGGCTCACGCTGTAAAGAAACCTTGCGAATTAAAGGACTGTATAGGAAATAAAATTGTAGCCAATTTAAGTCTGAAAGTACGATTATAATTTCAGCTTAACTATTAAAATGACAAGATAAGAGATAGCTTAGATCACATATGATACGTTTAACATAAACACAAAAGTCTCCTTTAAATAATGAAATTATAGGCAAACATGTAAGAACAGTGTTCGAAATTAAGGGTGCACCCTGCACCCGGTGTGCACAATTTGGCTGCAGGGTGCATGAATTTTAAAGCTTTGCACCCGGTGGGTGCAGACATTTTAGGCAAAATAATTAACCTTATATACCTCTGTGTGCATAGGACGGTTCCCGGGTGCACATATTTGAGAGTTGTGCACCCGGCGTGTGCACGTTTTAAAAGCTTAATTTCGAACACTGAAGAATAAAATAATAACTTTCAAACTTACTGCACTTAATAACGTACAAAACATGTACAAAACACTCCTGAATACTTACCAGTAACCATTTCTCCATGATTTTGGGTCGTGCTGTTAGTAATCTGCTCCTCAGTCTCCTCGCAGCTGCTCCCACGTGTGTACAACAGTAGCCCATTCATAAAAATCTCAGCCAATCAGAAACATTGACTGCCCGGATATCTAGACCTAATGAGGCCCCTGCCCCCTCCCTCACTTTGACCCTTTACCATACCTCCTGCAGCTGCCGACCACCTGACCCCTCCCCCCTCCCCCCCCCCCCTCCCCCCACAAGAACCCCAGGGTCGCAACGGACGCCGAGTCAAGTCGCCGCCACTGTTACATAATTAGTGTCGGCTCCGCGACGTTCGCGCTTACTCACCCGGGCCGGGCCGGACGAGGGCTATGTGGGCCACACAGACCAAAACTTTATGACGCAGCGGTGACGGCTTTTACCCTGGTTGCCCGCCGGGCAACTCTACCTTTCTGTCTGGTTGCCCGGCACCATTTACTGGTTGTCCCGGGCGTCCGGACACCCGATTTGTCAAGCCCTGCTCTATTGTAAGACACAGAGTACCCCCGGCCAACCCCACCTTGTTTTAGGTAGTGACAGAGCCTGACCTAGCGAGAGAGTTTTCTGTTCTACGCAGCCCTCATCCCCCACAGCCCCATGCCCTAAGGCCTATAGGCCCTGTTCCCCTATCACCTCCTTAACATTGGAGCCTCAGGAACCCACTCTTTGGGCATAGGTAACGGCAGATACCCCCCCGTTACTTGGGATTCTAAGAAAGGTGACTTCTCCCCGACACTTTTCTTTTCTGAATCTTTACCCTGGGCCGATTTTTCAGTTCAATACACGGATGCCTTGCTGAGATCATTCATTGGTGCACACTTTTTATGGACATTGCACCAGATTTGTGAAAGACAAATTTATATTAGACACAATTTGTGCAGGGCTCGACAAATCGGCTGCCCGGACGCCCAGGCGCAACCAGATACAAGGGTCTAGTTGCCCGGTGGACAACCAGGTCTTGGGCTGTTCTTTTCAAAATTATTTTGATGTGGTTTAATTTCCGAAAATGCATTGCTTCTATATCCTTTCAAACTAATGATGTAAAGCAATTCCCAGCATTATTTTTAATGTGTGAAAAATTCCTGGGCAACCACAAAATGGGTTCGGGCAACCAAGTAAATCCAGTTAGTTGCCCAGTGGGCAACCAATTTTTGAAACAGTTTGCACAAGTAAGAATACGTTCAATTAATAATTGAATCTCGGTCTAATTTGGAAAATGAGAAACAAATCTCACACTTTAAGGCAGAATTTCGTAAGAATAGACAACAGCTGGCAAAACGTTATTCATGCTATCTTACTCTGCCATTTCAACCTCTTAGGATCAGAATAATTTGTGTCACATTAGGCTTCTGGAAATGGACCGACAGATCTTTTTAAATGAGCCTTAGAGGGATCATGGGATCATATTATTAGGTTTGCTAAGCCTGAGGATGCTCATTAACTGGTCCAAAGTGTACCTCATTCAGGCTGTGCTGGCCCTTACCCGCCCGCCTCTCCCCAGCTGCCTTTGTCTAACAGTCTGTAGGGCGGCAGGGGGAAGACAGCAGTAAGACCAGCGCCTGGTGAGCAGTTGGCAAGCAGGAGGTGGGAAGCGGGGGACAAGCGGGAGGCAGGCAGCTGCGAAGGCGGGGCCAACATCATTGATGCCTTGCTGCCTTCCCTATAAGGCCATGCGAAGCGGGTAGGCCCTGGGACGAAGCGCGGCCCACGTGGGTGTGTTGTGTGTGTATCTGAACGGGCAGGGGATGAGGGACTGGGACCATACCCATGTCCTGGGCCACTGCAGTCCTCCTAGTTACTTCTGTAACATTACGTTCTGCTTCATGCGCTCTGTAGGCAGCGAGTATTGGTACGCAGCAGGTCATCAGCCGGAACACGCGTAATGCAGAGTAATGAGACGTGCACTCTGTGAGACGCGGGAAGTGCCAGCCGTCACTGAGGTCAGTAATCTTCTTGCTCAACACCCTGCAAGGTGGTGCAACAGTCACTTAGATAGTGCACATAGCAGATTAGCAGTGTCAGGGGCTTGTCTCCCTGCTAACACTCTGCTACGTCTTGTATCAGTCACTTAGTGCATGTAGCAGGTTAGCAGTATCAGGGGCTCATCACTCTGCCAACACTCTGCTACATGTTGTATCAGTCATTAATTTAGTGCACGTAGCAGGTTAGCAGTGTCAGGGGCTTGTCACTCTACTTCTCTGCTACGTGTTGTATCAATTCTTAGGGCACGTAGCAGGTTAGCAGCATCAGGGATTGTCAACCTGCTAACACTCTGCTGTCTTGTATCAGTCATTTAGTGCATGTAGCAGGTTAGCAGTGTCAGGGGCTTGTCTCCCTGCTAACACTCTACTACATGCTCTATCAGTCAATCACTTAGTGTAAGTAGAAAGTTAGCAGTGTCAGGGGCTTGACCCCCTGCTAACTGTCTTCTATGTGTTGAATCACTTCTTGGTGCATGTAGCAGGTTAGCAGTGTCAGGGATTGTCAACCTGCTTACACTCTGCTATGTGTTAAATCAGTTCTTAGTGCATGTAGCAGGTTAATAAGTCAGGGGCTTGTCACTTTGCTAACACTCTGCTACGTGTTGTATCAGTTCTTAATACACGTAGCAAGTAAGCAGTGCTAAGGGCTTGTCACTCTGCTAACAGTGACACTGATACCAGTGTTCGAAATTAAGGGCGCACCCTGCACCCAGTGTGCACACTTTGACTGCAGGGTGCATTCCTTTTTGGGAGGCATGCACCTGTTGTGTGCATAAATTTTGAACATTATAAATACCTTTATATAGAGGTGTGCACATAAATAGATTGCCGGGTGCATGATTTCAAATCCCTATGCACCCTGCGTGTGCATAAAATAAATCCTTAATTTCGGACACTGGATACATGTTCTATCAGTCATTTAGTGCATGTAGCAGGTTAGCAGTGTCAGGGGCTTGTCTCCCTGCTAATACTCTAATACGTCTTGTAACAGTTCTTCGTGCATACAGCAGGTTAGCAGTGTCAGGGATTGTCAACCTGCTTATACTCTTCTATGTGTTGAATCGGTTCTTCGTGCACGTAGCAGGTTAGCAGTGTCAGGGGCTTGACCCCCTGCTAACACTCTGCTACGTCTTGTATCAATTCTTAGGGCACGTAGCAGGTTAGCAGTGTCAGGGGCTTGTCTCCCTGCTAACACTCTGCTACGTCTTGTATCAGTTCATTGTGCACGTAGCAGGTTAGCACTGTCACGGGCTTGTCTCCCTGCTAATACTCTGCTACGTCTTGTATCAGTCAATCAATTAGTGCAAGTAGAAAGTTAGCAGTGTCAGGGGCTTGACCCCCTGCAAACTGTCTGCTACATGTTGAATCAGTTCTTTGTGTATGTAGCAGGTTAGCAGTGTCAGGGGCTTGTCTCTCTGCTAACACTGTGCTATGGGTTGAATCAGTTCTTAGTGTATGTAGCAGTGTCAGGAGCTTGTCTCTTTGCTTACACTCTGCTACGTGTCAGGTCTTGTTTTATTAGCAGGTTAACTTAGTTTTATCGGATTCTCTGTCTGGTGACACTCTGGTATGGTCTGTATATCTGCTATTCAGTTGGTGCATCAATATTTTGTTGTTGTTGATTATACAATCTTGGTGTATATTTATATGTAAGGTTCAGACTAAAGCCCCATACCCACTAACTGACGGGCCGCCGCCGGCGTAAAATAATTAAACATGTTAAATAAGGATCGGTGCCGACGGTTGGCGATTTAGGCACAAATCGGCGCCGATTCGTCCCAAAATCGCTTAGTGGGTATGCCACTTAAGTTTCAGGAGTGCCCTGTACACTCGGTATTTTTCCTAACTTTAAGTCCAAATTTAAGACCTGTTCAAGCTACAGGACGATACACATATTTGGTATCAGTGCATATGGGACATTTCCAAAAATGTATATTCTACAACTGTAAATCATTTGTTCAGAGTCTGTGGTGCTTCAAAGAACTTATCTTTGACGAAAAGTTATTTGAATGTGGGGTATGTTGCAAAAAAGAAAACTCTTTCTGTCAATTATGATTCAGAAAAGCTTGTGACTTACGGTGTATTTTTCCCACACAATCCAAAAGGGTCTCTTTTAGGATACTACAAATGCGTTTGACCAGTGGGAACGTTTTTAGCATCAGGTCTTGACAGACCAATTGTACAGTCTTGCCCATAAAGGGGCCATGGACCCCCAATTTCGGCACGGCAACCTGACACTATTTTCAATAGACATGCGGAAATTAGCTGACAAAGGAAAAAGTGAAATAAAGGACGAGACATAAAGGGACGGGTCATCTTGAATTATATACCTGGGAGTTTTGAAATTTGAAATTCCTCATGGAAAAATTTTAGTTACAACGACTGATTACATGGTAATTTCTTAAATTCAACACACAGCATCGGGGACTCCCATATGGACACCTCTAAAAGCTTGGAGTGCTGTGTGTGTGTGTATCAGCAGTGGCCAGCTGATGCCCGTGCCCAGCCTGACCCAGTACCTGACTCGCCTGGTCGGGGAACAACCACTTAGACAGGCCCCTTAAAAAGGCCCCTGTCAACTAGCACGGCGGGCCCTGGATGGCCTTTACCCACCACAGCTGGGCCCGTCTGAGACGGAGAGAGCCGCTCTCGCCGCACCTTATATAGGCGGGCAGAGTACTACCTGTAGCCTACTGCGGCTATTGCCATTCATGGAGACGGCCTGAGATCCAGGGGCCGGGGGGCGGGGCCGGCCGGCCGGCGGGGGAGGGCCCGGGGAAGGTGGGGGGGTGAGGGGTATAATGACAAGGTGTACACACTCACCTATAACACAGGTCGGCACCTCAAAGAGGGAGACAAGGAAGACGGGGGGAGGGGGGTGCGGATGGGGAAAGAGGCAGGCAGGGTTCCTGTTAAATGTAATAGTCTATGTGTGCGGTGTTAATAACAATCTATTGATAACTGTTCTTCAGGTACGGAATCGGGATATTACAATGGCAGCCCCATTATCATTCATGTGACTCAAATTGTGGACGTTATTACCCAAACGTTATTGCCTAAACATTACTTGAAAGTGATACCGGATGCTCCTCTCAGCTTTGGTTTAACTTCATTTGACATTTTTTTTCCAGTTCTTATAGCTTATATTCCTATATATATGAATACCTATGCTCATAAGAAGAGCCCGGGAGGTGGGGAGAGGAGTCGGCCGACACTGACTGCAGGGGGGAGGGGGGGGGGGGGGAGCAGGTGACAAGGGGGGAGGAGCTACTCTCTCAGACCTGCCTCACCTTTAAAGGCCTGCTGTGAGAGCCGCCACGCCCCCCGCTACTCCCGGCGTACGCCCAGGGACCGCTCCAACTCACCGCGCCTTACAGGGAACAGCGGTCTAACCTGTCGCCGGCCCCCAAGGCCCAGGCATCCTGCTTGGGGCTACATTATAACATTTATTTTAAAATGCTAAAAAGACTCCCAAACGTTTGGGATACAGGTTGTTTTATTGTTGGGGAGGAACTTGATGTTCTACATCAAAACGTGAATAGACCTTTTGATATTTCGTGAACCGGCTCCGCAATCTCTCCTTGTTCCAGACCGCTAAAGCCTGGGCAGGACCAACGTAGGTTATTCACGAAAGTTGTTCCAGCGTCAGGGGAGGGGGGCGGGGGGGGGGGGGGGCGGGCTACTGCCCCCTGTGTCCCCCCCCCCCTCCCCTCAAAATTCGCCAGCACCCATAACCCAATCGCCCATTTTAGGTAGATCTGGTCGCAGGGCGCCACTATGCTGAAAAAGGCGCATATGATATAAAATACGTCATTGTGGTGTTTAGTGTATTGAATAGCGTGGTGCACATGTGACTTGTTAAATGGCACACATCTGACATGTTAGACAGCATTATTGTTCTGCCCTGGTAAATAGGTATCCCTATTTCCTAGCCTGCTCCATCCAAACCTACACTACCCCGGCCTGGCTTACCCAATTATCTGGGAAACAACCTAACTTGTCTATACAACCCCTGCCCCTTGAACTCAACTCTACCCTAGCTTCCTTCACCAAAACCTGCACTACTCCAGTCTGCCTCACCAAAACCTACACTACCCCAGCCTGCCCTACCTGCCTTGACCCGACCCAACCCGAACCTTCCTCAGTCACCCGAAACTACACTACCCAAGCCCGCCTTTCCCAAACATATATTTCTCCAGCTTGCATCAAAACTGAGTTCTGTTTGCCCAATTTCTGGATTTTCATATTCTTAAGATAATTAATTGAATTTAAAAAAAAAAAAATTCTTAAGATTCAGGAGACTTCACTTTTAAGAGAATAAAATTAAATTTTTCTTGTAGAAACTTGACATGTCTTTAATAACATTTAAAACATTAGCACTTTGAGATCAGAAATTAAAATCATTGAAACCATGAAAGCGAAAATTTACTGTGGAACAAGGAAAACACAGAGAATTTGATAGTGAAATTTGAGTGGGAACCTGGCTGACTGATGTACAATAGCCAATAAGCATGGTAAAAGTTGGAAGAGGTCAGGCAAGGGGCTATGGGATCAAATCTGCACTGGTTGGTTAATGGGGCGTGGATCGCCTATAACTATTGATGCATGCTCTATTATCAGAGGCCAGTTTGCACTATCCACTTTTTGCCTAGGTAGGAGATTTAGGAGAGAAGTTTACATTACTCCCTTTTTTATCTTTAAGTAGGGGACACTACTCACTTTTTGTCTAAATAGGAGAGTAGTTAACATCAATCATTTTCTGTGTGAGTTAGAGAATTAGGAGAGTAGTTTTCATTATTCACTTTTTGTTTAAATAGTAAAGCAGTTCACATCATTTACCTTTCGTCCAAGTAGGGGACAACTTTATATTACTCACATTTAGTCTAAATAGGGGAGTAGTTTACATTTCTGGCACATGGTCAAAAAGGTTTTATGTTGTGTGGCACACAGGGTCTCTAATTGTGCACATGGATGCTTGCCAATACACCTAGAAATATATATATTTAATGCAAAAGTCCAAAAGCGGTCTGCACAATCAGGGTGCGTATTGTTATTAGTTTCTCACTTTTTGTCTCAGTTGACATTTCTCACTTATAGATGTTGTGCACAGACTTCTCAAATTGGGATTGGTGCTATATTGGTGATCAATTTAAATTTACTATCATTTATAATTCTAAAGCATCTATGGTGTAGATTTTTGTCTAGATTATCAAAATCAAATTCATTCAATTATAACAAAAAAATATGCATATACATTTTGGATATATCTAATAGCCACGTGGCTGTGGTGACCACATGGTCACCACAGTCTAGGTAGGAGAATTAGGAAAGTACCTTACCTTACTTAGTTTTCGTCAAACTAGGAGAGAAGAACAGTTTACCCTACTCACGTTTTTTTGTGAGCAAAGACATATTGACTAAATTTTCAGCTGTCAACTAGATGGCAAATACTTCTGGCTGTTTAAGGTAAATATTGATAAGCAGAGTTCTCTGTTTTATTTGGGTTCCATTAGTTTCTTTTGCAAGCCATGCAGCCAGTATTTCTTTGGCTGATTTAGTCCCTACTTTTCTACTGATTCACCCTTTAGTACGTTGTTCTGATCTGTGTCAAATCAATGTGAAGGCGCAAGGAAACACCTTCATCTATAGATCTGGGGTTCAGCCAATGGAAGAGAGAGTATTGACTATCTTTCTATGGTAAAGATGAAAGAAGAGTGCAAGGCAAAAGGGTATGACTATTCTGGGCCAGAATACAGCAAGGAAACGAATTATTCAACATTAGATTCTAGAGTAAAAATATGCACCCAAGTGCACCAAGATGCAGTCGAAGATATCTGTAAAGGGCACACACTTCCGAAGATTTGTGTGCCATGTGAGCCTCAGGTTCAGAGTGTATCATTCAGAGATGCCATTTTCCCTACTTTCATAGGATTTCCTACTTTTTGGTAGTTTCGGATTGCACAACCGATTTTTTGTATGTCACTATATATCTGTTTTAGTGTTTGTTTGTAGTAGTTTCAAGCTATTCAAGTAAAAATTTACTATCAGGAATCTTTTCATTAAGGTCATTTTTGCTCTTAGTTGCTTCTAGATAAAAGTAGGAAAAGTATTTCCTACTTTTTCATCAATTGGGAATGGCCTCTGATATTTGATTAATGTTTAAGATTTGACTGTTTAACTGCAACCATTTTCATGTTTGCCTCACCACAGAATGTTACAATACTCATGACAAATTTCTTGTTGTTACAGATGAGGTGATGTGTCTATTGGACACTGCGCTGTGACGGCCTTCTCCCCATGTAGGACGGCAACGTTGCCACGACCGAGACTAACGGTGCCACGTGAGGGGAGAAAAGGGGCAGGACGCAGAGAAGGAGGGAAGGACAAGAGGTCCAGGTGATAGTGCAGCTCATGTGATGTGAGACGCACACATCCGACACATCACTGTTCACGTAGTGCGGCAGCAGATGGTGGCAGCGAGGAATGCCGGGGGTGGCTGTTGCCTTGTTGTGTGTTGTTTGCGGGTGCGGTGAGGGCGTGGTAAGAGCGTGAAGCCCTCAGCACGGAGGGCTGTGACGCGTGTCTGCGGGCGGCCCATGTCCGCATGGCGCAGCATTGTACTGGGCTGTGTGTCAGACCGCAGCCTGGAGGCCAGCAGCCGCACTGCCCAACGACGCCTTCACAAGTAAGTACAACATACACCTCCACTTTTTCAAAACAGATTTATAGTTTATGAATAAATGATAAGTTTTGTGAAATGTGAAGAAAACTTAATGAAGGTCAGAATTCTCTTATACCTAAGTCAGTGTCCGAAATTAAGGGTGCACCCTGCAACCGAGGTGCATGATTTTACAGCCGGGTGCTTGACTTTTTAAAGAGTGCACCTGGCACATGCACATATTTCTGATTGAATAAATTGCCTTATATCACTGAGGGTGCACTAAATGGCTTGTCTGTCATCTGTCTGTCTGTCTGTCTTTCTTTTTGTTTGTCTGTCCGTCTGTCCGTCCGTCCGTCAGTTCAAAGAGGGTGACATTCAATAAGCAAGTACCTGCTTTTTTATGGCATACCCATGGGTTGTGGAGAGGGTGGGCAATGTTTGGTGGAAGAAATGATGACAAGATTGTTGATGTTCATTGATTTGGGTCTAAAAAATCTTCCTATCATACACGCTCAGGAGGGTCCAAATGTTATGAAGCTATGAAGGGTTGGATCCAAGCTATTTCCTAAGATTTCAAACTGAACTTATTTGAGTATTTGGAGCTTGTTCGCTGGTTTTAAGTGAGATGATCAACATTTCTTCTTAGCTCATGGGAATTTTGCCAGTAAGGAAATTTGGTTTCAACACTGATCACCCTGTTCAGCAAGATGTCATTTCAATGCACCAAGGGTTATATCTAGTTATATCAATACTGAGTTTTGGTTGTCCCAACATGAATAAATACATTCTGCTTGAAGATGATCAAATGGAAAACCACATCATTGGCTTCCTTTTGTGTAAGGGGGGAGTGAAATATCTTGGCCCTTTGAAGACTTTGATAATGGTGCTATGTGAATGGATTATTTTTCAATTTATCAGTCTTTTGTAGGTAAGAATCAAACCGCAATCCTAGTAAGATTGTCATCAGATATATGTGTACAATTTTCAATGAAAATGGGTACCTACAGTACCTTAAAAGATCTATAGATCCAAGATCCCAAGATCTAGTACTAATAAATTAATGTTTCTAAGCTGATTACAGGCTGCAACAGGCCCAGGGCCCGAGCCCAGACCTTGGGCCAGTACCTTAAAGTGACCACTGGCCATCTAGGCCATTGGCCTATTCTCAGATAGAATTATTTCCTGCCTTAAATTAAAGATTACTTGGAAAACATATTAAGAAATATGAAAGAAATAGTTTTGTGCATTTCTTTAAATTTGTATTGGACCAGTTTAAAAAGGAAATGTTTAGGCCAGTAAATTTGAGGAAGCCACTGGCCCGGGGCCAGTAAAAAAAACAATTGGTACCTTGTTCTGTCCATATGGTATATGTGTCTTTGTCCAAACATCAATAACAGATGATTTTCCACTCTTACCTTTCTATTGTGTCTCTACAACCATCAAGATCAGCGGGTTGCCGGAAACAACTGCAAAAGATGAGGACCCAACAATCGCTAGCAGACTGCACTGACCGTATCAGGCTGTTATGTGATCTGTCTCTACCCACACTCTTGCCGTCTCTTTGTTGTAGGCCTCACGTGGCCACGCGGAGTGGTCCTGCCCTCTCATCGTAGCAGGTCCACCGCAACCAGCCCCCGCGGTTCTCCTACTCTAATGTAGTAGCCACCCACCAACTTCTGAGTGGGTATAAACCTGAGAGGGGTCCTATGTCTCTGTGTAGACTACTCTAGAACTGCAGTCCCCAACCTGTGTAGTATTAGACTACCTTGCCCACTATGTCCCACCCTGGGGGCGGCGCGGACCCCATGGCCGGCGGCGGCTACTCGCCCAGGCAGTTGCTTCCAGAGTGAGTATGCCCACAATTAACCCAAACCTTTCTTGAGCCTTTTTCTCCTTGTTATCGTTACAATAACAACACTCCACCCGCTCATTTTCTCCTACCTAGTCCTACCTCACTTGCTAACACACTTACTCCTTTTCACTTCTTCACTTTTCACTTAATGCTCAAAATTTCCTTCTTGAAATGCTAGGGTCCTTTTTTACTGCATTATTTCATAATAGTAAAAGCCCTAAAAATCTGCATGCTGGCCTTCCTGAATGTAGCATATGCATGCACTTATCTTGTATTATAAATGCATGGCAGCCTTGTATGTGGTTATATTTCCCTGTCTTGTATAGACCGCCATTCCCCAGGTAAGAGTCTGCACTTTGATTCCGGAGGCCAGCTTAGGATATCAAGCGGAACAAATTTCCTCTCTCAATCACATCCCCCATAGATACAACTAATATTTGTTCGAGACTCACTCTTTGTCGGTTTCTGCAAGTTTTTTCGCCACATTTCCTTCTTTTCTCTTAGTTTAGGATCTGGGGCTAGATGCTCCCAGATAATGCTAGAGGGCACTGCTTGCCAACGTTTTGGAACTAGTTCTGTTTGTTCCCATAGTAGTGCCTTTTCTCTTTCAGCTATCTAGATTAACCTAAGTTCTACTGTAGAGCAGTTGACTGGTTAGTTCAATTTCTCTTAATATTTTTCCTTCTCGAATGTTTAACCTCAAAAGGTCTTTCCCCGTTTTCTTAGTGCTCTTTTCTAATGATTGTAGATGATCTACAAACCCAACCAAGTTGTAGATCGGTAAGATGAAAGATAAGTTATCATTAAGAATATGCATGTATACTTGCATTAGCCAATTGCATCTTTTATAGTCACATTTTTGACATAAGCAGTGAATTTGAAATCTTGCCAAGTAGGCTATTTAATGGCCGCTGTAAGAAGTACTCGTTGCTCTTGCGCTGTGCTCATATCATGGATCTTTGAATAATCGATGCCTTTTACATCCAATACGGACTAAACAGTCTTCAGTAAGTAAACATTCACTTTGCCGCATGACATCTGGCGGGCAGTATGTAATAGAATGGCTTTCCCTTCTGCAAACAGTAACATATCACAGATAATGTCCAACTTGGATGCAGACCTATAAGAAGTCGAATTGATCTTTGTTTAACCCACCTAGTGACGTCACAGTTGTGGTCCCATTTGCCTTTTTGCATACCCGTTATTTGACTGTCTGCGGTGTACAGGGGCTTTAAGTCGGGGGCATCAGCTCGTCTGCCAACCGGGGTTCTGGTGACGGGCCACTGATACTGTCAGGTCTTACGCCCTGACCAAGGGCACCTCTACCCCTCACTCTGAGCTGGTGTTGTGCAGTCCTTGTATTCAGAGAATCGTCCATGTCGCCACCTGTCGTATTTTTATGTGCCCAGTCAGTAGTGTTTATTCCATCTGCTGCACAAACTTGGGTTTTCCCCTTGCCCTGCATGTCCGTGGTTCATTTCCAAGTTACATCTAATTTGTGAGCAATTGTCCTAGTTGACTTTTGTATTTCTGTTTTAACAGTTCCGTAAGGACTTTTTCTGAAGTACTTAAGAACTGCTTGAGTTGTGGCAATGCCATTGTCTTTTGTGTGATGGTTCTTTGGCTGTCATTATGTTGCTTTTCTTTTTGGTCTCTTCACCAGTGCTGTGTTGGTCTTGATTTCTGCTTTTACATGGCCAGTTTGTTCTCCAGCCTCATTTTGTTCTTCTCTGTCCACTTCCTGTTCTGTGATTCACACTCCCCCCACCAGAGACCCCCACAGTCTGACCAGTTCCATGGCAGGGAGTAGCCTGCACCTGCAGCCAACAACTAAGCCCTTTGACGCCTGCCGTGTAGGTGTGCTACCAAAATGGGCGATGACAAGAACACACTTCGAGCTATTGACCATTAACATGTTTTCAGTATTGAACATTGTTGCCACCTTAATCTGACGTATTTGTTTTGTACTTTACTGGCAGACAACTGCTTGACCAGCTGACAGTGAGTGCCTTGGAATGACTAACCCCGCGTGAGGTGTCACAGCCACTTGGTCCGAGTTTTCTCTACTTGCCTTGGCCACTAACTCGTATAGGTCAGACCATTGTGATAACACTGTGCGGACAACAATACAGCTGTTTAATTGTTGGCCACTGGAGTAGTCTCTGCAGTGTTACTTGGGAACCCGGAACCACATGCAAAAGAAATTAACTGTGAAATCAGTACAGAAGCAGTAGGGAGGTTGCAGTAGGGTTTCAGTGGTAAATCTGTGGAAATAAGTATGATTCCTATGGTTGAACAGTGGTAAATCAGTATGTCCTAAATATTAAGTTGAGCTGGGGAGAACAATCAGTAGCATATCAACAGCTTGTTTAATTATTTCGGACATACTCATTAGGGAAGAATGCACTGCCATTTGGTCCCGGAAAACTTGAACAGTATATACTTTTATACACATGGTCTGATTGAGACACAAGTAGGGTGAGTGTGCAGAAAGCTGATTGATAAGGCTTGCCTGAAATCCACATTAACAATCAGTCGTGGCTATTTTAAGTCTGCTAACTGCCTAACTATTTCATTTTGTTTTCATGCTGGAATTAATCTTCACGTACATGGAATTTATAACCAACATATCTTTAAGCATAAAAAGTGCTTGCAAGAAAAACATTTTGACATGTAGATTTTTACCCAGCAGATTTTTGTTAAATAATCTTATTTCACAACGTTCTCATGTCTATATAACAAATATTGAATATGAAGAGTAAGGATAAGATACTATCAAATTCAGATTGGGAAATGATGTTTGGTCATCTTAAACGGGCATGGAATTTAACAATATGTTTAATTGTTTTTAAAACTTAAATCATGAGAAAATGTATATAAATCTTATAAAGCATAGTACCAACATTAAGCAGCTGTGAATTCTTTCCCCGTTAGTTCAAACTTATTGAGCCACCACCCGGAGAAGATTGTTCCCTGATAGTGTACATGCTGGCAGAGGGACCATGGTAACCGTGACGTCATGGGTGTCAACCCATCCAATGAAAGGGGTAAATGACCAGATGGAACCTCAAGTGTAATAATCCTGTTGAACACATCACTAGAATGGTTTCCTTTTCTGTGAAGCTTATATGTCTCTATACCCTTTGGTTTGGACTTATCATTTCAGGGTCAGGTTTGGCGTGCCCCTCACCGAGGCCCTCAAAGGAGATGGTCTCCCAATCCCACTGGTGGTAAGTGTCATTATTCATAGATTTACATTGGTCACAGTAGGTGTGGCCACTATTCCACTCTTTGGGCCAGTAGGTATGGCCACTGTGTCTTAAGTGCTCATAGAATGAAATGTATATATTCGCCACCTTTTCCTTGAGCATGATATACACATTTTCAGACTGCTAAAAAAGGAAAAAAAGAACCTGGCAGTTGTTTCATACAAAAGAATGATAACTAATATTTACTTACTTTTTAGGATATGCTCGTCTACATAGCCAAGGAAGGTGTGACCACCACTGACCTCTTTCGTCGCCCTGGCAACCCCAACGACTCCAAACTAATCATGAAGCGTTTGGCAGAGGGGAAAGAGGTGGTTTTCACCAACTACAACTTTTATACACTGGCCTCCGTGTTGAAGGTATGTTTTTTTTTTTTTTTTTTTAAAGTTGAATTTGGCACCATTTTGCCTGTAAACAAGGCTTTAAGGTAGGGTACCATAAAGCTATCTCAGTGGGTCTATATTGAGATATATTTTACAATGAATACTTTCTGTTTAAAACTAAAACCTAAAAGGGGTTTTCCAATAGTTTGGCCTTGCCTGATTAGGAACCACAAAAATACACACAGAGAAACAACAAAGGCAATTAGTAAAAACAAAAGCTATTTGATACCAACTAATTAGAAATTAGCAAGTGCTTTTCGTTTGTAATGAATTTGTAATAATTGAGACAAGAGTGTCAGTTTGGTAGTGATGTGATCGCTGCAACTGGAACCAGCCCACCCTTGATCACTGCTGACAGGCGTCTTTGGTAATAATACCCACCCACAAGCTTGGAGTAAACAATTTCAGAGTTCTTGTTTCGTGTATTATAGCCACAGAATTGTTCACATTGTAAGACCAAAGATATATAATATAGTGGCTGAAAGGTTTGATGTTTGTACCTGTTTTTAGAAATTCCTGCTGAAGATCCCAGGCGGGATATTCGGAGAGGATGTGGAGCGTCAGCTGTTGGCCGTGCTGGAGATCGACAACCGGGTAGAGCAATATGAGGAGATACACCGGTAAGAGGTCTATGCTCATAGTTAGATGGGTATTCCGAAAGTCGAGGTTTATGCTTTGTTCAGTATACAAATCGTACGATGTTTTATTTTAGATTAAAAGAATCAGTAGTTTACAGTATCGGGGGGGGGGGGGGGGGGGCATATGAGTATATATCAGGCCACCACAGCTACCGGACCCCAGGCCAGGGGTCCAGACAGTCTTAAGACTTCTTGTACCATGTGTCGCAGGTTGATATTTAAAGCGACTGCCCCTTTTATCAGTGTATTGCAACATCCTGCCTTACCTGTACAGCTAATCAGAGTCCCTCATTCAATCAATGTGTTTCAGGATCATCACTTCGCTGCCGGCAGTTGCCCAGCAGCTGCTGGCCCTACTCTTTGGCACATGGTTTCGCATAGTGAACCACTCCGAGTACAACACCATGTCCTCGGAAGCCGTGGCAAAGTCTGTTGCTGGCTCGCTCTTCCACACATGCTCCGATGACCCACAGAAGATAGAGCGTGCTGTTCAAGTCCTCATCATTCTCATTGACGACTTCGGTGTTGCGAACATGTTTGGTCGGAAGAACCTGCAGTACTTTGCCAATGTAACGAGGACAGGAATACGGGTGAAGGAGAAGTTCCGGTATGACTACCAGTACCCAACTGGCGGCTCAGTGCCCTGTGAGTATACGAACGTAAGACCGAGGGTCGTATGTGCATGGAGGGTATGCATGTCAGTATCTATACAGTTTCCTTGGCCACCTTATGCCTCTAGTAATTTTACCACAACTAACACGCTGCAGTCTGTGTGTTAGGGTGTGTATGAAGGGCATGCAGAACTGGCTGGACTCCTGTGCTTCTTCTGGTGGCCCGGCAGTGAATTGTCATGGTGAAGCGCCTCTGCCCTGCCGTGGCTGGCGGTGGTCCTGCATGCTGCATGGTTCATATGCATCAATTATGCCACAGTCAGGTGCAGTGTTCATCCTCTCAGGGGATGACATACAGGGGAAGCATCTGCATGGACAACAGGTCAATTGTCATGAATTCTAAAGTTAGGTTAGAAGATTGGATTTTTGAAGTGAGGACAGTATCTAGGTGGAATCAACTGGAAATTGCATTAAATTGTTAAACATTTTGTTTAGCTCACATATAAATCAAAAGTTGACCTAATGTCACATTCAAAAGTTGACCTAATGTCACATTCTTGTGCTTCCCCTGTTGATGCTACACGGCTAGTAGCTTGGCCGTGCTTCTGTAGACTCGTCTCACCTTGAGAAAAAAGACTCGTTGAGGGTTGGGTAAGTATACAGAATGTCTGTTTGAGCATGGAGAGTGAAACAAGGAGACTGAGTGACTTAACCCCACCTTAACCTTACCTAACCTCACCCATCCAAGCTTCCAAACATCAATTTTGTGTAAAGAACATTGTTCCCTTTTTCTACATTTGTGACTGAAAACTGATAAACTGATGAAACTGAATAAGCAGTTCAAAATAGGAATAATTACATAGCTGTCATTTGAAGGCAGCCATTTTGTCTCAATTTCCCACAATGCACCTTACTACAAATCTACGTGGTAGTCCGTCATTGGGTTTTATGATCTTTTATGACTAGACGTACAAGGCACTACATGGTATTTCAACGTATTTTATGAGATTAACAGACTTTAGAGGGAAAGACGTCCTTGAGGTTCTGAAGAATCACTCCTGCTGAGAGTGTTAAATCCCTGATGAGGTAGTCTTAGGTTCAGGGGAGTCATTTGATGGCCATTGACCCCCTGACACAACAGTCTTAGTATGGTAGGGGTGTAAGACCAGAAAAGATTTAAACTGCAGTACCCGCTCATGTATCTTTGATTGTTTTATTTGAACCTGGGGTTGTCAGTATCTTAGAATTGTGTTGGGCTTTTACATTTTCATCAATTGGACTATTGGCATGGAATAACTTCATTAAAAATCATGTTAATATACATTATATTTCATTAAAAGCATCCTGAAAAAAACATCCACAAAACATTCATTATAACATTTTTAAGAAATAATTGGAACCACATTTCTGAAATATGGCAAGGTGAAACATGGGAAATAAGTACAAAATGGTGCTTGTAAAATCTTCTCAAAAAGTCTTGTTTCGGATATAAATATCCGTATATCAGTCTGTACACTTGTGTGTAATTGTTTATTGCTCAGGAGGGGTGTCCTAAGTGCATGTTTACCCCAACAATATAGACTCTGGATATATCTTATCAAATGTGGTCTACCTAACAAAACCAGAGAAGCAATCTAAAGTGTTTTACCATTCTTTTAAATATATATTTATATTCAATGTTTGAAACCAGTTTTTTCTATTATATCTTTTTGAATCATTATTTTCCCCTTTGCTGTAAACTATTAACATATTTTGCTGACACTTTCCCTATCTTAAGTTTCATGATGTATGTAAATGTAAGAGATTTTGCTCGTGAACTCGTAATCGGCTGATCATGAAGGCCAATTACATTGCCCCATTCCATTTGTTTATTCAAAGCATAATTTCTACTTTAAGTTTGGATTAGGTATTGAGTTACTTATGGCATGTAGTTATAGCATAACCCTTTTTATCAGGAGCAATCAGTTAATGGCACCAGTTGCGCATGTGCATGGGGGTCTTTCTAATCAGGCATGTGCCAGTCTGTAGTAGCTGAGGCTTGACTAAGCATGTGCCAGTCTGCAGTAGCTGAGGCTGAGCTAAGCGTGTGCCAGTCTGTAGTAGCCGAGGCTGGGCTAAGCATGTGGCAGTCTGTAGTAGCAGAGGCTGGGTTAAGCATGTGTCAGTCTGTAGTAGCCGAGGCTGGGCTAAGCATGTGCCAGTCTGTAGTAGCCGAGGCTGGGCTAAGCATGTGCCAGTCTGTAGTAGCCGAGGCTGGGCTAAGCATGTGCCAGTCTGTAGTAGCCGAGGCTGGGCTAAGCATGTGGCAGTATGTAGTAGCCGAGGCTGGGCTAAGCATGTGCCAGTCTGTAGTAGCCGAGGCTGGGCTAAGCATGTGCCAGTCTGTAGTAGCCGAGGCTGGGCTAAGCATGTGCCAGTCTGTAATAACTGAGCCCATAAGCAGCATGTGCCAGTCTTTCTGGCAACTGCTGCAAGATTACAATATACTTATATGAGACGAAAACTTAGAACTTAGAAAAAAATTCTTTTAGCTACCACCAAGTTAGCATTGAGTGATTTACAATGTTTGGTACATAGATTTTTTGCTTTACCTGTTCAGATATTTAGGTGACCCTGAAAGTATCAAATTGCTGACAAGGTCATTTATCAGAGTAACAGCACTAGTATTTGTTTCCACGCCCTAGTGAATAGAAATACATTATGATATCAGTGAGAGGCAGGTCCAGGGAACTAAGATTGACAGGATAACTACAGCTTTTGAATATATAGTTCATCTTAAATCTAAATCTGAAACATTTTGTTCCACAGAGAATGCATATTACCTAACTTGTCATGTATCAGAATGTGTCCAGAAGAAAATGTTGAATTCTGTTATGACAAAACACTTTGCATTTGTGAAAGTGAATAAAACATTGGAAGTAGAAAACAATTGAGAAAGATTCTTAGATGATTAACAAACTCATAAACCTTTGGACCTGCTGCTGACCGATTTCCAAACTTGTGTCAGTCTCTTTGTATGTTGACCTCATTGTAGCCAGTAACCCCAGGTCTCCCATAGGCTCTGATGTTTAGTTCCACCAGTCTCCACCTAAATCAAGTGTCTCTATGTAAACTGTAATTTAAACACATCAACCCCTCAACAGCCCTAAGCATCAAGGTCAGATAAAGTAGAATCAATATAAATGTAACCGTCATTAAATGCAAACTAAAAGAGAGGCGTGTAAAAATAGTACATAACTATAACACAAAAGTGTGTTTCTGACCTTAATACCTACTTCAAGGCCTTTTGTTTTAGTTAAAAGTACGCCCTCCGTGGTGTACCGGAGGGCCCCTAACCGGGCAGCCAGGCCCATGTCGGGTAAGTAGCCCCGGCATACCCAGGTCTCTTGCAGACAAGCTCCTTCTTACCCTTTACAAAAACCTTGGTTTGGACTTGTGTTTATTTCTTACAAACCATCACACATTTGCTTGTTTGACCCTTGAGTTGGCATTGTGATTGACAAGCACCATTACCGCTTGGCGGCACCAACGGCAGCCATCTGGACGCTTCAGAGATGTGCTTTGACGCTGTCAGTATGACATGTGTTTTTCTAATTAATGACAACATAACAGGTCCACATGTATTCTTTGGTCATCATATGTGGATTTATACTAATTAATTAAGTTTCACTATAATTATTGGATTCAAAATATTCAGGGATGTGAAACATTGATGCAGACAGCACCTTACATGTATTAAGCAGTTAAAAATATATGAAAACAGACCTTGTTTCTAGGAGAAAATAATCAAATCTGGGCTAGGAAATTCTAAATTAAAAGAAGGCAAATATATAAATGTTGTAAAGTCCTTCATACTCAGATTTGGAGAATGATTTAATGTAATACTTGTAAAAGAATTTTGTCTCAACTCATTACTAATAAAAAGCCAAGTGTCTCCTATCCCTGAACATTTTGTTCTATTACACTGAATTATTTGCCTTGGGCCCAGTTTTCAGGGGGAGGATTTTAACAGGTCACAGGCATGAATATCTATAAATAGTCATTTTATGTGTGAGACATGCAGGAGTTACCTTGGATTAAGTGAAATCAATTTAAAGTAGACGCCAGTAGTTTGTGATATTACAATCTAAAACTAGAGACTAAACTAAAAATTTAAAGTAAACTGCAAAAACGAATCAAAGAAACAGGTTATGCTAGGTACCACAATATACAAATATCACACTTTTCTTGGAGGACAGCTAAATGACTGTCATGCCTGAGTGAATACAGGTATGTTGCCCTGCTTACAGTTTATCCTTTTAGAATATTCCATTATTCAGACTATTTTATTTCATTGAGACAAATATTGTTAATATTCATATGAGAGACTTTTGAAGGACAAGCATGAGCAAGCTTTTTTGAAGTACCATAGACTGCATTGCGATTTTCCTGCATAAAATTTGCCTGAAGGTCTCAGGGTATACCTCCGCCATGAGTGTTAATTAACCAGGCAGTCTTATGGGTCTGAGGTCTGAAGTACAGACCAGGCTGTCTTGTGGGAATCAGGTGTAGCATGGACAACTGGCAGTCTTGTGGGGAAAAGTCCTTGAATGGGCACAATGTATTATGGACATGAGGCATTGGAGGATACCAGTCAGTGTCTTTGGAGTGACACCAGGCAGGTTTTTGGGGTAAAAGCCTGGCTTCGATACCGTGTATTGTTGTGGCTGCGAGGTTTAGCATGGACACCTTGACTTGTTGTGGAAGTCAGGCCTGAAGGTGACACCGAGGTAGTGGGAGGCCTGTAATAGAGTGTTGTGGGAGACCAGGCTTGATGTAGAGAGCGGGCCGCATTGCGGGTATGAGGCAAGGCAAGGCCACTGGGCAGTGATGTAAATCGAAACTTTGTATGGACACTGGGCATTGTATTTGGAGCCAGACATGGTGTGTAGAAAAAGACCTAACAAGGCAGTGTTGTGGGAGTGTGGTGTGATATTGAGGCTGTGCAGTGTCGTGGCAGTCCAGATTGCCATTTAGATACCCCGGTCACTTGCCATTTAGGTACACCGACCACTTGCTAGGGGGACGCGGCTTGAAAGACCGCAGGTTCAAGCTACACCCAAGTTCGTCAGATTTTGCTGAATTTGGTGTCATGTGACCATTTCTTGACCAATCAGATGGCCAGAAAAAATGGGTTGTATCTGCGGCTTATCATTACATACAGTGTAGCGTAGTGGAATGTGTCAGTTGATGCCCTGGACCCCAGCGTACATAGAGGCCTGACTACAACAGAAGCCATGGGGTGGACACCAATTACAAATTTGAAGCACCCACTCACCAAGACCAAAGACAGCCAAGCCTTACCTTATATATGGAAACTTTCAAACTTGCAAATGCATTTTACTTTTTTTAATTAGTCCTGCAGAGGTGTGTGTTTCAGTTTTAAGAATTTTGAGGAAAGACAATCAAATTACCCCAAGAAACAAGACTGCCTAGTCCTTAAATTTGCTCTTATCAATAGATCAGAATTATTTTAGGTATTCAAGTTTCATGGTTTTGAACGAAGTACGAATTTTTAGGATTTAAGTATTTGACAGTGTAACATAAATTATTTTAATGTGAGAGTTGATATATTTTCTTTTAAACATATATTTATCCAGTGTCAGTGAATGTTAAGTGGCAGAGGAATTTTAGGTTAGGATGAAATTGCAATTCATCACTGATAAATATTTTGGACTTTAACATATGAGAGTGCTAATTTTCCATCTCCCTTATTGCTATTCCACATTTTTCTTGGTGGAACTAGTTCATCGATGAGCCCTGGGTGACCACACCCCATTCCTGTCCTTTTGTAGTGCCCATCCCAAGGTCAATGTGTCAGCTTGGGATTCCCCTTCCCCATGTGACCCCTCCTATTCCTTCTAACCCGCATGATTGTTTGATGAATGTTTGGTTTTCTGCATGGAACAGATGACAAGTCATTGCGATTATTTGCGCTAGTGCTTCAAAATGAGGCTCAGAAACATGGTTTCGACGCTGAGGCTGACGGTGAGCATTTTACTTAATTTCCTTCAATTTGTGAATATAATAATATCTCAGTTGTACTCTGCCATTGGAGACAAAAACAAAGGTCAGAGCAGCAGCTAGCCATAGATGTAGAGACAGCACTTCCCCAACACAGAGGCAAGCAGAAGAAGGGATGTTGATAAATACCAAGTTAAAATGCAAGATGCTATAATTTTCATTTAAGTTTTATTGCTTGTCTGCCTGTTGATGACCTTGACATTTGTCTGTTCTACCAGTTGTCATACATCAAATTATAATTACAGTCATTACATCCGAAAAGGAATATACATTTATTAGTATATAGTTTAAAATTAAAAAATTCAATGGACACTGGATGACACTACAAAATTCACACCCATTTGACTTTTGAGGTTAAGTCTCTAATAATTTAGCCCCATTACCAAAGCTGTTTATAAGGTTTCAGTGTGATGTATCTATCCTTTACATGTACATAAGGCATTCAGAGGCCTGGGAATTCACTACTTGATCAGTTTGGTATTTGTTATGCCTGATACACATCAAGAGGGGCCTGCAGTTTAGAGGCTATTGTTTACTCATGTAATATGTTTTCAGCCATCTCTGAAGCTGAGTTTTACGGACGAACACGGCTACGGTCAGACACTCAGGCCTCTCAGGGCAGCACAGTCGAGATGCGTGTGTCTTCACCGCCAAGCCCGCAGTCGCTACAACCCCAACCTACCTACAAGGACCAGGACCAGGACAACAACCCCCACAAAAAGCTGCAGCACATGAACTCACTCTCCGCACCTGAAGTCAACAAGGTAAAGCCCCAAGCACTGGTTAATGAGCAACTTCTATGCATAAATTTGAAATTGTGGTTCTTTTCCAATGTAGTGACTGTTCACAGGAAACTTAGTGTTTAGATGTAATCTTTCTAGGCAAAGTAGTATTTAACTAGTCATAGCTATGAAGGTCCATTTAAACAAATTATAATCGCTTTCTCTTATTCAGGGCAATATTCTTTGAGGTATTTGATATGAATGTTTCCAAACTATAATCTTAAAAATAGTCTTCTTTCACATCTCAATTTTTTTTCCTATTCCAGGGCTACAGCCCAACTCAGGAACTCTCACCAAATAAGCGTATAAGTAGCCTCAGTAGATTTGACAACGTGCGCCGGAGACAGATCATGCGCATGAAGAAGCGGTCCAACTGGTTCCTGGGGCCAAATACCACTGTCAGTCTGGAGAGCAGTCGGGAGACCTCGGTGGGTCGATCATCACTAGCCACATCTTCGGAGGCACTCATGTCAGACATGACCGTGTCCGATGGAGGTATGTCGGACACGCCGGTACGTCGTCGGTGTTCGTCTGACGTGGAGTGTAGTTACTTAGATGAGCAGGAGAGCCTGTCACCTGCCCCTCGCATGGTGGTGGACACTCATCATCTGCACCCATCACACCACCCCCACCACTTCCAGGTGCAGCACCACCACCACCTCCACCACCACCCGCCCAGGTCACCCCGACTGCTGCAGCAGCCCGATGTCATCAACGGTAACCATGGCAGTGTCGGGGGACCGTCCCACTCACTGTTGTCCGTGGATTCTCCGCGACACAGTATAACTTCATCACCTTCACCCTCAGATGTAGAGCCAGCTGTGACGGAGCGAGAGGTGCGCTATTTCATGGTGGAGAACTGGTATGGCAAACCGAGCTCCACATCCACCCCCAAGACCACAAGTTGAGAAAGGATGGATCATGCATCTGCCTGTCAGTCATATGGGGAGCAGTTATTGCATCCACCGCAACCAAGGCAGACATCTGCTTTTAACAACCTTCACCCCCCATCAACCTAACCAGGAACCAACAAAAACCATTAAAGAAGCATAGTGTTAATGTTATCATTCCTGTGGTTAGCTCCTTCCCACGTGGGAAGAAAGCAACCAGCCCAACCCCTCCCTATCTCTTCTTCATGCGAGGTCTGGCCCCCCAATCAGGGGTACTTTGGTTGCTGATGGCCGGACGACCCACTTACTGGCCCCAGGCTTGAGGCGGCTGTCTCATACAGTCGGCTAAGGCCTCATAGGAATGGTGTTACAGACCAAGCTAACTGAGGAATACTATTGGACAGAGAAGAAAGGCTTTTAGCATTGAGCTATTAGGAACAAACTGTGCTGATCCCAGCAACCCTCCTATCAAGCAGTCCCCATGTCTTGGGTGCACTGTCAGGATCCCAGCCAGCTGACAACTCAATGTGAAGCTTTGATGTCCATCTATTTTCAACCAGGTACTTTGTAACCAGCCACCAGGCTTAGAACACATCGTCTTCGCTGGTATGATTCTGCAAACTAGTAAGCGGACTGATACAAGTGGGATATTACCACTTTTAGAACACATTTAGAGTCATAGTTACCATATACATTTTTCAAATTCTTCCATACTCCTTCTTTACTGAATACATCTACAAACCATTCGCACATTCATATGCTACATCTTGTTCTAGTATTTCATATGTATATCAAAATGGCTATATTCAGTTCAAAAAAGGTTTGATATTTAAGGTTGGACCTGCAGATTTTAGGCTGACTTGTTCTCCCACTTGTTATTTCATATATTAAGCTCCAATGACCTTGGGGGGATAATTGACTCCCTTTTCTTTGCAAGCTCCTGTGTCTGTCCACATCTTGTAAAGACTGTACTTGTGCACATTGTATTAAGGTGTCAATTCTAGTGCACATTGTAATAAGGTGTCGATTCTAGTGCACCTTGTAATGAGGTCTGTGCAGTAGTGCACCTTGTTATAAGGAGTTTGCACTGTACACCTTATAATAAGGTGTCCATTCTAGTGCACCTTATTATAAGGTTTCCTTGCTAGTACGCCTTGTTAAAAAGGGTCCATATTAGTTCACCTTCTGATGAAGTGTCTAATGGTGCACCTTCTAATAAGGTGTGTGTTGGCATCTTGTAATAAGGTGTCTGTTTTGGCGTCTTATCATAAGGTTTTAGGTTCCTTCCCATTTTGACATGATATGTTCAAGTGCATAGAAAGACTACACGAAAAACAGCTATGAAAATACAGAATCTTTTTTGTGACAATTGCTTTAAAAATGCCACCTTTGTGTTACTCCTAATCCTGGCATGTTTACAGTTTCGCAACAATATATTTGACTTTTCCTTCCTCATTTAATGATGGCTATTATGAGTGTTAGAATCATGACCTGCTAGAACCAAACCTGTAATTGCTCAACATTTTCATGACAATAGTGGATTTAGCGGTTGTGTTGCATGTAGCCTGCACTGTGTCTCCTTAGACTGTAAGTGTAGGAAACTCAGTAGGTTGGCAATAGGCTTTGGCCAGGGCCCTTCTGTACCGGTTGGCTATGGCCCCTTCCGCTATTAGTAATTCTGCTATGTGTCATTCCTCTTTGGGCTGTTTTGGTGTATGCTAGTTAGATCTTGGGCAGTTAGCTTTCATATTAGGGTTGCATTTTTTGCCATGACCTGTGGCAATGATGGCAAAGAACTCCTAGTCTGCACCTTTGAGCCTAGTTATCTATGATGAATCTTGCCAGTATTGGCAGTAGTAGTCCCTGTCTAAGGTAAATGCTCAATCAGAAGGAAAAAGAAACAGAAATATCTCAGTACCTACCGGTTTATTCAGACTATTTTCAGTGTCTTCACAAGGTGTATATATATACAGTTTTCCCTAATTTCCCTGAGGATGGTGAATTTGTCTCTGGGTGTCCCCAGTTTTGGTGTATCTGTATCTGTGATACCAGACCAGGCTTCTTCATTCATCCCTGTTTGCTCCTCGACAAACATGTTGTAATGTCTCAATCGATTATAAACTAGCTTAGGAGCACATCACTATATAATATACATTTTTTGCTCAAACCAAAAATTTCAAATCGATGTAGACATCATCCCTCAAAATACATAAATCAATTAAAGTACTGAATATTGTTTTCAATTATATATTTTGGAAAGGTAAATGAATCATAGCTGAGTGTGAGATTTCAAAGAGAAAGTGCTCTAGATTAATGTACGTGTGTATCTCCCTGAAGTTTAGTGTTCTCTTTATCCTGTATTGTTGTTGGATGGTTGCTAGAACTCCCTAAGTACACACATACATTCATTGAAACTCGCTGCAACTTTGATCTCATACACTAGGGGTCACCTCGGGTTCAGGAGCTCCGTAACCGACCCATACGAAGAATAGGTCCACGTGTGTAAGGTCCTGTATATAGTGTACATACTTCAAAATAGCTCCTACACAATTAGCATTGTGCAGTATCAGGCTATTATCATAGAGCTGATTCTTTGTAGGGCAGCCTTTTTATCTAATTAAGAGTCTCCCATCCGAAGGTATGCATGATGTCTAATTTGTGTATCGGTACAAAAAGAGCATTTGTGAAGGCATGGATGGAAGCGGTATGATGTGCTATTTGACAATCACTAGCTGATGAGCCAGTGAATGTTGCAACTGCCAGGGTCTGATCAGTCATGGACTCCAATTAAAGCCCCAGCCACACTGCCAAACTCAACTCAACGGTTGAAGCTCACACAGGCTCCAGGAGCTTCAACTCAATGGCCCTAAATTAAACCTACCTCTTTTCCATAGACAAGGAGTCATCAGTTGTATGCTTCATCAATTTAAATATGTAGATAGATCATACACTCTCCCCTCTACAACCTGGCAATTTGGTCATACATATTCAACTTTTCAAGAGCGACAACCCAGCGGTCTAGTCATAGAAAATAGCTACTGGGCCATACTATGGGACTTAACACAACGGACAAGTCAAGTTCAGTTGGTCAGTGTGGCTGGGTCTATCAAATACGGTATTCCAAGAAATGGATTTGTGATGCATTATGAGTGATAAAGTAATCCTGCACCAGTTTCCGCTCAAGCCCTTTAGCCCTGGCTCTAACAGAGGAGCTAACGAGGCCCAGAACCTCCATGACCGAGGCAGCTAGCAGCCAGCATGGGATGGTCCAACTTGGGAAAGTAGCACAGTCTGTTAGTGATGGTCTGCCATGGTGTGCAGTCAGCTGGATACACCTCAGAAAAGAAATTCAATGTAGAACTGTATTGCCTGATTTATGAGGTAGCATTAGGTATATTTAGTGAGGTAATTTCAATTTCCCAGACATTGTCTGAATCATGTTTAGAACATGTCCAAGTTTAAGTTCCAATGTAGAAAAGTAATGAGCAGGAGTAGTTAGAACTAGCAGAACATACTTTATTGTGAAGCTTTCAGTTGAGCCGAAAGAACTTGCAAGTGAAGGTCTTGCTGAATCTGACGGTAGCTGCGGGTCAGAACTATGCACAGGGTGAGGCAGAGACCTGTTCACTTGACAGCCTCCCCGAATCACACGGTGCAGGCGTAAAGAGTCAGTCCTCAGGAACCTGGCAGTTGCATCTGAACCTCAACCCAGGGATGTAAGTTTTCAGATTTTCGCTTAAAGTCTTTTGAACATTTCTGGGTATGTTTACTTCTTTGTCCATTTAATCTCATGCATGGTGCCATTCCAATTATCATGAACCTTGCTTTTGAATTAATTATTTACCTTTTGGAAAAATAGAAACAACTGAGGAAATTCTTTTTGTACATTTAATTATATGTTTATTCAGTGTTTCGAAATAACAGTGCACCCAATGCACACATTTCCATCATTCAGTGAACACTTTTGAGAAGTGTTTATTTTGTTGTGCACAGTGTTTTCACTAAATGGATAGGCCTTCCACTAGAGAAGTTTACGACCCAGCATAGGGCACACTTTTAAGAAGTTTGCACCTGAAGGGCACCGAATTAAAAATGTTGATCTCAAACATTATTATGTACCACTGATAACTTACATCTCTTTGAACCTGACAAATGATACGCCCCATCCCACTGTTAGAGTCCGGATGGTTTGTATGGGTCTGACACCAGGGTCCGTCCTTGCGCAAGGGACGTATAAGCTGATGGCTATGCATACACTGTTACCGCTATCATTCTGCCCCATAGTAATAAGAATAGGCTATGTAGTGTACAGCAATCATTTTCAAGACTTTGTATACTGTATCAAGTAGTCTTGGTAGCGTCAAAGCATTATTGAAGACATTGTCTTAATGTACAATTTAGATGTTTCATCACATTGCATCCCTAGTTGTCCTTTGTCCTCATCCTCATATCTATTTTTATTTCCAGTCTTCTTGTGGTATGACAATCTTTGTGCTGTTTCTCTACTGTATCAGGTTGCTTCCCTTGGATTTAAATTCGGTTTAGAATGCATCCCAAAATAGTTTTAATTTGCAATCTTCCTTGTTTTCTTTCATCTGTCCTCTCTTCTCTGGTTGTAGAAGGAAACTGACAATAAGCTTTGTTTTATTGGCAGCCATAGGTACTCAGACACTTACCAGACGTGGCCACAGTGGCCCTAAGTCTTAGCTGCAGTTGTTGTGATAGTTGCAGCTGCAGATGCTTACAGGCACAGCCTCAGATGCTGTAAATGTGACAATATCTGAGGCTTTTACCCACACTGCCTAATAATCTGAGAGATGATATGTCAGACACTGACAGATTGGGTAAACACTGACAGACGCTGCCAAAGATGATGTGACAGATGCTTCCCTAGACCCTGTGACAGAGACGCGGGTGCTCTAACGTGGTTTCCCCAGATGCTGTGACCGGCAGTCTAAGAAGCTGAAACAGTCACAGCCTCAGAGGAAGAAGTGACATAGGCTGCTACAGGCTGAGGCCTCTACATACGAGGTTAACTTGATACTTCAAATATCGTAAGACTGAAACTTGAAAACAAAAAATCAGGAGTATTATTTATTTCCATTCACCAAAGAATATATATTCTAACCTGTAAGGAATGTCTGTGCTTGAATGCATGTCATTTGTAATAAAGTATTAGAAAGGTGTTGAAAAATTGGAATCCATGCAACTTGGGTACAAGCATATAGGGACTCCCACTGTTGATATCCAGAAATTTTGCCAATGGTTAAAGAAAGGCTTTTTTTTCGTTTTATACCCACACATTAAGCTTCTTCTCCAATCTAGAAAGGACATGAAGACACCATTCAAGCAGTTCATTACCTGTACAGTTGGTTTTGTTGTGGGTACTTTCCCAGCTTCCTGTGCATTTCAGGACATGCTCATGCTTGGTGGTTACGCAACAAGTATTTGCGATCCTACTTGTCCCCGCCTGCTTGGCTGGAGGGAGGTGTTGCTGAGTGAAGTTTAACCAGTTCATGTCTAATGTTAAGACTCTCTGATGTCTAATGTTAAGACTCTCTGGAAGGAAGTCACTGTCAACCTGGCAACTATCCTAGAGCCTTGATTACAACAAGCCAAGTCGTTTAAGTCCTAAGGCATCCTTTCCTGTAGTTTTAAACAACAGTTTGAGTCAATATTAATTGAGACGAGTGCTAGAAACTGACAGAATACTGTGAATTTGCAGTCCCAATGAAGTGCTGGGAAGAGTGAGGGACCATAGTTATGAAAATTCTAAACTAAATATTGGAATTTATGTACTCAAAATCAGATACTAATAATGTATGCATATTTAGAGAACTATGTATAAGACTATCTATATTTGGTAGGACATTTTTATCAGTATTCTTGATGTTTCCATCAACAGATCATGTTGAGCATTCAGTGTCTGGGGAGTTCCCAATTGGCTTCCATCTCTGTGTTGTCCTGAAGGGAGGCATTTTGTTTTGAGAAGGACTAAATTGATCGGTAGCCCGACTACTCATCATGGGACTGCAGCAGCACCTCGGCCCTCGGTAGCCTGCTTTGGACTATCACTTGAATCGTTGTCCACTGAGGACTGCCTGACCCAACAGTATTGAAGGGTCTAGGCCTTAGAGTAACAAGAAAAATTCAGAAATCCAGAAATGATGAATAAAAGTATAATGGACTCTGCTGACTACTGCTGCCTACTGCCCTGGTCTCGGGGCGTAGATTGCGTTTAACCGGACGGCCATATTGTACACCGTCAGTCAGCTTGCTTAACACATAAAACACTCTCAGGGAGTTCTAGTTGTCACTTGTTTGGACCATGCAGATTATCTAAATATTGGTGCTATCATTAAAGAGGCCCTGGGCTGGGGCTGCTCCCCTTCAGAATTCAACCGAGAACTTGTCACGACTTGGCTTTGTTACTACCCTGTCCAGGGGGTCTTCACATCTGACATTGTGTTTAAGGTCTCTTAGTCCCAATATTGCAAGAACATGCTCCTATAAAGAAAGCATTTCTCGTTTTGTGTGTTCATTTAAAGTGATGACATTTATGTACCATTTTGCATATTCCATTGTAACTGTATTCTACCTTCAGAGAAGAACTTAGTTATCCATAACACAACATAACTTCTGTTTATCCTGTATTGAAAAGAGTTGCAGCAGGACAGTCAGGATGCAGAGAACACACACAATTCTATTGTATCTTAACTAACATTAAGAAAAAGTCCCACCTTTTACCATTCATGTAATCAGCAATTATTAATGAGTATTCTTTACTGATTTTGCATTTTGTTTGATGTCCACCTTTCATCCTTTTACATGAGATCTACACTATTAGTTTGTTGTGGGGTTTCCCTATGGCACCTTCTTAGTGATTTTAATTGTCTGCCCATGTGGAACTCTTTATTTGATTACCCTCAGTCTTGGGTCACATTCATACCATGCAGGTTTTAATGGGATTGTATTGTGTATATATTATTGTGATTATTTTGTACTATTGTAGCGGTAACACGGCACTGATGTAAAGAGAAAGTGACCAAGCAGGTGATGCCCTTGTATGTAGTTACCAATGAAGAAGGCAGGAGTTAGGTAAAAGAGGTCTGGCACAGATTACTCTGGGCTTTTTCGTGTTGTGAACCGATTTGAGGCTTTTTGTCGCGTAAGATGAGTGATGGCAATGTGGGCAGGTTTCTGTGGTACGAGAAAGAAGCCAAAGACAGGTGCAGGGCACACTAAAGCTTCACAAATGTTGTAGACTCTCCTTACCTTTACCTCATTCTCTGTTTCTATGTCCGAAGTTAAGCTAAGTTAATGAATTGATGAATTAACAAAGGCCCACACTGATCACCCACTGTACCTATTCAATCCACCTGCTTATCCAAACTGTTTGCCCGACCCGCTTACCCTGCCCAACATCCGAACCACTCATGCAGCTGCTCACCCCAACCGACTTACCCTGCCCACCTGCTCACCCTCCCTGCACGACCCCCCATTCACAAACCTGCCCACCCAAGCCGCTCACCCAGCCCACACTCACCAAGCCTGCCCTCCCTGTTCCTTCTACCCATGCAATCACTCTTCCTACAAAGCCACCGCACTCACTTACCTGCTCAAGCCCCCTTCCCTCTCCACCCTAGCCACTCCACCTGCTAACTCGTCCCCTCACTACCTACTCCCACTCACTCAGTCACCCAGCCTGCTCACCTTGCAAGTATGTATAATGATAAACATCAAGGGGTGCTCTACAGTCTGTCATTAAGAGCTATCCAATGTTTCGTCACAATCATTGGAAATAAGTCAATAATTAGAGTTAAATAAATATGTGTAATGAGTACATATTGCTCCATTATTGGATTGTAGCCACACGTTTTTTGTATTGAAGATTCGGCTCTTTTATTTTAAGGTGCACCCACCCTTGCAAAAAAATCATTGACTGCCCCTGCTGTGTCAGCAGTTTGTCCTGTTCACCCTGCCAAGAGCCATAGGTGGTTGCCTCAGAAATCTGAGGGACCAGCACAGCGTGCGCCCACCCCAATATTTGTTAATATGATAGAGTGGCACAATTGCTTAACTAATAAACACATTGTAAGTCTTTTGAGAAAGTTCCTTTGCTGATGGAAAAAGAAATTTGCTGGGGTGTCTCAAATTCTTCATCTTCTGTCTGGTATCATTTGTTTGCCCATGAATATGGACTAGGTCTAATTGGCAGGCCAAAGAAAGTTGTGCCCCCTCAGGTTCAGCTGAGTGTCCCTTATGCTGACCTACCATAGGTGTCTGGGGCAACCCTGGAGATCGCTGCCTGGAGAGGCCAGTGGTGCATCAGCTCAGAGAGGGACCATCAAGCTTGGCTTCTGCTGGAGTTGTACATTTCATTCTGCAAGTACCCTGTAAGGAGGAGAGGCCAAGCTGTGCAACCAAGGATTTGTCATTTGTTCAATGTCATTAAACTTTTTTATGGTATACCATTGAGGAATTGCATTTTCATCATTCTTTGCGTTGGGGGCGTCCTTTAGTGGTTATTATGAGGCGGCTAATATATTTTAAACTTTAAACTTTTAAAACGTTTTAATATTAATACTAGCCGCTTCATTCGACAGCTGGGTCCCCTTCCTAGGTTGGCATCACGCGAAACCATGTCACAACCTGTAACCCCTCCCGAAAGGGCTTAAATAACCTATATTTGGGCTTATTCTCCGGATCGCAAAGCGATCCGGTGGATCCTCCAATAAATCGGAGTAATCAGTTGTTGAAAAAGGCTGAGAACTTTCCATCTTTTAAACATAGCTTTAGTGGTGTGTCGCAGGACCCAGCTAAGTCATTTTTTTCGATTGTTGGTCTAGACTAAGAATCTGCTGGAGAGTAGGTTTAACATAGGATTTCTATGGCGGGAGTTCCCTTTCAAAAAGTCCGATTCTGCTAGGCGAGTGGATGGATGATGTCATTATGAAAATTCTATAAATAGATTTGGGATATCCCTTTTCCCCACTGGGGGCGTCCATATTGAATAAATTTGCATATTACCAATACAATCTCCAAACACAAATGAGCTCAGACTCTTAATCCATGCTGTATTGGGGTGAAGGGGATGTCATGGAGATGTCATGGCAATGTCATGGGGATGTCATGGCATTGTCATGACATTGCCATGACAATGCCATGACATTGTCATGGTATCATCATGGCAATGTCATGGGGATGTCATGGCAATATCATGGCACTGTCATGGCAATATCATGGCATTGTCATGGCAATATCATGGTAATGTCATGGCATTGTCATGGCATTGTCATGGCAATGTCATGGGGATGTCATGGCATTGTCATGGCACTGTCATGGCAATATTATGGCATTGTCATGGTAATGTCATGGCAATGTCATGGTAATGTCATGGCAATGATGACTAGTTGTGTCTAACACTAACAAAAAAATCAGTAAAAGTAAAAGCTAAATCTATATCCAAAGTATAGTTCTTTCAATAAAATCGAATAACCGGAGCTCTTCGGTTTCTCAAACTGATCGTCAATGCTATCAATCGATCACCTCGATCTAGTTTTGGCTTACATCGCAGAGATTTTGATGTTCAAAGTGTTCCAAAACATTCATCTAGAGCCTGACCCTGAGGCCGCCTCCTGGAGTATCACTTATTGGGGCCATGCCCCGCTCCCTCCCGTCAGGTCCCCTGGCCTCCAGGCGGTCTCTGTATGCAGGCCTCAAAGCGGGACCTTTAAAACCTTTTTTTTACCTCTGGGACCTTTAAAACCTTTATTTTCCTCTCAGCGACTCTTAATGACCTTTTTTTTCATTTCAAGTGACCTATAAGTGTAAAAATTGGTATAAATGAAAAGGAATCCTTGACAAATCTCGAAAAAACACAGGAAATTGTAGTGAATCTGTAAAAAGTGATGCACTTCATTGGTAATATGGCTAATTTAAATGTATGATGAGTGTCATTTTTGACCCAGGAAATTCTGATCTTATCGTCAGAGATATTATTCTTTAAAAGCAAAATAAGAATTCTGAGAAATTGAGATTTTGAAATGCTGGATTATTGTTGACCGCTTTTTGAAAAAAAAGACATTTCTAGGGTCTACCTAAAATTCTATGATCCTGTTCAAACCAACAAAGAGTGGTTCGAGAAACACACTGACTAACCACTGCTGACTGTCTTGGACTGGATGTCGTCGATTTCAATCCAAAAGGGAAAAATAATGTTGATTTCTTTAAAAGGAGTAGCGCCAAGCATAAAGGAACAATGAAACTTGTTTTTTGTCTAAATTCATAAGGAAATTAGTTAAAACTATGCATTTTAAATGACCTTTTTTTCCCCTTATCCGACCTTTATTTCTTAAATTGTGGCCTTTTAAAGGGACCTTTTTTTTTCATGATCACCACTTTGATGCCTGTGTATGTCATTCTAGGGGTCTGCAGCCGCCCGCTTAAAGCCTGCACCCTACACTAGACTGTATAGAGGGATTCAGGCTCGATCCGGTCTGTCTTTAGATGCATTTAAGGGTTTAAATTTTTGCTTTAACTGTTATGGAAGATGGATAAGACTATTCTGTCATTTTATGTTCATTTATTTATTTATTTTTTCCTTTTTTAATCTTATTTTTTTACCAATACTGGGCCACTTTGGGAACCAGTTCATTAATACGGTCTCTCTCCCTCTCTGGTATTGGCGACATTTCTTGACCAATTGACAATTGACCCCCCCCCCCCCCCATCAGAAAGCCTTGACCGGGTCGCCTGTCTATGTGGGGGAGGGTGGGGGAGGGGCTTTGCTCTCTAAGTGCCAGGATGGTCCTGCTTGTTAGTTTAGGCCTGGACACGTTTGCAATTCAAATATTTTCAGACCATGTTTTACAGATTTAAGATTTAAATGATTGATTTGCGAAATTGTCACTATAGTGTCAAATTTTCTGACCTACCATCAAAATATTAAATCTGATTTGCACAAGACTTGCCGACCCCTTAGACCTTGAAAGTAAATATTTATTCAGATTGTCACTATAGTGTCAGTTCAGACCTGGCACAATAAATCATTAATATTATTAATATGGCTGCCTCATGTGGATCAAAGCTTGCTTTGATACTTAATTTTTACCATAATTATATTACATATATTAAATCAATACATGCCGCCGAATTGATACAGCTTTACTAGACGTTTTGACCTGTTGGTAAAGGTGCCCCCAAAGCTTTACCATCAGATCTTTTTCATTGTCTTAAATCAATGGGTGTGAAATGCTGTGAATACCTTCATTTGTAACAATTACCCCTTCCTCGCTTCTGCTGTACAGCCCCACTTCCCCATGCCCCCACCTAATTTTCCAAAAGAGGTGCGGCTTGAGTATTAGTGGTATTTCCTGATTATAAGCATGTGTCAGTGATTGACATTTGAATACCATTCATACAGGAAACACTACACATGGGTCCTATATATAATGGTTTGTCAAGTTCAAGAGACCAGACAGCCCAGGTTATCCTGAAAACATTAATTTCTGGTTTCCAATGAATGTATTCATATCTTGGTATTCATATCTATCATTACATGATTTTGTACTTTCATGTTGATTTTGATCCGAATTTTAAGAAGGGCAAACAAGCAAATCCAAATATCCTTTGGCCTTGACTGGCTTCTCTCCCCCTTCCTCTCCCCCCAACCCCCTTCCACCACTCATAGATACACAGGGCCGGTCTACCTGGCTAACACAATATCAAAGGGGGCAGCAATCATTAATCAAAATAGATGATTGTTTTTTGCCACCAAAGCAAGATCTTTCAGTACTGAGGATTATATTTTCTCTTGTTTGTTTAACTAGTGGAATTTTTATGTTCAAATAGTGTAATTTATCACTGTGCAGTATACAATTACAAAACAAAAATTTCACTTCTTGGAACATTTTCCCTTCTTCACTTCTTGGAACATTTTCCCTTCTTCTTCCTGCATCTAGGAATTAAACCCGTGCTTTACAACTGAACTTTTCATCTAAAAGTCCTGAAATATTCAGCTCAGAGAAATCCTTATTAGTGGGTGAATTTTGATGCTGGATAACTGCACAACAATACGTGATTTGACAAAACCCTCATTTGCTTTTACGTGCCATTGTGCGACAGGCCACATGCCAACATGTGCTACCTCTGTCAGCCCTCTGGTACTCCTGTCCACCCTCTGCTCACCCTGCCTGCCGTCTGCTTTATTACCCGCTGGGTCAACGGGATGGGCATATTGTGGGGAGGGCATATTGCCAGGCCGTATGCACCGCATCACTGCCAGTGATTTTTTTTGTACGAAAATTCACAATATTTCACAATATTTTACATGAGAGTTGGGTAATAGAATAAGGAAGGCCCTTGGAGGCCGTCCTCGGGTGGCTGTACTTGGGCCTTCAGTGGCTAGCCGGGCCGTACAGCCACCTGAGGACGGCCTCCAAGGGCCTTCTTATTATAATACCCCTAGTTGCCCTCTGCTACCCCTGGATACCAGCGAACTCTACAGAGATAAATTGGACCCCTTTACCTAATTGAATTATTATAGATATAAGTCATTTGTGATTATCTAGATATCAGGAAAGAAGGTTGAATTAGTGTTTTGTTATTTAATGAAAATGCACAAACATGTGCATACTTTACATAATCATAATAATATACATTTTTTGAATTGTCTGTCAACATAACATTTCTACTATAAAGCATGATTAAGTATTGGGGTCCAGTTGACTCTAGGGCCCAGATCACTCTAAGGCCCAGTTCTCTTGGGGCCAAGTTCACTTTGGGGCCCAGTTCACTCAGGGGTCCCAGTTCACCTCGGGACCCACATCACCTGTAACCCTGCCCCTTGCCGCCTTGTGCTACCTCTGTGTGCTAGGTCTCAAGGAACTCAATGTGGCGCCATCTGCGATTTTATATACAAATCGAGACCATAGTGACCAATAGCCTCATGAGTTGGTCCATATCAGAATGGAAAATCAGTTGAAAAATACAACAATTCAGTTTGCACTCCGACTATTGCAGATTTGACACTTAAACTATACAGCCTGATATCTCAATGCTCGAATTTTGAGGAAGCCTTAAAATAGGTTGTATTTGTGGCGCATTATGGTAGTGCAAACCTGTCAAAACGATGGTAATTACACTTTTGGGCCCTTCTTCGAGATGTTCAGGGTAAAGCTATGCTTTACTGTATGTTGTCTATCCGATATCTGCCTAAGTTTTTGAATCACCAAAAAGGCTCCTTTCTTTCAGGACGGTGAAGTTTTTGAATCGAGGTTTAGGACAACAGGTTTTCAGAATATTTTTTATTTGGTGGCTTACTATATCAAACAATGCAGGAAAACATTTACTTTTCCAAGACCAAAAGCCAGATAATTTATCAGTATCCCTTTAGACCCCAATCCGGCCATGGCAGCCCGAGGGTGTACTCCCGAATCTGGCGGCATATTTTAAAAACTTCAATTGTTAAGCATGGGTTAAACATTAAACTTCAGTAACTAAAGGGAAATTCTGGAAGTAAATCCTGGGAAATCCTGGGGAAATCTAGCAATTTCTGAATGCAATCCGTGGGGTCTAAAGGGTTAAAGTATGTTAAATATTGTTTTGATGTGTTGCATACTGAATGATCATATATATATATATATATATTTATATATATATATATATATAATTATATATATACACACATATATATAATATGATGTAAATATACTTTATTTGGACTTTTCTACAATTAATTCTTTATAATCATATTTCAACAATATCTGTTAATTAAATAATTAATGATCACTGTATTGTAAAACACTTGTTAACTTGTATTATAACTTATTATTTTATTCCAATTTATATTCCTACTGGAAGATCGTGTACATACTGCAGCAAGTGGCGAAAATAATCTAAAATATGTAGATACACACACACAATATTCATTGGGGGCGCAGAAGTCATATATTGAGAAACTGGAATCGAGAATTTCTGAACTCGAGAATCAGCAAAGAAAGGCCAACCTAATTATAGAGGGGGCTCCGGAAATAAAAGGGATCTCAAGTAACTAAACTCTTTCATGACATGAAATCCGATGTAAAACAGGACGACATTGAAAGTGCGTACCGATTGGATGCATGGCGGGAAAACAATATGCGCCCGCGTCCTATATTGGTGAAACTGAAATCGGCCAATTTAAAAGGGAATATTTTCAAAAATATTGCCAACCTTAAGGGACAAGAACAGTGGAAAAACACTTATATCAACGATGATTTGCCTGCCAATATCCAAGCGCAAAGAAGGGATCTTAGAAGCATTGTCTCACTCGCCAAGTCAAAGGGTATTGACTGTAAACAAAGGGGCGGGGCTTTGATTATATCCGGCGAACGATACACACATAAAGACATACATGGTCTTCCAAATGGTCTATCAATTGAAAATGCAAAAGTGATCGAAGTTGGCGATGGAATTGCTTTCCAAGGGGAACACGCATACTTGTCGAACATGTTTCCCTGCCCAATTGAATATGAAGGTAAGACCTACAACAATGCTGAAAAGGCTACGAGAGCTGAAATGGCAGGTGACCATGACCTTGCCACGCGAATCAAACATGCAAATGACCCATACGAAGCACAGCATCTCGGGAAATCAGTTCCAAACTCAAGGGAATGGCAGGATAAAAAGGAACTAATTGTGAGCAAAGTGTTTGCGAAAAAGATGGAACAAAATCCCCTTCTTAAAGAAAAACTACTAAAAACAAAGGGTCACATATACGAGGCGACAAATTCAGAGTGGGGGTGTGGGATGTCACTCGCACAGCGGAACAGCATTCGAGCCGAGAACATAACACGACCCAACCGCATGGGACTGATCGCTGAACGATACAGGGACAGCATACTACACCCAGATAAGTAATTCACAGCTATTATCATTCTCTGAAAATGGCACGTACCTTCCATATTGTTACTGACAGTAGAGGGAGATATTTACAAGAGTATCTCGACAAGAAAGCGAATGACAAGTATGTGTTCGATACTCATGCCTATTCAGGTGCCGCCATTGACCGGCTAGCGCGGAAGGCTATAAATATATTGCAGACGGACCCAACCTCCAGTATTATATTTATAGGTGGAGTCAATAATCTGACCGAACGGGATAAGTCTACCAATAATTTTGTGTTTGTTGCTGACTCATACGAGAAGTTACATGACAATTTATTATCTGAACTTGAGGTCTTTACCTCACAGGTGGATCAGAAGTTTCCAAACAGCAATGTTATAATCGCACCGATTATCGGCATGTCGCTAACCAGATACCTGGGAAATCCAGATGAAACTAGTCAGTTTATTCTTGACCAAACAGTGATTAACCTAAACTGGTCAATAGAAAGGCTGAATGAAGAACGAGGGAAACCGACGCCATGGCTAGCGTCTGCTGTCCACAAGCATCGTCATCATAAAACTACTCACCACTATAGTTACTTGACTGACGGACTCCACCTCAGTAAATATGTATATACTAAATGGGCAAAAGCCCTTGATGAACTGGCTCGCAAATCCTTAAGAGGCAAACCATAAACTATGTGTAGGGGATCCCAGTATGTCAAAATGATAACTGGGTTCTAAACTAAGGCATGTCAAAATGATGGCCTAGGTTACCCCTTTCTACGGAAATATTCCAGTATGTCAGATTGATGACTGGTCCCTGCGCATTTACCGCCTGTGCAAAATAACCTACAGCAGATAGACTAAGAACTGACCCGACACGTCAAATTGATGGTTGGATCATTGGATCAATGGATTAATTGAGAATGGACTATATAATAAATTACCAACTGACTTCTAAGGACATTGGCATGTCGAAATGATGGCCATAGTTCTTACAAATTCAAAAGATGAAATGCTTACATGATAATTACCGACATGCCTTATAAATGGCATATTGTCATTATCTGATTACCTATAAACTATTATCAATATTACATATCTAACATTATGAACGTTTATATCCTAACTACCACTATTAATAATCAAAATCTGTGGTATTACTATTACCGATCTGTTATTACTACATATTACTTGCAACTGAGCTAGCAACAGTTTGTGAGCTTCCATATGCATTTCTGTTATCCTAAGATTCACATCATGGTGGTCTATATGACCCATACCTTTGATGTGCTAGGTACGCAGAGCACATGGGAGAATTCTAGATGTAACAAAAATATCACTAACATTACATGCCATAACTTCAGGGAAAGCCTAATATACCTATCAAATGATAGACCTTGATGTATTAGCTAATAGGAAGGGTTTACATCTGTGCCACTTAAATATACGTAGTCTCTTTCACAAACTTGACTTATTCCGCCTCCAATTTGCAGACACAGATTTAGGGGTTATAGGTTTATCCGAAACCTGGCTAACAAGTTCTATTCCAGACTCGCTTATTGAATTGAGTGGTTATAAATGCATACGGATGGATAGAAACTGGTCATCTCCTAACCAACATAATAATATTCCAAAAAAAGGTGGGGGTGTTTGCCTATATGTCAACAACAAACTTAATTATTCTACACATGAATTTAACCACCTTAACATAAGTAATTGTGACATGGAAATCCACTGGATTACTGTTAAACAACCACACCAAAAGAAAATCATTATAGCAAATGTCTATAGACCTCCAAACGGAAGTTACACTAAATTTGTAGAATATCTAGACTACTGTCTGTCTCTATTGAAATTAACTGTAAAAGAAGAATTTGTTCTACTAGGAGATGTCAATATAGATAACCATAAAAGAACTGACCCTAAGACCAAATCTATTAGAGACTGGGCACAAACAAATAATCTGAGACAATATATAACTGAACCAACTAGAGTTACCAATATACAGAGTTCATGTATTGACCACATATACTCAAATATGACTGATGTAGCATTCTCTGGTATACTTAATGTTAATTTAAGTGATCATTCTTGTGTATATATTACCAAAAAAAAGTTCCGGAAACGGCACTCAAAAACTTCTTTTGTGGGTAGGAGTTACAGAAATCTGGATGAGGATCAATTCTGCACTTCTTTATTGGAAAAAGACTGGACAAGGTTTGATATGGAATTACAAATTGACATTGCTTGGGAACTTATGATCTCGAATATCAGATCAACGACTGATCAATTTTGCCCCCTAAAAATTTTTAATATCAAAAAAGTTAAAGATGATTGGGTAACACCTGAATTATTAGAACTAATTAAAGACAAAGATCAAATTGCTGCTGCGGCAAAACGATCAAAAGACCCTATACTACTAGAGAGAGCTAGGCAACAAAAATATGGTTATAAATATGACTCGTAGGGCTAGATCGGAGTTTATCATGTCTGAACTTGATGAGGCAGAAGGGGACCAGAAGCGTTTTTGGAAAAATTTAGCCAAAGCATTTCCTAAAGGAAAAGCATCATCTAAAACAACAATCAGTCTTAAAGACAGAGACAAACAGGTTCCTGAAAAGGATTGTGCTCTCTTCATTAATGAGTACTTTACAGGTATTGGTCCGCAACTTGCAAGTAACATGAATGATCCTTGGGCCTACGAAGGTATACTGTCTGAAAATGATATGACTGATATTACCGTTACAGAGGAACAAGTGTTAAAATGTATTGAAAGAATAAATATAACTAAGTCATCTGCCATTGACAACCTGTCTAGTCGAGTTTTAAAATTATCTTTTAGGTGTCTTATAACTAGATTTACTAAAGTAATAAATATGTCTTTCAACACTGGTATCTTTCCCTCAGCTTGGAAAGAAGCTAAAGTAGTTCCACTACCAAAGGAAGGAGATCCTACTAATGTGTCGAATTACAGACCAATATCTTTACTACCTTTACCCGGTAAAATTATAGAACAGTTATTTCACCAACATCTACTCAATCACCTAGAAACTAATCAACTTTTAGATACAAACCAAGGAGGTTTTAGACCAGGGCACTCTACTATATCCACAATAGCCAAATTTCTCGAACCAATTTACAAGGGTATAAACTTAAATAAGTTTTCTATATCCATTTTTATAGATTTTCGGAAAGCTTTCGATACTGTTAACCATAATATCCTGCTAAAAAAATTAAATAAATTGGGAGTAAAACATAACAATCTTGACTGGCTATCAAGTTACCTACACAAGCGAACTCAAGTAACCATGGCGAATAATATTACCTCTCAACCTTGTGATATGAAATGTGGAGTCCCCCAGGGAAGTACCCTTGGCCCGCTGCTTTTCCTTGTATTTATAAATGATTTAGGTAAGATTGTAACAGAAAGTGAGACATTTATGTATGCGGACGACACAGTGCTATTATCTACAGGAGACAATGTTGATGTAATCTGTAATAGTCTCCAAAAGGATGTGAATGCATTAGCCTCCTGGTGTTGTAGGAACAAGTTGTCTATTAATCTTACAAAAAACAAATGCATGTTTTTTGGGAGTAGGCATATGGTGAAAAAAATACTGCCTTCTGATATAATTCTAAATGGTATAGCCCTGCAATATGTAAAATCATATAAATATTTGGGAATAATCCTCGATCAGACACTCACCTTTGAAAAGCATATTAATAATTGTGTGAAAATTGTATCCCACAAAACCCATCTCTTACATAAGTTAAGAGGTTATCTAACTGAAAATGCGGCTATAACCATCTTTAAATCCATGATTTTACCGTACATTGACTATGGTGATATAGTTTATGATGGTGCTACTATAACAAACTTAAATAACCTTCAAAAAGTACAAAATAACTGCCTACGCATTTGTGCCAAAGCGGTTAGAAGATACCCTACGATAGAATTACATTGTAGATATCGTGTAGGCAATCTCAAGGCAAGAAGGCAGGCTCATCTGAAAAACTTTATGTACAACTGTCAGAAGGATAAGAATATGCTTGATAATAGAGACATAATGGTCACAAGGGCACGAGAGGCAAAGGTATTTAAAGTGACTATTGTTCGAAAGAATAAATATGCTAACAGCCTGCATTTCAGAGGTGCAACTTTATGGAATAAGCTGCCTGTACATATACGTAATATCCCTTCCTATACTCGTTTCAAATATATGAGCAAAAAGTGTATGCTTGATTTGAATAATCAGATATGGCATTAGTTGATATTCTTTATTTATGATGAAATGAAAATTTCATATGGCATATGTACTGTTTAGTTGTTGTATATACCATCTTACCATAACCTGTATGTATATATTTGAAATTACTGAATATGTGAATTTCTGTATAACTCAAAACATTTTTGTTAATATTATAACAAAGAATACTACCTGGAACCTGAACTGGTAGTCAATTAAAACCGACTGTAAAGCCGATGATTGCCAGTATAAATAAAGGAAATTAAAAAAAAATAAATAAAAAAAATATCCATGTACGTCTTTATAACATTAAAGTTTAATATGTTAAAACATTTTTTTTCATTTATTCTTTCTTTTTACTCACCAATTCCTACAAATACATAAGATCGCTAATATAACATATATACAAATTGAACAACGATCGTTATAGAAAATGATATTATACAATTGAGCTATAATTGGTGTTATTTATGTTATCTAACTGATATAGTTCTTAGTCTTGTTTGCATCTTATGGGTATGGTAATGTGTGTAAACAAGAGGCCATGTTGGGTAGGTAAGCTATTTAATAACAGGTGGTAGTAATGAAGTGGCACATAGAATAACCATAGAATAACCATAGGTGGCGGCAGGGAGCAGGCTAATACTACATCTCTCCTTTTAGGTTAAAGATGGTAATCTTTACTTAGGACTTTAGTCTGAGCCAATAGTTCAATGTTTAGAATAAATGTTAAGTTCTAATGTTTGACAACTGAACAGTCTTTTAAAGATAGATAATTCTTCGGAGGATAGTCTTTTCAGATTACTTAAGACTGAGAACAATTATTAATCTACGAGCTTCTTTTACAGTCTATGATCTTCTTTAGACGTTCTTTAAGGAAGTGTGTGAAGTTTGTCATCGGTGGACTACCTCAGAACTTTGGTAGGAACGATAGGCGTCTGTACTCTCTCAAGCGGCACAGCCAGTCCCGGTACCTCAGAACTTTGGGGTTTATTCTGCCCAGTACACACTAGAGATCTAGCCTCTGCCTCGGTTTTATGACTTGACCTGATCTAGTGGTCGTGTGCACGGGAGGCTGTCTGTTCCTTCTTATTGAAGATCCTATCTCGGTCAGGACCTTGTAGGACCGGGGACTGGTGAGGCATTCCAAATTTATTTTGATCCTGATCCAGACAGTGTCTCTGTTAGTGAGAGGTGGTAAGGAGACTGTGCGATGCCGGAGATTGAAGTTGAGTGCGGACTTATCCCTGTAGCTTTCTTCCTTTGCCCAAAGCTTCTCCTGGTCATCATTGATGGTTTTTGAAGCATGTTTCGAGTGGTAGGAAGAGTTGACCGCAATTTCCGCTTCATCAGAAGTTGACATGGAGATTGTCCATTCTGGAGAGGGGTGGTATGATAGGCCAGAAATCCAATATGTGGATTGGTGTTCTTCTTCAGGATGTTTTTGGCCGTGTGGACCGCGCGCTCCGCCTCACCATTAGATTGTAGGTAAAGCGGTGAAGATGTGATATGAACAAAGTTGTACTCTTTGGAGAATGCTTTGAAGCCCTCTGAAGCATACTGTGGACCATTGTCAGAGATGACGTAGTCAGGTATACCATGAATACTGAAGATAGACTTCAAAGTTTCTATGGCATGTGCTGATGTTGTCTGAGTCAGGTGTCTGCACTCGATCCTTCTTGAGTAGTAGTCTATGACTATGATGTATTTGTAGAGACGAGGCGTAGTCTTCCCTTGTCAGGACCACAATGAACAAAGGCTAATCAAAAAGGGCGCCAAGTGGGTGATTCTATCCCATAATTTTGGCTCTTTGGGGCTTACCTGTCTTTTCATTGGTCTAAGGCCAAGCTTAGAATGAGAGCTCTTCTCCCATTGGTGGTTGTGGGTAGGGGTCAGTCCACTCAATATTTTAATATGAAAGATTTAATTAAACAAGAAACAAAGTTAAACTTATGCTAATGTAATCTATATTTAGATACATTAGATTCCCCTTTATTGACAGGAATGTGCATTGTGGTTTCGCCGGTTAGGGCTCATCAGCTGAACTTGGAAAGTATTTTTAGTAAACAGTCTGCTGAGACCTGAGGGTGCAGTCTGTACTTTGGTGCCATCTAGTGTTAGTTCTGAGAACTACTATGGTATTGCCCTAGGTGGGAGGGGATGAACCCTGATTTTCCCTTTAGATTCTGCATTTTATTTTGTAAAGTGGAGTGCCTGTTGTTCATTGTTGTCATATGGTCTGGACTCTAGTGAGGATATTATATTTTAATTTTTCATTCATCCCAAAAGGGAGTGTGATTACTCACTTTTTTATGAATAAAAAATTTTTTGACGTGGCGTTTCTGAGTCCTAACCATATCTATTATCCAGTATGTTCAACCCCTTAGGGGAAGTTGTACCGATGCGATGAATCCAATTGAATTCTACTAAATTTCGCAATAATTGGGCTCGTTTGCTTTCTGGATGTGAATAAATGAAATCAAGTATGTAAACTTTGACATCTTTTATACCATCATGTCCGTGTGTATTGAAATGGTATGAGATGTCGGTGTCTTTCTGTTTGTTTATGCCATAAAGGTGTTCTCTCATTCTGTCTTTTAGTTTACGCTTGGTTTGTCCAACGTATCTCTTGTTGCATCTGGTGCATTCTATGCAGTATATAATATTGGAACTGTTACAGGTAACATTTATTTTAGTTTTGAACGATCTCTCTATAGTTTCACATGTACCGGTTCTATCTAGTATTTTGCAATACCGACAGTTAATCTTGTCACATTTGTTTTCGTGATCTGCACATTTCCCTTCCCTATTTTGGCGGTTTTTATCATTCTGCGGGTTGTAGTCTGTTTTGGCTCTTACTAAGTAGCTTCGGAGGTCCCGCGGTTTACGGTATCCTATCATTAGATCTGCTCTATGTAACTTTTTTGTAGTGCATGACACGGGAAGAATTTGAACTCATACATTCGACAGGCTCGGGCTTGTCTGAAACCACTTCCTCTAAAACGTGTCAAGGAGGGTAAGTCTTACTCCACCATTATCCCTGAAAAATCATAGTATTACAATCTGACTTATTGCACACGCAGTGTTTATTGTACTATTGCTACTATTTTACTCCTACTTTCTAAGTTTCCCTACGCCTTCTGGGTTGTCAAGAAGTGTTGATCAGAGTGTGTTAACTATATTGTTCCACCAAAGTCCGTGTAGCTCATAATACTTTTAAGACCCTCAACTTTGGCGGCGTCTTAATGTGTCTACACTCCATGTAAGCACCAATTTAATGGGCGCGTCTTTCCGCAGTTCTCCTGACTCTGGCCATATGCATGTGTGGTGCGACCTGAAAGATTGGTTTCCCCTAAATCTAGTAGAACAAAGGTTGGTTTGTGTGTAATCTCTGCACTTATGCAAATGGCGCTTGGTAGCTATAGCACTCAGCCAAGCGAGTAGCTCATCCATCTATCAACAGCCGAGCAAGGATGACCTCGAACTCTTGGAATCTTACTCCGACTAAGGGCAAGCGCAGCCTAAGGCTTAAGCTCCGTGTAAGTTACATTTAAATCACACCACTTCAATAGTTCATTCTCTTTTGCTAAAGATATTTAAAAGATAATTTGTAATAGCCTGTTTTTGTTACCGCCTACCCACCGCATCCCGTAGCGTTGGGTGGGTTTTGTAGCGTTTTTCAGTTTCATTTAATTTACAGTTGTCACACACTCACGCACTCTATATATATCCGATCTATATTCAGCCAACCACAAGTCCCAAAGTAGTTGATCGCGAACCAGTGGTCATCTTGGACGATGACGGTCAAAAGGGGAAAGAAAAGAAAGCCGTGGACTGCAACCAGGAAACAAGTCCCAGCCAGGCACCCACATGTCCCAAAGTTCAGTTCTCTGATCAGGAACCAATGGTCATCGAACCGATGGTCATCTCGGATGATAATCGTCCAATTGCCACCCATGTTCAGCCCCCCGCGGGAGCGGGAGCTCAATATGAAAAGAAAGCCGAATGCAACCCGGAAACCAGTCCAAGGTGAGTCTGCCTTTACCCTAAATCAGTTAAACTTTGAGCCAAATGTCCCATATGTATATATCTGTTTACGGCTGTATAACATTCGTTATAAATGCAAAAATTAATAAACATTGATTAATTAATTTATTAACGTTTCTTAATGTAAAAATTCTAATCCCTGAATGTGCTCCTCAATTCTTACAATTAAGTAGGCACCTTTCCCCCCCCCCCCTTCGTTTTTTTTTTTAAATCTCTGGATGCTTCTCCTTGTTTTACCCCTTAGCTTCGTCATTTTTACCTTCAGTTGCAACCTTGGCAATCCGTTGACGTCCCCAACCACCAATTGCAGGCGGCCGTATAAGACGTGCAATTTGACGGAGGACGAGGCAGAGAGTACCATTCTTGAGATTGGAGCCTTAGCAGAAAGACTTGTCCCCGGGGAGGGCAATTTTTTCGCTACAAATTTTCGGCGTTATTTTTTATTCAAGCAACAATTCAAATCTGTTAATAATTCCTAATCTTGTAAATCATATCGAACGACCAAACAATTATTATATCATATTCCTTTTATTTTATCGAGCGCATCTAACTCATATTCTGTAATAAAAAAAGTTATTTACCCAAAACAAATTCGTATATGTTGTTCCGTCACCATAATTTCGTGTACACGTACGCCCTCCAGTTTTAGTGGCTTTGTGCAGAAACCTATTATTCTATCTTAATCCTTTTTCTTATTCAAGGGTCTCTTAGTCACCTTCTGTAGTAAAAATGTCATTTAAAAATGTCATTCAAGGGTCCCAATGGTTCAAAACGGTGCCATGTGGGCCCTCTTTGCACCATAGGGAATCGGTTGTAAACATTAGCTTTTCTCTAAATATATTCATTTCCTACATATGAAACTCACAACATATAGAAAGAAGCATGTCATAACATGCATGGTCATATCAAAATTTCATAAATAGGTTTATTTTGGACATAATCGGCTTGGGTTTTTTGCCCTGGTCTATTGTCGGCACTCAGGGCACCGGGTGCCGGGAGTGACCAATTTGAATCACCCGACGCGTGTCCGGCCCCCGATAACGCGGCACTTCTGTGGTGTAAGACTCCAGTAGGCTCACGTCACACAGGACGCCGCGCGTGGCGGGTGGTTCCACACTGGGGGGCGGTTCTCATTACAGGCCCGTCCTCTGACCCCCCTGCCGGGCCTTCTGACCGGCCGGGCCTGGGGGGGGGGGGGGGGGGCCGACATCAGACTGGAGGGGTGTAAACAATCGACATACTTCACTTATCAACCCTTTTTTTCATAATTTCCAGGGTATGAGGGTTATCTATATGTTATCCCCAATATTTAGGTAGCTCTGTTTATAAATCAATACTTGATAAGGAAATGATTGGGTCTGACAGCTGGTTCTTCTATAGCCTATAGAGGAACCACATCCTGTTTTTCAATAATTGCATTTTGGACAAAATTTTTTTGCCAACGTCAGAGATTAGGCTATAAAATGTCACTAAACAAGTGAAAATGGAGATTAGAAAATTAATATACCTGCTCCAAACGATTGTCATAGGTTTTTATATATATCTTCAATACACCATTGCAATATGCTATTTATAGTCAGATTAACCAAAAAAGCTTTTAAAAATACTGTGAAACAATAACATACATGCAAAAAAAAGGCTCTGTGGCAATTGGGATGCATAAATTTGTGCATTTTATATGAAGCGCTGCGTATTATCTTACATATTTAAAGTCTACTTTTTCTTATACAGAATTTTCCAAGGAACACGTTGGTCACTCATAGTCCATTTCCCCCCCGTGATTTCCCCCGTCACCAGAAATCCATCGGCGTCAATGCCTTGGAAAAATCCACTTGCACACGACTGGGGGATTTCGAAGTCGTTTTCTTCAGCTATTAGAGCTACCAAGTTTGAGTAATTGAGAGCAACACATGGTATACAAGTTTTGGCATTTTATTACTTAAGAGACATGGTTATATGCGAGTAGGAGCGAGCAAAAGTGAGTAGATGCGAGTAAATATGAGTCCTAAGTCTAAGTGTTCACTATGAGGCGGTATTGGCCGTCCTGGCCGTGGTGCCGTCTCTGTCCCGATTTATGGGGCCAAGGGCCGCCGCGAGGTGGGCTGGGACAGAGGTAAGGCGCTCAGGTGGTACATAGGCTGAGAGGCCAGAGCGCCCCGCCCCCGACGTTCCGTGATGGCACAGCTCCTCCAGGGTGCTCCCGGCCTGTGCGGCGACACACGCAGCCCCCCGGCGGAGGGAGTGCATGGTCACACGAGCAGCATGGGGGCTGCCCACACGTGTTAGGGCCTCCCCCATCACTGCCACTAGTGGGGGAGCTGTGAGGGGGCGTGGTCCCGGCAGTAGGAAGGCCGGGGCTGTTGGTGGAGTAGGGACCTGGTCGCAGGTGAGCTTCCATGCTGAGACTGGGCAGTATGGGGAGTGAGGTACGGCATAGACGATGAGGGCAGTAGCCTGGGAGCGGGCTCAATTTGCAATTAAGCCCAATTACCTTAAGTAGATCCCGTTGGTCACTCTGACTCATAGTCAATTTCCCCCGTTATCAGATATCCATCGGCGTCAATGCCTTGGAAATATCCACGTGCACACGCCTGGGGGATTTCGCCGTCCTTCTCTTCAGCTATTACAGCTGCCGGCGCCTGCCCAGTCCGCAGCGCTTCAACCGTCAGGTTGTCAAAGTGCCGCTTAAGCCTCTCCTTGACGTCGTGATTACCAATGTCCTGAAGGTTCATAAGGAGAAAGCGCGCCCACTGGGTGTCCCGGTCATCCTCCACCTCCTCTTCTTCGGACTGGAGGGGGTCAGAAAAGGTGTCACATCCCGAAGAAGTGCGCCGGCTGGTTGACGGGGAAGCCCCCCGGCAGCAATGGTCGTTGGTGGGGGCTAGTTGCCCGAGCATGGCCTCTAGCCGGTCGAAACGGTCGTGCAGTGATGTGAACTGAGCTGTTGTTGATTCCCTCACTGAGTCAATCGAGGCAGCGTTGATTGCCACTGTGCTCCTCTTCCTCTTCCTCTTAGGGATTTGAGCAGAGAGGCCGTTATGCGGTTCAGTTTCCCCTTGGTTTGGGGTTGAAGGTGCGTTTGTAGACATGTTGATGAGTCGGGAGCTAGTTCGTGTGTCGTAGGCGGTGGTCAGTGTCTAACTGATTAGCCCTCATCCCCCAGCCCCCCCTGGGTTAGCTAGGGTCATCCTCCCACAACGGGGCCCGTCCCTCCCGCTCCTGGGGGGGGGGGGGGGGCACTGACTCTTTGAAGGTTGTCCCCACTGCCAAAATTACCGCTCCTGAATTAGGTCCCCCTAATTTTGGGGACCACAGATCACCGCCCTCCAAAATACGAGTGTGTCAATACCAGAAAATATACATAAATAACCAAAATTTTTACGTTCCCCGCCCCCGCTTGGTGGTTCCATTTTGCAGTGGTTACCTTTTCAAACCCAAGGTACTGCACTTAGAAACGGAGCCACCTACACATTGGGTATATCATATCGAAAACCATCATACTAAAGAAATTGAGAAAATATTATGAAAATAGGATAAATTAGTGAAATATTTTGACTGTTGACACCCCTCCAGTATGTTGTCGGGGGTCCCCCCTGGTCTAGCTGGCCACAGGGCTGGCAGGGGGGTCAGTAGCCGGCCCTGTTAATGAGACCCGGCCCTGGAGTATGGAACCACCCGCCACGCGCGGCCTCTGTGTGACGTCAGTCTACTCGACTCTATGCCTTCAGGGCTTCGGCTTTGGCTGTGTCATCCCCGAGGTCTGTTTTTGTTTTATTGTATACAATAACCCAGGAAAATATCCTATTAACCCATGAAGAGGGGATTAAAGCGGGGGAAAAAAATTTGGATTATGTTCTTGCAGGGAAATAACGCTGACCATATGCATTAGCCCAAATTTGCTAGCGGGAAAGGACACTGATGAATTCGAACGTATAGGCGCTACGAAGTTGGTATAGAATAAATTAAAATAATTATCCTTGAGCTATTCATCCTGTTGGTGATTAGCTACCAACTCACTGTATATCTCTATGATCATGAGTTACATCGATCGCAACCCTGCTCCACTCACCAGGGCACATTTTTTCACGTAACCGACAAGGTGACCCTCAGTTTCGGAGCATGTGTTGCATCTTCTCATCAACAGGCCTAGGGTGCAGGCACATTGCGTTCGTTTCAACTTGAATGTACTCGACCTAGCGCCCATTCACACATAAAACTTAGAGAAGAAACATCTGAGTCATGTCGACCCCATCTTCACGAGTCAAGGCTCCTGCGCCGTTACCACTCTGTCAGTTAGACCGGGAGGGAGGGACAGAGCCCTGCATGATGGAGGATGTGTCGACCCCTCCTCTGGAAACCATCGAAAGTCCACAGTCACCGGGACCCTCTCGGGAGGTCAATCCTCCCGCGACAATCACTAAAGATTGTGCTGACACTAGGCCTCCTTTGAAAAGACATCGCGTAACCGTTCATCCATACTGTCGCGCAATGAGCACCACTACCGTGTATGATCGTCGGCAGTCTGTTCCCCTGGCCCGGGCTTCCCTCTCTCCGCTCGTGCTGCGGGCATTATCTAGTCAGCTGGGAGCCCATACCCAAAAGAGTGGCCACCCATCACCCCCTCCATCCAAGTGAGGTAAGAAAGAAACCCTTTTTTTTTTTCAGCAACATCCCTGTAAAGCGTGTACATGTTTCTTTTAATTATCTAATAAACCGTTTCATCATTCCTTTTCTGGTATACTTGCATTTTCAATAACCTACTAATTATTGATCGGGTGCTAACTTTTTATCCTAATTACATCTTTTCCCGGTACCGAGCAGTCTGTGCCAGAATTGACTTTCCTTCTCCGTCTAGTCCTAATCACCTTCTATTTAATGATTTCAGTGGCGCCCGTCCTCTGAGATAGCGCTTCATGGTCAGGGCTTCCGAATTGATCAGAATATCTAGTTCTTCTGAACCTGGCTGGTCCTCGTCGACATCGCTTTGCAATTGTTCCTTTGGTCGCTACCTGGTGGATCCGGGCCAAGGGCGGATCCCGGAATATGTACAGGTGGGGGGGGGGGGGGGGGGTGAAGTTCCCCCTTCCCCTCCCCCCCCCCCCCCTGTCATCGGCCCTTTATCATCAGTTCTCGGTGGTACATTTCAATTCATTTACCTCATCAACTCTCTCACCATATGTCATAGTACTAGTGTAAACAATTTATCGTAATAAAAGAAAGTATTCTCGCGATTTAGTGCCTTTTATCATTGTTTTCTCATCAATCACTGCATTGATTTGTGCATAATACTGTGAAGTGTTTACCTAGTAATAAGAGTGCTATTTTAAATTATCTTTGATTAATTATCGGCTCATGGGTTGTGTAAAGGGCAACCAAGTGGATTCCTGCAACACTTCCAGCATGATAAGCCTACAAAAATTAACCTCGGTTGGCTAAAGAGAGGTAATCGAGTGTAATTGATTGTTAAAGGAATTGTCTTATCATCAAGGAATTCAAGTGAAACACTAACTTTATGGAAAAGGTGTTTATAAAAGTTCAATTTCAAGTACAAAGATTCAGAATATTATGCTTACATCCTGACATATTAAATCATATTATTAAACGCTAAGAGTCTTTAGGCATTACTGTAGACTAAATGTTTTAAGAACAATATACATATTCCATTCCATATATACCTTTCGACTTCATCAACGTTGTCATTTGCAGTAAATAGTGCCATCTTGTGTTAACTTTGCCGATAGCGTTAACCTTAATTACGTGACCCAAATTAGCGTTATCTTTCAAGTACTTGAAGTCTGAGCCATCTAGTGAGTAAATGAAATGCTAGCTAGCGTATACTTAACAGAATCACCGCCTGTTGATAACTAGAAATTTCTTCACAATTATTGATTAGCCATGAATTTTGACTCATTCTATAAGACAAAGCACCTGCCGGGCTGAACGATATTGTAATCAATATATTAGAATTCAGGGTTCATTTTCCTGACTTGTCTATGGCGATATGGCGAATATTATTCAAGTCCTATATGCTATTACTTCATCGAGCCCACATCAGATGGGGGGTTCCTACCAAACGTTAACGACTTACAATACAACAATACAATACAATTATTTATTCACAGCCCTAATTCAGGCAAAGGAAAGAGATCGTTTAGCCGATATATAGTTACTTGGAATCCCCGATTAAGAATAGAAAGATCTAGATCTCGAGTCAGCTAGCTACTCGATGATAACACTAAAGACTATGAAACAGATCAATTTTCAAAAGGGGGGGGAGGGGCGTGCTATTTTGGAAATCTCCTCCCGCACCATAAAATAATTAAGTGTAATGGTTATCCAGAGTATCCCCTTTGATGGGGATTGAATACATATAGTGACATGGCTTGGGCAGCGTAGTTATTTTGAGGTAGCACCTTGAGACTAAAATACTTTTAACATGTCGACTAAGTTGTTTAGAGCTGAGATTCTACGCCCCGAGAGGTGTACCTTGCCGCACTACCCATAGTTGCATTGTAGACAAAGTATTCGTCCCTGGATACTGCCATTCCTATACAGCGGAGGTGGTTGAGCAGCAGGGGAGGGGATGCATCGCAGGCTAGTGCATTTCATGCTTTTCCCTTAGGCTTCAGGCCTGCGCTCTTCTCTGGCATGGAGCCGCATGCTTTTGTTTTTAGAGGATTTAGTTTTTGTTTTGTTTTGTGGTCCAGCTTTTCTGCCACGTTCTTGTCTGAATTTGGCCATCATAATGCTGCAAAATTAATTCTGTCAAATTGTATAATGTTGCATGGTTTTGAGCTCAGAAGAGCGCTTCCATGGTTAGGGCATTTTCACGTCACAGGCATGTGTGAGTAAGAGATATGTACATCGGTATCTCTTTGGCAAGGGATTGGCAGTTGAATAAGTAATGAAACTGATGGGACAGGAAATGACAGGTTTGACACCGGGACACGCCTCTATGATGACTGCGTCCAGCTGTTGGCCATCTGAGGCGGCGCATTTCAACTAGCTTCTGTGTCAGGTCCCTCATGGGAGTACCGCGGCCCACTTCTTGACACGTGACGTAACAGGCCTCAAACGGGGCGGCGGTCATGGTGTCGCTCATACTCCTAGGACGTAACTTATGGTAACTTATGGTGTCGCTGAAACCCCTGGGACATACGTAACTTACGGTAAAAGTCTTGCCTCATCGATAAAAGATCGCTTCCGCCAGATCATGTGTCCACAGGAGAGCCAGCCGGGGATGTATAAATACGGCGTGGCATATGGCTATAGATCACTGGAAAACCTGCTGCCACCATGAACGCATCAAATGACTGTCCTGACTCTGTCCTGTCCAACGGTGACCCGAGTATCAGCCCGTGCAGGATGATCACCAGCAGCCCAAAATTGGGTGGCGCGCAAATAACAGATCTTGATCTGTCTTCGGATGATTCCCTGTTCCCCATGGATGTGTTTCACGTGAGCAATATTTTTGACGAGAACCTGGAAGCGTCTGACTCTTCACGCACCTCCGCCATTTCAAAACCAACCATGGCCGATGTGTTGGCTAAGATGGATCGCCTGGAGGCGGAGTGCCGAAAGGTCGAGTGTGAAGCGTCTGCGGTAAGAGCAACGGCCGAAAAGTTCGCCAGTATGCAGCAAGCCAAGCCTGCGCCTGCCGAAACATCCTTGGCATACGAACCGAAGCCGAGTAATGCTATAGCTGTAAGTTGCGAAATATGTTTCAACGGCTCCTTATATTATAAAACTGTACATATTAAACATAGTCTTGGTTTATCAATTATCGACATATCATTTAGTAAGTAATCGAATTCCATCTTAAATATATTTACAATTCACTGCTTAATGCTTGGTTTCTTTTGTTGTTTCTAGTATTCTGTTCGTTCCGCTTACAAGGGCAGGTGCAGGGAAAACGCTGGCTTCACGCTTACTGCTGGGTAGGTTTATGAATTCGAAGATCATATAAGGTGATAACGATCGATGTGTATAGTGGAGACCTTAATATTGTTTTCCCTTAATATTGTAATCTAATTGTAGTGATAGAGCACGTGCACCCCAAGCGATGCCGTTCATGACTATAATACATATGATTATATTCCTACATTCAGGGCGGGGATGAACCATCCTCAAAACGCTGCGGTTATCCAGGATTTGGTTAATAACGTCAGCACCGGCGAAGATGCCCCCAGACCCGAGGTATTAGGTAAGTCTGATCGGTAGCAAGTTTCCCTGTTAACTAATTACCTGTACAGGTACATGAGTGGATGGATCACGCTCCTCCTAGTCATCTTGACTTAATACCTAAAGTCAGGTTATCGGAAAAAGTGTTGATATACCTATGTAAATGTTATAATTATGATGTAACTGTACTACTCGCTTGGCTTATGCGTGTCCATAATTGTCTATTAAATGAAAGATGACTTGGAGAGTTAATACAGGTTTAATCCATAATTTATTAATAAAGGCTAACTCCCGGAGGAGATATTGTTATTACAAATAGGAAATGTAGAACTAATATCATATACATTGAGTGTTGCAAATGTAAAGTGTCACAATATAAAGTATGACAACATAAGGTATTACAAAATATAAAGGGTCACAACAAATGTGACAGTGGCGGTCTCTCTTCATAAAAAGTCCTATCACAGTGTTTTCACACCTCTGAGTGTGTATCACAAAGAAGAAAGCTTAGGGCTAATACGCTTTGACACTAATTAAAAACCTGGTAGAATAATTCCATACAATGTCAAAGTATTTCATATATATTTCCTCTACCATTCCTATAGAACGTTTTTGTCCTTTCCCGTGCTTTGATTTAACATGTAAGAACCCCTTATATCCTTTCTCAAGTAGTGGCTTGAATTGTAAGCTGATTTCAAATCATTATTTATATAGTCGCTACCCAGACGTATTTCCGCACTCAGCAAACCAGGGCGAGGCGAGAGCGGGCCGGGGAGATCGAGGAGAAAAACAGAAAGGCCAACCTCCGTCACCATATAACCCAGGTAAATCAATTTTGGTCGAAAGAGAATGCGCGCTCGTGCAGGCATTATTTCGTGAAGCCCCGATCCTATTAAGCATGTACTTTTCTTATAGTTGCCATCTCACAATTGAACTTACACTTATTATTAGATCTAGAGTGACCAATTAATATTGCAACCCTTGTTAATACTGAGTTGCACTATGCTATTTAAATTCCAGCAAGTAAGATCCAATGCTAAACAACTTCTTTGTGTTTGATGTTGTTGGCCAAGTATGTCTTAACTATATTATATATTTAATAACTTTGCAGAAGATACAAAGACGGCGTGTCGCACTGGACGAGCTTGTTCATCAGGAGTGGGACGAGGATAGGAGGTCGGCCATGAGGGCCGTCCTCACACCAGACTATACAAGTGATGAGGATCGCGTCCTTGGTGAACACTCCCCGCGATACCACCGCGTAATCAAAACCCTGGTGTGGGAAAGTGACGCCCTCAGATCCTCTAAAGCGCACCTAGACGACAAAGAGCACTCTGTCACCACCACACGTCAGCAGTCCGTCCGATTAGCTGTGGAGCGCTCGCCGACCTGCGACCCAGCACCAGAACGCCAACAGCCTCCTCCCGGCGCCCCAGACTGGGCAGTGAAGCCTGCGTATCGGTGTGGGGGAGGCGAGGCCTAACACCCCAGCTGCCCAGACATTATCCCCGCCAGTCAGCCATTTTGCCATAATTTGTTCAATTCGTTATAAAAACTGTTCTCCAAAGTACTTGGCACTTCTTGTTTTCACTTCGATCTCATTATTTACCCCTGCCTGCTAAGCAGGGTTGTTTAAATGTAAAACTGACTTTTTAAAAATATATCGGTACAATCTAGGTACACTGTATAGGTTACCAATATAAAGGCATTTAAAATGTTTCACATCATCACTCCATTATGATCGTAGAACCACAATTAACAAGACTAATAGGACTAGCTTGATGACATGATTTTTTCCTTGACTAGAATGTATATAATAATGAAATAGAATAGAGCACACTTTAAATTACGAGTAAAGAGTAACTTCTATCTCAAAAGATGACTATATTTGTAAATATAAATATCACATGACTCTAGCCGACTACCATGATTTAGGAATAAACTTCCAATTGGATCCTCTGTCGGTCTTTAGATATATTATAAGAAGTGCTACGTGGTAGATACAGCACGAGTGTGTGTCTGTACGCGATATAATCACGAGGCGCTAGCCGAGTGATTATATCAAGTGCAGACACACACGAGTGTTGTATCTAACATAAACCACGGGACATTCTTTGGCATTTATCATCATAACTTTTGAAATCTTCATTGAATCATCCAACAATATGGAGTGACTTGCAGTCAGGAATCTTGTGAGGATAACCCATATGTCAAATCTTTAATTTCTAGAAGGTTTCTATTTTTTATGATTTAATGGAAAGTAAAAGTGGTTCATTCCCATTACTTTTATTTTTCAATAAATCATACAAAATTGAAATCTACTAGACAAAAGATATGTGACACATGGGCTATGTTCAGAAGGTTCCTAGCAACATCTACTCGCTTACTGTTCACATTTATAATGAAAATTAAAAAACTTAGATGCAAACGTGTAAAAATAAGGGCCACATCCCCTGTGGCAGCAAGGTGTACGCTATGAGATTATACCGTTCCACTTCACTGAACTCACCAATACGTGATATATTCACAGCCTAGATCCTTTGTTCTCCCCGTCAACCGTGGTTTATATAAAAGTAAAATAGCATGACAATTAGGTACAGTGTACCAGCTGTACCAGAGACCGAGTACTAGTAAACATTTCAACAATTCAATTGCAACCTGCACACGACAACCTATATATGTAAATTGTAATAGATATAGCCCAGTCGGCTGCACACCATACACGTACGTGCTGTGCACGTGCACACAAACATCGGCTCTAAATGCACCAGCTAATAATACATACAGAAAAAACAAAATTTCGAATACAACACAGTGCACGTATATACTTATGATAGGACTAGGTCTGACACTTTACAAGACTGTACTTTGCAGATTAAACACATTTCTCCCTGCGACATGTTAGGTGTACAGTGTTGGCGACCAACTTTTTGGCCTGTGGGCCAACAGGGCCGACTATGCCAAGTATTGTCAGTCCTGAGAGAATTCTGACAGCCCTGATTTTTACTTGTTAGGATAGGCCCATTCGGTCTGGGGAATTCAAGCGGTAATTTCCAGCTGCCGTTGGTAGACCTCGCACAGCTACCGATCCGACGCCACAGACCGGCCCTAATTGCGTCTGTGGTTCATCGGAGCGGCAAATGTACGAGGACTGGTTCCGCATCGCTGTCAAAACCTTGAAGACCAGGAGGTAGCTAGGTGTTGGTATGGATGCATTTCTCCCTGCGACATGTTATGTATACAGTGTTGGCAACTAACTTTTTGGCCTGTGGGCCAACAGGGCCGACTATGCCAAGTATTGTCAGTCCTGAGAGCTTTCTGACAGCCCTGATTTTTACTTGTTAGGATAGGCCCATTCGGTCTGGGGAATTCGAGCGGTCATTTCCAGCTGCCGTTGGTAGACCTCGCACAGCTACCGATCCGACGCCACAGACCGGCCCTAATTGCGTCTGTGGTTCATCGGATCGGTAAATGTACGAGGACTGGTTCCGCATCGCTGTCAAAACCTTGAAGACCAGGAGGTAGCTAGGTGTTGGTATGGATGCATTTCTCCCTGCGACATGTTATGTATACAGTGTTGGCAACTAACTTTTTGGCCCAGCTGCCGTTGGTAGACCTCGCACAGCTACCGATCCGACGCCACAGACCGGCCCTAATTGCGTCTGTGGTTCATCGGATCGGTAAATGTACGAGGACTGGTTCCGCATCGCTGTCAAAACCTTGAAGACCAGGAGGTAGCTAGGTGTTGGTATGGATGCATTTCTCTCTGCGACATGTTAGGTGTACAGTGTTGGCGACCAACTTTTTGGCCTGTGGGCCAACAGGGCCGACTATGCCAAGTATTGTCAGTCCTGAGAGCTTTCTGACAGCCCTGATTTTTACTTGTTAGGATAGGCCCATTCAGTCTGGGGAATTCGAGCGGTCATTTCCAGCTGCTGTTGGTAGACCTCGCACAGCTCACCGACCCGACGCCACAGACCGGCCCTAATTGCGTCTGCGGTCGTCGGGGCGGGGAATGTACGAGGACTGGTTCCGCATCGCTGTCAAAACCTTGAAGACCAGGAGGTAGCTAGGTGTTGGTATTAATCCCCCTCTTGCCCCCTCCCCCTTCCCTGTCCTGCTTGCCCCCATCCCCAGACCAAAAATCCCATAAAAAAACAACAACTCAAACAAAAAAACAACAAACTATGTATAATACTATGAATTAAGAAACTAAGCTAAACTAAACTAAACTATTTACAAAATGTACAAAAAAAAAACACCTTCTCTCCCCCTCTTGCCCTTGCCCCCCATTCCCTGTCCCCCTTGACCCCTGTCCCCCTTGCCCCCCCCCCCCCCCCCACATACACACACAGACACATGTGTAAGGTCTAGCCATGGAGACGAGGATTAACAAATATTGCATGGAAAGTTCAACCAACGAGGGTAACACGAGGTACTATTGCCCTGAAATTCCATTTAGATAAAGTGGTTTTACAATTATATCGTAAGAGTCCCTATTCTATAGGGGCGTTGGCATGGAACCAATTGGCCATGCACATTATATCAAGCTGAAAGTCTACAACAATTCAAACCATGGTAAAGATATGTATTGAGGAATATGTAACGTGACTCTAACACCTGAGATAGGCAGGCTTAGCATAGTCCTGCTTACTCGTTTTGTATAACTACTTGACTTTTTTCAAGTGACATAATATATTTAATTATTATAATAATATAAACCGGGATAAATTCTTAACATACACAATATCCCTTACTCATTAACATCGAGAACTTTGTTAAGAGTGTGGTTAAAAAAAAACAAAAAAATTTACTCTCTCTCGTCCGACTCTCTGGTCTAGCTATTTGAGTCAGACCCTGAGTCGGACGAGAGAGAGTAAACAGAGGCAGGGCTTGGCGGTGGTGGCGGTGGTGGTGGTGGTGGTGATGGACGTGGTGAAGGTGGTGATGGTGCCTGGCCATGGGGCTGAGACGGCGGTGGCAGCTGGGGGTGGGCGGGTGGCGGCGGCGGCGGGGGCGACGGTGCTGGTACCGGGGACGGTCCCTGGGGCTGGGGCGGCGGTGGCAGCTGGGGTGGACCTGGTAGCATCAGCATGACCACCTCGGCCCCTGCGGGCGGTCGTACCACCCTAAGAGAAAAAATACAAATTTACAAAATTAACAAATATTGCCTTTGCTTTCTAAATAAGGATGTAAGCTCGTAAAGTGAAAGTTATTCATGGGAAATTTGGACGAAGATATTTACATATGCATGTCCACTGAATTTTAAGTATGCAGAGTATGTATAATAAGGGTGAGGTAGCATGGCGTTACCTTGTTACAAGGGAAAAAAGTTACAAATGAAATGAATGGATCAGAATTGATTCTAATACTAATTTATGGAATTCGAAGTTATATTTAGATAAATAATGGAGTGTTATAACTATATATTATTAGACTCACTGTATGCGTGGGGCTGGACCGCTGAGGACAAGAAACACAATCCCCGGCCCCACCTGCTGGGTGTACACAAGGCCTCTGAAAATTCAATAGTGAAGCTTAAGGTCATTTCATGTCTATCAATAGTAATCAGCTCCAGCCGAAGACGCTATCCTACAAACAGACACTATCCAACAAAACTTTGTCACTTAGAACCATATTTTATGGGATAGCGGTTGCACATGTACAAGCTGCTAAGCCACAAAATTGTTGCTAATGTAAGTGACAAAACATTAATTTTGTCACTTAGCGACTTCTTATGATGCTGAACTAGAAAGAGATGCTAAATGACAAAACATTAATTTTATCGTGTAAATTATTTAAAATGGTACTTTACAGGGGCGGATCCAGGAATTGTTTAGGGGGGGGGGGGGGCCAAGAATTGCAATTATCCTAGTAGTATATGAAGGCTTAATTAGTGGACGGCGTAGCCGTCCACGGGGAGGGTATGGGAGGGGTCCCCCCTCCCATTGGGGGGGTATGGGGGGCCTCCCCCAGGAAATTTTTAAAAAGATTACCCTTCATTCATGCAATCTGAGCCATTCTGAGGTACTTTGGTAACCTTAAGGGATAATTTTTTTTCCTAATAATTATTTTAATTTGAATACCAATTTTTCAAGGGAATTTTTGTGTACATGATGATAACCCCAGGAGGATAAGGGGCCTTCCATTAAGTACGTACGCACCAAGGGGGGGTGGGGGGGGTCTGATATTTTAAGAATTTTGCGTACGTTCCTATACAAATCCAATGCCCCTAAACTCTCAGGAACTTTTGGAAAAGATAACCTATCATTCATGTAATCTGAGGCATTCTGGAGCATTTTGGACAGGGGAGGCACAAGGTCTCACTATGCAGGGGTGGTACAGGGTCGACAGGGGCAGCAGAGGGTTGACAGGGGATCCTCAGGGCCAACAGAGGAGGCACAGGATCAGGAGGGGAACCAAAGGACTGGCAGGGGAAGCATATGTCTACCAGCCTTCACAGTTCGGCCCCCCTCCCTCTAACATATATATCCAACAGGCGCAGATTTAAGGGATGGGCATGCAGGGCACATGCCCCCCCCCCCCCCATTTTTTTTTGGCCAAAATATTGATTTTTTTTTAATGTAAAATTCCTAAGCCCGGAGGGCCCGGGGGAAAATTTTACTATAGCACGCCCCCCTTTTGAAAATTCCTGGGTCCGCCCCTGTCCAAGGTCCACCAGCTCTGACAGGTTGGCCCCCTCCCTCTAACACATCTAAGGTCTACCAGCCCTCACAGGTCGGCCCCCCTCCCTCTAACACATAATCAAGGTCTCCCGGCCCTAACAGGTTGGTCCCCTCCCTCTAACATAAATCCAAGGTCCACCAGCCCTTACAGGTCGGCCCCCTCCCTCTAATACATAATCAAGGTCTCCCAGCCTTATAGGTCGGCCCCCTCCCTTGAACCCATCCAAGGTCTACCAGCCCTCACATGTCAGTCCCCCTCCCTCTAAGGCAAAAAAAAAATAGTTGTGCAACTTAGGTTGAAAAAATTACTTTATCTTTAGTTTTAAATACATCTTTTGGTAAAATATATGCTCTTCCCTGTCATTTAGGTCATTTCTATTGAATTTTAGTATCTTTTAGAAAAAGAATTATGAAAATAATTAGGGTAGAGCAAAAATAAAATAAGGTAGGTCGGGTTGCCTGAACACAACAATTATTTTAGATCTAACCTACCCCGGAACGGCCCCCTCCGTTTTTCTCTTCTTTTCCTTTCTCTTCCCTCTCTCCCTTTCTTTCTCTCTCTCTCTTTTTTTTTTTTTTTTTTGGAGGGGGGGGGGGGGGCCAAGGCCCGTCTGCCCCCCCCCCTGGATCCGCCAATGCTTTAAGGGTCATTAAACCATGCAAGGAGGGGTAAATAAGGGGCAGGGCCACCTAGGCCGGCCATTCAGCCTGGCGGTAGCTGGGGGTGGGCATAAGACATTCTCCCCGGGCATTCTCCCACCTTCCCGTCCCTGCGTTGTCCAGGGGCGGATCAAGTTGAGGAAGGGGGGGGGGGGCGGGGGGTCGATTTTGCGCTAGGGGAGGTCAGGAGACTCACGGGATCTAGAGTGGACATGTCTGTAATAAGTGTCGAAAAGAGGGGGGTGCGCGCTATTGGAAGTGTTTGCTTCTTAATTACCTTTTGGACGAGTTTTAAATTTAAAAAAATGTAAAATTGGTCCCAAAAAGGCCCCCGCGCAACCCCCTCTAAAACAGCCACTGCCTCCGCCAGATCATCTCTTTGCCCAAACGGCCAACTAAAAACCATCGAAAACACAACGGGTTGCTATATATTATAGACCCTTGTTCTTGGGAAAATAGGGAACATAACTAACAAATAAAGACTTACTGTTGATGCCCGGCCGCGGGTCTATGTGCCATATTGTGTGGTAATCCAGATTCCTGAACCGTAATCCTAGACAGAAAATCAAGGTGTTTCCTTGTCTGGGGTCTGGAGCCTTCTGCGCCCCGGTTGAAATTCCGCTTATCTGTTTGTCCAAGACGTCGACTTATTCTGATATCTGACGTCATGACGTACGACGTCAGGTAGAAGCTAGCGCGATGCGAGCGTGAGAACTTAGTTAATTAGCGGAAATCAACACTCTTTATCTCACACACTTACGTTCACACGCGATAAATAGCGCAATTAAAAAACATATTATCGAAACACAATAAGGAATCAGCAAAGATACACTGGTTTTATATAATCTCTTGTTCAAAGATTATGTTCACAGACCAAAGAGCTCGAGATAAGTTAAAAGGCATAACTACTTAAACTGCCATCTTATCGACTTCATGTTACAAAATAATTGGCGGGGAATCACCATACTGGTCTGTTCTATGATAGCCGTTAGAAACGTTCGGGGTGAGAGGGGCGGACCCAGGAATTTGTAGAGGGGGGGGGGGGGGGGGCCCAAAAACATGAATGTACAGGGGGGTGGGCCCCCCCCCCCCAATCAAACATGATTAAACAGGGCAAGGGGGGGGGGGCAAGGCCCGTCCGCCCCCCCCCCCCTGGATCCGCCCCTGGACCGGGTCAGTCTACCCCCCCTCCATTGACACACTCTTATTTGGGAGGGCGGTGATTTTTGGTGTCCAAAAATAGGTGGCGGTCGCCTAAAATTCAGGAGCGGTAAGTCATGACCCTAAATTATATAATGGCTGGAAGGGACCACCCTCGCGGGGGGGGGGGAGCCTTTATTTGTTTATAGTTACCAATCTGTGGCGGATTCAAGGGGGGGGGCGGGCCCCCCCCCCCCCTCCCCTTGCCCTATTAAATCATGTTTAGGGGGGCCCACCTCCCCCTGTACATTCATGTTTGTGCCCCCCCCCCCCCCTATACGAAGTTCTGGATCCGCCCTGTCACCCCTGTAACGACCCACAGAGACCGCCTCTCAGACTGGGGCAAACTCATGGGGCAAACTGCAACACACCTCAGATTCCGTCCCAATCATCGGTTGAGACCGGGGATAACTTACGCAGTGCAACGGGGCGTGGTGGGGCGTGGCCCGGTAAGGGTTACACCGTCAGGCGGTCTCTGGGTCGGGCCCCCGGGTCGGGCCCTAGAGATTAATCCTCCATCACGCAGGGCTGTCTCGCTCCCTCCCTCCCTCCCAGTCTATCCTGACAGATAACTAGTTTTACCGGCGCAGGAGCCTTGATTTGTGAATACGTGGAGAAATGGCAATGTTTGACCCCATTGTAAGGCCCGTGGAGGAACCTACCCATCTGAAAATCTATCACCTGCAGCATCAGGTCGGCGGTCAAATGGATAAGTCATTTCATTGACGACCTGATGTGTTTTCTCTCCGTGGGTTCGAATCCTGTAAATGCCTTGGTAAACTTGACGTATCGTCCGTCATACGGCAATAAGCCATAATTTTTAATTGTCATCGTCAGTGCTATTTTATATCAATATTATGTAATTCACGAATATGTCTTGGTAGGGAAAGCCAGTGTTTAGCACCCCGGTAATAAGCTAAGGGGATTTCCAGAGATGAAAGTGGTCCATGAGAAAAAAACCCAGTAAATTCATGCGCGAAGAATTGCATGCATAAAGGGAGGGTCGAGTACTAAAATATTATTATTTGTTTAATTCTCCGAATTTTGTATTTATCATAATTATTGCTCATTTTTGACTTTTAACATATCAATTTGTTCACAATTATGTTAAAGAATGTTTTCCTTAGAAAAAATCCAACTTTCATTTATCATTTCAAGACTTTTCTATCATCACTGTCGGAATAATTTAATGCTCCACAAGAAGAGAGACCACACGCCCAACCCCCGTTCTTCCCCCATATCACATAACCATCTGCAGCTGGTCACCAGACACCCCTGACCACAGCGCTACCCATGACGGGGATAAGACTACAATTTCAGAATGTAAAACTATAAATAAATGTTGTATAAATTTATATTTGCAATACCAATGGGACTCCCCATATGAATCCGATCCTCCACTTAAACTGTCTTTCTCCGTTTCCAATTTATACTGGGAAGGGGGCTCTTTCAAGGTTATTACCCACTGCCAAACTACCGCCCGCCCCTTCTTTTTCTCACCGATCCCTCCTGAATTCTAGTTGACCACGTGCACCCCTTGTTACAAAGGTCCCCGTAGGTCTCCAGAAATAAAAGCAGGAGAACCATTCAAAAATAGCGTGTATCTGAGGAAATCTTCATTCATTTTCCCTGTGTGGCTGGTGTCTGAGGGCCTCCACTGACCGTTACACACACCCCTCCCAGAGGCGGATCCAGGAGTTCAAGAAAGGGGGGGGGGGGGGGGGGCGCCCATATTAAAAATGTCCCAGCGCCCCAGCTGGGGGCAAGAGTTTTACATTAAAAAAAATCTAAATTTGGCCAAAAATAGGGGGGGCGCGGGCCCGGGGCGCACCCCCCTAAATCCGTCCCTGCCTCCTCCAGGCATCTTCTCAAGTCAAGGCCCCAGTCGCCGCTACCGCTCTATCAGTGCCTTGACCTCAAGGGCGCCCAATCTGGGGGAGATAGGGAAACCTGAGAAGGGTGTTCTGATTACAGGGAAATAAATTAAATATTCATGAGGTCCCCCAGTTTTGGAGCCTTTGAGACCAGGGCCTACTGATCGCGGGAGCGGCTGGGGGACTGGTGTGCGAGGATGCCTCCAGGCGGCCCTTTGATAAGCCATAAACCACGGGTGGTATGTCTCAGGGTCAGGGTTGACCACGTGCACCCCTTGTTTGTCAGGGAAGACTCACATAACCGCCCCCCCCCCCCCAAAAAAAAAAAAAAAACTGGTTGACCGTTGACGGTTCTGTACATGTCAGTACCAGGAAATATGCCTAAATACCCCAAACTGCTTAATATAATCATCCTCGGTATGCAGAAGGTTTAATTCAGTTTGGCAGGTATCCAAGTCTATCAATACTAGACTTTAAGGGCCGTCCATAAATGATGTCACACACTAGGGGGTGGTTGGGTAGGGTGAAAAGTGTGACACTGCCTGAAACAGGCCTTATTTTCATGTTTAGATCAGAGAATTTAGCGTGACAGGGGGGTGGGTGGGTCCTACAAATACCCTGAAAAAGTGTGACATCATTTATGCACGGCCCCTTATCTCTTGATGGCTCTTGGTTGATATGTTTAAATCCATACAGTCAATTACAGTGAACACTAATCTATAAGTTATGATCTGATCACGATGGGGGAATCACTCGACCCATTTCATATATATATTTAACCGCATAGTTAAGCCCCGTTCATACCGGTTTCTGCTTGGATGGTCCCTAGCCCGGGTAAGTTAAGCAACATTGAGACCGGTTGGTATTTGGATGGTGGCCTGCCCGTGTTCGAATCCCCATTTGAGTACATTTTTTTCGTTCATGGTCGTCCTTGTTTCAATTTATACCACCAGGTGTCGCTGGAGGAAAGATCAGTCTACACTATCACTCTGCCACCTCGACGCTCGCTAACTGCGAATCATGGTTGTCGATTCTGGCGCGGAGGGGTTATTCGCCGCAGATTGTCTACACTATACTAGAAGTAGGACGCCGTGTATTGCATCAGTCCTGTGGTTCTGATATAAAAGGCCTCTATCGGCCCAATCCGTCCGGTGAGCCGTGACGCTCGGCGACTAATGAATTATTCGAGCCCCTCGTGGGTTCGACCCCCACTAGATTCGTTAGGCCCGGCCTAACAAAACGATTGTCCTTCCCCAGCGTCAACATGACACTCACCACTTTTGTGAGTTTTTACTATAATATGTATTGAAACCAGATATATATATACGTTGATAAGTTTGAGACATAAATCTGTACGATTCAAAACATGTCAATAGAGAGTTTTTGCAAACCACACGTATCTCATTCCCCCGATCCCGAAACGGATCTTGGGGCTATAGATGAATGGTCCCCATGGATAATGTTATTAATAAGGGAAACAATATTATTTATTTGAATTCTGCCTTTATCAAATATGTCAGAAATGTAACTTATTTTAGAATAATGAGTTATGATATAAATCTGAAAAGAAAGGGCTCGGTCAGGTTGATTTTGTGTTTGTATATTTTGATAAATATAAATGTGTCTGAGTGCAGACCTGACTGGCCCTTGGTCATGGTCTGCTGCTCCCAGCTGTGGGCCGTCTGATCAGGGACACACAGGAACACGGATCTCCTACCCATTACTTACCAGTAGATAATGTCTCAAATAAGAAGAAAACTAATCTCATATTTATTTGTAATGAACATGTCTATATTCATGATGGGTGCAAGAAAGTTGATTAAGAAACTAACATAAAGGATTCATTGGAAAAGTACATTCATATGATAGGGGAGGCCTCAGCACTGGCCCTGCTGACCACAGTGCCCCTACGGATGTAACTCTGCTCCCCCCCCCCCCTCGCAGACCCTCATACACTGTTTGCCTGTGTGTCCCTGACCAGTGAGAACACAGGTGGGAGCAGCAGACCGTGACCCAGGGCTAGTCAGGTCTACCCTCACTGACTAAATCATCTTTAATCAAAATATACATACACAGCTTCAACTTGTGATACTGCTATTTATTTTCAGATTTACCTATGAAAAAATCCTTATTAATGAAATCCACATTTCTGATGGATAAGATTGCAGGAAAATGTAATTCATAATCATTTTCACTTTAACTGTCATTTTACATAGGGGCTATTCATCTAGAACCCAGCAGATCCGTATAGGGAACGGGGACTGAGATCGGGGTGTGTTGCAAAAACTCTCTAATATCCCCCCCCCCCCCCCCGCTTTCCTCCATTAATTACACTTACAGAATGTTGGCATTTCTGTAATCATGTAGCCTACATGTGTCGCTGGCCGGGGGGGGGGGGGGGGGGGGTCCCAAAACTGCCAAGATTTGTGTGTAGATTGAAATTGACAGGAATCAATTTGGTTTAATGAATAATTCTATATATCGCATATCCCATAGGGAAAAGTTGCTTGATATCGTTCAATAAGAAACTGATGTTACCGGTGCCACAGGGCTATGCTTTAGTCATTGATACCATTTCTAAGCATTTCTTCTTTCACGTGAAATTTTAGATTTTCAGCCTGATAAGGAGAGCTCTTTGTCTGCGGATGGTTCCGTACAACACCTCTGATATCATTTCTAAACATTTTTCACGTGATACTTAAATTCCCAGCCTGATAAGGTAAACTCTTTGTCTGCGGATGGCTCCATACAGCACCTCCGCACAGGGATTGATGTTACTTGTGTCGTTGATAGGGCTACTTCTAAACCATTTATATCATACTAGAGCAGCCTTGTTATATGTGATATAAGTTTCTCAGCGTGTTAAAGAGAATTGGTTACGGTTATTATGTAGCACCCCCGCATAAGGGCTGTCAACACCTGTGACGTTGATAGGGCTGTGTGTTAATCTTGACAACTTGTTTTTTATTACCCGATTATGCTAACCAGGATACCTCTCGAACTGGCCTTAAGTGAAGGAAAGGAGAAGAATCAGTCTTGTTCTTTCTCTTTTCTGACAAATATGGTTTGGGTGGAGGACTCCCCCTAAATCTTATAATTAGACAAAGTGAGTCTAAAGATCTGTTCAAAACGCACATAGGACAAATGCTGACAAACGGTATGATCAGTTATTTATGTATATATCTCCATTGTTTTCCTGTATACCGCCGCAATGTAAAAACCAACACGCTGGGCGGGGCCGGAAACAAGTGGCTTAAACTGAAACTCATCCAGCTAAATAAACACGTTTAAAAAAAAAAATCGCTAGTTAGGGTACCTGGGGTACCTGGGTACCGGGGTAGCATACCTTTGGATACAGGTTGTCAGATTAGAGGTAGGTGCATTAATGGAATTAACACGTTGAAGCTGGAAAGGGGGATTGTTTTGTTAAAGCCGCACCTACTGCAATGCAATAGTGTGAAACTCTACTATGTGGTAGGAAGGTGTGTATAATACTATTCCTGCAGGAGGGCCTGTAACATGAACGCACATCAAAGCATAAATTGGTGGGGTAGAACTTCCACGCCCGTTGTAAAAGTTTAGGATAGTCGTTTTAAACCGAGCGAGAGTATAATGATAGTTTGCTGTTGGAGGATTAGGAGTGGAGTAAGAGTTAGACTCCTTGACACGTTTTAGAGGAAGTGGTTTCAGACAAGCCCGAGCCTGTCGAATGTATGAGTTCAAATTCTTCCCGTGTGAGCGTGCTAGTATGTCCCAATTTTTCCGTACTATTTTTGGTCCATACTGATACCCTTCCCTGTATGTCGTCGTGAGAAAAACTCTGTCTTTCTGACTTTCATTTCTTTTTCCATTTGGTTTCAAGAGGTCAGTTCTCGTTTTTTGGTTGACTTTTTCTTTTGCCTGCACTAATTTTTCGTGTGGATAACCTTTTTCTTCAAATTCTTTTATTTTGTTTGAGACGTGTTTCTGGTAATCGGATTCGTTGCTACAGATCCGTTTTATTCTTAAGAATTGACTGTATGGGAGACTATTCTTGCAGTTCGGTGGGTGTGCCGAATCATATTTCAGATAGCTGTTTGTATCTGTTGGTTTGACATATAGGTCCATATGTAATTTACCTGAACTATCTAATTTCACTTTAGTGTCTAGAAAACTAATTTCAGTGTGAGAAGTTTCTGCAGGAAACTTTATTGTGTCATGGTGTTCATTTAGTTCTTTTAGCCATGCTTTTAGCGTATCTTCCCCATGTTCCCAGATGAAGAAGATGTCGTCTATGTATCTGAACCATACTTTAGGTTTATTGATTGATTTATCAAGAATGTCTGATTCCAGGCTTCGCATGAAGAGGTTGGCATAAGTCGGGGCTACTCTAGTCCCCATCGCTGTGCCCCCTATCTGGAGGTACTGTTTACCATTGAATTGGAAATTGTTTTTTGTCAGAACCATTTCCAATAAATCTATCAGAGCGTCATTACTAGGTTTTTCCATTGTATTTCTTTCAGAATGTAGTATTTGTCTAATACATTTTAGTCCTTCATCGTTTGGGATGTTTGTGTAGAGAGAAGTTACATCTAGAGTCCCCAGGATGGAGTTACTCGTGAGTGCACCAATACTTTCAATTTTTGTTATGAAGTCTGTAGTGTCTTTGATGTATGATTTGCTTTCCTTTACCATAGGTTTTAGGAAATGATCAACAAAAGCAGAAATCTTTTCGGTAGGGCAACTATTAGCTGATACTATTGGTCTTCCCGGTGGTGGCAGTGTTTGTTTGTGTATTTTTGGTAGAAAGTAGATATTTGGGGTCTTTGGTTTTTGAGTTTGGAGGATCTTACTGATTGATTCAGTGATATCCCCTCTTCGGACCATTTCTTCCAATTTTTTGTCTACCTCGTCCTTATACAACATTGTCGGGTCTGTATCTAGCTTTTTGTAGGTTGTTACTACATTTAGTTGTCTGTTTGCTTCGGTCACATAGTCTCTAGTGTCCATCACTACTATAGCGCCCCCCTTATCGGCTGGTTTTATGGTTATTTCCCCATCTTTACCCAGTGATCTAAGAGCCTTTCTTTCGCCCTGGGTTATGTTTTGTTTTTTGATTTTTGGGAAATGAGCTTTACCTAAGTCTAGATCATTTAGATTTGCGAAAGTTTCCAAGTTTGGAGAACCAGGAGGTGGTTTCCAATTGGAACGTTGTTTCAGTTTCAGGAAAGCAGTGGTATTGCCGTAGGGGCTTATCTTTGATATGATGTCTGTCTTATTATCCCTAAGTTTATTGGGGTTTGAGTCAGATTTTTCAAAGAATTGTTTCGTTCTCAATTTATTATGAAAATCTTCTAATTCTTTTTTGATCTCGCCGGGATCCGTAGTGTTTTGGGTAGGACAGAATTTTAGACCTTTGCAGAGCAAACTTTTTTCGCTTTCATTTAGTTTACGAGTCGACAGATTGATTACTTTCTGTCCGTATAGTTCGATTTCTTCGATACTGTTTCGCGTATTCAACTCTACTTGGACATTAGACGCTTGACAAGTGGTTTCAACAGAACATTCTTTATTAGTCAACAAGACATGGACGGTTTGATTATCACTTGCAGGATCATTTTCAGTCTCTAGTCGTGGGGCAGGAGCCAAGGGGTCAGAGTTCATATGGTTCATGTGAGTATGTGTAGGCAGCTTACCATTCACATATTGTGGTTCACTCGTCCACGGCGTCCTGGGCGACGCCCTCTGCTGTTGCGTGAACCTCGCTGGCCGCGTCCGCGAAAAGGACGGTCTGAGGCAGTTTGGGTAGACGGGCGCAGGAGACATGTCACCGGGTCTGCTATATCCATGTCAGACGGTCGGCGCATGCTAATCGTGCGGCTCCTTTCTTCTAGCGTGCGGTGTTCTTTGGCCCGCTCGCGTTCTGCCGTTGCGCGCACCACCTGTCTGGCCTGATTCAGAATTGCGGATCCTTTCTCCTGGTCTGCGTTATATTCCTGCATCACTAACCTTTCGACAGTTGTCAGGTGCCCTGCAGCCACTGCGCTCAAGCGTGTGGCTTCTGCATCTAAGAAACGCTCGGTTGAGCGCATGATATTCATCGCACATTGACGGCGATGACTCAGTATTTCATCCCACAGTTCACGTCTGGTGGCGAATGGTGGCATCTTTTCAAGTGACGCAGCCCACAGTTCCTTTTAGGCGTTTTCTTTGATTGACTGGGCTAGACAAAGCCATCAAATTGTCAAGTGTGTCATTCAGCGAATTCACGCTGTTGTTTACATCGGCCGACTCGGAGGAGCGTGGCCTTTTTCTCGGTGTGGAGGCCAAATTGGCCTGGTGTTTAGCCAGAGGGCTATTTTGTACCGAGTTAACAAACAATTCACATAGCTTAGGCTGTCTGAATCTGTTGTTGCTAGAAGGCGGACGTTGTTCAAAGGAACTTTCCTCCTCGTCCGGATTCAATCTTCTTATTCTTCTATCCAGAGAGCTCACGTGGTCAACGGATTCCTTGGAAGTAGTGGCAGCGGACATGTGTTGATTGTGGCTCCTCGATAGTTTGGGTGGCACAAAGACACTCGATGCAACGGTTGAGGTCATGGACGGGACGTTCTCCGACGAGGTGATCTCGGCAGACGTCATCTGTAGTGCTGATAACCAACTGGTCGTTGATGAGGAAGTGTGCCAAACTCACAGGATTCGGCAAGCTGTCGTAAGCGAACGATGTAATTGTCCACAGTTTCACTTTTCTGATGGCGCTGTTAAACTTGTAATGCTCAGAAAGTAGATGTCGCTGTGGTACAAAATGGCCCCGTAGTTCCTCTTTGATGTGTCTTGGGTTCACTTTGTCCTGCTCTGACAGACTGGGTAGGCTCTTCATAATCTTGAGATAGTCAGGACCCATTACTGTGCAGAGCGTGGTGGCCACCTGAAGTAGCCCGGGTGGGTTAGGTGAGCCGTCGGCCTTTGTTAACTCAGTCAGCTGTGTAGTGATGACATAATAGTTCCAGGCACTTTCGAAGTGCTTCCAATTTTCTGGGACGTCCCCATGCAGAACCACGGGTGACAGTGCTGGAATCTGGTAGGTAGCCATTTTTGCTTATTTTTGCAAAATTTGTTGAAAATCCTATAGATTTGTATAGTATTTTATGTTGTTAGCCTTGACTGTATTTGTAGCCTGAGCAAATGCCATATTTCCATTACACAAAATACAAAGTCAATAGTCAATGTATAACAATAGACCTTGTGCAGACGTGGTCATGTGATCTCACGTGGTGATCACCAATTCTAAATCACAAAGATTGTTGATTATGATTCAGTGAGGTTATGCTAAAGATATGTGGTATACTGATACATTCTAAATGCTTTAAAGCTGCAAATAATAGTCACATTAGTGATAATAAAAATGATCACCAATATGGCGGCCAAGTCTTGTATGCTATGACGTCATCTGCACAATGTCTATATGACACATTATAGGCGACATTAGACGGCTGGAGGATGGCCCAGTTGCTGGTTTGATGCTATCTAAATACTTTTCAGATTCTCCCCTCACCTAACCTTACATACTTCCCACTGTTGCTTATACTAAACTAATCCTATTCCTCAATTCTACACTAAAGCTATCGCAAATGGTAAAGCCCTTAATCTCATGATGTTCTCCTAAGCTGGATTCTTCATATATCATAATCATAATTAATGTTCCCTAGCAGTCTTCTTGATTGCACCTATGTCCTGATCATACCTGTGCGTACCTGTCTAGGAGTGAACTAACTCAGTTACTATTATCCCTGCATGGGGGCGCCACCATCCACAATAACCTTATACTTATAACTAGTCACAGACAAGAGCGCCTCTCAGCGTTTTGCTACTACCCCAGCTTTACCAGTTCACAACGTACTCTTGCTAAACTTAAGAGAGATTACAATATCTAGCCCTACCTCTAAAGAATATTATAACTCTTTTTGCACTGTACTTCAGTGCACAATGATAGAATGTAATGATTGTGATATAGTCAAACGTAAATGATATTTACAATGTACAATACAATCAATTTATCCAAAATATACAACTTTATAAAAACAAATTGAACATAAAGTATAGTTGAACAGTAGCAGTAGGCACCGCAGTCTGTTTAAATGATTTGGCCAATTATGTACCAGACATTTCAACTAAATTGCTATGGACACCAACCAAACTATAGCTCCATGTGCTTAATACCATTTTTAAATTTTGCTTTTGTTGGCGCACAATGTAACAGCTCAGGCAACATATTCCACATGTATATTCCACGATATAATAGAATTTTCTGAATTTTAGACAATTTTGTAAGTTCATACTTGAATTTAACTTTACTAGAACTTCTTATTTTGATTTCAGGTCTGTATGAATCGATTCTCTCATCATCATGACTTATATTGTACATAAAAGTCAATAAATGTTGTTTACGTCTTATGTTTAATGTTGTTAACTTGTATTTTAGCATGAGATCTTGTCTATCTAAACGATATTGATTATTGTGACAGTTTTCAATTTTTCATATACCTCACCAATAAAGTCTGTCAATTCTATAAATTTTAGTCTGTAAGCCAGAATCTATTACAAAATCCACATAGTCAAAATGTGGTAATATCATAGTTTTAAAAATCATCTCTGCCGTTTTTTTCGTTAAGAATTTTCTTATTATAGCAAAAGTATATAATTTATTGTTAATTATATTATCAAGTTGGCAAATCATTTTTAATTTATCATCTATTACAACCCCTAAATATTTAAAGCAAGTTACATTTGACAAATCACTACCTGCCAGATTTACATGAACATTCATGTCACACTCCTTACTGCTAATCAACATATGTTTAGTCTTGTCAAGATACATTGATAATTTATTCATACAGCACCAATTATAGACCCGTTCTAGTAGCATATTACTATTACGAATTACAGTATTCAAACCAGAATCAGAACTAATCAAAATAGTGTCGTCCGCACTCATATGCAGTATCAATAATAGAAAAAATATCATTGGTATATATAATAAATAACAGGGGGCCAAGAATGGACCCCTTGGGAACACCATATGTCAGTTCTGTTGTCGCAGACCTTATATTATTCAATGATAAAAATTGTTTACGACACTCAAAATATTCACCAAAAAAAATAATAGTAATTGAATCAAAGCCATACAATTTCTGCTATAGGCTTTATGATTCCAATTTTTAAATAAAGTTATCTAAACATCAAAAATCGCTGTCATAGTACTGCAGTTACTCCTACAACCATGTTGATTGACATTTAAATATTTATCGTCTTCCATATATTTAGAAATTTGTGCATGAACTATTCTCTCTAATAATTTACCAGGTAGCGGGATTTAGTTAATTGGCCTCCAATCTTTTGGTACCTGCAGATCTCCTTCTTTAGGAATAGGAGTAACAGCAGCAATACCCCATGACCTTCAAAACTTACCTAATCGCAGACAATTATTGAATCGATATAACAATTGAGGCAACATTGTCAAAAGTGCAGCCTTAGATATACGAGAACTAATATTGTCACAAGCAGATGATTTATAGATTTTTATAGAACGCACCAATTTGGCAACATATTTGATTGTTACCTCAGTGAACGCAAATGTAGTTGAAATATTGCAGAGGTAAATATTACTTTCCCAATCAACATTCAATTTCTCGGCCAAATTTTTGCCCACTCTAGCATAATATTCATTCATAAAATTTATTGCATCTTCTCCCATCAAGAGACATTTATCAGCACCTGGTTCCAGAGAGAGATTACGATAATTAATTTTACTGCCGATAATTAATTTTCAATCAGAGAGAAATTCCCGATAATTATGGTCTATCCAGAGAGCGTTTCAAGATAATTCCAAAATAATTATCGGCAGTGAAATAATTATCTGGAGAATTATTGGTACCCAATAGTAAACGTTGCTATTGGCACCATAATAATTATTCCCAAATAGGGGGAATATGGGTTGAATCACACACTTAGTGTGTGATACAACACCAGAAAATGATCAACAAATATATTAACTCCAAAATACGTTCTTGGTGTGCAAGGAGAAAAAACTGCATATAAAAAATCATTCATTTTTTTCACTACTCTATAACCCATTTCAAGGTTTCTTAACATAAGATTGTACATATATTGGTGAACAAATATCTACGTGCAAGATTTGAAATAATAATTTTTCAAGTTGAAATCCTTTTCACATGCACAACAATCAATGTTCTGTTGTTGTATCGTGCATGTAGGCCTTGTAGGCTATCGCGGATTTTGTAAGTCAATTTTTGATAGAAAAATATGAAAAAATAAAATGCGTATCTCCAAACCAAAATTTAATATCATGAATATTGAGCCAATAATCTGAATTCATTTTGTTTTTAAACAATTATCAGCAAAAACAGTTATGACTATTTGCCAATCGAATGTTTGATAAATCACTTTTGGTTCCAATTTTGATAATTGCAAAAAAAAGCAAATTCTATGAAAAATACTTTTTTGACAATTTTCACATGACGGCTACCATGATGCCTCTTCCTCTGGGAAATTTTAAATTATTTATCTGATATAGTTCCTCTGTGCAATATGAAAAGGAAAAATATATGTAGTATCGAAAAATACTTTAAAACATGGATTTAAGTCCGTTTTACAGGCACTTTCTCCTTAAAGTTGATGAAGAGTCGACAGGGATGTGGAATAGAAAGGGGCATTGCCAGAACATCTCTTTTTGATGAGGGTTTGGGAAGACACGTGATTGAAGTAGTAATTCTTATTATATGAAATGCAAAGATAAATACCAAAGAAATTATAACAAGTTTCCCTTTTTTATACATAAAGCAAAAATGACATAAATAAGAAATTTGAGGCACCATTGCCTTAATGATAATGTTTTCTATCAGCCCCAAACATTGCATGTACATAAATGTATTTATACCAATAATCAACACCACAGAGGCATCTTGTGACGTCACAACATGGCCAGTGGCGAGGGGTGTGAGTATCAGCAGTAACACCTGGCTGACCCATACACAGGTGTTAGTAAGGAGCAGCCTGTCGCGTAGGTGCACCTATAGAACCCCTTACCCATATCAAAGTACTGCATTTATAACAGTCTACAATAGTAATGCGTTTCGTACATTAGGTCGGATTGTGTCCCCGGATCTTTAATGAAAATAGAATAACTAGAAATATATATGTATAGTTGGCACTCAGGTACAACAACAGTCAATGCACGATACAATACCAACTAGAGTTATACTTTCACTTAGAAAAATACCAGAAAAAATATCTATTTAATTCTTAGGAAAAATATACATAATTTCACAACTTAATGGGGGTCCTGTTTAAATAGAGGGATAATGTCTCATTAGGATAATTAATATGCGGTAACAAAATAAGTGAAAGCCACTGGTCGTTGTTTGTATCACCGAGACATATGAAAAAATGATTGTATGTAATCTCAGGTTAAACAAAACGATCCCAGGGTTGTGAAATTGATCATATAGCAATGACATAGAGATTTGAGGTCCATTGTGATCATTTTTGTAAGGAATTTCGTATTGAATCGCACAAGATTTCTACGAAAACATTTAACATGACTTGTTGAATAATTTTGCAGAGCCCTACGTTGCAGAGGGCTACGATCATCCAGTGTTTCCAATGTTTGCAGATATCTGCAACAAACCACATTCACCAGGGTGAATGGGGCTTGAGCTACACTATACGCGATGTTGTGCATCCGATGTTCTTTGTACCCACGTACATTAAATAAATGATTACATCTATATCATCAAAATATTTAGAACCTGTGTCTAAATCGGGGGCAATGCCCCAGAACCCCCTTTTTCGTTTCTTTTTGTTATTCTTTCAAACATGTGAGAACCTACGTATTTTTCTTTTTTATTTCTAGGTTTGATATGATTATGTACGTGAAAACATTTTGAAAACAACTATTGTTAGAAGTTAGAAATCTTTTGTGAGGTTGTGCACTAAAGTTTACATTAAAATTGACATAGTTTAACTATCATTGACATACATTTTCTACTAAGAGAATTACCAGAATAGGTGCACTGGCCTCCCCACAGGTGACAGGGGCAACAGGCTGTTCGACGGTGCACTATTTTACATGGTTTTGTCAACGTATTAATGTTTATACAGCAACCTCCCCATCCTAAGTCAACATAGGCCGACCGAGGCTGGACCCCTAAACCCACTCTGACTGACCGATCTTTAATCCCCTGTGTTATGGGACGTTGACTAGTGGATGGCAGTCGATAATTATTTTTGTAATTTGCGGATAAATATTGCTATTTGCTTGTACCATTCATGTTTAACAGTTAATCCAATCATCCTGCCGGTAACATTCATACTCCTTAAGCGCTATTTACACTTATTCTACGATAATTATCTTAAAAGCCAACAATTGCAGATAATTACCAAGTTAGGATAAAAACCACTTTACGATAATTCCTCTGGATTGACTCAAGTGTAATTATCGTAATTTGGTCACACTATAATTATCGGTTTTATCTATCTATCTATCTTCATCTCTCTCTGAAACCCGCTGCTGGTGATTTAATTTCAGAAAAACTCTACTTATTATTCGATTTTCCCATTCCAAAATTTTTATTCATTTCTCTCCAAAATTTCCTCAGATTCCCTAAGTTCTCTTGAACATTTTGCTGCAGATAATCATTTTTTGCATTTTCTATTATAGATTTTACCGCCTTATTCTGAACTTTAAAATCATCCCAAGACTCCTGAGTATTCAAAGTATGTGCAGTTTTCAGGAGTTGGTTTTAAAAAGTTCTTTCCTTAATAATTTCTTTTGAGAACCAAATTGGGTTGTCCTTATAAATTTTCATTCGTATAACAGGACATAAAGAATTGGCTGCATATCAAATAACAGACAACATAAAATCCCATTGTTCATAGACCTTTAATATCCCAGAATGGCTCCCAATTATATTTGTCGATTATATCCTGTAACTTACCTGTTGTGTAATTTTTATAGGGACGGCCAGAAATATATTCAGTGTTCTTTTTTAGTTGTTCCATTTTCTTTTAAACAAAAATAAGCAAATGATTACTAATAGCAATATCCAATACGCCTGAATTTCTTATGTGTTCCATATTAGTTAGAATTAAATCTATAGTAGATTTTGTAGTCGAAGTCACCCATGTATAACCATGAATCAGTTGGGTCAATTGAAACTCACGTTCTAAATCCTTTATAAGTTTAAAATCACTATTATTACGACCATTATAGTCGATAGCCTGTATATTATATTCAATACTATGAGTCAATTCTTCTCCCCCCCCCCCCCCCCCACCATGGCAATATCAATAATTTTTAATTACACATTAGGACACATAGTGCAATATTTTTCCCGGGTCAATAATAATAGATATTATATATACAATGGTATTTAGATGATACTCCCCCTTACATGGACTTTTAAAGTGCAGATAGTATTCAGACAAATCATGCAAAATAGTAAACAATCAATTATTAGTACTGTCTTTAAACAAACAATCATCAAACGGTTTGAATAATATCAAATATATTCTATATTTACCGGTTCGATGTCATTATTATTAAATGCGCCAGAAAAAGGAAATAACAAGTAACAACAGTAATTAGTTTTGGACATATATAAATATGGTGAGATATTTATTAATCCTCCTACTACAATAAGCTAAAATTTAAAATTAAACAATGTGAGCAGGTCGGTGGTGTGGGGGCAACTGAATTCTAACGGTTAGCATCCCACCTTTTATAGTCACATGTCAACGGATCCACGTAACCACGGTTACAGAACGGTTACGTCACTTGGCTGCTCCCAGAAATAAAAATTTTGAGGTCTCAGAACCCAAAATATTACATTTACCGGTTCGATGTCATTATTATTAAATTCGCTAGAAATAGGAAATAACAAGTAACAACAGTAATTAGTTTTGGACATATATAAATACGTGACATCCTCTGCGAAAAGCAGTCTTATGGCCTGAAATATTCTATCAAGATGGTGTCTTGGGGAATCTAATACTGAAAAAATTAGGTAAATATTCTTATTAGAAAAAAAGTTATGTTAACTTGAAGAGACAAGGGTCGGATATGCTAAATATGCTCAAATGGACCAGTCTTTGGTATTTATAAAGATATAACTATTATATAATCTAGGCCAAAAATTGAAATCCTAAATATGATTTCAGGAAATATACTGCCATTTCCTTTCCATTTAAGATATTCAGAATCTGTTTTTGCTGAATATGGCCAAGCAGTCCCTTGATTCAGAATTTCAAATTTTGAAAACTTAATTTTGTTCCATGGTTACCATGGAAACCCTCATTTGCAAAGCTGTAGTATCAGCGGGTTTGGGCGTTCTATCAACATTCTGGTTACCATGGCAACAAAATGTGAAAAATCCTAATTTTTTAACCAAAAATGAAAACAATGAAAAATTTCAGTTATAGCATGGATTTAGCTTATTTTTATGATTTTTATGATTTCTAGGCTAAATAAAGGCTCTAGAGCCATGAATAGGCATTTCCATGAGGCTGGAAATCCCAGAAAATGTCACATATTATTATGGTGAGATATTCATTAATCCCAACCCTCCAAAACTAAATACCTAATGTAGTGAGTAAATTTTTTGTTGAACTGCTTTTTGAGAAATGGAAGGCTTAACATACTTATAAATACAATCAGAGGCCCACTGACCTCGCTCCTTAATAAAAGTTATAGGAGCATCTGAATTATATAATTGTGTAGTTCCACCCCTCCTAAGTGAGTGGGTGGAATAATTACCACTAATTTTTTATCTACCCAGTAGTCTTTTGAATAATTTATTAAAATCTGAATAAGTCAGATAATCCTAATTATTTGTTGAAAAAAGAGCTGAACTACTCTTACCTGGATGGGTCTTATACAAGGACTCCAACCAGTATACAGGACATAAAGCCCTATTACTACTCGTCATGTTCTCTGTGGCGGGAAACCCTGACTTGCCTGCCACCTGGTGTGAGTCTTTGTAACTAAAGAGTAGAACTCCCTAGTCAAGGAGGTAAATAAAACTAATTCCAGTTCCAGTAGTTTACAGCCCAGAGTTGTGTTGCTTGAATGCAGTTTAGATTCTAAAATATGACATGAGATCTGACATAGGCGATGAAGGAAGAACTCACAAGGTGCAAACTGAACATTTGAAGTGTCCAACAGGTGTAAGTTTGGTAGTATAAACTAAAAGTAAACATGGATAGTGACAAAAACTCTGTGCCCAAATTTGACTGTTACTCAGAGCCTGCCACTCTAGGCCCAAGGTGGTGCTGGTGGCTCACTAGTTTTGAACTGTATGCTGATTCTAAAGGCTTGCTGATGACAAATAATGCTACAAATGCAGTAAAGCAGCAGGGGCGGACCCAGGAATTTGTAGAGGGGGGGGCCCAAAAACATGAATGTACAGGGGGGTAGATCCCCCATCAAACATGATTTAACAGGGCAAGGGGGGGGGGGGGGGCAAAGGCCCGTCCGGCCCCCCCCCCTGGATCCGCCCCTGAGCAGAGTAGAAGGGCCATGTTATTGCACTGTGCAGGGCATGATGTGCAAGATGTTTTCACCACATTAAACAATACTGGGGGTGTAGATGGGGGGGGTCCTATGTCCTGTGTCGAATTTAAAAAATGGCCATGTCGCCTGTCCCTATATCTAGATTTAGACCCATGTCCCCTGTTGAATTTAAGAAATGGCCCTGTCCCCTGTCACTATCATTTTAAACCTCCTCTCCCCTGTCGCATTTAAGAAAAGGGTGATATCATTTGTCCCTAAATCGCCATGTCCCCTGTCCAATTTAAGAAACAGCCATGTCGCCCTGTCGAATTTAAGAAATACCCATATCACCCTGTCGAATTTAGGGGTCTACACCCATAATACTGGTACTGCCACTCAGTATGACAGGGCAGTGGATGCCCTAAATAACTATTTTGTGCCACAAGTAAACACCACCTATGCAAGTCATCAGTTTCGTCAAACTACCCAGAAAAAGGGGGAAACCGTATAGCAGTTTGTGACAAGGCTTAGGCAGATCGCGATAGACTGTGGTTATGGCAATGAGACTGAAAATCAGATAAGGGATGAGGTTGTTTGTAAGTGTTTGTCCGAAGACCTTAGACGCAAGTTGTTAGAGGAGGGGCCTACCTAAGTTCACAACAAACCCTTAGAATAGCCGAGCTGTGCGAGCGAGTTGCATGTTGGTGAAAAAGTTAAATCTGTGAATAAAGTTACCCAAAAAAGCAGTGCAAAGTTCAAACCGAAAAATGACTATAAGCAAAAGAAAGGGCAAGAATGTTACAGGTGCGGCCAGACAGACCACTTCGGCAGAGATCCCAACTGTCCGGCGAGAGGTAAGACTTGTGGTAAGTGTGGTCTTGATGACCACTTTGCAAAAAAGTGTAAAACCAAGCAAAAACCAAAAGGTCGTGTAAACACTTTATCTGAAGGGGCTGAGAAATCCGACTTTGCATTTCATGTATCTAAAGACAAACATGGTATGATGCAAGTAAATGTTGGAGGTGTTCCCGTTGATGTGTTAATCAATAGTGGTGCAAGTACAAATATCATAGATTAGCAGACTTGGAAATGTTTAAGTTGAAAAACATCAAGTGTACTTCTTCGGCTAAAAATGAAAAGTTGTTGTACCCATACGCTTCTGACAAACCGCTCCAAGTAAAAGGTACTTTAAAATGTCAAGTTAAAGTAGGAAAGGGTTGTACTGAGGCAGAGTTTCAAGTAATCAGAGGTAAAGGCATCCCTTTAATCTGTAAGCAGACAGCGATAGAGCTAGGTGTTCTTAGAATAGGGGTAGAAAATTTTTTTTTTTTTTTTTTTTAAAAGTACATCAAAAATTTTTTTTCCTTACCAAATTGCCTCACTCTGGGCTTTGGAGACTAGACAAGCCTTGTCTAGTCCCTGTGCCAGCACCTTAGATCTTAGTGATCCACTCCAACCAATCAAATAAACCCCCAATCTCCAACTACTTTGTTGGGGGTCACAAGGGGACCCCTGTTTTTACAGGGACATCCTAAAATCTTTTTAGGTACCGTTTTCACACTTCCTCATGATGCCTTGAAGAGACACTTGTCGAAACTGCTTTCTCCCTGACCAGCCCAGACTGGTCAGTCTGTCAGACCCACACTGACCCTTTCCCAACAGTCTCAGACTGTCAGTCACACTTTGCCAACCAGACTCCACTTAGAGCTGAACTGGCCCCTGGATGGAATCCTAGCAACCAGTTGCTAGGTCCCTAGTCCCATCCATTGTCTGTGACCATGGAGATGGTGCCCAGGCACTTGAGCAGGATCACCGGGTCCCAGCTCAATCACAAGCGGTAGCATCAGAAGTCACGGACACACCTAGCCTCGTCCATATCATATATTCTACACTATTTCCGTGTCTTACCGCAACTCCTTTCCAACCAACTACCAAGATATGGCCTCATACAATGCAGGAGACCCTGCAAAAAAAGTTTCACCCGTGTACAACGCGCCGAGCGTCGTCACGAACGAGACAAACTCCGACACCCGCGAGGGGCCGACCTCCGGCATCCCGGCGAGTGAGAGGTCGACTGCCCGACCTCAAAATTCCCTCTTCTCACGCACAGACCACGAACAGGTGGGTGAGAGGGATACCTTACCGTCAGATAAGACTTTTGAACGTAAACAAAATAATCTTGTCATTGATGGATCAGTCTCTTTCACGTTACCCTCGGGCCATAGCCACTCGGCCGGCTCCGACGGAACGGACAGGGACGCCACATTGTCAGACTCGTTGCGCCATCTAGCGATTAACGGGCGAGACAACGCCGCCGGACCTCTCCCACAGGGGGAGGCAGGGGGCGACAAACAGAGTGTTCCCGCTCGTGACAACACGACCGGGTATAACCCTGACCCTCGGACCTCCGCCAGTACAGGGGAGGATCTTACAGGTCCTGACAAGGGGCCTTTAGGTACCGGGGATATGAGTTTTAATCACTTACCAAAACCAGACCGGGACCACATGATTAACTGCCTCATTGAAGGCTTGCAGTCCAGTCATGACCTCGGCACTAGACTTTGCCAATTTCTCATAGACAATGAACCAGGCTTTGAACCTAACCCGGGCTCATCCTCTATGAGTGACAATACCCGAGCACTTTTTTCCGAGCTGGCCAACTTACCCGAACCGGGTACTGACCGCCATGGAAATGGCTCAGGGTCACCTCATAAGACCACTGTTGTCGATGAAACCTCGCGTGACCTTGTTCCTAATGCTCACTCCTCTACTCCACAGGAGAAGCGCCTCCAACTGCACCCCCGAGCGGAACAGCAGTGGCGACAAGCCAGGTCAGCCAAGCTCCTCACCGCCAAGGGGCAAAGCCGCATCGACCACCTATTGGATCTCAACAAAGAAGGGATCCTATCACCATGGGCTTCTGCTGGGACCCCACTTCCCCTTTTTGTGAGGTCCATGGACAGCCTAGTGGAGGAAATCGGGAGGATACGCAGAGAATGCGCCTTCAGGGTTCAGGAGGCGACAGCCAAGGCCCTCCTGTCCAAAGTACGCGAGGACGAGGAGGACACCCAGACCCTACTCGTCCCTCTCCGGACCCTCCTCGCCAAACCGGGCTCCTCGACCTACGAGGAAGCTACCCTAAAGATTGACACTTTCGTCGCCAGAGAGAAAGCAGCCCTTGCCAAACAACTTGTCAAACGCAAGGAGATGCTCCGCGATAACCAGCAGACTGTACTGGATTTCGCAAACGGGATAATGACTTTCCCTGAACTTTCAGAGGAACCCGACAACTCTGACGAAATCTCTGATCCCACCCATGAACCAGATGAGGCCATGGGGGAAGGCCCCACGGACCCTCCTCCTGGCCCAAAATCTGGCCAAAAATCCTATGGCAACCCCTCGAAGCCTTCGAAGGGTAGCCCCCCCGGTCCCGCCAAGGTACCACGTAAGGAAAACCCATCAGTTAGGGGAAACCCCAGGGACAGGGTCCTCACCCCCTCCAACACCCCTAACACTCAGGGCAACCCTAACCCCCACCCCGGGAGGAACCCCCTTAAGGATTTTCGGATCCCCCGCCATCAAAACCGGGACGACAGCCCCGAGAGCGACGGCGAATGGGTAAAGATTGTCAAGAAGAGACCGCGCTCCAAGAGCACGGACACTTCGAACAAAAAACCCAAGAATGCCCCCAATACCCACCAAAGGGGAAACGGGGGCCCTTCACGTACCACCAACCCTCAACCCAAGAAGGGGAACCCAAACCCACAGAGGGGAGGGAACAAAGGGAGGGGCCCAAACCCAAACGCCCAAGGGGGTGTTGCGAAAGGGAGGTACCCGGGTCAGGGCGGGAACAACCAGAACCGGGGCAACAACTCCCAAAACAACGGCCCTCACCGGGGTCAATACCAGGGGAACGGCCCGAGGAACCAGAACAAACCCAAGGGTTGGCAACTCACCCCCCGAGAAAAAGAACTCATCAAGCAGTTCAGACGCAATTAAAGACCCTAACATCCCGTTTTAATTGTGTCACGTCCCACCTTCAAGGCCCCGCCTTGGGACCTGGCAAAACCCTCCCCATAAAAGCGGGAGCGGTACCACCAACTGACATTGGCACCCCAGATTTCAATGTCCTCACTGATGATGAACTCACCATCTTCTTTGAAAATAAAATTTCTGAAGAACTTTACACTGTGCCTTCCACTGTTGTTAACCTTTCAGATGTCCACCTTTCCCATTCTGAACTCTCAGTACTGGAAAAAGGTCTAAGTTTCTGCCCCACCCCGGGGGAGCCACACCTAGGTGACCTCAGAAGGGACCTGGACAGATTCCACCGAAACCTCAGAATCAAAACCTTTTTTGACCCTGACAAACACCCCAACCCCAACACCGGACAGAACTCTCTGTCTAGTACAGGTTCTTCTTTCCCCCTGAACTCCAGCACTGAGATTTCAGAAGTGGAATTGGAAATTAGAAAATCCAAAGTTCTAAGACCCAATACTAAATGGGAACCCCCCAAAGGCTCTCTACATCTTGAGACCTTTATCCTCACAAACGAATTTGACCTTAACAAAACTTTTGTAAGGGCACCAAAGTACAGCAATATTAGCAAACAAGAGAGATCAGCCATCAAGAGCCTCTCTAAAAGGGATGACATCATCGTAAAACCAGCTGACAAAGGTGGGGCGACCGTAGTCATGAACCGATCAGACTATATCAAAGAGGGAGAGAGACAACTCTCTGACCCTCTCTTCTATGTACGCCTGAATTCAGATCCCACTGAACGTAATGTCCTTGAGATCAACTCGGTAGTCCACTCCCTCAGGACCAATAATGAGATCTCCTCTTCTCTAGAGAAGAGGATTCTCACCCCTGAAGGGAAGACCCCAGAACTCTACCTCCTCCCAAAGATACACAAGGGAAAAGTCCCTCCCCCAGGCAGGCCAATTGTCTCAGCGAATGGCTGCCCCACAGAGAGGATATCTGCTCTAGTAGACATCCATCTTAGACCTTTCCTCCCGAAGATACCCTCTTACCTACGGGACACAACGGACTTCATCCAGAAATTGGATAATCTCCCCGCACTCAAGGAGAACGCCATTTTGTGTACTCTGGATGTTACTTCCCTTTACACAAACATACCAAATTATGAGGGCCTTAGCGCCACAGCCAGGCTCCTCATCAAGCACAGAAAACAGAATACAGACACCATCATGCTCTCGAATTCTAGCATCTGTCGCCTTCTGAAGATGGTACTCACCATGAACAACTTCCAGTTCAATGGAGAGAGTTTCCTGCAAATATCAGGAACAGCGATGGGTACCCGGGTAGCCCCCACTTATGCAAACATATTCATGGCTGACTTTGAGGATAAGTTTGTATACACATATCAGAAACAACCACTCTTATGGGTCCGTTTCATTGATGATATCTTCATGATCTGGGAGCACGGGGAAGATGAACTCCACAGGTTCATTGAACACCTCAACTCCTCTCACCGTACCATCAAATTCACTTCAGAATTATCCAAGGAAACGGTGAGCTTTCTTGACACCCGAGTCGCTAAAGGACCAGGGGGTAAGGTCACCACAGACCTTTACACCAAACCTACAGACTCTAACAACTACCTCCTCTACTCTTCAGCCCACCCCTCTCACTGCAAGAGGGGCATACCCTATGGGCAATTCCTGAGGCTACGTAGGATCTGTTCCTCCACCCCATCCTTTGTGCATCACAGCATTGAGAAGGGGAAACACCTCCTCCGGAGGGGCTACCCTAAGGAACTGGTCTCCAGTGCCTTCATCAAAGCCTTCAAGCTTGAGAGGGCCACACTCCTCCTATCCCAGGATAGGGAGAGTGATGAGCCCCCAAATATCCTGGTCACTACTCACAATCCAGGCTTCAACGGCCTGAAGAAAGTGGTAGAGAAGAACTGGGATATCCTTGGCCGCTCTTGTTCCACAAGAGAATTACACAAACAAAAGGTCCTCACTGCGTACCGCAGACCCAAGAACCTTAGGGACATCCTAGTCCGAGCTAGACTCAAGGAACGGAAAAAAGCCAGGGAGAAGGGGGAACCGTGCAACCCCTGCACCACCAAAAAATGCAGATACTGCCCCAGACTCAACAAAACAGGCAGAATCAGATGCACAGCCTCCAACAGAAGTTACACCGCTAGGTATAACGTCACTTGCAAGAGCTCGAACCTAACATATTGCCTAACCTGCAAAACATGTGGGATCCAGTATGTAGGACAAACAAAGAAGAGGCTCATGGACAGGTTCCAAGCCCACTTCTACAACATTACGAGCAACAAAACAAACAATGAAGTAGGCAGACACTTCAACCTACCAGGCCACAGAGGCCTAGAAGATGTTGAAATACACATCTTGGACTTTATCCACGCCGACCCCAGGGGGGATAAATCCAAGTACCTCAGGGATCTGATTGAGTTCAATTGGATCCAGAGGATGCACACAAATGCGCCCACAGGCCTTAATGTGATGGACCCTATATAGTCCACACTACTCCCCAGTTGGGGGCCCAGAGATGCAACCTAGCCACGTCAAAAAAAATTTTCCTTACCAAATTGCCTCACTCTGGGCTTTGGAGACTAGACAAGCCTTGTCTAGTCCCTGTGCCAGCACCTTAGATCTTAGTGATCCACTCCAACCAATCAAATAAACCCCCAATCTCCAACTACTTTGTTGGGGGTCACAAGGGGACCCCTGTTTTTACAGGGACATCCTAAAATCTTTTTAGGTACCGTTTTCACACTTCCTCATGATGCCTTGAAGAGACACTTGTCGAAACTGCTTTCTCCCTGACCAGCCCAGACTGGTCAGTCTGTCAGACCCACACTGACCCTTTCCCAACAGTCTCAGACTGTCAGTCACACTTTGCCAACCAGACTCCACTTAGAGCTGAACTGGCCCCTGGATGGAATCCTAGCAACCAGTTGCTAGGTCCCTAGTCCCATCCATTGTCTGTGACCATGGAGATGGTGCCCAGGCACTTGAGCAGGATCACCGGGTCCCAGCTCAATCACAAGCGGTAGCATCAGAAGTCACGGACACACCTAGCCTCGTCCATATCTTAGAATAGGGGTAGACATTGCCACAGTCTCAGACAAACAGTCCCTCGAACTACAGTACCCGAAAGTGTTCACTGGAGTAGGAAAACTAAAGACTAAACAAGTGACACTGCACATTGACCCTGAGGTGAAACCTGTAGTACAACCACTGCGTTGCACCCCGTTTAATCTGCGCGACAAGGTGGAAAGGAAAGTTTAAGAACTGTTGACACCCTATCCCAACTGTTGATGAGGTGTTGCAGACCATAAATGGGTCTAAGGTGTTTAGTAAGCTGGATCTTCGTCAGGGGTACCACCAGAAAGATCTGTCGCCTGAATCGCATGAAATAACTACTTTTGCGACACATGCTGGGTTATACCGATACAAACGCCTTCTCTTTGGTGTAAACGCGGCCAGTGAGCAATATCAGTATGATATATCGTCGGCACTTGCTGGTATTGAGGGTGTTGAGAACATCTCGGACGACATTATCGTGCATGGTCAGGACCAGGAAACCCACGATGAATGTTTACACCATTTGTTCAAACGACTTGAGAAGTGTGGACTTACCCTGAACGGTGAAAAGTGTATGTTTAGCATCGACCAACTTGAGTTTATGGAGATCATGCTATTCGAAAAGGGGATTGGCCTGACTGAGGAATGTGTGCGAGCCTTGGTTGAGACCAGAGAAACAGAAGATGTAACTGAGTTGCGTAGTTTCTTGGGCCTTGCGAACTACAGCAGTAGATTTATTCCTCAGGTCTCGACATTGTCTGAGCCGTTGCGAAAGCTGACAAAGAAAGATGTTCCATTTGTATTTGGTCAGGAACAGAAAGAAGCATTCAATGCGTTGAAACAGAGCTTGGCAAAGGCAGGTACTCTGGCATATTTTGACAAGGACGCTCCGACACAGATCATAACTGATGCAAGTCCGGTGGGACTCGGTGCTGTGTTGGTGCAAAAGCAAAAAGGTGAACTGGTAGCTGTGTGCTATGCAAGCCGTAGCTTGTCAGATGTTGAGAAATGGTACTCCCAAACAGAGAGGGAAGCCTTGGGACTTGTGTGGGCCTGTGAGAAGTTCCACCCGTATGTGTATGGAATGAAGTTCGACTTGGTGACGGATCACAAACCGTTAGAGGTGATTTATGGTCCCCGTTCAAAACCGTGTGCCCGAATTGAAAGGTGGGTACTTCGTCTCCAGCCATATGCATTCAGAGTAGTCCACATCCCTGGTACGAAGAACATAGCTGACCCGTTATCACGTCTGGTGAGTGGTAAACACAGACACCAATGGTAAAGGGTACTATTTTTCTCCGACCATTGAAATTTTCGCAGAAATTTCTCCACCACCTAAGGTTGTCCCTAGCTGCCTGACCAATTTTGATTGCATTTATATTGTTATTTAAAAGTACTCTGTATAAATTAAATATTCTACTGCAATAAACGTTCCCCCCTGAAACTACATGGGCGCAGTGAGACAATTCACTACTTGCACGGAGCAGGGGCGCCACCGTCACACATACCTCAGAACGAGGCAAGGTGCTGTGATGGTGGGCTGGATTGGTTAAAGCAATACCAAATGGATAAACTTTTTAAGGTATTATGCTTTTTATTGAGCACTTAGGCTTTTCTCAGCTATGTAGAACATACGCTACATGGATAATAGTTGATTTAAGCTTATTATAAGGTTACACAATATCAGTAATTAGATGAACATGAAAAATAATACACTATAAATCTCGTGAATGCTTAGACGCTGTCAAACAGGTCTTGTTGCCCAATGAGATATCGTATAGATGTTTTACACATCTTAATGTTGATACTAACACCAATCCATAGCATTTATTAGCTCACTGGCTTTGAAGATTGACATAAAAGGGGATAGTTTGGCACAGGGGGTCGCACCTGACAATGTGACAGTTAAACAGTAGAGGGGCTTCACACAGCTTGATAGAGAAAACAGGTGACACCTGTGTGAATATCCACCTCTCACTTTTTGTCACACTTACAGGTCCATGTGCGACATTAGAACAAAAGAGTAAACAATTATATTCACAAAGGCTTTAGTTTAGCCTGCTAAGTAGTGCAGTTAATATCTCTGTAGTCAAGGTACACTGTCACCCTCGATACAGGGTCCTCACAAACAATTCAGATTGAATGAATTTTCTTTTTTTTAAAAGTAAGGATAGTCTGTTTTCATTATTTTCGTTCATGAATATAAGAGATAGAAGCATTGTATGTATCATATATATCAAAAGCTATCTTATAATTATGTGTATCCTATTCTAAAGCACTGTCTAGCCTAGCCCAGATAGTACTTTGCCTCGTTTTGAGGTAGGGAATTCCCGGGGTTTTCCCGGGGTTTTCCCAATATGGCCGATCCATGCAAGTAGTGAATAGGCCTCCCAAGCTCTCTAACTCTTTTTTTGCAATTGTTGACTTCTCAGCTGAGTATTTATCTAACAAGAATTTAAGCTTTTCAAGCTTATCTGATGGTAATCTAAGCTCCATCTCCATGGAGTCAATATCTAAGCCCAGATATCTACTTACTTGAGAGGGTGGGGTCACTTTACCCCATGAAATATAGAATCCTAAATATCTTAGGGTCTGTATTACCAATCTCTGAGCTCTCTCTGCCTCTTCATAAGAGGATTCAACCACAATGAAATCATCTAAATAATTTACCACCTGTAAATTATAGATATCTGTTAATATGCCATAAACAAATTCTGATAATTGTTTAAAGTACATAGGACCCAGGCACAGACCAAAAGCCAGTCTGTTATCTTTGATGTAAACCTCCTTTCCATCTATTTCCCATCTCAGACCCATGTACTTTTTATGGTTTTGAAAAATAGGTACTGCTCTATAGGCTGACTTGATATCTACCACGCCCCCATCTGGCTTTGGGACTGCTCCCAGACTATGAATGCAGTCTGGTTTTTCATGAACTATTTTTAAATAGCCCTCAGATAATTCTTTGTGAATTATTTTGTCTATCTTTTCAAAATTATCGCCATCGTATACAGATTTGTAGTTATTACAGTCATAGATTAATTTTGTTTTTACGGCATTGTCATCTACAATTTTAAAACCACCAGTTACTGAGTCTACCATGCCCGAGAATTTTTCTTTACATTCTGCAGACCCCAAAGACAAGACATACTGAAAACGACATGGTTTTAATTGGGCTAATGCGCCGCCAATAAAGAATTCGCACTGGCAGATACCTAGCGCGCATTCCTCATGGACCTGTACTACGTTTCCCTCCGACGAAGTTACAGAGAACACAATTTTTTCTGAATAATTCTCGTAAACATACTTTTCGAGCTAATTTCCAAAAATATCGCATACCGGTGTGACCGGGGTGATGTCTTCTACAAGACTATCACTACTGTAACCAGGAATATTAGCAAATTCCTTACCATTTTCATGAAAATGACTACAGCAAGATCATTTTTCTCATGCATCCTCCGCATCCGCCTGTGTACTTTCCGCCCCACTATCAGTGACGTCATTGGTTTTTGTACCGGCATTTGCCGCGCAAACTGGGTCAACGGACTACAGCAGGTGTTTGCGGAGGCGCATTTTGATGCATTATCATTCGCATCTTCACAAGATACCCAATTAACATGGTTTACTTTACTACCAGGATTACATAGGATTACCGTATCAGGTCTACGGTGCTGTGCTTTCACCGTAGGAGGAGGAAATTTACGGTCTTGAAAGTACTGACAAGACTGGTTTGCTAACCCCCGGGGCATGACGTCACCACATTTAGATAAGTTCCCTACATTACACAGATCACTTTCAATGACAACTTGCAAGCCAGATTTAAATTCCCCCTCCTATTTCTGGTCTTTTTTCGGGCCGTTACGATAGCACTCTTTCTTTGAGTGACCCTTCATTTCACAGATAATGCAGCAATGGGATATGTTACATTTTGCCTGACATCCTTGTTCCGAATTGAACCTGCTGTCTTGGGCCTTGCCCGGCTGCTCCTTCAAATGCACACCCATAGATTGTGCAACCTTGCACATTTTCCCTGTTGATGCTGCGTGCCTGCTTTTGCAGTTTTGACAAAAGTTAAAGCCTGCCATTCCCCAAAATTGTGAGCAGGTCTGTGGTGTGGGAGCAACTGAATCCTAACGGTTAGCATCCCACCTTTTATAGTCACATGTCAAAGGATCCACATTACCACGGTTACAGAATGGTTACATCACTCGCCTACTCCCGGAAATAACAATTTTGAGGTCTCGGAACCCAAAATATTACAATACCAGCAGTAAGCACCGCTATTATAATAACATCTAATTTTCATATTCAATGGATAGTATGTATAACACTATGAGTTAAACAGGTCCGCAGCAGGCGCTGCTAAACCTAGTTAGTGATTTCTAGATTAACATGTCAGATTTGGCAGTAGGCACCGCTCAGCTAAATGTCAATAATGAAACATTCCCTTTTGGGTTGATAAAATACATTCAGCAGTATTAAGAACCCAGTATTAACTAATTAAGTATGGGTGGTACTGGGAATTCGTCCTTTGTTCTGTAGGATAGGAATGTCTGCTTTTGAAATTATATACATTATGTTTATTTCAGTTATAAATTGCTTTTTCCAAAAGCGATGTAACTGATTCAAATTCACCTGTAAGGGCAATGCAAAAGATGCATGCTTCGATGAATGTTGCTATATTTGAAATCTGTAATGGGTGGGAAAGTGATAGACATGCAATACACGCTGATGAAATATGATACGCACAGTTTAATGTTGGCTGAAGTATCAAATGTACAGCTACACATGCTACGCAATTATCAACTATGATTTTATTTTTAGCCAATCTTTATTTCTGGGTGCACACAATTACAGTCAAATTGTCACGCCTCGTATCTGCTTATGCTGATGAGCTATGGAATACAATGTCAAAAATACTTTATCTACCATTTGATTTTGTTCCGATCATGTTTGATCATGGCATCTATAATTGTGCCAAAAATTGAGAAGTAAGCAATTAGAACAGTGCTTAATTGCATAGAAAACGAGCATATTTTTTTAACTTTGAAGATGACCAGTATACGGGTCAGTTTTTCTGAAAGTGTACAATATCATGTACGTTCCTCTGTTTGGTGTTATACTGACACTGGCTTTAAAATAAAACTATGTAAACTATTATTTCAAGTGTTATCCAACAGAAGACACATAAACCAACTAAAAAATGTATCATTTATGTGGGGGTAAACCATTATTTTTAAATATGAGGCACTTGTAGCCCATGAAATGCCTAAAAGATGCAGTTTTTGACAAATGTTCATGCATTCTCAGTACTCTCATTTTATCTGGGTCTGTATTATGTAGTTCTAAATTATTTTCCTTTATGACTGACACCCATGGGTATATAAAAAATACTCTACCTGATTCACTAATGCTGTAACAAAATAAATTCAAGGCCTATACCAACCCAAGTATAGTATGTTAAACGTACATGAGGTACCAATCAAAGGTCTATACTGGTATGTTTTTTTCTATTTAGATTCCATATGTACATGTATAATTATACCCCAAATAGTACCTGTCCATATAAGTAAGAGCTTTTCCCTTATCTGATTATATGCTCAGACCTATACTGGATTATACAAAAAAATAATTGAATTTGATCACGTACGTTCTCAAGTGGTTTTACAAACATAAATGTGACATATCGATCCATACTGGTATTATACCTTTTTATTCATGTTTCTTACTTGTTTTTCTAATAAAACTGAAATAATGGTGCCTTTGATTGTGCGGGAAATGTCTATTTCACCCCTAAAATAGCAGTTTGGAACGTACATGAACATGGAACGTGCGTGATGGCGGGAATCTTTTACTTCCGGTTTTACGGCGGATAATGCTACCGCAGCGCCCCCTAACACGTCAATCGGAAGCGACGAATGGCGGTAAGTCACGCACGTTCATTTATCATGTATGTTCACGTCTTTCTGTGCTGATATGTTGCTTATACTGATGTTGAATTGTTGTCAAAAAGGTAGTTGGGTGATCATAGATCATGAAGGCACAGTCATTTTGTAACGAAATTCTAAGTTTTTTTGTAATATTCGGTCGGAAAGATCCTTGACAAACCGCCGGTGCAAAAACCCGGGACGCCACGTCCTGTCTGTTTGAAAAAATGCCGGTCTTGCTCGCCACCCCATGTTTGCGGAACGTACTAGAACGTACATGATCTCAATTTTGTGGCACTTCTAAAGTTGTGTAGCTTCTTCAATATCGGGTACAATTCAATTTTTTTGGTGTTCTTGGCAGTCAAATTATATTCTGGCACGTGTAGAATGTCATTCGGGGCTTCGCGTTACTCTTACTATGCTAAGCACCCCTTGACACACTTCATGTACGTTCATATGCCCTTTTTTTTATGTGAGCCTTATTAAACATCATTACAAGTAAACTGACCCTTCATTGAAATGTTTCCTGAGGTTGGCAACGATATTAACTATGTGTATGAACCAATATTCCATGATATTGATGGGTTAGTCAAAGCTATTTGCTCGGATTCCAGTCTTCCTGGAACGTGCGTGATCCAGATCATGTACGTTCTGCGGCATCACAGTTACCCTATTTATTCATACAATATTATGTCTGTGAGCATCCATTATTACATGTATAACTAAGGGCTTTCCATATGTAAAAAATAAAATAACATCGAAACTGATTATATTAGTGAAATGCTGTAATTGGTAGATCATGTACGTTCCCACCGTACCTATTTCCTTAAAAAAAAAAAAAATTCACCCTATGACCTTTATATTGTACCTACATATGCCTGACAGTAAGGCCTATTTATCAAACGAGCACGAAAAAAAATTCTGGCAAAAAAACTTTAGATTTTTTTTTCAACCTCCATTTCTTTGCATTATTTGCTCATTTTGTACATGTATATTCACTATTATATTTCCTTAACGGCCCCCGATCTTCATTTGTGTGCAATCGTTTACTTAAAATTGGTTTCATTGTGTTTATCTTGGATATTTGGTACTAAATCCATCTGCTATTATGCACGGCTCGATGGGTTCTGCGTCCAACTTTCCATTTGATACCACTCTGTAGAAGTCTGGGATCTATTTTATGTCTACTTTGTGTTTATAGTTTGATAATTTGTCATTGGTATAAATGATCCTAGATGTATTCTGGTATCATTGTTCATTAAAATAATAATTGTGTGAGTATGATTAAAGTGTAGGTATTTCTTTAACAGGTTTATGTAAACCTAAATGTACTGTGGGTATGGTAAAGATTATATCATTTAGAAGGTTATAGAAATATAAAATTATTGTATAAGTTTAGGCAGCCCACAGATCTATTTTGTAACTGTCTTCATCAGCTGTATGGGGGTCCTTAATACTCCTCCACACACTGGATGTGGGACACACGTGTCATTGTATTGTGCATTCAAACTCTAGATTGTAAAGGCCCATAGAATGTGAAGGGCTTAATCTATGCTCAACACTAATATTGGGTTCATGTAGGCACGTAGGTACTATGATAGACCCCTACTCAGTTAGAATAGAGTTAATGATTTCAGTGTATTCAATTTTTATTGAGGAATATACACAGGTAGTCAGTTATACACGTGATTTACAAAACCCGCTTGAAGTACATAACATGCCAGTGCAATCATTAAAATGTTTGTGTATAACCAATAAAATGAATTCTTTCTTCCACTCAAATAAGACTCGAGCTGATAATCAGAATTTACTGCTTTTACTATTTCTTTTATAAAATACTGCGATTCAACTTCTGAGGACTAACAAAGTGAGGGAAAAAAGACAAAAATAGGAAAAACGAGTTTTCTACAACAGTGACATAGTAAAGACATGGAAATTATAATTCACAAACAAATACCATGGAATAAATTATCTTTAAAATAACTCTATTGGATGAACATGTATAATACTTCAAATGTTCACAAATTTGGTTTTACAAGAGGCTTCGCCTCTAGAGTAGAGGAGCCAGTTTCCGCGCATTTAGGGCCAGAAATAACTATTCAACAAAATATTGAGAGATAATATAAATTCATTTAATCTTTTTTCACCTATATGTAGTGGAATAACGTCTATGAACCTAATCATAATAATAAAAAAAGAATTGAAAATATTTTTGTATCATATCACAATGTTTTACTGTCAGAGGATAATTCTTCAATTTTCGCGCACCTGGTGCCTATTTTCGCGCATTTTGGTGTCAATTTTCGCGCATTGAAGCATATTTTAAGTGTTAAATGAGTAAAATATTCAATGGAAAGAAAATATAATATGTGAAGCATCAGAAAAAGATTATCTACCAATATCTGTAATGAAAAATACTTGTTGAATTCTTAGTTATTGGTAATATGCATATTAGAAATGCTATGTTGTATGACAAATTCTAAATAAGAGATGCATGAAAAAAGTAGGAAATACACATATTTGTGCATTATCAATAAATGACAAAAGCATTAATTCGTCCAAGCGAAAGACAAAAAATGTATGCATCAACTTTTTGGTTAATATCATTTTAGGAAAATATCTTACAAATATATAGAAGCTTGCTTTGAAAAATTCTCGAAGTTTTTATACAAAAAAAAGTAGGAAAATTCGGAAATTTCGGAAAAATACGTGAAAAATGCGCGAAAACTGAAGACTGCCTTATTTTTTGTCATCAGTTTTCACGCAGGGGTCTATTTTCTTAAATATATTAAGAAAATTCAATTTTTCAGAAAAATGTGACGTCACATTACCCTAAACTATAATGTCTATAATATTTTGAGTGTTTAGATTTTCTTTTTTATTAAGAATTCTTACTTTTATGTATTATTTGAGAAAATTATGATATTATAAGGATCCTGCCCATTTTCCATTTAAAAGGGGCATCACTACATGATTTTGCTGCTAGAATACCTAAATATTTGCAAATTATCATAAAAAAACCTCATGTTTATTCAAAGAGGACGTCCTTATGGTTCTTAGTGGGAAAAAATGGGTTTGAGATGGCTTTAGAAAAAATGCGTTTATAAAAATGCGTAAAATGCGCGGAAACTAGTGCCGCGCGGAAACTGGCACCTCTACTCTATGAGTTTACCAGCACGTAGGCTAACGTTAGTCTATGCATGTTAATGATCCTATTCATTTTAAAACTTATTCTCACTGTATGAATATTGGACCAATATATGAAAAGTAAGAGCAAACAGTCCAAAGTTTTGAGACCCCTCTAGCTTGTCCTACGATTTGGCGCCACTCATTTCCACTCTCCAAGCAGAAAAGGGTAAAATCGATTGTATGCGTAGGTACATCTCTGCTTGGAGAGTGATGACGCGGCTGTCGTCATTATTACCGTTGTGAAACAGCCATTGCGATGACGATGCAGCCATCTTATTTTAAGGGAAACTATCTTTCCTTTGCCTTGGCTATTGAAATGAAAATGATAGATTACCTATGAGGAAAGAAATTAGGTACAGGATCAATCCAATGAAGCAAGGGTAGTCTAGTGTGGCGTTGCACTGTGTATCCAAGCAGGTTGCCATGGCAAGCTGCGTCACCATAACACCATCTGTATAAATGAAAATGATAGATTACCTATGAGGAAAGAAATTAAGTACAGGATCAATCCAATGAAGCAAGGGTAGTCACTAGTGTGGCGTTGCACTGTGTATCCAAGCAGGTTGCCATGGCAAGCTGCGTCGCCATAACACCATCTGTAATACGCCTTACAACTAGGATCATAATCTTATTATGTTAAAAAAATCCCATTCCTTTTTATAATGAAAATGAACATTAGTAAACGTATGGAGGAAAAAAGATACTTTGAAATCTAGATTCAGATCTCAATGCGCCGTGATTTCCTTCCGCTGGATGCAGGTCAGCAGGTAGGATAGACTCAGCCTTAATATGCTGGGCTCCCTTCTCTCTTACGGCTAGGAGGACACGGCCTGAGAGACTGCAGGTTCACCCCGTTGTGTCGATGGCTCTGATTGGCCGAGAAGTGGTCACGTGACCCCGAGTTCGTCAAAATCTGACGCATTTGGGGTTAGGGTGAACCCGCGTCTATTCGTGACGTACAGCGATAGCGTGAGTTCGAGGCGCGGGGACCAGCGTACAGCCTTAAGACATTAGGGAAGGCTGAAACCAGCGGAAAAACATGGCGGCGCATGGACGAAATCTCGTTTCAATAGCGTTTTTAAGAAGGGGGAAATACTGATAGAAACATAATTCTTTCATTTTTCTAAGTCGTCCCCTGATAGTCAAATTAAGACCAACTTTCATACTTGCAACCTATGCCTCACTATGAGGTGGGGGTCACAAATGTACTATCCGAACCAGTTATCCTACTTTACTTTTGGTTCTACAGGTGCACTGCTGTGCCCTTCGGAGCTTGTTTCTCCAGCCGCATACATCCCTGGGTCTGGGTGAACAGGTTGTTGTTTGCTTCGCACTGCTCTCGGAACTGTTTTATGAGGCCCTTCATCTGAAATAATGGAGTGTGATAATTATGGTTGGCTGGTTGGTTATTGGTGTTTAACGCCATATCAGCATCTATGGTTATATCACGGCTAGAACAGGGTTTTGACAATTCTGTCTTTTTGATGATTGTATCTGAAATGATAGAATCTATGAGGAGGTAGAGTCTGTACCCCTAACTTTTACCAAGGCAGGTGTTCTTCAATGTGCCTGGTCCCATAGTCAGGGTGATATATCTGTGTGAACATTGCCACACTATGAGGTGGCTTTTTGAGACAAGTAGAGTAGAGGAGCCAGTTTCCGCGCAGCTCTAGTTTCCGCGCATTTTACGCATTTTTACGGACGCATTTTTTCTGTAGGTACCGTATCAGATATGTATTTTTTTACTCCAAGAGCCAAAGGGACGTTATTATGGAATTATTCTGAAATCTTTATGATATTCCATGAATATTTATGTATTCTATGACTAAAAATATGTGTTTATGTCCATATGATTTTGGAATATGGCGGGACTGTTATAAAGTTAATAATTTCTGAAATAATGATGATAATATCTTTTTTTTCAACAAAATATATCATAAAGATAACACAAATACCATGGATATTAGTTGAAAGTGATATCTAATCATTTAATAATCTGAAACAAACAATTCCATTATTATTTTAGAAATAAGACACCTGCGTGAAAACTAATGACAAAAAATCAGGCAGTGGCCAGTTTTCGCGCATTTTTCCACATATTTTTTTTTTTTTTTTTTTTTTTGATTGAGTTTTTAAACAGGCTGAGTTCACTTTATTAAATGTTCTTCCACTGCAGTCCTGTGGACCATTTGGGTCCTGTGGACCATTTGGGCACAATTCCGTGCAGGGGTCATCCAAATGTCCTTTTACCAGGCTGCACCCCATGGGACTCGAACCCATGGGGTGTCAATGCCAACGAGTGGTACCAACGCCTCTGCGACGCTGGCCACCCCGACCCCCCTATTTTCCGAATTTTCCGAATTTTCAAACATTTTTCCATGTAAAAACTTTAAAAAAAAATTCAAAACAAGCTTTTTTATATTTGTAAGGTATTTTTCTAAAGTAATATCGACCAAAAAATGTATGCATACGTTTTTTCTCTTTTACTTGGGCGAATTAATGCTTTTATCAGGTATTAATAATGCACAATTAAATATGCGCATTTCCTGAGTTTTTACATGAATGTCTTATTCAGAATTTGTCAGACAACATATCATTTCTAATATCCATATTACAAATTACTAAGAAGACCACAATAATTTTGCATGACAGTTATTGGTAGACAATCTTTTTCTGATGCTTCAAATATGATATTTTCTTTCTATTGAATATTTTACTCATTTTACACCTAAAATATGCTTAAATGCGCGAAAATTGACACCAAAATGCGCGAAAATAGGCTCCAGGTGCGCGAAAACTGAAGAATACACCCCAGAAAGTAATATGTCAAGATATTACAAAAATATTTTCAAATGTTAATACTTTTTTAAATGATAATGTTTGTAGGCGTTATGCCAGTATGATAAGATGAAAATAAATAATCTACTTCATTTTTTTCATTAAATATTTTGTTTCAACGTAATTTCCTGCCCTTAGTGCGCGAAAACTGGCTCCTCTACTCTATATCGAATTTGAACTGACCAAAACGTCATTGATAAATATTGAATAACCTTTTCTAAATAACAAATTTCTGAAATGTGTTCGCAGTCAAGACTAGAATATCATCTTAGATTACCTCTTTACTTAAATTGGATCCTATCAGTGATCGTTGTAGAGACTACCACAGATGATGTTACAGTACAAAATATCAATGGCTGTTATTTGGTAATCTTTAGTTGTGATCTAGGAAGTTTTTCCCATATTGTTATGATTTAATAATACATTGGCACTGTCCCAGTATTCAGACATACCACTACACTTTTAGAAAAACGTGTATACATTTCTGATTTGTCATAAACCGCGTGGATATAATTATCGCATAGTCATCCCTAAACACCTGACCTCATCCAAAACACCTTGTCTCATCCAAAAGAACCTGGCCTCATACAAAAACACATGGCCTCATCCAAAATTGCATGGCCTCATGTACGAGTCAAGACACTGAAACTTCATCAAATTAACTTGAAATGAGGAGTTTGGTCCTAAGATAACTTTCAATGAGAGGAACTATCCTAAGGAAAGTTCAGAGAGAACTGATGCCATTTCCCCCAATAAGCTCATCCCAGTTTACACCAACATTCAAGTTTACCAGAAAATATTTTCAAAACTGCCTCTATGCTTATTCCATGAAGGCAGTTGCATGATACACTATTAACCAAAGCAATTCAGTTGACAGATTGTTCCTAAACTTTGTAAATTGCAGCTTTCGATATTGGCCTCTTTTCCATCAATTTTAAAGCCTGACAATCATAATGCTTTTTGGGGATATAGAAAAATGTAATTCTTGCTTATTCAAATAATCCCCAACTCTTGAAGACAAGGATTGCTTATACAGTTATTTTGTCTGACCCGTGTTCCACCCTGGGTATACCCAACGTGGAATGGTCATATTGGAAACATCTGTCAACTCACCTGATGTTCAGGAATGTCGCCCACCCAAGTTTCAAAGTATGTTTGTACAGTATCATCGTCTCGAGCCAGGTTTTTTACGTACAGTTCTATCTGGCTTTCTGTCAGTTTTGTGAAAAACATAAAGGAAGTCAACATTATTTTCTTCTTGGTTCGATTCATACATAATACAGACCAAGGGGGCACAAAGCAATTGTTATTGCCCTAGTTTGCACACACTGATGAGGACTTCAGCCCGAGACATAGGTATGTGCGAACTGGGGCAATGACAATTGCTGAGCTTTCCCACAGTCTCTACTTGATTCATTCTATATCAACTACACAGAAAATGTTGATGATCTATACTGAGAACACAAAAGTTGGCAAAAGCATGATTGCCCTCAGTAACAATAACAGATCTTTTATTCACTAGTGTTTGAGAGGGCAGGACTATTGTTAAGGTCTAGGGGATGTAATCTTGATATAGAATACAATACTTTTCTTCTCTAATTGGTGGGATTAGCATTTGCATAATCTATCCATTTTAAGTATCCATTGTAATGAGCTTGATATTAGCTATTTTCCACTTTTTCCCTTTACACTATTCTGCACACTGTCCAGAACCTGTCAATCACCCAGTCGAACCCAATGAAATATTATCAAGTTAGATTAACAGAGACCATGTTCCTCAGACCTTCCAAACATCTCATAGATGTACCAAAACATTGTCTGATAACCCACGCACTCAAATGATACACAATTTCTATGGAATGATACAATCCCAACAGAATACTGTTACATTGAAAAAACATAGGAAATATTCTGAATGGTAGGACACGGTATTAAAATGAGGGCCTTGGTCACTGTGCGTTAGTTTGTTTAGGTGTAATAATTCTAATAATAGGCAGGTAAGCAACCCCAACGCATCACCTAACGTAAACATAACATCTCTTATCTTAGTTATCATTACACAATTATGGAATGTTTCATCATGAATTTATTAACATTGACTAGTAATTATAAGATATCAATTCAAATTTCATAAACCTTTTAGATATAACTCTACTGAGAGTCTCAAAGTTTAGAGATACGTTGATGTATCGAGATGCGTTGGTGTTGATTAACCTCTCTGATGCTCAGGACATACTATATATATATATGACCTACCTACCCTAATATCTTTGATCTATGTTACCTCAACACAGTCGGGTTTTTTTTGGCCTTTGAAATCCAAAATAATTTATCATATTTGATGGAATATCATGTCACACATCCACATACATAACTGAGTCATCAGTCAGGTACGGAAACGAAAGTACTGAGGTCCCCTTACCCCCGGCATCTTCCAGAATTAGACAATAGTCTGGGTGTACATCACAGCTGGTGGGTGAGTCACAGAGAAAGACCTGTGGCCTGTTTCATAACAAACCTCCATATGTTTTGCATTTCATAAACTTACAATCACCTTTTTGACCATTGTAGCTATACATGACTTTTGTTTTTCCTAATGTGAGTTTGGGTGGATTTACATAAGTATTGGGTGGATTTATGAGAGTTTGGGGTATATTTATATGAAATTTGTTATGAAACGGCCACAGACAAGAGTGTCATAGTCTACTCCCATACAGCTTCTTTAAGCAACCATAAAACCTCGGTAGCTATGGAGGTTATCATAAAACAGGCCCCTGTACAAGGTCGGCCTCAGACGGGCAGGCATACCAAACCGGTAATATCAAGGGAGAAGCGTTTATATTTTGTATTCTAAAAATGGGCAGGTTAATGATGTGATACATTTACTCACAAACTGCTCAGCCCTCGCAGGCATACAAAATAGTTTTATGAGTATGATTGGCGAGTTTATTCTAGGTTTTGACTCAATGTCTGGGGAGGAGAAATTTATCAATAATTATGATTGGAAGCACAAACAAAATTGTTCTTAAAGCATAAGCTAAGTTTGTATATTATGTCTTCCAGCAGAGGTTGGGTCAAAACTAACAAACAAAAGTACGCATATTTCTATTTTACAAATGTATTGCTAATATTAGATGCTGTTGTATCCATACAGATCATGTATGCCAAATTGTATTATATTGTGGCTTCTCTGCCATTTTTACTAGTCTCTGTAAACATATTATAATTTATCAGCTTATATATACATAGTCATTAGCATAAGGTCTTTATGACACATGGGCCAAGACTGACCTACACAGTTGTCAATCAAAACATATCATTATCATTATAAGGGACCCCAGTATCAGTCACTATAATTATGGACTTGTATTGGTGTGTATGTAAGCTGCCCCTCCTCCCGTGTACCATCATTTTTGACACAAAGGCCTACGTGGCACATGTCAGTGCCTACATAGGGGCTGTCCATAGATAACGTCATGCTATTTTCGACCCCCCCCCCCCCCCACCCCCTTTGTCATGTTTCGTCATGTAACCCTTGACCCCCCTCTAGAAATAACATCATGCCAAGAGGAACCTCCCCCCAATCACAGAAACAGGGATAGACATAACAGGGGCCCAGGGCCTCAAAGCCCTTTAAAATCAGGTCAGTCAACTTGATTTTCTTGCCTACAAGCAAGACTGGCGTCTAGAAAACCTTTGATCTTGACTGAAAATAGGGACTTCTCCATTCAATATCCTGACTGCACCTACAATTTTTCTCTGAAATTCTTGACATTGAAATTTTTTCAACATAATGTCATGCACCACAAGGCCCCCCCCCTCCCCCCTTATCATGTTTCGACATGAAAACATGTATCACTCGCACGGCTGAGCAGCGGTACGTATATATGGGTCAGTGCGTAATGACTGGATGTACGTACCACTCCTCATTTACAGTATTTTTGCCATATTTGGATAATTGTTTGGGTGATAAAATATAGAAGACCCTTAGGGGTTGTCCTCGGGTGCCTGTACGACCCATGGGGATTGTATGTACCTTGGGCTTCGCCCTCGGTATGTGACAATCCCCTATGGGTCGTACAGGCACCTTATGATGACCCCCGCAGGTCTTCTTATATTAGAATCCCCCCTCCCCTCTGCTGCATGACGTCATTTATGGACTGCCCCATAATGTTATAATGGAATCAAATATAATTATATACTTGGAAATACCGATCTGTCGCCCACCTCTGTAAAAGTTGCTTAGTTGGTATGGGGCTTTAGCGTGATGGGAACCGCTATCATCTCTGGCATCAAAACCAGAAGGTAATATATCAGTGCCTTATGCTTACATTGGAATGTATTTGTGCTCTGGACTGGCATGGCAAAATCAAGGTGGTGATGTGATGTCTCCTGTCTGACCTATGTGACCTTAATTGAGGCTCCCATGAAATCTCTTTCCCCGTTTATAGTGTGGTCTGTTAAGATCATTTTTTTGAGAAATCATTACACAGAGGATAAAAGCACCAAATTTGGTATGAGGCACCTCCGAGGCATAACTGAAATTTAGAAGGGGAGCCACCTTGAAATATCAATAGCATGGATGTAGGGGCCCCAAAACCAATATGACCAACTTTTGCTGTAAAAAATCTTATATCTCAGCTTCTAAGAATACTAAAAAGACATGGTTGGTGTCAAAATTGAGAGATTATAGGCCAGGGAATTCAATTATTTGTGTTTGAAGTCAATGGGAAAATCCAAAATCCAAGATGGCTGACCAATTTTGAGAAATATTATGATTTTTAGCTTTTAAGGTATAAGGCCAGGGGAAATGGTTCCAATATCAGTTGTTTATAGCCTAGAGGGCTCAATAAATGTGATATTCATCCATTTTAATACCATAAATTTCAAAATTGCTTAATTTATTAGCATGAAACTTTTGACAACGACCATTGGATTCCGAAATTATTAAAAAGAAAGGGATATTGACTTTACCCTTTTGCCACAAGATTTCTTTATTTCATTTGGTGTGATGATCCCCTAGGACCCCTTAATTGATTCAAAAGAGGAGCCACCCTGAAATAACCCTGATGGGGGCCAAAAATCCAAAATTGGCAGATCTTCAGTGAAATAACCTGAAATCTCTATGACTAAAACATGTAGATGCAATTATGAAATTCCTTATCCATTTTTTTTAAAGCAAATTCAAAGACTTTTGTGTTCTCATAATATCTATGAACTATGCCAAACTTTCATTGTACACATCCTCGCTAAAACGTTCTTGCTTTAACCAACATCTGTAAATTTATGGTGTGTGTAATCCTAAAATTATTAGCTTTTAAGGAATGTTCTAATGTTACATTAGAACTGTTTAAATGTGTTTGATCTTATTTACCTTCGTAGTCATGAAATCCTTCTTTCGCCATTTCCATTTTCAATTCCAGATAGGTATAAGGATTCAAAGGAAAGATACCATTTTCTTTTGCTGCAGTGTTACAAAGTTACAAATCAGGCTTATCCTTTTATCCTCTTAGACTAAAACCTTAAGAGAATTTCTTCTTAATATAAAAAATGAAATAGGTAACATAAAATCCCTTAGGGCCTTCCATTAAAGGGAGCCAAAAGTAATACAAGGTCACAATTTTACAAATTGTATTAAGGATAGACAACACCTCTCCTAGCGCCATTTGGGATAATCCATGTTGTTTTCTTTCCATTAGGGATAGAGTAATAGAGTTGATATCAAATGATAGACTATTTTTTTCTGCATCTTTTGATACAAAGTATACTCTTTTCACTTTAATATTTAATATATCAGAGACATAAAACTGATTTTTTCACTTTTATTTTTTGAACACGGATATCTCAGTTACCATTTCAGATATCATTATGAAATTTGGACTGTGTGTCAATAACATTTTTATTGAGGGAAGCGTGTCTCAGATTTTTTATTTAGGTCTTAGTTTTCATTTCATGTCAAAAAACGGGAAACTTTTTATGATTTTTTTCAAATTAATTTTCTACATTTAATAAAATGAAGACTAAGACCTAAATCAAAAATCTGAGACACGCTTCCCTCCAAATGAATGTTATCTAGGTGTATATGAAATTTCATACAGCTGTATTCAGTATTAAACGAGATATCCTTGTTCAAAAAATAAAAGTTGAAAATGCATTTTTCCTATTTCCAGTATGGACACAGATTTATACATGTGCAGTTTATTAAATGAATAATATCAGTAGATAGTTTAATTTAAAATGTATCTAATGATGTGAGGCTCATACTTATGTAATATGAATTGAACAATATATGCCTTTTTAAAAAAAGTCCAGTGAATTTGCCGCTGAGAGGTGTTGTCTATCCTTAACTATTGAAATAAATTCTATGGCCATAACTTAGGTCCATGGTAAAATATAGACCATGAAAAATTGCTGTAACTGAAAAAACGGGTAAATTTTGGTGACCCACCGAAATAGATTTGCTGTCTAAAAGCAAAAATGTCATGGGTTAGCGTCAGTCAGAGTCAATCTTCATGGTTCATACTATACCAAACACTAAAGTTAGACTCATAGAATGTATTTTTTTGTAGGTATTTGAGTTTGCAAAATTTTGTCAAATTTAACAGAACATTTCTTTTGGCTCCGTTTAAGTACGAACTCACATTTAACAAAATTTCAGACGCCCAACCCCACCCTTCCTGAGCTGAAGAATGCATTGGAATTATACTGGAACGTACACATATTTTATAATAAGATATTCCCCCCTTCTCTCCCCCTTGGTGCATACATATCTAATTGAAGGCCCCTTAGCATTCAATGCGTCATTAGTCCAATTTCATACCAATATCGTTATTTGTATATATAAAAAATGATGTATGTACAATTATGTATGTCATAACCAATATCAAATTATTATTAACCAATATCAATTATGTATGTCATAACCAATATCAAAACAATTACGATAGTTTTATTTGATAGCCTTGTTTGAAAAGAACATAAACTGGCAAGAAAAAAGAAGAAATAACAGTTCTTAATCTACGAATGATCATATGGACAAATATTAAAGGAAGAGATCAATTCAATGAATACTATAACTGAAAACCTACCTATTTGTGAAAAAAGATCATCGTTATAACTGTGAACAACAATCAGAGAGCCGCCGGGCTTGAGCCATTGGTAGAACTGTTTGATAGCTCCCATTTTATCTAGTATGTAGTAAAGTACATGGCAGACAAACACAATGTCGACAGCTTCTGATGGGCCCATCCACTCGGGAAAAGATTCATTCACCAGAGTTATCTGTAAACAGCAAAAATATACATTAATCATCTGAAAGAATGAAGAATTCCCTCATTTGCATATTTTTCATCCATCCAAAAATCAACACATTCCTCCTAGAGTTTTGAAATTCAAGATGATAATAGATTATCCTATTTTGGAGAGAGTACCTTTTTACCGTTCGTCTTTACAACAGAGGAAAGTGATTCAAACATTTTTAGATCAGGTTCAACTCCAATGTAGTGTTCCAGTTGCGGTGTACAGGTTTCCATGAGCCAGTTGTCCAGTTCCCCACACCCTGAGTATAACAGAAAACAAAGCCTAGAAGCATCTATAGATAAACTGAAGTCAGCTAGTGACAATACGCATTCAGCGGCCAGTTTCATAAAACTGTTAAAAATTACAGGTTTGCGTTTTATAGGCCTAAGCTTACAGTCAACTTTCAGTCAAAGTAAGGTGTGAAATTTGAGTTCCTTCCAGAGGTTTTAGTACCCCAAAACCTCTATTATCTATATAGGAGCACCAAAACCTCCTCAAACCTATTGTGAGAACCCCTTACAGAGTTTGAGGGCATTTACTGGGGTTTACTTCACTTTTACTTTTCAAAAGGAGAGCATCAGATTCCCAGACCCACACAGGTCTTATGAAATAGATGTTCAGTTCATAGAGTAATTTCTATTTAAGGATAGACAACTGTTGATTTTGTTTAGATTATCTCACTTCTCTCTATGGCTATACTAGGTAGAGCATCATACAATATATCAAATGCAAGGTAATATTTTTTCTTTCCATTCATAGTGATATCATTTGATCATGTGAAAAACAGAAAATATCAATTAAAAACCTATTTTTTCGCTTATATTTTTTTGAAAATGGATATCTCACTTAATAAAAAAGGTACAATGACCAAATTTTACTGAGTTGTCAACAACATTCATTTGGAGGGAACAGTCTCTCAAATTTCTAAATCAGGCCCTAGTCTTATTATTTTATGTCAAAAAACGGGTAATTTTTTATAATTTTTTGCAACTTAATTTTCTAGATTTCATAAAATAAAAACTAGGACCTAAATCAAAATTCTGAGACATGGTTCCCTCCAAATGAACTCAATCTGCCTGTTTTCAAAATTTTAAGTGTGTAGAATTTTATGGGATTCTTTGCACATACATTTACAAGTTCCGAGAGTGGCCACAACGATTAATTTTGTAAATGTTATGAATAGAACCAAATAGGAACTGGGTTTGGATTTGCTGGTGACAGCATGTTTTGACCCCAGGGCAATGCAGTAGTGGACATGCTGGATACAAGATTTAGGATCATTTCTATTTCCGCTTCCTTTTCCTGTTATAAGACAAAAGAAAATTGCATTGTTGTAGCCCCAGTGAAGTCTGGGATATGGTGAGGACTGCTGCCATGTTAGATTTTACTGGATTAAGGAAGTTTTGACGGTTAATATGAAGAATTGAGAAGAAATGTATGAAATGTGGACACGTTGGTTTATGAAAGAAATGTTGATATACACATTAAAGTACGGTTTATCAATATTTTTAACATTATGAATGACTCAATGCATACTGGGTATTTAGATCTAATGAATATGTCAATGCCTCATTGCATGCTGAATGTTCTGGTCTCACTCAACCTTTTTATTTTCAAATGGGGAAAAGGGGGTGAAGGGGGCTAAAGGGCTAAGGGGCTAAATGGGTAATGGGCTAAAGGGGTAATGGGCTAAAGAGGTAATGGGCTAAAAGGATAACAGGCTAAAGGGTTAAAGGGATAAAGGGGGAAAGGGTTAACCATCATGGTTACCACCATAGTTACCACCATGGTTACCACCATGGTTACCACCATGGTGACCAACATGGCAACTACCATGGTAACCACCATGGCAACTACAATGGTAACCAGTTTGGCAATCACCATGGTAACCACGATGGTAACCACGATGAAACTCATCATGGTAACAAAAGTACTATGGGGCTAACGAAGATTACCAGCTTGGTTAGGACCATGGTTACGACCATGGTTATGCCCATGGTTACGACCAGGATTATGACGATGATTATCATGATGATTAACACCATGGTTACCAACATGGTTATCACTATGATAACCACCTTGGCAACTGCATGGTTATCAACATGGTATCCACCATGGTAACCACCATGGTTAGCAACATGGTTACCACCATGGTAACCAACATGGCAACTACCATGGCAACTACCATGGTAACCACCATGGTAACCAAAGTACTACGGGGCTAACACAGGTTACCAGCTTGGTTATGACCATGGTTATGACCATGGTTATGACCATGGTTATGCCCATAATTGTGACAAAGATTATCATGATTATCATGGTTATCACCATGGTTACTACCATAATTACCACCATGGTTGCCATCATGGTTGCCATCACGGTTACCACAATGGTTATCACCATGGTTATCACCAGGTTACCACTATGGTGAAAAATATAGTTACGACCAAGCCAACCACCATGGTAACCACCATGGTAACCAAAGGACTACGGAGCTAACACAGGTTACCAGCTTGGTTGCCAACATGGTTGACTACCATGGTTACCACCATGGTTGCCATCATGGTTGCCATCATGGTTACCACCATGGTTACCACCATGGTTACCACCATGGTTACCACTATAGTTACCACTATGGTTACCACCATGGTACCATGGCCACCTCCATGGCAAATACCATGTTACCATTATGGTAACTAACCCCATGGTAACAACCATGGATACCACTATAGTAAGCAATATGGTAACAAAGTGCAACCACCATGGTAACCACCATGGTTACCACCATGATAACCACTATAGTAAACAATATGGTAACCAAAGTGCAACCACCATGGTAACCACCATGGTTACCACCATGGGAACTTAGATGTTTACCACCAAGACAACTACCATGGCTAGCACCATGGTTACTACCATGGCTACCACCATGGTTACCACCATGGTTACCACTATAGTTACCATCATGGTTACCACCATAGTTACCACCATGGTTACCACCATAGTAACTACCATGGCTACTACCATGGCAACCAACATGGCCACCACAATGCCCAGCATGCCAAGTTGCAACGTAACAGCAACATTATTGGGAGCCATCAAAATAACGTACAAGAACCACTACAGAACTAAACAGTACATTGCTGCAATGTCATAATAACGTCACATACTTGTCTGTGCGGCAACCGCCATGGTAAATACCATGTTACCATCATGGTAACTAACCCCATGGTAACAACCATGGTAACCACCATGGTAATCACCATAGTTTCCACCATTGCTACCACTTTGGTAACAAAGATGGTAACCAAATTGTAACCACTATGGCTACCACCATAGCAACCTCCATGGTAACCATCATCACTATGGTAACAGCCATAGTATCAACTATGGCAACCACCATGGTAACCAACATGGTAATCAACATGGTAATCAACATGGTAACCACCATGGGAACGACCATGGTACCATCGTGGTAACCAACCACCATGGTGACCATCATGGTAACAGCCATGGGAATAGCCATGGTAATGACCAGGGTAACCACCATGGTAACCAACATGGTAACCACCATGGTTACCAACATGGTAACCAACATAGTAACCAACAGTTAACCACCATGGTAACCAACATGGTAAACAACATGGTAACTAACATAGTAACCGAAGTGCTAAAGTGCTCACACATAATGACCAACATTGTAACCACTATGGTTACCACCATGTTTAATATCATGGTTATCCCCATGGTTATCACCATGATAACAACCATGGTTATCACCATGATAACCACCATGGTTACCACCAAGGTATCCACCATGGTAACCACCATGGTAACCACCATGGTAACCACCATGGTAACCACCATGGTAACCACCATGGTAACCACCATGGTAACCACCATGGTCACACATGGTCAGAAAAAGATAATAAGTAATTAATAATCACAAAAACGCTGACATAATTGATAATTTCCCTAAAACCTTTACTCACAGTGGTTAAGGGCTAACATATAGTTACCATCATAGTTCCCACATGGCTATCCCAATGGTAAACCCCATGTTAACCCCCATGTTAATCACCCTGGTAACCACCATGGTAACCACCATTGTTACCACCATGGTAACCACCATGCTAACCACCTTGGTCACACATAGTCAGAAAAAGATAATTAGTAACGAATCATTCATTAAAAGTGTCATAATTGATCATTTTCCTAAAGCCTTTACTCACAAACCTTTTATTCTAAGTATCAGCCCCATAAATAACGTTAGAAGAATGTTATTAGAATGTCACAATGTAACGTCGCAACAGTTGGTTGCAGCGACATTGGGAGTCATCAAAAGCTGTAACCTAACAGTGTGACGTAACAAGAATCAATCCAGAACATCGCTAGAACGTTATTAGAACGTCATATCCTTGGCTGGATGGGTAGGTTTCCAGAAATCAGTTTAAAATGTAAAATTTTTAAGCTTTCAGAAACTAAAATTTCTTTTCCTATACTTCATCAGGGCCCAGGCTTCAATTATGATAATAATTACCATATTTACTAAGTTTGTATTTTCATATTTATAGTTTTTTTTACTTGTATAGTTCCTAATCTGTGTGTATTAGAGTTCATTGAATATTCCTAAAATGTTTCAAACAATAAAAAAAGGTAAAATAAATTATACAGGTAAGAAAATTGAATTAGGGAATTCCCTAAATTCTGAGTTTATTACGTTGGCTGAGTAATAAAAGGTCATATCTCACAAATGCTCATTTTGAGAAATGGTCCATTAAACAAATTTGACATAATATCTTAAACCTCTGTATGATTCTAAATATCTGCTCAATCATCATAATATCTTATTAATAGGAAGAATGATATACTACAAATACTTTAGACACAATTATGAATATATATGGGTTATTGGGATGGTACTATGGTAACACATACATTTTTTTTCCAGATACGACCTTTTATTAATATTTTTTTTAAGATGAATACTAATTAAATTGGTTTAACTAATACAAATTACACAAAATAATATTTCTGAACTTGAACCAATATGCTAGTATTCAATTACTCTACAAAAGTAAAGATTTATGTGATATTTAAACTATCGGATTCATTTGCAGCCCAGATACGACCTTTTATTACTCAACACAAACACCAGAATTTCAGAAAACAAAGGTAGTGTCCAACATTTTGCAATTATATTACTTTGTCTGCTGTTAGTTTTCTAAAATTTATCTGTAGTATTGTACAATAAGGTTCATGTGATAGTTATAAAAAAAATCAAAATCATGTACATTTTGCATTAATTATCATTTTTTACTAAGAAAGTCAAATGACCATTTTCAGATACGACCTTTTATTACTCATCCACAAGAGAAATTCTATAGATACGACCTTTGTTTACTGGGTTACAACATTCCAAAGATTTGGAAAATTTCAAAAATTCCAAATTTTCTAGATACCTTAGGAGGAAGGGAAACATTCAAAAATAAAAATAAAATTGATATTTTTGGGATATGACCTTTTATTACTCAGCCAATGATTAGTGCTCCCCTAGATACATCATAATCATAGGAATTCTCCCTTCAAAATAATTTGGGAATGCCTCTCATTGACTGAATTTAGACTAGTGAAAAATGCATCTAATGATAGCTTCCCAGCCAAGGATATGACATTCTAATAACGTTCTAGCAATGTTCTGGATTGATTCTTGTTACTTTACATTGTTAGGTTACAGCAACGTTCTTTTGATGACTCCCAATAACGTCGCTGCAACCAACTGTTGCCATTTTACATTGTGACCTTCGAATAACGTTCTTGTAATGTTATTTATGAGGCTGATACTTCATAAGAATGTCACAATAACATTCTTTTTAGGTGTGGTTGAGACCTCACTTAATGAGGATGTCACCATAACGTTCTGTTTAGGTTAGGTTGACAATGCTCTCCCAACTCAATGGATCGAAGAAGTAACACCATTCACCAGTGCCTCTCCCTTTTTGTTTAATAATTGGACTGCCCTGCATACTTTTCTTAGGCCCCTGTGGCCCATTGCACAATACCAATTATAACAACAAAAATCAATTAAACAATGGAACCTTTCGTTGTTACTTTTATCATAACAATGATCATTTTGACACTAAAAAAACTATTTAGAATAATCTTAAAGATCTGTAATTTTTACTGATTTTTTAACATATTCTTTCACTTCATACATCAATTAATTTTACAGAATTTAATTTCATCCATTAGAAACAGAGTTTTTAGGATTTGCATAACTACGAAACGTTTTGCTGTAAAGCAAACAATCTTAAAGTGATCTTAAAGTTATTGTAACAACAAAAATCAATTGTGCAACAGGCCACTGGTGTTTATTTGGATTTTATGAAAGCATTTGATACCCTTAATCACAATATTTTACTGAAGAAATTCAAAGCAAATAGTATAGGTGGAGATCATTATTTGACTGATAGAAGTCAAATTACTATAGCCAATAATATTAAATCAGACATTGGGAATATAATTATGTGGAGCACCGATGGGGAGTGTTCTCGGGCCGTTGTTGTTTCTTACATATATAAATGATATAGCGGTGTTATATCTATCTGGTAATAGCTAACATGACTCATATGCTGCACTTTAATGTGATCTTAGTAATGTATGTAAATGGTGTTGTAAAAATAGATTAATTATCAACTGTAAAAATACTAAGTACTGTATTTACGGAATGCGCTCGAAGGTTAAACAAGTCAGAAATCATAAATTAGATTTATCACTGAGCGATCAGATACTAGAAAATGTATGCTCATATAAATACCTTAGTTTTGTATTGGATGAGAATTTAACTTTTAATAAGCATATGAATGAATTACCAAAGCAAATATCTCATAAGTTTTTTATGTTTTCTAAAATACGTAAATATTTAACTGAAGCAGCCAGTGTGCAAATATTTAAGAGCATGATATTGCCAATCATTGGAAATGGTGATGTTATTTATCATGGTACCTCAAATACGAATATTTTTAAAATCACTGAATTATTCTATAGAGGTCTACGAATAAGCCAGAATTATATTAGAAATTTAAATAATGAAGAACTTTGTAAAATGTGCAAAATTGGAGGTCTGGAAGATAGATATAAATGTCATCTGCTGTGTTTCATGTATAGTTTAAGAGACAATGAATTGTATCTTAAAAAGCATATTGTAAATACTAGATTACAGACAGCCCCAGTTTTTGCAACGTATAAACCTACAGTTGAAAAAACTAAAGGGAATTATTTTTAAGGGGGGCTATGTTATGGAATGAACAAAACAAAGTTGCACGTAATATAGAGACACAGAAATCATTTAAAACAAACCAATAAAATAAGCTGAAAACTGTGATATAAAATTATTAGTGTAATTGTAATTATGATGTTGAGAAATGTACTCTTTAACCTTAAGTATTGTTTTAATTGTTGTAGATTAGTATTAATTTTTATAACTCTAAGTATTTAAAGTATATTGTGTTTTATTGATCTTTATCATGGAATTTTTGTGAACGATATATAATGTATTCCTATAATCTGACATATTAAAAATGTACAATTACTTATCTGTTTAAATAACAGAGATCTGTGGTAATTTTAATGAGCATAGATTGTTTCTATGTCTGTCAGGCAGAAATGTGAGACAAGTTGTAACAACTTAAGTTTTGTCTGATGAAATAAAAGAATGAAAAAAAAGATAAAAAAGGAACGTTTTTGTGTGTTTTTTCTAACATTTTTATAAAACAGACTTAGGACCTATAGACCTTGTGCAGACGTTGTCACGTGACCATTTTTTTGGTGATCACCACGTGGTGATCATGGCCACATGTTTATCTAACATGTTTATCTTACAATATTAGCATAAATTTTATGTAATAGATGCTAATAAGATGAGAATAATGCTAATTCTAAATTGATCACCAATATGGCGTCCAGGCTCTTTCTGGGTGTTATGAGGTCATCTGCACAACGTCTAAATAATGAGAAATAATGAGACAAAATTCCCTTCAAACCAATCTCAAGATTAGGAAAAATTTCAAAGTCTAAAAATTAAAAGGCTGTTCTTTATTTGAATATGGTTTTTGGCTGGCCGAAATTCTCTTAATTAAAATCTTTCTGAATTTAAAAAAAAAATCTTTCTTTTATATTTGTTATCGCATGAGATATCCACATATAAAATTGAAAAACGCTTTTTTTGACTTCCAGGTAGAATTACAAAGTCATCCCTTTACCTATAATTTCATAATTCATATCCCCATGTCGAAAAGAGCTTCATAAAGATGAATATTTCCATGAGGTATTTCAGTGAAAAATCTTTCATGAATTTTGCTGTGCCGTATAGTACACAATCCTATGTCAACATTTGTCTATCCTTAACTAATTTTGTCAGAGAGGGTGCCATTAAAGTTGAGGTTGTGAATATTAATGAGGATGATGAAAACTCATTTGTATGTTATTCTGACTGGTTTCATTTCATTTCTTATTTTTCTAAAACAACTTTCTAAAAGACAAACAGGATTTGCAGGGAAGAGTAATTTTGCAAAAAGTATAAGGTCGATGTATGGGACTTTTAATAACGGTTGGAGGGGGTAAAACGCATATTTTAGGCAACTTAAAATATTTTTTAAAAGATAAGTCCCAAATATGACTTCCGACAGTAAACAGTCAACCATATAACCTTTTGACCCCAAAACAACTACGATATATTCAAGAGCTGTTACAGATGGATTTCCTTAGCTTTCCTTACCTGCACCTATGCTGACCATTGTCTTTGCTTTATCCAGTTTGAAGTTCTTCGCGTTTCTCAACAGATATTTCTGAATTTGTTCCAGTTCATTAGAATGAGAGCGAAAGTGCCTGAACCAGGAGTAGTAGTCTCCGTCAATCTTCATTTTTGTTCAATTTGTGGTAACGATTCTTGCAGGTCTTGCAGGTTCTGAGATCCTGCTCCAAATGATATCCCTGAATGCAGGCCCATAAAGTAGAAAAGTTTTTACTCAGCGGTTTGGCAAGCGACCAAACTTACAACCCGCTATTAGATGCAGGCTGTACAGATGTTGATTATTCAACTACTGTAAATCCCCTAATGTAGGCACCAATCCTTCCTCTTCAAAGCAAGGAGGGGCGTTTGACCCTAAAATGTAAATTTGACGCAAAATGTAATTTGACGTATAATGTAATCCAAATTGCCCTAAAATGAAAATATGATGTAAAATGTAACTCATATTGCCATAAATGTAATTACAAAACCTGCCCTAAAATGTAAAGAAAAATTGGGACATATTGTTAGACTGTAAAATGTAAATCTCCCGTAAAATGTACCTTGATGTAAAATGTAATTTAAATTGATGTAAAATGTAAACCTGACCTAAAATATAATTCAAATCGCCATAAAATGTAATCGTACTTCCCATCTTAAATTGGAAAAATGTAAATACAGTCATGCACGTAAATTGTAAATCAATACATGCCTCAGGTCCTGAACACCCAAAGATTCAACCTATTCTATGTCATTGAGACATAGACAGTGGGTGAAATACTCCTTGGATAATACAATGAGTGCAGTGGCGGATTTAGAGGGGATGCAGGGGGCGCCCCTCTCTTATTTAATGTACAATTCTAAGCCCCAGAGAGTCTAGCTAAAAGTTTCACATTGGATCCGGCCTTGAAGTGTATAAACATCTGACTAAATGCACAACTTGTCATTTATTAAAGTGGGAAATCTATAATGTACTTGAACTGTTGAATGTGAATGCAAACATGAATGCAAACGTGAAAGTGAATAATGAATTCATTATCTGTGAACGTTGAACGTGGTAAAAAGCTCTTCCACGTGTAAGCATCTTGGACATTTTTTCTAGGATTTAAAAAAGAGGTGCCCTCCTATTATTCAAGTCCTGCTTACCCTTATGCCCATATTTCATTATCCAATGTTTCGCTTGCGCTGGCCATTTAATTTTATTTGCAGTTATTACTTGCATTGGGGCAATGTATGTACCGCCTCAAATGATTCTATATAGGTTATGCAGTTGGGGATACCAACAAGTTGGTATATCTAAAATGCAAATTATTTGTTTTGTCACCTACGGCCAATGCAAATGGGACCCCAACGTAGGAAAACTGTATGTGGTCAGCAGGTCTAAGTTTTATGTCTCTATTTTTATAATTATTTTCATTTTACGTCAAATTGTTACATTTTATGATAGCTCAATTTTACATTTTACTTTGACATGATTTACATGTTGCGTTAAGTTTACATTTTACGTTGATTTCATTTAGTTAATACGTTGATTTACATTTTGTGCGATTTACATTTTACGGTCTAACACTCATATGCATATTGTTAAGAATTTCATACCTCCCTACTTTAATGCATGTGTCAATGTTATGGATGAACCCAAAAATAGTCAGAACATATAGACTGTAAAAATTATGTTCAGAAATTACACATGTGCATGTCTCTAAACATCATTTTTACAGCGTACACTCTCCAATCTTCTTATAGATCTACATAACGGCCTACCGTATGTTTCATGAGGTGGTACATAAAAAGTGCATTCAAGAAGTACATCCTGAGAATATAATGTTATAATGAAATAAATAACGATTCGCTTGATGTTTGAGCTATTTACTATACCCTTTTACACTATAGTAATTCTCGCTGCCACAGTATTATTTCCTGTATTTAACTGCCTAAAGTAATGTAACTCAGCTATCTGTGATAGGGAGAATTGTATTTTACTTTGATTAATTTTATTTACGTTTTAGGTTGATTTGTTACATTTTACCTTGGTTCATGTTTACATTTTATGTTAGAATGGTTTACATTTTACGTTGAATTTACATTTCAGGTTGATTCCATTAACATTTTGGGTTGATTTATATTTAAGGTCAGATTTACAGTCCAACAGGAGAAGAATATTTGCTAAAAGTGCAAGTGCGGTTTTCATATGATTTACAAGGTCCATCCAGGCGGTTGCCACTGAAGTGGAAAATCAACATTAAGATATCTTAAAGGTATTAATTAAGACCCTACAGCCGTGCAGGAAAATAGCAAGCTCATTGGGAAAATTGGGCTTTTGAATTGCATTATCTTAACAGGAGATGTCTAATCAAAGCAGGTATATGACGATATTCTAATGGGCCATCCATAAGTGACGTCATGGGGGTGGGGGTGGGTGGGGGGTGTTAGACCGTAAAATTTAATTCTGAGGCAAAATGTAATTTGACGTAAAATGTTATCTGAATTGATGTAAAATGTAAATCTGCCTTAAAATTCATATTGTCCTAAAACGAATGTAATAAGAAAACCTGCCTTAAAATGTACAAATGTAACTGCGGCCATGAACGTAAAATGTAGATATTGTAAAATGAAGAAGTGTAGATACCTTGGCCTACAGGTCCAAGGAGGAAATGACAAATACTATATCATTTGGCAACAAAATTAATGATTTGCCGACACAATTCAACTGACCTGTAGCAAGCTTTTTTCATAGAGGGGTTGGTTTTTTGATTGATAGGTACATTGGGGGTATATCGAGCATTTACTTCTATTAGGCCTATTACAACATTGCTTACAACATTGTTGTAGCTAGTATTGGGCGGGGGAAATTTTAGAAGGGGATTCGTCCAAAGGCGGGGGAGGTCATACTCCATTTTATAGGTAGTATTGAAGGGGGGGTTGGTTGAAATTTTTTGAAAGGGAGTTCGTCCAAGAGGGGGTTCGTACACCCCCCCACCCCCCGACCCCACCCCCACCCCCCACCCCCGAATCCCCCCTGGCTACAGGCCTGAATTCTGTGATAGGATCTTCTAAGCAAGTATATGTAAGGCACCTGAAATTTCACTTTTAAGGTACATGAAACTCATAATATTATTGAAAAATTTCAATTGCTTTTCAGGCCCGTACCCAGGGGGGTGCCCCCCCCCCCCCCCTCCACAAAGGAAATTTTCCCAAAAGTTCCACCTTTCCTTGCAAAATCTAATGTAAAAATCCCTAAATATAGTAGGAAAATATTGAAAAGTTCCACTTTTTACTACTCGCCACCCCCTTTTTCAAGTTCGAATTATTGAAAATATAGGCAAAAGTTCGCCACCTCCCCACAACAGAACCTGGGAACGGGCCTGACTTTTTAAGGTTATAGTTTCTGCTCCCCCCCCCCCCACACCGTCAACCTGTATTTCAACCTACCCAACAACCCCCTTGTGTGTGTCATCATTATTTAAGGATGGCCCCTATGCTAGAAATCATTGAAATTACATTTTAGGTTGCTTTTTCCCCATTTACATTTTACGCTGAATTGTAACGTAATATTTTGGGTTCCGAGACCTCAAAATTGTTATTTCCGGGAGCGGGCGGTGACGTAACCTCTTCCATCTCCGTGGTTACGCGGATCCGTTGACATGTCACTATATAAACTCGGAGCGTAACCGTTGGTTTTCAGTTGCTCCCACACCACCGACCTGCTCACATCGTCTAAGGTTTTAAACCGGCTGGGGAAGCGGTTACGAGTGGAAAAGACTTCTGCTTACCTTGTGAGAGGACGGTTACGAAGATCGTTACGTAGTTCCGGAAAGTCTGGAGGATGGCTGGCTTTAATTTTTGCCGTAATTGCAAAATGCGTCACGCAGCTCCAACGGGTAAAAAATGCAAGGTTGCATTATCTACGGGTGTGAATTTTAAGGAGCAGCAGGGCACGGCCCAAGACGTTTCCTCGATTCGTCTGAAGGGAGAGAAAATGTTTGCGGAACAAGGTGCGAGGATTGGGAAGCTGGAGAAGACGGTCATAAGAATGTCAGAAAACATTGAAATTCTCGTCAAAGCTGCGACGGCAGGAGGCAGCAAGGGGACGGCCAGCACGACGGCCCAACAGTCAACTGATGGTGAATCGTCGGATTGGGAGGACGTCAAACCAAGACGGCAGAAGAGACGGCAGCCAAAGAAGAAGGCCGCGTTACGCAGCTCCTCCTCCTCCTCCACGTCAAGTGACAGGTCGTCATCCACCTCTTCGGTCAGCGACCACCTGGAAGGTAAAAAAGTCACAAAGAAATTTGGCCAAAAGAAGTTTTTTGCTAAAGGTGATGACCCTAAATGCATAGAGGATATTCTCCTTCTTGGTGTAAAGACGGTAGAGAAATTAATTGTTGATAATGCTGACCCATCGCCAGTCGTAAAACATTTAAAAGTACTAACTGAGAAGGCCACGAAGAAAATGTACACCTTCGACACTTTTAACAAATATGACCGAGCGGTAAGGGAGAGGGCAAATCGTCTAGGCGTCACGCAGTTTGCTGCGGTGGATCAGGAGGAAATTTTTTCCCATTTCAGCTTCGAGAATACTTTCAAAGCTAGTGCAAGCAAAAATAACTACAGGGAAAACAAAAGTCGTCGTAACACCAGTACAGGTGGGGACAACAAGATCTGTTTTAGGTTTAACTCGGAACAGGGGTGCCAGGGGAAGTGCAATATGTCACATATTTGCATTGTCTGCGAGAAAGCAGGGCACTCTAAGAAAGATTGTTACCGTAACGGCCCTAAAAAAGATCAGAAATAGGACGGGGAATTAAAATCTGGTTTGCAAGTCGTCGTAGAAAACAATCTGCGTAACGCAGGGAACTTATCTAAAAGCGATGACGTCACACCCCGGGGGTTAGCAAACCAGTCGTGTCCAAGCTTTCGTGACCGTAGTTTTCCTTCTCCTACGGTGAAAGTACAACACCGTGATCCAGATACGGTAATCCTGTGTGTTCCTGACAGTAAAGTCAATAATGTGAATCGAGTATATTGTGAAGATGCGATGGATAACGCATCAAAATGCGCCTCCGTAAACGCCTGCTGTACTCCGCCTGACCCCTTTCACGCGGGGAATGCCGGTACGAAAGTTGATGACGTCACGGTTATCGGGGCGAAAAGTACACAGGCGGATGCGGAGGGTGCGAGTGAAAATGTGTTTTGCAAAAGTCTTTTTCGCGAAAAAGGTAAGGATTTTGCTAAAATCCATGGTTATAATGATGATATTCGTGTAGACGAGATCATCCCGGACAAGCCGGTATGCGATTTATTTGGTAACTCGCTGGGAAAAGTGGTTTACGAGAATTTCTCAGAAAAAATATTGTTTTCTGTCACTTCATCTTCGGGAAGGTTAGTGCGGGTTCATGAGGAATGCGCGCAAGGCATCTGCCGGTGCGAATTCTTTATTGACAACGCATTAGCCCAATTAAAACCATGTCGCTTCCATTATATTTTGTCCCTGGGATCTGCTAAATGTAAAGAAAAATACAGCCCTATGGTTAACTCAGTGACTGATGGTTTTAAAATTGTAGATGATAGCGCAGGAAAAACAAGGTTAATCTATGACTGCAATAACTACAAGTCGGTATATGAGGGTGCCAATTTTGGAAAAATGGATGAAATAATTCATAAAGAGTTATCTGAAGGCTATTTAAAAATGGTAGATAGAAAACCAGACTGTATACATAGTTTAGGGGCAGTGCCTAAACCCGATGGAGGGGTTAGGCCTATAACAGATTGTAGCATGCCAAAGGACATTTCTATAAATAATTTTTGTGATGATATAATAGAAGAATTCCAGTATAAAAGTGTTGAAAATGTATTGGCAATTTTACATGAAGGAGACTACATGGGCGTTGTTGATATAAAGTCAGCATATCGAGCAGTACCCATTTTCCCAGACCATAAAAAATATATGGGCTTGAGATGGGAGGTGGATGGCCAAGAGGTATATATTGAAGATCAAAGGCTAGCATTTGGATTAAGACTGGGGCCAATGTATTTCAATCAAATATCAGAGTTTGTTTACGGCATACTAAGAGACATTTATAATTTACAAGTAGTAAATTATTTAGATGACTTCATTGTAATAGCATCCACTTACAAAGAGGCAGAAAAAGCTCAAAAATTAGTTATACAAACACTAAGATATCTAGGGTTTTATATCTCTTGGGGAAAGGTTACCCCTCCCTCTCAAGTATGTAGATACCTGGGCTTAGATATCGACTCGTTGGAAATGGAGCTTAGATTACCATCAGATAAGCTAGAGAAGCTTAAATGCTTGTTAGATAAATATTCAAGCAAGGCCACAATTGCTAGAAAAGAGTTAGAGAGTTTAGGAGGTCTTCTGTCCCACTGCGCTCATGTAGTTTCAGGGGGAAACGTATATTGTAGAAGAATATTTAACCTGTACAAAGTATTATCAAATAATAATTTGAAGGCAGTTAAAATAGGACAGGCCGCTAGGGACGACCTGAAATGGTGGAGAAATTTCTGTGAAAATTTCAATGGTCGGAGAAAAATAACTTATAAAGAATATTTACCACTAGTGTCGGATTCTTCTCTCAAAGGCTATGCCATATACAAGGGCCAGGACTGGATTGCGGGGTACTGGAAAGAGCCAATAGATCTGGATAGTAAAGAATGTTCCCATATTATGGGACCCCCTACCTGTGATATATATGATAATACTAATATAAATGAATTAGAATTGTGGCCAATTCTAGTGGGTTTAAGATCTTGGTTAGATGATCTGAGAGATCACAGTGTAAATATTTTTACAGACAACACACAGGTATTTTATATGATCAAAAAGGGAGTGAGCACAAACTCGACGTGTATGGCATGGCTTAGAGAGATTTTCTGGATCTGCAAAATATATAAAATCCGTCTTGTCCCACATTACATCAACACTAAAAATAATCTGGTTGCAGACACCCTATCTAGGTTATTATATGTAAAATCAGAGGGGGAAGCCAAAAAATGTCTTGCAGGTTCCAATTTGTGCTGCATTAACAAAATTTTTAAATTTTGCAGAGAGAAAGGCCTTAAAAATGAGGGCAAAGGTGCTGAGGAGAGCCGCCGTGTCGACTAACACTTTAAAATTGAGGAGGAAACAGTGGGCTTGCTACAAAAAGGTCTGTAAAAAATTTAATTGGCCTATCTATAATATTAAATCTAAGCAAGCCTGCAGGTATGTAACTTTTCTTTCATCAAAAATGAAATCCTCTTCAATTATTAACTATTATCAGGCGGTTATCTTCTTTCATAATGTCAAAGGCTTTCCTGTTCCGGATTGGTCTAATAAGCACCTTAAAATGACAATAAAGGGTATAAAAAATACTGAAAATGTAAAATTGGACATCAAGGATCCAATTACAGCCTTACATTTAGAGACAATGTATAGGAAGGTAAAATTTAATTCAGAGAAATGGCTGTTAGTCTGGATAGTAATTATCTTCTTGTTTAACACACTTTTGAGAGTGGGCCATGCTGTAAAATCTACTCACATGTTGTTGCGAGAACATGTAAAATTTAATAAATGGGGTATGGTCGTCAAGGTGACATCCTCAAAAACTACTAAAGATGTAGTTCACACTATTCCAGTAAACAGGAGTAGTAATAAGGCATTGTGTCCAGTGTTTTGGTTGGAGTTATTGTATAAGACCCACCCAGAGAAGGGGAGTTCACCTCTTTTCTCAACAAAAAATGTTTGTTACCTGAATTATTCAGAGTTTAATATGTTATTTAAAAGACTTATAATTAAGTCAAAAATTGAGGGTAATTTTTCTACCCACTCTCTAAGAAGGGGTGGTACTACATGTTTATATAACTCAGGTGCTCCTTTAACTTTCATTAAGGAGCGAGGCAATTGGACCTCTGATTGTATTTATAGGTATATTAAACCTTCAGTAAGTGAGAAGGCAAAACAACAAAAAATTTATTCACTACGTTAGGTGATTAGTTTGGAGGTTTTGGGATTAAATAAATATTTCCCATATTTATCTATGTCCAAACTTAATCACTTGTTACTTGTTATTCCTATTCTAGCAAATTTAATAATCACGCATAGAACCGGTAAATGTAATATTTTGGGTTCCGAGACCTCAAAATTGTTATTTCCGGGAGCAGGCGGTGACGTAACCTCTTCCATCTCCGTGGTTACGCGGATCCGTTGACATGTCACTATATAAACTCGGAGCGTAACCGTTGGTTTTCAGTTGCTCCCACACCACCGACCTGCTCACATCGTCTAATTTTAAATTTTAGCTTGTTGTAATAGGAGGATTAAATAAATATTTCCCATATTTATCTATGTCCAAACTTAATCACTTGTTACTTGTTATTCCTATTCTAGCAAATTTAATAATCACGCATAGAACCGGTAAATATTTTACGTTTGTTATTATTTACATTTTAGGTTAAGATGAATTACTTTTTACGTTGAAATTACATTTTACGTTGATTCCAGTTACATTTTACATAAATTTACATTTTACATGAGATTTACATTTTACGGTCTAACAGGGGTCAAAAATGGTCAAAAATAGCATATGGACGGTCCCTAACAAAGCATATATCAAGAAATTGCTACAGCAACCTTCTTGTTGGAAGTACTTGTCAAGCCAGTCCAACGTTTATATTTCCTTCAGCGGATTTTGGAAGGTTTGTAGACTAAGTTCATACCTAGAACCCCATACCCTGTTCTAGGTCTTTTGCCCCCTAGCCATGTGCCTCCCAGATCTTTTGCCCCCCGGACATTTGCCCCCGCGGACTTTTGAATAGGCCGATTTGAAAGCCTATCAGTCAAGCGACTTGGTCAAAATTACCTAATAGGTATGGGGCTTAACATGCTGGCAATAGCGGCCGTAGCTATATAGGAGTAACATCCATGCAGTTTGCGTATTGTGATTGCGAAAGTAGCTGTTAATTCAACTTCATGGGCAGACCATTCGTGGTGAGCGTATTGACTCGATCAACAGTGGCGGATCCATGCAGATCTTTGAAAAGCTGTTAGGGGCGCGGTATTAGAAAGTGGGGTAGGTGGGGCGCACTCCTATTTTTCAGAATATCACTCAGGCCCGTAACTAGGGGGTGTGGCGGGGGTGGCGGACCAATCCCCCACCCAGGAATTTTTTAAAAAAAAGTTACACCTTGGGACCATCCATAAAATTAATGATGTTACACTTTTTCGGGGTACTTTCGGGACCCACCCACCCACCTGTCATGCTAGATTTTCTGACTTAGGGATGGACAACACCTCAGAGTGGCTTCATTTGCAACAATGAAGAGTGTGCAGTAACCATAAAGGCTAAAACAAAATATCAAACATCAAATGAAAGAACACATTTTTCTGTATCTATTGGAACATATTTTGTTCTCAATACTTTAAAATCCGAGGAATTATCTGCAAAAAACAATTTTTTTCACTTTTATTTTTTGAACATGGACATCTCGTTAACCACTCAATATTTCCTAATGAAACTTCTTGGACATGTATATAACATTCATTTGGAGGGAAGCGTGTCGCAGACTTTTTATTTAGGACCTACTTTTTGTTTTATGTCAAAAACGGGAAACGTTTCATCATTCTCTGCAAATGAATGTTCTCTATGTGCTGTGAAAATTTCATATCTTTCCATTAAATATTAAGCGAGATATTCATGTTAAAAAAATTAAAGTTAAAAATCATTTTTTTGTATTCTTAGCAGGCTTGTACTGGCACATACCTATACATAGTAATATGATTTATATGAGTAGATAGGGCTTAAAAGGGGTATTGAATGATATATGACTTACAATTTTGCCATACATATTGAATCATATAAGCCTAATTAAAGAGAGTCTGGCGAATTGGCCGCTGAGAGGTGTTGTCTATCCTTAAACATGAAATTAGGGTGAATTTTCATGTGTGACATCACTTTATGGATGGCCCCCTTCCCTTCAAAAATTTAATGTAAAAACCCCTCAATTTAGTAGGGAAATATTGAAAAGTTTCCCTTTTAACTGCTTGCCACCCCCTTTTCAAGTTCAAATTATTGAAAATATAGGCAAAAGTTCCATTAATTTTGTGGAACCTCGCCAGCCCCCCTCCCCCAGCAGAACCTAGGTACGGGCCTGATCACACATTAAATGCCCCCCCCCCTCCCCTGAATCCGCCACTGATGATTGCAGCCTTTTGTGGTCCCATTCTGAGTTTTCCAACTGTCATATAGTAATATTCATTTTTGTCCGTGTTAGCATAACATTTGTCATAATTCACATGCCATCAGTGTCAGAAGTTCTCACCAGTGCTATACCAAACTGTACCGAATTTGTCACTTCTATAATATTTTGACGTTCTGTGTGAGAAATTTGATTCTGGACATTCTATGCACCGATCCAATTCTGTTTGTGTAATTCAAAAACGCGCATACAAACTTGCACTCCCGTTATTTCATAAACAATAACATTGATGCACCGGTCACCCAACAGGCCACATATCGGGGGGGGGGGGGGGGTCCCTGATCCCCCCACCCCGACCCCCCTTGGTGGACCCCCAAACTGTTAAAAGAGGGCAAAATGCACGCCCTTCAAATAATTTTCAAAGTTTTTAAGTTTTCACAAAATTCTATAAAATATTATTTTAATTTCATGGTAATATTGATAGATTAATGTATTTTATGTATGTAAGTCTTTATGAGTAGGGGGTGAAAATGCAATGATCTATTTTTTTAAATCTATGTCATGCAGGTCATTTATCATGCCTAGTATCGCACATTATTTCAACCTTCCTGAATCTATAAATCAATATCTATTTTCTCTGTGTTCTATTGTCGTCATTACAATTCTTTAAATCTTGAAAATACGAGGGCGGGATAAGGGGGGAGAAGTCTGCAGCTGGCAGACCGGTCCTAGGTGTGCAGGGGGTTTGAACAAGGTTGGGGGAGCTCAGGAGACCTGCCCTGAGTGTCCAGGAGGCGGGATAAGAAAGGGGGAGGATGGGGGACCTGCCCTGAAAAATTATGATACAAATTATTTATCCTGAATTGGTGAGATTGAGGTGGTGCGATCAGTCCATGGAGGTGGTGCGATAAGTCCATGGAGGTGGCGCCATCGATCCATTGAGGTGGTGCTATATGTCCAGGAAAAGTGGTGCCATCGGTCCATAGTGCCATCAGTCCAATTACCCCTATGATTATACTGACGCCCCCATCCCCCCCCCCCCCCACGGGTTTTGGATATCTTGTATCCGCCAAACTATACACCCTTCTCACGAACCTGGGCACTGCAGTGGAGAGGAGTCGAGACCAAAGTGGCGGGATAGCTCACATAGGGTTATTATAGGAGAAATGGGCTGAGTATTAAGATTTAATCTCGCATTAAAAAAAATGTCAGGAGCATATTGCCAGTATGGGCTTTAGCACAAGTTGTATTTTTGTGAACAATCACATTGAAATAACCATATAAGAATCCCTTCATTGCCTCATAGATTGCCAAGTTTCAGTCAGTGAATTTACCTAGAGTGCAGAACATATTATATTTATCAATATTCCGATACCTAAGTTGTTTCTGATGTTCTGGGTATATACCACAATTTTGTTCAGTTGATGTATCAACGTTTTCTTTCTTCTATATCAGGAATAATTACCTAGATAGAGTAGTGGTAACGTTTAGCATTGGTAATCAAAATGTCTGGGGTTCGCTTCTCAACTGTGCAAAGTATAAGATAAAATCTTTTCATGAATTTCAAATGGTATAAATGAAATCATATCATAGATGTACATATGTATCTCTATTGTGATAATGTGCATCTGGTAATTTCTCAAATAACCTCCGGAGGTTTAGTGATAGTAAACCTCCGAGGAGGTTATATAGCATATCCTCCACTGACCGCTGGGAACGATAGATATAAATTATGGACCGGGAGTATTATACTATAAGGAAACCTGTATGGACGAAGTAACAAGACCTGTATGCGCGGACGTTGAGTCCGCGTTTGTTAAAAATTCTATGCGCGCAGCAGTCACCGCGCATTGGATCCAGTAGGAATTTCCAATAACTTTATTTGATGTCAGCGGTGAATCTAGGGTTTTGAAGAGGGACGGGGGCCACAATAGAAACATTTTACCTTCAGAAAACAGTTGTTGTTTTTTTCAGAAAAAAAGAAGGGGCCTCTGAATCTCATGGCAATTGCTTGAAAAAACGCTGCGTTGATGCCCTTGAAAGGTCAATCATCAATAACATAAGTATGTTATAAAACAATGGTGTACCTAATGACCGTGTGAAGATATATAACGTTATAATTATTATCATGATATGATTTTCAAAATAAACTAACTGAACAGTTGATAAGCAATGGTCTTCAAATACTCATGGATAACATTGACATGATTGAATGCTAGATTTGACATTAAACACAATCTTATATGATCTTGTTAGGGTGGGCACATGTAATCCAGGTTGTCCTTTTCGAGTGCCTCACTCTCATGACAATGACGCTGGTTATGATTACCGACGATCATCAGTTGAAGATTCTTTTTCTAACATCACTCAGGAACGGATCCAGAAATTCGCCTATATAGAAAAAAAGTCCCGTCGCCCCCTCCAGGACCACAAGTTTTACATTTAAAAAAAGAAGTAACATTTAACCCCCTAAAAAAAAAAAAGGGGGGGGGGGGGGGGTTCCGCACGCCCCATGCGCCCCCGCTAAATCCATCCATGTCATTGCAGGCTGTTTTGTAACCAGCTATTTGTGACTTGTTTGCGGACAAAGCATGTGTTATGCATTCCATGCATTCCCTTCGTCCTTGGACCTGATTGCGGCCAGACAGTATTGAATGTGCCGCTATCTTCATTCCTGCATCTCTTTTACCAGCGAATCCAAAATGAGCCCCCACACCCCCACCCCTCCATCCCCATAGAAAATGAGGAGAGGCAGATGTGGATCTTTAGGGGACATTGTGCAGGTGACGTCACATATTGGATACTAGGATGGCCGCCATATTGGTGATCACCTTCTAGTATCTATTATTCTGGACCATTTAAAACAAATATTTTTCCAAACTTTTACTTGAAGACAATCAGGGGTTCATAATCAAAATGAAAATCTACATATATATGTTCTGCATAAATTGTGTGAACAATCCTCATCGGAAACCCATATAGAAGGGCGCCACAGAGGGTCTTTCTGTCTCTTATACTTATAACCTACCCTCTCCACTCTATTAATGGGATCGCTGAGCAACTGTGCTATTACGTATTTAGATGTATATATATATATATTAGGTATATGTGTCTGCAATGTCGGTCAACCACATCTCCTTGGAGTTCCCGCTTACTGGCCGGGGGTATGAGATATTTGGGTTTGAACTTCACTGCTCTGAAGGTGGGGGGGGGGGGGGGGGGGCGAGTTAGCCGAAACTATTGTTAGTACGAGTACCCTCAATAACCAATCGTCGGCCATTGCCCGTCTTACCTACCAATTGGGACGTGACCACGTAATGGGTCTAGACCCCTAAAACCGACAGGGCAACATTGTCATTTCTTTAATTCACCCAACCACGGTTAGTCAATTTCTTGAATTCTACCTGCAGGTTAGTTTTGATCAGTATACATGTTGGGTAATATGTCAGTAGTCGACACATCACAAGGCTTTAGCATAGCAATATTTATTTATCATATAACTACTTGTAGCTTGACGTGATGAAAAACGAGAGATCACTATTTTTCAAATGTGTATCCATATATATTAAATATTTTCCAAGTTCTTTACAAATTCATTCATTAAATCTGGATTTATCACAATTATTCATTAATTTTCTATAGTTTTCCAGTCGTATGGTTGACAAAATTGGTCCTTAGTAACATGAGAGAAAAATGAAGGACATGACATTAGCTATATTTCTTAAATTCGACATGCAACATGGAATTTTGTAAAATCGACATGGAAATTCTAAAAATATATATAGTGACAGGCAATATGATTATATCTTAAGGACAATTGTGCCATTATATAGGCCTATAGGAAACATGTTCAAAATTTGGCACATTGAAAGTTATACCTATAGAGGCACAAAAAATGCAAAAATAATAATAGGTCACTGTGGAAACTTTTTAGCTAAAGTAGTCTAATTATATAAAGATAGGTCAGAAATCGACCTAGACAATAAATTTGAGAATATGACTTTATTAGCTAATTATTTTGATAGAAATGATATGAGGACCAGCCTAATGCTTTTGGAAAATACATTGATGTTTTCTCAAGTGAGAAAGAAAAGCTTTTGTGAAATCAGATTATGTATATTATATGTATTCTTAACTTGAATGTATGCAAAATGAACTATTTCATAAATTCAATAATTCAAATTGAAAATTGAAAATCACACTAAAATGTTGATATCACAAACATACAGATGTAGGCTATCATATCAAGTAAAATATTTGGTCACCCTAATATAGGGCCAGTGGAGTTGAATACAAATTTCAAACCTAAAAATGGCTTAAAATGGTTATTCATTTATTTTTCAATACATTCACTAAAATCTTTACTTATATTCTATGTTATTCCCGAGACCCCTCAATAATTTGGATGCATAATGTACCTTTATACAACCCAACCTATATTAAATGAAAGACAGGAGGAAATGTAATTCTTATATAGTAAAAATCGTTTGTCAGCACTTGCCATATTTCCCTAATACTAGTCATATCACACCACTTTTACCTTTAAACTATACCTTTTGGCTAATTTTCTATTGTTTTTCCGAATATAACATTTATTATTGAGTATTTCTGTAAATTTGAGAAGGATTGAAGAACTTTCAATTTTGGATATAATTATGTGGAAAATGGTATGATTGTCTATAAATTTGACATGCAACACTGGGACCCCTCATCCATACCCTCACGTAGGTCCAAAGAGGAGCTGTCTGGTCTGTGTGTACAGGTTTAGAGTCTGTGCTTACATGCAGCCTTGCTTTGAATGTTTGGGGTTTGAGAGTTAGTCTGGAAAGTTCAATCATGAATTTGCCTACAGGTTACTATACATGGCTTGACCATTTTCATTCTAATACAAATTATTTGGAGGAAACCCATAAATTCCTACGAAAAAATTCAGAAAATCTTGGATTTGACAAGGCAAAGTCAATGATCAGCATTGGAGCAGGTAGGCTTATTCAACTTTGGTTATTCATTTAGAATTAAACATGTATTGAGTTTGTGTTGAAAACAATGCAACTATCTAAGAATATATTTAAAATTAAACAATTGTGAGAACATGAAAGCAACTGTTATACACTTACAATTTAGTTTTTGATTATTTGGTATCCTTGAATTCAAGTTGGTAGTTCATGTGTTTTGCAATAAAACCATGTGTTTTGCAATAAAACCTTGCATGGTATTTTTTAAATTGACCATTTGAAAATAGAAAATGCTGCCATCATGGGAATTTCATGACAAACAAGCAATAAAATATATGTCTATTCCATGAAATCTTGTTTGCTCTCTGAACTGTATTTATACCAACTAAATAATACATCTGTCTAATGTATCAAGAATATCTTGTAATTTACAGGGGAAGGGCTCATTGATAGTTATGTACTCAAGAACTGTACTCCCGAACTTAAGGACTACACTGGTGTAGAACCTGATACAACCAGCTTTGGTGCACTGACTGCGGCCCTGGAGGAGTTTACAGACATCAAGGTAAAGCATAACCTCAGTTGTCAACTTGTTAGTGGTAGATAATCTCTAATTGTTTTAGGTCATCCCAGTCCATCCCAGTTTACACCAAGAATAGAGTTTACCAAGAAATATTTTTAAAGTTGCTTCTGTCCTTTTTCCCTGAAGAGAGTTGCATAATACAAAATAAAACAAAGTAATTTGATTGACAGATTACTCTTAAAATTTCTAAAATGCAACCTTACATTTTGGACTTCTTCCCATAGGAACCAAGGTTAAAACCTGTTGGCCCGAAATACAGAATTTTGATTGATATTATAGATATGTGCCAGACTAGTAGTTAATGAAATCATGTAAATAAATATATATATATAGGCTCTATTTTATGATGGATATGATCAAATAATCAATAGCTTACCGATCACAGTAAGGTATTAAAGGTTTTTGTTCTCGCCATTTCTTGAAAGTTTGTATATTTAAATAGATATCTAACAATGATCTTCATTCTATGATATTAAGAGATTTATCACCACTGGAAAGTTTAACGTAAAATTATGTCTAAATTCCCCAAAAATTGTCAGGACGATATGGGTATTTCTTAGATTCAATGGGATGACATCAGGCTTAGTGACATGCATTAGCTTAAAGAGGCGGCAAGGGACATGAACATTTCTTAAAATCAACATGGTGACCTGTCTACGCCCAAAAAAATCCAATTCATTATTTCCTTATTTCATTATATATCTTTACGTAGGGGTGGACCCAGAGGATCATGGTATAGGGAACACTGTTAGACCATGAAATGTAAATCACCCCTAAAATGTAATTTGACGCAAAATGTAAATGAAATTTTCTTAAAATGTAAATCTGAGCAAAAATGTAACTAATATAACTGTAAAATGTATTTACACCTCCTGCCTTAAATTGTAAAAATTGAAATGCAGAAAATGACGTAAATAATAAATGAATACATTCCTCAAGTGTTGAGTAGGCCTAGCTATAGATTAGGACACAGACCCAGGGGCGGATCGGGGTGTTTGTGCATTCCTTTTATATGATCAAACTTCTCCTGCTATCCAACTGAAGAATATCCTGATGCATCTAAGTACAACTTTCCTAGCTTCAAACGCTATGTTTGTTTGCCCCTCCTCCTTCCCCCGTTCATTCTTGTTTGTGTGACCCCCTTCCTTCTTTCAATTTCTGGATCCACCCCTGTGCACTTAGGCTGACCTCACGCATAGAGGTATATTGGTAATAGTTGTTTTGCTTTCTCAGCAGAGGTCAGCACTATAATCTTTTATATTTAGTTACAGAATTAGATTGCTTTGTAGCAGGTGTAATTTATTATGATATTAGTTAGTATGACAAGATTAATGAAGAGTAGGGAGAGTGGTCACCGACTCATGCAACCAGCACCATGATAACTATCTAAGGAAGTAATAAGTTACATTGGCATTTCATGGGTTCGAGTCCCATGGAGTGCAGCATGGAAAAAGGACATTTGGATTACCCCTGCACGGAATTGTGCCCAAATGGTCCACAGGACTGCAGTGGAAGAGCATTTAATAAAGTGAACTCAGCTTGTATAAAAAAAGTCCAATAACAAAAAAATAACCAAAAAAACTTACATAGGAAGGTCACTGTGGGGATGGGAGATGAGATTATCACCACAGACCTAATGAAAGGAGCATGGGACAGACGGTAGCATCTATCTGCCCACGCTGAGCAGAAAATAGGATGAAATCAATAAAAGATTGGTATATAAAGTAATAGATTAGGATGGAAAGGCACAGTGTAATCGAAAGCATAAATCACATCAGAGCTTGGTGGGATATATAGGTTGTGCTGGGGGCATTCCACTGTGACCATAAGATTGCATTCTGAAGCTAGGAAAGTTGTACTTAGATGCATCAGGATATTCTTTGGTTGGATAGCAGGAAAAGTTTGACCATAGAAAAGGTACACAGTCCTTACAGGACAAGGTGAACTTTAAGCAAGACTACTTGTATGGATGTACACTAATTGAGGGCAAGGTACATGGTTGGCACATTGTGTTATGATTGACGGATGCTGTTCTCCTTGGATGTGAATCTCATGAATAAAACTTGAACCTCTGCTAAGCATGTGTCTTCTCTACTACAACTGAAGGAGGTAGCATTTCTTTGATTCTACTGGTAAATTATCGATTTGATATATACAACAAAATAATATAACAATGGACCTTAAGTTTATTCCCCACAAGCAATATTATATAACATTATATAAACCAACAATAGTTCACCTGTAGACCTATACTGATGGATGAAATATGTGTATGGATATTGCATGCACTCAGTTATCCATAGATTTGTTGCATTATAAACAGGCCCAGGGTGCCCATGCTTTTTCACAAATCAAAATAAGGCCTAAATAATACATTTCAAATACATTGTCGGGTACTGAAATAAGACCTTTCTAATAATTAAATGATACGATACTATGATACCCTACACGTCAGTCAGATGTCAAAACAATTGAGGTACCTATTGTCAAGGTAGATAGCATTTTCAAGTCACCGTGGATTATAGGAAGCTCTTTCTGGAATACACTACCTATCAATGTTAGGCATACAAATGATTACACTAACTTCAAACTCTTACTTAAATCATATATGTATGCATAACTGTAGACTACTGAACACTGTATTTAAGATGATGTCTTAATACTGATGTACAACTGAGACAAATGTAATATGTACCCATCTCAGCTCATTATCATTAATCCTATCACCAGTAATTGTCATTTGGGTTTATAGTTATCATTTGGAGGATTGTTAGAGAAAGCTTTAATAACTATAATAACTGACCTAACTGTTCTGAGTGAAATGGGAGACCAGACTAAGCATAGTTTGACTGTAACTCAGTTTAATAAAGGAAATTGAAAAAAAAAATCTTATAAAATTGCAAAAGCAAACATTTGATAAGACCTTTTAAGACTTTGGTAATACCTGCGTGAACCGGATTTGCATTTCATGTCAATGTTTCATATTATCATTACATCAAATCATTACATGTTACAAATAGCTCATAGTTACATTTTATGTTGATATGATTTACATGTTATATGAGGCTGCCCTGTGCAATGCAGGGATGCCAGGCTGGGAGGGACCGGGCAAGGTGGTGGACTTAGTCCTATTTTGATATGTTCATTTTGTTACCAGGCTTTCCTTTTAACCAGGGATACCGTGCTGGGAGGGGCTGGGCAAGGTGGCAGATATGGTCCTATTTTAAACTGTTCATTCCATTACTGGGCTGTCCTGTTCAATGCCGGGATGCCGGGCTGGGAGGAGCCTGGTGGTGGAGTGGATCATGGTCCTATTTCATTATTTCATTTCATTACCAGGCTGCCCTGCTTAAAGCTGGGGTGCCAGGCTGGGAGGGGCCAGGCAAGGCAAGGCAATGGATCATATGGTCCTGTTTTAATATGTTCATTTTTCTTACCAGGCTGCTCTGTTTAACACCAGGATTCTAGGCTGTGAGGGGCCGGGTGAGGCAGCAGATCATGGTCCTATTCTAAAATGTTTATTTTGTTACCAGGCTGTCCTGTTAAATGCAGGGTTGCCAGGCTGGGAGTGACCAGATGAAGCAGTGGATCATGGTCCTATTTTAATATGTTCATTTCTTTACCAGGCTGTCCTGTTTAATGCTGGGATGCCGGGCTGGGAGGGGCCCAGCAAGCCAGTAGATGTGGTCCTCTTTAGTCACTGCCTCTACCTCATCCCGGACAGGATGGCAGTCATCAGGCAGTGTTACAACACATGGCTCAAACCAGGAGGCACCCTCGTCATGCTCATGTCCATAGACGACACCATCTTTGCACATATTGGTAAATATAAACCGTTCAAATGGTAATATCAGCTAAAGAATTTGTTCTGTATAATACCAAACATGTGCTGTTGATTTGCTGCCCAGCCTCGTATACAGGGAGGCAGCAGGGGTGGCCTGCCACCCTTACCCTCTATCCCCTAAAAATTCATGGTAAATTACCTAAAAATATGAAGAATTTTCTGAAAAGTTCAACTTGTTACTCCTTACCACCCCCTTTTTAAGATTGATTTAACGAAATTATTACCAAAAGTTCTACTCAGGAAACCTCACCACTCCCAAACCCAAACCCAGCTAACAATTCCACGTTGCTAGAACATTAACTTTTGGTTGTAACAACATCACAAATTTACGTTGTTATGAACTATTGTTAGTGTTGATTTAAGACTGCGTGATGTGTATAATTAATTTATCCATGAGTCGTTCATCCAAGTTATTGAGCCAATCAGACTGCGCTCAAAGTTAATTCATCCATCCCCCAATAGTTCAAAAGAAATGGACGATGAGGAAGCTCTTAAAATGAAAGGGTTTTTATTGAAGTAAACATCTCATCCCGAGTCAAAGCCACAGTGAATAAGTCTCCATCAGTCCACCTTCCCATCTCCTACTCAGTGATCAACCACATTTAGAATACAAGTTGTTCCAGCACATCCTAGACCACCCTAGCGCTTAGCTCTATCACAATCCTTTGTCCGAAGTAGTTGGTATCGGTAAACTCCAGTATACTCCGCAGGAGCTGGTAGGCATAGCTCCGAGCAGCTCAGCTAACGCTGCTGACTAGTTACTAACTCCACTAACTCTGTGGTTAAATTCTAAACTGACTCGCTCCCTACCTTGCAACACCTTTTATACTGGTTAACAGGTGGCGCTAGGAGCGCAAAATACCTCTTCTTAGAAGTAGACTTGCTAGGCCTGATCCTAACTAGATTATACAATATGATAATATATTAAAAGTACTAAGCTATTAGTACAGTTACAACATACATTTATGGACTCTCTGAAAGGTTGTAATTCACAATGTTGTACTGCAACCATTTCACAACCTTTTCACAACCTTAAAGAATTTTTTGTAGACCCTCTCTTTTGTCTTAAATCATGTACTTTCCATTTAACGACAATGGCCCATTATAGATCCAACCTTAAGATTTTCATCAAACTTTATGAAATAAAAGTTAAACATATATGCAACCTAAAAATGTGAAAAAAAATAGGGGGTCACCATGGAAACTTTTGTGCTAGAGATATAACAATTGAGCACAAATTCCTTTAAAATAAACATTTTTTGACAAGAATATGCTCAAGTAGAGTTTTCATGACAAATTTCATAATACTCCTCAAATTAATTATGAAATCATTGCAATCTAAACCTAAGACATATATACACAAAATCCATGCACCAATTAAATTAGAAAATGATATGGCTATTATTGGAATAGAATATATCTTTTATCTTAAATAAATTGTTAAATTAATTGAATAAAATATCAAATTTCTGATTCAACCTTAAGAAATTGTCTAAAATTATATAATATAATGTACATATTGGTGTTATCTGCAATTTTCTAGAAGAAAGAAATTAGGGGTCACCATGCTAGCTTGGTCAGGATAAAAACATTATCTTTTTTAATCTTAAAAAATTGTTTTATGCAGGTACCTATGTATTTTTAGCTTTAAACCCATTTTAAAATTTTGCTATTCTGAATGCAACAAGTGTTTTTTATCCCCGAGATTGATATGAAATGATAGATATTTACTATTTAAATGTAGTATATCTATCAGAAAAGATACAAGCAAAATTGTTTTTATTTTCATCTAAAGTTGTTTTCAACAGTTTTGAAATATCTGTGAAATTAGTCATATTTTAACACATGTAGGTCTAAAACTAAAATAGTGCTACATTTTTTCTTTTTCATTCATAAATTGCCTATAAATTTTTTTACTCATTAAACCACATTCATCCATATGATGATCTTCCATGTAGGTACATAATTACATATAAATAAACAAAATCCATAAATTCTAGAGAATACAGGGACTATGTACAAATACAAATATCATAATAATCAACACTTAATCTAGTTAAGTGTTGCAAATTTCAATCAATTGGTTTCTTCTTATTTTTTGCCCGAGCAAAACCAAAGTGATCAAAGGAGTATGAAAGCAAATCAAAGCGTATCAGGCGAAATTCTCTAAAGGGCAGCTCTCGGACTTTCACGTACGACGACCAGCAGTAAACTAGAATGGATGGTTTTTTTCAGCCTCGCCGGCAACATTAAAAAAATTAGCATTATACTGGTGCCAGCCTACCTTTCATACAAGTTTCTCTATATATCTATGATTGCGGGAACCAGCTCTCCATAGCTTGTTTACCGATTCTTCCGGTAAAACGGTCATGGTGAGACCCGCCATTGGCAAAATCCGAGTGCAAAACCTTGCAAAACTGCCAAAAACCGCTCGTCACGTGACAGGTGATGGCCGTACTCATCTCAGAAAACATATATAATCTGATAGAATTGATCGATTTCCTATCTGATATGGATCGTACATGATGATTGAGGTCACATAACACCATCAATTCATCATTTACATCGATATCTGACCAAATAAAAGCAATAATCCGATCGTCACCCGACGCCGTGTTAACCGGGTCAAGTTACGCCCACCAGCCTCGCTTTTGATCCGAGAACAAGGGATATGGGTCAATGTCTGAATATTCATGAACTTTGCAGGCCTATTTTACCATGAAAGCCATCGTTCTCACGGGTCAAATATATATAGAGAGGTACATTTGGATACATAGCTAAGCATCCCAATGTCCTAGAATTAATATATTGCGAAATAACGCGTCTAAATGCGTAAATGCATCACGCTATTTTCTTGCCAATCTTGGTAATCCTTCAGTCTCCGCCCGGTGAAAAGGCTCACACTGCTGGGAGCAGTCGTCCCAGCCGGCTGGTTGTTATCGGGGGCTGCACCTTCTCCGCCTGTTTACCTGGATTACCGCATTATCTGATGGTTTCAATATATATATTTTGGACGTCTGGACCCCCTTAAACGCATACAATGCATTGAAAACTCATGCGGGAACCATGCGTTCGTATCGAAGGGAAAACATTGGATCGATCAGACACGAGGAGGCTTCACACTGTCACTGTCAGACCTAACATGGTGTCAACCAACCTGGCCGGATTCTCTTTCTTGCCTCCTCCGATACATTGAACTCAGGAAACCAGGATGATATTAACGCATCAATTGTGGAGGATATACACATTTAAATGCATTGAGGACTCCAGGCATTAAAGGTGGGTGCATATCTTTCCAGCATTTGAAATGATATCGTTGAGATAGGCCTAACGCGTATTGGTCAGATAGGCCTAACGCGGACGGTCACTGACAATCTGAAAAATAATTATTTTACCCCTGTCAGGCTGATCAAAATGCACATAATGTCAATATCTATATTTTAATATGTCTTAGGCTCTTATACATCGCATGCTTTGATGATTTTAGGCCTGGACAGGTTAGCAATTCAAATATTTTGAGACCATGTTTTACAGATTTAAGATTCAAATGATTAAAAAATTAAATGATTTGTGAATTTGTCACTATAGTGTCATTTTCCCCTACCTACCATCACAATATCTTATCTAAAAAATAATAGATATCTAGGCCTAAGTCACTGTCAGTGTCAGAATCATTACCTCTCAATGTTGAAACATAGGCGTCACACTGTCAATAAGCTTTTTTGAACTTGTTGAATTGTCACTATAGTGTCATGTTTTCGGACCTACCATCAAAACATTTGAATCATTAATATCTCTCCTTAGCATCCTACGTTTAATTCTAATCAGGCGAAATTTTCATTTTCTCAAAATGATCGATCTCATCAATTACGTCGATCGGCTCACTTGTCTAATTTATTGACTTGGTTTGGAGCTAAGTTAATCACCAAGGTGTTCTTCTCTCACCTAACCCTGTTGAGTATACATACTATAAGCAACTCAAATTCTGTGTTATTCTAATACACAATTGATTTGGTTTGGTATATACTAATGAACATTTTTGCTAATTTCATAAGAATTGAAGCACTTTGGTTTTTTGGCCATGTGTATAATGGCACCATTGCCTTTAAGAATATTATTTAGGTTGTGCAATTCATTTGTACTGCCACGTTGCCATTCTCTACTGATGATATTTCACATTTTGTATTGTCCCTAGACTATTAAAAAGGAATTTTAAATAAAAAATAAGTTTTTTAAAGGAAACCTGCACATAAGTACAGGATGGTTATTTTTGATGAATTCAATTTAGCATGTTATTCACAACTTGCACTATCAATGTAAGCAAAATGAAAGGAAAATATTTAGTATACACAAAATTATAGGACATTAAAAATCTTGTATTTTATTACATTTTTAGGGGAAATCCCTCAATTTATGACGTAGCAAGCGAGTTCTTGAGGAATTCCATCTTTCCTTAGAAGGAAATCCCCATCCATGTAGAATTTGTAATAAGACTTATGCTCTCTTACCCAAAGTATATATTTGACTTAATGCAACTCATATGAATAAAAATATACATTCATCTACAACCATTCATTAAACAGGGAATCCCAAAATAACTTTAGAAGGAATTCCCATAGCTGTGATGTAGCAAGGGGAGTCCTGAGCAGCCCAGCATTCAGGAAATTCCCCAAATCAAATTCCTTTCCTGAATAATTTCCTATGCCTCGACATTTTCAAATTTTCACTTTTGAAATATTTTTAGAATACTAAAGTCAAATTAATTACACTAAAAATAGCATTCATGAATTTATGTGCAAGCTTTCCTTTAAATATGAAAGGTTTAAATCATCTTTATCAACGATCCCATAACTTTTTATTTCAGACTGCATTTTGCATCTATAATTGAACTTAGGGATCATTTATGTTAAATCATGTCAGGTTAATGACCTGTTGCATTTACAACTTAAAACTATCAAGGCTGGATGGGCTATACTACGATCACCAAATAAAAAAGGTGTTTAACTTGACTTTTTTTATTCAATGTCTCTTCTTTTAAAACAATAGTTAAACAATAGTTAAACATTATGAACATCAAAACAAATAATAATCTTGTTTTAAATGACTAAATCTTAAAAGAACCTTTTCAAAATATTGCACATTTTGGACAGTGGTGACCCCTGCATGGTGTTTTTAAGTAGTCCCACAATGCTGCTACAATGTTGTGAAATTGACATTGTCACAATGTTGTGAAATTGACATTGTCACAACATAATTTTGTGTGTATATTGCAAGGCAACATTGTATATTTGGTTGTAGGAAGATTGCTGCAAGATTGCTAGATATACGCTGCAATTACAAACCTTAACAATGTGTTTACAATGTTGCATTTGGTGGCTATATTCACATTTTATGACAGCCTTGTGCCTGTAGGTTGTAGTAACGTTGTAGGCTGTAACATCACAACATTACCAAACTGCAACCAAAAGCTAATGTTGTATTTACATTGTTAAGGGAAACAGGGGACAGCCTGTAAACAGGCATGATCCCCATACAGTGGTACCACATACCCGTAAAGCCCTATTACATGACAAGTTGGGTAATTGTTCGTGTTGGGTCCAAGTACCCAATGCATCTGATTCGCCTTTGGGCCGTATTAAGGGCATATTACAGTATGCGTTGGGTCACGTTGGCTCCCAATGCGACCTGACCCAACACAAAGTATACTATACTACGCGTTTTTGCATGCATTGGAACACATTGGGGTTGCATTGGGACGCGTTGGGTCGTGTTGGGGTGCATTGGCACACATTTTTTTTACAAACATGTTTGTAAAATGACGCAAATCAGACGCATTGGCCAGCGCGACCATGACCCAATGCATATTGTAATATGGCCTTAACAGACTATCTCCATCTCATCAGTAAATGTTTCAAATTTCATGTTATACACATTTTCGCTGCCAATAGCATGTAAAATTAAAGTGTGAATACTAAGATAGAATCTATGCATAGTATATTGATAGAACCAGCCAACATTTGAGTGCAAAAACATGGACATTAAGGCTAGATCAGCAAAATATTAAGTAGCATGAAATGATTACCTATAGATTCTCCCCTTGGGATACCCCCAGGTTTCTTTCGGTAGGAAAGTGTCTGAGGGTTTGAGGGGGGATGTGTGTATACACAATCACAAATTTAATGCCCATATTAAATCATGGGTATGAGCAGTAGAATTTACCTAAATGTTGGTAAAACTTTCATAATGATTATGTACTGCCACAAACATTAGCAATAGCATTTTCGCAGCACTTTTGTCACACAAAGTTTTCATCCAAAAACATGTAGATCACATGGCTAGGGACAATAAGCATATTTCACGTTTTGTTCACTCTCCAACCAATAATCTTATTGATATTGGAACACATTAAAGATTAGGTCAAAATTGATATGGACACACAGACAGAAAATAGTGCCCTGAAATATGAAAAAAGTAGTTTTTTCCTGGTTGTTTGGTGAACTGAATAAAGAATACCTGCTAGTGCCTTACTGGGCATTTGATAACACCCTTGGACTGCTATACAAAGCCAAAAACCAAACTCTGCCTACCAATTATCTCTTTATTTATCAGTATGCAGAACTATAAATTATTTTCATACACCTCTATATCATAATGTAGGAGTCAAATGTGCTGCAATACTCAAATACTGTTCCATTGGAATTATTAAAGTACAATGTAAGAATGAGGATGTGGAGCATCCAAGGGCGGACGTTCCATCCAGGGGGTTATATTAGGGCCACTCTCCGGAAATCTCCTCAATACGGCCGTTCTGAGTTGTCAGATTCCCGCCATTTTTCGATGCTGAAGCTTGTTCCCAGCCTGTTCACAGGCCGGAAGGGCGGACATCCACCTCCTGGGCACTATAGGAATGTATGGGGGAAGTAATAAAGGGCCTGTTTACACTGGGATAGAATAATTTCACATTACTAAAAATACACATGATGAATGATCAAATCATCCTCTTTTCAGTAAGTGTGATGAGGATACTGTAAGTATCTTTTGCAACATGTAAAATTATATTTTATAAGTCAAAATAGTCAGTTTTCGGCCAGCTGCTAGCAGGCAGGCCCCTCAGACAGGCCCCTACCACCCCCTGGGGTGATCAGAGGACCAGACAGGGATGGCATCAATTAGCACCTCCCGTGGTCACTGTCCCCTACTGATATATTACCCATCTGCAAATAAATCCCTTGACCATGGGTACCAAATGACCCATTAGACCTTGTTATAAGGGTCAGGATTACACCATTATATAATCTGAAACTGCCCCCACCCCACAGGAGGAGCTCTCAGATCTGCCCCCAGAACTGCCCCCAACCCCGTCCAGTGTCCGCCTCTGGAGGTGTCCGTCCTTCCGGCGTTCCGACCCCCCGGGGGCCCTGATTTCCAAGGCGGGAAAGCTATTCCGAAACGGCCGTATTGATAAAAACTGACTTATTTAAGGTTAACAAAGTGTAAAGGACACAATTTTAACCTATATGAAGATATTTCATTAAATTTACGTAGTCTACACATACAGCTTTTAGAAAATGTATAGTTTTACATATATTTGACTGGGAAATATGTTAGAAATATCACACAAATGTAGAAAAATACCTAAAAATCATATGGTAATTTGTTTTCTCATTCTTCCGATGTTTTACAAAATTTATTGTGTGACAATGGGAATATATATGCATGATTCCCAAACTATGTCTTGTTGGAGAATACGATATACTTGATTATTTCTGTACATAAATAAGACATATCTATCTGACAAAAAAATATCTGATCAGTTTAATTTTTATCTAGGGCAATTATGTAACGTACAGAACCAAGCTTTAATGTGACCTTATCAAATATAGACATGTAGCAATAGCATCTAAATATATTATAGAACAAGAACATCATAATAGCTTCCATTTATAAAAAAAAATATGTTCAGTCTACCTATGCAAGTTCCTGCTATACACAAAAATGCAGTAAATCTTAAATTCAATATGTAACGTACAGAACCAAACTCTGTAACATACAGAACCAAACTTTTGGTATAATACTCATTTTCATAGATAAATAAACTTGATATTCAGTTCTCTCTAACTATTTTAGATCAAGGGTGTATATGCGCTTAGGATGATACAAAGTCTATCCAAATACGTGAAGCATCAAACCATAATTACAGCAAAAATACCTTGGTTATGTATGTAACAAGCTTTGTAACGTACATGACCAAAGTTTTAATGTCTTTGCTACATAGACTGAAGAATATACTTATTAAGTTTGTTTTCCAAAAGTCTTCATACACAAAGAGCTTTCTTGAAATGCTCATAATAGCAAAACCTGAATTCAAATGTTTTTCTGACATCTGTTGGCAAAGAAGATTGGTCCTGTATGTTTCAAGCTTGGTTCTGTATGTTACATATAGAAAATAGAAGGCATTATTTTGTAACTTTGATATAACAACAAATAATGATTATAAAGTTGCCCCATTTTACATAACGATTACATATGTCTATCTCTTTCATATTGTGACAAAAAATGGTACTTTCATCACATTTGATTTTTAGGCTATTTTTCCATTTAAATTGAGGAATTTTCCGGAGAATGGCCCTATAGTTTGAGGGTAAGTTTGATCATGCTGTTCAACCATCAGTATGATAATACTCTCCTCCACCCCTCAGCCACAGAGGCAGATCCAGGATTTCCAAAAGGGGGTGGTCAACATAAAGGCTAAGTACTAAAAATGCATGTATTCGCATGATGGGGGGACGGGGGGTCAGGACCCCTTAAACCCCCCTCTGGACCCAACCCTGTGGTCACCCATCACTGTCCAGTGAAGGTTGGACAAACAAGCTCATTTGTGCCACAGGGGTTGCACCATACACGTATATGAAAAGTTATTGGTGGTCTTGTATCATTAATTCACATTGGTTGAAAAAGAGACAAAATCACCAAAATTGTCCAACCAGCAATCCTTGGAGTATTCTCAACCTAGATGGTGTGGTTTGGAATCTCATGCATTGTGTGGTGACAGACTAATAAATTATGTTGAAAACTATGTAAATAAGGAAAGGTGCATACAGCCTGTTAATACGCACCACCCAAAATACACAACACTCGAATGCTGTGCAGGTGATATAAAAAAATAAAAATTGTCCTGCCATTTTATTTGAAGGTAAAGAGCAACAAGACTATCCAAACTTCGCCTATTACTATGACAATCTCAAGGAGGATCTAGAGAAAGAAGGATTTCCATGCTATGAAGGTTTGTCTATGTCTTCCTCCTTATGAAATATATTGATAAGAATTTTATGCTGTAACCAATTTACTTAACTAAAGATACCCTTGCACAATTTTAGCTTATGTTAAAATGTCCTGTGCCGCGTCGCATAACCAAATGCTCGCAACAGCGAGAGAAACAGCGGGGGTTTGGCAAAGTCTCACTGCTATATGATTTTAACCCATTTGTAATCATTCCACCAGGTTGAGAATTTCAGGGATTATAGATTGAAATGTCTAGTTCTCAGAACTGTTTACGGAATTAAAATCGGTTGAGTAGAACAGCCACAAATCAACAGGGGGACCCATCGCAACAGCGACATCCTTGTTGCGAGAGTGGGTGGACAACCCTTGCAACAGCGAGACCCATTATGCGACTCGGCACTAGGCAAAATACAGACAGCAAATTACATATTAAGTAGAATAAAGGTAATTAACACAGCATTTCACAACTGTTAGGTCTTTATTAATAGCGCCTACCTATTATTATTTTCTAATTTGTAATAGGAAGCAAAATAGTGGTGGACATGCCATCAGACTATGGAAACGACAACTTAGTGACACTGTACTTCAAATGTTTTGCAGGAGAATATTCTGACGAACAGGTAACTTTTTTTCTTGGCAAACATTACTCATAAGAGTATGGAGATAAGCCCATCCCATATTGTGCATGTCCCAGGGTTGGACAAAGGTTGGACAACAATTGATATACAAAAAGGCATGTAGAACAATGCACTTGTATATACGTGTATGAATTGTAATGTCTGGACACCAGAGTAATATGTCTTGTTTCTTGATGAATATTTTCTCCTTCGATTTTATGAGAATTAAATTTGAGGATATACTAATTACTGCTTATGTTTTCACAGATGGCAGTTCTCCTAAGGAATTTCAGAGTGAAATGGAAAGAAGGTGGCAACAAGAATATTCAGACAAATGGATGTTTGTACATCAAAAAGCCTGCCAATTAGACAATAAGATGAGATATTATATGTAGCATAGCCAGTAGATATAATTATATAGCTTCAAGGGCTGTGAGAGCAAGCATCATCTATAATACATAGCACAACTTCATGGTGATAAATTCAAGGCTCTTGCCTGTCATATGGCAGTGATACATCTGCCATATGGCTATGATTAGGCCCATGTTAGTTTCTGTGCAATGACATTATTTTACTTGCTCCTTTGCAAAAGATAGATAGTTTATTGCAGAAGTTGCCAAAGCCATAATGTAGAAACCATCTATAATGGGCATTCTAATTATATGTTTATCCAAATCCCTAAGAAAAACTAATGGTTAAACAGTTGTAAAAATTATGAAAAGAAAAAGAAAATATCTAGAAACTTCTAGGAACTTTAGGTACCCAGCCTAATATTTTACCTGAATAAATGATTCATAGTTATACACTTTTGGCTTGAATTCATAACAAGAGAGCAAATAAATCGCTTGATAGTACATTACATTGATTACATGATGAACATAATCTAGTTTATTAGTAATTCACTAATCAGAGGAGTTTCTCCAGCCTCATACATCCTTGCATCTGTGTGAATATATTGCCTTTAGTTGCACATCTCTGCCGGAATGTTTTCACAAGGCTTGCTATCTAAAATAGAAATAAAAAATGATGAACCTCAAAGGATTTATCTTTTTTTTTTAACCCTTTAGACCCCAATCAGGCTGTAGCCATCCATGGGTGTGCTCCCCAATCCGGCCATAGTCGCCCAGAAAAACAGTAACTTTTTAGTTTTCTTTTTCATATTTTTCCAAGGAGAACACTTTAATGAATATTCAACATACGAAATTGACCAATATATCGTTTAAAAGCTGATTTCATTCCCTATCTAATGCTTCAAACCTCATTTCAAAAAAAAAATTCACAGGGGTTGGTTAGCTTTTGAAATCCATGGAAATCCTGGGGAAATCAAGCAATTCATAAATATAAAGTTTGGGGTCTAAAGGGGTAATTAACAAGTTAGATGTTGGTATGCAGGTTACAAGTCTTCCTTCATGCAGAAATTATCAAAATCTTAAGTTTGTATGGTAAGCTCTGTACAGTCACCAACTCAAAGGTCTGCATAATGGGCAGTACGCTGTCACAAAACCTAAGATTATGCACAGTTGCCACTTTGCTGTCACAAAACCTAAAGGTATGCACTCATAGGCAGTATGCTGTCACAAAACATGAAATTGCTTAAAGTTAGTACTTCACAATCACAAAACCTTTAAACATATGCATGCACCCATGGGCACTATGCTGTCACAAAACATTACATTGATCACAGTTGGAACTGTCCAGTCAAAAAAACTAAAGGTGTGCACAAGCGGGCACCATGCTGTCACAAACCATTTAAGTTTTTCAAGTTAGCACTTTCTTGTACATTCTCATTTAAGCTCCTGCAGAAGTTTATCAGATAAACCTCCGCTGGAGGTTTATTAAAGACAATCACACCATTATAGATCAAGTATTTAGATTTTCTCAAAATCTTCAAGAATGCAAGTTTTACATCTAAAGGTTCCAAAAAGACCCAAAAAATCATAGGTCACCATGCAAACTTTTCAGTAAAATCTGTATTTTTGAGAGGTATTTTTTAAAAGAATTGAGTATTTCAAATCACATTTAAATAACATCTTATTCCTTATTATTTTCAAATAAAAGATAAGACAGACAGATAGAAGTCAGTGTTAGAAAGACATAGACATAGGCAAGTGCATTAGAGAGAACTAAGACAATTTTATGGGTTTATATTCATTATCATTCTTGAAATCCTTAAATTTCAATTTTTAAAAATTGCAAAAAAAAAATGAAAAATCTGAAAATAAGCATGCATACAAAAAAAAATGAATATTCAGAAAATCTTAAAATCAATATATATTGTGGAGAAGGCTATAGGTTATTATTTCTAGCAAGAAAAATAGGGGGTCACTAGATGAATTTGGCCTGAATTGCTGAATATTCATTTTGAGATCTAAAATTACTTAAAATAGGTATCTACATGTTTTCTCCTTAAATTCATCTAAATATTTACATGAGAGGTAATCTTAATATTTTGTATTTTGCCCAACACACTCACAATCATATAGAAGTATGTTATATCATTATACACCATGTGTTAAAAGAGTTACAGAAAAAAACTAAATATTTCCAATTTAAATCAATTTTCAGAAATTGCAAATCCCCATAAAATTAGTCTAATTTGGCCTTCTTTATTTACAAAGTATACCTGATAATCTATATTTCAATTTCAATTATGATATAGGGGGTATGTGGGTTGTATCGCGCACCTGATGCCCGATATAACAACAACAATAAATACCAGGCAGATGAATAAGCTATAAGATATATCACTGGTGTATCATGAGAAAAAAGATAGATAAAAAAAACTGATTTAATATTATGATAACATAAAACCCATATTAACCCATGTGTTATTTCGATTTGGTATGATATCAGGTATTAATTATCATTGTGGATGCATAGAAATGGTCTTCTTTTTTTTTTATCTAAAATCAAAGATACATTGATAAAGATGTTTTGGTGTTATATCGCGCAGTTAAGTGTTGTATCGTGTATTAAAGACATACATTTTTGAAATGAGGACATGTAATGAGTGAATAAGAAATTATAGGACAAAAAAAATATTACAAAAAAAGTGATTTATTTTTATGAAAATTCAAAACGTATATTATCCCATTTTAATTTCAATTGGAGAGGATGCCACCTGTAAACTATTGATGTGTACACATATAAATTGTCATTTTTACATCTAAAAATAAGGACACCTTCGTTAGAACTGATGGTATGTTGTAATATTGCGCATTTAAGTGTTGTATCGCGAATTTAAGATATCTACATTTGATATGAAGTTATGAAATAATTGAATAAGAAATGGCTGATAAATTATTGGAGAGTGTTTGCATATTTGCCTATATTTTTTTTTATAAAAAGAATCAGCAAGAAAATTGAGACAATGTGACTTTCCAAATGAATATTTGACACTGAATTCGTTGTCATATTCTATAATTAAAAATAGCAAAATTGGGATCAAAGGACCTATTTTCTGTGATTTAATATTTCATATAAAAGATAATAAATACGTTTTTCTATGGATAATTTTAAATTCTTATTTGACCTACTTTATCTTTAAGAAATGAAATGAAGCGATATCTGTGTTATCAAAAAATACTTTAAAATATGAATTTAAGTGGGAAAATAATGAAAATAGAATAATTAAAGATATATAATTATGTATAATCTGTAACGAGCTGCGCGATACAACAACAGGTAAAGCACGATACAATACCAATTGAATGCATATTTTCACCTTCAAAAATAATTGAAAAAAATAATCATTAGGGAAAAATTACATGTTACCAGAATTTCACGGACTTTCTATTAACGTAGAGAAATAATGTCTCGGGAACTCCATTAATTTGTTGTAACAAAATTAGTAAAATAATAAATTAGCTAAAAATTAAAACCAAAACGAAAAGAAATATGGAATAAGATACATACTGGGTATTCTATTAGTTATTCCATAAGAATAACGTATCCAGGTATTGCATAGGCTATCATAGACAGTGCTGCACATGTATTTTTTGGAATTTTACAATCTGATCATTTTAAAACTTTTTACGAGCAATTAAGCAGGTTCGGGACAAGACTGAAACAAGCAACATTGGCTTATCTTGCATCGTTGCTAAATCTTGCATCGCAGGTGTATTGTAATCTTGCATCACTCTAGGCATTTTAAGTTCTTATTAAAATAATCCATCTAATATTTGTTGCCGAATTCTAATTAATGTATACAGGTAAAGAATGATATTATTTAGATGATATTTGATGATTTGACATATTTTTACCGAACAGATTTTCTAAAATCTTCATTTAACCATTTTTGACCAATAGCCTTGCAGTATTTATACCACGTGATAAAAATAATTGTAAAAATACTGAAAAAAATCACCTAATCTTTATTGCCGAATTATAAAAAGTTTATGCAAATAAAGAATGATAAGATTGAGATAATATTAGATTTTTAGACAAATTTTTACCATACAGATTTTCTGCAATCATTGTTTAAGCATTTTTGACCAATAGGGTTACAGTATTTTTACCACGTGATGTAAACAAATGTAAGCAAGATGGCGCATTTTTTGCTGATTCATACTCATTTTTGAGCATTTTTGACGCATTTTTTCATGTTAAAGTCATATTATAAAATTGTTTGGGTAAATATAATGTATAATACTTTTTCCCAAAAAATTGACTTTTGATAACAGCATTAAAAAGGTAATTAAACAAGTTTAAGTGCAAATCCGCATCGTTGTCATATCTTGCATCGTTGCACTATGGTGCATCAGTGCAAGAACAACGTGACGTCCCTAACCTGTTAAGTGCAGGTGCGCAATATAACCCACATGCGCGATATAACCCACATTCCCCCTATGTCAACATGGTTTTTCAAGTGAATATGTAACAATGAACTCGTTGTTATACTTAATAATGGAGAAAATATCGAATTCAGAGAAAAACACTAATTTTCTCTGACCTAATCTTACATAATTGCTGAAAATCTTGTTTTCTGCTAGTCATTTTTAAATTCCCTTTTGACAATGCTCATATTTAGAGAGCCAAATTGTGAGACATTTGTAGTATCAAAAAAACTTTAAAAAATGAATTTATGTCGAAAAATAATGAAAATACAATAAACAAAGATATATATATATATGTATATATATATATACAGGTTGGGGATACTACTGAAAAACGGGATGTCCTGGAAAAACGGGACGTCCTGGAAAAACAGGCAATTATGTAAAAATGTATTATCTAATTATCTTAGATGAAATTATACATCAATGATACGCAAGACAAACAAGATATAATAATTCTACATATGCCAGCTACAAAAATTATGAAATTCTGCATTTAACATGAATTTAATAACACTTTTGATTTTGAAAATTACATAACTAATAATTACACAATTAATATTTTGACATAACTAAAAATGCTCAAAAAATGAGGAGTTTGCTAAATTCAAAAATTATCTATAATAAAAGTACACAACTTTTGAATCAAAATGATCGTTGCATTTTCAAATTCTATCATTGCATTTTTTTTCTATGAATTTTTATTTTTTAAAAGTTACAAAAATCATACCAAGAAAACGGACCGTCCTGAAAAAACGGGCCGGTTTTGTGATCCGTTTTTACAGGACGTCCTGTTTTTTCAGGCAGACTTTTAAAAACCATTAATACCATTATTTTAAAGATAGATTTCGATTCTAATTTAACCAAATAATCATTTGTTATAAAGGGTCATATTTCAAATTGAAAAAATAATAATGGAACATTTTTAAAGGATTTACAGGGCTGCGTCCTGAAAAAACGGGACGTCCCGTTTTTCCCGTCGTAGCCCCAACCTGATATATATATATAATTTATAATAAACTGCGCTATACAGCATCAGCAAATGCACGATACAATACCACCCAAAGTTGTTTTTTCACCTTGAAATGTCATTGAAAAAAACATTGGTTTTATTTGTAGGGAAAAAATGCATATTTTCATAATATCATGTACTTTAATCATATTAAATAGATCAGTAATATCTCATCCAGCTCATTAATTTGTTTTAACAAAATATGTAAAATCGGAAATTAACTAATATTCAAAGCATGAACAATAAAAACATTGAATAATATTAATACTGGGTATTCTATTAGTTATTCCACAGGGATAATCCATCTAGGCATCGTATGGGCTGCAGCAGAGGATACTGCACATATCCCAATTTGAATCTTATCAATCAGACCAATATTAAATAATCTATTTATGGGCATAGAAGTACAGGTGTGCGATATAACACACATGCATGACCCACATTCCCCTTACCAAATATTATTGAACATTTCTGCAAGAGTTAAGACAAATTGAAGGACTTTGATTTTTCCACTATCTGGATAATGGCGCGATTGTCCCTAAATAAACCTCTGCCAGAGGTGTACCTTGAAAAATTCCTGTTGAACCTCCTGTTAATGCTCAGACATCATAATGGTATGCTCAGAAACCTCCTAGGTAAACAACAGAGTTGAGTAGTGCACTGCACGAACTTTGGAATTTACTTGGTTTTACACATTGCAAAAGGTCATGGAGAGTTTGGGAAAGATCCACTCCTACCCTTTTAACATTTTTCCTTGTCTTTACAAGATAATCATATTTAATGTCTGTCAAAAGGTCATAAAATAATGTTAGGATCTTTTCCATAGTATTCACATTATTCAGTGAAGTAAAGTCAACATTTCAGTCAGATTTACTGTTAACCTAAAAAGCCATAGTGGACTCTGAATCATCCTCATAATCTTTACATCATTTACTAAAGGATACTCAATAAGTAATCATATTTACTTCTAATAAGTCGTGTGCAAAATTTCATATAATGACATTTACCTTTTCAGTAAATACCATTTTTCTGAGTTTAACATTTTTCCATTAGATGGCACCACATGCTTATTAATTTTGTGGTTTTTGCACATTTGTAGCATTAATTCATATCCATTGTTTTTTGTTTTTTTTTACAAATAAAGGGATAGTTTAAGAAAAATATCATAATCATAATCATATTCATAATATGACACCTTCTAGTAATAGAAAATCGGATTTAGGTGAATATGATTTTAGAATTCTTTCCTAGATCCTTCCCAGGCAAGCAGTAACGTAACAAGAACGTTCTGCGACAGTACTTTTTTAATCGGTCTGAGACCTGGCCAATTTTCACATAACAATAACGTTATTCTAGGTAAGGTTTACACTTACTGAAAAAGAACGTTATAATAACATTCTATTTTGGTAAAGTTGAGACCAAACTAATAAAGAACGTTATAATAACGTTATTGTAACGTGAAATAACGTTACAAGAATGTCACAACAACGTTCTAGTGTGACATCGCAAGGTTAGGTTCTAAAGACGCTTTTGGGTGCCCTCAAAAGAACGTAACAAGAACCAAACCAGGTCTAAACAGAACGTTTCTGCAACATTATTATAACGTCATATTCTTGCTTGGGTTCAGAAGTACATATCTCTAAACCTATCCAAACAACTAGCACATGCCTGTACATCACCTTTAATTTAGATGTTTTATTGTGCATATAATGTGTTTTTAAGATACAGCTTAAATTTAAAAAACTATAACATTATCTTGTGGTTGTCAACGATACTACTGGTGAGGTGTATATCAGTGACTTTTGCCAAGAGAATAAAGCAGTAATGTCATATTTACTTTGAGTATTTTTGTGTAAAGCCTAGTAAAGTTCTATTACATGACCGTTACATTTTCAGTAAAGATCAGTTTCATAAATCAGATTCTGTTTCATAGGGGGCACCACAAACTCATTTCTGCTTTATAGGAAAAAAGTTTTTGTAACAATAGCTATTTTACATGCATGATCTTTGTATGTAAACCAACACAGTCTTGGTTTATGAGAACATACATCAACCAATTGTCCTTGGCATAATGGTTGATAAAATTATTGTACAAAAAAAAAGGCTTTACATCAATATAAAATAAGTGCGGTAGGTAAACACCTTTTCTGACTACCATGTCAACTGTAACCTTTCACACAGGACCTCAAACCTTTGTATCCAATACAAGCCCCCAGCAGCTTACTGTTACTCCATACTAAGAGGCCAGTAATGCTGTGGCACAAAATCATACATGCCTAACTGGGACTAGATTTATCAATAATGAACATATATTGATTTTGGTCCATTTGAAATGAGCTTTAATGTCTCATAATTCTTTTGCCTGAAATCTTAAAGTAAAGTTAATGTACTTAAAGTTCCTCATAATTTGCAGAACATGACAACTGTAAGTGTAAGTAAAGGTCCTGCTTTAGAGTGGATACAATTAAAAGGGCTTCAAAGCTCCTTAAAGTTATTGTCTTGTAAATGTGCTTAACCCTTTCCGGCCTCCAGATGCTTTGAGACATCACCAGCGAAAACACGCCAGATGTATTGAGGCATCGCCAGCGAAAACACGCCAGATGCATTGAAGTATCTTTTCAATGAATCCCAAAATAGTGAATATAAAGCTACATATTAAGGAAAAATACCAGTTGCTGTTTCAAAACACTGAAAATTTCCATAATTGTATCCACTCTAAAGCAGGACTATACATGCCTACGAGACCTACCAGGCTTTATATAACCTATCTGTGATCCCTCATGTGAACTTTTGAGCTCGTAATTGTGAAAACCAAGTGAGATTTTACGAGTTTAATGCCGCCGAAGACGAGAAGTAAAGCTACTTCCACCACAACACCAGTGGACAGCCCGGGCAAGGAGTTAAAAATAGACTCTAAGGTAAACAACATGGACGGGCAGGACGCTATTGAGGACTCCGTAGCTGACCAGACGCAAGGTACTGGATCTTCTATGGAGAAAACGCTGCAGAAAATACTCCAAAACCAACAGATAAGTGAAAATAAAAGTCAAGATCGATTCAAAAAACTTGATGAGTCAATCAAAGCATCAAAACTGTCATTTGAAACGTATACCAAAGCTAATGATGCAACGATAAAGTCAATGTCTGACGATATCACTACTATGAAATCAGAAATACTTGACCTCCAAGATGCTGTAAAAAGGCTCGGAGAAGAAATGAAAACAGCCCATGGTAAAATGGAAGACACGAATGAACTGTTGAATGATACTAGAGCTGACTTAAAATCAAAATCTGAGGTGATAGACAAACTTGATCGAAAATATGTGAGTGATGACGAACAATTAAAACGTTGTCTTTTGATCCTGGATGGGGTAAATGAAAAAAATGCTAAGAAGCCAAGGGCAATCGCAATGCAACTATTAATTGATCTTGGTATCGAAGCAAAAGATAGTGACGTAATTGCGGCATATCGCCTGGGCCAAGTTAACACCAAATTTACAAGACCATGTTCAATTCGTATACAGTTTGCAAGCCCCAATATCAAAGGAGAGATCTACAAGAACATTAGTAAGCTAAAAACTTTAGACGCATGGAAGGGCATTCATGCGTCTGACGCATTGACAATCGTTGAGCAGAATGAAAGAAGGGATATGAGATGCATTTATGCGGCAGGGAAAGACAAAGGCTTGAACATTAAAATGCGTGGTAGTCACTTAATTATAGATGACAAACGGTTTACATATGCTGAGATCAATGAGCTACCATATGGACTTAACATGGAGAGTGTAAAAATCGTCGAGACTAAAGATGGGTGGGCATTTCAATCCCATCACGCCTATATGTCTAATATGTATCCTTGTGATATTGATTTTCAGGGGGATGTGTACAAGTCCGCTGAACACCTCTATTTTTCAGACATGGCACGACATCATAATAGGCTTGACTTATTGGATGACATCAAGGGTGCAAAGGATGGGTATCAAGCCAAACGAATAGCCAAAATCATTCGAGTTGATCCCCAATGGGAACAGGTAAATGAGAAAGTGATGGGAAAAATTGTCAAGCTAAAATTTGACCAGAATGATAATATCTGTGATCGCCTACTCAATACCAAAGGTTACCTCTATGAGGCGACTAGAGGAGATAAGTTCTCCTGCGGACTCACACTTGCAAATGCAAAAAATATCACGAAAGACAATATCCCAGGGCAAAACAAATTGGGTTTTATGTTATGCAACTACAGAGACGAGTACCTGACACAAAACAAGTAATGTAACTAATTGCATCGTCAGGCTATGTAGGCCTATTTCGAGGTGGATCAATCATTACTGCTATCTAAAAATACTTAGTATGTCGTGACGGCCTATGGTAGTTAAAATGAAGGTTACTGGGTCAAAGTTATGTATATAGAAAATAAGAGGAGATTAGCAGAATGTAAATGAAAGAAATCATTCTCGTGTGAAATTTCAATTGATGTGGAAAATGACATGAAATTTGTGAAACTATGAATAAATCGTTGTCTCTATATAAATATATATGATACAAATTAACACCTTTACTCTCGACTTCCTTTTATATTATACTATATGGTTTTTAAATATTTATTATTATATTTACTCTCACTCATGTCTCTGATAGGAGGAGAGTCTTAGCCTTTTTAGTATTGCTATTATATATTTGGACTAAACGTTGAAGTGGTTCAAAGAATTAAATATATAACATCAGGGGTTATCTATACCGTTCCTGATGAATTTTATTGTGATGTTGATAACATGGAAAAATGAAATGGCAATGGAGTTCATGATGAGAAGTCAGGCTAGATGGCTAAGCATGAAATACAATAGATTTAAATACGTTTGAGAATTCAAAGGGAATGCATATGGCCCATTTAAATATTAGAAGTCTTAATAATAAATGGGACCTGGTTAAAGCATCCTTTGCAGATACCAAAATTGCTATTCTCTGTTTTTCGGAAACATGGCTACATAAGAACTTGCCCTCCAATTTGTTTAATATTAATAGTAATTTAGACCTAATACGATTTGATAGAGGTTGGTCAGATCAAAATGATGGCACTATTAAAAAAGGAGGTGGTTTAGCTATATATATTAACAATAATCTTGACTATTCAGACACAAATTTTGCCTACCTTAACAAAAGCACAAAAGACATTGAATGTCAGTGGATATCTATTAAACAAAAGCCCAACAAAAAAATTGTTGTTGTGAATATATATAGACCACCTCAGGGAAATATTGAGAAATTTATGGAAGTTTTAGATTCCTCATTATCGGAGCTAGATCTGGGAAAAATCGAATTATTTATCACAGGGGATTTTAATATCGATATGATGGATAGAGGTACACAAACTAAAGATTTTAAAAACTTGATTCAACAGTATGGATTACGCCAATTGATCAAAGAACCAACCCATTACTCTAATACTAAAGATTCATGTATTGATCTATTTATTACAAATTCAAATTTTGTTAGTTATGCTGGTGCAGGAGACGTGAATTTAAGTGATCATCAGATTATTTACCTGACTAGAAAAAAGATCAAAGTAAAAAATAAGAAGTGTTCTTTTATTGGACGTAGCTATAGAAATTATGATAAAATCAAATTTCAACAAGACTTATTGAATATAGATTGGACTTATTACGAACAATTAAAAACAATATCAGATAAATGGAATGAGTTGGTTAGAATTATTACGATATGTATTGATCGACAATGCCCTATCAAACATTTTAAGATTAAAAAAGAAAAACAGCCTTGGATTACAGCTCCCCTTATAGAACTGATTAAGGACAAGGACTTTGCATTAAGGCATGCAAAAAGAAGTAAAGATAAGGACGCATGGAAAGCTGCTAAAGTAATCAGGAACAATTGTACTAAAAGACTGAGACAAGCCAGAGCAGAATATATTAAAGAAAACTTAAACAATAATGCAAATGACCCCAAAAAGTTTTGGAAAAACATAAACTCTGTATTACCCAATAATAAAGTAAGAAATAGTAATATTGAACTTATTGACCAAACTACAAAAACCAAAATTGTTCCTGAAGACACAGCTAGCTATATTAATAACTTCTTTATCAATATAGGACCTAATTTGGCGAAAGATTGTAATGTGGAATGGTCTTATGATGGAATTTTAATTGAAGATACTGTACTTAATATCAATACGAACTTGTTGGAAGTACTAGAGTTAATTAAATCAATCAACTTGAATAAGTCTACATGTATTTTGAATCTGTCGAGTCAAATTATTCGTGATGCTTTTATAATAATTCCGGATAAAATTGTAGATCTTTTTAATGTATCTTTTATTACAGAGGAAATCCCGGAATCTTGGAAAAATGCAATTGTTACTCCGCTACAGAAACCGGGTGATAAAACTCTAGTTACAAATCTTAGACCAGTTTCTAATTTACCTGTGATATCAAAATTAATCGAAAAAATTGTTCATAAGAGAATTTATAATCACCTGGAGACACATGATATATTGAATGAAAAACAAGGAGGTTTTCGCCCGAAACGCTCAACTGTTGGTACTACAGCAGCATACTTAAATGATATTTATACAGCCATAAATAAAAATAAATTTACTATATCAGTCTATCTAGATATGATGAAAGCTTTCGATACAGTTAACCACTCTATATTATTAAAGAAAATTTGGAATATTGGTATTAAAGGTGGATTATTCAATTGGCTTAAAAATTACTTGACCGATAGACATCAGTCAACTGCTGTAAATGGTACTGTATCTAAAAAAGAGAAAATATTGTGTGGAGTCCCACAAGGGAGCGTTTTAGGGCCTCTTTTATTTCTTATATATATAAATGATATTTCAAATGTTGTAGAGTTTTCAAGTGTTTCACTTTATGCAGACGATACAGTGTTGTACCAAATGGGAAATGATATTGATACTGCATTTGATCTTATTCAGCAAGATTTGAATAGCATTGGAAAATGGTGCAATAGAAATAAATTATCTATTAATTGTAAAAAAACCAAGTACTGTATTTATGGAACTAGATCAATTGTCAAGAAAAGTAAATACCCAGATAAAGATTTATCCCTGAACAGATATATACTAGAACGAGTATGTTCATATAAATACCTTGGGTTTATTTTGGACGAACAATTGACATTTAACAAACATGTAAATGAATTAACTAAAATTGTATCATATAAACTGTATCTGTTTACAAAAATACGGAAATATTTAACAAATGAAGCGAGTATTATGGTTTTTAAAATTTCCATTTTACCTATTTTAGAATATGGTGATATTATTTATGATGGAACTACGGTTGAAAATATCAAATCTATTGAGAAATTGTTTTATAGAGGACTTCGGATAAGTCTAAATGTTAATAATAAGATGACTAAAGAACAATTATGTGAACAATGTAAAATTGTAAGTATTGATCATCGAAGGTATTGTCATATTTTAAATTTTATGTACAAGAATACAAATGATGTCTCTTTACTAAAACCCAAAGGAAAAGATACGCGTCTACATGAAGGACCTGTGTTTAGCACGGGAAGAATTTGAACTCATACATTCGACAGGCTCGGGCTTGTCTGAAACCACTTCCTCTAAAACGTGTCAAGGAGTGTAAGTCTTACTCCACGATTATCCCTGAAAAATCATAGTATCATTATACTACCCATAGCAGTGGGCGTGTTAGGTAATACTTTTGCGCTCACCTCAAAGTTTCCCTTCCCCTTCTGGCGTGTATATAAGTGTAAGTCAGGGGGTGTTAATTATATTGTGTCACAATAGTCCCGTCCGCTCATAGTTCTCTTCACACGCCCAACCTTCTCGGCGTCTTAACGTACCTACCCTCCATTCAGGCACCAATATAATTGCCAGCAGTGGCGTACCCAGTCCCCCCACTTCCCACATTTGTGCATATATCTATAAACGCCGGTTGATATTGGTTTCCAAGCTCAACAAAAATAATACTCAGTTTCCTGACCTAATAAGAATAGATGAGGCTGAAGCGCAGAAGGAGTAGCCTATAGTGTGCACACAACTAGGGTAAAACAGGGTTGTATCGCTCACATTGGTAGGCCTATATCATTAGCGCATTTAGTTTTTTAAACCCTTACATATAGAAACAAAAGTTATATAAAATCAAAATAATTCATAATAATTAATCAAATGCGTAAAAACAGCGATAAAGCGTGATTTAACTTTATAACCTCTATGAATAATCAATAATGAAACAATTGTCTCCCATGATGTTGGGTACAACCCTTATCATGAAATGAAAGTAATATTTTTGAGAAAACTTATCAAATATAGCATATCAATAATGGTTTTCCATCCCATGAAAGTGACGTCCAATAGGCCTATTTCTAAAAAAAAAATAGGGTTAGTTCAACCCCCCCCCCTCCACAAATTCCTGGGACCGTCCACCCCTGTCCCTTCGATACAGTACTAGTTTAACTAAAACAGGTAGAAATATAGCATTTTTAAAACAGATTTTCTTGAAACACATTATTTGGGAGTTAAACCAGGCTGCCTAAACCAGATTCTTAAACTTCTTGGAAATACAGGGTGAAAGGGCTGAAAGCGCAAATGGTTTTCACTGAAAATGATAATATTAAATAACCTTGACTACACATAAAACTATTATTTTGTGTGATTTCAAGTTTTTACCCTTATTTAACTCTCGACATAAGAAATGATAAATGCGCTATATTAGCCTGACGGGCCATGCCCCCCCTCCCCCCCCTCCCCTGTTAAATAATGTTGTTTAAAAAGGGGCCCCTCCCACGTAGATTAATGCATTAGCCCCTCCCCCCCCCCCCCTCCCCCCTAGAAATGCCTGGGTCCGCCCCTGCATCCCTCCGGACCGGCCCGTGGGCCATCTTTTCATTTCAATACCATTATTACAAATATAACTTCCCAAAAAAAAATTTGGAGTGGCAGGTGGTAATCGAGTGCATGAGGTTCGATTAGCTCCTACCACCCAGGTCTGGCGAATTCATCTGTGCCATTATTCAGTTCATTTCATTTCATTAGTTTGCACAACCAGACCCAATTACGTATAGAGTTTGCGACATATATATACCGTAGGTGTAATCGGGGCAACGAGAAAGGTGTTTACCAAAAAGAGACACTTTGTAGTTTCGGTCCTTGTGTTTCAGTGGGTTTTCCGATTTGGAAAACAAGCAATACCACAAGTTATTAATTTTGATCGCCCTCAATTGTCACTGATGTGTCTCTATCAACTTCAATTTACATTGCCCGTCATCGTTTTCCCCAACGTAGTTTCGACGTATTTGGTCCTGCGACCGGAAGGACCTCTAGACGGCTTTTCGCTGGTTTCCGACGTCATCGTATTATTGAACCCGGTGGATTTTTGGCTACCAGCTATCTCTCCTGGCCCCGGGTTCGAATCCCCTTCATGCCTTACGTTTTTCGTTCATCCATCAGACTTGTATTATCAAATTAATGATAAGGATAGGACTACTCTGAACCCTAATCGTCATGTCAAGAGAGGAGGTTGATTGTTAACTTATTTTAAACAGGATCGGGACGTTACGCTTTTTAAAGGATAACTCTCCATTTGTAATCGAAAAGTTGTTAAATCAAAAAGACCCTTAAAAAAAAAGGAAAATTATAAAAAAAAAAAAAAAAAAAAAACCTGCTCGAACCCGCCCTCTCCTCAACTACTAATTTTAAACATGATAGTCCTAATGGTAATGAGACTGATCCGGCTTAAATTCCTAATATTATAATATTAATATATATACTTCTTGCAAACATTCTAAATAACCTTCTTTCCCGATCTTAGCATCTGAATAAACAGGAGACACTGGGCATCACACTTCATTTAAATTAATTGTCTCAGTTAAATACGACCATTAGTTAACAAGTTCCATGTACTTTTTAAGTAACATGACAGAAAGCATTTTCGCGATTCTGCAGCTATCCCTCGCTCCCCTCTTCCCTTGTGCATAACATTTCCTAATAAACCAGGTCCATTCCTAACGGCGGCAAAGTTTGGAAGCGTCCATCATGGCCGGCCTTAATCCATTAACACCCATAAGTACCCGGAAGCACCCCATCTAATCTGTACCCCCCTCTGACATCTGACAAGGGCAGGGGCACAGTCTTGGTAATCACATAACTCACACCAAACCCACTCAAGAGCGACACAGGTATCATGCTGGGTGTCATCTGACGGACTCCCCGCCATTAATCAGGGGTTAGTTATCGAGTTAACACGGGCCAGAGTTGCCCCATGCAGGGAACCTGCTGGGTCGGGCACTTCCATACCCAACCTACGTTCGCCTGCAAAGCACATGTAGCTAAATCTTTGACAGGCCTATTTCACCCTACCATCCATCGCCCCTCCCACCCGGAAAACCATTTACCCTTACCATCCATAGATGGAGTATTAAAAGTGTTTGAAATTAACTTCTTTTGAAGTCATCCGTGAGAGATGAGATTCATTAAAAATTAATTAAACATTTTCTGTATGGATAAAAGGTACCTCCCGGCCTATATAACTACCCTAAATAATTCACCTTAAACTGGGTCTAAGCTGGTTAGATATAAAGCCGACCTTAAGGTTTGAGACTAATTTCAGCCAGTCCAGACTTAAATCGGCCTGAACTCCATATAAACCACCTGCAAATAAAACCTATAAATATCAGGCAGTAATGGCATTTACAGGCTTTCTCACTTCTGATCCACAAGTTAAGGAACCCCATGCCAACAATTCATTTTGAAGTCTGCCTTCCAATTCAATTAGAACAAGCCGACACCCTAACCAACGAAAGCTTACAAGCAAGCATACGCGTAAGCTTATACTCTTCGCACGGCTTTTCTTTTGGCATTAACGTAAGCTTAAGGTTTCTGCACGGAGGTCAAAACCTTTAGATCCCAGGTGCATGTGGCGACTGTCTGTCTACTCCTTCCTGTGACTGGGAAAAAGTAATAAAAGACTAGAGCGGTCTCTAGCCTGCATCAGACATGGCTCCAACAGTATTCATACTCCTCCTTCGTGGACTCTTTATCCTGGGCACTGTCTCAGCTAAGCCATGCCTATGCACCAGTACGGTAAACCGTTTTCGTACCAACTATGGTGTAGTATTCGAGAGTAAACCGTCCATCCACATAGGTAATGAGTACTTCACTACCCAAGTCGATATCATTTTACCACTTCCTCCTTCTCCCAAACAGGCAGCCGCACTAAATTGTAGACACGGCGCTACCCTGGCAGCCGGTTCAATGGAACAGTGTCGAAAAATCCAACTTATGTTGAATAACATAACATCTATTGGGAAGACTATAGCAGCGAAGGTCACCAACGGACTCCGGGAAGTGCAATCAATTTTGGAATCGACGGCCCAGCCAACACCTCCATCAGCCAAATCCAGGAAGCAGCGGGCTCTGATTCCAGAAATCGGCAAGTTCTCCGAGACTTTATTTGGAATGGCCACACTCGATGACTTGAAGCAACAGACTCGTGCTGACCAGGTAAATGCCGATGAAATTGGCTTCCTCGATGGCAAAATAAATGCAGTCCTAAAGGTAGTTGACTCCACTTTGGAAATCCAACTCCAGGCCATCATAGAGAACACTCATTCCATATACAATTTGTCCAGAGGACTCCAGGCTTACATTAGTAACCGGGAATTGATGGTCAGGTTGATGCAAGATTTGCAAGAATTGCGTCTACTGGATTTTAAACTGGACTATTCCCTTGATGTCTTGCTACAGGCTATTCGCGACCTAACGGAGAACAGGCTGAGTAACTCTTTGATATCGGAGACTGATATGAGGAAGATTCGGTACCTTTTCCTTTCCAAGTCAAATCGTTCAAATATTTATATTCCAAACACTCGCGACATGTATAGAAGTGTAACTGTTTTAGTCCCCCCGGTTTTACAGCGAAATGTTCTGAAAACTATTTTGAAGATTCCCGTTATTTCCTTCGACAAAATATTCAAGGTTCTAAAAGTGAACACCTTCCCTCTAGCCTTCCATGGGCATTATACTCGCCTCTCCAACACACCGGCTTATTTATTGGTGTCCGCAACCCAATACACAGTATCCTCCAACCCAGATCTGGATAATTGCCATTCTCCGTTTTGTCATTATGACCTACCACTTCGCAGGGTTTCTCCCTCGTCGTGCCTCATTTCTATCTATCTACGTGATCATGAGTCTGTCAAACTTTATTGTGATTTCAAAATACTCATTCAGTCTAATTTCAGAAGGTCGAACATCCAAGTCATTGCAACAGGGACCTATTTGTTCTCTCACATAGACGAGGTCGTTGTGCGCTGCCCCAACCGAACAACAACCCATCCTGGATGTGAATCGTGCGTTCGTGCCTTTGAATGTGGTTGTTCTGTGTCCGCCAAAGAATGGGAAATTCCAGTCTCAAGTGTTAACTGTTTGCCTTCTACAGCAGGCCCCTTAAGAACAGTTTTTCCCGTCAACCTTGCTAGTCTTCAACACCTCAACCTGTCACTTAGCCGACTTGTGAACCCGGATTTTTCGTACGATAAACCATTCCCAATTTTACCTCTTAGCCCGCAAATGCGAGTCCGCCAAGAGGATATTTTTAAGCGAGCAAAAGACAATTTCCTTTCCCTCCGTACATACATGAAAGAGATTCGACTGAATGAGGTCGAATACAAGAAACTTCGTGGTGACTTGCATCTTCCCCACGTACCATTCCTCCCCCCCAGTGTGCACGGTACTGTTTACCTGTTGAACATTGGACTTACTTTTATAATGGTACCAGCACTTTTTGTTTTCATCTCAATTCTGTATTTCAGACAACGTAGGATTCAAAGCGCATGCAGACGCTTGACTTTAAATTGAGTTGGTTATATATACATTAGCTATTAACTCTTCCTTTTATTGCAGCTCAAAAGTTATCAGTTCTCATTCATGTTCGATTTTTGTTGTTTAGAATATATACTCGCCCTCATAATTTCGTCACACATGTACAGCTGCAATTCATTCACATTATCCTCATGAATTCCCATTTATAATTAGTCACAGCCACATAAGACTACACACGTTCATGATATCAAAATGTTTTATTGTTATGCATGCGGAAAAGGTTTTATGATGTCCACGTGTCAACGTTTCGCCTATTTTCCCATAATTGTATTTACTGACCATACACTAATGTACATATGTAACTCGAAAGCTTCGTGAACATATGCATTTCACAATTAAAATTTTCCCATATCTACTTCAAACATATCGTACACTTTTATATAACTGTTCATCACACCCAAGAGTCTACGTCAGGCATGCAGCCCAGTTTTTCGGCTGGGAGTAGTTCTTGGGCCATGTTGTTCCTGTTGTTTATCAGGCAAACGCTCGCTCTACAAAGTCTGTGCCTGAAAAATTTGTTCAGGCGCACGCGCTCCGTACGAGGAATCTTGACTTCTTGCGGGAGTTCCAACGTCAAGGGTTCGTCACTGCCATTCAGATGGACCGTGAGTGGGCCCGACCAGGCGACGGTCAGGGCCTTGGACAGGATGCTCGGTCTTTGGATGATCATTCGTGGGCAGGCAGCACTTCCTACGGCTTCCATTTCGGCGGGAATGGGAGCCAGTGGAAATAGGAGCGTTTCCCATCGGCAGTAGATTCTCAGACAGCACTGCACTGTAGCCCTCCGACGTTGACCCTGAGCCAACGAGCGACAGCCTGCTGCCAATTTCCAGAAGATACCGATAAATTTCCACCCCAGGTATATCACTAACAAGAGAAGCAGCCACTGATGGTCGGATTGGTCCGCGGGTTGGAGGTGACTAGGTCTCACCACTGGCCTTTCCTCCCGAACAAGACGCAGACGCAGACTTGCGTTTAACAGTCGCTCGATGTCCATGGCCATCAAGTGGCTGTTCTGAACCAGTGTATAGTACAGGCACATACTTATACCCCCCACCCCACATGACATCACAACCCCCCCAGGTACTGTAAGGGCTTCGTCTAGTCTTTAGCGAAAAGTTAACCCTCGGTCGACAACTTAAACGCTAGGTAAGGTACAACTAAAACGACTTCTTCTAGCCGGGGGCTTCACAAGTTTTTACACTGGGTAGTGCGAAGCACGTCTAATAGGCCGCTATTTTCTTCAGAGAGCCGATCGACAGGGGGTTCATCTGAAATGACTTCTGTCGCGTTTGACACCGGGACACGCGTCTGTGATGACCGCGTCCACCTGTTGGCCATCTGAGGCGGCGCATGTCAACTAGCTTCTGTGTCAGCTCCCTCACAGGAGTACCGCGGCACGCGGCCCGCGGGGTAGTCTTAACACTTCTTGACACGTAACAGGCCTCACAAGGGGCGGCGGTGAGGGTGTCGCTGATACCCCATGTACTCCCCGTCACGGCTAGCACGTAACTTATGGTAAAAGTCTCTCTTACCCCGTCCACACCCCGTCACGTCTACCACGTAACTTATGTTCAAAGTCTTGCCTCATCGATAAAAGATCGCTTTCACCAGATCATGTATCCACAGGGGGGCCTGCCCGGCATGTATAAATACGGCGTGGCATATGGCTATATAGATCACTTGAAAACTTGCTGCCACCATGAACGGGTCAACTGATTATAGTGACGCTGTTCTGTCAAACCCGTCTACCAGCTCATGCAGGATCTTGACCAGCAGCCCCAAACCGGGTGGCGAGAAAATAACCGATCATGATTCATCAGCAGGCGTAGGTACTCTGCTGTTGGATATGTCTGGGGATGCGCGTCAGTATGGGTCTCAGAATGGGTTTCCGGATCTCTCTGCGGATCAGTCTCTTCACGACTCCCTGTACGCGGAAGAGGGATCCACCCTCAACGACGTGGACCTTAGCCTTGGTGCTTCCCAAGGCGGTCCTGCATCCGCATCGTCGTCCACGCCCTCCACGCCCTCCACGCCCTCCACGCCCTCCGGATCCACGCCCTGGGGGATGACGCCCTCCACGTCGCAATCCCATCCATGGTTCCCCAGCTCCACGTCCAGAACGTCGTCCACGCCCGGACCCTTGACATCGCAAGGGTCGTTCTCGTCGACGACGTCCCAAAGGTCGTTCACGCCCGGGCCCTTGACATCGCAAGGGTCGTTCTCGTCGACGACGTCCCAAAGGTCGTTCACGCCCGAATACTCGTCCTCGTCCGGCCCCTCCACGTCTACAGCTGAACCGTCCATGGCCCATTTGCTGGCCAGGATGGAGGAGCTGGAGAAGAAGTGCCGAAGGGCGGAGGCTGAAGCGGCTGCGGCAAAGGCCCAGGTGGAGGTGCTCGTGAACCAAGCGAAGCCAGCTGCAGCTGCCAAACCACCCAAACCACGCAATGAAATATGTGTAAGTTCTAAAGTTTGTTTTTACAGCTTATAATTAACTAATAATCTCACCTTGAAAACGTTACCGTTTGATATAGTTCTCGGTTTGTTTAGAAATGATCTCATTCCTAGTATAGCCCTGATGTTCTTCTCCTTTGCCGCGCCGCCAGGGAACATCCCGGAAAACAACGAAAATCCGTAATGATTTCGTACACTGACATATAGTTAGAAGTCCACTATTAATTATTGGCTTATTATATTGTTTGTAGGAACTCGTTCGTTCGGCCTACAAGGCCAAGAGAGGTGAGCCTGGTTGGGGATTCAACCTGAACCCTGGGTAAGTTGATTACGTCATAACAACATGAATAGTACAGAAAATAATATTGTTTTTAAGTAAGCAATGGGTAATGTGTTCCTGAACACCAGAAGCTGCAGCTGAATATAAGTTTTGCTGTTTTTTTTTCATGTTAATAGAGTCATAGAGCACTTGACGTGATGCCGATGAATTGAACAATATAAATATATTCCAACATTCAGGGCGGGGATCAAACACCCGGATAACGCGCCGATCATCAAGGCCGTTGTTGACAACGTGTGCCTCGGGCCAGATACCCCCAGAGAAGAGGTGTTAGGTAAGTCCCATAGGTAGCAAGTTTCTTTGTTAACTAACCTGCAGCTGTACATTTCATGCATCTAATGTCCATGATTCCAAAGTATTGGTCCTTCAATTAACACCAATTTTAACATGCTTGAAATGCTGGAAATCTGTTTTTAGTGTCTAAATAGGCTCCACTTACATTGGAAATTGTTACTTTTATAATTTAAGTTATCCTCCCAGTCATCTGAAAAAAACGTAAGTTCTATTATCTGGACAAAGAAATATAATACCAGTGTAATGATGGTTTTAATTCGTGAATAATATGTTGACCCTCACTTTGCATTTTTAACATGTATTCCCTTGATTTATTGCCTTTATAGTGCCTTTGTCTACTTAATGGCTCCAGTTTTAAGCACACTTCATGTCCTTCCTCTTTTTCTAGCTTCTGCCAACACCTACTTCAAGACCCTCCAAAACAGGGCCAACAGAATGCGGAAGAACCGAATTAAGGCTGACAATGAAAAGGCTATCATCCGTCACCACGTGAACGAGGTAAATAAATTTTTGTTACAGACTTCCTCTATAGACCACAAAAGTCTGACGTCACGGACCCCTCCCGCAACACGTGTTGGGCCCTGTGTTGGGCCTAAACCTTTTACGACCGGCCCCGGTAACCCTACACCCCCGGTCACCGGCCCGGCCCGCCCTGGAGGGGGCACCGATAACACCCGGCTGGACCACGGTCACCCGTACACACAGACAATAACATTGCCTATAACTTTGCTATTTATTAACTCTTTTTCTTTTCAAGTATATCATAATGCACATTGATAATTCCCCTATGAAAATACATGTTTTCATAAGTTTGCGAGCATTATTAGTGGAAATAGCAAATCTGACAGCTGGGTCCTACTAAAGTTCATAGAGGGGACCCCCGGCCCAGCCCTGCCCATGTTTAGGCACGGGAGCAGCGTGCAGTGACCGTTAGGGGCCCGCCCGACGTCATGGCTTTTGCGGACTATTGTTCTCAACATTGTTTGACGTAGTTCGATTCAGGCAGGCCGAAATTTTACACCTTTCAAGTGCAAAGCCGAGGAGAAAGAGTAATGTCTATGGTCTATGCCCAGTCTGTCCACTCCTTGGGTGGAAGGATACGCATCATTGTTCTAAAAAACGCGAAGAAAGGGTCTAGTTTGACAACATTCACATGTCCTTGTTTCTAGAAAAAAGGTTACTTTTTCATCCCAAATATCCATGATATGAAAATAAGGGTCTTTTTTTTCCTGGGAAATATGAAATTTCACGAAAAAGGGTATTTCTTGGCCACTAAATGTCTGCGTTTTGAAGAATAAGGGGTCGATTTTTTGGTATAAATGTCAGTGGAAAGGGGTTGTTTTCTATTTTGAAGAACGATGATATGTCCTACTTTGATATCTGAGTAGACAGACTGGGGGTCTATGGTGTAGGGGGTGTGACTTCCCGGGGACCCACTCAGTTCAAAAAGGGGTATACGTACAAACTGCGGTCGGAACTATACCGGGGGCTGTAGCTGTGAATCGGCAATTTGGCTTAAAACAGGGGGCCCGGCTGTGAAATGATCTTATGGTTGTAACACTGAAACTTGGGAAACAATTATAATTTTTTTACATTATGAATTTTTATAGAGCACTGTAACCTTACTTGCTTCCTTGGACAATAATCTTGACATACAATTAGAATGGATATGACACAATTAATAAAAAGTGCCTGTATGTTATAGAGACCAAGGATAAAGCAACGCTTTTGAAATTAACTGCAGTGACCAGCTTTTAAATTAAGGCAACTGAAATATTGAAAAACTTGTTTGTGTTTATTGGATGTTCTTGACCAAGTATGTCGTAACTGTATTAAAATAAAAAAGTGTCTTTTTAACTTTGCAGAAGCTCAGAAGACGGATAGTGGGGTTGGAAAATTTCGTCAAAACGTGGGACGAAGCTCGAAAGAATTCCGTGAGGCGCCTCCTCACCCCCGACTACACGAGCGACGAGGAGCGCGGACTTTATTATCCGGCCGCGGTCGACAAAGACGGGAAGACGAAAGAGCGATATCACCGCCGCGTCAAACCGCTCGTGTGGGAGAGCGATGAGCTGAGGGCCTACAAAGCCCACCTGGACGAAATTGAGTATGACGAAATTAGCGGCCGTCAGCGGGGCGTTAGAATGGAAAAGAAGCGGAACAATGTCCCCGACGATAATCCAAAACGCCAACAGCCTCCTCCCAACACCCCAGACTGGGCGGTGAAGCCCGGGTATCGGTCGGGTATCGCCGATGCACAGCCAATTTAACTTATTTCTAAAGGGTCTGTTTAAAGCTCTATTTTATGTGATGTTTATGTTTATCATCTTTATGTTTTCTTTATAATTACACTACGTTTAATTGTATGGTCTGTGTCACGCTGTATGTTAGGTCTTTGTACTTTCTTCAATTGTATAGTCGTTTTATAAACTTTTATCAAAGAACTTTGCGCTTTTTGTTTTGATTGTGGCATGCTCGATAAGCAGGGAAGTATTTCTATAGATATGTTGGTAAGACTCGCCTTATATTAGTCTAAAACCGTACGCGTTATACAGGTCCTTCTCATAAGTGAATCTTAAATTCATGAATACTTTTTATTTACGATACGAAACGCATTTAACTATAATGACCTGTCATTTTGTTGAAAACCCGAATGTGCTATTTCTTGAAGATAGACCACGAACTTGAAATCGATTACAATACAACACTTTTTTGATGAGTGTTATGGTACAAGGTCTCTACCATTAGAAGAGCAATGGAATGACACCTAGGCCTGTTATCAATAATAACATAAATCAATCATAAAAAGTGTATTTTAAACAAACATAAGCTCGATATACGATTTTTAAAATGATGCGACATGAATCATCTCTTCGTACTTATTTCGCAGTCATGAAAAAATAATGTTGCATGAAGCCGGTTTTAATTAAGAACTGTTACTTCTTTTCAAGTGGATCCTTTTTAGTTCGATTCCATGCAGTAAGGTGCAAAAGTAATTTTTCAGAAATTTTATTATGATCAAATACATCGCTGCCAGTAGGACCTATCAAAATTTACAAGTGACCATGTAGTCTCCTGATGAACCCGAAATACTTTCTAGGATTTGTATGGCACGGTGACCTATATTCTTTCTGTGAGAGAATAAAAAAACCTCTTGCATATAGTGTAACCCTTTAAAGTGGGAGTTCTCCGGGAGTTATGTATAGGTAACTTGGAGCTTCTGTGACATTGCAAAATTAATAATTTAAAAAACAAACAAGTCAATTTAGGTGTCGAGATTTATTAAGGGACAATAGCTTAATTAGCTATAGCCATAATTTCGGTTGGAGCCCGATCGCCAGATTGTGGCGTTAACCACATTTAATTCCACTACTAGTTTTGGTTGCAGACCTAGTTTAGCCTCAGGCCCCTAAATTAGGGGCCTGTCTCGCAGATTACCTAAGGGGTCGACCCTAGCCCGAGCCAGAGTAAAAGCGCTCTTGTCAGCGTCATACTGCTCTTTCCAAAACCGAAATTTTATTTAGCTACAAATTCAATTTATAACCATAACACTTGTATCGATTGACGCACGTTCGGCAGCATATTGGTAGTAAACACACAAAAATACAACATTTTTCACACAAGACTTAATCAAGGTCAACACGGCTTAAGTCGACTGAAGTATTAGTACTAATTGCAAGCTCACCGGGCCGGTATTTCCCCAAAAGAACAGGCTCTCCTATGCCTATACCCATGGTAACCAACTGGTAGCGTATAATGTCCTTAGTCATCAATCTTGTCAACATGATGTCCTTCAGTTTATTAACCTTTAAATGTGTGGGCAGTCGTGTCGATGTGCCGGTATAGCAGTCGGTCATTTGGATGACACAGTTCAATGTGTATCGTGCGCCTAGGCATATATTTTCGGCTTTAGTCAGTGTGATAGGATCGTCTGTTTGAAAGATATAATCTCCAAAATGTCCAGGGAACGTGCCTATTTTAAGCCATACACTGTGATTGCCCGAGACAAGCAAGTATACACGAAAACGAGCATCTGCGAAGATGCGATTAATTCCGGAGCAAACAAAGAATATGCTAATAATTATGGCTACGGCGAGGATAAGAAGAAGAGTGTACGAAGAGAGAAGTACCACAGTTGGGAATTCTTTAATGTTTCCGTCTCCTGGGTTGGCTTCAGATCCAGTGTCAGTTACGGTATGGTCCTTGTCCAACAAGGCTTGCAGGGTGTCATGAAAGGTGAGGCCGGTCATCGCATCGTGTTTTGGTGGAGGGTGACCGGTAAATGGAGCAGTGAGGTTGACCAACCGGGTACGGGTTACTCCAGGCTTATTGTGAACGACCCTAGGCCAGTGTCCGCCACTGGCAGCTCGAACAAATTCCACGCATGATACAAGAACCAAGTACGCGGCAGCTATATATTGAAAAAAAAAAAAAAGAAGAGAACATGAAGGTTGTCATCTCAACTTTAAACAAACACCTTCGTTCCAAATTACCATGGCCAGGCTATTCAAACAGACAGAATAAACTATAACTGCCATATGGCCACACCCTAGAATTCAGAAAACTGGCCATATTATTTAATTAGGAAGGGCGACCCCCAGAATGAATACATATGTTTTACCTATTTTGAATAATTTGGAAAGTCGGCCATCGACTCGTATCACTTGTACAACAAAAGTAATTAAGAAGATTCTCACCAAGGGTGGCACTCAGGATTTTGACACTCATGATATTCACGTAGCCGTACACCAAACGCACTATATAACGAAATAAGCTGACCCTAAGTAGTAGCAGAAAGCTTAAGGTTTGACCTTCGAGCTAAACTTCGAGCTCAGTTTTCAAGGCAGATGAAATCCTATGACCAGTCGACCTGACGGCAGCCGATGCGTTTCGGAAGCTGAGGAAACTTCACCGCCCTTTAATGGATAGACCCTAGGTTTTAATGGCAGGTGTCATGCCCTCACCAGTCCAGACGGCGGACGATGCGTTTCGAAAGCTGGAGAAACTTCACGCGCCCGACAAATCACGACAACGCGCTACCGTGACGGCCAGGCTGGAGGCGACATTAATCTCCTGGTAATACTGTGGCAGGCTGTTCTCGGCTTTAATTTCACACGGGTGTCTGAGGTTAGGAGCTCGAGTGCAACTACCCCTGGGTCGGGGCTGTGGCATGTCGCGGCAATTCGCGGCTTTCAGCTGGTGGGACCATAGGCGTCGGTCTGTACCATATATAAATACTTGTGTCGCGGTCGCAAATGGGGAAGGTTCATCGCCCTGAAGTGCTGCTGTCTAACTCAAGTTCGCCATGGCCTCGCGATCGTGGTGTTTCAAGGGTCTGACCAGTGACCAGGCAGAAACCAGAAGAAATATGGACACTAGCCGAAACCGATGGTGCGACACATGTAAACGTGCAGTTTCAAAAAGTACATATAACAGGAAGCATCTTAAGGAGCATGGTGAGTACCAGATAAATAGTATAACTAGGATAAAGTCACTTTCACCTGAAATCGATATCCTTCAAAACCTTCCTAGCTAGCTTGCGCGCATAGATATTATTTTCAAATACCTACTATACTCTTAATGATCAGTTAGTGTTTGGAAAATTATCGCCAGCCTAAATCTTTTCTTGACAATTAAACAATTGTTCAAATAATGAATGACTTGAACAATGGACGTTATATATATGTATCCCTCCATGCATCTTTCTATCATAGCTTTTGAGTCAGAGAAACAACATTGGGTGGGAAAGTCTGTACTCTGAAACCCGACTGTACATTTGATTTATTATTATACATGTGTCTTGCAGAACCAATCCCATTTGGTTTACCTCAACGCGCTGGCAATCAGGCAGAAGTGGGTCTTGAGGCCGAAGCTGCAGATATTCAGGCTGAGGCAGGTAACCAGGCTGAAGCAGGTTTTCAGGCTGAGGCAGGTAACCAGGCTGAAGCAGGTTTTCAGGCTGAGGCAGGTAACCAGGCTGAAGCAGGTTTTCAGGCTGAGGCAGGTAACCAGGCTGAAGCAGGTTTTCAGGCTGAGGCAGGTAACCAGGCTGAAGCAGGTTTTCAGGCTGAGGCAGGTAACAAGGCTGAAGCAGGTTTTCAGGCTGAGGCAGGTAACAAGGCTGAAGCAGGTTTTCAGGCTGAGGCAGGTAACCAGGCTGAAGCAGGTTTTCAGGCTGAGGCAGGTAACAAGGCTGAAGCGGGTGTTGAGGCTGAGGCAGGTAACCAGGCTGAAGCGGGTATTGAGGCTGAAGGTGGTATGCAGGTTGAAGCGGGTGTTGAGGCTGAGGCAGGTAACCAGGCTGAAGCGGGTATTGAGGCTGAAGGTGGTATGCAGGTTGAAGCGGGAATTCGGGCTGAAGGTGGTATCCAGGTTGGAGCTGGTATTCGGGCAGAAGCTGCAGCTGCTAATCAGCGGCAGGCTGAAGTCGGGAATCCGGGAGAAGCAGACAGTCAGCCTGTGGGTCGCAATCAGCCTGTTGAAGAGGCGGTACCCATGGAAGCCGATGAGGAGTCAGGTGATGATATGCAAGACTATTACAGTACCATGGAAGATTCCCAAGAAACGGAAGAAAATGATAAGCTTGATCCAGAGGCAGTCAAGATTCGCAACAGGGCCATCCGTCACTTAAAAGTGGTTTTCGGTGACGGGACGGGTCGTCCTAGCCCATTGGCAAGGCTTGTTAGTGGTACCCCTAATAAGAATATCCAAAGCCTATTTTCATGGGTTCTGTTCTTTCTTTTGCAGTGGCAGATCCACACCTTCACCAGTGATACGCAAATGGCTAAAGTTATGTGCTTCATTTGTGAATTATTGACGGTAGCAGGTAATGACCGGGTTTCACAAGCAGCGGAGGCAGTATTCCCCAAAACGATGCGGATGATGTACAAATGGTTGGGTACAGACCTAACGATGACTAATTACTCTATCAGTGTATGCTGCCCGGCCTGTTATACGTTGTCGCATTCTGTGTTGTCCACCACTGAGCGTGTGCGAGGTCTAGGCTTTTACACGGATCGTAATGGTAATCAGCAACCCATTAGGTGTACAACCATCGGTGATGATTTAAAACGCTGCAACAGGAAATTGTTTTATGAGACCAAGATTGTGGGGGAAATTACCTTCCTTCCAGTCAGGACATTCTGTTACCAGTCGCTCGAGAAGAGTTTGCAGGTTATGATGAAACGTCCAGGTTTTGAGCTGAAATGTAGAGAGTGGAAGGGCAGGAGGATACCTGAAGGAGTGTTTGCTGACATCTACGACGGTTCGGTATGGAAAGAATTTGACGCGAACAACGACGGCTTTCTTGATAATGAAAACAACTTGGCTCTTCAGATGAATATCGATTGGTTTCAACCATTCTCTCGGAAAGCTTCGATGTCAGTAGGGGGCATTTACCTAACAATACTTAACCTACCCAGAAATGAGCGGTACAGACTTGAGAACGTCATACTATACGGTATCATTCCAAACTTAAGTAAAGAACCTGCCGACCTTACCAGTTTTCTGAGGCCCCTAGTCAACGAACTCAAGGAATTCTGGCATCAGGGAAAAAGGCTTATAACCAACGATTGCCCAAATGGCAAGACCGTTAAGTTGGCGCTTTTGAACGTTGCTGCCGACCTGCCTGCAGGGAGGAAGACCTGCGGTTTCCTGCTACCTAATGCTATCATGGGTTGTTCAAAATGTCTGAAGGAATTCAAGAATTCAAACCGTGGAGGATTCAACATGGCGAATTGGACTCCTCGTACTCTGGACCAACACAAGGAGAGAGTGAGTGAGATTACAGCTGCATCCACCCCGAGAGAGAAAAGTAAACTTGAGAAGCAGTATGGAGCTCGTTCCTGTGTCCTCCTAGAATTGCCCTACTTCAATCCCATCAGGTAAGTTCAATCTCCAGGCCGAACAAATTTAAAGGCAAATCTTACACAGAATTATACCAAAATATTAACAATTTTAATTTGACATTTGAATAAACATTAATACAAATGTTTCCATTAGCAGTAACTGTATTATATTACATTCATTTCTTCAGGTTCCTCTCGATCGATGTGATGCATAATGTACTGTTGGGTAAGTGTTGAAGCTTGACCTAACGTTAATTAATGTTTAGCACTGATAATGTGTTTGAAATGGAACTTGCATTTGCCTTTAATTTGGACTATTAGTTCATTGGGGTTTCAATACCGATTTCACATATGTGCTTTTATTATTGGGATTCAGGGACTGCCAAGCGAATGTGGAAGAGGTGGACCGACAAAGAGTTGTCAAAGAAGAAGAAGAATTCAACAGATGACGTTGTACTAAGCGCTAATCAGGTGTTGACTATTGATGATCGTCTGAATCAGTTTAAAGAGGGACTACCGGATGACTGCGTGGTAACTAACATCAAATCGAACGCTGGGATGTGGACGGCAAAGGAGTGGAAGAATTGGGTTACAGTCTCGTCTGGATACTGCCTCCAGGGCCTTTTGCCGGAGAATATGCTTCATAGCTGGCAGCGTTTCGTAGAAGCCACTCGACTTCTGTGCAAGCCTTGTATTACACACCACGAGATAGAACAGGCACACAGGAAACTATTGCACTTTTGCAAGAGCACAGAGCTCCAGTTCGGTTCTGATTTCATTACCCCAAACATGCATCTACATCTCCATTTAAAGGAGTGTCTCCGGGAGTATGGTCCAGCTCCCAGTACTTGGCTGTTCAGTTTTGAGCGGTATAATGGTTACTTGGGGGATGTGCCGACTAACAATCGCCAGATAGAGAAACAATTGTTTGAGAGGTTTCACAGGATGAGTCGTGTCAGTCAGGCGCGCGCCGAAATGCCGTCCAAACACGAGGGGAAATTTGTCAAACACTGCCAGCTGGGAGAAGGAGAGAAGAAAGCAAGAACGGTCCTGGAAACACTCGATGTACCCAATGAGCGAGAATTCGCGCGGTGCGAGAGCCTATGGAGTCTCACCGACGGCTTCGAGACAGTTAGAGAAGAAAAGGCGTGGATCGACTCGGACGATCTTGAGCTGCTCAAAAAAACATACAAAAAGATGTACCCCACAGAACAGGAGATCCTAGAGAAGTCATTTCTGCCTTCATTTTACGTGAAGTCTAAAGTCGTAAAATATGGCCCCATGACTTATTCCAGCACAAATTCCAGCAGTGGTAAAAAGTTGTCTAGACTAATGGCAAATTGGTACGAAGACGGACAGAATGACCCCCGGGAGCGACCGTGCATCGCCACCCACTACGTGAAACATTACATACAATGTAATGCAACCGGGCAGAAGAGGCAACATGTGTTTGCAGCTGTGAAGTGGTACCGACCCAGCACCGTCGAATCCAGATACATAAGTCCTTATACAATGTGGCACAAGGAAAAGTTCGAGCAACCTTCATGGGCATCTTTCCTGCCTGTTATGCGGATAAGTGGACATTTTGGATATGTGGTTGAACAAGAAAATATGATCGTATGTCCCCTTCGGCGCCACGACTTCTTGTAGATCTAGAGGACCTATAGATATATCGAACTCGTGCACGTAGTGTCCGAAATTAAGCTGAAAACGTATGCATCATTAATGAGATTGTGCACCACAAATATTGGATATGCACCCCCCGATATATGGGAATAAAAAAAAGTGCAAAACTTAAAAATAACGCACCTGGCAGTGAGTGTGCAGAATCACGAGTGTGAGTGTGCAGATCTAGACTCACGAGTGTGAGTGTGATCCCCGGGTGAAGGCCTATAGGCCCGGCCTATAGGGTGCAGCAGCTTAATTTCGGACAATGTCCGGTGTTTTATATGCATTGTTAGGATTATGTGATTTAGACGCTTTTGCCAACAAAAGCAACATTTTTTTATTAGGAATAATTATATTACGCCCTAAACCTTATAATGTGACTACTTTCAAATTTAAAATAAAAGGTAGGAAATTACTTCGCAAGGTTACGGTGCCAGGATGTGCGACTTTGAGGTACGTTTTCTGAAGTTATTTCACAGGCTGGGGGTGTGGGGCCGTGTGCATTTACGGGTGGTTTCTTGAGTCAGGTGTCAGGACGTGCACATCCAGCTGCCAGGGCTGCGCTGCGCGAGCGACACCTTATGTAACACCTGACACCGGTCGCTCAGGCTGCTCGGCTGACCTAGATGGCCCCTCATTACCCTGCCCCCCGGGGGGGTCGGGGGGGGGGGGGGCACCAGCTTTATAAGGAGGTGCCCACCACGTGCACACACACAGTCCCGCGCCAGCCTCACGACCATAAAAGCCGTACGTACGCAGAAGTTTGCTGATATTAAACACAAGCACCACATTGTGAACAATGGCGACCGCGCAGAAAACCCGGTAGGTGAATCAGATAACTTGCCTATAATTTGATAAGATAACATGCCTATATAGAGAAGTAGTGTTTTTTCAGGCTTTGCGGGAGAATGACTTGGGGGTTACACTTCCATATATAGAGTGTTTGTTAACAAATGTATAATTGTGTGGATAATAGCTGTTACGTTTGGTAGATATTTTCCATTTTTTTTCGTTTTCTCCCCATACACGTAGATAACCAATTCCAGACACTTAAAGGTTGTTTTTTTTGGCTCATTCAAGCAACCATGTGCGGTCGGAGGAGGAAGAGGAATCCCAGGCATGGACACCGCGTGAGGAGAAAAATATTGAAGAGGAGGAAACGATCTGGACGGAACCTGAATGGACCGAGTGCGCGCCCCTGTTCACCCCTAAGTAGGTTTAAATTGTTCAACACTGTTGATGGACAGGGATGGAAGAGAAGCATGGAAAGAAAATTATTAACTTACTATCTGGTAGGATGACTATCGTCATGCCAAATAATGCACACTGTCTAAAACCCGACGACGGACTCGCGGTCGGACATAGTTGTGGTCGCTCGAATTCATGTAACATGCTGAAACAACAGGCTCTTTTTTGGACAATTTAAAAATTGCAAATTTGTCAGACTGGCACAATAACATGAAATAGAGATTGGATGAGAAAAATTGAGATGCCGATGATTTGGTAGTTTCGACCACCTATGTTGAAATGATGGACGGTGTGATGATTTTTGAAATTTTTTCCAGGACGCACGACCAACAACAGCTCCCGGACGGCCCATCAGAGTGGACGTGCGTCTACTGTTCGGAGGATCCGACCCAGGTTGGTACATTTGTATTTACACGATGAAGCTAAGTGGGAAATAAAACATGTAAGCGTATGAAGGGAAATATGTATAAACAAAACAAAATGATGAGTGGGGCGATTTCACGAGTACAATTGTTCTGAAATTTGCCAATATTACGAGGGACACGCTGGTATGTAGTAAGTGCAAAATTGACTTTTGCACATTTAACTATAACCACACAATTTTTTTCAGGAGCAGGAGGAGTACTTAACGGACCAAAGGTGGAAGGCGATGGAAACGTTTGCCGAAGACCAACACGCCACACAACCGCAGGCCATATTCTTGGATGGCAACTACAGGTACGCCGGTTTTTTTTTTCATAATAAATAATATTATATAGCGACAATGATTTTCGATGATGCTACTAGGCAAAAAATAACGAGGGCATAGAATCTTGATGTTGACGTTGGAGTGAACGCCGAATTTCGTACGGTTACTAAAAATTGTGATTGATGATGGTCCGATTAGTTCGTGCACACAATTTAAAAAAATGTGTATTTAAACATGCCTCCGTAATATTTCAGAATGTACTTGGTCTGCAACTACTGCGGCCGGTGCTACCACGCCGACTGTGAGGGGGGCGAGCCTGCCAGCATCATGTGCTCCGAGGTGTTGTGCGAGTGGTGCGCCGAGGATAAAGATTAATAGAATCGATTCAGCAATAAAATAGTACACTAGATTTTAACTACACTTTGTGTCAAATGTCCTTTTATTTTTGTTTTTATATAGTAACACTAGCTATAGGTTAGAATTTACCTTAAATCACAGCTTCACGCTAAACTATGTTTTTTGTGTGTACCTGGCAGTCTACGGCCGATCGTACAGAGTATATTGAACAGATAATGTGAGTCATAATATATGTTTCATCTAAATTTACAAATATACTAGATCAGAGTGAAACACAGTCTTTTAATGCCTACTAACTTCTAAGTACAGTGAGAGTAGAACACTGGTAAAGCGCGGCCATCAAATACAACCCACATTCCCCGTATAGGTCTATAGGCATAGAAACTTTGCTAAATCTGAGGGGTTCCAGAGACCCCCTAATTTGGATAATTCCCTTTATTGGTAGTTTAATTGCGTAAAATTTGAGAAATCGGAGGGGGGTCAACCGAACATGGGACCCCCCCCCCCCCCCTTCAATACATTCTGCTACAGACTGCAGGCTTTAAGCCGGATGGCAGGTGCACACCCCTGTAACGACCAACAGAGAGCTCCTCTCAGACTGGGGCAAATTAAACTCATGGGGCAAACTGCGACACAGCTCAGAATCCGTCCCAATCATCGGTTGAGACCGGGGTTTACTTACGCAGTGCAACGGGGCGTGGTGGGGCGTGGCCCGGTAAGGGTTACACCGTCAGGCGGTCTCTGGGTCGGGCACCCGGGTCGGGCCCTGGAGATTAATCCTCCATCACGCAGGGCTCTCTCCCTCACTCCCTCCCAGTCTATCCCGACAGATTACTAGTTTTAGCGGGGCAGGAGCCTTGATTTGTGAAGACGTGGAGAAATGGCAATGTTTGACCCCATCGTAAGGCCCGTGGAGGAACCTACCCGTCGGAAAATCAATCACCTGCAGCATCAAGTCGGCGGTAAAATGGATAAGTCATTTCACCGGCGACCTGATGTGTTTTCTCTGCACGGGTTCGAATCCTGTAAATGCCTGGGTAAACTTGACGTATCGTCCGTCATACGGCAATACGCCTTTTTTCTGTTCATAATTTTAAAGTGTCATTATTATTGTACTATTTTATATCAATATTATCTAATTCACGAATATGTCTTGGTAGGGAAAACCAGTGTTTAGCACCCCTGTAATAAGCTAAGGGGATTTCCAGAGATGAAAGTGGTCCATGAGAAAAAAAAAGTGTAAATTCATCCTCGAAGAATTGCATGCATTTACGGGAGGGTCGAGTATTAACATATTATTATTTGTTTAATTCTCCGAATTTTGTATTTATCTTAATTATTGCTCATTTTTGACTTTAAACATATCAATTTGTTCACAATTATGTTAAAGAATGTTTTCCGTAGAAAAAATCCTACTTTGATTTATGATTTCAGACTTTTCTATCATCACTGTCGGAATAATTTAATGCTCCACAGGACAGAGACCACATGCTGTGTCTATCGCCCAACCCCCGTTCTTCCCCCACATCACATAACCATCTGCAGCTGGTCACCAGACACCCCTGACCACAGGGCTACCCATGACGGGGATAAGACTACAAATTCAGAATATAAAACTATAAATATTTCATATGGAAAAACAAAACAAAATACGTACATTTTCCTTGGTGTTAGGACTAAGAATGAACAATATATACAAATGCTCAGTACATTCTGATGTGAAATTAGTTTCTGAAATTAAAGTGTGAACAAAATGTTGCATAAATTTATATTTGCAATTCCAATGGGACTCCCCATATGAATCCGATCCTCCACTTTCTCCTTTTCCACTTCATACTGGGAAGGGGGCCCTTTCAAGGATACTACCCACTGCCAAACTACCGCCCGCCCCTTCTTTTTCTCACCGATCCCTCCTAAATTCTAGTTGACCACGTGCACCTCTTGTTTATGGCCCTAGACCCTTAAATTCGAGACGGCGACATGGCCCTTTTTGGGCTTAGTGACATGGGACAGGGCTAATTCTTAAATTCGACAGGGCAACATGGATGTTTCTTAAAATTGACATGCGACATTGGGACCCCCCCCCATCAAGGGCCCCTTGTTTGTCAGGGAAGACTCACATCACCGCCCCCAAAATTCTGGTTCTGTACATGTCAGTACCAGGAAATATGCCTAAATACCCCAAACTGCTTAATCTAATAATACTGGGTATGCAGAAGGTTTAATTCAGTTTGGCAGGTATCCAAGTCTATCAATACTAGACTTTATCTCTTGATGGCTCCTGGTTGATATGTTTAAATCCATACAGTCAATTTCACTAAGCTACGATCTGTTCATACCGGTGGGTATTTGGATGGTCCCTAGCCCGGGTAAGTTAAGCAACATTGAGACCGGTTGTTACTTGGATGGTGGCCTGCCCGTGTTCGAATCTATTTGAATACATTTTTTTCGTTCATGGTCGTCCTGGTTTCAATTTAATCCACCAGGTGTCGCTGGAGGAAAGATCAGTCTACACTATCACTCTGCCACCTCGACGCTCGCTAACTGCGAATCATGGATGACGATTCTGGCGCGGAGGGGTCATTCGCCGCAGATTGTCTACACTATACTAGAAGTAGGACGCGGTGTATTGCATCAGTCCTGTGGTTCGGATATAAAAGGCCTCTATCGGCCACAACCGTCCGGCGAGCCGTGACGCTGGGCCACTAATGAATTATTCGAGCCCCTCGTGGGTTCGACCCCCACTAGATTCGTTAGGCCCGGCCTAACAAAACGATTGTCGTTTCCCCAGCGTCAACATGACACTCGCCACTTTTGTGAGTTTTTACTATAATATGTATTGAAACCAGATATATATATACGTTGATAAGTTTGAGACATAAATCTGTACGATTCAAAACATGTCAATATCCCACCCCCCCGCTTTCCTCCATTAATTACACTTAGGCCTACAGAATACCTTTGGATACAGGTTGTCAGATTAACTGTGATAGGAAAGCGCATTAATGGAATTAACACGTTGAAGCTGGAAAGGGGGGATTGTTTTGTTAAAGCTGCAACTACTGCAATGGAATAGATTTTCGATGATGCTACTAGGCAAAAAATAACGAGGGCATAGAATCTTATATGTGTACCTTTTGTGTGTACCTGGCAGTCTACGGCCGATCGTACAGAGTATATTGAACAGATAATGTGAGTCATAATATATGTTTCATCTAAATTTACAAATATACTAGATCAGAGTGAAACACAGTCTTTTAATGCCTACTAACTTCTAAGTACAGTGAGAGTAGAACACTGGTAAAGCGCGGCCATCAAATACAACCCACATTCCCCGTATAGGTCTATAGGCATAGAAACTTTGCTAAATCTGAGGGGTTCCAGAGACCCCCTAATTTGGATAATTCCCTTTATTGGTAGTTTAATTGCGTAAAATTTGAGAAATCGGAGGGGGGTCAACCGAACATGGGGACCCCCCCCCCCCCACTCCCGCCCTGAGGGGGGGGGGGGGGCGGGGGGGAACTGGATACGCCACTGCTGGCAATTATATTGGTGCCTGAATGGAGTGTGGGTACGTTAAGACGCCGAGAAGGTTGGGCGTGTGAAGAGAACTATGAGCGGATGGGACTATTGTGACACAATATAGTTAACACCCCCTGACTTACACTTATATACACGCCAGAAGGGCAAGGGAAACTTTGAGGTGGGCGCAAAAGTATTACCTAACACGCCCACTGCTATGGGTGGTATAATGATACTATGATTTTTCAGGGATAATCGTGGAGTAAGACTTACACTCCTTGACACGTTTTAGAGGAAGTGGTTTCAGACAAGCCCGAGCCTGTCGAATGTATGAGTTCAAATTCTTCCCGTGTAGTAATTATAAACCAAATAGTGAAAAATCAAAGAAAAATGTGTTTTACAAAGGTGCTATTTTTTGGAATGATTTACCTGCAAAACTGAGAAAATTAGATAAGATTGATTCTTTCAAAAAAGAATGTGTTGCTTTGAGACTTGGTGCAATATTATAACTTGATGTGCCATATTGAATGTATTCTACTTTGATTTACACTTTGAAAATTTTAACTATATAATCTTTGTGGGTACATTGATTTTATCATGATTGTATTGTCATTTTAGAAACATGAAATTGTGTTATTAATATTCTTTGAATCCTTTCTTTATAAATAATATTTGTTGATTACGTTGAGAACTGTTAGGTAATATATATGTGATCAAATAATAATCATATTGATATAGGTTTTTACTGCCTATGTAACTCAGACACTAAATGCAAACAAGTTGTACAACTTATTTTTTGTCTGAATAAAGAATTGAATTTAAAAAAAAAAAAAAAAAAATAGCATATCTATCAATAGGAAGGTGGAAAATAAGTTTTTATATGTCATAAGGAGCTTATTTAAGGCCTAGATAGGCTCATGTGTGCTATATGTGGCGTATTTTGAGGCTATCTACTAGAGTACCATGGCAGTCTTTTAAAACAAGAATGAAATGTTGGTGGCGTGTGGAAAGGGTTAAACCCAAGGGTCAAAATTAAGTGTGATTAAAGGTTCTTTTTTGAGTCACCATTACTTTATTATAAGTGATCTTTACTGGCAATCAATGATGCTTAAATTCCATCCAAGGGAATAGTTCAGTGAGATTTATGGGTATTTGTGACCAATCGTAGGAATTGGTGTCCTAGAGGGGGAAAGTATGAAAATTATTTTACAATCCCACCTTTCAGACAATGTAAACCATTTTAAAATATTCCTATTGTAGGCTGATATATGGGCATTTGAAATCCCCTATGTGGTACACACTGGCGCACCCCTGTTTTAGCATTTGTGCTTCATTTCCACATTATAGCTCCCTGAACCAAACCGTATTTAGTTAACAAAATACAATTTTCTTAATTATCACAATTACTTAAAATAGAATAACTTTTCACACAGATCTCCATTCAAATAACAGTTTTTACCACTGCAAAATGAAAGACTTTTATCACTAAACTTGACAAAAATATTCTATGCAATCTGAATATTCCTTTTTCTGTTGCCATGGTAACATGAGAACATTCCTTATTGTTATACCCTTTTTATAAAGGACGTTCCTTGAAAATTACCCATAATGCACCTGTCATAAATAAAAAAGAATGTTTTTTTGCTCATAATCTTAATCTCTGGAAAATTCTGCCTAGGTCACATTTTAAAGGGAAATATGTATTATTAGCTTGTTTTCATCGATAACTCACTTAATAATGGACTTAGAGCAAAATAACTAATATCCCACTAGGTTACCATATCCCGTGACTGGTCACATTTACTCTAACCAAAAATGAGCCTTAATCAATTTGTTTATGACATGGAAAGAGAGCCATAACTTCTTTGAAGTGTTAATTAAAGGTCTTGTAAAGGTTCAGCTTTAAGACCTTTACATTTTGAGACAAAGATAGAGTAAATCCCAGTCAAGAGGTGTAAAGTGAGCCTTTAGGTGTCTTTACTTAAAAAGTCAAAGTAAAGTAAATTCCAAAGTTTGTGCAGTGGTGGGAGTGATAAAAGAGTCACAAAACCTAAGGTCTATACAGTGGGCACTATGTAGTCACAAAACCTAAATGTTAGTACAGGAGACTTGATACTGTCACAAATCCTAAAGGTCAGTGTAGTGTCCACTTTTCTGTCACAAATCCTAAAGGTCAGTACAGTGGGCACTATGAGTCAGTCATAAAACATTATGGTCAGTGCAGTACTAGGTGGTCCCAAGACCTAAAGGTCAGTACATGATTATACAGTCACAAAATGTAAAGGTCAGTCCAGTGGGCACTACCCAAGCAATAATATGACGTTATTATAACATTATTATAACATTCTGGTTAGTTCTGTTTTGTTATTTTGATGGCACCCAAAAACGTCTTTAGAACCTAACATTGTGACATCGCACTGTAACGTTAATGTGACGTTCTTGTAACATTCTTTCACATTATAATAACGTTATTATAACATTCTTTATTAGCTAGGTCACAACTCGACCAAAATAAACCATTACTATAAAATTATTTTTTAATAAGCTGTTACTTTACCTAGAATAACGTTATTGCTAGGTGACAATTGGGTAGGTTTCAGACTAGCTAAAAAGGTGCAGTCACAGAACGTTCTTGTTACGTAGCTGCTTGCCTGGGTATACTGTCACAAAACCTAAAGTGGGCAACGTACCAGTACAGTATTATCCAATCACAAAATCTTGGGGTTAATATGGTGGAAATTATACAGTTTAACAAATCTTAAATGTCTGTGAAGTGGGCACTATACAATCACAAAACTAAAGGTGAGTACAGTGGGCACAGCAGTCGCAAAACATAATATTATGCAGAGCTGGCACTATGCAGTGACAAAACTTGAAGGGCTATACTGTGAATGGATAATATACACTAACAATACATAATGTCTGCATAATTGGTACAACACAACCACAAAACCCAAAAATGTACTGACGCGGATGGCCAGTCCATGCTCGTGTAGGCTTTACAGCTTTAGGTTTAGAACAGTGCACACTTTAGCCATAACTCTCTGTCAAAGTTAGGGGGTTAAAGGAGGAGTCTTTGTGTGACTCATCATACTAAAGGGGCGCAAGCCACTCGAGCTCAGTCAGAGTTAGCTGAACGTTGTGTGAGTAACCATCCTGGAAAGGTTGAGTCTTAGAAGCTGAGTCCTGGATTTCGAATAGAGGCAGAAAGACTGTGTAGGAAAGGCGGGAGCATTGACTGAGTGTGTTTGAGGGGATTCCTTCCTTGGAGCTGATAATTGTCAATTGAGATCTTGTCATGGAACGACAATACACAGGAGAATATTAATAAAGAACATCCTTTCACGCAAGTGTTAAGTCTTACATGATGTGGAACTGTGATTATGTATTGGAGAGGACTGCGTAAGGAGCTAGCTATTATCCATAATTAAATACGGCTAATTAAGCACACCTGATACAATGGATGATTAACTCTCTATAGTTCAAAAAGTTGAATGGTGGGTATCTTACAGTCACAAATGGGCAATTTTTGCAGAGTAATGTTTCTGTGGATTTGGTAAATTTTGTGATCAGTAAGCCAATTTGTTATCACTTAGCCTACTTATAATGTTTTATCCACTGAAAAAAGTGAAAACTTAGAAACTTAGTCAAATCTGGCTTTGACCACCGAAATTCTGGGTTAGTCAGTAAAAGTCTAACTTTCTAACATTCCTCGAGGTGTATATTACTTAAGTCATGACTAACCCCTTCGTCAGATTGACTAATTTTCTAACCCTAAAGATAGTCAGGAAATAATTTGGCTTAATTAACATTAAAAAACCTCTTTAGATACAATTTTATGTATTAGGCCTCCATTTCATCATCATGTGATTATTTCACCATATTCTAAATTTAATGATCCCCTTAGTCACATTGACTAAGTGTATTTCATAAGGGTCATGCCAAAGGGGGTCATTTCTTCACATGCAAGCATTATTCACATGCTCATGTAAGTGAAAACAATTTGCGGGGCCTCCTCAGTAGTCCTGTTGGAAAAGTATTCTTTTAATTCTTGTATAAATCTTGATCAGCAATACTGAATAGGCCCTACCACACAAACATTGATGCAACACCCTTTACAGTATGACCAGGGGCCATATTTTCGTAACTAATCAGGGTCATCAGGTGACATTTGATTAGTGTTCCAATAGGTGACAGGACACTTACCCCCCGGACACTTACCCCCTAGGACACTTACCCCCTGGACACTTACCCCCTGGACACTTACCCCCTGGACACTTACCCCCTAGGACACTTACCCCCTAGGACACTTACCCCCCAATCTTGGAGAACTTGCTCTAATGATGTTTTGATGGGGTGTCTTCAAATGGACGTCCATTAATCCCCTCATGTATACTTTAGGCCGGACAACCAGCAGTCCTCCCCTGGTAGGGGGCTCTCGAGGGTGAGGTGGAACAGTCACATGTTGAATTTTAGTATATATATATCAGAATAGAGGGAAATATATCTAGTTTACTCCCCATTATTAAAAACTGTGGAAAATAGTGACTAGGAATAGGGATGAGTTAGCCTTTTAGGTATGAATCCTAAAGAACTATCAGAAGAGAGGGATATATATTTAGTTTACTCCCCATTATTTAAAACTGTGGAAAAGAGTGACTGGGAATAGGGACGAGTTAGCCTTTTAGGTATGAATCCTAGACATCTATTAGAAGAGAGGGATATTTATTTCGTTTACTTTCCATTAGAAAGACTAAGTTCTTACCACATAATTTCCTCTACATTATACGCCAAGGTTGGGGGGCAAGTCCATTCCCAGGTTGTGTTTTGGGGGTGGTCACCCCCGCCACCCCCTCCCACCCACACCATCCCTGCCACCCCCGCCACCCCCGCCACCCCTGCCTCCTCCACCACACCGACTGGTTAGGGGCCTGTGGTACGTACATTGGTATGTAAAGCTTCTGTAGTGTAGTGGTTAGCATACTTGTCTTTCATGCCAGCGGCCGGGGTTCAATTCCCTCAAGCCCTAGCCTTTTTCGTCAGTATTGACTAACTTTTTCTATTAGGGTTAGTCAATCTGCCTATGGGTTAGTCAAAAAAAGGTTAGAAAGTTCGGACAAAAATGCACCGTCAAATTGCCTAAGGTTTTTGCAAAAAGTTAGGCAATATGACTAACTTTCCAATGTTCATTTTTTTCAGTGTCTTGAAAACCAGGGACAACCCGGATAGGTGTTGCATAATTCTCCCTACCACGGATAGCCAAATTTCTGAATTTTACTTGCGGGTTAGCCTAGATCAGGATGCATGCTGGGTAATATATCGACAAATCACAAGGCTTGTGCATAGAAATCTCATTAATCCTTTCATTATTTGTTATTGTGACGTTCCTCGGTAGTTCGGGGTTTCCGATTTCTACAACAGAGGGACGTGGGGATTGTTTCGGATCTCAGGCGGACGGGGAATCCGGGCGAGAAACCGAGATGTGATATTTAGAGTCATGCCTCGCGCACGAGGGGGGTTTGAGCGAGTCGATCGGGACATCGGTATTCGTCGACGGGCGGAGGACTGCGGGGAAGGAAAAGTGGTAGGGGCAGGGGGAAGTCGTTTCTATCTCTGTATTGCCGGTGCTCCCTCCTGCGGACGGTCCACCCTCGGTCTCGGTCCGCGGGGATGTCGGGCCGACGGTCGGCTATTGTTTGGTAGCGTGGGGCCGAGCCGGTCGCGCCGTCGTTCCCCCGGATCCTGGGTTTCCGTCCCCCATTTCGGGCCCTCGTGCCATTCCAGGCCTGCGTTTCCGGGACTCCATCCGGGCCAGTTTCGGGCCTTCGTGCCCTGTTTCGGTTTTCGCCTAATTTCCTCGAACTTCTACTATTTTACTTAAACTTCTAGTTAATTAGCTCGTATCGGCTCATCTTATCGGTTACCAAAGGAAGAAGACACATGTTGACACAAGGAGAACTGTAAAGGAACTCATTTATTCTCGGGCCTCACCGCCCCTTTTATAGTCTAGTGGTCAGCCCTGATTGGCTGTCTTTGATCACGTGGTTACAAATGACGTCACTTCCGGTTTACTTTATCACTTCCGGTTTACATATTTCTCGGGACTTTCGGGTTTCGGGCTTTTACATTTTCGGGCCTTTTCGGGCCTTTACATTTTCGGGCCTTTTCGGGCCTTTTACAAAACATACTTTACTTTGTCGTATTACCTTACTTTTCTTATTTCGGTCTTTACCTATCTGATGAATAGACATTCATCACATTATCAAACATGGGGAAAAACTAATGATCATTATCTTTCAATTTGTTTACAAATGAATTTATCATTTTCTAAGTTGTTGGAAAATTCATTCATTATCTACGGAAATATGACTTTTTTTGGTGTTTTTTTCTGTGTTTTTGTTGACAAAATTAGTCTGAATTAGCTTACAGGTGCTTAAAATACTGTAAATCAGCTATCCGTGGTAGGGAGAATTTAATTCTTTTAAGAAAGACTTACCTGGTGATCAGGTATGTTTCCAACTCATGTCTGTAAGTAAGTTTCTACATTTTTATCATCGTCAGCCAGGTTGCTAATGTATCGTTATATTTGGCTTTCTGAAAATAGGAATAGAAACTTACAATCTTCAAGAAATTTTAATGAGAGAAATGCTTGCAGATTTTGTCCTTAAAAATGTTATGTATATATTTGAGGTAATAAGGGAACAATGGCACTGATTGACTCTCTTGCCAATTACAGACAAAGAAACACATATGTTCGCCCTTTTCATGTAATTTAAACAAAAAACTACTTAAACAAATAATTATGATGAAATAAGGTAAAATGGAAAACAATACGAGAGAACTCTGAGGCTGATGGCAGGCAAGTCAGGTGACTATACTAGCCTCAAGACCCCATGAATATAATATATATCTATATGATAATACTTTATCAATATACACACCATATGGGCCAGGCTAAAAAAGTGCATATTTGACCACCATATTTTAATCAATTGAAATGGATTGGTATGGATTAGATGTTTCCAAAACTGTTTATTCCATGAAGATTGACGGATTTTATTAATTTTACATAATTTTAAAGATTTTAATGGTAATTTCAATGGTTTAGCTTTCATAATTATGAAATATACAATATATAATCAAAGTTTACTATAGGTACGTTTCACAAGTTTGACAAAATAATTATAAGGCAAAAAATTTGTGTGAAGTCTCAAAAGAATATGGTCGAACTATCATAAACTACAAAAATATCATATTAAGCGTGATGAATGTCTATTCATCAGGTGTCAAAGCTAGAATGTGAAAGATGAAACGATACAATAGATTTAAGTACACTTTGTAACGGGCCCAAAACCCGAAAACCCGTAACCCGAGAAATAATGTAAACCGGAAATGACGTCAGTATGACCACGTGACGTCACTATGACCACATGACACAAGATAGCCAATCAGAGTTGACCGCTAAGGTATAAAAGGGGCATTGGGGCCCAAAAATAAAGAGTTCCCTTATAGTACTCCTGGTGTTCGGACGTGTCTTCTTCTTCTAGCAGCCCCTTAGGAGGGATTCCAGTCAATAAGATGATCGAATAGAGACTAAGTAACCAGAAAATAGAAGTAATATTGGTAAAGTTCTAGGAAATTAGACGTAAAAGAGTATGGGGTCCGAAGGCCCGAAAGACCGAGGAGCATGGCCCGAAGGCCCGAAACAGCCCGACTGACGACCCGGGAACAGAAGACCGGCCAGATACGGAAGACCAAAATAGTAAGCAGTAGTGCACTAACCGGAGGTATCAAGGCGCGACCGGCTCGGCCCCACGCTACCAACAATAGACGACCGTCAGCCCGAGACCTCTGGCTAAGAGAGAAGGAAGCAGATCCCCCTAGCTGGCCTGAGAGAGCAGTAGACGAAGAGATGGTCCAGACCCGTACCCCGCACTTTTGCCCTCCGCCATCCTCCGCGCCTGATGGCTGAAACCCCTCGGCCCGGTCTGACCAACACACCCTCCCCCCTCCAACGAATGCCGATCCCCCGACCGACCCACTCAGTCCCCCTCGTGCGCGAGGCACGACTCTTGATCTCACATCTTGGCTTCTTGCTCGGCCTCCGTGCCCAGCTGAGAACCAAAATAACCCCCACGTGCCTCGGCGGTAGAAACTGGAAAACCCGAACTACCGAGGAACGTCACATTAAGTAGTTAGTGCTTATATCATACCAAATGTATTTTCAAGCACAAAACTCCTATAACACCTCTCTGAAATGTATGAGATATCTCGGACGTTTCACAAATGCTGCATACTACTAGAAGAGAATAATATTTCTCTTTTTTTTCATTTTTAGTGTCTGAACTTAATGTAGGGTCGTATTACTTCCATAATAAATGACCCAGTAAACACCCAGTGTTGAATCAATATTGAAAGTGGATTGAACCAGCAATCAATCATATCTAAATGCTGGCCAAATGTTGATTTCCCAATATTGATTCAATACTGGCAACTGATGTTGATTCAATGTTGAGTTATCAATAATGAAGAATTTAATGTTGATCCAATGGCTTTATGCTAACATTGCCTAGATGTTTAATAATCAATCCTGAATCAATCCTTTTTTTACATTGATTTGCAATTGAGTTATCAATGTTGAAGTAATATTATATTTTCAATTGCACATCAATCCACCACCAGGGGGCACTGTCAGCCAACTTTGTCAAAATGTTGAATATTTTAATATAAAAAGGAACCAAAGTCATATTTGTCAAAATAATTCCGAAACAACTGTTTGTATCTTAGACTATGTTTAGTACAACAAATTCTATCACATGAAAAGAATTAATACACGTTTGTTAAGTTTTTTGTAATTGCGTGTCATGTAAAAACACCTTTTTCTGCAAAAAGCAATAACATACAGGTTTGAATCACTGGAGTTCCTGTGTATCTCTTCCCATGCATTATCAGACCACCTGACATTAATGCTACCTACCCATACAAAGGTTTTGGCAGGGGAAATACTAATAGATGACCTTAATCTTGGTATTTGACCAAGAGAGGTTTAATAAATTATTATGATATAAGAATAATTTAGTTGAAGGGAGGACTTTGCTTTTTAAATATTGTGAACCATTTTTTCACCTTTCCCTTTATTTATAGAAGGGAAGTTTCAAGAACAGCAAATGAATATTTTCACAAATCTGAATGATGATTTAGCACTTATTCCCCATATTTGGAACAAATTTTATCAACAATGTTGATTCAATGTCAGATTTCAACATTGTATCAATATTGAAAGTTGACATTGAATCAACATTAGCTTTTCATAGTTGAAAAAACTTCCAATATCAACCGATATAAAACGTTGATTCAATATTGATGGCAATCATTGATTCAATATTGAGTCAACATTAGTGTGTTTACTGGGGAGTTTTAACAGATTTCCATCATTTTTTCCATTTAAATAGATATCTGATGTACACATTTTATTCTACAGCTGATTCATTTTTGCTCAAAATCTTTCTTAGTTTTATCTTTTTAAATCTCGGACGTTTCAGCAAAATATGAAAAAGTTAGGCTGAAATTTTTTTTTTTTTCAAAAATATGTCAAAATATTTATTTTGTTAGCTGCTTGTTTTTATACCATATATACCTCGCCAAATACACATGTTTCATAACGAGTGTAAATATATTTCCGCTTAAAAAAAAAAGGAGAAAAGCATGAAATTTTGCAAAAAGACAAACAAATTTCCCCATTATTTGTACTTTTGATATGCATAAATCGGTTAAAAATCTAAATAAACGCAAAATTCAAAAAGATTTAAGGATAGACAACACCTCTCAGCAGCAAATTCGCGGGACTCTCTTTAAATAGTCCTATACCATTAATTGTCTATAGCATAATCATGAGTTTTATGTCCTTAAATAACCTTTGATAACCCTATCTATCCATATAACTCATATTATAATGTGTAGAGATATACCCGTATGAGCATGCCGGGAATACAAAAAACGCATTTTTAACTTTTATTTTTTGAACATGGATATCTCACTTAGTATTTGATGAAAACATATGAAAGTTTCACAGCATACAGACAACATTCTTTTGGAGGGAAGCGTGTCTCAGATTTCTTATTTATGTCCTAGTTTTCATTTTATTAAATGTAGAAAATTAATTCTTAAAAAATTACAAAAAGTTTCCCGTTTTTTGTCATAAAATAAAAACTAAGGCCTAAATAGAAAATCTGAGACATGCTTCCCTCCATACAAATGTCATAAATAAGCTCCCGAAATTTCATAACAATCAATTAAGTGATGGCTGAGATAATCATGTTCAAAAAATAAAAGTTGAAAAATCATTTTTTCTTCTCTGGTTCCTTCAATTTTGTCAGGAAAACAATTTAACCCTTTTACTGCCAGATATTTAATAATATAACTGATATTTACTGAAATATGGCCCAAAATACAAAAATTAGTCCATGAATTGCCTAAAACTCAAATTTGCTCTAGATTCTTCTGGTGGAAAGCTTTTTTCAATAATTTCGATAAAAACATTCCAAATGTATGCACTGTGCCAACAGGGCAAATTTCCCGTCAAGAGTCATTTTACCTACTATATGCATTTTACAGGTTTCCATGGTAACCAATAATTCATAAATTAACTAATTCACTTTTCATGAGGATAACATGGAAATGTTATCTTTTTTCTGCAAAAGACAGTTTGTTATTATCTTAAATGGAAGCAAAGTTATAGCTAATCAAAAATCATGTCATTTACACAAATTTACCCATTTTTCATGATTTTGAATGAGTATGGCAAGTTCAAACGCAAGTACATTGTTGATGGTTTCTCCAATTACAATTCTAATATTTTTTGGTGACTTGGTAGTCTGCTGTTCAAATAACTGTATCTCTGGTTCTAATTGGAATTTTTGAAAAATTCTTTCAGATTTTGAAAGCTGAATTTTCCCTCTTTAAATAGTGTTCCTATGGGATTTTACTATAGGGCCTCATATGGGGCCTGTGGCAGTGTAAGGGTTAATTTATAACAAAAGATAGAGAAAAATTCCTTCTATCCTTTGGTATGAATTTAATTACTGTGCCTTTAATATACAGAGCGCAATGTTGATTGCTGCAAATTGTCTGCTGAGAGGTGTTGTCTATCCTTAAGCAGAACAAAGTGTTACCAGGTCAATTTACTCAAACAAAAACTTGTGATTGTATCCAGCTTTTCACAAAAGCAAAAAGCAAAAAACAAAAAAAGGTCAAATATGCACTTTTAAAAATCCCCACCCATATACATTTAAATATCTGTATATAAGAGTTCTCAAATATGCAAAACATGTTTTTATATATATATACAAATCAATAACCTGCAAAGTCATGAAAGCCTTTGTGAGTCATATCCATTTTGAATTCCAGATTAGTCAAGGAAAATTTTACAGGAGTTGGATTAACTTTTTTTTTCACTGATAAATATGTGTTAGACCTTGTTAACAGATGGACAAATCCTCCATTACGACACAACAGATCATCCTGACATGCATTGTAAAATGGCCAATTTAACTTTTATTTTGGCTTAGAACTGCCATAGCTTTGACAATTCAAAGAATTTTATTTTTCTCCATATCCTGCAATAAAGAAATGTATTTCAAAGTGAAATGAAGAGGCTATATATCAAATAGTATAACCATTAGTCATAAAATAGAGATCAAACATTCAAGTCAGAAATCAAAAGACTTTATCACATAAACTTTCATAAATAAGATTCCCAATTGTAGTTGAACAATTTTGCCATTTCAATGGACACCTTTTGTACAACAGGGCCTGAAATAATAAATGTGAAAGTCCACTTTCTAAAAAAACTTTAGAATAAATGGAAATGTAAACAATAAGCCCTCTCCTGCTGTAGCTAAATATAATTTCAATACAATTACAAGTTTTGCTGATGCATTGTTTATTTAATCAAATAGTTCATACATGTCTTCTAAAGAGTAAAATGAAATCCATTCATGTTGGTTGGTTATGCATAGTGCATGGGGTGACAATAATGCATGAGCCAAAAGGGCTTTGTATGAACGAGGTCCTAGGTTCACATCTCATGCAAGTATTACCTGCATTACTCATTTTTAACATAACAATTAAAGCTAAAGTTGTTTTGACATATAAGTCAAATATATATATGCCTACATTAGGGAAAAAAAGAAATATAGTCGTGTTCAGGTAATGTAGGTCAAAAAAAAAATAGGGTAAGTAGGTCGAAATATCTTTTTGCATTTTATTTTGCTTTTTTTTTAACTAACAAAAGAGGGCTGGGCAGTGTTGGGAGTAAAACAAAAATTCCAAATATCCTCTAAAAACATTTTTAGCATCTAAAATACATGTCCTGAGCATCTATGGGCTGTTGTATAGTTTTCCATGCAATTTTAGGTCAACTCTTTTGGATTTAAAAAAAATATATCAAAATTTCTTTAAAAAAAAGTTAGGGTAGGGCCAAAAATTCAGGGTAGGTAGCTAGGGTTACCTGAACACAATCTTTTTTCTTTTTGGCCTTAACGCATAATTATATGTGTGTACGTGTGTGTGCAAGTTTATAGATTTAAGGTCTGTAGTTGAAGGAAAGTACTGAGTGTGCCAAACTCTACAAGCTCCCTCTGTAGTGTACGAGAAAGGTATGCAAGAGGTCCCTGGTTCAATTCCCAGCATGGCCAAAGTTTTCTTGAATTCAAAATAAATTCTCCTCAACGATACTCTTAGAATATAATCAAGCAGCAGTCCATTAATTGAGACCAACAGTGCATTACTTGGAGCCAACTGTGCAATATCAAGTCAGCAGTGCAATCTCTACTACATGGATACATGGAATGTTCTTAAAATTGACATGGAAATTCATAGTGACAGACGACATGTTCATTTCTTAAGAACAATCATGCCATTATAGAACTAGTGATGATGAATGTTTAAAATTAGTCACATTGAAAGTTAAACCTATAAAGGTACAACAAATGAAAAACTACAGAGGGGTCAACATGGAAACTCTTCAGCAGTCTTAACTCTTTAGTGGTCTTGGGGTCAATAACCTTCATGTCTTAACTCTTTGGTATATAGTCTTAATTCTTTAGTAGTCTTGGGGGTCGGGGTGGCCAATGTCGTTGCGGCATTGGTACCACTCGTTGGCATTGACACTTCATGGGTTCGAGTCCCATGGAGTGCAGCATGGAAAAAGGACATTTGGAAGACCCCTGCACGGAATTGTGCCCAAATGGTCCACAGGACTGCATTGGAAGAGCATTTAATAAAGTGAACTCAGCCTGTATAAAAATACAATAATAATAATAAAAAAAGATTAGTTAACCCTTTAGACCCCACATGTCGCATTCATAAATTGCTTGATTTCCCCAGGATTTCCATGGATTTCCCTCCGGAATTCCTAAATGTATATTGATTGGGGTAACTTCAAGGATGACCCAGCAATTTCAATTAAAGTTATAGGAATAGGGTTCGTAGCATTGGAAAGGAAATTGAATCAGCTTTCAAACAATATATTACTCAATTTTGTAGGTTGAAAATTCATAAACTTTTCTCTTTGGAATATTTTGGAAAAATTATGGAAAATTTCCGTTTTTCCGGGCCGCCACGCCCGGAAAAATGGCTGTTTTCCTATTTTTTTCATATTTTTCCAAGGAAAACACTTTTATAAGTATTCAACACAGAAAATTGACCAATATAATTATGGTTGAAAAGCTGATTTAATATCCTTTCCAATGCTACAGGTTCCATTACAATAACGTTAATTGATTGGGTAGGGTCAGACTTTGAACTTCCTTAAATACAAGGAATTTAGGGAATTCTGGAGGGAATTCTGGAGGGAAATCCCGGGGAAATCAAGCAATTCATAATTGCAACTTGTGGGGTCTAAAGGGTTAAGTTTGATTTTATTTGCTAATAATTTTGACAGAAGTGATATATGAACTAGCATGATGCTTTTGTAAAATGTGTTGATGTTTTTGCAAGTGAGCTTTTGAAAAATTAGATGATGTTATAATTTATATGTATTTCTTACTTGAATGCATGCAAAATGAACTATTTCATAAATACAAAAATTAAAAAACTAAATATCACACACAAAAACAAAACTAAAATTGAAGATCATACTAAATCCACACACACACATAGGCATAAAGACAGCCGTCTGGTCTGCATCTTCAGATTTAGAGTCTGCCTTTACTTGCTGGCCTGCTTTAAAAGTTGGAGATTTGAGAGTTAGTTTTGAAAGCTCAATCATGAATTTGCCTATGGGGTACTATACAATGCTTTACCATTTTCATTCTAATTCAAATTACTTGGTGGAAACCCATAAATTCCTACAACAAAATGCAGAAAATCTTGGATTTGATAAGGCAAAGTCAATGATCAGCATTGGAGCAGGTAGGCTTATTCAACTTTGGTTATTCATTTAGTACCATGTGTTAAAAGCATGTGTTAAAAGCAATGCAAAAGTCTAAGAAAATATTTAAAACTCAACAACTGTTAAAACATGAAAGAAATTGTGAATGTGCATTTTAGTTTTTGATTATCTGGTTATTTAGGTGCTTTTATATTTTTAATATGTAGTACAGGTTTTCGAGGCTGCATTTACTTTTATTTAATGCATCCTTTTAATTAAACCATGTATCAATGTGATTTGAAAATAGAAACTGCTGCCATTGTGGGAATTGCATGACAAGCCATTGGAACGTATATCATTGAATTCCAGAAAATCCTGTTTGTTGTCTGCAATGTATTTGTACCAATTAAATAATAAATCTAATATATTGATAATACCTTATAATTTACTGGGGAAGGGCTCATTGATAGTTATGTAGTCAAGAACTGTTCTCCTGAACTTAAGTACTACACTGGCATAGAACCTGATACAACCTGGTTTGGTGCACTGACATCAGCCCTGGCAGAGTTTACAGACAAGGTAATGACATAACCTCAGTAGTCATGTGTTGGTGGAGGATAATCTCTAATTGTTTGTTTTAGGTCAATTGGTCAACAAGCTTTGTCAGATATTGTTTATGGAGGAATCTAACAGCAATTTAGGGAAAGAAAAAAGAAAGAAAAAAAACAGGTGTTTGGGATTTAAAACCAATATATAAGAAATAGTTATTAAAAACCTGATAATCAATTCAATATTTCTGTCTGAAAACTATTTTTGTAATTTTTGTATAAACATTTACTGACAGTACCACAAGACCTTTATCCCTCGTTGTGGTTGGTTGATCAGCAAATGGCAAACAGGTAAAACACTGCTGAAACCTTCACTGTATTAACAGTTAATGTTATTTTCAGAAACAGGCTGCCCTCTTAATGCAGGGATGTGGGGCTGGTAGGGGCCGGGTGAGTCTGTGGACATAGCATTATATTAACTATGTTCATTTCATTACCAGGCCGCCTTGTTTAATGCAGGCATGCCAAGCTGGGAGGAGTGTGGCCAAGTGGTAGATGCTGTCCTATTTTAAAATGTTCATGTTTTGAGCAGGCTGTCCCGTTCAACATTGTGATGCCAGGCTAGGAGGGGCCAGCAGATGTAGTCCTATTTTTATATGTTCATTTCATTTCTGTTCAGCATGAGAATATTGGGCTGGTAGGGGCTGGGCAAGGCAGGAGATATGGTCCAATCTTAATATGTTCATTCCATAACCAGGCTGTCCTGTTTATGCGGCGATGCCAGGCTTGGCGGGGTTGAAGGAGGTGGTGAATGCAGTCCTATTTTTAAAATTATGTTCATTTCATTACCAGGCTGCCCTGTTTAATGCGGGGATGCCAGACTGGGAGGGGCCCAGTGAGCCAGTGGATGTGGTCTTCTTCAGCCACTGCCTCTACCATAACCCAGACAGGATGGCGGTAATCAGACAGTGTTACAACATATGGCTCAAACCAGGAGGCACCATTGTTATGCTCATGTCGAAAAAGGACACCATCTTTGCAAATATTGGTAAATATAAACTGTTCATGTAGTAATATCAGCTAAAGACTGTTATGTACATATATAAGATACATGTGCTGGTGATTTGCTGCAGCCTGTACAGTATTTTCCCCAGACCCTTATAGCTGGTTCTTCCAGCCAGCTTTTATTCTATTCTAAACAACTTTCAATCCCTAAAGCTGGTCAAAAATACATCCAAAAATAGAGAATATTCTTTCAGATGTAACTAGACCAGCTTTTTAAAAAAAAATCTAGGTTCTGTAAACAGCCATTTAAAAAAAATTTCTGGGGAAACCCCTGCCATATACAAGGGGGTGGGTTGGTGGGCCAGCCCCACAGGAAGGAAATGTTTCAAAAAGTTCTACCTCTCCCCCAAAAAACCATTGTAAATTACTTAAAATTTGGAGAAGAAATTTTCTGAAAAGTTCCAGTTGTTACACCTCACCACTCCCCTTTTGCAGATTGATTTATTGGAATGATTACCAAAAATTCCACTTTGCCACTCCCCCCGACCCTCAGCAGAACCTGTAAACATGCCTGGCCACCCATACAGTGGTGCTACGATCCACTAAGAGACTATCCCTGCAGTTATGCTTGATAATATTGCTTTAAATGCTTAGATTACTGAGTCAGAATAAGGCCCGTGTATACAAGATCTACGAGAAACCGGAAGTGCTTTTATTACGGTGCTTTAGGTGTCAATACACTAAATCTGCGACATCTCCCTTCTGAAAAAGAGTCTTTGAACATATAACTATCAGGATGGAATACTACTTATTTTAAGACTGAATCTTAATCTTTGATTTGCTTATACTTCAATAAAAGTTTTTGGTTTCTTCAGAATGAGTCTTTGTTTCAAGCTTAGTGCTGCAATGAAATAATATGAGTGTCTGACATTTTTATCAATAGCAACTGTCTGTAAGAGATGGTAAACTACATTAGACATAGTCATTAAAACGGGTTGGTTTTGAAACCACACGACCACTTCTTGCGGCTGCTCTACCTCCGCGGGTGGAGGCTCAGCTGGCCTCACATCCACGTGTTGCTGGGGCCTCACTTCCACTATGGCGTCATCGGGAGGTGGAAGGAGCAGAGGTGGGTGCTCAGCAGATCTCCTTAGATGTCTGTGGTTTCTGCGGAGCAGCCCTCGCTTAGTCTGGATGGTGTACGACCTGGGCTGGTTGCAAGAGTCAGTGATGATAGCTGGCTCCCAGATGCTTCCTCGTTGCACCCGGACTATGTCACCTGAACGGAGCTGCTTGAGTGGTGCGGTGTGTCGGTCGTAGTAGTTTTCTGATGCTCCTGTCTCCTTTTGAGGGTGTCATGAGCTTCAACTACTTTGGGGTGTAGGAGCTTTGGATGGTAGTTTTGAACGTAAGGTACGGCTCATAAGAAGCTGTACAGGGGAATATTTGAGACCCGTTATCGGCATGTTACGGTACTCCAATAAAGCAAGATAAGGGTCACGACCATCCTCGTCGGCCTTCTTGAACAGTTTTTTAAGCGTCTGCACATACCTCTCTGCCTGGCCGTTTGACTGAGCGTATCCTGGGCTCGAAGTCGTTACCTTAATGCCCCATTCGTTTGTGAACTCCCTAAACTCGTGACTGCCGAAGTGCATGTTGTCACTCACAATTTCCTCGGGAATGCCATGACTCAAGCACACACTTTTAGTATGGCTTTGGGTATGACCACAATGGCTTTCGCTGTCTTGTCAGGAAGCTGTGTGAATTTGGGGTACTTTGACTGATAGTCAACTAACACAAGAAAATCCTGTCCATGATGAGTCTTAATATCCATGGCGATTTTCGCCCACCTACCATCTTTGATTTCATGAGAGATCATCGGCTCCTTTGTTTGACTTTTAGGATATTTCATACACACTGGGCACTGAGCAGCAATGCATTCAATATCGCTGCTCATTCCGGGCCAATACAGAACAGTCTTAGCACGAGCCTTACACTTTTCAGCTCCAAGATGGCTCGCATGTATAAGCCGAGCATTTGAGAACACAGCTGCTAGGGAACTACCACACATTCTCCAAAGAAGATCACACCATCTACTACGTGCAGCTCGTCTCTCACATTCCAGTAAGTGCGTGCTCCAACACCTTTGATGAACTTGGGCCACCCGTCTAAGATGAGACGCTTTACCTGTTGTAAGGTAGGATCACCGTCTGTAGCCTTGCGGATTTCGTCCATTTCGGCCGTGCTCACAGTAGTGTTCTCTACCAGACTGTGTACCACGCGCGAAATCTCTTCCTCCAGAGACGTCTTGGGCTCTCCCTTGATGTACACACGGGAGAGGGTGTCAGCCAAATACATGTATTTTCCTGGTACATACGACACAACCAGATCTAAGGCTGTAGACTCAACATGAGCCGCAGGAGTTGTGGTTGAGTCTTACACATAGGTTTCTTGAGAATGCTCTCGAGGGGTTTATGGTCAGTCTGTACGCGGATGTCTGGCTTACCATAGATATATTGATGGAATTTCTTTGTCGCGAAGCAAATAGCCAACCTCTCTTTCTCTATTTGCGCGTAGTTTTCTTCTGCTGACGTCATAGAGCGGGAGGCGTACTCAATTGACTTGCCATCCTGGAGGAGGCACGTTCCTAGGCCGGACTGTGACGCGTCGGCCTGAATCGTGACCGGCTTTGTCACATCGTAGAACGCCAATACTGGTTTACTTGTAAGGACGTCATGCAACTTGAGCATCGCAGCATCATGCCCATAGGACCAGCTCCACTCACTGTCTTTCTTGAGTAGCGCTCTGAGTGGCGCCGTGATCGTAGACTCGTTCGGAATGTACTGAGCTAGGTACTTGATCATACCCAGTAGACGCTGAAGGGATGGCACGTCTGTCAGTGTTGGCATGTCGACGATCCTTTCGCGGAGACCAAGTTGCCCATGTTCTCAACCTGGTCAACCTTGAACTGTATCTTGGAGTAGTTGAACCTCACTCCTTTGTCCCGTGCTCGGTCGGCTGGTTGACGTCCGCTATAATGTTCTGCTTCGTGAGGTCGTCAAGTGCTGTCTTAAGCTTCGGCTGCGTTGCGTAGGGAATTCTGCGTGGCCGCTGAATAACACCTTTTACCTGCTCATTAAGCTCTATGTGATACTACTTTTCATACTGGCCTACGCCTTTGAACACATTCTCAAACTCTCGCTCAATATGCTGCTTTGTGAGGGTGGGCACAGGTACGAATATTCACACGTTTAACGAGATTTGGCTGCTTGCATGCTTTATGTCACAGAATGGTAGTATCGGCTTCGTCCGTGACATAGAATTTCAAATCATGACTTTTACCTGTGTGTCCTGCGCTTGGCGACTGCACCAACATACAAGGAACCGACAAAAAGATAGTCACTATTTTCACACTCGCTATCCTCTGACTGATCCTGTTCTTCCTCCTCAAGAAGATGTACTTTCCTTCTATAGCTAGTAAAGTTACAGTCCCGGCATACCTTTGCGAAGTGGTTTGTTCGACTGAATTTGTTACATGTAGTACCGTACGCTGGGTACCTACGTGGGGGATGCCTACCACCACAATACTCGCACTCCTTGCCTTGCATATTTTGTGATTTGCCCTGAGTTTCGCCCGTGTACTGGGACTGGGACCTATAGCTTTTGCTGCTTGAAATTTGGCTGCTTGCCTTTGAAATTTTGCCTGCTTTTGCCTATAGCATGCACATCATGTCCCTTTTGCGCTTCGCCTGTCATAGTTTTTAACTGCACCTTGCTTGCTTCTGCTGCATGACAAATGTCTAAAGCCTTTTCTAACATTAGATCTGCTTCGCGTAGCAACCTCTCTTTGACGCGCGTGTCTCAGGCTTTTCTCCTTTTGATCCCCGTACTCACAGCTTCCCAGTAGTATCCTAAGGTCATTTACCCACTGGTCAATGGATTCACCCTCATGCTGATTGCGTTGCCAGAACTTGTACTGCTCAAAAACTTCATTTTTCCTTGGCTCACAATATTCTCTGAATTTCTTTAACACAGCTCCATAGTCATTTGCCTTGTCACCTGCCTGATCACTAAACACAAAGTTACTGTGAATGTCCTGTGCTTCTGGGCCTGCACAGTGTAGTAGAATGGCTACTCTAGTTGCTGCTTCCTTTTTGTTAAGCACTGCTGCTATATAGTAAACTTTGAACTGTTGTTCCCACCTTCTCCACTGCTCAGCAATGTTACCTGATGTAAAGTTTATGTTGGGTGGGGGCTTGAAAACTTCCATGCTGACTCACTGACACTGACTGGGCTGGCTGGGGCTGGGGTTGGCTGGGGTTGGCTGGCTTGACTCAGCTACCGATGGCTTCTCTGCTGCTTTCTGACTTCCCTGCTGCTTTGGCTGGACTCCTGAAAAGTTAGGCAGTGTGAAATGAGTAGCTATAGGTTTTCACCTTAAATCAGATCTTTTGTATGGATTCCAAAAGCAAATAATTGAATTCCCTGACCTATAATCTACTAATTTTGACACTAACAGTGTGTTTCTAGACATTTCAGAAGCTGAGATATAAGATTATTTCAATAATATTGGCCATATTGGATGTTCTGCCCCCACTGGGGTTGTGTTGATATTTCAAGGTGACTCCCCTTTGAAATTCAATTAAGGGGTCCTTTGGAATCATCATACCAAATGAAATCAAGAAATCTTGTTGCGAAGGAGTACAGTCTATATCCTTTCTTTTGAATTATTTTGGAATCCAGTGGTCATAAACAAAGGCCTCATGCTAATAAATTCCGCCATTTTGAAATCTATGGTATTGTATTGGATGAATATTATATCTATTGAGCCCTCTAGGTTATAAACAACTGATTGGAACCATTTCAACTTGTCCAGATACTTTAGCAGATGAAAATCATGTTATTTCTCAATATTGGTCAGCCATCTTGGATTTTGGATTTCTGCATTGACTTAAAATGGAAATAATTGAATTCCCTGACCCATAATCTCCCAATTTTGATACCAACCATGTCTCTTTAGTCATTTTGGAAGCTGAGATATATAGATAGTAATGACCGAGGTAGGATATGAAAAAAGTTATTCCCTGGGTTTACAGGGTCGAGGGCCATAGCGTCAGCGGAGGCCGAGACCCTGTAAACCCAGGGAATAACTTTTTGCCATATGCTACCGAGGTCATTACTGAATTTATTTCATCCCCAATGAATCTAAAACTATAGATAGGCTCTATATATTCCAGTTGTAAGTATCTCTTCATTAGAGTCTTTGAATCAACGAAATTCATTGAATATTAACAGATATTCATTAACAAAACTTACACCAAAACGTAAACAAACTTCCAAATCATGTGACGTAGCAACGTGACTTAGCAACACAATATAGCAATGCGACCTTGACCCCACAATGCTGATTTCTGGTTGGTTGAAAGTATGAGGGTTGGGTTTATCAAAGTTATTCCCCTTGCTCCCTGCATTTCTATTGGTCTAGCCTTACAAAAGTGGGTGTGGCATAGGTTTCCTTGGTATTCTAGGGGAATAACTTTTAGTTATTCCCCTGCTCTCTGTAGTTAACAGTTTAATTCAGGGGAATATCAGTTTTCTTATTCCCCTGGATGAATATTGTGACGTTTAAATAGGAAATGTACAGACACTATCCCCTTAGGGGTGAAATAAAAGATAACAAAAGTCAGCCATATTGGTTTTTTGGCCCCCACATCCGTCCCACTCTGCGGCGCTCGCACCTCTGCTCTGGGAAAATAGTCTGAGAGAGAACTCTCTGCTATGTAGGGAGAAAAACTATACACCCCTGTCTATTATCACTACGCCTGTGACCTAGATAAACTGTGACCTAAAAATAGTCCGCGGTTTTCACTGGTGCCAACTAGGTCACAGGAGCCAGGACCCAGTGGTCGCTACAGTGCAGAGATGATTCGCTGTTAGCGAGAGTCGAAGTGGCAGAGTGCATCCGTCCTATCGATATTTGAAGGTGGCTCCCCTTCCAGATTTGATAGTTATGCCTCAGAGGACGCTCATACCAAATTTGATGCTTTTATCCTCCGTGTAAAGATTTGACTAAAAATTGACCTCGACAGATACCACTACGTTGGCAGCTCTGTATTGGGTGTATGCAGGTACATATAAACAACATCAATAACGGCTAGTATATATAGAACCCAGACCTTAAGACCATATTACTCTACGCTTAAGGCCATATTACACTACACGTCAGCTGGCTCGCGTTTCGGCCATTTTGGGCCAACGCGAGGAGCCAACGTGTGCCTGAGAATCAAACGCATAATGTAATATAGAAAAATTGACCCAACGCGACCAATGCATCCCCAACACAACCCAAAGCGTCCCCAACGCAACCCAAAACATGTAGTATAATATACTTTGCGTTGGGTCGCGTAGTGTAATATGGCCTTCCAGTGAATCACTCACTTCGGGTTAGATTGCCCAACGTGAGGACAGACCCGACACATAGTATAATACGGCCTTTAGATTCTGGACACTGGGTGGAAATTTACCTGAATTGGTTTAGTGGCATTCTCTGGTGACCATACATTGAAAGCATAGGACTACTATAGGAAAGACTAAGCAATAAAAAAAACTTATAGGTTGCGCATGGTGAACTCCAATGCCTTCTGGAGATCGATGAAGGCAGCCAGCGTAGTTTTACCTTGATTTATTTGTACAAATTTATCATCTGTCAAATCTGCTTTAGTTGACACCATAGAGTAGCCCGATCTAAAACCTCTTGGTGGTTGGTCAACATTTTTTAAGTATTCAGAAAGGTAGAAATTCTGCTATGAACAATTTTCTCCAACAATTTTACCTAGTCGGGGGAGTAGTAAGACCAGCCTGTAGTTCCCCACCAGACCCTTATCCCCTCCTTTGAACAATGGAATTACCTTTGCTACCTTCCACAACACAGGAAACATGCCCGTTGATAAGGAGCAATCAAATAGTACCATACCATTAAAGCATCCTTACTGGATGACAAGCCATCAATCCCAGATACAAACAGATACAATACAAACTCTGGTAACAGTTTACTTCCTCCCTATCAGTAGATAGGGCCTCTGATTCATTCACTAACCTCTCCCAAAAATATCTCCAGGGTTGACTGTGTTCTTTAGCTAAGTTGATTCTGATCGACATAAAGAGGGAATTTATCAAATCAGCAGTATCACCTTTATCAACATTCCTATTATCCTTTTCATCAATAAGCCAGATTCCCCCACTGTTGTTCTTTTTCTCAGGGACTACCTCAGAGATTACTTTCCAGAATTCTTTTGGGTCAGCTTTATGCAGTTCTTGTTTTTCTTTTGAAAACTCACACCATAAGTTCAGGAGCTCCCTACCCACTGCATTTTTTTTTAGGTTCAAACTTTTTGGGGTATTTCTGATACAACATCGTACAAGAAAATTGTTCGGTTTTCATCTTGCACCGAAAAATATATACAAAACCGAACATCAGGATAGTGAATCAATCATCTTACAAATTGAAATGTATTGTAACAACTTTAAACTAGAACCAGTTGTTTAATCTCCTCTGCCCAATTTTCAGGCATTTGGGTGTATTTTCATACGTGCTCACGGTTGGATCACGCGTGGATGTCCCGCATGGTTTTCCTGCGTAGTTTTCCTGCGTGGAATTCCTGCGTGGATTTCAATCCTGACTTTCACGCCTGACTTTCACGCCTGACTTTCACGCCTGACTTTCATGCCTGACCTTCACACCTGACTTTTTCACTTATGCCTAACTACCAAATATGGTCATGTCATCTGATGCATTATGGGTAATCAATTTCTTATAAAAGGCCAAACAGTACTGTATAAATTGTCTTTTCACCAATAAACATGGAGCAGGAAACATCATGCTTCTGGTCTTCTTTGCCAGCTACTTCACACCAGCCACTTCATGCACAGATTTCACACCTGGATTCCACGCCTGGATTCCACGCCTGGCATTCACGCCTGGCATTCACGCCTAGATTTCATGCCTGACTTTCACACCTAGATTTCCATGCCTGACTTTCAGGCCTGACTTGCACGCCTGACTTTCACGCCTGACTTTCACGCCTGATTTTCACGCCTGACTTTCATGCCTGACTTTCACGTCTGTATTTCACATCTGTATTTCACATCTGTATTTCACATCTGTATTTCACATCTGTATTTTTCATGCCTGACATTCAAGTCTGGAAATTCCACCTGAAAATCATGCTTTCATAAGCAAATAAGAGTAATGCAATAAAACAACAGCCAATATTCATTAAAGGCAGGGGCAAGTGACCATAAACCAGTATACTGCCGTGATCCTTACCATCCAGGGAACAAAAGTTCCAAATTTTATGTCAGATATTATTATTATTATTATTATATAGATATATATTATCAGGGAATGCTGCGAGCCTGTCCTAATTATTATTCATGTATGCTAATTGGTCACATGTTCATCTTGGCGCCATTCAGTCACTCCTTGGTCGCCATTAGGCGCAGACATTACCCCTTCACGTTGTAGTTTACATATACATATCTAATTGATATAAGTGTTTTTTGTTAGTCCAAATTTGTATAAAATTACCAAATTTATGAATTTATAAAAGAAGAAATCATAAACATATTTTACTATTTTTTTATTTTCATCGATTCCTGAATACATCAAGTTCTTCCATCGATATATGATAAGTCAACAACAATAATTATGAGCTAATTATTACATTTGAAAACCAATAATACATATCATAATAACATAATTATGACATAGACAGGTTTATGATGCACATATACATCACATAAGTATTATTCCGTAAATAACATTGTCTTGACGATTGATTTAAACCGTTTGCCATCACATTGTTGAACATCACTATTTAGCATGTTCCACTCTCTTAACCCTCTCGCATAAGGGCTTTTTTGAATTTTTGTAAACCGCGTAAATTGACATTTCAATTTTACTTTAGATTTACTACGTAGTATTTTACCATGTTTAGGCTCATAGACATTTACAGCCCACTTACTTTGATTGTACATGAGTTTCAATAAACTCCATTTCCTACGAAATTTCAGATACTCAAGACGATACTCTCTATGCAGCACTTCAATATATAGGTCGTCTGGATTCAACAGATTTACTGTTTTCTATAATTCTAACAGCTTTACAATGTAATCGATCTAACTTATTTATTTTGTCTGCCGTACCTGATTCTATCAAAAAGTCACCGTAATCAAAGTGGCATAACAGCATTGTTTTAAATACACATACAGATGTTTTTGTACTAAGAAACCTTCGGATTTTACCGAAAATTGCCAGTTTACACTGCACCTTTTTTACCACATGATCAATCTGCTGATTCATATTCAGTTTGTCATCCAAATAAATCCCTAGATATTCGTATACATGAACTTGTTTTAGTTTTTCCTCTCCAATACTTAACATAGTATCATTATTGAGAGGTTCTGACCTATAATTCACTATCATAAACTTAGTTTTGTCCTCATTGATGGTTAATTTATTTCTTGAACACCATGACACCAATTTATTCAATTTACATTGCGCATCATACAATGACAAACTGGGGGTAGTTCCACTTCCAATTATGAGAGTGTCGTCAGCATACATTACACATGAGTTAGCATCTACTACCTTAAAAACATCATTTACATACAATACGAAAATTAGAGGGCCGAGAATGGACCCCTGGGCTGTTCCATATATTAAAGGTAGGGCTATTGATTTATCATCACCAATGATAGTACATTGTTATATCAATAAAGAGTAGTATAGTCTAGATTATATTTCTCAATTAGACATATTTTTACCATACAGATTTTCTAAAATCTTTGTTTAAGCATTTTTGACCAATAAGCTTACAGTATTCATACCACGTGATGTAAACAAATAAAAAAAACTGAAATAAATCATACAATCTTAGTTGGCGAATTCTAATGAATTTGTGTAAATAAAGAGTAGTATAATCTAGATAATTTGTGATAATAAGACAAATTTTTACCATACAGATTTTTAAAAATCTTTGTATTTCTGACCAATAGTGTTTAAGTATTTATACCACGTGATGTAAACAAATATAAACAAGATGGCGCATTTTTTTGCTGATTCACTACTTACTTTGAGCATTTTGAACGCATTCTTTTGCATTAAAGGTATATTATAAAGTATTTTGGGGCAAAAATGATCTATCATATTTTTTTTTTAGAAAGTATAGTGTTTTATACTTTGATATAACATATATAAATGGAGTTATTATGCAAATCTAAAGGCAAATAGTCAGTGTTGTCAAATCTTGCATCGCTGCACAACGTTGCATCAGTGCAAAAATAGCAGTCCGTCCCTAACCTGGTAATTGGCCTCCAGTCCTTTGGGTTACTACTACTATTTTTAGTCTTAGGAATTGGTGTTACATAGCCAATACACCACTTGTTGGGAAATTTCCCTGTTCTAATACATTTGTTGTAGATAAATGTTAACTATGAAATTTATAATTTTGAAATAAAAATATAACAGTTTTTATATGTGACGTCACAACAGAGACATTCTTAGCATGGTGGACAGGGGGTTCAAGGTTTGATCAGATATAGGGACACGATTTTCTATATAAGGGATCACTTTATAGTTATAATAATGTCCTATATTCATACTTATGCATTATGTCTATGGCATGATATGAGAATTTAACAATATTAAAATTTCACTGGCTCCTCTCTTTAAAGTCTCCCGTTTATTACAATATATTACTCTATTAAATAACCTAAACCCTATATAGGGTTTTCTTCTTCTGATAAATCAATACCTGTTTGGTTAAATAATTTTAGCCAATATAATGTAATATTTGAACCTTTGATTAATTTTAGTCATCATAAAAAAAGAAAAGATCTAGAATAATATTGTAAAGAATAAGACACACTTGAACCAGACTTATTACCAACCTTAACCCTTTCCACCCTCCAGATGCTTTGAGGCATCACCAGCGAAAACTCGCCAGATGCATTGAGGCATCGCCAGCGAACACACGCCAGATGCTTTGAAGCATCTTTTCAATGAATCCCAAAATAGTGAATTTAAAGCTACATATTAAGGAAAAATACCAGATGCTGTTCCAAAATGCTGAAAACATCCATAATATAGCATATCTAACAATAGGAAGGTTGAAAATAAGTTTTTATATGTCATAAGGAGCTTATACAAGGCCTAGATAGGCTCATGTGTGCTATATGTGGCGTATTTTGAGGCTATTCACTAGAGTACCTTGGCAGTCTTTTAAAACAGGAATGAAATGTTGGTGGCGTGTGGAAAGGGTTAACCATAAGCTATTTTTTTATCACGGAGTCTTAATTTCAAATCAAACTTATAGGCAGAGAATGTACCAATTTTTCTTTCGTTGGGAGAAGAGCCATTCCAAATAGTAACCCCTCTGTACACCACACTCTTTTTAAACAACTCATCAGCCCTGGTTCAGTTCTCTTGTTCAGAAATATACTCCTGTTGTTGTGCTCTTTTATATATTAACTTCAACAGGTGACCCTGTGCTCTATCCTTAATTGAGTTCACACCTGTAAGATTATAGAGCCCCATATGTGCCACGTCGCATAATCAAACGCTCGCAACAGCGAGGGATTTTTTTTTTAACTTTGACAAAGGTTTATTAACATCTTCATGTGTTTACATGTTCTTCCAGGTGTTAGGTGTACAATGAGGTTCAATAATATTTATATATAAATTATGATATGATGATGATGAGCAATGAGTGTAAGTAACTCACATTAAAATGCGGTGGTTGCGATGGTTTTGCACACACTTTGAAGTTAATTTAATTGATTGATAAATACATTTCCGCCACTTGCCTCTTATATATATTATAAGATGAGGAACACTGCTATTATTTTCTGAAACAGAATATTAAAATTCACACCCCAAAATGTCCCCCCGGGACATTAAAAAAGGGTCGGTCAAACCATCTCTGTAAGGATGAAGATTCGCTCCCTGTTGAACAGGGACAGGTCTTTTAAAGTGTGCCAATCGCTGCTACAGCGAGACCTGTTATGCGATGGGCCACACTGGTGAGTATATGTTTGGTTGTCAGGTAAACATCGTATCAGACATCTAAGATGTAACTTATTCAGTTTGTAAAAAAAATATGCTAATGTAGTTTCAGTAAAGAGGTCATTGTAATAAAAAAGTGGTTGAATGTATGCTTTATCAAGTTGGGGCTATGATGGGAAAAACGGGACGTCCCGTTTTTTCAGGACGCAGCCCTTTAAATCATTTCAAAACATTCCAATTTCATTTTTTCAATTTCAAAATATTACACTATATGACAAACAATTATTTGGTCAAATTAGAATTGAATCCCATCATTACAATAACTGTTTTAATGGTTTTTAAAAGTATGCCTGAAAAAACAGGACGCCCTGTAATAACAGGTCACAAAACCATCCTGTTATTTCAGGACGGGCTGTTTTCTTGGGATGATTTTTGTAACTTTTGAAAAATCAAAATCAAAAGAAAAAAAAGCAACGATAGAATGTGAAAATGCAATGATCATTTTGTTGCAAAAAATGTGTACTTTCATTACACATAATTCTCTAATTTAGCAAACTCCTAGTTTTCTGAGCATTTTTGTTTATGTAAAAATATTAATTGTGATATTTTTATTTATGTAATTATTAAAATGCAAAGTGTTATCAAATTCATGTTAAATGCAGAATTTCATAATTTTTGCAGTTTGCATATGTAGAAGTATTATATTATGTTTGTTTTATGTATTATTCATGTCTAAATTCATCTAAAGTAATCAGATAATACACTTTTTCATAATTGCCTGTTATTACAGGACGTCCTGTTTTTACAGGACGTCCCGTTTTTCAGTGGTATCCTTAACCTGTTTATATAGTCCTATCATAGAAGATGTGTCAATATACTTTTTGAGTTAAGTTAATTAATAAAGTTTATATGACACCAACTTGATTGTTTCTGTAGTTTGTTTGACAAAATTCAGATTTTTATCCAAATAAGTTCCTAGATATTTGTACTCAGACACAGTCATTCTCTATTACATTATGACCAATTTATAGAGGTATGGCATGATCAGTTTGATACTTTGTGCCAAAAGTCATTGCCTTTGTTTTATCCATATTAACAGAAATTTCATTTGATTTGCACCAGTCTATTAGTCATAAAGAATCTTCCTGAATAGTCATAGTTGTGTTGGTTTGCATATCATGATCAGCACTAGTATATAAAACGGTATTGTGATGAATGTCTATTCATCACGTGTCAAAGCAAATGCGGTCGAGTTAAAAGTGTATTTTGGTAACGGGCCCGAAAGCCCGAAATTGTAAGCCCGAAAGGAACGAAACCCGAAATGATATGAAAACCGGATATGACGTCATAGTGACCACGTGATAACCGCGTGACAGCAAATAGCCAATCAGAGTTGACCTGTAGACTATAAAAGGGGCGGTGAGGCCCGAAAATAAAGGAGTTCTTTCATAGTACTCATGGTGTTCGGATGTGTCTTCTTCCCTTAGCAGCGCCCCGAAGAGGGATTCCAGTCGATAAGATAATTCAGTAGGACTAGTAGAGAAATAGATGTAATATTGCGAAGTTATTGGAAAACTTAGATAAAAATAGTAGTAGGCCCGAAGGCCCGAGAGACCGAAACATGGCCTGAAAGTCCGGCGCGGCACGACATATGGCCCGGGAACGGAAGACCGGACAGGTACGAAAGCCCGAAATAGTCAGCGGTGGCCCGAAAGCGGGAGGTATTAAGGCGCGACCAGCTCGGCCCCACGCTACCAAACAATAGGCGACCGTCGGCCCGAGACCTCCGATAGAGAACGAGCAGAGAAAGGAACGGCACGAAGCAGAGGAACGGACCCGGACCCCCCTACAAAAACACTGTCTATTTTCGCCCCCGCCATCCTCCGCTTGATGGCCGAAACCCCCCGGTCCCATCCGACCAACCCTCCCCCTCCCTTGCAACGAATACCGGTCCCCCGACCGACCCACTCAACCCCCCTCGTGCGCGAGGCATGACTCTTGATCTCACATCTCGGCTTCTTGCTCAGCCTCCGTGCCCAGCTGAGAACCGAAATAACCCCCACGTCCCCCGATCGCAGCCCCCGAGCGACCGAGGAACGTCACACTGGTGGCAGCGGTGGTGCTGAATTAGCACACACGAACTTGTGGATGTTGAGTGTTTCACCGGGACTCCGATACTTATGGCGACAGGTGCAGCTTTCGAGCAGATGGATTCCGACATCGTTTTCAAGGAGGGAGGGGAGGAGAAAGTGGTCACGAAGCCCGATGTTAAAGCGGAGGACACGACCATCATGGACAGGCGGTTTAACTTCATGGGGACATCGACCCCGACGGAGGAACAGAACGCGCGGCTTCAGCAGCAGCAGACCGAGGCAGTGGGCACAGGCCTGAAGAAGTTCAGTTTGAGGCCAGAAAAGTATGACGGTAAACAGGATTTCGAAGGATGGATCAATCAGTTTGAGGAGTATGCAGACCTGGGACGGTGGACGACCGAAGAGAAGGCGTCGATGCTCTTCCTTTCACTGACCGGTACGGCACGGATGTATTTTGTTGGGCTTCCGGATAGGGAACGGCTGCGCTATGCGGCACGGGTGGAAGCGTTGCGCCGGCGGTTGGGGCAGGAGAAAGACACGTGCAATGCGCTACAAGAACTGGCGGGGCTGAAACGAGCGAAGAATCAAGCAGCGAAGGAGCTGGCTGATAATGCTCGGTGACTGGCGTCGCGGGCCTATTTCTCGAACGATTATGCCAGCCAGGAGAAGGCAGCGTTGCACGCGTTCCAGGCTGCTGTGGGAGAAGATCTTCAGTTAAAATGCGCGGAAAAGGGATGTAAAACACTGGAAGAGGCGGTGGAGGTAGTGGAGGTACAAGAACGATACTCGCGCCGCCTTCTCCGGGCAGCGAAACCCGAGGAGGACACCAATGCCCAAATCATAGCCTTGAACACGAAGTTGGAGGAGATGATGAAGGAATTGGTGGAGGAACGAGAAGTGCGTAAGCAGAATCAGGCGCGGAGGGACGCGTTTAAGAAAAAAAAAGAAGAAATGGAATGCCACAACTGTCACCAGAAAGGGCATTTTGCGAGGGATTGTTACCAGCGTCAGGGAAACGGACAGTCGCCGTCGCAGTAGGCGCGGGGCCCTCTCCGGGCGCGGCGAAGGAAGTAAGGAGCATGGGTGACTGCGGACTTTACGTGGAAGGAACAATAGGAGGACACACGGTCTGTTTCCTAGTCGACACGGGATCCATGATCAGTCTAATATCGGCCCGAACCTGGGAGAAATGGGGACGAGGCTGGGAGGATCTAGACCGGTTCGAAGGGCGCCTCTGTTCAGTAGACGGCAGTTCATTGCGGTGTTACGGGAGCATGAATTTGTGCAATTAGGAACGTGCGTACTACCATGGACTTTCATCGTGGCGGACATCGGCAGTCACGATGGAATTTTGGGGAACGATTTGGCGGTGAAGTACCGACTGACAGTCAAGCCCCATGAAAGTGCGATCTTCCTGCCCGCCGGAGGAGGGGAGGAGGGGGAACGAATCCCTGGAGTAGCAAAGAAGACAGAAGGGATTCGGGCGGTCACCGTCGGAGGACAAATCGTGAGGATCGAAGGCACGACGGAGATATCCCCACTTCAGGTAACCCGAGTGGCGATAGTAACAACAGCGGAAACGGGATGTAATGGACAATTGGCTGTGGTAACTGGTGATGAACTGCCAATGGGACTGGAAGTGATTCCGGGAGCCTTGGCACTAGGGGTAGAGAACGAAGTCTGGGTGGTCAACCAAGGGACCGAGAGCACGAAGCTAGAGACTGGCAGCGTCCTCGGAGAAGCCACCTTCGTACAGGAAGTACGAGAACTGGAAGCCGCTGTGGTCGAACCACCGGAAGCATTGTCCGAGATGTTGAGGGAAGCAGGAAAAGACCTGACTACGGAAGAAGCCGAAGAGTTACAAAAGGCCATTGGAGCTCGGGAAAAGATGTTCGCGACCTCGAAGCACGAATTGGGGCAGACAAACTTGGTACAACACCGGATTAACACGGGGGACCAGATGCCGATTAAACAGAGGGTTCGATGGTATCCAGCCACAAGGAGAGAGGAAGAAGAGCCTTGGTAGAGGATATGCTGAATTTAGGTATTATACAGGAGAGTGGGAGCGCTTGGAGTAGCCCGACCGTCCTGGTCAAGAAGAAGGACGGGGGAACGAGATTCTGTATAGATTACCGGAAGCTGAACCAGGCCACGAAGGTGGATGCGTACCCGCTGCCCCGAATAGAGGATAGCCTCAACACTCTGGGCGGGAGTCTGTTTTTCTGCAGCCTAGATCTGGCTAGTGGGTACTGGCTAGTGGAGATGGCCCCCGAAGACCGAGATAAGACGGCCTTCGTGACGCAAGGAGGACTCTACGAATTTAAAGTGATGCCATTCGGGCTGGTGAACGCCCCGGCTACGTTCGAGAGACTGATGGAGAGAATCCTCAGGGGTATCGTCTGGGAGGAATGTCTAGTTTACCTGGATGACATACTGGTATTCGGGCCCACATTTGAAGTGACGCTGGAGAGACTGGTCCGGGTTCTGGATCGACTAGATGCCGCTGGACTGAAGCTGGAGGCACGAAAGTGTAGGTTGTTCCAGAAGCGGATACCATTCTTGGGGCATGTGGTCTCGTTGAACGGGATCGAACCCGATCCAGAGAAGTGTCGCCAGGTGACTGAATGGCCGGTCCCTCGGGACCTCCACGAGGTACGAGCTTTTGTGGGACTATGCTCATATTACAGACGACATATCGGGGGATTCAAGGAGTTGGCCGCTCCGTTATAATTATGAACTGGCCACGAAGGATGAGCCCTTCGAAAGGAGACAAGAGGCATTCGAGGCTCTCAAAAGGGCGCTGACCGAAGCTCCGGTACTGGACTTCCCGGAGGAAGAAGGACAATGGTGGTTAGACACGGATGCCAGCGATGTGGGGACTGGAGCCGTGCTGTCACAGGAGCAAGACGGCATGGAACGAGTGATAGCCTACACGAGCAAGACCCTGGAGTCGAATGAACGAAAATACTGTACCACCCGGAAGGAATTGTTGGCGGTGGTACGGGCGTTGAAGCACTTTCGGTGCTATGTATATGGACAGCGCGTTATTATTCGGACAGACAATAGCGCGGTGAGTTGGTTGCAGAGAAGCAAAGAGCCAATGGGACAAGCAGCCTGGTGGATAGAGATTATTGACTCATATGATGTGTCGTTTCAACATCGGCCGGGCAGAAAACATGGAAACGCGGACGCGTTATCCCGGTACCCGTGCAAGCAATGTGGTGAGGAGCACGAGGGTACGGAGACAGTAAGGGCAGTGACGCGGGCCCGGGGGTTCGAGCCCGGATGGTCCCCGCAGGAAATAGGGGCAACTCAAGAGAGGGATCGAGATATGGGACCGATCATCGCACTTATGAAGGTGGATGCGAACCGGCCAGGTTGGGAGGTCATATCTCTGGAATCCTGGGAGACGAAGACCCTATGGAGACAGTGGGAAAGACTGAGCCTAGTGAATGGAGTGTTGCATCGCAAGTACTGGGAACTGGAAGGACATGGTTGGAGGAATCAATTGGTCGTCCCGAAGGAGGAGCCAGCCAAGTTGGTGCGAGAATACCATGGAGGAGCAGCAGGAGCGCACTTGGGAGGCGCCAGGACGATGGCCCTGCTAGAGCAAGGGTTCTACTGGCCGGGACTCCGAGAGGATGTGCGAAAAGAATGTAGGGAATGTGATTGCGCGTTGCTCAAGAGGAGACGGGGACGTCGGGAACCGCTGCATCAGTATATAATGGGAGAGCCGATGGAACGACTAGCCATGGATGTCTCGGGCCCGTATCCGGTCACGGAATGAGGCAACAAGTACTGTCTGATGGTGGGGTGCTACTTCACCAAATGGCTGGAATGTTTCCCGATTCCCGACCAGAAGGCGGTCACGGTAGCGAACAAGCTGGTGGAGGAGGTGGTGGCCAGGTACGGCGCATTCCGGGAGCTACACTCGGGCCAGGGAAGGAATTTCGAATCCGAGGTGGTAGCTCAAGTGTGTGAGTTATTCGGGATACATAAGACCAGGACGACGCCATACCACCCCCGGAGTGACGGATACATAGAATGAAGTTTTCGTACACTGGGATGCTGCCTGAAAGCGAGCTGTCGTGCGACGGGCCGGGAATGGGACGAGATGGTCCTGCTGATAATGATGAGCTATCGGGCAACGCCGCAAGCCAGCACGGGAGTGACCCCGAATATGATGATGCTGGGACGACAAACCCTGATGCCGCGGCAAGCGATATATGGGAGGCCTCTGTTGCCAGAGGAAGAGCCCCGAAGAGTCGGCGATTATGTGGAAAGCCTGCAGGAAGGAATAATCGCGGCTTACAGGGAGGCCCGGTCAGGGCTGAGGCCGGCCGCCATTCATCAGAAACACGAGTACGATGGGAAGGTGACTCGCCGGGAATACCACGTCGGAGAGTTGGTCTGGGTACATGACACGGTGGCGAATCGGGACAAGGGCACGAAATTGCGATTCCCCTGGACGGGGCCCGCGCTCATCATCAAGGTACTGGACCGGGGACGAGTGGTAGTTCGGAAGAAAAGAGGAAAACCGGGGGGGGGGTGATTCATGTGGACCGCCTGGAACCCTACCGAGGACACGCTGCGCCAGCTTGGATGGTAGCCGACCAGCGCGAACACAAGTCTACGCAGTAAGGTGCTTGGGGCGGGGCATGCCCGACACGCGAAGGAAGCGGGGTTCCCCCTTTTTGTGATAAATCCGACCCCTGCCCCGACTCCGCAGGTGGAGGCGGGCCGAGGGAACGACCAAAATAGGCGCTGCACAAGAAGGCTTTGGCCAAAAGGGACTGATCAACCTGGGGCCATTGAGTCAGGAGGCGTGTTAATTGCTACAGTAGGCGTGTAGATTGTGCCCGGGGTCGGGCCCGGGGAAACCACAGCGTGGAAAAGATGGTCGGATTGGAACGAAGAAAAGACCCGGTGGCAAGCTGGTGAAAATCTTCGGTACGATGCTGACCTGGATAACCGTGTTACAATGTCCAGGAGACCGGAAGGAGGGTACGATGTGGCGCCCTCGGACCCGGAGGAACGAACGGACGATTGTAAGGGGCGAGGCCCGGAACGGACGGGCTCTATAAATTGGCCATAATAAAAGAAGATGAAAGAGGGGAACGGAGCAGCGCAACCGGAAGAGGACTGTTGTGGGCTCCTGTGTTCTCCGGGAAGTGTGCGGAAGCGCAAGTGAGCCGAGCAAAAAGGCAGTGAGAAGCGGCCGGTGGAGTCGTAAAAGAAGGCCTTGTGGGAAGAAGAGACACTGGTAGACCATAGATAGCGGCGAGGACCGCGAGAGGTTAGGCGGAAGGAGCGGAGAGGAAGCGACGGGCCCCGGGGAACGAAAATTGTAGGGGGCGCCACCGCTAGTTAGTTGGCGAGCTGGCTGCTAGAGGATGCCAGCGCAGGCCACGCCCCTTTCCGCCAGCAGTGTATATAAGGCGGAGCGCTCACCGGAGCAGGTCACTTTGGTCAGCCGATCAGAGTTCATCACACGCAGACATTCGAAGACAAGAGGAGCCTAAGGAAAAAAGGCAGACGAGCAGAGAGCAGCATCACCACGAGACTTAGGAAGCGAAGGCGGACGGGACGAACTTCGAGCGCTGAACGACGCCCGAAGGCCCGAAAGCTGTACGAGATGAGCGGACAGTGTTTCGAGGGGAACTGCGGCGGCAAGGAGTTTAAACACTTGGCCAAGCATACCCGAAATCAACACCAAGGAGCCCGGAAGCAGTACTACATGTGTCCGGTGTGCACGACGTACAGGGCATATTCTACTCATAACGATTGGAGGAAGCATATGACGGACTCCCACGAGGGGAGCCTGAGAGGATCGAAGCTGGACCCACTCCTACGACTGGAGTACGCCGCGGCGTTCTCGTTGGACCGGAGAGGAAACCGGGCTCGGGTGACGTATACCCCCGGAGACGAAACGGCGGCCCGAGTAGCCAACATGGAGAGGGACTTCAACGCCCGGCATCCGGAGGGGTTCCTGGCACCGGAGAAGGCGGTAGACAGCAGCGCTCCAGAAAGGCCCATTCGGAAGATTCGCATGCCCTATTTCCCTGGGGCTTCAGGGGAGTCGGAAGAGAGCGAAGCCGAGCAGGAAGGACAGGACGCCGCTGGAGGAGGACTCTGGGGAGCTGGGCCGGCGGAACAAGGACCGTTGGCTGGGCTGGTAGGACGACTAATACCTACCCGCCGTTCCCCACGGAGAGCCGTAAGGGGAGAGGGGCTCAAGAAGGAGAAGGTTGAGTCACCCCGCAGCGCCAGCCGGGCCGTGGTTAACCCGAAACCCCCACTGACCGATGAGCAAACGAAGGGACTGGTGCACGGAGTGGTGAGTCGGCTGAACGCTCTAGGAGAGCCCCGAGACCCGAGGGTCACGGGAAAGGGGCGTGGAAAGAAGGCGAGACGAAGTCGACACCGGGACCGGCGCCAAGTACGTCAAAGATACCGGCCGGAGCGGACGTGGTAGACCTGATGAGCTCGTCCGATGATCAGCGATTGAAGGCTCCGGAGGAAGAGAGTACCACTCCAGCATTTAAGAGACCGCCGACGCAGGGGTCTACAGCGGAGGAGCCTTCCCGGAAACGAAAGCAGAAGAGGGCTAAGAAAGCCCAGCGACCGTTGGACGAGGGAACCAGTTTGGATCAGTCGGAGTCCGGGAAAAGTGTGTCGGCTAGGAGTGACCGGTCTTTGGTGGTGGCCAAGTCCAGCAGCGCCGGAGAACGGGGACCGTCGGAGCCCGACACCCCGGAGGGGCAAAAGTGGCCTCTGGAGGCACTGCAACCCTGCGGAGACAACCAGTTTACCATGATGTCGGTACACGACCAGTCCGTCGTCTATGAATCCCGGCACCCGAAATATCCAGGATACCTGAAGGGAACGCTTGACCGGGCGGGACGATTTAAAGGACACCGACAGTTCCGACAAGACCGAGAGCTGGAGAACAAGGTCCGGGACAGCAGAGAGTGTCGGCTGGCGGAGCGGGTTGCTCTGTTCTTCGGGCGATACATATTTGAGATGGCGGAACGACAAGGACTGATGCCGACGGCCAGGGTTAAGCGAGTCAAGTACGTCCGACAGGGGCCGGAGAACGAACCGGAGCTGTCAGCATCGGCGGCCTCAACTCAGCCGCTGTTTTCTACCCCGACCCCGACAAGGGCGAAGTTGCGGTCCCCTATGGAGAAAATGGTGTGCCAGGAGCCAGTGATTCCGCCCCCGGGCCTCAAGAGGATGAGGGATGTACGGACGGTGCCGGATACGCCAAAAGGTCGGGCCGCCGCGGAAAACCTGGTCAGGTTGAGTACAAGTTCGTTCCCCGAGTCCCAGGACTCGGGGGTCGTGCACGGCCCGCCATCTCCTAACAGGGTAAGGTCGCCGCCGGGAACACCCGTACTGGATGAAGACAAGCACGGACGGGCACTGCAGCCGACGGTGTTAGTAGAGAGATTGAAGATGAAACCCACCCGGGCCGCAAGCCAGGTCCCAGAAATGGATCAGTCAGCAGAAATGGAGCTGGGGGAAGCCGAGGAGGATCGGGGAGACCGGGGCCATGACGAATCTGGGACAGCCTCGGACTCGGTGTTCGGGTCCTCCACGTCGGCGTTCTGGTCAAGGCCGGTGGCGGGGCTGTCGGGGGAGACGCCGCACCTCAAGTCACTTCGAGCCCAGGTGGTACGACGGGTAATGCAGGGACACTTTCCTGGGGCATCACGGACGATAAGGGACTGGGAGGCGGGCGAGGCGGTGGAAGTACGAATGAACTGGCCCCCGCGGTCCTTGAGGATGACGGATAAGGAGCGGGCTATGGCGTCGGCCTCGATGACCTTTCTTCTGTCTGTGGACGCGGGGTACGCCCCACAAACTTTCGATGAAGCCATGATGGCTTTCCCGACGGCGGTGCTGGGCCCGTGTACCCGATACTTGCCGGGAGCGGAGAGGCTAGTGAACGAACATAACGCAACAGTGCAGTTGGGACAGACCGTAATAAAATGTAAAAACGAGGAGCAGTTACAGGATTTGTTGAAGACGACGGAGGAGGTGGAAATGACGAGGGGAATAGAAGACACGCTGTTGCGGCTCCCGGGCAAGGAGATGGAGTTACCTATGCCGCCCAGACTGCAAGAAGAGGGCTGAGAAGTCGAACGAAATCGGTGGATGCTGCTCGAAGGAAAAAGGACGATCCTGCACGGATAATGTCGTGGCGGAACCAGTGCGGAAATGGCGCGCCACGAGTTCGGGTGGGGAGGGATTACGGAGTTTGGCTCTCCACCCATAATGTCAAACCTCCAGGGAGAGACCGGGCCGAGGTGGTGGTACCCGAGCCGCACGGGGATCCGAGGCCCGGATAAACCCCTCCCAGGGACCGCTGACCGAGACCGAAAATAAATTGGACTGAAACTACTGTCGGGAACGGGTCAGCGGGCCCATATATCTTGAACAAGTCCTCGAAAGGATAGAGCTTTGGGAGTTTCTTCACGAGGATCTCGTTCTGCTGCATTCGGGAAAGGACCAGGTGTTGTGAGATGTTCGCTGTGATCAACATGCTGGTTTTGTAGTCCGAAGAAGAGCGCGTATAAAACTGACTTACCAAGCCGGGCGACGGCAGATGTGAAGCTGTCCCATCTCTTCCCAATAAGCCGCGAGAAGCTGGATGCGAGCCGAAACAGGGAGTGGTGGGCCGAGCAGCCCGGAAGAGGAGAAACGAATGGACATGGAACGATGGGGCGAGCGTCATCTGGCCGGGGAGGCGGAAGGACACCCGGCACCCGGTCGGGTGACCAAGGAACAAGAGGATGGACACGGGAATGGATCTGCAGAGAGAAACAAGAATGAGCGAACATTGTGTAAAATCCTAAAATCCTGGGTCGATGGTCGGGCCGAGGTAGTGCGATACCGGTAGACCGGAGACCCGCCGCTGGGGAAAGGCTGGCACGGGCCAAGAGTGGAACTTCTCCCGTGCTGCCTTGAGGGATCTGGAGGCGCTGGAGCGACCTCTGTCCCCATGCGGCACAAAAATAAAAATCAACGAACTATTCGTGAGACCCACGAAGGGTCCCCCAGGACTCGAACGGGCAGGAGATCCCAAGATATGGGGACAGGACGGGCTGCGATTTATCTTCACCTGCAGCTCCTCGTTCGTAGTCTCATATTCTGCCATTTCCTTCAGCAATCTGATGGATTCCTCCTTCTTCGTCCCGCCCGGATCGTTCTTTCTCCGTCAGGATGGGGAACAAGATCTGGAATGTGGATTAGGATGCTGACGTTTCCCCGAGGGACCGGGGTGCGGGCAGGGACGGTTGTTTGAAGGCCCTCGCCCGTACCCCACTAGTAATAGCAGCAAAACGAAATCAACAGATAGACTCTAAACAATATTTCTACACCAAAGTCTTCAGTATTCCCTTCTTACCTACAGAAAACCGTGACTGCTTCCATGTCGCACTCCCTGATTTCTTCTGCCAGAGGACCGGGACAAATAGTCTTTGAATCATCTCAGGAGATGGTGGTTGGAACCGAGGCCTGAGACATCACTGCAGCAAACGATGCGGTCCGCGGAGAGCCGCTGGAAGCAATCCTTCATCCCTGCCTTGGAGTTTGATGTCGGATGAGTTCTTCAGATCCAGTCTCCTGCATCTGGCTAAATGGGTCCATTCCGGGTCTCGAATGTGGACGTAGGATGCAAGCCCATATTTCACTTCTCCATCTTCTCTACAACTACATATACTTAACTTACCTACCACGAACCGTCGTACTCGGAAAGGATTGATTGTCCTGGCACGTGACGAGACGTTCGAGTGGCTTCATATAAATGGGCATAGCTCGTATGATGACTGTTGCCTTACTCCAAAATCAAGTATGACCGAATTTTGAAACTATCCTCGCTGCTGATTGCTGTTGGTACAACTGTCTGAAGAAAATCATCAATGAGCCGGTCCCTCGGGAAAACCCAAAGCAGCAAGGGGCCCGAGAGCCCGAAGTAGAAAAGACTTTTTGAAATCATCTCATCTTCATCTGTAGGAACTTGCAAAAAGCGAAGGAGCCTCCCTCTCGCCCCCAGGAAGGATTGTCTTTGTACCGTTGGACACGGGGGGGAGGGATGAGAGGCGTCGGCTCCTGTCATCAAAGAAAATTGTCTTCTCATCTCCAAGGGACCTGTCCTCCGTTCCGGTTATTTTTGTGCCATCTGGGCCCGGAATGGTGGCAGGACTCCCTGTCACCAAAATTGAACTTCTCCATATCTTCCTTTGCCTCTAAAATCTTTGAGTGTGTCGGACTGGTCGAGAGCCGATCGTCTCCTACACTGGTGCTGGGTTAACCACGAGACCACCTGCCACAAAAACATTCTGACATGGCCGGCGACTGCAAAGTCAAACTTCGTTCCTGCACAGAAATTGCGTATGTATCCCGTTGGATCAAGTCCTTCATCCTTCTCTCCTTATTTGCAAAGAAACCTTGTGTGACGCTGCTGCCAGCCGGGAAAACCCGGGGGGAGGTGGGGGAATCGTGCCCCTCCCCCTGGCACGAACAGTTCTTGTCCTTCTCTATGACGGAAGCAAGCGACGGATGTTGCAGAAGGTACCCAACATATTCTTTCAACTTTCTTCCAAGTCATCCTAAAAATCATCCAAATATATCTCATCTGCGGAGAACGGTGGTCGGGAGGTAGAGGGGTCGCGACCGACCCTTACCTCCGGGTAGGAGAGTCACGACCGACTCTCTACCCAAAAAGTGTGAAAGCGCCTGAACGGCGGGACTTCATGCAGTGGCTGGGGGCACGACTGCCCCGTCGGAGAATCGGGCTAGCTGCTGAAGCCTGAAAGGAAAAGGTCGGGAGGTAGAGGGGTCACGACCGACCCTTACCTCCGGGTAGGAGAGTCACGACCGACTCTTTACCCAACAAGAGTGAAAGCGCCTGAACGGCGGGACTTCATGCAGTGGCTGGGGGCACGACCGCCCCGTCGGAGAATCGGGCTAGCTGCTGAAGCCTGGAGGAAAAACAACAAATCGGGAGGATGGAGGGTCACGACCGACCCTTACCTCCGGGCAGGAGAGTCGCGACCGACTCTCTGCCCTAGATGAAGGGAGAGACGAACCTGGACGAGGGCACGACCGCCCTACCATGGAGATTGGGCCAAATCTTTGTAGGGCCCGGACGGAGACGCGGGGGAGTTCGACTGACTCTCCGGTCTCGGGGGTGAGAGCTACAACCGGCTTCCCCATCTCAAGTTAAAAGACTGAAAATTAAATAAAACTAGCTGAACGAAGAATGAATCCTGAAATGAACTCTGAACTAGAAGTAAGAAGAAAGAAGAAAGAAGATTGAAATTAAAAACTGATTAGCCGGATAGGCCCCGGGGGCCCTCCGAAGTAGACAGGAGAGGACAGAGGGTGACACTTCCTCCTTTACCTATAGGGAGCGTAGGACCGAAATTAGAGACGAAATTAAGATTCAGGTTCTAAAGTATTCTCTGTTGTTGTTGTCTGCGAAAAGTTATGATGTTACATGAATTTAAAAAACTGATTGATTACTTGTTAAAGCACGAAATTGTATGAGTCGTAGCAACCCGCCTTTCAAGAAGGTACGGGAGGGTGTGATGAATGTCTATTCATTACGTGTCAAAGCAAATGCGGTAGAGTTAAAAGTGTATTTTGGTAACGGGCCCGAAAGCCCGAAATTGTAAGCACGTAAGGAACGAAACCCGAAATGATATGTTAACCGGATATGACCTCATAGTGACCACTTGATAACCACGTGACAGTGAATAGCCAATCAGAGTTGACCTGTAGACTATAAAAGGGGCGGTGAGGCCCGAAAATAAAGGAGTTCTTTCATAGTACTCATGGTGTTCGGATGTGTCTTCTTCCCTTAGCAGCGCCCCGAAGAGGGATTCCAGTCGATAAGATGATTCAGTAGGACTAGTAGACAGAGAAATAGATGTAATATTGCGAAGTTATTGGAAAACTTAGATAAAAATAGTAGTAGGCCCGAAGGCCCAAGAGACCGAAACATGGCCCGAAAGTCCGGCGCGGCACGACATATGGCCCGGGAACGGAAGACCGGACAGGTACGAAAGCCCGAAATAGTTAGCGGTGGCCCGAAAGCGGGAGGTATTAAGGCGCGACCAGCTCGGCCCCACGCTACCAAACAATAGGCGACCGTCGGCCCAAGACCTCCGATAGAGAACGAGCAGAGAAAGGAACGGCACGAAGCAGAGGAACGGACCCGGACCCCCCTACAAAAACACTGTCTATTTTCGCCCCCGCCATCCTCCGCTTGATGGCCGAAACCCCCCGGTCCCATCCAACCAACCCTCCCCCTCCCTTGCAACGAATACCGGTCCCCCGACCGACCCACTCAATCCCCCTCGTGTGCAAGGCACGACTCTTGATCTCACATCTCGGCTTCTTGCTCGGCCTCCGTGCCCAGCTGAGAACCGAAATAACCCCTACGTCCCCCGATCGCAGCCCCCGGCAACCCCGAGCAACCGAGGAACGTCACAGTATCATTGGCATATAATTCATATGACAAGTGTTCAAACTTTTAATCAAAGTCATTAATGAAAATTAGGAAAAGTAAAGGCCCGAGAACGGAACCCGGGGGTACTTTGTAAGTTATTTCTGCTTCACCAGATGCCTTCTGATCAACGATAGTTTGCTGGGTACGCTGATACAAGTAAGATCGAAACCATGACAAGGATCTTGGTGGAAGCCTATTTTACATAACTTTTTGAGTATAAGTTGGTGGTTAATTGAATCAAACACCTTTTTAAAGTCGCTAAAAATAGCGTAAGTTGGACATTGTCTATAAACATTGAGATAAATATCATCTAAAAACGTTGATGTGGTTGAGGTAGTTGAATGATTTTTTATGAAATCCACCATGATTTTCATCAAGAACTTCTAATGTGTCAAGGTACGATGTTACTTGTGAGTGTATAATGTGTTCGAGAATTTTGCTAGGATTCGGCAACAAAGAAATAGCTTATTCACATCAAATTAGTTAGTGCCTTTAAATAAAACAGTAACCTTAGCCTCTTCCAAAGAGTAGGAAAGGTACCATTTATAATAGTAAGATTAGATAAATATGTCATTTGAGGAACCAGGACAGTGAGAGCATCCTTTAACACTCATGAAGAGATGTTATCAACAGCAGATGATTTATTTATATTTATCTTCAAAATTTCCTTTTCAACATGTTCAGATATTTGAGATAACTTAAAAACTCATGGAAATTCTTTACCAAAGTAAGTCCAAGGTCGTTTATTACCTGTAGTCCAAGCTAACTTGCTACCAATAGTACTAAAGAACTCATTTATATAAACTGGAGTACCAATATCTGGAATGTCAACATCCGTCTCCTTGTCACTCAGATTTATATCCACTTGTTCGAATTCACTTTTAGCTGGTAAAATATGCCTCATGTCTTTCCAAAATTAGCATTCCTTGCTCTTTTGGTGGCAACCCAATCTCCCTCTAGACCTGTGCATTTTGCCCTTTTTAGTAGCCTATCTTTATCTTTTATTGCTTCAATAGCTTCATTAGTTAACCAGGGCTCCTTCACCCTGAAAGATTTAGTCGGGCACATTAGATCTATATTTAGCCTAATAATATTATCCATATAATCCCAGAGGAAATTTGGGTCCTCTGATTTATAAAAGTCATGGTTTATCAGCTTGGTTTGAAAATTTTCTTGTATGTGCGACCTCTGAACTAAACCTTTTTTAGGTATAGAAAATAGTTTTTTTTCTGGAGAGCCTTATCACCAGATGGTCACTAAGATTAATATCAAGAGTATCTGCTTCATTAATTAATTCAGAATTAGTAAGAACTAGATCCCACTTCTAAAGGAAACTCTGGTGAGAGTACTAATGAACTGTTTCATGCCTAGTGTCTTCCTAGTAAACTCTAGCTCTTTTTTTCCCCTTATTCAAATAATCCATGTTAAAGTTCCCCATTACAAAGATCTCAGTGTTTTCTTTCAATGTGAAATGTGTTGATTACCTTTATTGTACATTGATCCTAGACCACGCCACCAAGTGTGAGATTCTAGACCACACTACCTAGTGTGACAATACACACCACTTGGTGGGTCTGTGAGTCAAAAAGATTAACACAGCATTCTATTTGAAGGTAAAGTACAAGGCTATCCAAACTTCCTCTATCACTATGATGATCTCAAGGAGGATCTAGAAAAGGAAGGATTTCAATATTTTGAAGGTAAGAGTATGTCTCCCTTCATATGAAATATATAGAAAAATAATAATTTTATGCTGTCACCAATTTGTTTCACTAAAGGGCCCTTGATTAGCACCAATTTAGCTTATATTAGAAAACCCTAGGGAAAATAAATACAGCAAATTACCATCAAGTGTAATAAAGGTAATCAACACATTTCACAACTTTTAGGTCTTTGTTGATAGATAATTACATAATCACATAATTATCATTTTATTCTAATTTGTAATAGGAAGCAAATTAGTGGTGAAAATGCCACCAGACTATGGAACCGATGACTTAGTGAAGATGTACTTCAAATGCTTTGTAGGAGAATGTAGTGATGAACAGGTAACTTCATTTACTTGGCAAACATTGCTCAAACGAATATAGAAATGGTAATAGAGGGAATGGAATTCCATATAATCTCTAAACATGTTTTTCTGGCTTTATATCAAAGTATAATTCACAAACAAATTTAGACTAAAATCCACAAGTTATTTAAAATAAAAGATATAACACTATTCTTATACAAAAAGACATTTGAAACAGTAAACTTGTAGAGTGATATATGTCTTACTTTTTGACAAAAGAGATCTTCTTGATTTCATGTGTATTATTTGAGGATACACTGATTACAATTTATGTTTTGACAGATAGCAGTTCTGCTAAGAAATTTCAGAGCAAAATGGGAAGAAGGTGGGGATGAGAATATTCAGACAAATGGATGTTTGTATATCAAAAAGCCTGCTGTTTAAGCAATGAGATGAATTATATACAAAGCACAGACAGTTTGTCTGAACTATGATATAATGGTGTGTTACTTACCAGCTCAGCATATTTGTTGTTTTCGTAGTTGTTTACTCTTGTTTATAAAGTAAGGTTTCTTCTTCCTTCGCTGTCTCCCTCCTTTAGTCATTCATCCTAGTAGTTAGTCTATAACAAATTACAAAATGCGTTTATGAGAGGATTTGCATTTATTAGATCCAAAGGTCACTAGTTAAAATATCACTTTGGCAATCATAACAAGATGGTAAATACTCCACTTGATACACTAACAAAGATCTTCATGTACAACAACTAATACAAATGAAGGGTAACTTTTGATTGACTTGGTCATTCACCTGTTTGAAATATAAGGCTGAAAAAGTAATTTCCTACATTACCCATGAAAATTGTTTCATTGACTCTGAATGTTCTTTTTTCGGTAACCATGGCAACCTAACAACCTTATTATATTGAGGATTTCTGTAAAAAAAACACACTCAATTGCAAATTTCCTATGATGCATCATTTGCAAAAGACTTGATAATTCTATGAAAATCATTGAATTCTCTTAATCTATGCCTTCAAGAGGCTGACTTCCCAGAATAGGCAGATTTGCCCTATATTGACCATAATGGCCTTTACTGGAACACATGTTCTAAAATATCTAAAAATCATAGAATAATAATACAAAAAGTGTAAGGTTCCTTGGAACTTTGGAAATATTTCAATATTTACCTCATGAGTGTAGATGAAATACCCATTTTATAATCAGAATAAAACCCTTAAAGAGGTGCCATTTTAGGTGTAACACCCATGTGGTGGCCAAATATGGCCTCATGGGGTGGAAGGGGTTAAACCTCATTTCCATAACATTCATTCACAGGGGTTGGTTAGCTTTTGAACCTGCTCAAATACAAGGAATTTTAGGAATTCCAGAGGGAAACCCATGGAAATCCTGTGGAAACCAAGCAATTCATAAATACAAAGTTTGGGTTCTGAAGGGTCAATTAACACATTTGAATGTTGGTATGCAGGTTTTTATAGCCTTCCTTCATGCAGAGATCATGAGTTTGTATGGTAAGCACTGTACAGTCACCACCTCAAAGGTCTGCATAATCGGCAGTATGCTGTCATAAAACGTTATGCACAGTTGGCACTTTGCTTTCACAGAACCTAAAGGTATGCACTCATGAGCAGTATGCTGTCACAAAACATAAAATAGATCATAGTTGGCACTGTGCAGTCAGAAAACCCTAAAGGTTTGCACTAGTGGGCACTATGCTGTCACAAACCATTAAAGTTGGCAACGTTGGCACTTTGTTGGCTATATTGTAAATTCTCATTTAAGCTCAACATTTAAGCTCAGCCAAACCTCCACTGGAGGTTTACTATATAACCCTCTGCCAGAGGTTTACCTTGAAAACTTCCTGGTGAACCTCCTATTAATCTTATACTATGGTATGCTCAGAAACCTCCCAAGTAAACAATAGAGTCGAAGAGTGGGAGTAATATAAGAGTCACAAAACCTAAAGTCCATACAATGGAAACTATGTAGTCACAAAACCTAAGTGTCAGTATTGTAGACATGATACTGTCACAAATCCTAAAGGGTGGTGTAGTGTCCACTTTTCTGTCACAAATCCGGAAGGTTAGTACAGTGGGCACTATGACTCACAAAACATTATGGTCAGCACAGGACTATGCGGTCCCAAGACCTAAAGGTCAGTACATTATTATACAGTCACAAGACGTAAAGGTCTGTTCAGTGGGCACTATACTGTCACAAAACCTAAAGTGGGCACTGTACCTTCACAAAGCTGAAAAGTCAGTGCAGTAATATACAGTTACAAAAGCTAAAGGTCAGTGCAGTATTATGCAATCACAAAACCTTGGGGTCAGTATGTTGGACATTATAGTTTCATAAATCTTAAAATTCTGTGTAGTGAGCACTATACAATCACAAAACATAAAGCTGAGTACAGTCGGCACTATGCAGTCACAAAACATAAAATCATACACAGCTACCACCTTGCAGTCACCATACTTGAAGGGCTAGGCTATGAATTGATAATATATGAGTGATAGAATTAATTCCCTATGATTGATAAAAATCAATCTTTCAGAAAACTTTTTTTTTTGCCCATTCACTTCAGCGGTCGCACCGGTCGATACAGCCACTTCTCACACACCTATGAATTGATAATATACACTAACAAAACATAAATAGATAAGTTTTTTTTATAAAACTTGTCTCCTATTTCTACCTGAGTTACATTGAAATATATTAATAAAACGATGCCAATAGTATAAATCCCTATAGAATATATTGTAATAATTATATAAAAGTTAATAACAAGGTTTAATAGACAAACGTAAAGCTATACAATGACAGTTGACACATTCAAAAGAAAGTTCTTCATATGAACTACTTAATAACACATAATATCGGTAACGATAACCTTCTAGTGTTAATCAATTTGTGATAACAATAAAGTCTGCATAATTTGTACAACACAATTACAAAACCCAAAAAGCTGAAGGGTGGGCATCTTACAGTCACAAATGGCCAATTTTTGCAGAGTAATGTCTCTCTGGATTTGGTAACATTTTATGATCACTTAGCCAATTTGTTATCACTAAGCCAACTAATAATGTACTACCAGGGGCAACCCTGATGGTTATTGCATAACTAATCTTTTGAAAAAGACCTACCTGATGATCAGGTGTGTTTCCCACCCATGTTTATAAGTACATTTGTACAGCTTCATTATCATCAGCCAGGTTGCTGATGTATAGTTATATTTGGCTTTCTGAAAATAGCAATAGCAACTTACAATCTTCAAGAAACTTTAATGAGAGAAATCCTTGCAGATATTTTCCTTAAGAATGCAATGTTTATATTTGAGTTAAGGGAACAATGACAGTGATGGACTCTTGCCAATTCAGGACAAAAAAAAGATATGTGTCGGCTTTGTTGTAATTTAAACAAAAGACTACTTAAAAATATGATGAAATAAGGTAAAATGGAAAACAATATCAGAGAACTCTGAGGCTGATGGCAGGCAAGTAGGGTGACTATACTAGCCTCAAGACCCCATGAATATATATACATCTGCATGATAATAACCTTATAAATTTACACACCATATATACATTTACAGATCTGTATGTAAGAGTTCTCAAATATGTAAAACATGTTTTATATATACATATATATATATATATATATATATATATATATAAATCAATAACCTGCAAAGTCATGAAAGCCTTTGTGAGTCATATCCATTTATCCATCCAGATAAGTATAAGGATTCGGATGCCAAATTCTGTATTCATCAGCTGCATCATGAAATTAAAAACAAGTAAAAAAAAACCTTTCTTTTCCAAGTGAAATGGAGAGGCTATACGTTAAATAGTGTAACCATTAAGGCCGTATTCCACATACCGATTTTGATGCTGCCGATTTTGGATTTATTTGATTTTCTCATAGAATATGACATGAGACCTTACATGCTTTTTATGGCCGATATAAATCATTCAAAAGGGGCCAAAAAACGGCGACCCTTCCATAAAAAGATTAACAATCATCTTACCTGCTATATACCATTCAAAAGAGAATTGTCAGATCTTTCTATTGATGTATAATTTAACTATATTAAACCTTCATTTGAACTGCTGATTTTCAAAATCGGCAGCAAAATTGCTATTTGGAATACGGTGTGTGTGCAGGCACGCACCCCTGGGTACTGTTACAGTGTCTGATTGAGAACATTTTTTTAGATTACCCTTTGGCGGAAACAGGTCATCATTTGAACTGTTAATAATAATCAGTGAGCCACCACAACATCCACAGACTTTCCTGGTCCCTTCAATGCGAGAACAGAGTCCTTGACCAGAGTAATCTGTGACAATAAAGAGACATTTAAGCCAGTGATCCATGATGCAATGCAACAAACCACCAAATAATTTGAACTCATGCATCTTTTATTCATTTAATAATAATAATGATAATGATAATGATATAGGCTCAATTTCCCCTTTGAACGATCCCACTGTTATCAAGCTTGCTGTTTCTTTGGGTTGTAGACCCCGCCCCCTCTTGTATGCATTTGATTTCTATATTGACGTTTTTGTGTAGAAAAAAAGAGGGATAAAGAATGCATAATTTTTTCTTGTTTTTTTTAACAGAATTTTCTAAATTTCATAAGGAGTGAACACGGTATAAATGATAAACACAGAGACACAGTTTCTTCCAAATGAACATTAAGGAAATATAGGAAAAACCTCAAGGCTTTCTGTCTGCTAGCGAAGCCATCCATTTTCCTGTATCTATATAGTTGACTTCATTGAATAGAAATCGTAATGGACAATGTAATGGCCCTCATGATAGAATTTACTTTGTTTTGCCATCTGTCACAAGGACTGAGGACAGAAATTCAAACATTTTATCATCTGGTTCAACACCCATGTGCTCTTCAAGTTCAGGCATGCAGGTGTTGGTAAGCCAATTGTACAATTGACCACACCCTGTTGGAAAGAAAAGGATAACATTTTATCCAAAGATACATATCTTAATTGCAATTTGTTGGGTTTTAGGTAAAAATTTATCTATTAAGGTACTTTCATATGATTCATAAGTGAATTAAAGTTGAATCCTCGCTGAATGATATATCCCTTGAGAAATTTTGATTCATAGAGGTTCTCTTTGAGGAATGAAAAAACTAAAGCCTTTATTCCACGTGAACATTTTGCTGGTGATTAGCAAGATTGGCAGTGGAAATGTAGGTGAAATTTAGAGATATTATATATCACTAGAGAGGTTTTACAATTATCTTTTGAATGGTGTATATGAAGTAAGGTTCAATGTCATATTATCAGAGAAAATCAAACAAACACTAAATCGGCACCATCAAAATCAGTACGTGGAATACAGGCTTTATTTGAATAGCACTCAACCTAAAAATAATCTATATTCAAATATTGAACCATTATACCATTAACTATGATTCTTTGATGATTGTATTGATTACATTTACTGTCAGAAACATTGAATATCTTATATATTTACTGTTTGTCATAGTAAGTATATTAATAGGGTCAATTATTAGGAAGTAACAATGAATGAGGGAAATTAGTGGGACCTCAACTAATCAGAACATTGCAATGATGTTTTTTTTTGTTTTTTGTTTTTATTATTTCAAATTTTTTATACAGGTCACAATTCAAACAAGTGTCTGATCTCCCATTGCAATCCTGTTAACTATATACAACATAATCATACAAATTATTAGACAATATTCCCTCAGGATTCTGATATTATACTATTCTATGTACAATATTATACATAATAATGGAATGAAATGAGATGTAATGAATTGATCATCATGATCCAAGTTGACATAACTCTCAGCTACAAACGTGGAGCTGATATCCTGGGATTATTGGAATACGCCTTGACTGCATACAGTGACATGGAAAATAAGTTCGACTATATTTATTTCTACGGAGGTGTGAACGACTTATCGATATTGCACAAATCGGGAAGAGTGACCGCTGTGTTTGACGACTGTGGCCAATTAGTTAACACCATCTTTGATCGCTTGTACTACACTCGAAATGCACTGTTTAAGCTAGCACATCGTCCAATTATATGTCACGTGGTGGGAATTAACCTAGATATGTATAACAAAGATCAAGACGTACAAATGTTCAGTCAGGAAATCATCAATGAATCAATGTACTGTATCAATCACGCCATTAACTCATTGAACACTGACATTGGCTCGTTGAGCCCATGTATTGGTCCCACTGTACACGCCGTGATCCACAAGAAACATCATCACAAATACAAGAGGCTGTTCGATGGACTACATCCCTCAGATGTAACAATTGGTATCTGGAAGAACCTCTTTGCCCATGCCATATTAAAAAACTGTACTTGGAAGGACTAATTTATGGATATCATAGAAACCGGGTATCTCCTCTTCCAAGTATGGAGAGGAGAATTGATTTTGTATTATTATCAACTATGTACATAATAAATGTATGAACTTATCTTAGTTTAGAGAGGTTATAATGTATATATAAATTACTCTACGCGCTATACTGAGTCTGTTCAATCCAAGTATGGAGGAACAACTACTTCATTGGTATCGATTGTATATTAATAATATGTATAACCTTATCTTGGTATGGAGAGGTTATATATATATTTATATTTCTGTTAGATTATTCACGTTATTAAGCACGCTAAGCTTGTCCAATCCGGGTATGGAGGGACAGCTGCTCTGCTAAATAAATAAATAATATATATACTATATATTATTAGATTATAAAAGAACGCTGTAGACTTTGTGAGTTGATAGTCAATACCAACCCAATACTACCTATCTCATCCATGTATGGAGAGATTAATCTAAGATAAATCTTATGATATCAGTATTGGGATATATATTGTTCAGTTTTATTTATTTTTTGGTGAATTGCGTATTGATATATTGATATAATGTTTCCCTGAATGATCATATTTCAGTAACAGAATATTTTTATGTTTTTTTTTTTTTGTTTTTTGTTTTTTTTTGTTTCCGAATTGATTGTATAAATTTTTAATTACTGAAATACCTGTATCATAAATATTTGATTTTGATCATTGTACATAATTAAAATACGAACTTTGTCTGCTGGAATGACTGGAGGGTTGCAAAGGCAGCTGAGCCATGTCAAACTTGACTAACTATGAGGTGAAAAAGTCTGGTAGCCTTAAGTGCCAAAGACCAGACAATGTATATATTATATTGATTTTTGTCTTCACTTGGTATACGTTGACAATAATGTCTAACGATTATGTTATATATTATAATGATAGATAATAACCTATTTGCTCAAAAGGGTTTTCACTTGGCACATTTAAATATTAGGAGCCTTTTTCCGAAAATTGATCTGTTACGTAACTATATTTCAAATCTGGATAAGTTACTAGTCTTGACACTGTCTGAAACATGGCTTACAAATGATATACCGAATGATTATTTATATATACCAAACTACAATCTTTTTAGAAACGATAGGACGTGGTCAGATCACGAACAGTCAAATATTAAGAAAGGTGGTGGTGTTTGTGCTTATGTTAATACTGATGTTGATGTTGAGACAACTAAGTGGTCACATCTTAATAACTCCACTGCTGATATAGAGATAATGTGGATTGAAGTGATAAACAAATTTTGTAAAAATTTTATAATTGGAACTGTGTATCGTCCACCAGCTGGCAATATTGATATAGCACTTGAATTGATTGATAATTGTTTAGACCAATTTGATTTTAATAAATTTGATATTTTTCTTTTAGGTGACTTTAATATTGACTGGATGGACGTGCACTGTAAATATAACAAGGCACTGAAATCAAATATCAGAAACTGGGGGTTAGATCAACTAATAGTTGAGCCAACAAGATATTCTGAGAATAAAAATAGTTGTATAGACTTGATATTGACTAATTGTAATATAATAAGCCAAGTTAGTACTGCAAATCTGAATCTAAGTGATCATGAACTTGTTATGTGTACACGTAAAAAACAGAAAGTCAAAGTACCAAAGAGTCCATTCATTGGTAGATCATATAAAAATTATGATAAACAGCTATTATGTGATAAGCTTGATTAACTGGACTGGGAGCTATTTGAGAATACTGAAGACGTGAACATGATGTGGTACTTATTATACAATCGTATACTTTCTGAAATTAATAAGATGTGTCCTCTCAAAGAATTTAAGGTGAGAACAAATAGTGAGCCATGGATGACTAGAGAAATGATTGAGAAGCTTAGGGATAGGGATAGGGCAAGGAAAAAAGCCAAGAGAACTCATTTGGACGAGGATAGGACATATGCTAACCGCCTTAGAAATGATTGTGTTAGGGATATTAGAAATCTAAAAAAAGATTTCATCGTTAATGAATTGGAATTAAATTTAAACGACTCAAAGAAGTTTTGGCGGAGCCTTAATCATGTTTTACCAAATAAAAATAAGTTCAAAGATAAGTTTACTTTAATTGATCATGAAACCAATTAGATACTTCCTAGTGATGATATTCCTAATTATGTAAATAATTTCTTTGCTACAATAGGAACAAAGTTAGGGGAGTGTCATCAGGATACATGGGTATATTTGTTAACGAAATTAATGTAAACAAATCATCCGCAATAAAAAATGTATCAAGTACTGTATTTAAGGATGTTTTTAGGAGGTTTCCAGATAAGCTGGCACGTGTCTTCAATGTATCGTTTACTTCACATATTGTACCACTGGATTGGAAAATAGCACAGGTTACACCACTCAGAAAGGATGGTAATAGTCTGGATGTAAATAATTTTAGACCTATCTCACAACTCCCTATTCCATGTAAAATTTTTGAAAAGATTATACATACTAAGTTGTATAATCATCTCAGTGACTGTAATATTCTAGACAAATATCAAAGTGGCTTCAGACCCTCGCACTCCACAACTGATACGATTGTTAAATTTACCAATGATTTATATGAAAGTATTAATAATAACATGTTAACCGTGGCCATTTATTTTGACTTAAAGAAGGCGTTTGATACTGTTGATCATGATATTCTCCTAAAATTTTTTATTAAAACTGGGTATAGTAGGTAAATTTTATTTCTGGATTAAAAATTATTTAACTGACCGCAAACAGGTTACTACTATTAATAATAAATTATCTGATGAAGCATATGTACATTGTGGAGTGCCACAGGGGTCGGTCTTGGGCCCTCTATTATTTTTGATATATGTTAATGATTGCTCAAGCGCATTAACAAATTCTAAGCACATGTTATATGCTGACGATACAGTTGTTTACTTTTCTAGTAAAAATAAACAAGAAATTGTTCAAAAGTTGCAGTTAGACATAACTAATTTTCATACATGGTGTGTGAGAAATAAACTTACTGTAAACTGTAAAAAGACAAAATATGTAATATATGGAACAAGGTCGAAGGTGAAAAAATTGTATGATATTTCTTTTTCTCTAAAGGATGTTAGACTAGAGAGAGTAAATTTTTATAAATACTTAGGTGTATATATTGACTCAACCTTGACATTTAATAAGCATATTGATTATTGTAGGAAAGCAGTATCCCACAAAATATATTTACTAGCAAAGGTAAGATATTTTATTGACACCAGTACAGCCATACGTATATATAAATCTATGATTGTTCCTTTGTTTGACTATGGTGATATTATATATGCTGGTGGACCTACAAACTTGTTAAATAAATTACAGAGATGTCAAAATAGAGGGTTGAGAATATGTATAAATGGGCAAATTCATTTTACTGTGAAAGAACTGCACAATGTGTGTGCAATACCTTTGCTTGAAAACAAAAGAACTGGTAACTTAAGAAAGTACATGTTTAAACGACAAAATTACTTGAAAGTAATACCAGCTCGTAACACTAGAATGCATGATGCTGTGGTATTGAAGGTATTGAGACCTAGACTTGAGAAATATAAGCGGTGTACATTATATAGAGGTGCTATTGATTGGAATAATCTGAGCATTGGATTACGACAAACTAATGATTTTGAAGAGTTTAAAAATAAAATTAAAGTTTGGTTGGTGACTACATATAATATTGGCTGATTAAAACCCTGAGCTTGAAAGAGAATTCTGAAAGCTTTTAGTGTAAAAGATATGGGATATTTTCTGACAAAATTAGTAAATGTTGCGTATACTCCAAGCGCACTTGTGATTGTGTATTCTTATTTTTATACCTTGTAGTATGTCAATTTATGATATTTACTGAAAACTAAAGTATGGTAACTCGTTCTATAAGTTACCATAATTATTATTTATTTGTACTATGTATATAAAGCAAACTGGATATGTGTATAAAACCAATAATGAATTTTGATGTACTATTGAACTTATACCCTGGCGGGTAATGAAAACTAGTACATGTACTAATACTTTTGCCAGGATAAATAAAGATTGAAAAAAAAAAAAAAAAAAAAATTCTATCCAATTTTCATAAGAATATAACTATTTCCCTTTTAAACTCTTCACTGTTATCAATCTCACGTATACATGTCGGTAAAACATTCCACATTGTTGAACCCATATAAAAAAAAAAAGACTTTTTAAATAATTCAGCAAGATGTTCTGTTTTGATTCCATCTTGACCTTACCTCACCAGAATGTTATGATAACGTTCTGTTTTGGTAAGATCTCAACTTCAAAGAAAAAAAATGTAATGTGAAATTTTAGTAAGTAACGGAAAACCAAAAAAGTATGGTTGCATAATGTGACTGTTACATTGCACCTTCGATGGGTTGGCTTGGAGCATCACTGGTCTCATCTATGCAGAAGTCTTTGAAGAGGTACCACTGCCACTGGAGGGGAAGACTCAGGGAAGGTGTGACCGCTGGGGGGGGGGGGGGGACGCAAGGGACGGCTCCAGGTTCCAGAGTGAGCATGTCCATTTCCTCTGGCTCAGATTTCAAGGCTCTTACTGCATATTCAGAAGAGATATGGGCCACAAAGTTGGTAGCATGATTAAGGGCTCGCATTTTGCTGCAAAATTTGGCCCAACCTTGGGTCACAAAAATTGATATATTGTTTAAAGTTTCGGGAATTTGATGTTCCCTCAACACATTTAGAAAGTTACTTTTGTGGGTTTAAAGATAATCTGACATGAAGTGCATGGAACCCTTCAAAATTAGGTTGAATTGAGATCAAATGACCCATGTATAAGTGAGTAACTTTTGGAAAAAGAAAAGTTCTAAGAACTGTATGCTCTGGTCTATCTCTGTGGTTGTTGAGGCTTCTTGGCTTACAATTTTCTGTGATACAAATTAAACATTATATGTGACCCATCGTGAAAAAACGTAACCTTAGGGGGAAAATATCAATTAAAGCTCATAATACACTCTTTCAAATGTTGCAAACCATATTGAAATATTCCTAATAGAGGCTGAGATATGGACATTTGAATTCTTCTTCTTTGCAGGAACTTCAACACCCCTGATTTGAATCACTCACATTACTTCCATAATACAGCTATTTGAATTACAGGGTGTATATTGTATTTAGCCAAAAGTATTTTTTTTCCTTGATATTGAATGTATTCAAAATACAAATACCTTTTCATACAGATCTTCTTTCAACAAACAGTTTTCACTATTGAGATGGAAAATACTTTTATCAAAATACTTGAGAAATATATCCCATGCAGTCTGAAGATTCTGTTTTCTCTTGCCATGGTAACATGGTGATATTGCTTCCTCTGTCAATAAAGTGAAGATATACATTACCAGATTACCCATAATGCAACTGTCTTTGAAATTATGTTTTTGTCATCAAATTAGTAATCTCTGGAAAATTCTGCCCAAGTCAAAAATGTTAGTATGATATGCATTAGGAATGCTTTTTTTGTCAATAAATCCCTTAATAATGGATTTAGAGCAAACTCATCCCATATCTGCTTGGTTACCATTTTCCAAGACTGGTCACATATGCACGTCATAGAACAAAAGTTACAGCCTCTGGATGGTCATACGGGTATTATAGATACATAACTGTCTGTGTTAGATACAGAAAAATAGCATGGGGGTTGGCTGCACCTGGAGTCAGCTTGGCCACCTACTGCCATGATTTGTTTAGGTGCTCCCTCAGCATGAACTGCACCAAGCACGGGCCATCCTTGTGGTACTCACATGAGCACTTAAACATGACAAAAGTCCACATTAGTGTGTCAGAAATTTGGGAGGACCTTCTTAGATTGAATTTGGTTCATTAGATGTCTACTAAGACCTTTTGATTAGGCCTTAGAGAACACAAAGGTCGACGTCATCTGTGGTAAACAGGAGAGATGCTATTAAGTAGGTCACCATGGCATCCTTTCAGAGATGGATGATTTTGAACTTAAAGACATTTTATAATTTCTTTATGATAGGTAGGGGTCCTATGGAGGTCCTGACCTAACCTGATCATTGAGAAAAACCTATCACAAAGAAATTATAAAATATATTTCTCTCACAGGCTTACCACCATAATACTCTCCGTGCTCCTGGACCAGACATAGTTCACATAACTCAAGGATTGAATATCTATTATCAACTATTGCTTAGGCCAAATGTTCATTTCCAGTCGACCAACTAACTTGATCGTTTTTTTCCCGAATGTGAAGAGCTTTTAATATTATTCTTTGTACCTCTAGAAGGCACAACATGGATTGGCAAGGCGTTTGTCCTACTAGGGCAGGAAATATATTACTCCAATCATAAATAGATTTTTAAGGATTCTTCTGGAAAATTAATTGTGCTGATGCGGGGACATTTACTTGTGTGCGCCACTGGGTACCAACTATAGATAATCGGTATACCAGGTTTGGAACCTGGGTACATTGAAATCTATTTCTGATGCCCAGCATCACAGCAAAATAATATGTTTATGCAAAGCAGTATCAAGTCAAAAATATTGAATTGTCTTATTCATTTTTTTATTTTTCAAAATGCAATTAGTTCTCAAACACATCTACCAACTAGCTGTTTTGATATAAGAAAGAAAAATACTTTTATTAGAATATTAAGAAAGATTCGTCAATGCGATCTGAATATTCCTTTTATTGATTGCCATGGTAACATGTTATTGTCACTTATTCTGACATCTTTTAAGAAATGGACTTTCTATTTCAAATTACCCATTATGCAATAGTCATGATCAGATAGAATGTATTGGTCAATCTGTCAATTGATCTGCTAATTAAAACAACCATTAAGAGTAGCTTCCTTATCTAATCTAGGTCTGTACAGTGTTCGAAGTTAGCATTTTGGGCTCTCGACCATCAGGGCTAACTATGTCAAAAAATTGTCAGCCCTGATGGATTTTAGTTGGCCCAAAAAACTGGGTGTGGGGAGGAGGCGGTTACAGTAATGGCCTGTTAATGTACTTAGTGAATTGTAAGTTGAGTTCATATTCTAGGTTGAGTTCATATTTTAATAAATGTGTATATAAGAAAAGCATTTAACTCAAGGTGTGCTAAACAGAACTTTAGCTCTAAATAAGGCTATGACGGTTTACCTTCAAACATTTTGAAGGATGGCTTTAGAGATATTGTAAGCTGTGTAATAAATCAATTTCACAGATTAGGCCTAATCTTACCTGAATCAAAACAGACGATGACTAATCTTCATATTATATTAAATTATCTATAGTATGTATCTATATTAAGAGTAAGTCTGTAGTAGAAGCTAAAATCCAAAATGGCTGACCAATTTTGAATATCACCACCAACTTGAACATGTCAACTGTGTATATGAACGGGAATGGTTTTATGATTTGTAGTTTTCTATATGAATTAGGTCCCAATTAGTCAGACTGTGATCCTGCATCTACAAATCCCAAGATGGCCTACTATGGTTAATAAGATGGCTGTCATAGAATCATGACTGTAACACAAAGAAATGTAAAGTTTATAATCAATTTTGTCACCAAGACAACCAAATTTTATGTTCCATGTGATAGAACTCTTGGAATGCTTCATTTTGACGTTTCACTTGCTTTTCTATCTTGCATATTAAGGATAGACAACACCTCGGAGTCGCTTCATTTGCAATAATAACGATTGTGCAGTAACCAGGAAAGTTAAAACAACATAATAAACATCAAATAAAAGAGCTTATTTTCTCTATCTTTTAGAATATATTTTGTTGTCAACACATTCAAATTCAAGAAATTATCTGTGAAAAAACATTTTTTTCACTTTTATTTTTTGAATAAGGATATCTCGGTAACCACTTCATAGATTGTAATGAATTTTTTTGTAGATGTCAATAATGATCCTTTGGAAGGAAGATAGTCTCATGTTTCTTATTTAGCGCCTAGTTAACATTAAATTTTATAACAAAAAACGGGAAGATGTTGGTTACTGTTGTCAACAATTTTTTCTACATTTCATAAGACCTAAATCAAAATCCTGAGACATGCTTCCATGCAACTAAATGTTATCTACATGTACAACAAATTTCATGTATTTATACTCAGTAGTCACTGAGATATCCTCGTTGAAAAAACCTGCTCTGCGACTTTAATTTAAAGTGAAATTTTTTTTCACTTTCTGGTCTACCTACAAAGGTGCAGTTCTATACTTTCTAATATAATTTATACCAATATATCGGGTTCTGCATTGGCCTTTAGGATATTCATGATATATAATAATGCGATGAACCCCAGGGCACGAAATCCCACAACATATAGATATGAAAGAATCCACCTGACCCCCCACTGACCAATCAGGTGAGCCATACTAAGCAGAGTGCTGTGTTGCAGAGTGAGACACCCCTCACTTCACGGTTGCCATCTGAGGAGGAAACATCATACGTTCTCAACAATAATGCTACAAACAGTATAGAAGTAATTCAAAATCATAGGGAGTGCTGCACATTGGCCCCTGAGAGGTGTTGTCTATGCTTAAGAAAGATATGACCCAAATACTGTTTACTTTCAAATTGACTAATTTCTGTGTGGTTTCCATGGAAACCAGCAATTTACTGTGTTTCAAATAAAGAAAGATTGATCAAAAAACCCAATTCCACAAACTATAGGTTTTTACCTACAGTTTGGTGATTTCAAACAATATATTTGAGTAACAATAGATTTATGCTCAATTAGGACTACAACTCCCATGAGGCACCAGGGCACAAAAATCCAAGATGACCGTTATGCAATCCCCATTTTGTAGTTGAACAATATTTCCATTTCAATAAACACCTTTTATATAACAGGGCCTGAAAAAATAACTGTGACAGTCATCTTTCTGAACACTTTTAGAATTAATTGAAATGTAAACAATATGCCCTCTCTTGCTGTAGCTAAATATGATTTCTATACAGTTACAAATTAAAAATATTTTGCTGATACATTGTGTATTTAATCAAAAAGCTGATATAATGTCTTCTAAAGACTAAAATGAAATCCATTCATGTTGGTTGGTTGGTTATGTGTGGGATAATGGAAGAAAAGTATTGCATGGTGTGACTGGCAAAATAAAATGTTCAAGTTTGATTATATTTGCTAATTATATTGATAGAAATGATATGTGGACCAGCATGATGCTTTTGTAAAATGTGTTGATGTTTTTGCAAGTGAGCTTTTGTAAAAATAAGATGATGTTATAATTTATATGTATTTCTTACTTGAATGTATACAAAATGAACTCTTTCATAAATACAAAAATTCAAAAACAAAATATCACACCCAAACACAAAAACTGAAATTGAAATTCATACTAAATCCACACACCCACACAGGCATAAAGAGGAGAAATCTGGTCTGTGTCTTCAGGTTTAGAGTCTGCGTGTATATGCTGGCCTGCTTTGAAAGTTGGAGGTTTGAGAGTTAGTTTTGAAAGCTCAATCATGAATTTGCCTAAGGGGTACTATTCATTGCTTGATCATTTTCATTCTAATTCAAATTACTTGGAGAAAACCCATAAATTCCTACAACAAAATGCAGAAAATCTTGGATTTGATAAGGCAAAGTCAATGATCAGCATTGGAGCAGGTAGGCTTATTCAACTTTGGTTATTCATTTAGAATTAAACATGTGTTAACCATGTGTTAAAAGCAATGCAAAAGTCTAAGAAAATATTTACAACTCAACAACTGTTAAAACATGAAAGAAATTGTGAATGTGCAATTTAGTTTTTGATTATCTGGTTATTTAGATGCTTTTATATTTTTAATATGTAGTACAGGTTTACGAGGCTGCATTTACTTTTATTTAATGCATCCTTTTAATTAACCCTTTAGATCTCACCCTTTATGAAAATGAATTGCTGGATTTCCCCAGGATTTCCCAGGATTTCCCTCAGAAATCCCTTGAATTTGTTTTAATTGATAAAGCTCAAAGGTTTACACTCCCTTAAATATCAAAATTATAGAAATCTGGTTTGAAGCATAGAATAGGCAATTAAATCAGCTTTTAAACGATACATTTGCCATTTTGTAGGCTAAATACTATTTAGATTATTCTCTTTTTGAAAATTATGGAAAAAATATGGAAAAATGGCCATTTTTCCAGGCGTCTATGGCCGAATCAGGGAGCACACCCTCGGGCGGCCATGGCCGGATTGAGGTCTAAAGGGTTAAACCATGTATCAAAAATTATGATTTGTAAATAGAAACGGCTGCCATTGTGGGAATTGCATGACAAGCCATTGGAACGTATATCATTGAATTCCAGAAAATCCTGTTTGTTGTCTGCAATGTATTTGTACCAATTCAATAATAAATCTAATATATTGATAATACCTTGTAATTTACAGGGGAAGGGCTCATTGATAGTTATGTAGTCAAGAACTGTACTCCCGAACTTAAGTACTACACTGGCATAGAACCTGATACAACCTGGTTTGGTGCACTGACATCAGCCCTGGCAAAGTTTACAGACATCAAGGTAATGGCATAACCTCAGTAGTCATGTGTTGGTGGAGGATAATCTCTAATTGTTTGTTTTAGGTTGATTGGTCAACAAGCTTTGTCAGATATTGTTTATGGAGGAATTTAGCATCAAGTAAGGGAAAGAAAAAAAGAAAGAAAAACGGGGGTTTAGGGCTGTGACCCTGATTTTTAACCAATATATACAACAAATAGTTATTAAAAACCTGATAATCAACTCAATATTTCTGTCTGAAAACTATTTTTGTAATTTGTATATAAATATTTACTGACAGTGCCACAAGACCTTTATCCTTCATTATGGTTGGTTGATCAGCCAATGGCAAACAGGAAAACACTGCTGAAACCTTCACTGTAAACAGTTAATGTTATTTTCAGAAACAGCTCTTAATGCTGGGATGTGGGGCTGGTAGGGGCCGTGTGAGTCTGTGGATGTAGTCTCATATTAATTGTGTTCATTTCATTACCAGGCCACCTTGTTTAACGCAGGCATGCCAAGCTGAGAGGAGTGTGGCCAAGTGGTAGATGCTTTCTTATTTTAAAATGTTCATGTTTTTAGCAGGCTGCCCCATTCAACATGGGGATGCCAGGCTAGGAGGGGCTGAGCAGGGCAGTAGATGTGGTCCTATTTTTATATGCTCATTTCATTAATAGACTACCCTGTTCAGCATGAGAATATCTGGCTGGTAGGGGCTGGGTGAGGCAGCAGATATGGTCCATTTTTAATATGTTCATTCCATAACCAGTCCGCCCTGTGTAATGCGGCGATGCCAGGCTTGGAGGGGTCGAAGGAGGTGGTGAATGTGATCCTATTTTAATTATTATGTTCATTTCATTACCAGGCCGCCCTGTTTAATGTGGGGATGCCAGACTGGGAGGGGCCCAGTGAGCCAGTGGATGTGGTCCTCGTCAGCCACTGCCTCTACCATATTCCAGACAGGATGGCGGTTATCAGACAGTGTTACAACATGTGGCTCAAACCAGGAGGCACCCTTGTCATGGTCATGTCCAAAAATGACACCATTTTTGCAAATATTGGTAAATATAAACTGTTCATAATTATGGTAATATCAGCTAAAGACTGATTCTTTCAAATGTAACTAGACCAGCTGTTTTTAAAAAATCTAGGTTCTGTAAACAGCCATCTTTGATTTTGTTCTGGGGAAACCCCTGCCATATATAAGGGGGTGGGGTGGAGGGCCAGCCGCACAGGAAGGAATGTTTCAAAAAGTTCCACCTCTCCCCAAAAAAATCATTGTAAATTACCTAAAAATAGGAAGAAATTTTCTGAAAAGTTCCAGTTGTTACTCCTCACCACTCCCCTTTTGCAGATTGATTTATTGGAATTATTACCAAAAATTCCACTTAGGGGACATGCCACTCCCCCCACCCTCAGCAGTACCTGTAAACATGCCTGGCCGCCCATACAGTGGTCCTAGCTACAAACCACAAAGAGACTTCCCCATCTTATCTGTAAATGTACTAAATTTCATGTCATAGACATTTTCACGTATATTGCACACTGCCGATAGTATATGAAATTAAAATGTAAAACGTAAAATATATAATGGTATTTGACTATGGGGTTTTACTTTCATAGTATACAAGTAGGGTATGTTTAGGTTCCATGTATTGTTTAGTCATTCCTTAATGCTAGCTAGTCCTAGTTGCAGTCCTTCTTTGCATGGGGTGCGAATCAGCTCCAGATATAGTTCGATCATCAAAGTCAACAATCACATGAAAGGATATTACTTTATTGTGTCCTGAACATATGTTATGAATCACTGACTTCCCGTTAGCATTTCACCAGCCCCTAGGCCAGTGCATTCAGCTCTTACAACCAAATGCTCCTAGTCAATGTCCAACCTATCTGCAAAGTTTATCCGAACACTCAGCCTCCTAGCCCCACTGTAAGGTCCCTACTCACTGAAAAATTAGGCAACTCTGAGCTCTGGATGCCTGTGGCTTGCCTCTTCTCTACATCCTCGCAGTGGACTCCCTCCTTACTGCATATGACGTGGAGGTTCCTGCCTATGTTTTTAGGAACACCTTTTACATGCATGATCTTAAGTGTGTACTTATGCTACATCAGTACAGTAGAACCAGCGGTTGTTTTCCTGGTTGTGTGGTGAAATGAATAAAGAATACCTGCTAGTGCCTTATTGGGTAGTTGATAACTCCCTTGAACTGTCAAAAAGCCATATTAAATTATCTTTTTATCTATCAGTATACAGAACTTCAAGAAATTCACACCCCAAATCTTGAGATATTTCTGACATAGACATAGAAATTAATTTTATATACCTACACATCACATGTATGTGCATACAGCCTGTCAATACACACCATCCTTGGTTGTGTAGGTGATACAAAAGTAAAAGCATAACATGGCATTCTATTTGAAGGTAAAGACTATCTGAACTTCATCTATACCTACGAAAATCTCAAAGAGGATCTAGAAAAGGAAGGATTTCAATTTTTTGAAGGTAAGAGTATGTGGACCTTCATTTGAAATATATAGAAATGTATTGATTAGCACAATTTTAGCTTATATTAAAGCAACCCAAAACTAATGTGGTCTGATGTAGTGACAAAATAGTGTAAGTTCAAATTTCTGGTCAAATACAATGTTTAAGTCTAATAGTAGCATATGGTAAAATAAAGACTGTGAAATCTAACTTAAAACTTGTTAAAATAACGTTTGTTCTTTTGTTTACCCTATTAACCCTTTATAGACCCCAAAGGTTGCAACTATGAATTGCTGTATTTCCCCAAGATTTCATGGGATTTCCCATAGGAATTTCTTAAATTTCCATTAAATGATTAGTTTCAAAGCTTCAGCCAGCAGTAGCAATAGGAATTACAGAAATATGGTTTAAAGCACTGAGTAGAGGATCAAATCTGCTTTTAAACGATTTTTGTGCCATTTTTGTACATTGAAGACTTACTAAATTATTGTCATTGGAAAAATATGGAAAAATAATGGAAAAACTGCCATTTTTTCGGGCGGCTACGACTGGATTGGGGACCACACCCTCGGGCAGCTATGGCCGGATTGGGGACTAAAGGGTTAATGTGGATCCACACAACTTTTTACTTGTTTACAGCAAGAAGTGATGACATCACTCTCTTAGGATTGCCCCTACCAACCAAATATGGTCACTTCAGACTATGTAGATTTTCTAATTTTTTCTTTAATGAGTTCCCCTAAACTTTCAAGTAAATCAATATCTTTTGGTTACTAACTTATTTTTTCTCATTTCTGTACATGTTATAGGATGAAATTTCAATTGTAATGTAGCATGATCATGAAATGTAGCTGTAATGATCAGCAATTCATCTAGTGTGAGTGTGGCCAGTGAAATGTACATGACACCATAGTCAACCATGTACATTTCACTTGACCTAGTTCAAGCTCAATGCACATTGTAACTAACTCAGGACTAGTCCATTGATGGCAGGGAAGCAATCTTGTTTGAATCCGCTTGAAAGGCCCTGTTTCTTTAGGAAGATATCCTAAAGATATTTTATTCACAATAGTTTTTCTGGAATATATTGTATTTATGGGGTGGAAAAGGTCTTCCAAACTATCGAAGTTATGTAAACCATATTTACAGAAAGCAACCTACTACCCCCTTCTGTCAATAAGTATGTTTTGAAAGTACTCCTGTTAAATGACATCATCATTTCTTGGATATAACTTGGTCACATGGGGTACTTCCCAAAAGTATTTTAGTTATTGAGCAAACCAAAACAAACCCAAAACTTTAAAAGCATTTTTATCCACCACAATGTGATTTATGGCACATAAATGAACATGCAGGGCACTTTAGAATCATCAAGGAGTGTGTTGGAAATGTTTATACACTTTCATGAATTTGTGACAATTTATGTAGTTAGATTGGATTTGGGTTGCTTTAAGATACCCTAGGCAAAATACTTACAGCAAATTACCACCAAGTGCGATGAAGGTAATTAACACAGTATTACAGAACTTGTAGGTCTTTATTGATAGGGTCTACATATTATATTTTTCTAATTTGTAATAGGAAGTGAAATAATAGTGAACATGCCATCAGACTATGGGAACAATGACTTAGTGAAACTGTACATCAAATGCTTTGTAGGAGAATGTACTGATGAACAGGTAACTTTTTTTCTCAGCAACCATCGCTCATAATGATATGGACATTGTAATCTAGGAAATACAATTTTAGTTAAGTCCCTTCATTAAGTCCCTTCATTAACTTATGACTTGGTTTTATCTCTAAACATGTTTGGCCAGCTTTATATGAAAGTACAATTCATGAACAAAGTACGATTAGAATCCATAAAGTATTTGAAATAAAAAATATAGCACTATTCTGATACAAAAGACATTTGGAACAATGCGCTTGTACATATATATCATGAATTGTAATGTCTGGACGCTAGAGTAATAATTATATGTCTTACTTTATGACAAATATTTTCTTCTGATCTTATGTGAATTATACCAGGATACACTGATTACTATTTTGACAGATGGCAGTTCTCCTCAGGAATTTCAGAGCAAAATTGGAAGAAGGTGGAGACAAGAATATTGAGACAAGTGGATGTTTGTACATCAAAAAACCTGTTGTTTAAGCAATGAGATGAAACATATACATAGTACAGACAGATTGTCTGAACTATGATATACCATGGGGTGTGATTTACCAGCTCAGCATATTCGTTATCTTGTTTGTTCATGTTAAAGGGAGGGGCCAGTGATTTTGAATTAGCAGTTTTGATTTTATTCAAACTTTTCTGAAAAATAATTAGTGTCCCTGTGTGCATCCTGGTGCACCTTGCACAGAGCATTATCTGTGTGACATCACAAGCAGAACAGTTGAAAAGTTATAAAATTGAAAGAAATGAAATAAGAAATTTATTGAATGTACTTTATAGGTGTAAAAGAGATTAAAATCACTTAATTAAATTATTTATAAAAGAAAATATGAAGAAATATGGTTTTTATAGAATTACAAATTTGAAATTTGAATATAACTGTCATTGTGTGTGACGTCACACACAGATGTCCATTTTCAGGTGTACAGGGAGCGCAGGATATTACATGAGAAGATTACCATTATTTCATAAATAAAAAATGGTCTATTTCTATAGAAATGTCATACACCTTTTTTTCATGATTAAATCTAGATTATAAAGTGAAAATTAAAAAAAATTTAAATTTCACTGGCCCCTCTCTTTCATGAAGCGAGGTTTCACCTTCCTTCTCCATCTCCATCCTTCACTCATCCCAGTATTTAGTCTAGAACAAATTACGAACGGGCTTATGAGATGATTTGCATTTATTAAATCCAAATGTACCTAGTCACAATGAGCGCTAGTGTATGTTTAGGGTTTGTATAAGTTCGTTGGGGATAACTAGGTCTTTACTTCTTATGCTTCATTACCGATGTGGTTATAGTCTCTAATGCCAGTGGTAGAACTAGCCTCTGATTTGGGTGTTCAGATCCAAAACACTTTGCAGAGGGTAAGTTTATTAAAGAGTATTGATATGCCACACAAACACCAATGTAATTCACACTGAGTACAATGTCCTTATGCACAGTTTAAGTTCACAGACCTGAAGGCAAGCTTCCCTATCGCTAGTCTGTCTGTCTCTGTATGGTCTCACAGACTGAGGTAGTTCCTTCTTTGGTCACCAGATGTAACCAGACTCAATGCATCTCACTACCAAGCTCCCGAATCCCTAAGACCTGTATTGATCTAAATGTATACGTGTGCAACCATATGCACGAGGTATTAAGTGCTACCTCAGTGCAACAATATCACTCGAGTAGTCATAACGAGATGGTAAATTCACCATTTGATACACTAACAAAGGTCTCCAGGTACAACAAGTAATGCAAATGTTCCCTTATCCAGTACCATAACAAGTTACCTAGGTCCATTACATGTGGGTCTAGACATTAAGACCACAATGCTCTCTCTGGTTCTTATTATGGCTATCAGGTTTCTATTAGACCTTCAAAGTGCAAGCATTAACCCCTTCCACCCGATAAGGCCATATTTGGCCTCTCCATGGGTGAAACCCATGGAGATAAGCCAATTTTAGTGGTTATTTGCTGGTTAAAAATTAAGTATTTGACTTACAGCTTTAAGAAAAATACCATAGCATTCCTTAAGTTACAGGGAATCTTCTATTACCAATTTCATCATGCTATCTCAGTTAGTTCCTTTAGAATCTCATGTACAATACATGCGATTATGGTCCATTTGGGCCAGATTTAGCCAAATCCGGAAATTGGCCCTAAAGGACTATTATTTAGGAAACTAACAAGAAAAAATACATTTTTTTATGTTGTTTTATGAAAAATTCTTACTTAGATCAAATTTCCCAGAGATTTCAATGGTTATCTGAAAATGGAACTGGTTTTAGGGACTATTGCATTATGGGAAATTTGCAATGGAATACTTTTTCAGGGAAAATCTAACTATTTGGAAGGTTGCCTGGTTACCATGGTTACAGATAACAGAATGTAGATTTTGAAAAAAATTGTTTCATGATTTCTTCAGAAGATGTCGTCACCTCCTAAATACTGCAAGAATTTCCTAAAATAAACAATTCTATCAAAAGTTATTGCAATTTCAACACTTCTAATAGTTAAAAAAATTAATTTCCTGTTTCAGCATGGTTCAATTCAAGATGCAAAATCCTTGAGACAGTGAGGATACACAGAATTGAGGGGTTTCTAACATATGTAAAGTATACAGTTTCAAACGATGATATCTCAGTTTCTAATAGGAATATCTCAAAATGGTTTGCAGCATTTAAAAGCTTAGGACTTTTACTTTAACATTATTTTTCATGTTATATTCTGGAGAATGGAGGGTTGAAGGGGTTAAATGACACCCAGGGTAGGTTAGATCACGTCACTTGCTATAAAAGACATAACCGCTTTCTTTACATTGCACATGATACTGATGGTTCTTGTATGTAGTAACACTGATGTAAACTTGTATCAATCTTTAACAAATGTAATGTAATTTCAACTGTACTTTAGTGCAAATCTATACCGCATTTGGGAGATGCCCAGTGGGCACCGCCATTTTTAACAAGGGATGGTCCTGATTGTCTGAAAAGTCGTGCTTGACCCTCCATAGCAAGTGGCGGGAAAGCTGTATGCATGTGCCAACAAGTACTCCCGAATATGGTATATATATATATATATAATATAATATATATTATGTTCAAGGGTTATGAGAGTAAGCTTCATCCAGAATACCTACAATGACTTTATGTGATTGTCATGATATAATATCTTGTATAGTGATACCTCTAAGTGGAACTTTCCTATGCTGGAGTAAGGATGATATTGACAAACTATATATCAAATAAAAGCCCATTTTCTCAGGATTCATATTTCGAAACTGAATTTCAAATTTTTTAAATCATGTGTCATGTGACCTAGGTCACGTGACCTACTTTTTTCATTATTTTTAGTAACATTTTGACATTTTTCAAGAAATTTAAGAAAAAAAGGGTTAAATATTCACTTTAGAGAAAAAGTTATTATTGATTAAATGCAGACAATACATGAAGGATTAAAATGACATGTAAAGTGGAAGTATATGTCAAAGAAATTATTTAGTTTAAATGCGGGAATATTGGACATTCTACACACATTATACCATGAATATATATTTTGTGGTATATAATCTTATGAAACTATGCTCTAGGAGTTAATATGTCTAAAAACAGTTTTCTTGAATACATTTTCTCAAAGCAGGTATCATTTTTATAAAGAAATATCAATAATCAAATACTGAAAATGCATCTGCTGTAGGATTCTTGCATGCGTTCATTGTTGATGCCTATGCTCCTACTGCCTAACAGCTACCCCAACACAGGTATGATCTAACTAAAGTATGGTCACCAGGGAATGCCACCATCATCTGCATAAGCAACTAGCTCCACTAACCCTCCATACTGGTTTAATTTGAGTCTACCTCTCCCCTTGTTCCTCTTTAATAGTCCTTTATATATATATCGATTGTCACCTATAATCTATAGATTGTTGCTTTTGTTGTTTGTTATTTGTTACATTGTTAGTGACATAGCTTGTTACCTGCATTCCTAGATCCAGTTTTCCAGCTGTCCATTCTCCTCGTTTACCACATAGTTTTGCTAGGCTAATAGAGTAGATAATGAATTTGTGAATTTAAAATTGTTCATAATTTGTTATATGGACTTCATGAAAAGCACTGTGTAAGTGATGATGATCTATAATCAATAAAAAAAAAAAAAAAGACAACAATAGTTCCAACCTACCATCTGGTGGATAAGCAGTCTAACTAAATATGAAAAACCTTTGCTTATGCCCTGTGCTAAGAAGCAGCCTAACTAACATTTACATATTTACTAGCTTGTGCCTGAGGTAAACCGACCTCAGTGCATGGCTATGATTAGGCTCAGGATGGTTTCTGTGTTATGACATTTTTCTACTTGGTATTTTGCAAAAGATTGACTGTTTATGACAAAAGTTGTCACAGTCCTAATGTAAAAGGAAATTATAATGTGCATTTTCGTGATATCCCTTACCCAAATCCCTAGTGAAAACTCTTTGTTACAATAATTGTAAATGTATGAAAGATAGCACCTTAGAAACACCTTTTCCTAAGTTACAGAGGGTACCCAGCTATGGAGTGACATTACGATGATGTCCTGAGATCACAATGAATCTCTAGGGAAAAAATTGCCTATAATGATAAATGAAACAAATTACTAAACTGGCATGGAAATTGACCCAAAGATGGCTGAAAAAATTAACACTATCCAGCTCCCCATGAATCCAGGACAGCTACGGCGTCTCCTCGGGATGGCCAACTACTGCGCCAAATTTATCTCAGACTGCGAGACATTCACCAAACCACTACACAGACTCACCCATCAATGACAGGAGTGGATCTGGATGAAAGAGCAGGATGACGTGCTCTCCACTCTCAAGGAACGACTCATCAACTCTCCCGCACTAGCCTACTTCGACCCGAATAAAATAACTATGATCTACATCGACGCGAGCCCAGGAGGACAACCCAGCTAACAATCTTATGTTGCCACAACTTAACAGTTTGGTTGTAACAATGTTACAACTTTTTTATTTCATTCTTTTTTACAAAGTATATTCAATATTCTTGAATGTTATATAGATTGTGTAATATATTTGTGCTGACATATTTCTGTTCCTTAAAGTCTGGCGGCCAAAGCATGAAATTTACACTTGTGTTTGCCATGAAAGGTTTATACCTGAAACCATTCTAGGGTTGTAGTGGGGTCCTCTAGGAACCATGTATAACTGGTAGTCACTCTGTAGAGGTGTGCATGACTGTGACAACCGCCATTTTGTTTTGCGGCATTTACGGAAATTTAACATGGAAAAAAAGGACTAATCTCGAACTGACACATTCAATTTTGTATTGATTTATTTCATATTGCATATTCTAATAGTTATTAGAGCAGGTAATTTCTATGTCAAATGACTTTGACCTTCATGGAGGTCAAGGTCACTGAATTTGACCTCAAAATCTGAAAAATATGACAAAATCAAAATTGAACTTGAAGCAAACAGTGCTACTCTTTATATTGGCCTTTAATCTAAGTGAACATGTCTCAATCTGGCGCTTGTGATATTCAGAAAAGCAGAAAAATTGGTTAGATGAAGAAATTTGGTCACCAAATTACACATTATGTGACAGAAATCGAAAAAATCTTAATTTCCAAAGATTGAGGAAAATGAATTTTCTTTCAATTCCTATCTTAATATGGCTGGTATTTGTTCTATACTAAGTACATACATAGCTATTATTAGGTCAAGTATATTAGCTGTTTAGTTTGCCCCTAAAAAGGTCAAGGTCACCTCGTGGTGCTTGTTTTTGCACGTAGTAGGGGTGAACACCACTTGAAAAGTGTCCATTGTGAGCAATGTAGTATGTTCTAGTAGTCTTTTCTAGTAGCACCTCGTGGTGCTTGTTTTTGCACGTAGTAGGGGTGAACACCACTTGAAAAGTGTCCATTGTGAGCAAAACGCCTTATAATGGAATATTGCCTTTAGTTTTCTGTATCCCTGGTGGCAGAAAGGCTGAACTAATTCCTACTTTTCTAGTAGGAAGATTATAACTATTATACTGTGTACAGGAGTAGGAAATTGAGGAATACCATTCTATTCCATTCCATATCAAATTTTAAGCTTATAATTGACTAAAGCAATAGGGTCTTTAATAGAACTAGACATCTAAAGATTTCGGCCGGAGACCGGCCGATGTTTTGGCAGGGACTCTTCAAACACCAACCCCATGAGGGAAAGATTTTCTAACAATAAAATCCAGGGTTCCAGTAAATTCAACATGCAACATGAGGACCCCCCTCCCCTACTACACCCCCCCCCCCCCAGTCCCCTCCCCACTGTGGGGGTGGTGTGTAGTAGTCACTGGTAGTGGTGGTTGTATATAGACACCCACTCCGCTCACCCGTGACTCACCTGCCATGCCCACACTCACTGGTCACTGCCTCAGTCCCCACCCACCCACCTTGGCACCCCTGCCATACAGTTCTGTGGTCCACTATAAGGTGGTGGAAGGTGGGGTGGGGGGAGGGGGAGGGTGAGAGGGGAGCCAGTCAAGGCCAAAGGATATTTCATTTTCTGTTTCTTAGTTTGCCCTTACTAAAATTGAAATTAAAATCAATTTGAAATGAAAATATGTTACATAATTAACTCAGATGTTTATCAATAAAAATAGTTTGAAAATTTATACTTTAAGCGTTTGTCAGATATAACTACATGAGTACATTTATTGGAAACAACAAATTAATATTGTTTTCAGGGAAACCTGGGCTTTCAAGTCTCTCAAATTGGACATACCTCTATATATAGGACCCATGGGCAGTGGATGTCAATCACTGATATTTGTCCCTCCTACCTCTACCACCAGTGACCAATGAGAAGAGACTTGAGTGGAGGCCCCACAGACCACCACCACTGGGGGTCAGAGAGGGCACACCAATTAAACAATTACATGATCCACCGCCCTACTACAATGGACCCAATTCAAAAACAGACCTATACCTTTGTTTTGGCAGGGCTTTCAAAGGTACTATAGTCCACACTTGTATTACCCTGCCAAAACAAAAATGTAAGGATTTCAACGTTTTTCCTTGTTTTTGAAAAAGTAGGAATCCTACAAAAGTAGGAAAAATGGCATCTCTGCTGGAAGAGCTTAGTATAATAAAAGAGATATGTAAATACCTTTTCAAAATTGAAATGAGAAAAGAGAAGCATTGTTTATGAACATATTGCTTTATTAATAATAACATTAGAGATAATAACGAGGACCCAAGTCTACATGTACATTGTTAGTGTTAAAAGTTCAGAGTTGCACCCAATGCTTCTTCAATTGGTCACCACCTTCTTTGCCCCTCAACTTTCAATGTTGCAAATCTATTAAAACCTATAAAGAGAAAAGTACATGATATGAGTAGAGGGAATGAGGGGATGCTTCAACAGGCCAGGACGGGTGGAGAGAATGTGGAGGGAGAAAGCCCGACTGCAGCAACCATCTCTCCTACTTCAAAAAGTTCTCAAAGATTTCATTCCAATTGTCAGTAACATGGGCAGGAGTGCTCGCATTTCCCCCCATCATTTCTGGTGAGCTATGCAGGGAGCAACTCTTAGTAAACATGCATCAAGTAGACAAAACAGGAAATTTAATTTCGTCTAAGTTTCCTTCTTGAAGAGGGAGAGAACAGCTGTCGGCCAGACTAACTCAGAATATAACATATGTTCTTTAAGTACAGTCCCTATCAAGGGTTGTATAACCAGTGAAAGGCAGGAATAGATCACTTTGCTGGGCTCAGGGGCGGTTCTCGAGGTGTGGATGGATTGACAGTAACAACTGATCACATTTTTTTAGTTTCACCAGAGGACCCCCTGGCCCCACATGTGGACGGTGCGGTCGGAAGGAAATCACTGTTAGCACATTACCCGTTGTGCAATCGTTTGTTGCTGACATCCCGGATTTAGAATTTACACAAAATCCTTTTACGAAAAGTCTTAAGACAACATATGGATTGACTTTCTCACAAATGGTATGACTTCTGCTGTTTGAATCAGTAAAAATGTTACATGAATCGAACCAGGTATTGTTTGCACACCATTTGCTTAGAGGGTTATGAGCGTAACTTTAGATATTCAAGCTCCCTGATTTCGGGCTTACTGAACTCAGATATAGTCGTTTAAAAAAACTAAATGTTTTAAAAATACTCTAACAAACTCAATTATCATCCATTTGTGATAGGTAACTCACCATTAGCTTTTACACAAACCTTTAATATAAAATCACGGACTTGCTTAGATTGGACGGTTTCTCACTTTCAAGAAACTCAAGTGCTCACTTGTTAATTCAATCTGTTGAGTAGAAAACTCATTGTGCAATAAAACTGGTAACTCATTTGTTTAACATTTGATTAATTACAGGGCATTGAAAAAACTACTTCTAGTTGTGGGAAAAGGACATAGTAATTCTCTACTCTTGGGGGGATAGGGCGCCCCTGACCTCAATAATTTTCAGTAACAATGGATATCCTGTGGATTTTGAGGGTTTTATCAGAGAATAAGCTCAACTGTTTTTTGTTGAGGGATACTGATTTTCAAATGCATGAACATTTTTTTATTGGAGCATGGACTTTTTTTTTCAAGTGGATGGATATTGCTCAAGGGGCGAGGCACAACGATTCCCTCCCTTCAGTTAGGTTCCAAATGCCATATCGCTTAAGCAGGGTTGACTTATTCTACCATTGTCAAACACTCTCTTCCTGGGTTTTATTTATACACAGCAATACAAACCCCCCTTATGTCTCTTTCTGTACAACTAAACTACCATCTTTCACTCTCTCATAAAAAACGACGAGTCAATGAAGTTACAAGGGTGCATCATATTCAATTGCACTGGCTTCTTTGAGTACAAATTGAATATAGCTATTACAGTATGGGAATATAAACTATACAATGAAATGGAGCCATGGCTTTGGCGCAGGCGACCCTTATTCAGGAGAACATCATGATGTTGTACAAGGACATACAAATATTTTCATTAAATGCTACAAATCATTTCTCTTGTTATTTTTGTACACAGACTTGCCCCAGAATCACTAAGAGGACAAGAGAATGGTTCTTACAATACACATGACATTGTTCATTTCCCAAATGGGGCTTTACCGAAAGGCCTCAGCTGCACGCTGCCAACAGCCCGCGAGCTATGTACACGAAACATCAAGTACGGCTACATTGAACTAAATGTTGAGGTTTCCTACGTAAACTCCATCGAAAGCATATAACTACAAAATCAACTCATGTCATCATTACCATCATAATCATTACCTTTGAAGAAAGGGGAAAAGGTATGCACAATATAACTGTATCTATAATACACACAGAATGGTTGATTTACATTAACGCAAATAATGTATAACTCCAGCCCTCGTTGAGGCTGTGGACATGGCAGTAGTCGTGGTTCGTCTTCTCAGTACAATGTAGGCTTCCCCTCTAAGAACAGACTAGATCTGCGAGTCCTACCGGATTCAATGTAAATCCTCTACCGGGAACCTCCTGCCCATTCTCCGAGACACTGATATGTATTCTCATGGAATGAAAGCTCAACTCAACACCTTTAATACATTCTTTTCTTCAACAGCTCCAATGGGACCAATTTCAGAGAACAATCTACAAATGTCAGGCTTTGTACAAGTAAAATTGATGAGAATTGCAATTTTTTCTGAACTTTTTATGCTCATGTTCACCAGCAAGGTTTTGCTCAGACATAAGCACTTGTTCATTTTTGTGGGGAGTTTGATTTCCCACACATACGTATCAAGATTTGTATAAAAACAACACTCCGTGTCTTATTCTAGTGCTACCAACCTACCAACAGATAGTGAGCATGCTCAACATAGGGAGAAAAACTCATCATACAAATGCGTTACATTCTACTGCCATATACCATAGAAGACATGCAAGTGCACTTTTACCTGGTAGCAGCAGCACATGCACAACATAAAGACAAATCAACAAACTCAGGTAGTGATGTCTTTGCACAGGCCTCTCCACGCACGCTGAAACTATACGCAAGGCGACAAAATCTATAAACAGAAACCGATCTGCACTATCGGTTGAAGAGTCAAGTCAATGGGCGAAGTCGTGCATTTAGTCACAGAAGTGTGTGTGGTTTTCTGGATAATCAACTCAAGTTAATGGAAATAAAATAATAAGTCAGCAAGCTTAGGACGCAAGGCTTGCATGGTGGCAGTCAGCAGCAAAGAAGAAGTGTCGAGTGGTCGGTGGACCAGTGACTTGGGTGCTCAGAACCATAGACAATGGGTACTACCAATGTACTTCACTTGGCAAATACCATTGTCCTATGTTCAAAATAAAAGCTAGGAAATTGCATCTAAATCAAACTAAGAACAAATTTACTAAAAGAAACGTGCACCATGAAATACCCATCTTGGTACGGGTGATCCATCTACCGAATACTGGGGAGTGTTCCACGCGCTTAGGCGATGAAAAGCATTATGTTACAGTCAATCTTTTTTTCTTCTGCTTAAAAATATGGGCATATGTACAATATACAAAAAGGGCAGGGGTATGGCAGGGCTAAGCCTGGGTATGGGTGCAGAGTGGCTTATTTGTCAACACGTAATCAATTCTTCTGGTAAAAAGTACCGCTTTTATATGCGGTGAAAAATACTCTATGTCAGGTGTAAGGGGGAGGAAGGGGGGGGGGGGACTTAAGCATCTGCAGCACCTGTAGTTGGTATTCTAATTGTCCTTAACTTTCGGAGTTCCTAGTCTACTTACGACAGAGGAAACTTGGGAGCCTCTCGCTGTCGCAATGGAAGCAGTTCAGTCCTAAATGTTTTCAGAAACTGCTTTAATCTGACCCGGGGCAAACCCCACTGAGAGCTGGGAACCCTGGTGGTGGTAGGAACTTCTACCCTTTTCTCCCCTCGTCATTTATTCTCACCCAACATAAATTTCTTTTCGTATTCTGCCTCATCTTGCTATGCTACTGACTGCCCGTTCAAGTCTGTTTCTATGACTCGCTGAGCTCGTGAAGTTTTCTGCCGTTCCTTTGGAGTGTGCTGCTCTCCGGCCTCTTTAGCGAACATGCTCATCTTGTCCCTGAAGGACATACGCTCGGGTCCGGGTCCCCGGTTTGACGCAGTCGCTGCTTTCTGGGCAGCGATGCGGTCTCGGGGATCCCGGTACACCTCCTGCGCCCCAACCACTCCCGGAGTTGGCCCTGGGACCAGTGTCGCTGGAGGACCCTGGTTGTTGGGTGTGCGCTGCTGCTCGAATACATCATTTGGCGCCTGAGGAGTGGTTGGCCCCGGGCCATAGTTGGGGCGCTGGAAGGGTGTGGGCGGGGGATCGGATGTGCTGGAGCTGCTGCTACCCCGGAACACATAGGAATTGTTGTTGTTTGGCACCCCTCCCATCTGTTGCTGCTGCTGGTGGTTGTAGAGACTGCTCTCAGAGGACGTTGACCCGTACTGCATCTGCTTCTCGTTGATTTCTACAGCGAGGTTGCTGTCAAAAGACACGCTCTTCTTGGCGCTTGAAGGTGTCTCGGCCTGCCGCAGGGCGGAGTTGTTGCCCATGGACCGGGGCGGTGTCTGTTGCTGGTTGGGGTCATACCGGTCCGGCATGTTGCCCGAGTTACGCAGGTTGTGGTGTGTGGCTATGTCGTAAGATGATCGCCTTTCGGGCGGGGTAGGAGGTGGGTAGTTGGGCTGGGGCGGGGGTACGGGTTGACCAGGTGGGGCGGGCTGGGCCCGGTAGGCCGCCTCGTAACTGTAGCGGTTCTGGTTCATGTCCTTCTGACGAGCCATCTCTTCCTCCCTCATTGCCCGCTCCTCTGCTTCCCGGGCCATCGCCATTTCCCGAATCTGCTCCTTCTCCTGGAAAGAAAAATTTGTTTTAATTATACAAGCCATCTTAATATCACAGATATTTTCAGCAAAATTCCCTTCTTTTATCCCCAGATCAAGATGAAATCTATCTATGACTGTTCATTATTTCAAGAGTTTATCAATTTTAGTCTGACATGGTGTATATGATTTGCAATAGGAAGTTCATACTTAAGCATTGTAATCCACCTCTCAATGAGTCAAAACTCTGAGATAATCAACTCATGACCATAGACAGTGAACAGATACATCCCCCTCAAAGTCGAAGCTTTGAGATTTATTTTATGATCATACACTGTGGGGTCGTCAATTGATTATGTACACATTTTGATGTGATTAAGTTTTGAGCATGTACTGCTCGAATATTTTAGAGTATATAAGAAATATACTCTAGTCCTTGAACCCCCCCCCCCCCCCCCCCTTCGTGCGTACATAATCACAGGACGGCTCTTTGATATATCTTAAAGGTTTTTCCTCAATTGAATAAAAACTATTGTAACTACAATAAGATGTGTAACTGCGACTGTTTTCTATGAGTTTGTAGTGACGTCGTCAATGGTATCGCCCTCTATGAGGGTCCGGGCACACTGTTACAAATATTCAACCTGCTTCTTTTTCACTCTTTTCCCTAACGTTACAAACCAATTATGATGTCATGAAAATGGTTAAAGAGATTGTGTCGTAACAGTGTGCACAGACTCACATAGGGGGCACCATACGAGCCACATTCATGGTGAAATATTATGAATTATCGATCTTTCGGGAGAGAACATCGTTGATTAAAAGTGCCTCACCATTTCCCGCTTGCGGCGCAGGTCCTCCCGCTGTTTCTCCAGGCGCCGCTCCTCCTCCATCCTCAGCGTACGCTGCTGCTCCTCCTGCTCCCGGCGCTGACGCTCGCGCAAGTCCTGCAAAGGAAATTATTTTGATTTATAAAACTATAAGCACTCTGCCACTCTGCCGAATTCAGAATGACCAAAGTAAGGCCAGACAACAGTGGGCCGGTAAAATATAGTCTTACAGTATTAGTCAATTTGTGATATTTATTAATTTCCTTTTTCTGTAGCATTGGAAGCCATCAATTTCCAGTATATTACATATAGAACACACTTAGAGATTTTCTTGTCACCAGGAGGCTCAGATATTGATTCATAATTATAGGCACTTGTTAGACGTACCCTTTGGCGGGCGAGGTAGGCCTCAGCCTCCCGCTCCTGTTTCTCAGCCCGCTTGGCCTGGCGCTGCTTCTGCTCCTCGCGCTCCTTCTCAAACTGCTGCAGTCGCCGCTCTTGCCTGAAACCATTAAAACCACCAGTCAGTCTCTGTAAAGGGGGTGTTTTCTGAAGCGTTTTCGAAAATAAACTGACGTAAAAAGCACTTTCGATCAATTTATTTTTGGGGAAACTTGTCAATTCGGGAAAACAAGTGAAGTTATGAGTGGGACTTTAGTGATTTGAAGACACATTCTGCAAGTGCAATCACTGTGACAGAACCAAATAAAATAAAAGAAAATTACGATATTTCATTATGCTATGTGTTCAGGAGAGGTTAACTTATTGCATTTATATCAGCATCCCCCCCATAGCAACTTTTCCTAAATGTTATCTCAAAAGATTTTTTTTTTTTCATAACTAAAAATCAGAAAATATTCATCACCACATTTTTTTTATAAGATATTACTTTTATCCTCTCTTGAAAGTATTTTTCAAATTTATCTCCATAGTTTTTTGTTTTTTTCTTATGTAAAAATATTATGTACCAAAATCTTATTTTGCATGACATAAGCTCTTTCTCTTCTCTTGACCTCTTTCTCTTTTCTTAACCCAGTTAATAAAGCGTGAAAAAGTGGAGTGACTTACTAAACTTAGAATGAGATACTAGACTTACTCCAAAAGCAGTGTTACCCAAGTAGCCAGGACAGAATCGTAATACCAGTGAAAATATCTTATATTGTAGTTATATAAACTAAAGTAAAACCAGTGAGAGTATAAACAAAACATTGCATCACCAACTAAATCCTTAATTGAGTAGATTTAGAGGGCCCGTATTGTATTGTATCGCCTGTAGCTTGGTTGGGTGGGCGAGCTTATACCGCTCTTTCTCTTTACAAGGTGAGATAGTGTTTGGGCCGAGCCACACAATGCGATGCAACCTGTTCGCAGAAGCTTGCGACTGGTCATTTGAGTTGGCAACAGATTGCCATGGCTTGTGATAGGTTGCGATGAAACATGAGACCCCTTTGATAATATTTGATATACCTTTGATACTTATTTCTTTCAGTGTCCAGAGGTCATTTTCTAATCGAGATTTTTTTCACATAATTTTCATGTATTTTAAAAAAATAAGAAATAATACTTAACTGTAAATATCATAAAAGCTAGTTTAATCGTTAAGATTGAAAAAAAGATTATAACAAATAATCATGACAATATACTTATCGAAGCTCTGTTGAGAGCTTGAAGATAGTTTTGTGTGAAATAAGGTGTCTCTGTATACTATATATTGCAACCGATCATTACTGAAAGTTGTCATCGATCGAGTGGCCCGGCCAGTAATGTAGTTGGTTATGTTAGTACGCTAGCCAGCCTCTACTTACATCATGTACTGGTAGGCAGGAGAGCTACAAAATGAGGCCCGTGGGTGAATGGGTTGAACCGATACAATACCTACATGGTTATTTCTATGAAGATGACAACAGTAAAAGATGACTCGGACCGAGATTGGATTAAACTACTCTTACTTTACAACCATGTCTCGTTGTAGTTAACGTGGTCGATATGACATAAAAAATATCGAATTATTGAGAAAATATTTCTGTTTTCGAAGGGTTTTACAGCAAGAGAAAAACGTCTTTTTATTATGGGCGGTGTCAAAATTGAGAAAGTAATTTCTTACTGTGCTACTTTATTTATTGTAAAATATCTATATTTTCCGAAATTCTTTGTTTATTCCAAAAAGAGGCTATTCCTGAGTCCTATAAATTAAGCATAGACCTTAGACGGCAAACCTCCAAGGAATGGAACTTTGTTTTTAACTCCCAATAATTTTATCAACTGCTTCAAGTTGTTACATGTTTTTCCAGTAGTTGGGTCTGACCCTTCTGTGTAAGGATTTTCATTGTCAACAAGGATTTTACGTACACTTTGAAAATTCTATAATATTCCAAGACCTTTGGGACAAATGACAGCCTTGTTGTATCTGGGAAGTCAGTATATAAGAGACATGGTTGTGGTTGTGGTGTTAGTACATCACACTGTACCGGTTACCCGGTCCTACGCACCTCTCAATCTTGTCACGCTCGATCTGCTCCTTCTCGCGGTCCATCTGAGCGCGACCCTCCACGATCTGCTGCTGCTTCTTCTGCAGGTTCTCCTGCATCTGACGGAACAACACCGCCCGGCCCTGAAGGAGAGAGACGAGAGAATCCATGTGTTGTGTTTCTCCTCAAAATTGTATTTGAAATTATAATGCTAGGTTGAAATGAGAAGAGTTTGCAAGTCAGAATTAACCAGGACTTTAAGGTAAATTTTAGAGGAAAATTGTTCTACAGATCATTCAAAACTCACTACAGTTAAAGGAATTCTCTAGGCTTCTTGTCTCCCGCCCAAGGAAGTATTGCCAAACCTTGATAGACTAGACAAACAATGCACTCTGAGAGGTTTGGGCTCAAATAAGATAGTTATGAGCTGACGAATTTATTCTGAGAATGTGTTACTTACGGAGGGCCTGTCTGTGATGTCGTTGTCTGAGTCTCCCTCTTCCTCGTCGTCCTTGCTCACCTCCTTCACCCGCCGCTCGAACTCCTGGTCCAGCCGCAGTCTCCGCAGCCTCTCCTGCTCCTCAGGGTTCAGGTAGGGCTTACCTTCCAGCTCCGCAATCTCGTTATCCCGCAACCGGGTTATTTCCTCCTCCTTCACCTTACTCTGGCGCTCCTTCTCTGCTCGCTCCCAAGGTGATGGGGAGACAGTCGCAGAGTTGGGTTTGGGCATGACCTTGGGTTTGGCTGCGACAGGCGGTCGCTTTTGTTGTTGTTGCCCGAGGCCGACACTACTCGTGTGGATGTTACTATTGTCTTTGTTCATGCGGCCGCCATCATTCTCCTTTTTAGGCATGTAGGGGTACTGCCCGGGACGCCCCTGCTGGGCCGAGGTCTGGCCGAACGAAGCCCGGTTGTTTGACTGAGGTGGGTAGTTTGGCTGGTTGCTCCCGGGTGGGCTCGGCCGTTGTGGTTCTGGCTGTTGCTTATTGGAGACAAACCGAGCGTCCTGTCCATCATACATGCCTCCGGTGCTGTTTCGGGGATCACGGCCATATGGATCCAGGCCTGCCATGCGGCGCAGCATCTTTTCCTCTTCTTCGCGAATCTGTTGCTCTAGGTCGGTGCCCCCAGACCCTGGAGGTGGAGGTGGGGGGAGCTCGTCCCCATGAGGTTGGTGCCAGTCGTGGGGGTGAGTGGCCCCAGGAGGGGGACCATCCGGAGGGGGCGGGGGAAGGTCAGGTGGAGACTGCTGATTCGGGCGAAAGTGTGGTGGCTGTTCGTTACCGCGACCAACGGGAGAGGGTTTGTCCCGCAATGCCTGGCTGTGGACGGTGCGAGTGTCAGTTGTGAGGGCGGACTGGTAGTGAGCCGAGTGAGGTGGCATGGGGGATGCCTGGGACGAGTAGCCTGGGTACTGGGAGGATGGGGGCGGGTGACTACCACTGGGAGGCAGTCCTTGAGGGCCGCCTTGAGGCATGCCCGGCTGATGTGGTGGCATTCCGCGAGAGTCATACATGTTACCCTGCCTGCCATCATTCAGCTGGTGCTTTGGCTTGGTGGGTGTCGCAGGCTTACCCGATAATCTGCGAGGGTCTTCCGGCTCCTGTGAGCGGCGGTCGAAAGGTGGGGTGGGCTCGCGGCCACGCAAGGAGGACGTGCTTGGATACCCACTACTAGTCGGAGGGAACTGCTGACCCTGTGGTGGTCCCCTCGGGGGCTCTCCATGGTCCCCTGGGTGCTGGCCGTACATCCCTTGGGGCAGGGGCATACCTTGTGGATGCTGTGGTGCCCCGTTATACCCAGCGGGTGGCTGGCGTTGCTGACCCCAGCGCTCCATCTCATTCTGCTTCTGCCACTCTGTCACCCTACTGTGGTCCAGCTCCTCAGATTTTGGTCTCATCGGTGGCTGGTCTTGCCTCTGCTGCTGGTTTTGGTGGGGCGGGAAGCCATGCAGGTCTGAGTTTTGCAAGTCACTCATGCTGTGAGCGCCTCGAGGGTCCATGTTGTACTGGTTGTACTGGTCGCGGATCTGCTGGTGGTTCATGTAGTTTGGCTGCTGTGGGATTGGCTGCTGGGGCTGCGGTGGCTGTCCCATGTTGCGGTGATCCCCTCCGGGTCCGTACCGGTCTCCCACCATCTGCTGAGGATGCTGTTGCTGGGGCGGCATGTTTGGCGGCTGCGATGAGGGACCCGGGTAATTCTCATAATCACGGTCGACATTGGGCCCGACCCATCTCAGATCGGGCCTTTGGTCCTCAGGCCTCTGCTGATACAGCTCGGGCTGGGAACCGGGGCGATCCAGAGGCCGAGCCTGCCCAGGGCGACCACCAGGCCCAGGAAGGGTGCTCGTGGACATGACCTGCCGGTTGTCGTTGCCGTGGTAGGGCAAGTCGTGGCTGTCCAGGTGTGATGTGGACTTGGAGCGCAGGGCGGCCGGGTCAGGGTACTGGTGGGGGTGGGGTGGGGCATGACGACCCACGTCGTGGTAGGACTGGCTCTGGGGAACGCCCCCGCCTGGAGGGCGGTACTGCCCATAAGGGTCATTGGGGTCTCGCAACTGTTCCTGTGATCTCGCAACTGCAAAGATAACCAAAATAAACTATGTTGACTAATAATACCGATTTAAAAAATGGCTCACAATAATTGATCCCAATATGATTTTTGTTTTAGCCTTATTTAGTGTCATTTTATTTCAACTAGAATTATTTCCTATTTCTCTCTAGTTGTATTGTATAGTTTATACTTTACTCAATACATCATATCTGACAGAAGACAATAATGTTTCAAAGAAGGGGCATGCATCTCAGTTAATTATTTTTAGATATTTGGTAAACGTAAAAGGAGTGATAAACACAACGAATAGTTCCGTTTATGACAAAAACTAAAACCATGAAATAATTTTTGATCCTTAAGAAATATACAAACCACAAAAACAGATATTCTCATCCTAAACTAAATCAAATATTAACTTGCAACCGAACAGAGGAGTAAATAAGCTTGTCCTTAATTCTAATTTCACCAAAGAAGATGGAGACTGAGCCAGAATCATAGAAAAAAGAAAGGACTCCTTGACCTTCTTTAGAATTACTCACAACGCCAAGCGCGTAAAGTGTTGGAAGATTTACAGTGGACAAGGTCGGCGTTAAGATCGCCGCTGAGCACAAAGTCGTGCCAGAAGGCGTTATGGTCTCGCCGCTCTGCCTCCAGTATGAGCTGTGGCAGAGACCCCGGAGGCTCCACCTTCCCTGTCGACATAACGGCCCCATAGGGTTAACTATTGCTTAGGCCTTTCTTCTAAAAAAAATTGCGAGTGTGAAGAACTTTTTGTTATCATTCTTTCTACCTCCTCTTCTCCCCATCTTTACATAGAAAGCCCATCATGGGTTGGCCAGGCGTTTAACATACTAGGGCTGGAATTATCCTACTCCAATTTTCAAATTGATTTCTAAATATTTTAAGTAGTTTTCCAGTTGGCTTCATAAATAACTCGTCATTTTCCTACTAACCGTATTGACAAGATGTGGCAAGAAATGGTTGGTTCTGTGGCCACGAAATAAAATCATTTAACAACCAATTTTGTAATTCTTAACCTTACACTTGGAAAAATTACAAACATCTATCAACCGAAATAAGTCTATTTCTTCACTTACCAGCTAGGGCGGGTGATGACTGAGCGCCCATCTGCTGGTGCAGGGGTCGCTGCATGTCGTAGTGTCCCCCGGGGGAGGGGGCCCCTGGGTACATGGGGCTCCCCTCGTGAGGCCCGTTGTAGCGCGACACCTCCTCACTCTTAGGACGGTTCATGCCCTTACCTCCTGCTCCCTGACTTCGCCGAGGAGAGCCGGCTGTGAGAAGACAGGCGGAGAGTTAGGATACACTCACTTAAAACTTCAAGTGAATTTCAACATGCAAGTCTAGTGTAGACGAGTGGGGATATGGCTAGGCATGCGGGATGGGCCATTCCCACATCAGGAATTCAAATCCCCACTGATTTTCATTGAAGGGGCATCATGTGTCAATGTTTTTCTATAACTAAAAGATGGAAAAATATCCACTCATTTAATGAAAATCATTTTAAATGGACTTCATTGAAATATTCAGAGGGGTTTTTCATACTCAAAATACTTTTCTATGAATATCTCTGACAGAGTAATTTTTTATTCTGTCTATGGAAAGGGAACTGTGCTAATGACTAATGAGTGCTTACCTCTTGGCAGGGTGGGGGAGGGCGTGTTGAGTAGTGCGCCCAGTCCATGGTAGATGGCGCCCTGCTTGCCCACCTTCAAGGTCACTGTGTGACCTGTACGGGTCATCAGCTCGGCCGCCCTGGAAAATAGGTCAAGGTCAACGTATAAGGTCAAGGTCAGTTTGGTTTAGGTCAAAAGGTTGATCAGTTCCAGCGTCCTGAAAAAGTATGTTAATAATAGTCTAGGCAGAGGGATGAGGAAATCGGCTCTTATGGCTTCTCTCAAATTAAGATCCATCTACAAATATTTTCAGTCATTTCTTTGTTGTCATCTTTTCCTTGTTCTTTTCAACCTGGGATGTAAGTTGGGGACAGTGAAAAAATCGGAAATGGCATTAAGAAAATCTGAATGTGTCCCAAAATGATGTGAAAGTTGAAACATGCTCTAAATATCAAATTTGGAAACCAGCTTCTTGAGGTGCTGGGGAGAAAACTTGGAAATCCAACAAAACTTGGAAAGCTTGCATCCCTGTTCAATTAAGTTCCTGGTTTAATTTTCCACATTCTATCAATTTCTCACACCCAAATTTTGCATCATCACCAAGAAGATCTTATATCCTCAGCCATGTCTCATGATACAGCATGCAATACATAGCCTTGAAATGCACATGTTTGATCAAAATCAAAAAGCGGCCAATCATTTAGAAGAATTACCCGTCAACTGGGTATGGGTCCAGGGGGCACAGGGCCTAAAACGTATATATTTCGTAGCCTATTTCCCTCACCCTTTAACTGCCCCCTCATTAATCCATCTGGTGAGTGGCACAAGTCTGACATGAGTCTTTGTGACATGTTCAAAGCTTGACTCAACCCACAGGTAAACAGGCGACCCGCAACACCCAACAAACCCATACACCCTCCCTGAGCCCGGAGCACCGCAGGGGCACCATCCATTCCTTGACAACTATCCCGGTACTCGCTACAGGGGGACACCCAAGTAATGGCAGGGTCTGTGCTACTTAACACTGATAGAGAGTAAGCAGGCGATTCCAGAATTACATAGAGCACCTGGGCCAGCCTCTGAGATCTCGGCACCTTGACTACAACTGAGGATCATTTCCACGCAGTGGAGATCACACACCAATTAAGCCCAAAGAACTACTAAAATACACATAACATAGGATAAATCAGAGCAATGGCTGAAATTCCTCTTATATTGGATCCATCCTTGTAATTCACATTTTCAAAGTATCTATAGAATTTCTTATTTGCTTTTTTTTCTAATTCAAATTGCTACTGATCTATGTAAAATTCGTTGAATGATCGTGCCGTACACAAATAACTTGAACGAGAGCATCTCCTATGAAGAAGTGACCTTTCCCAGTTCGAGCTTAAACACCTATTTAAGACCTATGATTGGCAAATTTTATACCAATTTAACACAGGTCACGAAAAAATTTGATCGCATGATATTCAATGTCACAGCAAATGGCAAAAAGCGGCAATTTTGCTCATCCTAAAATTTGGTTTTAATTTCCTAATCATATCCAATCTAAGACATTTTTAAGACCTCTTGCAAGAAAAAGTTGAAATTTAAGACCTTTTTAAGGCCTTAAATTTGAGAAAATCAATTTAAGACCTTTTAAGACTTGCGTGGGCACCCTGTTAAAGTTCAGATATGACCGATTTACAAAGTCAGAAGGCCACCGTGCCACTAATTCCCCATGTAGTAGTAGGAATGTCGCCTATACAATTCAACCAGGTGGATAACCTTCGGCATACTGGAAAATACTGATGGTCCAAGACAATACTGATTCAAGGCTGTATGTTTCGCTGCGTGATTTGTTTTTTTCCAGAAAAATTGTGAAAAATGACACTGTTCTGAACACTAAGTGTATATTTAGGGTCCTTACTTCTCCTACTTCATTATTAGGCGTTAGTATCATTCTTCTGTTAGCTAGTGGAAGAGCCAGTCTCCGTTTGGTGTGTTCAGATCCAAGACAAAGACAACACTTTGTAGAGGTCAAGTTTATTGCAGAATATCAGAATGCACAGTTGCCGATGCAGTCACTTTGAGTACAATATTCCTTATGCGCAGACAATGTTCGTTCACAGACCTCAGACACAAGCTTCCCTACTGCTAGTCCACCTGTCTCCATGAAGTCGCACAGACTGATATAGTTCTCTCTTTAGTCACCAGATGCCACCACAGACTTATTGTGTCTCACTACTACCTACTACCAAGCTCCTGAATCCCTCAGACTCGTATTGATCCAAACATGTATCGTCTCTGCTGGCTGTTACTATTCCTTTATACCCCCTGATTATTGATTTCCCATGGTAGTACAGCCGCTGGTAGCTCAGACCTGCTGACACTGAGATGCAGGCCCGTTGTAGCTACCTTAGATGCTTTCTATAACTTTCATACAATTTTGAACTGTAAATGTTTTAAATTATAACCCTTCGCAGTCTGTTGACCTTCCTTTCACACGTCTGATTAATAAAACCAAGTCATCAACACTCCTGTGTCGGGTTCAGTGTAGCTTCCAACATTTTATTATCTATTCTATCCAAGTATTGCCCTTAACCATATGCACTAGGTATTAATTCCTTACTTCGGTACAGTTCTTTGACATGGTGAATTGGCCACTGGTTGACCTGAGGCCAGTGCAGCGGTCACCGGAGAGGTGGAGACGGGGCGTGTCTGGTCTGGTAAAGAGACTGAACTGACCGAAGTCTGAGTCAGTAATGACACCTGTAAGAAGCGTATTCCCTGGACACTGGGTGCTAATGATCACAGCCATGTGTGGTAAACCCAACAGGTAAGATGTCTGCGCCAGTAAGAGTGAGTGAGTGTTGGGTGTTTTACGTCGTACCGACAGCCAAGGTCATTTTCACTGTGAAAACTAGTTGAGATGAATTGTCCTTGGTGATTGTATCTATGAGATGAAGGTGACAGGGCGGGCAAACAGCAGGGGATCGAAACCTGAAAATCATTTTTGCTGTACCTCATCCCTTAGTGAACCCAGCACCAACCAGGAATTGAACCCAAAGACCCATTTGGTCAGTGCTTGATCCCCCCCTATCGTCACCTTATACAATCAGCAGGGGCTACTGGGGACCTGTATTCTTCCCAGAACCCCCCTGGGGTTCTCCAGTTTGAACATCCTGGTACCCCCACTCCCTAGCCCACCTGATACACTCAGCGTTCTAAAAATGCGGAGAAAGGGGTAGTTTTGAAGAGAGTTTGCACATCTTCGAAAATTGAAAAAAGGGTAATTTTTATCCATAAAATTCGCGAAAATTAGATAAAGGGTCCGTCTTTTACATAGAGCTATTAGTGAATGTATCCAATTCTAAAGGTAATAACTTGGTAAAGATGATAATTTACATCTCTTTCGCGTTTTCTATATTTGAAAAAGAAAGGGGAGGGGGTGTAATTGAAGCACCCAAAATTAGCATTTCGATGAGAAAAGGGGTCTTTTTAGTCAAAACAATCTGGGGTTTATCAAGATATATTTTTCTAAAAAATAATTTTAAAAAAGCTTCTGATATAGATGAAAATATCTACCCGGTAAGTCGTGGCTCTATACGCGGCCAGACACTTGACGGCATCAGGGATAAAGTGATAACTAGTCATGAGCAGCACGAGCACTTATTACCTGCGTGTTAATGTAACCTGGGGCTTCATGCGACAAGTCACGTATTAACATTTGTCATTTACATTGTTAATTTAGGTGACGTGGATAAGACATATTGGATTCGTTGAAACTGGTTTGGTCATTACTATTTGCTGCTATTTCGGGTGTCTTTGTATTAATAAAGTTCCTTATCAATATTTGAATAAGGCAAATGGCTATTTCGTTTGGTTGGGTCTTGCTTTATTTGAACAAACTTAGTTTTAGTCGTTCGGAGTGAAAGTTTTTACAATTTTTTTTTTCATTTGCCATTCTCAAGATCTTTTCTTTCAGATCTTCAACTTTTCAGCCAAAAGCTTTGCTTTATTCAAACAAACTTGGGGTCAATTGGGAGAATCATTCTATGTTATTTTCCCTCCATCAAATCCTACCTACAGAAAACGCTATACTAGTTTTTTCTTCAAATTCTATACCTTTGAGCCAAAACCTCACGAAAACAAAGTAAGATTTGTTCACCCAGTATTTCTCATCAAGCTCATAATGTAACTTAGGTTTTCTTTTTATTCACTTTCTAAGCGTCCTGAAAACTACGTTAAATCTAAGTTTATATTCCGTGTTTATGCATGTTATTCTATTTTCAAACTGCCAGGCATAAATCATAACATGGGTCACTAAACCTGGCTGTGGGACGTCAACACAAATACCTTCTACAAACATGTCCTCCTCTCCCCCTCCGGCCATTGAACCTCCCTGACCCCGTGAATGCGACTGATTTATACGCGACTTAAAGTGGTATTACACTACAGGACTTGAGCTACCATACCGACGCGATCTGATAATATTTGAGACAATTCACATACAGGAGTGATATAATTATATAACTAGAAATCTGAAGATTTTCGGCCGGCTCAAGATGCCTTGCGGAATTTAAGAGGTAAACAATGACCATGGTGCCAGTCTGCTCCACTACTCCCCCCCCTCCTCCCTCCCCACTGCCATGATCCTGCTGGTCCACTCCACTACCCCCCCCCCCCCCCCGCCACCTTCTCTGTGTGTGTGCGTGGGAGGGGGGAAGTGCAGGGGGGGGGGGGGGGGGTGAGGGTTACCAGTGGCCCAAGTATTGCAGGCATCATGGTTGATTGGGCGCACGGACGGTGGTATAGGAGGGAATGCTATTGGTCAATCAAGTTGACCTATGAGTGTACAGCTGCAATGAACAGGGGGAGGTGGCAGGGGGAAGGTGTTAATAGCCCAATTACATACCCCAGTGCACAACAACAAAAGAACAATTCAAATCCGGTATGCCTCCTTTGATGCCTTACTTACACTACATTTATATCATTATATCTTTGTGTGGCGCAAGGCATCAAAAAGGAAAGAGAAAAAAATGGCAATTTGGAGTTTGCCACATATATGTAATGATGGATTTTATCTTTTTTCTGAGACATCGTCATATCCCTGATCATGTTGTGTAGTGTAATACCGCCTTAAAAAGTGTAACAAAAACCTGCCCGGCTGTGGCACGGGCCGATCCAGCCGAGCAGGGAGGTCAGGTAGGGCTGCCCCGGGCAAGGCTCACACTAATCCCTTTTTTATTTACATATTTATCTTATTCGTTAAATATTCTGTTCATTTCTTTAGGCAGTTTGTCTTTTTTACTACTCTAGCTCTAGCCTTTGGGTGTACAGGTAATGTATAAGCCACAGCCTTGGGCCAAGGCGAACTGCCAAAACAGAGTATTTGGGGACAGGTAACAAAAACGAATTGATGTTTTATTCAGAAAAGACAGATCTAAACTCACACTGTAAAACGAGTAGAGATCTGTATATGGCACTTTACACCATACTTATTCTCCACTTCGCACCATTTTTATTTCTCTGGGGACAGATCATTTTCACTTCAATTATTTTTTAAATGTATTTCGAGACCGAATTAACATTTGAAAAGCCAACATTGGCAGTCAGAGATATTCCTTAACAAAAGTGTTGGCAGGCGGCTGTGGTAGGGCTTACAAACGCACCTTTGTGAAAACCGTCTTTCGGTCGCCCGGCTCAAGATTTCTCCGCCCCTTTTTTAAAAGCCCACCTGCGCCAGTAAAAGCTGCTTGGGGCAACAGGCCGTACCACTGACCCAACTCTAAGTTTTTCTTTTACTTTTTTTTTCATTTCTTTAAGTAAGCCCAAAGACAACATCTATCTTGTTGGATCTCAGATGGCGAACCAGTTGCGGTTGATCCATCCATAGCCCATGTAAATGGCCAGTTGATCCGTACATATGGTCATCAAAATTCACCACCCAATCATGCAGTGTCTCTGTAAGCTGCGAGGTTACAGCATTCAGCCTACATTGATTATATTGATATTATATTAAGTATCAAACATTGTCAATGTGATTAACGAAGTTTGATATCAAAATGATGATTAAGACCAAGAAGGCGGCAAATAGAGGTAATAGCCGATGATGATTAGTGGTGGTAACTGCTCGGGCAGATCTCTATTTGGTCCAGTTTTACCTGCCAACAGAAACAACCGACCAGCTAGAAACCAATACCTTACTCAGATATGAAAATGCTCGATGAATGATTATTATGGTTTTCGCCTAAATCTAAGCTGTCCATTCAAGCAGGTTACCACTATTCTAGACCGAAAAACTAGACCATTGTCTACAAAAGTTAAGGGTACGTGTATCTTCGTCAAGGAAGAAATGTTTAAGTTATACTTTCTTCTTTCATACTCTCCCTTCCCAGTCCAACTTGTGAGTAGTTCTTCTGTTGCTTTTGTGTGTGGGAGGGGGTGTTCACGTTTTATCCGAATTGAGATATAAATCAAATAGTTTTCATGGTCGGTAAAGCATTGTTCATTGTACTATGTGACGTTTTCCAACCTCTACTGATACAAATTACCAAATTCCTAGCTTCAGTCGGTTTCATAATAAACCATTTCAAAGTGGAACAGCTGAGAGTTACAAGCAGGACATCCTGTGTGCTGTTGACTCCCACATCCCGAGTCTCACTATAGATCATGTCATTTGTCTCCTACAGATATGTGTTAAAGGGGTCATTAAAGACAGAAATCGGAGTTGGCTCAATAGGTGTTTTGTAATGATTTACGTAAGATACAGGGGTGTGTGGGCGGCTGGGGCCTGGGTTATAAAACAAACCTTGTCTATGGTATTAGAAATACCGTGGATACCTATTTGTTTGTTTTTATATTATCTACCTTTAAAACACTATTTGTTGTATTTATTTATCTATTTTTAACTATATTAGAACTTATTTATTACTTCCATCTCCCGTTTAATAATCACAATACCAACTACATCAACTGTTTTAGTGGTCCAAGTATCAACATGTGATTTTTAATCCTCACATTATCAACTGATTCATTGCTTCCAGGATGAGGTAACTATTTCCAGTTAGCCCATTGTAAACTGAGAAGAAAAAAATACATAGACACGTGTAACCTAAATTCTGCATTCTTCGTAATGTCCACGCTTCTCAAATGACGCTATTATCTGATACATTATCACTGGTAAGGTATTTAACTCTTTTAGCCCGTGTTAATGACCACCCTTTAGTAGTGTGTCACCATGGTTACTGGGTCCCACCTGAGAGGTCGGCACGGGGTCAGAGGTCAGGTACATCACACCTGGCATCCGCCAGGATTAAAATACCGAAGCCCAAAGCTCAAACTAGAAAAACAAGTTACAAACCCTGGTTCAGCCATGCTTGTGCACAGAAGCGCAGGGATTTCTATACAGCCAAAAACAAGTACAAAAAGAATCCAAACACAGCAACTGAGAAAGAAATGAATCATACAAATAGAAGTTACAGGCAGACAATGAAACTAGCATATAAACATTATCATGAAGAACTACATGAAACACTGAGAAATACTAAAAGCACTAACCCAAAGGAATACTGGGACATCATTAACAGGGCTGGGGGAAAAAAGACCAATATGGGAAAGATCCCAATAGAATCCTTCGAGGAACACTTCAGAAACCTTAATGATGATACTAGTGGATTGCACATTGATGACCAGGACAACACTAAACCCGATGCCCACAATGACCTACACTTTAACCGACCAATCTCTGAGAGGGAACTTAGCCTCTTAATCAAAAAGCTAAAAAATGGGAAAGCTGCAGGGTCTGACCAAATACTAAATGAATTCATCAAACACAGTCCTCCTGGAATGCACAAGCTCATCTGTAACTATTTTAACCTTGTTCTAGACACAGGTAAGGTCCCTAACAGTTGGAGCGTTGGACTTATCATCCCAATCTACAAGAACAAGGGAGATGTAAACGACCCTGATAACTATAGAGGAATCACCCTACTTAGCTGTATGGGCAAATTATTTACGATGGTCCTCAACAATAGGCTCAGCATTTATTTACAAGAAAGCAAACTTTTAGGGGAGGAGCAGACAGGGTTCAGAGAGGGCTACTCCACACTAGACCACATGTTCTCCTTAAACTGTATAATTGATCTCGCCCTCGCCCAAAAAAAGAAACTTTACTGCGCATTCATAGATTACCGCAAGGCCTTTGACACAGTTAATCGCTCATCTCTGTGGCTCAAGCTACTCAATCACAACATCAAAGGTCAAATTCTCACAGTAATACAAAACCTATACCAATCAGCTAAATCATGTGTTAGACTCAATGGGAATGTTTCGAACCTTTTCAGCTGTAATATGGGAGTTAGGCAGGGAGAGAATCTCTCACCCCTACTTTTTGCCATCTACCTGAATGATCTAGAAGCGCATTTCAAAGCAAACTGCCATGGGATTGTTCACTCAGTTAGCGACAGAAACAATGAGGGGGAGGTCCTACTGAAACTATTCTCACTTTTGTACGCCGACGACACTATACTCATGAGCGAATCAGAACATGACTTACAGAATATGCTCAACATTTTGCACATATACTGTCAGCAATGGCAACTCACAGTAAACACAAGTAAAACAAAAGTTGTGGTATTTTCAAGGGGTAAGATCAGGAACATCCCAAAGCTACTGTATGGGGAAGAATATCTGGAAGTCCAGTTTTCATACAGCTATCTGGGTGTACTTTTCAATTATAATGGTGGGTATAATAATGCAATGAAAAAACAGGTATCACAGGCCAAGCGGGCGCTATTCGCACTACTTGCCAAGGCCCGAAAACTGCAGCTACCACTGGACCTGCAGTGCCACCTCTTTGACTCATGTATTGTACCAATCTTGTTATATGGTTGTGAGGTCTGGGGATTCTCTAACCTGACCGAAATTGAGAAGGTCCAGACCTACTTTTGTAAATATGTACTGCATCTAAGCCCCTCAACTGCTAACTGTGTTGCCTTAGGCGAACTTGGACGCACTAGGCTAGATTGCATAGTGAAACAAAGGATGGTAAACTTCTGGACGCGACTTGTCTCTAGTAAAACCAGTAAAATCTCTAGCATTTTATTTGCAGTTATAAATGAGAAAACTGCCAGTGGCCCATTCACTTCGAAGTGGCTAGATAAAATTGTTAATATCTTTAATGAATGTGGTCTTACTTATGTTTTGCACACCCCACCTGATCATGTTAACCACAGATACATCAGAGCAGCAGTCAAGGATCGTATCTTGCTCATGGAAAAACAAAACTGGCACAGCTCAATAATGGAATCAAGCCACTGTGTGAATTACAGAATGTTTAAAAGTGACCTAAAGATAGAAAAATATCTCACGCTACTCAGCAAAAGAGAAGCAGTAGACCTCTGTAAATATAGATGTGGGAACCATCGTTTACCTATTGTGCTGGGTAGGTACAATGGGATTGATAGATGCGAAAGGCTATGCAACAGTAACTCTATTGGAGATGAGTTTCATTACATTTTTAATTGCCCTGCATTTACCGTAGAGAGATCTACCTACATTGACACAAAACTGCTGATACGCCCTAATGCCCTTAGTATGGAAAAACTTTTTACAACTGAAGATATGAAAGCAGCAACTAAACTCTCTAAATTCTGCCGGATTATCATGGACCGATGTAAACATGATACAGCCTCAGGGCCCCCCCACAAAGGGAAAGTGGGCAGAAAGCGTACATTTCCTCCAAAAGAGAATACACAGAAGCCACCCAAACAGACATACAGACCTTTGAGTGCCAAGCAAACCACCAAAACAAAATGCACTAGATCTATCGGTTCTCTCACGCAAAACAGAAAACAATCACGGAGCCACTTAAAGGGAAAAACGAAAGCCACCCTATAAATTGCATTATTGTATGTATACTCATAACAAAACAATGTGACTTGATAAAAAATAGGAAATGCATCCCCATGTAAATATGTTAATATGTTGCTACCCTGTATGTTCATCAGCGACCTTACGCAAGGGACCTAGTCAAACATAGATACACTCATCTATTAGGTGCTGTCCCACTCTAGGTGCTCCCTATTTATTTTTGATACGTATCCATAAGATAAGTAAGCATTGCAATATGGACCTCAGACCATAACAGCAAGTGAACATGCAGTGCTGCCTCCTGACTGGTTATTGTGTTACTAGTACTGTTGAGTTGTAAGTTAGTTTAGTATTCTCATTAGCACTTGTTCAGAAAACTCGTCCTAGTCAACACCTCAATGTATCTCAAAATGTTATTTTTGTATTTGTATCCTGTACTTGTAAAAACCTTGTATATTCCTTTGCCCTGATGGGTTGTGAATAAAGTATTCGTAAAAGTATTCGACATCCGGCACGATTACCCTCAAAGAATGTCCATCTCCTGTTACCCTCACCCCTCCACTGTGCCGTAGCTACACATTCACACCTGTGTATCTTATCCTAACTGAACCAAACGTGAGACGATAAAGCCATGGGGAATATGAATTTCGGGATATTTCAAATCAGCCAAGTATACCCACATCCACATTTGAATTATTTCAGAATGTAAAGCTTTCCTTACTTTATCGAAAATGTCGTAGGTGTAAGTTGTTTGATCGTCGCAATGAGCGTACGACAGATAGGCTTATTTTACATTTAGGATACCAAGAGACTTGTTGCAGAAAGTTGACAAACGTTAAAACGATTATGACCCTGGTAATGGTTTGTATACGTGTTGAGTATAGGGCACGCTAACTGGTGATATAATGCTTTTACCGACAGCTCAGCCTTCTAAGTACAGAAGGATATCCTTCCTGATAAACGCTGAAGAACTCTATAAAACGTTCGACTTTTGAGACTTGTGATTCTCATCTATAACTCATTAACTGTTAGTGTTTTAACAGTTTCTTATGACTGCTGTTTACTTAGACTTAAGCCTTTATTTAATATGCAAATCAAGGTTAAGTATAGACATGTTATAATTATATCATTAGAAATGTTTTGTAATTCTCTTTCAAATGTTATACAGGATATATGCTTCTATGCATACTTTTTGGGAAAGAATACAAAATACAATTACAATATCTGCAGCATCAAATTCTGCATATGGAATACAGGTGTAGAATACATCTACACTAAGAAAGCATCGTGCAATATGAATACACTTGCTTATGTAACTATGTTGCCCTTGAAGTCAGCAGTTAAGTCAGTGTCTTTTATATTAGACTATCTTTGTTAAACTAGAGTACACGCCATCGGTAAACTCTAGTCTAAAGTTCGAGGAGTCCAGAAAATGAACATCTCTAAGTGCATGAATATCACGAAAATTTCACGGCCATTTTCCCGATATTTCAGGTCATTAAGTTAATTAATTTTACAGTAGTTCAGCTGTATCTTAATAATTCCCAGGCTAAAATGCAGTGAAGAAACAGTGTAGAACCAGTATGTCCGAAATATTTAAATGAGTTCCTTGAAAAATGAGTTCAGTGAAAAATCATTGGATATCAGTGTTTATTTAGTAGTAAATTCAGTAGTAAATCAGTTTCTCCAAATTAGTTAAATGAGCAATGGAGAGTATTCAGTGGTGAATCAGTAGTACTCAGTGTCATTTCAGCATATATTGATTTAGGAGGTATCCACTGCATTTCAGTCCGGGAATTGTTATGATACAATCCCAGCCTAAGTGGCTGAATTATTCTGTGATATCCCTCTGTATTTAGTTGGCGTGACAAGTGGGCCCCTGATTACACCTCTCCCTACCCGACCCGTCAATCTGCTAATTAAAACCACCATTAAGGGTGGCGTCCCTGATTTAATCGGGGGCTGTTAAAAGGGGGAGGATAGGGGGCAAGTGACGGGGGTCTGGGGGGCACATTAATGGCCTGGTAATATACTTAGTTAATTGTAAGTTGAGTACCTTCGTTTAAGATTTTATCTTATTTTATCTTTTTATCATTAACGATTATTTATACTGGTCAATATTCGGAATGTGACTCCGGTTTTTACTATTGATCCAGTTCATACATCAATTTTCTGATGTGTTCAATACAATCATGTGAACATTTGAACATTAATTGATATTTTAATCAAAGTGTGGTAAGAAAAGCTTTAGGTTCGTATAAGGCTACATTTTGAAGAATGACTTAAACATATTGTAAGCTGAGGTCTAATAATTCAATTTTCACAGATCAATGGTATCCAACTTGAACAAACCATGCCTGTCCCGGTTAGTAGTAAATAACTGCCAGGGAAATTGTCGAATTATCTCATGACCACCTTTGGCCCGAAGAGACTATTCTATTCCTGCCGTACTCTTTGATATCGATTTCTGCTGTCTGTTTCCATGCTACATGTATGTGACAAGTAGAAGCCTATTCACAAGGGTCAACACCCAGAGAACAGACTATAGTCGGGTCATGCAGGCTTCACCCTTTGAGTGACGGAGGCCATTCCGATAGGTATCAGCTAAAAGAGGCCTTTTTTGTGTCGTTTGTGACTAAATGGGACAAGGAATGCGACAGGGCATGTACGAGACAAACTCGGCCGTTCACCAACTCCCGGCCCGGTTTATTATTTATTCTCATTTTCCACGTCTGGGACAGTGTAGGTAGATTTATGTTGGTAATTTAGTGAAAGGGATCAAAGACTAGCTTGGAGAAAATATCAAGAGTCGCTTTTATGAATGGTTTCTTTTGCATTAAAATTGAAGAATCCCCCCTTAAATATTGATTATATAGCTTAAGTCACACTTTGGTCTTTGGATGTTTTCACCTGTCTAACGGAATTCAAACTTTTATCTTTATCTATCCTGTTCATAGCTTCTTTTTTTTAAAGTCATGATTCCTGCCATGCCCTTTTTCTAGTTCTATCCGGTACACCTCATTTTCGTACTCTTGAAGAATACCACCATTATTCTATTTTCCTTTTGAAAAGTCTGGTGCCTTATCATTATCTTGCGTTTATTTTGTCCTACATACATTTTGCCAGTTACATAACAAATAATGGTCGTAGGCGCACTATGGGTTACTGTAACGGAGATTGGGACTTAGGTGCGGGCTTCATGTACTTCACCTGTAACTTGTAAGCCTAACTCCCCACCCCCTTGTCTACTACAGTACACCCCTTGTCCAAGGCCCAACACCTGCTGAGACCAACCACAGGGAGTAACATGTACTGTGACAGAGTCTCAGCGACCACGGCCCTGTCACCGACCCGACATATGTCTGAGGGGACAACATGTACTGTGGCACAGTTTCAGGGACCACAGGCTCAGTCACCGCCCTCACACACATCTGTGAGGACAACATGTACTGTGACACAGTCTCAGGTACCATGGGCCCAGTCACCGACCTCACACACATCTGAGAGGACAACATGTACTGTGACACAGTCTCAGGTACCATGGGCCCAGTCACTGCCCTCACACACATCTGAGAGGACAACATGTACTGTGACACAGTCTCAGGTACCATGGGCCCAGTCACCGACCTCACACACATCTGAGAGGACAACATGTACTGTGACACAGTCTCAGGTACCATGGGCCGAGTCACTGACCTCACTGATGTCTGAGGGGACAACATGTACTGTGACACAGGCTCAGGGACCACGGGCCCAGTCACCGACCTCACACACATCTGAGGGGACACTATGTACTGTGACACTGGCTCAGGGACCATGGGCCCAGTCACCGACCTCACACACATCTGAGAGGACATGTACTGTGACAGTCTCAGGTACCATGGGCCCAGTCACCCATCTCACCGACGTCTGAGGGGACAACATGTACTGTGACACAGGCTCAGGGACCATGGGCCCAGTCACCGACCTCACACACATCTAAGGGGACAACATGTACTTTGACAAAGTCACGGGCCCAGTCAACGACCTCACACTCATCTGAGGGGACAACATGTACTGTGACACAGGCCCAGGGACCATGGGCTGCATCACTGATCTCACACTGTCTGATGGGACAACATGTACTGCGACAGAGTCTAAGGGCCTGTCACCGACCTCACACACATCTGAGGGGACAACATGTACTGAGATAAAGTCACGGGCCCAGGCAATGACCCCACACACATCTGAGGGGACAACATGTACTGTGATAAAGTCACGGGCACAGGCAACGACCTCACACACATCTGAGAGGACAACATGTACTGTGACACAGTCTCAGGTAACAAGGGCCCTGTCACCGACCTCACACATCTGAGGGGACAACATGTACTGTGACAGAGCCTCTGGGATATTGGCAACATTAGTATATAGGAGGATCTGTGGGGATCACATCAGACTTTTAAATTTAAGTACAAGAAAGGTTAGAGAAAATTGATTTTACGGTTTTCCATCCGCCGCAGACTCCTTAAATTAGGAATTCCTAAAGTTGGTTGTACGACACACCCTTATCCCAGTTTGTGCTCTACCCTAGTTCTCCCTTAAAAACACAAACCATGAATGGAAATAAAACGTTAGGCTTCGCATGCATCCCTTACACAACTAAACCTCAGTCTTTCACCTTATCATGTATTTTCCCTCCACAAGGACTTCCCCTACCTTTACCACCCCCCCCCACCTTACCCGTACCGCTCCCCGATTTGAGACATTAATTGGAGTTTAGGTGGGCGATAATTCGTGCCAAGTGGACCATGTAAGCGGTGGCAGAGGCCGAGGGGGCTGAGCGCGGGCCAACCATTAGCACACAATGTCTATGGGGCACCAACCGTCAACCTAACATTACGGGAAATTTGTTTATCCTCTGCCCCTTTTGTGGGTAGAGCTTCGACTTATTGTAGATCTAGCATAAGATGACATTTACCCCACAAGGAAGACAAGAGTATAAGCTTAGCCCCCCCCCCCCCCCCATAAGCTCCTGTCCCAATGACTCAAAGGCAATGCATGGTTTTGTGACTATTGCGCCCTTATGTGGCTTATTTTCTATCTATTTCAGACATCACTCGACTGGCCAAAAGAAAAGACAACACTTAGTATCTTATAACCGTAGCGCTGGTGACCTTTAGGCACATTCCTCACATAGCCGTTTTTGTTATCAGTGAACCTTTTATGTGCATAAAAGGTTGGCTTACTGATAGTCAGTGTCAGTAATGATTTACCAAGCAATGTACCTCAAGAATCATGTTCCTGGCAAAAAACTAACATCCAGTGTCCCATTACCTCCCGTCTCACTGCAGCCCATCCCACGGCTCAATCCCTACGCAGCCGGCTCTGCCACCACTGCCCCCTTCTACACGTATTGGCTTGGCTTAATATTGGTATATCTCCGTCATGATTTACGCAGCAATAAGATAAGACTAGCACTTGACTCAATAACCTCCCGCTCTCCAGCCATCCAATAGCACTTTCTTTACTTGGCCAGATCTGCCTAAAGATACCCCTTCTGTAAGTAGAGGCTTGACCTACTCATTTGGTTAAATCTAATCAATTATTCTCTACAAATTCTTTTGGTAAAGGTTTGACTTAGCATATCTCTCTGCCTGGCATCGTGTTTACCTGGAAATAAGAAAACTTAGCACACCATAACCTCCAAACCCCATGATCATCCCAATGCACATTCTTCATACGGTCTCTGCTACAAGCAACCCGTCCATAGATAGGCTTGCCTTGTCATTATTTTGTCTCGGACATTATTTACCTCACAAAATGACCCGACTTACTCTTGGCCCCCCATACTGTGCCGTGCCCCTGGCCGTCCCAAGGCACATTCCTCACATAGCCGTGCCTGCTACCATTGCCCCCTTGTGTGGGGAGAGGCCGCGCTTATTATCTACCCGTGTCACTGCCGTCTTTGTGATGTCTACCTGAAGGACTCCGTCAAAGCTTCCAGGGGCCCCATTATGTGGAAAGGGCGGGAGGGGAAGGGGAGGGTCCCCATGTCATATGTTGGTTTTGGTAAACAATCACTCTGCTGACGCTACCTGGATTATATGACAAAGATGTTCATGTCTTGTAACAATTTGCAGAAACGCTTATGTCACCTTTCATATGTTTTATCACTATTTCTTTCTCTTGATTTCCCATGCTCTGTCGGCTATAAAAAATGGCATGTTTGTTGAAGTTCTCCGCATGTTTATTACTAGGTTGCTCCTTTGTAAGGATAGGAGGGACATTCTTAAACCGTAAATAGAGAGCTCTACAAATAACTTTGAGACTTTGACTAAATTGGGATTTCTATTTCATAATGTTGAGGATTTTGACATAAACACATTTTTTCCCTCCCCCCCCCCCCCCACCCCATTCTCCATTTTGATTTTTTTCTTCTTTTCTAAAAGTCGTTTATTAATTTTTTCATAACGTTTTGAACAAAAACTAAATTTTCTTTCATGATTGTCCTACCTGTTAGCCTCGTTAATATCCTCCTGGATACCTGGTCTCAGGCTGCCGCTAGGGGTCGTTATGTGTTTGGGGTCCTGACCCCGGCCGGTAATTTTCCGCAGTCTAACCGGGCTCGTACTTTTTGGTGGCGGCGGTGGTGGTGGAGGTGGGGGTATGGGGATTTGTGGTGGGGAGGAAGTGACGTCAGAACCGGAAGTGATGCCTACTTTCATGTTTTTGCCCTTGGAGGAGTTGGGAGAGGCGGAAAGGGCGTGGGATGGGTGTGGTGGAATGCCCGTACCGACGTGCCAGCTGTTGTCTTGTGGGGTACGAGGGGAAGGAGACGGTTTCTGGGAGGACCAGTAACTTAATTGGTCCTTGGGGGAGTGAGGAGAGTTGGTGTGTGGGATAGGGTGTGGTAATATCCTGGACTGGGGGGTTTTGGACTGTGGGGATCTCTGTTTAGGGGTATAACTGTTTGGGGTATGGCCACGTGGGGCACTAGAAGGCAATGTATTCAACCGTAGGGTATGGTTTTGTGGGATATGGGCCTGATGCACATTGGACTGTGGGGTATGGGCGCCAGGGGGATATGACTGCACCATACCACCCTGTGAGGTGCGAGGCTGTAATGTGGTATTGGTTTTCGTTTGAGATACCCACTGTGCCCCACCTCCCATATTACCACCACCTACATCAACTCTTAACTCCTGCCTGGGACTGGGACTTGGTCTCCCATGGTTAGGGCCTGGCCTGCTCACAGGAGTCGCCGTGTGCCTCCAGGCCTGGCCCACAGTGCCCTGTATGGGTGCGCTGCTGAACAGGGTCTGGGAAGAGCTGTGAGAGGCCTTTGGGGCAGTCTGCGACTGGTAATCCACAGCTGAACCCACACTCCGACTCCGATGGTGGCGCAGGGAGGATGCTTCATTCTGGGACTTGCGCAAAGTGGCAGACCGACCCCGATGGCTCTCGGGCTTCTTGGTTGGTTTGCTTTCGACCTCTGCAAGTAATTCTGCAAACTTAGGACTGAAGTTGAGGGGAAGGGTGTGGTGTTTAGGTCCTGTGGTTGTTGCTGTATGCTGCTGCTTTGAGCTCTGATTCTGAAGGGGTGGTTGTTTGTGTGAATATTGTTGGGACTGTTGTGGCTGCTGCTGTAGTTGATGTTGTGGAGGTCTGTATAAGTCATCCCTAGTGACATTGGTGCCTTTAATGCGTGACCCTGCAGGCTTTTCCCTTTTAGCAAGTGTATTGTTTGCTCCTACTGAATTGGACCGGAGTCGGCTCCTGTCAGTGCCATGCTCGTGAGATCGGGGTGGAGAGGAAAAGTTCTGTCCATTCGTTGTTGGCAGTTGCCGCTTTTGCTGCTGTTCCTGCAGGTGTTGCAGGTACTGCCTGTGCTGCTGCAGATGCTGCTGTTGCTGCTGCAACTGGCCACCACTGGTTTGTGTCACAGGTATGAAGGCAGAACCAACCTGTGTTCTGTGTGGTGCAGCATTAGCCGTCAAAGTCTGTAATGCACTACTTTTCCCTTTTAGGCTTCTGCTGGGTGACGTGCCACGTTTTTCATACGTACCAGTCTGTGGCTTGCTGGGTACATCCCGAACAAGTAACTGCTTGGCATTGGTAGAATGACTGGTGTTTGCCATGACCGACCTGCCCGGAGCTGCACCATTCGGTCTAAGGGGACTACTGGGCTGGTGGTTGTTGGGTGAAATCACTGTATGATTAGGGGACATAGACTGGTGATGCGCCCTTCCTACATCTCCATTCCTCATACTTGAAGATGGAAGTACCCCATTTCCCATTGTTTCAGCACCTTTAGCTTGTCCAGGGGATGTAGCAGGTCTGGGACCTCTTGGCAAGCTGCCTTCACTTTTTCGAGAAGCTCGTGGACTCCTGGGAGCAGTTGGCGATCGGGCCCCCTTCCGTCTTGGGATTGTTCCATTCCCGTGTATCTTTGACCCTCGGTCTGGGCTTGTGGGCCTCAGCGATATTTCACCTTCTTTGCTACCACTACCGGTAGAGCGTGACCGCCATCGCCCAGATTTGGATGATTTTGGTGAGGCAGGTGACTTTGGAGACGTAGATATTTTGGGTGATGAGGAGGATTTCAGACTGGAAGTGGACTTGGCAGATGGAGCTGATTTTGCAGACCCAGACCAACCTTTGATGGGAGAAAATGACCTTTTTGACTTGGGACTGCGTGGAGTCGGGGAGGCAGTTTTGCACTGGCCCGTCTGCCACCCCTGGTCCTGGGGGGAGGTTTTCTGGTGCTGTATTATGCCCTGCTGACCACTAGTCATTGGATGACCATTGGGTATCCTGTGGGGGGCAGGTCCTGGGACAGGGGTGGTTCCACCCCGCTGAGGATGTGTTACAGTGGGCGGTTGGTGTCCCGTGCCCAGCTGCTGGGACCGCCGGTACGCCTCCATCATTGTCAGGGACATGATGAGTCTAATGTTCCGTATCTTCCAACTATGAGATCATTATCTGTGAATGAAGGCTAGATATTCCCAGTAAATCATGAGGTCAAAATACGATTCCGTTCCTATATGGTTGCATAATCTATTTTATATATATGTAGCTGTGTTTCACTCCAATTTACATGACATTTTCAATGTGAGTTGGGCTGTAAGTTCATAATGAGTTTCAAAACCAATATAAGCGTGTTCAGTCATATGATTCACACTAGATCCACTAAAGTGTAGCATCTTACAGTGAGAGTACTTCCTTTGTCTCTTCAAGATTCCAACATTCCCGTACGTTCGTCTGGCTTTATTCAGATTCCATGAACTGGATCTGATTATCTCACTAGTCTGACGCTTTGGTGGTGTCATATATTTGAGGGACGCTCTTTGTAGGTTTTATGCATGTCTCCTGTTTTTCATTAAAAACAAATAAAATTCCCATAAATCATCCCACCGACTCCCTAACCAACCTCGGTGTGTTATCTACGTCAATAGACGGTCCTTGACGTCGCCGGTATTCCAGTTGGGTCTAATCCAAAACACCCATAAATAGGCAGGTCTTTTTTTGATCGAATTCCTCAAGGGACCAAACCAGTGCTTATTCCTGATACTCCACAAACACAGGACCCTTATACCGTACACCGACACACATGTATATACATATATATAGTAAACACTACAAGCACGGGTCAGGGCATTTGTGCGGCGGATTTGACCTTCCCTGATCTCTGCAGATTAAATGCCGATTCCGATAATCCCAATGGTAGAGGGTGGCGCCGGGCCCTGCGTCATTTAGTTATTTACAACAGGAATACATACACGTACGTACATACATTCCTGGCGGCGCCAGGTCCGTGTGTTATTTAGTTATTTTCCTGGTGGCGTTTTTTTTTGTCTGAATAAAGCCCCTGCGGCTACCTGCCTGCCCCCCTCGGCCGCCTTACATGGGGCTGTAACATGGGGAGGGGGAAGGGGGTTATATCCGTGAATGGAGGGGTGAAGGCGCCGACGTCAACACGTAGTGGGGGGACTCACGTAGTACTGAGAAAACTTTAGAGGAGCTTCCTTGGTAGTACACAGGTTAGACTGGGTAAATCACAACCCCACATTAATAAATTATTATTAGGCCAACTTGTAGGCACTGATATATTCCGGCCTGAGCATTAGGCATATATATATGATATTCCAGTTTTGACGACATAAATTATATACTCAAATTCCATGATACAGTGCAGTAACATGTAACATGTAGGTGTCATAAACGATGTGTACAGTTCACAGGATGGGCCAGTTACGTGCTCCCACATGCAGGTATACAGCGAGGGATGCTGCTGGGGTTTTATACCATGACCCTCCTAACATCTGTGGCGTACCCTCACATATACTCAGACTGTTGTATACGTCGAGGAGATGCTGGTAGGTTAGGGGACCTCTGTACTTTCGTCCACGTCCCTGACTGGTTATCCAATTATATATGTGGTGTTGTGATCCAATATCCCATCCAATATGATGACTGGTTGTGAACTTCTAATGGGTATCAAATAATGATCCACAATGCTGAAGGAATGGGAAGGTTCTTGTTATAAATTACTCAGTCTATTCTGCACTGTCGAGATTAAAGAACAGACAATGTGGTCAAGACATGTGCATCCACTACACCTTCTCGGAATTCACAGAAAAAATCAAAATTGTCAATCCGATTGTTTGGGTGGCGAACTCGCTGGAGAACCTGTGTAGTTAGTGTCCTAAAATGTAATCATCCACCCACACCGCAACACCCACCGCCACTCCAGGGTCGTGGGGACACAATGTACCCACTCCTCGACCCTCCTCCAGGGGATGACCTCGGGACCTCCCGGCGGTGACCCCTGACCTTCACCTGGGCACTTCAGGGTTCCCGGGATGGTACTGCAGTAGGCAGGTAGGGGTCTGGGAGCGGACAGGTAGGTGTGTGGATCACAGGGTTGTAGAGGAGGAGGCTGGGCCCGTGCCGGTCTACCGGGCCCCCTCGGCCCTCCCCCGGCCACGTCGTCACACTCCCGCCGGTCTCTGATTCAGAGGGGGTCCCACCGTGGATTGTATGGGCCCACAGAGAAGGTTCTCACTCAAAGTCCTATACCGTGTTACCTTCAATTAAAATGCCAGTTGTGCTAAGCAAATGACATACATGCACAGATCCTGATAAGGGCAGCCCTTGTTCCAGCAAACACAGTCTATGTGGACATCCCTGGTCCCACGCAGGTGTTCACATCAGGCGCGCTCCCAATGTCCCAATTTGTTGATCCATTGTTCTTTTTGTTTTGTTTTTTTCTATCTGTTCAAGTTTTGACTACTTTAGGTCCACCTTTGCTTATCCCCCAAGCCTGCAAGTCTGTGGTGACCCGATAGCGGCTATCTTCTGCTCTTCGCCTGAGACAGCTGTATAACGTTTAAAGTAATTCATTTAACAGTGGGTCTGTTCCTTTTTTAAAACTCCGACTCTTTTCCAAAATCGTGTTGACAGTTTTCTCCGATGAAATGGCTCCTAATGCTGTAAGTGTAATCACAATGCAGACTCCACTCCGAAACCTTGTAAAGTCGTCTCCCGCGTTCCTCCAGCGTCTCCCTGGACGCTGCCCTGCCCCCAACACGGCCACACCTCCTCCTCCTGTAGGACGCCGCGTCCACCACTGTTATGACGCACCGCCCTGGTCTGAACCACCACCACCACCACCACGCTCCAATAACCACCGGCCCCCGCCTCTACCTTCTCTTGGTCCCGACTTCTTTTTACTCCCGATCCGCGGGGCCTCAGATGAGTGGTCCACATGTTGTGACAAATATTGGATTTGTAGGATGTGTTTTCTATTTAGCTGTTTTTTTGTGTTTTTTTGGTTGTATTTTTTCGGCTGCTGAATGACACCTTACAGGTGAACACTTTTTTTTGCCCATGCATGTGTTAATTGTATTAAACGGTCGGCTTTTGCCTCTAATTGTTTGGTTAAAACAAAATGCTCATTTTTTTCCACATATTGGACATGTTCTTAAGGAGAAAAAAAAGTCATCAGTTTCTTGTGATCAGTTCAGCCTTCAGGCAGGGATGTAGGTCAGGGGTAATGAAAAACATCAAACAGCATCTATACAATCTGAAATTATCTTTAGAAGTTACAAAGCGTGATTTAAGCAAAGAATTTTTTTAAGTTTTATTTCGAGATGCTGAATTGGCAAAATCTGAAAATCTGACAAAGATCTGAAAACTTACATCCCTGTGAATCAGGAGTGAAGACCCCTGCACCTCAGTCACAGATCCACCTGGGGCCCTTTACCCTCACCAAAGGCCCTCCAGCTTCAACCATTCACAATCCAGCCCGCTTAAGTGCCCACCTGACTTAGGCCCGTTTTTAGGCTTCGTCGTGCCTTATCAGGCGGTCGTGAGGTCGGATCTCAGTACCTCTATACAGAGGGCACGGACGGCGTGAGGCCAGGGACGAGGCATGGGGGAATTTATAACACAGCCTGAAGGGTACTTCGTGACATTCTTTTTACTCTTAAACTAGTCAATTATATTTATCAACTCATCTATTTTCTTTTTGGTGTGGCTTATTATTTTTCTTTTAGCGTGTTCACTTTTTAGGGATTTTATTCATTTACTTATGTATTTACTTATTTATCTATTGTTAGGAAGTGTTTGATGTGGCTCACGTATAAAACAATTGAGTGACGATAGTTTAGGCTGAATGGAAAGGTTAGTTTACATCGCGGCCAGAAAAAGGTTATTGGCAATTCTGTATGTGCTTGATCGAATCCAACGGATTGACAAGATGCTGCAACATAGATTTAGAATCTGAAGTCCGTTCTAGCTGCCCACAGACTATTGGGGCCATGAGGGATCAAACTCTGAGTCACTTGGTTGTAACTGGGCCTCAGACATCTCTAGGCCAGCAGAGGACACAATAAAGACCTATTCCCAACGTGAAGTTCTGTATGGGACCCTCTTACTAGACAACCACAATCCCCGAAAAGGGCTCGTGCCAGCAAACCAAAGGCCCTAGAGTAGTTTTCCCCTTCTTTTTCGAATTTATCTATTTATTTATTTTTGCTCTATCTCTCCTTTTTATTTGGTCTAGACTGTGTTCCCTGCCCGTCTTCTCTAGCCCGGCCGCCCCTGACTCCCCCGTCCCCCCCTCCATCCGCGATCCTCCTCCCCAACCCCCGGCCCCGGCCCCCACCAGAGGTCCGTATACGTCTGCTTAGGTCTACCTGTGCGCCGTCAAGTCAGTCCACCGCTATTTACCGACGTGGCGTCTGTGAGCTTTCTTTCTTTCTTCATTTTTTAATTCTTAGTTTGTTTAGTTTTTTTCTTTCTATATTTCCAACACTTTCTGGCTTTGGTTTGCTTTCATTCGCTTTCCTTTTCCCGTTGTTTTATGTTTCCCTTCTTTTTAACGTACAGCCTTCTCTGATCTCTCCTTTTTGTTGATTTTTATTTCTGTAGGCTTATTTTATCGTTTTCAAATCTTCTTTAGACCAACAGTTTGACCCACATTGCTCCCTCCGCGTCCCTCAACCATACAACACAAACCGTAGAGGTGCCGGAGGTATAACGACAAAGACCTGAAGCTGGTTTATGTTTGATGTTGAAACAGACAGTGATTTCGGTAACCCCAAATAAGAATAACGGCCAATTACAGACATTTTACATATCGTTAGAAAGGGTTTTAAATTTCCTTTCAGTTAATATGCAGCATGCATGGGTTCTTATAATATTCCTCATAAAAAATAGCAACTACCAAATTCTTGGTAGGCAGAGGAGGGGACAGGGAGATGAACCAGAACCAAGTTTACTCTCTGCTAAACCGTTATCGACAGTCACCCTGTCACCGGTGAGGAAGGCATATTTCAATTCATCCTTTCTAGTCTTTCTAAAGAAAGTAGACAGTACATTGTCAACGGTAGAGTTCCATATTCTTTGATCAGTTTTTAACAACATATTGATTCAATTTATGATTTTTTTATCATCGTTAGAGGCCCCCCTCTGTCCCTGAGTCCTGCTGGAATGCACTTTCTTTTTAATACCATCCACTAGTTCTGTGCATTCTTTTCAGTCATAAACATAGGGCAAGATATAGACCGACCTCCTACATCAAAAATGGTACTTTCTTTGAAATAGTATCCCCTTGTAGTATGGGCATTTTTATACATATATCATATGGAAGGCGACCGGGCTCAGACACACATTAGGGCCCTATATGGAGTGAAGGGCTGGGGTAGGCCCTGCTATACTCCCCGCCCCCTACCTTGAGCCCCACACACGCACACATACCACCTGGTTAATGGGTGAAGTGGGCAAACCACAGACATCCCACTAACGGACCACAGAACCTGACCACATTAAAATGATCGGAACTAGAATGTATTCATGACCGGAACTTGTAGGGAAGCCACTCAAATAATCATGGTATTTTGATGAACTTGAATATGGAATTACAATTCATCTTGATGTCCGGGAAATAGCTTGAAATTAAAGTATTTTCCTCACTTTATAAATAATTTTTGTGAAAATGCTAGTGCATGGCAACCCAGACCATAACAGTCAGTTTTTTTGCATTTTTTTCGTACTTAATAAACTTCATGTCTAACAATTCACATAGTCGCCAACCCCCCCCCCCCCCCACCCCCCCGGCCATATTTAACATGTTGTCCTACCGGATTGTGGCCGGGCTGTATGGACCGCAGCTTACCGCCCCGGGACTGATCTGGGACGTCTAATAAACCGTGACAAAAATGCCCCGCAACCTCAGACCTGGGCACGGCCGCTATTGACATCAGGAATTACTCCAATTAACATACCACAGGTTTGGTAAGGCAGGGGCATTTAAAAAAAAAAATTATTATCATTTTTGGGACTATCATTCTGCCCGTTCGATGTCAGAAATGTCACTCACATCAAATGACAGGCTTTACTTTTTCTCCTTTCCTCCCAAGCTATACTTGTTGGACAATTACGTGCAACAAAGATTAATCGATCCTGACTACCGCTCTCAATGATGGTCTAATTACAGCTATTTGTTACAGATTTATTCGTATTTGTTTGTTTGTTTGATGTTTTTTTTTTTTTAGCCATGTCTTCTCAAATTTGGCTTTTTTTTTTTTTTTTTTTTTGCTACGTCTTCCAAAATTTGATTTGTTATAGAAGGATGAGAAACGTATTTACTTGTGAAAATCAGACATGGTATTCATTTACTCCCGCCCCCATCCCCTATCATTTGTGCTCACTTAAACGTACACTTTTGTGTTTGTGTTGTTTTTTAAAACATTATACCAAACTATTCCACACGGTAGTGAGGTCTTTGGTACAAGTGGACCTAATTTAACCTTCAGCTTCTGAAATTTTAGGGCACGAGTCTATCCCCCTTGTCAACAATTACCGTCGGGCTACTACAGACTTGACCTATTTGCCCTAAGACAGGTGCCCAGTCCTTAATGGGTACAGCTCGCAGGCCTTATCAGAAGGATCAGTCCCGAGGTCTCCATCATACGTCAATCACAAAATACCCGAAGCGGTATTGACCCAAGGACTAAGAAGAAGACTAAACACCCAGCAATAAGCCCCCGCTATGGCGTAATTTTTTAATCTACAGTTTGCATCAATGAAGCATAGTTGTCTTAAAATTAGGCAAGGATGTGCATGTCCGGATATTTTAAACATTATTATTTTTAGGTGAAGAAAACCGTCCAAAGATCGTATATAACATTTTAACGGTCTCTGAAAAGTCTATCAAACCTTTGGTTGTACTCAGGGATGTGAGTTAGGTTGGGAGACGAAAAACAGGACTTTCTCAATGTTAAGTGCCATTAAACCATTACTTGTCTGCCGTTTTCCAAAAACAATAATCATCCGCTGTATGATGGACTTTTGACCAGTTTGTTGTGCACTGGCTGTTTCAATGGCCATTGACGAAAACTCAAGATTTCTAAGGAACTCTGAAAAATTACAACCCTGTATGCAAAAGTTAATATCATGTTTCTAACATTTGTACTCACTTTTCCTGTGTGAGCCCAATGAGGCTCTTTCCATCAACCTCGAGGAGCTGGTCACCTGGCCGGAGTCGCCCGTCGAGGGCGGCCGCCCCACCCTGCACGACCGATTTGATGTAGATACCCCGCTTCTCCTGGCCCTCGCCCTGAAACAAAGACATAATTTAAAGGTGAAAATGACTGTCTAACCAACGCCAGGAGTTAAAGTTCAGATTGGTAAACCTTTATCAAGAATTAACTGACATGTTTCGACCCAACAAGGCCTTCTTCAGGGTTGAAATAATTTGTGCATTAACTCCACAAAAATAAAGACTAAAGGAAAGAACAATTTCAAAATCATCAAAGAAAACCCATCTCTGAAAATCTAAGATTTCTGAAAAAAAAAGTCTTACATTTAAACTGTTAGCTTCTCGGGATTTTTCAGAATGTCTATGGAAGATTGCAAAACTCAGAGGCATCTTTCTGGGGAGACAATGACAAGTTTTTACCCCTTGCTACCAGTGGGTGCCAACGCTTTTTCAAGAATCAATGAAGGACTTGTTAAAGACCTAATGAAGACAAAGTTGACAAATTTAAGAGCAATATGCCACACGTTCTTGTCCGGAGATGCTTTTTAAGACTTTCGAGGGCACTTCCTGTTACTCTCAACACTCTGTCTGAGCGCCTCACAGCATTAGGCCATAATGGGAGCGAGCAGCTCGTCTATTATTGACGGCCCACCCCGCTGTGTATTGTTAACGTTCAGGTGTCGCCAGGTACCAGCAACACCTCTGGGCATGGTACATTATGAGAGGTGTTCGCCGGTACCAGTCAGTGCAGGGGTTTTATTGGTATATTTTAGGGTCGGGACCCATTCTCGCACTCCCCTTTACTGTACGTTAGGATGACCTCAGTGCAGCTTACCCCTGAGTGCATCAAAATTTGATAAATTTTCTGTGCAACTGCCAAACAGATAGCTGTATTACTAAAGCCCCACACCCACTAGGATACTTTTGCAGGGATGTAAGTTGGGGTAATGAAAGAAACTAAAACCCCAGAGAGAAAAATTTGAACAATCTAAAAATGCTAGAAGACGTCATAAGAAGTTCAGTTTGAAAATTTATATCTGAGATGACGATTTGAAAAAATCGGAAATCAGATTAAATCTGAAAACTTTCATCCCTGCTTTTGGACCTCGGCGGTCGGTTTTCTTTTTTAAACCTCTGATGGGTCAGTAAGATGTTTTGAAATGTGCATGTTTGATCTGAATCGCCAGGAAAATCACCGAACAACTCGCCCGGCGATTTTGTCAAACATGCACATTTCAATGCTTCGTAACGATGGGCGATCAGAGGAAAATTCGATCACAGGTATCACGTATTACAGGAATACTGGGTGGTGATGCAGGCAGAAATAAATGTGTTCTCCCACCGTTATTTAAATTTTTCTTCATATTTATCAGTAACCGATCCTCATTTCCAATTCCCGGACGTGTCCCTGGCTCACCCTACTTGATAGAATGAGGCTTAACCCTGCCCCCTACCGGATGAAAAAGACATCAGGGGTGCTCAACGACAGAGCGGATCGGGGCCACCAAAAGGATCCCTATGGGAGCTCTCCACTTGACTGGGGTGGTTTGGCCTCTATGGAGCTTTTCTTTATAGAATCGTATTCACCAATCCTTATTCTGTTGGGTGTATATCTTAAATCCTCATTACATATTTCCGTATATTATACGAACCTTAAAATATCGATTCAAAATATACACCAACATCGTTTCATCTTTTAAAAATGCGCTAAAAATGATGCCCTTAAATCTCGGCATCATCTGAATAATTCTCGTTTGTGTTATTTCAAATATATCTTTTGTGATTATCTATAATATTTCAGCTTATTTTTCAAAAACAGTAGCAATAATATATAAAATACTCCGGCCGCGCAGTTCCCCTACCCCACTAACCCGCTCGGTTTGACCTGACCGGACAAACCACTCTGTGTTGACTCACAATTTTCACATCTTTTTTCTCCCTGTTATTTTTCTCGTCATTCTGTGTTTATGTTTTTCAGTATTTCTTCCTCCCTTAAAGGCCTGCTATCACATGGTTGAGTAAGTGCGGTGAGCCACCTACAGGTGCATGACGGGCGGTTTTACCTCCGGTGGCCTAAGCCTTTCACAAACATACAGCTTGTTCTTTTTTTTTTAATTTCATATTTTTCTATTTATTCATCTTTTGCACGCGAGCCTGCGTTTGTGATTTCTATGTTCTTCTAAGAGAGTGAGCAGTATAGTGACATGTAATATAGTTACGTTTTGAATAATCTTGAACCAGCAGAGTTGGGGCGAGAAGGAGGTAGCCTTAAGGATTGACACGGGAGGTTGAGCCACCATTTGCGTTTTTGCAGATAAAATAGCATCTATATTAGCTATAGTACAATATTATACATCAAATGAAAGCTAATACTTTTCTCCATCTAATGACATAGTGATGCACATTTTAAGTTGGAAATTCAAGAAATTATGAATTTAAAACTGATTTTTTCAATTTATGTTTTTGAACATCGATACCTCAATAACCATAAAAGCAATCACACTGAGATTTTCAACACATGTTCTTAACATTCTTCTCGAGAGAAGGGTGTCTCAGATTATTAATTTAGGTCTTAGTTTTCATTTTATGTGAAAAAACGGGTAACTTTTTAGACATTTTTTCAACATTTCTTTCTATTTGACATAAAATAAAAACCAAGACCTAAATGAAGAATCTGAGACACACTTCCCTCGTCATGAGTCTCATGAGGCTTTATACAAAATTTCAGCTCCTTAGATTCAGTAGTTACTGAGATATCCTTGTTCAAAAAATGTTAGCAAAAAAAATGAATTTTTGTAGTTTCGGCTTAATATACTGGTGCCTAAACATTTAATTGTTAAATATTTTATATTGCCTGATAGACCATATATTCAAATACTGTATAATGTACATTCTGTGGATGTCCTGCTGAAATTGTGCAACATAATGACTGAAAACTGGAGGTACCGGGAATCACACACCAACACCCAGTGTCAATCCTTAAAGGCCCATTTACAGTTCACAACTTTGAGCTGAGATATCAAGGTGCTATAATGACATTACAGAAAATTCCCATGCTGGAGTCTTTTTTAAACCTGTAACCATGGGCGCACATGATCCTGTCATAGAAGATTTTGACATCCTAGCTGTCACTTGCAATTTCTCAGCGACATTGTCATATTGCAGCTCATACCACGTAATGTAATACCACGTTAAGAGTCTTACGCCCTACAACGGGATAGAGGTTTCGGGGGGGGGGGGGGGGATTCTTACGGCTCTCTATCATGGACAGCTTACACGGCCGCAAAAGGATGAGGTCTCTACCTCTTATAGAGCGGCGACAAAAAAATTCCCTCTTAACAGACACTTGTAGGTCTAAAGACACTTAGGTGGGGACAGACTAGCCGGGGAGGGGTGCTATTTGTGTCACCCAAGGAAAGCAAAATCATTTTGTTACATCAACGCACTAATTTCTTGGATTTCAGCATAGAGATACATTAGATACTTAATATGATTTCAGTAAGAGAACACAAAGTTTATTAAGAAAACGAGAACGATTCCGTCGCTCTTTAGAGTAACGGTATTTCAAAATTTCACATTTCGTCCAACACACAATGACATACAATGATATAAAGCCATTGATGCAGCTTAAACCCTGACGTGTCAGCTCCCTATATAATAACATGTGCGTGTCCACACTGGCTGGACGACCTCCCCTCCTTGGTCCCTGGCGTTCTGCCACTCGCTACTACCACGACCCCTGGGGAGGAAGTAGGGCACTAAGGCCGGCCGGGCCTGGTCCCTGCACGCCTCACGACATGATCTAACCAAATAAGCCTTTAACGACGGTTAACGCTCTTTCCCTCTTTTTAACCTATTTTACAATATTTTCATTCCATGAATTACAAACATGTGATATACAGATATTTACGGGTACTTGGAGCAGCCTGTGGGACGAATACCAGAGATGTTTACTCCACACCTTTCCGTAACCTATCACCATCTCTTTTCCAGTAGCTTGGCCTATATCTTCGTAACTTATGTGGCTAACCGGGAAAATTTTGATCAATATCTTAAGATGAGAAATTCTGTCCATCATGAATAAGTTTTACACCTAATAATCCCTCCATGACATTATTTTGCAATGACACCAAAGTCAAAATTGCTGTTTCTGAGACCCTAATCATAATTTCCCTGATTAGCCTAAGAAATTAGTTACGAAAATATGAACCCTGTTCTTTCAAAGCCACTTGCAAACTGCATCACACATCTATTACTAGTATTAGTCATTTTACTGAATACACCCTGGAAAGGATTATTCCACCCACAAACAGGCTTTTGGAAGTGTTTTCCCCCAAATTTTCTTTCCTTCTGTAATGCTTTTGTTTTACAGGGTACCAACCGAAATTCCATTTTCAAAGTCTGTGTTTTCCCTCAGATTTCCCTGTCCCGCAGCAATTTTTCCCTGTGTCATATCCAGCAAGTTGTTCAAACTTAAAATCTTCTGTGTGCAGAAAAAATTTGGACAACCCAACAATAAAAAGTCGAATCCCTAATATCTTGAGAATCAGGAATTTCAGAACCTGGCCAAATGAAATTCTCTGTGTTTTCCCTGTGTTTTGGCAAAATTTGCAAATTCCCTGTGTTTTCCCTGTCAGGGATTTTTTTTGCCATTTTCCCTGTGTGGTTGGTACCCTGGTTTTAAGCCTGAGACCACTCAAATAAGTCCATCTGCAAATTCTTCGATCTCTTCCATATTCCGGTTGGCATACAAACATATTTATTGTAGTAGTCTGCAAGGAAAAAGTAAAATTTGTGCTCTATTTAATTTTTAGCGGGCAGATTACTGACCTTTGCGGCGACAATGGAGAGTCCCATGCTGCCATTGACCTTGTCGAAGGTCACGACCACGGTCTCCGGGTCCTTGGGGGGTCCGAGGTGGTCCCCGCCGGGCCCTCCAGGGGGCGCCTGCTGCATCCCGCGCAGGTTCTGAAGGAAGAAAGGAGCAAATATTAACAGATAGGTCTCATGACATATTGCTTATTAAATTAACCTAAAGGTGTTAAAATAAGTCTTGGGGTCCTTGGGGGGGTCTGAGATGGCATCCAATGTAGGTTCTGAGGGCACAAGAAAGGTCGGGTTGACCAAAGTCTTACATAGGTTCTGAGGGCAGAAGGAAAGATCATGGTTAACCGAATTTGATAGAGGTCTTTGGATGAGCATACAAGAGGCACGCTGCCGGCCATCTAATAGCATAGCTACCCAATCGGTGATCCCTGTATCTAGCTTTTGAACTCATTTTATTTTTCTAATGCCATTTAAATTCCAGTGGGAAATCATGGCAGTGGCTCTTTAAGATGTGGTGAATATGTGCTTGGAGAGGGAGGATGGAAGGCTCCCTATTGGCACCCCACCATTATCACCCTTCTTAGATTACAGGTCTCAGTCTGTGACAGTGATGACTGTCCTCAGCCTGCAGAAACAATTATCACCCTCCTTAGATTACAGGTCTCTCAGTCTGTGACAGTGATGAAAAACATCTGGTGAACCAACCTCCCTTTAAAATACAAGAAAATCACCTAACAAAATGCTACTAATAATACAATGTTCAATATTTTGATTATTCCAATATGCCAAACGGGACACATTCAACTATTCTGGAAGAAGCTTGTGAAACTTAAAATAAGATTGGAAGGTAAACTTTACCTCCGAAATTGGTGACAAAATTAGCTGTCACACAGTGTTTACTATAGAAAAAAAACCACTGAAAATCAGGTTTTGCAGCATCATAACTGATCTTAGTCCCTCAAGGGCCAGAAAGAGGTTCCCGGGGGATCACCTCTTAAAAAGAAGACAAGTAAGTAACTAACGGTAGGAGGATAGCAAAAAGTGTTTCATTTGATATAGATTATGACATGTGAATTAAAGAATAAAAACAACAAGAATGTGTGAAACTACCAGTTCCCTGATCAGTATACCAAACCGCTTGTTGAGACTGTAATCATATCTTCTAACATCCCAAAACCAGTATATTTACTGCATAGACTGCTTTTATATATTGTACATCTGCGTAAGTTTAGGCAACAAAATTCATATCATTCCACATTCTTTTTAAAAAGGAACACGTCTTTCTGTCTTTCTCAGGGTTCCCACACATTTTTGAAAATCGATTTAAGACCTTTTTAAGACCTTTTTAAGACCCGAATTCAGAAAAATTAAGACCTATTGACTGCGTGCAAAGAAAAATTTCAGAATATATCATATGATTTTAATCTAATTTAAGTGTACTAAATGGAAAGGGGGATCTGGGATTTTCTTGGTTACTTCAAGGCTACTCCACTTTAAATTCTCAAAAAAAATCCATTTAAGACCTTTTTAAGACCTCTAGCTGAAAAAAGGTCAAATTTAAGACCTTTTTAAGACCTTAAATTTGAGAAAATCAATTTAGGACCTTTTAAGACATTTTAAGACCTGCGTGGGAACCCTGTATCTGACCCTCACAAAAGGACTTTTATCTGGCTTGTCTGCGTCATTTGTCAGTCTCTTTCTGAATATTCCACCTTTACACAGGTGCAAAAGTATACCTTAACGAATGTCTCTTATCGACTTCTAAGAAGCTATTATTAGAAGCGTAGTTGACATAAGATTACCTCGTTTGTACTGTTACACAACAAACACACCTGGTCAATAACACAGGAAGGAAAAAACATCCAAAAAAGGAAGAAAAGTGCAAAGGTTGCGTTTTGATCTAATTCCTATAATGCTCACCAGGTGCCTGCCCATGACCGCCCGGCAGACCATAATTTTTCTGACGGTCGTTAGGAACATGTTTGTACATGTCAGAGATAACGGCGGCGGGGGAACGCTACAGTAGCGACTTCCGGTCTGATTAGACCCCCCGACTTCCGGTACTGCCGGGAGCAGCGCGATGCTGGTTTCTTGCACTGCTTCCAGACCCACCTAGGCGTTATTCTGCATGTGCCACTACAGTAACGACTTAGGTCTGATTAGACCCCTGAGTTCCGGTTCTTCCGGCAGCAGCGCAATGCTGGTTTCTTGCACTGCATCCGGACCCACCTAGACGTTATTCAACTCGTGCCATCACTCCCCCATGATCACCTCCCCATTGTCACATGCACAGACACGTGAAGACCGCCCCATGGTCCAGTCAAACATCAACGCCTCTATTCTCGGCGCTGCTTCTATTACTTCTCCACCAATCCATGTCGGCCGGGGGAGTCTCCTGAAAGAGACTTGTGAATTGTCCTAAGTATCCGTTTTTCTGTATAGGCTGTTGTTGGCAGGGCTGGACGGTGTCTTTAGCACTGACGTGTCCATGCCTAATGTACCGAGGCCCACAATGGACGGTTAGCACTGTCAATAGGGTCGGGGGTGGGGTGTTAGAACTCAGGTAAGAAAGTAACAGGAGCTCGAGGTAGGAGGGGAAAGGGTGGCGGGTGGCGGGGGGTCCTTTCGGAATACATGTATATGCAGATGTTGCAGGGATGCAGCCACTAAGGCCTGGTGAAACGTCCTGAACTATCTTCGAATATCACAAAGTGCTGTGTATATATTATATAAAATTGAAATACATAAGTATATTTAGGTGATGACTTTGGACGACCAGAAATTCCCAATGTATCAACCCTGATATCAGGGAGTTTACAGGTACATTTCTGGAGAAATCTAACTTCAGGAATCCCGGAATAAAGCATTTTTTCATTATACTACTGCTACTTTCCCTTAACCCTTGGTCTGGATGGGTTCCGACATTTCAAAACTGCGGCCCAAAACGGTTGTGTGGACTCTTCTGATCCAAATTTATGACAATGAATAATATGTAAGTGTCTTCTCCCTAATAAACTCCGTCACTGGCGTTTCAACTGGGTCACCCAGTGAATAATTTTGAAGATATCCTAAATACAAAGTGCCAACTTATATATGTATGGGATTACGTAGACTAGTTGATTAAGTCCACGTGTTTGTTTCGTTTTCCTTCCTTTTGATGACACCCATCTGGAATGAGTTGAAGTTGTAATATGCAACACCTGACTCCACAAGTGGCCAATCAGGAGGACCGGGAACAGGTAGGAATTAAATGGGAGGGCGATGCAATGAACCATACCCACTTAGCGATATTTCCGGTGACCGGTGACGGCATAGGTGTAAAAACCCTATAATATTTATAATCAGTGAAAAGTAAAATCGAAACAACAGCATACTGGAAACATTCACATCATGGGTATAAAGAGTAACCCCCTGCCCCAGCCAGTGTCCACTCACGTCGATGGTACTGCTAACCGACCGGCCAACACAACTGACTCGCGCCCTGCGAACAAATACACCCCGCAGGGTGGTATTTACAGTTGGTATTGACCTGCGCCCGCTACCTTGCCTAGGGTAAATAGGCCTCTCTGTATTGCCTTCACAGCAACTAACTGAATATGAGCGATACAAAAGGGTTTGCTTGAAATGTCAACTAGGGGAGCACTAGCCTCTTTTGTCAGTCAAGAGGGAGGCAATTATTTTTGCAGTGAATGTTGGATTCCAGCTTTACAACCCCCTGTTTTTCCCAAGGTGAATTCCGTTTGGTTCCTGCATCCTTCTTCACTGGGCTCTTGGGTACCAGCTACAGGTTTATCAATGTACCGCGCTGGGAACTTTCTTTGCCACTTGTTCGTGGTGAGATACACAGATCGTCTATGGCTGGTACCCAGTGGCAAACAAAAGTATTTCTCCTCATCTAAAATTGCTTTTATTTTTCACAATTGTAATGACCACAGATATACGTATGAAACCCTTTCCGACAAACCTGCACAATTCGCCTTCCCATCGAAGCCCTGTTCCCAACAATTCCCATTGAAAGCCATATCCCAATCGATTGTTCAGGCCTATTCTGCTCGCCAGGGTGCCACTCTACTGAAATAGGTTCTGACCCACATGTTATAAGAGTGAACATTTTGTGGAATGGATTTCATAATGCTTGGTGGTCAAATCATCCCCTAAAACACTATCCCCTAATGACATCTCACAAATGTAGGATATAAAATTAGGCTGAGCAAGAATGATGAGCTTTCAATAAAACAGATGGCCGAGTCGTACCTTGGTCAAACAAACCCCACCGCCGGGGAGGCGGCTGCTTCTATATAATGTTTCCGCAATCAGTCAACCCTGCCAACTCTACAGCCTAGGCCGGGCATATTTCATTTCTGTTGGAGGGCTTTGGAATTTCCAGGTTTTAGATTTATTTTCGAAAAATGGAAAAATTATCTCAAAAATGTGTAACATGTTATTGTCACTACCGGTAGGAATTGGCCCTATTAATGATTGACAGAATAAGGTAAAGAATACCATTGAAAGGAAACTTTAAAAGAATCACAGTTTTCGTTTTGAAAACGTATTGTTTCAGCACACCACATCATAGTTTGATTTTGATTTTATTAAAAAATAGATAAATTGGTTTTTACGAAGTAAAGGGAAACCAGAGAATTGTAAATGTTTCTTGTTGTTGATATAAACTATTCTGACTTCCCGTGTTTGGCCTAACACCACGGGTTTATGGTGATATGCTGCAGCGGTTCGATTGTGTCTACACAATTTGCGCTGACTGGTCGACAGGCGATGGGTTCGATTTGGGGACGTGTATTAGGTCAACAAAACGTACCAGGAGCACCACTTTCAATTAGAATAGTGTGCTATAGAAGAACATGATTATGTCCAGACGAGTTCCGATATCATTTATGTTTACCTTTATAACTTTCTCATCTTTTGTCAAGAAATCAGATCTAGATTAGACTTTATAAACTACACTTTTATCTTTACAAACATCAGTATTTTTACATAACTATTTTAAGGTATAGATTTCCAGAGAGTAGCTTCCCACCTGGCTCCAGTCAAAGAACAATCAAGTTCCGGTCCTTTTGCCTGGATGAGCTGTACCTCATTATTACCCATGCACGTGTTACTCTGGATGACTATTCACTATTTTTCTACGTTTATCTTCAGAGTACGGATCAGAATATACGTTAATTAGATTGACACCCTGCTTCAGCGACTGAGATAAGCTCGTCACTTGAACGCATCGCTCCGCGATGGCGCTGTTGTAAAGCCCACGATTCCTATACTACTCACAACTCTTAACATTTATGTCTGCCTGGCTAACGGAGTATCACCCTAGGTGGCGTTGCCCGGAAACTCTCCTATTCATATATACTACTCACAACACTTCTAATACGCCCAGGGACAAGGGGGCCCATGGATCCGTCGTTAAGTCATCGTTTACCCAAGGAGTCTGATTTTAAGACCGAGTCCCACTAAATACTTAAAGGGAGTCAAAAGCAATGTTGTGCTAAAGTGTGACAACATTTTGCAAACTTAAATATCTATAGAAATGCATTTTACAAGTCTAACCTTAGCTAGTGGTACAGTTTAAACCATGAAAACTAACTTGAATTTAAATTGAATTCCATAAAACTCGTCTTTCCTGTCTGTAGACAGCAATGCTTGTAAACAAACCAATTTTGGTGGGTCACCAAAATTGGCCAGGGACATGTTTTATTTGTATTTTGCTGAAGTTAAAGCCTGTGTTCACAGTCTATATTTTATTATGGGCCCCAATTACGGTCATAGCATGTATTTCAATAGTTAATACATTTTGCAAAATTTTGACCTAATAATATTGGTTTTGGCTCCCTTTAAGGATAGACACCAGTGGTTGAGGTGTGAATGGCGTGTCTCTCTTTGATCAAAATTAGAAATTGTGTTTAAAATAATATTAGATAATACACAACATCATTTAATAGCCAATAAACAACCACATTTATTGATGTAACTTATATGAAAATAGGCAGAACAATAGTTGTAGAATATAGAAGCAAACTTGAAAGTCTTAATTTTCAAATTTATTTTTTGAACAATGATATCTCACTTAATATTTAACCTAAAGACATGAAATTTTTAGTACATCTTCTTGACATATAAAGGGAGGGAAGCGTGTCTCAAAATTTTGATATAGGTCTTAGTTATATTTTTATGACATGTAGAAAATGAAAATGCATAAAAATCTAATAATGTTTCCCGTTTTTGGCCGTTTTTGGCCATAAAATGAAATCTAGGGCCTAAATCAAAATTCTGAGACACGCTTCCCTGCATATGATTGTTGTGAAGGTGTATGTGAAATCTTATTCCTGTAGGTTAAGTATTAACCGAGATATTGATGTTCAAAAAATAAAAGTGAAAAATTTAGTTTAAAATTGATGAAATTGCAGTTTTTGATCACTTTATGATTCTTTTGGGATCAATAGATAGATAAAAATGTGAGCTTTTAAATGGTATAACGTTTGTTGGGATCAGAGCAATATTAAAGAATTCATTGATGATTTCTTGGAATGGCCGTTGACCACTGGTGTCTATCCTTAAGCATTGACAATGACTAGGCCCTGATCAGGGTTGACTGTTTTAACAAAACAACTCCCTATCCAGACACTGGGGCCGTTGGGGGGGGGGGGGGGGGTTACACTCAGTGGTTTCTTACTTCGAGCTCATTATCGTCCCACCAAATCTAATATATGCCTTTCAAAACTGTCGGTAAATAACCTGTTTATATCCAGTAAACAAAACGGTTGCAAATCGTATGAGAAGTACGTCAATGTTAATGTCCCCCTCCCATCACGGTGTAATTGGAATTACGCAACTATGCCGTACACTCATACAAAAGCCATTACATAGGACACAATGCCAGCCTAGATAGCGTAGGTATAAATATCCTAATGGAATTTGTAATGACCCATTACAATATGATATGAATATATGAATATAAACGGCAAAATCCGCAATGCACTGTCAGAGAGCGTAATTTTTAGGGGCTGAATTAGAATTGTCTATGACAAAGTAAACAGGGTAGCTGAAGGGGACCATTTGACTGATTATATCATACATCGGACCCGTCCTTATGAGTGATGGGACCACTGGTCGTCAGCCGTACACAATAAAGCATAGACCGGCACACCGACACCAGCATCAATAATGGACGAGGCCGCCTGGCGGACAAAACCCGAACTGAGGACATTCAACAGGTGAGACGGTGTCGGGTATGCGGGAGGGGAGGGGAGAGGAGGGGGGAGGGGATGGGGACAGAGTAGGGGAGGGTGAGGGGAGGGAAGGTATCAGTAGCTTTGAAGGAACTGTTTTATTACGTCCCGACAGAACAGGGATGATGTAATTTAATTTTAGATGGTGACTTTTGTAAATCTTCGCTGAAATTCAGGGGATGGTTAGTTTCAGGACTGCCTTACTTACGGCTAGGCTGAGTACTGTTATCTTTAGGAAAGTCACCATTGACCAGGAAACAGTCCAGACTTCATTACAAGAACTCTTTTTGTTCAATGACAACCTGAAAGCCCCTTACTTTGGTCCTGTCAGACAGTCTAGACAATATTCATACAAAAAGTTGACTTTTAACAGCCTGAAGTAGAGTTAGCGGAAAGAGTTTTCTGTAGGGGTCGCTCAGATTTTTTTTTACACTTCTATATTGCAAGTGCGGGTCCCAATGGCAGAACATCATCATAAATCTGTTGAGCGTCTGGTTCTACCTGAGTGCAGAGACCCTTGATGATCCCTCATGACAGGACATTGAAACGGGAAAGGCGCTATTTGAGCCTAAGTGAAGATTGCCCTGGTACCAAGATAGATCAGAAGCAGTGACTGTCACCAAGGACATCACTAGTGTGTTTAGGGACTCTCTATTGGCAACATATATATAAAATAATTCTCTAATTGTAAAAGGATTATTTATATAGTCTAACAGGTGTGACATTTGTATATTTCTACTGTCTGTGCTGTAACATGCACTTACTCAGTAACAGCCAAGTTTCAGAAAGCTAGCTCCAATATATAATAATGTACCAGCATCTTGCCCTCTTCACTACCGCTCCTCTTTTTCGATGCATATAAATATGATGATTGAAAAGATCAACATAAAAATATTTACTTGGTCAATGATTAATATAAAATTTACCAAAGACATCAACTAAGATTAACTCAGCCATACTAACGAGTAGGAGGTACTGCATAGGGAAGCCGACGAAGCGGGCCCATTCTCGGGTGACCGAGTCGGTGATGTGGATGGGGTCGCTGAAGGTCAGGTCCCCGCCGCTCCCATTCCTCCGGGCAGCTGCGATCATAGGAGGGATGTAGTCAGCCCGTTCCCTCTTCTGGGCCGCCAAGGCTGCAGCAGTAGTGGTAGCTGTCTTAGTCCGTCGACGAAGGCGGCTAAGGGCGCTGAGAGCACGTACAGCCACCGAAGGGCGCAGCTTGGCCCCACTTCCGCCATCTTTATTGTTCTCTATCCGGCTCAGCACCTCGGCCCACTTCCCCCCACTGCCCGCAGTGCCATTCTGCAGGATGGATTTTGTCTTTTTGTCGTCAGCCGATGACTTCCGGGGGCCCTCCTGGAGGTCCTTAGGATCGTCCTTGGAGGTCTTCCGGTTCTTGCGGCTCCTCCGAGCGGGTTCGTCGGACAACCCCTTGGGGAGGTGCCCGTTTGGTGTCGGGTCATGGTGCCAGTCTGGGTCCTCCCCGTCGTCGTCGGTGTAGGCCCGGTTGGTGGCGGCGTGGCCGTGAGGCAGGGCGGGCACTCGGTGGGCGTGCTGGCCCCCTCCACCCCCCACACGCCCCGGGTTGTGTGAAGGGGCCCCCAGCCTGTGCCCCCTATACATTCATCTAGCGGGGCCGTTTGGGGGCCACACGATGGCAGGACGAGGTGATGCGGGGGAACCACACAAGCCCTCCGCAGTCGACCGATGAGGGACCACGTCCCTAGAGTTCTGTCTGGTAAAGGACCTTTCAATATCCATCTTGTACGGTGTTTTACCTTGAGCCAAGTTCACAGACTCAAATCATACATTCGTGTTCACAACACGTTTTTATGGATAAGGAGAACTGTCTTAATACCATTTTGATCTAGACTGGCTAACTGAGTGGATATATTTTTCGCTGAGTCTTTTCCTTTTCTTTCTGACTGTTCCAGCACTTGCAAGAAATGCAAGGTGACTTGTCCTGTAGAAATGCAATGCGAGTAGTGCTGTCCTATCTTAAATACATTACAAGACATAGAACCTTGGTACGTTATGTATAGGCAGGGTCATTGGCATGTATCTAGGTTCATTGACCCAGTCAGTGACAGCTGCCATTGACAGCTTGTACTCGTTCTGACACTTCCCACGTCAATGCTGGGACCATTCATACTCTATTATTCACCTTTACTTCCAGACATTGATGGAAACCCCACCGGCGGACAGATGGGGTCAGCTCAGTTCAGTTCTGTTGCAGTCGCTTCGGGAACCGATCAGAGAAAAGCAAGCCTCCGGTAGTACACAAATTTTTTTCCCCAATCCAGTAAAGTAAGGGATATTCCTACTTGTGTTTGTTAGGGTAGTTTAACGTCCAGCCAACCTTTCAGGGTTCTTTCCAGACCGCACAAGGTGATGCTTTTCAGCTGTGGGTGATCATATCTATGATATGATTTAGTAGAAACCTGCCACTGGGCTTGATACCCTTCTCTTTTGGAACTTGTGAATCAACAAGTTGTATTGTAAAGATTCCCATTCAATGAAAAATATCGAATAGCAGCACTAGCACGACCTAGACTCGCATCCAATACCTCCAAACCAATATCCTCAAGCATATGCTGTCAAAAGCAGCAAGTAGCAAACTCCTGGGGAGCACATATAGATGACCTCTTTGTCATTACCACACCCAGCTTGGGTTCGGCCACCTTGAAGTCTGAGCAACTCGTGTCTAAAGCGAGCTGCTCGGTCGGTCATCCTCTGAGCTCCACCTCTCCCTAATGACCCTGTCTCTAGGGGGGGTTATTAATGAGTGTCTCCAAAAACATCCATGAACTGAAGCCTGCGCATGAAGCTTTAAGTTAACTCTCGAGGTTGCGTGCCTCTTACACCTATTTCATTCCTTGAAAGGTATCTGAATGTTGTCCATGACCAAGAGTAAGTTATAGACCTGATCTCATCAAAATGTCTTTGGTAGTGCGTAGTTATGAAATAGGGCTGGTTCTAGGCATAGATTCTGTAGATTTTTACGTAAGTGAGAGACTGATTTTAGATGTCGACCACCCAATAAGTTGCAAGTAAAATCCCTCATTTAAATAGAAAGTTGTTAATTCACATCAAAATTTCCAACTTCTAAATGCTATTGACACGGATTAAGGTTTAATTACAAGCTGTCAGTTGACTCAGACATATGCCCTTGATGCCCTCAAATGGGAGCGAGTTCGATTGAATCAGTGTGGTCAACCCCGTTAACAGGTGTGGCTGATCTACCTTGTAAATGACAATTTTACAAATGTCTAACTATCGAACTGATGCAGGTCTGAGTTTTAATTACGAGTGAGGAGCTGTAAGTGCTGGAGGTAGGTAACGCCCACCGCTCCACCTGTACAAGCAGCTCGCAAGCAGGTCATGAGCAGGTGAGTCAAAGTCCGCGACAACCGTCTGACTACTCCCTTATAATGACAAAGCCCTTAGTAGGCTCAGACCGCTTGGCTATTATTATCACTAATAAGATGTTAAGGCCCCAATGTCATTCATGTTTAGATCCTAATGGTCAAGTGTATACTGCTTTATCCAAAGGCTAGTGCGGCGACAAAAACATCAGTTGCCCTGATGATTAAAGGAAAATTCCGGACTTTCATAGATTACCCTATCCGTAGAAAACCAACCAAGCTGCGTTTTCTGCTTTGCAATTAGAGATGATTGATCAATCTTTTGACTCCAGGCAAACATATTTTCTTTCGCAAAGCAAGCAAGAATCACTTCTCCAATGAAACATCCAGTAGGCTTCCGTTAGCACCAAAAAAAACTTAGGAACTTTTGTTCCATGTATACTCTTGTATAATCCATTTTTTTACGCATTCACAGTAGGAGTCCCAGGATATCACTCGCTATCCGCGATGACACCACATCATTGAATCGCATAGCGGTCCATTGTCAATCCAGGCATGGCGGTGTAAGGTGAACACATCGACCGAACACGCTCCAGTTTCGGAATCAATCCCAGGTCCATGTGAGTGGTTTGGGCACCCGGTGGGAGGTGGCAGGAGTGGCCCACACCCCCGGAGGAGGGTAGCAGTAGGTGGGTAGAAGGGCTGGTGACAGTGGTGGCAGTATCAATGCTGCTGGTGGTGGTGTGGTGAGAAGCGAGGCTCCGACCGTCCCCTCCTACCCGCACCTCACCTGTCTCCGCCCGGCATCAGGCCCATCAAGTATGCCACGCCAAATGTCACACCTTTCAGTTGAATATTCCGTAGAAGACGGAAGAAACATTTGTACCCTTGAGGTTCATCACTATGACGCTGGGAATTACTTTATAGGTCCGTCAACGGTCAACTTTTTTTTTTTAAGTATGCAATACTTCCTGCATTTTGGACGATTTCGCGTTACTTTTTCAACACGCACTCGTAGAACTAGACTGCTGAAAATATCTCGAAAATAGGCTGGATGCCATATTGGCGATCAAGATATATTAGATATCAATAAGCGTAAGATAATTATGTCAAATTCTTTTTAAACAGACTTTCCATTTGTGAAATTCAGATACAAAGATGGCCCCGTGGGTGTGATCAGAAGGTGATCGCGCGACCATGTATGCACAAGATATATACATCATTGTCATTATCGTTTCTTAAGTATGAAAACGTTAGGTTCCGTCGACTTATTTTACAAAAATATCAAACTTCAAATCCCAGGTTTCTGTGTCAGACGGTGCCCCATAGCCTGGTGCCCGGGCCGGGTGGCGGGTGGCGGGCAGGTGGGAGGGGGCCTGTAGGTGGGCGTGGTCGGCCGGCCCCTGTCACGGCCAGTTTTACCTGGTGCGGGCCGCCTCCTCCTACCTCCGCCGTCACACGGCCGAGGGCGGGGTGAGGGGGCATGTGCTGGGGGAGTGGGAGATACGCGGGGAGAGTGAGAGCTGTGCTGGGAGACTAGCAGCCCTGCCAACCGTCCCGGTATGACCAAAGACGATACCGTTCTTTTTTTGTTTTGTTTTGTTATTTTTTATAAGAAATTGGGTGGGGGTTGGGAGGTTGAGGGGGGAAAGGAGGTAGGTTTTTTATACCGGATACGTAGTTTTTAGCTTAGCTAGTCTTCCACACAGTCCTGGGAGAGCGTCCCAAATTTATGCGACAGACCAGTGCTTAGTCCATGTGTTGCCCTCTCTTATTAATTCCCCAATGCTTTGGGAGAATGAGACAGGTACTCTCCTTGGAGCGAGGGCTGGGCTGGGAGAGATGGGGAGGGACAGGTAAGAGAAGCAAAGTAATTGACCATCAAGATTCCAGCGTCATGATCAGTTCTGTGTTTCGCCCTCAAAACGCCTTTCCATATACTACTGGCACGCTAACATGCTGCCATCTACTGGAACCTTTCGGCATTACAAGAAACACCAAAACGCTGAAACTGTTTCAGGACGCAAGAGAAAACGGCACAGGTCAGATACTGCGTGAATTCTCCCTACCACGAATAGATTTATCTGCGTGTTAGCCTAGACCAGGATGCATGCTGGGTAATGTCGACAAATCACAAGGATTTAGCATAGAAATTTTCATTAAATTATTAATCCTGTCATTATTTGTTATCAAACATCGGGAAAAACTAATGATCATTATTTTTCAATTTGTTATCATATGTTTTTAACATCTTTTAAGTTATTTGGAAATTGATTCATTACCAATGGACATATACCAATTATTAGTTTATTTTCTATAGGTTGTGCTTTGTCGTCTAAATTGACCTACATATGCTTAAGATACAGTAAATCAGCTAACCGTGGTAGGGAGAATTGTTATTGATGAAATCGTTGTATCGACGCATACGCTACTGATATGCTGTCTTACTGTCACCTAGCACTCCTGAGCTAGACTATTGTTGAGTTTATCAAACACAATGAATGCTATGTTGTGGATACATAAAATTCAAAGAGGATATGGATAATTCCCCAGGGGCATGACCATTTCGACAGGGGCCAGGAGCATAATCAAGTAATAGCGACATACGATATGGTCATTTCATGAATTCGACACGGGACATTGCTGCCCCCCCCCCCCCCTCCATCTATACCACCAATGTGACCATTCTATGAAAATGTCAGGGAGTTGTAAAATACCCTTTAAAAATTCACATAGCATTGGTACTAAATCTGCATCAGGAAATCAAGTACTCTAGTCAACTAGTCATATTATGTGCTAATTCGGTACAGTGTAGTTTTGTACTTACGTCGGGGTCCTCGCCAGTCATGTAGACGGTCCACAGACCAGACGCCTGGGGCTGCACCGTCAGTCGGAGCAGGCCTGGAATTAACAGAGATGTAAGGGCTTCAGATAACAACCACGACATAAACACTGGTACGCTGTGTAAAACAAGGCAAGTGACAATGTTTCGAAAAGTTTACGAAAAGAACTGTGATTTACCTAAACTTTACAGTGATATCTTTTTTGTATCATCTTTATGTCATGATATACATATCAATATTCCTATTAGGGACATTTCAGCCACTTTTTTCAAGTTAACTACGCCTCCTTTCCTAAAAGCACACCCTTAAACGGCCAACAAATTTTATTTCACAAAAAAGGTTTATCTGCCCCGCCATGGATTATGATTGCCATAATAAAGTTTATGGCAGTTACTATGGCAGTTTATCGTAACTCCTCTCACCTGTTTGGCTGAGGGGATCAAGAAACTCGGCCAGCCCGTTTGGCACCCCTCTGACGATATCACATGAATAGCCGTCTTCGGGTAGCAAGAAGGGCAGCTGTAAATCGGGCTCCTCTTCGAGCCTCACATCCCTGCCATCGCTCCGGGTGAGCTCATCGGCCGTGTTCTTGGCCACAGCGACCACGCTCTCAATGAGGTCCTGGGGCACACGGGGCTCGCCTGGTGCAGGGATGTAGTAGGTGAGGAGCGCATGGAGCTGTAGCGAGTTGAGCTTGAAGCATGTCGAGCTGATCGAAGCGATGTCATCTGGGCTTGACTTGGGCGACTGCAGTAAGTGAGCCGCCTAATGTGGGGAAAAGCAAATAATGTTGATTCAGATTTGTGTTCTATCAAATGTTTCCACATCAATATCACGAGTGTTATGTGCATGGAATTATGTTGTCGATGATAAATATCAGATATATCAAGACATCTGGTGGTGTAGTAATCGACAACTTAACACACTTGCAGTACCCTTGCCTTTACTACTATTTTATAGTCTAGTATTAGTACTACCCAGCCCCCTTTCCTCGGGAGACGCACGAAAATCTAAGAGTGCACTTGTAAACTTGGCTTTCCTGGTATTACTTTTTTTAATTATCTTAGGGCTAGGAGTTGATTATAGAAGGATCAACACAGTAATTTCTCACCTAAAGGAAAACCTAAAGAAATATTTCATCCTATGTACCTGTATAATGCGGGCGAGGTGGCAGTCGGCAGCGAGCTCGAGGCCCTGCTTCTCGGCCCAGATCTCGACCCGGCCGAGGCGCTGCTTGAGGCGGTGGCCCCAGAGGCGGGTACACAGCCCTAGGCGGTGGTCCAGCACCAGCTTGTTGAACAGCCACATGTTGATGTAGTGGAAGAGCTGTGAGAAGAGCTGGATGGTCAGCGCTGCGTTGACGCGACACCGACGGAGCAGCGACATGGCTGACGAGAGCACCTGCAGGACATCACCTGTTTGGGAGGAAAGGGGGCAAAGGATTAGGTGTTGTTTTTCTTTCAGGAAAAGAGTCTCAGAAACCAAGTCGTTGTAAACCAAGTCCAGTTTTCTCACTTCTGTTATAGCTTGATATCTATGAACACAGGGAAATTGTATCACAATTCAGAAAAAATGGAAGTCACTTTTATTCCCTTCTCTTTTTGGTCTTATTTGGTTGGTTATTATCCATATAAAAAGCTGTTCAACATCGTTTCAATACAATCGCGGGAAAAACATCAAAGAAACATGGGAGGAGAAAGTAAATAATGGGCTTTGGAACCAAAGGAATTCTTTTCCACTTTGCACGTACTTTGGCACATATGACACATAGACCCGCCCTAAATTATTCCTGCCCTGCTTTTTTTTTTATAAGTGTTTGCGTTTTCTATTTATTTTCATTTGATTATTTGATTTCCTAAAACAAAACAGTTATAAACAAAAATTGTGTTAATAAAAAATATTGTACGAACCTGGCTTATGACTAAGGTAGAAGATTATATAGAATCACCAGACGAAGCGTGGACTGTGGTTCAGAAATCATGGAGAACAAAGATCGTCTGTGCTTTTAATCAAAGTGCGCAGAATGGTATTGTGATATTTATAGGGACATTTCTCGAACTTGTAGGTTTAATTTTATAATAGTTCCTAGAAGTGTTGATCAGGCTCACACTATGTAAAAGTGTCTGGTAGGTCGACGTGGGCGCCGCCTGCCGAGAAAGGTGGAAACTAATGACACAAGTAGACCTTGGTGAGAAACACTCAAACCCAAAATTTTAGTCGTGGTAATCTGCCCATGATTTACGTTGATTTATTGTTTTGGGGCTAATATATTATCATCAATCTTGAACAGAACGTTTCACAATGCTTTATGTTATATAACAAAACAAGTTGGTCACCCAATTATCTTAAAATTATGATACAGCTAAGTTTCTAATGAAGAGTATATTTATCATGACACTTTACTCTCTGCACAACAAATTGAAAGTTTAGTTGTCCAGACTCGGTTAGCCACCCGCAAATGTTAAAGGAAAAAGCCACTCCTGAAGAATATTCCTTCTATGAATTAAAGTCATGTCTGAACTCACAAACCTAGGCAAGAAATCCACGTTTTAATTATATACAACATTAGTTGTTACCTGCTGAGTGACCACTGGGTGCCACAGCGTATATTGTGGGTACGGGAAGTGGCAACCACTGACTGACTAACACCTTTCACATCACGCTATCTACACCCAGCAACTGACCACTGGGTGCTACGGCGTGTTTTGTGGGTACAGGAAGGGGTAACCACTGACTGACCAATACCTATACACCACACTATCTACGCCCAGGGACTGACCACTGGGTGCTACGGCACGTATTGTGGGTACAGGAAGGGGCAACCACTGACTGACTAACACCTTCACACCACACTATCTACGCCTGGTGACCGCCCATTGGGTACTTATGGTTTGTTTTGCGGGTAAGGGCAGGAGTACCACTGATTCACCAACACCTACACATCTTGTGTCTAAGATCGGTTGCTTTATCTTATTGATAGCATGCATTTGGACAAAATGACGCTGATTGTACAGATTAACATAACATGCCAAATGTATCGTCTCTTATCATGCAAATTTGCCTGATACACACATCAATAGGGAGGGCACTAACCCCCGTATCTTATTCATCCTTTCTAAAGAGGTGGATAACAGGGTGGATGTCAGAATACGCACAACATCACAGGCTGAGCTTGGTGTGGGTGCTACAGGTGAGAGAGACATAATTCACCGAGGCTCGGTCAGGGTTATTTGCGAAAACCGGAGACAACACAAAGATTCTCCCCAAAGCATCTTCAAACCAGGCACGTCAAAAAGTAGCATTCATGGTTGAATATATAGAGAACATCAGGATTATTAGGACCAACTTTCCGTTGATGAACAAGGTCTGTGATAAGGTTAACCCAATTTTTACAGATTTTCCGATGTGGGAATTTGTATTCAAAATGCAAGAATATCTCCAGGAAAAATGAATTTTGTATAAAGAAGCAATTTTCCTCACTGGGCTGGATTCTTATGTCTTTTAGTTTTTTTTTTAAATCATAGTTTGACAACGTGTGCTTGGCTGTCTGTGTGCTGGGGTAGAATCATTTGCGCCCCGTATACTCACTGAGGAGGCCACCCCTCCGGGATGGGTTGGGTCCATAATCCTCTGAAACAAAGATAACAGCGAGACTCTGGTTAGATCCCATTAACCTTATGTACAATCCTTTCCAAATTTCGTTTTTTTAAAACCCTTGTTTAACACCAATTTCTGAAGAGTCTTACATCTTTGCCCCTACCAAAATTATTTAATCGGAAAAGGATCATTCTGCCACGAGAGTATCAATTTTTATGAAAAATTGATCCAATAAATCTTCCCTCTTGCTTCATATTATCCCCTTCACCGTGCCCCCACACATTGATCACAGACGCATGTTCTTATGCCTCCTCTCACGTTGTGTCCTAAGTCTGTGGTAAAACTTACCGTCATCGTCCAGGTCGCGGTCGGCATCGTCCAGGAAGGCGACCATGGTGTTGCGCAGTTCGAGCTGCATGCAGTGTACGAGGTACCTGAAGGCCACCTGCACGGCCTCGGCCAGCATGTCCTGCGCATCCAGCCCGGGCCCGCTCAGACCCACGTCCTGCTTCACAAAGTGCAGCAGCTCACTCGCGTTGGCCATCCAGAAGGAAAGGGCTCCCGCATTCTTCTGGTTCTCCTGAGAGGGAAAAAGCAGGTTTTTATGTTTTAAGGGATCTTTAGGAGACAAAGTGCTATGAATACGTCTCACTGAGTGATGTGTTTCAAATCTATTTTCATTAGAGAAGTAGGACATGTTTTTAAGAGGGAATTAGAATATTGATTTCAAGATTTTATGCTTTTCATAAGATAATGATAAAATGGTTGTGAAATAATCACTTTATGTATCTTAAACTTTGAAAGACTTTACTCATGAATTACTGATTGAATTCTATAATGTTTTCTCAATCATGGCAATGTTATATTATGATATTAGAAACCTTAAGATGTATTAAGATATCTCGATGTAAACTACGTAGCATGCCTACCTGAATAGTGTACTGGATCATAGAGGCAATCTTGTTGAGGAAGACAGCGAGCCTGTCGCTCCTTTCACCGGGCGACATCTCAGGCCGATACAGTCGGGACAGCCTGTACCGTGCAGCCATGTACAGCGTGTAGGTCGGGGCCAGTTTAAACTGCACCGCCCCACTGTTCACCTCACTGATGATCGACACCAGGAAAGGCTGTTCGCCTGCAAGCCGGAGAAACACAGATATTGGAGATAAATACAACATGTAAAATGTTGCAAAATGCTTAATATCTTTGAACACTTTAACAAACAGTACAAATATTTCTTTTGTCCCTTTTGAATATACTATATGATTGGGGTGGTGAGAGCACGGTTACGGTCACACTGATTCAGAAACAAATCTCAAGACATTGAAGCAAACAGAAAATGGTGTGGAGAACCCACCTTCCTCACGAAACTCCAGTACGGCGGGGAGAACTGATCGCGGGGCCGGGTCATACTCCGGGGGGCCTCCTCGGTAACCCCTACAAGGACAAAAACATGTTGATTATGGTACGCTAAGTAAAATTATAATTTTAAGCCTGTTGGAAGAAATTTCAAAAAATATGTTCTGGTTATGTGGATAGGGACAGGTTGGTGGTCCTGGAATATCTTGATTTTGTCTAGTGACAGTCTATCAGAGAGTCACGTCTACCCAAACCTGTTAGCCAGAACATGTATACAATGTCGAAACTCAGCTATTATTCTACAAGGTGCTTGACTAGGCGAGAGGCACTTCTTCTAGTTAATATGTTCATCTAAAACTGAAACAGGACGTTGTAGGTTAACTTACATCTTCTGGAATTGATCAGGGTTTGAGGTTGTCTCTATGTGTCCATCCACGTCGAAAGTTGTCTCCACGGCGTGTGGGTCGTTGTGGGGGTCATATGGTGGGGGTCCACCATGAATCGGGAGACGGTCTGCACCGTGCATCTTCTGGGTGAACAAACAGAAGAGTTAAGTTTTGGCCTTAAATAGGTAGTTTTCCTTCACATCTTTTCATAGCAGTATTTTTCATAACTTCATTTGAGTTGATAGGATGGGTTAAGTTGTATTATTCCTAGCCAAAGCAATACACATTTTTCTTTCTTCTATATTCTATTAAAAATGTCTCTTACAAAAATATCTGCGATTCCACTTTCAAGGATTTTCTTTTGTTGAAGCCTAAAATACGGCATTCCGTATTGAAATGGAAAAACGGCATCTGTAATTATAGCACCGGCAGATGAAGTAATCATAAAAATATCCAGGACATTGACAGATAACATTTTCTTTTCCTCACCTCCTCAAACCTGGGTTCCATGAACCTGAAGGCGCTAGCCTTGCCGAACCGTACGGTCATGCCATGCTGCAGCAGGGTGGTGTCGTCAATCCGCTGGCCCTCCACGTAGGTCTCAGCCTCCCGGCTGGTCGGGGTGACAGTCACGATCCCACCGGTGTGAGCGATCACACAGTGTCGAGGGTAGATGTCAGGGGCATACAGCTGCAGGTACTGCCCACTCCCCGACATGTTGCGGCTAGCCCCCACCTCAGTTACGTTCAGTGGCAGGAGCAGGCGCTTGGCCTTGTGGGGCTCAGAACCATCTGGAACGGAGGAGAGAATAATTGTCGTTTCTGAGATATACAGATTTTTTTTTATTTCGGAATGCATAAGTTAGAAAATGTCTGAAACTAATTCAAGAATTGTGCTTAAACATTACACACTTTGGTGTAGAAATACTCTAAATACATGTCAGTAACTTGACTCACCCGGGTTGAGTTCGATGAGGTAGGGCAGGGCGTTCATGTTCATCTGGCCGCTGTACGGGTCGTACCCCTCCTCCGGCCCGACCCCTTTTCCCGCACCCTTACGTTTCCGCTTCTTAGGCATGTCAGCTGTCCGCTTTCTGAGGTGGAACATCACTGTTCCTGCAAAAGGAAAATGGAAAGCCATTTATACTCTGGAACATATATTTGGTTTAAGTTTTGATTTGGTTTTCCAAATTACTTCCAGACGAAATTGATATTAACGTAATATAGAACAAAATAAGATGTTTTATATTATACTTTTAGTTTACAAAAGAGTATTCCTCCTTTCAATTAAATGTAATCATAATCTGAAATTGAGTTTTCAACCAACATACTTTTATATCACACAAATCATACACAATTGCCGCAACACCAAACTCTTTCTGGTCTATAATATAAACACTAGAGAACACTCGTATACTCACTCTATTGTACTTAGATAAGGAGCACAGTGAGATGCTCTTGTGAACCTTATTATTAACCAAAACATTGTTCAAAATATGCAGAAAATGATTAAAACGAGGAGCGGTATGTACGGTAATACTTCCCCCGATATGCACTGCCCACCACCCCTTGCAGGTAATTGTAATAACAGGTAATTTCAGGGTACCAACCCAAATTCCATTTTCAAATTCCCTGTGTTTTCCTGGAGATTTCCCTGTGTTTTCCCCGTCCTGCAGCAACTTTTCCCTGTGTCATATCCAGCAAGTTGTTCAAATTTAAAAGCCTATATGTGCTGATAAAAATTTGCGAACCCAACAACAAAAAGTTGAATCCCTAAAATGTTGAGAAACAGGAATTTCAGAATCTGGCATTTAACCGCAAAATGAAATTCCCTGTGTTTTGACAAAATTTGCAAATTCATTGTTTTCCCTGTCAGGGATTTTTTTTCGCCTTTTCCCTGTTTTCCCTGTGCGGTTGGTACTATGTACTTTAATCTCCCTGTTATTAGCATTGCGCCACACGGATTAGTATCGAGTATATTTCTTTTAGTATTGAGAGTACAGCCGGCGGTGACTGGGTCGGGTAGACGGGTTACACAGGTAAGCCTGTCTAACCAGCTGAGCCTTTGATGACAGTCGTCTGACAGCTCCTACCTGTTACCAGAGATCTTACGGCAAGGTAAACTCAAATTACCGCATAAGGAGTTTAACACTGATTGAATTATAGATCACTTACGTGTGTATATATATATGTATGTAGTTTGAGGCGGCATAGTGCTCATCCTCGACCTATGATCCCCCAAGCCTTTTGTTCATTGAAAAGAGGCTTTATCAATATTCCATTTTGCATTTAATAGGATGAGGAGTTAGTGGTTGAAAACAATTGTTTAGTGATGCTTAGCACCTTTTGTCAACTATGTAAAAATTCCTTGAAATTTGCAGTTTATATTGATCATTTACTAAAGCCAAAAGACTATGCTGCAAAACTGAATACCCTTTGTTTGTATCAAGCATTGAATAGACGTGAAAACTTATCTATTGTACACAAACTTTATGATCAAAATTCCATTCCATTCCATTCCCGCTAGCTGGAGAAACCCACCTTTCTTCTTGCTGGAGGAGGCCCGGCGGGTGGAGGAGCGGGGGATGTAGGGGCGGCGGACCGGGGCACCCTGTCGCCGAGCCGCGGCGCGCTTCACGCCCCACGACATCATGCCCAGGGCCTGCATGGTGCAGTGGTATAAGGGCCTAAAATCTGAGGGCTTTTAAAGGCTGATGGCCTTATGGAAAGGGCTTTTAAAGTGATATGGGCTTTAAAGATGGAGCAGCTGAGGGCTTTATAGGGCTGAGGACCTTCTGGGGGGATGGCTTTAAAAGGGACGAGGACTTTTAATGACTGCCTTAAATGACTGGGGGCCCTAAAGTGCCGAAGGTACTGAAAAAACTGAGGGATTTAAAAGGCAAAAACTTTAAAGGGCTAAGGGCTTTGGAAGCGGAGGAGCTAGGGCCTTTAAAGGGCAGTAGGAACTGAAACCTGTAGTGTTTCAAATATAGACGCGGAACTATAACGACTACAGCCAAGGTCGTGAGCCCTGAAGTATTTTTCCTCAAAAGCTAGAGACAAACGATCGGTAGAAGGAAGGGTCGGGCACTTGGCAGTAAGACCAACTGAAGGTCCCCTAAATACCCTGGGAGAGGAGCTTTATCTCTCTGAAATAGGTCCAATCATAAGGCACTACAGTGGAAGACTTCTAGTTAGGAGCGCTTAAGAACTGCAGTCTGCTTCCCGGGCCCCTCAGCAGCTATCGGCACATATCAAACGCTCGTAGCTTTCAATAATACCACAGCTTAATCCATCTTGTTAGAGCTGCACTGCTGAGAACTGAATCTGATCTGACGTATGCTGTGGCCGTTGGGGTGGGACTGCCTCCCCTCGTACCCCCAGCCATCACGCGTCCCATCCTCTCCTATGTAAAGTGGGTGCAGCCTGCCCGAAGGATCCAAGTTAGCACAGACAGGCTTGGGTGAGGCGTGGATACTCCAACGAGTTTATTGCCACCTCTCAGTAAATTGATATGTGTTTGACGATGACTCTTAAACCCTGCACAGCACCTGTTCCTCGTAATAGCGCTGTAATTGTGTACGGGAACTGTGAAGGATTATAAACCAATGCGGCACCGCCTCCCGAGAGATGCAACAACTCTCTCCGTGCAGTCAGCTGCTAAAACACCCAGGGCTGGGGAACCTTGAAGGCGTCCTTCAGTGCTTCATGATTAGTCTCTCTGAAATCCTACTGATACAGCTCATTCCTCTGCAACACTTTTATGTCAGTTCCTTTACTCCTCCTTTCTCCAAAACCTAATTATCCCTCTTAGGGTGGGCAAGAAGGGTTAAACTTTAATCCTAAGCTTTTAAACTGTATTCCGTATACCGTCCAACATCTAATATCTAACATCTCCAACTGAGCACACGTATCTGTATGTCTCCCCACAGTTTCTCTAGAAAAACTAAGTTTTCAATAAACTGCAAAATTAGAGTCCTGAGAAACTGAGAGCGTCCAATCCTCCTATGCTTGTAAACTGTGTTCCAAAACCGGCCAACAGTTAATGTCTCCAAATGACAACAGCAGTATGTACACAAACTAAACCACAGTTTTCTACACGGTGTCTCCTCAAAGACTGAGAGTATTCACTCTGTATACGGTTAACCCGATGAGGCACCACCACGTGAGACGTGTGTAAAACCGCAGTCCCCGACCCACCTGCCCGCCCGCCCCCCGCGCAGTGCCTACTACAGGTGAGGCCATCAATACACCTTACTACAGTTTTACCTGACAACTACTCTTATACACCGGTAACTGGCAAGGCAGGCATGCGTGATTTCAGCTGAGATGGCAAATTTCATTCAATTTCGTTTTCAAACATTTCTAGGAATCATCTTAGACATTTCTAGGAAGTTTTCAAGAAAAGGTTTCTTTTTTTAAACAACTTTTCCCGAAAAGTGACTTTGAGGGTGGTTTTTGAAAAATGTTAGGAATCATCTTAGACATTTCTAGGAAGTTTTAAAGAAAAAGTTATCTTTTTTTAAAAACAAGTTTTCCCGAAGAGTGCCTTCATTCACGTCCTTATAAGGCGGGTCGGCCGTAGGACTAAGAGAGGGCATGCATCAGGGGCTATTGTGTGATATCAAACTGAATTTCAAGGATTTTTCTAGGAAATGGTTATACATGTAGATATTTTAAGGATTTTTTCGCGTTTCTATCCAACAAACACTGCACTTCATCCCTTACCGAGGCAGGTCGGCCGTAAGAAGGGGCAGGCACCAGAACCTATTGTGATAGCAAAATTAATTTCTAGGATTTCTTCTAGGAAATGTTTGGACATTTTAAGGATCCTTTTCCACGTTTCTACCCGATTTGGTTAATGAATTATCAGGTGAACGCATTTGGGTTTATTTTTACTTCGGGGATAAATCAATTGCCCTTGAAAAAGAATGTTCAATCTCTAGCTAGTCCGATTCCTCTGGGATATTTTTGGAAAAGACACTCCCTATTCTTTATGTTCAAGCATTCTCTTTGCAAACAAATAAATGACACTTCAGAGATCAGGGGCTAATAAGGAAAACCTATATGGGTGCTCTCCATGTCAATATCAATAAACACCTACATCTCCTTGTTGCGTGAGTTAGCGGTGTGGGCGGGCAAAGGGTGTTTAAAGGGCGCATACCAGGTGGGCGGCGATTAACGGGTACCACTCTGAAGTTGCTATTTTGGTGGTAATAATACGCCCTAAGGGGCTTTTCGTGTGTATTTCTGTCCCCGTATCAATGTTAGTGTGGCAGTAAGTCGACGCAAATAGTTCATCCGTTTCCAATAAACTGAGCAAGGAACTCAAAGCAGCAAAACAGTCCGTTCTTTTGGCTTTAGAGTTTGCAGGCATCATACCGCCCTCCCAAAAAAATAAAGGAATTTAAAGGAAGTTTTTTTCGTAAAAATAAAGGAATTTGCAGGGATTTCTAGGAGAAATAAAGGAATTTTAAAGGAATATTTCGAGAACTTTTAGAGAGTTTAAACATGAAATAAGGCAAATAATATTGTAACAGGACCGCCTGCCTCTTGATTTTTTCTGTGCAGCACTGCATTGACCCACGTCAACTCATGTCGATCGATGCGTCGACTCATGCCGGTCGACACATCGACCTGGATCGATTGACGGCTAGAAAATTTTGCAATTTTATCGCTAATAATATGGAATTCTATGAATTTTATGAGATAATGTGATATTTTCTTACTCTAGAAAAAAAAAAGGAATTTAAAGGAATTTTTCATGAAAATAAAGGAAAATAAAGGAATTTTGCCTATTTTCACAAAAATAAAGGAATTTAAAGGAAATTCCTTTAAAATAAAGGAACGGTATGATGCCTGAGTTTGTTTTTGGCATATGCACGGGTGGGTAAGACGAGGCGTGGGTGGAGTTTGTACTTTGTGATCCCATTGATCCGTTCTCTAGGTCCGACATACCCGACCCCCGCCCTACCAGGGGTACCGCCCCCTGGTGTGAAAACCACCAGCTAAGGCCACCTGGTGTCAGCAGAGACAACTACAAGTTAACTCTATAGGTCTCAGGGAACTAAATGTTTTCCTGTATAGTTTAATGTAACGCGGCATCCAATAAAAAATATTCAGAAAGAGTTTTGCCCAAAAATTCAATTCTAAGCCTCTAGACAGACCTTTCATACACAACATATCAAAATTTCAGCATAGGTTAACCCTGAAAATCTTGAATAAGGGCCAAAAATGTGTACCTACCCTCATTTTGACAGGTCCGCACTGCCAAAATGCACCTAGAATACACCCTGTCCTAAAGGCATTCTCAAAAATTCTAACAGTCAGATACCAGACTGTATGATATATAAATCAATTCAGGAATAGTTGGGGAGCATCCTGAATTTTTCCTTTGTTTTTCACTAGATTTTTCATTCTAATATGGACCAACCAGAGCCCAGCATAGTATTCACTGCAGTCCAGAAAGGTATATGACACTACAGATGGCGCCACATTTAGTTCTCTGAGACCTGAAGGGGTAAATACACCGTCCACACGACGGAATTGGTGTAAATGAGTTCAAAGTCTTTTTGTAACAGCTGGCTTTTTGTGACAACTAGATTGTACGTCATCAGCAAAAATTGACACCAGAAAACGAAAATAGAAGTTTTAGCCGGTACCAATTTTAAGAACCATAATAATACATTAGAGTTTACACTATTTTGTGATAAGCGTTTTTGTGAGAGGCGGCAGCTCCGACGTTAATTCACTATTCTTTGTGTATCCCACATGTCACTTACTCTAAGCATAACCTCGCATCAAATTCTGAAATAAATAGTTGGTGTTCCTAGAACTAGAATTTCTTTTTACATTTCTGAACTTCTTGGCTAGGGGTTAGCCCCTCCTGTATTTGCACTTATCTTTATTTGCAAGAGATCACTTTTAAACTTACCTCGTTCAAACTTGGCATAGAATAATTATTGTAAGCTCGACTCACCTTTGGAGGGCGGGTGGTTCATGAGTATGGAGAGCGGGCAGTCTTCATCGTCGAGCACGTAGTCCTTCCCCCCGTGGTACTCCATGTCATGACCCATGATACGCTGTAGGTAATCGATGAAAACAGTTAAAATCATGATGCTCAAGTTTTGTTACAGCATTTTACATTAAAGAATTCCATGTTTATCGAAGTACAAGCTAGAAATTTGTTCTTTTCTTGTGTGTTTTGTTTTTCTTGTGAAATTCCAAGATTCTTTAAAGTATTAGGATTTTAGGCAGTTATTTGGGAGGGGGGGGGCAAAAATTGTTTTCCAATGATGGCCTAACGTGACACATCTAAAGAACTCGACATCAAAAAGATCTGTTTAGGGCATTTTTAACTTTGAAAGAATGGCCTACAAATTTACATGTTTGTACCTCATTCATCCAGAAATGCAGGGATTGTTAGTTTCAGTCGAAAAGAATCTAGTTGCTTTTTTTTCAAATCTATCTTTTCCTGGCTTCGAATATTCTTTTAATCTTTGAATTACAAAATGGCATCGTCCGTGTACCTGTACGAGGCAGAAGTCGTTGGGGTCCTCCTTCTCCATGCCGTACTTCTCTAAGGTCTCCTTGACCACGTAGAGCGCGGTGTCCGCGATCGACAGCAGCAGCGTCTTGTACGGCACGTCTGGCCGCAGCGACTCACCATAGATCTTCAGGGTACCACCTGCAAAATGATGATACTGTGATTAGAATTCAGGCAGAATGCGTAAAATCTGTTTTATATTGCTCAGGTCTGTAGTATCATATGCCTAATGGCTGATCACAAATCCCCTGGTTTTCTCTGCTCTAGTGTAAATTTTTCGAGTTGCATCTTTGATTATTTCTTCTGATTTACAAACACTTTAAAACTTCAATGCTATATTTCTAGAATAGGTTTGTGCGGTAACGCTTTAATGCACATCAATATGTCTATTGCTTTCCCATATTTCATATTTCCTTTCTTCCTCTTATACTACGTTAAAGTTATCTCCTTGATTTCCCTGGGGATCCTCTTTCAAAATACTTGTGTGATAGTGTCTGTATTTTTGTCCAGCGACTTTGATATTTCGCCTAGTGTAGTGACTCCCGGCGTTCCCAGTGGGCGCCACCGGCGGATCTGAGGTCAGCGTCGGGTCACGGCCCTGTACACTGCCGCCCTCTGTACGTCAGGTGGGGAACTACATATAATTCGTCTCACCAAGTACCAATCAGGTTACTGTACCTAGGTTTTCTGAATAAAGGCTCAACTACATATTATGAGATATAGAAGAAATTAGTTAATAGGCGGCGGAGTTTATGACGAGAAATGGTTGGTCACTCCAAGCAATCACGTCATCTGAACGATTGTGTTGTTCCTTCATGTTTAAATCTTATAGTTTTCAGATTTCGTTGATCAATATTGTGAAAAATCTTTTGAATCATGTTTTTCACACAAAAATCTTTTTTGAAAGACATTCCATAATATTTTTCTAGTAATTTAAAGAAATTGGTTATGACCCTACGCCACTGCTATGGTCTATAAAGGAATGTGACCTCAGGTTTAGGTGCCCTCTCTCGTTTCTCTCACTTTGGCCTGTACACTCTATCCTGCTAATTTCAGGCAGACTGTTTCAGGCCCCTTACTACCAGGAATTACCCCTTGCCCTGTCTACGACCTCACCTGAGGGCCTCGCCCCGATCAGGTGTACCCCGCCCCCCTAACCACCACCCCTGCCGGAGTATACAGGGCATTAGGGGCATTCCATAAGTACGTACGCATCATTTCCCTGAATTTCAGACCAGATTCCCAACCCCATAGGTCAAAAGTAAGCATTGGAATTATACGGGACGTACGTATATTTTCCAGGATTTCTACCTCGATATGTGCGTACTTGATGGAAGCCCATTAAAGAGTGGCTGAATGTCTAAGGATGGTCAAACTTGAAGTGGCTTAGATAAGTCATGAGATTACCCTTCCAAAATGGGCTAGGAAAAATTTGGTCCATATTACTTATTTAGTCTGCTATATGAAATCTCGATGGTAGTATCTGGTGAGGTTGTTAATTCAAAATCTTTGGCAAGCGAATTCCGTAGTCGGGCAGGTAAAACTTGAGGGTGAACTTGCCCCATGACCAGTCACCTAGAACGCTTGATGTCTATGTCTGGGACCGAATAAGCTTTTTGTTGCAGTTTTAACTATGTGTAAACGCGTTGGTCTAGAGAGGTAGGTGGTTTCAGAGGGTGTCAAGAAATGGTTACAATCGGAGGGCTGGCAAGCACTCAGACCGCTTGGCATCAGAACTTTTATGACCAGCTGTTCTCCTTTGTCTTTTGTATGACAACTATACAGGCTAGATTCTGAGACAGCACGAGATTCTGAGACAGCACGAGACAGAAAGCTTTCATAACAGAAATCTTTCATAATATGGGCATGGAAGCCGTCCATTAATTGCGTACATCCGATGCAAGAAGTCTTGGGGAGGGGGAAACTAAATGCTGAAAGGAATGATGTAAGTGTTGTGAATCTAAGATCCACAGGAACTGTTTGGGCGGCCCCGGGAAATGTTGTGTGGCTGGGTGGGGAAACCCTAGCCGGGAGTTCCCCGGGGGCCTCGACTTGGGGTGAGTTGGGGTGAGGGCGGTATAACCCCGGGTAGAGAGGTAAGTGGCCCCCGAGAGGCCTGACCCAGCCTCACACCGCCACCCAGCTGCAGCTAAAAGTCCGCCTCTGCTGCATACAATGGGAAGGTACCACCCTATCGCATCGTACATGCAGGTAGGAACATAGGGAACGAAGGATCGGGGACGGCTTTATTTGCATGTACCCATATCAATATCTCTCCCTCTACCACTTCTTCCAAATACAAATATCATACTTCTCCGAGTGTGAGGTGTGCAGTTCTGTCATGGGGTGCATTTTTTATTATTGCAGTGTGCACTCGACAAATACACGCCTTTTTACAGGTTTATTATGTGGGATTGTATACATGCGTGCAAAGAATATGCAGTCGGGTGAACGGGTCTTTAAGTCTCATGTGAGAAAAAAAGAGACCCAGAAAATCAGTGCCTGCCTCAGTGGGTGGTGTGCTTAGATCCAAAATAATACTGATTTCCACGGTAAGGAGTTTAGTGAAGCATGTATGTGTTTGTCTGGATATACTGTTATTTAATCCTTTAAAACACCCAAAACAAACAAAAAGTACACAAATCACGTTTTTTTCCCGTGTCTTGGCTTCATGTAAGCCGTTATTATGGATGATGTGTAGCCTGACTGTTAATGCGACACGCTAGCTATGTTGCTGCTTAAAGCGACCCTTCCAACCAGCACTAAACCCGGTACAACCGCGAACTGCGTCCTATTTACGGCACTTTAACATCGCTGGTTCCCAAATCATTGTGGTCTGCCTCACATAACCAGCGAACTGAACATTCTACATCCGATGCATGCATTAATATTTTCCTTTTTTTCTTCTAAATTTTATATATTCATTTATATTTTTCCTACCCCACCTTTTATCTGAAAAGTACTCTTCTCCACCAAGTAAATGAAACCACGTCAAACTTTGATTACTTTTTCCTTCTTTTTCTTTCATTTACCTCCATTTTTTTTCATTTATTCGAAAATGGCAAATGAACCAAACGAGTCAAATCTTGCCAACAATCGGTATTTAAAACTTGAAAATCGGCCAAATCGTACAAATGTCCAGAAAATAATTTCTATTTCACACTAGTGACTATTCTCTAACCCGTGGCAATATAGATAGTCCACAAAACGTACGACCGAAGTAGAATGTAACTGGTACATACATGCGGCTCCCTCAGTCACCATAGCATCACACCCGACCTTTTACCCCACAGTTGTACTTTTAGTTTTGGTTTTTGTGTTTCGTTTAGGTCCCCCTTCTTTCTCCTCCTCTGCCCAAGTTTTATATGTTGTTCTGAATTCCAAGTAAGGAATCGCTACTTGGAAGCTCTTCTATAGCTTCATCCATCCTCCCCATCCTCCCCAGTATAATTAATCTATAGATACATTTCAAATGGCAGAAAATATGTAAAGCTTTTGACAATGCAAGAATGCTTTAAAGATTCAGGAGCACAATATAAAGAATGTATACAGCCGATGGAGAAACTATGCATCCCGGCTTATGTGCGTCATATACCGGTAATAGCATTAGAAGATGACCACGGGGTCGAAATGAGGGAAACATAGTAAGTGTGCATTTATGATCCTAATGGTCTTTATCAATCTATTTTCTTCACTAGGCGGCGTGGTAGTGAAACTGGTCTATTCTAAACTATTGTTGTGGGCGGTGCACGACGTTGGCTGTGTGCCAAAGGGAACAACGTACCAGACACTGCTCACCAGACTACTACAAATACGGCACTTTTTTGTCAAATTTCTTTCTTTTTTGGGTCGATTTTTGCTCATTCTTCTCATCCTTCTTTTCCCTAATCCTATTTTGTCCTACCCTACTACCCTGCCATCCAATCTCCTGTCTCCTATCAGTTCAGATTTAACGCCCGATCCGTCGCATACGTACACGTGAAATAGGAGTAAATCCCAGCTTACATCAGTATCCAGGACAGGTCGGGTCTGAGGAGTCAGATCGTGTATACATGGGTGGGCCTTTTATACGCCACATAACCGGCACATTACAGACTCTGCTATTATCGGTTTTGTGAAGAGGTATATTCACCACATGGTCCTTTTCTACCTATTTTGTGATCGTTTTTCTCTGGGGTGTATTTGATGGGTCCATGGTACTAGACAAGACGTGGATAGACGTGGCTATGGGTCCATGGTACAGTTGGGAACAAGAAACAAGCTCAGAGGGCTAGTCGTACTTAAATATTAACAGCTTAAAGTTGCCATGTTTATTTAATTTATCTAAAATTCAATCCAACTATCTCTTTCACACAGAAGCTCCTCCGACAGTAAATGGACATAGCATGTCCCTATTACTGATCCTGATTTGGGCCAGCTCTTCTCAGGAGCAGCTCGCCCGCCGGGCTAGTGGTCTACACAAAAGTTAATAAACACCCTGCCCCCCCCCCCCCCCCCACAAACTTCCCCAACCCAGCCATGTTACTTTACTATTACTATTACTACAGGTATGTTGGACCCTGATCTATTTACGACCCATCAATATAGCTCTCACCCCATACCCCACTCGGCACCCCAGGAACTCCGCTACTATTACTATTACTACAGGTAAGTCGGACCCTGATCTATCTATGACCCATCAATACAGCTCTCACCCGATGCCCCACTCGGCACCCCAGGAACTCCGCTACTAATTCTATAACTACAAGTATGTCAGACACTGATCTATTAATGACCCTGAATACAGATCTCTTCCAGTGCCGCACTCGGCACCCCAGGAACTCCGCAACTATTACTATTACTATAGGTAAGTCGGACCCTGATCTATTTACGACCCGTCAATACAGCTCTCACCCTGTGCCCCACTCGGCACCCCAGGAACTCCGCAACTATTACTATTACTATAGGTAAGTCGGACCCTGATCTATTTACGACCCGTCAATACAGCTCTCACCCTGTGCCCCACTCGGCACCCCAGAACTCCACTACTCTTACTATTACTACAGGTAAGTCGGACCCTGATCTATCTATGACCCATCAATACAGCTCTCACCCAATGCCCCACTCGGCACCCTATGAACTCCACTACTATTTCTATAACTACAAGTATGTCAGACACTGATCTATTAATGACCCTGAATACAGATCTCTTCCAGTGCCCCACTCGGCACCCCAGGAACCCCACTATCACTATTACTATTACTACAGGTATGTTGGACCCTGATCTATTAATGGCCTGTCAATACAGCTCTCACCCGATGCCCCACTCGGCACCCCAGGAACTCCGCTACTATTACTATTACTACAGGTAAGTCAGACCCTGATCTATTTACGACCCATCAATACAGCTCTCACCCGGTGCCCCACTCGGCACCCCAGGAACTCCGCTACTATTACTATTACTACAGGTATGTCGAAACCCTGATCTATTTACGACCCATCAATACAGCTCTCACCCAGTGCCCCACACGGCACCATGCCCACATATATATATATACAGGCAGAGATAACACTGATAACGCCGATAAGGGGGGAGGTGAGTGCACCGGGTCAGGGGGTCTCAGGGGCCTGGGCAATCAATAACCTTAATCAAGATGCCAAAATCGCATTGGTGTGTAACAAGAACTATACTTATGAAATAGGAGGGCGGTATGGGCAGATGAAGATGAAGGCACCGTCTCCTGTTGTTTTACTCCTTTATCTTTAAAAACTCATCTCTTGCTGCTATCAATTATTATCCTACCATACAACGTGAACTGAAACTTCTTGCAATATTTAAAACCTTAACAGGCTTCACAATACTGGTCCCGGGAAAATTGGTTAGAGGGAGTCCCGGACCTTCTGATAGATAATATTTCGTCTATGGACATCTCCTGTTATTATTCTGGGTCCTTTATGTTTAAGTCTTATATTTTCCTATGTGATTTATAGGGATTTTCAAACACAGAAACGCAATTTCATCTCAAGTTCCCAGATTCAAAGAAATGTCAAGAATGTTATCATGATAACGTGGATCCCCCCACCCCCACACACACACCAAACAGAACCAAGGTCCTCAACCTAACCTATCTACATTTGTTCAGCAATTAGCTGAGTGAACTCGGTCCTCAGATTGTTGCGGGTAGTAGAGGGAACGGGTCCAACGAACAGAGGTTATCAGCTAAGATACCACTTGAGTTACGCTCGTCGAGGGTCGACCTAACCGCCGGGCCGTGGTGGACGGGGGAGCTGAGAAGCGTACTTCGTAGATGGGTGTTATTTAGGTCAACATCGGTCTTATCGGAAAACAGCTACAATACCCATGTACGATGACTGATTGGTGGGTATCGGATTAGTCATGTCAACCATGATAATTTTATTATCTGAACACTAGTTTGTTTGTGTTTTTTTCTCAATCAAGTATGTTTTTAGACTCTTTCTCTGACTTCTTCCATTATATATTTGTCCTTTATATTTCCTACAGCACATGAATAATACCTTTCTATACCATAACTTTGACTTTTTTGAATGATGTTAATTTAGGTAAATGGACTCGGATGTCATTAAAGACATGTTTAAATAAATTGCAAATTTCGTAAGCGATTTAATAAGCATTCAGACACATTTATGTGTGAAGAGATACGGTAAAATAGAAATAGGATAAAATATTTGTTAGACTTGTGGCAGAACAATTTTTCCATATTTCTGCCATTCGGGTTTAACGTCTGTTTTCATGATGAGTGGCTTGCGGTGCGGCCTGTGGGAGTCCACTCGACGAGCCGGTCCCTCCGGTATGGTGCTACCTAAGTAGGCCTCTGGTTGGCCATCAAGTGGTCATAAACTCACCCCTAACTCTGCCCTTTACCCTCCCCAGGATGGCCCACTCGTCAGCAGCGACGACAGCAGCCTCGCCGCATCATAAAAATTACGGCTTTTTTTCTGACCTTGTTTATTCGATCTTTTCTAAGTTGAGCTACTCGAGATTTTCTTACATATTTCTAAAATATTAATTCCCCTGTTGTCTTATTCAACGATTACATATACCATAGAAGTGTAGGGAGATGATATATTTCCTTAATCTACTCCATGTAATAATGTCCTTCTTTTTCCCTATACATTCACATCCTGAATGTTTTTAATCTCATAATATTTAGAAAGAGAACAACTCTAAAAACGTACCTAAGCTAACTTTTCGGTCGTCCAAACTAAAACGCGAAACGTTGGCCAATACCTGCATGCGACAACTAGCACGTCGGCGCCGGCCTACCCTCACGAACCCTTGCTCCCACCAAGGAGTCTACAGAGACTCCTTGCTCCCACTGAGCCCATCACGTCTCACTCCCCCTCAGCGTCCGTCCTCGCCGCGAGCTTCTCTCAGGGGCGGCATTTTTGGGCAGGGCGGGGCCCGACGTTCTCCCCGACCAGCCCAGTCAACCACTTTGTGTGGGGGACGGCGGGAGACGAGGGTCGAGTCTGCATTCTGAGGGTTATTGGGGCGGGTGAGCTGCTCTGTAAGTCGAGAACAACGCACATGCAACTCACAAAGTTTGTGGGCAGTCTCCAAAAATATGTGACATTGCTTTGGTTTTCTTGCAATCCCTTGTTTCAATGAATTCTTAGTACATTGACGCTTAAGTCGAGTTCACTGATTATGTGTATCCAAAGAGCAACAACCCATCCGTCACGACTAACTCCACGCTCGTTAATATTTCTCGGGTCTTTTCTATCCTGAGCGGCAAGTCACGTTGGATTCCATCACTATAGGTGGCCACTCCATATTTTCTCACAATTGTTCCCCTTGTGATTCGGGCAAATATTTAATTTCTTATTTCTGCTGCCAATTTCCCCAGTTTTTCCTGCTCACTTGTCACCCCGTTTTCCGACAGTCCAAATGTCCGACTTGTACATTTTTCTTCGGGCATTAGATACATGAAAACTCGGGCCTACCTGCAAGATACAGAACTCTCGCTGAAAGTCTAACAAAGAAGTACATCCCACACGGCTACGCCCAAACGTAATGACAGCTTGACATCCTGAATCCTCTAGACTCGGGAAAGGTTGACTTCAGAGTCTAGTCTTACTTCACACCTGACCCGTCGTCTGAGTCTCAGGTTGCCTCATTAGTTTCTGTATCGTGTGACAGTCACAGGTAGTTTCAACAGGACAAGTTTCTGTCACTTAGATATCTTTGACCAAACTAATCTCAACAGAAGGGCAACTGGTGAATGATCTTAAAGTTACACATTATGAAATTGTCGTTTTTTTCTGCGAGTTTTGAGTTGTTTTTATTTCTTGAATTACAGAACCCAAACTGATCTGAGTCGGGCCCTCCATCCCTGAAGGCTCCCAAAGTGACACTTTAAAATACTTTCGCTCCTTTCTGCACCCAGATACATCTTTAAATCAAGTTTTGAATTATTTTCTATCTTTGAACTACTGACCTGAGTCTGGGCCGCCGTCCCTGCTCTTGAACTGTTGCAGTTTCTTCTCGAGTTTCTGTTGCCGCCTCCTCCTCATGACGGCCTCCGGGTTGGAGATAGAGCGGGTGAAGCTCGTCTCGGGCAGCTCGTTGTACAGCTTCTCGGCTACCGACTTGTTGGGCGTCTCGTTCTCCTTGCCCTTCAGCTTGGCCTCCTTCTCCTTCTTCTTCTTCTCCTTCTTCTCCCGTTTGGAGAGTTTGCGTTTGAAGCCGCCCACTCCCACCGGCACGTCGTCCGTGATCGACGAGAGCTGCGGAGGAAAGTTTGAAAATTTGTAATTTTGTTTTGAATCAATATCATTACGTGATTCGTTAACAAGTATGACCAAGGACTCAGTAGCTAATTTTATAGCTTTGGTACAGCTGCGGGAGTTGGAAATTATGTCATAGATAAGTTTTGGTACCTTTGATATATTAACGAAGGAGCCCGTCAGAGGGCGAAACAAAAAGGACAACTTTGCAAGTGCAAGATAGTATTTCCCTAGCCGATTTATACTCAGATACATTCTTTGACATAGTGTTTTTCAATACCGATCAAGAGGATCAAGATTCATCGCGATTTTCTAAAACAGGAAACTGTGCTAGTGTAAAATATAGATTCTATGACAGAATGGTATCTTTTATACCGATGAAGAGGGTTCAAGGATTAGTATCCCTAAAAAGTTTTACTTATTAAGTAATTCAATGAAAGTGCGTGGAGGCTAGATGGGTCACATCATGTATCTCATCAATAGATGTGGTCGTTTCTACTAAAAATATCTTTCGTACAACAATACTTGACATCTGGTGAGAACTGACTCGAATGCATTGCATATGACTTTTCAGATTAACTTATTTCAATTCTTACAAAATTTCATATTGGATCTACTGTACTTACGGGTCTGGTTTGTTCATCCTCGTTCTTCAGCAGGAAGCGGCCGTCGCGCGCGTCCTCGTGCCAGTTGAGCTGGATCAGCAGCGGCTGTTCGTTGTCTGACAGTTTGCGCTCATCTGCAACGATACAAAGGATGACAAGGTTAACATAAGACTTTTCTCGTTTTGCAATATAGGGGATCACCTCAGTAGTCAACGTTTTGATAGAAGATAATCCCCTCTTGTTTGTCTTAGGTCGGTCATTGTTTATGGGGCAATTAATAAGAAAATTTAGAAATAGAAAAAATGAAAGAAAAAGGGGGGTTTGGGGGCACAGCCCCCAATTTCTAACAAATATTGACAACAAATATTTAACCTAACCCAATAATAACATCAATATTCTTGTCTGGAAAGTATTTTTGTAATTCTTGTATAAACTTTGACCGGCACTGCCACCCGACCCTAATCCCTGAGTGTTGTGTTAAGTTGACTAGTGGATGGCAGCCCAATATAGGCCAGTTACGTGTATTAAAAACATGATTTCATTTTACTGTCATTTCTATATTCAAACGTCGGCTATTATTTTCTGAAAAGCAAGCTTGCGAAATTCTTGAATAGCACATGACGCATTGTGTGTAATTAGAACAGCTTCTTTTTTCCCCTTGTAACAACGATAATGGTTGAATAACCCCCTCCCCACCCCCTACCATTTTATCTTTACCTTTGTTGGGGAGGGGGGGTTGCAGGGTGACTATTAACGCTGAGCACACATTAATGCTAAAGTTTATTTTCATTTAAGTTTAAACATATCCCAAGGTCATAACCCCACAGTCAAGCTACCTTTCTTTACATGTATTTAAATTTTAATCGTCCATTTCGTTGTTGTTCCTTGACCCAGTGGTCCTGCATACAGACTATGCCTACACAACAAAGGTGGCCGGTGGTATGGGTATGTGAAGAAGTGTTATGATGATTAAATCAGCCCGGGCCCCCGACCAGTAGCCGTGTTGACATTCCTCACTGTGGGCCTTGTACAATACTGAGGGCCTGGGTCTGGGCCCTGAGTCTACGTACATACCTCGCACACTGAGTCACACAAGGAAACTCATCAGTTGGGGGTTACAACCCCTGAAACTGACACTTTGACTGCGAGCCTTATTGTTTGGCGTATTAACGTACAAGTCGTGCATAAAAAAAAACTGTTTCTTCTACATGTGTATTTTTGTTGTTTTGTTGGTTGTTTTTTTTTGTTTTGGTAAACATTAAAGGGTGTAAATTAATGATACCAAACTCAAATTCTCCTGTTATTGCAGAGCTTTAATTCATCATATACACCCTAAATACCTGTGCAATTCTCTCCTTTTTTCATTTTCGAAAAAATTCTGGGTGAGGTTTTATAAAAAACGCAAAATAATTTTGGGGGATGGAATGATGCGACCAGATGAACAAAGAATTAACAGCACATGTACAAAAGTAATAGTTAAAATCGGTCTGACACATATTAGTACCCACGTGCAGAGCCCCACAATGGGTATTTCACGTGGATTAATCACTGGGTTTTCCAACCTCTGCCCGCCCACCGACCTAAGATTAATGCCCTACAGAGGTCATAGGGATTATCCCCCGATTACAGGAGGCACTAACCACCGGAGGGGGGAGAACTCGACAGCCAATTAGTAGGGCAGGTGTTTGGGTCTGGGGTTACACAATGTAGGCTGAAACACCAATGAAGTCTGCTCAGTACATTATGTCATCGTCCTGACCAGACCCAAGGACATTCCTGGCATTTATAGGCAAAATTAAGTTGTTTCCGGGACTTTAAATTTGCGCGATAACTAGGTAGATTGTCCAAACATCTAATATCTTCATTATTTACTTTTCATTTTTTCGTTCAGGACAGAAGCTCCATATGATCATCTCATTCTGAAAACACATTTCATGCATGTGTATTCACACTTTATTCACACGGCTGGCAGAAAGACGCATGTACTTCTGATTCTTTGTGTGTCCCTGTGAATGTGGCTTGCAAATATCAGGAAATCTCCACAAAAGACCCGGTAGGCTTAGGCTCCTGCAGTGAGTGACCGGTGAGGGGAGGGCAACCCCTGCAACTTAAAGCCATGACCCCGGGATGATGTGTACCTGTTGTATATGGGTCTCTAACTCGGTCTGGTACAGTTACCTCTCAATAGAAGGATTGTGTGGATACCATTTACAGGAATGTTGATTCACTAATTTAAACAAATGAGAAAAGCATAGGGGTCAGTGAGTATTATTTGAGTGATTATATACCGGTAGTACACATGTACAAAACTCAGGATCAAAGAAACGTTCATAGGTAAAACATATCAAACTATGCTGATCCTAAAATACTATACAGGAATGTGCAATGTCAGAGCAGTTATTTTTTTTAGAGCTGGGGGGGGGGGGGGGGCATCTGAAAAATGACTATCCTGTGAGTGTCCAAGTAGATTTGCTATATCTTAAAAAGACTTTCTCATTCTCACTCTAAAAGTTTCCTTGTACCCTATGTGTAATTCTAGACAGACACAAAGAGCAGGCCCTCCAGTGGTGGACCTGACTCCCTACCCCATCCCCACCCTTAAAGTTACCACAACAAACGGCCCTGTCTGTAACCCACCTACTGGAGTAGGGTGGTCCGGGCAAGGTAAATAAGCACCACTTGCCCGCCGTAAACATCAACAACAACCCGCGCCCAAAGGGCTACTACAGTGAACAAGGGTAACTTCTAAGTTCAGATTGAAAGGGTGAGGTAATCATTTTAAATTTACAGCACTGTCTTCAAATGAGCCCAATGAGTTTTATCACTTTCTCCTAAATGTGTGCTTGATTGTTATTTAGTTTTTTTATCCTCTGCTCTCTGTTTTGCTTCATATTTGGTAGTTATTATTCTTGCGTGACGCGGCTCTAGGTGTATCACTGTGATTTTTGTATTCTTGTTCAAAAACAATTTTAGCAATGATCTATAGACCTGCTATAGTCTGCTTCATACGGTAACAACGAAAAGAGGAGCACTAATTATAGGAACGAAGGTAGATTGGACCCTTCTGCTCTCGTTTGTCATAATTTGAGTTTTTAAAGTGAAATCAACGATTTTTGTTTTTGAATTATAATTTAGATTGATTTATTTCATTTCATATTGCGTACAACGCCCCATTTGCGAAAAAAAAAGTACTTGACAGAGTACCCCAGGAGACATATAGAAGAAAACAGTCTGCGGAGGTCGTTACCCCCAACTTTATCTTATTGTCGGTAGCCCCAGACGTTCACTACGTACCCCACCCCCCACCCCATCTTTATCTGTGTGAGGGTAGCCCCAGGTGCTGACCCCGGGTTAGTTAGTACCCGGTCGTGTGGCCGTTTCATACCTCCGTACCCCGACCGCATACCTCCCACCTCCACGTTGCGACAGGTCCATATGGTCAGCGTCAGAGCCCCGCACTTAACCTTTTCTACACAGAGTACAATATCCATAAAATTTACTTCTGCCCCGTAAATAGACCTAAGTGACAGGCAGGAAACATGGATTCTGTGAAGAGAGGGGAAGAACCTCACCGTGCGTCACCCCTCCTTTATCTTTTTTTCCAGAAAAGGAACTTTTTCTCAAATACTGAACATTTTTATATAATATCAAATTTGTTCTTACCCCGAAATCTATGGACAAAACCCAAGATCTTTGATTTCACTGTTATAGTTTGACAATCAATCGTATGTGCAGTTTTGCACAGAATCAGAATGTGCGTATTGGTACTTTTTAATTGTATACATTTCTAAATAATTTGCCTAGTCTAATTTACTTAAATTGCGAGCATCTCATTCAGAACCTATATCCGATTAGTCTCTAAATATACCATCTAATAATTATAATTAATATCTCTGTAATTACAAAGTTATTGGAGCAATACACTATAGTTTGAGTCTATATTAAACATATTAATCGAAACTATAAATCAGAAAATTTACTGGCGCATGGAGATGTGATGACTGGTGCCAGGAAACTTTATCTCCATGGTGATCTACATACCCGTAACCTGACCTTGCGTTCCTGGAAGCGTTCCTAGAAGTGACCCAGACGCTACCCCCCCCCCCCCTCCTCCTCCTCCTCCCAGCGTCTGACCTGCGTCCCCTCGGCGTCTGTAGGTTATCAGCGCTGAGTCTGACCCCTTGGGTCGTACCAGAGAGTTCGGCCCTTTCTTTGTTCTTGTAAACTGACTTCTGTCTTGAGACTGCTACACCTTTTAACGCTTTTCATTACAAGAATACTCCGTATTTCTCTTATGATCATAATTTCCTAGTTGAGATTATTTCTGCATTTCGTACTTGAAAAGTTGATGCTATCCTACTAACTAAATATCTGAACAATTACAAAGTATTATATTTATGAAAAAGTAGTTAACAGTGCGGTCGTCTGGAGAGGCACTTGATAATTGTTTGTGTCCGTTTTCTTTCTCTTTTTACTATTTTGATTTAGAATTTGAAATGAAATCTTGTCCTTTAAATGCCTAGCGAACGTTAGCATTCCATGGAGGAGAGCGCCTATCTAAGATTAGACAGGCCTGTGCAGTGAACCCTACAGTTTACATTAGGTCCCATATGGGTCCAATAAGGTCTGAGTAAGGGCACAGGTTAAGTGAGGGGGCTGGGGGGGGGCACTCTCAAGGCAGTGTCGATGGGACACGGCGAATGTATACACTCCCTGGAAAACAAGAGTTTTTCTTCACTTTGCCATCATTTGACGTCAAATTTGAGGATGTTTTGTGTTTTTCTGACTACTCTACCGTACATCCACGATTTAATTAGAGGCCTTACATTCAGTATGTACGCATCAATGGAGGGAGGGTGTATGTGTCCGAATTTTTTTTTGAAAATGTCCCGGACCAAAACGCAGTAGTAAATCAGTGCATACTGAGTGTAGAATCAGTGTCTGCCTGCAGTAGTAGTTCAGTGTTAGATCAATGAGAAAAACAGTGGTGATCAGCGGAAAATCAGTATGTCCGAAATACTTAAATGAGTACAATCAGTGTACAATCAGTAGCATTTCAGTAGCTCAATTAAATATTTTAGACGTACTGATTCAGGAAGTGTCCACTGCCGTGCGTACGTACTAAATTGAAGGCCCCATATTTTAAGGGAACCGCCCATGTGGACGTTGAGGGTGTAGACACCCAGCAGACCCTGCCCGGGACCTGTTAACAAACCAGGGTGATGGATGATGGCCGGTGACAGGGACTGGTCAGTCGGTCAGTCCTCACATCTGGTCAGTGCAATCAGTCCACACACCTGGTATGGTCGGTTTCAGCAGGGGGGTTTCCAGGTTTCCTGGTAACTGGATCAACAGTGACAGGTTGACTACAGTTTTAGGAGACTGGTAAACCACAGATTTGTTAATCTGGTACTACTTTGTAGGGATGATGGCTTCGGTGACTTTGGGCGTAGGGGGGACATAGCACAGAGAAAACAATTTGTAAAAGGGATATTCTAGGGGCATACCTAATCTGCAAGCTGACCAGCAATTAAAAGCTTAAGTTTAGAATCCAAGTTCCTTGTGCCAAGGCCATAAATTTGTGATTATATTCCGGTTAAGAAAAAGATATCTGCAAATTTCTTAAAATCCTAGGAAAATTCATGTAACGACGATCTCCAGGATTTTCCTTCCACTCATCTGAAATTAAGTTAGTTATTTTTTGGTGTTTTTTTTTCTTCTTACTTTCTGAAATCACCTGTGGTCAGTTTGGTGGTGCCTCGTTTTGCCGGTAGGGGGCAGATGGTCAGTGTCGGGGATTCCCCCTCAGCGGGCGGCGGTCAGTGGTACCCGGGGTCACCACCAGGGGGTTGGGGTCACTCCCCACGCTGGTACCGGGCGGAGATGGCGCTCTCAGAGCAGACACGCCGGACAGCAGGCTGTGGTCACTGCAAGCCCCTCTAATTAATTTGTCGTAAATTCAAAGAAATTTTGTCTAAGAGCATCTGGTTTATGCTCCATGTCCAGGGTGGTGAGGGTTTTGGAATTCTACGACACCCTGCCTGTATGGTTTTCTATATATATTCTTTTTTAATCGGGATCATCCTTATATGTTTTTTTATATATATAATTCATTTTTCAACAAGGCAAGGGTAGTGAAGGAGCAGTGTCTGGCCCATGATCCTGTCTCCATTAAAACTTGCTAAAGACATTTTTATCTTTTACAACTATTACTACATTCCTGAGTTTCCAATGAGAGTCCATCTCACTGGCGAATGATACGGTCATCCTACAAGTGCAGAACTGATAGAGTTCTATTTCCTGCTGGTGTGGTAATATCACCCTAGCTATCTGGAGTATTAACCTCCCAACAAACCGCTAAAAATCAAACTAAAGTACATCCACGGTGTGATACTGTAACCCTGAACGGTTAACGAGAGCCAAGTGCGCACAACAGGAATCACTCCACTACCACTTGGACGGACTAAACACGACCACTGGGACGGACTAAACACGACCACTGGGAGTAATCTATAGCACCCCGGTTGAAACTAAGCCCTGAAAGTGGAATTAAATACATTTCCCCCTAACTCTTGCAATGAGACTGGGTGCAGGGTGGTCGGTCTAGGGGCGGACTTTGTACCCTCAGTAACGGGGAGTATGGCGCTCGGTAAGTCAAGTTGAAGACAACTTTTCTTTAGTGGTTAATATGACACTTCCAATTGAATATCAGGGGTCAAACTATCATGGAGTGACGCGTCCCATTCCCTGGGTTGATACCATACATACACTGGCCCATTGGCAGTAGCCTATAACTTTATTATACCTTAGTGTGATACAAGGTTAGTAGTTAAGAGTTTAACTCAGGGCGATACAAACCTGGGTGATAACCAGCCTTGTATCACACTGCAGTGTGATACAGAAACTTTTTATTTTTCTAAAATTCATGAAAAAATGAAATCATTTAGAATTAAAAAATCTAACATTTGCATTATCTGCACAACGTTCCTAGCTACATTTTACTGCTTACTGTTTGTCGATTTGATGGATATCAAAAGAGTTATATGAAAAAACATTAAAAAAAAGTGCAGCATCACAGTCCCACCATCACTGATTGCTGTGCATCCTTTCTTGGGAGCTCAGATCTAACAGAAAAGGTATAATAAATCCATAACCAACCTCAAAGGGAGTACTTGGGCGGTTATCACCCCTCGCCGGGACCCCGATATCAGCCCTCGGCCGGCCCTTCGGGCCCTGGCCTCGGGCTGATATCGGGGTCCCAGCTCGGGGTGATAACCACCCTTGTACTCCCTTCTTGGTTGGTTATATGTATGTATCACACCCATAGTAAGTTAATACAGTTAACCTGGCCAGAAGTACATTTATGGCTCCCAATAGCTTGAGTTGATACTGTGCACTGGGCCGTTAGCAGAAGTCTATAATTGTATCAGACCCCGTTGTAGTACATTTTGCGGTGGCCTGTGGCCCTTTACATGGTGTTGTGTGCATTTTGTCTGTGTTGAACATACAGTGAACACGTAGAACCCCATAATTTGGGTTGATACTGTATACTAAGCCATCAGATTTAGAGGTAGTCTGACTCTATAACTGTATCATACCCCGTAATAACACGGTTAGCCCGGCGGTATGTACATACAGCTTACAAGTAGCGCCCCGTAATTTGGGTTGATACTGTACACTGGGCGCATTAGCACTATTCTCTAACTGTATCAGACCTTTTGATAATACAGTTAGCCCGGCGGTATGCACGGTATGCGCGGCCCGTAGTGGTGTGGGGAGCAGGGAGTGGGTTGGGCATGAAGTGAGTGTCACTTCCGTCACACAATGGCACGGTGCCTGTGTCGACGGCTATGAGTAATAACTGGTGTACATTCTACGGTACAGCTTTCCCACCCGTGTATTCCGTGAACTGGGCTCACACTTCTGTCAGAGGTTTAATTAATCATTCGAGGGGAACGAAACAAGGTCTGGAGGACACGTTGAAGATGTCATGCAAAGGGCAATATTTACGAGTCATAACTTATTGGTGATGCCAGTGATACATCAAGACAAATATCTTATTTTCATTATCCAATCATCCATTATTTCACTTTTCAAATACATTCTTGAACACAAAATTCAATTGGTTTTCCATACAATTTTGTGAAGACTGTGAGCATAAAAATTTGAAGGAAACCCCCTATTCATTGACCCCAAACTTCGCTCACAGGCCCTACCAGTGTTCAGGTGAGCACACCTGGGTCAGGTGAGGTGACCTGGCCGGCCCTGGAGGCACTACATACAGATTACCATAGAGACAAAGAAAACCACCACATATCCTTACTGGAGGACAAATATGGCTTGGGCAAAAACAGACATCTATTACGGGTGGGCCAAACAGTAGGGTCTCAGGATATCTAAGTATTGTATTAGTGTGGTGTAATGCTATACATGCTTGGCATTTTTCTGGTAGTGGGTGCCGCAGCATTTCTTTAATAGTTTAATATTTGTTTTATTTATCGTTTTTACGTTAGCATCTTGACCAATATGAGGTGATAAATATTACGACTGTGTTGGTGAGTTAGTTGTTTAACATTTAACATTGGTAATGCAAATCTAAAATGATCTTTGTTTATTTTCTTTGTAATTTACACTGTTATTCTTCCAAGTGAACTATGAAGAGGATGTACTGAAACCTGCTGAAAATACATTGCATATTATCTTGCTTTTCTTTAAAATTCACAAGGCTCATCCCTACCTACTTTGGCTTCAAAACCCACCATTTTTATGTGAACAATGCTAGAAACCATGCTACATTTCCCACACATATTGTAACCGACACCCACCCACTCGCACAACCTGTTACTACCACTACACCACTTTTTTTTGTTACCCCCACACCCCGTCATGCCTCCTTCCCGCCTTCCCTCTCCATTGCGAAGCGTAAAAAGTGGGGGAACATGAAAAAAAAAAAAAAGAAATCCCGGGTCGTCGGTAGTAAAAAGGTGGGGTTTCCGCATGTGTTTTTAATGGGGTTTCGCTGGGGTGGGATGGTAGTTGATAGGGGTGGTTGGGTGGGGTCAGGGGTGGGGATTTTTTGTCGGGGTGTGGTTGTGGGAGGTTGTAGGAGAAGGCGGCGGGGGGTCGGGGGTCTGCGCAACATGTGTTTTTCTAGCTAGGGTTACTTCAGCGGTGAGAACCTTAACTTAATACAGAGGGTGTATCCCCTTGAGAAAACCTAGGTTCTCTGATGTTTTTTTCTTATCATTTTTATAAGGTAGAAAAGATCCAGTATAGTTTTCACAATGTATCCTCAAAACATTTGGGGACGGCGGAAATTTTACCAGATGTTCAGGGTTATTAAATCCCACATTATTTTTTCTTACGTCATATTCATTTTTTGAATATGCTACAATGGTAAATTCAACAATAGCTCAGTGACAATGAATACATTATTTTCAATGCAAAGTGTGTCTCTGAAAAAAAAACCTGACGGACTCTTAACGGAGGTACAGTACCGTTGGTCCGTAAAGTCCGGAACAAAACCGTTGACCTATCGTGGCAGAGGAGGTTTTAACGAGCAGCTCACCACAAGTAACACCATACAGGTGGGACTTGAGCTGCTCAGGGCGACTCACAATCTTCCAGCTCAAGGTTTACTGCACTTAACCTATGGGTGGTCAGGGAACATGTGCTCGGAGATCATCAAAGACCCGCTACGGCTGAGTACATTGAGTGTTTTTGGGTGTAAGGATCAGTAGCTTTGGGATGACCCTCGGTAACAAAGAACTTTGCACTTCAAAACGAGTTCACTTTGTCTCATCCGTCACAAAGATGACTCGTATAGAGTTTGGGGGGACTCTTCTTTGCCTTTATCAAAAGGCTTCTCGAAAAGGATGCGTTCGACCTTTTAGAGTAAACAATACAAATCTATGATCTTTGAACATGCATTGTTATCTCATCCGCTTGATAGAATGACTTTCAATAACCATATCTTTGGACGTAATAGATTTTCTAGAAGAACTATGAGATCTTAACGTTATTCATGCTAATATTAGAATAGGTACAGCTACTTCTTTTTTAAGAATAAAGTAATGATTGATAACAAGGGGGTGATACTCGTTTAGGTGGCATCAGCCCTCCCCTCTAATATTGGACCCTGAGGTTCCCCTGCCAGCCACTTCAACCCTTTAACGCCCCACCCCTGAGGGCCCCACACCCGAGCCGTACACGGGTGGGGAGGAGGAGTCTGTATGCCCCCAAACATGACGGCGGGGGTGACGCTGGACAGAGGCCACCTTGTCTAAACACCCGGAGGGGCATGGGTCTCCTGACGGCAGGGCGACCGTCACACAGCCATGTAGGGCCGAGTTCAGGCAAACAGGACCAGGGTCCTCCTTCCTTAAATGCCATGATTGCTGAAGTCAGGAATTCGAGCAGGATTCCGACTCACCACTCCAACGAGATAGCAGAGAGAATGTACCAAACACGTGTTTTCCCCCATTACTTTTCTATTTTTTTCTGGGAGGGAGGGGGCTGGAGATAGGAAGAGATCTCTCTCCCCCCGTGCTTTCTTATAAATTCGAAGAATTCGTTGACATAAGAAACTTGCAAACTAGATGTACAAGCTTCCTGGAATGTTAGATGACCAGGGTACGGAGCTGAGGCCTGCTTTGTAGACCGGTATTTCCCGGAAACCTGACCTGAAGTGAAGTCTGGGAGTCTGGAGGTCTCCACGTGAGGGTCAAGGCCGTGACCCCCTGACCCCGCCCCCCAGGGTCAGGTGTGTGTGACCTCTCACCTGTCCTCACCTGAGGCCCCCAGGTAGGGCGTGTGTGTGTGTGTGGGGGGGGGGGGGGCACGTGTAGACGACCAACAAGCCCTGTTTACACTGACCACTGGCCGAGTCACCCCGACTGACCAACGGTGGACTACCAACTGACCAACACGTGCCCAAGGCCACCCTACACCAAATACACCACCCTAAAGCCGCTGACGTATACCTAGCGTCCATGTATTTTTTATTCATATATTCCTAGGAATCATCAGAGCAGGACGAGACGAACTGGCCAACTGACCAACAAGGGCCCAGACCGAACACATTACATCTAAATCTGTTGGCGTCAATATGGCACACAAATATTTTATACCTTTACTTGTTGTCTAACTAACGCGATCAGCCCCACTCTTGCCCCATCCCCTCCCTGTTGAGTGGAGCTGACTACAACAACCCATTCCCAACTGGGGCAAACCCATATCAAGTTGTAGAAAACAAAAAACACTGTGCTTACATAAATGACACCCGCCTGTGTATTAAGAACTGTTTTTCATACCATGGACACTTGACTTTGAGGTGAACATCATGCTTTTTAGTCAAAATACAGTGTTTGAAACCCATAAAGTGGCCTGACTTGGTCTAGTTCCAACATTGCTGCCCCTAGGGTAATAAGGGCCCTCACCTTCCTAGAGTTCAATGATATTTTACCACTTTTTCCTATGCTGTGCTGTCCATTCCCGTACAGAGTTGGGGATGCATATTCCATCTACTTGTTGTCAAGAGGAGGATGGGGTTAACTGACCAACGCACGTTCACCGGCCTACACTACCCTTCACCCGCTCACGTCAAAGAGAGTGTACAAACTTGTAATACCGGTAGTGCCTGTATATCTGGGATTTGTTGTCAGAAAGATAGGACATCGACCAAACACTTTACGCTTTATCCGCTGCCTTCTGACAAGCTCACAAATGTGTTTATTATGGTTTGTATTTCTAAAATTTGCGGTTATTATTGAAGGATGGGGTGAACTAACCCACATATATGCGCGAGGACCAAACACACTACCCTACACACAGAGCACCTACTTGTTATCATCTATATTACCGGTATTTCCAGGATTTAGAAGAATGGGGCAATCTGACCAACACGGGCCAAACAGACGACCTCAATCCTAAAGTGCGTATTCCCCTGATCACTTTTTAATGAACTCTCGTCTCTTTTCTGTTACATAATGATTGACCTAACCCTATACCCTCTTGATCATCTAACCTACTAGAGTCATTAAGTAGTTGACACACCTGAGTTACCTGTAACACCATACAGGGGGTCAAGTGTCTACCTGAAGGGGTGGTCAGCACAGGTAAGTACGGGTAAGTGGGGGTAAGTACGGGTAAGCGGCGGTGAGTACAGCCCAAGAGCGATCTGGTGACCATTACTTCACCAGTGGTACCCTGTGTCAAATTTCAAAATGACTTAGCAGAGTAGGGTTGGCAATTTTTCTTACCTCCAATCCAGGCTGACAAAACTATTCAAGACAATCTATGTGTTGAAAATACATCAGGTTAATGGGCTGTTGCTATTTCATTTTTGAAAAAGATTGATCACCCCTTTTTGAAATTTATCAGCCAATGGCTTATGTACTGACGTCAATTTCAAAACCTGTATTTTTCACTCATTTTTCATATTCTATTTTCTATCAATCCTTCATATGTGACGACCTATATTTTTGGTTTTCTTTAGAAATTGCCCTTATCTTTTTGTCACTTCGTTAGGATGCCTAAAAGGCTTTTCAGGTACATGGAAATGTAAATTTCCTGGCGTCGATTTTAGCGGTCTGGATCCCTGCCACTCGTAAGTGGATAAAAGGCACAATTAAGCTTACACTGCAATGACTAAAGGGTGGCTTATAATTCTTAACACTGTTGGGTCAAACTCCCAGCGGGCCCACTTCTGACCCGGTTATTATCTCAGTGGGAACAAAGTGTTAATGACAGAGAACCTGGCCGGATTACCACACCTTGTCAAGAAATACCGGAACATGGAGTCGGTACTTTGAAGGCATCAGGTTCAAACGTAACTTTTTGTTTGTCCCTTACATAAAGCTTTAAACTGGGCATGACCAATGTTTATAACAAGTGCTGAATGCTTCACGAATCTTAAGAAATGTGGTCGGGCGACGTCTGATTTTGCCACTGTAACCATCAAACATCGACGGACTTTGTAAAGGAAATTGTCCATTTACTTAAAACCTAGTGTAGCCCAAATATTGAAAAATATAGACAAAAAAAATTCTGCATAAAGTTAACAAAAACAGTCTAGATGATAAAATTCTGCTTAATCACTTACAATTGGAAAGAAATCAAATCCTCGTTCTGTTCATAGACGTTTCAAGCACGAATCAAAGACTGAAACGTCTATGAACCTATAAATACCTTTTACAGACTATAAGCCTCAAAATGCGCTTATAATGACAGTTCAATACAGGCAGAAGGCTGCCATCCACTAGTCAACTTAACACAACACTCAGGGATTAGGGTCGGGTGGCAGTGCCGGCCAAAGTTTATACAAGAATTACAAAAATACTTTCCAGACAAGAATATTGATGTTATTATTGGGTTTGGTTGAATATTTGTTGTCAATATTGGTTAGAAATCGGGGGCTGTGCCCCCAAACCCCCCTTTTTCTTTCATTTTTTCTATTTCTAAATTTTCTTATTAATTGCCCTGTAAACAATGACCGACCTAAGACAAACAAGAGGGGATTATCTTCTATCAACACGTTGACTACTGAGGGGATCCCCAGGCAGAATACGCATTTTGAGCCTTGTCTGTAAAGGGTATAAGTTTCATATATCCCATTGCATAACTAATTGAACACTTTTTAAACAGGGGACAAATGCTTTTTTTATTTTTCTATTCTTTTTTTTAAACCTGAAATTGATTGACTGTTTTTATCTGATACTCCTTTCCTTTAAAATCAAATCCTTAAACCTCCAACTCCTCAGTCATAAAAACTGTATGAATGAAAAAAATTAACTCTTGTCTTTGCCGTTACCCGTTTCTCGCCGTCATTGTTGACACCGTCGGACACTTACCTTTTTGCCCTGCCCTCCCCTTCCCATTCACATCCCGCGACTTGTATTTCACCTTTTTCTCTCCTTTTCATCAATCACCAACCAGCTCGGCTCAAACCGGCTTCACCGACCCACCTGGCAACATTATGGGGTTAAGGGGGAACTGGATAATCTAAATACGGTGCTCTATTCTATATATCTATTCGATAACGCTGTATTCTGTAAATCTGCATCTTAATATGGGGACTAAGGGGGATGGGATTATGTAAATACCTTGCTGTGTAGAATAAGATTCACGCCTATACTTCTTCTCTCCACCTTTCTGCTGTTGTTTTTTTAGTTTAGTTTTATACTTCCAATGTTTGTCATTGTACATATAGTCCATCATGGTAATTAAACGCCGGTTGAGAGGTCAAGAAGGTCTCAACTGAAAATTCCTTCTCCCGTTATTTCTTTACTTCTTTTCTTTCTCTTTTTTTTTCTCTTTTTTTTCTTCAAATTTTCAATGCTTTTTTGATTGCTTGATTGATATGGTCCCGGCCTTCTGTTTCACCTTCACTATCATACACCCTTTTGTTGGTTTTGTTTTTCTTCAACTATTTAATTTTCTATTCGGTTTCAAACCCGACATGCTCTTGATATTATTCCGGCCGTTTTTGAAAGCAACCTCAGCAGCTTTTCTAGAGCGGCCGAACATCCCAGAGAGCCGTTACACCTCCCCCCGCCCCCCGCCCCCCCCCCGCCCCTACAGGTGTGTGCACCTACTCGTGTTTACCTAATAAATACTTCTTTATTTATTTATCTTTTTATTTTTGCATTACCGATTTACCCGTATCGTTTTTGATACAATAAAAAATACTGCCTTTGAAGTAGGGTTTTTAACAATGGAAATGTTAATTGCATCAAGGTGTTTGTACTCGAGAACGTGTAAATATTCAAACCACCATAAAGTAGGCCAGCAAGGTAACGGCCGCGGATGGGTGACATAGATAATCATCTGGGGCAACGGTAGGTGGGTAAAGTAAGTATAATGGTAATTTAAACTTCTGTCCGCACCTCGATAACAGTGCCTCTAATCTTTTAAAAAAATTGCACATCAAAAAGAGCAGTTGTGCCTTGAAATGTACCTTTCTTAATGAGTGGAATCAAAGTGTAACTTTCGTTCTGCGAAACTAAGTTTTCTATCTGGGTCATTAAGCGAATATTTTGAGAAAGGTATAATCTTAACAGAAAAGAACTATGATAAAGGTCCATTTACCAAATCAAGATATTATGGTATCAAATTATTTTTTATGAAAGCCTATCTTTCATTCTTTTCAGATTAGACTATCACAGTATCAGTCCTTCCTGTTCTCCTTAATTGGCACAGATATTTTCCTTGAAAAAATTGGCCTGACTGTATTATATCCTGATCCAGTTGTTCGATAGAAAAACGTCCATGTTAGCTGCAGAATGTTCCATAATCATTGAGCCCAACCACGTTGATTACCCTACACCTGTAACAGGTGTTCGTCAGGCGGAAGGCGCCCTGTTCCAGGGACGGGAAGTAACGGGCCGCGGGAATCAGGTGTAAAACAGGTGTAAAACTGGGATGAGCACCTTGCCAACATCTTCTCACACAATGTAGGAACAAAGTAACACAAAGTCTTCTCACACAATGTGTCATGGCGAACGAGGGCTGAACCCTTATGGTTATACCCACGAGATTTGAAGGCACCTTACAATTACTCTCGCTGCCTACTGTACAATTATGTGTTGGAAACGAGCAGACACCTGTGTTCTTTTTTTCTTTTTTTTTGTGACATATTTTACTCATTTCTTGGTTTCTTCTCTTATTTCAATATCAAATGTTATCATCACATTCCCCTCTATTGCCTGAGAGTTGGTGGTGTTTTGGCCAAATATAAGGACCACGACATAACATGAGGTGGGGGGGGGGGGGGGGGGGGAGATCCACACACTCTACCTTAACTGCTCATGTTGTCCGGAGTATATATACATTTTTAGGTTTAAGTAGAAGATGACATAACTTGTTGCTAATCGATATTTCATCTACAGTTTTTCAGACAAAGTCTCATACATTTAGTGAAACATTACAAGAACAGCCCACCAATATTACCATGAGTGGAGAATCTGCATTTTGTTAAATTTTTGTGAGGGTGGGTTAGCTTTTTTGCCCATTTATCTTTCCTAGTATATTCCTCTCCTTTTCTTGTTCTTCCCTACCCTACCGGAGCCGGAGACATGAGAAGGGTCTCCAAATGATCCGAATCTGGAAGAGGTTCCCCCAAGGACCCCCACCCGGCCACTCTCGGACCACTCTTCACTGTTTCTCCATGGTACTCTCCAAGACCGACGGGAGGCCCAGGAGCCCAGGGTAGGCTGCCACTCCGACCCGGGATCCAGGCGTGTTGTTGTTATTGGTCTCAGCAGGTGGCACGTCGGCCCCGTGCTGCCGGGCGTGACCCAGATCGGGCCGTCAGGTATGTGGGCCGGGACATTCCGGGCCCCGTGACGGGCCTGTGGTCGCGTAGGGGGAGGGGAGGGGCTTCAGGTGAGGGGGAGGGGGGGGGGGGGGGCTCTACTGTGTCACCTGGAGTTCCGGGAAGGTGTAGGCACTCACTGTACAGGTGATTAGAGGCTACAGGTGCTACGATCTGTTTACGTGTATATTATATACATGTACCGTTCTCTATATCCACACCTTTCACATTGGCATGAAACCATGATAGTATAATCATGCACGTTATATTGTAGAGAACACTCAAGTTTTATTCAAATTATTATTATGGTATATTGTATAGAGGAAATCTGTTGGGGGACGTGTGCCCCTCCGCTTTTTCTACAAATTTGCCTTTTTGAATGGAAATGTTGGCCCAAAATCCATTCAGAGATTTTTTGCCAAAAGTGTGCCCCGCCCCTTACAAAATCAAATCGTGGACCCGCCACTTTTTCTTATACAATGTATATGTATACACTGCAGGTGTTGCACCTTGTCACTATTTGTTCTATTTACATGTGCTAACTGGTGTTTCTGGTGGTGAGTTTGGGGAGCATAGAGAAGTTGTGACAGATGGAGCAGAACGTGAAGAGAATAGGTGTACAGGTTCATATATATAAATATACAAGTCGAGATGTACAATCCACCTGGTTAATTTGGAGTAGTAAGGATAATTATGTCCACTTCTACAGCTGTACTATACACCTTGTGATTATTTGGACATGGGATACATTTTTGTGTATTCCTTGGTGTGTCAGCTTTTTTTCCCCTCAGTTTTTCACTTTGAAGATTTTATGAGTTGTCTAGATTATCCCCCCCCCCTCTTATTTTCTTATACATTCATTTTTTTAAATTTAGTTTTTCTTTTCTTTCTGTTTTTTTCCGGAGGGAAGGGGGGAGTCAATTTCGCCCCAATCTAATTCATAGTTCTCCTACCCTAGATGTTGGGTTGCTAATAGATCAACCAGTCACGTATGATGGGCCAGGCTATTTTTAACATACTTTTCCACACTAATTATCCTATTCGTCTACAGCCCCTTACCCTCATCTTCACTACCCCATGTCCTACACTGGTCAACGGGCCCTCACCTATTGAGCCCTCCCCACCCCTTCAGCCCTGAGGTAACGAGCCGTGGGTGTTTGTATGGGTTCTGTAAGGTCCGGTTTGTAGTGGGTTTTGACTGGGTGTAATAATGGGGTAGGGGCACCCAGGTTAACTGACCCTGACTCATCCTGTACACGGCCCACAGGGAACTGGCCGACAACACAGGAGATGACAAGTTAAAGGCGTGAACAATTGGTTTGGTTGACCACTGGGCAACCCCAACTTCCAAAAGTAAATGTACAAATCTAGTCGATAAAACTAGTTTCCAGTAAATATTCGATAAGGAAAATCTTTTTTACTTGGACGAAAGTTATCTCCACGAGTCGATATTTCGCTGCAGTAAAAGTACTTGAGACATTGCACTATTGCTTTTATTTGTGGTAACTCCCATTAGGCATTAAATTGATTATATACCATATATATATATATCTAATGACGGTCATCTTTGCTAGTGTCATACTGGAGAAATTATCCTCCTAATCTATGGCCCCTATATAAAGTTATAACAGGGTGCATGCATGCCCAAGCGTTTGGAAAGACCCACGTTTGGTAGGTTTAATACCAATTTGCCACATGTAAAGAACAATTCATGGACATAAGGTTTGTTGTACAGACACTTGGCAAAAGTGGCATTTTGCTCACGCTACATTTGTATTTTAATTTTCAAATCAGATCCAATTGAAGACTTTTTAAAGGAAAATTGTGAAATTTAATACCTTTTTTAATTCTAACGCCATTGCCTCAAATTTGAGAAAATCAATCTCAGATCATTTAAGAGTTTTTAAGACTTGGGTGGGCACCCTGAAGTACTTTCACCTCATCAAGCCGTGAGTAGAGATACCTTGAAACTAAGGCAGCGTGGACAGGTTGAGGGACTACACGTGGGAACTGGGGCGGGTAACATGCGACCCTACGGCGAACAGCGAACTTCTACTCCACTGACCAAGTCAAACCGAGAACCAGCAGTCGGCTCCAACAAGCGGGGACAGATGTACTCTATTTATCAGCAGTACAAACTTTTCCCTCTTTCATTTCCTTTCTTTATTTTTTTGTACTCATTTCTGAAATTGTTCCCAAAAGACTATTTCCGCCTTCCTCATTCCTGCCCTTTTCCTTCACATAAATCTGAGAATTTACTTAGAATTCATCTTCAAAATCTAATTTTCATTCACACATTTTGACTGCAACTACAGAAATCTAAACTGAATGCTTCTCTCTCACCAAGCTTTCCCAAAACTTTCACCTGATGTCACCTACCTGCTATTCACATCTCATACTTGTATTACATTTGGCAGTTGGGAATTGTACATAGTCGTAGTTAGAAACAGAACCAGTTTCCCTCGTATATGTCATGTTAACTTCAAAAATCGTTAACAATTTGTCAAGTTGTTATTTTTTTTCAATATGTCCGCCAGATTATCTTTAAATTTACAAATTCAATACATCACTGAGTCTGATCTCATCTAATCTCACAAAATTGTTATATCAAATTGCTATCCTAAAGTTTACGTTCCCCTCATCGTATTTTACTCGTGGTCTTTTGCCCTCATTTTAAAAAACAGGAAGATACATTTTTACATTATATCCTAATCGATCATGTATTTGATATCTAAAAGTCCGCCTAGGCCATAATCTATTATCCAAATCCACACTTGAAGTCTTAAACAAAACCAGCAGTAGTTTTTTGTCTCAAACTGATCTATTTATGTTTCTCACAACTCGTATCTTTATAAATTTATTTCTAAAATACTTCGCCTTTTATACAGTGGCCTACCAGTACACATTAGCCGGTCGACTGCTTCCTTTATCAGGTCATCACTAACAGTACATTCCCCTATAGGCATAACCTTTTATATACCTGCCCACACCTGGACCCCCCCTCCCCCTCCCCCATCAAAGACAGGGGCGTCCGGTGCTGTCAACCACGGTGTATATCGGGGCCACTCGTACTGGTGATAGGGGGTGGAATATTGGCACAATTACAAGAACATGTAAATTATAATATTATATTTCCATGTGGATTCATTTCATTACACCTTTTCTTCTTATACATTTTTCCGATGTTTTTTCCTCAGATATATCAACGTACCGAATCTCTTAAGTGAAAACTTCATATCAGTCATGATATATGTAAACACTAAGCCAGACTATTCATTTTACTCATAGAGATACGCGCATTATATTTCCAGCTGCAGCAGGTAAAACCCAGAGCTTAAGATACATTTGAGACGGGCAACCATGTATCAATTCCCCCCACCACATGTAGCTTATTTACTGCATTGTAGCTGCAAACTATAGCCTAGATCAAGATGCATGCTGGAAATATGTAGACCGGTCGCAGGCCTTAAACATATTTTCCCCCCATTTATTATGAATATTTTTTTCAAATTGTACCTATAAGGACCTCATCTTTTTTTTATATATTGGTGTGGAAATACATGTATATTACAGCTAGAAATATGGCAAATATTCACCCTTTTTTTTAATATATAGATTTCCCTGTTGTCTTTTTTTTGTCTGCAAAATTAACCTATAGATACTCAAAATTTTGTTAATCAGCTATCCGTGGTGGGGAGACTTTGTATCTTTTCCACCTGTGATCCAGCACGGCAGGCCTATGTAAGAGCGATGCAATGCTTACATTGACTAACCCCTGCCACACACACAGGTGCCCTCCCGACTGTGATTCATCAAACTGCCCCTGACTCAGCCTGTCACCATGGTAACCACCAGCTGACGGACGGACGTCCGCCACCCTGGAGGAGGCGCCGGGAGGAGGTTACCATGACGACTGACAACACAATGGGCACCATCGGGGATACAACGTTATTGTGGAGTAGCTCTCTAGTGTTGTTGGTTTTTTTTATCTATTTTTCTTTCTTTGTTCTACATTGTTTTGTCATCTCAAAAACACACTCAGTTGCTTTTGATTTGCCTTTTCGTGTCTGTTTTACTGTTTTTCATCGACCTTACCAACGCTCCATTCAAATTTAATCATTTCTTCCAATACATACCATTACAAAAATCCAGAGATCAAGAACTTCATCGATTTCTCCCGCTTTCTTTTAATAAATCTATTTCAGTTCAGCTGTACGTATTGCCTAACTTCGCCACATACCTTGCACATACCGACTGACTATTCAGGCGTGAAGAAGGCAGGTCCATTCTGTCGTCTCTCTATTGATATGCAGGTCGGTGCATCGCCCAGGACATACATCTTTACTGCTATGCATTTACTGCTATGCAGGCTCTATGTAATCTGCATGCCATGCCCTCGACCCCTATGGCTATACACACGACCTCTGTATGGTGACCAATGCCTCGTTCACCTCCCGACCTGCCTCCTGTATGCTGGTGGTGGGGGTCGGCCACTGACCGACTGGACCTATACCGACCCGGGGGGGGCGGGAGGTACCGCCATCTCCTTAGTTCATACAGTTTCCTTTTGAAGTTTGTTTTTTCCCATACAGAGCGGTGTCTTTTCACTCGTAATATATTACTTCTGTAAAATGTAGTAATATAAAAATTCAAATTCAATTGTTTTCTATATCTATCTGAATTACATATGAATGTTGATTTAAGAATGGTGGCACATGCTAGTTCCGGCCATAAACAATGTAGTTCCGCTTTTCTTATAAGGTGAATCTGATCCCTCATACGCCGTCTATATAAGGTATGGGCTTATTCGACCAGGTGGATTCCACCATCTGTTTATCGTTTATATTTGCCTACAATTCTATGCCTAAGAATGATCGAACTCTCGTACTTCCAAATGTTACTGAGGCCCCCCAAAAAGCCAACAATGAACCGTCATTTATATCAAATTAGTTCTGTACTCTATATTAGAGTAGCTTTCCAGACTCGTTCAAGTATCAAACAATTTGGTTCTGGTATCTCTGATTGGTTGAATGGGGACCCTCATAGGATGTATAGCATGTTGGGGGATCAGGGACCAGTCAGCCACAGGTTCAACAGTCACAAGATCTGTCGGTTATTGGGCGTGTATTCAATATCAAAGTTCATTTTAAATCATGTTATTTTTTCGTAAAGGTATGTTACCTGTTCAGCGTTTATTCTCTACCTATTTCAAACCAGATTTTAGCCTTATATCCTTTCATTGTGTAGAGTCCTTTTTTATCGCAACTCTCTTCGGAAACTGATCCAAACAAAGTTTATAACATACCTTGTCAGAACCATAGACATGACTCATGCTCTATTGTATAATCTGAAATTCTAATTCCATATCACATTTCTATCAAGTATAACTGGTGCCTATGTGGCAAATGCGGGCATATTGACTGCAGAAAGGAGTCAACAAATGCACGTGCCGAACTCTCTACCACAATACAACAGCCACAGATTAAATAGGAACTACTGATAATCTCAAAATCTACATTGCATGGAACGTGGTCATGTTCATCAACTAGGTTAATTTACTATTTAGTTATCAAAGAGGGATCTCTGAATGCTGTCATTTTTGTATTGCATTTTGTAAGCGTTTTTTTTTATAATGACCACTTAAAACAATTGCAATTTGATTGTATTTATAGCACCCCGCCTCTTTATGGTATCCTGGGGATTCAGTATTCAGACCCCTAACCATATGCTGGTCCCTATCTAAAACGCCATCTGACATGCGCGCGCACGCCCTCCCACGTGACTGGGATGTCCAATCAGCGCGGTGCTTAATGGGCATGCGCGGGGCGGGGGAGGGTATGTTTGGGAAACATGGTAAAACAAGGGAGCATTTATTGTGCCCGGACGGCGTTACCTGGTTTAGTCATGCTACCCCCTTTTTAACAATCTGTTCTAATTTGACACGGCAGTGGTTAGGTCTGCTTTCTGCCCTTAATAGCAGAATCATGTTTTTTTTTAGGCCAGCGTTAATGCTCTGACGGCAATGATTGCTATTTTATGGAGTTTTTAACTGCTTTATTTTGAATTACTGGCGTACGGGTGCATTTTATAACCACATCATGTGATGTGTTTTCCTAGGATCTTTTTAGGCTGGAAAGCAAAGGCTTTAGTCAAACTAATGCAGAGTGGTAGAACAGCATTTTGAAAATCTGCCTGGATATATTCATCCTTATTCAGACGCAGGAGTCCACCACCGCATCTTGATTTTTCCACCAAATTCCTACAGGGTAAATATCGAGGTCACGTACAGAGAAATGAGCCGATTATACTGCCTCCGATACTGCTTGCCCATACAACAGGCAGTATAACCAAACGCATATTCACCACTTGTGTACAAGGAAAATCTTTGTAGAAAAAAAAACTACTTTTAACAAAATGAAGAAAACGATTCATTAGTGTAATTGAGAAGTTTTGCGGATACTGTCACTCTTTTGCAAGCTTTCTTATCATAGAATTGTTACATCATTTTTACGAAGTTATTTTCAGGTTTATACTACTGAATGAATATGCCATATATGTGACCTAGATCCTTGCCCGTATAACCGAGCACCTGTCCATGACTCGCTCCCTACCGACTCACCTGTCCTTGCCCACCTGCTCCCGACCTGCTCCCTGTGACCACTCACCTGTCCCTCACCTGCCCACAACACCCTGACCGTCATGGTCCACTGAACAGGGCACTTCCCCATTAACCCAAACATAAAACGGGGATTTTCGTGGGTACAGATACACGATTTTCCAAGACGTTCAACCGACAAAAAGATTCTGGGTTGTGTGGCCATGTGGACACTTTTATGGACCCTGCAACTGCTATTTCATTAAAATAATTCTTAATTTGGGACGCTGGTGTGTCAAGAATGTTACATCCCGAAACAAATGGCAGTGGATACTTCCTGAATCAGTTTGTCTGAAATATTTAAATGAGCTACTGATATACTTCTGATTGTACACTGATCTGTACTGACAGCTCATTCAAATATTTCGGACAAACTGATTGACCACTGCTCAGCCGCTGTATTCCAACTGATTTAACACTGGAATACTACTGCAAGCAGACACTGAACCTGCACGTAGTATAGTCACGGTCTTCCCGCTTTTTTTTGTTCCTGGTGCAGTGATTTAGGCCGAGAGCATCGAAGCTGCAGAGTGACCAAAACCCCTCTTATCTCTGGACCCTGCCGTTGTTTGTCTATCAGCCCCCCTTCCTCGTTAGTAATCACCACCAACTCGGGATAACTCGGCCCTGATCCAATTAGTCCCATCGGGGCCGGGGGTACCGGGCCTTATCTGTAACCTGATACACGGGATCCAGGGGGCACAGATTAGGCTAATCCGCGCTGACCTAATTACAGATTAGCTTAATCCACACGGGGATTTGTGTATCTAGGCAGGGGGTAAGGATCGGAGAACGGTGTCCTTTCACTTGTTGAGCAGTGTCTAGTAAGGCTTCAAACAGGATTTGTACCACTCATTTAATATTGGACCTAAAACTAAATATCCTTTTACCAGTGCCCATAAACTAGTACATTGGTATATCAATTTAAATCATCGTAGGTAATATCTACGACAAATTATTCAGAATAACAGAAACTCAAAAGTGATTTATCAATTCACTGTGCAACCTCTTCAAATTTTTACTGACTCCTTCCTAAAATTATGTAAACGATAATATTATTGGCGTTTCTTTCGGGGCTTTTCCCAAAGCTCGGATCAAATCTTTTGAAAAACTCATCAGATCTGTTCTATATGTTTCCTATTGGTATTACCACAAATACCTTCATCAATAACCCTGGACTCACTACTTGGCCAGTGTTCCAAACCCTCGTTAACTCTGCCAGTGTTGTGACAGTTGGTGTAAGCCCCGCCTATAATGCCTATAATTACTTGCACGTGGCGGTGGCATCTAGGCCTACTTTAGGTTCAGTAATAGGCCGTAAACCGAAGTCCGACACGAACACCCCAAACATACTGAAAGTTAGGGAGTTTGGCACCGAGAGGAAATCTTACATTTTACCAGTATTTCCATGTCTGTGGTGGTTATACTGGAGTTTCCGACATGTTCAGTTGACGTTAAAAAGTCCTAAATAAATAATGATTTCTGGTCTAGGATCTGGAAACATTATTTGATTTTATCAGATTCCGAGGACAAATTCATTAGTTTCATTATTATTACCGGTCACCGCCCCCCTCCTCCGCCAACCCCCCCCCCCCCCCCCCTCTCCGCCCATCTCTTTTATTCTTTTATTTTAAGTATAGGTGGTTAGACGATTGGACAGAATAAGATGACTGAAATGCCGAGTTACCACTGAAGCTTTGCCGATTAGCAGAGTGGAGGCATGTTTGCCCTCTTCTGTGTAACACCTCAGCAAGGAGCCAATAACGGCCTGGGTCTGCATGGAGGTCTAGACACCCTGTAACCGCCCCCTCCCCCCGACTTAACCCACACTGGGAACCCACTACATGCTGCGGAAGGTCAAACAGTGTCAGGGTACAGGTGTTTACCTGAGTCTCACCCCCTGATTAGGGCGTCTACAGGTGAGAACAAACCCTGATTAGCGGCTACCTGAGAGAATGAGGGGGGGGGGATGGTAGTGTGTACGTTGGGAGTAAGGGGTAGAAATGAAAGTTTCATCCAGTTTTATTCACTTTTTATTTTCTTATTTCCCATTTCTCGGCCCCTCCTTATTGTCTACACTTATTTGGCAAGTCAGAGGGAACCTTTATTTAGTCGTGAATTTACCTCCTTAACACTAACAGCTCGAGGGTTTAAACTCAGAATGGTCAGGGTGGGGTTGAAATAGTCCTTTCGTGACCTAGATACCTCTTACATGATAGTTTGAGCGACTATCGGTCTTGGGTGTGACTGCAGTCTAGGGTTGAAATGAATGTAAATTCCAATGTCGAGCTTCGTACTTGAGGACAATTTAACCTCACATTTTCTCCAAGCCATAATGCCATTTGATATAGAAAAGGGCCCTCCCCTCTCTTTTACGACCACGAGACAACAGTAACATCATTCAATACCCCACTGCCCACGCCACTAAACATTCAGTTCATTGTTTACCCATGCAAACCCAGCCCTGCCCGCTCGTTTTCGGTCAATCTCAGACTCCTATTCCCCGTGCTGAGGCACTCAGGTAAATCAGCTCGGTATATGCCCGAATCGATCGTCGAACCTACATCGATACCCGGTGTGAGTGAAGTCCCACACAAGGGGATAAACACCTGTTACTACCGGCCCGCTCATACAACCTGCCTCCGCATAACTGGGGGTAGATTCAGGATGATCGATCCACGGCTAGCATGGTTATTCTATACAGTCAGGGATGTATGTTGGCAACGGTGAAAAAATCGGAAATAGAAAATCTGAATGGGTCCCAAAATGATGTGAAATGTGTTCTAAATAACAAATTTTGAAACAGACTTTTTGGATGCTGGGGTGAACAAATCGGAAATCCAACAAAAATCGGAAAGCATACATTCCTGTTTGATACACCTTTTACACGAGTTTGCGCAGTACGCAGTGGACCCTCTCATAGACGCATTTAATCCGGCATCAGGCGCAGCTCCATGGGAAACCATACCCCAACTCTCTGGTTGAGACAAATCCGCTAGCGGGGCGATGCTCTAATGAAAAAGGTCTATACTACTCGGGTTAGAATATTAGTTTGCTTTGGTTGTTGGGGGTTAATTGCATGTCAGAGTATTGATATCAGCTTTGCTTCATCATTGATTATTTTTTTATATGCTAATTTAATCAATTCCGTTCAAGACATTTGTGTACTTACTCTCCTGCATTTTGTTCGTCATGAAATATATTAATTTTGTCTTTTTTCCTAACATTTTGTTGTGTTTTTTTTATTATCATTATCACCATCCCAAAGATATAATTTCAGTCGTCTCCAGCATACGGCATATCTGCCTTCGTGATAAGTCCTAGACCATGGTATTCTGATCATAGACTCTTGGGATCTACAGTAACAAGTGGACCTTGTTCCTTGAGTCTCCCGACTTGAACTCTAAACGTGTAATGGATGGGCCTTAGGTCAGGTGCCGTGCCTGCTACGCAATGAGATTATCTGGGGTCTCCTTGTTCTCCGTTACAACATATATTTAATCTAAAATATTTCTCGCTCTTTCATTACTTTCTTTACCTTCTAGAATTCACACCTTGAGTACTCAAATGGTCGATTTGTATGTGCTATGTACGCGGTTTTCCATAGTTTTTTTGTTTTCGTTTGTTTTTCTTTTCTTTTCCCCTATGTATGGGTGCCCAGAGGAAACCACTGTCAGCTGCGTGACGTAAATCAGCGTCTGATGACGTCACTACATCACGTGAGATGCAGTAACGACGTGCCAGCTGCTCAGTGTCCACCAACACCTCTTAGTGTAGAAAAGTGGGGTAAACTCCAGGGAACGATCACCCAGAGTCTTAAGCTGCCAAGTACAGGACTCGTGGACAATTTCTTTTGTCAAAATGAACCAAATTAAAATACAATGTCTGAACGGAGTGGCTACATAAACTTCACATTGGATTTCCTTTGCTTTCGTGGTTTCTCTGACTTACACTAACACTTTTTACTGTCATGTTTTTCCATGATTTATATAGATAGCATGTAAGAGTTCAAAGACAAAACACTCTAGGACAGGAAACAAAGTTATTTCTTGTGGTTTTCTTACAGTGGTCGCCATGTTTTATCTGTCTAGAAAATCATTATATTATAATTTATACTGTTTTGTTGATATTATCTGTGACTGTGAGTTAGTGACGTACCTGGTATTTCTATATCAGCCTTGAGTCAGAGGCCACTTAGTTAACGAGTCTATCCTTCATCATATTCATTAATTAGTCTGCTACCATATCGTCCTTGGTCATGTAATTGTCGCTAATAAACATTCATTATCATCCCCGACAAACTGCATTTTACCGTATATCGTACCTATATTTATGATCTCGTTATGATTCAGGTAGTTCTTAGTATGTAATTTGAAGGGATTACTTATATGTGAAATTCCATGTTATAACGTCACTATAATAGCTTCCTGACTAAAACAATATGGCAATCATTTCAATTATGCAGGGGCCATCTACCTTGAGTCATGAGGTAACTGGTGTAAGTAAATGACTTCATACGTTTACATGTACATGTATTTATAAAAGGCCCACCCACATTACAAGTTACATTAGTCACTGAGTTGGTCAGAACGTCCAAAGCATTCCTTTGTGCCTCAATATATAATTTGTAAACTTATGAACCTGTTCTGAAATTTGAATACGATTGTTTTCTCCACACAAAATGAAACTTAAAACTTCCCTGAAATGCTAAAAGAATTATACCTACTGGCCAGAATCCGTTGTGATATTCAGCGGTATCACCTAGCAGAACAGAGTCACTCTCTACTTTAGGATGCATGAGTCTTGTGATTTAACTCTTTGATACGTCAGGCTTTAAAAAAGACTTTCAGTGTTCGGCCTTCAAAAGTTTACCTTCAGTATGACCTTATTGGGTTGACCTCTAGTGAATTATAATCTCAAAAGTAGTTTCCTTGATCAAGATGACTACCATTATGTCATTATCATGATGCATATTATTACCTTCAGGTGCTAACCCGAGGATGCCAGTCAGCACTTAGAAAAAAGCCTGAACCGACTTTTAAAATTCTAACAGGAAAAAGAGCCTGAAAACCTAAAATTTTATGAAAACTGGTAATCCTGTAACCTTGTGGGTGAGCTTCATATAGGATGACCTTGATAGACTCTACTCTCGAAAAACTCAAGGTACAGACAGATATTTAGACCCTCGGGGCCTGACCTTGTGGGCGACCTTCACATATGGATGACCTTGAAAGGACCTACCTCCGTTGCCGTGGACCTCGTAGAGGGCGTAGTTGGACGACCCCAGGAGGCGCATGTCGGGGCGGAACTTCTCGATGAGGATGGTGACCACGTCTCGGACGGACGCCGTGCTCGACACACGGATACACTTAGTCGTCGTCTGTTGGGCGTCCTGAGGGTCCTGGAAGTAGAACCGCATCACCCCGTGGAACTCTAGCTCCTGCAATCAAAGAGCATACATGGGTTATTAACAAATTCATTTATTCATTATTTTTATTTCGGTGATCTGAACATACACTCGTCACGACTTCCATAGTCAGGAAAATATGGATTATAATATTGGAAATCTGAAGAAATATATCATGTTTAGTTTTGACATTCAAGACTTGACAATCTTTCTTAAAAACCTTTTGTAATGGTATTTTTTATTCAAGAACCATTACCTACAGTTTGAAATTCCCCCACATATATGGAAAAAAATTATTCATATCCGTAACAGGCGGTTTAGTACCCCTTAATCAATGCTGACCCCCCACTTTCGAAAATCTTGTATCCGCTCTTGTTTCGGTAACATAATATAAGTTATTTGACAACTCATATGGATTTCGGTTTATTGTGGTGCAATTTCTTCAATCGGGTATAGATGCAGGTGTATTACACGTCGACAGTGCTAGCACCATAATAAACACAACTATCAATATTTCCATATCCGTTGCAACATGCCCTTGCTGCAAATCCGCATCAGCTGACCGGCCGAGCCCGAGGTCACACATATATCGGTATGTTCGTTTATTTATAAACACCAAGCTCCCGACAATCATGATTCCCCATAGCTGGCCCCCTGCCAACCCCACCCCCCACCCCCCAGCATGCCCCATACGGTTACAGACATACACACAAGGCTGTGAGTGTGAAGGAGACGACTTACTTCTCTGGGTAATACTAAAAGGTGGAGAGTACTTTTTTGTGCCTGCTCCTACATAACATGGTTACAACAGGCCCTTGTAGATTGGTCCCAGACTGGAGCACTATGGAACAGACGTCCGAGGGGGAGAAGGGGTCTAAGGGGTTTGAACCATGGAGGGTAAAATAAGTCTTATTCTACCCTGCATGTTTGAACTAACTGCAGACCATAAGATGAGGGCCTTGCCCCCTAGGTGTTCCAGCCGAGAGCCCCTTATGAATGAATCTTTGGTCGAGGACGTGATACAATGTAAGAAATTGATAGGATGTATATCATATGGCTCCTTAGTATGTGGATAATTATTTGCTACAATTTAATGCTAAATTTTCTTTACTATATGGGGTAATTGTACATGGCTCATGGGTTTCGGAAATACAAAATTCTCTGAGGTGAGGGCCCCCCGATTCCACTGAAATCCCCAGTTTGGAAAGTTTCACTTTGGGATTTCAGAATCAAATTTCCTACTCTGGTCGATTTTGTCTAGACAGGGTACATTTAAACTGAAGTCTAGTAAGTTGTCTGCTATCGTTTGTGAGATTAGGTAAACGGAAATTCCGAAGGTCAAAATGTTTCTAAAAAAAAAAAGATCCCAAAGAGGTGCGTGAAAAATACCGCGCCACCGATTTACCTTATTCAAGTTACTGTCCACGCTTCTCATAACACTTCGCTGTCCTCCATAGCTAACTTGTCCGTTTCTCTCTGCTCCTACTTTCTCTCTTGACTTTCGTTTCTCTTGTGTCTTTATAGGAAATTGGTCTCCATCTTTCCCAGATTGTCCTTGATTCTCCCCCTCCAGGCTCCACGCTGCCTCCTGCCTCACCTTAATTCTCGTATCTTTCTGCCGTCTTTCTTTCATCGATACTGGAGCCTCGGTTACTTCTATTTTCCAGCCTTCCTTCTCTTCCCTTTTCCGCCCCTTCTTTTTGCTCTTCCTCCTGAGAGAGGCTCTCTCCCACACCCACGGCCTGTGGGTTGGGGGATCCCCAATACGTCTCGAAGGGTCCTGTCCCATTGTCATATTCTCCAACGTCGTTCGTTGTAGAGACTTCGGAGGGACGCTCTGTGCCCCGCCCATTTTGTCTCTAAGATCCTCCAAGAGATTTTTTAATATCCTGATTTCTTTCCATTCGTATATTGTGCCTTGGATTGTCAGAAGATGCTGGCTTTCTTCCTGTCGTTCTCCATATTGCTTTAAAAGCGGAGTCCAGACTTTTCCACGGGCGCTTACAGCTGGCTCTGCCGACCGGCTGTAATTCTGAAAAGTTGTTCGTCATGAAACATAAAAGTTGTCAAAACTAAATCAAACTATCTAAGTTGCGGAATACAATCCTGACCGGATATTGTATTTGCTTGCACAAAAAAGGGCCCTCTATGATTATGTCACGGGGAAACCCCTGCTGACACATAATCCATCTGTATTATGACATTGAGTCCATTAACGTGATCACTATCTCCAAATTGCATCTTCCAAACGCTTAGATCTCAGCTGTACGTCCTCCACTTAATGTTAACATCCCGAGAAAAAACGAAGATACTTTCACGTGGCATTTTCTCATCCAGGTGTCAAGGCGTCCTGCCCGTCCAGGTGTACGTGGGAGACTTACCTGTCCCCTACCTGTGTCCACCACCACTCCTGTCTAAAGGCCCTCAGGTGTTAAAAGCCCTCAGGTTGATGACCTAGCACTACCCAATCAGCCGTGGTCACCATGGCAACCACCCAGCAGAGATGTTTATCTGAGCGCCAAGATGCCAGCACGCCCCCACCACTTGTTTCTAGTTATCATTCCTTTCTTTTTTTTCTGGTATCATGTCATCTTGTTTTCATCGCATCCCCTTTCCGTTACTCTTCCTTTTGTTGAATTTTTTCTATCAATTTTCTTCATTGTTTAGTTCTTCCTTCATTTCTTTATGCATTGGCACTAGTTATGTGACTGAACAGTTTTTGCGGCTCCTTTGTTCTCTTCCTCGAATGATGTTAAAGTTATTCCGTGGTTTCTAAAATTACATTTTAGACATTCTTTTCTTTGTGGTTACTGCTGCTTCATTTATGGTTTCAGAAATCACGGACTTGTGACTACGAGATAAGCCTAATTGAATCTTGACGTAACAGCGTACATTTTGCCAATTCAGAGGCCCTTTATCTAATGGAACCCGACGTATCTCAGAGTGGGGGATGCGGTAAGGTCGGCTGTCTTCACAGAGGCTGGGCGGACATCAAAGACACCAGTACCCAGGGGCTATCGGCGGGGATGTCATCGTGATGATAGCTGGACATGGGCTGGAGGATAAGACTTACAAGTATTGTTTGGCTACTACAGCCTTTTTTCGTGAACGTGTATTTGTGCTAAAAAGTAGTATTATTCTACGTTCCTCCGCTAGCTTTCTTCTCGTGCCTATGTCTATTTATCTCGGAACTATGGATCTGTGGTATTTGTTTCTTTGTTACATCTGTTGTTCTAAGTGTTCATGTTTCCCATTGACCATTTTAACAAATGGAATTAGTTTTAACTGTTATTGGAGCGGCTTACAGTATGTTATTCGGTAATTTGGTATCCAATGTTTTACACTGATTATAAAGAATTGTACTAACAGTTTTTGTGTTTTGACGTCCTTGTTTCTGCATGAAAAGATAATATAATTATTTGACTGCGTGTTCGAGGACAAGAATTGATTGAAATCCATCTATTCAAATAAACTTGAAAAAAGACAATATATAGAAACTAGTAGGCATGCTTAGAGAGATGCAGGAGTTTGTTTGTTGGGTTAGTTTAACATCTGGCCAACCCTTTAGGGTTCTTTTACCAGACTGCACAAGGTAAAACTTTTCAGCTAGATTTACACCACAAGGGCGGTGACCAAATCTATGATATGATTGAGGAGAAACCCGCCACCGGGTTTGATACCCTACTCTTTTCAAAGAGTGGCAAGGGGTCTTTAATGTGCATAGAAAGCACACCAAACACCCGGCCTTTGATGACCCTGTTGGGGGCACAGGGTTCCCCTTTTAGTCGCCTCCTACGACAAGCAGGGGATACTGAGGAAACATTCTTCCCAGGGAGCTCCAACAGGAGCCCCCACCCTGGTCCTCCACGGGGTTATGCAGGAGTTACAGTCTATGAGAGCCCAGTCAAACTCCTAGACGACGGTCCCCCATTTTGACCCCTGAAGAAAGCTACCCACTCCAGTGTCGATGTAGATCCCGGTTCTCCCCGTTGACTCCTACTGGGGCACTGAGTGCTCTGAGAATGGCGAGTTAAACGCCCGGGGCGCAATGCAACTCTCTTAATGTGGCCGATAAACAGGCACAATGGAGCACTCACGGCCTGTTAAGGTGTTTAGGCCTAGACGTTTAAACCTAGTGAACTCTAGGGCCCTTGATTGATGGGGGGGCGTCCCAATGTCGCATTCAAGAAACAGCAGTGTTGCCCTGTCGAATTTAAGAAAAGACAATGTCGCCCTCTTGAATTTAATAGCCATGTCTCATGTCACTATTTTTCAAAATCCCATGTAAGTAAGGCCTAAAGATGGCCATATCGCCATGTCGAATTTAAGGGTCTAGGGCCCCAACGCTGGGCATGGCTTCAGCGGCGACGCATATCATGTGCAGCATCGGAAATTAAAGAATTTTGCAGAGCGCCTGACATTAATTCTGAGTGCATGTTAACCAATAATTACTTCTTTTTCTTAGCCCCATATCGATCACATAACCAATAATCACTTGCCAGTGTACACATGAGTACCTGCGACTGTATAGAAAATTCCCGGTGCACAAATACATGATTAATACATTAGGCAATATATTCCTAGAACAATTTATTCACCCTCAGCACCCCACCCTGGCAAATAATATATGGTTCCGCCGTCCCTTTAGGTTCAGCATGGTTTGGGTATTTCATTACTAATAATTTTCTGAAGTAACCCTGAGTTTTCGCAAGCTTATCGCTACGCCATACGGTACAGCAGAGAGGAAAGTTTTCTCTCCGGGCACAGTGAATCAGTAAAAGCTGTACACAAATCAATTACATCTTTTATTGCGCATTTCCTTTATCACCGACCCCCTTCATGCAGTGTCTTCTCCATATCTCCGTCTGCCCCTGGGGCTGCATGGGAAGACCCTCCGAGGCTGCGGTCAGACTCTCAGAGACCAGGGGCCCTCAGAGGCCCTCAGAGAACAGGGGCCCCTCCCGTCCTGAGGGCCTTACCCCTAGGGGACGCAGGGCCCCTGAGGGCGGTAAGGGCCTTTGTCCCTGTCTGCCCCTCCCTACATGAAAGGGCCTCCCCAGCCTCCCCTGACCCACTGCCGCCCTCAGACTGCACTGCCTCAAGCATGGGACGCTTTGGCCCAATTTATACTAGACAAATGTCTAGGCAATACCTGGCAAACTTCGATCTTTTACATCATATACACCTTTTCCAAGAACCTGCGTGGTCCCTCACCCTGTCCAAGTTTTTGGACTTTTGGCAATTGAATCACTTTACTTCATAATGGGTTAATTATAGATTACTTCCCAAAATAAAATTTCATATCTAGTAGTAAGTACACCGGGGCAGGACCACTTTTTGGAAAAATATTTATTTTTTTAACCGATCGTAATTGGTACCAGTAGTTATGTCGGTGTCCTTTCTTTTTCTCTTTAATTTTACGTTCTCTTTGTATTAATTTGCCCAATTCACCTAGGAGAATCTAACAGGAAGACTTGTCTAGTGTGAAGACGGCTTAACCCCCGAGCAGAGCGTGAGAACGTCTGGTTACTCTGAATATTGAACCAATCAGCAAAGTGACTTAGGTCCGATATGAAAGTGATAAGTAGGTCTAGCGCCTGCGGCTAGGACGTGTAAAGTCTGCGAGTTGTTCTCGTTTCATTGCCTGTTTTTGTAATGATATTGTCGTTGTGCATTTTCTAATAAAAGGTTTGTTTGTAAAATCGCATATTTCTAGATGTGACTTTAAAGGGTATCAATAAACGCTGCTCATCCTCAATCACGAGATCCACGTAATTCCCTCGTAGAGCTCTTTCCTTATCAGTGTCCGAAATTAAGGGTGCACCCTGCACCCGAGATGCATGTTTTTGCAGCAGGGTGCATGATTTTTAAAAGTGTGCACCCGGCAGATGCACAAATTTTTGACAAAATAAATAGCCTTATATCACTGAGGGTGCAAAAAACGGGTCCCGAGTGCACACTTTTCAGAGCTTTGCACCCGGCGAGTGCATGGATTTTTACCTTAATTTCGGACACTGCTTATTATGTAATGCAATACTTCGATATAGAACAGGAATGAAGTTGACATGATGATATTCTGCGCACATAATCACATTAGTGGCCTTAATGAGTGGGTTCTTCAGTTTTCTTTTTCCCTTGTCTTTTGTCTTCCTTGGAAGGCTCGTTTGATTGGTTTGTTCTACTCTAATCGGCTGTAATCTCAGCCGAGATGGGACAATCTCATTACTGTAATCACAGCCTAAATAACTTGATAGTTCAATTTTCTGTTATGTGTAAACTTTTTTACTTTTATTTGTATTTTTTCTCACGGGTCAAAAAGTCACCAAGAGTAACACATTTTATGACATTTCCTTACGATCAAAACAATTCTATCAAGGTCAAGGCAAAGGTTCATACCACAAGACTGTGGTCTAAATAAAACCACAAAAACTAAAACCATAAATTCAAGTAGGAAAAGTCCAAAAGTCGGAATCGATCACCAAGCCGATTCCTCACCAATTCAGCCCATACTGACACCCCTAATCCAGAGCTCTACTCCTAACCTGTGCAGGGAGAGTTCAGGACAGATCCGTAACCCCCCCCCCCCCCCCCGACTCCCCGATAACCCTTATCACCCGGCCCTACCCCACCATGTGTCACACATACCTCCACGTTACCATGACGACAACCTGACTCCATCCCGTCCTACCCCTTGGCCCCGCGGATCACTGCAACGGCCGGCCGACCCTCCTTGAGAGGGGTTGGGGTGCAATAGGGATGGGGGGAGCGGGGGGGGAGGTACTCGCCCACACATTATGTACTATAGACAATGGTGAGTACGAGGCTAGGTCTCTCTGTTGATGCTACCGCTCTGTCAAAAAAAAAAAAAAAAAAAAAAAAAAAAAAATTATATACTGTAGATTTAGTTAACTTCAGAGAAATGCTAAAATTATGACTTACACATGACTTTTCGTGTTTTTTTGTGTGTTTTTTTGTGTGTTTTTTTTTTGTTTGGGGGGGGGGGGGATATCAATATAAATTTCAGGACTTTCCCTTCTCCAAGATTTTCGAGTGGCAGTTAGCATATTTCATGCCATTTTCAAATAATAGTTCGCGACGTACGTCACTCCACCTTTTGGCTGAGAATGGTAAGATCAAAAGTACATCTCTGTTAGACTTATTCATTCCTAGTCCCCTGGTTCCATCTGAAGTTTTCAGAAGCCCCTCCACAGTCAGTGTTGATACATGGCCCGGTAGTGACCCAGGCTGGCACCAACTCAATACACGGGCCTTAGCAGAATATGCTTAGAGATCTTTTTATCATTCAGTGTATCCGAAGATCCGTTCCCGACGTTGGACCCCTTCCATGTTGTGTCTGGCAATTGTTTAGTTTTCAGATCTTTCCTTTCTCCAACTCGGTTATAAAAGTAGATATGAATATAATTTTCCAACTTTTGTACTTTTTTTTTCTTTTCTTTTTTCGCCGACAGAAGAATTTACACTATCCTCTGTCTCAACCTCCCCAAACTAGGGTCTTGTTCCTTGCGGCAGTGGGAAGATGAGCTGGTCCCTATACGGGTGGTGAGGGGTGTGGAGTGGCCTCTCAGAACCTGCTGTTTACATTGGACCCACGGCGCCCCTTTAGGACGCACTCAGAGGGCGTTACATGACCGACATGTTTGGGTCTATTAGATACACTCAGCGATAACATGGTCACAGACCGTTATTGTTGGACCACGGGTACAGGGAGACTGCTACAGAATAACTGCTTAGAGAACAATATAATATGGCCCCCGCTCCACCCGTTTAGACGCACTCAGAGGGCGTACAGGACCGACATGTTTGGGTCTATCAGATACACTCAGTGATGGCCATAGACCGTCATTGTGAACTATTAATATGGGCGCAGATTCTGTTAACAGAATAACTGCTTAGAGAACAATATAATATGGCCCCGCACTCTACCCCTTTAGACGCACTCAGAGGGCGTACATGACCGACATGTTTGGGTCTATCAGATACACTCAGTGATGGCCATAGACCGTCATTGTGAACTATTAATATGGGCGCAGATTCTGTTAACAGAATAACTGCTGCGAGATCAACATCTCGAAGGCCTTTGGTTACAAATATACAAAATCATTGTATCATGTCATAGGACAGGTTTTATTTGTAAGGTTTCTCACAATGCTTGAAGGGAAAATACTGTAAATGGCCCTTTGGTTGGAATACATGTATTTCACTTTCGTTTTATGCTATTTTCCACCAGTGCAGTATTTCTTTTACATTTGGCGAAGATTTTGGATGTTTCATGTAATCATTCGGATACAAACTGTGTGAAGATTTCTATTTTAACATTTCTGTATTAATGTGAAGCGCAGGTGTTTCATAATGCTAATGTTACCACTGCAGAGACTACGTTTTGCTGACCCCATTACCGCCAAGGCTACTGTATCAGGTCAGGGGAGGACAGGCTCAGGTGGAGCAGCTCTTATGGCACCAGGAACCTGCGATCCAACCCTTCGCAATCCACCTGGTCCGTCCGTACCCCATTTATCGCCCAGGGGTTACTAACCTGGGCGGTCCGTCCCCCATTTTCCCCCAGGTTCACCTGACAGGACAGCGGGCAGGGGGCCGAGCCTCATCCCACCTCAGGCTCTCCAGCCTCCCATGATGAGAACATTCCTGCTACCTCCTTCAACCTAATCGTGAAACACCATCCGGCCCCTCCCAGATTAGCAGTCGCGGAAGATGTATGATTTGTCGATCCTAAAATGAGATACCTAAACCGTCTTAACACAGCCAGGATAGACAAGTCACTTTTAGACTTGCCTCCTGGACAATATGGTTGGTAATTTATACTTAAAACTTGGCCAAATCATGCCCATCGAGCATCATTTCCCTAGAGGTTGAGTCGGGGGGGGGGGGGGGCACTTTGGCTTGAATAGGTACCCACATCCAAACGGATCTGTAAAGTGGGGTTGGTGCACGTCAAAATTGAGTAGCAGTCGGCCACATTTCAGGTAAAACATGGGGGCAGTAAACCACACCAATGAAACAGTATGAAGGCAATAACTTTAAATTTTGCCTTATTGATACATTATTTTACCCAAAAAAAACTTATAGAATGTCATCAAATGTTTTCCTTAGCAGTTTTGGTGATTTCTGTATAATTTCTTGTAATGATAGACCCTGATTTTTGGGGGGCGGTAATCTGTGTCCCCAAAAACAAGGGGCGGTCCACTAAAATTCAGGAACGATCAGTCACAAAAAGCAGGGGCGGTAGTTTGGCAGTGGGAAGTAACCTTCGATCGTGCAGGTGGCATGCTTCAGGGAAGAACTCATGCCCATCACGTAAAGAACTCGAGATTATAAGTTTCAACTCTATCACTGTATTCTCCTTTGGTATTTCTACCAACCAATACAGACCCCTAATTTCCCGATAAAACTAACTGCGTCAGGCCCAGTACCTCCGAGTGATTGTGGGGAAGGGGAGGGAAGAGGATGACCCCTGACACCCTGATGGCTTTTTCAGGTGGCACGCGTTCCTAGAAATGAGTGCAGACACGCCAAGGGCATAAACCACCCCCTCCCCACCACCCCTACCGTACACGTGGGGCGTTATAGTGCGTCCTCAGCCGTACACAGGGCTACGGTCAGCGAGTACCATCATTATATCTAAATCGTTATAAAGTTTCAGCCTTGTTATTTCACTTTTATTTTGAGAAATGGTTTTTTTTTTTCTAATTGGTACGTCCTTTTTTAATATTTAGGAGCTATTGTGACAGTCTCGTGTGTTCTCCAAATTTGAGGTAGTACCTCCTGACAACTGATTCTGTCTGGGTATCAACTAAAGGGACCAAATTGAGGGCCACAGGCAGAGTATGAATTATCTTGTTTGTGTTATTTTCATTTAGAGAAAATATATCCGATGTATCAGTGCACATCATTTTTCATATTTAAGAACTGCTGTGAGAGACTCGTGTTCTGCCCCCCCCCCCCCCCCCCCCCCCCTACATTTAACTCTGGTAGGTTCTATTTATATTAATTATCAACCCTGGGCGTCCTTGGCCGGGCGGAGTGATACCGGGGCGAGGTGAGTGAGGAGGTCAGGGGTCACCGAGACGCGGGGGAGACAGGCGTGGTCCGGGCGGGGTGGCGGGCGCTCATTAGGTCGGTGTGCGAGGTAACGGAAAGGAACAGGGAACCTCGGGTAGGGCATGATGGCACCGACCTGCCACCTGCCACAGTAATAACACACCTTGCCTACACTAATTGTCGTGTCGTCCTTAGGGTCTTGCATCTTCTTCTTTTTTTAAACAAAAAATCTTCAAAAAGTTTTTCCATGCTGCGTTTCCTTTTTGATTTTGTACCAAAGCTACCTAGTAGATGGAAGCATGGGGGTCTATAATTTCGAGAAAAAAATAGGGTAGGTTTTTTTTTCTTACCAAAGATACCCGGACAGTGTTGAAAATAGAAAAATATTCCAAATATCCCCTAAAAACATTTTTAGCATCTAAAATACATGCCCTTAGCATCTATATCTTGTTTTATGGTTTTCCATGCATCTTAAGGTAAATTCTTTTGGATTTTGAAAAAAAATAATTTCAAATTTCATTTTAAAAAAAAGGTAGGGTTGGGCCAAAAAATCAGGGTAGGTAGGGTTACCTGAAGACAGCAATTTTTTATTTTTTTTTGGCCTTAGGAAAATACGCGTACATGATTTTACAAAAGGCACCATACTGCAAGAAATCTCACGCCTATCATCGCACTTCACTGTATATATATATGATCTCAAACAAACGAAAATCTAAAGATAAGGGCGCGCCTTCTTTATTTACATAGGAGGTTACTCTCCATGGTAATTACCACCGACTTCCATGCCAAAGTTGATTCTCCGAGGTGGCCTTCTGACTCAAGCTGGGGTTCTAATTGGACGGTGCGACATGTCTAAAAGCCCCACCTCTCCCACCCTGAGGGCCCGTACCTTTAGTAGTCCAGTCAGACGCCGTACTACCTGTGAGTCGCACCTGACAGCGTCTCGGACAGATAGGCATCTCCAGGGCTCCCAGGGTCCGCCGCCACTCAACCGTGACCGGCCCCAGCAATAGACCATGTGTAGGTACTACTCATTCTGTTGATATAGTTATCAAATATCTAAAGCATAATCTATTTTTGCAACAAATTTCTTGATCAATGATGACCTCATCGTAATTCGTATCATTCGTTCTATACTTATCGAAAATATAAATTTCTCATTTTACTTTAATAGACTTTCAAATGGGCCATGATTGGCCTAGAGGAAACTACAGCTCTTCTTCCTAGTCCCTTGAAGATTTTGTTTTTTATGACATTTGTTATCTTATTTTTACCATACTTTTCTGTGTACGGAGGGGTAGGTTGGGAATCGAGCAGCTAACACCGGGAATGACGGAGCATTGTATGGGCTGAACATGGAAAACGTCCTCAAATATTAAATCAAAATTGGGACCAAAAAACTGTCCCTTGCGGGTTGACTGTTTGTGTTTACCTATTACCCGAGTTCTTCTCACGTCTGGGCGCTGGGTCACACACGTTATGTCAATAAGGTGAATGAGGGGAACAGGCCCAGGGTTGGTCGGGCTACAATATAGGTGAGTTCGGTTTGGCTGGGCAGGCATACGCCGCAGCTACTTGTATCTAATAGCAACAAATATGCCACCAGATTCGAACAAGAAGTCATCAAATTGATGGTATATGCTCAGCCAAGTCGGTTCTATTTTTCAAGATACTAGTTACTACACAGATTCAGTTGTGTAGGTTGCAGAATAGGCTTTGTTACGGCAGCATATTTCAATCAAACCCAACTTATGTGACTGGAGCCTCCATGTGAGACTAGATCACTTTTCACTCTCTCAGTTTGTGTTCCCGGCAACAAATGCAAAAACAAACAAACAACATAATTATTTTTGTTGATCAAATATCCAAAAAGGTACCACAGTCAGTTTCAGTCCTTATTTCCTATTTTTGTTATTCATGTTTGCTACTGTTTACTCAAAAAAGAAAGTTAAGTTATTTCAAAACTGTACAGCTTGAACATTGCCCTTTTCCATGAGAGTAAGCAGTCCTCACCCCCCCTACAATGAGATCAGACCCCGCTAAGCCACGAGGAGATTACGTCGGCGTGAGAAAGTAACGACGTACAGGTTTAGTACGTTACTCTACGTGGACCACCTCTCTGACCCCCCAAATAGCAGCCTCCCGAGGGGGGGGGGGGGGGGGGTACTTGGGTCTCAAAAGGGTACTGACTCACTGCCAAACGGACCCGCGAATTGGGGTTGTGAATGTCAACATTGAGGGGCAGTCAGCCACTTTTATGCCAATAAGTGGAGGGAGGGGACTACTTCTATGGTTATGAAACATTATTGGGCAATAATTGAACACTAAGCCTAATGTATTACATTATTTCACACAAAAATTTTATATCTGTCTCCTTCATGGTATTGGGGGCGGTGACCTGCATACTCCTAAAACAAAAGTGACAGTCGCCTAAAATTCAGGTGAGGTCAGTCACAAAAATTAGGGGCAGTACTTTGGCAGTGGGGAGTAACTTTCAAAGAGTCAGTCCCCCCCCCCCCCCCCCGGGCTCCCGACACACTGCCTTTCATTGACACTTGAGCCTGTTGACTTTGGGGATGAGGAGGGCGGTGGGGATATTTCAGGCTGAGTCTATCTTTAGGGTGTCTGGGTGATGGGGTGGATGAACTACTACGTATAATCCATGACCATCAATACACTGAGGCGATTTGAGCTGCAATACACGGTCAGTCGGGTGTAACTGTTGGCAAAGTTATGAATAATTGAAACGCAATACGTGTGAAATCAAGTGAAATTATGTGGTTTGTAACTCAGTCGGGTTTCAGCTTCAAGCCCGCTTGTTATAATTATAGAGATATTTTTATATGTTTCCCAATATTCATTGCTAAATGCCAAATAAACACCTGCTCAAAGGGGATTTTCATCAGAGGAAAAACAATAAGAACCATCATCCCGTTCGCTTGATCATAACTTCAACATGTAAACTTTAGAAGGTATGGTTCGAACTGCTTAAAAAGAAATCTATAAGATCATTGAAAAGTATGTAATCTTCAATTACATACATTGAAAATGGTCGTATATTAAAAGCTCATTCGAGCTGATTTTAGAAGGCAGTCTAATTGAATAACTGATAATCTGGATATAGTGTTCAAAGTACATGTATTTCATTTTTTCAAACCTAAAAAGAAAGTACTAATGGCTCCAAAAGGATGTCACGCCCCAAGCTGATCACCCCTGCTTCCCTAACACAGTATTAATACCCCAGCGGCGATTATAGCTGTATTCCTGGTCTGAGAGGTGGGAGATAAGTCCATACAGGAGGTGGTGGGGTGATACATAATTAATCTGGTCGTAATGTTCAAGGCATGGATATAACCAGAATATTCTTCTTTTTTCCCAACAAAAAAAAAGGAAAGTAGGTCTCCAAAACGAAATCACGCCCCAAGTTGATCACCCCTGTCTCCCTGATCACATTAATAATAGCCCCCCTTAGCGCCGATTACACGTCAGGCCTGTGTAAGGGGCGGGAGGTGAGAATCCCTACAGGAGGAGGCGGTAAGGGTGGTACGTGTTAATGGTAGGGGTCCGTCGGTTCCCACGGCCCTGGTCCCCCCGTCCCCATGTCTGTGTCAATACCCGCTCCACGCCTACTGACTCCGCTATGTGCGGTTTACACGGCTCAGCCGGGGAGCCGTTCACACTAGGATGAAACAGGGATTGGAGCAACTTCCAGTGTCCGAAATTCAATTGTGCACGCTGCACTCGAGGGGCATCAACGTCGGATCCAGCTTTTTGAAAAGATGTAGCGGAGGGGGAGCGTCGGGGGAGCGTCGGGGGGAGGGGGGGGGGTTGAAACCCTCATTTTTTTCCCGAGAATTTTATATTTTCAAAAATCTCAATTAGGCAAAAAAAAAACACGAAAACTATTGGAATATATTTGTCGTCCAGGTCAGCCTAACGACTAAATGAGTTTGCATCCAAATGTATCTTCAGGTAGACTCAAGTATGTATGTAGCCAATTCGGATGAAGTTCTGATACGAATAACTCACAAAGTGGCTAGGATTCCTCTTGCGACTCATTAAAGGTCTCTTTTTTCCTGGCACTGACTAATCCCGTGTTTTCCGTTCCAATAGGATTGATTCCCGAGTGGCTTCCCTCTTACCGCAGGCCTGGACAAAGTCACATGTAGAATATGGCTTCTGTTTCCTTATCTTTTCATGCACTTCCTTTCCTTTTCCCTTACCTGAACAGGCCCATAGAGTGGTTTATGTTTCAACCAACACAAACCTGCACGGTGGCTTCCTTTCCATGCCACTGTATCTGATCCAAAACCTGGCATGTGGCTTCAAATGCTTGGCACATGGCTTCGTTTCAGAGCTGGCACCAGAACTCGACCTCATGTCAAATGGAAACGGATTAGTGTTTGTGCTTAGCCTAACCGCAGGGATAGACCTTAACTTTTTTCCGCACTAGCCCATGGGACTAGTAGTTGGAAGTTTGCACTAGTCCGTAGCAAACTGCACTAGTACACACTAAACACTTGAAAGAATTATATGCATAATTTACTCATCTTTGTCAATGAAATATGTGTATTTTTCTCAATGTTTCTACATAACCAAATACAGTTAAATAAGTCTTGCCATGTGATTTTACTACGTCAGATTTTATATTTGCACTAGCCCATTGGGCTAGTTGTCCAGAAAATGCACTAGTCCGATAGGATTTGCACTAGTGATTTCTCTAGTGGACTAGTGCTAAAATCGACCCGTGTAACCGTGATACAGGATAGATTAATCTGAGCTGCAAGCAACATAGTCGCTTATTTTCCGGGCGTTTTCACGACATGGGCTGATTTGTTACTATGTCCGAAGTAGCATCCGAAATTGAAGTTTATCAATCGTGAACTAGGCTAAAGGTGTCTGGCAGTGTGTCCATCTACACTTGTTAAAACTGACTGGTAACCAAGCCATTTGGCACCGGGTAATAACTTTCAAACCCCAGGCTCAAAATATCAACGCTTTTTTTTGCGCTTATAGATAAATTGACAGAAATTGAAAACTTTCAGACATATTATAATTTGAGCATTGCACCGGCCTCATAGTGTAAAAACAGCCCAAGCCATGACTCCTCGCGGATGATGTAAGCAAGAAAAGAATTCTTTTATAAGGGAGACGCACATTTTAGAAGGTGGGTACCGTAACACCCCTAATTTAAGCCGCCGTTAATCTTATTTTCAAATATTACAGCCATACGAGTATCAGAAGTAAGGGTTCAGCTTAAATTTGTGATTATGACAAAACTTATAGTATGAGGTACCCATGAGTAACGCGCTTCATGCACTAGAAAATGTGGCATTAAACCATATCTGAATCAAGACTGACTTTTTAAAATCTATAATCGATTCCTAAATCCATTTATTTATTTACAGCAAAATTGGGATTCTAATCACTGGGCATCAGAATATAATCGAATTCAATAATATTAAAATATACCTGAAGTTGTGTTATACTCTGATGTTAAGTGAATGAAAGTTTAAAGGCGACTTAAATAAGTGATTTTACGGTGCCGTGGGGTGTAAAGTGTCTGACATAGAGGTGCCGGATGAGCTGACTCCTGACATGTAGACCGACAGGTTGGTACCTTCACCGGGCCTGACACACACCTCTGCATCAAATCGGCGTTAGATTCTATCAACGAGCCATCAGTCACAGGGGAGTCTCTGGTAGCAATAGGTGTCTTCTGATCCCTTAGGAAATACTTAAGAGTATATTGCGCTCACAGGATGTTGCTATTGGGGAATCATTAGCCGTATCTCCTGTGAGAGATCCCAGTAAATTGGGCTCGAAAATAAAAATAAGGGCTTTAAAGTAAAATCAACCTCTTTTTAATTGACAATAGTTACGCTCAGGTAACTCTAACCAACCTAATATTTCGGCTACCTAATATTTTGACTATTTACCCTATACATGTATTTACCCTATTTCTTTTCGTGATTTTGTATTAATATTAGAAATTATTAAAAGGACAGGAAAATGGTTTGGTTATGTGATCAAGAGATGTATTTTAGATGCTTAAGATTTATAAGGAGGGTGTGTAGAGTAGTTTCAGAATTTGGTTACAAAATGAAAAATAAATAAATAAATACATAAATCGACCTACCTATAACAGTTCTTCCAACCCATGTTACATGAACACAACTAATGTTTTTGGCCTATGGAAAAAAAACCTGCAACCCGATTGATTAAATCGTATTCGAAATGTACAGTGTTCTAACTACATGGTATCTAGCGTAAAATTCTGAGCGTGTGTTTTTGCCTTTTTTGTTTGTTGTTGTTCTTTTATATTGCTCTCATTCTGTCAAACACTGCTGTCACATTGCACTTTAAATGTTCGTTCTCACGACCCATTTCTAGACGAGTGTCGTTTTTTCCTCGATAATTTTTTTAAATTCTTGGGCCTACTCCATACTCTTATTTGCTGACCTGGTAATGTGGACTTCCGCCTCTGTGACCTGTGACTCACAACAACACAGCCTGGGGGGAGGGGGGTTGTAGGTGTACAGAACACGGTCCGTCGGAGGTGGCCAGGTGTGAAGTCGTGTTTGTGTATATGTGTGTCGGGGGAGGGGGGGAGGGGGGAGGGGCGTTATTGGGGACAGGTAACGGGACGGTTACTCACCGTGTTTCATTGATTTTTGTGTTCGGGTTGCATCGTGAACATCTAATTAGATTTTCTATTTTTCTACAATAGTTACATTTTCCTTCTTTTTCACCAATCTAAGATTATGATTTTTCCCTCTGAAAAGTTTTTGCTAGTATGCTACGCTTTAATTTGATAGTACCATAAAGATACATAAGATTATGTATGTATTAATTTATATATGTCTATGATAGTAAGTAGGAATGAGCTATATCCGTATGTTATTTGTTTTTGTTATCATTATCAGTATCACCTAACCTTTTTTATATTATCACAAGACCAAATGACATGGTAAAATTACTTTTGTAGAAAACAAGTGACTACTTCACTACATCATTTAAGTCTGAATCATTGACTTGTTGAACGGTAGTACCTAATATGGACGGTGACTGAGTGCTGAGTGTGAGAGTACTGGAGCCGTGGGTGGGACGGTCACATCGTGGGTTCCGACGATCACCTGTTCGGTATGTCCCACAGGTGTGTGTGGGTGTGTGTGGGTGGAAAACAATGTGTGGTTATCACAAGTAGAGCGTGACCACGAGACCAGCTCGGGGCTGGCGACAACTAAGTTAGGCACCGTTTTATAACAGTGTTCAAGACTTACGCTGGCCCGTCGGCCAATGGCTAGCAAATTTAAATCAGGGGCAACAAAAATTGGGCAAATCTTTGTGTACAAAAATCATCATAACCTATCTAGAAAAAAAAAATCGGTGGAACACAATACTGTATTCACAATGGAAACCACGTTGACACAAAACAAATCAGATAAAATATAGACTAAATGTGATGGCGAAACCCAACCACAAATTGGCCAATTCCCACCGCATCTATTATTACTGGTTCATCTGATTCAGAAAACCACAGGCCGAGTGCCAAAAATATCCCGTCCAGGTGCCAGAGCCAGCAGGAAAACATTGATGAGGAGTATCGATTGTCCTTTTGACTCACATGTTTTACATTCACCTCCAACCCTGTAACTCGACCTCGTGACCTAGACTACGACCTGAGGTCACAAAATAGGTGAGTTTTTCAGGTAGCACTGGTTGGAAAAAATAAGGTATGCAGGTGGGACTTTGTACTGTCTGTTTATGTAAAAAAAATATTAATAATTTAATATTCTTAGGTCATGTTGGAAGTGATTCCATACATCCCGTAACAATGCCTTTCCTCTAAAATACATTTACCTATTTTAATATTATTTGCCTCCTAAATACAATCGGCAGTCAAAAAATATCAATGGTGCCACGGTACCGTAAAACCGTAAACAATTTAAGTTTTTCACAGGAACGTGAAAACTAATTGAAAAATAGGAAACAATTTGGGCTGGTATTTTTCATCGGGTTGGGTGATTTTCCGTGAGATACCGACTTTGGGGTAAATAAAAAATAAGGCATGAACTGTTTAAAATTTCAATCACAGAATGGATTTCCTTCCCCTGTCTGGTATGAGCGCAAACCTAGACCTGAACGGTCGTTTTTGTCCCAAATAATGCTCTATTTAGAGCCTGTCTAAACGGTTTCATACCAACACAAGCAGTGGTCGCCCACCCCCGCGTTTACCTGCAGAAATAGCCGGCCCACTCAATAGGCCCCGCTATACAACTGAGAGTTATTGAATTTAGCAGTAGGTGAAGTGAGAGGGTGGAGGGGCTGGGTTGGGGGAGGGGGGAACTTTGGACGTTTCCACTTAGTATTTAAAAAGTTGGTTATCAAATTTATGGCATTATGACCATAATTTAATTAATGTTGAAATAATCAGAGAGTTTTGAACATTATAAATCCACTATCACATTTCAAAGAGGGTGAGAAATAGTTTTGTATTATATGTCGCTGTCCTTGCTTTAGAAATCAAGCCTCATGTTTTTTTTAAAAACCTAATGCATCAAATTACTGGTATTCAACCGAGGCTACATATATCAACTCTTATGAGGCCCAAAAAATGTTGTGTTCAGGTAACATAGGTAAAAAAAAAAAAGGGTAGGTAGGTCGAAATATCTTTTCTTTTTCGCTTTTTTTTTACTAACGAAAGAGAGCCGGGCAGTGCCGGGAGTAAAATAAAAATTACAAATTAATATCCTCTAAAAACATTTTTAGCATCGAAAATACATGTCCTGAGCATCTATGGGCTGTTTTCCATGCTATTTAAGGTCAACTCTTTTGGATTTTGAAGAAAAAAAAATATTAAAATTTCCTTAAAATAAAAAAAATAAAAAAATTAGGGTATGGCCAAAAATCTAGGGCAGGGTTACCTGTCACACAACAATGTTTTTTTGGGGGGGCCTGATCTAATAAACGTTCTTGTTTAGAGAAAGCCTAAATCCTTGAACCTTTTTTGAAAAAAAAGATAAACTATCTTTCTCATTCCCCCACCCCCCTTCAATCCTTTTGTATCTAAAACATTAAAACTTATCATATCTAACTTTGACTGGTTCTCACCTCCCTGCCTAGGGTCCATAACATTTTGAGTCGCCTGCCTGCAGTCTCCAGGCGGAGTATCCTCCCCAATATAGTCCGGGTTCACAGAGCCCCACCGGGTGGTCTCCAGGGGCCGCGGATCGTGTCCGACATGGTTTCCGAACGACCCCCCCCCCCCCCCTCCTTCCCCAACGCCCCTCTTGTGCAACTCCAGGGCGGCCAGTGAGGGATGGAAATCAATCATCACCTTGGTGGTGGGGGGGCAGCAGGGGATGAGGCACAATGCGAATATGCTGTTATTCTGAACTGTTTTTCACCTGTTTTCAAATGTACGAACTATTCTCAACTGTTATTTATAACAGACTAGAAAACTTGCAAAGGAAATCTCGACCTGACTTGAAATGATAAATTGTGCGAGCAGAGATTTTGCCGCCTTACTGCTCGGTGGGTTGGTAATTGGTTTCTTTACGCCCTCTTTAACTGCCAGGGTCAAACCAAGGCCGGTGCTAGTGATCGAATCTATAAGAGGTGCCTATCCGTGCTGCTCAGTGGTTTTGGTGATGGTGAACGGATTGCAGCATCTCGCCCCGGGGTTTACACAACAACAGGAGGCCGACAGGGGCTGTTGTGACGGTGCCAGACTGTGATGGCAGTCTAGTTGTAGCAACGGCTCTCTGTGATCACTGCCACGCCTCACTGCCCTTCTAAGACTAAGAGTCGGAGCATAAATACCAAATTATCCCTGCTTTTACTACTGTGACCAAGGCAATTTTTTTTATAGGTGTGTGTGCCTGTTTTTAAATAAATACATTGCCATAAACAGATCAACACATTTATGATACAGCAGCAGAGCTGTGTGTTATGGTCATGTGTGTGTTTAGTGTACCTGGTGAATGAAAAGATTGAACGATGTCATCATACTCATGCAGGCTAGGAAAATCTGCGTGTCTGCGTGTCCTCGACGACCAGGAAATGGGTGTGGACAACCACAAAATGAATTTTGGTCGTCCTCCTGACGACCAAATAATATGAAAGATTAATTCAATCCTCCTCCAAAAAGTCTCGATTTTTCTCATTGTAAATATGACCTCTATAATGTGTACAACCTATAGATATATGTGGACAACCAGATTTCTGTTATTGGTTGTCCTCTGACGACCAGAAAATTGGAGTAATTTTCCTAGCCTGTCATGCCTGTAAGTTACACTGTGTAAGATGTAAGCGAGGTATTTACGATAATTGTGATGATCTGTTGACAATTTGGATCGGCAGACATATACGTGTGTTTACAGCTTGCAGGCCCCAGGTTTTACAACGTGATGGAATCAACACATAATATAAATTAATATGATGGAGTGTTATTGCGGGTAAGTTTGCTCGCAAAATTATCGGGAATACTGGACCTAGGCCGCTTTTCCGTAATGGTCAACCCCAAACCTTGATTTCCTCTTCTTCCTTATCACATCATCCTAATGCTACCTGTCCCCCCCCCCCCCCCCGCCCCTCTACATACCTACGGCGTGACCTACTTAGGAGGCGGGGCGCACACAGGTGCAGTGAATACTAGAGCTACCTGAGTAATCAAACGTCCCCCCCCCCCCCCCCACGCCTCCATTCCGGTGACCCGAGTCTGGGTCTGCCCCCACCCTCCACCCTCCCCACCCCCCACCCTCTGGGCGGGGCTTAGGGCCACTTTAAAGACCCTACTGAGAGAATGCTAAACCGCTGTTCAAATAATGATTGGTTTGAGGACTTAAAATCTACCCTCTATGTACGTCTTTCCAAGAGGGCAGGTCTGGTAAATGTTGATATGTCACCATAAAGGAGAATGCTTATTAAGGCTAATTAACTAATCTAATTTACATTATTTCTTATTTATTACACATATTGCAATTTTTCCTAAATATTACAGACACACCCTCCAATTTCCATGACCATTAAACACTTAAGCCCCGGCCACACTGCACGACTGACCTCAACTCGACGGTCGAGTTGAGTTGAGTTGGGCTCAGTCGCAGAGTGTGGCCGGGGCAGTCGTAGCTAAAGCCCCGACAGTTGAGTTGAGTCTTACATCTTGAGAAGTAGAAGATGTACGACTCGACTGTCTAGTCTTAGGGGGGAGTGCAGTGGATATGTATATATATAATATATTATCTATGCTACGACCATCGGGTCGCACCTTATGGCATGGTAGTTTTTAACTTAGACCAGACAGTCGTAGGCTCTGGCGCCGCTTGGGGCTACGACCGTCGAGTTGAGTTGAGTTGGGCAGTGTGGCCGGGGCTTAATCAGAAATGTCACCCAGGCAATTTATCTGTAGCACACCAATATACTAAAAGGTTTTCAGTAGATGCAGCGGGTGCACACGTTTCCAAGTAATGTCCTCCAGATGCAGGGTTCACCCATATTTGTATCCATCAGAAATAGGGCAGTGGTTGGCCCTGGGTGTATTGCAACGGAAAGTGGCGCACTGAGAGATACAGACCAAAAAAAGCGTCTTTTCTTTTATGTACATCAATTTTATTTACTTTAGATTTATAAAGAAATTACATCATTCATAATGGCGCACCGATTTAGTTTTTTCTACATAATTACTACGGTTGTAGGAAGTCGCGAACAGACCAATGTAACGGGAAGGTAGAATGCATGTACGGTTAACGTACGGAGAGGGAGGCGGACCCGGGAGTGGGAGGCGCAGCCACTCTACCTGATCCTCATCAGACGGTGGCCGTCCTGACCCAATTCCCGACACATGCTACAAGTAGACGTCTCCCCACAGGTGCTATATGTGTACACAGGATCGATGTTGCCTGCTGCGTGTCTGTGTGTAAGTGGGTACTGGTTGAACCGTTCACTGCTACATGTTACTTTATGTGTATGTGTTGGGTGGGTTCACTACTACATCAAAGACAGTACATGTGTTACATGCATGGTGTACAGAAATGCCACTATATAAAGCCTAATAAAGGGCTGACGAAAACGTATGTTTCATCGCAGGGCAGCTTTTATTAGGATCCACCGAGGTAAAACTGAACTGGTAACCATCACGAGGTCTTCATTATGGTTTACACAAGCACATATGAAGTAAGATGAGACTATAGTGAGCTGTATGACTATAAATCATGGAGTCTCAAATGAGGTGTTGGTTTCGTGAGCTTTCGTAAGCTTTCTGCCATATAGCTAACAACCTGACATTTATTTTGCAAAACATGAAGGAAAAAAAACAGTGAGAGGCTGAAGCTGCACGCTCAATTTTGGGCTGTTTCGTGTTGCGTTGATTATTTGTATGAATGCATTGGGTCTGAATGGGAATCCCTGGGTTCTGACTGAAGACCGACTCTCTACTCTGATTCTGGAGTACATGTATATTTGCAAGAAATGTGTACGTGCAGTGGGTGAAGGGGGTGGGGGAGAGTCAGTGGATCAGACATCTAAGTCTGTACTTCTCAATGCTTGTCTGCGTGTATTGGTTGTGTGACCCAGTTGTAACCAGGTGACTCAGTCGTTCCGCATCGCGGCGCATACTACCCGGCCGGCCTACTTCAGCTCCCCCCCCCCCCCCCCCCCGCCGCCGCCGCGGGCCACACCTGAGTGGGTGAGGCCCAGGTGAGTAGTGGTCGTTATAAGGCCTGGGTCTACTCAGGGGTCGGCTATAATATAATTGTACATCATGATCTAAAGGCCCTATTACACTAAACGACATGAGCTACCTTATGAAGATGTCACAGAGAAATCACACATACATAGGGGATTAGAGATAAAATTATTTTACATTTGTGACATGCTCCAAATTACCAATTTTTATCAAGTATATAACTCCTATACGCGAATTTTTCTGGTAAAATCATCACTTCGCACGGATATCGCAGCTACCTAAACTAACTTTCCTAGAGATCACCTTGGCTGAAGCCCCAGTGAACCATGACACATATGCAATATGTCTCAGTTGGAAGTATGAGGTTTATATAGGAGCTTAGGCCTGACTCTTAGACCCACTCTAAGACGTCCTCTAAACACTTGGGAACTAAGAGGGCCGCCCAATATTGACACTGAGCTCATTTCACACCCGATGAGATAATTCAATGTCAAGAACTAAAAGTGAGTACTGCGCTTGGCTTGCACATTTCCGGATATCCCTTCTTTTTTCATTTCTTTTATTTTTTCAATTTACCAAAAAAAAGGACAAAAAAGTATCAAAAAAGTGATGGTTATACAGTGGCTTCCCAAACAGTAATTGTCAAAAGCATGTAAGACCGTTCCCCTTTTGGCTTAATTGACAGAATCTCGATCCTCACATGCTGTTTATGCTAACACTTGCAGTCAGTTCTGTCGTTCAATGCGAACCGGACCTAACACCTGGGACCAATATTGACACTTTGTGTCTTGCAGTGCCGACTATAAACAACGGCTACATGCTAACAGGCCGACCGAGACGGGCGCCACTTGATCCCTAATTATTCCACTTTATTGGGTTCCCTGTATGCAGGAAAGAGCCGGGAGAAAAGTGACTTCATCAAGTGTGGAATTAAGTCTGTCTTAATGCCCTGTTTAAGTGTACAATGTTGACTGCTTGGATCACAAACTTCTCCTGACCGAATTCATGCCAGCTTCATAACACCGTCCGTCGGTCCCTTGTTCTGTTGCTTTCCATGCAAATCAAGGTTCATTGTAAGGTGCTTTGCATTGAACTATTGTTAATGTTTGATTTAAGACTGCGTGAGGTTTGTGTATATCTAAGTCTCCATGAGTCGTTTGTCCAGAATGCCTGAGTAATTCAGACTGCGTTTAAAGTTTGTCCGTCCACTTCCCAATAGTTCAAAAGAAATGAACGATGAGGGAGCTTCTTAATATGAAAGGGTTTTTATTCAATAAACATCTCATCCCGAGTCAAAGCCACCATGTATAAGTCTTCATCAGTCCACCTCCCATCTCCTATCAGCAATCAACCACATTTAGAACACGAGTTGCTCCAACACCTTCTAGACCATTCTAGTACTCAGCTCTATCACAATCCTATGTCCGAGGTAGTTGATATTGGTAAACTCCAGTCTGTTACACGGGAGCCGATGTACTTACTCCAGGTAACTCCTTGGCTAAACTTACTTAGCTGATGTTCTCACTAAAACTAAGTGACTACTAACTGCTCGCTCCCTACCTCGCAGCGCCTTTTATACTGGTTAACAGGTGGCGCTAGGAACGCAAGATATTTCTTTCTAAGAGTAGACTAGAAGTAGACTTGCTAAGCCTGATCCTTGTTGGATTATATAACATGACAATATATTAAAAGTACTAAGCCATTAGTACAGCATTACTGATGTCAGATGAAGGGGACTTTCTCAAATTATTACACTGGTTTTACTCCTAGTAAATCCATAGATTTATAGACAGAGATGCCACTCCATGAACATGAAAAATCCGGAAAACTGTTGAAACAGGTTTTCCGGATTTTAGGCAGGAAAATCCGGAATTTAAGCAGGAAGAAATAAAAGGAATAAAATAGCACATTACATACATTCTTACATTAAAAAGATCTTTTAGAAATACTGTATGTTGTAAAATAATACAAATGTAATGTTTTTTCCCTGAAATTACTGATGTCTGATGCAATCAAAAATCCGGAAAAAGAAGGAAAAGTGGCATCTCTGTATAGAAAAGAATTTCTAATAATCATATCCATCCTTTGGATCAAATGATGTAATAGTGAAAAAGCTTTGGTTATAACCCTCAAACATAAAATATATCGATCATTTTAGTTAGTATGAAAAACACACAATAACTAAAACAAGGACAAGAGTGGATAGTCTGTTCTGACCCAGATAACTTCTTACAACATGGGATTACTTTTTTAAATAGTGGATCGGGCTTGACAGACTAGGAGATTGTAAACAGTAATCTGACTCATCTACAAATACACCATGTAAAAAAAAAACTCCCACATGGTTTCCATTAACCTATGAGCAACTGTAACCCCTGCACTGTGCCCTGTATCCTGATCCTAATCCATGGCAGGGTTATCCGATAAAGGAAACCCTAGAATACCCCTTAAAACCCGGTCGAACTAAATCCCTCGCAGACTCTGCTGGACGGATCCTTGGCTGCTGATCCACCCCAAAAGATTAGCATTAGATTCAGTAATCTCCTTGGACTAGGGTTCAGCCATGTTCACTGATCCAGATGGGTTACAGTAAAAACAGACTGATCATGTTACAGGTTCTTCTTGAATGACACTATGCCTTCTGGTATTATATGGCTATTTGTGTCATCGAGCAATGTTATGTACCCGAGCTTCTAATTGATGGGACCATGTGGCCACAAATAATGAAATCAATGTTTTCATATCATTATCATACGATATCACAGCCATTCCTTATTTAAATTCCAGGACTCTAAATCAGAGTAAATGTCGTCTGCTAGATCACAACTTACTACCACTTTCTAAAGTCATGCATTAGGCCTACTCCCATTATCAGGCAAGCGGCTTAATTAGATATGCCTATTTTTAAGATAAAACATGACAGGAGACTAACCCTAAGGACATGATCAGAAAAATTCTGACATGCTGTAGGACTTAGATCTAATCAAGTCAGAACCCGTCAGCTAAGAAATCAATATCTGTGTTGCCATGGCTGACGTCCAAGATGCTGCTCCATTAGACCACTGGCCTCATACCATTGGCCTCATTGATTATAAGGCCAGGTGTGAAGTTACACGGCTGTTTGGGTTGTTTTCGGATGTGACTCCGAAGATGAAAGAGATCCAATGGTCCAGGAAAACCACAAAAGCTTATGACAAATATAATATTTTCTAACTGAAAACGAGCTCAGGAAAAAGACTGATTGATTCAGCCTATCTATCTTTGACCTTCTGCATCAAGTTTCTGTTATAAATTTAATAAAAGAATAACTCAATAAGGCCACCCTTTTTTTTTTTACACACTACCCGTGGCTTCTGATTGCTACGAAATCATGGTTTCACGGTAGGCCGACTGGTGCGGAAAGGAGCTCTTTAGTAGTTTGCCTTTTTTTTATATTCCTCATCATCTCCAAAATGAGTGATGATTCCCCAGACCTAGGCCAAGGACTACAGCGAAGCAATTTTCAGAGGGTTAGAGTAGTAACCTCTCAATTAGATTATGCCAAGGTCCATTAGTGGCACTACCTTGAAGCTTGATTTCCTTGTAAATTCTTCAAAAGTGACAACACTGTGTGACTGACACTTAGATCTAACTTAGTGAGTTACAGAATCTGTAAAGACTGTATGAGATATAATTCATAGACCTCTACACCTAAGTTAACTAGATGAGGCAGTCCACAACTGTCAAAAGTGGGGCCATGCCTCTCACCATCTCGCCTGATTCAGAATCGAGGCCAGGCTGGAGTCGAGACCACTCACCAGTGATAATCCGAAAATCCAAACTTGGCGCCCAAGCCCGGGAGTGGCCGCCCTCCGCCCCGACCGCCCCTCCCTGCCCCCCACCTCCACGTCTCCCCCGCTTCCTGGGGGATTCCCCGACCGTCGCGCGCACAATACACCATCACGGGGCTGAATATACCCATTACTGGCTTCATCACACCCCTCCCTGGTCCTGACACTCCCTCCAGTCTCCCCTGACAGCCGAAACGTGGCTGCCAACCGTCCGACACAGGTTGTTTTCATTTTGATCCGTGGGCGCCGCCATGTTGGAATTTTGGGAGGCAAGTGGCCAGTCAGCCGATCAGCTTTCAAGCGCCAGAACTTTTTGTGTACTGTTTGCCTCGCTTGTCTAAACAGAAAATAAACAATGAGGTGTCTCTCTGTTGTCCACATGTGTTGGTTCCAGGGTTCGGTGAAGGAATAGTTGTAAAACTTACCTCATTTGGGGTGCTCAGTTCGAATAGATCCCAACGGTGGTCATTCCACTCTTTAATTTTGTCGATCAGCCGCTGGCGTTCGTCCTCCCTCCCTCGGTGCGCCATGGCTGCTGTTCAAACTCGTCTTAAATCCAGGAGTATTACTTCATCTCATCGTATCCAACATAAAAGTAAGTTGCAATCCACTGACACGGTCTAAAAAGCCTCCACAAAGTCGGGTTAAAACTTCGCAACAGTTCGTGCGGCCTCTCCACTCTGCTAACAAGCCGTGAACTTATTGCGCATGCGCATTGGACTTGACCTAAATACTTTGGGGTCAGAGGTCAGGCTCAAAGTAGGTCATCAACGTTACTATTATGGCAGGGCCGACGTGCCAGTTGCTAACTCGGCAAATTTGAAACGCGTTCGCTTTTACACTCCTAAGGCCAAAAAAAAAAAAAAAGGTTTTGTTCAGGTAACATAGGTCGAAAGAAAATAGGGTAGGTAGGTTGAAATCTTTTTTTTTTTTTGCTTTTTTTATTTTACTTACCAAAGAGACCCAGCCAGTGTTGGAAAATAAAAAAAATATTCCAAATATCCCCTAAAATATTTTTAGTGTCTAAAATACATGCCCTGAGCATCTAGATATTGTTTTAAGGTTTTCCATGCATTTTATGTCAATTCTTCTGGCTTTTGAATACAAAATTTGTAATTATTTAATAATTACAAATTTCCTTTAAAAAAAAAAAGTTAGGGTAGGGCCAAACAAAATTAGGGTAGGTAGGGTTACCTGAACACAAAAATTTTTAATTTTTGGCCAAACATTTATTCTAAGAAATGTCATGATCATTTTCAATGGACATACCTCAAGGCTGAGTAACATGCGGATAAAAACAATAACATTCTTTCACTTTACTTTCACTTATGTCTTTAGAATATGTTTTGCCAAAATAATTTGATATATAGTTTGATAATATTTTTACTCAATTCTCCCTACCACGGATAGCTAAATAACAGTATTTTATGCACCTGCAGGCTAATTTGGACTAATTTTGTCGACAAAACCCCTGGAGAAACTATAGAAAATAAACGAAAAATCATTATGTTTCCATCTATAATAAATGAATTTTCAAACTACTTTGAAAATATTAAATATATATGTACACAAATCAAAAAATAATGATCACTAGATTTTCACCATATTGAAGAACAAATAATGATGATATTAATGAAAATTTTAATGCTAAAACCTTATGGTTTGTCGACATATTACCCACAATGCATCCTGATCCAGGCTAACCTGCAGGTTAAACTATAAGAATTAGCTATCCGTGGTTGGGAGAATTGCAATGATAGCCAAATGATCGACTCTACTCCCTACGTTCGTTCATAGCCTGCTGTGATAGAAGGATCCACAGAGCTATTGCAATGAGTGCGTAATGTTTCTGAAATGTGTAGTTCAAACCTAACCATTTAGGCTAATTGAACGATAACATCTGAATGTCAAAATAATTGCAATAAATCTCCAATGATATATATTTAGGACAACTTAGCCTAGTAGCAGTAAGTCTCAAGAACGTTTTAAAAGAAAGAAAAAGAAGTAAAATTCACACTAACATTATCTCCGAAATCAGAGACGGTTCCAGAGGTTTAGAAATGAAAGGGGGGGGATCTAATGTAAAGACAAACAAAAAAGAAAATGAGCCGCCACTGAACTATTGTTAATGTTTGATTTAAGACTGCGTGTTGTTTGTGTATATCCAAAGCTTCATGAGTCGTTTATCCAGAATGTCTGAGTAATTCAGACTGCGTTTAAAGTTTGTCCATTCACTTCCCAATAGTTCAAAAGAAATGAACGATGAGGGAGCTTCTTAATATGAAAGGGTTTTTATTCAGTAAACATCTCATCCCGAGTCAAAGCCACCATGTATAAGTCTTCATCAGTCCACCTCCCATCTCCTATCAGCAATCAACCACATTTAGAACACGAGTTGCTCCAACACCTTCTAGACCATTCTAGTATTCAGCTCTAACACAATCCTATGTCCGAGGTAGTGGGTATTGGTAAACTCCAGTCTGTTACACGGAGTCGATGTACTTACTCCAGGTATAACTTCTTGGCTAAACATGTTTAGCTGATGTTCTCACTAAACTAAGTGACTACTAACTTCTAACCAACTAACTCACTAACTGCTCGCTCCCTACCTTGCAGCGCCTTTTATACTGGTTAACAGGTGGCGCTAGGAGCGTAAGGTATTTCTCCTAGAAGTAGACTAGAAGTAGACTTGCTAAGCCTGATCCTTGTTGGATTATATATCATGCCAATATATTAAAAGTACTAAGCCATTAGTACATTCGACGGCGGTCAGGTGTTTGAGTTTAAGGAGGTGGACGACATAGCTCAAACCAAATGAATATAATGAACTCCCAATTTTGATGATTGGATATATTTGTTAAACCATGGTGGGGTGGCCTTGACTTTCGTGGTACATTCAGCACAGTGTCGATAAATTCAGAAGTTCTTTCAAGAACTGTAAACAAAGTTACATTCATATGTCCAGTTTTACTTAATTCACAAGTACATTTCCAGTAGTCCATGCTAAGACTCGAGATCACGTTGAAAAGGTTCATAAACATGAAATTTTCAGGAAGCGTTCCTAGTATTGTTAGTCCATATTATGGCTTAAGAATAGCGGAACAGGTTCATAAGGTATCTGGGTAAGTTTTAGTGAATCATGATCATTGTATGACAAGTAAATGATGACATAATCATGTTAATAAACAGGCGTACTCAGTTTCAGAGGATGAAGATCTATGACACTTGTGCTTAAAGTGATAGAGTTGGGTTTTTCCTTAGTACATACATGTACAGATTCTGACATTTGTAATTTGTAACACAAGTCGACAGAACTCAACATATATACAGTGTAGGGTTGTCTTAAACTTCTAAGAGTAACAAGTGTACATCAAATCCAATTTCAGAACAAATTAACACAACATAAGTCAATACAGAGAATTCGGACATTTTGAACGAACGACTTTCATGATACAATGCGTGTCAAATTTCAACCAAACTTCAATCATAACAACATTATTTACAATAAATACAAGGTCTCTGTATCAGGTTTAGTAATATCGAGCAGTTGGAACCAGAAAATACCACCATTCCTGTCACGCGTCCGCCAGCTATACTTAGTACACGTGTACTTAGCGGGACGCTTGACTGGAGTTCCCCCCCAAGGTTTGACCTCGATTTGGATCCTTCAGGCGCGAAGCGCCCGGATGGCAAATTTCTGTTTCGAACAAATTTGCAAGTTTGATGGTTCGACCTGATATTTTGGGCCGATATGAATTAATTCTGGCGCTTGATTACGTTGGTTGGGGACCTAAACTTTAGTTTAGCACAGATTTTATAAGAAATTATACGATGTTTTGATCATGCTAGCCGATTTCAGAATTTGGATCTTTTGGATCAAAAAGGGGTTTTCCAAATTAGCCTCGTTTTGACGTCATTTTAATCAGTGTCGCTCATTTTTTTTGTACGGAGAGGACGTATTTGTTTTCGCTCTCTTTCAACAATGGCCCGCGTCGCAGTTTTCTGTAGTCAAAGGGAGAGCGGGATCGAGGGGTACAACGACCTGATCGTCGGGGATACAGCCCACAGTTTGACCGTGGTGGAGTGTGTAGACGCCGGGACTGCCGATTTAGCCGGGGCGGCTTTCGCGCACCATTGCGTGTGGCCCGACGACCTGTTAGTGATCGTAGTCAACCTTCTGGACATTTTACGATGGGACACGGAGCTGGAGTTATACATTCCCCTCTTCTCTTCCACTACGGCCGCGGTGACCTTTTACGGGGAAACGCTCAACAGGGCTTTTCTTAACCTACGCAGTCACCCAGTCCCCGCCACCGTGATGTTCACCACTGTGACGGGCATCAACACGGAGTCTTGGGAGTTGACGTGCGAGGACGCGTCATTTCAACGATGGATGAACCACCTGGTGCCCCGGGTCAACCGGGAGGTTCGCCATGCGAACCGCTGGTTTGGCGTTCCAACAGCCGACCTGGGTCACCGCCTCCACATCACGCGTCAGACTGCCGACGGGGCCTTCACCGTCCACGACTACCGAGAGTTCGTGGACGGTTTCATGCCGACCCATCGACAGCTTCGACGGTGGGCTCGCGCCCTGGGCCGGCTCCTTCGCCAGCTCCCAATAGCTCCCTGCTAGTCCAACCCCTTCCCCCCTGTACATACTGATTGCCTGCGGTGATTAGTGGGCCTTAATTCCCGGCTAGTGATTGAGCCATAAACATTATTTGACAATCAACAAGAGTTCATCGGATCCAATTCCCGGCCAGTGATCGGACCACCAAGGACTAGATGTTTTTCTTTGTGGCTGTTTGCCGGACTGTTCGGGGCGGCTCGTCGGATCTGTTTGGGTGTGTGTGCTCCTCCTCCGCCGGCTCTACCTCAGCGGCAGCTCTTCCCTGCTCTGGTAAGTGTAGTCCTTTCCTTTGTATTCTTGACGTGTTCGGTAGGCTGCTAACCCGTAGATTTAAGGAGATTGTTTGTTCGGAAATTAGGCAACAGTTCTCTCAGCTCGTCTCCACGTGGTTGTATTCCGGAAGCTGATGTCACTCCCGGAACCAGAAACTGTGTTTCGCTGGTGATTTTTGTAACGGGTAGAGTGGGGCGGCCACCTAGTGTTTACTTTTGACTTCAAGATGGTGGACGCGGGCTGAGAGCTGGAACCTTGCGTACTAAACTTATTGTCTTTTCAGGTCCCTTGGTAGGTTAAGGTGATGTAGATGAAGTAACGTGACACGGTCGGACACTGAACAACGTTCGGCTTATTATTTTAGTGGGAGGATTGTTTAGGCGAACATGATCAAACACTTTACTTTGCGCGTGGTTGGGCGATAATAGGAGGTTTTCTTGACTTAGTGGTTTGTTGACATTACCGATTCAAGCAGGCTCTCAGTGTGTGTGGGTAGTTTTGCGCCGTGTTGGCTTTAAGTGTTATTGTTTTACTATTACTTGTTTAGTCTGATGACACTGCCCCAATAGATTTATTTAGATGATCGGTCATTCTGGTCTATATTTGAACAGTGCTACCTTTGTTATAACAGAGTTCTTAGTTTTATCGTTCCCGTACAGGACATTAATGTAAATGTCTACACTGGAAACAATTCACATGGGGTCGCCCTAGGTTATGAGCGTCCCGTAGGGTGGTTACCCTGGTAAGTTTAGAATAGCTGTAGATGACCAAGTACTTTGGTCCAGCCTGCCTAGCATTAGACTGGCTGTAACAGAATTCTTTGATGAGTAGTTCCCCCTTACAGGTTACAGGAAATATTGACGTGTCGGTCACGTGAGGCGACACCATAGGTGGAGCCGTCCAACGAGTTGTTGGCGACTCCTGGTAAGTTTGAGATGTAGTGGCGAAGGCCACAGATACCCATCCCATGTTTTAGTCTAACAGCAAGACTTCGTCAGTGTCATTGTGTTAGAATAAGTGTTAGAGTGAGTATTATTGTCCAGAGTCGTCTCGAAGAGGAAAAAATACTACTGTGAGGAGACCGAGATGAAGTTTCTAAGACACTGAATGAATTTCCAGATGAAGATTCTGTATGTGTCCTTGTGAAAGAAGGAATGGTATCCTTATTAAGAGCTAGAAAGGCACCAACACCACAAAGATTATCAAGCGTTCCAAGCAGAGATACATGTGTGTACACTGCGGGAGTTCGTACATTCATAGATCAGGCCTTAGTAGGCGCCGTTCCATTGAACGCAGAAGCCACGCTTATCAGTGCCCGAGATTGCCAAACATCTCAGACAGTGATATCCTTGCGATGAATGTGTGGAAGCCTATGCCCACAGGTCGGGACTGAGCCGTTACAAGAACATCCATCTGCAAAGGCTTCATGAATGCCCGAGATGTGATGCAAAACTGTCCCGCTCAGATTCCCTAACCGACCTCCTGGGGAGATAAGAATAATGATAGGAATTGGATCCCTGGTGGTTTACCTTAAGAGGTCATCATTTTTTTTTTTTTTTTTTTACAAGAGTCAATACTCTTGATAACACTCTTTTTGTACAGCGTGTTAGAATAATTACCCAATACACTTCAAGGATTTGTACGTAAGCAAGTTAACACCCCCTTCAAGGGTGACAACTGTTCTAACATATTTGACTCCATTTTGTGAAGCCTCCGCTTTAAAACCACAGTTTGTTCTTATTGAATGATTATGCCACGACAAAATTCCTTCTCTTTCTGCTAGTTACAGGTGGTAGCTCGGCGTTCACCCCCTACATTCAGCCTGGGGTTTGAAGACCGAGTTCCACTTTATATTGGGTAGCGGCGCCCTTCTGACAATGCAAACGGGTGCGCCACTAACTCCAAACGGTTCACTGAATAGATATTATACCTATGTTAACAGTAACATCTCACTGTCTACCCTATACTCTACATCACATGGGAAAAACCAACATGACAAGCGGTGGGGGTAGCGTTTTCATTCCGTGAGGTATAAATGTCATTAAAGGACATTAAGTATTAACTGTACAAAGGAGGTTGAGATTATTCGTTCCTCGTTAGTTATCACTAGAGGATCGGGTCTCAGACTCAGGTTCATTTCTGATCTGATTCCCGGTCCTCATTAGTTACACGTGGTTTGTCGGTACTCTCCCATTCATAGGACCAGAATGGGTAGCACCGAGTTTCCATTGTTATAATTGGGAGCAGACTGCATATATATTTTTTTTTTTAATATGCAGCCTACACCCCCTTTAAATTATAGAGATGTGTAAATGCATCTCCTTAGATCACTTACTTCCAGACAGCACCTAGTAAGTCGGGCCTTTACCGAAGTACAGTACAAGGTTAAACCCGTTTTCTTGTTCAGGTCTATGCCCGTTTCTCTTGTGGAGAGTCAAGACTACTCCTGAAAAGACTCCGCCCCCAGCTTATCCTAACTATGCGCATGCCGGGCAGGGATAGGTAGTGCTAAAGACAGAGTTAGAATTTTTTTTATCTCCTTTCTAATAGATCGGGTAAACTTATTAGCTCTGGGTGTCAACCAAGTTTATTGTAGCTTGTTCATCAGGGAATCAGTAGTCCATGTCCCCCCTCTTCAGCTCAACTGTTGAGCGGAGACCTGGATACTTTTAGCGCCACGACGGCGGTCAAGACTAATTTTCATTCATTTATTTTATTTTCTTTTCCTCGACGGCGGTCAGCTCTGAAGCCGCTCATTTTCTTTATTAATTTTAATTATTTCTAATTTTTACCCGGGTCGAAACTTGACTTCTTGCCGTTTTGTCTCTGTTCCGATTAAAACTGGCCTAAAAGTGGTCTAAATAACTTAGTCTTGAATTATGGGCAGTTGCTCATTATTTTCTTTCTTCTTGATACTAGTTGTCGTTGGATCCTGACTTTTTTTTTTTTTTTTTTATATTAAAGTCAGGATCCTTTGACCTAAGACGTACGGTGATCCAGTGGTCATTTACACATAACCAAGACGACGGGGCTATTAATAAGGACAGCACCTCGCTCCACCGCCTTGTGAGTTTTCGCTACAGCTTCTCCCCCCCCAGGGATGGCTTGTCCCGTCTGAGGGAGTCGCGATATAGTGAGAGAGAGCCGAGCACCCTGTGAATGTCACCAATTCGCCGTTGTCCCGTAACTACATTTCCTTGTGACCTCCGTTATAGCTCCCAAATATAGCACGCCTTGTCAGGATTTGCACATATCCCTGCCGCTGCAGCGTGTCTATGCCAGGAGCAAACGAGCCACGTATAAGGTACTCTCGTGTGCTGTCACAGAGCGTCTCCCCTGAGAATGTTACTAATTATACTGCTTTCTTATTATATTTTGCCCAAAATTCCCTGAGGAAGAGCTCTTAGTTACACAAATATTGGTTTGCTTTATATATTAGTTTTTAGGTAAATTTCTTTCTACTCGTCGATTTTTTTGTGATGAAGGGACCGCTTGTCAGGAGCCAATCCACCCGGGGCATAGTGACTGCCATGGTCGGGCGTCCACCCCAGTGCCCTTCGCAGCGTCAGTGACGCGTAACCCCAACGTCCTGCCTCCTGTCAGGCACCACTGACACCAGGCCTGTGGGCAGGCTCCTGCTGCTTGTGCAACCCCCTCATCTTTGAGAAGAGTATATATGTAAGCATGCTAAAGAATAGACAGTGGCGTTCCCCAAGTGGCTCCTGTACTGCAGCCCGATCCTAGCGGTAACAACAGCACAGGGGTCAGGTGTAGATGGTACTTGCTTGGGGAAGTTCACTTCGCTCGTTGGGAGCATTGGTCCCGTTGAGCGCTCTTAGGTTTTATACAGAATTTTGAGTTTTTCTTTTAAAATGCTAAAATTTTGCGACACTAGGATCGGTTCCAAATGGTTCCCTACTTTAAAAGCGTTGCCAAATCGTTAACAATGAGAGTGTTGAGCTAGGCTACCGGGCATGGGACACTCGACTCGAGAGAAATTTAGATAACCCATGGGTCCATAGAGAGACGGTTGGACCAGCCTACCCGACCCAAGTTTCCCTGACTGGTGAATCCTTATTGATCAGGCTAGTCAACAGAACCCTACCTACCCAAACAGGTATTGCCCAGCGAACTTCCTGTAACATTTTAGTTTTAATATTCGTACCTCTGTGTTATTAATTCACCAATTTTACCTGTACAGTACTAGGTCAGGTTTTAACACTCGTTACATTGTCATATGATAACTTCATAAACCGTTCCTGGATTTATTTCGGATGTCCCTGGCCTTATTGTCTTTCGTGCAGATCCTGTTCCGGTCGCTGTTGAGGTGGGCGTGGTCGATCTAGGAGGAGCGTTAGGCATTGTTCCTTGTCCCAACACCGGTTGAGGCCAGTCCGCTCCGACATCGGACCACCCTGCGTCGATGAGGCGAGGTACTCCCATGGGTACAGGAGTGGCTAGCCCCGAGGAATATCTCAGTAGTCTGGCCCTGGTATTGTATTTTAAGTTACTCATCATCAGACGGGCTAGTTTTTTAGATACCCTCAGGGTGTCGGGTAGTGGCACCTTAGATGGGTGTTGTCCAGGTCTAGTCGCTGCTCCCATCAGCTGCGCCCCCCAAGTAACTGTCAGGGTGTATTTCAGACACAGCTGGGTCACCAGTAGATCCCTAATGAGCACATAGCCCTCCGTATAAGTGTGGTCTGAGGGCATAGCCAGTTCACCTAGGAAGATTGTTTCTATCATATGTGGATTGGCAAACTGTACGTACAACCCATCCACAGTCTTTCTTCTAATATTTCTCCACTTTCGCCACACGAGGACCACTATAGTGATGACTAGTACTGCCAATAATATAGCCAGCACTGCCACTGCAGTGGGGTTGGCGGTCGCGTCTGGACACCCAGTTAGTGCCTTTTCATGGTGCAACAGTTTCTCCGGGTCCGCCGCCTCCAAGGCCATGGCTCGAGGTAAGGTCATGGTGAGTCCGGCTAGGGCAGCCTTACCTTGATGGTTCCGCCAGCATTTCCAGAGGACACATCCAATAATTGTCACAGCCACCACTATGCAGAAGATGGTGAGGAGACCAAACCCACCTCCGAAGTTACCTATAGAGAACCACGGGGCGTGTTTCTCTACCTCGTAACGGTCAGTCGCTTTCTTGATACCCTTGGCCAAGTCTTTTCGGTGTTTTTGTATTCGTTTGGCCAAGGAGGCTACAGGTATTTTGGCCTTCAGGCTTTCCTCGATCTCCAGCAGGTCTTTCCTAATTGTTTCAGGGATAGGGTCTGATTCCAACATAGTGGGTTCGTTTTTGGACGTTGTGAAATTCATGTCCCACCCCTTCACACGACTTGCTGCTTCCAACAGGTCATTATGTGGGTACACAACCGTGGTGATCCTGGTGTGCCGGTCACAATTTCGCAAGCTATACGGTATCCACGCTCCTTGTGTTTGGAATGCACAGTCGCATTCCACCTGAACCCTTGCGTAATTTTCTATGTTCACTCCGACCGCAGGCTGGTTTCTGCAAATCATTTGGCCTCGGGTGTCGGCGCTGACCACTAGCATATCTCCGTCGTCTAGGTACACTGCCATCTCTCCGAAGTCTGCTTCCAGTAGATAGTCCAGCTCACATTTTTCTTGGATCGCTAGGTCGTCGCGCCTCAGTAGCGCAGCAGTGCAGGTGTTGTCTGTAATCTTTTTCATATAGGGTAGGTCCTTACAGAGCGTGATGGTCTGTCCATAACAACCTGACCAACTGCCACTAGCCAATGGTACGTAATACTGGCGGGACATGGACATGGCGACACTTTTGGGTAGATTAACAATTTGGAGAGCGTCCTTCTTAAGTCGCCCCCTAACCGTCACTGGCACAGGAAAAGTTAGTACTTCGTAGACCCGGAACAAATGTTCATCAGCCACCACAGGCACCCTTACATACACTATTAGTTCCTGAGTGGTTTCATTGAATTTGAACGAAGGTTGACTGTTCTCGTAATAGAAGGAAGGATCTGTGAACGCGACATGGAACCTGGGGTGGATCCCCTTCAGGTATCTGTTCACTTCCTGGACCGCTCCGACCATATATTGGCGGGGTACCAAGTCCATAGTCAGCTGGCCCCGCGTCAGGCGCTGTACACCTTTCCTGAACACGCGAGTTTGTTCTACCATTAATTGAAGATACACCATCTCTCCTAACTTGTCTTCCAGAGCGACCGGTATCATATTCAGGTACAGTTCCATCCAATCCACCTTATGTTGCACGAGTTTCATCCTCCGGCGAGTCGTGTTGTGTGCCTTATTTAGTGATCTTAGATTGTCCAGTAGGCCTATCACGACATGGTTAATCTTTTCGACAGCCTCGTCGTGTTTTTCATTCATCAGAGCCAAGTCTTCGATCATTTGGTTCGAAGATTCTTGCAATACTCTAATCAATTCTCTGTTATATTTGACATCAGCTGCCAGCCCTTGATTCCAAGAGGTTGGAAGAGGAAAGGTCGGCCATCCTGGATCGTCCAGCATTGTGGGCAACTTCTTCATTCTTTTGACCCTTCCACCTGATTTTAGCTCCGACTCTTGATTTTGAGGGTCTTGTTGAGTGTTCTTTATTAGGGAACTTAAGGTTTCATTAAGAACTTCTCGGTACCGACCCTTAAGCGCCTGCGACGTCTGATCCATCCAATTGACCAGCGACCTGATATGGTAGCAGGCCCGATCGAGGGCGTCTCCCCCCTGTAGATATCGGTGACAGACCTGGCCAAAAGTAGCCTTGTTGAAGGAGCGCCTCCTTGGAATAGTGATAAGGAAGCCTTGTCGGACGTGTGTTATATCCGCGGTGGACATTAACTTCCCTGGTTTTAACACTACTCCATATTGTTCTAAAGCTATCACTTCAGCGTTAGGGGCTAGCCCCTCAGGTGGGTTGGAGTCATTATGCACTCCCCTAATGCCCCCTATTATAGCTAATACGAACAGCACTAGCCACTTCATTGTCTTTGTTTTGGCCTTAGCGATAGCTTGAGAAAGTTAATTTTGCAGTTTATCTAAAACGTGTTCACAGCAAAGTTACCTTATTTTCCTGCGCACTACTATCATCCATGCGCTGAAATATGCTCTCCTCCCGGGTCCTCTGGTCCGTTTTAGTTTGGGACATGCTCGTAGAGGTTTTGCCCGTTGTCATTTACCACTCGCCTGATGATCCCGCTCTCGTCCTTGGTGACCGTGATTCTCAAGCCTCTCATACGTTCGCAGGACGAGGGGCGCATTGCTCTGAGGGGTCTTGGCCTAGTAGGTTCCAGTCCGAAACGGCCCCCGTTGGATCGTACGACGGTTGGCTCGAGGGGTATGGGTTCGGTACCTGTGGTTGGTTTGTCGCTGGGAGTGGGCTCGGCCACAGTGGGCCCCCCGGCTGGCTGGTTGGCGTCCACTGCTGCTGGTTCCATAGCAGTGGTGAGGGATTGGCGTTGCAGCTCGTTGTCAAGCTGCTCAAGTCTAAACAAGCGGGGTCCGCAGGCTGTAAGTGGTGGAGGAGGGGAGCTCCCGCTGGCCCGTTCCCCACCGGTGGGGTTGGCGCGTGTTGACCGGGTGCTACCTCCACTTTTAGTCCTGGAGCGGCGACGGTTAGCTGTTCCCCTCCCGATCGCCTTTCCAGAGTGGGCAGAGGTCGGCCGCCTCGTGTTGTTTGTAGGCTGGTACTTTCCTTGACGCATTTAGAGTTTTGTGTGGTCCTTTGAATGAAAGGAGCTATCTGAGTTTTAATCTCAGCTAACTGTTTGTTTGATTTTGGCACATCCAGTCCTACTGTTCTCCTAATTTCGTCAACAGTCTCGAATAGTTGGAACAGTGGTTGCGTAAGGTCCCAGAACCAGCCGGCCTGTATCTGCACTGGTTGGTTGACCGCTTCCTCCTTCTGAACCGGCTTGGCCAACGCCGTTAGCCTTGGCTCGGGCTCCGAGTCACTCACCTCAGATAAATTGTAGAAGTCTTTATCTGCTGTCTTCTTTTTGGCTGGAGCCGATTTAGCGGACCTCTTGGCTCCGCCTGTGGTCGTTCTGGTGGGCCGCCGGGCTGGTGTCCTTGGCTTCTTCCGGGCAATCCCGGCGTCGGTTGAGTCCGGACGGACACCGCCCCGGCCCGGCCAACTCCACCGCCTAAGGGTCTGAGCCGGTTGTTTCTTAGCACTCTCCTTCTCGACTGCCTTTTCTTTCATTTGGTAAAATCCTAAAAGAATGGCCCAACGAACCTTCCCTTGGTAGGCAGCGCCCTCTGGTGGGGCCGGCTAATCCGTTTCCTTCTCAGGGGGACGATGATCCTTCCCTCCGTGTCCGCAGGGAAAGTAGTGGTTCCCTTTGGATTGCTATGTGGCCGGAGGGCTAGACAGTTCCCCATGAGTCGGTGGATCAGTGTCCCAGCTAAGTTCTCTTTCTGCTCCTTCCAGGAGAAGTCGGAGGTTGAACAATTTCTATCTCCAACTTCTGTTCAGAGATAGAATCAATATCTATCTCCGTTTCGTCCCGGGCTGGGTTGCGCGCACAATCACCTGCAGCAGAGGTGACCGTCTAGGAGCAGAGTTGCGGACCGACTGGTGGATCGGCGCGGATCCCACGAAATTATAACCGATCCGCTTGCCCATGCCGTCTCCATATTTGGAGCTGTATCTTGTTTCAGGTGGGGGGGGGAACGCTTGCATCCGGTCCCAAGAGATGACGCCTAACCACCGGCATCTCTCTTGGCGTGCGCACCCTCCCTTTCTGCCACGCCCCTGGGCGCGGCAAGGTGGCCGTGAGGCAGACCACCTGTTCCATTAGCGCTGATGCTAACGGTGCCGCTCCGCCGAACCTTTATTTTCACAGGGCGGCTAAATTTCCTGCATTAATCATCCATGTCGTCGCTCTCTCCGCCATTGGATAGAGCGACGTAGTTAGGACGGCGGTTCCGACGTAGGTTATAGCCACCTTTCGTCGGGACATGGTCCTTTACTGTTTTTTCTGGGCTCTGTTCCGATGTATCCAAGATCGGCACATCACCGCAGGGTAGTTTTATGGGCTTGTTGTTGCCTGGAGGGGATCTCCCCTCCAACGGCTGGCTTTTGCCCCTTCGTTTAGCTCGTTTGCGTTTCCTCTGTCCATTAGCGCCAGCTGTTCCCCGTTCACAGGCGGCTTTATTAGGAACAAAGGATAAGTTTGTGGACAGCGCGGTGTCCGTACTGGTGCCCTGACCATCAGTGATTTGCCCATCTGTTTCTGCTAAATCAGTGGGACTTGGACCAGGTTTTTGTGTAGGTACCTTCCTGGTCATAGGAACTGCATCATGCTCACGGGGACCGGTCGTTCCCGTTGAGCTTTCAGTCTCAGCACCCCTTATTTCGCCCTCTTCTTCAGCGATTTCACCCGTCGGAGTGTGATGCAATTCAGGGTTTCGGTCAGGATCTGCCCCTTTTGAGTTAGTGATTTTCGCTTCTCTCACCAGTTTGGGAATGTTATGAGGGATGGCGGGAGACCAAGGCCCATGTGCAGGTTTGAGTTTTGAAATGTTTACTAGATGTGGGACCTGTTTTCCAGTTTTTAACGACACTAGTCTAACCAGGTGGTCTCCTTTTGTTTCAATTACCCTGAATGGCCCAGTATACCTGTTTGAGAACTTAGACGCTTTATTTTCACTAGCTAAAGGGTCGTACATGTATACCATATCACCTTCGTACATCTGAGTGGGCCGCGCCCGCTCATCAATTCGCAGCCTCAGATCTTTTTCGTAGTTTTGAACTACCCTTTCAGCCATATTCCTAAACATAGCAATATTATCCTTGGTTTGCATGAAAAACTCGCAGTCGTTCAGCGTTTCAGGAATTGTTCCCTGCTCAGGCATTCCCATACTGATTGGATCTCTGCCAAACAGCAGGGTGTGCGGGCTGTATCCCGACCGTACACTGATTGTGGATCTAACTGTCCATAATGCAATGGGAAGTAGATCGATCCAGTTACAGTGGTCGTCAGGGATATAATAAGCAATCAGGTTTTCAATAGTTTTATGTAGTCTTTCTACTCGAGCGTTGCCAGTCGGCATTCGCCCGGTAGTGAACGTTTGTTTGCACGCTAGTCGTGTGGTGATTTCCCTGAATAGCCCTGAGAGGAAGGCCGCCCCCCGGTCTGTGTGCAGACGGTTTACCCGTCCATACCGACACACTATCCCGGTTAGGAAACAGTTGGCCGCGGTTTGCGCAGTGGAGTCTTTCGTGGTGAAAGCCTCCGGCCAACCTGTTAGTAGGTCTATGAAGGTCATGATATATTTTGACCCATCCCTAGCCCTCTTTAGTGGCCCGATGAAATCACACTGTACTACCTCAAAGGGTCGGGTTGGTCTCTCCCAAGACTTAGCTAGGGCCTTGAAATGCGGAGCCCGTCTCCTCAGAGAGCAGGTCTCACAAGCTTTCACATAGTCTACTATGTCGGCGTTCATGTTCCGCCAGTAGAATTTATCAGAGATTTTGGTAGTGAGGTTACTGATCCCTACATGTCCCCCAGCCAAGATGTCATTATGTAATAGTCTCAGGACTTTGGGAATTAACTTTCCTGGAACTATCATACGAGGTTTTAGTCTGACCAGTTGGTCTTGGTGTTTGTTATACCTTTTGACGTTGAACCTACATAGTACTCCCGGTGCTACCATTCCTACAAAATCAGCTTGGTCCATTATTCGCCTAGCTTCAAGGGGATCTGTCGGTAGGTCTCCGTCCTGCAGGTAGTCTATCAATTGCGCGCACTCTGCATCTTGGAGTTGCGCGTTTAATACCGTAGCCACAGAAAGCTCTTCATCCTGAACTTCGGCCTCAAATAACTCACATCCCACAGCGGGCTCATATTCTTCACCTGGGACATGCTCATGATAGACTCTAGACAAATAGTCCGGTAGAAAATGAGTCGCTCCTGGCTCATATATGATTTCAAAATCAAAATCTGATAACGCTAAAGCCCACCGTCTCAGCCGGGCTGACGGGGCTTTGTAGGCACTCTGTAGCAGGGGAATCAACGGTTTGTGATCAGTCACTATTGTGATTTTAGCTCCCTGCAACATGTCCTCATAGTTCTTAATGCCTTTAATTACTGCCAGAGCCTCCTTTTCTGTTACCGAATAATTTAATTCGGCGTCCCGGAGAGTACATCCCCAGAAAGCAACCGGACGGTAGATTTCATCTAGTTTGTGACAAACCGCTGCACCGCACGCGGCGTCTGATGCGTCAGTTAGTAGATAGAAATGCCCTCCTATATCTGGATGAATTAGTAAGGGTGGCGAGGTCAGCAATTTCTGTAACTGTTGAAACGCTTCCTCGCAGGCCTCTGTCCACTCAAAATAGACTTCTTTCTTTAGCAGCCGGTTTAAAGGCTTTGCTAGATCAGCGAAATTAGGGACAAACGATCGGTAGTAGTTACACAGTCCCAGAAAGGATTTAATAGTTTTCACGTTATGTGGACGGTTAAAGGCTGTAATCTTTTCTGTGGTTACCCTTTGTGTAGCCACCCCTTCCGCGTTTACTACGTGGCCGAGGAAATTGATTTCACTGCGGCACCACTCACACTTTGACGGTTTCAGTTTAAGATTAGCTCTCGCCAAAGCTTGGAGAACCACCTCAACGCTCGCCAGGTGTTCCTCAAATGTAGTGTCGTAGACAATTACGTCGTCTAAATATGCTAAGCAGGTTCTAGGAATCAATCCCTTTAGCGCTATGGCCATTACCTTGGTAAACTGCCAAGGTGCGCCAACTAAGCCAAATGGTACACGCTTATACTGGTACACACCCATCGGGGTTTCAAAAGCGGTATATTTTCTACTGTCTTCTTCGATTACACACTGATGATAGCCGCTCAACAGATCTAAAGCTGTCCACATAGTGGGTTTCTTGTAAGCCATATATAGGAAAAGCGAGCGAGCCGTGGGCATGGGGAATTTATCTTTAAAAGTGACTTGATTAAGCATGCGAAAGTCTGTACAGAGCCTAGGTTTGCCATCTTTCTTCTGCACTACCACCAGCGGGCTTCGCCAAGCCGATTCGCTGGGTTCTATGACACCTATATCTATGAGTTGCCTAACCTGTTCATCGATGATATCCATTTTCTGTGGAGAGTATCGGTATGGTCTAGAGCTTATTACTCCCTGCGACTCATCCACAATTATTCTCATCGGCGCTATTTCACAGTGACCTAACTCTTCCATTGAAAACGCTAGTGCATCCCTGTTGTTATTAAGCATTTGTCTAAACCTTACCTGTTGTTCTTCGTTTAAGCACGACTCGGTTAGATCTATTTTACTTACATTTTCATCCATTTTACCTCGGGATTTCTCCTCAGAGGTTTGGCTTTCCATTTGCACTGCGTCTTTCATTACTTCTACAGAAATCCTACAGATGGACATTGGGGTCTCTGTTTTAGTTAGATAACACAAGTCTAGGAACTCCTCTATCTGATTTTGGTTTACCTCAGGCACTGCGCATTCTTCCGCAAAAGCTAATACTTCCTGGGGAGTGATTTCTTGCATTTCATCTAGCGGATTCATGACTTTGATCCACCACTGGCTTCCCACCGTGTTCACGCACCCCTCCACTAGGACTGGTGCGGTTACCGCCGGTGCGCAGTAAGCTACCGGTGAGTCTAATCCCAGCGGCTCTCGAGTGGTTACCGGTATGATGCATTCATTTCCCGGCGGAATTTTCACTGTTTCTTTGCTAACTATAGGGTTTCCACAAAACACTTCTATCTTTGCGCCTGGTAGAGATAAATCTGATCGAAGCACTGTTAATAAGTTTCTCCCGATTACTATTAGGTGGCATAGATCGTCCACTATGTTGAAATCATAGCAGACCACCGATCCCTGGATTGAAAACTTACATCTAATTTGTTCTAGTATTACTTGAGACGAGTTGTCTGCCAAACTGATGTTTCCCTTTGATACCTTCCATTCATCTAAAATGCATTGTTTAGGGATCTGTCGTTTACAATGGGTGGACATGAAGCAATCGCTCGCTCCTGTGTCTACTAAAGATCTAACCTCCTTCTGATCATCAAATCTTAACGTTAAGAAAAATGCTTCGTCTCCTATCTCTCTCCTAGCCGGTCCGTCCACTGCGCCTAATTCTATCGTGGAATGAACGGACCCTTCCTCTAGTTTCCCTGATTCTTTTGTTCGGTACCACTGGCTTTGCTATCTTTGTAGATCCGCGGGGGTTTTTCCCTCAACCTATTCTTTAACCACAAGCACGCTTCTGTAGAGTGACCATGTTGTTGGTGAATGATACAAAACTTACTTTCATCAAAAGGCAACCTGGGTCTCTCTACTTTCTGTTGAGTTGGCAGATTCTTTCCCTTATCTGCCTCTCTGTTCGGGGCGATATTGGATTTAGGCTTCTGATCTGAATTTCTTTCACCTTTCTGGTTTTCGTACCTATCTTTTCTCTCATAACCTTGCTGTTTAAAGTTACCACCACTCTGGGGAGTCCCGCTTTGCCCTGGCTTTGGTTTCTGGAACCATGGAGCGGCCTCCAGTCGGGCCAGCACCACTCCAAATCGTTCGGAGATGGAGTTTAGGGCCGCGGTCTCCTCTGATTCTTGGCTTCCAGCCAGTTCGCTCACTGCATTAGATATTTTAGTTCCCCCTTTGCCTTTGTCCAACGATTCTAGCCTCGTTGCACAATCCACCGCTTCGGTGAACGACTTAGGGTCCAGTATAGCTACTTGCCTGGCTACGCCCTGTTTTAATCCCTCTAAAAACACAGCTAACATCATGCTTTCACTCGCCTCTGCTTTAACTTGCTTTTGTTTCAGAACACCTGCAAATTCGATCACGCTCTGGTCTTTTCCTTGCTTAAGGCCACAGAACTCTGCGTGTTTCTGCCACTTAGCTCTTCGATCATCGAAGATCTTGGTCATTTGGGCTTCTAGCTTCTCAAATGAGTCTTTCTCACTTTCAGCTAACGCTCCTGCCCAGTCGTCGGCCCTTCCTTTTAGGCCTAATAGCGCCATATTCAGGAGATGGGCGTCCGACCAGTCATAGATAGCTTTCAGTCGTTTTAATTCCCTGAAATACTTTTCTATTTGCTCGTCTTCTTTTCCACTAAACCACGGTAACCTAATGTTTGGTCCCCTTTGGTGACCACTGTGAGTCGTTTCACGCACTGGCGCTGGTGTTTGCCCCAGTGCCAGACCCAACTGTGGTAGAATTTCCCAAATATTTGGTTGATTCGGTGGGTTTGGAGGGTTGTTCTGACCTGGTGGGCCCGGCGGACCTGGTGGTCCGGGCGGTGGAGGATTCGGTGGGTTTGGGGGGTTGTTGAGTTGGTTAAGGAGGGGATTGTTGTTCTGGTTCGGGGGAGGGTTATTGGGTCCTGGTGGATTTGCTTGATTATTCTGGCCTGCTGGGGCTTGCTGACCCTGCTGGTTATCCGCTCTTCCTCGGCCTGCGTTAAGATTGGCAGCGAGTGCCATCGCCTGCAATAGGTGAGGGAGCAGGTTTTGATCGACCCCACCCCCTGCTGGCACGGCCCGGCCAGGCTGTTGGCCCGGTTGGCCTCCCCCATCATTTTGTTGCAGTCCCCCAAGATTTACCCCAGGATTAGGCTGCTGTATTCCCGGATTCGCACCACCATTTCCCCCTGCACCGGGTTGCTGGAGTCCCCCAGGGTTTATCCCCAGATTGGGCTGATTCGGAGGGGGATTATTAATAAGGTTTTGGGGAGGGTTGTTGAGAAGGTTTTGAGGAGGGTTGTTGAGAAGGTTTTGAGGAGGGTTGTTGAGAAGGTTTTGAGGAGGGTTAGGCCCTTGTGGGTTGGCCTGATTATCCTGGCCTCCCTGGACCTGCTGATTAAGAGGAGGAATAAGTCCTTGAGGGTTGGCCTGATCGTTCTGGCCCCCTTGAACTTGTTGATTAAGGGGAGGATTGGCCTGATTACCTTGGCCTCCTTGGGCCTGTTGATTAAGAGGAGGAATAAGTCCTGCCTGCACGCCTCGGTCCGGCTGCTGGATTAGGATCTGGCCATTCCCATTGTTTTGTTGGGGTCCCCCAGGGTCCATCCCACGGTTAGGATGCCATGCCCCCAGATCTACACCCCCAGCTCCCCCTTCATCGGGTTGCTGGCGTTGATCTCTATCCTCTCTTTCTTCTACTAGATCCATCAAAGGAACGCCCCCTTCCGCCATATTATTTTCGTGGAGGTTTTGTATATCGTGATCGTCCCACTGTTCTTTCACAGGTATTTCCTCTACACTAATTTCGTCCTCACTCTCTAGTTTAGCTTTCTTACCTGTGTCTAAAACATCCTCGGTAATAAGTTCGTATGAAGACGCGGTTGATTTATCTTCTCTAGCTAATTTTCTATCAGGACTACCCCCTCTGACATCTGCGGCTGCTTGTTCTGTCTCGCTATTTTCTTCCTCGTACTCGTCCTCGTATTCTTCATACAATTCATGAGTTAGAGTGTTAAAATCTTGTGCTTTAAGCGTTACATTTTCTTCACTATCCTGATCGCTTAGCTTCTCTAAATCTATGTGCTTTTCGGGGCTTGAGTCTGCCCACTGCTTTAATATTTCGGCTGGATCAAAGGCCTGAGCTTCCGCTCCTTTACCAGCTTGGTCTAAGTTCGTTTCTACACCGTAAGTTAATCGATAGGGTTGTAAATTGCCTACTTTCTCGCTGTTTCCCTCTGCTTCCCTTCCCACTCCCCTATCCCTTCCCACTGTTTTTCCTTTAGCTACAGTGGAATAAGGAATGGACGCCCCCGGGTTGGGGTGAGTTGGTGTTACCAGTGGGTGACTGATAAACTCAAGTCGTTGGGGTAATGGATAGGTGAGAGAGCTCCCATCAGGTAGGATTACCGGATTTTCGGGGCGTTTTCCCCCTGATGGGCTGGAGTTATCCGCGGTGTTTTGTCGTTGTTTTAGATTTCCTGAAGAAAATAGGTTATCTCCATTGGAAACTTCCTGTTCGCCTTCACCTCCCGCTGCGGGCAGTAAACGATAAGGAACACTTTGGTTACACCACGGATTGTTCACATCAGATTCACAGGTGGAGCGAGAGCTAGTACCAGTTTCGTGGTCCGTAGGTGGTACGTACCCTGGGTTCCAATATTGCTGATATTCCGTGAGACGGTTCTTCCCTTCAACTCGTCCCGAGTGTGTTAGGGTTTCAAGTCCTTCGTCAAGAACCGGCCTATCTTTGGACCCTAGGTGCCAGGGAAATGGTTTACCTTTGCCACGGGTTTGGTAATTTTGTGCACCTTCGGGGCAGAGCTGCTTGGGTCTGGCTGCGACCTCCTGTCTCTGTGCCTCCCCGTCTAAGGGATTACCTACCAGGTGGCGGTTTTCCACATTCCCTGTATATGATGTTGACACATCGTGTCCTGCGGGCCGCAAAGATTGAGGCTTGGGGTTAGAGGAAGCCTCAAAGTCACCGGTGGCTGACATCAAGGATGAGCAAAACGGCACAAGTCATGTTTCGGGTAATCTCCACCAAATGAACTATTGTTAATGTTTGATTTAAGACTGCGTGTTGTTTGTGTATATCCAAAGCTTCATGAGTCGTTTATCCAGAATGTCTGAGTAATTCAGACTGCGTTTAAAGTTTGTCCATTCACTTCCCAATAGTTCAAAAGAAATGAACGATGAGGGAGCTTCTTAATATGAAAGGGTTTTTATTCAGTAAACATCTCATCCCGAGTCAAAGCCACCATGTATAAGTCTTCATCAGTCCACCTCCCATCTCCTATCAGCAATCAACCACATTTAGAACACGAGTTGCTCCAACACCTTCTAGACCATTCTAGTATTCAGCTCTAACACAATCCTATGTCCGAGGTAGTGGGTATTGGTAAACTCCAGTCTGTTACACGGAGTCGATGTACTTACTCCAGGTATAACTTCTTGGCTAAACATGTTTAGCTGATGTTCTCACTAAACTAAGTGACTACTAACTTCTAACCAACTAACTCACTAACTGCTCGCTCCCTACCTTGCAGCGCCTTTTATACTGGTTAACAGGTGGCGCTAGGAGCGTAAGGTATTTCTCCTAGAAGTAGACTAGAAGTAGACTTGCTAAGCCTGATCCTTGTTGGATTATATATCATGCCAATATATTAAAAGTACTAAGCCATTAGTACACCACCTTTGCGGGGCTCTAATTTAATATCAAAACAATTTGAATTTTGTAAAAAAAAAAAAAAAAAAAAAAGAAGAAGAAGAAGAAGAAGAAGAAGAACAGGAAAAAGAACAAGAGTGAAAGAAAGGAAAGAAAAAATCTGTCCATGCACCTTGAATGTATTAATATTGCGTCTTTTTGAAAACAATTCTTAATGCTTTTCTTTTCCGTCTTTTTCTTTCCTGTTTGTTTTGTCATTGTTTCGTCTGTTGGTTTTGATTGCATCTTCCATTATCTAATCTTCCTGGTTATCAGTATTCCCTCTTTCTTTCTTTCCCTCAAAAGGCCAACTTGGGAATAAAATTAATAATGAAGGAACCTTATGACATGACTCCTTGTCGCCCCCTCGTAGGAGATATGGAAGTATAGCGCACCAGTGCCATCTATGAGTGCTTGTTAGTATTTCCTAAGATGTTTCCAAAACTAGAGATGTCACCACCAACGTTGTCTGGGGCAATGCATTTTCACATTTGAACTTACAAATAGTAACATTTTATCAGTCCTTACCCGAGAAAATTGGTTCTTTTTTCAATGAAATAAGACATGAGATGTCACATTTTAATGATAATTTACAGTGGCAGGCCCCGTCAGTTTTATCCAGTACGAAAATTTAAAACTTTTTATAAAATATTTTATACTTTTTATTTGGACTGAATGTTTTCAAATCCTAATTAAGAGAAAAAAAGAAAATTCATTTCTTACCAAATTAACATCAGTGACATGTGATGCTGGATTTTGCAGAGGCCGTGAGTTATACTCCGTAGTCGCGAAAAGGTAAAATTCAAATGTAAATTTACAAAATTAAGTAAAATCCAGAAAAGCCCTCTCTATAGAGGAGTCAATCTGTGGGATGAACTGCCGTGTCATATGCAGAATAAAAAGGATATACGTAAATTTAAATCTGTTCTAAAGAATTATAAAGCCTGAGGTAGGCTAATAGTTTACTGAATGTATGTAAGCCTGATGTAGACTTAGTTTATTTAATGTATTTACTGATTTTATGATTACATCTAGAGGAACTGAATTGTGAATCTTACAAGAAAAGATGTAAAATTAATTAAGTTTCGCGGTAGACTAACTTATAAAATCTGATATTGTATAATTTCTCTGTATATGTACAAAATGGTACTTTATTTTCTGTGTACATCTATAATAGAATCGACCCCCGTACATTCATGTTTGTGCCCCCCACCCTAGGAAGTTATGGATCCGCCCCTGACCTTTGTGCAATGCATACATTTTACACGATTTTCTTCTCTCGCATATCCCTGATGATGTCTGCAGGGGGAAAAAATTACTTATCTTTTTAAATGAAACTGGTTTGTTGTAACCCTATGGTGTACCTTATTGATCACATTATGATGAGAACATTTTAATCATGTTTGTTATAATTATCTATTTAAATACCGAAGTCGCTAAGAGTTTGATTTTTTTTAGATGTTTAAGTTACTGTCTTCTCAAAGCTCCTGATTGCCTAACAACAAAATCCGTATTCGTCTATTCTCTACTTGCAGCGATGTTTCTATCATTACTAAATAATGCTGAATCGAGCAACATAACTATATACCCATATCTTAATGGACCATCGCAGTCTATTTTATGTTTTTCCTTTTCCCTATTAATATGCTAAATAGCCCATGATATCCGTTAAACTACGAACTGGTAGTATAATTACATATTCTTATAGAGGAAATTGTATGCTAATTAAATCCGACAAAAATCTAATAACATGAAATTTTTTAAATGATAGACAACTGTTGGTTGTAGCCAATTTACAAAGGTTTTAGTCTCATAAGTTTAACTATCCGACTTGTCATGAAATGTAAGTTATTTTCACGATAAGATGAAACACCATCACTTGTATCATGTTCATGTAATACATATCTGAAAACCAGTGGAAACACTGAAGATCATCACGTAATAAAATTGAAAAAAAATCCCGAAACTGGGAATTCCAGATAAATTCTAGAGCGAATTTCTATTGTTATAGAGGACCACTAAAATGCCCAATATATAAGGCCTAAGGGAATTCCCGAATTCTATTTTCTTTCCTTGAGAATTCACTAACACATTGATATTTTTGGTTCAAAATTATTTTCGAAAATTAATTCTTTGGGCGAACCAAAGATTGACATTTTCCCTTTTTTTATGGGAAATTTTCGAAAAATACTTAGGTGTAGTTAATTACACAAAAAGCAGAAATTTGTAAATTTATTTCCAAGCATTCGCCCCCAAACTTCCCAGGAATTTCAGGAAAAAAACGGGGGGCCGCTCATATCAGAATAAAAAGAGTCCCAGCCACCCCTCTGGCTTGAATTTTGCCATAGAACGGGTACGATACAGTTCTATGGGGCAACACTGAAGTTGATTTTGATTTGATAAAAAAAAATAATTAAAAAAGCATTAAAAGAAAAAAATTACACCATAAACTTGAAAAAGGAGGGGTGCCCATTGCGCCCCCTAAACCCATCACTACCATTTCCAGTAGATCTATAGGCCTAATTTGTTAATGCGTTAACGTATTGCAAACAAATCCAGAAAGATTATGATAGGCCTATTATTTCGTATATGTCCATAAGCCCAGACAGTGCTTGATATCAGTGGCGGATCCAGGATTTTGAATGGGGGGGGGGGGGGGCGCTTTTGGAAAAATTGTCCTTAGACTAACTACTTTTTGGCAGAATTTCACATTTTAAAAGTCTACCCCCCCCCCTCCAAAAAAAAACAAACCCCCCGCCCCTTCTTCTAAGTCCGCCACTGGATATGATTCTCTGACAAGGACAGGTCTAAATCAGGGTCTAAATAAATGAGCGGGAACCTGTAGTTCTTATCTTTGGCACCAGATGACGCCACTAAAATTTTGAAGACAAAGAAATATTTAGTTGATTTGAATCAGCGGTGACAAACTATTCCAAATCTGACTGAAAATATACACACTTGTTTTTTGATAATACAAACATGCAAACTTCGCCAAAATTCCGACGATTCATACGAAAGAAAATTCGATGAGTACATCTGCTAGCTCCGTATATTTTAGGTCACGTGACAGTAGGTGTTCCCCGACTGAGTCGTAAAACCTTGGGTAAGTTTTGAATGTTTATTTTCCGTCGGGAGGATTTAAACAGGCCTAACTCCAATAAATCGATAGACGATCACCTTGTGGATATACCCTAACCCCGACTGAGTGAATGTTGGCTTCCAAAAAGAACGCGGGAGTGGAATTACGTGTTTCGGGAAGACCCGTTGTCTTCAATTTTTGACAGTGCCAGTCAGTGAGTGTCTACTGACTGAGTACTGTTAGAGGGAGGGTGACTAACTACTGTCACTCAGCCTCAGGGAACACTCATTTCCCACTCAGAGACCTCGATCACCGGTCCCTATAGTCAGTGCCGGATCTAGCTACAGTTATGTGAAGGCTGGAACAGGTTGGGTTAGTCTTCACCCTAAGAATACACAGGGAACGAGAAATGATGCGTGTAAACGCCTACTTTTTGAATTCATGACCTAAATAAGTGAATGACCTGAGGCGCCAAGTGTGTATTAGTATGTGTGTTGGTAAAGGGGGGGGGGGGGGACATAATTGATTACCTCAAGAAACAAGTTTTCATTCTCAGTGAACTCAACTCAGGGAACCAATGGCAGGTTGAAGCTCCATTAAAGGGACATTCTCGTCCTGCTGTCACTAGGCTTACATACGCCGACGTTAGCCTAACGACGTGACGGCCGGCGACGTGTTTTTCACTTTTGGAACGTAATCCAGCGATGTTATTGGTCACGTCACGAATTTGGCGCCGATGTACGGGCGTTACAACCCATCAAATTATGTAGGTCTTATGGACGAGAACGTCCCTTTAAGGCGTTATCAAGATGTAGATCTAGATCTAGACTAGATCTACGCCTTCGGTGGTCTAAATAGGTACCTTGGAGAGTTTTCAAGAGCTAAAACCAGATTCATGGGGTTACAACCATCTGAAAGGGCATAGAAATATAATAAGAATGGCACATTGATCTCCTTAATTGGTGCATTATTTGATTTTCTGTGATTTTTTCTATATTTATTATTTCGGGGAATTTTTTAATCATGTCAAGAAATGCAATGAAGACCACAATCCAAGTGCTATTTTATATAATTAAAAAATCAAAATCTGAGAATTTGCCAGATAGTCTCTAAAGAGTTATACCTCCATACCTGAACTTTCTCACTGTAGCTAGTAGGTCTATATAATTATGACGAAACCCCATATACAGCATGGTGAAAATGCAAAGAAAATGAGAAAAGTCATCATAGATAATAGTTATGACCAAGTCACCAACTTGTCACAATCTGACAGATCACATTGGAACATGTTCTCAAAATTTGTCATTATTGTACTAACTTTTGTTATAGTCTATACCATTGAACTCTTGACTCAACCTTTCCAACAGTATAAGTATTTTTATGTGTCCACGAGTAATGCCTGAACATAGCCAGATTTTAGATGAAAAAACACACTCTCCTTTATACCTAATTTTATACAACAAATAAGGCAAAAAATATAAAAAAAAGTTGTGTTCAGGTAACCCTACCTACCCTAAATCTTTGGCTCTACCCTAACTTTTTTTAAGAAAATTTTTAATAATTTTTTGTTAATCAAAAGAATTTAAAATAGCATGGAAAACCATAAAACAGCACATAGATGCTCAAGGCATGTATTGTAAATGTTAAAAATGTTTTGAGAGGCTATGTGGAATTTTTTTTGTTATTTACAACACTGCCAGGGTCTCTTTGTTATTAATGTTAAGTAAAGAAACAAAACAATTTCGACCTACCTACCCTATTTTTTCGACCTATGTTACCTAAACGCAACTTTTTTTTTTTTTTTTTTTTTTTTTTAGCTTAAAGCAAAATCTGAGAAAGTGCCATAACGTGAGGGATACATCAATACTTGAAAAAAATTGTTATGTTGCAGGGTTCTTCCTCTGGAAAAAAGTACAATTCATTTCATCTGGCTGATATAATACAGTGCTTCATTGTCATTTTCTATTTTTGTCTGACTTGATCACGGGTTATATATATCTAATCTGTTCTTTGCCCCATGACGTTTTTCAGATTATACTGTAAATATGTGGGAAGGCTACCGGCCGACGACCAACACATAATGAGTAAGTACCGAGCCAGTCGCCTTTGTATTGTTCATATATAGGATTTGATAGACCCACTCGTATGGTGTACATATCATCTGTGTATCGCGTCCAGGGTTTTCCCCAGAAACATATTGCAGTCCCCTTTTAAGCCTAGAACCTTTTGACATAAAATGACGAAGAGAACACTTTATGACTGGCACTATAGTATATATGTAAAAGAGCTACAAGTTGTCAGCCAAAAAGCCGGGAACTTTTTCTATTGCTGGTTCTGGGCCTGTACGCTGTAGTCCGTATCAACCAGCACCGAAAGCTGTTTTATCCTCATTCTCCAAAGGAGACAGCCTTAGAAATAAGGGTTTTATTTCACTCATAATTCTACCAATGCACCAATGCATCTAAGTGTTAAATCATTCAGGGATGTAAGTTTTCTTATTTTTGTCAGATTTCCTTTTTTTTTCTCTAGCACCGGAAATCTGTTTCGAAAATTGATATTTAGAAGACATTTCACAACATTTAAGTAAACAGCCAGATTTTCTTACTTCTATTTCCAACTTTTTCACAATCCCTAACTTGTTATATCCCTGCTTAAAATGTTTATAAATAAGGAGTAACCTGCCACCAAAAGCATACATTTCTGCCATTATGTACTTGATTTCTAGCATTGCGGTTGAACTATGCTCTTATTTTCGCTGTTTGTAATACCTAAAATACACACATTGCTGGGTGCATTGGCAAGTTCCAGGGTACACAGTTAGAAAATCTGTACACCTGGATGGCACAAACCTTGAAATATATAAAAACATTTTTAATATTCATTTTATGACAGACTTAAACATATAAATGGACACTGGGCACAAAATCTCAAGTATCTTGCTCTGTGCAGTTCATTTATATAGAATGTTCATCAAACTTATTTTTAGCTGTTGAATCAACAATAAATATATATATTTGTCAGCCAAAGTACCTGGGGAAAACCCTGACTTGTAAATAACAGTAGAGTGTACATGGTTGTCAATGATATCAACACATATTTTGTTTCAGGAGTAAAAGTCAGTATTATTGAAAATAGATATCATTAGATACATAGTTTCAGCCAATATATCCACAATAGCTAGAAATGTGATTAAAATTGCCATGAATAAACATAGGGGAAAAAACTTGTACCTAGCACAAAAACAAGACTGACACGTGTAAAATTTTGGATATTTTTTTGTTTCACTGCTATTTCACAAGATGTATTTTATGGTTGACTGCCAATATAAACATCAAATGTGCATGTGTGGAAAAGTACATACTGAGTCCATTGCATGTGTGCTGTTTTCCCTATTTGTGACTTCCATTGTAGAGGGTATAACTTGATACGTATACGCTAAGCTAGATATTTGTTTAGTGGCTAATAGCGTATCATGATCCAGTTTAGTCTGTGTTTTGTCGACGTTAGATTGTGAGAGCTGTCTGGATTCATACATAGAAATAGACATCCAAGTCATTAGTCTTTAGTGATCTAACAGATGAATTGCAGTTAACCAGTTAAGAAAATTCACTCTTTGCACATAGTTTAAAAATGTTTAACTATTAATAAGCTAATATTTGTTGTTTACTAGTATAGGTCTCTTAAGCCTCTGGGCCCAGATTCTTTTCTTTTCCTTTTGTTGAAAGCCAGAATCTTAACTTGGTTAGTCCTGAAAATTGTAAACTTTTATTTTCTTCCCTATTTTTTTGCTTTTTTGTTTTTTTGCTGATGATACACAATCTTTTATACACAAATCTGCATCTTTTGTGGCTGCAAGACTTGCATAGTCTATCCGGTCTATGAGAGCGCCTTGTAGACGCAGCTACCATGGGTGCAGCCCACATCTCGGGAATGCTAGACCTATATAAGGGTGAGTAAGGTCGGCTGGAGTTCTTTCCAACATATTTGTCTCAGTTGTACATGGGGTGCCCAAGCAAGTCTTGTAAGGTCTTGAATATATTTTTTCCCATCTACTAGCCTTCAAAAGGTCATAGAACTAAACATGATTTGACTGGAGCTCTTAAAAAGGTTTTAAGTGGAAGTAAACGAGTTGACCTCACTTTGTAATTTTCAAGAACCTTAACAACAGCAACTGAAAAATGTAGGTGCTTCATTCCCTGTTGTAGTTCAATTTGTATGTTTTGCTTCAATGAATTGTGTATGTAAAGAAACAGTCATAAGTTAGAAGTTACAGTTTAGATTAGATTTCATTAAAAAGCTTGGGCACCCTAGTACTAGTTTTGTCACGTGTTTATAGCACTGGAATTTGCCAAGATATAATATTCTTTAGCTAGTCCAAGAATTTAGTGCCTTTTGTTTCATCTGGTGTCATGGTTCCATCAGAAGAGGGGTTGTGTGTCGCATAGGCTGGTCTGGGATGATGTTACATTATCATACTGATGTCAAAAGATGATGTTATGCCATGCAGCAGGCTTCTCTGCATAACATCATGTCTTAACAATAACCATGCTACAGTTCCTTGATCTTGAAGCATGATGTCACTTTTTTAGGCTTGTGTCAAGACATGATACCATGTTTATTTTGAATTACATCACCCCATGTTGTATCATTGCCTGCAATCACATCACAGACCAAACATGGGTCTAGAGATTGGCATCACCAAATATCGTTATGTCACAGTATTGTCGCTGCACAATGTCATACCAGGGAGCCATGTCCACTGTTCAATGTAGACTTTCAAAGATCAAGACCACAAATTCATGTTTTCCTTGTCGAAAAAAATGAGCTTATTGTTTCAAAATAAAAATCACTTGTATGCAAAAAAAAAGAGATATATTATGTTGTTCTATCACAGGTACCTTGGTTCTGTCATACCAAAAGACTAAGCTATCACACAGTGGTCTTGGTCTAAACATACCTCCTGAGAGCTACATAACCTCAACATCCCATCTCATTGTGTGAAATTGCTTTTGAATCATGTGGTGCGTTGACCTCTGACCTGCCCTTGTAACCACTCCGCATGTGCAACGAGTCCTTCATACCACCTTTCACTTCTTGAAGTTCTTCCTCTTCTCTTTCATTCCTGAATGCTTTAAATCCTTCCCTTCGTAATCCATATCTTAGAGTGCCAGGAAAGATTTCCCTCCAGTCCCCCCCATTATGTGGGAGCATGCATCCATTGATTCCCTCATCTTCAAGGCTGACTTATTTCTTTGGATCCTTTTCGCAGCATGATTTGTAAATTGTGAGAACGTCAGGCTGACCTGCTGCCTTATTCCTTTTTTTACATCGTTTTTTCTTCTAAGTTCATAATACAATTTTAAAATAGTTTCTTACAGAAACAGAAAGATACCTAAAGTGCTATATTGAAACATATATATGGTCTGAACAATGCTTTTAAGCTAATAAGTGCTGTTTCACGAGGAACACTATAGAGCATGTAAAGTTTTAAACCTAGTGTTTGCTTTTTACCTTTATTTGTATACCTTTATATTAACTCATAAATCAAACGTAGAACACGTAATTTGTCCAGCATAGAGCATAGTGAGACTTGTAGAACAATATAAACACAGGCAATGGCATTTCTAGCATACAGCTACAAATCCTAGCTAGCAAGCAAAAGTTACAAGGAGGATTAGCAAGCATAAATATGAGCATATAGACTAAAAGAGTGAGAATGGAATTGTAAGTCTGTATGCTGTGGCACAAAAGACAAAGTTACCGATAGCTCACTTTCAAGAGATGGATGAGAAAGAGGAGAAACTTATCAAATGAGCATAAAAAAACATCATTGAATGAACAGATGAAGTAAAGACCTTATACTTTAGATCAACCTGATACCTGGTTAATGACAAAGTATTTCAGTGGAACATCTTTTATTACAAATGTGCATCCTCAGATAAAGATACTCAGTTAGGTTTTGTAAATTACTGTGTCACTTAAAATTTATATGTACATCAGGTTCAGCAACTTTCGATAAGATTTTGCCCTGTAGCAGAGCGCATGGGCCTCATTCCACATTAGTGTTCTACTGCTTAAAACTTCTTTAGCCTGCCCATGCATTGGGTGCCATGGAACACAATAGATACATCTTGGTCTGATATTTGCATAACTGATGAAGATAATTGGTCACTATAATCAGTGTGTTATGATTAGTGTCTTGTGACAAAAGGTAGTGATATGATAGCTAATGCTAATATTTTAATAGCAATAGACCTCAAAGATTGATGCTTTTGAAAGATACTATTAGCTTTACTGTCATAGAAATTAGTGACATAATAGTAAATCTAAATCAAAGATAGACACTTTTAATAAGTACTGTTTTCCAGGACAGTATGCAGTAAAAATTCAGCGGTAAATCAGTACAGAAGTAGTAGGGGGGTTGCAGTAGGATTTCAGCAGTAAATCTGATCTGTAGAAATAAGTATGATTCCAGTAGTTGAACAGTAGTAAATCAGTATGTCCGAAATATTTAAATGAGCTATGGAGAGCAATCAGTAGTATTTCAGTAGCTAATTTAAATACTTTGAACATACTGATTTAGGAAGCATCTACTGCTGTTTGGCCCAGGTTGTGACAGAAGGCATCACCAATCACAAGACAATGATTATTACATACCAACTAGTGACCAGCTAGCCTAATCAATCATGAAAATATAGGCCCTTAGCTTAAAGACTATCATATTGTCTGAAGTACACATTTGAGAATAGGGCATTATGTTTGGCATTCTGAACAGTATTTCATTTTTGACCTTAAAGTGGAGAAAGACTTCTCAGTATGTCAATGACATAATTATCAAAATAACTAGGACATAGTGACATGCTAATATTCTAGCAGACGAGTAAATAATCATATCTACCCCTCAATTTGTTGTAGATCTCCCATGTCAATCTTTCTTATACATGTTCCTGTTGGTGTCATAAGAAGTTTGTCCTCCATAAACTTCTTGCCCGTCTATCATAATAATGTGGTATATTGGCAGTCAATTGGTGAACAAGAGAGTTATGAACCAAAGTGGCCCTCAATCGCACTGCTCATTAGGTAAAACATGCACAGTGCTTTACTGTTAGGTTCACTGATAAGCAATAATTGTAGGCTGGTTGTCAGTGAAGAGGCCTGGCATTTAATGAGGACCTTATCTTTTAGAAGGATCTTTCAGGACAGACTTTAGATCAATCTATTTAATCAAGACAACAAGAATGAATTTCATATACTTTATATTTTCTTTTTACTTTGTCTTCAGTTTTTTTTTGTACATTGAGAGTAATTTATGTAATTTTATTGAGCACTTTTGAGTATTTTTTAATTTCTTGTGCACAGTAATTGTGGAATGATCTGGGTGTAATATCCAAATATTGATACATTTATGCAAATGTAAATACAAGTTTTACAATATCTGAAGTTTAAGATTCATCAATATCTAGTAGGTTATACATTCTTTCTACCACAGTACATTTCTCTGCAGATATTAGTTATTATAAGACTCAATATTTGGTCATTGAATAATTATCAATTTCTACATAAAATCTAGAGTGTAACTTTAGCCAGATATGAAGTAAGGTTAGATTCAATTAAAAATGTTGCCATCTATGTTGCATAATCAAAGTACCTCAAGGTATTAGACATGGCTGTCTGGTACTCAAATACGAGTTAATAAACACTCATAGAAAATCCTAATGCTGTAACTGGTATCCAGAAACCGTGTGAAGCTAGTGATCAGCCTAATAATCACTGCTTTCGTCATTCTGCCTGCCACAGACGTCAAGGCGATCTATAATAAAAACCCGGGTAAGTCGTGTAAACAATGACCTATGAAGAAAATCCACAATTTTTACCTATTTTTCAAGTCTAGACTCCACTTGTGGTTCCTGGTTTGAGTTTTTCTCCCCAACCAAAGAAACCATTTGCTTCCTGTTTTATTTGGGTTTGTACTTCCACTTTTTAATTGATCACAGTTTTTCCACATTTTTCCAGATATTTTCAGATCACCTCAGTGCTAGAGAATCCTTTTATTGACACTGTTTTGTGTGTGAGATCAAGTTTCAGGAATTATAGTTGATGTCTGTATCAGTACTATTGGTTCTAGAAACTCCTGGTATTGTAAATAGATTGCAGCCATTACACCTAATCTCATCTTTTGCAAGGAGGTGGAAGTAGAGAGATGAGATAAGACTCATGACTCATGTGTTGATTATTCTGATATCCCTATAAATACTCCTATTACATATTAGTAACATGGGTGTCCTCCAGAGTAACAACAAATTAACTTTTAATTTAATTTTCAATTACATCTACTACTTAGTGTTGATGGAAACTCATGAAATATCATTAATCTTCATCCAGAAATTTACAATTTACAAATTTACAAATTAGAAAATCTTTTCAGAATTTCACCTCTTTCAGACAACTTCCCCAAAACATAAATTTTAGACTCTGATTATGATGTCTCTAAAATAAACAGTGGTGGGTGATAGAAGTCATTTTCTGTTAGTCCTCATTGTTTCCTCTTGGTTGCTGATGACACGCAAGTTTTCCTTGCCTCAGAATAGAATTATTTTCCTGAGATGAGCCTGTGTTAGCTCCCCGGGACAAAATGCAGTAGAAATTCCGCGGTAAATCAGTACAGAAGTATCAGGGGGGTTACAGTAGGATTTCAGCAGTAAATCAGTAGAAAAAAGTTTGATTCCAGTAATTGAACAGTAGTAAATCAGTATGTCTGAAATATTTAAATGAGCTATGGAGAGCAATCAGTAGGATTTCAGGAACTAGTTTAAATACTTTGGACATACTGATTTAGGAAACAGCTACTGCAGTTTGGCCTGGGTTGTCACACCTCTCTACTCTCATCTTCTTGAAGATCCAGATAACAGGTGTAGTGGGTGCTGAAATAATACAGAGTGTATACAGATTGCTTGCCTGCTGCCCACTCTAGGACTTGGACTAATTGTAGTCTATGTGTATTTCTTATTTTCAGTGCATGTACCTTCTGTACTGTATTACAGTGTTAGAATTAATCATTGATCTTTATGATAGCTGTAGTTGATACATCCAGGATCCAGTGTCCGAAATTAAGCTTGTTTTGTGTGCGCCTTCTACTTGCACTATTCAGATATAGTAACTATAAAAGGAAAAATATTGTGCACATTCTGGGGGCACATCCCCAGAAATTTTGCGCCCATCGTCGCAAATGTGTGAGCCGGGCACGGGGCGCAGCTTAATTTCAGACACTGAGTATCCCTTTGATATATTTAGCATCTTTTAAGTACTGATCCTATATGGTGGCAGTCTATGCCAAAAACATCCTTCATCAGACATTTCTACAATGGCAGGTATATAGATATTTAGAGAACTTAATGTTAGACCTACGCCAGGCATCTGAAGTTATTGGGGAAAATGGTAAAAATCGCTTTCATGAAGGTGCATTTGTGTCGTGTCTTTTTCTCCAAGATGGTAATTTTCATAATAAGAGTATAATATTATTTGTGTGAGCACTGTAATGTTTGATAATCCTTAGGCGAATGACAAAGATGATTATCTTGGAGAAGTGTAAATAATAGTCTTTCTTTAGAAAGATAATAATGTGTAGAATAAAATACCATTTATGAATGCCAGTATGTCTTGTCCAGCTTAGTATCAGCTACATAATTTTTACAGTTCATCTTCAATTACCTCAATAACTGTCAATGAGGTTTCCAACAAATGGTTAACCATCAGCCATATCAAAATAGCTCTACTAAAACAAATGTTGTTTTGTTATCATAAAAGAAAATAATGGTTCCACTCCAATATGTGTAGAAACTAAAAGTTAAAATGACTAAGAATGTACAAGAACTTATAAAGATTTTGTATTTTTGCGAAAACTCAGGAATTGCAGAGGCATCCTTAATAGACAATATTATGACAACAAAACAGTTATGCAGTTACAATGAATATCATTATTAGAATTGGGGGGGGGGGGGGGACATCAAATAAGGACCAACGCCATGACGACAAGTAGAAAGCCATTTCCGTTGAACTCAGGACTGGTTCCCGGTGGTTGCTGGTCATTGGTTGTTTTACACTGATTGACCAGCGAACCTGATTGGGGCCCCGGGCAAGTGGCAGACCTGGTTGGCTTATTGCCACGAGATATCCCCAGTGGAACATTTGTAAAGGTACAGTGTGTTATGTATGGGTGATAAGAGAATATGAATAAATGTAGACTACTTGGTATGATTAAACCATTTCCGAATTGCCAAATTTCTGAGTCTGGTAAAGGTTGTGCAATGTTTACTGTGTTTAATATCAGGTGTTATCTTACCATAACCTAAAATGTCAAGGGTGTTGAAATTAAAGTTAATTTCCTGCACTCACAATGTGCATAGATGTATAAAGTAATTGCTTGGCAGTCTGTAAAAGCATCCGCCTGCATGTAAACTTATTTTGTAGGAGATAAATATATAAAAAAGCGTTACATTGAAATTTGTTCTTCAACCATATAAAGCACGTGTATCTCAAACATTGATATTTTTTTTTAAACATTCTTATTCACCCTAGGATGGGTAGGATAAATCCTGTCTTCCCCCATCTCCAGCCATAAATTATCCTATTACATTTATGTATTCGAAACCTTGTTGAATATAAGAAATATTAGCAGTAGACGTGCAACACTTATTTAGCATATTTGAGTATTTGCAAGAAAAAGGGAAAGGCATAATGACTAAATTGGTATGTCATACAATTAAGGAAACTGTTTTCTGTTTTCATGTTCTAGAAAATAATCACAAGCATTATGCCTCCCTCATATAGCTCACATCTGCTGTGATTAGGTACAAATTGTAGGGTTAACATTCAAAGTTGAGTTTCAAGGTGTCATTTCTCATTATTGTGACATGGACTACATTATCATAATGACAGGCTGCCTTCGCAAGTTCTGTGGTTGAACCCAGAAAGGGTTGTAAAGTATGACTTTTCATATCACTGTTACGTGGGCCCACTCAAAGTGTTTTATGGCTCTGCAGATAGTAGGTGTTGATTCTGTCATAGAGAAGCTGTCCAAAGATCAACCAACAGAGATCAGGGCATGCTGGACATTATGTTCTGTGCCTGACAAAATATAAAGCGGCTCTCAAAACTAGTTATTGACCCATAACCGAGTCAGAGATCTATACTTTAATATGTATGATACTGTTGAGAAAAATGTTGTGAATGTTCCACCATGGAACATAAACATGTTACACGCCCCAAATCTGCTGTTTCCTGCATGATGTAGACAATATCAAATGGGACGGGAAGCTCCGGGGAATGCCAGTGAGCTTTGAAATGCCATCTTAGTGGCGCTAATTGGTACGTAACCAGACCCCCTGCGTGCGGCTCTGTGTGGCTGGGGGCGTCACAACACACAGATGACTGGCTTCAGACTCTTAGATTGATCCGTATTTTTCTGACATGCACATTACAGGGTTTAGCCTTAAGACAGTGCAAGACAAAATAAGCATTAAGATGCTCAGGACAACCAGAAATTCCCACTGAGCAACTCAAAGAGCAGGGGTATCTTTATGTATAATCCGTTTTTATGTTTTTCCCACGAGTAAGATTTTGTCTGGAATTCTAATTCTTAAAACCTTTAAACAGACATGACAGGCCAACGGCTGCAAAACTCCACAAAAAGGGGAAAATTAACAAAATGAACAAAAGTTTATGACTGGAGGCATAAAGTAAGGATTAAGTGCCACTAATCCTTTGCTGTTGATATGCATATCTGATATTTTGCTGAAAACATTTTGATATCTAGAATTTATTAATAAGGATTCTGGTAAGTAAATGATGTCGGCTGGGTCCAGATATTTACCAACCCTGTCCTAGATTCCTCTTTTCATGTAACTCCTGTAAATATTCATGTGAAAAGCAACAAATGATTTCATGGCTTCAGACATGGCTTCCAATGTGGCTTCAGTTTCTGAAACTGTACTGTTGCGATATAACTGAGTGTAAGGCATGGTTAGTGCTATATAGGTGTGGAACTAGACATTTTATTGAAAGGCCATTAGACAGATGCTGAAATTGGAACCACATGAAAGTAACTCAGTAATGAAGGGGCCCTGTAGGGGAGGAGGAGGAGGCTGAAGGGGCCCAAGGTAAACTGGGTGGGAGGACGTGTAGAGGATAGAACAGCCTACTCAGACAATCACCAATCGATCTGAGATCAAAGACTGGCTCTTACACCACCCGCCCTCTGCCTACCTCCTTCGACTCTGTTAACCATTACAATTCTCACAATACTCAGCATAATAATGAAGCACCACACAGGAATCCGGCTTGAACTACCGTAAAACATTTAAGCAAAGGCACACCTAAAAAGGTAATTTCACGATGAACTTTTTTTCCAGAGACTGCTACATTTGAGAGGCAATGATCTTTCTGGTTTGAATGGAGTAAATGGTGGGATTCCTTCGTTGTTGTGGCAATAAGCCAATCCCCCAATGGGTATATCCTAGGGTTGGACAAGGGTTGGACAAAATTATCATCTAGAGCATGTTTGTCTCCTAGAGTAAGGGTTACTGAAAATAATGAAGAATTATATTTTTCTTTATCCCCATTTACCAGTAAAACATTATGATTTCTTAAACTTTACTGATTGGCAGATTTGCAGGTTGACTAGCCAATCAAATACTGTATTTCAGGGTAAATAGGGTTGGGCATTATAGGAAGGACTGACAGGCTTTAACATTGGTTCCTATGGGAAAAATGTCAATGTATAAAGCTGGTTGATTTTGTTTTATGCATCCATCTTCATGGAATAAGCTTGGAGACAATTTTGAAAACATTTCATGGTAAACTTTAACGTTGGTGGTGCAAACTGGGATGGGCTTATTAGAAGCTTCAGGGGCTCTCACTAGGGAGATTCCCATGCATCATGTACACAAAATGTAAGAAATTTTCATGGCCCTATTAATTTGACAAGTTACTTATTTTAATTTTAAGGAATGACAGTGTCCGTTTACTCCATTCTAGATAGAAGAGTATCCAAAGGGTCTCTGAGGGTCTCTGAGGTCTTATGGTAGTGTTGTCCCCAGCAGCCCATTGCTGTTCATAGAAGGCGACATAATTATGGGGGGGGGGGGGGGGCAGACTCAGTAGCTCAATTGGTAGAGTGCCAGTTAGAGTGTGGGAGATCATGTGGTGGAGGTCATGTGGTTTAACCCTGGCTGAATCTACTACCAAAGACTTTAACAGTGACTATGTCTAAGACTTCAACAAGTTTTTCACAAACTCTGCAGTTTCTAAAAGGTCTGAGGGCCTGGTCTATAATCACATCTCTGAGGTTTTACGGTAGTGCCCAGGGTATAGAGCATAGAGTGTCAGAAGGGCCTGGGGCCTGGTCTATAATCAAGGTCCGTGAGGTGATTTAACGCCCTGCAATCAGGTCTCTTCATTAGCACGTCCGTGAGAGCAGAGACCCGGCCCGGCCGTGCAGGCACAAAGCAGGGGGCTGCCTGGTTGCCAAGTCACTAATCCTGATCAATGTATTCAGTTAGCGCCACAGAAATTGAATTGACAATGGCACTGTGATATGAATACAGAATCGTTCCCATGTGATGTCTTACCTGTAAGTGCAATACCAGTTTATGTATTATGTACTTCAAACCTTGGCCCCTTCCAAGTTAGCCCATTTCGGGAACTGCATTCATGATGTTGGAATCCCACATCTCGTGCACCTCTAATATCACTGATATATTACTTTTTTGATATGTTCAACGACACAAGTACATCCCGGAACGAAAAGCAGTGGGAATACAGTGCATACTGAGTATAGAACCAGTGCCAATTTGCAGTAGCATTTCAGTGGAAATCAGTGGGAGTACAGTGTGGTTCGCAGTAGTAATAATTAAGTGAGATAGTTAAAAAAGGAAAGAAAATAGAATTAAATGAGATAGGGTGTTCAATCAGTGTACAATCAGTAGCATTTCAGTAGCTAATTTAAATATTTCGGACATACTGATTAAAGAAGAATAAACTTCATTTGCCCAATTTATGCTGAAAATCGATTTGTATTACCCTGGATATGATATATTATAATGAAAGCATAATGTAGAGCCTGTGTTTGAAATGGATAAACATTTATAAGTTTCTGAGTGTATTGAGTAACAGTAAATGGTCAAGCAGCTGATCAAAATGAACATTTGGTGTGAAAGGTTCACCAGCAACAATGTTCATTACAGATAAATGCTGATATTCAAGTATTTCCTCTATACATTGCCATCCAGATTCTGCTCTGAGAGTGTTGAAGCATAACTACCACACTGACTAGTTGGGAAGTTTGGAGCCGGGGCTTAAGCTTCTGCTTGGAGCTGTTCAATACAAAAGGGAGCAGCTCCCTCGGTGAGGGATGGGCAGGCGAGGGGACTCCCTCTTTAAGGTGGTATTACACACTACACAACTTTAGCTGTGAGATGATAAATTGAGTAGTTGGGCCAGGCTCAATAAAAATTCTCTTTCCGGTCGACTGCCCGACTAGGTCGAAAGGGCCGACTGAGAGCTTTTTTTCCTTATTCCACAGCCCCCCCACCCCCCCCCCCCCCCCACCCAAAAAAGAATCAACAACAATAACAATTATAAATAGTACTTTCCCTACCAAAAATAAAAAAAATAAAAATTCCCGACCACCCGACTGCCCCATTTAAAAGCCAGTCGGTTCACTGGAAACTATTTTTTAAAGGCTGGCCTTGTACATATTAGACACAAAATTCACTGTTATACATGTGGAAAATACAACAAATTGACAATTTCAAACAATATTATCGGTCATGTGAGTGAACTTTTTGTGATATCTTTAAATCACGCTGATATCGCAGCTCAAGTCGTGTAGTGCAAAAGGCCTTGAGCCTGTGCTTAAGTAGGCCACTGTCTCAGGGTTTGGTCTGTGGAGTTATAATCAGCATGACAATGCATGGGGGCATTGCGGTCCCCCAGCCCTTAAAACCCCTTGTGTGAAATAGGCTGATATTCCTTTGCTTTTTATCACCATATTACATTGGTTCAGAAATGGAGAATTTTCTGATGTCTGCCATTTTGTACCGGTAATTGTGTTGGGAATTTCATGGGAACATAGAATAGATTACGAAAGGGTAATAAAAGGCTAGCTATATTTAATTATCCAAACTTTAATCAGCCCTAATTTAGCTAAGATTGCTGTCTATCATAAGATAATGAAGACATCAAACCCCAACAAGCCCAGTGTAATTACAGCCTTTCATTATCCGAAATCACATCAGAGACTATTAGACGTGCCTTCTAGAATAAAACGTGTTTATTAAGGAATATTGGAGGAATTATACCAACTACAGAAGATAAATTGGACCAAATGAAGCTTTACCTTCTAACGCTGAAAATATTAAATTGCATTTAATTAAGTCAGCCCGGCGGAAATTGAGATATCATAAACAGGGGTTTATGTATTTCCCAGTGTGCCCCCAGTGACTGGAAAATCTGAATAGTATTACAAATTATAAGAACAAGTATGTATGTATTTATCCACACACAAACAAATGTGTTCGAGGCAGGTTAGTTTCTGATGGTTTTTAGGAAATATATGCCCAAACCTAAAAAGAATTATATTTCTGTGTCAGCGATCATCATGTCAGAAAAAAATGCAATAAGACAATGGCGCACTCCTCATCGAGGTAAATGAGACATAATTACAGGTAAATGCGCTCTTTTAATACATTTTGGTACCTTTGACAATCATAAATGTTACATTGGCGCACTGTTTTGAAATTCAATGTGACATTTTATTCTGAGCAGGGTTAAAGGGTACAAAGGTCATCAAGGTTATGCTCAGATATGGAGTTGGCCTGAGTGTACCATTGGTTTCAATGACAGGTGACCTCAAAGTTGACCTCAGAACACCTCACTTCCTGTTTACTAGAATTGTGAAGGTCCCTTTTATATTTTAGTTTTACCCAAGTGTTAGTGATTACAGTTGGCCTAGTGTAAGTAGGTATATGTATATGTACTAGGCAAGTCTACCATGACAGGTGAGAGTATCCTTGGCATCAGGTAAACAAGTGGATTACTGAGTGACCAGCAGTGCATGCAGCCATGTGGAACCAGGTGGAACCTGTGGCCAGGAATGACTACAGCCATGCTGGATGCCTGGGCTATAATTAGGAATATCCTGTATGGGCACATAGCCCAGTGACAACACATCCTAGTAGGCTTGAATGTGTATTGGGGTAAGGGGGTGAGGAGGGTGAAGGGGCTTCTTTATGCTTCAATATTGATAAAGGTAACCAAGCATCCCTAGGTTAACATTCTTCAAGCAGATTTTGGTTTTTATTTTTCATATATTCTCAAATTTCATTATATTTAATTTTAAGATCATTTGAGTAGTTCTCCGAGCAGATTTTAGGTTTACACTCTCCAAGCAGATGTTCAGTTTCAAATTTGTGTTTTTGCATCAAGTTTATGTTTTGATTGCTGGTAATCTACAAATACATTTTCATCACTCTCCAAGCAGACTTTAAGGCTTACACTCTCCAAGCAGATGTTTGGTTTTCAAAATTTTCTTTTTACGTCAAGTTTTAATTTTTAGACTGCTGGTAATGTCTAAAGAGGTTTAATCACTCTCCAAGCAGACTTTAAGGTGTACACTCTCCAAGCAGATGTTCAGTTTTAAAGTTTTATTTTTTAGCATCAACTTCAAATGTTTTGAGTGTTGGTAATCGACAAACAGGTTTTTATCACTCTCCAGGCAGATTTTAGGTTTACACTCTCCAAGCAGATGTTCAGTTTTAAAGTTTTATTTTTTAGCATCAACTTCAAATGTTTTGACTGATGGTAATCTCCAAACCGGTTTTTATCACTCTCCAAGCAGACTTTAAGGTGTACACTCTCCAAGCAGATGTTTCGTTTTCAAGTTTTTATTTTTGCGTCAAGTTTAGATGTTTTCATTGCTAGTAATCTACAAATAGGTTCTCATCACTCTCCAAGCAGATTTTAAGGCTTACACTCTCCAAGCAGATGTTTGGTTTTAAAAATTTTCTTTTTCCATCAAGTTTAAATGTTTTGACTCCTGGTAATCTTTTAACACGTTTCTATCACTCTCCAACCAGATTTTAGGTTTACACTCTCCAAGCAGATATTCAGTTTTAAATTTTTATTTTTGCATCACGTGTAAATGTTTTGAGTGTTGGTAATCGCCAAACAGGTTTTTATCAATCTCGAAGCAGATTTTAGGGTTTACACTCTCCAAACAATATTTCGTTTTCAAATCTTTATTGTTGAATCGAGCTTATATGTTTTCAGTACTGGTTATCTCAGAATAGGTTTGCATCACTCTCCAAGCTGATTTTTAGGGTGTACACTCTTCAACCAGATGTTCAGTATCAATTTTTATTTTTGCATCAAGATTATATGCTTTGATTGCTAGCACTCTCCAAGAAGGTTTTAGGGTTTACACTCTCCAAACTGATGTTTCAGTTTCAAATTTTTATTCTTCCATCAAGTTTATATGACTGCTGGTAATTTCCAAAAAGGTTTTCATCACTCTCTAAGCAGATTTTAAGCTGTACACTCTCCAAGCAGATTTTATGACAGTTACTCTCCAAGCAGATGTTTAGATTTTTTCTTTTAAATATTTGTTAACATTTATATATATTGTTATGTTTTCTTATGTCCATCTAACATTATTCATTTGTTTGAAGCAGACTTTAGGTTTTTCATTTTCATGCAAAGTATACAATTTGTCTTTTTCTTATATCAGCATCAATTTTAGATTAAAACTAAATAAACTTGTTTTATTAGTAATCACATAATTTAGTGGTGTTCTTTTGTTTTTTAAACAAATGTGAACTTGTGATGCAAGAACTATTTTTGGTAAATCACGTGAATAGGCGAAGTTCTCGTTATATTATAACGGTATCAATGTGCTCTATAATGATAAAGGTAATTAACGTTATGAGCTTGTTCTTTAATGTGTCAAATGGCGCATTTTCACTGCTGTGTAATACATGTACTTCGAAAATTCATCTTGAAAATCAGAGGTCATGGAACAATTGTCTTTCCACAGACCGTGCTTCCCCTGATTCCTTAGGGGCCCCTTAGGGGCCTTCCATTAAGTATGTAAGCATCAAGGCGGGGAGGGAGGTCTGAGATTTTTGAAAATGTGCGTACATACTAAATGGAAGGCCCCTTAGTGTTAGCCCAGAAGCGCCCCGAGGCCTCACACCAGTGATAGGGGAGTGATAGGGCTGGCACCGGCTTGACCTTGTTCACCGGTGTAAACAAACAGAGGTGTCCCACATACCTGCCTACTTGAAGGAACCCCATGGGGAGGCCTAACACCTGTACGGCCTGTGCTCAGGATCCTCCCCACCACAGATATTCCTTCATTCCATTCACCTGCCTGTTCGTATTGTCATAAAAGAATACTGGGAATACAGGGATGTTCTTTTTTAGATTTTTGTCTGGTGTCATATTTTTTTCCCTTCACCACCCCTAATAATAAATTTCATAATATATTGTTTACACCACGTTTTACAGCATTTCAAGATCATTTGAAATTTAATCTATGCTGTTTCGGTTTTTTTTTCATGACCAAGACTTACATCCCTGGGAATATAAGGGACATTTTCCCAGTACTATAAAGTAAACTTGACATTCAAATGAATTTCAAGGATGTGAAATACTTTGAATTACAAGAACAAAAAATACAAAAGAGAAAATGGAGATATTTCCCAGAATTTCCCTTGACTTAATCTGCAGGTACATTGAAATAAAAAATCAGTTATCCGTGGTGGGAGGAATTGAGTGTATGCCCTCAGTATAATACACCACACATGATTTGACGTGAAAACCACCTTTAACGTACCGTTAGACTTATTAATCTTAAGTAATAAGAGAACAACATCTTCATATTAATTATTCACAATAGACTGAAAATGTTGCCTACGACCAGACACCTTGAGAGGTTACAGACCTTTAGAAGTTGGAGGAGGCCATATAAGAAGCCACTCAAAATGTGAAGCGGGAATAAAGGGGAAGGAGATAACGGGATAAGGGCGGTAAAGGATAGGGATAAACTTAAAATTCCTCCAGTCGGGCATTATGATATCAATTATAGCGCCTGGAAGCATATCCTTAACAAAGACAGCCATGCGATATGGTGTGGTGTGCTAGTATTGTCGGCAGCCTTGAAACATGGCATCAAAACCCAAACGATTGTAAAAAGAAATTGATAAAGTACATATGTACCTCTTTGAATGAAGAACGTACTGTTATTGTTAATCAAAAAAGAACGATATCTAATTTAATACAGTGAACAAGTCAGAGTCGGGTAACCTACCATTTAGGCCATCGCCACGTGGCCCTAAGGAGGGGCCATACCGAGGGTAGGGCAGATCATTTCACTGGGTGCTGGTGTCCTGCCTGATATTTCATAGGGACACGTGTGGATTGATATACCAGCATTTATCTCGACTGGCATTCTGACCCAACTCATTCATGTATTCAACAAGGCCTAGGATTGAAGAGCTGAGGCTTGGGAAAAGGAAGGTAAATAAAGTCAAATATCAAACGCAACGAAATAATGGCAATATACAGGCACTTCAAATGCCATAAAACTAACATAACCGCACACAAGTCAGCAGTGAAGATCCCAGTCTGTTCGTCTGGGTGTGCGCGCTGGGGCCGACACGTTACCGGCACACACTGGGAGGCGACAGGCGTGGTGAGGCGGGGGGAAGCCAGTGTTGGAAGCCACACGGAAAGCCACTCAGCATGAGTCATTGGAGGAGTCGGGGGAAAAAAGGTCCGGGCGGGGAGCGGGGAGCGGCTGTGGGCTGCCGACCTTTATGACAGAGAGCAGCTCTCTGGGAGCAGCCATCGACACGGGCGGCTACAACCCGGGGGGGGGGGGGGGGGGGGGTCATGTCAGACTTCCACGGAATTCAGCAGTTTCTGAAATAGTTTGGGTCATTTTTGAGATACGTCCAGCTCCGACGAGGATATTTTTTTTTTTATATAGATAGACGTAGGGGTTCCTGTTAGAATTGTTGGCTAACATGAAAATTTTGTCATTTTTTGAGTGGTTTCTTGTTGTATTTAAGAGGAATCTGTTATTTGTCTACTTTATGTGACCAATTTCTTCTTTAAAAATGAGGTTTTGATCGTAGTTGAATTTACTGCCTGGGGCACAGTCTGAGGTATGGCTTGGGTAACCACTGCTGCATCACTATCAGAAACAGTGGCGGTGGATTGGCTGACCGCTTTTCTGAATCTTATATCTGGGTACAACTACATGGTCTTAATATCATTGGCCTGGAAGTTAAAACAATGGGCTTAGAATTAACATTGGCTTGTTTTAAGGGGTACATAGTTCCCCCCATGATCAGGTTAGGGGGTTTGTAGAACGGTAGTTGTTACTGCTCTCAAAAAGGCAGTGCACCCCCCCCCCCCCCCCCCCCACCTACGAGGGTCTACAAGCAGATCCAGAGGGGGTGGTCGGGGGTAGGTGCTGGCGGAAAAACTGAAAAGGAAGAGTTTGAAAAGTAGGGTATGTTTTCCTCTTCGGTTTGGTGTCAGTTGGGGATGGGGAGAAGGTGGAGATAGATCCCAGACTCCGGAGTCGGCTCTGGAGCCGATATCAATAAGCCATTTTCATCGCAGTTACCTCCAGGAGTTTTTTCTGACCAATGTGTTGTAAGATAGATAACATTAACAGTGCTATTATCAATCTATTCCACTAGTTCTATCTTGTATGATTGGACTGTTCCCAGTGAACCACCACTTAGTGAAACCCACTACCCAGTCTACTATACCTGGGGTATAGTAGTCCTCGCCCAGTCAGCCCTCTCAGCGACTGGCCCGTGTTATCTTTGGCCTCTCAGCCTAGGCTCGTACCGCCGGCCTGTTTTCTTTTCATTAAATAACAGGCACCGAGACTGCTGTCCACATACAGCTTTTGAGGGTCCTGATTCAGCCAATCAGAGAAACAGGAACTACATTGCTTATCACCGGAACTAGTTTATGAAGCCATTCTAAATTTTTACAATTTTTATGAATTCAAAAAATATTAGTGAGTTACTTTTGAATGATAAACTGGATCTTCAAGGTCAGAAATTAAATGTCAAATCTGCCAATCCATAAGAATGGTTCAAAAAGTAATTATAAACAAATAATGTAGTTAGGTTTAACGCACATGGCCTGTCTAAACTCCTCTAATATGTCGACATTGCTAGGGAGGCGCTGACAAACCAATCATCTGACAGTGTGGCACTGACTGATTGTGGGAGTTTTGTTCCCAAAGGTCGGCTCAGGGCAGATTTCATTAAACGTTTAAACCAATTCAAATAATATATTTCCTAAGCCCATTGTGGACCAGGACGAGATGAAACCTTCATCAGTTAGGTGTTGTGGACCTGCCATTTCCTGAGGGTCGCAGCTCTGTTAATTCGTAATTACAAGTCATTTGGGGCCCATTAATGAATGTATCATTTTCAATTTAATATTGACGTGGTCGGTCTCGCTGGTGTCACCGAATATGTTGATTGTGAACCAAGCACTACTGGGAGTGTTATCCAGTTGCCTTGGGCCCCGGTATTAGGCCAATGGAAATCCCTGCAACTCACAGGGAAAGATACACTCAATACCCCAATAAAACCATTAAATGATTTGAAACGAATCTCTCTGGCAGATTTAAAGTAAATTGTACATCAGTCTGCATAAGATAGAACAGTACATTAGTCTGCACTATATATAAAACGAAGAGACAATTGTGTACATTAGATAGAAAATAGGAGAGACAAAAATTAGAAAATGGAGGATCTAGAAATGTTCATTCTGGCCACTTGTCTCGCCCTGAACAACATAAAGGTATGGAGAAGCAAATAGTCTGATCCATTTGACTGGCCGATAACAACGATATTGTCCAAAAATTTGAGACTCCAATTCTAACTTGATACTACATGGTCAGTACGAAACAAGTCTGCGTGTAAAAGGCAAAAAGAAACGTAATTGGATTTTACATTTGTACGAATGCATTACACTAGTATGATGTTTACGCAGCCTAAAAGCCATTCTATTTAATGCTGTGTATCAACCGAAATGGTTCCTGTTCACCTTCAGGTACAATACGAACCGAAGAGTGCGATCTATTTCCTGTCACAGCGATACAACCAATGACAAATCTACTCTCCCTGTTTTTAATAATGTCTATATGAGGAGCGGTCGCTGTGCTCTCTGCAAATATAATTTATGGACTCCTTTTATTGCGGAGAGCGTATGTTAGCGGGCGATTGAGGGGTGTCGGCAGGGATATTGGCCGGAGTCATCGACATAATGGCCTCATATCAGAGTGATTAACAGAGGAGAGTTAACAGGGTTGGCTGTGGTGGTTTTACCCATTACGTAAACCATAGATAACAGACTATCGATATCCGTTTCATATATTATATTGGACAGGTATTTTGTAGCCATATAAGGGCAAAGTGAGAATACCTGTGATAAATGGAGTGACATGTATGAAGTTCCAAAAAGCAAGGAACATTTCTTTTACGACTAATTGGTAAAACAAAAAACAACATGCAAATTGATGGAATCAAATCAAGTTTGTATTAGAAGCATCCAATCATAGGAATACACACTATACAAGCTCAAAGGATTTATAACGAGGAATTCTGAATGAAATGCATGCTTATCCACAACTATCTCAAAATGCGCTGCAATATTGTAAGTATTTCCATGGTAGAATGACTGCTACAAGATGCGGTATTTTCCAGAAGGCAATGAGGTGCGCCGATCATTTCCTCCGTCGATGATTAAGCAGGACAGGTGAAAAAAAGTGGAATTCTTTGCAACTTTTCCTCTTAAAGCATAAGGCAGCGTAATATTCTCTATAGCAATATCTTTTCGGATAGAAATCCTTTTATCCAAACTCTTCGTTGGAAATCTTTTTGTGCAAACTCTTATGGGAAAGCGCTAAACTATGGAGCAATGGCTGCCACATTTCCTGCCAGCAGACATTGACATATACCGGTGATATTTGCAGGATTCTGTAAGGCCTTCGGGTGGCCTTTACGTGGGGCAGTGCGAGGGACTTGATGGATGGTTACATTATAATAACACAGTGGAAGTTTTCATCCAAAGGCTATGTTGATCCAGATAATCCAAGTGAATGCATACTCTGTAGTAACAAACATTTACACATTAACTTGGCTCAATCCTTTGTATTAAAGTTAACACGTTGGAAAGTTCCTGTGTTTTGGAATTGATAGTATCCACTGCGTAACTACGTACCTCAGAGAAAGAGTAAATACTTACATAGACCTCAATTCTAGCACCCCCCCACCCCCACCCTTCCCTATGGGTATGTGATTAATGGATGTCCCCAAACTGTATCCGTCTTTGAGAGGGCTAATTCACCCAACCAGATAAACGGAAATTAATCGTTTGCTGCGACTGTTCTGATTTTGGAGACACTAACTTAGAAATAGAACTGGGGTCCATATCTTCATAACTAATTTTCGTGATTAGGCTAATCAGGTGAAATTTGATTAGTGTTTCACAATACCAGATTTTGTCTTGTCACCAAAAGAAGTGATGTCATTTGAAAATAACCTTGAAAAGAGATTGCTCAGGGTGGTTACTTTGATTTACAACAAGTGTGCTACGCGCCGCTACTGGGAGGCGAACCCTGGTCCCCTCACACTGGAGGCGGACACCCTACCAGTTAGGCCACCACTGGAGGGGCTGTGGGGAGTGGCCAGATGTGGGGATAGGGGGACATTTCGCTGGGTGCTGGTGTTCTGCTTTCTATTTCATAGAGACATGTATGAGTTGAGATACCAGCATTTATTTCAACTGGCACTCTGCATCTGGCCCTCACTCACTCTATGCCAATGGCAGATAGCATTGCACAGGTGGAGCTTGGTGAAGATTGGAAGCAACGCTGCTTTAATATGGAGCCCCATACCCACTAGGCGATTTTACTGGCGATGGGCAACGGGAAACTAGCAGAATAGCTGGTAAAATTGTCACTGTTTCAGATCCCCTGTTAGTATAGTATATTGAAATGTACATGTTTGATATGAGTCGGCACTAAAATCGGCCGACTCTTCCAGTAAAGTCGGCCGATTTTAGCACCATTGAATCGGCCGACTCTTGTCAAAATCGCCTAGTGGGTATGGGGCTTAAGGAAGGTAAACAGAATAAATATGAATAAGACACTAATCAAATTTCACCTAGCTTAAGGAAGGTAAACAGAATAAATATGAATAAGACACTAATCAAATTTCACCTGATTAGCCTAATCCCTGAAATCAGTTACGAAGATATGGATGAATATCATAAGAACACCAAGTCTTATGTAAACATACTGTATTTTTCGGTAGAATTTGGGAATAATAGGCAGGTATAAAACAAACGGTATGGTGGATCCCGCCTGGGAAAGTACAGTGCATACAATGTGATAAAAGAGATCTACTCTATAGTGGCCCAGCCTCTGTATAGGAAAAACGGCCCAGACCAGGAAGCTGCGTATACTCAGCCTGTGAAGGGGCTTATCTGAGCCTTGAGATGTATTGATTTGTTCCCCACCAGTCTCAAGAACCCATTCCTGCGACTATTGGGCTCCGATAAGCTTTATATCTAAGACTATAATTGGAGTTCTGTTATTTGTCAAATAGCGATTTACAGAGCAATTTAATGTCAATAATTCCGTCCGTTCTAGATAAGCATTTATGTTTTGGTAACTTGATGAATGACTTGCATCGGATTTACTCTTCTTTTAGTCTCTGAACTTATCTTGTTGTTTCTATCAAATGAACCGCGAATGCTTAAGAGAAAGCAAGAGTTTATGCAACAAAACTGAAAGGTGAAACTGTCAGAGGGAACCAAGAGCAATGTGAGGTTAACAAATTGACTTTGGTTCACTTTAAGTGATGCTTCTCAATGTCTTTCAAAGTGAAACCCCTGTTTGTGCATGTATAAAAGAGTCATTTTCTAGCCTTTAAAGCTGCTCCTGCAGTGTTATCCCTTTGTGACTTGTCTCTAACTGTTAGTGTGCTTGTGTTCCCTAGGTGATATTACCGACGATGAGAAGGATTTACTGCGGCGGGCGGCCAAGGAGCGGGCCGAGATCGTAGCCAAGTATGACAAGGTAAGCCATGCGGCCCGTCTCAGCCCAACACTCTCATACCAGTATAGACATTGTGTAGATGACATCACAACATTATTGGTGATCAATTTATAATCTTTGTTTTCTGAAGTATTTAAGAAACAGTTTATATTTCATATACTAGAATGTATCACTAATTAATACTTAACAATTGTTATCACTTAGAATTCATAAATGTGTATCTATTCTATGGCCACCTAGACTCAATCACCGCATGACAATCACCTACAAATGATCATGTGATCACATCTGCACAAGGTCTATACCCTGTATTCCACATAGCGATTTTGACTATGGAGAATTTGTAATTTTTTTATTACCGGTAGGTATATTACAGGAACCCATGAATGCTACATGCCATTTCAAACAGAAAGACCATTTTAATGTCATAAAGATATCTACATTTAGTCCTTATTGCCATTGACAATTTCCGAAATGTCGACACAAATTGGATGGTGAAATATAGGCTTGAGTATGTTTTATACCAGAGCAGAGTATGAGCAGTCCGTGAAGAGATCTGGTTCATAGCTGCTAAGGAGATGCAATGGGCAACTGATGTACAGATTGGGGAACAGTTTTACATGAGCAGTGTGGCTGCATTGCGGGCAGATCTTCGTAGCCGCTTGCAAGTTTTCACCCTAAAAGATGGTATTTGCAGCCAGACTGCACACATTTAATCAGCATTTCATTACCCCTACTGCTATATACTAGGGAATGCATGAATAATTAAAGTCCCAGATGCACAGTTTTGAGTCATAATGCACCATGCAGGCTGGCGCACAAATTAAAATTTTAATTTCAGACCCTGACTGTGGAGTGATATATATGCCTCTCCGTTAGTAACACTCAGCCATTTCATCCTTTATTTCCCAAACGTGGGCTCTAGAAAAACACCATTAGCAGTGATCTTACTTGTGGGCTTAATAAAGGGACATTTGTATTCCATCCTGAACATTCTCTTCATAAACAACAGGCTGGATTCAGTAATAGCTCTCACTTAGGTGATCACTCCACTGTTTAATCTTGTATTCCCTAGCCATGCATAGCGCGTCAGGCGACCGCCAGTCGCTGGCATATTCTTACATGTGGGCTAATCTAACGGGGCACTTTGATTCCAGACTCATTAGGCTAAAATCAATAGGTGTTGTCGTGTGAGTAATCCGCTCTGAGATGGACCGAGCTGCTCCCAGTCGCTCGGTGAACTGCTTCCAGCTGCTCGTTGATCTGGTAGAGCGGGCAAAGAGGAGATTTAATTCCCATCTACTTCACTTTCTCTCAGGGTTCTCTTCTGAAGTGTGTATTCAGAATATTATCCTCTGTTATGTACATTCTACTTGTATAGGGTGTAGGTGAGAACATTGGGGATCCAGGATGGCAACAGCACAAGGAAAATAGCAACAGTAAATGCAGTTCAGCAAACAGGGTATTTTTGCTAATTGGAATTGCAAGTTTAAGTTGTAATCCCTAAATGAAATTTACTTGATTAGATTTTCTGTCATGTAAAAGTTGTAATGTCATGATACTCTATCCTTACTTTGTTTTGGGTCGGGCTGAGGTAACTAAGGGCTCGGGTTCGGGGATCAGAAAGGATAGGATCAGTATTTAAGAAAGATAATCAAATGCCTCTTGCATGATATATATATATATATATATATATATATATATACCGATGTAATGCAAGAATAGTTTCAGATACGTACAATGTTTTTAATTCATTTCAAGGAGTTTGATTATCTGTATGTCAGGAAATTAATCCTTGTATGATTTGAATCGATACATCAGCATTTGATTCATCAAATTCCCGGTGTCTAGCCACGTAGAACACCTTGTGACCTTAGTAAACCTAACCCACTGTTGTTGTAAACCGCCCTGGGCTGTCAGCTGCTGGGGAGTAACATGCTCAGAAATGGGTCACAAACAGCGTAGCCTGTAGGATAGGAGACTGGGGGTGAGGGGTGAGTGCGAGGTTATTGATCAACACATAGTGGAGGCTAGACTAGGCCGGGGGTCTATAACTGCAGCAGTCCGGATACATATTACAGGGATGTAAAATTTCATATTATAGTCTGATTTCATCTTTATTTTTACTTAACACTTGATGGTAACTTTAAACAATTAAAGCTTACTGACATTTTATAACATTGTAGGATACCATTAAATTTTCTTATTACATTTTCAAATTTTTATATTAACCCTGGTTTACATCCCTGATATTAGGATGGATCTGAGCAACCGGAGCATTGAAATACCTGAATACTAGTATCAATTCAGGAGTGAATCGCGGACATGCATGTTTCGGGGATGCCATGTTTCCTGCGTTTTCGGGATTTCCGGATTTTTGTCCTGTGCTAATTTTTACATAAGGATAATTTTTACATAAGGAATTTAAAGAAAAAGACATTACATTTGTTTTCAGAACAACAGATTGGGTTTTCTAATAGCTCTATTGAATGTCGAATGAACATAATATATTATTCTATTTCTTTTATATTTCCCTGTCTAAAATCCGGAAAGTCTCCTGTCCAAAATCAGGAAAGGCTGTTTCACGAATTTCCCGATTTTCAGGAGCATAGATTGGCATCTCTGATGTTGGGTGGACAATCAAAGTCTTGAATATAGTTGTCCAACCCTAAAACACGGTTGCTCCGTATTTATAAACGTTAAACAGTAAGTTAAACAATCCTCATTCTGAAATGAATATACTGGGCCACTTGATTTGTCCACCTGCGCACTTATTAGTATTAGCAGACCTTCGAGCATTCATCCTACGTTGTTTTTTTTTAATTCAATGTGGTTAATTTTACACTACTACTGGGTTTGTGTCTAGAAACGCAGATTGCATATTTCCATTTTCGTAAACAGCCATTCCGAGTTGTAGATCTTATAGTAATAGGCCTAGTGTATTCACAAACAACCTTACAATGTCATAATCTAGGACTGGGGAAGTCATGGGGAGAGATTTATGATTAGGAAATAGTGTTGGTCTATGGGCAGCAGCATAAACTGTATGATGCGATATAGCTATATGAATGTCTTAAATTCTAAAGCGTATAGATATAACACAATAAACAACATAAATCAAACATTATGTCTTCTGCTGCTGGACTTCACCGATTAACAGACCCTTTTCAGAAGTAAAAGTAACAAATTAATAGAACTGATTCATTATCGTCGTGTTACTGGAAGAACATGCATGTAATCACATGAAGTTGCCAAATAAAGTTGTTTTCCAAAAAAATACAGAAAGAAAAAATGTCCTTAAATCCACATGGCAAACCCAAAATAATATTCACAGCATCGATTCAACTCGTTTTGTATTCTGCTTCTCCACCAGTAAAGGAGGTGCTCTCCATCTATCATGCACCAATTTCTAAAAACAAATATGATTCATATGCTTTCATGTAGTGAGTACATACAACCAGCAAGCTCACACCGACTGCCAACACAGCTGTTCACAGTTAATACAGTCTGCGTGTCATTCCCGCCAGTGAATATCTGAGCTAGTATATACCTAGTTACCTAAGGGGGGGGGGGGGGATGAGTGTGTCATGTGTTGAATTTTAGAAATGCCCCTGTTGCATGTCCTTGTCGCTTACTTATTGTCATGTCGCGTGGCAAATTTAAGAAACGGCCATGTCACATGTAACTTGTTTTTGTTCCTTGTTGTGTCATTAAGGTTCCATTGCACATGTCAATTTTAAGAATTGCACATTTTACAGTATCGAATTAGGGGTCTAGAGCTGGATGTATAAGCAAAGTGTACAGCTCCCTACTGAGTTTGTATAGATTCCTGGCCTGCCATTGTGGTGGGAATGTGATCCGTATGTCTGCAGGTACACCTGATATGAATCTCTGTCTCGTGTTTTCCCATGGCCCATCCTAAGTACAGTACTGTACGGGTGGGTAAAAGGCTGTGTATGGAGGGAGCACAGGGCTACATAATTTCCCATCTTTTGTTTTCCCATGGCCCATCCCTAGTACAGTACTGTATTGGTGGGAAGCAGGCTGTATAGGGACAAAGCACAGTGCCATATAATTGGCCATCTTGTGTTTTCCTATGGCCTATCACCAGTGCTGTTACATTATGGCTGAGTAACAGGCTGTGTAGGGACAGGGCAAAGTGCAATGTGAATCCTCACCTTTGTGTTTCCATGGCACATTCCCAGTACAACACTGTATAAGTGTGTAGCAGGCTTTATAGGGACAGACCAGAAGGCTATGTTAATCCCATCTTGTGTTTTCCTATTCCCAGTTGCCCGTTCCTCATCTCCAGCACAGTACTGTATGGGTGGGTAGCAGGCTGTATAGTGGCTCAGCAGAAGGCCATACAAATCCCCGTTTTTTGTTTTCTCCTGGCCTATCCCCAATAGAGATGTATGGATGTATGGATGGCTAGCAGGCTAAGTAAGTTTAAGTAGGGATGGAGCACAACCCCATGTAAATTTTGGTCTTGTGTTTTCCCGTGGCCCAATCTCAGTGCAGTACTGAATGGATGGGTAGGAGGCAGTGTATGGAGGGAACAGAAGTCTGAAGACCATGTAAATCCTTGTCTCGTCACTCTCGTGTTTTCCCATGGCCCATCCCTAGAGTAGCACTGTATGAATGTGTAGCAGGCTAAGTAGGGACAGAGCAGAAAGTCATGTGAATCCCCATCTCATGTTTTCCCATGGCCCATCCCCAGTACAGCACTGTGGGGGTAGGAAACAGGCTGTGCAGGGACAAAGCAGAGGGCCATGTCATTCCCTGTCTCATGTTTTCCCATGGCCCTTAGTACAGCACTGTAAGGATAGGTAACAGGCTGTGTAAGGACGAAGCATAATGCTATGTGAATCCCATCACAGATGGCCTCTCACAGCTGAAGCCAATGAGGGTTTTGATACTCAAGATTTTTTTCTAGGAAGATCCCTGTCCCTGTCTTGTGTTTTCCCAATACCTGCCCCCAGTACAGTACTGTACGGGTAGGAAACAGGCTGTGTATGGATGGAGCAGAGTGTTTTCCCATGACCCATCCCCAATACGGTACTGTATTGGTGAGTAGCAGGCTTTGTAGGGATAGACCAGAAGGCTATGTGAACCTCCTGTCTCATGTTTTCCCACTGCCAACTGTCCGTTCCCCATCACCAGTACACTATTGCATGGGTGGGTAACAGACTGTCTTGTAGGCACAGAGCAGGAGGCCATGTTTTGGTTACTTGTCGCTTAAAAAAGAAAGAGGCTGTGGTGCATTCTGGGTAGAGAATTCCTGCCCAATGTGTGGCTCATCCGTCAAGTATGGGGGCAGGGTGTTTGTGGAGTAACCATGGAAACGGACACATGTTTTGCCTTGGTTATGCTGTCACTGTGTAGGGGTGGGAGTAATCTGAGGATGAGCGATAAAGAGGGAGCTTCTTTGATAATCAGCAGCCCTTTTGAACCTAAAATGTCCTCTTCATCCAACCCTCACTCAGTTAGATAAACGTGTGCTAAGCTCTAGGGAAACCCCCACTGCTCTTAGGTCTACAGTATTAGCAGCATGCACAGCTCAGGGAATCCCAGAGGAATGTCCTATGTGATAGACTGGTGTGAACTCATCCTTTCCATGAGTGTCACATATATCGTGTATTCTGACACTTAGCACTTTGTTTCTGTGCACTGGTGCGTAGGTATGAGAATACTCTGAAACAAATGAACATTCCATTCACATACCTAGAGTGACATAAAAGTTGGGCTGAGGTTCGATGTGTAACTTTGTTGATGAAAACCGGTGAGAGGTTGCAGTAGGATTTCAGTGATAAATCAGTGGAAATATGTATTGCTTCAGTAGTTGAACAGTGGTAAATCAGTATGTCCGAAATGTTTAAATCTCAGAGCTAGGGAGAGTAATCAGTAGCATTTCAGTAAATCATCTAAAGATTTCGGACACACTGATTAGGGAAGTATACCGCATTCGGGAGAGGCCCAGTGGGTGCCGCCATATTGGGCAAGGGATGGTCCTGATTGGGTGAAAAGTCGCACTTGACCCCCCACAGGAAGTGGTGCCAAAGGTGTGTGCATGCTCGGACCTGGACTCCCAAATGCGGTATATGCTGCCGTTTGGCCCGCAAATTATAACCTACATCACATGTGTATGTGTGCATTTTGCGTCTTTCTTAGCGTGCATTGACATTTCTGATGTAGGCGTGCGTGCTGGGGAAGTGGTTAGAGCGTCCGCCTGTTGTGTGGGCGGCCTGGGTTCGATCCTGGGCTGTGCTGGACTGCTATACCCCTCTGTATGTCTCCCTGTGACAACGACAGGGATATCAAAGGCTCCTTGAGGGCCACCGGCTGTTGTGTATGGCCCTGTCTATGGGACCAGACACATTAATGAACACCTGCCTCGGTAAAAGTGTAGGGGTATGGTCTTTACCTTCTCATAGATTCGATCACCATCATCACCCTTGATATGACCCTGGCAGTTAATTAGGGTGTAAAGCAACCAATAACCAACCAACCAACCATTTCTGATATAAGGCACAATATAAGGCATGATGTAAATTGTAAGCACCAGACCAAAGAAAGTTGGGCTTATACCTTCCGAAAACTTGCGCCATACAATGGAAATATAACTGCAGTCAATTTGTTGATATTGAACCCAGCATCAAGTATCATGGTAAGAGACATACTGTTATCGTCGCTATTTGATATGTACTATCTAATGCCATATATTGATACAGGGTGGCATACAGTGTCCAGTATCACACTTACAATAGGTCGCGGTGAGATCTCGTCCAGTAGGCGAGATCTCAACTCGTGGATGGAGTGATCTGTCTGAGTGGTCTGGCACGACCACCTCTCACCTCCTCCCCGCTCCCTCCCCCCTCACTCAGCCAGATGACTATATACTGCCGTGATCCACTCAAACATGTCTCCCCAACGCTATGTACTACCTACAGGGTACCAACAGGGAAAATGGCAACAACAAAAGGTACTCACAGGGAAAACACAGGGAACTTGCAAATTTTGCCAAAACACAGGGGATTTCATTTGGCCAAGTTCTGAAATTCCTGATTCTCAAGATATTAGGGATTTTACTTTTTGTGAGCCCTTAATTATAGTTTTTAGTATTGTAGCTTATGGGAAGGGCTCACTCAATCAGTCATGTCTTTTGTAGGTATTTGGGCTTTGATCTGATTGCCCAGTTACACAATCTTACATACAAGTAGCTACAGGCCTTTGTCCACCGGCATGCATTTGTAAGCAAGGACAATTAGTGTGCATCAAGTGTAATTGAGTGGGCAGGCCTCTCCATTGCACCCTCCCCCACCCCCACTCCTTGAACTCAGTTCAAGGAGTGGGGGTGGGGGAGGGTGCAGTTTGAGAAGCCAGAAGTCGGTTACATAACCAGTATTTGAGCCAATCAACCTCACCCCTCCACATTAGGACCTCCACTGACACCTGCAGGTGGGTGGGTGCAGGTGACCTGGTACTAGTAGGAGGAGGAGGAGCCCCTTTCCTAAGCCCCTCCCTGAGTTGTGTGTGACAGGTGGTGGTGGTGGTCACTGCTCATAGCCCATATAGCCTTCTGGTTGTAGGAAGGCCTTCAGTTTATTGAGGGACACCATTGCTATAGATTACATACATTAGATAATTGACATTTCGTTCAATTACCTTTCAAACACAATGAAATGTCCATTGTTATGTTAAGGGCGAACATCGATCGTTCCAACGATCGGAACTTTGATAGTCATTTGCTTCTTGTTGTTGTTGGGTTTTCCAAATCTTTTCTGCATGCAGAGGCTTTTAAATTTGAACAACTTGCTAGATATGACATAGGGAAAAATTGCTGCAGGACAGGGAAATCTCAGGGAAAACAGGGATTTCGAAAATGCAGTTTGGGTTGGTACCCTGTACCTATTTGAGGCTCGACACAATGAATGAGGTTTAATTAACTCAAACAAAAATACTATGAAAAAAACCAACGGATCATTAAAAAAGCCTAGCAGGAATGGTGTTTTTCAATTTACTATTGACTCTTTTGTGTCACTTAATCATCCCCCAATTTCTTTGTACAATAAAAACAGCTATTGCTGTTCTCTTTGACTGTCGAGAGATAGGATAGGCAAATGCATATTGAAAAATGCAAGATATTTTAGCAGAAATTGATGTCTGACTGGTTATAAAGTCCAAGGTTTTTGATGAATATCATACTCAGGAAACACTTATAGTGACTTCATATGAAATTATGATCACCCATGTTGGGATACATGCAGTAATAAATTCATTGGATGGTATCCATATTTTAGTGATATGACCCAGATATATGTACAAAGCTCATTAAAAGTCCATAAAGCATCGTGAACAATGACATATGTCAGCAGGCAGGGCCAACAATACACGCAGTACTCTGCGACATACCAGCACTAACCACAACATGACCAGGTGATGACCGCTCACCAGCCCCACTGGTCACTTCACAAGACCGGTATCATACACAGTGTGTGAAATTGGCAATTTTTCTGACTGGTTTGCAGACATGTTGCCCTTCAAAATCCAATGTCCCCACCAGAACTATACCTGTTATTTTCACCGTTTTGATCCTATTTTAACTCATCCTGGTTCCTAGGACATTGGCCTATCTTGTGAGCCATGTTGTATACCATCAGTCTGGAAAGAACCCATAAGGGTTGGCCGGACGTTAAACTACCCCAACAAACAAACAAAGTATACCGAACAGAACATTGGTTGGAACAAATTTCAGGATAAACACATCTGAGAGTAAACGGGGATATTATAGGATTGGGACATGCAAAAAACATACACTCCTCCTGTGATATAGTCTAGGTTGTTGCTACATGGTAAAAACACCATCCCATCAGGTGAGGGTTTCTTGGCGGCCCTGATATGCAATGCAATGTTATTGAACACTTCATCAGAGACTTGTCAAACCCAAACAATCAGCCTCCAACAAACCAACCCATCAAGCAGTGCTATGACAGGGTGCAAGCGCTATGGTCGGATGGCTGTGATATAATATGATATCACTAAGAATGGACCGGTGCGTACCGTCACCCTTGTCTGGCTGGGTTTATCGGGATGTAATATGTCATTGATCATAAGTAGAGTGAGGTATGGCTGTTGTACCAGGTATCACTGTCTGGTCAAGTGAGGAGTATAGTGTATTTGTCCTTGGAGCCTCAAGGTTTGAGGCAGTATAGTTTCCTTTTCCCTATATTTTGTACCCCTGCAAACTAATTTTGGTATGCTTTGTAGACTAAGAATCAGAAGATTTCTTTCCTTTTTAAAAGAAGAGAAACAAACATAGGAAGACCCGTAGAAATTATATATTTAGTTTCACATGAAATATTGAAAAAAAATATTGAAACTAACTTAAAGGAATTTTAAGCTTTTAGAGCAACAAAACAACTAATGATAATCCTTTCCTTGTTAACCAAATGGCTTACTTTTTTTTCCGAATCCCCAATATTTGTCTGCACCTATAAGGGCAAGGAGGCCAGCCGGTAGTGCAAGAGAATCTATTTTAGGAAATTGGCTGTGGGGAGGTGGCTGCTCCAGGAGAAGAGGGTCAGAGACGCAGGCGCGTCAATTGATTATCGGACATCTTAATATGCTGAACCCACAAGCCAGACTATGCCTGCTTCCGGCGTGCTGCCAGGCTGAAGCATTGTCTGTGTCTATTATGTCGGGAACAAGTCAATAGTGTGTCGGCCATGTTCACAATCATGAAGCTAACATTGTCTTCTTTTGGCATTGGCTTATAAAGTAGCATTTTTTGTGGTGTTGCTTCAGTGCTTTTGGCCTTGGTTGAGTGTGTAGATTCTTTTGTTGTTCCAAGCTTTCTCTTTTCATGTTGGGTTTCTTTATTCTCCTGAACAATGATGACATATTTCATAGCTAAATGGTTTCTTCAAACATGAAAAGGGATTTCTTCAACATTGATGATGCCCCTGGCTCTCAGGTGCATTATTTATGTTAATACACACCGATATGGTGCATGAAACAATCCTTAACTTTCAAAGTCTGAGTGTAGACACATCCCCATAATAGATTGATAGGGGAGACTCACTGGGGTTAAAGGCCATCATATAAGCCCGGCATATAAGGCAGGGCCTGGGAGTAGTGGTGGGGCAGTCTGGGTCTCAGACTCTATCGATTTGCTGGTAAAAGAGCTCTGAGAATGAATGGATAATGGGCCTGAACAATTGTTTTCAAACAAGAAAGTTACATATTCTCTGGGATAGCAGTCCTCTGGTTATGATTTTGATCCCAATATTACAATATAATTTATAAGCTCAGTGTTGTTGAATATGGAGCCTATATCACAATTTTACTGCTGATTTTAAACATTGGCAGTGGGAATAAGGTTGAATATAGACATGTAAGATATCGATAAAGAGGCTTTACATTTCTCTTTTAAATGAGTTATGAGATGTACGGTTTCATGCAATTTCTCTTGGAGAAAATCAAACAAATACAAAATCGCCAGCATTGTATTTGGTATGTGGAATACCGGCATGAAGGTTTATGTCCATATACATAATTACCAGAAGAATAGTCATTTTGTACAGCCCCCTTTGCGAAAAATGCGTATTAAATGTGAGGGCAGATGCAGTTTTGACACATGTGGGTTTGAAAATTTACCAAATTGGCTGTAATAGTCCTTTTGAAATTGTTTTAAACATGGACATGCAGGGAACTGAGCAAACTCAAAAGGATAATCAGAATTGAGGTGAAAATGTAAATTAACAGAGCTGCTATGCGTGCGGTCAGTTAGACAATGCCCGCCTCGCTACACCTGCTGTGATCCAAGACAAATTGCAGGACTTGCCAACCCTTGATTGCTCAATGCTGTTTAAGAGGGCTTTGCAGGCTTATGAGGGTAGGAGCTGAATGAGAAATAACCCAATGATGGAACTAGTAAAGAAACAGGTTTTGAATAAATCCAAGAACCTTAGAATCAACAAACCAACACTAATTAAGCTTTTACAAATGTCCTGGTTGCAAAAATCGAAATGTACCTGCGGAGCCTCACTTCCAACAGCCAACCAGAAAAAGCATGAAAACAAATGGATAAGTAATGGAGCTGTTACAAGGGTGGTCAATGGGACCGTCCCTGCATGGTTACACCTGCTGCGATCCCGGACTGATGGGCGGGGTGGTCACCATCCATCAACCTCTGATTGCAGCGGCCACTCTGCGACATGGACTGCAATAGAGATGTTGGTTCGCTGTACTGGATGGGCATTGCCAATTGGGGAGACAGGCTGCGTGCTGGTTCAAACACTGATAGTGCTGAAACACTGACCAATGGTCAGTTTTGCCTTTAGTGGCGAGCACTATGCTGAAGTGGGTCATTACGGGTAGGGGGACAAATGGTATGATCTGGTTCAAGCACCGAAAGGAATCACTGGTGACTACTTCTGAGCAATAACAAGCATCGCTTTTGCAATATCATTGCAGTGACAAATACTGATCAAGGAACACAAAGTGTCTGAAATTCAGATGAAAGTACTGGTTTTACTAATTTTTAGCTGCATGAGCTGTGAGACATTTGCACTTGAGACATAAGGTAATATATTTTGTTAGAAAGTTGTCATCTGAGCAAACCAACCCTATTCAGCTGTATGCAGCCTTAAAAAAAAGAAGAATATTTTACTGTTGTGGCTTAAATTCAAGGATGCCAGTGCGAAATGACAACTGAACTGTGAACATGTACAGTCAAATCGGGAAACTTTTCCGCAGTGCTCTCAACCAGGCTACCTCTCCAAATGAGCTTCCTATCTGCCTCAATAGCCCAATCATATCCGTCCACAGACTGATGAAAAACGAACCTAGTCCTGCCCTTAGACCTTTCATAGAGGGTAATTGAATGACTTGGCACTCAGTCAGGGCACCAGCTGCTGGGCAGGTCAGCTGGCATGTCTGCCCTTAACGGCCGAATGATATATACGGTTTGGTCTCGTGTAGACTCCCGCTTTCAGTTTGCACTATAATATCATTTTCTTTCATTAAAGCAACCCAAAATCAAAGGAGTCTGTTGGAGACAACATTTTTCCAGTTTTTTTTCTTTTCATTTTTTCGAATTGGTATTCGGAAAGAAAGGCACATGAGAGGCATCTGAGAACATAGTATGACAAAAATTATTATTGTAAATCAGGTTATTTGTTCATAGATCATAAAATCATAGTCAATGAAGCTAGTCCTATTTTGACAAAAATAAAATCCACAGAGGTGCTCTGCACGTTTTAGTGGTGGCATTTTTATGCGTTTCTGGACATTGCCACCTCAATTTCAACCCAATATGATAATTTTTCTTTCAAACGTAACATAAATGTAGATCTAGATAGAAATACTATATATGGCAAGAATATAATGTTACTTTCTCTGTAGCAGTTACTAATGTCTGGCTGGTAGTTTAATGGATTTAAGGCATCAGAGGAACTACAAAGAAGTGGAAATGTTTCAGAGCCAGGTAAAATGGATTAAGTGTAAAAAGGCAGCTGCATTGCGTGATCATCAATATTATTTGATATCGGTAAATACCCATTGCTGAAAGGAATAGCAAAAACTGCGTTTTACAGCAACCTCAACCACAAATGAAGATTCATATGGGTAGATTCATCATTATTTTTTAAAATTAAGGATTTAAAATTATTTTTTAACCCAAATAAACAGTGCTTCACTGATTCCAGCCAAACATTTACAAGAACTGCGCCTCTTGAAGCAGTTTTAGCACACTGGAGTGCCATTACTTGTGATCACTGGTGTGGCTTTAAGAAACCAGCTTTTCATGGTTTCTGTCTGTTCCAAAATCTACCCTGACACTTTCAGAGTAATTTCCTCATTCTCAGAAGTCTAGCCATAAAGTTTGAAATCATTATTGAACCTTTTCAGAAAGTAGAGAACATTTTCCTCCCCTACATTACGGTAGCATCAACAGAGAGAACTAGCCTCATCTTGATTAGAAAGTAGAGAACATGATCATAGTGTTCTACGGAGTATCCCACTCAGTCTTTACTTACTTACTATAGCATGTAGTGTTTGAATACAGATAGGGTTATCTGAGATGCTGCCGTATTAAACACACGGGTCATGTATTTTACTCCTATTGTATTGGGTACAAATATGGACAGCAAATATACCACCAACAGGGAAGCTAGAATACTGAAAGGTCGATGGTAGCAGCATTTGGTATAAAATCTGTGTGTTGATAATAACAGGTCTGTTTGTCAGTCAGAACATCTGCAGTTACTCTGATACTTCAGTAAAACTACTTACACTTTCGCACACGATTATATCATAGCAAATAATATTATGATCAAAAGTCCTTCTGATATATCAATTTAGTCCAAGTAAATGCTTCTAGGTTATACCCATACGCATCCTGGCATTAAATAGTCTAAAAAACTAAGCAACATGTTCACAAAAATCATGAATGTATGATATGGATCTTCATTCCTGGAAATCAGGGAAATATATAATACAATAGTAGCTGAAAACCAAGCCAGTTTAAGTGACACTCATATTGGTTTAGACTGCAAATAGACCGCAAATAATGTCTTTTATAGTGTCCCTCAAATGTATAAAGCTTCTTTGTGTAGACCATCAGTTATTGCATCAAATGTAATTCTATAAATAGGAGAATGATACTTGTATCACAAGCTGCTTAGTTTTTTAAATATTATATTAAAAACATTCTATTCTACCAAGGAACAAATAACAGGAAGTGCGGGCTGTACAACATTATAAACTCTGTCACTTTAAACATTCATGGCTTGCATAATCGTCTAGGATGCAATTTTAACAAATTGAAACATGATTTACTGCTGGCCTTGGCCATTAGCCGATGCTCCTGATGTCATTGCTCTTAGATTATCTTCTGATAAGAATTTACATGGATGCAAATAGGATTTCAATGTGATGGACTCAGGGCGCTTGTGCGATGATGCATCAGGTCTGATAACAGCCCATTTAAACTGCCTTAAAACTGCAATTAATTTTTCTGCAGATGCGTGCCACCTGGTAGCAATTCCCACAGGTAGAACCAAACAATTTTAAAATTCATGCAAGTAGTGTTTAACCATTGGAATGAATGAGTTATAAAGAGGTGACCTGGCTGAATTAAAACTGAGAATTATGCATATATACCGGTAGGCCAAATTCATCTATGTGTAATAAAAATGGGGCATGTCATTAAGGATGTAGCTTATTTAGTACAACAAGGAGTGCATCACTGGTCTGTTAAAATTTTGCCTGGCCTTACCAATTACAAGTTGTTCATGCAGTATCGGCAATTGCCTGCTACCCGAGAATGAGCAATTGCCTTTCTTGGATTGCTTGTCACGTGGCATCAATTCCTGCAATCAGAAAATGATAACCTGATAACAGAAACTTACAATAAACAATCACATGATTATGACGCCAAAATATTGAGTTTGAGGCAAAAGAGAAAGTATAGTCATTTACTGACAACTTGTCATGGCTTGCCAATTGATGGTCATTGCAACAGAGATTGAGTAAGCACCAAATGAATTTGCTCTTCGAAAAGCTGGAGGGAATTCCTTATTATCGATATTATGAGGAAAATCATAATACAGTTAATATGATATTAAAGACCTAAAAGCTTTAGGAAAGGTAACTGAACATTCTACTAATGGATTTTAACTTTAAAGGCTTTATAACCTATCCAAACAATATCTATTTAGAAAAATACAAGTGGCTTCGCCAGGTAAAATCCCTTCAGGATTCAAACCCACCACATAGGGGTTTTGGTCTGCTACCCACTACACCATGCAGCTGTATTGGGGATGAGAGTAGAACTAAATAATGGAGTCATACCCTAATTTGCTGGTTCCCACAGATCTTTTAAAAAGCTGTTTAACAAATCAGCAACCAAATGGACTGGCTTGTAACCGCTTATTTTGCTGGTTCTTGGTATGGCCTGAAGTAAGTTCAGTGTGTAGACTGTAACATGCGAAAGGACATCATTTTAGACATACTTAGTAGGGTAATTAAACTATTATGAGAGGAACCCAATATACTAACACTACATTGTCATCATTAAAATTCTGCCTCCAGCGCAGTGGCATGGGGAGGAGATCAGTTTCCTTCCTACAGGAAGCACTGAGCCGCGAGTCTGGCCAGCCGGGTTTTACCTCCAAGGTCATCCATAATTCGTCCCGCTGATCCTGAATGTCCCTCTTTCCTGTCGGTTAATAATCCGGGCCGGAGGCACCCCCTGGGTGGGTCATAGATAGTGCTTGCAAGCGACTCGCGAAGGCCATAAAGAAAGGCCCGAGCGGCAGTTCCTAACAGGCTGCCTCCTTTACAGGCTGGTCTGTACGGTAGATTATAAGGCCAAACTACACCGAAGGCTCAATACAAAGACTGCTTTGGGCTTGTAATGATAACATAGGCTGACAGAGTCAGATACATTGACCAGTACCTTTAGGTTCTGTGGCCGTTCTTTTAAACTAACTATTTGGGGAGTGCTGGAAGCACATGATTCCGGTGTCTAGCAAGTACAAAGACTGCTGGTAATGTCAGAGTTTAATTCAACTGCCTTTAAGTATTCAGAATGTATCTAAAATGTATTGTTTTCTTTAGATTTGTCAAATTATTGGACAATCTGCAGGTATAGGGTATGAGCTATCAGAAAATAAACAAATATAAGTCCAAAACTTGAAAGACATGTAGAGTTCTTGGTGCACCGAAGGAGGCCTGACAGCATAAGGAAATTTGGTAATAAACCTCTGGGCAGAAGGAGGTAGCATGGTAATAAAAAAGGAACTCTATTTGAAAAAGTGACCACACAGATTAGACCGAGATATGTACATTTTGTAGTTAAATCATAATGATGTTCGTTCTTATAATGTGATGACTAATTTATGACAGGGCTTTCATTTACAGATCCTTTGTCAAAGAGAAATATGGGGTGATGCAGGTCTAAGCAGGATGATGAACAACCTAGGCCCCTCACCCCTGGGGTATTTACATAATGAATAAGTTATGAGGCAGGGAACCTGCTGCAGAACCTCCTGTTGCTTTAATTTGAGTCAGGAGTTTACGACTGGCGGCAAAAATGCAGTGGACTCTAGTTATAGGATTCTACTTTTACAATTATTTCTGTTTGTGTAAATCATACACTTTGCACTGCCTTAGTGCTCTCAGAAAGAGGATTCATATTTAGAATTACTATTCAGTTCAACAGGTAAGCAACCAGGTTCAAACAGGTACCATATTCATCGAGGCCTTCCCTCGCAGAACCCAGTGCCAAATTAACATGCTTTGTCAGAATGCGAGGCAGGTATGCACAGTAATCCGGCCTCATTACGCAGTGCGGTAACACTGTCGGCATACTATATGGTTTTATGTAATGTATCGTGCCGCATGTCACAACTGATAGCTGAGATATATGTGAGTTGCTAAAATGCCATTTTATATGCGCTTTGCATTATGTAAGTAAGTCGTATAGAGATGGCAGCTTGCCCAATGCCCTGATTAACTATGGATGGGAATCACTTTGACCACAAATCAGAGTCAAACCACAGTGCATTGTGAATGTGTATATCAGTTTCAGCATACCTCTTGTTATTCTAATGCTGGTTGCTGCGGTTAATTGACTGTTAATGGTATTCACCATAGATATATTTCTGTTAACAAATCGAGTTTAGCTGCACTTAGAAATCCATGAATATTGTAAGCATGTCAGTGTTCAAAATTAAAGGTGCGCCCTGCGCCTGGCATGCATATTTTCGTTGCTGGGAGAAAGATTTTCGGCACTGTGCACACGGTGAGTGCACATTTTTTCAGTCTATCTATGTATTGGGGGTGTGCATGGGTAAGTTCCCGGGCGCACACCTTTAGAGCCTATGCACCCGGATGATGCACAAATTAAATACTTAATTTCAAACACTACATGTGTAATTCTACTATCAGGCCCACTAGTAAATGTATGAAAAGTTACCATCATTGAGCAGGTAGGAGTGGGGTTTTGTGGGGTGCTGGATGCAGGTTATTGGGCATCAGTGTAACTGCAGGTATCAGAAAAAAAAGGCATGTGTATCATTAAAAGTCCCATTGTTACAGAAAGCCACAAAGGTCCAATGACCTCACGAGTGATAGTCATCAGGGTATGACCTGGCCATCTTTGCCTGGTACTATCCACATTTACCGAGGGAAATGGCTATGCACAATTACACTGATAATCACAATCACAATGATGTCTTCTTTTGTGTCATCTATGGTAAGAATGCCTGTTAAAACTTTAGCATAGGACTCCATCACATAACCAAAGATACACAAGGCACAATACAGCGAAAGGCAGTGGCATGCACGTGACACTTTTTCAAATGGCCGAAATTATTAAATTTTCAAAATGTGGGTCACAAGTAGGCATTAAAATGTCTTAAAACTGATTTCCCCTTAAGCTTGGCGACCCTGATAGCATTGTTTACATCCAGAAGACAATGTGAGGGAACTCACAATGGAGGGAACCCCCAATCAGACCCCCAGAGGACGCTAGCCGTGCAAAGGTCACTGACCAGCGGGAAGCCAGCGCAGTCTGCTCTTCAAAGATGTATACAGTATGGACACTGGATACAGTCACCGTGCAGACAACAGTCATATTACATTGTATTTGTGCCACCACATGGGATCCCCAGACCATCGGGAGATTTACAGAACAGCTGCAGCATAGATATTTTATGCAGAGAATGGCTGGAGGTCATTTGCAACATATTTCAACTAAATACAAAGTATGCTACTTTCTCAGCCAAGCTTTTGTACATTGACCCTCTTAACTAAGGCCATATTTCTTTTCAGTATCATAGAAATTTACAGTAAAGTGTATTAGGAAAAGACAAAATAATTTTAGCCATACCGAGAGGTCGAATGGACTCAAACATAACCACTGCGCTATAGTTGCCAGTAGTAGCTTTAGCCTACGGTGTCCCCATAAGGCCATGTTCCTCAGAAGTGAAAAGCTTTAGGGACAGATTCACTACTAGCCAAACAGTGAAAAACAAATTCCAAAAACTTAATGAGTCCAAGAACTTGAATATGAACTAATAGGCTAGTTTACACATCGCGCCTGACTCTGAACAGAATTATTGGCAATTTTATATTAATTTCAGAAAATACCTATGAAACCATTAATACAGTAATTTTCGATTTCAACTATTACCAGAGAATAGAATAACACTACACGCTGTCTGAATGGATAAAACTGCTAAATAAAATGCTTAGGAAGTGAAAAATGTTTACAGTTAGAATATTAGATCTATCTAGACATTAAATTTAGGCTTAGATTTACAGTATGTCCTTTATGCACAAAAATGATCCGATGTACTATTTTAAGAGAGCGACATTAGTATTCCTCCACCAGTGTTGACATCCTCACATCCCCCCCCCCCCCACACACACACACAAACACACAGGAGTAATCCTGTTGGCATAAGGTGGTATGCTGTTGCAGGACTTTTTAACCTTTGCCGTGTAGGAATCTTGAGAGCAAAGCATTCAAAACACAGCTCTTTGAATGTAGCACAAGATGAAGTCAATGTGTGTATAAGTCTCATAACCATTAGATTTGAATGTTTTTTCTCTCTATTAGATGGAACAGAATTATTAGGCAAATTGGGGATGAATGGAGCTGTACTGAAAAGCCTCGGAAGAGTGGAATACTGAGGTCATATGACCTTTCCTCAGACACATCTTCAATAAGGGGTATTCTTGATGCATCTGATGTACTTTGCAAACATTTTAACTAAAGATCAAGTGATAGCAACGACTCTGCAATCACGACTCTTTAGCCATGTCCTCCACATAGTATATTTGATATATGAGTAGAGTCTGATCCTAGAATAAAAATTCGAGAGTTTTATGTCCTATTTTTACTCGGTTTTTACTTCTGGGTTATGTTGGATGCTGAGTCGTTGTTACAGTAAATCTGTAATTACCTAGGGCCCAGTTCGCTCTAGGAGATTCCGACCAGCAGGGAGGGGAGAGTAGGCACCCAAGGGGCCACTTGTTAAAAAGTCTTATCATTAACTGCTGCTCTACCTATTGGTATGATCACGTGTTGTTGACTATTCTAAGATCTGTTTTCATACTTAACACAGCTCTTTGAATTAGTGAAGCATGAAGTTTATGCATTATAAAGGGCGTATGATTCTCAATATGTGAGTAGATCCTGATCCTAGAATGAAAATCTGGGAGTTTACGTCCTATTTTCACTAGAGTAGGCTAAAACACGTACTTCTGGGTCATGTTGGACGCTGAGTCGTTGTTACAGTAAACCTGTATTTACCCGGGGCCCAGTTCGCTCTGGGAGATTCCCACACGGCAGGCCGGTTAGAGCAGGGAGAGGGGCCACACAGGGGACTGCTTGTTGTTAAGTCATATCCTTAACTGTTGTGGAATCTGTTGGTAGGATCAGGTGGTGTTAACTATTCTAAGCCCTCTTTTCATACTGATATAACACCTGTACTGTTATGTTCTGTTCTTGTCTTAATGTCAATTCAAAAGTGCTAGACATAGGAGGGGGAAGAAGATAGTACATTTGCCGAGAAGCTAATACTTTTAGTTCTCCCCAATAACCAACATATATAGTACAGACCAAGGGGGCACAAAGCAATTATTTCCCTGATTTGCACACAACATTGATGGATATAGCCCGAGACATAGGTGCGTGCAAACTGGGGCAATAACAATTGTTTGTACTTCATTTTATCTATAACAATTACACAGAAAACGTTAAAAGTTTTTACAGACAATACAAGAATTGGCATTTATAAGAATTCACATACAGGCAATATTGCCCTGTAGGTATATAAAAGAAATTTGATTCGCCCACTTTTGAGATGGCAGGACAAGAGTGAAGGTATAGGGGTTGTAATCCTGATATAGAATAAATAAGCAGTAACCAGTATTTGGTTACATATCACAGGTTTTGACCATACCTTCCTTAGGGAGGTGAACAAACAGCCACAAAGAGGGAGTGGACAGTCTTTATAAGTCTAAGGTCTCTGCCAACCGGTGAGTCAATACGGCTGGTCTGGGGTGGTGGAGGAGGCGAGGTGTGGGATCAGGGAGGACATGTTCCCTGGAGTAGTATAGAAGTACAGTCCGCCCCCAATGGGAAGACCCATTTTGGGAATGATTTGTTGCACAGAGTTGTATGGAATACAGTCCCTCCCCCTCCCTCCGTTAGAAGGATCCCTAGGGGGATTTTATGGACCCATTGAGGTTGCATGGAGATGTATGGGAATACAGTCCACTCATGTTAGGACGACCCATGAGGAATCACATATTGCACGGAGTTTTAAGGGAGTACAGTCCGCCCTGAATGGAAAGACCTATTTTGGGGGATGACATGTTGCGTGGAGTAGTATGTGAATAGAGTCCGCTCATGTTAGAGGGACCCATTGAGGAATCACATATTGCATGGTGTAGTATGGGAATATAGTCAGTCCCCATTGGGGGATGACATGTTGCATAGAGTTGTACTGGAATACAGTCCGCCCATATTAGGACGACTCAACAGGGGATGACATGCTGCAAAGAGTATAATGGGAATACATTCCGCCCCCAATGGGAAGACCCGTTATGGGGATGACATGTTGCATGGAGTATAATGGGAGTACAGTATGCCCCCCATGGGAAGACCCATTTTGGGGATGACATGGTGCACGGAGTATTATGGGAATACTGTCCGCCCCCGTTTAGAAGACCCATTGGGAGACGACAGTCGGCCCATGTAAGGAGAACCAATTCACTCATCCCCACATATTTGGTCATACTCCTAAAGAATTTACGGTTTAGTTTGTTTTCTCAAATAAAATTGTGAAATACCTGTTGTATATATGTGATTTGAAAGACATCCACTCGACATGCATGAATACAAACAGCAAAATGTCGAGACAGTGATGGGATCCCTCAGGGAATTAGCTGATAATAGGAATTCCGAATATATTAAAATAGATTCTTGTCCTTCACACAAAGAAAGTGTCATCTTGGTCTGTGTAGCGAGGGGGAGAGGCAATTGTCTAGTAATCCATAATGCAATAAGGGAATAAGAACAAGTACAAATATTGGTCCTTCCATCGATGTCTGACTGTAGGCTGTCCCCGCGAGCTGCTCCATTTCAGGCCGGCCCCTATTGACTCATCCTGCGCCGTACTGGTGTTGGCTGGGTCAGACCCAGGGGATGGGGGCACTGAGCCGGGGTATGAGTATAGTGGCCAAATGACACCCTATTCTTTCAACATTGAGCACACTTTTCTGTATTCTGCCATTGAGTTGTAGATTTGTAGTAGTTTATACAGGGTACCAACCATACAGGGATAACAGGGAAAATTGCAAAAGAAATTCTCTGACAGGGGAAACAGAGTGAATTTGCAAAAAAAAAAAACAGGGAAAACACAGGGAATTTCATTTGACCAGGTTCTGAAATTCCTGATTCTCAAGATATTAGAGATTTGACTTTTTGTTGTTGGGTCCAAATTTTTTCTGCACGCAGAGGTTTTTAAATCAGAACAACTTGCTGGATATGACACAGGGAAAAATTGCCGTGAGACAGGGGAATCTCAGGGAAAACACAGGGAATTCAAAAATGGAATTTGGGTTAGTACAGGGCCTTCCATTTAGTACGTACGCAAAATTTGTCAAATTCTAGACCCCCCACCCCCCCTTTGCCTAAAATACGCAATCGATTTGTACAGGAATGTACACAAATTTTCAAAAAAGTATACCCCTCGTGCTTGCCCTGACCCCTCCGCCTCCCCGCACATGCGGCCCGCACCCAGTGACTGTCCGGTAGTACGTGCACCCAATGCCCTCTCCTCTAAACTGCCACAAACTGCATTACGCCGGCACCCAGCATCCCTCCCTGCCCAAGGAGCACTCAATATGCACTCGCTGGTACCAGTCATGTCTGGCCTATCCATAGGGACACAATCGTGCATGTGTAAATTAAATTTGTGGGTCTCATTTGGTTGATTTTTGTCTGTTTTACTTCATTGGGAAACAAGAATGATTTTGAGTACTGTTAGACGATAACTGTTGAGTTATATATAGCCATTTAAATGTAGAGCCAATTGATAAACTTCATCTGGGTATCATTTGGTAAAATCTAATATGATATATTTGGCCTAATACAAATTCTAAATATTCTAAGATATTTGTAATGCTTCGAATTCTAATTTCTAATTTCCAAGTGAAATCATACAGGAAAAAAAAGATAAACATCTGAATTTAATTAAAAGTTATACCATAAATTGAGAGGGATTCATGGTCAGAGTGAGTTTGAGTGTGTAGAGTTAGTTTCAAACAGTTTTACTTGCGGAAAGTGGTTCCAATCCATATTGATCTGCAACAGCTGTTGGGTTCCTGGTTTCAAGGGTTAGATCTTACCCCAGAAACCGTTGAGAAATCAATACGTAAGGCGTGCCAAGACTTACCTGTCTAATTAAGGACTACCGCCCCAGGATGGGAACCCGCATGCAATTCACATGCTATGGATTTACTCAGGACCTAACGTCCAAAGAAACAACTCTAATTTAGAAAAAGAAAATTGCAAATGGAGTCCTGGTACGTTGTAAGTGTTGAAATTGAAAAATAATATATTAATGTTTTATTATTCGTACGTTTTAACCGTAGATCAGCCTTATTAATTGAAAAGAAGAGATATCACAAGAAACCTTTCATTTGTGTATTTCTTTTTGTGATTACTTGTATTGGAATATCACAAGTAACCTTTCATTTGTGTATTTCTTTTTATGATTACTTGTATTGGAGTTTAAATTGTTAGAGTTTATTGATAAAAGAACAGTAGTAGTAGTTTACCTTCAGACAATTACTCAGTACAACCAATGCTACAAAATCCTCTTCCCAGGATGTTGTTTTTACCTTTAGTCCTTCTGTATCTTATCTGTCATTTCATATTCAATCTCTGTCTAATGCAAGTGGGATATTTCTCCCCTTTGAACCACACTTCCAATTTTGCCTCAGATTGACTGTCTCTGATCTCAAAAGTAGGTACTTAGTGCTCAGATGACTTAGACCCTTTTTGCACCATCCAACTAGGTCTACCTGTTTGATTCTACATTGCTTTAGCCGAGGCTGTGTGTTAAATTCATTGTCATTAGTATTCTTTGGGCCTCAAGTGTCTCCTAAAACTTATGGAACACACCTTATTCACATTCAAATACATTTAGAGCTTGTTTTTGCTCTAAACCTTATGGCCGAAAGTAACACTACCTGACTCTTGTACTAAGTTCAGACAACATATATGCTTATCTAATTTTTCAAAATATTCCACCTTTTTTTCATTTGGCTCAAAATGGTGTGAAAGATATCAATGAAATATTCTTTCACAGTAATAGGATAGAATTTATGACCTATTGATGTGGAAAAAATGCTGATATAGAGAAGTAAAAATGTCAGCGACATAAACCGCATGCACATTATTCTGTCAAAGCAATATTTTTTAAGGAGTAGCCCCATTTCTACAAAGGTCTCCAGCCAAGGTCACCATTAAGTGAGTTTACGACTCGGACAAACCCATTAGTTGTGAAGCCGGGGAGCATTCAGTGAGCAGAGTTAGTGTGATGGATGTACAAATTGGTCGTGGTCGGGGCGCCTCGACCAGTGGGCCCACTGTCACTCCCCACACTGCCGAATGCCCATTTCTTCTCCATCCTCTTATTTTTAGCTCTCTTTTTCACCTTCCCTTCCTGTTTTAGCGCTGAGGTCCGTCACCTTTGCCTCTTTTCCCTTTACACTCTTGTTTGGGATGTGCTGGAGTGAGTGGGTGATGGAGGTTTTACGCCGTACTGACAGCTAGGGTCATTTTCACAGCAAAAACAAGTTGGAACGAATTCTGTCTTTGGTGATCATATCTATGAGACGAAGGGCAGGCAAACAGTAGGGGATCAAAACCTGGAAATCATTTTTGCTGTACCTTATCCCTTAGTAAACCCAGCAGGATGCACTGGAGAATGCTGTAAAATTAGGCTAGTGTCTGCCCAAGTACCAAATAATTAGTCATAATAATAATTAGTTTTACTTTTTAAAAGTTAAATGTTCGTTTGGTCTCATGTCATCAGTCAAAATTATTCTTAAAAAAAACATTCTTCATGAAGTTTTATGATGAGCACAGACTGGATGCTTTAAAGAATGCTCTGTGGTCTCCAGCCAGCTTCTGGCTCAACATCATTATTTGGAACATGTAATTAAAAAAATATAATGCCTACCCTTTTCAGGTATTTTCTTGAATGTGACTTTTAAGATAATTTTAAGAACTTGAAAATCAATCAATTAGACGAGGATCACCCAAAACCAGCAGAGCAATTGTGCTTCAAACGTCCTTGTATTTTCATGAAAATAACATTCATACATTACACCTCATACCTTGGGTGTGTTTGGTGGGTGATGAGATGGACGAGCCCAAATCCCGGCCGCCCCACCTTCCAGCACAGGGGAAGGCCTATTGTGATAGAGAAGGGCGAAAGAGGCAAAAGAGGCGCCAGACTCCTCACCCTGTACATCGCTTTTAAACGTGAGCCATGTTCATGCGACCGCCCCATATTACTCTTTCAGTTGGAACATTATTTTTTTGAGAAGTAGACCTTGGGCTGGGAGTATTCTTCATGGTTGGACATGCAAGAGTCTCATGTGCAGAAGGGAAACAAGTATATTGAAAAACAACTCTTTTAAGAATGCTGCCCCTTATAAAGGTTATAAAAAAAACAGCCGTTTAAGTGATGTTTATGTACATATCTTACATCTCAGAGAGAGAATATCACCATTTTATCAACAGATTGAAAGATTTATGCATTGGTAATGAGATCAGATCCTCTGCATCAGACATGGTTGTAGCACGTAGCTTTATAGCAAAGGTGAGGTGAATTTATCTAGTTAGGTTGAAACCAATAGGACTCAGGTGTGTGTATAAGGCTTGGATTCCTACGGGCAAACTAATCAAATTACCAATCAGACTGACCGTCCAGTGAGTGGGATTTATGGGTATAACATTGTATACACTGTGTTCAGTGATACAGATTTTTGGATTCATTTGGTGTTCTATGTCAGGAAATATTCCACTCAATAACTTTATCCTTCAGATACTTAGTTGCAATATTGATAACATTGCTTAAATGGCTTTTGAATGAATATTTATGTATGCAGATGCTATCCATTAGATAGTACCAAAAAACACAACTCAGGTCTGGCTCCTAATAGGCTTCTTAGTAGTTACAAATTAAGTCTTTAGGTTCGTTGCTTCCAAGGCACTTCAGTCATCCCTCAAAAAGACAAGTGAGAGTGGGGGAAAAAGACTGCGAAGGATGAATAGGGTGAGCAGAAGTAAATGAGGATAGCGGGACGGTCTCACAAAGCTCCCATAAACTATACCAAATGCAATTACTGGAGCACTAATTTTTCAAGGATTTGATTAAATCCTTCATTTGGAAGAAAATCGTTATTTTTATTTGGTTGTGGGTGTTTAAATATACCATTATAATCATATTGATGAAGAAAATCCTGTACTGACGCGGGTGGCCAGTCCATGTTTGGGCAGCATAACGTGAGCCTAGAAGCGCACGTGTAAGCCAATGTTTCACTTTGACAGTAGTGAAATGAGGGAGGAGTTAAGGTGTGACGTACCACCATATAATAATGTGTTCCGCTCTTAGCTAGCCAGAGTAGCTGCAAGCACTGTGTGAGTAAACATCCTGTGAAGGTTGGACCTTTAATCTGCAGTCTAGGTTCTAGAGAGAGGCATATAGAAATTGTGTTAGAGCGCGGAGCGTTGACTGAATGTGTTTGAGGGAACTCTAACCTCGGGACTGATCATGGTCAATCGAGTTCTTGTTACGGAACGACTAGACATTGGATAATAAACAACAAATCCTTTCACAAAGAGTGTTCACATCTTACATGATGAGGGAACTATAATTATGTATTGGACGACTGCAGTCGACGAGGAGGGAGACTGCGAATGGAGCTAGCTATTATCTATACCACGAAACATCACAAACACGCATTAACTTTAAATGGATAATTAAACCTCTATAGTTCAATCCCTTACTCTGTTTGGTCTTTCAAAGGCAAAAGAAAAACATGTCTAGACGACTATGATCATGCATATATATTTTACAGACGTCTAGAATATAAGGAATTTCAAGTGGAACACGTCTATGTGTCTCTTTAGTATTGTACTCATAACCTGGAAAGAACTGACCTGCATGAACCAAGAATATTTTTAGAAAAAAAAATCAAAAGGTGAAATCTAAGAATGTAGGTATTCCTTTTTTCTCTTTATTTTTCTAGTAACAACAAAGACCTTTGCCACTTGACTACAACTGCTTGGCAGTAAGTGTGGGCGTGTTCCAACACTTCAGTGCTTGTCTGCAGGACCTTTGAAATGCTCCAAGTTTGTGAGAGTAGAGCCACCAAGGTGAAGCAGTGAGGATGTGAGGGAGGCAGCTCTGTGCCGGGGAGGCCAGCTGCCGATAGAGAGGGACTGAGTGTTTACTTTGAGGATCCAGAGCACAGGCCTACTTTGAGGATCTAGGATCTAGGAAACGCCTAATGTCAATTTACCGTGTTTCTGTTGGGATTTTGCCATCAAACACAAGTAGACACAACCTGTAATTATGGGCTTGGAACTGAAAAGGAATTCAGGTAATGAAATGCCAGCTGAATGAATTCGCCGTATTACGGTTCCTCCAGATTACCCATAATACAGTGCTTCGGAGCAGTTTCCTGTCCTATGCTGGCAGTGCTATAATTTTTGTTTTAGTCCCTAGGAATTGAAAAAAGCCAAACTAAATTACAATTTTGGTATCAATCGAAAGCTTATTGTCTAATCTGTAATATATTACAAAATATATGTTAAGTTCTCCCAACTTTAGGAGATTTTGAGGAAAGAAGGGTGCCACCAATGCTAAAGGATAGGCAGGAGACTGCTTCGGCCCTGCGGTGTCACGCGAAATATACACCCGCATCGGCGGACCGTAATAAGGTGAATGAGTCAAAAATCAATAGGCAAAAAACGTTTTTCATTTGCCCATTAGTTACAAAGGTTATTACTGAGGCGGAAACTGTTGGCGAAAGTAAAAGATTTAAATGTTTTAAGCGTTTCCGCCTCAGTTTTAGAGTGGGCTCGCACTTCGAGGAGAGGGGAGGTGGACAGCACATAACCAGCGAAGAATATATGATTTAAAGGCTTGCTCGCCGGAACCAGCAAGTTGCGGAAAAGCAGGTGGACATCTGTCCCATCTTCATGTCCACCAAAAACATGTCCACCAGTTTGGAAAATGCAAATATCTCAGAGATTAAACGCTAATAAATTCTAATTTTTGGTTTAATAATAAGAAAACATGTTATACTTTTCCTGAATAATGACAAATATTGACATATTTAGTGAAATCATGGTGGAATCATGGTTAGAAGTTTGGTTTTGGACTGCCATCCATGGTGGACATAGTGAATAGGGTCAGGATGCTTGAGCCTCTTTTAAATTTGAAAACTTTTTGGTTTAGAAATTATGTATTGACTAGGGCAAAGCTAGGGCTAGGAAAATAGGGCTGTTGTTTGGGGGTAAGGGGGTGAAGAGGGCAAAGGGGTGATGGGGTGATGTCATGGGGGATGATGTCATGGGGGATGATGTCATGGGGGTTGATGTCATGGAGTTATGTCATGGGTGATGATGTCATGGGTGATGATGTCATGGGTGATGATGTCATGGGTGATGATGTCATGGGTGATGATGTCATGGGTGATGATGTCATGGGTGATGATGTCATGGGTGATGATGTCATGGGTGATGATGTCATGGGTGATGATGTCATGGGTGATGATGTCATGGGTGATGATGTCATAGGTGGATGTCATGGGGAGATGTCATGGGGAGATGTCATGGGGGATGTCATGGGTATTTCTGGCATGAAAGATTCAAATTATTCTTTAGCACTCGAAATAGGCCTGTAGGCCTAGAGGCCAGATGTCTTTTTTTCAGATTTGGTTTGGGCAATGTCACTGGCATTACAAAAAATAATTATTTAGGTCATATTCAGCCTATCAAAATGAAGGAAATACTGGAAAGTATGTTTTGATAAGCTCATGCTCCAATATATGGTATGGTTACATTCCAATGTTAAAACATAGGCATCACACTGTCAATAAGTTCTCTCCTGCTGTCAGTGTCCAAGCTTGCAAGTTAATTTTTTTTTTAGATTCAGGTCAGACCCACCTCAAGCCTATGTAAAAGTCATAAAAGACAAACCACCTAAATGTTTTTTTTAAAGATTGAAGAGTCCGCCTCAGTTTGTAGCTTTGCTACACTTTTAAAAGATTAAACATTTAAACTAGTTTTCTTTAAAAAGAGAAATAATAATAATAAAAATAAAAGTTTCGATGCCAGTTAGATAGTTCTTGTGCATGTCCAGAAGATGCTTCATGGGAATTCAGTTTTAATCAAGCCATAGGTTACACAAACACACAACCCCAGCCAACGCAGTGCCAGTTGGGGTCGCCCACTGCCACCTTCTACCACAGACAGACCAGCTTTCAGACCTAAAGGTGCCTGCAGCAAGTAGATCTATGACTAGATACGCTGTATTAGGTTAACATTTGGCCTGCCATACAACCCCAGCCGACACAGTGCCAGTTGGGGTCGCCCACCACCACCTTCTACCGCAGACAGCCCAGCTTTCAGACCTAAAGGTGCCTGCAGCAGGGGGATCTACGCCTAGATACGGTGTATTGATTCAGGCCTGACACCAAGTCTCATCACCACCGACACGCAATGTCCAATCACAGAATTCTAAGAGATTTGAACTGTTATTCTCATATCTAGTATCTGCTCTTCCTGTAATGAAAAAGAATACATGGATTTTTTTTATGAAATAAAAGGAGTAATATTATATTTTAATGAGATAGTGACCAAATTGAGACCATCTACATACTTCTTTGTGAATGTGTGCCTCTAAAGGGCATAGGTTCAACCCTCACATCTGTCAGAGATAACACAGTTTACACTCTAACTGGTTGCCCGCAGCATAAGAATTCAAGCCCGGATACACTGTATTGATTCACACCACCACTAGGAGAATTCTTCAAAACTACAACTGATCTTTTTGGGTAATGTCCGTTACTGAAGCACCAAAGAGGAAATCTAGACATTGTTTATCTTGCATTTTCCAGATTTTCAGACTAGATTACAATACAATTTTATTCATGCAACCTTATGCCATTCTGTAACTGACTATGACTTACAACATTGGGAATATTGATGAATATAGATTCTCTGCCGTTATTACAAAGGAGGCATATTGTCCTACTTGCTGACATTGTTGTGACTATTTGCCTGTATGAGTATATTACCACAAGCCAATATTGGCTAGTGTCATCCCCTTTTATAGTCAGTGCCACATCCCTCGCGCCTCATTTGTCCCTCCAGTGTCGGTGTGTTTACTCGCCCTCCCTGAACCTTTGAGTCTTCATACCACACCGCTGTCTGTTACTCCTAATTTGGGACTCATTTACTATTTAGAGGGAATAAAAAAACCTGATTTGTTCCACTCTTTGACTTGCTGCTTTTTGCTTTTTTCCCTGTCTGGGTATATTAATGTGAAATGTGAGACTGGATGATTATTCTATACAATAGCCAGAGTCTGCCAAATGCATACACACAATGATATTTAACAGGTGGATGCAGTATAATGAATAAAATTAACAACTTTTGGTCAGGGAAATGGTTACCTTGAATACACAAACTTTTCCCAACTGACCTCAGCCTCTCCAACTGACTCTATTTGTTCTCCATACTACTTCACCCTGGACTACTCACTGACCCTTCCTTGACCAACACCCTGAGAGTACACCTCCCCCACCCAGTACTCACCAAAACCACTAGTACAGGGTGCACACTCCTTCACCCTAATACCCCTACTCCCTGGCCTACTGGGCCTGTAGCCATATACCACCCACTGCTACTGGCCACTCCATCTTGCTCCTGCCCCCTACTTGTAGCCAGACAGCTGGGAGTGGATGGGTGTGGTTGGGATGGGGGTCAGGGGCCCCGCACCTACAATAAGCCAGCTTCCGCCTATTGATCTCTTCCGCAAGGAAAGAAACACTCTCTCCCCTCTCCTTCACTCTCCCCGCCCAGAGTAGTTCGGAGGGGAACTAGAACAAGTCTCCCTAAATCCAGTGATGGTTCTATTTACTACCATTTCAGAGTATTATTTGCTATATTTACAGCTTTCATGACTGCATTTATTCATTTGTGTGCTAGGACCCTCGTAGACTACCTACCAAGGCCAGAAAGGCTGTCGTGGAAACTTACGTAAAAGAAAAAAAAAGGACCAACTGTCTTTTCTGGCAGAACCTGGTCTATACGTCTGCGGGCAAGAGCAGCAGTGGCTGGGAGGGGAGTGGAGGGGCTAGTTCTATAACGGGGCCATAATGGATGTTTAGGAGAAACAGGGACTCAAGAAAAACACCTCCCTTCTGTAGCAGAAGGAACATCGTAATACCTTTTCTATAAGAATTCAAAGTGTTGAAAACATATCCAACTCGACGACTGACTAGTGGACAGGTGTTGATAAAAAATTATTAAAGTAAATAATAGAGTGGCGTGATCAACATGTTCGACTGGTCAGAGTCTTCTTCAGGATCTATCTTTTTCTATAAGAATAAGAGATAAATCGAAGAATAGATATTTTGTTTATCTACAAATATGTATTTTCATTGCAATGTGCATATTTCTTATTCTATCTTGTATAAACAACTGAACACTGTATTACGTACTTGATCTTGGTTCCTTGTTTTACAATTCATCAATGTGATGTGTTCATGTAGTTCTAATGGCCCACTTCATTTCGTGTTTTTCAGGTAAGCACTCACAGGATGTAAAATACTGGGGACTGTAGTGCTGCGCTAACGGTACCGGTAGGTGCATGGTTTTACAGGGTTGGTAAAAGGGCTGAGTTTTTCCAGTGATGTAAAGGAATATAATAGATATCTAAGATGTATCTGTTGCAGGTGAATCATAACTTGACCTTTTTTTAGGACTGTCATGTATCTATTCTTGATACAAGTTATAAACTTGACATACTTCTTGAATGGAATTAGGAAAAGGGATTTTTTCAAACTTTCAATCAATAGAATCTCTTGACTGAAACATTTGTAATTAATATATGATAAACATGGGAATATTCTCAACGATAAAGAGGAAGTTCTATGTAGGATTATAATGTTTTATGGAAGAAGCATAATTAGCAAAGATGTACAGATAGATGCCTGTTCTTTGTAGCCTCCCACCGGCCACTCCCACTTGTGGCTTGTGTAGGATTTACACGTGTTAAATCCCAGGAAATGTTGACTTAAATAGGACATACTGTTTCCTAGAATTCGCTTGAGGGAGTTTTTCCTCCGTGCAATGCTTTTTTGTAAGATTGATAAAAACTCATGAAAAAGTAGCATGAAAAGAGCTCTGATTGAATGGAAAGCTGACTTTGAAAGGTTAGAATACTTAATTAGAATACTTGATAATCAGTATTATGTTTCTAAAGGGATCTGAGAAAAACTGTAAAAATACAAAGGATTTTCACATGAAATACTATAAAGGTTCACATTATCAATAGGATTTTGCTGCATGGCGGTTTCAGACTATGTGCTAGGGTGTATGAACTTTTGAACTCAACGAGACACCTCCCTGGTTTCTAAACAGAATTTTAGTTTTCTTGATTGTTTAGGTTTTGTTTGTAGCTTTCTGATGACAAACACGGAGTCCTAAGGTAGTTGTAATCAGTAACAAGAATTTTGATAGTTCATGGAAGCATGTGGGCTGTAGAAAATAACAATATCTTTTCTATTTGCCGATCATACTGATTCTTCCTGCAGCCATGTAGTGTACAGAACCCGTGACGAAAGACCAAATGTTAAAAAAACAGTAAATTTCTTCTTGCAAAGTAGGTTATGTTTTGAGAGGTGCAGGTCACTTTTTAGTAAACTATGCATGTCTTGGGACTAGCTTTATGATACTCAACCTAATCATCTCCATATGCCTTATGAGGTTTCCATTACAGCCAATGAGAATGACCGGAACTAGATAGTTTTTGCTCGGAACTACATTACATTGGACCTGACTTCATGAGGTTTATCATCTTTGTAAATAATGTATATCAACTACCACAAGTTATATCGCCATACACTTTATAACCTTAGACAAAAGACTAAAAAGGAAACTAAAAGAAGAAAAACAGTAAGTTGAGAGAAAACGGCTTGGTCATGTATCGCAAAGAGGTTTAGAGGTGAATTAAATTACTCTAATACTGGTCATTTGGTGTTCTACAGTTCAGCCAGAATAAATTCTTCTTGAACAAACCTGTCCCCTCTAGCCACAACTGTGTAGAATGATCCTGAAATTTAATGACAAAAATATTGTTTATTCCAATGCCTCTTAGACTGTGTTTCTAGTAAATTAGCACCAAGCAAGGCCCAAAACCTCCCTAAAGCTGTTGTTTTTGGCACAATGATGGTAGGCAGACTGAGCTCTTGTCACCCACGACACGTAATGTGATGACGAAGAGGCAGGTGGGGCGCGTAACACTGATGTGATTAGTCCATTGTGTTATGACAATATTTGTACGTGGCAGACCCTCTTAGCACCCTATTTATCACTGCCTTGGCAGGTCAGTGAGAGAAGGGTTAGGCATGGAAGAATGTTTCTATACCTTATCATGCTTACATATTTGTACCCACTAGGAAACATTTGTTTCTACGCAAAAAGATAATTTATTTAGAATAACCATATTCACAAGGAAAATCTGAGAAAAAATTAGGCACATTTGTTTGTCCTTCTAATGACACAATTATAGATCTAGAGTGATATGGATTAAATCACATTCCTTCCAGCATTCCAACAGTAACATCAAAGCATTTGAGAAAGCTTTTAGCCAAATAGAGATGTAACAAAGGTCCCCTTTCCCATCGACCCAAACATCTATTATGAGCCAGACAAGTCACCCCAGTACCGACCCCCTACTCTGCTGCCCCCGCAACCTACAGACCTTGTTGTCCTCCGAGAAAAACACAGTTGGTCCTTTCTCTCTTTTTAATATTTGATTTTCAACATCCCTGACCTTCGTAGGTCTTAGTAGGGTACATGGTTTTGGTACATAGCACAGTGGGAAGATGGGGAGGTAGTGGGAGCAGTCGAGTATGATAATGATGGGACGTACTTATAAGTGATGACTGAGGTCATAATATTATCAGAGGGGGAGTTGTTCAGGATTCTGTCTGTTGGTGATCAGATATGTCAGATAAAGACAGAGCCAGGAAGGCAGCTAGGAGCAAAATAGCCTGGAAATTGTGCCCCAGGGGGCATGAGGGCATAGTCACGAAGACAGGATTTAGGACAAAATATAAGGACAAAATAAGGAAGGGAAGAATGGTAAAGACAGTAAAGCCCCATACCCACTAGGCGATTTTAATGTTGATGGGTGACGGGTGACTGGGAGAACCGGCGGCATAGTTGGCAGGCAACTGGGTTATCAATGGAATTGCGGGCCCCAGGGAGTGGGGCTTTACAGGTCTGCAATGATTTCAGGTGTGGTGTATAGGTAATCTGAGGGGAGGGATGCTATACAGGGTCTGTAGTGACGTCGGGTGTGGTGTATAGGTAATCTGAGGGGAGGGATGCCATACAGGGTCTGTAGTGACGTCGGGTGTGGGGTATAGGTAATCTGAGGGGAGGAATGCCATACAGGGTCTGTGGTGACGTCGGGTGTGGGGTATAGGTAATCTTAGAAGAGGGATGCCATACAGGGTCTGTGGTGACGTCGGGTGTGGGGTATAGGTAATCTGAGGGGAGGGATGCCATACAGGGTCTGTGGTGACGTCGGGTGTGGGGTATAGGTAATCTGAGGGGAGTGGGGCTATACAGGGTCTGTGGTGACGTCGGGTGTGGGGTATAGGTAATCTGAGGGGAGGGATGCCATACAGGGTCTGTGGTGACGTCGGGTGTGGGGTATAGGTAATCTGAGGGGAGGGATGCCATACAGGGTCTGTGGTGACGTCGGGTGTTGGGTATAGGTAATCTGAGGGGAGGGATGCCATACAGGGTCTGTGGTGACGTCGAGTGTGGGGTATAGGTAATCTGAGGGGAGGGATGCCATACAGGGTCTGTGGTGACGTCGGGTGTGGGGTATAGGTAATCTGAGGGGAGGGATGCCATACAGGGTCTGTGGTGACGACGGGTGTGGGGTATAGGTAATCTGAGAGGAGTGGGGCTATACAGGGTCTGTGGTAACGTCGGGTGTGGGGTATAGGTAATCTGTTAGGGGTGAGGTGAGCCGTCAGACCGTGGGTGACCTTATGGTATCAGCCTAGGCCAAAGGAAAAAAAAATGTGTTCAGGTTGCATAGGCCCAAAAAGTAGGGTAGGTAGGTCGATGTTCTTTTATATTTTGGATACATTTTTTAAAATATAGTATACAGACTCCAACTATTAAGTGACACATGCTTTCAACATCAATTATTTCCTTCATTTGCCTTCAGCAAATCTTGTTAACACCTAGAATGAGTTTTCATACATGATACGTCTCATTTTGTACATAAAAAGTAATTTGTATTAATTGTTATCAGCATTTTGGAAAATATTCCTCCAAAAACGTTAGGGTCGGGCCAAAAGCTAGGGTCGGTCGGGATACCTTAACACAACTATTTTTTTCTCATTTTGGCCTCATATACTATAGGGAACAGTGGGTGATGAAGGGAAACAGTTCCGGTACATTAGCCCCCGGTCTAGGGCGCGAGGCCAGCGGAAATAGGATTGGACCAGTGCTTTCCTAACCCTTATGGCCAGATACTGTTGAAAATATTACTTACTTACTGAAAATATACTTACTCCGCTATGAGGATTGATATGAAGCATCACAAACATATGATCAAAAGAAAGCTTCAAATGTTACCCAATATCTGTACAGCTATGCTGTTTTTCTGTGGGTTTTTCCTTCTTAAATTGGAAAAAAAATCAGTCGACCCTCAACTGGCCAGTCAGGCGGTTGACCAGAAATACATTTATTTTTAGGCTGGCACCATTTTCTTTCTTCATATTGTCTCTAAACATAGTTTTCGGAATTGGAACCGTATCATTTCTACCGCTATTATACTACATGAGAGAAAAAATATTTAATTTGAGCGCTATTATAATATATTTTCTTATAATATTCATAATGTACAATACTTCAAAATGGCAGACTAGGTCAGGTCTAAAACATAGTAGTTCCGGTTTCTAAGACTGACTGATTCAGGACCTTCACAGGTGGTATACCAACCTAGGACAAAATACAGTAGAAACTCAGCGTGAAATCAGTACAGAAGCAGTAGGAGGTTGCAGTAGGATTTCATCAGTAAACCAGTAGAAATAAGTACGATTCCAGTAGTTTACCAGTAGTAAATCAGTATGTCTGAAGTATTTAAATGAGCTGTCAGTAAAAACCAGTGTATAATTAGTAGTATTTCAGTATCTAATTCAAATATTTCGGACATACTGATTGAGGAAGCATCTACTGCCGTTTGGCCCAGGGATAGATGTTAGACCCATCCCTATGTAACGTCAGCTGTGAGTGTGACGGGTGTAATCTCCCCTCTCTCTTGTCTCCCTACCCAGGGCTAGGTACAGAGACGATGTCATTGATCCGCCCCCTGCCTCTGTTTACACGGGATCACATAACACGCCCCTAACCCTGTTAACCCTTACCCCCACACACCCCAAAGCTCTATGACACTACACCACATTGAGCTGCAATATCGACGCGCAGGGATGTAAGTTTTTAGGTTTTTGTCTGATTTCAGATTTTTTTTTCCTGCCATCACCTCAGATGATATTTTTTTAAAATAATTTCTTAGAACATGTTTCATAGTATTTCAAGGTTATTCAAATTTTTCTTTCTGGTGTTTCAGATCTTTTTTTTATATATATATATATAAAACTTGACATATACTCCTGGACGTGACATGATGATATTACTGAAAAATTGCATGCAGGAGAGATAGAACATTTTGAAATTGGCAATTTGGAGTATTTTTCACACGTGTTACAAAGAATGTTGTCTCTAATATGTATGATTTCTGTGTGACATTGCCATATGGCAGCTGATGTAGTGTAGTGTAATACTGCCTTAATGCCCCTACGGCTCAACGCCCCCACCGGCCGCACCATGAACCGTAATCACGGCGGGTTAGTTACTGCCGGACGGGGAGTGTGGGTCCCAAGGGAAGAGTCCTTTGAGATAGTGGCATTCAAGGAGCAGATCCAGAAATCTTAGACCGGATACTCCATCCAAATAAATACAAAATTTCCAGCGTTCATTTTTGAAAGACAATCATATTTGTCCAAAAGAAATAGCGGGAGTCCACAATTCTAGCAAGCTAGGAATTAGATGTGTTAGCAAAGGGCCATCGTAAGGGGGTTCGATTTATGCACCATTATGTTAGAGCTCTCCAGGGTTTAGTGTCAACCAGTCTCAGGGTCAGGTTATCTGTTGTGGCTGGACATAGCCCCTACTCTCATAGATTGATCTTTAAAGGCAGAATACAAAATAACCATGTTTGTTGGCTCCCCCCAAAAATGCCTGGGGCCATGAATAAACTCACATAGCCTGGATGATAAGATGTAGGGACTATTAAAGTTTAACAATAGACAGATTACATTTCATCACGTTTTGAATAGAGTAGGACCTGATGTGCTCTCAAAAACATGTCCTTCATGTTTTGCTCTCATCATTCCTATGAAAAATGAACCATTGCTCAAATTCCATCAATCAATGAACCAGCGGCCGATTTCTAGTTGGAAAATCAATGTAAACTTCAGCCAAAATGTTATCAGTTATCACTTTATTATGAGACGGTCAAAGACTCGACCATATGGCATAGGCCCGTAAGGCTTTGACCGTCTCATTCTTATAGTTAGAAATCCGGGAGACGATTTGTTCGCCGCAGCGACCTCGGCATGTTGTGGTAGAGATCATAGAGAAAAGCATCTTACCTGTCACCCCTACCATAATGGAATAATCCAGACCTGTCCACTATAAAGATATACCTGGACGAATCTATTATGAAGACAAAGGGATGTTAGGCGTTTTAACTTTTAACTGATTCTGAGCTAAATGACATATTATTTTGGAATATTTGGGCCTGTATGAAATAAATTATGATATCTACAACAAGAAGCAATTGTGACATTCGTCTCAGATCGAACAAATTAGACATAAGCGCCCAGAGTCGAGATCGCTATGTTATCAGATAGGCCTTTTTTACCGATATCTTCAGACCGATTCTGAGCTAAAATACCATCATTTGGGCTTATTTCATCGAATGCTATATCAATTATGACATATTCTACTAGGAGGACGAGTGCATATCGTTCCAAATTGGACATATTAGATATACCAACGCGGAATCAAACTGGTTATTTTGTCATATTTTTCCAATATGGCGTCGTCCCGCTCGGTTAGATCAGCGGTATTCGGGTATCTTCGGCATTCTTCGCGTCCCACTGGTTTTCGGCGACCTTTATAGTCTAATGTGATCAAGCCAAGAACAAGCGACGTGTTCGGCGGTATTTGGGTATCTTCGGCATTCTTCGCGTCCCGCTGGTTTCCGGCGAGCTGTATAATCTAATGTGATCAAGCCGAACACCAGCGACTTTGTCGTAGCGTCTTTCAGGCATCTTCCCGCCGTCAGATATTCGATCTAATTTGGCCAAATAGTACGATATATCAGACATTCCACTGCTTAAACGCATACTAGCGCATTGAGGACTCATGCGTAAAAGATGTGTTCGTATCGGATTAAAAAGACATTGGCAAATTCAGGTTTGTAGCAGCATGAAGATGGCGCTGGCCGGGAGTGTTAGGCCTACCTCTGTCAGGGTGAACAAGAAGGATCGATATATAGAATTCAAAAAGCCTGGATGATATTTCGACGAAACGCATCAATTCTGGAGGATATACGCATTGAAACGCATTGAGGACTCCAGGCGTTAAAGGTGGGTTCATATCTTTTTAGGCCTGGACAAGTTTGAAATTCAAATATTTTCAGACCATGTTTAACAGGTTTAAGATTTAAATGATTCAAAGATGAAATTATAGATTAAATGATTTGTGAATTTGTCACTGTAGTGTCATTTTTCCCTACCTACCATCAAAATATCTTATCTAAAAAATAATAGATATCTAGGCCTGAGTCACTGTCAGTGTCACAATCATTACATCTCAATGTTGAAACATAGGCGTCACACTGTCAATAAGTTTTGTAGCTGCTGTCACTGTCTAGGCTTCCAAGTTTAATATTTTTTTCAGATTGTCACTATAGTGCCAGTTTAGACCTACCCAAATTTTTTTGCATGCATAGAATCGACCGTCTCATAGGTATCCTCAAGATACCCTAAATAGATCAGTAATGCTTTTGGTCTAGTTATTATTATTATTATCACTCTAGTCGTAGGTCTGGTATTATATTGTGTGAACCTGGGTGCCCCTAGCACTATATCATAGGGCATACATGGCGATGGCAGACCTGACGGTGCTTCTGGGGGATGGAATACTCGATCAGCGGTGGGGGAGGTGTCTGACGTCCGTATAGGGGTGATCATGATTGCAGCTACGGTGCCAGGTGGCGGAATACCCCGAACAAACGACAGTGGGCACTTCCTGAATCAGTATCTGTACGTCAGAAATATTTAAATAAGCTACTGAAATGCTACTGGTTTTACACTGATTTGTTCAACCACTGTATTCCCACTTATTTACACTGATTTGGCACTGAAATGCTACTGAAAGCTGACACTGATTCCTTACTCCTAGCACTGTTTTTCCACTGCGTTTTTGTCCGGGTATGGTGGTGGTGGTGATGGTGGTGGCAGCGGTGGGATCCCGACTTGGCCAGCTGCCAACCCATTGATTACGAGAGGTCATGACCCCGACCCCTCGTCACGTCTAGAACAATGGGCCAGGAAGGGGCAGGGGGGTGGGGGAGGTGATAGGGGCTGGGGGCCTGCGGGGGCTTCTATAGGGGGTATGTGAAAGGGTTGGGGATGTAATATTATAGAGAGCAGTGTCCGAAATGAAGGTTTAAATCTATGCACACGCCAGGTGCATAGCTTGGTAAAGTATGCACCCGGGGCCTTTCATCGCACCCTCCGTGATATAAGGCTATTTAATCAAACAAAAATATGTGCATCTGCCAGGTGCACAATTTTAAAAATCATGCACCCTGCTGCAAAAACATGCACCTCGTGCGCAGGGTGCACCCCTAATTTCGGACCTTTATAGAGAGGAATACATATTTCACCGTTAGTGGAGGTAGCTTTTTGGACTCATGCCGCTTATCCGTATACTTGGTTAAGTTTGTAGCCCAAAGGTCACATGGGAAGCTCTTTACTAGTGGTAGAATATCTACTTCAATTTCTGAACTAAGTGTCAGGTTGTTTGTCGTCAGATACTCATTTGGCAAGGTTTTATGGCCATATGATCATATTAATAGGGGGGCCGCATTTGGTCTGTAAAAGCATTTGTTCTATAAATGTCTACCACATGGAGAATAAACAGAGATAAGATATCCTGGCAACAACGTATCTACTCCTGCAAATATAACATTATGCGTCTATACATGTATACCCTATATAGCTGTATTATTGACAGTTGGGTTTTATTGGCTGTATTATTTACTGATCGGGCGAGTCCTTGAGGAATAGTGGGTGTTTACTGCTGGTGTGACACCAGGGGTGGATCCAGGTGGGGGGTTGGGGTCCTTTTTTTTTTTTGCTGGACTATAAAAAGAGGGGAAAATGTTGCATGGGTACATGCGCAAATGCGCGCCTTTTAGTACCTTTATGCTGACCCCCGCCCCTTTCGAAAATCCCGTATCCGCCCCTGGACACAATTAGTCTACCACCAGGATTCGGCCGATTCTATTCACACATCCACCAAAGATCACACATCTGAAAAGACACACATCTATGGGCCCATGCGCGATGACTGTAAACCTAAAGTTTTTAACAGATCATCGCGCGTGGGCCACAAATTATCACTTGGGCCGCAAATCATCGCGCGTGGGCCGCAAATCATCGTATATGTGATTTACCACCTCCATACCTCCATGGGAAAGCCACAGAGAGTTAAGGGGAAGCTGTCGGCTACCCCTGGATGTGTGAAACCCATTCGCGCTGACGCTACGCCCATTCGCGCTGACGCGACGCCCATTCGCACTGACGGAAATCATTGTGTGTGGGTTCAAAGTCATTGCACGTGGGTTCAAAGTCATTGCACGTGGGTACTACACATCCACGTGATGGAAAGAAGTCATCACGCATGGGTGCTACACATCCACAATGCAGAAAGAAGTCATCACGCATGGGTGCTACATAGCTCTGTGGATCCTTCTATCACAGCAGGCTATGTACGAAGCTCATACGAGGTTAGGAGTAGAGAGTCGATCATTTGGCTAGGGTGCTACACAGCCACAATGCAGAAAGAAGTCATCACGCATGGGTGCTACACATCCACAATGCAGAAAGAAGTCATCACGCATGGGTGCTACACATCCACAATGCAGAAAGAAGTCATCACGCATGGGTGCTACACATCCACAATGCAGAAAGAAGTCATCATGCATGGGTACTACACATCCACGTTGCTGCCTGGCGGATGTGTGGATGTGTAGATGTGAGAATAGACGGTCCCCCAGGATTCATCTCCTGCTTGCATGATTCCAGTCTCAGATAGTCTACATGCATGTTTTTGTCAGACTCAAAGATGCCAGTCAAAATTGTAATGGGTAGAAATCTGAATATATATCCCTCACATCTTTTACCTGTCTAGGATTCACACCTAAATTTTTACTCCTCAGTCTGTGGAGGGGATACCTGTCCAGGTCGGCCCAAGGCTAGGTGTAGCCGACCAGCCCCGTCAAATCAACTGATCGCGCCCGGTGTGTAAATCCTGGCGGTTCATAATTCCTTCCACACTTGGTCTGTGGTTCCCTCAAATGTCACACAGGTGGTCTGGTTCTCTACAACCCTTCTGTGGAGCTATGCAAAGAGGGAGAAACATGGAATATTTTAATTAATAATTATATAAAACCATGGAAATAATGTAATAGTGAACAAGCATTTCAATTCAAATAAATACTCATATAAATTCAGGGTGCTCTGATTTACTTGCGGTGGGGCCAAACGTCATTAGTAAAACACACACTGTGAGCAAAACGCCACAAAGTGGAATATGGCCTTGAGTCTCAAAAATTAATGTTGCCCTTTGCTACCAAACTGTAGGCACTAAGCAGGGTGCCGAGTCAGTGTTAGTAAACATGGCGCTGTTGGTCAACACGACCCGGATGAAGCGTCTGACTCCTCCAGGGCTGGCCCGGCCCCAGCTACATTACTACCCTCAGATACGGGTGTAGTGTGTCAAGCCCGACCCACTCTTTCCCAAAGTAAGTCTGTTCACCATCAGCCATTTTGGATGGGAGTTCCATCCCACATCCCAGCATGCTTTGGGGCCGCTGGTTTACGTCAGGTTGGACCATAAACCAGCCAGCAGCCCAAGAACCGTAAAATGGATTACCAATGCTAATTAAAGACGGCCAATAGAAGAATTATTTTTGGCCACAAATTTGAAGTGGCCAATAAAAGCCATGGATTGTTGCAGCTGTACGGACCCTTTCCGTAATACCTAATGTGGGTCAAAACAGACTACTAGGGGTGGTACCTGACAGACCCAAGTACCATAGGTAGGGCTACTATCTAACTAGAGGTTTGGCCAGGTATGCCAGTTTATGCCTCTGGGACGAGGAAGCGAGGAGTAGACTTGGGTTGTTGTAAATTCCGACCCAATACATTTATTATTGGTTGGGAGGTGGGGTTTGACCGATGATAATTTTGGGTGATAATTTTGTACGGATTTGTTACAGAAAGGTTGTGGAAATGTTTGGAATGGAATCAAAAATTTAGAATTAAAAGTAAATGATCAAAATGAATGAGTGTGTCTTGGAAGAAAGCCTAATCTTCAGTTAGTAGCTACATATTTCAAAGGAAATAAACAGTATTGCTTAATTATTGGCATGCACTGATTAGATGGCATTTGAGCACCTCACTTACAAAATTATACATGTTATCATCCTAAACATTCAGCCACAATTACAAGAAATTAATGCCCATTATGAAAAATAGATTCTTGGATCCTACCCTGCCATTTAAGCCATGGGTAACTACATGTATATTTGAAAGATCATATCATGATGTTAATCATCAAAGGGTGTGGGGTCTTGGCACATCTATACCCCGGAGACCCGGGGAGTCTGTGGTGGGCCAGGTACTGGAGCAGGGTGGAGGAATGTGGGCCAGGCCTGGAGGTGGGGGGTGTAGAGGGGTGAGGCCTGGAGATCCGGCGGTATAGAGGAGTTAGGGTGTGGAATGCCTGAAGGAGTAAGAAGGAGTAGGGAACCTGTGTTTACAGGGTGTTGGTACATATAACTGAGAGTGACTTACATGGATATATACTATGCTTTCAGATTTAAGTCTGATTTCAAACTGTTCCCACTTAATAATCTAATGCACACAAAAACACATAAAAACGTTTTGCAGCATCAAAGGAGATTGTGCCATAAAGATTTTTTTTCATCGACTTGACCTATATCCCCCTGGACACATTTAAGAGGCCCAGTATCGCAGAACTGAGAAGAATAGTACTCCAGAGTGGACTTTGTTGTTGTTATGTTAAAAACGCCTTTACCACTTTCACTGAGCAGGGGAGAATGGAGACCATTTCTACTCAGAAGATCCAAAAATGCACGGCTTCCTCGCGCCCCCGGCCGGCTCTGGGCTCCATCACACACCACCCTGGGTACCTACACCCCACTCCCCAGGCACCCTGCAGGCCCAGCACTCCGCCTCACACACCTACCCACTGAGTCTGCAGGCTTAGGCCGAGTCGAGCCTAATTTACGTGAAACTTACTAAACTCAAACCAGCAGGGTGGGTAGAGAAGGGGGTTGAGGGAAGGATGAGGTTGTGAACGTAGAGGCGTTTTTCACAAGGAGCAAGGAGGAGTTCAAAAGGCCCGCTTTTACAATTTTACAATCCTGTTTTGTCTAGGTTCTGCCACTGCAGGGACTGGTCTAGGGTTCTGAAAAACCGAGGAAATGGTTTTTGCTGAGCAGGCAATACTTCGCGGATTTAGCCCTGATTTTCTCCATATTGTCTCTTTTTTTACTCAACATGGAGTCGACTTCATGTTATAAGCATACTTATCTAGTTCTGGACTAAAAGAATAGAAAACTTTATCCGTAAATGACCTTGGATGGCTGGAGAGAAATAGCCTCCAGAATAGCCCAGGACCCACCCCCAAGTCTATCAGCCCAGATTGATAGGTCACTGCCACACCCCACTGCCCCAGAGCATGCTGGGAGGCCCCTCAGACACTCTGTTGATTGATACTCTCCGTCAAGGTCTCGACAAATCAGAGGCCAGCGTCACCTTCAGCCCGGGACTACCGGATGTCCGGTCGGAGCATTGTGATACTAATTCCAGCTAATCGATGGCGTCAAGGTCACACAAAGGTTATGTGCTTCAAGCCCCAGTGGGAGCTATGTCAGATTTAGAGTACGAGAACTGCTTTATTTTATCTGAGATCACAAGGAAACCGTTTTCTTTTGGAATATAACCTTAATCCTGAGATTTGCATAGTAGATATTAAACAAATATTTTATGTTTCTTCAGTGTAGATTGGAAAAAAAAGCTGAAGAAATAATTTTCTAGCAACAGATGTCATGTTGATGGTTACTTTGAGAAAATGACTATTAATTCAGAATCTAACCATTGCATTTGAATACAAATTCCGGTCATTATGGTTTGGATCCCGTTCATAAAGTCTAGAGGAATGTTTGTCGTAGCGAAGAGGAAATGTTCCTAGGGAGTTCATGATGGAATCACCCTATGGGAGGAACTAAATACTTTCAAATAAACAAACAGAACTTGAATAAACTTAATTTCATTAATTTTTGCGTAACACGCTTCTCTGCATCAAAGCAAGCTACCAAGAAGAAACATTTTCCCATTTGCCTCCGCAGTCTAAACCACCTCTTGGCTCTGACAGAACAAAACCTCAACAAACAAAACAAAGTTACTCCCAAGAAGGCAATTAATGTATGCAATTAATGCGACAAAGACAAAGAAGCCCGTTAACGCTCGCTCGGCCCTCTTACTTCAGACTTTTTTATTCGCCCCGCTCCACATTGGAGCCTGAAACACACCACCTGTGGGGCCTGAGGGGCCCTCCTGAGCAGATGGTGGAGGCTGAGGGGCCGGTGAGGGGGGTGCAGGAGCTGTTTAGTGGTAAAAGCTTCAATATTTGTATTTAATGGGAGCTGGTCTTGGTGCTGTTGTGAGCAAAAAGGGCTGGAGTTATGGATGGCAGATTAAGATTGATTCTAGCCGTAAATGTAAGGAAATCAAATGAATACTTATATCTTACATATTCAAGTATACAAAAAGATAGGGTCATTCATGACTCATGCTAACTTGGCCTGGATTTGAATGCAAGATGTGAATGTCATGGTAGTCGATCTTGACATATTACTGATGCCCACGGACTCATGCCCAATGAAATCTTGTTACCTACCGTACATCAACATGGCAAAACTTCCTTTTCTGGGCCTTTGGGTACCAGCAATAGATTAACAGTGTACCACGCGAGGATTTCCTTATGTTTTTTGTCACTGGTTTTCGGCATTACCCATAGCCTATGGCTGTTATACCCAGTGGCCCGGAAAAGTCGATTTCCTCATTCCCGGATATGAATTTTAACAATTATAATGTGAGTGAGATCCTAGCAATACTGACCGCTTCATACCTTGTTATCCCCCCTTCCCCTGTGACATATGAGACTAAACATACCGTCCATCATTGGCTTTATTAACAGGCTGGGCCACAGATGATCAGTGTGATAATCTGTACCCGTCAACCGACCACTTTGTGACAAGACACAGATTAGTGTAATCCGTCATGCAGTGTCTCTTAGGGCCCAGACATGTCTCAATAGCCCTTTCTATAGGAACAGACACATTAAAGAACACCTGCCTCGGTAAATGTATAGGGGTATGGTCTCTATCTTCTCATAGATTCGTTCATGCCATTGATGAAATCATCAAAAAGACAGAATTGTCAAATCCTGTTCTCGCTGTGATATGACCTTAGATGTTGCTATGGTGTTAAACCCCAATAACCAACCAACCAACCAAGTCTCAATACGGGGCTTCGTCAGGAATGAGAAAAATCAAGTAACACCTGGAAAGGGAAAGTGGTCCTGGAAAAGTCACTGAATCTGAAAATTAACTAGAAGCCGCGGAACTTTGAAAACAGATGTATGGAATTTTATTAATTTTTCTCCGGATATCCATTGCTCTTGGCACATTTTGACAAAGATCAAGAGATAGTGGAGTCCAGTTTTGATAACATCAAATTTGATTCTGGGTTCCACTCCACTTTAAAGGCATTCCTAGACAATTCTAGGGGTTAAGACGATATAATTATTCAGATAAAATTGACTATATTTTGAGCATTGGTATCTGAACTCACGTGGGGGTCACAGGCACCCTCCTAACCCACAATGCACGGTACTGGCACCACTAATTAAAGAACTAGCCTCTAATCTATCTAAAAAGCAACTTTCTTGCATTGGATGATACACTTCGTAACAGCGTCAAAGTACCAGTTAGTTTCTCTGCAATAATTCGCCTGGTACCTGTGTCCTGGTCCCCTGTGCGACGTTCCCTGCCTGGACTGGGTCCCCCAAGCTTCCAATCTATCTAAAAAGGAAATTCTTTGCAATAGATGACACACTTTTTTCTTTATAATATCAGACCAGCTGGGTTCTTTGGAAGTGTTTCGGCTGGCACAGGTCTTCGATCCCCAACCATCCCCCGAGTGAGTTTCCGAAGCTTCCAATCTATCTAAAAATGAAATTCTACTTTTTTTACGGTAGCATCCAAAGAGAGAGCAATTAAGCCATACTTGCCTTATAAAAATTAAACTCTTTTCATTAGATCAATACACAGTCACTTTATTACAGTGTCAGAGTAGTGGTTGGTCTTCTCTGCAAGTTGTTCGGCTGGCACCGGTCTCCCAGTCCCCGCCGGACTGGGTCCCCCGAGCCCCCCTGTCAGTACTGATGGACCGGTCCCCCTCACCCGGAACCCAGGGGACAGACCCTTATTACTACTGTAAATTAGGGCCTCTCTCTGATAGTTGTAGGTATTTCTACTGGTGTCCCTACTTATACCAAGACGTTTAGAGCTTTGAATCACCTTGAAAGTTTTAAAAGTGCATATTAATGACCAATAGCAATGTATTTTGAATGTGTCAAAAATGTATATCATGGTCAATGAAATTGCATTTTAACTTAAAGAGGATGGATTGTGTCCTGATGGCTTGGACATGCAACTTTTTTTTTACTTAAATGAAACATTTAATAAAACTAATGACCAAAACTACAAGATTTCACCAAGAGACTGAAATGGTACCGTCACTCACCCGTAAAATTTGAATCCCCCCCCCTTTTTTTTTGGTTCCCGAACATTCCCGAACTGACATGTCACACGATACTTCCCCACCAAAACCATTACTGTAATTAATTTTTACTTTTTTCCGCTGTTCTTTTCGCTGACCTTCAGAAAAAAGAGATCCTTAGCCCATGACCTTGGGAGGGCCGTTTGGGGTAAAATAATCACCGCAAGTCGGATTTGTAAGGGAGGATTAGGGAAAAAGGATGACGGATAGCGGGATAGACAGACGGGAGAAGGAGAGATGGAGGAGGGTGGCAATGACTCAGCGATAAATGGGTGGGTTTATCGGAGGGAGGGTTGGTGCAAGATTGAATACCTGGTCTTGGTATTTATCAATAGGCACAAAAAAGGAAGGCTTAGTTTTTCCTGTCAAACCAAATAATGTCACCAGGCGTTCTTGCGGAAACAATTCTTGGATGCTACCTAGAGGTGTTCCTTTGTCCTGATTAAGGGCTCCAATTCATATACTACTCAGCAATATTTAACTAGTTATTATTGTCCGAAACCAAATTAAACAGGTACAGTCTACAAGCCATGGTGGTAGCCAAACAGCTGCTTAGTAGAGTCACGTAGTGAAATGACTTCATAAAACTGAACATTGACTCTACTTATTACCCGATTTGATAATTTGCTAACAAGTTTGAGGTTTTCAAAAAGAGAAGTACCGGGTAAGAATTTCTGGTAAGTGAATAAATGATTGGGGTATCTCATTTATCTTGACTTTCTTGCATGCATGAAAATCTAAAGGTGAGAAACTAGCGTTTGCAATAAACTCTCATATAACCATTCAAACTAATGATGCAATATAAGGTACGGCATTCTGACGGAGAGGATAAACAGAATGGCCAAAGAAGTCGTATTGTGCGCTGCCTGCAGGAATTTGCTCCTTACCTCCCGGTGGGCCTTTTTAGATTTTTTGACCAACTCCGACTTACATCCCTTTGGGACTTTACCATTCAGTGCCCCTGGTCTGGCCCGATCTGGCCATCCCAACGATAACACATGCCTCTCAGAGCCGGACATCCTTTTATGAAGTTACTGGAAGGTTTTAAGGGCCATACCCACTAAGCGACAACGGGCGACGCAACCGTTACAGTCAGTGCTAAAATTGGCCGATTCTTATGATTGCCTGTAGGTATATCATACTGAAATGTGTGTGTTGGATCTGAGTCGGCGCTAGAATCGGCCAATTCTACCCTTAAAATTCGTCGATTTTAGCACCGATCAGTCGGCCGATTGTGCAAAAGTCGCCTAGTGGTTTTGGGGCTTTAGTGTCACCGGGCGTCGGGGGTCAGATATGGGGGTGGGGTGGTGGTAGGTATCTACTGCACCCATATCATAACCCAATCGGCCAATGTGGGACCTTCCCTGCATCTCGAAAGTGAACAGTCGTAAACATCCAGAATCTGTGTACTGCTATCACTGTAACACTTTTCATTACATTAGAAGGGGAGTCACCTTTCTGACCAGGGTCATGGGTTGTGACCAGGTGCCATATCTTCGTAACTAATTTGGCCGATCAGGGAAAATTTGATTAGCCTCTCATGGTCAGAAAATCTGTCTATCATGTATAAATTTTCAACTAATAATTCCTCTTTGACACTATTTAGCAATAACACAATACATTTTGGTAAAAGGCAAAATCACTGATCATGGGACCCTGATCAAATTTTCCCTGATCAGCCAAATTAGTTACGAAGATATGGACCCAGGTGTGTTTCATGCATCTTACACTCAGAGTGGTCCACATATTACCAAAGGATTATTTTTACTTTTCTTTTTCTTTCTTTTTTTACCATTAGCGGTAGCATAAAAACGAGTGGACACATCTAGCCACGTTCCCATCAAATCAAATGTAAGATTGATAAGAGCAGGGGACAACTCTAAGAGAAGTACAATACAGTGTATATATTTTACTTAGCAGACTTGAGACCCGCACCGTATTCAACAAAATATGAAAGTAGATATCACTAGTGAACATTTAAAGTGAAATGTATCAACAAGAAGAATATTCTCAATATTCTACCTAAAAAAACAGCTCCTGGTGGGATCAGTGTTGTCGGTGTAAGCTGCCTGAAATTGGTCGGTTTTCGATGAGGCAGGGTTATCTGTGTCAATCATGGGCCCTGCCTGCCGCCTATCAGCTGCCCACAGGCCCGGGCACTACCAGAAACTCCCTGCTTCATGGGCCGGCTTACCTGTGTGGTAATATTACTATAGAAGGAACCTGGGGAAAAGGCTTGCTTCTCCTGAGATTCTCTTATTTCGAGGTTTTACAGAAAATGTCTGCGATTCAATCAACCTAGTTTAAACTTTTGTTTAACTGTAATTAAAGAATATACGCGTGAAACGAGGCATGTATGTTAACTTTAAAAAACATAAAAAGAAAAAAGAATATAGCATCTTTGAAATGCTTCTCCTCTGCTCAAGAAAATAGACAAATCAATTTTTTTTACATTACGGGTTAACCCTTTAAGGTGGAAAGCACCCTATACACCTAGACTCTTTCTCTTTAAGGAGAAGAGAAAGGTTTCCCCTCTTCCTCTTTAAGAGCAAAGATTCTCCCTGTTATATCTCACATGAGGCTCATAAGGTGAGGTTTTCTTCTTGAAGCATAGAGGTTTAGTATTGATGTATACCACCAGGGGGTGCATATATATCCTCTTTTTCTTGAAGCGAAATCCCTCACCAAATGAGCCAAGCATAAGTATAATAGGGAGTGAAAGGTGTGCTTCAAGAGGATGAGGGGGAACCTTTCTCCTCTCCTTCAAGAGAAAGAGTCTAGGTGTATGGGGTGTGGAAAAATAATAAAAGATGTACATCAAATTGGATATTGCTTTTTTTTTTTTTTTTTTTTTTTAAAGGAAAATTAATTACCTGCTCTCAATACCAAGACAAAAATGTATTGATCACTTCCCTGATCAGCATTCCAAAATATTTAGATGAGCTATTGAAATGCTACTGATTGCCATTCCTAGCTCATTTAAATATTTTGGTCATACTGATTTAGCACTGCTCCTCTACAGGGTTCCAACTTAAAATAATTCCACTGATTTACTCATTCTTCACTAATAACCCTGGCTAGTTCACTTTACAATGATTTGATGAGCGGTTTCAAATAGGGGTTTTACCATTTCGGTCAGTCCCCCTAGCGGCCATACACGATACTGTCAGCCGGTCCTATTTGTATCTGAATGGACATCGCTGTAAACTGAGACGCGTTGTCAGGGGCGTGGGGATTATGGAGATTGGGTGTAGAGACGCTATAGAAGTTGATGTCAGATGATGATTGAACATGTCAGTTCTATGATGTCATTTTACAAGAAGTGGATTGTCAAACGTTACTATGATCGATCACTATATGATTAAAACATAAGTGCCCTTCTTGGTTGCAAGTTGTTCTTTAAGCCATTTCACATAGGTGAAAAGGAATTTTTACACACCACAGGAATTTCATATCTACGTGAAATGAATAAATAAAAATAAATAGATAAAAACGGGGAAAAACGACAGGCTTTAGAAGGGTCCGGGAATTCTGTCGGCTATCCTTTGTTCCTTAAAAAATTATAAGACTAAAATGTAAAAATCACTCCTGGAGTGTCAGTCGATAGTACTCTGTGGCAGTGCAGTGTTTTTGTGCTTTGTGATTTCACCTCAGGAGGGAATTAGCGCATGTCGTGTCAGACCCAGTCGTCCGGGTTGTCGTCAATTATTGATGACCGCACCTTGATTACTTCGCCTTCTACCGCCCCACCCCATTGTACGGGTTACATGAAAGGCGGCAGGGTGTTTTTTTACTTCTTCTTTCTTTTGGTATATTTTACCAGTTCACTTTAGAGATTGCAGACATGATACAGTCTACCATCTACCTCAGAGGGCGAGAGGCCAGTTTTCCCTGGGTTTTTATTTGACAAAACGGATATCTGTTGTTTTTGTGTCGCATATCAAAAGTGCACCATCTCAGAAGTGTCTGGGGGGCCGATCCATGAACAATTAATGGAGCATTTGTATCTTAAAATCCTCAAATACGGAGCAAATTCTGGTTCCAGGGAACATTTACGATGCAAAAAGGGTGGCTTTTGTATGACTTGTAAATTTTACAAAGCACCATAAAATGCATCGTTAATGCTCAAATATATGATCACAAATATTATGATTGTATATTTCTTAGTGTCAAAATTATACAACGATACTCTGACAAAATTGTAGAAACATATCATTTTACTATTTTGCAGAGCGCACATCAAAATATATGAGATCTAAAGTGATTTATTTAATGTTTTTAATTTTGCAAATTATGCTTCGTAAATTTACAAAGCGTTTACAATGCATATATACAAAGCATTTTTCTTCTGCATTTTCACGAATTTGGGCTCTCCCTGGTTGAAAATTCTTAGAATATATGGTAAAGACCTGGAGGCAGTGTGACATTGCCCTTGAAATGACTCTGGCAAACGTGTCTGAAACTGGACTAGAAATACAGATTAAGGGATAAGCAGAAAGGTGAACTATCACTTGGCTGACTCAAGTATCCCTCTCGGAAGCAGTAATAATCAAATTGAATAGAGTAATAGATCGTGATGGTGTAACTCTTATACAGAATCCAGTTTTAAAAAGTACTCAAGTATAGGGAATAATGGCGAGGTCCTGATTCCTTCCTAATGGCAGTGTAGAAGGTATACCTACTAGACACCAATCCCTGCTCTGTATTCTCATGCCAACCCCCCATTATGGTTGGCCTGTCATTGCAGAGAGCGGCCAGTCCTATTTGCACTATGTAAATGTGTACATCTATGGGCTGCGGTAGCGGGCTTTTTGTCACTCGCGTCTGAGCGGATTCCTTAAGCAGGTCTTATAGTGTCGAGACACGCGTCTGTACAATGCGGGGTTGGCAGGGAATGATTTGACATGACTTTCAGCAGAGTAAGATTTAGATTTTATTCTGTTCGCCAGCCATATTGGTAGACTGAAATGGTAGATCAGACACTCATGCGCCTAAAAGAAGAGTAATAGTATTAAGTCTGATTTCAAAGACTGCTTTCAGTATAGGCTATTTTGATGAATACTCATACAAATGTGTTTATTCCAAATCAGTTTACATTGCTGTACTTTATTCTTCGCGTTGTATTAAGTTTCACAAATGGTATAAAGTTTGATTGGCGAAGTATAGGATGGCTGTTTCTTTAAACAAGTGAAAGAACCTGTTCACCCTATTATCACACATTTAATCCCCTGGTTCCTGTCCTATGCTTGGAGAGTGGATGCATGGGTTTTCTTGTGAGGGGACATTTAGTTACATTCAGTTACATGAAGATGTGTTCTATGGCCTTTGACAATTCTTACATTAGAATGGAGTTTGTGTTGTTATAATTCTTTAAAAACATACCTTAAAGGTATTTTACGTAGTTGTTTTATAAGTTTATATGTATTTTGCTTGTATTCATGTTATTTGGTTAAAATCTACAAGTTCCAGGATAGTTAAAACAATAATAAACAACTTTGAGTTTTGGGCAACTCTAGTAGGAGAGTGTGGAACCCAGGTGAAAGTCAATTGCCTCTCATGCTATTAGCTGACCGGCAGACCAGAACAGAGGTGTCAAATCCCCTACATTCTGTAGTTATGGTGTGCCAAATGAGAAAAACAAGTTCACTATTTTGAATTTGTATGAATTTTTTTTCTCAGTTCCAGCATTTATAGAAGGTCATCAGACATGTTTGTCAGCATGACGGCCATGTTGTTATAATGTGCCAAGTGCCCAAAAATGACTTCAAATTTTTAATTTTCAAGAAATTTCTTTTCACTTCTAAGTTTTAGACAAGGTCACCAGACATGTTTATCAGCATAGCGGCCATGTTTTTATGATGCACCAAGTGCACAGAAATGACTTCGGATTTTTTGATTTTTAGGAAATTTCTTTTTACATCCAACTTTTAGAAAAGGTCATCAGACATGTTTGTCAGCATGACGGCCATGTTGTTATAATGTGCCAAGTGCCCAAAAATGACTTCAAATTTTTAATTTTCAAGAAATTTCTTTTCACTTCTAAGTTTTAGACAAGGTCACCAGACATGTTTATCAGCATAGCGGCCATGTTTTTATGATGCACCAAGTGCACAGAAATGACTTCGGATTTTTTGATTTTTACGAAATTTCTTTTTACATCCAACTTTTAGAAAAGGTCATCAGACATGTTTATTAGCATGGCAGCCATGTTTTTATGATGTGCCAAGTACCCAAAAATGACTTCAAAATTTTCAATTTTCAAAAAACTATATTTCACTTTCAAGCTTTAGACAGGGTCATCAGACATGTTTATCAGCATAGCGGCCATGTTTTTATGATGTGCCAAGTGCACAGAAATGACTTCAATTTTTTTGATTTTCCGGAAATTTCTTTTCACTTCCAACTTTTAGACAAGGTCATCAGACATGTTTATTAGCATGGCGGCCATGTTTTTATGATACGCCAAGTACCCAAAAATGACTTCAAAATTTCTAATTTTCAAAAAATTTCTTTGCACTTCCAAGCTTTAGACAAGGTCATCAGACATGTTTATCAGCGTATAGCGGCCATGTTTTTATGATGCACCAAGTGCACATAAATGACTTCGATTTTTTTGATTTTCAGGGAATTTCTTTTCATTTTCAAGTTTTAGACAAGGTCATCAGACATCTTTATTAGCACGGTGGCCATGTTTTTATGATGCGCCAAGTACCCAAAAATGACTTCAAAATATTTAATTTTCAAGAAATTTCTTTTCACTTTCCAACTTTTAGACAAGGTCATCAGACATGTTTATTAGCATGGCGGCCATGTTTTTATGATGCACCAAGTACCCAAAAATGACTTCGAAATTTTTAATTTTCAAGAAATTTCTTTTCACTTCCAACTTTTAGACAAGGTCATCAGACATGTTTATTAGCATGGCGGCCATGTTTTTATGATGCGCCAAGTACCCAAAAATGACTTCGAAATTTTTAATTTTCAAGAAATTTCTTTTCACTCCCAACTTTTAGACAAGGTCATCAGACATGTTTATTAGCATGGCGGCCATGTTTTTATGATGCGCCAAGTACCCAAAAATGACTTCAACATTTTTAATTTTCAAGAAATTTCTTTTCACTTCTAAGCTTTAGACAAGGTCATCAGACATGTTTATTAGCATGGCGGCCATGTTTTTATGATGCGCCAAGTACCCAAAAATGACTTCAAAATATTTAATTTTCAGGAAATTTCTTTTCACCTCCATGTTTTAGACAAAGTCATCAGACATGTTTATCAGCATGGCGGCCATGTTTTTATGATGCGCCAAGTGCCCAAAACTGACTTCAAAATTTTTGATTTTCAAGAAATTTCTTTTCATTTCCAAGTTTTTGCAGGGTCATCAGACATGTTTGTCAGCATGGCAATCTTATAATTATTTATGATGCGCAATATGTCCAAAATTGCCTTCAATTTTCGAGCATAACAAAATTTCTTCTTCCCCCCCCAAGTTTTTGACAAGGTCAAAAGACATATTATTCAGCATGGTGACTATGTTTTTATGATGTGGCAAGTATACAAGAACAGGCTCAAATCTCACTTTGATACAGCATCTAAATAGGATATCCTTTTTTACCTCACGAGTTCCTCTTTGCTAATAACAACCTCTTCTTTATACAAATATATGATTATCTTACAATTATCTATTTCAAACTTTAGTAGTTTCTTTTTCATTAACAGGCGAAGAATCTCGTTATTTTAATAACGATTTCAGTTTTAAATGAGATTATACAGTTGCACTTGTTATTTAGATGAGATGAAACCTAAATTAGAAATATGTCCTAAATGAATCTACTACTGATGTGTTTTCAGTATTAACGAAGAATTTCAGTTTGGTAATTTCAATTGCAAATTTTCCTTAGTTGACATGACATTCCTGCAAATAAAACAGTCCAAAAAGTCAGAGGCGTCTCGTCAGATGGATTGAGGGAGCCCTAAGTAGTCCCCGTCCCGCGGGAGGTGTAATACCATGGTAATCCCGGGTAGTTGGGGGTAACCGGGACCCCGCCGGGTGGGGTGGCCGGGCGGGGTCCCCAATGTGTGCTTTACCCCCACTTTATAGTTGTCTGATGCCTATTGGAGGACTGGGAGAGAAGGGGTCATGACCTTGTGTCGTGTGTTTTAGATGACGTCATTTTCGTCTGGTGACGTCATGTCTGTCTGGTAACGTTACTTCATGTAGATCTTGCATGCACAAGATCACATGACCAAATTAGTGGCTGGGTGGCCTAATTGGTGATCAGATGATACCTCATGAGATTACATCTTCTACAACTGGTATATTATATTACAAAAATAACGCATTCTGGGCATGTAAACGCTAGGTATAAATCTCCATATATCTTTGAGCACAAATTTAGCTGTTAAGCCAGAAAAAAGGTGGTGAACTTCTCATCAAGTACTAGTCCTCTTTTAGCAAAATGCTAAAAACTACTCAACATAAAAGATGCGGCTTGTATAAAGGGTTCTCCAGTCGGCCAAAATGGCCTGGGAGTAGGGAAACCCTGCTTGGGAATAAGACAACCCTGTCTGGCAATAGAGCAACTCTGGGAACAGGGCAACCCTGTTTGGGAATAGGGCAACCTGGTGTGGGAATAAGACAACCCTGTCTGGCAATAGGGCAACCCTGTCTGGGAATAGGGCAGCCCTGTCTGGGAATAGGGCAGCCCTGTCTGAGAATAGGGCAACCCTGCCTTGGAATAGGGCAACTCTGTGAGCCACTCTTTGTAGATTGTGCAGCGAATGATTGGCTTCCCACAGCCTTTAAATCATCTCCTTCTGGTTAAGCGCTCATGGCAAATAAAGAACCCCATTAAAGATTTACTCTAACCTACACGCTTACATTCAGAGGGGATTAAAACTATTTGGCTGCTACTCCCCTTACTTCTATTTTATATGATCAACCTTTAATGGCATGATAGGCTTTGTTTATTCTTTGAGCAATTGAATTATATTAGTTCTTTGTCACAAAGTAAAATGATGAAGTTGTAATAAGTTGCTTAATAGTAGCCTAACATTTTACTAAGAATTTATGAGAAAGAATTGGGTATCATAGACTCGTATTAAACCTACATCTTATGTTCTTACCCAAAAGATCTACTTCTTTGTGTGTTTTTTTTTATAAATATTATGTCAGTCTGAGTAGAGTTTAGCAGACAGACACCAACTCTTTTTAACAACAATATAGGCCTTTGGCTGGCCTAGATTCTAGACCCCAATGTCCCAGCGGGTACTCGGCAGGTAGGGAGGTTCTGTGCAGGGCGCCTCCCGTACCCCGGCCTTATCACCAGGAACCAGCGGCTAAGGAGCATTCTCCTTATTACGGTATCCCAGAATCCTTTGCGCACGGCGCAGCTTCTGGTACTTCTTTTCTATCATTCAAGTCATGTTCAAACAACCATTACAAAGTATTTATGCAGAATTATTAATATTCCCTGTAATATGATAACATAGATGGGAGCTAATTTCAATTTCCACCATTCTTATAACTTAAATATGAATATTCTTTGTCAAAACAAGCAATTTATGTACATTAGATTATAGAAGAAAACCATCCAGCGAAGCCAGACCCACAATTTCTGTCAAAATGCAAGAAATCAAAAAATAATAATTTTACAGAACTTTATGATAGCCATATTGATAGAAGAGTTTATAATCTTGACAAATCATATTTTTTCAATTTTTTTCTTTGCACAAATATGTATTTATGATTTTTTAAAGTTACCGGAAACTGCTTCACGAGATCGCGTGGTCGGAACCGTAATAAGGGGAATTGGGGAAGAGGTGGGGGTGGAGGGTTCGGTAGAGGGGAGGGGGCGACTTGGTGTCAGTCAATAAATACTGGGAGAAAGACAGATTCATGTGTTTCAATAGAGCTGAAAAGTTTGATCCCAGATAATTTATTGAGGGCCGGTGAGCCAGTTAGACGTTCGAGTCGGTTCTGGTCTTTTGAATCTGGCGCGCTCGCCGCCCTCTAAGACATAGACTTTCGTGAAGAGTACTTATGGTCACTTTGTTGAAAGGACCCCCCGGAGCGCCAGGGAAAAGTACGACATTTTGGCGACCGATTCTGGGCTTAAATCCAAGCATTTGGGCTTATTTGGGCTTATATTAATATCAATTGGCATCTCTAGAACAAACAGGAATAGTTAAAATCGTCCAAATTGCGCCAAATTAGACATATTAACGCAAAATAAAAGTCGGTTACATCGGCGGTACTCGGGTATCTTCGGCATTCGTGACCCGCTTTCAATCGGGGAGGAAGGGATCTGGGTCAATCTATGAATATTCAACAAATTTGCATGCCTATTTCACCATGAAATCGGTCGTTCTAACTTTAGTTATTGGTATCCATAGCCTCCCACTGTCCCAGAATCGAAAATAATGCGAAATAACGCGTCTAAACGCGTAAATGCATCGCGCCATTTTCTTGCAATCCTTCGCCTCCCCACCGCTTGACACTGTCACACGGCCGGGTGTAGTCGCCGCGGTCGGACGTGTTGGCGGGAGGCTCCTCTTTCGCCGCCTGGATACCTGGATTACGGCGGTATCTGATGCTTTCAATATATATATTTTGGACGTCTGGACTCCCTTAAACGCATACAACGCATTGAATACTCATGCGTGAATCATGCGTTCGTATCGAAGGGAAAACATTGGATCGATCGGACACGTGGAGTCACTGTCAGACCTCAGACGGCTGGGAGCAGTCGTCCCAGCCGGTGGTTGTTACCGGGAGGCTGCGCCTTCTCCGCTTGGATTACAGCGGTATCTGATGCTTTCAATATATATATTTTGGACGAATGGATACCCTTAAACGCATTGACAATTCATGCGTGATCCATGCGTTCGTATCGAAGGCAAAACATTGGATCGATCGGACACGTGGAGGCACTGTCACTGTCAACATGGCGCCGTCAACCCTTCGCCGGGTTCTCTCCCCATCACGCCTGCATCGAAGCCAGGATGACATTAAACGCATTAATTGTGGAGGATATACGCATTGAAACGCATTGAGGACTCCAGGCGTTAAAGGTGGGTTCATATATTTTTTCCAGCATTTGAAATTATACCGTTGAAAAATAGGCCTAAACTCGGCGAGAGGCCTAACACAAATTGGTCGGACGGTTGTAACGCACAGAGTGTGGCTCCTGCACAGAGCCAGGCTTTGTGCAGACCCAAGTGTGGCAGTAGGTGTGACCGCACTTGGCTGCACAAAGTGTGGACGGGGGGCTTTGACACCTACCTACGCGAATCACATGTATTCAATGCCTATGGCCTCTTGGGTGATCATAACAGAACGTTTGGCTGAAATTGGGTGTATGTGCTTAAAATTCTTGATATATTTTGAAATATGATTTTGAAATAAATGAGTATCATGTATGCACTTGCAATTTTGCGTCATGGTTACTACGCCTTAGAGATATTTTTAAAAAAAAGAAAAGGGAGGTGGGGGCGCCCTTATGACCCTATGTACACATTTGAGGCGCCCCATCCATAATCTATAATTTTACATTAAAAAATCTACAAAAATTTGCACCCCACCCTAAATCCGAAATACGTTTCTGTTGCTCCCTGTGGGGGCTGGCAGGGAGGTGGGGCAAGTGAGGGCCGTACTTTGTGCGCCCAAGTATGGCCTGGGCTGTAGCGCGACACCTGCCGTACTTGGGTCTGCACAGAGTCTGGCTTGGTGCAGGGCCGCACTTCGCGCGGTACACGGTCACTGGCAATCTGAAAAATAATTATTTAGACCTTATTAGGCCTATCAAAATGAAATTCATGTATATATCTATGTTCTCATATATGTGAGGGTCCTATTTGTCATATAGTTTGATCTTTTTAGGCCTAGAAAGGCTTGCAAGAATATTTTACAGATGGTATGAAAAAATGACTGGACTCAGATAGGCCTAAGCCCGACCTCCGACACTGTCAATGTATTATGGCGGCTCCCAAAGCAATTATTTATTATCAAAAGATTAAATTATTTGTTGAATTGTCACTATAGTGTCATTTTTTCTTACCTACCATCAAAATATTCAATCTGAACTTTAATATGTCTAGGCCTAAGTCACTGTCAGTGTCTGAATCATTCCCATTCAATGTTAAAACATAGGCGTCACACTGTCAATAAGTTCTCTGGTGCTGTCAGTGTCAGTGTCGAACACAGATTTAAGATTTAAATGATTCAAAGATTAAATTATTTGTGAAATTGTCACTATAGTGTCATTTTTTCAGACCTACCATCAAAATATCTAAATCATTAATATCTCAATATCTAGGCCTAAGCCCTCTCCATTAGATCTTGGGATACACCGGCCCCTATGTGCCTACAGCACTTAACTTGATCCATTAAATCAATGGCGCTTTTGATCTAGTATAAACTGGTGTATATGTATAAATGTATTTATACATATATTCATATACATATATATTGCATACCCTCATCCCTTCCGTGTATTTCAGGGCCGAGAGGAGGGCGCTCAGATTGACCCCTTACCCCTAGTTACAGTAACGCATATTACATACCCCTGTCCCTCCTACATGTTTCAGGACCGAGAGGAGGGCACTCAAATTGACCCCTGACCCCTAGTTAAAGTAATGCATATTACATACCCCTGTCCCTCCTACATGTTTCAGGGCCAAGGGGAGGGCGCTCAGATTGACCCCTGACCCCTATTTACGGTAACGCGTATTACATACCTTTGTCCCTTCTGTGTGTTTCAGGGCCGAGAGGAGGGTGCTCAGATTGACCCCTGACCCCTAGTTACAGTAACGCGTATTACATACCTTTGTCCCTTCTGTGTGTTTCAGGGCCGAGAGGAGGGTGCTCAGATTGACCCCTGACCCCTAGTTACAGTAACGCCTATTACATACCTTTGTCCCTTCTGTGTGTTTCAGGGCCGAGAGGAGGGTGCTCAGATTGACCCCTGACCCCTAGTTACAGTAACGCATATTACATACCTTTGTCCCTTCTGTGTGTTTCAGGGCCGAGAGGAGGGCGCTCAGATCGACCCCTGGGAAGACCCGGCGTTCGAGGTGTACCACGTGACCGACCAGCATGGCTTCATTCAGTAAGTGACCACTTTTGGGGCAGTAGTATAAGAGGCGGGGGTTTGGGTAAGGGCGTTTAGAAGTGAAAAAGATACACAAGGTTTTGAGATGTTTCTGATTTCAATTCATAAAATCAGTACATCTAAAGCAGGCACATTATAGCCCAGTGCATCAGATATTTCAGTAAATTTAGTTTGGTTATCGCAGTGTGCGGGGTCAACACATTTTACAGCTGAATACTGATTACGGAGATCATCATACATGTACTTGTTTCTGCCAAGAACCAGTGGAAGACAAACGTAAGGAAAGTTGTTTCCAGCAAGGGAAACAATGTATACCCATTAATTTTTGTACATAAAGAGACGTAAAAAGCTCACACTTTATACTCTTCTTCCAGTGACCATGCGCTGCCGCAAACGCCAGACGCTGTCGAGGCAAAGGTGGGTAGCACTCTCGTATTCTTCTATAAATTCTAAGTGTCCCCTAAAATGTATTTTCAATTCACCTTTAACACAGACGGTTACCATAAGGAATATCTTCAGTGAGTTTAAGAAAGATTACAGATCCCAACTACAATTGATTAAAAAAATACATGAGAGCAGAAATAGAAATCATTTTTCAGTTTGATATTCATTGGAAGAGGTACAGAATATTATGACTGTGAATGGACTATGTATACTTCATCTTTAGGCAAAGGCGCAAGAGATCGAAAGAACTCAGAAATGGGTAAAAATGTTGAAGAAATGGGACAAGTACAGCAAAGAAGAAAAGGTGAGTGATCTTGCCAAAAAGAAAAGGTCTATACTAAGTCACTATATCTTTTCTGTGAGAACTGATATATTTGCAAAAGTAAGCAAATGTTAAGATTTTTCAAATGTTCAGTAACGTAGGGATAGATTCAACCATCCTGATTACATTCTTGTTAGAAAATTTCATATTTATTCTGTCTAAATATTAAAATCTTCAGCCAATCTCCACTTCGATTAGCCCAGATGCCTTATAGCAGATCTACAAAGGTATTCCCCTGTGGTCTGGGGAGAAGTATCACAAGAATCAGGTGCTAAACTCATTAAGATATAGATAACAAAAATTGAACTATTTTATCACTCACATGACCCTGTTCTCTTTGATTGGCTCAGATGCTGCGGCGGATCTACAAGGGCATCCCCCGCGCGGTGCGGGGCGAGGTGTGGCTGCGTCTGCTCAACCTCAATCGCATCAAGCTCGAACAGGCTGGTGTCTATGAGGTAGGTTTCTACCAAGTAAGTCCGGACACTTCTCTCACTTCTAGGATGTAGGCGTGGCTTCCCCCTTCTTCTACGCTTTGTCAATTGAATGGACACCTTTGAATTGAAAAACATGGATGAACGAAATGAAAGAGAGAAAAATCATCCAGATGAAACGAATGACCAGCATGGAGTTCTTCGTATTTTAAAAGATGCTTGGTATGATGATAATGCGAGGAGCATTTTATTTTTTTCAATAATTTGGGGGACGGGTTTCTTGGTTATTAATTCAAAACTGGGGAGAAATCAGACATAACTGTGTTTAAAAGGTAAGTATACATTTATGAAATTTTTTCATACATTACAGCATCGGCTATAAGAGATTTGTTTCATTTCAATGATTTCTTAAAATTCACTCTTTTATATGATTGTAATATTCTTGGTATAGTATTTTCTATTCCTCATAATTAATAAAAAAAAAAAAACAACGATCCCCCCCCTCAAATCTCATTTCTGTTAGTACTGTTCAAATTATTTAATTCGGAATAGAATTCTGTCAAGTATGAAATAGTTTCTGATACTGCTCTTTTAATTTGATTTACTTTCACAAGTTCTCTGCATTGTTGTATTTAAGTCCCAGTTAGAAGGCGTGAAGAATGCATGGTTGTGTGCCCACATGAGGGGTTTCGTTCGTGTGTTTCATAGCCTACTTTATAATCAAGAGTGCTTGCTGAAAACATAATATTTCGTTTCGTCTATTCGTAAAGCATTCGAGTATCACTTAATATATCAACCTCAGACGCCTGGCAGTTTTATTGTTTCAGTAAAGTTCCAAATAATATGCCATCATTATGTGCCACCTTCTTAAATTAGCAAATCCTCAATCCTGACGTTGGTAAAGAATATTAAAAGGCACTAATAAATTTCAGAGAGAAGTATAATTCTCTCTGTTACTTTGAAATCTCTTATTTTGTAAAGTGTGATAACCCTTTTGTCTCGCATAATCTTTAATATAACCTATAATCTATAGCTTCAATCACCAGCAGTCGACTGAAACTGTGTTGGTATGTTTGAGCAGTGTGTAAGTGTGTTCATCTCACTGTACCCGATCACTTCGTAACTCGGTGCCCCGGTCTGTTCGCAGGAGATGAAGGAACGTGCGCGTCAGTTGTCACCTGACATTCGGCAGATCGACCTGGACGTAAACCGCACCTACCGGGACCACATCATGTTCAGGAAGCGATATGACGTCAAGTGAGTTTATCAGCTTATCAACGGACCAAAAACCCCAAATATAAAAGATTTCATGTTTCCATGCACCTGCAGACTACACACACCTGTGGTTGTATATAATGCAGTGAATCAGTTGATCCCATCTTTCTTGGGTAACATTTTGGTGTATTTCAAAATAAGGATATTATGACTGAGGCCTTCAATCTCTCTCGAGCTAGTCATTTCTCGAACTGTTCACTAGCGAATAACGTAAGCTTCATGTCCCCCGACTATTAATCAACTTGTTGATTTAAGATCTGTTGCGACCCCTCAGTGCAAACAGTCATTTTCGTCTGTACTAGAAGGGATGTCAGATTTCCAAAAATGCGAAAATTTAATATTTTTTGGAAATCCTAAGATTCAAGTAACTGACCTCTTCCCCATTTTCCCCGAATTCCCTGGGACCGTCTCGCCATTTTCAAGTCATCGTGAGGTAGCCTGGAATCAGGAGTGTTGGTTGTTCTGGGGTACACAGGCGCCCTCTGTGGAGAAAGTAGAAACTAGAATACGAAACTAAAAGATGGTTGGGCTTTACCTTAGTTACTCCACTCGGCTGGCTGTTTTGTGTTATTTTAAGTTAGTGTTAAGAAACATTGTGGTGACTGCGTTGTCATAAATAATAGATGTTTAGATTCATACATGAAATGATGACTAATTCCAAGATAATCTCTTTCCAAAAAAACATAGAGATACATAAGAGTTATGTACGTCTATGAAAAAACCAACAGAGAACTTTGAGACCATTTTCTTTTATGGTAATTATGTTAAAGAAAGTATTGAAATATTTATAGGAACTTATGAAAATAGCCCCAAAGGCCGGAGCCCACGTATACTCTTAACTGAATAGGTTATTGGGTCACGAATGTACATGTTTTGATAAGTGTCTAATGAATAGCTATTCTCTTGCTCATCAAAGTACAACCATCATAACATTGATTATAGTGACCAATATGCCTAGTCAGTTACAAACATTTGTATATTTCCACGAAGGGAGAATTTTCTAAATTTTTAACCACTACATTGTTGAAGGAGTTGTATGTTATACATGCTAGAGTGACTACAATGTAAATTGTATAAAGTTTGTGTTTATAGAAACTTCTGAAAGTTGTATGTCGGCATGAAAAGCACAACTTGTATGTGATGATGATTCAATTATATATATAATTATATATATATATATATTTGAATCATATGAGTCATGACATCATATGAGTCATTTGAATCATATGAGTCATGACATCCAGAGCATATGGTAAAACACTATGTAGAATGAATCCGCCAAAATGATATTTGAAGGCCATTTATTTTGTAGTGCAGAAGTCGGATACTCTCATAGAATGAGTCAGATGGTGTTGGGCGTTATAAGAGATGTAATATTTAACTCGTCCCTTTCAGACAACAAGCCTTGTTCCATGTCCTGGCTGCCTACTCGATGTACAATACGGAGGTCGGGTACTGCCAAGGAATGAGTCAGATCGCCGCCTTGTTGCTCATGTTCCTAAGTGAAGAGGTAAGCATGATATTTATGCTTTTTTCCAAATTACTAAAGATTTTCACAGTCATTTTGGAATACAAAATCATCAGACTTGTAAAATTGTATTTAAAAAAAAAATGAAAATAAAGGGGGTAAAATCGTGAACATTTTCTAGTAATGAAATATTTCCCAGTAATTTTGTATATATCTACATGTGGCATCATGAACATTCACGCGTATTATGCAAATCCTACAAATGCACAAGTCTTATTAAAATTGAGTTAAGTATTGAATACATATCCAAGCAGAAAAAGTCAGATACGATCACTGAATGGTCCTAGAACGAATTTGTAGAAGTCCATGTCCCATATCTTATTAAGATATGTTTAAGTTAAACAGCGCTGTATCGTTAACCCAATTTTCCTCTTGCACCTTATCCTATAACATTGTTTAAACTTGTTCCATCCCTCATTTACAGGATGCATTCTGGGCCCTCTCGGCGCTGCTCAGCAACGAACCTCATTGTATGCACGGTCAGTACACAGCCCTTCCCTAAACAATCTTAGAGATAAGAGTAAATAGTTCAAGGCAAATTATACAAGAATTCACGTAAAAATGAAAAAATAAAAAGTTCAAACCAAAATGTGGATAATTTGCGCTAAGCTAAGTTTATGTGCATCCGCACCTGGCAACTAGATTTGGGAGCTTTCTCTTTCCTGGTCGGACAATAACAAAATCAACGCGTTACATGTTTACTCTGCCTCTCATGGAAGATATAATCCTATAAAATATTTTGATTTGTGACTTGACCTTTTCAGGTTTCTTTATCCCCGGTTTCCCCAAGTTACTTCGGTTCCAAGACCATCATGACCGGGTGCTCAAAAAGTTCTTGCCCAAAGTTAAAAAACATTTGGTGAGTATGTCTCTAACATTACAATTTTCTCATAGCTCTGAGATGCAATATAGTGCTCCTGCGAGAGAATTACATAAAATATAAATGTCTGTAAAGTAATTTAACTTCGGATTACATGCAATATCATAAGGATTTTTAATTTTAAATTTTACTTCGGTTTAATGCAGCAGTCTTGCTCAAACCGATTTAACTAATCTTAAGATGTGACCTCCCATCGGCGCATGCAGTGGGAATTAAAATTTGTCGTTATTGAATTTGAAGGAGCACTGACAATGTCATTCGTACACAAATTGTTAATGTGTTGTCATGGTTCAATTTTCTCGGTCACGAAGGGCCATTAGAACACCGCCAACTGCCTAAATGAAAAGAAACAAAATGCTTCTATAACCTTTTTATAATTGTTTACTTTTTCCAGGAGAAAAACGAGATTCTGTCGAGTATCTACACCATCAAATGGTTTCTGCAATGCTTCCTGGATCGGGTAAGTGCTGAATAAATTCAATTTAGTTACTTGTAGAATGGCATATTTTAACTTTTTAAAAAGATTCCTTTTTTCGTATTCGCCCACACTCGTTAAATAATATAAATTTGGAAATGATTTAAATGATACGCATAATATCAAATAAACAAATATTATTTTCTGAATTTATTTCATTTGACACTTTTCTAAACCACAGTGAAATACAATTGGAATTTATACCAATGAATGATATAATTGTTGAGATAGATATAGCAAACCGCACCCCTGAAGAAGGTAGGTTAAAATATGTATTACCAACTTCCTTTTGTCATGAGAACAGAAGTAACTTATTTGTTGACTAACGGTTCTGCTTGTGGCCGGCTAGGTTCCGTTCACGCTGACGCTGCGGCTGTGGGACGTGTACATGCTGGAGGGCGAGCGGCTACTCATCGGGATGGCCTACAACCTGCTCAAGATGCACAAAAGTGAGCTTCTACTTTACCTTACCAAGTTAAAAATTCATCACGAAAAGAGTTTCCCCAAGTCTCCAGACCAGATGAATTAATTCCAAATCCCCCTTTCTCTTTCTTTTTTCTATTTTCCAATTTTCTTATCAATTGTTCCATAAACAATGACCGACCTAGACAAACAATAGGGGGATCTTCTATCAACAAAATGACTACTGAGGTGATCCCTGTCGTGCTGGTGATATGATACAACCCTTTTTTCCCCGCAGAGCGCCTTATGAAGCTGAACATGGAGGAGCTCCTTGGTTTCTTCCAGACGTACCTTGTGGCAGACTTTGGCTACACGGATGACCAGGTGATCGAGTCGTTACAGGTCAGTTCCGCCTCTTCTGTTGTTGTCCTTGTTTTAATGATACATCGAAAGAAAAAGGGTAACAAGCGCATTTATAGTTGGCCTGACAGACTGGGCATAATTTCGATTAACAAGCAGTCAAACACCAAAGCCGAACAAAATAATATTAGAATATACAGGGTAACAAGTGATGAAATTGGCAACAAATGTTTTTGTACAAATGTAAGTTGGCTCTGTTAACTCAGTTAATAAGTCGATGATATTGTAGCTCAAAAAAAGGAGCCTGATTTTGAATGTCTTTCTAGTAAGGATATTCTTTCATTGCATAAGAAAAGTTGAGTAACTAAAAAGACCTCATTACAGTTGGAGATTTTACTAAGCGTTCATTAATCAGCATAAAATGCAGCTCTAAGAAATTTCTCTTGTTATTTCAGGTTTGTCTTGAAGAGCTACGGAAAGCTAAGATGGACATTCCTCCTAAAGGGGACCTAAATGAGTTCCCGACCCAGCCGTTCGGCCTGTTCGTGCCCCCAAGTGTGGAGCAGCTGATCGGCCGGCGCACCCTGGAGACCGAGAAGGAGATTGTCAGCGGGAAACGAAGGAGCATCAAAGAGATGCGTCCCGAGGTGCCCGCAGACGGCGGCAAGGCTGCCATCCCACTGGACCAACTGGAGGAAGAACAGGAGGAAAACAGGCTAAGGTCTTCCTCTGCAGAAGGAGACTATGATGTCATGACCATCTCTGCTACAACAGATGGCCAGAGCTCAAGGGCCTCAACGGCAGACTATCGCAGCTCCAAGACATCGTTCCTCGATGAGGTGGCTAATGTGGTGACACAAGGTGCTCGCCAACTGAGCAGGGCAACCTTGAATGAGCCTTCTCCAGAGCCGCCCGAGTTAGTTACAACTCCTGGAAGTGTTTCTAATAAGGTGGGGGTGATCCAGTTGGAGGTGTCAAAGCGGCCAATATCTCCTTCCAGGACGTCCCTATCACCTACTTCCCTGCCACCCGTCTCCCCAACACAACCCTTGGTGTCGACACCACAACGCCCAGTGTCCCCACCACAACGCTCTGTTTCCCCCACGAAACCACAACCAGTGGCCGCTGCAGTAAAACCACCACCACCACCAGTACCAGTGAGGGGGAAATCATTGCCATCACCAACAGCATCTAATGCTGCCTCAGAACGGACTTCCCCACAAAGCTCCGATTACGATAATGTGAACGGCTCGCTTGTGTACGAACAGAGCCTTGATCGGACACTCGAAACCATGGAGAACCCAAGTGGCCAGTCAGGTGATGCTGGCCAAGCTGTATCCATCATCACAGTAAACGGCTTCAACCAGACCAAGCAAAGCCAACAAAGTCAAGAAATGACGAGGCAGGTCAGCTCCACTTCAAGCGTGTCTTATGTCCGCCATGAATCCGGAGAAGTGAGGAAGGAAGTGCACATCCAGGAGTCTTCTGTGATGCAGGCCAACGGCCCGTTCTTCCCCTCGCCTCCCTCGCCTACCCGCCAACCCACCTCTCCAGTGCGAGTCTCGCCCACGAGACAGCCCACATCTCCTGGGCACATCTCACCAAGGAGGGAAGGGGTGAGGTCACCCGTGTCCCCCACAAGACAAGGAATGACATCACCAGGGCAGATTTCTCCCTCAAGGCACTCGGTTACATCCAACCCAGGACATCCCTTGTCGCCTTCAAGGAGATCGCCCCTCCGCTCCCCCACCAACCCGACTGCACACCCAGTCAATGGCAGCATCGTGGACCAGAACGGCTTCACGGACTACCCTCTCCCACCACCTGCACCATCACCTCCTCCGGAGGGAAGCCTCAACATCCGTATGAGTCCCTCTCGCTCCCCTCCGATTGGCAGAATACCCCATTCTGCTTCAGATGGCCGTGTGGTTGATGGACTTCCCGTGGGGTCGCCTACTCGCACCGGGGTGGTGCATTCAAGGTCCACAGGAGGCATCGTTCAACAAGTTACCACCCCTACAGAGGAGACGCGGACTGTGTATCGCAGCTCCATCTATCTGTAGGGACTACTGTCTGTTAGACTGCTGTGAATGGACAATTACCACAGCGGAGGACTACCCCAGGAACTTCCCAAGACCACGAGTCTGACACCTGTTTGACACACTGACAACTACACGAAGAAACAAAAGTAGAACGAGTCAGTAATAACAACACGTATTGGTTGTCTTTTGATTTTCTCAAGAGTAGTTCTTCCTAGGGTAGTTGTCCTTGGGGTTCTTGTCCTAGAACTGTCAACACAAATGTTAGTGAGCATGGAAGAACAAGCAAGCTTATCTACTAGTCATGCACCCAACAACCAATTGTCATACCATGCGATTACTCATGAACAGTTGAGGTCACTCACTCTTCATGCAGAAGCACGAAGCTAGGAAGTTACCAAGACATTGTGCAATGCTTTCTAATCATTCCTAGATTCCATACACGACATGGCCTGCAATCACTGTAGAATATTTTACACACAACACACAAAAGAAAATGGTGTTTTTGTATATATATGAGTGTTTAACTAGAGAGAAGATAGGAAAACCGTTAGTTTGGTTTGTAAATGTGTGTAGGAGTCACTGGAAGGGATGACACTTGTAAAAAGGAACATGTGTGTTTGCTGTGCTGCTATTGTGTCTTGTTCTTTCCAAAACCGAGTGAGAAAGAAAATGCCTGCATGTCCTAGCTGCAGCCCTTGATGTGTTTTATAAACTTGATGGGTCCAGTTTTCTGTATGACATAAGAACATGCAAAACCAACCTACTTGGTATCTTGTCAGTCAATTAGAATGAAGTATCTTAATAGGATATGTAGATAACTCACCTTCTCCATGTATACAGAGAAAAACATGTCTGTTGGTCGCAGTAAGGTTTAAGAAGTTTCTCTGCAGATTTCATGTATATATGTGCATGGGTTCAAACATGTTTCGAATGAATATATCAACCAGTATTTTAAAAACAAAACATTACCTTTGGTCTTATGTTTTTAGAAAGTTAATTGCAATAGTAAACATGAAAGCAGACCCAGGTTTTACAGACTTGTTACAATGTCAGTGACTCGAGTCCTCTGCGATTTGGTTGAGGATGTTATGATTTATTGAACAGCAAGAAGTCCGATGAGAACACCCAAGTATAAAAATGTGTGATCCTACTGATCCAATGGCACCCCTGGTCAAATATCCAGGCTTTCATAAAACTCTTTCTGGCAACCAAACTTTAAGAAATATAGAGTGCTGTAGGACCTGCTAAATTATTTTTCTGATCTTTATGAAATATTATTGTGATAGGCTTTAGAGTGTACAGAGCTTCAACAGTGGTAACAACATTTGAACCTATGTTAGAAAAGGAAAACGAAAAAGAAATTGGGGAAAAGTCTTCCGATAAATTACTCCTTGATAAAGTACTCCTGCTTCAAAAATCACTGACCAATTATAATTCTAGCAGGGCACAAAATATTGTTAAGCTAGTAGAAAACTGGCTGTCTCTTCAACTGATTCATTTACCTATATACAAATTTCTCTGTATAATCTTAAAAGGTTTATATAATACTATCATTATAACTAGTGTATATTTTGTACAAAGTGTATTATCTGATATTATACATCATTATGTACATCAAGATTCAAAAATTTGATATTGCGGTCATGTGTAATCAGATCTTCATTTGTGATCATTGGAATTACTTGATAGACCATGTCATTAAGTTTATATTACATGTGTATATTCTGTAATTGGAACTGGTAACTATAGGAGCACTTATAGCTCACTTAATAGAGTCCTATTATCTTCTGTTTTTCGTGGTCATTTTGTTACGTTCCTACACATGCTTGACCTAGGTCAAGGCAATTCATGCCTGGGGGGAAATCGAGAGGGTTCTATGCAGAAAACTCTAGTAAGTTCTGTGATTTATTTCTTGTTTCGAAGGAGCTAATTATAGCTAATTATGATTTAACATTTTGGTCATATGCTGCTTTTTGTTTTCGGTGACATATACAATGTTGATTATCCCTTATATCCTGCAACAAGTGAACCAACACGAGGCCTGCTACGCAAGGTGTCCACTCTCTTCGTACTCGACTGTATTTGTCCGTTCACTGTATTAGCTATGCACTCAAAAGCCATAACTAGATCACAGGCAAATACTCAACAGCCATTGATTGAAGAAAACAAAATTGATTGCATGTATTTATTGAGTTTTTGTTTTCTTTTAGTCCAATCACAGGTGCAGTATTGGACCAGGGTGCTATTCAATCCCATTATGAAAGATAGTGCGAAAAAAGATAACTATATACTGGAGGGAAAAGGGAAGATGTCTTTATGTGCTTCATTCTCTGTTTGGCCAATCATTTGTATCAATGTGGAAAGCAATACATTTGGTGTAAAAATTTACATTTAACCGTTCTATGCGATGAATCTAACGTTAGGTTACTGATAAAAATTTGTTTTCGATTTGACTGATAATGTTTGATATTCATGATATTATATTTTTAGAACCTAGAAATGTACTTTGTTTGGTTCTCAGTGTATAATTTGTTGAGGTATCATGACTTTGAATTAGACTGATCATTATATTATATGATTACTTATCATAGAGGTAAAATGCCAGGGCAGCCAAAGTTACACAATGTAATAATGATATTTATATGAGGAAAAAAAATAGGAAAAAATATTTCCAATTATCCCATTTTTCAGAAACAAAAGAAAAGGCAATTGAGATATTGTTCTTGTTTCTCAATGTGATGTGAAAATAGTAGTATCCTGAACAACCTTCTATCCCCCCCCCCCCAACAATTTTATTAAATTCTGTGGAAACCCACTACAGCCAGTTAGTTTTTCATTGCTGACAGAGAGGATATGTAGCCAAGCTGTATGTATATTGTGTGGTCCATATCATGGAACCTGGAGTAATGGTTATGATGTATGGATATCTTAGTGCGTAACACGTAAGGGAAACTGTGATGATAGGCAATGTTTGAGGTATTTTTATCCACATACAAGGGAAGGTATCAAATGGCCATGTGACGCAGATGAAGTTGATATATGTATTATGAGTAGGGCCCAATTTCCATAATTAACAATAATAAAATTCCTATTCTGGATTACAAAAACATTGCGAAAGATGCTTGGTTTGCTCTGCATATACCAGCGAATATGAAAAGTCATCAAACATTTGGAGATTCTGACATTTGTTAAAAATTTCTGAATTTTTCCCACCTAAGATTTCAGACAATGTTTGAGAAAAAACATGAAAAAATGTTTCAGAATACATGTAAGGTTTTGTAGGAAATATCTGTCACATACCTTACGGATGTTGGCTATAATGTCTGAAGTTTCTTAAAAGCTTTCATATACACTGATATACAGTCAATCTAGTATACCCATGAAGACTAACCCTTTCACTATACTATGCTGGGCCTTCTGTACAAAAATACTATGACCAATACCCAGTTTTACCATGGAAACTGTAGTGTCCTTAAGTATAGAATATTCTTATACATTGTATAAACGTATAACATAGTGGTAATGTCTCTTCGTGTCTATGTCTGTAAGGATAAGTTTAGTTAAAAACCTGTCTCTTATTTAGAAATGGTGCCCGGAGGCATCTGCAGGTTACAACTGGGAATGCCTGAAGGTAACCAGACTACCTGGTAGTGAAAGGGCTAATCTCTCACGATTTATCCAAAACCTTTTAGATACCCATTGAAATTCTATCCCCATTCTATTCAAGCTAACCTAGATTAATCAAACAACATATCATCAATGCAATTGACCTTATTAACTCATAGTTGGCACCTAAATACTGGACTTGTCTACCCAAGCTGAAAAGTCTTGCAAAATCTAGATACTTGGCATAGAGACTTTTGATAGGCAGGGAGTGAAAGTATGAATGGATTGCCTTAGCGTTGTTTGAACTGTATAGAACAGTATCTAGGTTCACAGTAACCTGCAACATCAACAAAATCAATTATGTACACAGAATGACAGTTTTGCCGTTGATAATTTGCTTGCAACATTTTACCCTGAAGGTTTGCAAAAGACGCTTGTGCCAGTAACTAGGCTGAATCAAAAGTAGATATAATTCACTTGGAAATTGCAATAAAAATATCCAATAAAGTGTAATTAATTTCTGCTTCATATAGGAGACGTATGTCAAAGAAATAGTGATGGGACAAATGGTTTTTATTGAGAATAAACAAAAGTTAATTTAAGGATTCTATCAAAGGAATTAGATTCAAACATAAATAGTGGAAATTTTCCAATCCAGCACAGAGGTCAGTAAGTTTAGTTTTGGTGTGATACAAATTCCTTCCTACTGATACATTTTATTACATGTCTGATTCTGTTGTTACATTTCAATGTGGCTGAGCCATGCTTGGATGTTTCACCATAGTGTAACCAACGGATTCTGACAGAACTTCAGTGTGTGAGATTACCATCCCTCTAAATACTGCATACGGGAGATTCGCACTGGGCGCAGCCATGTTGTGATAGGGGACACTCCTCATTGGCATAAAAATCGCAGTTGACCACCCACAACCAGTGGCACGAAACCGGTGACACTCTTCATTGGCTGAGAGATCGCTCTTGACCACCCACAGTTAGTGGTGCGAAAAGACTCCCGAATGCGGTATAGACTCATCACTCCTAGCCTTCCTGGTACAGGCTAGAAATCAACAGACTTATTTCCCACCCACATATAGATAAAATGTGTTCATAGACAACATGAAGAGAACAGGAATATTTTCTTTTCCTACCTATCCTGATTAAGACCACATAGTTGTGTGATCAAGAGAGTTTGCCATGATAATTATTTTCTGTAAGACTATTGTATATTATGACTTTGGTTTGTATGTAGTATAACCTGTGGACAGTGGGGCTGTGCACTAACAAAAATGCTGATTGCCATCGCGTTCACTTCGTTCCTTTCGAATTGAACTGGACATGGAAAAGGGTCTTGATGACTAGTGTGAAGGGCAGGATTCAAGAGGGTGACATTAAAGATTACCAAATTAGGTGGTATTCAATGTGAAAAGTTATTGACAGTTAAGTATATAAGGGACAGAAAGATGTTGAGTGGTTGAATAGAGAAACGGGAAAGTTGGTCATTTTCGATTTAATATGATTGTACTGTTTATGACTGATTTTAATTATGAAAATATGCGTCCTAATGCATGAGACAATATTGTAAGGTTTTGATTTTTGCTCCTTGTCATTGGGAAAAAAGAGGAGTACTTCATTCTCATAGAAATATGCCAAAATGCCCGTTTAAAGGTACTTTGTAGGAAAAAGCCATATCTTAACTTTTTATGTTATTTATCAAACAATGTTCAGGTGTACATAATTAAAAGTACTACAGATTGTCAAATGCGCTGCACATTCTCATTGTTGAGACACCACATCCAAAAAGTAGATGATATGAGGAATGTCACAACAGATCCATTGCTCATAGTTCACTTTAAGGACATCAGACATGTGTTAGACAAGTGCGATGTAAACCAAAAGGCTCGCTGAAGCCCCATACCTACTAGGCGATTTTTATTTATCGACAATAAAATTGGCTGATTTTAAGGATAGAATCGGCTGACTTTAGTGCCGATTCATGTCAAACACTTCCATTCCAATATGGGATACTTACAGGTGATGACAGGAATTGGCCGATTTATCCACTGACTTGTCGGCTGATTGTGTGAAAGTGTCCTAGTGGGTATGGCGCTAAAGGTAACCTTGTCTGATGCGAACGCCTTTAGAGCCTTGTAGCGTGGAAACTATTGTACTGAGCTCTCCTGAGGCCCTCTGCCCTGTGTGTTTGATAGAAAGGTGCTTAATATTGAGTCTGACAATACTACAGCAGCAGTTTTTAGGCCCCTTGTATTTATTACTATTATTATTATGATTCTTATCTGGAGCGTAGCGTGTGAGTGGCGCCATCTTGTGCAGGCTACATGCGTAGACGTTTATACACGGGGAACCACTCTTTATGTGAACCAATCTAGGTAAAGAAGAATAAAAGAAGCCAATAACACAAACAGCGACTGAAAATTGTCTTTTTCCATCTTGTTAGATTATTCTAAGTTAAAACGTTTCATAGATTGACATAAGGCCGCGAAACTATTTGAGTGAAAGAAATAAAACGCAATGTATCATGTAGAAATATCCGCAAAATGTGTGAAATTATAACTACGCAAAAATGTACTGAATGCGTGAAAATTCAGCAGTGCGAAAATATATACATTCAGAGTATGCAATGAATGTAATTGATTACCTCGCAACTACAGAACGTAAAATGCATAGGCCTATCAAGGGAGTTTCGATCACAGGACCTTTTACAGAAGAGGCAAACTGTCTAACCACTGTACTATAGAATTCGCGGATGGTTAGGGAAGGAGAGAACACTGCTTAATACCTGCATAAGCTCAATCTGCATCTATATAATATGTATATAATAATAAGATATTAGAATATGAAATATATTGTATTCATGGGACGTAGTATAAGCTTGTAAACCACCTTGGCGAAGGAGATTATGCTATATAAGCTCCTGGGCCACATAACCTTGTAAATGTTGTAAAGGTAATAAATGTGGCTGCAGAGGTTATATAATATAAACTCCTCCTCCACAGCAGTTTACCTTCACATAACCTCCGGGCCACATTTACAACCTTAATAACATTTACAAGGTTATGGTTAGGATACCATAGCATAGTTGTTTGAGTACATGACTGTACTTTGAAAGGTCCCAGGATCGAAACCCCATGCATATAGTTTTTACTTTGAATAAAATCACAAAGCATGCAATTACGTTCTCTGCATAATTACGTTTGGTTTTCATACAAATGTACATCTGCACCAAATTAAAAAACAAACATTAGATTTTGAATATACGAATTATCAAGAATTATTAAGAAGTATAGAGGTATCATAAATTGTACTTTCAAATGTCAATTGTTGCATCAGCTGCGTCAATAAGGTAGTTAGGCCCTCGGACCATACATCCTGAACTATAGAGGTTTAATTATCCGTTTAAAGTTAATGCGTGTTCGTGTTGTTTCGTTGTATAGATAATAGCTAGCTCCATTCGCAGTCTCCCTCCTCGTCGACTGCGGTCGTCCAATACATAATTATAGTTCCCTTATCATGTAAGACATGAACACTCGTTGTGAAAGGATTTGTTGTTTATTATCCAATGTCTAGTCGTTCCGTGACAAGAACTCGATTGACCATGATCAGTCCCGAGGTTAGAGTTCCCTCGAACACATTCAGTCAACGCTCCGCGCTCTAACACAATTTCTATATGCCTCTCTCCAGAACCTAGACTGCAGATTAAAGGTCCAACCTTCACAGGATGTTTACTCACACAGTGCTTGCAGCTACTCTGGCTAGCTAAGAGCGGAACACATTATTATATGGTGGTACGTCACACCTTAACTCCTCCCTCATTTCACTACTGTCAAAGTGAAACATTGGCTTACACGTGCGCTTCTAAGCTCACGTCATGCTGCCCAAACATGGACTGGCCACCCGCGTCAGTACAATCCAAAGGTGTGTGATTCGAACCAGACATTGCACATAGCAAAAAGAACTTCTCAAAAAATAGAAATTGGATCCAAAGGTTGATATTGGTGTGGGATCATATCAAATTACTTCCAGAAGTATATCAGATAACCTCTGGTGGTTTACATAACCCCTGAAGGTTAACCACATAACCTCGTTGCAAAATCTTCGAGTAATGATGAATGCGAATAATTATGTCCAATGTCAATATCAATAGCTTGCCTCAACCTCATTTTAAGATACAAAATAATGATTTTCATATTTTATATTAAATGATATATACATGTACATATGCTAGAATTTAGAGATAAGGTTTTAAATTGAATGCTCAGATGCCTATTCAACGTCTAGAGACATTTCATCATACAAGTACAAATTATATTGTGTTTTATCAATATAGTCAAGGTACTCATTTATACATTTCACAGAGATTTTGATTTAATTTTGTACACTTAATTTATGGATAAGTATTGTAAATCCTTTTGACCTTATCAAATCCTAAAACCTTTATAATTAATACCAATTAAGCTGTTGTTCCATAACTCTCCCTTCTTCATGCTATAGATGTCTAGACTGACCTCTCAGCCCGTGCCCGCTGTGATTCTAGGGGTGGTGTTATACGACATAACTCAGGCTGCAATATCGGCACTATAATGATATTACAGACAATTTGCATACACGAGTGGTATGATTGTTAAAAATTGGCAATTTGGAGTATTTCACACAACTCTAACAAAGAATTTTATCTCTAATATGTGCGATTTCTCTGCAACATTGTCATATCACAGCTCAAGTCGTATATTGTAATACCACCGTCAGGTCAGGTAGCGTGTTGACTGAGGCCTGATCCCACCCATTATACGGTTTACTCTACAGCTCATACCGTCTAAGTGTTAACACCTGGTCCCACAACTATTGAGGGTAGACAAGTGGCCCTGCATCATGAACAGGCAGTTTTCATGCCTCCTGTCCCAAGGTGCCAGCAGAAGTGAGGACATAATATAATAATACTGCTCAATGGCTGATTTAGAGGCGGGGTGGGGGGCGCGCCCTTCTATTTTCCTGGAAATTTCATTTGTTTATTCAAAATTCGGCCCAAACCCCAATAATCTAAAAACTTCCAATAGCGCTCCCCTATCAATTTCCTAGGTTCGCTGGTGCTGCTATTATAAAGATATGTAATTCTCCAAAAACCTGACAATTCTGCCCATAGAAACTTGCCTCGGGAAATGTGTATAAGCATAGTGTCTATCTTCTAATAGTTTTGATCATGCACCATGTGTACGGGCACCAAAAATTGAATAACTCAAAATTTTCATTTTCGCGGTGATGTGACAGCATTAATCCAGAGTAACCACCCAACAACCATAGTTATCTTGCACCTTCTCCCAAAGTCTGTAATATCCGAGATTCCTACTCTGATTGATAAGGGTATTCAAGGGGAGGCCCTAGCAAAGTTGGTCTGTTGTCTCAGACACATACTAATGATAGTGCAGTAGCCCACAATCACTAATAAGATCAGTTATACTGATTATAATCTAATTGGTAAAACATACAATTTCATATTAAAAAAAACTATACAAATTCAGGAGAGGAGGGTATTAGGAAAGAAACCATGGCAACCACGCTCATTATAAATGAATTTCCGTTTATGTTCAAGTCTTTCAGGATAGTTATATATTTATAAAAGTGTCGAGTAGTTTTTAGTTTAAGAGACCACTTCACATCATAAATGTACTATGTGAGAAACACATTTGTCTTTATTGGGTATGTTTTGTGCCATATATAAAGGAAATTAAGCCTACTTATATTTTGACCATAGCTTCATTAGGATTAAGCACGATCTATAATTCGATTCACATAGCGACTTGTAATATTACTTATTAGAGGAGGTGTTTAAACTGGTTGTTTACTTCCTGAGACATGCCGTTGACTTCCTATCATTGATTAGACCCTCAGACACGTCCCTGTGCTACACGTTCAGTCTCAGTGGTCTATTGCATAAGTGATCGCCGTTGGCTCCTTACAATGTATATACCAACGACATGCCTTTTGAGAAATGTGCTAAATTTCACGTTGTTATGTGCGAATTTCTATTGTGAAAAAAGCACAATGTTCGTTGTAAATAGCTTTAATCTCTCACGATAGTGGTGGTTTTCATTATGGGACGGGCCACGTAGTGTGGCCATCTCATAAATGAAACTATCACAACTGCGATAGACTAAAACAATCGGTTTTGAAAAGGGACGCAACAGCAATGACTTAACGACACTACACCCGACACTTGAAGTGTCTGTTTGATTTCTGTTTTACCATATATATGTATCTAGTTACGTTATATATGCTCTTCTTTTGCATAATATCAATTGGCCACTTAGAACAGATATGAATCAAACAGCAATACCCTTCACACCAGCGCCGTTGCTTTTGCAAGTTATTATAATTGCGGAATCCTTCATGCAATGGGCCATGCATAGCCTTCTCGTAACAGTGAAACTTTGATTGTCAAGGAAAGGTGACAACAAGCTCCACAGTTTGGCACTAAAATCACCCCTTCGGTGTATGTATTTTGATATGACATCCGAAATTCAAGAGATAGTTCCTTCCTCTTGTGATGGCTTATTACAAAGTTCAAATTGGAGCAATCGAAAAGTTACAATTGCATTTTTTTTATCAAGGATATAATTATATCGTTTTGAGAATATCTGTGTAATGAAACTAATTTTGGTGTGATGGCTGTAACCCCTTCATTCACTTAGAATCCCCTTAGATTTGCCAAGAAGCCTTTCAGTTTTGGGGCTGGGTATGGCCGTGTTGTTTTCGATATTTCAGTAAGCAAGCTGTCTATAATTTGCTAGATATATAAGGGGTTGACACCACATCACAATCATAGAGACGGATTAAGAGGCGTGGGATAGGACAAATTTAGATTTTTTCAAAATGTGAAATGCAAGCCTCTAGAGGGGCGCCGAAAATTGTTGCACAAGGAACCCCCTCCATCCCCCCCCCCCCTTTATTTATTGTTTAATAGAAATTCCTGGATCTGCCCTTGAATTGAATATTTTCTTTTTCTAACCATGATCCAGATATTATCCATTAAAGGACTAATAAAACCCAAGTAAAGTTAGAATAATCTCATAAAAAAAACACCTATAATCTACCCAGCCAAGCCTGCATGTAATTGCTTAGCCTGCCCTTACATCACACTATTTACCTGGGCGCGACCTCTGAGCGCCACTTACAGGGCGGGTGTGAACGGGGCGCCGGTCAAGGCGCACCCTGAACCCTTTACACGAAGTGGACATAGGTCTACAGGGACCAGGAGGGCACACAGACCCTATTACATGTATACTAACACGTTGTGCATATTGCCCGTCACATAATCAGCCGAAATTGTATACTTGATATTCCGACATCACATGTACCTACACGGAAGATTATTGTCAAATGAGTGTGGTTTAATAATAACAAACAAAAATTAAAAAACATCAACACTGAGTCAGACAGTAACAGCCACCGATATCCTACCTTGTTGAAAACGCAGCCAGTAAACAAAAACCTGCACAGAAAGTACTTCCCAATTTATTATACGTTCTTACACTGAAATTTGCTTAGATTGAAATATCTATTTCATAAACCATTTCCAGAAGTAAAATCTGCCGAGAAGAACAGTATGATACTGTGCCTATGACACTAATCCAAGACGTTGCGCAGTGGAGGTCATATTGCACAAGAACCAATTGGACACGTCATATTAGATATCGAGTGATCACTTATAAACTTTTTTTTTCTTATTATAAACATATTTTGTGATTTGATGAGGCTTATGCACTACTCTTGTATTCACATAAGGCCTATGATAAAGATCATACAAGAGTTCTATGATACACAGACAAAATGGCTTAAGTCACTAGTGTAGCCATTTGATTTGGAGATTGACCCTAAAGGGGGCATTCCACTACACCATATGGGCTGCGATATCGGCGCGATATCAGGGGCAGATCCAGGATTTCTGAAAGGAGGGGGCCAGCATATAGGCTTAGGAATGAAAAGGGGTGCATTTGCACCCATGCATGCAGTATTTCCCCCTCTTTTTGTAGTTTAGAGGTCGACCAAAAGTAGGGGGTCAGGACCCCCTGGACCCCCCCTCTGGATCCGCCCCTGGATATGATGATATAATTATTAAAGACAAGAGTGATTATATTGGTTTAAAAAAAATGGCAATTTGGAGCATGTGACATATATGTGTAACATAGAATTTTATCTATAATATGTGCAATTTCCTCGCGACATTGTCATATCGCAGACCAAGTCGTCTGGTGGAATACCCCCCTTAAAGGCCATGATCCACGATGCGATTTTGGGCGGATTTTGAACCGATTTTGAAAATCGGTTTGTTAAATAATAGTTTTTCTTATAAAATTATACAACTTTCCAAAGAGTTTTAATTTAGTCCCCCTGACCACCCCCACCCTCCGCACACCTACCTCCCCCCTCATTGAGCCCACAGGTGAGTACCGGGCAGGGAAGCACACACAAGTCCAGAAAGGATCATTAAAGAGCTACCCCTACTCACACACTGTTTAACATCACCGTGCGGGCAGTGGCCCGGGCCGGGCCCCTTACATAGGGGAGTGTGAGGGCAGTATAATGTTAACGTCTGAGAGCGCCAGTAGCCGTTCAGGGACCATGAGGGTCGGGTGGAGGGGGCCTCAAGACGGGCATGTATGGAGCTATAATATAGACCACTGCTATAAGGGACACAGTGAAAGTAATGGTTGACATTACAAACATACAGGGCACCAACTGGAACTATAGACCAATGTAGAACCGTGGTACTGTATGTAATATAGAGCAATGCAACAGGGGTCAAATTGAAGTAATGGTCACTACTACACATATTGGACAACGTTATGTTTATGTCTTCGGATGCCAGTGGAAACATTACGGATCAAATCCGTAAGCTTGGTAGTGAGTTGATAGCAATGGACAATGAATACTCGCAACAAACTACACTTGCATACATCATTGGAATTATCACTTAACTTTCAAAAGCTTCAACTTGATATTCACCGAGGAAGCGGAAACGTCATATTAGGAATAAGGATTATTCTTGAACCAATGTAACCGTTGTTTTATAGAAACGCCGAATGAAACATATTTAATGATGTGAATGTGTTGTATCACACAAAAAAAGGAAAATACCCCAGAGGAAATTGGTTAGGAGGCTGGATTAGCCTAAGGGAGTATACCAGGAATACAGGTATTTGAACCGTGAACTTATAAAGGCTCTATGCTATAAAGCCCATACCTTCAGTATACTAACCATGAATGTATATGTTTAAGTCATATGGAATATGTCACTCATTGCTTACCCTCAAATATAGAAAAGCACCCATAATGATGTAGGCATAGCTTCATGCCTGGATAAGAGCACCTGGCCTAAGGGGCTTAAATCAGGGTATGATTACCTGCAGGTTTGGAGGATTGAATAAGGATGACTTATCTCGAAGTGCATTGGATTTAACCTTTGAACGAGGAACGTGAATCAGCACTAATCCCTCTCCCCCATCCACTAAAAGGGGTCGTTATATGTGAGCTCATGTTTATACTTTTGAACCGACAAATATGTATCGGTAGAGGACAAATGAAATAGCAATTAGTGCCATTACTTGGAGTGATTCCTATAATTCCTAATTTTTAGTTCAAATTGCTTAATTCAGTAGCCAGTGACAAGCAATAAGCAAATGCAGCTTCTAGGCATGCACATTACGGATACTATATAGGAAAGGTATTCGATTACGAATGAGATTACAACCCAAACCTTCAAATTCAAACGAACAATCAAGAAAGAAGCAGAAAGAAAAAAGAGCGCCATATCAAAGGTCACACTAAAAACAATTTGTCACTCACGAGAAATTAGGAATGGGATAAACAAACAAATTGCCCAATTCCCACACGGTAGAAAACGTTCATGAGCTGATATTTTATTTCTATATTTAACTCAGCTTGTATAGATATGCGAAATCTCCTGGTTCAAATAACTATATACAGTTGAACGGGGTGATGGTGGTATATATACATTTCTCAAATGATAAATACATTGACCAATCCAATAAGGAGACCGGGTTTATCTACTATGTTATATATGAAACTTGCCCCCGATCTGTTTCACATTCAAGACTCCACAACAGATTATCATGTTTCATTACAACAAAGTGGATTTGGGATGACAATTTACCCAGAAGGGCATTAAAAAACAGAAAAACGGTGGATTTCCTTATATTCAAATAATTCAAAGTTAGATCATCAGACAGAACCTCATCCACAATGGCGGAAGCCCTGTTCGTGACGTCACTACATCGTGAGCACCTGTTACACAGCTGGTCAGTGACGTGTGACGGGGAACGTGCGGCGTTTGCAGAGTGCATCTCCCTGCGTCCCAACGGTCACGTGGTCGTCTCCGACCTCCTCAACAAGAAGGTCAAAGAGTTTGACAAGACGGGCCAGCTAGTGCACTGCATCGGGACGGTCACTGGTATGTACATTTCACTTCATTAAAAGTCACATGATGGGCCAGCTAGTGCACTGCATCGGGACGGTCACTGGTATGTACATTTCACTTCATTAAAGGTCACAAGATGGGCCAGCTAGTGCAATGCATTGGTATGTGCATTTCACTTCATTAAAAGTCACAAAATTGGCCAGCTAGTGCACTGCATCGGGACGGTCACTAGTATGTACATTTCACTTCATTAAAGGTCACAAGATGGGCCAACTAGTGCACTGCATCAGGATGGTCACTGTTATGTTCATTTCACTTCATTAAAAGTCACAAGATTGGCCAGTTCATTCACTACATCAGGACGGTCACTGGTATGTACATTTCACTTCATTAAAAGTCACAAGATGGGCTAGCTAATGCACTGCATTGGGACAGTCACTGGTATGTATATTTCACTTCATTAAAAGTCACAAAATGGGCCAGCTAGTGCACTGCATCAGGACGGTCAATGTTATGTACATTTCACTCCATTAAAAGTCTTAAGAAGGGCCAGCTCGTGTACTGCATCAATATGTTCAATGGCATCTTCATTTTACTTTTAAGCGTTAGAAGACAGGCCAGCTCATGCACTGCCTCAGGACAGTCATTGCTACGTACATTTCCCTTTGTTAGAATTTATACAAAAGGGCCACTTTTTCCTAGCCTAAGTTCACTGCATGCAATAACACACAAGTAGTCACAAGACAGTGCACCACAACAGGGTAGTTATTGATATGCCTTTGTACATTTCATTTTATAAAACGTCACAAGATAGGCAAACTTGTCTAAATACACTGTTTGTAGGCACCCAACAATATGTACAGATCATTTTATAAAGGAAGGTATGTTACATGAAAATAGAAACAAACTCCAAAATGCAGAGGAACATGAAACTAACCAATTTTGATGTGTAGAATGAAATGCTTTTTTGAATGATGTCTCTATTGTCATTGGTTCAAAAGTTACAGACAGTTTTGAATGATATGTTAATGCTTTTTATTATGCCTTATAGGATTTCAGTATTTCTTGAGAACCAAAAACGACGTTGCATTATTTTTTCGGGCCCAGCCAGAGCATTTACTATATCTATCCAATATTTTCCTGTAAACATAACACGTAGACTATAGGTCAACAGGGAATATATATTTCATTTGATAAGGAGTTAAGAACATGGGCCAATCAGTGCACTGCACTGGGGTTGAAAACAGTATGTACATTTCATTATTAGAATACAGAATTATACAGAATACAGAATGTGTCCGGCAATGAGTTTGACAATGGTATGTACATTTCATTATGTTAAAGATTTGACAAATAGACCAGCCAGTACACTGCAATGAGCAACCCAACAGCATGTTCATTACAATTCCATAACAACGACTGGGCTGCCATAAGTATGCATCTATTCATGGTGTCTTTCATTCAATACATATCACCAATAATGTCTTTCTTTTGCGAAGAGCTTTACCCTAAGGGCATATTATTATGGGTAGCATCTCAAATGAAAAAAAACTGTCCTTATCATCTATAATGGTTTATTACTTTAGTTAATGTAGACAAGTCTAATGGGGTCTCTTGGAAAATTCTGAGGGTTTAAAGTGAGTACAATTTAGATTTAGTCTCTGTTGCATAAATTCATCTCATATTTATGCCAAATCAAAATGGATGTCAAACGCTAATTGCAACGAACCCTCTCTGGCTAAACCTTATAAAGTGCGTCCAGTAAAACTACCTACTCTTTGAAATGAAAACATTTTGATCTTGAACTATCTTACATGAGAAGTAAAAATTTTCATTCTGAGTAAGATATATAATACGTCTCATTCATTGTACTTACATTATTGTTTCACTCATGAAAAGATGAAAACATCATACAATCCGATTTTTGCAATGAGAATTAATAGATTACTTAATGCTATGGTAATCATTTCAATGAATAAACAAGTAAGCAATAACTTCATGCGCCACCCATATTGATTCCCCCTGAAAGAAAATTAAGGAAGGTCCCATCAAGGCAAATTCGCCATACCTTAGAAAATATATCCCCTATATTTTTTGGCAGAGAAAGCGAAGATACTAACGAAGCCCCCTGGCTACGCCCCTCTACTAATGCCTCAAATATATTATGTGACCGCTAAAGGAACCATAATCTGTTTGAAGTGAAACATTGGTATCATCCTGAGTTCAGATCAAATCCAATTTTCGTTTCATCATTCATGACGTCCACCAAAAGCCAGGTGTAGAGGGGGAGCAACCTTCTCTTGTGAAACACAAACCTCAGGGAGTTCAGCCCGTCATACTTGGTGTCCCTGTCATAGTAAGCCTTCTTTACCATCCCGCTTCTATTCCTTTGGATGTTCCCTTTGTCTCTCTTATGGACCAGGGCTGTATACCCTGACATTGCTCGCGGTGTTCGCAGTATCCGCAGTCTGCTCTCCCTAACCCGCGCCGACATGTCGTCGTCCTCCCCGCCCCAGCCAAAGAAGCGGTTGGAGAAGCCGTTGATCTTCTCAAAGGTGGCGGCGCGGAAGGACGTTACCCCGCCGAAGATGTGGCTGTAGATGACCCTGTACTTGTGGCGGGTGTGGTGGGCGCCCAGGTGTAGGGGGTTTTCTCTACAGGTGTAGAAGTGGCGCCCGTCCTCGGGGATCATGTCCACGTCGTGGAAGATGACACAGTCCGGCCGGTGCACGTCCTGGGCGTACTTAAAGCCCACGTTCATCAGGGACGCCTTGTTGAAGATCTCCGGCTGGTTCTGCTCCACTACAATGATGGTGTAGTTGTGTTGCTGGCCCCTCAGCTTGGGGTGGAGGTGGTCAAGCAGCACGGACAGGTGCTCGTGACGGTCCCTGAAGTAGGTATATTACATAGAAATTGAAAAATGCTTAAAAAATATTGAGGAATGTATAATCAGCCAGATTTGGTGTCTAGTTTAATATGCTTTTTGAATTTTTTTTCTCTATCTAGGCCTACATTGGTTCAAAAGTTATATATGGTACTCTGGTTTTGCTCACCACACAGCTCGAGGGCAAACTACAAACCAAAGCTATATGTATATGTATATTGAAGGCAAAATCATGTAGATAGATATTCTTGCAGGTTCATCAAATATTTTCTTGATCTTACATCATCAGTTTGCTAGTGAAAAAGTCAGTCACAGCTTTTACCTGAAAAACAGGGGACAATTTTTTGATGGATAAGCTAGTAGAATGTAATATACCTACCTGAACGGTATGATGATGGCTATCCTGTAGCGCGCTGTGCACGTCGCCGGCTCCCAATGCCCTCCCGGCAGGATATCCTTATTCCTCTCCAAGGTCACGTTTAAGGGTACGGGGTGGGCGTCCACCGGCAGGTAACCGAGGAGGGTGGAGGGGGTGCAGTTACACAGGGGCTTCATTTCCGGGGGTAGAGTTCGATTTGACCAGTCGGACAAACACCGCACCTCGTGGCCCCTCAGGTAGGCCGCAATGACCTTATCACGAGCCATTGCTTCCCTCTGCTGCACCACCTTAGGGTCTTCTGTGGGTTTAGGTTTAGGTGGAAGCTTATGTTTGGGACGAGCCTTCCGTCGAGGGGAAGCTTTCATTGGAGGAACAACTTTTAAATGTCCGATTGCCTTCGGAATTTCTCCGTTGGCCTCAGGATCATCCCATGACTTATTGTTCACTTCTCTTGGTCGTGAAAGCTCATTTGCCGTAAAATTATCCTTTGCACTTATATTCACAAGTGTTGGTATAGGTGACACGGGTTGTGTTTCCATTTGAACGTTCCTTTCCCTCCCATTAAATGGCGTTTTGGGTACGTTTGGAAGGTTCACTTCCTTGTGGATTTCTTCCAACGGTTTTATATCCTTTCCTAAATATTGTAAATTGAGTACGCTTTGTTTGTCGTTTGCTTTTCGCGTATGATTGTCCATACCCCCTGTGACGTTGTGACTTGATATGTTATGTGAGAATAGAAACCTTTCCAATTGTTCCTCCGTATATTTTGCATGTTGAATGATTAATTTCCTTTCGGATAGAACGGTATACACAAAGTAGGCGATCATAACGCATCCATAGTAGACTGCCAAGAGAATAAGGAGAGTTTTCTTCCACGAAGGCATCTTCTTTTTCTGTTCCATCCTGGACGTTTCAAAGCTGAACTATTTGCTTTCTGATATGCAATATGTTGTCCTTTGTTTTCGTTGAAATCGTCTCTATGTCAGGCTGGCGCACTGCATTTAGAGTTTACGTACCTTGTATTTCATTTGACGCTTGACGTTGGCTCCATTCACCACACAATCAGTACTGTCTTAAATTGCTTTTTGTGTTTGTAAATATCCAAATGTGTTAGGCCTACCTTCCTTTATGACAACGTCTGTGATAACTATTAGTAGTAATAGCAGTCAGAAATGGAGCTCTTTGGTTGAATGTTTAACTCCAAAGTCATGTCCTCAATCAATAGAGACAAGCACATTTTTTAATCACCTGGGTCAGTAGGGGCTGTACCGTGATACATATAGGACTACACGTAAAAGTTGGATCCCTACCTGGACCCCTGATGTGTCTGCCAACCTTACAATGTGCGTGGTTTGTGTTAATCCAGCTCTCGGCTCATTACACTCCGGTCGGGGACCTTCAAGTCGAGGTAATCCTATAAAAAAATTGATTTGAGTACACAAAATAATTCTTTAATAATTATAACTTGTGGATGAATATGTTACATTTGATAAAGTAACAGTACATTACATTTCATAGAGAAAAAAAGTTAAAGTTATCTGAGGGGTCACTCTTTCCATTCATTAGCCACGGTCCACGCAATGTGTATATATACATGTTGTGATTGTGCTTTAATTCAGTAAAGTTAGCATTATCCCGCCCTCAAAGTTATCCCGTCATATGCAATAGTTCTGTGAGTTAACTCAGGGAGCTATCGATTTCTGTATCTCGATTCTGTATAAGTGAGTCCATATATCATGAACTTTGATTTCTTGATTAAAGTCTGCAAGATCTCGTTTGTCACATTTACGTAACCATTCACTGAGTGGGCTATATATAGGCCTATGCAGCATATATGCTAATAAAAGAAAGTCTGTTTGCTTTGGATTGGACACAGGCGCATGCAGATTAAGGGGGGGGGGACCCCCTCTTTTTTTTTCTCCCCAAATATTAAATTGAAAATGTTTGCTATAGCACGCCCCCCCCCCCGCATTTGAAAGTTCCTGGATCTGTCCCTGGGACAGATGTCTGTGTGGTAATATATTTTGTGCCCAACCCAATGCATGCGGATCATCAGAGGACCAGAACCTATCTACCAGTCATCCAACTTAGAGGGAGTCAAAACCAATATAATTGACAAAATTTTCAAAACTCGGATAAATTTAGAAATATGTTAGATTAGTCTAGTTGAGGTCAGTGGTAAAGTATTAGCTGTGAAAACTAGCTTAAACAGAAGTAGAATTCCATGAAAGATGGTGATATTTCCATTTGTTTATAACAAACCCCATTTTTGCAGAGCCACATTAACTGAGTTGATCAAGGAAAAATGTTTTTAAATGATTTTCTGTCATATTTGAGTTTGAAAAATACTGTTAAATTTATTGGTTTTGGCTGGCATTAAATCCTGTCGAAATGGGCCAGGGTTGTAAACGATACTGTAGGCTTACATTTCGATAGAAGGAGTTTCAAGAGATTTGCCAAGGTTGAAAACCTACTCAACCTCTTTTGGTAGTCCACTAGTCCCACTTGTTTCAGTTATGCATTTTTCAACCCTTTTGTTCCGCGGAATACTCCAAGACTCCAGTCATGATCTCATCTATAAAGAGTGATGCCATTCTTCAAACTTTTTCCGGATTTCCGGATTTTCTTTATCGGTTTAGTCTAAAAGTGAAATTAAATTTTTTTTCTCTCGAAATTTCTAAATATTTGTTTCACATTTGAAAGTGTTTCTGTATTAGTACTGAGCCTTTCAGAAGCGAGATCACCTTTTAAGTTTAAAAAGTGAAAATCTAGAAATGTCCATCCTGTACTAATGGCTTAGTACTTTTAATATATTGTCATGATATATAATCCAACAAGGATCAGGCTTGGCAAGTCTACTTCTAGTCTAAATATCTTGCGCTCCTAGCGCCACCTGTTAACCAGTATAAAAGGTGTTGCAAGGTAGAGAGCGAGCAGTTAGTGGTTAGTAGTCACTAAAGTTTTAGTAGGTTTAGCCAAGGAGTTATACTTGGAGTAAGTACATCGGCTCCGTGTAACAGACTGGAGTTTACCAATACCCATTACCTCGGACATAGGATTGTGATAGGGCTGAGTACTAGAACGGTCTAGAAGGTGTTGGAACAACTCGTGTTCTAAATGTGGTTGATTGCTGATAGGAGATGGGAGGTGGACTGACGAAGACTTATACATGGTGGCTTTGACTCGGGATGAGATGTTTACTGAATAAAACCCTTTCATATTAAGAAGCTCCCTCATCGTTCATTTCTTTTGAACTATTGGGAAGTGAACGGACAAACTTTAAACGCAGTCTGAATTACTCAGGCATTCTGGAAAAACAACTCATGAAGACTTGGATATACACGAACCTTACGCAGTCTTAAATCAAACATTAACAATAGTTCATTTGGTGGAGATTACCCGAAACATGACTTTTATCGTTTTGCTCATCCTTGATGTCAGCCACCGGTGATTTTGAGGCTTCTTCTAACGCCAAGCCTCAATCTTTGCGGCCCGCAGGACACGATGTGTCAACATCATATACAGGAAATGTGGAAAACCGCCACCAGGTAGGTGATTCCTTAGACGGGGAGGCACCGAGACAAGGGGTCTCAGCCAGACCCAAGCAGCTCGGCCCCGGAGGTACTCATAATCACCAAACCCGTGGCAGAGGTAAACCATTTTCCTGGCACCTAGGGTCCAAAGATAGGCCGGTTCTTGACGAAGGACTTGAATCCCTAAAACACTCAGGACGAGTTGAAGGGAGGAACCGTCTCCAGGAATATCAGCAATATTGGAATCCAGGGTACGTACCACCTACGGACCGCGAACCTGGTACGAGCTCTCACTCTACTTGTGAACCCGATGTGAACAGTCTGTGGTGTGAACCCGATGCGAACAATCCGTGGTGTAGTCAAGGAGTTCCCTATCGTTTACTACCTGCAGCAGGAGGACAAAGTGAACAGGAAACTTTCGATGAGGATTACTTATTTCCCATAAAGGACAAGAAAAATCGACAAAACACTGCAGATAACTCCAGCCCATCAGGGGGGAGACGCCCCGCAAATCCGGTAATTCAACCTGATGGGAATTCTTTCACCTATCCACATCCCCAACGACTTGAGTCTATCAGTCACCCGCTGGTAACACCGACTCACCCCACCCCGGGGGCGTCCATTCCTGATTCCACTGTAGTTAAAAGGAAAACAGTAGGTAGGGACAGGGGAGTGGAAAGGGAAACAGAGGGAGAGAGCGACAAAGTAGGCAACTTAAAACCCTATAGACTAACCTTTGACATTGAGGAGAACTTGGACGACGCTAATAAAGGAGCAGAAGCTCGAGTTTCAGATCTGGGGTGGGGAGGGTATGAACCTGACCCGGCAGAAATAATAAGGAAGTTAGCAGAAACAGGCCCCGAAGAGCATGAAGAGTTAGAAAGGTTAAGCGATCAGGATAAAGCAGGAAGGGAAGCAGAGGGAAACAGCGAGAAAATAGACAACTTACAACGCTATCGATTAACTTACGGTGTAGAAACGAACTTAGACCAAGCTGGTAAAAGAGCGGAAGCTCGGGCCTTTAATCCAGCCGAAATATTAAAGCAGTGGGCAGACTCAAGCCCCGAAAAGCACATAGATTTAGAGAGGCTAAGCGATCAGGATAGTGAAGAAAATGTAACGCTTAAAGCACAAGATTTTAACACTCTAACTCAAGAATTGTATGAAGAATACGAGGACGAGTACGAGGAAGAAAATAGCGAGACAGAACAAGCAGCCGCAGATGTCAGAGGGGGTAGTCCTGATAGAAAATTAGCTAGAGAAGATAAATCAACCTCGTCTTCATACGAACTTATTACCGAGGATGTTTTAGACACAGGTAAGAAAGCTAAACTAGAAAGTGAGGACGAAATTAGTGTAGAAGAAATACCTGTGAAAGAACAGTGGGACGATCACGATATACAAAACCTCCACGAAGATAATATGGCGGTAGGAGGCGTACCTTTGGTGAATCTAGTAGGTGAAAGGGATGACCAAAACCAACTCCAACAACCCGGCGAGGGGGGAGCTGGTGGTGTAGATCCTGGGGGACCTCGGCCACGGGGCCGAGGTGCGCCGGCAGGAGGTGGGCTAAACCTTGGGCCTATACAACAAAATATGTGGCAGCCTTTCTTTGCGCAAGCAATGGGAGCCCCTTTGCAGGCAGGTCAAAGAAGAGGGGGAAATCAACAGGCTCAAGGAGGCCAGAATAATCAGGCCGATCCACAAGGGCCTAACCCTCCTCTAAATCAACAGGCTCAGGGAGGCCAGAATAATCAGGCCGATCCTCAAGGGCCTAACCCTCCTCTTAACCAACAAGTCCCGGCAGGCCAGGATAATCAGGCCAACCCACAGGGACCTAACCAACCTCAAAACCTTTTCAACAACCTCCCTCAAGACCTGTTTAACAACCCTCCTCAAAACCCTCTTAATAATCCCCCTCCGAATCAACCCAATCTTGGGATAAACCCTGGGGGGCTGCAGCAAAATGATGGGGGTGGCCAACCAGGCCAACAACCCGGCCAAGCCGTGCCAGCAGGAGGTGGGGTCGAGCAAAACGTGTTCCCTTACCTATTGCAGGCGATGGCGGTCGCAGCCAATCTTAACGCAGGCCGAGGAAGAGCGGGTAACCAACAGGGTCAGCAAGCCCCGGCAGGCCAGCATAACCAGCCGAACCCACCAGGACCCAATAACCCTCCCCCAAACCAGAACAACAATCCGTTCCTAAACCAACTCAATAATCCTCCTCCGAACCCACCTAATCAACCCAACCCGCCAGGTCCGCCGGGCCCACCAGGTCAGAACAACCCCCCAAACCCACCGAATCCTCCACCGCCCGGACCGCCGGGACCGCCAGGTCCGCCGGGCCCACCGGGACAGAATAACCCTCCAAACCCGCCAAATCAACCAAACATTTGGGAAATTCTACCACAGTTAGGTCTGGCACTGGGGCAAACACCAGCGCCAGTGCGTGAAACGACTCACAATGGTCACCAAAGGGGACCAAACATTAGGTTACCATGGTTTAGTGGAAAGGAAGACGAGCAAATAGAAAAGTATTTCAGGGAATTAAAACGACTAAAAGCTATCTATGACTGGTCGAACGCCCATCTCCTGAATATGGCGCTGTTAGGCCTAAAGGGAAGGGCAGACGACTGGGCAGGAGCGTTAGCTGAGAGTGAGAAAGACACATTTGAGAAGCTAGAAGCTCAAATGACAAAGATCTTCGGTGATCGAAGGGCTAAGTGGCAGAAACACGCAGAGTTCTGTGCCCTTAAACAAGGAAAGGACCAGAGCGTGATCGAATTTGCAGGTGTTCTGAAACAAAAGCAAGTTAAGGCAGAGGCGAGTGAAAGCATGATGTTAGCTGTGTTTTTAGAAGGATTAAAACAGGGCGTAGCCAGGCAAGTAGCTATACTGGACCCTAAGTCGTTCACCGAAGCGGTGGATTGTGCAACGAGACTAGAATCGTTGGACAAAGGCAAAGGGGGAACTAAAATATCTAATGCAGTGAGCGAACTGGCTGGAAGCCATGAATCAGAGGAGACCGCGGCCCTAAACTCCATCTCCGAACGATTTGGAGTGGTGCTGGCCCGACTGGAGGCCGCCCCATGGTTCCAGAAACCAAAGCCAGGGCAAAGCGGGACTCCCCAGAGTGGTGGTAACTTTAAACAGCAAGGTTATGAGAGAAAGGATAGGTACAAAAATCAGAAAGGTGAAAGAAATTCAGATCAGAAGCCTAAATCCAATACCGCCCCGAACAGAGAGGCAGATAAGGGAAAGAATCTGCCAACTCAACAGAAAGTAGAGAGACCCAGGTTGCCTTTTGATGAAAGTAAGTTTTGTATCATTCACCAACAGCATGGTCACTCTACAGAAGCGTGCTTGTGGTTGAAGAATAGGTTGAGGGAAAAACCCCCTCGGATCTACAAAGATAGCAAAGCCAGTGGTACCGAACAAAAGAATCAGGGAAACTAGAGGAAGGGTCCGTTCATTCCACGATAGAATTAGGCGCAGTGGACGGACCGGCTAGGAGAGAGATAGGAGACGAAGCATTTTTCTTAACGTTAAGATTTGATGATCAGAAGGAGGTTAGATCTTTAGTAGACACAGGAGCGAGCGATTGCTTCATGTCCACCCATTGTAAACGACAGATCCCTAAACAATGCATTTTAGATGAATGGAAGGTATCGAAGGGAAACATCAGTTTGGCAGACAACTCGTCTCAAGTAATACTAGAACAAATTAGATGTAAGTTTTCAATCCAGGGATCGGTGGTCTGCTATGATTTCAACATAGTGGACGATCTATGCCACCTAATAGTAATCGGGAGAAACTTATTAACAGTGCTTCGATCAGATTTATCTCTACCAGGCGCAAAGATAGAAGTGTTTTGTGGAAACCCTATAGTTAGCAAAGAAACAGTGAAAATTCCACCGGGAAATGAATGCATCATACCGGTTACCACCCGAGAGCCGCTGGGATTAGACTCACCAGTGGCTTACTGCGCACCAGCAGTCACTGCCCCGGTCCTAGTGGAGGGGTGCGTGAATACGGTGGGAAGTCAGTGGTGGATCAAAGTCATGAATCCGCTAGATGAAATGCAAGAAATCACTCCCCAGGAAGTATTAGCTTTTGCAGAAGAATGCGCAGTACCTGAGGTAAACCAAAATCAGATAGAGGAGTTCCTAGACTTGTGTTATCTAACTAAAACAGAGACCCCAATGTCCATCTGTAGGATTTCTGTAGAAGTAATGAAAGACGCAGTGCAAATGGAAAGCCAAACCTCTGAGGAGAAATCCCGAGGTAAAATGGATGAAAATGTAAGTAAAATAGATCTAACCGAGTCGTGCTTAAACGAAGAACAACAGGTAAGGTTTAGACAAATGCTTAATAACAACAGAAATGCACTAGCGTTCTCAATGGAAGAGTTAGGTCACTGTGAAATAGCGCCGATGAGAATCATTGTGGATGAGTCGCAGGGAGTCATAAGTTCTAGACCATACCGATACTCTCCACAGAAAATGGATATCATCGATGAACAGGTTAGGCAACTCATAGATATAGGTGTCATAGAGCCCAGCGAATCGGCTTGGCGAAGCCCGCTGGTGGTAGTGCAGAAGAAAGATGGCAAACCTAGGCTCTGTACAGACTTTCGCATGCTTAATCAAGTCACTTTTAAAGATAAATTCCCCATGCCCACGGCTCGCTCGCTTTTCCTATATATGGCTTACAAGAAACCCACTATGTGGACAGCTTTAGATCTGTTGAGCGGCTATCATCAGTGTGTAATCGAAGAAGACAGTAGAAAATATACCGCTTTTGAAACCCCGATGGGTGTGTATCAGTATAAGCGTGTACCATTTGGCTTAGTTGGCGCGCCTTGGCAGTTTACCAAGGTGATGGCCATTGCGCTAAAAGGCTTGATTCCAAGAACATGCTTAGCATATTTAGACGACGTAATCGTCTACGACACTACATTTGAAGAACACCTGGCGAGCGTTGAGGTGGTTCTCCAAGCTTTGGCGAGAGCTAATCTCAAACTGAAACCGTCAAAGTGTGAGTGGTGCCGCAGTGAAATCAATTTCCTCGGCCACGTAGTAAACGCGGAAGGAGTGGCTACACAAAGGGTAACCATAGAAAAGATTACAGCCTTTAACCGTCCACATAACGTGAAAACCATTAAATCATTTCTGGGACTGTGTAATTACTACCGATCGTTTGTCCCAAATTTTGCTGATCTAGCTAAACCATTAAATCGGCTGCTAAAGAAAGAAGTCTATTTTGAGTGGACGGAGGCTTGCGAGGAAGCGTTTCAACAGTTAAAGAAACTGCTCACCTCGCCACCCTTACTAATCCATCCGGATATAGGAGGGCATTTCTATCTGCTAACAGATGCATCAGACGCCGCGTGCGGTGCAGCGGTTTGTCACAAACTAGATGAAATCTACCGTCCGGTTGCTTTCTGGGGATGTACTCTCCGGGACGCCGAATTAAATTATTCGGTAACAGAAAAAGAGGCTCTGGCAGTAATTAAAGGCATTAAGAACTATGAGGACATGTTGCAGGGAGCTAAAATCACAATAGTGACTGATCACAAACCGTTGATTCCCCTGCTACAGAGTGCCTACAAAGCCCCGTCAGCCCGGCTGAGACGGTGGGCTTTAGCGTTATCAGATTTTGATTTTGAAATCATATATGAGCCAGGAGCGACTCATTTTCTACCGGACTATTTGTCTAGAGTCTATCATGAGCATGTCCCAGGTGAAGAATATGAGCCCGCTGTGGGATGTGAGTTATTTGAGGCCGAAGTTCAGGATGAAGAGCTTTCTGTGGCTACGGTAATAAACGCGCAACTCCAAGATGCAGAGTGCGCGCAATTGATAGACTACCTGCAGGACGGAGACCTACCGACAGATCCCCTTGAAGCTAGGCGAATAATGGACCAAGCCGATTTTGTGGGAATGGTAGCACCGGGAGTACTCTGTAGGTTCAACGTAAAAAGGTATAACAAACACCATGACCAACTGGTCAGACTAAAACCCCGCATGATAGTTCCAGGTAGGTTAATTCCCAAAGTCCTGAGACTATTACATAATGACATCTTGGCTGGGGGACATGTAGGGATCAGTAACCTCACTACCAAAATCTCTGATAAATTCTACTGGCGGAACATGAACGCCGATATAGTAGACTATGTGAAAGCTTGTGAGACCTGCTCTCTGAGAAGACGGGCTCCGCATTTCAAGGCCTTAGCTAAGTCTTGGGAGAGACCGACCCGACCCTTTGAGGTGGTTCAATGTGATTTTATCGGGCCACTAAAGAGAGCTAGGGATGGGTCAAAATATATCATGACCTTCATAGACCTACTAACAGGTTGGCCGGAGGCTTTCACCACGAAAGACTCCACTGCGCAAACCGCGGCCAACTGTTTCCTAACCGGGATAGTGTGTCGGTATGGGCGGGTAAACCGTCTGCACACAGACCGAGGGGCGGCCTTCCTATCAGGACTGTTCCGGGAGATTACTACCCGACTAGCGTGCAAACAAACGTTCACTACCGGGCGAATGCCGACTGGCAACGTTCGAGTAGAAAGACTACATAAAACCATTGAAAACCTGATTGCTTATTATATCCCTGACGACCACTGTAACTGGATCGATCTACTTCCCATTGCATTATGGACAGTTAGATCCACAATCAGTGTACGGTCGGGATACAGCCCGCACACCCTGCTGTTTGGCAGAGATCCAATCAGTATGGGAATGCCTGAGCAGGGAACGATCCCTGAAACGCTGAATGACTGTGAATTCTTCATGCAAACAAAGGACAACATTGCTATGTTTAGGAATATGGCTGAAAGGGTAGTTCAAAACTACGAAAAAGATCTGAGGCTGCGAATTGATGAGCGAGCGCGGCCCACTCAGATGTACGAAGGTGATATGGTATACATGTACGACCCTTTAGCTAGTGAAAATAAAGCGTCTAAGTTCTCAAACAGGTATACTGGGCCATTCAGGGTAATTGAAACAAAAGGAGACCACCTTGTTAGACTAGTGTCTTTAAAAACTGGAAAACAGGTCCCACATCTAGTAAACATTTCGAAACTCAAACCTGCACATGGGCCTTGGTCTCCCGCCGTCCCTCATAACATTCCCAAAATGGTGAGAGAAGCGAAAATCACTAACTCAAAAGGGGCAGATCCTGACCGAAACCCTGAATTGCATCACACTCCGACGGGTGAAATCGCTGAGGAAGATGGCGAAATAAGGGGTGCTGAGACTGAAAACTCAACGGGAACGACCGGTCCCCGTGAGCATGATGCAGTTCCTATGACCAGGAAGGTACCTACACAAAAACCTGGTCCAAGTCCCACTGATTTAGCAGAAACGGATGGGCAAATCACTGATGGTCAGGGCACCAGTGCGGACACCGCGCTGTCAACAAACTTATCCTTTGTTCCTAATAAAGCCGCCTGTGAACGGGGAACAGCTGGCGCTAATGGACAGAGGAAACGCAGACGAGCTAAACGAAGGGGCAAAAGCCAGCCGTTGGAGGGGAGATCCCCTCCAGGCAACAACAAGCCCATAAAACTACCCTGCGGTGATGTGCCGATCTTGGATACATCGGAACAGAGCCCAGAAAAAACAGTAAAGGACCATGTCCCGACGAAAGGTGGCTATAACCTACGTCGGAACCGCCGCCCTAACTACGTCGCTCTGTCCAACGGCGGGGAAAGCGACGACATGGATGATTAATGCAGGAAATTTAGCCGCCCTGTGAAAATAAAGGTTCGGCGGAGCGGCACCGTTAGCATCAGCGCTAATGGAACAGGTGGTCTACCTCACGGCCACCTCGCCGCGCCCAGGGGCGTGGCAGAAAGGGAGGGTGCGCACACCAAGAGAGATGCCAGTGGTTTGGCGTCATCTCTTGGGACCGGATGCAAGCGTTCCCCCCCCACCTGAAACAAGATACAGCTCCAAATATGGAGACGGCATGGACAAGCGGATCGGTTATAATTTCGTGGGATCCGCGCCGATCCACCAGTCGGTCCGCAACTCTGCTCCTAGACGGTCACCTCTGCTGCAGGTGATTGTACGCACAACCCAGCCCGGGAGGAAACGGAGATAGATATTGATTCTATCTCTGAACAGAAGTTGGAGATAGAAATTGTTCAACTTCCGACTTCTCCTGGAAGGAGCAGAAAGAGAACTTAGCTGGGACACTGATCCACCGACTCATGGGGAACTGTCTAGCCCTCCGGCCACATAGCAATCCAAAGGGAACCACTACTTTCCCTGCGGACACGGAGGGAAGGATCATCGTCCCCCTGAGAAGGAAACGGATTAGCCGCCCCCACCAGAGGGCGCTACCTACCAAGGGAAGGTTCGTTGGGCCATTCTTTTAGGATTTTACCAAATGAAAGAAAAGACAGTCGAAAAGGAGAGTGCTAGGAAACAACCGGCTCAGACCCTTAGGCGGTGGAGTTGGCCGGGCCGGGGGGGTGTCCGTCCGGACTCAACCGACGCCGGGATTGCCCGGAAGAAGCCAAGGACACCAGCCCGGCGGCCCACCAGAACGACCACAGGCGGAGCCAAGAGGTCCGCTAAATCGGCTCCAGCCAAAAAGAAGACAACAGATAAAGACTTCTACAATTTATCTGAGGTGAGTGACTCGGAGCCCGAGCCAAGGCTAACGGCGTTGGCCAAGCCGGTTCAGAAGGAGGAAGCGGCCAACCAACCGGTGCAGATTCAGGCCGGCTGGTTCTGGGACCTTACGCAACCACTGTTCCAACTATTTGAGACTGTTGACGAAATTAGAAGGACAGTAGGACTGGATGTGCCAAAATCAAACAAACAGTTAGCTGAGATTAAAACTCAGGTAGCTCCTTTCATTCAAAGGACCACACAAAACTCTAAATGCGTCAAGGAAAGTACCAGCCTACAAACAACACGAGGCGGCCGACCTCTGCCCACTCTGGAAAGGCGATCGGGAGGGGAACAGCTAACCGTCGCCGCTCCAGGGCTAAAAGTGGAGGTAGCACCCGTTCAACACGCGCCAACCCCACCAGTGGGGAACGGGCCAGCGGGAGCTCCCCTCCTCCACCACTTACAGCCTGCGGACCCCGCTTGTTTAGACTTGAGCAGCTTGACAACGAGCTGCAACGCCAATCCCTCACCACTGCTATGGAACCAGCAGCAGTGGACGCCAACCAGCCAGCCGGGGGGCCCACTGTGGCCGAGCCCACTCCCAACGACAAACCCACCGCAGGTACCGAACCCATACCCCTCGAGCCAACCGTCGTACGATCCAACGGGGGCCGTTTCGGACTGGAACCTACTAGGCCAAGACCCCTCAGAGCAATGCGCCCCTCGTCCTGCGAACGTATGAGAGGCTTGAGGATCACGGTCACCAGGGACGAGAGCGGGATCATCAGGCGAGTGGTAAATGACAACGGGCAAAACCTCTACGAGCATGTCCCAAACTAAACAGACCAGAGGACCCGGGAGGAGAGCATACTTCGGCGCATGGATGATAGTAGTGCGCAGGAGAATAAAGGTAACTTTGCGGTGAACATGTTTTAGATAGACTTTTTCAGTCTAAACTTTCTCGAACTAGCACTAAGGCCAAACAAAGACAATGAAGTGGCTAGTGCTGTTCGTATTAGCTATAATAGGGGGCATTAGGGGAGTGCATAACGACTCCAGCCCACCTGAAGGGCTAGCCCCTAACGCTGAAGTGATAGCTTTGGAACAATATGGAGTAGTGTTAAAACCAGGGAAGTTAATGTCCACCGCGGATATAACACACGTCCGACAAGGCTTCCTAATCACTATTCCAAGGAGACGCTCCTTCAACAAAGCTACCTTTGGCCAAGTCTGTCACCGATATCTACAGGGAGGAGACGCCCTCGATCGGGCCTGCTACCATATCAGGTCGCTGGTCAATTGGATGGATCAGACGTCGCAAGCGCTTAAAGGTCGGTATCGGGAAGTTCTTAATGAAACCTTAAGTTCCCTAATAAAGAACACTCAACAAGACCTTCAAAATCAAGAGTCGGAATTAAATCCAGGTGGAAGGGTCAAGAGAATGAAGAAGTTGCCCACGATGCTGGACGATCCAGGATGGCCGACCTTTCCTCTTCCAACCTCATGGAATCAAGGGCTGGCAGCTGATGTCAAATATAACAGAGAATTGATTAGAGTATTGCAAGAATCTTCGAACCAAATGATCGAAGACTTGGCTCTGATGAATGAAAAACATGACGAGGCTGTCGAAAGGGTTAACCATGTCGTGATAGGCCTACTGGACAATCTAAGATCACTAAATAAGGCACACAACACGACTCGCCGGAGGATGAAACTCGTGCAACATAAGGTGGATTGGATGGAACTGTACCTGAATATGATACCGGTCGCTCTGGAAGACAAGTTAGGAGAGATGGTGTATCTTCAACTGATGGTAGAGCAAACTCGCGTGTTCAGGAAAGGTGTACAGCGCCTGACGCGGGGCCAGCTGACTATGGACTTGGTACCCCGCCAATATATGGTCGGAGCGGTCCAGGAAGTTAACAGATATCTAAAGGGGATCCACCCCAGGTTCCATGTCGCGTTCACAGATCCTTCCTTCTATTACGAGAACAGTCAACCCTCGTTCAAATTCGATGAAACCACTCAGGAATTAATAGTGTATGTAAGGGTGCCAGTGGTGGCTGACGAACATTTGTTCAGGGTCTACGAAGTACTAACTTTTCCTGTGCCAGTGACGGTTAGGGGACGACTTAAGAAGGACGCTCTCCAAATTGTTAATCTACCCAAAAGTGTCGCCATGTCCATGTCCCGCCAGTATTACGTACCATTGGCTAGTGGCAGTTGGTCAGGTTGTTATGGACAAACCATCACGCTCTGTAAGGATCTACCCTATATGAAAAAGATTACAGACAACACCTGCACTGCTGCGCTACTGAGGCGCGACGACCTAGCGATCCAAGAAAAATGTGAGCTGGACTATCTACTGGAAGCAGACTTTGGAGAGATGGCAGTGTACCTAGACGACGGAGATATGCTAGTGGTCAGCGCCGACACCCGAGGCCAAATGATTTGCAGAAACCAGCCTGCGGTCGGAGTGAACATAGAAAATTACGCAAGGGTTCAGGTGGAATGCGACTGTGCATTCCAAACACAAGGAGCGTGGATACCGTATAGCTTGCGAAATTGTGACCGGCACACCAGGATCACCACGGTTGTGTACCCACATAATGACCTGTTGGAAGCAGCAAGTCGTGTGAAGGGGTGGGACATGAATTTCACAACGTCCAAAAACGAACCCACTATGTTGGAGTCAGACCCTATCCCTGAAACAATTAGGAAAGACCTGCTGGAAATCGAGGAAAGCCTGAAGGTCAAAATACCTGTAACCTCCTTGGCCAAACGAATACAAAAACACCGTAAAGACTTGGCCAAGGGCATCAAGAAAGCGACTGACCGTTACGAGGTAGAGAAACACGCCCCGTGGTTCTCTATAGGTAACTTCGGAGGCGGTTTTGGTCTCCTCACCATCTTCTGCATAGTGGTGGCTGTGACAATTATTGGATGTGTCCTCTGGAAATGCTGGCGGAACCATCAAGGTAAGGCTGCCCTAGCCGGACTAACCATGACCTTACCTCGGGCCATGGCCTTGGAGACGGCGGACCCGGAGAAACTGTTGCACCATGAAAAGGCACTAACTGGGTGTCCAGACGCGACCGCCAACCCCACTGCAGTGGCAGTGCTGGCTATATTATTAGCAGTACTAGTCATCGCTATAGTGGTCCTCGTGTGGCGAAAGTGGAGAAATATTAGAAGAAAGACTGTAGATGGGTTGTACGTACAGTTTGCCAATCCACATATGATAGAAACAATCTTCCTAGGCGAACTGGCTATGCCTTCAGACCACACTTATACGGAGGGCTATGTGCTCATTAGGGATCTACTGGTGACCCAGCTGTGTCTGAAATATACTCTGACAGTAACCTGGGGGGCGCAGCTGATGGGAGCAGCGACTAGACCTGGACAACATCCATCTAAGGTGCCACTACCCGACACCCTGAGAGTGTCTAAAAAACTAGCCCGTCTGATGATGAGTAACTTAAAATACAATACCAGGGCCAGACTACTGAGATATTCCTCGGGGCTAGCCACTCCTGTACCCATGGGAGTACCTCGCCTCATCGACGCAGGCTGGTCCGATGTCGGAGCGGACTGGCCTCAACCGGTGATGGGACATGGAACAATGCCTAACGCTCCTCCTAGATCGACCACGCCCACCTCAACAGCGACCGGAACGGGATCTGCCCGAAAGACAATAAGGCCAGGGACATCCGAAATAGATCCAGGAACGGTTTATGAAGTTATCATATGACAATGTAACGAGTGTTAAAACCTGACCTAGTGCTGTACAGGTAAAATTGGTGAATTAATAACACAAAGGTACGAATACTAAAACTAAAATGTTACAGGAAGTTCGCTGGGCAATACCTGTTTGGGTAGGTAGGGTTCTGTTGACTAACCTGATCAATAAGGATTCACCAGTCAGGGAAACCTGGGTCGGGTAGGCTGGTCCAACCGTCTCTCTATGGACCCATGGGTTATCTAAATTTCTCTCAAGTCGAGTGTCCCATGCCCGGTAGCCTAGCTCAACACTCTCATTGTTAACGATTTGGCAACGCTTTTAAAGTAGGGAACCATTTGGAACCGATCCTAGTGTCGCGAAATTTTAGCATTTAAAAAGATACTCAAAATTCTGTATAAAACCTAAGAGCGCTCAACGGGACCAATGCTCCCAACGAGCGAAGTGAACTTCCTCAAGCAAGTACCATCTACACCTGACCCCTGTGCTGTTGTTACCGCTAGGATCGGGCTGCAGTACAGGAGTCACTTGGGGAACGCCACTGTCTATTCTTTAGCATGCTTACATATATAATCTTCTCAAAGATGAGGGGGCTGCACAAGCAGCAGGAGCCTGCCCACAGGCCTGGTGTCAGTGGTGCCTGACAGGAGGCAGGACGTTGGGGTTACGCGTCACTGACGCTGCGAAGGGCACTGGGGTGGACGCCCGACCATGGCAGTCACTATGCCCCGGGTGGATTGGCTCCTGACAAGCGGTCTCTTCATCACAAAAAAAATCGACGAATAGAAAGAAATTTACCTAAAAACTAATATATAAAGCAAACCAATATTTGTGTAACTAAGAGCTCTTCCTCAGGGAATTTTGGGCAAAATATAATAAGAACGCAGAATAATTAGTAACATTCTCAGGGGAAACGCTCTGTGACAGCACACGAGAGTACCTTATACGTGGCTCGTTTGCTCCTAGTATAGACACGCTGCAGCGGCAAGGATATGTGCAAATCCTAACAAGGCGTGCCATATTTGGGAGCTATAGCGGAGGTCACAAGGAAATGTAGTTACGGGACAACAGCGAATTGGTGACATTCACAGGGTGCTCGGCTCTCTCTCACCATATCGCGACTCCCTCAGACTGGACAAGCCATCCCTGGGGGGGGAGAAGCTGTAGCGAAAACTCACAAGGCGGTGGAGCGAGGTGCTGTCCTTATTAATAGCCCCGTCGTCTTGGTTATGTGTAAATGACCACCGGATCACCGTATGTCTTAGGTCAAGGGATCCTGACTTTAACATAAAAGTCAGGATCCAACGACAACTAGTATCAAGAAGAAAGAAAATAATGAACAACTGCCCATAATGCAAGACTAAGTTATTTAGACCATTTTTAGACCAGTTTTTAATCAGGACAGAGACAAAACGGCAAGAAGTCAAGTTTCGACCCGGGTAAAAATTAGAAATAACTAAAATTAATAAAGGAAATGAGCGGCTTCAGAGCTGACCGCCGTCGAGAAAAAAAAAAAAAAAAATAAATGAATGAAAATTAGTCTTGACCGCCGTCGTGGCGCTAAAAGTATCCAGGTCTCCGCTCAACAGTTGAGCTGAAGAGGGGGGACATGGACTACTGATTCCCTGATGAACAAGCTACAATAAACTTGGTTGACACCCAGAGCTAATAAGTTTACCCGATCTATTAGAAAGGAGCTAAAAGTTCTAACTCTGTCTTTAGCACTACCTATCCCTGCCCTGCATGCGCATAGTTAGGATAAGCTGGGGGCGGAGTCTTTTCAGGAGTAGTCTTGACTCTCCACAAGAAAAACGGGCATAGACCTGAACAAGAAGACGGGTTTAACCTTGTACTGTACTTCGGTAAAGGCCCGACTTACTAGGTGCTGTCTGGAAGTGAGTGATCTAAGGAGATGCATTTACACATCTCTATAATTTAAAGGGGGTGTAGGCTGCATATTAAAAAAAAAATATATATATATGCAGTCTGCTCCCAATTATAACAATGGGAAACTCGGTGCTGCCCATTCTGGTCCTATGAGTGGGAAGGTACCGACAAACCACGTGTAACTAATGAGGACCGGGAATCAGATCAGAAATGAACCTGAATCTGAGACCCGATCCTCTGGTGATAACTAATGAGGAACGAATAATCTCAACCTCCTTTGTACAGTTAGTACTTAATGTCCTTTAATGACATTTATACCTCACGGAATGAAAACGCTACCCCCACCGCTTGTCATGTTGGTTTTTCCCATGTGATGTAGAGTATAGGGTAGACAGTGAGATGTTACTGTTAACATAGGTATAATATCTATTCAGTGAACCGTTTGGAGTTAGTGGCGCACCCGTTTGCATTGTCAGAAGGGCGCCACTACCCAATATAAAGTGGAACTCGGTCTTCAAACCCCAGGCTGAATGTAGGGGGTGAACGCCGAGCTACCACCTGTAACTAGCAAAGAGAGAAGGGATTTTGTCGTAACATAATCATTCAATAAGAACAAACTGTGGTTTTAAAGCGGATGCTTCACAAAATGGAGTCAAATATGTTAGAACAGTTGTCACCCTTGAAGGGGGTGTTAACTTGTTTACGAATAAATCCTTGGAGTGTATTGGGTAATTATTCTAACACACTGTACAGAAAGAGTGTTATCAAGAGTATTGACTCTTGTAAAAAAAAAAAAAGTGACCTCTTAAGGTAAACCACCAGGGATCCAATTCCTATCATTATTCTTATCTCCCCATGAGGTCGGTTAGGGAATCTGAGCGGGACAGTTTTGCATCACATCTCGGGCACTCATGAAGCCTTAGCAGATGGATGTTCTTGTGACGGCTCAGCCCCGACCTGTGGGCATAGGCTTCCACACATTCATCGCAAAGATATCACTGTCTGAGGTGTTTGGCAATCTCAGGCACTGATAAGCGTGGCTTCTGTGTTCAATGGAACGGCGCCTACTAAGGCCTGATCTATGAACGTACGAACTCCCGCAGTGTTCACACATGTATCTCTGCTTGGGACGCTTGGTAATCTTTGTGGTGTTGGTGCCTTTCTAGCTCTTAATAAGGATACCATTCCTTCTTTCACAAGGACACATACAGAATCTTCATCTGGGAGTTCATTCAGTGTCTTAGAGACTTCATCTCGGTCTCCTCACAGTAGTATTTTTTCCTCTTCGAGACGACTCTGTACAATAATACTCACTCTAAAACTTATTCTAACACAATGGCACTGACGCAGTCTTGCTGTTAGACTAAAACATGGGATGGGTATCTGTGGCCTTCGCCACTACATCTCAAACTTACCATGGGAGTCGCCAACAACTCGTTGGACGGCTCCACCTATGGTGTCGCCTCACGTGGCCGACACGTCAATATTTCCTGTACCCTGTAAGGGGAACTACTCATCAAAGAATTCTGTCACAGCCAATCTAATGCTGGGAAGTCTGGACCAAAATACTTGGTCACCTACTGTCACCTAAACTTACCAGGGTGAACACCCTAGGAAGCGCTTGTTACCTAGGGCACCCCATGTGAATTGTTTCCAATGTAGACATTTACACTAATGTCCTGTACGAATAACGACTAAACAAAGAATCCTGTTACAGCAAATCTAGTGTTGTACAACTCAGACCGGAATCTCTGGCCACCCATACCTGATTCTCATGTGCAGTGTCAGTCCCCAACAGTTAATAGTATCAAATAATAACAATACGATACAAATTACCCACACTCCAAAAAGCCTACTTAGATCGGCAATGTCAACAAACCGCTAGTCAGAAAACCCTCTATTATCGCCCAACCACGCGCGAGGTAAAATGCTTGATCATATTAGCCTAAACAATCCTCCCACTAAAATTATATAGCCTGACGCTTTTCAGTGCCAACCGTGTCACATTGCTTCATTTACATCACCCTAACATACCGCAGGACCTGGAAAAGATAATAAGTTTAGTACGCAAGATCCTGACTCTCGGCCCGCGTCCACCATCTTGGAACCAAAAGTAAACACTAGGTGGCCACCCACGCTACCCGTTACTAAAATCACCAGCGAAACACAGTTTCTGGTTCCGGGAGTGACATCAGCTTCCGGAATACAACCACGTGAAGGCGAGCCGAGAACCACCAAGAGGAATTTGGCCAACAATCTCCTTAAATCTACGATTAGTAGCCTACCTAACGTGCCAAGAACTGTAGAAGGGAGGCGGAACTTACCCGATCTCGGAGCGGTGGTTTGGAAGGCGGCTCCACGAGAAGGACGAAGGCCCGGCAACGAGCGACGTAGACAACGGGTCCCGTGGCAACAGTCTATGTTCCTGCGGCTCCTGATGAACAATCTAGCCAAAGGCCTCCGGAAAAAAAAAAAAAAAAAAACACTGTCTGGGGTGTCCTGGATAAATACATCTTAGTGGACTAGGTGCTGATCGGGAATTAAATCACCAGAATCACTCGGTGAAAACAACCCGGAATTAAGTGTTCCAATCACAGGCCGGGAATTGGATCCAGAAAATTACTTGTTTAAAATCACTAGAATTAAGTATATACAGAGAAAAAATTACGAAGCAGGCTACTGGGCTGGGTAGTACCGCGCCAGATCACTAACGCACCGGGCCCAGCGGCGTAGCTGTCGGCGACTCGGGAGGATACCATCGTTGAACTCCCGGTAGTCGTGGACCGTGATCGTCCCGTCTGTGGTCTTCCGCGTAACGTGCGTGAACCGGGCCAAGTTAACGCTGGGGGTCCGGTTCCACGCGTTGATGGCACCCAGCTCGATATTTATCCTAGGGACGGCTTTGTTCATCCATCGCTGGATGGCCGAATCATCACAAAGTCGTTCCCATTCCAGGCAATTAATCCCGGTCAGTTGCGCGATGGTGAATTGACAGGAGGCCGGATGACACTGGAGTTTAGTCACAATGTCATTTAGTACTTGCACGTAGTGTGCCGCCGCCGTGTCCACCTTGGAAAAGCGTGGTAACCAAAGCTCCAGGTCCTCGTCCCAGGTAAAAAGGTCGTAGATCGACGGGACAATGACGAGGACATCCTTGGGCCACACGGTATGGTGGGCAAAGGCTTGACCTCCAAGGTCGGCGGTGGTGGCCTCTTCGGTGCTGACAATCTCCGCCTCCGCACCATCCGCCTCAATTAATGGGAGAAAGTCTGTGAGGCCGGCGACCCTCTCGTCTCCGAAAACCACAAGCTTGACCATGGTGAGGCGTAGAGAATAAAAAAAGTTAAAATTTGGCTAAGACAAAACTGAGGTACGTCCGCACCAAACAAAATAATAACCGGCACTGATTAAAATGACGTCAAAACGAGGCTAATTTGGGAAACCCCTTTTTGATCCAAAAGATCCAAATTTCGAAATCGGCTAGCATGATCAATCCATCGCATAAATTTTTACAAAACCTGTGCTAAACTAAAGCTTAGGTCCCCAACCAACATAATCAAGCACCAGAATTAATTCATATCGGCTCAAAATGTCAGGTCGAGCCTTCAAACTTGAAAGTTTGATCGAAGCAGAAATTTGCCATCCGGGCGCTTCGCGCCTGAAGGAATCATATCGAGGTCAAACCCTGGGGGGGAACTCCAGTCAAGCGTCCCGCTAAGTACACGTGTACTAAGTATAGCTGGCGGACGCGTGACAGGAATGGTGGTATTTTCTGGTTCCAACTGCTCGGTATTGCTAAACCTGATACAGAGACCTTGTATTTATTGTAAATAATGTGGTTCTGACTGAAGTTCGATTGAAATTTGACACGCATTGTACAATGAAATTCGTTCGTTCAAAATGTCCGAATTCTCTGTATTGACTTATGGTGTGTTAATTTGTTCTGAAATTGGATTTGATGTGTACTTGTTACTCTTAGAAGGTTAAGACAACTTTACACTGTATATATGTTGAGTTCTGTTGACTTGTATTTCAAATCGTATAAATCAAAAACCTGTACATGTATGTACTAAGGAAAAACCCAACTCTATCACTTTAAGCACGAGTGTCATAAATCTTCATCCTCTAAAACTGAGTACGCCTGTTTATCAACATGATTATGTCATCATTTACTTATCATACAATGATCATGATTCACTAAAACTTACCTTGTTACCTTATGAACCTGTTCCGCTATCCTTGAGCCTTGGGCTAATGTAATCATTGAACTTACCTTGTCATCTTGTGAACGGGTGACATGATTCTTAAGCCATAATATGGGCTAACAATACTAGGAACTCTTCCTGAAAACTTCATGTTTATGAACCTTTTCAACGTGATCTCAAGTCTTAGCATGGACTACTGGAAATGTACTTATGTATTAAGTAAAACTGGACATATGAATGTAACTTTGTTTACAATTCTTAAAAGAACTTCTGAATTTATTGACACTGTGCTGAATGTACCACGAGAGTCAAGGCCACCCCACCATGGTTTAACAAATATATCCAATCATCAAAATTGGGAGTTCATTATATTCATTTGGTTTGAGCTATGTCGTCCACCTCCTTAAACTCAAACACCTGACCGCCGTCGAATGTACTAATGGCTTAGTACTTTTAATATATTGTCATGATATATAATCCAACAAGGATCAGGCTTGGCAAGTCTACTTCTAGTCTAAATATCTTGCGCTCCTAGCGCCACCTGTTAACCAGTATAAAAGGTGTTGCAAGGTAGAGAGCGAGCAGTTAGTGGTTAGTAGTCACTAAAGTTTTAGTAGGTTTAGCCAAGGAGTTATACTTGGAGTAAGTACATCGGCTCCGTGTAACAGACTGGAGTTTACCAATACCCATTACCTCGGACATAGGATTGTGATAGGGCTGAGTACTAGAACGGTCTAGAAGGTGTTGGAACAACTCGTGTTCTAAATGTGGTTGATTGCTGATAGGAGATGGGAGGTGGACTGACGAAGACTTATACATGGTGGCTTTGACTCGGGATGAGATGTTTACTGAATAAAACCCTTTCATATTAAGAAGCTCCCTCATCGTTCATTTCTTTTGAACTATTGGGAAGTGAACGGACAAACTTTAAACGCAGTCTGAATTACTCAGGCATTCTGGAAAAACAACTCATGAAGACTTGGATATACACGAACCTTACGCAGTCTTAAATCAAACATTAACAATAGTTCAATCCTACATTTCATAATCTAACGGAACTATTATTTTTGGCCATCAGCTACATCAGAGTTTCTAGCGAAGCTTGAGGTAAAACTAACGGAGGTTTTGGGCCCCATTCCCGAGATTCTGTCAATTTCTGTAACGGGGGTGTTATGTTAAGTTTCTGTCCATGCAGGATGCATTTAATGTCCTTAGAAGTAGGAGTTTTATTAAACGGGCCGCAGGATCAGGTAGAGAGATGGCACCATAAGTCATTTTGAATTCCGCGTATGCCACTCATACTTATCAATGAAAGTTCTGGAACCAACAACATGTAAACTGTATCTCCCAAGCTGTCGGAGCTAACGGCGCGTGCATGGCTTATAATTAATTGATAAACACTCTGAACCACGTACTAATAAAAACCACCATTTGAATAAAAATGTTCTGCAGTACGCTCTGTAGCAACAATCCGGCCCATTTATCCCAAAGTCAGCCGATGTCGGACTGATTATGTTTTGAATTTTACATGACCCCGAGTTGGTCAATAGGGAGCTAGTCCGAGTCATTCCGAGTTATTGTGTTGGTCCCGCGGGTCGATGTGAGTGGGATTAAAGGTAATTCTCCATATACCCTCCATCCATCATACCATTAAGCGTTGAGCTAATTTAACATGATATCCTCTATCCTTACATAAAAAGGCTAATGATTGATATGATGAACTCCAGGGAAAGTCTCGCTTCACATATCCCCTTCTTAATGACTGATTATTTCTTGTTTTCCTTTTGGTTTAAAAGCGATTGTGACTCTCAAACTGCTCTCTCCATGCTTGGGCCGTCATCTGCTCCGAGTGGCTATAAGGTCTTCCTCTCGGTGTTTACTTCAAAATGTGTTCTGGTCGTTGATGTTGGAGGAGCTATACCTTTTAGTCCGCAGGTAGTAACAGGTAGTGTCGGACGCTCCCTACACCCTGGGTAAATAAGACTGATCTGACTGGTGATGCCTGACCCAGCCTGAGCATGCAGGAAATCAATCGATAGGTGTGATTGTGAGACTACCAATCAGCAACCCGCGTCGGAATGGCTTAATTCTACATGGACTTGTACATTATACCTTAGTTGTATGAATAAAAAGGAAACTAGTTCAGACCAACAATATGTAGTATGTGCTATTCTATAATTATTAAGTTTAAATGCTTTAAGATTTGTTTTACCAGGATTTCTGAAATGATGTCAAGTTCATACTGATTTCCAAAAGATAAAAGATGAAGGTATTAGCATCTGTTAAAATATTTCTTTTAAATCATCAATTCCTTATAATCCACGTGAGGTATAGGCTTAGAGTTAATGGTTCGTGGAATGTGGAGTTTGCTGCATCTAGGCCTAGTTCCAGAATGATACGATGGAATTTCTGGATTTTGGTGATATATTGGCGATGATATTATTTCTGCCCCAAAAGGGTTAGTATGAATGAATATAGCACAAAGAAACGCACTTTTAAACATACTATATTATGGATATATACACCTGAGTATCGCCTGGAAGACAATGTAGGGGAGTTTCCCTGGGGATTATCAAGTCAAAAACATATTTCATACGGGCCAATTTGATATTGAAATGACGAACATAATTATTGATTTCGAACATGCGTGGCATTTAAAGTAATTGGTCATATATCTCAGTATAGGAGTTATAACCGTTTGATCAACCGTCCATAGAATTTACCGTTTGTACAATCCCAAATCAATCGTGTTTTATTCTTCGTTCGATTCACTAGCCTCTGAATGACTAAGCTAACTCTATGGGCATTATAAGAAAAGGGGGACCTTTACATATTGACCAGGTAAACGTTCACACAGGAAGGTAGGCTCAGGTAGAGCTCGTTATTGGTGTTTGGGTGGGCCCTGGTAGCGACGGGGCGGGATCAAGGGGCAAGTAAACCAAATGCACGGAATTTGGTGGGTGGGGGGGTGGGGGGGGGGGGGGGGTGGTGGGTGTGGGTGTGGGGGGGGGGGGGGTTCTCAGTGGCAGACCCAGGATTTCCAAAGGGGGGGGGGGGGTCCACATGTAGGCTAAGTACAAAAAAAGTACCCTAGTGAAATACGAAATAGACTTTAGCCTAATTCGTGAAGGCATTCTCATTGTACATGTAATTTTTGTTATATATTAACGAGCCTATTTCTCCCCTTAAACAGTAAGTATGAATTATTTTATTGATTTGTTGTCCTCCAAATCAGAAATATAGCACAGAGCATTTTATTTCATACTTTGCACTCCACACCTCATTATAATGGTTGTTATTCCAAAGCTTTTATCTACCAAAAATAATTCAATCCAATATAAATATTCGGGGTCCATGAAATACAATATACAAGCAACTGCGTCTGGAAGAATCTTTACTACACAGCCATAATTGTTATGTGATGTGAAAGGTGGACTGAAGGTCGAGTGCTCCCCCCCCCCCTCACATTGTATACCCGGCGGTTGTGTACTATGGTGTGTTTACAGTCTACCTTACCCACATATAACCCATACAGGTGTATAGCGTCTCCATAACCCCCGAAGGGACGCTGTTTACTCTCCAATTAATCAGTCAATATGCTAATTGCTCTATGACCGAGTTTGACTATGGGAACCTGCCTACGCACACACACAGTGTTTTCAAATCACTTGAGATGATTTGATTTATGTGAAATACAATATGTGTAATAATTTGTATAATTTTATTGATTAAAACATGCTTAACAATTGCAATTGTACGGCAATAATACAATTTTCCTTAAAACTAAAGATAATTGTCTCCAAGTTCAAATAGGTAAGGGATACATATAGTCACCATATAGTCACCAAAACAGCTCCAGCCCATACTACGCTTCCCATTGCACCAAGATTTTCAAACGTGTCGTTTATTGTCAAATACCTAAGCAGGAGTTTGACCTTAGGCACAGGAGTTTGTGGCGGGTTTTTTTCAAGTCAACGTTTTATCTAAAGGTTGCCTCTTTCATAAATACGTGTTTCGGGATTTTGTCGTGTTAGGTACATGTGAGATCATTTTCATATACTTTTATCCTTTAATTTAAAGGGGTACCTCATCTTTGATATCATGAGGGGCCTATATACAGACACGGAAGTACTAAACAAGGTCCAGTGCTGTAAATGGAAACACGATATGCAGGATACAGATAGCAGCACGCGCTAATTGTGAAAGTAGAGTAGACTAAAGAAGTGTACTGACGCGGGTGGCCAGTCCATGTTTGGGCAGCATAAAGCCAATGTTTCACTTTGACAGTAGTGAAATGAGGGAGGAGTCACGGTGTGACGTACCACCATATAATAATGTGTGCCGCTCTTAGCTAGCCAGAGTAGCTGCAAGCACTATGTGAGTAAACATCCTGTGAAGGTTGGACCTTTAACCTGCAGTCTAGGTTCTGGAGAGAGGCATATAGAAATTGTGTTAGAGCGCGGAGCGTTAACTGAATGTGTTTGAGGGGACTCTTACCTTGGGACTGATCATGGTCAATCGAGTTCTTGTCACGGAATGACTATACATTGGATAATAAACAACAAATCCTTTCACAACGAGTGTTCACGTCTTACATGATGAGGGAACTATAATTATGTATTGGACGACTGCAGTCGACGAGGAGGAGACTGCGAATGGAGCTAGCTATTATCTATCGAATTAAAAACCACTTACACGCACTAACTCTAAATGGATAATTAACCTCTCAATAGTTCAGAAGGACCAGGGCTAAGCACATAAGTGGCGGTTTAAGCATTATACCAGTATAATAGTAGATGTAGGTAGAAGTATTCTGCATTGAAGGTCAACCTCGAATGTGTTAGGGGCGCGGCCAATCTGTGTATGTGAATGTTTCCTTGGTTTCTTCCAGGGTGCAGCTTAATTATAACATGAGTAAACAGGGGCGGATCCAGAGCCATCTGGGGGGGGGGGGGTTGCCAGCCCCCCCCCCCCCCCCAAAAAAAAAAAAAAAAAAAAAAAAAATTATGTCAGATTTGTACAAATCAACTTTCCACTTGGTCTAGAGGGGGCAATTGCCCCTTTTGCCCCCTCCCCCTCCCTGGATCCGCCATTGGTAAACTAGCGATTTCCATTTTCTTTGCATGCTCTTTATTCACCTCCATCCTAAACTTTACATTAAGTTTCATATGTCATTGTAGATGAACCAAAATTGCAGAAATTGAGAGATGCAACAAGTAATAGGTTTTTAGTCTAATTGAAATCTGAGTGTACCCACTTGTGTTTGGGTATCATGTGGCTATACAAATACATTTCATGTTCATTTATTACCCTTTACTGACTAGTCCAATGATGCGAAATGTGCGAAAATATGTACAGCGCGAAAGTTAATACGCTTGTAGTATGCACATTTTTGGTCTAGTCTGTACAATATGGCAAGCCTGCAGAGTAACCGACACGCCACCTGGTGTACAGAATAAACATTACTGTAAGTAGTGCATGAAAAGCGTGCTTTGCAGATGGTTACCGACAGCCAATGGCAAAAGTGGCATCAGCGACAAAAAAGTGTTCTAGTTTATCTGTAATGGCCACTTTTGTATTGATTACATTCGCGCTAGAAGTAAAGCAAAAGCAAACGGCAAACCTGCAAATACCGCGTGTAAATCAACTATGTTTAAAAAAATTACCATCAGATTGAAAGGGGGCGTTCCATCATTCAAATAGTTTGGTGCAATTACGTATGAAGAAACCCAATAGGGCCAACTCAAAAAGTAGATTTTTTTTTCTCTTAAATTCAAACTATCATAATATACCTAGATATATCCCTGCATGTATAATGTGTTTGTTGAGTCATGTTATCTGTTTCTTTCCCCAGGTTCCTCCTTGCGGTCCCCACGCGGGGTGGCCGCCCTCCCCGGCAACAGGACGGCCGTGGCCGATCCCCAGACCAACGCCATCAAGATCTTTGACAGCGCCGGCAAGCTCACCTCCAAGATAAAGGGTTAGTCGATTATATAGGTTCTATAGTCATTTTTCCTTTAGTTAAGCGCCCTACTGGAGTAACATGCCTGAACCCATTTATTGGGATATGGATTCCTATTGGCTCAGGCTAAATGTATTGGGATCAAGGCATCTGTAGGATGGTTCACTGCGTAGCCACATAGAGCTTTTTTTTCTTAGGTTAGGGGGGGTTTTTCTTCTTTTGTTTCAAAAAATCAGTTTTGCATATTGATTTTATGGTAAGAGTAATGTTCAGTTACGATTTTATAAATCGTTCATATGCATAGGCCTATAATAGCCTATGAACATCTATAAAGAAGACCCTAACCGGTCGAAACTTGTCGGTTTAATTCTCCAATATATATATATATATATACTCATCAATTAACAACCAACTTCCGGCGTTAGTTCGACAGTTCTTTCACCATTTTGATATGATTATTTATATATATTTGATAAAATACGCACTATACCATATTATTCACTTCTCAACTCCACTTACCAACATGTTAATGAATGAATTTTCAAATTGATCGTCAAACTTGCCTCTCCTCCAGGCCCGCACATCGACCTGCCGTGTGACCTGATGGTGGGCCCTAAGAAGGACCTCTACATCGTCACAGACGAGGGCCGCCTGCTGCTCAAACAGAAGTCGGAGACGGCCACCGAGCCGCAGACCACCAACACCGACATCAACATGCGCCGCCCGGGCTGCATGGCCCGCACCGCCAACGGCAAAATCATCATCTGCGACGAGGACGGCTCGTGCATGCAGGTACTAAACGAACTCACCCTGGAGTTAGAACAGACCATAACTCTCAGCGGTAACGACCTGCTAGACGCGGGAAATAAGTGCACCCCGGCCGGGGCCTGCGTGGACGACTACGGCTTCCTGTACGTGGCCGACACCAACAATAACCGGGTGATCGTGTTCGATGAGGAGCTGGAGGTGCGCGCCATCCTGCACACCACGGACTGGTTCCGGTCGATCCGGATGCGGCGGGACGTGGAGGAGATGCGGCTGACGCTGAGCGGGCCGGTCGGGGTGGTCGTCAACACGGAGGGACAGCTCTGTGTGCTGGAGCAGGCCGGACGGGTCAAGGTCTTCAAACACTTCATCCGGGCACCAGACGCCAAGATGAAGAAAATGACGCACCAGAGCTCCTGTTGTGTTGTCATGTAGGCCTAATAAGTTCATCCCACATTGGATATCCCAGGGTTGGACAAGGGTTGGACAAAATTACCATATAAGACATTCTTGTTTTCAGGAGTAAGGGTTACTGAACTAAGCAATAATCATATTTTTCTGTAGACCCAAGTACTGATAAAACATAATTTTGAACTATAGTGAGGTTAATTATCCATTTAAAGTTAATGCGTGTTTGTGATATTTCGTCGTATAGATAATAGCTAGCTCCATTCGCAGTCTCCCTCCTCGTCGACTGCGGTCGTCCAATACATAATTATAGTTCCCTCATCATGTAAGACGTGAACACTCGTTGTGAAAGGATTTGTTGTTTATTATCCAATGTCTAGTCGTTCCGCGACAAGAACTCGATTGACCATGATCAGTCCCGAGGTTAGAGTCCCCTCAAACACATTCAGTCAATGCTCCGCGCTCTAACACAATTTCTATATGCCTCTCTCTAGAACCTAGACTGCAGATTAAAGGTCCAACCTTTGCAGGATGTTTACTCACACAGTGCGTGCAGCTACTCTGGCTAGCTAAGAGTGGAACACATTATTATATGGTGGTACGTCACACCTTAACTCCTCCCCCATTTCACTACTGTCAAAGTGAAACATTAGCTTACACGTGCACTTCTAAGCTCACGTTATGCTGCCCAAACATGGACTGGCCACCTGCGTCAGTACAATTTCTTAAATTTTACTAACTGAAAGCCAGCCTGGACCAGCCAGTCAAAATGATGTATTTCATGGTAAAGTAGGGTTGGACATTATAGTTTGGGCTGATAGGCTTTAGCATTGGTTCCTATGAGAAAAAGACCAATATATAAAGCTGCATTTTACAAATTTAAGGAGTGATCTTTCAAAGAAATCGCTTTGGTTAATTTTATATAATGGAACGTTTCTCATGGAATAAGCAAGGAGGCAATTTAAAAAATATTTAATCATGAACTTAAAATGTTTGTGTAAATTGGGATGGGCTTCTGTTAACAATGCAGTGGCGGGTTCATTAACGGGGTTGGGCCCCTCCTCAGTTTTTGGCCAATTAAGATTTTGTTACAGTAAAATTCTCGGGGAAAGGGTGCGCACCCGAACGTGCCCTATCTTTTTAAGAAGCGGATCCGCCACAGCAAAGATTGATTTGACTACTCAGTATTACTTTTTAAAACCTCTCGCAGTGGTTGGTACATCTCAGTAAGCACTAGACATACGCCAATTTGTTCCCATGTTTAACTTAAGTAACGTCTGGAATATTAACTCCTATGATAGTGTCGCATATGATAGCGTGGATAAGGAATAACTTTTGACATTCAATCAAATTCACGGTTTCACATATATCCAAGAAGTGTTTTTAATGTAGACCAACTTCAAAACCCAGGTTTACTGAAGTGTAAAGAAAACTCATCTTTATATAACAAAAGGTTTATTGCTCACGCAGCAAAACAGAAATTGTATCATTTATAGAAAAACGTGTTGCATTTAAACTCATACCAGATGCATTAAGTCTTAGGTTTTTTCTTGATCAATAAAACATATGGATTCTAGCCTTAATTTTTCTCTTTTCTCTTTTTAGAAAATTCAGCCGTAACACACATTAACACGCGTTATTTACATTTTAGAGACGAGGCTATCCGTCTTATAGAAAATGATACAATAATACTGGCAAATAGGGACAACGTAATATGAAAATACACACAGAATATATACCTTTCGCATATAAAATACATAAGACGGAAAGTTGATGACAATTTGAAAACGAAGCATACCTTTGGGACAAAACACAGCGTTAAAAGGTATCGTTTTGGAGGTGCAGCTCCAGGTTGACGCTTTCTATATAACACGCAAGGGCCGTGGCTACATTCTGAAAGTAATAATTTACACGCAGCATACGTAAAAAAATCTCTTAACAAGCTGATTATTTCGTTTTATATTCTGGAAGTCACAATTGCATAACTACGTCCGTTCTCGGACAGAGGCTAGATCTCGGGGTTATAAGGAATATTTGGTTTTCATGCTAAAAAATATCAAAAGGTAATATTTCTTAAGATTCCCCAATACAGGATAACGTAAGCTTATTACTGTAGTATAGGTTGACTAAATCCTTAACAATTCCTCCAAATAAATTACTGGCTGCTAAATTGTCAATAAACCTCGCAGATTAAGCTTTATCACCTAATAGCGTGATATTACCGTCATAGTGCAAGTAAAAATAGAACATGGCTTGGCCATCTAATCAAATCTTCAACAGGGAAGGGTGGAACAAAAGACTGAATATTTCCTCAAATCTGTATCTCGACTACAAAGATAAATTGAAGGAACCATGATATTAACGGAGATTATTTCTGGACAACAAAAGTATAGACAAACTCATAACTGCCAAGCTTAAATGATAAAATTAAATACCAGCCAAATTAAGCTGAGAACACATCAAAGAATGGGAACTCTGCTTTAAGCGGCTGTAACAAATCGGTCAGGAAACAAACTGTCCCCGCGATACCTTCATACAAGCTATACGGACTATCAGGAACCCGTGCTCCGTGCTCGAACTCCGGGCTCTGCAAGAACTCGGCGAACTTGAGCGCTCGGTGCAGGTGTTTCTCGTCAGAGGTGAGGCGGTAGAGGAGGAGGAACACGTAGCCGGAGCCCGCGACCCCATGACAGATCCCGGGCCCTTTACGTAGCAGACCCTTCTGCCATGTGAGCTCCCCGCAGCGCAGACAGGCCTGCAGGTAGCGGTCGTCACGCCACACCAGGAAGGCTTTGGCCAACAGGTAGACTAGGCCTAAAGGGGTCCGAAGAGAAAGAATAGGTCACACACATTGTCAGATCCAAACGACTGTACGCGGGGCTCAACATTAAACATTGCACCGTCTGCCCAGGGCAGGTAAATTCTGACATCCAGCTGCCCGATGGGCAGGTAAAGTTTTTACCATATACTAATAACCCATTAAAGAAGGACAGGTGAATGGTCAGCATAGTCAAAGTCCCCTTAATGTCGAGCCCTGGTACGTTAACACAAGTTTCCTGTACACCAAATTTGATAGAATGAGGCAAAGGACAAATGCAGCTGAGGTTTATAGATAGTCGACGGTGCTTCTTACCTAGGCCGATTTAATAAAGTTCCAATAAATTAGTGTTTAGTGATTGAACTAACATCCAAGAGATAAATAATTTGGTCAACCCAACAACAAAGAGTCGAATCCCTTATAACTTGAGAATCAGGAATTTCAGAATCTGGACGAATGAAATTACCTGGGTTTTCCCTGGATTTACAAAATTTACAATTTCTTTTGACATTTTCCATGTTTTCCCTGTGCGCCTGGTACCCTGCGTAGGGTATGGCCTTGGTTTGCTTAGACATTAGAACAATCTACTCCCTAAAGACCTAAAAAGAAACCTGAGTGACTCACCGGGCCCTCCATGACACCAGTGGACCAGCTCAGACTTGTCGTCCCGGCGCACCCCGCTGAGCGCCTCGCCCAGGTCCGGGGCCACGTTGCCCGAAGGCTGCATCAGACCCATCAGGTAGTCCACGCTCTGCCGCACCTCCGCCTCTGCAGCGGGGTCTGCCCGGAGTAACGTCACCTCACCCAGCAGCATCTGTAGGATGGCGCATAGACCGTGGGCAGCGCCTGCGAATGGGGGAGATACTATCTCAATGTTGGTTGGTTGGTTATTGGTGTTTAACGCCGTATCAACATCTATGGTCATATCACGGCGAGAACAATGTTTGACAATTCTGTCTGGGATGATCGAATCTATGAGAAGGTAGAGACCATACCCCTACACATTTACCGAGGCAGGTGTTCTTTAATGTGCAGGGTCCCATAGGCAGGGCCCTACACACAACAGCCGTTGGCCCTCATAGGAGCCTTTGATAACCCAGTTGTTGCCACTGGAAGACATGCAGAGGGGTGTAGCAGGAGCCCAGCCAAGGCCCAGAATTGAACCCCGGCCGCCCGCGCAGCAGACGGTCGCTCTAACCACTTCACCACCCCACACGCCTCTATCTCAATGTTTGTTGTTATCAAATCTATTGTCAGTGGTTACAAGTATGAGAAAAAGTTAGTGTAGCGTTTTTCCATACATTTTTTACACTTTCAATCTATGTGTGATAATCAGATTGCAGATTAAATTTCAAGTATTTAATATTACGTCTATGGGTTAGAAATAGAAGCTGTATTTTTTTTGTATGCTTGAGTAAATCTTTTTATAAAAAGTTGATACCTTACTCGAGTGATTTACTTAAACAACTTTTAAATCGGATGTCCAGTGTTTGGGGGGGGGGGTCTTATCTTATGTGTGCACAGAAAATCTATTTTTGGACAATGATTTGTTACACCTTGTAGCGCACCCAATGCCCAAGGATGCGCCTAATCAGTTTCCTTCTCAATTTGTATGATGGATCTTCTATTGCAAGTGACGTTTAATTCTTACCGAGGTACTCTGTTCCATAATAGGCATACATCAGTGGACAGGGTGATCTCCTGGACTTTGCATAAATACGTCCTGAGTGCATGATGGACTTGCAAACCCGGGCTCTGGCATCTTGACTGATGACCTACAAAAGGGCACAATATATACGTGAATCAAGGGTATACTCATATGGAATTACATTCAAGTAGTCTACAGTGTTTCAAACTAACTTTTTGGGCTGCCGGCCTGGTCATCAGGGTTTATCAAGGTAGAAGGTTGGCCCTGATGGCCCTGATTTGGTATTTGGTTGGAAAATTTAGGAAAAACGGCAGAAATTTCTGGCTGCCATCAGGGGCGATTTGATACCATTTTGGGTGAAAATTGTTGGCCCCGGTCAAAAATATCGGACAATTCGCCAGGAAGAGGTATTCCATAATCCTTTGTGCTAGTAGGTATTCCGGTTCTGGTAGGCAAACTTTAACCCCCTAGAAAATAATTTGTCCTAAAACAACTTAGAGAAACATAACCTCAAGGAGTCTTTCCATTAAATTTGATTTAAATAGCTTGAAACTAGCGCAAAAATACACCAAAAAAAGATGTTAAAGTAAGCTGGAAAAATTAAGTCATGCAATCCAAAATCACCAAAAAGTAGGAAATCATACAAAAGTACACTAGGAAAAAATCTCTTCTGGGAATCGCTGATGGCCCGGCGTTAGTTGCATATCTTATCTCTTATTGGTGCAGTGTTCGAGACTAACGCCAGCCCGTCGGCCAATGGCCGAAAATTTGAGACCAGGGCCGAATTTTTTCACCAAAAATTGTATCCATTCGCCCCGGATGGCCAACAGAAATTTCTGCAATTTCTCCTAAATTTTCTGACAAAATTCACCGCGTTTTTCCGCCATCTAAGGTAGTGGCTAGAGCAAAACATTTTGATATTTAAAATGACAAATCAGGGCCACAGGAAATCTGTCAGGGCCGACAATACCTTGCTAAAGTCGGCCCTGATGGCCGACAGCCCAAAAAGTTAGTCTCGAACACTGATTGGTGATAAGGTTCTTTTATTTTATGTGATTTTGTCTATTCTTTTTTTTCGCCTTTTTTCTTGAATGTTGAAAAGTTATCTAGACTTATAAAACAATGCAACAAAATGTCATTTTTTAATTAAAAAATAAAAAAGAACCAATTAGATCTAATATTCTACGTTAAAAGACATCATAATTGCAGAAAAAATGTTGGTCTTTCAGCCAAAATTATTCATATAGATCTAGTTTTTTTTTAATACCGTATATCTCTTATTAGGCCTATTATAATAATTTTAATTCTTTAGTCTATTATTTTTTTGTTTTCTTTTAAATTTTACCTCTCCAAACTGGCGATTGAGGAGAGCAGCACCACACAAATACCCGGCCCTGCCCACAAACAGCTCGTCCGAGCCGCAGGGTAGGAAGTTCACGTCCTGACAAACGGCAGCCAGAGACAAGTACTTCTTGTTGAGCTCGGTGGCCTTAGCCCCCTCCCCGAGGGCGGCGTAGATGAGGGCCCCGACGGCGTACACCCCGCCCCGGCCGAGCAGGAAGGAGGCCTGCTCCGTCCGGTCCCGGCACCGACTCTCTGCATAACTCAGGGCCACGTCCATGTAGTTCCTCGCCTTTGTCAACAGCTCCCCTCTCATGTCGGCAAAGTTCTCGGCCTGGGCCATGTAGTAGAACATGTAGGCGGCCCCGGCACACCCGACGTACAGTCCCCCGTCACAGTCGTCAAAAGTTGGCGGCATTTTTTTGTTGACGCGCCAGGCCATGGTCATGGCGACTTCCTTCCAGTAGGCCAGGTCCACTTTGACGCGGCTCCCTGGCACGAAATCGGGCATTTGGTTCGGGAAATTACGCGCCATTTTGCCTGATACGTTCCCAGTGGTTTCTAGATGCCTTCCTGGACGCTGCCAGTGCTCAAGGAATGAGATATTCGTCCGAAACGGGCACCTGTTCAGGCAACGTTCTGTTTACGTCCCAACTTGACTTTTGATGGTGTTGCGCTGATTTGACAAAAGATGGCGCCAATTCTATTTCATTTTGCGGTTTATCTAGATAAAAACTTAATATATTTGCGCCAAAATATTAATGAAATTGTTCTTTCATAATAAGAGTCAACATTTCAATAGATTTAGGAGCCACATAAGGACAACATGAAATAAATATTGGGGAGAAACATTTCCCATTGTCGGAGATCATTCACTGAGAGACTGCCGACAAAATGGCGAACGTCGTGTTGACCGTTCTGTCGATGACGATTGGATTCTTCTTTATTTTAATAGGAACGTTAAAATTAACGCCAGCAATCAATGAGGAAGTCTACCGAGAAATGGTGCGTACTTTGCCTAAGTATTACGCTTTTTGCAGTCGTAGTTACCGAGAAATCTGATGGAAAGTAACGCCGTGCCTGTGCCCGTCCCTCCCTGCCTCAGCGCCGGTGGGCGTCACTGACGGTCGCGGAGCCCCTCTCTTGGGCGCCCTCTCCACAATCGATACAATGAAAGATAATAAAAGGGGGGTAAATGGAAAGGCTGGATAGCTTTTAGTTGTGTGAAGTAGGCGGCTCGGATGTCAATATAAAAGTCGATTTAGTGTTGTAGACCTTTATAGTGGCTTTACATCAGGAATTGTGAAAGTGCTCCTTCACTTTATAGTTTATCAGTTTATGTCACTTAACGTTATGTGCACCTGAACATTGATGGTGATGTCTGTTTGATTAACCCTTTGCCGACGGAACCGAAATGGATTTTACCAGAGAAAATCAACATTATTTTTTTCTTGGTCAGATTTATAAGAGTTTTCTGAATGAGGTTTTGATGACCACTAGTGACCATGGCTTACAATCATTATGTTACACGTGACATTATCACAGGATTTAGAAAACAATCTTAAAATTTGGTTGCCATGGTAACCATATAATTAAAAAACTTGCCCAGATTTCCTGAACAATCAACGTTTCAAAGCCCATTTTCTAAGGAATGCTAAATATGTGGAATAAATATTGATTTTTGAGGAAAAAATTGAATTAGAAAGTTGTTCCCTGGGACATTTCCTATCATTTCGTACAAAATTACAGTTATTTTCTTAATTATTTGAGTATCACTCGTGAACAATATTATGGCAAAATTGTGGTCAAAAAGGGATAAAATGTTCTTTTTTTTTTATTTGTATGTATGTATGTATGTATGTATGTATGTATGTATGTATGTATGTATGTATGTATGTATGTATGTATGTATGTATGCATGCATGCATGTATGTATATATATATATATATATATGAATAAGAATGATTACATATAATTTTATTGATGAAAAATGCAAGTTTAATCATCACAAGGACCTAAAATATAATCAAGCTACATAGATTTACATTAAGGGACATTGCATTATTTCATAGCATTTTGCCAATAGTAAAATCAATACTAGGCTCTCTAGGAATGAATTAGGGTTCCTGGTAATAATGTCACAAAATCTAATATGAATATTGAAAAATTCATCAGTGGATCATCAAAATTAAAAAAATAGCAGGCCAAGTATTGCTAATTGATCATATATAATCGATTTCCTGTAGGGCCGTCGCCAAAGGGTTAAGGATAGAAAAAAAGACAACACAAAAACCAAACAGTTACTATTGAGTCTGTAGAGGCTTATTTTACATAGTGACATAAGGAAAATATGGAATGATTATATTCTGTTGTCAAAATGTATTTTTGGCATCATCTGGGAAGAGGTTATTGAACATTTACTTGAATTTCTAAAATGAAAATTTGATAACAAAATTGTATCCAAGAAAATGCCAGATCCTTAATATTTCCCCAATCTGATGCCAGGACACGCTGGTGGACAGATAATGCATATTCCGGAGCCAGCCGACAGAAAGTGCATACATCGGCCCCGATAATGCATACCTCGGAGCCTCCCGCAATTTTGCGACATAAACAAAATGTTCTTTTTGATATAATGAAAATATTATTATATTCTAAATAAGCCACGGAATGGAGCATTGGTTCTGTACTTAGATTGAAACACTCAATATATTTTGTTGATTCTTATTTCACAAGAAAAGTGTGGGGTTGCGCAGTGTTTGTTCAGACCCAACTTTTTCCCCATCCAGATATTTTGTCACACACTTTTCTCATGTTAGTACATGCAAATTCTTGAATACCTGGGTAACATTGTGGAGCAAACACCCTCAAATATTCCGTGGGCAAGTTAAATATCATAAATATTTGGTATTGTGAACAATAACAGTGAAATTCCGCACCCGGTGTTTCGAAAGTCGCCTCCGGAAGTAGCATTATCCGCTCGGAGGTATGCATTTCCTTGATACCGGCTCCGGGAGTAGCATTATCTGTCCACCAGCGTGCAGGAGCATAAATAAATAGCGTCAGAGATGGATTCCGTCACATCCTGCACACACAATTTTTTTTCCCATCTCAGAAAAATTGAGACAAGGGTAGTACTCTATACTCAGAAAATCTGAAACAGAAATTGTTTTAAAAAAAAAATCCATCACATAGTTGTTTTTTATTTTCAGAGGAAAACCTTCATCCGGGACTCTAAGGTGTTCCCCTTCGCTGAGATGACGGGGTGGAAGCCCAACCCGCACATGTACCGCAAGGTCATCGGCACCACGGAGGTCGTCTGTGGGATACTCATGGCCATTATACCGGGTACGTCCTTTGTGACGCAGATAAATAGGACAATCGGGACTTTTCCTTAACATACATACAGTTACTTGTACCGGGTACTAGTAAAAATCCTGTTGGGATTGTGCAATTTATCAGTAACCAGTCCAGTGGACTAGTAAATACTGAAAAGATGCTTAATGATATCTTCATATGGGCAAGTGAAACTTTGATCTGAGCTTTTGCAAAGATCTGACCACTAGCCCGGTGGACCAGTGAACAAAAAAGTTAAGGAGAACCCCTGTTGATACTCACCAGTTTTATCATAGAATAAATCTGTTCTATGAACTTCACTTGTTAAGCCACCATTGTCTGTCAAAATGCTTTAATGATTTCAGCATGTATCGGAATTATCATGATTTTCGGGGTGTTATTTTCGAATGAGACATAAAAATCTACGTTAGTCCCCTCCCCAGTTATTTTGTCACATTGTATTGATATCTATATCAAGAATGAATAGAAATAAAGTGATAATTCATCAAAACAGTGCACATTCTCTGTTTTTCATTACCTTTAATATAATGTAATAGATTCTCTTTGTTTCTAGGACCACTGAAGGAGATCGCCAACATTTTGCTGTTCTTCGTCATCAGCCTCTCAGTGTACACTCACTATGCGTCAAACAGCGGGATGGACAAGATGACGCCTGCCTTAGTGTTCGGACTGCTGCTTGCGTGTCGCTACATTGTCCACCTCCAGGTACGCGCACGCACTGAGAAGCAGGCGAAGGAGACCGCCAGCAAGGAGAAGAAAACCCAATGAGGGACAGCCTCCAAGTGTTTAACTAAATTATGTAAAAATTTCCATCATAAACTTTTCTCTACGAACTTATATAGTATATATATGATACTTTTGCGGAAGAGCCAGGAATTATGAAGTTTTGATTGATCCTTTTTAATATACACAACTACTAAGATTAAATTTGAAATGGGTTACACTGTATCAAACTCAACATCCAACTTTTGGTGGACAGGCTGTTTATTTAAACTTAAACTTAAATGTGTGGTAATACCAGATATTAAAATAAACTCGGCTCACTATTAATTTGAAGCCTGTTATATCAACGGTGGGTTTAGATGGAAACTGATAGGGGTAGATCTATGTTACACAGTTTTTAGAAGCTGAGTAATAGAAGGTTAGCGCTAAAGATTAATTTTCTTGACATCAATTAAGAATGAGCTTGGACTGAGAATGGTAAAGATTGATTCAATTTACAATTTCTAAATCTTGTAATTGCAATTCTTTTTGATTCAAGAAGGAAAAACGGTTCGAACACTATAATTTACCATGTGTTGCAGAAGTAGATATGCTATCAGATATTTACTGAGTAGAGCTCAAACAGCTGAACATTTCATTGAATACATAAAACAAATCAAATGAAAAGATATTTATGAAAGACTGATGTGTACGCCATACAAATGACGAAAATTGTAAGAACCAGATTTATACATGTAACTTACAAGGAACGCTAGTCATAAGATGACATGAAGGACTGTCTTGAATTGTTTGAAATTGTCTTATTAACTACTACATACAGTACATGTTTACATGTCTTCTTAACTACGACATACATGTTTTCATGTATCTAGATGTAAAAGAACTTGCGAAGAGGTTCATTTCCCTTGAAAAAGAATCGTGATCATCAAATTGTCAAACTATAGCGCACAGATTGGTATCTAGAATTATATCACGTGAAGAAAAAAACACTTATATTGTCAAGTGTATTCGGCAACGTATTTTAAAATGGATGATAAATATTTTGTGGCGAAATGTGAAGACAATTCGTGAACACCTCATCCCATCTCATCAACTCTATGCGTCGGGCCTCAGACCTGGGCGGCTGTACTCTTCACATCTTTACCATCATATTTGTTGGATTCCATCCAACATTGTTAAATATTGATTTTGTCATGCGACACCTGAACTTTTTACAAGAGATAAGACTTGAGTGACGGACTTGTTAAAAAAAACACTTACCGTGTAGTTATACATACATAGAATTACACTGAGTTTTAGGTCAGCCATGTTAAGCATTGGGTATATATGACGCATAATAGGTAAAGTCTATCACCAATATAATCACTTGCATTCAATGTTTCTATACATCAAATTATCACGCCATGAAAATCATACTGTGCACCCCCATAAGTGATGTAAATACCTTCGCCCTGTGTGCGGTAGTATGAGAACTTCATTACCATATGTTACGACGTACACCTAAAATGCTGCCACTTTTTGTTGTTGTACCTTGACGTAAAATATAACCACTTTTTTTTAGAAGTAGTTACATTAAAAAAGTAGCATAGGCATTAGAACCTTTTCAATTATATAACTTTTACTGCCCTTCTCCTTTTTGGTTGGGATATTACTTGTATTATTTTCTACAATTCTAGATATGCATTTTTCGTTGTTGTTTAAATTGCCCTCTACTCTCGAGGCTCGCATATGCCCCATTAACTATTGACCGGGCTTAAACAATTGGCTTTATACATTACGATTTCTGCCGCTATGTCAAAGGTTGAGACGGAAGCTGAAGTTCAGTTGCTTGACGTGTCATACGATTTCTACTACGATGTGCACCAGTAAGATTTATTTTGACTTTGCTGTCAACCTCAAAGCTGTTCTGATACTGTTTAAACCTTTGTCATAACGACAGGCATCGTTATATTAGACATGTCTCAAAAAAGGACGGTTTGTGCGTCCAGACTTTGAACCGATGATCTGAATTGTAACATCCGGTAAGCACACACGATCTTATGATACGAGGTCTTTTATCGTGCCTCACTGTGAAAACTGACTGAACGACTTATAAAAGTGCGCTTATATGAAATAGCGTGTGCATGTGGGGTTTCTGCACCATTTGGGTTGGAAAGTCATCTGCGCTGCGGAAATCCAGTGTAGCTGAGACTTAACAAAATGCAAATGATGAATTTCCACCCGGCCTGTTATCATTTCAATGTATATAGAAAAGGTATATTGAATTATACGGAAATGTCGTGTTTGTGGAAATTTGGACTAGTCACAAGTAAATAGTCTACAAACATTTCTTAGAGATGCCTTTCTTTTGCCATGTCATCTATTACTAGTTTAGTGTGGGGAATGTCCTGACCCAATTAGAATGTAAAATGCACCTTAGGCATATAAAGGACTTATTCAATCATAGAATGATAATAGAAATCACGAAATGTCTAAAACATGTTTTAAAAGAAGTAAACGGTCTGTTTGGTCGTGAATCCTTATAGTATGAATATGTATTTTCACACTTTAAAATCTTAGGTTTCAAAATGTCACTGTTCGATCAGTGTTTTGCAACATTTTTCTATATCAAGTCAGATAAACGTACGATCTTGTCTTTTACCAATTGAAAGTCTCCTTCTGTTTGGCTATAAATAAAAAATGAATAAGTCTATATATAAATAATATTGTTTGTTATTCTTTATAACGGTGATCTCTTCATAGATCTAATCAGAATAAAAAAAAAAGAGGAAGATAAACTAAAGCACCAACTGAAACCATCGAATGTTTGTGATTACATAGCAACGTGTGGTGTATCACATTAGTTAGCAATTTCACTAGATGGCGCCACATAGGGATTTCCCCCTAGCCTCATTTTGGTTTGTGTTTGCGAGGGGGTTTCCCCAAACCTTAAGGATGACATGGACTTAAGCAACAGCAGCTGACTCAGGTTCCTAAATAAGTGAATTGGTTTCCTAGCATCTTGAAGGAATAGCCAACATGTCTAGCACAAAACTCAACGTCCTCACTTTGAATTGTTGGTAAGTAAAGGATTCTTCTGGCATCATTTGGTCAATCCAGACTCAAAATGTCTGACTATATCACTCAGAGTCAGAAGCAGTGTTTGTTTACACTAACTTGAGCAGAAAAGACCATAGATTAACACAAATATTTTCTCAGTAAGAATTTGAGACCTGGTACTTTTGTCCCCGTAGATTTTTGTTATCTGTATAATGAAATTTGATATGATATAAATCTTGTCACATCTTATTAAACAACATATATATCATATCATATTACCTTTAGATATCTGGTATAGAAAAAAAAATTACTCCAAAACAAGAATAATAGCAATTATCCCCAGCAGTTATCCTTTTATCTACCAATTCGGCCTGTTAGATTTTTTTTTTAAACGTATTTTCTTTATATATAAAGATTAGCAACCATTTAAAATAACATACAAGATGTGACAAGATTTTAAAAACAGGTTTCATTCAAATTAAACTATTGCTTTGTGCTGGCTATCTAATTCTTCTGTTCCATACTTCCAGGGGATTGAAACTACCTAACCCTTTCTGTCAACTTCGCAAAGAACGATTTAAAGCCATTGGAGAATATCTGTCCCAAGGGAACTATGATATAGTTTTACTGCAAGAGGTACGTTCATTTATCATTCATATCTGTCGACATTGTTGTACTCTGAGTAGGCTTTGTCTCTGGTTCTATGGGAATGCACTCCTATTAAGATAGCCTATGCAGCTAGGGCAAAAACAAGTTATTTCGTGATTAGTCTACATTTAAAGAAAAACGTTTTGATATAGAATAAAACGCATTGTAATACTGACAGTTATGGCATTTAATTTGGTCTGAAGTAAAATATGACCAATGTTTAAAAAGGAGATGCCAACTGACCTTACTGATAGTTGACTGTACCATCGGAAGTGAATGCAAGATATTTTTCCTTTGGTCTCAAGTAAATGTTCATCAGCCAAAGACAGTAAATAGACAATAGTATTCTTAATCAGTTTTATCACTGATCAATAGCGTATAGTGGAAAACATTATCCAAAAGATGATGATTCTTTAAGAAATTTACAAATCTGAATTATAAAACGATGTATCGATGATAGTGGTGCTATAGGCCAGTCGGGAGTTAAGGTCTGTGCATGCGTGATCCTTTGGCGCCAATACCAGTCGGGGGTCAAGCGCAACATCCAGCCAATGAGGAGTGTCCTTTTGTACCACGTGATACAATATGGCTGCGCCCAGTGCGAAACTCCCGTGTAGCCTATAAAACTTGCATGAATATCTGTATTCAAAAGTAAGTTACATGAGTATGAGATTAATAAAATAATTGAATATAATGCGCTACCCATGATCTTGTAGGTATGGGTGCAGTCTGACTATGACCAACTTTGCCGCCAGGTGTTTGACGTCCTGCCCCACTCCCACTACTTCCACAGGTAGGTGCCCCCAGGTGTTTGACGTCATGCCCCACTCCCACTACTTCCACAGGTAGGTGCCCCCAGGTGTTTGATGTCCTGCCCCACTCCCACTACTTCCACAGGTAGGTGTCCCCAGGTGTTTGACGTCCTGCCCCACTCCCACCACTTCCACAGGTAGGTGCTGTCAGGTGTTTGACGTCCTGCCCCACTCCCACTACTTCCACAGGTAGGTGCCGTCAGGTGTTTGACGTCCTGCCCCACTCCCACTACTTCCACAGGTAGGTGCCGTCAGGTGTTTGACGTCCTGCCCCACTCCCACTACTTCCACAGGTAGGTGCCCCCAGGTGTTTGATGTCCTGCCCCACTCCCACTACTTCCACAGGTAGGTGCCCCCAGGTGTTTGACGTCCTGCCCTACTCCCACCACTTCCACAGGTAGGTGCCGTCAGGTGTTTGACGTCCTGCCCCACTCCCACTACTTCCACAGGTAGGTGCCGTCAGGTGTTTGACGTCCTGCCCTACTCCCACCACTTCCACAGGTAGGTGCCGTCAGGTGTTTGACGTCCTGCCCCACTCCCACTACTTCCACAGGTAGGTGCCGTCAGGTGTTTGACGTCCTGCCCCACTCCCACTACTTCCAAAGGTAGGTGCCCTCAGGTGTTTGAAGTCCTGCCCCGATCCCACTACTTCAGGTCCTGCCTCACTCCCACTACTTCCATAGGTAGGTACCGCCAGGTGTTTGACACACTGCCCCACTCCCACTACTTCCACAGGTAGGTGCCTCCAGGTGTTTGATGCCCTGCCCCACTCCCACTACTTCCACAGGTAGGTGCCCCCAGGTGTTTGATGTCCTGCCCCACTTCCACTACTTCCACAGGTAGGTGCCCCCAGGTGTTTGACGTCCTGCCCCACTCCCACTACTTCCACAGGTAGGTGCCGTCAGGTGTTTGACGTCCTGCCCCACTCCCACTACTTCCACAGGTAGGTGCCGTCAGGTGTTTGACGTCTTGCCCCACTCCCACTACTTCCACAGGTAGGTGCCCCAGGTGTTTGACATCCTGCCCCACTCCCACCACTTCCACAGGTAGGTGCCGTCAGGTGTTTGACGTCCTGCCCCACTCCCACTAATTCCACAGGTAGGTGCCCCCAGGTGTTTGACATCCTGCCCCACTCCCACTACTTCCACAGGTAGGTGCCACCAGGTGTTTGACGTCCTGCCCCACTCCCACTACTTCCAAAGGTAGGTGCCCTCAGGTGTTTGAAGTCCTGCCCCGCTCCCACTACTTCAGGTCCTGCCTCACTCCCACTACTTCCATAGGTAGGTACCGCCAGGTGTTTGACGTCCTGCCCCACTCCCACTACTTCCAAAGGTAGGTGCCCTCAGGTGTTTGAAGTCCTGCCCCGCTCCCACTACTTCAGGTCCTGCCTCACTCCCACTACTTCCATAGGTAGGTGCTGCCAGGTGTATGACATCCTGCCCCACTCCCACTACTTCCATAGGCAGGTGCCATCAGATGTTTGACTTCCTGTCCCACTCCCACTAGTTCCAAAGGTAGGTGCCACCAGGTGTTTGACATCCTGTTCCACTCCCACTACTTCCACAGGTAGGTGCCACCAGGTGTTTGATGTCCTGCCCCACTCCCACTACTTCCACAGGTAGGTGCCGTCAGGTGTTTGACATCCTGCCCCACTCCCACTACTTCCACAGGTAGGTGCCCCCAGGTGTTTGACGTCCTGCCCCACTCCCACCACTTCCACAGGTAGGTGCCCCCAGGTGTTTGATGTCCTTCCCCACTCCCACCACTTCCATCGGCAGTTTTAACTGTCTCTGCTTTTTCTGTAGTTTTGAGTATTTCTTTAGTGTTTTTTTTAGATGTTTTTTTATGTTATTCAGGTGGATAATATGAATGGTTTTTGGTCTTCTCATCAGATCAAAAGGATCTCTCCATCCAACAAAGATAGAAATGAAGTTCTGATGAGAAATCTGTCACAGAAAAACACTGGTAAAATGAAAACATGATTTCATCTACAGTACACACTACCTGTATGTATCTGAATGTAGAATAAGATCTCATTTTTGTTCTTGCAGTGGAATCTTTGGCAGTGGCCTATGTGTCTTCTCCAAGCACTCAATACTGGAGACACTCCAGCACCGGTACTCACTGAATGGGTCGCCCTTCAGGGTGTTTCATGGTGACTGGTATGGGCAGAAGTCAGCTGGTCTGGTCCAGGTCCTGGTCAATGGGCTTCGTGTCAACGTCTACATCACACATGTAAGACATGCTCTACCCGATCATATACTATATGGGAAGATACATTCCCACTGACTTTTGATATGGAATCAAGCCATACAAACAGGGGAACAATACTCCATGTTAGTGACTTTTTATGTGAACCCCATCTGCGGACTGAAAAGTATAGAGTTATCATTAACATAGCATAAACCATGTCCATCTTCCACACAGGTGTATGTAAGCCCTGGTATTCATTTGCCCCTGTCTAGTATTTTACTATGTTGAGCCCAGTTATCACTGAACACAATGAGAAAAGGCCTCAAGGAAAAGTGATCCCCTTCTTATCAAAATACTGGTTTTCCTCACGGTTAAACTGATAAATGTTTCCTTCATTAGACACATGCAGGTTACAGCGGAGACCAAGAGTACCGGATTCACCGCATTGTGCAGGCCTTTGAGCTGAGCCAGTTCATCCGCTTGACGAGTGATGGGTGTGACGCAGTGTTGGTTGGGGGTGACTTCAACTTCAAGCCATCAGACCTTGGGTACAACCTGGTACTAGCCAATGGAAACCTTGTAGACAGCTGGGACACACAGGTAAGGGTATTTTATCATAATGATAAGAATCTACTATAGAGAATGACCCAATGATGATGAGGGAAGAAATTGAATCAGAGGTAGGTATAAATGAATAAGAATGCGTAATCAGCATGGGCGGACCTTTTTCTTCTTTCTTTGGTGGACCCCTTGACAACTACTTGTATGGCTTGTTTCACCCCATCTCATCTCGTATGATTAATTTTCCTTCATGTTACTTAATCGTTTTCTCAGGGTATTGCACTATTTTGTGCCTAAATTTGCAGTCCACTCACTGATTATTCTTCGCGTTGTATTAAGTTTCACCAATGGTATAAAGTTTGATAGGCGAAGTATAGGATGGCTTTTTCTTTGAACAAGTGAAAGAGCCAGTTCACCCTATTATCACACATTTAATCTCCTGGTTCCTGTCCTATGCTTGGAGAGTGGATGCATGGGTTTTCTTGTGAGAGGAGATTTTAGTTACATTTAGTTACGTGTAGATGTGTCCTATGGCCTTTGACAATTTTTACATTAGAATAGATTTTGTGTTGTTATAATTCTTTAAAAAAATACCTTAAATGTATTTTACATAATTCTCTTATAAGTTTATATGTATTTTGCTTGTATTCATGTTATTTGATTAAAATTTACAAGTTTCAGGATAGTTAAAACAATAATAACTTTGAGTTTTGGGTAACTCTAGTGGGAGAGTGGACCCTAGGTGAAAGTCAATTGCCTCTCATGTGCTGTGCGGCAGACCGGAACAGACTGGAAAAGAAGTGTCAAATCCCTTACATTCTGTTGTTATGGTGTGCCAAATGAGAAAAAGCAAGTTGACAATTTCAAATTTGTATAACATTTTTTCTCAATTCCAACATTTACAGAAGTTCATCAGACATGTTTGTCAGCATGGCGGCCATGTTTTTTTTTATGATATGCAGTGCTCAAAAATGACTTCAATTTTTTTTATTTCCAAGAAATTTCTTTTCACTTCCAAGTTTAGACAAGGTCATCAGAATTTTTTTTCAGCATGGCGGCCATGTTTTTATGATATGCCAAGTGCGCAAAAACAACTTCAAAATGTTTTATTCTCTCGAAATCTCTTGTTACTTCCAAGTTAATGACAAGTTTAAGACAAGGTCATCAAACATGTTTTTCAGCATGGCAGCCATGTTTTTCAGCATGGCAGCCATGTTTTTATGATACGCCAAGTGCACAAAAAGAACTTCAATTTTTTTTTATTTTCATGAAATTTCTTTTTACTTCCAAGTTAAAGACAAGTTTTAGACAAGGTCATCAGACATATTTTTCAGCATGGCGGCCATGTTTTTATGATGTGCCAAGTGCACGAAAACAACTTCAATTCTTTTTTATTTTCATGAAATTCCTTTTTACTTCCAAGTTAATGACAAGTTTAAGACAAGGTCATCAGACATGTTTTTCAGCATGGCAGCCATGTTTTTATGATACGCCAAGTGCACGAAAACAACTTCAATTTTTTTTTATTTTCATGAAATTTCTTTTTACTTCCAAGTTAAAGACAAGTTTTAGACAAGGTCATCAGACATGTTTTTCAGCGCGGCAGCCATGTTTTTATGATGCGCCAAGTGCACAAAAACAACTTCAATTTTTTTTTATTTTCATGAAATTTCTTTTTACTTCCAAGATAAAGACAAGTTTAAGACAAGGTCATCAGACATGTTTTTCAGCGCGGCAGCCATGTTTTTATGATGCGCCAAGTGCACAAAAACAACTTCAAATTTTTTTTATTTTCATGAAATTTCTTTTCACTTCCAAGTTAATGACAAGTTTTAGACAAGGTCATCAGACATATTTTTCAGCATGGCGGCCATGTTTTTATGATGTGCCAAGTGCACGAAAACAACTTCAATTCTTTTTTATTTTCATGAAATTCCTTTTTACTTCCAAGTTAATGACAAGTTTAAGACAAGGTCATCAGACATGTTTTTCAGCATGGCAGCCATGTTTTTATGATGCGCCAAGTGCACAAAAACAACTTCAATTTTTTTTTATTTTCATGAAATTTCTTTTTACTTCCAAGTTAAAGACAAGTTTTAGACAAGGTCATCAGACATGTTTTTCAGCACGGCGGCCAAGTTTTTATGATACGCCAAGTGCACAAAAACAACTTCAAATTTTTTTATTTTCATGAAATTTCTTTTTACTTCCAAGTTAATGACAAGTTATAGACAAGGTCATTAGAAATGTTTTTCAGTATGGCAGCCATGTTTTTATGATATGCCAAGTGCACAAAAAGAACTTCAATTTTTTTTCATTTTCATGAAATTTCTTTTTACTTCCAAGTTAAAGACAAGTTTTAGACAAGGTCATCAGATACGTTTTTCAGCATGGCAGCCATGTTTTTATGATGCGCCAAGTGCACAAAAAGAACTTCAAAAATTTTAATTTTCATGAAATTTCTTTTTACTTCCAAGTTAAAGACAAGTTTTAGACAAGGTCTTCAGATATGTTTTTCAGCATGGCAGCCATGTTTTTATGGTGCGCCAAGTGCACAAAAACAACTTCAAAATTGTTTATTTTGATGAAATTTCTTTTTACTTCCAAGTTAACCCTTTCACTGCTGAATATGTCATTCTATAGTTCATAATTACAGAGATATTGACCAAAATATGAAAATTATTCTTAAAAATGCCTAAAACTCAAATTTTCTCAAGATTATTCTGGTACAATTAGTTTTTTTGTAAGTTGGATGAAAACATTCCAAATGTTGGCACCCTGCCAATTCACGAAAGTTGTCTATGTTGGTAATATCTGTATCATGTTCCATGTATTGGTTTCTATGGTAACCATTAATTGCTGAAATATGGATTTTATCTGTTTCAAAGAGAAAAATAAGGGGGCCTAAAGGTTTATTGTGTTTGAACAAAAAAAACTGTTTGTGATTATCATAAATGAAACCAAAGTGATGACACTTTGAAAAACATATCATTTTCCAAAAACTAACAAATTTCTATTAACTTGAAAAAGATGGGAAAAACACCTTTATGTATATCGGTACAAGGTTGCACAATTGCAATTCTACTATTTTCTAATGAATCAATGCTAACATATTCAAATGACCATATCTCTGGTTCTAATAGGAATTGTTGAAAAATTCTTTCAGATTCTGAAAGCTTAATTCCTCCTCTATAAGGGCCCTTCCCATGGGAATTTACTATAGAGCCACTTTTGTGGCTTCCTGCGCTGAAAGGGTTAAAGACAATGTCATCAGACATGTTTGTCAGAATGGCAGCCATATTTTTATGATGCGCCAAGTGTGCAAAAACAACTTCAACATTTATTCTCAGGCCTTTTTCTTCTCACTTCCAAGTTTTAGAGAAGGTCATCAGACATGTTTTTCAGCATGGCGGCCATGTTTTTATGATGTGCCAAGTGCACAAAAAGAACTTCAAATTTTTTTATTTTCATGAAATGTCTTTTTACTTTCATGTTTCTGTCATTATGATGAATCGTTGTAATAAAATTGCTTTTATAAAACTCTGTATTCTCTTACATTTGATATTCTCATGTAATATTAACATCCCATTCCCATTTTTACCAATTCTTTTTTAAGCGCTACGACCTCTTTTATCAGAGAAACATGCATATATTTTATTTACAAATAATCATTGATATTTTAGTTTCTTTTTCATTAACAAGCGAAGAATCTCGTTATTTTAATAACGATTTCAGTTTTATACGAGATTATTGTTGTTACAACAAAAACCATTGTTATTGTTGTTACAACAAAAACCATAATGTAATGTGCTAATGCACAGCACTAACTGGTAGACCAGTGCATATGGCACTGAGGTTTTTCCTGTTGCTGTAAAAAATTAACTGAATAAGAAAAAGAGGGTGCAATTCAGCGTTTTGCTTGTGGTTATTGCCGTTTTGTTACTTAGCCTGTATGCTGCTCCCCCTCCCCCTTTTTAGAAAAACTGTATCCGCCCCTGATCAGGATCTGAACCCATCAGTCCCTACCCATACACCCTTCACCACCACTGCCAAATGCAGGTGGGCAGGCCTAGGTTGGTGAGGTTTAAGGCTAGTATCTGTGCAACAGGTATTGTAGTGCATGCGGCCAAAGTCTGGGTTGATAGGGAATTATGGCACAATCATTACTTCTGTTGTTTTCTGAGACATAAACATTGCTTGTGTATGAATAATATATTAACCATTAAAAGCTGTTTTGCTTCTTGCTTCTTTCATATCCCAATAGCGGGCTGACAAGGTCGATGAAGTAGGAGCAACATCCAACCACCCTGACAATGTGTTCAGTGGGGGTCGGTCTGGAGGGGCATGTCGGATTGACTTCCTCCTGTACAGGAATAACTCAGGCTGTGATGTGATCTGTCAATTGTGTCGCCCGGAAATGAAGCGCATTCCCGGACAGGACTATGACTACTCAGATCATTATGCAGTGGCTGCCAACTTCCTTCTCAAGAAAAATGTCACTGGTAGGTTCAAACTCGTGGGCTTTATTGGCCTTTATTATCAAAGAAAACTGACATATCTTTAAACAATATTCTAGACTGCAAATGGTTTTCCATTGTTCTGTCTATAATATCTGCAGTTATATCAATGTATAGGCAAGCATGATCAATGTTTCTGTACACCTATCCATCACATCTCAAATATGGTAGATCTAAGAATCTGTGTACGAAACTGATTCCAAATATCCTCTTATTTGCCTATGCTTTTTAAATAATATTATGAATCTTTAGTGGAGAAGCCATTTTGTAAACTGAAGACATGTCTTCTCTCCAAATACTATTCTTCTCAATCTTCCTGTGGGGTCTTCTTAGATGTAGTAAAATTAGTAGCCACTCTGTGGGCCATTTTGTGTGGGGTCTAGATTATGGTTGCCATTGTCTTGACAAATTGGTCCTTAGTATTGAGATGGATGGGACTTTTTTTGTCAAGTGAGAAGTGTGGGGTGGCAATCTGAGAACCCACTTGTGGGTTGGGTTAAGGGGATGGAGGCAGGGTCGAGGGAACTTGTCCTGTGGTTATACTAGTTTTAAAATCAGTGTCGAGTATACTGGCTCAGAACTATGGAATAGCCAACCTGCTGCTCAGAGAAAGCTAAAGAATATAAAAGATTTATATACATTCAGAAACAAAAATCAATAACAAAGCCAATGGGGGTGAAGGGGACTTGTCAATCTATAATATGGGGTCTTCTCTCCTAACAGCATGTGCGCTATCTTAATATACCAATATCGTTATTGTTCTTTCAGCAATGGCTCCAGAGCTGAGGTACAGTGCCCTGAAGGAGCTGTACACTGCGGCCATACCCCAACTAGAAGATGGAGTGTCGCAATGTCACAACACGCGTATCTACTACGGGCTGTTTGCCCTCCTCTCCCTGCTGACTTTGACCTTCCTGAGTAACCTGCAGGTCGGCTGCTGTCTGGATTTCTTATTGGGCCTACTGCGGCTGGCTATAACCCTCGCCCTGGGGCTGTGTCTGTGGTACGGTATAGTGATCAGCAACCGCGAAGAAAACGCAGTTATATCAGTGAAAAAGGACATGGAAAACCATCTCAAAGCCCTACCCTAAGTAACTGTATAATAGCTGTTGAAAAAGAAGTAGATTTAAAAGAATATGTGCTGCCAAATAGCAAAGAAATATACATGTATGTCAGACTAGTACTAGCCAGGTGTATAAAAAGTGACACAGCGACCAGCGACTGCTTTTACCCGGCCTTTCAGGCCTTTAGCTAATGACCACCGCAACTACCTGTAATTAACATGATAAGCACTTCGGTGCATGGTTGAATACACTTCCAACCGCTATGGGCACAACCTCAATGATATAGTTGATTAAACTTGATCAGTGTTATAATTTGGTCAATCGTTGGCAGAAAATTGCCTTTTGCTGCTGAAAAATGGACGTGGAAAGACCATTTGGCGCATCCTTGTGGTATCATTAAGGTAATTGTGATATAACACTGAGAACCGTTTTCATATTATTGTGTATATCCTGAAATGTCATGAGAGAAAGAAAGGAGATAATGTTTCTAGTGGTTTAATCTTTTTCTGCTAAAGATTTTTGGTATTGCCTTTTTGAGAGAATGGCCCTGTTCATCTAATTGGCCGTGAGGATGAGAATATGCAAAGAGTCTTCGATATACGGTTGATTATATATATAGTACCACATGTATTCCTGTTCACCTATACTGTTATTCACTCAAGGTTACTAGTGAAAATAGACGTGGTTCACGTTATCACAATCTATTTAATGTCTTATCATTATAATTCGATAATGGTTAAGATAATTATGATATACTTACATGGCGGTTGCCGTCTGAGGAGGAAGGAGCTTTCGTTTTCAACTATATACTTACGTGTAGTAGATCATATACATGAAATGAGAATTATGAATGCGGTATAGACGTAAAAAACATATAGGTGCAGATATCTGTAAGGTCATACAGCTGAAAGATTTAATATCTTACACATAACTATCATTTTAGTCAGTGCAAGACGTGTAATTACGGTTGAGAAAGGAACTTGTTCTTGAATTTGTTGATTGGACCAAGTGAATCAGTGCAATAAAACAAAATCACAAGTACACCTCATTTAATGAATTATTAAAAAAAGAAAACTATTAGAATAATTTATGTAATGGATGTTATTTCTAAACAATGAATCTTTTTAATTGAGAGTGGCACCCCCTGGCAGCAGCAATTGGAAACCATGTATTGAGGCCTACTATAATTATGAAGTGAATTGTACCAGTTTTCCTTACCCAAACGCATAGGCTAACTGGCCTGGAGCTTGGAGGTGATCTGAGATGAAGGCAAAAGCCATGCCTTCTGTACTATGCATATATAGGTATATAATTATATAAATATATTTATTTACATATATATAGGTAGGCCTATATGAACATTAAGGCTCAGAGCCATCGTGTAATTATCTATGGTCAAGACTGTCGGTATACCCTCTATTCCCATTTTGATGGATTGTAGACAGTATATATCCTTGGATTCGGTACCCCGTCGTTGCTAGGTGCTAGGCCTTATCTCCACCATTTTGTGTGGTGACAACAACTCCATAGATACTACTGATAAGGCTAGGGGAGGTGAGGTGGGAAAAACAATACACAGTAAAAAATACCCTAAATATAAATCACCTAATTCCAGAACTATCACAATATCTACCAATCTAGGAAAGGAATTATATGTATGAAAATCAGGATTATAGCCTTCTTAGATTGCTCAAAATCAAGGAAAATGTGTTTCTTAACCATTGTGTCTATGGGGTTGTATTCACCAAAGTTCACACCTGACTGCAGCGCCACCTCCAACAAGTGCCCGGAATACCGAATCCGAGAATATTAACCCTCCTAAGGCGATTGCTTATGATTAGAACTGTACAATGAATTGCAATAAGATCTACATCCAGCGAATTGCATAGTTTGTATTGGGATAGACAATTCAAAGGAATTGCAACTACTCTGTTAGCCTTCTAACCAATGAGAGGAGGTTAACAAAGAACAACCTATGATAAACAAAATTGACGACAGAGAAGATACCACATCTTACTGGGCCCAAAGAGAGCAAGACCTCATTAACTTGGGAGCCAAATTAAATGTTGATTCCCTGTTCATTATATATGGTCACAGGAGTATGTTTGCTGCATGATAGCCAGCTCATAAAGTCGTTGTAAATAACAATCCGAGACAACCACTGCCAGGTTAAGTTTTTCTTTTATTATGTAAATAAAAAAAAGTTGCTCCTCTATGGTAGCAAATGTTAGAACCATATATGAATCCACTCCCTTGGGGACGGATTGGGGGGGGGGGGGGGGGGGGGGGAGCTCAGGCGCATGCCCCCCTATTTTGTTTTGCCAAATTTAGATTTTATTAAATGTAAAATTCCAGCCCTAGGATCGGGCGCCTCAAATCCTATATTAGGGTGCCCCCCTTTTTAAAATTCCTGGATCCATCCATGTCCATAGTGTGGCAAGTCTGTTCCCTCTCAATGTCGCTGCCCATGCAGAAGAGGGAACCCAACAAGTAGAGGGATGCCGGAGGTTATGTGAAACCGCACTAATTGATATTCATGAATCCACCTACGCTATAGTAGCATTATAGTAATACATATGAATAACCATCAACTGAATACAATCATAACTAAAACATAATTCGAAAAATAGTTGAAACATTCAATGTGCAACACGTTCACTTTTCCCTTTATTTCCTATCACCTACTGGCAAGACACAACACCTCATACTTTGACGGATCTGTCTCTAACACCTCCCTGCCATAGTAGGAAAATGAAAACACCCCTTGGACCACCTCCCCTATCACCAGCTCCCCCTGGTAGGTCATCCTGCCGACGTAACTCTTGCCCCCTAAGGCTGTTCTGGCCGCCCGGTATGCTCCTCTTGAGGCTGGTTCTGTGGGAGCCCGCCAGGCGGCGTGTACTCTGCAGTCAGAGAGGCAGAGAATCTCATACTCCTGGATGTTGGTAGTCGTGTATTCTACTCCTTCGCTCGTCCAGTACATCTTTCGGCCATAGACTTTGCCCACTTTCAGCTCATCTCTGAACTCTGTTCTCCCTGTGAGGATGAAGAAAGTAGTGATAGGAGTGATTCGGTATCTATCTATCTGCATATATGTCTGTCGTCTCTATATCTATCTACCTACAGTTGTATCTATCAATGTATCTATCAGTCTATTATAATTATAGATGTACGTTGGTATAATTATTTTCATTGTGTATGTGGTTAATGGCTTGCTCAATAAGAGAAATGTAGATACATTTATATTAAAAACTGATAAATCTACAGTCTGATGATTGTATTTCCTTGTGTTAATTTTGGAGTTCACTCACACATATAAGGAGTCATAGAAAGCTGTTTCCCCCTTAAAACTGACTGCTAAACATGTCAAATATAGGTTCACAAAAGTAAGAGCTTTGCCCACCTATGTAGTAGTGTTCTCCCCCGAGGCGGCCCTTGCCAACGGACAGGGCGGCGTCCAGGGGTCCCTGGTCGATGAAGAGCCAGTCGGCGCACTGAGAGTCGTCGTCTCCTATCAGGGTAAGGAGTATGTACACGGCAGGCCACTCCACCGGGCCCACACAGGACGTGATGGAGAAGTACTCACCTGGGGAATAAAGGGTGTGTTCTATCATTATATTAAAGAGTTAACAGAGTGTGGTTTATCATTAGATAGTAGGGAGAGAAGCACATACACGGCAGGCCACTCCACTGGGCCCATGCACGATGTAATGGAGAAGTACTCTCCTGGGAGATAAAGGGTTAACAGAGTATTTCCTAATAATTATTAATATTATGTTCTATTGCATATCTTGTAAGCATTTCTACCTATTTCAGGCTGGGTTTAAGAGTATAACAAGAACTGCGTCGCATTGTTTGTTAAAGGATACTGGTGAAATCAAATATAGATATGTTATTACTTTTTGCTTTAGAAGGGTTTTGGATTGCTGAGTTTCTTTAACGGAGGGGAATTAGATTAACATTTCATGTGACTTTCACTCTACGCTTATTCTTTGTATTTACATCAACTTCACGTAAGTTGGTGATCATGTACGTGCAGTTTCACTTGCCGCTGCCATTTTTTGCATAATGTATTCAGAAAGTCACTCGAACAAACGACAAAATGTAACTTTAGATATATACATGTATAAATATGGAACACTATAACCTATACCGTGGGATCCGAACCTGAACTTTTACAGAAAATGAAAAATAAAATGATCTCACCCGTTTTGAAGAAACTGAGGACCTTTTTGGCCACGGCCAGCGCGGACTTCATGGCCCCTAGGTATGCGCGCGCCGCGTTGGCCAGCCCGTCTGCCCGGTAGAGGGCGTCGTGGACGCGGCAGAGGACGACGAGACGCAGCGTCAGCAGGTGCGCGTACAGACGTACGTACGTCAGCGCCACGTTCACGTTGTCCGTGCGCCATAGGTGCGGCGCGAAGTACATCTGGGGGCAGAAATCACAGGGACAGATAGTTCTGATCAAATTCATATAATTGCTATGTAAAATTATAGCCACCAAAGGGAGTCCCTCAAATCTTTACATGGCGCCCCCCCCCCCCCCCACGCAATGTTTTGTTGTTGTTGAATATCCGGAATCCGCCCTTTTAAAAAAAGAGAAAAAAAACTGGACCCGTCCTTGAATCACCTTGCGGGGTTACCAATATTCAATTTTCCTAATTTTCCCTTGTAATCTTTCCTTTCAAACGTCTTCAATTCACAGTATCCATAGTGTAACATATTTGGAAAATTGGCTCAATGGTTTTGAATGAAGATGTCGGTGTGAAAAATGTGCTCGCGTTTGCGTTTTCTAAAATCAACCAATCAAATGTAATGGTTCATTCATCCCTTTTTTCTGTATAATCTCAATCTGTTCTAATTTGCTATACACAAAACAATACGTTTTATAGTACCTACTCTTGATTAACGGATTATTCTGCAATATCTTGTGCAGTCTGGTAAAAGAACCCATAAGGGTTGGCCGGACGTTAAACTAACCCAACAAACAAACAAACAAATCTTCTCACCTTGATGCGGTCCTCCAGTATATGCATGGCCTCCCACTGGTATCCGGCGGGTAGGTTAGAACACAGGCCCGCCGCCTCCTCCTCACACAATGTGCCGGGGACCAGCGAACCCAGCAACACCTGCCATATAAGGGGCCGTTCATAAATGATGTCAGACTTTTTCCAGCTACTAATCAGCATGATTTGTACTTATTGGGAATAATTGTCATTCAGGAAGTTTTCGGCTTATGGGAGGGACTCGTTTTGTAATAATCATTAAATTGATTAATTTAAGGGTCAATTGCCCAAAGCGCATGTGTTACAAGAGAATTGAAATGAAGTTAACCAATTTTTATGATTCGAGGATAATGGTTGCAATGTAGGATGTTATAACCTGACGTAAGTAGTATATAGCTTAGGGTATTGCACCAGGATTTAAACCTTAATTGGCTTTAGACTTAAAAGGGATGGATAGAGATTAGGTCTTAGAGGAACAACTCATGTACTACTATTGTACTAATAGCTTAGCACTTTTAATATATTCTCGTGTTATATAATCCATCAAGGATCAGGCTTAGCAAGTCTACTTCTAGTCTACTTCTAGAAGAAATATCTTGCGCTCCTAGCGCCACCTGTTAACCAGTATAAAAGGCGCTGCAAGGTAGGGAGCGAGCAGTTAGGAGTTAGTAGTCACTTAGTTTAGTGAGAACATCAGCTAAGTAAGTTTAGCCAAGGAGTTACCTGGAGTAAGTACATCTGCTCCCGTGTAACAGACTGGAGTTTACCAATATCAACTACCTCGGACATAGGATTGTGATAGAGCTGAGTGCTAGAATGGTCTAGAGGGTGTTGGAGCAACTCGTGTTCTAAATGCGGTTGATTGCTGATAGGAGATGGGAGGTGGACTGATGAAGACTTATACATGGTGGCTTTGACTCGGGATGAGATGTTTATTGAATAAAAACCCTTTCATATTAAGAAGCTCCCTCATCGTTCATTTCTTTTGAACTATTGGGAAGTGGACGGACAAACTTTAAACGCAGTCTGAATTACTCAGGCATTCTGGACAAACGACTCATGGAGACTTAGATATACACAAACCTCACGCAGTCTTAAATCAAACATTAACAATAGTTCACTATCTAATACATATGTAGATTCGAATTCTCTAAAGAATTTCAATGCGGGATGCATGAGCTAACATAAGTAGTATATAGCAATGGGTATTGCACCAGGATTTAAACCTAGGCATCAGACTTTGAAGGGACGACAAGAGGTAATGACTTCAAATGGATGAACTATAGAGGTTAATTATCTTGTTATTAGTAGTGTGCTGTAGTAATTGTAATAAAGTCGTAGATAATGCCTCAATCCAGAACCAAGACTGCATGTTAAAGGTCCAACCTTCCCTGGATGTTACTCACACAGCGTTTACAGCTACCTCTGGCTGGCTGAGAGCGGAACACATTATTGTAAGGTGGTACATCACACCGTGACTCCTCCCCCATTTCACTACTGTCAAAGTGAAACATGGCTTACACGTGTGCTTCTAAAGCTCACGCCTTACTGCCCAAACATGGACTGGCCACCTGCGTCAGTACATGGTCTTCTCCTTTTCAATCTATTATACGCAGGTATATTCATATAATAATATTTCAAGTATAGCCTTTAATTTTTTTTGCTTTCTTGTAGGACTTCTCCTACTCAGCAAGGGCATTTGGTGGGGCAAATATAGGTAATAGAATGAAAAATAACCATGGCAATATTGATATTTGCCTCTTTATGATAAGACCCAACATTTTAGATTAGGCCTATACAAGTTTTATTGACTATAGAGAATCAGACAGACTCATGAGTCATATATAATGTCGCATCCGGCAGGCCTAAGGATAGGCCCCTATAGCTATGTACAACACATTTATTTTTTTAATGCATGTTCTATTTCAATAGGCCAGAAGCGGCCCCTACTCACCATCTGGTGGCTGAGCTCGCCCTGCAGCTCCAACACGGGGGTCAGCAACTCCGTGTCCGTCACGAACTCACGGCTCTCCAGTACGCATGCGTCCAGCACCTTGTCCACCCCCTGGGGGCGTCCCACATTAAAGTGGTGGAAGACAGACGCCGCAAGACCCACGAAGTCTCCTCCAATATCGCCCAGCAGGTGCATCTTGGGTAATATTGCGGCTAAAACCTCAGCACCCCCTGCCAGCGCCGTCACGCAACTAGGGGACCGGAACCTGCAAAGGGTTATATCCGGGTTAGGCCTTCAGTACAGACCAAGCAGTGGCGGATTTAGAGGAGGGCGCAGCTCTCCCCCTACCCCCCACCTTTTTTTTTTTTTTTTTTTTTTGGCCAGTTTGCACTAATGGCGTAGTGCACGATGGTTGGTCAGGCATCTTTTTAACAGTTTTAAAATAAACTAACTGTTTTTAACTATTGCGGGAGCCGTTGCCGTGTTGGCATAGCAACTGTTGCTATGGTAACACTGACGCCAGCAGTTCCTGGAGTGCCGGTGTTACGCCGTCGACACTCCAGAGGAACTCGGGGTGCCGCTGTGAGCAGACGGTCGTTAGGGGGGTCGGCCTCCGGCCGCAGCCTCCGCCCAGTGGGCGGGGGGAGACCGCTCCAGCGCTCCAGCCCCATGCAACGGCTGATAGACCGGTAACGGGATGGTCTTCCACCGTTGGAGCCACTCCCCATAAAACAGGTTGGTAAAAATTGTCATACTTGTACTTGGGTTGAACATCACATGTTTGGGACATAGGATGTTAATGTACACCTTATACTTGTTCTTGGTTAAACATCACATATAATTATAGGATATGTGCATGTTTATATGAACTTTGTAATTGTATGTATGGAAATGGAAATAGTTATGTCAAATGTCAATAATAATAATAAACCTCTCTATATTAAACTAAAAACCTCTCATGTCTTTTTATGGGTTGTGTACTAACCCATTGCAAATTGGTGGACTCCCCTTGATACACAAATTATACAAGTTCAGGATCTTGTGAACTACAAATAATGTCTACAGCTATTACTAGCTAAATCTAACCACATAGTACAAGTTTTACATTTTTTAATGTAAAATTCGGCCCGAAAGTCATTAAAGAAAATTTTATTCCAAAAGCCCCCCCCCCCCACCCCCCTTTTCAAAATCCTGGATCCGCCACTACCAGTGGGGTGCTAATCAATTGTTATGCCCTGTTTTGCACATAGCAATAACAATTGCTGAGTGCGCCCATGGTTTGTACTTGATTTTATTTCATATCAATCACACAGACAATTTTGAAATATTTTACTGAAAACACAAAAATGGGCCTTAGAATCTGACAGGCATTATTGTTTTCTCGGGCAATAACAGATCTGTTATTCACCAGTTACTGAGAGGACAGAGCAATGGTGAAGGTTAAGGGACTGCAATCCTGATATAGGATAACATTATGGAAAGTTATTTCCCTAGTTTCCTAGGCCCGAACCACAAAGGAAGCTGCGTAGAATATCCATATAGTTACTTAACAGACCCAATAATTAAGCGTGTCCCTCCCACAATAAAAGTTGAATCATTTGAGCAAAACCAACAACTAATTGGATTAAAGTTATTCTAAAGGATGGAAAGAACATTGTCATTTATATACCAGGAACTACATGCATATACATATAATTATACTTGTGAAATCTTTCAAATGCTACGTCGTCAAAAGTTTTACCATTATTCCACACACATATATATAGGCCTTACCCTAAGAAGTCTATTATTCCTTAAACTATTTCCAAAGTCCGGACCAGCGGCTTTTCTAAACTAGCAGATTCATTGTATTTAATCATCAATTCGTTCAAAGTTGATTTGGACGCGCTGTCGCCATAGTTTTAACATTGAAAAGCCGCGTCCAAATAGTATACACCAAACATCCTACTTTTTCAGTCCATCCGACATGTCGCGGATGACGAAGACAGCGGCGCGCGCCGCGACGTTGTCCGCCGACCCCATCGACGACGACTTCCGGTTCCGGAGGCGCATGCGCAGAAGCTTCTCGTTGATGGTGTGCACACGTGACCGGATGTCGCTGACGTCCATGTCGGTCTCCTGCGCAATCTCACAGAACAGGGTGAAGTCTACGGCGTCCATCTTAACTATAGTTATGGGCCCAGAATCTTCAAATACTACAGTTGAATCACATTATGCAAGGTCTGCTGTGAAAGAGTCAGTTCCTCTGTGTATGAAAATGATAATGCATTTCCATATTGAATAAGGCCTATAACCTTTGATTCATTGACCGTGCAGCAAACGAAAATAATTCAATTTGTCAATTTTTCCAAGTGCTTGTTTCACAAATTGAGAAATTATATAATTTACTTTCAATGTTGATTCATAGCTCCACTGTACTGGTTGCGCTGACAATACCTTATGTCAATATGTATAGGTCTATTTGAATATTGCCTTTCTCTGCAGTAAGCCGGGTAGGGTTTCGGAGGCGGATCAAAATGACAAGATAGTCCTTTTATATGGTAGTTTTTCAGGTGCCGTCCCGTTATTCCTGTAGGCCTAAGTCTGTTCATCAGTGCATTACCCGAATCTCCGTTGATTGACTTGTTGTTTTGTAGCTTTCACTTCGGCCTAACGCTAATCCGACTCGGGAGTTAATCCGACCATGTATACAACACGAAACGTTTTGGGGATTATCTGAGGTATAGGCCTTGAAGGAGTAGCCTGCTGTACTATTAATCCAAGTCCGCCGTGTGCACATAAGTTCAAAGAAGCTATTCGGCGCATGTATAACAAATGCAATATGTGCGACTCTAAAGACATCGTTCTTTTATATAAGAATAAGTATAACAGTGACGGATGCAGCTATTGGAAAAGGTGGGGGCGCGCTTATAGAAATTTGCATTAAAAAATCTAAATAATTATTTAAGAAAAAAAGGGGGGACGTCCAATAAATATGCTTTTCCAAGTAATTTTACAGTGCAGAGACTGCATTTCTACAGATCGATGCTACAGAACTATAAGCTTATGCATCGTACAAATTACGAATATCTTTGGAACTTGTACAATTAATGATAAATGAGCATACAGCAGATGTGAACAAAACATAAGAAAGAAAATGAGACAGACTCTGTAATGACCGTGCAATGCAGACCACAATGCTCTAAATGGAACATGGCTTCTAACATGAACTGAGACCTGTTTCCCAGTGTGGGGGTACCATTTCGAACGCTTTCACTTGGCCATTTCGTTACTGCCATTATTATATAATATCATAATAGGACCCCCTGAATACCCCCGCCTCGTTGGACCTGCACAGGTCCTTTATGATAAGGCGACACTGAACGTCATATAATGATTTTCCCATTTGAATAAAAACTTGAATGACCTTCGATTTTTTTAAATGCCCTTAAAGGGAGCCAAAACTAATAAATTCATCAATTTTCCAAATTCAAGTAATCATGGAAATCCATTCCTTTAGCCTATTTCTGGCCCATGTTATAATCTAAACCATGATATGTGGTAGAATATCATTAAAACCACGTTTTTCGTGCTCAAATCAATTAAAATGGGTTTACAAAAATGGGGTTTGTTTACAAACGGAAATATTACCATCTCATGTGGAATTTTACTTTGGTTTGAGCTAGTTTTCACAGCTAACTATACTTATCTAACATATTTCTATACTTATCCGAGTTTTGAAAATGTTGTCAATTATATTGGTTTTGGCTCCCTTTAAGGCAATTGATCTATGGTCTTATCATTGGGCATATTCAGTTGTATTTTCTCCCCCGGTCCCAGTGAGACCTAGTTAAGGTAATTAAAGTTATATATAATCAAGTTATACATAGTTAATATCCGCCAAAAGATTGTTGGTTTTACAGTTTTATTGTCCATTGTAAATATCAATTCTCATTGGTACATGAATCTGGTAAGCTATATCCTCATACGGGGTAAAGTCATTGGCAGAGTAGATCAAGCCTTAAGATATGTATTTAATATCAAGCTATGACACATATCATGGTTACGTATATAATTATACGCCACAATATAGTATATAAAGGGACTACCTAGATACGTATATATATTTATATAGTCATATTCACAGAGGAGGAGGGAATACATCATCGACCTGATTGTCGTAATAAGAGGGGTCCATCGTGGAGTATACGGGAATGATTATACTAACCGCAGATGGTTGATTGCCCGCGACATTTGGAAAACACACTCAAGCCCTGCTACATCAATACAATCATGCTAGTCACACTGGAGGCATTTATTCATAGTACTTCACTACAGTAGGTTCACCATAATGGGGTGGGCGGGCTGGAAAACCGCCATACCGTTCTAGACTCTAGATTGCAGCAATATACTTTGAGTGGCGGGAAATACAACCACTGTTGCAAATGTTGAAGGATTATATTTATGAATGGCAATTTCCATTCATTTGGCATACACTCGGAAACGGAATACACTCAAAATAAGAGCAACCTGCTTAAAAAAAAAGTACTAATTGCTGGTATCCATAATTATGTTTTCATATAACTGAGAGGTTTTGTTTTATTTTACAAGGAATCGCGGCAGGGAAGTATAATCATATATGCACCTGTCACACTGAGAGTTGGCTAATAAAGTATACATATAGCCGTTATGGTAATTCAATCAATATTTCTCAAACTCACGGTAATATGGCCCTAAAATATAATCAAGCAGCTTTTCTTCCTCCGATGTTTTATGTTTTATATTAACCACCGAGGCTCTAACAAACTGGTGTTAATTAAAATATCATTAGGGTCAGTATACACCATCATATAATCAAGGACGAACATAGTAGTACAATATATACCAGTGTGTTTATGGTATTCACCTCCTTCATTGTCATTTCACTTGTAATTCTGACCTCAAATGGGAATGAAGAACGTTTGGTCTGACTCTGACGCAACCCTGCGTTCGTGTCGGGGATTTGAAGTGGCCTAGGAGGAGTGACCCACACAAGATGATTACCGTAAAACCCTTAATTCAAGCGGCGGTTTAGATAAGGGTTAGTCTAGAAAATAGAAACCATCACGGCCCAGCTTTAGGGGTGTGGCCTAAATTAGGGTTTTGCCAAACTTGAATTCTATAGCATTTCTGAAGATAATGAAGAAAATGCCAAACAGGAACCCGAAATTCAGAGTGCCGCTTGAATTAAGGTTATTATGGTCGTTAACCATCTGCACACATACACAAAGAAAATACAGGCCAATGGTGGGAGCGCACAGAAAGATATGTCAATTTAAGGTTTTATGTTGAGCATACCGTATATAGCGTTAACTGATACATGATAGTCCTTAAAAACTCATCACAAATGTACATTAAAACTAGAAAAGTAGAATACCTCATAAAAAGTGAAATTAGAAAACTCTTGAAAGCTAAACATAATTTTAGATCAATGTTGCACATGTAAATTGAAATACCTTTTAAAAAACATTAAGTATAACTCCCTATCAGGAAAATGGTACAAAATGAGCATTTGGGACCTCCAGAAATAAGAGCAAAGTTATAGAAAATCTAACGCAAAGAAAACACCTCGTTAATGTGAATTAGACATTATTCTGTCACTTTTACTACGAAAAACAATGTCGCAAAAGTTCTTTCAGCGTTCACTTGACCTACTTTTGTTATCATTAACAAACCTTAAGACTAGTAATAAAAATGTCAGTATAAAACGCTAAAAGGTAAGTAACTGTTGTACACAAATTGAAATGTCATCCCTTTCAACGATATATTATAATATGTAAAGAACCGTGACTATCTTCATGAAGCTGGCTGACACTAGACATTTCTAACCCAACGCTGAAACCTCGCTGGCTTTCAACAGTACAAACATAGCATTGGGTTTTCAGACTGTCTTCATGATGCCAGCCGCACTCTACTGTTGCGACCAGTCTCCAACAACTTGAAAAATCTTCGATAGACCCGACTAATAATTGAGTATGGTTCAACTGAAAGAAAATCTGGATGACAACACTGGGTCTGATTGAGAGCTTTTATTGGTGTGTGGCTCCGCTAGTGTTATGGGTCAAATCCAATGCGGTGGGTTATGGATTCAGATATACCTAGGCTAAGTGAGACTGGTGGATTCAAGGCATTTATGCAAATACACGTGATAAAGGTGTATAGCACTCAGCTGTGGTCTCCTACCCCTTAAGCCAAGATCAGGGAAGCAATTCTACATGGTTATGTGCATCTGCAGATATTCCTAATTTAACGGTGTTGTTTAAATGCCAACTGCTGGAAACAGTCTCAAGGCATCATGTGAGCGCAGATTTATTCAAATATAATTTGGAGATGTTCACCGTTTATTTATATAAGGTTTCTTATCACACATTCATTTTTTAATCTTTTTTGTGACCATTCAGATAGATGCTAAACTGTTAAACCCAGATCACTTGACTGTCCATGTATTTTTCATTTACACAACCAAACAACTGTCCCACCTCCTGTCTAGAAGCCTTCTGGTTTACAGCTTATTTTAAGGTGGAATGCTCAGAATTAGAGAAGATAATGGTCAGACTACTTATGAGAATACATTTAGTACTTGCAAGATGTGTAGGCGAAGCCATTGGGATGCATTACCAGGTCATAAGTTACGCTGAACAACGGCATGATACAGATATATAATATATATTGCTCAAAGGTATCTGACAAACCTTTAACAACAGATAACCTACCGGTACCATGTAACTCACAACAGATGGTCGATAACTAACACACGCCAGCGCTTTATTAAATCTCAACAGCAACAGTTAAGGGTATGAGTACATGGACATTTACCATATTTGATCATCTGTACCGAAAACTTGTTGAAATAACTGAAATGTTCTTTGTTTTTTGTAGACAATATCGGGCATTTGTTGATAGGACATAGTGTGCAAGAGTTTTCCTGTGCAAAACGTATGCTCGCGTTACGTTTAAAATATCTTACAGTTTTAAATATTACGCAAAAACCCTGTAATAGTGTTCCCAATCCTCTATTGTAAAGCACCAAGTCTAAAGGGAGCTTATTGCTACAAGGAATAGCTATGCGTAGTTACATCTAGTTACCTGGTTAGCACAACTTATTGCAGTAAGAAATAAAGGAATTGCATTTCCATTTTCAATGACATGTATAAATGTAAACACATTAAAAAATCACCCATTAGAAACAACTAAGTTCTTCCTTTCCCGACACAGTGTCTTTGTACGAATGGCTGTAGGAGGTACCACTGAATCGACTTACAGAGGCATGTGAATCAAAACTTCCTTATTTCCCTGTACCCATTTACACAGATCCATTCTCTTGTTCAAAGGTCTAATTTCAGCAGTATTTGTTTAATGTCTTAAATGAGTGGTAGTTAGAATTAGTCACGGAAATGTGAGTAGGGCACTCTGAAAATGACTCGAAGCAGCCAAAACCTTCTTATTAGTACAGGCTCATAGGTGCCCCCTGATACCACTGATAATTGATATAATCTTTGACACGTCTTCTCCTGGTACACCTATTTCAAAGTTAAAATGACAATTTAACTACAAACCCATTAATGTTATTTATCTGTTTTTCAGGTAACGTTTTTTCTACCCTATGCAACTAGGACTAGATTGCCCAATGGGTATAGGTCACTTTTATGCCTGACTTTTCGAGCCCTGAGGACTGGTGGTCCACTTTTTCAGAGGGGGAAAGATAACATGGGCGGAACTTGGGGATTCAGATTGGCATTGACAAAGCAATGAAACTTCACCTGGTGGAGGAGAATAAATTTATAAACGGGTTTCTATTTCTTTATAAACAATTCCGTTAAAAGTAAAATTTTGAGTTACCTCAAACCTGCTTCTACGTATACCCCTTACACGTATGAACGTAAATACAACCTATATCGCCTTTCCAAAAAAGAAGATAGATACAAGTTTGAACTTACTGAGCAATTCTGGTATAGAAAGCATATCATTTTTCCTCCATAATTGGTAAACTGTATTCGCTCATCGGCTCAGAATCACAAAGGGTGGAGGAGGGTAAGGACTAAATAACACACAATAGAGAAGACCGGGGCGAATATCTCGTACACACTCCATTTCCATAAACAGTATCAGACCAAAACTAGTCTCGTATAGTATCTTTTTGTGCCGCATTCGATAAAGTACATAAAGCTTGAATTTAAAACACTTCGGTACAAACTTTTACATCAAATACACTTGCCCAAATACTTCGAAGAACCGTTATATCCAAGGGAATAGAGACTAGATAGTGTTTGTTCTTGAGTATACATGTACGATCATCTGTTACATCTCACTTAAAAAATCATTTTGACAGTTTTAATTTCACCACGATACTGTCACATTGTCAACAATAATCATTAATACGTCCATTTTGACTCATACAACTTTCATTAAAACTAATAATGCCTGTATTTCGTTGGGTATCAAAACTAATAACACAACAGATTGACCTACGTACAGCGCCCTTTTCTATCGGCATACTGATCCCAAATTAAGGTATAATTAGCTGTAGCTATTGGATGACTTGTAGGTTTGTGTCATCAATAACAATGGTCTGAATCTCATACGCTACTTACTATATTCGATTTACAAGTTCTAGTGACTTGCCTGACAAATGATCACATATCATCACTAAAACCGAGGCAGAACGCATTGAATTATTAGTTTACCGGTAGATAGGCATTCTGTTCCTTCTGAAATCAATCTGTAATCTCAATATTTGCTTCAACATTGTATTCCAGTCGATGATTTTTAAGATGCCCGTGCACACAGAATGGAATCTTATCTAAAGACCTTTTAATCAGAGCTTGACAAATTGTTTGAAGATCTGATTGCCTAGCTTGGGATCTGAGGTTCATTCCCAAACGTCCAATTTCATAAGGAAGTTTACCACTGGGACAACAAGACCTAAATTTAGTTGCCCCGTACATTTGCTCATGGTCCCGGGCTACTGGGCACCCGATTTGTCAAGCCCTGCCCATTAATTTGGGATCAGTAAGAAGGACCGGTCAGGGACACTCATGAATCTACTTTTCCTGGTCTTGTCTCCCTTAGTTGTCGCCGTCCTCCGGAAGGTCCTCGTCGACGTGCGTCTCCAGCCCGCTCTCGGCCAGTTGCGCTGCCCACGACCTTGGGTCCAGCTTCTTCAGGAACACCACCACCTGGTTCTCCCGCACCTGGAAGGGTATAAGATTGAAATGGTTTTAATATTGAATTAGTTTAGCATGATTCAGAGACCTTTGTGAGAACCAACGAAAATACATGAAGTTGTTTTACGGAATTTCAATTTACTGAAAATGTTATCATTACATGTGGGAACAAATGTGTTTCATTTTTTAGAATGTCGGAGTCAAAAAATCGGAATCTAGACATAATCTGAAAAGTTATATCCCTCAACATGACTCACGCAATGCTAAAATCACTCACGCCTCAATGATTAGACTATCAAACTAGTGCTCAACTTCTTTCCAGGCAATAATACTATTATTAAATGGATGTTTTAGAGGCATAGAATAATTCTCGACGTACTTCAAAATGACTGAAAAGAATGAAATCCCACAAAAGTTGGAAAAGAACATCATACAATCTGACTTCAAGCATAAATCTTAAACTAACATTCCTGAACATGAACGAATACGCCTCGATACTTAGGTTATCAAATTGGTATTTTAATTGTTGCTAATTAAAACAATACCCTTAAATTGTTGTTTTAGAGACACAGAATAATCCACGAGGCAATCCGAAATTACTAAAAGTAGAAAATTCTACAAAAACTAAATAAAAACAAAAAACCTCCCTGCGATACAGACCTTGTGGTAGCTCTTCTCGGGTACGATCTCGTCGGGCAGTTTCCGCACTTTGTACTGGTACTTCTCAAGCTTCTTTTTGTCTTTGGTCATTGTCAACGTCAGGTTCAGCGATCTGTCAGTAAAAAAAAGTAGTTTTACTTTTAGGTAAACTTTACAGTATTTTCATCATGTAGAAGAGAAACTCTTGAACAAGATACACTTGAATGAAATGCAAGTTTGAAATATCATGACAGTAATTAAATCGTTCTTGAATTTACTTTTGTTTTTAGATCAACTTTATTCGTTTTACAAAGAACTTCCACGTACTCATGCTAAAAAATTAATTATCAGCCCCCCCACCTCTATTTGTATAATATAAACATGAAATCTTACCTCTGTGCGATTTCTGGGTACATATTCTTTACCATTCCTATGAAATTTACTTGCATAAGTTTCCCTATCCAATAAATTATGGGAATCTCGCGGACAACAAAGTACGAACATTTTCCCTCTCTCTATTTGCGTGTTGGTTGAGTTCGAGTTCTGAACCCAGTCTCACCTTGCTTCAAGTTTCAAGTCGAGGTTTCCGTTAGACGGTGCATTTTTCATTAGCTTTTTCTTCAGACCTGGGAAGACGATGTTGACCCTGACGAAGCCATCTGGACCCTCCTCGTCCGCCGAAACTGTTGGAGGGGTACGCAGATAAATTAAAGCATTACCAACTTCACTGATTTTTAAAATCTACTCATACACTTTTGTTTGACATGTACATGTATATAAATACAAGACAATACGTTCATAGTGTCCGAAATTAATGGTGAATCATGCACTGAGATGCATCATTTTTTTGAATCGTGAAACTGAAAACACACTTCTTTTTCTTGTCATTTATGTCTTGTCCTAGACGGGAATTTTGATCTGGTATCAGAAACTGAAAATACACTTCTAATCTTTTTCTTATCATTTGGCGTCTTGTCCAAGAGTAAAGAACTTTGATTTGGTGGTAAGTTGTTATGTGTATGCACTCATCAGATTAGCCTTTAATTTTGAACACTAAATTCCATTTGAAACGCCATGCGCCGCTGGAAAACAAGAATATGTAAAATGAATATATATGGAGCGAGGGATGCACTGGTAAACACCGTTTCATTTATCAAAGGGGAACACCATAAACACAATATCATGTGACCCAATAATGGTTTATTCTTTAAATTTTCCAAGTTATTGCTGATGAATTATATGTGCTGGGAAAAAAGACGGATTGTAAATATCAAGTTCGGTATACTTGATTAAAAAATGTAAAAAAAACACCAAAAAAAACAGAAAAAAACTATCCGTACTAATATTCCGATTCTTAGAAGGTACTTATTGAAAATTAAAAAGGTGTAAAGGAAGTTGTAGCGATATTGGACGGGTTTCCTCAAGACTTTAACCAATGTTAAACAAAAGTCTATGGATATTCGAGAGCATGTTTCATATGTCTTTGACTAACAGAGTTGTAGGAAATGTGATTATTTTATTTTAACTTTTCCGGGCCAAATGTGTCTCTTGAATAGGTGACTAAGAGTACTCAAGTTCACCTGAGTGGGCTCAATGCACACAGCTTATCCCTAACTCACTCTCCATAAGTAGACATCATCGCCACATGAATAGGACAACATTGCGCCTTATCAGCATTATGTTTGTCCTCTAACACTTCCACCTACAATCCGTTATCTTTAATGTGACAGTTTTATCAGAGGATGTGTACCCAGTAGAAAAGGCTCACAAAGACATCATTACAAGCAGAACTTGTTCTCGACAATGATAGGGATATTTCTTGGTCTGTAGGATGTAGTATTAATTCTTTAAATTATAAATTGGCACACTAGGATCTTTATAAAAGACATATTCTTCCTATTTGCGGTCGATAAAATTGATATCTATTACAGTGCCGGATTTATAGAGGGGCACAGGGGGCGCCCCCGCCTATTTTGAGCCAAATATTGATGTTTTTTATTGCAAATTTCTCGGCCCGTGAGGGTCCGGAGGAGAATTTCAAATTAGGGCACCCCCTCCCCCTTTTGATTTTTTTTTGATCGGCCCCTGTATTAGATGTACAAGGCCTAAACTACTGAAACAAATCTAATAAGAAATATGATAGAATGCTTTTTGATAGATATATATATATATATCTACTGCAGATTTACTACAGGAATATCCCTGCACTCATGATGCTGTGGTACCATAGACTTCTATTTAAGAGCGACACACAAACTTCCATGTTTATACGTACTTCATTTTTCCACCTTTGTCTTAGTACACAAGGGTAAGATATTGAAGAAAATAAATTTCTCGTTTCAGAATAAATCAATTAATATCGATTGCAAAAATGAATGTAGACAGCCAACTTCTGAGGGTAATGAACTAAATTAATTGGACCTACTGAAAGACCAACAAACACACTTGTCTGTAACAAAAATAATATTTTTCAAGCAGGTCTGACAGAACATAGCTTGACCAAGGTAGGAACGTTTCAGTTATAACAAGGGACACTAGACAGACAATAATGGGATAGGGGACGGGACAAATATAACAGGATTTATGCTTCTTTCATTTGCATTTTACTCACTCTGGTCTGGATGCAAAATAAATTAAGAAAGGCATCAGTTAAGTTGTTTGGTTTACAGATAAAGACAAGTTACAAAGAGTTGGAAGACAAGAATAGAGCTTTTATAGATATAGTAGGGTCAAGCACCAGTGGACATGATGGTAGAGAGGGGAAAGACCTGACTCGTCCAGGGGGCCGAAAAAAGTGAACAAAAAATTAAGAAAATATAACAGGGGCCAGTTGGGTATAACCAGATTATGAGATCTTCAGTCCAGAGATCCTTCCCTTATCTAAGCTATCCCAAACGCCCATGTTAAGGGTGCATGAAGTTTCCCTTTCAGACCAGAATCAAAATTTATTTTATAGGAAATGGTTATGACTGTGAGGATAAGTCACTGTTACTGTTTGACTATTAGTGGTGTCACTGTTAGGGGCCGTCCACAAATGACTTCATGCAATTTTTGACCCCCCTCCCCTCGGCGCATGACGTCTTTTATAGACGGACGCTGTAGGCCCCTAATGTAATTTTCCTTCTCGGAGAATTAAACATGGCAATGCCAAATGGTCTACGTCTAGACTCTAGTCTCTAGCGACTAATCTAGATCGTCTACTGTAAAATCTAGGGTTTCACTTGGACAATAATCTGGCTTCACACACCTTCCCAAACGAAACAATGACTTTGTATTTCTTGTCATCGGCATACAATAATACTTCAAATGCACAAAAGAATAAACCATATGGCTAGATTGTTGATATGCTGTCCTAAATTAACGATTTATTATCTTTGTGAATACTGATGAGTAAGGAACTGACTTCACCATTTTGAGTCATCGGAAACGAAGAGACCAGTGATTCTCGGCCCTTGTAAGGTCCCAAAATAACCGTATTTACACTCATAGATTGCTAATATTTTGGCACATGATTATTTCTGTGTCCGGGCATCAAACCACACTAGATTCTTACCGCCGAGTGGATGTCGAAACGTTTCCTCGCCCGAATCTTTCTCTTCTTGGATGATCTCGTCTGCTTTATCCGCCATCTTTGCTCGTTTTCAGGTCTCACCATGTAAAATTAGCCCCACTTCCGGTGCCGCGCTCTCCAAACAGGTGGGCGGTGCAGGTGATGTGCTCGGAGAGCGAGAGGAATGTGGGCGGGCCCCGCCCTTTCTTCAGTGGATGTGCGTTTGCGGACTGGATCATTCTGGGACCGGGGAAATAGTTGTGTAGGGTAATTGTGGCTATATTATAGGTTTCGCCCACCCCTCGTTCTCTGACATTAGGCTAATATAGCAAGTTAGTCTACTGTGTTATGTCAAAGGATATTTGGAAATAAAATGGGTGTAGGTTGGGGGGGGGGGGGGGCGTTGTGTTGGTTGACATGCCTCTTTAAATATAATATCGTAATAAAGGGCATTTCTTTACAGTTACACCTTGTATAGTGCCATATATTGTAAAATATGACGTAACAAATAGTTCTAAATAGGTGACCCGATCCGACAAAATGAGTCGCAAGTCGCGCGCGGTCAAACTGAGATATGGGCCTCTGAAGTCGGAAATCGGCCCCACTATCGAAAATGACTTTCTTGCATTTTCTTAATCTTTTATATCAGGACTTTCATTTCCCAAAATATTTTGATGAAATTAATATTCTTAGTGTGTTAGAATGGCCCCCAAAGTCGTTCTTCTGCTTCAGTGAGTTAAAACAAAAGGCTCCTGAGACGCCGATTTTTATCAACTTTGCCGACTTGCGAGCCGCTTTTAGGAGTCGACAACCCAAGAACTTTTGGTACCGCCGAAAAGCGCGGGACCTCTTCTAGCCAATCGCATCGTCGGATTTTGAATTGGGACGGGGATGGACCAATCAGAAGGCGGATCGCGAAAGCCGTCGCCGTAAACAATCGTTGTCAAGGAGGTCACGTGTTGCGATCCGAGCGCTCTGATTGGCTGAGACCCCCTCGGCGTGCCGGAAGCGCCACTGTTTGTAAAATTTAAAGGTCCGACCGACAGAAGCAGGTGCGCGTTCAATGAGGCCTAACGTGTTAATTAGCGTGTTATTTCTTGAACTGCAAGTGCAGTTTGGATCCAAACATTGTTAGGATTACATGGCTACCCCCAAGGAGCGTGAGGAGGCCGTGGCAGCCGCGCTAAATACAATTGTTCGGACTAATCTTCATGGCGGCGCCAACGACGAGCAATGGCGAGAACTTGTCGAGGATTACTTCGTCTTTGCCGAGGACGATGGGGACTTATCGGAGGGGGAGGAGGATGCTACCCTGTCGGAAAAGGACATAGAGGATTTGGAGGAGGCTGAGGAGTCACAGGAGGACGAGGATGAGCCCCTGGTTATCACTGATCCGACGGACCAACTGCTGCAGGAGGAAATTCACAGTTGCCAGAAATTTAGGTAGGCCATGCTTGTTTGCGACTTGCGATCGAAATTGCCCAAGTTGTGTCGTTTGAAAATTCCTATAAATACCAAACCGTTAGACCTGTCCGGCCATCAGAAGTTGCCCAAACATGTTTTCTAAGATATCCCGTAATTATTTTCATGTTTCTATCTGTCTTTATGTTCAAAATCGACATTTGCTGAAAGTATGCCGCCGTGACCTACTTAATGGCGTCTCGCACTTGAACGATGGACGGCCTTGACCGTTATGCTCTCTCAGGCCTAATTAAAAGTTCTTAGCGGCCATCTAATGAACCTAATTCAATCTATAGGGGTGCCCTCACATATCTTTGACATTAATGTGGACTTTCGTCATGTTTAGGTGCTCGTGTAAGTACCACAACGACGGCCCGTGTTGTGTCCAGTTCTCAACGGCAGAGCGTCTGGACAAACGGCAGGAGGTCGCCCAGCTGACTCCAGGTGCGGCCAATAACCATCCTATTAACCGTCGTAAATGAAGATAGTTTGTCATCTATAATACCTGTATGACCTCCTGGAGGCTGTAACTTTTCCTCTGTGGCATTGACATACGATTTTCGGCCAAGTAACCTCAGTGACCGCGGGGGTAGACCCAGCCGAGAGTAATGTATGAAACTTTCTTAAACTTTTCTTTTTTTTTTTCACAAAGTCAGTCGCTCGTACATCACTAAAGTTCTGTGTCGGATTTCCATTCCAGGGGAGAAGGACATGCTCCTGTTGGGCGTTACAAGTGCCTGTACTGACACCTCGGTACAGCTGTCGACCTGGAAGAAGGGGAAAAAGGGCAAGGGGGCCAGGCAGCACCAACGGAGCCACTACACCGCCGGGGGCAGGAAGGTCTGCCGGGACACCCTGCTCTTTCTCTACAGGTAATTATTCATCTCTGCAGCTAACATTCTCTGTCTAAGTAGTTCCTAAACCTGTCTCCTGCTGTAACTTATTAACATGTACACAATAATTATTTTATGTAACCAAACATTATTTTTATGTAACCGAACCTGGTATGTCCAACATTATTCCATTTCCAATTGTAAGTTGTGTGTTCTTGTTTTTTAGCTGCAGTATCAACAAGATGACCGCCATCAGCCAGTGGTATCGGGAGAACGGGGTCGTACCCCGTACTAAGAGGTCAGGCGGACGCAAGGCCAACACCCATTCCCTCGACCTCGCAGACATCCGCCGCGTGGTCGACTTCATCAACTCCTACGCCGTAACCTATGCCCTCGTCCTCCCCGGCCGAGTCTCCACGCACAAACGCGACGACATCCTCCTCCTCCCCTCCAGCACAAGGAAGGTAGATGTGCATAAACGTTATCTACAGGCCATCGGGGACGCCCACCGTCAGGTTGCCGTCACCACCTTCCGTAACCTCTGGCGCCAGTTGCTACCCCGTATTGTGTGTTCTCGCCCCATGACTGACCTATGCTGGGAGTGTCAGAGGAACAACCGTGACATCTCCTACTCCTCTAACCTCCCCGAAGTAGTTAAGCAGGCAAAGTTAAAGAAGCAGCAGAAGCACCTGGAGGTGGTGGCCAAGGAACGGGAGTTCTACCAGGAACTGACTACCGCTGCCAAGCAGGCGTATGCCGAGGCAGGCCGGCCGGCGCTCGGGCCACACACTCCCTGTTCCTCTGACATCCGGGTGCATGTATCTTTCGACTACGCACAGCAGGTCCACCTCCCCTCCTCCCCCATGCAGCCAGGGCCCCTCTACTTCCTCGTCCCACGCAAAGTAGGCATCTTTGGCGTGTGTGCTGAAGCCATCCCCCGTCAAGTAAACTATCTTATTGATGAGTCCCACTGCGGCAGCAAGGGTTCAAACGCTGTCATCTCCTACCTCCACCACTACTTTGCCAACTACTCCCTCGGTGAACGCCTCCTTGACCTCCACTGTGACAACTGCAGTGGGCAAAACAAGAACAAGTACGTGATTGGCTATCTCATGTGGCGGGTCCTGACTGGTCTGCATAAGCAGATCACTCTGAACTTTCTTATAACCGGCCACACCAAGTTTGCCCCCGACTGGTGCTTCGGTCTCCTCAAGCAGCGGTTTCGCCGTGCCGAGGTGTCCTGCCTTGCTGACCTAGCCAAGACGGTCCGGGACAGCACCCAAAAAGAAGTCAACATCCCTCAGCTGTGTGGGTCAGAAGATGGGGCCGTCTTTGTCCCAACCTATAACTGGCAAGCCTTCCTGACCCCGTTCACCCGGCCAATAAAAGGGATCAAGCAGTATCACCACTTTATCTTCTCATCAAACAGCCCCGGGAAGGTAACCGTCCGACAGTACATTGACTCTGAGCCAGAGGAAGTGGATGTGCTCACTGTGGACCCTGGAGCCGTCCCAAAGGTCCTACCACCGGCCACACCTTCCCCTGGGCTTCCCCTTCGTCGGCAGTGGTACCTCTTCAAAAACATCAGAGACTTCTGCACAGAGGAAACCAAAGACATTACGTGCCCCAAGCCCACGGAACCTGAGCCTGCAGCAGAGGCACCAAGGCGGCGGGACCCATCGCCAGATCCAGGTCCAGGGCCCTCAGGAGCAGGTGGAGGTGGAGATGCAGGGGAGGAGGAGGAGGAGGAGGAGGCGCGAGGAAGGGGACGTGGTAGAGGAAGGGGGCGAGGTCGGGGGCGAGGCCGAGGTTGGGGGCGAGGTCGGGGGCGAGGTCGGGGTCGAGGTCGCGGTCGGGGTCGAGGAAAAACCCCTGACTCGGGCTCAGAGGACTCAGACAGAGAGACAGCAGCCCAAATGCGACGTGAAATGGAAACAGACTCAGACTCAGACACTTCCCCTGAGATCACTCCCCCACCCAAACGTAAACGCAGCCAAAGTCGGGGGCGGGGGCGTGGTCGGTCTACATCCTCTAGCAACTAGAATCATAGACTAGAATACCTGTATATAGTTCGAATTTTAATATTTTATTGGTACTTTTGTGCCTTTTGAGTTGTTTTAGACTCAGTTTACTGACGTTTTGTGATCTTTCAACTTTATGGAACTTTTATCCAACTTACCTGGAACTATGACACTTATTATTTATGGCAAAACAGGCTGAAATACACTTGAACATTCCCATAGACTCTTTACAAGTCGTTGTGACTTCAATTCAGCCTTCTAGAACAGGTATTGTGACTGTTTGAGCTTGCCCTCTTGCTTCAGTTTTTCATTTTCAGGTGCAGATTTACAGGAATTGTACTCTATCTTTACAAGGCCGGCATGATTAAAGTTTCCATTTCTAAAGCATGACTTCACAGTATTTTGTAGTTCAACTAGTCTAGAATGTATATTCCAAGTCTCAAGTCGGTGGGAGATAAACTTCTAGTGGTATCCAAGGAATTCCGACCGAGTCTAACCAAAACCGCACATAAAAACTTCAAACGCGTTTTTCTCAGAATCAAGTTTCCAGCCTACCGCGTATAGGGAAAAACCTAACTTTGGCCCTAATCATCGTACGAACACAATCTTGGTATCAAAATGAAGCTCTTTTCGAGGTGAGGAACATATCTTACTAACTCAAATTCGTATCTCCGCGACTTGCGACTCATTATGTCAGATCGGGTCACATTATTATTATTTTTAAATTATTATTAGGGCTTCCCACCGCAAACGTTGGCGAAGGGGGTCTAATGACAAATTATAGGGGTAAAATAGAAATGATGATTAGGCTAATTATAGATTCATGAAAACAATAAACAAAATATAAAGAAACCCTAATCAAGGAGTGTGCGGTGGACGTGGCTGTGTGATGGTTAGACCGGTCATTTTTTTCTCATAACAATCATAAGTAGGACGCCTACTCCCACCCCCCACCCACCCACCCACCTCTAAATCTAATGAGGTTGTGACCCACACAATATGAACATCTGAAATGATTTTTTCATCAAAAAAGAAACCCTTATCAAACCTAGCTATGAAAGCAAAAAGTGAAGCTGACACAACCCCATACAATTGTGACAACGGTATATTTTTCCTTTCCTTTCCCTTTTTTCCCCTCAACAATTTTTTAACCTACCGCCCCCCCTCGCCCCCACCATGGTGTCCCCCCCCCCACACACACACACCGTTTTTCGGAGGGGGTGCGGGATGGGTGCGTTTGGTCACCTCACTGCATGATTATAGGCCTAATGCCGTTCAAATGCGACATTAAATTTCCAATTTTAATGCATATGACATTGTGTGAACCGTGGTACACGTAAATGTACTGGAGAATGTTGTGGTTACATTGTTACTAGGTAATGATGACCAAACACAAATACATCATATAACAGACAGTTTTAATCAATTTCGGGTGAATATAAACTGTTCATCTCCACAATTAAGCATTTGTAAGGAGACATACAAAACCATAAAATCAACTGAAAAAGGAAATTTAAATCAAAGAATATGAATAATTAGACATGAAAATCTCCACATTTGCTGCTAGAGTCTTTTGGGATTTTTGTTTATAAGTACTTAAGTTTCCTTCTCTGATAATATCTATATATGTAGCACATTTGTAATCTGAACAGTAACCTTTATCTTTGGGTTTGTATTTTAAATCATTTTCAGAGGCTGATCTAGGATTTCCAAAAAGAGGGGGTCAGCATAATATTAAAAATGTATATATATTCGCACACACACATGCAGCATTTTCCCCTCTTTGCCTAGTTTAGGGGTCTACCAAAAGGAGGGGGTCAGGATCCCCTGGACCCCCCTCTGGATCCGCCCCTGATTTTGCGCATGTATTTGTAATCAATCAATTATGTCTATCATAACTCAGTGAGTAAAAAAGGTTCAGTAATAATCATGCATGAAGACATTCATGTACGTCGACATATGCAACGTTTGCCTCATTGATAGAGAGGGAGAGGCGAGTAAGCTCATAACTTTCACACCAATTAATGACAGTACAATTTCATTCAAAATGTGTTCATATTGCACTTCCTTTCTGTCTGACCAAGCATTAAACATTACAACGTATCATTGTCAAGTGGAATTTATCCTATCACTTCAGCAATCATACATCGATGTTATGTTGCAACCAGGTATTCGCACTAGGAGAAATACACGTACGTGCACACTTTTTTCACAAGTACACTTACATCTACCATGTATTGGGGCACGTACAACTACGGGCATGTACACTCACGGTGACAAAACTTTGTAAGCCTACGTGTCGTTCTGTAATTGTAGGTGCCATTTTGTAAGCGTACATGCTGTTGGGAACCAGTACCGTACCAGTGCCATCTCAGTGCGAATATCTTATTCCAATTGAATCAATGATAGAAACTATCCTCCTGGGACGTCCACCATTGGAACAATATTTTCCCATTTGGTGTAATCATACAATGGTAAGTAGGTTTTAACAACCGGTATTTAAACAACTGCTAGTATACATTTGAATTCTTGGCACGGTCAGATCAAATGTTACAATATGCAATACAAAATAAAAACCCAAATAATCAAAGTCAAATCTATAATTCTAGAAAAATAGATATGCACAGGCATCCCATGGAGATCTAGGGATCCAAAGACAATCAGAACCTTTCATTAATGTTTAGTATAATGCCGAAAAATCGACGTGTTATATAAAGAAGACAGATAATCATGTTCTCAAAAACTAAAGAATGAAAGATTCTATAGATCTATACTCGTTCATAAGGCAGTGTCTTTGTTCACCTTAACATCATATAATTATTATCATGAAAACTACATGCATTTCCTTTCAAGCTTGTCAATATAAGCCAACTACCTGCAAGCAAGAATAACAGACATTGTACTCACAGAACTTGGCCACACTGTTGGGAGGTTCTGGCTGGTTATGTGCCACAACTCTGTGATGCAAATTCATTTGCACTGTGATATAAACGAAGGCCTGCATCCTATTAGTACAATGGTCATCTTCTATCCTACTGCTCCTCTTAACATACACTCAATGTAACATATGGGGACATGCAAACAGCTAACGTGCACATTTGGAGGGAATAATTCATAAACCAAATTGGTTCGTAAAAATGATCTCTGCATAGGGAGAATGCCAGGAACAAACTTGAAAGGAGGAGCCAGTCTAGCGTTTGTCAAAATAAAGGGGAGAATATACATTTCATGTTTTTTATTCTATGGGCTTATACAAATTCTTGGATATCTATTTACAAGCAAGTGATTATTAAAAAATCTATACCTAACCTCTTGCCAATATTGCTTTAAAAAAGCTGTTATCCCTTTGATACTCAATTTCTTATGCCGTTAGCACAATTATTCCATCTAGGAATGGAAATTAATCTAAGTTATAACAACAGACATCATTCTCCTGCTCCCTCATTTCCATCTGTGCTTTACTTTGTTTTTGAGTTTGAGCCCCTAAACATTGAGTTTTCCCCTGTGTTCTTCATGTACAACAACACTTAGCAGATGGTCACTTCACCCAGATCACTGTCATATTTCCTCTTGACTTAGCTTCACATGTTGTTCTACTGCATAGCTGAAGTTACAAACTCCCTTTGTTTCAAAGGACACAACATTCTTTTGTACAGTGAATGCTTTGGAACCCCTCTCTATTTCCTTCTTAACAATCTCAGCCAGTTGTCCTTCAATGGATTTGACAAAAGAGTTATTATCCCTTATGTTTGTGATGCTGACATTGATCCTTCCTGAGAGTTCTGACACCACCTGGAACTTCCCAGAGTATTGGTCTTCGGAGACGACGAGTTCAGCGATTGTCTTTGTCCTAGGGGGCACCTTGATCTGACTATCTACTTCCCAGGTCAGTTCCTCCTCGATGACCTCACCGGAAGCATTTGTCAGACTGACCTCACGATGGAAACCGGCGTTGGCCTCAAATACCTCACAGGGGGTCTTGAGCTGGACACTCATTTCTTGTCCCACCGTCACTCCCTTCTCGATGAAGACCTCACAGCAACTCCTTGTCACCCTCTCCGTTTTGAAGGAGTACTCTTGCTCTTGGTCTGTGTTATTGGAGAAGAAAGTCTTAAAGAGGATTTGAGCTTTTGGAGCTGGAGGTTTCTCAGCATCAGTGTATTCTGGTGTGTGGTGTTTGAATTTGACATTCTTCCAGTCCACTGCCAGCATGAGAGAGTCTTTTGGGATCTTTGACTGTTCTTTGGATTTTGTGTACTCGAACATTTCCAGAGCCCATCTCTTCACGATGTTCTCTATGTCCGGAATTTCTGGGGACGACATTTTGGATGTGACTAGAGTGTTCAAGTTTTGGTGTAAAAAAAAACTAATTTGTAAGGGTATGTTAGTGGTCTCTCACAGGGTATTCTTTGGAGATGACGTTCTGAAGATTCAGGGCGCTTCTGAAATGATAGAAAAGGCATATTTTAGATAAGCTGTTGTAATCTTTTTCCTTGCTGAGTCGTTTGCCCAGTAGATAACTAGCGTGAAGGTTCTTGAATATCCATTGCCTTTTATACTTTTGTATTAACAAAATATAACTTTGGCTTATGGTTGATTCTTTAATTGATATAAGTAAGTTTGCTGATGTTAACTAGTTATGCAATTGCTTATTTACTATGAGTTTTCGAATCACGATTTAAATGGAAAGAGGAGGACATCTACTTGGATTTGTGGGGAAATCGATTTTTCTTAACAATCCGAGTTATTAATGGCCACACAAAACCGATGGAAGTAAAGGTAAAAAGTAAAAGTTTAATACATGTCCCTTGAGGTGAACACCCAGGATAGATTCATTACGACTGTTAGTTTAAAGGCTTGATTTCAAAACTAGAAGGTGGATGGTATACTTCAATGGGGACATGGACATGTGGTAAAAACAATAAAACAAAAAGAGAAGAAACTTTGGTGAACTATGCGATTTTAGTGCATGATCATAAGTGTTGACGGTAGGGAAATTGAGACAATAGCAACTGTTAGGACTTATGGAAGTTGTTCTTTAGTGAATCTTTCCATGATCATGTTGCTCTCAATGAGTCATTGAAAGTCTCAATATACCTCTTGGGGAATAAAGCTCCTTAGTCTGTTAAATAGTGTACAGCACCTCTCTGTAGGAAACACGTGAACTATTCTATATGCCTTGGTGGCTCTACCTTGTGGAATAGATACAAACTACAATGAATAGCCATTGTGTTGGCATGAACCACCAACATTGACCGCTTAGTATCTTTTACAATGCCCCAGGTGGCGCAGTGGTGCATGGGGAAGAATACACAACATCATGTAACAGTGAATCTTCTCATAATTATACATCCTTATTCTTTGTCCTCATGAGTAATGTGTAAGTAATCTGTTGTTGTCTTGATCCCTGACCAGTGAATATGAAAGCATTCCCAGTTGATTCAGACTAGAAGGACTCGAACAAGCATTCTATCACAATGCTTTGAAGGTCCTGGGCAAAGGTACGAGTTTGGAATACATTTCCAATGACAATGACCAATTACCATTCTCTACCTTTGAATCATCTGTATAGAATGGCAACTTGTAGAGTCAGTAATTTGTTTTTGTGAATATAAGATGTTTATAGACATGGACGCTCCACTCAAACAGAATGATGTTAAATCACAGGAGATATTGTAAAGCCTTACCCCATACTTTCTGATACAGATGGGATCACATAGTATATATCGAAAAAAAACTCTAAAGATTGTGTGATTTCATTAGAATCTCCAAATATGCCCACGTTACTTTTGAATATAGCTTCTCATATCCATTGTTTCTGAGTCTCCAAATGACCAACATTTCGAATTGTTCAACATTTTAAGCTAGATCAAACTTCAAGCGGATTTAAATTGCTTTGCAGATTCTCTCTTGTTATTATGATAGACAAATTTATAGATTTTTCCAGCATCTATTTAAACGTAATAATAACTCAGTGCATCGAATTGATTGCATTATAAACTTCTCCCCTCCGGTTTTTCTCGCCAAAATCTGTCCGCATAAAGCACAGTACAGCGGCAGATCCAGGGTGGGGGGTCCAGGGGGGTCCTGACCCCTCCCTCTCCACATTTTGGCTGGGACTTCTACTTGACAGAGAAAAAAAAAACGTTTCTCGCATGCACTCAATAGAACGTCCTTTCAGTACTTAGCTTATATGTGGACCCCCTCCACCTTTCGGAAATCCTGTTCCCACCCTGATTTCATTGTGTTTCTGGCCTATTTCATGGTACCAGATTGTCTCAGGTGTTCCCTAATTGCCACCTGCCCCCCAAACGTGACAACACGTGGCAGGTGGCAGTGGTTATTGACCAATTAACGTCAGCCTCTTTTTAGGCTAATAGCGCGCCATGTAACAGACTCAGCAAGAGGGCCTGGCGTCAGGACGGGACATGCTGCAGGTTACATGTACTCATGGGCCACATTCTAGAAAATCAGGTTTTGGAACAATTCTTCATAGTGGCATGTATGCATGGTTTCATATTTCCAGATAAACGTTTATATCACACAATCAATTGTTTACTTATGCCCCAGGGTTGCATAGTCATCGATGTCGCAGTGAACCTAAGCTCATAGTCGACGGATCATTATCCTTCAGATCAAAAAACTATTTATTCGAAATAAATATTATCTAAACAATATCATCCAGGCGATACAACCAAATAACTACCGGGGGTATTTAGATATATATATATATATATATATATGGTTTGGCACTGTTTATCAAAATTGGTTCCTTGCAGCGATCTCTCCGTAGAAATAAACAAGGGCGGCTTCCGGCGTTTTTATACCGTTATTCCACCAGCCTACATGTATGGGTTATATTAACGTGCATTGACTACCTGACTTCCTTCACATGTATAGAAATACCTATAAAAGTCAGAACTGATCGAGGCCATAAATGCCTTTTGGTTTGCTGTTAATTTGACTTGTTGCAGATTGTTTGTTTGTAGTCATAAAGTATATAGTTATGTATATATATTATATGAAATTATCGCTTTGAGTGCCACCAAGGTATCTAGATCATATAAAGTAGTGTCTGGATCCTTCATCCTACCTTATGTAACTTAAATTAATAGTTACAATGAGGTAAATTGTCATGACCTCATGAGCTATATGATTTCAACGCATTCAGAGGTATGTATGGATCTTAAATAGGTAACTGTAACTGTTCATGGTATGCTAGCTGCTAAGGCATATTCTGGAATGGATCACGCATTCAGTACTATTATGGCACCCTGGAGTCAGTTTGAACGATAAACCTAGAAGTGTGATAATGTTTCCAGCTTTTTTGATTTATCGAATTTGTTATGATTATCTATTAACTGTACCACTTCTTTACTACTCGCTTGGCATTTGAGTGTCCATAATTGTCTATTAAATCAAATATGACATGGAGAAGTAATACAGGGATAATCAATAATTTATTAATAATGGCTGACTCCCAAAGGAGATAATGTTATACAAATATAAAATGGCAAATGTGGATCTATTATCACAAATATACAGTGTCACAAATGTAAAGTGTCACAATGTAAAGTGTCACAAATCTAAGGTGTCACAATGATGTGACAGTGACAGTTCCTGTTAATAAAGTCCTACCTAGCCAGATTGAACTATTGTTAATGTTTGTTTTTATACTGCGCGATGAGTATATAACTAAGTATCCATGAGTCGTTTGTCCAGAATGTCTGAGTCAATCAGACTGCGTTTAAAGTTAGCTCATTCACTTCCCAATAGTTCAAAAGAAATGAACGATGAGGGAGCTCTTAATATGAAAGGGTTTTTATTCAGTAAACATCTCATCCCGAGTCAAAGCCACTGTGTATAAGTCTCCATCAGTCCACCTCCCATCTCCTATCAGCAATCAACCACATTTAGAATCCAAGTTGTTCCAGCACATTCTAGACCGCTCTCGTGCTTAGCTCTATCACAATCCTATGTCCGAGGTAATTGGTATAGGTAAACTCCAGTCTGCTACGCGGGAGCCGATGTACTTACTCCGAGTAGCTCCTTTGCTAAACTCATTCAGCTGACATTCTCACTAAAACTAACTGCTCCTCACTTTGCAACACTTTTTATACTGGTTAACAGGTGGCGCTAGGAGCGCAAGATATTTCTTTCTAAGAGTAGACTAGAAGTAGACTTGCTAAGCCTGATCCTTGTTGGATTATATAACATGACAATATATTAAAAGTACTAAGCCATTAGTACAAGATATGGTCATATCCTGACAGCAGCAATAAATCAAAGTAGGTCTCACGAAAAAGTCAGGCAATTGTTCTGTAGGAAGAAGTAGGGACTGGGGAGCCTTCACAGGCAGCAGAGGGCAGAGCTTAGTCCAGGTTATAGTCTGCAGTGGTGTGTGTAGGTCCCAGTAGTCCCTACCCTGAAGATGGTCCAGGGTGAACTGATCTGACCAATGGCCCACTTTTCCACCCTCCTGGCCAGAGGTGTTACCAACAGAGCCTTGGCTATGCTTTCGCACCTTTGAGAAACTTGAAACAAAAAGTGCCCCCAGTGAAGAATTTACACGTCCTAGGCACAGAGAAAACGAAAGGCTAATAATGCTTTGGCAGGCCTTTAAATTATAACATTCGTACTTATATAATGATTCCGCATGATACGATATCATTCCATAATATAAAATGTTTTTGCTACTTTGATACACCTGTTCTTCATATGCATTTCAGATATCATTCATGTATAACGTTTTCGTACTTTGAATCCATATGCATGTAATTCCAACAAGTTCAATATCGCATGTCGAATTTGAGAAATATCTCTAAGCCATATGTAGCATGCCAAATCTAAGAAATGGCAATGTCGTCCGGTTGATTTCAGGATCTGCACCAATAAACTGCTAATGTTTGGACTAATTGCAGAGTGCGATCTGGCCTTCACTGCCTACTTTGCTGCTGTTGATGGCGGTGGTATATTTTTACCTCTAGTGTGGGGAAAATTTCACTCAGCGGACACCCCCTCCCTCTCCCCTCCCCCCTTCATCCCCCCTGAGGGTCGGCGTGAAAGAGGCGAGTCAGGAGCCGGCACGCCCCAGACGGAAGGGTATTTATTCTTTTCAAACATCGCGTGTCTCCCTGATCCATTGGGCTATGAGTAATTATAACTGATGATTACCAGAATCCACAGAGGGAATGGATGGTTGGCGTTGCTACTGCCAGCGCACGCGAGGAGGACGGGGCCGGGTGAGGAAAAGTCAAAGAAAAATACAAAGATGAAGAATTCTTTAAGCCGGGATACGTTCATCATATTTGAGGAGAGATCAGCGGGAGGGAATATACAGAGTGCACTTCTGTTTACCCTAGGGCAGAATTATATGCCAGTATCTCAATATTGTCTTGACATTCCAAAACTATCTTAACTTTATTGCTATACGTTTGTGGGGATTTGCTTAAACAATCCCGGGTAATATTCTACAGTTATGTATCGCTATGAGTATATGACAAGCAATTACAAAGTGGCTTCACCTGGTACAGTAAGGAGAGACAGTTAAATTTCAAATTCCTTCTGCCTACTGAATTAGGTCAGGCCAAGTTAATCAAACATAACATTAGTCAAGCGACTACAACAGGGGAAATCGTTATTACATGGGTTTTCATGTTCCCCAACCTTATCTTTCCCCCATGTTGATATACATAATGCCAATAGCAAAATGCAGTATACCAGCCGATGCTGCATGGATCCTGAGGGGTTTATGGCGCATGACCCAGTTCAGACAATCACGCCAGCCTTGATCTGGTTGGGTGCAACTAGTGCTAGACGTAAAACTTTGGCCTAATTACCACTATTACGATCAATAATCTGATTCCTCTCCGAGTAAAGACATACTTGCAGGAACTTGCTATATCTAATTAATACGTCCAACGCAGTGTCGGTTTGACGCTGGCCAAGAAGATATTAAGTCTGCCTCAGCACAAGGGAATCTGGATAGACTTCCTTACACATACCAAAGCTGTAGGCAGCCTCGAAATCTGAGGGTGATCTAGGAAAATCAGAGTGAATTCTAAGCGCATCTGAAGATGTTCCGTTTGAGCGGATTCCAGATGAGGAATTTAACTTATTTTACCATGTCTAGTTTGGGTAACCTAAACTTTCATGAATATGAGGTGGTTCCAAACCATCTCCAGCCCTTCCCCCCTCGAGGTGCGACATGGAAGCCACTTTCAAATAATTCAAACTGAAGCGCGAAGCCACTTGTTTGGCATAGCTGTGTTTGATCAAAGTTCATGATATATTATAGTCTGTGATGATAGAAAGAACACTTTCCACCATCCTCCAGAATTTCTATCCTCTTTTGAATTGTTTTTCAACCCAAGACTTGATATTTTCCAACCACTATTAGCCCTTTTAATCATATGACCTTTAAAGGCAAATCGAAGCTCAGTGTAGGTTCATTTCAACCCAGACGAAGCTGGAATAAATATGTTATAGGGTTGTATTCAATATAATGCTATACTATAGCAGCTAAAAATAAACATGTTGTTCATTATAATTTCAGTTGGATAATTCCTACTTCAGTGACATCATAGACTTATATTCGTTTTAAGAATGCACAGACGTCTTTTTATTATGGTGTGGGAAAAGCTAGTCTTTGGGAGTGCACTTTATAAATAATACTATCAATGCAGTTCTGGCAGCCAATGTACACATCAAATATCTGTCATGCTACCAAGGCAGGCCAGATTTCTACTGCTCCGTGAGATTGGTTGGGATTCAAATTCTTTATCAACAACTCCAGCAACCACCAACGGAATCAACCTTCCTGGGTGTTGGCGTATTTGCTGCTCAGGAAAACATTACTTTTGCGGCTTTCCATATAATGTAGGAGGGGGCCATTTTTCTTCATCTAGTGATGTTATTGATAGCCTCATCTAAAATATCACTACTATCTAATCTCCCTCTCTGCTACCAACAATCCCGGTTCTACAGATAAAAACAAAACAAGCCTTCGGGGTGTACTTTATATATCAGTGTGTAAACTCGGTCCTGGCGTGCAATGCTATAGCGTCGGGCATCTGTCATGATACGGGGGTGGGCCAGATTTCTACGGCTCCCGGGAGATTGCTCGGGACTCAGATTATTCATCGACCGCTGCTTCAGCACCCAGCTGCGGAAATAGACTTTCCCAAGCACCCAGACCCACCATACCCAACTGAGTTTAGCTGCTGGGATAATGGCTACAAAGTGTCCTAATTTCCTTGGTGATCTATCTACACAGACGTCATAGTAAAGATTTGGACTGCCTTCTCGCAAAATATAATCTTACCAGTTAGCAGGTGCCTTAATAGATTGTTTCAAATATCAAAGACAGTATTCAGATTTGATAAAGGCTTGAATGACGTGTCGTCCATTACAATGCTACATGACCGCTTTTGTTATATACATGTATATGTATCATAATTAGATAAATGGCATTTCGAAGATTTTCATTATTTGTATGCATGATTATATAGTAAATTCATACTTATAATGAGAGTATGTAATATACTACATGTACCATATGTACTACAATTAACTAAAAGGTGAGGTCGAGCATGAATGAAGATACAGAATTAACCAAGACGCGATTAACATTTTTGCATCATTTATCACTCAGCCTGAAGCCAAAGGCTCTGTTTCACAGGCGTTCAATGTCTGGATCATAAACCTGAGAAATGGCAATGTCACCGTCTCTAAGATAATAGGCATGCAAAGAAATAATGTCCTCAAATGATAACAAATCTAACCCGTATACATGCCATACATGAACATTTTGTAACCCATGCCTTTCTTCCAGGAACGTTGAATCAACAGCGTAGAATCAAAGGATGTTATTCTTAGAGAGGACGATTGGCGGCCTGTGACGGATGGAATCACAGAGAGCTGCACATGTAAGAAAGATGCGAGATTTTATGTTTCATAAGGGATATTTATAATTATGCGATATGGGTGCGATATAACGATTTTGCAGATGAGGCACAGATGATACAGAGTTTTGTTCGAGATGTGTAAAAGCTCAATTTATTCAGTAAGTTGAAACCCACAAGTACTATTGAAACCCTAAATAGCTACCCAGGTTGTTCTATGAACGAGGCTGCTGAACATACTAATATCATGATCTCTTTGTTTAATATTTGTTATAGGGACTAGGCAAAAACGTCAATATGACTCTATCCTGGATTCCAGTGGTAGGTTCGATGTTAAAAGGACCCGGCCATACCCTTTAAAAGAAAATGTCCACAAATTCAGGATCGGAGGCTGCTACCTATTCTTAACAGGGGCGGATCCAGGAATTTTCAAAAGGGGTGGGGGGATGCTATAAGAAAAATTTCCCCGGGGCCCCCGAACCCAAGAATTTTACATTAAAAAAGAAAATATATATTTGGGCAAAACAAGGGCGCACGCCCCCCCCCAATCCGCGCCTGCTTAACGTTATAATCCCTTGTGTCATTCTGTAAACCCCGCCCTACTCCGGCGTCCCCCAGTATCAACTCCAGGCCCATCAATCAAGGGGGGTTTAATCGTCCATGCCGCCTTAGATAATGCCTCCGAGACCCTATCAGCCACTCCACCCATTCTCGGCCAGCTAGCGTTAAGCTATCGGGTTTAATCTGCCGGAGCTGATCCATCCATTAAAGACTGGAATCAACGTCTATGAGTATGGCCATTAGAGGTTGGATTTTATATTGATAGGATACCTTATTAGAAATCATGGGGAAATCAAAAGTTATCAGTTATTATTTTTATTCGAAACACGTTAAAGTCCACATTGAAACAAAAAAAAGCAACTGTCTGAGAGAATAGTCTTTGTATAACACGGTCATTGATAATACATTAAGAAGTGGGTCTATTTTCCTTAAATTCATGATAGGCCCTAATTGTGAATAATATGGTAAGTTCCTAAGATATCTCCCATAGAAAACGATTACCAAGGGGCCGTCCATAAATGACGTCATGCTATTTTTGACTTTTTTTGACCCCCCCTCCCCCCCTTCGTCATGCTTTTACTATAGGAATGTATAGGGGACTGGACCCCCCCCCCCTCCCAGGCGCATGACGTCATTAATGGACGGCCCCCAAGATGTATTATTTATGGGACAATACTAATTATAGGACTAAATGCCTTTTCGGACTTCCTTGGCAAGTGGTGGGGGCAAGTCTCGTCCAGTTCTCGTCCGAACAGGATTGGGCGAGATATTGATATGGCAGTGAGTGCGCATGCGTGGTGCGCTGATTACTGCCGGCCCTACCGGCGTAAGACGTATGGACTGCATACCACGGTTTTATTAGCGCCACACGCCAAGTCGTTTAGCCCCGCCACTAAGTCAAATCGGGGGTGTTGGACGGTCCCTTTGTCAAGTGACAGAAGGCATTCTACGTTTTTCTTTAGGGGAAACCCAGATATATCTATAGTTGGACTCAGGTAAAATGGTCAGGGAAGGATTTATAGGGGGTGCATAGGGCGCCCTTTTTTTCTTCTTCTTTTTTGAGAATTTTTTTTTTTAGGATTTATTATGGGAGGAAATATAAAAGGTTACAAAGAAAAGTATAAGTGACGGCAAATGTAAAACAGGCTGTTTGGTTCCGTATTGGTTCTTGTTACATTATTTTGATGATCCCCAATAATGTTGCTGCAATGTGCTGCTGTGACATTGCACTGCTAAGCTCTTATAATGTTTTGGTTATGTTCTTCAACACAACCTCTTAACCTCACCAAAAAAAATAACATAATAATGTTCGCATTTGGTAAGGTTTCAACCTCAACCTCAATAACATAACTGTTATTTGCCGTCTTATTAAGTAACAGACTAACTAATAAAATATTGTTGCAGAACGGTTCTGTTACATTGCAACTTGGCTAGGAAATATGCCCTCTCTTGAGTGGGATTTTACCATGTCCTCAACTAGCAATGTTTATACTGGGACATAGTATGATGAAACTCTAAATGATTCCACACCAGAGCTCCCCCAAGGATGATAAATTCGATCAACAGCAGCCACTGGAAGTATAGGCGTCACCATGAGCACAACTCACCCCCTCCCCTCCCCGCCCCGAAATGGCACTTGGCTCGTGCAAGATGGAGTGCTGAGGGAAGTAGGAAAAGTTTTGAAAATAGGGGGGAGTCAGGTCTTGGCATATGGAATTTTAAACTGGGATAAAGGCCGTACTCAACAATTACAAACTGACTCAAACATTCTCGAAAAATGACGAATATCTTTCTCTTTCCTTCCTCTCCCATGGATCCATACAACGTAATGATTATATATGACAAATCATTATATATATATATATGACAATAAAGTTGCATATGAATCCATTCAGTAAACATCATTAGTATCAAATCATTTATTGATCAGTAGGTACGATACCCAAGCAAGTTTCCTTACTCTATCAAATATGAAGTTCTCTTTATTTGTTCCTAATATTTGGTCATATATGAGTAAGCATGTGATACAACAATTGTTCAAAGCGGTCGTATTGTGGGGAAAATGTTTAACCTCTGTATATAGATCTATTGTTTGTTCTCATCACTAGTTACAGAAGTGAGTCATTCCAAACAGCTATTTCTTCCTTGTCATCATTTTACAAAGGAATACATCCTCCAGACCATGTTTCGGATTCCTCATATCAAAAGCAACAAATCCTTCAGACAAACCATAAATTCTCAGGGTTGCTGAGGCCTCTGTAGGGTTGTGGTCCAGGGCGACGTATGATAAGGCCTGGTGGGGACAGGAATCAATACCAATACAGGGGAGGGTGGCTTTAGTTCAGGGGTCTGTGGGCAGAAGATCAAGAAGGGGTTGGAGCAGTGCCGCCTGTCGGTGGGCCTTTCATGTGGTCGGATGAGGCGTAGAGCACATGCGCCAATCATGCCGGGTGCCAGGTGTTGCACGGTTTGTTTTGTTATTCCGAAAATAATATTCTGTGGAGTTTGTCTTTATCATTGTTGCTGTACATCCCTCCCCATTCATCCCCCACCCCACCCACCCCACCTAAAAAAGATGAATAATAACAATAATCCAGGATCCTCTTTTGTATGAGGAAATTCTTTGTTGAATTTGGTTATCATTTATCCCACTATTATCCCTATTACCATCATTTGTACATATATGTTCATGTAATACATCTGAAAACAAATGGAAACACTGAAGATTACTACGTAATAAAATTGAAAAAAAATCGATATGTTTTTATATCAGAATCACCTATTTACTTTTGTATGTAATCCTTATTATTCATCATAGACGTGGTCATGCAATTAACAATTCATCAAATCTTTTCCACAGAGTTAAGGCTACTTTTAATCCAGGGCAATTTCAAAAATCAAATTATAACAATGCCACAAAGTAACTGTGGACCTGTACATTGCTAGTCGAGTACTTTCTTCAATGTGTAGAATTGGGTAATTTAATGTAATATTTCACGTAATGCGCCCCATAGCCTCCCCCTTTGACAGATTAGAGCAACCAAAGCCCGCTCGTGCACTCCTGTCTCCCCCTGCTGGCCCCTCTATAGTCTCCTCCCGAGCCTCTACGACCATTCATATTTCTCCGCCTCTGACGCGGCACAAGAAGAAACACGTTGTGTAAAAGGGAAGCCACTGGGTCAGTGGCTTCGGCAGTGGCTTCACACTCCTACACTCCAGATGACGACATGGACGTTTTTGAATGTGGCCCGATGCCATTAAAAATGATAAAACAAACATTTGAGAAATAAAAAGGCAATAATATGCAATAATTTGTATGCTTATAGTCCCCAAATGCATTTCGATAATAGGCACTTACGGAGTAACCAGATCCGTTAGCCATTTTCACCAGCTGTCCACGTAAACGAATGAAAAAACGTTTGAATGTTTGTTCAAATAGATACATGCAGTGCTGTACAAATGGGATGGCGCTATAAGAAGCGAACAACCCTCCTATTTGTGGCCACATATCAAAATTAATATTGTAATGTAAAACTGTTGAAACCGGACGGTCCAGAGCAATTTTTAACAATAGGGCTCCTCCCTTTTGAAAATCTCGGCTACACCATAACCTCCTCAAAGTATTACTTTAAAAATTGACCATTCTATGAAATATGACCTATAGATCAAAAGCCAAAAGCGGTTTGTTCACAACTTCCTATATTACACATCAGTCATTGGACCGGGGAGTGGCTATACGCGCGATAGTCGCGCACGCGGACGTAGCGTATATAGAATTTCTTATACACGCGGACACAAAGTCCGCGCATACATATCTGCTTAAATACGCGGACATAAGATAATGTGGAGTGTATTGTAATTTTAAAATCCTATATGTGCAGAAACTAGAAAAATCATAGAAATAATATAACAAAAAGGGGGTTCGGGGGCTCAGCCCCCGATTTAGAATTGATATTATGATTTATGTCCGCGTACATTACTATACTTGTATACGCGGCCACGACGTCCGCGTATGTAAGCAGATCTATTTGCGCGGACTTCACACCCGCGTATATAAGCAATTCTATGGGCGCGGCAATCTGATGATAAGTCCGCGCGTATAACTCCAGCCATTGGACCGTCCCCATACTGAGCCCCAAAAGAAGTAACCTCTCGTACAGAGGAGGGCCAGCAGTGGACCGGTGGCTTTGATAGGCCGACTGGGGAAAGGGCACAGAAGACAGACCAAAGGCGGGGATGGGGACGGGTGCCCCCGAGAGGGGTTAATAATAAAGGAAATTGCCTGCTCTTTTACTTGGGGGAGACTCAAAGGGATTGCTTTGGGGCCTCCTTTTGCCAAGTGAGGAGGGGAGGATCTGGGGATTATAGAGAGGAGGGATGCAGCCAGAGAGTTGCCGTGTCGAGGCGCGCACCATACTCTTTAAAAAACACACGTAACTTTGAGGAATAGCCTATGCTCTGCGGAAAATATACTTATACTGAACTTGCCTCTACATGCTAACATATCTCTAGCCACATGCTGCCAAAATATCTCTAAAGCCCTTTCCAAGTAAATTCTAAATCGCCGAAGCCAAAGGGCTGGGGAGGGTGCAATACCAAGGATGCATAGGCTTGGCCAAAAACGTGCATTCAAAAGACATAGCGCAGATGTTGAGATTGCTACACGGTTTTGACCAATTCTGTCCCCTGTGAATTTCTGATCCGTTGTATATTGCAGTACTTCTAGGCCGATTAAATTATCAGTTCAATAGGGATGAAAGGTCGAATTTCCCACCTACCCTAAAGCACATAATATATATTATATGTATCTGTGATTCATGGCAATGTCTCTCATATAGATCTAAATGATAATGGAAAGATACCATTAAAAACTAAATCTACTTTTGGTTTCCGCACATCGCGTTGCTGACGCTGGATTGAAGATTCTGTATATGTAATCAAAAGATGTCAAATGTAAATAGGGGCTACCATTTAGGTTGTCTAGAAAATTTGGCAGAGTGTATGAAATATAGGGTAACAGGGAGATGCAGATGGCTGCGCTGATCGGTCAGAGTGGGGTGCTCCAGGTGGTACCTGTCCACCCTGGAGTATCAGACTGTGTCTGTTTACCTCTCCTATCACAGGGCGGGCCGTTATCCGTTAGCACCGTCTCACTCTCTGATTTATGTCGCAGCTGTATTGCTGGTATCTCTGAAGTTAGGATAGGGTCTGAGGGGTGAGTCGGTGCAAAGCAGTCAACCTGTAATTCTAATCCCTGCAACTTTATATTGCTTCATTAAGTCCTTTATTGGTCTAAGGAATATGGGAAATATATATCTAATTGAATCTGTTTACATATCTGCTTTTTTAAATTGGTAACAAGCAAAGAACGATAATAGAATAACATATTTGTTTAGATAGCAATGCATTGAGAGGCGGATCCAGGATTTCGAAATAAGGAAGGGGGAAGGGCCTGCACCCTGCCGCCGTCTAAAGCGCAAAATAATTTTGCCAGCACTGGTGTATTGTATGCCCCCATCAACTGTAAATATATCAAAAGGGGCAAAGCTCAGCCACACAATCCTGGATCCAATTCTAATTTTACAGAATTTGGTAGTCAATAGCGTGAGCAGAGGCGTATGAACCACCCTGCGTCCACATCCCACATCTTCTGTACAAGTAATACTTGATTCCAGGCGTGAGGAGCTAACCATGCAGGCAGTACCCCCCCCCCCCCCCGCCAGTTCCCCCCTCAACATGCGGCGTACACGGGGGTCAATGGGACTAATCAGGCCTCACACCATTAATCATTAAACCCACACAAATCTCGGGGTAATTACGTCAGGCCTGGCCCCTATAACAGCTGCAGGAGGCCGGCAGACTTTAAGGCTGTATTCCACTAGTCGATTTCACTCCCGATATTTATAAATCAGCAATGCAATATGGATTAGTCATAGACATGTTACATATCGTCAGAAAGGGTTTTTAATTCTCTTCAGATGATATGTAGGATGCATGGTCTTTTGCCACGTTATTGGTAAAAAGTTATACAAATTACCAAATTACCCGCAGTCAGAATCGCCTAGTGGAATGCAGGCTTTATGGGTATGACCCGCTGCTGTAAACAAACACACAACATGGCGGGAGGGCGGACACAGATGGGGCCAGGCTATCTGGGTAACAGGCCCTTTTTTGCTGCATCTCACACATCTAAGTTAGTCATATGTAGCAGATACAGACATGTGTCTATATGCATAGAAGCATGGCAGCGTGTTTACTGCAATGTTTAAGTCATATTAAAGATACACGTACCGGTAATTTGTAACTTTACTAATGATGCTGGAGGAAGGTTCTGCTTGGAAAGATTAGGTCCACTTTCAGACAAGAGCTTTTCCCAGCTGTTCTTATTTGAATAATTGAAAATGTTTCCAGAATTAAAACAAATACGACATTAATCTAACTTTTTATCCTCATGATGAATTGGAAAAACTTTTAATTTGATTTGATTGTTTTCATAAGTTTTTCTGCTTGTTCTTGTTTTACCTGTGGCTGAATTTCCCGCACAGTTTTATATTGATGAAAAGAAGAAAAAAATAGGGTAAATACACAAGATTTCGGAGAAAGAAAAGGTACCAGCCCTACTTCCGGTTCCCCCTGACTGGGCATGCGCCCCTGTATGAGGAGACATGCGCAGAGGGATGTTTCTGAGATGAGGTCATGACCTCTCCATTAGGGAAGGTCACCGGGAGGGCGGGTTGGGTGGTAGGGGGCGACACCTTCAGAATCGTTAAAGTGGAGGGGGTGCTTATATTATTTTGGTTCTTTTTTTCAGTACGCGTTCACCAATAGCCATGAGGTTATGTTAGGGTCTTTTTCATTCTGTTAGAAAAGTCGGTGAAATAGATCTTTACGGTCCTATTCACTACTGCATGAGCTTTGCGTTCATCTCAATGTATGAACAGCAACGATTTCTTTTTGTTATCACATTGATCAATCATCTGCTTATGTTTAGGGCAGTACATAGAATTTAAGCCTATTGCTCATTCAACAGGTTTTCCTTCAAATTTTTGTTGGGAATGTTAAAGTTATCAGGGTAAGTTAAATACTAGAAATCCCAAGTGTAATACTAAACATACTAAATAACATTTTATGAGAAACACATTCCTAAGAGTATCTTCTATAATTGAAGATCAATCCAGTGACTGTGGCCTCTAATAGTAATAGCCTTCTAAGAAAAGAAGGGTCATCGATGGTTCAGACAATATTTACAATTAGATATGATGTTAGGTAAATAGCAATCATGTGACACCAGAAAGTATAATCATAGCGTCATGATCCATAATATCCAGGCAGCCATGATAGGAAGAACCACCCCTCTGTGGCTTTAGATTTCAATGACGGAAGCATGGGGAAAGCAGCTAGCACATGATGCGTCATGTGCGTGAGGTTTGTTCAATTAAACCCCCCACAACCATTCATTCCCACAGACAAATCTGCACCTGACTGCATAGAACCTAAATCCAGATAGTCGTTTTACAATAGAACCCCGACATAATCATTTGAATCGCGTTAGAGCGCTCCCCCTGACGGGAACATGACTCATAACGTTTGACTCAGGTGGCGGCAATAAGCTCCACTCCTATCCCATAATTTACTACTCCTATCCCACAGCATAGCCCTCATATACCAGGCTTTACCGCCAGTATCCAATGACAATCCCCACTCACACAGAAAGAATGTGAGTTGGTGGTTCTACAAAAGTCATATATATGTATTACGTGTATCCTATAAGTATGCATGTACGATTTAAGAGAAAATAACCTAAAGGAATTGTAACATTTTTACATAGGACTAGTCCAATGAAACTTACCAAATACTATACATACACATACGTATATGTTGCCAAAATGCCTACTCATGGCCCTGAAAGGAGGACAGCCGCCAACATTTCAATGAGGTTATTTGCATAATTCATAAAATCGGATGAACCATATACAGTACTAGATCCTGTACCCAAACCCCCCCCCCCCCCCCCCCACAAATTATTTGCTTTAAAGAATACAATTGTTTCTTAGCAACTATGAACGAACTCATATCTCGAAGAATAGACACAGACTTACCTGTTGTGACTGAATGTGAATACAGTTTTGACCCTTAGGGCCTATTATATCATGGGAAGTTTTCCACAAAGCTCAAAAAGGGAGTGCCCAGCCTCTATGTGATATAAAGTCTCTGTTACTATTTCCCCCCTTTGTGCCATGTGGGGCACCAGGTGGCGGTAGTGGGTGCCGCCCCGGGCTCATTGTACGGTAAAGGTGCGCGGCCCACAGTTCTCTCTGGGTGATCAATACACGTGTACACTGACTACAGGCCCACCAAACCACGTGTAGGCCCACTTTATTAAATCATACATATCTAGCATATGTTAGAAGGTGAACTATATCAAACCCAACTCCCAAACTGGTGGACGACAGTTAATGTTTATTAGGGATTCAATTTTCATACAATCAATATGTGTCAGTCTGATAAGGATCTATCCTGCATGTGTAACACATCTCCCCTTTACTATGATATTTGCGGTTGTATTTAGCAAACCGCATTGTATTTAGGGCTTGTGATAATTAACTTCATATTGGTGGACAGTTGGCTAGTTCAAAAGGACATGCACATTTATCTATCATTAGTTTATGGTTATTCTGGTCTCATACTCATATGTAAATATAATAAGATAAGACTAGATAATTTCTTGGATTTGTCCTCATCAACAGAGGGTCATCTAGTTAAGATGGTCCAAAAATGCTGATCCCAAAAACATATGATCTTGTCACCACCGGGTCTAAAGTTACTTGTGTATAGGCTGTTGTGATATGGTATATTATCCAAGCCAAAATATAATCTTCAAATTTGATCCCGATTACATATCATCCTTCCACCCCTATCCCTAAACCTAAAGTAGTGGAAGTGGTATTGTGAGAAAGCTGAGCGCTAGGTAATTATTCCAGTCACATTCAGTCGAAGTCAGCTGGGGTGCTATGGCGCACACCAAGGTACTACATTTGCTATGGAAGAGTTGATCTTTTACTCGGTGGCTTCTAAGATAACTTTGACGATACGTCAAAGATCAATTTTAAATGAAAATATTCAGAAGCGTCATCCATTTCTGGGAAGATTTTACAAATTTCTTTCTCAGTAATGTCGTATGATGTAATCCAAATGAATCAATGTATCTCGCTGTCATAGTACTGTTCTTACTTACATCGATACTTCAAAAACTGGCCCACCTTCTCTGATGCCTGCGTATGAATAGGTAACTAAAAGCTCTCAGAATTGAAGCAACATTTTTTAATGTCGTATGAAAACCACATCTCAAATATTTTTTTTTTTTTTTACTTTTACTACTTTTTTATTATTTGCACAAAACAAATGGCGGTTTTTCAAATGCTCTGTTATTCGCTGCGGGTCTGTTTGGTGCGGAGCCGTTATCAGAGAGGGCTGCTGAGGATTCAAAAAGGAATGGCATTAGTGAAAAGGTAAGGTCACTAATGAAACTCTTACCTTTGTAACTTTCCTTATGGAAATTACAATTCACATCTCCTTTCAAAGTCGAAAACTATTTCATATTCAAGTTTTGGCCAGTAACAAGGCGGGAGGTAAGTAGAATTTTGAATTAGTGAGGCAACAAAGCAGCAGAATCAAGGATACAAGTAACTGGTTAGATTGTCTGTGACAACAAACAGCTTCTTGAAAGCATCTTTGATATTGATACATTTGCCAACACTTCGTATTCAATTACATTTTTCTTTAATGTCTAAATTAAGGGCAGAGATTCAAATTGTTAGCGATGGCGCCAGGTTCCCAGACCTATGTAGAGACAGACAAGAATCCTACACATGTCTGGCAAGTGGGCCCTGTAGGACCAGCAGGTTGTTGGTTTAACGTTCTCCTTTTCTGCTTTTTCTGGTCCATATTGATGTCACAGGCCATCCTACTGACCCATTTACAACCTGTCATGATCTGACACACCCACAATTAATTCTGCTTTTGTTTCAGAAGCAGAAATCAATCAATCATTGGAAGAGGATGAGCTGATGATGACTCCAGAAACTGAAGTTCACTTTTGAAGGCATTTGATGGAGTTTGATGGATCGAAGCTGGGATAGTTGTCTCCTGAATCACACATCCTGACCTACCTTTAAAGTCTGTGAAATGGAAATGTTAACACCCGCCTCAAGTCCTGCCCAAGAATTCTGCCTAATTATTGAGAAATGCCCCCTACCTTGAACAGATCCTTAATCTCCTGATGTTGGACATGTGACCACGTGACAGTAGGTCAATATAAGTCCGATTATCCAGGGTAAAATGGGTAATTTATGATGTATTCCTGCAGCAAAATGACGGCCAAGACTTTTCCCCTTCTTCCCCTGCCACCAAGGCCCTTTCTGATTGGTCGGCAGGGCAGGGAAGTATTTGACGTGGGTGGTGAAGCACACCTTATAAGGGAGGTATCTCCCACTGGTGGTACAGGCATGCGGGAGGTGGTCTGTGGGACTTCATTACTGGTAGGATTCTAACAATGAGTCTTGCATATTTTCAAATTAACTTTGTATCTTAGAGAATAGCTAGTTTAAAGAATATTTGCTTATAATAAACACGACGCTGATTCGTCTACGTTTCCTTTTCAGTGGCAAGGCGGAGGGCCCTTGCAGTTTGAAGTATAGGTATGGCTCGTGATGAACTATTGATGAGCATCGTAAAACAATTGGCAAATCTTTGAAAAATCTAAATTATATCTTAGATTACTTTGATAAAGTAGGCTAACGGGTGTCTTAAGAAGCTGGGCGTGTCTCGGAGAGAAATGGATGGAGAGGGACCAAAGAATCGCGAAGCCAGAGAATTATTCATATAAAAAGAAAATATAAATCTAATTTCTGATTATCTTTGTTCTCCCGATTGCATCGTTTAATCAGATTGATAAAATGATAAATGAACTGTCCTAATTTCTCTTTCTTTTAGATTATGCTTCATTTCCCATTTTTCTCGTCTATAATTGGCAGGACTTTTGTGGAAGGGAGGCGCGCCTCCATGTTTCAGATGTCAGGGGACACTTAAGCTTGTAGGACATCCATCAAGGGGAGCTTTGAATTCTGTTTTCAGTTTCTCCTCAAGAAGTTATCGTGTGACTTTGTATTCCGCTAATGGTCCGCTCCATCGAAAATACAAACAATGCCTTATGTTATGCAAAGCAAACACATGGCTTTTTGGTGGTTAATGAGACTTGTAAATAATTAGAACATAAATTTACACTATGCTTCCCTGCATTTACTCCTGTGAAGGGCACAATTATCAGTCTTTCATTGTCCATTTATTTACAAATGAAACTTTTGACATACCCCTAACATTCAAAGTCATTTGGGAGTTCACAGTACCCAACGAGAACCATTTTATACCTCACAGACTTTTGAAAATCAAAATATGTCAACAGTAGCTACTGCGAACAAGGTACCATTAAAAGAAAGTATTACCTCGAGACGGATCTAAGATCATATGGAAATTCAGACCATCAGTTATTCTAATATAAGAGGAGAGATTCATTAAAGGTAAACATTACTTTCATCTTTTATATTTGCAGGAACTTCCAATAAATTTGAAGGTCACCTCAGACGAAAATTTAAAGGGGTTGGAAAGATTCCCATTTTACTAAATTGCCTCCTTTAAAAAATGTCCTTGAAGGTCAACCTTCGCACAGTAAGTCGTTGATGTTATAATGTGGCCATGGTGAACAGTTATACAACTATACTGATTGCTACATGAATAGAATATTATAAATAACACCAACTGGAAGCTGAATTTCTCACTGTTCTTCCTGGAAAATGAATTCGCCGAAGGTCAAGTCATGCACAGTAATTTATTCTTGATGTAACCCAGTTAAAGTGATCATTATGCCAGAAAATCCGATTGTTACATAAAATGGACATCACGACCACCGCCGACTAGAGCCTGAATGAAGTATTGTTCAGAGGGAAGCCCTAGACCGGGTCAGCTGGCCCCCAGCTGTTGTCAGGGCCAGCTGCGGCCCTTCAGTTGTTGCCAGGGCCGGCTGCGGCCCCTCAGACACAGGCACACCGACACAACACAGACTGATAATGAAGCCACGAGCTGGGTCTGGACCACTGAGCCATTCTCTACTGCAGCGCCCTGTGAATTTCCTATGTAATAACTTGTCAGAGTGGCTTCAATTCTAGTTCCGGTCCAAACCAATCTATAGTTCCGGTCTTTCTCATAGGTCGGATCTTAACACTCACTTGGCGTATATATATATATATATATACGCCTCTATAGAGTTAGTCGCATTTCTTAGAATGAAGCCACATGAGCAAGGTAAACTTGAAAGAGTATAAGCTCTTCCTAATAATAGTAATAACGAAGCCATTGTAAGATTTATTGGCCTTTAGTTTCGCTTACAGAGCTTAATGTAAAGCCGAAGCCATTAATTTTGATATGTCTGTCATGTCATCCATTTTCTATCACAGTTCTCTCAGTATCTAGATGGGCATGTGTCATATATATGAAGCAACTAGATTGACCTGTCTTTCAAAATGAAGCCACCAGGCTTACCTTGCAAAGTGTAAATCGGTTTATGCACGGGCTTGATATTTGTGTAATCGTCATCTAGCAGAGACTCCATATTTTCAGTCTAAAATAAGCTGCATAGAAGTATCGACACTAAATTTGAGAGTAAAATACGGAATATATTGGTGGCTTAAATTATAATGTTGCAAAGAACTGATATGCCTATTACAGTTCCCTGATACTATAGGATTCCTCGCTTTTAGCAGGACTGCTGATGTTGTCTAGCTCTAAACAGCATTTACAATAACTCTGTTCAGAAAACCAATGTTTGAAAGTCAAAAGATCTAAATCTTAAAGGGAGCCACAAGCAATGTTTTTTTCTAAATATAACCAAATTTCGCAAACTTAAACTAAAAAAAGCATTCTAAGAGCCTAGCCTTAGAGAGTGATACAGCTTAAACCATGACAACTAGGCTAACTTGAATTCAATAAAACGCCTTTCTGCCTGTAGATGACAATGTTTGTAAACAAACCAATTTAGTGGGTTAACAAAATTGACCGGGACATGTTTTATTGTATCGTTGTGAAGTTAAAGCCTGCTTTCAGTCTATATTCTATCATGGGTCTCAGATATGGTCATAGAATGTATTTCAATAGTTAATACAATTTGACGTTTTTGACCCAATATTGCTTTTGGTTCGCTTTAAGCCGAGTGAGCAGGGTGCAGAATGGCGATGAGCTCAGGGCCTTATTGTTCTGCTCGGGAGCTGCTCGCCACACCTGGACCTGTTAGCCCTTCCTAGAGCTGCTCCACACCTGACTGAAACACCTGTTCTACACTTGATTAAATCGGGGTTTATAGATAATCATTCAAACCGACAGAACGGCCCATGTTAGAGACACAATTACGTTGATTATTCTCCTTGACATATCCTTCCTGCATGTATTGTGTTATGATTTGATTTTCATTATCATGTTGTTTTCACTGACAAGTTTAATCCTGTTCAAATCATTTGGTTGTATGGTAATCTTTGTATGTAATTTGCGCTACAGTTTTCAGAAAAATAGGTCTCAAAATGATAATCAGTGAATTATAGAGAATAACAATTACGAATAGCACCGGGACAGAAGCCAAATTCAGAGCTGACGGTTTTTGAAATAGATTGAAATAGATTCAGGGATCCATGTGGCCATTTTCACTTCTCTCAGGATGAGTATCTCCGAATAATCGTTTCACCGAATGCCGAAGTTAACTCCATTTAATGCGGGCATCTACCCCTGCAGGCACATACCAGTAATACCATCGTGTATCTAATCTATTGTCACTTACCAGACCTAACCCCGAGCTTTCTCTGAATGAATGTATAATGCATAATTTAGGTGAGCAATATAAATTCCGCAATTGCATCACCTGACCCGGGTGCGGTAATGGTTGGGGATCCTGATGGGGTGGGTGGGGTTGGGGGTCCTGGTGCGGGGTGGGGGGCTGATTGTTAGTGGCGGGGCATGCGGGCAGGGCCGGGAATCATGTGTCGGGAATCAACCGACTGCACCTGAACAGCCAGACAATAGACACCTACTCTAATGTGATTGCGGAAATACAATGTTTTTGGAGTATTTTATTCCCAAGTGGGAAATTGACTAGGTATCATACATTGTTTCATAACTACATAGTTTGAAGGCACATCTACATAACATATTTTGCTTTCAAAATGTATAGTTATATTATAACGATAGCTATCGATCCTAGGGCATATTGAGAAGACTGAATACTTTGGGGAGAATAGCCCTGGTACACAACTCCTTTCTACAGAAACACTATATACGCTACAAAGAAGAAGAACTGGACCACGTTTAAGGAGAAATGGAACCATGAAAAGTTATGCTGCCTTTGTCTTAATAATATGCATTACACTTCTGAGTGGCAACCCTCTGACAATCATTTGGAATATTTAAAGGTTAGTCTTGTTTGTGAGTTGTCACGAATTGTTGAAGTTTACTCTGAATCTCAAATGTGTGTTCAGCCCAGTAGACCAGCAGAATTCAATGGTAAAACCATGTATCTTGCAAGGAAATCAGTATCATTATTTATATGAACCCTATGTGGTGCGCCGACATGGTCAATTTCCGAGGTCATCATGTGTTGCCGTGCTGTGGCAGCTATCTCCTGTATCTAGGAGCCTCTCATCCGTCTCCATGGCAGCCCTACCCTGACCCAGGGCTTCCTGCATGGACATGTCATACTCCCCACATACAGGCCTGGATGACTAGTTTAGTTCTATAGACTGTTACACTTAGGCTGTTTTCAATATGATACATGAAACAAATGATTTACCATTGTAACCATCGTTTAGAAAATGTGTTTTTATTGAACGTGCAGGGGAGCTGTCTTTTTCTTTAGGTTATGATACATATCTCTTGACCTTTTGAATCTCTTTTGGATTTGTTCCAATCAGTGTTTCGTAAATTTTGTGTATCTGTTTCTGACTCTTCAGAAAGGAGTTTCTCTCCTCAGACATGTGTGCAAGTAATGTTTTATGGCGGACTCTTTGCTGTGATTTGTTTGCTCCGTCAGGAATCCCCGGGGACTGTTTGAAATGAAGACGTCTCTAACGGATTGTGAGCAGTCACGCGCATGCACAATCAATTCAGAACGAGGCTAGCATCCATATTGTGCAGCCCAGTCCATCCACGAACCCACAACATTCCCCTAGAGACCCTATTGCACTGAACAATTTGAGCTGCGATATGACAATGTCGCACAGAAATCCCGCTTAACCTATTAGAGAAATTACTTGTAACTCATGAATGAAATACTCCAAATTGACAGTTTCTGACAACTATATCACTCTTGCATGCGAATTTTCTGTGATATCATCAAAATTATTGTGCTGATAGGTACGCTCATAGTAAGTATTACCACAGAATAGACTCAAAATTCGCACTTTTGTGACCAATTTTGCAGAAGGACATTTTCTTAGAAATGGACGGCCTTCTCCCACACGAAAGATGTGAGGAAAACGGATCTCCGCATTTTCTTTGGGATATTTTGTGTAAGAAAAACACAGTTAAAGAACTTTTAGATATTACACGAACGATTTTGAATGTGTGAATCTAGGTACAATTGAAAAAATGGCCACACAAATCTTACCATTATGCAGTTGATATCAGCACTGACATGTTGCATGCCGAATGTAAAATTGACTATATGTGTAAAAGAGGTGAGCTCATGTTATTGCAACTCATGTTCAAGCGAAGCCAGAGTCCGATGTATATTGATATTCCTAAAAATGTCCGAACTCGTAGAGACATGAAAATTGTCTTTAAACTGAAGATTCCTAGAACTGAGACCTACAAACACTCGCCTTTATGGAGAGGAGCAATATTATAGGATCTATTACCTACAGAAATTCAAAAATCAGAGTCCTTAGATAGCTTCCGGAAAAGTGTCAAAATTTTATATCGTGGAGTCAATAAAACGCTTCTTGAGTTGAAATAACATGTTGCTATGGCTGTACTGAACGCGGGAAAGCCACTGTTGTCAATTGCACAAATACCTATTTTGGGTTATTTGTATACCAGCCTGCTTATGTTTATTATTGCAACTACTCTACAATTTAGCTGTTAAGTTATATTAGATTAAATGTCAATCATTCTATTTTATACTGCAATTATGTACATAAGTTATATTCCATATGGATATTTCAAGATTGTTCTACACCTACTTGGAAGAGCACATGTATGTGAAAGTGGTTAATTAATAAAAAAAAAAAAAAAAAAAAAAATTATTGTCACATACATTTTACAATAACTGGTTCCATTTAAGATAAAAATATTCTGTAAAGTGTGTGAAGTTATTACAAATTTCACGTGGTAGTACCTACTCAAAGTCGTGTAGTGTAATAGTGCCTTAAACCTCCCGCTGAACTGCCTAACGGATCCCATCTATTGCCCTGCACTACTGCAGATGAAATCTGATATTGGGGTTAAAATAAACGGGCTGTCCAGGCGTGGTCAACCGACCTCTGATCAGCCCCTAACTGCCCCACTCCACTGACCGAGCGATCGATTGTCTGCTGATCGGCGGGGCTTATGGATCCTGTCATTGACTTACTGACCTTTGGGGCGGAAAGGGTGGGGGTGGGGAGGGTACTTCCGTCTGAAAGGGTGTACATAGGCCATATGCACCAAAAGCACGTGTCGTCCTCATGGTTACACTTTGTATTTAGGAATAGATAGGCCTAGATACCAATTTTAATTGAATGTATGTACAGGTCCCCTAAATGAATGGATGTAAAAAAAGATACCTTGACCTAGAGGAAATATGTACACTTGTGATATTTGCCTCTCAATAGATTCTTGGACAAGCTCGTCGTAAAAAACAGGACTTTAAAGCTCTAACTTAATCAGTTAAAAGAATGCACGTATATGCCCTACATAGGGTGGAGTATGAACTACCTTGGCCCTATACGTCTATCCAGTGGCACAAGTAAGAGACAGATCCAAGAAGCAAGATACAATTCTCGAATATCACCATTCATCTCTGTGATGAGCACAATTCTAGGATAAGTGACCCCATTGGCTGACTTTCACATAAAAGTACCCCCATTCCACTTGGCTTTAGAGTAGGATGTAGCGGACGTTATTTGTGCTCGGCTACACAGGGGAGTAGGGGATTTGTTACACGTGGCCGTTTCCGGGCTGTTTACCTCTTTTATCGCCCGGCTTTAAATGGATGTCCTTCCCCTATTGTAGGCCGTGAAAGGCAGACGTAGGCCTCATACTGCAATGTCCTTTTCCCATTGTGCACAATGAATGCTGAGTGTATAGCCGTGCTTTAAATGGCTGTCCTCCTCTCATTGTGAGAAATGAGAGAAACGTCTGCTTCATTTCCCTTTAACAGGGAAGGATGGGGGACCTGTATGTTGATGACATGGCTGTTGCTAAGCAACACTAAAAGGCAAAGAAATGATTGACAACAGGGATAATGTTGACATGATATTCAGGCTTTTGTCAAATAGCAGGACAGAGTTTGTCGTCCTGATTTAAATTTGTAATGTGATGGTATTTGCTGATCAAGGTTGCCTGCTCAAAATACCCATTTTTATATGCATACAACAATGTGTTTCTTGAATACCACCAATAAACATTGATGACTTGCCTCTTGCAAAATAACATCCCTATCTCAACTTTTTCAAGTGCAAAAGAGGCTCCTTTGCCTGAATACCAATCCTTGAAACGAAACAATTGATTAAAGAGAAACAATTATGATTATAACCTATTGCTAGAAAGGTAAGAATTCCAAAACCAATTCCTCAAGATGCTTTGAATTGCTTTGAAATACCATGGAAGCCGAAGACTTATTTTCAATAACTACTGACAATTAATGATGACAAAAGACTTTTTGAATATCAACTCGTATAGTTTAGTTCAATTAAAGTAATAAGGTTCTGAAGATTGGTGAAGGATTTTTCCACAGCCAATTTTTTAAGTTACCTTTAAATTACTATAAAATAGCAAGAAGGACTCTGGATCAAGAATCTCTAGTAACATTATAAGAAAATGACATTTCTGCAAAGATTTGTATACCCACTCAACAAACTTTTTTCAATTACCATCATAACTATCTATATCATATCATATATTTATATATCAACCACTTTATCGTCTGTTGGAAGAGCGCTGATCATGAGTGTGGACAATCCTAGTAACAATTTCGAATTATTCAAACTAAAAGCAGAGGGAATGAGGTCAAATGAACATTTAGGCCCATAAGTCAAATTCAGGGAGTGGTAATGTCAAGATGCCAGTGTTAGGTCTATACCCAGCAGAAAATATTTCTTAGAAGGAGAGAAACAGAAAAGGGAGGAGAAAAATGGGGTGGGACAAATGAAAAAAGGGCCCTTGAGCAGCTCGGCCTGTGGGTAAATATACCTGCCTTATTTACCGAGCTGCTCCCACAGTAACCGAATCTACCACGCCGCCATCTGGTGACAACCCCCGCCCCACTCCCTCAATTACCACCCTTGTTTAGTTAGCAGTCAAATATTATTGGCGGCAGCCACTGACTTCTCCCCAGTTATTGGGAGGGTAAACAGGAGTGGCGGGCCGCGCAAACATGTCCGATCAATCCCACTGTTTGTTTCTTTGATGCGCGGCTTCTGCCAATAACGCCACTACAGCTGCCTTCTACAACTAGGCCTATATTGCTCTGAGCCTATAAATCGTTTCATCGCATGTTGAGGCCGACAATAGACTGAATAGAAATAGATCAAGGATGGGTGTATTTTTAATTTTAGGATGTCCGCAAATAATTCCTCATAGGAATATCAATAGTGACTAACTCACGTCATCAGCGCTAGACGAATATCACTCATACTAAGGTTCTTACTATCTTTGATGAAAAATTGGAAAATACGTATAATGTTCATCGGTATTAGAGCTATGAAGCAATCCCAATCAATTGCCATCGTAAACACTATTATGCTGGACTAAGCAAACACATCTGATCAATCTGTTTGCTTCTCCGATGCTCGGTCTCTTGCAAAGCATCCACTACTGCTGTATCGGCTCTGCTGTTAACTCTACTGTTTCTTCATCTCCTGCAATGGTATTCAATAATGATTTGAGAAGGGAGTATGGTCTAATTCTAGGGGTTTCCTCAAACAGTCGCTTTATATAGGTGAATATGATATAATATGCCCTGCTGCCGTCACATGGGATCAGTTCCGCAGGAGGAATACCTTTTTTTTTTTTTTTTACAGGTTTTTAAAACATATTCTAGAAATCTAGTGCATGCAGTACATATGAAACAGTATTACCCTTTTTCGCCCACTTTATTCGATTGACAAACATAGTGCAGGAGGGTGCAAACATGTCTGATCCATACAACTGATTGTGTCTTTGATGCGTGGCTTCTGCCAATAACTCCACTCCAGCCTCCAGGCCTCAGGCTGGGGCCCACTGCACAGTCCCCGTTGTGGTACTCCGGGGGTATTCGGTAGATTGAGGGGAGGTGTACCTACTTATGCCACCTTCCTGTTCCCCTCTATGAGGTGGGATCATTAAAGGGTGTAGGATGTGTCAGAGAGAGTGATCGGAACAAGGTCCACGTAACATTTTCTCCCTTGCAATGTAAAAGTACTGAAAAGGGAAGGAGCAGTCTCTTTTCATTCCTTCTCGTGTAACGAATCTTAACTTTATGCATATTATGAAATAAGTTTAACATTTGCGAAATAAAAAGGTTTTCTAGATGTATTCTTGATGCACAGATTCAGTCTCTTTATTTCTGTCTAGGTCTTTAGACTTGATGTGTAAATGATGTGAGAGTCAGAATGCTCATTGCTGTAATTCATCAATTCCCCTAGTTCAGATTGGCGAGGTTTTTCATGGGTCAAAGTCTAAAAATTCTAAAATGCAATTTAAGATGCAAACTTGTGAACTGTGTTTGGATATACGTGCGTTCTTTAGTTGTAGTTTTCAGAGGAAGTTCTCCCCACCATAAACCTCGCCTGGGGCTCCATTTCTCTGCACTGCATGCGCTGAGCGCCCAATATTTCACCCACTCCCTAGCTGTTCGATTGGAATAGATGGGGTACGCCATCGCTTATTCCTCACTGCTTCACTTGAATATATTTCTCTCTATATGTGTTTCAGTATCAAAGAAGGATTATTGAGGACATGTATATATATAATATTGGTCTCTTTCTACATTTTTTTGCATTAAGTTATCCCTACGCTGTTCCAGCTATCTTGGCATTGCAATCAGTTTTTTTTAACAAATTATTTATTGAGTAATTCCCTTCAGGGTTGCCCCTGGTTTTCGGTGATATTATATTGAGTATAGGTTGGAGTACATAAACATTTAAAGTGTAAATTATAACCATATACATCATGATCAATACAATATATTCCTTTGTTATGTACTTTTCCTCTATTCACTCCTTCTGGATACTATGTCACACAGATTGAAACTAATGAAGTAGATCAATATCAGTTGACTTCAGAAAGCTCTAAGATTAGAAACAATTCTGGGGGACAACGAACGTGTGTTGGCGTAGATAGGAATGGGTTGAGCCAATGTATCTTATTTTTTTCTCCATAAAGTAATCAATATATCGGACATATCGAATGTACACACCTTTTTACTCTCAGCCCTCTGTTGTCATCGTATGTACTCCACGGATGGTGACGTATGACAGCAGCCAATCCTCGACTTCTAGAAAAGTAAATAAAAAAGGTTCATATTAGATAACAGTGCGATTCTCAACCTTTGAAGCGATTAAAAAGAATTACAACAAAGTGGTTTTCTCCCCCACAACCGCGCCCTCTCTTGGATACCCGTGCATCAACCAAATACAAATAGCAGTCGCGCATTCAAAAAAGAGGGGGCTCTGTGACAAGTCTGAAATACACACTGTACCTCCGCACCCCTTTGCTCCCCATTTTCCCCTTTGTCCTCTGCTGGCTTGTGAAGTTCACGGGGATTGTTACTTGACCCCACCTAGTCCCCTTTTTCCTTTCATTTACTTTTTGGTTATTGGCAATAAGGGTGGATCTATACCTCCTTACCTACTGTCATAAGAGAAGGCTATGGGCACAGAGCAGTACAAACCTCAGGAAAAGAATAGCAATTGTGTAAATCCTCGAGCACGTGGAACATTGTTTCTCAGTATTCATTCATCTGGTTCACCTCGGACTTATCTATAGACAGGCCGCACTGAGTATTTCTGTAAATGTACTTACTTCGTACTCAGTTAGCTGTACCTTTAGATTTAGAAGATATTGTAAGGAATGAAAATGTGTAGCAAATACATTTCTCATGTCGTTGTATAATTATGTCTATGTTGCAGGTGCAGGAATAGTACACAGACAGCGGAGCTTGCTCAGAACGATTTATACATTGCACTCATAAAATGCAGAACTATTACCTTTGCAAAAATACAACCCATTCCATACCCAACATACATGGGTTAGCCGAGTACAGGGCAATATCACACCACCCACTGTAAGCATCGATTTCCATACATCATCCTGGCTCCGGGGCGAACCAATCAAATCGCAGCTTACTCTAGATTCTCACGTGACCTAGATGGCGGCTGCGGAATGCGGATATTAGAATCCAGTGCGCGTGCGCGGAAATGAGATACATTCAGGTATAAGTGGGGGGGATCAGTGTTGGGTAAAACGCCTGGTCCGTTCCGTTTGGTACATATCTCCAGCTCTTCAAGCCGAGGATGAATCACCAAGCAGATATCGAGAAGGCATTTGTCTGTAAATAGGCTTATCACTGCAAGTGTATGCTCGCTACTTCAACTGTGGGGCTTAGTCAGCAATTTGGCTATACAGATAGTGTGTGTATGAATATAAAAATAGGTACATCAGTCGGTTTAATTTGTCAGATTGTCCATCAGCTTTTTTCTATTGATAGCAATCTTTTATGAACGTATTTCATTCAAACTTGTTTGCCATTCAGGTATTTGATTTTGGGTCATTTAAAGTTATCGGTGCTATAACAACGCTGATGCAGACACATTCTGTGACATATTTGTTTAATTGGTGACTGAGAAAATCACTGCATATATGTTTTCTGGAATGGATATGCCTCATAAGGACAGGATTTAGACTGTGCTGGAACCAAACATCAAAACATAAAAGCTTGCCAACGTACTATTGCGTCAATGTCGTAAGCTGATATAACATTTGAACTTCAGTTAGATATGAGTATAAAAGCGAACAGTTCACTTCACAGACAATAATAGCATTATACCTAGGTACGCACTCACAATACCCTGGTCGTATAACAGAACTTGGGCTTTTAATTTGATTTGTATTTTACATTACAATAAGTAGACCACTCTTCCCACTTCTGGCCAAGAATTCTGATCAGAGATAAGTAGCACTAATGCACACTGCTACTTGTCCATAGAGTGTGCTGCACGCTTAATTGTGGTAACGTGATTTAGTGCTCTGACTTAAAAGCCTTTGCCTGAAACACCAGGGATAGGAGGTTATCAGCCGTATTGAATTAAAGTGTAGTATGCCGTTCAAAGCCATAATATAGATTTGAATTGCATACCACATTTTAGTTGTAGAATATTATACGGAACAGAAACATGCAAATGTCACATTGTATCTTAGTCAGGAGCTCTTTTTGAAAGTTTAGTATTGTGTTGGGAGCCGAGTGTCAATTAAGATATGCCAAAATACATGTATACAGAAGGGGGACTTTTTCATGTTTGAAAATAGTGCTTACTGACTCTATCACGGAATTACACGTTCTTCTAGTAGTTCCACACAGTATATTCGAATGTATACAAACAGAATGATATGAGTGATGGACATTAGTTAATATTCAGTCTGTACTGGAATCCCTCACCCTCTGCCCATTTATGTCCATAATCCAGTTCTGCTTAATTTATTCAAATTCGGTGCATTCCATTGGTTCCCCCATGGGTCACTTCCTTCAGGCATTTTTATACTGTGAATTTAATATTTTTGAATGGCGCAGGGAAAACCAAACAACGGTATGTGCCCTCTCCACAGGCAAGCAGCGAAGTAACAAGAATATTAATGTTCTGTGATTGTACATTTTTGCTTCATCCGAAACCTATCCAATTGTCACGTAACAATAGCATTATTTTAGGTTGGTTGGTTGGTTATTGGGGTTTTACGCCAGATCAACATCTTTAGTTATATCAAGGCGAGAACATGATTTTGACAATCCTGTCCTTAATGATCGTATCTATGGAATAATTGAATCTATGAGAAGATAGAGACCATACCCCTACACTTTTACTGAGTCAGGTGTTCTTTAATGTGCAGGGTCCCATAGGCAGGGCCCTACACACAACAGCCGGTGGTCTACTAGAGACCTTTGATAACTGAGTTGTTGCCACTGGGAGACATGTAGAGGGGGTAGCAGTCAGCCCACCACAGCTCAGACTTGAACCCGGGCTGCCCGCGCAACAGATGGACACTCTAACCACTACTCCACCCCAAAAGCCTCATTATTTTAGGTAAAGTTACAACTTCTCAAAGAAGAACATTATAATAACATTTATATTTTGGTTGAGTTGTTACCTCACTAATAAAGAATGTTGTAATGACATTATTGTAATGTGAAAGAACATTACAAGAACGTCACAAAAACGTTACAGTGTAATATCACAACGTTAAGTTCTAAAGACGTTTTTGGGTATCATAACGTCATATTTTTGCCTGGATCCTTTCTGAAGTCTGTGCATGAATGTTGTTGCAATGTAGTTCCATAGAACTCCAGGAAACAGGCGGCACAGTACTAGTGGTAACCACCGCGAAGCCAGTTTGTTACTCCATCTTTATCGACTCGGCCACTTGTGGTCGGGGTGGGGGAAGGTGGTGGCAGGGGTCAGGGGGTGGGCGCACGTGCTTAACTTCTCAAGACCGTCGATAATATGAGGGTTTGTCGATACAGTTGGCCCACATAACGACTCACAGATATGGGGTGGTCTGTGGGGGCTGCTGTATGCAATGTGGGTGAGTTGAAGGTATTTCTTTTTTATTCTAATTCATTTCCCTTTTATTGCCGACGCTCTCTTACAATTGAATGTTTTCCATAAGCAGTTTTACGGCAAAATTCGATATCAGTCAAGAGAATCAGGGATTGTGGTATTTGGGTAAATATGATATGAATAGAATTATTCTACTTACATACAGTTTTGAAATTGGCACCCTTATAATTTGCATAAACCCTAAGCAAAGGGGATATGGAATTTCATGAAAGAATAAGAAAAAAGAGACTGCAACCATCCAACATATTCTGACAATGATTTCTTGGTTTTCTTATGCATTCTTATGTTTACATATGAGCAACCATACCAGATCTTTAGAGTGGCTCATTTTTCTTTAAAACACAATCACAACGAGCTAGCCAAACAAACGAATTGAGCTACCTGGACGACCTTGCAATGGGTGAATCTCATCACAGTACGCCTGGGAATACTCAGAGATCCGTGGACACATGCCCTACAGCTTTATACCAATCTTAGCATTCTGCCGACTTCTTGCAGAGTACCAGCACACTTTCCCTGCCCCGGGCTAGGTGTATATGCTAAAAGAGTCATGTCGAATCCTACACTTGCATGTCGAGTCATAAAACCCTGCTTCCTGCACGCCTGGCCCGTGTGCCGACAGCATGCACGTCCCCACTATCCTTATAGACCCTGTTCACATACACCGTATGATGGGTGGCATTGTGTGGTAAATTAGCTCATGTTGTATCCCTAAGAATATTATGAGTGCAAGCTAACATACATCAAAACCGTACAAACTGATAATATCAAAACAGTTCATTATCTTAATTACTGTATCATAATAACTATTCTTTTAAAATATGTCAGAGCGCCCCTCAATGTTTTTGATTGTTGCATTCATATATAGCATAAATGATACGTTGGAAATCATGTTGAGGTTTTCGGGGATATTAGGTCACTTGTCGAGATAGTGATGCATGGCTTTCGGTGAACACTGTAGGTACCGGTAGTTTTGTCTCTTATGTGTGCTGTTTCTCTGCGACATCGTCGTGTAATAGGGCCTTCAGGGACGAGGCTTTTGACGGTGCATGTAACCAGGGCCTACCACCGTGCGTGCCCACGTGGGTTTGGCACGTGGCACCTCTGGCAGGGCCCGGGGCAGGGAACAGGTCGGTGGGCTACGGACCTTTTGCATGCAGAGCGCACTATTGTAGATTATCATGAATTATAAAACGAATCCTACCACAACCTGAACAGCGCTATTCAACAGAGAAGGCATCCAGGGGAGAGTCCAAGAGGAGGGTTCTGATTCAGGAACTATGTAAATTTCTATTTGTATTCAAACTAAACAGACTAGGCTGTTAGATAATATAAAACTTGACCAACTACAATGACATATTGTGCCAATAGTTAGTATCAAAACATAACTTCCTATGAGAAAGAAGTTGTATTTATAGTTTAATTTTTGTTTCAAGCCGTCCAAACCTTTGTTTTTCGAATCACATAATTATGAGTATCAGTTATCAAAGTTATCAAATTGTGCTATTAAAATAACAAAGTAAACAGTTCAATGCTTGACTCCCGATTTGGGTAGGCCAACGTTTGATAGAATAGCCTTGTCTATTTTCTACTTTTCCGTTGCCGTTGAAGTAGTCCTACCCTCAAAAGAACACCGACTTAACCTCCACCTCTCAGTACCTGTGTGACTAAAGATCTAGAACTCTCCCCCAGGCTAAACGGAGGCTCAAATAGAAGGTGGGATGTCAAAGGAAATGTCGGCCCAGTGCGCATGCGTGCACATGGCTCCCCAAGTCAAACATGGCTCCAGGGCTGATTCGTTTTACCCCCCTCCCTCCACACCACACCCCCACCCTCCGGATCGATACAGAATGTAATTGGCTGCTGCAGAAATACCTCCTGCCTAGATTAGCTGCATAATTCGCTCTGTAATACCAAGTGATTCTGTTGACATTGACATGATAAATATAATATCTGTGTGTGTGTGTGTGTGTGTGTGTGTGTGTGTGTGTGAATGTGCGTGCGTGAATGCATTAGTTCAAAATTAAAACCGACATCGCTGTTATTGATCATGGATATTAAGTTATTACTGAGTGTGGTCTCTTTTAAAATCTCTCTTTTTTTAAATATCCTCTGGCATAAAAGATAAGGATCATTTGAGAAAAAAATTCTTGTTAAAACCTCTTTTGGGTCAGTGGCATGTTTGTGGGGAGTGGTGGGGAAGGAGAGGGGTCTTGGGTTTGTGTAAACCCTGGACATTCTCCCAAATATAGTTAAATCAAGAGATTCTGTGACTAATAGACTTGAACCCTCTAAAATTTACTTGGAAACCTTGATTTTAGGACGAGTCATTCCTCCGTGGAGAGAAACGGTAAGAGTGGTAATAATCAGTAGTAGAGGCGCGCTTGGGCATAGGGGGTTTCTGATCAAAACTTGAAGTAGTTGGAAAAGATGTGAGAACATCGCTTGGATAAGGCCACAAATTCCCTTTCTAATACCTTGCCACACAAGGCACATGAGGAACGCTTTTTATATAACTATCGAGGAATAGAATTAATTAATGCTTAGAGAGTTATAGTTAAAAATAATCCATAATTAAACTTCAAGAACTAGTTACTCTGCAGCTGATCAGCATATCTTTTACTGACTGAATGTCCACCCACGTAATTAGCATGACTCTTGCTGGGTTCCCTTTTCTGTACGGATATTAGCATCATCTCGACTACTGGCTGTGATAATTATACCAATGTGATTATCCAGGCACATTCAAAGTCCTATCAGGGGAGAGGCTTACGGGGTTTTGATTAAGGAATACGCGGTGTTTACTTTAATAAATCTCTAACCAGTAGTTAACTTTGTTCTATTTATCCTTCGCACTGGAAATGTAGATAGTGCATTTCTTTGAGAATAGCACTACCAATTTCCAATCTTTTCTAACGGCTTGGGGACCAAGCCTGACGTTTGGGTATAGTTCTTGATTAAAGTAGCATGTTGTTCTACTTTCTGATCTCTCTTTGTTGTTGCAATATTCCTGTAAGAGAATAAACAAGTCAGTACTAGACCTCCACATATCCACCCCACATATAACAGGAGTACTGTGGTGTCAAAACGGACGTGGACATGTTCGTATCCCTGACCACAAAATGTATAAACAATATGAAACATGTCTAGTTCTGCTTACTGAATCTTGTTACTGAATTTATTCACATCGGCGTGCCTAAGCCCAAGCCAAGACTTTTTTTTAGAATGTGTGTGTAGAATAGCATAATTACCAATCTGGACATTATTGTATATATATGGTGCCTTGTACGGACGAGTTTCCTGACCTTAATGGTAGATTCGGGGGTTGTATGTATTGTGATTGTGTATGGTGAAAACGGTTGATAAAGGAATTGATTCTTAATGGGCATGTATATCACGATATGACATAACAAATTTAGATGTAGGATGTAGGTACAGCTGTTAAACTTGCATTGAATAACAATTCTGGAGGCTTTTTTTGATTCACACATACACACACACACAAACACACACGTGTGTGTGTGTGACATGACATTCTAAATGACACATAAAAGGTTTAAATTGGAACCATTGCCACTGTTGAAATCATGGCAGTAGCTTGGAAATAAAAGCACGAGTTATGAAGGTATGAAAGGGAAGTGAAATGGGTAGGTGGGTGGGGTTTCTGACTATATATATATACAAATATACACACATAAATATATACATTTTTTTGTGTGTATGTGTGTGTTTGAATGTGTGTGTATAAACTGAGAATAGCTACCTGAGAATGGAAGGGCAAAAAGCAAAACTGCCTTTGTCAATGAACGTGATCATTTTCATATGCCAACATAAAAAACAGCATGCACCTTTCTTATATTGTGTATCTGATTGTGTGGATGGGTTTTTGCCAGAAGGTAAAGGTATAAACCTTTTTGTATCGTGATATGTGTTGAGGAGGGAACATTGACGCTGCCTACTCAATATGAACATGGTGTTATACGAAGCCAATTGGCAATGTACTCCCAGGCCTTAGGTTGTAGCCAGGATATGGGTCTTGATACCTAAAATCTGCACCGCGCTTAATGGAACTTTCTTCAATTTGGCATAGTTGCATCAGTGATAAAGACAAACAGTAATCTGGTGATTTAAAAAAAAACATATATAGTCACAAGGTAGGGAACAGAATATGTAACTTCATATTCACGGTGGATATTGTTATGAATTTTAGGAAAGAGTTTACAATGTTAACAAGGGTTCAAAATAGCAGCTACTATAGAGGGGCAGATCTATGGAATACTCTGTCACTACAAGACCAAACTGTTGATGCTAGAAAAGTATTTAAACGAAAAATTGAGAAGAAATTATATAAGAACTAAGAGATCATAAATCATGTAATCGTCCATTATACCATCTCATCATTCATAAATGCCAAAGGAAGAACTTATGTTTGTAAGATTGGATCAATAATAAAAAAAATATATAACGACAATATTAGGAATCGCATTTTTCCTTTTCCTCTTTTATTTATTATTTTTATTATTATTTTTTAATTTGACTTTTGGACCCCCATTTAGAGCCCCCCCCCCCCCCCCCACGATGTGCCTTTTCCCCGGAGACAAGCCTTCCCTGATAAATCCGGACCACTTTCAGATGGAATAGGGGTAGACGCGACGAAGATAGGGACTGATAACGGAGGTTTTCTATATCAGCAGGAGGTGTGCCCATCGTTGTGGCTTCCAGGGATGTCCTGGGACACAAGATCCAATGATCCAGGGATAACGTATACGTACGTGTGCTATAACATGACTAGAAAGAAATTTGCAGAGTATAGGCTTATGCATCACCGTTAGAATATTTGAATTGGGAGAATCATTATTCAGTTCATCGCGAAAACATCTACCCCCGTCCTCTTTTGTAAAAACAAAGTTCGGTGGTGTTGTTTCAGACAGTCTTTTTTTCTGGCTTTTTCGTTTTGTTATTTTGAAATTATTAATTCCAATGTACATTTCTAAGCGCACGTAGCTACATCTAAACATTGACAATTCTTTTCTCCCATAACGTCTATAGGTTGATACCAAATTCAAGTAGATTTCTTCCCTAGTTCCAATCGAAAGTAATCTAGTTCTGTTCTTCCTGATTGGGACCCTCAAATGCGGAATACCCATACACTTGTACCGTTCACCACCAGACATAATTCCCCACCTGTACTCTGTTTGCCGTGCCTTTACCATTAAGCCGTTTGTACTTCCACAAGGAGAAATAATGACTCTGAGAGACCTGCCAGCCGTCTAGAAGGCACACGTTAACTAGGACAAATGGGCCGGCCCCATTACTGCCTGACTGACTGACTACAGACTTGAAGGAGGGGCTCCTTCTGCTGTACTGCCAGAACCCAGGGAATGCCATTCCTTTATGCTTTCTTGTAATGGAATAGATCAAAAACCGACATGATCTTCTAAGCTACTTGTATTGGTTTTCATCTGACTGCCATCCTTTTCCATTCAAGATCTCCTAATCAAGGTTGCCAATTTCTGTTGCTGAGAAATACATATACTATCTTTAAGCATAATCTATTAACTTATTATCTATTAAGTACAAGTTGGAGGAAGTATTACACCTAACTTGCAAGTGCCAACGCATGAAAAAAGTATCTTAAAGTTATGTGTCTGTGATCTTTTTATATCTAATTTCTAGAATTTCCATAAATTTCCAGTTGACACTCGACTCTCATATGCATATAAGCCTGCTTCTACATTAGAAAATCCCTGAGTTTGGGGTTCCATTAGTCTTGGCTATTCTTCACGGCTAATACCAGAATATATCACACTCATTTGTTCAGCTTGTTCCTTTCTAACTCAGCCTTAAACTCTGTCCCTGACATGTCCATTATTTTTCTTGTCTCGCCCCCAGCCGCCCAGGGCCCTCATATCCCCCATAATGCCCTGTAACCCGCGTCCTTCCGGGTCCGGGGCCGCTCAGTCAATGACAACAAGGAAATGACCTCTGTTGCAGGGTGACCCCTGTGTGTTGAAACTTGACTTGTATCCCGGAATAGCCTGTATGATGGATAGTATGGCGGTGGTTCCTATAACCCACTGTTAGTAGAAGTCATAGTTCATGTTGCCTGCGGTGTCTACAGACTACTTCCTGTTGAACTGACTTCAAGTGTCCTTCAATATAGCAATATGAATGTATAGCAAGAATTGGGGTGTTATTAAACCAATTTCGTTTGAATAACTAAGCATTGCAACCAATCAATCCTTTCAAGAAACGAAAGTGTTTGTAATAATGCAACCCTCCCCTTTTTTTCTTCTAGAAAAGCTTTGGATCCACCCCTGATTAAAACAAATTAAATTATCATGATTAAATCTGTGTCAGTTTTCAAACAAATAAAACTACTTCTTTGACTTCTTTTATATCCTTTTCCACAATAGAGTTATTCGTGGCACTCAATAATAATTTCAGATTTGTGAACACCAGTACGTCCTCCAATAAGGTGGACGGTGTTATACATGTAGACCATAAACATATGTTGTTGTTCCACCTGTGAATGGAGTATGTGAGCCACTATGGAATGGCAGCTTTTTCCCAGCCTCTTGGCAGCAGCAGTGTAGCAGCACCACCACCACCACCACCACAGCAGCAGCAGCAGCAGCAGCAGCAGCAGCAGCAGGGGAAGGAGGGCCAGCCAGCCCCGCAGAGATCGTTTATCACACAAGTTGGTGCCCCACACCTCTGCCTGCCCAAAAACAACCCCCTCCTCCTGGGCCGACCTTTAGCCGCTCCAAGGTGTGGCTGGTAGTGGTATAGGCCTATGGGGGGTTGGAGTTCGATATGGGGGGCACTTTGTTGGGCTGAAATAGTGTAGGTTCGAAGCACCAATACAAATATATGGGGGAAAACCAATTCACGATTGCACCACAATCCAACCTTATTCCTGGTGAAATGTGAAAGAAATAATGTCCTTGATTTTCCATCCCAATCTAAATTAGCAATAGCAAATTTGAAGAACCTGTAGAAAAACCAAAAATGGGTAAACGAAGCACATATTGTTAGAATTAAGCCTGAATGCACCGCCTCCTTCTTTATTCTTAAAACCCTTTGTTCCAGTGGATGGATGCCCACATAGCTAGTAGTAGTTATAAAATCTGTAATTCTTAAACGTAATTGGAAGAGAAACATCGATGATATCAGACGAATGTATGAAAAACAACTAACAATAAACCTGCAGTTGTATTTCCAGAGCTCGCGTTTTTAGTATGTTTAACGAATCACCAATACAGCGTTCAGCTTATTTTTTCGATTTGACGTCATTTGCGCAAAATCATTACCGTTTGTTGCTTTTTGTTCTGGTCATTACACATTGGTGTGTTTTGTACAGTTTGGTAGTAAGTACCTTCCTATACAAAGTACGTGCCCCGTTGCAGACTTTCCCAAGTTGCCCAAGGTGGCTGGGCTGGTGCCAACCACCAGTAACAGTAACTGTTGCTTCCACTCCCACCGCTGAGCTACTCACGTGTGGAGCGAGCTGCTCGCCTTAAGGCCGTACTTGCGCTGGGTAACATTTTCCTAGTTTTGCTTTCAGATACCAACATGTCGGTATCTGCCAGCGGAAGTTCACCATGGAAAAGCCTAGAAATGTGGTTGCGTTGATACGTGCGTTGCGTCAACGCAAGTATCAACGCAAACTCTCTTCTATATTCAACCTTCCGTTCACGGTTGGTTAAACTCTACACGAGTAAGTTATAGGCCTACCCGACGCCAGGCAGTCAAAGCGATGTGTTCATTGTAAGGTGAACAGAGCTAGGGTGTTCTTTTATGTTTTGATAAAAAAGGCATCCAACATTTTTGAATATTTTAAAAATACTTTTGGTACCAGTGGTCCAGGGACCACAAATTCCAACCCTTTTTGTGCGTTATCTGTAATCACCTTTTATTGGCCCTCTCTGACCATCCCCTTATTCTTATTGTTGTTTTTTTTCACTGGGCAAGGCAGTTTCTTTGTGACTTCAACCAACGATGTCTTTCTTTGCTGGAACAAATGAGGCCATATGTTCTGCCTACTTGCACTACTTCTGCGGCTGTTTTCCTGCGAGTTGGCACAATGTAATGTTTGTGTAATTAATATGCACAACGCTTATGAGCTAACAAAAAGTGGTAATTCTTTTGCAAAGACCAGCACTTTGATGTCCCACAATACAAGGTATAGGATCTTTTCGCTTGGCAAACCAGCATGCCAGACCATGCACATAATATAGCGAGATTCAATTTACATTATGATATGTGCCCACTTCAGGCCTAGACAGCATTGCCTGGAACCATAAGCCTCAGTCGTCAACTTGGAGAGGCGTACGTATGTCAGCCTAAACTTGCCGACCTAAAGAGGCTTACTTTAGGCTGAACAGGTCTATGTTAGCTTTTGGGGTAGGGCTCTAGGAAGTATTGAAGGAGGAGTGAAGGGGAGGAGGCCAACTGCAATAAGGAATGGGAAATATCAGACGTCCAGATATATGCCTACCATGCATGAAAATATAACTGTGTGAAAATTGGATCGGGTGGGTTTGAGTTCTGATGTTTCATGAAACTCTGATGTATCATGAAAGATCACATCCTTCAACCCTGTGGAACACACATGTTTACCTTCATTCAAGGTTGAGAGAACCGGCTATTCATGCTGGAAAAACACATCGATGCTCATATAATTATATTTTCACAAAAATAAACGGTGTAATTATTACAGGTTTGAGGCAGTTTTCCAAACAATGTTTATTTTTCCTTCAAAAACTCAATGATTACCTTCGCTACTCCATATATAGCTATTGCAATTGTCAAGTCGTATATATACAGAATATAGCGTGCGATAACCCGCAGCTTGCAGAGTTGGAGTACTGCTTTACCAGCATGTTGGTAAATTTGATTTGCAATACTTTCGAGTATCATGGAACCCTGTGCTAGTAAATTTGATTGGTAATACTTTCATGTAGCAACCGGAGGAACCCAGAGCTGTCCCAGTACACCCAGTATCTCCCTCTAGACCGAGTGCCCCCCCCCCCCACACCCCCCGCCCCTCTCCACCTCCCCCTGGTGGCCGGGACAGTTACAATGCGGCTTACGTCCGACCTGTCAGAGGGGTTTTACACCGGCACCCACGGCCCTGCACCCCGTGTAAGAGGATAGAGGCAGGCTCAGACCCCATACCCTGCTTTCTGCGCATGCGTCAGGCTAATCTGGGGAGAGGGTGTGAGCAGAATAGAGTGCCTCTTGCCTGAACAAACTCTGATTTTATAAACTCTTTTCTTCTTGGTATATTTAACCAAGGTCTTAAGCAAGGATTTTATGATAATGAGGTCTGTCTCTCTTTTTTCTTAGAATTGGGTTACATAGGTTTACGTGATTATGTAAGTTTCTAGGTCACCATTTTGATAGGTAATCAACACAATAAGCCCATCCCACATTGGGTATATCCCAGGGAATGGAAAGGGGTTGAACAAAATTACAGTATAAGCCATCCTTGTCTTCTAGAGTTGGAATTACTGACCTAAGTAACAATTATATTTTTCTATATCCCAAAGTGTTGCTTAAACATTATGATTTCTTAAATTTCATTAATTGACAGATTTGCAGGTTGCCCAGCCAATCAAAATGCTGTATTTCAGGGCAAAATAGGGTTGGACATTATAGGCTGGCCTGACAGGCTTTAACATTGGTTCCTATGGGGAAAAGGCAAATATATAAAGCTGCAATTTACCAATTTTAGGAGTAATTTGTCAACCAAATTGCTTTGGTTAATGTTGTATTATGCAACTGTCTCCATGGAATAAGCACAGAATAAAATATTTCATGGTAAACTTTAATGTTGGTGTAAACTGTGATGGGCTCATTATGTTGACACATTGGAATCACCTGATGAAGGGGAACGCAACACGCTACCTCGTGAAGAAACAACAGAAAATGTATGCAGCTCACGTTTGCATGATATTCAATCCATGGGACCTCAGTTGTTTCTCATGGTGTTTATAGTATGTGTATATATATATATATATATATATATATATATATATATATATATATATATATATATGATTGTATATGATAGCTCTTATTGAAAAAAAAAACCATAAGAGAAAATTGAAACAAAGTACCATATCGACAGGAGACAGTATGTTATTGCCAAAGCCTTGATATATAGCTGACGAGTCTTCTGCAGCTGTCACGTCTGCCACTGCTATGCTGAAGGACTGTGTTCACATATATAGAATAAGAGTGGACAGATAAACAAGATATTGTAATGTGCAAAGTGGACGCTTCATGGATTGTTCTCCCCTATCTATTGTCATTTCTATGTTTGCATGTCTTCGGAAAAAATAGGAGACTCACAGAGTAAGGCGGAACATGCATAATCAACGATGGATCCACGCACCTGGGGCAATTATCATGTGAGCATTAGCAAAGTCCCTTGTATGGAGTCTCTACTCCAGGATTTGAAGGTCGAAAGGTCCCGGAGGATCTCTCCCTTCACTGCAGTATGTGCCTCAGGGGTTATGGGTGTGTGGGGGGCCCAAGCACCCTGTGGGACCTCTCAGTCATCCCATCACTTTCTGTCCTGGAGTAGAATCAAAGCCGTACCCACGCCTGAACTATGAGGGGCGGCAAGCAAAAGTGAATGTTTTCCATGCAAATAGGAAAAAGTTCAAAGTTATTCATGAGGGGCTTTCATTTGAGAATTATTAGAATTTCTCTATTCAAATGTCGATCATTTTTCTTCTTCTTCTTTTTTTTTTTTTTTATCTCACCCCCAACCTATAGGTAACTTGATTGAGGCTTAACTTCTTAAAAATAAATCCAAGTGTTTCTGCAGGATCAGGTAAACAGGCATAAAGAAACAGGTACGCCTCGACGAAAATAGACAGCAGAATCCGCCGACGTACCGTTTATTCTGACATCCCCTTTCCACCCCCAATTTCAGAATTCCGCCCACCTCCCTGGAATGCGTGATATCAAAGATCCAATCTCCACCCTGATAATGGGGTTTTCACAGGTAACACTAACTGCATACCCTGAATAAGCTGAATACCCCTACAGCTTTAGAGACCATGTTATTAGCCACTCAGGCCTGGCTGAAACCCCTTTCATCTAAATCTCACCCACCTCTCTATGGGCAATTCAAATACAGGTTGTTAATAGAATTTAATTCTCAGGCCTAGAATAGATAGCAAAAAAGGACCACTTTAGATATAAATATATCAAACTTTTTCCGAACACACGTTATTACATATTGATAGCAGTTACATATATACTCTTGTTCATACTTTTTTCTTACTTAGTATATAAAAAAACTTTTAAATTTTTCCTGTGGATTATAAACACACCAGTCTCAATGACACTGTTTTATGAATTAAAATACAATAAATGAATGTCATTATGACCTCTTATCAACACTACGAATTGCTATTCTGTGTGGAAACAAATCTTTCAGCTACAAACATGTAAAATGAAGATTAGAAAAGTACGTAACTTGAAGAACTTACAAAATGAGCAGGGTAAGGTTTTTAGATACTCTATAAGATACTGGATACAATGGCGGATGCAGCTTTTTGAAAACGTGGGGGCACGCTAACAGAAAGGGGGGGACAGCGGCCCCCTATTTCGAAAACTGTATATCAAAAAATTCTCAATTTTCCCCCAAAAAAGTGTGCGCGCACCCCCTCCCCTCTAAATCCCCCATGGGATATGTAACTATATATGATAAACACACATGCATCTAAACTTTTACCAATATTCAGTGTGTATTTATACTACTTCACCAGATGTGTACGGGGCAGAAATCTATGACAGGGCCAGCTGCTGCAAACTCGTGCTTTTGTGTAACAGATTTTCACAAGGTGATGTCGACATACATTACTTCTATTGCAACCCCCCCCCCCCCCAATCCACACATTTACAACTTCTACCAGCACCAGGTTTGTTCAGTATCTTTTATCTGTGTAAGTTTTTAGGCCTATGAGGATGAAAGACATTTATGATAAAATGTAGGAAATGATGACGTATAGTCACTTATGGATGTGCACAATAAACTGAATGTAGCAATAGCCACTGGCAATTGCTACATCCCATATCCATAAGGTTGTGTCCATCGGCCAACACTCTACCCCCCCCCCCCCAACCACACACACTGAATCCCCCCTCACCCCCCATTCAACAGGGTTATCCCAGCCCAGCTGTCGATCCTGTAACCTTATTAACCTAAATAGTTTATAGACGTATATGTTATAATTATGATGTAACTGTACTACTCGCTTGGCATATGCATGTCCATAATTGTCTATTAAATCAAAGATGACTTGGAGAGGTAATACAGGTATAATCAATAATTTATTAATAAAGGCTGACTCCCGGAGGAGATAATGTTGTACAAATAAGAAATGGCAACTGTAGAACTAATATCAAAGGGTCACAACAAATGTGACAGTGGCAGTCTCTCTTAATAAAAGTCCTATCTAGGCAGATAAGGTTGTAATCTAACAGCAGCAATAAATCAAATAGGGTCTCACCAAAAGTCAGGCAAACTGTAGCACATACCACTGGTACAGGGTCTGTAGGCAGGAGCAGGGATAGGGACTGGGGAGCCTACACAGTCAGCAGAGGGCAGAGCTTATTCCAGGTTAAAGTCTGCAGTGGTGTGTGTAGGTCCCAATAGTCCCTACCCTGAAGGTGGTCCAGGGTGAACTGATTTGACCAGTGACCCACTGCTCCTTTTCTACCCTCCTGGCCAGGGCTTGAACACCTTTGGGAAATGTGCCCCCAAAGGCTTTAACACCTTTGAGAAATGTGCCACCAAAATGCCATCACAGTGTTTTCACACCTCTGAGTGTGTATCACAAAGAAGAAAGCTCAGGGCATATGCTTTGACACTAATCAAAAACCTTGTACAATAATTCCATACAATGTCAAAGTATTTCATATCATAATAATGTTTTTGATACGTATACAATTAATCTTTTCATATATATTTCATATACCATTCCTATAAAACATTTTTGTCCTTTAAATTCATATAATTCCAACATAACACTTCCCTTTGGAGAATAAGCATTACCACTATGCTTGCTAACATAATATGGCTCATGCTAAATATTTATACAAATGTTGGATTATATACAACACATAAAAATTCAGATAGTTAACATACCATAGAAATATTAATATAGTTCATTGGAATCTTATTTACATTCATGTAATCAAGAGCATACAATACAAGTCCTACATATCAAGTCGTGCATCAAATCTATTAGCTGGGGGTAACAAAAATAGAAGTGATTCTTTCAGAATATCATCAGTGACTGGGGAGCGATCACCATTGATACCCTTAGACTTTACATGGGAAAAAGCTAAAACAAAACATCATAGAAATTATATTGCTCAACAGGATCCACGTCCACTTCCTGTCTGAGGCAGGCTCACTCGTTCTTCTGCACTGCAAGACTAATGACAACAGGTCAACAAGATATAAAGGTCATCACACACACATAATACAGACAGACACATTAGCTGATCACCACATGTATATTCTGTTAGCATATTTCTATAACCAGATCAAGTGCCCATTCAATAATGCAGAACTATATTCAATCTATCTCAACCTTGCGCTTCATCTTTTCACTCAACTAACTCTTCAACCAACTTGACTTCCTATCAAGTACACACAAAACACGTCGCTTCTTTCTATACCATCTTCAATAACTCAAACTACAAAATGCTTCACTCCTGTTTTGTAATGTTAATTGGGTTTGAAAAAGTAACAGATACAACTACATAGACTGGTCTGCACAAACACTCTCATAAGATGTAGGCCAGATAAGGTCTTTAGTAATTTGTACTGTTAAGTTAAATTAGAGTAAGTGGACACTGTAAAGGATGATATATTACTTAATCAGTATACAGAAAATATGTCAAAGACCTAAAAATGCGAAAGGTCTAATATATTTCTGCACCAACCCATATATACATACCTTAGACAGAGATTCCTATCTAATTTAATGTCAAAGTTATGTGAACCAATTGTTTCAGGTTCAAGGGTCATAAGTTAGGAAAAAATGATTTGCACCACTTTGTCTGAATCAAGAAGATCATTAAATGGAACTTACATAAAGCTCAACATTATCATCTGATCTAAAAGTCTCATACCTAGAAACTCAAAACTATAACCTATGTTGACTAGGCAAGATTATAGGAACTCTAGCATAATATGAAATGGTCACTTATGACTGGGTTGCCATAAGCACCATTTGAACACACAAGAAAAATACACATAGGTTACTTAGCTGGCTTGCTAAACAACTCAAATACTAATGCTAACGTAGTAGGCTACCCATTAAATATCATACGATAGAGTTCTGCCTAGATACATTTAAAACAAAGCCTTCGTTTTATTAAACACTGTAGTTATTAAAGACTGTAGTTGCCTCAAGGCTGGAACCTCACGTATCCTACCATGAATTTCAGATGTAACAAATTTGTCAATAGCAGCCTGATTAAAATGAGTGCTAGGCAACCACATCTTATCTTTATCATGGAAATGAACAAGGTATTGGACATCTTGTCCTCTTGGCTTGCGAACATCCGTTACCTTCTTGATAAGATGGAAACTATTTTCTGTTGGATCATCATGTAATATTTTCACAGCTTTTGGAGGCTCAGGATTTTGATCACTATCAGAACTCAAAGAGTCATGTTCCACCAGTTCTTCGCTTATGACAACAGGGGATGGATTTAGAGGAATTTCCTGGCTCTCCGAGTTCTGAGCTAGTGTAGTCTCGTCTTCTTCAACAAGTACAGGATCTGCTTGTGTTTTGTCTAGGGTCTCTGCGTCTTGTGCAGGCATTGTCTCATCGTCTACATTATCATCGTTTCCAGCATGTGGTTGAGGTACTGGCTCTAGTACCTCAAAACTGTCCGAAGGTAGGTCACCTTCCTCCAATTCTTCAGGATCTTCTATCTCATCTTCTGGTGGTTGCCATTGTTTATTCACCTCTTCTCGTGACATCCCTCTTTTCAAACGCATGATATTCACTGGTCTGTTGATGAACTTTCCTGTATGAGTGTGCCTGAGAAAAACAGTTGTTTCAGTGTGATATCTGACAATGGCATAGGGACCATGAAAAACACGTGCCAACTTCAACTTCGTCTTTGGATCTTTGATTCGTGGCCAATACAGCCAACAAATATCTCCTTCTTTCAGGCCTGGATCATAGGCAGTCTTGTCATACCTTTCTTTCATCTGTGCATGTACCTTGCGCATATGCTCAGCAGCATACTGGCTTGCCTTTTCTTGTGTCTGAAGGATCTTTGCAAAGTGATCTGAGACTGTCTTGCCAACATCAAGGTCTGCTTTTACTTGCAGTTCAGTTGGAAACAGTGGATCACATCCATGAATCAGCATGTGTGGGCTATGTTGTGTTGAATAAGATGGTGTTGTATTCACACTAAACATCAATGCGTCGAGATGCTCATCCCAGTCTGTCTGATTCTCAGAGATATAGTTCCTTAGGACTCCCAGTATGGTCCGGTTCTGACGTTCAACAACACCCGATGTCATGGGGTGTGCTACTGATGTAAAAGACTGGGTGATCCCAAAAGCTGCACACAGCTGTTCAAAATGCTTACTTGCAAAAGCTTTGCCATTGTCCATCACAATACGTCTTGGGGCACCAAATCGACAGATGACTTTATCATAGAAATGACGAGCGACAGTGGCTGCTGTAAGATCTGGCAATGCCATACAGATAGTGTAGCGTGAATAATAATCAACAACCACAACTATGTGTGAGTTGCCTTTTGTAGTCTGTGGCAACCGTTCCAATGCATCCAAATTTACAACGCTCCATGCATGAGGTGCTGGATCACGTAAGACGAGACAAGGTTTGATTGGTCGTGTCATCCTCTTTGTTTGAGCACATGTTTCACAAGACAAGGCATAGTCAACAACATCTTTCGTGAGATTAGGCCAGAAATATCGACTTCGCATGACACCTAACATTTTGTTAGCTCCAAGATGTCCTCCCAAAGAAGAATCATGATGTGCATGCAACACTACTGGTTGCAGAGTCAAAGGGACAACTACTTGTACTACCGTGTCAGATTTAGGTCCTACTCCCGTTTGTATATGATACAGAATATCTTTGACTATGGCATACTGTGACTCCCTCAATACAATGAGTTTTGCCATTTTGATGTCCTCAGGTAGTTCTCCTTCAGTTATGAACGCTATTATCCCTTTACAAAACACATCTTCATTTTGTTCCTTCATCATGGCTTCTCGGGAGATCCCTATCTCTGGGAATGTGTCTGCCTCCTGTGTGACTAACCTTGCCATGTATCTATTTCTCTTCACATTGTTTGGTCTTGCTTTTGCTGTTTCTATTTCACTAACTGAAATTTCCTCTGGTTCAACAGGCAAAATGTGAACTACTGGATGCAAATCAAAATGCACTCTGTTGATTCCCTCAGTTTTTCTCCTTCTCCTTCTTTCTCGCTTTGGAGTGCGAGGTTCCGTGGCCAGTGGAGCAGTTTGAATCTCATCAATTCCAATGGTAGTTAGCTCTGGAAATACATCTGTAACACCCTCATTCGGAGCAGCTTCTGTTTCATCTCCTAAACGAGACAGGGCATCGCTCACAACATTGCTTGTTCCTTTCACATGCATCACCCTAAATTGGAACTGCCTCAAATCAGCAGCCCATCTTATCTGTCTTGGTGTCAGCTTACTTCTTGGATTGAGGATGTACTTCAATGGAGCATGGTCGGTTTGGATCAGAAACTCTCTTCCTTCCAGATATACTCGCCAATGAAGACAGGCATGAACAATAGCAGCTAACTCTCGATCCAAAGTGCTGTAGTTTCTCTGGGCACTGTTGAGTAACTTGGCTGTGTATGCTACTGGCCGAAGATTACCATCTTTGTCTTTCTGGCTAAGGATTCCACCTATCCCCACATTACTGGCATCTGTCGTCACAATGAACTCTTCAGAGAAATTTGGGTAGATAAGCAAGGTCTCCGAAGTCAGTGCCTGCTTCAAATCATCAAAGGCAGTTTGATGATCTTCGGTCCATGTCCATTCCACATTCTTCTTGGTCAAAGTGTACAGTACTTGAGCTCGGGTAGCATAATTAGGGATAAATTTCCGATAAAATCCTGTCATCCCTAAGAAGCGTCTTATCTGAGTCTGAGTTTTGGGAGGTTTAATCGCATGGATAACCTCAACCTTCTTCGGATTTGGCTTGATTCCTTCGTGATTGAGAATGTGGCCCAGAAATGGGACTTCAGGTGCAGCCACAATACACTTGTTAGGTTTCAGTTTTAGTCCGGCTGCTGAGATTCTAGATAAAACCTCCCCAAGATCTTTCAAGTGCTGGTCAAAGGTCGGTGAGAAGACCACTATGTCATCTATATAGCAGATACAGTTCTTGAATTGCAATCCCTGCAAGACGAGATCAACTACCATCTGACAAGACCGAGCACTGTTCTTCAGTCCCATGCTTAACCTTTTATAGGCAAACTTGCCAAAAGGTGTGAGAAATGCAGTCAATTCCTTGCTTTTCTCAGAAATGGGAATCTGATGAAATGCCATCATAAGATCGAGAGCAGTGATGCAGTTTGGCTGAACTTGTCCTACTGCATCCAGCACATCATCAATCCGTGGGATGGCCAAATATTCAGGCACGGTAACCTCATTAAGTTTTCTGTAGTCACACACTAAGCGAAATCCACCAGAGCTTTTGGTCAACAGAAAACAAGGACTTGCCCATGAACCAGTATAAATCGGCTCAAGAATGTCCAAATCCACTTGCTTCTGGACCTCCTTCTCTAGGTTATCTCTCATCATGGGTGACATACGGAAAGGCATCTGCTGGACTGGTTTAGCATTTGGCATCAGCTCAATCTCATGTTCAATTAAGTCTGTACATCCTACCTTACCATCAGGGCCTACAAACGCATCACAGTGAGCCATGAGAAGAGCGTCCATTCTCTCCCTCTGCTCCATAGTCAACTGTGAGTGTGAGTAGTCAACCTCAGGTAAGAACTTCTTTGTCTGTTCAACCATACCTACACCTTTATTGGGTGTAGAGGAATCAGACTCAGCAACACTAGATAATCGCGTACATTCAGACAGGCCAAGGGGTCGGGCTGTTCCAAGGGCTTCCCCCTTTTTGATCATCACTTTATGATCCGAAACATTGGCAAATCGGACTGGTATGGTATGATTGCTTACCTTCACACAACACCGTGCAGTCCATACCTCAGGCTGCTTCGCCAGCCTAAAACCCACATAATTCAGAAAAGACCCTTCTTCTGCTAAAGAGTCCACTTTCTGACTGCACAACATCTCAGTGTGTGGAGGCAATTCAATATCTCTATCAGCACGGATAGTATACTCCTTTATAGACACCACATCCTCAGGGATGTACACAATATTCATACCATACTTTCTCAGAAAATCTCTTCCAATAACAGCATTATGCTTTAAACCTGGAACAACATGGAAAACTACACGATATGTTTCATCATCTATACGTAAATCTGTTTCAATATCACAATGAACATTTGCAGTGTTCCCCCCTGCAAATGCCACAAACACATGAGATGGTTTCTCAATAAGATTCTGCAAACCTGGTTTGATCTGTTCATAGAAATCATAACTCATACAACAATGATCAGCACCCGTATCTATCAGCATTCGTGTACACTGAGAACCAATACATCCCGTCACACAGTTATCATCAGTCAGCAAGTGAGAAGACATGTAAGCCTTACCTCCGGCCTTTTGTTTCGTCGTCTGTTGGTTGCACACCGCTGCGATGTCAGCCCAAGTTGATGATGATGTCCCAGATGACTGATGGTTGGTCACCTTAAGATGCCCCTTGGTAGACACTGGCAAGGACCTGTTGTTGTCACCGGTTGTCGTTGATGCATCGGTAGATCGAACATCAGCTGTAGATGTAGTTGATAGGCGATGACGACCCTCACGCGCTGTCTTAGTGTCACTTACGTAGCGAGACGCTGAATGTGACAGATGGGATGAGCTGGTACCATGATGAGAAGTCCTGCTAAGATGTGAAGACTTGGGTTGGTAGGAGGTATGATCACATGCACAGCCCCTACCAAGCTGATTACTTTGAGTTCTTGAAGGTGTCTGGGTATACCCAGATCCAATATCCTGTTGACATGTCCGTGTCGGCTTCAGATTTTCCTCCCTATTCTCCCCATCATAGGAAGGATAATCTAGTTTTTTCGGTTGCTGTTACTGGATGGTGACTGGCTCCGCCACCTACGACCACTGCTGTATGATCGTGACTGTTCTTGATCATGATCAAAGCGATCTTTCCTCGCACTACGTCCATTATTAAGGGTACAGTCTCTGGCAATGTGATTTTCACCCTGACACTTGAAACAGATAATAACCTTTCTGTTCCGATCTCTATCTGACCATCCTCTATTGTCTCTTGCGGCTACCTCCATTGATCGGACCTTCTCATCCAAAGCTTGGATCCCACTACACACAACTTTCAGTGAATCCTGGAACATCCGCGTGATCTCATGCAGATCAGAATTATCTTTACTGCCCTTTGTAGGAGATACAGAGTTCACAGAAGAAACCTGTGCAGGCCTGTCTGCTAGTTTCTTTTCTAATAAAGCATCCACTTCGGCCATTGTCATTTCCCTTTCACACAGTACATATTCTGCGTCCAGAGCAGCACACATTGCGTCCTCCATCGTGGTAGGATTCTTCTTTAATATTTCCACTCTATATTGTGGAGTCACAGCATCTAAAAAGCGTGAGAGCTTCTCAGAGGGTGACAGCTTAAGCTTACGGTAAGCTGTCGATGCTAAGTCCACAAAGTCTGAGATATTTTCGTGTGGTTTCATTTTCACTGTTGTCAGCAAATCACGTTGAGTAGGGGAAATCCTGTCAAAATGTGCTGTGAATCTCTCTTTAACAATGTCCCAACTGTCCACCTTGCACATATCATAGTTGACATACCATGCTTTGGCCTTGCCAACTAGATAGCTACTAAACATCCTGCGCTTTGCCTCTGACCTTGTAGGTTCAACCCATGACATGTGCTCGTCATATTCAACCAGCCAAGTCTCAGGATCTTCTGAGGATGATCCTGAAAAATTTGCTGGCCTCTTAGCTATCAAGTCATTTCTGGGTTGTAACACTACGTCCTGAGTACCCACTAATCGATGCACATCACCAAGTGCTGTCAAAAGCTCCTGCTGCTGTTTCTGACTAGACTCACTCAACCTTTTCTCCAAATCTGCCAACAACTGATCCATTTTGAATTTTGATAATTTTGACAATTTTGACAATTTCTTATTCAGCCTTATACCCGAAGGTTCAACCACCAGCAATGTTATAATTATGATGTAACTGTACTACTCGCTTGGCATATGCATGTCCATAATTGTCTATTAAATCAAAGATGACTTGGAGAGGTAATACAGGTATAATCAATAATTTATTAATAAAGGCTGACTCCCGGAGGAGATAATGTTGTACAAATAAGAAATGGCAACTGTAGAACTAATATCAAAGGGTCACAACAAATGTGACAGTGGCAGTCTCTCTTAATAAAAGTCCTATCTAGGCAGATAAGGTTGTAATCTAACAGCAGCAATAAATCAAATAGGGTCTCACCAAAAGTCAGGCAAACTGTAGCACATACCACTGGTACAGGGTCTGTAGGCAGGAGCAGGGATAGGGACTGGGGAGCCTACACAGTCAGCAGAGGGCAGAGCTTATTCCAGGTTAAAGTCTGCAGTGGTGTGTGTAGGTCCCAATAGTCCCTACCCTGAAGGTGGTCCAGGGTGAACTGATTTGACCAGTGACCCACTGCTCCTTTTCTACCCTCCTGGCCAGGGCTTGAACACCTTTGGGAAATGTGCCCCCAAAGGCTTTAACACCTTTGAGAAATGTGCCACCAAAATGCCATCACAGTGTTTTCACACCTCTGAGTGTGTATCACAAAGAAGAAAGCTCAGGGCATATGCTTTGACACTAATCAAAAACCTTGTACAATAATTCCATACAATGTCAAAGTATTTCATATCATAATAATGTTTTTGATACGTATACAATTAATCTTTTCATATATATTTCATATACCATTCCTATAAAACATTTTTGTCCTTTAAATTCATATAATTCCAACATAACATATACGTTGATCGCATCATCCCAGGCTACTAAACATTTAACCCATCCCTATGGGTAAATAAACCATGGCCATTCCCGGAAAGGCTGGTAGGGGTTGTTCAGGGGGTCTATAAGAAATATCCCCTACCCCAGGTTTTACTAGGCTTTTCAGCTAGGACGTACTATGTTATGTTGGTTCAGAAAAATGATTCCCTGCAATTGTTTTGAAAATAGATGACTTTTTCCTTTTGAGCAATTACTGTTGTTACATATTTGGGAATGATCTATATGTCCTCCCAGCTGCTGACCACAGGAGATCCACTTCCTAGGTTCATTAAATAATCCAAAATTTCAAGGCAAATTGAACGGTTTCTTGGAGTTATGTACATCATGGATATATACATGCTGGACAACATTTGTATCATCCAAACCATACCTATACGGTATGGTTTCTTTCACTTTAATATGAAGTACCTTACAGCCCCTCTTATTCCAACCACACAGGGTCTAGACATGAAGTTGAATTGTCTGCCACTCAAAAAGCACCGATATTACAACTTGAAGGAACCACCTGAATCCTAGAGGGACTGCACGGTACCTACCGTGCAGGCAAATTTGGAGGTCTGCATGGCACTCCACCATGCAGACATAATTTTATGTCTGCACAGTTAAACACTGTGTAGATATGATCTCAGGTCTGCATTGTACTCACAATACTAATGCAAGCACTATACAGAAGGCCCCTAGTGCAATCATTGTCGGTAGATCCACTATCTTCAAATATTTGTTTATTCAGTAAATTCCAAAACCTACAAGCACCAAAGGCACTTGTATAGACGTTGTGCAGATGACGTCACAATGCAGTGAAATAGTCTGGACGCCATATTGGTGATCAATCTAAAATTATAAATATCCATAATTCAAAACATGTAGAACATAATATCCATCCTGAATTCATCTTAAATAATCCAATCTGATAATAAAAACTTACAGTTTTATTATCTAAAATTAACATAGTACAGATTTTTCTGATAGCCATGTTGTTGTGATGAAACACATGGTGATCACCAAAAAATGATCATGTGACCACGTCTGCACAAGGTTTATAGATAAAAAACGGCCTGACCGATCATGTGTGGCGGATGTACCAGCATGTTAGTTATAGTACCGGATCTCCTGAGACGCTCAGTGTGTAAGGTCATTAGGTCACGGTGCGTAGACGGATGTGTACACACTTCATACAGAGTGGATCGTCCACAGAGACATGTGGGGGCCTGTAGGGTATTGTGTAATCTTAAACATCCAGTTTAATACTATCCTCAAATTTTGTTTACTTAGTGAAGCTTGCAAGTTCAGACAGAGAAATACAGACTCTATTCTCTGAAATAAACAAGGCCTCTTAATGGGTCGTGTTAAAGTATGTTTTTTTTTAATTAATTGCCGGAATGTATGATTGTTTGTTCTATATACACTAAATCAGATTTGCCTATACTTCACAATCATATATTTTTGAACAGAAGGGGTTATTTGGTTTGCTTTCTGTCCGACAAGAGAATCACATGAGAGAATTATCACTGATATGATAAGGTCTGGTAAAATGTCAAAGTATGTTGTGAGGGATATTGCAACACAGCAAGCATTATAATCTTCTTATGTATGTTAACGAACCATTGCCGGGTATACGTGAAGTGTCTTATTGGCAGCTCCTGAATTTGAGAGAAAAGCTGTTACCACACCAAGTATAAGCTTGTTCCTGTTGGAAGAAGACACCTAATTAGGCATTGTTGTATCTGGACAGTGACCCCATCTCAGAAGTAAACACCTGTATTCATTGGCCAGTAGGAAGTAGCCTCGACAGGTACCCCTTAGCAAAATGTGGAATAGAGAAGAGCTGACCACTTGGGTTTTAATCCTATTGAGGCAAAAGAGAGATCAGAGAGATATATAATTAGTTTTCTTCAAGATTAAATTACACCACTGTGAGCATGTGCCATCACCTGCGGACACTTCTGAAATGGGATGCACTTTTGGAATGCGACACCCATTCTTACCTGTGTTTGCCTGCAGGTCGTCTGTGTCCAACTCTTTTGTATCAACCTATGTTAGCCTGCAGGTGGCAGAATGACTTTAAGGTGTATCCTTTCATTTAATCAAATGACCAGTAAATCAGCGTCCATGGATGCGTCAGAAACAATGGGACTAGCCATGTATGAAGCGGTGGTTGAAAGGTTTATAGGTGGTAAGGTTGCCAGGATTGACTCACAGTTTTCAAACAACTCCCTGCAGTCCCTTGCAGTTGCGATTTTTTGTATTACTCTCAGTAGCAGTTCTCTCTCACACTTACAGTTCCCAGTTTCATGTATTTTATGTTTATGTTGGCCAATATGGGCTTGATTAAAGACGAGGTGAAACAAACAATAAATGAATGTATGTACCCTTAGGAAAGATAATGAAAATATATATTCAAACTGATTTTGAAAATATAGATTATTAATTTTTTTTTAAATGCAAACAAATCACAAGCAACCCATAGAGATGTTGTTACTTGCCTTATACCAACACAATACTTAAATAAGCAACAATTGAATTTTTCTGGGTCCCCAAGTGTTACTAAAACATTATGATTTCTTAAATTTCATCAATTGAAAGATTCACAGGTTTGCCAGCCAATCAAAATGCTGTATTTCAGGGCAAAATAGGGTTTGACATTATTATTATAGGCTGGGCTGACAGGCCTTATCATTGGTTCCTATGGGAAAAGGGAAATACACAAAGCTGCGATTTACCATATTGTTAACCAAATTGCTTTGGTTAATTTTGTATTATGCAAATGTCTTCATTGAATAAGCAAAGAAGCAATTTTGAAAATATTTCATGGTAAACTTTCATGTTGGTGTAAACTGGGAGGGCTTATTGTGGTTTCCTATTGAGTACAGTGTACTACATAAGGTATTACACTGGATTATAAAACATTATAGGTTTGATGCCAGTAGTGGGAAACGACATTTCTACCCAGCCAGCTTGTGACGCAACAGAAACGTTCTGCAACCATACTTTTTTAGGCAGTTTGTTACTTACTAAGATGGCACTAACAATAACATTAGTTTTTGGTGAGGTTAGAACGAAACCAAAACAGAATGTTATAAGAAAATTCTGTTTAGGTCAAAGGACATAACCAGAATGTTATGATAACGTTGCAGTGGAACGTCACAACAGTAGGTCACAGTGATGTAATTGGTGGCATCAAAAGAATGTAACAAGAACCAAACCAGAACCAAATTGAACGTTACTGAAACATTATCATAAGTCACACCTCCGGCTGGGATACCAACAGTACACCTTGATGTAGCCTGCAGGTACCCAAAAATACAAGGAAAGAGAAACTTTTAATTTCAGTGGAAAATGTAAAGTAAAACAATAATTACTCATCCTACACATCGTCAGATGGTGTTGCATGCAATACAGAGCACAGACCTCGGAGCCTGGATCGAAGGCAATTGGCTGTGCATAGATAAGGGAGGCATTTCCTTATCACGTTGCATAATCACTTCTGTCGATACATGCTAACTAGGAAACAGCATTACACAAGCACCAGCGGGTTGCCTAGAGACCCTCAGACACAAAGACTGAAGGCTCGAAGGGGTGCTCTCTGAATACCGTCTGTTTTCTTTGCATTACTAGCCTATACAAAAATAGTACTTTAAAATGTATGTTTAATTCAATCATTAGGCCTACATCAATCGTAAATACTCCAGGATTTTACACTTTAGATGCATGCATATAGGCATGTATCAGAATAGCTTATTTGAGTCATTTGGGGTTAACACTATTATTTTCCCTTTTTCTTATTCAGCTATTTTTCTAAATGTAAAATTCACCCACCCCCCTTTAGAAATTCTCCGGATCCGCCCCGCCAAAAGAGAACATAAAGAATTCAGGGTTACTTGCATACACATGTAATCTTCCAACACCAATAAGGAACCAATAGTACATTCACCACACTGATCATTATGCCTGCCGTAACATGTGAGCTATAATTCGGTAGCCGACCCCGATTTAAAGTAGTTTCTGGAGGACTGTTAGAGTGAGTCCCTGGACCACTTATAACGGTTCCTTGCTCCTGTGTAATAACCTTAAGTTACAGGTGCGGCCTCAGACTTAAGGCATCGGGGGCAATCATTGTATATTTATAGCATTGACCCACAGACTGGTGCTGGGTGGGTTTGGTTGAGGCTGGGGCGGTGGGGAGGCCGGATATTGGACGGGATGGTCTTAACACGCAGACCTCTTGTCTTGGGACAAATAACAAAACAAGACAAAAAAATCTTGGTATTAATTTAGTATCCCCATGTGTGCTGTTCACTATACCTTGGTCATCATTTCAGGGATATTTGAAGAAGACCTGTTGCCTTTTTTTGTAAATACATTAGTAGATTATTTATTATCATCCTGTGTGCCATTAGCCTTCTTTGATATAATATTATTCTTCTAAGATTCCACGGAGCACAGTGCGTTTGTTTATTGAAGTGTAGACATGCTCGCGCTCGTTCAGAACGAGCATGCAGTTCTAGGCGAATCATACCATATCTGGAAGACCATATTTTGCTAATATCTAACTTGGTATGACCTGCCACTTGGAAGTAAGTTGATCTATATCAAAAATGCTTTTATAGAACCTTCGTATAAGCACTCAAACTCTGAAATAGAAAACAACTACCTGGGGAACCTGTTCCCATTGGAACCAAGTGAAATCAATGTAACCAAAATGCCATTTGGATATCTCACACATCACACCAATCTGTATGCCCAACACCACGGCATCCCCGTGGGGTTATGGATCTAATCTGGCAAAAGCACATAGCCTACATGTCGGCAACAATATGTGAACGGGCTACACATTGCCCCTATAGACTATACCCTGGGGTTCAATCCCTCAACAACCCCACACCCCTCCCCATCCCACAGCCGCGGCTTTTCCCTGATTGCGAACATATCCGTTAGCACTTTGCCTCGCCGGTCCCGCCGGAAATGCCAAAACTCCCCAGCCGTTGCCCGGGCACATAATAAAAAGTGGGCAAATCTTGAATATATACGGCTAATGTGGAGAGGCGCGAGTGTTTGGAAGGGGAGGGGCAAAGCTCTGGTTAGAATCTCTGAGCAATCTTAAGGGCTTTTCAAACTCCGATAACCAATCTGTTACACTTTTCGCACAATATATATGTGAAGGAATACTTTTGCATAGGCAATTTTATAGTAAGGAAAATCAGGTGGTACGATATATATATCGGTGCTCCGACCTTTAAATGTCATGGCGCCATCATTTTCATTGAATGATCCAACGTAAATATAGGTCAAATCTACATCCACGCGGTGATGGCTTTTGGACTTAGGCCTACAGGGGACTTATAGACGTTGGAATTACGGAATATTATGAAGTTGAAATGTGTGAAAACATAACCTTATCTATACAAAAAAATTACCGTAAGATCAGCAAAAATAGAAACTCATAGCTTTCCTGGCTCGCCCCCTCTCGGTAGACAGGTGTGGGTTACCTCTCCCCGCCCCGGCTGGCTACAAGACACAGGAGTTATTAACTTTTTAGGCGTTTATGTTTTTCTTAGAAGATGAAGTCAATTTTCTTGCCCCTGGAGGGTTGGCTGGATTACCCCCATATGAATTATTGATACGGGCAGAAGGTGGGGGCTACCTGCCTCATACCACCACCACCACCACCACCACCACCACCACGGCCAGCCGTGCGGCGATCCCACCCTGCGTGCCTGTCTGCAGAGATCCTTGTGAGACAGGTCACTCCCTATCTGGGTCTATGTGAACAGGTGATATCAAAACCAGTGTAAGGCCAATGAATGAAATATATACTTATCTATGTACTTTCGTAGTATTGGACAGAGGCCTTTTCTTAGATTCCTAATGCCTAAATGGATCAGTCACACATATAGGATTGAAATCAACAGTTGAGTTGAGTTTGTACTCTGACAAACCTAATATGTGACCAGGGTTTATAGCTGGAAGGTTTTCTTAAGACTGTTCAGTCTTGGGCCTTATCTTTAGATGATGAAGATATAACACTGAATAGTCTTCGGACTTGAGCCGTGTCAAAGCCCAGTTTCTAGATGTAACACAGCGTAGGACTGTCTTCAGTTTACAAGCCAAACCTGAGTATTCAAGTTCTTTATGTGACCACCGGTCATTCAATCTGGTTTGCCACCATCCAATCTCTATAATAATAGAGCTGTTTAGTTGAGCGGAGTCTCTGTATGTGACCGAGACTGTATCTAATTTTGATCATACATGTACTCAGGTGGTTACGAGAAAACAATAAATCCAATCTAATACTAACAGGTAGATCACTGAGTGCTTATTCTTGCTGGTGTAAGTTCTCTGCTCCCCGCCTGACCCACCAAACTAAACCTGCCCAAGATGGCTGCTGTTTGACTCACTCCTGGCCTTTTTGGATCCCACCTAACAAAATGTCGGTAATTGGAACAATTATCCAATCAAAACCTAATTTAAACTATACAAGGATATGTATGCTAGCGAAAAGGGGTAATCTGGGGGGTTTATTTTGTCTGTTTTGATAGTTTTCAGGGTGAATTCGTTGTGAAAATGGCTATTTTTGTGACGAGCATAGATTAGAAGCTCAGAACGAGGTTGGTAGAGGTATGTTCATGTCTGGGCTTTGGTAATAATTAATGGGCGATGAGCAACCACTTTGGCATTTATTTCTGGACATTTCGTTCCAAAAGACCGATTAAAGTCAAAGTACACACTGTGATCTGGCAATTAAACAGCAGGGAAAAAGACTTCAAAAGGTTTTAGAAAAGCCTGAAGGGGTCTGTGTGTGCAAACTGTGCTCTGAGGGGAACGATACGGTCGGCAAACCTAGCCCTCCCCTCCCCGACCTTTAAATGCCATGTCGCCGTCATTTCACTGAATAATCCAACATAACTAGCTAAAATCCGCACACAAATAGGTAAATTGCACAACGAGTCTAGCCTACAGGGCATTATATCGCTCGTTTTGTCATCTATTCCCCGCGCTTCGCAGCCTGGAAAACGTTTTTCTAGAAATGGCTGCGAGGAGATTCCACTGCCTACCTTTCCTGCCGCTCAGAGAAGAAACAGTCTCTGAGGCTTTGTCTCAAATTAGGACAGATAGATGAAAGCTGGGCCTATTGTAATCTTCTTCCCGTTTGATCTAGACCCACTTTTGTCGGGTGAGAAGGGAATGCGTCTTCCTGATTTGTAAGGGAGGCATAGGGGCGTGGCAGAAAAAACTCAATATCCAAAGACGGCGAAACTACAGAACAAACCCAAAGAAAACAAGCAATACATCCGCTCTGAAAATAACACACTTACTTGTTTGTGTATAAAGTTGCGTTTAGGTCCGGGTAAAATCCTGGTCAGTAATCCGGGAAAAGTTGTAATCCTCGACTTGTTCCCACTGTCGGCTCCTCCACCACCTGTCCGGTACCCGCCTGTTCGCGGACTGAACGCTCCGCCCGCCGCCCCCACCATGCGCGCACCGCCTATAGGCCGACCCGGCGTGTTACGACCAACCTCAATCATACCAATAGCAGTGGCTGTGTCAGAGGAAATGTAGGTGTATCTATGGAACACTCCTCATTGAATTATATGAGAGATTTTCCCCACCGGAATACGCCATTTTTGTACATTGCAGTCATTTTGAAAATCCTAAATGTAAAAAGTGTAAATGTAAAATTTTTCAATGCAATAGCAGTAAGTGAACATCCAGATATCTCATTCCCAATCTATGCGTCTATAAAGGCGATCCAGGTGACGGATTTAGGATTGTTGAATAGGGGCAACATTATTTTCGTTTTGGGGTTTGGAACGAAATTTTCCATAAAAATCTTCACTGTCCATGAGAAGGGTTGGGTCCGGCGACCCTCTTTACATCCGCAACTTGATCCATGGTACTTTCCTAAACATATTGATTATTAAGTTCATATGGACTGCTAATAATTATGAATTAGCTATTTCAATCAATGGATTAATCACGAGACGGGGGTCTTTTGGGATGATTTGTTTGTCTTCTAAATCATTCCGCATCCTAACAGTCCCACGGGATATTATCTGATTATGCTAGCGAGGGAAACAAGGATCTTACTCTAACCTTTAGAGTTTGATTGAAAGACCCTTGGTCAGATTCTGTGTTATAAGTTCATGTCGAGACTGGAACGCCAGTAAACCAGCTAAATAGAGCAAGGTGATTCCACCTAGTGGTCGGATGAATCTTATTAGAATTGGCCAATAGATAGATACCTCATTTGTAGCAGTGATACAACAAAGTATTCTCGTGATATACAAATGATAAATTACCCCGTGGTCATGCCTCACTGGTTAAGATCATAGAATCAATAAAGCATGTTGCAGTCTCTGCTTTGATACGCCTATAGCCGCTATCCAGTCTCTAAAAATGTACAGCGTCTGCTTTAAAATAGTAGGCTATATGCGTGCTCTATCACCATTGAACTAACTGTCATTTTCCAGTTTGTATGTATATCTAGATATTCGGATTGTTGTCGGTCCTATGCCCCTGAAATGGACGCCTAGCATCCGGCTCCCAAGGGAGGGGGGGGGGGCACTCAGTCCTTGAATGTAGCTATATGAACTGCGAAACTACAGGCCCCCCACCCCTCTTTTCTTTTTTCTTTTGTTATTCACTTTTTGATAAACTGTACAACTCAAATGTACACCCAGGATATCTTATGGACAGCCCCTCCTAAAAAGCATTATTAGACAAATTTCATAATTCAATGATTTGTTTGAGATGCATTATGTAGGAATCTAGTTATACAAACAATAGACTTTTATTCTAATATCAAATGTAATATTTTATTAAAAGCCATCCAAAAAGGTGATTTGATAAGTTGACAACATCCCCTTTCTAGCCAAATAGGCGTTTCACAGCTACAACCACTGTAACTAGGTTCCATCCGCAGTTGACCCCCCCCCACCACCACCACCACCACCTTGGATCCTGCCCAGCCTGCTCCAGCTGCCGACTGAAAAGTCTGCAACACGCCACCTCCGTCTGTAGCCCGCAGACGGCGCTCATTGGTCAGATCGAGTCACGTGGCCCGCCCTTACGCGCACCGTGACATTATTACATTTACCAATGATGGATTTGTCATAAAACCCTCCGCCACTCAAATATTAGTTAGGGAGCCTCAACTCCCATCACTCTGACGTTTTACCTTATGCACAAATACCAAGTCTAAACCCACACCCAAGGCATGATATTATAAGTGAGGCTAGCCTATACTCTGTGGAAGCACTAACTGAGTAACTGAGGCCAGGCAAATTAGCGTCATTGTGAAATCACTTAACCCAAGGCCAGACAAATTAGCTTCATGGCTCTCAATTAGGCGTTGTTAGCCGCACACATGTTTATCGTGAAGTACCCTAATTTGATCACTCACTTTTATTAGGATGTCTGTTTTGGATCATTCTCCGCTAAATTCGATTACGATTGCCGCATGGTGGTTCCAGCGTTTTCATACTGGTCGCCAAGGACTTGTTATAGGCCTACAGTAACAGACGAGGAAGGGGGGAGGGGGGGCGATAATGTATTTATGCATACCGGATGAGCCCATACATATATGAATAGGAAAAGGGCTTGATATATTAGAATGAAATGGACAGTTGTCAGATTCCAAATTGGTCGCCTGAATGCGATAGACGATGCTATTGAAAGGAGGCATATGACATTTAATATCATAATGGAAAAGGACATACACAATAATTAAACATCACATTCAAAATGGATATCCAATTAGATATCATTATGATAAAGGATATAAAATTGAGTCAAAGTCAAAAATGATACAAGTGTTTCTGAATCATGCATGTTACATATATATACCATATATACATGCAGGGCATAGCGTTTATAGGCAATACAATAGATAACAGTCCAATACGTTTTGATTTATTAATAGCCCGCATGCAGATGTGTGGGTCAGTATCTATGCAGGATATAGTTAATTCCTGGACTTACTTTCTGTCTGGCGTTTATAGGAGATTATATGGGTAGAGTATACCAGTATATATGGCCTTGATGTAAGTATCTTTTGCATAATGCTTCATTGAATTCCCATAACTGATCGTACCTATAAAATGTGACTTCACACTATAAATCTGTCTAAGTATCCAGTGGAGGCCCAGGGAGAGGGGGGGGGGGCTTTTTGTAACTTCCCACTCGGAAACTATCTGCTTGCCTTTGTTAACATATCTTTTCCATCAACAAGGAACAAAATCTCATGAGTTTGCATCCTTCCGTCTAAAGAAATGGAAATGACATAAGTATAACACCTTGGCCACATAACCCACCTTGTTAGTCTTGGCACCTTGGCCACATAACCCAGTGTCGTCCCTTCTAGTCTTATGTCCATTATAGACTTGTCACAGACTCCGCATTCTTTAACTACAGGTCCAATGCGCATTTAGAGGCATGAGGTCTGAAAAGGGCATTATTCTTTAACCTTCTGTTTCAATTGAAATGGATCAAGCGTAACCTCTAACCACCTCCAAGGTGCCCTCTAACTAAGCCACAGGAACCCTCTAACAAACCGCCAGTTACACCCTAACTAACCACCAGCCAAGTAACACTCACACCCGCCTCTTCTAAAGATAGGATCAAAAGGCGTCACACAGCACCTTACACAATCTTCGCCCACCTGGGACCCAACTTGTTATAGTCTAAACGGTGTGACAAGTGTCGCACGTATTTTTACATCTGCCCCGGCCTCTAAAGGGCACCAAATGGCTGATGGCGTAAATGAAACACTCAATTATTCAGGTCTTGAATGAAGCGGGGTGTGTGTTTTTCTAAGAGGGTGGTTTTTGATAGTATTGTGTCCGTGGATCGTGTTATGAATAATTGAACTGATTTAAACGATGACAAATGAGGTGCGTCACCCGAGGGGTAGATGTAATAGCGATACGTCAATGACATTGTTTACTATATGCCATGTTAAACCGTGAACATAGAGAAACTGAGAATTTAATCGTGTGTCCCCGTTCTCACATTGGAATTAATACGCACTGATCTGCCTCTGATTGCATGCCTCTGATTTCATGCAATAACAATATGTGTTAAAGGAACCTAATCTTTAACTTCCCCGATTATCCTTAGGGCTTGTATGATACGAATGGATTGAGCAAGTTTGCATTATGTAGAACGAAGATCATAACAAGTAGCGGGTCATTACTGAATGTACCTAAGTAACTAATGTATGCTAGTGATAAAACATAAAGTTCGTGCTATTTACTCTATTAGGTGATTGAGTTCAAAGCAATCAGAATGAAGAATCGCTCAGTGCGAACTGGGCTGTATGGTGCCACACGCCGGTCTGACATCCAAATCAATAACTCCTCCCTTTTTGTTTGACCTGTTTATTTCTCATAACCAGGCCAATAAAGTTATTGCCAAGCCCGCTCTACTTCTTCACACTGCGTCCCAATCGGGATCATTTAGCTCTTGTTTGGCTTATTACCACATTTGCTGTCGGTGATAATTCGTCAATAAATCAATATTCATCACATTAGCACTTTTACGTTCTTTAGGTTGGGCTAATGTGGGACGTGTACACATTGGCTTTTGTCTTCAAAGCTGAACACACGAAGGATGTGCAGACTATAGATGTTTTGCAGATGATGTCACAACTCCCAAAAATGTGATGGATGTCATTTGGTGATCAATTTCAAATTGTTATCATTCAAAATCAAAAACCTTTATTTTACATTTTCATTCACAACTCCTTGTTGTCCAAAGGTCAGGGGTCATAATAACCAGGGTCCAAGAGCCCCAGACCCTTAAGAAAGAAAATGGTCATCTGGATTCTTTGACCAATGGACTATACAATCATACCGAGAATAGAAGAACCCTAAAGCCTGGTCCCCACTTGGGCGACTAGATTTCCTTGGTCACCGGATGACCAAGGTGGTTAGTAGCCCAGCGATCAACTTCACACTGGTGCCATGATTACTGGCGACTAAACCACTAATCGCCGTGGTTTCCTAGCAAAATATTTGATACGTTTAATATTGTTCCATAGCCACGGGGGACTAGTTAGTCATCAGGCAAATGTACTAAAGTTTCTTCTCATCTCCTGGCAATTAACTACAAGAGCATCCCAACGTGGCGATTAGTTTTTTAGCCCGGCGACTAGTTAGTCGGCCCATGACCAATATTTTGTCCTTAGTTGCCCGGCTAATCCACTAATCGCCATTGTTAGTCACCCAAGTGGGGACGCAGCATTATAAAGCCTATAAATAGCATTGGTCGCCATGGTTAGAAAGGGTTAAGACATTTAGTTGGTTGACTAGATCCATTTCTTGTACTCTGTCGTTTTGTTGAAACCAGGCTTAAGGCTGGTCTCCACGGGGTGACCAATATCACAAAAATTCCATCATACTACTATTGACGGTGACCAATGTAGTAATGGGCAGCTAAGTTGTCTAGCGATTAATTATACAAGGATGCCGTGATGTCTGGTAAATAAACAACTAATCCCCGTGGTTTCTGGTTGAAATATTTGACATGTTTGATATTTCCCCATAGCCATAGGTAAATTAGTTGGTCGCTGGGTGACATATTGAAGTGTCCTCTAGTTGCCAGCAGATTTATGACATGAGTGTCCCAAAGTGGAGATTAATGTTTTAGTCGCTGGGCGACAAGTTAGGGACCAATATTTCATCCTTGGTCACTGGTAGTTATTGGGGTTTAGTTGTCCTGCGGGGATGCGCCTTGAAGGTGATCCCCACAGGACAATTAGTGCCAACAATTAGCTGTCATTCATCAACGACTATCTGTAATTCATCCATTGTCAATGAATCAACAACTAATTGTCAACGATTTACATCTAGTTGTCTGCTAAATATTGAAAATGTCCAATTTTTTTGTGTCAGCACAGCACCAGCATGGATCAGCTTAGTCGTCGGTGAATACTGCAAACTAATCGCCTCATGGAGATCCAGGGCCAAATATTTGACATGTGTAATATTTTTCTCTAGTCTCGATGAGTGCAGTTAATCACTAGCCAGGACGACCAGTATGACCTCTAATCACCGGCAGTTTGATGGGAAGAACGTCCCAATGTGGTGATTACTGGATTTCACTGGCAACTACATGTAACTAGTTTTCCGGTGACGTACTAATTTGTTAGTCATCAGGCGACTAACATTAGTTGTTGGGATTTAGTCGCCCTGTGGGGACGCGCCTTTAGTGATATTATGATTATACTACGCCAGTGAAATCAGTGGAACCATGGGTCAAGGTTGAGATGTATGCTTTCCTTCAGAAAGAATTAGGTATGGTATCTCAACATGCTTTAACATAATATGATATAATGCCTCATTGTGTAATATGTATTTCTATGATTTTTAAAATTTAGCATTTTTCCTGATTTCCAATAATTCAATTCTAAATAGAACCTATAGTTTACATTTTATTTCAATTCTTTCAAAAGAGGGTTTACAGAATCAAAATTTGAAATTAATTATGTGTCATTCACCTATATGCATGTATTATTCAGCAAACGAGCATAGTCACAAGGCTGGGGTGAAATTACGAAATATTACCATTTTGAGCAGATTTTTCCAAAATGCCCCCTTTGCGCTGAGCAGTAATTTGAGTTCTATCATAGAATGTTTGCTGATTTCTTGCCTACTCTTGGCATATTTGAATATACAATTATCTGTAATTACTATCTAACTGGTTTTCTCAAACTGTACTACAGGGACCCTTTCCGCACCATCTGCCTACCGTGAAACTATGATTTCATAGCAATCAGAAGCTATTTGTAGTGTGTGGTTTTCTAATGGAAAAATGAAAATAATATTGCAATCATAACATTTTGTGAGGGCAACATGTACTTATACATGATGATAATGTCCAACTCTTTACTCGTATCTTACTGAAGAGCATAAATGTTGCACATAGGTTGCTCTCAGAGGTTAATCGTAGTTATCTTTTGACCTTTTCTCATGTTCATTGAAATTAAAAATGTATCATGTAGTTGCATGCTACAATGTAGGTCAGATGCTACAATTGCCTTTATTCCATAAAAACCTCGTCAATATCAGTCCATAGTTTCATGAATCAGGCTTTGAAATAGAAAGTATCAGTTCTCATTTATGGTAATGTTTACATAATATAAGGTGCATGTTCAGCTAGGTTATGTATGTATTCCAAGGAGAATTTGTCAATCTAAAGGAAGGAAAATACTTCAAAATATCTGAAACTCAAAATATGGGTCCTTATTACATTTCCTTCTCATACTGTATGCCAATAATTGATTATACTTGTTTCAATCACAGTTCAAAATCCTGGAAAAGCTTAATAAGTTCATTGATTGCAAATTTTGCTGCAATGATCTATAGTAATCATTGTAGCTTAACCATCAAAGAACATGTCAGCCACGCAATGTTGGTAATCTGTTTCAAATTATCAAAAAAAAGTGCGCCCCACTTCATTCAGCACTGTCGGAAGGAACTTGACTATTCACACCTATAGGTAGTATACTCGGGCCAACACTCTTCATTTTCTATATCAATGATGTTGAACGTTGTATTGAACATGTGAATATTAATACATATGCTGATGACTGTGTACTGTATTATTCTGGTAAGGAATGGTTGAAAAGACATACCAAGATCCAATCTGATCTGACCAGATTTGTAAATTGGGCCTATGAGAATGCATCAGTAAGTAAGACAAAATGTATGATAATTGCTTGCAAGGCTAAGCTAGATTAATTAGTACATCCCAAACCTTTTACTGTGGGTGAAAGCATAGTAAGTTTTGTACAACACTATTCTTATCTAGGAATTCATCTTGACCAGGAAATGAAGTACACTACAACATTTAACACTGTTCAGCGTATTGTATCAAACAAGATTTTCCAATTGTCTAAATTACGAAGATATATAGATACTATAGTATGGCTATACGAATCTACAAACAGACAATTTTACCACATTTGGACTACTGTGGATTCATACTATCATCATGCACTATTGCACAAAAAAGAGAGTTACAGACCTTACAAAATAATGCAGGAAGAATTTGTTTATTGATAAATCGTAATGATCATGTAGCATTGGACTATATACATTTGAAGCTGCATCTTGTCAGCTTGGAGCAGAGATGGAGAATACAGTTTCTTGGTCTTATGTATAATCACAGTAAAAAGGATGATGCATTAGGCAAACCAGCAAGAAACACACGATGTTCACTAAAGAGAAGTTTTGTTACGCCTAGTTATATCAGTGTCAAATATTTCAATAGTCCATTTTATAAAGGTACATTGTTATGGAGTGCTTTAACTAAAGAGGTACAAGACTGTCCTAGCCTGCATAGATTTAAAATTTCTGTAAAATCTTTGTATAGAGAGTATGAGGATCTCCTCTCAACCATGTGAATATGTGATACTACTTATTTGGTTAATTTATAATTTTACTGTATAACATTGATGTCTTCATTATACTATTCATCTATCATATTTCATTCATAATTATGTAGCACATCTGGAAACCAGGGGGAACCCTGACAATTGTTACTTAATAAAACTCCTTTAAAAAAACACCTGCCTTTACCTACCTGCCTACATGCGTTTTTTCTGCCAACCCAAGCGATCAAACTACACTCACAGGTAGGTAAAGTGTATATGGACGATGCACATTTACTTTTCTCTTTAAGACTATTGATCATAAGAGCCTCTAAAAGCCCTAATTAGCAAGCGATTACTCACTTGATCGGGAACCCTTATAAAGCCTTACAATGCTGGTTGGAGCAGAGGCAGACCCCTGTTGGAGTAATGCCCATATGAAAATGACTGTTATCAGACTATGAAGGACATGTTTTTTCATAGCTTAATCATATCTGCGATATGTATAATGCATGGACATCAAAGGTCGAACCAGGGGAATAATGCACGTTCAAGATCCTGACAATGTGTTTGGAATTTATTACAGTAATTCAGAGGCAGATCTAGGATTTCCAAAAGGAGGGGGTCAGCACACAGGCTAAGTACTAAAAATGCATGCATTTGCACGCACATGTGCGACATTTTCCCCTCTTTGCCTAATTTAGGGATGATGGGAACATGGGCCACAGGGCATCTGAGTGAGCTCCCAATAAAACGTCAAACTTTACAATGACTCCTACACATCACTGCAGTCTTCTACATAGATCAACATCTGCACCCACCTATCTGCTATCTATATCTATACCCTTCCCTTCCTAAATACGAAAATAGTTGTAGGAGTGAACGGATGTGTGTAATGATTGCTACACGATCGTTGGTAGAAATGAGAGGTGGTCATAGGACCGACCTTTCTCAATGATTCAGGTGTACTGACGCGGGTGGCCAGTCCATGTTTGGGCAGCAAGGCGTGAGCTTTAGAAGCGCACGTGTAAGCCATGTTTCACTTTGACAGTAGTGAAATGGGGGAGGAGTCACGGTGTGACGTACCACCTTATAATAATGTGTTCCGCTCTTAGCCAGCCAGAGTTAGCTGTAAACACTGTGTGAGTAACATCCAGGGAAGGTTGGACCTTTAACCTGCAGTCTTGGTTCTGGATTGAGGCATAGAAATTGTGTTAGAGCGCGGAGCGTTGATTGAATGTGTTTGAGGGGATTCCTACCTCGGGACTGATCATGGTCAATCGAGTTCTTGTCACAGAACGACTATACATTGGATAATAAACAACTATATCCTTTCACGTGAGTGTTCATGTCTTACATGATATTGAACTATGATTATGTATTGAACAACAGCAGTCGACAGGAGGGAGACTGCTTACGGAGCTAGTTATTATCTACAACTTTACAATTACTACAACACCCTACTAACAGCAAGATAATTAACCTCTATAGTTCACAGGTTCTTAACATTAATTTTGTTTCTAATAATTGTTAATAAAGCATCGGCACCCTCTCCTAGTACTGGCGTAGTCAAGGGGGGCTATCGGGGTGCCAAGCATGCGAGTGGTTTCAGATGTTTAGGCCAGGCAGAGGGCGGACTAGAGGGGATGAGGCGGGCTAAGTCGGGGGACAAACCCCCAAATCAGCCCGTCTATAGCCGGCATTAGGGATTATGGGCGGGGAGGAAAGGGGGGTACGGAGAGCTAGGCTCATGTCGATGGCGTTTAGCCCACAGTTCACAGACCGTACACCGTTTCCATGAACCTGTGCATTGAACCATTCCATGGACGCCTGGGACCACAGAAACTCATATCCCTAGCAGGCCCTATTCTTTTGAAAAAGGCATATAGATTTATGAATACAGACTAGGCACTTTCTGTGTAAGTATTTTTAGGGGGTTTCCATAATAAAGTATTATTGCCAGTCAGCATAATATAATTATGCTGACTGGTTTGAGCTTGTCGGTGGCAACTAGAATTAAGCCCATCCCATATTGGGTATATCCCAGGGTTGGACAAGGGCTGGACAAAATTACTTTATATGCTATAGAGTTGGGGTTACTGAAATAATCAAGAATTATATTTTCTAATATCCCCAAGTGCTAAGAAAACATTATGATTTATTGAATTTTATGAATTGACAGCTTTCCAGGTTTGCTAGCCAACCAAAATGCTGTTTTCTGGGGCAATATAGGGTTAGACATTATAGGTTGGGCTGACAGCCTTCATCATTAGTTCTATATTGGAAAAGAACAATATCTAAAGCCACATTTTACAATTTGAGTCAATTTTTTACTATGCAACTATCTTCATGAAATAAGCACAGAGGCACATTTGAAAATATTTCATGGTAAACTTTAACGTTGGTGTAAACTGGGATGGGCTTATTGATTTAGTTTGTCAGTTGTTGACAAGTAAAAGCTTGTCTACTGACCATTTAAATCCTGGGCGACTAATAGCTAGGAGTATCCTCTTGTCAGTTGTGGTCGGTCACCCAAGGCATCCTAATATATGATATATGACGAATTTTGTCTGCCGCCACTCGCAATTTTCCGTCGATGAGTTTTTAGTATAGTGATGGCCGCTAAATTGGCATGCGGCTTTAGTAGATGAACCAGGGAATGGCCTTAATATAAATATAGTCTTTGCGGTATATGGGTACCTTTTTGGATAGCAACCATAAGGATCATTGACAGCTCCCAGTTCCTATCAACTAACTACATTACCCACTGTGAAAATTTAATAATCCAAATAAGATAATTATAGACTGGTAAGCGTATCATGCACAAATGTAAAGACCGTACAAACTTGTAACGTCTTGAAGATCAGACTATTCTGAAGATTAAGAATTAAATCATTATAAAAAAAAGCAATGCAGAAACAGAAAGTCAGACAGAAATTATATCAATTAACGGTTTCAAGGCGGTGTAATTTTCATCAAAGATTATTCTCGCGGAATGTTACAGGTTAGGCCAGTATACAGGGGGGTTGACGGGGGTGGTGCACCACCCCCACCAATTTTCAAAAAGTTCAACCATTTAAAAAGAAGTTGTACCTTTCCTTTGCGAATTTAATGTAAAATCACCTAAAAATAGTAAGAAAATCTAAAGGTCAATTTTTTGAAAATATAAGCAAAGGTTCCACTGAGAGAACCTCGCCATCCCCCATACGGGCCTGTTAAGATTATTTGCCTTTTCGTTACTGTAACTATTAGCACTTTTGCAGTTGAATATGCTGCAAGATGGCAATAGACTGAGTTACTACATTTACATCAACATATAACATATTGCGATATTTTTTCCATAATCGGTAATCCTTTTGCAACTTCCTGTGAAATGCTGTTGAAAGAAATTCGTGTTTAAGTTTTACTCCATCAAAGTGTAATAAACAATAATTATACTGAGACCTCTGACGTGCGAAAACCAATTGATATTCTTCAAAATATCATTTTTTCCCTTTAATTATAGTATTGTAAGAAAAACACATTTAAGATCTTCTAAAAACATATTAGTATTCATTAGCATAACTAGACCAATATGGATTCCCGTTTAAATGGTGGTATTAGTGGTGTATGTGGAAAATGGGTGGGGCTGGTAGGAGGAGATCTAGAATCCTGGTGTTGATCCGTCTTTGCCTGAGCATACATTAGACTGGATAAGCACGATTATCTCAGCGCATACAGGGTTTGCGATCCGAGATCAAACGCTGGATGGCCGAAGGTAAGTATTTGTCCACTTAGGAGAACAAATGGTCAGGTTCACACATGTCTGAGTTCTATGAGTTTAATCAATTTTGGAATGGGCTTTTTGGCGTTGCTAGTTTTCCGGGCACCAAACTATCCGGGCTATTTCCACTCAGCCATAGATGAATGGATATCTGTTTAACATAATCAAAGTGGTCTCAGAGACCGAGAGTTAAAACAGAAGATCTGGTTGACATCAATAATTCCAGGAAAATATAATCTCACAGCCGATTTTGTAAAAGCCAAGAGAAATAGAGAATAAAAATAAATCACCATAATTTCAGGTATTGAGAGCAGTGATTGCAAAGTGTGAAAATATGTACACGTTTAAAATACGTTTTCAGTAGTAGATCTTGTATTAGTTCTGTTTATTGTTCAGGAAATTGAAAGTCTTGCATATGAAAAACATGAATGCAAATAAAGGAACCCTTCGAAATTAATAAAACTATCAAACTATCAAATTGTCATTGAAATTTGCCACGGTCTTTACTATCAGTATATTTTGTAAGAGGGAAAAGTAAAAAAAAAAAAAAAAGAAGAAGAAGAAGAAGAAAATCGTAGAAATGCATTCATCCAAAGGCATCTTAGTAGGCCTACATGGTATACTTTGGGTTGCCATAACAATTTGTCACTGATCTTTTATACTCTAGTGCAGTATCTTAGATCTATAATGTAAATGTTTTATGGTGGCACATGTAATAACTGAATGGATAGTATTCTTCTTTTAGGCATAGTGATACCATGGTAGGTTTAAAATCAAAGTGCAATGTCCAGACCTTTACCTTGTGATTCTTTCTCCAGATTGCCATTAGGCCCATTGGGGTCTGATACCCCATCTTATAATGTCCCATTCATTCATGGTGGACACGTTCTTTTCATTGTTCACCATTTTACCAAAACACATTCATACTCAACGTAGAGTATCATATTATACAAAAGCAGTACACTAGACTCATTATAAAGAGAGTTGAATTTCAATCTCAGCATCGATTAATTATTCATTTGGATCCAAAATTGTCGTTATCAAAGGTGACAAAAGAAACTGATTGAGAAATTTTGAAAATTCTAAAAATGGATGTATCTCTGTTGTGCATCCATTTTAATAAAGACATTATACCTATTGACAAGTCAAGCATCTTCTCTGCCCTGCCGTCGGCCGCACCGTAGGCGCCCATTTTAGGGCCATCCAGGGGGCTTGTCGTTCTATCTGTCACTAGTTTCCGGCGTTTGACATCAGCGGAAGCTTAAAGAGCGATGTGAATGATACAATAACAGTGTCGGCCCTGGAGTATCCGGGGCTGGTAGGAAATAGAGACCGATGGGAATTGAAGCTAAATGTCCGACACAATTTTTGTTTCTATTTTAAACTTTTTAAAGTGTTCTCGGAATAGGCCTATTGATCACTGTATTGGTTTCAACTGAGAATAAATAGATTAGTTAGCTGAGTACTAGTGTGTTTGTGTTTTTTTAGTTATTTAAAAAGGTTACAAATCAAACTTGGCGTCTATTCTCCGTTTGTCTCCTGACTACATTTTTTTTATATACAAGTCTTTTTGCAAAATGACCTGCTCATGCTTACCTGTATGTCAGGTATTACATCAGTAGTAGTATGATGGAGTCGCTGGCGCGCATAGTCAATGCTACTAAGTAGGTCAGTAGGTCACTACGACCGAGTTTAGGTCTAAAATAGGTTCATAGCTTAATAGAGACTTTGAATAATTAGGTCATTACGACCTACTTATAAAAGCTATTTTTGTAATTAGGTCAGAGGTCAGAGGTTAGAAATATTAGAAAACAGGGTCACTGAGAAAACATGTCAGGGGAAGAGCGCGTGGAACGACGTGGAGACCGGAGGCCGTAAGGCCGGAGGTCTGCACGTCGTTCCTCAACGCGCTCTTCCCCTGGCATGCTTTCTCAGGGACCCTATATTCTGGTTACGGATAAAATATTACATATGTTCTGATATTTTAATTGCAAAGGGGGCGGTGCGGGCATTCCATGGGAGGGCTGTTTTAGGAATGAGGTGGAGACCGGAGGCACGGCCGGAGGTCTCCACCTCATTCCTAAAACAAACCCTCCCATGGGCTGCGCGCACCGCCCCCTTTGCAATTTTATGACTTATACTATTACTATTCGATTCGATTATATCTACTTTATGTGTATGTATTCGTTTAATATGATTTTGATAAAGTTTCGTCTTCATATTCATTAAATAATATTCGTATAGAAACTGAATATAGAGTTTTCGTGTTTATATTCATTAAATAATATGCATATAGAAAACACAACATATAAAATTCGTTTATAAGTTTTATTCATTAGAAACATATATAGAAACATATTTACAGTGTCACAGATACATGGTGTAATCTTTTATTTACATTGAAACTGTTCACAAAGTGAAAAATATATAATACAAAATCATTTACACTGTTGGCATAAGAAAACATTGTTTCCGTTGCCTGGTAATAAACAAATTAAACAATGAGAACAGCTTCGGGCAAGTGTCCTTATCTTCGGCTGTTTCAGTTTCTCTTTGTTCCATGTGTGAGTGTATACATATGTGTGATGAGGATTTCTGACGGATTTAGCAATGGTATGGTGAAAGAGAGACTGTGCTTTGAAAAAGTTACAGTCTACTTCAGTCGCCAACACATTGTGACCGAAAACAGGATTCATTTGCACCTGGTATGAAAAGAAATTTTCGATGGCCTGAATGTAAATTGATTTCAGCTCACAGTGTAGTTGTATACATGTAAAACAGAACAAAGGACCAACAAAAGTGACATCGGAATCACGGATTCAACATTTACAAAAGGCCTGTGAAACGGCTGTCACTTTATGTTGCTCAATGAAAACCATAAGTGACTTTACACTGTTGACGGTGTATCTGGTAGTAACTCTGAAACATGAGTCTTGATGATGTTGATACACCGCCAAACAGTAGTCCTTGTAGTTATCGCCGTTGATAAGCTGGCTCGTTGCGAAACTATACCCGTCCCACATAGCTTCTGTAAAAGTGGAACAGGATCACGTCGTACCAGTGGTGTGGTCTACAGTACTAACATGGTGTGGTTTCAGATAAAAGTCGCTGTACTGTGCGGGGATAATCTCCCAAAAGAAATATCCACTACATCCGCAAAGTACAGCGACTTTATCATTTTTGGGTATAAGTTGAAAATTAATGTCTGCTGATGGATAGTTAGAGTCGAGAGTACTATCCGGAGATTCAGGTCGTGACTCAGCAATATTGAGGAATGATAAATCGAGACCCCAACTAAGTGTGGTCTCGTTATCATTTGTTGATGAATCATTGCTTGCCAAATCGATTAGAAAATCCGAATAGCTGCTGTCACTCATATTGAAGCTGTAATATAATACTTGAAACTATGGCTACACTAAGCAACTAGATGAATAAAATATGGGTATCCAGTTATTTTTGTAGTATTTACTATTTAGTATGTACTAAGAAAATAACTGGTAGTGGGTAGACACCTGAAATTTCTCTGTGATTCGCTGAGATTTTTCGCTGCCGGGAGTTCTACCCTAGATAAAGCCATGCATAAAGCCATGCATTTTTTTGGTTTCTGTGAGATATTGTATAATTTTTTAATTTTTTTAAATTTTTATAATTTTTTAAAGTTTTTTCATTTTCTTAGACAAATATTTATATTTCAAGCGTTTATATTAGTGGTGTATGTGGAAAATGGGTGGGGCTGGTAGGAGGAGATCTAGAATCCTGGTGTTGATCCGTCTTTGCCTGAGCATACATTAGACTGGATAAGCACGATTATCTCAGCGCATACAGGGTTTGCGATCCGAGATCAAACGCTGGATGGCCGAAGGTAAGTATTTGTCCACTTAGGAGAACAAATGGTCAGGTTCACACATGTCTGAGTTCTATGAGTTTAATCAATTTTGGAATGGGCTTTTTGGCGTTGCTAGTTTTCCGGGCACCAAACTATCCGGGCTATTTCCACTCAGCCATAGATGAATGGATATCTGTTTAACATAATCAAAGTGGTCTCAGAGACCGAGAGTTAAAACAGAAGATCTGGTTGACATCAATAATTCCAGGAAAATATAATCTCACAGCCGATTTTGTAAAAGCCAAGAGAAATAGAGAATAAAAATAAATCACCATAATTTCAGGTATTGAGAGCAGTGATTGCAAAGTGTGAAAATATGTACACGTTTAAAATACGTTTTCAGTAGTAGATCTTGTATTAGTTCTGTTTATTGTTCAGGAAATTGAAAGTCTTGCATATGAAAAACATGAATGCAAATAAAGGAACCCTTCGAAATTAATAAAACTATCAAACTATCAAATTGTCATTGAAATTTGCCACGGTCTTTACTATCAGTATATTTTGTAAGAGGGAAAAGTAAAAAAAAAAAAAAAAGAAGAAGAAGAAGAAGAAAATCGTAGAAATGCATTCATCCAAAGGCATCTTAGTAGGCCTACATGGTATACTTTGGGTTGCCATAACAATTTGTCACTGATCTTTTATACTCTAGTGCAGTATCTTAGATCTATAATGTAAATGTTTTATGGTGGCACATGTAATAACTGAATGGATAGTATTCTTCTTTTAGGCATAGTGATACCATGGTAGGTTTAAAATCAAAGTGCAATGTCCAGACCTTTACCTTGTGATTCTTTCTCCAGATTGCCATTAGGCCCATTGGGGTCTGATACCCCATCTTATAATGTCCCATTCATTCATGGTGGACACGTTCTTTTCATTGTTCACCATTTTACCAAAACACATTCATACTCAACGTAGAGTATCATATTATACAAAAGCAGTACACTAGACTCATTATAAAGAGAGTTGAATTTCAATCTCAGCATCGATTAATTATTCATTTGGATCCAAAATTGTCGTTATCAAAGGTGACAAAAGAAACTGATTGAGAAATTTTGAAAATTCTAAAAATGGATGTATCTCTGTTGTGCATCCATTTTAATAAAGACATTATACCTATTGACAAGTCAAGCATCTTCTCTGCCCTGCCGTCGGCCGCACCGTAGGCGCCCATTTTAGGGCCATCCAGGGGGCTTGTCGTTCTATCTGTCACTAGTTTCCGGCGTTTGACATCAGCGGAAGCTTAAAGAGCGATGTGAATGATACAATAACAGTGTCGGCCCTGGAGTATCCGGGGCTGGTAGGAAATAGAGACCGATGGGAATTGAAGCTAAATGTCCGACACAATTTTTGTTTCTATTTTAAACTTTTTAAAGTGTTCTCGGAATAGGCCTATTGATCACTGTATTGGTTTCAACTGAGAATAAATAGATTAGTTAGCTGAGTACTAGTGTGTTTGTGTTTTTTTAGTTATTTAAAAAGGTTACAAATCAAACTTGGCGTCTATTCTCCGTTTGTCTCCTGACTACATTTTTTTTATATACAAGTCTTTTTGCAAAATGACCTGCTCATGCTTACCTGTATGTCAGGTATTACATCAGTAGTAGTATGATGGAGTCGCTGGCGCGCATAGTCAATGCTACTAAGTAGGTCAGTAGGTCACTACGACCGAGTTTAGGTCTAAAATAGGTTCATAGCTTAATAGAGACTTTGAATAATTAGGTCATTACGACCTACTTATAAAAGCTATTTTTGTAATTAGGTCAGAGGTCAGAGGTTAGAAATATTAGAAAACAGGGTCACTGAGAAAACATGTCAGGGGAAGAGCGCGTGGAACGACGTGGAGACCGGAGGCCGTAAGGCCGGAGGTCTGCACGTCGTTCCTCAACGCGCTCTTCCCCTGGCATGCTTTCTCAGGGACCCTATATTCTGGTTACGGATAAAATATTACATATGTTCTGATATTTTAATTGCAAAGGGGGCGGTGCGGGCATTCCATGGGAGGGCTGTTTTAGGAATGAGGTGGAGACCGGAGGCACGGCCGGAGGTCTCCACCTCATTCCTAAAACAAACCCTCCCATGGGCTGCGCGCACCGCCCCCTTTGCAATTTTATGACTTATACTATTACTATTCGATTCGATTATATCTACTTTATGTGTATGTATTCGTTTAATATGATTTTGATAAAGTTTCGTCTTCATATTCATTAAATAATATTCGTATAGAAACTGAATATAGAGTTTTCGTGTTTATATTCATTAAATAATATGCATATAGAAAACACAACATATAAAATTCGTTTATAAGTTTTATTCATTAGAAACATATATAGAAACATATTTACAGTGTCACAGATACATGGTGTAATCTTTTATTTACATTGAAACTGTTCACAAAGTGAAAAATATATAATACAAAATCATTTACACTGTTGGCATAAGAAAACATTGTTTCCGTTGCCTGGTAATAAACAAATTAAACAATGAGAACAGCTTCGGGCAAGTGTCCTTATCTTCGGCTGTTTCAGTTTCTCTTTGTTCCATGTGTGAGTGTATACATATGTGTGATGAGGATTTCTGACGGATTTAGCAATGGTATGGTGAAAGAGAGACTGTGCTTTGAAAAAGTTACAGTCTACTTCAGTCGCCAACACATTGTGACCGAAAACAGGATTCATTTGCACCTGGTATGAAAAGAAATTTTCGATGGCCTGAATGTAAATTGATTTCAGCTCACAGTGTAGTTGTATACATGTAAAACAGAACAAAGGACCAACAAAAGTGACATCGGAATCACGGATTCAACATTTACAAAAGGCCTGTGAAACGGCTGTCACTTTATGTTGCTCAATGAAAACCATAAGTGACTTTACACTGTTGACGGTGTATCTGGTAGTAACTCTGAAACATGAGTCTTGATGATGTTGATACACCGCCAAACAGTAGTCCTTGTAGTTATCGCCGTTGATAAGCTGGCTCGTTGCGAAACTATACCCGTCCCACATAGCTTCTGTAAAAGTGGAACAGGATCACGTCGTACCAGTGGTGTGGTCTACAGTACTAACATGGTGTGGTTTCAGATAAAAGTCGCTGTACTGTGCGGGGATAATCTCCCAAAAGAAATATCCACTACATCCGCAAAGTACAGCGACTTTATCATTTTTGGGTATAAGTTGAAAATTAATGTCTGCTGATGGATAGTTAGAGTCGAGAGTACTATCCGGAGATTCAGGTCGTGACTCAGCAATATTGAGGAATGATAAATCGAGACCCCAACTAAGTGTGGTCTCGTTATCATTTGTTGATGAATCATTGCTTGCCAAATCGATTAGAAAATCCGAATAGCTGCTGTCACTCATATTGAAGCTGTAATATAATACTTGAAACTATGGCTACACTAAGCAACTAGATGAATAAAATATGGGTATCCAGTTATTTTTGTAGTATTTACTATTTAGTATGTACTAAGAAAATAACTGGTAGTGGGTAGACACCTGAAATTTCTCTGTGATTCGCTGAGATTTTTCGCTGCCGGGAGTTCTACCCTAGATAAAGCCATGCATAAAGCCATGCATTTTTTTGGTTTCTGTGAGATATTGTATAATTTTTTAATTTTTTTAAATTTTTATAATTTTTTAAAGTTTTTTCATTTTCTTAGACAAATATTTATATTTCAAGCGTTTTTTTCTATCTCTATGTGAGATTTTGTATAATTTTATTTTTATTTTTATTATAATTTTAAAGTTTTTTTCTTTTTTCTTAAACAATTATTTCTTTTTTTAAATTTCAACTTTTGAATATTTTTTTTTTTAAAACAGCGGTTAGATAAATGATATGTACAGGTTTAATTTTCTTTTTATTTTATATTTTTTTTATATTTTTATATTTTATATTTTTTTGTTGAAGTATTTCCTTCATAAATGATATATTTCGTAGTTATAATTATTAATTCATCTAAAGTCTGTGCGCTGAGTGCAAAATACAGACTATCTGTATCCATTTCACAGAGTTCAAAGTCAGATTCTTCAATGTACTTTGATAAGAAGTCGTAGTAAAATTGTAACATTTTCAGTTTTGCGTATTGATATACCATGAAACCTATTTGAACTGGAAGGTCGTATGTTATTGACGTAGGGAGTGATGAGACTTCACATGTATCTTCACACAAGTCTTGGACATCTTGTACTGTCCAGTGAAGAGCTATTCTAGCGGCTTTTTCTGGTGTCATATATCGAGTGTTTGTGAAGTTTTGTTTGTTACAAATCGTTTTTCCATATGAACTGTTTCCTAGGAGTTTGTAGAGGTCAGAGAGAATTTTACAGTCAGGGTTTTTGTCCCCTTTTCTTCGTGCCTCTGTTACTTGATCAACAAATGAGAGAAACGATTTCTGTGGTATGTATTCAACTAGTAAGTGAACTTTTGTTACGATTAAGCCTTTTTCTAAATACCATTTAAGTAGTGGTGAACCTAATAAAATATTTTTTGCAAAATAACTTCCGATTAATTGACGTTGTGGTCTTTTCACTCTATCGTTCTTTAATAGATGTTGTTTCATGTGTTCTCCTACATCATCTCTTGACACCATTGTATTTTTGAAAATGGGCGTCATTTCTTCAAATTTAAATTTAAGGTGATCAGGTGTGTGTATGTCCACCGATACTAGTCCAAAAATAGTCCCATTTTTTACGCCGTTTATTATATCTATTTCAGAAAGGGTATTGTGTGTGTTTGGAATCGGTATGCTCCACAGTGATTTACATGCTATAACACTGTTGTTGTTATTCTTGTCTTTGTTCCAGTCACATTCGTATTTCTCAATGACAGTATAACCTATTAGTTCTAGATACAGTGTTGTTTTAAGAGTTTGTCGACATCTTTCTGACATTAGTTTACGGCCTTTATCAGTAGAGAGAGTGTTTTTATTCATGTGACACGCGTGCCCATGCCAGTAGCAACCATGAAATTGATACACGGTTTTTGTATCTGGAACCAGTCCGTCCACTCGAACTCTTTTTGTACCCACACTAACTTCCCCATGGTTATAAGCATGTAGTATTTTAAGTTTGTCTGTAATCTCTCGAAACCGCAACCATTCTGTTGCAGCGCGACTGACTTTTTGAGATTGTTCAGGTTTGTAATTGTTACTACTTCTGCGGACTACAAAGTACCCCGTACAGTGTTCTTCACCCATACATTTAAGGTAAAGACTGTTTGCATCTACTCCTATGATATGACGGCACACTTTACTTAATGGTCCGAATGATCTTCCCCGTATTCGTGTCACGCCTGCTTTTTGATGTCTATGAAATATAATCGATGGACCACCTACCAAATTGCTTCTAATTAATTTGTGCACATCTTTGTCTGCCTCTGAGAATATAATGTAAGGAAGGGTGTTTGATGATGTGTTATCAAATAGAAATTTTAGTGTAAGCCCTGGAAGAGTCAGACCATCTTTGAACATATCTATTCCTCTTTCACTGAAAAATTTCATGTGTTGGTTTATAGCTTTGACAAAAGGTTCTACATCTTTGTTATTGTAATATATTAGATAATCTCTGAAAGTTGTCATTCCATTATCTTTCCACACTTTCTTACACTTGGCATAGTCTTCCTCTGATATAGAAGTACCCGTAAGTGAACTATAGAAAGCTGAGCGAGGTGGAAGTTTTAAGTTCCCTAGTTTTCTAGTTGATGTCATCCACTCATATGGAAAGAACCCTTTACTTTCATCTTGTAGGAAAGCTTTTAAATAGCTAGCATAGGAGTATCCGGGAGCTAGATAATTTAACATGTCTAAATAAACACAGTTCTCTGTGTAGACAGCTATGTATTGATTACTCCTTTTTATGGTTTTCATCTCAGCTGTTTGCTTCTTTGCATAAAAGGAATGGAAATCTCGCTTTATTAGATTTAAGTCGTAGCGACCAGAATTGAAACCTATGACAGGTACTCTGTAAATATAGTTCATAAGACGAATTTTGATTTTATCTATTCTGTGCGAGGTTTTATTACTACCCTTTTTTCCTATGCTCTTCATTAGTGATTTAGGCACTTTTTTTCCTTCAGCAATCTCGTTTTTTTTTATACTTTTCAAGCTTTTTTATTATGTGAGAGAAACGTGTTTCTACAACAGTTCCTATTTTTTCAGCTAACTTTTGTATGTAATCCAGTGTGTCGTGAACTATTTCATCATTTTCTCCATCACTTTTTCTTATGAAACAAACTGGTTTTTCCCATTCTGGAAAGTCACTTGCTACACTAGATGAAAGCGGTACATGATGTGATTCGACTACTGTGTTAGTTGTCTGAACATCACCTTTTGTTTTGTGAGAAAAATAACTTTCGAAATCATACACAATTTTGTATGGATATATTCGAAGTTCAGCTGGTACTTTTATACCTAGCTCCTCCAGTCTATCAAATACAGATGGTTTGTTTCTGTAAATATACCACCTTTGTAGATGAATTTAACTTGCGTACAGTCGCTTTTTATGTTAGTGTGTCGCTTAAGATTATACTCTGTTTCAAAGAGTCTTCTACACTTACGACACATGTGGAACTGTGAATATTTATTTAGATCGTTTACTAGACTGAAGTGATGGTCGTATAGATTTAGTGTCATAACTTTAGACTCATCCTCAACACTCATTAAATTTCCCTTTATACATTTTAATGTACAAGGTGTTCCCCTTTTAACTTTCTTTTTCTTGGAAGTGCTACTCTTCTTAGGAATGAGTGAAAACACTCTTATCATAATGTTGTATTTGGCTTCTATCTGGGTCAAGGCCTTAATTGAAATACCTCTGAATGATACTTTAGTTTCATCAGGAAAACATTCTTGAAGTAGTCTTTCACAGTGGGATGTGTTTTTGAAAAGAAAATACGACAGACATCTAAAAAAACACAGGTAGTCTTTGTACATCCGTTTGCTCTTTGGATTACAATGGACATGTTGTAACCCCCGTCTACGTAGGAAATTCGGAATTGTATCCAATCTTCCTATTAGACCATCCTCTCTACCTTGAACCCTTACTATGTAGATGTTTGCGTTTACATTACCCACTAGTCTCCAACTTGTGTCAGCTCTATTGACACTCCATTCTTTATCGCGTAAAAAACTTATTACATCTTGCAAGTCAGAATCATTTTTAATATGTCTGTAATTGCTTTGCTGTTCGTGCTCTAACCAAAATAAAGAGGAGTTATTCACTGAAGGATGATAATACATAACTTCTCTATCTTCTGTATAAATCTTTTCTTCTGCAGTTTCTGTTGTTCCTCCATTAAGTCTTTCAAGTAATGCACCTAAAGATATAGCTAGTCTATATTCGAAAACTTGGTTCTGATGTATTTTGTTAATAGCCTCTATTATCTCTTCAACTGCTTCTTTCATGTTCAGAGTTGAGAGTCTGACATTGAAAATTGATTGAACGCTTCCTAGGAGAACTAAACCGTTTGCGATTGACTTAAAGTTTTTAACATAAGTGTCGTGATACCACCAATAACTACCTATAGTTGATGGCATTACTGTTGTTTCTATATCATACTGTTCTCTGACGCATGTAGGTGAAGAACAGATAACCTTTCCAGAATGTAAAGAAAAATTGCGAGGACGACGTGGCACGTTACACATCGGACAATTTATATTCTGATTCATTTTCTTATTTTCGACTTAATAACTATATAAAATATTCACTTATGTTCTAGCTAGTTATATAAAAGCTGACTAAATATTTTTTGTTTGAAGCTAACTATGTGTTAGACTAACTATGTGCTAGGTGAATATATAAAAAGCTGACTAAATATTTTCTTTGAAGCTAGCTAATATAATATCTACAGCATGATTAAATGTTTTCTGTGTATATATGTATATAGGCAACCACACCACACCATGTATAGTTACTGATATGTTGTAAGACCACACCTACCTGCCCTTGGTGATTACAGCATGTTCTGTGATCTATTCGTACTGCTTTAAGTCATTCAGGATCTTTGGTCCGAGCGTGCTAACCAAGTCGAAGAAGAGTGCGTATGGCACGGTGTGCCCCTGGTCTTTCGGAGGTGCGTCGTGCACCCCGCCCGAGTTGACCCGTTTCTCCAGCTGCTCCACGTAGTGGCGGGACCCCAGATGGATCTTGGCCTTCCCCTGGTAGGTGGTGACGATGACCGAGATGTTGTGCGTCTTGTTGATCTCCTGGACGTAAGGCTTAATAGTCGGGATGCCCTGTTCCGCTTCACCTGAGGCACGTTCGTACGGCTGGATGATCGTTTTTGCGGTGTCGAGAAGGTTCTGGAAGCCTGTCTTGCTCAAGTTGATCCGGCGTTCGTAGGCTCGCTGAGGGTACTGAATTATGGCGACCTGAAAAATATAAGCACAATTTTGTTTTGAGTTATATGTATAAATTTGGGTCTCTCTCTCCCTCTCTCTCTCATTCTATCTCTATTTACACTCTTATGTATTCTTTACTTTTCTAATCACATTAGATAATTACAATGAAAGTTAACTATAAACGAAGTACATGTTACCTGAAATAAAAATAATGCTTCTATAATTCAAAATCGTACTTACCCCTACAGGATCAGGTGGCCCATACACGTGGATGCAGGTGTTCTTGAAGGCGTCACTGTTGAGGAAATACACCTTCTTAGCTTGCGTGATGTAACCGTCCTTGTAGTCGACGTCCAATTCCAGTGGCCAGAACAATCCGGTCAGGTCCAATATAGGCGAGAGAGGGGCGGCTTTACTCTGCTGTGCCTGTAGCTCCTTCAAGACCGCATCAGCATACTGCTTCGCTAGTTCAACGTCCACTGCCACTGGTTTACCTTTCTTTGCACGAGGTTTCCGTTCACCAGCAGGCTTACGTTTTCTCGGCGGTGCCTTTTGCTTGTCTGTTGGTTCTCCCTCCGACTCTTCTTCGATGGTGATCGGTACCGAAAGAGCTTCGCCTTCTTTCGGTGGTGGCACGTTTTCTTTGTTGGAGTCGTCTTGGAGGGTAGCGGCGGCGGCGGCGGCGGCGGCGGCGGCGGCGGCGGCGATTGTGGCGGTGACAGCGTCAGTCAAAGGTGCAGGTGGCTCGGGATTCCACAGATCAGAAATATCGTTGTATAGACTGGCATCAACAGCGTTGACAGGGATGGACGTGTCTTCGCCTACATCTGTCATATAGCCAGATTGAGTGTCCATGGACGAATCTGTCGCATACCCCCCAACTGCAACAGGAACGTAACCGGCGTCTTCTCTCGATGGAAACACTCGGTATTGATCAAAGTATTCATCAATGACCGAATTTCCAGGAGGCGCCTGCTTCGGAAGGCCCTCCTGAGCGGAGGAAGCTGAGGTCTTTCCACGAGTAGTCAAACTTCTACGTCCCATCATGAGAGTGTTGAGAAGACTCCAGCCCATGAGTCTTTTATACAAAAGTTTACTATCAACGTCGATTAAACGTAGGACGGTTTTTCCAATTTCACAAAGTTTTTCATGAGCGTCGTCCGTTATTTTATTCGTATTTTGTTTTGTTACCGATAAGTAGATATCACTGAGTACATGGTTCCATTAGTGACGCGACGCGAGAGTCTGACACGTGCACTTCATAACAAATATTCAAAAATTTACATGTATCGGTTTCATTGGAGATACGTATTGTGGTCGGTAACAAAAATGATAATATACGCTCTCAGAGACCCTCTGAGATTCATTTCTAGACTTGTCATCAATCGCACCAGTCTCACCATGTACATGAACGCACAACCCTCGGTTCAGCACCGTGTACCGCTGGCACCGCTCATTGGAAGACCATCTCATTTTCGAAATGAGGTGGTCAACGTGCCTTTTGCGCGAGCATCAGGTATCTATGGAGAGGAGCATTGGGTGAAATACATCTGTCCGAGAGACGGCATGTATCAAATTGAGGGTGAAATTCATCCAAACATTTTATTTCAAAATTGCAAACTTCTGAAAAACATTCGGCTAACCCAACAACCAAATCTAACGCTCAAAGATATGATAACCAAGAAACCTTGTGTTGTCGGTTTACCGACAACACAATGTATCTTGAGTCACATTTTTGCGCGACACTCTGTCAAGGAAACAGTACAGAGACGTTTTTGGCATAAATCAGAAGCAGATCCTGATGGGAAACCTTCTATATTTCTGCACGCTGACATTGTTATTCCCCTTATCAACGCAACCATCCGATATCCTGACAAAGTAGTCAACACCCTTGACAACAACAAATTCTTCTATGAAAAAGAGTTCGATACAGAAATCGGACATGGTCAGGAGGGTTGTGACCATATTGTCAGGGTTGTCGGAAGGAACGGTAAAGAATCAAGTCTCGTGACGGCTTATTCTATTCCTAGATTTACTCCTACTCATACTCTCCAATATTAAAAAGAAAATAAACATCCTTTTATGCTCCTCCAGACTATTCGGTTTTCTACCAAAAGGTAGAAAACCACCCTTCAACCAATCTCTTTTATTCTCACACTTATAACGTAAAGATGACCGTTTATTTACTATACAGCTCTATAAATCATGGCATTTTTTATGTTGCCATTGAAACAAAACGTTTATGTAGTTGTAAATTAGACGCTGGTTAGGCTTATCTCCTGTGACATACGAGCTGATAATCGAGTTGATACTATCAAGCTTGTAACTCTAACCATACGTTAACGGTTATAACCACTTAATCAAAATAAAAACACAAACGCCTCAAATGGCGTTCAACGCTTTTCTTGAAAAGAGAAAAGGGGGGTGCATAAAGTGCACCCCTTTTCTCTTTCAAGAAAACAAAATGCACGCCGCTCCGCTCGCGGGTGATCTGCGTGGCGGGCGCGGTCGGCGGTCGGTGCCTTTTGGGTGGGAGGGTGCGTTTTGCACCCGACATCCAGGGGCTGTCCCATAACAAAGACCGATCAATTAAAAAACAAAAACGTATGGAGAGCGTTTATGGTTCGGTTTCATTAATTTGTTATTCTTTTGTTTTGTGAAAGAGAAAAACCCATGTTATCACAGTTTACACTTTTAATTTGGTATTCTTTTGTTTCGTTCCACATAAAATATTGTTATGATGCCATCTCTTTTCATTTGTCGTTATTTTATTTTCGGTCCTCATAAAATGATGTTATGACCACATCTCTTTTCATTTGTCGTTATTTTATTTCGTTACAGGAAAAACACTCTTATGTTATAGAAACCAAACAAAAAGGATTGTTTTTTCATTAAAGTGTCATTCAGTACATTAACCTTCGACCGGGTAAGACGTGTTATAATTTCGTTAAATAGAAAAAAATGGAAAGTGTAAAGGAAATCGCATTTGACCCAAGACTACAAGGACCTTTCACATGTCTTATTGCTGGACCTTCAGGATGTGGTAAAACGCAATTAGTGTTTGAAATTATAGAAAAGGCGAAAACTGTAATAAACCCCCCAGTCGATGAGATTATATATTGCTATGGACAATGGCAAGACGTTTTCAAGAAGTATCAGGGAAATGTGAAATTCAACGAAGGTCTTCTTTCAAGAGAAGAACTTTTACATAAAAAAAAGGATTTATCTAAACATTCTCTACTTATAATAGATGATCTGTTAGATAAAGAAGATGCACCTCTTATAAGAGATCTATTCATAAAAGGTTCTCACCATAGAAATATGAGTGTTATATTCATAACTCAAAATTTATTTCTCCCTAATAAGGATTTCAGAACACTTAGTCTGAACTCTCATTACATGATAATTTTCAAAAATCCAAGAGATATGAGTCAAATTCACGCTTTATCACGTCAAGTGTTTCCAACTCATCCGCGTTTTCTTACTAACGTATATAACGAAGAAACATCGGCGAGACACTCATATCTAGTGTTGGACTTCAAGCAGACTACACCCAACACACTAAGGGTGCGTAACAGTGTGACTACACCTCTCAAGACAACTGTATTCATTCCTACTACACGGAAACAATGAAGGCTAAACAACTCGCTCTCATAAAGAAGCACCTTCCTCTATTGAGACACCTGTCTAAATGCACTGGTAAGGAGTGTAAACATATAATGATGGGTATGTCTAATGAGGTGATAAGGTTGATACCGCAAATAGGTGTGAATATTATGAATAAAAACTTGCACATCTCCAATAAACAAGCAGTCGGTCGTCTATCGAGGTACAAGAAACAACTCAAGGGTCTTACCAAGCCTTCAACTACAGTAGGTCACAAACGTAAGATTCTTGAACAAGAAGGTGGGTTTATTGGTACTCTATTGGGATTAGCTGTTCCACTCATATCCAGTATTATCGGAGGCCTTACAAGACACCATTAGGAGAAAATGACAAGCTATAAACGAATGCTGCTCGTTCATCCAGATGTGTTGCAAAGTTCTAACAAAGTGGAAATGGAGAGTTCAACTGTTTCTGGCAAAGTTGATTCTCCACCTCCTGCCAAAGAAAGTGACAGGGATTCCTTTTTCGAAAGGTCAATGGTAAAAGAAAAACTTGAACCTACAGCGTCTACCGTGGAGGTGTTAGCTCGTTTACAAAAAGAAATGAGTCGTGTATTGAACGATCCAACGATGAGCAGAGAAGAGAAACTAGCCACCTACAATGATCTCATGACCAGGTCCTCCATCCTTTCCTCTAAAGCTAAAAGTATGTTGTTTTCAACATCGCACCTTTCACGTTCTCCTTCACCATCTCCGCCACCTTCTCCGACTATCATGAAACCTAAAAGAGTTTCTACAAAACCGAGAGGACTACTTATGCCGAAGGTACTACCACATAAGATGGAAAAAGCACTAGAAAAAGTTCCGGGTTCTTACCATAACTCTGTGCGTAACCTGTACAAGACCTTGGCCAAATCACGAAAACAGTTTACAAAGGACGGTCGTCTCATTCTAGGAGACACACCTATAGATGAAACACATTTGATGAATCTTCTTTCGAGTGCAGTGCGACCGACTACTAAGAAGCGAGCCAGCTTACCGGGGCAGAAACAATTCGTCCAGATTGTTAAGAAGTTAAATCCGAAAATGAAATATATAAGGAACTACAACATGAAGGGTTCTGACAGTGAAGAGGAACATGAAGAGGTGGAAACATCTAGGCGGAAAGAGAAACCTCCTCAACAAGAAGGTCACGGCAGAAGTAAGAGACATCGACACTTTACAGTAACTCCGTTTGTAAAATGGTCTACAAGGCTCTGAAGAAAGAAGTGGTTAAGCACTTTACTGATCCTAAACAACCAGCAAGCTTCACAAGCGCATCCAAAATAAAGAAACACTATTTCAAAAACACTGACATCAAGCATATTGAAGATGCACTTGAATCTGTGGATGCTTATACTAAACATAAACCATTCAAGAGACGGTTTCCTAGGCGTAAAACACAGACTTTTGGAATAGATAAACAATGGCAAATGGACTTGATAGATATGCAACAGTTCAAAAAGTATAACAAAGGCTATTCGTATATAATGGTTGCCATAGATGTCTTTTCCAGATTTGGATTTGCACAAGCTATAAAAAGTAAAAAAGCCACAGATGTTACGGAAGCTTTCAAAGTTATGACAGTTAAAAGATGTCCTAAATATCTCCAAACAGATAAAGGTAAAGAGTTCCTGAAAAAAACTTTTCAGGATTACTTGAAAGAGACAGGTGTATCTTTTTTCACTGGAGAAAATGATGACATAAAATGTTCTATAGCAGAAAGGTTCAACGGCACCTTACAACAGAAAATGTGGCGATACTTCACTCACATGAAAACATACACATACATAGATGTACTTCAAGATCTAGTGCATTCTTACAACCACACCTTTCATTCTACCATAGGAGGTCGACCGGTAGACGTTAATAAAGATAACGCCGATCGATTGTTCTATCATTTGTATGAAAGAGTGAGAGCTAAAGATTTAAAGAAGAAAAGGAAACCTTTAATGAAAAGTGATGATAGAGCACGAATCCTAAGAAAAAAGAAAACCTTTAATCGTGGATATGAACCAAATTGGAGTGAAGAAATATTCACTGTAAAGAACCCAAACTATATTAAAGGGTATGAAATCGAAGATACCCTTCAAGAAAGAATAAAGGGGTGGTTTTATCCTCAAGAGGTTCAGAAGGTGAAAGTTACTCCGAGGAAGCAGTACACTGTCAAGAGCATCCTTAAATATAGAGGAAAAGGTGCTAAAAGACAAGCACTCATTAAGTGGAAAGGATACGGAGACAAATTCAACAGTTGGGAACCAGTCAAGAACATACAAAAATGGATGTAACCTGCACCCTACCCAGTAACTCATCTACTAAGACCTTTCCAGACAACACTCTGAGCACTTACAGAGTTCTTTTACAAAAGTATATGGTACTACCAGCTGACACAGACTGTGCGTTATCTGAAATAACGCTTCCAGTAAAATGGTACAATGTGCGAAAATCAACTTTCTACCTTCTCAGCGCAGAAGCACTGGGAGAAAAGAAGAAACATAACACCTCACCAACTAGGGCCAGAACTTCCCGCGGTTCTGATGAAGAGGCTTCTTCTCCTGCTACTTCCACAACTACACCTGGAACTGCAGCTGATTCAATTGAAACACCGACAGGACCAGACCCTGATCATGAAGAGTCTTCTGGAGCGTTTATTTCAGATGCAGTGTCAGCTGTAAGAACAGTTAGTGAGAGTATATCTCCTCCGACACACTTCAGACGGACCTACACCTCCTAAGAAACCTAGAGAAGGAATTACTCCATTACAAACACCTCCGACAAGGCGCGTTGAAGCTATCACTCGACTAAAGCGTGAAATAGAGAGCAGTAGGAAAAAACGTGACAGAGAACCGTTCCTAACAGACATGTTTAATACTGATTTGGTAACCCACATGCATGAAACACCCCCGAAAAGAAAACTAGAAGTTGAAATGGAAGGAATTGAAAAAGAAGAAAACGATGACGATGACGACCAACCAGAGCCCACAGAAGTATTCGAAGAAGCTGATGCTGACGAACCAAAAAAGCTTCCTCCCACATTGAGTTACATCGATTCATTAGCAAGGAAGCACTTTCCAGGAAAACGGTCTTACGCTCGTTTCTCAATGGAAAGCGGGCGAGTGGAAGCCAACAAAGATCTGATCAAACTCCTGAATAAAATAATGAAGAAAAATATACCAAAAGTCATCAAGAAAATGAAAGAAGAAAAGCGAAAAAATAAAGGAAATGGTCCAGATGAAATTTTCTCTTATAACGAATTCACAATGAAAACGCTTATTGCACTGCCTTCCAACACAATGCTCATCATACCAGAAAACCTTTCTTATCAACTTGGTTTCGAAGGAAAAATATACATGGGTAGGCGCACACGAGCAAAACAAATAACAGATGTCAACTTTAGAAACCATACAGTCTATGTCTACTCTGACATTATTCACAACGGGGTAGTAGGAGATACTGAAGCACCACTTCTTCGATGTATGGCCGTAAACAACTACTCTCAAAAAACAATGGACACAATAAACTTTCCCAATTTGATTTTCCATCCTCTGCGAATAACACATTTCAAAGAGATCGGAGTGTACTTAAGAGACAGTGCAGGCGAACCTATACCATTTGAGCACGGGGAAGTGTCGGTAGTACTGACCTTTAGAGCTCTCTCTCATCCCTATAGTACATTAGTGTAAGAAGGAAGACATTGGAAAAATGGTGAGTTACTATATGAACGTGCCACCCTTGTATTCATCACCAAGAGGTGAATATGGCCAATATTATAAGCGCTCGCAATTTGGAAGTGGCCAATTACCTGCTTTCGGTGGAGCTAAAAGACAACGTGGCCACGGAATATTCGGAAGTATAATGAGATCGGCTCTTCCGATGATAAAGAAGCTCGGTGCGTCAGCATTTAAAGCAGCAGTCCCCACCATCGTGAAAACAGGAAAAGGTGTTTTTGACGATGTCGTGGCTGGAAAAAACTTTAAGAAGAGCCTCGTAAAAAGGTCAAAGAGTGCAGGAAGTTCCTTAATGGACACAGCCTTCAGTGCAGCCAGAAGGTACTTAAACACTGACGACGATGGCCCTCCAGCCAAACGACGCCGAGCAACGCAAGGTGCAAGACGTGGTAACGGGAAGAAGAAGAGTGTAGGTAGATGTAAGTCTACCCTTTTCTAAAGGACTCATCATGAGTCTCATTCACCCCTGTGCGGCAACTTGTGCCGTAGGTGAATTGGATTTACACGCACTACCTATATCACAGAAAGATATTCTCCGAAGTCAATTCGTCAAGAAAACAACAAACAACGCTCTCACTGACACCACAACTTGTTTTGACTTCACCTTCGAACCGAGCAATCTTTACACAGACCTCAGCGAAGCTGAACTCTACCTAGAGTATGTGGTCCAAGGAAACGACGAAGCTGCCTTAACCGTGGCACACGATGCAGCTCCAGTCAACAACTTAATTCATTCACTTTTCAGCAGCGTGCAGCTTCTCATCAACGGTGAGAAGGTAACTTCGAACAATGAAGAGTACTCCTACAAGTCCTATCTCATCGACCTCTTGACGACGGAGGAGGGCGCCAGAAAGTGTCGCCTCCAAGGTTGCCAGAACTGGTTCATGGACACCCCGGAAAAAATGGACACCAGAGGTGCAGCCAACGCAGGTTGGAACTCACGATGAACAGTCCATGTCGGAGGCGTTAAGTCTATGGTGGCAAGACCACACCTCGATTTGTTTACTCAGTGTAAACTCCTACCCTCTCACTGCGAGATCAAACTCGTCTTCGAACGTCAGCCCGCCAGCTTCTACATGCAGATGGCCGCTAACGAGAGTTACAAAGTCATCATCAAGAAGGCCGAAATGACCATGCGCCAAGTTCACGTCAGGGACGAGGTGGTGGAGGTACACAATAAAAGTGTACGCGACCCCAAGATGGGACCATTCAACTACCCGATCACCAGGAGCAAGGTCACAAAGCACACCCTAATGCAAGGTTCATCGGAGTACACGTGGACCGTACCCGACACAACGCAGATCCCCACGGGGGTGATTATTGGCTTAGTCAAAGAGTCGGCCAGCTCAGGGAGCAAGACGGAGAATCCGTTCAACTTCAAGCACTACGACGTAACAGAAGTCGCCTTGCAGTTCGACGATCAGAAGTTCCACGTGAAGACAGACTTTGTCAACGGAAACGTTAGCAGAGCCTACAGTCAACTCTTCAAGGAGACTGGCCTATTAGCTTCGGGTCACGACTGCGGTATTCAGTTACATCATTTTAAGAACGGTTACACGTTGTTTGCTTTCGACCTGACTCCCGACCGAACCCCGGAGGACAGCCGCATCAACCTGCTGCGACAGGGAAAGCTGTCGGTGTCCCTGAAGTTTGCTGAAGCGCTGGGCCACGCGGTTTCAGTAATTATGCTGAGCACTTAAGACAGCTTGATCCAACTAACAGCCGACCGATTGCCGGTCACTGACTACGCCATGGTGTAGAACTGAAGATGGTTCTCAAAACCTCAGAATTGAACAAAATTCTACGTAACCATCCCCACACAAATAGATATTTCCTTGGAACTTTTCCCTCTGATAGAATACCAAAAAAACCACGACCCTTCACTTGTTTCATTAGCAACACAGATCCTCACAATAAACCAGGGGAACATTGGGTAGCATTTTGGGTATCACCACAAGGGAAAACTTTCTATTTTGACTCATTTGGGTTACCACCAATAGCTATAAAGCACATCTCGTTCTGCCAACGTTCGTCATACGGTATCTGGGAGTATAACCGACAACAACTACAAGCACTCACAAGCACCACCTGCGGAGCGCACTGTGTTCGATTTCTCATAGAAACATGTCGTACTCTCAACCCCTACGTCGCACTGTCAGTGCTAGGTACCCCAGCCATGACAAACCTAACGGACAAGACAGTTCTTACTTACATGAACTTAAACCGGTGGAAATGGAGAAGACGGAAACACCAGATGTTGAAACGCTAGAAATGTGGTTATCTACAGATACAGAGGAAAAAGGAGAGTCATCAGAAGAAGAAGATGAAATACTGGACATGCCTAAGAGACGTCCCATATCACTAGGACGCATGCAACGTGATCTGGAGAACACCATTGACTGTGTGGAGGCCCTGTCGGCTAATGTTGACCGACTCCTCTTCGCCGTTACCAACTTGCAAAGTAAGCTGGAAGAACTCACAGAACGTTCAGCGCAATCTAGAGGCTGTGGTTTCTCATGCTCCAACAATTCCTTCGCCCTTTAAGAAAATAACTGACCAAGGACAATGAAGTATAGGTAAAAAGCTGAAAAATGACTGCCCAAGGACAATGAACTATAGCTAAAAAAACTGAAACATTTTCACTATATAGGAAATGTATGAAAAACCAAAAAAAGTATAAAATATATGAAAAACATAAAATATTTAAAATATTTTTAAAAATCTAAAAGAAACGCCTTGTATATATATGAATTATAATCTGCTTTTTACGATTTTTAATAAAAAATAACTAAAAAAAATGTTGTTTTGTTTTATTTATTATATGTAATGAATAATAAATGACATAAGCCTATACAAACTATATACAAAAAAAATGTAAAAATAACGAAAATAATAGAACGTCCGGTAAAATTATCCGGTAAAATATACGTAGAAAGTATATATAAAAAAAATGAAAAAATAACAAAATAATACATACGTTCCTTAAACGTATTTTTAAAAGTAGGTTACGAAAGTAGGTCGTAATGACCTAATTATTCAAAGTCTCTATTAGTCTATGAACCTATTTATGCCCGATGCTCACTCGTACTGACCTAGTGACCTAATTAGTAGCATTGACTATGTGCGCCAGCGACTCCATTATACTACTATCAGTACAGCTTAGAAGATGACAGGAGATGACTGCAGGTAAGGTAACCTGACCACGAGCCTGTCGCTTTTACTATATCAGGAATATACTGATAGATATCATCTTTAAACGTTTTAGTTAGTATCTTCATATATACATCTGATCTTCCAGAATATGACAATATAGCAGTGATAATGGTTCATGATAATAATAACAATGGTGGTAATAGATATGAGTGAAAATATCGAAATAATGAGCAAATAATGAGCAAAGTTTGTTTACACGTCAGAAAGGTATGTCTTAATAAAACCTATATTTTGAATTAAATTGAATTTGAAGAACATTGTCATTGTTGTGAGGCTTATAAGAGATTATTCTGTGTGACATTCATCGGTAAGTAAGCTTTATGATATAATATAAAACATTCAAAAGATAGCAGTACATGTGCCTCTTCAGCTACAAGTAGAGGCCCAGTACGGTCATTGTTCTTTGCTAGCACATTACATATGTAGCGTAATTAATATTGTGTACATAATTATGTGGGCTGTAATAATTAACCATTTAACTCGTGAATACTTTATGGTACCCGCGCACTCGTCCTCTGTTATGAAGTACGTGTATTATATAATAACAAAGCTCTGAGGTAGAGATTGAAAAAGGCTCCCAATCCGTCCTCAGTGTCGACGCCTGCCGGGTGGGCCATGTACCATAGCGCAACAGACGCTGAGGGGACGCCGTAGTAGTATAGGGATTGGGCATTTGAAGAGGGACACTATTGCATGTTTTGTACATAACGCCTTAGCTTGACGGCGAATTTTACCTATCTTCAGAGGATATCTTTAAGGCAGATAACATGGATAAGAGAGGGATAAGAAGAATGAGGTGGCCATCAGCCTATGCATAAACAAATTTGTGTGAATTTAAGATAATTATTGTAAACAGTGTTTATCATACAACTTGAAAAGGGGAAGACATACATGCATGACGGGATGTTTTCCATTCGGTCTTATTCTTATCCAAATCTCCTTTCGAATGTTTTGATATGCAATGACTAAAGAAAATTGGAAAAATAAACTACATGTTCTTTTTTGATTGAATTGTTATCTCAAACATTTCGGAGAGTGGTGTAGATATGAAAGCCTATTATGGCTAGTATCATATGCATGCAGTAGCCATCACACATTATGACATACACACATGGCATACTAACAAGAGCTGCTCAGGCTGGGATGAATTGCTCATAACGGCCGCCCCAGACCCTTGACCCCCTACAACTAACCCCGACCCCTCCAACCCCACCTGCCCCGCATACTTAACCCTGGCGACGCCCTTCAGGAATACAGAACGGGGAGGACCTGCAGGTTAGTGGTGCATGGGATGCCCGCCGGGGGAACTGACCTGCAGGTGCCCGGATGTGATTAGGCTGAGTCATGCAGATAACATGAATGGCTCATTAAGATTGTATAGGTTAACTATCTAGGAGTTATGTTAACGATATCATTGCAGAGTACGATACAAGAAGTCTCAATGTTACAATAGTGGACATAGTTTATAGGGCTGATGCATGCAACCTATGGCAACGAATGCCTAAATAATCAAGATTAGCAATTTTGAAGGGATGGCCAATAAAAAAAACTGTTATTTGGCACAGGTGCGCCACCTAGACGACTTTGACGTAATTAGTGCCTCGGGTACTACTAAAGACACGATATACAGTAATAAACTAATGAGCAGCGCATTCAATGGCTTGATCTTTCCAGTACTAAGAGATGCTCACAAAAGCCAAGAGAGGAGCTTTCAAGTTGCGATACTTCTATCTAGACAATAATTTGGCTAGACATTAATTGTGGGTTGGCCAAAACAGCTTTTAGGAAAATATAGGCTGCCTATATTAGGCATATATCCCTTTCCCTACTATACAGAACATGTATATTTTACATAATATCATGCCACCTCGCATGGTCATTGTGACCATTGTGTTACATCAGAATAATAAGTCGAAGCAACAAAACACAGTTGGAAAATAGCAACACTTTTATTTAAACTAGATTTATGCTCCAGTAATCTCCGAAATTAATGACACAGATAAGATTTCTACCATACACCATAGCAACAACAATTGTATACATACCAAAGGCACAGTTCCTTTAACGAGGAACGGGTAACAACCAGAAATGCTGGGAACTACTAAAAACATGTACTAGTGGTGTTTAGGGAGGTCCCTGAGTTACAAATTTCATTTACTATATGATCTAAGTGGCCAGTGCCCGGCAAATATATATCTCATTTACGCTACAACCTAGGGCACAAGGCGAATACCCTGTCAAACTGATTCAATACGAGAAGGCAGTGGCCATTGCAAAGAATCAATACTAGACAAGTCTTGGGAATGTTGCTTTTGATAGGAAATGTTCTTATTCTCAGTCTGGCTGAAAATACTAATATATATAATATCTTTGACAATATATATATATTCTATATATTAATATAAATTCCATGAAGGACATCTAACATTTAACACCAGGGGCCTTCGCTATCTGGAGACTGACACTAGGGCCCTCTACTGGCAGAAGTTACTGACCACTAGGTGGTAGTATTGGAGATCACTTCTCAGCCAACCTCTGGAGAGGTCACACACACGCTACATTGTCCTGGAATTTATAATAATAAAAAGAGTTTATATACATTTGTATGTAATAATACTGATGTCCCTTACTCCAGTAAAAAAACATAATGGTACATTCATTCTGCCTCCAAATAAATCAGGATAAATCTACAACGAATGATAGATCAACAACAAAGGTTTTTATGCAGGGTTTTACCGGTTTGAAGGAAGTGACATCTCCCATAAGAAAAGACATGACCGTACTTTGCCTTAACCCATGGCAAATTCATGCTGGGCAGCATACTGGCCGGTCACGTGGTGATAAAGTTGTCGCTCGATGTCAGCGAGGAGCCCGCTCGCCCCGATCCTGAACAGGTCCGGCTTGGTCCACTCGTCCCCGAGCTCCTCCTTCATCATCGACAACCAGACCAGCGAGTCCTTCGCACTGCGGATACCGCCGGCCGGCTTGAACCCAACCTACAGAGAGGATGTTTTTATTTCACTGTGATTGCATCACTATAGGATATCATCATATCATTTTTTACATTCTGAAATAAACTTTTACAGCTTTTCCTGATGTCTTTTCCTGATGTCTTCATGGAGAAGAGGTAAAGTTCGGCCAATATCTAATGCAAGCAGCACCCGTTTTATGTAGCCAGAATTTCAAGGAATTAACTATATAATCATATACCTCTCACAATCGTAAGGCTGTTGCTGTCGGTCTTATAATAGAATACCATGACCAGACAAGTAGGTGATATAACGATCACACCCTTCTCCCCCCACAACCCTCTATGTTACTCACCTTGAAGCCCGTCTTCTCATAGTACTCTCTCAGTGCCCGTACCATGACTAGACCCACGGGTAGTATAGCGTTCACACCCTCCTTGCCTGTCGATGTCTTTATGAAGTCAGCACCTAGAACCAATTGATAGAAAAACATATCAAAAGAAACCTAGCAGTGTAACGTAAATATTTTGTCTCTTATATATCAAACATTTTTGAAATACTTAAAAGAGATGATATATAGTTTTTCAAACTGGGAACGAAAATGAATCTGCAGGTTGAGTTACATGTACTAAGAAATACCTGTTGAAAGGCCTTTAGAAAATATGTCAAGACTTCCATTACAGTTTCTGATTTACATTATTATGTAACACATTTTTTCATCATTTTTGTAAACTTAATCTGCAAGACCAGGGAGGTTACTTCTGAAGATTGATTAAAAAAAAACTGCTGATGAAGGAATCCCCACCTGCCATCATGCAGACAAGGCTGGCGCGGTAGACGTTGGTGAGGGACCCAAGCTCGCCTGTCGCCAAGATGGTCTTCATGTGGGCTGAGCCGCACGCCTTCTTCATCTGACGAACCTCATTGTATACACCTAGAGTGCAATACACATGTTGGTTGATTAAGTTAAACATCCAATCTGCAATTTCACAGCATTACCAGGGCAGACACACAATCTATAAAATAATGGCCATGAGAGTGACAGAATCTAAGGTGGTGCAAATTGTCCCTCCTATAATATAAGAGGTAATGACATTGTACGCGAGACCACCCTACATTATAAAAGTTACTACTACTACTACTATTATCTACACAATATAAACAAGTGATCTGATATTCCCCATCCTCCGTAGGATATGTACTTTTTTATTTATTACACCAAACACCCAAAAAAAGAGAAGAGAAATCCAGATCATGACTTCCCCGTTTATTATAATGCTATCTTTAAATAATTGGAAGTTACATTAAAAAAAAGCTGCTTGATAGAGACTTAATAATTTAGTTGTTATAGATTAAATACATCTTAGACAAACCTTGCCAGTTGCCACTGAGCGCATATTGTCGGTTGATGACGATGTCGATCTCGGTTGCCCCATCAGCCACGGCCAGCTCGATCTCCTCAAGGCGGGTCTTAAGGGGTGTTTGCCCAGTCGGAAAACCAGTCGCCACTGGGGTTAGTAGAGAGAGAAACATGATTAAACCACCTCAATCAGAATACAATTTTACTCTATTTATCACAATCCATAACAATTACGCCAATATATATTATGTATATTTTTGTTTGGTGTGTTCTCTTGAATATTGCCGGAAGGGATTTTCAGTCTATACTTTCTGTAAATTGTATAAGTTACTTTTTATACATAACTCTGGCATGTTCTTAATCGTGTCATACAGAAATCATGTCGCTTTTGTTAGTGTAAGAGTGCAATTTTATCATATCAGAAAAAAAGTGAGAGACGGGCATACATAATGGATAGGCTGAGTGTTTAGGATCCTACATTTCTCTTTCACTTTTACCCATTATTTCTTGAAACTTTCAATGAGGCCAACAAAAAGGTGGTAATCTTAAGTATCGTAATTTTTAACCTGACCCTGACTTTTTTTTCAAAGATTTTTCTTTTTAATATGAGAATGCTCTAAGAATTTCCCCTTCATTCCCCTTTTATTTCTATTGCCCATCCCCTGATTTTGAAGGACAGTAATTTGCTTAAAGTCATACTTGCTTCCTTGCTCCCCAATCACCTAAGGTTTGGCCATGAACCCAACTCTCCTACAACTCAATTGGAATTGGACCTTTAGGTACCGTTGTACTTTCACATTTTGCCTGAAGAGAGACCATTCGCAATCTCTACCAATAAGAATCAATATTATTTTGATTCCTAAAACTGTGCTGCACTAAACCTTTTACATCTAGTTATGGTATGCATGCAACCCATAAGACATACAGTAACTACTTCCTGACAACTTAGTTGTCATAGGGAACGTTACAATTGTAACCATAGAGTAAACTGGGAAGCACCAATTAGAGCTCGATCCATTGATCTAGGCGCCAAGGCGGTGGCATCGAAAATCAGAACAAAAGACTAGCAACGTCTCCTATATGATAATTTTTAAATTGTCCATTACCTAAGTGGCGACATTATTTCTGTAACTGCGATATCAAAAAAAACCCCAAACAACATGACTCACAAGTGACAGAGCTATTCTATTTTTGTACTGCTGTTAGTCGGAGACAACAATCTGTTTTTTCTTGGCCATACTTACCCGAGGCGATGGGGATTTGTGGGGCGCCGGCCGCTGTCAAGAACTTCTTACAGTCAGCCACACGGCTGGGGTAAACGCACACCGCGCCCGTGGTCAGACCTTAAAAACCAAACAATATGATGCATTGGTTACACTGGCAGATTTAGGATGGAATGATACATTTGACGCATAAGTTTCACTGGATTTAGCAGGCGGCATCGAAGTACAGGCCAACAATAAAAATTAAATCGTTTTTCCTATTGTAATTTTCTGGCCAAAATTTGACATGTACAACATTTTCTTACGGCATGCTGCACCATTTTCAAATTTCTAGATTCAACACTCGTTAAATTTTACACAAATCATCTTTTACCCGAGCTTTCACAAGTCGGTTCAAGAACACTTCATTACAGATGGCTAAGATAAGTCACGTGTGATAAATTGATTTCCATAGATTGAAAGAGTAAGATTTGCTGTAAAAAATGTGAGTGTGTTTGTTAGAAGCCTTTAGAAATAAAATCCTGCTCCTATTTTGTTTTACAGCAGGGACCAAGTGATATCTGACCTTTGTTGTCCATGCCCATGGCCTTCAGCAGGTCCGGTCTGACAGGGTTCTTGGCCTTGTAACACAGGCGCTGCACATTGGACCCAGTGTCGTCTCCGGCCAGCGTCGTCAGGTCGATGCACGTCACCGCCCGCAACAACCACGCCGCCTGAGGAAATTATTGTGGATATGTTTTACTTTTAAATATATATTTTCCCGATTTATTGATACAGAAGTCATGAGAATTTATACAATTGATATTTTTATTGTATCATTGTTCCATGTTTACCGTGAAAATGTGATAAAACAAACGGTCCCTATATCCTTAAAATATGAGTCTAAATCACACGCAAATTTGACTTAGGGAATTTGCATATGAAATATACACGTGAATAATTAAAAAAAAAATCAAGTCCGTAAAGTTGAAAATAGAATGTATTCTTATCATGATAAACTATTACAGATTACATGATAATAAATATTGAAGCTCTTTCTTTGGTTCTAAAGCTATGCCAACTGGACTTGCCTGCCATTGTTTCTTCACTGTCCTCCTGGTTCCCAGTGTAGCAGCGCGCCGTTTCACGGCCGGCAGGTTCACTCTGGCCGTTTCCAGCCACGATCCGTCTGTTACAAGAAAAAGTAGTATATGTTTGACACAGGAAGCCCAATATTATCCATGATCAATCACATGAATTATGTTTGAATATTATGCTTAGCGTTTTAGAAAAAAATCAATTCCCTGCATTCCCAACAACCTTGCCTGGTCAGGATCAGATCTGAGTGAGCAGTGGATTTTTTATTATTACTTTTATCAGATGGAAATAATAAAGTTGTGGAAAATACATCCAACTCAACGACGGCGTTGGTAATGGTATAGACTTGATGTTTCTCTAAGACAGTAAAATCATAGATAGTCTACACATCTTATCTATAGACTTGGGCATAACGTAGATCTAAGTTTTCTGGCACAGTGCAGTAAACAAAAACAATAGGATAGGTCGGGATAGCTGTGCAAAACTATCTTTTTGTGCGCCTTCTAGTATATATATGTACATCAAAACTCCCAGGGAAAAAGAAGCAGCGCACAACGGTAATTTTAGACCTTCAGTTTTGTTTTATCATACAGGTAGCTCGGTCAGCCTGGCAAAATAACGTTGCTTTGTGGTGACCTCAAATCAACATGAATGGTACCACATATACCAGTACCACTATACTTATTGTACAGTACCAGCATTACTCTCATTCAATAGAGTGATAATCATGTGTACGCATTATAATTAAGCTATCGTATTGTCCGTGATCTATGATTAGATAATATATAATCAGATAATAGTATCTAGGTCAAGAGAATAATGCAACTCTGTGATACCCCTGCATCAAATGAAGCCTAATTTTGCGATCATAAAGTAAACCAATAAGTTTACCTTTAAAATTCAATTATTTCCAAAAGATGTAGATCTATGAATAAATGTCTGTTACTGGTTCGGTTGTGTTTAAATAAACTTTAATATTATAGATCTTCTTGTAGCAATGGACCCAGAGCGACACATGCATTTTGGGCCAATAATAGATCTAATGACATATAGGACATGGCAATTTCTGATATTGTTCAGGGCAACACTATAATTTCTTAAATTAAAAGAGCGCGTTACGATTTCTTTAATTCTAGATGGCGACATGTGGGTCCTTTACTAAATAAATTTGATATTCAATGTGTTAGAGTCTAGTCATGCAAAAAAAAACAAAAAAAACTTTCAGTTAAAGTTCATTACCGGTATTTTAGACCTGTATCTAAAATGCTGGGATGTAAATCAAGGTTAATGCAAAAATCTGAAACCCTATAAAGAAGCTTTGAAATTATCTAGGTAATTGCAATAAAACGTGATGTGAGAAATTACTTAAAATCATTAGACTAGACATAGATCTAGATTTGAGGTGATGATATGAAAAAAAATCTTAAACCAAACACAAATCTGAAAGTTTGCATCCAAGAAATTGTAGATATCTTTGACCATCATCAAGAATCTAGCATGATTACCAGGTAATTAAGCCGTACCTCACGATTTATATACCTGTAGGGCAGGTCTGTACTGTCTGTAGATAGGCCTACAGCTTCTCTGAAGCAAAGGCTGAGCCTGAGGCCAAAGTTCAGATACTTTTGATCAACTAGGTCACAGTGTTTTTCTACAATTTCAGATGAACGACATGAAATAACATTTTGTCTTATGAAAAGCATAATATTGTGTCACTCTTTTGTCATGCCAGAACCAAAATAAAATGTTTCTAAATGGAGTAAATAACACAAACTTACCAAACTCTATGCCTGGATTGTGTGGACCCATGTTGACCAAAGGAGGATCGAACCGTAGCACCATCTGACGGATTGTTCAGACACTAAATTACGAAAGTAAAAATAATTAAGTTGAAAGATTGGACAATCATTTGTCCATAAACGCATTATTTAATACTTTTAATAATTATATTAAATTTCGTGAAGTTGTGATATATGTTGTCAAAAATAGCCTTTATGTTTTACGAAAGTAAAGATAAACATTTTACACTCTGTAAGCAGATACAGAGTACAGTATTTTCTGTTTAGCGAAATCAAACTTCTGCTTGGAGAGCGACGCACGTGTATCGCAATGGCGGACGATTTAGACGACGAGTGGTGGGTCGACCAGAAAAACACCGACGATAAAGGTATTTTACAATCTCATCACGAATATATATGATGTGATGTTTCCTCTGGAGTTTGTGATCAAATGTGAACCGTTTATTATGCGAATTCTGGTATTCTGCTTATCTAAATTACATTTGATGTCCCAAAGTGTGGCTTCTTCGGCTTTCTTTCTTTGCTCAGTGAGTCAGCCCCAGTCAGACATCTATCACTCTTAAAGACATAAGTCTTTATGATTTTATCACTATCACAATTCCTAAAGGCATACTAAAGGTGGAACCGTTCAACGATTTCGGTTTTCCCAGAATTTTTATCGGTCCAGGGCCCGGTCCCGTCACTCTGATTACAAAAGGGTACGCATCATAGTTCTAAAAAACGCGAAGAAAGGGTCCATTTTCACAAACTTCGCATGTCCCTGTTTTTGAAAAAAAAGGGTACATTTTCTGCACATTTGTCAGCGATTTGGAAAAAAGGGATCTTTTCCCCTTCATGTTATGTAATTTCGGGAAAAAAGGGTAATAAAAAGCCACAAAAAGTCAGCATTTTGCAAAAAAAGGGGTCAATTTTTGGGTATAAAAGTCAGTGGAAAGGGGGTCTTTTCTATCTTGAAGAACGATGATATGTCCTACCTTTATATCTGAGTGGACGGACTGGGGTCCAGGGTTGCCACAGGTCTGGGAAAAGTGTGTTTTTCTCTTCAAAATCAGGGAATTTTAGAATTTGTCAAAGAAAACTGGAATTTTGAAAAATGTCACTGTCACAGTGTCAGGAAAAGTTGATCCTGGTCAGGGAGAACTGGAATTTCCAGATCTATGAGCCATGAACTGTGCGTATGTTTCTGTACAAATCCAACGCACACTTTGAGACGAGGGGTTGGGGGGGGGGGGGGGTCGGATTTATTTTTTAAAATGTGTGTATGTACTTAATAAATGGAAGGCCCCTTAGATCTGAAGGATGATGTTTATAACCCTTTCTCTTGCGACATTTTTGTGTATGTAATTCCTTCAATCAATTCTCGTTCCAGAAGAAATATCTCCGAGCTCAGATTCAGAAAAGGAACAAGAAAACGTAAAAAATGATGTAAAAAAGTTAAAACAGGCAAAGTCGCCTCAACCGGACTCTAACAAAAAGAAGAAGAAAAAACAAAAAGACAAACAGAAGAAAGTTGAGAATAAAGTCATTAAGGAAAAGGTGGAACCAATAAAGAGAAAACAGGAAGAAGCAGCCAATGGGGGAACTTCAGATGAACCGCCAGCAAAGAAAAAAAGGAAGAGGGTAGGACAAGTACTCTATTCAGTCATTTATTGCGATTTGGTCATTTATGAATCAAGATAATTTTACAACTAACAAGCTCGCTCCGCGAACCCCGCCGCCCCGGCCGGTCGCCGACCTATCGGCATCTCCTCCTCTCTGCACCTCTCCCCCCCCCCCCTCACTCCCCCACCCCAATGCGTCTCCAGTAGCGCTAAGGGCCCATCACCACATGGAGGACACTGCATAAATGGGTCCCCATGAAACTGTCCTGTTTGAATTAAGTGCATGTGGGGTGTCTTGAAACCCATAATTTATGCAGGACTCAGCTGGTTCCCTCAGTCCCCTCAGTACAGTGTTTACAAATCCGTAGTACAGATGGGTTAGCTGGTCCCCTATGGCACTGCTGGTTACCTATGACACAGTGTGGGCTAAAAGATCTGCAAGTCCCGTCGAAGCAACAACGATTTAGAACAAATAGGGTAATGAACGACATTACCCTGAGATAAAACTCCTAAGAATTTGCCTTCTTTGAAGACAGTGTTTCATAACTTGAATTTCAGAATCTGTTAAGCCTGTATTCCACGATGCTTTCATGTACTTGGTTTATCATTTAACTTGCTTTTATTGAAATGCAAGTGAAACATATGCAAATGCAATCATTTATAGGATTTGCTTGAGTTCATACTCGCGTTTTTACTTGCGTTCATGGAACGCAAGCATAAACGCAAGTAAAAGGCTTTATTATATATCAACTTCGTAGTGCCTTTACCTTCATCATTGTACTGCCCCGTTAGCAAAGGTGGAATAACTGATGGCGTTATGCCACACTGGTCAATAATAAAAAAAGTATTGCGTGGAGGGCAATAAGGGTGCTTGCCAGCGTGGAAACTACTTGTTTTATTCCCTATTTTTAACCATCACGGGGTCATTGATATATATAATAAAACAAGAACTAACCTCGGGAGAACTCAGCCTTGATTATTGCCCCTTGTCTCAGCCCATTCATGGGTCCCGGGCAGTGCCCTCGACCCATGAATGGGCTTTGACAGCGGGGCAATAATCATGGCTTCGTGCACCCTCGGTTAGTTCTGTGTATATGTTCCACGATGCATTCAGTGCCACTTGCATTCCTTTAATTACACAAACGAAAGTTTGCTTGTGTTCAGATACCAAGATGTTGGTATCTGGAACACAAACTTCTTGCGTTTCCTGTTTAGAGAGAACACAAGTCCTCCCCAACGCACTGTGGAATTTAGCCTTTAATCTCATCCTCTCTTCCCCGAGGAAAACAAAGTTATGACCTCACAATTTTCAAATCTGATTAGCCGAGTGGTCAAAGATGACATTCAGGGGTTCTCGCTTAAAACGTGCAGCCTTCAGTTCGAATTCTTATGTATGTCTTTTTATTTTTCCTTTTACGTACCCACAGTAAATACAGAATTAAAAACAACATTATCAACCAGTTGACAGACTTATTTTTCTGAAATTTAAATAAAGAAAAATATATGTGGTTATCAAAATTGACAATCTATAGTAATTTGAAATCCCTGATTCCCTAGTGGATAATGGGAACAGAAATTCTGGAGACTCGACCTGTGTTTTTGGGTATAGGGCCTCTGGTTACTTCCAGCATTCTCTGAAAGAGCCGTGAAGGGTTGGCCGAACATTTATTAAACTACCCCAACAGACGAATAAACTCAGGTTAACAAGGGCCGTAACGTTTCAAAACTACATCTCTGATGGGTTTTTTTCGTTCCAGAAGTTGAAGAGTGAGGAGCTGGCGGCTCAGCCCGTCACGGGCCTCACCCCCGAGACGTTGGTGAACGCGCTCAGCAAACACTACAAGGACAAGTTGTCCACGGTCGAGTGGGACGAGCTGGCTCTGGACAGTAAGTCAGATGGGCACAATGTGTATTAGAGACTGGGAAAAGGCCCACTAGGATGATGTGTTCATGGTTTTGGTTAATGTATTTTCTGTGAATGTGGATCACTCTTTGTAAGACATTTGATCTGATTTGTAATTCTAGAATTATAAATTGTAAGCATGTAGTAGTAGTGCACGCGCACGCTCATGATCTTTTCTGATAGTTCTTTATTTTTTACTCATATTTGTATAATAAAAAAGGGGATTTTACTTTCAAACTGATGATGATTGTGATGCGTGCTTTAAGGACAAGTTTTGCCAGCAATACATGTTGCGCTAGAGTAGGCCACATTGCGTCTTGAATTGATAGGAACACACAACCCTTTTTTACTTAATGCATGAACTAAACACATTGAACCTTCTCGTTCCCCAGCTTCCAAGCACTTCTGTGAGTGTAACGACATGACACACAACCCCGTGTCCTACCTCAAGACGGTGTTCCCCAAGTGGGCGAAGGCAGTGGAGAAGGGCGGGGCGCAGGGCAAGCCGGGCGCGGGGGACGAGGCGCTGAAGCCAGGCAGCCCGCTCGTACTGATCATCACACAGGCTGCACTCAGGGCCACGCAGCTCAACCGGTAAGGCCAGGAATTATAAATCATTTAATTATTTCCAATTTAACAGGTGAAAAATTTTTTGTTGCCCGCCAACCCTGTAGTTTAAGAAAAGAGAGATTCTCAGTCTAGTGTGGACAACACAGTAAGACACTAGGTCGGAAATAGTAACAGCAGTTATGTTAGCACAAGAAAACCAAAGATTCTGTGAAAGAACAAATTAGTTTAACTTTTAAAAACTTTATTTAAATGCGGGTAAAAATGTTATACCATTTTGTAGATTTCCTGGTTCGTAAAATATAAAGAAAAATATTTTTCTTTGGATTAATCATTCAGTTGAAAAATCAAGAAAATTTAATCGTAATGAGTTTGTTTTTCCTGATAATACCCAATCTGTTCGTGACAAGAGACATAGTGTCTGAATTACAAAACAACAGTAAATTATTGAATGTTATTTCAATTTCTGAAACAGTGAGATAACGGACTTCAAAGGCAAAGACTGCAAAACAGCAAAGTTGTTTGCAAAACACTTTAAGGTAAGGTTCAATATTTTTCTCGTTAAGTATAAAACACGAATTAGGATTAATTTAGTGAGCCAATTTTCTAATACATGAAAACTTTCCGAGAGCAATTGAGTCTGTCAATCATTAATTCCTTTTCCAGTGCATTTTGCTTATTATCTTTAAATCATTTCTGTCAGTTGATAACGATTTCATTTTGGTAACGGAAAAAGTCTTCCCTCGCTTGAGATAACTTAAGTATTAAAGAATATAATTTCCCATCTATCTTTAAACGCAATGTAAGCTGATTTAAGTCCGGTAATTATTCCAGCTCCAAGACCAGATCAAGTTCCTGTCCAAGAACACGGTCCACCTTGGGCTGGGCACACCGAGCCGCATCCAGGCCCTGCTGGAAAGTGGTGAGTCGCAGCCCAAGTTTAATCTCATAATTTTGATCGCACAAATACAAAATTATTGAAAAAAAAACTTAGTATCGTCGTCTAGAGCAGTGGCCAAACTAACCAGTGACTTAGTATTTTCTAATGTAACGTCTTGAACCTTTTTTTTTATTGATCCGAACATGTATGAATTGGGTGTATCAGTTTAACAAAAAAAATCCGTGGAAAATGATTTAATCGAGGCATTTTAATCATGGATATCAATGTAGAAAGTCATAGTTTCTGAAAAAAAATAGTTTTCAATATTTCCTATTTATTTTGGAAGTTTCAAACGTATCGTCATTATTTAAACTGTCGGAACATAGAGTAATTTAAAGTGTTTATTTCCAAAACACGACAGTTTTGTCTCTCTGAAACTGTCCAAAAGATTTTAAATCTTAATTTTCAAGTGTTTTTATTCTGTCCCTTCAGATGGTTTACACCTGGACAGCGTGCGGCGCGTGGTGCTGGACTGGAGCTGGCGGGACGTGAAGTTACGCCGCATGGTGGAGATCCCCGAGTTACGGACACAACTGTTTGACCTGCTTAGAAAGTACATCATCCCCAGGTTAAAAGACAGCACCTGTAAAATAGGACTTATGTAGGAAATCACCGGGAGGGGACAGCTGTTTTAAGAGTTTTGAATGTATAGGTACTGATTAAAATTCTGATGGAATGGATTGTTTGTAGCTATGTTCATGGTTGGTGTATACAATGTATATGTGTCTAATAAAATATGTATTATTGAATTCTCTTGTGGTCTTGACATTTATGCGGAACGATTAAGAACTTGCATCCCTATTCAACTCATGCATCTATCTTAATTCTTCCTAATTGAGGTGCACCCTGTAGTGAAAAAACCTGTTTGCTATCACTCCATACCACTAATTTGATTCAGGGCTATCTGACCATATAAACACAGTCCATATCACAGCTTTCCTCCACAGTCTTCATTTCCAGTAAAAATTTTACGATGCCATTCTTCCTACTTTTTGTAGGATTTCCTACTTTTTGGTGATTTTGGATTGCACAACCAATTTTTCCTACAGCACTTTCATATCTATTTTAATATCTATCTATAGAGAAATGTGCTAGTTTCAAGCTATTCAAATACAAATTCTGTATCAGGAATCTATTCCTGAAGGTAATAGTCGCTCTTATCTGCTTCTGGAAAAAAGTAGGAAAAGCGTTGCCTACTTTTCCTGCTTTTTCATCAGTTTTCAGTGGCATCTTCGAGTTTTAACTGGAAGAGGCTTGTATTGGCACAGTAGGCTAAAGGCTCCAGTTTTAACTGGAACTGCCTCGAGACGAGAGGAATGTAGACAATGGCATGAGAAACTGGTCAGGGACATTTGATTGGACCAAGAAGGAAAACCAGGGTAACTTTGCCTGTATGCCAATATCTAAGATAGAAGAATTTGTGATATACAACACTAAATTTGCTTCAGATTAGGATATTTGGTAAATAAAGTAATGGTCTCAGGAAAACTAGAAATCCAGGAAAAACTGGAGAGGTTTCATCCCTGATTCTGAACTGTTCGCCACAATTAAGCATACAGCTGGTATATAATTATATATCTGATATTTTATTGATCTGCGAAAAACCAGCAACACGTAAAAACAAACTCAAAAGGTATTTCAGCAGTTTTAACTTTTTAATGTTCATATTCCATGTATGTCAAATGAAATACATATTTTTTCATCGGTGATTTTTTTTCTCATACTGTACCAGTGAGGACAAATGTCCCAAATCTAGACGTCGGTGGGTGCGTCAGACGGACAAGCAACAGTCTCAATAATCTTTATTTCATCTGGCCATTTTCTTTTCTTTAATAACACACCCTGCACTCTAAAAATACACTTCAAAGGCGAAAAATAAACCAGTCTCTTTAGATACGGACAACACGCTTCGCAAGTGGAAATGTTTTAAGTATGTAAATCACAAAGTTGAGGTGAACAGGATACTTCCAAGCAGAGCACATCGGTGCTATCGATAACTTCATTCACGATACACTAACGAAATTTAAGCTATTTCACACCAATCAACTCGTCTAATAACTTAAATACGTACATTGTTGAGTATACATGTTAGTCCAATTTTTGTGTGTGGATAATCCTTATTATCTATTTACATGTATATACGTTTTCAGGCGTTTTGTAGAATAAAGGCATAATTATGTAGTTTTTTTTCTTGGAGGTTTTGCCTTGTTCTTTATAAATCTATGTTGATTTATGGTCCCATGTTCATAAACCATTTGGGAATTCATTTCTGCAGGACGAATATGAGAAAAATGTACAGACTAGTTCAAAACTCAAGTGAGTTATTTGAGAAAGGAATGAACGGTCGGTAATAGTATCACTCGTGTATTCTCCCTATACGGACTCTACGTGGGCGTACTCAATTGTGGTCAGTAAACCAAACCCTTTAAGGCTATATTCCACTATATGGTATTTGCTTGCGGCACATGGAAAAAACGCAAGCAAACTGCCGCAAACTCATTTGCGGTAGGGTATCGCAAGGTGGAATATAGATACCTACTATTTTATATAGGTTTTCTATGCTTTGCTTGCGGTCACAGATACCAACATGTTGGTATCTGAACTGCAAATTGCTTGCGGCGCCCATAGATAGCAACCGCAAATGCACCCTACCGCAAAGTGGAATATAGGTTTTACTTCCCAGTAACAGATTTTTCACTTTCTTAAATGGCGCCTACAAACAGCAATTTCAAAATGCACTTCGGGAAACTCCATGGCTTGAACTAACAATCTCTTTTACATTAACGTTAGTTAATAGGAATATCAAAGCAGCAAACATAAGGGTATTGTCTATACTTATAAATATGCGTCTTTTTTGGTGAATTAAAGTGGACCCAAGGAGAATTTTTTAAAACTCTACACAAGCTTTGCTGGACGGCTGCTTCAACATCACAGTTTTGTGTGCTTGTAAATAGCAAACTTAGCATCTTAAAGCTTCAAATGCAATCAAATGACTCATCAGACATGGACGGAGCAGTTGTCTGTGCTTGCATGCCGGTAACACATCTAAGTTGCGACAAATTGTTCACAGGTCTTTTATACAAATACTCGGCCTGCTTGTTGAGGACATACCTTGTGAAATAGCAGGATGTGTTAGTATCAACGGTGGCTTATTTACAGTTATTCATGGCCTGGATATCTCGGCTAACACAACCTTCACGTGGCAAGCCGGTGCGAAGTCTAATACAGGACTAGCATGCCACCGTGTAGAAAAACTGACATCATTGCCCGATGGAATTTTACATGGTATATTTCCAAGAAAGGATATCAAATTCGTTATATACCAGGGTCTCTTTCCCCATAAAAAAAACTACTCATTTTATAAACTATTTTGTATTTCCCTTCGCCCCGACTTGTTTAAGACCCATTTTCTTGTAACTTATTTCTGCAACCTCCTACTCAGGAAAAGAACTAGGACTGTAATTTACTCTTTGAATGGTGTTTTTGTTTACAAATATACACAATTTTCAAGCTTATTTCCTACTGAAACATAATGCTGGAATGTGTTAGGAATTTCATATACAGATGCGAAACTCTGGACTTTGAATGAGGAAAACATGTTTCTGGATAGCTGGATACCAACCGTTTTATATCTACGTAAAACCAGGAACCAGCGACAAAAAAGTTCCCGGCGTGTGCACTAATAACCAATGGTCGGTATCCAGCGGCCCCTTACATTGTCCAACTCCATCTCGTCCATCAACAATCACACACATTGAAATACTAGCGAGCGTGCATTTACGATCTAGCTACGCTATTCACGACCATAAGTATGGGTGCCATAGTGTATATTTTGTAGCAAGTATTTGTCCCTCATTTCTCTGAGACTTAAATTTGTAAGTCAACTCGTCCATTGACATGTTATAAGTACAGTGCCACCAGTAACAAAATCATGTAAATAAATAGCAACTTCTCTAGTATTAACATAGTCCTGTCCTTCAATTAGACATGCTATCTTGGATATGGAAAAATCACGCAGGAAAAGTGTATAATGAATTAGAAACCTAGACATCCGTTTTCGATTCCAAAGGAAAACGAATATTAAATTCTCAATCATTGTGTATGGACATTATAATGTACAAAAAGAAATGTCTTTACACAAGAAAATTTCAAGGCCGTCTTTATAAAAAGAAGAAAAAATTATGTCCTAGTCTGACGTCCTTTTGGAGGTTGTACAATGCAGTCCAAAACTGACTTTGATATTCAGGACTTTGGGGCATCAAAGTAATGACCCAAATACAGGACGGAATGAATAACAAGTACGTGTATGCTCTAACTAAACGTGTGGTGCACATGCCTCACACGAGGTGGGGTCCAACAATATGGCTAACGGGCGGGTGGGCTTACATCCCTAAAGACTAATTCATTTAAATATACGAAATCAAGTGTACAGAAGAACTGACAAATTCCTCTTTTAAAAATGACCATACAATTGATTATAGACATTTCCCCCCACTTTTGAATACATGAGAGCTAATTCTCCTTTATTATTGTATTTTATCACCCGCACGACCGTCGAGCGGTGTGTTTTGTGGCCAGGGCGGATTGACAGGCCGTACGCACCGCCCGTCATTTTAACGATTTGTAATAGGTTTAAAAATTATTTTGCTTTTGCTTGGGTGATAAAATAAAGAAGCACCTTAGGGGTCGTCCTCGGGTGGCTGTACGACCCATGGGGATCTTACGAACCTCGGGCTTTGCTCTTGGTACGTGACGATCCCCTATGGGACCCATGGGGATCGTACGAACCTCGGGCTTTGCCCTTGGTATGTGACGATCCACTAACGGCCGTACAGCCACCCTTGGACGCCCCCCGCGGTGCTTCTTATCATAAAATTTATTTTTCATGAAATATATTTCATAAAATAATTTCCATTATGATTTTTCCTATTTTTTTTGTCGGTACCCAAAATAACAGTTTTGGGGGGTGTAAAGATAATAAGTATCATGTACTTTCTATGATTATATTTAATGGGGAAAATACAGAACCCAAAGGCTGTAATTTGAGTAAGCCGTGGTCAGTCAGTCATATTGTTGGACCCCGTCCCAGGCTCTCTACTTGACTACACGTGAACACAACCGCAAGTAGGTGAACAAAGTAATTGGCACTTTACAGACGACCAGGCCCGGGAACATGGATACCCCGGACAACTTAGATGACCAGGACCGGGAAACATGCATACTCCGGACAACTTAGGTACTCAACACGAAAATCACAGGAATGAAAACACCAGACAACAACAATATATAAATACCTCGACGGTAAGCTCACCAGTAACACACTTATTTTTTCTTATAAACAAATATTCCCCCTGTACCGCAGATGGAATGTGGCGTTACACGGACAGGCACGGACTTCTTGTCCGCGTCTAACACTAAGAGTGGGGTAAATGACAAGGACCAATGAAGTACTGACCAGGGAACGTACAGGGTGGTTGCCTCCTTAGCGACACATAAGATTAAGCCATCCAAGTTCAGCATAGCATTCAAACAGAGCAATGCTAGAAGGAAAAACATTTATAAGTAAATTACATTATTACACTCATATGATTGACAACCATTTCTTAATGTGTTTTTAACATTATCTTGTACACACACAAAAAAAATTATGCCCCATTGTTTGTGACCACTGGCTGATTCTCCTCCAGTTTAGTACGTTTGCCTGACCAGTACTTAATTGGACCATGTCACCGCACAGGACAGTCAGCCTTTTCACTCGGCAAGGTGACAGTTTGGTCAATGATTGCTTTCTTTGCGAGAAATTCGTAATCAATTTTCCCTCGCGGCAAGCAACGTCATATTTACACACTATTTACAAAATTCCTATATGGGAAACATTACTTGTGTGATTTCCAGAAGTACCAATATCGTACTATTCTAAAAGTAAGGCAAGACTATATGAGCTGATTCTTGAATTACCATCTGACGATTTTAGGTAATGATTTAAGGCAAATCCAGACACATAATACCATTTCAGGTTACCACTGCTCACACTCGACTTACAATTACCTTATACTTGACAGACTCGTCGATATTCTGTATAGTGTGTCTGTGGGATGGAAAAAACAATTTTGGTAGTGGCTCAAACCTTACCTCGCTCCTAAAAATTGCATTGGTCGACATTCACATATTTTGAAATCGACTACTTTATTAGATTGATTTACGCTCAATAAAAAACATTCTCATAAGAAAACCTACCGATCTTGAGTTAGTATATTTGGAATCTAAACTGAAACAATCAGATCCCGTCTATACTTATGACTACATTAAAGAAAAGGCCTCTTCCAACTTTAGAACAAAATAGAGCCGTCATTGAACAAAAATATACAAAATGCTGATTCTTTCAAGAGAAAAGAAACAGAAGTAAATGGTTATAATAGTTTAAGTAGAAAACCTGATGTCAATCTTTAGTTACACCAAATAAAGACAGGACTGTGATCATAAATATCGTGACACACAAAACAACGCCAGAAGATTATCCAAAATCTAGCGTGGAAAAAATCCTAATTTTCTGTTAACGATGCATACAGTGACATAATTTAAGCAGTCAACCGATATAATTTACCTCACTCATGTCGCGAGAGCTGACATTGCTTACAGAAAAGACAGAATTTAAGCAGACAGTTGACGGAATGATTTAGCCGCAGAGGGTGTCGCGAGCGGCTCAGGACGGAGGGTCGAGCGGCTCCATGTGTGACATGTGGGCCTCGACCCGGTTCAGGAGTTGGGTGGCAACAGGGCAGAAGTCTGTCTCCCAGACATCATGGATGAAGTCGCGCATCTCTTCGTCAAACTCAGGGTTCACCGAGGCGTCCATGGCTGCCTCCTCGTCTGAGGGAAAGGAAAGGACATAGTTTACGTGGTATGGATAGTAGTAGTTTAGGATGGTAGTAGTTATCTACTTAATCGATTATTACTTGCCTAAGTTAGAAAGCTAGCCCACGAGTTGTATCTCCAACCTCTTAACAGCAAATGTATACCGTGAAATATATGAGAGCAAAGCCATATAGAAAATATTACAGGATTAAGTCATGTTATAATCCGCTAACCATATCAATTTGCCTAGGTTAGTAAGTAAAGAGAATGCCAATATGCTTAATGTAGGTATAACAATCGGTAAATATACGTGGTATGTTTCATGCCCATTCACACTCAACAAATATTGCTCTATGCCCATAGAACACACGTTATTACCCTGTGCACACATTAAGTGGTGCTCTGGGTCAATACGATACATGTTATGTCCTCCACGTGATATAAACATTGCCCTAAGTCAATATAGTATTGGCACAAGTTTTGTTCGTCAACTCGCTGTAATTTCGCAAGCAGGAAATTTGTGAGTTACATGTTATGTTTTAGACTTGCTACAATAACTACCCTAGTCCCAGAAAGGGAGGTGCCTTACCGAGGTACTCGAGGAGTAGTTCGACCAGCTCGTTGGCCTCGGCCTCTCCGAAGTAGGCGTTGGCCGAGGTAATCTTCCCGCTGTAGTTCCACAGGGTCTGACACACCATACTCGCCAACTGCCAGTCACTGCGACCAAAGTCACGCAGCACGTCGATGAGCCTACAATGAAGAGGATAAGGGAATCAGTCTAGAAACTCATGGTTTAAGTGTTCAAAGATGCGTAATTTCAAAAGTATCCTTTTTATTAATTAAATATTTTATCAATTCATTTGTACATTTCTCTCAGAACAACCAGAGAACAAATATAAATTGTTTCATACAACTTAAAGTTATAACCGATTCCCAAAGTTATCACTCAGAAAATACACTATGTAGTCCGTGTTTCATGGAAGTAATATCCATATGCTATCGTTGCGTGAATACTAATGACATATGAATATTTCTGAGCGCCACACACTGATAATAGCATTAACTACATGACTCACTTTCGGATGCCGCCGTGGTGTTTGAGCATGGAGCGTTTCTCCTCATCGGCCATCAGGTTGATAAGCACTCCGCATGCGGTGAACACGACCTCCCGCTTCCCCGAGTCCAGCATCACAACCATCATCTCGTCAACTAAAGGGCAGAGAAATACATGAAGTAGGTATTGCTAACTATATAGGAAATCATTGGCAGAAGGGATTGAACTTTGCAGTACCAATTAATTATTGTCAAGTGGAGAATGTTTTCTGTAGAATAACCAAGTTGGTTTGTCTTTGTTAGACGATCTTTCAACCACTCAGCTTACTTTTAAATTGTCAACCGTGTAAAGTAATGCCTCTTAGGTACCAAATTCCACACTTCTTTGGGCGTGGCTTACCTTTATGTTGGACGAGCAGGTCCCTGACGGGTCGTTCCCGGGACAGGTTCCCGTACACGCGGGTCGCCTCAGCCAGGCCTTCAAAGTTGTCCACGTCAAGGAACTTCAGCAAACCTGCAAAAATAGCGATGCCATTTTATCTAATTCTATGGGTTTAATTAAACTAATTCTAGTTGCGTATAAAAAGTCGGACTGACCGTTAAATCCATTAAATTTAGGTCTTGGAAGGTTCAAGTGGAGAGTGGCTGCATCCACCATTTCTTTTGATAACATTACACCTATTGAATTTTAGCCAAGTTCATTTTCACACATGGATTTAACATACTTTCGAACTACATGTATATCATTTTCATAGAATATTACATGAAACAATTGCAAAATCTTAAGGCATTCCATGGTTTCTAAAGGTTCCGGCCAAAGTCTATGTATAAATACGTACATGCGGCGAGAGTGAGTTGTCTCGCAGACACTGCACTATTCCTGACGGTGTAGAAGGACAGGTTGTTGACTGTCGCTATGGTGTTTAGGACAAGCTCCTCACTGTTGCGTAATGATTTAGATTCTGAAAGACACGAGCACAGAAAGACATTAAAAATAAATAATTGTCTAAATTCACCTTTCCTTATTTTAAGTCGGTGTAATGACAGTCTTTTGTATGCAATTGACATTTAAAGTTACCTTCAGACATATCTTCTTCTAGAAATTAGGATTCTTACGGATTACGGAAATCCTTAAAAAAAACAACCAAAAACACCAAAAACAAAAAACGTATATGGCATCTCCGCAGGTATTAGCAGAATAAAACTAAGAAATACTAGGGAGACGAAAACACTTCTTAGGCCTGGAGATTTAGAAAACTTCATTTATATCTATACCGTAAACATAATGGACTCCCCCAACGGCTTCCTTAGCAAATGCTCTTTGTACTAATCTATACAGGCATACAGACTATAAGTTCCCCCCCCCTCATTTATTCCTTACCTAATATTTGTTCCAGTTGTCCGACACACATATCGTTGGTGGCTATGACCGGTCCAATGTCTTCGTTGATCGACAGGTTAGCGATGACACGGACCACTTTTATCAACACGTCTTCAGTCTTTCCCTTGGCCCCTGCACTGTCGTTTTCTGACTGGGCCTAATAATGGAAACACAATCTTGTTAAAGAATGGTATAATTCTTACATATTCCATTTTTAATGTTGTTATTTTCGGTATCAAAGCTTTGTATAGAATCGTTGTAGTCTTAATCTTGCTTTATGCAAAAAGAACCATCACTTTTTTTAATTGAAGTTTCCTACTTTTAGTATTTGTTCAGGCTGTGTTATTCTTTTGCAAATTCTTTATCAAGAAGGAGACGCGTATCAACGATATGTATGCACCCTTGTGTAGCTATGAATATCTCTTAAACAGATATCTAAGACATTGTGTAATTACATTCTTTGATTATTTCACAGAACATTTAGAGCGTAACTACTCACCTTAAGATCTATTTCGACGTAGTACTTGAGAACATTAACGAGTATGTCTAGAGCCTTGGGTTGACTGAACAGTCGCGTCCGGGCCACGTCACTTTTTGCAGTTAAGTTACCAAGGATAAAACTGATTCGTACCACTAGGTCCTGGAAAAACAAAAGTAAGGGTCTCTTAAACAAGAATTAAACTCGACACAAAGAATCATTTCTGTATTTCAGAAAAAAAGAAGACGTTTTCTATTAAGTAATCATAAAAGTTAAACTTATCAAGGTTTCAAGATATATGCAACTGTAAAAAGTTGTAACAATATGAACGAAACGGTTCAGGTCAATTGTTTTTACCTTGTACCTGTACTGTCAAACAAAAGTAAAATGTCGTAACATTTGGAAATGACTTGCACTGCAAATAGTACAATAGTTTATCAACAGTACGGTGGGTGTAACCCGACATTTTTGTAAAAACAAAACAAAACAAAAAAACAATTTCATGCCCCTACCCCCTACCCTCAGAGGGCCTGAAATCCATGGAAAGCATTAATTTTCACTAAATAGTTTATCAACGGTATAATGAATAATTTATTTTTTCCCCATCTTATTCCAATTTTCTTTTTTCTAAGTTCTAACATATATGTCCAACTTATCTGACTTTATTCAGTCTTAACTAAATACTAGTTAAATATTTTCATATCTAATATATGGGAAAATGTGTAGACTTACTTCTTTTCGTTGGTATATTTTTAGTAGATGAAGGAATGATCGGAAATGTGACTCTTGACTGGACAATGCGTTACAGCAGTCTGTATGCATGGTCAATTTACTGCAAATACAAAAAAGAAAAATATCATCACCCAACACACATCTGATCATCAAAACAATGCAAATCGTAATTATGACAATGTTCAAAGAGGTTCACATGAAAAGTAATCGACGCTATACAAAGATACACATTTTGATGTATTTTTATATTCTATGGTTATAACAAATATACTCTTACAATCAAAGCAATTTTCTTGAAATGCTGTTGAAAAATAGCAAGTTTCTTTTTTGTCGGTTTACAGATTTAAGTGTGGAAAGGTGTAGAGAGCTAAAAGCAGTTTAAAAAAGAAAGAAAGAAATACAGTCAGTCCGCCGAACCAATTATTTGCCCAGATAAACTTAGGTTGGGGACTTACCTAAATATCCGTGATATGTTGAGCATGAGGTCTCCGTCTGACTGGTACGTCTCGACCAGTTTACACAGCCCCTCCACGATGCCGAGCTGCAGCACGGTCACCCGTGTACCGCTTACATCGGCCAGGTTACGCAGACACGCCGTACACTGAGATAGGGAGGTGGGACTCTATGAGTTACTTCAATATTACTGCAGTATTGAGGACTAAGATTGAAGAAAAACTAACTCTACATAAGTTATTTTGTTGTTTAGAACTTCACATAACTATCTTTTTTTGTCTATTTTTTCTTTTGAAGAGAATGGTATTCTGAGATAAATGTATATATGTGAACAAACCGTATAATATCAAGGGATACATGATTTTGGGCTTTAGAAAAGTATGGGGACTTAAAAGACCCCTTTTCTTTTTAAAGATTAATGATATATTTGCCTGTCTACTATAAGCTTAGACGGGAAGTTAAAACACGTCTTCTTACCTGCACGAGAATGTGACCTAGAGATTCGTTGGATTTACCGGTTTCCATATTCTGAAACACGGGATGCATTTAAACTTCATTACATCGATATTTTCTCCGGTTTTCAAATAAAATGTAGATTGGGACATCTTTTGGTTATAGTGATTTATGAATCGCCTTTTGCATCAGAACAAATAAATCAAAACCGAAGTGATATCTGAGCATCTATTTGAACCTTAAACATTTCTCTGAATACTCTAAATAGAAGCTGTATCCTGCACTGGGCTACGGGATATCAAAGTACACTTCTAATTTTATATTCCAAAAAACTGTTTTTTTTTTTTTTTTTTTTTTTTTTTTTTTTTTTGTTTTTTTTTGTTTTTTTTTGGGGGGGGGGGGGGGGGGGGCGTTTGTATTGTTTTTCCATCAAAATTTTTTTTTTTTTTTAAATTGTTTATTAAGTAAATCACTTCAGGGTTGCCCCTGGTTTTCGGTGATATTACAATGATAAAGTGTAGTAAATAAACATTTCAGGTGTAATCTATAAGTATGTACATCAAGATAATACAATATATATTGGACCTAATAAAGTAGATCAATATAAACACAGTATCTGTGTTTGATCAGATTAATAAATTCATTGACACAGGTTGCAAATTGCATATCATGGCATAGTTCATCCCAAATGATTGTCCCTTCGAAGTGATATTTGAGCTTTTATCTTGAGTTTCAAAACTGTTCTAAGCTGTGAATACTTCAAATATAATATTCGTACGTATAATATTATTCTCATAGCATACAGAGATATCCAAATAGAGTTTTAATACAATATTTCCCGACCCTGCCTTACCGTTTTGTTGATGGCCTTGAGCAGGTGGGCCATGGCCTCTAGACAGTGGAGTTTGACCAGGTGTTTGAGCACGGTCGTGTTTCCCGAGAGGAACTTGAGCGCCCCGACACAGTACACGAGTGCCTCGGCTGAGGTCAGGTGGTCGGTCGTCTGAGCTGCCTCAATCAGCAATTCTATATGGAAACAGTGGGTAAAATGTATTAGTGTATAATAAACTAGTGTTGTCTCACATGGGAGTGACTTGACCGCACTTACACCGAATATGAGCTTTTCAGCCGATATTAAGGGAAACAGATACATCAATGTATGAGCGCCAATATTTATCACTGCCAATATTTATCACTGCTAAATTAGGCCGATAAAATGTTCTTTGAAGTAACTTGACCACACATACACACAGTGAAACGTCCCTGGATGAAGAAATAGAGACTAGTAAATTTAGGACTTCCCATAGGCCTTAATTACAGTAAGACCAATTCAGGACATTTCTAAGACAGTACATTGTCTAAACTTCTAGGGTATTTTTAATCTATATCAACACTTGCAGACTAGATTGTTATAGACAGTGAGCAGCATCCCTACCTAGCATGTTCCCCTCGATGAAGAAGGTGTCGTGCTTCTCCTCTCGGCTCACTTTGAACACCAGTTTGCACACGTTTGTCAAGTTGTTTCCACTGACTTTTAACTGCAAAAGAAATTAAAACTATTACTGAACCTCGAGTAGAGTCGTTGTAAACTAATCAACTTATAATCTAGATAATCATTCTCCGTGACCTCCGCGGGCTAGAATATAAGCTTTGGTAAAATGACGTGGACTGGATACCTGGTTACTGATGATTTGGAATCATCGTTCTATTCTCGTTCAAACGAATCTTTATTCAAACTAATTTAATAAACTCAATAGAGATATACAATTTCAATAAATTATCTATTGTAAATGATAGGCCATTACAAATACCATTAAATAATAAAAAAAGGTTTTAAAAAAAATCAAATCAAATCAAATCACACAAGGCTAAGACGTACGGCTAGAATGAGGCGGGCAAGAGTGAGCAGGAGTTTGGGCGAGTCGAGGTCGAGCAGTTTGAAGACGGTCTTGAGGATGGTGGAGCGGCGTTTGCAGGCCTTGCCCAGCAGGGACGCGCCCTCTAATACTGAATACAGCTCCTGCGACAGCTCCAGCAGGCGGCCTGGCTCCTTGTCTGCAACCAAGACCATGTGATGTAAATCTAAGACAGTTTATAGAGGATTTAGTTGAGTTGCAGTTGAGGGTATGCTATGTAGGCGGATCAAACTTTAAATGACTCATGAATATGTTTCACCAATCCATTTAGTGCAATGTTTTTATATAGTTTCAATTGAAATATATCACACTTGTAAATTTGTAAATTGTGAATTCGGGTCTACTCAATTCATGGTTTTTCTACAATATTGTAATATCAAAAGAGCAAAAGTAAGATACGTTTTAATCATAACGGAAGAACCATAATTCCAACACATAATTTTGACAATTCCTAATTTTCCGAACTAACGTGGACCTTCAAGGGATTATCTAAAACATGAAGAATGTCCCCTTACTTTAATGAGAAGAGATAACCTACCTGTGATGTGAGTTGTCATCTCGTCGATGATGGGGCCTATCTTCGTGTTGTAGAACAGCGCCTCCTCCGGGGTCTCGGGCTCACGGCTACCTGCGCTGCCTGTCCGGGGAAAAGGGTAACCATTACTTATGGTACTATAACATTGCACTCACTTATTTGCTTGATAATTTTTTACTTATCAGCTAAAAAACGAGTTTAGTTATTTGATTTGAATACATCCCTAAAAGGTTGTAATTTACCAAAACAACACCCCACTATTATTCATAAAGTGTTTAGTTCGCCAGAATAAATATGTCCAAATAAAGGGGCAACTGTTTATAAATATTTATCAAATCTACACATGCATCAGGCAAGCGCATAAATCATGATACATTTTGAGCACGGTACTTTTTTTTGAGCAACTGTTTGACTTAAGTGAAAGGGTACGCTTAAAAGTTAAAAAAGACAGCTGTATAAGCACTCTATACCAACCTGACTTGCCGGCGGAGGACCCTCGCTGTGAGCTGGCGCTGTTCTCGCGGGCGTCACTGGAGTAGCCGCTCTCTGCACGCTCACTACGCTCCCTACTCCGGTCCTGGGACCTGCGGCGCCGCCCACTGAAAGTACCATAGTGCATAATATGTGTTAAAGCTGAACATTATTGGATGTATTTTAATGATAACCAACACTATCTGTCCAAACTCGCAAAAGAAGGGCAACAAGTAGATAACATGTATGACTGGAATGGTTTAACATCTCTTCAGTTGTTATCAACTATCAGTATCCTGATTCATATATACTAATGTGCTTTGAAAAACACAGCATTATTTTGCTAATATCATTTTGAAATAATAAGCTGGAAATTTTTAGAATTAGCTTTATCTAATATCTACTTTTTTACACAATTATTTATCTCATGTCTAGGATATACTCTATTTCATTGCCATTCTGTAGCTTTAATAGTTTCTTTGTTGCTTTACATTTAAAAGTTGAGATGAAAGTAAAACTACTGTGGTGAGAGATGAAACACATGTACAAGGCCTCAAAAAACCTATGTGCCTGTTACTTACGCCCTGCTGTCTACCCGTGGTTGCCCCTCGCTGCCGTCCCCCTCTCCCCGCTCCTCCAGCAGCTGACGTGTCCGCTCCTTGGGCCCGCTGTGAACGCGGCGCTGCGACTCAGGTGTGGTGGGCACTGAGCTCACCGCAGCCACACTGCTGCTGCTACTGGATGGGGTCGCTGACACTGCAGGGAGAGATGTGGGTAAATATTAGGGAGATTTAGGAGACATAACACAAAAGGGTTTTTAACCATAGCATTTTTTTTAATATATAAAACTCTGTAACTGAATATGTGAAATGTGTACTGGTAAAGGAAAAACGTGTAATCTTAATATTTCATTTACAATAACTTTATGTTCTAACTCTGTGATTGAATATATGAACTGTGCTTTGGTACAGAAATGAGCACTTCTATACGTACCAACAATTATATCACCTTCTTTATTGAGGGGTTTTAGCATTCATGATACCTAACGTAAACGTATCTTTTACCATAGCACATATGAACTCTGTAAATGAATATGTGTATTGAGAATTGGAATAGAAATGGACACATATGTCCACATTCATCACTAATTGTATATCACAATTATTTTTACCTATGGTTGTAATAGAAACACGTACCATCTTGCATGGAGCCTGACCGCGAGCGGCTCGGTGATGCTTCTGCACTGCCTGTGTCCAGACTGGCCGACTGCTGGAGGAGCCGTTGTCGGGACGGGGGTCGGCGGAGTGCACGGTTTGGATCCGCTGGGGGTTTGGGCGCCATTACACTCTCAGGATCTATGGACGACCTTGGCTTCTGGAAGCCAACATATATCAAAGTAAGTCATAAGTGTACGTGTATATACACTGTATGTAAAGCGGAAATTAAAAATGAAAATTTAGTTCCAACCAGTTTGCTTCTCCTCATAGCATTTATAATGTTTGAGATTATTCTTGCAACTCTTCTAATGAACCTAAAAATAAATTTCACGTGTAGTTTAACCTACTCGTTCCCAATCAGTCCATTTAAACAGACAAGCGGATACCAGTAAATAGCTTATACATGTAAGAAAAGAAACACGTTGGCAAAGCCTACCCGAAATTCTTGGTCTCTTATTCTTTTCCATTTCTACAAATCGGAATTATTGCTCGACATCAAGCATACTTAAATATATCAAATTTTACTAAATTTCACTAAATTTTCTACTGGCATGGCTAAAATTTCACTGGCCTCGGGCATCGGGCCAGTGCTTAATGTCACAGACTGATTCCCTTTTCAAGCAAGATACTGATGAAATTTGTCTATACACTACAAGAATAAGAAAAGATTCACTGTGGGACGTTATCAGTAGGAACCTGTTACCAACCAGTAAATTAGTTTTGTTACTCCAAACAATTAAAGCATATTTGAATAAGCATCACAGACTCAAGATCTCTAATCCCGTACTTTGTTTAGAATTAACCACGCACCAAAATAAGATTAATTGGTAGGACAAGGAACAGTGTGAATACTGAATGCTTAACCCTTTAATGCTGGTAGATGTTTGGACGTGACAAGTGTTCACTCTTTAGATGAAAAAAATACTAATGAAAGATTAATGTTAATAGATGTTCCATCAAATATCTCAAGAAATCATGAATATATGCAATACCCTGCTCGTTCCAAAAGGACTATGAATTACTTTTTACGCCTGATACTTTTTTTCTTTCTTCGGATGTTATAACGCTCAAGACACATTTTAAACAATTATGCAAACTTACAGTACCAAATCTTACCCGACATGTGGTATACTGCACGATATCTAAGACGCACGTATTCACCGAGGAATACTGTACCCGTGTGTGTGCCGATAGGCAGCATGTACTAACGTTTATGTGGAAGTATGTGCATTGCACGATATACATTTATGCAGTGTTTGTAATTAACAGTGCGCCCTGCGTCGGCTGATGACAGCTCCAGCGCCAGGCACGTTATTTCAAACACTGTACTATATGTATTCAATGATACATGGTGTATTTTGGTGTGTACTGATTTGATAGTTTACAGTATACATTGCGCTCCGTCACATAACGGGTCTCACTGTTACGAGAGTTTGCACCAACAACAAGACCCATCCTAGAACTCTCAAAACAGTGATGTCGCTGTTGTGAGAGGTATATCATGTTGAATTGTGGCTGTTCTATTCAGCTGATTTTAATTCTGTAAAAAGTTTTGAAAAAAATTAATATACTTTCAACTCTGGGAAATGGTTATAAATGGGTGATAATTGCTGTTAAAGTTTTGCAAAAGCGAGGGTTTTGTCACCACAACAGTGAGACCCAGATCTAAACCCTCACTGTTTCGCTGTTGTGAGAGTTTGGTTATGAAATGGACCACAGAGCATACAGTGATACTTGGTGTCAATTTAGAGTGCTGTATGGTAAAATATTTTGAAATACAGGAGACGGTACAAAAGCCACACCAAATGAACAATGAGACAAAATTAATAGCTGTATTGAAGAAACGAACCTTTTCTTCCTCAACTGATTCGTCAGCATATTTCTGACAAAGAAACAAGTTTTCAAATTTGATAGGAAACAAGACGCAAATTAGCTACAAAGTTCCACTCATGCATGAGCGATGGTTGTCCCTCAGTAAACTAAAGGCCCTCCTAATACCAGAGGGCTATGTGTAATATGGACTATAGGTGCTGACCACCACCACTCCTGCTGTCATACACAGCTCAGGGAGGGGTTTTAAGAAAAGGCCACTACTAGGTCCTAGTACTGAGTGACCTATCACTCACCAACCTGGGAATGCCCACCCACAAGTGAGAGTGGGGGCCCTAATTTGAAGGGGTAGGGGCTGTTTAGCTCAGGCATTGGTTATGTAACCTACTTCTAGCTTCTCACACTGCCTGATTCTAACAACAATTGGAGGAAAATGCCCTTCAACTGTTGAACATGAAATTGTGTAACCGGTCATTGAGAACAAAGAGAATTAAATGGCTAAAGACATGTCTGATTGAGGGAGTCCCCACCATTAGCTACTATACTATATATATATAACTAGGGACTCCCAAAAAGGAAGAAAATATAAGCCTAGAATTTGTAAAAAGGAAAAGGGTTATGACAAATATCAGCATTACAAAGACATTTATACTTAAGAAATGGATAACACATAGATCATTATTGTATCATGTATGAAATAAGAGGTGAAGAACATTCAGGAATGCCACTCTTCAAACACGAAAAATACAGAACATAGTGAACCCCCATTCCTGTATTTTGGTACGGAAACCATTAAGTTAGATAATTTTTAAGCATTAAGGTTCTAATACTAAAACAAATCATATTTACATGAAATGTAATATATAGATACTTTGTGGTACCTGAAGTTAAATACAAAGGTCATTTTCTTCTTAAATCTAGGGGCTTTTTAAGAATTGTTGTTAAAGCAGAAAATACGGAAATCCGCATTTAGATGGAAAAGTGGCGTCTCTGAACCCCTATAATAAGTAGCTGACGAGCTGATATTGTTTTCGAAAACAGGTATAAAATTCCCTCTTCACTGCCTTCTACTTCTACATCAACAGCAGCATTTCATCAATAACCGTATGTGGGTCAGATTCAAGTAGAAGCCAAGTAAAAACAGTCCCGTTTTTTATAACCCTGCATAATTCATTCACTCCACCTAAGATCCAACATCTTCTGTAGAATCGAGTTCCTGATCTCAAACCATTTAGTGCAAGCATGACTTTACCAGAGATGTAGCTTGTAAGTCAAGGTGAGATAAAATAATGAAAAAATCTGAAACCCCAAAGAGAAAATTTAGTATAATCTTAAAATGCCATAAAACGTCATGTAAGGAATTCAGTTTGAAAGTCATCCGAGGTGATGATGTAAAAAAATCTGAAATCAGATTAAAATCTGAAAACTTACATCCCTGCTTCACTATTCAAAAACATTGACAATGTATCCAATATAGACCTACCCCGTTTTCTGAAAGCTACAAAGAGACTCAATCAAAGCCTTGAGTAGGCCGGTTCTGGCAGGGCTCCAACTGGGCCTCGGCGCAAACCCTATAACATACACCGCCTTCAAGAGAAACTTACACAACGTGCAACGACTGTCTCACATATTTACCTAAGTAATAACCCCTGAGGCACTGACTTGAGCACTTCCCGCTCAGAGAGATAGCCCCTCTAAAAGTTGTGTTCAGGTAACACAGGTCGAAAAAATTAGGGTAGGTAGGTCGATTTCTGTTTTTTTTCCTTACTTAAAGTAATGCACCCGGGGCAGGGTTGAAAATAAAAAAAAAAGAAATACCCAAAACATCCTCTAAAACAACTTCTAGCATCTGAGATATATACCCAGATTATCTGTACGTTGTTCTAAAATTCTATTGGATTTTGATGATTTTTTGTAAACATATTCCTGAAAAAAGTTAGGGTAGGGCCAAAAATTTAGGGTAGGTCGGATTATCTGGACACAACTTTTTTAAGGCCTAAACATAGCATATTAGGGATTTTGTGAAACCACCTTTCCGGATTTCAAGTAGAATCCTTTATTTTGACATCAGAATAGGGCATTTAAGAAAAACAATCCTTTGGTCTGCGCTCAAATAAGATTTTGTTTTGAGAATTATGAGATAGAGCCCTGACTTTGAATCAACAATGAAAAATGTTAGAAAAAAGAAAGAAAAAATACTCAGTCAAGCGCTGGAACAGAAACAGCTTTTTACTTAAGGCGGCCCAACTTGTCATGTAAAATGAAATGTTATAATACGAGTCTGGCGGTAAAATCGATATCTGAGTCAGGAAGTGGAGCCGTTAGCGTTACCAACATGTGGCTATTAATAAAACACTGCGTGGCCTCAGAGACACTCTAACCGTCACAGGAGCACGGTCTGGGGCTTTAACTACTAGGCGGTGAAATCAATAATTCTAATGAGATTAGTTAAAGCTATGCGTTCATTCTCTCATTTCACATTCCGTGGACATGCACCTGCTCAAAAGCCTAGATCAGATGGAAATGCTGATTGAATATTGCTCGAAAAACTCGGTGTATCTGAACGAGTACACTACCAAAGTTAAGGGGATAGTTTTCAACAGCAACAACTTAAATAAGATGACAAGTCAAAGTGATCTTAATTACATAATGTGAGCAGATATAAAGCGCAAATTGTACAAGGTTTATGATTCATTCTGATAAATAACCCTTGGCCAGTTCCTGTTTCACGAGTCACCATAATATCCAGTAAAGCCCCCTGGTGGCTTTTTAGGGTGATGACATCACATCTGAACCAAAGATACTACTTACCCTTTTGCCCCCCCCCCCCCATCCTTACTGCCACCTCCCCGCTCCATATACACTTTCCAGTTTTAATTTCAATATTTAATTTTAAAAAATCCTTATTATCCGAGTATGCAAATCAACACTATGAATGTGCAACACGAACAGCTATATTTAAAAATAAGATTAAACCCAGGGGAACTTACATGGTCAATGGGAGTCAGACGTGTTCCTGACACTGGCCGCGACTCGCTGTCAAAGTGCCGCGAACCAACGCTGTAAAAATAAAATAAATTATTAATTGTAGATTCAAACATTTGATACTACATGTTATTGGAACAGGGAAGAATTGTTTCTGCAACTAAAAGTTAAACCTTGGAGATCAGGATAAATCGATCTATTTACTTTGAGCAATGTTACCGACTGAACACTACTATAATTTGGCTTTATGAACAATATTTTAAATGGGACTAAAGAATTGTGTATTTCTATATTTTGGAATTACATTTTAAGTTATTGGGGACAACTGATATTATTGATAAGCAAATATGACCAAAACGCTGATGTGAGCTTACCATACAAATCAGCGAACGATTAAAAATTTGAAAACTAAATTACGCATTTCTACTCGTAAAAGAACACTTCAGAAAGAACATTATTCTATGGTCCTTGAAGTGAAAAGGAAATATCAAATCGTACTAAAATCTGAATCAAATGCCTTGATCATCTTTCTAAAGGACTTAGTTTAAGAGTCAGACGATGGTAACAGGGGATCTCCGACTCGGTCCACAGTGAACTCGGTCCATGTTGATCTTGGTCCAGTGACTATCCGTTTTGGTAAGGCATGTTGTATTTCATATGCTAGCCATTCTATGTCCATGATAGTTTGCAATTTCTTTTAGCGAATTTCATGGTATACATGTATGTGGCCGATAGATGGTCAATTGGTTCTTTTGTTCACCTTCCTGTCCCACAATCAATTCTCCTGACCATACACGTGCTGTATATTTGATGAGGTAAATAGTACCGCCGTGAAGGGGCAAAATCTAAGCAGTGAGGGGAAGCATTTTACATACAGAGCCAGGGTTCTTCCTAGAAAAATATTTCAAATATCAAAAGCCCCATTTTCCTCATCCTTGAAGGGGCATGTTTTGAAAGTCATGGGCTATTTTTACAGTGTCATCTAATATCTCAGTAATTTTAGGGCAGGAATGGCACTATCAATGTTACCCCAGTGCCGGAAATAAATTCTTGATGCGGGAATCCCGCATCCCGCAAGCCCAGTACGATGTCTGAGAACTTGGAGTAAATGGGAGACTTACTGAAAGGGGCAAATCAGATAATTTTTGTAAAAATAAGTGCCAGGTGACCAGGAATAACTGTGCATACACTGGACATTGGCCAATGGTTTAGGGACAAATTTTAGGAAAACTTCCGAAAAGGTTGTGTTTATTCATAAATCAGATTGTTATTACCTTCATGACAGGTAAAGTTAAGGTCAGGTATACTCTACAAAAGTTTTGATAGTAAAGCAAATCCACCTACCATCTCGCATTACAAGTCTAAGGTATGAAGCCGACCTAGGAATAAGACACCTCTTTGTACAGGCCTTGTCCGGACCCCGGGAACCATTGATCGCTGCCTCAAGACGGCCTGATCTGTTGGCCCTGGGGTATGGTGAGCGAATACGATACGCGCCATGTAATGCCATATGTAAATAGATCTGTCAGATAGATCTTCTCTGAGGGGCGACCTGGTGGCGCAGGGGTAACATCTTAGCTTCATGATCAGAAGGTTGAGGGGGTGGTATCCCAAATTCTTTTTTTTCCCTTTTCACTGAGCTATCTATCTAGTGTTTCCATTTGCTTGGTCATCAAAAGTCATGGTTTGTGGTGCCTCGTTTGTGGGACACTTTACATTAAAGAACACTATCCGAGCTAAAAGTGTAGGGGCGGGGTATCTACTCTCAAATAGATCGAATCATAAAGGAACACGGGATGAAATAAGCCCAGTGCTCCAGACTACTGAGTCTTCTAGTTAAAACCAATCAACAAACAAAATATACCTGGCATGGGACCTTTAGTTAATGATGCAGTTTTCAAGATTAATGCTTGCCCGTTGGCCAATGGCCGACAATTTTGATTCATGGCGACAAAAAATGGAAAAAGTAGTCTTGAATCAGCCCAGGCGGCCGTTGTCTTTTCCGGCCGTAATTAATCCACTTTTTTGGCCGTCATTTTCGCAAGTCTCCGAGGCCGACTGAAAGCTATCAGAGCAGACAACTTTTTGGCACTTTTGGTCCTGATGGCCGACAGCCAAAAACGATAGTCCCAAACACACTGATGTTAGAAACTAAATGCTGTCAGTCGGTAAAGTTATGACTAAGTCACTTTATGGACTTAGAGCATGGGAGCATAAAAACCTATAGGTTTCCTGGTAAAGTTCAACCATACCTGGATCAGAAATGTTTCAATATATCAGATACTACCCAGGGTCTGAATGACCAGCGGCTTCAAGTTCAAGTTTAACAAAGAGGGTCGCCCCCCTAGATTTTTGCAACGGGCCCTTAAGGCTTCTGGAAATTTATAACTGAATCGTAAAATGTGTCCATTATATATAATCATTTTTTCTCATCGCATAATATGTCTCATACAAATATCAATACATACCAGTTAGAGCCCTGAAGCAGAATTTGAAATGATATTTTCTGTGGACTTTGATCTAGCATAGATACACAGGGAAGGTAGGCGGGGTAGTTGATTGATATCTCCCGCACCTATTATTTATGCAAGTTTAAACAGTAAGTTTAAACTGTGACTTTCTAACATTTCAGTATCCATCCTATTGTTGGCTCCGACAAGTAGACTACGACACCTGAGTCAACCACACAATGACTCCAGATTCTAACTCACATATGTCCTATTTTCATTTTGTTGGTCATACCTTTTCAGGGATTTGATGAACAAATCTGAAATAGCCAATCAGCTGTCAGGATTTATTCACTTTCCCAAGCCCTTCCAGATTGTTATGAATATCTTAACTTAGTCTGAAAAATATCTGAACAATTCTCCAAACGTCCAGTGTCATCTAGCCATAATGTGTTACTTCCATTAGATGATTATTTTGTAGTTTCCTACCCATTGTTGACCCTTGGCCACTGTTTGGCTACAATTTTACTGTGATTTGGCTGCTTTAAGTTTAACAGCCAGAAACGGAAAATTGGAATTCAGACTAAAATCTGAAACTTACATCCCTGTAGTTTTACTATGCTCTAAGTTAGGCTTCAAGTTCAGCGCACCCAGGTGGTCGTTTACCTTGTCATTGGGTAGCATACTACCATTTTTAAAGAGACAAGGACTAAATTTCCCCGCCAGATTTCCTAAGGAAGCACCAAAGATTCTAGTGTAGCTATACTATTTTTGGAAGCACCATATTGTTTATAAATCTTTGATATTTTTACATAGGTGACAGAATTCCACTCGTCAACAGCCTATGGCAAGTTTGGACCACTCCAGGAATAAGATGTATGAAAATTAACTGGTCATAAATACATGACCCTGGACCAAAATCTAGTGAAAAATAAGCACAGGACCGTTAGATTAGTAGACCAGTGATTAACAACTGTACGAGCTCTCATCCTCAGAGGATCATTGCTTTACTTGGGCCGATCCTGAGTTAATTCTTCTCCATAGGCCCAAAATTTGTACCTGCCCAACTGGATTTATTTTTACTTTTAGAATCGACTCACAAGTTATAGTTATTCCACTTGAAGTTTAATTGTGAATCTTCCGTTTTGTCCCCTTAATTTTTATCAAGGGACATGAATCCCAAATCATCCTTCATAATCTTGTTATTCACTCACCTGAAGGCACTTGGTGGTCTGTTCGTTGGATCCCGTATGCTCTGTTCACCAAACAGTTTCCGCTGACCCTCCTGCGGAGTGACTGGCCTCTTTGTGGCCAGTGATCGTAACTGTCCACGTACCAGTGAATCACGCGCTTCATTGATGATCTGTGAACTTGTCTTCAGGTGCCCAGGGGCTTGGTAAAAGGGTACATCCTTTGGTTTGCGAGCAGGGCTGCCGGGATCCATGGTTATGGTTGGTTGGATTGTATGTAGCTGGAAGATTTTTAGGAGTGGCAATTTTGAAGGTTTTGTGTCGTTTCAAAGAGGCTGATTTCCTCCAGGGCACATCTTCTTCAGACTAAAAGAAAAAGTGAATATCTTTTATTTCAGATTCAAATTAGAAAACTCTATACTATATTGAAAAAATATAAACAAGACTGCCTTGAGAACTTCTATACCCAAGGCTGTGCTACAAATATATGGATAGTGAAAACTATGTATTTCCTATATAATATATTTATATATTGATGAAATGGGTTTGAGATATGCGGCAAAATCAGCGGCATTTTCCGCATCGCGCAATGAAATACTGGCAGGGTTCGAAATTAACGCTAGCCCGTAAGCCCCAGGCTGACAGTTTTGAGTCAGGGTTGACAAATTGTACTAATAGCTTAGTACTTTTAATATATTATCATATTGTATAATCTAGTTAGGATCAGGCCTAGCAAGTCTACTTCTAAGAAGAGGTATTTTGCGCTCCTCGCGCCACCTGTTAACCAGTATAAAAGGTGTTGCAAGGTAGGGAGCAAGGCAGTTTTAGTCTGGAGTTAGTAACTATTAGAAAGTAAGCAGCGTTAGCTGAGCTGCTCGGAGCTATACCTACCAGCTCCTGCGGAGTATACTGGAGTTTACCGATACCAACTACCTCGGACAAAGGATTGTGATAGAGCTAAGCGCTAGGGTGGTCTAGGATGTGCTGGAACAACTTGTATTCTAAATGTGGTTGATCACTGAGTAGGAGATGGGAAGGTGGACTGATGGAGACTTATTCACTGTGGCTTTGACTCGGGGTGAGATGTTTACTTCAATAAAAACCCTTTCATTTTAAGAGCTTCCTCATCGTCCATTTCTTTTGAACTATTGGGGAATGGATGAATTAACTTTGAGCGCAGTCTGATTGGCTCAATAACTTGAATGAACGACTCATGGATAAACTAATTATACACATCACGCAGTCTTAAATCAACACTAACAATAGTTCAAAATTTTGAGAAAATTACATTAAAATCAGCCCGGATTTTTCACACTTGTAATATACTCTAGTATATCTGGGCTGACGGCCCAAAAAGTTAATTTAGACCCCTGCCTGGGCTCCAGAAGTGACCCTGTTTAACATTGGTGCCTATGGAGAAAACACGAATTTTCGCGATTGTGCGAAAAATGGAGAGATTGTGAAAATTTGAAGGATTGCATGGTATGCCTGGGATCAATTCCAAACTTTTTCTCACTTACTGTATGAAAATTGTACCAATATTTAAAAAGTTACAGCGATGTTCACTATTTCCCCGAAATTTCGGTGCGCGATTTCTTTTTTGAGACCAGCATACCCGATATACAGCAATGCAAGGGAAACATGGTTAAGCTTTAGGCTCATTTATTTCAACTGTGCCAAAATTAACAAGATTAACGGGTACTACCGTACTGAAGGAGGCGGGCAAAACAAACAGTAACAGAACAACTAGATAACATGTCTATTCAAGAATCCAAATCATAAAAATAACATATGATTGCGCAATCATGCTAACAAGTTGCTTTTTCAATACCAAACATGTGTTTGGAGAATGTCACATTGGACAAAGTGAAATCTCTGTTCTCAGTCTCCATGCAATCCTATGGTAAAAAGTTTTGCTGTGCGTGGAGAGTGATGAGCTGGTTCCTTTACTATAGAAAATCCCTATTTCCAATTTTGGGCACAAAATTATGGTTTCTTTTCCAAATTACAGGGAAAAAAAAGAATTTTACAAGTTTGGAACCAAACTACGGTATACTAGAAACAGAAGTAAGAAACTACATATAGGTTTATACCTATAATGCATCCATTACTTAGAACAGTCTAACGAACAAGAAATGCGTAGTGTCCGCGGGAAAAAAGCGATCCGCGCGTATGTTCGTTGACGTACCGACGACGTCGTCGACGTCCGCCGACGTTATTACGTCCGCTGACGTTATTACGACGTCCGCCGACGTTATTTGGGGAATTTGTTCTCTGCTGTTAGCTGAAACCTAAACTGCAACATGAACCAATAACTTTAACCCTTTCCAGACCGCCAATGCAAATTTGGTACATATATGTACCATAATTGATTCTCTTCACCCTATTTTAAATTTTTAATGAATTCTTTCACTTTTTTCTGTCTAAATGGTTGTTCATGTGTTGGCCAAAGACAAACAAACATCATTTTGACTAATTTAATATTATCATTATGTTTTTGCATCCTCTAAATATGTATAGGTGCAGTGTTTTATCATCATCATAAAATTATCCTGAATTTAGCAGTAAACTTTTATTCATTTTCATATATTTTTTTGATACAATATAACGTGTATCAAAATATTATTTGTTATACCTAACCAGAAATGATGTTCTTGCCATACTTAAATCATATATAATCAAGCATCACTGATTTTTCAAATCATAATTGATAAAATATGGTACAAAAGATAGCATAATTGCTGCATATATTGCCTAAAAAGGTCAAAAGGTCACTGATAGCAAAGTGAAGGGCTTCAGATCCCGGCTTCAGATTTGGTATAGCTACTTATTTTGACCACATTTGTTCTGGATTTCTACCTATTAATCCTTCAAAACTGGTTTGTAATTAGGCAAAGACCATCTCTTCATCAATGTGACCTTGAGAATATTTTGTCTATATTTATTTGGCATTTTTTTTTAGTGTTTTAGTGCCCTTAATTGCTGAAAATATAGAAAAATTGTCTATTTACCCAAATTTTCAAGTCAAACATGTATTCTATCATTGGTGATTACTTATTATACTGCCTACATGCAGAAAACGAACAGATACATCATTTTCTTCCTTTGACCACTTGCTACATTTTCTTAATACTAAACTTTGTTAAAAAATCAATATTTAACCCTTTTCAACCTGATTTTCTGAAAAATTCATCAATTTTTCCCACTTTTCTCATAAATTGTCAGGTCACATGACCTTGGTCACATGACCAGAAAATTATGATTCCATAATTCCAATAACAAATTTAGAATCCTGAGATTATTAGCTTTCCATTGATACATAATATGCTTTGATTTGTCATGGAAGAACAGCTTTAATTAGCATTTTCATTTCTCATGTCAATGAAAAACATGTGAAAAGTGGCTTCTCGACGGTCTGGAAAGGGTTAACCAATTTAGAGTTCAGATAACAACTGGATTTTGGGGAATTTGTTCTCTGCTGATAGCTGAAACTCAAACTGCAACACTAAAGGCCTTCACCAAAACGAGGCTCTGACCATTGTGAGACCTAAATATTTGCATAAAACTTATGAAACTAATAATAACTAACCCTCACAATCATTTAGAAAAAACACTCCAAGATACAAATGTATTTTACATCTATGATAAGTTGAAGATTGCTCTAGATTAATGATGCATTTGCTTTTTTTCAAACATAAGCTGTAACTTTAGGATGTGAGACCTGAACATCTGCCCTGCCCATGAATTTTGAACAGGGGGTAAAGCGATCACTTCGCTACGCTCCGTTGCGCCTTCGGCGCGGATCGCTTTAAAAAATTGTCACAAAATTCTAACAAGCTTCGCTGGTTCCCATAATGCTGGTTAAAAAATACAGTGGTGATTGCGAGGAACCAGCAGCCAAAAGAAAAGTGTAGAGAAGGGAGGCAGCCAGAGGCTCGCCTCCCAACAAGACAATAGCTGCATGTAGATCTAGAGACTAAACTAGACATAGACCCTTTACAGTTTACTGTCTTTAGGCCTAAAAGTTGAGGTGCTATTGTAGCAGGATTCCCGTACTGGCCAGGATTATGATACCGGCTGCCTCATGGCGCCTGCGCACTGGGTCATAGATAATCTCAGGATATGTTCTGTCAGTCATGCCAGTCAAAGTTGTAATGGGTAGCAAACTAAATATATATTCCTCACATCTTTTACATCACTAGGGTTCATATCTAAAAGGCTAACTCATCCCTTCTCCTAGTCTGTTGAGGGGGCACCCGTCCCAGTCGGATCAAGGCTAGGTGCAGCCCAGAACCTGGCCAAGTGAAATTCCCTGTGTTTTCCTTGCGTTTTGGTAAATGAAATTCCCTGTGTTTTCCTTGCATTTTGCTAAATGAAATCCCTGTGCTTTCCTACCTGTGTTTAGGTAAAATTTGCAAATTCCCTGTGTTTTCCCTGTCAGTGTCAGTGAATTTTTTTCCCCGATTTTCCCTGTGTGGTTGGTATTTTGTGTCAATGTACCATCAAGTACCAGTATCCTAGAAATTAGAATCTAGAACCAGTGCCAGTGGTCAACATTGACTAGAGATTTACAGTGCCAGAGAAGTTTTTGACACCTGCAAATTGAGATCAACAACACACCAGTTCGGACAAGTCCTAGATTCATTTCGAAGTCACAAATCAAGGAAAACGTGATAAAACTCACCTTCAAAGCCCTGGTGGAAAAGGATATCCTTATGTCGTTGTAGGTAACATTCCAGTTTCTGTACAACACTGATTTAGATAAGAAATGCAAGAGTAAAGTCAGAGTTCTCCAACCAAGCCAAAACTTTAGCAACCATTTCGCGCATGAGCAGTGGCTTTTTCGACGTGCGCTGGATCTCGGTCCGACGTGCTTTTAATAGGGCTTGAAGAGAAGTTTAGGCTCAGTACAAGCTTTACAGAGTTGACTCAGCAGAGGCTTGGTAGATTCTCAATCTGAAACCACTACACAACATGTGCTTGAAGACGCAGCAAAATAATTTTGCTGATCGTTTTCGTACAAGTGATTTTCAATAGGTTTTGATACGCTGGGATCCGCGCCTCGAACTCACGCTATCGCTGAACGTCACGACAGGTACAGCCCAACCCCGAGTTAGCCAGATTTTGGCTAACTCGGCGTCACGTGACCACTTTTTGACCAATCCGATCCATCGACACAGTGGCCTCCACCTGCGCCCTGTCGTGACGTTCAGCGATAGCGTGAGTTCGAGGCGCGGATCCCAGCGTAAGGTTTTGATAGCGGCTTGCAAGAAACCAGCTAAGTTTCCCGATGTCCCAAAACGAGGCTGCGTGTGCTTGAGCGATAAACGAGGTTTTTGAAAAGAAAGCTGTTTCAGAGGAAAGAAGGCGTAAAACATACGTTTTACACCGATATTGACAGATTTGAGCAATTGTAACATCAATGCGACTTTAATAGAACGAAAACGAGCATTATATATCTGGATCTGTAGGACAACAAACGCGTCAGAGGGAAAATACAGTTTGTTTCTTAACGGTACCGACCGTCCAGTTCCAAAAATCCTCACAAAGTCCTCACTCTCTCAGTCACTGTAGCTAATGATTGGGACGTGGATAGATTTTACTACGGCTAAATTTTGACTGTATGTTTCAAGCAATATGACAGAAAGAAGCCATTATTTGTAACAAGTAACTGTCCAAACACAGGGAACCATGTCTTCTCCGGAGGTTGAAAAGTTCGAGATTACACAAGATGATCTGGACAATGAATTCAATCCTTTTAGAAGAACATTTCAACAATCGAAAAATCAGGCCACATATGGTAAGTCAAATACTAGTGTGACTTCAAACCTTCAATAATACTTCCCAGTTGCAGTAATTTTGACTGCTTAAATTAATAAAAAGTTAATTTACCACTCACATATTCTTAGAAAACCTTTCTTATTTATTCTCCATAGGCATAGAGTCTAAGTTCCCCTGCCTTTTTCAACATTCTCCATAGATCTAGCGCTTATCTATGGGAAAACTATAATCTCTGACAAGATCTAGAGATCAACCGTAGTAAGACCATGCACCCAGTACAGTGTCCGCCCCTCTGCGTGTTCCCAGTGATCACTGCTGAACACCTACACATTTTTTTACGCTGGTTTCAGAGATTTGGTACAACTTCTTACTCTGATCAGATGATTTTTTGCAAACAGGTTGAGAATATATTTAAAAGATGATAAAAATAGAGCAGATCAGAAGACGTACAAAAATACTCCATTAAAGAAAATAGGACGTTTATTTAATTTTCTATGATTTTTTTAAGAATAAAAAAAATAATAACCTCAGAAATAGGGTTTTTTGCTTTGCGCAATTTCGCCATAAGGAATAGAAATATGGCAATGGTATAGCAAGATAGCCCATTGGAAGAGCTTTCATTTGATACCAAACATGTTAAGATCTATTAACTTTAAGTAGATCTACCTTTGAATTAGAAAAAAGGGGCAAAAAAGTGGACATTTTGCCAAAAAATGGTTATTTTTACCTATTTTGCTTAGCCTGGCGCAATTTCGCCATAAGGTATACAGATATAGTACCCATTTATCCATATTGGTCATAATTAGACCTTTAATTTGGCACCAAGCATGTGTGTATTGATAACTTAGAAACCCTTCAAAATTATCAAAATGATATAGCTAATTTGTTTTTGATGTTAATTTTCATATTCCTTCACACTTACTTTAAAAAGGTAGATTATTTTCTAATAAAATATAATTAGACTAAGCCCATAGGTTTGCAGGGGATCAGGCCTTTAATTTGATACCAAATATGTGCCCATATAAGGCCTTTATATAAACTCAATCTTAAGAAAGGAAAAAGCAAACAATTCAGACGTTTTTTGGCCTCTATTGTGGTACCCACTATCAGAGTTTTGACGTAATCGATCAGACAAGAGAATGTAAAAATGACATATAAGTCAATCTTGACTTCCAGACTGTCAATAAAAGATCTACTACTAGACTACTACCTATGCTGTAGTTGCCACTGGGTTTGGCCCCTGTGCCCCCATTCAGGGAGGCGCTAGAGGCCATGCTGTTCATGTAGATCTACTCTCGCACCATGTCATCTGAGTTGTAACGGGTATCAAGTTGTGATGGGTAGTAAACTAAATATATATCCCTATCACCTTTTTACATATTTGGGATTCATACCTAAAAAGGCTAACTCGTCCCTATGCCACAGTTTGTTGAGGGGAAACCTGTTGAGGCTTTCTATCACTGGCCAATGGCATGCCAGCAGGTGCCTGCGGTCTGTGCGAATGGCGTGGCCTCTAGCGCTCCCCCTTAAGGATAGACACCAGTGGTTGAGGTGTGAATGGCGCGACTCTCTTTGATAGAAATTGCAAGATCTGTTTCAAATGATATTACTTAATAGAAAACATCATTTAATAGCCAATAAACAGTCACATCTATAGATAAAACTTAAATAAAAATAGGCGGAGCAATTGCTATGAAGTATGGACGTGAACTTGAAAATCATAATTTTCAAATTTATTTTTTGAACATTGATATCTCACTTAATATTTAACCTAGAGCTCTGAAAGTTTTAGTAGATCTTCTTGATACATAAAGGGAGGGAAGCGTGTCTCAAAATTTTGATATAGGTCATAGTTAAGTTTTTATGAAATGTAGAAAATGAAAATGTATAAAAATCTAAAAAAGTTTCCCGTTTTGGGCCATAAAATCAAATCTAGGGCCTAAATAAAAAATCTGAGACACGCTTCCCTGCATATGATTGTTATGAAGCTAAATGTGAAATTTTATTCCTGTAGGTTTAGTATTAACCGAGATATCAATGTTCAAAAAATAAAAGTTAAAAAAACAGTTTAAAATTAATCAAATCTCAGTTTTCAATAACTTCATAATTCCTTTGGAATGAATAGATAGAAAAAAATATGAGCTTTTAAATGATGTGAAAATTGTTGGGATCGGAGCAATATTAAAGAATTCATTGATGATTTCCTGAAATAGCCCTTGACCACTGGTGTCTATCCTTAATTCGCACAAATACTGGTGAACTCTGACCTTAGTGACCTCGGCCCGGTGGTGATCTTGGCCCATCCTTCCCGTTTTTACTTAATTTCCTCTTAATGAATGAAATAGGGCTTTAGTTCAGTGCATATCCAAATAGTCTTGATTTTTGTTAAATTCAGTCCCTATTTTCGAATTTTAGGCACAAAAATCGATTAAAATATCAGGTTCTATGTAATATAACATATAAATCCAATTCTGTAAGAAAGACCCCGAAAAATCACATAAAATCAAATATTTTGTCCCGATTTTCTAATTTAATGATTATTATCATTTCGTGCAGGAAGTATACAAAATTTTGACAACACGTCATTGCTAGGTTGTGGATTTCTAAAACGGACTGAGTTCACCAGTGGAGCAAGATCACCATGGTCCGAGTTCACCACCAGACCGACTTCACCTGCTACCATTCGAACCATCAAAAAACGCAGGACTATTTTTAGCCTGAAGGGCATAGTAATCTTATAATGCCGGGATATGACCTACACAGCAGGGAGTACTCTACACTCCTTCACCGTGGCTGCTGAAATTGCTAGCTAGCGGTGGCGTGGGTACCAGAGTAGGAGTACTCTCACAGACTATTACCCTGGAGCAGTCCAGAATAGGTTCCTCGGTCTCTCGCTAGGGGGATCCCCAGATGCAGGCCTGCTGTCAATTTCACATCTGTTCTCCTTGTTCACCTTTCAACAAAAATCTATTTGTAATTCTTTTTCATTTTACCTGTTGAAAGAGGTGGATGAGACGGAACTTTTGGTTTTTCAATTCTTTTTCATTTTACCTGTTGAAAGAGGTGGATGAGACGGAACTTTTGGTTTTTCAAATCACACTCAAATTCGATAAATTATATAATCTCGACCATGTATTTGTTTTCGTTATTGCACAATATTGCTGAGACAATATTTGGTATGGAAGAAAAAGAACTAGATGAGCGTCACCTCTTACATACTACTACTTAGTAAAACAAAAATGTGTGGACATCAAAATACAATGCTATACATAGAGTAATACAATACTAGGTAATATTCCTGAGTTTAAAGTTGAGTATAGAGATCGGGTCGTACTCAGCTGTTCCTGCTAATTTCCAGTTTGCATAAAGAATTTGCTTTGAACAGGAAGTTCATCACGGCTTTTATGATAGTAGACAATAATATTTGTTCAGTCAACCTGAAGTTGAAGTGCCTCTTCCAGGAAAGTATGGGGCCTTTCAAAAGCTTAAATGGGCTTCCAGTTGATATTGACTTGAGGGACTGTTCTGAAGGTCGCTTTGATAGAGCTCACTCTCAATAAGAGAGAAATTGCTTTTTCAAATAGAACAAACATCACTTAACTTCAGTAGTCATTTAAATTATGTTTCTTCAATATTAATCTTCCTTGTTTTAGGAATCTGGGCTGATGATGATAGCGATGACGAGGGTCGGCCCAGCTTCGGCGGTGGCCGTAAGTCAAAATTTAAGGACTACACGGCCCCGGTCAACTTTGTCAGCGGGGGAGTCAAGGTTGGCGACAAAGTGGAGAAGAAGGCTGAAGGGGTGGATGCTATAAGCGTGAGTAATGAACCATTAACTTCTCTGCTTAACATATTAGTGTGGTGAGATGGAAGTAATTACGTACTTTAATTTATTCATTGATTTTGAATATGACACAAGCTTGATATTTTCAATAGATATTTTGTAGTGTTTGATGACACGTTATCGTGTCAGTAAAAATGGGCTTGCAATATTAGGAAATGATGATATGAGATGTACCAATGCGAACATTCTTATCGATACACATCTTTTTCCCCCCTTTTTTTACATACACATTTTGGCAAGATCCCATACAGAAATCGATATCGTTTTCAAATACGTGGGATATATACATATCATGTACTTGTACGGGGTTATGCAAGGCCTTACTTAACAATTATTATGAGAAAACTTATCCATTATTTTTGTTTGCTTCTTAACCTATTTCAGGATTCTGATGAGGAAACACCTGTAGAACAGCCAACCTATGGTAGGCGGGGGCGGCCGGCCTTCCGAGGAAGCGCCTACAAAAAGATGCAACAGCATCCCGCTTCTAAGCACCAGGCTGGAGGGGGAGGGTAAGTGTACGGGCTAAGCCATACATGTCTGTACTTCAAGTAAGGCGTGAATAATAATAGGTCTTTTCGTATACGTTGCATTCCGAAGTGATTTCTCAGTTTCCTTTTGTAACTGTTATGTTCTATACTCTTTGTACAAGCTGAAATTTATTTATTTCTAGAATTAAACGGAAAAGAGCAATGTTTAAGGAGATGAATGACGTTGGTGTTAAATATTTCTTGCTTTGAGGCCTCATACATAAGTCATTTATTCGTATGATCATAGCTTCACTACATCGATATTTTCAATAGTGCTTTTATCTGGAGTAAGTCGTATTTCTTTTTACCAAATAGATTTTCATACCGACAACAATATAAAATTGTCTTACTTTTTCTGTCTTTAGCAGTGGAATTGGTGGCTGGGAAGTGCATACAAAAGGTATCGGAAAGAAACTTATGGAAAAGGTAAAGTTGTTACGCAGTTAATACTGTTTTCACAACATCCTTTTATTTTTCATTTCGTAAAATGTTCATATGGATTACTCATTGATCTGATAGTTCAAGTGTTAACTCCATAGGTACTTTTAACATATACTTCTTTTTATTTGTCTGGGTTTCATAGTATCTAATCAACTGTGAGTAAAGCTAACTTTTCATGTTTTAGTAAGAGACTTGAGATGATAAGCATTTTCAGTTAAGAAATCCTGGAAAATTTTACCGTCACTTCAGAGTATCATACATGTGGTTATTGACGCGATACACAGAATTCTGGAGATATTTGCTTAATTTCATTTGTCTCAGCGATGGAAATTATTAACACTAGGACAACGATTATTAATTCCTGTACCTTGGTCGTTTCAGATGGGTTACAAAGAGGGATCTGGTATAGGTAAAACCCTGCAGGGTATCAGCACTCCGGTGGAGGCCAACGTTCGCAAAGGGCGAGCAGCCATCGGCTTCTATGGATCAGAGCGGTCAGAGCGCTCACTGAAGGACTTCCCAACCAAACCTGACTCAGACGAGGAAGAGGAAAAACAGTTCAAGGAAAAGCTGCAGCAATGGAAGAAAGTGGATGTATGTAGATTATATTTCAAATATGCTTCCTTCGAAGATAGCTGACAAATTATGTGTTTTCAATTTTTTTTTTTTTTTTCAATTTTTTTCGATTAATTTTTACCACGCTTTATCCACGTCCACCGAAAGAATAATATAGTAATATAGAAAGAAATGAGAAAAAAACAGAAGGAAAGTAATTAGAAGCTGATTGTAGGTAAGATATTTATTTTACTTAACGATTATTCCAACTGCTTGATTTCTCTCTTTTTTTCAATTTTAATCTCATAAACCGTTTCATTTTTACATTTGCAGTCAAAGAAGGAACCTAAAAAAGTAAAGTACATCTACAAGACAGCTGAAGACATCATTGCCAGTGGAGGCAAAAAGAAGACAGTTGTACAGAGTGAACTGGCCAAAGTCAAAGTAATCGACATGACGGGTAAAGAAAAGCGGGTGCTCTCTGGTTACCACGCAATTAGTAACAAACATGACAAGCCAGACGAGGATGAAATACTCGATATGCCGAAGGACCGGCAGGCGAAGCGGGCCTTTGACATGCCGGAGCTACTCCATAATCTGGACCTACTCGTGGACATGGCTGAAGATGAGATCCTACAGAACAACAAAAAGTAAGTTTAAACTTCGATATACATGTATTTGTATTCTTAACTAGAGACTTCTAGGAGATGCAAGTCTCACTACGTCAAGGGATCTCACACATGTAAAGCTATCAGTCTAGATGATTTAAATGAATGGTAAATCATGATATTTAAGCAAAAAGTTTGTTTTTCATAAAATATGGTTGTCAATATCTAAATTACCACTCAATTCTAAACTTGAGATTAGATACGTTATTGGAATTGCTAAAATATTTAAGAGACATGTCAGCATACCCATGAATTTCATGCGAAATCTATATCATCTTTAATTGAACCCTTTCTTACCTCCCTGTTACTTTCTTCCTCAGGTTACAATACAACTCTGACCTTGTCGTAAACCTAAAACACGAAAGTGAGAAACTCGATGAGGTCTGTGCACATGAAGAAAAACAACTCGACAAACTCCAATCCATTATGACAATCATTCAGGAATGCGAGAGTCGCATGGACCCTAAGTGTGCCAACCCACTCACACTAGAGGAGTGCGCTAACCTCTTCGCTCGGCTACAGGAGGAATACTACGAAGAATACAAAATCTACGACTTGGCTTTGCTCGGTGTTGCGCTAGTGTTTCCTCTGTTGAAGACGGAGCTGGAGAGCTGGGAGCCCCTGAGGCGGCCCCAGTTTGGGCTGAAGATGATCAAACAGTGGAAGGACATCCTCGAAGGACAGAACCAGAGCTTTGGGGCCGGAGAGCTCGGACAGCACGCCGACCCGTATGAGAGGCTACTGTGGGAAGTCTGGATGCCACATCTCAGAAACACCATCAAGTAAGTTGTCCTCTATCTTTGAACCTTCTCATATTTACTATAAATTGTACATAAAGAAAGAACGACTGACTCAAAACATGCTTGCTCCATTTAAAAAGGATTTAGTTAGACGGCTGTATTTGTAGCTCCAAATATGACTACGATTTACTAAAATCTTAATTTTCACCCTATTGTATACTATTAGATATGTACCACGTAGTATTTCGCGTACACTATTCCCATTTCGCTAAAGATGACATCTACAAGTAATCTCATATTTCTTATGCCTTTTCGCCTTTGCTCATATTCACGGTAGCATCGGGGGATGAGACATAGCCTCGCACGATATAATCTCATATCTCTATTGACGTTTTCCAAAATAAAATTGAACTTTAACCTTTGTATACCGACCACTAGATTAGGGTTAGACCTCATACTTAAGTCCCCACATGTTACGCCCTATCATTTGTTCTATTTTAATCCTAAAGAAACGAGCAGTGAACGTGATTATCCCACGTGATATGAGAGCCGAGTATATCTCATCCCCAGCTCGATGCTATTCAATATGCGTGTAAGTTGTATAAGATATAAACACCCTCCTGCTTGTCTCACAGCGCGAAGTGGTCGGTCAGGGACTGCGACCCGCTCATCGAGCTGCTCGAGGCCTGGGTGCCACTCCTCCCCAACTGGATGCTCTTCAACCTGCTCGAGCAGATGATCATGCCGCGACTGCAGGCCGAGGTGTCTTCGTGGAACCCACTCACCGACACCATGCCCATCCACGCCTGGCTGCACCCCTGGCTCCCACTCATGGGTCAGTACTGAGAGTTTCTCATTTGTTTGTTTCTTCTCTATTATTATAGGTCGGCTAACATACTCAGTAAAATAAAGCATTTGATCTTTAGATGAAAGCAATAAGACATTAGATCTTTTAGATCTTAGCCGACCTATTCTCCAGTCCACATCAAGTCAGGTTATATTAGATTCGGTGACGATTTTACGCGTCATGCTCAGAATGTCACAAAATTCAGCGTTACCGGGCGCGTTAAATAACGCGCCCGATGGCGCGTTACCTCCAGAAAACCATTGAATCCGATAGAATTCAGCGTAATCCTGTCTGATATGGATCGTACATGATCATTAAGGTCCTATAACACCATAAATCGATCATTTATATCGATATCTGAGCAAATAAGACCAGAAATCCCTTCGTCAACTGTCACAAAATTCAGCGTTACCGGGCGCGTTAAATAACGCGCCCGGTGGCGCGTTACCTCCAGAAAACCTTGAATCCGATAGAATTCAGCGTAATCCTGTCTGATATGAATCGTACGGGTCGTTTAAGGTCCTATAACACCATAAATCGATCATTTATATCGATATCTGAGCAAATAAGACCAGAAATTTGATCGTCACATCGGACCGTTACCCGACGGGGCAAGCTTGTGGTCGGGGCGCGTCACCTTACGCGCAGCAGCCTCGCTTTCATCGGTGAAGAAGGTATCTGGGTCAAAGTTCATCAAATTTGCAGGCCTATTTTACCATGAAAACGATCGATCTAACTATAGTTATTGGTATCCATAGATAGATTTCGACCCATAGGTAAGCATCCCACTGTTCCAGAATCGAAAATAATGCGAAATAACGCGTTTAAACGCGTAAATGCATCGCGTTGTTTTCTTGCAATCCTTCGCCTCCCCACCGCTTGACACTGTCACACGGCCGGGTGTAGTCGCCGCGGTCGGACGTGTTGGCGGGGGGCTCCTCTTTCGCCGCCTGGATACCTGGATTACGGCGGTATCTGATGCTTTCAATATATATATTTTGGAGTCTGGACCCCCCTAAACGCATACAACGCATTGATAACTCATGCAGGAATCATGCGTTCGTATCGAAGGGAAAACTTTGGATCGATCGGACACGTGTAGGCACTGTCACTGTCAGACCTAACATGGCGCCGTCAACCTTTCGCCGGGTTCTCTCTCCTCACGCCTGCACCGATACATTGAACTGAGGAAACCAGGATGACATTAAACGCATCAATTGTGGAGGATATACGCATTGAAACGCATTGAGGACTCCATGCAGGCCTTAACGGTTAGTTTACATCTTTTTTCCAGCATTTGAAATTATACCGTTGAAAAATAGGCCTAAACTCGGCGAGAGGCCTAACACACATTGGTCGGATGGTCACTGGCAATTTGAAAAATAATTATTTAGACCTTATTAGGCCTATCAAAATGAAATTCATGTATATATCTATGTTCTCATATATGTGAGGGTCCTACATAGCATATACTTTGATCATTTTAGGTCTGGAAACGCTTGCAATAATATTTTACAGATGGTGCAGTCTTAGCCCTCGAGGCTGGCTGTTCAAAATGATTCAAAAATTAAATTATTTGTGAAATTGTCACTATAGTGTCATTTTTTTCTAACCTACCACCAAAATATTCAATCTGAACTTTAAAGTTTAATATGTCTAGGCCTAAGTCACTGTCAGTGTCTGAATCATCCCCATTCAATGTTAAAACATAGGCGTCACACTGTCAATAAGTTAATTCTCTGGTGCTGTCAGTGTCAGAGTCGGACACAGATTTAAGATTTAAATGATTCAAAGATTAAATGATTTGTGAATTTGTCACTATAGTGTCATTTTCCCCTACCTACCATCAAAATATCTTATCTAAAAAATAATAGATATCTAGGCCTAAGTCACTGTCAGTGTCAGAATCATTACCTCTCAATGTTGAAACATAGGCGTCACACTGTCAATAAGTTTTTTTTGCTGCTGTCAGTGTCTAGGCTTCCAAGTTTAATATTTTTTCAGATTGTCACTATAGTGCCAGTTCACACCTACCACAATAAATCATTAATATTATTATTCAATAAAGATTAAAATGGGCCGACCTATCTCTATCAAATGCTTTTGATAGTAACCTTCGCTAAAACTTTAAGAGATTCAATCTTTTGAACTTGTTTTATATTCTCTTACATCCACAAAGGTTTTTCTCTAAGTACACTAGTAATATTTATTGTATAAGTAGGATAATAAACTAGATCCACGTTTAAAGAAAAAGTAAAAAGTTTGTAACAATGATAAGATTTATAACAAAAGAGTTCCCTCTGTAACTAGTGTGAGATTAGGGTTTTAGAAATGGCTGCAAAGTGAATGTGATGTAAGTATTTTTTTCGATCTTGAAGCTGTTAAGAAATCAGTATAAGAAGCAATTTATGTTGTATTTTAGTTTTACTAAACTTTTTGTATATATAATATGGTACATAAACAATGCGCCGTCATTTTTGCTAATATAATATACGTCATAAAATATATAGGTTATCAGTGTATCCCAAAAACCGCCGGAAATCCGGACATGTCCAGCAGTTTTCAATCAATGTCCGATGTTTTATCCTTTGACACTGGACAATTTGTCCGACAGTTTTCATACTTTTTCCCTGAAAAAATGGAATATTTTACCAACATTTTTTGCTGAATTCTACAATATACTCATTTGATAAAAACATGTCCGGTTAAGCAAAGAAATGTCCGATGTAAGCCCTATAAACCTCGGACAAATTGTCCGCCATTTCAGAAAGTTTTTGGGATACACTGGGTTATCAACATTATGGTCACCTACCCAACTAATAATTAAAAACAAAAATATTGATCATTCGAACGTTGCCTTCAGGTGAGCGGTTGGAGCCGCTGTACGGCCCGATCCGCCACAAGTTGGCCAATGCGCTGACCAGCTGGCACCCGTCCGACCCCTCGGCCAAGATGATCCTGCAGCCCTGGATGAAGGTGTGGCAGAAGGGGCACGCCGAGGCCTTCCTCGTCAAGAACATCGCCCCCAAACTCGCCCTGTGTCTCAATGAGTTCGTCATCAACCCACACCAACAACATCTAGGTATGTGTATCAAAAGTTAAATGCTAATCATTTTTAGGAAAAGCTTAAAGTTCTTTATGAGATTTATACATCGATAGTTATTTATATCTCTTTGTAAAATCCCTAATTTAAGCCGCACCCTATTTTAAACCGCACCCTAACTTTTGGGTTTGCCTTTGGACATATTTTCATAAAATTTTCTTGAATCCTATTGTATTCAAACCTGTGTAAATCAGTTAAGCCGCACCCTTAAAAGTCCATGTCTTAATATCTCTTATTTCTGAAACTAACCCTTATTTAAGCCGCGGCTTAAATTAGGGGTTTTACGGTAGATATCATTGCATGCACATGATATTACAGGCTGAAAGATCATTCAAGACCATTCCATCAAGAACAAACCACATCCCGCACACATACACACATTACACTTTAGTAAAAATCCGTTTTATAAACTCTTTCTCATCACCAGATGCGTGGAACTGGCTGATAGACTGGCTGGACATGCTGCCCCTGCCGGCCATGGTGGCGCTCCTCGACAAGTCCTTCTTCCCGCGGTGGCACCAGGTGCTGTGCTCGTGGCTCACCGCCAACCCCAACTACGACGAGGTCACCAAGTGGTACACCGGCTGGAAGTCCATGATCCCCGAACCGCTCCGCTCTGACCCACAGGTCAAAAGTAAGTGTTATTACTTAGGAATCAGAGATGCTACTTTTCCTTCTTTTCTCTGACTTTTGGCTGTAGCATAATTTTGCAGACAAAAGTAATCCTAAGATCAAAAAACCAAACAAACACAACATAACATTTGTATTCTGGCGCACACACTCTGTGTATTCTTAAACAAAAATCAGATACTGCACCTTGTGTAATTTGAAGACAAAAACTTTAATGATTAAATGAAATAATTGTCAAATTTCTTGTCCATGACAGACCAGTTGAACCGTGCCCTTGACACGATGAACCGAGCAGTGAGCGGTCAGCCCTACGCCCAGCCCGGTGCACGTGAGAATGTGGCTTACTTTACAAGCACTGAAAGGAGACAAGATTATGGCTTTGGTTACGCCATGCCTCCTGGGCCGCCCCCGGGTCCACCCCCAGGCCCACCGCCTCCACCTCCCCCACCCGCCGAGCACAAAATGGACTATGAGGTACGGTGTATTGTTTATTGTATTTTATACTTGAATGCTATGCAACTTCACTTTTAACAGTTTCTGATGATTCTTTTCTTTAAATGAGAAATATAATCTTACATTGGAACTGTATTCCAAACTGATTAAGAATTGGAAATAAAAGAAAGATAAAAGTGGGTACATAAAAGAACTAGGACTGCTTTTAGCCTCTGTCAGAAACAGATACTGTAAAGCAAGACTCATCAGCTAAATCTAGAGTAAAAATTGATGAGCATTCTGAATTTAAATCATATTTGTAATATTCATATAAATTTCGAACGTCAGAAACCTTTTGTGAGAGATTTTTTAATACATGATGTAAATCAAAATTACCTGTAAATTTGGTTCATTGATTGAAAAACAAATATCACCGCACTTCCTAATGATGTCTCTTTTATACCCTTAGAACGGTTGTGTAATAGTTTATCCTAATTTAATGTTTTTGTCTTGAAGCAAAATCTGACTGATTTTTCCCCGTTTCAGATGCACGGCGCTCGCAGTCTGACCTCCTCATCCAGTGTGCCTACGAGTTTCAAGGAACTTATAGAGAAAAAGGTGGGTCACATGAATCCGTTTTGTATGAATGTACTTGGAAATCATATATAAAAAGAGTACTGACACCTGTTGCTTAATGAAATGTGTATATATATCCGAATTAGAGATTTGTAAAACAAACAAAAATCCTTAAACACGCAATACAAATTAAGTTAACAAGGAAATCTAATATAGAAAACAAAGAAGTAAAAGCAGATAAGGAGGCGACATGAACAAGGTTAAGTTAGTAGGAACCTGTGAATGTATAGTAAAGAGGCAGTTACGAACAATTTGTACCAACTTTTATACCAACTTCGCATCGTTATTAACGGTCCATTGACATATAAAATATTCTTGTATTTCACGTCATTTGCGTGTAACTAATATTGCTTTGGTTTCTTTCAGGCTGAGGAGAACAATATTTTGTTCATGCCGCTGGTGGGGAAGACTTGGGAGGCTAAGCAGGTTTACCAGTTTGGACGACTTCACGTGGTTATTGACCGTGGAGTCATCATGATGCAGCAAGCAAGTGGCCCGTGGGTTCCTGTATCACTACAGACCATCATAGACCGGGCACGGTGAAAAGGGGCCATGGGTTCCTGTATCACTACAGACCATCATAGACCGGGCACGGTGAAAAGGGGCCGTTGGTTCCTGTATCACTACAGACCATCATAGACCGGACACGGTGAGAAGGGGCCGTGGGTTTCTGTGTCACTGCAGACCATCATAGACCGGGCACGGTGAAAAGGGGCCATTGGTTCCTGTATCACTACAGACCATCATAGACCGGGCACGGTGAAAAGGGGCCGTTGGTTCCTGTATCACTACAGACCATCATAGACCGGACACGGTGAGAAGGGGCCGTGGGTTTCTGTGTCACTGCAGACCATCATAGACCGGGCACGGTGAAAAGGGGCCATTGGTTCCTGTATCACTACAGACCATCATAGACTGGGCACGGTGAAAAGGGGCTGTGGGTTCCTGTATCACTACAGACCATCATAGATCGGGCACGGTGAAAAGGGGCCGTTGGTTCCTGTATCACTACAGACCATCATAGACCGGGCACGGTGAGAAGGGGCCGTGGGTTTCTGTGTCACTGCAGACCATCACGAACATTATATTATTTATGTCTGTTTGGTACATCATACTTAAACAAGTAATGTCTACTTTTGAGACATTTGAATGTGAAATGAGAAATTGGGGTGGTATGGAGATACGTGAGATCGAGAGAACGCAGTGAAACAGATCATAAAAGAATGAATGTAAGCCATATAAAAGGGAGTTTTAGCAACCTCGACGCATCTCAATACGTTAACGTATCTAAAAACTTCTAATGTCTGTGCTGGACAAACAACCTATAAGATTTAATCTACACATGTTCATATTTAGAGCATGTCCCAGAGTATAGAATTTTGATGAAATATTTCTGAAAGGAATTCATGTTGCTGAGATAAGGGATACATTACGTTTATGGGATGGGTTGGAGGTGCTAAAACTCCCTAATAGGGTGTTTGGAGATCGCTAGTGAGTATCGATATTTCTGGTTGAATCATGTCTGACTGAATGTGAAAGTCAACGAAAGGGAGCATGCATGACGAAATTCTATAATTTGGAAAGAGTCTTATTTTTACAAGAAAAACTAGTTGTGCAGAAGTAATTCGCTGCAATTTGCTGTAGCAAAGTTTCCCGCGAGGGAAAACCGAGATCGAGTATTGTCCCTCCCGTAAAGAAATTCAGTTCCATACCCGATAGATAACTGAGTAAAAAGAACATTCCTTAACGGCTTGCGATTGTTTTCCACAACTCTTCAACTGCCAGTGTCGTCATAAGTGTCAGTTATGGACGAAATTCACGTTATAAATTATTTCCACTGTAAATAAATACTCGTGTCACTAATTGTTTCATCGATTGTTCGTGGAATATCAGTGTTGAGAATTATTCTGGTCTGGACAAACTGGGGGACCAGACACCTAGGTAAACTAGGAATTGCTGCCAGGCAATCGAAGTATCACATAAAAGAATTGACAAAACATTTTATCTATGAAAAAACATTTTATTCTCCTTCCCAACTTTTAGTGTATTACACATCGTTCGGTGTCTTGGGTTTTGGCCATTTCTCTGGCTGTCCACCTACCAGAGGTGGCTCGAAAGTCAACTTTCATTTCAAGATCATAATCAGCCTGCATACTTTTAATGAACCGAAGAAAATAATCCAAAATGATCATCACTATTTGAGGCTTACATGTCAACATTCAAGGATACAAAATTCAAAATTAAGTTAAAGTACTTTTCAGCTTTAAGGCATTGTTTCAACGTGCGATGAAATAGAATGATAAACAATTGAGATCCAGCGCTCCGGCTGGAAGCCCAACGTTAATTTCGTTCCACTCACTATTAGGCACTGGTCAATAAATAGGTTATAATATGATTCCCTATTTAAATTAGAAGATCATCAGTACTGTTGAAAATGTAACTTCAGCATTTGTTATCATCAGTAAATTGATAAAATAATTTGAGACCAGCACATGCCTACCATATAATCTGTTGGTTAATTAATATTTTAAACTTAATAGACACTTAGATGCCATCCATATGTTATTAGTATACCCGCCAGAAACTAGCAGAGAAAGTTCAAAACATGTCTGCTGATAGTTGTCGATATTTGGTTTCTCGTAGACCTATTTCATCGAATGTTGAAACGACACCTTCCACAACTTATAATGCGTTTAGCTCCAGCCGTCTACACTGCGGGTAATACCAGCGATAATACAAAACGTCAATATGATACACGTGACCGTGGGGTACTGGGGAGAATAAACTGCCGACTGTTCATTATGTACACCAAACAGGATACACTATGTACAAAATGCAAGAAAGTGTCTTTTGAGAAACCTGTACTTTTGAAAGATACATTCGGTTCTACTTACTAAAGAATAAAGTGTTGTGATTCCCCTTTAGGTGAAAATACAGAAAGCACCTCAAATTCATTACAAAGGGCATGTGCCTAATAAGAAGAATCAGTAATCATGTTTTAATCTATTTGATATGGTAGAAAAGATAGCTGTATGTCTATACCGGTATAATATACATTATGCTAATATTGTGGTGCGTCATATCCTGTTCCAATGCAGAGAAGCGGAAGGCGACAAGATACAAGTCTGATATAGATAGAGCTCGAAGCTTCAAATCAAAGTCGAAACAACATCCAAATACGTAGAAACAGAACGGAGACCACCTGCCCACCCACGACGGCTCTTACCTTTTAACCCCCGCCATCACTGGCCAGTCTGATGCGTCTTTATTACATTTTATTACAGTTAACGTTCATCCAGGGAGCACTGCTGTAGCGTGGTAGGTTGGTGGCACTGGACTCTTAATCGTGTGAAACCCAAGTCGGGCACAGGCGTGGAGAACGTGACCTTTTTTTTCAATTGATTTGAAATTAGTGACCCATACAAGGCTCGCATTCACTGAAGAGATGGATCTGATTTCAAATCTATCATGTTTAATTTAAAAAAAAAACAACACTCTTCTTGGTATCCCTGCCTGAGCCTGACTGGGCCCACACGCCCTACTCGACCCACTGCTCACTCAGCCCTCCCGGTAGAGAGTACCCCTAGTCCGGTTATTGCCGGCGCAGGTTGTCGAGGCGGGCCTCCAGGTCGGCGTCGGCGTCGCTCACCCCGGCCCCGGCCGGCACCGCCTGCTTCCCGCCCGCCGCCGTCGATAGCGAAGCGCCCGCCTGGGGGAGGTCTGCAGAAAAGTATATGACAGGATAAGATAATCAGATTTAATCAACAGAAATAGTATTATAATATTTTTTTTAAATAATTTTTTTTAGAAACAGTTTGATTATGTTAGGAATAAAATAGTGCAAAAGTGAAATTTTGTCACGAGTTTACATCATCAACCTGTGTATTCAACGGTTGTTATTACAGAGGTATGCGTCTATGGGATGCGCTACCTGCAAAAGTGCAGCATATTGACTCAAGACTAAGTTTCAAACATGAGATTATGAAATTAAAGTATGCATGAAATGTAACGGTATAGCAAGTTGATAACACTGATTCATTCATGTATTTCACATACTTCATATTGCATTCTCATCTCATGTAACATCGATGCCAAGTAAGAACTTATGTATTTAAAATTGGTGAAATAAATAAAGAAAAAAGAAAAAAAATCCAGGGGTCAGATCCAGACATTTTAGAAAGGGGGGTGCCCATGTTGAAAGGGGGTTGAAAGGGTCTCGGCCACCCCTCCAAGGGCCTGAGTTTTACATTTGTAGCATTTTTACAATTATACAAAATTAAAATATAGTAAAAAAAAAAGTGGGTGGGGGGGGGGGACGCTCCATGTGCCCTCCCCTAAATCCGTCCCTGGATCTATATTAGGCTACGACAAAGGTTAACCACAATAGAAATTTGACTTTGATATAAGGAATATGAAATAAATGTGTCTTTTCCTGGTGCTACTGCTACAACGTTTTATCCTGACTTGTTCGTTAAGACAACGGGCGTTCTGAACGTTTATAACCACCTAAAGCAGCATTACTGAAATAAGTAAATTCACCGTTTGCATACAATTTATTTGTTAGTTTTGTAACGTATATTTGTAGTATTTTCTCCTTACCTGAGAGTTTGTCGGTCATCTGGAGCCCCAGTTCGTCTAACACTTGGCTGACGATCGCATCACTGAGGACAAAGTAAAGGTGAAGTATGATTCAAACAATTTTATATATTTTAAAAGCATATTGCATAAAGTACAAGTAAAGTCTTGAGCATCGACTTCAAAGTATGAAACACAACCTTACTTTCAGCTATGTAAGGTTGACTTTCGCCCTTATCAAAGTCATGGACATGGGCATAAACAAATATTCTAAACTCAAAATATTGATAACAACACAAAACGTATTCAACGTACTATCACATCTCACTAAAAATGTTAATGATCACATAAATATACTATCCATCATCTTTTTTCCCTCATCCCTATCGCCAGTTTACAGTTTCTACCCTGCTGCATAAAAAAAATTCACCTCTCCTACTCGTCGCCCATATATCTCATTATGTAAAATACCAAAACAGTAAGTTAACGATCCTAAAACTCCATATACGATATTCTTTACCCTCTTAAATCTCATATACATCATATAAAAACAGATACTATGTATACAGTATCAACCCACGTGCACCTTTCCTCTTCGTTCTACTAAGGAGTTAAAAATATATAATGTTAATGGTACTGAGATTCAATAACCTGCCTTCTTTTCCCTATGCCAAATGTACCATATCAAAACAGATTTATCTCCTACACCCTATCAACCCACATTACCCCACGCTCTGATTGCCACGAAATCATGGATTCACGGTAGTCAGACTGGTGCGGAAAGGAGCTCTGTAGACAGTTTGCCTATCAATCCAGATATATGCGATCACCAACCTCTCTTCCTCGTCGTCCTCGTCGCCCATGGCGTCGTCGATGGCGTCGTTCATCATCTCCTCCTTCATCTCCATAATCTCCGACTGCTTCTCGAACTCCATCATGATCTTCTGGATCTGGGGCAGCTTCAACTGAAATTGGATCAAACATGGTGTTAGTTTTAAACAGTCCGATTATACACCTTTTTCATGAGTGTGCGCAGTGTACCCTGCCGTAGACCCCTTGAACCCAATGCTTTATGCCTGGTTCCACTGGAATACAGTACCCAACTCTTAAGGTCAGGCCTATACCACTAGTAGGGTGCCACACTAATGAAAAAAGTCCATACCAATATTATATTACCTAAAGAGTACTTATGTGCATTGAGGGGAACCTCAGACAACAGACAACAGGATTATTTTGGTTGGGTATTTTTACGGTGTTCAATACCGCTGTCCCCAGCTTGTTCAAAATTGTTTTTATTACAATAGTTTTGTTATTCTTAGTATGATTGATATTCCATCAAATGATTGGAACTGCCATCTGTGGTGCCTATTGTCGTATATCAGAACAAGACTTAAAACTTATTTATGTTTTTTCTCTGAAATGAGTTCGTCCTCCATGACCTGTCAAGTAGTATTGTTCATGTTTTTAACTTCAAAGAAAAACAAAACCTTCCTAATCGTTCCAAAAATGAACTTCCTGTTACCTGTTTGTTCATGGTGGCCATGGCTTTAGTCACTCCCTTCATGGCCTGGGCCATGGCGTCGTTTGACTTCAGCGTTTGGATCTTGAGCGATACCGCTTGGATGTTGGCCTTCATTAAGATAAACTTCTTAACGTATCGCCGCGTCCTTACCAAGTCTTTAGCCATTATCTTTACAGCATCCTGTAAAATAAATAGTTTAATATCAACCTTGACACTGAACCATTTGCGGCAAAAGGATTCATTTCGAATCAAAATATCTTCTTATAAAGAAAAACGCTACTGATTTTCTTGACTTAGAATCTGCCACTGAAAAATAGAATTAACACCAGTTGAGAATAAAACATACCATCTTTCAACTTTGAAAGGTGGTAAAATTTCTACAAGAATACATATTAATCTCATGAAAATAACCATTTTTCAACCTTAAAAGTAAGAGAGATTGCTACAAGATACGTCTTAATCTCATCATTATAGACAGGAGGATCATTTCCAACATTCACAAGATGAATATATATCATTTTGTTCCCTCAGAACTGATCTATTTTTGAAATAATAATGGTGTGTTACTTCATGAAGCCGAAATCCAGAAGAAGTGGACAATACTATTTGTTACTGAAATAATCATACTATTCATAGGTTATTAATCTATTTCTGAAATGTATATCAATGGCTTGGATATGATTTTGAAATACTGACCATTTGTCCCGCCTTTGCCATCTTTTTAATTTCAGCGATGGTTTTTTTCTCTTGTTGTTCCATGTGTTGCCGCTCTCTGTCTAGATCTCTCATGGCCTTATTTAGTGCTCGTTGATTCTGACGCAGCATTTCTTGAGGCGTCTTTTTACGCCCGAACAGAAATTCAAGTGGCATCTTGGTAGTGTTTGTGATTCTGAAATAAAATTTAATCTTATTAATTCTTTTCTAAACATCGTGTCTATGAAAATATACTTTCCTTGACTTGGGAACAGCTTCGTTATATTTCAATATTTTTTTTCAATTAAATTTTGGAATATCAAACACGATCTGATTCTATTTTTTCGTTTACTGGGAGTTTCAATATCTATTCCATAAAAAAGTTTTTTTTACAGTAGACTTTAGAATTGCAATTGCAGTAAGATGTTAGTCCAAGATGTTCTTACTTCATTTTGCATGCTACAATACATTTAGTGAGGTCATGGCCTCTCGGACAATAAGATACTGTAACAGAACTGACCTTCTGCTGTGCCTATTTTACATTTGTGTCACTCTGTGTACACAGTGCGCACTGTGCACACCATGGTCACAGTGCCCACCGTGATCACATTTCGCACAATCTGGGACACTATGTAAGGAGCTGCGCTGCAGCCACTCGTGGTCATTTGCCCAATAAACCTTGCTGAGTTCACATCTAAGAGCAGTAGCCTAGTCTCGCTCCTTCTTTTGCATTTGACCCTGCCCTTAAGGCAGCCGCAGCCACTACGCCCACCTGGTGTCACTGGTGGACTATGGCCCTCTACCCTGCTTCCTCCCTACTCCTACCAGCAGCCCACAGGTTGCTGCTTATACTAGTAAATCTTTTCGAGACAAACTAGATCTAGATGGAATATGACACACCACCAAAATCATGCTGTATAATATCAGTTAATTGGCTCAGAGTCGTAACAGGTGCGCCAACCCTATATTTCACCAATTCCTGTTACACAATGAATAAAACCCCCACACACACCTAGCTCTGGGGACCCTTCTCTCACGGCAAGCTAGTGTACGAGAGTAGAGAGTCGACTATTTGGCTAACGCACACCCAAAGAAAATACCTGAATTTGAAATTTCAAGTTATCAAACAATGAGTGAACCTCAGCAGGCTCAGGTAGAAATAAACATTAAAAACGTTTCAGTCTAGAACCCAGGTCCCGAAATAATCTAATAGACCCTTATATGTTATTTTGATAGGGAAACGCACAGGTCGTGATGCATGCATCACGCGACTGTGACATGTACCCTACCCAGTTTGTGATGTGAATTGCAGACCTCAGACACTCAGTTTACGTTTCTGACCTGTCACATTAGATTTACGTCGTGTCAGCTCGAAAATAAGTATAAATAAACAGATGTTCAAACATAAACATAGAAATACATGTTAAATATATGCTACAGAATATGTATGAATGGTTAAATTCACTAACCCGGTCTGAAAATGAAGATTATAATGTTGTTTTGCTGCTAATCTTTGCGTTAGACGTGCTTCCTTGTGTACGTATGTGTGTATTTGTGTGATGACGTCACGGAAAATGGTGTCTACTCTAAAACCCAAACATCTCACTATGTTTCTTCGCCTAAATTTTCAAATTATTTTGACTGCATCAAATAAAACTTTAATATTAATTTGTCGTAATGGTTGATTATGCCTGTCCATTTCTGTTCTAGAATGGCATCGCCTTTTCTTGCTAATTTAATCTCGGCGCCTTTCTGCGTAAATTTGACATGGCGGCTTGTCTGCAGTGGTGTGCTCTGCTGGGGTGAGTGAGAATTTCCTCGACAAAAACTAAATTATAAACTCATGCATTAATTTAAAACATTGTGCACTCTTCAATAGGCACTAGTCCTTCGTTTCTATGTAAAAGTGTGTGTTATTTTCCTCCAGATACGGAGAAAATTGCAGTTGAAGATGCGTTTATTGTGTGACTCAGAAATTTCTGCGTCGAATCCGCATGTGGCTTCAGTGTTTGAAAAGAAAGCAAAACTCATTCCGTAACTAGCCCAGATTCATGACCATCTTTCGTCACCGAAACTATGCAGTCTACCGCAGTAATAAAATCACACGAGCTTTAAAGATATACCATTTGCATCTTTATTAATGCAGATGTTTTGTAATTGGTGTACGAACGGGAGATTGCGAAATAGTCGAGCCTGAACTAAACTCAGTAATCTCAGAGGCGGAGGCAGGTCATGGGTATGGTGCCAAAAACTTGAAAAAGATGTGATTGATTCTCAAGAGTGCACCGATACAATTGACCATGAACAGACAAAGAAAGACTCATTTTGACATAGCACGACTCGTATTTTCATGGCAAAATAATTCCAATTTGGCCGAGATTCGTTTACAGATTTATATTGGCAATATTGCTGCGATAAGGCCTTGGGCTTAAAGCTGCCTACGTTACTGTTTGATTTTCTCACTTAGATCGAAAAAAATAGCCAGATCAAGTAAACACGTGCTCGGCTCGAAAATAAAATTGTAGAAAGTCATTTTAGAAATTAAGAATGGTCATGAACAAGTTGAGGATTGGCAAAAGTCTAGAAGATCTAGTTCAGTAGCCTGTGGCAGCCTGAAAGCCCTGCTCAGGCCTCAGCTTTTGGGGAACCAGACCAGGGCCTTGACTTAGTACTTAGGTGCAGCAGGCGAGATACCATGTTCAAATGTTAAAGATCAGGGACCAACCATCAACATATTATTATAACATACTGCTATCTTGAGTATTGGCTGTCGTAACTGAAAATGAGATAGTCTACTGTAGTAACACAAATTTACTACTTCTATTCTTTCATTTTCCAAAGGCTCAGCGACCATGTTTTAATGAAGTTGAACTGCATTTCTGATTTTTGGCGTGCCCTCGTTCAGAACATCAACCGTTACTCAGTCTTCTTCCTAGAAGAGCAACTGTATAGGCCTATATGGTATATAATATAAAAAGGCCAACGCAAGGAGGGGGGGGGGGGGGGCAATCGAAAGAGGAACCGAAACGTCTTACTCTAATTAGCTCTTTGATAATTATACGTCTGTCCCTTGCCCCATATTTATGACCAAGCGTTTTTATGTCATTCCCAGTCTAGAGTCTATTCAGTTTAAAGGGAGCCAAAACCGATAAAATTGACAAAATTGTCAAAACTCAGATAAGTATAGAATTATGTTAGATGAGTCTAGTTCAGGTCAGTGGTTAAGTATTAGCTGTGAAAACTAGTTCAAACCAAAGTAGAATTCCATGAGAGATGGTAATATTTCCATTTGTTTGTAAACAAACCTCATTTTTGTGGATCCACATTAATTGATTTTAGAAAGGAAAACATATTTTCAATGAGTTTCTGCCATATTTCATGGTTTAGATTTTAACAGGCCAGAAATAGCCTTAAGGAATGGATTTCCATGATTATTTGAGTTTGGAAAATCTTGTTGAATTTATTGGTTTTGGCTCCCTTTAAGTTAAAATAGAATACTGTGAATAAAGTATTACATTTGAATTTCTTTTCTTGATTTCAGCATGTGAGGAACTAAGAGGCGAACTACTTATGTACTACTAAATTCTATCTGCGATTCCCTGAACTTGGGGAGTTGGCAGTTGACCTACTAGCAAGATAAGCAATAAGCCTCACACAAGACGAAGAAGACTTACAAAAAGAAAGGGAAAGGAAGCTCCAGATCGTGACCCAGCAATCCGGTCGATCAACAGCACACACTGCAGCGCTGAGGATCTGCTGAGAGAACTTTCGAAAAACTGCGAGAACTTAAAAAACGACAACAAACCTCCAACATCGGTTAAGAACGAAGACGAAGGACAACCAACCGTCAGACAACAAAAAAGCCGACCACACCGAAAACTGTAACACCACGCAACAAAAAGACCGGTGTGGGACAAGTTTTAAACAACCAAAGCGTAACAAAGAAACGTTCTTGCAAGTAACTACTCAGAAGCAAGCCAAGTAACAAGTGTGGAACATGGCAAGTCCTCAGTGGAAGGTAGATATACCTCCCTGGTCCCCCTTTTTATAATCTCATTCATTGTATTCTTGTGTTTAGTATAGTGCATGATGCTGCATATTCTACTGTTTTAATCACCAGAGTATTCCGCTTTGACATTTTCCACCTTAGAATATTATTGCAAATTTGACAGAAATTATAACTATGAGACTTTTAATTAAAAATTGGCTCATTCATTATCGTATGTACAGGTATTTACACAAATTATTTACGATATCAGGCATTCTTTCAATGATTATACAGATTCTTTCAAAGGGCCTTTTTAGCGAAGTTATAGTGAGGCATACAAACATGTGAAATGACAGAATATAGAAACAAAAAGAAAAGGTTAGAATGCACTTGGTTCTTTCAGCCTTATAGTAATGGTCCACCGAACTTCACCAACATTGACGTTATTTTTTAGTCTGATCTACTTAATTGCAATAGATTTTAGCGTCAAGTTTATTTTGACAGTATTTATAATGTGCTGTATGATTTAATTCCCGCTACTAAACTTTTGCACACCTTATTGCACTGCTAACCTTTCGTGTAACCAAACATCTTTATCTATCGTTATAACATTTCATTTTTCACTTTACATCATATTTTGGCTAAATTTACAAATAAATTCCCGAATATCTACAATACAATAATAGATAGGTGAAAAGTTTGAGATAATACAAGAACCATTCAAGTTTCATGAACACCAAGACCCCATTTGACCGGCCGATACTGTGTGGTGTCTAGACACTGTGGCCGAGAGGTCAGGTGGAGGGGTCAGTCACTGACTTGGTGTGTTAGACACTGTTACCTGCGGGACGGTCATTGATCTGGTCAACACGACTTTGTCACTCGGTGCGGCTGTACCTGGGTTTACTTAGGCTAAAAAAAAGTTGTGTTCAGGTAACATAGGTTAAAAAAAAAAAAAAAAAAAAAAAAAGGGGGGGGGGGGGGGGGGGGTCTACAGATAGGTCGATTTAGTTTTTTGATAAAATATATATCATTTTCTACGATTTAACTGATTTTTAGAGATGAGACGTGGCTATGTGTTACTTAAAAAAAAGAGAAGATTTAACTGTTTTTTGTTGAATTTTGATATATTTTATAGAAATGTCATAAAAAAGTTAGGGTCGGGCCAAAATACAAGGATATGTCGTTTTTACCGTACCGTTATACTAGAATGAATACTTGACGCACAGCATGGACAGTCATTGGTGTATGGCCAGACTTACAGGTACTCTGCGATATTCATTCATATGGTTCATTCAAAACAAAAATTATTTGATACAATTTAAGGGAACATTTTCTCAAATTTAGGAGAAATTTTACAAAGTACTTATTTCAAAATTTCTCATAATAATTATGCTATAAGAAAGGGATGGGTGGAATGCAAGGCATTGGGCTTGAAGATTATTTTCTCGTGTGCAAGGAGGGACCACTCTAAGCGGTCGGTTATTGCTTAGGCCGCCGCCTTAGGCTTATTACCTAATCCAAAATGCACAGGGATATTCCTGAGTGTATTGAATGAATCACCTATGACTTGGATGCAGCCCTAGATTAACCATTCCTCAATGGGATGGTGTTGACAGTGGAGATATCAGTGATGAATCTGGCGTTGTCACTTGAGGGCAATATAGTTGCAGAGTAATTTCAGAGCTCACAGAATTTTGAAATGATTGGGTGTCCACGGGACACCTTGATAGTGACTCTCTTGTCTCCTGGTAATACACTTGGGGGTCTAATAGCCTCAACTTTACATAATTTCTTGGCCCGGTGTCCACAAAACGCCCAGAGGCTCGGTAAGGGTGTCCTGGGGCTTTAAGAGGGTAGACAGGACACCTAGATTTGGTGAGCAGAGGGATGGGTGGAGACTCAAGAGTCAGAGTGACTGTCCAGCCGCCCACCTCAAAGTAGTACGAGCAACCATACTCCATAGCCTGTCGCCCAGGCCATGCTCCTCACAGAGGGCCCTCGATCCCTCCCTAACTTAACTACCCACTCCCTAATCCCTGTCCTGGACCTCCAGGCCCGCGGCCCTTGACGTCTCAGGTTTCCCTCCGACCCGGACCTCCATGACACACAGACAAATAGTAAAAACAAACCCAGTACTACCATTAACCAGGATATAGACGTCTGCAGTGAGATATTTTTCCCTAAATTTTATTTTAATTTTGATACATAGTTTATTTTTAAAGTGCCACAGCGTCAGCATCTACTCTGTATCAAGACCTCTTGAGTGCTCCCAGAGTCCTATGTCGATGGCGGAAGTTTTTGCGTAATAAAGTTTCATGAAGGGTGTTATTTTCCACATTACAAGAATATTTCCCCCTCAGTTGAAATTTCAGAAAGCTTAGGTTCAAGCCCGCATACTGATCTATGGTAGTGCGAGTGCTAGGCCCCTAGATATGTGCCTCAGTCTGTGAGTCAGTGTGTCCGTCTGGGTCAGACAGTCCCCTGTATATAGTTCCCTACTGGTCTATGAGTGGGGAGGGAACTGGGCCCCTAGCCTTGTACCTTCAGTCTGTGAGTCAGTGTGTCCGTCTGGGTCAGACGGTCCACTGTGTATATTCCCCTACTGGTCTATGAGTGGGGCGGGCACTGGGCCCTAGCCGTGTGCCCTGAGTCTGAGTCAGTCTGTCCGTCTGGGTCAGACAGCCCGGACTAAACAGCAGTGGATACTCCCTAAATCAGTATGTCCGAAATATTTAAATTAGCTACTGAAATCCTACTGATTCCACACTCTAGCTAATTTACATATTTCGGACATACTGATTTTCCACTATTTAGGCACTGTATTTACACTCATTTCTACTGATTTTCCACTAAAATGCTACTGCAAGCTGACACTGATTCTGTACTCAGTACACACTGCATTCCCACTGCTTATTGGTCCGGGAGTCCCCTTTGTATAGTCCCCTACTGGTCTAAGAGTGGGGCGGGCACTGGGCCCCTACATGTGTGCCCTCAGTCTTTGAGTCGGTCTGGGTCAGATAGTCCCCTGAATATAGTCCCCTACTGGTCTAAGAGTGAGGCAGGCACTGGGCCCCTAGCTGTGTGCCCTCAGTCTGTGAGTTGGTCTGTCGGTCTGGGTCAGATAGTCCCCTGTATATAGTCCCCTACTGGTCTATGAGTGGGGCGGGCACTGGGCCCCTAGCCGTGTGCCCTCAGTCTGAGTCAGTCTGTCCGTCTGGGTCAGATAGTCCCCTGTATATAGTCCCCTACTGGTCTATGAGTGGGGAGGGAACTGGGCCCCTAGCCTTGTACCTTCAGTCTGTGAGTCAGTGTGTCCGTCTGGGTCAGACGGTCCACTGTGTATATTCCCCTACTGGTCTATGAGTGGGGCGGGCACTGGGCCCTAGCCGTGTGCCCTGAGTCTGAGTCAGTCTGTCCGTCTGGGTCAGACAGCCCGGACTAAACAGCAGTGGATACTCCCTAAATCAGTATGTCCGAAATATTTAAATTAGCTACTGAAATCCTACTGATTCCACACTCTAGCTAATTTACATATTTCGGACATACTGATTTTCCACTATTTAGGCACTGTATTTACACTCATTTCTACTGATTTTCCACTAAAATGCTACTGCAAGCTGACACTGATTCTGTACTCAGTACACACTGCATTCCCACTGCTTATTGGTCCGGGAGTCCCCTTTGTATAGTCCCCTACTGGTCTAAGAGTGGGGCGGGCACTGGGCCCCTACATGTGTGCCCTCAGTCTTTGAGTCGGTCTGGGTCAGATAGTCCCCTGAATATAGTCCCCTACTGGTCTAAGAGTGAGGCAGGCACTGGGCCCCTAGCTGTGTGCCCTCAGTCTGTGAGTTGGTCTGTCGGTCTGGGTCAGACGGTCCCCCATATATAGTCCTCTACTGGTCTATGAGTGGGATGGGCACTGGGCCCCTAGCTGTGTGCCCTCAGTCTGTGAGTCGGTCTGTCCGTCTGGGTCAGATAGTCCCCTGTATATAGTCCCCTACTGCTCTATGAGTGGGGCGGGCACTGGGCCCCTAGCCGTGTGCCCTCAGTCTGAGTCAGTCTGTCCGTCTGGGTCAGATAGTCCCCTGTATATAGTCCCCTACTGGCCTATGAGTGGGGCGGGCACTGGGCCCCTAGCTGTGTGCCCTCAGTCTGTGAGTCGGTCTGTCCGTCTGGGTCAGATAGTCCCCTGTATATAGTCCCCTACTGGTCTATGAGTGGGGCGGGCACTGGGCCCCTAGCCGTGTGCCCTCAGTCTGAGTCAGTCTGTCCGTCTGGGTCAGATAGTCCCCTGTATATAGTCCCCTACTGGTCTAAGAGTGGGGCGGGCACTGGGCCCCTAGCCGTGTGCCCTCAGTCTGAGTCAGTCTGTCCGTCTGGGTCAGATAGTCCCCTGTATATAGTCCCCTACTGGCCTATGAGTGGGGCGGGCACTGGGCCCCTAGCCGTGTGCCCTCAGTCTGAGTCAGTCTGTCCGTCTGGGTCAGACAGTCCCCTGTATATAGTTCCCTACTGGTCTATGAGTGGGGAGGGAACTGGGCCCCTAGCCTTGTACCTTCAGTCTGTGAGTCAGTGTGTCCGTCTGGGTCAGACGGTCCACTGTGTATATTCCCCTACTGGTCTATGAGTGGGGCGGGCACTGGGCCCTAGCCGTGTGCCCTGAGTCTGAGTCAGTCTGTCCGTCTGGGTCAGACAGTCCCCTTTGTATAGTCCCCTACTGGTCTAAGAGTGGGGCGGGCACTGGGCCCCTACATGTGTGCCCTCAGTCTTTGAGTCGGTCTGGGTCAGATAGTCCCCTGAATATAGTCCCCTACTGGTCTAAGAGTGAGGCAGGCACTGGGCCCCTAGCTGTGTGCCCTCAGTCTGTGAGTTGGTCTGTCGGTCTGGGTCAGACGGTCCCCCATATATAGTCCTCTACTGGTCTATGAGTGGGACGGGCACTGGGCCCCTAGCTGTGTGCCCTCAGTCTGTGAGTCGGTCTGTCCGTCTGGGTCAGATAGTCCCCTGTATATAGTCCCCTACTGGTCTATGAGTGGGGCGGGCACTGGGCCCCTAGCCGTGTGCACTCAGTCTGAGTCAGTCTGTCCGTCTGGGTCAGATAGTCCCCTGTATATAGTCCCCTACTGGCCTATGAGTGGGGCGGGCACTGGGCCCCTAGCTGTGTGCCCTCAGTCTGTGAGTCGGTCTGTCCGTCTGGGTCAGATAGTCCCCTGTATATAGTCCCCTACTGGTCTATGAGTGGGGCGGGCACTGGGCCCCTAGCCGTGTGCCCTCAGTCTGAGTCAGTCTGTCCGTCTGGGTCAGATAGTCCCCTGTATATAGTCCCCTACTGGTCTATGAGTGGGGCGGGCACTGGGCCCCTAGCCGTGTGCCCTCATTCTGAGTCAGTCTGTCCGTCTGGGTCAGATAGTCCCCTGTATATAGTCCCCTACTGGCCTATGAGTGGGGCGGGCACTGGGCCCCTAGCCGTGTGCCCTCAGTCTGAGTCAGTCTGTCCGTCTGGGTCAGATAGTCCCCTGTATATAGTCCCCTACTGGTCTATGAGTGGGACGGGCACTGGGCCCCTAGCCGTGTGCCCTCAGTCTGAGTCAGTCTGTCCGTCTGGGTCAGATAGTCCCCTGTATATAGTCCCCTACTGGTCTATGAGTGAGGCGGGCACTGGACCCCTAGCTGTGTGCCTTCAGTCTGTGAGTCAGTCTGTCCGTCTGGGTCAGATAGTCCCCTGTATATAGTCCCCTACTGGTCTATGAGTGGGGCGGGCACTGGGCCCCTAGCTGTGTGCCCTCAGTCTGTGAGTTGGTCTGTCAGTCTGGGTCAGACGGTAGAGCGCACTCACAGCACGTCACCCACAGTGCACTGACGGAAGAAGGGGGGGGGGCAGATTTGTACTTAGCATGCCTGGTGCTGACTGACCCTGCCCCAGCCTCTCTGATGAAGGTGGCCGAGTGGGCTTGGGGGCTGGGAACCTTTAGATTGGTGTAGTGTGAGTACAAGATCTGGTACTTGAGACGGGGTTTCCTCTGGGCTCCTGTCATAAAAAATCGCCAAATCGCCTGCTGAAAATCGTAGATGAATCTTGGGAATGTATCACTGAACAAAATCACCAAGATAGACAGTCTTTACAAATTTTTCTGCTCAAACTCATAGGGCTTAATAGACGAAAATAACCGACCTTCTCAGTGTCCTCATAAAAGGTGGTGTTACATTTGGCTTGAATCCCCCCCCCCCCCCCCCTTAATGCGTACACAATCAATGGAACGATTCATTCCCGAGGTTATTACCCAAGTCAAGACCGACACTTTCATTGTTTTAGAAATGTGAGACTGAGTCTGGGGCTCAAAACTGTTCACATCAGTCATCAGTTATGCAACATTTAATGCAGCAACTAAGGATTATGCTTGTCATTTGTTATTTAGTTCCACGGTCAATCCGATCCCCCAGAACCTCACCAGACTCGACCCTTAGTATAAACATCCCTAGATGAGCACAACGATAAGCTGTCTGACATAGGACAGCAAATAGTCTGCTCATTGCTGAGTTCACTTCTCAAGTCCCGGCCACGCTTACCAACTGAACCCAAATCGACCTTGGATTTGAATTGGGGAGGTCTCAGTCGTAGAGTGTTACCAGGGGGGTCGGAGCTAAACCCATGACAGTTGAGTATTACATATTGAGAAGATAAATTTGTACAACTGGATCGTCTGGTCGTAGGGATGTGTGCTTTAGATTAACCATACAGATAAATTGACAAATTGAGTTGTACTCCATAACCAAGTAGGTTTTCCCAAGGAGACTAAAAAATCCTAGGCATGTGGGGTGAAGTGGTTAGCATGTCTGCCTGTTGTTCGGGTGGCCCGGGTTCAATCCTGGGCTGGGGTGGGCTGGCTGCTACTCCCCTCTACATGTCTCCCAGTGGCAACAACTGGGTTATCAAAAGTCTTAGGACCACAGGCTGTTGTGTGTAGGGCCCTGCCTGTGGGACCCTTCACATTAAAGAACACCTGCCTCGGTAAAAGTGTAGGGGTAGGGTCTCTACCTTCTCATAGATATTATCATCAAAAGACAGAATTGTCAAAACCTCGTTCTCGCCGTGATATAACCATAGATGTTGATACGGCGTTAAACACCAATAACCACCACCACTAAATAATCCTAAGCCCCGGCGCCTCTTTAGGCTTCGAGAGTCCAGTTGAATTGAGTCGGGCAGTGTGGCTGAGACTTTGGACCTCGAGAGTGTAGTTCAGTTGATTCGGGGAGTGTGGCCAAGGCTTTGGTCCTAGAGAGTCTAGTTGAGTAGAGTCGGGCAGTGTGGCTGAGGCTTTAGTGCTTCGAGAGTCTAGTTGTCAAGTTGAATCGAGCAGTGTGACAGAGGCTTTGGACCTCAAGTCTAGTTGAGTTGAGTCGGGTAGCGTGGCCCACGCTTTAGGGTTTTGACTGTCTGCAGGGGATTTCCTTAATTTATAGTGGTTCTACCTTTACATAAGCCCACATCAAAGTTTCGAGTTCCCATTTTAATTCATCATTAACTATCATTGAGATTTTCACAGGTCCATTAGGTTAGTTGTTAACAAATTGCACTAGCCCGGCAGGGATTTCACTAGTATCACCAGTTACTTTATTATAGGTCGGCTAACATACTCAGTAAAATAAAGCATTTGATCTTTAGATGAAAGCAATAAGACCTTAGATCTTTTAGATCTTAGCCGACCTATTCTCCAGTCCACATCAAGTCAGGTTATATTAGTTTCTGTGACGATTTTACGGGTCATGCTCAGAATGTCACAAACTTCAGCGTTACCGGGCGCGTAAAATAACGCGTTACCGGACGCGTTACCTCCAGAAAACATGATAGAATCTGATAGAATTGATCGATTTGTTGCTTGATATCAAAGCCCCATAATCTCTAAGGTCCAATAATACCATAAATATATCATTCATACCGATATCTGACCAATAAAACAGAAATTCCATCGTGTCACTGACCCGCCGGGCGCTGGGAATTCAGCGTTACCGGGCGCGTTAAATAACGCGCCGCCGGGCGCGTTACCTCCAGAAAACCTTGAATCCGATAGAATTGAGCGTAATCCTGTCTGATATGGATCGTACATGTTCATTAAGGTCCTATAACACCATAAATCGATCATTTATATCGATATCTGAGCAAATAAGACCAGAAATTCGATCGTCACATCGGACCGTTACCCGACGCGGCAAGCTTGTAGTGGTCGCGTCACCTTACGCGCAGCAGCCTCGCTTTCGATCGGGGAGGAAGGGATCTAGGTGAAAGTTCATCAAATTTGCAGGGCTATTTCACCATGAAATCGATCATTCTAACCTTAGTTATTGGGATACACAGATAGATTTCGACCCTTAGCTAAGCCTCCCACTGTCCCAGAATCGAAAATAATGCGAAATAACGCGTCTAAACGCGTAAATGCATCGCGCCATTTTCTCCGCCTCGCCGCTTCACACTGTCACTCGGCCGGGTGCAAGTGCCCCGGTCGGACGTGTTGGCGGGAGGCTCCTCTTCGCCGCCTCGATACCTGGATTACGGCGGTATCTGATGCTTTCAATATATATATTTTGGAGTCTGGACCCCCTTAAACGCATACAACGCATTGACAATTCATGCGTGAATCATGCGTTCGTATCGAAGGCAAAACATTGGATCGATCGGACACGTGGAGGCACTGTCACTGTCAGACCATCATGATGGCGTCAACCCTTCGCCGGGTTCTCTCCCCGCACGCCTGCATCGATACATTGAACTCAGAAAACCTGGATGATATTTAGACTAATATATCAATTGTGGAGGATTTAAGCATTCGGATGTATTCAGGACTCCAGGCGTTAAAGGTGGGTTCATATATTTTTTTCAGCTTTTGAAATGATAGTCTACCGTTGAAATAAGCCTAAACTAGGCTAGAGGCCTAACGCGCATTGGTCGGACACTTGCAATCTGAAAAATAATTATTTAGACCTCATTAGGCCTATCAAAATGAAATCCATGTATATATCTATGTTGTCCTATATCTCAGGGTCCTATATATCATTATAGTTTGATCATTTTAGGCCTGGAAACGATTGCAAGAATATTTTACAGATGGTGCAGTCTAAGGCCTAGAGGCTGGCTGTTCAAAATGATTCAAAAATTAAATTATTTGTGAAATTGTCACTATAGTGTCATTTTTTTCTGACCTACCACCAAAATATTCAATCTGAACTTAAATATGTCTAGGCCTAAGTCACTGTCAGTGTCAGAATCATTCCCATTCAATGTTGAAACATAGGCGTCACACTGTCAATAAGTTCTCTGGTCACTGGTGCTGTCAGTGTCAATGTCGGACACGGATTTAAGATTTAAATGATTCAAAGATTAAATTATTTGTGAATTTGTCACTATAGTGTCATTTTCCCTACCTACCATCAAAATATCTTATCTAAAAAATAATAAATATCTAGGCCTAAGTCACTGTCAGTGTCAGAATCATTACCTCTCAATGTTGAAACATAGGCGTCACACTGTCAATAAGTTTTTTTTGCTGCTGTCAGTGTCTAGGCTTCCAAGTTTAATATTTTTTTTCAGATTGTCACTATAGTGTCAGTTCAGACCTACCACAATAAATCATTAATATTATTATTCAATAAAGAGTAAAATGGGCCGACCTATCTCTATCAAATGCTTTTGATAGTAACCTTCGCTAAAACTTTAAGAGATTCAAACTTTTGAACTTGTATTAAGGTAAATCCCTGAGTCCCGGTATGACAAAACATTACTTGTCGGCCCGGTGTCAGTTTAATGTGACCGGGTGGGTATTGTGTGGGCCTATGACACGATATCTCATTGTGGCAGGCATTGAGTTACACTGCTACAAATAGGCACCTCATTTCATAGATTCGGTCACTGCCCATGTGGCGTAAAACTAGCTGCAAAGCTTTACCTTGTGCAGTCTGGTAAAAGAACCCTAAAGGGTTGACCAGACATCAAACTAACCCAACAAACAAACGAAATGCCTGAGTCCAGTTGAGTTGAGTTGGGCAGTGTGGCCGAGGCTTAAGGCCCACATCACGCTGGGCCCGGGGTGGGTGCCAACAGTTAACCTTCCCGAGCCCCGGCCTGTCTGGGCGGATTAATCACTGCCTATATAGACCAGGTCTGGTACCGCATTAGCAATGGGTCCTTTGTCATGCCAAGAAGTATTGTTTGATGGATCTATTTAAACTGCGTGCTGCAGTTTTTGACATAATACACCTTGGTAGACATACCTTAGCAAGCTTGACTGTACATCAGTTTCTTAGTATCAGATGCTAGGTCAGCGTGGAATACATTTACTGTGATTTTAGAGGGATTTCATAGTACGGTGCATGTAAACAATGGTGGTAAAACAATATGAACCAGATATACATACATGTTTATATATAACACGGAACACGGATATATGTATAACACATATGTATGTATACAATAGTAACTTGTCTCTTTGGTGCATCCGCCTAGTGGCTGCATATTTAGAACAACGCAGATCAAACCCTACTAGACGCGAGCTCAGTGCTTTTGAATTAATATGTTTATTTATTGATAATCGATAGAATAGAACTACCGACCTGAAGCGTTACTACACTCACTGTACCAGACAGGGAGAGGTTGCCCTACGCTACATGTGTATTCGTCTTGTCTTAGGGTGAATCAGAGGCACGATATTTCTTCCCGACCCATCTCAAAGCTGTGACGGCCAGTGATAGTATATACGTGTCCCAAGTACCCCAAACACTTACCAGAAACCGGCCCCTCCACGTCTTTTTTTTTTCCCAAGATGCGTTAGTAAAAAGTATGTAAGCAGCAACATATTGGCCTGTCAGAAATACTGGCGATTCTCGCTTAGAACATGGAATATGCATGAGGGTAGCACAAAGAGAATGCAGAAAGCTGGAAATAAAAATAACAGGAAAACCTAGCGCCAGGCACCAGAGGAGTGGTTAGTGTGAGTCAGTGAGGTGTCTGAGAGGGACTGACGTGGTCCCTGCCCGGGTTACTAATGATGGGCATACCCTATAGTAATGTCTGTATGTAGTACCAAGTGCACAGATACTAAGGACCGTCGCTGAGATGTGTATCGTTTTCTCCTTGTTGATTGTGGTCGCCTCTTCATGATAGATACTGTTAATAGCCCATTTCCCATAGGAAACATTGCTAAAGCCTGTCAGTGTCCCTTGTTTTATCAGCAAGAAAGTACCGTTAGATTAAACTGACGTTTAATTAAGTATAATAGGTTTTCGTAATATTTTTTTAATTAGAATAGAATAGAATCGTGCCTAATTCAAGTAATTCCATAACAAAGACTAGATTTTGCCATATATGGTGTATTTTGTCCCACCTCAATGGTTAAATGGGAAGGGCTGATTGTATGAACAACGTGATCACAAATATAGTCAACAATATATGCACTAAGTATTGCAAACCGTGCAACTGACGGCGGGAATTTCTACCGCAGCCCAGAACGTTTTTGCATTTGTCGGCCATCAGGGCCGACTTAACTAAGGTTTCGTCGGCCCTGACGGCTTTCTTCTGGCCCTGATTTGGGCCTTCCTAATTTCAAAATATTTTAACTATTACCAACTATTTTTTTGTGCCTCATTATTATGCTCTTTGTCACCCGTGAAGTCGCCATACCAAATACATTTTCACCAAAATAGGTATCTTCTATGGCGGGAAAAGTGCAAAGTTTGTTTGGAAAATTTAGGAAAAAACGGCAGAAATGTCTGATGGCCATCCGGGCCGATTTGAAATAATTTTTGGTGCAAAATTTCGGCCTTTGTTTCAAATTGTCGGCCATTGGCTGACGGGCCGGCGTTAGTTTCGAACACTGCTCGGAGTCTATTGTCACAGGTGGGGCTTACAGGACGGTGGTATTAGAATAATCACTGCACGCTCAGCTGGTTTAACGTGATTAAACATATTCAGCCCTTCTAGGACGGCGGCCCGGTGCCAGGACTGAGCGCTGTGCGCGGGCCTTCAGTCTGAGGTGTGGCAGACCTACCGCAAATTCCTGTCGGCGGGGGGGCGGGGGGGGGGGGGGGGCGGGGGGCAGGGGCTAAGAGTAGTGAGGCCCCTGGGAAGAATGTTTCCTCAGTATCCCCTGCTTGTCGTAAGAGGCGACTAAAAGGGGCACCCTGTGCCCCAAAAAGGGTCATCGAAGGCCGGGTCTGTGAGGTTATTTTTATGGGACATTGCACATTAAAGATCCCTTGCCACTCTTCAAAAAGATTAGGGTATCGAACCTGGTGGCGGGTTCTCCTAAACCACATCATTCATAGATCTGGTCACCGCCCATGTGGCGTAAAACTAGCTGCAAAGCTTTACCTTTTGCAGTCTGGTAAAAGAACCCAGAAGGGTTGGCCGGATGTTAAACTGACCCAACAAACAAACAAAATCTCTTGGTGAAGGCCCTTAAAAATATTAAATAATTTCTGCCACACTAAATTCTTGAGGTCTTTATTACCATTTTCTTACAAATGCTGATGCTGTCCCTGACGGCCTACACGTACCCTAAGGTTTTACGTTAAATTATGAGCTCGGTTACCTTTGCTGGCTGTCACCCAGACTCTTTATTTTCACCAAAGACCAATGTTATACTTCAAAGATGTAAATCAGTAAATATATGTTGACAGAACTAACTACATGATGGTCTTTTAATGTGCCGCCACTGGAAGCTTGTGCAATAATGTATTCGGAAAAACATAAGAGTATTCACAGCAAAGACAACGATATATTTGTGGGGAATTGATTATTCCACAAGAAATAATTGGCCTGTCTATAATGGTTGATGATTATTCTTTCCCAAATTAACTTAACCCATTGAACCCTTCAAGCTCCGCCCCCTCAAATCTCACCCTCTTCTTATTCGTTGATAAACAATTGCTTAAACATTATATCAAACATGGGTCTTAATGCACTCTTACTCTTTGACTTGAGAAGTGCACTCATACTCTTTGAATTGTGAGTTAACCTTCTTTTGCATGTAATTAGGTAAAGTAGGGTGTGGCCCGGCTATATCTAATGCTATACAGTCTGTGCTTTCTTTTACTCATAGTACATATTGATTGACAACTGTCGGTATTGCCATTTGGTTAAAATAGACTTAGTTTCATACAGTGGCATAATTATACATCATACATGTACCGTGTACAGAATTTGTATTGAAGGGAAAAAACATTTCAGACCTAACTTTAATGGTGTACTGTAAGGTCAGTTGGATGGTCGCCAATACTTTTGTTTTGTTTGCATTAACTTATTTGTTTTGTTGTGTTTTTTTTGGTCTAAAATAAGTTTAAAAAAAATAAAATTCAGCCGGTCCATAAGCTCTACAATCCGGTATGCCCATAATTATGATACGATATAATATTATAGTGAACACATTAAGTCCATGAAATTAATACACCTATTCTGTGTCGTGTAATGTGCACTGAGATAATTAAAGCAGAAAGCCGACAGTGTTCCCAGTAGCTGTAAGCAGTAATCCCCGTCTACGTTTCAAAGTAAACCGGCATTTACACATGTCAGAGAAGTCGCTTCTATGGTCCTAGAATTCTGTGAATTTCCGCGAAGTGATAAAAGCAATTGCACACAAAGGAAGGTCTTTGCCTGAAGTAAATAACTTTCAAAAATAGAAAGACAAGTAAAACAGATGGACGTCAGACCGTAGTATTAGGTGATAAGATTAGGTAAAAAGCGGAGATGAAAGGTTTCGTGTCAGGGCGGTCCAATAGATATGAAGTTATCAAAACTGCGATCAAAATTGGTTAAATAAGAAACAAAATTCCTATTTTCGACATTTTATTAACGTTATCATGCTGTATTTGCGATGGAAATAGCGAAGGGAGGATAGCTGTATATCCCAACCTTACATACTTCATAAAGACTGGTTGTTAAGTCCTACCTCAGAAACCCTCTTGAGGCCGGCCCCCTCTTATCAGTAAATGTAATACGTTGCAAATTTCGTTTTGTACATTTTCTTAATCTTATGCATTCTGGACATAGGGAATATTGTGTAAAAGTAATATGAATACCAAAATAAAATCACCATGGTAAATTGATAAAAACCAATACATGTATATTACTGTGCAAAAACGGGCATTAATATTTGATACGCAAATGTTTAGCCGTGCAAAAATGTGCTGGGACGATCTCTGGGAAGTTTGAGGTGGGCGGGGGGGGGGGGGCACTCTACCGTCATTTTGTTTCCTTGTTACTGAAATATCTGTCTCTAATACTGTTTCCATCTGTGCCACCCACAACAGAGTTACCAGCCGCCTGTCCAAGACCCGGCGATACTCGCGTTCCAACGGTCGCCGACAACCAACAACTATGTTGGCCCTGTGATATCCCAAACGAACGGCAGCAATAATGGCGTCAACAATTCGATCCGAGAGACCGGGGTTATTGAGAAACTACTGCATTCCTATGGGTTTGTTCAGTGCTGCGATCGCGATGCCAGACTCTTCTTTCACTTCAGCGAATACAATGGGAATATTGATACTATGAAGGTTGGCGGTAAGTGCAGTTTTTCTTCAGTATAGAAATTATTCATAAGTTAGTTATAAAGCTTTGCATAGACCAGACCACCAAATTACAGCGATAACTACGTCATGTTTCTTACACAGACCAATTGTAGAAGATAAAATGTGTCAAAATCTATGTTGAAATTGGGTCTCAGTTCAAAATCGATTTTTTTTCGCCAAAGAAAAATTTCAATATCTTGAAAAGTTACCAGAAAATAGGAGGTGGTCAAGGAACAACATGGTATTCTCTAGAGTCTATAGAAACCTTGCATTTACTATCGGGCCAAGTACATCTTAGCTTAGCTATAAGCTGGTAATGTATAAATCCTTCAACACTGTGATTTATGATATAATTTGATACCGCTAACGCCATAGATACTAATTTGGTGTGTTTGCCTTGTTTCAGACCCAGTAGAATTTCAGATGTCATTTGACCGTAAGACGGGGAAGCCGATAGCGTGCGCGCTCATGAAACTGGAAGGCCAGGCTGTGCCCTTCGAGGTGCTTAGTGAAGAAAAAGTTACTGGCACTGTGGCGCAGGAGGCCAAGCCCACCAACAAGAGAAATGTGAGAGACTCCTTTATTTACCCCAAAGTACTCTACTGTCATACTGGCAGTGGGGTTAGCAGGTATTGGAGTATTTCAAACTTCTTATGTGGTTAGCAAAGGGCATTATGAAATGTTGCCAAAGACAAGGATTTATTTTTTCCTGTTCCCTGATACTAAAAGTGCAGAACATAACAATGTAAAAAATATTTTAGATGGATTTAAGAATTTCATGTACCTCTCCTGACCATGTGCTACTAGAACACCTTCTAATCTCACAGTTGACCAAATTAACAGACAGAATATTTCTATGTGCCTCTCAAAATGATTTCATTGGACCTGCATTACACATATTGCATGTCGGTCATATTCCTTAATCTATGTACTGAGTGATGCTGGTGTTTTCAGAGTGTGTCGGGTAACACCCAGGACGGCCTGGGTCGGGTGAGCTACGAGCAGAAGGGCGAGTGTTTCTTCTTGCCGTTCAGTATGGACGACGTCGAGGAGTCGCACAAACTGAAGACGGGAGACCAGGTCACCTTCTTCATTGCCACCGACAAAAGGTCAGTCCCCGCCACAGGACCTGACAGTCGAGCGCAGAACGAGTAAGGAACAACCCCTCCCCACATGTCCACAACCTCATGCCAAAAGGACTATACTCATTTTAAGCAGTTTTTAGGCAGAAAAAACTTTTTCTTTCGACACTTCAGGCGTTTTTCTTTTAATGTAAGCAGTATTTTTGAAATGCAGGATAAGTAGACAAAAGAAAAATATTTGAGCTTTTTCTTTTTGTTTTACGAAAGTTTAACTATGCTAGGAATTGCCAAGCGTATTTTCTTAGATTCCAAGGAAGTTTGGAGCTTGCTAATTAGGAATTGCAAAGATGTCCTTTTTTCAGTTCTAATAGCCCCAAAACTGTACAAAAATGTAAATTAACCCATTTTGGCTTGAGGCTGTCGACATGTTAGTCATTAAGGTTGGAAGGGTGGCCAGAATTAAGAAAAAAAAACCTACTAACGTTACTCTAATTAAAGGTAACGCCATTCCCAAAGTAACATTGTGATATACATTTTCAGATTTTCGTTTTGAGATTCTTTTTTTTTTCAGTTTAACACACGCAGTGACAACATGAAATCCGATTGTGCATAACTCGCCTTTTTGCAGTGATTCACAACAAACGTTTTGCAATTTAGATTGAAGTTTTATAAATCAACCTTATTGTAACATCTCATCTAGTTTAAAACCAGAGTAAAAAGACTAAAATTCAGAGCATAGGGGCTTTGTAAGGAATTCTTATCCTGTTTGAAAATAGTAATTCGCCTCGCTTTTATTTTGTATTAAACAACGCCCTAAAATGTAAAATTGTGTTGATTACAGCGGTTTCTAATGTCTTATGTCGTGTCTTTTTAACCAGATGTATTCCATTCTATAAAAAGTTAGAAAGCAGGGGTTGACCAGCGATATAAGCACCGGGTGCTAGTTCGAAGGCTAATGCGTTGTTGAATAACTAGTGTCTCCACATAGATTTTCAATACTAAAATAAGTTCTTTAATTTGATATTGTTTCAAAAATTGATCTCATTTGTGTTTTATATTGCATTTTATTTGCTGATGAAGGGCTCAATTAATTATGTACCAAGTGCTGCAGTAAACCTATCGTCAATTCGAGTGCTCTTAGAGTCTGTTAGAATGTGGTTACCCCAGAATGGCCTTGAGAAAAAATAAACCGATAGGACAGAGTGGAAAAAAATCAAGCGGATTTCTTCAAAATTAAAGAACTTTGCCCACTTGGAAACTATATAAAAGAACCTGAATGATGTGAATGAGTCTGAATGTAATGCTGAAGGACTCTCACCTGTAGCGACTCCGGGTATTAATACGTGTCCTTTCACGCCTCTCATTGTCGTAGCAGGAATGGGAACGTCCGTGCCCGCAAAGTGCGGCTTCTGAACCCAGTGCCGCAGGAGCGCTACGAAGGGGTGGTCTGCTCGATGAAGGACACCTTCGGGTTCATTGAGCGCTCGGATGTTGTCAAGGAGATTTTCTTCCACTATAGCGAGTACCAGGGTGTCATCGAGGAACTGCTGTTAGGGGATGATGTCGACTTTTGCGTACAGACAAGGAATGTGAGTGACTGGACTGGAGTAACTAGACTATTTTTGAGTTGATTTCCCCAAAACCACCCAACGGCCCGACATATCCGAGACATTTACATCAATGTCTGATGTTTCACTCTTTAACCTCGGACATTATGTCTGACAAAATGTTCATAATATATTCTTATAAAATAACTTCTTTTATCACTATTATATTGCTAGTTTCTCATATATATTTTCCTTATTATATCACGACTTGTATGGCAAGGAAATGTCCAATGTACCAATTACAATTTGTCCGCCGTTTCAGAAAGTTTAGGAAACGCTGATTACTGAAAATATAACACGTAGACTTGACTTGGTTGTAATTGGCTAGAATTCACACATTTCATTTTCCATGTAAAACAATATTTTAGTAATGAAAGATTATCCTGTCGAAAATTAAATTGATTCTGAAAGGTTATGTCAAGGCGAGTAATTACCTCCATGATAGTACTTAAAAGTGCTGTTTTTACAAAGCCTCTCACGACTTCACTCTTATTTGTCCAGGGAAAGGAAGTGGCGACTAATATCCGCCGCCTACCTGAAGGTACGGTAATATTTGAAGACGTGGGGATTGACCGACGTCGTGGCAAGGTGATGAAAACTCTGCGCGCTCCCCATGGCCGGAGACTGAGCGACCCGCTCGCCGGCCGGATTGTCTACGAGACACTTAATGGGTACGTACCAACACGCTGCACCTAGGCACACTGAGAGACGGCCCTGTGGCACACTGTAGGGTTTTCTGTTCTCACGATCTTGTTCTCACAGTATTTTATGCAGAAACATTGAAAATACTGGAATGACAATTGATACATCTCAAACTGAAAAAAGAAAATCCTCAAATGCAAGTTTTCCATCAAGGTTCTTAAAATATGACAGTATTGTACAGTCATATCGAGTAAAGCACATTGTTTTAGATCACCCTCGGGAACATCCAAGGGCCTTGAGAAAACCCTAGTTTCTGAAAGGATGATAATCAAATCTTCTTGTACAAATTCTGATATCCAAATACTCTTGTCAAAATTATGAAGACTTCAGACAGAAAGTTATGCTCAGAACTTTCAAGCATTGTGAAGTAACATCCTTGACCGACTCATAATTAAGAAACAGATCTTGTAGGCCTAAAGAAAAGTGCGATTATGGGCGTTAGACAAGATCGTGAGCAGAGAATCAGGTAGTGCGTACCAGTTGAGTTAGCTGAGTTTGCGTTGGAATGGTTTTGACCCCACCCTCTCTCCCTGGGACGCTGTTCCGTCTGTCCTGCCGCGTGTGCCACTCTCTAAGCCCACATCACGGGCGACCACAGATAGGATACCTTTTCTTACCTTTTGGCATTAGATAATAGGATAATATGATCTTCTGGAGTAATTTTAGCATTTGCAATGCGACGTACAAGGCTTTCGGTATTTTTTCCCTAAAAACTAGGAGGGAAAATGTATTGTTCATAAAACCTGAAAAAAAAATCAGGGGGAAGATTTTCGACTTCAGAATTATCGTTGAGAAAGTAACAACTGAATCATTAAAGTAATGCAGTCAGAAAAGGGAAATTTCTCTTTCCGTTTGAAAATCATCTTTAAATACATTCGGCAAAAAGGGATTTTGAAAAATGCAAAAAAAGCTGATAATTGCAAATTTCTGTGGTCGCCCTTTCAATAGAAACCACTGACAACGTAGGCCTTGGCTGACTATAACTTTGCACACAGATATGAATAATTGTATATGTTTTAGGTTTGACCTTTATAAATACCATTATTGACAAATCACTTTGCTCTATCCTCCAGTTTTTGTGCACAGTAATATTAATGATAATAATCTGACATGGTTTTTGCGTTTGACATATGATCTTGTTGCATACTCTATACCATAGTAAATAATCTCTATTATACCAATCGCTCGGTAACACAGAAATCTCAGATTACGAGTTTGATAACTGTTATCTTCATACTAAACTGCATCACTTTTTACACTAAGTCCCCCCACTTTGCTAGTCCAAGCATGAAGTATGAGCTCCTATCTCTGCTTTCAAAAGACCAAACGTATGGCTTCTCCTTCATATAGCTAAATAGACCCCTTTTCTCCACCCTAATATAGGAGACATCACCTCTCGCGGGCTCTCGATCGCACTGGGATTTCACCAAGAGCGCACAGAGAAAATTCCCCAATCACACTTTCACCACCAATCATTAACGTCTCACTTTGTAGAAGATCCCCCGACCATCCCAACTCACTTTTACCCCCCCAGTTTTGCGCACTGTTTGACTGTTTTTGGAGGTAAAATCAAAAGTGAACAAAAGGGTCTTTGGTTTTGCCTCCTTTGAATTTTTGTGTTTGTGGGATAATTTGGATGTTTAACATTCTAGGAGCAAGGGAAGGAGCGGTGATGGAGGCAGGGGTGCAAGCAGGTAACCACACCGGCCGGAGCAAATATCGTCACTGCGACGACTGTTGCCTCTCTCCGCTTTTCTCTCAATTTTCGATGTACACATCTATGATAGGGTACGCGAAGCGCCCCATTCTGTTGGCTCGTGTGGACATTGCTAACGGTCATCAGTTGAGGCTGTTTTCAATTGCATACACATTTTGAGGTGGTTTTGGTGGTTAAGAAAATGATGGTGTTGTTGATGTAAGCAATAATCTATGCTTAATATAAGATTGGAGTTAAGTTGCGAATAGAATAAAAAGAAAGTGTATGTAATTATGAGAAAACCTCAATTTGAGAAAATTGAGAACCGAACTGTTAGATAAGTCCACCTTGTACGACATGAGCGACGCTTCTCGTTTATTACACGACAACGAATCAAAATGACAAGAATATTATGATATTTTGGAATAATTATCCCTCCCCTCAAGTAGTACGTATGGTCCGCTGTCTAAACCCTTCATGGCGTATACCTACAACAAATCTAGTCGTGTAATAAATAAATTTGATGTTACTTATTTTTTCTAATTCTGGATCCTTTTGTAACAAACCTCACACAGCTTTTTTCCCACTCCGTGTAAATGTTTGGTGGAGGTGATCAAATTACTTTTAATACAAAATGATATTGTTATTTGCTAATATACCGAAGTCCTCTGAGTATTATTAATCCAGTCTAACATTTGATTAAAAAAACGTCCTGTATAGGAATTACAGGACAGAACTGGTTAGGTCAGACACTTAATACATTAATGGACGGAAAAACAAGGGGTGATTTAACTCTTTGTATACGGCAGGATAACACTACATCATCGTAGGATAACATTTCGTAAAAAGAGCAATATTTTTTAACTTCTTTTATATTAAAATAACCAAAAGAGTAACGAAATAAACCAAATGGGCAGATATTTGAGATTGGTAATCGTTTGGGGCCATCGTTGCACTTCTATTTGGCCTCCATAGATTTGTCTCACCTTGATATCGTGCAGCGCACCGCTTCTAGGTTAATTGCCCCGTAGGCTTTTCTTGTCAATTCTTTTGTATTTTGAAAAATATTTGAAAAAAAAATCATAAAATAGTTTTGGTAGGGCCAGAAATTTAGGGTAAGTCGGGTTACCTGAACACAAAAACTTTTGTTTTGTAGGCCTAGTCGACATTTGGAATTGAAATCAAACTTTTATTTCAAAAGGAAAGTTTGAACTGTGCTTTCATGAATTTCGATAAATTCAATTTTTTAACGACCGTGAAATGAAAGTGAAACGGTTTTACGTTGTGAAAACTAATTCTTAAAGACAAATGTTCCACGAAGTTCTATATTATACCTTTGGTTGTAATATTACAGCGAGCATTCATATTCCCATCACATGCAATACACAAATCAAATGGTATTAGTATGCGTTTTCCAAATTTCAAAGCCAGCAATAAATCTTTGCTCCTAACATAAAACCGTTAGAAGTTTGTTTTAAAACTAGATATCAGATCAAAATACATTTAGCTGGGGAAGGTACAGGGAAGTTTGACATGATCTGCCCTTTTTCTGCAACCATGACTAGGTGCCAGGTGTCGTCTCTAGCATCTCCATACACTGGCCTACGATTAAGTTTTAACATAATGCGATGGATTCTAACGAGTTAATGGGCAAATAGGCAATGTAAAGTTGACAGTGTCTTACTTGGAAAAAAGAAGTTCATTGAGGAGTAAAGGGAACTCTTTACTATCAGCTCAATGCCACATTTCGTACTGCACCTTTATGCATTACAAGGTAAGGATCAGGTGATGTACATACATTGCCCGCGATGATCTTTGGTCTGCGAGTGACAAGTGTGTTCATCGTCAACGAGCCAAAGTGTTCACTGTCAAATTAAGAAAAGACAAATCAACTTTACAGATATTTGTCAACCGTGCTTCACATGGAATTTAACTGACACTAACATTTGGCTAAGAACTGTATGATATAGCTTAAGTTGCTGTGGTTTTAAAAATACTTTATTTTTTCAGATATTTCCATAGGGTTAAGTTAAGGATTCACGATGTATATAAAGATAATCATTATCTAGGCGTGAGAATCCAGACAACCGCTTAGGAGTAGTTAAGTCGTGTGGTGATATTTTGCACTAGTTTAAGTCTATATTGTGTAGGCTTACCTTGAATTTGAACTGCCCCCTAGGATATGTCTTTATCCGTTAGGCAATGTATGAATGTAGATGGCTCAACCTAGGACTAAGTTCATATTTAAGCTGAGCCCATTTTTTCGAGTGCATTTCCTACACAAATATTACATAAGTATCTTCTACTCAATGCTTTACAGGAGGTGAAATTTTTGGCCATTTAAGGCATTCTCTGAGTCGTTGTACAAAGTTAATATGTTCGAGAGATGTATTTTCCTAATCTATAGTAATACCATCAATGACGAAAATAACATCAAAATATGCATGATTAAAAAAGACAATGTGAAATGTCACAAAACACAAATCGATATACTGCTGTTCTTCATATTCCAATGGGTTTTCCGACGAGAAGGTAACAATGGTTGTGAATGGAGCAAATACCGTACCCAACGATAGCCTGATCTAAAATATGAATGTGACGAGGCAAGATTAAACTATTTACCGCACATAAATAGTAATTGGAGAATATCTTCTGTAATAATCGGACTTAATTGCTGTTCTATTTCCAACAAACGGAAAATTTCATTTTCTAATACATAACATCTATACACAAAATATTTAGACGTATAAGTAAAGTTACAAATTTTACAAAATTACCCCAGTCTTCCAGTTATCCGAGAAAAAGAAAAATTTAGCATATTTTGATTCATTTACGAAAAGGAATTTAGTAGTTGTTCTAAATCATTGAATTTCTTAAAGAACTTAATTAATTTCCCCTTGACATATTGTTTTCTGTTTGCAGTCCGATTGAGATCCCGTACGGAGACAAGGACCAAAAAGGCGACTATACACTCAACACCAATGACATCGTTGAGTTTAACATCGCCACAGACCGTCGTGACAAGCTGGAGCGCGCGACAAACATCGTCCTTGTTGAGGATACCTTCAAGGTTAATTTCTACACACTTTTTGTGGTGCACTTACATAAGCAGAGATGCTACTTTTTCTTCTTTTTTCGCATTTCCAGATTTTGGACTGTTGCATAATTTTTCAGACATTAGTAATTCTGAGGAAAAAAAGATATTAGATTTGTGTTCTGGGAACGGATAGCATTTCTAAAAGCTCTTTTTAATGTCAGAACGTACATGATATGTAATTCTATTCTTTTCAATTTTTCCTGCTTGAAATCCGAAAAGTCTGTTTCAATAATTTTCCGGATTTTTAATGTCAATAGAGTGGCATCTCTGGAAGAGGAGTGTTCGTTTAACGAACAAACAAAGAGAATATTTTTTAGCTAAGCCTATACTATGATGCGACCAAAGTGGCAGGCCTGCATTACTACAAACCATGCTCATTTATTGCATCATCAAGTTTATTGAAATACATAAATATGCAAACTTGCTTTTTCTCAACACTACGTAAAACAGTGGGAAATACATTAAATTGAACCTACACGACACTGAACTTATAAAGGATACATGTTTTAATGACTAATAGTTTAAATATAAACACTAATTTCTCCTTCACAGATAAGCGGCGAAAAGAGGGAGACGGGCGTAATCGCTGCCATCAAGGATGGCTTCGGCTTTATCAGCTGTGCAGAGAGAGACGCCCGGATGTTCTTCCACTTCAGCGAGATGATGAACGCTGAACGCGAGATCAAGCTGCACGATGAGGTCGAGTTTACTGTCATACAGGTGGGTGTGAGCAGCTGAATCATCGCCATAATTAAAATAGAACTTGTACTACCTTCAGATATCTGGAAAGTGTTGTTGTAAAGAGATGGTTATGTTTCCATGGACAAAAATGGGGGAAACAGATAATTCGGAAATGCTTTCTGAGTCACTTCAAGTTTTCCAGAGTGCCGCCCATGTGCATACTTAAGGGACCGTCTATTCACACATCTACACATCCACGGGTAGCCACGCGCGATGACGGGAATCATAGCGCGTGGGTTACCTAGACATCTACGGGTAGCCTCGCAAGATGATGGGAATCATAGCGCGTGGGTTACCTACACATCTTCGGGTAGCCTCGGGCGATGATTTGCGGCCCACGCGCGATGATTTGTAAACACCCCCAAGAGTTCACGCCGACGGAAATCATTGCGCGTGTGTTACCTACACATCCACGGGTAGCCTCGGACGATTATTTGCGACCCACGCGCGATGATTTTCGGCCCATGCGCGATGATTTGCGGCCCACGCGCGATGATTTGTAAACACCCCCAAGAATGCGTGGGTTCAAAGTCATCACGCATGGGCCCGTAGATGTGTGAATTTTTAGATGTGTGAGTGTCGGTGGATGTGCGAATAGAATCGGCCCATACTGGGACCGTCTATTCACACATCTACACATCCACGGGTAGCCACGCGCGATGACGGGAATCATAGCGCGTGGTTACCTAGACATCTACGGGTAGCCTCGCAAGATGATGGGAATCATAGCGCGTGGGTTACCTACACATCTTCGGGTAGCCTCGGGCGATGATTTGCGGCCCACGCGCGATGATTTGTAAACACCCCCAAGAGTTCACGCCGACGGAAATCATTGCGCGTGTGTTACCTACACATCCACGGGTAGCCTCGGACGATTATTTGCGACCCACGCGCGATGATTTTCGGCCCATGCGCGATGATTTGCGGCCCACGCGCGATGATTTGTAAACACCCCCAAGAATGCGTGGGTTCAAAGTCATCACGCATGGGCCCGTAGATGTGTGAATTTTTAGATGTGTGAGTGTCGGTGGATGTGCGAATAGAATCGGCCCATACTTTATACATTCTTTTGGGTTACTTTGAAATTCGTCCATATCCGAGAAGAAAACACAGTCTTTTACACTTTGAAAAAACATATATTCACAGTATAACCCTTGCTAATCTAAATCACAACAGCAAAATACAACTCTCAGCATGTGAACTAATAATTCACTTACATATGATTTCCTCCCCTTCTAGGATCCCACTTGCGCTACTCGTAACATTGCGATCCGTATAAAGTACATGTCGAAGGGAAGCGTGAAGTTTGAGACTGTGCACCAGACAAAGTACAACGGCATCATCGAGAAAGAACCATCCACTCATAAAAATATGGGTAGGTATATCAGTGGGCATTAATTAAAAAAAACACAGAAGTGATTGATAATACCGCGCGAGCAGTAGATAAAAAGGACGTCAATAAAAGATGTACTGACCGCTGGTTTTTCCTATGGATTTATAGATTGAATTTGATAATTATTTTCGTCTTTTTACAACTGATTGTTGATTGATGAAAATAAGAAGTGTCTTTCAGGTCGTACTATAATTTTCACCACACTTTAGTAAGTTGGTCCTTGAACTCAGTGTATTTCCGCCAACTGGTTCATAAAAATCCCCTTATTAAATGATTAAAAGACACTTATTACGATATTACCATTCAGGTTGATCTTTAAAAGAAGTATGGAAACGCAATCCACAGATAATCTTTAAAAAAAAAAGGGAAGGCCAGGTCCCGAACAGATAACGTATTTCAATATGTTAGTGTTAATCGTTACTTTTCATTTTGACTGCCGCTTGAAAATCTTATGTATACCGTAAGAAGTGATTGACAGTTAAAAACAAAATTGCCTATTATTAATGAAGGACATATTGTTGTAGCATTAACGTTAACAGAACTGTGACCCATACATTTTGCCCCCTTGACAGGTAAGGGTAAGGAGGCCAGTCCCGGAATCATCATGTATGATGTCAGCGGCACGAAACAGACCATTCCATACAACGCAAAGGCCGTGTCAGGCGGTGTACCCAAATACGGAGACAAGGTACGTTCAGGGTTTATTTTATATCAGGATTCCAGTCCACCATTGTCGTGCTCTGTCAGAAACCGGTGAATAAAAGATCTATTATTGCCCTGGATGTCGATTATACCTGTCTGTGAATGCTAATGCCAATTTCTATGTTGTCAGCAAAGAATTTCAAAATTTTCCATTTCCAATTGAAACGGCCAAATCATGGTTGAGAAACTATGGCTATACGGTGACCAAAAGACAATTAAAAAGTTGATAGCTAGATTAAAGTGACAAAATGATATTTATCTTTATTAATTCAGGAAATTGTCGAGAAAGAGACCCGATATTTTTCAGGGAAAGCATTCTTGGAAGTTATTGAATAGTGATAGCTGACTGTCTATTTACAAATATTTCTTTACCTATCCTGACTTCCTACTAATGTACTTTACACTTCCACTTTTCAGGTGGAATTCCAGATTTGTGAGTCGAAGCGTAACAACACGAAGACGGCTGTGTCGGTGAAGGTGACGAGCCGCAACCAGTCCAACAAACAGTTCGGGTTTGTCGCCACCCTGAAGGACAACTTTGGCTTCATTGAAACGGCTGAACACGACAAGGAGGTCTTCTTCCACTTCAGGTAGGGGCCGAGCACGGATAAGTATTAACGATATATTCACAACTAAGGCAGGTTCCTCACTGCAGAAGGAGAACTGGGAAAATGTCAAAAATACATTACTTGTATGGGGAAATACAGACAATTTTGAAATTTTGACAAAAACGCAGGGAATTCTATTTGCCCAGTTCCTGGATTTTCTAAATTTGGCGAATTGAACATTTAGTGATAAAAGAAGGCAACGAAACCAAGACAGAAAATTTACCATGGTAGAGGGAAAAACCAGGGAAACTCAGGGAATTTGATCGCGAAATTTGAGTTGGGACCCTGTTTTAACTAGACTGTATGGCGAGTGGTACAATATTTTAAGAAATCAATATTAAATGATAAGGATAAATATGATTGGAAGAAAGCTGTGATTCTTCAATAATAAAATAGAGAATGAAAATTGCAGGTTCATGCTGTGACCAGAGATCTGGAATATTCTGAGAGCTTTAAACGAATTCCTGGATCAGTGTCTGGTCAAACGTTCGGCGAATAGATATATAATTAGAATCAAATGAGAAATTTCAATTAAAACCAACGCTGAAGAAATTAAATATTTCTAGTTCCATGTTCTTCATTTAAACATTTCTTTATCATATGTCTATTGCATTCAAACGCAATTTCACACCCACAATTCTATTTAATTGGCAGGACCTAATTTCAGGTATACCAATCTTAACTAGAAGAACAAAGATAGAAAAGGGGAAAAATAAGTTTTAAGTGACGCCAATCTCTCTGACTGACCCCGTCTCTGTTGACCTTGCAGTGCTTTTGAAGGAGATCCTGGGGATCTTGACCTTGCTGATGAAGTCGAATTTACTTTGGCCAAAAAGACGAACAAAGTCAGCGCTGAGAACATCCGCAAAGTCCCCAAAGGCACTGTCGCCCCCGAGGTAAGGTTCTTTTTATTAGAAGTCAAAAAGAACATGTTTAGTAATCTTAAAAGTTCCCAGTCGTCTCTATTCTCTACTAATTCAGGGCAGTGAAATATTGATGTTGGTCATTTTGGGAAGTGCGGTTGTCAAATATTACTTCTTTTGAGAACAAGATTGCCGTTTTTAGGCAGAAGTCCAAAGTAATATATTTATTTCACATAAGTCCTAAATGCCCTAAATTGTAGATAAAAATGTGTCAAGGTCTTCAATGAAAAAAAAATCAAAATCTTTAAGAACTGTGAAAAATGTGTCAAGTCTTAAATGAAAAAAAGAAGCTATAAAGACTGAAAAGTTCTTAACCGTCTGAAAAGGATACACTTTTCTTCTATTTAATATTTTGTGCTTGTGCTGCAGGAGGTTCTGCCCGGTCTCGTGGACGGTAAGGTGATTCGCTGTATGCGGATCATTAACCCGGACCAGGACGAATACCCCGGTCTGGTGCAGGTCGGGGTCGAAGACGTGCAGTCCGGTACCCCTGAGTCCTACCCCTACGGGATCACCTCCCTCGCTGACAAGCGAGACTTCCTCCAGAAGGGTGACATTGTCAAGTTCCAGATCGCTCTCGTCAAGGGCACCAACAAGAAGCGGGCCACCAACGTGGCCGCGGTCAGGAAGTACGTGAAGGCCCGCGTCGACTCCGTCAAGGGGCAGGTGAGTGACGACACATGCCCATCTTTCTATTCAGTTTTCAGTTTTGTGCTGTCTTCATATGTTTACCTCAAATATCAGCCAGCGTCAAATCAACTCATTTCTAGTACCGTGAAATCTTTAAAATGGTTTTTCAAGGACAAACTATGATTTGAAAAGTATCAAATGATCACAGATATAGCGCCCATGACTTCATTGGACAAGACGATGTTATCTGCAGGATGTCTACAGAGATGCCATTTTCCTTCTTTTATAGGATTTCCTACTTTTTAGTGATTTTGGATTGCACAATAAATTTTCCCACCTTCCTATTAGTATCTATTTTGAATTTTGTGTGCGAAAGTTTCAAACTATTCAAATACAAAACTAATGTCATGACTTTATTCCTTAAGGTATTTTTTTCTCTTAATCGCTTGTGGAAAAAAGTCCTACTACTGAATCGGGAGTGGCATCTCTGTGTCTATAACAAGCATCGTTAACTTTTATGTCACAAATACGGCGCCAATATCTGAAATATGAGGATTTATTACATATCTGACTTTGTAAAAAGCGATGATATACTGTATATTTTTCTATCGCGATGTATTGTTTATCATGGAAGACCAGGGGTAACCCTGAATGATGTTTTCAGAATTGAAAAAAATGTCTACTTACCCTCACTCACCCCTGTCTTGTCCTCCACCCCCAGTTTGGCTTCCTGACCCACGAGGTGGAGGACGGAAAGAAGCTGTTCTTCCACATGACCGAGGTGCATGACGGGATCGAGCTGCAGGCCGGGGATGAAGTGGAGTTTGTCGTTGTGCAGAACCAGCGCAACGGCAAATACTCGGCCTGTAGTCTGCGCAAGACCGCCGAAGTGTGAGTACCCGTCTTTTTTATATACATTTTTTTTTTGCTACGAGGGCCTATTCTGTTATATGAGATCAGGAGCAGGACCCCCAAAGCTTTACCATCGGGCGTTGTGCTTTGTATAAAGTAAAATAAACGTGAAATTCATGCAAAACATAATGAAAACGCTTACAAAACGTAGAAAACATTATAGCTTTATCATTTCTTTAGGAAATATAGTGGACTTTTAGAATGTTAACCTACATTCCATGGAAAATTGGGAAAATCTTAGGGAAATCGGGTGTTTGATGTATGCAAATTGTTTGGTCTAAAGGGTTAAAGGGACGAAATTCCAATGACCTCTACACCATACAGCCTTATATGGTACAGCATGTCTCATTCCCTTGCAATCAAGAAAGTATCTAAGATGGTGTTTTGGGTATACAAATTCAGATCAGCTATCAAACAAATATATATATATATATATAAAGAATTTTAAATACAACCATAAGCTCTACAACACACAATCATAATGGTACAGCATGTCACATTCTCTTGCGAATTCCAGTCTAAAAAAATGATACTTATACAAGAAAAAAAACTTTATGCTCAACTTTATTTTCTAGTCAAAATGACTCTAAGGTCTTTTTAGGTATTTGCTGTTGCACAAAACCTATTAATGATATTTCCCTCTTTATGATGAAGTCTTAATTCTTTTTCTGTGATTTACTTGCAGTGAGCGGCCTCGTCCGGAGCGCCTCATCTCACGTCTGAAGAGCGTCGGGGATGAGAGTGGTCCTCGGGTGACCTGCATGCGTCAACCCAAGGGACCGGACGGCAGCCGCGGCTTCGCAATCGAGCGCTCTCTGTGGAAACCACCAGAGGCCTGTTAGACCCCCTACTCCTCCGGCCATAGCAACAGCCGCCAAAGTGGACCCTCATTTTACGACTCCGAATTGTCCCCCATGCTCTCCCCGCAACCTTATACTACTAATGGAATTTACCCCCACAAAAAAAGACAAAATGCAAGAAAAAAAGAACAAGCAAGATAAAACGATGAGCAGGAAAGGAAACAATTGAAAGTATTTATTCCTCAATCTAGCCCCTTTCCCCAACTTTTGAGTCCAAGACAGCTGAGCATTTAAATTTGTAGTGGGATGCACCAACCTCTATAGCGTCAGTCGTCTCGCTTATTTTTGTTCATATTCCCATCACTATTGTCAAGTGAATTTTCATAGCACTATGCGGACAAGAGAACGATGATAAAGCTGACTAACCTTGCAGTCTGAAGACGTAGATTTTTGGTTCAGAAGTACTCCTTGCCTCCTCCGTAGGGACTGTCTGGTGAGGTGCTCTCTATGGCCCATAGCAGTGCCTTTCAGCTTTCTAAAGTGACTGTGAGTCTTTACTTGATTCTTCAAAATTGGTTTATTACGCGAGAATTTTCCCTATTGACGCTTGAGAAAGAAGAGATCAGAAGAGAAGAAAAAGCATTGCACAAAAAAATGATAAAATGTATTTATTAGTGAGAAAATCGCAAAAAAAAGTACAAAACCTCCGGAAAAATTGGCGTTCATAGTGACGCAACAAAAAAATGATAAGTTGTTGCTGCACATTTATTCCAGTTGCTATTGTGACTGAGGCATCTATGATTTATATAGTGTCCCACTTCATAATGGTGGCTGTACCTTAAGGAAATTGTGACAGAATGATATTGAACTAGGAAAATGTGGGTAAACAAGAGTGAAAGACATTTGAGTCCTGAGTGTGCCAAGAGAAAGCATTTTTAAAAAAGAGACAAACAAAACAGGGGAAAGCAAACAAACAAATAATCTGCATTTCTTCAAGGAAGATGAACTATGAAATGAAATCCAACGAGAAAGAAGTGGGTAGGAAATAAGTGAATGAACAAAGAAAAAGCAAGGTATGCCTTAGCGGGGACTGTCCCCGAACAACCCAAACAGTGAGCTCCCCTTCCCGAATGGGCCTTGACCATGGTTTGTACGATGACCCTTCAGGCCAGCTCTGCGGTGGGCGAAGGTTGCCGCGACCGAGCAGCCCGGCCGCTGTCTTTGCTGCATCCACCGCCTTCAGAACCGAGAAACATTCTTATCCCACTACCACCGACCATCTTTGTGAACTGTAAGCTGAAAACAATGAGACGAAGTAAAACTGAATGAAATGAAAAAAGAAATCCCTGCTGCAAGGATAACTCCCTCGAACAAAAGTATTAGATTTTTACCCTCCTTTGGAGTTTGCTTTAGGCTTTACTAGTAGAATGCTGTATAGGAAGCTCTGGTTTTCAGCACGTCAAAATATTTAGGTATGACACTTACGTCAGACGGGAAAAATGCAAGATGGACTTGGGCCGAATATTGTTCTCCTTGTTTTGATTGTTTCCCATAAAGAAATGGAGGGTTATTGAAAAATCGGTGAAGACACAAAAAGGCATCAATGATAAAGGTTTGAGTTTCTACCCTTGGCACGTCGGGAGACTGACTGTGTCGCCTCCTAGTGGGGGACAGGTGCGCCGTGGGCTTGTTGAATAACACTCGTACCATCTACATATATAAGAAGAGTTCACATAAAAGGTTACAGAACAAACTTCTGAACAAATGCTTCATATGTGGATGGTATATGTTAAGATTCAGATTCTGTATGCCCACAAACATCATCCCTTGTTTAGGGTTAAACGAAGTTTAAAATTCCCCTTTTCAGAATCAAGTTTCCATGCACCCTGATGGGCGTTGTTACTCTGCAAGCTTCTGTGGGGGAGAAGTAGAGGTCATGTGACCTGAGATCTGATCATGTGACTTTCCCTTTGTGTTTGCCTGTGGAAGGAGCGTGGCTCGAGCTGCTGTGATGACAAAATGGGCAACTTAAAAAACCTGAATAAACCCAACTAATGCAGACAGTTATACACAGAAAACGGAACCCGTCTTGTTGTCTTTTCGCTGATATGTTCTAAAAACATAGCTGTGGATTTTCAGATTATCATTTCCGTTTTTTTTTAAAGGATAGACAACACCTCAGAGTGGCTTCATTTGCGACAATGAATATTGTACACTAACCAGTAAACCTAAAGCAACATATTATATATCAAATGAAAGAGCACATTTTTCTCTACTTTTTGGAATGCATTTTGTTATTAACAGTTTAAAATTTGAGGAATTATCTGCCAAAAACAATGTTTTTCACTTTTATTTTTTGAACATGGATATCTCAGTAACCACTCAATGGATTGTGATGAAATTTCTTGAGGATGTCAATAATAGTCCTATTGAGGGAAGCGTGTCTCAGAATTTTTATTTAGGGCCTAGTTTTCATTTTATGACAAAAAACGGGAAGATTTTAATAATTTTTATCAACATTATTTTCTACATTTCATAAAACAAAAAGTAAGACCTAAATCAAAATTCTGGGATAAGCTTCCCTCCAAATGAATGTTATCTACATGCACAAGAAATTTCATGCATTTATATGCAGTAGTTACTGAGATATCCTTGTTCAAAAAATAAAAGTGAAAAATGCATTTTTTCACTTCCTGGTCTACTTACAAAATCACATTTCTTCACATTTTAACATAACTTATACCATTAAAGAGGGTTCTATATTGGCTTTTAAAAGATATATAGCATATAATAAGGCCATAAACAGTAAATAATTAATTCCAAAACAAAGTGAACGCTGTGAATTGGCCGCTGAGAGGTGTTGTCTATCCTTAAACCGGCCTCATTGTATCAAAATATACTGCAAAAATAACATTTTGTGGCAAGTCCTTAATTACTTTGTCTTTTTCATTTGGTTCGGCATTTATCCCTGCTTTATGCAGATCACGGTTTACTCGGACTTATTCTGATTACCTCTAAAATTATCTTTAGCAATTAACTTCGGTAAAGAAAACTTACGCCTCAGCCCCCACCCGTAACTTAAATATAGAAATCTGAAAAAGGGCGCTTAGCGAGGAAATCTACAGTACCTCAAAACAATTTCTCAATTACCAGAAGCAAAGGTAAGATTCATGATCAAATTAAGTAGAAAATTTAGTTGTTCTCAGAATTTTGTAGATCATAAAATGCTGAAGTGATGTTGATTACGGCACGCTAGTGTTACCTAGTGAGTGAAATTCAATCTATCAAACTTCACAATATTCTCTTCGGTTATTGGTAAGATTCTTTTAAGTGAAAATATCAAGACCTTCCTGGTTTCCCAATACAAACCATTGTTCATCTGCAGGTAGCAAGGGAACCACACAGGGAAAATGGCAAAAAAAAATCCTTGACAGGGAGAACACAGGGAATATGGAAATTTTGCCAAAACACGGGGAATTTCATTTGGCCAGGTTCTGAAATTCCTTATTCTCAAGATATTAGGGATTCAACTTTTTGTTGTTGGTTGTCCAAACTTTTTCCTGCATGCAGAGGCTTTTAAATTTGAACAATTTGTTGGATATGACAGGGAAAAATTGCCGTGGGACAGAGAAATCTCAGGGAAACAGGCAATTTGAAAATGGAATTTTGGTTGGTACCCTGCATGAACTAAGTGGTGATAAAGGACTAAATCATATGGAAGTGTACTGAGAACGGGGCTCTGGTAGGATTATGGTGGCCACACTCTGTCGAAAACAGGATGTTAATTGACAGTCACCCCCATCAGATTTAGGCACTTTACGAATTTATATTTTATATCGGTATTTTCATTAAACATTTCACACTTGTTAATAGAATATTGATAAAATATAAGTTCCCAACGCTACTTTTATCCCTTTATTTTTGTACATTTATTATAGAAATTTACATGCTGGCGATATGATATAAGTGAATTCATAGCTCACTTGATAGTTTTATGAATATCATCTAGGAATCTCTGCAAGTTATGCCACATAAGTTGATATAGTAGTTTTAAAAGTTTCCACAGCGACTGCTTTTTTTTCAGCATTTGTAGCATGTGTTTACATTTACCTTGTCTCCCCTCAAAAAGACATTCTAAAAGAAATAATTTAACTTACATATTAGGACTATAATGGTGCAATTGTCTCTAATTAACAGGGTTGCCACAAGGCAGGGAAAAGTTAAGGAAAAGTTGTTTTTTTCAAGGTCAGTGAAAAGTCTGGGAATTGGTCAGGGAAAACTGGAATTTTGAAAAATGGAAATTTGACCCTAGTGAGTGAAAAAATGGAATTTCCAAACATGTCATAGCCCCAAATTTAAACCACAAACTTAAAATTAGTGCATCAGGTCACAAGAATTTGGTGCAGCAAAAACTATTTTGTAAATTTTGGCTTCTTGACAGGCATGCTGTGATTTGTGTGTTGCTGTGATCCAGCAGCATTGCCTTGGCTACAGGAGTTGCCAAGAAAAAACTAAAGTACTGTGTTTAGGAAGTCTGAGTTAAATGGGAGGAGAAGTTTGTTCTCATGGATGGTTCAAGGCTGTTTGATGAAAGGATTTTCTTATCTCATTAGTCAGGGGAAAATGGAATATTTCAGGAAAAAGTCAGGGAAATGTCAGGGAATTTCGACGTCTCTGGTTTGTGGCAACCCTGAATTAAAAGAGCGTTGTGGGGACTCACCTCCCTCCCGATGAAGTACCCATCACTCCCCAGTCAACATATTTGATTTTTTTCTGTACAGTTTTGTTAAGTTCTTTGAAGTTGGCCAGACTAGCAATGAAGCAATGGATACGATACAAACTCACAAAAGTTCTGTATACTGCTGTTTTATTTCATATCTCTGAAATCACACAATGCAGCAGATAAAAATCTGATAAGATACAACAATAAATTAGACACTGGATGCAGAGCACTATTGCGGTATTTTAGATACACAGCATCTCTCTTTTCTAAACCAAATATACACATTTTACATGCACGCCACCTGCAGGAGTCTCCGCACACTAGCGATACAAGGGTGGTTTTAAAAAGTAGCGCAACTTGTAAGTTTATATTTTGAACAAATCCAATACAATGAAGACCAACAATTCGTAAGGAAGCTTTGTTTAAATCAGCAGTTTTCTTTCGATTATGAATTATCTATTTTTTTCCTCTACAGATGAAACAAAAGATCATGATAAAAAGACGAAAGTTAAAATCTGATGCTGTATAATTTTGTAAAAAACCGAAATGAGGATAAACGTATGTAGTTAAAATCTGATGCCGCATAATTTTGTGAAGATAGAAATGGGGACAAAAATATTCAGTTTCGTTCATGCTTTTAGGATAAGAAAATACAATGTAAATACGTCTTTGACTCCTCAACTTTGTGTTTGAATAGCAAAACTGCCGAATGGACAAATAATTCAAATCAAATCCACCCTTGCACATAGACTAAACATGTATAATGAATTTACACGCTAGCGCTATGGTCAGCCATGGCTATGTACACTTATTACAATCCCCTACCAAATACTGACAAAACCTACAGCTTTGAAATTGTAGAAAAGGTTTAACCAACGTTGACAGATTCTTTGAAAAAATACAGTATAGAAAAGCCTATTGGTTCAGCATTTTTAGTATGGAAAGTGTTGTAAAATTGGCAAGGATTGCATTTCAGTTTTCCAAGCTAATATTAGAAAATCTAGAGGCAAAACTTTATTTAACCAAAAGTTACTCGTTTGAACAATATTAGGGCTTCAATTACTGCTAGTTTGATTAAATCTTATTAAAATTTGTACTGATTAGGTACATCCTTCATTAAAATTTTGGTGGTGCTCTCTCACAAATTTGTCAATCATTTCATTTGGCTGACTTTCTTTTCAAGGAGATTAAAAAGCAATATGAAATTGAAGTTAAACACTTTAACCATCATCGTTCTATATATCCACATAATTTGAGGCAAGGATCTACCACATGAAGAAAAATCAGGTTTGAATTACCAGGGAAATACTTGTAGACATAGCAATACTATAATCTGGTGTGAAAGGATCACACAAATACTTGAGAAATGCAACCAGCAGGTCAATTTCAGTTCATTGAAACAAGCTGATCTAGAGGGGAAGGATCTCTGCATATTAAAGCAAAGTCATTTCTTGATATGCAAAGATTTTGTCATTTCTCGTCTCGGGAATGATGGAAGTGACTTAATCAAGATATCCTGAGGTATTAATTCACTTAAGGAAATTAGGAGGCGAAGTCTTCTAAATTCTGGTTCCTTTGACTTAGATTCAGTACTTTCTTAATTTACCTGCAAAATGCCTTGAGATTTCTCTTCTTGGATATACAATCCACTGTGTAAGGATGTCGTAATTATACCAATCAAACTGTGCACCTTACTGAATGATGATGCAGTTGCAATAATCTCTTTGTAGGTTTCAGGGTCTGACACCTAAATATAGTCATACTCTGTTCGAACGACCAACACCTATATCTAGACGTGGAGAGAGTATACTTAACATGTTTCCAATGCTACAAGAACTAACTGAGGAAAAGCAGAAAGTAATAAACTTCAACTCCCTCCCACCTACCCCTCCCTCCTTCCTTAGACATATAGGCCTTGAAGGATGAAGAACCCGGTAAGAAAACATGAGTATTTCAGTGTTGTGTTGACTAGGATCCTCTAGTCCCGACCCACCGCCCCAGTATCCGTCTTGGGTTCCTTACACGCCCAGTAATTCTCATTGTTAATCCCTTCTCCCCTTCCACAAGTTTCTGTGTTTTGTTTTCTTTGCCTCCTGCAGAAAAAAATACCAGAGGACATCTCTGTAGCCCCCAGTTTTACCTTACTGAATGTGTCATTGGAAAACAAAGGTAAAGGAGAATTTCTTGAATCCCCAATGATAGTATTTTTTCCAGCTTTTAGCGTTAAGGAAACAAATACAACACTTCTGCAAGGGGGGGAATTATATCATGCTGAGGTTAGCGATGTGACGTCATCAGTTTGTGCACTACACCCAGTCCTGTAAGTTATTTTATCAATTTGTCTTAAATGTCTTGTAAAACAATATGTGTACTATTCAGTTGTATAATGATTCTTTTCAATCGTTTCAAATTTGCTGTTAGACATAACAAAATGTTTTTTTGCAATGATCTTTCTTTGTCCTTAGAGTTTATAGTTTTGCAGCAAACAATATGATTTCTTCCCTAAGACCTATCCATTTTTGGTAACCCCATCCAGATCTTTCCGCTAATCGTTCTTGAGAAGTAACTTTGCATCTGAAACCATTAAATACCCTCATTTTGTCTGTGCTCAGTTTCAAATATTCCCAACTTAGATAATCCATCCAGGGTTCAGTGACACCTTTGATAATACAACCAGGAGAATAGAATAAAATGACAAGATACATCAATTATTTGTACACAAATACCTGGAATGTAGGCAGCTACACATAGAAAGATTCCATACGTATCACCAACAGTACAAAGATCGTCGAATAAATGTCAAATGGATAAAGCTAAGTCAGTAACAGGGAGGTGTGAACATCAGAGCTAGAAAAATACCATGACATTTCCTAGATTGCTACATAGAGACATTGTAGGGAGTTTTAGCAACTGCACCTCACTTACCGTAAACATACTCATTTTTGCGTTGTTAAGTTTTTCTGCATCAACCCACAACAGGCATTTTCGTGTGACCATAACCTCCTGCACCATGGTGATAATTCTGATTGTTCCACAATGGGGGATCACAATGTTTAATTTTTCATTCGCATCACATTATGAGGCATCACCAGCAATGCACAGATGATATGAAAATACGTACAACGCAAACATGAACATGTTTACAGCATGTTCTTCCTCTTTATTTTGTAACCCACTTAAAGGTGATTAGGGTCTCCATGCCATATGCTTTTTATTAGCACACTAGCAGACAATTTCAATAGTTAACACTTTGGAAGCTGTGATTGTTTTTCTCAAGAGCTCCTCATACCGAAATTGGTAGGTAATAGTTAGGGAGGACCATAGATCACTATCATCAAATGACACCGGTAGATGTCGCTGCCCAGGAGCAGAGAGTAACATCAGTCAAATGATATCTGACTCACTAAGGGCTCTGTCCTGTCGTTGGTATTCCTGATACTTAACAGAGGTCCCCTTAATCTGAATACAAGTTGCTTAAATCTCCCATGAATAATGGCTCATCCTTCCGTTTTGTTCGTAACAACACTTGGATTCTTTCCACAGTCCAAAATACATAAGAAAGTCTTTCATTGACAGACATTGTGCAAAATGAAGTTGCCATCATAAGAGTGCAAAAATTTTCAATTACTGAATTGATAATTTATGTAGTTATCTTTTAATGTCCGGTTACTAGCTTAGATAAGTTTTGAACATGGTGTTTCTAAAACTAGAATACCAAATTTCCCCAAGTTGTTCTCTCTTTTTAATAATAGAGTTTTCAAAAATCAATTTAGGAATCGAGTAAAATCGAGTAATTCGTGTGAGTTGACATTTACAAAAAAAGGACTAAATCATTTGGGTACTTGTAAATCATTAGATTAATTTTCATTCTCGAATGTGCACAGTAAAAATCCCATTTCGCTGTCAGCATTAGCGTTTGGCACACACCCTCTGATAAATAACAGACATTTGAATATAATTATTTATAAAATGTATACACAACATCACATTAGTTACAACTGCCATTTACAAAATGTACATGTCCCTTATTCTCCATATCTTGAGATGGTGGATATAATACAACCATCCCAGGACACAGACCATTGAAAATGTATTATACCTTCTTTTAATGTTTAATGCATTCAGTCACTATGCAGATCAACCATTGAATTTTCTTCGCAACCAACATTAACATAACCACTCTTCACAAGTTGTTCTTAACATCTGGCCAACAGCATACATGTATACAATGGAAAATGATATCAGTCACAAAGAAATAAAGGAACAACAACTCTCACTTCAATATGAAATTGTCAACAAGAAACATATTCTAGGTTACTGGGGGCACAACAAGAGAAATTGAATCTTGAGTGCTTTGAGTACCACCAGAAAGATTTTCAGCATGTTCAGCATGTTCTTCTTATTTGAACTTGGAGGCAAGGGTGATCGAAATCTATATCAACTCCTCGGCTGGAGCTCAGTACATTGACCGCCCTTTCTGCAGTCAATTCCTTGTGCCTCTAGGGGGGAAGGCTCAGTAATACAGGGTAGATGTTTTTGTAGTGAGCCTTGTGTCCCCATAATTTTCTGGTTAGAGACTTGTGCTTGTGGTAATAGTGAGAAATGGTTTGGTATACGTAGCCACAGGGTTAGTTAGTTGTTGCTGGTAGTGATAACTCAGTTGTTCCTTATATCCTGGAGTTACCCGGTTGTCACTGATGATCCATGAGTTATAATGAGCCATGATACACGTACCTTTTCAGTCGTGGAGGCGACTGTGAGTGAATAGTCGACAATACAATTGCCATCTGCTAGCACCATTTTTCTTTTGTTTTGTAACCATAAATAAAAGGGATAAAACAAACTCTTAAGTAATAGTCCATTGTAATCTTGGAGAGACGGCAGCGCAAGAGGCAAGAGTGACTGAACGGCCAATGTGCGCGATTGATGAGTAAAAGTGAACACAATATTTGGTTTCCTGACCAATCAGTATTCAGCTATCTGTCCTCTTTTTTGTCTTTTTTGTTTTGGCAACTGCCAGCAGGCCTTAGGTTATTATTCAACTGGAAACTTGTTACAGGAATTGCCTTAAAACTGGTACCAACATCTTTCTTTTTTGACCTCCCATGACTGATTATTATTCAATGTTAAATATACAATGACTTAGCTGGGGTTATTACCTGATAACAATAATAATGATAATAAGGGTATGATGCGGCTGATGTCTCTGTCTCTCTCGGTAGAAGTGGGTAATAGCTAGCATTCGGTGTCCTCATGCTCTACGTACGTGTTTGGCAGCAGCACTGGCTGACCCTGTGATTTATCGTAAACCACTTGGGAATAGTCCCCATACACAGACCCTGTGTAGACAGTAGACTCCAAAGTCCTCTCTCCCTCAGTACTGAGGGGTGATTTTGGGTGGCTACCCACCCCGCCTGCCCCAGGCTTGGTGGAGCGGCCTGTTCCTCCTTGTTGGTGTCGCGGCTTCCAGATGGGCGACCCCAGCGCATCCTTGTGGATGTTTGTGCTGGAGGAATAGTTCACTGGGTTGTTGCTGGAGTGCAAGAGTTTGGCAGAGCTGCTCCCACTGCCACTGGCAATGGTAGACTGGGACCCGGACGGGTAGGAGTGGTGTTCTCCAGTGTCGTTCGGGTCTATGTTGTTCAGATCACTAAACGTCCGACTGCGGGTGCGAAAGTCGCCCCCGGTTTGGTCGAGGACATTAAACTTGTCCTCCAGTTCCATACTGTGTCTAACCAGATCCCCTTTCAACTGCTTCCCCTTCTTCTTGCCCACACTCCAGGCTGTCTGGCTCAGAGGGGTCGAGTCTCTGTCAGCTGACCGACCCTTCTGGCTCCCATAGTGGAACATTTGACCAAGCATCGGTGGCCTCGGCTTCCCAGCTGCTTTCGGGTTCGGCAATGTCATCCGTCGCACACTTTCTCGGATGATGTTCCGTATGGTCTTGATGAAATCGTTTTTGGCATTTACCGAACTGAAAAGAGAGTAGTGTTTGGATAGACATTGTTTGTTTTTGTAGTTGGAAAAGTTCATCAATCTCCTATTGGTCCAGGGTATATATATACTGAAGTCTATATATTTTAAAGTTCTATTTGTTATATATGTATATATAGCGACACTGTGTGTCAGTCCATATTGACACATATGTACTATTACTAGGTCCTACCCTCTCATACTGTTGATGAAATGTTTGGACTTTTCATAGACAAAAACGTTATGATTCAACAAAATGTAATAGGATATACATTCAATGCACGTCTCCAAGGTATATATGTACAACCTGTTGAGCTATGTTTATATCCAAAGATATACATAACTATTCCAGCAGTTAGTCCAAGGGAATATGTATCACATTAAACGTCTTTATACCTCTCTTATGTACATGTTATAATGCCTATAGAGGCTCTGGTATCATATACCCTTTTCAATAAATCTAAATGATAATACATTTTCAACGAGCTATTCCCTACATAGCTGAACACTACTGGTCCTTCTGGATAGATATAGATCACAAAGTAGTAGCAGATTGTTTTACAAAGAAGGTGACCAAAGCCGACGCGCACCTGGCAAGCTGGAAGACCTTCTCCGGGCGGCCCTCGGTCTCGGACTTGCAATGGACGAGCTCCCAGAGGCCATGTAGCTGCGTGTCACTTGTGTTGGATGCACGCACCTGAAGCTGGTCAACGGGGATGACTGTCTGGTACTTGGGTACGTCCCCAGGCTCCAGGGAAGGGGGTTGAGGCCGAAGTAAGGGTTGCTGTGAACAGTGAGGGGAGGAGGGAAGGGAAGAGAAAGAGGTACGTCAGTGAGGTAATATTACACAACTGGGCTATATCAGTAATATATAACTTTATGAATATCTATGAACGGAATAAATAATATAGGCCTACAATGTTCCCTGGGGGTTCAGACCTCTAGGATCTTTTTTTTTTTTTTTATTTAATCCAAGGTATATGTATATTTATGATAGATTTGTAAGATTTAAATATCATCAGTATTAAAATTACAAGGTTCGTACGTATTGCACCAGTTCTTCTATTTTCTGTCGAGTAATTGTGGTGGTAATCTTTTACATTTTTTCATTCATGATTGTATTAAAACTAGATATCGCTATATCTAGCGCTATACTGGACGATCAATTTATATTGAAAGGAGGTTAAACCTCCTGAATAGTGTCACCATCCATGCATTGTTAAGTAGTTAAGTCCAAATCTAATTAATTATTCCTTTTTAAACCGGTTGACGTTCAATCAGGCTAGCAGGACGTTTGCGTCGTTCATATGACAGATACAATACCTGTCACACTCATCGTAAAAGGATGCAAGGAAATTTAATTAACATTAATCAAGGTGACAGGATGAACCGCCCTATCTTGCACAATAGATGCCTCGGGGATACATTTTAGGTGGATTGATATACATTAACAGGGCCCTTTAAGTGAATAATAGCTTAGATTACTACCCGCTTTTACAGGAACTTTTGTTTTTTGAAAAAATGTAGGCCTACAACCGTTTATCTATCGCCTCTATTACCATCGTAAAGAATGCAAGGTAACTTTACATTTTAATTCACATTCATTTTAATGACAGGATGGCCTGGCTTATCTGCCTACTACTCCCATTGTATACGGACCTTGGGTTTCTTCTTGGCCTTGGCCTTCTCCTGGGCGAGGATGACGACGCCCGCCTTGAAGACAAAGAGTGTACACACGAGCTCGGTGCCCTTCTTTAACTTGCCGAGCTCGTCCTGAGCATTCAGCCACGTTACGGTCCCGTACATCTGCAGCTCACCGACGTTCAGGTCCAGCGGCTGCAACACACAGGGATGGGATAGCCCATTAATAAGGAGTTTCTGGTCCCACAACGCATCTTGATACGTCAACTTATCTCGAAGTCATATTGAGGCCTTCCATTAAGTATGTAGGCACCAAGGGGAGGGGGGGGGGGGTACTGATATTTTGCAAAATTTGCGTACGTTCCTGTACAAATCCAATGCGTATTCTAGGTCAAGGGGGGTAGGGGTAGGGGCCAAAACTGAACAGCCCGTCGGTAGTGATAAAGGGCAACAAAACTCAGACTTCCCGGTGATGATTCTCAATTTCAGTATTTCTTATCTTAAAACATTTTTATTGTATATAAGTGTTTTTATAGTCTTCTATTACATACAAGTATTTAGGTGGCATACATAGATTACATTGATAATGAGTGAGAGTTACAATGGTGTTTTATGCATAGAGGCTATACCTTTCACCCGTCAATAATCGTGGAAATTACCATTCGTGCAACAGGATTATGATCCAGCAACAAACGCCGAACGTTCCGACTGATTTTAATGTTTCTCTTTATTAGTATGGTTTGTAATTGCCCTGTTCAAGAAAGCGCTGACTGTCCATATCAATTCAATTCCGGAATCGGAAGAGAAATACTGATTGATATAAATATGTAGTCTTTGTCGTATGCGGCACATAACCTCACAAGAGGACTTCATGGAGAAATACAATTCCCAAATGAAAAAATCCCAAATATAATTTTCGTTCCGACATGCTCTTAAGAGTTAGCTAATTTCTTTTGACCATTTTCCACCTTAAGTAAGGTTAAGAATAGTATACAGGCTGCCAATTACGTGAAATTGTTTTCATGTCTTTAGATTGGAGATTCCACCGCAAATAGATTTTACTTTTGATAATTCCTCTGTAAGATTATCTAGCATTAATACCATTGATTTCGGTAAAAGACAAAATTGCTAATCTTGAGACACTGAAGCCCATATTCAATATGCTGATTTTGCTGCCGACTTAAAAAAAGAACGTGGTAGGACAAGTATCGTTCAAGTATAGGCATGTTATATAGGCCTACCATTAGAATGGCTTTTTCGAATGGTATATAGGATGTAAGAATTCTTGCCATATGACCAGAGACCTCGTATGTATATATAGGATATACTTATAGAGACTGGAAAGCTTCTCTTTAGGCCTATGTGCTCATTACCCTAGTGGCTGGTTGGAACCAACCTGGTCAACCATGACCAGGGTCTGATCATTACCAATGTATTTTTAGAATGGCAGGTGGCACCTTACAGTTCATTTTTACCACAGGCATAATGGTCAATCCAAAGCCAATCCAACCAGCACTTAGGTGGCAGGCCAGTAGTGGATAACAGGTTTACCCCTGGCTTTCCAGTCTTGATAGGTATTATACATACAAGGTCTCTGATATGACCAAAGAAAATCAGACAAATACAAAATCGCCAGCATCAAAATCGGTATGTGGAATACAGGCTTAATGCGGCTAATCAGAGTTGCGCTGATTAACCTAATTACTTACGGAAATACGGGAAAATAACTGATAGGCCTATGGTCATAACCAGGAGACTCTGTCCGAAACGACCGAACGTATACAGTTGACGAGCCTTACCTTGCCGTGTGGGTGGCCGTCGCGGTGGGCCTTGATCAGTTCCTCAAAGATGGCACCATACTCCTCGTAGATCTTCTGCATCTCGTTGATGTGTTCGGCGACTGCCTCCATACCACGCAGTGCCTCTGTGGGGGGAGAGGGAACACAACGCAGGCGTTAGCATGGGTTTACACTGCAGACTTTTAAGTGACAGGCAATGAGTATAATGAGTATAAATAAGGGGTAGGAGTTATACCATCTTATTTTCGAAGTAACTCTTCAAAAGTCTTACTTCCTAAATCCGATTGCATGAACAGCATAACCTATGATATATATTATATATCAGGCCTATGGAGACCAAGGAGTTAATCAGTTAATATGTTGTTCATGATTATATTGTATATATATATATATATATATATATATATATAATATATGTTAGGACTTATATGAACAACATATTAGACTATAGACATATTTGTCTATAGTCTAATATGTTGTTCATATAAGTCCTAACATATCACACTGTATTACAGAGACCACGGAGCTAGTCTATCATCACAAGTTATTAGAATAAGATGTAGCATAAATTGCTAGCATACATCTTTGAGACCTCACATGAAGGTATGCAGCATCTGCCAGATTGTGCAGCCATTCATATTCAGTTCACCAACCGAAATTTCTTGAATTGTTTCTATCCTATTTTAGATCTACTATAGGGCCTGATAACAAAGCAGAGGAGTGTATTTTAAGCCGCGGTCTATAATCAAAATATTACGGTACACTAACTGTGCCATCATCAGGCAATTCCGACTGTACAGTGCTACTAAAACCACCCCACAGGGGCACTCCAAAACGCCAGGAGTCCCTACTTACATCCGGGCTACTTGTATGCAAATAGCCGCCACCTGGGCAATGAAGGACGTCCTGAATGACATTGGGAGACTGTTTTATTGACGAGGATGGGGTTTACGAGGTCTCAATATCATGTGCATCGAGTTCACTGTTCCTCAGCTAGATTTCAATATAGATTCACTACGGTAAAATATGCTACCGGTATCTAATTATAGCCATAGTTTGAGCACAAATAGAATTAGGGCCTAGGTAGTAGATAAACTGAAAACTAAAATCTTTGAAATAGCATAATTATTGGGTAAGCATTGCTATAAGCAAGGCCTATATTCATACCCTGAATCAATTCCCCATTTTCATGTGCTACTTATGATTTGAACATTTGTCGCCATGGCAAATGTCCACTTTTCATATACTTCTGATCATCCGTGTCAGTAGATAGTATTAGGAACGTGTCAAACTACTTCAATTGTGTTTATATTAGGCATATAAAAATTTGCTCAAATGAACAAAGTCAAAATGATATATTGGAAGCAAGATAATGAATACTTAAATTTGTTTTCCATTGTATATGGGTTGAATGTACTTCATATTACATGTCGATCTTAAGATACGTCCATGATACTTACCGTTGTAGCTATAATGGGACTGCAATGTCCCATGTCGAATTTAAGGGAGAGTTATGCCGCCCTGTCGCTCTTAAGAAATGCCCATGTTCCCTGCCATTGTGGCTAAGAAAAGGCCTTATGTCACCTGTTGAAAACGTCCTTTTTTTCCCTCTCAATTTTCAGGGTCTACACTCAGAGCCTACTTTAATTGCTGATTTTCATCGATCTACTGCTTCACTTAAGTCTTCTATTTGCCTATTACCCGCCCCGTGACTTGACCAGTTAATGACCTCTCTTCACCCTGTGATGGGGCCAGACCGTGGATTGGGGAAGGGATTATTGCGACCTCATGAAATAATGTGTCCAATTTCTCAGCCAGTTAGGTAAGAGTAACTCATCTACGAGGTGGTGGTGGTCGCCGTCAGTGTGGGGATTGGTGAGTTAGTCTCAAACCCTTTATCTTTTGTGTAAACCAACCCAGTAACTCATCCAGTGAATGTTTATCTGTAGGCCTATAGCACCTTATGTAACTCACCTGCGAGGTGGTGGTGCTCGTCAGTGTGCGGATGGGTGAGTTAGTCTCAAACCTTTTTACTATTGTGTAAACCAACCCAGTAACCCATCCAGTGAATGTTTAGCTGTATAGAACCTCGTGTAACTCACCTGCGAGGTGGTGGTGCTCGTCAGTGTGCGGATGGGTGAGGGACTTGAGCTGCTGCAGCAGCAGTGGGTACTTGAGTATGCGCTGGATGGGTTTGATGAGGTAGGACTCGAGCGTGGCTGAATGCTGCTGTTTGGGGTTGCGGGCGCGCAGGAACTCGCGCAGAGCCTGGTTCTTCTCTGTAAGGGCGGAAGCTGTAGAGATACACAAAGAGTGCTGCTGGACACCGAGAAGGGACACCGAGAGAACCACCAGTATACGCAGAAAACGTGAGGGTGATAATAGGGGTTTTAACGACCTGGATGCATCTTGTAACGTATTTTCCATAAATAATGTGACTTTTAGCTCATTTCCGATACTGTTCTTTGAACGGTTTAATGGAGGTTTGCTATTATAGTCTTTATTTATTAAGTACTAATAAATTTAGGACCTGCATTTTGCAAAGGCTAGAGCCCCAAATGTTAGAGATATGTCAACGTTTCAAGATGCAGCACGGCTGCTAAAGCTCCCTAATGAAATAGTACTAAAGTGCTTATCAACGACTATAATTTATGTCTTTTTAAACATAATTTTGTCCTTGTATTTTTGAAAACTCACAAGATTTAACTTTTTTACCTGATGGAACAAACTGTGATAAAGATAATCAAACGTCTCGGAGTATCAGAATAAAAGTTTGATAAGCACTATAGCTGTGTATAAACGTGCAATGATCATTGGGTCATACGAAGAGGTCAAAGACCTTAAACTATACCGAGACTCGTCACTCGACACCTGGAAAATCTTACTCTCTCTTAAACCAACCGCCCACTGACAAGAAGGATATTTCCATAATTCTAATACTTTATATCAAATCCTCAGTATTCCGGGAGTGACGGGTCTTACAGTTCTAAGCTCTTTGGTGTAAATGTATTGTGACTGATGATGGTGTAGGTTTGTTACATACGAACGACATCAAGACTCAGTATGTATGGGTGAAAACATGGTGACTTTGTGTGAAAGGACTAGGGAAATGATTGAAGCACAACGATCAGAGTGACTACACTGACATAAAGTAAATTATTTCAATGGAAAAATTAGCAGGCAAAATTAATAGAATAATAGAGCTGTGTAGCACTGGACAAATTAAAAAAAGGACCATTACTACAATAGATATGAATTATTCCAAGTACATCAACAATTAGGAAAATACAATATACTATCTTTTGAAATTGTTCTTGTAGATACTTTTAATGGAGCAATACTCTTTTGACAGAAGAGGCAAATGTATAAAGGCGCAAATCTCTAGGTCTATTATTAGTTTGTAGAAGTAATTCTTGGGTGTTATTGGTTCTATAAGAGCTAATAACAAAAAACGAAATGGAGTAAAACATTACATTGTCTAACTGAGACGTCAAAGCAATGCTTCTAGGTTTTCATAAGTACTTTTTATGATTGAGTTGTTCTGTGAAATTGATTGGTGGTTCAGATTGTAAATAGGCCTCTGGGCAAGTTATGCATGGTTATTTTGTGGTGTGAGGCCTTTCCCTTTAACCCTGGGTTCGGAAACTCTGAGGTTTGGACTGACTAGGGCAGAATGGATTGTACACAGGGGCGGATCTAGAGGGGGTTAGGTCCAGGGGGTCCTGCATCGCACCCCATCCTTTTGGTGTGGACTAAATATGAAAAAGAGAAAATAACCTTACCCATATGCACACAAATGCGCAACATTTTATACCTAGCCTATATGTGGAACCCCCTTTCTGAAATCCTCTATCCGCCCCTGGCACATTCTGATTTAGGGGTATGAGCCCTTCGACTTACCCTCAGACCCCGGGTTTAGAACCTTCTGCGCCTTGGAGTGGCTGGCACAGAACGAGCTGTACAGCTTGAAGTGGTTGGCGTAGTACAGGAAGGATCCTCCAAGACTGAAGAGGATTCTCTGCAAGAGACCGACAACAACCGTTAAAATGGTGGCATTTTAGAATGATAATGTATCTGAAAATGAGGAACAAAAGATGCCTTTCAACACTTTGAGGAGAAATAATCTTCTGGGCCTTTGGGTACAAGCAATAGGGTATCAGTGTACCACTTTGGGAACTTTCTTTGCCACTGGTTTCCGGCAAGGTACACCAATAGCCTATGGCCGATATCCAGTGGCCCCAAAAAATCGTTATTCTCATTGGGATAGAATTTCATAAAAGGAAATTAGCAGTGTGCGGTTATCCATTTGGTAATTCATACAATTTCTGAAGATTTTAGGAGAAAAGAATAACACCAGAGCTTGTGCAGAACAATTATCAGGAAAGCAGTCAATTTCCAGTCATTCACTTTCGTGTTAATCATTTCACGTATATTTCTTTTCATTTGTATTCAACAAAGGTATGCAGCATTCACACTGATGAAAGAAGAAGTATGCTATATTCACGATGTGCAAATTACCCTAGTAAACAACCATGCATTCACCTCACACCACACATTCAGGATAAAGCTATACCATGTGCATTTCTCCTATAACCAAGCCTTATTGCCCCTTTTATACTCTTGTGTTACAGATTATAGCCCTATAAACGATGTACACATGACATCATAGCAGTCATAAAGGGAGTGGCAACCATATTGGTGATCATTTGAACATTTGATTTTAAAAAGGAAAAAGATCATATTTTCATAATTAAATGATAAGTTCGTGTTTGTCAGGCGTCAGTCAATTATTGTATTTCAAATTTGGACAAAAATTCCAGATTTATTGTTTATTTTCTAAAGACCATGTGATTATGGATACCACATTGATCATAAAAATCTGGACACCTGTCCCTGTCTGCACAATTTCTATACATTATCGCAGAGAAAGACCCATCACAAATCTCATACCCAACGAACAAATAGCACTCAATCGGCTATGATATGAAAACCTTAGAATATACCTAAACAAACGACAAAACCTGAGTGACTATTTCTAAATACCATGGCGGGTTGTCAACGAGGGCTAACGAGGGCTGTCACGTGAGTGTCACGTGAGACATGCACTGCTCGGAAAGCTCGCCAGGTGGCGGGAGAGGCTCGGAAACAGGCTGGTAGGAGGCGAGGGGGCGCTTGTTTCCTCTCATTAACGTTACACTTACAGTGGACGTATTGGCAAGCTGTTTGCTGGAGACAGCAGGGAGGTCGGTGTAGCATACAACTTAGGCTCTCTTAGGGGAAGGGGCAGGGGTGTCTTATTGTTATTTGCACTGTTATATATTTCCAATGGCGTATGTGCGTTTAGGGTCGTTTCCTATCTCAGCGTCTTGGGACATACCGATCTCTATTTGATAGGATAATTTTCCCTATATTCTTTTGTCCGATGCCTTTGAATAACTTTAAATAACTTGGGGAGTGCCAGCAATCCAACAACTTTATTCAGATTGGACATTCGCATGATTGGCGAATAGGATGATAATGAGTTTGCAGGAGGGAGTTTTGGGAAGCACTAAGTTCGACAGACATAGAACAGACATTCTATAATTATGACCCGTATCAGTATATGGGTAAAGCACTCGCAAATAGGAATAATATCATTGCTAAACAATGCCTTTCTGTGTATGCCTGATATGTGTTACAGATGGGCATTTTAAAGGACAGGAATGCTGCTATCAGAGGCGCTTTATATAGACATATCATCCTTACTCATGCAAATATATGTAAACCTCAGGCTTTTTGTCGGCCCCAAGCGGCAGAAACTGGAAGCACTTTGATGGGCCTGCGCATGCGCCGACATATCGCCTGATACCGGAGATAGGTGACGTCATCACGCCCCTAGCGGCGATTGTTTGGATTGGGCCGGAAGTGAGGGCAGGCAACTTCCGGTAGGTCGATATATAGACACCGTCAGCGGAATATGGCATTGTGGGATAGCATCTAGAGATCAGCTATAGGGTCTATACTGCAGGATCTATACTGGCCTTTTTTAGTCTGATACCTTTGAATAACTCGAGGTCTGCCAGTATTTCCAAGGTTATCTGTGTAATCTGAAAATGCTTCATATTAACCTTCCTCTGCGTTTTCCCTGTCTATTATTCTGTGCATAATTGTATCCACTGGGCCCGAAAATATTCTGTTGGAATTCAATATATCAGTTCGTTTGAAGACCTATCAACTAAAAACTTAAATCTAGGATCCGTAAGTACCTATTTGAAGCACAGTGCAATGGCATTTGACAGTATAGCAGCAACTTGTAATACGTGCATATGCATGTATTGACCGCCGCTTTCTTTCCACCAGGAATATAATTTGCATGACCCGGTATATAGGCCTATATGCTGTCTTTGTGCATGTCCTTGTGAAAGGGTAGAAATGAATTGAATATATATACCTTCTTTATAATTATACCCTTTACAATGTGCTGGTATCCTTCACGTCCCTTTTAAGGCCCCATTCTGCCTGGCTCAACCCAGCCCAGGTATAGGCTGAAGAGGTTGTTTTAAGGTTTCTAAGTTGGTCAATTCCGAAACCCGTTCTGTTACATTACCTGCACTGATTTTGTGCTGACTGGAAAACATTTGGCCTAACGTCCTGACCTAAACGCTCCTGATGCTCATTCTTGTGAGATGAATTTATATATTTTGAAACGTAAAAGTAAGGCTAGCTGATCTTTTTTTTGCAGACAACAAAAGGAAACAGGAACAAAGGGAAAGGGGTGTGATATAGGTTGCAGAGCTTTGAGAATTGATCATAATTTTTGATGAAAAAAGATCACAAAGTCACCTCAGATTGAGGTGAATATTACAAGTTTGTGACAAGAATGTAAATATTACAAGTTTGTGACAAGAATGTTACAAAATGTTACCAGAAAAATACATGTAAAGTACAATATATAATTCATCATTAATGCAACGAACCCCAACAATAGATTAAAAAAACTGACAACCATTCCATATTAAAGTAAAATAGTTGTGTAATCTTCCAGATTCTAGAGGGAAAACATATTGAAAATATGAAAACAAGCTACTTTACATTGCTATTTGTACAGTGAGAATCAGTGCAAGGACAGCTTGAGAGCCCTTCTAAAGATAAGGGACCTTATAGTGCAGAGCTATAACAGGCACCCAGCTCCTTCAGTATGTTATTATTTATGCTGGTCCCCACGGCTACAACACCTGGTCCGCTACGCTACACAAAACGTCTTGTACAGCTGCAGGTCATGCCCACGGCTGAGTTTGTCAGATTTTGATGAATTCAGGGTCACATGACCACTTCTTAACCAATCAGATGGCCAGAGAAAATGGGGTGAACCTGCAGTCTCTCACATTGAGTCCCCTATCAGATACAGCGGGTACCAGCATAGATATCATTGGACTCGCGCTGATATCAAAATAATGATGAAGGCATTTTGATGCGGTGAGAGAATGTCCATAGCAAAAAGAGTTTTGTACTTTTATGCAAGAAGTATCTTGGTCATGAAAGGATTAGGCTTTGAAGTGCCCGTTCTTCTTGCTCTAATCTCTCTGTTGCTGGGTATGGCGGCGTGGGAACAGGAGGGAGACTACCCAATCAAAAGTCACGTAGACATCAATTTTTGTTGTTGTTTATATTTGGCTTTATTACATTGGATCCTGAATGTGCATAAAAACAAGCTCAGACTGACTTCCCTTATTTGTATATTGTCTTCTTTGTTTTTGGCTTTCATTTTGTAGGATTTTGTTAAATCAGTAGAAGAATAAAATATCTTTATACTATCCTAATTTTGAATTTGAAGAAGAATCAGTTCCGTGCTAATTATCAAATAACCCGAAGAAAGGCGCCCACGCCTATAAATTATTCTAATAAGACCATCCAAGTGATCCAATGTCTGAAAGCAATTAGAATCTGTATTTTGAAAATAAGTAAAAAGTTGACCTTTTGTTCATTAACACCAAATAAAATAGATAAACTACTCTATCATAAACTGAAGTTCATTCCAGACTCCTATTACTGTATCTGTATAACTGTTTATGTTTTCTGTAGAGGTAGAAAGTAAATATTAAAAGAGAATACTTGTGGCGATACAAAATACAAAACAATATGGTGTTGGTGGTCAAAGTATGCATATAAATGTCAGACCAACAAAGAACTACATCATATTAAAATAAATACGTAACACTTATAATTAATGTTATCCTTAAGTTCATCTTTTTACCCGAAAAAGACACAAAAGCCTGGAAAATGCTGTTCAATTCTGCCATGTGAATGCTTCATTTTCATGATGTAATAGAATCTAAATGACAGTAAAGTTTAATGTCATTAAGCTTCAAAAGTGAGAGCCAAAAAGGGTTGTGAAATTGTTAGCAACTGAAATCCTATCATGTCCCATGAGTTAAGGATTTCAAGTGAAACAGCAATGCAATATATTTATTAAATGCATTATTGGCAAAATATCGAGCGTGTCAAAGGCTTAGACGTCCCTTTGCATCCCAATTTCTTAGGTCAGGTGCCCTTAACACATAATAAACTGCTCTATCCATTTAGGGACAGATCCAGGGAATGTTCGGTGGGTCCTTAGCCCACCCTGTCCATCTAATCATTGGGGTCTCAAACTTTAAAAAAAACATGAAAATGCCACACATGTGCGAACACATGTACAGCGTTTAAGTGCATAGACTAAGGAGTTTCAGACTCCATAACGTATCTCTATACATTAGCGTATTTCAAATCTTCCCAGCTATATTTGAGACTATAGGAGCAACATTTTGAAAACCAATTTAAGTGACCATTCTTTTCATCGGCATAACGGTATAGCCATAATTAAACTTTTTTTAAGCACATCATAAAATGCTAAAATAAAGATACGTTATGTTTGCGTTACGTCATGCCTTTCTGAAACTCCCTTAGATAAATGCAGAGCCGTTTCCTTTTCAAACTCCTGGATCCGCCCCTGCATAGGTAGGCATGATAAACGACGGGCGTTACAACACGGGGAATGAGTGGGACCTAAAGCACCGACTAACTACATACCCGCAGGTCGTCATCCTGAAACACACACACCAGTAGCAGGTCAAATCAGAGCCAAAATCTCAGGAAAAATAAAGAGTTGGGGGAGAGAGGTAGGTGGGAGACAGGGGTTGGTCGTTAAAAAGACGTCGATGTTAGTCAGGGATGACAGAGAGAGGTAGAATATCCAGGTGAGGTACAGAAAGTGTTTGTATGTTTTGTAAATGAATCATAACTCAAAACAAATGTTGTCCTTCTCAAAAACCTAACATCATTTATAATTTGATTAGGGTGTTGTATATAAGATATTGAAAACAGAATTTGAAAGCTACTTATAAATTGTTCCAAAGTACAGGAAAATCGTGGCTTGCCACAATGGGGTTGAATCAAAAGCAATACTCTATGCTCAACTACTCCCAGTTATGAATTAGCTACTTTGAATTGGCTGATCTTTCCTACAACAGAACGAAAAAGACTAAACAAAATAAAAAGGACTGTAATGAGAAACTGAAAAATATTTTAGATGGTTAAACTGTTATTACTGATTAAAAGTATATTGATTTGTCACATAGATTGATGATATCTAATTGGCATTAAATTTTTCTCATGGGCCCCAGAGATTGAAAACTTTCGTACATACATGATGAATTTCATGTACTCAGATAGAATGGTAATAATAAAGGCACACCCATGAACCTACCCTGAAGTCTTTGGGTTCTGCCAGAGTGTTAAAGTTGGGCTCTAGCTCGATGGCCTCTTCCAGGCTCTGAAGGAACATCTTCTGGAAGGCGACGATCTCCTGGATGTTTCCGAAGAGCTGCTCGATGTCCTCCCCCGACAGGAAGGTCTCCTCCTTCAGGGGCTCCAGGTACCGCTCGATCAGACACGACAGGTCCTGCAGGAGAGGAGGCAGAACAAGGGGGGTTAGATGGATTTGGTATCAGGTAGTTTTATCACCGTTGAAGCATCCTGTAACGTAAACGTAACGTATCCCCTGACCCCCCTTATAAAAATGAAAATGAAAAGCACCATTTCTACACAGATCTTCCAATTTTAAGATGCCAAAATTTTCTCCCTTGGGTCTAAGTGTGTGTGTGTGTGTGGGGGGGGGGGGGGGATTGCCCTTTTTGCCCCCCCCCCCCTCCCTTGGATCCGCCACTGGAAACCAGTCTGAGTGGTAGACAAGTAAGGGCCAAATCAAACCACTGGTTGGTGATGTATGATTATACCATGTGGCATATCAAACCTTATATGTTGTATGTGGAAATTGTTTCTACTACCTCACTCTATCGCTCCTGACATTAAGTCTGTATATCACCTCAGGCAATGAAATAAAATCCTTTTCAGCAACACTTTCGATTAACACATGACAGTCACTGTAGGACACATTAAAGCGTTATGTTTGTCCAAAGGCATACGCCTCAATTAAGCCAGAATCACTTAGATAGAATAATAGCACAATGCATCTGTGCAATGATAATGAGATTAGTCGGTGAAAGTATAAATATGAAAGGGGGTAACAACTGAATACATATGAATCAAAACTGACGACGATGGAATGGCATCACGGTAAATACAATCAGAATGATGCCATATTAATCATTATGACGGTGCATTGTGACACGTTTGTATACATTCTTGGAAAGATATGTCAACCACCAGGAAAAATATCAAAGCCAAAGTGTCCCTGAAGCTATGCCTTTCGGTATGTTAGCTAATCAAAATGTTCAGCACATTCCATTGGTTCCTTACATTGTTTTGGGATAGCAACTGTTTTTCAATAAGTGCATTGTAAGCATTGTAAGCATTTAGAGGGAGTATTTGATACAAGGAAACAGGCAGACTGCCTCCTGCTATATGAGACCATTAGCATTAGGGAAAGCATTCAATACAAGGAGACAAGCAGGCTGCATCCTGCTATATGAGACCTTTTTTTCTCTTTTATTCATTAGACCATACTCATTGTACATGATGTTATATATTATAATCAGTAGACAAGTACATAGAAATATGATCACATAACTCCATTATAGCATTAGAGGGAGCATACGAGGGTAGGGGCGGGCTGTGTTCTGCTATATGAGACAGTTAGCATTAGGGGAAGCATTCAATACAAGGAGACAGGCGGGCTTTGGCCTCCTATATGAGACCATTAGCATTAGGGGAAGCAGTCAATACAAGGCCAGCTAATGACCAGCTGCAGGGAAAGCCACCTAGACGATGAGCCTGCCGACAGTGGGGAGAGGGGGATACAATGTATAATGACTGACGGGCTGTAATGAAGTCCTCGGGCAGAGATACACCATGGTCACACACGGCGAGAATAGACACTCAGAGTCTATGCTTTGTCATGATTGGGGGTTCTCTTTTTTTTGTTCTGTGGTAATGGAAAAATCAAGACATACTAATATAAGAAGAACCGCAGGGGGCTTCAGAGGGCGCCTGTATGACCCATAGGAGATCGGATGTACCGAGGGCGAAGCCCGAGGTACGTACAATCCCCATGGGTCATACAGACACCCAAGGACGACCCCTAAGGTTATTCTATATTTTATCACCCAATCAAAGCTCTAAATATGTTAAAAATAGTAAGAATGAGGAGCGTTACATACAGCACTGACCCTTGTACGGACCGCTGCTCGGCAGTGCAGGTGATAAACTATTTCTTTGCATTTCTATTCTGTTCATCAATACCTGATCTCAAATTGTGTGTGTGTGGGTAATGGGAAAGCCAAGCTTTGGTACAATATAGTTATCTGATTAAGAAATCAGTTGCAGGGAACTGAGCACATATGTCTTCTCCAGGTCCGAACGCTGGACCATTCAGAGACAGGAGATGGAATTAGGGACTCTGAACATTGGTACTGATTCCCAATGATTTTTGGAGTTTAATGTTGAGTCAGTAACTTGTCATGTATATTAAGAAAAAAACTCATGTTCCTAAATTCAACCAATTTCTATGATCATCAGATCTATTGACATGAAGGCCAGAGAAATGGTCTCAGAACCTTAAACCTGGGTCAGATGCATCTAGTCTACGTCTACAATAGATCTGGTCAGTAAGAAACATCTGATTGTGTGTTTCTTTTATTATTACAAGGGAATTGAGTTTTTGTTTGATATTAAAAACATTATGAAGAGTTGCAGATTAATAGAACACCTATTATCAATGTACTTTGCATGTGCCATCAGAGTTGCAGTTTGTTGAATTTAGAAGAATACTGGAAAAGACGAACCATCAGGAAGTGACAAAAAATGTTCAGGTTTTGAGTGGCTTCATGTGTTCCAGATCTCTACACCCTGCCCGTCTACAGTGTCTGGCGTCCCGTCGCCCAGTCTGGCCAGGCCTCACCAACCACCACCTCATTGGCCGGGGCCGGGCACTGCTCTCAGCCAATCAGAAGGTTGTTTTTGTCATCTAGCTAGTTAACTAGATACTTTAGATTCAGCACATGTGGCTCGCCTCCCATAGCACCAGCATAGTACGCTAACTTCTATTGTAGAGGATGCGCCAAGGATTTAAGGAACTAAAATCTTCTGCATACAGAGAGAAAAGTGGTATTGTAGGCTGTGCGCTGTATCGGATAGAGTACAAGTAGAGAGGGCCGTAGCATTGTTGGAGTGGGGTTGGTGGATCTTGGAACTCTTTAAGGGACCCTAAATAGGAGGTTCTCTGTCCCTTTTGTAAGGTTATAGATTGCTATAAGCCATGTCTTTTCCTTTTGTTATGTTGGGGGTCGGCCCTAAAATGTAACAAGTTCCATGTAAAAATAATTGAAAATTGTTGTAATGTGATATTCTGTATTTCTCTCTCATGTAAGTCAGCATTCGAGTAACTTACATTGTTTTCAGCAATTCCTCCCATTCTGGAACTAGTAAAAGAGTATAATAGAAGAAATCACTAACATCGCCCCTATACATCCCTTGTCGCCATTCTGAATATGCCCAAGTAAGATGTAACGTACCAATTGCGGCCCATCTCATAATGCAATGATGAAACAAATCAATTTGTCACCAGAAGTGGTGAACAATTTCAATTTAAAATTGAGAGAAATAACTGCAAAATATGACAAGAGCCCAATCTATGTTGAAACTTTACTTTGGGATAATTTGCTTGTTAATATTCAACTGGGTGAAGATCTTTTCTCCTTTAAAGGTTTGTTTCATCAGAACAATGAATTCTATCAAGATTTGTTATAACGTTTAGTTAACATGAATTATATCAAATGACTGTAAAATTATTAATCAACTATTATCTTTGTCAATATGACAAACATCAATGACTGTAAATCTGTCAAATGTATTATCTTCTGAAAGATCAGGGGAAACCCTGAAGATGGTTTTTAAATAATAAAAAAAAAAAAAAGTCACAGCAGGGTTGTCCCTATTGATTGGGTCCTACTTTTGGATTGTGGCTGTTCTACTAAGCTGATTTTCGTTCTATAAACGGTTCTAAAAACTAAATATTTCCATCTAAAATCACTGAGATTTTCAGTCCAAATGGAGCAATAAAAGTGGAGGAATTTTGGTGCTGGATCGTTACACAAGAGTGGCTGTTTTGACCAGGATATCATTCACTTTTATAAGAGTCATTATGTGACGGGCTTCTGTACCAACTACCCCCAGTACTAACGGCCTCTGACTGACTACTGCTGATAGCCCAAGTCAGAGGCTCCAAAGGCCAAAGGATGATGTTTGCCTGGATCTGTCTCAGTAAAGGTCTGGCATGGAGAGTAATGATGCTGTGAAGGCCTATTCAGCGCTGCTCTCAGCAGACTTTAAGGTGGAGTTAAGTGGGGGTATTTAGGAGGGTCAGGACATAGGAACTAAGTTTCCTGCTGTTTAAAGAGCTTTAGTTCCAGATAAGTATAGACGTAATTTCCCTTTATACTCTGTGAAGCCTCTCCATACCTCAGGTTAATTTGGGGTATGGGAATGTAGCAAGATATAAGAAATTTGTCTCATCTTGTAGTTCTAAAATTCCAATTACCAATGGAATCTAAACGAGAGTTTGAAATAATGTACACCTAAAAAGCATTCTGTAAGGTGGGTAAGATAATTATTATGAAATGGTATAAACCAAGATTTCTAAATAATGTACATCTAATGGGCGCCCCGGAAACTGGATGGAATATCATTAAATTGAATAATAACACAATTTACGAATAATGCACTTTATGAGTACCCGTGGTTTTGGGTGGGATTACAGTTAGATGGTAACTATTTTTTGGATATGTCGAAATTGGTAATGCCGTTTCAAATATATTTCAACAAATTTAGTTGGCAATCTTTTGTAAAAACACGTATTGCCTCTGGTCCTTATCTATGAAGATTCACTTTTTGTTGCAGACTAAGCATGTTACATTGATGGTTTATCAAGGAATGTATGTTCCATTATTATGTACTGGTATATATTGCAAAGCCTTGCTGGCTTTGCCTCTTAACATACACACGAAAGTACTTAAGTATTATAACACATACTGCATCAGTGAGAATATAATTATAGAATTCTGAGGCAAATTTACTCTCTGAGAGTTCCACAGATTTGGTGCTACAAGTCACCTGATAAGTTAAATGCTTCTTCTCGTTTCATAGATATACCCCATATTTCCACACGTTTATACTAAAGAGTTAACGACTTTACACCTGGCACCTTGTCCGTGGCTTGATGGACAGGAGAGCGGCAGGAAGTGACCCAGGCAATTACCAGAGGAAGGCACAGTCAGCAGGGCCTGTGGTCTGATAATGGCTGTTAGCGGCAGGTAAGTAGTGGCGGAGTAAGGCGATACTCCGTGTCCCTACGCCCCATACCCGGCCACTCCATGGCCACTGGGGGCTTGAGGGGCTGGGGACTCAGACATGGCAGGGGGATACCATTATAACTGGAGACAGGTTAGAGTGGACACACTGTGCTCTAGAAAGACCGAGTATCCTTAAAGCTGTCATTAATGTACACTGTACATAAAAACATTGTAAATGTAGGTCTCATTATGATATAGCATGGTCCAAGAATAAACTTTGGAGACATCCATTTGGAAAGAAATCCTTTTAACTGATATATCTGTTTGGAAAGCTCAAATCTCCTATGAAAATGATCGCTATCTTTATAAAGTTCGTTGCAATAAAAGGGATGTTAAAAAGAACCCTATGGACCACTCTTTCCTGGCACTCCTTAGAACCGTTGGCTTACAGTAGTCTTGTCAATGTTGTATCACAAAACCTAGATTTGAGACAGAACACCAGAAACATATATATGGACACATATTCCTTATGTAAACGAAATTCGCTACCTAACGCTGCAGTCTAGGGAACCCAGTATAATTTACCAAATAGGACTTATATTCAATTTGCATTGATATTCTGAATGTGCCATGATCATTTTCAGAAATATTGTCAAGCCTAGGGTAATATGTATAGGGGCCCATATGAATCGAAAACCACGCGATACTTCAAAAGGGTCCAATCAGATTTACACATGGAGAATAGAAATCCATCTTAAGCTAAAAAGAAAATATCTACACCGGTGGCCAAACCACCCGGGCGGGCCGTCGGGCCAGTAGAAAGGCGGGTTTATTTCTGGTCGGGCGAGTGAAATATAGGTGTGGCGGTGCGATCCGAATGGAGTAGGAGAAGGCCGAGAAGGTCTGCTGACCTCTAGTGGGAGTCTGCCGAACTAGACACGCAGAGCGGGTCGGGTTATTACAGCGGAAGTCGCCGGGAGCGGGGGCCTATGGTGACCTGTCTGTTATACGACACATTGTATTATATAAATATATTTTGGGGTTACATATATATCAGAACCTGAAGGTCGCAGAAAGTCAAAATGTGTCGATGTGGCAGCCTTTTGACGTTTAGCGATATTAATTGCCCAAAACTCCTGACTAACAATGAAGAATGTTATCCATCATTTGGATAATTGCGAAAAGAAGTTACCATAATTATTGTCGTAAAGTCTAATTCTATGACTTAGTGTTTTTTATTCTCATACATTATATATAACATGCGTTAAGCTGTTCAAATTGTTAACTGCTTTTTACACACATTTACAAATGCTTCCAGCTATTGGTCGCTCTATGGCAGGGGCGCCTCCGATTGGGAGGCCCTTGATTGGAGGTCCTAATGTCGCATGCCGAATTTAAGAAATCAGGATGTCGCCATGTCAAATTTAAGAAATGGCCATGTCCCCCTGTCGAACTTAAGAAATATGCATGTCCCATATCACTATCTTTCAAAAATCCCCTGTCGCATGTCACTCAGCCTCTAAAACGGCCATGTCGCAGTGTCGATCTTAGGGGTCTAGGGCCATAATTGGGGGAATTTGGTCAGCTTGACGCATTTATATTTCCATTCATTTTATTGCAAGGGTTGGCAAAAGGACAATATTTGACTGTTCTGACAATATTTGGCCCATCAAATGAAATTTGATGGATCAGACGACATTTTGACGGGTCAGACGACATTTTGACGGATCAGACGACATTTTGACGGATCAGACGACATTTTGACGGATCAGACGACATTTTGACTAGCTGGTCACACTTTGCTCTCCATACACAGTCCCCATAAGGTGGCGGCCGCTGGTACCGCCGTGACGTCTCAGTCTAAAGTGAATTACTGCCGGGTACAGACCTCAGAGAGCGCCGTAAGCCCCACTCCGTGACGTTTACTCTTCATGTGGTCCTGTATTACAGTTAGGCTTTTTGCCTCACTACCACGACTGTTATCAAAGAAATTATTTCTCGGTCTTAAAAGACATCAGACGTTTCTGTGGTTCTGAGGGCAAAAGGATTTTGCTTTTATGTTGACTAGACCTAGAGTCTTTATTTGAGCACTTGGTAATTCTGTTACTGTGGTGTAATTCTGGTTATAATTCTGTTATCGTGCATGTGGTAAACATGTTTATCCTTTAAGGATACAAACTTAGACCCATTAGAAGTGACGTCACACACTAAGGGATACTAAGGATCTGAAGTTCAACGCGGAATAACAGTCAGTAGATCTACAATGTATATCAGTGCCTTGGTAAACATGTCATGGTATGTGATATCTTTATTACTATTTCTAAACTATTGCTCCGAGGGAGAATGCTACCACGTATTCATGATCTGTGCGTCAAGTTATGATTAGAGGCACAAATTACGATTATAAACGGTCAATAAAAGCAGTATTATTGCAGTGTTACCGCCAGTTGAATAGTTATTTATGTTCTATATTCGTCAACTTACTGACAGATTGACAAGATGACGAGAGATGTAACTTGTATCGAAGATCCCACTTACAAATTGGTATATTGACAGACGCTCAGCGTCCATTGACGGACCCTGGGCGTCTATAGACGGACGCCCGGCGTCTGTCAGACCCCTGACATGTGCTCAATACGCATGCGCCTTCCAATGGCTTCTCCCCACTTCCCTCATCTGTCATCCGACCACCAAAAACATTCTCCTCTTTCCGTCCTAAAAGCTTTCCCCCTGAAAGCATCCTGCCCCTAGACATTGAGGGGGGGGGGGGGGGGGGGTCTAGAAACTGCGGTCTCGCCTTTTACGTATATGGTATTTTGAAAATGATCATGTTAACCCAAGATTTTGGTGAACGGACTTCATCACGGTTCTCTCAGTAGAGATCCTTTCCTGCACATCTACCGGGGCATGTGTTTGACTTCCCACGCCGCAGAGGTAAAGTATGCGATGAGCAGGCCTTTATTACAGCAGGTTATTAAGAAGACAAAGGAAAACAAGCCGCCATCATTGCGATTTAACCCCACACCGCACCAGTCTGACGGTTTCATCCCAGGTCCACAGACCACTTCGCCTTCTCCTGCCCTACGGCCATATGTTGTATGTGGCTTATTGCTCACTCTTGCTCTTCTACACAATGATATTGGGTGTCTAATCTGTCCTCTTCCTGTTAAACCAGGTGGATGTTCCCCATAACCCCGAGGAAGCATGCCCCTCTATACTTAATCATAAGAAGCCACCGTACAGTGGCTTCCGCAACAAATTTCAAGTGGGAAGCCAAGTCTTCTACAACTAACTTTCTTTTGTGTCATTTTGTATCATATAGCCTAGGACCAGTAGGGCTGGACCTAGAACTGAGAATCATTTAATCAGCAAAGTATTCATAAAGTGACAGAAATAAAAACAAAATCGGCCGTGGGTATACATTAGAAAGGGGATTGAATTGCCCTTGGGGAGATATATGCAATATGTATTATGGCTTACTTCTATATTTGCATTGACAAACATTGACGTCTATTATACCTCCACGTAGATTCTGAAAACGGACTGGGGAAATACAGTTTAAAGAAAATAGAATCAATCGAATTCTAAAGTCTTCAGACATTCCCAATCCTCTGTGTGCCCTCATCTGTGAGGAGAGTGAAAGCCCCAGGTCAGCCAACGTCTGCTTGGAGAGTGGAAACACCAGGCCCGCAGCCACAGACGCCGCGTCTATTTTAAGCCGCGTTCAATCAGCGTTTAAGGAATAATCACGGCGGAAATTCGGAGAAATTCCTCCGGAAATCCACTGCGGCCCCAAATGAAATCTTGCAGCGTCTCCTGCTTGGCGTCGGCCTCGTTCTGGTTATTGGAGTCGCGGCGGACCATATATACTGGCCCCGGCTCACTTTGGCGCCTTCGGGGAAATCAGTTGTGCCATCGAGACGGCTGGACCTCGGTTTGCTGCTTGTAAGTCCCTGCTGTCCTTGCTACTGTCCAAATACTATATCTATAGGACACGAACGTCATCTTGGTTTCGCCATTAAGGATAGTGTCTGTCCCCTACTCCTTTCTGAGGAGTACAGTGAGTGCATCAACTATACCTCAAATAGACCTAGCTTTGCCTCCTGGCGGCCAGGGTTGTTATTGTGACCGTCAGCGTGCTAGGATGACTGACAAGGAAGGACTGATATCCTACTTAGTATTTACACTGTGGCACTGAGGCCAGATCTTTTAAAGCCATACTTCCAAAAATATAGTGACAGAATAATAGTGTTAGCTACAATCAGTCAAACACAATTCCACGTTTCAGAGATTCAAGATGACAGATTACAAAAAGCTGACAAATAAAGGACTATCATTAGGTGACTTTTAACACCTTGACCAATGAAATTCTTCAAAGAACATTCCAGACAAATCAAACTCCAGAAGGGTGCATAATGCATAACTCAGTAAGTTATCTTTTTTTTCATTAAACAAAACTTTTTTATTACAAGAAGTCGAATGTTAGTGATAATGCAGAGACTTAAACAAGAGAAAAATGACTTTAAGGTATAGCAGAGGGGCGGCCTTTGGGGGAGTACAGGGAGCTAACGTCACCCAGCTTAGTGCAGGAATCTAATTCTCGTTACTAGGCAACCAGTGTCTGGTCACCAGGCACCGGCGGAAGGCCGCTGGTCCAGGCAGGTATCATTGATACGGCATGCACATCGGGCAAGGTACCCGCGAATGCGATCTGTTCCTCTGTGTTTTAGTTTGTTTTTTTAACCTGTCATTCCCGTGCAAAATCATTTGCCAGTGGTACTTGAATTTCATGAAATAATAAAGGAAATCAACTTCAGGCATAGAATGCCTTTTATCTCCCTCCTACTGGTTTTACCATATAAAAAGAAGTAGTGTCTGAATGGGGTTATAAATAGAGCCCCTATATTGCGATAATGAATAATAAAAGGATTAGCATTCCTTCCCCCATTTATTTATTAAAATGAATTTTCATTAAATATGGGAGAGAAGGGCGAGGTCAGGACCCCTTGTTATGTGATGTACCTCCCTCTACATTGAGATTCATCTCTCCCCCCCCCCCCACATACTATTTGTCGTCGTATTAATTTTGTTATGCTTGACCCCATTGATGATGTCTTCAAACGATGCATCTCTCGGTAATATATTCATTTTGATGATGATTGTTGAAGTTTATTGTCCATTCAGCATTTTTTCAGCTATATCAGGACCAACTCACAGGTTCTTTTTGGGTTGTACAATGTACTATGACTGAATCTATAGGGGTGAGAACGATGGCAAAGTAGGGTGATGTAGTTGGCCCAGCCTAAGCAGAACCCGGTCCGGCAGAGTGAGAGGTGAGAACCAAACCCACTACACCATCCCATCCGCCTATATGATATACTCATTTGATATCAACATAACGTTACACTTCCTCCCTCACACTCATTCCCAAGTCCTCCCCTCTTTTCCCTTAATGGCCCCCGACCTAGATCTGTCAGTGTTGGTTTCCCTGACACAATATCGGCGCAGGAATCCCTGCGGAGACGTGCAGTGGACAAACAACCGCCGGCGCCTAGCAGATTGTTCCGCCATTTTCTTAGTCTCAGAGATCTATTTAGTGTGGTGAGACCTTTTATTGACTGTTAATTAGATGACCTACTCGCAGCCAATGGGAGCACACTTAACGGAGGGGAGTGTTTCTGGCTGATAATCCAATCACGGATCGCGTAACTCGGGGTTTTGGGAGGAGGCTGAGGGGAAAGTGTGCATGAGGATGTTAATTGACACGCTTCTGTGCTTGGCAATCTGTTCTGTAGTCTGTTTTTAAGGAATAGGCTTAGATTTGAATGTTATCAATTAATGAGGCAATAGCGTCTCAGGGGTATAACCTGATGTATTACTTGCCAATGCATATGTGGCAGAGATATGTTATATATCTATTATCATCGGTTTGGCGTTTCAATAAGCCCATCCCAGTTTACAATAGCACTAAGGTTTACTATGAAATATTTTCAAAATTGCTTCCATGCTTATTCCATGAAGACAGTTGTATAATACAAAATTATCCAAAGCAATTTAGTTGATAGATTGCTCCTAAATTTGGTAAAAGGTACCTTAATATTTTGGCATTTTCCCCATAGGAACCAATGTAAAAGCTTGTCAGCCTAGCCTATAATGTCCAACCCTATTTTACCCTGAAATACAGCATTTTGATTGGCTGACAAACCTACAAATCTGTCAACTGATGAAATTTAAGAAAACATAATCTTAAAGCAGTCCTTGAAGATATAGAAGAAACATAATTCTTGCATATTTCAGTAACCCAAACTCTTGGAAACAAGTATGGCATAAACAGTAATTTTGTCAAACCCTTGTCCAACCCTAGCATATATCCATTGTGGGATGGTCTTTTCAAAAACTATGTTATCAAAGCAAAGAAGTATCATGCCCGTATTACACAGGGGATCTTCCAGTTGAATTTCCCAAAAGCATTAGTTTCGGTTAGAAAACAAGATACCGGCCTGCCTGGGATGAGAAAAAGCTGTTTTCAGACTGAAATACACTGAAGCATAGATACATATTTGTCTGGTATTTCTAGAAGAGTAAGAAGGCAGCAGACGTCAGGCTTGGCTATCCCTGACACCCAGGGTGTAATATGATCCGCCTCGGTAGTAATACATTTTACCATCAGTGCAGCAGCTTTGTTATTATTAGATCACCTTTTTCTCTGGTTAGCAATAGACTGCTGCCAGTAAAAAAGGGAAGGTATTTGAGCGTACAAAAGCCCCTGTTAGGCTCGGCCACTTCTCTAATGAGCTTTTATGACTAATGAACATTAAATGTAAGATTAATCGATTTTCCTCGCAAAAAACATAGAAATCGTTTAAAGAAGTCATCCATTAGGTACAAAAAACCTATGTATAGGTTTACATTATCGACTCCCTGACAAATGAAAACTACCCGGATTTGCCGGAGTAAGCAAGACAGAAGAAAATGAAGTTTGAAACCGAGACGTCCTAGGGCGTTTTGGATACAAACGAAGGTCGCATGCAACATCCATGTGTATTTGTTTAATTCCTGAGACCTAAAGAGGTCTACAGACAATAAAGTGTGTCAGACTCGGTAATCTTGTCTGGATATTAAAATGATTGGCATCTCTAATGCATAGATGGCCTCAATATAACAAATTATCACGATACATAATTACAGTAGGCCTATGTGGTGATGTTCAGTAAAGCCTATATTCTACATACCATTTGACGGCTGATTTTCAAAATCGCCAATGAAAGTTAAATAAAGACGTGTTATTATATCACAAGAAGGGTTTTACAATTCTCTTTTGAATGGAATATGGGATAAATACTTTCATGCCACATTCTCAGAGAAAATCAAATACATACAAAATCGCCAGCACCAGACTCGGCAGGTCAGTTGGTAGGATGCCCGCTCTGAGTGTGGGAGGTTGTGGGTTCAAACCCCACTTCAAAGACTTTAAAAAAATGGTAGCGATTTCTGGTTGTCTGGCACTTGGTATGAAGTTAGAACCATGACACATAACATGGCCTGGTGTCAGTATAATGGGACTGGCTGGGGTATTATGTGGACCTATGATGTGATATCTCAGCGAGGCAGCACTTAGAAGAGGGCATTGGGTCCCACTGCTACAAATAGGCACCGTCCTTGATATGACTCTGGCAGATAATTAGGGTGTAAAGCAACAACAACCAACTATCCAAAATCGCCAGCATCAACATTGGTAAGTGGAAAACTTTACTCAGTGACAAAACGCATGCCAGTACATATTAACACATTCAGTAACGGGATGACTACTGACCTTGACGTAGTGGCGCTCGGTGTCGACGAGCTCCATGATGACCTTGCGCAGTTTCTGCGAGTCGCTGAGCGGTTTGACAGGGACAGGCTCCTCGGTGGTCGAGTTGTCCGGCGCCGGCTGGTGCAGCAACCGGCAGAAGTGCGTCACCTGCTCGGCACCCTGTGGGAACAAGCCAAACGACAGGGGTTAGGGACGGGTCAATACAAATAGGAATGTTTATTGACTAATGTAAAGAAGTACATTCATATCATATTAGCGTCAGGTACAATCTGCTTATTCAAAAAAAGAAAAGAAAATTGCAAATAGGCCTACATACATCGGCTTCCTCCAAGGATTCACCTACACAAGTTAGTTGTAAATTAAGGATCATGCTGGATTAAATTGTGTCCGATCATGTTTTGTCATTGTTAACACATTTTAAGATTCTTTCCTCGAATACAAGAATGAGTTTTGCGCACAGGCTGAGGTTACTTTACCTGCAATATTATATGAATGCTGGCGGGGAATATTATAACAAAAAATATGACATCTTCAAGGGCCCAAATTCGACAAATAAAAAGGCTTAAAGCAGAGTAACTGGATAGAAAGTAATATATCCAAAACCTTGTGACCGTTTTTGTACGTTGAATTTCTTGATGTATAATTCTGCAGGTTCAGAATGTTGTCCAAGACCAAATTTTTTATTGCTAGATCTATGACCTTAAGACATTTATATATATCATGCTGTATTTCAACTCTACTTATCAATTATGTGTGTGTTAGAAACCTATAACTTTGTCCAAGTTGAATGCATACGCTAGAGTTGCCATCAGGTTATCCCATTTACATTTAAAAAGAAACGCTCACAGTGCTCATCGTCAAACTTTAATCTCTGTAGGCCGGAGTTAATCTTGCCTATTTGAATCCCTCGATTAGGACCCTGGGTTTTATGTATGCGATAAGGCGTACCGGGGGCGGGTACTTATAGGGATATGACACCCAGGTGACGGATGAGGGTTTAAAGTGACAGGCTCGGCGTTACGTCGGCACCGAAAGAGCAGCCGGACGCATCTTTTGCGCTATATATCTTGGAGAGAGATATGTGTGAGCTTTTTAGTTAATTAGGAAAAAACACAAAAACGTAATAGTTATATACCAGGAAAATTTTCTATAAGTACAATGTAGTTTTGGTATGGTAATAAAAAATATGTGAGCTGCCTTAATTGTAAGAAATATAAAGAAAACACACAAAAAACATAAGAGTTACTGTGAGAAATATTCTTCAACAAAGTATTTTTTCTTTTATAAGAACAATGTAGTTTTGCTCTGGTGATAAAACGATCTTAAAAGATCAAGAAAATATGTAGGTGAAAGGTCTCAGGGAAATGGGAACGCGCCTCAGAAACATTGATATGATTGCCAATAAAGTAGGACTTAATTCAAAAGATAAAACGGGTAATGGCCAAAACCCTACTCCGGGCTACTTTATGGGACGTTTCAAAGGCGACTCTGAGCGGGTACCAAATTGTGATTTTACCGCTCAAACACCCATAACATCTTACATTTAGGTTATTTACCACTTGGGGCAGATGAGTATGGGCAGCCAAGGCTGTTCAAGGCAGCACCCCGTCCCGCACATGTTGGTGACCCCTTTACTATATCTGCGGCCTGGGCCTATTGATCATTTCCTATACTACTAGCTGCTACTTCCACTTCTGCCAGACTACTGGGAAGCCCACAGTTATCCCATGAGAAAAGATGTCATATTGTGATGGAAGGGGGCCCAGGCTTCGATTTGTTCGAGCTGTTCATTAGAAGGGAAAGGTCGTATCTTTTTAGGTAGATGATGATTAAAATATCTGGCAGACTGAGCATGGGACCTCAGATATATTTGTTCTTTTCCCCTCGGCCCTTTACGGAGACCATCAATCTTAAGTAACGAGATGCCAACCTGTAGGGGAAGGATAGTTATTTGTTCTTTACTTGCTTTTCATTCAATGTACGGTTTTTTGTTGATTTTTTGTTGTTGAGTTTCAGGTTGTTTTTCTCAGGTTTCTGAATGCTGCCCTCACGGTATTGCTTGCTGTATCCTTCTAGCTTGAGCGGTAGGCCTACATTCAATGTTTCCCTCATACTTATTGATTAATATCAATAAAGACAACTCCAAAAGATCCTACTTTGGGGCATGGTTGGAATAATTTGTTACATTATCCAAATTTTCGACAAAATCGCGGGTTCTGTTGGCCAGATAAATCGTGTTCTGACCTGGTGACCTATTTCTCTCCTCATACTATGTATACCTCTGCCCACCGCCAGGACAATCACTCACCCACATTCTGTACCGAGATCACGAGTGGTTCTCCTGGTCGGCAAACACCACACTGCACACACAGCATCCGTCATACGGCGCAATCAGGGCGACAGGGGGCGGGAGGATGTATAACAGTTTGGGTCCCTGAGAACATACTGACAACGGCTCACTACACAAACTGCAGTGTCAGAATACTAATTGCAATTGTCAAAGGATAAGATTATTTGGAACATATAAACATACATATTAGGCCTATATGTAAAGTCTCGGCAGTGTATACATACCTCTACCTCTTTCCGTTTTTACTGTGACAGAGATAGCTAGATATCTACGAAATCTACTCAGATTGCTGTTTCTTTTGCTTTTTTGCATGGTTGATAGCCTTCCCTTCTGTATTGTATTGCACCGCAAAACATGCCGGCGTTTGCCTTGTTTAGCAAGTTTCTGATCTCAAACAAACAGTCTGAGATGACCCCCTTATTGCATTGCACCACAAAACATGACAGCATAGCGTTGCATTGCAAAGAAACAATCTGAGATGGGCAGGTCACTCAGGTGTGAAATCAGGGGGGCTCAGGTAGAGATCGCTGCATCCCCCTGGGCTTTGTGGGGGGTCCCTAACGTGCTTAAGTATCTAAGTCATGCCCTCCTGGCGTATTCCCAGCTCCCCCCATGCATTGCTGAGTGCCCGCATAATGCCCTGATTCCGGCCCCACCCCGGAGTAGGAGGTCCCCGGGCTTTTTATCCAGTTTTCCGACCCGCCAACCCTGCTCGGCCGGATCGATATCACTGTAGGAGGCGGGCAGGGCTCCCGAGGGCTCCCGTAGGGCTCCCCGGGGCTTACCCCGCTCCCAGTTCACCAATTTCTGCTCCCTGCCCGGCTTCCCCCTATGGCCTATCACTCCTGTGCCACTTTTGGGGTCACAGTTCCTCGGACATATCAGGGGCTGATACAGGGTTTGGGGGAACGGCGGTGAGGGGCTACAAGTATGTTAAGAACGAGGAAATGAATTACCGCGAATCTAAGTACACGCACACATAAATGTGGCGTTTCCTTAATCTGTTTTTGTAGACTGGGTCACCATCAAAAGCGAAAAGGGGGTGGATGGCAGGGGGAGGTCAGGACCTCCCTGACCTTTTGTATATCAGCAAGGGCATTTCGTCCTCAATCACTTTTGCTCCATCACTTTGTCGTATGTTTGAAAGACGTCATATATCTCTGGGCACAGAAGACATAGGCACGTACGACTATGTTACCTTAGTCAAATTATGTTAGTCATCTTGACTAATGTGAAGTCTGGCATAGTCATAAACATTGACTAACAAAGATATTCAGATTGACTAACAATAGTAGTCAAACTGACTAGGTTATTGACAGGAAGTGACATCATAACCTTCAGGTAAACAGCAAGCAGCCATCTTTTAATGTCTGATTTCTTGTAAATAATCTCTTTTAATCTATGTCATCTGCATACATGTGCTTGTGTATGAATATGGTGTATACTACTTTGTGAAGTATCGGTTCATTACTGGAACCAGTCTTATGCACCTTATTACTAATGTGTATTTTGTATGCAAGTGATATTTGTCACCTGGGCATCTCATACTAGGGATATCGGACGATACAAGTTTCCATACAGTTCCTCTCGCAAAGTGGTCCCCAACTCCTAAAATCACCCTAAAAACAGACCCTCTAATCTCAGAAGGCAACCATCATGGCCCTTAGAACCGCCGTAAAAGTGGGACAATGTGGAAAGAGAGATAATTCGCTAAGGGCCTGGTCAAATATATTGAAAAAAAGGGAAAAGAAGGACATTGAAAAGCACCCTTAAAAGCAAACATAATTTTTTTAAAAAATAACCCTGCTCCCCACCATTTTTATTTTCTTTAACATACACTACACGGAGCGGATCCTTAGTCAGTCATCGGGGGGGGGGGGGGGGGGGGGATCCAGCCCCCCCCCCCCATAAAAAAAAGTGAAAATAAAATTACTTCAGATTAGTATGAATCACCAAACGTAGATTATTCGGAGAAAAAAAATCCACTCGGTCTAGGGGGGCAAACGCTCCCCCCTGGATCCGCTACTGCCTACCTCACATGAACCTCTCCCATAATCAGATAATACTGCGTACACACAACATCTTCCCTCTAACATAACCCCCTCTTAACTTCAGAAGCAGAGGAAGCCATAACATATGGCGCCTTATCTGGTCTTGATCCGAGGACCACCACACAAATTGTGACGAATGTTGCCGTGCCGGCGCCTGCCCCAATCCCCTTATCACCAGCCTCTGGCCCGGGAAGCCACTACCCCGCTGGCTTCGACCTAACTTCCTATGGCTTCTTCGCACACCCCGATTTAACCCCTCGGGTCTCAGCACCTTGGCAACAGTTTGTCATGCCCTAACCAGCATTATCAATCCGTTGTATTTGAAAAGAGAATATATTTTTGATTTGGGGCAGTTCTGCCAATAGTTTTGAAGCTAACATTCCGTACATTTCTCACAGAAACGCATATTTATCCTACATGCATATGTTTGAGTTCCTTGATCATTGATATTTTCCCACCATGAAATTCTTTATTATTTCAAGCACATGAAACTCAAATTTTAAGTATGTCTAGGTAATTGTGAAATCTTAAAATAGGAATTATTAAAGTTATTAGATGTCCTTTGTATTTTATTCCAGAAAAAACAATTCTTGTAAAAGTTTTAGTTGCCATGCCTTGTGCAAGCAATACATTCCCTGTTAATGAGCTGGAACTTACATCAGTTTCTTTTAGCCCTTTCCAGGACGAATAGATACAAATCTTAGGTAACAGGTGTTACTTATGAAACGGAACTCCCTCTGCTTCTTGTATGTATGCTAACTTACATTGGTCACTCCCATTTGCCCTTAAAAGTACCACCCTCTTTGTCAGCCATTTCTTGAGAGATGGAAAGTACATCAGTTCAATATTCAGCAAAATAGTTGCATGTTCATCATCTTTGTCAACAGATCTGAAGTTGCGGTGTTCAATATGCTCAAGCGTTGGGACCCCTATTTCCCCGAGACGTTGCTCCTGTCACCCTCAGACCCTCCCACTTACCGGTGACATGGGCGGTAATAGGAGACGATGTACGTCGGCGGCTGGCCAGGCTGCATTTGGAGTAGAATCTACAGCCTGGCTCAGTTAGATCTGATGTCTGGGCCTGCAGCTTAGCAGGAGAGGGTGAGGTGGGCGTTGGGCGGGTGGAGGAAGGACCTGTTTGGGAAACCTGAAGGGCTGGTTCCTCTATGTGATGAGTTTACACGGTGAAGGCCAACAGGGAAACATATTTAATCGTTTCAATTTCTAGCCAAAAGGAGCGATTCTTAACTTTTTAGGGTGTGGCTTTGAACCCTCGCAAATGGTTGACATTTATAGTTTATTGGAATGTCCTTAACATAATGGCTTTGAGACTTTCCAGAGACTCTCCAGACTTCTGGAACTCCTTCTTGAATGAAGGTATGTCCCCTCTTTTCCCAACAAGGCCCTACAGCTGGCTACAGACTAGGAAGCAATACGAGTGGATACATATTGACAGCTGCTGCAACTGGATGTAGAGTAGAATCTGCAGGTGGTCTAGTTAAGTTGTCTAGTTAGATAACAAGTCTTTGCCACTAGACTATGGCTTCAGCTGGTAAGGTGCAGAAGGGATGAGGTATACATCTTTTTCACGAGTCTGCGCCGTGGACCCTCCTATAAATACATTGATTTCAACACTTTTAGCCTGCAGTACGGCATATCCCAATTGATTGGTTCAGGTTTATAACGTAAGAAGGGGGCCGTAGTAATGAGAAACGTCTATAGAGGGTTTTCCTTTTGAAGACAGGCACATGTGGAAGTGTAAAACATCGTAATCTTAAGGGCCTGAGAGCAATATGCTATACTAGCCAGTTTTAAAAGAAAGTATTTGTAATTCCATCTAAAATACATCCGCCGTTCAGGAGAAATCCTGTTTTCTGTGGACTTAAATATTAAAATGATTTGAGTGCTGATCTTCAAAACTCGGAAAGTCTGAATGCCTTTATGAAATTTATAAAGTTGATGGATAAAAACTATGTTGATCTGTTGGACACATGATTGTAATGGTGGCAATATGTTGTGTAAATTTGTAAATTTGTGTAAACTGAAAAACAGAGGCAACTCTGATGTTTGTTACTAAATAAAATGTATACATAAAAAAAACAAAAAACAAAAAAACACATCCAGATGACTATGGCCAATATGAAGAACTAGTCAAATTCTAGTGGTGGGTGACGAGGCGTGTGGGTTCTCATGTGTCAGGACCACAAGTGTACAAAGGAAATAAAATTTGGCTCCAAAAGACCTGTGAGGCTTTGGGTCTGTAGGTGAGATCTCATTGGTTCATTTTGGTACCTCTCCTCTGATTGGATGAGATGGATAGGGATTGGTGCACTCATCCTGTTTTCTGGCCTTTAGGTCAGTGGTCTGAATGTGAAAATTATTTGAGAAGTAAGTAAATTAAGGGAATAATTAATTTATGATTATAGTATATACCCCTATTTGCAGTGAGACTCATGAACGTGTTCAAGTCCACAATAAATTATTCACAGCTTGTAGGAACAAATATCATACCGACTCATTTATATATATATATATATATATATATATATATATATATATATATTCGTGAATCCAAGTTCCTTTAAGACATCCTGGGCCGTCTTTGCCCCGTTGGCCCCTACCCCTGACGCTGGTGGTAATCAGAGTAGATGTAGGCTGGCGGCTGCCGTGACTGGAGGTGGACCAGAATCTACAGCCTGTCTAGTTAGATCTGATAGCAGAACGGCCACGGCTTAGGACGGCCAGTAAAGCATGCATGGGGCGGGAGTCTGGGGGTGGGAGGACCTGTTGGGGGGTGGGGAGGACCTGCTGGTGGCATTCAGAGGGCCTGCCCCATTGGGGGACTAACCTACATGATTTAACGGCTTGAGGAAAGGCGCATCAGGCGCGGATGAGAGGCACATGAGCCCCCCCCCCCCCCCCACTTTGGCCAAAATATTGTGTTTTTAATGTAGAATCCTGCAGGCAAAAATGTTGCTATAGTTCGCCTCTCCCCCTTTTTTTGAATTCCTGGATCCGCCCCTGCCCTTTCAATCACCTTGATTTTTTCTGGAAATTGGAAATTTCTATATCTCTATATTTTCATAGATTTTATATGCGCTGGCCTATATGCCGTCCCCCAGCCGCATATGGTTTTAAAATCCTGGAACTGCCAGCTTCTTCGATACAAGGAATATAAAGAAAATGTCATTTACATTGAATAAAAAGGATTTCAGCTTCAGGTGGTTAGAAGGCTTGGTCTGACCACGTATATCTGGTATATATATAGAAATTAACGCTCTAGTTCTAGCTCTTGACTGCTTTCACCATCGCCATTACCGTTCGCCTCATTCCTATGCAATCGTTGCACAGCTTAAGGTCCCCCATCCTTAAGCAGGGTGGCGGGTGGTACGCCGGTCAGCAGGCCGGCCGTTCCCATGGCCCCCATTGACCATCACACTGACCACCCACTGACCACAGCACCTACCATTACCCTCGACCACCCACTGACCACTCACCGTGCAGCCTACCAAACTGTCCAAAGGCACCCTGCTTGGGTAGAGCAGGTCTCAATGTACATTTTTGAAATTGCCCAGGAGGCGATTCCCTGTTTTCCTTATTCAATTCACCCGCAGTGACGGATTTGGAGGGCGGGGGGAGGGGGCGTTCAGTGTGCGGTTCCCTTATTTTTGGCCCTATTTAGTTTTCTAGCCCTAGTGAGATCTCCAAAGTTTACACTGGGGCGCACTCCGGTTTTATAACATTGCCATTTTTGAGGGGATATATTTCGGAAAAAAAGACCACACGCACAAAAAACAACAGAAATCTATCATTGCGTATTCCATCTATGCTACATATCTATTTTGCAGTAAATCTTCTGCCTTTTAGATCCCAGAGTTTAGGGCTCTTCTTATCCTTAATTCGATCCTAACGACTACTGCGCTGCCTGTCTGCCTTATCTATATCGGACCCATCTTTATTTAGTACCTCTCCCCTAACTTCTCTATCCATCCCCCGTGCCTCTTATCCTTATCACCATCTCATAAAGAAATGGCCGTTATGAATCCCCTCCCCTCACCCCTCCAACCCTCCAACCCTCCACCCCCATGTGTTCCTATCCTGAGGCTCCGTTTTCTTATATCTTTAGATACTGAGATGTGTGCCGAAGTTCTCTGCTGCCTTGTTACTATATCATGTAGTTAAACATGTGATGAATGCTTAAGAGATTTTTGTTTATTATTTTGAGAAGGAAATACAGTGCCAATAACAGAAGGTTCCTAACTATTTTTCATGCAATGGCTATCCTTTTAATATTATTAGAACAACTAAACATCGATACCCAGCAATATCTTGATGTTCAAAAGCTGGTACGATTGGAAACCAGTCCCATTAAGCCCATCCCAGTTTACACCAACGTTCAAGTTTATCATAAAATATTTTCAAAAGTGTCTCTATGCTTTTTCCATGACGAGAGTTGCATGATACAAAATTAACCAAAGCAATTTGGTTGACAAATTGTTTCTTAAATTTGTTAAATACGGCTTTACAGTCATATTATATTTTTTCCCATAGGAACCAATGTTAAAGCTCGTCAGCCCATCCTATAATGTCCGACCATATTTTGCCCTGAAATTGTATTCACAGCTTTCAATAAACTGAATAAAAAAATAGATAAAGAAAAAGTTCCTTTTTTCATAACTGAAAGGAAGTCATATTTCAACGTGCAAGAATGGGCTCCCAGGGTAAACGTTAACTCTGCAGGTATTAGTGGAGGCCCTGTATGTCATTTAATCCATATTGCCATTACCGTCACACAGCCGCCAAGGTCAGGTCAGACCAGCCGTCAAGGTCAGGTCACACCTCGCGACAGATCTAGGTCACTATGTCAACAAGGTCAACAGACAGCCGAGGTCAGAGGTCAGGCAGGGCAGGAGGTCACTAATGCCCTTATAAGGGCCGGCCCTGGAGGTGAGCTGCTCATGGGGGGTGGGGTAGGGGGGGGGCGTCACTCAAACATCAAAGACGGAGCAGCTCCCACTGCATGAGCCCGAGCAGAAGGGGCCGTGAGCGGGTTGTCAAGCCCCATACCCACTGCATTGAATAGGCGCACAGATCGGACGATTACTGCAACAAGAATCGCCCGATTGTTGTACCAACTTATGTTCCCAAATCAGTATGCAGAATTGCAATGTGCATGTTTGATAAAAGTCAGTGCTAAAATTATTCTGGTTAAATCGGCCAAATTTGGGGACGATCAATCGGCCGACTTGGTCAAAATCGCCTAGTGGGTATGGGACTTTAGACGACACATTCTCTCCCTGTGCTGCCCCAGTGTGGGCCATGTGACAGCCCCACCCACCTCTGTAGGAGTCAGGTCAGGTCGGGGGGGGGGGGGCACTGTATCAGAGGATCTGGTGTCCAATGGAATGCTGTTTCTGGTTTCGAGGACATGGTACATTGTTCCCTGCCTTGAGGAAGAATTCTCTTGGACAAAATAAAATATTATATTCAATGGCAAACAGAAATATGCGCCGTGAATCCTATGGCATTGCTTCAGCATAACAGTGAACTGTTCATCCATCTCCACCTCCACAGATTTTTGTGTTTATCGTAATTCGTACCACATTCTGGTATGATTTTCTAAAAGTAGTCTCTGAGATAATCTAAATTGGGTAAAATAAATAGGGAGCGCCTGTTCTAAATCTGTCTCTGCAGGTATTCATTCTGCATCAAAGGGTATAGGAGTATTTGGCCTTAATCCAATGATTGTCCAAGTGAATAGACACTGAGCTTCCATTCTCGCTCCCCCACCGCAGATCTTTTCTGTTCATGATAAACACTGACAAATGCTCATTTAATTTGTCTCTGAAAACAGCATGAGCTTTCTGGCACTTCTTCTACATGACAAGGTACACAAGGGGTAGACTATGTGGAACTGTGGGTTCTGATGCATAAACCAAGCACAATGTAGCCCAACCCCCAGTCCGAGTGCTCAGCTGCACCTTGTACCAATCCCGGTTGCGAAGCCTCAGTGAATCGCCATTATCAGCGTGAATTGCGGACTAGATCGATCAGAGAATCCAGCAATGTGTCCCAATGAGAGACGGGCGGTTGGCGGGTGGCTTAATTAGTGGGCAGCGCCCCCCCCCCCCCGTCCCCCGTCCCCCCCTCTCCGCCACCACAACCAGCCCTTTTAATGACACATTAAACGTCGGTACCCAGCCTACCTTATTACCGCCACTATTGATGGGATACCAGCAGCGGGAACCAGCGAGCTCCAACAGTCCGACAATTCCCTATTCTACATCTGGTACATGGGGCGGGATAAACAGGACGGTGTCTATGTGCTCTGTCTGAATACAGATACCCGCTTCACATGTTAGTTTAGACTAGAAACACCCAGGTATAGAATGGTGAGGTGTGTGTTTCACCCAAATACATTGGTACGTGTATGAAACTATTTTGGTGGTAAATGATTTTCAATTGAAAATGCGGACAGCTAATTCAGCAATGTTCCATCCACAGCAGGGATTACTGACCTCTTTGTCAATGCATATCACCTTCGCTTGTACATATGGTCATTTTGTACCTCGCCCAATGCCTACCACTAGGTACTACAGAGACCTACAATGGCTATTTAGGTGAAGCTACTGTGCTTATTGAAACTGAGGGAAGATGTTAAAATATTTTTTTTTAGTAATGCCATAATTTGCGCGAGGGATTGGAAAATGCAAAGGCTGAACTGTTCAAAAACACAATGGGGTCCCTACCAGGCCTTCCCAACATAGGTCTTCCACGACAGCCTTCTATTTCCACCTGCCCTTAAAGATGCCATTTCACTAATTTCCTAGTGAAAATCAATACAATAATAAAACTAAATAAAAGCTTAATAAATATGCTTCCAGTTTGATAATATCCCACACTTTTCCGAATGATAACCACAAGGACCTTTATATGTCTCATGTTCGTTTTACTTTCAAAGTACCCAACCATTGCCCTAGCCACAGTGATGCTTCATTTTTGTAACTGTAACCTGTCCCCGACATTCCCCTTTCCCAATGTCTCTCTCCTCTCTCTCTCTCCCCCGCCCCCCTCCCGGCCAGTGTCCCTGTATATTGATCCCAGAGAGGCGGCTCACACGGCGCCGCCCGGACAGCGTCTAGTTAGACGGGGTCAGGGGGGGGTGGGAGGTAATGGGCCTGGTGTCGCCCTCCGCCACTAGGAGTCGTGACTGCAGCCTCCACAGGCCAATGGGAAAGGCAACACCTTGCTGGTGTCTTATGTTACTGCAAGCGGGTGAGCCTATTGCCCAGACACCTCACCAAAATCAAGTATGATTTATTTCCAATACTTTTACGATATATATACAATCGAATCTCATATCTTTTTGGCCAATGAATGTCATATATCACCCTGATATATTTTCATTATCTGTATTTTGAGGTTGTAAACAACTTTACATTTGATATGGATCGCGGTAATTATAATGTATTTGGCTTTGGCCTTTTTATGTTATATGAAACCTGTTCATTTTTAATCTTGACAGGACTCCATGTGGTTATGATGCTACTGTTTACTGGTCTGAGATGTCAATAGGTACAAGTAAAAGTAGGAACCTGTAGCATACAAACGAAATGGTATATCAATACATTAATCATCTCGTGAAGTCTATATGTATACATGTATATATAAATTGTTACTGTTACCTCTGTAACAATAGTTTGCTTTTCCGTTTGGCAAGGCATTCCTTTTAGGCCAGCACCTTGTATAGCAACAATAGCTTCCTTCCTTCACTGACCATAGCATTACTTTACACAGATAAGTATGCAAAAGTAAAAATAGGCTTGTAAACACATTGCCATTCATCCCTGAATACTGGGCAGTAGCCTGTTGTTGGCTGTGACGGATTGACCGTAACCACGTCCTCGGTCCCTGATCTAGCACCCACATTCCTTTACCCTGAACCCACTCCTTTCTTACTCCCAGAGGCTGATGAGAATGTCAAACAGGTGAGTGACCAACCCCTGAATCATTAACAACATAGCCCAGGATGCAATCATTGTGAGGTAAGATCCCCGGTCAGTGATAGTCCTTCCATGGCCTTGTTGCTGCTTGCATATTGGGTCCTTACATCCACATTGTGACCGTGTCTGCAACTGGCTAGGTCAAATCTGTTAAGAATAATTTATTTGACATTCTATATAGCCATGGCTACCCTTGCAATGATGATGTAGCTGCTAGCTGTTTATGACCTCTTCTTGCCACAAACCAGCAGAAGCAAAGCATGCTGGGATACAGGGTGGAGCTCTCACCTAAAATGGTTGCTGTTCAACAGTCCTGCACCTAGCGGACTTTTATGGAACTACAGTCTAGGGCCAGTGGGAGGTGCCTCAAAGGGCTGACCATATATTGTGTGAGGAGTGAGTAGACAGACTCAACTATTACTCAACTACATGAACAGTCATTAAAAAATCCTAAAAAAATTGTTATATGTTAATTGAGAACCATTGGAAGCAGTTTCACATTGGAAAATTACATTAATGATGTAAGTTCGGACAGGGAATTGATTGCAAACACTCATATAACGACCATATTATTGGTATAGATCTGGGAAGCAATCCATGTATGAATGTAATAGACGTCACTCTTCAAAACATTCGGCCAGGAGCATATGGGAGAAGCGCTATTGGCTTCCTGTAGCAGACGTCTGATGGTTGTCAGTTCTAATAGTGCTTTATGACAGTTTGTCAATAGTCTAGTGGCCACAGATTGTCTACAGGCATTTTGTGCAGGATAGGCCCACGCATTTATACCATAACTGCTGGCAATACACTTTTAATCTGTAATATTGTATGTGATATTAGTGCAGTAGTATACATATTGCCCTGTGTAGCAAGTGGCAACAGCTTTGTGTGCTTGACACATGGGGGGGGGGGGGGGCGAGCAAAAAACATCAACGAAATTTCGTAAAGGTGGTTTTCCTAGATTTTCGTGGCTACTATGGAAAATCCTGCTCAGAAAACATCCACGAAGTTTCGTGGGCGTGAAATTATGAAATCATACTAAAATCATGCACAATGCATGTGCATTCATATATAATATTCTTCAATATATCTTGGGAGGCCATTGGAACAGTTAGGAAGTAGAAAAAAAAGAGAGAAAAAAAGAGAAAAAAAATCCGCGAAATTTCGTGGACACATAAAACCCACGATGGGAAATAGACTCATTGTGGATAATAAAAATTTTCATGGCCATGATTTTTTGTGGATGTTTTTGGGTTGCCCCCCACTGCTGTTTAAAGCCTTACTTACACAAGTTCCTATTGACATTCTGGACCTTAGCAGTCCTTTCCCGCTCAGATGAAATTGTTTTAATACTGATACATTGGTCTGTACACATATCGCACTCCATATCAGCTGGTAAATATACAGTATGAGTGGCTTCTCTATAGACAACCAATCCCCACCACTACTACCAACAACCTTCCCCCCTCCTCCCAGGGGGTGTAGCCGTGGCCCTGTTGACAGGGCTTTATTCAAACAGGGCTCGGGCCGTCAGATTGTGTTTGTATAAACCCACCCCAGCTCGCGGTACATACACACCCGGCGAGAGCCACACATCCCAGAGGGGTCTTGGGAGGGGAAGCCATGTTTTAGTAGTGGCTTCCCCATGGCTGACAGTACATTCACATGCAGTGGGAGCCTCACAGCATGGCCGACATCTGAGAGGGCTGTGGGAAGCCATATTTCAGTAGTGGCTTCCCCATAAAATTGGCCCAGCCACTGGTACATCAGTAATGGCTTCCCCATAAACTGGTTCCGGCATATGGTACACACACACCCGGTGGGGGCCATGTGCCACGGCCGACGTCTCAGTGGGGCCACAGGAAGCCATGTTATTGTAGTGGCTTCCCCATAAAACCTGCCCCAGCTAGCTGTACAAATTCACACTTAGGGGGAGCCACACACCACAGCTAACGTCTGAGAGAGCTGCAGGAAACCATGTTTCAGTAGTGGCTTCCCTATAGCTTCCCCATGGCTAGTGGTAAATACACACCCAAAGGGAGTGACACGCCACAGGTGACCTCTCAAGAGGGCCAAGAGAAGCCACATTTCAGTAGTTGCTTCCCCATAGACCGATTCTGGCCAGTAGCAATGGGAGCCATACACCACGGTTGATGTCTGAAGTGGCTTCTCCATGGCTTCTCCATGGTAGGTGGTACATACACATTTTGGTAGGAGCCACACACCACAGCTGACATGTCAGAGGGCCACGAGAAGCCATGTTTTGATAGTGACTTCCCCATTAACTGGCTCTGGCTCATGATGTACACACACCCAATGGGGGCCACATGCGATGGCTGAAGCCATATTTTAGTAGTGGCTTCCTCATGGCTTCCCCTTGGAGTGTGGTAGATACAAAGTGGAAACCAATCACCATGGCTGATGTCTCAGAGGCCTGCGGGAAGCCATGTTTCAGTAGTGGTTTCCCCATAAATCAGCCCTAGTCCTCGGTACACACACACATGGTAGGAGTTACACATGGCCCATGTCTCATAGGACTATGAGAAGGCAATATCAGTAGTGGCTTCCCCATAAACCAGCCCTTGCCCGTGGTATGTACACACCCTCTACTCAAAGTAAAGTCTTAAGCCCCATACCCACTAGGCGATCTCTCTGTTGATGGGCGACGGGCAATGGGGAGAATTGCCGTCGCCGTGTGACCAGAATATCAGGCAAGTTTGATAATTTCCCGGCGATTTTGCCGGTGATCACGTCGCCCGTCACCAGTTGCCCAGAACATTACCAATACCAACTGGAGGTGCCCCGCGATCTGTAGTCGCCCAGCAATTTCAGCGCCGATTCTCCCAGTTGCCCATTGCCGCTAAAATTGGTTAGTGGGTATGGCCCTTAGAGCGTCATACCCACTAGGCGATTTTAGCAGACTCATTGGCCCTAATTCGGCCAATTCTATCCTTAGATTCAGATCAAATATTCACGTTTCAATATACCATACTAACAGGTGATCATAAGAATCGGCCAATTCTCCCAGTCTGATTTTCTGGATATTATGCGACCTAAGACAAGCGAATGTGGCAGCATAACATTCAATGCAGACTATGATAAACAAGCCAACAAGAGAACATTGCCTGAGTTGCCAAGTGTACATCCTACTATGTATTGCTTTACCAGATGAAACTTTAGAAAAACAACGATTCTCGGAATCTCTGAGATCCCATTCACAAGCCCTCTTACGTTCAGACTCAGTCGGCTCAGGCTCAATGGGAAGCAGGTCTAGAGTGTGTGTTTCCGGTATGTCAAGGGTATAGAATGTCCACCTGAGACTGGCGTCCCTTAATGTACCTGTCTGTAGGGGGGTATTGTATAACACCGACCACGTCCTGTCCACTTAACGTCTGGGGAGGGGGGTATACAGTGGACAGTGAGGGGGACCTCCCCATTGTAACTTTTATTTTAGTGATCTTGAAAACAACAATACAGAATAAGGTCTAATATCATACATGTCATAATCATTTGAAACAATTTTCAATTCTCTTTCAAATGATATGTAGGATGCAGGATGTTTTGCCATATTTTTTGGAAACAGGTAATACACTACTAAATTGCCGATTGCAGGAATCGCCTAGTGGAATACAGGCTAATGTTTATAGGAAGATTAAAGATCCCCCACCCTTAGGACTGCGGTCCACGGCGCTAGGACGACGGCTGTTGATTCAAGGCTCTCTTTGCCCTCGTTTCCTTTCAAATCCTCCTCTTTTTCTTTCAATCGGGCAGTCCCCGTGCCAGTTTTGAGTTCAGCTGGGCCTCTGTTTGCTCACCAATTATTGGCGGGTTTGGCAAGCCGCTCTGAACTGCTCAGAGCTGCTCGGAGTTGCTCGGAACTGTTCAGAATAGGCTAGAACTACTCGGATCTGTTCGGTGATACTCGGGATGGCTCGGAAGTGCATGGGACTACTCGGAAAGGTTCGTGATCATTTGGAACTGCCATGAACAGCTCTGAACCTTTCGGGCATACTCTGGGCTAATGGGAGCAGCTCTAAACTGCTAGTAACTGCCCAAATTAGGTGTTCATGGCTGCCTCAGAAGCACAAGCCTAAAGATGCAAGGCGTAACAGTAGCCGAGGTGTTCAATCAGAGATCACATAGCCCATTCACAAGGGCAAATCACTGGTTACGGAGGGAATAGCGGTCACGGTCATGTCATTAATTATATATATGCCCAGAGAATAAACTCTCAACATCTGATGCTGCGGATCAGAAGGTAAACGGGACGAGTAGTTGGAGAATGAGAACCCATTTCAAAATAGTAAGGACCTCACTCCCCAACCCCGTCCCCAGCCTCAAACAAACCCACACCCTAGGGCAGGGGGAGGCTGGAAAGAGTCCAATAGTTTTGTGCTCCGCCCTTACTCTGACGGCACGGGCTCAGGGAGTCGTGACAGAAATCTGTAATCGGATTTCTTGTCAGGGCGGCGGGGCTTGGCTCTGAGGACTCAAACTAATCTGGGATGTTGCCAGGGACAGGTTTTAAACACATGCCCATCGGGGATTGTGAGTGAGGATTAGAATAACAACTATTTATGTCAGTGTACACTTGGACTTTAGCCAGTCAGCATAGTATTGATATCATTGAAGTGATGCTCACCTAAAAGAAGCCACATGATTATATATATTTGAGAAAGGACACACTGAAATTTGGTATTTGCACGAACTGGTTATGGATACAAATAGAAATATTTCTTTAACTAAAAGCTCGTGAACAAAAGCAACAATTTTATTTTGTATCAGAGGTCAAATATACAACTTCTCGGACACAACTTGGGATATGTACTGGTAAATGGACAAGTCAATTTGCAGTATTTACCTTTTGCCCAACGCTGGCTTCTCGCCCATATATGGGGATTGCGGCTTTAATGAGACAACCCCCTGGGGACCAACACGTGAAGGATCACTTCACTTTGGTGGGGGTGAGTGAAGGCCCGTCCCAGACCCCTCTAGTCGCCGCTATGGGGGGCCTGGTCTTAGCACTCTGATAAGATGGGATGTTTTAAAATAAGTTGATCCAAGTTGCATGTCATGCACATAGTTCAGCAATTGAAACCGAGCCCTTAGGATACCGATATAACATTACATAAACCTCGCAGAACCTCAACTTGCCGCCACACCATTTTACTGAATAATAATTATACTATTCATTTTTTTCAATTTGACACTGAGTTAGCGCACTTATGGTAGGATTGCACATACGACAAGGAATAACCAGGTTTTGTAAGATTCATAAAATCACAAATAGCATTTCTGTAATGCTACAGGACATTTCTGTAATCTTACATGCTATTTCTGTAATTATACGAACAGTGATTTCTATTACATGTCGTGGGAAGCCAGTGCCGTCAAAGGAGCATCCCAGAGCAAATATGCCAATCCTTATATTAGGACAGGCCCAATATAAAGACAAACCACATGGCATGTTCTACCAGTCGCCCCCCCCCTCCTCCGGACACCCGTGTAGGGCCTTAAACCCCGGGGAAGAGGGGGTACTTAGTTTAGAAATGGGTACCAACTGCAGTCGGATCCAAGAGGGGCTGCAGCTGTCGATTGCCAATTCGGCTTAAAAAGGGGGGCTTTCAAATGATCAGCCTACCATTTAGGAGAGCAGTTAATATAAAAGTATATCTTATACTAGTTTTAAAGTCAATTGTATGTATTCAGATTCCTTCATGATGGCTCTTGAGCAAGTCATAACATCCTGAAATCAGATTTCACCAGGACATTTGTCAGTAAATGCTCTTTTATAGGGGCTGTCTGTGGACTTTCCTGACAAGGGGAGACTGTCAGAGTTCAGCTTGGTTGTTCTGGGGGCTGTAGTTTCGCAGTTGGTATCTACCTTCATATTATACTGAGTGCCCCCCCCCCCCGGCCCTAAACACGGCCCTCCCCGCGCCCTGACAACATCTCGTGATGTATCACGCACCTCGCGGGATTTGGTGCCCAGTCCTTGTCCTGGCGGCCATTTTGGTAGCCCTGTCAACCCGGACTTCCTGTGGGCGATAAAGGGGTATTGCAGGAGGGGAAGACTTGCCATGATGAAGTGCTCTATCCGTCAGGAGGTGTTTGAGATAATAAGAAAAGAAGTTGAAATCAGACCAGTAGACTGGCCTTTATATTGGATATGAAATATGATACAAACGCTTGTGCTTTCGAGTTATGGAATACGGCTTAGACTAGAGGGTTAACAGGAATTTAGACAAACATTTCAGCTTGCAATGATAAAAACTTTATATTCAACTAAATTAGACCTGGAACCAAAGTACGTGTAACTAGAAATGTCCTACTGGGTTTATAGTTTATTTTTATCATATTTCCCAATCTGTTTCGTTTTGTACTCTGGACGGAGTCAAATGCCTCAAGGTCCATTTTTTATTTTTTTTATTAAAAATAACGCGGTGATTTGCCACCGGTTGGCGTCCATTCTTCTCAACAAAAGAAAAATATTTCATCTCATTTAATGCTATCGATTCACGTATAAAAGTCACGAATTTAAAACAACAATACGACGCATTTACCGAGCCATATTTTACTCCTGCCTTCAATTGGAACTACGTCAGTTTAATCTTTGATTAATAGTCGGGTTTTAAATTGCAAACCATATCATGGATTGTCGTTTTCCCGTCAATCACAAAACTAATGCGTTTACTTTTTCAAAACAAATGAGCAATCTGGCCCAACCCTGGCCTCCAAATACACTTAACTCAAATCCACTTTACCAAAGTACGGTATTTGATATGAATTTGATCACCACCATCAAGAACAGCCTATTTGTTTCCATTGACATTTCTTACATTTCTTAAGAGTTATCTTAAAATTTGACACTACATTCTTACAATGACAATAAATAGAAATAAAGTGAGTGAACATATTGCCGAATAATGATTATCAGTCTGCACACTGGTGCAGGAGAACATCTAGAAAAAAAATGCTGAGTTTTCTTTCCAGAAAAAGAAGAAGGAAAGGACACCTGCCCATACCCCTCTGAATCCCCTGGTATAATTGTCTCCCATTGCAGCCATCATCCCATTTTATCCAGTCGACTCCTGTAGAATTTTTCCTTCACAGTGTTGTAATATCATATTCCTAGTGCATTTTCGCCATCGACAATTGCTTATATACTTGAGGTACCCTAAGAATATATAGCTTTTTTTGGCCTATTTTTGGGTGCAGGTTTTTAAAACGTTATAGCTAGGGCGAAGATTTCATAAGAAATTAGATAACAAAATAACCCATTAAATCAGAACGTCCCTTTATTTCAACATATTCGGAAACGGTCTTAAATTACTCTTTTATGATTTTGAGAATTTTGAATTGCTGATTGGCATTCTAGCCCTCCTTTTTCTCAGTATCTATGTTACTTTACTAAAACAACGTTTCTAAACGGACAGAGAAGGTAAAAATGGCTTGATGCAATTCAGTGAATGCGTTTCAAAATATCACGATGATAAATGCTGCCATTGTTTCGACGCCAGAGGCAATTGGTGGTAAAAAGGTCACATCGGCGGGAATTCGGGGAGTGGAGTAATATTCATTGAGGCCCATTTGTTAATGGGTGGCCGAGGATCCCTTAGAGATAATCAATAATGATGTGTCGGTGCCCACTTAGCTCCTAATGGTCCTTACCAGCTCGGGATGGATATAAAACAAGACGAAACAGAAGAAAATTCAAAGCAGAAGCAAGGTTTTGAGTGTGGTAACTGAGAGGGCCATCATCTGAAAATGCTCTGCCATGTTAGAAATATGTTCTTTTTCTTGAGCAGGCAATTTTAAAATTTGAACGCGATGTTACATTTTCCTGTGCAGCCAAGAGTATGCTGAACTGAATTCCAGTTTTCTTCTGCTCATAGAAGACTATTTCTGCCCTAATATCAATATGTTGTTGGTCTACTTTAACAGGAGGTGTTTGAAGGCTAACCTAATTAATAATGCAACTTTCCTGTTTGCCAGCGGTGTAACACATACTAATCTATAATGCATCCTGCCTTATGGGAAATTTGCCTTGCCCCTTTGTATCTTTGTATTAACACTGATTAATTAATCTACTTACCCTCGTCGTCTTTCAAACGACTTACAGTAACTCATACTAGTCTCAGGGCACTCACCTGTAACACAAAAGAAAACGACATTTTAAAGACAATTCAAACAGAAATTGTATTTATACAAGATGAAAGGTATCTTTTATTGTGTTCTTTGTGTAAATTCATGTTCTTTCATGAAATCTTTATACCTTGTTCTTTCCTTTTCCTCATACATAAAATCAGAGAAGGTAAATATTTCCTGCGTACATTTGTTTCAAAACGTAGATGTTCTAGTTCATACAGACCTATCATTTGCTGTTATTATGGATTAATGAAAGGCAAATCAGTATCAACGGCATCAAAGTGAAATGTGGCTGCTAATTTGCCCGGACAAAAAGTCTGGTGGACAGATAACTACTAATTCACAGCCTACTACTGAGATGACAGCAGATTTCCTGGCGCTTCAAGACGATATCAAAAAGGCAGAGCGTAATTCAAGGCCCTTCTATGGACTCCCAGTCCCAATTATAGATACAGATTGCCGCTAGTACTACCGACCTAATCATCATCGCCTGAGCACAAACACAGAGACAGATGAGGGAAACATGGGGGGCGATCGGTGGAGGCATGTCGAATAGACTAGAAAAGGAGATTGAGGGTTGTTCACATCCCACCACTACAGACAGATAGTACTGTAGATTGCGTGTAGGGCCCCAACAGTGGGGCTCTAAATGGGTGTAGGAAATGGAGCCGTGTAATATGTCAATTTCAGAAATAACCCCGCTTCCCTAACCCTTAAATTCTGTGTCTCTTTTTTGTCGATCCGTCAAGGTTCCAGGACATCTGAGAGGGTTCAAAGTAGAATTGTCGTCTTACAGTATGCTAAATTTGAGGCTTTTGAGACTATTACAAAAACGTGCATTCGCCGAGGGGATCCTGACTGCATCCGAATCTGACTAGAATTGGTACTTTTTGACTTTTCAAAAAGAAAATGGTAATAACCTATTAATCCTATATACAATTTTAAACATAAATAAAAACCCTTTCCAACGATATGTAACATGTCTATGACAAACCGCTATTCGGACAGGTGATTTATGAAATCAGTGGTGAGATCGGCCGGTGGAATACAGTCTTGACGTTTAAAAAATATGGGAAGGTTTTACACAGCAAGCAGATCCATGAGTATTCTCACCCTTCTAAACAAAGCCAAGGGTGACTAAACGAAATATCATAGGTCTAATGATCATAATGACCATCTCATATTCTAAAATGGACATCACATGTATATTGTATATAAATATATGATTATTACTCGGCCTTCCCAATGCCTGCTGCTATGACCAACAGTAACATTCATCATCGTGATATTTTAGAAAACATTATGGTTACCACAATGTTGATTTTTAGGGTCTACCCCCGCAGTGCCCGGAGAGGGATGTCCGGCGGTTGTGGTTTTGAGTAGAGGCAAAAGACGACTGTGATAATGGAGTAGAAATATATTGTACGTTGCTTTTATGCCTGTCCCCTGGAGGCGACGGGAGGAGACAGAGGAGGTTCCAAGGAGAACTCCCCCCACCTCCCACTCCTCCTCCTCCTCACTCCTTCTCCTCCTATGTTATCCAGACCCAGAGATTTTAGATCAGGAAGAATGGGCGCTGAGGAGTCGGTCTGTCGTCGTATACCCTATGAGAAAAACCTCCCAATTCCTCCAACTACTACGTTACATGGGCCAGAGAACTTAGACAATAGGGAGAGTAAGCACCAGGGGGTCTGTCTGTTATTGTATATACCTTTCCCATGAACCTGAACAGTGGGTACTCCCATAGAGGCCTTGTTCTTAAAACCTATTGCCTATGCCCATTGGACCACATATCCCAAAATAAAGGGTCTATACCGCTAGCAGGGCGCAATACTATTTAGAAAGATCTATACTGACACACCACCTGAGCACATATATAATGTCGGTTGCTGGTGAATAGACAGCAACTGAGATTTGACAAGTAAGAAGTTAATAAAATGAGAATAAAATACCTTAAATTGAGCATAAGGCTCAGAGTCACATTTCGTTACAGATCTAGAGAAGGTCTACTTCCACTGCTCCCAACATACGTACACGAATAATGGGTAGTATAGAGCAGCAGCTCGCCGCATTTTTTCGGTATCAGTTCCAGACATTTATACTTGGCACTCCATAATGAGCTCCTCACCCCAATCTCCTGTTTATGAGGTAATTTAGCAATTCTTTTATCTACACAAGTTTTCCTGGGCTTATATTAGTGACATGGCTTGTGATGGCTTTTGGCCTACCAGGCAGGAGAATGTAATGGTAGGATCAAGGATCAAGGACCCTAGCATGCTTTGTCAGCAGCAGAGGTCTTGAGTACTATTTCCGAGTGTATTGTACGTCTGTGTGTAATCACATACACTTACAGAAAACACATTTGGATAATTCAACCGTTAAAAGGGTGATGTGCATCGGTCAATAATGAGTGATTTTATTGTACTCGCACTTAATTAGAACCCCATTGCACTATTTTTACACCCACACCCTCGGCTACTTAAGTGGTTACACGCGGCGGGCACGTCGGTTATTTACCGATGAGCAGCTCACTTTAGGTTACTGAGAGCTCTGGACGAGCAAATAAACTGCTCTGGGCTGAAGCTGCGGGTCGGGCGGGTGCACTGCGTTAGGAGCTAATGGGGGATGGGCCAGGGAGGTGGGGGAACGTGTAACCACATAGGTACAGGATGGTGGGGGGTGGGGGTATACTTAGTGGGTGGAGTGCCGTGGAGAGTTAAAGTACATGTAGTAGTCTTTTTGTCTATTATTATTTGTATCCATTTCTTCTTGGATTGGTGCTGGTCGTAAAGTGAACGTATTATGCAGAGGACTGGTCTGCCAATCCTTGGGTTCTAGGTGTATGCTTACTATATTAAGATAATATGCAAGTATGCAGTCATGGCGGATAATGGTGCAAATCTAACCAACAGAGTCCATTAGTGTAAGATGATACACGAAGTAATGGTGGCTCCTACGTACGTTTAGTTTGGATCAGGAGGAGGTCACAGGTACAGAAAGGGCATCAGGTGTGTAGTGCTCCTACACTGTTATACAAGCGAAAGCCCACGTCTCAAAGTGGTTCACACAGTCGTGTGATAACCGGTCATTGGGCTATACTGCTAAACGTATAATAAATAAGTAACAAACCAACCAATTTACAACCCATAAATATGTACCCACCTCCCGTTTAAACACCAAGGTCACCCTCTCCTCCCCCCGGGGGTTGGTAACTTAACCTCACCTGAAGTCTTACCCACCTGTGTGACCTTTGACCCCTCCTTCCCTCCAGAGACATATAACTATAGGTTTAGGGACTAACCCCTTGCCTCGTTCCCCACACACAGAGATTCCTTCTCTGTACTCCCGCTGCGTCAGTGCAAAAACCCAAGCACATAAAAAGCTCTTTGTTGATTAACCTGGTGCGTCAGGGTATAATGACAAACCTTTAATATCGGTTCGGGTTTCTCCTTCTCCTTACACTGTCCGGTTTTACTACCGATTTTGAAAATAGCCATTGCGAACAATGCCTACTTATAAACAATAATGTCATTAAAAGGATTTTGAATTCTCTTTCCATTGGTATCTGACATGAATGGGTCTCTAGCAAATTTCTAATGCACATTGAGAAATTAGCAAATTCTTAGTAGTCAAGTGGAATACAGGTACGAATAGCTGATGATTTCTTAAAGGTTTTACATTGAAAAGTTCTAGCAAATACTCCCAAACACTACTGTTATGACTCTGCATTCCTGTGCCCTTTTCCCTTCATCCCTAAACCCTACAACGTTCTCACTATAGACCCCTCAGCTGGCTGAGACCCATCTAACGGTGCGAACAGCACCCCACTGCTCATAGGTGGTTCATCCCACCGCTGGTCTAGGGTAGTGTACTGACATGTCAATGTACACAAGAACAGAGTTGTATTCTCAAAATTCCCTCTTGCCATACTTATCAGTTTGTTAATTCTAGATCTATTGTGTTTAGGCGACAGGGATAGAAAGCATACCCACCTATAACCTATGTTACACGTTATTCACTAATCTAGGGCGGGGCAATATACGGAAACCTCGTGCGTTTTGGCGGCTTGCCTAATCCTGAATGTAAAAATGAACGTTAAACAGTTTTTTGGCTGATGGTGTGCACAATGACTAGTACAGACCCTACACGTTTACCAGGTCTTAGCTTCATTTTTTTCATATGAGTGTGAGGCAGCTGTTCCCTCAATGCCTGGAAGACTCAACAGCTGAGGTTCATTGTCTTTCCATGCATGCTGCATAGGCTATATATAGCACGGGAATTAGTACTATCTTCACAGTGCTGAGGGAGAGCAAAATATGCTGTGTGCACAATGAAATATCATTAACAATATTTCTTAACAACCAGGATTTGAAATATGTAACAATAAACTTCTCCACCATGCCCTCCCCATCGGGATTAGGGCCTGGGACCGGAGTTTCTCACTCTATATTCCGGTAGTTTGAGAGACTTGCTGTCTTTCTAGCAATAACCCGTATCTAATTATGCTATTTTCAGTTAACAGCGATGCACTTCAGAATGAACTATTGAAACCAACTGTCATCACTTAATACACTTGTAGGCCAAACAGTATCACCTGCCATCTGGTTAAGCGTTCATGACCGTTTACCAATCGGCCCAACATTAGTTTAAGACGCCCTCCAAACGTCATGTCACTGTGCAGCATCCGCTATTTATGTTTCCCCGAATACCGCTAGTACTCGGCGTGTGGCAGGTGCAAGTAATGAGACCAGCCAGGTACCAGCTACAGGTGGCTAGGGTATACGTCACAACCCTGCCGACAGCCCTGAAATATACATCTTACATACACGTCTCATATTATCTTCATCCACTAGCTATGGTTGGTTGGTTGGTTGGTTATTGGGGTTTAACGCCATAGCAACATCTAAGGTCATATCACAGCGAGAACAGGATCTGACAAATCTGTCTTTTGATGATCGCATCTATGGAATGAATGAATCTATGGGAAGATAAGAGACCATACCCCTACACATTTAGGCAGGTGTTCTTTAATGTGCAGGGTCTCATCGGCAGGGCCCTACACACAACAGCCGGTGGCTCTAGGCCTTTGATAACCCAGTCGTTGCCAGTGGGGGAACGCAAAGAGGTGAAGTAGCCAGCACCTTGCAGTGTTGAACCACAAGAAGAAAATTCTGCCCAAAAGACATCCAAGAGAAATTTTGGACATGAAAGTTTCTTGAAAATTCATACTAAAATCATTCCCATAATACATTTATTTACATTTAATACTTTTTCAAGTATGTTAGAAGGATGTTGGAACACATTAATGGTTGAAAAAAATCAATTCTGTGCCACGAGAAGTTAATAACTCACGAGAGCAAATTTTATGATTGTGGGTATTTTAACTTCTCGTGTCACAGAATTCTCGGGGATGTTTTTGGTCAGCCCCCCAATCACAGCGAATCAGAAGTAAGATTATATTTAAAGTAATTCATGTAAATATGTATTTAGTACAGAAGCGACTTTCTTTCCCGTTTAACGTCTTCAAGGACAGATCCTTGTGGCGCCTTTCATACTTGCTTACTCGGCCAAGCAAAACTCCCCAAGCCCTTTTTGTGATTATCACCTCCCATGTAGCAGTTGTAGTAATAATAGTAATCACAACAATCGCCTGTGGGCCCTGGGCATCCCAGTAGATATCATCTACTTCTTGTCTCTCAGTTATCCCCCTACACAAATCATGCTGATGTGGCCATTTTTCAGCCCTTTGGCCACATTGTCAGACATGATCTTGTCTCCTCCTCCCCTCTCCTGCACCTAATGCCTCACCCTAGGTGGGGGTTGTTATCAGCAGGTCTTATCACTACAATACAAAGGTGTCTGTAGTATCAGACATACTGCTCGCCACTAGCACTGCCCACGACCCATTGCTACTTTGTCCCTATACTTTATTACCTTACTTCCATAGTGGCTTTTCTCTTCTTTTTTTTTCAGACGATGTCCCTTTTGTTCACAATACTTCATGGCTCGCCATGTTTCATTCCGTCATAAATCGTCCAGTACCTATACTGATTCTTTGGTCATTATAACTTCCTTTGGTCATCTGCACTAGAAAGGTGTCTGTAGTAGGCCTATCTGTATTCCTGCCGTCCACCTGCTTATGCCAGGGACTATATCCACGTTATCCTTACTTTTTATTATCATCCTCTTATATTGAATATCTTTTCTTCATACACTGCATTCCTTTTGGTTGGTATCATCTCTCTATTTGCCATGCTTTTTCTCTCTCACAGTCCTTTCATTTCTGACATTTCCTTTTCTTGATATATCATTGTAGGCATGAACTACTAATAGAACGTGTCTGAAAAGATAATTTATTAGTCTTACATATGACAGTTTTTATTTTCATTAGCAGGCCAGTCACCATTTCAATTCACATTGTTTTGTATTATCGTAATCTCGATCTATTTATTCCATCTCTCGAGTTCATTTGCATTCTCTTTCTCTTACTTTCTCTTACAGTATGCCATTTCAACAGATTTCCCCCAACATGAAATGCTTTTTGCCCTTTCCATTTGTCTCTGTTCATTACTTTACCGTTCACTGTGTGATTTGCTGTTTTTAGACCCGCTTTCTTCTCTGTCCCACTTCATTAGTTGGCCCCCTTTTATTATTACAATTCCTATATCCCTTTGTTCGTCTGCCTTATTTATATTGGAAGGGAATATGCTATTCTAATTAGACGCCTTCTTTGACAAAGCAACACTTTTAGTTCTTTTAACGTCTTGGAACTTAATGATAAGTGAAAAGGGGTAATTTTCTGAAAGATATTTTCCTTTCTGAAAAGATTCATTGTAAAAAGGTACGCACTTCAGAACTGTTATTTATGTCTCTCTGGGAATTTCCTAAGTGTTTACTTTTTAGGACACAATTAATTCACAGTTCTGGTGGAATATAGTCTATGTACGTTAAGATCTGGTGATAGGATACAGGTATCAGGCCATTTTCCGACATGGCCATATCAATAATTCAGACTAAAAGACGTCAAAGGTCGGCTAACTTTTGAATAATTGATTAAACGCCCTGACACCTTCAGTATGTGTCTATGAATTAAATAAATCCCTTGGACTCGTCGAGTGACGTGGGTATCTCAATAATGCAGTACTTACACGAATAGTATTTAGTCACCGCTTTCATTTTAAAATATCTTTTGGAGAAGGAAGAACAAGTTTTATGTAGCTCTTGTCTAATGCCACACACTCTAAGAGAATGAAAGTATAAAATGTATTTGACACTTTCCTTTAAAACGCTTACGACACAGAACTATTCGTTATTTCACCAATTAATTCTGTTTAAATTTGAGAATTTGAGGACGTCTTCCAACTCTACATGGAAAAACGATTATTTGAAACGTTGTATTTTTCCCAGACTCTCCTGTCACTCAACCAATCATTGTCTCAATTAATTCTGTTTATAATTACAGCTTGCGTTTCAGAGGACCTTATGAATCAAAAGCCTGAATGCGACTATTTTAGTGAAGGGTTTTAATGACTAAATCAACTGGCATGCTAATCCTAATTACCTGGGAACAATTCTCGGAATCTGTCAATCCCTAAACGTCCCAGGAAATCTTCGTGAATTAAAGCCCTTTTCTTGTTATATTAGCGTGTCGTAGGCGTGCTATAAATAGACTACCCCATAAATACTGCCTGGTCAGCAGATAATCCACCATTACCTCTCACTATATACTTGCCTGGTAAGACACGGATTGAAAGGTAAAACTACACAGAAAACACAGTATGATATATTCGAAATGTTTGTCAAATCATAAAGAAGAAATACCTGAAATAAACGTATAAATACTTTTCAAAATGAAATTATTTTGCATGCGTTTTGGACCATGTCTGTACAATATACATTTCTGTGTGGCACAAAGAATACCATTTTTCATAGGGAAATAAATCGTTGAATGCAATGAAATGCAACTCTTTGAAAACTCCATTGGTGATACATTCATGCAGGTTTTGCGAAATGGAAAACACCTGGTTCATTTAGTATTGCGAAGTATTGGGAACGCGGCAAATTAGTTAATGTCGAACTAAACATTTATCCTCTTTATAACCTCACATTTCCTTTTTTTATTAGTGTTGGTTTTAGGCCGCTAGGTGGCAGTGATTGGACAACTCCCTTATTATTGATTTCCGTCAGCCTTCGGCCCCCTCCTTCACTGTTATTGTCACACGACCACTCTCAGCCATGGGGCGGCCAGTGTCAACTTACAAATTGGTTTGTGTGTTTTTTTCGTATTCACAATTTATGTTCAGTTCCACCGCTCTCCCCAGTCCCGTGTATCCGATTCACAGTACAGATAGATTGCCGACACTCATTTACTCACAATGAAATATTCTCCACCCACACAAAATGTCTTCACGAGGGCTGAACTAAAGAGAAAACATTTTACCAAAGACCCCAAAATTGACTTTTCGATTTTTCCAATTTGGTCGCAGGGCGTGGGTCATAGGAAAAGGGAAAATTGCTGGCATGGCCGTGGGCATATCGTAAATAGGGCACTATATAGGCCTAGTACCTAGCTGTTGGGGAATATTAAATGCAAGAAAGAATTGTTAATGTTATACCTTAGATTAGACGAAGATATGAAGACATGAAAAGATCCCCGCACCGGGTCCCCACGGAGACACGGTTCCAGACTGAGCCCCCTCCCCCCCCCCCTCCCTCCCCTCCTGGGCTCATGTCTACTCACGCCTAGGCCTATAGAGACTGGCTCACTGATACCACGTGACCTCAGGTCGCCCGTTACCATGGTAACATGGCGTCTTCCCCTGCAAGACCCTGACCGTAACCTGTGATAGGTTAGGGTAGCCCTGATTGGCTGCTTGGGACACGTGATCGTGACCCTGATAAGAGCTGGCGTGTGATTGGCTGTTCACTGGTGCACGTGACAAGGCCGTCATGGCGACGCCTTGGTGACAGACAGGTGGTCGGGACTTCAGTTTATCCACTGGTCCTAACCTTCAAATGTGACTTGGATATTTCTTGGAGACTAATTCTTAAAGTGTCATCCATATAGCCTAGGTATGTTCTTTGGACTAAAATATGTATACTTTAGGGGGATTAAGGGAGATTCATGTCATACATCCGATGTAAGATGTCCTCCCTATGATACTCCATGCTCTAAGTGTATCTGACCCAACTAGGACAGAATAGTATTGGTTCAAGCACGACCTTAATCATTGACTTGAAGGCAGGATAGACTTTCAAACAGAGCTTAAAAGGACCATAGATATTTGCAAAAACATAACTAGATCCTTGCAACTATCATCCAAGCAATTCGGAGAACTGTCACAAAAAGATATAGACCTATGACCATCACATAGCACGGGGAATACAATCTGCGTCTTTTTTCTGTCTGTGAATGTTGATGAACCTGACAGACGCGTGTAATAACCTGAACTGCAAATGGTCCTCGTGCGGTATGTAGACCCTATTAGTAATAACCCACCCCTCCCGCCGTGGGGTCTCGTGCACCCAGCACGTGCGCCGTATGAGTGGGGTAACCTAATCCTCCACTTCTACACTCCTCCTGACACGATGCCTGACCCTCTTGACGTCCCTCATAGCAACCCATCTTCACAAGTCAAGGCCCCTACCGCAACTGTGGGCCCAGGCAGGGCCCGGGTCTGGGAAGACGTAGACTAGTTCGGGAATAAGTGAATAACTACACAGTTCAGCATGAAACACTTGACTTGAAGTGATTACTCTATATGGATTAAACAATAAACAGAATGAAGCATCGTTAGGAAAACTCATCAACTACCTATGGAAACATGGGTTGCTATGGGCACGGTCTGAGAGGCATTGTAGGCCCCTATCACTGTTCAGCTGACACACAGTGATACATATTGAGTTGATACAAACTGCTCTCTGCACAGGCTCTAAACCAATACCGTGGGTTTCTGCACCACAAGGTCCCTCCAGTGGTGTATACTCGTATCACCTCACACACCCTGCCCCCTGGCGGTAACTGACCGGCGTCTGTCTGACCTCTGACCCCTGCCCTGGAGGGGGCGGCGTCCGCTCCCCGGGGGGTCTCAGGTAACGCATGTGCACAGGGTGACCTCGACACTGGAGGAGCGGAGGGCAGCGGCAGGTGGGTGAGGGGTGGGGCTACAGGTATAGTATCACTCAAGACCTTATATAACGCACACTGATGGAGAAATGGTATGATATCATTTGGATGGTTAGAGGATGATAGGCTATAGGGAAGATAAGGGAGCTTTGTTGGCTGTCTAATAGAGATTTGTTAGTTTTTAGTGACCCAGAGTAAATGGCATTTTCGCACGCAGTCTTGCCGCCAAGCAAACAATATTAGGTCTAATCTAACCGTCATCGCTGCCCAGAGGGGTTTATATATTGAGCAACCGTTTAAAAATAGGCTAGGCATTATTGCACCTATGCTTCGGTCCGTATTAAGACGTAGGATGTAGGTGAAAAGAGAGAGTTTTCTTTCGCATAATTCAATTCATATTACATAACCATTCTCATGTTGGCAGTCACATTTTATAAATCCATACAGTGAGATAAGAACGGTACATATACATGTGTATATGTGGTAGAATATTCCACACCGCGTTAATGAAGTTAATATTAGTACACCTAGCCCCCAGACTGAGACCAGCCCCGGAACCGAACCAGGGACCCTCTGATCAGCGGACCAGTGCTCGACCATTAGCTCTAATCCCTGGAGCGAGGCGGGCGGGGCATGTGGGGGCCGGCTGTGTGTGTGTGTGTGTAGGGGGGGGGGGGGTGCTCAGGTGTGGTGTGCACGCTGGTATTCCTGCCTCCAGGGTCTAAGGCACACTTAAGGCCCCAATAGTGCATTCCAGGAAACCTGGCACCAGGTAATATATATAGGAATATATACCTGTGTGACGGTCCCCGGGTAGTTTTTCCACCTGTACTAACCTCTTACCGCTACATCAGTCATGATCTGAGCAGAAACGGTGATACTTTACTGATTGATTCCTCTATTCGGTAGGACAAGGAATTTAAGGGAATTTATCTTTGTTTGAGATTCAACAACTAAAATCTCAAAATTTCTTTATGTGAAGGACAATCCAGAATGAAGGAACTGATTCCAAAGGTCGTTACATAACCTTCATGCGGCTTCAGAACAATGAACTCTATTAAACTTCTATTAAAGTTTTCGAAGATGTCTTGGTATGCTGGATAATGTCGTTGAAGTGCAAATACGTTGTGCCATACAAAATCCATCTTGCGTTAAAGCATAGATATATGTCTATGGTTAAAGAGACAATACACCATACATGCATACATTAGTGTTTTAGACGTTGTTCATTGCCGCGCATTTGGAAAGTACCTGGTATCCTAACGATTCAAACAAAATAGGGTATTTGTATTTTCCTGAATGAATCAAATTCATAATAGAACATTACATAGAGAGCGCACTCTGGCCCTTACTCACCTGCACCCAGCCACAACAGGTGCCTATCAGGGCGCCTTTTGTCTTGGTCTTCAACTTATTCTCCATGGCGCCCCCTCAAAGATGGTAGTCCCTCCTGGGTCATGGTGACAGGCAATCCAACGATAATCCACTCCAAACCACTCTAATCCACCTTAATCCACCTTAAGAACACACAAGTGGATGTCATCCTTTCAGGTGTACAAAACATCACAGACACAGACAACACTCACTGGCTTGTTGTCCTGTAAATTACACAATCTGTGAAGTATATTGATCCAAGATGGCTGACTCTTTTGGTGTAATATTCATGCCCATTCCTGTCTTTTATTTTATGATCTTTTATTTGTATTTAAGATCAATTCAGATTGTGTAAACAGCTGCTCCTGACATTAAGGGACTCATCCCTGACAATATTTCCTGAGTGATTCAGTTAAAATAGCAATGCTTGTCATCAGAAACAACTTCTTTTCCGACACTGAAACACATTCAACACCGTATGTTCCTCTTGGTTACCATCAGATCCAGATCCAACCTAGTGTTTTTCTCAAAACAGATGTACCCTAGAGGGCTGCACTTTTTGGAAGAGATTCAATAACTTTCCTGTTAAGTCCACCACAAGTGCTTTGATGACTGGCAGAACATAGATAGCTCCTGGGGCTGTTTTTCGGTGTAGTTGCTCCTCCCCATTCGGCTAATGGATCTGCTCGCTCGCGAGTAATTTAATTAGACCAACAGAGCAGCTCAGGGTTGACAAGCACTCAGGGTCCTGTTCCCCATTCTCTACCAGAGCACCTCCTGTTTCATTTATAACCAGGAACCAGCTCAGCAAAAATTAGCATAGCCAGCCATGGCCAAATGCTGAAGATGCTACAGGAGTAGGCGAGTGGGCTAGCGCCAGAATGCCTATTTGCCCAAACACTTATTTCTGATTAGTGCTAAAACTGGAGCTCCAATTCATCTAGGGTCCTCTCACCCCACATAACACTGATAATTAGTTTATCCAGGAAACCGATCTTGAGTCTAGCATTCTCTGTAGCAGTTACCCAACAGGCGATTCATAGAGACTGTATCACTCTCTCCATGGAATGCCACAGCCCGCTAAATTTCAATTACTCTGAAGGTGGAACTGATCGGGTTCCTTATATTGACAGAGCCTCTCATAGAAATAACTCTGAATGGGCAGAAATACAAATGAAAATCATTCCACTCGAAAGTAGAGGAAAGCAGTGGCAAAGCAATGGTGATTTTCTAATTTCCTGTGGTGGAAGCTTTGCGGCTATATTTGATGGCAGCTATATTTGCTGGCAATGGTTTAAATTGGGAACCCGCCCAGGTCCCCAATACTGCTGTGTCACCCCGTGCTCACTGCCTAGGGGGGTGCTGTTGCCATGGAAACACTGTCATGTTATCAGTAGTAGCCCCTGGTTACGGTTGACAACAAAGAGTAGGCCCCCTGGCGGCAGCTGGATGTATCAGGGGGAGGTGTTAGTGGAGGGCAGGGCTGGAGGCTTGGGGAGTGGTATAATGTACCTATGGATGGACCATTGTAGTCTAATACCAAGCATATGGACTGTCTGATCTTAATGCCACCTTGCTGTCGCCCCCGCCAACTACCAAGTTGGCCTCCGGCTATTGCACTCACACTGCCTCACTCGTCTCATGGATAGCTAGGCCCTGGCAATGGTCACGAAGCCTTAACACTAGTTGCTAATGTGGTGTGGTACCTATTATATGAATGCAGTCTTGTAAGCCATCATATTGTCACACAATCTTTTGCAAAAGATGTTGAGTTGGTCAGCAGACGTTTACATAAGTTGATCATTAGATTGTTGTAGTAATTGCCAGACTGCTATTGAAAGTAATGACACACTGCATTGGTTTTCACTTCATGTGAAAGTGTTGTATTAATCACTTGGTTGTGGTACTTAGTGTAAAGCCTTTGCAAGGGTCACTGAGCCATTTCATAAGGTATCTCACTAGTCAGCTATTTACATTGACCATTCTCCTCTTTCCCCACACAGTGATCTAAGTAGTGTTAGATCAAAAACCATATAGGAAAGAAAAGTCCTTTTAGTCTGAATTTCATATCAATACGCTACCTGCACACCCTGAAGCAGTCATCCAATTTAGTTGGCATAATCAGAGGGCTCGGTAGACAGAATCATTGACAGCAGAGATGATGGTGTCTTTACGGCAGATCATAGACGCTGTTTCCCCTCCCTGATCCATCACTCCTCTGTCCCTGGGCCGAGTCGGCCGGCACTGCTGGCAGGGGGCTGTGCGTTTTATGATGCTTTAACATTGACGTGGTGGCAGGGGTGGGTAGGCAGTCAGGGAAGCTGTGATGGGACAAGATCAATGGTGGAAGGCAGGCGATTCCTGGTGCTAAAACGGGGGCAATGAGGATGTATGTCAGGTTTGTAAGGTTGTTTCTGTGTACGTATCTGTGTCTTTCTGTCTGAGTAACTAATCTCTGTCTGTTCAGTACTAGATATTCTTGTTTTTTGACTGTCAATGTCACTTGTCTGCCTGAGTCTCTGCCGGTCAGGCTTTCTGTGTGCCTGCCTTTAAATTTCGCCCTTTTCCATCAATTCATATACGGTTACTAATCTCCTATTTTATGTCCTTTCTGTCTTTTTTCTGTATTCCCGTCATGCAACAGCTCTATCTCTATCCATCACCAACACATGAGGTGGCCAATCCTGTGGTGCCCTTTTCTCAGAAGACCAGTTAGGGTAAATCCAAGTCACAGTTCACACTTCCAACTCTAAGCACTTCTACAGATTCCTTCGGCATTCCCCACAGTGGTGGATGATAGATTACAGCCCCTCAGTGCCAAACACGGGGGCTCAGCTCACATCACAGGTAGGCCAGCCCCAGGTGGGGTGGTCGTTAGGGTCAGGTGCAGGTCTGTGGCAGGTGAGCGTGGGAAACCCCTCCTGTCAGACCCACAGCGTGTTACCTGGGGTACACATTAAGTAACCTTCAGGTCTATTTCAGTCTGGTTGTACACATTTTATTTGGTACATGGACTGAATAAGGTCTAGGAGTGTATTCTTATAGTGAACCTAGTCGGATATGCTTATTATCTAAAAAGGAATTCAAGAGATGGTGTCTATTCAGACTGGGTCACTGTAGCATTTACCTAATTGCTGTACCAGTAGAGGTAATCGCTATTATTACATATATAGAGGTATTTTATCCTATTCAGTGCAGTTGTTCATATATGGCCATTAGGACTCCTAACCCAATGCTATTTTGGGATACAAGCTTAGCGATTCCTTTGAAGCCTTGATCCCTACAGAACATACATCTAATGACCAAGTACCGACTTTAAACCTATACCCCATTTGGGAGTCCTGGATCGGGCATCCGTCGCACATGCATACACTTTTCCCGCCACTAATTTCAGGCATCAAGCGTGACCTCTCAGTTAATCAGGCTATCTCCTTTTCCAATATGGCCACGCCCAGGGCCAAACTCCCGTGCGCAATATACGATCCCTGGCCACTGCACGGGTTCTGACCGGGTCCGTGGTCCGGCCCCTCCCACTCCTCCCTAACCCGTCACCCCTCACCCCTCACGGTATGAGTGAGTGAGTAATGGATGCATTATGCCGTTTCAACAACTAAGGTCATATTCACGGCAAAAACAGGTTGGGACGAATTCTGTATTTGATGATTGTATCTATGAGAAGGTGACAGGGGCCAAACAGCAGGGTATCAAAACTTGGAAATCACTTTTTCTGTATCTTATCCCTTAATGAAACCCAGTCACCAACCGGGAATTGAAACCCAAAGAACCAATTGATCAGTGCTGGGTCCCCCCCCCTAAAGTCGCCTTATACGATCAGCAGGGACTACTGGCCCCAAGGAATGCCTGCTGTAAACACCCAGGAGGTGCACCCAAACACAGAGGACGCCTTCACCACGGTAACAGGGGGCCAGGTGGGGCACCGACCGCTTCCCATCAGGAGGCCCGGCCAAAAAGGAAGGCTGTGTTTCTGGGGGGTGCCTATAAGCAGGTCCGCCACGTGCCAGCAGACATAAGCTCCAGACTGAAGCTAGAGTGCGGCTATCCGGTATCTCCCTTTATGAGGCATACACATTGGAATGTAAATCTAATGGGTTCCGATAGAGTAATGCCCATATATATGTACATTTGTACCCCACTTTGGTCCGGTTTAGTAATATTCTAGGGGGTAGGTATGATAATCACAACGATGTTTAGGGCCAGCATAATCCTTTTGCTTACGTAATCCAGCGGGTATATATTATGATCCTTCCGTGTGAGTATTTGAGGTACGTGAGGGGAAGGGAATGGTGCCTGAATGTTGGTTTGTAGAGTTTGTATAGAGGTATTCCTGCAATAATAATTATTTGGCTATCACATACACACATCAAACACACTGTCACGGCATCTGTCACGATGAAACTGACGCCGTTACACTGGTCGCCCAATGAGCAAATCCTGAGCAGTTCAACCCCCAATCCTATCTTCTGAATGAGCAGCTCCCCTTTGGTATATGGATCAGTTCCTGTAGTAGTTAATCCCAGGATTAAGACACAGACATTGGGCGTGTGTGTGTAGGTGGTCCGGGGTCTGGGAACTGGATTAGTACCCTGAGCTGCTCCGACGAGTAAACCTGCTCGCCAATGAGCAGGTCACGAGCAGCTCTTATGTATAACTCAGCAGGACCTGCCTCTCTCCATTTCCCGCCTCACCTGCTCAACCGATGCACACTAAGGGTATAGCCAGGTGTGGAAGGGGCTGGGAAGATGTCAGCTGGCCAGAACGGCTGTTTAAGTTCTAAAGGTATAGAGCAGTAGGTTCTTAAATGAAAAACGAATAATATCCGTGTAAGTTAGAAATGTCAATTGTCACCCATTGCAGGCGCCACAGATGTCTTTGCAAATATCTTATGACCTCAGGCTTGGACATAGGTGGGCACAAGTCGATGGAACTGCAGATGGGCAATAATAGTAACAACTGCCTATATATCCAGATCACTAACACTATGCAAATATCAACAACAGAACCTTCCTATATCACATCTGGCGAATGCAGACAGTGGCCGGTGGCTTGTATATCTGTGGTCCCAGTTGACAGTATCAGGAGTCGTACACAGACACTGTATCCATGGCATTGGCAGTTCTGACATTTAGCATTGGTGCCTCCCTAGGTCACATATTTACCCTAATAGACCACAGTAAAGATCAACCCACTGTCATTGGGGTCTCCCATTCCTGTGCCCTTCTCAGGCCCTGTCAGACTTTGTCCGTGGTATCAAGTCAAATGGCAGCATGCTGACATAAAATGCTGGTGATTTCCGAGCGGCGGCTTTGCCCTATACGGTCCGTCTAAACCAGCGATCTGCCGTCACCGCCCAGGTCGGCAATACGAGCCCTTGCCAGTCACCAGCGAACGGTGGGCCTGTCAGTCACGACACGCGGGGGAACAGCGGCAGCCAGCCCCTCCTTCTGTCCCTGTAACGTTACCCAGGGTGCCCAGGGTGCTAGTAGTATATGACGTCCCCCTCCAGGCCCAAGCCACCACTCCAATCCCTACAGCAGCAGCCTATAGGGTAGGAGCCCGTACCTCTCCTCCTACCATGCTGTCCCCGGAGCAGGGCGTGCGGCGAGGTGCTCGTGCCGACGTGTCCCCAGCATGGCTGTAGGCGACTGAGCAGCTCTGAGCAGTTCCGAGCAGCTCTGAGCAGTTGGTGACGGCATCAGGCGGCGGGTAGGGCGGGGAGCCGTGGGGAGCGGTGAGCAGGAGGGATCAGATAGAGGCCGAGCAGCAGCGGCAGCAGCGGTGGGGAGGCGAGCAGCTCCGAGGCGGCGGGCAGCAGCATCCAACCCCCACAGCCCGAGCAGGAGTGAGCTGAGGCCCTCCTGGTCTACCCGATCTATAGGGGGGGGGGGGGGGTAAGGGGAGGGGGAGGAATGGGGCGCTGATTGTCAACCACCAAACGAAAATGTATTCAAAAGGAACCCCGTTTGTCAAGGTCCCAGGCTGTCTTTCAATGTAAAAGGTTTCTGTAAATTTGCAGCACTTTTTGCAGTATATTTCCAACACGTTTTCCTGTCCGAGATCTTAATATTATGGCAATAGTTGAGGGGTTTGGGGGAAAACACTGTGATATAGGAGAGGGATCAAGTATTTTTAAATCGTTGATGTACATTTTCTGTGTCTTAACATGTCGAGCAGTAGCCCACCCTTTTCTAAAGTACATGGATCTGCCCATACTTATTGAAAAGTGGTATTTCATATAATATTTCATAGATGTATTTGGGTAAATTGTGCTATTGATCCACGATTAGGCTTAATATACTACCTTTCTTGTTATTTAGACGAGTCGTAGACGTTACTTGGTAGTCCTACCAGCGGAGGTTAGAGAGTCAGCATCAGGCTCAGGGGGTGAGGGAGCCTCTTTAGAACGGCTCACTCACTGCTCACAAGTCCAAAGTGTCATCAGTTTAAACCCTACATCTGTGGTATTCTGTTTACTACCCCCTGTTGTAAAGTACCTCGGGGTAGTACCTAGAAAAATACCCAGAGGAGGTTTAACTTGACAAGGAAAACTCCTCACAATCTGCTAGCATTAATCTAAGCAACATCGGTGAGATACACTACCTAAAACACTAGGGCCAGTCTTTATATTGTGTAGTGTGATTACTGCAAACATTGCGCTCTACACCCACATGTACGCGGGAAGGTACAAATGATAAAATCTTTACTGAGCGGTCACTAACTGCTCACCAACTGCTCCCAGATGCCTGAGCTGCTCCCAAAGTCATGATTCTAAACCTTATATCTTCGTCTTTGTTGGAATTGAACTGCACAAAAAGAAAAAGTTGCACATGTTTGTTGATGCACAACGTTTCAGTACAAAGTCTATATCAAAACCAGCTTTTCGTAATACTACCTCTTACCTACTAGAGACATAATATTATAGTATTCATGTTTATATCGGCCCATTCATGCGTAAAGAGTATAGTTGAAGCTGTCAGGGCTGGACTACTCACCAACTAAACTGGGTAGGACGTCCTGAAGTGACAACCTCAACCCTATGTCTCTTTACTTCGTATTTACAAAAGTCAGTGCATAGCACCAAGACCAATAAGCCACCTTTGTCTATGCTGTGACCCACATCTTGCTATTGTGTTGTATATTCAAAGCATATTATTCCGTCCTTTACAACTCTCTGCGCTGCCTTAGAATCAGGATCCTGTGTTGCACTATTGTGGTAACTGAAAGCCGATCTACCTCTGTCTACGGTGTCTATATAGTACTACGGGAAGATTAGTAAACAGAGAAATAGCTGGTCGATATGTGATGCCTCTCTCTGTAAATCAGAGGCACATTGTGCAGCTTCTAATGGCGCCCATTTCGTGGCCCTGTTAGGGTCTTCTTGTCTTTACAAACGTCAGCGAAGTTATTCAGCCTTGTGTGTTGATAAGAAATTCAATATTCTAGCTGCTTGTGTCAATACATCTGTTTATTGCACTATTACATCCTATGTATTATACTAGAAACATTTAGAACTGGTCTGCTTCTTTAATGGGAAAGAAAATACGCAATTAAACCTAAATAGGTACACGGGTCATTGATCAATCTTGAGGCATATACCAGTTGAGAGTTCAGATGTATATATATACACAGTATATATATTGTACTGACGCGGGTGGCCAGTCCATGTTTAGGCAGTAAGGTGTGAGCTTTAGAAGCACACGTGTAAGCCGTGTTTCACTTTGTCAGTAGTGAAATGGAGGAGGAGTCACGGTGTGACGTACCACTCTAAAAGAGTGTGTTCCGTTCTCAGTCAGTCAGAGTTCGCTGTAACGCTGTGTGAGTAACATCCTAAAGGGTTGGACCTTTAACCTGCAGTCTTGGTTCTGGATAGAGGCAAAGAAATCATGTAAGAGTGTGGGAGCGTTGACTGAATGTGTTTGAGGGGATTCCTACCTCGGGACTGATCATGGTCAATTGAGTTCTTGTCACAGAAAGACTGTACACTGGATAATAAACAACAATATCTTTTCACACGAGTGTTCATGTCTTACATGATGTGGGAACTATGATTATGTATTGGACAACAGCAGTCGACAGGGAGGAGACTGCGTATGGAGCTAGTTATTATCTATGACTTAATTACAACAATTAACTCACACTACAAATGACAGATAATTAACCTCTATAGTTCAATATGTGTGTGTACATTATTCTTTATAAGACAGATCTATTGTATCAGTTATTAACAATTTGAGTAAAGAAGAAAATATAAAAGTATTGATAAGAAAACATACAGATTCCCAGATTTCACTGTCGAGGTAAGCTCTTTGCACATGCTCTTTAAAAAAACATCCATTTTCAATTGAGGTATTTCGTCCAATTCTACTTGGCCATAATGATTATCAATTGCTGCTATCCATTGGCCACTTTCTTCATTAATTTATCGACTTCTAACAATAAACAGACAATTACAAACGGAGCTACCTGTCTCCGGCTGCATCTATCACACAGTCAATAGTCCCCAAACGCCTGGAAAATGAGGTCTCTCCATATAATCCTACACACCCAGGGACCCCCTCCCCCCACCTATGTGAACAATGTTAAGTGGGCGTTCCCAGCTGGGCCCGGCCCCTCCCTAAAAACCCATTGCCATTTGCCTGATGCGCGATTCCCCACATGTTGGGCGGGCTCTTTCCCAGTGCGCGATGACCGTTTTGTGTACAGTATTAGTGCGAGGGGCGATGCGGAACAGGCTGAGGGACACCACGGCCACAGTCACCTATAAAACCTCCATTCGCTAAATCTATAATGGATTTTATTGTTGTTTTTCTCTCAGTTAGGAGGTGCACTTTCTCTAGGATCCCTCTCTGGTGCATAGAACTAATTCCAATCGGGGTTGCCTAAAACTAATGAATTGTTTTTTTATTTAACAACATTCATTACATTAATGATCTTCCATGGAGGTCCATGTAGCGTTATAACAGTATTACATAATTTCATCTTAAATTTTTCATATACAATATATAGGCCTATAGAATACTGGACAATGCAAGTCCAAATTAAGGCATATCAATACAAAACATACAATTTTAGACAAAGCGAGAGTATTATTTTGATATCTAGTTTAGGCGTATTCAATAGCTTTCCAACCAAGCATAAGGTATTATACTGCTTGGCCCATACGTCAGGTGACCCCATTGGATGTGGAGGGAGGCATACCTGCCGGCGCCGGACGGACCATTCTCCGCGTCCTTTGTAGCGGGCGGGTGGATGGGGGGTTGTGAGCATCTTTCGGGAGTGAGGGGAGTAAAGACCCATACCCACTAGGCAATTGTGACCAAGGCGGCCGACTGATCCGCGGTAAAATCGGCCGATTCTACCTTCAAAATCGGCCGATTCTACCTTCAAAATCGGCCGATTTTCATGGCAATTCAGATCAAACAAACACACTTATATATGTACTATACCAACAGGCAATCATAGGAATCAGCCGATTTTAGCCCCAACCCATTGGCTAACTCTGTGATAGTGTGTATGGGGCTTAACTCAGGTAGGACTCTGACCTGACAGTAGGTAGTAGTGAGCTGCTCACACAGTGTAAGGGGTCTCTGATGGGGGAGGGGGTTGTTACAATATTTTCCATTTAAACATTCAACATTTTCATCTAAGTCCATTTCATTCATTGTCACTATGAATTCTTAAAGACAAATGGCTCCACCACGTCAAAACTAGGAAACACCCATGTCGATTTCAGGGGTCTCAAGACAAAGTGTTAACGCTGCATTCCACCGAGTGAGTATACTTTATCATTGTTGACATGTTGGATTAAGGACAAAGACACACATGCTTTATACCAGTGAAAAGGCAATCAAATTACCTTTCGAATAATATGTTTTTTAAAGTGTTTATTCATTATCTTCACGCTTACATATGATTGTCTAGATATCAGGTATATACAAAAATTAGGGTAATATTTGATGTTTGAATATTTGATGTAACATGTATGACTCCATTTAGTACTTATATCGGCAACTCCCAAAGTACCCAACCCTGAGGTGTACCTCAGGTAGCCCCCTGAGCTGCTCCCTGAGTGTGGGCTTCAGGTATGTGGGTCTGGAGGAGCAGCTGGAGGTCTGGTCGGTCCGCTCTCAGGGTTCAGTAACCCCACTGTCCCAGTGGTGGTTTGGGCTGTATCAACGAGTATAGAGCAGTGTGAAGGTCACTGTGTGAAGGTGCGGAAAAAATGTAAATGAATAAAAAAGTTTTAGAGGTTGCTATTTTTTTTTTGCGTTAAAAGCATATTCAGCAAAACCATCCTGTTTGGCCTAGAAACCGAGAATTTGCCCAGACTCCGAGTGAATCAGCATTCTTTAATACTTTCTTTTTTACCGTATGAGGTGTTTCATGCACATGCGCACTTTCCATAACTAAGACCAATATTTTGTTTAAGTACTAAGAAATATCTTTCCTTTCACCTTTATGGGATATACCTCTTTTTCACTTTATCCTCTCGTTTTGAATTATCTTTATTTTAAAATTCATTTGTTTTGCTAAATTGTTTTTTTTTTTAATTTGGGCCTACTTAGACTGTGCCTAAGGTTTGTGTGTACCTAAGGTTTGTGTTTTCTTTGTAAACACTTCCCTAACCCCATAGAGTACCCCACACCTGCCAGGTACTATCCGGACCCTCTACCCTAACGTCAGGTAGAATCAGAACACTCTACTCCAACTCCTTACAGTGGAGGGTAGGGGAGGGGTGAGCCGGGAATGTAAAAAACGAGCAACGGCTGCCAAACGACCCTGAATACCGTAGCGGCAAATTGCCCCCGGAGATAGGGGTAGAGGTAAGGGGTGAGGGGGAGAAGGGCAGGAGGGGGGTGGTTCCCCCAAGGGGGGGCCGTAGGCACACACCGGGAAATAGGGGGCGGTCATAGCCCATGGAATCCGCAGAAAAACGATGAAAAAGACGGAAATGAGAGAGGAAAAAAAGAGAAATTCGGGGAATCAGGTTTGTATGGGATTCTATATGGAACATTGACAGTTTGGTGTAATTCCTAAGCAATTGTCTCCTTAGCAATGTAATTCAATCGAGCACAAGCTTATTGTCGAGAAAAGAAAAAACGAAAAAGCAAAGAAGAAAAAGGAGACGACTATCAGGCTAACTAAGTTGTCCATTACCCTGATTAAATCTCCAGCTGGCAATTCCTTTTCAATCCTAGGCAGTGGGATCAAATACAAGAAAGCTAAACCTATTTATATCACGAGGAGAAAATGCTTAAATTCTCAAATATAACTCCCCCTCCCCCCCCCCACACACACAAACACACAAAACCTCAAATGTAATAATAGGAAATCAGTAGGGAGTCAAGGAGGCAGTTGTATGCAGGCCGGTAGCGGGATAGTTTAGACAATTGACCTGGTCCGACCACCGACCAGGCAGGGGGTGCAGGAGGTGGTAAGGGCGTGTAAGACCTGTGTCTAGGCGTAAAGCCCTGCCTCAGGCCCCCTGTGTGCCCCTTGTATGCACGGCACTCTCCTCTCCCGCTTTAAGCGCGGATCAGGAGGAGGTTAAGGGCGGTGGGTTGAGGGGGCAGGGTGTGGGGGCGGGTATAAGGTAATGGGATAAGTGGGTGGTCAGACTGAGGCCTGTGTCTCAGACTAGACCATGCCCCTCCACCCCTTGGGCGGGTTTTGTATGCATACCAACAGTCTGAGACTCTAAGGTGTGAGTCGTAGAGATGTCCCTTAATCCCCGCCCTCGGTCTAACGACCAGCCCCCCTCTCTGATGGGCCGTCACTGAATGGCCTAGACAGCACGGGACCGTTAAGGATGTATTCCACTGCCCGATTTTACTTAAATAGCCAGCGCTAAAAAGCATTCAATATGGACATATTATTTATTATTAGAAAGGATTTTCTGTTTCCTTTCATATGGTATGTAGCATGCATTGGTTCCTTTAATATTTAATGACAATTCAGAAATTGCAGATAGTTAAAATCGTCTAGTAAAATGCAGCCTTCGGGACGTAATATGATGAGCGTACTATATGGGGACCACATTTAATCTTAGGCTTCCTGGCATGAAGGGTATCTTTAAAGGCGTGTATTCACTAAGAACAGGAAAGTCTAATTGTTGTTATATATTAGAGACCCTTCCTTGGAAATTCACCGGCTAGACCTAAACCTAGAAAAGATTGTACAGATGTATATTCGATCTAGACACGCCCAAGTTGTCTATCCACGGTTCCAAATGCATAGTTATAATATCTATATACTTGTACTCACCTTCTAGGAATTTCTTATTATAAAGGATTTTATATAACTGCGGACTTTCCTGTGAATTTAACATGATATCAAAACAACAAGTAAATTCTCAATAAGTTTTCATTAATCACGCCATATATAAACATGAATAATCATGATGTAATATCCCCATAACGCTGGACACCTCACCCCATACGAACCAACACATGTACCTTACAAACTCACTCAGCTATGAGCACCGACTGCGGACATAAACAAAACATGGGCGTAAACCCGCACAGCTCGGTCGGCGGCTCCTGTGAGAACATCGCCGGTCGTGTATAATGCATCGAGCTGCTCCCCACACGGCCCGAGCTGCTCATCCCGGCCTCCTAGTACGAGGGCCGTCAGCAGCGGTTAGCCGGCGGGCCCAGACGAGCGTCCAGGGCGGGGTAATGGCTGAATTCCACTAGCCGATTTTACAGGAGTTTTCAAAGATCGCCAGTGGGAATCGGGGATAAACATGGACATGTTACATATCATTAGAAAGGTTTTGAAATTTCCTTTCCAGTGATATGTAGGATGCATGGTCTTTTGGTAAATAATTAGGGGAAGGGTCCAGATAAACATAATGGTGGGCAATCAGAATTGCTTTGTGGAATACAGGCTTTAGTAGAGGTCAGGGTGTGGGCAGCAGGGGCGCACCTGTCGGACAGAATCTACACTAAGGACCAACGACCAAAAGGGACGCTGCAGGGCCCTGAACAGATGACGTCATCATTTTCTACCCAAAATGGGCCGCAAGCCATATTGGCAATCCTCTGTCAGCCTGTCAAAAAAAAAACTTGTTTTCAAAAAACATAGAATTGTAACTAAATATTGCAATGTTGATTTTTTCCTTATTTATTTGGCATTGGCAATAGGATCAATGGTGACATTGTTGATTTAGTGCTTATACTAAAATCTGATGATCTGTCAAAGAAAGCTACAACATGGCAAGCATGCGGATATACAAAAGCTCGAAGACCATTTCAGGAGCCTGAAGGTAACATTGGAAATATTTCTAATTCTTTTCCAATTTATCCTCCAAGCGGAAATCGAGTAAAGCTTTCCGGAAATGAACATCACGTGACTTGGGTGTATATTCCAAGGGCGCATCAAGGACTTTTGGGCATGACGTTTCGATTTACGACTTGATTAGTTTGTCCTTTTTTACCCAAGGCTTTCCCTATTTTGATGAAGTAGTTGAACTCTGCGCTATGCCGGGAGGGACTATAGATTGGCGGTTGGTAGGCGTATGGCTATAGGTCCGTGGGAAGAGGTTGGGATGATGGCACTGGTTAGTTTCACATGATTGAGGGCGTTAATGGCATGTATTCTCGGGGATAAATTCTACGCGATAAATAGGTGTTAGAGGTTTTGATTATGAGTGAATGCAATTGGTCATGTGCTAGAGGGTACTAATACATAAACTGCAATATGGATTATAGTAGATATATGCTGAAGCATGTATGGTCATGCTTTATTCAAGAATCCTAATTGAACCATGATGGCCTTAGCGTCAAATGTATACTACCCCTATACAGCAGTTTTGAATTGGCATGATGGAAGAAAAAAACATTTTCAATCTATGGCAGGAGAAATATCATTAAAGAAAATTAGAGAAAGGATAAACAATATTTAAACCTTGGCACCTTTTGAATGTCTAGATTTTAATTTCCATAGGAGTTTAATCCATTAAACAATTAAACGAAAAAGGAAAAAAGAGACTCTAATACAGAATGTGCTGGTCTCGTAGGCCTATCCCTTGTGTCTGGGTTTTAAAGGTATCCTCATGAACTACTCGGTTCCCGAGGTGGACAGTCTAGTGGCAGACCTGTCCATTATTCCCGGTGCCACCCCCCCGCCCCCCCCCCCCCCACACACACACCCACCCTCAGTTGTATGAGGTGCCAAATGTAAACCGTGGTTACTTGTGTGAAATGTCTGTTTTTCAACTTGTATTGCTCAAGAGATACTGAAAAGATCATCTAAACAAACTGTCAGGGAGATTTTTTAGACACCGTCAGGCCGGAGATAGAGATCGAGCTAAAGGTTGGTAAAATGATTAAACTTAATGAGTTCATTAAGTCCAATGTGATTGCAAAAACTCCCATCAACAATGAACAATCCAAAGGGTAGTGTCCACTCAACCACACCCAGCCAATGCTCCTGCCTATCTACCAGTCTATCTGCTTCAATTCCATGACAGAATCTAGCTTCCAGTACCGATCTTTACAAGGTGTTTAACCCTTGACAGTGAGTAGCGATCTGCTGACGCCTGAGTGCCATGGCTTGCATGCGTTTACATACATCCCCTGACATTGCCCTTATACACTCTTCACCTGAGTAAGAAGAGCAACACTCTTAGCCCTGAGGTTTAGTTTTACCAGTTTACACAAGAACAGCTAGGCTATATGTGAACTGACCATCTACACCAGTACATGGTATTCTTCCCCATTTGTCTCTCTGACTATCTGTTTGTTAATCTGATTGTCTATCATTTTTTCTGTCTTGTTTCTGTCTCTCTCTATGTACCGTGTGAACTGGGACAAAAAGACAGGAAGAGACAGTAGGCAATAGGAGAGAGAGGCAGAGGTAGAGGTTCGGGCAGTGCAAGTATAGACCCGGGGAAGGTGCCGGGGGGTACTGCTTCTACTAGAAGACGGGACCCACCCCTCAATACAGACCCTCCCCAACCCTATACTCCCACTGCCCATTGAGTATAGTTCCCCGCCCCCAAGCCTCCCCCACCCCTCCCCTGCCCCGTACCTCCAGGCCACCCTTAACCCAAGTGGACCAATGCTTTTACTGGCACAGGAGAGGGCAAAGAAGAGAGAGCAGGCCATGACATAAAACTGTCAGACTGTATTGCTTCTTGAATTTGAGGGGCGCAATGCCTCCTTGCATTGCTAGTTTTAAAATGAACAATTCTGCCTAAACAATGATAGCAACAAGAACAAATTTTCCTCAAAAGCATGCACACCACAATGATTATACAATCTCTCTCTAATATCAATGTATGACGTAACATGCCACCAGGGAGGCACATATAAATGGTGGCAAATGGTAACACACTCTCCATGGACTATGTTAATGGTAACATATATAATTATGTGGAATATATGAAAATGTATATTTCATATAGTGTGATATAACCCAAGACACCCTAAGATCCTTCGGTTCCAGCCCCATGACTGTGGTGGCAGGGGAGTCCCTCTGTGGGTGATGAACGGGTCTGAAGGCCCAATTACACTACACGACTTGAGCTACGATATCAATTCGATATGAGGATATCACAGCCATTCACACACAGGAACAATATTACTGTTTGAAATTGGCAATTTGAAGTATTTTACACCTGTGTAACAAAGAATTGTGTCTGTAAAACATAGGACTACTTTGCGACATCGTCATATCGCAGCTCAAGTCGTGTAGTGTAATACTGGCTTCAAGACCCTATTACACTACACAACATGAGCTGCAGTATGACGATGTCGCAGAGAAATAACACCCACCAGGGACAAAATTCGTTGTAACACATGTCGAAAATACTCTAAATTGCTAATTCCAAACGACTCTATCACTTCTGCCTGAGTTTCTTTCTCAATGTGACCGTATCGCACTGACATTGCAGCTTAGAGTCGTGTAGTGTAATACCGGCTTTAGGTATAAAACCTGATAGATGGAGGCTGGGTATCGGGGCCCTTACTCCCTCCCACTGCCTTGGGAGGAAATGTCGCCGGCCGATAAGAGCTTCAGGAACTATCAATCACCTCCAAACCAGTCCTCCAACCTTCTCCGCCCAGCTAAAGGGACAGATTCAATCTCAAACTTAGACTATTTTGTCTACTAATCTTGAATTTAGACCTTTTATCGTTAGCCACATCTCAAAAGTGCTGACCCCAAGTGAGATCAAATTTAGACTCTTTGTTTTGATATCAACTCTAGTTCGGCTATCTTTGATCTTCAATCTAGCCATCAATTTTCTTTTTTCTAATTTCAGGGAAAGATTAGCCAGTCAGTAAATTCTATTACACTATTCCGAGAAAAGGCTCAAGTTGTATCTTCCATCTTATCATAGAACCGTACAGTTCTATGATCTTATATTGAGAGTTTTTCCCCTTAAGTCTCGAACGAGTACAGGTTATCTTGAACCACAATTCCCCAACCCATTCTTAATGACAAACTTGGTTCCTCTGAGCTGATTATCATGTCAATCGTGCAGCAACGTCAATCAGAACCTTTATCTTAAATCTAGTTTTTATATCTTTTAATTGGACTCCTTAAATAATTATTGTACACTTACACTAGACATTTCCTTTTCAGTCATTACTTTTATACTTGTTATTTTGGATCTTTAAATTATGTCTAAGTAGCTTTGTATGATACCCTAGAAATGTGGCTCCAGCCCTGTGAGGGTATAGACCGTCACTTGGCGGCCCTGTCAGTCCGGCTGTGTTACGTTAATAGCCCGGGGAATTGGATATGTTGCCGGGCCGAATGGAGGGAGATTAGGCCGGGAAAAGTGCCAGTAGATTATATAAGAACCCCTAAAGCTGAGAGGATAAACGGTCAAAATACCTACGGCAGGATTTATAGGATGAAGGCTATCGTTTTCCAAACAGAAAGAAATGAATCATACTGCCGATTTGATATTTGGCTGGGCATAGATAGTATTTTACATTATATATGATAATTGAGAAATAATCTCCCAATAAAGATGCTGTGTTTTCTGGAACGTCAAATCCCACACACACAGATTGATTGTTCCTGTTCCTTTGGGATAGGGGCTCTTGGCACATGGGTATAACACAGGATATTCTTAACCCATAAGCAGCAATCACTTGACTTACAGCTATATTTCCCATTTATGACTATATTAACTGTCACAACCCCCAAATACATCAGAACATGTATCTACATGAAGGATTTAATGAACTCTATTTACTAAGTGCATTTGAGAGGCTGTCAGTAAATATTTATCAAATACTATAGTCACACTAATGTAACTTAATCCAGTCTTAAACTGATAAAAGTCCTTAAAAGACGTCCCCAAGTACTCTGACACAGCTGAAAAGATTCCGAGCGATTCCGAGCATCTGCGAGCAGTTCTCAGTGAGTCTGAGTGATCAGCCTGCCACGACTGAGTCTATCTAAAGGGGACCTTCCATGGGTCGTCCCTCAACCCTACAGTGGTCAGCACTGGCCAGACTGACCGGCGCCACCACCCCTATACCGAGCAGACCAAGGTTTCACCCTACATGGCCGAGCGCCATCGGGGGCAGTTGCATACACCTTTTTCACAAGTTGAGTAGCGGATTCTCCAACAGGTGTCTTACACCCAAAACTTCACCCCCGGCACCATAGGAAAGTATTACCCAAGTCCTTGCTTCATAGAACTACGCTCGCGAGGCGCCACACTGACAAAAAGTTTTATTGAATGGCTCTTTTTTGCTGGTCCAAACTTCAATGTAATGCATACGAGAAAAGGCATGTCTATACTCTTTGCTCAAACCAATGTATCAAGAATTTAATTGAATTAGTCGATTCTCATGGGGTTAATTCGTTGTTGGAAATATTGAACATACTCTCATTCCAAGCTTCTATTCCATTAAATTGCACGTTATACCGACAAAACTAGGGCGCCTCTATGAAATGAATCGATGTTTCCGTAGAGTGATAAATAAGAAAGGCCTTCCCAGCGGAATTTCAGAATTTGATTAAAAATAAACACTTTGTAATATCCGTCTTTTATTTCTAAGAATGCAGTTTCCTGCGAATCCAACACAGATCTAGAGGCGTAAACAAGACGGGGACAGATGGGCCGGGAGCACCTGCCGCGGCCAGGACGTTAAATAACGGCTGCATCACACTGTCTGATTTTACTCGCGATTTAAGGTATAAGAGGTATAAGAGCCAATTGTATACACATGTTACCATCACAGGCCTGTACACACAAAAGACAATTTTCCATAAAGTTCCACCTTTCCTTAAAAAATGCAGTATAAAAGAAACCCCCAAAATAAAAGAAAACGTTTAAAGTAGGCCTACCAATTGGTGAACCTCGCCACCGCCGTTTGTAGGTCGAAATTATTGAAATTATGAGGAAAGGTTCCACTTGCACTTTCTACTTGGAAACTCGCATACCCCCACAGCAGAACCTGTGTGCGGACCTGCATTAGAAAGGATTTTGAATTCTCTTTCAAATAGTATGTGACATGGATGGGTTCCTGTTTTAATCCTAATATAATCTGTTAAAGTACCGAATTCCCGGGAGTTAAAAATCGCCTAGTGGAAAACAGATCTAACAAATCTCTGATGCCTTATTAGATTCTGTGAAATCAGCCTGTCATGGCAGGCGCGGCCAATGAACTGCCGACACTTAAATACCCATCCTGGCACCTTCTCGGGGCCACTTCAGAGTTATGTGGTAATCTGTTCTAGGATATTCAAGTTTAATGCCCATTTTGATTGCCTAATTTACAGGATAGATCTATGGTTATGGAGTAGACAAAGTAGAAAGGACCATCTGAAACAGGTGTCCGATAAAAAATAAATGGAGAAACAATTAGCACACCACTGATTCATCGTTAACCTAGCTGCTGCTTTAGACTTTCTGCTTTGTCTGTTCACGCTGGTATCATCAGATGATACAGATTCTGTATCCCAAAGGAGCAGTAATTTCTCATTATTACAGAGTCATCTAATATATTACTGAAGGCACATCGGAATTGATTCAGGAAAACTTACCAATACTGCTTTCATAGGTCACGGATTAATCGACATTTATGTTTTATGGAACTCACCTGAAATATAGAAAATTACATAATGTTATTTAAAAGATACACGATAACCAATTATATGCATTGCTTGGACAGCATGTGAACTATGAAAATCGTACATATGAGAAATTGTTCTAATATTCGAAGTGTGATACAATATTTAGCTGATCATCTGAATGACATGAATCGTCAAAAGTGAGGTGATGAAATTTCATAAGTTTTCCCAGTATTTGTAAAAACGTTTGATGAAGATCAGGGAAACCTGAAACGTATTAGAAAATAGAATTAAAAAGAAACATCAAGAAGTAAATATGACAAGTGTTTTCAATGATTGCAAAATCAATACTCAACTAAAGGTATCTTGTGGTAAAATCTTTTCCCCTTAAATTCTGGTAAATTTAGGTGAAATTTTTTTTTTTTAGGTGAAAAGGTGACGCCTAGCTCTTCCACTCAACTAAAGGTATCTGTTGTAAAAATCGTTTCTAAGGGAAAGCTAGAATTATAACCCACAAAACCAATCACTGCATCAGGACAGTAAAAAACTGAATCCCACAATAAATTGGTCTCATAAAACGGAACGCCTGTAATCACTGGTGAGTTACGCACGCCGAAGCTTTGTAATCAGTCGGCCAGATTAAACCTGGCAAAACCGCATTTATCTACCACACAGATTCTGGGCTAAAATAAGCTGCATTCTAGCTTTTATCAACCAAGAATGTGTGGTTTAATTCTTTGAATACCCAAACGCCAAATGCATTACGTTGAATTGTATTTCATCTCTACATGGCGACACCTTCCCAATTCACTTTAAATGAAATAAAAAGCAATAATCAAAGTGCTGACTAGTTTTCCAGCAAAATAAACACGCAATATTTGTTCCCTGAATGTATACAGACCTTTTTGTATTGTATCTAGATAGAGCCATCTCACATTATGTAGCGCACGAATCGATGGCCTAAAAGAAGCCATGCATTGCCCTGTAATTCAAAGCCAAATATCCTCCAGCATAAACTGTTTTCAACTCTGATTCTGTGCCAGCCATCTTCTGAAAACACTCCCTTGTCCTTTTATAAAGGCTTGGCATCGTTTTCTTATAAGTGATTTGGGATGGTACTTTTTCTTCAGAAGGGGAGTAATCTGGTAATGATGAGGATTTTGCGTTGTGACACCTGAAAGGACCCAGGATGCATTGCGGAATATGGTGTCTGTTAACAGCGTCCTCCAAGGGAAACAGTCGGACAAAGAAGAGGTAGGATCAGGGATCATGTAGCCAGGTTCTTTCATGTCACCCTTGCTTTTATTGAAGGCCTCATGTGGAGACAAAATAAATGTTGACAAGGCTGTAATAAATTAAGAAATGCTCGAGGTTGTTTCATCAATAGGCCTATGATCTAACTGTAATGGTACTTACGATGAATTGAAACAAACGATACTTCCTTTAGGATATTTAACCCGTTTCTTGCGATGATTGCACAAAGAATAATTGCCTTTTATATGCAAAACTAAACACAGAGAAATACTAAAAGATACTTATTGCGTACGCTTTGAAACTTCTCCCAAAGGACTGTTTGACCAGGGTGATAGGAGTTTATACATTTTCAAATAGTTTCAAGTTTCTCTCTTTTTTGAAAAAGCTTGAATCAATTTAGCAAAATTCTGTATTCCAGTCAACAGCTGGTCAAGTTAAAAGCAAGGAGGGAGGAAGAATTGCATTATTGCCATCTCTTCGATGGATGGCCGCTGTCAAAGGCTATAACACAGTCACCAAAGTCTAAATCCCCATACCCACTTGGCGATTTTGGCGACGACGGACCACTGGGAGAATATTCGTTGTCATCGCTGGGTGACTGTAATATTAAGCAAGTTTGATATTTCACAGGCGATTTTATAGCTGATTTTATGGGTGATCCTGCGCCACATCGCCCATCACCCAGAAATCACACCATACCCACGGGGAATTGCCAACTTTACCAGCAATTCTCCCAGTCACCCGTCACCTGTCGCTGCTAGAGTCGCTTAGTGGGTATGGGGCTTTATAGTGGGTATGGGGCTTAACAGCGACTGATAGAGTCTAAACTTCGGCAACTGAACAACTGAAGCCAGTCGTGAGTTGGCAGAAATGGTGGTCGTAACTTCCGGTCTGCGCGCCGAAACCCTGTCCGTGCGGCCTGCTGCTCAACAGGAACCGGAAGTCGTGGGTCTGAACGGCGCAGGCCCAACAACAGGCTGATGACCAGCAGTCCACACGCCCTCGACCCTAATCTGCAACCTGCCATTTTCACTTTTGTTAGATTATTGACCAAATTTTCCCGATGGACAACTAGGTCCTTTTCCTTACAGGAATTTAAATGCAACATGTCGCCCATGGACTGCTTGCGGTCGGGGATACCAACATGTTGGTAACAAAACCGCTAATTGCCTGTGGTACCTAAAAATAGCAACTGCAAATGCTCCCTACCGCATAGTGGATTATACATGTAGCCAACAGCACCCAACAGGCCGTCAGTCCCCCCCCCCCACACACACACCCTTTATCCTCCCCTCCCCCTCCGTACCCCGTCATCACCCCCCACCCAAACCCTTCCTCTCTGATTGCAGCCACAGTTTCCATGACAATCTGTCCGCTTTTTGACGGCTCTAATATTCCCTCGGCTAGAAACTTTCCCTGAACGCCGCCAGCCTTTTAACGAGGCCTTATATCGAAAAGCCCAGACAGAAATCTACACTCAGCAAATCCAAATAGATTAGGAATGACTTATTCACTAAAAGAAGATAATATATGTTACCATTTTAAATTCCATACTATCAATATATTGCAGATTCAACCGTTTTTCCCCAAAGTAATAAATGTTTATCATATATATAAACTCATAACAATAGCCTTTATTCTTCATCTATATACTTACAAATGATTCTAACATTGTTCTTCACATCTTCAAAATGACATTGACCGACTACCTTTTTGTATTCTGGCTACAGGGTAACAAGCGTTACATACAATCCTACGTACATGTATATATATCCATACATGTCTATTGTAATATGAACATTTTTTTTTCTACATCCCAATTAAGAGGTGGTTACCCGGCTTCATATCATACAGCCCCTTACCTGATAGGTGCCTCTGAAGGTCACTCTGAAGTAGATGAGGTCAGACATGAAGACAGGGCCTGCCTTCCCCAAGCTCACTGCCCCTCCTATGTCTGCCTGTGCTTCCTCCAGTAAGCGATCCCCCTTATTGTCCCCGAGTCACAGTAGGTAAATCCATCCAGGAGTGTTGGGGGTGGGGACAGGTGGGGACAGATAGGGACAGGTATTTAGGCATAGGCCTATAGAGGAGCTGCTCACAGTGAGAACTGCTCGGGAAGGGCTCAGGTAACGTTCGACAAGGCCAATAGGGGGCGGGCTGGAGGGGGAGGTGGGGCGGGGGTAAGGGTAGAGGTGGGGCCGGGGTAGGGGCTCTGGGACCCTATATTCAATAGTGTCACTTAAGTATTTCCAAAACAAAATCAAGTACCTTATATGCCATGCAGGGAGGAGACAGGCCTAATAAAAACGCACTGAGCACCAGGGAAAAATAAGAAAAGTATATTTCAGGAAGTATTTCTACCCTGGTTTTCTTATAATATTATGATATTATAGGCTAAGTCCTTATATTATATACCTCACCTACAAGCATTATAGCATTATAGACACTCATCCCCTTCCTCGGCCTTCCAACTGATCAACATTTAAATTTGATTGTCTTCTTTTAAAAAGTGTTCTTTAGAATTGACAAAATTGATCCATTTTTCACCAACAGACATCAGTATTTCACTGAATCTAGTTTGAACTAGCGACCCACTCCCCTGTGGGGCCTCGGGTGCCTCCATGTCTGTGTACTTTTGTATAGAAACAGGCCAAAAAACTTGTCACAGAGAAAAGGCCCAGCAACAGGGAAACCTTCATTCCCTACCATAGCGCCACCTAGATAACACATAAATGTCTTTAAAACTGACAAATGGTTGATTGGTTATTAGTTGCTTTACACACTAAATAGCTGCCAGGGTCATATCAAGGGTGGTAATAGTGATTGAATCAATGAAAAGGTTGAGACCATACCCCTAAACTTTTACAGAGGCAGGTGTTCTTTAATGTGTAGGGTACCATAGACAGGGAACTTCACACAACAGCCTTTGGTCTTCGACCACCCCGCATGCTACATGTTATTATGGTGACAAACTATGCTGACCAACCAATTGTTGCTGTCAGCCGGTGCATATTTATCCATTGGTCTGATCACATGGCCTTAACTAAGAACCGTCAGGTCTCCATGTCTAAGGTCTCTCCGCTTGTGGGCCCACCCTTGCCAGGTGTGCCGTGTCTGCCCACCATGAGCTGCCCACCCTGACATCAGAATGTCCCCCCCCCAACCGCTGCCACCAGCAGAAACAACAGCCTAGTGGACAGCGTACTCAGCAAGGGTTAACAATAACCTTCTCCTTTTCAAACAACCTCCTTTTGTACAAAAGAACGACTTATTTATTATAGTCGGTGTGTACTTTTTTCTCGCCTGGTGAAACAGTGTGAAGTACATCAGGTTGCTGATAATTCAAAACACCTTGAAGTTAATGAAGACAGCAAAATTTGTTGTATTCCAAGTGCCATTGACATGGCGTTGCGGGCCGGTGTAATGCAACTATCAAGCTCAACATTAAACTAACTACCTAACCATTCTTGGCATATCATTTGGCTTTAGAATCCCATGAAAGACACTATCTACACCTAAAGAGTAAGTAGGTTGTTTTAAATATCCTAATGGAGACCAGTGCTATAATTTACCACACCGAAACATGTCGATTTATCATTCAATTATGATCTAATCAAACAACGTCCACCCACTTTAGTTTGGTGTGATAAAATCAACTTCGGGAACACCAGTGTGCATCAATTTCCATATTACAATCTGACCAATGTCCTTCAACGAAATCAATGCACATGAAATACTCTAGTTTTGTATGATATCAGTAATAGCAACATCCTCTGGTTTGGTCTAGGAATGATAAAACCAGCCTGTCAGCTTAATTCAGATTCCACTCCCCTGGTACATCACCATAATTGGCTTTTGTTTTCTGTGAAAAGTCAAAGTGGCTTGGGAGCATCCTTCCAGATGTATCGATAGTTCATTACACAACAAGGCAGAAATGATGCACTATATTACTGAAGACCTAGATTTTACGCCACCTTGCAACTTATCATCATCAAATATGGGGCATATGTGTTGGGGATGGTATGGGGATGGTATATCAACAGCAATTGCAAAACATTTTCCTAAGCTTTTAAGGATTGAGTGAATTCTTTAACTATAATTTCGTTCAGACATTGCCGTTCACCGAAGATGGGAAAGACTCGGTCTTCTCTAGTGTTTACATTTCGAGTGTAGAACACTGGAATATTATAATCAAAATGAGAGTCTACAAAAAACTAGAACGACTATATTCAAATTAAATTCTGCGACATCACAGATGAAACACCCTAACCTAAAAGTATTTTACACCATTACCATTGCATTGAAAGTTGTATACAACGCTAATTTGAACCTCACCATGAAGTTGAGCCTATAGGCTCAACTTTATGGTGAGGTTCAAAGTATACTTGGCATTAATTACTGAAACTAACCCTTATTCATGCCACGGCTTGAATTAGAGCTTTTACGGTAGTCTACCTAGATCTGAGAAATAATGGAGGGCTGTAGCATCCTAGGCTGAGTGTGGGATGCTGTAAAACCCCTGATTGTATTCCTGGTGCCTCCTCAAGTGGCAACGCTGTTGTCTAGGGATAAAAAGAAGCGCCCACCCCCCACCTCCCGGCCAGACAAATCGATGACTACAGCGACTTTAACCAGCGGTGGGTCTGCGCATGCGCCGCGCGATGCCGTCTGGCGGTAGGCGGTGACAACAGGAGGGAGAGGTGGTGGGGAATAAGGTTTGGTTTCAATTTCCAGCATAAGGTGTTGTTTTCTATTGTCTCAGTGTGATCATAACTCATTATACTAAATGGACGCATCTAGGGGTAATATTGGAGTGGGGTTAAAACAGCGTCTTTATGTCCCCGGTTTACTTTTTTCCGGTATCTTAAAGTGAAGGGCGTAATAATTTGATATGTAATAACGGGACCCCCTTCACACTAAATTCGTAACATGACAAATGCTATCACCAGATTTCATTCACATTCTATTTTTGCAAAACATGCTACCAGCTATGACGTCGCTAGGCTTGGTGGTGGAACCCCCAACGTTAGAAACACACGATACTGCGGCTTTAAAGCTTAAATATGGGAGGGGCCTAGAAATGGTAATAACCGTGTGCACAATTAATGCGAGGCCCTGAGGGGTAGTGAATAACTCCCATTGGTCGACTAGTGTGCTAAGATGTGTCCCAGATACCTCATGAATACTACATTTAACTGACTACTTAAATTATTTGTTAGAGAATCGAAACATCCAATTTTCACTTTCCATGCACTTTTAAAACAGGACAAATAGATAATATTCGGTACGTACAATGCTAGGTCTTAAAAGATGTAATAAAGGCATAAATAAATAGTGTGTTAAGTCATCATTACACATGTCAAAATATATATATTTTTTTAATATGATTATATTTTGTGTTGCAACCCCTCTAAAGAGTATTCTGCGCTATTCCCCTTCTATCAAATAAGCATTAACCCTTAATAGGGAATCAGAACGTCGGAACGTTCTGTTGCTCAGGGGAATCAATAATGGGATATCTTTTTATCATTGTTTATGTAAAAACAGTTTTGCGACGCCGCAAAGTACCAATAGATCACCATAATTCTTGTCCGACATATCCAAAAAAATATTCATGAAGGGAGAGGATTACAATATATCATGTGCCATTTGAAGGACAAAAAGCCTCAGATATATTCATCTAGAGTGCTGGCATGGAAAGTCTGATGTATAGACATCGTTGCACCTGGAAGGCTTGATTGGTTAGCATCAAGATGGATGAGACCTAGATGAAACAGTGTTACACAGGGGCCGATCCAGGGGGGGTCCAGGGGGTCTTGCCCCCCCCCCTTTGGTGGGGACTTAAACTTGCCAAATGGAAAAATAAGTTGCGTGTGTGCACACAAATGCATGGCGTTTTAGTACTTAGCCTGTTCCTGGACCTCCCTTTTTATAATCCTTTATCTGCCCCTGTTACATGTACTGACTTTAGAGGACGGTGGCTGCAGAAGGATTATTATCCAACGTACACATCTCACTCTTCAAGTGGTCCATAATTTACTAAAAATGGTAGGTAGGTAAAATTCTGACTCATACACTCAAAAGCAGGAGCGGATCCGGGGGGGGGGGGGTCCCTAAACTACAAAAAGAGGGGAAAATGCTTGCGGTTTTAGTACTTAGACCTTATGCTGATCCCTCCCTTTCGAAAATCCTGTATCCGCCCCTGAAAAGGATCCCAGGTTTGCATTAATTTGAGCAGGGGGCAATTCAAAGTATACTTGCCACTACAGCTTCCATATAGATAGTACAGACCACGGAGCGCAAAGCCTTTCCCAGTTGTTGCACATGGCCGGAAAGTTGTTGACTTCTGCCCTATGCCTTAGAATTGAAGGGGTCAAACAAATCGGATTTTCTTGTCTTTCTCCCAAAATTATGTATTTATTTTGTAATATGTTGTAGCTTTTGGTTCTGACTAACTGTACATATGCATACTTTTGCTGACGGACGTGTTTAAAAGAGAAAGGAAACGAAAATGTGATTGTTTTGCCTTGCGCCTATGGGCCTACTACTACTCCTACTGTGTGCACTCCCCCAGATACCCAGGGTGCTCAGCCGTGCTGGCGAGCGGTGCTATTTGATGGTCCTGTATTAGTTGGTGGTCCTATATTATTGGGTGGTTCTGTATTAGTTGGTGATCCTGTGTTGCTTTCCCACTGTTTCATGGTTGAGGTTATATGGTGCATCTTGTTAGCTATGTGGTGGAGATGGTGTATTTCATTTATGAATGGTTCGTTGAGGTATATTTTGTTGTCACTCATTTTGTGGATTGCCTTGCATTGGTTAAGTATGTGTTGTTGATTTTCTGTATGGTTCCATATAGATAGTACAGACATCAACAAGAAGTCAACAATTTACTATCTGTATTGCGCGTTTGATTAGGGTGGCAGTGCGTCTGGCAGGAGGACTATTGTTACTGCCCAGGTTTGGACATACAGTCAAGGGCTTTAGCCCGAGACATAGGTATGTGAAAACTGGGGCAATAACAACTGCTGAGTGCCCCTGCGGTCTGTTCTTGAATTATTCTATATCAATTACAGAGGAAAATACACCAGAAAATGTTGAAAACTTTTGCTGATAACACAAAAATTTGCATTAGCATTCACAGGCAGGTATAACTGCCCTCCAGGGCAATAATAGACCTTTTCTGAACAGAAGGCAAAATGATTTCCGGGTTAGGACTTTGTGATCAGTTGATGATCAGTTGTATTCACTGCTAATTGAAACCAAGGCTTCCAGTGTTGTTGAGTCTAGCTGAATATACACGGGGGGAGAAGGAGCTGGCTGGCAGCTGTAAACTAGTTGGTAGGACGGTAGAAACCGGTAAGGGAGGAGAGGGGAGGGGAGGAGTTTAGAACTAGGAGAGGCCAGTTCAGGTCGGTGTATAAACACGCTGGATACAAGCCGAGTGAGCCAACATAAACAGCACCTTAATTAAAGCACTACCGGTAACCAGCGACAGACCATCCCATCATCAGCGGCACCAGCCGTCCGAATGTTCCCGGCGGTCTGTGTAGCCGGGCATTGTGGGTAATAAAATATGAATGGATCCCTAGGAATCTAACAAGGATTATCTTTTTGTTTATTCAGAACATTCCGACGTTAACTGCAGTATTCCCGACTACATTGGATTCTTTATCATTGATTATGGACGACGGTTGATCTGTCCTTTACTATGTGCAGCATTTACCTTGCTTTCAAATCACCTTTCTCTATAGAGCCATTACGAAAGTTTTGATTCTTGTCTTGAGTCAACAGGAAAACATATACAGTTCTCCACATTTGGGCAGTATGTTTTTCCAAATCTATAAAATGTACCGAAAGCAAAACCCGGTTTTGATCTAATAATATCGTTTCTGTAATTTGCAAACGCACTCTATCAATCAAAAACAAAAATGTACTTTTGCATGGCTAAATCAGTGTAGGCCTACTCCTATTTTCATACAAGATGCGTTGCACTTTAACTGAAGGTTCAGTGATTATTCAATCGTTTAAAAGTAAATACGTTCTTTATCCTAGCCGACAGACTTCATATATTATCAAAGGCCCTGTCCAACTGAATGTGCCTTTCGCGTGCTTTTTACTCTTCTCCGACAGGTTTGATTGCATCTAAAGGCCTTCCTGGTGTAGAGGATTAAGTAGGAAAAGGGGACAAAGCATCCCATGCTATTTTTTTGAGGGGTTTCGATAAAAATTTAGGGGAAAAGAACTTCATGCACGAATACATAATGCATACAAACACAAGCAGACATTTTTTAAGGGGAGCGCCTCCCTCTATATCCGCCACTGCGGGGAAAAAACTTTCATTGCTCTACAGTTTGTGCCCCATACTTTAAAGGAGACACGAAAAGAAAAGTTTCAACTGCAATAAACTATCCAAATGTATCAGATTAGTTGTATGCGCAAGCAAAAGTATCTTATTAAAGCGTATGTTCTATAAATAGGCTGATTTAGAATGTGGCTGTAGGCCAGGCTGTTCGCGCCTCCCTGTGCGTGGTGCAGTGCAAACAATGGGGTATGACGTAAGGGGAGGCATTATGCCTTACTGGTGCATGACCAAGGGTCATCTTTTAAAATCCATAAGTCTAAAACTGCTATATGAAAAATGTAAGCAATAATATATCAGTGTAATACTTAAATATATCTATGAATTCTGGAAGTTTCATGTCCTTTTGACTTATATCCTTAAAGTGAAATGCAAAATAACTTTCTCCATTAGTTATAAGGGAATACCAATGCCTCACGTGACGTCACTAGCATTGCACATGCTTGCCTCTTCCAGATGCGCAATATAATTGTGATACTGGCTTCACATTTACAAAAATATTATCTTAAAACTATTATTAGAACATACAGTGCATTTTCTAGCACATGATACGCTGAAATAGGCCTTAATGAAGTATTATACCTGTCTACCTTAATGTTGAAACATTTCTTTTCGGGTGAACTTTAAGCACCTCATAGCCCTGAGTTCCGCCCTACCCGTTCTTCCCCAGTTGGTCTTCATTTGGCGCCCCATACTTTTAGGGCCCCATAGCCTAGATTTTTTTACCCTGCCTGTCCTCCCCCAGTTGGGGGGATAGGCTGTTTGAGGTGGTGTATAATATACCGATAGCTCAGGCCCAGAAGTCAGGGATTATTACAGCCCACTGCCACACCTTAATACAGGCGCTTAGCGATCGGAGAGCTCACAGCAGCTATGAAAAGTGTATTAGATCTAAAGACTCAGAGATGTGAAGAGTGTATACAAGTGCATCTCAAGCTCTTGGTATTTTTGGGTGCTCCTTCAAACGGGAGGTTTCTTAGATAAAAATGGCAGATTCAAGTTAAAGATTCATGTTTGTAAAACTACACCTTCCATTATTCATAAACGATGCACCCATGCTTTGACGTAAGTGCTAGCTCCGGACATAGGAAGAATGATAGGCGCTTTGAACCCAAAGTTGACCACAACCCATCAGAGGCAAAGGCAGTTTCAATATGCTCTCGTTTTTCAAAAGATAAAACCAGGGCGGTTTTCTAGTCCCTACATAATATAAGTAATTTCGCCATTCTGGAAATATCCTAAATTTTGCAAACTTAAGACGAAAACTGCATAGGTCAAACTAGACAACCAAAACAAAACATACTGTACACTCCAGTGTACAATGCAACCTGTGTATAGTGAGGTATAGATGTAAGGGGTGCTCTGGTAGAGAACGTTCCTCAGACACCACTCAGACGCCCTCTTCAGGGGACGGCGCACACTAAGTGCCCCCCACCAGGAGACAGTAAAAGATGGGTTCAGAGTGCTTTTTGACATGGCGGGCGGCGGACCAGCTTTTTGTAGCGGAAAACAGGGTTAACACAAGGCTGTTTTAGTGCGGAAGTAACTGGGATAAAGTGGTCGGGTTTTAAGCCCACGTAAAACAGACTTAGAGCCCTGGAGTACAGGCACTTGGTATAAACCCTCGGAGGAAAACATTGGGTGGCTAGCCTCATTCTGTTATAAGATATTTAAGCAGTGGCGGGTCGGCCGGGGTGGGTGGGGTAAAACCGTAGCGGAAATGTTTCAATAATCTACGTTTGGTAATTGGTACAAACCTGAGGTTATTTATAGTTTTTATTATAAGGGGGTTGGTTTGCCCCACCCCTTGGATGACTGACTCTGGATCTTAAGGATTGCTAAATGAAGACGTTCGTTGCCAATATAACATGTGTCGTAATGAACAAGTTTACAAACCTTTAGAAAGGTATTATGAAATTAAAGTTTGAGTTCAAAATCCCAAACAGCTACTCATATCCCAGAGTAATATTGTAGGGAGTATATAATATGAATAGGTCAACAAGGAAGGGATCCAATATAACCACCCTTTCATAATTCTCAGCATTATTAAAACTGCAAGTTGGTAGTCCAACACGAACTTACCCTTACGACACGGCTCCATGTGAATAAACTTGATAATCTCAATATTATCTTTTATCATATAATATTGATATAATTACAAAAAGGGAAAGAACACTTCAAGCCTGTGTGAATGCGCGATCTTAAGTATTAAACCTCCCCTTTCAAAATCCAAGAGTGCCTGCCGTCATACATGGCACTGGTTAATACCATTCAGATTTGAGATCCATTGAGCTCCGGTCAGAGGATAAAATATCTGTAGTGCCCGAACAATTTAGCGGATTTAGCACGCCATATCTCGCTCCTCTTTTTCTCTCTTTCCCCCTATTCTATCCTCCTTTTTGTCTCTCTCTCTCTTTTTTCCCTTTTTTCCTTTTGTTTTCTGTTTCTTTTTCCTCCTTCTCCCCGTGACTAATGGCGCCTGTCTGGACAGGACCAAAACGAGGTTCCCTATATTGATCTCCGCCAAGCGCTGGTTCTGGGACTGACAGTATGACAGAGATAGTGGCGCGGCGGTAACAGCCTACATCCGATATATGGGGAGAGGGTGATAAGCTCAGCACTTCTTTTTTTTATATGTGTGTTTTTTCCTTAATGCTTAGTTCATTTAGGTAGTCTCTCACCAAAAGATTTACCGCAGTAAGGGAAGAGGCCATGCAAGAAAGTGCCCCCAATAAGGTGACAGGACAACTACCCCTGGGACAACTACCCCTGGGTAGTTGTCCTATCAATGGGGGTAGTTGTCCTACCAGTAGGGGTAGTTGTCCTACCAATGAGGGTAATTGTCCTATCAAGGAGGGTAGTTGTCCTATCAAGGGGGGTAGTTGTCCTATCATAGGGGTAGTTGTCCTACTATTAGGGGTAGTTGTCCTATCTGTAGGGGTAATTGTCCTAAAGGGGTAATTGTCCTATCTAGAGGGGTAGTTGTCCTATAAGAATAGTTGTCTTATAGGGGTAGTTGTCCTACCCATAGGGAGTAATTGTCCTAAGGGGTAATTGTCCAAAGGTGTAGATGTCCCAGGGGTAGTTGTCCTATGGGGGTAATAGTCCTAGGGGGTAATAGTCCTAAGGGGTAATAGTCCTAAGGGGTAGTTGTCCCAGGGGTATAGATGTCCCAGGGGTAGTATTCCTAGAATCCCCAAATAAGGATGGGATCTTTTTTGGATATAGGGCACAAACCGTTATGGATGCACACAGTAAAAGGCCTACATGAATGTATCAGTGTACAACCAGACAGTTGAATACATGTAATTCCTGGATTGATCAACACATTCTACAAACTTTCAGGTCGTTGGATTCTGTTCTTTAAGGAATGAAGATCTTAAAACAATGAAGATCCCAGATTCCTACTCGTGCTAACTATCTTCGAGGCAGCCGAGATTATAGTGGTCTCTTCTCTACAATATTAGAGTAGACTGGTGCGATTGTACAAGTCAGATGTGAACATCAAAATAATAATAAAGACATTTAATGTCTTTTTAGATGCGTGGACTATGGAGAAGGACAGCTAATTGCGCTTAACCACACTTGTTCCTTTAGTCTATTGCACAAACATTAATAGTGAAGTAAACACTATCCATACGAAATGTACACATTGCTCAGCTAAAGATATATATATATATATATATATATATATCAGACTTTGTGTACACGCAATTTCTACCGTACACTGGGTGATGACTGGAAGCCACTTTCTCCTTCAGCAGACAAAACACGTTCTAAATCCTGCAATAACACCCCATAATATCATTTCATTAATGGAGAAAATGGCTCAGGCACTCAGCGTTATCTAAATAATTGTACTAAAAAGTGCCATTAGCACTATCCTAGATCCATACACATTGGCATGCCAGTACCAAAGCCCCGTACCCACTAGGTGATTTGGGCCTTGGCGATCATATTTTCCCCTGATTGCCCGTCAGTATGGTGTATCAAAATACGCATGTTTGACCTGAATTGCTGGGGAAATCACCTGACGATTTGCCCGATGATTTTTATCAAACATGTTCATTTCAATACAGTATACTGATGGGTGATGAGACTCAAATCGCCTTGTGGGTATGGGGCTTGAGTGTGTCTAAAGTTCCCAACGTACCTGAGGTCTATTCTATACTAAAGGCCGTATTCCACATACCAATTTTGCTGCCGATTTTCAAAATCGGCATTGGGAATAAAGGTCAAATATGAATATGTAATACATCAATAGAAAGCTCTTACAATTCTCTTTTGAATGGTATATGAGATGTAAGGTCTTAGGCCTATCTCATAAAATCAAACAAATACAAAATCAGCAGCATCAAAATCGGTATGTGGAATACAGGCTTAAAGCCCCATACCTACTATAGACGATTTTGTATCTTGGTCATTGTATTTTACTCTGATCGCCATTAATGTGCTACATTGAAATGAATATGTTTGAGAAATTTGCCAGGAAAATCGTCTGGCAATTCAGATATAACATGCACATTTTATTACACCATAGGCCTACTGACCGGTGATTAGAGCAAAATATGATGGCCGAGATCAGGATTGCCTAGTGGGTATGGGGCTTTACCCCAGCGATTAGACTTTGTTTTATTCAACCAAACATGAGGACTCTCTTGCCAACTCCTCCATGGGCCTCTTTCCCGTGATGGACAACTTCCCCCCCATTTTTTGGTGTTCCACATAACACGTGGGGTCCCTATGCTCCCTAGAGACCAAGGCTACTTAATTCAAATTGTCAGGTTCACCTTATGTTACATGAAACCCCAGTCACACATCAGTAGCATAGGCCTAACTTAATTCAGATGCATCAAACCGCACACCCTTCATACCCAAAGTCTGAATGACAAAACAGCATAGCAGCAATTCGATAGCACAGCAGGAATGTTGTCATTTATCAAAGTCAAATATGTAGAAGAACCCCCCCCCCCCACCTCACTTCTGGAGCCCCACTTTATAAAACGTCCTGGACGATATAAACCTCTCCCTAATCCGCTGGTCGCCGCCTGCCCCGCCTGCCCCCAATCTCCTTACCGCCATCGCAGCAACCAGCGGCCGCGCATGCGCCGTGGGAGGTTGGCGACCTGAAATCCCGTTAGATCACGCTGACCACGAGAAAAGACGAGAGGTGGGAGGGGACACCGTGTTAGCAGGGTTATTTATTAAGGTGCAATCTCATTGTGCCGGACATCCAGGTCTATACTTTTATCTAATAAAGTAAAGCCCCGTCAAAAGAGCGGGCAGTGGGGTGGGGACCAAAAATATGAACCTCTACCATCCCCCATGGTAGATCAAGCTTTTTGAAACGGCGGGAGCGTACTAATAGAAGGGGGGGCGCCACCCTTTATTTCCGAACTTTAAATTCAAAGAATCTAAATTTGTCTGAAAACAAAAACGGTCCCCCACTAAATCCGCCACTGATCCTAATAGTCTCTTCTAAAATGGCGCTCTTCTTTCATGACCATCGCATATTACTGTGATAAAATCTCTTTTTGAGACTGAAAAATTCGCAATAGATCTCACCATAGACATACATAACATCTTATATATGTCTATGATCTCATGCATAGAATTAGAAATGAGCGTATCTGATCTTACAGATATTACCTAGCAACTTGCTGTGGAGCGTCTCATTATGTGTGAATATACATGTATGGATGTATATAGATGTATATGAATAATATATGTGTCAACATTATAATTATGTGTAGCTGTGCGTATGCGAGTTTGTATGAATATGTTGTGTATGAAACAGGTGTGTGTTAGGAATAGTTCACAACATTACTGTACAAATACTGTAGTACGGTATCTTAATGTAACTTTCCTATTTTTGAACATGGATACATGTACGATACATACATGGAGACACTATTTGAGACGACAAAAGGTTACTGATACTAAGCATGAGGAAGGTCTTGACTGTCGCACTACAAAGGACAATTAGTTACAGACTGTGTTTACCGTCACATGAAAAATTGAAATAAATTTTTCTCTGAAGCGATATTATAACGGGGATTTGGGGTTGCCATAACACCGTTCTGGGTCAAAGTAAAAGAACACTGGCCTACGAACTTAATATCTCGTACTGGTCGTGATATATTAAAGAAAACGATAAGCTGCTGGGTCGCCGCTGGGAATTAATTCAATTTCGTGTTTCACCACGGGGAGGGGGTATCCCTACCCCTACTGAGCAAAATTGCGAGAAAAAAAGTTCGTGTCCTTCATAAATGATATTGCAAAATTCAAATAATTACTATTTATAGCCCCTTTAGTTTGTGAAACTTTTAGAGTTATAGTTTGAAATTTGGCAATGAACCTAGCGTCGATATGTTTCCCCTTACCGTGTCCAACGTATATTCGGTGTAACTGAGTGTAAAACAGCAATTAGGCTGATGCCACAAGATACATTTGACAGATGCAGTTTGAGCAATCCGACTTTTGCAGTGAATACACAGGGGCGGCTCCAAAGCCACATCACTGGGGAGGGGGCAAACCCTGACTCCCCTATAACAAATGAAAATTAAAAACACTAGGTTTACACAGATCTTCCAATTTTAAGATATCAAATTTGTTTCCCTTTAGTATGGGACGAGGGGGTGGGGGTCATTCGCCTCTCCCCCCCAGCCCCCGAATCCACCACTGATACCGCCACTGATACAGTTAAGGGGTAATATGTGTAACATATTTAATCACACAACAAAATGCTAAACAACGATCTGTATGAACGTGTTAACGTCCATCAGACCTGTCAGTACGGCACTGGGACAGAATGGATGTGATAAGTGACGACTGTGATTACAAAACAACAGTTTCCTCTATAGCCCGAAACTGAGTAAACAAGGAAATCAACCTTGGGCTCCTTAACGTCTTCAGTTTTCATCTAGTGAATTTTGTGAAGAAAACTGATAAAATAAAATAATTGAGTTGATTCAAACGATGATTTACACACGAAGGTCCCAGGTAAATTTATGGATGTACCAGCATGTGTCTTTCTTCTATCGGCGCATGCTGTCATGCGTTTCTTTGAAGTGGACTTTCCGGACCACAGACCCTCCGCCCCCAGCCATCATCCCACTCTCCCTAACCCTACTGAGCATGAATACTGGAGAAATGGGTATTATGTTTATACCGTTATAGTATGGCCGAACAAATATGCAACGGGTGTACACAAGATGCCCACAACGTACAAACTGCGTGTCCCCGTCTTATTTACTGTTTCACTGTAGAAAAATATGGCGATATAGTTTCCGTTTTACTCACGAGGTGCCGACACTGGGCACACATGATGTCACCACCAAGGGCCGTACTCACCTAGAAATAGAAATCACAGAAACGTGAGAAATATTGTAAAATGAAGGAATTACCGCAATCCTCAGGAGAGCGTTTTGTTTGGGGTTAGATAACTATTTCAATCAATTGGTGGTTTTGTGTTTGTGCTTGTTTAGAAACAGCAAATTAACTTGATCCACAAGACATTCGTTAGCTAAAACGTTACAGCATTAAAATCAGAAGTAGGATTAAAAATCTGCCGCTCGGAGCAGATAGAATTGTGAGGAGATTATTTTAACGTCCACCAAACCGTATCATGTGACCCATTCCGAGAATATGATTGGATACAGATCATTAGGTACCATTCTACGTATACCTGCATGTATCCATACAGACAGGAACCGTCGTAGCCCCAACCTGGGAACGGAAATTACTAGTGTGTACACATTCACATAAACTATGTGCCGAGTTCATACATGACGCTTTTTCACTGAATATTTAGGTTTTGAAATGTAAAAGGGAATAAATCAAACAAGACAAAATATCAGACCTTTCATTAAAGAAAATAACTCTTATACTCCTTTCCCACGAACCTGCGCATTCCTCTACCTAGCCTACCTTTTAGGTCTGTTGGTAAATGGGCCACCTATAGGAAAATCCCTAAAATTTAGTAAAAAGGTGTTTCAAATTTAATACACCAGGGAGCGATGTATTGTAAGAAATGTATTCTACCTCAGAACCTCCCTGGGTCGGGGCAGATGACAGCCCAGACACATCGATGTAACCCCGACACAAATATAGACTTTGGCCACTGACCACTTGGCCCTGGTTCTAACCGTCCAGTAAACCTCTTACCCCCGTTGACCCTGATGTCCAGATGGCTAGCGTTAACACACCTGGAGTCTTCAGGCTAATAGGTCTGGGCAGAACATATATATTATATATATATATATATATATGTTTTAAAGGTTTTTATTAGTATTGTTTTTCAGAATTATTACATTTATAAATGTGAAAAGTATATACAGGATCACGTTAAGTCATTACAATATGGCTCATTTCATGCAAATTTCAAGTAACCTTCAGCATATGACAATGAAGATATCTTAAATAGTCATTAGATGCTTGCAAATCAGCATGGAGTACATTGTACACATCATCATTCAAGTTTCCTATGATTCATACATTTACATGAAAATGATACATGATATTGCAATAATTCAGGTTTATATAATGGACAGTATCAACAACATTTTATATTTCCAGTTATATATCTGAGGTTTCAGACGTAAAGCTGCACTGCTATTCACCGAGCAAATATTCACCAAAAATGACCAAGTGAATACCAGTGAGTAGACTTCAGTGGTATATCCTTATATCAATTGAATCAGATAATATATTATATCTAAGAAACGAACTTGAAGTAAATTTCACTTATTTCTAGGCATGCCTTTCCATCTCTTCAAAACCTAACGTCACACCTCTTCCTTCATGTAATGATCAGCTAGATTTGATGGCAATGAAGTTAGTGGGGTCTCCTGCCTCCAGGTTCTCTCACCTGTCGGGGAGCTGGAGGTAAAGAGGTGGACAGGTCGGGGTCTTGTTCCTCCAGGTAATCTCACACGTCGTCCATTCCATTACATGTATATCCTATTGCCCTTACCTCTCTTTACTAATTATTGGGTAATAAAGTGCTGGATTTGGATTATATCCTTACTCACAGGTATTCATGAGTTCATATAGACCTCATATATAAATTCAGAAGCCAAAGGCAAAAGACACATAGGCACATGTATTGTGTACGACATGGTTCCTCTATTAACCATGTATTACAAAAACAAATTTAAATGCAACCAATTATCCTATGATATACCATTTAAAGGGATTCGACACCCCAGGCCCGTAACCAGTGGGGGGTGGGTCCCAACAATGAAATTTTTCCAAATGTTCAACCTTCCCTTCCAAAATTAAATGTAAAAACCATAAAATTTGTAGGAAAATATTGAAAAGTTCCACTTTTTTCTACTTGCCATCCCCCTTTTCAAGTTCTTATAAACTTGCACGGAAGCTTAAAAGGACAGAAAGAGCTATTTGTGTACAGTAGCCCTTTAACATAGTTCAGTGTTTACAAGGCTGTCTGGACCAGGACCTCACTGTGTCTGAAGGACCTGGAGGTATGTGGAAGGCCCTTCAGTATGAAAGGGGTCAGGTCCAGCCATTTACATGCCAGTTACAAAGGTCACAAGCAGGGCCAAAGGTGAATAGAGAAGTATACTGGAGGGGTATACAGTTTGTGTCCAATTCACATGGGACCACTGAAATTACCTCTATTGGTGTGGGGAAACGGTTGGCATAATTCCAATGTGTATGTGTGGGCTATTTTGTATATTTCTGAAGTATTTCTCAGTTTCACACAACACCTGAATGCTCTCCACCATTTACAGCTTCATTACCATCGACTAGGTTTAATAGGACAATGTTATACTAGTACTCCTATTGAGCTTGAATACCTCAACCTGGTAGGCACACCTATGGACTAGATCCCGAGGGTGGCTGAAATCCCCTCATATTTCAAAAGGTTTGGGCTATAGGTCTTTTTCATAATTAAGTTAAATTCCCTGACCAAACGTCGGTGTAAAACGACTGGGACAGAGGCAGATCCAGGATTTCCAAAAGCAGAGGGGTCAGCATAGGCTAAGTTCTAAAACTGCATGTATTCGCATGCACCCATCCAATATTCTCCCCTCTTTGTCTATTTAGGGGTCCACAAAAAGGGGAGGGGGGCAGGACCCCCTGGACCCCCCTCTGGATATGCCCCTGTGGGATCAGACATTTAGGCGTTTATTTGAGGATGCAAAGGGGTTTGCGTCGACTCATCAAAAAGATGTATACGTTCTTCATTCCTGTCCTCACCTTGTTGTCTGTGCACTGAGACTGCAGTCAAAAGGCAGGTTTCCACAGGACGACAAACCATGCTCATTTTCAGTTTTTCAGTGTTAACCCTTTCAATATTTGCAGACCAAAGCATTCTAGTTGTTGTTCAGTCGCTCTGGTCTAAAAGAGTTTATACTAATTTTATCGCGTTTTTCGTTCTATGGAAACCCCCTTTAGTGTATATGGCACACACTGTACAGACATGTCTGACAGGTGGGGGGCCCTAGACCCCTAAATTTGACACGGAGACATGGCCATTTCTTAAAATCGACATGCGACATAGGGCCTAGTGTCATGAAGAAAAATATAAATGACACATCAGCGACCATTTCTTAAAGGGAGCCAAAACCAATATGATTGACAAAATTTTTGAAACTGAGATAAGTATAGAAATATTTTAGATGAGTCCAGTTAAAGTCAGTGGTAAAGTATTAACTGTGAAAACTAGCTCAAACTGAAGTAGAATGCCACAAGAGATGGTAATATTTGCATTTGTTTATAAACAAACCCTATTTTCACAGATCCACATAAATTGTTTTGAGCAAGAAAAACATGTTTTTGTTGATTTTTTACCGTAATTATTTCATGGTTTAGATTTTAACATAGGCCAGGAATAGGCTCAAGAAATGTATTTCCATGATTATTTGAGTTTGGTAAATTCCATCGATTTTATTGGTTTTGGCTCCCTTTAAATTCGACATGGGACAAGAAGTTAGGTGATGTCACAAGGGACATGATGATTTCTTAAATTCGACATGCGACATTGGGGCCTCCCCTCCCCAATCAAGGGCCCTAGGATGACGGTCGCTGTGCATGAACGGTGAGGAGGGCCCATAGCGGACAGGGGACGTTTCTATATGTATATATGTGACAGGCCTTAATATAGCCGGCTATTTTAGCGCATGGATCTATCGTAGACGTCCCTGAACACGCTCCTGTCGGCTGACGGGCATCGAGTTATCTAACATGCAGGATTGTATATAAAGGGACTGCCACTCATATCAATAGTACTTTACAGTGGAAAAGAAACATCGTGAACCGAATGCGCTGCTAATTGGAGGGATTATTCCCGAATCTCCAGCTGACAAAGTATATGTTCATATTTTGCATATCACTATTGCTGGTAACCCTATATAACTGACGCGCAGGTCGATACATGTGTATCCTACCCCTGTGTATCTGAAAATAAGTGGTCCAAGCAAATACAGTACGTACTTTATAAACGCATGCTGCATCATTATTTTTATACCCGCCAATAAGAATGGACTCTAAGTCTATGTATGCACCCCTCTATTAATATTGATGTGGGCCAAACACACAGGCAGGCCTATGTGTCATGACTAAAAACATATGTGGGGGTTGGAGGTGCTGAGATCCAGACATAAGTAAAACGGGACATCATTTTTTCCGGGGATAAGAACTTGAAAGTCTGAAGCTTCGCAACATGGCGGCAGAGGGAGCCACCAGCCGACTGGTCTTCACTACTCCTAACTGCCGGGCTTCATACAGTGTTGGGACACTGCATCATGTCGCCGAACGTTGGCCAGTAATAACTGACCTGCATTAAGACATTTATTAAAATAAATTGCCATCATTACTTTTTTTTTTTTACTGCACATGGATGATAGATTATTGAACTAAATCAAAATGTAGTTGACGCCCCACGTATTCCCACGCATGTAATAAAGTAAGGGGGATCTTATTCATTCATAAACAGGGGGTTACTTATAAATGATTGATGAATCAATATAATCTTATAATACACACTCTGAACAGGTGTCAACCATATCAGATCTAAGCTGCTGTCCTTGCCACCACCCTCACTATATACATACATAATTATGGCATGGCCAAAAGCATAAGCCAGAAAACAATACACATGACTTAATGGACTTTGAACTAACTTCATTTAAAAATCACTCCTGTTATGCAGTGGTCACAATATGGTATTCTATAACCACACTTTCTATTCAGTAAACCATATCACGCCTGGTCTAAAAACAACAAGCAATAACGTCCCCGTTAGTTCACTCTCTGTCCACAGGGGGCGTGCGGCCCAGATGTATCACCCTATTAACCGCTTAGGTAACTCCTTCCCCATCACTCACCAAGCACAATCTGCCCTCACAATGGGCCGTGGGCGGATACGGCGTTATGTCAGGGCCCAATGTGCTTGGTGAGTGATCCTCGCCCAGGTCCTGGATGGAGACGCCGCTCGCTTTATCAAACCGATATTTAATTGCGTGTTGTCCGCCAGTTCTCGATGAGATGTGCTCCGAGCTTTGAGGTTACAGTCGACCCCCTATAAGATGGCCATTGTTTACATGTATTTGCATTGACTACATTCAGTCAGTGACTTCTTTGTAGGGGTCTAATCATGTCAACGTTGAGTTACAATCAGTGGGGTGTTTCATAAGAAGCTCCGTATTTACGGGAGTTTTATGTGTCCGTACGGAAACTGTACGTGAATTTGAAACTCCCGTATCTCTCGTAAATCGACTCAAAACTCCCGTAAATTTACCCAAACTCACGTAAGCAAAGACAAAATTCACGTAGCTATGGCAGCCCAAAAGGTGATCGTAACTTTATGGGCCTTTATGAAACGCAAAACTCACACAGTGGTACGGAGGTTTGTTATGAAACGGGCCCCTAGTCTATTTAGTCAGTGACTACTGTAGGGGTCTAACCATGTTAACACCAAGTTACGCTCTGGTCCATTTAGTCAGTGACTACTGTAGGGGTCTAACCATGTTAACGCCAAGTAACGCTCTGGTCCATTTAGTCAGTGACTATTGTAGGCATCTATCCATTTTAACGCTGAGTTAAGATCTGGACCTTTTCGTCAGTGACTATTGTAGGGGTCATAATGTTAATGCTGAGTTAGGACCTGGTCCATTTAGTCAGTGACTATTGTAGGGGTCTAACCATGTTAACAACAAGTTAGGAGCTGGTTCATTCACCCCATGGGGGTTCTGGGTAAGAATAGGCCCCAAGTGCTGATCGTATGAGGCGACGATAGGGGGGACCCAGCACTGACCAAGTGGTTCTTTGGGTTCAATTCATGGTTGATGATGTGGTTCACTAAGGAATGAGGTACAGCAAAAATGATTTCCAGGTTTTGATCCCCTGCTGTTTGCCCATCCTGTCACCTTCATCTCATAGATACGATCACCAGAGCCAGAACTCATCCCCATTCACTTTCGCCATGAATATGACCTTAGTTGTTGAAATGGCATAAAGCAACTATTACTCACTCACTTACTCACTCTGGTCCATTCAGTCACGGACTACTGTAGGGGTCTAACCATGTTAATGCCAAGTTACGATCCATAGAAACCAATAGATCCATAATTGATCCCCCTGTCGTTGAAGACCTTTTTATCAGCTGCTTATAGGTGCATTCAATATTGTTTCTGACCTTTCATTCTACGTTTTAATTATTCACTGCCACTGCTACGCCTTTAGAATAGAAATTACCTCACGCATGTAAATGTAGCCAACCGCAAGCTGCCCGTTATGTAATTATGCAAGGTGAGTTTTTGAAATAATTTTGGCTGATCAGTCTAGAATACTTATAGAATTCTGGGACACTTAAAGCCTACAATGGTTATTTTACCAAGGCTCCACAAAAGGTATTCCACCATCTTATTTGTTTGATTTATCTGTCAATGTGTGTCTTTTATCTAACGTATCCCCTCCATGCAGTATATACATGCGAGTTTGACTTACATTTGAGTAAGATTAAACTTTTAACCAACACATACTTCTCTTGCAGTTCAAGTCAAACTAATTAATCTACTTTCGGGTATGTAGCCTGGCTAAACTAGGAAACTCACACATACTCTTAACAACAAACAGCAAGCCATGAATCCAGCTTAGGGACCAAAGATCAGCAGACCCCCTCCCGGGACCTCCCCTAACCTCACCAGTTAATTCTCCTCCAGCTCCCGGTAATAACCTCTCCTCGGGTGATAAGTGCCTGGGGTAATTAATCACCGAGTAGATCAGTTATAGGCGAGGATTAATGATGCAGTAGATCAGTTAGATCAGTCGTTGTGGATGCAGGCCGGGTCAGGGGAAGGCCTCTAAAAACCTACTCTCTCAGTATTGAGGACGTGAGTAGTATAGGGAAACGAGTGTTTTACCCAGGCATGGTAGTGGGAGGAGGCGGTCCATACAGTCAATGAGGGTCTTGATTCAGCCAATCAAAGGAGCCGGAAATACATTGTGTATGACCGGAAGTAGTTTATGAAGCCATTTTAGAATGATATCTGATGAAAGTGACTTTTGGACAATATGTTGGAGGATTTTGATTGTAAACAGTAGATAAAAGGTGAAATATCACCTATTTTCAGGTAAAAAAGTATGAACAAACACGACGGGGGATCCCACATGGCTGGTACATGGGCACCTACCATTTGAGTAAAAGGTGAAGTGGATATCTGCAAGAGAATGGCAGTGGATTTCCAGGTCAAGTGCAGTTACAGAAACAGTATGTACGATTAGAAACACTGCACGTACAGCTACAAGAATTTTCGGCTACAAGTCTACCTTAACAATCACAAGAAAATATCGCAATTGTATAGGCCTACGTCTCTTCGCATGCTACTGTCCCAGCTTTATAGCTTCAAATCGAACCGAAGGAACGGTTCTATTCTGAAATATGCATGTTTTATCAAGAATTCTCCATAAAATCAGCCTTCAGTGTACAGGATTAGATTAGATGAGCACGTTAGTTTTATGAGGATACTGCATCATTTGTACAATGAAGTTACAACCATTATTAGTTAGCTTATATTAATTTGTAATCTACCGCCCACCTGCATCCCATACACTGTCATCAAACGGGCCATATTTCACATCAGAAACCTAGGGACGTCAGATATTGGTCATCTGGTGCTGCCATAAATAAGGCCAGCATAATTATGTTGTTGTGAATCGTAAAAAAAGGGGGAAAACACACACACAAAAGAGCAAAACAGTGACTTCAGTGTTAACAAAATATCAGTTGTTATATTCCCAGCATGTTGGGGGCATCCTGACCATCGGCCTACAGGGTCGTTTCTCCCAAACCTCATCTTTCAGATCTGTCAAGGTACACGCCCGAGCTCTCAAGGTGTGTATGAAGTTGACGGAAACCACTGACTGGGTGTGAGTAGGGACGGTGGGGCTGGGTGCGAGGTGGAGAGGGGCATGAGGGGCAGGGGGAGAGTGGGCAACATATTGGGACCATAAATTAGGCGAGAACAAACCCTCCCCTGACAGGTCGACAGTGAACACAGCTTGTGATGACGTAGGGCACAGCTTGTGGTGACGTAGGGGGTGATGGATAACGTGAATACACCTATTATCATTCACCTCATAGGGGGAATAGTGCTGCCATCAAGTGGCGAATGGAGGAGGTAGGGAAATTGGAGACCCCTTTATCATTTTTATTTAAATTTTGTTGAAATATCTATTGTTCTTAGCTGTGTGACCCATCTATCAGGATAGCAAAACATTTAACTTAGACCAGTCTACATAGGCCTTATCTAGATATAACTAGACCTATATGCATAAGACTATTTTTATAATTATGCACATAAAGTTGTTTTATCCATCAATTTTGGTGTCGATTTTGCTGAATATTGAAAGGTTGTGCTGTAAATTGGTCAAATATATATGAGATTGTAGGTCCTGTGGTTTGTTATCGACTAGTGATATTAAAGGGGGGGAGCCTTGGGAGGGCGATATTACGTCAAATGCGAGTCATGACGCGCCACCTAGAAACACAAGAAAATATAGGTCAGACCTCCACGTTTTGATTAAAAGACAGGACTGCATTAATCGTATTAGAGTTACAGATAACAATAACTACATCTGTCACCCTTCAGCGGCAATATGTGTTGCGTATGAAAAAGAGGACCTTTTATAGGGGTGCTTTAATGCGACTAATGCAAGAGGTACATTATTGTGATTGATGATGAGCTACTGCACTGAACAAAATATGAGTAGTGCCTCTCGAACTTAAATTACTACGACCCACATGTTCACAAAAGAGCTCTTCAGACCGCAAGTTGTATTAAAGCTTTAGTATCTAGATAAAGACTCAGTAGGAATTAATATAATCGAAACTTGAAATAATATTTCATTGAAAGGCTTATATGAATCCCGAAACGAAGCCAAATTCTGTGCACACTAAAATACAATTAAAATACAATTCACAGAAAATACCTTTATTAGATTGATTTTCCTCTATAGGCCTACCGCACTTCGTTTTGAAAGTGTACAGAAAGGAAACTTCAACACGTTGGCAGGTTAGCCCATTCCCGAGATGAGAAAACGTTGGATTCAATTAGTGCTGAAAGGGTTAAACATTTGTCTGATTAACCCCTTAGACTGGAGCCCTGGCCAGCTGCGTCCTGGGTGACCAGTGTCCGAGGACCCTTGACCCGTGGGGGTACGGGTCAAGGAGCGTTTAAACAGGCCATCAAAATCGTTACTATAATTTATGTTTCCCAATAATCATTGTTGAAAGTATTACAATACCCTGACAATTCTCCATACCACGGATAGCTGCTTTACAGTATTTTAAGTGCCTGCGTGCTAATTTGGACTAACTTGTCGACAAAAACAAAGCAAAAACTATAGAAAATATAAAAATAACTGTTATATATCTATCTATAATGAATAAATTTTCAAACAACTTAAAAAAATGAATACACATAATGTATAGAAATAAATCATGATCACTAGTTTTCCCCTATGTTTAATAACTAGCTGATAACATGATTAATTAAAAAAACTTATATGCTAAATCCTTGGGATTTGTCGAAATGTTACCCAGCATGCAACTTGATCTAAACTAACCTGTAGGTAAATCTCAGGATGTTGGCTGTCCTTTTTAGCTTGGTTGGGAGAATTTAAATGAGCATTTTGATGATGTCATGCTGTGTAAACTAATCTATCTAAGGAAACTATTAGCTTGAAGGTCTCCCCAGGTAGTTCTAAGGTTGTTCTAAGGTTGTCTAAGGGTCACCTTCTCATGGGGAGGAAGCCACCTACACACAACATGGTAGGCAGTGTCTGAAACATGGATAAATAAGCAGGAGAAGGATTGTTTGAGTTAGTCGCAAATGAGTATTCATTCTGCCTTGCCATTTATTGGAAGTGCCAACCCAATGCAATAAGTCAGGCTATATCACTACATACGGCAATTGCAAGAATGTCGTAACTAGTTGATACATGTTGTGATGGCTGCCTTGGCACTCATGGCTGACCCAAGGGGCGTCCTTGGGGTCTTGACTCCCCCCTCTTTTTTTTTTGGTTGACCCCTAAAATACAATAAAAAACATTGTGCTTCAACACCTCGTCAAAAAAAGGTTTCCCTAAGTTGTAAAGAATGAATTTTGATGATAGGTCGTGTACGATACACGGTCACTACAGTATATCTACCGAAATAGACTGATAACCTTAAACTTTACTAGGCTTGGTAGAAACTTGCTAAGACATCTGGTGTTGCCTAGCTGAGGGCTACATACAAAAAAGTAAAAAGGCCGTCTACCATCGAACAAACACCAATTGGTTCTGCATTCTAGATTCCCAAGTCGAGGACGGTTTGTTCCACAGTGACCCCTGGTACCAGTATGTAGGTAAATCCCCACCTACCCCCTCCCCCTCCCCACCACCTTGACCCCTGCTTGCCTGGCCGCCTCCACAGCCTCCAAAACGAATTGGGTCATGTTGGGATAAGAAAAGGGAGTCAGGGGGCGTCTGATTAAGAAGATGCTTCTGTATTCAACCCCCGGGGCAGGCCAGGGAGAACCCAAATCAATCAATATCAAATTAACACAGATCTTTTTGAGTTCCAAGATAGGATAAAACATTCAATTAAAGCAGAGTTGATGATTCCTGATTGATAACATTTTTTCCTTGATTTTCTTTTTGTTTTGTAATTTGCTTATAGTTTCTATTCGGTTGTTGCCTAAAATTCCTTTCTATACTATCTGCTTTTTTCTTGTTCTTTTCCAAAGTTGTGTTTATCGCTGTTGCGAGGGTTGACACACCCAAATTTTAAATGTATTGGAAGGATATTTTGGGATTGATATTTTCACATTCTGCTTTCACTACCTGTTAGATGTGTCCTGTGGCTTATGAAGCGTACAGAAGGCAAGTGGTGGTAATGTATATATCAGTCAATTAAATGTGTCCAAAAAGTGCATAAAACCATCGCTGTTGCAAGGATTGGCACATTGGAAACCTTAAGGATATCGCTGTTGTGAGACCTGCATAGAAGTCCCCGCTGTGATCTCACTGTTGCGAGGGTTGGCTTATACGATGGAGCACAGGGGTCCTCTTTAACAGTTATTGCCATACATTAAACATTGATCCATTTTGTGAACAAGTCAAGCATATCATGGATAATTATAGAAGCATTTACCAGCTGTTTACATTCGTTACTTGCAACCAGGGGAGTGCATGAGGGAAGATTCTATGTACACGAGGATTTTCACGAAACACGAGGATAAAGATCAACCTCGTGCGTATTAGGAACAATCATATGCACGAGGTCGTTATTTTGGGCACCTTCACGCACGAGATAGAAACTGAAGGGAGGTCCAGGGCCGGGAGGGGGTGGGGGCTGGACCGGGAGGGAAAGGATAGGCCATCTACCCCTGTCCTCTGCCCCCTTCCCCTGTCCCCTGCACCCTTCCCCTGTCCCCTACACTGCTTCCTTCTATCCTATATACCGCATCCTCCTGTCCCCTATCCCTTTCTCCTGTCCCCTGCCGCCTCCCCCTGTCCCAAGCTGTCCATCACATGTTCAGTTCAGTCTAAATTTTATCTCGTTCATTTAACAATACCTGGGCTACTGTTTAGATAAATACATACTTACCCACTTATTGTTATAACCCAAAATCAATAATAATTATATTACCGTACCGCTTGTCATTGTGTAATAAGTTGGTAGTATGGTTAGCAGAATCTGCGTTAAACTAATTACTATCAAATGTATATATGTTATAAATAAGATGAAGGCCGACAGGGCCCAGGGGGAGATGAGGGTTGACAGGGGTTGATATAAGTCAACAGGGTCAACCACAACCCTCCACCAACCACCACGGCCCTCCACCTACCATCACGGCCCTCCACTGATCACCATTCCCCTCCACTGATCACCACGACCCTACACTGATCACCATTTCTCTCCACTGACTATCACGGCGCTCCACTGAAGGGCCTCGTGTGTACAGCATTTTGCAATTTTTGAAGACCATATTACACGAGGTCTCTGTCCCTGAAAAGTCCATACACGAGGATGAGGATCAACCTCGTGCATATAAAGGTCCTTAATACGCACGAGATCGTTTTTGACCTCGTGCTTATAGACGGTAGCGTGCATGAGGGCATCGCCCATTGTTACTAGCCCTATAGTCATCAAATTGCCCCTGAGACCTGTGGCCTGTTGCACAATGGGTTTCATAACAACGAAAATATTGTAAACAACGAAACATTTCGTTGTTACTTTTATCGTAACAACGATGGTTTTGCACAATTTCTTTCTATATTTAGAATGTTCCCAAAGAGCTGTAACTTTTACTGAATTTTTTATAATTTTTTCTTAGTTCATAACACTTTACAGAATTTAATTTCATTCATTAGATCCCGAGATATTGCATTTTTGTAACAACGAAACATTTCGTTGTTAAGCAAAAGGGGCCAGTGGCCCGTTGCACAATAGAATTTCGTTACTAAGATAAAACAACGAAAGCACAACGAACTTTTGCTTAACAACGAAATGTTTCGTTGTTACGAAAATAATCCACTGTTACTTAAATAATAAAGATCTCTGGTTCTATTGGACGGAATTGAATTCTGTAAATTGATACAAAAAGGGGAGACATTAGAGACAATTCAGTAAAAGTTACAGCTCTCTGGGGACATTGTAAATATAGAAAAATAATTGTTAAAAAAAGTTTCGTTGTTACGAAAATAACTGCAAATAATTTATTAAGCAACAACGAACTCTTTCGTTGTTTATCATATTTTCGTTGTTACGAAACCCATTGTGCAACGGGGCACTATGGCCTGTTGCACAATACTATCCGTAACAACAAAAATCAGCAAAACAACAAAACCTTTTCGTTGTTACTATGATCGTAACAACGATAATTTTGACACTAAAAAAACTTATTTAGAATGCTCTCGATAAGCTGTATTCTTATTTTTTCTCTTCATATATCAATTCACAGAATTTACTTTCACCCAGTAGAAAAAGAGATATAAGGGTTATCTTAACAATGATAACTATTGCTGTTACAAAAACTATCTTAGAGTTATCTTAAAGTTATCGTAACAGTAAAATGTCATGGTGCAACGGGCCACAGGAAGCATGCAGTAAGGACCCGCCTCACATTCTGAATCTACTGAGTCAGCTCTCTAGCTGCTTCCATGGCATGCCTATCGGTAGGTATGATCAAAGTATGTTGTGATGACATTGCAAAATAGACTTACCCTTTTTAGGGATTTTAGCACTTTTCATAAAATGACTCTTTGTGGTACTCACCTGAAAATAGAAAGAAACGAGACGTTTAGTGATAAAGAACAAAACATCAACATGCCTCCACAGTATGAGAGATACATAGTAGAGGTTGGAGAGAGATGACACGTAAAGAGAAATAATATTAGAATGAAATTTCAAAATAATGATACTTGAAACACTTGCAGTAAATGACTGTTTGTGAAGAAGAAGGAGATATGGTTCAAAACTAAATGAAACGGAGAAGTGGGTTGGGAATATCGAATAGAGGAAATCTATATCCCTAAGATCGATCCATTTTGAATCATTTTCGCGATAAGCTAATTAAAAAAAACGGTACTCAACTTTAAACCAACGCCTTTTAGAGCAGTTCTTGGTGTGTAATAACCAACTATGTGAGCAGGTTTAACCAGCATGGGAAGATCAAACTAATGCAAACTAAAAGGACCAGCCCTTTATGATTAATCCAACCTTTTTATGTGGAATACGTCCCCGTTTGGACTCTTTACCACCGCTCTGTAATAGTCGCCACTCACTACATCTCTGATTAGGTTTGTCAATCAAATATCACGACTCGTGATTAGAGTTTCTACCAGTGGAACCACTTAATCTAACCCAAGGCCCCGCCTCTGATCGGCCTAATTAATAGCCCTTATAACTGGTACCCTTCTCTGAATCGCCTCTCATTAGAAAATCTGTTTGCGTGTTTGGTGCTTCTAATAATAAAGACCAAAGCTTGTTTGCGCAAGTTTTACTCCTTAGAACCTCCCTTGTTTACAGGGGATGGTTCGAGCATCTTGGAAAGTGGACGCGGGTTTCTGATGCATGCTTAGTTTTAAATCTCACACGGAATTATCCTGACGTTCTTGTGGTTTACTTCCTATACATAAATGATAAGTAGTGGAAGAGGAGAGAAACTAGAAAAAGGGTTTGTATCCAAAAATCTTAAAACCATCCCTTTATAAAAACACATGTAAGAGGTGAAAGAAAAGTAATATATATTCATACCAGTTCAATGCATCATAGATACAGGAGTTTTATGACCATGTAGGGTGATACAAGAAAGTAGTTCGAGCAGTAGAAAATAGTTCCACTTGTTCAGTAAGTCTAAGCTTTAAGATTGCACTTTAGAATATTGTTAGGATGTGATTAATCCATATCCAACTGGGGAGAAGGTCCTTGGTGGGATATCAACCCTCGACATATCAGGGATATCAGCCTTTGGGTGGGCCCTGTCCTCGGACTGGTATCCCTGACATACCTTGGGTTGATAACCCACCTTGTACCTCCTCCACTGTCGGTTATCCGTATCTATAACCTCCATCAGACGCTGCCTTACCTGTCTGACCCCCTCCCCATCAGCACAGCGGTTGAAGCTGGCCTTGAGGGACGCCCTCACACTCTCACACAGCTTCTTCAGCTTGGACGTCATGTTGTCATGGCAACCAGGGCACACGGGTCAAAGGTCATCTAACAGTCTCCTTCCGGGTCACACCGATGCTGTCTCAGTAATATTCCGTTACCATTTAGCCGATTATAATCCAGACATTAATCATATTAAGCATTAATCAATGTATTAGTTTTTTTTCAATATTCATGTAATAATAAATTATGGGTTCCAAGGTCATTCCAAATACTGAAACATCCTCGTTTTTATAACTTGTTGTTCCCATTTTCCTCTCCTAGACTTAAATAATGCACGCTTTCTTCCTCCCTATGAAGCAATGCTGCATTAATGCACAAATAAGGACAAGGCAGTTGGCGGGGTAATCCTCTGCTTATCGTGTTTTAGATACGTTACAGCCCTTTAGGGATTAGCGTGCGTGCCCCATCACATTGCTCGCTGATTAAGTGATCTGGTTGTAGATAAGGTGATTATAACCTTTACGGGTAACCTGTTATAGGTGCCAGGTGTCAATCTCCGGTCCTCAGGTATAGGTACCCCTTTACCGTCCTCAGGGCGCGTCTAGGTTAAGCCTAGGGTATAAGCCCCTGGATGAAGCCTACGTTGAAGTGACCTGATTAAGGCCTAACGGAGGTAGTTATGTAGGTCAATGAGTTTAGGCTCAGTTTGGTAGTAGTAGGAGGCCTACTTGTGCTAAGCCTAAACTCCTGGGATAATCCTTTACTGCCCTATGTACCTGGAGCCGGGGTTAATCCAGACAGGAAGCTGTGAGGTACAAATTAGGCTGTCCGCCAGCCGCGCCTCACATGGGGAAATGTTATCTGAATAACATCCCACCATAACACATATCCCGTATATCGTAGTTTACATACATATATGTATGTGTGTATAATGCCTTGTATGAATATATGCTGATATCCTAAAGTTTAACAATCCCATTGTTATGCAAATTCACTTAGGAGTCATTGAATTGGTGTAAGACTCTGAGCATGTCTGTGCTACTGAAAAGTGCAATTCTTTTTCTGCACTCTCATTGCTTGACGTCAGCTACAGCATTCAGACAGTATTGCAGTAGGCAGATATGTTACTCATTATGTACATCCAATATGGCTAAATCATCCACTTAGCGACTACTCCAATAACTCTGAGGTTGGTCGCCGACACACGTTGTTGACAACGTGTTAGAAGGACTGTTAATTTCGAAAAGCCACCGTCGATATAACCATTAACCTTTCGCTGACATGTTCTACATTGAACTCCAATTTTGCTGGTAAAAAAGACGTGTTTTTCGACGCAAATTCATATATTGTGATGCATCTAACTGGCGTAATTCACAAAAAACAAGATTCAGCAAAAGATAATTGACTATTATATATATGTAAGTTAGAACTCTATGGATGTTTGGTATTTCTGGTGGTGAGTAGTTAGGACCACCTGAGGATGACAGCCGTGGTGCGAAAATGTCTCAGCAATTCGATAAACGCGGCTAATTGCCTTGACATTTCCACCAACTATTTTCACAGAAGAAATGTCGTCTCCTTCAGAACTCCTCTCTCAGTGTGCCTCTTTCTGAGAGCTCCCTGTGCCTAAGACACCATGACCTCTATTATTCAGCACTGGGGGGTGAGGGACCAGCCTGACATTTAGAAGATCCAAGTGGTAGAAGAGGTCTCTAGAGTCTATTCTAGAGGTGTAATTGAAGAGGTTAATGCGTTGTGGTTGTTGTTGTTGATTTGCAATCAGTGTATTTTGTAGGATGTAGAATCGGCGGTGAAAGGTGCAAATGACAATTAGCAGGCCTGGAGTAGGCGGTAAACAAGTGCTCCTGCTGATTATAATTCACAACAGCGTTCCGTGATGGCGTTCCCGGCGCGGCGGGGAAATGGAGAATTGTCGTCTGCTGGTGCTGAGATTGCTCTGTCCCATTAGATTGATGGATTAACCGGGGGAGACGCTGGCGTCCCTCCTCGTCCTCCCTCAATTTCCTGGCACTTCCTGGCAGAGAATCCTATAAAGATCACGTGGTGCCCGTGACGTATCCATCCTCCGAGTCCCCGGATGTTTGGATGCTGTGGCCACCTTTCACGCCGAATGTCGTCTGCTTTTTTACAATTCGGTGCAGCGTCCCTCCACGAACGCTGGTCCTCGCGTCCCCCGTCCACCACCTTGTCCCACACTCTCCCCTCCTTCTCCCAGTCCTGTTAGCATAGGGTCTTAGAGTGCAAACATGGCGCTAGTAAAAGAGGGGAAATATTGACATAAATTGTCGACTCATGTTGACACGTTTCCCCGGCTGGCCGGTAGAGGGCCAAAGGTCGAGCGTCTCTAACCACCGCTTAGCCAATAGAAACAGGGCGGCAGGTCCCGGATAACTCGGCCAATCGGACGGCCTGCTCATATTAACGTTAGATCCAGGAGAAATGTGCTAAATAGCAGGGTTGGGTGCGGGGCAGTAAGGGCCGGGATAAGGGATCGCACAATCTGTCACTAATCGTTCATGCAGTCGTACCTTAACAGACCACCAATGAGTCAGTAATTCATAATATAAATGAATAAATCTAGGCTTTAATTAACGAACACTGTCTACTCAATAAGGTTTCTTGTAGACAGAATATATGTGTAACTACTACAGTTAAGTTAATGTTGGTTTCAGAAAACAGCGAGCAAGTTCACTGAACACTTGTGGGAGGTCTGGGTACTGTTCCCGATAACTATAGGAAATATTATTTTTGTAAAATATTCATCCTTTTTGTAAATTTCAAACCTTTGATAATATAAAAACATGTATGTCATGCGAATACAAGGAAGACAGATGTGTGTAAATAGCTGCATTCATCTGGTAAAGTTTGGCATTGCCGGCATACCGTTAGCCTACAAACAACACGCAGTTAGGGCCAAACAAAACGGTAACAGCGATGGTTACCTAAAACAAATTTAAACCGACCATCAAAGGCTCGCCCTCAATATTTCTATACCACCTCCCCGTCCCTAAGGGTCCTTAGGTGGACACGGCAGGGTGCTAAAAGTGTTATTGGTCGAGACAAAGCATCGTTTTAAGTCCCTGTTAACTCCCTGGAGCACCTATACCCACTGACTGGGGGTATAGTTTATACTGTTTGGATCCCAGGGGTCTCTAATTAGCCTATTTACAGCTGAATGTGTTGATTGAAAACGTGCGCGTCATGACGATATTCAGTGTGTGCTAATTACAGTTTCCATTCAATGCTGTGTTATCTTTGTATTGTAATACACTCCACTTGCATTGTTTTACTTGTAATTTGAAAGAATATCTTATATAATGTTATACAAACAAGTGCAACTGTATAATCTCGTTTAAAAATGAATCGTTATTAAAATAACGAGATTCTTCGCCTGTTAATGAAAAAAAACCTACTAAAGTTTGAATTAGATAATTGTAAATTAATCATATATTTGTATAAAGAAGAGATTGTTATTGGCAAAGAGGAACTAGTAAGGAAAAAAAGGATATCCTCCATAGATACTGTATTAGAGTGAGAACAAATTTCTTGAGATTTTAAAGATTTGAACTTGTTCTTGTAAACTTGTCACATAATAAAAACAAAGTCACCATGCTGAATAACATGTCTTTTGACCTTGTCTAAAACTTGGGGGAAAAAAAGAAATTTTGTAAAGATTGAAAATTGCAGGCGTTTTTGGACACTTTGCATATCATAAAAATAAGGTTGCTATGCTAACTAACATGTATGATGACCTTGTCTTAAACTTGGAAGCAAAAGGAAATTTCATGAAAATCAAAAATGTTGAAGTTGTTTTGATGCACTTGGCACATCATAAAAACATGGTCGCCATGCTGATAAACATGTCTGAAATCCTTGTTTGCAACTTAGACGTGAAAAGAAATTTCCTGAAAATTGAAAATTTTGAAGTTGTTTTTATGCACTTGGTGCATCATAAGTATATGGCCGCCATGCTGATAAACATGCCTGATGACCTTGTCTAAAACTTGGAAGGAAAAGAAGTTTACTAAAAATCAAAAATTTTGAAGTCATTTTTGGGCAATTGGTGCATCATAAAAACATAGCCACCATGCTGACAAACATGTCTGATGACCTTATCTAAAACTTGGAAGTAAAAAGAAATTTCCTGAAAATCAAAAATTTCGAAGTTGTTTTTATGCACTTTGCACATCATAAAAACATGGCCGCCATGCTGATAAACATGTCTGATGACCTTGTCTAAAACTTCAAATGAAAAGAAATTTCCTTAAAATTAAAAATTTTGAAGTCATTTTTGGGCACTTTGCGCATCATAAAAATATGGCTGCCATGCTGATGACCTTGTCTAAAACTTGTCTTTAAGGTTAGACTACTGTTATGCGCGGCTATTTCACAGCTCTCACAACAATGTACATTGATAAGTTGGCTGCCACCTGTTCCAATATATATAATGTATCATTAAATACCCTATTGCAATGTTTTTTCTGTGATATAAATTATATTACTATGGGTGGTACAATATAAATATGAATTAACCGGAAATGTGAAAATCTTATTTTTCAGTTTTATTTTTTGAACTGAAATATCTCAGTCAATAATAGAGGAAAACAAATAGAATTTAGCATGCATATAGGTGATGGCCATTTGGAGGGAACCGTGTCTCAGATTCTTTTTTTATGTCTTAGTTTTGATTTTATGAAATCTAGAAAATGAAAGTGTAAAAATTGATAAAAAATGACAAAAAGTTTCCCGTTTTTTGTCATAAAAACTAAACTAGGACATAAATAACAAGAAAAACATGAAGGTAGATCGTAAACGATCTAGAGTGAAAAAAATGCAAGAATTGTGATCAGGGGTGAGGGCCTTCCATATATATATATATATATAAATAAGGGGTTCCTTACCCCCTCCCCCCACACACACACACACACACACACTCCCACTTACCGTCCGTGCCCAGACCAGCAGGGGCGGCCGTCCACCTGGACATCCGACCAATGAGCACAGGGGTGACTGCCTTACCCCCCACACACACTCCCACTCACTGTCCGTGCCGAGACCAGAGGGGGCGGCCGTCCACCTGGACATTCCACCAATGATCCCAGGGAGGGTTCGTTAGGATGCGCTGGTGCGCCGGCGGATATAGGTTGGTTAAGGTCTCCCTCACATATAAGCCTTTGCAAGGCGGTAACAGGCTACAGCCCAGCTGTAACTTGTTACCGCCTATGTGCCAGGGGCGTGTCACCAGCCTATATGCGCCGGCGCACCGGCGCATCCAAACGAACCCACCCCCAGGGCCGACTGCCCTACCCCCCCACACTCACCTCACCTACCCCACGTGCAGCGACCAGCTGGGGGCGGTCCTATACCTGGAAAGCCGACCAATGATCACAGGGTGACTGCCTTACCCTACACTGGTTCCCCGTGGTAATTAACATATACCACTGGTATGGAGAAATGAAAGACTGTGCTTCTTTGAGGGTGGTTTCCCTAAGTCAGCTGTCAGGCGGCCCCTGCCCTAGGTGCGCGACACCTTATGTAACACCTGACACTGCTCGCTCAGACCGCTCTGATGACCTAGATCGCCTCTCGAGACCGGCCCCTTGTAGTGGTAGCGGATTGGGGCGGTGACCAGCCTAGCCTTACCCCCCCACACTCACCTCACTTACCCCACGTGCAGCGAACAGCTGGGGGCGGTCTTATACCTGGAAAGCCGACCAATGAGCACAGGGGTCCCTTACCCCCCCACACTCACCTCACTTACCCCACGTGCAGCGAACAGCTGGGGGCGGTCTTATACCTGGAAAGCCGACCAATGAGCACAGGGGTCCCTTACCCCCCCACACTCACCTCACCTACCCCACGTGCAGCGACCAGCAGAGTGCCGTCCTCCCTGAAACTACTGAGGCTTGAAGGTGGCGACCCTGGCCCATTAGAGCACACAATAGAGCGCTAACTACTACACAACTTTCCGTTATCCACTCAAGGGAACACAAAGGATCGACGTTCAACGCTTACTAGTGAAAAAAATGTTAGTCATTTGCGCAAATACATCAATACAAATCCATTTTTTTCACTAAAAAATCTGAGACACGGTTCCCTCCAAATGAATGTTGTTGACAATACTACTAAGTTTCAAAACTGTGAACATAATATTAAATTAAAAATCTTTGTTCAAAAAATAAAAGTGAAAAAATACGATTTTAATTCATAATTTTGCAAATTCAATTAGATCCCACATCTGTTATATATCATTAGGTAAAGAAAATAAATAGCTTTCTTTTGCTGTACCGCATGTTGAAATATCGCCGATAGCTACGGAGATATGGCAATTTTAGTAAATTGGCTGATCATCACCGTAGTCTAACCTTAACTTGGAAGTAAAAAGAAAATTCCCGAAAATCAAAAATACTGGAATCATTTTTATGCACTTGGTGTATTATAAAAACATGGCTGCCATGCTGAAAAAACATGTCTGATGACCTTGTCTAAAACTTGTCTAAAACTTGGAAGTAAAAAGAAATTTCATGAAAATAAAAAAATTTCAAAGTCATTTTTGGGCAATTGGCGCATCATAAAAATATGGCTGCCATGCTGATGACCTTGTCTAAAACTTGTCTTTAACTTGGAAGTAAAAAGAAAATTCCCGAAAATCAAAAATACTGGAGTCATTTTTATGCACTTGGTGTATTATAAGAACATGGCCGCCATGCTGAAAAAACATGTCTGATGACCTTGTCTAAAACTTGTCTAAAACTTGGAAGTAAAAAGAAATTTCATGAAAATAAAAAAAATTGAAGTCGTTTTTTCGCACTTGGTGCATCATAAAAACATGGCTGCCATGCTGAAAAAAACATGTCCGATGACCTTGTCTAAAACTTGTCTTTAACTTGAAAGTAAAAAGAAATTTCATGAAAATAAAAAAATTTGAAGTTGGTTTTGTGCACTTGGCACATCATAAAAACATGGCCGCCATGCTTAAAAACATGTCTGATGACCTTGTCTAAAACTTGGAAGTAAAAAAAAATTTCATGAAAATAAAAAATTTCAAAGTCATTTTTGTACACTTGGCGCATCATAAAAACATGGCCGCCATGCTGACAAACATGTCTGATGACCTTGTCTTTAACTTAAAAGTAAAAAGAAATATCATGAAAATAAAACATTTTGAAGTCATTTTGGGCACTTTGCGTATCATAAAAACATGGCTACCATGCTGACAAACATGTCTGATAAACTTCTGTAAATGTTGGAATTGAGAAAAAATGTTATACAAATTTGAAATTGTCAACTTGTTTTTTCTCATTTGGCACACCATAACAACAGAATGTAAGGGATTTGACACTTCTGTTCCAGTCTGTTCCATGAGAGGCAATTGACTTTCACCTGGGTTCCACTCACTCCCACTACAGTTGGCCAAAACTCAAAGTTGTTTACTTGACACTTCTATTCCAGTCTGTTCCGGTCTGCCGCACAGCTAAATACATGAGAGGCAATTGACTTTCACCTGAGCTCCACTCTCCCACTAGAGTTGCCCAAAACTCAAAGTTGTTTATTTTTGTTTTAACTATCCTGAAACTTGTCAATTTTAATCAAATAACATGAACACAAGAAAAATACATATAAACTTATAAAAGAATTATGTAAAATACATTTAAGGTATTTTTTTAAAGAATTATAGCAACACAAAATCCATTCTAATGTACAAATTGTCAAAGGCCATAGGACACATCTACACGTAACTAAATGTAACTAAATCTCCTCTTACAAGAAAACCCATGCATCCACTCTCCAAGCATAGGACAGGAACCAGGGGATTAAATGTGTGATAATAGGGTGAACTGGCTCTTTCACTTAGTCAAAGAAAAAGCCATCCTATACTTCGCCTATCAAACTTTATACCATTGGTGAAACTTAATACAACGCGAAGAATTACTGTTTATCCTTTTTGGAGGGAACAACGCCTTTCGCATGGTCGACCAGTTAATTTAGTAGATGCTTTATCTACCCACATCCAGCACATTATATCACAACTATAATGTAGTTTTCATATATTACTACAGTATCATAATAATGTTTTGACAATTTTCAGGCTTTCCCGATCTTAAACCACAACGCATCTCGGTACGTTACGCTATTTCTAATCTTTCCAGTCATAGTCTAAGACTACAGGTGCATATTTAAGGTATAGGAACGATCAAATGAATTATCTTTGAAATTGTTCATCAAAGCTGAGCTAATAGAAGCGTAACGTTTATGTTACGTTGTGCATCTGAACTTCTAACTGTGGTGCATTTGAGTTTTTCCCTGCCTATACTAATAAATATTCCCACGGGATGGTACCATTAATTCATATCTATTAATGCTGCTTCATGCCTACATTATCGACGATTTGAATACAGTAATGGAAGCCTTAGGCGTGAGTGAAATATGGGGTCAAAAAGCTGATGCCTAGGCTCAATGTGACCTAATTACTGTTACGTTTGCGCCTAAAGCCTAAACGCCGGCTGAGAGAAAGCCTGTTGTAGTTATAACCTATTTGCAAGTGAAACATAGGACTTGTGCGAGGATATAAAAGTTCATATCACGCAACGTTTCTGAATAGATTTATGGCTGAAACATCACCAAAGATTAGTTAATAATTATTACAGCCATACGTTAAAAGTGAATATCACCGCTTGTTTGTATCTGTTCATCCGTTTATGAATGTAAATGTAATCTCATGATTTCAAAATCTTATTTGCAAAACGTCTAGTGGTAAAGTCTTAGGACGAAACTAGAGGCCCTGTTTCTGTACTCTGAAATAAGACGGAATTGACACACGTTCTATCCTGAGATGACAATATTCTATACATATTATCGTAATGCTGAAGAGCTAACACCCTTGCACCCTTCAGTTGCAAAGATGCAAAGGATCTATTAAAGTTGCAACATGAGATCCTTCGGTCTACATGATGTAACATTTACTTGACAAACGTAGTTGTTAAGTCAAGGGTGGAGTGCCACACATGAGAGCTTAAAATAGACCCCTAGAAATGCTTGAGTGTTCTTATTGTTGTATTGAGGTATAAATATGGTACAATTAGAACGTGCCACTAACGTGCGTGTTTGGCAACATGAATGTATCAGATCAGCTATGTAAGGTTAAACTTGATGTTACTGCAAACGTCTAATTTAATTAGTCGGAATACTTGAGATATAATTATGTCAATGGACTTTCCATGTATGGCAATGTATATTATTTTTTACCAGTACTTACACATTCTCCCAGATGAATAGTTACATGTATCATTAGACCCTATTTCTTGTTCTAAAACAAAGCATTCCCTTTAAAATCCTAATGACGGTAACGGTGACAAAATTATTAATGTTTCGGAGCACCGACAAATTAATCTTATCACATGTACATAAAAATACCTTGAAATACCGGCAGCTTACCTTCCTTTGTACCTCCTCAGTTATTTCATGTCTACGGCTATTTGGAGAATACAAGACAAAACTCTGAGGGCCACCCAACCTGAGCAAATACACTGATAATTGGTCAACCATAAAATGTCAAGATGAAGCCAATTCAGGTAATGAAAGTCGTGGTCATGCCAAGCCCGCCCCATCCCTCTCCCTGGTTCATGTTAAAGGACCATCACTGAGGGCGGCCCACCACCAACCCTGATCAATCTGGGATGACCTTGACAGGGGGCGGCTGTAAAACCTCTTATTTAATCCGGATTAACAGGTGAATTTATCTGAAGGAGGTAGGGCACAGTACATGGTTTAACCTTTGTTGCACCATGTTTAACCAGATGCTTAATTTAACGGCTTTCTGTTGGTATCAGAGGCCATGACCTTTAACCTTGGGTGACCTTGGGTCCCAAATCACTAATTATTGCACATTTTGTCCAACCCTTCCCGCCCCCTAAATACCCACAATTACTGCAATTATCATCCATGAATCACTTTAAAATGGTGGTGGAAAACAATGAACCTGTGACATTTAAGTGGGGACTGCCTCGCAGGGCGACCTTTATTTAAATAGAGTGTTATTCCACCGAGAACATGTATATGCGTGGGCATTGGTAATTGTACTTTTAGAAAATGGATAATTTGCTGGTGGTAGGCTACATGCTTCTGAGATGAGTCGGCCAGGACACCACGGAATGTAACACCGGCCAGGAGAGAGCCAAAGGTTAAAAACCTTAATTTGAGGTCTTTGACTCATTGCTGATCTTATTAGAACCAAAACCGAATAACATGGAAACCGCAGTGCTTAAAAGTTTTGTTGTTGAACAAAACCGCCAGATCCTCTTCACAAGTGGAAAGAATTTTTTATTTAAAATGTCCCCATGGTGCTGGCTAGCTACCATTGAATCAAACTGAGTGAATCTAACGAGTGGGTCCTATCATACTGATTTATAAATATTTGCAAAGTAGTCAGATTTGTATTTGTATCTAAGGACAAAATATTACTATTGTAGCCTAGATTGTGAATTAGGGTAGAATTGAGTAAGTATGACAATATCGAGATTGTATCATGAAAGCAAAATGTTCTTCTTCCCTCTCATTTGTAAGTAACTGTATAAATTTATACCAACAAAATATATGATTAAAATATTCTCGTTTCCCCATTTTTAAGTATGCAAAGTCGCCTTCAGGGAATGCAGGTATACATAATCCTCATTTCTTCCCTTCTCCCCTGGCGGGCTGTACTAAGATCTCAGATCCCCCCCCCCCCCCCCCACACACACACATGGCAGATTACTATGATGTGTAAGTAAATGCTGGCGGCGCACGTTCACCCTGGAGTAGGACTTAGGGCCGCTCCCCCAACGAGACGCCCTACATTGTACATGAGCTCTTTATCCTGCTCACAGGCTCAGATAACCCTTATCAACGTCTCCTCTGTCTATGAGGAACCACGTGTTAGGCCTACACAGTGAAAACCAAGGCAAACTTTTAACTCGTATGTGAACCTGGATTTTCATATTTTATTCCCTAATTCTCAATTTAGACAATTCCCTTCTGTATTTAATTAAATCTTCAAAACTTGAATGTTGACCAGGCGCACGAATTTTGTCATAGGCCTAGATAGAACAAAATAGGTAAAAATAATATTTCCTAAATAGCTAAGACGAATGACCTTGTTCAACCTTGGGCTGAATGGCTCTTTGCCAATAGACATCAATAAATGCAGGTTGAAGGACACATGTACAATGTGTCATCTGTCAGAATAATTATAGCAAATACAAGGTTCCCATCGAAATATGCACATCTATATACATAGGCCTATATTAAACAACACAATTTTTCTTGTAGTCACAATCGCTGCTCCATAGTCCCGGGCGGTCCCTGGAGGGTTCACGGAGCGGCCACTAGGGGCGCCACCAGCTCTAATGGACGCCTTAAAGCAGGCGCATGCGCGGGAGGACCCTGGAGGAGGTAACCATGGTGACTGACAGATGGGGGCAACCTGCGCGCAGAGGGGGCGTGGTCAGAGGGGAGAGGGTCAGGAGGGGCGGGGCTTTTTGAATCATCGCCAGGGTGAAGGGTAAATAACAATAGCAACTTAACTCCATATGACCTACTTCTACCTCTCATACTTTCTTTGGGTAAAAGTTCATTAAAAGGAAAGTTATTGCTTGAAAAGCAGTATTAACATATTGATCCTATATTGAAAAGTAAATAATTCAGGCATAAATGTACATGAGTAAGATGCTGCCCATGTCCCATCTCCTACATTTGAAACCCAGATTAACTCCATATCCTGAAAAAGTGTAGTCTACTCCCAGCCCTAGCAGTCCCTTATTTCAGACCCTTCCCCCGCCTCCTGTCCCTAGCTCTGTCCTGACCACCCTCTGACCCTGCCTCTCACGATACCTGTTCACGGTGAGAGGTGTTTCATTGAGGACACATGTTCCAGGGCCCTGCCTTCCCATGAACCCCCTCACGTGCGGCGTGACGTCACAATACAGGCGTGACGTCACATACCTCTGGTACTACTCTTATTCCAGATCCTCAATTATTTCCCTCCGCTTTAACTGCCGTTTGGTCTATCTCTAAAGCAAAGTGCGCTTTAACCATTTATTTTCTGATTTACATCTATTGAAGAACACATAATTTTAACATTTCTAAATTTCTAAGGTGGGACGAACTAATCTTATATCCTAATATTAGGGCCACATAGAACCTGCCACTTCTCTCCTAGAATCGTCAATAGCTCCCCCTATTTCAACAATGGTCACAACCACAGGGGTTAAGGGTGAATTCTGGGGGATAAAAGCAGGATTTCTGGCCTATGAAGTGGGGCCATTAACTAGTACACCACCCCACTAGTATCTCTGTGTGCCTCATAGTCTGTATGGACCTCAGATTGCTTTACCTGACACAGCACCCCTTACACAGATTATCCCGCCCCTGACCCAGTTCCTGTAACCCACACACCGCCAACACACCCCACCCCTGCTCCCACACTCAGACGTTACGGGCGCTAATCCTCTAACCCACCTGGTAATCCCATAAACCCCACCTGGGGCGTTTTCCCACGGCTACCTTACCCTACCTGAGACCCTGGAGGAAGGTGGGGCCAAGACAATGGAGAGGTGTATGCGAAATACAGGGAGGGAAGGGGGCAGGGGTACCTGAGTGGGCTCCAGGGTTGTTTACTTGTGTAAGAGGTGTAAACATGAAAAAATGTGCGAGTGGTTCAAGGTTCAGGACCCCTCCCTTTCAGAGGGTTCTGTCCCCTCCCAACGTTTTCTTACACCTAGGGATGTAGATAGGCTGTCCCCATGTCGTATGTCGAATCTAAGAAAGGACTTTGTCGCATGTCGCATGTCCCTTTGTTTTTAATGTTCATGTCGATTTTAAAAACCCTTCATGTCGCATGTTGAATTTAAGGAATAGCCATGTCACCCTATCGATTTAAAGGGTCCACACCCGCACCCGTAAAATGTGCGCAAACAAGCAAAGGTAATACCCAGAATGTGCTGAGGTTAACACGTGGCGTCCCATAGTGAATGACGTGTGAACTTGACTACAAAGGGTTAAAAGGGTCAGATGGGATTATCCCAACCGTCCACTCTCACCCAGGTGTGGCCGTGGGAACAGAGGTTAGATCCCCGTCACCAAAACAACACAACAAGGGTAAGGGCTACATTAACACCCGCCTCTAATCCTCACATGTTAACCAGATGTAAGCCTATTGGGTCCCTGAGCAGTGGTGCCCTAAGGTTTAAAGGGAGCCAAAAGCAATGTGTCACAATGTGACAAAAGTTTGCAAACTTAAATAATTTCATTGACTACTGTAAGGATCAAACTAAGAGTAGGGATTTTGTATCCAAACTCTACTCCAAATCCGCGGTAGGGGCGCGTGGTGGTCAGCGCATTGGCCTGGCTCCTGGCGGCGGGGTTCAACTCCCAGTGGAGTTGGGGCACCGCACCACTTGTGTCTCCCCATATGCCAACTACAGGGTTATCAAAGGTCCCCAGAGGACCACCGGCTGTTGTGTGTATGGCCCTGTGTATGGGACCATGCACATAAAAGAACACCTACCTCAGTAAAAGTGTAGGGGTATTGTATCTACCTTCTCATAGATTCGATCACCATCATCGCCCTTGATATGACCCTCGCAGTTAATAGGGAATAAAGCAAACAATAATCAACCAAATCTGCGGTATGAACCTTTCTAACAGAGAGTAAATGGTAAACTACGGCACCAGGATCTAGACACATATATCATAACACACGTCTGAAGATTTTTTTCTCAGTGCCTGAGCGTTGATATCCCCATAAGTAAGTATTCAAACTTTAAAGGTTACGATTTATTTTTCATGAGAAAAGAAAAAAATATTTAAAGGTAACGATCGAAGTTCGTCCTCTTAGCTTTATGGATAAACCCTTGTATATTTTATGCTAGGTCTTTTTCACATCCTGTAACATTTACCTGTCGTGTTCTTGACATGGCTTTCATCATTGCCAGTTAGAGGTACAGTGAGTTAACAAGGCAGTTGGGATGGAGGTTCGGGTGATACATCCATTGGGGGGGGGGGGGGGGGGGTCAAACCAGGTGATCATGTCTTCCCACCTGACTCAAGGGTAGGTGAACCAACAGCTCAGGTGTGCTACCTGGCTCCTTTCAGCCCCAGGTACAAGACACCCACATTAACATGCCAACCCTTCTCCTTCTTTGAACATCCCCCCGTGCCTCCCCCACCTCTCCACCTGAAACAAATTCTACGCTGGAGAAAGAGTCTGAGAGAAAAAAGGGGAAAGCACATGTATGGCAGGGTAAAGCAGTCAAATGAGGTGCTATATTTGGAGTACTGCGAATCTCACCAGATCTACTACTAATCTGACCAACTCAGAGAGTTCTGTAAATTAAGTCCAGGTCAGCGCCACCCTTTCAGGACGCCAGATGCCTCAGGGATACATGTGAGGGGGATTTGATATACCCTAACAGGTCTTTTCTAGAGAAATATAGCTTAAATTCATTCAATTTTGTTGTTTTAAGAATTATTGTGCATAGGATTATCTATCATGCAATGTCATGCTTTTGCTTTTCTTTACCAGACCTTTTAAAAGGCATGCATATGGATATTCAATGAGACAAGATTTTACATGATTATGGCCATCTAGCACCAATATTTAGTAGTGAAATGATGAAATAGAAATTAAATAGTCAAATTATGGTGAAAATATTGTTCAGACAATTTTTTGTGCTGATTCGGATAAAAGTATAGTTTTTCAAATAATTCCAATCTGAAAAACGTTCTAAATGGAATGCTTTTGGATTTTTTAGGCTAGAAACCAAGGTATCCAAGTACTTGTGTTTCCATGGAAACCAGGTCACAAGGGAAACTCTATTTTTCATTATTAAGATTTGGAAAATTTCAATGGCTATGATGCATTAAAAACAGAATAAAAATATATTAATACTGTCCAAATTATAGGTTTCTATCAAATTTATAGCATTTGCATATAAAAATACTTATGTAGATGTAATTGCTTGTAATTCTGTTATTTAGACGAATAGGTAAAATGTCTAACTTAAGTTAAAACTGAGGTAGGCTACTTTATACAGACATAACTCGAGTTCTAAGCACTCTTTTTGAGAAATCTTTTCATCAATAAAAAGCCCAGTTTACACTCTTTCCTTGCATATATAACTTTAGACATGCTCAAATAAGTGGCGTCTTGAAAGATTTTTGAAAGATTTCTAATACCAACGAATTCCCCATCGAATAACACCGTACCCCATCGCCTGTAGGGACACATCCGTTGGAGTCCAGGGGTTCAAGGGGGTTTCAGAGGGGGCCTGCATCTAACTCTTTTGGTATATTAGCTATTCAAGGAAGGGAGAATACTGCATGGATGCACCATACTTTAGTACTTAGCCTACATACAGATCCCCTTTTTAATCCCTTATCTTCCACCTCCCCGAGCCATGATAAAAGGGGTGCCTTTGATCTCACCTGCCCGGATAACTCACCTTAGTAAAAGGTGTAAGTCCCAGGTGGGCCTAGGTCTAAGCCTAACCAGGTGGGAGGGGTTAGCCTACCAATAAGTCAAACCGGTACAGCACCTTATTAACATGTAATACTGAGGCAACATAGAAACACACGCAGAATTACCACTGGTATAAAATTTATAGAAATTCTATTCATAATAGATATTTAATATCTATTATGAATATATATGATATGTTTTTCTTTCCATATCTATAATTATGTATATATTGGGACTAGTTTATTTAGTTTATTTATATCTGGATTCGTATTCCTTGCCACCCTTAGAGCAATAAGAAAATCTGGTGAATATGAAATGAACTATCAAGCCAGATCTATTCTATTGGATCCACAGCACCGTAACTACTGTGACAGGCAGTCAGTAAAACACTTGTTATTGTATGTGTAATAGATACAACAATGCAAGACGTTCAGAGAAGCCCCCCCTGTCCTGCTCCCCTGACCCTGTTTAGGCTTTACAACTCCAGCGGCGCCATGCAATATCCGCCCCAGCGAGCTGCTACAGACGGAATAATTAATTTACTCCTGCTGCACGTCCGACTCATCTTAGAGCTGACAAAAACAACACAGGGGAGTCATGCAGCGCGTCTTCTCGGAAATTTGAATACAAGATGCTAAAGGCAAACATGGAGATAGTTTTTTCAGACTATTCACTAAGCTGCACGGACATATTTTGATTGCTTTGGACCAATGAAAGTACCCGGGATGTGTTGGATATTAAAACACACAATCTTTAATCAGTCGGGCTTAATGAAAGCTTATTGTAGTAATGATTATATTTACGCGACTGACTCGTTTATTGGGGTATTCGCGATAGCTAGCTCAGATCAAGCTTAGGAAAATAAGCATGGATTAAGACAAAGAAATGTCATCAAAGAATATACTCTCTTCCAAAGACAACTCTGAGAACAGAGAATGCATTTCCTTGTGAAATGTTTTACTACTTCTTTGATTATTTACATCAACTCAGAGTGGTGACCTACTTTCAGAGCTATTTTTTCTGCTTGGTTCCCAAAGACCTGCTCACTGTGTATCACCACAAAGAAAGCGTATCAATTTTGTATGATAAAACCTGCTATTTCTTCAAATTTGTCTTAACTATGTCTGTAGAAAACCTATTTCTTGACTATTGTTCTTTTTTGCCTTGCTTTGTCATTTCCTCATAATTGTCCTGAGCGACTTATGCCTCCTTAAGTGGTGAGGTGTCACATATTTGTGTAGTCATGTATAGGTGCTTACAGTGCTGTATAATGAGTGTTGGGGCTCAGAGACATTGATGACATGTTGTGTTATATCCTGGAGTTATGTAACTTTGTTGTTGGATAACACCCTTGGGGATGAAACAGAAAGAACCTGTTGCAATGGAAAGGTTAAATAGAAATCATGGCCTTAGGAAAGAGGGATTTGTTTAAAAATAATCTAGTTTTGTAGACCTGGAATTATCAGCTTTCAGGCCTATTAGGCCTATCAGTGCCATGGAGCAGTTCTGCGTATGTTCTGTGACAGACATTGAGTCACACGCATTTTGGGTGTGTCAGGGTCATTAAGTACATCCAAGTACATTCTGTAACAATCAGTGAGTTACAGTTACAGTTAATTTATCAGTACCAGGGAGCAGTTCTGAATACATTAAGTGACAGTGAGTTACAGAGACTGTGAGTGTGTTGATAAACAAGTTGTTATGAGTACATTCTGTGACAGTCATCAGGTCAAATTTATGTTCAACAGTATCATGGAGCACTAAACTGAATACACTGAGTGAGAGTCATAGAATGGTTGTGTCAGTGTCAGTGGGTGTGTCAGTGTCAGTGGGTATGTCAGTCTCAGTGTCAGTGGTTGTGTCAGTGTCAGTGGTTGTGTCAGTGTCAGTGGTTGTGTCAGTGTCAGTGGCTGTGTCAGTGTCAGTGGTTGTGTCAGTGGTTGTGTCAGTGTCAGTGGGTGTGTCAGTGTCAGTGGGTGTGTCAGTGTCAGTGGCTGCGTCAGTGTCAGTGGGTGTGTGAGTGTCAGTGGGTGTGTCAGTGTCAGTGTCAGTGGGCGTGTCAGTGTCAGTGGGCGTGTCAGTGTCAGTGGGTGTGTGAGAGTCAGTGGGTGTGTGAGTGTCAGTGGGTGTGTGAGTGTCAGTGGGTGTGTGAGTGTCAGTGGGTGTGTCAGTGGGTGTGTGAGTGTCAGTGGGTGTGTGAGTGTCAGTGGGTGTGTGAGTGTCAGTGGGTGTGTGAGTGTCAGTGGGTGTGTGAGTGTCAGTGGGTGTGTGAGTGTCAGTGGGTGTGTGAGTGTCAGTGGGTGTGTGAGTGTCAGTGGGTGTGTGAGTGTCAGTGGATGTGTCAGTGTCAGTGGGTGTGTCAGTGTCATTGGGTGTGTCAGTGTCAGTGGATGTGTCAGAGTCAGGGGTGTGTCAGTGTCAGTGGGTGTGTCAGTGTCAGTGGGTGTGTCAGTGTCAGTGGATGTGTCAGTGTCAGTGGGTGTGTCAGTGTCATTGGGTATGTCAGTGTCAGTGGGTGTGTCAGAGTCAGGGGTGTGTCAGTGTCAGTGGGTGTGTCAGTGTCAGTAACCAGCTCACCCCATCGCGGTGCATTAAGACGCATTAGCGAGCTGCTCATCGCTGACTCCCCCGACAAAGACACACTCAGGGCCCGATCAATGGGACGTCAACAGCTCACGTGACCTACATTTTAACCCCACATGCCTCTGCTTCCTTTCAGTGAGGGGAGTGGGTGATTCTTTGAATATATCTTTCTCACTGCTGTCAAATCGGGGAGAGCTTTGCATTTGAATCTTTAGATGATTGCCTGTCACAGGCTGTCATGTTTAGTGAGCAGTTTCACAAGCCACACGTTGAAGACATCTATAGATTCACTGAAGTCTTGGGAAGTCCATCAATAGCTGTTAAATCCGAAATAGGTCTTATTCTAAATTCGTATAAATAAAATTGCTTTTGAAAGACTTAAAGGGAGAGGTCAGAGGAAAAAAGAGTGGGACACCGGTGGCTTCGAGTTGAAAACGTCTAATTATTTTACATGCTGCAACTAGAGGATAAAATGGTCCATTAATCTGTATTCTCTATCCTCGCAACTATTTGAAAGTAACTAGTCCTTATTTCTTGGTTTGAATATAGGTCAACACTCTCGCGTTCATGGGTTCATTACAAGTTGGTACCCGTTTTGGACCCCCACCCCCACCCTCACCTATGAGCTCTCTCCCATCTCACCAAATTGCCTCCCCGAAGGGCCATTGAACTCACACAGGGACCACGGAATCATGAGACACTGGTCTTTTCTGTGCTTCGATTTTTCAGCTTGGGGCCCACCGCAATGACGCGACATCCCTTAATGAAAGGGCGGTGTTTTATGTTAATGGTTCGCACAGGACCAATCAGGGTAATGAATCGGACTCGCTTTTGTAGGCAGCGGGGAGCTACATTTCTTGCTAATTTCACAAACCATGGAAAAGGTTTTCAATCATTTGGCTTTTACATTCCGCTCTGTCCCAGTTTCTATTGAGAAAGCTGACATCTCCTCATTTTGCATGCAGTTGGGAAGTTGGTAAGTATTTATTAGGAGTTGTGTGTCGTTTATTGGTGAGGACGGGGCCCCGGTGGGAATGCTAAACGTCCTGGCGTATTGATCCTGGGGTGCTGAAGAGATTCTGCCACTCACACAGGATTCGAACACATTTTTGAAAATAAACTAAAGGCCTTTTTCAGACTAATTCAATATCAAAATATTAAAATAACGACCACGTGCAAAGAAAATGTTTAGATTATAAATTAAATTTCAAGTAAGTGTACTCATAATTGAAAAGTTTTCGTGATTACTTCATTTTAACTTCTCAAAAATTCAATGTAAGATTTATCTAAGACCTCTAGCTGCTAAACTGTCAAATTTGATACCTTTTTAAGGCCTTAAATGTGAGAGAATCAATTTAAGACCTTTAAATAAGATCTTTTAAGAGCTGCGTGGGAACCCTGCCCACAGTCCCCGCTGAACGCTTTACTTCTGGTAGTTTTAACAGGGGTGTTTGGTGGTGTAGTGGTTAACGTCCTGACACCGCATACCAGCGGTCTGGGTTCGAGTCACAATAAGCCCATTCCGGTATACATGAACGTCAAATTTAATTTACCATGAAATTACATAACAATTTCTTTCTGATTTAATCCCCAAAGATAGAAGTGTGAAACTTAATGGACCAAGGAGGTTTGGTTGACAAATTCCTCCCTAAAATTTGTAAAATACAGTTTTGCAGGGATCTATATTGGCCTTTTCCCCATAGGAACCAATGTTAAAGCCTGTCAGCCCAACATAATATAATGTCCATCCCTAGTTTCCCTAAAATGCAGCATTTTGATTGGCTGGCAAACCTGCAAATCTGTTAATGGGTAAAATCTAAAAAATCATAATGTTTTATCAGTACTTGGTGAAATAGAAAAACATAATTCTTAGTTATTCCAGTAATCCCAGCTCTTGGAGACAAGGGTCGCTTATACCATAATTTTGTCCGACCCTTGTCCAACCCTGGGAATATACCCAATGTGGGATGGGCTTAATTTTCTTCTCCTTACTCCAAAATATTAGATCATGAGTTAGAATAGACACAACAGGCTCTGACACACCGCGTATCTCTTCGCTTCCTGTAACTGTTCTAGATCTACCTGTCTAAATCTATACTGAATTGCCTGCCTGCCTAGATATGCCATGCTCCCCCTGCCTAGTTATTCAGTTCTTGCTGCATTCCCCTTTATTCCTGCCTGCATCTCCCGTCTATGTTCCGCCTCCCCTATCTGTCCTCTTACCCACCCCTCCCAGTACCCCCCCCCCCCCCACCCCCTTCACCTGTCAGCCCCCCGTCCCCTCAGTCGTCGGGCCTGTCATCTACAGCGGGACACACCCCGACCTGAAGCCCCTCGTAACCAAGTGTCTCCTTCGGCTCCCCTCCTCGTCCCCGACATGACGAGATGCGCCGAGCTGCTCATAGCTTCCCCGAACTGCTCACGTCTCTGTACGCAGAGCCCGGTGACACTGTCAGAGCCACCGTGGGTACCGCGTGAGGATTTAGTAATGTCGATGGGTCTCTCTTATTTAGATATCATAATTACGATGTAGTATGCCTTACTCTTGAGATTTTGTGGTTTCTTCAATAATATGTATCAAGATCCATAGTTTAAAAAGCGCAATCATAAAGGCTATATTCCACGATCCGTTCAGTGCCACGTGCGTTCTTTTAATCATGGAAATGCAAGTTTGCTTGCGCAAATTTACGAACATGTTGGTAAATTTGCGCAAGCAAAGTTGCGTTTCTGTACTTCTATACTTATACTTGCGTTCATACTTACGTTCCCTGAACGCTCTCAAGGATCAGACGAATTGCCTGCAGTTTAGCGGTCAAAGCACCCCTTAAATACTCTTAAGATGACGTGTGCATCCTGTGCAATCGAAACGTGGAACTTACCCCTTTTACAATTTGAGGACTTCTCATAAAACACGCATTGTGGTACTCACCTGGAAAAGAGGAAGAAAGAAACATTTGAAATTTAAAATAAGGAGAAGGGCATTGCGATCAATCTAGTTGCTAGTATACAAGGAACCCGCTACACGCATGCAGCCACACACACTATCGACACTGACAATAATTATATTCTCAATGTTGATGATAAAAACTCCCATTTCGATATAGCCTCCGCCATTAAACCACTAATATAATCTCATGACACTAGCAACATGATGCTAATATTAGTAACAAAATTTTGTTTTATCCCATTTCGATATAGCCTTCAATATTAAAACAGAAAATAATCTTATAACGCATTCCTATGTTAAACAATGACATATGTAAACTCTGGTATGAGTCAAAACGCCGGCCCGTGTCGTCTTTCAGTGAGACCCGACCACCACGTACAGACATCAAAGTCCCCGATCTGGGTCATACGCCACCTTGTCAGTGTCTCTCTGTCTTCAGGTCAGGCATGCTTTGCTTACAGGGATTCATGAGATCAATACGACAGTTCGCGTTCCGTCAAGGTTACAGGAACCAACGTTCACCGTAGTATCATTCGATGACTTTCTACAGCCATATAAAAGTGAGATAATGCGTATTCATGTACTGTTAATCTTATTCGTCTATATAAGTGATTGGGGATGGATGAATACTCGGCCTGGCTTATTTATTATACGGCGTTTCCTGCTAAATTATTGATAATAACTAATCCTGTTAACTGTCAAACCTGCTCAGTATTACAAAGCAGCCACATAACTCCCAAACGCCATGCTCATTTTCAATGAAAACAACAAATACGGGCATTTCTCATGTTGTGGGTTCAGACATGCAACAGTCCAATACATTAACAATAAGCCCACTTATGGAATGGATGGGATGGGCCCTGTTAGACCAGCGACATGCAGTCACATGCATAATCCATACACGACACGTGAACGTGGTCAATCGGGGTCGGCTACGGCCAGTGCTCGGTTATCGGCGTTTCTGAACTACCCCTCAATGATTATGGCCAGTATTTCATCGGAATATTGGGCGAGTTTTGTGTTCTAAGGTGACTTGGTGCAATGCACGTACTGGCCAAACATTTATTGGTAGTAGATTAAAAGTGCAAACATAGTATTCTCGTTCAGTGATGAGCTATGTTTTTCTCGTATAGGCCTATAGCTTTTTTTCCATAGTATCCTACGGTCGGCACTTCCAGGTCAAAGTCAATAAATTATTATGGAATCCGAATTTAATCAACTGAAAATTCCAAATTTTTAATACATTCATTTCACTGATATGATTGTTAAAAAGTATGCCTTCTTAGCATGTTTACCCGCATGGTTCTAACCCCATTGGAAACTTATTGAATCTGGAATCCCCGTCACTGTGGGAATGTTGAAAAGCCAACAGCCCCATCTGTCAACATTAGCTGGTTTCCAAAGTCTACAGTCCCCATACAGAGGGCGGCAGGGTATTGGATATAGCGAAAAAGCCATATTGCACTACATAACTTGGGCTGCGATATAATTTGTTTGTTTGTTTGGGGGATTAATTTAACGTCCGACCAACCCTTCAGGGTTCTGTTACCAAACTGCAATAGCAATGCGCTTAGAAAGACATGTCAATATAGGCATAATGTGCTTTCTGTGGCTAGTCTGTAAAGTATTTCTATTCTAATATTTGGTATTTGATTTAAACACTTAACCCTGAATGTTTGGCATGCAGGTGCACGAATTCTATTGTAGTAGTAATAGTTTAAAATCGAAGGGAGGAATTCTTTCCCTTCGCCAAGTACATATATGCTTATCTAAAACTTCTGTACCAAATGTAGATTTATATGCAACGGAGTAATGCTGCCTATACCTTGTGTGTATGATTGTTGCTCCCCCCTATACCCTTGTGATTCATCACATTACCCGACCCTACTGATATCATCGTTAACGCATCACTACAACGTGGACGCGCAGGTTCCCATTTGTCCATTTGTGACTTTATGTGGTGTGAAAACTCGGGCCCTGCAATCAAAGGTCGCTATATTCATGATAGGTCAATATCAATAACAGCTGGAGGTGTACATTACATACATCACGGTCCCCTGTTACTACAAATGCAGGGTACAGTCGGCCCTGCATTAGGGGGACCCAGAGTAACAGCTGGAGGTGTACATTACATACATCACGGTCCCCTGTTACTGTAAACACAGGGTGCAGTCGGCCCTGCGTTAGGAGGACAAGGAGTGACGTGCGACCACTCTGCCGCCTCGACATCTCGTACCGAGCATAATCTATGAACTCCAGCCGCCACGAGGTCCGGCCCCGACTAGTCGTGCTGCTCCTACAGAAACTGCTGAACTAGTTTTAGCTTTCTGGGTGTAGTTATCTTATGATGACACTCCATAGCATAGGACCTACAAAGCAGAGTCAGTTCTGGTGCGGAGGGTGATTCTCCGCAGAGTACCAGAGGACACCGTGTGAGTAGTATAGGGAAATGTCACCCAGATTTTAGACGTCATCTCTGATTCTTATCAGAGCACAACTATACCCGTAATCAAAGGAAAACTATCAATTACTCTCATGTATAATTTAGGTTCAAATTATGATGCTATATACTTCTCTCTTCCTGCAAAATATCTACTTAACATCAAATTATTACCTCTCCATAGGAACGCTGTTACTCTATATTAACCATGATGAAGCAGAACCAATAAGAACACGAGCAATATCACAGACAATACTTTCCCGATCAGTAATGAATTAGTTGTCATAGGGAAGATACACTTGCTTACCAACACAACTAAAATATGGTTTCACGCTATTCAGGGCGGACTGTAGATGCACACACATGGACAATAACACATGTTATTGGCACATTTAACGCCTGAACCCGATCCATAGTTCACCATCGATCACCAGGCTGTACTGCCAGGAAATCCGGGAAATCCGGGAATTCTTGGCATGGGAGAAAGCCGTGCACAGGGTGTTAACCCATACCGCCACGCATGGGTGGTTTCCTGGAACGCTCACGTAACCAAGGTGATTGGAGGTGAGGTTAATCAAAGGCAGCAGGGCGCATGCGCCTTAGATAATGCGGTGATTGTGGGCCGACCCAGCAGCCAGCTCTCACTGAATCACATATGTATGTGGCTCATTGAATGGCTTATGCCCAGTTGTGTAATGTTATACAGTCAGATAAGTGGGGGCTGTGCACGGACATAGGGACAGCGGTGGACGTGGGGGATTGAGGTGGTGTAAACTGCACTGTTTATTGATCTTCATCCACATGCCACCACTATATACCTCATCACCTTTTGACACATTATATGTCACCCTGATTACTCTTTTCAGGATTGCAGATGCTTTCTTTTCCTCATAAGTATTCCGTAAACCCTATCTAAAAGTGTTTTATGTAGCAGTAGTAATTGTTGTTGTTTCTTTTGGTGTTAACAGCAGTACAATGTCTCATAGTCTCAGAGTTGCAGTCGATTTCAATATTTGATTTCACATTTAAATGACCATAAAAAGCCAGCAGTTCTATTTTCCCGTTAAATAGGTTACGCAAATGATGGGAATTGTCAGTACCGTAGGATTTTAACTCATGGTGATAAGGTGGAGGCATGCTGGACCGATCCACGGCCACAGACGTTGACAGACCATCATTGGCCGTTAGTTATGCAAGCAGGGGAATGTTAGGAAGGTGGGTGTTGAAAATAACGATGAACATCGGGAATGCCTATTTGTGAGTATTCGAGATTCCTGTGGCAATATAGATTACAAAAGGCAACTGAATTTTGAGGGATGTTGATATCGTTTGGATTCTGCTGTAATGAGTTTTCAACATTTTATATTCTGTGGTTTGCTTTTTTCCATTACTTTTCTTGATGTGATATATGGTATAGGGAGTATCCATTGACTTGTATACGACGAAGGTTACTTTTGTGGACAATGGGATATGACCATATCATTCATATGAAATAAATAGAGAATAGACGTTGTGCATAAGGCTCAGAAAGGGGGTGGGCGCCAAATTGGTGATCATATTAAAATTATCAATATTATCGATTCAAAAACATTTGGATCAAACTTTTTCATTAATTTTTTGTTGTCTAGAATAATCATTTGAAGTCATGCTAAGCAATTACTATAATTTTGAATTTATAAATTCGCTGGGTTGCAATGAAAAATGGCGTTTCGCCAAATTGTATTTTTCCCAGGATAAATAAAATGTATAAAAAAAAAAAAAAAAAAAAATTGTGGTGTTATCAAATAGCTACGTGGCTATGGTGAGCACATGGTGATCACCAAAATCTGGTCACATGACCATGTCTGCGCAAGGTCTATAAAAGTGGAGACGTGCTAGGTGTTGCATATAATATGAAAAAATATATATAGAATAAAATATGTAATTTTCCCTAATTTGCCATATCTATACATCTGTGCCCATTTCAAACTGTAGCCGTCCTATTAATGTCCCCATTCAGTACCCCTTGTACGGCAGGTTGAGGTGGGTTGCAGTGAGTGTAGGGAGGCAGGGGTAGGTAGGTGTAATACACTGAGAGCAGGTTACTCAGAATTTAGTAATATCTGAATTTCCATGGAAATATTACAGAAAACCATACATGTATACTACATACCATTTGATTGCAACGAAAACCTCTCTGATGACGTACGACATGAGGATAATTAGTCCTTATTCCTACTGGCTATTTTTGAAATTGGGAATAAATTCGGGCAGTGATAATACAGCCTTCACGGAAAGAGCTGAGCTGCTCCCCAGTACCTAATCTGCTCACAACTCGCCGTCAGTTACAAAACAACTGCTCCTGGCGGTAGGTTGGCCCTCCCCCCTCCCCTTGCAGACAACAGGACGTGTCTGGGCATAGACAATCAGCGGTTTTTGTCTTATCACTACAGACATTGTTCTTTGCGCGTTCTTTCTGCCATTACCACGTTATGATGACTTGCAGAACATCTCCAAGAGGGAGGGTGTGTCTGCCTCAGGAGTTGGGTGTGTAGCCTTTTCTCAAGTCTCACAATAAATACAATAGGCCTATTACGTAAAGTCCCTATTTTTTGCATTTATTACACAAACTCGCTTTAAACAATAATAATATACACATATTTCACATAGTCGGCTGCTCATTCATGGATCAGGGGTTTACCAAGATGGAAATGTTTTTAAAGTGAAGAGAATTTCATTCAGCTCAATTTGCCTAGTGGAAAGGGGCTCATTCTGATTCATACCCCCCTCCCCACCCCACCCCTCCAGTCTCTCCTGAGTACAGTCATTTACTAATGCTCCACCCTGACCCCGGTAGAGTGGGGGTATTATCGCCCTCTGCCTGGGATTAATGCATTAAGGGTTTGAATGCGGCCTTAAGGTTAATTAAACCCCCGACATTAGCCCAATCCTCACGGGAGGGGTTTGGGGTTGTTTGACTGGGGGAATGCAGGCGTTAAGGATTGTGTCAACCCTCAGCTTTTGTCTCGGAATGGAATCTCATTTCACATTGGGTTGGTCAGGGTTCTGTACCGTCCTGACGGCCAATACCACTGTAATGGCTGTATTCCACCAGCCGATTTAGACTTGTGACAATTTGGTAAATCCTGACTTTTCAGCAGTTACATAGCAAAAGCCTATACATTCTACGTATCATTTGAATGAGAATTAAATTCTTTCTAACATGTTAATCAATACTGCCACTGCCGATTTATGAAATGTGCAATTTCCACCGCCAGAATAGAATTAATAGAAATACTTCTGATTACTATGCAATGGCAATTCGAAATAACATTAAAAATAAGCAAACAAGCAACTTATCCTTAGTACTGTAAACTCCTTGGTGCAATTGACTATTTATCATTGGTTCATAGGAATCTAAGGTATTCAATAACAAATGGGCACCCCTGGGTCAGACAGAATTGTGCTGTAAATGATCCAGTAAGAGGGGCGTGGTGGGGTAATGCCTCCCGTCATGTGACCGTCTGGAGCGGTAACCATGGCGACCACCTGACCTTTGTCTTGTCTGGGTCACGTGATTATAATGGGCCCTTCCCAGGATGCACCTCACCGAGCGTCTGGGTCACGTGAGGGAACGCGGCGCGGGTCGGGATCTATTGGAGTTCGATTTCTATTGTTTTTTTCCTTATTCAATAACAATTATCCAGTAAAAATGCATTAAGTGCACAGTGAACGTTTTTAAGCACCGTTATTGAATTGAAAATAAACGCCAACACTCCCATTGGCTTCTATCTTTTGATTGGTAGTCAGAGTTAAATCATTGAGTAAATTTTGTTAAGTGTTTATGACAAAATATCATTCATAAGCAAAACAAGAACGATTTCACACGGATTTCCATTTTGATTTCAGGAGAATAATCATTTGAAGGCCCCAAGGAGTTGAAATTAGAAATAAAGGATGGAATGAGTCCCAAATAAATATAGATCCGGCGATGCATGTGTAGCTTCTACAACGCTGCATGCGTCTCATAAATTGATCAAGCATTTCCATCTGTCATCCCTGCTCTAGACGCCTGGAGCGTTTATCATGTCATATCATGAGGGAGCCCCCAGGTCACCCCTTCACCCCGACCATCAGATCGCCACTGTAATAAAACAGGGTCCTGAGACCTGATAGCCTATGAAATAGTGCCTCTGGGGACCTGGTGGGATCCTGTAATGGAATAGTGTGTATTGAAACCTGAAGGTGTCTTGTAATGGAATAGTGTGCATTGAGACCTAAGGGTGTTGTGGAGGAATAGTGTGTATTGAGTCCTGAAGGTATCTTCTAATGGAAAAGAGTGTATTGAGTCCTAAAGGAATCCCTCCCCCAACTCATTCCACCCGGGGCTGTTAGCTCGTGAGACCTCCGCCCCATTGTAGGTGACATCTAGAGTATGGTGGAGAGTGGGGGGGGGGACTTTACTCCATTCCCTCACACTGCAAAGATGGTTTACTTGTTGGTTTGAACTACCATGCTCAGTAGTTCTGGAGCACTGAATTCTGAATGATCGGATCTACCAGAAACCCTGTCCCTACGATTTTACCAAGGGACGTGTTCTTTCGTATGCAATGTCCCATATAGGCAGGGCACCACATACAACTGCCGTTGGAACTGAAACTTTGTTAACCCCGTTGTTTACCACAGTGAGGACATCTAATACCAAAGCAGCAGACCTTTGGATAACAGCACCAAGACTGTACCATTGCACTCGCAAAACACCCCGAATGCAAAGGTAACAATTTGCCTTTCAGATAGTAAGTGGCGCCTAGGATGCTAAGCAATGAGGTGGGTCAACTAGATGTTCATCATGTCCAAAGGGGCGTGCAATGCATACACGCAACACACACACACCATCTCAGAAAGGTCTAAAATCACACTGTTCTATATTTCCCAGTCGCTGTGGTTTATATTGCCACCCGGCCATCCGCTTAACAAAGTCCACTGCCTCGCCAGGTGCCCTCCAAGGCAGATGCTAAAGTACCCCCCCCCCCCCGCCCAAACACACTGCCCTCAGCCCTTAGGGAGATGACACTGCCTCAGACGGGATGACCCCAGAGGTCACCCGGTGCACTGTCCCCCTTTCTCCGACCCTAAGCGGCCGCCGGCTGAACCTTGCTGTTGTCATGGTGAACGTCACATGACCTCCAGCTGGGCCTCTGATTGGCTGGGGGGCAATAACCTGTGTTTAGCATTATGCAGGAAGTGGCAGGCTTTAGATCCGACTTCCGGCGTTTGGGTAGATTGGCTCTGTGGTGTATCATTGGGGTCCAGGTCCTTAGCATATTTGATAATCACTGAAGGTAATGTATCCCATCATGGTACTTGACTGCCGATTTTAGATGAGGGAATAATGCTTTAATTGGTATTCAAATTTCAGAGTATTCACGGATAATTTCAAATTTATATATGCAACTGAATAGAAGGGGACCTGAAAAACGAATATTCATACAACTTTAGTGGTTATGGTCAGCTTTGAACAACACTTTCCTGTCCTCCAATACAGAGTTTAGAAAGTGTATAAAGAGTAGAAACACATGATGAAAGGGTTGATCTGAAAACTAAACTTTCTCTAGTATGTTTGTGAACTTCTAGGGTTTGATTTAGACCTTTACACCTGTGAAATGCAAAGAATCCCAAGTAGTTTAAGTTCGTAAAAGGTTTACCTACAAAGCAGATCCCAAAGCTACGTTGTAATCCCTGTAAACAGGGAGAGAGGCACATGTACACAAACATAGAGAGAGGAGAATGTACACAAACATTGGACAAGTCCAAGAGTACCATGTGTTATATGTACATGTATTCTCTGAGGGTATTTCCTGGGTGCATCAATTATACTTTTATTTGATTGGTATCATTCACATATTCATTGTCAGTTGTCTATTCCAGTTGTGAAATGTTGCCTTTCATGCTAATTGGGACTGACTTTTGAGTCTTCAGCTTGCAAACCGAGAAAATGCCTCCCTGGCTACGAAATAGTAGTGTACATGTATATTGATGGCTCAGAAAAAAATTCTAGAAAACAAGGTCAGATCCTAGATCCCATCCCTATCAGTATTCACCTTCCCATACCCTCTAGTGTTTACATGTTAGAGGTCACACAGGTGACAGAGGTCACCCAGCGGTCACGGCTGACTGACCTTCAGAGGACCAGATTACAGGTAGGCCTGACCTGAGGAGATAATAGGGTCCATTCACACCTGACAACAGGCCTACAGGTAGGGTCAGGTCCTGTAATAAGAACTCAGGTAAGGTCTGACCCTGTAATAAGGACTCAAGTAGGCTCGGTAACGACCGGGTGGCGAGGAATGACCTTTGACCTTACATGTTGCATCCGGGCATTGATTACATCTACCACGAAGGCTCTGACTCAAATGGCATTCCATGGAACTCATGCTCGACCAGGTGACTTGACCTAAAGGTTTGTCATTAGAAAAGAAAGCCATTAAACTACGACCTCTCATCAGGATATCTAATTAGGTAATACCTTGGTAACAAAATTTGGTATTTAGCATGATTACGAGCAATTCACTAAGATATCATTTACATGTCAATTTATGTTTCGTCTGTGTCTTCTTAATTAGGCTTATATAATATATGTATATATAAAAGCCTACCTGTATATATATATAATATAGGAAATAGACACAATGTGAACTCTATTTCAAGGGTGATTCTCCATTGGTCTAAAATCTTTAATTGTAATTAACCGTTCAGAGGCTTTTGAGTTAGACAAAAGAAGACATTTAGTGTTGCTCTTGCTGCACTGCACTGCCAATTCCATCCCGGCCCCCGCCCCTTACCTGTAAACTCCCTACTCCCCTGAGATGCCCGTCACACGATACCCCCTTGTTTAACCGCCCCCCCCCCTCACCCAGGTCACAGGTACTGGAGTGAGACCCTGCCGTGAGAGCTAGGTGTGTGTCAGGTGGTTTATTTGACTGGCAGTGGAGGTTTGGGGGTACCAGGGTTCATCATCCAAACACATCTACCCCTGACCGCCGGACCGTAAGACGACCTCCACTATCACACCTATCACGGCCACCGTGTTGGTATCATGGCCGGTGATGCAGTGTCATATTTCATAATATTCAAGGATTATATCCCGATATTCGCCATGGTTTGTAGTAATTGTGTAAAACTGTTATAAACGCTGGTATTTTTAAGAATTGGGGTATCTTCTGGATTGTATTTCTTGCAAATAAACTTGATCCATTTTCTGCTTTATTTTAGGTGTTAGATGAAGTAACTATTTAAAGATAGGTGTTCTTTCATATCAACTGCCCACACTTGATTTGGTGTAAAGGATGCGTATTAATTTAGCAGGTGTATTTAAGATGTGAAAGATAGACAATTTACGCTTCTTGTCAGGGTACTGAAGTTTTGCATTGGGTATTCCCATCTTCCTCTGCCATAAGGATCTTGAAACAATCATGCAACAGAGAGAATGAAAACCTCAATACAAAAGAATGTAATGTTATTACTATTGCAACCCATTATAATGAGTTTGCCGATAGTGGTGATTGAAGATTCGAGGGTCTGACAACCCAAAGCCAATACAACCTGTCGTCTGTCGTGAATTATAAATGGGGAGGGGGGGTGGTGTATTTACCCTGTGTACCTGATCAAAGTGACCCGCCCCCTACCCCACCTCAACACACACCCCTACAGGAGGTTGTTGACCTTTAAGGTGAGACGTCCCCAGGTAGGGTAATACACACCTGTCGGTGGATATTCTCACAGGTATCAGGTGTCCACAGGTGACCACTGGCCTACCTGACACACCTGTATGTCGAGTTATTTCAAGGCTTTTTCCACTGAATATGTACATTTGTTTTCCACGCGTGTAAGATATCAAAGCTTTTAATAAGCTTTAACAGTACCGTTGCTGATGCAAATATTTTTCAGTGTAACCTCTTATCAATGCAAGAACCAGCCTAATGAACAAGAGATTGAGCCTAGCAGGAGCATATGTGATTTAATTTCTATAGGCCCTCATAAGCATTCCCTTACTTCTGAAAGGATCTGCTTGGAGCTGTTTGAGACTGCACAGAGAGTTCTGTAACTGTCCGGAGCTGCTTTGGACTACTCGAATCTGTTCGGGACTGCTCTGATCTGCTCGGAGCAGCTTGTATACGTTTACTTCGCACTCAGGGAAAACATCCCGGTAATTCAGGAATGACTCCTTTTCAGGACGATTGCAGCATTCTTTTACTTAAGTCAACGTCTAAACTCAACATTCAACGGAGATTAAGAAACGATTTCAGAATAATCTGTCCGCACAAGACAAACGCATCAGTTTTCCTGTACATTCTAGAGCGTTTTATAAAAACAAACTGCATACTTCTGAGATAAAGTTGCTAATGGTCACCAAATGGCAAATTTAGTGGCAGGTTAACAAAGGTGCGTGCGCAACTCGGAAACCTAAATAATTAATGATCCATAAGACCCGTCCCTTTGAGGTGCTCTTGCCGTTATCAGGTGCTCCCTTTACAACATGCCCCACCTTTTAGGTTCCCATGTTGAGGCTTCCTCCGACCTTTGAATGGGGACGGTGAGAGGTTTCAGTTTTCTAGGTGTAGTTTTGACACCGCCTCAGTGAAAAGAGGCAGTCGAAGGGCGGTACTTTTTTTTAAAAAGGAGATTACTTGGCTTTCAGGTGGCGCGTTAACTTGTTCATTTTCCATGATAAAAAAGGAAACATTGTACCCTTGTAATTGTAGGTATGTCAACGCGTATGGTCTAACCGCAATGAGTGTAAGATAAGAGGACGGCTTTATTCACTTATCCTTTGGAGACCAATTAGATAAATCAATGGAAATTTTAATATGGTTTTACTCATTCCAGTTATCATTATTTTATTGCCAATATCTTATCAGAATGACCTTGCAGAGATCCTTTTTTACCATTCACCTGGCGAAATCCTCTCCGTCCCTCTCCTCCTCGCTCTGTCCCTCATCCCATTGGTCCAGACCCTGTCATGTGGTTCCACCACGGCCCGAAGCGCCGCCTGGTGGCCGCTGAGTGACGCCTACTTCCGGTGTGGGGAATCAGGTCGCCGTCTGGCGGGCGGGGGGCACTCAAGTCCCGTATGAATAAGACATGGCGGGCCGGGCGCCCCTCCCAGACCGCAGCCAGTGACAGATGCATGGGACCAAGGCATGCAGGCTCTGTACGGGGAAGGGAATAGGACTGGGCATTCATTTTGTCTTATATTATATATCATTTATATGATATTTATAAAATATAGGCCTATATATATCATATATTATCATATTTATATTTTATCGGCCACTCATGGTTGTACTGTTGGACATATTCAAGCGCAACCAACACATGATATCAACTTAGAATCCATGTAAACTAATGCTGCCACAATACTAATTCATCCCAAGAAATAAGAGTCATTTGCGGATCCTGGATTTTGAAAATAAGGTATTTGGATTTGAGCTTGCATTATATGAGGTATGTGCTAAACCATCAAACACGCATTTAAAAGGGCCAATGCATGCCGCATGTAACCTCATGGGTTACGATGGAGGGGGGTGGGGCAGGTCATGATTCAGACAACAGGTATCCACGTCCCATCCTTGCCCTATCTACATGGACGGCTGCCGGGGATGCATAACGTCAACACTGGGGGTTGGGTAGAGATATTGTTTGATATTGGCTGAATACGTTTGGTAAATGATCTACCCGTCCTCCAGATGTATTTGTCATTGTTTTTCAAGGAAAGATGTCCCACACAATGCATAACATTTCCATACAATTATTATCTAAAAAGAAATAAGGAAATACCATAGTAATATCATAATGGCAATCCAGACCTGTCCTGGTCTTGGGAAAAAATAATATCTATAGCAAATCTACAGCAAATCAATACAAAAAATTCGAAAGTAAAGCCGGCCTCTAGATTGAAAGCGTTGGCTTTGATCTCTGGTGAGCCTTAATCAGTCCCAATCACTGATAACCCCACCCTTCCCAATCACCGTCTACGGTCCGTTCCCCCCCCCCCCCATCCTCCCCATTCACCGCCCATGTGAGTCACATAGAGTACCATGAACTCGGCACCTATCCCCAGATGCACCTGACTCAATCCCCACCACAGCACCTCTCTCAAAGGTGACCCTGTGAGTCCACCCTGAGTCAGTCTCCACCACAGACCCGCCCCCTCGGCTGTGTCACCTGTAATCAGCCCTGGAGTACAGGTGGGCACAGGTGGGGCCACTCCATGATCTCCCGCCCCTACTACCCCTTCCCCCATCACCCTTACCCCTAGGATCCCCGTCCTGCCCTAACCCTTTGAGAGTTGTCGTGTATAGTATTAAATGAAGACCTGAACGTAGGATGTGTTGTCGATGTTAAATATATTTTCTACGGTCTCAGGAGTGTAGCCGAAAGGCCTATTGATGCTTAGTGGTTACATGTTTTCTCTTCTGCCGCTGGTCCCAGAGTCCTTAGAGCCTACCTACACCTCCCCACCTGACCTCTGGTCAGTGACCTAATTACCACTGACCATTAGGGACAGGAGGTGTACTAACTGTCTAATTACCATAAACTCTATGATATAGTATGTTATATACATATGTTATATATCTTTTGATTATCATTAGATTTTATGAAATCATGATATTGATATATTTTGTATAATAGATTTGGTAAATACTTGAATTGTTAGAGGGAGGATATGTCGTGCTTAAACTTAGGTATGACAACCCCCCCCCCCCACCCACCCCGAATCCCCCCTACATCCATGTGTTTGTGGGCAAACTGCACCTTTTAGACCTGCCCAGGGGGGTTCCCCCATGGTGGGGGTATTCCCATAATCTAATATTATAGTTATCTGTTTTTGAATGACACTACAGAAATCCATGTGTAGCATGCAGCTGATGAGAGTTCACAGGTGGGCTCCCCCCGGCTCCCCCACGATCGCCCATAACCCTACCCCTGACTCCTCCCTACATCCGTTTGCAGTATGTAGAACTGCACCTATAACACCTGTCCAGGAGGATCCCTAGGGTCGTAGGGTACATCCTGCACTCTCAGGTTTATAACCAGCCTTTGAATAAACACTTTAGAAACCATGTGTTGTATGAGACTGACAATTTACACATATTAGGGATTTCTGGCGTTTCTATGTGTTATCCATTATGAATAACAGACTGATAAATTCCGTCTAAATAGTATTTGACATTAAATGTATGCCTGGTAAGAACATGTTATATTGGATTATAGTATGTCTTTTTTTGCTATGTCTTCCTATGACTTTATGCATTAACACTTTAGAAACCTTTCAGTGTCCTCTATATTTTATGAACTGCGACTCTAATGAAAAGGATGTCAGACCATTGCTATATTCATTTTGCAATAACAACAGCAATAACAAGTTCAACAATTTTAGTTATGAGAGATGTATGAATTCTGTCTGGGAATAAGGTGAGATCATTTTTTGGTCCATCTGGAATGTGTCAGAATCAAAACCCGGATGTTTACAAACACACCTCTTTGCTCACCCCCCCCCCCCTCCCAGCTACCACCTCCACCCCCCCCCCCACCCCACCCTCAACCCCCCACCCACCTCCACCCCCACCCCTGACCGCATGCACCCTGTCGGTGCACTCACGCGCTGCGCGTGCTTTACCCGTGAGCAACTCTCTCACAGCAGATTCTGTGCAGTACGACGGCAGAGTGAACTGGGACAGGGTCTCAGCTTGAAGAGTGCATGTTTCCCGCTGAGTTACATCTCTAAATGTGTCATGTTCGGGACCAATAGCAACTGATCACTTCTTCAATATTTTGATATGAACCTTCTTTCTGCATTGTAACTCTACCATTTTGGAGGCATTCCAGGCTCAGTCAGAATGTCCATTCTGCTACCACCATTCTACTCCCCCCCCCCTCCTCTCAATACTCATTACTTTTATCTTCACTAGGTTTGTATTTCAGAAGCATAAAAGACCAAATAACTAGATCCCCGTCAGCTTAACCAAAACTTTAAATCTCATTCCTATTGTCAAAGGATTTCAGCTCAAAGTGCCCCGGACGATCATGACTATTCTAGTCAGGGGAAGCTTATAAATCATGAAGGCGGAAGACTCAAGGCCGGGTGCATTGTGGGTACAATACGATGTGCCGGGACCCTTCCTGTCCTCCCAGGGACGACCTTGACCTTCGGGGAAGGTCACCCAGGGACAAGGGACAAACATGTCGTGTCCATAATCGTTAAGGACCTGAGTGAAATCTCAAGTGGAATCACACAGCGGGGGCTGGTGAGGGAGGGAGGGAGGGGGCACAGTGTGAAATCATGAAACTGTGCATGCATTTTCTGCGTCTTTAAGAGAACACATTTCCAAATTTCTAGAAAATGTATTTAATTAATCGTTGTAGGTTACGAGAGACCGATTATGCAGTAACGTATGACAACTTAAATTTGCATGAGGAATACCAACATTCAGTTTAACCATGTCAATGTGATCAATATGCCAGTGCCTGTGTATACATGCTCTGTAACACCATCTACACGGCGTCGAATCGGATATTCTCGACAAGTTAGAGGATATGATGGTGTGAAGTATTCTCTCCTTTGCCTTCAGAAATAAAGAAGCCAGACCGGGTCTTGTGAGTCATAGAGAAGCCTTTGAAGACTACCTGGGGCGTTTCCCGGAACTTCATTCCCCGAAAAGATTATAATGATAATTATGGTCTACATGAAGACGGGGTTATAACAATCTGAGGCCGCCTTAAAAAGTTGGAGCTGAAACCTACATAGTACGAGTGCTTTGACACACGGTTCTTACGTTTCGCTTAGTGTAACGAGGTGAGCATGAAAGCTGTAAAACCAATGACAATAATTTACTGATGTGTATTTACCTTCACTGTTTTTACAGGTTTATTTCACAACAAGGAACTGAGTGGTCGCCGTCTTAAGTCAGGGATGCATATATATATATATATAAATATATAAATATGTATATATATATATATAATTTAAATGACATGGACATCTCTCTTTCATGCCTGTTTCTCTCTCTCTCTAATTGTCAGTGTATTTATTGGACTGTAATTCCCCAGTAAAATACTCTGTATTATGTTTATGGATAAAATAATGTTTGTATGAATACAACATGGAGTAAAGCAATAAATGATGCCTAAAGGTATTTGTTTCATGGCAAGAACTCCAAGACTACTTCACAAAGGGGAAATTCATCTCCCCACGCCTCATATTGATATTGTCGAGAAAACCCAATAACTATATGAAATCTTCCTCTTTTTCTGCCCCCCCCCCTCCATCCACCCTCCAGTTGCACCATGAACTGCCTATGGGTGTGGCCGAAGAATAGTGGTGACACTAACCCCCGGCAAAATGACTATTGACTGGAGCGAGCTCTCCGTGGAAGTAAATGCAATTATCTCTGGGAATAAAAGACAGGTGGATCAGTTCAACGGTCTCATTTGTACTCACTACATGATGTTATATGGCGTATATTTGTTACTTTAAACCCATTTTATTTTGCCTGTTTCCTACATTCATGGGTGATATTCAATTGCTAAAGCCCTAGATTGTATAGACATTGCACACATGACGTCATGTTGTCCAAAATGGGCTGGCCGCCATATTGGTGATCAATTTATTATTATTCTTAATTCTGGAACATTTAGAACAAATATTTCATATAACAAAAAACTAAGTCACTCAGTCATATTAATGAACATAGCCCATCCCTTAGAATTCAAATTTTTAAATATATTCCACAGCCGGGGTCATGATCATCACGCGGTGATCACCAAAACGTGATCACGTGATCACATCGGCACAAGGTCTATAGTTTGTAGTTTGTATAGTTTGTATTAAGTAGACAGGAGCTCGAGAGGACATGATGTCTTATAAGACGCTTTCACCTGCCTTCACAATCTACTGCTGAAACTGGAACCAGGCAGAGATGTACGTCTATTTTTATATTCACTTCTCGTTCAACCAAATTTTTAAAAAGCTCACATAAAATGAAACCAGGTTCGTCCTAGTGACTTGTAGTAAGTGATTCAACCTACCGTGGAGTTTGTAGTATCCATGTTGGGCCGATCGATTTGAATATATCCTGTGTTCTAAAACCCTGAATTGTCCTTACAGCAATAATGGGTTCCTGTACAGCCTGTATCCCCGGTAGTTGGGTAAAACCAGGCCCAGTAATATACCCAGTCCTGAGTGGAGTGATAAGGCCCCCGGTGCCCCGTACACCTGGGTATAGGTACCAATATGGGGCACCTTTTTGGTCCAGGTTCAGGGGGAATTATGGGAAAGTAAGACCCAGGTTTGTAGCCTCGTACTCGTTTACACAGAACTTTGGCTGTAGTTACGTCCAAGTCCACTAGGTGCTCAAACTAAATGCAAGAGGTATCTAGGTCATGAAAGGACTGCTCAGAACTTTGACACAGAGCGGTCTTATACAAAAACAGCTAATGACGGATGAACCAGTTTATCTCTGAGCTCGCTCGAGCTACTTGAGAAAGACGTAAGAAGCGGCTAGGTTCTCTCTGGAATGAACATGTAACCATGGTAACATCAAAGTAGGTTAGGGTTCATACGTTTGGATATGGCTTATGTATAAAGAAAACATGTTTCTACCTTTTGATATCCATTTCATACAAAGGAGGGAAATGTCAAAGCTGCATATATAGGCCGCACTATGAAGATGAGTGCAATCATATTTCTAATAATAATTATAATCTTTTGTAAAGCTCTAGTTCTTTATATTAAAAACGTGCTTGATTCACACGATTCAAGGCACATAAAATCGGTGAAGCAACATTGTAATTTCAAAAATTTTGTCAAATGTGGCCTTAATCAGTGACACAGGAAGGAGAATGCATGATGTTCTTAAATTCAAAATAGACCATATATTATATGTGGCACAGACAGACACGTTTTCTATTTCAGTTTTGATGATGATGATGATTGTTGGAGTTTAACGTCCGTTTCAGCTATTTTTCAGCTATATCAGGCTCGAATTTTTTGACTGAAACAGGTTCAATGATTGAATCTATGGGGTGAGAAAGACGGCAAGGTATAGGGTGGTCTAACAATATTTCGGATCACTGCATTATACATTCACTATCTGGTATCAGGCCACATCAGAGTACATCGTTCTAGCTGTGACCACAGGCCTGGCCGTCCCTTTTTGTGGCGGCCAGTCCCTGTGGGGACGTGACGACTAGTGGTCGACGACTAATTAAAACCCGCCCTGATCATTAGTGTTAAGTGGACTCTCCCACCTCGCCCGTGGTGGATGGACGATAATCAAGTGAAGTTACGTCAAGTTAGCTCACTTTGTCCAGCCTAGAACCTGGTCTGACGTCAAGGAGAAACTCTAATTGTCATGACGTAATTTGGTGACTGTGATACTCGGGATGAATTAAATGCTGTGCCTTTAAATAAAGACGTGTTCTTTTTTCATTTGGTCTCCATTTGAAAATCATTAATTGCATTCTAGACAAAGGGTATAATTACCATTGTGTCCAAAGACTAGGTATCTTTCGAAGGTCATCCGTAATAAGCTCCCACGGGTGAATGAAGATGTGTACCCATCCCATAATGATGCCACACATGACTAATTTACACCTAATATTTAAGACAAAGGAATATTCTGAAAAAATACCAGTGATAGATGTGTGTTACCCATGGGTATCCCTGTTAAAGGTGGCTCCACCCACACTTTATCTGTGGTATTTTTTGTAACTCTCCACATAAAGATCTAAGGTTAAAGACTAGAAGGAGCGGACCACAGTCGGGAGACACAGAGTCTGAACTTACCGATGCCTACAAAGGCTGTGCCTTGGAAGTGAATTCTACGGAAATGTTCTGGCCACCGTATAAAGGTGATCAACTTATAAACTTCATTATTCAGAATTATGGTGAAAAATAACCCCACAAAATACTTATGCCACATTTGCCTACAACAAAGGAACTCACTGATCAGGAACATAGGTGTTGAGTACAAGGTATATTTGAGAGAGTCCATTGTCATTCCATAGTCAAAGTCCTTCTGATAGGGTCCGTTTTTGAAACCCAGACATGTTCGGGCATATATATATATATATCAAGTCCCCCCCCCCACCCCCCACCCCCCCCTCGGGAGTGAAAGTAGCCTCGTACTGACCTGGAGTAGATTGTCGATCTGCTCAGAGGAAAGCTCAGATACGTCCTTCTGCGGTCTCTGGTCCTCGTCGTCACTTTTGGATTCCAATTGAACTGAAACGACAAGAACAGGAATAGCAATTAGTTGACCATTAATAGGACACAAAGAAATACCAGATTCATTTGGGGATTCTAGCGAGCTCAAAGGATAAATATCACGAGCTACTTCGTTAAATCACACTAAATGAAGTAATTATAAAATATCAAATTTAAAACATAAAAATGCATTTTTTAATCGATGGAAATGCCAGTAATATCTACAATTCTCCATGCCGCGGATAGCCGATATTCAGTATTTTAGGCACTTGCAGGTTAATTTGGCTCAATTTGTCTACAAAATCAAAGTGATATATATATATATATATCCATAATGAATGGATTTTCAAACCAACTTAAAAGATAGTAAACCTATACTGATAGAAAATGAAAGATAGTCAATGATAATTTTCCATGATGTTAAACCACAAATTGTGGCATGGTTAATGAAAATGTCTATAAAAGCCTTGCGTTTTGTCGACATATTTCCCAGGATGCATCATGATTAAGGATAGTCTTCAGGTAAAACACAGGAAACCAGCTACCCGTGGTAGGTAGAATTCAATAGATGTAGTATAAAGAGCACGTATTCAGCCATAGGCCCTATTCCTACATGAATCATGCTGGTCCATCAAAACAACTTCGATGAAAAGATTTATTCTTGTGGTGGTGCGAGTGTAGAAAAGTTTAAATACCAGTTAAACACCAAAGTTGAGTGGTCTCTAAATATAACACAACCAAATACCAGATTCATGCCACCTCTGAGGCCCAGTCCCATCGCGATATCAGCGCGCATGCGCGCCCAAGCCGATGGTTTAGAGCTCTATCTAATTTGGACCGTTTGATTTCAAATGCCAGCTGGGCTCTACGGACCGAGTATTCCTGGTCGATTGGGCTAATGAGACAAACTGGGTCACGGTCTCCTATTTGTTGGATATAATCACTTTTTTTAAGGAACCCAATAAGGAAATCAGGTCCTTTGTTGGACGCTGAATACAGATTGTTCGTCTTTATTATATCTGCTGGTAACAAACGGACGGAGAAGATGATAATGTCTAGGCTCCATATTCTCCCTCACCTAGTTCTTTCTATATTATAGCCAAAACTATAAAATATAAATCAAACGAACTCGATACAGGTACATTGAGGAAAACCTTCGGGTGTAAATTGGATGGAGAATTGGCCGAACTTGGCTGAGATTGGCCAAGGTTGGGAGATGTTGGGGGTAGTGTAGGGCCGGGATATCTGTACCCAGAATCAGCTGGGTCTAGACTGCTTTCTGTGGGGGGGGGGGGAGAGAGAGGGGATACCTAAGACCTGCTAAAGGCACCGGCCCCAAAACGAAGCAAACAACTAAGTTAATGAATAGATTCTTTGTATGTGTATGTATGTATAATATTAACTCCCCAGCTATGAGGGAACCATGTCATAATTGATATGTTGATGGCCAATGATATCTCGTTCATCCAGCATTAGTCACCCTAAGTATAATATGTTTGCGCAACAATGACAAACCAAGAATAGACATACATATGTAGTCATCACCTTATATCATCCGGTCTGAAGACGGGATTGTGGCTTCCTTTTCAAAGTCTCGATAGAAGCCACATCCCAAAAACTTGTAATTTTATGAGTTTGAATCCGCAAGTACATGGCTTCATATCTCAACTGATATCGATATGATACACACGGGTGAAAATACCTGATAGGGCTGGAGTTAAGCTTAGCCCAGGGGGTATATTAAGCATATATAAGGAATAGGTCCTATTGGTGCTTGCATTTTCTCCATCCACAGACTTCCTCCTGAGTAACCCCCTCCTCGCCAGCACACTGAAGTAATCCATCAGGGCCCTTTTTGCTGACTCAGGCGGCTAGGTCGGAGGAGATTGGTCTCTGGTCGATGGCGCCGAGCATTCCTCACCTCCTACCGCCTTAAGGCCCTATTACACTACACAACGTGAGCTGCGGTATGACGATGTCGCAGGGAAATCACAACATATTAGAGAGAACATTCTTTGTTAGACATGTGTAAAAATTGTCTGTACATATTATGTTGATTTCATAATCTCTACATATACGGAAGATCACATGTAATGTGAGTTTGGTTAAATAAATCAAAAAGAATACATCAAACAATTTTATCATTCCTGTGTTTAGTTTTTCTGTATTATCACCATATGGCCCCAATATCATAGCTCTATGTCGTTTAGTGTAATAGGGTCTTTTACGTATAGCTTGGTGAGGTATTGGGTGCTGGGCGGGGGCGTCTAGAGCTGTGGCTTGGGCAAATTACGAGTAAATGTATCATGGCTCTAGACCTCAAAAAGCGACAGTGCCACGTGGAGACTTCTTAATAAATTTAGCAGGGCAACGACAGGGGTGACAGAAATATAATATATATCCCTAGCTTTTCTTAGATGTATATTATATGCAGCAGACCTTTTCCAATTCAAAGAATAGCGTGGCGTCCTTCTAGCGGTAAGACCTGAACCAAGCGATTGGGATATGGTATCCAATGGCCCCAGGCTTAAACGGTCGGGAATAGGGCTTCTATGGTAGAGTTCACTGAGGAGTTAAATTTCACGAAAATGGTGTATAGCATTTTATAAAGTCGACACTTGGCATCTGGGCCTCCACATGGTCCAGTATTATTGACTATGCGATGCTGGTACATTTCAATACTCATCAATTCCTAGTCAAATACCTATATTGCTTACTGTTAATTTCATACATAGGACTCTCTTAATAGTAACGATCCTCATAGTTAAAGTGCCTAACTGGAACAAGACTCCAGGCATGTCAATATCCCCCCCCCCCCTCCTGACGGTCCTTTTGTAAGTAAACCTCTGGAGGTCTCATCTAACGTGTTACGTAACAAAAACACCTCCTCCAGGTGAGGTGAGAGTTAAGTGGCAGGCTCCCACAGGTCTAGGTCTTACTCTACACCTCTGTTTTTGTTACCTCTGAGCTGACACACTTCAGTATGAGAGCTGGCTCCGTGGGAGAGTGCTGGTCTGCTTATCTAAAGATGCCTGGATCGAGTCCAGGCTAATGGGTTATAGCCAGGAATAATCCTGCACCTTCGTCTGGTTTGTTGGTTGCTGGGGTTCAATAACAAGGAATCATTTAAGATTATGTTAATATTATTTTTGGCATGAAGGAAAGTTTTGCCTATTCGGTCCTTCTTTGATATTATACCTATGATGATCCTACCCTCACAGGGGCGGATACAGGATTTTCGAAAGGGGGGGGGGGGAAGGGTCTGTACCCCCAGGACCCCCCTTGATCCGCCCCTGCCTCCTCATCCTACCCTTACACATAGACCTATAATATATCGCAGTATGTCCTCATTGATGGGAGGAAGGGAAATCAGCAGCCAGCACAGAGGTTCCAACCCATGCCCCAATCTCAAGGGCCGGCTAACAGAACACCCAACCAGCCCTTATGTCCGTGAGTGGTCCGCAGATTAGTAAAAGGTTGAAAGACTATACATCGGTTCCATATGCACAAAAAGATTCCCCGGGTCATTAGAAGTGAAGTAAAATGCTAGAGCCCGGCACCCTAGTGTCATTGTCTACACAGCCATTTGTCACATTCATTCCCTAGTGAATTGGCCGCCATTCTTATAAGGCAGTGTTTTAATATTGAATAACATATCGATTTGTTCTTTGGGGTACTTAAGATGTCATGTGTAAAAGCCTTAACGTACAGGTGAAATGCGAAAGGTTATAAAGATCATTATAGAAATTTAGCTATATTTAGAAAACCCGAGCACTATTTCCAACGCTTGGAACCCAACCAATGAATGACAGAAATATCTGCACGTATTATTATTATAGAAACCCTTACACACTTGACATATAAGAAGAATCTTAAAACTGATAACAAAGAAGTTCTACCTAAATACCCTTGTCTATTTCAGGTGCAACATGACACTAACCTAACCTTGGCGCTTTTCTTTGAAGTCGTTACTATCGATTAATCACATGTAGAATCAATAAGGGTGCACTCTTACTTTCAGCAAGTCATGGTTTTGGTATGTTTACCTGCTTAGAACATCCAAAGCCTGATCATACCAAGGTAGGTATAGTACAATATAGCTATGTCTATTTCCTGAAAGCTAACCAGAGAAATTAGTTGCTCGAAACACGAATATGAGTTAAACCGTGTTGGGAATAATCAATAATGATATTGAGGTACATATTCATCACAGTATAAGAGGGAGTCAATATAACACATGTCATGTTAATTATGCCATTCCTTCCTCTTGCTCCTATAACATGTCACTTTATGCCTACCGCCCCTACCATTTTAATAGGTCTGCCACCCTTAGTACATTCTATAGCATTTCAATAGGTCTGACACCATATATATAAAGCAGATACTAACGGGGCTGGGATCCCGTGCCCTGAGACGGAATACAGGGCACAGGATCCCAGACTAGGTCAGTATCGAATATATTTCACCTCCTTAGTGGTCATTGTGTATGAATCGTATGTTATAAAGAGCATTGTACAAATATTGTGAAACTTTGTTTGCGTGTGTTTACATTTGTTTACATGTGACGTCATAAATCTGGGTAATACAGTATTGCCAAGGTTTTCTACGAGGGGTCTGCCAGTGTTAAAGCGCAGGGGACAAAGTATTTGGGGTGAAATAATGCCTTCTATATACCATTCCAATAATTATGTCTGCTGCCCTTACTGCCGTCCTACCATTTCAATAGGTCTAACACCCTTTCTGCCTCCTTTATCATTTCAGTAAGGTCTGGCACCCACACTACCTTCTGTAACGTGTAACTAGGCAAACTTCATTTACTTAGTTCTATAAAAATTGCGAAGCCTTCTGCCCTTACTTGGTGCTATGACAAATTGATAGTCTTTTTACCCGTACTGTGTCCTCTAACATGTCGCTAGGCTTGCTGCCCTTGTCAGGTCCTATAACATGTCAGTCGGCCTGTCCCTTGTAGCAGGTAATCTATAACCATCGATCACACAGCTAACCAAACACCACCAGGCTCAGGGGTGGAGGCCCTCATGTTACAAAGTGTCCACTCCCCGGCTACTGCTGCCCTTACCAGCTTGCCTTTCTACCCGTATTCACTTTGTGGTAGGCCTTTTTCAGACATGGATGACGCATGAGGTCAAGTACGATTACAGTATGATGGCATGAATATAATTATCTGAAAACTTTATTATTGTTTTTCAAATTTAAGTATTGAAACATGTTCATTAGACACGGACTTATACTATGTTTATATTGATTAACTTGGGTACTTTGTGAACATTCCTAAATATAGGTGCAAGATCATGCAGCATGCATATCATAGTAGAATCGGCATTGAAGATTTTAAACGATGTAAAGGGTGTGGTTATAAATGGTTACAAAGTGTTATTGAGTACTGCCCTTCTATCTAAGCATTCCCCCCTCCCCCCTCCCCCCTCCCCCTGGCCATGTTATCATTACATCTATACGCCCCCCCCACACACACACACCAATGATCAATACCCGACATGACTTAGGGTAGGAGCCGGTGCAGAGAACTTAACTGCCAGGCCCGGGGGGAGATTTATTAAACAGGGCTGCCAATTGGGGGACCTTCACTCTGCAACTGGACCCTTCTTAGCGCACTTTCTGTGTGGAGGGGTGGGGGGTGGGGATAAGAGGGGGACTGTATCAGCGAAGCCAGTGCCACCGATAAACTGGGATACTCTGGGGGAGGGGTACTAAAATGCAAAAATATGCTTAACAACCAATATAAAAGAAATAGCAGAAAGAAGGTTGGAAAACTATACACTAACTAACTATACATAAGCCAATCTTATCTCTTTTGCTGGATATACTGATATTGGTTGCAACAAAGCTTTGAACTGTATCGGTTTAGAAGAAAAGGCTATCTTTGCCTATAGAATACACCCCTCCCCCTCTCCCCGCCGTCCCTTCCTCTAGATGTGTCTAAGCCAGGTTCCCCCGCCCCTGGCACCGTCCACCACAGACTATAGGGGCAGGAGGAGGGAAAAACGCCTTTTGGCATCGAGTCCCCTGGGCCTGCAGCCAGGAGGGGGCTTAGTACTAAACGGTTTGGCCGGACTTTGCACCGAGAACCGATTGTGTGTGAAATACTCTTACGATAAATGCGGCTCAGCTTCTCTGTGTACTTTGGGGGGATCTAAATCAGGGGTGAGAGGGTCCAGGGAGAGGTATGTGGGGATAAGCAAGAGAATTCTGACATGCATGTTATATATAGGCCTACATGTCAGAATTTGACTACTTCGACCATATTATGCTGGAAGTGGTCAAAGCTCTATTTAAACTTGGAGAAGCAGGCATATTTATTCATCATGAAACTCTCAGAAACCCATAAAGACTATTATTAATCAAATAATTACTAGAATGTAAAAGGGTAAAAGTTGTTATCATGTAGGCGTACTCGTATGAGGGAAAAATCTGAGTCGTGGCATTGTCTAGAATTTGGCTAAGGAAATTGAACGGTTTAAATATGGGAAACGCTTATTTCGGAACAGCAACAAGGCACATCATAAAGCTCCCATTCCACTGATTCGACTATGTCACAGTTCAGTACTATCTTTCATATCTTTGCAAGAATACGGCGCGGCCAATAATCAATTAATCAATGTAAATATGTGATCCAAGCACTTGCACCTTCTATTCAGACGCCTGTGCCCCACCCCCTCCACCAGCTGGTGACATTGAGTGACAGCTTCAGTCATCTGTCATCTCTCTCATACCCCTGCCACACTTGACAGCAAACCAGAGCGAAGCAATGCGAACCAAAGTGAACCGCACTGACAACATGAGCAGTGTAGAATACGGTCCTTTCACACTGACACACCCTTACCGCATCTGATGGAAGTAGTCATATATATACTAACAATCATGATTCGTACTATACTAACAACCATGATTCGTATACTAAGTAAAAGCCTTGCTTCACTTCAATGGTTTTCAGACAGACTTAAAGAAACAAAGGAAAGGAAATAGTATTCTACAATACTGGTCAATGTGAGAATTCTAGAATTTGATTCTAAAGTGCTATGATGCGCATTGTAGAATGCTGAAGTGCCTATATATATGTAAGGAAGTGGATGCATATGGAAGCAATTTGATGCTATTTGATGAGCATTATATCATTCTGGAACGCTCTTCCTTTCAGACAGGTAGCAGGAAGCGCATTGAAGCGCTTTGGTACGCATTATAACACGTTGTCTGAAAGGGGTATCCCCCCCCCCTCCCGGTTTCCCTTACCCCTGATCGAACGCAATACCCTGCATGTAAATATGTGCATAACTCGATGACGGCGACACTCGGCGGACAAGTCGAGACTAGAGTATGTAAAAGATGGATTCTCCAGGAAAGTAGACGGAAGTCGAGATCAATAATTATAAAATGATGTTCAGGGCTTCCTCGCGTTTCTTTGGTAACAGTAGAATAAAGATCTCTAGAAACCAAACTTGACTGATCTCATTTCAGGCTCTGAGATATAACTATGTAGACCGTCTATCTGTAATTGATATATTTACATATATCTCCCAGAGACGGCGGGAAGGACATCTAAAAATATAACCCGTGCATGGTAATGACATCCATCTCCTTTTTGATATGCATGCAGGAGTCGATCCTACCCCGCCTGCAGCTATCCTTACCCTCATTACAATCCTACCCTATTGTCAAGGCGACAATCAGTGGTGGTTATTACCATTGAGACACGAGGAGGGAGGGGGTGTACATGTACGGCCATTAGAGCTGGGGGTGCTCATATGTTTACTAATGACGTTCTGACGGGTTGTACCTGGGCAGAGTGCTGACGGAATAAGGAGGTTTGTTTGTTCAGGCTCAGATTAAGGGGGGGGGGGGGGTGTCAGGCACACGTCACCCCTCCCTTTTTTTGGCACAAATAATATTTTTTTTATGTAAAATTCTCTGCCTCTACAACACGCCCCCCTCCCCCCTTTCAAATTCCTGCATCCGCCCCTGTTCTTTTTTAGTTTGAACTGCAAGACTCAGTAGTTCTGGAGCACTGGGATATTTCACCCTTGCTCCTGGATGATCGAATCTATGGTGAGGTAGAGACCATTCCCCTGCACTTTTACCGAGACAGGTATTCTTTTCTATACAGTGTCTAATAGGCATGTCACCACGTACAATGGCTGTTGGAAACTAGGCATTTGATAACCCTATTGTTGACCACAAGGAGGATTATATCTAATACCACAGTAGCAGGGAAACAAGGAGGGCAAGGAGGCTATCCAGTCTTTGCTTTGTACCAGTGCTTCACGAGACAGACAAGGACAATTTGCCTAGTCTAGACCGAACCTGAAGTTTACAACTAAGTCTTCTAATGGATAATCCCTCCAGAGGTCCAACCTGGGTGTGACCCATGTCCATAATAGGCGTCATTTATAAGCTTTGCCCTGAAGCAAAATATTAAACTCATTCAAATAAGAAAATATCTCAGTTCCTGTTTGCCAAGAAATGTTTCAACTTGTAGTAGTAGTGTGTTAGTGCTGTTAAAGTTTGACCAATTGCTATGGATGTCTAGCCTCCCTTGTGACAATCAATTTACCAGCCTAGATCAATATTGCCGCAAAGGAACTCATATATACTGAGTAAAGCCAGACCATATTATTCATCAGCAACTACCCCACAGCATTACCCATAAGCCCATCCAGTTTACATCAACCGTAAAGTTTACCATGAAATATTTTTAAAATTTACTTTGTGCTTTTACCCTGAAGATAGTCCCAAAATACAAAATTAACTAAAGCAATTTGGTTGGCAAATTGTTCCTCATATTTGTAATATTATGCAGTTTTTTTATATTGGCCCTTTTCCCATAGAAACCAATGTTAAAGCCTGTCAGCCAAACCTATGATGTCCCACCATATTTTGCCCTGAAACACAGCATTTTGATTGGCTGACAAACCTGCCAATCTATCAGTTGGTAGAGTTTTAGAACTCATAATGTTTTATCAGTACTTGGGGATGTAGAAAAGTATAATTTTTACTTATTTCAGTAACCCCAACTCTAGGAGACAAAGATATTTTTTCATTAATTTTGTCCAACCCTTGGATATACCCAATGGGGATGGGCTTATTAGACGAAACATTTCTCAACTGAAGCGCCCTGTCTAATCACACTAATCTCCCATACAATTACATCAATGAGATCGACAGTAAAACGACCAGAAAACAACGCAATAATACCCCAAAGAAAACGGTAATAACGTTTAAAAAACGTCACAATAATTACATCCACGAAGCAGCTATAAAGTGGATCAATTCCTGGGGCGAACCGGACTAAATCTGGCCGGGGGACTTTATGGGTAGTCACGAAGAGGTGGTGTATTTCCTGCCCAGGAGTGATTAAACAGGGGGCTGGGGGAGGCTCGTTACCTGCCCGACACAACAGGTCGATAAGTGAGCAGTGGGAGGGGGGCGGATGCCCGTATTCCACCAGGCGATTTTGAAGACTACGAATTGGCTAATTTTTGAATTTTCGCCAGAACCCCTGCAAGAACCCCTGCATGTTACATATCATTGGAAAGAGAATTGAAAATCCTTTCCAATGATACGTAACATGTCTATGATTAGTCCCGATTCATTCTTGCGATTTTTCGAAATCAGAAGTAAAATCGCATCGTGGAATAGAGCCTTTGGGAGCTACTCGCAACAAGGAGGGACTCAGGGCAGGATCCAACATGATACGGATAGGTGAGGTGGGGGGTGTTGGCTCATGAAACCCTAGACTACGTGGGGCGTGCAGGGTGTTCAGTCCTATGATGGAAGAATTCTTGACCGTAAGTATAACCAATAAAAAGGTTCTCAGTTATTTCATTGTAAAACATTACGAAGTGATTAAATGTCAGGTAGGCAGGAGAGAAAGAGGACGCCCCGGAGGGAGAAAGGAGTGAAAGAAGAGGTGGGAGAGGAGTGTGTTTGTTATGGTCTGTGTGTGTGGGGGGGGGGGGGGGGGGAGGTTAATGAGGAAAAGCAGGGCGGGACGTGGGAAGGTATGTGAGAAGGAGGGAATGGTTCATACTCTTAGTCGGTTGGATACAGGATTTTAGAAAGGGGGGAGGATCAGCCTGAAGGCTATGTATTAAAAAGGCGTGCATTCGAGCATATCACGTGATATTTTCCCTTCTATTTGCATTATTAGGACTCCACCAAATATTGAGGGGGGGGGGGGGGCGGTCAGGACCTCCTGGACCCTGTTCCCTGCATCCCCCCTGCAACGAGACATATTGCATGGCTTTACACGCGGCGCCCCATATCCCGGTGAAGTCAACAAAGCGGAGGATTACTGGGCCCGAGCTAAGCCCCAGATTACTTCTAATTAATCCGAGCAACTCAGAAACCACTCAACCGTGTAAGACCCTCGGGGGAGCAGCTCAGGGCGGCCTTGACCTTGGCCTGTAATGGCGGATCGCGCCGTACCAACACAGTGACCTTAAAGGGAGCCAGAAGCAGTGTAGTATCAAAATGTGACAAAATGCCTCAATCTCAAGAAACTGTGAAAATACATTCTATTGGTGTTACTTTAGCTAGTGGTAAAGGTCCAATCATTAAACGTTAACTTTACCAGTTTACTTGGAATCCATATGAATAAAGTAGTTCATGACTGCAGACAGCAATATTTGTAAACAATTCAATTTTGGTGGGTCACCAAAATTGACTAGGTCATGGTTGTACGTATTTCAATGAAGTTTGAGCCTGTATTCACGTTTTGTATTTTACCATAGGGCTAAGTTATGGTTATACAATGCATTTTGATAATTTATGGCATTTATAAAATTTAACCATGCATTGCTTTTGGCTCCCTTTAAAGGCGGGGAGGGAGGGATGTGTTGGCCTAGGGGCTGGGAGGGGGATTCCTTGCCTCAGGATTGTTGAGGGGGAGGGGATATTGTGGGCCTTTGAGAGAGTTGGTGTGTTAATACTACTTGATGTTTCTTGGTTCGTGCTCAAAGAGGCACTCGGCGGTGGGGAAGTTGCGTTAAGCAGGGTAAAGACGTTTAAGAGGATTACACTACATGGAGAACTGCTCCAATTAGAGTGGATTGGTCTGCCACGACTAATTAGAGGGGCTTTAATGGAGATTGTTTCACATAAGGGTATGGGCGATCCGGAGCATGTACCATGTCTTGAGGATGTAATAGTATCTACACCCGCTAAATTGCACGACCTGATATTGGCGACAATATCAGCTATAGCTAACTGCTGTTAATATTTCCCAATTAACTTGTGAGCATCGTTACATTGTCCCCTTTATGCGAATCAGCAAATTCATTGGTTGAATGGTAGCAAAGGATAGAAATGATGTCTTTGTGTTAGGACGAGTGTGGTCTATTTATAGCTCAGCCACAAGTTAGAGTCTTGTCTCACTAAAATAACAGCGATCTAACCATGTAAGGGGTAATTATACGTCCAATGACAATTGCTTTTGCGAGGAAGTTATCCTTCACCGATATTTGGGACACTCGATCCCGAAAATAAGAAGTGGGGATACACATGGATTGCGTCACTGAGATCTAATCAGGGGTCTCATTATTCGTCCTCCTGTTTCACTGTTTTCCTTTTCACAATGGACATTTTCCCTGGATCTTATCACCATCAACAAAATATTTTAGACTCTACTACGTGTGCATTGTCTTGAATAGAGATTTCACAGGCGGCGTCTAAAACAATGGAAATAGACGAAGAAAATAGAGTTGTCTAGATACAAGTAACATTGAATAGGTCTGTAATTCGTTCATCAATCTACATGCTATGTTGACTTCCATCGTGGACTCCTGTGGCGTTGGGGGGTGGGGGGCGGTCCCGGGTATCCAGAACTCCCTTTGATATCCCCAAATATAAGTAAAATATAAGAGATATAGGTCTGAACCTCCTTACATTTACTTGGAACCCACTTTGACTGTAGGGCTTGCTAGGCCCTTCGACCAAAGGCCAGGTCTTTGACCCCCCCCCCCCCCACACACACCCAACACTCAAGCCCTCCCCTTTCCCCCCTAGTACCCCCTAAATAACCCATGATAAGGGGCTGAGGTTCCGGCCATCACGTGGACAAACGGCTGTTCTTCAATCTTCTCCCTTATTTTCCTCTCCTTTGACAATTTGCCGGGGCCTTCAAGGGCCTGACCCTGCCTCCCTCAAACCCGTAAATCCTTCCTGATAAAAGGGTGGGGTCCTGACCTACCTTGACCCCTCGGTCCAACCCGGGTATAGAGATGGGTCCGGACCCCCTTGACCCCTTAACCCTGGTCCTGATTGACACTAAAAGGATCCATCCACGCTTTAAGGGCCTTCCCCACTTCTGGGTCCCCGAGGACTGTTGACGCACAATAAATAACACTACACGTACGGGCATCTACCGTAAAACCCCTAATTTAAGCCGCGGCTCAAATTAGGGTTAGTTTCAGACATGAGATCAAATAAGGCCTCAACTTTGGATACAATTAGATGATATGATAAAAAAGTATCTTAAGATGAACTCTAAAGTCAGGGCTTAAATAAGGCTCTCAGGGACACACCTCTGTGCGCGCGCGTGTGTGTGTAGGTGTGTGGGGGGGGGGGGGGGCGGAGGGCCTCTGTCTACAGGGAGATTAGTTACCACACTAGGTCACCACATGTACCATGAGACCATATTTCAATGCTAAATAACCTGGAGCAATTTTCTCAGACAAGATAGGCCCTTAAAGGGCACCAATTTGTGTCTCTGTAGGGTCTTAGTGACAGGCATGGACCAGGGAGAAGATCCAGAAACCGAACTGGGGTGGGGGTGGGGTACTGATTCCCTGATTCCGCGAAGCTCTACCATATCAAAAACGCTCACCTAAAGCCAAAGAAAAAGGGAGGCTTGAATAAGTATTATGCACCGCGGACACAATTACTACCGCTCCTGAATTCCAAGGAAGCTATCTTACAGAAAGTACAACATATAATATGCAAACTCACAAGTGGGCTACTTCGCTAACCGGCTCTTAATGCACGATGCAGAATCTTAACCAGAGTTTTATCTGATTGTCTATCAAAGGCATTTAACAACCAATCATAATTTGATGTATTTTTCTATCCGTTTGGTACCTCTTTCAGCTTGAGCATCCCCCAACCACCAGGAACAGCCATGAGCGATGGGTGGGGTTTGTTGGAGTTGGGGGGGGGGGTGTGGCTGTCAGCGGTTAAGTGGGTACGGTACCCATCAGACCTGATTTACAGCAGTGAGGACAGACGGGAACAAGCAGCAGACAGACACGTGGGTCCTCAGATTCTGAAGACGTGTCTTTACGACGTTACCATAACAACTGCATGAATGGACTCTTCAATTCAGTCATTGCTATACGCACCATATGCGACCGCATGTAGTGGTATACCCTTATGAATCCTCCTGCCACATAATATATTATAATTAATGGTGGCAATAGAATGAGTTACAAGTGTACTGCATTGAGGAACTTATTGAGAGGATCATACCGGGGAATCATGATAGTATTGTGTACACATTTATATAAACATAATTATTAGTGGGGTCTGTTAACAAAATTTTCGTTACGCGGCGGATAAAAGCACCAAATTTTGCATGAGGCATCTCTGAGGCACAACTATTGAATCTAGAAGGGGAGCCATCTTGAAATACCAAAATGAAATTTTGACAAATTTGGTATGTTTTTAGCATTTGAAACTTGAGGTATCTAACTAAAACTTTTGGCTAGCTTCGATTAGACCTATTATATAGATTTGAAAGGTAAATAATTTAATTCCCTGTCCTATAATCTACCAATTTGGACAATAGCAATGTGTTTCTAGGCATTTCAGAAGCTGAGATATAAGATTATTTCAATAAAAGTCGGCCATATTGGATTTTTGGTCCCCGTCCAGGTTATATTGATATTTCAAGGTGGCTCCCCTTTTAAATTCAATGAAGGGGTCCCAGGGGATCATCTTACCAAATGAAATCAAGAAATCTTGTGGCAAAAGGGTAAAGTCTATATCTTTTCTTTTGAATTATTTTGGAATCCAGCGGTCATTATCAAAGGTATCATGCTAATGAATTCAGCCATTTTGAAATTTATGTTATTGTATTGGATGAATATCATATTTATTGAGCCCTCTAGGCTATTAACAACTGATATTGGAACCATTTCCCCTGGCCTTATGCCTTAGTAGCTAAAAATCATAATATTTCTCAAAATTGGTCAGCCATCTTGGATTTTGGATTTCCGCATAGACTTAAAATATAAATAATTGAGTTCCTTGACCCAAAAACCCTCAATTTTGACACCAACCATGTCTCTTTAGTCTCTTTGGAAGCTGAGATATAAGAATTTTTATAGTAAAAGTCGGCCATATTGGTTTTTTGGCCCCCACATCCGTCCTATTGATATTTCAATGTGGCTCCCCTTCCAGATTTGATAGTTATGCCTCAGAGGTGCCTCATACCAAATTTGGTGCTTTTATCCGCCGCGTAACGATTTCTCAAAAAAATGACCTTAACAGACCCCACTATATATGGGACGATTAGGTTTCTAGTTTGAGTTTTAATTCTCAATCCCGGCCAGATATGCACCGTTTAATTTCCAACGGGATGGGCCTGGGGAATCAAGGTCAAAAATTGACCTAACCTACGCAGAGGGAAAAATCACAGGCCGTCAGCTGAAATACTGACCATTGGTTATCAGTATATACAAGAATGAGAAACCATGTTGGGAGAAAGTTACCGTGATGTACATTGACATCCTATAGCCACTATTCGTCTCCCCACGAAAGTGTTTTCTTCTGCATTGCCCAAAGTAATAACAGAATACAATGAATCCAGGACGCAAAATGAGAAAACTATTGGCAGATTATTGACAGACGATTGACATGTAACCTAGAGGCGGAGACGCCTTTATTCTATATCCGGATTCCCACCCAATCTTCACCATCGTCCTACCCTCTAAGAAACTGATGAATAAATATCTGTTTTACCCTGAAAGGTAATAATGCCCCTCTGTGAATGCAATTGCCATTTTCCTTGTTGTCAGTAAACATTTTCAACATTTCTTTCATAATTGATATAGAATTAATGAAGTACAGACTGTAGGCACATTAAGCAATAATTGCTATTACCCTAGCTTGCACACACCGTATGTCTCAGGCTAAAGCCCTTGACAGTGTGTACGAAACCAGGGCAATAACAATTGCTGTTTCTGTCCCCTTGGTCTATATTACGTATGTACTCGACTCACAGCAGTCGCAGGAGATGTCGACGTGCAGCTGGGGCAGCGACTCCATCGAGTCGCCGTGCAGCGACTTGATGCACGAGATCCACGACTTGGACAGCGAGAACTTGGCCATCTTGTTGGACAGCGTCATGGCTGGGTCCGGCGTGTTTGTGTAGTGAGGGTAATCCGTAAGGCCGGTACCAGGGCAGGGGTACTGAGCAAGGCGCTGGTCTACTGGTCCCAGGGTCCCGGGTTCGGGTCCTGGTCCTTATAGCGCCCCCACAGCAGGCTGCTGACTGAGGTCCAGTTATGTCACAGTGGTCCACAGTTTCCACATGTTGTATCTTTGTTAATTAAAATTTATTATTTTTTAATGAGCTGACTGGGAAGGGTTTACAACTGGTCAGATCCGAGGTCAGAGTCTCCCATTTAACTCGAATCCTTTTTTCTTAGTTTTCTGATCTTCTTATGGGTATACTGGCCATACTCAATGAGCTATCAATAGCAACATACTACCCGAGGAGCATGTCTCCCGTGTATTATTAGGACATACCAAAGGTCCCGACAAACTATTTTCTAGTAAACCATCCCAGAATCATCGTGAATGAAATGACAATGCCAAATTTCCTCAAAGTCCGATCAGTAACACGACCAAAGAGACCCATACAACTTGATCCTGTTTCCAGCCTCGCTGAGCGGTGACCTACTTCCCGAGTTGCTCAGGTTGTGGGGAGGGAGCAGCTCACTTGGACGGGCATTGTGGAACAGGCGGGTAACGGGGATGGTGGCACCCAGATAGTACAATAAAGCCTTGTCATCATCGTTATCAGTGGGACCTGTGGCGGGTGGTGGGCCTCAGAGGTAGGGGAGTGAGACACAGGAGAAGGTAGGAGTGAGTCGGTGGTGCTGCTGCTCACACGACGACGTCCTGCTCGTACTCCACTCAATGAGCAGCTCACCACCAGCTCGTCCCCAGCTCACCGCCCGGCCTAAGCCCCAGCCCCTTTCCTCTTAGAGCTCCCCTCTCAGCTCTCATACGGTTTTCCTATAGCAAACTACCAACGTGAGCACTCAAAAGCCTGATGTATTTGAACAAAATATAATCGCTGGGCCGAAGGTGTTAGATCAGAACTCTCTCTCACACAGACTTCACACAGCCGTTCCCACCCAGAGTAGACCTTACACAGCCAACATTGCCAGCAATGACCAACTATAATCACACGAATGTAACTGTGATATCCAGCAGGGCTAGAACTGCAGCCAAAGTCGCCGTGGGTTCTCAACACTGGCACTCCGACCCTTTCCGTTCGGTTACCCTCTAGCTATCAGCATTGATTGAGACTTTGTATGGAGCCTCAGGGCCACGCCTCTAGATGTTTAAGGTTTGTCCTTTAGCCAACGACAAATATCAATGCGCTTGTCCTGGACTAAGTGTGAGGGGTGTGAGGATCCACTGCTACAGAGCAGGCCAATGGGGGCGTTGATAGATGGGTATGGCCTTGGATCCCGTTTACACGAGACTGGGCAGTCCTTGAGCTGTAACTTTTCATTCCTCCTGCAGTCGGCCCCTCTCACCTCCTCTCCTATATGAGCAATGCTGCAGAATAGAAGGCCTTTGGCTTGAGTTATCTCATGCGGAAATTACTTTGGACGGCATATATATATGCATACCAATCAAATGTGCCTTGGCTGTATCAGAGAGTGCTCCTATGAACTGCCTACTACACCTGAGGTAGGGAATGTAGCCTCCTCCCTCTGTGTCACTATGCTGGTCTGTATAACCAATAGCCTGTGAATATCCCAGTGTTAGACTATGGTAATCTGATGACTGTATAATTCCTTTTGGTCCGGGTGACATCAAAACCCTTTGCTTATGGCTTCAATCCAGCAGCTAACTCCGTGGATCTAGGCGTCCAGCACGTCCGTCGGTGTGTGAGTTTGAGTTTACACCGTACACATTACACTGGGCCTCCTCCACCCGATGTGTGGTTGTCCCCCGGCCGTCAGATCCACACGTCCGCCCCTGCTGTGGCCGTCTGTACTACTACTGGTCCGACTCTACGCGCCGCTCTCAATCTGTACGCGCCGCTCACCGCCTGCCGCCCCGTCCCGCCCGCTGCGCCGCGCCGACTGACGCGTACCGCCGCCCGCCCCGCGCTGCACGGCCGGGGAGGGGTGTGTGGGGAGGGGGGTTGTAGGAGAAGGGCGGGGACGTCCTTGCCCAGATGGGTGGCTCACTATCTGGGCGGTTGACTATTGCGCGGTATCAGGGTTGTCTAGTAAATATCTAGACTTGTCAGTTATGATGGCAGATACTGTCCGCTGATGGCCTGCCAGTCTATATTGCTGACTAACTGATTGACTATCTGTTTGACTGATTGACTGACAGACATGTACAGACTGACCGACTGACTGCCAGAGATTGACAGTTTGGCTGATTGACTGACAGAAAGATTGACCGAAAGAATGACTGTCTCACTGACTGACTAACTGACGGACAGACTAAATAACGTATATACAGACTGACTGAGAGACAGGCCAGGCCATTGACTGATTGACTGTTTTCGAGCCTACATGACCGTCTGATTGACTCATGGGCTGTCTGACCATTTGGCTGACTGACTGACTTGACTGACTGACGACTTGCTTCACCAACTGACTTTTTGACTGGTTGAAAGACTGACCTATCAACCAACTGCAAAGCTGACTGACTGATTTATTGACTGCTGACTAAATAACTGCCTTACTGGCTGACTGAATGACACATTGTGTGATTGCCTTGATATGTCACCCATCCCTATAGATGTAAACCATCAAAACGCCTCAGACAATAGACAACAAATCACACTACTACTATGAGACCTGAAACTGCCCAGATCTCGTTGGGTGCGACTGCCCTGCCACCTCGCGGAGGGAGCCTTTTAAATCCCCCATAACCAGGGCCATGAATCGGCCCTAAGCGATCCCCGTCCCCCAGTGGGGATTATAAACACATAAACCTCCACCCATATACATGATTGTTTTAAGCCCCTAGGTCCCCCGAGTAAGGTGCATTATGCAAAGCCGTGTAATGTATGGAAATAATTCGTGAAGGGACCGATCCCTCCTTGTCGGGGTGGGAGAGGTGCAGCTCTCAATCCCGCCTAGTTTGATGGCTATCTGTTAGCATTGGGGTAAGCACTAGGCAACGATCTGATACTGACGACTAGGCCTAGGCCTATAGAGGTGTGATAGGCCTAATAGCCTGGTATGGATGGCGGCTGGGGTATAGTGTAATGCCTCAGAGGGGGTGGTTGGTGTACAGACGAGGATAGACGGCTATGGAGAACGGGGTGTAATATATCTGGTATATTTTTGTGTGAATTACATGACCATGGAGATCTGTGAAACACCATGCTTTCTTAATTTCATTAGGATTAATTTGGAAGCTTTAATCTTTATCGAACTTCCCTTATGAATTTACTTTCTATTGTATACACTCTTTTTGTATACATTTTAATAGCACGAATAATACCAGGGGCGGATCCAGGAATTTTCAAAAGGGGGGGCGTGCTATTTTGAAAATTTCCTTCTGTCCTTCGGGCAGGATTATTTTACATTAAAAAAATCTAAATTTTGGTCAAAAAAGGGGGGGCGCACGCCCCCCACGCCCCCCCTAAATCCGCGACTGAATACAATATCATTAGAAAGGCCTTTGGATTATCTTTCAAATCATGTGTAATTTGTATGTTCTCCTTTATTATTCCTTTTGAGAATTTAGAAATGACCAGATTTTCGGTGGTGAAAATACCGCCAAGTGGAATACAAGCTTTAGCATGGTCACTGCTACTTGTGTCGCCCCCTCTTTCCCGCCGTCCGAACCAGGCCTTAATAGTCTGGGGGTAATAAACGACGTGAAGCCAAATGGACAAGAAGGTGACCGCTGAGGGCTGGGCAATTATAATACAGAATAATGACACCAAAAATCACGGGCTAGGGATTAAGGGGGCACCGTTTGGAATCTATCTTGCCCATTGTTGGCTGTCACAAAGAATAGGATTTATACTACATCTGCTCTTAGAAGAGGTTGAGAAAAGGTGGGTATTTTAGTCGTTTTAAAGATGATCCTGCCAAATGAATACTACTAGGCTAGGAATAGTATAAGTATTTTGTTAAAGCTACATGTACACGCCACATGAGGGTCCCACTTTGGCCAATCAGAATGGCGGGAACTACATTGGTTGCGATCGGACCTGCATTAAAATACAACTTGCGGATATTACTCTTTTGAGGAAAATTTGAAAGAAAGTGATTGAAAAACATCTCCGTGGCATTACCGATGTTAATCTATATGGTTAATCATCCTGATGGTCAGCTTGTCAGAAAAGGTGTTGTGTATATCATCAGCATAATTATTATCTCCAGGGAAAACTAAATAAGTCTTCACTTAAGAAAAATTCTGGTTTGATAATAACGCTATAATGCTTTGTATTGAAAATTTCTTTGTTGGCTTTTGGCAGAGGACCTCTATTCATAAAACCAGTTTTCAATATTATTTCTGTATTCAGTCATAGAGGTCTTATCTTGTTTTCATCTTACTGGAGGTAAATCGTCATATAACGGCTAAATTTATAAATATAGATATATCTTATAAATCGCCTGAGGTGGAGGCTTGGCAGTTACAAATGCCAAATACCCCTACCCCTCCTCCTACAGTCACAATACTGGGGTCAGGGCAGGCCATCCTGTATGACGGAGCCTCCCCCTCTCCCTCCTCCCCCTCCCCAACTTCCTCCGGATTTGACAACATTGTTACTACAACCCTACAAAACCACCACACATGCAAGAACAGAAACCCTGTAACTATAGAGAACGTTTACTCCTTATTTGAGGCTATGTGCTCACTTGGCTAGGTACTGGGATGATAGGAGGCAGTGATCTGTGACCATGGTCTGGTCATCATGTATGTGGAGGCTTGATTTATTGAGGTTATACTGGAAGTTCAGTGATTAGACTCATAGCCCAATGGTCAACACACAATCGACCATTGGCACAAGATTAGCCATAAGATCCCCAAGTTGGCGCACCGGTAAACGGTATGAGTCGGACCTACGAATGTCCCGCCCAGGTCTGATCCTGGGCTGGGGTGGGCTGACTGCTGCCCCCTCTGCATGTCTCCCAGTGGCAATGACTGGGTTATCAAAGGGCTAGCGCCACCGGCCGTTGTGTGTATGGCCCCATCGATGGGACCAGGCACATTAAAGAACATCTGCTTCAGTAAATGTTTAGGGGTATGGTATCTATCTTCTCATAGATTCATTCATTCCATAGATGCAGTCATCAAGACAGAATTGTCAAATCTTGTTCTCGCCATGATATGACCTTATATGTTGCTATGCCGTCAAACCCCAATACCAACCAACCAATGAATGTAGCTTCTCCCTGGTCTAAATTCTCTGCCCCTCCGCTCCCAGTGACCCGCCCTGGAGGAAGGCGGTCTCTTTGATCTCCCTCTGGCTGGATCCACCACACGATCCCTACCCCTCAGGGTTCTCAGAATTGACTGTAGGTGGCGCGGTGACCAGCAGAGCCTGGAGGCATTGCTTTGAGGGAGAGAAGGTGGGGTGGGGTGGGGAAGTGAGGGGGCAGGAGGGGGTTGAGTGAGGATCGATTGACAGGGGGATTTGTGTAGGGGTCAGTCAGAGGAAGCTAAATCCAGATAAAATGTGTTTCTCCCGTCACAAAGCCTGTTCGGATATGTCCACCTCAGGGTATTTAGATTAGTTAAGTGGTTCTGAAAAGGTAAGTATCCCACTCGGCTTGCTACAATGGAATTCGCTGATGGAGTTTGAAGCAGGGTAGATCAACATGTAGGGCTTTAAAACATATAGGTTAGAAGCATTAGTAAATCATGTTTTCTTAATCAAAAACAGTTTTACAGATATCTGTTATGCCTACACATTTGCAAGTTTATGAAGAGAATAATGACAGAATGTAATATATCTATATGTCACATTCTTCATGATATAAGTGCGTTCCACTGCCGGGAAGTGAACCCAGGCCGCCCACGTTGCAGTCCAGCACCCTACCTATTAGGCCACCAATGCCGTGGCTGTGGGGAGGGGCTACAATGTTGGTGTGTAAGGAGATTTCACTGGGTGCTGTGTTCTCCCCTTAATTTATTAGTGATATGTCAGAGTTGATGTACCAGCATTGATCTCAACTAGCACTCTGCCTCTGGCTCTGACTCACTTATGTCCAATTGTAGATAGTATTCAAAAGGTGGAGCTTGTTGAAGATTGGAAGCAATGCTGTTTTAACATCAGGAAGGTAAAAGTTAATATTTCCCACTTTATGTGCACTTTGAGCCTTGTCTATAATGAATATTCACGTTGTGTTAAAATATGATGAAGCCTTGAAAATTGATATAAAGATGTTTAATAGCTTTTTGAAGTAATCTTCAGGGGTAACCTCCTGATTTTAATTTTCAGATCATGTATGATAGAAAAATACATAATTTTTTATCAACAGTAGATATCAATAACCAAAGGAATTACTACAACAGACATAATATTAAAATTTCATTCGTTCAAATATTGATAATTCAGTTTCCAAGACATATTGTTTACTCTGACAGTTTATTTCACATAATATTACGTTATACGCACAAGTTTTAAATAGCATACGTACAGCTTGTAAAGGCTAATGTTACACAAAGTAGTAGTTCACAAAATGATACATTATAGCAATATGTTTTTCAATAGCCCTGCACTGTCCTCTCTTTCGGACGTGGGACTCGAGTTTCACCGGACCCCTAGTTGACATGTTTGTCCAATTACGCCGTGAAACCAGTGGCATTTCCTACATTTTATGTCGCGGCGATTGACGTGGAGTACAATCGAACACTACTCCCTGCCCCCTCAACATTTAACACCGGCCACTTAAAGAAGGACTCTGGGTCTAAAGTTCCCCGTTGTAATGTAACCGGCGGGTCCTCAATAGCAGGGTCCATGCATCCACAAACTGTCGACCATAAGAAGGGAAACTGTTAGAGCTCCATCAACAACCAGGGGACTGGTTGAGAAATTTAAAGTATGTTTTGCGAAGTAGATATTTATACGATATTTTCATACTATTCTTTTAAAGTAAGATACAGCAGATTCCATTGAGAAATTTTAATAGGAATTTGTTGATAAAGCATCATCAAGGTTTCCCTTGGTTTTGACCCATTCCCCCGCCCAATCCATTATTCATCACGTCAATTAAAGTTCATAGGCATAGAGACCTGAGCCAACAAAAATACGATTTCACGAAACTAAATCATTTTTGTCATTTCTCTTATTTTCACAGCTTCTTAAGCCTGCCTCTCCAGGATTAACGATAATAAATGGCGCTACATTAAGGGGCTGCGGGAGTAAGCGGTCTCCCACGATGCTACCAGGGCTCCCACAACGCTGAAGCCCCATATACCCACTAGACGATTTTGACCAAGTCGGCCGACTGATCAGCACCAACATTGGCCCATTTTACCTGAATAATCAGCCAATTTTATAGCAATGATCCATGTCAAATATGTACATTTCAGTATCGTATACTGATTGGCGATTTGATTCGGCGCAAAAATCGGGCGGTTATCCTAGTAAAATCGGCTGATTTAGGCGCCGATCGATCGGCCGACTCAGTCAGAATCGCCTACTGGGAACGGGGCTTTTACAGGGCTCGCAGCATGATCCGACCACCTTTTTACTGCTGCCTTGTGAATGGGGACAAGGGGGGAGGGGAGGTTAGGTAGGGGAGGCCGGGGGGTAACGCTACATATACACATGGAGAGCTTTTATCAAGGGACATTCCTCTGGCTGCAAGGGGCCCCCTGCAAAGGTCACGCCCTGGTCAATTCTAAGCTGAACGTTATACATTTTCTTATATTGTAGTGGTGACTTGATTTAGGGACAATCACGACAGGAAAAAGACATGTTAAAAAATCTCTGCTTAATTCTCATAATCTCTGCCCCCCCCCCCCCCCCAGAGAGAGCAGGAGAAGTGCTTTTGGGGGTGGAATGACATAGTGTGAACAGGTTGCATCATAAGTTTCCAATCTGTTCTTGGACTTCACAATAATCTTTGGATAGATGGATTTTCTTTAGTCTTCCGGTGATTTATTGTAACTTGTCACGTTTTATCTCATTTTCTTATACTACAGGATAGAGGTGGTTCAGTAAGCTATTCAATCAAGGTTTCTTTATCCTGGGATCATGTGGATGATTAATATGGTAGCAAGGTTGAATATACCACACCTTTGTAAAACGTGCATGTCCGGCACAAAGGGAACAAGGTGTAAGGTTCAATATGCTGTTTTAATGGGTATAACCAGTACGACATGTGCTAAATCTTATGAATCAAAGCTTGTTCTTTTAAACATCGACTTGTTTTAATGGGTAAAAAAGCGGCTTATAAATATGTATTGGTTGCGCATTTAGCCCATCATTTCTGTTATAAGCTCCACACGCGGATTAAGGAGGTGGCGTATTTTACCAATTTTTTTGATGTAATATTTTTAATGTAATGACCTGGATGATCCGGCGGACAGTTCAGTATGCGCCCCCCTACCTTAGGAAAATCTCTGGATCTACCCCTGATGGGAACACCGATAATTTGAAGCTTAGGACACATGTAACAAGTCGTTTCATCCCTTGTAGTCAGCAAGTAATTTCATAATGATAATGTCAATCTGTACCCTTTAACATGATCTAAGACCACCCACTAACATGTGTGGTTCTAAAATGGTCTGGTTCTCTATTTCGGTCCCCTCTACACACCTTGCCCATCCAGGTGACATTAACAGAGCTGAGTAGCACGATGAGGGGGTTGGGGGGGAGGGCTACAAAATAGGAATTTAAGGAAAGGAGGTTCTTTTGCAATGTGAATAGGAAATGAAGTTGATTATTATGTACTCCTCTCCATAATATGTTATTTGTATATATCAATACCCGGCATGGAAATTAACATTCATTTTAGAGGGTTGTGACACATTTATGACGTCATCTGGACATGCCCTTTAGAGGAAGCCAAATGCAATGTAGGGTCAAAATTTCACAAATTCTGTTAACTATATATTGTTCTATTGCTATAACCAGAACCTGGGCTTGGGGTAAAATCTAGACTGTGAATACACATTTAGACTACATGGAAATACATAAAAACTAGTCCCCAGTCAATTTTGGTGACCCATCAAAATCTATTTGTTTCCAAACATTGCTGTCTTCAGGCATAAATGGCATTAGGTTTTATGGACTTCAAGTAAAGTTATAGTCAGTTATCATTCTTTATGCTGTACCAATGGCTAAAATTAGATTCTTAGAATGGACTGTTTGGATAACCCTCGGCCGTATAGCCCTTATAGCTTCGGGATATCCCCACCTCAAAAGTAAAACCCCACTCCTGTTTTCAAAGAAAGTACCCCCCGGCCCCATCCTGAGCTGCTCACCCTTTTTGCCTGTGAGCAGGTGAGGGCCGCTAATAACTCTCAGCGCTAAAAGGCCCGACTCACACGCCGACGGTACCGGTACCTCTTTTTACCTGCCATGTTTGTACCGCTACAGACGTTACGAGTATTGTCACCCTGCCATCAGGGGTATTTTCATTAAGTCACTAAAAATAAAGACCCCTTTGGGATCGACGCGTGTGTTCCGAGTCTGTTAGGTTGTACTTCTAGGAGGAAAGACCTCGACGGGATCCATGTAAAACCCATAGTTTAATTAACATGGGTTCGGATGTGATGGCACTTATATGTACAGGGAAATTAGATTTTCATAGCAAGGTTTTTTTCCGGTCATGGGAGAATCTTTAGTTTCAGAAACGCAGGTACTGAATTACATTGAAAAACTACCCTTTCATTGCCTAATATATATATATATATATATATGTCTTTGATGAAATAACAATTAAAAAGCTTTTAGAATTGGAACAGCACTCATCCTTTCACATACATATTTTAATTGCCATATATCTTTGTTATGAAGACATGTACAATATGAAGGTACAACCTACATTCTAGCCCCAGGTGGCAGGTGTATTCTGACTAGGTCATCACTAAAGGCAGGGCATGGTATTCAGAACTACAGGCAAACGCCTGTAATCTAACAACGGTGGTCCCCTCCCGCCCCCCCCCCCCTCCCTAGTCTACTCCCGAAGTGCTGTAATGAGTAACGGGGGGGGGGGGCACTCGACTTGGGTTTGGGTACCCAGTGCAAAATAGACCCCGAGAGCGGTGGCTGCAATTGCGGCAAAGGCAAGAAAAATAGGGTCTGTTACATCTGGGAGGCACTGAAAACCAGGCATATTAGAGGCCTCTTTTCAAGAAATCCGACTAGACTAGAAGCCCCCTCAGGGTAAATAAAACTTACGAAAAAGAAAAACAAGAAGCAAATTAGCTACAAAGTTCCGCTCATGCATGAGCGATGGTCGTCCCTCAGTAAACTAAAGGCCCTCCTATTACAAAAGGGCTATGTGTAATATGGGCTATACACCCTTCTTACTAAAGGTGGCACCCCCTCTTGGCAGTAATATGAACCCTGGTGAGGGGAGTGCAGTCCAATTCAGTCTGCAGCACTGACCACTATACTTGAAACAGAATGAAGTGAGAACTAGTGACCATTCAGATGACCAAGGGTCTGTAATTGCTAGTACATGTAGTTCACAGTTTGTATGTATGGGAGGGGGGATGGAGAGGGGGTAGAATGATGTGGTTGTTCACACCAGTTCAGTTCCAAGGGCCAGGACCCCTAAACACCCACTCAAGTTGAGGTGCAAAACAATCCCTGTTGGTGAGTACCTGTCACTCACCAACCTGGGACTGCCCACCTGCAGGTGACAGTGGTGGTCCTAATTTGAAGGGGTAGGGGCTGTTTAGCTCTGGCATTGGTTATGTAACCTACTTCTAGCTTCTCACACTGCCTAATTCTAACAACAATTGTAGGACAATGCCCTTCAACTGCTGAACATGAGATTGTGTAACCGGTCATTGAGAACAAAGAGAATTGAATGGCTAAAGACATGACTAATTCAGGGAGTCCCCACCATTAGCTACTATACTATATAGATATAACTAGGGACTCCCAAAAAAGAGTCAGTACCCCCTCCACCAGGTCCAGTCTACTATGAGCAGCTGATGAGTAATGAACCATACCCCTGACGGATGGCCTCCTCCATACACACTTGGCTCCATCCCCATGGCGGCTTTTTTGTCGCGGCAATAGCGGCACGAGTACACCAATCGGGTTTTTACTCTCTCACAAAAAGGATGAAAGGTATGAAAATAGGTTTCATATTCTACGTGTCGACTTTATGGATTGGGTTCCCGTTCTTCTATAGTGTTCGTTTTTTACTTTACTTTTCTTTTTATATTTCATTTTAAGCCTTTTATCAATCCTGCGGAACAAACTCCTTTTTTGCGATGATAGATATGTAGCTATAAGCTACTTAAGCAAAAGACTTTTAATCAGGACAATGCATCTATGGATCTTTTCTTTACTCGTACAAAGGGATCATGATTTATATAGGATGCTATTTCCTATGTCCTCGTTCATATTGTTTAACAGCATTTTCTTGCACAAGAAATCTTTCTTTTTTCTGTGCATTAACTAATTGTACATGTCCAACATACCCCATAGAGAAGTTAGAGCCCAGGCTAAGTGCTAGACAAGTTGACCCAATGTGGCCGAAATACTTCACAGCCACAAGCGAGATTCGCATTGATCTTTCACATCTGAGGGGCAGACGATTCTCAGGGGTGAGGTAAACGAATTATAGCGAACATAACTTGTTTGAAGCCGGTGACAGGTTGACAACATTGATGTCACTGACCTGAGGTAACCCTGCAGACCCATTATTGCACCAAAAGGTGAAAAACGCTGACACAGCATTCTGAGCATCCCCAAAGGCACAGTGTTAATTGGTTGAAAGGGGCAGATGGAAGTGGAAAACGTTTGACAGGCTTAGAGGCGACAGTCGGTAAAAGACACACGCACATAAAGTCCCCGTGTGTGAGCCAATTTTGTAAGTATTCCCGTGGGACTAAACTATTGTTGATGTTAAACAACGAGAGGAATTATGAAAGCCTAGCTTTAGTCTAGAATATAGGAAGCAGGGAAATAATGAAGAGTATGTCTTTGTGACTGTCAGAATGTCTTCACCATTATGTGAGGATGTACCTTCCGCATTATATAAAGGCATAGCTGCAAAACGTTTTGTACCTAAAGGGTCAGCACAGGACACTTTATAATTATTATGTGCTCGTTGATTGCATTGAATAAGTTATGTTATGTTCATTTAACAATCCCCTACCTAATGCTTTTGAACTGGGAGGATTTCATTGGTGAAGCTGAGCATCATTCTCTGCCTCCGATCGCCATTGGAGCTTCCATCATCTGTTACTATTGCAAATATACCTACAGGAAGCCCATTTGGTCTAGCTTACGAGTAGCAGATTAAGCATTATAGAGGCACATTCGGAAATTTATATCCTTAAATAACCTAAATTTTACACTATAAAACTGTATGAGAAAAGGAAAGCCACTCGATCCACCTCTTGAAACACCACTGCAACAGGAATACAACAATTTTAAACTTAGGAGATATCTAGCTCCCCTAATCAATTAAGCAGATGTACTGAGTGACGCGCCTGAAATCTGAGACACCAGAGGTAGAAAACTGAAAATAAAAAAGAGGGAACCAAAGAGAAACTGTACTCACCCCAGTTTGGAGCTGGAACAATAAGTTCACCGATTGTCTTGTCACTGATTCTGGACTGTGAGGGGGGCGGGGGGCACATCATGTTCTCTATGTAGACGTCGGCGTGCTCCATGAGGGCCGTGGTGTTCTGGGGCCGCTCCACCCGACACGACCTGATCGTCATACACACGAAGTCCGACTCGGCCAGCATCGTCTCCACGAAGACCATGTCCAGCTCCGACACCACCTTGCCGTTAATCACCAGGATCTCGTCCCCCACGATCAGGCCTGAGGGAGATAAAGGATGCAGATGTTGTATAAACATTGTGCCTTTAGGTCAAACACAAGCTAATTGTAAGCCCAATACCCACTAGGCGACTTTTACACAGTCCGCTGACGAGTCGGTGGTAAAATCGGCTGACTCCTATGATCACCTGTATGTGTATCATATTGAAATGTGTGTGTTTGATCTGAATAGGCACTAAAGTCAATGGCCCTAGACCCCTAAATTCGACAGGGCGACATGGCCATTTCTTAAAATCGACATGCGACATGAGCCTTAGTGACATGAAGAAAAAAATAAACGACATGACATGGCCTATTTCTTAAATTCGACATGGGACATCAGGATCTCTTAGAGGCGACATGGGACATGGAGAGATGAGTGACAGGTGACATGGCCTTTTCTTAAATTCGACATGCCACATTAGGGGTCCCCCATCAAGGGTCCCAAGTCAGCCGATTCTACCCTTAAAAAGGCTGATTTTATAGCCAATTTGTCGGCTAACTGTATAGAAATCGCCTGGTGGGTATGGGGCTTGAGGGCTAGTCGTCACCAGTGATGTTGGGTTATGGGTTATGATTATTACAAACTCATAGCATAAGATCATGATGAAGGCCGTTACGATCAGACCTAGGGGAAATAATAGATACATTTGTAATTATTACGTTTAAAAGGAATCGATTACATTGTTCTTCCAATAGTATAAGGAGTCACATATGGAATAATGATAATAGTGAATGGAGGTAATATGATTTACAGATATTCTGTTTGAAACATCAGTAGAATTAAGTTCACCAACGTATATTAACGCCTATCACTACTATCACCAAGTTGGAAAGGTCAAATTTAACTATGGCATTCTAGCTAACCCACCGGACAATGTTCTCTTGTAAAATACACCGTTACCCCGCTAGCGCCGTCTGGTAGGACGTGGGAAAACCCCCACCCACAGACCCCCGGATGTAGATGGATGGGTTGTCGTCTGCTGCGTCTATCAATTAAAGCCCCGTCCCAGAACCATCCCAGAACCATCGTTTTCTCCTCAATTCGCCTCCTCGGTTCTCGTCGAGACAAAAAGGGCTAGCTAGTGTGCGGGCTTGTTAAGGAATCGATTTCCTTCGGGGAATAACTTGTATAGTAAAAAGATGTCTACATATAATAGGTTTTAAACTTTAAAAAGCGTGCTTACAAGATGACTTAGATACCACTTTATGATACATTTCTTATCAATACATTCTGGTCTTTACAAGCTCCGAAGCATAGCTTTCACAGAGACAATTATGTAAGAGTTTTTCCAGTGGGTAACAAATCCAGGTCTAGACTCTTTGCAAACCAGGACGAGGGCAGTCGAATATATAGAAGAATCACATTCATGTGATGTAAAGGGCACGGGGAGACATGGTGATGTATTCTCTGTGTACCCTATAGTTACCCTTGACCTGGCCTGGGCCACGCCCTTGACCTTTGACCTTCACCTCTCCTCAGCCCCCTCTCCCCTCCCCAGTGTCCCGTAAGGCTATGATACGTCCATGAATCTTCGTCTGCCCTCTAACTATTGATGCGGTATAGTCTAGGGAGCGACACTGGTGAACGAATATGTTCATCCACACAATGAATGATTGGAACATGGCCGGAAAGATAACTTGATCACCAACATAGCTGCCTCAGCATGTATTTGTATATTATGCCTATGGTATTACAAACACTAGGTCTACACTACATTACACACCTCAGCCTAGCCCCCAACCAATCAGAGCTCGGCCCACCCCTAAGCCAATCAGCGATCAGTACGGCCTTCACCAATAGCCACCAGGGGGCAGTACTCTGTCGGGTCAGTCACGTGACCAATTGTGCGAGTTAGGCCGCCATTGTTGGCCAATGCTGACCGCCATGCCCTTACACCCCACCCTCCACGTCCTCATACATAAATATTGCATAGTCAACAAAATTTAATAGACATTTACTCTCAACCTGTGGTTCGGTTGGCCTCTAACAGCTTCAGGATGGGAGTGAGAAAAGAAACTGGAAGAAGATGACATGCAGGCCATGGGAAATGGAACTACTTCGCTACAGGATAGTGATACTACCTTGTGCCATTTGAGAATCCACAAGAGGTATGGCACTATGTGTATGTAATTATACACTGTGAATGATGAGAAATCAACTGAGAAGTCTCTATACCTTATCCCTCCTTTTTTCCAAATACCCCCGTGAGGTCCTTGAGCTACAGGCTATACATAAAGTGACTATAAAGTGACAATATGGAATCCCACTATTGACATTCATTCCTCTAGAGATAGGGCCATCAGGTGGGTGATGACTCCCCGACCTCCCTACTCCCTGATCCACCTCTGATCCACCTCTTCTTACCTTCATACTTTATACCCTCCATGTGTGCCTGTATAAGTCCTGTCCCCATACACTGTCTAAGCACCCAAACCTCCCCCTAAGCTCTGTCCCTGGGCCATCCAGTCCCCATCCACTGTCACCACCTCTCAGCGGTAAATCCGGGAGTTTCCAGGGCCATATGTGTCTCCCCTAAAGATTTCTTTATTTATGAGAAATGTTTGGTTCCCCTCCTAAATAAGAGAAACCTGCGCCCTTTTAACGAGGGATATGCTGAATACAGGACGTCAATAAAGTGAAGAGTCTGTAAAGGCGCTTTTAGAAGGGGACCAAGGTCGGAGGTGGCGCCACCCTGTGATAAAATTCTACTTTTGGTGCACATATTTGCCACCAAGAGGCGCGTAGATGCCACTGGTTCCCCTGTTGTAAGCCAGGAGGCGCCCCAGCTTGGAGGCTGCAGTCTGGTGCGGAAGAGGTTGGATGGGGTTTTGATATGGAAAGTTGGACTATACCCACCGAAAACTGAGGGATACTACCGCTGGCACGTGTACTATACAAGTAGACGTTACCAAAAAGTAACTGGGGGTAAAGTCATTACCTTTACTGGGAGTCGAAGCCAAATAATAGTCTGAAGGACATACCAGTACCCATAAAGCAATTGAGGAAAGACATTTACCATACTGTTAAAGGAGAATGTAGGACATCTAATCATGTGGATGATTCAAGTCGAAATTGAGACACACCTACCACCACCAAATTTCCACAAAATGCTCATACGTGTACATATCATGAGCGTACCGAGGATATTGTAAATATGTTATAAAATGAATTAACTCAAGAACACACCCCTGTGTCCTACATCCACCTCTCCTGTGGCCAAACCCGGCTTGACCACCTCAGAGATAAAAACCCACAGCTGGTTCTCCCTATCCATATTCTGTAACAAGTGGTGAACTCTATACCCCGACCCCTGTGTCCTGTACCCACCTCTCCTGTGGCCCAGCCCGGCCTTCACGACTTCGGAGATGAAGACGCACAGCTCGTCCTCCTGTTCGGCGTCTTCGGCCAGTTCGGCCTCCACGGCCACGCCGAAGTCGTTGTCCCGGTCCGACTTCACCATCTCCATCTGGAACATGATCTTCGGGCACACCTCCAACGTCTCGTACTCCGCCTGCAAATAACGACGAAAATCGTTTAATATTATACCACAAGTTCTTGTTAAGGGTGTAAGCTTTTGGTTGTACATTTCAAAGGCAAGTTATTATGCAAGCCATCTGTATAACGTGGGAAACGAAACAACAATTCTCAGTAAGTACGAGGAATCTGAATCTCCTGTTTTTGATCAGGCGAAAAATAAACATTACTAGATCATTACCAAAGAATCTTACTCGGGCCAAAATGCCAGAGGGCATCATCTATAAGGGTGTGAGTAGTAGACGGAAAGAGGAATTTGTTGAAGGGTAGCAAGTCAAATTACGCGTGTGTAAAAGTTCCTTTCTTCCCAATCTTCCATAAAACAGAAAACATGAAGAAAAACATCCTCGCCAAGATCTTAGATTCAGCCTCAGGGGAAACAGGGAAGTTTAGATTTCACATTTTGATGCGGAAACCGAAAATGACAGCTGGGAACGTAACATGAGGTCGCACCTCAACGGTTTCCTCCCCGTGAAGAGGGGGAAGGGCATTCTCCTGCGGCGTTCACTGACTGCTGAAAATATGATGCTTTTTGTGTCGAGTATGCCGGTGCCAGAATGCAGAAAGGGTTGGGTTTCTTATTTGAAAATGATCTATTCTGTGTCGAGTTGGTTTTAAACCTCCGATTTTATGGCCTCCCTCTCGTTTCAATATTTCCAAACATGACACGAGTTCCGGATCTAAGTGAAACCTCAGCCGGCTTTGTCGGTTTTAGGGATTTGATCAGGAATAATTGTCATCAAAATTAGTAACTTGTCATCAAAATACTCATCTTAAAAAGTGCCATCTTTCATGTGCGTCACGTCTGAATGGGCCTATGTTGCCCAGGTCTGATTCAGTTCGACAGAGCAAGGGCAAAAATATCATAGCTACACAAAGATGTGTAAACTGGACCGTCTTCTATGGGATTGTCGTGACGTCGTTGATAGGTGCGCCCCCTATGAGAATCTGTGCAAACCACTACAACGCATCGTATGTTCTACCATTTTCGTGACGTCATCACCAATTGTTTACGTTTCAGAAAAGCTCAAAAGTGATGAACGTCGTTGTCTTTGAAACAGTTTGCATGGACTCTCATAGGGGGCGCTAGTATTGTAAAATTCATACTGAAACATTATGCATCACATACCTTTGTCTATAGGATCGCTGGCAAGGGTAACGGGCACACGTTTAATATGAGGGGCGCAAATAATTTCGCCCCACCTTCACTTGTCCAACTTCCAGTCCCCAGTCAAACTGAACTCTTACAGCAAACGTCTATATGTGGCATATTAATGGTTTCATATTCCGCTGGCGTATATTAGTTACTACATCTCCAGTATTATTACAATATACCTAGGCCTATATTAATTTTTACAGCCATGTATCAGACAAGAAAACATGGACAGGTTTCGCTATTCCCAATCCTTTCCCCTTTATTTACACTGAAGATATAGATTGATATACTGGCTTTGACACACTCATTGTCTTCAGTAATGGTTAGAATCAAACACGTGGGGCTCTGGGAAATATTGGAAACAATTCCATTTTAATGGAAGTAGTGTAGTTATAAAGTACAAATAAGCTTCAGTCCTTGCAAACACAGGGCTTGTATACGGTATATGAACAGTATAAATTACCATATAATTGCCGTATTAATGCGGATATACTCCACAACAGAGCGAAAATGCAACGATTGTATTATAGAAGATATATACACCTTATGTGCTACATGTACGGTATGGCACAAAAGGGCATGAACATTGACAATACTAGGGTCCGTCCTACTCGAAGAGGTGCAGGCCCCCTATTCACAATTCCCATGCGAAAAAATCCGAAAGTAGATAAAAATCCCTTATTGAGAGGTATGGTTGCCTGGAATAATTTACCAGTTAACATTGTAAATAGTGCTACCAAACAGATATTTAAACGAAAACTTGTAAATAATCTACCTGACATGTATGTCAAAAGAGTTGACCAAGCATCTCTGTACAAAATGAATTTATAGAGAGATACATGTTTAGTTAAACCCAACTCCACCTCATCAACATCTCATCTGTCATGATTCGATCATAGATTGTATGAAAGGTGAAAACAGATAACATGACCACTCCCTAAAACACTTGTAATATATTTAATTTTAGAGGGAGTGGTTGGAAGATCGGCTATGCCGAAACCATTTTACCTGGATAAAATTAATTAATTAAAAAAAAAAAAAAATCCAAGGAGGCACAGAGCAATGTCATTGCATTGGTTTGCACATAAAGTCGAGGGTTCTAGCCCTAGGCATGTGAAAATTGTGGCACTAACAATTGGTGAGTGTGCCTGGGGTCTGTACCTAATTCACTCTATATTAATTTCATAGAAAATGTTTGACTGACAGCACAAAAAATTGGCTTCACGGATGGGCATTGTTTCTCTCTAGGGCAATCAAGGCTATTTTATTCTCCCACTTTTGAGAGGGCAGGGCAATACTGAAGGTATAGAGGCTCAAACCTTGATATAATATATATAGTAATGAAAGGGGACCATTAACCTACAAACAATATCCTTGTCTTGGATAAATATTTTTCAAATAGAGTAATATCTGGGACTTGGCCTTACCTCGTTCTCCATGAAGGCGGACTTCTCCGGGATCTTGAAGTTCTCCACCCCCGGCAGCTTGAGGCGGATGAAGTGGTCGTTGGGGTTCAGCTGCCGCTTGTTACAAGCTCCCTCCAGAACCTCCTGTACAGTCATCTTCTCCGAGATCCCCACCACAACACTCTGCCACAGGGAGGGGAGGAAAGGGATGAAGAGTACGTATGTATGTAAATAGAGCATTTCTTTATAGTTTGACGCCTTTAAATGATGTGCGAATGCATTGTGATGTGAAATAGAAAGATTTCATCACGTTTGATTAAGTTGGACTTTATCAGATTGCAAACACTGCATTCATAGAATACGTGTATTAGTAAGGTATGTAAGTGGAATCTTATCTTATGGATACTGTCTATAGAGGCTATGAATGATTCCCTATGGTTTGGAAATGATCTCTCAGCTGGCTTTCGTTCAGAAATTATTGGACACTAGTGTTTTCCATATTGAGCATTTATCAAATATCAGTAAAGCCTCATACTTGCTAGACGATTTTGACCAGGTCGGAAAACTGGGCGGTGCTTAAATTGGAAGATTCTACCAGAATGATCGGCCGATCTTAGCACTGATTCTTTTTAAGACAATGTACAATTCAATATTACATACTGATTTGTGATCTAATTTTGTGAAAAAACTGGCAAATTCGTTTGGTTCTTATGAGAAGTAGAACAATTATTCTGGGCCACTGTGTATCAGCCATGGGCTTTTGGTGTACCTCACCGGGAACCAGCAGCAAAGAAAGTTCCCTATTGTGGTACACTCAGAATCCATGGCTGGTACCCAAAGGCCCAGTAAAGGTAGTTCTCCTCATCGGATTTTGTGCTCTGTTTCAGCCTAGTGGTTATGCGGGAATAGTATCATAAGATGTAGCTTGGACCTGGCCGTACCTGTCCGTTGGGCACGGTGATGCGGACCATGTTATCGCCGAAGCTGAGGTCCCTGGGGGGTCCCTGGGGGGTCTCGTCCCCCTCGTGGGCCGACGAGGCCAGGTCCACCACGTACTGGTCGCCCACGTCAAACGTCTTGTACACCTGGTTACTGTAGGGTATGATAGAAGGGGACTTAATATTACACACCTGGTTACTGGGGGATGGGACACACAGGGACTTAGAGATAGGATAGATCTTTCAGGAATACAAAATAATACACAGTATTTTTTTAAAACGTTTCAAAGAGTTTAAATGGGTACACCTAATTTCAATATAGTATACTGTAATCACTATCCAAAAACCTAGAAAGTGTATTTTTCTGATTTCGGAGCTATCTGATCGTCTACTTATCTATGATCTATTCTTAAAGATAATACCTACAAGATGGGCTTAGGGACTTTATCAATATAATGTGTAATGGATTGTTGCATCTTTTTAGAGCTTTTGAATAGTCAGCAACATTTTACCATAGAGATATATGAACCTTTATATATCTGTGTTTTTATTAAGAATAACGAGAACTTCCGTACATAAATGAAAGAGGAGATGAGATACAATAAAAGCCATCGTAGGACCAGCTGTAACTGATGTTAATACAACATGTCACCCTTACCCGGACTGAGGACTGAAGGGTTTGGGGGACCGGGGCCGGATCCTCGTCACGCTGTCGGCCTTAAAGGTGGACAGTAGGCCGCCCTTCTTTTTGTTCTTGTTGTAGATGTTGGAGGTGATGAGCGGGGTGCGCGCGCACACCAACGCGTGGAAAGACGTCACGGTGAAGACGCCGATCCGGCTGAGGGAGGCCTTGGTGCCACGTGACACGTACGTCAACAGGTTCTGGGAGACGGAAAACAAAATTATACTTATTTCTTGCTTTTCCTTGATTCTCGAGAAAAAGTAATGGGAATAAGATGCATACATCTTACTGTGTCATGATGGTTGAACTTTTGAAACTTTTTGAAACTCTAGGGTTAAATGCTATGACTAAATACTTCAAATATCCTACACGTAATAATATGAAAACCAGGGGACAATCCTGATGTTTATTGCAAATAAATAATCCTTTTAAATAAAAATTGGATTGTCTCTGATTGAAACAATACGATACATATAAGGGTAGGGAGGCCATGTAACACCTCAGCCTGTACTGCCCATATACCCCAGATACACACATACCCCCCAACATACACCCACACCCCCCTCACCTTGGGGTTGGGCAGTTCACAGCCCTGGAGGGAGGCCATATAACACCTCAGTCTGTACTGCTCCATGTACAGTTTCTCCAGGTTCTCGTCCCACTGCGCGATCTGCTTCTCGATGGCCGCCTTGCTCCGCGGGTCGGACACCACTGTCAGCTGCAAGTCCGCCATCTTCTTCATCTTTATGTCCTATTATGCGGAGAAAAATAATTAAGTTAGATACTTGCTTTATTTCTTATATTTACAAAATTATGGGTACATATATAACTTTGTAAGGTGCCTATCTGAACTCTGCAGTTGATGTACCACAGTCGTAGCATTGAAGGTTTTTCCCGTGATGAGAAAACATATGAAATTCATCATATATATGTATAAATGTCTTTCTTTTGGAAACCACCATAATAACTAATTGAACTACCCGTGAAGACGAAGACCACTTACAATGTCTCTTCTATTCTCCAGTTTGTGGTTCTTACAATGTCTATGCCGTTTTCCAGTTTGTGGTACTTACAATGTCTATGCCGTTCTCTAGTTTGTGGTACTTGCAATGTCTTTGCTGATCTCGAGTTTGTGGTACTTACAATGTCTATGCTGTTATCTAGTTTGTGGTAATTACAATGTCTATGCTGTTTTCTAGTTTGTGATAACAGACTATATATGAGCCAACTTCAATGTCTCTTCTGTTCTCCAGTTTTTAGTAATTACAATGTCTATGCTGTTCTCTAGTTTGTGGTACTTACAATGTCTATACTGCTCTGTAGTTTGTGGTACTTACAATGTCTATGCTGTTCTCCAGTTTGTGGATCTCACTCCGCAGTAGTTTGATGGTGTTTTCCTTGCCGTGTTGGCGGGCAAAGGACGAGGCACATGCAGAGTGCAGTGCGTTGATCCAGTTCTCCTGCTCGATTTGAGACGTCGCCTTAACAATGCAAAGAGTTGTCAAAGTAAGTTTACTTCATCTTTCTATCAAAACATAAGATTTCTAATCCACTTGTTATGGTATGATTTTCCTAGTGGTCACTCTGACAATAGTGATTATAAATCCGGGAATTGTACTTTCATTCTATATTAATCGTTGATATAATGTGTATATAGTGTATTGTCTTTTCATCGAGATTTTTATTGATATGGAAGTTTTACTCTGTTTTTTTAGAATACTTACAAATCATCTTCGACAACAATCTGTTTAGTTTTTATAATCATTTGCTCAGGCGTTTTTCCTACTAATGAATTATGAATTAAACAGTAAGAAACATTCTAATAAACTTTCACACAAAAAAGATCTTCTGTTGTCCAATCATTATCGATAGTGCCTGCACATTCAATTGAAACTATAATGTCTTACCTGGAATAAGTAGGCATCACCAAATGCCGTGCTGAGAGAGAAGATATGTTCCCGTTTTGGGTGCTCGGGTACAGACTGCGCGATTCCACCTTCAATTACTAAAATACAAGGAATAAAGTCTGAATATGAGGTAACCAGGAGTTGCTGACAGAGTACTACAAATACTGGCACGCACAGTCACCAGGTCATTCTCACGGTAGCATCATTATTATCTCCCTGTGATATTGAGAATCTCAATAGACGTCCAGGCTTTGTAAAGTTTATGAGACTGGTCTCAGATGTGTTTATTCATCAGACCGTCATGCACCTTGTCCCCTTACTTACTGTTTTGTTAAATCCAACAAAATGTTACAGTTGTTATAACTACAGTCTCCCACTCACCTAACATATGTCTGGGGATGCTGTCCTCTCTGATGCTCTCCCCCTCGTCACAGTTGTAGAAGAGTAACATGGTGCCCTTTAGACACACCCAGTACTTCTTCCACGTCCGTTTTGGCGCCTGCTCCAACTTCCTCTTCTTGTGCATTAGCCAGTTCTTCACCGTCAGCCAGCTGTGGGCAGAACACAGATTCACATGCAAATTTTAAAGAAGGAACATGATTAGAAGAGAGCCAAAATGTAGGTTTACGGATCAGGATTATCCGCCTCTTTGGAAGGTATGCAAGAAACGTATAACTTAGTCAAAAAACAATGTATTAAAAGTCTGCTTCGTGAAGACAGTGATACACATGTTGGGTCCCAATATTTATGAAATAAGAACAATAATAATGATGTTGCTGACATCACATCCAAGGCAAGGGAGTGAAAGAAGGCAAGATCACAGTTATGTCAGGCATGTCAATTTTGATCTTTGCAGATTTAGGTCACATGTAGACATGGGCACCATTTGATCACCATGAACACGTACGACTCAGAATCACTTTGTAAATACCATTGGCACTAATACAAAATGTCCTATATGGCTATAATTCCCAAGTTAGATTAAACTTACCTTGGTAAAAGTTGCCATATAACTGGAACTATACGAGGAGTTGAGGAGCCAGGTGGGGTACAGGTGAGATGTAGATCGCGCATGCGCAGTCAGTCATTTAAATATAGCAGGAACCAAGAGCCAGGTGAACATTAAAAAAGGGTGGGTATTAGAGGTGGGCACCTGTACCCCACCTGGCTCCTCAACTCCTCGTATAGTTCCAGTTATATGGCAACTTTTACCAAGGTAAGTTTAATCTAACTTGGGAACTATACTTCGTCGTCTCGTCACCAGGTGGCGACAGGTGAGACTTTAAAGAAGTTCCTGCTCACAGAAAAAACACACACTAGAAAAAACGATTCAGGAAATTTTTAATACCTGAGGAAACAGTTGTGTAACAATGGAGTAACACCACATAATAACAACAAGGGTTAACGAATTCCAAAGAGATAACATAACCTTGCCAATTAAACGGCAGGAGAAAGATCTCTTAAGTAGAAATGTTTGAAAGTGTCGGCGTCCGACCATGCCCCTTTTCGAAGGATTTCCGAAATGGGCGTACCAGACTGGGCTAAGGCTGAGGCACTGGCTCCCCTCGTACTATGAGCCTTAAAGATGTTCACATCGATCCCAGCCTCTGCCATCGTAGTTTTGGCCCATCTAGCCAGAGTCTGAGTCCCCACCCTCTTATAGGGCGGCCTGTAACTGCACATCAAAAACTCTTCTGCATTAGACAGATCATTTGTCCTGGAAATATATTCCTTGAGATTAGAGACTACACATAAACTCTTATCGTCTACAAAAGGTTTCAACCTTACGATCTCTAAACTCTTCCCACGAGAGGAGTGTTTCTGAAGCATGTCAATTCTGATGGCCACACTGCCATTCGCTTCAAACACAATGTTGTGTCTCTTAATACAATGCAGTCTTTGCTGCCTACTGCAAGTGGCGAGAAGAAAAAGCATAGAGAACTTTAAAGAAAGTTCCTTCAAGGATAACCTAGAAAGTGGAAACTTTTCCCTCAAAAGGTCAAGCACTAGGACCGGGTTCCACATTGAAGTATATCTTGCCATAGGCGGCCTCTTATTATAGAAGCTCTTCATAATCCTTAAAGTTAAGGGGTGCACACCAAATAACTTCCCTTCGAACATAGGAAGGACGCAAGAGAGGGCACTACGTGCTGAATTTAGGGCACTATATCTAAGCCCTTTATCATACAACGACACTAGAAAACTTAACGGTTTGTCTATCGGCACATCCAGAGGATCTAAGCCTTTTAAACAGCAAAACGTCTGCCACCTTTTGTGATAAACCTCATACTGAGATTTCGTTTTAGGCCTCCAGGCCTGCAAAACATGAGCAAGTACCGGTTTCGGAAGATTAAACCTCCCGTGCGCTTTTTCTAAAAGCGAACCACTATTATTCCTGTGCTCTCCAGAGACGACCTGTCCGCGACCACGTTGTTTGGAATGAGGTTTCCGGCTTGTTTGGGGAAGATGAGAACGTCCTCCCTGGGTCTCCTGATGAGTTGGGCGTACCAAGGTTGACCCGGCCAATTCGGTCCTACCACAATGGCCCGGCACCTCTCCCTCACGACTTTGCGGATGCATCTGCCCATCAGTCTGAAAGGAGGGAAAATGTATGGGCGATCAAACTCTCCCCAATCAAGTGTGAAGGCATCATTAGCAAAAGCCAAAGGATCAGCCCCCCAACTAGCGTAGTTATCAACTTGATAGTTCAATCTAGAAGCGAACAAGTCGACAGAAGGTTGGCCCCACAAATCACAGATTTCCTTAAAAATGTGAGACCCTAAAGCCCATTCTGTATTGTCCGTGAAGTGGCGAGATTCAAAATCAGCTACAGTATTATCACGGCCTGGTATAAAAGTCGCCACTATCCAGATCAGTCTCATCTCACAGAAATCCCAGATCTGATTCGCTATAGCATTGCATTCCTTTGAAACCATGCCACCCATCTTATTGACATAAGCAATAGCAGTAGTATTGTCCGATCTGACAAGGATGTCTGTATCATGCAACTCTCTAGCGAACGACTGGAGTCCCAACAGAATGGCCTTTAGTTCCAGGATATTGATGTGTTGTTGTAACTCAGACGAGTTCCAACGACCACCAGTACTACGGTCACCAAACACTGCGCCCCAGCCATCATTTGAAGCGTCCGTAGTTAGAGTTAGTTCTGGGGCTTCGATCCTAATCGCCTTAGACCCCCTTCTTAGGTTACGTCTCCACCAACGAAGTTCTTTCTTTGCCGTATAAGTTAGCTTCATGTAACCTTCAAACTCTTTAGAGCCGGCCCTCTTTAAACTAAAAAGTTTATCTTTCTCCAAGTTCCTGAAATGGTTTGACCCATATTCTACTCCTTTGCACAGATCAACCAATTTACCAATAAGAGAAGCGACTCTCCTAATTTTGAAGGCTTTATCCTCTAACAGATTATCGATTTCCAACAAGGTTTTATCGATTTTTGAAACCGGGGGTCTAACTGTCATATCCACCGAGTTGATGACGTAACCCAGAAAAATTAGTTCATTCTTAGGGGTCAAAGACGATTTCTCCCAATTAACAGTGAAACCCAGATCTTGAAGGAGTTCTATCAATCTGCACGTCCCTAGTTCACATTCTTCCTTGGAGTCCCCTACGATCAAACAGTCATCGATGTAGGCCAAAGTTGTGAACCCTTCTTCATGAAGTTTAGACAAAACTGGCTTCAAAATTTTCGTGAAAATTCTGGGTGCCGACGTCACTCCAAATGGAAGGACCAAAAATTGATACGTATGGTCATTCCATTGAAATGCCAGGTATTTCTGGTGAAAATGTGCTATAGGTACCGTATAGTAAGCATCTTTAAGATCTACTGAAGCCAGAAAACACCCTTCACTAACTAGGTCGAGAGCCACATCGAGATGATCCATTTTAAAATGGGTTTTCTCTACAAACTCATTAAGGTCCGAAAGATCAATAATAAGTCGGAATTTCCCATTCGATTTTTCTCTAAGGAAAACATTCGAAATGAATTGGCCTTCTTCCCCCGAAGAATCCCTAACAATTCCTCTCTTTAACAGATCATCAACGTGTTCAGAGATAATAGCGGAAGACTTGGCATCCTGTTTGTAAGGTCTGGGAAAACAATCCTGAAAAGGAGTGTCTAAGAGTTCTAGTTCATAACCCGAAACGTATTGCAAGATAGTTTCGTCTGACGTTAACTCTTCCCATTTAGACAAACAGTTTACCAGGTTTCCTGGCATAAAGGTAACGGGAAGTACCTCTATTTCCTCGACGACCCCTTCCTGCGAAAATCCCTCCTGTCATCTCTGTACCTGTCCGAATGTGAAGACTTGTCATCCTTGTGACGGGAATCGTTAGAGCTAGAGGAATTGTTGTATCTGCGTTTCCCTCCTCTGCCCCCACGATTACCTCTGCCACCTCTCTGTTGCCCGGAGCCAGACGCTGATTTTACCTTGGCCAAATCCATCTTTTTGGCCAGACGATTCTTGCTTTCCACCGTTTTGATGGAACTCTCCAGATCATCTCCAAAGATGTATTCTCTCGAGGGAGGAACATCCGTGCTCGCCAAACGCTTGAAATCCTGTGGAAGGAGCGCTTTGACGTCCTCCCTACGAGATTTCACCATATCCGCATTAAGTACACCTGCAAACTGCACGGCGTCAGCCAGCAATTCCAACGTATCACTGACCCACTCTCCGGATTCCTCCTGCGCAGTAAGGATTTCCATGGCCTTCCCTATGGCGGTCACCGCGCCTGTCAACGTAGCATGTTGTTGCTGTGCCGCCGAATCCTTGCCCTTAAAATGAGCTGGTAACTTCAAGTAAATCACCTCATTCACCCTAGGGGTGATAAGGCAGTCAGCATTAGACGGCCTCACATGGGTCTTCTTCAGCGATTTCAAATCGTCACCCGCAATCGGCTTCTCGTAAGCCTTCGTAAGGAACGTTGCCACGTTCTCCTTGATGGCGGAACCCACAGTAGTATCAGCATCCAGATTCTTAATTCTGGATTTAAGGACCGTGGAGTCCTGTACCTCCTCTAACTCGCCTTCCGATAATTCATGGTCAAGGGTTTGTCGTTGCAGTTTAGGAGGAGGTTCATAGCTCGAACCAAATTCAGAGCTCTCGCCGTCAGACTCACAAAGTGTCTCGTCCTCAGACCTGCGGTCATGGAGCTTCAGGAAACCGATATCCATGTTACGGTTCATTTGGCAAACGTTATTGTTCATAACTTTCATAGTGTCCTTGACGCCTTTGAGACGTTCGTTAGACTCCTTGAAACCCACCTTCAACACGGAAGAAATGTCCTTCAGGGCTCCCAGTAATTCGCCCTCCGGTTGTTGGACTAAAACAGGTTCCTCCTGTTCGTCCTGGTCGTCATCCTTTTTGCTCCTAGTCTTAGACATAGTGAAGCAGTGACGCAACCACCAAGCACAGAGTTCCGACACGAAACCCTTAGAGTCCGACGCCACGTTGAAACAACAATGGCGTCGTAGAACCACACGTGTTCTCCGAGTCTTTCCTGAGGTGGAGTTAAACACTCACAAAACCTCGTTCAGCGATTAAACACCGCGAACAGACACACAAATTCCTTAGCCAAGGAAAAACGGGTGTAAACCACCGCTGGAACAGTTTTCCTAGTCGCAAGACCAAGAGAAAACCAAAGCACGACGTTGACTTTGCAAAAGCAATCCAACGACTGACTGCGCATGCGCGATCTACATCTCACCTGTCGCCACCTGGTGACGAGACGACGAAGTATAGTTGTTCTTCTTGCTTTATTGGTGTTTGAGCTGGTCTCACACACATACACATTATGTAATAGATATAGTTTTGAGTAATGTGAGTCACATTTCACATTCATTCTGTGAGTGCAATTCACATTCACATTCACTTTGGTGAGTGTGACTTGCATTCACTTTCACTTCTGTGAGTGTGATTCACATTCACATTCAGTTTGGTGAGTGTGACTTGCATTTGCTTTCAATTCTGTGAGTGCAATTCACATTCACATTCACAGTGGGAAAAGTGACTCACACTCACACTTGTTTTGGGGAATGCAATTCCCACTCACATTTAAACTGTGCCATGTGGCAAGTGTTGGAGTGCTTTTTATACTATTTCTGTGGCATTAATATACATGTTTACTATGCCAAACTATGCCACCTATGTATATCTAAATGTTTGTACTTCTATTTAGGTATTATTGTTGCTAGTTACTCTAAATTTGGTGTAAAACTGTGTTGCAACCGGCTCCCCCTGGTGTTATTTGGGAGAAACTCATTTTGAGTGTTTTTCACATCTATTATGGGTGTGTTTCGTTAATATTATTCTAAATATGACATGTGGTATCTTCATTTTCGCATCAAAATGTGTAACTTGTTGGACACTGCTGTCACTAACTTTAAAATACCCCATGCCCTATATGGTTTTAATGAGTAATTTCTAATGAGTACCTTATGAGCTGCTCTCACACATAGACACCCACATTTCCCTCTAATTGTGTGTAACGTATCTAACCTTGCATATGGCAGCGTTCTTGCTGACAAAGGAGGCTTGTGTGGATACTGCTATCACTGGAAATATCCTACGTCACAAATGGTCCCAACCTCTATAATTATATGTCTTACAAGCTGCTCCCACACACATATATTCTTCCCTATAGGAGTCCTATACCTACCTGGCTTTGTGTATGACTGTGCTCTTGCTGGCAAAAGAGGCCTGTGACTCTTATAGCATGATGTGGATACTGCAGTCACTAATACCCCATGTCCAATGTGGTTCTAAAAAGTAATTCCCCTATAAGTATCTTATGACTTGCTCACACACACATACACATTCCCTTCTAAGTGTCCTATACATACCCGGCCTTGCGTATGGCGGCGCTCTTGCTGGCGAAGGAGGCCTGTGACTCAGACGGCATGGTGTGGATACTGCTGTCACTCGTGTGGCCCTCACTGCTCGTCTCGCTCTCGCTGTCAGAGATCTGAAACCGCAACAGCAAAAAGTTAACTTCAAGTATGAGTTGTCAGAAAGTCCATTTTAAAGAGCAAGCACATGCAATGTGTTAGAATTAAATTAAATTATCAATCTACCATGCAATAGATCAGTAGCTTAAAGGTATATGACTATGACTAGCATATCATATTTTAGCGTACAAAGACTCGTGTTAAATCTTTAACTTGAAATTAAATGTTCCGTTTGCAATATGTTACATCCATTCCAAAACAAATTTTTTCATTCTTACAGAAGATCTATTCATTCTTGTAAAAGAAATATTTATTCTTACAGAAGATCTAATTGTACGTTCTAATACATGGGAAACATTTTTTTAACCCTTTCAGGACTAGAGAATGCCTTATGGCATCTTGGACATAAATATAAATGAAAAGTAATCCATAGAAGAGGCCTTCTGGGTTACATAGGTGAAAAAATCTTGATGAAAGAGTGATTAGAACTAAAGTTATCACCATATACACATATGTACCCCTTCTCTCATAAACATATTTGGGAATGTGCTGCTATTGCTATTTACGGAAATACAGCCAGTTGTATTCCTATGTCAATATTTTGACAATTATCAATAAATTGCAAAAAAGTTCATATCTCTGGATTCAATTAAGCTATTCTATTTCTGTTTTCAGCTAATTATAGCTTAAGTCTTTAGCTATTAATTCTCATTATTGCATTTGGCAAAGTTTGATTCAATGTTTCCATGGCAACCTCCTGTTCAGGTACAAAGGGTTTTATCATTGAAAACGTTCCATTAACATTCTATTTAGAATGTTTTCTACAATTAAAATTCTACTGAATCTACGCTTATTTTGGAATCAGGATGAAATTATATCATAGTTGGGTTTTCAAAATAATTTATTTATATTTTCCATTTTTCCTATTTTCTCCCATAAAATATTGATATTAGAGACTATTAATTTCATTGAATTATAGGTTTCCTTCAATTCCCATGAAATCCCAAGGGAACAAGCAAATTACTATTCAATGGTATTGTAGGAACCAGTCAACTCAACCTTAATGAGATTAGCACTTACTATTTTGACATTTCAAAGTATTTCTAATGTGGGATGTCTCCGAAAAATCATGAAATGCACGAAAAATGGCCCTTACAGATATAGCCCTAGCCCTTAAAGGGTTAGCTAAGGAAATCTAATGCATCATACTCAAAAATGCACATTTTAAAGATTGCATGGTGGCAACCTGTACAAACTAAAGAATATGCCTGCCAACCCCTTTCTTTTTTACAAGGTGTAAAAGCATACATGTATCATTTCCTAAAGATAGTACTCAGTTTAGCATTGAAAGATTGCATTTCAGTAATGACGATAGGATGATGGTCCTGTGAGCGTCAGTAGTTGTTATCTAACAGTATCTTATGTCGCTACCACCGGTTCTGGTGAGATAAGCCACACGCTCGGGGAGGCGTCATAAATACCCTCAGTCTCTGTGATAATTGGATCAATAAATGAGGAACAATCCTCACAGACCTGATGCTACACACCTCAGTGACTATGACAAGGGACTGGGGAGACCATCTACATTATGCTGGGATGAATACTGTAGTTCTTCCTACAGCCAACACTACCGGTATTTCATCCACAACCATGCTGTATGACACAAACAGTTAGTCATGAATATAAATATCCTACAATGCAAAAAATGATTGCTTCCCCTCCCTCCGTCATGACATTATATGTTACACGATATATTTAGCCCAATCTACAGCAAAGGCATTTTGCTTATGGATCTTGTGGCAACTCCTACAGCGAAGGCATTTTGCTTATGGATCTTGTGGCAACTCTGGAAAGCATAATAATCATTGTATTTTCAGTTTCTGTAATTCAACTTAAAGAATAACTGAGATCGGGTTGATAAGCATTCCATCGGACAGTTTTAACTGCTGTATTGTGGGACGGCTCGAATATGATATCAAATTTGCACATATGTGGTAATATCAGTTCCCTTATCAGTTTCTTATTCCAGAACACAACAACTCGAGAAACGCCAGGAAATTCCATACATTCCGATCGCGAGTTCTAGGAACTTTAACAGGGGCCCATGATAACCACCGTTACATCTCAATATTGCCCTGGCATCTAACTCTAAAAAAGCCCGGATATTATCTTTATACTCCCGCCCTGGAGGGGACAGGGACGCTGGTTGGTAATATCCTGCGGGGTTCCGGAGTGGTCATAGAAACGGGAGTACATGCACCAGAGGAGAAGATGAGATGAGTGTGTTTGGGGGCGGATGCCTCTGCTATTTGACACTCGCAGCCTGATGTGTCTATTTGTGAGGAGCCAGATGACGTCACAATAGCCAGAAAGGAGCTGGGCGCCATCTTGGTGATCAATTTAGAATTCTTGTTATTAACATTTCACAAACATCTAGAATATTTATTTTTGTTAAATGTACTTAAAATGAGCATATATGATATCCTCATGAACAATTTGTATTACATAGGTTTCATGATTTCTGGATTTGTAGGCCTTTAGGCCTATCTCTTACCCAATTATTTCTGTTGCCGCTTTCTAGTTCAGAGTAACGATAACTCTCCATACATAGGTTAGGTTACATACCCATAAACAATCTCTACAAAATGGACAGGTCTATTCAGTGCCAAAGACTCTGCTTGGAGAGAGGCGAGCAGCTCGGATATACTCATAGCGTGTCAGGTAAGAGTCTCGGGGAGGAGAGTGAGGAACTCGGCCTGGTTTCCCTGACAGTGGCTGGGGGTAGTAGAGTGGAGGTTGGGCGTAGGTGGGGCTCGGGGGGTGGCACTTGGGTCTCAATTGGGTACCCACAGCCAAAAAGACTCATGAAGCAGATCTAGGGACAGTAAACGTCAGAATTGATGGGCGGTCTGCCACTTATACGCCAAACAGTGGGGTTGGTGAACTATTTCCATATAGTACAATATGGGGGCAATAACTTAAAATTTAGCCTTATTCTCACCAAAAAATAAACTATATGGGGACAGGTGAGTGGGATCTCTACCCGTACCGACGAGGTGATTAATGTGGGTACATCTACGTATCGTTAATCACAGGAAGCAGCCCCTGTCCTGGTCGGGTCGGTCAACAGACTGTGGTGGCCTTTTGTGAATGTTGACAATTTGCGGTGGGTGTACGCTTTGTAATAGGGGTCAGCCGGCGAATGAATATCCGCCCTCCGCCGACAGGGACTCCAGGAAATAGGGGATACATGGAACATCTCCAATATCTTATATTCCATTTTCCACAGTACATATATGTCTCATATTATAGATCAGGGATACTTGGGTATCTCTTTAATGAAAAAACTAACATATGGATTCAGAAAAGGTTCATGGACATATATAGGCCTACCTAAAAATACTGGGTAGGCTGTCTTTTCGTTAGAACACGTGTAATAAGTAATATTCAACTATTGTGAATGTAGTTTTCAGAGAAACTATCGTACCTAACATTTATATTCAAATACAGTGTGAGAAGTTAAGCAAGCTAGGGGGTACTACTCAAATGTAAGTTTTAGCCGGTTAACTTCCATTCATATGATAAGAATACGACTGTGTTTACAATAGTAGGCCATGAAAGCAATGCCCTCACTCCCCACCCGACTGTCATAATATTTTCATCCACCCAGCATCAATGATTTATGCTCATACCCGCCGCAGAAAATTGGGTTTATTGGCACTTTTTATCCCTTTTTATGCGCGGGGCCTGCAGGCGGCACGGAATGAGGTAAACCGGCCGAGGCGGTCAGTACGGAATGAGGTACGAGGGGTCAGTATGGATTTATGCCAATGAAGGTTTGGGACATCTTGGGTCAATGAATTCGTACTGTGGACACGACCAAGAATCGAAGCCTGTCCATCTTTAGGTCATCACCAAGACTTGTTTTTCAAGAATGTCAGGAACAAGTTGGGTCATTAGCCACCTTCGCATTGGTTCAATCAAGAAGGATTGAACTGAAAGAATAACTATAGGCTTACCTAATACTATTTAGATTTTGTGGTTTAGTAGTGGGAGGTTTGGGGAAATCCCTTATCATACGTACGGCCTAGAAAGTGACCTTCAACGAGTGTATCCCGGAAATCTGACCTTCGAGGTTGCTCTCTGAAGGAATGGGTTGTGAGTCTAAACATGTATGCATGTTTTCATTCTAAGTAAGCCGTGTTCTTATTAAACGTCAGAACATTATTGGGCCCGAGTTCTCCAGCGGACCGAGGTCTCCTTCAAGCTGAATTCTCCAGTTACCTATTCAAGTTATCAGACTTAGGCCTACCTTTTTTGGACAGGGGATCACATATCCTCCTCCAACTCACATCTATTATAGGCCTACATACATATTTTACGTTTAACCACATGCATTCATAATGGCACTGTTAACAAAATTCTATTATCGTGTAATTAAGCATGATAAATTGTAGAGAATAATGGGTTGTAGATGAAGAAGGATACGTGTGAGGGTCGGGTACGATCAGTTTAGGAGAATTCCCACGGTACATAAATACACATTCCCAGAACAAGTACCCCCCCCCCCCTCCTCAGCTGGTGCATACACTCTCATTGAACCAGCATTCAGCCCTCAAGTGCCCTTCGCGGATATGAGCTTGTTATGGGACATCCACATGCTATTTTACTATCACCCAGCGGCTCCCCCCGTTTATGGCGTCCCTTATATCCTGTGGCACCACAAAGGGAAACAGGCCACGGAATATCTGCGTATCGGACTGTTTGTTTGATATGGACGGACGATAAACATTTTTATAATTTAGACAAGGGAAGGGAGTAGTTTTATAATGATGACCTGGCACATGCCATCTTTACGGCTTGTATTGTTGTTATTTTATTTTCTCCAAGTTCTCGTAGGCGTAATATTGCCAGTGCAGAACTGTGTTTGATACTGTTCAAATAATCTAACGTCAAGATGAAATGTGCGTGTCAACTCATCTCTGATGATGAGATTATAGCTAGGCTATGGAATTAATGATGAGATTAGACAGAAGTCGAGGTAGCAAAGTGCATCACTGCAATGGTTTCGTATGGCTTCCCGACATTAAGTACTATTGTATGGCAATAAATCACTGGGAAATTGATATTTTATTAAAGATTTTGATAATTTCAAATTGTTAAAGATTACATCCAAACATAGGGTATGTGCTTACTATGTTTTCTTATGGTATTAGACACTCACATTATTGTCAACGATGTGTATGACAGTGAATATGAATGCAGCCTTGTGTAGCATATTATATCAATACTTAAATGTTCAACTGATGCTATCATAATCCCTCCTACCTTAAGAAACATCCTAAGCAAACATGTCCATCCGTTCCGATGGACCTTTAATGAACTGATGAAAGTAATCCATACATCGATGATGTTGACATGAAGATATATCAATCCATAATTGCAATTCCGTTTTTGTTCACTAAATATCAGCGAAGGGCATTCCCTTTTGATTAGTATCCAGGATTGACTTTCCTACATAATTATGTAGGAAAGCTGTCACTCTTTTTGCTCTGTTTATTCCCACTGATTCTCACACACCGCTTCTAAATGGCACTGTCCTGTGGGCCTCTTGATTACATCCATGAGTTTATGAATCGATAATCCAAGATCCTAGACAGCGTTATAATCCTGTCACGTGAATCCATTGGTCCAGTCTCCTTCAGTTATGTTATCCCTGTATAATCCCACTATTCTAGCCCTGGTATCGGTGACTGTTCAGGTGGGCGTCCTCAGGTGAGGCGCTCAGGTGGGCGTGGGAAAAACTGGCCAGGTGAGAGGGGAGGTTAGGAGGTGGGGGACGCGCCTGGTTACGTCTGTCCCGAGGTATCTATACAGTATATAGGAGAGCCCGGACTTCTACTACTAAACTGAACGTCCCAAACCTAACCATTATGACCACAACTTGCTATGGGGCGCCTCGTGTTTACCCATTTTGATAATAGAGAACGCAGGTCTCAACCTTGTCAATCATTTTGGAGGACTTGCAATAACGATGTATATTGTTTTATTTAACCCTTTAGCCCCCAATCCGGCCATAGCCGCCCGAGGGTGTGCTCCCCAATCCGGCCGTAGCCGCCCAGAAAAATGACAAATTTTCAATAAATTTTCCATATTTTTCCAAGTAGAACAACTTGAAAAGTATACAACCCACAAAAACAGCCAATATATCGTTTTAAAGCTGATTTAATTCTCTATGGAATTCTACAAACCATATTTCTATAATTTAAATCGTCAAGCTTTGATAGGCCTTTGAACATCTTTAATTAAGGGGAAATTGGGGAAATCTGAAGGGAAATCCAAGAAAATCCCGGGGAATTCAAGCTATCTATGAATGCAATCTGTGGGGTCTAAAGGGTTAACTGTTACCGGGTATTATGAACTTAAGAGATAGAACTATTAACATGTCTGTATTACACCTCTCATGTAGAGTGTATGATATAGAATTGAAGAGAATGTATGATGGCTACTTTACATGTTATAGGCAAAATGCAATAACAATTATTGCTTTGGTTAATTTTTTATCATACTCTCTTAAGGGGGTAAGCACAGAAGCAATTTTGAAAATATTTAATCGTAAACATTGATGTTGGTGTAAACTGAGATGGGCTTATTGGCTTGATTTCAGCGAGTTGAAATGTTTAAATTGCTTAAAAATCTACTTCCCATGAACACATGGCACCCCATTATATGCCGGGCCCTGCGGGTCCATTGTGCCTATACCGCTGAGGTGTGACCCGCCGCCCACAGCCCCTATCTCATTAGTCGCACCTCGGCCTATAGTCTCATACCCCCGGGCCACCGAATAGCATTAACACATACAACTACAACAGACATTGCAGATGTGTTAAGTTTATGGGACGAAATATCAATTTTGAGTTGTTTATAAAATGTCATTTTATGATTTTGACATGCTTGTTTTTGGTCAGATAATGTTGATGATATTACATGGACAAGATGTGTATTTATATAGATTAATATATTTTTCTGATTTTATTAAGAGAACCTACACATTTATGCGACAATGTTTTTTTAGGCATTTAATCGTTTAGGTTACTACAATAAACAACATCGGAATGATATGAATTCTTTCTAGAACTAAATTTTTGTATTTCCTGCAGCTACAGTTATTTATAACATAGACATACGTAACATGTTATGTATGTCTATGTTTGTAAGGGGTCACTTTGGATTCCATATTACCTTTTTAGGTTAATGCAAACATTATTCAAACTAAACCTTGATCATTGACTTCAGGTAACCTAGATAACAGACCCCCAATACTAAAGGCGATACCCCAGGGCCAGCCCTCAGGGATCTAAGACTCAAGCGGCGACCGTCCATGTCACAACTGACACTTCAAAGACAGCAGAGACAATACACCTAGTTCATCCGCCCTAGAAATTAAGGCAAAGGCGGACTTCTGGTGTACCCTAAAGTGTTGCCCATTTTTTTTCTAAAACCATTTCTTTAGTTTCTTTTCATTATATCACACTGACTTAATAGGGGAAAGCTCTAGCGTACCACACACCTGCAAAAGCGTGGATCAAGCCCTGAAAGGGGGTCTCATTTCTAACACATTAACGACCGTTAGGGGCGCCATATTAACTAAAAGCTCACAAACTTTAAGACAAAGACGTGTCATTTTGGAGGCATTTTGGGCTTCCAAATATTTGATACCCGTTTTAAATGTAAACATTATCTGCAACAATAAATGAGCTCTTGGATCATAAAAGACCACCGTATTTGTAAGGGGTGCATTCAATTTTTCATTTTTTTTTGTATATGTCCAGATGTTCGTCATTGAATGTGTACGGAGATTTTACTCACTAATATGCGGGCTGTGACTGTATTACTCGTTTCCATCGAGATCGGAATGTTAATCATAGAAATAAGATACGTGCTTCGTGTATACTGAATAGTTTGGAAACGTTTTGTTATGGATTAGATTTAGGTCGACCCCTATAACGAGGATGGGAAACCTCCCGCTCCACATAGATTTAACATATAAACGTTAAGTAGCTTGCTGATTTACTGTATTTTTCTTCTATCTTAGAAAAATATAAGGAATTACTGCTCTGTTGATGAGATGATCTTAATTCTTAACTACATAGGTCATACATTCTACAGCAATTTATATGACCCTTTTGACCAACCAAACGTAATACTAAGAAGCAGGCCAATCTTATACGTAACTAACTAGCATTCCTAAGGACTACGACAAACTTTACTAAGAACTATACGCTAACTATATGCTAGTCACTAATACTAAATGCTTATAGTAAACACTAATGCTAAATCAGAGTGCCCATAGTTTAAGCTTTGAAAATGACAATTTCGAGGCATATTAAGTGCAAGTAAAATGTACTGGCTTCATCCCAAGGCTGAAAACCGGAGAATTGCCAAATTTAGAAGAATTAATTAAGAAAAGGATTAAAAATAATTTTAGATAATTTTAAAAAAAGTTTATAGATTATTAGATAATACTCGTATATGAGTAATGCAAGTCTTGGAAAATATGAAATTAAAGAAGAAAAAAAAGAGGGGAAAAAGGGTTGGGCACTCTGTGCTTGTGTCTACCACTACTCTATTTAACGAATATAGCGGTCTGGTTATACATCCAGACCGGTGTGGCGTCTACATAGTGTCCCTGCGGACCGAGGGTCCCCCGGAAACCCTACACGTCCCCGGTGCACCCCGACGTCCCGGCCCCCCTTAACGCTACGTCTACTTACGTCAGACGACGTGAGTTGGCGTACCTCCGTAGTTTCCGAGTCTGTTCCCAGGTGGCGCACCAGGTCACTGCGCCGCCCGCTCGAGCTGCCGCCGCTGCTGCCGGACTTGCTGCCATAGCCCAGGCCCGCGCCTGCCGAGGACAAATTAAGATACATGTTAAGTGTGATAGTTATTATACATATAACTTAGACAAAAACACAGAACATGTATACTAGTAGCTGCTGCCGGACTTGCTGCCATAGCCCAGGCCCGCACCTGCTGGAGACAAGTTAAAATACAGGATAAGTTTGATATTAAATTTTATTGTGTGTGTAAAGTATACAGAAACACATAACAAGTATAATTATTTGTCGGACATCCTACCGTTGCTCAGAAGCGCGCCTACAAAGGGAAATAAAATACAGTGGGTTAGGTCTATTTCTGTAGATGTGCAAATTCATTTCATCAGCTGTTTATGAAGTTAGAAAATACCAATGCTGGACCCGATCGCGGGGTTAAGTTTCATATTCATTATGCACAAATACTAAGTCTTTATACAATTAAATGAAGAAAATATTTACATAAGTGTGGTGTACAGGATAATTATGACTGCAGAACTTGCTGCTACAGCAACAACTCGCACTTGGAAAGTTCATGGTCAATTTGCACTTGGAGTTTCATATAATATTGTTATCATATTATTTTCAACTTCATAACTAACTTGAGGTCTCCCCTCACAGCTATTGGTGGTGGTGCCAGATTTGTTAAAGAAGCGGTACATAGTTTTTCAGTGGGGAAGACCAGTGGAAAATACCCACAAAAAGATACTTATAAACCTCACAATAATGATTTTATGTCTCTTATACGCACAACCAAGGCCTTGATACACGGAATGCAGTATCCTCGTTATCCTGAAATCAATGTCAGGGACCTATCTCATCACACGAGCAAAGACATAAAAGGAATAGAAAAGGTAGGCGGGAGATAAAAAAAAAGGCTAAACCTCCTTTATACTAGACAAGCAACCACCAAAGAAACTCAAATCAAAAACCTGCTCTTCTTGAAGTATTATATCATGAAAAAGAGATCTGAATCTCCCCCCCCCCACTTCTCCTCCAGTCCTCCAGTAACTAACCCGCAGTAGGACACAGAATCCCATCAGGGTGTGGGGAAAAAACTAAATTCAGATCAGATAAAAAGTGCCCCGTCTGCCTCAACTCCAAACGCCCATCTGCGCCGGGCACAAAAGCCCTCTGGATCAATGTAGGCGGGTTAGTGTTTTAGAGAACCTCATTAATAAAGGCGGTACATATTCCACTAGCAGATTTTACTCCCAATATCATAAATCGGCAATAGGAATATCGGTTATTCACAGACATCTTACATACCATTAGAACGGTCTTCAAATTCTCTTTCAAATTATATGTAGGATATAACTGTGGTCATTTGCAATAATTACTGGTTATTGTTTTTTTTTTTTTTTATCTAAATTGTCAAATATTCAGCAGTCGGAATCGCCGAGTGTAACGCAGGCTTCAGGATATAGTGGGCTGGGTTATCTACCACTACCAGTCTCCCAGGAGCAGGTCGGGAGCTGGTCCGAGCAGCTCACTACATAGTACGAGCCGCTGTATTAGCTACAGACGCGGTTGTATTATTGAGTTGGCTTTTGTGAGTTTTTATTATTATGTCAGAGCTCTGACGGTCGAATGGAAATTAGATTATCCGGACTTCGATTTTAATTAAACCGGCTCTTCCTTTATTGTTATTTTACAGTTAAGAAAACAAACATTGTTAAACTTCCCAATGCCAGCTTGTTTTGAGCTTCTCACAAGATGAAAGGACCATTGCCAAAAGGACCTTTTCTCGAAAAGTGAACGAATGTATTAGTTGTAACCTCTCCACATTCTCCAGCATGAAATTGCAGTGTTTCTGAAAGCAGCAATAGAACTCAAGATTCAGGAAAGTAGGATAGTCTCCCTCGCTTCCCAAAACACCTGAGAAGCAGCAATTGAGCAGGTCGTCAATCGCTATGCCCACAGGTGCACACCCTGTATGATTACGGAAAAGTCAAGGATATGCATTTCGGTGACTGCACGGAAACTGTAACAGTCTTTAAACGTTCAAAATGCTCGAGATCATGTATAGTATTTTAAAATCATGCAATGTACGTTTAATGTCTGTCACCGCACATACCCTGGCCAGCCAGTGCTCCCTCAGCACCACCCCTGGGCCGGGCCAATATGACCACCTTCTCGAGGAGTAGGAGCAGCTCCCTATAATGGCCCTGTGAGGAGCACCTTAATCACTCGGCACTAGGAGAGGGACGCTCTGCTTCTAGGCCATTGTTTTAGGTCTGATTAGAAAGTGGGACCGGAGGAGGAGGGTGTGCGCGCTTGTGTGTGCCCGTGAAGGGAGGGGGCAGGGGGAGAGGGGCTCTATTATGGCCATTGTTTAAGGTCTGATTAGACCTAGTGTGTGTGTGAGACTGATTGGGACTGGGGGAAGAGGATGTGCATGTGTGTGTGTGTGTGTGTGTGTGCGTGTGTGTGTGCGTGTGCGTGCGTGCGTGTGCGTTTGCGTGTGCGTGTGCGTGTGTGAAATGGCAGGGCAGGGGGAGAGGAGATCTCCTTGACTATTGTTTAAGGTCTGATTAGAAACTGGGGCTGGTGGAAGAGGGTGTGTGTGTGAGTGTGTCGGGTGGAGGGCTCTCAGCATCTGCAGTCATTGTTTTAGGTCTGAGTAACATGTTTTTAACTAATTGATGTAATTTATTTTATGGAATTCTTCAGTTTAAATATTTCCTTAATGACAAACATTGGTTGGCCGCCTGACATGTTTTACAGTTTGAATAAACCCTATTCAATTCATGTATACCTCCACCACCCCCTATCATTTACTGTGATGACATCACAGGCCAACATTGGCTTGATAGATATCATGTCACTATGACATAGTTTCATTTGTTACATGTCACTAATGGTATATACGGAGCAAGATCACCTGATCTGCTCATTCATGCAGTTGCTGTGCTACATACAACACCTAGCCACGTCCACAGTAATTGATGTATTTTTTCTACATAATCAACTAACAATATTGGGTATTTTCACATCAGGATATATTATGATTATAAATTATTTATTTCAATTCAGATATGGGGAATGATTTGGAAAAATCATTTAAAAAAAGCAGGAATTCTGAGACTAAGCACTGCATAAAATACACATGCTTATATCAGGTTGCAGATATATGGATACATGTACCTCTTGGTCGAAAAGGGAGATCCCCTGTAGGCCAGCAAGGCAGAAAGATCCAATTAAACCCTCATTATTTAAGTAACTTGGAGAAAACTAGCTTTACTCAAAGCAAGCAGGGAACGTTGCTCTTCTTAAAAGTGACAGTTTTACCTCCCGTCATTTCTTCCTTTCGCCAAAACACTCACTCGCTCTCCTCCCAGAGGTTTTGTGAGCTGCTCCCATAATAGCTCAGATGAGTATGTGCTTGGAGCTGCTCCAAGGAAGAGATTGTCGAGAATCTGGGTTAAGAGCTACTGGAGATAATTAAGATCTGCAGCTTTCTGGGTGTTCCTCATTAATATAGGCCCCTACTACATGACTCTCCTCTTCTGAAGGAGTACCTCAGGACATGCACCATGCAATGAAGCTAATTCACGATGCCATGGTTTGTGTCAAGGTCTGTGCTGTTGACTTTCTCTGTCAAAGTATCTTGGAATGTTTGACATATATTTCCTGATATAGAGACTAGTGTTTCATGCATTCCGCTTTTCAAAAACGTATTTCTATTCATTTCCTTTTATTTGTTTCTTGTTTACCGAATGTTGGCAGGGGGATGGAATTTGTTGGCCTACATTTAGGTCTAAAGTACATAATTTATACTACAATCATTTATTGTAAAGTAGACTTAATGGAGGGTCCACTCCGGAACCCACTCCTTTATCCACACATTAACACGTTCCCCAACTCACACGGAGAGAACTGTCCTCCCAAGTGATCAGGGCAATCGCAGTTCTGCCGAGCATATATAACAACTTCAAAGTACGAGCCCATGTTCTATAGGAATAAGCATTATAGGGCTAATAACTACTTAACACACTTTATCTACCTGGAAGAGAGAGGGGGTTACTTTGCTATCAAAAGCACTAGACAACTGGTCTCATAATCATGCAATATAAGGAGCAGAGGTGATAGGTCAGGGAGGGAAGCAAAGTGGGTGGAGGAGGAATATTGGGCGCCGATGACCTCTTTACCTCTATCTACTTACTTTTGCAATTGCATTGGCCAATGGAAAACGTTAACAGCAACCCATTGCTATTCAAAGGAAGAACATAACAATCACCAGCTCAGCAAACTTCTCCAAGTATATAAAATCATCGAAAGAGAGGATATATTTTAGGGACGTAACAGCATACTTTTTACCCCCTCTGCCCGCGGCATTAAGGCTTATGGACAAGGCCTATAGACCAGGCTATACGTGGTAAGTAGTGTTAAGCCCTTCTATGATGACTGCTAAAACCTAACTCAAACTTTACTCATGTAATGACAACTACTAGTGCCAACAACCCAACCCTACACACCTTTACAATAGGTCTCTTCTCTGAAATCCCCATTACACTTTCTAATTAATTCTCAGGTAGAGTGCATTTACTTGTAGTTTATACATTTCTTACACAAAGCACTAGTGTTTACTTTTCATAGTTTTTAATCCTTTTATAATGGTTTTTAGAGCTTTTTGCAGGAGGCAGTGGTGAATCAATTATGATTAATATAAGGGATTAGGCGTGTGTATAGTGGCCATAAGTGGTCATGGCGTGGGTGGAAGGCCTATTGGAGTAATCATTTATGCCAATATGGGAACTGGGACCTGCTAAATCTTTTCGTTTAGTAGAACCTATCGGCAAGAGACGCTAAACACTCAGAACATCTACCAACCAAAACATTCACTAAAAGAGGACAATTTTGCAGCATGCTTGGTATGTGACGTGATTGAGCTCGTTCAAATATTCTACCGAAGTTTAACAACAGCCGCATATGTCATTTTAACGAATTTAAAAAAAAGAACTTAAAAGGTAAATTGATATATCTAATCTACTTAAATTAACTAAGATCATAGCTGTAGTAAATTATTCTGAAGCTATTTACTGAATTAGCCCTCAAGCACAAATTGTATTTTAGATTAGCCGAGTGGATTTAAGAGTTAATATTATACCACATCTAAGTAAACTAGATTATAATAAGAAATAAAGGTCAGTCACAAAATATTGAATATAATATCCAATTTAATCTCTTTACTGGGGGTTAGAAAATAAAGTCTAGGGCCAAGACCAAAATAAGGTTAGATAGAATGCAACTTTTTATTTTTGATATCTGAGTAATTATGTCACTCGTGCTTTTTTGTCCGAGTGCTTGTAAACTCCAACGGCAGCTTTTCAAATTGCTCAAAGGACCCTCTTGGCTGTAAAAAAAATTGAAACAGAAGCCTGTTGTAATACCATGCAGAACTGGGGTAAAAACACCGAGGCCGGACAGCTGAGGGCTATTGATGTGTTATCGGGAGCATGCAGCCAGACACTGATATCAATAAACGTACGCGCCATGCGTATTGGTAATCGTACCCGGGTCAGGGTTTGACACCCCCCAGTCGTCCTCACTATGGGGCGGATACAGGGTTTTCGGGGGGGGGGGGGAGGGGGTTGTATAAAGGTTAAGTACTAAAACTGCGTGCATTTGTGCATACACGTGTGGCATTTTCCCGTCTTTTTGTAGTTTTTTTTCTTTATTTTTTTCGTGTTAGGACCCCCAGGACCCTCCCTGGATCCGCTCCTGTTCACCTCTCACTGGGGTCACCCCCAGCAGATGGAAAATGATAGAAAATAAGAAGACCTTTCTTAACTGTTTGGTAGAACAAGGAGCTGGAGGCTAAACACAATTCCGACCATAGACGATCCATGTTCAATAGGGTGGAGAAGGCGTCACTGGTACTCATAGGTTCATCATACTGACAGCTAGATGGAATATCCATCCCCAACTCTGTGCGGGGATGGAGAGCAGAGCATAGAAAAAAGTGGGGGGAAAACATTGAACTCTGGGAAGGTGAGGACTCTTTCTGCCATAGGGACAGCCATGTTGGAACTAACCCTAGTCTGTCCACTTCATGGATTCAAACACTGAATATGGAGTAAAAAGCCTGCTGTTTACCACAAAAACAGGTGTCCATGGTATGAAAAACAGTTCTTAATACACAGGTCGGTGTAATTCATGTGTGCACATCGTACTTTTTGTGTCCCAGAACTTGAGTTGGGTTTACCCCATATTTGAATGGGCAGTTGTGATCAGCCCCACTAGACAAGGAGGGGGTGGGGCAAGAGTAGGGCTGACCACGTTGGCTAGCCGACAGCATTCGGCAAAAACAGTCAAAAATGCAGTCTGGATTACATAGAACTTTGTTCGATTAATTCCCTCAAAGATACCTGCCCAGCTGAGCATGTGTATTCATAATTTCAGAACCCCTTCAAAGCCTATATTCAGTTTTAAAGACTGTTTCAAGTTCATGTATACTGTAAAAAGACGCGTTACAACAAGCAGTAGGTGTTGAAAATATCTTTGAAAACTCATTAAATTACATGATCAAAACGAATAGGCCGTGTGCTATCTTTAGTTAAGATCAGATCCCATAGATCTAATCTTAGCTCCATTCAAATCCCTTCCACAATAACCTTTGTGTATTGTAGATTTGATTAATGTTTTCACCCATTATCGCCCATATTGTTGTTGTTGTTGACCCCCTGGGTTGCCATGGTAACCGATTGTTTCCGCCCCCTGTGGTCAGTGGGGCATGACGGTCAGTGGACAGGTGACAATGGTAAAGTCACGAGGCGTGACGACAGACAGGCGGGGGAGAGGGGGGGGAGGGGACGGTTTGTATTGGATCTGTTATGACTTGCCAGGGACCAGTGTCCTGAAGTTCATCCCAATGCACAGAAAATTAAATTATCATCCTTTATTTCAGAAATGGGCTGTTAAAGTCAGATTGCTTGTATCTGTAAATAATTTTCTGAATATGTTACCTTGGGTAGGGGTGTATGTGTGCTGAGTAGCCTACTTCAATAAGTAAGACATATTATTCTCCTGTAAACATGGTCGTTTTCTTTTAAACCATGATGAAAAATACTCCTAAACTTAATCATAGAGAAGGTGTACCGGTTTAAAAAGGGGTATTTCAGTCCCCTTTTCTAAATTCTGGGTCTCCTCCATCCGTAAACTCAAACTGCCACAGAACAGCACCTATGCTCACCCTAGTGATCTAATATCCGTTGCTTTTATTTTTTTTCTACTAGCAAAGGACAATGCAACGCCTTATTTATGTTTGTGTAGAGCCCTTCCTCTCCTACTGCAGCACAACATGCAACCGCCAATAAAATGCACATCAAAAACTCTAAGTTCTTTCAGATGTACAGGTATTAAATGAAACATCCAATCAAAATAACTGGATAAACATCACATAAACCATACTGATCCATTATATCATTCAATACAACCAATAGGCCTACGTTCGTTTTCAACGCAATTCATACCCAATGTTGAATGTGCCGTTGAAATAATCATTATGATCCACCAACACTTTTAGTATGCTTCCATATATACAATAAATTTCTTTTCACCATTAATGAAAACTATGAAAAATGTCATTTATAGCATGAACTTACTTTTCTAATCTTTTTATGATTTCTAAGCTAAATAAAGGCTGTCATCCACCAACACGTTTAATATACTTTCATATATAAATAAACATCTATCATTGTAACCTACCCGGCGGGAAAATGTCCTCCCAGCCCATGGTGAAGGGTGTGGACGTGGTGTGTGAACGTATAATCCTCCCAGGGCAGTATACTACCGCTGTATGCACTCCGTATTGCAGTACTTTCCCTATGCCCTGATAACCATTCGCTGGGTACTCAAGGTTTGCGCCATGCCCCACCCTACAATGGAACCACTCGGCAACCACACGGTCATGAAACTCTCAGATCACAGCGTTTGGTATTTCAACCGATTATCAGATATCCTCTCTGCGTATAAAAACCAGTGAGCGTGTCAGCTGTGCATATCAACAGCCAGGTGAGTAATATTCAATACAAATGATGTTTATCGTTTCCTGCACGTATTGGTTATTAGAGGTGATCTCATATGATTCTAACTGCTACGTAATCCAAGCAGTATAAAACATCAAGTGTGTATTTTCCAGTCGTTTCCTAAAATCCTGAACGCAAATAACAGATCTATGCAATATAAGTTCTTGAGGTGCAGTTTCCAACTATCTTCTGTGCGAATCAACCAGCATAATATGTAAAATCCTGATGTGGAATAGACGTGTCCTTGATCTGTCAGGTATGCTCTGTGTACATATTACCTGTAGCCTATACCTCCACCACCTCAGTAATCCCCAGTCGTCCAGGCCCGACGTCCCAGGCCTGTCTCAGAGGTAATTGGCACCACTTTCTCCGCCCACCTTGACGTGAATAAGTCGGCCTGCCTTTCTTCCCCACACAGCCCGTTAAATTACCCCCACCCGGTGCTATTGACAGGTGTTTTAGTGGTGCCAGGCGGTGGGGAGTTAAACGCAGGGGGCCGACTTTGCCTTGGAAACCATTCAATACTGGTCTGAATGTGTAATGCCTGGCGTATCGACCGGGGTAGTCGGCCGTGAGGGGCGCGCACGTGGGTCTATGGGCCAGTCGGAGATGAACGGGTATAAGTAGTATACCCCCTGTGGGAGAACTGCTATCAACCAATACAAATTGACCGGAAGTTGCGGGTCTCACGTCTTTAAGAAGTTATAGTTGTTTTTACGTGTGGCGATCCAATAATGGATCCGGAGAATCTTGGTCGCGCTATGTCAAGTTTGCAGGTTACTGGATCCAACAAATCAGAGGTAACCGGAAATGGATAGCAAGCCAGGTTATGACAATTCCAATGCTAAGCAGAGTAAACACGGAGTAATAATCCAAGATATACACGGCAGAATGTGTACTTATGCGCAACGTGCTAGCCAAACAAGTACATGTAGATCTGCCATACAATAACCTCCTCCTTGGCGGAACTCGCCTAGTTTGTATAGTTTAAAATTCCTCGGTATTCACTATAATGTTACCTGTATAACTAGACGTCCAGATGCCTGGGGGCCTGTGTGTGTCCACTAAAAGACTGCTGGCCGGATCGCACGTGTATGATAAGTACTTAAGACCTGTATGGTAACATAACGACCAGGCTTTGGTGCCAGGATTTACTCCAAAGTACACAATTGCACTTGTGCCAACCGCAGGCATTTGGTCCATTAAGGATCAGATGTTAGGTAACACTCACAAAAGTACACCCGTCTTTGCATACTTAGTATTACCATATTAAATTTGAAAAGCAGCAGCTCAGGGTATGGAATACAAATACCAGTATGTTTATACACCTTTCTCATGAGTTTGCTCAGTGGACCCTCCCATAGACGCCTTGTAGTTGCACCCAAAACCTCAGACAATGAAAAAGGTCTATAGAATCCAACGCTGATAATTTGAGGTATCACGTATAGCTGTTTTAATATTTCAGGGTATAAGGTGACATGATACGACCATGTGAGTTGACATGTCACCCAGCATGTGAGCCATCACGTGTATACCCATAGAGGATCGTCCACAGAGGTGGTACCCCAGATCAGAGAGCTGTATTATGCCTCTCTGTGCTGACTGTGGACCGTCTCTTACAGCTGACCTATGACGGACCCCCGTCGGACTGTGTATTATTATGGAAAGGGCCACCGTAGGTTAACACCAAGGCTTAAACAGCGGGGATCCCGTGCGAGGAGGGCAATGATCCAAAAGTGGCCCATGTAACTTCAGTCATTACACTCGTAGGAAATTCTATGGTCCTAGCATAGCTCAGTGTTTACTTGTGCCGGATGTCCTAAGGGATGATATGCATCATGGCTGATTATATTTATTGCAATTCGTTCCTGCAATTATCAGATATTCATTGCAATTTTTCTAAGGCGTTTCCTGCAATTATCACGTGTTGATTGCAATTATTTATAGACATATTTTCAAATGGTTATATCCGGTTTTAGTAGCTAGATACATGTATATCGTGAAGTCCCATAGATCCTTATCACTTGAGATGTGAAATCCCTTCTTTAATGTAAACGTTCCTGAGTCCAATTCATTGGCATTATTTTCCTCATCTTTTTGCACGCACCTTTGGGGCACAATTCCCCTGGGCCTGTCCTTTGCATTGTCCACCGCTGGATCCTATCCTAGGTACACAACTCCCTGTGATATCGGTATAGGTCCAACCACACACACTGCACACAGCCGTTTGATTCCCCTGCAGACCTCAGAGGCCGAGCGGAAATAGTGTAATCAGATTCCCACCCCCAGCTCCTGTTAGAAGCCTCTGATCTGGTATAAACCATGTGATGTGTTATAAACCCCGTGACGTGGAGTGCACGGCCGTCTGGTCGATATGAGTACTGTCAGGGCTATGTGCAATAAGACCTAGTCCAAGGTAGTGGCTCCAGTCCTGCCGTCCCGTGCCACTTATTGAGTGTAGTGACGTTGCGCTTTTAGAGATTGTTCAGTCCCCTTTTTTCATTATGTGGTTACTCACTGTATGTGGCCATACATGTATAACATTGTCCTAGACATGATATGATCAGATCCACTGAACTGTATCCATAATTATAATGGCCTTATCTTCCTGTAGGTTTGGCAGCATTCCAAGCATGCCTACATGCCTTTCAAAGTGTCATGCAATGCACAGTAACTCTGGTCAGAATCACGAGTGTCCGTTCTCCCTGGTCAAAGTTCTCTGTGGTCCGACCCTCAGCGGTGTAGGGTATTGTCGTGGGAGCCGTGGGGGCCGTGGGTTCGGGCAGACCAATACCTGAGGCCTGTGCTGGAGTCAAGTCCCACCAGTAGTGTGCCAAACGCCTAATCACCTCTAGTATAGGCGCGCTATACCCGGGTTTGGGCTCAGTGGGGAATGAGGGAGGGACCTTTGTATGAAAACGATACCTATGCGAAGAGGCCTTCACTAAATATGTAAGCCATAGGTTTTGAAAGTGTCCAATTATCTTTTTTGCAGTTCATGGATTAAGTCAATGCTGTGTGCATGGAAAGTAACCAATTTGCAAGTCAGTGTTAGTAGCTTTTTGATGGGAGACACATTCTTTCCCATCTCTGGAAAATAGAAAAGGTAGATTGAAATCTAATACTGTCTCTTCACAAGAATTGAATCAGTCAGCTAGAAATGCAGGGGGGGGGGGGGGCGAGGTTATATAAGCCTATATGTCTATACTTAAACCCAGCCACTAGTATTAGACGCTACTCAGAATTTTATTTGAACAAGAAAGATAAAAAAAAACACACACACTCAAATGGAAGTACCCCCCCCCCCCTTGTGTAATGCTAAATCCTCCAGCCCGTTCATAATATTCAAACCGAGGTACAGCCCCCAGATCTTGTGAACCTCTACCACCCCCTCCCCTTTCAGACCCGTCCTATAATACAAAGCACGGCCACGACACAGTACCCTTCTGGTTCCCCAACCCCTCTTAGCTCCACAATACCGATATCATTACGGATGGCCCACCCTGAGTTCACACCTGATTAGTCCAACAGGTCGACCCTCCTCAACGCCTGGGTCGGGCCGTGTTGAACCCTGCTCCTGAAATAATTAGCTTGGATCCAATTTGGTTCACAGCCTTTTAGTCTGGGTCAGAGTATGGAGAGGCCTGGTAATTTACACTCAGGTGGTGTTGTGGCAAGGTGCATATAGCGCCTTGTTAATACCCACTCACCTGCCCTGGTGTTGTAAGCTGCGAACCCTGCTTTAATTTGATTCACAGGACCGGAGCTTTCTTTTTTAATCCATTTTACTGTATTGAGTTTTTTTAAGAAATGTAATATCTAGGCCGGGATACTACTGTAATAATAGTTTTTACTATCTACTCGATATTAGCAAGTGTCTTTTTCCTATCACTGTGAGCTTCGGTAACGTTGATGCCAACAGCTGCAGCAATTCGAACCTAAAACATCTATGCGGATGGAAATCCATATTCATTAGGATTCCAGTAAATATCTTCTGGGCTATTGTATTTCACATATCTATCTGTGGGATATGGACATGTGTGACACTATCTGCATCCCCTTTCTTCAGCCTTTCTATCGACTCGATGTAATGTTATTGATTTGTACATCTCTACATAAGATTTCAAAAAGTAGGTATGATTTCTAAAATTGTTTAGAATACACAGTTGACCTAAACGTAATGTGTTTATCCTTTATGCCCAACTATTTTTTAATGTGACAACAGTTCAAATATGAATACAACATTCAGACAAATGTAGTATTCCTATGTTTTGAGTTTGATATAATATATAAATATATATATATATATATATATATATATATATTTACATGTATGGCCAGAGGTTGAGGTCTGGTCAAATACCTTCAGGTAACAGGTGGCTAAGCGTCTCACCTGTGATCACCTGGCACCACAGGTGTGCAATAGGGGGGTAGATGGAGATCTATGGGGTTAATCAATTATAGTCTATACTAGAGGGGTTCAAGTTCTAGGTGCTCAGCAGACCCCCTGCCACTGCTACCGTGGGAACAATGACCACGGACTGGCCATTATACCAAGCTGACCTCTCCAGAGTGTAAAGGGGGAAGTGGGGTTGTAAGGAGGGGAAGGGGTTTACAATATAGGCCTAAGGGCAGACTGGAGTCACTGATCCAACAAAACCAGCAAATACCTTTTTCCAGGCAAAAACGTACACGATTACTGCCAAGGTGGGAATGAAAGGCGATGCAAGAAACGAAACGACTCCAAGGGTATAA